>JAZHAC010000005.1:15000-10015000 GCA_039707435.1 Actias luna
TCTCCCACGGCGGGGAGCCGGCGAGCACACAGGCCGCCCCCGAGGACACCGTGCGGTATCCGCGAATCACTCTCAGCGCCACCGTACGCTGCGCTGCACGCAGCGCACGTTTGTTGGTGGCGCTGAGGGCGTCCACCCACACCGGTGCCCCGTAGGCAGCCATGCTCCGCACGACTCCCGCGTAAAGCTGGCGGCACTTCGAACCGGGTCCTCCCGAATTCGGGAGGAGTCGGCCGAGCGCCGCCGCCGCCCCGACAATGCGCGGTCCGAGCCCCTTAAAATGGGGCTCGAACCGCCATCGCCCGTCCAGGATGAGGCCCAGATATTTCATCTGAGCCCCCACCCGGACGGTATGCCCCCCAACCGAGATGCTCGCCCCAGGGGGCGGGCCGCGACGAGGACCATGGAATACCATGGCCCTGGTCTTCTCGGCCGCAACCCTGAGACCGAGCATCTCTATACGCCTGACCACAAGGGCTGTACCCTCTGTGGCCAGGCGTGCCACCTCTCTCCATTCCCGGCCCTGGGCTACGACAAGGGTGTCGTCCGCGTAGCAGAGCAGGCGCACTCCACCAGGGAGCACGCCTGCAGTGTCACGGAGCACCCAGTCGTAGCCCACGTTCCACAGGAGCGGCCCTAAGACCGACCCCTGTGGAACGCCACACTTAGTCGGACGCCGGACCACGGCGCCCCGCCTGTCTGCGTAGACGATCTCCCGATTATGGAGATAGTCCTCCAACAGCCGCCGCAGGTACAGGGGCACCCCGAAATATCGGAGCGCCTCCCGTATGACTCCATGCGGCAGACTGTTGAAGGCGTTGGCGATGTCCAAGGACACCGCCAACAACCTATCCCCTCGGGAGACCGCCCCCGCAGACCACCCCTTCAGGGTCATCAGGGCGCCGATGGTCGAGCGCCCAGCCCGGAACCCGAACTGCCCGTCCGAGAAGTTCGGCCCCACTTGATCGATGTGCCGGATGACACGAGCAGCCACTATCCTCTCTAGTAGCTTGCCCGTATCATCCAGCAGCACCAGCGGCCGATACGCGGACGGGCAGTCCGCAGGGCGGCCCTCCTTTGCTATTAGGCAGAGCCGCCCCTCCTTCCACGGCTTCGGGAACCGTCCGACGCGAATGCACCGGTCGAACAGTTCCCGAAGTTGTCCACCCATGTGGCCCAATGTCAGGGCCAACACCTTTCCAGGGACCCCGTCTGGGCCGGGAGCCTTCTTTCTATTGCGGAGGCGCCTAACCACCGTCTCCATCTCCTCATCAGTAATGAGGAGAGGGACGGCAGCTACCTCCGCCCCGGCCCTACAAGAAGGAGGGGGCATAGACGGTGGGAGAAATCCTGGAGGGTCGTGAGGAAATAGAGTCCCCACGACCCTCTCCAGCACCTGGGGGTGGAGGGCCCCCGCTGGTGGAGGCGCCCGGGTCCGAAACTTGGCTCGGGCCATTTTGTACGGGCGCCCCCACGGGTTCCGTTCCACCTCCCGGAGGAGTTCCTCCCATGCCCCCTCCTTCGCCCGGCTTATGGCAATCCGCAGGGAGATTCTACACTCCCTGTATATGCCATAAAGCCGGGCTTCCTCTGCGGGGTCCCGTGGGCCCCGACGCCGACGGAAATGCCCGAAGGCCCTTCTTGCCGCGGAGCAGGTCGCACGGAGCTCACCGAGCTCCGGCGACCACCAATAGACCGCCCGCCTCCGCGGGCGGTTGGTACTCCGCGACATCGACGCGTCACACACCTCCGTTAACGATGCCCGAAAACGGAGGGCGGACGCGTCAACCTCCTCATTCTGAGGCGGCCATCTCCAACTCTGGACAATGGCCGCCTCCTCAGCCAGCTCCCGGTTGAGGGAGCATAAGGCCCAGCGCGGGAACGGCATTCCCCTGGGGGGGCGAGCTCCCGTGTCAGACTCGGAGGTGGAGACTTCAAATCTGATATATCTATGATCAGATAGAGTCTCCACCTCCTCCAGCACGCGCCACCCCCGGACACGGCGTGCGACAGGCGGGGAGGCGAACGATACGTCCACCACTGAGCCCCCGTTCTGTCGCACGCATGTGTATGCCGTTCCCCTGTTGAGGAGGGACAGTCCCACTTCGACTGCCCACTCCTCAACCGCCAGGCCCCGCAGGTCCGTGGCCACCGCCCCCCACGCCCGAGACTTGGCGTTCAAGTCGCCAAGCAGGACGACAGGGAGCGGCGACAGCCGCCTTACCGCGGGTCCCAGGGAGCTGAGAAATCTCTCAAACTCCACCAGGGCCCGGTTGGGGGAGAAGTATACGCCAACTAGCGCATACTCCCCCCAGACGGCCGTCACGAACCCGCTGCCCCTCTCCCGCACAGACACTGTGGTGCCTGGGCAGTAGATCGCCACGGAACCATCCAGGTCGCCAGCCCAGTAATTCTGGGCGGGGACATGGTACGGCTCCGCAGCGACCACTACACCTATGTCCCACTCCGCCGCTGACTGGACCATAAGATCCTGTGCAGCGGCGGAGTGGTTTAAGTTAGCCTGGAGGCAGCTAATTTGGACGTACTCCATTACGTTTCCATAGCTGCCTCCGAATCAATTGCCACCGCACTGGAGCTTTCACCTCTTCTCCCTGCAGCAAGAACACTCCTGCCTTTAGCGGTGGGGGGCTTGCACGTGATGCTCCCCATCACGTGATCAGCGCGTTGTCCCGCTTCGGAACATATGGCGCAGCGTGGTTTTTCGACCACGCATCTTGCTGCCATATGTCCAGTTTCCCCGCACCTGAAGCACATTGCCCTCCTGTCCTTAGTTGAAGGACACAATGGGTGTGTGTGACCCATTCCCATGCACTTGAAGCAGCGCAATGGCTTTGCTTCAAGGGCATGGACCTTGGTCACACTCCAGCCCACTCTGAGACGCTCTCCCTCCACTAATGTCTTCGCCGCGGCAGCCGGAAGGGACATGTGAAGTACCCCCAAACTCCTGCCGTAGCCGCGGATCTCGCCCGCCCTTATTTGGGCAACTTCACACTTCCCCTTATCGGCTGCGGCGTTGACGACATCCTCTCTTGTGACCGTATCGTCGATGTCGACGATACGGATGTCGGCTCTTTTTATAGGTCTGGCAACAAATGCCAGATCCCCCACTGCCTCCTGCAGTTTGCTAGCCAGGCTGTCCGCCCTCTCCGCCCCCTGGGGCCCGGGGATCTCAATTATCTTGCTCCCCGTGACGGTGGAGCGGAGGGACAGCTCTGTTATACCGCAGTCCTTCAGTGAGATCTTATCCTGCACTTTGGCGAGGACCGATCTATAGTCCTCGCCCTTTTGTACTGCCCCCGGCTGCAGAGTGATTATGACAGCCGCCGTGCGCGGAGGGGCAGGAACCTTCGGCTTTGGCTTCGCTGCTGGGGTGGTTACCGGTACCGGTGCAGGTGTCTTGGCCACCTTCTTCGGCCGGCGCGTCACGGTCGACCATGAAGCCAGCTCCATACATGTCGGATCCTTTGCTGGATCCGCTGTAGGGAGCTGAGCCCATTCAGCCCCGAGAGGAGGGGGGGCAATCACTGGCACCGAATTCATCGACGCCCGCTGTTGGCCAACCAAAGCCGGTGCAGTTCCTCTTTTGTCCCCTGCCAGAGGAGGGCGAACCACTTTCTCCGGAAGGAGACGGTCTTTTATCCCGTCAAATCTCGCGTCAAGCATCGAGCCGAAGACCCTCTGTAGCGAGTGTCCCATCTTTTCGACAGTCGAATTGAGCACTTCCTGCCAATCATGTGGAAGCTGGGAATCACCGTTCTTCCAGGCCTTTCGCATCTCTTCTCTTTTGTCGTCCGCCTCTTTTTTCCAGGCCCTCACTTCAGCCTTAAGGTCTTCGACCTGCTGCCGGAGAACCTTGTTCTCTCGGCTCAATCGATTGGTTTCGTCCGTCTGCGACCGTTCTGCCAGGACGTCTACCATATTCTTTAAGCCACGGGCCGCCTGCCTGAGTTGCTTTATGTATGGCCCCTTCAGATTACCCGAGGTATCACAAACCTTGTATACGGATTCCATAAGGAGACCCGCCATTACCTTCACACTTCCACCGTCCAGCCCCTCCACCTCGGCGATTGACAATACAGGGGGTGGAAGGCCTTTCACCCTAGAATTCTCCACGGAAGTTTCCTCACCTTCCGTTCGCTCGCTGCTGGCCAGAGCGCGGTCATATGACCCGTCCGCTTGACCTACTGCAGCACGCCTCGCTGCTGAAGGTTGCCCAGGGGGCCGAAACTTCCCACGGCTCGATCTAGCCACCTTAGGAGCCTCCTTACTTTCTATCTCCGTATCGGAGTCAAATAAACCCACCTCTGTGGATCGTTTCCGTCGGCTCTTAATTTTTCCCGCCTTCTGATAAACTCTGGGCTCAGGGTTCGTCCTCTCAGTCTCCTTGTTTACCGACGCAAAGGAATCGTCATCTTCGGAATCGAAGATGATCTCTACAGTCTGCCCTTTCGAGGGCAATTGAGTGTCCATATCGGACACCCTACCGAGTGGGGCACACCCCCACTCAGTAATCAAGAAGAGATTCCGCTAAACTAACAACAAACCAAATCGAAATGCAATCAGAATCCAGTAGAACAGTAAGCCAGGTCAAAACAAAACAATCAATCACAAGTCCGGAAAGCAAGCAAGGGTCAATCAACAAAATAACAAACGAAAACAGAAAACAACAACCAACAACAAATAACTTACAATGTTCCAACAAGGAAACCAACCTAACCTAACCTAACCTAACCTAACCTAACCTAACCTAACCTAACCTAACCTAACCTAACCTAACCTAACCTAACCTAACCTAACCTAACCTAACCTAACCTAACCTAACCTAACCTAACCTAACCTAACCTAACCTAACCTAACCTAACCTAACCTAACCTAACCTAACCTAACCTAACCTAACCTAACCTAACCTAACCTAACCTAACCTAACCTAACCTAACCTAACCTAACCTAACCTAACCTAACCTAACCTAACCTAACCTAACCTAACCCAGTTCCGCACCACCCGCCGCCGCGATCGGATCACTTTTTACCGAGCTCCGCCCGAAAAAACCTGGAAAATTGGAAGTTATCGCCGGGAACGTCGTGCTGTGCCTTAAAAGTTGCGCGCTGACGAGCCCGTCCCGAGTGTGTTTTCGGTTTTTCGCCAAGTGCCCGGGTTCAAAAGTTACGATCAAAACAAGCTTTGGTAAATTGGAAAAAAAGTGATATAAATAAATAGAAAAATTTCGATCGCGTGCGACGCCGAAATAAGATCTGTGAGCTACTAATTTTAAAATACAGTGTTGTGCATCATAGCCTAACTTAGTTTTTGGCAAAATCCTGGATTTTTAAAGTGCTTAATTACGGCGTTAAAATTGAAAAACCCTAATTAATAAAAATAGTGTTATTTGCGTAAGTTGAAGAAAATAAACCAGAAAAAAGGGTGATAAGGACTGACCCTGGACCAAGGACCCTACATTTTAAAGGTCAGCCAAATCCTATCACTTTTTTGAAAAAATCAACTTACGTAAATTCAGTGTAAAGATTTCTCATAAAATTCAATTCAAACCGGTTCTAACTGGTATAACTGAGGCAAACAACGTCAACAAGCTACTATAAGTTGCGTCATCGGTGTCGAGCAGCATCGCGTCACACATTCCCGAAGCTTCGAGAACCAACGAGTTGGTGAGTACTTGAACGGCTTGGGGTACGGTAGAGGACGTGTTACGTCACCAAATCCTTCTTACCTTACTAAACCTTGCCCACCTACGCTCTTTACCTTTCCCACCCACGCGCCGGCGCTAAGACGCCCCCGCGCCCCCTTGACCACCCCCAATCTATTACCCCCCCTCCCCCACCCCTCCCCCTCCCCACATTAAGTTTCGTGGGAAGCATTTTTCTCCCCCCCCTTTTTTCCCCCCCCTTGCCCCGGAGCACGACCTCACCCCCCCTCGACCTAACTCAGCCAATATAAGTGCTACATTCACGTGCGAGGGCTCATTCTCTTCAGCAAGAGAAAAGGAATTTTATGGCCCCCACGGATTGAACAGTAGCACCAGATTTAACATCGGTCTCTTTGAGAAGCTGGGAGTGTGTAAAATCATCGACTGGAACGGTTAATCTACTTACCGGGGCGTGTACCTGGTTACGCCTGGCTGTTCCTGCGCGCTGTTCCACCGCCATCTCGTATCTTGTTGTGCGTAGCAACCCATCTTCAGTTATTGACACGTCGAGCCTGATGACAGCACCTGAAAAAGAAGAAAAATTAGTTAAATTAAATAAAATAAAATAGAAACACAATAAAAGAACATAACATAATTAGGGATAAATATTAAGAATTAATATAATTGTACAAGCCATAATACTAATAAAATAAGAAAATTCACAGGAGGAAAGCGTAAGTAAAAAATTAACCAATTAAGTTTAAGTTTTTTATTACTGTATAACATCTACTATCTTCTTAACTCAAAATTCTTCCATATCCTAATTATTAACCAATAACTTTCACCATTTTTTTTAACAATAGCAATATTAATAAATTTAGTCCAATACTACTTACCACTACATATCTGCTAATTATACGCCCCTACCTGTGAACATAGATTTTAAATTTTAAATTATATTGACTCTGATATAATCAGTATTAAATTTAAGACTATACAACTTTTTATAGATTATAAGATTAAGTTAGGAAACCGAAATGGCATCAAAACCAATAACTACCCTTAAACGTGCAGCGGCGCAAAAGGCCGCAAAAAGTGATAACGAAGCAGTAGTTCGGAGGGCGCGTGGTCCTGATGTAATGGCGCGCCGTGGTAGCGACAATGAGGACGCCCTATTGAAAGGCGTCCTCAATAGAAACGCAGCTGGCGCGCTGTCCGGTGTTTCCACAGCGCCCCCCGGTAAACCAGAAACGGAGTTTGATCGGGACCTAGCCGCATCGTCACCACATTTACAGGGACAGTTGGTGGCTGGTCCCGACCCTAAAAGCGACAAAACTCCTGTATCACATACTCCGGCTACAGCGGGCCCAAACGCCTCTGATGGCGATTGGGGAGACATTTCATCTGGAGGGGAATCAATAAGAAAGGGGAGAATCAGCATGCTCCCGCCTTTTAAGGGACGAGCCGGTGTGGCCATGGATATGGCCAAAAGTCGCGCCACGGAGTTCTTCCAGGCCGGAAAAGACGCACTAGACAGCTCGGGAAATCTCAAAAAAGAGATTAAAGAGAAGGTCTTCGAGTCCCTCCAGGGTCTTTACATCACGACCCTTGAACTGGTGGATTCTCGGAGTAGACACAAGGTTAATGCGGAGCGCGCGCGAGCCGAAGGTGCAAGGGAGTTGGCATGGGCAGAGCGCGCGCATGCAAAGCAGTTGGCCGCCCTCGTGGAGAGCCATGAGCGGAGCATCAGCGCGCTGACTAAGCATGTGGAGATGTTAGTTGGCGAACTTGAAACTCTCCGGTCATGGCTCGACTACGAGGTTGCGGAGCCACTGCGGTCACTCCGGGGAATAAGAGAGGGGGTCGAGGACCTTCGCAAAAGACCAGTGCCCGAGCTGAAGGATACGTGTCGTCTGGAGCCGGAAGAACTCCAAAAGATAGTAGATGGCGCGACGAGGCTACAAGGCTCGCTCACGCGCCTTGAGGTGGACCTAGACGATCTACCTAGGCGCGTGAGCGAGAAAGTTGTCGTGCCGGCTCAATTACCCCCTAACCCCTCCTGCCCAGATTATGGGCCTCCCCTAGAGGCCATCAGGGCCAAGATCAATAACATAGACAAGAAGATGGAGGAGGCTGCTGAGAAAACAGGGTCGAAGGGTGCCTGTGCTGGAGTGGAATCCCTGAAGGACCTTTTGGAGCCGGTGTCATCAAAGATTGACACTGTGCTCTTTGAGGTCCGTGAGATAGGGTTCCCAGCAATGGTGCCCTCTACTAATAAACAACAGACCCTGGAGTCAGAGCTCCACATCTTGGACCCGCTTACAGCCCATAGCACCGAGGCAAAACAAATCACCGCTGGGAAGCGGGGCCACGTCCGGAAGTCGGATACATATGCAATGGTCTCCGCGCTACCAAAGCGCACGCCACCCTCGGCCACCATCATAGTTTCTTCGGTTGACCCCCGTCACACTAGTGAGGGGGTCCTGCAAACTATACAGAGGGTGGCCAACACACAGGTCACGGGGGCACGAGTCGATGCAGTTAGGAAGGCAAGGAACCAAAAGGTCGTCCTACGCTGCCGAGGTGAGGAAGACGCCAAGTTAATGGCCGGGCAGCTGCGGACGGCCTCTGCCGGTCTGACTGTGGAGACTCCAGCTAGTAAGAACCCCCTTGTCGAAATAAGGGACGTCCTTCAGGTCCATAGTGACAAGGACGTCCTTGATCACTTGAGGGGGCAAAACAAAGAAATCTTCCGTGACCTAGTGCCATCAGAACAGACCATGCGTGTCCGTTACCGGAAGAAGGCACGCAACCCACTAGAATGCCACCCAGTGCTGGAGGTCGCGCCAAAACTGTGGCAGCGGTTCCTTGAAGCTGGGCGGGTACATATCGGTATCCAGTATCGGCCGGTGAGAGACCAGACACCCCTGGTGCGGTGCGCGCGATGCCTCGGCTTCGGGCATGCAACTAGAGCATGCTCGGAGGCCGAGGAATCATGTGCGCACTGTACCAAGAAACATCGTAGGGGAGAGTGTCCTCGCCGAGCTGAGGGTAGCGTGCCCGCCTGCGTCAACTGCCACAGGGCAAAGAGACCTCCTTCCGAGTCCCACCATTCGGCGCTCGATACCGAGTGTCCTGAATATTTAAAGTGGGACTCCATAGCACGGTCCCGGGTGGCATACTCTTCCTAAGGGCACTCTTTCGCAGACCAACGCGATAGCCACCGGAAGGGATGAGGCGAACCCCCGGATAGCGTTAGTTCAGGCTAACCTGCAGCGCTCCAAACTGGCTTCGGCGGAGCTGCAGTGCTGGGCTTCTCGGGCGGGAGCAGCTATTGCCCTGGTCCAAGAGCCATATACAGGTACGACCGGGGTGATGAAGCAGCTCCCAAACACGAGAACTGTCCAGAACACAGCGGGCGGAGCTGGACCAGTTAAGGCGGCGATCGTTGTTTATGGCGACAAGCTCAGGGTCACGGTAGACCCAGAGCTTGTTGACAACAACATTGCTGCCGCAGTGCTGCATGCGGGCCACCTATCGCTAGGGGTGATCTCCGTTTACTTCGAGCCGAACGAACCTATAGAACCGTACATTGTACGACTCGGGAGAATCTGCGACAAATTAGGGGCGCAGAACTTGATAGTCGGAGGCGACGTCAACGCCAAAAGCGTGTGGTGGGGCGCTAAGTCCGACGATCATCGGGGGGAAGCATATTGCTCCTTTTTGGATGCCAACGGACTACAGGTTCTCAATGTTGGAGACAAACCCACATTCCTAGTCGTGAGGGGGGGCAGCTTGTGTACAAGCATTGTGGACGTTACCGTCTGCAGCCCCGCTCTTCTTGGCAGGATCGATGATTGGAAAGTGGATGTGGGCATAACATCTTCTGACCATAATGCTATTACCTTCTCGATACGCTTGGATCGGCCTCTGCAAAATCAGAAGCCGAACACCACGCGCATCTATAACACCAGGAAGGTGGTATGGTCGGAGTTCACATCCACTCTACAGGAGAAAATGACCGAAAAGGGTCTGACGGCACGTAATGTGGAGGAGGTGTCTGACATTGGGAGCTTTGAGACGTTGGTGTCCGATTACATAGCCTGCGTTAGGGACACCTGTGATCAAGTTGTCCCTAAGGCAGGTGGTGCAAAGGGAGTGACTCGCCCGCCCTGGTGGTCGGCGGACTTGGATCGCCTTAAACGGGAGGTAGCGCGGCGGAAACGTAGGATCCGCTGCGCGGCCCCCAGCCGGAGGCAGTACGTCGTTAAAGACTATCTCGCTGCTCTCGAGGAATACAAGAGTGAGGCAGCAGGAGCCCAGACGAGGAGTTGGAAGGAGTTTTGCTCGACACAGGAGCGTGAGAGCCTCTGGGACGGCATCTACAGGATCCTTCGACGTACCGAGCGTAGGCGTGAGGAGGTGCTGCTCAAGGACCCCAATGGGGGAATCCTTGACCCGAAAGGGTCTGTGGAGCGGCTCTCCTCCGTGCTCTTTCCGGAGGATTCGGTGGATGACGAAACAGAGGTTCATAAAGCCGTGAGGGACGGTGTCCTGCTTGCCGATATTCGGGGATTATCCGCGGACGATCCGCCGTTCACTCGAGATGAATTGATGCGGGTGTGTAAAGAGATTCACCCGCAAAAGGCTCCTGGGAATGACGGATTAACCGGGGACATATGCACACACGCGATTTTAGGGGGGGGAGAGGATGTGTTCCGGGCCATTGCCAATAAGAGCCTGGAACTTTCCCACTTCCCCCGCCCTTGGAAAATCGCGTATATGTGCATACTCCGGAAACCCGGCAGGGAGGACTACTGTGACCCTAAGTCATACCGCCCGATCGGCCTACTCCCTGTGCTGGGCAAGCTCTGGGAAAAGCTCCTTGTCCGTAGATTACGTTGGCACCTGCTACCAAAGCTCAGCGTGCGGCAATATGGGTTCATGCCCCAACGCGGAACGGAGGACTCCCTGTATGATTTAGTGACGTATATCAGGACCCGTGTGGTGGCCAAAGAGGTCGTTACCCTGGTGTCGCTGGACATAGAGGGAGCCTTTGATAATGCGTGGTGGCCGGGCTTGAAGTCCCAACTGGTGGCCAAACAGTGCCCTAGGAATTTGTACGGTATGGTCTCTTCTTACTTGTCGGACCGGAGTTTCGAGCTCACATATGCTGGTGTTAAGGTGAGTCGGGGTAGTTCGAAGGGATGTGTCCAGGGATCTATTGCTGGACCATCCTTTTGGAACGTAATCCTCGACTCGCTTTTGGTGGAGCTCGAGTCCGAGGGAGTGTACTGTCAAGCATTTGCGGACGATGTCGTCTTGGTCTTCTCCGGGAAAGAGGTTGGACCAATGCAGGACTCAGCGAACCGAACTCTGCAGACCGTGATGGACTGGGGCGTCAAATTTAAGCTTCGCTTCGCGCCACAAAAAACAAAGGCCATGGTGCTCACTAGGAAGCTGAAATTTGATGAACCAGTCATTGTCATGGGCGGAGTTCGAGTTGTGCTAGAAACTCAGATTCGCCTGCTTGGTCTGATTCTCGATAGCAAGCTCACTTTCGAGGCACATGTCACTGCAGCCTGTAAGAAGGCAGCTGACATCTATAAGCAGTTGGCATGTGCAGCGAGAGTGAGCTGGGGCTTAAACTCGGAGATCATCAAGACGATATACGTCGCAGTCATCGAGCCTATCGTGCTGTACGCCGCAAATGTCTGGGGTCCCTCTGCGATTAAGCTTTCAATCCGTAAGAAGTTGGATGCGATCCAGAGGGGCTTTTCCCGGAAGATTTGTAGGGCGTATCGCACGGTATCCTTGACGGCTGCAATAGTGCTTGCAGACTTGCTCCCTTTGGACCTCCGGGCGCGAGAGGTGGAGAGACTATACCGCGCAAAAAGGGGTGAGAATCTGGACGAGGTCATGGCCGACCGCGAGTTAGAGCGGCCCGTCCCATTTTGCCAGTTCCCTCACCCGGCGCAGTGTGAGGGAGAAACGTACGAGAGCCTAGAGAACCCTCCTAGTCAGGGCGGCTCCGACATATACACCGACGGATCAAAGATCGACGGTGGTGTGGGAGCGGCCCTGACCTGGTGGAAGGAGGGAAAAGAGTTCAGGTTCTCGACGTTTCGCCTAGAGGCCTTCTGCACGGTTTTCCAGGCGGAGCTGTATGCGCTGTATAGGGCGATACAGGCGGTAAAGCGATCTAGAGATGGGGATGTCGGCATCTTCAGTGACTCAAAGTCGTCACTGGAGATGCTGGCAAACCCGACTCCGCCGCACCGTCTCGCCCTTGGAGCGCAGCAGCTTCTTCGGGAGATCCGAGCAGAGGGACGCTCTGTCCGCCTGCACTGGGTGAGGGCCCACGTCGGTACCGTAGGCAATGAACGTGCCGACGAACTGGCAAAAAGAGCTGCTCATAAGAAAACCGCGGCGGACTACGACCGGTATCCGATATCGTATGTGAAAAAGGTCATACGCGGGGAAACAGTTAGGCTATGGCAGGAACGCTACGAGGCCTCCGACACGGGTTCGGTGACAAGGGTCTTCTTTCCCAAGGTAGAGGAGGCCCATCGGGTGTTAAAGAAGACACATTTGTCACCGACCCACGTGCAGGTCTTAACAGGTCACGGAGGCTTCGCAGCGTACCTGCATCGTTTCAAAATTAAGGATAGCCCCGCGTGTGCATGCGACTCGGATATCGCCGAAACAGTCTTCCACCTTATTATAGACTGCCCTAGATTCGGCTCGTCCAGATTTGACCTCGAGTGCAAAACCGGAGTAAAGGTAAAACTGGACACTCTAGCGGCCCTACTGCTGGACGAAGACCATCGACCAGCCTTTTTGCAATTCATTGATGAAATTGCAAAAAGAGCTGGAATCAGGAACAAATAATATCGATGGTCCAGACATATGAAAAGGGTGATGCCGTTAGGAAATTAGGATTAGTTATTTATTTTACCATTTTAACCAGATTTTTATTTACACTTGATTTTAAAAAATTTTAATCAATTTATTATTAACAATTAGATATTAGTATTATGGCAAAAGAATGAAACAAAATGTATAACAAATAAAAAGTGTCGTATTTAGCCTTAAGTAGACTAAGAATGTAATAGAGATAAGATTGACATTAAAGGCACAAATGAAAAAATTATTATTAACAAAATCCCTGATTACGTTAGGGGTGATGCCGGAGCTTTAAAAAAAAAAAAAAAAAAAAAAAAAAAAAAAAAAAAAAAAAAAAAAAAAAAACCTAACCTAACCTAACCTAACCTAACCTAACCTAACCTAACCTAACCTAACCTAACCTAACCTAACCTAACCTAACCTAACCTAACCTAACCTAACCTAACCTAACCTAACCTAACCTAACCTAACCTAACCTAACCTAACCTAACCTAACCTAACCTAACCTAACCTAACCTTTTTTTTTTTTTTTTTTTTTTTTTTTTTTTTTTTTACGTGGGGAAATGCATTTACGCATCCCCTCTCAGCCTGGGGGACTGAGAGGGGTATGTGGGACTCACCCGGCGCTAGCCGCCGGGAATACCCACTAAAACCCCACGGTACCATCCGCCGCATGTCCGGGGCGACCCGAGATCGTTCAAACGCATTCTACCACGTCGCCCCGGCGGCCGGCCCGTCCTGATGTTAAGCCGGGCCCAGTCCGGCAGCCTGGTACTGGCTGCCATTAGCCTCCGATGAGCTAAGTGCAACGGAGGACAGACCCCCCGATCTGTCCTCCTTAGCCCATCTATGGCGTAGGAAGGGCACGGATGAACCGGCCCCTCCTTCCGCCTCTACGTCTGATGCGAAGAGGATGCCCGTGTGGATTAGCCTCACGGGCCCTCTCCGCGGCCTCCTTCTGCGAGATTACGTCCTCGCAAAAGGAGGCCATCGCTAACCAGACCTCCTCACTTGCCACCATGGCCCTAATAATATTGGGGAGGAGCAACTCTCCTCCCACCGCAGCCGCTAGAATACGACGCTGCTCCTCCCACGCCGGACACTCGACCAGTGTGTGGTCAGCTGTATCAGAGCTTGCCTCACAATGGTGGCAAGCTGCGCTCGGCTCCCGCCGTGCTATCCGGTGCAAGTACTGCCCAAAGCAGCCATGCCCAGACAGCACCTGCACCATTCTGAACGTCAAAGAGCCGAACGTTCGCTTGCACCATTCTTGGAGGACCGGGCGAACGGCGTCGATCGTATAGTGACCATAACGCGAGTTCGCCAGGTCCTCCATCCATCGCCGCATCACCTCATTATGGGCCTCCTGCCGCACAGCCCTTATCTCTCTTGGGGCTGGAGGCTCCCCTCTTTCCTTTCTCGCCGCCGTGAATTGGTACACGGCGGCGAGTATTTCAGCCTCTAGCTCCCATGGTGGAGAGCCGGCAAGAGTGAAGGCCGCCGCCGAGGACACCGTTCGGTATCCTCGAATCGCCCTTAGTGCCACAACACGTTGCGCCGCGCACAGTGCGCGCTTGTTGGCTGCACTAAGGGCGTCTACCCACAACGGTGCCCCGTATACGGCCATACTCCTGACGACTCCCGCAAACAACCGTCGACAGCAGGTCCCCGGCCCTCCAACATTGGGAAGGAGTCTTCCGAGTGCCGCAGCGGTTCCAACTATCCGCGGCCCCAGCTTCTCAAAATGAGGCACAAAAGTCCACCTCCCGTCTAACGTCAGACCCAGGTAGCGCATATGGGGCCCAACCCTAACTCTTTGACCGTCCACCAGGATGCTGGCTCCGGGCGGCGGTCCTCGACGAGGTCCGTAAAACAAAATTGCCTCCGTCTTTTCGACCGCCACCTTGAGACCCAGCATCCTGATGCGGCCAATTACCTCCGCCACTGCCTGTGAAGCCCGGCAGGAAACCTCGTCCCATTCTCTTCCTTGGGCCACGACTAGGGTATCATCCGCATAACATAGGATGCGCACCCCTGGGGGTAACGCACCTCGGAGTACCCAGTCGTAGCCCAAATTCCACAGGAGTGGTCCTAGGACCGACCCCTGTGGAACTCCACACCGAACTTCTCGGCGGATTATTATGCCTCTGCTGTCCACGAAGGTCACACTCCGTCCATGGAGGTAGTCCTTCAACAGCCTGCGCAAGTACACGGGTACTTCAAAATACTGGAGCGCCTCCAGTATAACACCGTATGGCAAGCTGTTGAAGGCGTTGGCGATGTCGAGTGACACCGCCAACAGCCTACCCCCGTTGTTTGTGACTTCCGCGGACAGCCTTTTCAACGTCACCAGCGCATCTATCGCCGATCGGCCAGCCCTAAAGCCAAACTGCTCATCCGACAGTCTCAGCCCTCTGTTCTCCATGTGTCGGACGACACGGGAGGCTACCACCCTCTCAAACATCTTCCCCGCGTCGTCCAACAGCACTAAGGGCCGATAGGCGGATGGGCAGTCTGGAGAACGGCCCTCCTTCGGCAAGAGAACCAATCTCCCTTCTTTCCATATCTTCGGGAACTGTCCGACCGCCAAGCATCGGTCGAACAGTCCCCGAAGTTCTGCACCCATGTAGTGCAGCGTTAGCAACAGCACCCGACCAGGGATCCCATCCGGGCCAGGTGCTTTCTTCCCGCACCTACGGAGCCTTTTCGTGGCTGTCTCCCACTCCTGATCGCTCACGGGAGTGGGAGGGACCATCTCCACTGTCGCTATCTGTGGAGGACCCGGCATTAAAGGAGAAGAGAGCTCCGGAGGGTCGGGGAACAGTGAGTCCACTACCCTCTCTAAAACCGCTGGTTGAAGGGTCTCAGTCACGGGAGGCCCTCGGTTCCTGACTTTCCCCCGAGCCACCTGATATGGGCGCCCCCATGGGTCCCTCTCTAACGACTCTAGGAGTCGCTGCCACGCCTGGTCTTTAGCCCGGCTGATGCTCTCCTGCAGAGTCTTTCTAGCGTCTCTGTAGGAGGCATACAGCCGCGCTTCCTCCTCAAGGTCCCTCCGCCGGCGGCGACGGCTACGCACGTATCGCCTCCGTGCTGCACAGCAGGTCGCACGGAGTTCTGCAAGTTCCTGTGACCACCAATACACCGACCCCAATCGGGGACGGCGAGTGGTTCGCGGCATGGACGCATCACAGACTCTTGTAAGGGCCGCACGTAGGCACACAGCCACCGCATCAACTTCCATGGAATCAGGAGCTGGCACCCTCCAACTCTGCACGATCGCAGCTTCCTCCGCCAGCTCCCGATTCAACCGGCAGAGGGACCATCGTGGGAAGATCATCCGCGGCCGGCTTGGTTCAGTCCCATCTGCTGAGGAGGTGGAGATCTCAAACCTTATATATCGGTGGTCTGACAGAGTCTCCACCTCCTCCAGTACCCGCCATCCGTGCACACGGCGTGCAACAGACGGGATGGCGAGAGAGAGGTCAACAATTGACCCACCATTCTGCCGCACGCACGTGTGCACAGACCCTCGATTAAGCAGGGTCAACCCGTGTTCAGCCATCCACTCTTCGACCGCCGCCCCCCGTGGGTCCGTGGCTGCCTCTCCCCATGCTTGCGACTTTGCGTTAAAGTCGCCTAGTACCACGATGGGGAGAGGCGACAGTCGCCTCACCACCGGCCCCAGATTACAGAGGAATCTCTCCAATTCCAGCAGGGGTCGGTTCGGGGAGAAGTAGATTCCCACTACACCGTACCCTTGCCAGGCGGCCGCCACGAACCCTGGACCCCTGTCTTTAACAAAGAGAGGGGACCCAGAACCGCTAACAATGGCTATGGAGTCGGCGGTATCACCAGCCCAATGCGGCTGGCCAGGAACCACATACGGCTCCGCAGCCACTCCCACTCCAATGCCCCACTCCGCCACCGTTTGCAAGAAAAGGTCCTGCGCGGCAGCGGAGTGATTCAAATTACTCTGGAGGAAGCTAGTATGGCCGTTATCCATTAGATATCCATACTAGCTCCCTCCGATCTGTAACCATCCTCTCTTGTCACCAGGTTATTTCCTGTCTCAGCCGCGGGGGCGGCTCTGGCCATTTGAATGGAAGACCCTCTAAACTTGGATGGAGGGGATGGCTTGCAGCTAATCCCCCCCATAATGTGCTCCGCTGGTTTACCAGCCTCGGCACACACTACGCACCGAGGCTTCGCAGCCTCGCAGTTAGCTGCCTTGTGGCCAGCATTTCCACATCTAAAACAGTCCATAGTCCTGTCCACTTTTGATAGACAAAGCGGACGAGTGTGGCCCACGCCCATACACTTGAAGCATCGCAGTGGTCTTGCCTCAAGTGCCTGAACGTGGACCATGCTCCAACCCACCATAAAGCGCCCAGCCTCCACCAGTTTGTTTGCTGCGATTGTTGGGAGCGCTAGGAAAAGTGATCCTGTACCCCTCCCGTTTACGCGAAGCTCCCCCGCCCTTATTTGGTCCAGCGAGCACCCTCCCTTTACCGCCGCGGCCTCAACCACTTGTTCTTTCGATACCGAGTCGTCAATGTCGACGACTCGGATTTCGGCCTTTTTAATCGGTCTCGCTACAATCACCAAGTCCCCTACCGCTTCCCTCATTTTATTGGCTAAGCTGTCCGCCCGCTCCGTCCCCAGGGAGCCAGGTATCTCTATGATTTTGCTACCTGTGGCTGTGGAGCGGAGGGACAACTCCGTAATGCCACACTCAGCTAGGGAGACCCTTTCTTGTACTTTGGCGAGGACCGACCTATAGTCCTCGCCCTTTTCTATCGCACTCGGTTGCAGAGTGATGGTGACCGCAGCCGATCGCGGCGGGGCCGGAAGCTTCGGTTTCCGTTTAGGAGCAGTAGTTTGCACTGCTGTCACCACCGGAGCCTTAGCAGTCTTCTTTTTCGGACGTCTGGCGACCACCGACCAAGATGATAAATCCGTACTCAGCGGATCTTTTGCCGGATCCGCTGCTGGGAGCTGAGCCCACTCTTCACCGAGAGGAGGACCCGCTACCGCGATTTCGACAGCTGCCGGAGCAGACACCGGCGCGCTTTCACCCGACTCAAATTCCACCTGTCGCAACGCTGCTCGCTTGGACGCAGTGGAAACCTGGGTACCCACCCTTTTATCCCCCGCTAACGGGGGTCGTACCACCTTCTTAGGCAGGAGCCGATCTTCGATATTCTCCATCCGGGCGTTTATTATCTGACCGAAAACGTCTCGGAGGGAATGCCCCATCTTTTCCACCATCGTCTCAACTGTCTTCTGCCAGTCTTGCGGAAGCTGAGTGTCACCACTTTTCAGAGCTTCCCGCACTTCTGCCCTCTTCTCATGTGCCTCCTTCTTCCAAGCCTTGGCCTCCTCTTTGAGATCCTCAACTTGTCGTCGCAGCACTTTATTATCTCTCCTCAATCGTTTATTCTCCTCGGATTCGGTACGCTCCGAAAGAACCTCCACCATTTCTTTTAGGGTTTTAGCAGCGTCCTTTAGACGTTTTATAAACGGACCCTGCAGTCTTCGCGAATGTTTGCAGACGTAATAAACTGAGTCCCTGTAAAGCTTCGCATGCTCCCTCATGGTTTCAGTATCCAGCACATCAATATCAATCTGGGGTACTACCGGGGCCTTAAAACTCTCATCCGTTAGATCATCCGTGCTTTCCGCCAGAGCACGGTCATAGGAGTCGTCCGCCTCTCCTAATTTCCCTCGCCTCGACGATACTGCCCTAACCGGGGCTCGGAACTTTCCTCTGTTAGAGGTTGACACCTTGGGACCCTCCCTGGCCTCAACCTCCGTGTCGCTATCGAAAACCAGCCCCTCTGGACTGCGTTTCCGCTCTCTACCTACCCCCAGAATTTTACGAAAATCCTGTGGCACAGGATTCTCCTTTAACATTTCTTCATCCGACTCAATAATAATTTCCACTGTCCCCTCAAGAGGGGGCAGCGGGTCGTCCATAATAAATCCTCCACTAAGGGGGGGGAACTAGCCCCCACCTTACACTAACAACAACAATCAGACACAACCAACACCAAATCACAAGAAAATCAGTAGTCCAGTAAAATCGGAAGCAAGGGTCAAATCGAAGAAATCAGTCACAGAGTCCGTAAAGGCTAGCAAAGGTCAACACAAAAAGGAAACCTCAAGACAAAACAGACACAAAAAGAACCAAAACACTATGAAAAACCGCATGAAAACTAGACATCGACTTCCTTCAACTAGACATCGACCTCAACTAGACATCGACCTTTCAACTAGACATCCAACCTAACCTAACCTAACCTAACCTAACCTAACCTAACCTAACCTAACCTAACCTAACCTAACCTAACCTAACCTAACCTAACCTAACCTAACCTAACCTAACCTAACCTAACCTAACCTAACCTAACCTAACCTAACCTAACCTAACCTAACCTAACCTAACCTAACCTAACCTAACCTAACCTAACCTAACCTAACCTAACCTAACCTAACCTAACCTAACCTAACCTAACCTAACCTAACCTAACCTAACCTAACCTAACCTAACCTAACCTAACCTAACCTAACCTAACCTAACCTAACCTAACCTAACCTAACCTAACCTAACCTAACCTAACCTAACCTAACCTAACCTAACCTAACCTAACCTAACCTAACCTAACCTAACCTAACCTAACCTAACCTAACCTAACCTAACCTAACCTAACCTAACCTAACCTAACCTAACCTAACCTTTTTTTTTTTTTTTTTTTTTTTTTTCGTGGGGAAATGCATTTACGCATCCCCTCCCTGATGGGCTGGGAGGGGTATGTGGGACTCGCCCGGCGCGAGCCGCCGGGAATACCCACTAAAACCCCACGTCCTCCTTGCGCGCGTATGTGACCAGGGCAACGGGAAACAGCGTTAGCAGCACGGCCGCTGCCCTGGCCACGCGTTGGGACACCGGAAGATAGATACGCGCGGTGGCCCACGGCTCGAGCGGCAGACTTCTGCCACTGAGAGGCTACATTATGGCGGCTTACTTGGATGTAGCCGCTTCTTCCTACTTCCTGCCCTAAGGGATGAAGAGCAGGCGCTACTCCCGAGGACGTGCGTGGCCGGCCTCTTTGCGTCGTCGCATATGAGACAATGCGGATCGGCCATGCACTCCGAGGCCTTGTGCCCTTCTGCTCCGCATCGGAAACATAACCCGCTTCGGTCCACCTTGGATTTACAGGCTTTCCTTACATGCCCGACTTCTAGGCATCGAAAGCATCTTGCCTCTTTTGGATCCAGCAGGGACACTTTTGCCGCTATCCAACCGAGCAGCAGATTATGCTCCTGCACTAACTTCTTGGCCACCGTAGCCGGGCAACGCACCCATGTAGTGCGTAACCCATAAGGCGCTCGACGAATTGGCCCTACCTTTACTTGCCCTGTTAGGCACTCCCCTTGGGTCGCTATAGCAGAGGCGACTTCCTCTGGCGTGTTTGAGTCATCGAGACCCGAGACTCGCAGCACAGTGTATTTAACGGGCCTCGACACTTCAACGACTCCCTCTCCGAGAGCCTCGCTGAAAATCGCTTGCAGCGACTCGGCTAGGCGATCAGCCTTGTGCGCGCTGGCGGATCCGGGCACTTCCAGCTTACGGGTTCCAGTGGCCGTCTCTTTTGTCCTTAAAAAAGGTATGCTGAGGCTGGCCATGTCCACCTTGCTCTTCGCTACCGACAGCAATTTCTCGTAGGTTACACCCTCATCGATCGCTTTCGAGTGCAGCGTTAAAACTACCGCTGAGCTACGTGGGGCGGGTATTATGGGGGGTGTTGCCTTAGTTGAAAGATCAGGCGCTCTTTTAATCTTCCTTCCCCGCTTAACCACTGTCGACCAAGTGCAAGAAGAGGCCTGGATGTCTGCAGCTGCCACTGTTTCTGTAGCTCGTGCTGCCAATGACTTTTCAGTCTTCTTCTTTTTCTCCTTTCTATTTCTGTCTTCAATTCCAGACGAAAGTGGCTCTTGGGCAGTAGATGGCGCTTCAATAACAACGCCCGCTGGGCCCTCTCGCTCGATACACCTGCATGCCATTGATGATAGAGTCTGGATTCTATCATCAATGGCACCGAGGAATGTAGCCATTTGGCTCTGCATCTCAGTCATCAAGCTGCGAATTGCTTCGTCCATATCGCTTTTAGTGACAAAGTCCCCGGCACCAAGTTCTAGGACGTGTTGCCGCTGCTGTGTGGGCATTTCCCGGCCACCTTCAGTTATCGGTAGGGAGGCCCTGTCTTCGCTAGTTCCAGTGGCAGTGTCCAAGGCGACAGCAGTGGTTGCAGCTGTTTGTTTGGACAGCTGGAGCTCAGTCTTCAATTCCGCAAGTTCATTACGGAGGGCATCTATTTCAGCAGCTCTGTTTGTCGACCTTCTTTTAAGAAGATCATATTCACCACGCAGCGTCCTAATTTCCTTCGTTACACATGTGCTAGAAAGCATACGTGTACAGTCGGCTATAGATTCCGCTGCTTCCGTCAAGGCGGTCTGGTAGACCCCGCCAAGGTTTTTGGACATGTCCGCTTCTTCGATCGCTGCTGCCGTCTGATCGAAGGTGCCAGCAGCCAAATCCGCCGTAGAGGGGTTCCTAGGGTTAGGAGGAAGAACGCCAGGTGTCTTTGTCACCAGCTTCTTCGTAGTAGTTGTGGCCGTTGTCAGCCTCTCCTGTGTAGCTTGTTTTCGAAGCTCTTCTTCCTTCAAACGGTTCAGGTCCGTCTTGGCCTTAGGTAGCCCCACATGTGCCCCCAAGTGTCCTTTGGTCGGAGGGCGAGCTCGGGTTTGTTGCTGAGCTGGGGAACAGTGCCCAGTTGCACCGAGTTCCGCGTCCGAGTACTCTGACGTTGAGCTCCCGGAGCGTACTCGCCCTACATTCTTTCGTCCTGTACCAGTCGCAGGAACCTCACTCTCCGAGGCAGTGGCCACAGAGACCTCTGATAGAGTTTCCTGCGGTGGTTTCCTATTCACTTGCTGATCTTTAGTCCTTGAACGCGTGGCCGTGGTCGTCGTTGAAAGGCTTGACTCGGTGTCCGTGAGCTTAGCCTTAGTCGTCGTTTTGTCTCTTCTGTTCCGCAAGATTTTGCCCCCCCCAGAAACGGTGGGGCAGCCCGGGTCAAGCCCGGGGAGGGATTCTCCGGCGTTGCCGGTACCCTCCTGGGGTAGTCGCTGTTTTGATCTTGCTGCCATTGTTTTTCCCCCTATTTCCCCCCAGTTTGCAGTACGACTACCGGAACCAGCATGAAGTAGCCAGTCCCGCCAGCCGCTGTCCGGGCTGGGCCCTTGGGGCTCAGACTGAGCCCTCATCGGCCCCAACCCGGTACTAGGAGCGCCGCGCACGTACCACTCCTAGGTCTGGTATCCGCCGCCGACCAACGTGGCCGACGCCCAGGATGCACCACGAGGAGGTTCCAGACATCGCACCCCAACCTAACCTAACCTAACCTAACCTAACCTAACCTAACCTAACCTTTTTTTTTTTTTTTTTTCCGTGGGGAAATGCATTTACGCATCCCCTCCCTGATGGGCTGGGAGGGGTATGTGGGACTCGCCCGGCGCTAGCCGCCGGGAATACCCACTAAAACCCCACGTCCTCTTTATGCGCGTATGTGACCAGAGCAACGGGAAACAGCGTTAGCAGCACAGCCGCTGCCCTGGCCACGCGCTTGGGCTCCCGGGGATGAAGACGCTCAGGAGCCCCCTTGTCTATGAGGAACTATCTACTAAACAGGTTCTCTCTAAAGAGCTGTTCCGGAAATGTGGCCAGATCTGGGAGGAGGTATGGGAGGAGCTACGCAGGCTCTACTCCCAAGCCAATGTCCTGCTGGCTTATTTACGTCAGCACATAATGGGCAGCGTGGCGCGGAGGCACATTCTGCCGCCTTATGGCCTTCTTCGCCACAGCGGAAACACAGCTGGCTGCGGTCTACCGCCGATTTGCACTGAAGCCTAATATGACCACTTCCCAAGCAACGGAAGCACCTGGTGGGCCTAGGCTCAAGTAATTTTACTTTTGCGCCCACCCAGCCCAGCAGCAGCCGGCGACCAATAAGTCGCCTGGCTGCTGCCACCGGGCAGCGCACCCACGTCATGCGGACTCCGTAAGGTGCTCGGCGTATCTCGCCAACCCTAATTTGGGCTAATTGGCACCCTCCCTGAGCAGCTACTGCAGCAGCTACCTCGACACCCGTAGTAGAGTCATCCAAACCGGTTATGCGCAATTCTGCACATTTAACAGGTCTGGATACCTCCACCAATCCTTCACCGACTGATTCGGCAAATACTTGCCTCAGCCTCTGAGCCAGTTGGTCGGCTTTCTCTTCGCTCCTGGCGCCGGTTACTTCCAGTTTCCTGGTGCCAGACACCGTCTCCTTATATCCCAAGAATGTGATGTCCATGCTGGCAAGGTCCACTTTGGATTTTGCCAGCGACACCACCTTCTCATAATTCAGCCCAGTGTTGGCAGCCTCAGGACGTAGAAAGAGGACGACTGCCGATGATCGTGGAACTGCGACCGATTTCGGTGTCATCCTTTTTGCCGAGGTTTGTGGTTCGCGCATCACAGCGACTCTCCTTGTAACATCAGCCCATGATTCCCCATGCGCCTGTACAGCTGGAGAGGCGGTAGCTGGAGAGGGAAGGGGTTCTACACGTGCTGCTTCTGCAGCCTGTGCTGCAAGCGACTTTTTCTTCTTTTTTGCACTCCTCTTGTTTTTTTGCTTTGGAGCTAGCACTTCGGCATTCGGGTGGGCGGTTTCCTCTACTGAGGGAACAGTACAGGCATGGACCACCGGATCCACCACGTTTTCCGCCTCCGGTAGAGGGCACGGACGACCACTAATAACGTCTTTCATACAGGTACTAAGGTTCTTGTTCCATTGCAGCACCATACCCTGTATTGCCAGCTCTAACTCGTCTTTGGTTATAGGCACCGATGGGTCAGCAGGATTCTGAGCCTGAGAAGCCTGTCTCCCGGCGCATTGCCGAAGGTCTTGGAGGGTAGCCTTGAGCTCAGTCAGCTCCTTGCGTAGACCCTCAATCTCCTCGGCTCTCGCCTTTTCTTTGGCTCTTAGCGACTCACATTCGGCGCGCAAACTTCTTATCTCCTCCGTGTCATAAAGATTGGCTAGCTGTGTAGCCGCATCTGCAATGGAGACTGCTGCTTCTTGCAGAGCGTCCTTATACACATCTCCTAGGTTCATAGATGTCTGAACCACATTTAAGACGGTATCCACCTGCGCTTGTATGCCTTCATTGATCATGAAGGCCGTCTGGTCTTCCAGCGCAGGGACCGCAACATCATTGGGGGCTTGTACCCATCTCCTTCTTGAGCTTGGTTTGCTAAGCTTCTGTTCTGCCCTGAGGCGTAGCTCCTCCTCCTTCAGACGATTAAGATCTGCCTGCGCCTTCGCCAGGCCAACATAATGTCCTGTAGTAGGAGGACGACCTCGGGCATGCAGTGGGGAAGGAAAGCAGTGGCCCGTCACTCCGGATTCTGCGTCCGAATCCTCAGAGGACGAGTTGACCGGGTGTGATCTCTCAGTATCTCTCCATCCTGAGCCAATTGCTGGGACCTCAGTTTCAGAGGCAGTGGCCACGGTAGCCTCTGAGAGAGTCTCCTGCGGTGGTCGCATATCTAACGGTAAATCGTTCGTCCTTTTTCGTGTAGCCATAGTCGTCGTTTTATCGCGTTGATCGATTGCCGCTTTTCGTGCCTTTGTCGTGGTTGTTCTTCTTGTTCTCAAGATTTTGCCCCCCCCAGAAAACGTGGGGCAGCCCGGGCTAAGCCCGGGGAGGGATTCTCCGGTTCCACCGGTACCCTCCTGGGGTAGTAACTTTTTAAACCTCGACTTCTCCATGGTTCCGCTTAAACACTTCCCCCCAGTTTGCGGTACGACTGCCGAGACCAGTATGAAACCTTTTTTTTTTTTTTTTTTTAACGTGGGGAAATGCTTTTAGGCATCCCCTCCCGCTTGGGCAAAGCAAAGGGAGGGGTATGTGGGACTCACCCGGCGCTAGCCGCCGGGAATACCCACTAAAACCCCACGGTGTTCCTTCAGCACCTTCTTGGCCGGGGAGCAGGGACTACGACTGCAGGACTTCTGCTCGACCCGGCAGGTGCAGGTCCCTCGGTAGGGACCACCAACTCAGAGCCCCTCATAAGGGGCCACCAACTATTATATACAGGGGTCAGGTGGAAGACCCCCGGACGAACCTTCGAGGGGCGCACCGAACACTAGTGCGCCTCGCCTCGGGCCTGATGTTCTGCGTGGGCGAAGGACGTGCCCGCGTCCAACGCCCGCAGGCCAAATCTACGGCGGCTGGAGGTCATCCCTGACCCTCTGCCGCCGGGTCCGTCTGCTACGGGAGGGGAGCGTGGTGGTCTGCTCCCTCTCCCTTTCCGCCGCCTCCTTCGCGAGCATCACCTCCTCGCAGTAAGAGACGACGGAATTCCATCCGGACTCGCTTCCGACCATGGATGTTATAACGGCCGGAAGCGAGAGGTCCGGTCCTATAGCCGTGATGAGGCCACGGCGTGGCGAGTCCCATGCGGGACAAGCGGCTAGAGTATGTTGCGCGTCATCGCGCACGTTTCCGCAATGGTGGCACCCAGATGTTACCTCCCGGCCTATGCGACACAGATAACTTCCGAAACAACCGTGCCCCGAAAGCACCTGTGTGAGCCGGAAGGTGAGGGTGCCATGCCGCCTCCGTATCCAAGCCTTCATGTTGGGCCTTATGGCCTCTACGGTCGCCACGCCCGAGCTGGGGTGATCGAGTCGTCTCTTCCATTCCGCCATGGAGATCTTCTGAAGTTCCGACCGGCGCGCTTCAATTTCGCGAGGCGCCGGTCGCACACCTCTCTCCAGTGCCTCTTCGCGCCACTCATAGAGCGACGCGAGGGCCCTAGCCTCCAGATCCCATGGCGGAGATCCGGCTAGCAGGGAGGCCGCCTCAAAGGAGATCGTGCGATACCCGCGAGCCGTTCTGACGGCCATCGCCCTCTGCGGTTTACGCAGAGCAGCGATATTGCGGGCCGTCAGAGTTTCGGCCCACACAGGGGCCCCGTAAAGGGCCATGGACCGCACGATCCCCATATAGAGTTTCCGGCAAGCGGAACTTGGACCCCCCAGATTGGGTAAGAGCCGCGCCAGCGCGGCCGCGGCACCCATGAGACGGGGAGTCAGCTGCCGGAAATGCTCCACAAAGTCCCATCGGCTATCCAGAAATAGTCCAAGGTACTTCAATTTGGACTGGATGCCGATGGGAACGCCTCCCACAATTAACTGGGACCCTGCCGGTGGCGCATTCCGAGGCCCGTGAAAACACACGGCCTCGGATTTCTGGAGCGCCACCTGAAGTCCCAGACGCCGGATCCTCCCGACGACCTGCGCCACCCCAGCTGTGGCCAACATCACGGCTTCGCGGTGTGTCTTGGCTCTCGACGTGACCAGAGTGTCGTCGGCGTAACACACCACACTCAGGCCACGGAGCAGCACACCGCGCAACACCCAATCGTACCCGATGTTCCACAGCAGGGGACCCAGCACGGACCCCTGTGGAACACCGGATACGACGTCTCGCCGACATATTCCGTCTTGACCCGGGAAGACGACTGACCTCTCCGACAAGTACGCCCCGACTATTCGGCGGAGGTAGGACGGCACTCCATGAAACCGGAGTGCCTCTCTGATGGTGGCCCAGGGCAAGGTGTTGAACGCGTTGGCGATGTCGAGCGACACCGCCACAACCACCTCACCCCGAGCAATAGCTTCCTCCGCTAAGCTCCTCACTTGCTTTATCGCGTCAATAGTGGAGCGCCCTCTGCGAAAACCAAATTGGTTTGCCGCCAAGTCCGGCCCTACGTGCTCGAGATGGCTGACGAGACGGTTTGCAATTACTCTTTCAAAGAGTTTGCCCACCTCGTCAAGCAGCACAATAGGGCGGAATGCGGACGGCGAGTCCGCCGGGCGCCCCGGTTTCTGGAGCAGGACTAAACGGCCGGATTTCCATTTCGACGGAAACCGGCCCTGCTCCAGACACGCAGTGAGAAGCCCCAACAGTCGGGGCTCGAGGATATCGAGGGCCAGGACCCACGCTCGACCATGCAGGCCGTCGGGTCCTGGGGCGGTGTTTTTTGCCCGAAGGCGTTTCACCGCCGCCCTCAGCTCTTCCCGGGTCACTTCGGGCACGTCGTCGTCCACGTCAGGCTCGACTGCAGGCGGAGCCATTCGGGGAGGTGAGAACTGTCCCTCACCCGTGGGGAACAGAGCACTCACTACCTCATCGAGGAACTCGGGCTGGAGACTCTGGGTTACCGGGGGGGCCCATTGGCGAAGTTTACCACGCACCATCCGGTACGGGCGACCCCACGGGTCCCGATTGAGCGTCTCCAAGAGTTCCTCTTTGGCCAGAGCCTTTGCGCGCTCGATGGCCGTCCGGAGGGCGAGCCTCGCGGCTCTGTACCCCTCATGAAGCTCCGCCTCTCTGGGGTCAGCGTCCTGCGCCCGGCGTCGTCTGCGCCTTATCCTGGTGTACTGGCGGCGCGCTGCTACGCAGGCCGTACGCAGCTGCGCGATCTCAGCGTTCCACCAGTACACCTGGCGCTTGGCGTGACGACGCCCCACTCGCGGCATCGCAGCGTCGCACATTTGCGACACCGCCGCACGCAGACGCTCTGCCCCGTCCTCGACATCGGCAGGCCTGGCGGGTGTTCCATCGAGCACCCAAGCCTGCACGATGGCAGCCTCACGGAACACCTCGCGGTCGAGGCGTCCCAGAACCCAACGTGGACTGTCCTGCACAGGGTCTCTCGGGACTGAATGTCCCGAGGTCTGGGCGGACACGTCGAACCGAATGTAAAGATGGTCCGACAGTGTCTCCACCCCCTCAAGGACTCTCCAGTCCCGAACACGGCGTGCTATTGCAGGGCTAGCGAACGACACGTCCACTATCGACTCGCCCTGCGGTCGCACGCACGTGCTTGCAGAACCCCTGTTTAGGACGAGCAGGCCGGATGTTATGGCCCACTCCTCCAACACCTCCCCCCTGACGTCCGTGACCGGAGAACTCCAAGCCGTAGATTTGGCGTTGAAGTCCCCGAGCACTAGGACGGGGAGAGGGTGGCATCCGAGGACGACTGTGCCCAATTCTCCAATGAGTGCCTCGAAGTCGGCGAGACTCCACCTGGGGGGTGCATACACCCCTACGACAATTACGCCGCCGAGACGCGCCGCGACCCAACCCCGGCCCTCTTGGATGTTAGCGAGGGGCGGGGAGCCAGCGGCGGGCTGGGTGATTATAGCCACCGAACCGTCACGGTCACACACCCAGGTGTTGTTGGGCGGGACGAAGTACGGTTCGGCCATAACGGCGACGCCTATTGACCACTGTGCCAGGCTCTGGACCAATAGATCCTGCGCTCTGGCACAGTGGTTAAGATTTCCTTGGAGGAAATGGAGCGCCATTATTATTGACACTCCATTTCTGCCTCTGCAGCCATAGTCGGCGCCACCTGGGCGGCGACCGTAGTGGTCGAGGGTTGCAATGGGGTCTTGCCCCCATTTACCCTCCCTCTTTTCTTCCTCTTGTTACGAGGTAAGGCTGAGACTGAGCAGCTCCTGCTACCCATTCGGTGCCCAGCCGGTTTACCTTCACCTGTGCAGATGATGCAGTGCGGATCTGCCGTGCATTCTCCAGCCTTATGGCCTGGCTGACTGCAACGATAACATAGCCGGCTGCAGTCAACTTCTGCCTGGCACTTTGCACCAACGTGTCCAGACTGGAGGCACCGGAAGCACCTTTGGGCACGGGGCTCAAGGACCTTGACCCGGGCCGAAACATACCCCACCAACAGCCGTCGGCCTTCCCCGATTTTCCGGGCCGTCTCCACCGGGCAGGAGACCACTGCCGTTCCGGTTCCATCAGCTCCAACACTAGGGCCTTTGGTCTTTATATGCCCAGGTGAACATTCACCCACCCGGGCGACAGCCGACACTAGTTTTTCGGCGGTGACCGATTCGTCCAGGCCTGAGATGCGTATGTCTGCGCACCTCATCGGCCTGGAAACACGGACCACCTCCGCCGGTAAGGATGCCCTAATTTTATCCGCAAGGGCGTCAGCTTTTGCACCGCTAGTGGCACCAGGCACCTCAATTAGAGCTCCACCCGTGGCCGCTTTTTTATATTTGACCCCCTCTATCCCGAGAGAGCCAAGGTCCACCTCTTCCCAAGCTTTAGTGAGTACCTGACTATAGGTGATACCCTTCTTCACCGCTTCAGGCTGCAGAGTCAACACCACAGCTGAGGATTTAGGAGCCCGAAGTTTAGGGGCTTTCACTTTAGGCGGAGGTGCCTGGGGTGTCTTCTTGGGCTTGCTTGCTTTCGCAGGCTTGCCCCCCTTTCCCACAAGCACCCATTCCCCTGCTGGAGCTTTAACTGCCTCCGTAAAGGTACGGGGTGCAGGCGCTGCCGTTTTTGGTGCAGCCTTTCCCTTCTTTTTGGCCGTCTCTCGAGAAGCCGTAGATGGTTGAGGAGTGACTACTGGAGCCGACCCTGCTGCCGAAGCTTGGGCAGCTTTCCGGTCAGCTGCCAACGGTGGCCTTACACGTTTTTCTGGGAGAAGCCTGTCCTCCAGAGCCTCGAAGCGCGCGCTCATTATGTTATTCATCTGCTGCATTTGCAGCATCAGAGAGCGCGCTACTTCGTCGAATCCCATGTTGGGATCCGAGAGTGTTTCTGCGTTACAAGGACTTTTCAACGCAGGAAACTCTTCTCTGGGTGGCCTTACAGCGGGAGCGGGTGCCATTGCCGATGTTATAGCATTGGAGGAAGCGTCCGCTGTTGACGTCGACGGACGAACGTCGCGGACTTCCGCTCGCAACTTCTCCACCTCCTTACGTAGGTTCTCCAGCTCTACCGACTGCTTCAGGTACGCTGCCTCAACTCGCTTCAGTTCCTCAGAAGAGGTCCGCGAGATGAACTTGGCGACTGCGTCTTCAATTGACTCAGCCGCTTCGTTAAGAGCACGCTGGAATGTGCCCTTGAGGTGTCCGGATTTTTTGGCAACCGCAAGGATGACTTCTACATCTCCCATAACCCTATCGCTTAGGCTAAGGGAGAGTTCTTCTTCCGGGACATCGGCTATATTCTTAGCCGTCCTATGGTGCCTAACACGAGAGGCCAACTCTGCTACCTCCTCCTCTGCAGCTAGTTGGAGCTCTTCCTTTCTTAGCCGGATAAATTCTGCTTTTGCTTGTGAGAGGCCTGCGTACTCCCCAGTTGTTGTAGGGCGGCCCCTTCCTCGAGTAGAAGCAGGAACCTTTCGCTGCCTTCTTTCACATCCGGTCTCTTCGCCTGACTCTGATGATTTCGCAGGCTCGGAACGCCTTTCTTTTCTCTTGCGCCAGAATCGGCCAGGGGTGGTAGAGGTATTGGTGGAGTCCACCGTAACCATCGAGGCCACACTGGAGTCGCTATGAAGCGACATTCGGTCTAAAGACGGCCTTCTGTCTAAGACTACGACGGGAACAGCTGTGCCGTCAACACCACCTCTCACAGGATCAGAGTTAGCAGCAACTCCTTTCCATTCTCCCACAGCTAGCGCCTCAAAGCTCGCTGATCTGCCAAAGGCAGCACTCTCCTCACTTTCGTCTTTTTGGTTTTTTAAATTAAGTTTGGGATTGAAACAAGACATATAGTTCCCACGAGTATGGCGGAAATAAACGGTCCGCCCAAGCAGTGCCCCCTGTACTTGGGTAAGCCTACGCGTAACCCGTCAGAGAGTCGGCCGGTTCTCTGACGGGGGTCGCACTAATGACTGACATACCCGTCAGCCATGCATCCCCTCGCGGTGCGCCGCCGCTTGAGATTCGGGGTGATTTTTTATTGAGGTTTTCTTCCTCGCGGGCCGGGCGGTGAAGCCAAGCCCCTCGGTCCCAACGAAGCCGCGAGACGTGACCACGACACTCCGATGGGATAACGAGATCGACGGTGGTGGCAAGAGAAGGTGTCTCACCAACCTGCCCCACGGTAGAGTAAGTACACGCAGGGCCCGCCCACCTATACGTCCATGGCTATCTTCAGAAAACCGAGGAATGCCGACGCCTCCGTGTCAGGATATCCGCCGCCGGCCAACTTGGCCGACGCCCAGGGTGCACCACGTGGAGGTTTCCTGACTTCGCACCCCACCAGTATGAAACCTAACCTAACCTAACCTAACCTAACCTAACCTAACCTAACCTAACCTAACCTAACCTAACCTAACCTAACCTAACCTAACCTAACCTAACCTTTTTTTTTTTTTTTTTTTTTTTTTTTTTTTTTTTCGTGGGGAAATGCATTTACGCATCCCCTCCCTGATGGGCTGGGAGGGGTATGTGGGACTCGCCCGGCGCTAGCCGCCGGGAATACCCACTAAAACCCCACGTCCGCTTCATGCGCGTGTGTGACCAGGGTACCGGGAAACAGCGTTAGCAGCACGGCCGCTACCCTGGTCACGCGCTCGGGCCCCCGGAGATAGAAACACTCAGTGGCCCCCGGCTCTTAGAGGGTTGTTCTCTCCAACGTCATCGGTCCTCTTCCTGGTGACAACACTTTGCCATCAGTATTAGGAAGAGGGAGCAAGGAAGGAGCTATACACGCTCTACTTCCAAGCTTGTGGTCAGCTAGCTTCCCTGCGCCTTCGCACAAAGGACAGTGCGGGGCCGAGGAGCATTCCGCTATTCTGTGTCCACTTTTCCCACAGCTGAAACATGCATTGCTGCGATCAACTGTTGACTTGCATCTTTGTCGCGTGTGGCCAACCTCCAGACAGCGAAAACATCTTAAGGCCCTGGGCGGCAGCAACTTCACTTGCACTCCCACCCAGCCTAGTAACAATATGCGCTTCAGGGCTAAGCGGTTAGCAGCTACAGCTGGGCAGCGCACCCACACCATTCTGGTGCCGTAGGGGGTTCGGCGCACGTCGCCGACCCTTACCTGCTCCACTGGGCAGCCTCCTCTTTCTGCTACTGCTGCAGCTACTTCTTCCCTAGTAGTAGCGTCGTCTAACCCCGTAAGGCGCAGTTCTGCGCACTTCATGGGTCTGGTGATCACTACCATTCCTTCGCCTAGGGTGTTGTCGAGCACCTCCTTCAGTTTGGTTGCCAGCTGATTGGCTCTATCATCACTGGACTTTCCCCGCACCTCCAGTTTCCTGGCGCCGGTTGCCGTCTCCTTGTACTTAAGATAGCTGATGTCTATACTAGCAAGGTCGACTTTGTCTCTTACTAAAGACACCACCTTCTGATAGTCTATTCCGCCATTGATGGCGTCCGGTTCTAGGCTCAGCACAATTGCAGACGACCTCGGCACTACAGCTTTCAATGGTAACCGCGGCCTATTCGGGGCTTGACCATTACGCTTCTTGGCAGTGCTTTTAACAACATCTGACCACAGTTCCTTTTCCATAGGTGGATCTTGAGAGGGAATAGGCTGCATTCGAGTTGCCTCCGCTGCTTTTGCAGCGAGTGTCTTCTTCTTCCCTCTTTTCCTTTTAGGAAGAAGGGCGGTGGTTGCCTCCTTATGGACGGATGGTTGCTCTGGAATGCTTTCCACCGATATGGCAGGTCTTTCAGGCTCTAGTGGCAGGAACTGGTGCCTGAGTTTTCTCTTCGCATCCTCAAAGCAGGACTTCATATTTTCCTGCATACGGCGAACCATGTCCTGTACAGCGGCATCTAGGACGCTTGCCGTAATGGGAGCAGAATCGGGGTCGGTTCCGTCGGTCTGCTGTGCCTGGGCAAGGTGCTCACTTGCTTCAGCTACCTGCGACAGCGTGCCCTCTACCTCTGCTCTACGCTGGAGGTTTTGCAGTTCCGCTCTCATTGTGTCCAGTTCCTTACGGAGGTCCTCCAACTCCGCAGATCTCTGGGCTTCCCTGGCCTTCATCTCAGTGTACTCTCTTTTGAGGCTCCTGCATTCCTCTGAGTCACACCTGCCAGCCAGTAGAGCAGAGCACTCGGCAATAGAGATTGCTGCTTCTTCAATGGCTGTTTGAAAGACCCCTCCAAGATTTTTGGAGTTTCGGGCAATGTCCATAACTACGCTAACCTGTTTCTGTATACCCTCGTTGATGTCATAGGCCAGCTGGTCTTCGAGGGCAGGTAAAGACGGGTCTTTGGGGACCCGCACTCGGTTCCGTGTTCTGACCGTCTTCGTCATCATCTCTTTCTCCGCTCTGGTGCGAAGTTCGTCCTCTTTAATACGATTTAGCTCGGCCTGGGCCTTCGCCAGGCCGACGTAATGCCCCGTTGTCGGGGGGCGTCCTCGGGCTTGTTGCGACACAGCTGCGGGGGAACAATGGCCGGTCACTCCGGACTCAGCATCCGAGAAAAACTCCTCCGATGAAGAGCTCGAGGGAGTGTGTGGGCGTTCCATATCCCCACATAGCACAGGGGTCGCCAGCGCTTTATTTTCTGTAGTAGTGGCCATATTGGCCTCAGAAGGTGCTTCTTGCGGTGGCAATCGCTTAACAGGCAAATCTTTAGTCCGTTTGTTCGAAGCCTTAGTCGTCGTGTGTTTCCGTGAATCGGTATCCGCTTTGGTTGCTTTGGTCGTGGTAATCTTCCTAGAGCGCAAAGTTTTGCCCCCCCCAGACACGGTGGGGCAGCCCGGGTCAAGCCCGGGGAGGGATTCTCCGGCAGTGCCGGTACCCTCCTGGGGTAGTATCTTTTTAAACCTTGCTTTTTCCATCTTTCGACGTGATTCCATCTCTCCAAGTTTGCGGTACGACTGCCGGGACTGGTATAAGACAACCAGCCCCGCCAGCCGCTGTCCGGGACTGGGCCCTTGGGGCTCAGAGTGAGCCCTCATCGGCCCCAGCCCGGTACTAGGAGCGCCGCGCACGTACCACTCCTAGGTCTGGTATCCGCCGCCGGCCTTCTTGGCCGACGCCCAGGGTGCACCACGAGGAGGTTCCAGACATCGCACCCCAACCTAACCTAACCTAACCTAACCTAACCTAACCTAACCTAACCTTTTTTTTTTTTTTTTTTTTTTTTTTTATCGTGGAGAAATCCATTTATGGATACCCTCTCGCCCCGGGGGGGACGAGCGGGTTATGTGGGACTCACCCGGTGCGAACCGGGAATACCCACTAAAACTCCACGGTGTACCTCTGCTGCATAAATTGGGGCGACCCGGGTCCAAACTGGTAATCACCGCGTCGCCCCTGCAGCTGGCCCAACTTGGCCCCGGCGCTAAAGAGGGACAGCTTGGTACACCCCAACTGTCCCCCAGACGGCTGAACCAGTGCAATGGGAAGTTGGGCCCCCCGACCCATCTCCCCTTGGCTCAGCGCGGATGATAGAAGGAGAGGCAAAAGCTACCCCAACTACCACCCTCGTCTACGCACCCCCTTACGGAGGACGTGGCGGCACAGGCAGTGCCCCGCCCTGTTTCTTCATGGGAGGCGGCTGACACTTGGCGCCCCCCATGAAGTGATCCGCCGGCTTCTCAGCAGCTGCACACACGGCGCAGTGCAGCTTTGGAGCAGCGCACTGTTGCGCCTTGTGCCCGAGCTCACCGCAACGGAAGCACATGCCCGTCCTGTCGACCGCAGATGTGCAGACCGCCTTAGTGTGACCCACGCCCATACACCGGAAACACCGTAACGGTTTTTGTTCCAGTATATGGACGCGAGCCGCACTCAAGCCGACACAAAGTCGGCCTCCCTCTGCAAGCGATCTCGCTGCAACGACAGGAAGGGACATGTGTACCCCTCCAATACATCCCCTCATAGGACGGATTTCACCGATCCGGATGCCATCAGGTGAGCACTTCGCTTTGCTCGCAGCTGCTGCGAGTACTTCATCCCGCGTCACGGAGTCGTCCAGACCGACGATACGAACGTTTACCAGTTTGACCGGTCTGGTCACCCTGGCAACGTCCGCTAATGCCGTCTGAAGACTCCGTGCTATCATGTCGGCCTGTTCAGGCCCGCGAGGGCCAGGAATTTCTATGGCTCGGGCCCCAGTTTTGGTTGCCCGAACCGAAATCTCGTTGATGCCCAACGCGGGCAGGTCCAACGCGAGCTTCGCTCGTGATAAAGCCGCCTGATAGCTCACCCCCTGAGCCACAGCCTCAGGCTGCAGCGTGAGCACCACTGCAGCTGAGCGTGGGGGCGAGGGGAGCTTAGCCTTAAGCTTTTGCTTAGGCATACCCTTCCGCGGCGCGGAGACTGCTGTCGCCGTGACCCTGGGAGCTACAGGAACCGACTCCTTCACCTTCTTCTTCTTACCACGCCGGACTACAGTAGCCCACGAAGGGTCAGCTGCAGCCGGCGCAGCATTTACTTCCACCGGAGCCCTCCGCGACTCGATTCGAGCCGCTCGAGGCGCCGGTTTGGGCCCGGGTGGACTGGGCCCCTCTCGCTCTTTGGTCGCTGCCAGCGGAGGACGAAGAATGCGACTCTCGAGCACACCCAGGCGCGCGCTCATCTCCTCCAGAGATTTCTGGATAGAGAGCTGCAAGCCCTGGATGGCTCCAGTCAAAACTCCGTCACTCCGCATTTCCGCCTCTAAGTCCGGCAAGGGTACCGCGGCAGCCGCTTCTAACATTGACGCCTCCTTCTCCTGACGCAAGGCACGAATCTTCGCCTTGTCCTCAGCGAGTTCACGACGAAGAGTCGAGACCATGCGCCGGAGGCAGAGGGTTTCCTCGGTCACTGTCCGCGTCAACGCCACAGTGGCAACGTCATTCAAGGCCCTTGCTGCGTCCTTGAGGTCCCTGATACACGTGCCCTGGAGGTGCCCACTCTTCTTGCACACTTCGTGTATCAGTTGGACACTGTCAGCGGCAAGAGCTCTCAAACTCGCCGGGTCCATGGCGTCGACGTCAAAGACCCGCGCCGCTTGCTCGTCCTCTGCGATATCCGCATGCTTCAGGCCCGCCGTTGTTCCGGGCTCACGCGTCTTACCCCTCCGGGCCGTCGGTACCTTCGGGACCACTACTGGGTCCAACACACTATCTAGCGGCTCCTCCATGGTCCGCTTCCGAGACTCGGCCTCCGCACTCTTGCCTGCCCCTTCCCAAAATCTTAAAATAAATTGTTCTTTGTTATCATTCATAACATATCCCACGAGTATGGGGGAAGTATTCGGTCCGCCCGGGCAGTGCCCCCTGTACCCGGGTAAGCCAAGGTGTAACCCGTCAAGGAATCGGCCGGTTCCCTGACGGGGGTCGCACTAGTGACTGGCCACCTGCCAGCCACGCATCCCTTCACGGTGCGCCGCCGCTTGGGATTAGGGTGATTTTTTAGAGAGGTTTTCTTCCTCGCGGGCCGGGCGGTTAAGCCAAGCCCCTCGGTCTCGTCAGAGCCGCGAGACATGACCACGACACTCCGACGAGATTACGAGTTTGTTGGCGGTGTGGATACCCACTTGTCCGACAGCAGGGTGAGTGCACGTCGGACCCGCCAACGACTGCTCCGTCGGCTGCTCCCTCTGATGAACAGAGGGATGACAGCGAGAAGCCCCAACCCCCCTGTCAGGTATCAGCCGCCGACCGTGAAGCGGTCGACGTTGCCCAGGGTGCACCACGTGGAGGTTCCTGACACCGCACCCCAACCTAACCTAACCTAACCTAACCTAACCTAACCTAACCTAACCTAACCTAACCTAACCTAACCTAACCTTTTTTTTTTTTTTTTTTTTTTTTTTTTTTTTTTTTACGTGGGGAAATGCATTTACGCATCCCCTCCCTGATGGGCTGGGAGGGGTATGTGGGACTCGCCCGGCGCTAGCCGCCGGGAATACCCACTAAAACCCCACGTCCTCTTTATGCGCGTATGTGACCAGAGCAACGGGAAACAGCGTTAGCAGCACAGCCGCTGCCCTGGCCACGCGCTTGGGCTCCCGGGGATGAAGACGCTCAGGAGCCCCCTTCTCTATGAGGAACTATCTACTAAACAGGTTCTCTCTAAAGAGCTGTTCCGGAAATGTGGCCAGATCTGGGAGGAGGTATGGGAGGAGCTACGCAGGCTCTACTCCCAAGCCAATGTCCTGCTGGCTTATTTACGTCAGCACATAATGGGCAGCGTGGCGCGGAGGCACATTCTGCCGCCTTATGGCCTTCTTCGCCACAGCGGAAACACAGCTGGCTGCGGTCTACCGCCGATTTGCACTGAAGCCTAATATGACCACTTCCCAAGCAACGGAAGCACCTGGTGGGCCTAGGCTCAAGTAATTTTACTTTTGCGCCCACCCAACCCAGCAGCAACCGGCGACCAATAAGTCGCCTGGCTGCTGCCACCGGACAGCGCACCCACGTCATGCGGACTCCGTAAGGTGCTCGGCGTATCTCGCCAACCCTAATTTGGGCTAATTGGCACCCTCCCTGAGCAGCTACTGCAGCAGCTACCTCGACACCCGTAGTAGAGTCATCCAAACCGGTTATGCGCAATTCTGCACATTTAACAGGTCTGGATACCACCACCAATCCTTCACCGACTGATTCGGCAAATACTTGCCTCAGCCTCTGAGCCAGTTGGTCGGCTTTCTCTTCGCTCCTGGCGCCGGTTACTTCCAGTTTCCTGGTGCCAGACACCGTCTCCTTATATCCCAAGAATGTGATGTCCATGCTGGCAAGGTCCACTTTGGATTTTGCCAGCGACACCACCTTCTCATAATTCAGCCCAGTGTTGGCAGCCTCAGGACGTAGAAAGAGGACGACTGCCGATGATCGTGGAACTGCGACCGATTTCGGTGTCATCCTTTTTGCCGAGGTTTGTGGTTCGCGCATCACAGCGACTCTCCTTGTAACATCAGCCCATGATTCCCCATGCGCCTGTACAGCTAGAGAGGCGGTAGCTGGAGAGGGAAGGGGTTCTACATGTGCTGCTTCTGCAGCCTGTGCTGCAAGCGACTTTTTCTTCTTTTTTGCACTCCTCTTGTTTTTTTGCTTTGGAGCTAGCACTTCGGCATTCGGGTGGGCGGTTTCCTCTACTGAGGGAACAGTACAGGCATGGACCACCGGATCCATCACGTTTTCCGCCTCCGGTAGAGGGCACGGACGACCCCTAATAACGTCTTTCATACAGGTACTAAGGTTCTTGTTCCATTGCAGCACCATACCCTGTATTGCCAGCTCTAACTCCTCTTTGGTTATAGGCACCGATGGGTCAGCAGGATTCTGAGCCTGAGAAGCCTGTCTCCCGGCGCATTGCCGAAGGTCTTGGAGGGTAGCCTTGAGCTCAGTCAGCTCCTTGCGTAGACCCTCAATCTCCTCGGCTCTCGCCTTTTCTTTGGCTCTTAGCGACTCACATTCGGCGCGCAAACTTCTTATCTCCTCCGTGTCATAAAGATTGGCTAGCTGTGTAGCCGCATCTGCAATGGAGACTGCTGCTTCTTGCAGAGCGTCCTTATACACATCTCCTAGGTTCATAGATGTCTGAACCACATTTAAGACGGTATCCACCTGCGCTTGTATGCCTTCATTGATCATGAAGGCCGTCTGGTCTTCCAGCGCAGGGACCGCAACATCATTGGGGGCTTGTACCCGTCTCCTTCTTGAGCTTGGTTTGCTAAGCTTCTGTTCTGCCCTGAGGCGTAGCTCCTCCTCCTTCAGACGATTAAGATCTGCCTGCGCCTTCGCCAGGCCAACATAATGTCCTGTAGTAGGAGGACGACCTCGGGCATGCAATGGGGAAGGAAAGCAGTGGCCCGTCACTCCGGATTCTGCGTCCGAATCCTCAGAGGACGAGTTGACCGGGTGTGATCTCTCAGTATCTCTCCATCCTGAGCCAATTGCTGGGACCTCAGTTTCAGAGGCAGTGGCCACGGTAGCCTCTGAGAGAGTCTCCTGCGGTGGTCGCATATCTAACGGTAAATCGTTCGTCCTTTTTCGTGTAGCCATAGTCGTCGTTTTATCGCGTTGATCGATTGCCGCTTTTCGTGCCTTTGTCGTGGTTGTTCTTCTTGTTCTCAAGATTTTGCCCCCCCCAGAAAACGTGGGGCAGCCCGGGCTAAGCCCGGGGAGGGATTCTCCGGTTCCACCGGTACCCTCCTGGGGTAGTAACTTTTTAAACCTTGACTTCTCCATGGTTCCGCTTAAACACTTCCCCCCAGTTTGCGGTACGACTGCCGAGACCAGTATGACACAACCAGCCCCGCCAGCCGCTGTCCGGTACTGGGCCCTTGGGGCTCAGAGTGAGCCCTCATCGGCCCCAGCCCGGTACTAGGAGCGCCGCGCACGTACCACTCCTAGGTCTGGTATCCGCCGCCGGCCAGCTTGGCCGACGCCCAGGGTGCACCACGAGGAGGTTCCAGACATCGCACCCCAACCAGACATCGCACCCCAACCTAACCTAACCTAACCTAACCTAACCTAACCTAACCTTTTTTTTTTTTTTTTTTTTTTTTTTTTTTTTTTTTTTTTTTTTTTTTTTTAACGTGGAGAAATCCGTTTATGGATACCCTCTCATCCCGGGGGGGACGAGCGGGTTATGTGGGACTCACCCGGTGCGAACCGGGAATACCCACTAAAACTCCACGGTGTACCTCTGCCGCATAAATTGGGGCGACACGGGTCCAAGCTGGTAATCACCGCGTCGCCCCCGCGGCTGGCTCCACAGAGCCCCGGCGCTATAGAGGGACAGGTTGGTACACCCCAACTGTCCCCCAGACGGCTGAACCAGTGCAATGGGAAGATGGGCCCCCCGACCCATCTCCCCTTGGCTCAGCACGGATGACAACATGAAGCGAAGTATTCACTCCATGGTGTCACCCTCGTCTACGCAATCCCCAACAGGGGCTGGTGGCACAAATCGTGCTCCGACCTTTTTGACAGCAGGCGGCCGACACTTCGCACCGCCCATGAAATGGTCTGCAGACCGTCCAGCATCGGCGCACAAGGCACAGTGCAACTTTGATGACGTGCACTCCCTTGCCTTGTGGCCGAGCTGCCCACAGCGGAAACACTGCCCACCTCTGTCAATATTGGATGGGCAAACCGGCCGAGTGTGGCCCACGCCCATGCATCTGAAACACCGCAAAGGTTTTTGCTCCAGAACATGGACGCGAGCCCAACTCCAGCCAACTTCGAGTCGGCCCCCATCCACCAGCGACTTCGCTGCAGCCACCGGCATGGACACATGTGCCCTACCAAGGCTTGGCCCCATCATAAATATTTCGCCAACACGAACTTCGGTTGGCGAACATCCCCCCTTAGACGCGACTGCTGCGAGAAGTTCGTCCCTCGATATGGAGTCATCGAGGCCGACGATACGGACGTCCACACGTTTCGTGGGTCTTCCCACCGTGGCAACGTCCGCTAATGCCGCCCCGAGACTCTCAGCAAGCCGGTCCGCCTGCTCTGGCCCCTGTGGACCAGGTATCTCGATGATCCTGGCCCCAGTCTTCGTCTCCCTCATGGAGAGTTCTTGCAGTCCTAGGGCAGGCAAGTCGAGTGCCAGCCTGCCCCTTAGGATCGCCTCTCTGTAGTTCATCCCCCCAGCCACCGCCTCAGGCTTCAGCGTAAGTAACACTGCAGCAGTGCGCGGGACCTGGGGGACCTTCGGCTTGGGTTTTCTCCCATGCTTGCTCTTTTGAGGGACTGGGGCTGTCGCTGCAGTCACCTTGGGAACCGATGACACAGGTTCCTTAACCTTCTTTTTGCCACGCCGAACTACAGTGGACCATGTAGGCTCACTTGCAGTCGGTGTGGCATCAACCTCCACCGGAGCTCTCCGCGACTTGATACGCGCTGCTCGTGGCGCAGGCTCTACGCGGGGCGCGGGCTTGGACCCGGGTGGTCTGGGTCCCCTGCACACCTTTTTCTCCATCAGCGGAGGACGGAGAATTCGACCTTCAAGCACAGCCAGTCGCCCGTTCATCTCCTCCAGAGATTTCTGGAGCGAGAGCTGCAGGCTCTGGTTGGCTCCGGTCAACCCTCCGTCACTCCGAGACTGGATGCCCTCGTCTGGAAGTGGCACCATTGCAGGTATTGGTGCAGCCTCACGGTCCTCCTTCTCCTGGCGCAAGGCCCGAATCTCCGCCTTTACTTCGGCAAGCTCCCGGCGGAGATTGTTGACCACACGCCGGAGGCAAAGGGTCTCCTCCGTGACATTTCGCGTCAGTGCCACCGTGACCACGTCATTTAGAGCAACGGCTGCACCCTTTAGCTCTTTGATACACCCTCCTTTAAGGTTGCCACTCTTCCTGCAGACATCAAATATCTGCTCCACCATGCTTTTAGACAGAGCACGCATCGTTGCTGGGTCCATTGTGTCGACGTCATAGGTCCGCACAATGTCCTCGTCACAAACGTCTGCGTGCTTCACACCAGCGTCATTTCCCGGGTCACGAACCTTTCCCCGCCGAGCCGTCGGCAACTTAGGCAACGTCGGTGGATCCATCTCCGTATTCGGATCAATGGTCCTCTTACGAGCCCTAGTGCTCTCTCCCTCATTGCTGAGATCCCCTCCCTTCTCCCAGAATCGGAGAAGAAACTGCTTCTTTTCGTCTTCGTTTTTATTTTTATTTAAATTTAAATTGGGTTCCGACATAGCTTATCCCACGAGTATGGGGGAAATAAACGGTCCACCCGGGCAGTGCCCCCTGTACCCGGGTAAGCCAAGGTGTAACCCGCCAGGGAGACGGCCGATTCCCTGACGGGGGTCGCACTAGTGACTGGCCACCTGCCAGGGGGGCCAGGAGGGGTATGTGGGACTCACCCGGCGCTAGTCGCCGGGAATACCCACTAAAACCCCACGGCCGTCTGTCGCCTTCCTGGGGTGACACGGGTCCGTGCATAGCAATCACCGCGTCACCCCAGCGACCGGCCCGGCCTGATGTTAAGCCGGGCCCCATCCGGGCAGCCTGGCAAGCTGCCCTATCCTTCTGCCGGACTGGTGCAATGGGAGGTGGGTCCCCCGACCCACCCCCCCAGTCCGGCATCAGGGCGGCGGAAGAGCTCGGACGAACCGGCCCCTCCTACCGCCCCTTCTTCTGCGACGGAGAGGGTCCGCTTGGGCATCCGCCTCACGGACCCTCTCCGCGGCCTCCTTCTGTGACATGACCTGCTCACAGAAGGAGGCCACTTCATTCCAAACACTCTCGCTGCCGAGCATGGCTCTCACCACACCCGACAGCGAGAGGTCCGCCCCGACCGCCGCCTCCAGAGTGCGGCGCGGCTCAGACCACGCAGCACACTCAGAAAGAGTATGCTGCGCAGTGTCCTCCGCCGCACCACACTCGTGGCAGGCGGCTGTTGGCTCCCTTCGAGCGATCTTGTGCAGGTACCATCCGAAGCAACCGTGCCCGGACAGCACCTGCACAAGCCGAAACGACAGGGAGCCAAACCGCCTGTCGCACCATTCTTTGAGGACCTGGCGAATGGCGTTTATGGTATACATACCATAACGCGCATTCGCCAGGTCCTCCGCCCAGCGACGCATAATTGCGTCGCGGGCCACCAGCCTCATCTCCTGCACCGCTGCAGGAGATGGGCGCCCACCACCTTCCCTCCTACTCGCCGTCGTGTATTCATACACGACGGCGAGTACCACTGCCTCTAGCTCCCACGGCGGGGAGCCGGCGAGCACACAGGCCGCCCCCGAGGACACCGTGCGGTATCCGCGGATCACCCTCAGCGCCACCGTACGCTGCGCTGCACGCAGCGCACGTTTGTTGGTGGCGCTGAGAGCGTCCACCCACACCGGTGCCCCGTAGGCAGCCATGCTCCGCACGACTCCCGCGTAGAGCTGGCGGCACTTCGAACCGGGTCCTCCCGAATTCGGAAGGAGTCGGCCGAGCGCCGCCGCCGCCCCAACGATGCGCGGTCCGAGCCCCTTAAAATGGGGCTCGAACCGCCATCGTCCGTCCAGGGTGAGGCCCAGATATTTCATCTGGACCCCCACCCGGACGGTATGCCCTCCGACAGAGATGCTCGCCCCAGGGGGCGGGCCACGACGAGGGCCATGGAACATCATGGCCCTCGTCTTCTCGGCCGCAACCCTGAGACCGAGCATCTCTATACGCCTGACCACCAGGGCTGTGCCCTCTGTGGCCAGGCGTGCCACCTCCCTCCACTCCCGTCCTTGGGCTACGACGAGGGTGTCGTCCGCATAACAAAGCAGGCGTACTCCACAGGGGAGCACACCTGCAGAGTCGCGGAGCACCCAGTCGTAGCCCACGTTCCACAGGAGCGGCCCTAAGACCGACCCCTGTGGAACGCCACACTCAGTCGGACGCCGGACCACGGCGCCCCGCCTGTCTGCGTAGACGATCTCCCGGTTATGGAGATAGTCCTCCAACAGCCGCCGCAGGTACAGGGGCACTCCGAAATATCGGAGCGCCTCCCGTATGACTCCATGCGGCAGGCTGTTGAAGGCGTTGGCGATATCCAAGGACACCGCCAACAGCCTATCCCCCCGGGAGACCGCTTCCGCAGACCACCCTTTGAGGGTCATCAGGGCGCCGATGGTCGAGCGCCCAGACCGAAAACCGTACTGCCCGTCCGAGAAATTCGGCCCAACTTGGTCGATGTGCCGGATGACGCGAGAAGCCACTATTCTCTCTAGCAGCTTACCCGTGTCATCCAGCAGCACCAGCGGCCGATACGCGGACGGGCAGTCCGTAGGGCGGCCCTCCTTTATAAGAAGGCAGAGCCGCCCTTCCTTCCAAGCCTTCGGGAACCGTCCGACACGGATGCACCGGTCGAACAGTTCCCGAAGCTGTCCCCCCATGTGGCCCAATGACAGGGCCAACACCTTACCCGGGACCCCGTCGGGGCCAGGGGCCTTTCGTCTGTTTCGGAGGCGCCTCACCACCGTATCCATCTCCTCATCAGTGATGAGGAGAGGAACGGTGGTCATCTCCGCCCGAGCCCTACAAGAGGGAGGGGGCATGGGAGGCGGAACAAACCCTGGAGGGTCGCACGGAAACAGTGTCCCCACGACCCTCTCTAATACGTCAGGGTGGAGGGTCCCCGTTGGTGGGGGCGCCCGGGCCCGAAATTTGTCTCGGGCCATTTTGTACGGGCGCCCCCACGGGTTCCGCTCCACCTCCTGGAGTAGCTCCTCCCATGCCCCATCCTTGGCCCGGCTTATGGCAATCTGCAGAGAGATTTTACACTCCCTGTAGATGCCATAAAGCCGGGCTTCCTCTGTGGGGTCACGTGACCCCCGACGCCGGCGAAATCGCCCAAAGGCCCGTCTCGCCGCGGAGCAGGCCGCGCGGAGCTCACCCAGCTCCGGCGACCACCAGTAAACCGCCCGCCTATGCGGGCGGTTATAGCTCCGCGGCATCGACGCGTCACACACCTCCGTTAACGACCCTCGAAAACGGAGGGCGGACGCGTCGATTCCTTCATTCTGAGGCGGCCATCTCCAACTCTGGATAATGGCCGCCTCTTCAGCTTGCTCCCGGTTGAGGGAGCATAGGGCCCAGCGCGGGAACGGTGTCCCCCGGGGGGGGCGAGCTCCCGTGTCAGCTTCGGAGGTGGAGACTTCAAATCTGATATATCTGTGATCAGATAGAGTCTCCACCTCCTCCAGCACACGCCACCCCCGGACACGGCGCGCGACAGGCGGGGAAGCGAACGTTACGTCCACTACCGAGCCCCCGTTCCGTCGCACGCACGTGAACACCGTTCCCCTGTTGAGGAGGGACAGTCCAACCTCAACTGCCCACTCCTCAACCGCCAGACCTCGCAGGTCCGTGGTCACCGCTCCCCACGTCCTAGACTTGGCATTCAAGTCGCCAAGCAGGACGACAGGGAGCGGCGACAGCCGCCTTACCGCAGGCCCCAGGGAGCTGAGAAACCTCTCAAACTCCACCAGGGCCCGGTTGGGGGAGAAGTACACGCCGACTAGCGCGTACTCTCCCCAGACGGCTGTCACGAACCCGCTGCCCCTCTCACGAACCGAGACCGTAGTCCCCGGGCAGTAGATCGCCACGGAACCGTCCAAATCCCCAGCCCAGTTGTTCTGGGCAGGGACGTGGTACGGCTCCGCAGCGACCACCATACCGATGCCCCACTCCGCCGCTGACTGGACCATAAGGTCCTGTGCAGCGGCGGAGTGGTTCAAATTAGTCTGGAGGCAGCTGACTTGGACGTACTCCATTACAGTTCCATGTCAGCTGCCTCCTGCCCAGGGGTTTCCGTATTCTTCGAAGGCGCGGGGGCTTCACTCTCCAGTCTGGTTCCTTTCATGAAGGCTTCTCGTCTCTTAGTGGTGGGGGGCTTGCAATTAACCCCCCCCATGTAATGATCAGATGCCCTGCCGGCATCAGCGCACACAGCACAGTGGATCTTTGAGGCTACACAAGCCTGTGCTGCGTGCCCTGCCTCTCCGCATCTGAAGCACAAGGCACTTCTAATTTTTTCCGACTGGCATAGTGGGCCGGTGTGGCCCAGACCCATGCACCGGAAGCAGCGCAATGGCCTCTCTTCCAGTACATGGATGCGGGCCCCTGTCCAGCCCACTTGCAATCGCCCCTCCTCAGCCAGTTGTCTAGCAGCGGCGACTGGGAGAGAGACATGAAGGATTCCCCCGCCCCAGCCGCCATACTTTATATTTCCCGCCCGAATCTGTTCGGGCGGACAGCGCGTCTTCTCCACAATGGCCTTTACCACCTCCGAAACCTCCACCGTCTCATCAAGACCGGCGACCCGAATGTCTGCTTTCTTGACGGGCCTTGACACCACAGCTACATCAGCCAATGCAACCTTCAACTGTAGTGCCAAGGCATCCGCCTTATCCTGGCCACCTTCTCCGGGGATCTCTATGATCCTCGCACCGGTGGCCGTTTCGCGCATCTTCAGGTCGACGATCCCGATATCTGCCGGCTTTATGACCACCTTTGCACCAATTAACGCCGACCGGTAGTCAACACCCTGCTTTTTTGCTTCCGGGCGTAGAGTCACCACCACTGCCGCTGATTTTGGTGTTTTCGGCAGTTTAGGGACCCTCTTCTCCACTGCTCCTTGCCGCGCCACAGCCACAGCAGGAGCCGGCACCTGAGGCGTCTCCTTCCTCTTTTTCTGGCGGCGCGCTACCACCGCCCACGTCTCTTCAGCAGCCCCCTTCTCCACTCTTGGTGTCACCACCGGCAAAGGCACCCACTCCTCACCTAGCGGTAATAGGGGTGGGGCTGCGGCAGTCACCCCTGCCGGCGGTGCCTTTGGCGCAAGATCTATCCTTCTTTTTGGAGCCGGCTGGTATGTAAGGATATTCCTATCTGCCGCAAGCGGAGGCCTCACTGTTCGCTCTGGTAGAAGCCTTGACTCAATCGCCTCAAATCGAGCAGTAATCATGTTCCCCATTGTGGACGTGAGTGAACGCTCCATCTTTTCCACTGCCATTGTCAAGGCTACCCCCCACTGCGGGATAGTGGGTTCCTCCTCTTGTACTACTGCTGGCAGAGGTGGCAGTGCATTCTGCCTCTCATTCTCCCTTTGCCTCCACGCCTTATTTTGGGCCCTTAAGTCTTCGACTTGACGTTGGAGGACTTTGGTTTCACGTCGAAGCTTAGCCGTCTCATCCGTCTCCGTGCGGAGCAGCAGTATATCAACTACCTCTTGCATTTTCCTCGCTGCTGCTTTCAGCTGCGAAATGCATCCTCCTTGCAGATGACCCGACTTTTGGCAGACCCTGTCAATGCAACCTACACTATCACTGACTAAAGCCCTCACCTCATCCGTGTCCATAGTGTCAAGCTTCTGCTTCGGGACCCCATCTGGATTTTCTTTAGAGTCTGCCTGTTTCTTCTTCTGCTGGTTTTCATCAGCAGGAGTTCGCCGGAAGGAGTCTCCTGTCACTTCCGCTACCGTACGGCGAGATACTCCCTGCTGGGCTGCCTTGACAGCTTTACCCCGTCTCGCTGTATTCTGCTTGGGAACTTCAGCAGTATCCCTATCAGCCTCCAGTGCTATCTCCCGGTCCCCAAAAGTACGCTTCTGAGCACTAGCAGGCTCCTTCAGCGAAGGTAATAAACCCAGTGTGTAGTCTGCAGCCTCGTCAAAATACACGTCTACCACTTCCACCTCACCATCGGAGACGCATTCCGTCATCCTAAACTAGGAGTAGGAGGGGGGGGGCGAACCACCCCCGACCTCTCTATGAAACGTCCACGTAAACGACGACAACCAAACCGCAGGAAAACAAAATACCGTTAAAAGAAAGCCACCAGTCAATAGAGAGAGAACCCAACAAAATCCGTGTGCGAAGCCAAGTCGTTTTTACAAAAAGAGGGACGAAAACGTAGACAAATACACAGACACAAAAGAAAACCCCAAAGAGCATCAAGAACCTTCTGTACATAGACAATCAACCTAACTAGCAGACGACCCCTAACTAGCAGACGACCCCTAACTAGCAGACCGACCCCTAACTAGCAGACCGACCCCTAACTAGCAGACCCGACCCCTAACTAGCAGACCCGACCCCTAACTAGCAGACCCGACCCTTAACTAAACCTAACCTAACCTAACCTAACCTAACCTAACCTCCAGCTAACAGTCCAGCGGCCGAAGACGGCGGTGGCGAGGTCCGCTGTCCAATGGTGGACGACGGCTTCCTTCGCCTCGCGGCGTACGGCCTCCCGTTCTTCCGCGGCGGGGTGCTCACCGAGAGCCCTCCGCCGCGCCGTCCACTCGTACACCCTGGCGAGCACCCACGCCTCGAGCTCCCAAGGCGGGGTGCCAGCCAGGGCGCACGCCGCCGCGAGGCCCACCGAGCGGTAGGCTCTCGCCACCCGCTGGGCTATAGCCCTTTGGGGCCTCCGTAGGGCGGTGGCGTTTTCCCTCCGGTGAAGGGAGTCCGCCCAGATGGGGGCCCCGTAAAGGGCCATACTCTTCAGGATGCCGGCATATAAATGCCGGCATCTCGCCCTCGGCCCCCCCAGATTTGGAAGGAGCCATGCGAGGGCGCCCGCCGTTTTTAGCAGGCGGCGCGATAGCCCGCTGAAATGCGGGCCAAAGCGCCACCTGCTGAACCTAACCTAACCTAACCTAACCTAACCTTTTTTTTTTTTTTTTTTTTTTTTTTTTTTAACGTGGAGAAATCCGTTTATGGATACCCTCTCGCCCCGGGGGGAGCGAGCGGGTTATGTGGGACTCACCCGGTGCGAACCGGGAATACCCACTAAAACTCCACGGTGTACCTCTGCCGCATAAGTAGGGGCGACCCGGGTCCAAACTGGTAATCACCGCGTCGCCCCTGCGGCTGGCCCAACTGGGCCCCGGCGCTATAGAGGGACAGCTTGGTACACCCCAACTGTCCCCCAGACGGCTGAACCAGTGCAATGGGAAGCTGGGCCCCCCGACCCATCTCCCCTTGGCTCAGCGCGGATGATAGAAGGAGGTGCAAAAGCTCCCCCAACTACCATCCTCGTCTACGCACTCCCTTACGGAGGTCGCGGCGGCACTGGTAGTGCCCCACCCTGTTTCTTCATGGGAGGTGGCCGACACTTGGCGCCCCCCATGATATGATCCGCCGGCCTTCCGGCGTCGGCACATAATGCACAGTGCAGCTTAGGTGCCACACATTGCTGCACAATATGGCCGGCCTCCCCACACCGGAAACAGAGTCCCCCCCTATCCACCGAAGATGGGCAAACCGGCCGAGTGTGACCCACGCCCATGCACCTAAAGCACCTCAAGGGTTTCTGCTCCAGGACACGGACGCGGGCCCAACTCCAGCCGACAGTAAGTCGGCCACCCTCCGCAACCTAACCTTTTTTTTTTTTTTTTTTTTTTTTTTTAACGTGGGGAAATGCATTTACGCATCCGCTCCCAGCCCGGGGGGGCCAGGAGGGGTATGTGGGACTCACCCGGCGCTAGTCGCCGGGAATACCCACTAAAACCCCACGGCCGTCTGTCGCCTTCCTGGGGTGACACGGGTCCGTGCATAGCAATCACCGCGTCACCCCAGCGACCGGCCCGGCCTGATCTTAAGCCGGGCCCCATCCGGGCAGCCTGGCAAGCTGCCCTATCCTTCTGCCGGACTGGTGCATTGGGAGGTGGGTCCCCCGACCCACCCCCCCAGTCCGGCATCAGGGCGGCGGAAGAGCTCGGACGAACCGGCCCCTCCTACCGCCCCTTCTTCTGCGACGGAGAGGGTCCGCTTGGGCATCCGCCTCACGGACCCTCTCCGCGGCCTCCTTCTGTGACATGACCTGCTCACAGAAGGAGGCCACTTCATTCCAAACACTCTCGCTGCCGAGCATGGCTCTCACCACACCCGACAGCGAGAGGTCCGCCCCGACCGCCGCCTCCAGAGTGCGGCGCGGCTCAGACCACGCAGCACACTCAGAAAGAGTGTGCTGCGCAGTGTCCTCCGCCGCACCACACTCGTGGCAGGCGGCTGTTGGCTCCCTTCGAGCGATCTTGTGCAGGTACCATCCGAAGCAACCATGCCCGGACAGCACCTGCACAAGCCGAAACGACAGGGAGCCAAACCTCCTGTCGCACCATTCGTTCAGGACCTGGCGAATGGCGTTTATGGTATACGTACCATAACGCGCATTCGCCAGATCCTGCGCCCAGCGACGCATAATTGCGTCGCGGGCCACCAGCCTCATCTCCTGCACTGCTGCAGGAGATGGGCGCCCACCACCTTCCCTCCTACTTGCCGTCGTGTAGTCATACACGACGGCGAGCACCACTGCCTCCAGCTCCCATGGCGGGGAGCCGGCGAGCACGCAGGCTGCCCCCGAGGACACCGTGCGGTATCCGCGGATCACCCTCAGCGCCACCGTACGCTGCGCTGCACGCAGCGCACGTTTGTTGGTGGCGCTGAGAGCGTCCACCCACACTGGTGCCCCGTAGGCAGCCATGCTCCGCACGACTCCCGCGTAGAGCTGGCGGCACTTCGAACCGGGTCCTCCCGAATTCGGGAGGAGTCGGCCGAGCGCCGGCGCCGCCCCGACAATGCGCGGTCCGAGCCCCTTAAAATGGGGCTCGAACCGCCATCGCCCGTCCAGGATAAGGCCCAGATATTTCATCTGGGCCCCCACCCGGACGGTATGCCCCCCCACAGAGATGCTCGCCCCAGGAGGCGGGCCGCGACGAGGACCATGAAACATCATGGCCCTGGTCTTCTCGGCCGCAACCCTGAGGCCGAGCATCTCTATACGCCTGACCACAACGGCTGTACCCTCTGTGGCCAGGCGTGCCACCTCCCTCCACTCTCTGCCTTGGGCTACGACGAGGGTGTCGTCCGCGTAGCAAAGCAGGCGTACTCCACTGGGGAGCCCGCCCGCCGCGTCGCGGAGCACCCAGTCGTAGCCCACGTTCCACAGGAGCGGTCCCAAGACCGACCCCTGTGGAACCCCACACGCAGTTGGACGCCTGACCACGGCGCCCCGCCTGTCGGCGTAGATGATCTCCCGGTTGCGGAGATAATCCTCCAACAGCCGCCGCAGGTACAGGGGCACCCCGAAATATCGGAGTGCCTCCTGTATCACTCCATGCGGCAGGCTGTTGAAGGCGTTGGCGATGTCCAAGGACACCGCCAACAGCCTATCTCCCCGGGAGACCGCCTCCGCCGACCACCCTTTTAAGGTCATAAGGGCGCCGATGGTCGAGCGCCCATTCCGAAAACCGAACTGCCCGTCCGAGAAGTTCGGCCCTACTTGGTCGATGTGCCGGATGACACGAGAAGCCACTATCCTCTCTAGTAGCTTGCCCGTGTCATCCAGCAACACCAGCGGCCGATACGCGGACGGGCAGTCCGTAGGGCGGCCCTCCTTTGTGAGAAGGCAGAGCCGCCCTTCCTTCCAAGGCTTCGGGAACCGTCCGACTCGGATGCACCGGTCTAACAGTTCCCGAAGCTGTCCACCCATGTGGCCCAATGAGAGGGCCAACACCTTCCCCGGGACCCCATCGGGGCCGGGGGCTTTCCGCCTGTTGCGGAGCCGCTTTACCACCGTTTCCATCTCCTCATCAGAGATGAGGGGAGGAACGGTGGCTACCTCCGTCCCGGCCCTACTAGAGGGAGGGGGCATGGGAGGTGGAACAAACCCTGGAGGGTCGCAGGGAAACAATGTCCCCACGACCCTCTCTAGTACGTCTGGGTGGAGAGTCCCCGTTGGTGGAGGCGCCCGGGCCCGAAACTTGTCTCGGGCCATTTTATATGGGCGCCCCCATGGGTTCCTCTCCACCTCCTGGAGAAGCTCCTCCCATGCCCCATCCTTGGCCCGGCTTATGGCAATCTGCAGGGAGATTTTACACTCCCTGTAGATGCCATAAAGCCGGGCCTCCTCTGTGGGGTCCCGCGGCCTCCGACGTCGGCGAAAACGCCCGAAGGCCCTTCGCGCCGCGGAGCAGGCCGCACGGAGCTCACCCAGCTCCGGCGACCACCAGTAAACCGCCCGCCTACGCGGGCGGTTATAGCTCCGCGGCATCGACGCGTCACACACCTCCGTTAACGACTCTCGAAAACGGAGGGCGGACGCGTCGATTCCTTCACTCTGAGGCGGCCACCTCCAGCTCTGGATAATGGCCGCCTCCTCAGCTAGCTCCCGGTTGAGGGAGCAGAGGGCCCAGCGCGGGAACGGCGTCCCCCGGGGGGGGCGAGCTCCCGTGTCAGCTTCGGAGGTGGAGACTTCAAATCTGATATATCTGTGATCAGATAGAGTCTCCACCTCCTCCAGCACACGCCACCCCCGGACACGGCGCGCGACAGGCGGGGAGGCGAACGATACGTCCACCACCGAGCCCCCGTTCTGTCGCACGCACGTGTACGCCGTTCCCCTGTTGAGGAGGGACAGTCCAACCTCGACTGCCCACTCCTCAACCGCCAGACCGCGCAGGTCCGTGGTCACCGCTCCCCACGTCCTAGACTTGGCGTTCAAGTCGCCAAGCAGGACGACAGGGAGCGGCGACAGCCGCCTTACCGCAGGCCCCAGGGAGCTGAGAAATCTCTCAAACTCCACCAGGGCCCGGTTGGGGGAGAAGTACACGCCGACTAGCGCGTACTCTCCCCAGACGGCTGTCACGAACCCGCTGCCCCTCTCACGAACCGAGACCGTAGTGCCCGGGCAGTAGATCGCCACGGAACCGTCCAAATCCCCAGCCCAGTTGTTCTGGGCGGGGACGTGGTACGGCTCCGCAGCGACCACCATACCGATGTCCCACTCCGCTGCTGACTGGACCATAAGGTCCTGTGCAGCGGCGGAGTGGTTCAAATTAGTCTGGAGGCAGCTGACTTGGACGTACTCCATTACGTTTCCATGTCAGCTGCCTCCTGTCCAGAGCTCTCCGTACTTGCCGGAGGCACTGAGGCTTCACCGACCAGTTTACCCCTAGGTGTGGGGGCGCCCCGTCTCTTTATGGTAGGGGGTTTGCAGTTAACCCCCCCCATATAATGGTTTGCCGGCCTGCCTGCATCAGCGCACACAGCACAGTGGAGCTTATCAGCCCCACAATCCTGTGCCGCATGACCGGCCTCCCCACACTTAAAACAGAGGGCACCCCTCACTACCTCTGACTGGCATAGGGCGCTGGTGTGGCCCAAACCCATGCACCGGAAGCATCTCAATGGCTTTTCCTCCAGTGCCTGGATTCGGGCCCCCGTCCAGCCCACCTCCAGTCGTCCCTCTTCGATCAGCCTTCTGGCGTGGTTGACTGGGAGGGAAATATGTAATATTCCCCCACTCCAGCCACCATATCTGATGCTGCCCGCCCGAATTTGTTCGGGCGGACAGCCAGTCTTGGTCTGTATTGCCTCCACCACCTCCCCAACCTCCACTGTTTCGTCGAGACCGACAACCCGAATATCCGCCTTTTTGACGGGCCTCGACACCACAGCCACATCGGCCAAAGCCACCTTTAGCTGCAGTGCCAAGACGTCCGCTTTGGCCAGGCCATCAGCGCCAGGAATCTCAATGATCCTGGCGCCCGTGGCTGTCTCCCGCATCTTCAGGTTGCCGATCCCCATCTGCGAAGGTTTGAGCACGGCCTTCGCGCCAACCAACGCAGACCGATAACTAACACCCTTCGCTATCGCCTCCGGACGTAGGGTGACCACGATTCCCCGTCTGCCACTTCCCCGGCCCGCACTCCTGCATTCGGCAGTGGAGCCCACTCCACTCCGAGAGGTGGGGCTGGAGCGGAATCCACTGGCAACTGCAGGGTATTCGACGCTGAGGTCGTGGGACCTGTTGCCGATGATGTTACCGGTGCCGGCGCCCCATGACCTTTCTTCCTTTTTGGCGCCGGAGGGCCTCCAGCAGGGACGTTGCTTGTCACCGTAGGGACTGGCAACGGCAATGGCTGCGACGCAAGAAGCCTCCTATCTATTTCTCCGAATCGTGCATCGAAGTGGCCAACTGTAGTTTGGAAGGATCGCTCCAAATTCCCTACTGCTTCCAACACCTCCTGCCATTGTTGGGCTGCTGGCTCCGCTTGAGGAGGAGGAGGAGGAGGCGGCGCAGTCTTGCGGTTTGCCTCCTGCTTCCATGCCTTCAAATCCTCTCGCATAACATCCAACTGCCGACGAAGGATTCGTGTCTCCCGCCGAAGACGTGCTGTTTCATCCGTCTCTGTACGGAGAAGCAGCACGTTCACGACGTCCAACATTCCTCGCGCCGCCATCTTCAGTTGCTTTATGCACGGCCCGCTAATGTTTCCAGACTTGCGACACACGTCGAGTATATTTTCAAAGTCGCCACAAGCCATAGATCGAACTTGGTCCGTGTCCAGCAGGTCCAAGTCCACCTTAGTTGGGGTGGGTCGTACCACCTCCTTCACCTCCACCTTTTCCGGGACGGCGCCTCTAGCGAGGACTCGCTTCAGCGACTCGTTCTCTCCGCCACCTGACACATGTCGAGCACCACCTGCATGAGCAATATCGCGGACTTTACCCCTCCGTGCGGTGTTTTGTTTGGGGACCTCCGCAGTGTCCCTCTCCACCTCTTTTCCGTCCTCTCTATCCTCAAACGAGCGCTTACACGACGCAGCAGCAGCCCCCGAGCTAGATGGTAACATCCCGAGCGAATAATCCGCAGACTCCTCGTAATATACCTCGACCACGTCGTCGTCAGAGTCTACATCGGTCATTATTAAGGTCACTAGATAGGGGGGGGTACACCCCCTATCACCCCTAAAAGATCCAACTCAACAAATAAACCAGTCCGTGAGAAATAATCAAAATCCGTAAATATCAAGTCGCCAAATGTCAAAATAAAGGAAATCCGAACAAAACCGAGTGAGAAGCCAAGTCGTATAAACAGACCTAACCTAACCTTTTTTTTTTTTTTTTTTTTTAACGTGGGGAAATGCATTTACGCATCCCCTCCCAGCCCGGGGGGACCAGGAGGGGTATGTGGGACTCACCCGGCGCTAGTCGCCGGGAATACCCACTAAAACCCCACGGCCGTCTGTCGCCTTCCTGGGGTGACACGGGTCCGTGCATAGCAATCACCGCGTCACCCCAGCGACCGGCCCGGCCTGATGTTAAGCCGGGCCCCATCCGGGCAGCCTGGCAAGCTGCCCTATCCTTCTGCCGGACTGGTGCAATGGGAGGTGGGTCCCCCGACCCACCCCCCCAGTCCGGCATTAGGGCGGCGGAAGAGCTCGGGCGAACCGGCCCCTCCTGCCGCCCCTTCTTCTGCGACGGAGAGGGTCCGCTTGGGCATCCGCCTCACGGACCCTCTCCGCGGCCTCCTTCTGTGACATGACCTGTTCACAGAAGGAGGCCACTACATTCCAAACACTCTCGCTGCCGAGCATGGCTCTCACCACACCCGACAGCGAGAGGTCTGCCCCGACCGCCGCCTCCAGAGTGCGGCGCGGCTCAGACCACGCAGCACACTCAGAAAGAGTGTGCTGCGCAGTGTCCTCCGCCGCACCACACTCGTGGCAGGCGGCTGTTGGCTCCCTTCGAGCGATCTTGTGCAGGTACCATCCGAAGCAACCATGCCCGGACAGCACCTGCACAAGCCGAAACGACAGGGAGCCAAACCTCCTGTCGCACCATTCGTTCAGGACCTGGCGAATGGCGTTTATGGTATACGTACCATAACGCGCATTCGCCAGGTCCTGCGCCCAGCGACGCATAATTGCGTCGCGGGCCACCAGCCTCATCTCCTGCACTGCTGCAGGAGATGGGCGCCCACCACCTTCCCTCCTACTCGCCGTCGTGTAGTCATACACGACGGCGAGCACCACTGCCTCCAGCTCCCACGGCGGGGAGCCGGCGAGCACGCAGGCTGCCCCCGAGGACACCGTGCGGTATCCGCGGATCACCCTCAGCGCCACCGTACGCTGCGCTGCACGCAGCGCACGTTTGTTGGTGGCGCTGAGAGCGTCCACCCACACTGGTGCCCCGTAGGCAGCCATGCTCCGCACGACTCCCGCGTAGAGCTGGCGGCACTTCGAACCGGGTCCTCCCGAATTCGGGAGGAGTCGGCCGAGCGCCGCCGCCGCCCCAACAATGCGCGGTCCGAGCCCCTTAAAATGGGGCTCGAACCGCCATCGCCCGTCCAGGATAAGGCCCAGATATTTCATCTGGGCCCCCACCCGGACGGTATGCCCCCCCACAGAGATGCTCGCCCCAGGAGGCGGGCCGCGACGAGGACCATGAAACATCATGGCCCTGGTCTTCTCGGCCGCAACCCTGAGGCCGAGCATCTCTATACGCCTGACCACAAGGGCTGTACCCTCTGTGGCCAGGCGTGCCACCTCCCTCCATTCCCTGCCTTGGGCTACGACGAGGGTGTCGTCCGCGTAGCAAAGCAGGCGTACTCCACTGGGGAGCACGCCCGCCGCGTCGCGGAGCACCCAGTCGTAGCCCACGTTCCACAGGAGCGGTCCCAAGACCGACCCCTGTGGAACCCCACACGCAGTTGGACGCCGGACCACGGCGCCCCGCCTGTCGGCGTAGATGATCTCCCGGTTGCGGAGATAATCCTCCAACAGCCGCCGCAGGTACAGGGGCACCCCGAAATATCGGAGTGCCTCCTGTATCACTCCATGCGGCAGGCTGTTGAAGGCGTTGGCGATGTCCAAGGACACCGCCAACAGCCTATCTCCCCGGGAGACCGCCTCCGCCGACCACCCTTTTAAGGTCATAAGGGCGCCGATGGTCGAGCGCCCAGACCGAAAACCGAACTGCCCGTCCGAGAAATTCGGCCCAACTTGGTCGATGTGCCGGATGACGCGAGAAGCCACTATTCTCTCTAGCAGCTTACCCGTGTCATCCAGCAGCACCAGCGGCCGATACGCGGACGGGCAGTCCGTAGGGCGGCCCTCCTTTATAAGAAGGCAGAGCCGCCCTTCCTTCCAAGGCTTCGGGAACCGTCCGACACGGATGCACCGGTCGAACAGTTCCCGAAGCTGTCCCCCCATGTGGCCCAATGACAGGGCCAACACCTTCCCCGGGACCCCGTCAGGGCCAGGGGCCTTTCGTCTGTTGCGGAGGCGCCTCACCACCGTATCCATCTCCTCATCAGTGATGAGGAGAGGAACGGTGGTCACCTCCGCCCGAGCCCTACAAGAGGGAGGGGGCATGGGAGGCGGAACAAACCCTGGAGGGTCGCAGGGAAACAGTGTCCCCACGACCCTCTCTAATACGTCTGGGTGGAGGGTCCCCGTTGGTGGGGGCGCCCGGGCCCGAAATTTGTCTCGGGCCATTTTGTACGGGCGCCCCCACGGGTTCCGCTCCACCTCCTGGAGTAGCTCCTCCCATGCCCCATCCTTGGCCCGGCTTATGGCAATCTGCAGAGAGATTTTACACTCCCTGTAGATGCCATAAAGCCGGGCTTCCTCTGTGGGGTCCCGTGGCCCCCGACGCCGGCGAAATCGCCCAAAGGCCCGTCTCGCCGCGGAGCAGGCCGCACGGAGCTCACCCAGCTCCGGCGACCACCAGTAAACCGCCCGCCTATGCGGGCGGTTATAGCTCCGCGGCATCGACGCGTCACACACCTCCGTTAACGACGCTCGAAAACGGAGGGCGGACGCGTCGATTCCTTCATTCTGAGGCGGCCATCTCCAACTCTGGATAATGGCCGCCTCTTCAGCTAGCTCCCGATTGAGGGAGCATAGGGCCCAGCGCGGGAACGGTGTCCCCCGGGGGGGGCGAGCTCCCGTGTCAGCTTCGGAGGTGGAGACTTCAAATCTGATATATCTGTGATCAGATAGAGTCTCCACCTCCTCCAGCACACGCCACCCCCGGACACGGCGCGCGACAGGCGGGGAGGCGAACGTTACGTCCACCACCGAACCCCCGTTCCGTCGCACGCACGTGTGCACCGTTCCCCTGTTGAGGAGGGACAGTCCAACCTCGACTGCCCACTCCTCAACCGCCAGACCTCGCAGGTCCGTGGTCACCGCTCCCCACGTCCTAGACTTGGCGTTCAAGTCGCCAAGCAGGACGACAGGGAGCGGCGACAGCCGCCTTACCGCAGGCCCCAGGGAGCTGAGAAACCTCTCAAACTCCACCAGGGCCCGGTTGGGGGAGAAGTACACGCCGACTAGCGCGTACTCCCCCCAGACGGCTGTCACGAACCCGCTGCCCCTCTCACGGACCGAGAGCGTTGTGCCCGGGCAGTAGATTGCCACGGAACCGTCCAGATCCCCAGCCCAGTTGTTCTGGGTGGGGACGTGGTACGGCTCCGCAGCGACCACCATACCAATGCCCCACTCCGCCGCTGACTGGACCATAAGATCCTGTGCTGCGGCAGAGTGGTTCAAATTCGTTTGGAGGCAGCTGACTTGGACGTACTCCATTAAGTTTCCATGTCAGCTGCCTTCTGCCCAGGGCTTTCCGTCTCCATGCTTACCGGAGGCACAGGGGCCTCACCGACTAGTCCACTTCTAGGTGTGGGGGCGCCACGTCTCTTAATAGTAGGGGGTTTGCAGTTAACCCCCCCCATATAATGGTTTGCCGGCCTGCCTGCATCAGCGCACACAGCACAGTGGAGCTTATCAGCTCCACAATCCTGTGCCGCATGACCGGCCTCCCCACACTTAAAACAGAGGGCGCCCCTCACTACCTCTGACTGGCATAGGGCGCTGGTGTGGCCCAAACCCATGCACCGGAAGCATCGCAGTGGCTTTTCCTCCAGTGCCTGGATTCGGGCCCCCGTCCAGCCCACCTCCAGTCGGCCCCCCTCAATCAGCTTTCTAGCGTGAATGACTGGGAGGGAAAGGTGTAGTATACCCCCGCTCCAGCCACCATACCTGATGCTGCCCGCCCGAATCTGTTCGGGCGGACAGCCAGTCTTGGACTGTATGGCTTCCACCACCTCCCCAACCTCCACTGTTTCGTCGAGACCGACAACCCTAACGTCCGCTTTTTTGACGGGCCTGGACACTACAGCTACTTCGGCTAGAGCCACCTTTAACTGCAGTGCCAACACGTCCGCTTTCGCAGTGCCATCAGCGCCAGCGATCTCTATGATCCTGGCGCCAGTAGCCGTCTCACGCATCTTAAGGTTGCCGATCCCCATCTCGGAAGGTTTTAAAACTGCCTTGGCGCCGATTAATGCCGACCGATAGTTGACACCCTTTGCCACCGCCTCCGGGCGCAGGGTCACTATTACCGCTTCCGAGGCTGGTTTGCTCGGCAGCTTTGGCACGGTCTTTGCCGGTGCCGACCTTGCCGCCTTCTGTGTTGTTGCAGCCGCAGTGGGAGCCGGCACCTGCGGGTCAACTTTCTTCTTTTTTGGTCGGCGGGCTACCACCGACCACGATTCTGCGCCTACTACCCCGGCCTGTAATCCCTCATTTGGCAATGGAGCCCACTCCACGCCCAGAGGTGGGGCTGGAGCGGGATCCAACGGCAGGGTATTCGCCACTGAGGTTGCGGGACACGCTGCCGGTAAAGTTACTGGCGCCGGGGCCCCTGTACCCTTCTTCCTTTTTGGGGCTGGTGGGCCTCCTGCAGGGCCGTTGTTTGTCACCAAAGGGGATGGCAACGGCTGCTGCGAAAGAAGCCTCCTATCCATCTCCTGAAAACGCTCATCAATGTGTCCGACTGTGTTTTGGAAGGAGCGTTGTAAATTTGCCACTGCTTCCAACACCTCCTGCCATTGTTGAGACGCTGGCTCCGCTTGAGGAGGAGGAGGCGGCGCAGTCTTGCGGTTTGCCTCCTCCTTCCATGCCTTCAAGTCTTCTCGCATTACATCTAACTGCCGGCGAAGGACTCGGGTCTCCCGCCGAAGACGTGCTGTTTCATCCGTCTCTGTACGAAGAAGCAGCACGTTCACGACGTCCAGCATTCCCCGCGCCGCCAGCTTGAGTTGCTTTATACACGGACCGCTGAGATTTCCCGACTTGCGACAAACTTCGAGTATATTCTCGAAGTTGCCACACGCCAGAGATCTAACTTGGTCCGTGTCAAGTAAGTCCAAGTCGACCTTAGTTGTGGTGGGATCTACCACCTCCTTCACCACCACCTTGTCCACTTCAGTGCTTTTAGTGAGAACTCGCTTCAGCGACTCGCTCACTCCTCCACCAGCCGCATGTCGAGCACCACCTGTGCTGGCAGCACCACGGACTTTGCCCCTGCGTGCGGTATTTTGTTTCGGGACTTCCGCAATGTCCCGTTCCACCTCGTCTCCACCCTCTCTATCCTCAAATGAGCGCTTGGACGACGATGCACCGGCAACCCCCGAGCTAGTTGGTAACATTCCGAGTGAGTAGTCAGCCGTTTCCTCGAAATATATCTCGACCACGTCGTCGTCAGAGTCTACATCAGTCATTTTTTAGATACTTTAGATAGGGGGGGTACACCCCCTATCACCCCTAAAAAATCCAAGTCAACAAGTAAACCAGTCCGTGAGAAATAATCAAAATCCGTAAATATGAAGTCGCCAAATGTCAAAAATGAAAGAAATCCAAACAAAACCGAGTGAGAAGCCAAGTCGTATAAACAATAAGGGGGACAACAACAAAGACAACACACCAACAAGAAAGAAACTCGCAGAAAAACACATCCGAATCAGCACCTTAGCTCGCCTTCAGCAGACCTTTTTTTTTTTTTTTTTTTTTTTTAACGTGGGGAAATGCATTTACGCATCCCCTCCCAGCCCGGGGGGGCCAGGAGGGGTATGTGGGACTCACCCGGCGCTAGTCGCCGGGAATACCCACTAAAACCCCACAGCCGTCTGTCGCCTTCCTGGGGTGACACGGGTCCGTGCATAGCAATCACCGCGTCACCCCAGCGACCGGCCCGGCCTGATGTTAAGCCGGGCCCCATCCGGGCAGCCTGGCAAGCTGCCCTATCCTTCTGCCGGACTGGTGCAATGGGAGGTGGGTCCCCCGACCCACCCCCCCAGTCCGACATCAGGGCGGCGGAAGAGCTCGGACGAACCGGCCCCTCCTACCGCCCCTTCTTCTGCGACGGAGAGGGTCCGCTTGGGCATCCGCCTCACGGACCCTCTCCGCGGCCTCCTTCTGTGACATGACCTGCTCACAGAAGGAGGCCACTTCATTCCAAACACTCTCGCTGCCGAGCATGGCTCTCACCACACCCGACAGCGAGAGGTCCGCCCCGACCGCCGCCTCCAGAGTGCGGCGCGGCTCAGACCACGCAGCACACTCAGAAAGAGTGTGCTGCGCAGTGTCCTCCGCCGCACCACACTCGTGGCAGGCGGCTGTTGGCTCCCTTCGAGCGATCTTGTGCAGGTACCATCCGAAGCAACCATGCCCGGACAGCACCTGCACAAGCCGAAACGACAGGGAGCCAAACCTCCTGTCGCACCATTCGTTCAGGACCTGGCGAATGGCGTTTATGGTATACGTACCATAACGCGCATTCGCCAGATCCTGCGCCCAGCGACGCATAATTGCGTCGCGGGCCACCAGCCTCATCTCCTGCACTGCTGCAGGAGATGGGCGCCCACCACCTTCCCTCCTGCTCGCCGTCGTGTAGTCATACACGACGGCGAGCACCACTGCCTCCAGCTCCCACGGCGGGGAGCCGGCGAGCACGCAGGCTGCCCCCGAGGACACCGTGCGGTATCCGCGGATCACCCTCAGCGCCACCGTACGCTGCGCTGCACGCAGCGCACGTTTGTTGGTGGCGCTGAGAGCGTCCACCCACACTGGTGCCCCGTAGGCAGCCATGCTCCGCACGACTCCCGCGTAGAGCTGGCGGCACTTCGAACCGGGTCCTCCCGAATTCGGGAGGAGCCGGCCGAGCGCCGCAGCCGCGCCAACAATGCGCGGTCCGAGCCCCTTAAAATGGGGCTCGAACCGCCATCGTCCGTCCAGGGTGAGGCCCAGATATTTCATCTGGACCCCCACCCGGACGGTATGCCCTCCAACAGAGATGCTCGCCCCAGGGGGCGGGCCACGACGAGGGCCATGGAACATCATGGCCCTCGTCTTCTCGGCCGCAACCCTGAGACCGAGCATCTCTATACGCCTGACCACCAGGGCTGTGCCCTCTGTGGCCAGGCGTGCCACCTCCCTCCACTCCCGTCCTTGGGCTACGACGAGGGTGTCGTCCGCATAACAAAGCAGGCGTACTCCACTGGGGAGCACACCTGCTGAGTCGCGGAGCACCCAGTCGTAGCCCACGTTCCACAGGAGCGGCCCTAAGACCGACCCCTGTGGAACGCCACACTCAGTCGGACGCCGGACCACGGCGCCCCGCCTGTCTGCGTAGACGATCTCCCGGTTATGGAGATAGTCCTCCAACAGCCGCCGCAGGTACAGGGGCACTCCGAAATACCGGAGTGCCTCCCGTATGACTCCATGCGGTAGGCTGTTGAAGGCGTTGGCGATATCCAAGGACACCGCCAACAGCCTATCCCCCCGGGAGACCGCTTCCGCAGACCACCCTTTGAGGGTCATCAGGGCGCCGATAGTCGAGCGCCCAGACCGAAAACCGAACTGCCCGTCCGAGAAGTTCGGCCCAACCTGGTCGATGTGCCGGATGACGCGAGAAGCTACTATTCTCTCCAGCAGCTTACCCGTGTCATCCAGCAGCACCAGCGGCCGATACGCGGACGGGCAGTCCACAGGGCGGCCCTCCTTTGCAAGAAGGCAGAGCCGCCCTTCCTTCCAAGGCTTCGGGAACCGTCCGACTCGGATGCACCGGTCGAACAGTTCCCGAAGCTGTCCACCCATGTGGCCCAATGATAGGGCCAACACCTTCCCCGGGACCCCATCGGGGCCGGGGGCTTTCCGCCTGTTGCGGAGCCGCCTTACCACCGTTTCCATCTCCTCATCAGAGATGAGGGGAGGAACGGTGGCTACCTCCGTCCCGGCCCTACCAGAGGGAGGGGGCATGGGAGGTGGAACAAATCCTGGAGGGTCGCAGGGAAACAATGTCCCCACGACCCTCTCTAGTACGGCAGGGTGGAGAGTCCCGGTTGGTGGAGGCGCCCGGGCCCGAAACTTGTCTCGGGCCATTTTGTATGGGCGCCCCCATGGGTTCCTCTCCACCTCCTGGAGAAGCTCCTCCCATGCCCCATCCTTGGCCCGTCTTATGGCAATCTGCAGGGAGATTTTACACTCCCTGTAGATGCCATAAAGCCGGGCTTCCTCTGTAGGGTCCCGCGGCCCCCGACGCCGGCGAAAACGCCCGAAGGCCCGTCGCGCCGCGGAGCAGGCCGCACGGAGCTCACCCAGCTCCGGCGACCACCAGTAAACCGCCCGCCTGTGCGGGCGGTTATAGCTCCGCGGCATCGACGCGTCACACACCTCCGTTAACGACTCTCGAAAACGGAGGGCGGACGCGTCGATTCCTTCACTCTGAGGCGGCCATCTCCAGCTCTGGATAATGGCCGCCTCCTCAGCTAGCTCCCGATTGAGGGAGCAGAGGGCCCAGCGCGGGAACGGCGTCCCCCGGGGGGGGCGAGCTCCCGTGTCAGCTTCGGAGGTGGAGACTTCAAATCTGATATATCTGTGATCAGATAGAGTCTCCACCTCCTCCAGCACACGCCACCCCCGGACACGGCGCGCGACAGGCGGGGAGGCGAACGATACGTCCACCACCGAGCCCCCGTTCCGTCGCACGCACGTGTGCACCGTTCCCCTGTTGAGGAGGGACAGTCCAACCTCGACTGCCCACTCCTCAACCGCCAGACCTCGCAGGTCCGTGGTCACCGCTCCCCACGTCCTAGACTTGGCGTTCAAGGCCTTCAGCAGACCTAACCTAACCTAACCTAACCTAACCTAACCTAACCTAATAAATTTTAATTGTGACGTATTTATAATTGTTAGACTAATTGTTCCTGTAATATTCGGTTCCTAGTTATTATTGTATAAGGACGTTCCGTAGGGATTAAACCGAGTTTTCGGAAATTTTATTTTTCATATATTTTCATAAAATCTGAGTTATACTTCCTGTCTTCCTGCAATAATCTTTATATTTTTCGGCTTGTTTTTCAACTTCTTGTCTCCGGCGAGGTCCCTGGTATATATTCCGACGTTCGGCGCTGTTGCTAGGTCCTCCTGGAACAAAGAAAACACAAAATTATTATCAAATTTTCATCAATTTTTAGTATAAAAACAGTTTTTTCAAAATGACTAAGTCAAACCTCCACCCACGCTTTTAGTTTCAGTAGTACATTACAGTTCTCGGTGATCCGCGTCGATTGGTACCTTTATCGCGCGTTTCCGGGATCTGGAAGTTTGTCAAATCGAAGAAAACTCGAAAACAATAGAACCGAGGTTACCTAAGGGGTAGCACATCGACAGAAATAGGAACATTGTAAATTTTAATTGTGACGTATTTATAAGTGTTAGACTAATTGTTCCTGTAATATTCGGTTCCTAGTTATTATTGTATAAGGACGTTCCGTAGGGATTAAACCGAGTTTTCGGAAATTTTATTTTTCATATATTTTCATAAAATCTGAGTTATACTTCCTGTCTTCCTGCAATAATCTTTATATTTTTCGGCTTGTTTTTCAACTTCTTGTCTCCGGCGAGGTCCCTGGTATATATTCCGACGTTCGGCGCTGTTGCTAGGTCCTCCTGGAACAAAGAAAACACAAAATTATTATCAAATTTTCATCAATTTTTAGTATAAAAACAGTTTTTTCAAAATGACTAAGTCAAACCTCCACCCACGCTTTTAGTTTCAGTAGTACATTACAGTTCTCGGTGATCCGCGTCGATTGGTACCTTTATCGCGCGTTTCCGGGATCTGGAAGTTTGTCAAATCGAAGAAAACTCGAAAACAATAGAACCGAGGTTACCTAAGGGGTAGCACATCGACAGAAATAGGAACATTGTAAATTTTAATTGTGACGTATTTATAAGTGTTAGACTAATTGTTCCTGTAATATTCGGTTCCTAGTTATTATTGTATAAGGACGTTCCGTAGGGATTAAACCTAGTTTTCGGAAATTTTATGTTTCATATATTTTCATAAAACCTGAGTTATACTTCCTGTCTTCCTGCAATAATCTTTATATTTTTCGGCTTGTTTTTCAACTTCTTGTCTCCGGCGAGGTCCCTGGTATATATTCCGACGTTCGGCGCTGTTGCTAGGTCCTCCTGGAACAAAGAAAACACAAAATTATTATCAAATTTTCATCAATTTTTAGTATAAAAACAGTTTTTTCAAAATGACTAAGTCAAACCTCCACCCACGCTTTTAGTTTCAGTAGTACATTACAGTTCTCGGTGATCCGCGTCGATTGGTACCTTTATCGCGCGTTTCCGGGATCTGGAAGTTTGTCAAATCGAAGAAAACTCGAAAACAATAGAACCGAGGTTACCTAAGGGGTAGCACATCGACAGAAATAGGAACATTGTAAATTTTAATTGTGACGTATTTATAAGTGTTAGACTAATTGTTCCTGTAATATTCGGTTCCTAGTTATTATTGTATAAGGACGTTCCGTAGGGATTAAACCTAGTTTTCGGAAATTTTATGTTTCATATATTTTCATAAAACCTGAGTTATACTTCCTGTCTTCCTGCAATAATCTTTATATTTTTCGGCTTGTTTTTCAACTTCTTGTCTCCGGCGAGGTCCCTGGTATATATTCCGACGTTCGGCGCTGTTGCTAGGTCCTCCTGGAACAAAGAAAACACAAAATTATTAGCAAATTTTCATCAATTTTTAGTATAAAAACAGTTTTTTCAAAATGACTAAGTCAAACCTCCACCCACGCTTTTAGTTTCAGTAGTACATTACAGTTCTCGGTGATCCGCGTCGATTGGTACATTTATCGCGCGTTTCCGGGATCTGGAAGTTTGTCAAATCGAAGAAAACTCGAAAACAATAGAACCGAGGTTACCTAAGGGGTAGCACATCGACAGAAATAGGAACATTGTAAATTTTAATTGTGACGTATTTATAAGTGTTAGACTAATTGTTCCTGTAATATTCGGTTCCTAGTTATTATTGTATAAGGACGTTCCGTAGGGATTAAACCGAGTTTTCGGAAATTTTATGTTTCATATATTTTCATAAAACCTGAGTTATACTTCCTGTCTTCCTGCAATAATCTTTATATTTTTCGGCTTGTTTTTCAACTTCTTGTCTCCGGCGAGGTCCCTGGTATATATTTCGACGTTCGGCGCTGTTGCTAGGTCCTCCTGGAACAAAGAAAACACAAAATTATTATCAAATTTTCATCAATTTTTAGTATAAAAACAGTTTTTTCAAAATGACTAAGTCAAACCTCCACCCACGCTTTTAGTTTCAGTAGTACATTACAGTTCTCGGTGATCCGCGTCGATTGGTACCTTTATCGCGCGTTTCCGGGATCTGGAAGTTTGTCAAATCGAAGAAAACTCGAAAACAATAGAACCGAGGTTACCTAAGGGGTAGCACATCGACAGAAATAGGAACATTGTAAATTTTAATTGTGACGTATTTATAAGTGTTAGACTAATTGTTCCTGTAATATTCGGTTCCTAGTTATTATTGTATAAGGACGTTCCGTAGGGATTAAACCGAGTTTTCGGAAATTTTATTTTTCATATATTTTCATAAAACCTGAGTTATACTTCCTGTCTTCCTGCAATAATCTTTATATTTTTCGGCTTGTTTTTCAACTTCTTGTCTCCGGCGAGGTCCCTGGTATATATTCCGACGTTCGGCGCTGTTGCTAGGTCCTCCTGGAACAAAGAAAACACAAAATTATTATCAAATTTTCATCAATTTTTAGTATAAAAACAGTTTTTTCAAAATGACTAAGTCAAACCTCCACCCACGCTTTTAGTTTCAGTAGTACATTACAGTTCTCGGTGATCCGCGTCGATTGGTACCTTTATCGCGCGTTTCCGGGATCTGGAAGTTTGTCAAATCGAAGAAAACTCGAAAACAATAGAACCGAGGTTACCTAAGGGGTAGCACATCGACAGAAATAGGAACATTGTAAATTTTAATTGTGACGTATTTATAAGTGTTAGACTAATTGTTCCTGTAATATTCGGTTCCTAGTTATTATTGTATAAGGACGTTCCGTAGGGATTAAACCGAGTTTTCGGAAATTTTATTTTTCATATATTTTCATAAAATCTGAGTTATACTTCCTGTCTTCCTGCAATAATCTTTATATTTTTCGGCTTGTTTTTCAACTTCTTGTCTCCGGCGAGGTCCCTGGTATATATTCCGACGTTCGGCGCTGTTGCTAGGTCCTCCTGGAACAAAGAAAACACAAAATTATTATCAAATTTTCATCAATTTTTAGTATAAAAACAGTTTTTTCAAAATGACTAAGTCAAACCTCCACCCACGCTTTTAGTTTCAGTAGTACATTACAGTTCTCGGTGATCCGCGTCGATTGGTACCTTTATCGCGCGTTTCCGGGATCTGGAAGTTTGTCAAATCGAAGAAAACTCGAAAACAATAGAACCGAGGTTACCTAAGGGGTAGCACATCGACAGAAATAGGAACATTGTAAAGTTTAATTGTGACGTATTTATAAGTGTTAGACTAATTGTTCCTGTAATATTCGGTTCCTAGTTATTATTGTATAAGGACGTTCCGTAGGGATTAAACCGAGTTTTCGGAAATTTTATTTTTCATATATTTTCATAAAATCTGAGTTATACTTCCTGTCTTCCTGCAATAATCTTTATATTTTTCGGCTTGTTTTTCAACTTCTTGTCTCCGGCGAGGTCCCTGGTATATATTCCGACGTTCGGCGCTGTTGCTAGGTCCTCCTGGAACAAAGAAAACACAAAATTATTATCAAATTTTCATCAATTTTTAGTATAAAAACAGTTTTTTCAAAATGACTAAGTCAAACCTCCACCCACGCTTTTAGTTTCAGTAGTACATTACAGTTCTCGGTGATCCGCGTCGATTGGTACCTTTATCGCGCGTTTCCGGGATCTGGAAGTTTGTCAAATCGAAGAAAACTCGAAAACAATAGAACCGAGGTTACCTAAGGGGTAGCACATCGACAGAAATAGGAACATTGTAAATTTTAATTGTGACGTATTTATAAGTGTTAGACTAATTGTTCCTGTAATATTCGGTTCCTAGTTATTATTGTATAAGGACGTTCCGTAGGGATTAAACCTAGTTTTCGGAAATTTTATGTTTCATATATTTTCATAAAACCTGAGTTATACTTCCTGTCTTCCTGCAATAATCTTTATATTTTTCGGCTTGTTTTTCAACTTCTTGTCTCCGGCGAGGTCCCTGGTATATATTCCGACGTTCGGCGCTGTTGCTAGGTCCTCCTGGAACAAAGAAAACACAAAATTATTATCAAATTTTCATCAATTTTTAGTATAAAAACAGTTTTTTCAAAATGACTAAGTCAAACCTCCACCCACGCTTTTAGTTTCAGTAGTACATTATAGTTCTCGGTGATCCGCGTCGATTGGTACCTTTATCGCGCGTTTCCGGGATCTGGAAGTTTGTCAAATCGAAGAAAACTCGAAAACAATAGAACCGAGGTTACCTAAGGGGTAGCACATCGACAGAAATAGGAACATTGTAAATTTTAATTGTGACGTATTTATAAGTGTTAGACTAATTGTTCCTGTAATATTCGGTTCCTAGTTATTATTGTATAAGGACGTTCCGTAGGGATTAAACCGAGTTTTCGGAAATTTTATGTTTCATATATTTTCATAAAACCTGAGTTATACTTCCTGTCTTCCTGCAATAATCTTTATATTTTTCGGCTTGTTTTTCAACTTCTTGTCTCCGGCGAGGTCCCTGGTATATATTCCGACGTTCGGCGCTGTTGCTAGGTCCTCCTGGAACAAAGAAAACACAAAATTATTATCAAATTTTCATCAATTTTTAGTATAAAAACAGTTTTTTCAAAATGACTAAGTCAAACCTCCACCCACGCTTTTAGTTTCAGTAGTACATTACAGTTCTCGGTGATCCGCGTCGATTGGTACCTTTATCGCGCGTTTCCGGGATCTGGAAGTTTGTCAAATCGAAGAAAACTCGAAAACAATAGAACCGAGGTTACCTAAGGGGTAGCACATCGACAGAAATAGGAACATTGTAAATTTTAATTGTGACGTATTTATAAGTGTTAGACTAATTGTTCCTGTAATATTCGGTTCCTAGTTATTATTGTATAAGGACGTTCCGTAGGGATTAAACCGAGTTTTCGGAAATTTTATTTTTCATATATTTTCATAAAATCTGAGTTATACTTCCTGTCTTCCTGCAATAATCTTTATATTTTTCGGCTTGTTTTTCAACTTCTTGTCTCCGGCGAGGTCCCTGGTATATATTCCGACGTTCGGCGCTGTTGCTAGGTCCTCCTGGAACAAAGAAAACACAAAATTATTATCAAATTTTCATCAATTTTTAGTATAAAAACAGTTTTTTCAAAATGACTAAGTCAAACCTCCACCCACGCTTTTAGTTTCAGTAGTACATTACAGTTCTCGGTGATCCGCGTCGATTGGTACCTTTATCGCGCGTTTCCGGGATCTGGAAGTTTGTCAAATCGAAGAAAACTCGAAAACAATAGAACCGAGGTTACCTAAGGGGTAGCACATCGACAGAAATAGGAACATTGTAAATTTTAATTGTGACGTATTTATAAGTGTTAGACTAATTGTTCCTGTAATATTCGGTTCCTAGTTATTATTGTATAAGGACGTTCCGTAGGGATTAAACCTAGTTTTCGGAAATTTTATGTTTCATATATTTTCATAAAACCTGAGTTATACTTCCTGTCTTCCTGCAATAATCTTTATATTTTTCGGCTTGTTTTTCAACTTCTTGTCTCCGGCGAGGTCCCTGGTATATATTCCGACGTTCGGCGCTGTTGCTAGGTCCTCCTGGAACAAAGAAAACACAAAATTATTATCAAATTTTCATCAATTTTTAGTATAAAAACAGTTTTTTCAAAATGACTAAGTCAAACCTCCACCCACGCTTTTAGTTTCAGTAGTACATTATAGTTCTCGGTGATCCGCGTCGATTGGTACCTTTATCGCGCGTTTCCGGGATCTGGAAGTTTGTCAAATCGAAGAAAACTCGAAAACAATAGAACCGAGGTTACCTAAGGGGTAGCACATCGACAGAAATAGGAACATTGTAAATTTTAATTGTGACGTATTTATAAGTGTTAGACTAATTGTTCCTGTAATATTCGGTTCCTAGTTATTATTGTATAAGGACGTTCCGTAGGGATTAAACCGAGTTTTCGGAAATTTTATGTTTCATATATTTTCATAAAACCTGAGTTATACTTCCTGTCTTCCTGCAATAATCTTTATATTTTTCGGCTTGTTTTTCAACTTCTTGTCTCCGGCGAGGTCCCTGGTATATATTTCGACGTTCGGCGCTGTTGCTAGGTCCTCCTGGAACAAAGAAAACACAAAATTATTATCAAATTTTCATCAATTTTTAGTATAAAAACAGTTTTTTCAAAATGACTAAGTCAAACCTCCACCCACGCTTTTAGTTTCAGTAGTACATTACAGTTCTCGGTGATCCGCGTCGATTGGTACCTTTATCGCGCGTTTCCGGGATCTGGAAGTTTGTCAAATCGAAGAAAACTCGAAAACAATAGAACAGAGGTTACCTAAGGGGTAGCACATCGACAGAAATAGGAACATTGTAAATTTTAATTGTGACGTATTTATAAGTGTTAGACTAATTGTTCCTGTAATATTCGGTTCCTAGTTATTATTGTATAAGGACGTTCCGTAGGGATTAAACCGAGTTTTCGGAAATTTTATTTTTCATATATTTTCATAAAATCTGAGTTATACTTCCTGTCTTCCTGCAATAATCTTTATATTTTTCGGCTTGTTTTTCAACTTCTTGTCTCCGGCGAGGTCCCTGGTATATATTCCGACGTTCGGCGCTGTTGCTAGGTCCTCCTGGAACAAAGAAAACACAAAATTATTATCAAATTTTCATCAATTTTTAGTATAAAAACAGTTTTTTCAAAATGACTAAGTCAAACCTCCACCCACGCTTTTAGTTTCAGTAGTACATTACAGTTCTCGGTGATCCGCGTCAATTGGTACCTTTATCGCGCGTTTCCGGGATCTGGAAGTTTGTCAAATCGAAGAAAACTCGAAAACAATAGAACCGAGGTTACCTAAGGGGTAGCACATCGACAGAAATAGGAACATTGTAAATTTTAATTGTGACGTATTTATAAGTGTTAGACTAATTGTTCCTGTAATATTCGGTTCCTAGTTATTATTGTATAAGGACGTTCCGTAGGGATTAAACCGAGTTTTCGGAAATTTTATGTTTCATATATTTTCATAAAACCTGAGTTATACTTCCTGTCTTCCTGCAATAATCTTTATATTTTTCGGCTTGTTTTTCAACTTCTTGTCTCCGGCGAGGTCCCTGGTATATATTCCGACGTTCGGCGCTGTTGCTAGGTCCTCCTGGAACAAAGAAAACACAAAATTATTATCAAATTTTCATCAATTTTTAGTATAAAAACAGTTTTTTCAAAATGACTAAGTCAAACCTCCACCCACGCTTTTAGTTTCAGTAGTACATTACAGTTCTCGGTGATCCGCGTCGATTGGTACCTTTATCGCGCGTTTCCGGGATCTGGAAGTTTGTCAAATCGAAGAAAACTCGAAAACAATAGAACCGAGGTTACCTAAGGGGTAGCACATCGACAGAAATAGGAACATTGTAAATTTTAATTGTGACGTATTTATAAGTGTTAGACTAATTGTTCCTGTAATATTCGGTTCCTAGTTATTATTGTATAAGGACGTTCCGTAGGGATTAAACCGAGTTTTCGGAAATTTTATTTTTCATATATTTTCATAAAATCTGAGTTATACTTCCTGTCTTCCTGCAATAATCTTTATATTTTTCGGCTTGTTTTTCAACTTCTTGTCTCCGGCGAGGTCCCTGGTATATATTCCGACGTTCGGCGCTGTTGCTAGGTCCTCCTGGAACAAAGAAAACACAAAATTATTATCAAATTTTCATCAATTTTTAGTATAAAAACAGTTTTTTCAAAATGACTAAGTCAAACCTCCACCCACGCTTTTAGTTTCAGTAGTACATTACAGTTCTCGGTGATCCGCGTCGATTGGTACCTTTATCGCGCGTTTCCGGGATCTGGAAGTTTGTCAAATCGAAGAAAACTCGAAAACAATAGAACCGAGGTTACCTAAGGGGTAGCACATCGACAGAAATAGGAACATTGTAAATTTTAATTGTGACGTATTTATAAGTGTTAGACTAATTGTTCCTGTAATATTCGGTTCCTAGTTATTATTGTATAAGGACGTTCCGTAGGGATTAAACCTAGTTTTCGGAAATTTTATGTTTCATATATTTTCATAAAACCTGAGTTATACTTCCTGTCTTCCTGCAATAATCTTTATATTTTTCGGCTTGTTTTTCAACTTCTTGTCTCCGGCGAGGTCCCTGGTATATATTCCGACGTTCGGCGCTGTTGCTAGGTCCTCCTGGAACAAAGAAAACACAAAATTATTATCAAATTTTCATCAATTTTTAGTATAAAAACAGTTTTTTCAAAATGACTAAGTCAAACCTCCACCCACGCTTTTAGTTTCAGTAGTACATTACAGTTCTCGGTGATCCGCGTCGATTGGTACCTTTATCGCGCGTTTCCGGGATCTGGAAGTTTGTCAAATCGAAGAAAACTCGAAAACAATAGAACCGAGGTTACCTAAGGGGTAGCACATCGACAGAAATAGGAACATTGTAAATTTTAATTGTGACGTATTTATAAGTGTTAGACTAATTGTTCCTGTAATATTCGGTTCCTAGTTATTATTGTATAAGGACGTTCCGTAGGGATTAAACCGAGTTTTCGGAAATTTTATGTTTCATATATTTTCATAAAACCTGAGTTATACTTCCTGTCTTCCTGCAATAATCTTTATATTTTTCGGCTTGTTTTTCAACTTCTTGTCTCCGGCGAGGTCCCTGGTATATATTCCGACGTTCGGCGCTGTTGCTAGGTCCTCCTGGAACAAAGAAAACACAAAATTATTATCAAATTTTCATCAATTTTTAGTATAAAAACAGTTTTTTCAAAATGACTAAGTCAAACCTCCACCCACGCTTTTAGTTTCAGTAGTACATTACAGTTCTCGGTGATCCGCGTCGATTGGTACCTTTATCGCGCGTTTCCGGGATCTGGAAGTTTGTCAAATCGAAGAAAACTCGAAAACAATAGAACCGAGGTTACCTAAGGGGTAGCACATCGACAGAAATAGGAACATTGTAAATTTTAATTGTGACGTATTTATAAGTGTTAGACTAATTGTTCCTGTAATATTCGGTTCCTAGTTATTATTGTATAAGGACGTTCCGTAGGGATTAAACCGAGTTTTCGGAAATTTTATTTTTCATATATTTTCATAAAATCTGAGTTATACTTCCTGTCTTCCTGCAATAATCTTTATATTTTTCGGCTTGTTTTTCAACTTCTTGTCTCCGGCGAGGTCCCTGGTATATATTCCGACGTTCGGCGCTGTTGCTAGGTCCTCCTGGAACAAAGAAAACACAAAATTATTATCAAATTTTCATCAATTTTTAGTATAAAAACAGTTTTTTCAAAATGACTAAGTCAAACCTCCACCCACGCTTTTAGTTTCAGTAGTACATTACAGTTCTCGGTGATCCGCGTCAATTGGTACCTTTATCGCGCGTTTCCGGGATCTGGAAGTTTGTCAAATCGAAGAAAACTCGAAAACAATAGAACCGAGGTTACCTAAGGGGTAGCACATCGACAGAAATAGGAACATTGTAAATTTTAATTGTGACGTATTTATAAGTGTTAGACTAATTGTTCCTGTAATATTCGGTTCCTAGTTATTATTGTATAAGGACGTTCCGTAGGGATTAAACCGAGTTTTCGGAAATTTTATTTTTCATATATTTTCATAAAATCTGAGTTATACTTCCTGTCTTCCTGCAATAATCTTTATATTTTTCGGCTTGTTTTTCAACTTCTTGTCTCCGGCGAGGTCCCTGGTATATATTCCGACGTTCGGCGCTGTTGCTAGGTCCTCCTGGAACAAAGAAAACACAAAATTATTATCAAATTTTCATCAATTTTTAGTATAAAAACAGTTTTTTCAAAATGACTAAGTCAAACCTCCACCCACGCTTTTAGTTTCAGTAGAACATTACAGTTCTCGGTGATCCGCGTCGATTGGTACCTTTATCGCGCGTTTCCGGGATCTGGAAGTTTGTCAAATCGAAGAAAACTCGAAAACAATAGAACCGAGGTTACCTAAGGGGTAGCACATCGACAGAAATAGGAACATTGTAAATTTTAATTGTGACGTATTTATAAGTGTTAGACTAATTGTTCCTGTAATATTCGGTTCCTAGTTATTATTGTATAAGGACGTTCCGTAGGGATTAAACCGAGTTTTCGGAAATTTTATTTTTCATATATTTTCATAAAATCTGAGTTATACTTCCTGTCTTCCTGCAATAATCTTTATATTTTTCGGCTTGTTTTTCAACTTCTTGTCTCCGGCGAGGTCCCTGGTATATATTCCGACGTTCGGCGCTGTTGCTAGGTCCTCCTGGAACAAAGAAAACACAAAATTATTATCAAATTTTCATCAATTTTTAGTATAAAAACAGTTTTTTCAAAATGACTAAGTCAAACCTCCACCCACGCTTTTAGTTTCAGTAGTACATTACAGTTCTCGGTGATCCGCGTCGATTGGTACCTTTATCGCGCGTTTCCGGGATCTGGAAGTTTGTCAAATCGAAGAAAACTCGAAAACAATAGAACCGAGGTTACCTAAGGGGTAGCACATCGACAGAAATAGGAACATTGTAAATTTTAATTGTGACGTATTTATAAGTGTTAGACTAATTGTTCCTGTAATATTCGGTTCCTAGTTATTATTGTATAAGGACGTTCCGTAGGGATTAAACCGAGTTTTCGGAAATTTTATTTTTCATATATTTTCATAAAATCTGAGTTATACTTCCTGTCTTCCTGCAATAATCTTTATATTTTTCGGCTTGTTTTTCAACTTCAAGTCTCCGGCGAGGTCCCTGGTATATATTCCGACGTTCGGCGCTGTTGCTAGGTCCTCCTGGAACAAAGAAAACACAAAATTATTATCAAATTTTCATCAATTTTTAGTATAAAAACAGTTTTTTCAAAATGACTAAGTCAAACCTCCACCCACGCTTTTAGTTTCAGTAGTACATTACAGTTCTCGGTGATCCGCGTCGATTGGTACCTTTATCGCGCGTTTCCGGGATCTGGAAGTTTGTCAAATCGAAGAAAACTCGAAAACAATAGAACCGAGGTTACCTAAGGGGTAGCACATCGACAGAAATAGGAACATTGTAAATTTTAATTGTGACGTATTTATAAGTGTTAGACTAATTGTTCCTGTAATATTCGGTTCCTAGTTATTATTGTATAAGGACGTTCCGTAGGGATTAAACCGAGTTTTCGGAAATTTTATTTTTCATATATTTTCATAAAATCTGAGTTATACTTCCTGTCTTCCTGCAATAATCTTTATATTTTTCGGCTTGTTTTTCAACTTCTTGTCTCCGGCGAGGTCCCTGGTATATATTCCGACGTTCGGCGCTGTTGCTAGGACCTCCTGGAACAAAGAAAACACAAAATTATTATCAAATTTTCATCAATTTTTAGTATAAAAACAGTTTTTTCAAAATAACTAAGTCAAACCTCCACCCACGCTTTTAGTTTCAGTAGTACATTACAGTTCTCGGTGATCCGCGTCGATTGGTACCTTTATCGCGCGTTTACGGGATCTGGAAGTTTGTCAAATCGAAGAAAACTCGAAAACAATAGAACCGAGGTTACCTAAGGGGTAGCACATCGACAGAAATAGGAACATTGTAAATTTTAATTGTGACGTATTTATAAGTGTTAGACTAATTGTTCCTGTAATATTCGGTTCCTAGTTATTATTGTATAAGGACGTTCCGTAGGGATTAAACCGAGTTTTCGGAAATTTTATTTTTCATATATTTTCATAAAATCTGAGTTATACTTCCTGTCTTCCTGCAATAATCTTTATATTTTTCGGATTGTTTTTCAACTTCTTGTCTCCGGCGAGGTCCCTGGTATATATTCCGACGTTCGGCGCTGTTGCTAGGTCCTCCTGGAACAAAGAAAACACAAAATTATTATCAAATTTTCATCAATTTTTAGTATAAAAACAGTTTTTTCAAAATGACTAAGTCAAACCTCCACCCACGCTTTTAGTTTCAGTAGAACATTACAGTTCTCGGTGATCCGCGTCGATTGGTACCTTTATCGCGCGTTTCCGGGATCTGGAAGTTTGTCAAATCGAAGAAAACTCGAAAACAATAGAACCGAGGTTACCTAAGGGGTAGCACATCGACAGAAATAGGAACATTGTAAATTTTAATTGTGACGTATTTATAAGTGTTAGACTAATTGTTCCTGTAATATTCGGTTCCTAGTTATTATTGTATAAGGACGTTCCGTAGGGATTAAACCGAGTTTTCGGAAATTTTATTTTTCATATATTTTCATAAAATCTGAGTTATACTTCCTGTCTTCCTGCAATAATCTTTATATTTTTCGGATTGTTTTTCAACTTCTTGTCTCCGGCGAGGTCCCTGGTATATATTCCGACGTTCGGCGCTGTTGCTAGGTCCTCCTGGAACAAAGAAAACACAAAATTATTATCAAATTTTCATCAATTTTTAGTATAAAAACAGTTTTTTCAAAATGACTAAGTCAAACCTCCACCCACGCTTTTAGTTTCAGTAGTACATTACAGTTCTCGGTGATCCGCGTCGATTGGTACCTTTATCGCGCGTTTCCGGGATCTGGAAGTTTGTCAAATCGAAGAAAACTCGAAAACAATAGAACCGAGGTTACCTAAGGGGTAGCACATCGACAGAAATAGGAACATTGTAAATTTTAATTGTGACGTATTTATAAGTGTTAGACTAATTGTTCCTGTAATATTCGGTTCCTAGTTATTATTGTATAAGGACGTTCCGTAGGGATTAAACCGAGTTTTCGGAAATTTTATTTTTCATATATTTTCATAAAATCTGAGTTATACTTCCTGTCTTCCTGCAATAATCTTTATATTTTTCGGCTTGTTTTTCAACTTCAAGTCTCCGGCGAGGTCCCTGGTATATATTCCGACGTTCGGCGCTGTTGCTAGGTCCTCCTGGAACAAAGAAAACACAAAATTATTATCAAATTTTCATCAATTTTTAGTATAAAAACAGTTTTTTCAAAATGACTAAGTCAAACCTCCACCCACGCTTTTAGTTTCAGTAGTACATTACAGTTCTCGGTGATCCGCGTCGATTGGTACCTTTATCGCGCGTTTCCGGGATCTGGAAGTTTGTCAAATCGAAGAAAACTCGAAAACAATAGAACCGAGGTTACCTAAGGGGTAGCACATCGACAGAAATAGGAACATTGTAAATTTTAATTGTGACGTATTTATAAGTGTTAGACTAATTGTTCCTGTAATATTCGGTTCCTAGTTATTATTGTATAAGGACGTTCCGTAGGGATTAAACCGAGTTTTCGGAAATTTTATTTTTCATATATTTTCATAAAATCTGAGTTATACTTCCTGTCTTCCTGCAATAATCTTTATATTTTTCGGCTTGTTTTTCAACTTCTTGTCTCCGGCGAGGTCCCTGGTATATATTCCGACGTTCGGCGCTGTTGCTAGGTCCTCCTGGAACAAAGAAAACACAAAATTATTATCAAATTTTCATCAATTTTTAGTACAAAAACAGTTTTTTCAAAATGACTAAGTCAAACCTCCACCCACGCTTTTAGTTTCAGTAGTACATTACAGTTCTCGGTGATCCGCGTCGATTGGTACCTTTATCGCGCGTTTCCGGGATCTGGAAGTTTGTCAAATCGAAGAAAACTCGAAAACAATAGAACCGAGGTTACCTAAGGGGTAGCACATCGACAGAAATAGGAACATTGTAAATTTTAATTGTGACGTATTTATAAGTGTTAGACTAATTGTTCCTGTAATATTCGGTTCCTAGTTATTATTGTATAAGGACGTTCCGTAGGGATTAAACCGAGTTTTCGGAAATTTTATTTTTCATATATTTTCATAAAATCTGAGTTATACTTCCTGTCTTCCTGCAATAATCTTTATATTTTTCGGCTTGTTTTTCAACTTCTTGTCTCCGGCGAGGTCCCTGGTATATATTCCGACGTTCGGCGCTGTTGCTAGGACCTCCTGGAACAAAGAAAACACAAAATTATTATCAAATTTTCATCAATTTTTAGTATAAAAACAGTTTTTTCAAAATAACTAAGTCAAACCTCCACCCACGCTTTTAGTTTCAGTAGTACATTACAGTTCTCGGTGATCCGCGTCGATTGGTACCTTTATCGCGCGTTTACGGGATCTGGAAGTTTGTCAAATCGAAGAAAACTCGAAAACAATAGAACCGAGGTTACCTAAGGGGTAGCACATCGACAGAAATAGGAACATTGTAAATTTTAATTGTGACGTATTTATAATTGTTAGACTAATTGTTCCTGTAATATTCGGTTCCTAGTTATTATTGTATAAGGACGTTCCGTAGGGATTAAACCGAGTTTTCGGAAATTTTATTTTTCATATATTTTCATAAAATCTGAGTTATACTTCCTGTCTTCCTGCAATAATCTTTATATTTTTCGGCTTGTTTTTCAACTTCTTGTCTCCGGCGAGGTCCCTGGTATATATTCCGACGTTCGGCGCTGTTGCTAGGTCCTCCTGGAACAAAGAAAACACAAAATTATTATCAAATTTTCATCAATTTTTAGTATAAAAACAGTTTTTTCAAAATGACTAAGTCAAACCTCCACCCACGCTTTTAGTTTCAGTAGTACATTACAGTTCTCGGTGATCCGCGTCGATTGGTACCTTTATCGCGCGTTTCCGGGATCTGGAAGTTTGTCAAATCGAAGAAAACTCGAAAACAATAGAACCGAGGTTACCTAAGGGGTAGCACATCGACAGAAATAGGAACATTGTAAATTTTAATTGTGACGTATTTATAAGTGTTAGACTAATTGTTCCTGTAATATTCGGTTCCTAGTTATTATTGTATAAGGACGTTCCGTAGGGATTAAACCGAGTTTTCGGAAATTTTATTTTTCATATATTTTCATAAAATCTGAGTTATACTTCCTGTCTTCCTGCAATAATCTTTATATTTTTCGGCTTGTTTTTCAACTTCTTGTCTCCTGCGAGGTCCCTGGTATATATTCCGACGTTCGGCGCTGTTGCTAGGTCCTCCTGGAACAAAGAAAACACAAAAATATTATCAAATTTTCATCAATTTTTAGTATAAAAACAGTTTTTTCAAAATGACTAAGTCAAACCTCCACCCACGCTTTTAGTTTCAGTAGTACATTACAGTTCTCGGTGATCCGCGTCGATTGGTACCTTTATCGCGCGTTTCCGGGATCTGGAAGTTTGTCAAATCGAAGAAAACTCGAAAACAATAGAACCGAGGTTACCTAAGGGGTAGCACATCGACAGAAATAGGAACATTGTAAATTTTAATTGTGACGTATTTATAAGTGTTAGACTAATTGTTCCTGTAATATTCGGTTCCTAGTTATTATTGTATAAGGACGTTCCGTAGGGATTAAACCGAGTTTTCGGAAATTTTATTTTTCATATATTTTCATAAAATCTGAGTTATACTTCCTGTCTTCCTGCAATAATCTTTATATTTTTCGGCTTGTTTTTCAACTTCTTGTCTCCGGCGAGGTCCCTGGTATATATTCCGACGTTCGGCGCTGTTGCTAGGTCCTCCTGGAACAAAGAAAACACAAAATTATTATCAAATTTTCATCAATTTTTAGTATAAAAACAGTTTTTTCAAAATGACTAAGTCAAACCTCCACCCACGCTTTTAGTTTCAGTAGAACATTACAGTTCTCGGTGATCCGCGTCGATTGGTACCTTTATCGCGCGTTTCCGGGATCTGGAAGTTTGTCAAATCGAAGAAAACTCGAAAACAATAGAACCGAGGTTACCTAAGGGGTAGCACATCGACAGAAATAGGAACATTGTAAATTTTAATTGTGACGTATTTATAAGTGTTAGACTAATTGTTCCTGTAATATTCGGTTCCTAGTTATTATTGTATAAGGACGTTCCTTAGGGATTAAATCGAGTTTTCGGAAATTTTATTTTTCATATATTTTCATAAAATCTGAGTTATACTTCCTGTCTTCCTGCAATAATCTTTATATTTTTCGGCTTGTTTTTCAACTTCTTGTCTCCGGCGAGGTCCCTGGTATATATTCCGACGTTCGGCGCTGTTGCTAGGTCCTCCTGGAACAAAGAAAACACAAAATTATTATCAAATTTTCATCAATTTTTAGTATAAAAACAGTTTTTTCAAAATGACTAAGTCAAACCTCCACCCACGCTTTTAGTTTCAGTAGTACATTACAGTTCTCGGTGATCCGCGTCGATTGGTACATTTATCGCGCGTTTCCGGGATCTGGAAGTTTGTCAAATCGAAGAAAACTCGAAAACAATAGAACCGAGGTTACCTAAGGGGTAGCACATCGACAGAAATAGGAACATTGTAAATTTTAATTGTGACGTATTTATAAGTGTTAGACTAATTGTTCCTGTAATATTCGGTTCCTAGTTATTATTGTATAAGGACGTTCCGTAGGGATTAAACCGAGTTTTCGGAAATTTTATTTTTCATATATTTTCATAAAATCTGAGTTATACTTCCTGTCTTCCTGCAATAATCTTTATATTTTTCGGCTTGTTTTTCAACTTCTTGTCTCCGGCGAGGTCCCTGGTATATATTCCGACGTTCGGCGCTGTTGCTAGGTCCTCCTGGAACAAAGAAAACACAAAATTATTATCAAATTTTCATCAATTTTTAGTATAAAAACAGTTTTTTCAAAATGACTAAGTCAAACCTCCACCCACGCTTATAGTTTCAGTAGTACATTACAGTTCTCGGTGATCCGCGTCGATTGGTACATTTATCGCGCGTTTCCGGGATCTGGAAGTTTGTCAAATCGAAGAAAACTCGAAAACAATAGAACCGAGGTTACCTAAGGGGTATCACATTGACAGAAATAGGAACATTGTAAATTTTAATTGTGACGTATTTATAAGTGTTAGACTAATTGTTCCTGTAATATTCGGTTCCTAGTTATTATTGTATAAGGACGTTCCGTAGGGATTAAACCGAGTTTTCGGAAATTTTATTTTTCATATATTTTCATAAAATCTGAGTTATACTTCCTGTCTTCCTGCAATAATCTTTATATTTTTCGGCTTGTTTTTCAACTTCTTGTCTCCGGCGAGGTCCCTGGTATATATTCCGACGTTCGGCGCTGTTGCTAGGTCCTCCTGGAACAAAGAAAACACAAAATTATTATCAAATTTTCATCAATTTTTAGTATAAAAACAGTTTTTTCAAAATGACTAAGTCAAACCTCCACCCACGCTTATAGTTTCAGTAGTACATTACAGTTCTCGGTGATCCGCGTCGATTGGTACATTTATCGCGCGTTTCCGGGATCTGGAAGTTTGTCAAATCGAAGAAAACTCGAAAACAATAGAACCGAGGTTACCTAAGGGGTAGCACATCGACAGAAATAGGAACATTGTAAATTTTAATTGTGACGTATTTATAAGTGTTAGACTAATTGTTCCTGTAATATTCGGTTCCTAGTTATTATTGTATAAGGACGTTCCGTAGGGATTAAACCGAGTTTTCGGAAATTTTATTTTTCATATATTTTCATAAAATCTGAGTTATACTTCCTGTCTTCCTGCAATAATCTTTATATTTTTCGGCTTGTTTTTCAACTTCTTGTCTCCGGCGAGGTCCCTGGTATATATTCCGACGTTCGGCGCTGTTGCTAGGTCCTCCTGGAACAAAGAAAACACAAAATTATTATCAAATTTTCATCAATTTTTAGTATAAAAACAGTTTTTTCAAAATGACTAAGTCAAACCTCCACCCACGCTTTTAGTTTCAGTAGTACATTACAGTTCTCGGTGATCCGCGTCGATTGGTACCTTTATCGCGCGTTTCCGGGATCTGGAAGTTTGTCAAATCGAAGAAAACTCGAAAACAATAGAACCGAGGTTACCTAAGGGGTAGCACATCGACAGAAATAGGAACATTGTAAATTTTAATTGTGACGTATTTATAAGTGTTAGACTAATTGTTCCTGTAATATTCGGTTCCTAGTTATTATTGTATAAGGACGTTCCGTAGGGATTAAACCGAGTTTTCGGAAATTTTATTTTTCATATATTTTCATAAAATCTGAGTTATACTTCCTGTCTTCCTGCAATAATCTTTATATTTTTCGGCTTGTTTTTCAACTTCTTGTCTCCGGCGAGGTCCCTGGTATATATTCCGACGTTCGGCGCTGTTGCTAGGTCCTCCTGGAACAAAGAAAACACAAAATTATTATCAAATTTTCATCAATTTTTAGTATAAAAACAGTTTTTTCAAAATGACTAAGTCAAACCTCCACCCACGCTTATAGTTTCAGTAGTACATTACAGTTCTCGGTGATCCGCGTCGATTGGTACCTTTATCGCGCGTTTCCGGGATCTGGAAGTTTGTCAAATCGAAGAAAACTCGAAAACAATAGAACCGAGGTTACCTAAGGGGTAGCACATCGACAGAAATAGGAACATTGTAAATTTTAATTGTGACGTATTTATAAGTGTTAGACTAATTGTTCCTGTAATATTCGGTTCCTAGTTATTATTGTATAAGGACGTTCCGTAGGGATTAAACCGAGTTTTCGGAAATTTTATTTTTCATATATTTTCATAAAACCTGAGTTATACTTCCTGTCTTCCTGCAATAATCTTTATATTTTTCGGCTTGTTTTTCAACTTCTTGTCTCCGGCGAGGTCCCTGGTATATATTCCGACGTTCGGCGCTGTTGCTAGGTCCTCCTGGAACAAAGAAAACACAAAATTATTATCAAATTTTCATCAATTTTTAGTATAAAAACAGTTTTTTCAAAATGACTAAGTCAAACCTCCACCCACGCTTATAGTTTCAGTAGTACATTACAGTTCTCGGTGATCCGCGTCGATTGGTACATTTATCGCGCGTTTCCGGGATCTGGAAGTTTGTCAAATCGAAGAAAACTCGAAAACAATAGAACCGAGGTTACCTAAGGGGTAGCACATCGACAGAAATAGGAACATTGTAAATTTTAATTGTGACGTATTTATAAGTGTTAGACTAATTGTTCCTGTAATATTCGGTTCCTATTTATTATTGTATAAGGACGTTCCGTAGGGATTAAACCGAGTTTTCGGAAATTTTATTTTTCATATATTTTCATAAAATCTGAGTTATACTTCCTGTCTTCCTGCAATAATCTTTATATTTTTCGGCTTGTTTTTCAACTTCTTGTCTCCGACGAGGTCCCTGGTATATATTCCGACGTTCGGCGCTGTTGCTAGGTCCTCCTGGAACAAAGAAAACACAAAATTATTATCAAATTTTCATCAATTTTTAGTATAAAAACAGTTTTTTCAAAATGACTAAGTCAAACCTCCACCCACGCTTTTAGTTTCAGTAGTACATTACAGTTCTCGGTGATCCGCGTCGATTGGTACATTTATCGCGCGTTTCCGGGATCTGGAAGTTTGTCAAATCGAAGAAAACTCGAAAACAATAGAACCGAGGTTACCTAAGGGGTAGCACATCGACAGAAATAGGAACATTGTAAATTTTAATTGTGACGTATTTATAAGTGTTAGACTAATTGTTCCTGTAATATTCGGTTCCTAGTTATTATTGTATAAGGACGTTCCGTAGGGATTAAACCGAGTTTTCGGAAATTTTATTTTTCATATATTTTCATAAAATCTGAGTTATACTTCCTGTCTTCCTGCAATAATCTTTATATTTTTCGGCTTGTTTTTCAACTTCTTGTCTCCGGCGAGGTCCCTGGTATATATTCCGACGTTCGGCGCTGTTGCTAGGTCCTCCTGGAACAAAGAAAACACAAAATTATTATCAAATTTTCATCAATTTTTAGTATAAAAACAGTTTTTTCAAAATGACTAAGTCAAACCTCCACCCACGCTTTTAGTTTCAGTAGTACATTACAGTTCTCGGTGATCCGCGTCGATTGGTACCTTTATCGCGCGTTTCCGGGATCTGGAAGTTTGTCAAATCGAAGAAAACTCGAAAACAATAGAACCGAGGTTACCTAAGGGGTAGCACATCGACAGAAATAGGAACATTGTAAATTTTAATTGTGACGTATTTATAAGTGTTAGACTAATTGTTCCTGTAATATTCGGTTCCTAGTTATTATTGTATAAGGACGTTCCGTAGGGATTAAACCGAGTTTTCGGAAATTTTATTTTTCATATATTTTCATAAAATCTGAGTTATACTTCCTGTCTTCCTGCAATAATCTTTATATTTTTCGGCTTGTTTTTCAACTTCTTGTCTCCGGCGAGGTCCCTGGTATATATTCCGACGTTCGGCGCTGTTGCTAGGTCCTCCTGGAACAAAGAAAACACAAAATTATTATCAAATTTTCATCAATTTTTAGTATAAAAACTGTTTTTTCAAAATGACTAAGTCAAACCTCCACCCACGCTTTTAATTTCAGTAGTACATTACAGTTCTCGGTGATCCGCGTCGATTGGTACATTTATCGCGCGTTTACGGGATCTGGAAGTTTGTCAAATCGAAGAAAACTCGAAAACAATAGAACCGAGGTTACCTAAGGGGTAGCACATCGACAGAAATAGGAACATTGTAAATTTTAATTGTGACGTATTTATAATTGTTAGACTAATTGTTCCTGTAATATTCGGTTCCTAGTTATTATTGTATAAGGACGTTCCGTAGGGATTAAACCGAGTTTTCGGAAATTTTATTTTTCATATATTTTCATAAAATCTGAGTTATACTTCCTGTCTTCCTGCAATAATCTTTATATTTTTCGGCTTGTTTTTCAACTTCTTGTCTCCGGCGAGGTCCCTGGTATATATTCCGACGTTCGGCGCTGTTGCTAGGTCCTCCTGGAACAAAGAAAACACAAAATTATTATCAAATTTTCATCAATTTTTAGTATAAAAACAGTTTTTTCAAAATGACTAAGTCAAACCTCCACCCACGCTTTTAGTTTCAGTAGTACATTACAGTTCTCGGTGATCCGCGTCGATTGGTACATTTATCGCGCGTTTCCGGGATCTGGAAGTTTGTCAAATCGAAGAAAACTCGAAAACAATAGAACCGAGGTTACCTAAGGGGTAGCACATCGACAGAAATAGGAACATTGTAAATTTTAATTGTGACGTATTTATAAGTGTTAGACTAATTGTTCCTGTAATATTCGGTTCCTAGTTATTATTGTATAAGGACGTTCCGTAGGGATTAAACCGAGTTTTCGGAAATTTTATTTTTCATATATTTTCATAAAATCTGAGTTATACTTCCTGTCTTCCTGCAATAATCTTTATATTTTTCGACTTGTTTTTCAACTTCTTGTCTCCGGCGAGGTCCCTGGTATATATTCCGACGTTCGGCGCTGTTGCTAGGTCCTCCTGGAACAAAGAAAACACAAAATTATTATCAAATTTTCATCAATTTTTAGTATAAAAACAGTTTTTTCAAAATGACTAAGTCAAACCTCCACCCACGCTTTTAGTTTCAGTAGTACATTACAGTTCTCGGTGATCCGCGTCGATTGGTACATTTATCGCGCGTTTCCGGGATCTGGAAGTTTGTCAAATCGAAGAAAACTCGAAAACAATAGAACCGAGGTTACCTAAGGGGTAGCACATCGACAGAAATAGGAACATTGTAAATTTTAATTGTGACGTATTTATAAGTGTTAGACTAATTGTTCCTGTAATATTCGGTTCCTAGTTATTATTGTATAAGGACGTTCCGTAGGGATTAAACCGAGTTTTCGGAAATTTTATTTTTCATATATTTTCATAAAATCTGAGTTATACTTCCTGTCTTCCTGCAATAATCTTTATATTTTTCGGCTTGTTTTTCAACTTCTTGTCTCCGGCGAGGTCCCTGGTATATATTCCGACGTTCGGCGCTGTTGCTAGGTCCTCCTGGAACAAAGAAAACACAAAATTATTATCAAATTTTCATCAATTTTTAGTATAAAAACAGTTTTTTCAAAATGACTAAGTCAAACCTCCACCCACGCTTTTAGTTTCAGTAGTACATTACAGTTCTCGGTGATCCGCGTCGATTGGTACCTTTATCGCGCGTTTCCGGGATCTGGAAGTTTGTCAAATCGAAGAAAACTCGAAAACAATAGAACCGAGGTTACCTAAGGGGTAGCACATCGACAGAAATAGGAACATTGTAAATTTTAATTGTGACGTATTTATAAGTGTTAGACTAATTGTTCCTGTAATATTCGGTTCCTAGTTATTATTGTATAAGGACGTTCCGTAGGGATTAAACCGAGTTTTCGGAAATTTTATTTTTCATATATTTTCATAAAATCTGAGTTATACTTCCTGTCTTCCTGCAATAATCTTTATATTTTTCGGCTTGTTTTTCAACTTCTTGTCTCCGGCGAGGTCCCTGGTATATATTCCGACGTTCGGCGCTGTTGCTAGGTCCTCCTGGAACAAAGAAAACACAAAATTATTATCAAATTTTCATCAATTTTTAGTATAAAAACTGTTTTTTCAAAATGACTAAGTCAAACCTCCACCCACGCTTTTAATTTCAGTAGTACATTACAGTTCTCGGTGATCCGCGTCGATTGGTACATTTATCGCGCGTTTACGGGATCTGGAAGTTTGTCAAATCGAAGAAAACTCGAAAACAATAGAACCGAGGTTACCTAAGGGGTAGCACATCGACAGAAATAGGAACATTGTAAATTTTAATTGTGACGTATTTATAATTGTTAGACTAATTGTTCCTGTAATATTCGGTTCCTAGTTATTATTGTATAAGGACGTTCCGTAGGGATTAAACCGAGTTTTCGGAAATTTTATTTTTCATATATTTTCATAAAATCTGAGTTATACTTCCTGTCTTCCTGCAATAATCTTTATATTTTTCGGCTTGTTTTTCAACTTCTTGTCTCCGGCGAGGTCCCTGGTATATATTCCGACGTTCGGTGCTGTTGCTAGGTCCTCCTGGAACAAAGAAAACACAAAATTATTATCAAATTTTCATCAATTTTTAGTATAAAAACAGTTTTTTCAAAATGACTAAGTCAAACCTCCACCCACGCTTTTAGTTTCAGTAGTACATTACAGTTCTCGGTGATCCGCGTCGATTGGTACATTTATCGCGCGTTTCCGGGATCTGGAAGTTTGTCAAATCGAAGAAAACTCGAAAACAATAGAACCGAGGTTACCTAAGGGGTAGCACATCGACAGAAATAGGAACATTGTAAATTTTAATTGTGACGTATTTATAAGTGTTAGACTAATTGTTCCTGTAATATTCGGTTCCTAGTTATTATTGTATAAGGACGTTCCGTAGGGATTAAACCGAGTTTTCGGAAATTTTATTTTTCATATATTTTCATAAAATCTGAGTTATACTTCCTGTCTTCCTGCAATAATCTTTATATTTTTCGGCTTGTTTTTCAACTTCTTGTCTCCGGCGAGGTCCCTGGTATATATTCCGACGTTCGGCGCTGTTGCTAGGTCCTCCTGGAACAAAGAAAACACAAAATTATTATCAAATTTTCATCAATTTTTAGTATAAAAACAGTTTTTTCAAAATGACTAAGTCAAACCTCCACCCACGCTTTTAGTTTCAGTAGTACATTACAGTTCTCGGTGATCCGCGTCGATTGGTACATTTATCGCGCGTTTCCGGGATCTGGAAGTTTGTCAAATCGAAGAAAACTCGAAAACAATAGAACCGAGGTTACCTAAGGGGTAGCACATCGACAGAAATAGGAACATTGTAAATTTTAATTGTGACGTATTTATAAGTGTTAGACTAATTGTTCCTGTAATATTCGGTTCCTAGTTATTATTGTATAAGGACGTTCCGTAGGGATTAAACCGAGTTTTCGGAAATTTTATTTTTCATATATTTTCATAAAATCTGAGTTATACTTCCTGTCTTCCTGCAATAATCTTTATATTTTTCGGCTTGTTTTTCAACTTCTTGTCTCCGGCGAGGTCCCTGGTATATATTCCGACGTTCGGTGCTGTTGCTAGGTCCTCCTGGAACAAAGAAAACACAAAATTATTATCAAATTTTCATCAATTTTTAGTATAAAAACAGTTTTTTCAAAATGACTAAGTCAAACCTCCACCCACGCTTTTAGTTTCAGTAGAACATTACAGTTCTCGGTGATCCGCGTCGATTGGTACCTTTATCGCGCGTTTCCGGGATCTGGAAGTTTGTCAAATCGAAGAAAACTCGAAAACAATAGAACCGAGGTTACCTAAGGGGTAGCACATCGACAGAAATAGGAACATTGTAAATTTTAATTGTGACGTATTTATAAGTGTTAGACTAATTGTTCCTGTAATATTCGGTTCCTAGTTATTATTGTATAAGGACGTTCCGTAGGGATTAAACCGAGTTTTCGGAAATTTTATTTTTCATATATTTTCATAAAATCTGAGTTATACTTCCTGTCTTCCTGCAATAATCTTTATATTTTTCGGCTTGTTTTTCAACTTCTTGTCTCCGGCGAGGTCCCTGGTATATATTCCGACGTTCGGCGCTGTTGCTAGGTCCTCCTGGAACAAAGAAAACACAAAATTATTATCAAATTTTCATCAATTTTTAGTATAAAAACAGTTTTTTCAAAATGACTAAGTCAAACCTCCACCCACGCTTTTAGTTTCAGTAGTACATTACAGTTCTCGGTGATCCGCGTCGATTGGTACATTTATCGCGCGTTTCCGGGATCTGGAAGTTTGTCAAATCGAAGAAAACTCGAAAACAATAGAACCGAGGTTACCTAAGGGGTAGCACATCGACAGAAATAGGAACATTGTAAATTTTAATTGTGACGTATTTATAAGTGTTAGACTAATTGTTCCTGTAATATTCGGTTCCTAGTTATTATTGTATAAGGACGTTCCGTAGGGATTAAACCGAGTTTTCGGAAATTTTATTTTTCATATATTTTCATAAAATCTGAGTTATACTTCCTGTCTTCCTGCAATAATCTTTATATTTTTCGGCTTGTTTTTCAACTTCTTGTCTCCGGCGAGGTCCCTGGTATATATTCCGACGTTCGGTGCTGTTGCTAGGTCCTCCTGGAACAAAGAAAACACAAAATTATTATCAAATTTTCATCAATTTTTAGTATAAAAACAGTTTTTTCAAAATGACTAAGTCAAACCTCCACCCACGCTTTTAGTTTCAGTAGTACGTTACAGTTCTCGGTGATCCGCGTCGATTGGTACATTTATCGCGCGTTTCCGGGATCTGGAAGTTTGTCAAATCGAAGAAAACTCGAAAACAATAGAACCGAGGTTACCTAAGGGGTAGCACATCGACAGAAATAGGAACATTGTAAATTTTAATTGTGACGTATTTATAAGTGTTAGACTAATTGTTCCTGTAATATTCGGTTCCTAGTTATTATTGTATAAGGACGTTCCGTAGGGATTAAACCGAGTTTTCGGAAATTTTATTTTTCATATATTTTCATAAAATCTGAGTTATACTTCCTGTCTTCCTGCAATAATCTTTATATTTTTCGGCTTGTTTTTCAACTTCTTGTCTCCGGCGAGGTCCCTGGTATATATTCCGACGTTCGGCGCTGTTGCTAGGTCCTCCTGGAACAAAGAAAACACAAAATTATTATCAAATTTTCATCAATTTTTAGTATAAAAACAGTTTTTTCAAAATGACTAAGTCAAACCTCCACCCACGCTTTTAGTTTCAGTAGAACATTACAGTTCTCGGTGATCCGCGTCGATTGGTACCTTTATCGCGCGTTTCCGGGATCTGGAAGTTTGTCAAATCGAAGAAAACTCGAAAACAATAGAACCGAGGTTACCTAAGGGGTAGCACATCGACAGAAATAGGAACATTGTAAATTTTAATTGTGACGTATTTATAAGTGTTAGACTAATTGTTCCTGTAATATTCGGTTCCTAGTTATTATTGTATAAGGACGTTCCGTAGGGATTAAACCGAGTTTTCGGAAATTTTATTTTTCATATATTTTCATAAAATCTGAGTTATACTTCCTGTCTTCCTGCAATAATCTTTATATTTTTCGGCTTGTTTTTCAACTTCTTGTCTCCGGCGAGGTCCCTGGTATATATTCCGACGTTCGGCGCTGTTGCTAGGTCCTCCTGGAACAAAGAAAACACAAAATTATTATCAAATTTTCATCAATTTTTAGTATAAAAACAGTTTTTTCAAAATGACTAAGTCAAACCTCCACCCACGCTTTTAGTTTCAGTAGTACATTACAGTTCTCGGTGATCCGCGTCGATTGGTACATTTATCGCGCGTTTCCGGGATCTGGAAGTTTGTCAAATCGAAGAAAACTCGAAAACAATAGAACCGAGGTTACCTAAGGGGTAGCACATCGACAGAAATAGGAACATTGTAAATTTTAATTGTGACGTATTTATAAGTGTTAGACTAATTGTTCCTGTAATATTCGGTTCCTAGTTATTATTGTATAAGGACGTTCCGTAGGGATTAAACCGAGTTTTCGGAAATTTTATTTTTCATATATTTTCATAAAATCTGAGTTATACTTCCTGTCTTCCTGCAATAATCTTTATATTTTTCGGCTTGTTTTTCAAATTCTTGTCTCCGGCGAGGTCCCTGGTATATATTCCGACGTTCGGCGCTGTTGCTAGGTCCTCCTGGAACAAAGAAAACACAAAATTATTATCAAATTTTCATCAATTTTTAGTATAAAAACAGTTTTTTCAAAATGACTAAGTCAAACCTCCACCCACGCTTTTAGTTTCAGTAGTACATTACAGTTCTCGGTGATCCGCGTCGATTGGTACCTTTATCGCGCGTTTCCGGGATCTGGAAGTTTGTCAAATCGAAGAAAACTCGAAAACAATAGAACCGAGGTTACCTAAGGGGTAGCACATCGACAGAAATAGGAACATTGTAAATTTTAATTGTGACGTATTTATAAGTGTTAGACTAATTGTTCCTGTAATATTCGGTTCCTAGTTATTATTGTATAAGGACGTTCCGTAGGGATTAAACCGAGTTTTCGGAAATTTTATTTTTCATATATTTTCATAAAATCTGAGTTATACTTCCTGTCTTCCTGCAATAATCTTTATATTTTTCGGCTTGTTTTTCAAATTCTTGTCTCCGGCGAGGTCCCTGGTATATATTCCGACGTTCGGCGCTGTTGCTAGGTCCTCCTGGAACAAAGAAAACACAAAATTATTATCAAATTTTCATCAATTTTTAGTATAAAAACAGTTTTTTCAAAATGACTAAGTCAAACCTCCACCCACGCTTTTAGTTTCAGTAGAACATTACAGTTCTCGGTGATCCGCGTCGATTGGTACCTTTATCGCGCGTTTCCGGGATCTGGAAGTTTGTCAAATCGAAGAAAACTCGAAAACAATAGAACCGAGGTTACCTAAGGGGTAGCACATCGACAGAAATAGGAACATTGTAAATTTTAATTGTGACGTATTTATAAGTGTTAGACTAATTGTTCCTGTAATATTCGGTTCCTAGTTATTATTGTATAAGGACGTTCCGTAGGGATTAAACCGAGTTTTCGGAAATTTTATTTTTCATATATTTTCATAAAATCTGAGTTATACTTCCTGTCTTCCTGCAATAATCTTTATATTTTTCGGCTTGTTTTTCAAATTCTTGTCTCCGGCGAGGTCCCTGGTATATATTCCGACGTTCGGCGCTGTTGCTAGGTCCTCCTGGAACAAAGAAAACACAAAATTATTATCAAATTTTCATCAATTTTTAGTATAAAAACAGTTTTTTCAAAATGACTAAGTCAAACCTCCACCCACGCTTTTAGTTTCAGTAGTACATTACAGTTCTCGGTGATCCGCGTCGATTGGTACCTTTATCGCGCGTTTCCGGGATCTGGAAGTTTGTCAAATCGAAGAAAACTCGAAAACAATAGAACCGAGGTTACCTAAGGGGTAGCACATCGACAGAAATAGGAACATTGTAAATTTTAATTGTGACGTATTTATAAGTGTTAGACTAATTGTTCCTGTAATATTCGGTTCCTAGTTATTATTGTATAAGGACGTTCCGTAGGGATTAAACCGAGTTTTCGGAAATTTTATTTTTCATATATTTTCATAAAATCTGAGTTATACTTCCTGTCTTCCTGCAATAATCTTTATATTTTTCGGCTTGTTTTTCAACTTCTTGTCTCCGGCGAGGTCCCTGGTATATATTCCGACGTTCGGCGCTGTTGCTAGGTCCTCCTGGAACAAAGAAAACACAAAATTATTATCAAATTTTCATCAATTTTTAGTATAAAAACAGTTTTTTCAAAATGACTAAGTCAAACCTCCACCCACGCTTTTAGTTTCAGTAGAACATTACAGTTCTCGGTGATCCGCGTCGATTGGTACCTTTATCGCGCGTTTCCGGGATCTGGAAGTTTGTCAAATCGAAGAAAACTCGAAAACAATAGAACCGAGGTTACCTAAGGGGTAGCACATCGACAGAAATAGGAACATTGTAAATTTTAATTGTGACGTATTTATAAGTGTTAGACTAATTGTTCCTGTAATATTCGGTTCCTAGTTATTATTGTATAAGGACGTTCCGTAGGGATTAAACCGAGTTTTCGGAAATTTTATTTTTCATATATTTTCATAAAATCTGAGTTATACTTCCTGTCTTCCTGCAATAATCTTTATATTTTTCGGCTTGTTTTTCAAATTCTTGTCTCCGGCGAGGTCCCTGGTATATATTCCGACGTTCGGCGCTGTTGCTAGGTCCTCCTGGAACAAAGAAAACACAAAATTATTATCAAATTTTCATCAATTTTTAGTATAAAAACAGTTTTTTCAAAATGACTAAGTCAAACCTCCACCCACGCTTTTAGTTTCAGTAGAACATTACAGTTCTCGGTGATCCGCGTCGATTGGTACCTTTATCGCGCGTTTCCGGGATCTGGAAGTTTGTCAAATCGAAGAAAACTCGAAAACAATAGAACCGAGGTTACCTAAGGGGTAGCACATCGACAGAAATAGGAACATTGTAAATTTTAATTGTGACGTATTTATAAGTGTTAGACTAATTGTTCCTGTAATATTCGGTTCCTAGTTATTATTGTATAAGGACGTTCCGTAGGGATTAAACCGAGTTTTCGGAAATTTTATTTTTCATATATTTTCATAAAATCTGAGTTATACTTCCTGTCTTCCTGCAATAATCTTTATATTTTTCGGCTTGTTTTTCAACTTCTTGTCTCCGGCGAGGTCCCTGGTATATATTCCGACGTTCGGCGCTGTTGCTAGGTCCTCCTGGAACAAAGAAAACACAAAATTATTATCAAATTTTCATCAATTTTTAGTATAAAAACAGTTTTTTCAAAATGACTAAGTCAAACCTCCACCCACGCTTTTAGTTTCAGTAGTACATTACAGTTCTCGGTGATCCGCGTCGATTGGTACATTTATCGCGCGTTTCCGGGATCTGGAAGTTTGTCAAATCGAAGAAAACTCGAAAACAATAGAACCGAGGTTACCTAAGGGGTAGCACATCGACAGAAATAGGAACATTGTAAATTTTAATTGTGACGTATTTATAAGTGTTAGACTAATTGTTCCTGTAATATTCGGTTCCTAGTTATTATTGTATAAGGACGTTCCGTAGGGATTAAACCGAGTTTTCGGAAATTTTATTTTTCATATATTTTCATAAAATCTGAGTTATACTTCCTGTCTTCCTGCAATAATCTTTATATTTTTCGGCTTGTTTTTCAAATTCTTGTCTCCGGCGAGGTCCCTGGTATATATTCCGACGTTCGGCGCTGTTGCTAGGTCCTCCTGGAACAAAGAAAACACAAAATTATTATCAAATTTTCATCAATTTTTAGTATAAAAACAGTTTTTTCAAAATGACTAAGTCAAACCTCCACCCACGCTTTTAGTTTCAGTAGTACATTACAGTTCTCGGTGATCCGCGTCGATTGGTACCTTTATCGCGCGTTTCCGGGATCTGGAAGTTTGTCAAATCGAAGAAAACTCGAAAACAATAGAACCGAGGTTACCTAAGGGGTAGCACATCGACAGAAATAGGAACATTGTAAATTTTAATTGTGACGTATTTATAAGTGTTAGACTAATTGTTCCTGTAATATTCGGTTCCTAGTTATTATTGTATAAGGACGTTCCGTAGGGATTAAACCGAGTTTTCGGAAATTTTATTTTTCATATATTTTCATAAAATCTGAGTTATACTTCCTGTCTTCCTGCAATAATCTTTATATTTTTCGGCTTGTTTTTCAACTTCTTGTCTCCGGCGAGGTCCCTGGTATATATTCCGACGTTCGGCGCTGTTGCTAGGTCCTCCTGGAACAAAGAAAACACAAAATTATTATCAAATTTTCATCAATTTTTAGTATAAAAACAGTTTTTTCAAAATGACTAAGTCAAACCTCCACCCACGCTTTTAGTTTCAGTAGAACATTACAGTTCTCGGTGATCCGCGTCGATTGGTACCTTTATCGCGCGTTTCCGGGATCTGGAAGTTTGTCAAATCGAAGAAAACTCGAAAACAATAGAACCGAGGTTACCTAAGGGGTAGCACATCGACAGAAATAGGAACATTGTAAATTTTAATTGTGACGTATTTATAAGTGTTAGACTAATTGTTCCTGTAATATTCGGTTCCTAGTTATTATTGTATAAGGACGTTCCGTAGGGATTAAACCGAGTTTTCGGAAATTTTATTTTTCATATATTTTCATAAAATCTGAGTTATACTTCCTGTCTTCCTGCAATAATCTTTATATTTTTCGGCTTGTTTTTCAACTTCTTGTCTCCGGCGAGGTCCCTGGTATATATTCCGACGTTCGGCGCTGTTGCTAGGTCCTCCTGGAACAAAGAAAACACAAAATTATTATCAAATTTTCATCAATTTTTAGTATAAAAACAGTTTTTTCAAAATGACTAAGTCAAACCTCCACCCACGCTTTTAGTTTCAGTAGAACATTACAGTTCTCGGTGATCCGCGTCGATTGGTACCTTTATCGCGCGTTTCCGGGATCTGGAAGTTTGTCAAATCGAAGAAAACTCGAAAACAATAGAACCGAGGTTACCTAAGGGGTAGCACATCGACAGAAATAGGAACATTGTAAATTTTAATTGTGACGTATTTATAAGTGTTAGACTAATTGTTCCTGTAATATTCGGTTCCTAGTTATTATTGTATAAGGACGTTCCGTAGGGATTAAACCGAGTTTTCGGAAATTTTATTTTTCATATATTTTCATAAAATCTGAGTTATACTTCCTGTCTTCCTGCAATAATCTTTATATTTTTCGGCTTGTTTTTCAACTTCTTGTCTCCGGCGAGGTCCCTGGTATATATTCCGACGTTCGGCGCTGTTGCTAGGTCCTCCTGGAACAAAGAAAACACAAAATTATTATCAAATTTTCATCAATTTTTAGTATAAAAACAGTTTTTTCAAAATGACTAAGTCAAACCTCCACCCACGCTTTTAGTTTCAGTAGTACATTACAGTTCTCGGTGATCCGCGTCGATTGGTACCTTTATCGCGCGTTTCCGGGATCTGGAAGTTTGTCAAATCGAAGAAAACTCGAAAACAATAGAACCGAGGTTACCTAAGGGGTAGCACATCGACAGAAATAGGAACATTGTAAATTTTAATTGTGACGTATTTATAAGTGTTAGACTAATTGTTCCTGTAATATTCGGTTCCTAGTTATTATTGTATAAGGACGTTCCGTAGGGATTAAACCGAGTTTTCGGAAATTTTATTTTTCATATATTTTCATAAAATCTGAGTTATACTTCCTGTCTTCCTGCAATAATCTTTATATTTTTCGGCTTGTTTTTCAAATTCTTGTCTCCGGCGAGGTCCCTGGTATATATTCCGACGTTCGGCGCTGTTGCTAGGTCCTCCTGGAACAAAGAAAACACAAAATTATTATCAAATTTTCATCAATTTTTAGTATAAAAACAGTTTTTTCAAAATGACTAAGTCAAACCTCCACCCACGCTTTTAGTTTCAGTAGAACATTACAGTTCTCGGTGATCCGCGTCGATTGGTACCTTTATCGCGCGTTTCCGGGATCTGGAAGTTTGTCAAATCGAAGAAAACTCGAAAACAATAGAACCGAGGTTACCTAAGGGGTAGCACATCGACAGAAATAGGAACATTGTAAATTTTAATTGTGACGTATTTATAAGTGTTAGACTAATTGTTCCTGTAATATTCGGTTCCTAGTTATTATTGTATAAGGACGTTCCGTAGGGATTAAACCGAGTTTTCGGAAATTTTATTTTTCATATATTTTCATAAAATCTGAGTTATACTTCCTGTCTTCCTGCAATAATCTTTATATTTTTCGGCTTGTTTTTCAAATTCTTGTCTCCGGCGAGGTCCCTGGTATATATTCCGACGTTCGGCGCTGTTGCTAGGTCCTCCTGGAACAAAGAAAACACAAAATTATTATCAAATTTTCATCAATTTTTAGTATAAAAACAGTTTTTTCAAAATGACTAAGTCAAACCTCCACCCACGCTTTTAGTTTCAGTAGTACATTACAGTTCTCGGTGATCCGCGTCGATTGGTACCTTTATCGCGCGTTTCCGGGATCTGGAAGTTTGTCAAATCGAAGAAAACTCGAAAACAATAGAACCGAGGTTACCTAAGGGGTAGCACATCGACAGAAATAGGAACATTGTAAATTTTAATTGTGACGTATTTATAAGTGTTAGACTAATTGTTCCTGTAATATTCGGTTCCTAGTTATTATTGTATAAGGACGTTCCGTAGGGATTAAACCGAGTTTTCGGAAATTTTATTTTTCATATATTTTCATAAAATCTGAGTTATACTTCCTGTCTTCCTGCAATAATCTTTATATTTTTCGGCTTGTTTTTCAACTTCTTGTCTCCGGCGAGGTCCCTGGTATATATTCCGACGTTCGGCGCTGTTGCTAGGTCCTCCTGGAACAAAGAAAACACAAAATTATTATCAAATTTTCATCAATTTTTAGTATAAAAACAGTTTTTTCAAAATGACTAAGTCAAACCTCCACCCACGCTTTTAGTTTCAGTAGAACATTACAGTTCTCGGTGATCCGCGTCGATTGGTACCTTTATCGCGCGTTTCCGGGATCTGGAAGTTTGTCAAATCGAAGAAAACTCGAAAACAATAGAACCGAGGTTACCTAAGGGGTAGCACATCGACAGAAATAGGAACATTGTAAATTTTAATTGTGACGTATTTATAAGTGTTAGACTAATTGTTCCTGTAATATTCGGTTCCTAGTTATTATTGTATAAGGACGTTCCGTAGGGATTAAACCGAGTTTTCGGAAATTTTATTTTTCATATATTTTCATAAAATCTGAGTTATACTTCCTGTCTTCCTGCAATAATCTTTATATTTTTCGGCTTGTTTTTCAAATTCTTGTCTCCGGCGAGGTCCCTGGTATATATTCCGACGTTCGGCGCTGTTGCTAGGTCCTCCTGGAACAAAGAAAACACAAAATTATTATCAAATTTTCATCAATTTTTAGTATAAAAACAGTTTTTTCAAAATGACTAAGTCAAACCTCCACCCACGCTTTTAGTTTCAGTAGAACATTACAGTTCTCGGTGATCCGCGTCGATTGGTACCTTTATCGCGCGTTTCCGGGATCTGGAAGTTTGTCAAATCGAAGAAAACTCGAAAACAATAGAACCGAGGTTACCTAAGGGGTAGCACATCGACAGAAATAGGAACATTGTAAATTTTAATTGTGACGTATTTATAAGTGTTAGACTAATTGTTCCTGTAATATTCGGTTCCTAGTTATTATTGTATAAGGACGTTCCGTAGGGATTAAACCGAGTTTTCGGAAATTTTATTTTTCATATATTTTCGTAAAATCTGAGTTATACTTCCTGTCTTCCTGCAATAATCTTTATATTTTTCGGCTTGTTTTTCAACTTCTTGTCTCCGGCGAGGTCCCTGGTATATATTCCGACGTTCGGCGCTGTTGCTAGGTCCTCCTGGAACAAAGAAAACACAAAATTATTATCAAATTTTCATCAATTTTTAGTATAAAAACAGTTTTTTCAAAATGACTAAGTCAAACCTCCACCCACGCTTTTAGTTTCAGTAGTACATTACAGTTCTCGGTGATCCGCGTCGATTGGTACATTTATCGCGCGTTTCCGGGATCTGGAAGTTTGTCAAATCGAAGAAAACTCGAAAACAATAGAACCGAGGTTACCTAAGGGGTAGCACATCGACAGAAATAGGAACATTGTAAATTTTAATTGTGACGTATTTATAAGTGTTAGACTAATTGTTCCTGTAATATTCGGTTCCTAGTTATTATTGTATAAGGACGTTCCGTAGGGATTAAACCGAGTTTTCGGAAATTTTATTTTTCATATATTTTCATAAAATCTGAGTTATACTTCCTGTCTTCCTGCAATAATCTTTATATTTTTCGGCTTGTTTTTCAAATTCTTGTCTCCGGCGAGGTCCCTGGTATATATTCCGACGTTCGGCGCTGTTGCTAGGTCCTCCTGGAACAAAGAAAACACAAAATTATTATCAAATTTTCATCAATTTTTAGTATAAAAACAGTTTTTTCAAAATGACTAAGTCAAACCTCCACCCACGCTTTTAGTTTCAGTAGTACATTACAGTTCTCGGTGATCCGCGTCGATTGGTACCTTTATCGCGCGTTTCCGGGATCTGGAAGTTTGTCAAATCGAAGAAAACTCGAAAACAATAGAACCGAGGTTACCTAAGGGGTAGCACATCGACAGAAATAGGAACATTGTAAATTTTAATTGTGACGTATTTATAAGTGTTAGACTAATTGTTCCTGTAATATTCGGTTCCTAGTTATTATTGTATAAGGACGTTCCGTAGGGATTAAACCGAGTTTTCGGAAATTTTATTTTTCATATATTTTCATAAAATCTGAGTTATACTTCCTGTCTTCCTGCAATAATCTTTATATTTTTCGGCTTGTTTTTCAACTTCTTGTCTCCGGCGAGGTCCCTGGTATATATTCCGACGTTCGGCGCTGTTGCTAGGTCCTCCTGGAACAAAGAAAACACAAAATTATTATCAAATTTTCATCAATTTTTAGTATAAAAACAGTTTTTTCAAAATGACTAAGTCAAACCTCCACCCACGCTTTTAGTTTCAGTAGAACATTACAGTTCTCGGTGATCCGCGTCGATTGGTACCTTTATCGCGCGTTTCCGGGATCTGGAAGTTTGTCAAATCGAAGAAAACTCGAAAACAATAGAACCGAGGTTACCTAAGGGGTAGCACATCGACAGAAATAGGAACATTGTAAATTTTAATTGTGACGTATTTATAAGTGTTAGACTAATTGTTCCTGTAATATTCGGTTCCTAGTTATTATTGTATAAGGACGTTCCGTAGGGATTAAACCGAGTTTTCGGAAATTTTATTTTTCATATATTTTCATAAAATCTGAGTTATACTTCCTGTCTTCCTGCAATAATCTTTATATTTTTCGGCTTGTTTTTCAAATTCTTGTCTCCGGCGAGGTCCCTGGTATATATTCCGACGTTCGGCGCTGTTGCTAGGTCCTCCTGGAACAAAGAAAACACAAAATTATTATCAAATTTTCATCAATTTTTAGTATAAAAACAGTTTTTTCAAAATGACTAAGTCAAACCTCCACCCACGCTTTTAGTTTCAGTAGAACATTACAGTTCTCGGTGATCCGCGTCGATTGGTACCTTTATCGCGCGTTTCCGGGATCTGGAAGTTTGTCAAATCGAAGAAAACTCGAAAACAATAGAACCGAGGTTACCTAAGGGGTAGCACATCGACAGAAATAGGAACATTGTAAATTTTAATTGTGACGTATTTATAAGTGTTAGACTAATTGTTCCTGTAATATTCGGTTCCTAGTTATTATTGTATAAGGACGTTCCGTAGGGATTAAACCGAGTTTTCGGAAATTTTATTTTTCATATATTTTCATAAAATCTGAGTTATACTTCCTGTCTTCCTGCAATAATCTTTATATTTTTCGGCTTGTTTTTCAAATTCTTGTCTCCGGCGAGGTCCCTGGTATATATTCCGACGTTCGGCGCTGTTGCTAGGTCCTCCTGGAACAAAGAAAACACAAAATTATTATCAAATTTTCATCAATTTTTAGTATAAAAACAGTTTTTTCAAAATGACTAAGTCAAACCTCCACCCACGCTTTTAGTTTCAGTAGTACATTACAGTTCTCGGTGATCCGCGTCGATTGGTACCTTTATCGCGCGTTTCCGGGATCTGGAAGTTTGTCAAATCGAAGAAAACTCGAAAACAATAGAACCGAGGTTACCTAAGGGGTAGCACATCGACAGAAATAGGAACATTGTAAATTTTAATTGTGACGTATTTATAAGTGTTAGACTAATTGTTCCTGTAATATTCGGTTCCTAGTTATTATTGTATAAGGACGTTCCGTAGGGATTAAACCGAGTTTTCGGAAATTTTATTTTTCATATATTTTCATAAAATCTGAGTTATACTTCCTGTCTTCCTGCAATAATCTTTATATTTTTCGGCTTGTTTTTCAACTTCTTGTCTCCGGCGAGGTCCCTGGTATATATTCCGACGTTCGGCGCTGTTGCTAGGTCCTCCTGGAACAAAGAAAACACAAAATTATTATCAAATTTTCATCAATTTTTAGTATAAAAACAGTTTTTTCAAAATGACTAAGTCAAACCTCCACCCACGCTTTTAGTTTCAGTAGAACATTACAGTTCTCGGTGATCCGCGTCGATTGGTACCTTTATCGCGCGTTTCCGGGATCTGGAAGTTTGTCAAATCGAAGAAAACTCGAAAACAATAGAACCGAGGTTACCTAAGGGGTAGCACATCGACAGAAATAGGAACATTGTAAATTTTAATTGTGACGTATTTATAAGTGTTAGACTAATTGTTCCTGTAATATTCGGTTCCTAGTTATTATTGTATAAGGACGTTCCGTAGGGATTAAACCGAGTTTTCGGAAATTTTATTTTTCATATATTTTCATAAAATCTGAGTTATACTTCCTGTCTTCCTGCAATAATCTTTATATTTTTCGGCTTGTTTTTCAAATTCTTGTCTCCGGCGAGGTCCCTGGTATATATTCCGACGTTCGGCGCTGTTGCTAGGTCCTCCTGGAACAAAGAAAACACAAAATTATTATCAAATTTTCATCAATTTTTAGTATAAAAACAGTTTTTTCAAAATGACTAAGTCAAACCTCCACCCACGCTTTTAGTTTCAGTAGAACATTACAGTTCTCGGTGATCCGCGTCGATTGGTACCTTTATCGCGCGTTTCCGGGATCTGGAAGTTTGTCAAATCGAAGAAAACTCGAAAACAATAGAACCGAGGTTACCTAAGGGGTAGCACATCGACAGAAATAGGAACATTGTAAATTTTAATTGTGACGTATTTATAAGTGTTAGACTAATTGTTCCTGTAATATTCGGTTCCTAGTTATTATTGTATAAGGACGTTCCGTAGGGATTAAACCGAGTTTTCGGAAATTTTATTTTTCATATATTTTCATAAAATCTGAGTTATACTTCCTGTCTTCCTGCAATAATCTTTATATTTTTCGGCTTGTTTTTCAACTTCTTGTCTCCGGCGAGGTCCCTGGTATATATTCCGACGTTCGGCGCTGTTGCTAGGTCCTCCTGGAACAAAGAAAACACAAAATTATTATCAAATTTTCATCAATTTTTAGTATAAAAACAGTTTTTTCAAAATGACTAAGTCAAACCTCCACCCACGCTTTTAGTTTCAGTAGTACATTACAGTTCTCGGTGATCCGCGTCGATTGGTACATTTATCGCGCGTTTCCGGGATCTGGAAGTTTGTCAAATCGAAGAAAACTCGAAAACAATAGAACCGAGGTTACCTAAGGGGTAGCACATCGACAGAAATAGGAACATTGTAAATTTTAATTGTGACGTATTTATAAGTGTTAGACTAATTGTTCCTGTAATATTCGGTTCCTAGTTATTATTGTATAAGGACGTTCCGTAGGGATTAAACCGAGTTTTCGGAAATTTTATTTTTCATATATTTTCATAAAATCTGAGTTATACTTCCTGTCTTCCTGCAATAATCTTTATATTTTTCGGCTTGTTTTTCAAATTCTTGTCTCCGGCGAGGTCCCTGGTATATATTCCGACGTTCGGCGCTGTTGCTAGGTCCTCCTGGAACAAAGAAAACACAAAATTATTATCAAATTTTCATCAATTTTTAGTATAAAAACAGTTTTTTCAAAATGACTAAGTCAAACCTCCACCCACGCTTTTAGTTTCAGTAGAACATTACAGTTCTCGGTGATCCGCGTCGATTGGTACCTTTATCGCGCGTTTCCGGGATCTGGAAGTTTGTCAAATCGAAGAAAACTCGAAAACAATAGAACCGAGGTTACCTAAGGGGTAGCACATCGACAGAAATAGGAACATTGTAAATTTTAATTGTGCCGTATTTATAAGTGTTAGACTAATTGTTCCTGTAATATTCGGTTCCTAGTTATTATTGTATAAGGACGTTCCGTAGGGATTAAACCGAGTTTTCGGAAATTTTATTTTTCATATATTTTCATAAAATCTGAGTTATACTTCCTGTCTTCCTGCAATAATCTTTATATTTTTCGGCTTGTTTTTCAACTTCTTGTCTCCGGCGAGGTCCCTGGTATATATTCCGACGTTCGGCGCTGTTGCTAGGTCCTCCTGGAACAAAGAAAACACAAAATTATTATCAAATTTTCATCAATTTTTAGTATAAAAACAGTTTTTTCAAAATGACTAAGTCAAACCTCCACCCACGCTTTTAGTTTCAGTAGTACATTACAGTTCTCGGTGATCCGCGTCGATTGGTACATTTATCGCGCGTTTCCGGGATCTGGAAGTTTGTCAAATCGAAGAAAACTCGAAAACAATAGAACCGAGGTTACCTAAGGGGTAGCACATCGACAGAAATAGGAACATTGTAAATTTTAATTGTGACGTATTTATAAGTGTTAGACTAATTGTTCCTGTAATATTCGGTTCCTAGTTATTATTGTATAAGGACGTTCCGTAGGGATTAAACCGAGTTTTCGGAAATTTTATTTTTCATATATTTTCATAAAATCTGAGTTATACTTCCTGTCTTCCTGCAATAATCTTTATATTTTTCGGCTTGTTTTTCAAATTCTTGTCTCCGGCGAGGTCCCTGGTATATATTCCGACGTTCGGCGCTGTTGCTAGGTCCTCCTGGAACAAAGAAAACACAAAATTATTATCAAATTTTCATCAATTTTTAGTATAAAAACAGTTTTTTCAAAATGACTAAGTCAAACCTCCACCCACGCTTTTAGTTTCAGTAGTACATTACAGTTCTCGGTGATCCGCGTCGATTGGTACCTTTATCGCGCGTTTCCGGGATCTGGAAGTTTGTCAAATCGAAGAAAACTCGAAAACAATAGAACCGAGGTTACCTAAGGGGTAGCACATCGACAGAAATAGGAACATTGTAAATTTTAATTGTGACGTATTTATAAGTGTTAGACTAATTGTTCCTGTAATATTCGGTTCCTAGTTATTATTGTATAAGGACGTTCCGTAGGGATTAAACCGAGTTTTCGGAAATTTTATTTTTCATATATTTTCATAAAATCTGAGTTATACTTCCTGTCTTCCTGCAATAATCTTTATATTTTTCGGCTTGTTTTTCAACTTCTTGTCTCCGGCGAGGTCCCTGGTATATATTCCGACGTTCGGCGCTGTTGCTAGGTCCTCCTGGAACAAAGAAAACACAAAATTATTATCAAATTTTCATCAATTTTTAGTATAAAAACAGTTTTTTCAAAATGACTAAGTCAAACCTCCACCCACGCTTTTAGTTTCAGTAGAACATTACAGTTCTCGGTGATCCGCGTCGATTGGTACCTTTATCGCGCGTTTCCGGGATCTGGAAGTTTGTCAAATCGAAGAAAACTCGAAAACAATAGAACCGAGGTTACCTAAGGGGTAGCACATCGACAGAAATAGGAACATTGTAAATTTTAATTGTGACGTATTTATAAGTGTTAGACTAATTGTTCCTGTAATATTCGGTTCCTAGTTATTATTGTATAAGGACGTTCCGTAGGGATTAAACCGAGTTTTCGGAAATTTTATTTTTCATATATTTTCATAAAATCTGAGTTATACTTCCTGTCTTCCTGCAATAATCTTTATATTTTTCGGCTTGTTTTTCAACTTCTTGTCTCCGGCGAGGTCCCTGGTATATATTCCGACGTTCGGCGCTGTTGCTAGGTCCTCCTGGAACAAAGAAAACACAAAATTATTATCAAATTTTCATCAATTTTTAGTATAAAAACAGTTTTTTCAAAATGACTAAGTCAAACCTCCACCCACGCTTTTAGTTTCAGTAGTACATTACAGTTCTCGGTGATCCGCGTCGATTGGTACATTTATCGCGCGTTTCCGGGATCTGGAAGTTTGTCAAATCGAAGAAAACTCGAAAACAATAGAACCGAGGTTACCTAAGGGGTAGCACATCGACAGAAATAGGAACATTGTAAATTTTAATTGTGACGTATTTATAAGTGCTAGACTAATTGTTCCTGTAATATTCGGTTCCTAGTTATTATTGTATAAGGACGTTCCGTAGGGATTAAACCGAGTTTTCGGAAATTTTATTTTTCATATATTTTCATAAAATCTGAGTTATACTTCCTGTCTTCCTGCAATAATCTTTATATTTTTCGGCTTGTTTTTCAACTTCTTGTCTCCGGCGAGGTCCCTGGTATATATTCCGACGTTCGGCGCTGTTGCTAGGTCCTCCTGGAACAAAGAAAACACAAAATTATTATCAAATTTTCATCAATTTTTAGTATAAAAACAGTTTTTTCAAAATGACTAAGTCAAACCTCCACCCACGCTTTTAGTTTCAGTAGTACATTACAGTTCTCGGTGATCCGCGTCGATTGGTACATTTATCGCGCGTTTCCGGGATCTGGAAGTTTGTCAAATCGAAGAAAACTCGAAAACAATAGAACCGAGGTTACCTAAGGGGTAGCACATCGACAGAAATAGGAACATTGTAAATTTTAATTGTGACGTATTTATAAGTGTTAGACTAATTGTTCCTGTAATATTCGGTTCCTAGTTATTATTGTATAAGGACGTTCCGTAGGGATTAAACCGAGTTTTCGGAAATTTTATTTTTCATATATTTTCATAAAATCTGAGTTATACTTCCTGTCTTCCTGCAATAATCTTTATATTTTTCGACTTGTTTTTCAACTTCTTGTCTCCGGCGAGGTCCCTGGTATATATTCCGACGTTCGGCGCTGTTGCTAGGTCCTCCTGGAACAAAGAAAACACAAAATTATTATCAAATTTTCATCAATTTTTAGTATAAAAACAGTTTTTTCAAAATGACTAAGTCAAACCTCCACCCACGCTTTTAGTTTCAGTAGTACATTACAGTTCTCGGTGATCCGCGTCGATTGGTACCTTTATCGCGCGTTTCCGGGATCTGGAAGTTTGTCAAATCGAAGAAAACTCGAAAACAATAGAACCGAGGTTACCTAAGGGGTAGCACATCGACAGAAATAGGAACATTGTAAATTTTAATTGTGACGTATTTATAAGTGTTAGACTAATTGTTCCTGTAATATTCGGTTCCTAGTTATTATTGTATAAGGACGTTCCGTAGGGATTAAACCGAGTTTTCGGAAATTTTATTTTTCATATATTTTCATAAAATCTGAGTTATACTTCCTGTCTTCCTGCAATAATCTTTATATTTTTCGGCTTGTTTTTCAACTTCTTGTCTCCGGCGAGGTCCCTGGTATATATTCCGACGTTCGGCGCTGTTGCTAGGTCCTCCTGGAACAAAGAAAACACAAAATTATTATCAAATTTTCATCAATTTTTAGTATAAAAACAGTTTTTTCAAAATGACTAAGTCAAACCTCCACCCACGCTTTTAGTTTCAGTAGTACATTACAGTTCTCGGTGATCCGCGTCGATTGGTACCTTTATCGCGCGTTTACGGGATCTGGAAGTTTGTCAAATCGAAGAAAACTCGAAAACAATAGAACCGAGGTTACCTAAGGGGTAGCACATCGACAGAAATAGGAACATTGTAAATTTTAATTGTGACGTATTTATAAGTGTTAGACTAATTGTTCCTGTAATATTCGGTTCCTAGTTATTATTGTATAAGGACGTTCCGTAGGGATTAAACCGAGTTTTCGGAAATTTTATTTTTCATATATTTTCATAAAATCTGAGTTATACTTCCTGTCTTCCTGCAATAATCTTTATATTTTTCGGCTTGTTTTTCAACTTCTTGTCTCCGGCGAGGTCCCTGGTATATATTCCGACGTTCGGCGCTGTTGCTAGGTCCTCCTGGAACAAAGAAAACACAAAATTATTATCAAATTTTCATCAATTTTTAGTATAAAAACAGTTTTTTCAAAATGACTAAGTCAAACCTCCACCCACGCTTTTAGTTTCAGTAGTACATTACAGTTCTCGGTGATCCGCGTCGATTGGTACCTTTATCGCGCGTTTACGGGATCTGGAAGTTTGTCAAATCGAAGAAAACTCGAAAACAATAGAACCGAGGTTACCTAAGGGGTAGCACATCGACAGAAATAGGAACATTGTAAATTTTAATTGTGACGTATTTATAAGTGTTAGACTAATTGTTCCTGTAATATTCGGTTCCAAGTTATTATTGTATAAGGACGTTCCGTAGGGATTAAACCGAGTTTTCGGAAATTTTATTTTTCATATATTTTCATAAAATCTGAGTTATACTTCCTGTCTTCCTGCAATAATCTTTATATTTTTCGGCTTGTTTTTCAACTTCTTGTCTCCGGCGAGGTCCCTGGTATATATTCCGACGTTCGGCGCTGTTGCTAGGTCCTCCTGGAACAAAGAAAACACAAAATTATTATCAAATTTTCATCAATTTTTAGTATAAAAACAGTTTTTTCAAAATGACTAAGTCAAACCTCCACCCACGCTTTTAGTTTCAGTAGAACATTACAGTTCTCGGTGATCCGCGTCGATTGGTACCTTTATCGCGCGTTTCCGGGATCTGGAAGTTTGTCAAATCGAAGAAAACTCGAAAACAATAGAACCGAGGTTACCTAAGGGGTAGCACATCGACAGAAATAGGAACATTGTAAATTTTAATTGTGACGTATTTATAATTGTTAGACTAATTGTTCCTGTAATATTCGGTTCCTAGTTATTATTGTATAAGGACGTTCCGTAGGGATTAAACCGAGTTTTCGGAAATTTTATTTTTCATATATTTTCATAAAATCTGAGTTATACTTCCTGTCTTCCTGCAATAATCTTTATATTTTTCGGCTTGTTTTTCAACTTCTTGTCTCCGGCGAGGTCCCTGGTATATATTCCGACGTTCGGCGCTGTTGCTAGGTCCTCCTGGAACAAAGAAAACACAAAATTATTATCAAATTTTCATCAATTTTTAGTATAAAAACAGTTTTTTCAAAATGACTAAGTCAAACCTCCACCCACGCTTTTAGTTTCAGTAGTACATTACAGTTCTCGGTGATCCGCGTCGATTGGTACATTTATCGCGCGTTTCCGGGATCTGGAAGTTTGTCAAATCGAAGAAAACTCGAAAACAATAGAACCGAGGTTACCTAAGGGGTAGCACATCGACAGAAATAGGAACATTGTAAATTTTAATTGTGACGTATTTATAAGTGTTAGACTAATTGTTCCTGTAATATTCGGTTCCTAGTTATTATTGTATAAGGACGTTCCGTAGGGATTAAACCGAGTTTTCGGAAATTTTATTTTTCATATATTTTCATAAAATCTGAGTTATACTTCCTGTCTTCCTGCAATAATCTTTATATTTTTCGGCTTGTTTTTCAACTTCTTGTCTCCGGCGAGGTCCCTGGTATATATTCCGACGTTCGGCGCTGTTGCTAGGTCCTCCTGGAACAAAGAAAACACAAAATTATTATCAAATTTTCATCAATTTTTAGTATAAAAACAGTTTTTTCAAAATGACTAAGTCAAACCTCCACCCACGCTTTTAGTTTCAGTAGTACATTACAGTTCTCGGTGATCCGCGTCGATTGGTACCTTTATCGCGCGTTTCCGGGATCTGGAAGTTTGTCAAATCGAAGAAAACTCGAAAACAATAGAACCGAGGTTACCTAAGGGGTAGCACATCGACAGAAATAGGAACATTGTAAATTTTAATTGTGACGTATTTATAAGTGTTAGACTAATTGTTCCTGTAATATTCGGTTCCTAGTTATTATTGTATAAGGACGTTCCGTAGGGATTAAACCGAGTTTTCGGAAATTTTATTTTTCATATATTTTCATAAAATCTGAGTTATACTTCCTGTCTTCCTGCAATAATCTTTATATTTTTCGGCTTGTTTTTCAACTTCTTGTCTCCGGCGAGGTCCCTGGTATATATTCCGACGTTCGGCGCTGTTGCTAGGTCCTCCTGGAACAAAGAAAACACAAAATTATTATCAAATTTTCATCAATTTTTAGTATAAAAACAGTTTTTTCAAAATGACTAAGTCAAACCTCCACCCACGCTTTTAGTTTCAGTAGTACATTACAGTTCTCGGTGATCCGCGTCGATTGGTACATTTATCGCGCGTTTCCGGGATCTGGAAGTTTGTCAAATCGAAGAAAACTCGAAAACAATAGAACCGAGGTTACCTAAGGGGTAGCACATCGACAGAAATAGGAACATTGTAAATTTTAATTGTGACGTATTTATAAGTGTTAGACTAATTGTTCCTGTAATATTCGGTTCCTAGTTATTATTGTATAAGGACGTTCCGTAGGGATTAAACCGAGTTTTCGGAAATTTTATTTTTCATATATTTTCATAAAATCTGAGTTATACTTCCTGTCTTCCTGCAATAATCTTTATATTTTTCGGCTTGTTTTTCAACTTCTTGTCTCCGGCGAGGTCCCTGGTATATATTCCGACGTTCGGCGCTGTTGCTAGGTCCTCCTGGAACAAAGAAAACACAAAATTATTATCAAATTTTCATCAATTTTTAGTATAAAAACAGTTTTTTCAAAATGACTAAGTCAAACCTCCACCCACGCTTTTAGTTTCAGTAGTACATTACAGTTCTCGGTGATCCGCGTCGATTGGTACATTTATCGCGCGTTTCCGGGATCTGGAAGTTTGTCAAATCGAAGAAAACTCGAAAACAATAGAACCGAGGTTACCTAAGGGGTAGCACATCGACAGAAATAGGAACATTGTAAATTTTAATTGTGACGTATTTATAAGTGTTAGACTAATTGTTCCTGTAATATTCGGTTCCTAGTTATTATTGTATAAGGACGTTCCGTAGGGATTAAACCGAGTTTTCGGAAATTTTATTTTTCATATATTTTCATAAAATCTGAGTTATACTTCCTGTCTTCCTGCAATAATCTTTATATTTTTCGGCTTGTTTTTCAACTTCTTGTCTCCGGCGAGGTCCCTGGTATATATTCCGACGTTCGGCGCTGTTGCTAGGTCCTCCTGGAACAAAGAAAACACAAAATTATTATCAAATTTTCATCAATTTTTAGTATAAAAACAGTTTTTTCAAAATGACTAAGTCAAACCTCCACCCACGCTTTTAGTTTCAGTAGTACATTACAGTTCTCGGTGATCCGCGTCGATTGGTACATTTATCGCGCGTTTCCGGGATCTGGAAGTTTGTCAAATCGAAGAAAACTCGAAAACAATAGAACCGAGGTTACCTAAGGGGTAGCACATCGACAGAAATAGGAACATTGTAAATTTTAATTGTGACGTATTTATAAGTGTTAGACTAATTGTTCCTGTAATATTCGGTTCCTAGTTATTATTGTATAAGGACGTTCCGTAGGGATTAAACCGAGTTTTCGGAAATTTTATTTTTCATATATTTTCATAAAATCTGAGTTATACTTCCTGTCTTCCTGCAATAATCTTTATATTTTTCGGCTTGTTTTTCAACTTCTTGTCTCCGGCGAGGTCCCTGGTATATATTCCGACGTTCGGCGCTGTTGCTAGGTCCTCCTGGAACAAAGAAAACACAAAATTATTATCAAATTTTCATCAATTTTTAGTATAAAAACAGTTTTTTCAAAATGACTAAGTCAAACCTCCACCCACGCTTTTAGTTTCAGTAGAACATTACAGTTCTCGGTGATCCGCGTCGATTGGTACCTTTATCGCGCGTTTCCGGGATCTGGAAGTTTGTCAAATCGAAGAAAACTCGAAAACAATAGAACCGAGGTTACCTAAGGGGTAGCACATCGACAGAAATAGGAACATTGTAAATTTTAATTGTGACGTATTTATAAGTGTTAGACTAATTGTTCCTGTAATATTCGGTTCCTAGTTATTATTGTATAAGGACGTTCCGTAGGGATTAAACCGAGTTTTCGGAAATTTTATTTTTCATATATTTTCATAAAACCTGAGTTATACTTCCTGTCTTCCTGCAATAATCTTTATATTTTTCGGCTTGTTTTTCAACTTCTTGTCTCCGGCGAGGTCCCTGGTATATATTCCGACGTTCGGCGCTGTTGCTAGGTCCTCCTGGAACAAAGAAAACACAAAATTATTATCAAATTTTCATCAATTTTTAGTATAAAAACAGTTTTTTCAAAATGACTAAGTCAAACCTCCACCCACGCTTATAGTTTCAGTAGTACATTACAGTTCTCGGTGATCCGCGTCGATTGGTACATTTATCGCGCGTTTCCGGGATCTGGAAGTTTGTCAAATCGAAGAAAACTCGAAAACAATAGAACCGAGGTTACCTAAGGGGTAGCACATCGACAGAAATAGGAACATTGTAAATTTTAATTGTGACGTATTTATAAGTGTTAGACTAATTGTTCCTGTAATATTCGGTTCCTAGTTATTATTGTATAAGGACGTTCCGTAGGGATTAAACCGAGTTTTCGGAAATTTTATTTTTCATATATTTTCATAAAATCTGAGTTATACTTCCTGTCTTCCTGCAATAATCTTTATATTTTTCGGCTTGTTTTTCAACTTCTTGTCTCCGGCGAGGTCCCTGGTATATATTCCGACGTTCGGCGCTGTTGCTAGGTCCTCCTGGAACAAAGAAAACACAAAATTATTATCAAATTTTCATCAATTTTTAGTATAAAAACAGTTTTTTCAAAATGACTAAGTCAAACCTCCACCCACGCTTTTAGTTTCAGTAGTACATTACAGTTCTCGGTGATCCGCGTCGATTGGTACCTTTATCGCGCGTTTCCGGGATCTGGAAGTTTGTCAAATCGAAGAAAACTCGAAAACAATAGAACCGAGGTTACCTAAGGGGTAGCACATCGACAGAAATAGGAACATTGTAAATTTTAATTGTGACGTATTTATAAGTGTTAGACTAATTGTTCCTGTAATATTCGGTTCCTAGTTATTATTGTATAAGGACGTTCCGTAGGGATTAAACCGAGTTTTCGGAAATTTTATTTTTCATATATTTTCATAAAATCTGAGTTATACTTCCTGTCTTCCTGCAATAATCTTTATATTTTTCGGCTTGTTTTTCAACTTCTTGTCTCCGGCGAGGTCCCTGGTATATATTCCGACGTTCGGCGCTGTTGCTAGGTCCTCCTGGAACAAAGAAAACACAAAATTATTATCAAATTTTCATCAATTTTTAGTATAAAAACAGTTTTTTCAAAATGACTAAGTCAAACCTCCACCCACGCTTATAGTTTCAGTAGTACATTACAGTTCTCGGTGATCCGCGTCGATTGGTACCTTTATCGCGCGTTTCCGGGATCTGGAAGTTTGTCAAATCGAAGAAAACTCGAAAACAATAGAACCGAGGTTACCTAAGGGGTAGCACATCGACAGAAATAGGAACATTGTAAATTTTAATTGTGACGTATTTATAAGTGTTAGACTAATTGTTCCTGTAATATTCGGTTCCTAGTTATTATTGTATAAGGACGTTCCGTAGGGATTAAACCGAGTTTTCGGAAATTTTATTTTTCATATATTTTCATAAAACCTGAGTTATACTTCCTGTCTTCCTGCAATAATCTTTATATTTTTCGGCTTGTTTTTCAACTTCTTGTCTCCGGCGAGGTCCCTGGTATATATTCCGACGTTCGGCGCTGTTGCTAGGTCCTCCTGGAACAAAGAAAACACAAAATTATTATCAAATTTTCATCAATTTTTAGTATAAAAACAGTTTTTTCAAAATGACTAAGTCAAACCTCCACCCACGCTTATAGTTTCAGTAGTACATTACAGTTCTCGGTGATCCGCGTCGATTGGTACATTTATCGCGCGTTTCCGGGATCTGGAAGTTTGTCAAATCGAAGAAAACTCGAAAACAATAGAACCGAGGTTACCTAAGGGGTAGCACATCGACAGAAATAGGAACATTGTAAATTTTAATTGTGACGTATTTATAAGTGTTAGACTAATTGTTCCTGTAATATTCGGTTCCTAGTTATTATTGTATAAGGACGTTCCGTAGGGATTAAACCGAGTTTTCGGAAATTTTATTTTTCATATATTTTCATAAAATCTGAGTTATACTTCCTGTCTTCCTGCAATAATCTTTATATTTTTCGGCTTGTTTTTCAACTTCTTGTCTCCGGCGAGGTCCCTGGTATATATTCCGACGTTCGGCGCTGTTGCTAGGTCCTCCTGGAACAAAGAAAACACAAAATTATTATCAAATTTTCATCAATTTTTAGTATAAAAACAGTTTTTTCAAAATGACTAAGTCAAACCTCCACCCACGCTTTTAGTTTCAGTAGTACATTACAGTTCTCGGTGATCCGCGTCGATTGGTACCTTTATCGCGCGTTTCCGGGATCTGGAAGTTTGTCAAATCGAAGAAAACTCGAAAACAATAGAACCGAGGTTACCTAAGGGGTAGCACATCGACAGAAATAGGAACATTGTAAATTTTAATTGTGACGTATTTATAAGTGTTAGACTAATTGTTCCTGTAATATTCGGTTCCTAGTTATTATTGTATAAGGACGTTCCGTAGGGATTAAACCGAGTTTTCGGAAATTTTATTTTTCATATATTTTCATAAAATCTGAGTTATACTTCCTGTCTTCCTGCAATAATCTTTATATTTTTCGGCTTGTTTTTCAACTTCTTGTCTCCGGCGAGGTCCCTGGTATATATTCCGACGTTCGGCGCTGTTGCTAGGTCCTCCTGGAACAAAGAAAACACAAAATTATTATCAAATTTTCATCAATTTTTAGTATAAAAACAGTTTTTTCAAAATGACTAAGTCAAACCTCCACCCACGCTTATAGTTTCAGTAGTACATTACAGTTCTCGGTGATCCGCGTCGATTGGTACCTTTATCGCGCGTTTCCGGGATCTGGAAGTTTGTCAAATCGAAGAAAACTCGAAAACAATAGAACCGAGGTTACCTAAGGGGTAGCACATCGACAGAAATAGGAACATTGTAAATTTTAATTGTGACGTATTTATAAGTGTTAGACTAATTGTTCCTGTAATATTCGGTTCCTAGTTATTATTGTATAAGGACGTTCCGTAGGGATTAAACCGAGTTTTCGGAAATTTTATTTTTCATATATTTTCATAAAACCTGAGTTATACTTCCTGTCTTCCTGCAATAATCTTTATATTTTTCGGCTTGTTTTTCAACTTCTTGTCTCCGGCGAGGTCCCTGGTATATATTCCGACGTTCGGCGCTGTTGCTAGGTCCTCCTGGAACAAAGAAAACACAAAATTATTATCAAATTTTCATCAATTTTTAGTATAAAAACAGTTTTTTCAAAATGACTAAGTCAAACCTCCACCCACGCTTATAGTTTCAGTAGTACATTACAGTTCTCGGTGATCCGCGTCGATTGGTACATTTATCGCGCGTTTCCGGGATCTGGAAGTTTGTCAAATCGAAGAAAACTCGAAAACAATAGAACCGAGGTTACCTAAGGGGTAGCACATCGACAGAAATAGGAACATTGTAAATTTTAATTGTGACGTATTTATAAGTGTTAGACTAATTGTTCCTGTAATATTCGGTTCCTAGTTATTATTGTATAAGGACGTTCCGTAGGGATTAAACCGAGTTTTCGGAAATTTTATTTTTCATATATTTTCATAAAATCTGAGTTATACTTCCTGTCTTCCTGCAATAATCTTTATATTTTTCGGCTTGTTTTTCAACTTCTTGTCTCCGGCGAGGTCCCTGGTATATATTCCGACGTTCGGCGCTGTTGCTAGGTCCTCCTGGAACAAAGAAAACACAAAATTATTATCAAATTTTCATCAATTTTTAGTATAAAAACTGTTTTTTCAAAATGACTAAGTCAAACCTCCACCCACGCTTTTAATTTCAGTAGTACATTACAGTTCTCGGTGATCCGCGTCGATTGGTACATTTATCGCGCGTTTACGGGATCTGGAAGTTTGTCAAATCGAAGAAAACTCGAAAACAATAGAACCGAGGTTACCTAAGGGGTAGCACATCGACAGAAATAGGAACATTGTAAATTTTAATTGTGACGTATTTATAATTGTTAGACTAATTGTTCTTGTAATATTCGGTTCCTAGTTATTATTGTATAAGGACGTTCCGTAGGGATTAAACCGAGTTTTCGGAAATTTTATTTTTCATATATTTTCATAAAATCTGAGTTATACTTCCTGTCTTCCTGCAATAATCTTTATATTTTTCGGCTTGTTTTTCAACTTCTTGTCTCCGGCGAGGTCCCTGGTATATATTCCGACGTTCGGTGCTGTTGCTAGGTCCTCCTGGAACAAAGAAAACACAAAATTATTATCAAATTTTCATCAATTTTTAGTATAAAAACAGTTTTTTCAAAATGACTAAGTCAAACCTCCACCCACGCTTTTAGTTTCAGTAGTACATTACAGTTCTCGGTGATCCGCGTCGATTGGTACATTTATCGCGCGTTTCCGGGATCTGGAAGTTTGTCAAATCGAAGAAAACTCGAAAACAATAGAACCGAGGTTACCTAAGGGGTAGCACATCGACAGAAATAGGAACATTGTAAATTTTAATTGTGACGTATTTATAAGTGTTAGACTAATTGTTCCTGTAATATTCGGTTCCTAGTTATTATTGTATAAGGACGTTCCGTAGGGATTAAACCGAGTTTTCGGAAATTTTATTTTTCATATATTTTCATAAAATCTGAGTTATACTTCCTGTCTTCCTGCAATAATCTTTATATTTTTCGGCTTGTTTTTCAACTTCTTGTCTCCGGCGAGGTCCCTGGTATATATTCCGACGTTCGGCGCTGTTGCTAGGTCCTCCTGGAACAAAGAAAACACAAAATTATTATCAAATTTTCATCAATTTTTAGTATAAAAACAGTTTTTTCAAAATGACTAAGTCAAACCTCCACCCACGCTTTTAGTTTCAGTAGTACATTACAGTTCTCGGTGATCCGCGTCGATTGGTACATTTATCGCGCGTTTCCGGGATCTGGAAGTTTGTCAAATCGAAGAAAACTCGAAAACAATAGAACCGAGGTTACCTAAGGGGTAGCACATCGACAGAAATAGGAACATTGTAAATTTTAATTGTGACGTATTTATAAGTGTTAGACTAATTGTTCCTGTAATATTCGGTTCCTAGTTATTATTGTATAAGGACGTTCCGTAGGGATTAAACCGAGTTTTCGGAAATTTTATTTTTCATATATTTTCATAAAATCTGAGTTATACTTCCTGTCTTCCTGCAATAATCTTTATATTTTTCGACTTGTTTTTCAACTTCTTGTCTCCGGCGAGGTCCCTGGTATATATTCCGACGTTCGGCGCTGTTGCTAGGTCCTCCTGGAACAAAGAAAACACAAAATTATTATCAAATTTTCATCAATTTTTAGTATAAAAACAGTTTTTTCAAAATGACTAAGTCAAACCTCCACCCACGCTTTTAGTTTCAGTAGTACATTACAGTTCTCGGTGATCCGCGTCGATTGGTACATTTATCGCGCGTTTCCGGGATCTGGAAGTTTGTCAAATCGAAGAAAACTCGAAAACAATAGAACCGAGGTTACCTAAGGGGTAGCACATCGACAGAAATAGGAACATTGTAAATTTTAATTGTGACGTATTTATAAGTGTTAGACTAATTGTTCCTGTAATATTCGGTTCCTAGTTATTATTGTATAAGGACGTTCCGTAGGGATTAAACCGAGTTTTCGGAAATTTTATTTTTCATATATTTTCATAAAATCTGAGTTATACTTCCTGTCTTCCTGCAATAATCTTTATATTTTTCGGCTTGTTTTTCAACTTCTTGTCTCCGGCGAGGTCCCTGGTATATATTCCGACGTTCGGCGCTGTTGCTAGGTCCTCCTGGAACAAAGAAAACACAAAATTATTATCAAATTTTCATCAATTTTTAGTATAAAAACAGTTTTTTCAAAATGACTAAGTCAAACCTCCACCCACGCTTTTAGTTTCAGTAGTACATTACAGTTCTCGGTGATCCGCGTCGATTGGTACCTTTATCGCGCGTTTCCGGGATCTGGAAGTTTGTCAAATCGAAGAAAACTCGAAAACAATAGAACCGAGGTTACCTAAGGGGTAGCACATCGACAGAAATAGGAACATTGTAAATTTTAATTGTGACGTATTTATAAGTGTTAGACTAATTGTTCCTGTAATATTCGGTTCCTAGTTATTATTGTATAAGGACGTTCCGTAGGGATTAAACCGAGTTTTCGGAAATTTTATTTTTCATATATTTTCATAAAATCTGAGTTATACTTCCTGTCTTCCTGCAATAATCTTTATATTTTTCGGCTTGTTTTTCAACTTCTTGTCTCCGGCGAGGTCCCTGGTATATATTCCGACGTTCGGCGCTGTTGCTAGGTCCTCCTGGAACAAAGAAAACACAAAATTATTATCAAATTTTCATCAATTTTTAGTATAAAAACTGTTTTTTCAAAATGACTAAGTCAAACCTCCACCCACGCTTTTAATTTCAGTAGTACATTACAGTTCTCGGTGATCCGCGTCGATTGGTACATTTATCGCGCGTTTACGGGATCTGGAAGTTTGTCAAATCGAAGAAAACTCGAAAACAATAGAACCGAGGTTACCTAAGGGGTAGCACATCGACAGAAATAGGAACATTGTAAATTTTAATTGTGACGTATTTATAATTGTTAGACTAATTGTTCCTGTAATATTCGGTTCCTAGTTATTATTGTATAAGGACGTTCCGTAGGGATTAAACCGAGTTTTCGGAAATTTTATTTTTCATATATTTTCATAAAATCTGAGTTATACTTCCTGTCTTCCTGCAATAATCTTTATATTTTTCGGCTTGTTTTTCAACTTCTTGTCTCCGGCGAGGTCCCTGGTATATATTCCGACGTTCGGTGCTGTTGCTAGGTCCTCCTGGAACAAAGAAAACACAAAATTATTATCAAATTTTCATCAATTTTTAGTATAAAAACAGTTTTTTCAAAATGACTAAGTCAAACCTCCACCCACGCTTTTAGTTTCAGTAGTACATTACAGTTCTCGGTGATCCGCGTCGATTGGTACATTTATCGCGCGTTTCCGGGATCTGGAAGTTTGTCAAATCGAAGAAAACTCGAAAACAATAGAACCGAGGTTACCTAAGGGGTAGCACATCGACAGAAATAGGAACATTGTAAATTTTAATTGTGACGTATTTATAAGTGTTAGACTAATTGTTCCTGTAATATTCGGTTCCTAGTTATTATTGTATAAGGACGTTCCGTAGGGATTAAACCGAGTTTTCGGAAATTTTATTTTTCATATATTTTCATAAAATCTGAGTTATACTTCCTGTCTTCCTGCAATAATCTTTATATTTTTCGGCTTGTTTTTCAACTTCTTGTCTCCGGCGAGGTCCCTGGTATATATTCCGACGTTCGGCGCTGTTGCTAGGTCCTCCTGGAACAAAGAAAACACAAAATTATTATCAAATTTTCATCAATTTTTAGTATAAAAACAGTTTTTTCAAAATGACTAAGTCAAACCTCCACCCACGCTTTTAGTTTCAGTAGTACATTACAGTTCTCGGTGATCCGCGTCGATTGGTACATTTATCGCGCGTTTCCGGGATCTGGAAGTTTGTCAAATCGAAGAAAACTCGAAAACAATAGAACCGAGGTTACCTAAGGGGTAGCACATCGACAGAAATAGGAACATTGTAAATTTTAATTGTGACGTATTTATAAGTGTTAGACTAATTGTTCCTGTAATATTCGGTTCCTAGTTATTATTGTATAAGGACGTTCCGTAGGGATTAAACCGAGTTTTCGGAAATTTTATTTTTCATATATTTTCATAAAATCTGAGTTATACTTCCTGTCTTCCTGCAATAATCTTTATATTTTTCGGCTTGTTTTTCAACTTCTTGTCTCCGGCGAGGTCCCTGGTATATATTCCGACGTTCGGTGCTGTTGCTAGGTCCTCCTGGAACAAAGAAAACACAAAATTATTATCAAATTTTCATCAATTTTTAGTATAAAAACAGTTTTTTCAAAATGACTAAGTCAAACCTCCACCCACGCTTTTAGTTTCAGTAGAACATTACAGTTCTCGGTGATCCGCGTCGATTGGTACCTTTATCGCGCGTTTCCGGGATCTGGAAGTTTGTCAAATCGAAGAAAACTCGAAAACAATAGAACCGAGGTTACCTAAGGGGTAGCACATCGACAGAAATAGGAACATTGTAAATTTTAATTGTGACGTATTTATAAGTGTTAGACTAATTGTTCCTGTAATATTCGGTTCCTAGTTATTATTGTATAAGGACGTTCCGTAGGGATTAAACCGAGTTTTCGGAAATTTTATTTTTCATATATTTTCATAAAATCTGAGTTATACTTCCTGTCTTCCTGCAATAATCTTTATATTTTTCGGCTTGTTTTTCAACTTCTTGTCTCCGGCGAGGTCCCTGGTATATATTCCGACGTTCGGCGCTGTTGCTAGGTCCTCCTGGAACAAAGAAAACACAAAATTATTATCAAATTTTCATCAATTTTTAGTATAAAAACAGTTTTTTCAAAATGACTAAGTCAAACCTCCACCCACGCTTTTAGTTTCAGTAGTACATTACAGTTCTCGGTGATCCGCGTCGATTGGTACATTTATCGCGCGTTTCCGGGATCTGGAAGTTTGTCAAATCGAAGAAAACTCGAAAACAATAGAACCGAGGTTACCTAAGGGGTAGCACATCGACAGAAATAGGAACATTGTAAATTTTAATTGTGACGTATTTATAAGTGTTAGACTAATTGTTCCTGTAATATTCGGTTCCTAGTTATTATTGTATAAGGACGTTCCGTAGGGATTAAACCGAGTTTTCGGAAATTTTATTTTTCATATATTTTCATAAAATCTGAGTTATACTTCCTGTCTTCCTGCAATAATCTTTATATTTTTCGGCTTGTTTTTCAACTTCTTGTCTCCGGCGAGGTCCCTGGTATATATTCCGACGTTCGGTGCTGTTGCTAGGTCCTCCTGGAACAAAGAAAACACAAAATTATTATCAAATTTTCATCAATTTTTAGTATAAAAACAGTTTTTTCAAAATGACTAAGTCAAACCTCCACCCACGCTTTTAGTTTCAGTAGTACGTTACAGTTCTCGGTGATCCGCGTCGATTGGTACATTTATCGCGCGTTTCCGGGATCTGGAAGTTTGTCAAATCGAAGAAAACTCGAAAACAATAGAACCGAGGTTACCTAAGGGGTAGCACATCGACAGAAATAGGAACATTGTAAATTTTAATTGTGACGTATTTATAAGTGTTAGACTAATTGTTCCTGTAATATTCGGTTCCTAGTTATTATTGTATAAGGACGTTCCGTAGGGATTAAACCGAGTTTTCGGAAATTTTATTTTTCATATATTTTCATAAAATCTGAGTTATACTTCCTGTCTTCCTGCAATAATCTTTATATTTTTCGGCTTGTTTTTCAACTTCTTGTCTCCGGCGAGGTCCCTGGTATATATTCCGACGTTCGGCGCTGTTGCTAGGTCCTCCTGGAACAAAGAAAACACAAAATTATTATCAAATTTTCATCAATTTTTAGTATAAAAACAGTTTTTTCAAAATGACTAAGTCAAACCTCCACCCACGCTTTTAGTTTCAGTAGTACATTACAGTTCTCGGTGATCCGCGTCGATTGGTACATTTATCGCGCGTTTCCGGGATCTGGAAGTTTGTCAAATCGAAGAAAACTCGAAAACAATAGAACCGAGGTTACCTAAGGGGTAGCACATCGACAGAAATAGGAACATTGTAAATTTTAATTGTGACGTATTTATAAGTGTTAGACTAATTGTTCCTGTAATATTCGGTTCCTAGTTATTATTGTATAAGGACGTTCCGTAGGGATTAAACCGAGTTTTCGGAAATTTTATTTTTCATATATTTTCATAAAATCTGAGTTATACTTCCTGTCTTCCTGCAATAATCTTTATATTTTTCGGCTTGTTTTTCAACTTCTTGTCTCCGGCGAGGTCCCTGGTATATATTCCGACGTTCGGCGCTGTTGCTAGGTCCTCCTGGAACAAAGAAAACACAAAATTATTATCAAATTTTCATCAATTTTTAGTATAAAAACAGTTTTTTCAAAATGACTAAGTCAAACCTCCACCCACGCTTTTAGTTTCAGTAGTACATTACAGTTCTCGGTGATCCGCGTCGATTGGTACCTTTATCGCGCGTTTCCGGGATCTGGAAGTTTGTCAAATCGAAGAAAACTCGAAAACAATAGAACCGAGGTTACCTAAGGGGTAGCACATCGACAGAAATAGGAACATTGTAAATTTTAATTGTGACGTATTTATAAGTGTTAGACTAATTGTTCCTGTAATATTCGGTTCCTAGTTATTATTGTATAAGGACGTTCCGTAGGGATTAAACCGAGTTTTCGGAAATTTTATTTTTCATATATTTTCATAAAATCTGAGTTATACTTCCTGTCTTCCTGCAATAATCTTTATATTTTTCGGCTTGTTTTTCAACTTCTTGTCTCCGGCGAGGTCCCTGGTATATATTCCGACGTTCGGTGCTGTTGCTAGGTCCTCCTGGAACAAAGAAAACACAAAATTATTATCAAATTTTCATCAATTTTTAGTATAAAAACAGTTTTTTCAAAATGACTAAGTCAAACCTCCACCCACGCTTTTAGTTTCAGTAGTACATTACAGTTCTCGGTGATCCGCGTCGATTGGTACATTTATCGCGCGTTTCCGGGATCTGGAAGTTTGTCAAATCGAAGAAAACTCGAAAACAATAGAACCGAGGTTACCTAAGGGGTAGCACATCGACAGAAATAGGAACATTGTAAATTTTAATTGTGACGTATTTATAAGTGTTAGACTAATTGTTCCTGTAATATTCGGTTCCTAGTTATTATTGTATAAGGACGTTCCGTAGGGATTAAACCGAGTTTTCGGAAATTTTATTTTTCATATATTTTCATAAAATCTGAGTTATACTTCCTGTCTTCCTGCAATAATCTTTATATTTTTCGGCTTGTTTTTCAACTTCTTGTCTCCGGCGAGGTCCCTGGTATATATTCCGACGTTCGGCGCTGTTGCTAGGTCCTCCTGGAACAAAGAAAACACAAAATTATTATCAAATTTTCATCAATTTTTAGTATAAAAACAGTTTTTTCAAAATGACTAAGTCAAACCTCCACCCACGCTTTTAGTTTCAGTAGTACATTACAGTTCTCGGTGATCCGCGTCGATTGGTACCTTTATCGCGCGTTTCCGGGATCTGGAAGTTTGTCAAATCGAAGAAAACTCGAAAACAATAGAACCGAGGTTACCTAAGGGGTAGCACATCGACAGAAATAGGAACATTGTAAATTTTAATTGTGACGTATTTATAAGTGTTAGACTAATTGTTCCTGTAATATTCGGTTCCTAGTTATTATTGTATAAGGACGTTCCGTAGGGATTAAACCGAGTTTTCGGAAATTTTATTTTTCATATATTTTCATAAAACCTGAGTTATACTTCCTGTCTTCCTGCAATAATCTTTATATTTTTCGGCTTGTTTTTCAACTTCTTGTCTCCGGCGAGGTCCCTGGTATATATTCCGACGTTCGGCGCTGTTGCTAGGTCCTCCTGGAACAAAGAAAACACAAAATTATTATCAAATTTTCATCAATTTTTAGTATAAAAACAGTTTTTTCAAAATGACTAAGTCAAACCTCCACCCACGCTTTTAGTTTCAGTAGTACATTACAGTTCTCGGTGATCCGCGTCGATTGGTACATTTATCGCGCGTTTCCGGGATCTGGAAGTTTGTCAAATCGAAGAAAACTCGAAAACAATAGAACCGAGGTTACCTAAGGGGTAGCACATCGACAGAAATAGGAACATTGTAAATTTTAATTGTGACGTATTTATAAGTGTTAGACTAATTGTTCCTGTAATATTCGGTTCCTAGTTATTATTGTATAAGGACGTTCCGTAGGGATTAAACCGAGTTTTCGGAAATTTTATTTTTCATATATTTTCATAAAATCTGAGTTATACTTCCTGTCTTCCTGCAATAATCTTTATATTTTTCGGCTTGTTTTTCAACTTCTTGTCTCCGGCGAGGTCCCTGGTATATATTCCGACGTTCGGTGCTGTTGCTAGGTCCTCCTGGAACAAAGAAAACACAAAATTATTATCAAATTTTCATCAATTTTTAGTATAAAAACAGTTTTTTCAAAATGACTAAGTCAAACCTCCACCCACGCTTTTAGTTTCAGTAGTACATTACAGTTCTCGGTGATCCGCGTCGATTGGTACATTTATCGCGCGTTTCCGGGATCTGGAAGTTTGTCAAATCGAAGAAAACTCGAAAACAATAGAACCGAGGTTACCTAAGGGGTAGCACATCGACAGAAATAGGAACATTGTAAATTTTAATTGTGACGTATTTATAAGTGTTAGACTAATTGTTCCTGTAATATTCGGTTCCTAGTTATTATTGTATAAGGACGTTCCGTAGGGATTAAACCGAGTTTTCGGAAATTTTATTTTTCATATATTTTCATAAAATCTGAGTTATACTTCCTGTCTTCCTGCAATAATCTTTATATTTTTCGGCTTGTTTTTCAACTTCTTGTCTCCGGCGAGGTCCCTGGTATATATTCCGACGTTCGGCGCTGTTGCTAGGTCCTCCTGGAACAAAGAAAACACAAAATTATTATCAAATTTTCATCAATTTTTAGTATAAAAACAGTTTTTTCAAAATGACTAAGTCAAACCTCCACCCACGCTTTTAGTTTCAGTAGTACATTACAGTTCTCGGTGATCCGCGTCGATTGGTACCTTTATCGCGCGTTTCCGGGATCTGGAAGTTTGTCAAATCGAAGAAAACTCGAAAACAATAGAACCGAGGTTACCTAAGGGGTAGCACATCGACAGAAATAGGAACATTGTAAATTTTAATTGTGACGTATTTATAATTGTTAGACTAATTGTTCCTGTAATATTCGGTTCCTAGTTATTATTGTATAAGGACGTTCCGTAGGGATTAAACCGAGTTTTCGGAAATTTTATTTTTCATATATTTTCATAAAATCTGAGTTATACTTCCTGTCTTCCTGCAATAATCTTTATATTTTCCGGCTTGTTTTTCAACTTCTTGTCTCCGGCGAGGTCCCTGGTATATATTCCGACGTTCGGCGCTGTTGCTAGGTCCTCCTGGAACAAAGAAAACACAAAATTATTATCAAATTTTCATCAATTTTTAGTATAAAAACAGTTTTTTCAAAATGACTAAGTGAAACCTCCACCCACGCTTTTAGTTTCAGTAGTACATTACAGTTCTCGGTGATCCGCGTCGATTGGTACCTTTATCGCGCGTTTCCGGGATCTGGAAGTTTGTCAAATCGAAGAAAACTCGAAAACAATAGAACCGAGGTTACCTAAGGGGTAGCACATCGACAGAAATAGGAACATTGTAAATTTTAATTGTGACGTATTTATAATTGTTAGACTAATTGTTCCTGTAATATTCGGTTCCTAGTTATTATTGTATAAGGACGTTCCGTAGGGATTAAACCGAGTTTTCGGAAATTTTATTTTTCATATATTTTCATAAAATCTGAGTTATACTTCCTGTCTTCCTGCAATAATCTTTATATTTTCCGGCTTGTTTTTCAACTTCTTGTCTCCGGCGAGGTCCCTGGTATATATTCCGACGTTCGGCGCTGTTGCTAGGTCCTCCTGGAACAAAGAAAACACAAAATTATTATCAAATTTTCATCAATTTTTAGTATAAAAACAGTTTTTTCAAAATGACTAAGTGAAACCTCCACCCACGCTTTTAGTTTCAGTAGTACATTACAGTTCTCGGTGATCCGCGTCGATTGGTACCTTTATCGCGCGTTTCCGGGATCTGGAAGTTTGTCAAATCGAAGAAAACTCGAAAACAATAGAACCGAGGTTACCTAAGGGGTAGCACATCGACAGAAATAGGAACATTGTAAATTTTAATTGTGACGTATTTATAAGTGTTAGACTAATTGTTCCTGTAATATTCGGTTCCTAGTTATTATTGTATAAGGACGTTCCGTAGGGATTAAACCGAGTTTTCGGAAATTTTATTTTTCATATATTTTCATAAAACCTGAGTTATACTTCCTGTCTTCCTGCAATAATCTTTATATTTTTCGGCTTGTTTTTCAACTTCTTGTCTCCGGCGAGGTCCCTGGTATATATTCCGACGTTCGGCGCTGTTGCTAGGTCCTCCTGGAACAAAGAAAACACAAAATTATTATCAAATTTTCATCAATTTTTAGTATAAAAACAGTTTTTTCAAAATGACTAAGTCAAACCTCCACCCACGCTTATAGTTTCAGTAGTACATTACAGTTCTCGGTGATCCGCGTCGATTGGTACATTTATCGCGCGTTTCCGGGATCTGGAAGTTTGTCAAATCGAAGAAAACTCGCAAACAATAGAACCGAGGTTACCTAAGGGGTAGCACATCGACAGAAATAGGAACATTGTAAATTTTAATTGTGACGTATTTATAAGTGTTAGACTAATTGTTCCTGTAATATTCGGTTCCTAGTTATTATTGTATAAGGACGTTCCGTAGGGATTAAACCGAGTTTTCGGAAATTTTATTTTTCATATATTTTCATAAAATCTGAGTTATACTTCCTGTCTTCCTGCAATAATCTTTATATTTTTCGGCTTGTTTTTCAACTTCTTGTCTCCGGCGAGGTCCCTGGTATATATTCCGACGTTCGGCGCTGTTGCTAGGTCCTCCTGGAACAAAGAAAACACAAAATTATTATCAAATTTTCATCAATTTTTAGTATAAAAACAGTTTTTTCAAAATGACTAAGTCAAACCTCCACCCACGCTTTTAGTTTCAGTAGTACATTACAGTTCTCGGTGATCCGCGTCGATTGGTACATTTATCGCGCGTTTCCGGGATCTGGAAGTTTGTCAAATCGAAGAAAACTCGAAAACAATAGAACCGAGGTTACCTAAGGGGTAGCACATCGACAGAAATAGGAACATTGTAAATTTTAATTGTGACGTATTTATAAGTGTTAGACTAATTGTTCCTGTAATATTCGGTTCCTAGTTATTATTGTAAAAGGACGTTCCGTAGGGATTAAACCGAGTTTTCGGAAATTTTATTTTTCATATATTTTCATAAAATCTGAGTTATACTTCCTGTCTTCCTGCAATAATCTTTATATTTTCCGGCTTGTTTTTCAACTTCTTGTCTCCGGCGAGGTCCCTGGTATATATTCCGACGTTCGGCGCTGTTGCTAGGTCCTCCTGGAACAAAGAAAACACAAAATTATTATCAAATTTTCATCAATTTTTAGTATAAAAACAGTTTTTTCAAAATGACTAAGTGAAACCTCCACCCACGCTTTTAGTTTCAGTAGTACATTACAGTTCTCGGTGATCCGCGTCGATTGGTACCTTTATCGCGCGTTTCCGGGATCTGGAAGTTTGTCAAATCGAAGAAAACTCGAAAACAATAGAACCGAGGTTACCTAAGGGGTAGCACATCGACAGAAATAGGAACATTGTAAATTTTAATTGTGACGTATTTATAAGTGTTAGACTAATTGTTCCTGTAATATTCGGTTCCTAGTTATTATTGTATAAGGACGTTCCGTAGGGATTAAACCGAGTTTTCGGAAATTTTATTTTTCATATATTTTCATAAAACCTGAGTTATACTTCCTGTCTTCCTGCAATAATCTTTATATTTTTCGGCTTGTTTTTCAACTTCTTGTCTCCGGCGAGGTCCCTGGTATATATTCCGACGTTCGGCGCTGTTGCTAGGTCCTCCTGGAACAAAGAAAACACAAAATTATTATCAAATTTTCATCAATTTTTAGTATAAAAACAGTTTTTTCAAAATGACTAAGTCAAACCTCCACCCACGCTTTTAGTTTCAGTAGTACATTACAGTTCTCGGTGATCCGCGTCGATTGGTACATTTATCGCGCGTTTCCGGGATCTGGAAGTTTGTCAAATCGAAGAAAACTCGAAAACAATAGAACCGAGGTTACCTAAGGGGTAGCACATCGACAGAAATAGGAACATTGTAAATTTTAATTGTGACGTATTTATAAGTGTTAGACTAATTGTTCCTGTAATATTCGGTTCCTAGTTATTATTGTAAAAGGACGTTCCGTAGGGATTAAACCGAGTTTTCGGAAATTTTATTTTTCATATATTTTCATAAAATCTGAGTTATACTTCCTGTCTTCCTGCAATAATCTTTATATTTTTCGGCTTGTTTTTCAACTTCTTGTCTCCGGCGAGGTCCCTGGTATATATTCCGACGTTCGGCGCTGTTGCTAGGTCCTCCTGGAACAAAGAAAACACAAAATTATTATCAAATTTTCATCAATTTTTAGTATAAAAACAGTTTTTTCAAAATGACTAAGTCAAACCTCCACCCACGCTTATAGTTTCAGTAGTACATTACAGTTCTCGGTGATCCGCGTCGATTGGTACCTTTATCGCGCGTTTCCGGGATCTGGAAGTTTGTCAAATCGAAGAAAACTCGAAAACAATAGAACCGAGGTTACCTAAGGGGTAGCACATCGACAGAAATAGGAACATTGTAAATTTTAATTGTGACGTATTTATAAGTGTTAGACTAATTGTTCCTGTAATATTCGGTTCCTAGTTATTATTGTATAAGGACGTTCCGTAGGGATTAAACCGAGTTTTCGGAAATTTTATTTTTCATATATTTTCATAAAATCTGAGTTATACTTCCTGTCTTCCTGCAATAATCTTTATATTTTTCGGCTTGTTTTTCAACTTCTTGTCTCCGGCGAGGTCCCTGGTATATATTCCGACGTTCGGCGCTGTTGCTAGGTCCTCCTGGAACAAAGAAAACACAAAATTATTATCAAATTTTCATCAATTTTTAGTATAAAAACAGTTTTTTCAAAATGACTAAGTCAAACCTCCACCCACGCTTTTAGTTTCAGTAGTACATTACAGTTCTCGGTGATCCGCGTCGATTGGTACCTTTATCGCGCGTTTACGGGATCTGGAAGTTTGTCAAATCGAAGAAAACTCGAAAACAATAGAACCGAGGTTACCTAAGGGGTAGCACATCGACAGAAATAGGAACATTGTAAATTTTAATTGTGACGTATTTATAAGTGTTAGACTAATTGTTCCTGTAATATTCGGTTCCTAGTTATTATTGTATAAGGACGTTCCGTAGGGATTAAACCGAGTTTTCGGAAATTTTATTTTTCATATATTTTCATAAAATCTGAGTTATACTTCCTGTCTTCCTGCAATAATCTTTATATTTTTCGGCTTGTTTTTCAACTTCTTGTCTCCGGCGAGGTCCCTGGTATATATTCCGACGTTCGGCGCTGTTGCTAGGTCCTCCTGGAACAAAGAAAACACAAAATTATTATCAAATTTTCATCAATTTTTAGTATAAAAACAGTTTTTTCAAAATGACTAAGTCAAACCTCCACCCACGCTTTTAGTTTCAGTAGTACATTACAGTTCTCGGTGATCCGCGTCGATTGGTACCTTTATCGCGCGTTTACGGGATCTGGAAGTTTGTCAAATCGAAGAAAACTCGAAAACAATAGAACCGAGGTTACCTAAGGGGTAGCACATCGACAGAAATAGGAACATTGTAAATTTTAATTGTGACGTATTTATAAGTGTTAGACTAATTGTTCCTGTAATATTCGGTTCCTAGTTATTATTGTATAAGGACGTTCCGTAGGGATTAAACCGAGTTTTCGGAAATTTTATTTTTCATATATTTTCATAAAATCTGAGTTATACTTCCTGTCTTCCTGCAATAATCTTTATATTTTTCGGCTTGTTTTTCAACTTCTTGTCTCCGGCGAGGTCCCTGGTATATATTCCGACGTTCGGCGCTGTTGCTAGGTCCTCCTGGAACAAAGAAAACACAAAATTATTATCAAATTTTCATCAATTTTTAGTATAAAAACAGTTTTTTCAAAATGACTAAGTCAAACCTCCACCCACGCTTTTAGTTTCAGTAGTACATTACAGTTCTCGGTGATCCGCGTCGATTGGTACATTTATCGCGCGTTTCCGGGATCTGGAAGTTTGTCAAATCGAAGAAAACTCGAAAACAATAGAACCGAGGTTACCTAAGGGGTAGCACATCGACAGAAATAGGAACATTGTAAATTTTAATTGTGACGTATTTATAAGTGTTAGACTAATTGTTCCTGTAATATTCGGTTCCTAGTTATTATTGTATAAGGACGTTCCGTAGGGATTAAACCGAGTTTTCGGAAATTTTATTTTTCATATATTTTCATAAAACCTGAGTTATACTTCCTGTCTTCCTGCAATAATCTTTATATTTTTCGGCTTGTTTTTCAACTTCTTGTCTCCGGCGAGGTCCCTGGTATATATTCCGACGTTCGGCGCTGTTGCTAGGTCCTCCTGGAACAAAGAAAACACAAAATTATTATCAAATTTTCATCAATTTTTAGTATAAAAACAGTTTTTTCAAAATGACTAAGTCAAACCTCCACCCACGCTTATAGTTTCAGTAGTACATTACAGTTCTCGGTGATCCGCGTCGATTGGTACATTTATCGCGCGTTTCCGGGATCTGGAAGTTTGTCAAATCGAAGAAAACTCGAAAACAATAGAACCGAGGTTACCTAAGGGGTAGCACATCGACAGAAATAGGAACATTGTAAATTTTAATTGTGACGTATTTATAAGTGTTAGACTAATTGTTCCTGTAATATTCGGTTCCTAGTTATTATTGTATAAGGACGTTCCGTAGGGATTAAACCGAGTTTTCGGAAATTTTATTTTTCATATATTTTCATAAAATCTGAGTTATACTTCCTGTCTTCCTGCAATAATCTTTATATTTTTCGGCTTGTTTTTCAACTTCTTGTCTCCGGCGAGGTCCCTGGTATATATTCCGACGTTCGGCGCTGTTGCTAGGTCCTCCTGGAACAAAGAAAACACAAAATTATTATCAAATTTTCATCAATTTTTAGTATAAAAACAGTTTTTTTCAAAATGACTAAGTCAAACCTCCACCCACGCTTATAGTTTCAGTAGTACATTACAGTTCTCGGTGATCCGCGTCGATTGGTACATTTATCGCGCGTTTCCGGGATCTGGAAGTTTGTCAAATCGAAGAAAACTCGAAAACAATAGAACCGAGGTTACCTAAGGGGTAGCACATCGACAGAAATAGGAACATTGTAAATTTTAATTGTGACGTATTTATAAGTGTTAGACTAATTGTTCCTGTAATATTCGGTTCCTAGTTATTATTGTATAAGGACGTTCCGTAGGGATTAAACCGAGTTTTCGGAAATTTTATTTTTCATATATTTTCATAAAATCTGAGTTATACTTCCTGTCTTCCTGCAATAATCTTTATATTTTTCGGCTTGTTTTTCAACTTCTTGTCTCCGGCGAGGTCCCTGGTATATATTCCGACGTTCGGCGCTGTTGCTAGGTCCTCCTGGAACAAAGAAAACACAAAATTATTATCAAATTTTCATCAATTTTTAGTATAAAAACAGTTTTTTCAAAATGACTAAGTCAAACCTCCACCCACGCTTTTAGTTTCAGTAGTACATTACAGTTCTCGGTGATCCGCGTCGATTGGTACCTTTATCGCGCGTTTCCAGGATCTGGAAGTTTGTCAAATCGAAGAAAACTCGAAAACAATAGAACCGAGGTTACCTAAGGGGTAGCACATCGACAGAAATAGGAACATTGTAAATTTTAATTGTGACGTATTTATAAGTGTTAGACTAATTGTTCCTGTAATATTCGGTTCCTAGTTATTATTGTATAAGGACGTTCCGTAGGGATTAAACCGAGTTTTCGGAAATTTTATTTTTCATATATTTTCATAAAATCTGAGTTATACTTCCTGTCTTCCTGCAATAATCTTTATATTTTTCGGCTTGTTTTTCAACTTCTTGTCTCCGGCGAGGTCCCTGGTATATATTCCGACGTTCGGCGCTGTTGCTAGGTCCTCCTGGAACAAAGAAAACACAAAATTATTATCAAATTTTCATCAATTTTTAGTATAAAAACAGTTTTTTCAAAATGACTAAGTCAAACCTCCACCCACGCTTTTAGTTTCAGTAGTACATTACAGTTCTCGGTGATCCGCGTCGATTGGTACCTTTATCGCGCGTTTACGGGATCTGGAAGTTTGTCAAATCGAAGAAAACTCGAAAACAATAGAACCGAGGTTACCTAAGGGGTAGCACATCGACAGAAATAGGAACATTGTAAATTTTAATTGTGACGTATTTATAAGTGTTAGACTAATTGTTCCTGTAATATTCGGTTCCTAGTTATTATTGTATAAGGACGTTCCGTAGGGATTAAACCGAGTTTTCGGAAATTTTATTTTTCATATATTTTCATAAAATCTGAGTTATACTTCCTGTCTTCCTGCAATAATCTTTATATTTTTCGGCTTGTTTTTCAACTTCTTGTCTCCGGCGAGGTCCCTGGTATATATTCCGACGTTCGGCGCTGTTGCTAGGTCCTCCTGGAACAAAGAAAACACAAAATTATTATCAAATTTTCATCAATTTTTAGTATAAAAACAGTTTTTTCAAAATGACTAAGTCAAACCTCCACCCACGCTTTTAGTTTCAGTAGTACATTACAGTTCTCGGTGATCCGCGTCGATTGGTACCTTTATCGCGCGTTTACGGGATCTGGAAGTTTGTCAAATCGAAGAAAACTCGAAAACAATAGAACCGAGGTTACCTAAGGGGTAGCACATCGACAGAAATAGGAACATTGTAAATTTTAATTGTGACGTATTTATAAGTGTTAGACTAATTGTTCCTGTAATATTCGGTTCCTAGTTATTATTGTATAAGGACGTTCCGTAGGGATTAAACCGAGTTTTCGGAAATTTTATTTTTCATATATTTTCATAAAATCTGAGTTATACTTCCTGTCTTCCTGCAATAATCTTTATATTTTTCGGCTTGTTTTTCAACTTCTTGTCTCCGGCGAGGTCCCTGGTATATATTCCGACGTTCGGCGCTGTTGCTAGGTCCTCCTGGAACAAAGAAAACACAAAATTATTATCAAATTTTCATCAATTTTTAGTATAAAAACAGTTTTTTCAAAATGACTAAGTCAAACCTCCACCCACGCTTTTAGTTTCAGTAGTACATTACAGTTCTCGGTGATCCGCGTCGATTGGTACATTTATCGCGCGTTTCCGGGATCTGGAAGTTTGTCAAATCGAAGAAAACTCGAAAACAATAGAACCGAGGTTACCTAAGGGGTAGCACATCGACAGAAATAGGAACATTGTAAATTTTAATTGTGACGTATTTATAAGTGTTAGACTAATTGTTCCTGTAATATTCGGTTCCTAGTTATTATTGTATAAGGACGTTCCGTAGGGATTAAACCGAGTTTTCGGAAATTTTATTTTTCATATATTTTCATAAAACCTGAGTTATACTTCCTGTCTTCCTGCAATAATCTTTATATTTTTCGGCTTGTTTTTCAACTTCTTGTCTCCGGCGAGGTCCCTGGTATATATTCCGACGTTCGGCGCTGTTGCTAGGTCCTCCTGGAACAAAGAAAACACAAAATTATTATCAAATTTTCATCAATTTTTAGTATAAAAACAGTTTTTTCAAAATGACTAAGTCAAACCTCCACCCACGCTTATAGTTTCAGTAGTACATTACAGTTCTCGGTGATCCGCGTCGATTGGTACATTTATCGCGCGTTTCCGGGATCTGGAAGTTTGTCAAATCGAAGAAAACTCGAAAACAATAGAACCGAGGTTACCTAAGGGGTAGCACATCGACAGAAATAGGAACATTGTAAATTTTAATTGTGACGTATTTATAAGTGTTAGACTAATTGTTCCTGTAATATTCGGTTCCTAGTTATTATTGTATAAGGACGTTCCGTAGGGATTAAACCGAGTTTTCGGAAATTTTATTTTTCATATATTTTCATAAAATCTGAGTTATACTTCCTGTCTTCCTGCAATAATCTTTATATTTTTCGGCTTGTTTTTCAACTTCTTGTCTCCGGCGAGGTCCCTGGTATATATTCCGACGTTCGGCGCTGTTGCTAGGTCCTCCTGGAACAAAGAAAACACAAAATTATTATCAAATTTTCATCAATTTTTAGTATAAAAACAGTTTTTTTCAAAATGACTAAGTCAAACCTCCACCCACGCTTATAGTTTCAGTAGTACATTACAGTTCTCGGTGATCCGCGTCGATTGGTACATTTATCGCGCGTTTCCGGGATCTGGAAGTTTGTCAAATCGAAGAAAACTCGAAAACAATAGAACCGAGGTTACCTAAGGGGTAGCACATCGACAGAAATAGGAACATTGTAAATTTTAATTGTGACGTATTTATAAGTGTTAGACTAATTGTTCCTGTAATATTCGGTTCCTAGTTATTATTGTATAAGGACGTTCCGTAGGGATTAAACCGAGTTTTCGGAAATTTTATTTTTCATATATTTTCATAAAATCTGAGTTATACTTCCTGTCTTCCTGCAATAATCTTTATATTTTTCGGCTTGTTTTTCAACTTCTTGTCTCCGGCGAGGTCCCTGGTATATATTCCGACGTTCGGCGCTGTTGCTAGGTCCTCCTGGAACAAAGAAAACACAAAATTATTATCAAATTTTCATCAATTTTTAGTATAAAAACAGTTTTTTCAAAATGACTAAGTCAAACCTCCACCCACGCTTTTAGTTTCAGTAGTACATTACAGTTCTCGGTGATCCGCGTCGATTGGTACATTTATCGCGCGTTTCCGGGATCTGGAAGTTTGTCAAATCGAAGAAAACTCGAAAACAATAGAACCGAGGTTACCTAAGGGGTAGCACATCGACAGAAATAGGAACATTGTAAATTTTAATTGTGACGTATTTATAAGTGTTAGACTAATTGTTCCTGTAATATTCGGTTCCTAGTTATTATTGTATAAGGACGTTCCGTAGGGATTAAACCGAGTTTTCGGAAATTTTATTTTTCATATATTTTCATAAAATCTGAGTTATACTTCCTGTCTTCCTGCAATAATCTTTATATTTTTCGGCTTGTTTTTCAACTTCTTGTCTCCGGCGAGGTCCCTGGTATATATTCCGACGTTCGGCGCTGTTGCTAGGTCCTCCTGGAACAAAGAAAACACAAAATTATTATCAAATTTTCATCAATTTTTAGTATAAAAACAGTTTTTTCAAAATGACTAAGTCAAACCTCCACCCACGCTTTTAGTTTCAGTAGTACATTACAGTTCTCGGTGATCCGCGTCGATTGGTACATTTATCGCGCGTTTCCGGGATCTGGAAGTTTGTCAAATCGAAGAAAACTCGAAAACAATAGAACCGAGGTTACCTAAGGGGTAGCACATCGACAGAAATAGGAACATTGTAAATTTTAATTGTGACGTATTTATAAGTGTTAGACTAATTGTTCCTGTAATATTCGGTTCCTAGTTATTATTGTATAAGGACGTTCCGTAGGGATTAAACCGAGTTTTCGGAAATTTTATTTTTCATATATTTTCATAAAACCTGAGTTATACTTCCTGTCTTCCTGCAATAATCTTTATATTTTTCGGCTTGTTTTTCAACTTCTTGTCTCCGGCGAGGTCCCTGGTATATATTCCGACGTTCGGCGCTGTTGCTAGGTCCTCCTGGAACAAAGAAAACACAAAATTATTATCAAATTTTCATCAATTTTTAGTATAAAAACAGTTTTTTCAAAATGACTAAGTCAAACCTCCACCCACGCTTATAGTTTCAGTAGTACATTACAGTTCTCGGTGACCCGCGTCGATTGGTACATTTATCGCGCGTTTCCGGGATCTGGAAGTTTGTCAAATCGAAGAAAACTCGAAAACAATAGAACCGAGGTTACCTAAGGGGTAGCACATCGACAGAAATAGGAACATTGTAAATTTTAATTGTGACGTATTTATAAGTGTTAGACTAATTGTTCCTGTAATATTCGGTTCCTAGTTATTATTGTATAAGGACGTTCCGTAGGGATTAAACCGAGTTTTCGGAAATTTTATTTTTCATATATTTTCATAAAATCTGAGTTATACTTCCTGTCTTCCTGCAATAATCTTTATATTTTTCGGCTTGTTTTTCAACTTCTTGTCTCCGGCGAGGTCCCTGGTATATATTCCGACGTTCGGCGCTGTTGCTAGGTCCTCCTGGAACAAAGAAAACACAAAATTATTATCAAATTTTCATCAATTTTTAGTATAAAAACAGTTTTTTCAAAATGACTAAGTCAAACCTCCACCCACGCTTTTAGTTTCAGTAGTACATTACAGTTCTCGGTGATCCGCGTCGATTGGTACATTTATCGCGCGTTTCCGGGATCTGGAAGTTTGTCAAATCGAAGAAAACTCGAAAACAATAGAACCGAGGTTACCTAAGGGGTAGCACATCGACAGAAATAGGAACATTGTAAATTTTAATTGTGACGTATTTATAAGTGTTAGACTAATTGTTCCTGTAATATTCGGTTCCTAGTTATTATTGTATAAGGACGTTCCGTAGGGATTAAACCGAGTTTTCGGAAATTTTATTTTTCATATATTTTCATAAAATCTGAGTTATACTTCCTGTCTTCCTGCAATAATCTTTATATTTTTCGGCTTGTTTTTCAACTTCTTGTCTCCGGCGAGGTCCCTGGTATATATTCCGACGTTCGGCGCTGTTGCTAGGTCCTCCTGGAACAAAGAAAACACAAAATTATTATCAAATTTTCATCAATTTTTAGTATAAAAACTGTTTTTTCAAAATGACTAAGTCAAACCTCCACCCACGCTTTTAGTTTCAGTAGTACATTACAGTTCTCGGTGATCCGCGTCGATTGGTACCTTTATCGCGCGTTTCCGGGATCTGGAAGTTTGTCAAATCGAAGAAAACTCGAAAACAATAGAACCGAGGTTACCTAAGGGGTAGCACATCGACAGAAATAGGAACATTGTAAATTTTAATTGTGACGTATTTATAAGTGTTAGACTAATTGTTCCTGTAATATTCGGTTCCTAGTTATTATTGTATAAGGACGTTCCGTAGGGATTAAACCGAGTTTTCGGAAATTTTATTTTTCATATATTTTCATAAAATCTGAGTTATACTTCCTGTCTTCCTGCAATAATCTTTATATTTTTCGGCTTGTTTTTCAACTTCTTGTCTCCGGCGAGGTCCCTGGTATATATTCCGACGTTCGGCGCTGTTGCTAGGTCCTCCTGGAACAAAGAAAACACAAAATTATTATCAAATTTTCATCAATTTTTAGTATAAAAACTGTTTTTTCAAAATGACTAAGTCAAACCTCCACCCACGCTTTTAATTTCAGTAGTACATTACAGTTCTTGGTGATCCGCGTCGATTGGTACATTTATCGCGCGTTTACGGGATCTGGAAGTTTGTCAAATCGAAGAAAACTCGAAAACAATAGAACCGAGGTTACCTAAGGGGTAGCACATCGACAGAAATAGGAACATTGTAAATTTTAATTGTGACGTATTTATAATTGTTAGACTAATTGTTCCTGTAATATTCGGTTCCTAGTTATTATTGTATAAGGACGTTCCGTAGGGATTAAACCGAGTTTTCGGAAATTTTATTTTTCATATATTTTCATAAAATCTGAGTTATACTTCCTGTCTTCCTGCAATAATCTTTATATTTTTCGGCTTGTTTTTCAACTTCTTGTCTCCGGCGAGGTCCCTGGTATATATTCCGACGTTCGGCGCTGTTGCTAGGTCCTCCTGGAACAAAGAAAACACAAAATTATTATCAAATTTTCATCAATTTTTAGTATAAAAACAGTTTTTTCAAAATGACTAAGTCAAACCTCCACCCACGCTTTTAGTTTCAGTAGTACATTACAGTTCTCGGTGATCCGCGTCGATTGGTACATTTATCGCGCGTTTCCGGGATCTGGAAGTTTGTCAAATCGAAGAAAACTCGAAAACAATAGAACCGAGGTTACCTAAGGGGTAGCACATCGACAGAAATAGGAACATTGTAAATTTTAATTGTGACGTATTTATAAGTGTTAGACTAATTGTTCCTGTAATATTCGGTTCCTAGTTATTATTGTATAAGGACGTTCCGTAGGGATTAAACCGAGTTTTCGGAAATTTTATTTTTCATATATTTTCATAAAATCTGAGTTATACTTCCTGTCTTCCTGCAATAATCTTTATATTTTTCGGCTTGTTTTTCAACTTCTTGTCTCCGGCGAGGTCCCTGGTATATATTCCGACGTTCGGTGCTGTTGCTAGGTCCTCCTGGAACAAAGAAAACACAAAATTATTATCAAATTTTCATCAATTTTTAGTATAAAAACAGTTTTTTCAAAATGACTAAGTCAAACCTCCACCCACGCTTTTAGTTTCAGTAGTACGTTACAGTTCTCGGTGATCCGCGTCGATTGGTACATTTATCGCGCGTTTCCGGGATCTGGAAGTTTGTCAAATCGAAGAAAACTCGAAAACAATAGAACCGAGGTTACCTAAGGGGTAGCACATCGACAGAAATAGGAACATTGTAAATTTTAATTGTGACGTATTTATAAGTGTTAGACTAATTGTTCCTGTAATATTCGGTTCCTAGTTATTATTGTATAAGGACGTTCCGTAGGGATTAAACCGAGTTTTCGGAAATTTTATTTTTCATATATTTTCATAAAATCTGAGTTATACTTCCTGTCTTCCTGCAATAATCTTTATATTTTTCGGCTTGTTTTTCAACTTCTTGTCTCCGGCGAGGTCCCTGGTATATATTCCGACGTTCGGCGCTGTTGCTAGGTCCTCCTGGAACAAAGAAAACACAAAATTATTATCAAATTTTCATCAATTTTTAGTATAAAAACAGTTTTTTCAAAATGACTAAGTCAAACCTCCACCCACGCTTTTAGTTTCAGTAGTACATTACAGTTCTCGGTGATCCGCGTCGATTGGTACATTTATCGCGCGTTTCCGGGATCTGGAAGTTTGTCAAATCGAAGAAAACTCGAAAACAATAGAACCGAGGTTACCTAAGGGGTAGCACATCGACAGAAATAGGAACATTGTAAATTTTAATTGTGACGTATTTATAAGTGTTAGACTAATTGTTCCTGTAATATTCGGTTCCTAGTTATTATTGTATAAGGACGTTCCGTAGGGATTAAACCGAGTTTTCGGAAATTTTATTTTTCATATATTTTCATAAAATCTGAGTTATACTTCCTGTCTTCCTGCAATAATCTTTATATTTTTCGGCTTGTTTTTCAACTTCTTGTCTCCGGCGAGGTCCCTGGTATATATTCCGACGTTCGGCGCTGTTGCTAGGTCCTCCTGGAACAAAGAAAACACAAAATTATTATCAAATTTTCATCAATTTTTAGTATAAAAACAGTTTTTTCAAAATGACTAAGTCAAACCTCCACCCACGCTTTTAGTTTCAGTAGTACATTACAGTTCTCGGTGATCCGCGTCGATTGGTACATTTATCGCGCGTTTCCGGGATCTGGAAGTTTGTCAAATCGAAGAAAACTCGAAAACAATAGAACCGAGGTTACCTAAGGGGTAGCACATCGACAGAAATAGGAACATTGTAAATTTTAATTGTGACGTATTTATAAGTGTTAGACTAATTGTTCCTGTAATATTCGGTTCCTAGTTATTATTGTATAAGGACGTTCCGTAGGGATTAAACCGAGTTTTCGGAAATTTTATTTTTCATATATTTTCATAAAATCTGAGTTATACTTCCTGTCTTCCTGCAATAATCTTTATATTTTTCGGCTTGTTTTTCAACTTCTTGTCTCCGGCGAAGTCCCTGGTATATATTCCGACGTTCGGCGCTGTTGCTAGGTCCTCCTGGAACAAAGAAAACACAAAATTATTATCAAATTTTCATCAATTTTTAGTATAAAAACAGTTTTTTCAAAATGACTATGTCAAACCTCCACCCACGCTTTTAGTTTCAGTAGTACATTACAGTTCTCGGTGATCCGCGTCGATTGGTACCTTTATCGCGCGTTTCCGGGATCTGGAAGTTTGTCAAATCGAAGAAAACTCGAAAACAATAGAACCGAGGTTACCTAAGGGGTAGCACATCGACAGAAATAGGAACATTGTAAATTTTAATTGTGACGTATTTATAAGTGTTAGACTAATTGTTCCTGTAATATTCGGTTCCTAGTTATTATTGTATAAGGACGTTCCGTAGGGATTAAACCGAGTTTTCGGAAATTTTATTTTTCATATATTTTCATAAAATCTGAGTTATACTTCCTGTCTTCCTGCAATAATCTTTATATTTTTCGGCTTGTTTTTCAACTTCTTGTCTCCGGCGAGGTCCCTGGTATATATTCCGACGTTCGGCGCTGTTGCTAGGTCCTCCTGGAACAAAGAAAACACAAAATTATTATCAAATTTTCATCAATTTTTAGTATAAAAACAGTTTTTTCAAAATGACTAAGTCAAACCTCCACCCACGCTTTTAGTTTCAGTAGTACATTACAGTTCTCGGTGATCCGCGTCGATTGGTACATTTATCGCGCGTTTCCGGGATCTGGAAGTTTGTCAAATCGAAGAAAACTCGAAAACAATAGAACCGAGGTTACCTAAGGGGTAGCACATCGACAGAAATAGGAACATTGTAAATTTTAATTGTGACGTATTTATAAGTGTTAGACTAATTGTTCCTGTAATATTCGGTTCCTAGTTATTATTGTATAAGGACGTTCCGTAGGGATTAAACCGAGTTTTCGGAAATTTTATTTTTCATATATTTTCATAAAATCTGAGTTATACTTCCTGTCTTCCTGCAATAATCTTTATATTTTTCGGCTTGTTTTTCAACTTCTTGTCTCCGGCGAGGTCCCTGGTATATATTCCGACGTTCGGCGCTGTTGCTAGGTCCTCCTGGAACAAAGAAAACACAAAATTATTATCAAATTTTCATCAATTTTTAGTATAAAAACAGTTTTTTCAAAATGACTAAGTCAAACCTCCACCCACGCTTTTAGTTTCAGTAGTACATTACAGTTCTCGGTGATCCGCGTCGATTGGTACCTTTATCGCGCGTTTCCGGGATCTGGAAGTTTGTCAAATCGAAGAAAACTCGAAAACAATAGAACCGAGGTTACCTAAGGGGTAGCACATCGACAGAAATAGGAACATTGTAAATTTTAATTGTGACGTATTTATAAGTGTTAGACTAATTGTTCCTGTAATATTCGGTTCCTAGTTATTATTGTATAAGGACGTTCCGTAGGGATTAAACCGAGTTTTCGGAAATTTTATTTTTCATATATTTTCATAAAATCTGAGTTATACTTCCTGTCTTCCTGCAATAATCTTTATATTTTTCGGCTTGTTTTTCAACTTCTTGTCTCCGGCGAGGTCCCTGGTATATATTCCGACGTTCGGCGCTGTTGCTAGGTCCTCCTGGAACAAAGAAAACACAAAATTATTATCAAATTTTCATCAATTTTTAGTATAAAAACAGTTTTTTCAAAATGACTAAGTCAAACCTCCACCCACGCTTATAGTTTCAGTAGTACATTACAGTTCTCGGTGATCCGCGTCGATTGGTACATTTATCGCGCGTTTCCGGGATCTGGAAGTTTGTCAAATCGAAGAAAACTCGAAAACAATAGAACCGAGGTTACCTAAGGGGTAGCACATCGACAGAAATAGGAACATTGTAAATTTTAATTGTGACGTATTTATAAGTGTTAGACTAATTGTTCCTGTAATATTCGGTTCCTAGTTATTATTGTATAAGGACGTTCCGTAGGGATTAAACCGAGTTTTCGGAAATTTTATTTTTCATATATTTTCATAAAATCTGAGTTATACTTCCTGTCTTCCTGCAATAATCTTTATATTTTTCGGCTTGTTTTTCAACTTCTTGTCTCCGGCGAGGTCCCTGGTATATATTCCGACGTTCGGCGCTGTTGCTAGGTCCTCCTGGAACAAAGAAAACACAAAATTATTATCAAATTTTCATCAATTTTTAGTATAAAAACTGTTTTTTCAAAATGACTAAGTCAAACCTCCACCCACGCTTTTAATTTCAGTAGTACATTACAGTTCTCGGTGATCCGCGTCGATTGGTACATTTATCGCGCGTTTACGGGATCTGGAAGTTTGTCAAATCGAAGAAAACTCGAAAACAATAGAACCGAGGTTACCTAAGGGGTAGCACATCGACAGAAATAGGAACATTGTAAATTTTAATTGTGACGTATTTATAATTGTTAGACTAATTGTTCCTGTAATATTCGGTTCCTAGTTATTATTGTATAAGGACGTTCCGTAGGGATTAAACCGAGTTTTCGGAAATTTTATTTTTCATATATTTTCATAAAATCTGAGTTATACTTCCTGTCTTCCTGCAATAATCTTTATATTTTTCGGCTTGTTTTTCAACTTCTTGTCTCCGGCGAGGTCCCTGGTATATATTCCGACGTTCGGCGCTGTTGCTAGGTCCTCCTGGAACAAAGAAAACACAAAATTATTATCAAATTTTCATCAATTTTTAGTATAAAAACAGTTTTTTCAAAATGACTAAGTCAAACCTCCACCCACGCTTTTAGTTTCAGTAGTACATTACAGTTCTCGGTGATCCGCGTCGATTGGTACCTTTATCGCGCGTTTCCGGGATCTGGAAGTTTGTCAAATCGAAGAAAACTCGAAAACAATAGAACCGAGGTTACCTAAGGGGTAGCACATCGACAGAAATAGGAACATTGTAAATTTTAATTGTGACGTATTTATAAGTGTTAGACTAATTGTTCCTGTAATATTCGGTTCCTAGTTATTATTGTATAAGGACGTTCCGTAGGGATTAAACCGAGTTTTCGGAAATTTTATTTTTCATATATTTTCATAAAACCTGAGTTATACTTCCTGTCTTCCTGCAATAATCTTTATATTTTTCGGCTTGTTTTTCAACTTCTTGTCTCCGGCGAGGTCCCTGGTATATATTCCGACGTTCGGCGCTGTTGCTAGGTCCTCCTGGAACAAAGAAAACACAAAATTATTATCAAATTTTCATCAATTTTTAGTATAAAAACAGTTTTTTTCAAAATGACTAAGTCAAACCTCCACCCACGCTTATAGTTTCAGTAGTACATTACAGTTCTCGGTGATCCGCGTCGATTGGTACATTTATCGCGCGTTTCCGGGATCTGGAAGTTTGTCAAATCGAAGAAAACTCGAAAACAATAGAACCGAGGTTACCTAAGGGGTAGCACATCGACAGAAATAGGAACATTGTAAATTTTAATTGTGACGTATTTATAAGTGTTAGACTAATTGTTCCTGTAATATTCGGTTCCTAGTTATTATTGTATAAGGACGTTCCGTAGGGATTAAACCGAGTTTTCGGAAATTTTATTTTTCATATATTTTCATAAAATCTGAGTTATACTTCCTGTCTTCCTGCAATAATCTTTATATTTTTCGGCTTGTTTTTCAACTTCTTGTCTCCGGCGAGGTCCCTGGTATATATTCCGACGTTCGGCGCTGTTGCTAGGTCCTCCTGGAACAAAGAAAACACAAAATTATTATCAAATTTTCATCAATTTTTAGTATAAAAACAGTTTTTTCAAAATGACTAAGTCAAACCTCCACCCACGCTTTTAGTTTCAGTAGTACATTACAGTTCTCGGTGATCCGCGTCGATTGGTACATTTATCGCGCGTTTCCGGGATCTGGAAGTTTGTCAAATCGAAGAAAACTCGAAAACAATAGAACCGAGGTTACCTAAGGGGTAGCACATCGACAGAAATAGGAACATTGTAAATTTTAATTGTGACGTATTTATAAGTGTTAGACTAATTGTTCCTGTAATATTCGGTTCCTAGTTATTATTGTATAAGGACGTTCCGTAGGGATTAAACCGAGTTTTCGGAAATTTTATTTTTCATATATTTTCATAAAATCTGAGTTATACTTCCTGTCTTCCTGCAATAATCTTTATATTTTTCGGCTTGTTTTTCAACTTCTTGTCTCCGGCGAGGTCCCTGGTATATATTCCGACGTTCGGCGCTGTTGCTAGGTCCTCCTGGAACAAAGAAAACACAAAATTATTATCAAATTTTCATCAATTTTTAGTATAAAAACAGTTTTTTCAAAATGACTAAGTCAAACCTCCACCCACGCTTTTAGTTTCAGTAGTACATTACAGTTCTCGGTGATCCGCGTCGATTGGTACATTTATCGCGCGTTTCCGGGATCTGGAAGTTTGTCAAATCGAAGAAAACTCGAAAACAATAGAACCGAGGTTACCTAAGGGGTAGCACATCGACAGAAATAGGAACATTGTAAATTTTAATTGTGACGTATTTATAAGTGTTAGACTAATTGTTCCTGTAATATTCGGTTCCTAGTTATTATTGTATAAGGACGTTCCGTAGGGATTAAACCGAGTTTTCGGAAATTTTATTTTTCATATATTTTCATAAAACCTGAGTTATACTTCCTGTCTTCCTGCAATAATCTTTATATTTTTCGGCTTGTTTTTCAACTTCTTGTCTCCGGCGAGGTCCCTGGTATATATTCCGACGTTCGGCGCTGTTGCTAGGTCCTCCTGGAACAAAGAAAACACAAAATTATTATCAAATTTTCATCAATTTTTAGTATAAAAACAGTTTTTTCAAAATGACTAAGTCAAACCTCCACCCACGCTTATAGTTTCAGTAGTACATTACAGTTCTCGGTGATCCGCGTCGATTGGTACATTTATCGCGCGTTTCCGGGATCTGGAAGTTTGTCAAATCGAAGAAAACTCGAAAACAATAGAACCGAGGTTACCTAAGGGGTAGCACATCGACAGAAATAGGAACATTGTAAATTTTAATTGTGACGTATTTATAAGTGTTAGACTAATTGTTCCTGTAATATTCGGTTCCTAGTTATTATTGTATAAGGACGTTCCGTAGGGATTAAACCGAGTTTTCGGAAATTTTATTTTTCATATATTTTCATAAAATCTGAGTTATACTTCCTGTCTTCCTGCAATAATCTTTATATTTTTCGGCTTGTTTTTCAACTTCTTGTCTCCGGCGAGGTCCCTGGTATATATTCCGACGTTCGGCGCTGTTGCTAGGTCCTCCTGGAACAAAGAAAACACAAAATTATTATCAAATTTTCATCAATTTTTAGTATAAAAACAGTTTTTTCAAAATGACTAAGTCAAACCTCCACCCACGCTTTTAGTTTCAGTAGTACATTACAGTTCTCGGTGATCCGCGTCGATTGGTACATTTATCGCGCGTTTCCGGGATCTGGAAGTTTGTCAAATCGAAGAAAACTCGAAAACAATAGAACCGAGGTTACCTAAGGGGTAGCACATCGACAGAAATAGGAACATTGTAAATTTTAATTGTGACGTATTTATAAGTGTTAGACTAATTGTTCCTGTAATATTCGGTTCCTAGTTATTATTGTATAAGGACGTTCCGTAGGGATTAAACCGAGTTTTCGGAAATTTTATTTTTCATATATTTTCATAAAATCTGAGTTATACTTCCTGTCTTCCTGCAATAATCTTTATATTTTTCGGCTTGTTTTTCAACTTCTTGTCTCCGGCGAGGTCCCTGGTATATATTCCGACGTTCGGCGCTGTTGCTAGGTCCTCCTGGAACAAAGAAAACACAAAATTATTATCAAATTTTCATCAATTTTTAGTATAAAAACAGTTTTTTCAAAATGACTAAGTCAAACCTCCACCCACGCTTTTAGTTTCAGTAGTACATTACAGTTCTCGGTGATCCGCGTCGATTGGTACCTTTATCGCGCGTTTCCGGGATCTGGAAGTTTGTCAAATCGAAGAAAACTCGAAAACAATAGAACCGAGGTTACCTAAGGGGTAGCACATCGACAGAAATAGGAACATTGTAAATTTTAATTGTGACGTATTTATAAGTGTTAGACTAATTGTTCCTGTAATATTCGGTTCCTAGTTATTATTGTATAAGGACGTTCCGTAGGGATTAAACCGAGTTTTCGGAAATTTTATTTTTCATATATTTTCATAAAATCTGAGTTATACTTCCTGTCTTCCTGCAATAATCTTTATATTTTTCGGCTTGTTTTTCAACTTCTTGTCTCCGGCGAGGTCCCTGGTATATATTCCGACGTTCGGCGCTGTTGCTAGGTCCTCCTGGAACAAAGAAAACACAAAATTATTATCAAATTTTCATCAATTTTTAGTATAAAAACTGTCAAAATGACTAAGTCAAACCTCCACCCACGCTTTTAATTTCAGTAGTACATTACAGTTCTCGGTGATCCGCGTCGATTGGTACATTTATCGCGCGTTTACGGGATCTGGAAGTTTGTCAAATCGAAGAAAACTCGAAAACAATAGAACCGAGGTTACCTAAGGGGTAGCACATCGACAGAAATAGGAACATTGTAAATTTTAATTGTGACGTATTTATAATTGTTAGACTAATTGTTCCTGTAATATTCGGTTCCTAGTTATTATTGTATAAGGACGTTCCGTAGGGATTAAACCGAGTTTTCGGAAATTTTATTTTTCATATATTTTCATAAAATCTGAGTTATACTTCCTGTCTTCCTGCAATAATCTTTATATTTTTCGGCTTGTTTTTCAACTTCTTGTCTCCGGCGAGGTCCCTGGTATATATTCCGACGTTCGGCGCTGTTGCTAGGTCCTCCTGGAACAAAGAAAACACAAAATTATTATCAAATTTTCATCAATTTTTAGTATAAAAACTGTTTTTTCAAAATGACTAAGTCAAACCTCCACCCACGCTTTTAATTTCAGTAGTACATTACAGTTCTCGGTGATCCGCGTCGATTGGTACATTTATCGCGCGTTTACGGGATCTGGAAGTTTGTCAAATCGAAGAAAACTCGAAAACAATAGAACCGAGGTTACCTAAGGGGTAGCACATCGACAGAAATAGGAACATTGTAAATTTTAATTGTGACGTATTTATAATTGTTAGACTAATTGTTCCTGTAATATTCGGTTCCTAGTTATTATTGTATAAGGACGTTCCGTAGGGATTAAACCGAGTTTTCGGAAATTTTATTTTTCATATATTTTCATAAAATCTGAGTTATACTTCCTGTCTTCCTGCAATAATCTTTATATTTTTCGGCTTGTTTTTCAACTTCTTGTCTCCGGCGAGGTCCCTGGTATATATTCCGACGTTCGGCGCTGTTGCTAGGTCCTCCTGGAACAAAGAAAACACAAAATTATTATCAAATTTTCATCAATTTTTAGTATAAAAACAGTTTTTTCAAAATGACTAAGTCAAACCTCCACCCACGCTTTTAGTTTCAGTAGTACATTACAGTTCTCGGTGATCCGCGTCGATTGGTACCTTTATCGCGCGTTTCCGGGATCTGGAAGTTTGTCAAATCGAAGAAAACTCGAAAACAATAGAACCGAGGTTACCTAAGGGGTAGCACATCGACAGAAATAGGAACATTGTAAATTTTAATTGTGACGTATTTATAAGTGTTAGACTAATTGTTCCTGTAATATTCGGTTCCTAGTTATTATTGTATAAGGACGTTCCGTAGGGATTAAACCGAGTTTTCGGAAATTTTATTTTTCATATATTTTCATAAAATCTGAGTTATACTTCCTGTCTTCCTGCAATAATCTTTATATTTTTCGGCTTGTTTTTCAACTTCTTGTCTCCGGCGAGGTCCCTGGTATATATTCCGACGTTCGGCGCTGTTGCTAGGTCCTCCTGGAACAAAGAAAACACAAAATTATTATCAAATTTTCATCAATTTTTAGTATAAAAACTGTTTTTTCAAAATGACTAAGTCAAACCTCCACCCACGCTTTTAATTTCAGTAGTACATTACAGTTCTCGGTGATCCGCGTCGATTGGTACATTTATCGCGCGTTTACGGGATCTGGAAGTTTGTCAAATCGAAGAAAACTCGAAAACAATAGAACCGAGGTTACCTAAGGGGTAGCACATCGACAGAAATAGGAACATTGTAAATTTTAATTGTGACGTATTTATAATTGTTAGACTAATTGTTCCTGTAATATTCGGTTCCTAGTTATTATTGTATAAGGACGTTCCGTAGGGATTAAACCGAGTTTTCGGAAATTTTATTTTTCATATATTTTCATAAAATCTGAGTTATACTTCCTGTCTTCCTGCAATAATCTTTATATTTTTCGGCTTGTTTTTCAACTTCTTGTCTCCGGCGAGGTCCCTGGTATATATTCCGACGTTCGGCGCTGTTGCTAGGTCCTCCTGGAACAAAGAAAACACAAAATTATTATCAAATTTTCATCAATTTTTAGTATAAAAACTGTTTTTTCAAAATGACTAAGTCAAACCTCCACCCACGCTTTTAATTTCAGTAGTACATTACAGTTCTCGGTGATCCGCGTCGATTGGTACATTTATCGCGCGTTTACGGGATCTGGAAGTTTGTCAAATCGAAGAAAACTCGAAAACAATAGAACCGAGGTTACCTAAGGGGTAGCACATCGACAGAAATAGGAACATTGTAAATTTTAATTGTGACGTATTTATAATTGTTAGACTAATTGTTCCTGTAATATTCGGTTCCTAGTTATTATTGTATAAGGACGTTCCGTAGGGATTAAACCGAGTTTTCGGAAATTTTATTTTTCATATATTTTCATAAAATCTGAGTTATACTTCCTGTCTTCCTGCAATAATCTTTATATTTTTCGGCTTGTTTTTCAACTTCTTGTCTCCGGCGAGGTCCCTGGTATATATTCCGACGTTCGGCGCTGTTGCTAGGTCCTCCTGGAACAAAGAAAACACAAAATTATTATCAAATTTTCATCAATTTTTAGTATAAAAACAGTTTTTTCAAAATGACTATGTCAAACCTCCACCCACGCTTTTAGTTTCAGTAGTACATTACAGTTCTCGGTGATCCGCGTCGATTGGTACCTTTATCGCGCGTTTCCGGGATCTGGAAGTTTGTCAAATCGAAGAAAACTCGAAAACAATAGAACCGAGGTTACCTAAGGGGTAGCACATCGACAGAAATAGGAACATTGTAAATTTTAATTGTGACGTATTTATAAGTGTTAGACTAATTGTTCCTGTAATATTCGGTTCCTAGTTATTATTGTATAAGGACGTTCCGTAGGGATTAAACCGAGTTTTCGGAAATTTTATTTTTCATATATTTTCATAAAATCTGAGTTATACTTCCTGTCTTCCTGCAATAATCTTTATATTTTTCGGCTTGTTTTTCAACTTCTTGTCTCCGGCGAGGTCCCTGGTATATATTCCGACGTTCGGCGCTGTTGCTAGGTCCTCCTGGAACAAAGAAAACACAAAATTATTATCAAATTTTCATCAATTTTTAGTATAAAAACAGTTTTTTCAAAATGACTAAGTCAAACCTCCACCCACGCTTTTAGTTTCAGTAGTACATTACAGTTCTCGGTGATCCGCGTCGATTGGTACCTTTATCGCGCGTTTCCGGGATCTGGAAGTTTGTCAAATCGAAGAAAACTCGAAAACAATAGAACCGAGGTTACCTAAGGGGTAGCACATCGACAGAAATAGGAACATTGTAAATTTTAATTGTGACGTATTTATAAGTGTTAGACTAATTGTTCCTGTAATATTCGGTTCCTAGTTATTATTGTATAAGGACGTTCCGTAGGGATTAAACCGAGTTTTCGGAAATTTTATTTTTCATATATTTTCATAAAATCTGAGTTATACTTCCTGTCTTCCTGCAATAATCTTTATATTTTTCGGCTTGTTTTTCAACTTCTTGTCTCCGGCGAGGTCCCTGGTATATATTCCGACGTTCGGCGCTGTTGCTAGGTCCTCCTGGAACAAAGAAAACACAAAATTATTATCAAATTTTCATCAATTTTTAGTATAAAAACAGTTTTTTCAAAATGACTAAGTCAAACCTCCACCCACGCTTTTAGTTTCAGTAGTACATTACAGTTCTCGGTGATCCGCGTCGATTGGTACATTTATCGCGCGTTTCCGGGATCTGGAAGTTTGTCAAATCGAAGAAAACTCGAAAACAATAGAACCGAGGTTACCTAAGGGGTAGCACATCGACAGAAATAGGAACATTGTAAATTTTAATTGTGACGTATTTATAAGTGTTAGACTGATTGTTCCTGTAATATTCGGTTCCTAGTTATTATTGTATAAGGACGTTCCGTAGCGATTAAACCGAGTTTTCGGAAATTTTATTTTTCATATATTTTCATAAAATCTGAGTTATACTTCCTGTCTTCCTGCAATAATCTTTATATTTTTCGGCTTGTTTTTCAACTTCTTGTCTCCGGCGAGGTCCCTGGTATATATTCCGACGTTCGGCGCTGTTGCTAGGTCCTCCTGGAACAAAGAAAACACAAAATTATTATCAAATTTTCATCAATTTTTAGTATAAAAACAGTTTTTTCAAAATGACTAAGTCAAACCTCCACCCACGCTTTTAGTTTCAGTAGTACATTACAGTTCTCGGTGATCCGCGTCGATTGGTACATTTATCGCGCGTTTCCGGGATCTGGAAGTTTGTCAAATCGAAGAAAACTCGAAAACAATAGAACCGAGGTTACCTAAGGGGTAGCACATCGACAGAAATAGGAACATTGTAAATTTTAATTGTGACGTATTTATAAGTGTTAGACTAATTGTTCCTGTAATATTCGGTTCCTAGTTATTATTGTATAAGGACGTTCCGTAGGGATTAAACCGAGTTTTCGGAAATTTTATTTTTCATATATTTTCATAAAACCTGAGTTATACTTCCTGTCTTCCTGCAATAATCTTTATATTTTTCGGCTTGTTTTTCAACTTCTTGTCTCCGGCGAGGTCCCTGGTATATATTCCGACGTTCGGCGCTGTTGCTAGGTCCTCCTGGAACAAAGAAAACACAAAATTATTATCAAATTTTCATCAATTTTTAGTATAAAAACAGTTTTTTCAAAATGACTAAGTCAAACCTCCACCCACGCTTATAGTTTCAGTAGTACATTACAGTTCTCGGTGATCCGCGTCGATTGGTACCTTTATCGCGCGTTTCCGGGATCTGGAAGTTTGTCAAATCGAAGAAAACTCGAAAACAATAGAACCGAGGTTACCTAAGGGGTAGCACATCGACAGAAATAGGAACATTGTAAATTTTAATTGTGACGTATTTATAAGTGTTAGACTAATTGTTCCTGTAATATTCGGTTCCTAGTTATTATTGTATAAGGACGTTCCGTAGGGATTAAACCGAGTTTTCGGAAATTTTATTTTTCATATATTTTCATAAAACCTGAGTTATACTTCCTGTCTTCCTGCAATAATCTTTATATTTTTCGGCTTGTTTTTCAACTTCTTGTCTCCGGCGAGGTCCCTGGTATATATTCCGACGTTCGGCGCTGTTGCTAGGTCCTCCTGGAACAAAGAAAACACAAAATTATTATCAAATTTTCATCAATTTTTAGTATAAAAACAGTTTTTTCAAAATGACTAAGTCAAACCTCCACCCACGCTTATAGTTTCAGTAGTACATTACAGTTCTCGGTGATCCGCGTCGATTGGTACATTTATCGCGCGTTTCCGGGATCTGGAAGTTTGTCAAATCGAAGAAAACTCGAAAACAATAGAACCGAGGTTACCTAAGGGGTAGCACATCGACAGAAATAGGAACATTGTAAATTTTAATTGTGACGTATTTATAAGTGTTAGACTAATTGTTCCTGTAATATTCGGTTCCTAGTTATTATTGTATAAGGACGTTCCGTAGGGATTAAACCGAGTTTTCGGAAATTTTATTTTTCATATATTTTCATAAAATCTGAGTTATACTTCCTGTCTTCCTGCAATAATCTTTATATTTTTCGGCTTGTTTTTCAACTTCTTGTCTCCGGCGAGGTCCCTGGTATATATTCCGACGTTCGGCGCTGTTGCTAGGTCCTCCTGGAACAAAGAAAACACAAAATTATTATCAAATTTTCATCAATTTTTAGTATAAAAACAGTTTTTTCAAAATGACTAAGTCAAACCTCCACCCACGCTTTTAGTTTCAGTAGTACATTACAGTTCTCGGTGATCCGCGTCGATTGGTACATTTATCGCGCGTTTCCGGGATCTGGAAGTTTGTCAAATCGAAGAAAACTCGAAAACAATAGAACCGAGGTTACCTAAGGGGTAGCACATCGACAGAAATAGGAACATTGTAAATTTTAATTGTGACGTATTTATAAGTGTTAGACTAATTGTTCCTGTAATATTCGGTTCCTAGTTATTATTGTATAAGGACGTTCCGTAGGGATTAAACCGAGTTTTCGGAAATTTTATTTTTCATATATTTTCATAAAACCTGAGTTATACTTCCTGTCTTCCTGCAATAATCTTTATATTTTTCGGCTTGTTTTTCAACTTCTTGTCTCCGGCGAGGTCCCTGGTATATATTCCGACGTTCGGCGCTGTTGCTAGGTCCTCCTGGAACAAAGAAAACACAAAATTATTATCAAATTTTCATCAATTTTTAGTATAAAAACAGTTTTTTCAAAATGACTAAGTCAAACCTCCACCCACGCTTATAGTTTCAGTAGTACATTACAGTTCTCGGTGATCCGCGTCGATTGGTACCTTTATCGCGCGTTTCCGGGATCTGGAAGTTTGTCAAATCGAAGAAAACTCGAAAACAATAGAACCGAGGTTACCTAAGGGGTAGCACATCGACAGAAATAGGAACATTGTAAATTTTAATTGTGACGTATTTATAAGTGTTAGACTAATTGTTCCTGTAATATTCGGTTCCTAGTTATTATTGTATAAGGACGTTCCGTAGGGATTAAACCGAGTTTTCGGAAATTTTATTTTTCATATATTTTCATAAAACCTGAGTTATACTTCCTGTCTTCCTGCAATAATCTTTATATTTTTCGGCTTGTTTTTCAACTTCTTGTCTCCGGCGAGGTCCCTGGTATATATTCCGACGTTCGGCGCTGTTGCTAGGTCCTCCTGGAACAAAGAAAACACAAAATTATTATCAAATTTTCATCAATTTTTAGTATAAAAACAGTTTTTTCAAAATGACTAAGTCAAACCTCCACCCACGCTTATAGTTTCAGTAGTACATTACAGTTCTCGGTGATCCGCGTCGATTGGTACATTTATCGCGCGTTTCCGGGATCTGGAAGTTTGTCAAATCGAAGAAAACTCGAAAACAATAGAACCGAGGTTACCTAAGGGGTAGCACATCGACAGAAATAGGAACATTGTAAATTTTAATTGTGACGTATTTATAAGTGTTAGACTAATTGTTCCTGTAATATTCGGTTCCTAGTTATTATTGTATAAGGACGTTCCGTAGGGATTAAACCGAGTTTTCGGAAATTTTATTTTTCATATATTTTCATAAAATCTGAGTTATACTTCCTGTCTTCCTGCAATAATCTTTATATTTTTCGGCTTGTTTTTCAACTTCTTGTCTCCGGCGAGGTCCCTGGTATATATTCCGACGTTCGGCGCTGTTGCTAGGTCCTCCTGGAACAAAGAAAACACAAAATTATTATCAAATTTTCATCAATTTTTAGTATAAAAACTGTTTTTTCAAAATGACTAAGTCAAACCTCCACCCACGCTTTTAATTTCAGTAGTACATTACAGTTCTCGGTGATCCGCGTCGATTGGTACATTTATCGCGCGTTTACGGGATCTGGAAGATTGTCAAATCGAAGAAAACTCGAAAACAATAGAACCGAGGTTACCTAAGGGGTAGCACATCGACAGAAATAGGAACATTGTAAATTTTAATTGTGACGTATTTATAATTGTTAGACTAATTGTTCCTGTAATATTCGGTTCCTAGTTATTATTGTATAAGGACGTTCCGTAGGGATTAAACCGAGTTTTCGGAAATTTTATTTTTCATATATTTTCATAAAATCTGAGTTATACTTCCTGTCTTCCTGCAATAATCTTTATATTTTTCGGCTTGTTTTTCAACTTCTTGTCTCCGGCGAGGTCCCTGGTATATATTCCGACGTTCGGCGCTGTTGCTAGGTCCTCCTGGAACAAAGAAAACACAAAATTATTATCAAATTTTCATCAATTTTTAGTATAAAAACTGTTTTTTCAAAATGACTAAGTCAAACCTCCACCCACGCTTTTAATTTCAGTAGTACATTACAGTTCTCGGTGATCCGCGTCGATTGGTACATTTATCGCGCGTTTACGGGATCTGGAAGTTTGTCAAATCGAAGAAAACTCGAAAACAATAGAACCGAGGTTACCTAAGGGGTAGCACATCGACAGAAATAGGAACATTGTAAATTTTAATTGTGACGTATTTATAATTGTTAGACTAATTGTTCCTGTAATATTCGGTTCCTAGTTATTATTGTATAAGGACGTTCCGTAGGGATTAAACCGAGTTTTCGGAAATTTTATTTTTCATATATTTTCATAAAATCTGAGTTATACTTCCTGTCTTCCTGCAATAATCTTTATATTTTTCGGCTTGTTTTTCAACTTCTTGTCTCCGGCGAGGTCCCTGGTATATATTCCGACGTTCGGCGCTGTTGCTAGGTCCTCCTGGAACAAAGAAAACACAAAATTATTATCAAATTTTCATCAATTTTTAGTATAAAAACAGTTTTTTCAAAATGACTAAGTCAAACCTCCACCCACGCTTTTAGTTTCAGTAGTACATTACAGTTCTCGGTGATCCGCGTCGATTGGTACCTTTATCGCGCGTTTCCGGGATCTGGAAGTTTGTCAAATCGAAGAAAACTCGAAAACAATAGAACCGAGGTTACCTAAGGGGTAGCACATCGACAGAAATAGGAACATTGTAAATTTTAATTGTGACGTATTTATAAGTGTTAGACTAATTGTTCCTGTAATATTCGGTTCCTAGTTATTATTGTATAAGGACGTTCCGTAGGGATTAAACCGAGTTTTCGGAAATTTTATTTTTCATATATTTTCATAAAATCTGAGTTATACTTCCTGTCTTCCTGCAATAATCTTTATATTTTTCGGCTTGTTTTTCAACTTCTTGTCTCCGGCGAGGTCCCTGGTATATATTCCGACGTTCGGCGCTGTTGCTAGGTCCTCCTGGAACAAAGAAAACACAAAATTATTATCAAATTTTCATCAATTTTTAGTATAAAAACAGTTTTTTCAAAATGACTAAGTCAAACCTCCACCCACGCTTTTAGTTTCAGTAGTACATTACAGTTCTCGGTGATCCGCGTCGATTGGTACATTTATCGCGCGTTTCCGGGATCTGGAAGTTTGTCAAATCGAAGAAAACTCGAAAACAATAGAACCGAGGTTAACTAAGGGGTAGCACATCGACAGAAATAGGAACATTGTAAATTTTAATTGTGACGTATTTATAAGTGTTAGACTGATTGTTCCTGTAATATTCGGTTCCTAGTTATTATTGTATAAGGACGTTCCGTAGGGATTAAACCGAGTTTTCGGAAATTTTATTTTTCATATATTTTCATAAAATCTGAGTTATACTTCCTGTCTTCCTGCAATAATCTTTATATTTTTCGGCTTGTTTTTCAACTTCTTGTCTCCGGCGAGGTCCCTGGTATATATTCCGACGTTCGGCGCTGTTGCTAGGTCCTCCTGGAACAAAGAAAACACAAAATTATTATCAAATTTTCATCAATTTTTAGTATAAAAACAGTTTTTTCAAAATGACTAAGTCAAACCTCCACCCACGCTTTTAGTTTCAGTAGTACATTACAGTTCTCGGTGATCCGCGTCGATTGGTACATTTATCGCGCGTTTCCGGGATCTGGAAGTTTGTCAAATCGAAGAAAACTCGAAAACAATAGAACCGAGGTTACCTAAGGGGTAGCACATCGACAGAAATAGGAACATTGTAAATTTTAATTGTGACGTATTTATAAGTGTTAGACTAATTGTTCCTGTAATATTCGGTTCCTAGTTATTATTGTATAAGGACGTTCCGTAGGGATTAAACCGAGTTTTCGGAAATTTTATTTTTCATATATTTTCATAAAATCTGAGTTATACTTCCTGTCTTCCTGCAATAATCTTTATATTTTTCGGCTTGTTTTTCAACTTCTTGTCTCCGGCGAGGTCCCTGGTATATATTCCGACGTTCGGCGCTGTTGCTAGGTCCTCCTGGAACAAAGAAAACACAAAATTATTATCAAATTTTCATCAATTTTTAGTATAAAAACTGTTTTTTCAAAATGACTAAGTCAAACCTCCACCCACGCTTTTAATTTCAGTAGTACATTACAGTTCTCGGTGATCCGCGTCGATTGGTACCTTTATCGCGCGTTTCCGGGATCTGGAAGTTTGTCAAATCGAAGAAAACTCGAAAACAATAGAACCGAGGTTACCTAAGGGGTAGCACATCGACAGAAATAGGAACATTGTAAATTTTAATTGTGACGTATTTATAAGTGTTAGACTAATTGTTCCTGTAATATTCGGTTCCTAGTTATTATTGTATAAGGACGTTCCGTAGGGATTAAACCGAGTTTTCGGAAATTTTATTTTTCATATATTTTCATAAAACCTGAGTTATACTTCCTGTCTTCCTGCAATAATCTTTATATTTTTCGGCTTGTTTTTCAACTTCTTGTCTCCGGCGAGGTCCCTGGTATATATTCCGACGTTCGGCGCTGTTGCTAGGTCCTCCTGGAACAAAGAAAACACAAAATTATTATCAAATTTTCATCAATTTTTAGTATAAAAACAGTTTTTTCAAAATGACTAAGTCAAACCTCCACCCACGCTTATAGTTTCAGTAGTACATTACAGTTCTCGGTGATCCGCGTCGATTGGTACCTTTATCGCGCGTTTCCGGGATCTGGAAGTTTGTCAAATCGAAGAAAACTCGAAAACAATAGAACCGAGGTTACCTAAGGGGTAGCACATCGACAGAAATAGGAACATTGTAAATTTTAATTGTGACGTATTTATAAGTGTTAGACTAATTGTTCCTGTAATATTCGGTTCCTAGTTATTATTGTATAAGGACGTTCCGTAGGGATTAAACCGAGTTTTCGGAAATTTTATTTTTCATATATTTTCATAAAATCTGAGTTATACTTCCTGTCTTCCTGCAATAATCTTTATATTTTTCGGCTTGTTTTTCAACTTCTTGTCTCCGGCGAGGTCCCTGGTATATATTCCGACGTTCGGCGCTGTTGCTAGGTCCTCCTGGAACAAAGAAAACACAAAATTATTATCAAATTTTCATCAATTTTTAGTATAAAAACTGTTTTTTCAAAATGACTAAGTCAAACCTCCACCCACGCTTTTAATTTCAGTAGTACATTACAGTTCTCGGTGATCCGCGTCGATTGGTACCTTTATCGCGCGTTTCCGGGATCTGGAAGTTTGTCAAATCGAAGAAAACTCGAAAACAATAGAACCGAGGTTACCTAAGGGGTAGCACATCGACAGAAATAGGAACATTGTAAATTTTAATTGTGACGTATTTATAAGTGTTAGACTAATTGTTCCTGTAATATTCGGTTCCTAGTTATTATTGTATAAGGACGTTCCGTAGGGATTAAACCGAGTTTTCGGAAATTTTATTTTTCATATATTTTCATAAAACCTGAGTTATACTTCCTGTCTTCCTGCAATAATCTTTATATTTTTCGGCTTGTTTTTCAACTTCTTGTCTCCGGCGAGGTCCCTGGTATATATTCCGACGTTCGGCGCTGTTGCTAGGTCCTCCTGGAACAAAGAAAACACAAAATTATTATCAAATTTTCATCAATTTTTAGTATAAAAACAGTTTTTTCAAAATGACTAAGTCAAACCTCCACCCACGCTTATAGTTTCAGTAGTACATTACAGTTCTCGGTGATCCGCGTCGATTGGTACCTTTATCGCGCGTTTCCGGGATCTGGAAGTTTGTCAAATCGAAGAAAACTCGAAAACAATAGAACCGAGGTTACCTAAGGGGTAGCACATCGACAGAAATAGGAACATTGTAAATTTTAATTGTGACGTATTTATAAGTGTTAGACTAATTGTTCCTGTAATATTCGGTTCCTAGTTATTATTGTATAAGGACGTTCCGTAGGGATTAAACCGAGTTTTCGGAAATTTTATTTTTCATATATTTTCATAAAACCTGAGTTATACTTCCTGTCTTCCTGCAATAATCTTTATATTTTTCGGCTTGTTTTTCAACTTCTTGTCTCCGGCGAGGTCCCTGGTATATATTCCGACGTTCGGCGCTGTTGCTAGGTCCTCCTGGAACAAAGAAAACACAAAATTATTATCAAATTTTCATCAATTTTTAGTATAAAAACAGTTTTTTCAAAATGACTAAGTCAAACCTCCACCCACGCTTATAGTTTCAGTAGTACATTACAGTTCTCGGTGATCCGCGTCGATTGGTACATTTATCGCGCGTTTCCGGGATCTGGAAGTTTGTCAAATCGAAGAAAACTCGAAAACAATAGAACCGAGGTTACCTAAGGGGTAGCACATCGACAGAAATAGGAACATTGTAAATTTTAATTGTGACGTATTTATAAGTGTTAGACTAATTGTTCCTGTAATATTCGGTTCCTAGTTATTATTGTATAAGGACGTTCCGTAGGGATTAAACCGAGTTTTCGGAAATTTTATTTTTCATATATTTTCATAAAATCTGAGTTATACTTCCTGTCTTCCTGCAATAATCTTTATATTTTTCGGCTTGTTTTTCAACTTCTTGTCTCCGGCGAGGTCCCTGGTATATATTCCGACGTTCGGCGCTGTTGCTAGGTCCTCCTGGAACAAAGAAAACACAAAATTATTATCAAATTTTCATCAATTTTTAGTATAAAAACAGTTTTTTCAAAATGACTAAGTCAAACCTCCACCCACGCTTTTAGTTTCAGTAGTACATTACAGTTCTCGGTGATCCGCGTCGATTGGTACATTTATCGCGCGTTTCCGGGATCTGGAAGTTTGTCAAATCGAAGAAAACTCGAAAACAATAGAACCGAGGTTACCTAAGGGGTAGCACATCGACAGAAATAGGAACATTGTAAATTTTAATTGTGACGTATTTATAAGTGTTAGACTAATTGTTCCTGTAATATTCGGTTCCTAGTTATTATTGTATAAGGACGTTCCGTAGGGATTAAACCGAGTTTTCGGAAATTTTATTTTTCATATATTTTCATAAAATCTGAGTTATACTTCCTGTCTTCCTGCAATAATCTTTATATTTTTCGGCTTGTTTTTCAACTTCTTGTCTCCGGCGAGGTCCCTGGTATATATTCCGACGTTCGGCGCTGTTGCTAGGTCCTCCTGGAACAAAGAAAACACAAAATTATTATCAAATTTTCATCAATTTTTAGTATAAAAACAGTTTTTTCAAAATGACTAAGTCAAACCTCCACCCACGCTTTTAGTTTCAGTAGTACATTACAGTTCTCGGTGATCCGCGTCGATTGGTACCTTTATCGCGCGTTTCCGGGATCTGGAAGTTTGTCAAATCGAAGAAAACTCGAAAACAATAGAACCGAGGTTACCTAAGGGGTAGCACATCGACAGAAATAGGAACATTGTAAATTTTAATTGTGACGTATTTATAAGTGTTAGACTAATTGTTCCTGTAATATTCGGTTCCTAGTTATTATTGTATAAGGACGTTCCGTAGGGATTAAACCGAGTTTTCGGAAATTTTATTTTTCATATATTTTCATAAAATCTGAGTTATACTTCCTGTCTTCCTGCAATAATCTTTATATTTTTCGGCTTGTTTTTCAACTTCTTGTCTCCGGCGAGGTCCCTGGTATATATTCCGACGTTCGGCGCTGTTGCTAGGTCCTCCTGGAACAAAGAAAACACAAAATTATTATCAAATTTTCATCAATTTTTAGTATAAAAACTGTTTTTTCAAAATGACTAAGTCAAACCTCCACCCACGCTTTTAATTTCAGTAGTACATTACAGTTCTCGGTGATCCGCGTCGATTGGTACATTTATCGCGCGTTTACGGGATCTGGAAGTTTGTCAAATCGAAGAAAACTCGAAAACAATAGAACCGAGGTTACCTAAGGGGTAGCACATCGACAGAAATAGGAACATTGTAAATTTTAATTGTGACGTATTTATAAGTGTTAGACTAATTGTTCCTGTAATATTCGGTTCCTAGTTATTATTGTATAAGGACGTTCCGTAGGGATTAAACCGAGTTTTCGGAAATTTTATTTTTCATATATTTTCATAAAATCTGAGTTATACTTCCTGTCTTCCTGCAATAATCTTTATATTTTTCGGCTTGTTTTTCAACTTCTTGTCTCCGGCGAGGTCCCTGGTATATATTCCGACGTTCGGCGCTGTTGCTAGGTCCTCCTGGAACAAAGAAAACACAAAATTATTATCAAATTTTCATCAATTTTTAGTATAAAAACAGTTTTTTCAAAATGACTAAGTCAAACCTCCACCCACGCTTTTAGTTTCAGTAGTACATTACAGTTCTCGGTGATCCGCGTCGATTGGTACCTTTATCGCGCGTTTCCGGGATCTGGAAGTTTGTCAAATCGAAGAAAACTCGAAAACAATAGAACCGAGGTTACCTAAGGGGTAGCACATCGACAGAAATAGGAACATTGTAAATTTTAATTGTGACGTATTTATAAGTGTTAGACTAATTGTTCCTGTAATATTCGGTTCCTAGTTATTATTGTATAAGGACGTTCCGTAGGGATTAAACCGAGTTTTCGGAAATTTTATTTTTCATATATTTTCATAAAATCTGAGTTATACTTCCTGTCTTCCTGCAATAATCTTTATATTTTTCGGCTTGTTTTTCAACTTCTTGTCTCCGGCGAGGTCCCTGGTATATATTCCGACGTTCGGCGCTGTTGCTAGGTCCTCCTGGAACAAAGAAAACACAAAATTATTATCAAATTTTCATCAATTTTTAGTATAAAAACAGTTTTTTCAAAATGACTAAGTCAAACCTCCACCCACGCTTTTAGTTTCAGTAGTACATTACAGTTCTCGGTGATCCGCGTCGATTGGTACCTTTATCGCGCGTTTCCGGGATCTGGAAGTTTGTCAAATCGAAGAAAACTCGAAAACAATAGAACCGAGGTTACCTAAGGGGTAGCACATCGACAGAAATAGGAACATTGTAAATTTTAATTGTGACGTATTTATAAGTGTTAGACTAATTGTTCCTGTAATATTCGGTTCCTAGTTATTATTGTATAAGGACGTTCCGTAGGGATTAAACCGAGTTTTCGGAAATTTTATTTTTCATATATTTTCATAAAATCTGAGTTATACTTCCTGTCTTCCTGCAATAATCTTTATATTTTTCGGCTTGTTTTTCAACTTCTTGTCTCCGGCGAGGTCCCTGGTATATATTCCGACGTTCGGCGCTGTTGCTAGGTCCTCCTGGAACAAAGAAAACACAAAATTATTATCAAATTTTCATCAATTTTTAGTATAAAAACTGTTTTTTCAAAATGACTAAGTCAAACCTCCACCCACGCTTTTAATTTCAGTAGTTCATTACAGTTCTCGGTGATCCGCGTCGATTGGTACATTTATCGCGCGTTTACGGGATCTGGAAGTTTGTCAAATCGAAGAAAACTCGAAAACAATAGAACCGAGGTTACCTAAGGGGTAGCACATCGACAGAAATAGGAACATTGTAAATTTTAATTGTGACGTATTTATAATTGTTAGACTAATTGTTCCTGTAATATTCGGTTCCTAGTTATTATTGTATAAGGACGTTCCGTAGGGATTAAACCGAGTTTTCGGAAATTTTATTTTTCATATATTTTCATAAAATCTGAGTTATACTTCCTGTCTTCCTGCAATAATCTTTATATTTTTCGGCTTGTTTTTCAACTTCTTGTCTCCGGCGAGGTCCCTGGTATATATTCCGACGTTCGGCGCTGTTGCTAGGTCCTCCTGGAACAAAGAAAACACAAAATTATTATCAAATTTTCATCAATTTTTAGTATAAAAACTGTTTTTTCAAAATGACTAAGTCAAACCTCCACCCACGCTTTTAATTTCAGTAGTACATTACAGTTCTCGGTGATCCGCGTCGATTGGTACATTTATCGCGCGTTTACGGGATCTGGAAGTTTGTCAAATCGAAGAAAACTCGAAAACAATAGAACCGAGGTTACCTAAGGGGTAGCACATCGACAGAAATAGGAACATTGTAAATTTTAATTGTGACGTATTTATAATTGTTAGACTAATTGTTCCTGTAATATTCGGTTCCTAGTTATTATTGTATAAGGACGTTCCGTAGGGATTAAACCGAGTTTTCGGAAATTTTATTTTTCATATATTTTCATAAAATCTGAGTTATACTTCCTGTCTTCCTGCAATAATCTTTATATTTTTCGGCTTGTTTTTCAACTTCTTGTCTCCGGCGAGGTCCCTGGTATATATTCCGACGTTCGGCGCTGTTGCTAGGTCCTCCTGGAACAAAGAAAACACAAAATTATTATCAAATTTTCATCAATTTTTAGTATAAAAACTGTTTTTTCAAAATGACTAAGTCAAACCTCCACCCACGCTTTTAATTTCAGTAGTACATTACAGTTCTCGGTGATCCGCGTCGATTGGTACATTTATCGCGCGTTTACGGGATCTGGAAGTTTGTCAAATCGAAGAAAACTCGAAAACAATAGAACCGAGGTTACCTAAGGGGTAGCACATCGACAGAAATAGGAACATTGTAAATTTTAATTGTGACGTATTTATAATTGTTAGACTAATTGTTCCTGTAATATTCGGTTCCTAGTTATTATTGTATAAGGACGTTCCGTAGGGATTAAACCGAGTTTTCGGAAATTTTATTTTTCATATATTTTCATAAAATCTGAGTTATACTTCCTGTCTTCCTGCAATAATCTTTATATTTTTCGGCTTGTTTTTCAACTTCTTGTCTCCGGCGAGGTCCCTGGTATATATTCCGACGTTCGGCGCTGTTGCTAGGTCCTCCTGGAACAAAGAAAACACAAAATTATTATCAAATTTTCATCAATTTTTAGTATAAAAACAGTTTTTTCAAAATGACTATGTCAAACCTCCACCCACGCTTTTAGTTTCAGTAGTACATTACAGTTCTCGGTGATCCGCGTCGATTGGTACCTTTATCGCGCGTTTCCGGGATCTGGAAGTTTGTCAAATCGAAGAAAACTCGAAAACAATAGAACCGAGGTTACCTAAGGGGTAGCACATCGACAGAAATAGGAACATTGTAAATTTTAATTGTGACGTATTTATAAGTGTTAGACTAATTGTTCCTGTAATATTCGGTTCCTAGTTATTATTGTATAAGGACGTTCCGTAGGGATTAAACCGAGTTTTCGGAAATTTTATTTTTCATATATTTTCATAAAATCTGAGTTATACTTCCTGTCTTCCTGCAATAATCTTTATATTTTTCGGCTTGTTTTTCAACTTCTTGTCTCCGGCGAGGTCCCTGGTATATATTCCGACGTTCGGCGCTGTTGCTAGGTCCTCCTGGAACAAAGAAAACACAAAATTATTATCAAATTTTCATCAATTTTTAGTATAAAAACAGTTTTTTCAAAATGACTAAGTCAAACCTCCACCCACGCTTTTAGTTTCAGTAGTACATTACAGTTCTCGGTGATCCGCGTCGATTGGTACCTTTATCGCGCGTTTCCGGGATCTGGAAGTTTGTCAAATCGAAGAAAACTCGAAAACAATAGAACCGAGGTTACCTAAGGGGTAGCACATCGACAGAAATAGGAACATTGTAAATTTTAATTGTGACGTATTTATAAGTGTTAGACTGATTGTTCCTGTAATATTCGGTTCCTAGTTATTATTGTATAAGGACGTTCCGTAGGGATTAAACCGAGTTTTCGGAAATTTTATTTTTCATATATTTTCATAAAATCTGAGTTATACTTCCTGTCTTCCTGCAATAATCTTTATATTTTTCGGCTTGTTTTTCAACTTCTTGTCTCCGGCGAAGTCCCTGGTATATATTCCGACGTTCGGCGCTGTTGCTAGGTCCTCCTGAAACAAAGAAAACACAAAATTATTATCAAATTTTCATCAATTTTTAGTATAAAAACAGTTTTTTCAAAATGACTATGTCAAACCTCCACCCACGCTTTTAGTTTCAGTAGTACATTACAGTTCTCGGTGATCCGCGTCGATTGGTACCTTTATCGCGCGTTTCCGGGATCTGGAAGTTTGTCAAATCGAAGAAAACTCGAAAACAATAGAACCGAGGTTACCTAAGGGGTAGCACATCGACAGAAATAGGAACATTGTAAATTTTAATTGTGGCGTATTTATAAGTGTTAGACTAATTGTTCCTGTAATATTCGGTTCCTAGTTATTATTGTATAAGGACGTTCCGTAGGGATTAAACCGAGTTTTCGGAAATTTTATTTTTCATATATTTTCATAAAATCTGAGTTATACTTCCTGTCTTCCTGCAATAATCTTTATATTTTTCGGCTTGTTTTTCAACTTCTTGTCTCCGGCGAGGTCCCTGGTATATATTCCGACGTTCGGCGCTGTTGCTAGGTCCTCCTGGAACAAAGAAAACACAAAATTATTATCAAATTTTCATCAATTTTTAGTATAAAAACAGTTTTTTCAAAATGACTAAGTCAAACCTCCACCCACGCTTTTAGTTTCAGTAGTACATTACAGTTCTCGGTGATCCGCGTCGATTGGTACCTTTATCGCGCGTTTCCGGGATCTGGAAGTTTGTCAAATCGAAGAAAACTCGAAAACAATAGAACCGAGGTTACCTAAGGGGTAGCACATCGACAGAAATAGGAACATTGTAAATTTTAATTGTGACGTATTTATAAGTGTTAGACTAATTGTTCCTGTAATATTCGGTTCCTAGTTATTATTGTATAAGGACGTTCCGTAGGGATTAAACCGAGTTTTCGGAAATTTTATTTTTCATATATTTTCATAAAACCTGAGTTATACTTCCTGTCTTCCTGCAATAATCTTTATATTTTTCGGCTTGTTTTTCAACTTCTTGTCTCCGGCGAGGTCCCTGGTATATATTCCGACGTTCGGCGCTGTTGCTAGGTCCTCCTGGAACAAAGAAAACACAAAATTATTATCAAATTTTCATCAATTTTTAGTATAAAAACAGTTTTTTCAAAATGACTAAGTCAAACCTCCACCCACGCTTTTAGTTTCAGTAGTACATTACAGTTCTCGGTGATCCGCGTCGATTGGTACCTTTATCGCGCGTTTCCGGGATCTGGAAGTTTGTCAAATCGAAGAAAACTCGAAAACAATAGAACCGAGGTTACCTAAGGGGTAGCACATCGACAGAAATAGGAACATTGTAAATTTTAATTGTGACGTATTTATAAGTGTTAGACTAATTGTTCCTGTAATATTCGGTTCCTAGTTATTATTGTATAAGGACGTTCCGTAGGGATTAAACCGAGTTTTCGGAAATTTTATTTTTCATATATTTTCATAAAATCTGAGTTATACTTCCTGTCTTCCTGCAATAATCTTTATATTTTTCGGCTTGTTTTTCAACTTCTTGTCTCCGGCGAGGTCCCTGGTATATATTTCGACGTTCGGCGCTGTTGCTAGGTCCTCCTGGAACAAAGAAAACACAAAATTATTATCAAATTTTCATCAATTTTTAGTATAAAAACAGTTTTTTCAAAATGACTAAGTCAAACCTCCACCCACGCTTTTAGTTTCAGTAGTACATTACAGTTCTCGGTGATCCGCGTCAATTGGTACCTTTATCGCGCGTTTCCGGGATCTGGAAGTTTGTCAAATCGAAGAAAACTCGAAAACAATAGAACCGAGGTTACCTAAGGGGTAGCACATCGACAGAAATAGGAACATTGTAAATTTTAATTGTGACGTATTTATAAGTGTTAGACTAATTGTTCCTGTAATATTCGGTTCCTAGTTATTATTGTATAAGGACGTTCCGTAGGGATTAAACCGAGTTTTCGGAAATTTTATTTTTCATATATTTTCATAAAATCTGAGTTATACTTCCTGTCTTCCTGCAATAATCTTTATATTTTTCGGCTTGTTTTTCAACTTCTTGTCTCCGGCGAGGTCCCTGGTATATATTCCGACGTTCGGCGCTGTTGCTAGGTCCTCCTGGAACAAAGAAAACACAAAATTATTATCAAATTTTCATCAATTTTTAGTATAAAAACTGTTTTTTCAAAATGACTAAGTCAAACCTCCACCCACGCTTTTAATTTCAGTAGTACATTACAGTTCTCGGTGATCCGCGTCGATTGGTACATTTATCGCGCGTTTACGGGATCTGGAAGTTTGTCAAATCGAAGAAAACTCGAAAACAATAGAACCGAGGTTACCTAAGGGGTAGCACATCGACAGAAATAGGAACATTGTAAATTTTAATTGTGACGTATTTATAATTGTTAGACTAATTGTTCCTGTAATATTCGGTTCCTAGTTATTATTGTATAAGGACGTTCCGTAGGGATTAAACCGAGTTTTCGGAAATTTTATTTTTCATATATTTTCATAAAATCTGAGTTATACTTCCTGTCTTCCTGCAATAATCTTTATATTTTTCGGCTTGTTTTTCAACTTCTTGTCTCCGGCGAGGTCCCTGGTATATATTCCGACGTTCGGCGCTGTTGCTAGGTCCTCCTGGAACAAAGAAAACACAAAATTATTATCAAATTTTCATCAATTTTTAGTATAAAAACAGTTTTTTCAAAATGACTAAGTCAAACCTCCACCCACGCTTTTAGTTTCAGTAGTACATTACAGTTCTCGGTGATCCGCGTCAATTGGTACCTTTATCGCGCGTTTCCGGGATCTGGAAGTTTGTCAAATCGAAGAAAACTCGAAAACAATAGAACCGAGGTTACCTAAGGGGTAGCACATCGACAGAAATAGGAACATTGTAAATTTTAATTGTGACGTATTTATAAGTGTTAGACTAATTGTTCCTGTAATATTCGGTTCCTAGTTATTATTGTATAAGGACGTTCCGTAGGGATTAAACCGAGTTTTCGGAAATTTTATTTTTCATATATTTTCATAAAATCTGAGTTATACTTCCTGTCTTCCTGCAATAATCTTTATATTTTTCGGCTTGTTTTTCAACTTCTTGTCTCCGGCGAGGTCCCTGGTATATATTCCGACGTTCGGCGCTGTTGCTAGGTCCTCCTGGAACAAAGAAAACACAAAATTATTATCAAATTTTCATCAATTTTTAGTATAAAAACTGTTTTTTCAAAATGACTAAGTCAAACCTCCACCCACGCTTTTAATTTCAGTAGTACATTACAGTTCTCGGTGATCCGCGTCGATTGGTACATTTATCGCGCGTTTACGGGATCTGGAAGTTTGTCAAATCGAAGAAAACTCGAAAACAATAGAACCGAGGTTACCTAAGGGGTAGCACATCGACAGAAATAGGAACATTGTAAATTTTAATTGTGACGTATTTATAATTGTTAGACTAATTGTTCCTGTAATATTCGGTTCCTAGTTATTATTGTATAAGGACGTTCCGTAGGGATTAAACCGAGTTTTCGGAAATTTTATTTTTCATATATTTTCATAAAATCTGAGTTATACTTCCTGTCTTCCTGCAATAATCTTTATATTTTTCGGCTTGTTTTTCAACTTCTTGTCTCCGGCGAGGTCCCTGGTATATATTCCGACGTTCGGCGCTGTTGCTAGGTCCTCCTGGAACAAAGAAAACACAAAATTATTATCAAATTTTCATCAATTTTTAGTATAAAAACTGTTTTTTCAAAATGACTAAGTCAAACCTCCACCCACGCTTTTAATTTCAGTAGTACATTACAGTTCTCGGTGATCCGCGTCGATTGGTACATTTATCGCGCGTTTACGGGATCTGGAAGTTTGTCAAATCGAAGAAAACTCGAAAACAATAGAACCGAGGTTACCTAAGGGGTAGCACATCGACAGAAATAGGAACATTGTAAATTTTAATTGTGACGTATTTATAATTGTTAGACTAATTGTTCCTGTAATATTCGGTTCCTAGTTATTATTGTATAAGGACGTTCCGTAGGGATTAAACCGAGTTTTCGGAAATTTTATTTTTCATATATTTTCATAAAATCTGAGTTATACTTCCTGTCTTCCTGCAATAATCTTTATATTTTTCGGCTTGTTTTTCAACTTCTTGTCTCCGGCGAGGTCCCTGGTATATATTCCGACGTTCGGCGCTGTTGCTAGGTCCTCCTGGAACAAAGAAAACACAAAATTATTATCAAATTTTCATCAATTTTTAGTATAAAAACAGTTTTTTCAAAATGACTATGTCAAACCTCCACCCACGCTTTTAGTTTCAGTAGTACATTACAGTTCTCGGTGATCCGCGTCGATTGGTACCTTTATCGCGCGTTTCCGGGATCTGGAAGTTTGTCAAATCGAAGAAAACTCGAAAACAATAGAACCGAGGTTACCTAAGGGGTAGCACATCGACAGAAATAGGAACATTGTAAATTTTAATTGTGACGTATTTATAAGTGTTAGACTAATTGTTCCTGTAATATTCGGTTCCTAGTTATTATTGTATAAGGACGTTCCGTAGGGATTAAACCGAGTTTTCGGAAATTTTATTTTTCATATATTTTCATAAAATCTGAGTTATACTTCCTGTCTTCCTGCAATAATCTTTATATTTTTCGGCTTGTTTTTCAACTTCTTGTCTCCGGCGAGGTCCCTGGTATATATTCCGACGTTCGGCGCTGTTGCTAGGTCCTCCTGGAACAAAGAAAACACAAAATTATTATCAAATTTTCATCAATTTTTAGTATAAAAACAGTTTTTTCAAAATGACTAAGTCAAACCTCCACCCACGCTTTTAGTTTCAGTAGTACATTACAGTTCTCGGTGATCCGCGTCGATTGGTACCTTTATCGCGCGTTTCCGGGATCTGGAAGTTTGTCAAATCGAAGAAAACTCGAAAACAATAGAACCGAGGTTACCTAAGGGGTAGCACATCGACAGAAATAGGAACATTGTAAATTTTAATTGTGACGTATTTATAAGTGTTAGACTAATTGTTCCTGTAATATTCGGTTCCTAGTTATTATTGTATAAGGACGTTCCGTAGGGATTAAACCGAGTTTTCGGAAATTTTATTTTTCATATATTTTCATAAAATCTGAGTTATACTTCCTGTCTTCCTGCAATAATCTTTATATTTTTCGGCTTGTTTTTCAACTTCTTGTCTCCGGCGAGGTCCCTGGTATATATTCCGCATTCGGCGCTGTTGCTAGGTCCTCCTGGAACAAAGAAAACACAAAATTATTATCAAATTTTCATCAATTTTTAGTATAAAAACAGTTTTTTCAAAATGACTAAGTCAAACCTCCACCCACGCTTTTAGTTTCAGTAGTACATTACAGTTCTCGGTGATCCGCGTCGATTGGTACCTTTATCGCGCGTTTCCGGGATCTGGAAGTTTGTCAAATCGAAGAAAACTCGAAAACAATAGAACCGAGGTTACCTAAGGGGTAGCACATCGACAGAAATAGGAACATTGTAAATTTTAATTGTGACGTATTTATAAGTGTTAGACTAATTGTTCCTGTAATATTCGGTTCCTAGTTATTATTGTATAAGGACGTTCCGTAGGGATTAAACCGAGTTTTCGGAAATTTTATTTTTCATATATTTTCATAAAATCTGAGTTATACTTCCTGTCTTCCTGCAATAATCTTTATATTTTTCGGCTTGTTTTTCAACTTCTTGTCTCCGGCGAGGTCCCTGGTATATATTCCGACGTTCGGCGCTGTTGCTAGGTCCTCCTGGAACAAAGAAAACACAAAATTATTATCAAATTTTCATCAATTTTTAGTATAAAAACAGTTTTTTCAAAATGACTAAGTCAAACCTCCACCCACGCTTTTAGTTTCAGTAGTACATTACAGTTCTCGGTGATCCGCGTCGATTGGTACATTTATCGCGCGTTTCCGGGATCTGGAAGTTTGTCAAATCGAAGAAAACTCGAAAACAATAGAACCGAGGTTACCTAAGGGGTAGCACATCGACAGAAATAGGAACATTGTAAATTTTAATTGTGACGTATTTATAAGTGTTAGACTGATTGTTCCTGTAATATTCGGTTCCTAGTTATTATTGTATAAGGACGTTCCGTAGGGATTAAACCGAGTTTTCGGAAATTTTATTTTTCATATATTTTCATAAAATCTGAGTTATACTTCCTGTCTTCCTGCAATAATCTTTATATTTTTCGGCTTGTTTTTCAACTTCTTGTCTCCGGCGAGGTCCCTGGTATATATTCCGACGTTCGGCGCTGTTGCTAGGTCCTCCTGGAACAAAGAAAACACAAAATTATTATCAAATTTTCATCAATTTTTAGTATAAAAACAGTTTTTTCAAAATGACTAAGTCAAACCTCCACCCACGCTTTTAGTTTCAGTAGTACATTACAGTTCTCGGTGATCCGCGTCGATTGGTACATTTATCGCGCGTTTCCGGGATCTGGAAGTTTGTCAAATCGAAGAAAACTCGAAAACAATAGAACCGAGGTTACCTAAGGGGTAGCACATCGACAGAAATAGGAACATTGTAAATTTTAATTGTGACGTATTTATAAGTGTTAGACTAATTGTTCCTGTAATATTCGGTTCCTAGTTATTATTGTATAAGGACGTTCCGTAGGGATTAAACCGAGTTTTCGGAAATTTTATTTTTCATATATTTTCATAAAACCTGAGTTATACTTCCTGTCTTCCTGCAATAATCTTTATATTTTTCGGCTTGTTTTTCAACTTCTTGTCTCCGGCGAGGTCCCTGGTATATATTCCGACGTTCGGCGCTGTTGCTAGGTCCTCCTGGAACAAAGAAAACACAAAATTATTATCAAATTTTCATCAATTTTTAGTATAAAAACAGTTTTTTCAAAATGACTAAGTCAAACCTCCACCCACGCTTATAGTTTCAGTAGTACATTACAGTTCTCGGTGATCCGCGTCGATTGGTACCTTTATCGCGCGTTTCCGGGATCTGGAAGTTTGTCAAATCGAAGAAAACTCGAAAACAATAGAACCGAGGTTACCTAAGGGGTAGCACATCGACAGAAATAGGAACATTGTAAATTTTAATTGTGACGTATTTATAAGTGTTAGACTGATTGTTCCTGTAATATTCGGTTCCTAGTTATTATTGTATAAGGACGTTCCGTAGGGATTAAACCGAGTTTTCGGAAATTTTATTTTTCATATATTTTCATAAAATCTGAGTTATACTTCCTGTCTTCCTGCAATAATCTTTATATTTTTCGGCTTGTTTTTCAACTTCTTGTCTCCGGCGAGGTCCCTGGTATATATTCCGACGTTCGGCGCTGTTGCTAGGTCCTCCTGGAACAAAGAAAACACAAAATTATTATCAAATTTTCATCAATTTTTAGTATAAAAACAGTTTTTTCAAAATGACTAAGTCAAACCTCCACCCACGCTTTTAGTTTCAGTAGTACATTACAGTTCTCGGTGATCCGCGTCGATTGGTACATTTATCACGCGTTTCCGGGATCTGGAAGTTTGTCAAATCGAAGAAAACTCGAAAACAATAGAACCGAGGTTACCTAAGGGGTAGCACATCGACAGAAATAGGAACATTGTAAATTTTAATTGTGACGTATTTATAAGTGTTAGACTAATTGTTCCTGTAATATTCGGTTCCTAGTTATTATTGTATAAGGACGTTCCGTAGGGATTAAACCGAGTTTTCGGAAATTTTATTTTTCATATATTTTCATAAAACCTGAGTTATACTTCCTGTCTTCCTGCAATAATCTTTATATTTTTCGGCTTGTTTTTCAACTTCTTGTCTCCGGCGAGGTCCCTGGTATATATTCCGACGTTCGGCGCTGTTGCTAGGTCCTCCTGGAACAAAGAAAACACAAAATTATTATCAAATTTTCATCAATTTTTAGTATAAAAACAGTTTTTTCAAAATGACTAAGTCAAACCTCCACCCACGCTTTTAGTTTCAGTAGTACATTACAGTTCTCGGTGATCCGCGTCGATTGGTACCTTTATCGCGCGTTTCCGGGATCTGGAAGTTTGTCAAATCGAAGAAAACTCGAAAACAATAGAACCGAGGTTACCTAAGGGGTAGCACATCGACAGAAATAGGAACATTGTAAATTTTAATTGTGACGTATTTATAAGTGTTAGACTAATTGTTCCTGTAATATTCGGTTCCTAGTTATTATTGTATAAGGACGTTCCGTAGGGATTAAACCGAGTTTTCGGAAATTTTATTTTTCATATATTTTCATAAAATCTGAGTTATACTTCCTGTCTTCCTGCAATAATCTTTATATTTTTCGGCTTGTTTTTCAACTTCTTGTCTCCGGCGAGGTCCCTGGTATATATTCCGACGTTCGGCGCTGTTGCTAGGTCCTCCTGGAACAAAGAAAACACAAAATTATTATCAAATTTTCATCAATTTTTAGTATAAAAACAGTTTTTTCAAAATGACTAAGTCAAACCTCCACCCACGCTTTTAGTTTCAGTAGTACATTACAGTTCTCGGTGATCCGCGTCGATTGGTACATTTATCGCGCGTTTCCGGGATCTGGAAGTTTGTCAAATCGAAGAAAACTCGAAAACAATAGAACCGAGGTTACCTAAGGGGTAGCACATCGACAGAAATAGGAACATTGTAAATTTTAATTGTGACGTATTTATAAGTGTTAGACTGATTGTTCCTGTAATATTCGGTTCCTAGTTATTATTGTATAAGGACGTTCCGTAGGGATTAAACCGAGTTTTCGGAAATTTTATTTTTCATATATTTTCATAAAATCTGAGTTATACTTCCTGTCTTCCTGCAATAATCTTTATATTTTTCGGCTTGTTTTTCAACTTCTTGTCTCCGGCGAGGTCCCTGGTATATATTCCGACGTTCGGCGCTGTTGCTAGGTCCTCCTGGAACAAAGAAAACACAAAATTATTATCAAATTTTCATCAATTTTTAGTATAAAAACAGTTTTTTCAAAATGACTAAGTCAAACCTCCACCCACGCTTTTAGTTTCAGTAGTACATTACAGTTCTCGGTGATCCGCGTCGATTGGTACATTTATCGCGCGTTTCCGGGATCTGGAAGTTTGTCAAATCGAAGAAAACTCGAAAACAATAGAACCGAGGTTACCTAAGGGGTAGCACATCGACAGAAATAGGAACATTGTAAATTTTAATTGTGACGTATTTATAAGTGTTAGACTAATTGTTCCTGTAATATTCGGTTCCTAGTTATTATTGTATAAGGACGTTCCGTAGGGATTAAACCGAGTTTTCGGAAATTTTATTTTTCATATATTTTCATAAAACCTGAGTTATACTTCCTGTCTTCCTGCAATAATCTTTATATTTTTCGGCTTGTTTTTCAACTTCTTGTCTCCGGCGAGGTCCCTGGTATATATTCCGACGTTCGGCGCTGTTGCTAGGTCCTCCTGGAACAAAGAAAACACAAAATTATTATCAAATTTTCATCAATTTTTAGTATAAAAACAGTTTTTTCAAAATGACTAAGTCAAACCTCCACCCACGCTTATAGTTTCAGTAGTACATTACAGTTCTCGGTGATCCGCGTCGATTGGTACCTTTATCGCGCGTTTCCGGGATCTGGAAGTTTGTCAAATCGAAGAAAACTCGAAAACAATAGAACCGAGGTTACCTAAGGGGTAGCACATCGACAGAAATAGGAACATTGTAAATTTTAATTGTGACGTATTTATAAGTGTTAGACTAATTGTTCCTGTAATATTCGGTTCCTAGTTATTATTGTATAAGGACGTTCCGTAGGGATTAAACCGAGTTTTCGGAAATTTTATTTTTCATATATTTTCATAAAACCTGAGTTATACTTCCTGTCTTCCTGCAATAATCTTTATATTTTTCGGCTTGTTTTTCAACTTCTTGTCTCCGGCGAGGTCCCTGGTATATATTCCGACGTTCGGCGCTGTTGCTAGGTCCTCCTGGAACAAAGAAAACACAAAATTATTATCAAATTTTCATCAATTTTTAGTATAAAAACAGTTTTTTCAAAATGACTAAGTCAAACCTCCACCCACGCTTATAGTTTCAGTAGTACATTACAGTTCTCGGTGATCCGCGTCGATTGGTACATTTATCGCGCGTTTCCGGGATCTGGAAGTTTGTCAAATCGAAGAAAACTCGAAAACAATAGAACCGAGGTTACCTAAGGGGTAGCACATCGACAGAAATAGGAACATTGTAAATTTTAATTGTGACGTATTTATAAGTGTTAGACTAATTGTTCCTGTAATATTCGGTTCCTAGTTATTATTGTATAAGGACGTTCCGTAGGGATTAAACCGAGTTTTCGGAAATTTTATTTTTCATATATTTTCATAAAATCTGAGTTATACTTCCTGTCTTCCTGCAATAATCTTTATATTTTTCGGCTTGTTTTTCAACTTCTTGTCTCCGGCGAGGTCCCTGGTATATATTCCGACGTTCGGCGCTGTTGCTAGGTCCTCCTGGAACAAAGAAAACACAAAATTATTATCAAATTTTCATCAATTTTTAGTATAAAAACTGTTTTTTCAAAATGACTAAGTCAAACCTCCACCCACGCTTTTAATTTCAGTAGTACATTACAGTTCTCGGTGATCCGCGTCGATTGGTACATTTATCGCGCGTTTACGGGATCTGGAAGATTGTCAAATCGAAGAAAACTCGAAAACAATAGAACCGAGGTTACCTAAGGGGTAGCACATCGACAGAAATAGGAACATTGTAAATTTTAATTGTGACGTATTTATAATTGTTAGACTAATTGTTCCTGTAATATTCGGTTCCTAGTTATTATTGTATAAGGACGTTCCGTAGGGATTAAACCGAGTTTTCGGAAATTTTATTTTTCATATATTTTCATAGAATCTGAGTTATACTTCCTGTCTTCCTGCAATAATCTTTATATTTTTCGGCTTGTTTTTCAACTTCTTGTCTCCGGCGAGGTCCCTGGTATATATTCCGACGTTCGGCGCTGTTGCTAGGTCCTCCTGGAACAAAGAAAACACAAAATTATTATCAAATTTTCATCAATTTTTAGTATAAAAACTGTTTTTTCAAAATGACTAAGTCAAACCTCCACCCACGCTTTTAATTTCAGTAGTACATTACAGTTCTCGGTGATCCGCGTCGATTGGTACATTTATCGCGCGTTTACGGGATCTGGAAGTTTGTCAAATCGAAGAAAACTCGAAAACAATAGAACCGAGGTTACCTAAGGGGTAGCACATCGACAGAAATAGGAACATTGTAAATTTTAATTGTGACGTATTTATAATTGTTAGACTAATTGTTCCTGTAATATTCGGTTCCTAGTTATTATTGTATAAGGACGTTCCGTAGGGATTAAACCGAGTTTTCGGAAATTTTATTTTTCATATATTTTCATAAAATCTGAGTTATACTTCCTGTCTTCCTGCAATAATCTTTATATTTTTCGGCTTGTTTTTCAACTTCTTGTCTCCGGCGAGGTCCCTGGTATATATTCCGACGTTCGGCGCTGTTGCTAGGTCCTCCTGGAACAAAGAAAACACAAAATTATTATCAAATTTTCATCAATTTTTAGTATAAAAACAGTTTTTTCAAAATGACTATGTCAAACCTCCACCCACGCTTTTAGTTTCAGTAGTACATTACAGTTCTCGGTGATCCGCGTCGATTGGTACCTTTATCGCGCGTTTCCGGGATCTGGAAGTTTGTCAAATCGAAGAAAACTCGAAAACAATAGAACCGAGGTTACCTAAGGGGTAGCACATCGACAGAAATAGGAACATTGTAAATTTTAATTGTGACGTATTTATAAGTGTTAGACTAATTGTTCCTGTAATATTCGGTTCCTAGTTATTATTGTATAAGGACGTTCCGTAGGGATTAAACCGAGTTTTCGGAAATTTTATTTTTCATATATTTTCATAAAATCTGAGTTATACTTCCTGTCTTCCTGCAATAATCTTTATATTTTTCGGCTTGTTTTTCAACTTCTTGTCTCCGGCGAGGTCCCTGGTATATATTCCGACGTTCGGCGCTGTTGCTAGGTCCTCCTGGAACAAAGAAAACACAAAATTATTATCAAATTTTCATCAATTTTTAGTATAAAAACAGTTTTTTCAAAATGACTAAGTCAAACCTCCACCCACGCTTTTAGTTTCAGTAGTACATTACAGTTCTCGGTGATCCGCGTCGATTGGTACATTTATCGCGCGTTTCCGGGATCTGGAAGTTTGTCAAATCGAAGAAAACTCGAAAACAATAGAACCGAGGTTACCTAAGGGGTAGCACATCGACAGAAATAGGAACATTGTAAATTTTAATTGTGACGTATTTATAAGTGTTAGACTGATTGTTCCTGTAATATTCGGTTCCTAGTTATTATTGTATAAGGACGTTCCGTAGGGATTAAACCGAGTTTTCGGAAATTTTATTTTTCATATATTTTCATAAAATCTGAGTTATACTTCCTGTCTTCCTGCAATAATCTTTATATTTTTCGGCTTGTTTTTCAACTTCTTGTCTCCGGCGAGGTCCCTGGTATATATTCCGACGTTCGGCGCTGTTGCTAGGTCCTCCTGGAACAAAGAAAACACAAAATTATTATCAAATTTTCATCAATTTTTAGTATAAAAACAGTTTTTTCAAAATGACTAAGTCAAACCTCCACCCACGCTTTTAGTTTCAGTAGTACATTACAGTTCTCGGTGATCCGCGTCGATTGGTACATTTATCGCGCGTTTCCGGGATCTGGAAGTTTGTCAAATCGAAGAAAACTCGAAAACAATAGAACCGAGGTTACCTAAGGGGTAGCACATCGACAGAAATAGGAACATTGTAAATTTTAATTGTGACGTATTTATAAGTGTTAGACTAATTGTTCCTGTAATATTCGGTTCCTAGTTATTATTGTATAAGGACGTTCCGTAGGGATTAAACCGAGTTTTCGGAAATTTTATTTTTCATATATTTTCATAAAATCTGAGTTATACTTCCTGTCTTCCTGCAATAATCTTTATATTTTTCGGCTTGTTTTTCAACTTCTTGTCTCCGGCGAGGTCCCTGGTATATATTCCGACGTTCGGCGCTGTTGCTAGGTCCTCCTGGAACAAAGAAAACACAAAATTATTATCAAATTTTCATCAATTTTTAGTATAAAAACTGTTTTTTCAAAATGACTAAGTCAAACCTCCACCCACGCTTTTAATTTCAGTAGTACATTACAGTTCTCGGTGATCCGCGTCGATTGGTACCTTTATCGCGCGTTTCCGGGATCTGGAAGTTTGTCAAATCGAAGAAAACTCGAAAACAATAGAACCGAGGTTACCTAAGGGGTAGCACATCGACAGAAATAGGAACATTGTAAATTTTAATTGTGACGTATTTATAAGTGTTAGACTAATTGTTCCTGTAATATTCGGTTCCTAGTTATTATTGTATAAGGACGTTCCGTAGGGATTAAACCGAGTTTTCGGAAATTTTATTTTTCATATATTTTCATAAAACCTGAGTTATACTTCCTGTCTTCCTGCAATAATCTTTATATTTTTCGGCTTGTTTTTCAACTTCTTGTCTCCGGCGAGGTCCCTGGTATATATTCCGACGTTCGGCGCTGTTGCTAGGTCCTCCTGGAACAAAGAAAACACAAAATTATTATCAAATTTTCATCAATTTTTAGTATAAAAACAGTTTTTTCAAAATGACTAAGTCAAACCTCCACCCACGCTTATAGTTTCAGTAGTACATTACAGTTCTCGGTGATCCGCGTCGATTGGTACCTTTATCGCGCGTTTCCGGGATCTGGAAGTTTGTCAAATCGAAGAAAACTCGAAAACAATAGAACCGAGGTTACCTAAGGGGTAGCACATCGACAGAAATAGGAACATTGTAAATTTTAATTGTGACGTATTTATAAGTGTTAGACTAATTGTTCCTGTAATATTCGGTTCCTAGTTATTATTGTATAAGGACGTTCCGTAGGGATTAAACCGAGTTTTCGGAAATTTTATTTTTCATATATTTTCATAAAACCTGAGTTATACTTCCTGTCTTCCTGCAATAATCTTTATATTTTTCGGCTTGTTTTTCAACTTCTTGTCTCCGGCGAGGTCCCTGGTATATATTCCGACGTTCGGCGCTGTTGCTAGGTCCTCCTGGAACAAAGAAAACACAAAATTATTATCAAATTTTCATCAATTTTTAGTATAAAAACAGTTTTTTCAAAATGACTAAGTCAAACCTCCACCCACGCTTATAGTTTCAGTAGTACATTACAGTTCTCGGTGATCCGCGTCGATTGGTACATTTATCGCGCGTTTCCGGGATCTGGAAGTTTGTCAAATCGAAGAAAACTCGAAAACAATAGAACCGAGGTTACCTAAGGGGTAGCACATCGACAGAAATAGGAACATTGTAAATTTTAATTGTGACGTATTTATAAGTGTTAGACTAATTGTTCCTGTAATATTCGGTTCCTAGTTATTATTGTATAAGGACGTTCCGTAGGGATTAAACCGAGTTTTCGGAAATTTTATTTTTCATATATTTTCATAAAATCTGAGTTATACTTCCTGTCTTCCTGCAATAATCTTTATATTTTTCGGCTTGTTTTTCAACTTCTTGTCTCCGGCGAGGTCCCTGGTATATATTCCGACGTTCGGCGCTGTTGCTAGGTCCTCCTGGAACAAAGAAAACACAAAATTATTATCAAATTTTCATCAATTTTTAGTATAAAAACAGTTTTTTCAAAATGACTAAGTCAAACCTCCACCCACGCTTTTAGTTTCAGTAGTACATTACAGTTCTCGGTGATCCGCGTCGATTGGTACATTTATCGCGCGTTTCCGGGATCTGGAAGTTTGTCAAATCGAAGAAAACTCGAAAACAATAGAACCGAGGTTACCTAAGGGGTAGCACATCGACAGAAATAGGAACATTGTAAATTTTAATTGTGACGTATTTATAAGTGTTAGACTAATTGTTCCTGTAATATTCGGTTCCTAGTTATTATTGTATAAGGACGTTCCGTAGGGATTAAACCGAGTTTTCGGAAATTTTATTTTTCATATATTTTCATAAAATCTGAGTTATACTTCCTGTCTTCCTGCAATAATCTTTATATTTTTCGGCTTGTTTTTCAACTTCTTGTCTCCGGCGAGGTCCCTGGTATATATTCCGACGTTCGGCGCTGTTGCTAGGTCCTCCTGGAACAAAGAAAACACAAAATTATTATCAAATTTTCATCAATTTTTAGTATAAAAACAGTTTTTTCAAAATGACTAAGTCAAACCTCCACCCACGCTTTTAGTTTCAGTAGTACATTACAGTTCTCGGTGATCCGCGTCGATTGGTACCTTTATCGCGCGTTTCCGGGATCTGGAAGTTTGTCAAATCGAAGAAAACTCGAAAACAATAGAACCGAGGTTACCTAAGGGGTAGCACATCGACAGAAATAGGAACATTGTAAATTTTAATTGTGACGTATTTATAAGTGTTAGACTAATTGTTCCTGTAATATTCGGTTCCTAGTTATTATTGTATAAGGACGTTCCGTAGGGATTAAACCGAGTTTTCGGAAATTTTATTTTTCATATATTTTCATAAAATCTGAGTTATACTTCCTGTCTTCCTGCAATAATCTTTATATTTTTCGGCTTGTTTTTCAACTTCTTGTCTCCGGCGAGGTCCCTGGTATATATTCCGACGTTCGGCGCTGTTGCTAGGTCCTCCTGGAACAAAGAAAACACAAAATTATTATCAAATTTTCATCAATTTTTAGTATAAAAACTGTTTTTTCAAAATGACTAAGTCAAACCTCCACCCACGCTTTTAATTTCAGTAGTACATTACAGTTCTCGGTGATCCGCGTCGATTGGTACCTTTATCGCGCGTTTCCGGGATCTGGAAGTTTGTCAAATCGAAGAAAACTCGAAAACAATAGAACCGAGGTTACCTAAGGGGTAGCACATCGACAGAAATAGGAACATTGTAAATTTTAATTGTGACGTATTTATAAGTGTTAGACTAATTGTTCCTGTAATATTCGGTTCCTAGTTATTATTGTATAAGGACGTTCCGTAGGGATTAAACCGAGTTTTCGGAAATTTTATTTTTCATATATTTTCATAAAACCTGAGTTATACTTCCTGTCTTCCTGCAATAATCTTTATATTTTTCGGCTTGTTTTTCAACTTCTTGTCTCCGGCGAGGTCCCTGGTATATATTCCGACGTTCGGCGCTGTTGCTAGGTCCTCCTGGAACAAAGAAAACACAAAATTATTATCAAATTTTCATCAATTTTTAGTATAAAAACAGTTTTTTCAAAATGACTAAGTCAAACCTCCACCCACGCTTATAGTTTCAGTAGTACATTACAGTTCTCGGTGATCCGCGTCGATTGGTACATTTATCGCGCGTTTCCGGGATCTGGAAGTTTGTCAAATCGAAGAAAACTCGAAAACAATAGAACCGAGGTTACCTAAGGGGTAGCACATCGACAGAAATAGGAACATTGTAAATTTTAATTGTGACGTATTTATAAGTGTTAGACTAATTGTTCCTGTAATATTCGGTTCCTAGTTATTATTGTATAAGGACGTTCCGTAGGGATTAAACCGAGTTTTCGGAAATTTTATTTTTCATATATTTTCATAAAATCTGAGTTATACTTCCTGTCTTCCTGCAATAATCTTTATATTTTTCGGCTTGTTTTTCAACTTCTTGTCTCCGGCGAGGTCCCTGGTATATATTCCGACGTTCGGCGCTGTTGCTAGGTCCTCCTGGAACAAAGAAAACACAAAATTATTATCAAATTTTCATCAATTTTTAGTATAAAAACAGTTTTTTCAAAATGACTAAGTCAAACCTCCACCCACGCTTTTAGTTTCAGTAGTACATTACAGTTCTCGGTGATCCGCGTCGATTGGTACCTTTATCGCGCGTTTCCGGGATCTGGAAGTTTGTCAAATCGAAGAAAACTCGAAAACAATAGAACCGAGGTTACCTAAGGGGTAGCACATCGACAGAAATAGGAACATTGTAAATTTTAATTGTGACGTATTTATAAGTGTTAGACTAATTGTTCCTGTAATATTCGGTTCCTAGTTATTATTGTATAAGGACGTTCCGTAGGGATTAAACCGAGTTTTCGGAAATTTTATTTTTCATATATTTTCATAAAATCTGAGTTATACTTCCTGTCTTCCTGCAATAATCTTTATATTTTTCGGCTTGTTTTTCAACTTCTTGTCTCCGGCGAGGTCCCTGGTATATATTCCGACGTTCGGCGCTGTTGCTAGGTCCTCCTGGAACAAAGAAAACACAAAATTATTATCAAATTTTCATCAATTTTTAGTATAAAAACTGTTTTTTCAAAATGACTAAGTCAAACCTCCACCCACGCTTTTAATTTCAGTAGTACATTACAGTTCTCGGTGATCCGCGTCGATTGGTACATTTATCGCGCGTTTACGGGATCTGGAAGTTTGTCAAATCGAAGAAAACTCGAAAACAATAGAACCGAGGTTACCTAAGGGGTAGCACATCGACAGAAATAGGAACATTGTAAATTTTAATTGTGACGTATTTATAAGTGTTAGACTAATTGTTCCTGTAATATTCGGTTCCTAGTTATTATTGTATAAGGACGTTCCGTAGGGATTAAACCGAGTTTTCGGAAATTTTATTTTTCATATATTTTCATAAAATCTGAGTTATACTTCCTGTCTTCCTGCAATAATCTTTATATTTTTCGGCTTGTTTTTCAACTTCTTGTCTCCGGCGAGGTCCCTGGTATATATTCCGACGTTCGGCGCTGTTGCTAGGTCCTCCTGGAACAAAGAAAACACAAAATTATTATCAAATTTTCATCAATTTTTAGTATAAAAACAGTTTTTTCAAAATGACTAAGTCAAACCTCCACCCACGCTTTTAGTTTCAGTAGTACATTACAGTTCTCGGTGATCCGCGTCGATTGGTACCTTTATCGCGCGTTTCCGGGATCTGGAAGTTTGTCAAATCGAAGAAAACTCGAAAACAATAGAACCGAGGTTACCTAAGGGGTAGCACATCGACAGAAATAGGAACATTGTAAATTTTAATTGTGACGTATTTATAAGTGTTAGACTAATTGTTCCTGTAATATTCGGTTCCTAGTTATTATTGTATAAGGACGTTCCGTAGGGATTAAACCGAGTTTTCGGAAATTTTATTTTTCATATATTTTCATAAAATCTGAGTTATACTTCCTGTCTTCCTGCAATAATCTTTATATTTTTCGGCTTGTTTTTCAACTTCTTGTCTCCGGCGAGGTCCCTGGTATATATTCCGACGTTCGGCGCTGTTGCTAGGTCCTCCTGGAACAAAGAAAACACAAAATTATTATCAAATTTTCATCAATTTTTAGTATAAAAACTGTTTTTTCAAAATGACTAAGTCAAACCTCCACCCACGCTTTTAATTTCAGTAGTACATTACAGTTCTCGGTGATCCGCGTCGATTGGTACATTTATCGCGCGTTTACGGGATCTGGAAGTTTGTCAAATCGAAGAAAACTCGAAAACAATAGAACCGAGGTTACCTAAGGGGTAGCACATCGACAGAAATAGGAACATTGTAAATTTTAATTGTGACGTATTTATAATTGTTAGACTAATTGTTCCTGTAATATTCGGTTCCTAGTTATTATTGTATAAGGACGTTCCGTAGGGATTAAACCGAGTTTTCGGAAATTTTATTTTTCATATATTTTCATAAAATCTGAGTTATACTTCCTGTCTTCCTGCAATAATCTTTATATTTTTCGGCTTGTTTTTCAACTTCTTGTCTCCGGCGAGGTCCCTGGTATATATTCCGACGTTCGGCGCTGTTGCTAGGTCCTCCTGGAACAAAGAAAACACAAAATTATTATCAAATTTTCATCAATTTTTAGTATAAAAACTGTTTTTTCAAAATGACTAAGTCAAACCTCCACCCACGCTTTTAATTTCAGTAGTACATTACAGTTCTCGGTGATCCGCGTCGATTGGTACATTTATCGCGCGTTTACGGGATCTGGAAGTTTGTCAAATCGAAGAAAACTCGAAAACAATAGAACCGAGGTTACCTAAGGGGTAGCACATCGACAGAAATAGGAACATTGTAAATTTTAATTGTGACGTATTTATAATTGTTAGACTAATTGTTCCTGTAATATTCGGTTCCTAGTTATTATTGTATAAGGACGTTCCGTAGGGATTAAACCGAGTTTTCGGAAATTTTATTTTTCATATATTTTCATAAAATCTGAGTTATACTTCCTGTCTTCCTGCAATAATCTTTATATTTTTCGGCTTGTTTTTCAACTTCTTGTCTCCGGCGAGGTCCCTGGTATATATTCCGACGTTCGGCGCTGTTGCTAGGTCCTCCTGGAACAAAGAAAACACAAAATTATTATCAAATTTTCATCAATTTTTAGTATAAAAACAGTTTTTTCAAAATGACTATGTCAAACCTCCACCCACGCTTTTAGTTTCAGTAGTACATTACAGTTCTCGGTGATCCGCGTCGATTGGTACATTTATCGCGCGTTTACGGGATCTGGAAGTTTGTCAAATCGAAGAAAACTCGAAAACAATAGAACCGAGGTTACCTAAGGGGTAGCACATCGACAGAAATAGGAACATTGTAAATTTTAATTGTGACGTATTTATAATTGTTAGACTAATTGTTCCTGTAATATTCGGTTCCTAGTTATTATTGTATAAGGACGTTCCGTAGGGATTAAACCGAGTTTTCGGAAATTTTATTTTTCATATATTTTCATAAAATCTGAGTTATACTTCCTGTCTTCCTGCAATAATCTTTATATTTTTCGGCTTGTTTTTCAACTTCTTGTCTCCGGCGAGGTCCCTGGTATATATTCCGACGTTCGGCGCTGTTGCTAGGTCCTCCTGGAACAAAGAAAACACAAAATTATTATCAAATTTTCATCAATTTTTAGTATAAAAACAGTTTTTTCAAAATGACTATGTCAAACCTCCACCCACGCTTTTAGTTTCAGTAGTACATTACAGTTCTCGGTGATCCGCGTCGATTGGTACCTTTATCGCGCGTTTCCGGGATCTGGAAGTTTGTCAAATCGAAGAAAACTCGAAAACAATAGAACCGAGGTTACCTAAGGGGTAGCACATCGACAGAAATAGGAACATTGTAAATTTTAATTGTGACGTATTTATAAGTGTTAGACTAATTGTTCCTGTAATATTCGGTTCCTAGTTATTATTGTATAAGGACGTTCCGTAGGGATTAAACCGAGTTTTCGGAAATTTTATTTTTCATATATTTTCATAAAATCTGAGTTATACTTCCTGTCTTCCTGCAATAATCTTTATATTTTTCGGCTTGTTTTTCAACTTCTTGTCTCCGGCGAGGTCCCTGGTATATATTCCGACGTTCGGCGCTGTTGCTAGGTCCTCCTGGAACAAAGAAAACACAAAATTATTATCAAATTTTCATCAATTTTTAGTATAAAAACAGTTTTTTCAAAATGACTAAGTCAAACCTCCACCCACGCTTTTAGTTTCAGTAGTACATTACAGTTCTCGGTGATCCGCGTCGATTGGTACCTTTATCGCGCGTTTCCGGGATCTGGAAGTTTGTCAAATCGAAGAAAACTCGAAAACAATAGAACCGAGGTTACCTAAGGGGTAGCACATCGACAGAAATAGGAACATTGTAAATTTTAATTGTGACGTATTTATAAGTGTTAGACTGATTGTTCCTGTAATATTCGGTTCCTAGTTATTATTGTATAAGGACGTTCCGTAGGGATTAAACCGAGTTTTCGGAAATTTTATTTTTCATATATTTTCATAAAATCTGAGTTATACTTCCTGTCTTCCTGCAATAATCTTTATATTTTTCGGCTTGTTTTTCAACTTCTTGTCTCCGGCGAGGTCCCTGGTATATATTCCGACGTTCGGCGCTGTTGCTAGGTCCTCCTGGAACAAAGAAAACACAAAATTATTATCAAATTTTCATCAATTTTTAGTATAAAAACAGTTTTTTCAAAATGACTAAGTCAAACCTCCACCCACGCTTTTAGTTTCAGTAGTACATTACAGTTCTCGGTGATCCGCGTCGATTGGTACCTTTATCGCGCGTTTCCGGGATCTGGAAGTTTGTCAAATCGAAGAAAACTCGAAAACAATAGAACCGAGGTTACCTAAGGGGTAGCACATCGACAGAAATAGGAACATTGTAAATTTTAATTGTGACGTATTTATAAGTGTTAGACTAATTGTTCCTGTAATATTCGGTTCCTAGTTATTATTGTATAAGGACGTTCCGTAGGGATTAAACCGAGTTTTCGGAAATTTTATTTTTCATATATTTTCATAAAACCTGAGTTATACTTCCTGTCTTCCTGCAATAATCTTTATATTTTTCGGCTTGTTTTTCAACTTCTTGTCTCCGGCGAGGTCCCTGGTATATATTCCGACGTTCGGCGCTGTTGCTAGGTCCTCCTGGAACAAAGAAAACACAAAATTATTATCAAATTTTCATCAATTTTTAGTATAAAAACAGTTTTTTCAAAATGACTAAGTCAAACCTCCACCCACGCTTTTAGTTTCAGTAGTACATTACAGTTCTCGGTGATCCGCGTCAATTGGTACCTTTATCGCGCGTTTCCGGGATCTGGAAGTTTGTCAAATCGAAGAAAACTCGAAAACAATAGAACCGAGGTTACCTAAGGGGTAGCACATCGACAGAAATAGGAACATTGTAAATTTTAATTGTGACGTATTTATAAGTGTTAGACTAATTGTTCCTGTAATATTCGGTTCCTAGTTATTATTGTATAAGGACGTTCCGTAGGGATTAAACCGAGTTTTCGGAAATTTTATTTTTCATATATTTTCATAAAATCTGAGTTATACTTCCTGTCTTCCTGCAATAATCTTTATATTTTTCGGCTTGTTTTTCAACTTCTTGTCTCCGGCGAGGTCCCTGGTATATATTCCGACGTTCGGCGCTGTTGCTAGGTCCTCCTGGAACAAAGAAAACACAAAATTATTATCAAATTTTCATCAATTTTTAGTATAAAAACTGTTTTTTCAAAATGACTAAGTCAAACCTCCACCCACGCTTTTAATTTCAGTAGTACATTACAGTTCTCGGTGATCCGCGTCGATTGGTACATTTATCGCGCGTTTACGGGATCTGGAAGTTTGTCAAATCGAAGAAAACTCGAAAACAATAGAACCGAGGTTACCTAAGGGGTAGCACATCGACAGAAATAGGAACATTGTAAATTTTAATTGTGACGTATTTATAATTGTTAGACTAATTGTTCCTGTAATATTCGGTTCCTAGTTATTATTGTATAAGGACGTTCCGTAGGGATTAAACCGAGTTTTCGGAAATTTTATTTTTCATATATTTTCATAAAATCTGAGTTATACTTCCTGTCTTCCTGCAATAATCTTTATATTTTTCGGCTTGTTTTTCAACTTCTTGTCTCCGGCGAGGTCCCTGGTATATATTCCGACGTTCGGCGCTGTTGCTAGGTCCTCCTGGAACAAAGAAAACACAAAATTATTATCAAATTTTCATCAATTTTTAGTATAAAAACTGTTTTTTCAAAATGACTAAGTCAAACCTCCACCCACGCTTTTAATTTCAGTAGTACATTACAGTTCTCGGTGATCCGCGTCGATTGGTACATTTATCGCGCGTTTACGGGATCTGGAAGATTGTCAAATCGAAGAAAACTCGAAAACAATAGAACCGAGGTTACCTAAGGGGTAGCACATCGACAGAAATAGGAACATTGTAAATTTTAATTGTGACGTATTTATAATTGTTAGACTAATTGTTCCTGTAATATTCGGTTCCTAGTTATTATTGTATAAGGACGTTCCGTAGGGATTAAACCGAGTTTTCGGAAATTTTATTTTTCATATATTTTCATAAAATCTGAGTTATACTTCCTGTCTTCCTGCAATAATCTTTATATTTTTCGGCTTGTTTTTCAACTTCTTGTCTCCGGCGAGGTCCCTGGTATATATTCCGACGTTCGGCGCTGTTGCTAGGTCCTCCTGGAACAAAGAAAACACAAAATTATTATCAAATTTTCATCAATTTTTAGTATAAAAACAGTTTTTTCAAAATGACTATGTCAAACCTCCACCCACGCTTTTAGTTTCAGTAGTACATTACAGTTCTCGGTGATCCGCGTCGATTGGTACCTTTATCGCGCGTTTCCGGGATCTGGAAGTTTGTCAAATCGAAGAAAACTCGAAAACAATAGAACCGAGGTTACCTAAGGGGTAGCACATCGACAGAAATAGGAACATTGTAAATTTTAATTGTGACGTATTTATAAGTGTTAGACTAATTGTTCCTGTAATATTCGGTTCCTAGTTATTATTGTATAAGGACGTTCCGTAGGGATTAAACCGAGTTTTCGGAAATTTTATTTTTCATATATTTTCATAAAATCTGAGTTATACTTCCTGTCTTCCTGCAATAATCTTTATATTTTTCGGCTTGTTTTTCAACTTCTTGTCTCCGGCGAGGTCCCTGGTATATATTCCGACGTTCGGCGCTGTTGCTAGGTCCTCCTGGAACAAAGAAAACACAAAATTATTATCAAATTTTCATCAATTTTTAGTATAAAAACAGTTTTTTCAAAATGACTAAGTCAAACCTCCACCCACGCTTTTAGTTTCAGTAGTACATTACAGTTCTCGGTGATCCGCGTCGATTGGTACCTTTATCGCGCGTTTCCGGGATCTGGAAGTTTGTCAAATCGAAGAAAACTCGAAAACAATAGAACCGAGGTTACCTAAGGGGTAGCACATCGACAGAAATAGGAACATTGTAAATTTTAATTGTGACGTATTTATAAGTGTTAGACTAATTGTTCCTGTAATATTCGGTTCCTAGTTATTATTGTATAAGGACGTTCCGTAGGGATTAAACCGAGTTTTCGGAAATTTTATTTTTCATATATTTTCATAAAATCTGAGTTATACTTCCTGTCTTCCTGCAATAATCTTTATATTTTTCGGCTTGTTTTTCAACTTCTTGTCTCCGGCGAGGTCCCTGGTATATATTCCGCATTCGGCGCTGTTGCTAGGTCCTCCTGGAACAAAGAAAACACAAAATTATTATCAAATTTTCATCAATTTTTAGTATAAAAACAGTTTTTTCAAAATGACTAAGTCAAACCTCCACCCACGCTTTTAGTTTCAGTAGTACATTACAGTTCTCGGTGATCCGCGTCGATTGGTACATTTATCGCGCGTTTCCGGGATCTGGAAGTTTGTCAAATCGAAGAAAACTCGAAAACAATAGAACCGAGGTTACCTAAGGGGTAGCACATCGACAGAAATAGGAACATTGTAAATTTTAATTGTGACGTATTTATAAGTGTTAGACTGATTGTTCCTGTAATATTCGGTTCCTAGTTATTATTGTATAAGGACGTTCCGTAGGGATTAAACCGAGTTTTCGGAAATTTTATTTTTCATATATTTTCATAAAATCTGAGTTATACTTCCTGTCTTCCTGCAATAATCTTTATATTTTTCGGCTTGTTTTTCAACTTCTTGTCTCCGGCGAGGTCCCTGGTATATATTCCGACGTTCGGCGCTGTTGCTAGGTCCTCCTGGAACAAAGAAAACACAAAATTATTATCAAATTTTCATCAATTTTTAGTATAAAAACAGTTTTTTCAAAATGACTAAGTCAAACCTCCACCCACGCTTTTAGTTTCAGTAGTACATTACAGTTCTCGGTGATCCGCGTCGATTGGTACATTTATCGCGCGTTTCCGGGATCTGGAAGTTTGTCAAATCGAAGAAAACTCGAAAACAATAGAACCGAGGTTACCTAAGGGGTAGCACATCGACAGAAATAGGAACATTGTAAATTTTAATTGTGACGTATTTATAAGTGTTAGACTAATTGTTCCTGTAATATTCGGTTCCTAGTTATTATTGTATAAGGACGTTCCGTAGGGATTAAACCGAGTTTTCGGAAATTTTATTTTTCATATATTTTCATAAAATCTGAGTTATACTTCCTGTCTTCCTGCAATAATCTTTATATTTTTCGGCTTGTTTTTCAACTTCTTGTCTCCGGCGAGGTCCCTGGTATATATTCCGACGTTCGGCGCTGTTGCTAGGTCCTCCTGGAACAAAGAAAACACAAAATTATTATCAAATTTTCATCAATTTTTAGTATAAAAACAGTTTTTTCAAAATGACTAAGTCAAACCTCCACCCACGCTTTTAGTTTCAGTAGTACATTACAGTTCTCGGTGATCCGCGTCGATTGGTACCTTTATCGCGCGTTTCCGGGATCTGGAAGTTTGTCAAATCGAAGAAAACTCGAAAACAATAGAACCGAGGTTACCTAAGGGGTAGCACATCGACAGAAATAGGAACATTGTAAATTTTAATTGTGACGTATTTATAAGTGTTAGACTAATTGTTCCTGTAATATTCGGTTCCTAGTTATTATTGTATAAGGACGTTCCGTAGGGATTAAACCGAGTTTTCGGAAATTTTATTTTTCATATATTTTCATAAAATCTGAGTTATACTTCCTGTCTTCCTGCAATAATCTTTATATTTTTCGGCTTGTTTTTCAACTTCTTGTCTCCGGCGAGGTCCCTGGTATATATTCCGACGTTCGGCGCTGTTGCTAGGTCCTCCTGGAACAAAGAAAACACAAAATTATTATCAAATTTTCATCAATTTTTAGTATAAAAACAGTTTTTTCAAAATGACTAAGTCAAACCTCCACCCACGCTTTTAGTTTCAGTAGTACATTACAGTTCTCGGTGATCCGCGTCGATTGGTACCTTTATCGCGCGTTTCCGGGATCTGGAAGTTTGTCAAATCGAAGAAAACTCGAAAACAATAGAACCGAGGTTACCTAAGGGGTAGCACATCGACAGAAATAGGAACATTGTAAATTTTAATTGTGACGTATTTATAAGTGTTAGACTAATTGTTCCTGTAATATTCGGTTCCTAGTTATTATTGTATAAGGACGTTCCGTAGGGATTAAACCGAGTTTTCGGAAATTTTATTTTTCATATATTTTCATAAAATCTGAGTTATACTTCCTGTCTTCCTGCAATAATCTTTATATTTTTCGGCTTGTTTTTCAACTTCTTGTCTCCGGCGAGGTCCCTGGTATATATTCCGACGTTCGGCGCTGTTGCTAGGTCCTCCTGGAACAAAGAAAACACAAAATTATTATCAAATTTTCATCAATTTTTAGTATAAAAACTGTTTTTTCAAAATGACTAAGTCAAACCTCCACCCACGCTTTTAATTTCAGTAGTACATTACAGTTCTCGGTGATCCGCGTCGATTGGTACATTTATCGCGCGTTTACGGGATCTGGAAGTTTGTCAAATCGAAGAAAACTCGAAAACAATAGAACCGAGGTTACCTAAGGGGTAGCACATCGACAGAAATAGGAACATTGTAAATTTTAATTGTGACGTATTTATAAGTGTTAGACTAATTGTTCCTGTAATATTCGGTTCCTAGTTATTATTGTATAAGGACGTTCCGTAGGGATTAAACCGAGTTTTCGGAAATTTTATTTTTCATATATTTTCATAAAATCTGAGTTATACTTCCTGTCTTCCTGCAATAATCTTTATATTTTTCGGCTTGTTTTTCAACTTCTTGTCTCCGGCGAGGTCCCTGGTATATATTTCGACGTTCGGCGCTGTTGCTAGGTCCTCCTGGAACAAAGAAAACACAAAATTATTATCAAATTTTCATCAATTTTTAGTATAAAAACAGTTTTTTCAAAATGACTAAGTCAAACCTCCACCCACGCTTTTAGTTTCAGTAGTACATTACAGTTCTCGGTGATCCGCGTCGATTGGTACCTTTATCGCGCGTTTCCGGGATCTGGAAGTTTGTCAAATCGAAGAAAACTCGAAAACAATAGAACCGAGGTTACCTAAGGGGTAGCACATCGACAGAAATAGGAACATTGTAAATTTTAATTGTGACGTATTTATAAGTGTTAGACTAATTGTTCCTGTAATATTCGGTTCCTAGTTATTATTGTATAAGGACGTTCCGTAGGGATTAAACCGAGTTTTCGGAAATTTTATTTTTCATATATTTTCATAAAACCTGAGTTATACTTCCTGTCTTCCTGCAATAATCTTTATATTTTTCGGCTTGTTTTTCAACTTCTTGTCTCCGGCGAGGTCCCTGGTATATATTCCGACGTTCGGCGCTGTTGCTAGGTCCTCCTGGAACAAAGAAAACACAAAATTATTATCAAATTTTCATCAATTTTTAGTATAAAAACAGTTTTTTCAAAATGACTAAGTCAAACCTCCACCCACGCTTTTAGTTTCAGTAGTACATTACAGTTCTCGGTGATCCGCGTCGATTGGTACATTTATCGCGCGTTTCCGGGATCTGGAAGTTTGTCAAATCGAAGAAAACTCGAAAACAATAGAACCGAGGTTACCTAAGGGGTAGCACATCGACAGAAATAGGAACATTGTAAATTTTAATTGTGACGTATTTATAAGTGTTAGACTAATTGTTCCTGTAATATTCGGTTCCTAGTTATTATTGTAAAAGGACGTTCCGTAGGGATTAAACCGAGTTTTCGGAAATTTTATTTTTCATATATTTTCATAAAATCTGAGTTATACTTCCTGTCTTCCTGCAATAATCTTTATATTTTCCGGCTTGTTTTTCAACTTCTTGTCTCCGGCGAGGTCCCTGGTATATATTCCGACGTTCGGCGCTGTTGCTAGGTCCTCCTGGAACAAAGAAAACACAAAATTATTATCAAATTTTCATCAATTTTTAGTATAAAAACAGTTTTTTCAAAATGACTAAGTGAAACCTCCACCCACGCTTTTAGTTTCAGTAGTACATTACAGTTCTCGGTGATCCGCGTCGATTGGTACCTTTATCGCGCGTTTCCGGGATCTGGAAGTTTGTCAAATCGAAGAAAACTCGAAAACAATAGAACCGAGGTTACCTAAGGGGTAGCACATCGACAGAAATAGGAACATTGTAAATTTTAATTGTGACGTATTTATAAGTGTTAGACTAATTGTTCCTGTAATATTCGGTTCCTAGTTATTATTGTATAAGGACGTTCCGTAGGGATTAAACCGAGTTTTCGGAAATTTTATTTTTCATATATTTTCATAAAATCTGAGTTATACTTCCTGTCTTCCTGCAATAATCTTTATATTTTTCGGCTTGTTTTTCAACTTCTTGTCTCCGGCGAGGTCCCTGGTATATATTCCGACGTTCGGCGCTGTTGCTAGGTCCTCCTGGAACAAAGAAAACACAAAATTATTATCAAATTTTCATCAATTTTTAGTATAAAAACTGTTTTTTCAAAATGACTAAGTCAAACCTCCACCCACGCTTTTAATTTCAGAAGTACATTACAGTTCTCGGTGATCCGCGTCGATTGGTACATTTATCGCGCGTTTACGGGATCTGGAAGTTTGTCAAATCGAAGAAAACTCGAAAACAATAGAACCGAGGTTACCTAAGGGGTAGCACATCGACAGAAATAGGAACATTGTAAATTTTAATTGTGACGTATTTATAATTGTTAGACTAATTGTTCCTGTAATATTCGGTTCCTAGTTATTATTGTATAAGGACGTTCTGTAGGGAATAAACCGAGTTTTCGGAAATTTTATTTTTCATATATTTTCATAAAATCTGAGTTATACTTCCTGTCTTCCTGCAATAATCTTTATATTTTTCGGCTTGTTTTTCAACTTCTTGTCTCCGGCGAGGTCCCTGGTATATATTCCGACGTTCGGCGCTGTTGCTAGGTGCTCCTGGAACAAAGAAAACACAAAATTATTATCAAATTTTCATCAATTTTTAGTATAAAAACAGTTTTTTCAAAATGACTAAGTCAAACCTCCACCCACGCTTTTAGTTTCAGTAGTACATTACAGTTCTCGGTGATCCGCGTCGATTGGTACATTTATCGCGCGTTTCCGGGATCTGGAAGTTTGTCAAATCGAAGAAAACTCGAAAACAATAGAACCGAGGTTACCTAAGGGGTAGCACATCGACAGAAATAGGAACATTGTAAATTTTAATTGTGACGTATTTATAAGTGTTAGACTAATTGTTCCTGTAATATTCGGTTCCTAGTTATTATTGTATAAGGACGTTCCGTAGGGATTAAACCGAGTTTTCGGAAATTTTATTTTTCATATATTTTCATAAAATCTGAGTTATACTTCCTGTCTTCCTGCAATAATCTTTATATTTTTCGGCTTGTTTTTCAACTTCTTGTCTCCGGCGAGGTCCCTGGTATATATTTCGACGTTCGGCGCTGTTGCTAGGTCCTCCTGGAACAAAGAAAACACAAAATTATTATCAAATTTTCATCAATTTTTAGTATAAAAACAGTTTTTTCAAAATGACTAAGTCAAACCTCCACCCACGCTTTTAGTTTCAGTAGTACATTACAGTTCTCGGTGATCCGCGTCGATTGGTACCTTTATCGCGCGTTTCCGGGATCTGGAAGTTTGTCAAATCGAAGAAAACTCGAAAACAATAGAACCGAGGTTACCTAAGGGGTAGCACATCGACAGAAATAGGAACATTGTAAATTTTAATTGTGACGTATTTATAAGTGTTAGACTAATTGTTCCTGTAATATTCGGTTCCTAGTTATTATTGTATAAGGACGTTCCGTAGGGATTAAACCGAGTTTTCGGAAATTTTATTTTTCATATATTTTCATAAAACCTGAGTTATACTTCCTGTCTTCCTGCAATAATCTTTATATTTTTCGGCTTGTTTTTCAACTTCTTGTCTCCGGCGAGGTCCCTGGTATATATTCCGACGTTCGGCGCTGTTGCTAGGTCCTCCTGGAACAAAGAAAACACAAAATTATTATCAAATTTTCATCAATTTTTAGTATAAAAACAGTTTTTTCAAAATGACTAAGTCAAACCTCCACCCACGCTTTTAGTTTCAGTAGTACATTACAGTTCTCGGTGATCCGCGTCGATTGGTACATTTATCGCGCGTTTCCGGGATCTGGAAGTTTGTCAAATCGAAGAAAACTCGAAAACAATAGAACCGAGGTTACCTAAGGGGTAGCACATCGACAGAAATAGGAACATTGTAAATTTTAATTGTGACGTATTTATAAGTGTTAGACTAATTGTTCCTGTAATATTCGGTTCCTAGTTATTATTGTATAAGGACGTTCCGTAGGGATTAAACCGAGTTTTCGGAAATTTTATTTTTCATATATTTTCATAAAATCTGAGTTATACTTCCTGTCTTCCTGCAATAATCTTTATATTTTTCGGCTTGTTTTTCAACTTCTTGTCTCCGGCGAGGTCCCTGGTATATATTCCGACGTTCGGCGCTGTTGCTAGGTCCTCCTGGAACAAAGAAAACACAAAATTATTATCAAATTTTCATCAATTTTTAGTATAAAAACAGTTTTTTCAAAATGACTAAGTCAAACCTCCACCCACGCTTTTAGTTTCAGTAGTACATTACAGTTCTCGGTGATCCGCGTCGATTGGTACCTTTATCGCGCGTTTCCGGGATCTGGAAGTTTGTCAAATCGAAGAAAACTCGAAAACAATAGAACCGAGGTTACCTAAGGGGTAGCACATCGACAGAAATAGGAACATTGTAAATTTTAATTGTGACGTATTTATAAGTGTTAGACTAATTGTTCCTGTAATATTCGGTTCCTAGTTATTATTGTATAAGGACGTTCCGTAGGGATTAAACCGAGTTTTCGGAAATTTTATTTTTCATATATTTTCATAAAATCTGAGTTATACTTCCTGTCTTCCTGCAATAATCTTTATATTTTTCGGCTTGTTTTTCAACTTCTTGTCTCCGGCGAGGTCCCTGGTATATATTCCGCATTCGGCGCTGTTGCTAGGTCCTCCTGGAACAAAGAAAACACAAAATTATTATCAAATTTTCATCAATTTTTAGTATAAAAACAGTTTTTTCAAAATGACTAAGTCAAACCTCCACCCACGCTTTTAGTTTCAGTAGTACATTACAGTTCTCGGTGATCCGCGTCGATTGGTACCTTTATCGCGCGTTTCCGGGATCTGGAAGTTTGTCAAATCGAAGAAAACTCGAAAACAATAGAACCGAGGTTACCTAAGGGGTAGCACATCGACAGAAATAGGAACATTGTAAATTTTAATTGTGACGTATTTATAAGTGTTAGACTAATTGTTCCTGTAATATTCGGTTCCTAGTTATTATTGTATAAGGACGTTCCGTAGGGATTAAACCGAGTTTTCGGAAATTTTATTTTTCATATATTTTCATAAAACCTGAGTTATACTTCCTGTCTTCCTGCAATAATCTTTATATTTTTCGGCTTGTTTTTCAACTTCTTGTCTCCGGCGAGGTCCCTGGTATATATTCCGACGTTCGGCGCTGTTGCTAGGTCCTCCTGGAACAAAGAAAACACAAAATTATTATCAAATTTTCATCAATTTTTAGTATAAAAACAGTTTTTTCAAAATGACTAAGTCAAACCTCCACCCACGCTTTTAGTTTCAGTAGTACATTACAGTTCTCGGTGATCCGCGTCGATTGGTACATTTATCGCGCGTTTCCGGGATCTGGAAGTTTGTCAAATCGAAGAAAACTCGAAAACAATAGAACCGAGGTTACCTAAGGGGTAGCACATCGACAGAAATAGGAACATTGTAAATTTTAATTGTGACGTATTTATAAGTGTTAGACTAATTGTTCCTGTAATATTCGGTTCCTAGTTATTATTGTATAAGGACGTTCCGTAGGGATTAAACCGAGTTTTCGGAAATTTTATTTTTCATATATTTTCATAAAATCTGAGTTACACTTCCTGTCTTCCTGCAATAATCTTTATATTTTTCGGCTTGTTTTTCAACTTCTTGTCTCCGGCGAGGTCCCTGGTATATATTCCGACGTTCGGCGCTGTTGCTAGGTCCTCCTGGAACAAAGAAAACACAAAATTATTATCAAATTTTCATCAATTTTTAGTATAAAAACAGTTTTTTCAAAATGACTAAGTCAAACCTCCACCCACGCTTTTAGTTTCAGTAGTACATTACAGTTCTCGGTGATCCGCGTCGATTGGTACCTTTATCGCGCGTTTCCGGGATCTGGAAGTTTGTCAAATCGAAGAAAACTCGAAAACAATAGAACCGAGGTTACCTAAGGGGTAGCACATCGACAGAAATAGGAACATTGTAAATTTTAATTGTGACGTATTTATAAGTGTTAGACTAATTGTTCCTGTAATATTCGGTTCCTAGTTATTATTGTATAAGGACGTTCCGTAGGGATTAAACCGAGTTTTCGGAAATTTTATTTTTCATATATTTTCATAAAATCTGAGTTATACTTCCTGTCTTCCTGCAATAATCTTTATATTTTTCGGCTTGTTTTTCAACTTCTTGTCTCCGGCGAGGTCCCTGGTATATATTCCGACGTTCGGCGCTGTTGCTAGGTCCTCCTGGAACAAAGAAAACACAAAATTATTATCAAATTTTCATCAATTTTTAGTATAAAAACAGTTTTTTCAAAATGACTAAGTCAAACCTCCACCCACGCTTTTAGTTTCAGTAGTACATTACAGTTCTCGGTGATCCGCGTCGATTGGTACCTTTATCGCGCGTTTCCGGGATCTGGAAGTTTGTCAAATCGAAGAAAACTCGAAAACAATAGAACCGAGGTTACCTAAGGGGTAGCACATCGACAGAAATAGGAACATTGTAAATTTTAATTGTGACGTATTTATAAGTGTTAGACTAATTGTTCCTGTAATATTCGGTTCCTAGTTATTATTGTATAAGGACGTTCCGTAGGGATTAAACCGAGTTTTCGGAAATTTTATTTTTCATATATTTTCATAAAATCTGAGTTATACTTCCTGTCTTCCTGCAATAATCTTTATATTTTTCGGCTTGTTTTTCAACTTCTTGTCTCCGGCGAGGTCCCTGGTATATATTCCGACGTTCGGCGCTGTTGCTAGGTCCTCCTGGAACAAAGAAAACACAAAATTATTATCAAATTTTCATCAATTTTTAGTATAAAAACTGTTTTTTCAAAATGACTAAGTCAAACCTCCACCCACGCTTTTAATTTCAGTAGTACATTACAGTTCTCGGTGATCCGCGTCGATTGGTACATTTATCGCGCGTTTACGGGATCTGGAAGTTTGTCAAATCGAAGAAAACTCGAAAACAATAGAACCGAGGTTACCTAAGGGGTAGCACATCGACAGAAATAGGAACATTGTAAATTTTAATTGTGACGTATTTATAATTGTTAGACTAATTGTTCCTGTAATATTCGGTTCCTAGTTATTATTGTATAAGGACGTTCTGTAGGGAATAAACCGAGTTTTCGGAAATTTTATTTTTCATATATTTTCATAAAATCTGAGTTATACTTCCTGTCTTCCTGCAATAATCTTTATATTTTTCGGCTTGTTTTTCAACTTCTTGTCTCCGGCGAGGTCCCTGGTATATATTCCGACGTTCGGCGCTGTTGCTAGGTGCTCCTGGAACAAAGAAAACACAAAATTATTATCAAATTTTCATCAATTTTTAGTATAAAAACAGTTTTTTCAAAATGACTAAGTCAAACCTCCACCCACGCTTTTAGTTTCAGTAGTACATTACAGTTCTCGGTGATCCGCGTCGATTGGTACCTTTATCGCGCGTTTCCGGGATCTGGAAGTTTGTCAAATCGAAGAAAACTCGAAAACAATAGAACCGAGGTTACCTAAGGGGTAGCACATCGACAGAAATAGGAACATTGTAAATTTTAATTGTGACGTATTTATAAGTGTTAGACTAATTGTTCCTGTAATATTCGGTTCCTAGTTATTATTGTATAAGGACGTTCCGTAGGGATTAAACCGAGTTTTCGGAAATTTTATTTTTCATATATTTTCATAAAACCTGAGTTATACTTCCTGTCTTCCTGCAATAATCTTTATATTTTTCGGCTTGTTTTTCAACTTCTTGTCTCCGGCGAGGTCCCTGGTATATATTCCGACGTTCGGCGCTGTTGCTAGGTCCTCCTGGAACAAAGAAAACACAAAATTATTATCAAATTTTCATCAATTTTTAGTATAAAAACAGTTTTTTCAAAATGACTAAGTCAAACCTCCACCCACGCTTTTAGTTTCAGTAGTACATTACAGTTCTCGGTGATCCGCGTCGATTGGTACATTTATCGCGCGTTTCCGGGATCTGGAAGTTTGTCAAATCGAAGAAAACTCGAAAACAATAGAACCGAGGTTACCTAAGGGGTAGCACATCGACAGAAATAGGAACATTGTAAATTTTAATTGTGACGTATTTATAAGTGTTAGACTAATTGTTCCTGTAATATTCGGTTCCTAGTTATTATTGTATAAGGACGTTCCGTAGGGATTAAACCGAGTTTTCGGAAATTTTATTTTTCATATATTTTCATAAAATCTGAGTTATACTTCCTGTCTTCCTGCAATAATCTTTATATTTTTCGGCTTGTTTTTCAACTTCTTGTCTCCGGCGAGGTCCCTGGTATATATTCCGACGTTCGGCGCTGTTGCTAGGTCCTCCTGGAACAAAGAAAACACAAAATTATTATCAAATTTTCATCAATTTTTAGTATAAAAACAGTTTTTTCAAAATGACTAAGTCAAACCTCCACCCACGCTTTTAGTTTCAGTAGTACATTACAGTTCTCGGTGATCCGCGTCGATTGGTACCTTTATCGCGCGTTTCCGGGATCTGGAAGTTTGTCAAATCGAAGAAAACTCGAAAACAATAGAACCGAGGTTACCTAAGGGGTAGCACATCGACAGAAATAGGAACATTGTAAATTTTAATTGTGACGTATTTATAAGTGTTAGACTAATTGTTCCTGTAATATTCGGTTCCTAGTTATTATTGTATAAGGACGTTCCGTAGGGATTAAACCGAGTTTTCGGAAATTTTATTTTTCATATATTTTCATAAAATCTGAGTTATACTTCCTGTCTTCCTGCAATAATCTTTATATTTTTCGGCTTGTTTTTCAACTTCTTGTCTCCGGCGAGGTCCCTGGTATATATTCCGCATTCGGCGCTGTTGCTAGGTCCTCCTGGAACAAAGAAAACACAAAATTATTATCAAATTTTCATCAATTTTTAGTATAAAAACAGTTTTTTCAAAATGACTAAGTCAAACCTCCACCCACGCTTTTAGTTTCAGTAGTACATTACAGTTCTCGGTGATCCGCGTCGATTGGTACCTTTATCGCGCGTTTCCGGGATCTGGAAGTTTGTCAAATCGAAGAAAACTCGAAAACAATAGAACCGAGGTTACCTAAGGGGTAGCACATCGACAGAAATAGGAACATTGTAAATTTTAATTGTGACGTATTTATAAGTGTTAGACTAATTGTTCCTGTAATATTCGGTTCCTAGTTATTATTGTATAAGGACGTTCCGTAGGGATTAAACCGAGTTTTCGGAAATTTTATTTTTCATATATTTTCATAAAACCTGAGTTATACTTCCTGTCTTCCTGCAATAATCTTTATATTTTTCGGCTTGTTTTTCAACTTCTTGTCTCCGGCGAGGTCCCTGGTATATATTCCGACGTTCGGCGCTGTTGCTAGGTCCTCCTGGAACAAAGAAAACATAAAATTATTATCAAATTTTCATCAATTTTTAGTATAAAAACAGTTTTTTCAAAATGACTAAGTCAAACCTCCACCCACGCTTTTAGTTTCAGTAGTACATTACAGTTCTCGGTGATCCGCGTCGATTGGTACATTTATCGCGCGTTTCCGGGATCTGGAAGTTTGTCAAATCGAAGAAAACTCGAAAACAATAGAACCGAGGTTACCTAAGGGGTAGCACATCGACAGAAATAGGAACATTGTAAATTTTAATTGTGACGTATTTATAAGTGTTAGACTAATTGTTCCTGTAATATTCGGTTCCTAGTTATTATTGTATAAGGACGTTCCGTAGGGATTAAACCGAGTTTTCGGAAATTTTATTTTTCATATATTTTCATAAAATCTGAGTTACACTTCCTGTCTTCCTGCAATAATCTTTATATTTTTCGGCTTGTTTTTCAACTTCTTGTCTCCGGCGAGGTCCCTGGTATATATTCCGACGTTCGGCGCTGTTGCTAGGTCCTCCTGGAACAAAGAAAACACAAAATTATTATCAAATTTTCATCAATTTTTAGTATAAAAACAGTTTTTTCAAAATGACTAAGTCAAACCTCCACCCACGCTTTTAGTTTCAGTAGTACATTACAGTTCTCGGTGATCCGCGTCGATTGGTACCTTTATCGCGCGTTTCCGGGATCTGGAAGTTTGTCAAATCGAAGAAAACTCGAAAACAATAGAACCGAGGTTACCTAAGGGGTAGCACATCGACAGAAATAGGAACATTGTAAATTTTAATTGTGACGTATTTATAAGTGTTAGACTAATTGTTCCTGTAATATTCGGTTCCTAGTTATTATTGTATAAGGACGTTCCGTAGGGATTAAACCGAGTTTTCGGAAATTTTATTTTTCATATATTTTCATAAAATCTGAGTTATACTTCCTGTCTTCCTGCAATAATCTTTATATTTTTCGGCTTGTTTTTCAACTTCTTGTCTCCGGCGAGGTCCCTGGTATATATTCCGACGTTCGGCGCTGTTGCTAGGTCCTCCTGGAACAAAGAAAACACAAAATTATTATCAAATTTTCATCAATTTTTAGTATAAAAACAGTTTTTTCAAAATGACTAAGTCAAACCTCCACCCACGCTTTTAGTTTCAGTAGTACATTACAGTTCTCGGTGATCCGCGTCGATTGGTACCTTTATCGCGCGTTTCCGGGATCTGGAAGTTTGTCAAATCGAAGAAAACTCGAAAACAATAGAACCGAGGTTACCTAAGGGGTAGCACATCGACAGAAATAGGAACATTGTAAATTTTAATTGTGACGTATTTATAAGTGTTAGACTAATTGTTCCTGTAATATTCGGTTCCTAGTTATTATTGTATAAGGACGTTCCGTAGGGATTAAACCGAGTTTTCGGAAATTTTATTTTTCATATATTTTCATAAAATCTGAGTTATACTTCCTGTCTTCCTGCAATAATCTTTATATTTTTCGGCTTGTTTTTCAACTTCTTGTCTCCGGCGAGGTCCCTGGTATATATTCCGACGTTCGGCGCTGTTGCTAGGTCCTCCTGGAACAAAGAAAACACAAAATTATTATCAAATTTTCATCAATTTTTAGTATAAAAACTGTTTTTTCAAAATGACTAAGTCAAACCTCCACCCACGCTTTTAATTTCAGTAGTACATTACAGTTCTCGGTGATCCGCGTCGATTGGTACATTTATCGCGCGTTTACGGGATCTGGAAGTTTGTCAAATCGAAGAAAACTCGAAAACAATAGAACCGAGGTTACCTAAGGGGTAGCACATCGACAGAAATAGGAACATTGTAAATTTTAATTGTGACGTATTTATAATTGTTAGACTAATTGTTCCTGTAATATTCGGTTCCTAGTTATTATTGTATAAGGACGTTCTGTAGGGAATAAACCGAGTTTTCGGAAATTTTATTTTTCATATATTTTCATAAAATCTGAGTTATACTTCCTGTCTTCCTGCAATAATCTTTATATTTTTCGGCTTGTTTTTCAACTTCTTGTCTCCGGCGAGGTCCCTGGTATATATTCCGACGTTCGGCGCTGTTGCTAGGTGCTCCTGGAACAAAGAAAACACAAAATTATTATCAAATTTTCATCAATTTTTAGTATAAAAACAGTTTTTTCAAAATGACTAAGTCAAACCTCCACCCACGCTTTTAGTTTCAGTAGTACATTACAGTTCTCGGTGATCCGCGTCGATTGGTACATTTATCGCGCGTTTCCGGGATCTGGAAGTTTGTCAAATCGAAGAAAACTCGAAAACAATAGAACCGAGGTTACCTAAGGGGTAGCACATCGACAGAAATAGGAACATTGTAAATTTTAATTGTGACGTATTTATAAGTGTTAGACTAATTGTTCCTGTAATATTCGGTTCCTAGTTATTATTGTATAAGGACGTTCCGTAGGGATTAAACCGAGTTTTCGGAAATTTTATTTTTCATATATTTTCATAAAATCTGAGTTATACTTCCTGTCTTCCTGCAATAATCTTTATATTTTTCGGCTTGTTTTTCAACTTCTTGTCTCCGGCGAGGTCCCTGGTATATATTTCGACGTTCGGCGCTGTTGCTAGGTCCTCCTGGAACAAAGAAAACACAAAATTATTATCAAATTTTCATCAATTTTTAGTATAAAAACAGTTTTTTCAAAATGACTAAGTCAAACCTCCACCCACGCTTTTAGTTTCAGTAGTACATTACAGTTCTCGGTGATCCGCGTCGATTGGTACCTTTATCGCGCGTTTCCGGGATCTGGAAGTTTGTCAAATCGAAGAAAACTCGAAAACAATAGAACCGAGGTTACCTAAGGGGTAGCACATCGACAGAAATAGGAACATTGTAAATTTTAATTGTGACGTATTTATAAGTGTTAGACTAATTGTTCCTGTAATATTCGGTTCCTAGTTATTATTGTATAAGGACGTTCCGTAGGGATTAAACCGAGTTTTCGGAAATTTTATTTTTCATATATTTTCATAAAACCTGAGTTATACTTCCTGTCTTCCTGCAATAATCTTTATATTTTTCGGCTTGTTTTTCAACTTCTTGTCTCCGGCGAGGTCCCTGGTATATATTCCGACGTTCGGCGCTGTTGCTAGGTCCTCCTGGAACAAAGAAAACACAAAATTATTATCAAATTTTCATCAATTTTTAGTATAAAAACAGTTTTTTCAAAATGACTAAGTCAAACCTCCACCCACGCTTTTAGTTTCAGTAGTACATTACAGTTCTCGGTGATCCGCGTCGATTGGTACATTTATCGCGCGTTTCCGGGATCTGGAAGTTTGTCAAATCGAAGAAAACTCGAAAACAATAGAACCGAGGTTACCTAAGGGGTAGCACATCGACAGAAATAGGAACATTGTAAATTTTAATTGTGACGTATTTATAAGTGTTAGACTAATTGTTCCTGTAATATTCGGTTCCTAGTTATTATTGTATAAGGACGTTCCGTAGGGATTAAACCGAGTTTTCGGAAATTTTATTTTTCATATATTTTCATAAAATCTGAGTTATACTTCCTGTCTTCCTGCAATAATCTTTATATTTTTCGGCTTGTTTTTCAACTTCTTGTCTCCGGCGAGGTCCCTGGTATATATTCCGACGTTCGGCGCTGTTGCTAGGTCCTCCTGGAACAAAGAAAACACAAAATTATTATCAAATTTTCATCAATTTTTAGTATAAAAACAGTTTTTTCAAAATGACTAAGTCAAACCTCCACCCACGCTTTTAGTTTCAGTAGTACATTACAGTTCTCGGTGATCCGCGTCGATTGGTACCTTTATCGCGCGTTTCCGGGATCTGGAAGTTTGTCAAATCGAAGAAAACTCGAAAACAATAGAACCGAGGTTACCTAAGGGGTAGCACATCGACAGAAATAGGAACATTGTAAATTTTAATTGTGACGTATTTATAAGTGTTAGACTAATTGTTCCTGTAATATTCGGTTCCTAGTTATTATTGTATAAGGACGTTCCGTAGGGATTAAACCGAGTTTTCGGAAATTTTATTTTTCATATATTTTCATAAAATCTGAGTTATACTTCCTGTCTTCCTGCAATAATCTTTATATTTTTCGGCTTGTTTTTCAACTTCTTGTCTCCGGCGAGGTCCCTGGTATATATTCCGACGTTCGGCGCTGTTGCTAGGTCCTCCTGGAACAAAGAAAACACAAAATTATTATCAAATTTTCATCAATTTTTAGTATAAAAACAGTTTTTTCAAAATGACTAAGTCAAACCTCCACCCACGCTTTTAGTTTCAGTAGTACATTACAGTTCTCGGTGATCCGCGTCGATTGGTACATTTATCGCGCGTTTCCGGGATCTGGAAGTTTGTCAAATCGAAGAAAACTCGAAAACAATAGAACCGAGGTTACCTAAGGGGTAGCACATCGACAGAAATAGGAACATTGTAAATTTTAATTGTGACGTATTTATAAGTGTTAGACTAATTGTTCCTGTAATATTCGGTTCCTAGTTATTATTGTATAAGGACGTTCCGTAGGGATTAAACCGAGTTTTCGGAAATTTTATTTTTCATATATTTTCATAAAACCTGAGTTATACTTCCTGTCTTCCTGCAATAATCTTTATATTTTTCGGCTTGTTTTTCAACTTCTTGTCTCCGGCGAGGTCCCTGGTATATATTCCGACGTTGGGCGCTGTTGCTAGGTCCTCCTGGAACAAAGAAAACACAAAATTATTATCAAATTTTCATCAATTTTTAGTATAAAAACAGTTTTTTCAAAATGACTAAGTCAAACCTCCACCCACGCTTTTAGTTTCAGTAGAACATTACAGTTCTCGGTGATCCGCGTCGATTGGTACCTTTATCGCGCGTTTCCGGGATCTGGAAGTTTGTCAAATCGAAGAAAACTCGAAAACAATAGAACCGAGGTTACCTAAGGGGTAGCACATCGACAGAAATAGGAACATTGTAAATTTTAATTGTGACGTATTTATAAGTGTTAGACTGATTGTTCCTGTAATATTCGGTTCCTAGTTATTATTGTATAAGGACGTTCCGTAGGGATTAAACCGAGTTTTCGGAAATTTTATTTTTCATATATTTTCATAAAATCTGAGTTATACTTCCTGTCTTCCTGCAATAATCTTTATATTTTTCGGCTTGTTTTTCAACTTCTTGTCTCCGGCGAGGTCCCTGGTATATATTCCGACGTTCGGCGCTGTTGCTAGGTCCTCCTGGAACAAAGAAAACACAAAATTATTATCAAATTTTCATCAATTTTTAGTATAAAAACAGTTTTTTCAAAATGACTAAGTCAAACCTCCACCCACGCTTTTAGTTTCAGTAGTACATTACAGTTCTCGGTGATCCGCGTCGATTGGTACATTTATCGCGCGTTTCCGGGATCTGGAAGTTTGTCAAATCGAAGAAAACTCGAAAACAATAGAACCGAGGTTACCTAAGGGGTAGCACATCGACAGAAATAGGAACATTGTAAATTTTAATTGTGACGTATTTATAAGTGTTAGACTAATTGTTCCTGTAATATTCGGTTCCTAGTTATTATTGTATAAGGACGTTCCGTAGGGATTAAACCGAGTTTTCGGAAATTTTATTTTTCATATATTTTCATAAAACCTGAGTTATACTTCCTGTCTTCCTGCAATAATCTTTATATTTTTCGGCTTGTTTTTCAACTTCTTGTCTCCGGCGAGGTCCCTGGTATATATTCCGACGTTCGGCGCTGTTGCTAGGTCCTCCTGGAACAAAGAAAACACAAAATTATTATCAAATTTTCATCAATTTTTAGTATAAAAACAGTTTTTTCAAAATGACTAAGTCAAACCTCCACCCACGCTTTTAGTTTCAGTAGTACATTACAGTTCTCGGTGATCCGCGTCGATTGGTACCTTTATCGCGCGTTTCCGGGATCTGGAAGTTTGTCAAATCGAAGAAAACTCGAAAACAATAGAACCGAGGTTACCTAAGGGGTAGCACATCGACAGAAATAGGAACATTGTAAATTTTAATTGTGACGTATTTATAAGTGTTAGACTAATTGTTCCTGTAATATTCGGTTCCTAGTTATTATTGTATAAGGACGTTCCGTAGGGATTAAACCGAGTTTTCGGAAATTTTATTTTTCATATATTTTCATAAAATCTGAGTTATACTTCCTGTCTTCCTGCAATAATCTTTATATTTTTCGGCTTGTTTTTCAACTTCTTGTCTCCGGCGAGGTCCCTGGTATATATTTCGACGTTCGGCGCTGTTGCTAGGTCCTCCTGGAACAAAGAAAACACAAAATTATTATCAAATTTTCATCAATTTTTAGTATAAAAACAGTTTTTTCAAAATGACTAAGTCAAACCTCCACCCACGCTTTTAGTTTCAGTAGTACATTACAGTTCTCGGTGATCCGCGTCAATTGGTACCTTTATCGCGCGTTTCCGGGATCTGGAAGTTTGTCAAATCGAAGAAAACTCGAAAACAATAGAACCGAGGTTACCTAAGGGGTAGCACATCGACAGAAATAGGAACATTGTAAATTTTAATTGTGACGTATTTATAAGTGTTAGACTAATTGTTCCTGTAATATTCGGTTCCTAGTTATTATTGTATAAGGACGTTCCGTAGGGATTAAACCGAGTTTTCGGAAATTTTATTTTTCATATATTTTCATAAAATCTGAGTTATACTTCCTGTCTTCCTGCAATAATCTTTATATTTTTCGGCTTGTTTTTCAACTTCTTGTCTCCGGCGAGGTCCCTGGTATATATTCCGACGTTCGGCGCTGTTGCTAGGTCCTCCTGGAACAAAGAAAACACAAAATTATTATCAAATTTTCATCAATTTTTAGTATAAAAACTGTTTTTTCAAAATGACTAAGTCAAACCTCCACCCACGCTTTTAATTTCAGTAGTACATTACAGTTCTCGGTGATCCGCGTCGATTGGTACATTTATCGCGCGTTTACGGGATCTGGAAGTTTGTCAAATCGAAGAAAACTCGAAAACAATAGAACCGAGGTTACCTAAGGGGTAGCACATCGACAGAAATAGGAACATTGTAAATTTTAATTGTGACGTATTTATAATTGTTAGACTAATTGTTCCTGTAATATTCGGTTCCTAGTTATTATTGTATAAGGACGTTCCGTAGGGATTAAACCGAGTTTTCGGAAATTTTATTTTTCATATATTTTCATAAAATCTGAGTTATACTTCCTGTCTTCCTGCAATAATCTTTATATTTTTCGGCTTGTTTTTCAACTTCTTGTCTCCGGCGAGGTCCCTGGTATATATTCCGACGTTCGGCGCTGTTGCTAGGTCCTCCTGGAACAAAGAAAACACAAAATTATTATCAAATTTTCATCAATTTTTAGTATAAAAACAGTTTTTTCAAAATGACTATGTCAAACCTCCACCCACGCTTTTAATTTCAGTAGTACATTACAGTTCTCGGTGATCCGCGTCGATTGGTACATTTATCGCGCGTTTACGGGATCTGGAAGTTTGTCAAATCGAAGAAAACTCGAAAACAATAGAACCGAGGTTACCTAAGGGGTAGCACATCGACAGAAATAGGAACATTGTAAATTTTAATTGTGACGTATTTATAATTGTTAGACTAATTGTTCCTGTAATATTCGGTTCCTAGTTATTATTGTATAAGGACGTTCCGTAGGGATTAAACCGAGTTTTCGGAAATTTTATTTTTCATATATTTTCATAAAATCTGAGTTATACTTCCTGTCTTCCTGCAATAATCTTTATATTTTTCGGCTTGTTTTTCAACTTCTTGTCTCCGGCGAGGTCCCTGGTATATATTCCGACGTTCGGCGCTGTTGCTAGGTCCTCCTGGAACAAAGAAAACACAAAATTATTATCAAATTTTCATCAATTTTTAGTATAAAAACAGTTTTTTCAAAATGACTATGTCAAACCTCCACCCACGCTTTTAGTTTCAGTAGTACATTACAGTTCTCGGTGATCCGCGTCGATTGGTACCTTTATCGCGCGTTTCCGGGATCTGGAAGTTTGTCAAATCGAAGAAAACTCGAAAACAATAGAACCGAGGTTACCTAAGGGGTAGCACATCGACAGAAATAGGAACATTGTAAATTTTAATTGTGACGTATTTATAAGTGTTAGACTAATTGTTCCTGTAATATTCGGTTCCTAGTTATTATTGTATAAGGACGTTCCGTAGGGATTAAACCGAGTTTTCGGAAATTTTATTTTTCATATATTTTCATAAAATCTGAGTTATACTTCCTGTCTTCCTGCAATAATCTTTATATTTTTCGGCTTGTTTTTCAACTTCTTGTCTCCGGCGAGGTCCCTGGTATATATTTCGACGTTCGGCGCTGTTGCTAGGTCCTCCTGGAACAAAGAAAACACAAAATTATTATCAAATTTTCATCAATTTTTAGTATAAAAACAGTTTTTTCAAAATGACTAAGTCAAACCTCCACCCACGCTTTTAGTTTCAGTAGTACATTACAGTTCTCGGTGATCCGCGTCAATTGGTACCTTTATCGCGCGTTTCCGGGATCTGGAAGTTTGTCAAATCGAAGAAAACTCGAAAACAATAGAACCGAGGTTACCTAAGGGGTAGCACATCGACAGAAATAGGAACATTGTAAATTTTAATTGTGACGTATTTATAAGTGTTAGACTAATTGTTCCTGTAATATTCGGTTCCTAGTTATTATTGTATAAGGACGTTCCGTAGGGATTAAACCGAGTTTTCGGAAATTTTATTTTTCATATATTTTCATAAAATCTGAGTTATACTTCCTGTCTTCCTGCAATAATCTTTATATTTTTCGGCTTGTTTTTCAACTTCTTGTCTCCGGCGAGGTCCCTGGTATATATTTCGACGTTCGGCGCTGTTGCTAGGTCCTCCTGGAACAAAGAAAACACAAAATTATTATCAAATTTTCATCAATTTTTAGTATAAAAACAGTTTTTTCAAAATGACTAAGTCAAACCTCCACCCACGCTTTTAGTTTCAGTAGTACATTACAGTTCTCGGTGATCCGCGTCAATTGGTACCTTTATCGCGCGTTTCCGGGATCTGGAAGTTTGTCAAATCGAAGAAAACTCGAAAACAATAGAACCGAGGTTACCTAAGGGGTAGCACATCGACAGAAATAGGAACATTGTAAATTTTAATTGTGACGTATTTATAAGTGTTAGACTAATTGTTCCTGTAATATTCGGTTCCTAGTTATTATTGTATAAGGACGTTCCGTAGGGATTAAACCGAGTTTTCGGAAATTTTATTTTTCATATATTTTCATAAAATCTGAGTTATACTTCCTGTCTTCCTGCAATAATCTTTATATTTTTCGGCTTGTTTTTCAACTTCTTGTCTCCGGCGAGGTCCCTGGTATATATTCCGACGTTCGGCGCTGTTGCTAGGTCCTCCTGGAACAAAGAAAACACAAAATTATTATCAAATTTTCATCAATTTTTAGTATAAAAACTGTTTTTTCAAAATGACTAAGTCAAACCTCCACCCACGCTTTTAATTTCAGTAGTACATTACAGTTCTCGGTGATCCGCGTCGATTGGTACATTTATCGCGCGTTTACGGGATCTGGAAGTTTGTCAAATCGAAGAAAACTCGAAAACAATAGAACCGAGGTTACCTAAGGGGTAGCACATCGACAGAAATAGGAACATTGTAAATTTTAATTGTGACGTATTTATAATTGTTAGACTAATTGTTCCTGTAATATTCGGTTCCTAGTTATTATTGTATAAGGACGTTCCGTAGGGATTAAACCGAGTTTTCGGAAATTTTATTTTTCATATATTTTCATAAAATCTGAGTTATACTTCCTGTCTTCCTGCAATAATCTTTATATTTTTCGGCTTGTTTTTCAACTTCTTGTCTCCGGCGAGGTCCCTGGTATATATTCCGACGTTCGGCGCTGTTGCTAGGTCCTCCTGGAACAAAGAAAACACAAAATTATTATCAAATTTTCATCAATTTTTAGTATAAAAACAGTTTTTTCAAAATGACTATGTCAAACCTCCACCCACGCTTTTAATTTCAGTAGTACATTACAGTTCTCGGTGATCCGCGTCGATTGGTACATTTATCGCGCGTTTACGGGATCTGGAAGTTTGTCAAATCGAAGAAAACTCGAAAACAATAGAACCGAGGTTACCTAAGGGGTAGCACATCGACAGAAATAGGAACATTGTAAATTTTAATTGTGACGTATTTATAATTGTTAGACTAATTGTTCCTGTAATATTCGGTTCCTAGTTATTATTGTATAAGGACGTTCCGTAGGGATTAAACCGAGTTTTCGGAAATTTTATTTTTCATATATTTTCATAAAATCTGAGTTATACTTCCTGTCTTCCTGCAATAATCTTTATATTTTTCGGCTTGTTTTTCAACTTCTTGTCTCCGGCGAGGTCCCTGGTATATATTCCGACGTTCGGCGCTGTTGCTAGGTCCTCCTGGAACAAAGAAAACACAAAATTATTATCAAATTTTCATCAATTTTTAGTATAAAAACAGTTTTTTCAAAATGACTATGTCAAACCTCCACCCACGCTTTTAGTTTCAGTAGTACATTACAGTTCTCGGTGATCCGCGTCGATTGGTACCTTTATCGCGCGTTTCCGGGATCTGGAAGTTTGTCAAATCGAAGAAAACTCGAAAACAATAGAACCGAGGTTACCTAAGGGGTAGCACATCGACAGAAATAGGAACATTGTAAATTTTAATTGTGACGTATTTATAAGTGTTAGACTAATTGTTCCTGTAATATTCGGTTCCTAGTTATTATTGTATAAGGACGTTCCGTAGGGATTAAACCGAGTTTTCGGAAATTTTATTTTTCATATATTTTCATAAAATCTGAGTTATACTTCCTGTCTTCCTGCAATAATCTTTATATTTTTCGGCTTGTTTTTCAACTTCTTGTCTCCGGCGAGGTCCCTGGTATATATTCCGACGTTCGGCGCTGTTGCTAGGTCCTCCTGGAACAAAGAAAACACAAAATTATTATCAAATTTTCATCAATTTTTAGTATAAAAACAGTTTTTTCAAAATGACTAAGTCAAACCTCCACCCACGCTTTTAATTTCAGTAGTACATTACAGTTCTCGGTGATCCGCGTCGATTGGTACCTTTATCGCGCGTTTCCGGGATCTGGAAGTTTGTCAAATCGAAGAAAACTCGAAAACAATAGAACCGAGGTTACCTAAGGGGTAGCACATCGACAGAAATAGGAACATTGTAAATTTTAATTGTGACGTATTTATAAGTGTTAGACTAATTGTTCCTGTAATATTCGGTTCCTAGTTATTATTGTATAAGGACGTTCCGTAGGGATTAAACCGAGTTTTCGGAAATTTTATTTTTCATATATTTTCATAAAACCTGAGTTATACTTCCTGTCTTCCTGCAATAATCTTTATATTTTTCGGCTTGTTTTTCAACTTCTTGTCTCCGGCGAGGTCCCTGGTATATATTCCGACGTTCGGCGCTGTTGCTAGGTCCTCCTGGAACAAAGAAAACACAAAATTATTATCAAATTTTCATCAATTTTTAGTATAAAAACAGTTTTTTCAAAATGACTAAGTCAAACCTCCACCCACGCTTATAGTTTCAGTAGTACATTACAGTTCTCGGTGATCCGCGTCGATTGGTACCTTTATCGCGCGTTTCCGGGATCTGGAAGTTTGTCAAATCGAAGAAAACTCGAAAACAATAGAACCGAGGTTACCTAAGGGGTAGCACATCGACAGAAATAGGAACATTGTAAATTTTAATTGTGACGTATTTATAAGTGTTAGACTAATTGTTCCTGTAATATTCGGTTCCTAGTTATTATTGTATAAGGACGTTCCGTAGGGATTAAACCGAGTTTTCGGAAATTTTATTTTTCATATATTTTCATAAAACCTGAGTTATACTTCCTGTCTTCCTGCAATAATCTTTATATTTTTCGGCTTGTTTTTCAACTTCTTGTCTCCGGCGAGGTCCCTGGTATATATTCCGACGTTCGGCGCTGTTGCTAGGTCCTCCTGGAACAAAGAAAACACAAAATTATTATCAAATTTTCATCAATTTTTAGTATAAAAACAGTTTTTTCAAAATGACTAAGTCAAACCTCCACCCACGCTTATAGTTTCAGTAGTACATTACAGTTCTCGGTGATCCGCGTCGATTGGTACATTTATCGCGCGTTTCCGGGATCTGGAAGTTTGTCAAATCGAAGAAAACTCGAAAACAATAGAACCGAGGTTACCTAAGGGGTAGCACATCGACAGAAATAGGAACATTGTAAATTTTAATTGTGACGTATTTATAAGTGTTAGACTAATTGTTCCTGTAATATTCGGTTCCTAGTTATTATTGTATAAGGACGTTCCGTAGGGATTAAACCGAGTTTTCGGAAATTTTATTTTTCATATATTTTCATAAAATCTGAGTTATACTTCCTGTCTTCCTGCAATAATCTTTATATTTTTCGGCTTGTTTTTCAACTTCTTGTCTCCGGCGAGGTCCCTGGTATATATTCCGACGTTCGGCGCTGTTGCTAGGTCCTCCTGGAACAAAGAAAACACAAAATTATTATCAAATTTTCATCAATTTTTAGTATAAAAACAGTTTTTTCAAAATGACTAAGTCAAACCTCCACCCACGCTTTTAGTTTCAGTAGTACATTACAGTTCTCGGTGATCCGCGTCGATTGGTACATTTATCGCGCGTTTCCGGGATCTGGAAGTTTGTCAAATCGAAGAAAACTCGAAAACAATAGAACCGAGGTTACCTAAGGGGTAGCACATCGACAGAAATAGGAACATTGTAAATTTTAATTGTGACGTATTTATAAGTGTTAGACTAATTGTTCCTGTAATATTCGGTTCCTAGTTATTATTGTATAAGGACGTTCCGTAGGGATTAAACCGAGTTTTCGGAAATTTTATTTTTCATATATTTTCATAAAATCTGAGTTATACTTCCTGTCTTCCTGCAATAATCTTTATATTTTTCGGCTTGTTTTTCAACTTCTTGTCTCCGGCGAGGTCCCTGGTATATATTCCGACGTTCGGCGCTGTTGCTAGGTCCTCCTGGAACAAAGAAAACACAAAATTATTATCAAATTTTCATCAATTTTTAGTATAAAAACAGTTTTTTCAAAATGACTAAGTCAAACCTCCACCCACGCTTTTAGTTTCAGTAGTACATTACAGTTCTCGGTGATCCGCGTCGATTGGTACCTTTATCGCGCGTTTCCGGGATCTGGAAGTTTGTCAAATCGAAGAAAACTCGAAAACAATAGAACCGAGGTTACCTAAGGGGTAGCACATCGACAGAAATAGGAACATTGTAAATTTTAATTGTGACGTATTTATAAGTGTTAGACTAATTGTTCCTGTAATATTCGGTTCCTAGTTATTATTGTATAAGGACGTTCCGTAGGGATTAAACCGAGTTTTCGGAAATTTTATTTTTCATATATTTTCATAAAATCTGAGTTATACTTCCTGTCTTCCTGCAATAATCTTTATATTTTTCGGCTTGTTTTTCAACTTCTTGTCTCCGGCGAGGTCCCTGGTATATATTCCGACGTTCGGCGCTGTTGCTAGGTCCTCCTGGAACAAAGAAAACACAAAATTATTATCAAATTTTCATCAATTTTTAGTATAAAAACTGTTTTTTCAAAATGACTAAGTCAAACCTCCACCCACGCTTTTAATTTCAGTAGTACATTACAGTTCTCGGTGATCCGCGTCGATTGGTACATTTATCGCGCGTTTACGGGATCTGGAAGTTTGTCAAATCGAAGAAAACTCGAAAACAATAGAACCGAGGTTACCTAAGGGGTAGCACATCGACAGAAATAGGAACATTGTAAATTTTAATTGTGACGTATTTATAAGTGTTAGACTAATTGTTCCTGTAATATTCGGTTCCTAGTTATTATTGTATAAGGACGTTCCGTAGGGATTAAACCGAGTTTTCGGAAATTTTATTTTTCATATATTTTCATAAAATCTGAGTTATACTTCCTGTCTTCCTGCAATAATCTTTATATTTTTCGGCTTGTTTTTCAACTTCTTGTCTCCGGCGAGGTCCCTGGTATATATTCCGACGTTCGGCGCTGTTGCTAGGTCCTCCTGGAACAAAGAAAACACAAAATTATTATCAAATTTTCATCAATTTTTAGTATAAAAACAGTTTTTTCAAAATGACTAAGTCAAACCTCCACCCACGCTTTTAGTTTCAGTAGTACATTACAGTTCTCGGTGATCCGCGTCGATTGGTACCTTTATCGCGCGTTTCCGGGATCTGGAAGTTTGTCAAATCGAAGAAAACTCGAAAACAATAGAACCGAGGTTACCTAAGGGGTAGCACATCGACAGAAATAGGAACATTGTAAATTTTAATTGTGACGTATTTATAAGTGTTAGACTAATTGTTCCTGTAATATTCGGTTCCTAGTTATTATTGTATAAGGACGTTCCGTAGGGATTAAACCGAGTTTTCGGAAATTTTATTTTTCATATATTTTCATAAAATCTGAGTTATACTTCCTGTCTTCCTGCAATAATCTTTATATTTTTCGGCTTGTTTTTCAACTTCTTGTCTCCGGCGAGGTCCCTGGTATATATTCCGACGTTCGGCGCTGTTGCTAGGTCCTCCTGGAACAAAGAAAACACAAAATTATTATCAAATTTTCATCAATTTTTAGTATAAAAACAGTTTTTTCAAAATGACTAAGTCAAACCTCCACCCACGCTTTTAGTTTCAGTAGTACATTACAGTTCTCGGTGATCCGCGTCGATTGGTACATTTATCGCGCGTTTCCGGGATCTGGAAGTTTGTCAAATCGAAGAAAACTCGAAAACAATAGAACCGAGGTTACCTAAGGGGTAGCACATCGACAGAAATAGGAACATTGTAAATTTTAATTGTGACGTATTTATAAGTGTTAGACTGATTGTTCCTGTAATATTCGGTTCCTAGTTATTATTGTATAAGGACGTTCCGTAGGGATTAAACCGAGTTTTCGGAAATTTTATTTTTCATATATTTTCATAAAATCTGAGTTATACTTCCTGTCTTCCTGCAATAATCTTTATATTTTTCGGCTTGTTTTTCAACTTCTTGTCTCCGGCGAGGTCCCTGGTATATATTCCGACGTTCGGCGCTGTTGCTAGGTCCTCCTGGAACAAAGAAAACACAAAATTATTATCAAATTTTCATCAATTTTTAGTATAAAAACAGTTTTTTCAAAATGACTAAGTCAAACCTCCACCCACGCTTTTAGTTTCAGTAGTACATTACAGTTCTCGGTGATCCGCGTCGATTGGTACATTTATCGCGCGTTTCCGGGATCTGGAAGTTTGTCAAATCGAAGAAAACTCGAAAACAATAGAACCGAGGTTACCTAAGGGGTAGCACATCGACAGAAATAGGAACATTGTAAATTTTAATTGTGACGTATTTATAAGTGTTAGACTAATTGTTCCTGTAATATTCGGTTCCTAGTTATTATTGTATAAGGACGTTCCGTAGGGATTAAACCGAGTTTTCGGAAATTTTATTTTTCATATATTTTCATAAAATCTGAGTTATACTTCCTGTCTTCCTGCAATAATCTTTATATTTTTCGGCTTGTTTTTCAACTTCTTGTCTCCGGCGAGGTCCCTGGTATATATTCCGACGTTCGGCGCTGTTGCTAGGTCCTCCTGGAACAAAGAAAACACAAAATTATTATCAAATTTTCATCAATTTTTAGTATAAAAACAGTTTTTTCAAAATGACTAAGTCAAACCTCCACCCACGCTTTTAGTTTCAGTAGTACATTACAGTTCTCGGTGATCCGCGTCGATTGGTACCTTTATCGCGCGTTTCCGGGATCTGGAAGTTTGTCAAATCGAAGAAAACTCGAAAACAATAGAACCGAGGTTACCTAAGGGGTAGCACATCGACAGAAATAGGAACATTGTAAATTTTAATTGTGACGTATTTATAAGTGTTAGACTAATTGTTCCTGTAATATTCGGTTCCTAGTTATTATTGTATAAGGACGTTCCGTAGGGATTAAACCGAGTTTTCGGAAATTTTATTTTTCATATATTTTCATAAAATCTGAGTTATACTTCCTGTCTTCCTGCAATAATCTTTATATTTTTCGGCTTGTTTTTCAACTTCTTGTCTCCGGCGAGGTCCCTGGTATATATTCCGACGTTCGGCGCTGTTGCTAGGTCCTCCTGGAACAAAGAAAACACAAAATTATTATCAAATTTTCATCAATTTTTAGTATAAAAACAGTTTTTTCAAAATGACTATGTCAAACCTCCACCCACGCTTTTAGTTTCAGTAGTACATTACAGTTCTCGGTGATCCGCGTCGATTGGTACCTTTATCGCGCGTTTCCGGGATCTGGAAGTTTGTCAAATCGAAGAAAACTCGAAAACAATAGAACCGAGGTTACCTAAGGGGTAGCACATCGACAGAAATAGGAACATTGTAAATTTTAATTGTGACGTATTTATAAGTGTTAGACTAATTGTTCCTGTAATATTCGGTTCCTAGTTATTATTGTATAAGGACGTTCCGTAGGGATTAAACCGAGTTTTCGGAAATTTTATTTTTCATATATTTTCATAAAATCTGAGTTATACTTCCTGTCTTCCTGCAATAATCTTTATATTTTTCGGCTTGTTTTTCAACTTCTTGTCTCCGGCGAGGTCCCTGGTATATATTCCGACGTTCGGCGCTGTTGCTAGGTCCTCCTGGAACAAAGAAAACACAAAATTATTATCAAATTTTCATCAATTTTTAGTATAAAAACAGTTTTTTCAAAATGACTAAGTCAAACCTCCACCCACGCTTTTAGTTTCAGTAGTACATTACAGTTCTCGGTGATCCGCGTCGATTGGTACCTTTATCGCGCGTTTCCGGGATCTGGAAGTTTGTCAAATCGAAGAAAACTCGAAAACAATAGAACCGAGGTTACCTAAGGGGTAGCACATCGACAGAAATAGGAACATTGTAAATTTTAATTGTGACGTATTTATAAGTGTTAGACTAATTGTTCCTGTAATATTCGGTTCCTAGTTATTATTGTATAAGGACGTTCCGTAGGGATTAAACCGAGTTTTCGGAAATTTTATTTTTCATATATTTTCATAAAATCTGAGTTATACTTCCTGTCTTCCTGCAATAATCTTTATATTTTTCGGCTTGTTTTTCAACTTCTTGTCTCCGGCGAGGTCCCTGGTATATATTCCGACGTTCGGCGCTGTTGCTAGGTCCTCCTGGAACAAAGAAAACACAAAATTATTATCAAATTTTCATCAATTTTTAGTATAAAAACAGTTTTTTCAAAATGACTAAGTCAAACCTCCACCCACGCTTTTAGTTTCAGTAGTACATTACAGTTCTCGGTGATCCGCGTCGATTGGTACCTTTATCGCGCGTTTACGGGATCTGGAAGTTTGTCAAATCGAAGAAAACTCGAAAACAATAGAACCGAGGTTACCTAAGGGGTAGCACATCGACAGAAATAGGAACATTGTAAATTTTAATTGTGACGTATTTATAAGTGTTAGACTAATTGTTCCTGTAATATTCGGTTCCAAGTTATTATTGTATAAGGACGTTCCGTAGGGATTAAACCGAGTTTTCGGAAATTTTATTTTTCATATATTTTCATAAAACCTGAGTTATACTTCCTGTCTTCCTGCAATAATCTTTATATTTTTCGGCTTGTTTTTCAACTTCTTGTCTCCGGCGAGGTCCCTGGTATATATTCCGACGTTCGGCGCTGTTGCTAGGTCCTCCTGGAACAAAGAAAACACAAAATTATTATCAAATTTTCATCAATTTTTAGTATAAAAACAGTTTTTTCAAAATGACTAAGTCAAACCTCTACCCACGCTTTTAGTTTCAGTAGTACATTACAGTTCTCGGTGATCCGCGTCGATTGGTACCTTTATCGCGCGTTTCCGGGATCTGGAAGTTTGTCAAATCGAAGAAAACTCGAAAACAATAGAACCGAGGTTACCTAAGGGGTAGCACATCGACAGAAATAGGAACATTGTAAATTTTAATTGTGACGTATTTATAAGTGTTAGACTAATTGTTCCTGTAATATTCGGTTCCTAGTTATTATTGTATAAGGACGTTCCGTAGGGATTAAACCGAGTTTTCGGAAATTTTATTTTTCATATATTTTCATAAAATCTGAGTTATACTTCCTGTCTTCCTGCAATAATCTTTATATTTTTCGGCTTGTTTTTCAACTTCTTGTCTCCGGCGAGGTCCCTGGTATATATTTCGACGTTCGGCGCTGTTGCTAGGTCCTCCTGGAACAAAGAAAACACAAAATTATTATCAAATTTTCATCAATTTTTAGTATAAAAACAGTTTTTTCAAAATGACTAAGTCAAACCTCCACCCACGCTTTTAGTTTCAGTAGTACATTACAGTTCTCGGTGATCCGCGTCAATTGGTACCTTTATCGCGCGTTTCCGGGATCTGGAAGTTTGTCAAATCGAAGAAAACTCGAAAACAATAGAACCGAGGTTACCTAAGGGGTAGCACATCGACAGAAATAGGAACATTGTAAATTTTAATTGTGACGTATTTATAAGTGTTAGACTAATTGTTCCTGTAATATTCGGTTCCTAGTTATTATTGTATAAGGACGTTCCGTAGGGATTAAACCGAGTTTTCGGAAATTTTATTTTTCATATATTTTCATAAAATCTGAGTTATACTTCCTGTCTTCCTGCAATAATCTTTATATTTTTCGGCTTGTTTTTCAACTTCTTGTCTCCGGCGAGGTCCCTGGTATATATTCCGACGTTCGGCGCTGTTGCTAGGTCCTCCTGGAACAAAGAAAACACAAAATTATTATCAAATTTTCATCAATTTTTAGTATAAAAACTGTTTTTTCAAAATGACTAAGTCAAACCTCCACCCACGCTTTTAATTTCAGTAGTACATTACAGTTCTCGGTGATCCGCGTCGATTGGTACATTTATCGCGCGTTTACGGGATCTGGAAGTTTGTCAAATCGAAGAAAACTCGAAAACAATAGAACCGAGGTTACCTAAGGGGTAGCACATCGACAGAAATAGGAACATTGTAAATTTTAATTGTGACGTATTTATAATTGTTAGACTAATTGTTCCTGTAATATTCGGTTCCTAGTTATTATTGTATAAGGACGTTCCGTAGGGATTAAACCGAGTTTTCGGAAATTTTATTTTTCATATATTTTCATAAAATCTGAGTTATACTTCCTGTCTTCCTGCAATAATCTTTATATTTTTCGGCTTGTTTTTCAACTTCTTGTCTCCGGCGAGGTCCCTGGTATATATTCCGACGTTCGGCGCTGTTGCTAGGTCCTCCTGGAACAAAGAAAACACAAAATTATTATCAAATTTTCATCAATTTTTAGTATAAAAACAGTTTTTTCAAAATGACTATGTCAAACCTCCACCCACGCTTTTAGTTTCAGTAGTACATTACAGTTCTCGGTGATCCGCGTCGATTGGTACCTTTATCGCGCGTTTCCGGGATCTGGAAGTTTGTCAAATCGAAGAAAACTCGAAAACAATAGAACCGAGGTTACCTAAGGGGTAGCACATCGACAGAAATAGGAACATTGTAAATTTTAATTGTGACGTATTTATAAGTGTTAGACTAATTGTTCCTGTAATATTCGGTTCCTAGTTATTATTGTATAAGGACGTTCCGTAGGGATTAAACCGAGTTTTCGGAAATTTTATGTTTCATATATTTTCATAAAACCTGAGTTATACTTCCTGTCTTCCTGCAATAATCTTTATATTTTTCGGCTTGTTTTTCAACTTCTTGTCTCCGGCGAGGTCCCTGGTATATATTCCGACGTTCGGCGCTGTTGCTAGGTCCTCCTGGAACAAAGAAAACACAAAATTATTATCAAATTTTCATCAATTTTTAGTATAAAAACAGTTTTTTCAAAATGACTAAGTCAAACCTCCACCCACGCTTTTAGTTTCAGTAGTACATTACAGTTCTCGGTGATCCGCGTCGATTGGTACCTTTATCGCGCGTTTCCGGGATCTGGAAGTTTGTCAAATCGAAGAAAACTCGAAAACAATAGAACCGAGGTTACCTAAGGGGTAGCACATCGACAGAAATAGGAACATTGTAAATTTTAATTGTGACGTATTTATAAGTGTTAGACTAATTGTTCCTGTAATATTCGGTTCCTAGTTATTATTGTATAAGGACGTTCCGTAGGGATTAAACCGAGTTTTCGGAAATTTTATTTTTCATATATTTTCATAAAATCTGAGTTATACTTCCTGTCTTCCTGCAATAATCTTTATATTTTTCGGCTTGTTTTTCAACTTCTTGTCTCCGGCGAGGTCCCTGGTATATATTCCGACGTTCGGCGCTGTTGCTAGGTCCTCCTGGAACAAAGAAAACACAAAATTATTATCAAATTTTCATCAATTTTTAGTATAAAAACAGTTTTTTCAAAATGACTAAGTCAAACCTCCACCCACGCTTTTAGTTTCAGTAGTACATTACAGTTCTCGGTGATCCGCGTCGATTGGTACCTTTATCGCGCGTTTCCGGGATCTGGAAGTTTGTCAAATCGAAGAAAACTCGAAAACAATAGAACCGAGGTTACCTAAGGGGTAGCACATCGACAGAAATAGGAACATTGTAAATTTTAATTGTGACGTATTTATAAGTGTTAGACTAATTGTTCCTGTAATATTCGGTTCCTAGTTATTATTGTATAAGGACGTTCCGTAGGGATTAAACCGAGTTTTCGGAAATTTTATTTTTCATATATTTTCATAAAATCTGAGTTATACTTCCTGTCTTCCTGCAATAATCTTTATATTTTTCGGCTTGTTTTTCAACTTCTTGTCTCCGGCGAGGTCCCTGGTATATATTCCGACGTTCGGCGCTGTTGCTAGGTCCTCCTGGAACAAAGAAAACACAAAATTATTATCAAATTTTCATCAATTTTTAGTATAAAAACAGTTTTTTCAAAATGACTAAGTCAAACCTCCACCCACGCTTTTAGTTTCAGTAGTACATTACAGTTCTCGGTGATCCGCGTCGATTGGTACCTTTATCGCGCGTTTCCGGGATCTGGAAGTTTGTCAAATCGAAGAAAACTCGAAAACAATAGAACCGAGGTTACCTAAGGGGTAGCACATCGACAGAAATAGGAACATTGTAAATTTTAATTGTGACGTATTTATAAGTGTTAGACTAATTGTTCCTGTAATATTCGGTTCCTAGTTATTATTGTATAAGGACGTTCCGTAGGGATTAAACCGAGTTTTCGGAAATTTTATTTTTCATATATTTTCATAAAATCTGAGTTATACTTCCTGTCTTCCTGCAATAATCTTTATATTTTTCGGCTTGTTTTTCAACTTCTTGTCTCCGGCGAGGTCCCTGGTATATATTCCGACGTTCGGCGCTGTTGCTAGGTCCTCCTGGAACAAAGAAAACACAAAATTATTATCAAATTTTCATCAATTTTTAGTATAAAAACTGTTTTTTCAAAATGACTAAGTCAAACCTCCACCCACGCTTTTAATTTCAGTAGTACATTACAGTTCTCGGTGATCCGCGTCGATTGGTACATTTATCGCGCGTTTACGGGATCTGGAAGTTTGTCAAATCGAAGAAAACTCGAAAACAATAGAACCGAGGTTACCTAAGGGGTAGCACATCGACAGAAATAGGAACATTGTAAATTTTAATTGTGACGTATTTATAATTGTTAGACTAATTGTTCCTGTAATATTCGGTTCCTAGTTATTATTGTATAAGGACGTTCTGTAGGGAATAAACCGAGTTTTCGGAAATTTTATTTTTCATATATTTTCATAAAATCTGAGTTATACTTCCTGTCTTCCTGCAATAATCTTTATATTTTTCGGCTTGTTTTTCAACTTCTTGTCTCCGGCGAGGTCCCTGGTATATATTCCGACGTTCGGCGCTGTTGCTAGGTGCTCCTGGAACAAAGAAAACACAAAATTATTATCAAATTTTCATCAATTTTTAGTATAAAAACAGTTTTTTCAAAATGACTAAGTCAAACCTCCACCCACGCTTTTAGTTTCAGTAGTACATTACAGTTCTCGGTGATCCGCGTCGATTGGTACATTTATCGCGCGTTTCCGGGATCTGGAAGTTTGTCAAATCGAAGAAAACTCGAAAACAATAGAACCGAGGTTACCTAAGGGGTAGCACATCGACAGAAATAGGAACATTGTAAATTTTAATTGTGACGTATTTATAAGTGTTAGACTAATTGTTCCTGTAATATTCGGTTCCTAGTTATTATTGTATAAGGACGTTCCGTAGGGATTAAACCGAGTTTTCGGAAATTTTATTTTTCATATATTTTCATAAAATCTGAGTTATACTTCCTGTCTTCCTGCAAAAATCTTTATATTTTTCGGCTTGTTTTTCAACTTCTTGTCTCCGGCGAGGTCCCTGGTATATATTCCGACGTTCGGCGCTGTTGCTAGGTCCTCCTGGAACAAAGAAAACACAAAATTATTATCAAATTTTCATCAATTTTTAGTATAAAAACTGTTTTTTCAAAATGACTAAGTCAAACCTCCACCCACGCTTTTAATTTCAGTAGTACATTACAGTTCTCGGTGATCCGCGTCGATTGGTACATTTATCGCGCGTTTACGGGATCTGGAAGTTTGTCAAATCGAAGAAAACTCGAAAACAATAGAACCGAGGTTACCTAAGGGGTAGCACATCGACAGAAATAGGAACATTGTAAATTTTAATTGTGACGTATTTATAATTGTTAGACTAATTGTTCCTGTAATATTCGGTTCCTAGTTATTATTGTATAAGGACGTTCCGTAGGGATTAAACCGAGTTTTCGGAAATTTTATTTTTCATATATTTTCATAAAATCTGAGTTATACTTCCTGTCTTCCTGCAATAATCTTTATATTTTTCGGCTTGTTTTTCAACTTCTTGTCTCCGGCGAGGTCCCTGGTATATATTCCGACGTTCGGCGCTGTTGCTAGGTCCTCCTGGAACAAAGAAAACACAAAATTATTATCAAATTTTCATCAATTTTTAGTATAAAAACAGTTTTTTCAAAATGACTAAGTCAAACCTCCACCCACGCTTTTAGTTTCAGTAGTACATTACAGTTCTCGGTGATCCGCGTCGATTGGTACATTTATCGCGCGTTTCCGGGATCTGGAAGTTTGTCAAATCGAAGAAAACTCGAAAACAATAGAACCGAGGTTACCTAAGGGGTAGCACATCGACAGAAATAGGAACATTGTAAATTTTAATTGTGACGTATTTATAAGTGTTAGACTAATTGTTCCTGTAATATTCGGTTCCTAGTTATTATTGTATAAGGACGTTCCGTAGGGATTAAACCGAGTTTTCGGAAATTTTATTTTTCATATATTTTCATAAAATCTGAGTTATACTTCCTGTCTTCCTGCAATAATCTTTATATTTTTCGGCTTGTTTTTCAACTTCTTGTCTCCGGCGAGGTCCCTGGTATATATTCCGACGTTCGGCGCTGTTGCTAGGTCCTCCTGGAACAAAGAAAACACAAAATTATTATCAAATTTTCATCAATTTTTAGTATAAAAACAGTTTTTTCAAAATGACTAAGTCAAACCTCCACCCACGCTTTTAGTTTCAGTAGTACATTACAGTTCTCGGTGATCCGCGTCGATTGGTACATTTATCGCGCGTTTCCGGGATCTGGAAGTTTGTCAAATCGAAGAAAACTCGAAAACAATAGAACCGAGGTTACCTAAGGGGTAGCACATCGACAGAAATAGGAACATTGTAAATTTTAATTGTGACGTATTTATAAGTGTTAGACTAATTGTTCCTGTAATATTCGGTTCCTAGTTATTATTGTATAAGGACGTTCCGTAGGGATTAAACCGAGTTTTCGGAAATTTTATTTTTCATATATTTTCATAAAATCTGAGTTATACTTCCTGTCTTCCTGCAATAATCTTTATATTTTTCGGCTTGTTTTTCAACTTCTTGTCTCCGGCGAGGTCCCTGGTATATATTCCGACGTTCGGCGCTGTTGCTAGGTCCTCCTGGAACAAAGAAAACACAAAATTATTATCAAATTTTCATCAATTTTTAGTATAAAAACAGTTTTTTCAAAATGACTAAGTCAAACCTCCACCCACGCTTTTAGTTTCAGTAGTACATTACAGTTCTCGGTGATCCGCGTCGATTGGTACCTTTATCGCGCGTTTCCGGGATCTGGAAGTTTGTCAAATCGAAGAAAACTCGAAAACAATAGAACCGAGGTTACCTAAGGGGTAGCACATCGACAGAAATAGGAACATTGTAAATTTTAATTGTGACGTATTTATAAGTGTTAGACTAATTGTTCCTGTAATATTCGGTTCCTAGTTATTATTGTATAAGGACGTTCCGTAGGGATTAAACCGAGTTTTCGGAAATTTTATTTTTCATATATTTTCATAAAATCTGAGTTATACTTCCTGTCTTCCTGCAATAATCTTTATATTTTTCGGCTTGTTTTTCAACTTCTTGTCTCCGGCGAGGTCCCTGGTATATATTCCGACGTTCGGCGCTGTTGCTAGGTCCTCCTGGAACAAAGAAAACACAAAATTATTATCAAATTTTCATCAATTTTTAGTATAAAAACAGTTTTTTCAAAATGACTAAGTCAAACCTCCACCCACGCTTTTAGTTTCAGTAGTACATTACAGTTCTCGGTGATCCGCGTCGATTGGTACCTTTATCGCGCGTTTCCGGGATCTGGAAGTTTGTCAAATCGAAGAAAACTCGAAAACAATAGAACCGAGGTTACCTAAGGGGTAGCACATCGACAGAAATAGGAACATTGTAAATTTTAATTGTGACGTATTTATAAGTGTTAGACTAATTGTTCCTGTAATATTCGGTTCCTAGTTATTATTGTATAAGGACGTTCCGTAGGGATTAAACCGAGTTTTCGGAAATTTTATTTTTCATATATTTTCATAAAATCTGAGTTATACTTCCTGTCTTCCTGCAATAATCTTTATATTTTTCGGCTTGTTTTTCAACTTCTTGTCTCCGGCGAGGTCCCTGGTATATATTCCGACGTTCGGCGCTGTTGCTAGGTCCTCCTGGAACAAAGAAAACACAAAATTATTATCAAATTTTCATCAATTTTTAGTATAAAAACAGTTTTTTCAAAATGACTAAGTCAAACCTCCACCCACGCTTTTAGTTTCAGTAGTACATTACAGTTCTCGGTGATCCGCGTCGATTGGTACATTTATCGCGCGTTTCCGGGATCTGGAAGTTTGTCAAATCGAAGAAAACTCGAAAACAATAGAACCGAGGTTACCTAAGGGGTAGCACATCGACAGAAATAGGAACATTGTAAATTTTAATTGTGACGTATTTATAAGTGTTAGACTAATTGTTCCTGTAATATTCGGTTCCTAGTTATTATTGTATAAGGACGTTCTGTAGGGAATAAACCGAGTTTTCGGAAATTTTATTTTTCATATATTTTCATAAAATCTGAGTTATACTTCCTGTCTTCCTGCAATAATCTTTATATTTTTCGGCTTGTTTTTCAACTTCTTGTCTCCGGCGAGGTCCCTGGTATATATTCCGACGTTCGGCGCTGTTGCTAGGTGCTCCTGGAACAAAGAAAACACAAAATTATTATCAAATTTTCATCAATTTTTAGTATAAAAACTGTTTTTTCAAAATGACTAAGTCAAACCTCCACCCACGCTTTTAATTTCAGTAGTACATTACAGTTCTCGGTGATCCGCGTCGATTGGTACATTTATCGCGCGTTTACGGGATCTGGAAGTTTGTCAAATCGAAGAAAACTCGAAAACAATAGAACCGAGGTTACCTAAGGGGTAGCACATCGACAGAAATAGGAACATTGTAAATTTTAATTGTGACGTATTTATAATTGTTAGACTAATTGTTCCTGTAATATTCGGTTCCTAGTTATTATTGTATAAGGACGTTCCGTAGGGATTAAACCGAGTTTTCGGAAATTTTATTTTTCATATATTTTCATAAAATCTGAGTTATACTTCCTGTCTTCCTGCAATAATCTTTATATTTTTCGGCTTGTTTTTCAACTTCTTGTCTCCGGCGAGGTCCCTGGTATATATTCCGACGTTCGGCGCTGTTGCTAGGTCCTCCTGGAACAAAGAAAACACAAAATTATTATCAAATTTTCATCAATTTTTAGTATAAAAACAGTTTTTTCAAAATGACTAAGTCAAACCTCCACCCACGCTTTTAGTTTCAGTAGTACATTACAGTTCTCGGTGATCCGCGTCGATTGGTACATTTATCGCGCGTTTCCGGGATCTGGAAGTTTGTCAAATCGAAGAAAACTCGAAAACAATAGAACCGAGGTTACCTAAGGGGTAGCACATCGACAGAAATAGGAACATTGTAAATTTTAATTGTGACGTATTTATAAGTGTTAGACTAATTGTTCCTGTAATATTCGGTTCCTAGTTATTATTGTATAAGGACGTTCCGTAGGGATTAAACCGAGTTTTCGGAAATTTTATTTTTCATATATTTTCATAAAATCTGAGTTATACTTCCTGTCTTCCTGCAATAATCTTTATATTTTTCGGCTTGTTTTTCAACTTCTTGTCTCCGGCGAGGTCCCTGGTATATATTCCGACGTTCGGCGCTGTTGCTAGGTCCTCCTGGAACAAAGAAAACACAAAATTATTATCAAATTTTCATCAATTTTTAGTATAAAAACAGTTTTTTCAAAATGACTAAGTCAAACCTCCACCCACGCTTTTAGTTTCAGTAGTACATTACAGTTCTCGGTGATCCGCGTCGATTGGTACCTTTATCGCGCGTTTCCGGGATCTGGAAGTTTGTCAAATCGAAGAAAACTCGAAAACAATAGAACCGAGGTTACCTAAGGGGTAGCACATCGACAGAAATAGGAACATTGTAAATTTTAATTGTGACGTATTTATAAGTGTTAGACTAATTGTTCCTGTAATATTCGGTTCCTAGTTATTATTGTATAAGGACGTTCCGTAGGGATTAAACCGAGTTTTCGGAAATTTTATTTTTCATATATTTTCATAAAATCTGAGTTATACTTCCTGTCTTCCTGCAATAATCTTTATATTTTTCGGCTTGTTTTTCAACTTCTTGTCTCCGGCGAGGTCCCTGGTATATATTCCGACGTTCGGCGCTGTTGCTAGGTCCTCCTGGAACAAAGAAAACACAAAATTATTATCAAATTTTCATCAATTTTTAGTATAAAAACAGTTTTTTCAAAATGACTAAGTCAAACCTCCACCCACGCTTTTAATTTCAGTAGTACATTACAGTTCTCGGTGATCCGCGTCGATTGGTACATTTATCGCGCGTTTACGGGATCTGGAAGTTTGTCAAATCGAAGAAAACTCGAAAACAATAGAACCGAGGTTACCTAAGGGGTAGCACATCGACAGAAATAGGAACATTGTAAATTTTAATTGTGACGTATTTATAATTGTTAGACTAATTGTTCCTGTAATATTCGGTTCCTAGTTATTATTGTATAAGGACGTTCCGTAGGGATTAAACCGAGTTTTCGGAAATTTTATTTTTCATATATTTTCATAAAATCTGAGTTATACTTCCTGTCTTCCTGCAATAATCTTTATATTTTTCGGCTTGTTTTTCAACTTCTTGTCTCCGGCGAGGTCCCTGGTATATATTCCGACGTTCGGCGCTGTTGCTAGGTCCTCCTGGAACAAAGAAAACACAAAATTATTATCAAATTTTCATCAATTTTTAGTATAAAAACAGTTTTTTCAAAATGACTAAGTCAAACCTCCACCCACGCTTTTAGTTTCAGTAGTACATTACAGTTCTCGGTGATCCGCGTCGATTGGTACATTTATCGCGCGTTTCCGGGATCTGGAAGTTTGTCAAATCGAAGAAAACTCGAAAACAATAGAACCGAGGTTACCTAAGGGGTAGCACATCGACAGAAATAGGAACATTGTAAATTTTAATTGTGACGTATTTATAAGTGTTAGACTAATTGTTCCTGTAATATTCGGTTCCTAGTTATTATTGTATAAGGACGTTCTGTAGGGAATAAACCGAGTTTTCGGAAATTTTATTTTTCATATATTTTCATAAAATCTGAGTTATACTTCCTGTCTTCCTGCAATAATCTTTATATTTTTCGGCTTGTTTTTCAACTTCTTGTCTCCGGCGAGGTCCCTGGTATATATTCCGACGTTCGGCGCTGTTGCTAGGTGCTCCTGGAACAAAGAAAACACAAAATTATTATCAAATTTTCATCAATTTTTAGTATAAAAACTGTTTTTTCAAAATGACTAAGTCAAACCTCCACCCACGCTTTTAATTTCAGTAGTACATTACAGTTCTCGGTGATCCGCGTCGATTGGTACATTTATCGCGCGTTTACGGGATCTGGAAGTTTGTCAAATCGAAGAAAACTCGAAAACAATAGAACCGAGGTTACCTAAGGGGTAGCACATCGACAGAAATAGGAACATTGTAAATTTTAATTGTGACGTATTTATAATTGTTAGACTAATTGTTCCTGTAATATTCGGTTCCTAGTTATTATTGTATAAGGACGTTCCGTAGGGATTAAACCGAGTTTTCGGAAATTTTATTTTTCATATATTTTCATAAAATCTGAGTTATACTTCCTGTCTTCCTGCAATAATCTTTATATTTTTCGGCTTGTTTTTCAACTTCTTGTCTCCGGCGAGGTCCCTGGTATATATTCCGACGTTCGGCGCTGTTGCTAGGTCCTCCTGGAACAAAGAAAACACAAAATTATTATCAAATTTTCATCAATTTTTAGTATAAAAACAGTTTTTTCAAAATGACTAAGTCAAACCTCCACCCACGCTTTTAGTTTCAGTAGTACATTACAGTTCTCGGTGATCCGCGTCGATTGGTACATTTATCGCGCGTTTCCGGGATCTGGAAGTTTGTCAAATCGAAGAAAACTCGAAAACAATAGAACCGAGGTTACCTAAGGGGTAGCACATCGACAGAAATAGGAACATTGTAAATTTTAATTGTGACGTATTTATAAGTGTTAGACTAATTGTTCCTGTAATATTCGGTTCCTAGTTATTATTGTATAAGGACGTTCCGTAGGGATTAAACCGAGTTTTCGGAAATTTTATTTTTCATATATTTTCATAAAATCTGAGTTATACTTCCTGTCTTCCTGCAATAATCTTTATATTTTTCGGCTTGTTTTTCAACTTCTTGTCTCCGGCGAGGTCCCTGGTATATATTCCGACGTTCGGCGCTGTTGCTAGGTCCTCCTGGAACAAAGAAAACACAAAATTATTATCAAATTTTCATCAATTTTTAGTATAAAAACAGTTTTTTCAAAATGACTAAGTCAAACCTCCACCCACGCTTTTAGTTTCAGTAGTACATTACAGTTCTCGGTGATCCGCGTCGATTGGTACCTTTATCGCGCGTTTCCGGGATCTGGAAGTTTGTCAAATCGAAGAAAACTCGAAAACAATAGAACCGAGGTTACCTAAGGGGTAGCACATCGACAGAAATAGGAACATTGTAAATTTTAATTGTGACGTATTTATAAGTGTTAGACTAATTGTTCCTGTAATATTCGGTTCCTAGTTATTATTGTATAAGGACGTTCCGTAGGGATTAAACCGAGTTTTCGGAAATTTTATTTTTCATATATTTTCATAAAATCTGAGTTATACTTCCTGTCTTCCTGCAATAATCTTTATATTTTTCGGCTTGTTTTTCAACTTCTTGTCTCCGGCGAGGTCCCTGGTATATATTCCGACGTTCGGCGCTGTTGCTAGGTCCTCCTGGAACAAAGAAAACACAAAATTATTATCAAATTTTCATCAATTTTTAGTATAAAAACAGTTTTTTCAAAATGACTAAGTCAAACCTCCACCCACGCTTTTAATTTCAGTAGTACATTACAGTTCTCGGTGATCCGCGTCGATTGGTACATTTATCGCGCGTTTACGGGATCTGGAAGTTTGTCAAATCGAAGAAAACTCGAAAACAATAGAACCGAGGTTACCTAAGGGGTAGCACATCGACAGAAATAGGAACATTGTAAATTTTAATTGTGACGTATTTATAATTGTTAGACTAATTGTTCCTGTAATATTCGGTTCCTAGTTATTATTGTATAAGGACGTTCCGTAGGGATTAAACCGAGTTTTCGGAAATTTTATTTTTCATATATTTTCATAAAATCTGAGTTATACTTCCTGTCTTCCTGCAATAATCTTTATATTTTTCGGCTTGTTTTTCAACTTCTTGTCTCCGGCGAGGTCCCTGGTATATATTCCGACGTTCGGCGCTGTTGCTAGGTCCTCCTGGAACAAAGAAAACACAAAATTATTATCAAATTTTCATCAATTTTTAGTATAAAAACAGTTTTTTCAAAATGACTAAGTCAAACCTCCACCCACGCTTTTAGTTTCAGTAGTACATTACAGTTCTCGGTGATCCGCGTCGATTGGTACATTTATCGCGCGTTTCCGGGATCTGGAAGTTTGTCAAATCGAAGAAAACTCGAAAACAATAGAACCGAGGTTACCTAAGGGGTAGCACATCGACAGAAATAGGAACATTGTAAATTTTAATTGTGACGTATTTATAAGTGTTAGACTAATTGTTCCTGTAATATTCGGTTCCTAGTTATTATTGTATAAGGACGTTCCGTAGGGATTAAACCGAGTTTTCGGAAATTTTATTTTTCATATATTTTCATAAAATCTGAGTTATACTTCCTGTCTTCCTGCAATAATCTTTATATTTTTCGGCTTATTTTTCAACTTCTTGTCTCCGGCGAGGTCCCTGGTATATATTCCGACGTTCGGCGCTGTTGCTAGGTCCTCCTGGAACAAAGAAAACACAAAATTATTATCAAATTTTCATCAATTTTTAGTATAAAAACAGTTTTTTCAAAATGACTAAGTCAAACCTCCACCCACGCTTTTAGTTTCAGTAGTACATTACAGTTCTCGGTGATCCGCGTCGATTGGTACATTTATCGCGCGTTTCCGGGATCTGGAAGTTTGTCAAATCGAAGAAAACTCGAAAACAATAGAACCGAGGTTACCTAAGGGGTAGCACATCGACAGAAATAGGAACATTGTAAATTTTAATTGTGACGTATTTGTAAGTGTTAGACTAATTGTTCCTGTAATATTCGGTTCCTAGTTATTATTGTATAAGGACGTTCCGTAGGGATTAAACCGAGTTTTCGGAAATTTTATTTTTCATATATTTTCATAAAATCTGAGTTATACTTCCTGTCTTCCTGCAATAATCTTTATATTTTTCGGCTTGTTTTTCAACTTCTTGTCTCCGGCGAGGTCCCTGGTATATATTTCGACGTTCGGCGCTGTTGCTAGGTCCTCCTGGAACAAAGAAAACACAAAATTATTATCAAATTTTCATCAATTTTTAGTATAAAAACAGTTTTTTCAAAATGACTAAGTCAAACCTCCACCCACGCTTTTAGTTTCAGTAGTACATTACAGTTCTCGGTGATCCGCGTCAATTGGTACCTTTATCGCGCGTTTCCGGGATCTGGAAGTTTGTCAAATCGAAGAAAACTCGAAAACAATAGAACCGAGGTTACCTAAGGGGTAGCACATCGACAGAAATAGGAACATTGTAAATTTTAATTGTGACGTATTTATAAGTGTTAGACTAATTGTTCCTGTAATATTCGGTTCCTAGTTATTATTGTATAAGGACGTTCCGTAGGGATTAAACCGAGTTTTCGGAAATTTTATTTTTCATATATTTTCATAAAATCTGAGTTATACTTCCTGTCTTCCTGCAATAATCTTTATATTTTTCGGCTTGTTTTTCAACTTCTTGTCTCCGGCGAGGTCCCTGGTATATATTCCGACGTTCGGCGCTGTTGCTACGTCCTCCTGGAACAAAGAAAACACAAAATTATTATCAAATTTTCATCAATTTTTAGTATAAAAACTGTTTTTTCAAAATGACTAAGTCAAACCTCCACCCACGCTTTTAATTTCAGTAGTACATTACAGTTCTCGGTGATCCGCGTCGATTGGTACATTTATCGCGCGTTTACGGGATCTGGAAGTTTGTCAAATCGAAGAAAACTCGAAAACAATAGAACCGAGGTTACCTAAGGGGTAGCACATCGACAGAAATAGGAACATTGTAAATTTTAATTGTGACGTATTTATAATTGTTAGACTAATTGTTCCTGTAATATTCGGTTCCTAGTTATTATTGTATAAGGACGTTCCGTAGGGATTAAACCGAGTTTTCGGAAATTTTATTTTTCATATATTTTCATAAAATCTGAGTTATACTTCCTGTCTTCCTGCAATAATCTTTATATTTTTCGGCTTGTTTTTCAACTTCTTGTCTCCGGCGAGGTCCCTGGTATATATTCCGACGTTCGGCGCTGTTGCTAGGTCCTCCTGGAACAAAGAAAACACAAAATTATTATCAAATTTTCATCAATTTTTAGTATAAAAACAGTTTTTTCAAAATGACTAAGTCAAACCTCCACCCACGCTTTTAGTTTCAGTAGTACATTACAGTTCTCGGTGATCCGCGTCGATTGGTACATTTATCGCGCGTTTCCGGGATCTGGAAGTTTGTCAAATCGAAGAAAACTCGAAAACAATAGAACCGAGGTTACCTAAGGGGTAGCACATCGACAGAAATAGGAACATTGTAAATTTTAATTGTGACGTATTTATAAGTGTTAGACTAATTGTTCCTGTAATATTCGGTTCCTAGTTATTATTGTATAAGGACGTTCCGTAGGGATTAAACCGAGTTTTCGGAAATTTTATTTTTCATATATTTTCATAAAATCTGAGTTATACTTCCTGTCTTCCTGCAATAATCTTTATATTTTTCGGCTTGTTTTTCAACTTCTTGTCTCCGGCGAGGTCCCTGGTATATATTCCGACGTTCGGCGCTGTTGCTAGGTCCTCCTGGAACAAAGAAAACACAAAATTATTATCAAATTTTCATCAATTTTTAGTATAAAAACAGTTTTTTCAAAATGACTAAGTCAAACCTCCACCCACGCTTTTAGTTTCAGTAGTACATTACAGTTCTCGGTGATCCGCGTCGATTGGTACCTTTATCGCGCGTTTCCGGGATCTGGAAGTTTGTCAAATCGAAGAAAACTCGAAAACAATAGAACCGAGGTTACCTAAGGGGTAGCACATCGACAGAAATAGGAACATTGTAAATTTTAATTGTGACGTATTTATAAGTGTTAGACTAATTGTTCCTGTAATATTCGGTTCCTAGTTATTATTGTATAAGGACGTTCCGTAGGGATTAAACCGAGTTTTCGGAAATTTTATTTTTCATATATTTTCATAAAATCTGAGTTATACTTCCTGTCTTCCTGCAATAATCTTTATATTTTTCGGCTTGTTTTTCAACTTCTTGTCTCCGGCGAGGTCCCTGGTATATATTCCGACGTTCGGCGCTGTTGCTAGGTCCTCCTGGAACAAAGAAAACACAAAATTATTATCAAATTTTCATCAATTTTTAGTATAAAAACAGTTTTTTCAAAATGACTAAGTCAAACCTCCACCCACGCTTTTAATTTCAGTAGTACATTACAGTTCTCGGTGATCCGCGTCGATTGGTACATTTATCGCGCGTTTACGGGATCTGGAAGTTTGTCAAATCGAAGAAAACTCGAAAACAATAGAACCGAGGTTACCTAAGGGGTAGCACATCGACAGAAATAGGAACATTGTAAATTTTAATTGTGACGTATTTATAATTGTTAGACTAATTGTTCCTGTAATATTCGGTTCCTAGTTATTATTGTATAAGGACGTTCCGTAGGGATTAAACCGAGTTTTCGGAAATTTTATTTTTCATATATTTTCATAAAATCTGAGTTATACTTCCTGTCTTCCTGCAATAATCTTTATATTTTTCGGCTTGTTTTTCAACTTCTTGTCTCCGGCGAGGTCCCTGGTATATATTCCGACGTTCGGCGCTGTTGCTAGGTCCTCCTGGAACAAAGAAAACACAAAATTATTATCAAATTTTCATCAATTTTTAGTATAAAAACAGTTTTTTCAAAATGACTAAGTCAAACCTCCACCCACGCTTTTAGTTTCAGTAGTACATTACAGTTCTCGGTGATCCGCGTCGATTGGTACATTTATCGCGCGTTTCCGGGATCTGGAAGTTTGTCAAATCGAAGAAAACTCGAAAACAATAGAACCGAGGTTACCTAAGGGGTAGCACATCGACAGAAATAGGAACATTGTAAATTTTAATTGTGACGTATTTATAAGTGTTAGACTAATTGTTCCTGTAATATTCGGTTCCTAGTTATTATTGTATAAGGACGTTCCGTAGGGATTAAACCGAGTTTTCAGAAATTTTATTTTTCATATATTTTCATAAAATCTGAGTTATACTTCCTGTCTTCCTGCAATAATCTTTATATTTTTCGGCTTGTTTTTCAACTTCTTGTCTCCGGCGAGGTCCCTGGTATATATTCCGACGTTCGGCGCTTTTGCTAGGTCCTCCTGGAACAAAGAAAACACAAAATTATTATCAAATTTTCATCAATTTTTAGTATAAAAACAGTTTTTTCAAAATGACTAAGTCAAACCTCCACCCACGCTTTTAGTTTCAGTAGTACATTACAGTTCTCGGTGATCCGCGTCAATTGGTACCTTTATCGCGCGTTTCCGGGATCTGGAAGTTTGTCAAATCGAAGAAAACTCGAAAACAATAGAACCGAGGTTACCTAAGGGGTAGCACATCGACAGAAATAGGAACATTGTAAATTTTAATTGTGACGTATTTATAAGTGTTAGACTAATTGTTCTTGTAATATTCGGTTCCTAGTTATTATTGTATAAGGACGTTCCGTAGGGATTAAACCGAGTTTTCGGAAATTTTATTTTTCATATATTTTCATAAAATCTGAGTTATACTTCCTGTCTTCCTGCAATAATCTTTATATTTTTCGGCTTGTTTTTCAACTTCTTGTCTCCGGCGAGGTCCCTGGTATATATTCCGACGTTCGGCGCTGTTGCTAGGTCCTCCTGGAACAAAGAAAACACAAAATTATTATCAAATTTTCATCAATTTTTAGTATAAAAACAGTTTTTTCAAAATGACTAAGTCAAACCTCCACCCACGCTTATAGTTTCAGTAGTACATTACAGTTCTCGGTGATCCGCGTCGATTGGTACATTTATCGCGCGTTTCCGGGATCTGGAAGTTTGTCAAATCGAAGAAAACTCGAAAACAATAGAACCGAGGTTACCTAAGGGGTAGCACATCGACAGAAATAGGAACATTGTAAATTTTAATTGTGACGTATTTATAAGTGTTAGACTAATTGTTCCTGTAATATTCGGTTCCTAGTTATTATTGTATAAGGACGTTCCGTAGGGATTAAACCGAGTTTTCGGAAATTTTATTTTTCATATATTTTCATAAAATCTGAGTTATACTTCCTGTCTTCCTGCAATAATCTTTATATTTTTCGGCTTGTTTTTCAACTTCTTGTCTCCGGCGAGGTCCCTGGTATATATTCCGACGTTCGGCGCTGTTGCTAGGTCCTCCTGGAACAAAGAAAACACAAAATTATTATCAAATTTTCATCAATTTTTAGTATAAAAACAGTTTTTTCAAAATGACTAAGTCAAACCTCCACCCACGCTTTTAGTTTCAGTAGTACATTACAGTTCTCGGTGATCCGCGTCGATTGGTACCTTTATCGCGCGTTTCCGGGATCTGGAAGTTTGTCAAATCGAAGAAAACTCGAAAACAATAGAACCGAGGTTACCTAAGGGGTAGCACATCGACAGAAATAGGAACATTGTAAATTTTAATTGTGACGTATTTATAAGTGTTAGACTAATTGTTCCTGTAATATTCGGTTCCTAGTTATTATTGTATAAGGACGTTCCGTAGGGATTAAACCGAGTTTTCGGAAATTTTATTTTTCATATATTTTCATAAAATCTGAGTTATACTTCCTGTCTTCCTGCAATAATCTTTATATTTTTCGGCTTGTTTTTCAACTTCTTGTCTCCGGCGAGGTCCCTGGTATATATTCCGACGTTCGGCGCTGTTGCTAGGTCCTCCTGGAACAAAGAAAACACAAAATTATTATCAAATTTTCATCAATTTTTAGTATAAAAACAGTTTTTTCAAAATGACTAAGTCAAACCTCCACCCACGCTTATAGTTTCAGTAGTACATTACAGTTCTCGGTGATCCGCGTCGATTGGTACATTTATCGCGCGTTTCCGGGATCTGGAAGTTTGTCAAATCGAAGAAAACTCGAAAACAATAGAACCGAGGTTACCTAAGGGGTAGCACATCGACAGAAATAGGAACATTGTAAATTTTAATTGTGACGTATTTATAAGTGTTAGACTAATTGTTCCTGTAATATTCGGTTCCTAGTTATTATTGTATAAGGACGTTCCGTAGGGATTAAACCGAGTTTTCGGAAATTTTATTTTTCATATATTTTCATAAAATCTGAGTTATACTTCCTGTCTTCCTGCAATAATCTTTATATTTTTCGGCTTGTTTTTCAACTTCTTGTCTCCAACGAGGTCCCTGGTATATATTCCGACGTTCGGCGCTGTTGCTAGGTCCTCCTGGAACAAAGAAAACACAAAATTATTATCAAATTTTCATCAATTTTTAGTATAAAAACAGTTTTTTCAAAATGACTAAGTCAAACCTCCACCCACGCTTATAGTTTCAGTAGTACATTACAGTTCTCGGTGATCCGCGTCGATTGGTACATTTATCGCGCGTTTCCGGGATCTGGAAGTTTGTCAAATCGAAGAAAACTCGAAAACAATAGAACCGAGGTTACCTAAGGGGTAGCACATCGACAGAAATAGGAACATTGTAAATTTTAATTGTGACGTATTTATAAGAGTTAGACTAATTGTTCCTGTAATATTCGGTTCCTAGTTATTATTGTATAAGGACGTTCCGTAGGGATTAAACCGAGTTTTCGGAAATTTTATTTTTCATATATTTTCATAAAATCTGAGTTATACTTCCTGTCTTCCTGCAATAATCTTTATATTTTTCGGCTTGTTTTTCAACTTCTTGTCTCCGGCGAGGTCCCTGGTATATATTCCGACGTTCAGCGCTGTTGCTAGGTCCTCCTGGAACAAAGAAAACACAAAATTATTATCAAATTTTCATCAATTTTTAGTATAAAAACTGTTTTTTCAAAATGACTAAGTCAAACCTCCACCCACGCTTTTAATTTCAGTAGTACATTACAGTTCTCGGTGATCCGCGTCGATTGGTACATTTATCGCGCGTTTCCGGGATCTGGAAGTTTGTCAAATCGAAGAAAACTCGAAAACAATAGAACCGAGGTTACCTAAGGGGTAGCACATCGACAGAAATAGGAACATTGTAAATTTTAATTGTGACGTATTTATAAGTGTTAGACTAATTGTTCCTGTAATATTCAGTTCCTAGTTATTATTGTATAAGGACGTTCCGTAGGGATTAAACCGAGTTTTCGGAAATTTTATTTTTCATATATTTTCATAAAATCTGAGTTATACTTCATGTCTTCCTGCAATAATCTTTATATTTTTCGGCTTGTTTTTCAACTTCTTGTCTCCGGCGAGGTCCCTGGTATATATTCCGACGTTCGGCGCTGTTGCTAGGTCCTCCTGGAACAAAGAAAACACAAAATTATTATCAAATTTTCATCAATTTTTAGTATAAAAACAGTTTTTTCAAAATGACTAAGTCAAACCTCCACCCACGCTTTTAGTTTCAGTAGTACATTACAGTTCTCGGTGATCCGCGTCGATTGGTACATTTATCGCGCGTTTCCGGGATCTGGAAGTTTGTCAAATCGAAGAAAACTCGAAAACAATAGAACCGAGGTTACCTAAGGGGTAGCACATCGACAGAAATAGGAACATTGTAAATTTTAATTGTGACGTATTTATAAGTGTTAGACTAATTGTTCCTGTAATATTCGGTTCCTAGTTATTATTGTATAAGGACGTTCCGTAGGGATTAAACCGAGTTTTCGGAAATTTTATTTTTCATATATTTTCATAAAATCTGAGTTATACTTCCTGTCTTCCTGCAATAATCTTTATATTTTTCAGCTTGTTTTTCAACTTCTTGTCTCCGGCGAGGTCCCTGGTATATATTCCGACGTTCGGCGCTGTTGCTAGGTCCTCCTGGAACAAAGAAAACACAAAATTATTATCAAATTTTCATCAATTTTTAGTATAAAAACAGTTTTTTCAAAATGACTAAGTCAAACCTCCACCCACGCTTTTAGTTTCAGTAGTACATTACAGTTCTCGGTGATCCGCGTCGATTGGTACATTTATCGCGCGTTTCCGGGATCTGGAAGTTTGTCAAATCGAAGAAAACTCGAAAACAATAGAACCGAGGTTACCTAAGGGGTAGCACATCGACAGAAATAGGAACATTGTAAATTTTAATTGTGACGTATTTATAAGTGTTAGACTAATTATTCCTGTAATATTCGGTTCCTAGTTATTATTGTATAAGGACGTTCCGTAGGGATTAAACAGAGTTTTCGGAAATTTTATTTTTCATATATTTTCATAAAATCTGAGTTATACTTCCTGTCTTCCTGCAATAATCTTTATATTTTTCAGCTTGTTTTTCAACTTCTTGTCTCCGGCGAGGTCCCTGGTATATATTCCGACGTTCGGCGCTGTTGCTAGGTCCTCCTGGAACAAAGAAAACACAAAATTATTATCAAATTTTCATCAATTTTTAGTATAAAAACTGTTTTTTCAAAATGACTAAGTCAAACCTCCACCCACGCTTTTAATTTCAGTAGTACATTACAGTTCTCGGTGATCCGCGTCGATTGGTACATTTATCGCGCGTTTACGGGATCTGGAAGTTTGTCAAATCGAAGAAAACTCGAAAACAATAGAACCGAGGTTACCTAAGGGGTAGCACATCGACAGAAATAGGAACATGGTAAATTTTAATTGTGACGTATTTATAATTGTTAGACTAGTTGTTCCTGTAATATTCGGTTCCTAGTTATTATTGTATAAGGACGTTCCGTAGGGATTAAACCGAGTTTTCGGAAATTTTATTTTTCATATATTTTCATAAAATCTGAGTTATACTTCCTGTCTTCCTGCAATAATCTTTATATTTTTCGGCTTGTTTTTCAACTTCTTGTCTCCGGCGAGGTCCCTGGTATATATTCCGACGTTCGGCGCTGTTGCTAGGTCCTCCTGGAACAAAGAAAACACAAAATTATTATCAAATTTTCATCAATTTTTAGTATAAAAACAGTTTTTTCAAAATGACTAAGTCAAACCTCCACCCACGCTTTTAGTTTCAGTAGTACATTACAGTTCTCGGTGATCCGCGTCGATTGGTACATTTATCGCGCGTTTCCGGGATCTGGAAGTTTGTCAAATCGAAGAAAACTCGAAAACAATAGAACCGAGGTTACCTAAGGGGTAGCACATCGACAGAAATAGGAACATTGTAAATTTTAATTGTGACGTATTTATAAGTGTTAGACTAATTGTTCCTGTAATATTCGGTTCCTAGTTATTATTGTATAAGGACGTTCCGTAGGGATTAAACCGAGTTTTCGGAAATTTTATTTTTCATATATTTTCATAAAATCTGAGTTATACTTCCTGTCTTCCTGCAATAATCTTTATATTTTTTGGCTTGTTTTTCAACTTCTTGTCTCCGGAGAGGTCCCTGGTATATATTCCGACGTTCGGTGCTGTTGCTAGGTCCTCCTGGAACAAAGAAAACACAAAATTATTATCAAATTTTCATCAATTTTTAGTATAAAAACAGTTTTTTCAAAATGACTAAGTCAAACCTCCACCCACGCTTTTAGTTTCAGTAGTACATTACAGTTCTCGGTGATCCGCGTCGATTGGTACATTTATCGCGCGTTTCCGGGATCTGGAAGTTTGTCAAATCGAAGAAAACTCGAAAACAATAGAACCGAGGTTACCTAAGGGGTAGCACATCGACAGAAATAGGAACATTGTAAATTTTAATTGTGACGTATTTATAAGTGTTAGACTAATTGTTCCTGTAATATTCGGTTCCTAGTTATTATTGTATAAGGACGTTCCGTAGGGATTAAACCGAGTTTTCGGAAATTTTATTTTTCATATATTTTCATAAAATCTGAGTTATACTTCCTGTCTTCCTGCAATAATCTTTATATTTTTCGGCTTGTTTTTCAACTTCTTGTCTCCGGCGAGGTCCCTGGTATATATTCCGACGTTCGGCGCTGTTGCTAGGTCCTCCTGGAACAAAGAAAACACAAAATTATTATCAAATTTTCATCAATTTTTAGTATAAAAACAGTTTTTTCAAAATGACTAAGTCAAACCTCCACCCACGCTTTTAGTTTCAGTAGTACATTACAGTTCTCGGTGATCCGCGTCGATTGGTACCTTTATCGCGCGTTTCCGGGATCTGGAAGTTTGTCAAATCGAAGAAAACTCGAAAACAATAGAACCGAGGTTACCTAAGGGGTAGCACATCGACAGAAATAGGAACATTGTAAATTTTAATTGTGACGTATTTATAAGTGTTAGACTAATTGTTCCTGTAATATTCGGTTCCTAGTTATTATTGTATAAGGACGTTCCGTAGGGATTAAACCGAGTTTTCGGAAATTTTATTTTTCATATATTTTCATAAAATCTGAGTTATACTTCCTGTCTTCCTGCAATAATCTTTATATTTTTCGGCTTGTTTTTCAACTTCTTGTCTCCGGCGAAGTCCCTGGTATATATTCCGACGTTCGGCGCTGTTGCTAGGTCCTCCTGGAACAAAGAAAACACAAAATTATTATCAAATTTTCATCAATTTTTAGTATAAAAACAGTTTTTTCAAAATGACTATGTCAAACCTCCACCCACGCTTTTAGTTTCAGTAGTACATTACAGTTCTCGGTGATCCGCGTCGATTGGTACCTTTATCGCGCGTTTCCGGGATCTGGAAGTTTGTCAAATCGAAGAAAACTCGAAAACAATAGAACCGAGGTTACCTAAGGGGTAGCACATCGACAGAAATAGGAACATTGTAAATTTTAATTGTGACGTATTTATAAGTGTTAGACTAATTGTTCCTGTAATATTCGGTTCCTAGTTATTATTGTATAAGGACGTTCCGTAGGGATTAAACCGAGTTTTCGGAAATTTTATTTTTCATATATTTTCATAAAATCTGAGTTATACTTCCTGTCTTCCTGCAATAATCTTTATATTTTTCGGCTTGTTTTTCAACTTCTTGTCTCCGGCGAGGTCCCTGGTATATATTCCGATGTTCGGCGCTGTTGCTAGGTCCTCCTGGAACAAAGAAAACACAAAATTATTATCAAATTTTCATCAATTTTTAGTATAAAAACAGTTTTTTCAAAATGACTAAGTCAAACCTCCACCCACGCTTTTAGTTTCAGTAGTACATTACAGTTCTCGGTGATCCGCGTCGATTGGTACATTTATCGCGCGTTTCCGGGATCTGGAAGTTTGTCAAATCGAAGAAAACTCGAAAACAATAGAACCGAGGTTACCTAAGGGGTAGCACATCGACAGAAATAGGAACATTGTAAATTTTAATTGTGACGTATTTATAAGTGTTAGACTAATTGTTCCTGTAATATTCGGTAAATAGTTATTATTGTATAAGGACGTTCCGTAGGGATTAAACCGAGTTTTCGGAAATTTTATTTTTCATATATTTTCATAAAATCTGAGTTATACTTCCTGTCTTCCTGCAATAATCTTTATATTTTTCGGCTTGTTTTTCAACTTCTTGTCTCCGGCGAGGTCCCTGGTATATATTCCGACGTTCGACGCTGTTGCTAGGTCCTCTTGGAACAAAGAAAACACAAAATTATTATCAAATTTTCATCAATTTTTAGTATAAAAACAGTTTTTTCAAAATGACTAAGTCAAACCTCCACCCACGCTTTTAGTTTCAGTAGTACATTACAGTTCTCGGTGATCCGCGTCGATTGGTACATTTATCGCGCGTTTCCGGGATCTGGAAGTTTGTCAAATCGAAGAAAACTCGAAAACAATAGAACCGAGGTTACCTAAGGGGTAGCACATCGACAGAAATAGGAACATTGTAAATTTTAATTGTGACGTATTTATAAGTGTTAGACTAATTGTTCCTGTAATATTCGGTTCCTAGTTATTATTGTATAAGGACGTTCCGTAGGGATTAAACCGAGTTTTCGGAAATTTTATTTTTCATATATTTTCATAAAATCTGAGTTATACTTCCTGTCTTCCTGCAATAATCTTTATATTTTTCGGCTTGTTTTTCAACTTCTTGTCTCCGGCGAGGTCCCTGGTATATATTCCGACGTTCGGCGCTGTTGCTAGGTCCTCCTGGAACAAAGAAAACACAAAATTATTATCAAATTTTCATCAATTTTTAGTATAAAAACAGTTTTTTCAAAATGACTAAGTCAAACCTCCACCCACGCTTTTAGTTTCAGTAGTACATTACAGTTCTCGGTGATCCGCGTCGATTGGTACATTTATCGCGCGTTTCCGGGATCTGGAAGTTTGTCAAATCGAAGAAAACTCGAAAACAATAGAACCGAGGTTACCTAAGGGGTAGCACATCGACAGAAATAGGAACATTGTAAATTTTAATTGTGACGTATTTATAAGTGTTAGACTAATTGTTCCTGTAATATTCGGTTCCTAGTTATTATTGTATAAGGACGTTCCGTAGGGATTAAACCGAGTTTTCGGAAATTTTATTTTTCATATATTTTCATAAAATCTGAGTTATACTTCCTGTCTTCCTGCAATAATCTTTATATTTTTCGGCTTGTTTTTCAACTTCTTGTCTCCAACGAGGTCCCTGGTATATATTCCGACGTTCGGCGCTGTTGCTAGGTCCTCCTGGAACAAAGAAAACACAAAATTATTATCAAATTTTCATCAATTTTTAGTATAAAAACAGTTTTTTCAAAATGACTAAGTCAAACCTCCACCCACGCTTATAGTTTCAGTAGTACATTACAGTTCTCGGTGATCCGCGTCGATTGGTACATTTATCGCGCGTTTACGGGATCTGGAAGTTTGTCAAATCGAAGAAAACTCGAAAACAATAGAACCGAGGTTACCTAAGGGGTAGCACATCGACAGAAATAGGAACATTGTAAATTTTAATTGTGACGTATTTATAAGTGTTAGACTAATTGTTCCTGTAATATTCGGTTCCTAGTTATTATTGTATAAGGACGTTCCGTAGGGATTAAACCGAGTTTTCGGAAATTTTATTTTTCATATATTTTCATAAAATCTGAGTTATACTTCCTGTCTTCCTGCAATAATCTTTATATTTTTCGGCTTGTTTTTCAACTTCTTGTCTCCGGCGAGGTCCCTGGTATATATTCCGACGTTCGGCGCTGTTGCTAGGTCCTCCTGGAACAAAGAAAACACAAAATTATTATCAAATTTTCATCAATTTTTAGTATAAAAACAGTTTTTTCAAAATGACTAAGTCAAACCTCCACCCACGCTTTTAGTTTCAGTAGTACATTACAGTTCTCGGTGATCCGCGTCGATTGGTACATTTATCGCGCGTTTCCGGGATCTGGAAGTTTGTCAAATCGAAGAAAACTCGAAAACAATAGAACCGAGGTTACCTAAGGGGTAGCACATCGACAGAAATAGGAACATTGTAAATTTTAATTGTGACGTATTTATAAGTGTTAGACTAATTGTTCCTGTAATATTCGGTTCCTAGTTATTATTGTATAAGGACGTTCCGTAGGGATTAAACCGAGTTTTCGGAAATTTTATTTTTCATATATTTTCATAAAATCTGAGTTATACTTCCTGTCTTCCTGCAATAATCTTTATATTTTTCGGCTTGTTTCTCAACTTCTTGTCTCCGGCGAGGTCCCTGGTATATATTCCGACGTTCGGCGCTGTTGCTAGGTCCTCCTGGAACAAAGAAAACACAAAATTATTATCAAATTTTCATCAATTTTTAGTATAAAAACAGTTTTTTCAAAATGACTAAGTCAAACCTCCACCCACGCTTTTAGTTTCAGTAGAACATTACAGTTCTCGGTGATCCGCGTCGATTGGTACCTTTATCGCGCGCTTCCGGGATCTGGAAGTTTGTCAAATCGAAGAAAACTCGAAAACAATAGAACCGAGGTTACCTAAGGGGTAGCACATCGACAGAAATAGGAACATTGTAAATTTTAATTGTGACGTATTTATAAGTGTTAGACTAATTGTTCCTGTAATATTCGGTTCCTAGTTATTATTGTATAAGGACGTTCCGTAGGGATTAAACCGAGTTTTCGGAAATTTTATTTTTCATATATTTTCATAAAATCTGAGTTATACTTCCTGTCTTCCTGCAATAATCTTTATATTTTTCGGCTTATTTTTCAACTTCTTGTCTCCGGCGAGGTCCCTGGTATATATTCCGACGTTCGGCGCTGTTGCTAGGTCCTCCTGGAACAAAGAAAACACAAAATTATTATCAAATTTTCATCAATTTTTAGTATAAAAACAGTTTTTTCAAAATGACTAAGTCAAACCTCCACCCACGCTTTTAGTTTCAGTAGAACATTACAGTTCTCGGTGATCCGCGTCGATTGGTACCTTTATCGCGCGTTTCCGGGATCTGGAAGTTTGTCAAATCGAAGAAAACTCGAAAACAATAGAACCGAGGTTACCTAAGGGGTAGCACATCGACAGAAATAGGAACATTGTAAATTTTAATTGTGACGTATTTATAAGTGTTAGACTAATTGTTCCTGTAATATTCGGTTCCTAGTTATTATTGTATAAGGACGTTCCGTAGGGATTAAACCGAGTTTTCGGAAATTTTATTTTTCATATATTTTCATAAAATCTGAGTTATACTTCCTGTCTTCCTGCAATAATCTTTATATTTTTCGGCTTGTTTTTCAACTTCTTGTCTCCGGCGAGGTCCCTGGTATATATTCCGACGTTCGGCGCTGTTGCTAGGTCCTCCTGGAACAAAGAAAACACAAAATTATTATCAAATTTTCATCAATTTTTAGTATAAAAACAGTTTTTTCAAAATGACTAAGTCAAACCTCCACCCACGCTTTTAGTTTCAGTAGTACATTACAGTTCTCGGTGATCCGCGTCGATTGGTACCTTTATCGCGCGTTTCCGGGATCTGGAAGTTTGTCAAATCGAAGAAAACTCGAAAACAATAGAACCGAGGTTACCTAAGGGGTAGCACATCGACAGAAATAGGAACATTGTAAATTTTAATTGTGACGTATTTATAAGTGTTAGACTAATTGTTCCTGTAATATTCGGTTCCTAGTTATTATTGTATAAGAACGTTCCGTAGGGATTAAACCGAGTTTTCGGAAATTTTATTTTTCATAAAATCTGAGTTATACTTCCTGTCTTCCTGCAATAATCTTTATATTTTTCGGCTTGTTTTTCAACTTCTTGTCTCCGGCGAGGTCCCTGGTATATATTCCGACGTTCAGCGCTGTTGCTAGGTCCTCCTGGAACAAAGAAAACACAAAATTATTATCAAATTTTCATCAATTTTTAGTATAAAAACTGTTTTTTCAAAATGACTAAGTCAAACCTCCACCCACGCTTTTAATTTCAGTAGTACATTACAGTTCTCGGTGATCCGCGTCGATTGGTACATTTATCGCGCGTTTCCGGGATCTGGAAGTTTGTCAAATCGAAGAAAACTCGAAAACAATAGAACCGAGGTTACCTAAGGGGTAGCACATCGACAGAAATAGGAACATTGTAAATTTTAATTGTGACGTATTTATAAGTGTTAGACTAATTGTTCCTGTAATATTCAGTTCCTAGTTATTATTGTATAAGGACGTTCCGTAGGGATTAAACCGAGTTTTCGGAAATTTTATTTTTCATATATTTTCATAAAATCTGAGTTATACTTCATGTCTTCCTGCAATAATCTTTATATTTTTCGGCTTGTTTTTCAACTTCTTGTCTCCGGCGAGGTCCCTGGTATATATTCCGACGTTCGGCGCTGTTGCTAGGTCCTCCTGGAACAAAGAAAACACAAAATTATTATCAAATTTTCATCAATTTTTAGTATAAAAACAGTTTTTTCAAAATGACTAAGTCAAACCTCCACCCACGCTTTTAGTTTCAGTAGTACATTACAGTTCTCGGTGATCCGCGTCGATTGGTACATTTATCGCGCGTTTCCGGGATCTGGAAGTTTGTCAAATCGAAGAAAACTCGAAAACAATAGAACCGAGGTTACCTAAGGGGTAGCACATCGACAGAAATAGGAACATTGTAAATTTTAATTGTGACGTATTTATAAGTGTTAGACTAATTGTTCCTGTAATATTCGGTTCCTAGTTATTATTGTATAAGGACGTTCCGTAGGGATTAAACCGAGTTTTCGGAAATTTTATTTTTCATATATTTTCATAAAATCTGAGTTATACTTCCTGTCTTCCTGCAATAATCTTTATATTTTTCAGCTTGTTTTTCAACTTCTTGTCTCCGGCGAGGTCCCTGGTATATATTCCGACGTTCGGCGCTGTTGCTAGGTCCTCCTGGAACAAAGAAAACACAAAATTATTATCAAATTTTCATCAATTTTTAGTATAAAAACAGTTTTTTCAAAATGACTAAGTCAAACCTCCACCCACGCTTTTAGTTTCAGTAGTACATTACAGTTCTCGGTGATCCGCGTCGATTGGTACCTTTATCGCGCGTTTCCGGGATCTGGAAGTTTGTCAAATCGAAGAAAACTCGAAAACAATAGAACCGAGGTTACCTAAGGGGTAGCACATCGACAGAAATAGGAACATTGTAAATTTTAATTGTGACGTATTTATAAGTGTTAGACTAATTGTTCCTGTAATATTCGGTTCCTAGTTATTATTGTATAAGGACGTTCCGTAGGGATTAAATCGAGTTTTCGGAAATTTTATTTTTCATATATTTTCATAAAATCTGAGTTATACTTCCTGTCTTCCTGCAATAATCTTTATATTTTTCGGCTTGTTTTTCAACTTCTTGTCTCCGGCGAGGTCCCTGGTATATATTCCGACGTTCGGCGCTGTTGCTAGGTCCTCCTGGAACAAAGAAAACACAAAATTATTATCAAATTTTCATCAATTTTTAGTATAAAAACAGTTTTTTCAAAATGACTAAGTCAAACCTCCACCCACGCTTTTAGTTTCAGTAGTACATTACAGTTCTCGGTGATCCGCGTCGATTGGTACATTTATCGCGCGTTTCCGGGATCTGGAAGTTTGTCAAATCGAAGAAAACTCGAAAACAATAGAACCGAGGTTACCTAAGGGGTAGCACATCGACAGAAATAGGAACATTGTAAATTTTAATTGTGACGTATTTATAAGTGTTAGACTAATTGTTCCTGTAATATTCGGTTCCTAGTTATTATTGTATAAGGACGTTCCGTAGGGATTAAACCGAGTTTTCGGAAATTTTATTTTTCATATATTTTCATAAAATCTGAGTTATACTTCCTGTCTTCCTGCAATAATCTTTATATTTTTCGGCTTGTTTTTCAACTTCTTGTCTCCGGCGAGGTCCCTGGTATATATTCCGACGTTCGGCGCTGTTGCTAGGTCCTCCTGGAACAAAGAAAACACAAAATTATTATCAAATTTTCATCAATTTTTAGTATAAAAACAGTTTTTTCAAAATGACTAAGTCAAACCTCCACCCACGCTTATAGTTTCAGTAGTACATTACAGTTCTCGGTGATCCGCGTCGATTGGTACATTTATCGCGCGTTTCCGGGATCTGGAAGTTTGTCAAATCGAAGAAAACTCGAAAACAATAGAACCGAGGTTACCTAAGGGGTAGCACATCGACAGAAATAGGAACATTGTAAATTTTAATTGTGACGTACTTATAAGTGTTAGACTAATTGTTCCTGTAATATTCGGTTCCTAGTTATTATTGTATAAGGACGTTCCGTAGGGATTAAACCGAGTTTTCGGAAATTTTATTTTTCATATATTTTCATAAAATCTGAGTTATACTTCCTGTCTTCCTGCAATAATCTTTATATTTTTCGGCTTGTTTTTCAACTTCTTGTCTCCGGCGAGGTCCCTGGTATATATTCCGACGTTCGGCGCTGTTGCTAGGTCCTCCTGGAACAAAGAAAACACAAAATTATTATCAAATTTTCATCAATTTTTAGTATAAAAACAGTTTTTTCAAAATGACTAAGTCAAACCTCCACCCACGCTTTTAGTTTCAGTAGTACATTACAGTTCTCGGTGATCCGCGTCGATTGGTACATTTATCGCGCGTTTCCGGGATCTGGAAGTTTGTCAAATCGAAGAAAACTCGAAAACAATAGAACCGAGGTTACCTAAGGGGTAGCACATCGACAGAAATAGGAACATTGTAAATTTTAATTGTGACGTATTTATAAGTGTTAGACTAATTGTTCCTGTAATATTCGGTTCCTAGTTATTATTGTATAAGGACGTTCCGTAGGGATTAAACCGAGTTTTCGGAAATTTTATTTTTCATATATTTTCATAAAATCTGAGTTATACTTCCTGTCTTCCTGCAATAATCTTTATATTTTTCGGCTTGTTTTTCAACTTCTTGTCTCCGGCGAGGTCCCTGGTATATATTCCGACGTTCGGCGCTGTTGCTAGGTCCTCCTGGAACAAAGAAAACACAAAATTATTATCAAATTTTCATCAATTTTTAGTATAAAAACAGTTTTTTCAAAATGACTAAGTCAAACCTCCACCCACGCTTTTAGTTTCAGTAGTACATTACAGTTCTCGGTGATCCGCGTCAATTGGTACCTTTATCGCGCGTTTCCGGGATCTGGAAGTTTGTCAAATCGAAGAAAACTCGAAAACAATAGAACCGAGGTTACCTAAGGGGTAGCACATCGACAGAAATAGGAACATTGTAAATTTTAATTGTGACGTATTTATAAGTGTTAGACTAATTGTTCCTGTAATATTCGGTTCCTAGTTATTATTGTATAAGGACGTTCCGTAGGGATTAAACCGAGTTTTCGGAAATTTTATTTTTCATATATTTTCATAAAATCTGAGTTATACTTCCTGTCTTCCTGCAATAATCTTTATATTTTTCGGCTTGTTTTTCAACTTCTTGTCTCCGGCGAGGTCCCTGGTATATATTCCGACGTTCGGCGCTGTTGCTAGGTCCTCCTGGAACAAAGAAAACACAAAATTATTATCAAATTTTCATCAATTTTTAGTATAAAAACAGTTTTTTCAAAATGACTAAGTCAAACCTCCACCCACGCTTATAGTTTCAGTAGTACATTACAGTTCTCGGTGATCCGCGTCGATTGGTACATTTATCGCGCGTTTCCGGGATCTGGAAGTTTGTCAAATCGAAGAAAACTCGAAAACAATAGAACCGAGGTTACCTAAGGGGTAGCACATCGACAGAAATAGGAACATTGTAAATTTTAATTGTGACGTATTTATAAGTGTTAGACTAATTGTTCCTGTAATATTCGGTTCCTAGTTATTATTGTATAAGGACGTTCCGTAGGGATTAAACCGAGTTTTCGGAAATTTTATTTTTCATATATTTTCATAAAATCTGAGTTATACTTCCTGTCTTCCTGCAATAATCTTTATATTTTTCGGCTTGTTTTTCAACTTCTTGTCTCCGGCGAGGTCCCTGGTATATATTCCGACGTTCGGCGCTGTTGCTAGGTCCTCCTGGAACAAAGAAAACACAAAATTATTATCAAATTTTCATCAATTTTTAGTATAAAAACAGTTTTTTCAAAATGACTAAGTCAAACCTCCACCCACGCTTTTAGTTTCAGTAGTACATTACAGTTCTCGGTGATCCGCGTCGATTGGTACCTTTATCGCGCGTTTCCGGGATCTGGAAGTTTGTCAAATCGAAGAAAACTCGAAAACAATAGAACCGAGGTTACCTAAGGGGTAGCACATCGACAGAAATAGGAACATTGTAAATTTTAATTGTGACGTATTTATAAGTGTTAGACTAATTGTTCCTGTAATATTCGGTTCCTAGTTATTATTGTATAAGGACGTTCCGTAGGGATTAAACCGAGTTTTCGGAAATTTTATTTTTCATATATTTTCATAAAATCTGAGTTATACTTCCTGTCTTCCTGCAATAATCTTTATATTTTTCGGCTTGTTTTTCAACTTCTTGTCTCCGGCGAAGTCCCTGGTATATATTCCGACGTTCGGCGCTGTTGCTAGGTCCTCCTGGAACAAAGAAAACACAAAATTATTATCAAATTTTCATCAATTTTTAGTATAAAAACAGTTTTTTCAAAATGACTATGTCAAACCTCCACCCACGCTTTTAGTTTCAGTAGTACATTACAGTTCTCGGTGATCCGCGTCGATTGGTACCTTTATCGCGCGTTTCCGGGATCTGGAAGTTTGTCAAATCGAAGAAAACTCGAAAACAATAGAACCGAGGTTACCTAAGGGGTAGCACATCGACAGAAATAGGAACATTGTAAATTTTAATTGTGACGTATTTATAAGTGTTAGACTAATTGTTCCTGTAATATTCGGTTCCTAGTTATTATTGTATAAGGACGTTCCGTAGGGATTAAACCGAGTTTTCGGAAATTTTATTTTTCATATATTTTCATAAAATCTGAGTTATACTTCCTGTCTTCCTGCAATAATCTTTATATTTTTCGGCTTGTTTTTCAACTTCTTGTCTCCGGCGAGGTCCCTGGTATATATTCCGATGTTCGGCGCTGTTGCTAGGTCCTCCTGGAACAAAGAAAACACAAAATTATTATCAAATTTTCATCAATTTTTAGTATAAAAACAGTTTTTTCAAAATGACTAAGTCAAACCTCCACCCACGCTTTTAGTTTCAGTAGTACATTACAGTTCTCGGTGATCCGCGTCGATTGGTACATTTATCGCGCGTTTCCGGGATCTGGAAGTTTGTCAAATCGAAGAAAACTCGAAAACAATAGAACCGAGGTTACCTAAGGGGTAGCACATCGACAGAAATAGGAACATTGTAAATTTTAATTGTGACGTATTTATAAGTGTTAGACTAATTGTTCCTGTAATATTCGGTAAATAGTTATTATTGTATAAGGACGTTCCGTAGGGATTAAACCGAGTTTTCGGAAATTTTATTTTTCATATATTTTCATAAAATCTGAGTTATACTTCCTGTCTTCCTGCAATAATCTTTATATTTTTCGGCTTGTTTTTCAACTTCTTGTCTCCGGCGAGGTCCCTGGTATATATTCCGACGTTCGACGCTGTTGCTAGGTCCTCTTGGAACAAAGAAAACACAAAATTATTATCAAATTTTCATCAATTTTTAGTATAAAAACAGTTTTTTCAAAATGACTAAGTCAAACCTCCACCCACGCTTTTAGTTTCAGTAGTACATTACAGTTCTCGGTGATCCGCGTCGATTGGTACATTTATCGCGCGTTTCCGGGATCTGGAAGTTTGTCAAATCGAAGAAAACTCGAAAACAATAGAACCGAGGTTACCTAAGGGGTAGCACATCGACAGAAATAGGAACATTGTAAATTTTAATTGTGACGTATTTATAAGTGTTAGACTAATTGTTCCTGTAATATTCGGTTCCTAGTTATTATTGTATAAGGACGTTCCGTAGGGATTAAACCGAGTTTTCGGAAATTTTATTTTTCATATATTTTCATAAAATCTGAGTTATACTTCCTGTCTTCCTGCAATAATCTTTATATTTTTCGGCTTGTTTTTCAACTTCTTGTCTCCGGCGAGGTCCCTGGTATATATTCCGACGTTCGGCGCTGTTGCTAGGTCCTCCTGGAACAAAGAAAACACAAAATTATTATCAAATTTTCATCAATTTTTAGTATAAAAACAGTTTTTTCAAAATGACTAAGTCAAACCTCCACCCACGCTTTTAGTTTCAGTAGTACATTACAGTTCTCGGTGATCCGCGTCGATTGGTACATTTATCGCGCGTTTCCGGGATCTGGAAGTTTGTCAAATCGAAGAAAACTCGAAAACAATAGAACCGAGGTTACCTAAGGGGTAGCACATCGACAGAAATAGGAACATTGTAAATTTTAATTGTGACGTATTTATAAGTGTTAGACTAATTGTTCCTGTAATATTCGGTTCCTAGTTATTATTGTATAAGGACGTTCCGTAGGGATTAAACCGAGTTTTCGGAAATTTTATTTTTCATATATTTTCATAAAATCTGAGTTATACTTCCTGTCTTCCTGCAATAATCTTTATATTTTTCGGCTTGTTTTTCAACTTCTTGTCTCCAACGAGGTCCCTGGTATATATTCCGACGTTCGGCGCTGTTGCTAGGTCCTCCTGGAACAAAGAAAACACAAAATTATTATCAAATTTTCATCAATTTTTAGTATAAAAACAGTTTTTTCAAAATGACTAAGTCAAACCTCCACCCACGCTTATAGTTTCAGTAGTACATTACAGTTCTCGGTGATCCGCGTCGATTGGTACATTTATCGCGCGTTTACGGGATCTGGAAGTTTGTCAAATCGAAGAAAACTCGAAAACAATAGAACCGAGGTTACCTAAGGGGTAGCACATCGACAGAAATAGGAACATTGTAAATTTTAATTGTGACGTATTTATAAGTGTTAGACTAATTGTTCCTGTAATATTCGGTTCCTAGTTATTATTGTATAAGGACGTTCCGTAGGGATTAAACCGAGTTTTCGGAAATTTTATTTTTCATATATTTTCATAAAATCTGAGTTATACTTCCTGTCTTCCTGCAATAATCTTTATATTTTTCGGCTTGTTTTTCAACTTCTTGTCTCCGGCGAGGTCCCTGGTATATATTCCGACGTTCGGCGCTGTTGCTAGGTCCTCCTGGAACAAAGAAAACACAAAATTATTATCAAATTTTCATCAATTTTTAGTATAAAAACAGTTTTTTCAAAATGACTAAGTCAAACCTCCACCCACGCTTTTAGTTTCAGTAGTACATTACAGTTCTCGGTGATCCGCGTCGATTGGTACATTTATCGCGCGTTTCCGGGATCTGGAAGTTTGTCAAATCGAAGAAAACTCGAAAACAATAGAACCGAGGTTACCTAAGGGGTAGCACATCGACAGAAATAGGAACATTGTAAATTTTAATTGTGACGTATTTATAAGTGTTAGACTAATTGTTCCTGTAATATTCGGTTCCTAGTTATTATTGTATAAGGACGTTCCGTAGGGATTAAACCGAGTTTTCGGAAATTTTATTTTTCATATATTTTCATAAAATCTGAGTTATACTTCCTGTCTTCCTGCAATAATCTTTATATTTTTCGGCTTGTTTCTCAACTTCTTGTCTCCGGCGAGGTCCCTGGTATATATTCCGACGTTCGGCGCTGTTGCTAGGTCCTCCTGGAACAAAGAAAACACAAAATTATTATCAAATTTTCATCAATTTTTAGTATAAAAACAGTTTTTTCAAAATGACTAAGTCAAACCTCCACCCACGCTTTTAGTTTCAGTAGTACATTACAGTTCTCGGTGATCCGCGTCGATTGGTACATTTATCGCGCGTTTCCGGGATCTGGAAGTTTGTCAAATCGAAGAAAACTCGAAAACAATAGAACCGAGGTTACCTAAGGGGTAGCACATCGACAGAAATAGGAACATTGTAAATTTTAATTGTGACGTATTTATAAGTGTTAGACTAATTGTTCCTGTAATATTCGGTTCCTAGTTATTATTGTATAAGGACGTTCCGTAGGGATTAAACCGAGTTTTCGGAAATTTTATTTTTCATATATTTTCATAAAATCTGAGTTATACTTCCTGTCTTCCTGCAATAATCTTTATATTTTTCAGCTTGTTTTTCAACTTCTTGTCTCCGGCGAGGTCCCTGGTATATATTCCGACGTTCGGCGCTGTTGCTAGGTCCTCCTGGAACAAAGAAAACACAAAATTATTATCAAATTTTCATCAATTTTTAGTATAAAAACAGTTTTTTCAAAATGACTAAGTCAAACCTCCACCCACGCTTTTAGTTTCAGTAGTACATTACAGTTCTCGGTGATCCGCGTCGATTGGTACCTTTATCGCGCGTTTCCGGGATCTGGAAGTTTGTCAAATCGAAGAAAACTCGAAAACAATAGAACCGAGGTTACCTAAGGGGTAGCACATCGACAGAAATAGGAACATTGTAAATTTTAATTGTGACGTATTTATAAGTGTTAGACTAATTGTTCCTGTAATATTCGGTTCCTAGTTATTATTGTATAAGGACGTTCCGTAGGGATTAAATCGAGTTTTCGGAAATTTTATTTTTCATATATTTTCATAAAATCTGAGTTATACTTCCTGTCTTCCTGCAATAATCTTTATATTTTTCGGCTTGTTTTTCAACTTCTTGTCTCCGGCGAGGTCCCTGGTATATATTCCGACGTTCGGCGCTGTTGCTAGGTCCTCCTGGAACAAAGAAAACACAAAATTATTATCAAATTTTCATCAATTTTTAGTATAAAAACAGTTTTTTCAAAATGACTAAGTCAAACCTCCACCCACGCTTTTAGTTTCAGTAGTACATTACAGTTCTCGGTGATCCGCGTCGATTGGTACATTTATCGCGCGTTTCCGGGATCTGGAAGTTTGTCAAATCGAAGAAAACTCGAAAACAATAGAACCGAGGTTACCTAAGGGGTAGCACATCGACAGAAATAGGAACATTGTAAATTTTAATTGTGACGTATTTATAAGTGTTAGACTAATTGTTCCTGTAATATTCGGTTCCTAGTTATTATTGTATAAGGACGTTCCGTAGGGATTAAACCGAGTTTTCGGAAATTTTATTTTTCATATATTTTCATAAAATCTGAGTTATACTTCCTGTCTTCCTGCAATAATCTTTATATTTTTCGGCTTGTTTTTCAACTTCTTGTCTCCGGCGAGGTCCCTGGTATATATTCCGACGTTCGGCGCTGTTGCTAGGTCCTCCTGGAACAAAGAAAACACAAAATTATTATCAAATTTTCATCAATTTTTAGTATAAAAACAGTTTTTTCAAAATGACTAAGTCAAACCTCCACCCACGCTTATAGTTTCAGTAGTACATTACAGTTCTCGGTGATCCGCGTCGATTGGTACATTTATCGCGCGTTTCCGGGATCTGGAAGTTTGTCAAATCGAAGAAAACTCGAAAACAATAGAACCGAGGTTACCTAAGGGGTAGCACATCGACAGAAATAGGAACATTGTAAATTTTAATTGTGACGTACTTATAAGTGTTAGACTAATTGTTCCTGTAATATTCGGTTCCTAGTTATTATTGTATAAGGACGTTCCGTAGGGATTAAACCGAGTTTTCGGAAATTTTATTTTTCATATATTTTCATAAAATCTGAGTTATACTTCCTGTCTTCCTGCAATAATCTTTATATTTTTCGGCTTGTTTTTCAACTTCTTGTCTCCGGCGAGGTCCCTGGTATATATTCCGACGTTCGGCGCTGTTGCTAGGTCCTCCTGGAACAAAGAAAACACAAAATTATTATCAAATTTTCATCAATTTTTAGTATAAAAACAGTTTTTTCAAAATGACTAAGTCAAACCTCCACCCACGCTTTTAGTTTCAGTAGTACATTACAGTTCTCGGTGATCCGCGTCGATTGGTACATTTATCGCGCGTTTCCGGGATCTGGAAGTTTGTCAAATCGAAGAAAACTCGAAAACAATAGAACCGAGGTTACCTAAGGGGTAGCACATCGACAGAAATAGGAACATTGTAAATTTTAATTGTGACGTATTTATAAGTGTTAGACTAATTGTTCCTGTAATATTCGGTTCCTAGTTATTATTGTATAAGGACGTTCCGTAGGGATTAAACCGAGTTTTCGGAAATTTTATTTTTCATATATTTTCATAAAATCTGAGTTATACTTCCTGTCTTCCTGCAATAATCTTTATATTTTTCGGCTTGTTTTTCAACTTCTTGTCTCCGGCGAGGTCCCTGGTATATATTCCGACGTTCGGCGCTGTTGCTAGGTCCTCCTGGAACAAAGAAAACACAAAATTATTATCAAATTTTCATCAATTTTTAGTATAAAAACAGTTTTTTCAAAATGACTAAGTCAAACCTCCACCCACGCTTTTAGTTTCAGTAGTACATTACAGTTCTCGGTGATCCGCGTCAATTGGTACCTTTATCGCGCGTTTCCGGGATCTGGAAGTTTGTCAAATCGAAGAAAACTCGAAAACAATAGAACCGAGGTTACCTAAGGGGTAGCACATCGACAGAAATAGGAACATTGTAAATTTTAATTGTGACGTATTTATAAGTGTTAGACTAATTGTTCCTGTAATATTCGGTTCCTAGTTATTATTGTATAAGGACGTTCCGTAGGGATTAAACCGAGTTTTCGGAAATTTTATTTTTCATATATTTTCATAAAATCTGAGTTATACTTCCTGTCTTCCTGCAATAATCTTTATATTTTTCGGCTTGTTTTTCAACTTCTTGTCTCCGGCGAGGTCCCTGGTATATATTCCGACGTTCGGCGCTGTTGCTAGGTCCTCCTGGAACAAAGAAAACACAAAATTATTATCAAATTTTCATCAATTTTTAGTATAAAAACAGTTTTTTCAAAATGACTAAGTCAAACCTCCACCCACGCTTATAGTTTCAGTAGTACATTACAGTTCTCGGTGATCCGCGTCGATTGGTACATTTATCGCGCGTTTCCGGGATCTGGAAGTTTGTCAAATCGAAGAAAACTCGAAAACAATAGAACCGAGGTTACCTAAGGGGTAGCACATCGACAGAAATAGGAACATTGTAAATTTTAATTGTGACGTATTTATAAGTGTTAGACTAATTGTTCCTGTAATATTCGGTTCCTAGTTATTATTGTATAAGGACGTTCCGTAGGGATTAAACCGAGTTTTCGGAAATTTTATTTTTCATATATTTTCATAAAATCTGAGTTATACTTCCTGTCTTCCTGCAATAATCTTTATATTTTTCGGCTTGTTTTTCAACTTCTTGTCTCCGGCGAGGTCCCTTGTATATATTCCGACGTTCGGCGCTGTTGCTAGGTCCTCCTGGAACAAAGAAAACACAAAATTATTATCAAATTTTCATCAATTTTTAGTATAAAAACAGTTTTTTCAAAATGACTAAGTCAAACCTCCACCCACGCTTTTAGTTTCAGTAGTACATTACAGTTCTCGGTGATCCGCGTCGATTGGTACCTTTATCGCGCGTTTCCGGGATCTGGAAGTTTGTCAAATCGAAGAAAACTCGAAAACAATAGAACCGAGGTTACCTAAGGGGTAGCACATCGACAGAAATAGGAACATTGTAAATTTTAATTGTGACGTATTTATAAGTGTTAGACTAATTGTTCCTGTAATATTCGGTTCCTAGTTATTATTGTATAAGGACGTTCCGTAGGGATTAAACCGAGTTTTCGGAAATTTTATTTTTCATATATTTTCATAAAATCTGAGTTATACTTCCTGTCTTCCTGCAATAATCTTTATATTTTTCGGCTTGTTTTTCAACTTCTTGTCTCCGGCGAGGTCCCTGGTATATATTCCGACGTTCGGCGCTGTTGCTAGGTCCTCCTGGAACAAAGAAAACACAAAATTATTATCAAATTTTCATCAATTTTTAGTATAAAAACAGTTTTTTCAAAATGACTAAGTCAAACCTCCACCCACGCTTATAGTTTCAGTAGTACATTACAGTTCTCGGTGATCCGCGTCGATTGGTACCTTTATCGCGCGTTTCCGGGATCTGGAAGTTTGTCAAATCGAAGAAAACTCGAAAACAATAGAACCGAGGTTACCTAAGGGGTAGCACATCGACAGAAATAGGAACATTGTAAATTTTAATTGTGACGTATTTATAAGTGTTAGACTAATTGTTCCTGTAATATTCGGTTCCTAGTAATTATTGTATAAGGACGTTCCGTAGGGATTAAACCGAGTTTTCGGAAATTTTATTTTTCATATATTTTCATAAAATCTGAGTTATACTTCCTGTCTTCCTGCAATAATCTTTATATTTTTCGGCTTGTTTTTCAACTTCTTGTCTCCAACGAGGTCCCTGGTATATATTCCGACGTTCGGCGCTGTTGCTAGGTCCTCCTGGAACAAAGAAAACACAAAATTATTATCAAATTTTCATCAATTTTTAGTATAAAAACAGTTTTTTCAAAATGACTAAGTCAAACCTCCACCCACGCTTATAGTTTCAGTAGTACATTACAGTTCTCGGTGATCCGCGTCGATTGGTACATTTATCGCGCGTTTCCGGGATCTGGAAGTTTGTCAAATCGAAGAAAACTCGAAAACAATAGAACCGAGGTTACCTAAGGGGTAGCACATCGACAGAAATAGGAACATTGTAAATTTTAATTGTGACGTATTTATAAGAGTTAGACTAATTGTTCCTGTAATATTCGGTTCCTAGTTATTATTGTATAAGGACGTTCCGTAGGGATTAAACCGAGTTTTCGGAAATTTTATTTTTCATATATTTTCATAAAATCTGAGTTATACTTCCTGTCTTCCTGCAATAATCTTTATATTTTTCGGCTTGTTTTTCAACTTCTTGTCTCCGGCGAGGTCCCTGGTATATATTCCGACGTTCAGCGCTGTTGCTAGGTCCTCCTGGAACAAAGAAAACACAAAATTATTATCAAATTTTCATCAATTTTTAGTATAAAAACTGTTTTTTCAAAATGACTAAGTCAAACCTCCACCCACGCTTTTAATTTCAGTAGTACATTACAGTTCTCGGTGATCCGCGTCGATTGGTACATTTATCGCGCGTTTCCGGGATCTGGAAGTTTGTCAAATCGAAGAAAACTCGAAAACAATAGAACCGAGGTTACCTAAGGGGTAGCACATCGACAGAAATAGGAACATTGTAAATTTTAATTGTGACGTATTTATAAGTGTTAGACTAATTGTTCCTGTAATATTCAGTTCCTAGTTATTATTGTATAAGGACGTTCCGTAGGGATTAAACCGAGTTTTCGGAAATTTTATTTTTCATATATTTTCATAAAATCTGAGTTATACTTCATGTCTTCCTGCAATAATCTTTATATTTTTCGGCTTGTTTTTCAACTTCTTGTCTCCGGCGAGGTCCCTGGTATATATTCCGACGTTCGGCGCTGTTGCTAGGTCCTCCTGGAACAAAGAAAACACAAAATTATTATCAAATTTTCATCAATTTTTAGTATAAAAACAGTTTTTTCAAAATGACTAAGTCAAACCTCCACCCACGCTTTTAGTTTCAGTAGTACATTACAGTTCTCGGTGATCCGCGTCGATTGGTACATTTATCGCGCGTTTCCGGGATCTGGAAGTTTGTCAAATCGAAGAAAACTCGAAAACAATAGAACCGAGGTTACCTAAGGGGTAGCACATCGACAGAAATAGGAACATTGTAAATTTTAATTGTGACGTATTTATAAGTGTTAGACTAATTGTTCCTGTAATATTCGGTTCCTAGTTATTATTGTATAAGGACGTTCCGTAGGGATTAAACCGAGTTTTCGGAAATTTTATTTTTCATATATTTTCATAAAATCTGAGTTATACTTCCTGTCTTCCTGCAATAATCTTTATATTTTTCAGCTTGTTTTTCAACTTCTTGTCTCCGGCGAGGTCCCTGGTATATATTCCGACGTTCGGCGCTGTTGCTAGGTCCTCCTGGAACAAAGAAAACACAAAATTATTATCAAATTTTCATCAATTTTTAGTATAAAAACAGTTTTTTCAAAATGACTAAGTCAAACCTCCACCCACGCTTTTAGTTTCAGTAGTACATTACAGTTCTCGGTGATCCGCGTCGATTGGTACATTTATCGCGCGTTTCCGGGATCTGGAAGTTTGTCAAATCGAAGAAAACTCGAAAACAATAGAACCGAGGTTACCTAAGGGGTAGCACATCGACAGAAATAGGAACATTGTAAATTTTAATTGTGACGTATTTATAAGTGTTAGACTAATTGTTCCTGTAATATTCGGTTCCTAGTTATTATTGTATAAGGACGTTCCGTAGGGATTAAACCGAGTTTTCGGAAATTTTATTTTTCATATATTTTCATAAAATCTGAGTTATACTTCCTGTCTTCCTGCAATAATCTTTATATTTTTCGGCTTGTTTTTCAACTTCTTGTCTCCGGCGAGGTCCCTGGTATATATTCCGACGTTCGGCGCTGTTGCTAGGTCCTCCTGGAACAAAGAAAACACAAAATTATTATCAAATTTTCATCAATTTTTAGTATAAAAACAGTTTTTTCAAAATGACTAAGTCAAACCTCCACCCACGCTTTTAGTTTCAGTAGTACATTACAGTTCTCGGTGATCCGCGTCGATTGGTACCTTTATCGCGCGTTTCCGGGATCTGGAAGTTTGTCAAATCGAAGAAAACTCGAAAACAATAGAACCGAGGTTACCTAAGGGGTAGCACATCGACAGAAATAGGAACATTGTAAATTTTAATTGTGACGTATTTATAAGTGTTAGACTGATTGTTCCTGTAATATTCGGTTCCTAGTTATTATTGTATAAGGACGTTCCGTAGGGATTAAACCGAGTTTTCGGAAATTTTATTTTTCATATATTTTCATAAAATCTGAGTTATACTTCCTGTCTTCCTGCAATAATCTTTATATTTTTCGGCTTGTTTTTCAACTTCTTGTCTCCGGCGAGGTCCCTGGTATATATTCCGACGTTCGGCGCTGTTGCTAGGTCCTCCTGGAACAAAGAAAACACAAAATTATTATCAAATTTTCATCAATTTTTAGTATAAAAACAGTTTTTTCAAAATGACTAAGTCAAACCTCCACCCACGCTTATAGTTTCAGTAGTACATTACAGTTCTCGGTGATCCGCGTCGATTGGTACATTTATCGCGCGTTTCCGGGATCTGGAAGTTTGTCAAATCGAAGAAAACTCGAAAACAATAGAACCGAGGTTACCTAAGGGGTAGCACATCGACAGAAATAGGAACATTGTAAATTTTAATTGTGACGTATTTATAAGTGTTAGACTAATTGTTCCTGTAATATTCGGTTCCTAGTTATTATTGTATAAGGACGTTCCGTAGGGATTAAACCGAGTTTTCGGAAATTTTATTTTTCATATATTTTCATAAAATCTGAGTTATACTTCCTGTCTTCCTGCAATAATCTTTATATTTTTCGGCTTGTTTTTCAACTTCTTGTCTCCAACGAGGTCCCTGGTATATATTCCGACGTTCGGCGCTGTTGCTAGGTCCTCCTGGAACAAAGAAAACACAAAATTATTATCAAATTTTCATCAATTTTTAGTATAAAAACAGTTTTTTCAAAATGACTAAGTCAAACCTCCACCCACGCTTATAGTTTCAGTAGTACATTACAGTTCTCGGTGATCCGCGTCGATTGGTACATTTATCGCGCGTTTCCGGGATCTGGAAGTTTGTCAAATCGAAGAAAACTCGAAAACAATAGAACCGAGGTTACCCAAGGGGTAGCACATCGACAGAAATAGGAACATTGTAAATTTTAATTGTGACGTATTTATAAGAGTTAGACTAATTGTTCCTGTAATATTCGGTTCCTAGTTATTATTGTATAAGGACGTTCCGTAGGGATTAAACCGAGTTTTCGGAAATTTTATTTTTCATATATTTTCATAAAATCTGAGTTATACTTCCTGTCTTCCTGCAATAATCTTTATATTTTTCGGCTTGTTTTTCAACTTCTTGTCTCCGGCGAGGTCCCTGGTATATATTCCGACGTTCGGCGCTGTTGCTAGGTCCTCCTGGAACAAAGAAAACACAAAATTATTATCAAATTTTCATCAATTTTTAGTATAAAAACAGTTTTTTCAAAATGACTAAGTCAAACCTCCACCCACGCTTTTAGTTTCAGTAGTACATTACAGTTCTCGGTGATCCGCGTCGATTGGTACCTTTATCGCGCGTTTCCGGGATCTGGAAGTTTGTCAAATCGAAGAAAACTCGAAAACAATAGAACCGAGGTTACCTAAGGGGTAGCACATCGACAGAAATAGGAACATTGTAAATTTTAATTGTGACGTATTTATAAGTGTTAGACTAATTGTTCCTGTAATATTCGGTTCCTAGTTATTATTGTATAAGGACGTTCCGTAGGGATTAAACCGAGTTTTCGGAAATTTTATTTTTCATATATTTTCATAAAATCTGAGTTATACTTCCTGTCTTCCTGCAATAATCTTTATATTTTTCGGCTTGTTTTTCAACTTCTTGTCTCCGGCGAGGTCCCTGGTATATATTCCGACGTTCGGCGCTGTTGCTAGGTCCTCCTGGAACAAAGAAAACACAAAATTATTATCAAATTTTCATCAATTTTTAGTATAAAAACAGTTTTTTCAAAATGACTAAGTCAAACCTCCACCCACGCTTATAGTTTCAGTAGTACATTACAGTTCTCGGTGATCCGCGTCGATTGGTACATTTATCGCGCGTTTCCGGGATCTGGAAGTTTGTCAAATCGAAGAAAACTCGAAAACAATAGAACCGAGGTTACCTAAGGGGTAGCACATCGACAGAAATAGGAACATTGTAAATTTTAATTGTGACGTATTTATAAGTGTTAGACTAATTGTTCCTGTAATATTCGGTTCCTAGTTATTATTGTATAAGGACGTTCCGTAGGGATTAAACCGAGTTTTCGGAAATTTTATTTTTCATATATTTTCATAAAATCTGAGTTATACTTCCTGTCTTCCTGCAATAATCTTTATATTTTTCGGCTTGTTTTTCAACTTCTTGTCTCCAACGAGGTCCCTGGTATATATTCCGACGTTCGGCGCTGTTGCTAGGTCCTCCTGGAACAAAGAAAACACAAAATTATTATCAAATTTTCATCAATTTTTAGTATAAAAACAGTTTTTTCAAAATGACTAAGTCAAACCTCCACCCACGCTTATAGTTTCAGTAGTACATTACAGTTCTCGGTGATCCGCGTCGATTGGTACATTTATCGCGTGTTTCCGGGATCTGGAAGTTTGTCAAATCGAAGAAAACTCGAAAACAATAGAACCGAGGTTACCTAAGGGGTAGCACATCGACAGAAATAGGAACATTGTAAATTTTAATTGTGACGTATTTATAAGAGTTAGACTAATTGTTCCTGTAATATTCGGTTCCTAGTTATTATTGTATAAGGACGTTCCGTAGGGATTAAACCGAGTTTTCGGAAATTTTATTTTTCATATATTTTCATAAAATCTGAGTTATACTTCCTGTCTTCCTGCAATAATCTTTATATTTTTCGGCTTGTTTTTCAACTTCTTGTCTCCGGCGAGGTCCCTGGTATATATTCCGACGTTCAGCGCTGTTGCTAGGTCCTCCTGGAACAAAGAAAACACAAAATTATTATCAAATTTTCATCAATTTTTAGTATAAAAACTGTTTTTTCAAAATGACTAAGTCAAACCTCCACCCACGCTTTTAATTTCAGTAGTACATTACAGTTCTCGGTGATCCGCGTCGATTGGTACATTTATCGCGCGTTTCCGGGATCTGGAAGTTTGTCAAATCGAAGAAAACTCGAAAACAATAGAACCGAGGTTACCTAAGGGGTAGCACATCGACAGAAATAGGAACATTGTAAATTTTAATTGTGACGTATTTATAAGTGTTAGACTAATTGTTCCTGTAATATTCGGTTCCTAGTTATTATTGTATAAGGACGTTCCGTAGGGATTAAACCGAGTTTTCGGAAATTTTATTTTTCATATATTTTCATAAAATCTGAGTTATACTTCCTGTCTTCCTGCAATAATCTTTATATTTTTCGGCTTGTTTTTCAACTTCTTGTCTCCGGCGAGGTCCCTGGTATATATTCCGACGTTCGGCGCTGTTGCTAGGTCCTCCTGGAACAAAGAAAACACAAAATTATTATCAAATTTTCATCAATTTTTAGTATAAAAACAGTTTTTTCAAAATGACTAAGTCAAACCTCCACCCACGCTTTTAGTTTCAGTAGTACATTACAGTTCTCGGTGATCCGCGTCGATTGGTACCTTTATCGCGCGTTTCCGGGATCTGGAAGTTTGTCAAATCGAAGAAAACTCGAAAACAATAGAACCGAGGTTACCTAAGGGGTAGCACATCGACAGAAATAGGAACATTGTAAATTTTAATTGTGACGTATTTATAAGTGTTAGACTAATTGTTCCTGTAATATTCGGTTCCTAGTTATTATTGTATAAGGACGTTCCGTAGGGATTAAACCGAGTTTTCGGAAATTTTATTTTTCATATATTTTCATAAAATCTGAGTTATACTTCCTGTCTTCCTGCAATAATCTTTATATTTTTCGGCTTGTTTTTCAACTTCTTGTCTCCGGCGAGGTCCCTGGTATATATTCCGACGTTCGGCGCTGTTGCTAGGTCCTCCTGGAACAAAGAAAACACAAAATTATTATCAAATTTTCATCAATTTTTAGTATAAAAACAGTTTTTTCAAAATGACTAAGTCAAACCTCCACCCACGCTTTTAGTTTCAGTAGTACATTACAGTTCTCGGTGATCCGCGTCGATTGGTACCTTTATCGCGCGTTTCCGGGTTCTGGAAGTTTGTCAAATCGAAGAAAACTCGAAAACAATAGAACCGAGGTTACCTAAGGGGTAGCACATCGACAGAAATAGGAACATTGTAAATTTTAATTGTGACGTATTTATAAGTGTTAGACTAATTGTTCCTGTAATATTCGGTTCCTAGTTATTATTGTATAAGGACGTTCCGTAGGGATTAAACCGAGTTTTCGGAAATTTTATTTTTCATATATTTTCATAAAATCTGAGTTATACTTCCTGTCTTCCTGCAATAATCTTTATATTTTTCGGCTTGTTTTTCAACTTCTTGTCTCCGGCGAGGTCCCTGGTATATATTCCGACGTTCGGCGCTGTTGCTAGGTCCTCCTGGAACAAAGAAAACACAAAATTATTATCAAATTTTCATCAATTTTTAGTATAAAAACAGTTTTTTCAAAATGACTAAGTCAAACCTCCACCCACGCTTTTAGTTTTAGTAGCACATTACAGTTCTCGGTGATCCGCGTCGATTGGTACCTTTATCGCGCGTTTCCGGGATCTGGAAGTTTGTCAAATCGAAGAAAACTCGAAAACAATAGAACCGAGGTTACCTAAGGGGTAGCACATCGACAGAAATAGGAACATTGTAAATTTTAATTGTGACGTATTTATAAGTGTTAGACTAATTGTTCCTGTAATATTCGGTTCCTAGTTATTATTGTATAAGGACGTTCCGTAGGGATTAAATCGAGTTTTCGGAAATTTTATTTTTCATATATTTTCATAAAATCTGAGTTATACTTCCTGTCTTCCTGCAATAATCTTTATATTTTTCGGCTTGTTTTTCAACTTCTTGTCTCCGGCGAGGTCCCTGGTATATATTCCGACGTTCGGCGCTGTTGCTAGGTCCTCCTGGAACAAAGAAAACACAAAATTATTATCAAATTTTCATCAATTTTTAGTATAAAAACAGTTTTTTCAAAATGACTAAGTCAAACCTCCACCCACGCTTTTAGTTTCAGTAGTACATTACAGTTCTCGGTGATCCGCGTCGATTGGTACCTTTATCGCGCGTTTCCGGGTTCTGGAAGTTTGTCAAATCGAAGAAAACTCGAAAACAATAGAACCGAGGTTACCTAAGGGGTAGCACATCGACAGAAATAGGAACATTGTAAATTTTAATTGTGACGTATTTATAAGTGTTAGACTAATTGTTCCTGTAATATTCGGTTCCTAGTTATTATTGTATAAGGACGTTCCGTAGGGATTAAACCGAGTTTTCGGAAATTTTATTTTTCATATATTTTCATAAAATCTGAGTTATACTTCCTGTCTTCCTGCAATAATCTTTATATTTTTCGGCTTGTTTTTCAACTTCTTGTCTCCGGCGAGGTCCCTGGTATATATTCCGACGTTCGGCGCTGTTGCTAGGTCCTCCTGGAACAAAGAAAACACAAAATTATTATCAAATTTTCATCAATTTTTAGTATAAAAACAGTTTTTTCAAAATGACTAAGTCAAACCTCCACCCACGCTTTTAGTTTTAGTAGCACATTACAGTTCTCGGTGATCCGCGTCGATTGGTACCTTTATCGCGCGTTTCCGGGATCTGGAAGTTTGTCAAATCGAAGAAAACTCGAAAACAATAGAACCGAGGTTACCTAAGGGGTAGCACATCGACAGAAATAGGAACATTGTAAATTTTAATTGTGACGTATTTATAAGTGTTAGACTAATTGTTCCTGTAATATTCGGTTCCTAGTTATTATTGTATAAGGACGTTCCGTAGGGATTAAATCGAGTTTTCGGAAATTTTATTTTTCATATATTTTCATAAAATCTGAGTTATACTTCCTGTCTTCCTGCAATAATCTTTATATTTTTCGGCTTGTTTTTCAACTTCTTGTCTCCGGCGAGGTCCCTGGTATATATTCCGACGTTCGGCGCTGTTGCTAGGTCCTCCTGGAACAAAGAAAACACAAAATTATTATCAAATTTTCATCAATTTTTAGTATAAAAACAGTTTTTTCAAAATGACTAAGTCAAACCTCCACCCACGCTTTTAGTTTCAGTAGTACATTACAGTTCTCGGTGATCCGCGTCGATTGGTACCTTTATCGCGCGTTTCCGGGATCTGGAAGTTTGTCAAATCGAAGAAAACTCGAAAACAATAGAACCGAGGTTACCTAAGGGGTAGCACATCGACAGAAATAGGAACATTGTAAATTTTAATTGTGACGTATTTATAAGTGTTAGACTAATTGTTCCTGTAATATTCGGTTCCTAGTTATTATTGTATAAGGACGTTCCGTAGGGATTAAACCGAGTTTTCGGAAATTTTATTTTTCATATATTTTCATAAAATCTGAGTTATACTTCCTGTCTTCCTGCAATAATCTTTATATTTTTCGGCTTGTTTTTCAACTTCTTGTCTCCGGCGAGGTCCCTGGTATATATTTCGACGTTCGGCGCTGTTGCTAGGTCCTCCTGGAACAAAGAAAACACAAAATTATTATCAAATTTTCATCAATTTTTAGTATAAAAACAGTTTTTTCAAAATGACTAAGTCAAACCTCCACCCACGCTTTTAGTTTTAGTAGCACATTACAGTTCTCGGTGATCCGCGTCGATTGGTACCTTTATCGCGCGTTTCCGGGATCTGGAAGTTTGTCAAATCGAAGAAAACTCGAAAACAATAGAACCGAGGTTACCTAAGGGGTAGCACATCGACAGAAATAGGAACATTGTAAATTTTAATTTAGACGTATTTATAAGTGTTAGACTAATTGTTCCTGTAATATTCGGTTCCTAGTTATTATTGTATAAGGACGTTCCGTAGGGATTAAATCGAGTTTTCGGAAATTTTATTTTTCATATATTTTCATAAAATCTGAGTTATACTTCCTGTCTTCCTGCAATAATCTTTATATTTTTCGGCTTGTTTTTCAACTTCTTGTCTCCGGCGAGGTCCCTGGTATATATTCCGACGTTCGGCGCTGTTGCTAGGTCCTCCTGGAACAAAGAAAACACAAAATTATTATCAAATTTTCATCAATTTTTAGTATAAAAACAGTTTTTTCAAAATGACTAAGTCAAACCTCCACCCACGCTTTTAGTTTCAGTAGTACATTACAGTTCTCGGTGATCCGCGTCGATTGGTACCTTTATCGCGCGTTTCCGGGATCTGGAAGTTTGTCAAATCGAAGAAAACTCGAAAACAATAGAACCGAGGTTACCTAAGGGGTAGCACATCGACAGAAATAGGAACATTGTAAATTTTAATTGTGACGTATTTATAAGTGTTAGACTAATTGTTCCTGTAATATTCGGTTCCTAGTTATTATTGTATAAGGACGTTCCGTAGGGATTAAACCGAGTTTTCGGAAATTTTATTTTTCATATATTTTCATAAAATCTGAGTTATACTTCCTGTCTTCCTGCAATAATCTTTATATTTTTCGGCTTGTTTTTCAACTTCTTGTCTCCGGCGAGGTCCCTGGTATATATTCCGACGTTCGGCGCTGTTGCTAGGTCCTCCTGGAACAAAGAAAACACAAAATTATTATCAAATTTTCATCAATTTTTAGTATAAAAACAGTTTTTTCAAAATGACTAAGTCAAACCTCCACCCACGCTTTTAGTTTCAGTAGTACATTACAGTTCTCGGTGATCCGCGTCGATTGGTACCTTTATCGCGCGTTTCCGGGATCTGGAAGTTTGTCAAATCGAAGAAAACTCGAAAACAATAGAACCGAGGTTACCTAAGGGGTAGCACATCGACAGAAATAGGAACATTGTAAATTTTAATTGTGACGTATTTATAAGTGTTAGACTAATTGTTCCTGTAATATTCGGTTCCTAGTTATTATTGTATAAGGACGTTCCGTAGGGATTAAACCGAGTTTTCGGAAATTTTATTTTTCATATATTTTCATAAAATCTGAGTTATACTTCCTGTCTTCCTGCAATAATCTTTATATTTTTCGGCTTGTTTTTCAACTTCTTGTCTCCGGCGAGGTCCCTGGTATATATTCCGACGTTCGGCGCTGTTGCTAGGTCCTCCTGGAACAAAGAAAACACAAAATTATTATCAAATTTTCATCAATTTTTAGTATAAAAACAGTTTTTTCAAAATGACTAAGTCAAACCTCCACCCACGCTTTTAGTTTCAGTAGTACATTACAGTTCTCGGTGATCCGCGTCGATTGGTACATTTATCGCGCGTTTCCGGGATCTGGAAGTTTGTCAAATCGAAGAAAACTCGAAAACAATAGAACCGAGGTTACCTAAGGGGTAGCACATCGACAGAAATAGGAACATTGTAAATTTTAATTGTGACGTATTTATAAGTGTTAGACTAATTGTTCCTGTAATATTCGGTTCCTAGTTATTATTGTATAAGGACGTTCCGTAGGGATTAAACCGAGTTTTCGGAAATTTTATTTTTCATATATTTTCATAAAATCTGAGTTATACTTCCTGTCTTCCTGCAATAATATTTATATTTTTCGGCTTATTTTTCAACTTCTTGTCTCCGGCGAGGTCCCTGGTATATATTCCGACGTTCGGCGCTGTTGCTAGGTCCTCCTGGAACAAAGAAAACACAAAATTATTATCAAATTTTCATCAATTTTTAGTATAAAAACAGTTTTTTCAAAATGACTAAGTCAAACCTCCACCCACGCTTTTAGTTTCAGTAGAACATTACAGTTCTCGGTGATCCGCGTCGATTGGTACCTTTATCGCGCGTTTCCGGGATCTGGAAGTTTGTCAAATCGAAGAAAACTCGAAAACAATAGAACCGAGGTTACCTAAGGGGTAGCACATCGACAGAAATAGGAACATTGTAAATTTTAATTGTGACGTATTTATAAGTGTTAGACTAATTGTTCCTGTAATATTCGGTTCCTAGTTATTATTGTATAAGGACGTTCCGTAGGGATTAAACCGAGTTTTCGGAAATTTTATTTTTCATATATTTTCATAAAATCTGAGTTATACTTCCTGTCTTCCTGCAATAATCTTTATATTTTTCGGCTTGTTTTTCAACTTCTTGTCTCCGGCGAGGTCCCTGGTATATATTCCGACGTTCGGCGCTGTTGCTAGGTCCTCCTGGAACAAAGAAAACACAAAATTATTATCAAATTTTCATCAATTTTTAGTATAAAAACAGTTTTTTCAAAATGACTAAGTCAAACCTCCACCCACGCTTTTAGTTTCAGTAGTACATTACAGTTCTCGGTGATCCGCGTCGATTGGTACCTTTATCGCGCGTTTCCGGGATCTGGAAGTTTGTCAAATCGAAGAAAACTCGAAAACAATAGAACCGAGGTTACCTAAGGGGTAGCACATCGACAGAAATAGGAACATTGTAAATTTTAATTGTGACGTATTTATAAGTGTTAGACTAATTGTTCCTGTAATATTCGGTTCCTAGTTATTATTGTATAAGGACGTTCCGTAGGGATTAAACCGAGTTTTCGGAAATTTTATTTTTCATATATTTTCATAAAATCTGAGTTATACTTCCTGTCTTCCTGCAATAATCTTTATATTTTTCGGCTTGTTTTTCAACTTCTTGTCTCCGGCGAGGTCCCTGGTATATATTCCGACGTTCGGCGCTGTTGCTAGGTCCTCCTGGAACAAAGAAAACACAAAATTATTATCAAATTTTCATCAATTTTTAGTATAAAAACAGTTTTTTCAAAATGACTAAGTCAAACCTCCACCCACGCTTTTAGTTTCAGTAGTACATTACAGTTCTCGGTGATCCGCGTCGATTGGTACCTTTATCGCGCGTTTCCGGGATCTGGAAGTTTGTCAAATCGAAGAAAACTCGAAAACAATAGAACCGAGGTTACCTAAGGGGTAGCACATCGACAGAAATAGGAACATTGTAAATTTTAATTGTGACGTATTTATAAGTGTTAGACTAATTGTTCCTGTAATATTCGGTTCCTAGTTATTATTGTATAAGGACGTTCCGTAGGGATTAAACCGAGTTTTCGGAAATTTTATTTTTCATATATTTTCATAAAATCTGAGTTATACTTCCTGTCTTCCTGCAATAATCTTTATATTTTTCGGCTTGTTTTTCAACTTCTTGTCTCCGGCGAGGTCCCTGGTATATATTCCGACGTTCGGCGCTGTTGCTAGGTCCTCCTGGAACAAAGAAAACACAAAATTATTATCAAATTTTCATCAATTTTTAGTATAAAAACAGTTTTTTCAAAATGACTAAGTCAAACCTCCACCCACGCTTTTAGTTTCAGTAGTACATTACAGTTCTCGGTGATCCGCGTCGATTGGTACCTTTATCGCGCGTTTCCGGGATCTGGAAGTTTGTCAAATCGAAGAAAACTCGAAAACAATAGAACCGAGGTTACCTAAGGGGTAGCACATCGACAGAAATAGGAACATTGTAAATTTTAATTGTGACGTATTTATAAGTGTTAGACTAATTGTTCCTGTAATATTCGGTTCCTAGTTATTATTGTATAAGGACGTTCCGTAGGGATTAAACCGAGTTTTCGGAAATTTTATTTTTCATATATTTTCATAAAATCTGAGTTATACTTCCTGTCTTCCTGCAATAATCTTTATATTTTTCGGCTTGTTTTTCAACTTCTTGTCTCCGGCGAGGTCCCTGGTATATATTCCGACGTTCGGCGCTGTTGCTAGGTCCTCCTGGAACAAAGAAAACACAAAATTATTATCAAATTTTCATCAATTTTTAGTATAAAAACAGTTTTTTCAAAATGACTAAGTCAAACCTCCACCCACGCTTTTAGTTTCAGTAGCACATTACAGTTCTCGGTGATCCGCGTCGATTGGTACCTTTATCGCGCGTTTCCGGGATCTGGAAGTTTGTCAAATCGAAGAAAACTCGAAAACAATAGAACCGAGGTTACCTAAGGGGTAGCACATCGACAGAAATAGGAACATTGTAAATTTTAATTGTGACGTATTTATAAGTGTTAGACTAATTGTTCCTGTAATATTCGGTTCCTAGTTATTATTGTATAAGGACGTTCCGTAGGGATTAAATCGAGTTTTCGGAAATTTTATTTTTCATATATTTTCATAAAATCTGAGTTATACTTCCTGTCTTCCTGCAATAATCTTTATATTTTTCGGCTTGTTTTTCAACTTCTTGTCTCCGGCGAGGTCCCTGGTATATATTCCGACGTTCGGCGCTGTTGCTAGGTCCTCCTGGAACAAAGAAAACACAAAATTATTATCAAATTTTCATCAATTTTTAGTATAAAAACAGTTTTTTCAAAATGACTAAGTCAAACCTCCACCCACGCTTTTAGTTTCAGTAGTACATTACAGTTCTCGGTGATCCGCGTCGATTGGTACCTTTATCGCGCGTTTCCGGGATCTGGAAGTTTGTCAAATCGAAGAAAACTCGAAAACAATAGAACCGAGGTTACCTAAGGGGTAGCACATCGACAGAAATAGGAACATTGTAAATTTTAATTGTGACGTATTTATAAGTGTTAGACTAATTGTTCCTGTAATATTCGGTTCCTAGTTATTATTGTATAAGGACGTTCCGTAGGGATTAAATCGAGTTTTCGGAAATTTTATTTTTCATATATTTTCATAAAATCTGAGTTATACTTCCTGTCTTCCTGCAATAATCTTTATATTTTTCGGCTTGTTTTTCAACTTCTTGTCTCCGGCGAGGTCCCTGGTATATATTCCGACGTTCGGCGCTGTTGCTAGGTCCTCCTGGAACAAAGAAAACACAAAATTATTATCAAATTTTCATCAATTTTTAGTATAAAAACAGTTTTTTCAAAATGACTATGTCAAACCTCCACCCACGCTTTTAGTTTCAGTAGTACATTACAGTTCTCGGTGATCCGCGTCGATTGGTACCTTTATCGCGCGTTTCCGGGATCTGGAAGTTTGTCAAATCGAAGAAAACTCGAAAACAATAGAACCGAGGTTACCTAAGGGGTAGCACATCGACAGAAATAGGAACATTGTAAATTTTAATTGTGACGTATTTATAAGTGTTAGACTAATTGTTCCTGTAATATTCGGTAAATAGTTATTATTGTATAAGGACGTTCCGTAGGGATTAAACCGAGTTTTCGGAAATTTTATTTTTCATATATTTTCATAAAATCTGAGTTATACTTCCTGTCTTCCTGCAATAATCTTTATATTTTTCGGCTTGTTTTTCAACTTCTTGTCTCCGGCGAGGTCCCTGGTATATATTCCGACGTTCGGCGCTGTTGCTAGGTCCTCCTGGAACAAAGAAAACACAAAATTATTATCAAATTTTCATCAATTTTTAGTATAAAAACAGTTTTTTCAAAATGACTAAGTCAAACCTCCACCCACGCTTTTAGTTTCAGTAGTACATTACAGTTCTCGGTGATCCGCGTCGATTGGTACATTTATCGCGCGTTTCCGGGATCTGGAAGTTTGTCAAATCGAAGAAAACTCGAAAACAATAGAACCGAGGTTACCTAAGGGGTAGCACATCGACAGAAATAGGAACATTGTAAATTTTAATTGTGACGTATTTATAAGTGTTAGACTAATTGTTCCTGTAATATTCGGTTCCTAGTTATTATTGTATAAGGACGTTCCGTAGGGATTAAACCGAGTTTTCGGAAATTTTATTTTTCATATATTTTCATAAAATCTGAGTTATACTTCCTGTCTTCCTGCAATAATCTTTATATTTTTCGGCTTGTTTTTCAACTTCTTGTCTCCGGCGAAGTCCCTGGTATATATTCCGACGTTCGGCGCTGTTGCTAGGTCCTCCTGGAACAAAGAAAACACAAAATTATTATCAAATTTTCATCAATTTTTAGTATAAAAACAGTTTTTTCAAAATGACTAAGTCAAACCTCCACCCACGCTTTTAGTTTCAGTAGTACATTACAGTTCTCGGTGATCCGCGTCGATTGGTACCTTTATCGCACGTTTCCGGGATCTGGAAGTTTGTCAAATCGAAGAAAACTCGAAAACAATAGAACCGAGGTTACCTAAGGGGTAGCACATCGACAGAAATAGGAACATTGTAAATTTTAATTGTGACGTATTTATAAGTGTTAGACTAATTGTTCCTGTAATATTCGGTTCCTAGTTATTATTGTATAAGGACGTTCCGTAGGGATTAAATCGAGTTTTCGGAAATTTTATTTTTCATATATTTTCATAAAATCTGAGTTATACTTCCTGTCTTCCTGCAATAATCTTTATATTTTTCGGCTTGTTTTTCAACTTCTTGTCTCCGGCGAGGTCCCTGGTATATATTCCGACGTTCGGCGCTGTTGCTAGGTCCTCCTGGAACAAAGAAAACACAAAATTATTATCAAATTTTCATCAATTTTTAGTATAAAAACAGTTTTTTCAAAATGACTATGTCAAACCTCCACCCACGCTTTTAGTTTCAGTAGTACATTACAGTTCTCGGTGATCCGCGTCGATTGGTACCTTTATCGCGCGTTTCCGGGATCTGGAAGTTTGTCAAATCGAAGAAAACTCGAAAACAATAGAACCGAGGTTACCTAAGGGGTAGCACATCGACAGAAATAGGAACATTGTAAATTTTAATTGTGACGTATTTATAAGTGTTAGACTAATTGTTCCTGTAATATTCGGTAAATAGTTATTATTGTATAAGGACGTTCCGTAGGGATTAAACCGAGTTTTCGGAAATTTTATTTTTCATATATTTTCATAAAATCTGAGTTATACTTCCTGTCTTCCTGCAATAATCTTTATATTTTTCGGCTTGTTTTTCAACTTCTTGTCTCCGGCGAGGTCCCTGGTATATATTCCGACGTTCGGCGCTGTTGCTAGGTCCTCCTGGAACAAAGAAAACACAAAATTATTATCAAATTTTCATCAATTTTTAGTATAAAAACAGTTTTTTCAAAATGACTAAGTCAAACCTCCACCCACGCTTTTAGTTTCAGTAGTACATTACAGTTCTCGGTGATCCGCGTCGATTGGTACCTTTATCGCGCGTTTCCGGGATCTGGAAGTTTGTCAAATCGAAGAAAACTCGAAAACAATAGAACCGAGGTTACCTAAGGGGTAGCACATCGACAGAAATAGGAACATTGTAAATTTTAATTGTGACGTATTTATAAGTGTTAGACTAATTGTTCCTGTAATATTCGGTTCCTAGTTATTATTGTATAAGGACGTTCCGTAGGGATTAAACCGAGTTTTCGGAAATTTTATTTTTCATATATTTTCATAAAATCTGAGTTATACTTCCTGTCTTCCTGCAATAATCTTTATATTTTTCGGCTTGTTTTTCAACTTCTTGTCTCCGGCGAGGTCCCTGGTATATATTCCGACGTTCGGCGCTGTTGCTAGGTCCTCCTGGAACAAAGAAAACACAAAATTATTATCAAATTTTCATCAATTTTTAGTATAAAAACAGTTTTTTCAAAATGACTAAGTCAAACCTCCACCCACGCTTTTAGTTTCAGTAGCACATTACAGTTCTCGGTGATCCGCGTCGATTGGTACCTTTATCGCGCGTTTCCGGGATCTGGAAGTTTGTCAAATCGAAGAAAACTCGAAAACAATAGAACCGAGGTTACCTAAGGGGTAGCACATCGACAGAAATAGGAACATTGTAAATTTTAATTGTGACGTATTTATAAGTGTTAGACTAATTGTTCCTGTAATATTCGGTTCCTAGTTATTATTGTATAAGGACGTTCCGTAGGGATTAAATCGAGTTTTCGGAAATTTTATTTTTCATATATTTTCATAAAATCTGAGTTATACTTCCTGTCTTCCTGCAATAATCTTTATATTTTTCGGCTTGTTTTTCAACTTCTTGTCTCCGGCGAGGTCCCTGGTATATATTCCGACGTTCGGCGCTGTTGCTAGGTCCTCCTGGAACAAAGAAAACACAAAATTATTATCAAATTTTCATCAATTTTTAGTATAAAAACAGTTTTTTCAAAATGACTAAGTCAAACCTCCACCCACGCTTTTAGTTTCAGTAGTACATTACAGTTCTCGGTGATCCGCGTCGATTGGTACCTTTATCGCGCGTTTCCGGGATCTGGAAGTTTGTCAAATCGAAGAAAACTCGAAAACAATAGAACCGAGGTTACCTAAGGGGTAGCACATCGACAGAAATAGGAACATTGTAAATTTTAATTGTGACGTATTTATAAGTGTTAGACTAATTGTTCCTGTAATATTCGGTTCCTAGTTATTATTGTATAAGGACGTTCCGTAGGGATTAAATCGAGTTTTCGGAAATTTTATTTTTCATATATTTTCATAAAATCTGAGTTATACTTCCTGTCTTCCTGCAATAATCTTTATATTTTTCGGCTTGTTTTTCAACTTCTTGTCTCCGGCGAGGTCCCTGGTATATATTCCGACGTTCGGCGCTGTTGCTAGGTCCTCCTGGAACAAAGAAAACACAAAATTATTATCAAATTTTCATCAATTTTTAGTATAAAAACAGTTTTTTCAAAATGACTATGTCAAACCTCCACCCACGCTTTTAGTTTCAGTAGTACATTACAGTTCTCGGTGATCCGCGTCGATTGGTACCTTTATCGCGCGTTTCCGGGATCTGGAAGTTTGTCAAATCGAAGAAAACTCGAAAACAATAGAACCGAGGTTACCTAAGGGGTAGCACATCGACAGAAATAGGAACATTGTAAATTTTAATTGTGACGTATTTATAAGTGTTAGACTAATTGTTCCTGTAATATTCGGTAAATAGTTATTATTGTATAAGGACGTTCCGTAGGGATTAAACCGAGTTTTCGGAAATTTTATTTTTCATATATTTTCATAAAATCTGAGTTATACTTCCTGTCTTCCTGCAATAATCTTTATATTTTTCGGCTTGTTTTTCAACTTCTTGTCTCCGGCGAGGTCCCTGGTATATATTCCGACGTTCGGCGCTGTTGCTAGGTCCTCCTGGAACAAAGAAAACACAAAATTATTATCAAATTTTCATCAATTTTTAGTATAAAAACAGTTTTTTCAAAATGACTAAGTCAAACCTCCACCCACGCTTTTAGTTTCAGTAGTACATTACAGTTCTCGGTGATCCGCGTCGATTGGTACATTTATCGCGCGTTTCCGGGATCTGGAAGTTTGTCAAATCGAAGAAAACTCGAAAACAATAGAACCGAGGTTACCTAAGGGGTAGCACATCGACAGAAATAGGAACATTGTAAATTTTAATTGTGACGTATTTATAAGTGTTAGACTAATTGTTCCTGTAATATTCGGTTCCTAGTTATTATTGTATAAGGACGTTCCGTAGGGATTAAACCGAGTTTTCGGAAATTTTATTTTTCATATATTTTCATAAAATCTGAGTTATACTTCCTGTCTTCCTGCAATAATCTTTATATTTTTCGGCTTGTTTTTCAACTTCTTGTCTCCGGCGAAGTCCCTGGTATATATTCCGACGTTCGGCGCTGTTGCTAGGTCCTCCTGGAACAAAGAAAACACAAAATTATTATCAAATTTTCATCAATTTTTAGTATAAAAACAGTTTTTTCAAAATGACTAAGTCAAACCTCCACCCACGCTTTTAGTTTCAGTAGTACATTACAGTTCTCGGTGATCCGCGTCGATTGGTACCTTTATCGCACGTTTCCGGGATCTGGAAGTTTGTCAAATCGAAGAAAACTCGAAAACAATAGAACCGAGGTTACCTAAGGGGTAGCACATCGACAGAAATAGGAACATTGTAAATTTTAATTGTGACGTATTTATAAGTGTTAGACTAATTGTTCCTGTAATATTCGGTTCCTAGTTATTATTGTATAAGGACGTTCCGTAGGGATTAAATCGAGTTTTCGGAAATTTTATTTTTCATATATTTTCATAAAATCTGAGTTATACTTCCTGTCTTCCTGCAATAATCTTTATATTTTTCGGCTTGTTTTTCAACTTCTTGTCTCCGGCGAGGTCCCTGGTATATATTCCGACGTTCGGCGCTGTTGCTAGGTCCTCCTGGAACAAAGAAAACACAAAATTATTATCAAATTTTCATCAATTTTTAGTATAAAAACAGTTTTTTCAAAATGACTATGTCAAACCTCCACCCACGCTTTTAGTTTCAGTAGTACATTACAGTTCTCGGTGATCCGCGTCGATTGGTACCTTTATCGCGCGTTTCCGGGATCTGGAAGTTTGTCAAATCGAAGAAAACTCGAAAACAATAGAACCGAGGTTACCTAAGGGGTAGCACATCGACAGAAATAGGAACATTGTAAATTTTAATTGTGACGTATTTATAAGTGTTAGACTAATTGTTCCTGTAATATTCGGTAAATAGTTATTATTGTATAAGGACGTTCCGTAGGGATTAAACCGAGTTTTCGGAAATTTTATTTTTCATATATTTTCATAAAATCTGAGTTATACTTCCTGTCTTCCTGCAATAATCTTTATATTTTTCGGCTTGTTTTTCAACTTCTTGTCTCCGGCGAGGTCCCTGGTATATATTCCGACGTTCGGCGCTGTTGCTAGGTCCTCCTGGAACAAAGAAAACACAAAATTATTATCAAATTTTCATCAATTTTTAGTATAAAAACAGTTTTTTCAAAATGACTAAGTCAAACCTCCACCCACGCTTTTAGTTTTAGTAGCACATTACAGTTCTCGGTGATCCGCGTCGATTGGTACCTTTATCGCGCGTTTCCGGGATCTGGAAGTTTGTCAAATCGAAGAAAACTCGAAAACAATAGAACCGAGGTTACCTAAGGGGTAGCACATCGACAGAAATAGGAACATTGTAAATTTTAATTGTGACGTATTTATAAGTGTTAGACTAATTGTTCCTGTAATATTCGGTTCCTAGTTATTATTGTATAAGGACGTTCCGTAGGGATTAAATCGAGTTTTCGGAAATTTTATTTTTCATATATTTTCATAAAATCTGAGTTATACTTCCTGTCTTCCTGCAATAATCTTTTTATTTTTCGGCTTGTTTTTCAACTTCTTGTCTCCGGCGAGGTCCCTGGTATATATTCCGACGTTCGGCGCTGTTGCTAGGTCCTCCTGGAACAAAGAAAACACAAAATTATTATCAAATTTTCATCAATTTTTAGTATAAAAACAGTTTTTTCAAAATGACTAAGTCAAACCTCCACCCACGCTTATAGTTTCAGTAGTACATTACAGTTCTCGGTGATCCGCGTCGATTGGTACATTTATCGCGCGTTTCCGGGATCTGGAAGTTTGTCAAATCGAAGAAAACTCGAAAACAATAGAACCGAGGTTACCTAAGGGGTAGCACATCGACAGAAATAGGAACATTGTAAATTTTAATTGTGACGTATTTATAAGTGTTAGACTAATTGTTCCTGTAATATTCGGTTCCTAGTTATTATTGTATAAGGACGTTCCGTAGGGATTAAACCGAGTTTTCGGAAATTTTATTTTTCATATATTTTCATAAAATCTGAGTTATACTTCCTGTCTTCCTGCAATAATCTTTATATTTTTCGGCTTGTTTTTCAACTTCTTGTCTCCGGCGAGGTCCCTGGTATATATTCCGACGTTCGGCGCTGTTGCTAGGTCCTCCTGGAACAAAGAAAACACAAAATTATTATCAAATTTTCATCAATTTTTAGTATAAAAACAGTTTTTTCAAAATGACTAAGTCAAACCTCCACCCACGCTTTTAGTTTCAGTAGTACATTACAGTTCTCGGTGATCCGCGTCGATTGGTACCTTTATCGCGCGTTTCCGGGATCTGGAAGTTTGTCAAATCGAAGAAAACTCGAAAACAATAGAACCGAGGTTACCTAAGGGGTAGCACATCGACAGAAATAGGAACATTGTAAATTTTAATTGTGACGTATTTATAAGTGTTAGACTAATTGTTCCTGTAATATTCGGTTCCTAGTTATTATTGTATAAGGACGTTCCGTAGGGATTAAACCGAGTTTTCGGAAATTTTATTTTTCATATATTTTCATAAAATCTGAGTTATACTTCCTGTCTTCCTGCAATAATCTTTATATTTTTCGGCTTGTTTTTCAACTTCTTGTCTCCGGCGAGGTCCCTGGTATATATTCCGACGTTCGGCGCTGTTGCTAGGTCCTCCTGGAACAAAGAAAACACAAAATTATTATCAAATTTTCATCAATTTTTAGTATAAAAACAGTTTTTTCAAAATGACTAAGTCAAACCTCCACCCACGCTTTTAGTTTCAGTAGTACATTACAGTTCTCGGTGATCCGCGTCGATTGGTACCTTTATCGCGCGTTTCCGGGATCTGGAAGTTTGTCAAATCGAAGAAAACTCGAAAACAATAGAACCGAGGTTACCTAAGGGGTAGCACATCGACAGAAATAGGAACATTGTAAATTTTAATTGTGACGTATTTATAAGTGTTAGACTAATTGTTCCTGTAATATTCGGTTCCTAGTTATTATTGTATAAGGACGTTCCGTAGGGATTAAACCGAGTTTTCGGAAATTTTATTTTTCATATATTTTCATAAAATCTGAGTTATACTTCCTGTCTTCCTGCAATAATCTTTATATTTTTCGGCTTGTTTTTCAACTTCTTGTCTCCGGCGAGGTCCCTGGTATATATTCCGACGTTCGGCGCTGTTGCTAGGTCCTCCTGGAACAAAGAAAACACAAAATTATTATCAAATTTTCATCAATTTTTAGTATAAAAACAGTTTTTTCAAAATGACTAAGTCAAACCTCCACCCACGCTTTTAGTTTTAGTAGCACATTACAGTTCTCGGTGATCCGCGTCGATTGGTACCTTTATCGCGCGTTTCCGGGATCTGGAAGTTTGTCAAATCGAAGAAAACTCGAAAACAATAGAACCGAGGTTACCTAAGGGGTAGCACATCGACAGAAATAGGAACATTGTAAATTTTAATTGTGACGTATTTATAAGTGTTAGACTAATTGTTCCTGTAATATTCGGTTCCTAGTTATTATTGTATAAGGACGTTCCGTAGGATTAAATCGAGTTTTCGGAAATTTTATTTTTCATATATTTTCATAAAATCTGAGTTATACTTCCTGTCTTCCTGCAATAATCTTTATATTTTTCGGCTTGTTTTTCAACTTCTTGTCTCCGGCGAGGTCCCTGGTATATATTCCGACGTTCGGCGCTGTTGCTAGGTCCTCCTGGAACAAAGAAAACACAAAATTATTATCAAATTTTCATCAATTTTTAGTATAAAAACAGTTTTTTCAAAATGACTAAGTCAAACCTCCACCCACGCTTTTAGTTTCAGTAGTACATTACAGTTCTCGGTGATCCGCGTCGATTGGTACCTTTATCGCGCGTTTCCGGGATCTGGAAGTTTGTCAAATCGAAGAAAACTCGAAAACAATAGAACCGAGGTTACCTAAGGGGTAGCACATCGACAGAAATAGGACATTGTAAATTTTAATTGTGACGTATTTATAAGTGTTAGACTAATTGTTCCTGTAATATTCGGTTCCTAGTTATTATTGTATAAGGACGTTCCGTAGGGATTAAATCGAGTTTTCGGAAATTTTATTTTTCATATATTTTCATAAAATCTGAGTTATACTTCCTGTCTTCCTGCAATAATCTTTATATTTTTCGGCTTGTTTTTCAACTTCTTGTCTCCGGCGAGGTCCCTGGTATATATTCCGACGTTCGGCGCTGTTGCTAGGTCCTCCTGGAACAAAGAAAACACAAAATTATTATCAAATTTTCATCAATTTTTAGTATAAAAACAGTTTTTTCAAAATGACTATGTCAAACCTCCACCCACGCTTTTAGTTTCAGTAGTACATTACAGTTCTCGGTGATCCGCGTCGATTGGTACCTTTATCGCGCGTTTCCGGGATCTGGAAGTTTGTCAAATCGAAGAAAACTCGAAAACAATAGAACCGAGGTTACCTAAGGGGTAGCACATCGACAGAAATAGGAACATTGTAAATTTTAATTGTGACGTATTTATAAGTGTTAGACTAATTGTTCCTGTAATATTCGGTAAATAGTTATTATTGTATAAGGACGTTCCGTAGGGATTAAACCGAGTTTTCGGAAATTTTATTTTTCATATATTTTCATAAAATCTGAGTTATACTTCCTGTCTTCCTGCAATAATCTTTATATTTTTCGGCTTGTTTTTCAACTTCTTGTCTCCGGCGAGGTCCCTGGTATATATTCCGACGTTCGGCGCTGTTGCTAGGTCCTCCTGGAACAAAGAAAACACAAAATTATTATCAAATTTTCATCAATTTTTAGTATAAAAACAGTTTTTTTCAAAATGACTAAGTCAAACCTCCACCCACGCTTTTAGTTTTAGTAGCACATTACAGTTCTCGGTGATCCGCGTCGATTGGTACCTTTATCGCGCGTTTCCGGGATCTGGAAGTTTGTCAAATCGAAGAAAACTCGAAAACAATAGAACCGAGGTTACCTAAGGGGTAGCACATCGACAGAAATAGGAACATTGTAAATTTTAATTGTGACGTATTTATAAGTGTTAGACTAATTGTTCCTGTAATATTCGGTTCCTAGTTATTATTGTATAAGGACGTTCCGTAGGGATTAAATCGAGTTTTCGGAAATTTTATTTTTCATATATTTTCATAAAATCTGAGTTATACTTCCTGTCTTCCTGCAATAATCTTTTTATTTTTCGGCTTGTTTTTCAACTTCTTGTCTCCGGCGAGGTCCCTGGTATATATTCCGACGTTCGGCGCTGTTGCTAGGTCCTCCTGGAACAAAGAAAACACAAAATTATTATCAAATTTTCATCAATTTTTAGTATAAAAACAGTTTTTTCAAAATGACTAAGTCAAACCTCCACCCACGCTTTTAGTTTCAGTAGTACATTACAGTTCTCGGTGATCCGCGTCGATTGGTACCTTTATCGCGCGTTTCCGGGATCTGGAAGTTTGTCAAATCGAAGAAAACTCGAAAACAATAGAACCGAGGTTACCTAAGGGGTAGCACATCGACAGAAATAGGAACATTGTAAATTTTAATTGTGACGTATTTATAAGTGTTAGACTAATTGTTCCTGTAATATTCGGTTCCTAGTTATTATTGTATAAGGACGTTCCGTAGGGATTAAACCGAGTTTTCGGAAATTTTATTTTTCATATATTTTCATAAAATCTGAGTTATACTTCCTGTCTTCCTGCAATAATCTTTATATTTTTCGGCTTGTTTTTCAACTTCTTGTCTCCGGCGAGGTCCCTGGTATATATTCCGACGTTCGGCGCTGTTGCTAGGTCCTCCTGGAACAAAGAAAACACAAAATTATTATCAAATTTTCATCAATTTTTAGTATAAAAACAGTTTTTTCAAAATGACTAAGTCAAACCTCCACCCACGCTTTTAGTTTTAGTAGCACATTACAGTTCTCGGTGATCCGCGTCGATTGGTACCTTTATCGCGCGTTTCCGGGATCTGGAAGTTTGTCAAATCGAAGAAAACTCGAAAACAATAGAACCGAGGTTACCTAAGGGGTAGCACATCGACAGAAATAGGAACATTGTAAATTTTAATTGTGACGTATTTATAAGTGTTAGACTAATTGTTCCTGTAATATTCGGTTCCTAGTTATTATTGTATAAGGACGTTCCGTAGGGATTAAATCGAGTTTTCGGAAATTTTATTTTTCATATATTTTCATAAAATCTGAGTTATACTTCCTGTCTTCCTGCAATAATCTTTTTATTTTTCGGCTTGTTTTTCAACTTCTTGTCTCCGGCGAGGTCCCTGGTATATATTCCGACGTTCGGCGCTGTTGCTAGGTCCTCCTGGAACAAAGAAAACACAAAATTATTATCAAATTTTCATCAATTTTTAGTATAAAAACAGTTTTTTCAAAATGACTAAGTCATACCTCCACCCACGCTTTTAGTTTCAGTAGTACATTACAGTTCTCGGTGATCCGCGTCGATTGGTACCTTTATCGCGCGTTTCCGGGATCTGGAAGTTTGTCAAATCGAAGAAAACTCGAAAACAATAGAACCGAGGTTACCTAAGGGGTAGCACATCGACAGAAATAGGAACATTGTAAATTTTAATTGTGACGTATTTATAAGTGTTAGACTAATTGTTCCTGTTATATTCGGTTCCTAGTTATTATTGTATAAGGACGTTCCGTAGGGATTAAACCGAGTTTTCGGAAATTTTATTTTTCATATATTTTCATAAAATCTGAGTTATACTTCCTGTCTTCCTGCAATAATCTTTATATTTTTCGGCTTGTTTTTCAACTTCTTGTCTCCGGCGAGGTCCCTGGTATATATTCCGACGTTCGGCGCTGTTGCTAGGTCCTCCTGGAACAAAGAAAACACAAAATTATTATCAAATTTTCATCAATTTTTAGTATAAAAACAGTTTTTTCAAAATGACTAAGTCAAACCTCCACCCACGCTTTTAGTTTCAGTAGAACATTACAGTTCTCGGTGATCCGCGTCGATTGGTACCTTTATCGCGCGTTTCCGGGATCTGGAAGTTTGTCAAATCGAAGAAAACTCGAAAACAATAGAACCGAGGTTACCTAAGGGGTAGCACATCGACAGAAATAGGAACATTGTAAATTTTAATTGTGACGTATTTATAAGTGTTAGACTAATTGTTCCTGTAATATTCGGTTCCTAGTTATTATTGTATAAGGACGTTCCGTAGGGATTAAACCGAGTTTTCGGAAATTTTATTTTTCATATATTTTCATAAAATCTGAGTTATACTTCCTGTCTTCCTGCAATAATATTTATATTTTTCGGCTTATTTTTCAACTTCTTGTCTCCGGCGAGGTCCCTGGTATATATTCCGACGTTCGGCGCTGTTGCTAGGTCCTCCTGGAACAAAGAAAACACAAAATTATTATCAAATTTTCATCAATTTTTAGTATAAAAACAGTTTTTTCAAAATGACTAAGTCAAACCTCCACCCACGCTTTTAGTTTCAGTAGAACATTACAGTTCTCGGTGATCCGCGTCGATTGGTACCTTTATCGCGCGTTTCCGGGATCTGGAAGTTTGTCAAATCGAAGAAAACTCGAAAACAATAGAACCGAGGTTACCTAAGGGGTAGCACATCGACAGAAATAGGAACATTGTAAATTTTAATTGTGACGTATTTATAAGTGTTAGACTAATTGTTCCTGTAATATTCGGTTCCTAGTTATTATTGTATAAGGACGTTCCGTAGGGATTAAACCGAGTTTTCGGAAATTTTATTTTTCATATATTTTCATAAAATCTGAGTTATACTTCCTGTCTTCCTGCAATAATCTTTATATTTTTCGGCTTGTTTTTCAACTTCTTGTCTCCGGCGAGGTCCCTGGTATATATTCCGACGTTCGGCGCTGTTGCTAGGTCCTCCTGGAACAAAGAAAACACAAAATTATTATCAAATTTTCATCAATTTTTAGTATAAAAACAGTTTTTTCAAAATGACTAAGTCAAACCTCCACCCACGCTTTTAGTTTCAGTAGTACATTACAGTTCTCGGTGATCCGCGTCGATTGGTACCTTTATCGCGCGTTTCCGGGATCTGGAAGTTTGTCAAATCGAAGAAAACTCGAAAACAATAGAACCGAGGTTACCTAAGGGGTAGCACATCGACAGAAATAGGAACATTGTAAATTTTAATTGTGACGTATTTATAAGTGTTAGACTAATTGTTCCTGTAATATTCGGTTCCTAGTTATTATTGTATAAGGACGTTCCGTAGGGATTAAACCGAGTTTTCGGAAATTTTATTTTTCATATATTTTCATAAAATCTGAGTTATACTTCCTGTCTTCCTGCAATAATCTTTATATTTTTCGGCTTGTTTTTCAACTTCTTGTCTCCGGCGAGGTCCCTGGTATATATTCCGACGTTCGGCGCTGTTGCTAGGTCCTCCTGGAACAAAGAAAACACAAAATTATTATCAAATTTTCATCAATTTTTAGTATAAAAACAGTTTTTTCAAAATGACTAAGTCAAACCTCCACCCACGCTTTTAGTTTCAGTAGAACATTACAGTTCTCGGTGATCCGCGTCGATTGGTACCTTAATCGCGCGTTTCCGGGATCTGGAAGTTTGTCAAATCGAAGAAAACTCGAAAACAATAGAACCGAGGTTACCTAAGGGGTAGCACATCGACAGAAATAGGAACATTGTAAATTTTAATTGTGACGTATTTATAAGTGTTAGACTAATTGTTCCTGTAATATTCGGTTCCTAGTTATTATTGTATAAGGACGTTCCGTAGGGATTAAACCGAGTTTTCGGAAATTTTATTTTTCATATATTTTCATAAAATCTGAGTTATACTTCCTGTCTTCCTGCAATAATATTTATATTTTTCGGCTTATTTTTCAACTTCTTGTCTCCGGCGAGGTCCCTGGTATATATTCCGACGTTCGGCGCTGTTGCTAGGTCCTCCTGGAACAAAGAAAACACAAAATTATTATCAAATTTTCATCAATTTTTAGTATAAAAACAGTTTTTTCAAAATGACTAAGTCAAACCTCCACCCACGCTTTTAGTTTCAGTAGAACATTACAGTTCTCGGTGATCCGCGTCGATTGGTACCTTTATCGCGCGTTTCCGGGATCTGGAAGTTTGTCAAATCGAAGAAAACTCGAAAACAATAGAACCGAGGTTACCTAAGGGGTAGCACATCGACAGAAATAGGAACATTGTAAATTTTAATTGTGACGTATTTATAAGTGTTAGACTAATTGTTCCTGTAATATTCGGTTCCTAGTTATTATTGTATAAGGACGTTCCGTAGGGATTAAACCGAGTTTTCGGAAATTTTATTTTTCATATATTTTCATAAAATCTGAGTTATACTTCCTGTCTTCCTGCAATAATCTTTATATTTTTCGGCTTGTTTTTCAACTTCTTGTCTCCGGCGAGGTCCCTGGTATATATTCCGACGTTCGGCGCTGTTGCTAGGTCCTCCTGGAACAAAGAAAACACAAAATTATTATCAAATTTTCATCAATTTTTAGTATAAAAACAGTTTTTTCAAAATGACTAAGTCAAACCTCCACCCACGCTTTTAGTTTCAGTAGTACATTACAGTTCTCGGTGATCCGCGTCGATTGGTACCTTTATCGCGCGTTTCCGGGATCTGGAAGTTTGTCAAATCGAAGAAAACTCGAAAACAATAGAACCGAGGTTACCTAAGGGGTAGCACATCGACAGAAATAGGAACATTGTAAATTTTAATTGTGACGTATTTATAAGTGTTAGACTAATTGTTCCTGTAATATTCGGTTCCTAGTTATTATTGTATAAGGACGTTCCGTAGGGATTAAACCGAGTTTTCGGAAATTTTATTTTTCATATATTTTCATAAAATCTGAGTTATACTTCCTGTCTTCCTGCAATAATCTTTATATTTTTCGGCTTGTTTTTCAACTTCTTGTCTCCGGCGAGGTCCCTGGTATATATTCCGACGTTCGGCGCTGTTGCTAGGTCCTCCTGGAACAAAGAAAACACAAAATTATTATCAAATTTTCATCAATTTTTAGTATAAAAACAGTTTTTTCAAAATGACTAAGTCAAACCTCCACCCACGCTTTTAGTTTCAGTAGTACATTACAGTTCTCGGTGATCCGCGTCGATTGGTACCTTTATCGCGCGTTTCCGGGATCTGGAAGTTTGTCAAATCGAAGAAAACTCGAAAACAATAGAACCGAGGTTACCTAAGGGGTAGCACATCGACAGAAATAGGAACATTGTAAATTTTAATTGTGACGTATTTATAAGTGTTAGACTAATTGTTCCTGTAATATTCGGTTCCTAGTTATTATTGTATAAGGACGTTCCGTAGGGATTAAACCGAGTTTTCGGAAATTTTATTTTTCATATATTTTCATAAAATCTGAGTTATACTTCCTGTCTTCCTGCAATAATCTTTATATTTTTCGGCTTGTTTTTCAACTTATTGTCTCCGGCGAGGTCCCTGGTATATATTCCGACGTTCGGCGCTGTTGCTAGGTCCTCCTGGAACAAAGAAAACACAAAATTATTATCAAATTTTCATCAATTTTTAGTATAAAAACAGTTTTTTCAAAATGACTAAGTCAAACCTCCACCCACGCTTTTAGTTTCAGTAGTACATTACAGTTCTCGGTGATCCGCGTCGATTGGTACCTTTATCGCGCGTTTCCGGGATCTGGAAGTTTGTCAAATCGAAGAAAACTCGAAAACAATAGAACCGAGGTTACCTAAGGGGTAGCACATCGACAGAAATAGGAACATTGTAAATTTTAATTGTGACGTATTTATAAGTGTTAGACTAATTGTTCCTGTAATATTCGGTTCCTAGTTATTATTGTATAAGGACGTTCCGTAGGGATTAAATCGAGTTTTCGGAAATTTTATTTTTCATATATTTTCATAAAATCTGAGTTATACTTCCTGTCTTCCTGCAATAATCTTTATATTTTTCGGCTTGTTTTTCAACTTCTTGTCTCCGGCAAGGTCCCTGGTATATAGTCCGACGTTCGGCGCTGTTGCTAGGTCCTCCTGGAACAAAGAAAACACAAAATTATTATCAAATTTTCATCAATTTTAGTATAAAAACAGTTTTTTCAAAATGACTAAGTCAAACCTCCACCCACGCTTTTAGTTTCAGTAGTACATTACAGTTCTCGGTGATCCGCGTCGATTGGTACCTTTATCGCGCGTTTCCGGGATCTGGAAGTTTGTCAAATCGAAGAAAACTCGAAAACAATAGAACCGAGGTTACCTAAGGGATAGCACATCGACAGAAATAGGAACATTGTAAATTTTAATTGTGACGTATTTATAAGTGTTAGACTAATTGTTCCTGTAATATTCGGTTCCTAGTTATTATTGTATAAGGACGTTCCGTAGGGATTAAACCGAGTTTTCGGAAATTTTATTTTTCATATATTTTCATAAAATCTGAGTTATACTTCCTGTCTTCCTGCAATAATCTTTATATTTTTCGGCTTGTTTTTCAACTTCTTGTCTCCGGCGAGGTCCCTGGTATATATTCCGACGTTCGGCGCTGTTGCTAGGTCCTCCTGGAACAAAGAAAACACAAAATTATTATCAAATTTTCATCAATTTTTAGTATAAAAACAGTTTTTTCAAAATGACTAAGTCAAACCTCCACCCACGCTTTTAGTTTCAGTAGTACATTACAGTTCTCGGTGATCCGCGTCGATTGGTACCTTTATCGCGCGTTTCCGGGATCTGGAAGTTTGTCAAATCGAAGAAAACTCGAAAACAATAGAACCGAGGTTACCTAAGGGGTAGCACATCGACAGAAATAGGAACATTGTAAAGTTTAATTGTGACGTATTTATAAGTGTTAGACTAATTGTTCCTGTAATATTCGGTTCCTAGTTATTATTGTATAAGGACGTTCCGTAGGGATTAAACCGAGTTTTCGGAAATTTTATTTTTCATATATTTTCATAAAATCTGAGTTATACTTCCTGTCTTCCTGCAATAATCTTTATATTTTTCGGCTTGTTTTTCAACTTCTTGTCTCCGGCGAAGTCCCTGGTATATATTCCGACGTTCGGCGCTGTTGCTAGGTCCTCCTGGAACAAAGAAAACACAAAATTATTATCAAATTTTCATCAATTTTTAGTATAAAAACAGTTTTTTCAAAATGACTATGTCAAACCTCCACCCACGCTTTTAGTTTCAGTAGTACATTACAGTTCTCGGTGATCCGCGTCGATTGGTACCTTTATCGCGCGTTTCCGGGATCTGGAAGTTTGTCAAATCGAAGAAAACTCGAAAACAATAGAACCGAGGTTACCTAAGGGGTAGCACATCGACAGAAATAGGAACATTGTAAATTTTAATTGTGACGTATTTATAAGTGTTAGACTAATTGTTCCTGTAATATTCGGTAAATAGTTATTATTGTATAAGGACGTTCCGTAGGGATTAAACCGAGTTTTCGGAAATTTTATTTTTCATATATTTTCATAAAATCTGAGTTATACTTCCTGTCTTCCTGCAATAATCTTTATATTTTTCGGCTTGTTTTTCAACTTCTTGTCTCCGGCGAGGTCCCTGGTATATATTCCGACGTTCGGCGCTGTTGCTAGGTCCTCCTGGAACAAAGAAAACACAAAATTATTATCAAATTTTCATCAATTTTTAGTATAAAAACAGTTTTTTCAAAATGACTAAGTCAAACCTCCACCCACGCTTTTAGTTTCAGTAGTACATTACAGTTCTCGGTGATCCGCGTCGATTGGTACATTTATCGCGCGTTTCCGGGATCTGGAAGTTTGTCAAATCGAAGAAAACTCGAAAACAATAGAACCGAGGTTACCTAAGGGGTAGCACATCGACAGAAATAGGAACATTGTAAATTTTAATTGTGACGTATTTATAAGTGTTAGACTAATTGTTCCTGTAATATTCGGTTCCTAGTTATTATTGTATAAGGACGTTCCGTAGGGATTAAACCGAGTTTTCGGAAATTTTATTTTTCATATATTTTCATAAAATCTGAGTTATACTTCCTGTCTTCCTGCAATAATCTTTATATTTTTCGGCTTGTTTTTCAACTTCTTGTCTCCGGCGAGGTCCCTGGTATATATTCCGACGTTCGGCGCTGTTGCTAGGTCCTCCTGGAACAAAGAAAACACAAAATTATTATCAAATTTTCATCAATTTTTAGTATAAAAACAGTTTTTTCAAAATGACTAAGTCAAACCTCCACCCACGCTTTTAGTTTCAGTAGTACATTACAGTTCTCGGTGATCCGCGTCGATTGGTACATTTATCGCGCGTTTCCGGGATCTGGAAGTTTGTCAAATCGAAGAAAACTCGAAAACAATAGAACCGAGGTTACCTAAGGGGTAGCACATCGACAGAAATAGGAACATTGTAAATTTTAATTGTGACGTATTTATAAGTGTTAGACTAATTGTTCCTGTAATATTCGGTTCCTAGTTATTATTGTATAAGGACGTTCCGTAGGGATTAAACCGAGTTTTCGGAAATTTTATTTTTCATATATTTTCATAAAATCTGAGTTATACTTCCTGTCTTCCTGCAATAATCTTTATATTTTTCGGCTTGTTTTTCAACTTCTTGTCTCCGGCGAGGTCCCTGGTATATATTCCGACGTTCGGCGCTGTTGCTAGGTCCTCCTGGAACAAAGAAAACACAAAATTATTATCAAATTTTCATCAATTTTTAGTATAAAAACAGTTTTTTCAAAATGACTAAGTCAAACCTCCACCCACGCTTTTAGTTTCAGTAGTACATTACAGTTCTCGGTGATCCGCGTCGATTGGTACATTTATCGCGCGTTTCCGGGATCTGGAAGTTTGTCAAATCGAAGAAAACTCGAAAACAATAGAACCGAGGTTACCTAAGGGGTAGCACATCGACAGAAATAGGAACATTGTAAATTTTAATTGTGACGTATTTATAAGTGTTAGACTAATTGTTCCTGTAATATTCGGTTCCTAGTTATTATTGTATAAGGACGTTCCGTAGGGATTAAACCGAGTTTTCGGAAATTTTATTTTTCATATATTTTCATAAAATCTGAGTTATACTTCCTGTCTTCCTGCAATAATCTTTATATTTTTCGGCTTATTTTTCAACTTCTTGTCTCCGGCGAGGTCCCTGGTATATATTCCGACGTTCGGCGCTGTTGCTAGGTCCTCCTGGAACAAAGAAAACACAAAATTATTATCAAATTTTCATCAATTTTTAGTATAAAAACAGTTTTTTCAAAATGACTAAGTCAAACCTCCACCCACGCTTTTAGTTTCAGTAGTACATTACAGTTCTCGGTGATCCGCGTCGATTGGTACATTTATCGCGCGTTTCCGGGATCTGGAAGTTTGTCAAATCGAAGAAAACTCGAAAACAATAGAACCGAGGTTACCTAAGGGGTAGCACATCGACAGAAATAGGAACATTGTAAATTTTAATTGTGACGTATTTATAAGTGTTAGACTAATTGTTCCTGTAATATTCGGTTCCTAGTTATTATTGTATAAGGACGTTCCGTAGGGATTAAACCGAGTTTTCGGAAATTTTATTTTTCATATATTTTCATAAAATCTGAGTTATACTTCCTGTCTTCCTGCAATAATCTTTATATTTTTCGGCTTGTTTTTCAACTTCTTGTCTCCGGCGAGGTCCCTGGTATATATTCCGACGTTCGGCGCTGTTGCTAGGTCCTCCTGGAACAAAGAAAACACAAAATTATTATCAAATTTTCATCAATTTTTAGTATAAAAACAGTTTTTTCAAAATGACTAAGTCAAACCTCCACCCACGCTTTTAGTTTCAGTAGAACATTACAGTTCTCGGTGATCCGCGTCGATTGGTACCTTTATCGCGCGTTTCCGGGATCTGGAAGTTTGTCAAATCGAAGAAAACTCGAAAACAATAGAACCGAGGTTACCTAAGGGGTAGCACATCGACAGAAATAGGAACATTGTAAATTTTAATTGTGACGTATTTATAAGTGTTAGACTAATTGTTCCTGTAATATTCGGTTCCTAGTTATTATTGTATAAGGACGTTCCGTAGGGATTAAACCGAGTTTTCGGAAATTTTATTTTTCATATATTTTCATAAAATCTGAGTTATACTTCCTGTCTTCCTGCAATAATCTTTATATTTTTCGGCTTATTTTTCAACTTCTTGTCTCCGGCGAGGTCCCTGGTATATATTCCGACGTTCGGCGCTGTTGCTAGGTCCTCCTGGAACAAAGAAAACACAAAATTATTATCAAATTTTCATCAATTTTTAGTATAAAAACAGTTTTTTCAAAATGACTAAGTCAAACCTCCACCCACGCTTTTAGTTTCAGTAGAACATTACAGTTCTCGGTGATCCGCGTCGATTGGTACCTTTATCGCGCGTTTCCGGGATCTGGAAGTTTGTCAAATCGAAGAAAACTCGAAAACAATAGAACCGAGGTTACCTAAGGGGTAGCACATCGACAGAAATAGGAACATTGTAAATTTTAATTGTGACGTATTTATAAGTGTTAGACTAATTGTTCCTGTAATATTCGGTTCCTAGTTATTATTGTATAAGGACGTTCCGTAGGGATTAAACCGAGTTTTCGGAAATTTTATTTTTCATATATTTTCATAAAATCTGAGTTATACTTCCTGTCTTCCTGCAATAATCTTTATATTTTTCGGCTTGTTTTTCAACTTCTTGTCTCCGGCGAGGTCCCTGGTATATATTCCGACGTTCGGCGCTGTTGCTAGGTCCTCCTGGAACAAAGAAAACACAAAATTATTATCAAATTTTCATCAATTTTTAGTATAAAAACAGTTTTTTCAAAATGACTAAGTCAAACCTCCACCCACGCTTTTAGTTTCAGTAGTACATTACAGTTCTCGGTGATCCGCGTCGATTGGTACCTTTATCGCGCGTTTCCGGGATCTGGAAGTTTGTCAAATCGAAGAAAACTCGAAAACAATAGAACCGAGGTTACCTAAGGGGTAGCACATCGACAGAAATAGGAACATTGTAAATTTTAATTGTGACGTATTTATAAGTGTTAGACTAATTGTTCCTGTAATATTCGGTTCCTAGTTATTATTGTATAAGGACGTTCCGTAGGGATTAAACCGAGTTTTCGGAAATTTTATTTTTCATATATTTTCATAAAATCTGAGTTATACTTCCTGTCTTCCTGCAATAATCTTTATATTTTTCGGCTTGTTTTTCAACTTCTTGTCTCCGGCGAGGTCCCTGGTATATATTCCGACGTTCGGCGCTGTTGCTAGGTCCTCCTGGAACAAAGAAAACACAAAATTATTATCAAATTTTCATCAATTTTTAGTATAAAAACAGTTTTTTTCAAAATGACTAAGTCAAACCTCCACCCACGCTTTTAGTTTCAGTAGTACATTACAGTTCTCGGTGATCCGCGTCGATTGGTACCTTTATCGCGCGTTTCCGGGATCTGGAAGTTTGTCAAATCGAAGAAAACTCGAAAACAATAGAACCGAGGTTACCTAAGGGGTAGCACATCGACAGAAATAGGAACATTGTAAATTTTAATTGTGACGTATTTCTAAGTGTTAGACTAATTGTTCCTGTAATATTCGGTTCCTAGTTATTATTGTATAAGGACGTTCCGTAGGGATTAAACCGAGTTTTCGGAAATTTTATTTTTCATATATTTTCATAAAATCTGAGTTATACTTCCTGTCTTCCTGCAATAATCTTTATATTTTTCGGCTTGTTTTTCAACTTCTTGTCTCCGGCGAGGTCCCTGGTATATATTCCGACGTTCGGCGCTGTTGCTAGGTCCTCCTGGAACAAAGAAAACACAAAATTATTATCAAATTTTCATCAATTTTTAGTATAAAAACAGTTTTTTCAAAATGACTAAGTCAAACCTCCACCCACGCTTTTAGTTTCAGTAGTACATTACAGTTCTCGGTGATCCGCGTCGATTGGTACATTTATCGCGCGTTTCCGGGATCTGGAAGTTTGTCAAATCGAAGAAAACTCGAAAACAATAGAACCGAGGTTACCTAAGGGGTAGCACATCGACAGAAATAGGAACATTGTAAATTTTAATTGTGACGTATTTATAAGTGTTAGACTAATTGTTCCTGTAATATTCGGTTCCTAGTTATTATTGTATAAGGACGTTCCGTAGGGATTAAACCGAGTTTTCGGAAATTTTATTTTTCATATATTTTCATAAAATCTGAGTTATACTTCCTGTCTTCCTGCAATAATCTTTATATTTTTCGGCTTATTTTTCAACTTCTTGTCTCCGGCGAGGTCCCTGGTATATATTCCGACGTTCGGCGCTGTTGCTAGGTCCTCCTGGAACAAAGAAAACACAAAATTATTATCAAATTTTCATCAATTTTTAGTATAAAAACAGTTTTTTCAAAATGACTAAGTCAAACCTCCACCCACGCTTTTAGTTTCAGTAGTACATTACAGTTCTCGGTGATCCGCGTCGATTGGTACCTTTATCGCGCGTTTCCGGGATCTGGAAGTTTGTCAAATCGAAGAAAACTCGAAAACAATAGAACCGAGGTTACCTAAGGGGTAGCACATCGACAGAAATAGGAACATTGTAAATTTTAATTGTGACGTATTTATAAGTGTTAGACTAATTGTTCCTGTAATATTCGGTTCCTAGTTATTATTGTATAAGGACGTTCCGTAGGGATTAAATCGAGTTTTCGGAAATTTTAATTTTCATATATTTTCATAAAATCTGAGTTATACTTCCTGTCTTCCTGCAATAATCTTTATATTTTTCGGCTTGTTTTTCAACTTCTTGTCTCCGGCGAGGTCCCTGGTATATATTCCGACGTTCGGCGCTGTTGCTAGGTCCTCCTGGAACAAAGAAAACACAAAATTATTATCAAATTTTCATCAATTTTTAGTATAAAAACAGTTTTTTTCAAAATGACTAAGTCAAACCTCCACCCACGCTTTTAGTTTCAGTAGTACATTACAGTTCTCGGTGATCCGCGTCGATTGGTACCTTTATCGCGCGTTTCCGGGATCTGGAAGTTTGTCAAATCGAAGAAAACTCGAAAACAATAGAACCGAGGTTACCTAAGGGGTAGCACATCGACAGAAATAGGAACATTGTAAATTTTAATTGTGACGTATTTATAAGTGTTAGACTAATTGTTCCTGTAATATTCGGTTCCTAGTTATTATTGTATAAGGACGTTCCGTAGGGATTAAACCGAGTTTTCGGAAATTTTATTTTTCATATATTTTCATAAAATCTGAGTTATACTTCCTGTCTTCCTGCAATAATCTTTATATTTTTCGGCTTGTTTTTCAACTTCTTGTCTCCGGCGAGGTCCCTGGTATATATTCCGACGTTCGGCGCTGTTGCTAGGTCCTCCTGGAACAAAGAAAACACAAAATTATTATCAAATTTTCATCAATTTTTAGTATAAAAACAGTTTTTTCAAAATGACTAAGTCAAACCTCCACCCACGCTTTTAGTTTTAGTAGCACATTACAGTTCTCGGTGATCCGCGTCGATTGGTACCTTTATCGCGCGTTTCCGGGATCTGGAAGTTTGTCAAATCGAAGAAAACTCGAGAACAATAGAACCGAGGTTACCTAAGGGGTAGCACATCGACAGAAATAGGAACATTGTAAATTTTAATTGTGACGTATTTATAAGTGTTAGACTAATTGTTCCTGTAATATTCGGTTCCTAGTTATTATTGTATAAGGACGTTCCGTAGGGATTAAATCGAGTTTTCGGAAATTTTATTTTTCATATATTTTCATAAAATCTGAGTTATACTTCCTGTCTTCCTGCAATAATCTTTTTATTTTTCGGCTTGTTTTTCAACTTCTTGTCTCCGGCGAGGTCCCTGGTATATATTCCGACGTTCGGCGCTGTTGCTAGGTCCTCCTGGAACAAAGAAAACACAAAATTATTATCAAATTTTCATCAATTTTTAGTATAAAAACAGTTTTTTCAAAATGACTAAGTCAAACCTCCACCCACGCTTTTAGTTTCAGTAGTACATTACAGTTCTCGGTGATCCGCGTCGATTGGTACCTTTATCGCGCGTTTCCGGGATCTGGAAGTTTGTCAAATCGAAGAAAACTCGAAAACAATAGAACCGAGGTTACCTAAGGGGTAGCACATCGACAGAAATAGGAACATTGTAAATTTTAATTGTGACGTATTTATAAGTGTTAGACTAATTGTTCCTGTAATATTCGGTTCCTAGTTATTATTGTATAAGGACGTTCCGTAGGGATTAAACCGAGTTTTCGGAAATTTTATTTTTCATATATTTTCATAAAATCTGAGTTATACTTCCTGTCTTCCTGCAATAATCTTTATATTTTTCGGCTTGTTTTTCAACTTCTTGTCTCCGGCGAGGTCCCTGGTATATATTCCGACGTTCGGCGCTGTTGCTAGGTCCTCCTGGAACAAAGAAAACACAAAATTATTATCAAATTTTCATCAATTTTTAGTATAAAAACAGTTTTTTCAAAATGACTAAGTCAAACCTCCACCCACGCTTTTAGTTTTAGTAGCACATTACAGTTCTCGGTGATCCGCGTCGATTGGTACCTTTATCGCGCGTTTCCGGGATCTGGAAGTTTGTCAAATCGAAGAAAACTCGAAAACAATAGAACCGAGGTTACCTAAGGGGTAGCACATCGACAGAAATAGGAACATTGTAAATTTTAATTGTGACGTATTTATAAGTGTTAGACTAATTGTTCCTGTAATATTCGGTTCCTAGTTATTATTGTATAAGGACGTTCCGTAGGGATTAAATCGAGTTTTCGGAAATTTTATTTTTCATATATTTTCATAAAATCTGAGTTATACTTCCTGTCTTCCTGCAATAATCTTTATATTTTTCGGCTTGTTTTTCAACTTCTTGTCTCCGGCGAGGTCCCTGGTATATATTCCGACGTTCGGCGCTGTTGCTAGGTCCTCCTGGAACAAAGAAAACACAAAATTATTATCAAATTTTCATCAATTTTTAGTATAAAAACAGTTTTTTCAAAATGACTAAGTCAAACCTCCACCCACGCTTTTAGTTTCAGTAGTACATTACAGTTCTCGGTGATCCGCGTCGATTGGTACCTTTATCGCGCGTTTCCGGGATCTGGAAGTTTGTCAAATCGAAGAAAACTCGAAAACAATAGAACCGAGGTTACCTAAGGGGTAGCACATCGACAGAAATAGGAACATTGTAAATTTTAATTGTGACGTATTTATAAGTGTTAGACTAATTGTTCCTGTAATATTCGGTTCCTAGTTATTATTGTATAAGGACGTTCCGTAGGGATTAAACCGAGTTTTCGGAAATTTTATTTTTCATATATTTTCATAAAATCTGAGTTATACTTCCTGTCTTCCTGCAATAATCTTTATATTTTTCGGCTTGTTTTTCAACTTCTTGTCTCCGGCGAGGTCCCTGGTATATATTCCGACGTTCGGCGCTGTTGCTAGGTCCTCCTGGAACAAAGAAAACACAAAATTATTATCAAATTTTCATCAATTTTTAGTATAAAAACAGTTTTTTCAAAATGACTAAGTCAAACCTCCACCCACGCTTTTAGTTTCAGTAGTACATTACAGTTCTCGGTGATCCGCGTCGATTGGTACCTTTATCGCGCGTTTCCGGGATCTGGAAGTTTGTCAAATCGAAGAAAACTCGAAAACAATAGAACCGAGGTTACCTAAGGGGTAGCACATCGACAGAAATAGGAACATTGTAAATTTTAATTGTGACGTATTTCTAAGTGTTAGACTAATTGTTCCTGTAATATTCGGTTCCTAGTTATTATTGTATAAGGACGTTCCGTAGGGATTAAACCGAGTTTTCGGAAATTTTATTTTTCATATATTTTCATAAAATCTGAGTTATACTTCCTGTCTTCCTGCAATAATCTTTATATTTTTCGGCTTGTTTTTCAACTTCTTGTCTCCGGCGAGGTCCCTGGTATATATTCCGACGTTCGGCGCTGTTGCTAGGTCCTCCTGGAACAAAGAAAACACAAAATTATTATCAAATTTTCATCAATTTTTAGTATAAAAACAGTTTTTTCAAAATGACTAAGTCAAACCTCCACCCACGCTTTTAGTTTTAGTAGCACATTACAGTTCTCGGTGATCCGCGTCGATTGGTACCTTTATCGCGCGTTTCCGGGATCTGGAAGTTTGTCAAATCGAAGAAAACTCGAAAACAATAGAACCGAGGTTACCTAAGGGGTAGCACATCGACAGAAATAGGAACATTGTAAATTTTAATTGTGACGTATTTATAAGTGTTAGACTAATTGTTCCTGTAATATTCGGTTCCTAGTTATTATTGTATAAGGACGTTCCGTAGGGATTAAATCGAGTTTTCGGAAATTTTATTTTTCATATATTTTCATAAAATCTGAGTTATACTTCCTGTCTTCCTGCAATAATCTTTATATTTTTCGGCTTGTTTTTCAACTTCTTGTCTCCGGCGAGGTCCCTGGTATATATTCCGACGTTCGGCGCTGTTGCTAGGTCCTCCTGGAACAAAGAAAACACAAAATTATTATCAAATTTTCATCAATTTTTAGTATAAAAACAGTTTTTTCAAAATGACTAAGTCAAACCTCCACCCACGCTTTTAGTTTCAGTAGTACATTACAGTTCTCGGTGATCCGCGTCGATTGGTACCTTTATCGCGCGTTTCCGGGATCTGGAAGTTTGTCAAATCGAAGAAAACTCGAAAACAATAGAACCGAGGTTACCTAAGGGGTAGCACATCGACAGAAATAGGAACATTGTAAATTTTAATTGTGACGTATTTATAAGTGTTAGACTAATTGTTCCTGTAATATTCGGTTCCTAGTTATTATTGTATAAGGACGTTCCGTAGGGATTAAACCGAGTTTTCGGAAATTTTATTTTTCATATATTTTCATAAAATCTGAGTTATACTTCCTGTCTTCCTGCAATAATCTTTATATTTTTCGGCTTGTTTTTCAACTTCTTGTCTCCGGCGAGGTCCCTGGTATATATTCCGACGTTCGGCGCTGTTGCTAGGTCCTCCTGGAACAAAGAAAACACAAAATTATTATCAAATTTTCATCAATTTTTAGTATAAAAACAGTTTTTTCAAAATGACTAAGTCAAACCTCCACCCACGCTTTTAGTTTCAGTAGTACATTACAGTTCTCGGTGATCCGCGTCGATTGGTACATTTATCGCGCGTTTCCGGGATCTGGAAGTTTGTCAAATCGAAGAAAACTCGAAAACAATAGAACCGAGGTTACCTAAGGGGTAGCACATCGACAGAAATAGGAACATTGTAAATTTTAATTGTGACGTATTTATAAGTGTTAGACTAATTGTTCCTGTAATATTCGGTTCCTAGTTATTATTGTATAAGGACGTTCCGTAGGGATTAAACCGAGTTTTCGGAAATTTTATTTTTCATATATTTTCATAAAATCTGAGTTATACTTCCTGTCTTCCTGCAATAATCTTTATATTTTTCGGCTTATTTTTCAACTTCTTGTCTCCGGCGAGGTCCCTGGTATATATTCCGACGTTCGGCGCTGTTGCTAGGTCCTCCTGGAACAAAGAAAACACAAAATTATTATCAAATTTTCATCAATTTTTAGTATAAAAACAGTTTTTTCAAAATGACTAAGTCAAACCTCCACCCACGCTTTTAGTTTCAGTAGTACATTACAGTTCTCGGTGATCCGCGTCGATTGGTACCTTTATCGCGCGTTTCCGGGATCTGGAAGTTTGTCAAATCGAAGAAAACTCGAAAACAATAGAACCGAGGTTACCTAAGGGGTAGCACATCGACAGAAATAGGAACATTGTAAATTTTAATTGTGACGTATTTATAAGTGTTAGACTAATTGTTCCTGTAATATTCGGTTCCTAGTTATTATTGTATAAGGACGTTCCGTAGGGATTAAATCGAGTTTTCGGAAATTTTATTTTTCATATATTTTCATAAAATCTGAGTTATACTTCCTGTCTTCCTGCAATAATCTTTATATTTTTCGGCTTGTTTTTCAACTTCTTGTCTCCGGCGAGGTCCCTGGTATATATTCCGACGTTCGGCGCTGTTGCTAGGTCCTCCTGGAACAAAGAAAACACAAAATTATTATCAAATTTTCATCAATTTTTAGTATAAAAACAGTTTTTTCAAAATGACTAAGTCAAACCTCCACCCACGCTTTTAGTTTCAGTAGTACATTACAGTTCTCGGTGATCCGCGTCGATTGGTACCTTTATCGCGCGTTTCCGGGATCTGGAAGTTTGTCAAATCGAAGAAAACTCGAAAACAATAGAACCGAGGTTACCTAAGGGGTAGCACATCGACAGAAATAGGAACATTGTAAATTTTAATTGTGACGTATTTATAAGTGTTAGACTAATTGTTCCTGTAATATTCGGTTCCTAGTTATTATTGTATAAGGACGTTCCGTAGGGATTAAATCGAGTTTTCGGAAATTTTATTTTTCATATATTTTCATAAAATCTGAGTTATACTTCCTGTCTTCCTGCAATAATCTTTATATTTTTCGGCTTGTTTTTCAACTTCTTGTCTCCGGCAAGGTCCCTGGTATATATTCCGACGTTCGGCGCTGTTGCTAGGTCCTCCTGGAACAAAGAAAACACAAAATTATTATCAAATTTTCATCAATTTTTAGTATAAAAACAGTTTTTTCAAAATGACTAAGTCAAACCTCCACCCACGCTTTTAGTTTCAGTAGTACATTACAGTTCTCGGTGATCCGCGTCGATTGGTACCTTTATCGCGCGTTTCCGGGATCTGGAAGTTTGTCAAATCGAAGAAAACTCGAAAACAATAGAACCGAGGTTACCTAAGGGATAGCACATCGACAGAAATAGGAACATTGTAAATTTTAATTGTGACGTATTTATAAGTGTTAGACTAATTGTTCCTGTAATATTCGGTTCCTAGTTATTATTGTATAAGGACGTTCCGTAGGGATTAAACCGAGTTTTCGGAAATTTTATTTTTCATATATTTTCATAAAATCTGAGTTATACTTCCTGTCTTCCTGCAATAATCTTTATATTTTTCGGCTTGTTTTTCAACTTCTTGTCTCCGGCGAGGTCCCTGGTATATATTCCGACGTTCGGCGCTGTTGCTAGGTCCTCCTGGAACAAAGAAAACACAAAATTATTATCAAATTTTCATCAATTTTTAGTTTAAAAACAGTTTTTTCAAAATGACTAAGTCAAACCTCCACCCACGCTTTTAGTTTCAGTAGTACATTACAGTTCTCGGTGATCCGCGTCGATTGGTACCTTTATCGCGCGTTTCCGGGATCTGGAAGTTTGTCAAATCGAAGAAAACTCGAAAACAATAGAACCGAGGTTACCTAAGGGGTAACACATCGACAGAAATAGGAACATTGTAAATTTTAATTGTGACGTATTTATAAGTGTTAGACTAATTGTTCCTGTAATATTCGGTTCCTAGTTATTATTGTATAAGGACGTTCCGTAGGGATTAAACCGAGTTTTCGGAAATTTTATTTTTCATATATTTTCATAAAATCTGAGTTATACTTCCTGTCTTCCTGCAATAATCTTTATATTTTTCGGCTTGTTTTTCAACTTCTTGTCTCCGGCGAGGTCCCTGGTATATATTCCGACGTTCGGCGCTGTTGCTAGGTCCTCCTGGAACAAAGAAAACACAAAATTATTATCAAATTTTCATCAATTTTTAGTATAAAAACAGTTTTTTCAAAATGACTAAGTCAAACCTCCACCCACGCTTTTAGTTTCAGTAGTACATTACAGTTCTCGGTGATCCGCGTCGATTGGTACCTTTATCGCGCGTTTACGGGATCTGGAAGTTTGTCAAATCGAAGAAAACTCGAAAACAATAGAACCGAGGTTACCTAAGGGGTAGCACATCGACAGAAATAGGAACATTGTAAATTTTAATTGTGACGTATTTATAAGTGTTAGACTAATTGTTCCTGTAATATTCGGTTCCTAGTTATTATTGTATAAGGACGTTCCGTAGGGATTAAACCGAGTTTTCGGAAATTTTATTTTTCATATATTTTCATAAAATCTGAGTTATACTTCCTGTCTTCCTGCAATAATCTTTATATTTTTCGGCTTGTTTTTCAACTTCTTGTCTCCGGCGAGGTCCCTGGTATATATTCCGACGTTCGGCGCTGTTGCTAGGTCCTCCTGGAACAAAGAAAACACAAAATTATTATCAAATTTTCATCAATTTTTAGTATAAAAACAGTTTTTTCAAAATGACTAAGTCAAACCTCCACCCACGCTTTTAGTTTCAGTAGTACATTACAGTTCTCGGTGATCCGCGTCGATTGGTACCTTTATCGCGCGTTTCCGGGATCTGGAAGTTTGTCAAATCGAAGAAAACTCGAAAACAATAGAACCGAGGTTACCTAAGGGGTAGCACATCGACAGAAATAGGAACATTGTAAATTTTAATTGTGACGTATTTATAAGTGTTAGACTAATTGTTCCTGTAATATTCGGTTCCTAGTTATTATTGTATAAGGACGTTCCGTAGGGATTAAACCGAGTTTTCGGAAATTTTATTTTTCATATATTTTCATAAAATCTGAGTTATACTTCCTGTCTTCCTGCAATAATCTTTATATTTTTCGGCTTGTTTTTCAACTTTTTGTCTCCGGCGAGGTCCCTGGTATATATTCCGACGTTCGGCGCTGTTGCTAGGTCCTCCTGGAACAAAGAAAACACAAAATTATTATCAAATTTTCATCAATTTTTAGTATAAAAACAGTTTTTTCAAAATGACTAAGTCAAACCTCCACCCACGCTTTTAGTTTCAGTAGTACATTACAGTTCTCGGTGATCCGCGTCGATTGGTACCTTTATCGCGCGTTTACGGGATCTGGAAGTTTGTCAAATCGAAGAAAACTCGAAAACAATAGAACCGAGGTTACCTAAGGGGTAGCACATCGACAGAAATAGGAACATTGTAAATTTTAATTGTGACGTATTTATAAGTGTTAGACTAATTGTTCCTGTAATATTCGGTTCCTAGTTATTATTGTATAAGGACGTTCCGTAGGGATTAAACCGAGTTTTCGGAAATTTTATTTTTCATATATTTTCATAAAATCTGAGTTATACTTCCTGTCTTCCTGCAATAATCTTTATATTTTTCGGCTTGTTTTTCAACTTCTTGTCTCCGGCGAGGTCCCTGGTATATATTCCGACATTCGGCGCTGTTGCTAGGTCCTCCTGGAACAAAGAAAACACAAAATTATTATCAAATTTTCATCAATTTTTAGTATAAAAACAGTTTTTTCAAAATGACTAAGTCAAACCTCCACCCACGCTTTTAGTTTCAGTAGAACATTACAGTTCTCGGTGATCCGCGTCGATTGGTACCTTTATCGCGCGTTTCCGGGATCTGGAAGTTTGTCAAATCGAAGAAAACTCGAAAACAATAGAACCGAGGTTACCTAAGGGGTAGCACATCGACAGAAATAGGAACATTGTAAATTTTAATTGTGACGTATTTATAAGTGTTAGACTAATTGTTCCTGTAATATTCGGTTCCTAGTTATTATTGTATAAGGACGTTCCGTAGGGATTAAACCGAGTTTTCGGAAATTTTATTTTTCATATATTTTCATAAAATCTGAGTTATACTTCCTGTCTTCCTGCAATAATCTTTATATTTTTCGGCTTGTTTTTCAACTTCTTGTCTCCGGCGAGGTCCCTGGTATATATTCCGACGTTCGGCGCTGTTGCTAGGTCCTCCTGGAACAAAGAAAACACAAAATTATTATCAAATTTTCATCAATTTTTAGTATAAAAACAGTTTTTTCAAAATGACTAAGTCAAACCTCCACCCACGCTTTTAGTTTCAGTAGTACATTACAGTTCTCGGTGATCCGCGTCGATTGGTACCTTTATCGCGCGTTTCCGGGATCTGGAAGTTTGTCAAATCGAAGAAAACTCGAAAACAATAGAACCGAGGTTACCTAAGGGGTAGCACATCGACAGAAATAGGAACATTGTAAATTTTAATTGTGACGTATTTATAAGTGTTAGACTAATTGTTCCTGTAATATTCGGTTCCTAGTTATTATTGTATAAGGACGTTCCGTAGGGATTAAATCGAGTTTTCGGAAATTTTATTTTTCATATATTTTCATAAAATCTGAGTTATACTTCCTGTCTTCCTGCAATAATCTTTATATTTTTCGGCTTGTTTTTCAACTTCTTGTCTCCGGCGAGGTCCCTGGTATATATTCCGATGTTCGGCGCTGTTGCTAGGTCCTCCTGGAACAAAGAAAACACAAAATTATTATCAAATTTTCATCAATTTTTAGTATAAAAACAGTTTTTTTCAAAATGACTAAGTCAAACCTCCACCCACGCTTTTAGTTTCAGTAGTACATTACAGTTCTCGGTGATCCGCGTCGATTGGTACCTTTATCGCGCGTTTCCGGGATCTGGAAGTTTGTCAAATCGAAGAAAACTCGAAAACAATAGAACCGAGGTTACCTAAGGGGTAGCACATCGACAGAAATAGGAACATTGTAAATTTTAATTGTGACGTATTTATAAGTGTTAGACTAATTGTTCCTGTAATATTCGGTTCCTAGTTATTATTGTATAAGGACGTTCCGTAGGGATTAAACCGAGTTTTCGGAAATTTTATTTTTCATATATTTTCATAAAATCTGAGTTATACTTCCTGTCTTCCTGCAATAATCTTTATATTTTTCGGCTTGTTTTTCAACTTTTTGTCTCCGGCGAGGTCCCTGGTATATATTCCGACGTTCGGCGCTGTTGCTAGGTCCTCCTGGAACAAAGAAAACACAAAATTATTATCAAATTTTCATCAATTTTTAGTATAAAAACAGTTTTTTCAAAATGACTAAGTCAAACCTCCACCCACGCTTTTAGTTTCAGTAGTACATTACAGTTCTCGGTGATCCGCGTCGATTGGTACCTTTATCGCGCGTTTACGGGATCTGGAAGTTTGTCAAATCGAAGAAAACTCGAAAACAATAGAACCGAGGTTACCTAAGGGGTAGCACATCGACAGAAATAGGAACATTGTAAATTTTAATTGTGACGTATTTATAAGTGTTAGACTAATTGTTCCTGTAATATTCGGTTCCTAGTTATTATTGTATAAGGACGTTCCGTAGGGATTAAACCGAGTTTTCGGAAATTTTATTTTTCATATATTTTCATAAAATCTGAGTTATACTTCCTGTCTTCCTGCAATAATCTTTATATTTTTCGGCTTGTTTTTCAACTTCTTGTCTCCGGCGAGGTCCCTGGTATATATTCCGACGTTCGGCGCTGTTGCTAGGTCCTCCTGGAACAAAGAAAACACAAAATTATTATCAAATTTTCATCAATTTTTAGTATAAAAACAGTTTTTTCAAAATGACTAAGTCAAACCTCCACCCACGCTTTTAGTTTCAGTAGAACATTACAGTTCTCGGTGATCCGCGTCGATTGGTACCTTTATCGCGCGTTTCCGGGATCTGGAAGTTTGTCAAATCGAAGAAAACTCGAAAACAATAGAACCGAGGTTACCTAAGGGGTAGCACATCGACAGAAATAGGAACATTGTAAATTTTAATTGTGACGTATTTATAAGTGTTAGACTAATTGTTCCTGTAATATTCGGTTCCTAGTTATTATTGTATAAGGACGTTCCGTAGGGATTAAACCGAGTTTTCGGAAATTTTATTTTTCATATATTTTCATAAAATCTGAGTTATACTTCCTGTCTTCCTGCAATAATCTTTATATTTTTCGGCTTATTTTTCAACTTCTTGTCTCCGGCGAGGTCCCTGGTATATATTCCGACGTTCGGCGCTGTTGCTAGGTCCTCCTGGAACAAAGAAAACACAAAATTATTATCAAATTTTCATCAATTTTTAGTATAAAAACAGTTTTTTCAAAATGACTAAGTCAAACCTCCACCCACGCTTTTAGTTTCAGTAGAACATTACAGTTCTCGGTGATCCGCGTCGATTGGTACCTTTATCGCGCGTTTCCGGGATCTGGAAGTTTGTCAAATCGAAGAAAACTCGAAAACAATAGAACCGAGGTTACCTAAGGGGTAGCACATCGACAGAAATAGGAACATTGTAAATTTTAATTGTGACGTATTTATAAGTGTTAGACTAATTGTTCCTGTAATATTCGGTTCCTAGTTATTATTGTATAAGGACGTTCCGTAGGGATTAAACCGAGTTTTCGGAAATTTTATTTTTCATATATTTTCATAAAATCTGAGTTATACTTCCTGTCTTCCTGCAATAATCTTTATATTTTTCGGCTTGTTTTTCAACTTCTTGTCTCCGGCGAGGTCCCTGGTATATATTCCGACGTTCGGCGCTGTTGCTAGGTCCTCCTGGAACAAAGAAAACACAAAATTATTATCAAATTTTCATCAATTTTTAGTATAAAAACAGTTTTTTCAAAATGACTAAGTCAAACCTCCACCCACGCTTTTAGTTTCAGTAGTACATTACAGTTCTCGGTGATCCGCGTCGATTGGTACCTTTATCGCGCGTTTACGGGATCTGGAAGTTTGTCAAATCGAAGAAAACTCGAAAACAATAGAACCGATGGGGGTTGATGCTGCTCACGTCCGTAGGCTTTACCCTCGAGACCCTACACGTGACCCCTGGGTGGTGCTAATCGAGCAGCTACGGGGTGGTAGGGCGTCGGTGCCCGACTGGGTCGCGACCACCATACACTTGGTGTAAAGCCCGTAAGAGTGACTCGTCGCGTTTCGGGTACAGCCAGTGTATACCCAGTACCTTGGAGACTTACACTGTGATATGGAGAGGTGGTGAGATTCACTAATTGCTCGTTGCATTGTCAAGATGCACTGACCCGACGGCCAGGGAGACCTGTAGCAACGGTTGACCGCTGGCCGCCCGCGGTATAGTACAGGGGCCCAATCGCGGCTAACCACCGTGAGAGGCTGCCCCACCATGCCGCGCATAATCTTGGATAGTCTCGTCGTGCCGGTTGGTGACCGGAACGGGGTCCCGGCGAACTATTCCGGGGGGGTACGGGGGCCCTTCCGTCTGTCGGATCAGTGCTTCTACGCTGTGCTTGAGTTGGTGTTTCGAGCCTGGAGGCTTTATGTCGCAGTGAATTACTCCTACTTCACGCCTTCTTCTTTCTTTCAAAAAAAATTTTTATCGCTACCCATGACAGTGCCAAGAATAAAGAAAAATAGGTCCACAGCGGTGCACAACCCCGACGCCGCTTTCACAATGGAGTTCGCTAACATCCGCGGACTCCATACTAACTTAAATGCCGTCCACCATCGCCTAGAGACGGCTCGGCCTGCTTTACTCTTTTTAACGGAGACACAGATCCGCCGTCCGGCCGACGCATCCTATTTACAATACCCTGGTTACCAGCTGGAGGCAAACTTTCAAACTAAAGCCGGGGTATGTGTGTATGTACGGTCGGATGTGTGTTGTCGCCGTTTGCACCTCATGGAGGACTCCTCCTTCTCCACCCTATGGCTGCACGTGGATCTCGGCGTTGAAAGCCGAGTCTACGCGTGCCTGTATAGATCCCACAAGGGGGATGATGTGACAACTCGGCTGTTCGAGTATTTAAGTCAGGCGACAGATGACGCGCAAGAGCAGTTCCCTACTGCAGAATTGGTGGTTTTGGGAGACTTCAACGCACACCATGAACAGTGGTTGAATTCGTCAACAACCGACCATGCAGGACGAACTGCTCATGCATTTGCTCTCACGCACGACCTGTCTCAACTGGTGACCCAGCCCACCCGGATTCCAGACATAGCGGGTCAAGCGCCTTCCTTGCTGGACCTACTGCTGACGAGTCATCCTAACGAATACAGGGTGTCTGTCAGTGCCCCACTGGGTAGTTCAGATCACTGTCTCGTTGAATCGTCGGTGCCGCGTTCATTGCCTCGATGCCCATCGGAGACTAAGCGTAAGGTTTGGCACTACTCGTCAGCAGATTGGGATGGTATGCGAGATTATTTCGCATCCGTACCCTGGAGGCAAAGGTGCTTTAATGAGAGAGATCTTTCTGGGACTGCCGAGGCAATTGCTGCCGAGATTAGACTTGGAATGGAATATTACATTCCTACGTCCGAAATTGTCAGTAATCGCCGCGGACGCCCTTGGTTTAATCATGAATGCGCAGATGCTTTCAGTCAGAAGCAGTATGCGTACCGTGCTTGGATCAAGGGCCGCGCGAATAAAGATCCTAATCTCAACTCCCTTAAGGCAGCCTATAATAAGGCCACTAGGTCCTGCAAAAAGGCTTACGCAGGAGCAGACGCTCAGCGCGTTGCACGGATTGGCCAGAAGTTGGTTCGCCACCCAACCAATAGTCGCGCCTACTGGGGGCTGGCGAAGGCCGTCCAGGCAAATTTCTGTCAATCCTCTCTGCCGCCTTTGCGATATCCGGACGGATCACTGGCTCATGAACCGCAGAAGAAAGCCACTTTATTGGCCAACATCTTCGCGGACAACTCCCGACTCGACGATAGTAACGCGCAACTGCCCACAACACCTAACAGTGGTATCTCGATGCCTGAGGTCCGCATCAGGCAAAGAGACGTGCGCCGTGAGTTGCTTTCGCTCGATGTCCGGAAGGCCAGTGGTCCGGATGGTATCCCACCAATTGTACTTAGAAAGTGTGCAGCCGAGTTGTCCCCAGTATTAACACGCGTTTACCAACAATCCTACATCTCTGGTGACGTGCCCCGCGTTTGGAGAGAGGCCAACGTGCAACCAATTCCAAAAAAAGGTGATCGTTCAGACCCTAATAACTACCGCCCAATCGCTGTAACCTCAACGTTGTGCAAAGTCATGGAACGCATATTAAATGCCCAACTTGTGCGCCACCTAGAAGACCACCCTCTTATCCATGATCGTCAATATGGCTTTCGACCGAACCGATCAACGGGGGATCTTCTAGCGTACATATTGCACCGTTGGGGGGAAGCGATTGACAAACATGGCGAGGCACTGGCTATTGGTTTAGATATAGCCAAAGCTTTCGATAGGGTCTGGCACCGTGGTCTTCTCTCCAAACTCCCGGCTTTCGGACTCCCCGACAACTTGTGCCGATGGATCTCCAGCTTTCTGCATGAGCGCAGATTTCGTGTCCTAGTCGATGGGCACAACTCGCAGCTCATGTCTGTAAACGCTTGAGTTCCGCAGGGCTCTGTTTTATCACCCACGTTGTTTCTTCTGCATATCAATGATATGCTTCCCCTGGGACACATTCATTGCTATGCAGACGATAGCACGGTTCATGGGTGCTACGTCAGTAAGCCTGGCTGTGGACGGGGAGACACAGAAAAGAGACGGAAGGAACTTGTCATTGAACTTGACCAAGTCTTGACCCGCATATCTACATGGGGAGCAAGTAACTTGGTTGAATTCAATGCCAAGAAAACCCAGGTATGCGCTTTTACTTTAAAAAAATCCCCCTTTTCACCAAACCCTACTCTTCAGAGCACCCAGCTTGCAATGCGCGACAGCCTAAATATCTTGGGAATAGATATTCGGAGTGACTTAAATCTTAGGGACCACATCGAGTATGTCATCTCCAAAACATCTCAGAGACTCGGAATCCTGAACAGAGTGCGACGGTTTTTCTTGCCCGACCAGCTGTACCTTCTCTATAAGGCCCAGGTTCGTCCGTGCATGGAATACTGTTCGCACCTCTGGGATGGATCCGCTAAATACCTCATCGATGCCTTAGATAAGTTGCAAAGGCGGGCTGTCCGTATTATAAATGATACAGCTATTACCAACACTCTAGAGCCGCTTCAATTGCGCAGGGATATTGCCTCTCTAAGCGTGTTCTATCGCTTGTATCATGGTGAGTGTTCTGAGGAGCTCTTTGAACTCATCCCCTCTGCTCCTTTCCACAACAGAACCACACGGGCAGGGCTTCGGTGTCACAATTTCACGGTTTCACCTATAACATCCAGAACCAAAAAGTTTGCTGACTCTTATCTCTGTCGCACCGTGAAATTGTGGAACCGTCTTCCTGTCAACGTATTCCCTCCTTCCTATGATATTGGGTCCTTCAAAAGAGGCGTGAAGAGGTACCTAAGCAGGCCAGCATGACAGCCGCGACTGGCAGTGTATTCTGTTCGCTGTCAGTCGCCGCTGATATGGATTGTACTGTACTTACCATCAGGTCCAGTGCAGTCACTTTGCTGTGCAACATAAAAAAAAAAAAAAAAAAAAAAAAAAAACCGAGGTTACCTAAGGGGTAGCACATCGACAGAAATAGGAACATTGTAAATTTTAATTGTGACGTATTTATAAGTGTTAGACTAATTGTTCCTGTAATATTCGGTTCCTAGTTATTATTGTATAAGGACGTTCCGTAGGGATTAAACCGAGTTTTCGGAAATTTTATTTTTCATATATTTTCATAAAATCTGAGTTATACTTCCTGTCTTCCTGCAATAATCTTTATATTTTTCGGCTTGTTTTTCAACTTCTTGTCTCCGACGAGGTCCCTGGTATATATTCCGACGTTCGGCGCTGTTGCTAGGTCCTCCTGGAACAAAGAAAACACAAAATTATTATCAAATTTTCATCAATTTTTAGTATAAAAACAGTTTTTTCAAAATGACTAAGTCAAACCTCCACCCACGCTTTTAGTTTCAGTAGTACATTACAGTTCTCGGTGATCCGCGTCGATTGGTACCTTTATCGCGCGTTTCCGGGATCTGGAAGTTTGTCAAATCGAAGAAAACTCGAAAACAATAGAACCGAGGTTACCTAAGGGGTAGCACATCGACAGAAATAGGAACATTGTAAATTTTAATTGTGACGTATTTATAAGTGTTAGACTAATTGTTCCTGTAATATTCGGTTCCTAGTTATTATTGTATAAGGACGTTCCGTAGGGATTAAACCGAGTTTTCGGAAATTTTATTTTTCATATATTTTCATAAAATCTGAGTTATACTTCCTGTCTTCCTGCAATAATCTTTATATTTTTCGGCTTGTTTTTCAACTTCTTGTCTCCGGCGAGGTCCCTGGTATATATTCCGACGTTCGGCGCTGTTGCTAGGTCCTCCTGGAACAAAGAAAACACAAAATTATTATCAAATTTTCATCAATTTTTAGTATAAAAACAGTTTTTTCAAAATGACTAAGTCAAACCTCCACCCACGCTTTTAGTTTCAGTAGTACATTACAGTTCTCGGTGATCCGCGTCGATTGGTACCATTATCGCGCGTTTCCGGGATCTGGAAGTTTGTCAAATCGAAGAAAACTCGAAAACAATAGAACCGAGGTTACCTAAGGGGTAGCACATCGACAGAAATAGGAACATTGTAAATTTTAATTGTGACGTATTTATAAGTGTTAGACTAATTGTTCCTGTAATATTCGGTTCCTAGTTATTATTGTATAAGGACGTTCCGTAGGGATTAAACCGAGTTTTCGGAAATTTTATTTTTCATATATTTTCATAAAATCTGAGTTATACTTCCTGTCTTCCTGCAATAATCTTTATATTTTTCGGCTTGTTTTTCAACTTCTTGTCTCCGGCGAGGTCCCTGGTATATATTCCGACGTTCGGCGCTGTTGCTAGGTCCTCCTGGAACAAAGAAAACACAAAATTATTATCAAATTTTCATCAATTTTTAGTATAAAAACAGTTTTTTCAAAATGACTAAGTCAAACCTCCACCCACGCTTTTAGTTTCAGTAGTACATTACAGTTCTCGGTGATCCGCGTCGATTGGTACCTTTATCGCGCGTTTCCGGGATCTGGAAGTTTGTCAAATCGAAGAAAACTCGAAAACAATAGAACCGAGGTTACCTAAGGGGTAGCACATCGACAGAAATAGGAACATTGTAAATTTTAATTGTGACGTATTTATAAGTGTTAGACTAATTGTTCCTGTAATATTCGGTTCGTAGTTATTATTGTATAAGGACGTTCCGTAGGGATTAAACCGAGTTTTCGGAAATTTTATTTTTCATATATTTTCATAAAATCTGAGTTATACTTCCTGTCTTCCTGCAATAATCTTTATATTTTTCGGCTTGTTTTTCAACTTCTTGTCTCCGGCGAGGTCCCTGGTATATATTCCGACGTTCGGCGCTGTTGCTAGGTCCTCCTGGAACAAAGAAAACACAAAATTATTATCAAATTTTCATCAATTTTTAGTATAAAAACAGTTTTTTCAAAATGACTAAGTCAAACCTCCACCCACGCTTTTAGTTTCAGTAGTACATTACAGTTCTCGGTGATCCGCGTCGATTGGTACCTTTATCGCGCGTTTCCGGGATCTGGAAGTTTGTCAAATCGAAGAAAACTCGAAAACAATAGAACCGAGGTTACCTAAGGGGTAGCACATCGACAGAAATAGGAACATTGTAAATTTTAATTGTGACGTATTTATAAGTGTTAGACTAATTGTTCCTGTAATATTCGGTTCGTAGTTATTATTGTATAAGGACGTTCCGTAGGGATTAAACCGAGTTTTCGGAAATTTTATTTTTCATATATTTTCATAAAATCTGAGTTATACTTCCTGTCTTCCTGCAATAATCTTTATATTTTTCGGCTTGTTTTTCAACTTCTTGTCTCCGGCGAGGTCCCTGGTATATATTCCGACGTTCGGCGCTGTTGCTAGGTCCTCCTGGAACAAAGAAAACACAAAATTATTATCAAATTTTCATCAATTTTTAGTATAAAAACAGTTTTTTCAAAATGACTAAGTCAAACCTCCACCCACGCTTTTAGTTTCAGTAGTACATTACAGTTCTCGGTGATCCGCGTCGATTGGTACCTTTATCGCGCGTTTCCGGGATCTGGAAGTTTGTCAAATCGAAGAAAACTCGAAAACAATAGAACCGAGGTTACCTAAGGGGTAGCACATCGACAGAAATAGGAACATTGTAAATTTTAATTGTGACGTATTTATAAGTGTTAGACTAATTGTTCCTGTAATATTCGGTTCGTAGTTATTATTGTATAAGGACGTTCCGTAGGGATTAAACCGAGTTTTCGGAAATTTTATTTTTCATATATTTTCATAAAATCTGAGTTATACTTCCTGTCTTCCTGCAATAATCTTTATATTTTTCGGCTTGTTTTTCAACTTCTTGTCTCCGGCGAGGTCCCTGGTATATATTCCGACGTTCGGCGCTGTTGCTAGGTCCTCCTGGAACAAAGAAAACACAAAATTATTATCAAATTTTCATCAATTTTTAGTATAAAAACAGTTTTTTCAAAATGACTAAGTCAAACCTCCACCCACGCTTTTAGTTTCAGTAGTACATTACAGTTCTCGGTGATCCGCGTCGATTGGTACCTTTATCGCGCGTTTCCGGGATCTGGAAGTTTGTCAAATCGAAGAAAACTCGAAAACAATAGAACCGAGGTTACCTAAGGGGTAGCACATCGACAGAAATAGGAACATTGTAAATTTTAATTGTGACGTATTTATAAGTGTTAGACTAATTGTTCCTGTAATATTCGGTTCCTAGTTATTATTGTATAAGGACGTTCCGTAGGGATTAAACCGAGTTTTCGGAAATTTTATTTTTCATATATTTTCATAAAATCTGAGTTATACTTCCTGTCTTCCTGCAATAATCTTTATATTTTTCGGCTTGTTTTTCAACTTCTTGTCTCCGGCGAGGTCCCTGGTATATATTCCGACGTTCGGCGCTGTTGCTAGGTCCTCCTGGAACAAAGAAAACACAAAATTATTATCAAATTTTCATCAATTTTTAGTATAAAAACAGTTTTTTTCAAAATGACTAAGTCAAACCTCCACCCACGCTTTTAGTTTCAGTAGTACATTACAGTTCTCGGTGATCCGCGTCGATTGGTACCTTTATCGCGCGTTTCCGGGATCTGGAAGTTTGTCAAATCGAAGAAAACTCGAAAACAATAGAACCGAGGTTACCTAAGGGGTAGCACATCGACAGAAATAGGAACATTGTAAATTTTAATTGTGACGTATTTATAAGTGTTAGACTAATTGTTCCTGTAATATTCGGTTCCTAGTTATTATTGTATAAGGACGTTCCGTAGGGATTAAACCGAGTTTTCGGAAATTTTATTTTTCATATATTTTCATAAAATCTGAGTTATACTTCCTGTCTTCCTGCAATAATCTTTATATTTTTCGGCTTGTTTTTCAACTTCTTGTCTCCGGCGAGGTCCCTGGTATATATTCCGACGTTCGGCGCTGTTGCTAGGTCCTCCTGGAACAAAGAAAACACAAAATTATTATCAAATTTTCATCAATTTTTAGTATAAAAACAGTTTTTTCAAAATGACTAAGTCAAACCTCCACCCACGCTTTTAGTTTCAGTAGTACATTACAGTTCTCGGTGATCCGCGTCGATTGGTACCTTTATCGCGCGTTTACGGGATCTGGAAGTTTGTCAAATCGAAGAAAACTCGAAAACAATAGAACCGAGGTTACCTAAGGGGTAGCACATCGACAGAAATAGGAACATTGTAAATTTTAATTGTGACGTATTTATAAGTGTTAGACTAATTGTTCCTGTAATATTCGGTTCCTAGTTATTATTGTATAAGGACGTTCCGTAGGGATTAAACCGAGTTTTCGGAAATTTTATTTTTCATATATTTTCATAAAATCTGAGTTATACTTCCTGTCTTCCTGCAATAATCTTTATATTTTTCGGCTTGTTTTTCAACTTCTTGTCTCCGGCGAGGTCCCTGGTATATATTCCGACGTTCGGCGCTGTTGCTAGGTCCTCCTGGAACAAAGAAAACACAAAATTATTATCAAATTTTCATCAATTTTTAGTATAAAAACAGTTTTTTCAAAATGACTAAGTCAAACCTCCACCCACGCTTTTAGTTTCAGTAGAACATTACAGTTCTCGGTGATCCGCGTCGATTGGTACCTTTATCGCGCGTTTCCGGCATCTGGAAGTTTGTCAAATCGAAGAAAACTCGAAAACAATAGAACCGAGGTTACCTAAGGGGTAGCACATCGACAGAAATAGGAACATTGTAAATTTTAATTGTGACGTATTTATAAGTGTTAGACTAATTGTTCCTGTAATATTCGGTTCCTAGTTATTATTGTATAAGGACGTTCCGTAGGGATTAAACCGAGTTCTCGGAAATTTTATTTTTCATATATTTTCATAAAATCTGAGTTATACTTCCTGTCTTCCTGCAATAATCTTTATATTTTTCGGCTTATTTTTCAACTTCTTGTCTCCGGCGAGGTCCCTGGTATATATTCCGACGTTCGGCGCTGTTGCTAGGTCCTCCTGGAACAAAGAAAACACAAAATTATTATCAAATTTTCATCAATTTTTAGTATAAAAACAGTTTTTTCAAAATGACTAAGTCAAACCTCCACCCACGCTTTTAGTTTCAGTAGAACATTACAGTTCTCGGTGATCCGCGTCGATTGGTACCTTTATCGCGCGTTTCCGGGATCTGGAAGTTTGTCAAATCGAAGAAAACTCGAAAACAATAGAACCGAGGTTACCTAAGGGGTAGCACATCGACAGAAATAGGAACATTGTAAATTTTAATTGTGACGTATTTATAAGTGTTAGACTAATTGTTCCTGTAATATTCGGTTCCTAGTTATTATTGTATAAGGACGTTCCGTAGGGATTAAACCGAGTTTTCGGAAATTTTATTTTTCATATATTTTCATAAAATCTGAGTTATACTTCCTGTCTTCCTGCAATAATCTTTATATTTTTCGGCTTGTTTTTCAACTTCTTGTCTCCGGCGAGGTCCCTGGTATATATTCCGACGTTCGGCGCTGTTGCTAGGTCCTCCTGGAACAAAGAAAACACAAAATTATTATCAAATTTTCATCAATTTTTAGTATAAAAACAGTTTTTTCAAAATGACTAAGTCAAACCTCCACCCACGCTTTTAGTTTCAGTAGTACATTACAGTTCTCGGTGATCCGCGTCGATTGGTACCTTTATCGCGCGTTTACGGGATCTGGAAGTTTGTCAAATCGAAGAAAACTCGAAAACAATAGAACCGAGGTTACCTAAGGGGTAGCACATCGACAGAAATAGGAACATTGTAAATTTTAATTGTGACGTATTTATAAGTGTTAGACTAATTGTTCCTGTAATATTCGGTTCCTAGTTATTATTGTATAAGGACGTTCCGTAGGGATTAAACCGAGTTTTCGGAAATTTTATTTTTCATATATTTTCATAAAATCTGAGTTATACTTCCTGTCTTCCTGCAATAATCTTTATATTTTTCGGCTTGTTTTTCAACTTCTTGTCTCCGGCGAGGTCCCTGGTATATATTCCGACGTTCGGCGCTGTTGCTAGGTCCTCCTGGAACAAAGAAAACACAAAATTATTATCAAATTTTCATCAATTTTTAGTATAAAAACAGTTTTTTCAAAATGACTAAGTCAAACCTCCACTCACGCTTTTAGTTTCAGTAGTACATTACAGTTCTCGGTGATCGGCGTCGATTGGTACCTTTATCGCGCGTTTACGGGATCTGGAAGTTTGTCAAATCGAAGAAAACTCGAAAACAATAGAACCGAGGTTACCTAAGGGGTAGCACATCGACAGAAATAGGAACATTGTAAATTTTAATTGTGACGTATTTATAAGTGTTAGACTAATTGTTCCTGTAATATTCGGTTCCTAGTTATTATTGTATAAGGACGTTCCGTAGGGATTAAACCGAGTTTTCGGAAATTTTATTTTTCATATATTTTCATAAAATCTGAGTTATACTTCCTGTCTTCCTGCAATAATCTTTATATTTTTCGGCTTGTTTTTCAACTTCTTGTCTCCGGCGAGGTCCCTGGTATATATTCCGACGTTCGGCGCTGTTGCTAGGTCCTCCTGGAACAAAGAAAACACAAAATTATTATCAAATTTTCATCAATTTTTAGTATAAAAACAGTTTTTTTCAAAATGACTAAGTCAAACCTCCACCCACGCTTTTAGTTTCAGTAGTACATTACAGTTCTCGGTGATCCGCGTCGATTGGTACCTTTATCGCGCGTTTCCGGGATCTGGAAGTTTGTCAAATCGAAGAAAACTCGAAAACAATAGAACCGAGGTTACCTAAGGAGTAGCACATCGACAGAAATAGGAACATTGTAAATTTTAATTGTGACGTATTTATAAGTGTTAGACTAATTGTTCCTGTAATATTCGGTTCCTAGTTATTATTGTATAAGGACGTTCCGTAGGGATTAAACCGAGTTTTCGGAAATTTTATTTTTCATATATTTTCATAAAATCTGAGTTATACTTCCTGTCTTCCTGCAATAATCTTTATATTTTTCGGCTTGTTTTTCAACTTCTTGTCTCCGGCGAGGTCCCTGGTATATATTCCGACGTTCGGCGCTGTTGCTAGGTCCTCCTGGAACAAAGAAAACACAAAATTATTATCAAATTTTCATCAATTTTTAGTATAAAAACAGTTTTTTTCAAAATGACTAAGTCAAACCTCCACCCACGCTTTTAGTTTCAGTAGAACATTACAGTTCTCGGTGATCCGCGTCGATTGGTACCTTTATCGCGCGTTTCCGGGATCTGGAAGTTTGTCAAATCGAAGAAAACTCGAAAACAATAGAACCGAGGTTACCTAAGGGGTAGCACATCGACAGAAATAGGAACATTGTAAATTTTAATTGTGACGTATTTATAAGTGTTAGACTAATTGTTCCTGTAATATTCGGTTCCTAGTTATTATTGTATAAGGACGTTCCGTAGGGATTAAACCGAGTTCTCGGAAATTTTATTTTTCATATATTTTCATAAAATCTGAGTTATACTTCCTGTCTTCCTGCAATAATCTTTATATTTTTCGGCTTATTTTTCAACTTCTTGTCTCCGGCGAGGTCCCTGGTATATATTCCGACGTTCGGCGCTGTTGCTAGGTCCTCCTGGAACAAAGAAAACACAAAATTATTATCAAATTTTCATCAATTTTTAGTATAAAAACAGTTTTTTCAAAATGACTAAGTCAAACCTCCACCCACGCTTTTAGTTTCAGTAGAACATTACAGTTCTCGGTGATCCGCGTCGATTGGTACCTTTATCGCGCGTTTCCGGGATCTGGAAGTTTGTCAAATCGAAGAAAACTCGAAAACAATAGAACCGAGGTTACCTAAGGGGTAGCACATCGACAGAAATAGGAACATTGTAAATTTTAATTGTGACGTATTTATAAGTGTTAGACTAATTGTTCCTGTAATATTCGGTTCCTAGTTATTATTGTATAAGGACGTTCCGTAGGGATTAAACCGAGTTTTCGGAAATTTTATTTTTCATATATTTTCATAAAATCTGAGTTATACTTCCTGTCTTCCTGCAATAATCTTTATATTTTTCGGCTTATTTTTCAACTTCTTGTCTCCGGCGAGGTCCCTGGTATATATTCCGACGTTCGGCGCTGTTGCTAGGTCCTCCTGGAACAAAGAAAACACAAAATTATTATCAAATTTTCATCAATTTTTAGTATAAAAACAGTTTTTTCAAAATGACTAAGTCAAACCTCCACCCACGCTTTTAGTTTCAGTAGAACATTACAGTTCTCGGTGATCCGCGTCGATTGGTACCTTTATCGCGCGTTTCCGGGATCTGGAAGTTTGTCAAATCGAAGAAAACTCGAAAACAATAGAACCGAGGTTACCTAAGGGGTAGCACATCGACAGAAATAGGAACATTGTAAATTTTAATTGTGACGTATTTATAAGTGTTAGACTAATTGTTCCTGTAATATTCGGTTCGTAGTTATTATTGTATAAGGACGTTCCGTAGGGATTAAACCGAGTTTTCGGAAATTTTATTTTTCATATATTTTCATAAAATCTGAGTTATACTTCCTGTCTTCCTGCAATAATCTTTATATTTTTCGGCTTGTTTTTCAACTTCTTGTCTCCGGCGAGGTCCCTGGTATATATTCCGACGTTCGGCGCTGTTGCTAGGTCCTCCTGGAACAAAGAAAACACAAAATTATTATCAAATTTTCATCAATTTTTAGTATAAAAACAGTTTTTTCAAAATGACTAAGTCAAACCTCCACCCACGCTTTTAGTTTCAGTAGTACATTACAGTTCTCGGTGATCCGCGTCGATTGGTACCTTTATCGCGCGTTTCCGGGATCTGGAAGTTTGTCAAATCGAAGAAAACTCGAAAACAATAGAACCGAGGTTACCTAAGGGGTAGCACATCGACAGAAATAGGAACATTGTAAATTTTAATTGTGACGTATTTATAAGTGTTAGACTAATTGTTCCTGTAATATTCGGTTCCTAGTTATTATTGTATAAGGACGTTCCGTAGGGATTAAACCGAGTTTTCGGAAATTTTATTTTTCATATATTTTCATAAAATCTGAGTTATACTTCCTGTCTTCCTGCAATAATCTTTATATTTTTCGGCTTGTTTTTCAACTTCTTGTCTCCGGCGAGGTCCCTGGTATATATTCCGATGTTCGGCGCTGTTGCTAGGTCCTCCTGGAACAAAGAAAACACAAAATTATTATCAAATTTTCATCAATTTTTAGTATAAAAACAGTTTTTTCAAAATGACTAAGTCAAACCTCCACCCACGCTTTTAGTTTCAGTAGTAAATTACAGATCTCGGTGATCCGCGTCGATTGGTACCTTTATCGCGCGTTTCCGGGATCTGGAAGTTTGTCAAATCGAAGAAAACTCGAAAACAATAGAACCGAGGTTACCTAAGGGGTAGCACATCGACAGAAATAGGAACATTGTAAATTTTAATTGTGACGTATTTATAAGTGTTAGACTAATTGTTCCTGTAATATTCGGTTCCTAGTTATTATTGTATAAGGACGTTCCGTAGGGATTAAATCGAGTTTTCGGAAATTTTATTTTTCATATATTTTCATAAAATCTGAGTTATACTTCCTGTCTTCCTGCAATAATCTTTATATTTTTCGGCTTGTTTTTCAACTTCTTGTCTCCGGCGAGGTCCCTGGTATATATTCCGACGTTCGGCGCTGTTGCTAGGTCCTCCTGGAACAAAGAAAACACAAAATTATTATCAAATTTTCATCAATTTTTAGTATAAAAACAGTTTTTTTCAAAATGACTAAGTCAAACCTCCACCCACGCTTTTAGTTTCAGTAGTACATTACAGTTCTCGGTGATCCGCGTCGATTGGTACCTTTATCGCGCGTTTCCGGGATCTGGAAGTTTGTCAAATCGAAGAAAACTCGAAAACAATAGAACCGAGGTTACCTAAGGGGTAGCACATCGACAGAAATAGGAACATTGTAAATTTTAATTGTGACGTATTTATAAGTGTTAGACTAATTGTTCCTGTAATATTCGGTTCCTAGTTATTATTGTATAAGGACGTTCCGTAGGGATTAAACCGAGTTTTCGGAAATTTTATTTTTCATATATTTTCATAAAATCTGAGTTATACTTCCTGTCTTCCTGCAATAATCTTTATATTTTTCGGCTTGTTTTTCAACTTCTTGTCTCCGGCGAGGTCCCTGGTATATATTCCGACGTTCGGCGCTGTTGCTAGGTCCTCCTGGAACAAAGAAAACACAAAATTATTATCAAATTTTCATCAATTTTTAGTATAAAAACAGTTTTTTCAAAATGACTAAGTCAAACCTCCACCCACGCTTTTAGTTTCAGTAGTACATTACAGTTCTCGGTGATCCGCGTCGATTGGTACCTTTATCGCGCGTTTACGGGATCTGGAAGTTTGTCAAATCGAAGAAAACTCGAAAACAATAGAACCGAGGTTACCTAAGGGGTAGCACATCGACAGAAATAGGAACATTGTAAATTTTAATTGTGACGTATTTATAAGTGTTAGACTAATTGTTCCTGTAATATTCGGTTCCTAGTTATTATTGTATAAGGACGTTCCGTAGGGATTAAACCGAGTTTTCGGAAATTTTATTTTTCATATATTTTCATAAAATCTGAGTTATACTTCCTGTCTTCCTGCAATAATCTTTATATTTTTCGGCTTGTTTTTCAACTTCTTGTCTCCGGCGAGGTCCCTGGTATATATTCCGACGTTCGGCGCTGTTGCTAGGTCCTCCTGGAACAAAGAAAACACAAAATTATTATCAAATTTTCATCAATTTTTAGTATAAAAACAGTTTTTTCAAAATGACTAAGTCAAACCTCCACCCACGCTTTTAGTTTCAGTAGAACATTACAGTTCTCGGTGATCCGCGTCGATTGGTACCTTTATCGCGCGTTTCCGGCATCTGGAAGTTTGTCAAATCGAAGAAAACTCGAAAACAATAGAACCGAGGTTACCTAAGGGGTAGCACATCGACAGAAATAGGAACATTGTAAATTTTAATTGTGACGTATTTATAAGTGTTAGACTAATTGTTCCTGTAATATTCGGTTCCTAGTTATTATTGTATAAGGACGTTCCGTAGGGATTAAACCGAGTTCTCGGAAATTTTATTTTTCATATATTTTCATAAAATCTGAGTTATACTTCCTGTCTTCCTGCAATAATCTTTATATTTTTCGGCTTATTTTTCAACTTCTTGTCTCCGGCGAGGTCCCTGGTATATATTCCGACGTTCGGCGCTGTTGCTAGGTCCTCCTGGAACAAAGAAAACACAAAATTATTATCAAATTTTCATCAATTTTTAGTATAAAAACAGTTTTTTCAAAATGACTAAGTCAAACCTCCACCCACGCTTTTAGTTTCAGTAGAACATTACAGTTCTCGGTGATCCGCGTCGATTGGTACCTTTATCGCGCGTTTCCGGGATCTGGAAGTTTGTCAAATCGAAGAAAACTCGAAAACAATAGAACCGAGGTTACCTAAGGGGTAGCACATCGACAGAAATAGGAACATTGTAAATTTTAATTGTGACGTATTTATAAGTGTTAGACTAATTGTTCCTGTAATATTCGGTTCCTAGTTATTATTGTATAAGGACGTTCCGTAGGGATTAAACCGAGTTTTCGGAAATTTTATTTTTCATATATTTTCATAAAATCTGAGTTATACTTCCTGTCTTCCTGCAATAATCTTTATATTTTTCGGCTTGTTTTTCAACTTCTTGTCTCCGGCGAGGTCCCTGGTATATATTCCGACGTTCGGCGCTGTTGCTAGGTCCTCCTGGAACAAAGAAAACACAAAATTATTATCAAATTTTCATCAATTTTTAGTATAAAAACAGTTTTTTCAAAATGACTAAGTCAAACCTCCACCCACGCTTTTAGTTTCAGTAGTACATTACAGTTCTCGGTGATCCGCGTCGATTGGTACCTTTATCGCGCGTTTACGGGATCTGGAAGTTTGTCAAATCGAAGAAAACTCGAAAACAATAGAACCGAGGTTACCTAAGGGGTAGCACATCGACAGAAATAGGAACATTGTAAATTTTAATTGTGACGTATTTATAAGTGTTAGACTAATTGTTCCTGTAATATTCGGTTCCTAGTTATTATTGTATAAGGACGTTCCGTAGGGATTAAACCGAGTTTTCGGAAATTTTATTTTTCATATATTTTCATAAAATCTGAGTTATACTTCCTGTCTTCCTGCAATAATCTTTATATTTTTCGGCTTGTTTTTCAACTTCTTGTCTCCGGCGAGGTCCCTGGTATATATTCCGACGTTCGGCGCTGTTGCTAGGTCCTCCTGGAACAAAGAAAACACAAAATTATTATCAAATTTTCATCAATTTTTAGTATAAAAACAGTTTTTTCAAAATGACTAAGTCAAACCTCCACTCACGCTTTTAGTTTCAGTAGTACATTACAGTTCTCGGTGATCGGCGTCGATTGGTACCTTTATCGCGCGTTTACGGGATCTGGAAGTTTGTCAAATCGAAGAAAACTCGAAAACAATAGAACCGAGGTTACCTAAGGGGTAGCACATCGACAGAAATAGGAACATTGTAAATTTTAATTGTGACGTATTTATAAGTGTTAGACTAATTGTTCCTGTAATATTCGGTTCCTAGTTATTATTGTATAAGGACGTTCCGTAGGGATTAAACCGAGTTTTCGGAAATTTTATTTTTCATATATTTTCATAAAATCTGAGTTATACTTCCTGTCTTCCTGCAATAATCTTTATATTTTTCGGCTTGTTTTTCAACTTCTTGTCTCCGGCGAGGTCCCTGGTATATATTCCGACGTTCGGCGCTGTTGCTAGGTCCTCCTGGAACAAAGAAAACACAAAATTATTATCAAATTTTCATCAATTTTTAGTATAAAAACAGTTTTTTTCAAAATGACTAAGTCAAACCTCCACCCACGCTTTTAGTTTCAGTAGTACATTACAGTTCTCGGTGATCCGCGTCGATTGGTACCTTTATCGCGCGTTTCCGGGATCTGGAAGTTTGTCAAATCGAAGAAAACTCGAAAACAATAGAACCGAGGTTACCTAAGGAGTAGCACATCGACAGAAATAGGAACATTGTAAATTTTAATTGTGACGTATTTATAAGTGTTAGACTAATTGTTCCTGTAATATTCGGTTCCTAGTTATTATTGTATAAGGACGTTCCGTAGGGATTAAACCGAGTTTTCGGAAATTTTATTTTTCATATATTTTCATAAAATCTGAGTTATACTTCCTGTCTTCCTGCAATAATCTTTATATTTTTCGGCTTGTTTTTCAACTTCTTGTCTCCGGCGAGGTCCCTGGTATATATTCCGACGTTCGGCGCTGTTGCTAGGTCCTCCTGGAACAAAGAAAACACAAAATTATTATCAAATTTTCATCAATTTTTAGTATAAAAACAGTTTTTTTCAAAATGACTAAGTCAAACCTCCACCCACGCTTTTAGTTTCAGTAGAACATTACAGTTCTCGGTGATCCGCGTCGATTGGTACCTTTATCGCGCGTTTCCGGGATCTGGAAGTTTGTCAAATCGAAGAAAACTCGAAAACAATAGAACCGAGGTTACCTAAGGGGTAGCACATCGACAGAAATAGGAACATTGTAAATTTTAATTGTGACGTATTTATAAGTGTTAGACTAATTGTTCCTGTAATATTCGGTTCCTAGTTATTATTGTATAAGGACGTTCCGTAGGGATTAAACCGAGTTCTCGGAAATTTTATTTTTCATATATTTTCATAAAATCTGAGTTATACTTCCTGTCTTCCTGCAATAATCTTTATATTTTTCGGCTTATTTTTCAACTTCTTGTCTCCGGCGAGGTGCCTGGTATATATTCCGACGTTCGGCGCTGTTGCTAGGTCCTCCTGGAACAAAGAAAACACAAAATTATTATCAAATTTTCATCAATTTTTAGTATAAAAACAGTTTTTTCAAAATGACTAAGTCAAACCTCCACCCACGCTTTTAGTTTCAGTAGAACATTACAGTTCTCGGTGATCCGCGTCGATTGGTACCTTTATCGCGCGTTTCCGGGATCTGGAAGTTTGTCAAATCGAAGAAAACTCGAAAACAATAGAACCGAGGTTACCTAAGGGGTAGCACATCGACAGAAATAGGAACATTGTAAATTTTAATTGTGACGTATTTATAAGTGTTAGACTAATTGTTCCTGTAATATTCGGTTCCTAGTTATTATTGTATAAGGACGTTCCGTAGGGATTAAACCGAGTTTTCGGAAATTTTATTTTTCATATATTTTCATAAAATCTGAGTTATACTTCCTGTCTTCCTGCAATAATCTTTATATTTTTCGGCTTATTTTTCAACTTCTTGTCTCCGGCGAGGTCCCTGGTATATATTCCGACGTTCGGCGCTGTTGCTAGGTCCTCCTGGAACAAAGAAAACACAAAATTATTATCAAATTTTCATCAATTTTTAGTATAAAAACAGTTTTTTCAAAATGACTAAGTCAAACCTCCACCCACGCTTTTAGTTTCAGTAGAACATTACAGTTCTCGGTGATCCGCGTCGATTGGTACCTTTATCGCGCGTTTCCGGGATCTGGAAGTTTGTCAAATCGAAGAAAACTCGAAAACAATAGAACCGAGGTTACCTAAGGGGTAGCACATCGACAGAAATAGGAACATTGTAAATTTTAATTGTGACGTATTTATAAGTGTTAGACTAATTGTTCCTGTAATATTCGGTTCCTAGTTATTATTGTATAAGGACGTTCCGTAGGGATTAAACCGAGTTTTCGGAAATTTTATTTTTCATATATTTTCATAAAATCTGAGTTATACTTCCTGTCTTCCTGCAATAATCTTTATATTTTTCGGCTTGTTTTTCAACTTCTTGTCTCCGGCGAGGTCCCTGGTATATATTCCGACGTTCGGCGCTGTTGCTAGGTCCTCCTGGAACAAAGAAAACACAAAATTATTATCAAATTTTCATCAATTTTTAGTATAAAAACAGTTTTTTCAAAATGACTAAGTCAAACCTCCACCCACGCTTTTAGTTTCAGTAGTACATTACAGTTCTCGGTGATCCGCGTCGATTGGTACCTTTATCGCGCGTTTACGGGATCTGGAAGTTTGTCAAATCGAAGAAAACTCGAAAACAATAGAACCGAGGTTACCTAAGGGGTAGCACATCGACAGAAATAGGAACATTGTAAATTTTAATTGTGACGTATTTATAAGTGTTAGACTAATTGTTCCTGTAATATTCGGTTCCTAGTTATTATTGTATAAGGACGTTCCGTAGGGATTAAACCGAGTTTTCGGAAATTTTATTTTTCATATATTTTCATAAAATCTGAGTTATACTTCCTGTCTTCCTGCAATAATCTTTATATTTTTCGGCTTGTTTTTCAACTTCTTGTCTCCGGCGAGGTCCCTGGTATATATTCCGACGTTCGGCGCTGTTGCTAGGTCCTCCTGGAACAAAGAAAACACAAAATTATTATCAAATTTTCATCAATTTTTAGTATAAAAACAGTTTTTTCAAAATGACTAAGTCAAACCTCCACTCACGCTTTTAGTTTCAGTAGTACATTACAGTTCTCGGTGATCGGCGTCGATTGGTACCTTTATCGCGCGTTTACGGGATCTGGAAGTTTGTCAAATCGAAGAAAACTCGAAAACAATAGAACCGAGGTTACCTAAGGGGTAGCACATCGACAGAAATAGGAACATTGTAAATTTTAATTGTGACGTATTTATAAGTGTTAGACTAATTGTTCCTGTAATATTCGGTTCCTAGTTATTATTGTATAAGGACGTTCCGTAGGGATTAAACCGAGTTTTCGGAAATTTTATTTTTCATATATTTTCATAAAATCTGAGTTATACTTCCTGTCTTCCTGCAATAATCTTTATATTTTTCGGCTTGTTTTTCAACTTCTTGTCTCCGGCGAGGTCCCTGGTATATATTCCGACGTTCGGCGCTGTTGCTAGGTCCTCCTGGAACAAAGAAAACACAAAATTATTATCAAATTTTCATCAATTTTTAGTATAAAAACAGTTTTTTTCAAAATGACTAAGTCAAACCTCCACCCACGCTTTTAGTTTCAGTAGTACATTACAGTTCTCGGTGATCCGCGTCGATTGGTACCTTTATCGCGCGTTTCCGGGATCTGGAAGTTTGTCAAATCGAAGAAAACTCGAAAACAATAGAACCGAGGTTACCTAAGGGGTAGCACATCGACAGAAATAGGAACATTGTAAATTTTAATTGTGACGTATTTATAAGTGTTAGACTAATTGTTCCTGTAATATTCGGTTCCTAGTTATTATTGTATAAGGACGTTCCGTAGGGATTAAACCGAGTTTTCGGAAATTTTATTTTTCATATATTTTCATAAAATCTGAGTTATACTTCCTGTCTTCCTGCAATAATCTTTATATTTTTCGGCTTGTTTTTCAACTTCTTGTCTCCGGCGAGGTCCCTGGTATATATTCCGACGTTCGGCGCTGTTGCTAGGTCCTCCTGGAACAAAGAAAACACAAAATTATTATCAAATTTTCATCAATTTTTAGTATAAAAACAGTTTTTTCAAAATGACTAAGTCAAACCTCCACCCACGCTTTTAGTTTCAGTAGTACATTACAGTTCTCGGTGATCCGCGTCGATTGGTACCTTTATCGCGCGTTTCCGGGATCTGGAAGTTTGTCAAATCGAAGAAAACTCGAAAACAATAGAACCGAGGTTACCTAAGGGGTAGCACATCGACAGAAATAGGAACATTGTAAATTTTAATTGTGACGTATTTATAAGTGTTAGACTAATTGTTCCTGTAATATTCGGTTCCTAGTTATTATTGTATAAGGACGTTCCGTAGGGATTAAACCGAGTTTTCGGAAATTTTATTTTTCATATATTTTCATAAAATCTGAGTTATACTTCCTGTCTTCCTGCAATAATCTTTATATTTTTCGGCTTGTTTTTCAACTTCTTGTCTCCGGCGAGGTCCCTGGTATATATTCCGACGTTCGGCGCTGTTGCTAGGTCCTCCTGGAACAAAGAAAACACAAAATTATTATCAAATTTTCATCAATTTTTAGTATAAAAACAGTTTTTTTCAAAATGACTAAGTCAAACCTCCACCCACGCTTTTAGTTTCAGTAGTACATTACAGTTCTCGGTGATCCGCGTCGATTGGTACCTTTATCGCGCGTTTCCGGGATCTGGAAGTTTGTCAAATCGAAGAAAACTCGAAAACAATAGAACCGAGATTACCTAAGGGGTAGCACATCGACAGAAATAGGAACATTGTAAATTTTAATTGTGACGTATTTATAAGTGTTAGACTAATTGTTCCTGTAATATTCGGTTCCTAGTTATTATTGTATAAGGACGTTCCGTAGGGATTAAACCGAGTTTTCGGAAATTTTATTTTTCATATATTTTCATAAAATCTGAGTTATACTTCCTGTCTTCCTGCAATAATCTTTATATTTTTCGGCTTGTTTTTCAACTTCTTGTCTCCGGCGAGGTCTCTGGTATATATTCCGACGTTCGGCGCTGTTGCTAGGTCCTCCTGGAACAAAGAAAACACAAAATTATTATCAAATTTTCATCAATTTTTAGTATAAAAACAGTTTTTTTCAAAATGACTAAGTCAAACCTCCACCCACGCTTTTAGTTTCAGTAGTACATTACAGTTCTCGGTGATCCGCGTCGATTGGTACCTTTATCGCGCGTTTCCGGGATCTGGAAGTTTGTCAAATCGAAGAAAACTCGAAAACAATAGAACCGAGGTTACCTAAGGGGTAGCACATCGACAGAAATAGGAACATTGTAAATTTTAATTGTGACGTATTTATAAGTGTTAGACTAATTGTTCCTGTAATATTCGGTTCCTAGTTATTATTGTATAAGGACGTTCCGTAGGGATTAAACCGAGTTTTCGGAAATTTTATTTTTCATATATTTTCATAAAATCTGAGTTATACTTCCTGTCTTCCTGCAATAATCTTTATATTTTTCGGCTTGTTTTTCAACTTCTTGTCTCCGGCGAGGTCCCTGGTATATATTCCGACGTTCGGCGCTGTTGCTAGGTCCTCCTGGAACAAAGAAAACACAAAATTATTATCAAATTTTCATCAATTTTTAGTATAAAAACAGTTTTTTCAAAATGACTAAGTCAAACCTCCACCCACGCTTTTAGTTTCAGTAGAACATTACAGTTCTCGGTGATCCGCGTCGATTGGTACCTTTATCGCGCGTTTCCGGGATCTGGAAGTTTGTCAAATCGAAGAAAACTCGAAAACAATAGAACCGAGGTTACCTAAGGGGTAGCACATCGACAGAAATAGGAACATTGTAAATTTTAATTGTGACGTATTTATAAGTGTTAGACTAATTGTTCCTGTAATATTCGGTTCCTAGTTATTATTGTATAAGGACGTTCCGTAGGGATTAAACCGAGTTTTCGGAAATTTTATTTTTCATATATTTTCATAAAATCTGAGTTATACTTCCTGTCTTCCTGCAATAATCTTTATATTTTTCGGCTTGTTTTTCAACTTCTTGTCTCCGGCGAGGTCCCTGGTATATATTCCGACGTTCGGCGCTGTTGCTAGGTCCTCCTGGAACAAAGAAAACACAAAATTATTATCAAATTTTCATCAATTTTTAGTATAAAAACAGTTTTTTCAAAATGACTAAGTCAAACCTCCACCCACGCTTTTAGTTTCAGTAGTACATTATAGTTCTCGGTGATCCGCGTCGATTGGTACCTTTATCGCGCGTTTACGGGATCTGGAAGTTTGTCAAATCGAAGAAAACTCGAAAACAATAGAACCGAGGTTACCTAAGGGGTAGCACATCGACAGAAATAGGAACATTGTAAATTTTAATTGTGACGTATTTATAAGTGTTAGACTAATTGTTCCTGTAATATTCGGTTCCTAGTTATTATTGTATAAGGACGTTCCGTAGGGATTAAACCGAGTTTTCGGAAATTTTATTTTTCATATATTTTCATAAAATCTGAGTTATACTTCCTGTCTTCCTGCAATAATCTTTATATTTTTCGGCTTGTTTTTCAACTTCTTGTCTCCGGCGAGGTCCCTGGTATATATTCCGACGTTCGGCGCTGTTGCTAGGTCCTCCTGGAACAAAGAAAACACAAAATTATTATCAAATTTTCATCAATTTTTAGTATAAAAACAGTTTTTTCAAAATGACTAAGTCAAACCTCCACTCACGCTTTTAGTTTCAGTAGTACATTACAGTTCTCGGTGATCGGCGTCGATTGGTACCTTTATCGCGCGTTTACGGGATCTGGAAGTTTGTCAAATCGAAGAAAACTCGAAAACAATAGAACCGAGGTTACCTAAGGGGTAGCACATCGACAGAAATAGGAACATTGTAAATTTTAATTGTGACGTATTTATAAGTGTTAGACTAATTGTTCCTGTAATATTCGGTTCCTAGTTATTATTGTATAAGGACGTTCCGTAGGGATTAAACCGAGTTTTCGGAAATTTTATTTTTCATATATTTTCATAAAATCTGAGTTATACTTCCTGTCTTCCTGCAATAATCTTTATATTTTTCGGCTTGTTTTTCAACTTCTTGTCTCCGGCGAGGTCCCTGGTATATATTCCGACGTTCGGCGCTGTTGCTAGGTCCTCCTGGAACAAAGAAAACACAAAATTATTATCAAATTTTCATCAATTTTTAGTATAAAAACAGTTTTTTTCAAAATGACTAAGTCAAACCTCCACCCACGCTTTTAGTTTCAGTAGTACATTACAGTTCTCGGTGATCCGCGTCGATTGGTACCTTTATCGCGCGTTTCCGGGATCTGGAAGTTTGTCAAATCGAAGAAAACTCGAAAACAATAGAACCGAGGTTACCTAAGGAGTAGCACATCGACAGAAATAGGAACATTGTAAATTTTAATTGTGACGTATTTATAAGTGTTAGACTAATTGTTCCTGTAATATTCGGTTCCTAGTTATTATTGTATAAGGACGTTCCGTAGGGATTAAACCGAGTTTTCGGAAATTTTATTTTTCATATATTTTCATAAAATCTGAGTTATACTTCCTGTCTTCCTGCAATAATCTTTATATTTTTCGGCTTGTTTTTCAACTTCTTGTCTCCGGCGAGGTCCCTGGTATATATTCCGACGTTCGGCGCTGTTGCTAGGTCCTCCTGGAACAAAGAAAACACAAAATTATTATCAAATTTTCATCAATTTTTAGTATAAAAACAGTTTTTTCAAAATGACTAAGTCAAACCTCCACCCACGCTTTTAGTTTCAGTAGTACATTACAGTTCTCGGTGATCCGCGTCGATTGGTACCTTTATCGCGCGTTTCCGGGATCTGGAAGTTTGTCAAATCGAAGAAAACTCGAAAACAATAGAACCGAGGTTACCTAAGGGGTAGCACATCGACAGAAATAGGAACATTGTAAATTTTAATTGTGACGTATTTATAAGTGTTAGACTAATTGTTCCTGTAATATTCGGTTCCTAGTTATTATTGTATAAGGACGTTCCGTAGGGATTAAACCGAGTTTTCGGAAATTTTATTTTTCATATATTTTCATAAAATCTGAGTTATACTTCCTGTCTTCCTGCAATAATCTTTATATTTTTCGGCTTGTTTTTCAACTTCTTGTCTCCGGCGAGGTCCCTGGTATATATTCCGACGTTCGGCGCTGTTGCTAGGTCCTCCTGGAACAAAGAAAACACAAAATTATTATCAAATTTTCATCAATTTTTAGTATAAAAACAGTTTTTTCAAAATGACTAAGTCAAACCTCCACCCACGCTTTTAGTTTCAGTAGAACATTACAGTTCTCGGTGATCCGCGTCGATTGGTACCTTTATCGCGCGTTTCCGGGATCTGGAAGTTTGTCAAATCGAAGAAAACTCGAAAACAATAGAACCGAGGTTACCTAAGGGGTAGCACATCGACAGAAATAGGAACATTGTAAATTTTAATTGTGACGTATTTATAAGTGTTAGACTAATTGTTCCTGTAATATTCGGTTCCTAGTTATTATTGTATAAGGACGTTCCGTAGGGATTAAACCGAGTTTTCGGAAATTTTATTTTTCATATATTTTCATAAAATCTGAGTTATACTTCCTGTCTTCCTGCAATAATCTTTATATTTTTCGGCTTGTTTTTCAACTTCTTGTCTCCGGTGAGGTCCCTGGTATATATTCCGACGTTCGGCGCTGTTGCTAGGTCCTCCTGGAACAAAGAAAACAGAAAATTATTATCAAATTTTCATCAATTTTTAGTATAAAAACAGTTTTTTCAAAATTACTAAGTCAAACCTCCACCCACGCTTTTAGTTTCAGTAGTACATTATAGTTCTCGGTGATCCGCGTCGATTGGTACCTTTATCGCGCGTTTCCGGGATCTGGAAGTTTGTCAAATCGAAGAAAACTCGAAAACAATAGAACCGAGGTTACCTAAGGGGTAGCACATCGACAGAAATAGGAACATTGTAAATTTTAATTGTGACGTATTTCTAAGTGTTAGACTAATTGTTCCTGTAATATTCGGTTCCTAGTTATTATTGTATAAGGACGTTCCGTAGGGATTAAACCGAGTTTTCGGAAATTTTATTTTTCATATATTTTCATAAAATCTGAGTTATACTTCCTGTCTTCCTGCAATAATCTTTATATTTTTCGGCTTGTTTTTCAACTTCTTGTCTCCGGCGAGGTCCCTGGTATATATTCCGACGTTCGGCGCTGTTGCTAGGTCCTCCTGGAACAAAGAAAACACAAAATTATTATCAAATTTTCATCAATTTTTAGTATAAAAACAGTTTTTTCAAAATGACTAAGTCAAACCTCCACCCACGCTTTTAGTTTCAGTAGTACATTACAGTTCTCGGTGATCCGCGTCGATTGGTACCTTTATCGCGCGTTTCCGGGATCTGGAAGTTTGTCAAATCGAAGAAAACTCGAAAACAATAGAACCGAGGTTACCTAAGGGGTAGCACATCGACAGAAATAGGAACATTGTAAATTTTAATTGTGACGTATTTATAAGTGTTAGACTAATTGTTCCTGTAATATTCGGTTCCTAGTTATTATTGTATAAGGACGTTCCGTAGGGATTAAACCGAGTTTTCGGAAATTTTATTTTTCATATATTTTCATAAAATCTGAGTTATACTTCCTGTCTTCCTGCAATAATCTTTATATTTTTCGGCTTGTTTTTCAACTTCTTGTCTCCGGCGAGGTCCCTGGTATATATTCCGACGTTCGGCGCTGTTGCTAGGTCCTCCTGGAACAAAGAAAACACAAAATTATTATCAAATTTTCATCAATTTTTAGTATAAAAACAGTTTTTTCAAAATGACTAAGTCAAACCTCCACCCACGCTTTTAGTTTCAGTAGAACATTACAGTTCTCGGTGATCCGCGTCGATTGGTACCTTTATCGCGCGTTTCCGGGATCTGGAAGTTTGTCAAATCGAAGAAAACTCGAAAACAATAGAACCGAGGTTACCTAAGGGGTAGCACATCGACAGAAATAGGAACATTGTAAATTTTAATTGTGACGTATTTCTAAGTGTTAGACTAATTGTTCCTGTAATATTCGGTTCCTAGTTATTATTGTATAAGGACGTTCCGTAGGGATTAAACCGAGTTTTCGGAAATTTTATTTTTCATATATTTTCATAAAATCTGAGTTATACTTCCTGTCTTCCTGCAATAATCTTTATATTTTTCGGCTTGTTTTTCAACTTCTTGTCTCCGGCGAGGTCCCTGGTATATATTCCGACGTTCGGCGCTGTTGCTAGGTCCTCCTGGAACAAAGAAAACACAAAATTATTATCAAATTTTCATCAATTTTTAGTATAAAAACAGTTTTTTCAAAATGACTAAGTCAAACCTCCACCCACGCTTTTAGTTTCAGTAGTACATTACAGTTCTCGGTGATCCGCGTCGATTGGTACCTTTATCGCGCGTTTCCGGGATCTGGAAGTTTGTCAAATCGAAGAAAACTCGAAAACAATAGAACCGAGGTTACCTAAGGGGTAGCACATCGACAGAAATAGGAACATTGTAAATTTTAATTGTGACGTATTTATAAGTGTTAGACTAATTGTTCCTGTAATATTCGGTTCCTAGTTATTATTGTATAAGGACGTTCCGTAGGGATTAAACCGAGTTTTCGGAAATTTTATTTTTCATATATTTTCATAAAATCTGAGTTATACTTCCTGTCTTCCTGCAATAATCTTTATATTTTTCGGCTTGTTTTTCAACTTCTTGTCTCCGGCGAGGTCCCTGGTATATATTCCGACGTTCGGCGCTGTTGCTAGGTCCTCCTGGAACAAAGAAAACACAAAATTATTATCAAATTTTCATCAATTTTTAGTATAAAAACAGTTTTTTCAAAATGACTAAGTCAAACCTCCACCCACGCTTTTAGTTTCAGTAGAACATTACAGTTCTCGGTGATCCGCGTCGATTGGTACCTTTATCGCGCGTTTCCGGGATCTGGAAGTTTGTCAAATCGAAGAAAACTCGAAAACAATAGAACCGAGGTTACCTAAGGGGTAGCACATCGACAGAAATAGGAACATTGTAAATTTTAATTGTGACGTATTTATAAGTGTTAGACTAATTGTTCCTGTAATATTCGGTTCCTAGTTATTATTGTATAAGGACGTTCCGTAGGGATTAAACCGAGTTTTCGGAAATTTTATTTTTCATATATTTTCATAAAATCTGAGTTATACTTCCTGTCTTCCTGCAATAATCTTTATATTTTTCGGCTTGTTTTTCAACTTCTTGTCTCCGGTGAGGTCCCTGGTATATATTCCGACGTTCGGCGCTGTTGCTAGGTCCTCCTGGAACAAAGAAAACAGAAAATTATTATCAAATTTTCATCAATTTTTAGTATAAAAACAGTTTTTTCAAAATGACTAAGTCAAACCTCCACCCACGCTTTTAGTTTCAGTAGTACATTATAGTTCTCGGTGATCCGCGTCGATTGGTACCTTTATCGCGCGTTTCCGGGATCTGGAAGTTTGTCAAATCGAAGAAAACTCGAAAACAATAGAACCGAGGTTACCTAAGGGGTAGCACATCGACAGAAATAGGAACATTGTAAATTTTAATTGTGACGTATTTCTAAGTGTTAGACTAATTGTTCCTGTAATATTCGGTTCCTAGTTATTATTGTATAAGGACGTTCCGTAGGGATTAAACCGAGTTTTCGGAAATTTTATTTTTCATATATTTTCATAAAATCTGAGTTATACTTCCTGTCTTCCTGCAATAATCTTTATATTTTTCGGCTTGTTTTTCAACTTCTTGTCTCCGGCGAGGTCCCTGGTATATATTCCGACGTTCGGCGCTGTTGCTAGGTCCTCCTGGAACAAAGAAAACACAAAATTATTATCAAATTTTCATCAATTTTTAGTATAAAAACAGTTTTTTCAAAATGACTAAGTCAAACCTCCACCCACGCTTTTAGTTTCAGTAGTACATTACAGTTCTCGGTGATCCGCGTCGATTGGTACCTTTATCGCGCGTTTCCGGGATCTGGAGGTTTGTCAAATCGAAGAAAACTCGAAAACAATAGAACCGAGGTTACCTAAGGGGTAGCACATCGACAGAAATAGGAACATTGTAAATTTTAATTGTGACGTATTTATAAGTGTTAGACTAATTGTTCCTGTAATATTCGGTTCCTAGTTATTATTGTATAAGGACGTTCCGTAGGGATTAAACCGAGTTTTCGGAAATTTTATTTTTCATATATTTTCATAAAATCTTAGTTATACTTCCTGTCTTCCTGCAATAATCTTTATATTTTTCGGCTTGTTTTTCAACTTCTTGTCTCCGGCGAGGTCCCTGGTATATATTCCGACGTTCGGCGCTGTTGCTAGGTCCTCCTGGAACAAAGAAAACACAAAATTATTATCAAATTTTCATCAATTTTTAGTATAAAAACAGTTTTTTCAAAATGACTAAGTCAAACCTCCACCCACGCTTTTAGTTTCAGTAGTACATTACAGTTCTCGGTAATCCGCGTCGATTGGTACCTTTATCGCGCGTTTCCGGGATCTGGAAGTTTGTCAAATCGAAGAAAACTCGAAAACAATAGAACCGAGGTTACCTAAGGGGTAGCACATCGACAGAAATAGGAACATTGTAAATTTTAATTGTGACGTATTTATAAGTGTTAGACTAATTGTTCCTGTAATATTCGGTTCCTAGTTATTATTGTATAAGGACGTTCCGTAGGGATTATTAAACCGAGTTTTCGGAAATTTTATTTTTCATATATTTTCATAAAATCTGAATTATACTTCCTGTCTTCCTGCAATAGTCTTTATAATTTTCGGCTTGTTTTTCAACTTCTTGTCTCCGGCGAGGTCCCTGGTATATATTCCGACGTTCGGCGCTGTTGCTAGGTCCTCCTGGAACAAAGAAAACACAAAATTATTATCAAATTTTCATCAATTTTTAGTATAAAAACAGTTTTTTCAAAATGACTAAGTCAAACCTCCACCCACGCTTTTAGTTTCAGTAGTACATTACAGTTCTCGGTGATCCGCGTCGATTGGTACCTTTATCGCGCGTTTCCGGGATCTGGAAGTTTGTCAAATCGAAGAAAACTCGAAAACAATAGAACCGAGGTTACCTAAGGGGTAGCACATCGACAGAAATAGGAACATTGTAAATTTTAATTGTGACGTATTTATAAGTGTTAGACTAATTGTTCCTGTAATAGTCGGTTCCTAGTTATTATTGTATAAGGACGTTCCGTAGGGATTAAACCGAGTTTTCGGAAATTTTATTTTTCATATATTTTCATAAAATCTGAGTTATACTTCCTGTCTTCCTGCAATAATCTTTATATTTTTCGGCTTGTTTTTCAACTTCTTGTCTCCGGCGAGGTCCCTGGTATATATTCCGACGTTCGGCGCTGTTGCTAGGTCCTCCTGGAACAAAGAAAACACAAAATTATTATCAAATTTTCATCAATTTTTAGTATAAAAACAGTTTTTTTCAAAATGACTAAGTCAAACCTCCACCCACGCTTTTAGTTTCAGTAGTACATTACAGTTCTCGGTGATCCGCGTCGATTGGTACCTTTATCGCGCGTTTCCGGGATCTGGAAGTTTGTCAAATCGAAGAAAACTCGAAAACAATAGAACCGAGGTTACCTAAGGGGTAGCACATCGACAGAAATAGGAACATTGTAAATTTTAATTGTGACGTATTTATAAGTGTTAGACTAATTGTTCCTGTAATATTCGGTTCCTAGTTATTATTGTATAAGGACGTTCCGTAGGGATTAAACCGAGTTTTCGGAAATTTTATTTTTCATAAAATCTGAGTTATACTTCCTGTCTTCCTGCAATAATCTTTATATTTTTCGGCTTGTTTTTCAACTTCTTGTCTCCGGCGAGGTCCCTGGTATATATTCCGACGTTCGGCGCTGTTGCTAGGTCCTCCTGGAACAAAGAAAACACAAAATTATTATCAAATTTTCATCAATTTTTAGTATAAAAACAGTTTTTTTCAAAATGACTAAGTCAAACCTCCACCCACGCTTTTAGTTTCAGTAGTACATTACAGTTCTCGGTGATCCGCGTCGATTGGTACCTTTATCGCGCGTTTCCGGGATCTGGAAGTTTGTCAAATCGAAGAAAACTCGAAAACAATAGAACCGAGGTTACCTAAGGGGTAGCACATCGACAGAAATAGGAACATTGTAAATTTTAATTGTGACGTATTTATAAGTGTTAGACTAATTGTTCCTGTAATATTCGGTTCCTAGTTATTATTGTATAAGGACGTTCCGTAGGGATTAAACCGAGTTTTCGGAAATTTTATTTTTCATATATTTTCATAAAATCTGAGTTATACTTCCTGTCTTCCTGCAATAATCTTTATATTTTTCGGCTTGTTTTTCAACTTCTTGTCTCCGGCGAGGTCCCTGGTATATATTCCGACGTTCGGCGCTGTTGCTAGGTCCTCCTGGAACAAAGAAAACACAAAATTATTATCAAATTTTCATCAATTTTTAGTATAAAAACAGTTTTTTCAAAATGACTAAGTCAAACCTCCACCCACGCTTTTAGTTTCAGTAGTACATTACAGTTCTCGGTGATCCGCGTCGATTGGTACCTTTATCGCGCGTTTCCGGGATCTGGAAGTTTGTCAAATCGAAGAAAACTCGAAAACAATAGAACCGAGGTTACCTAAGGGGTAGCACATCGACAGAAATAGGAACATTGTAAATTTTAATTGTGACGTATTTATAAGTGTTAGACTAATTGTTCCTGTAATATTCGGTTCCTAGTTATTATTGTATAAGGACGTTCCGTAGGGATTAAACCGAGTTTTCGGAAATTTTATTTTTCATATATTTTCATAAAATCTGAGTTATACTTCCTGTCTTCCTGCAATAATCTTTATATTTTTCGGCTTGTTTTTCAACTTCTTGTCTCCGGCGAGGTCCCTGGTATATATTCCGACGTTCGGCGCTGTTGCTAGGTCCTCCTGGAACAAAGAAAACACAAAATTATTATCAAATTTTCATCAATTTTTAGTATAAAAACAGTTTTTTCAAAATGACTAAGTCAAACCTCCACCCACGCTTTTAGTTTCAGTAGTACATTACAGTTCTCGGTGATCCGCGTCGATTGGTACATTTATCGCGCGTTTCCGGGATCTGGAAGTTTGTCAAATCGAAGAAAACTCGAAAACAATAGAACCGAGGTTACCTAAGGGGTAGCACATCGACAGAAATAGGAACATTGTAAATTTTAATTGTGACGTATTTATAAGTGTTAGACTAATTGTTCCTGTAATATTCGGTTCGTAGTTATTATTGTATAAGGACGTTCCGTAGGGATTAAACCGAGTTTTCGGAAATTTTATTTTTCATATATTTTCATAAAATCTGAGTTATACTTCCTGTCTTCCTGCAATAATCTTTATATTTTTCGGCTTGTTTTTCAACTTCTTGTCTCCGGCGAGGTCCCTGGTATATATTCCGACGTTCGGCGCTGTTGCTAGGTCCTCCTGGAACAAAGAAAACACAAAATTATTATCAAATTTTCATCAATTTTTAGTATAAAAACAGTTTTTTCAAAATGACTAAGTCAAACCTCCACCCACGCTTTTAGTTTCAGTAGTACATTACAGTTCTCGGTGATCCGCGTCGATTGGTACATTTATCGCGCGTTTCCGGGATCTGGAAGTTTGTCAAATCGAAGAAAACTCGAAAACAATAGAACCGAGGTTACCTAAGGGGTAGCACATCGACAGAAATAGGAACATTGTAAATTTTAATTGTGACGTATTTATAAGTGTTAGACTAATTGTTCCTGTAATATTCGGTTCCTAGTTATTATTGTATAAGGACGTTCCGTAGGGATTAAACCGAGTTTTCGGAAATTTTATTTTTCATATATTTTCATAAAATCTGAGTTATACTTCCTGTCTTCCTGCAATAATCTTTATATTTTTCGGCTTGTTTTTCAACTTCTTGTCTCCGGCGAGGTCCCTGGTATATATTCCGACGTTCGGCGCTGTTGCTAGGTCCTCCTGGAACAAAGAAAACACAAAATTATTATCAAATTTTCATCAATTTTTAGTATAAAAACAGTTTTTTCAAAATGACTAAGTCAAACCTCCACCCACGCTTTTAGTTTCAGTAGTACATTACAGTTCTCGGTGATCCGCGTCGATTGGTACCTTTATCGCGCGTTTACGGGATCTGGAAGTTTGTCAAATCGAAGAAAACTCGAAAACAATAGAACCGAGGTTACCTAAGGGGTAGCACATCGACAGAAATAGGAACATTGTAAATTTTAATTGTGACGTATTTATAAGTGTTAGACTAATTGTTCCTGTAATATTCGGTTCCTAGTTATTATTGTATAAGGACGTTCCGTAGGGATTAAACCGAGTTTTCGGAAATTTTATTTTTCATATATTTTCATAAAATCTGAGTTATACTTCCTGTCTTCCTGCAATAATCTTTATATTTTTCGGCTTGTTTTTCAACTTCTTGTCTCCGGCGAGGTCCCTGGTATATATTCCGACGTTCGGCGCTGTTGCTAGGTCCTCCTGGAACAAAGAAAACACAAAATTATTATCAAATTTTCATCAATTTTTAGTATAAAAACAGTTTTTTCAAAATGACTAAGTCAAACCTCCACCCACGCTTTTAGTTTCAGTAGTACATTACAGTTCTCGGTGATCCGCGTCGATTGGTACCTTTATCGCGCGTTTCCGGGATCTGGAAGTTTGTCAAATCGAAGAAAACTCGAAAACAATAGAACCGAGGTTACCTAAGGGGTAGCACATCGACAGAAATAGGAACATTGTAAATTTTAATTGTGACGTATTTCTAAGTGTTAGACTAATTGTTCCTGTAATATTCGGTTCCTAGTTATTATTGTATAAGGACGTTCCGTAGGGATTAAACCGAGTTTTCGGAAATTTTATTTTTCATATATTTTCATAAAATCTGAGTTATACTTCCTGTCTTCCTGCAATAATCTTTATATTTTTCGGCTTGTTTTTCAACTTCTTGTCTCCGGCGAGGTCCCTGGTATATATTCCGACGTTCGGCGCTGTTGCTAGGTCCTCCTGGAACAAAGAAAACACAAAATTATTATCAAATTTTCATCAATTTTTAGTATAAAAACAGTTTTTTCAAAATGACTAAGTCAAACCTCCACCCACGCTTTTAGTTTCAGTAGTACATTACAGTTCTCGGTGATCCGCGTCGATTGGTACCTTTATCGCGCGTTTACGGGATCTGGAAGTTTGTCAAATCGAAGAAAACTCGAAAACAATAGAACCGACGTTACCTAAGGGGTAGCACATCGACAGAAATAGGAACATTGTAAATTTTAATTGTGACGTATTTATAAGTGTTAGACTAATTGTTCCTGTAATATTCGGTTCCTAGTTATTATTGTATAAGGACGTTCCGTAGGGATTAAACCGAGTTTTCGGAAATTTTATTTTTCATATATTTTCATAAAATCTGAGTTATACTTCCTGTCTTCCTGCAATAATCTTTATATTTTTCGGCTTGTTTTTCAACTTCTTGTCTCCGGCGAGGTCCCTGGTATATATTCCGACGTTCGGCGCTGTTGCTAGGTCCTCCTGGAACAAAGAAAACACAAAATTATTATCAAATTTTCATCAATTTTTAGTATAAAAACAGTTTTTTCAAAATGACTAAGTCAAACCTCCACCCACGCTTTTAGTTTCAGTAGTACATTACAGTTCTCGGTGATCCGCGTCGATTGGTACCTTTATCGCGCGTTTCCGGGATCTGGAAGTTTGTCAAATCGAAGAAAACTCGAAAACAATAGAACCGAGGTTACCTAAGGGGTAGCACATCGACAGAAATAGGAACATTGTAAATTTTAATTGTGACGTATTTATAAGTGTTAGACTAATTGTTCCTGTAATATTCGGTTCCTAGTTATTATTGTATAAGGACGTTCCGTAGGGATTAAACCGAGTTTTCGGAAATTTTATTTTTCATATATTTTCATAAAATCTGAGTTATACTTCCTGTCTTCCTGCAATAATCTTTATATTTTTCGGCTTGTTTTTCAACTTCTTGTCTCCGGCGAGGTCCCTGGTATATATTCCGACGTTCGGCGCTGTTGCTAGGTCCTCCTGGAACAAAGAAAACACAAAATTATTATCAAATTTTCATCAATTTTTAGTATAAAAACAGTTTTTTCAAAATGACTTAGTCAAACCTCCACCCACGCTTTTAGTTTCAGTAGAACATTACAGTTCTCGGTGATCCGCGTCGATTGGTACCTTTATCGCGCGTTTCCGGGATCTGGAAGTTTGTCAAATCGAAGAAAACTCGAAAACAATAGAACCGAGGTTACCTAAGGGGTAGCACATCGACAGAAATAGGAACATTGTAAATTTTAATTGTGACGTATTTATAAGTGTTAGACTAATTGTTCCTGTAATATTCGGTTCCTAGTTATTATTGTATAAGGACGTTCCGTAGGGATTAAACCGAGTTTTCGGAAATTTTATTTTTCATATATTTTCATAAAATCTGAGTTATACTTCCTGTCTTCCTGCAATAATCTTTATATTTTTCGGCTTGTTTTTCAACTTCTTGTCTCCGGCGAGGTCCCTGGTATATATTCCGACGTTCGGCGCTGTTGCTAGGTCCTCCTGGAACAAAGAAAACACAAAATTATTATCAAATTTTCATCAATTTTTAGTATAAAAACAGTTTTTTCAAAATGACTAAGTCAAACCTCCACCCACGCTTTTAGTTTCAGTAGTACATTACAGTTCTCGGTGATCCGCGTCGATTGGTACCTTTATCGCGCGTTTCCGGGATCTGGAAGTTTGTCAAATCGAAGAAAACTCGAAAACAATAGAACCGAGGTTACCTAAGGGGTAGCACATCGACAGAAATAGGAACATTGTAAATTTTAATTGTGACGTATTTATAAGTGTTAGACTAATTGTTCCTGTAATATTCGGTTCCTAGTTATTATTGTATAAGGACGTTCCGTAGGGATTAAACCGAGTTTTCGGAAATTTTATTTTTCATATATTTTCATAAAATCTGAGTTATACTTCCTGTCTTCCTGCAATAATCTTTATATTTTTCGGCTTGTTTTTCAACTTCTTGTCTCCGGCGAGGTCCCTGGTATATATTCCGACGTTCGGCGCTGTTGCTAGGTCCTCCTGGAACAAAGAAAACACAAAATTATTATCAAATTTTCATCAATTTTTAGTATAAAAACAGTTTTTTCAAAATGACTTAGTCAAACCTCCACCCACGCTTTTAGTTTCAGTAGAACATTACAGTTCTCGGTGATCCGCGTCGATTGGTACCTTTATCGCGCGTTTCCGGGATCTGGAAGTTTGTCAAATCGAAGAAAACTCGAAAACAATAGAACCGAGGTTACCTAAGGGGTAGCACATCGACAGAAATAGGAACATTGTAAATTTTAATTGTGACGTATTTATAAGTGTTAGACTAATTGTTCCTGTAATATTCGGTTCCTAGTTATTATTGTATAAGGACGTTCCGTAGGGATTAAACCGAGTTTTCGGAAATTTTATTTTTCATATATTTTCATAAAATCTGAGTTATACTTCCTGTCTTCCTGCAATAATCTTTATATTTTTCGGCTTGTTTTTCAACTTCTTGTCTCCGGCGAGGTCCCTGGTATATATTCCGACGTTCGGCGCTGTTGCTAGGTCCTCCTGGAACAAAGAAAACACAAAATTATTATCAAATTTTCATCAATTTTTAGTATAAAAACAGTTTTTTCAAAATGACTAAGTCAAACCTCCACCCACGCTTTTAGTTTCAGTAGTACATTACAGTTCTCGGTGATCCGCGTCGATTGGTACCTTTATCGCGCGTTTCCGGGATCTGGAAGTTTGTCAAATCGAAGAAAACTCGAAAACAATAGAACCGAGGTTACCTAAGGGGTAGCACATCGACAGAAATAGGAACATTGTAAATTTTAATTGTGACGTATTTATAAGTGTTAGACTAATTGTTCCTGTAATATTCGGTTCCTAGTTATTATTGTATAAGGACGTTCCGTAGGGATTAAACCGAGTTTTCGGAAATTTTATTTTTCATATATTTTCATAAAATCTGAGTTATACTTCCTGTCTTCCTGCAATAATCTTTATATTTTTCGGCTTGTTTTTCAACTTCTTGTCTCCGGCGAGGTCCCTGGTATATATTCCGACGTTCGGCGCTGTTGCTAGGTCCTCCTGGAACAAAGAAAACACAAAATTATTATCAAATTTTCATCAATTTTTAGTATAAAAACAGTTTTTTCAAAATGACTAAGTCAAACCTCCACCCACGCTTTCAGTTTCAGTAGTACATTACAGTTCTCGGTGATCCGCGTCGATTGGTACATTTATCGCGCGTTTCCGGGATCTGGAAGTTTGTCAAATCGAAGAAAACTCGAAAACAATAGAACCGAGGTTACCTAAGGGGTAGCACATCGACAGAAATAGGAACATTGTAAATTTTAATTGTGACGTATTTATAAGTGTTAGACTAATTGTTCCTGTAATATTCGGTTCCTAGTTATTATTGTATAAGGACGTTCCGTAGGGATTAAACCGAGTTTTCGGAAATTTTATTTTTCATATATTTTCATAAAATCTGAGTTATACTTCCTGTCTTCCTGCAATAATCTTTATATTTTTCGGCTTGTTTTTCAAATTCTTGTCTCCGGCGAGGTCCCTGGTATATATTCCGACGTTCGGCGCTGTTGCTAGGTCCTCCTGGAACAAAGAAAACACAAAATTATTATCAAATTTTCATCAATTTTTAGTATAAAAACAGTTTTTTCAAAATGACTAAGTCAAACCTCCACCCACGCTTTTAGTTTCAGTAGTACATTACAGTTCTCGGTGATCCGCGTCGATTGGTACATTTATCGCGCGTTTCCGGGATCTGGAAGTTTGTCAAATCGAAGAAAACTCGAAAACAATAGAACCGAGGTTACCTAAGGGGTAGCACATCGACAGAAATAGGAACATTGTAAATTTTAATTGTGACGTATTTATAAGTGTTAGACTAATTGTTCCTGTAATATTCGGTTCCTAGTTATTATTGTATAAGGACGTTCCGTAGGGATTAAACCGAGTTTTCGGAAATTTTATTTTTCATATATTTTCATAAAATCTGAGTTATACTTCCTGTCTTCCTGCAATAATCTTTATATTTTTCGGCTTGTTTTTCAACTTCTTGTCTCCGGCGAGGTCCCTGGTATATATTCCGACGTTCGGCGCTGTTGCTAGGTCCTCCTGGAACAAAGAAAACACAAAATTATTATCAAATTTTCATCAATTTTTAGTATAAAAACAGTTTTTTCAAAATGACTAAGTCAAACCTCCACCCACGCTTTTAGTTTCAGTAGTACATTACAGTTCTCGGTGATCCGCGTCGATTGGTACCTTTATCGCGCGTTTACGGGATCTGGAAGTTTGTCAAATCGAAGAAAACTCGAAAACAATAGAACCGAGGTTACCTAAGGGGTAGCACATCGACAGAAATAGGAACATTGTAAATTTTAATTGTGACGTATTTATAAGTGTTAGACTAATTGTTCCTGTAATATTCGGTTCCTAGTTATTATTGTATAAGGACGTTCCGTAGGGATTAAACCGAGTTTTCGGAAATTTTATTTTTCATATATTTTCATAAAATCTGAGTTATACTTCCTGTCTTCCTGCAATAATCTTTATATTTTTCGGCTTGTTTTTCAACTTCTTGTCTCCGGCGAGGTCCCTGGTATATATTCCGACGTTCGGCGCTGTTGCTAGGTCCTCCTGGAACAAAGAAAACACAAAATTATTATCAAATTTTCATCAATTTTTAGTATAAAAACAGTTTTTTCAAAATGACTAAGTCAAACCTCCACCCACGCTTTTAGTTTCAGTAGTACATTACAGTTCTCGGTGATCCGCGTCGATTGGTACCTTTATCGCGCGTTTCCGGGATCTGGAAGTTTGTCAAATCGAAGAAAACTCGAAAACAATAGAACCGAGGTTACCTAAGGGGTAGCACATCGACAGAAATAGGAACATTGTAAATTTTAATTGTGACGTATTTCTAAGTGTTAGACTAATTGTTCCTGTAATATTCGGTTCCTAGTTATTATTGTATAAGGACGTTCCGTAGGGATTAAACCGAGTTTTCGGAAATTTTATTTTTCATATATTTTCATAAAATCTGAGTTATACTTCCTGTCTTCCTGCAATAATCTTTATATTTTTCGGCTTGTTTTTCAACTTCTTGTCTCCGGCGAGGTCCCTGGTATATATTCCGACGTTCGGCGCTGTTGCTAGGTCCTCCTGGAACAAAGAAAACACAAAATTATTATCAAATTTTCATCAATTTTTAGTATAAAAACAGTTTTTTCAAAATGACTAAGTCAAACCTCCACCCACGCTTTTAGTTTCAGTAGTACATTACAGTTCTCGGTGATCCGCGTCGATTGGTACCTTTATCGCGCGTTTACGGGATCTGGAAGTTTGTCAAATCGAAGAAAACTCGAAAACAATAGAACCGACGTTACCTAAGGGGTAGCACATCGACAGAAATAGGAACATTGTAAATTTTAATTGTGACGTATTTATAAGTGTTAGACTAATTGTTCCTGTAATATTCGGTTCCTAGTTATTATTGTATAAGGACGTTCCGTAGGGATTAAACCGAGTTTTCGGAAATTTTATTTTTCATATATTTTCATAAAATCTGAGTTATACTTCCTGTCTTCCTGCAATAATCTTTATATTTTTCGGCTTGTTTTTCAACTTCTTGTCTCCGGCGAGGTCCCTGGTATATATTCCGACGTTCGGCGCTGTTGCTAGGTCCTCCTGGAACAAAGAAAACACAAAATTATTATCAAATTTTCATCAATTTTTAGTATAAAAACAGTTTTTTCAAAATGACTAAGTCAAACCTCCACCCACGCTTTTAGTTTCAGTAGTACATTACAGTTCTCGGTGATCCGCGTCGATTGGTACCTTTATCGCGCGTTTCCGGGATCTGGAAGTTTGTCAAATCGAAGAAAACTCGAAAACAATAGAACCGAGGTTACCTAAGGGGTAGCACATCGACAGAAATAGGAACATTGTAAATTTTAATTGTGACGTATTTATAAGTGTTAGACTAATTGTTCCTGTAATATTCGGTTCCTAGTTATTATTGTATAAGGACGTTCCGTAGGGATTAAACCGAGTTTTCGGAAATTTTATTTTTCATATATTTTCATAAAATCTGAGTTATACTTCCTGTCTTCCTGCAATAATCTTTATATTTTTCGGCTTGTTTTTCAACTTCTTGTCTCCGGCGAGGTCCCTGGTATATATTCCGACGTTCGGCGCTGTTGCTAGGTCCTCCTGGAACAAAGAAAACACAAAATTATTATCAAATTTTCATCAATTTTTAGTATAAAAACAGTTTTTTCAAAATGACTTAGTCAAACCTCCACCCACGCTTTTAGTTTCAGTAGAACATTACAGTTCTCGGTGATCCGCGTCGATTGGTACCTTTATCGCGCGTTTCCGGGATCTGGAAGTTTGTCAAATCGAAGAAAACTCGAAAACAATAGAACCGAGGTTACCTAAGGGGTAGCACATCGACAGAAATAGGAACATTGTAAATTTTAATTGTGACGTATTTATAAGTGTTAGACTAATTGTTCCTGTAATATTCGGTTCCTAGTTATTATTGTATAAGGACGTTCCGTAGGGATTAAACCGAGTTTTCGGAAATTTTATTTTTCATATATTTTCATAAAATCTGAGTTATACTTCCTGTCTTCCTGCAATAATCTTTATATTTTTCGGCTTGTTTTTCAACTTCTTGTCTCCGGCGAGGTCCCTGGTATATATTCCGACGTTCGGCGCTGTTGCTAGGTCCTCCTGGAACAAAGAAAACACAAAATTATTATCAAATTTTCATCAATTTTTAGTATAAAAACAGTTTTTTCAAAATGACTAAGTCAAACCTCCACCCACGCTTTTAGTTTCAGTAGTACATTACAGTTCTCGGTGATCCGCGTCGATTGGTACCTTTATCGCGCGTTTCCGGGATCTGGAAGTTTGTCAAATCGAAGAAAACTCGAAAACAATAGAACCGAGGTTACCTAAGGGGTAGCACATCGACAGAAATAGGAACATTGTAAATTTTAATTGTGACGTATTTATAAGTGTTAGACTAATTGTTCCTGTAATATTCGGTTCCTAGTTATTATTGTATAAGGACGTTCCGTAGGGATTAAACCGAGTTTTCGGAAATTTTATTTTTCATATATTTTCATAAAATCTGAGTTATACTTCCTGTCTTCCTGCAATAATCTTTATATTTTTCGGCTTGTTTTTCAACTTCTTGTCTCCGGCGAGGTCCCTGGTATATATTCCGACGTTCGGCGCTGTTGCTAGGTCCTCCTGGAACAAAGAAAACACAAAATTATTATCAAATTTTCATCAATTTTTAGTATAAAAACAGTTTTTTCAAAATGACTTAGTCAAACCTCCACCCACGCTTTTAGTTTCAGTAGAACATTACAGTTCTCGGTGATCCGCGTCGATTGGTACCTTTATCGCGCGTTTCCGGGATCTGGAAGTTTGTCAAATCGAAGAAAACTCGAAAATAATAGAACCGAGGTTACCTAAGGGGTAGCACATCGACAGAAATAGGAACATTGTAAATTTTAATTGTGACGTATTTATAAGTGTTAGACTAATTGTTCCTGTAATATTCGGTTCCTAGTTATTATTGTATAAGGACGTTCCGTAGGGATTAAACCGAGTTTTCGGAAATTTTATTTTTCATATATTTTCATAAAATCTGAGTTATACTTCCTGTCTTCCTGCAATAATCTTTATATTTTTCGGCTTGTTTTTCAACTTCTTGTCTCCGGCGAGGTCCCTGGTATATATTCCGACGTTCGGCGCTGTTGCTAGGTCCTCCTGGAACAAAGAAAACACAAAATTATTATCAAATTTTCATCAATTTTTAGTATAAAAACAGTTTTTTCAAAATGACTAAGTCAAACCTCCACCCACGCTTTTAGTTTCAGTAGAACATTACAGTTCTCGGTGATCCGCGTCGATTGGTACCTTTATCGCGCGTTTCCGGGATCTGGAAGTTTGTCAAATCGAAGAAAACTCGAAAACAATAGAACCGAGGTTACCTAAGGGGTAGCACATCGACAGAAATAGGAACATTGTAAATTTTAATTGTGACGTATTTATAAGTGTTAGACTAATTGTTCCTGTAATATTCGGTTCCTAGTTATTATTGTATAAGGACGTTCCGTAGGGATTAAACCGAGTTTTCGGAAATTTTATTTTTCATATATTTTCATAAAATCTGAGTTATACTTCCTGTCTTCCTGCAATAATCTTTATATTTTTCGGCTTGTTTTTCAACTTCTTGTCTCCGGCGAGGTCCCTGGTATATATTCCGACGTTCGGCGCTGTTGCTAGGTCCTCCTGGAACAAAGAAAACACAAAATTATTATCAAATTTTCATCAATTTTTAGTATAAAAACAGTTTTTTCAAAATGACTAAGTCAAACCTCCACCCACGCTTTTAGTTTCAGTAGTACATTACAGTTCTCGGTGATCCGCGTCGATTGGTACATTTATCGCGCGTTTCCGGGATCTGGAAGTTTGTCAAATCGAAGAAAACTCGAAAACAATAGAACCGAGGTTACCTAAGGGGTAGCACATCGACAGAAATAGGAACATTGTAAATTTTAATTGTGACGTATTTATAAGTGTTAGACTAATTGTTCCTGTAATATTCGGTTCCTAGTTATTATTGTATAAGGACGTTCCGTAGGGATTAAACCGAGTTTTCGGAAATTTTATTTTTCATATATTTTCATAAAATCTGAGTTATACTTCCTGTCTTCCTGCAATAATCTTTATATTTTTCGGCTTGTTTTTCAACTTCTTGTCTCCGGCGAGGTCCCTGGTATATATTCCGACGTTCGGCGCTGTTGCTAGGTCCTCCTGGAACAAAGAAAACACAAAATTATTATCAAATTTTCATCAATTTTTAGTATAAAAACAGTTTTTTCAAAATGACTAAGTCAAACCTCCACCCACGCTTTTAGTTTCAGTAGAACATTACAGTTCTCGGTGATCCGCGTCGATTGGTACCTTTATCGCGCGTTTCCGGGATCTGGAAGTTTGTCAAATCGAAGAAAACTCGAAAACAATAGAACCGAGGTTACCTAAGGGGTAGCACATCGACAGAAATAGGAACATTGTAAATTTTAATTGTGACGTATTTATAAGTGTTAGACTAATTGTTCCTGTAATATTCGGTTCCTAGTTATTATTGTATAAGGACGTTCCGTAGGGATTAAACCGAGTTTTCGGAAATTTTATTTTTCATATATTTTCATAAAATCTGAGTTATACTTCCTGTCTTCCTGCAATAATCTTTATATTTTTCGGCTTGTTTTTCAACTTCTTGTCTCCGGCGAGGTCCCTGGTATATATTCCGACGTTCGGCGCTGTTGCTAGGTCCTCCTGGAACAAAGAAAACACAAAATTATTATCAAATTTTCATCAATTTTTAGTATAAAAACAGTTTTTTCAAAATGACTAAGTCAAACCTCCACCCACGCTTTTAGTTTCAGTAGTACATTACAGTTCTCGGTGATCCGCGTCGATTGGTACATTTATCGCGCGTTTCCGGGATCTGGAAGTTTGTCAAATCGAAGAAAACTCGAAAACAATAGAACCGAGGTTACCTAAGGGGTAGCACATCGACAGAAATAGGAACATTGTAAATTTTAATTGTGACGTATTTATAAGTGTTAGACTAATTGTTCCTGTAATATTCGGTTCCTAGTTATTATTGTATAAGGACGTTCCGTAGGGATTAAACCGAGTTTTCGGAAATTTTATTTTTCATATATTTTCATAAAATCTGAGTTATACTTCCTGTCTTCCTGCAATAATCTTTATATTTTTCGGCTTGTTTTTCAACTTCTTGTCTCCGGCGAGGTCCCTGGTATATATTCCGACGTTCGGCGCTGTTGCTAGGTCCTCCTGGAACAAAGAAAACACAAAATTATTATCAAATTTTCATCAATTTTTAGTATAAAAACAGTTTTTTCAAAATGACTAAGTCAAACCTCCACCCACGCTTTTAGTTTCAGTAGAACATTACAGTTCTCGGTGATCCGCGTCGATTGGTACCTTTATCGCGCGTTTCCGGGATCTGGAAGTTTGTCAAATCGAAGAAAACTCGAAAACAATAGAACCGAGGTTACCTAAGGGGTAGCACATCGACAGAAATAGGAACATTGTAAATTTTAATTGTGACGTATTTATAAGTGTTAGACTAATTGTTCCTGTAATATTCGGTTCCTAGTTATTATTGTATAAGGACGTTCCGTAGGGATTAAACCGAGTTTTCGGAAATTTTATTTTTCATATATTTTCATAAAATCTGAGTTATACTTCCTGTCTTCCTGCAATAATCTTTATATTTTTCGGCTTGTTTTTCAACTTCTTGTCTCCGGCGAGGTCCCTGGTATATATTCCGACGTTCGGCGCTGTTGCTAGGTCCTCCTGGAACAAAGAAAACACAAAATTATTATCAAATTTTCATCAATTTTTAGTATAAAAACAGTTTTTTCAAAATGACTAAGTCAAACCTCCACCCACGCTTTTAGTTTTAGTAGCACATTACAGTTCTCGGTGATCCGCGTCGATTGGTACCTTTATCGCGCGTTTCCGGGATCTGGAAGTTTGTCAAATCGAAGAAAACTCGAAAACAATAGAACCGAGGTTACCTAAGGGGTAGCACATCGACAGAAATAGGAACATTGTAAATTTTAATTGTGACGTATTTATAAGTGTTAGACTAATTGTTCCTGTAATATTCGGTTCCTAGTTATTATTGTATAAGGACGTTCCGTAGGGATTAAACCGAGTTTTCGGAAATTTTATTTTTCATATATTTTCATAAAATCTGAGTTATACTTCCTGTCTTCCTGCAATAATCTTTATATTTTTCGGCTTGTTTTTCAACTTCTTGTCTCCGGCGAGGTCCCTGGTATATATTCCGACGTTCGGCGCTGTTGCTAGGTCCTCCTGGAACAAAGAAAACACAAAATTATTATCAAATTTTCATCAATTTTTAGTATAAAAACAGTTTTTTCAAAATGACTAAGTCAAACCTCCACCCACGCTTTTAGTTTCAGTAGTACATTACAGTTCTCGGTGATCCGCGTCGATTGGTACCTTTATCGCGCGTTTCCGGGATCTGGAAGTTTGTCAAATCGAAGAAAACTCGAAAACAATAGAACCGAGGTTACCTAAGGGGTAGCACATCGACAGAAATAGGAACATTGTAAATTTTAATTGTGACGTATTTCTAAGTGTTAGACTAATTGTTCCTGTAATATTCGGTTCGTTGTTATTATTGTATAAGGACGTTCCGTAGGGATTAAACCGAGTTTTCGGAAATTTTATTTTTCATATATTTTCATAAAATCTGAGTTATACTTCCTGTCTTCCTGCAATAATCTTTATATTTTTCGGCTTGTTTTTCAACTTCTTGTCTCCGGCGAGGTCCCTGGTATATATTCCGACGTTCGGCGCTGTTGCTAGGTCCTCCTGGAACAAAGAAAACACAAAATTATTATCAAATTTTCATCAATTTTTAGTATAAAAACAGTTTTTTTCAAAATGACTAAGTCAAACCTCCACCCACGCTTTTAGTTTCAGTAGTACATTACAGTTCTCGGTGATCCGCGTCGATTGGTACCTTTATCGCGCGTTTCCGGGATCTGGAAGTTTGTCAAATCGAAGAAAACTCGAAAACAATAGAACCGAGGTTACCTAAGGGGTAGCACATCGACAGAAATAGGAACATTGTAAATTTTAATTGTGACGTATTTCTAAGTGTTAGACTAATTGTTCCTGTAATATTCGGTTCCTAGTTATTATTGTATAAGGACGTTCCGTAGGGATTAAACCGAGTTTTCGGAAATTTTATTTTTCATATATTTTCATAAAATCTGAGTTATACTTCCTGTCTTCCTGCAATAATCTTTATATTTTTCGGCTTGTTTTTCAACTTCTTGTCTCCGGCGAGGTCCCTGGTATATATTCCGACGTTCGGCGCTGTTGCTAGGTCCTCCTGGAACAAAGAAAACACAAAATTATTATCAAATTTTCATCAATTTTTAGTATAAAAACAGTTTTTTTCAAAATGACTAAGTCAAACCTCCACCCACGCTTTTAGTTTCAGTAGTACATTACAGTTCTCGGTGATCCGCGTCGATTGGTACCTTTATCGCGCGTTTCCGGGATCTGGAAGTTTGTCAAATCGAAGAAAACTCGAAAACAATAGAACCGAGGTTACCTAAGGGGTAGCACATCGACAGAAATAGGAACATTGTAAATTTTAATTGTGGCGTATTTATAAGTGTTAGACTAATTGTTCCTGTAATATTCGGTTCCTAGTTATTATTGTATAAGGACGTTCCGTAGGGATTAAACCGAGTTTTCGGAAATTTTATTTTTCATATATTTTCATAAAATCTGAGTTATACTTCCTGTCTTCCTGCAATAATCTTTATATTTTTCGGCTTGTTTTTCAACTTCTTGTCTCCGGCGAGGTCCCTGGTATATATTCCGACGTTCGGCGCTGTTGCTAGGTCCTCCTGGAACAAAGAAAACACAAAATTATTATCAAATTTTCATCAATTTTTAGTATAAAAACAGTTTTTTCAAAATGACTAAGTCAAACCTCCACCCACGCTTTTAGTTTCAGTAGTACATTACAGTTCTCGGTGATCCGCGTCGATTGGTACCTTTATCGCGCGTTTCCGGGATCTGGAAGTTTGTCAAATCGAAGAAAACTCGAAAACAATAGAACCGAGGTTACCTAAGGGGTAGCACATCGACAGAAATAGGAACATTGTAAATTTTAATTGTGACGTATTTATAAGTGTTAGACTAATTGTTCCTGTAATATTCGGTTCCTAGTTATTATTGTATAAGGACGTTCCGTAGGGATTAAACCGAGTTTTCGGAAATTTTATTTTTCATATATTTTCATAAAATCTGAGTTATACTTCCTGTCTTCCTGCAATAATCTTTATATTTTTCGGCTTGTTTTTCAACTTCTTGTCTCCGGCGAGGTCCCTGGTATATATTCCGACGTTCGGCGCTGTTGCTAGGTCCTCCTGGAACAAAGAAAACACAAAATTATTATCAAATTTTCATCAATTTTTAGTATAAAAACAGTTTTTTCAAAATGACTAAGTCAAACCTCCACCCACGCTTTTAGTTTCAGTAGTACATTACAGTTCTCGGTGATCCGCGTCGATTGGTACCTTTATCGCGCGTTTCCGGGATCTGGAAGTTTGTCAAATCGAAGAAAACTCGAAAACAATAGAACCGAGGTTACCTAAGGGGTAGCACATCGACAGAAATAGGAACATTGTAAATTTTAATTGTGACGTATTTATAAGTGTTAGACTAATTGTTCCTGTAATATTCGGTTCCTAGTTATTATTGTATAAGGACGTTCCGTAGGGATTAAACCGAGTTTTCGGAAATTTTATTTTTCATAAAATCTGAGTTATACTTCCTGTCTTCCTGCAATAATCTTTATATTTTTCGGCTTGTTTTTCAACTTCTTGTCTCCGGCGAGGTCCCTGGTATATATTCCGACGTTCGGCGCTGTTGCTAGGTCCTCCTGGAACAAAGAAAACACAAAATTATTATCAAATTTTCATCAATTTTTAGTATAAAAACAGTTTTTTTCAAAATGACTAAGTCAAACCTCCACCCACGCTTTTAGTTTCAGTAGTACATTACAGTTCTCGGTGATCCGCGTCGATTGGTACCTTTATCGCGCGTTTCCGGGATCTGGAAGTTTGTCAAATCGAAGAAAACTCGAAAACAATAGAACCGAGGTTACCTAAGGGGTAGCACATCGACAGAAATAGGAAGATTGTAAATTTTAATTGTGACGTATTTATAAGTGTTAGACTAATTGTTCCTGTAATATTCGGTTCCTAGTTATTATTGTATAAGGACGTTCCGTAGGGATTAAACCGAGTTTTCGGAAATTTTATTTTTCATATATTTTCATAAAATCTGAGTTATACTTCCTGTCTTCCTGCAATAATCTTTATATTTTTCGGCTTGTTTTTCAACTTCTTGTCTCCGGCGAGGTCCCTGGTATATATTCCGACGTTCGGCGCTGTTGCTAGGTCCTCCTGGAACAAAGAAAACACAAAATTATTATCAAATTTTCATCAATTTTTAGTATAAAAACAGTTTTTTTCAAAATGACTAAGTCAAACCTCCACCCACGCTTTTAGTTTCAGTAGTACATTACAGTTCTCGGTGATCCGCGTCGATTGGTACCTTTATCGCGCGTTTCCGGGATCTGGAAGTTTGTCAAATCGAAGAAAACTCGAAAACAATAGAACCGAGGTTACCTAAGGGGTAGCACATCGACAGAAATAGGAACATTGTAAATTTTAATTGTGACGTATTTATAAGTGTTAGACTAATTGTTCCTGTAATATTCGGTTCCTAGTTATTATTGTATAAGGACGTTCCGTAGGGATTAAACCGAGTTTTCGGAAATTTTATTTTTCATATATTTTCATAAAATCTGAGTTATACTTCCTGTCTTCCTGCAATAATCTTTATATTTTTCGGCTTGTTTTTCAACTTCTTGTCTCCGGCGAGGTCCCTGGTATATATTCCGACGTTCGGCGCTGTTGCTAGGTCCTCCTGGAACAAAGAAAACACAAAATTATTATCAAATTTTCATCAATTTTTAGTATAAAAACAGTTTTTTCAAAATGACTAAGTCAAACCTCCACCCACGCTTTTAGTTTCAGTAGTACATTACAGTTCTCGGTGATCCGCGTCGATTGGTACCTTTATCGCGCGTTTCCGGGATCTGGAAGTTTGTCAAATCGAAGAAAACTCGAAAACAATAGAACCGAGGTTACCTAAGGGGTAGCACATCGACAGAAATAGGAACATTGTAAATTTTAATTGTGACGTATTTATAAGTGTTAGACTAATTGTTCCTGTAATATTCGGTTCCTAGTTATTATTGTATAAGGACGTTCCGTAGGGATTAAACCGAGTTTTCGGAAATTTTATTTTTCATAAAATCTGAGTTATACTTCCTGTCTTCCTGCAATAATCTTTATATTTTTCGGCTTGTTTTTCAACTTCTTGTCTCCGGCGAGGTCCCTGGTATATATTCCGACGTTCGGCGCTGTTGCTAGGTCCTCCTGGAACAAAGAAAACACAAAATTATTATCAAATTTTCATCAATTTTTAGTATAAAAACAGTTTTTTTCAAAATGACTAAGTCAAACCTCCACCCACGCTTTTAGTTTCAGTAGTACATTACAGTTCTCGGTGATCCGCGTCGATTGGTACCTTTATCGCGCGTTTCCGGGATCTGGAAGTTTGTCAAATCGAAGAAAACTCGAAAACAATAGAACCGAGGTTACCTAAGGGGTAGCACATCGACAGAAATAGGAAGATTGTAAATTTTAATTGTGACGTATTTATAAGTGTTAGACTAATTGTTCCTGTAATATTCGGTTCCTAGTTATTATTGTATAAGGACGTTCCGTAGGGATTAAACCGAGTTTTCGGAAATTTTATTTTTCATATATTTTCATAAAATCTGAGTTATACTTCCTGTCTTCCTGCAATAATCTTTATATTTTTCGGCTTGTTTTTCAACTTCTTGTCTCCGGCGAGGTCCCTGGTATATATTCCGACGTTCGGCGCTGTTGCTAGGTCCTCCTGGAACAAAGAAAACACAAAATTATTATCAAATTTTCATCAATTTTTAGTATAAAAACAGTTTTTTTCAAAATGACTAAGTCAAACCTCCACCCACGCTTTTAGTTTCAGTAGTACATTACAGTTCTCGGTGATCCGCGTCGATTGGTACCTTTATCGCGCGTTTCCGGGATCTGGAAGTTTGTCAAATCGAAGAAAACTCGAAAACAATAGAACCGAGGTTACCTAAGGGGTAGCACATCAACAGAAATAGGAACATTGTAAATTTTAATTGTGACGTATTTATAAGTGTTAGACTAATTGTTCCTGTAATATTCGGTTCCTAGTTATTATTGTATAAGGACGTTCCGTAGGGATTAAACCGAGTTTTCGGAAATTTTATTTTTCATATATTTTCATAAAATCTGAGTTATACTTCCTGTCTTCCTGCAATAATCTTTATATTTTTCGGCTTGTTTTTCAACTTCTTGTCTCCGGCGAGGTCCCTGGTATACATTCCGACGTTCGGCGCTGTTGCTAGGTCCTCCTGGAACAAAGAAAACACAAAATTATTATCAAATTTTCATCAATTTTTAGTATAAAAACAGTTTTTTTCAAAATGACTAAGTCAAACCTCCACCCACGCTTTTAGTTTCAGTAGTACATTACAGTTCTCGGTGATCCGCGTCGATTGGTACCTTTATCGCGCGTTTCCGGGATCTGGAAGTTTGTCAAATCGAAGAAAACTCGAAAACAATAGAACCGAGGTTACCTAAGGGGTAGCACATCGACAGAAATAGGAACATTGTAAATTTTAATTGTGGCGTATTTATAAGTGTTAGACTAATTGTTCCTGTAATATTCGGTTCCTAGTTATTATTGTATAAGGACGTTCCGTAGGGATTAAACCGAGTTTTCGGAAATTTTATTTTTCATATATTTTCATAAAATCTGAGTTATACTTCCTGTCTTCCTGCAATAATCTTTATATTTTTCGGCTTGTTTTTCAACTTCTTGTCTCCGGCGAGGTCCCTGGTATACATTCCGACGTTCGGCGCTGTTGCTAGGTCCTCCTGGAACAAAGAAAACACAAAATTATTATCAAATTTTCATCAATTTTTAGTATAAAAACAGTTTTTTTCAAAATGACTAAGTCAAACCTCCACCCACGCTTTTAGTTTCAGTAGTACATTACAGTTCTCGGTGATCCGCGTCGATTGGTACCTTTATCGCGCGTTTCCGGGATCTGGAAGTTTGTCAAATCGAAGAAAACTCGAAAACAATAGAACCGAGGTTACCTAAGGGGTAGCACATCGACAGAAATAGGAACATTGTAAATTTTAATTGTGGCGTATTTATAAGTGTTAGACTAATTGTTCCTGTAATATTCGGTTCCTAGTTATTATTGTATAAGGACGTTCCGTAGGGATTAAACCGAGTTTTCGGAAATTTTATTTTTCATATATTTTCATAAAATCTGAGTTATACTTCCTGTCTTCCTGCAATAATCTTTATATTTTTCGGCTTGTTTTTCAACTTCTTGTCTCCGGCGAGGTCCCTGGTATATATTCCGACGTTCGGCGCTGTTGCTAGGTCCTCCTGGAACAAAGAAAACACAAAATTATTATCAAATTTTCATCAATTTTTAGTATAAAAACAGTTTTTTCAAAATGACTAAGTCAAACCTCCACCCACGCTTTTAGTTTCAGTAGTACATTACAGTTCTCGGTGATCCGCGTCGATTGGTACATTTATCGCGCGTTTCCGGGATCTGGAAGTTTGTCAAATCGAAGAAAACTCGAAAACAATAGAACCGAGGTTACCTAAGGGGTAGCACATCGACAGAAATAGGAACATTGTAAATTTTAATTGTGACGTATTTATAAGTGTTAGACTAATTGTTCCTGTAATATTCGGTTCCTAGTTATTATTGTATAAGGACGTTCCGTAGGGATTAAACCGAGTTTTCGGAAATTTTATTTTTCATATATTTTCATAAAATCTGAGTTATACTTCCTGTCTTCCTGCAATAATCTTTATATTTTTCGGCTTGTTTTTCAACTTCTTGTCTCCGGCGAGGTCCCTGGTATATATTCCGACGTTCGGCGCTGTTGCTAGGTCCTCCTGGAACAAAGAAAACACAAAATTATTATCAAATTTTCATCAATTTTTAGTATAAAAACAGTTTTTTCAAAATGACTAAGTCAAACCTCCACCCACGCTTTTAGTTTCAGTAGAACATTACAGTTCTCGGTGATCCGCGTCGATTGGTACCTTTATCGCGCGTTTCCGGGATCTGGAAGTTTGTCAAATCGAAGAAAACTCGAAAACAATAGAACCGAGGTTACCTAAGGGGTAGCACATCGACAGAAATAGGAACATTGTAAATTTTAATTGTGACGTATTTATAAGTGTTAGACTAATTGTTCCTGTAATATTCGGTTCCTAGTTATTATTGTATAAGGACGTTCCGTAGGGATTAAACCGAGTTTTCGGAAATTTTATTTTTCATATATTTTCATAAAATCTGAGTTATACTTCCTGTCTTCCTGCAATAATCTTTATATTTTTCGGCTTGTTTTTCAACTTCTTGTCTCCGGCGAGGTCCCTGGTATATATTCCGACGTTCGGCGCTGTTGCTAGGTCCTCCTGGAACAAAGAAAACACAAAATTATTATCAAATTTTCATCAATTTTTAGTATAAAAACAGTTTTTTCAAAATGACTAAGTCAAACCTCCACCCACGCTTTTAGTTTCAGTAGTACATTACAGTTCTCGGTGATCCGCGTCGATTGGTACATTTATCGCGCGTTTCCGGGATCTGGAAGTTTGTCAAATCGAAGAAAACTCGAAAACAATAGAACCGAGGTTACCTAAGGGGTAGCACATCGACAGAAATAGGAACATTGTAAATTTTAATTGTGACGTATTTATAAGTGTTAGACTAATTGTTCCTGTAATATTCGGTTCCTAGTTATTATTGTATAAGGACGTTCCGTAGGGATTAAACCGAGTTTTCGGAAATTTTATTTTTCATATATTTTCATAAAATCTGAGTTATACTTCCTGTCTTCCTGCAATAATCTTTATATTTTTCGGCTTGTTTTTCAACTTCTTGTCTCCGGCGAGGTCCCTGGTATATATTCCGACGTTCGGCGCTGTTGCTAGGTCCTCCTGGAACAAAGAAAACACAAAATTATTATCAAATTTTCATCAATTTTTAGTATAAAAACAGTTTTTTCAAAATGACTAAGTCAAACCTCCACCCACGCTTTTAGTTTCAGTAGAACATTACAGTTCTCGGTGATCCGCGTCGATTGGTACCTTTATCGCGCGTTTCCGGGATCTGGAAGTTTGTCAAATCGAAGAAAACTCGAAAACAATAGAACCGAGGTTACCTAAGGGGTAGCACATCGACAGAAATAGGAACATTGTAAATTTTAATTGTGACGTATTTATAAGTGTTAGACTAATTGTTCCTGTAATATTCGGTTCCTAGTTATTATTGTATAAGGACGTTCCGTAGGGATTAAACCGAGTTTTCGGAAATTTTATTTTTCATATATTTTCATAAAATCTGAGTTATACTTCCTGTCTTCCTGCAATAATCTTTATATTTTTCGGCTTGTTTTTCAACTTCTTGTCTCCGGCGAGGTCCCTGGTATATATTCCGACGTTCGGCGCTGTTGCTAGGTCCTCCTGGAACAAAGAAAACACAAAATTATTATCAAATTTTCATCAATTTTTAGTATAAAAACAGTTTTTTCAAAATGACTAAGTCAAACCTCCACCCACGCTTTTAGTTTCAGTAGTACATTACAGTTCTCGGTGATCCGCGTCGATTGGTACATTTATCGCGCGTTTCCGGGATCTGGAAGTTTGTCAAATCGAAGAAAACTCGAAAACAATAGAACCGAGGTTACCTAAGGGGTAGCACATCGACAGAAATAGGAACATTGTAAATTTTAATTGTGACGTATTTATAAGTGTTAGACTAATTGTTCCTGTAATATTCGGTTCCTAGTTATTATTGTATAAGGACGTTCCGTAGGGATTAAACCGAGTTTTCGGAAATTTTATTTTTCATATATTTTCATAAAATCTGAGTTATACTTCCTGTCTTCCTGCAATAATCTTTATATTTTTCGGCTTGTTTTTCAACTTCTTGTCTCCGGCGAGGTCCCTGGTATATATTCCGACGTTCGGCGCTGTTGCTAGGTCCTCCTGGAACAAAGAAAACACAAAATTATTATCAAATTTTCATCAATTTTTAGTATAAAAACAGTTTTTTCAAAATGACTAAGTCAAACCTCCACCCACGCTTTTAGTTTCAGTAGAACATTACAGTTCTCGGTGATCCGCGTCGATTGGTACCTTTATCGCGCGTTTCCGGGATCTGGAAGTTTGTCAAATCGAAGAAAACTCGAAAACAATAGAACCGAGGTTACCTAAGGGGTAGCACATCGACAGAAATAGGAACATTGTAAATTTTAATTGTGACGTATTTATAAGTGTTAGACTAATTGTTCCTGTAATATTCGGTTCCTAGTTATTATTGTATAAGGACGTTCCGTAGGGATTAAACCGAGTTTTCGGAAATTTTATTTTTCATATATTTTCATAAAATCTGAGTTATACTTCCTGTCTTCCTGCAATAATCTTTATATTTTTCGGCTTGTTTTTCAACTTCTTGTCTCCGGCGAGGTCCCTGGTATATATTCCGACGTTCGGCGCTGTTGCTAGGTCCTCCTGGAACAAAGAAAACACAAAATTATTATCAAATTTTCATCAATTTTTAGTATAAAAACAGTTTTTTCAAAATGACTAAGTCAAACCTCCACCCACGCTTTTAGTTTTAGTAGCACATTACAGTTCTCGGTGATCCGCGTCGATTGGTACCTTTATCGCGCGTTTCCGGGATCTGGAAGTTTGTCAAATCGAAGAAAACTCGAAAACAATAGAACCGAGGTTACCTAAGGGGTAGCACATCGACAGAAATAGGAACATTGTAAATTTTAATTGTGACGTATTTATAAGTGTTAGACTAATTGTTCCTGTAATATTCGGTTCCTAGTTATTATTGTATAAGGACGTTCCGTAGGGATTAAACCGAGTTTTCGGAAATTTTATTTTTCATATATTTTCATAAAATCTGAGTTATACTTCCTGTCTTCCTGCAATAATCTTTATATTTTTCGGCTTATTTTTCAACTTCTTGTCTCCGGCGAGGTCCCTGGTATATATTCCGACGTTCGGCGCTGTTGCTAGGTCCTCCTGGAACAAAGAAAACACAAAATTATTATCAAATTTTCATCAATTTTTAGTATAAAAACAGTTTTTTCAAAATGACTAAGTCAAACCTCCACCCACGCTTTTAGTTTCAGTAGTACATTACAGTTCTCGGTGATCCGCGTCGATTGGTACCTTTATCGCGCGTTTCCGGGATCTGGAAGTTTGTCAAATCGAAGAAAACTCGAAAACAATAGAACCGAGGTTACCTAAGGGGTAGCACATCGACAGAAATAGGAACATTGTAAATTTTAATTGTGACGTATTTCTAAGTGTTAGACTAATTGTTCCTGTAATATTCGGTTCGTTGTTATTATTGTATAAGGACGTTCCGTAGGGATTAAACCGAGTTTTCGGAAATTTTATTTTTCATATATTTTCATAAAATCTGAGTTATACTTCCTGTCTTCCTGCAATAATCTTTATATTTTTCGGCTTGTTTTTCAACTTCTTGTCTCCGGCGAGGTCCCTGGTATATATTCCGACGTTCGGCGCTGTTGCTAGGTCCTCCTGGAACAAAGAAAACACAAAATTATTATCAAATTTTCATCAATTTTTAGTATAAAAACAGTTTTTTTCAAAATGACTAAGTCAAACCTCCACCCACGCTTTTAGTTTCAGTAGTACATTACAGTTCTCGGTGATCCGCGTCGATTGGTACCTTTATCGCGCGTTTCCGGGATCTGGAAGTTTGTCAAATCGAAGAAAACTCGAAAACAATAGAACCGAGGTTACCTAAGGGGTAGCACATCGACAGAAATAGGAACATTGTAAATTTTAATTGTGACGTATTTCTAAGTGTTAGACTAATTGTTCCTGTAATATTCGGTTCCTAGTTATTATTGTATAAGGACGTTCCGTAGGGATTAAACCGAGTTTTCGGAAATTTTATTTTTCATATATTTTCATAAAATCTGAGTTATACTTCCTGTCTTCCTGCAATAATCTTTATATTTTTCGGCTTGTTTTTCAACTTCTTGTCTCCGGCGAGGTCCCTGGTATATATTCCGACGTTCGGCGCTGTTGCTAGGTCCTCCTGGAACAAAGAAAACACAAAATTATTATCAAATTTTCATCAATTTTTAGTATAAAAACAGTTTTTTTCAAAATGACTAAGTCAAACCTCCACCCACGCTTTTAGTTTCAGTAGTACATTACAGTTCTCGGTGATCCGCGTCGATTGGTACCTTTATCGCGCGTTTCCGGGATCTGGAAGTTTGTCAAATCGAAGAAAACTCGAAAACAATAGAACCGAGGTTACCTAAGGGGTAGCACATCGACAGAAATAGGAACATTGTAAATTTTAATTGTGGCGTATTTATAAGTGTTAGACTAATTGTTCCTGTAATATTCGGTTCCTAGTTATTATTGTATAAGGACGTTCCGTAGGGATTAAACCGAGTTTTCGGAAATTTTATTTTTCATATATTTTCATAAAATCTGAGTTATACTTCCTGTCTTCCTGCAATAATCTTTATATTTTTCGGCTTGTTTTTCAACTTCTTGTCTCCGGCGAGGTCCCTGGTATATATTCCGACGTTCGGCGCTGTTGCTAGGTCCTCCTGGAACAAAGAAAACACAAAATTATTATCAAATTTTCATCAATTTTTAGTATAAAAACAGTTTTTTCAAAATGACTAAGTCAAACCTCCACCCACGCTTTTAGTTTCAGTAGTACATTACAGTTCTCGGTGATCCGCGTCGATTGGTACCTTTATCGCGCGTTTCCGGGATCTGGAAGTTTGTCAAATCGAAGAAAACTCGAAAACAATAGAACCGAGGTTACCTAAGGGGTAGCACATCGACAGAAATAGGAACATTGTAAATTTTAATTGTGACGTATTTATAAGTGTTAGACTAATTGTTCCTGTAATATTCGGTTCCTAGTTATTATTGTATAAGGACGTTCCGTAGGGATTAAACCGAGTTTTCGGAAATTTTATTTTTCATATATTTTCATAAAATCTGAGTTATACTTCCTGTCTTCCTGCAATAATCTTTATATTTTTCGGCTTGTTTTTCAACTTCTTGTCTCCGGCGAGGTCCCTGGTATATATTCCGACGTTCGGCGCTGTTGCTAGGTCCTCCTGGAACAAAGAAAACACAAAATTATTATCAAATTTTCATCAATTTTTAGTATAAAAACAGTTTTTTCAAAATGACTAAGTCAAACCTCCACCCACGCTTTTAGTTTCAGTAGTACATTACAGTTCTCGGTGATCCGCGTCGATTGGTACCTTTATCGCGCGTTTCCGGGATCTGGAAGTTTGTCAAATCGAAGAAAACTCGAAAACAATAGAACCGAGGTTACCTAAGGGGTAGCACATCGACAGAAATAGGAACATTGTAAATTTTAATTGTGACGTATTTATAAGTGTTAGACTAATTGTTCCTGTAATATTCGGTTCCTAGTTATTATTGTATAAGGACGTTCCGTAGGGATTAAACCGAGTTTTCGGAAATTTTATTTTTCATAAAATCTGAGTTATACTTCCTGTCTTCCTGCAATAATCTTTATATTTTTCGGCTTGTTTTTCAACTTCTTGTCTCCGGCGAGGTCCCTGGTATATATTCCGACGTTCGGCGCTGTTGCTAGGTCCTCCTGGAACAAAGAAAACACAAAATTATTATCAAATTTTCATCAATTTTTAGTATAAAAACAGTTTTTTTCAAAATGACTAAGTCAAACCTCCACCCACGCTTTTAGTTTCAGTAGTACATTACAGTTCTCGGTGATCCGCGTCGATTGGTACCTTTATCGCGCGTTTCCGGGATCTGGAAGTTTGTCAAATCGAAGAAAACTCGAAAACAATAGAACCGAGGTTACCTAAGGGGTAGCACATCGACAGAAATAGGAAGATTGTAAATTTTAATTGTGACGTATTTATAAGTGTTAGACTAATTGTTCCTGTAATATTCGGTTCCTAGTTATTATTGTATAAGGACGTTCCGTAGGGATTAAACCGAGTTTTCGGAAATTTTATTTTTCATATATTTTCATAAAATCTGAGTTATACTTCCTGTCTTCCTGCAATAATCTTTATATTTTTCGGCTTGTTTTTCAACTTCTTGTCTCCGGCGAGGTCCCTGGTATATATTCCGACGTTCGGCGCTGTTGCTAGGTCCTCCTGGAACAAAGAAAACACAAAATTATTATCAAATTTTCATCAATTTTTAGTATAAAAACAGTTTTTTTCAAAATGACTAAGTCAAACCTCCACCCACGCTTTTAGTTTCAGTAGTACATTACAGTTCTCGGTGATCCGCGTCGATTGGTACCTTTATCGCGCGTTTCCGGGATCTGGAAGTTTGTCAAATCGAAGAAAACTCGAAAACAATAGAACCGAGGTTACCTAAGGGGTAGCACATCAACAGAAATAGGAACATTGTAAATTTTAATTGTGACGTATTTATAAGTGTTAGACTAATTGTTCCTGTAATATTCGGTTCCTAGTTATTATTGTATAAGGACGTTCCGTAGGGATTAAACCGAGTTTTCGGAAATTTTATTTTTCATATATTTTCATAAAATCTGAGTTATACTTCCTGTCTTCCTGCAATAATCTTTATATTTTTCGGCTTGTTTTTCAACTTCTTGTCTCCGGCGAGGTCCCTGGTATACATTCCGACGTTCGGCGCTGTTGCTAGGTCCTCCTGGAACAAAGAAAACACAAAATTATTATCAAATTTTCATCAATTTTTAGTATAAAAACAGTTTTTTTCAAAATGACTAAGTCAAACCTCCACCCACGCTTTTAGTTTCAGTAGTACATTACAGTTCTCGGTGATCCGCGTCGATTGGTACCTTTATCGCGCGTTTCCGGGATCTGGAAGTTTGTCAAATCGAAGAAAACTCGAAAACAATAGAACCGAGGTTACCTAAGGGGTAGCACATCGACAGAAATAGGAACATTGTAAATTTTAATTGTGGCGTATTTATAAGTGTTAGACTAATTGTTCCTGTAATATTCGGTTCCTAGTTATTATTGTATAAGGACGTTCCGTAGGGATTAAACCGAGTTTTCGGAAATTTTATTTTTCATATATTTTCATAAAATCTGAGTTATACTTCCTGTCTTCCTGCAATAATCTTTATATTTTTCGGCTTGTTTTTCAACTTCTTGTCTCCGGCGAGGTCCCTGGTATATATTCCGACGTTCGGCGCTGTTGCTAGGTCCTCCTGGAACAAAGAAAACACAAAATTATTATCAAATTTTCATCAATTTTTAGTATAAAAACAGTTTTTTTCAAAATGACTAAGTCAAACCTCCACCCACGCTTTTAGTTTCAGTAGTACATTACAGTTCTCGGTGATCCGCGTCGATTGGTACCTTTATCGCGCGTTTCCGGGATCTGGAAGTTTGTCAAATCGAAGAAAACTCGAAAACAATAGAACCGAGGTTACCTAAGGGGTAGCACATCGACAGAAATAGGAACATTGTAAATTTTAATTGTGGCGTATTTATAAGTGTTAGACTAATTGTTCCTGTAATATTCGGTTCCTAGTTATTATTGTATAAGGACGTTCCGTAGGGATTAAACCGAGTTTTCGGAAATTTTATTTTTCATAAAATCTGAGTTATACTTCCTGTCTTCCTGCAATAATCTTTATATTTTTCGGCTTGTTTTTCAACTTCTTGTCTCCGGCGAGGTCCCTGGTATATATTCCGACGTTCGGCGCTGTTGCTAGGTCCTCCTGGAACAAAGAAAACACAAAATTATTATCAAATTTTCATCAATTTTTAGTATAAAAACAGTTTTTTTCAAAATGACTAAGTCAAACCTCCACCCACGCTTTTAGTTTCAGTAGTACATTACAGTTCTCGGTGATCCGCGTCGATTGGTACCTTTATCGCGCGTTTCCGGGATCTGGAAGTTTGTCAAATCGAAGAAAACTCGAAAACAATAGAACCGAGGTTACCTAAGGGGTAGCACATCGACAGAAATAGGAAGATTGTAAATTTTAATTGTGACGTATTTATAAGTGTTAGACTAATTGTTCCTGTAATATTCGGTTCCTAGTTATTATTGTATAAGGACGTTCCGTAGGGATTAAACCGAGTTTTCGGAAATTTTATTTTTCATATATTTTCATAAAATCTGAGTTATACTTCCTGTCTTCCTGCAATAATCTTTATATTTTTCGGCTTGTTTTTCAACTTCTTGTCTCCGGCGAGGTCCCTGGTATATATTCCGACGTTCGGCGCTGTTGCTAGGTCCTCCTGGAACAAAGAAAACACAAAATTATTATCAAATTTTCATCAATTTTTAGTATAAAAACAGTTTTTTTCAAAATGACTAAGTCAAACCTCCACCCACGCTTTTAGTTTCAGTAGTACATTACAGTTCTCGGTGATCCGCGTCGATTGGTACCTTTATCGCGCGTTTCCGGGATCTGGAAGTTTGTCAAATCGAAGAAAACTCGAAAACAATAGAACCGAGGTTACCTAAGGGGTAGCACATCAACAGAAATAGGAACATTGTAAATTTTAATTGTGACGTATTTATAAGTGTTAGACTAATTGTTCCTGTAATATTCGGTTCCTAGTTATTATTGTATAAGGACGTTCCGTAGGGATTAAACCGAGTTTTCGGAAATTTTATTTTTCATATATTTTCATAAAATCTGAGTTATACTTCCTGTCTTCCTGCAATAATCTTTATATTTTTCGGCTTGTTTTTCAACTTCTTGTCTCCGGCGAGGTCCCTGGTATACATTCCGACGTTCGGCGCTGTTGCTAGGTCCTCCTGGAACAAAGAAAACACAAAATTATTATCAAATTTTCATCAATTTTTAGTATAAAAACAGTTTTTTTCAAAATGACTAAGTCAAACCTCCACCCACGCTTTTAGTTTCAGTAGTACATTACAGTTCTCGGTGATCCGCGTCGATTGGTACCTTTATCGCGCGTTTCCGGGATCTGGAAGTTTGTCAAATCGAAGAAAACTCGAAAACAATAGAACCGAGGTTACCTAAGGGGTAGCACATCGACAGAAATAGGAACATTGTAAATTTTAATTGTGGCGTATTTATAAGTGTTAGACTAATTGTTCCTGTAATATTCGGTTCCTAGTTATTATTGTATAAGGACGTTCCGTAGGGATTAAACCGAGTTTTCGGAAATTTTATTTTTCATATATTTTCATAAAATCTGAGTTATACTTCCTGTCTTCCTGCAATAATCTTTATATTTTTCGGCTTGTTTTTCAACTTCTTGTCTCCGGCGAGGTCCCTGGTATACATTCCGACGTTCGGCGCTGTTGCTAGGTCCTCCTGGAACAAAGAAAACACAAAATTATTATCAAATTTTCATCAATTTTTAGTATAAAAACAGTTTTTTTCAAAATGACTAAGTCAAACCTCCACCCACGCTTTTAGTTTCAGTAGTACATTACAGTTCTCGGTGATCCGCGTCGATTGGTACCTTTATCGCGCGTTTCCGGGATCTGGAAGTTTGTCAAATCGAAGAAAACTCGAAAACAATAGAACCGAGGTTACCTAAGGGGTAGCACATCGACAGAAATAGGAACATTGTAAATTTTAATTGTGGCGTATTTATAAGTGTTAGACTAATTGTTCCTGTAATATTCGGTTCCTAGTTATTATTGTATAAGGACGTTCCGTAGGGATTAAACCGAGTTTTCGGAAATTTTATTTTTCATATATTTTCATAAAATCTGAGTTATACTTCCTGTCTTCCTGCAATAATCTTTATATTTTTCGGCTTGTTTTTCAACTTCTTGTCTCCGGCGAGGTCCCTGGTATATATTCCGACGTTCGGCGCTGTTGCTAGGTCCTCCTGGAACAAAGAAAACACAAAATTATTATCAAATTTTCATCAATTTTTAGTATAAAAACAGTTTTTTCAAAATGACTAAGTCAAACCTCCACCCACGCTTTTAGTTTCAGTAGAACATTACAGTTCTCGGTGATCCGCGTCGATTGGTACATTTATCGCGCGTTTCCGGGATCTGGAAGTTTGTCAAATCGAAGAAAACTCGAAAACAATAGAACCGAGGTTACCTAAGGGGTAGCACATCGACAGAAATAGGAACATTGTAAATTTTAATTGTGACGTATTTATAAGTGTTAGACTAATTGTTCCTGTAATATTCGGTTCCTAGTTATTATTGTATAAGGACGTTCCGTAGGGATTAAACCGAGTTTTCGGAAATTTTATTTTTCATATATTTTCATAAAATCTGAGTTATACTTCCTGTCTTCCTGCAATAATCTTTATATTTTTCGGCTTGTTTTTCAACTTCTTGTCTCCGGCGAGGTCCCTGGTATATATTCCGACGTTCGGCGCTGTTGCTAGGTCCTCCTGGAACAAAGAAAACACAAAATTATTATCAAATTTTCATCAATTTTTAGTATAAAAACAGTTTTTTCAAAATGACTAAGTCAAACCTCCACCCACGCTTTTAGTTTCAGTAGAACATTACAGTTCTCGGTGATCCGCGTCGATTGGTACCTTTATCGCGCGTTTCCGGGATCTGGAAGTTTGTCAAATCGAAGAAAACTCGAAAACAATAGAACCGAGGTTACCTAAGGGGTAGCACATCGACAGAAATAGGAACATTGTAAATTTTAATTGTGACGTATTTATAAGTGTTAGACTAATTGTTCCTGTAATATTCGGTTCCTAGTTATTATTGTATAAGGACGTTCCGTAGGGATTAAACCGAGTTTTCGGAAATTTTATTTTTCATATATTTTCATAAAATCTGAGTTATACTTCCTGTCTTCCTGCAATAATCTTTATATTTTTCGGCTTGTTTTTCAACTTCTTGTCTCCGGCGAGGTCCCTGGTATATATTCCGACGTTCGGCGCTGTTGCTAGGTCCTCCTGGAACAAAGAAAACACAAAATTATTATCAAATTTTCATCAATTTTTAGTATAAAAACAGTTTTTTCAAAATGACTAAGTCAAACCTCCACCCACGCTTTTAGTTTCAGTAGTACATTACAGTTCTCGGTGATCCGCGTCGATTGGTACCTTTATCGCGCGTTTCCGGGATCTGGAAGTTTGCCAAATCGAAGAAAACTCGAAAACAATAGAACCGAGGTTACCTAAGGGGTAGCACATCGACAGAAATAGGAACATTGTAAATTTTAATTGTGACGTATTTCTAAGTGTTAGACTAATTGTTCCTGTAATATTCGGTTCCTAGTTATTATTGTATAAGGACGTTCCGTAGGGATTAAACCGAGTTTTCGGAAATTTTATTTTTCATATATTTTCATAAAATCTGAGTTATACTTCCTGTCTTCCTGCAATAATCTTTATATTTTTCGGCTTGTTTTTCAACTTCTTGTCTCCGGCGAGGTCCCTGGTATATATTCCGACGTTCGGCGCTGTTGCTAGGTCCTCCTGGAACAAAGAAAACACAAAATTATTATCAAATTTTCATCAATTTTTAGTATAAAAACAGTTTTTTTCAAAATGACTAAGTCAAACCTCCACCCACGCTTTTAGTTTCAGTAGTACATTACAGTTCTCGGTGATCCGCGTCGATTGGTACCTTTATCGCGCGTTTCCGGGATCTGGAAGTTTGTCAAATCGAAGAAAACTCGAAAACAATAGAACCGAGGTTACCTAAGGGGTAGCACATCGACAGAAATAGGAACATTGTAAATTTTAATTGTGACGTATTTCTAAGTGTTAGACTAATTGTTCCTGTAATATTCGGTTCCTAGTTATTATTGTATAAGGACGTTCCGTAGGGATTAAACCGAGTTTTCGGAAATTTTATTTTTCATATATTTTCATAAAATCTGAGTTATACTTCCTGTCTTCCTGCAATAATCTTTATATTTTTCGGCTTGTTTTTCAACTTCTTGTCTCCGGCGAGGTCCCTGGTATATATTCCGACGTTCGGCGCTGTTGCTAGGTCCTCCTGGAACAAAGAAAACACAAAATTATTATCAAATTTTCATCAATTTTTAGTATAAAAACAGTTTTTTTCAAAATGACTAAGTCAAACCTCCACCCACGCTTTTAGTTTCAGTAGTACATTACAGTTCTCGGTGATCCGCGTCGATTGGTACCTTTATCGCGCGTTTCCGGGATCTGGAAGTTTGTCAAATCGAAGAAAACTCGAAAACAATAGAACCGAGGTTACCTAAGGGGTAGCACATCGACAGAAATAGGAACATTGTAAATTTTAATTGTGGCGTATTTATAAGTGTTAGACTAATTGTTCCTGTAATATTCGGTTCCTAGTTATTATTGTATAAGGACGTTCCGTAGGGATTAAACCGAGTTTTCGGAAATTTTATTTTTCATATATTTTCATAAAATCTGAGTTATACTTCCTGTCTTCCTGCAATAATCTTTATATTTTTCGGCTTGTTTTTCAACTTCTTGTCTCCGGCGAGGTCCCTGGTATATATTCCGACGTTCGGCGCTGTTGCTAGGTCCTCCTGGAACAAAGAAAACACAAAATTATTATCAAATTTTCATCAATTTTTAGTATAAAAACAGTTTTTTCAAAATGACTAAGTCAAACCTCCACCCACGCTTTTAGTTTCAGTAGTACATTACAGTTCTCGGTGATCCGCGTCGATTGGTACCTTTATCGCGCGTTTCCGGGATCTGGAAGTTTGTCAAATCGAAGAAAACTCGAAAACAATAGAACCGAGGTTACCTAAGGGGTAGCACATCGACAGAAATAGGAACATTGTAAATTTTAATTGTGACGTATTTATAAGTGTTAGACTAATTGTTCCTGTAATATTCGGTTCCTAGTTATTATTGTATAAGGACGTTCCGTAGGGATTAAACCGAGTTTTCGGAAATTTTATTTTTCATATATTTTCATAAAATCTGAGTTATACTTCCTGTCTTCCTGCAATAATCTTTATATTTTTCGGCTTGTTTTTCAACTTCTTGTCTCCGGCGAGGTCCCTGGTATATATTCCGACGTTCGGCGCTGTTGCTAGGTCCTCCTGGAACAAAGAAAACACAAAATTATTATCAAATTTTCATCAATTTTTAGTATAAAAACAGTTTTTTCAAAATGACTAAGTCAAACCTCCACCCACGCTTTTAGTTTCAGTAGTACATTACAGTTCTCGGTGATCCGCGTCGATTGGTACCTTTATCGCGCGTTTCCGGGATCTGGAAGTTTGTCAAATCGAAGAAAACTCGAAAACAATAGAACCGAGGTTACCTAAGGGGTAGCACATCGACAGAAATAGGAACATTGTAAATTTTAATTGTGACGTATTTATAAGTGTTAGACTAATTGTTCCTGTAATATTCGGTTCCTAGTTATTATTGTATAAGGACGTTCCGTAGGGATTAAACCGAGTTTTCGGAAATTTTATTTTTCATAAAATCTGAGTTATACTTCCTGTCTTCCTGCAATAATCTTTATATTTTTCGGCTTGTTTTTCAACTTCTTGTCTCCGGCGAGGTCCCTGGTATATATTCCGACGTTCGGCGCTGTTGCTAGGTCCTCCTGGAACAAAGAAAACACAAAATTATTATCAAATTTTCATCAATTTTTAGTATAAAAACAGTTTTTTTCAAAATGACTAAGTCAAACCTCCACCCACGCTTTTAGTTTCAGTAGTACATTACAGTTCTCGGTGATCCGCGTCGATTGGTACCTTTATCGCGCGTTTCCGGGATCTGGAAGTTTGTCAAATCGAAGAAAACTCGAAAACAATAGAACCGAGGTTACCTAAGGGGTAGCACATCGACAGAAATAGGAACATTGTAAATTTTAATTGTGACGTATTTATAAGTGTTAGACTAATTGTTCCTGTAATATTCGGTTCCTAGTTATTATTGTATAAGGACGTTCCGTAGGGATTAAACCGAGTTTTCGGAAATTTTATTTTTCATATATTTTCATAAAATCTGAGTTATACTTCCTGTCTTCCTGCAATAATCTTTATATTTTTCGGCTTGTTTTTCAACTTCTTGTCTCCGGCGAGGTCCCTGGTATATATTCCGACGTTCGGCGCTGTTGCTAGGTCCTCCTGGAACAAAGAAAACACAAAATTATTATCAAATTTTCATCAATTTTTAGTATAAAAACAGTTTTTTTCAAAATGACTAAGTCAAACCTCCACCCACGCTTTTAGTTTCAGTAGTACATTACAGTTCTCGGTGATCCGCGTCGATTGGTACCTTTATCGCGCGTTTCCGGGATCTGGAAGTTTGTCAAATCGAAGAAAACTCGAAAACAATAGAACCGAGGTTACCTAAGGGGTAGCACATCAACAGAAATAGGAACATTGTAAATTTTAATTGTGACGTATTTATAAGTGTTAGACTAATTGTTCCTGTAATATTCGGTTCCTAGTTATTATTGTATAAGGACGTTCCGTAGGGATTAAACCGAGTTTTCGGAAATTTTATTTTTCATATATTTTCATAAAATCTGAGTTATACTTCCTGTCTTCCTGCAATAATCTTTATATTTTTCGGCTTGTTTTTCAACTTCTTGTCTCCGGCGAGGTCCCTGGTATACATTCCGACGTTCGGCGCTGTTGCTAGGTCCTCCTGGAACAAAGAAAACACAAAATTATTATCAAATTTTCATCAATTTTTAGTATAAAAACAGTTTTTTTCAAAATGACTAAGTCAAACCTCCACCCACGCTTTTAGTTTCAGTAGTACATTACAGTTCTCGGTGATCCGCGTCGATTGGTACCTTTATCGCGCGTTTCCGGGATCTGGAAGTTTGTCAAATCGAAGAAAACTCGAAAACAATAGAACCGAGGTTACCTAAGGGGTAGCACATCGACAGAAATAGGAACATTGTAAATTTTAATTGTGGCGTATTTATAAGTGTTAGACTAATTGTTCCTGTAATATTCGGTTCCTAGTTATTATTGTATAAGGACGTTCCGTAGGGATTAAACCGAGTTTTCGGAAATTTTATTTTTCATATATTTTCATAAAATCTGAGTTATACTTCCTGTCTTCCTGCAATAATCTTTATATTTTTCGGCTTGTTTTTCAACTTCTTGTCTCCGGCGAGGTCCCTGGTATACATTCCGACGTTCGGCGCTGTTGCTAGGTCCTCCTGGAACAAAGAAAACACAAAATTATTATCAAATTTTCATCAATTTTTAGTATAAAAACAGTTTTTTTCAAAATGACTAAGTCAAACCTCCACCCACGCTTTTAGTTTCAGTAGTACATTACAGTTCTCGGTGATCCGCGTCGATTGGTACCTTTATCGCGCGTTTCCGGGATCTGGAAGTTTGTCAAATCGAAGAAAACTCGAAAACAATAGAACCGAGGTTACCTAAGGGGTAGCACATCGACAGAAATAGGAACATTGTAAATTTTAATTGTGGCGTATTTATAAGTGTTAGACTAATTGTTCCTGTAATATTCGGTTCCTAGTTATTATTGTATAAGGACGTTCCGTAGGGATTAAACCGAGTTTTCGGAAATTTTATTTTTCATATATTTTCATAAAATCTGAGTTATACTTCCTGTCTTCCTGCAATAATCTTTATATTTTTCGGCTTGTTTTTCAACTTCTTGTCTCCGGCGAGGTCCCTGGTATATATTCCGACGTTCGGCGCTGTTGCTAGGTCCTCCTGGAACAAAGAAAACACAAAATTATTATCAAATTTTCATCAATTTTTAGTATAAAAACAGTTTTTTCAAAATGACTAAGTCAAACCTCCACCCACGCTTTTAGTTTCAGTAGTACATTACAGTTCTCGGTGATCCGCGTCGATTGGTACCTTTATCGCGCGTTTCCGGGATCTGGAAGTTTGTCAAATCGAAGAAAACTCGAAAACAATAGAACCGAGGTTACCTAAGGGGTAGCACATCGACAGAAATAGGAACATTGTAAATTTTAATTGTGACGTATTTATAAGTGTTAGACTAATTGTTCCTGTAATATTCGGTTCCTAGTTATTATTGTATAAGGACGTTCCGTAGGGATTAAACCGAGTTTTCGGAAATTTTATTTTTCATATATTTTCATAAAATCTGAGTTATACTTCCTGTCTTCCTGCAATAATCTTTATATTTTTCGGCTTGTTTTTCAACTTCTTGTCTCCGGCGAGGTCCCTGGTATATATTCCGACGTTCGGCGCTGTTGCTAGGTCCTCCTGGAACAAAGAAAACACAAAATTATTATCAAATTTTCATCAATTTTTAGTATAAAAACAGTTTTTTTCAAAATGACTAAGTCAAACCTCCACCCACGCTTTTAGTTTCAGTAGTACATTACAGTTCTCGGTGATCCGCGTCGATTGGTACCTTTATCGCGCGTTTCCGGGATCTGGAAGTTTGTCAAATCGAAGAAAACTCGAAAACAATAGAACCGAGGTTACCTAAGGGGTAGCACATCGACAGAAATAGGAACATTGTAAATTTTAATTGTGGCGTATTTATAAGTGTTAGACTAATTGTTCCTGTAATATTCGGTTCCTAGTTATTATTGTATAAGGACGTTCCGTAGGGATTAAACCGAGTTTTCGGAAATTTTATTTTTCATATATTTTCATAAAATCTGAGTTATACTTCCTGTCTTCCTGCAATAATCTTTATATTTTTCGGCTTGTTTTTCAACTTCTTGTCTCCGGCGAGGTCCCTGGTATACATTCCGACGTTCGGCGCTGTTGCTAGGTCCTCCTGGAACAAAGAAAACACAAAATTATTATCAAATTTTCATCAATTTTTAGTATAAAAACAGTTTTTTTCAAAATGACTAAGTCAAACCTCCACCCACGCTTTTAGTTTCAGTAGTACATTACAGTTCTCGGTGATCCGCGTCGATTGGTACCTTTATCGCGCGTTTCCGGGATCTGGAAGTTTGTCAAATCGAAGAAAACTCGAAAACAATAGAACCGAGGTTACCTAAGGGGTAGCACATCGACAGAAATAGGAACATTGTAAATTTTAATTGTGGCGTATTTATAAGTGTTAGACTAATTGTTCCTGTAATATTCGGTTCCTAGTTATTATTGTATAAGGACGTTCCGTAGGGATTAAACCGAGTTTTCGGAAATTTTATTTTTCATATATTTTCATAAAATCTGAGTTATACTTCCTGTCTTCCTGCAATAATCTTTATATTTTTCGGCTTGTTTTTCAACTTCTTGTCTCCGGCGAGGTCCCTGGTATATATTCCGACGTTCGGCGCTGTTGCTAGGTCCTCCTGGAACAAAGAAAACACAAAATTATTATCAAATTTTCATCAATTTTTAGTATAAAAACAGTTTTTTCAAAATGACTAAGTCAAACCTCCACCCACGCTTTTAGTTTCAGTAGTACATTACAGTTCTCGGTGATCCGCGTCGATTGGTACCTTTATCGCGCGTTTCCGGGATCTGGAAGTTTGTCAAATCAAAGAAAACTCGAAAACAATAGAACCGAGGTTACCTAAGGGGTAGCACATCGACAGAAATAGGAACATTGTAAATTTTAATTGTGACGTATTTATAAGTGTTAGACTAATTGTTCCTGTAATATTCGGTTCCTAGTTATTATTGTATAAGGACGTTCCGTAGGGATTAAACCGAGTTTTCGGAAATTTTATTTTTCATATATTTTCATAAAATCTGAGTTATACTTCCTGTCTTCCTGCAATAATCTTTATATTTTTCGGCTTGTTTTTCAACTTCTTGTCTCCGGCGAGGTCCCTGGTATATATTCCGACGTTCGGCGCTGTTGCTAGGTCCTCCTGGAACAAAGAAAACACAAAATTATTATCAAATTTTCATCAATTTTTAGTATAAAAACAGTTTTTTTCAAAATGACTAAGTCAAACCTCCACCCACGCTTTTAGTTTCAGTAGTACATTACAGTTCTCGGTGATCCGCGTCGATTGGTACCTTTATCGCGCGTTTCCGGGATCTGGAAGTTTGTCAAATCGAAGAAAACTCGAAAACAATAGAACCGAGGTTACCTAAGGGGTAGCACATCGACAGAAATAGGAACATTGTAAATTTTAATTGTGACGTATTTATAAGTGTTAGACTAATTGTTCCTGTAATAGTCGGTTCCTAGTTATTATTGTATAAGGACGTTCCGTAGGGATTAAACCGAGTTTTCGGAAATTTTATTTTTCATATATTTTCATAAAATCTGAGTTATACTTCCTGTCTTCCTGCAATAATCTTTATATTTTTCGGCTTGTTTTTCAACTTCTTGTCTCCGGCGAGGTCCCTGGTATATATTCCGACGTTCGGCGCTGTTGCTAGGTCCTCCTGGAACAAAGAAAACACAAAATTATTATCAAATTTTCATCAATTTTTAGTAGAAAAACAGTTTTTTTCAAAATGACTAAGTCAAACCTCCACCCACGCTTTTAGTTTCAGTAGTACATTACAGTTCTCGGTGATCCGCGTCGATTGGTACCTTTATCGCGCGTTTCCGGGATCTGGAAGTTTGTCAAATCGAAGAAAACTCGAAAACAATAGAACCGAGGTTACCTAAGGGGTAGCACATCGACAGAAATAGGAACATTGTAAATTTTAATTGTGACGTATTTATAAGTGTTAGACTAATTGTTCCTGTAATATTCGGTTCCTAGTTATTATTGTATAAGGACGTTCCGTAGGGATTAAACCGAGTTTTCGGAAATTTTATTTTTCATAAAATCTGAGTTATACTTCCTGTCTTCCTGCAATAATCTTTATATTTTTCGGCTTGTTTTTCAACTTCTTGTCTCCGGCGAGGTCCCTGGTATATATTCCGACGTTCGGCGCTGTTGCTAGGTCCTCCTGGAACAAAGAAAACACAAAATTATTATCAAATTTTCATCAATTTTTAGTATAAAAACAGTTTTTTTCAAAATGACTAAGTCAAACCTCCACCCACGCTTTTAGTTTCAGTAGTACATTACAGTTCTCGGTGATCCGCGTCGATTGGTACCTTTATCGCGCGTTTCCGGGATCTGGAAGTTTGTCAAATCGAAGAAAACTCGAAAACAATAGAACCGAGGTTACCTAAGGGGTAGCACATCGACAGAAATAGGAACATTGTAAATTTTAATTGTGACGTATTTATAAGTGTTAGACTAATTGTTCCTGTAATATTCGGTTCCTAGTTATTATTGTATAAGGACGTTCCGTAGGGATTAAACCGAGTTTTCGGAAATTTTATTTTTCATATATTTTCATAAAATCTGAGTTATACTTCCTGTCTTCCTGCAATAATCTTTATATTTTTCGGCTTGTTTTTCAACTTCTTGTCTCCGGCGAGGTCCCTGGTATATATTCCGACGTTCGGCGCTGTTGCTAGGTCCTCCTGGAACAAAGAAAACACAAAATTATTATCAAATTTTCATCAATTTTTAGTATAAAAACAGTTTTTTTCAAAATGACTAAGTCAAACCTCCACCCACGCTTTTAGTTTCAGTAGTACATTACAGTTCTCGGTGATCCGCGTCGATTGGTACCTTTATCGCGCGTTTCCGGGATCTGGAAGTTTGTCAAATCGAAGAAAACTCGAAAACAATAGAACCGAGGTTACCTAAGGGGTAGCACATCGACAGAAATAGGAACATTGTAAATTTTAATTGTGACGTATTTATAAGTGTTAGACTAATTGTTCCTGTAATATTCGGTTCCTAGTTATTATTGTATAAGGACGTTCCGTAGGGATTAAACCGAGTTTTCGGAAATTTTATTTTTCATATATTTTCATAAAATCTGAGTTATACTTCCTGTCTTCCTGCAATAATCTTTATATTTTTCGGCTTGTTTTTCAACTTCTTGTCTCCGGCGAGGTCCCTGGTATATATTCCGACGTTCGGCGCTGTTGCTAGGTCCTCCTGGAACAAAGAAAACACAAAATTATTATCAAATTTTCATCAATTTTTAGTATAAAAACAGTTTTTTTCAAAATGACTAAGTCAAACCTCCACCCACGCTTTTAGTTTCAGTAGTACATTACAGTTCTCGGTGATCCGCGTCGATTGGTACCTTTATCGCGCGTTTCCGGGATCTGGAAGTTTGTCAAATCGAAGAAAACTCGAAAACAATAGAACCGAGGTTACCTAAGGGGTAGCACATCGACAGAAATAGGAACATTGTAAATTTTAATTGTGACGTATTTATAAGTGTTAGACTAATTGTTCCTGTAATATTCGGTTCCTAGTTATTATTGTATAAGGACGTTCCGTAGGGATTAAACCGAGTTTTCGGAAATTTTATTTTTCATATATTTTCATAAAATCTGAGTTATACTTCCTGTCTTCCTGCAATAATCTTTATATTTTTCGGCTTGTTTTTCAACTTCTTGTCTCCGGCGAGGTCCCTGGTATATATTCCGACGTTCGGCGCTGTTGCTAGGTCCTCCTGGAACAAAGAAAACACAAAATTATTATCAAATTTTCATCAATTTTTAGTATAAAAACAGTTTTTTTCAAAATGACTAAGTCAAACCTCCACCCACGCTTTTAGTTTCAGTAGTACATTACAGTTCTCGGTGATCCGCGTCGATTGGTACCTTTATCGCGCGTTTCCGGGATCTGGAAGTTTGTCAAATCGAAGAAAACTCGAAAACAATAGAACCGAGGTTACCTAAGGGGTAGCACATCGACAGAAATAGGAACATTGTAAATTTTAATTGTGACGTATTTATAAGTGTTAGACTAATTGTTCCTGTAATATTCGGTTCCTAGTTATTATTGTATAAGGACGTTCCGTAGGGATTAAACCGAGTTTTCGGAAATTTTATTTTTCATATATTTTCATAAAATCTGAGTTATACTTCCTGTCTTCCTGCAATAATCTTTATATTTTTCGGCTTGTTTTTCAACTTCTTGTCTCCGGCGAGGTCCCTGGTATATATTCCGACGTTCGGCGCTGTTGCTAGGTCCTCCTGGAACAAAGAAAACACAAAATTATTATCAAATTTTCATCAATTTTTAGTATAAAAACAGTTTTTTTCAAAATGACTAAGTCAAACCTCCACCCACGCTTTTAGTTTCAGTAGTACATTACAGTTCTCGGTGATCCGCGTCGATTGGTACCTTTATCGCGCGTTTCCGGGATCTGGAAGTTTGTCAAATCGAAGAAAACTCGAAAACAATAGAACCGAGGTTACCTAAGGGGTAGCACATCGACAGAAATAGGAACATTGTAAATTTTAATTGTGGCGTATTTATAAGTGTTAGACTAATTGTTCCTGTAATATTCGGTTCCTAGTTATTATTGTATAAGGACGTTCCGTAGGGATTAAACCGAGTTTTCGGAAATTTTATTTTTCATATATTTTCATAAAATCTGAGTTATACTTCCTGTCTTCCTGCAATAATCTTTATATTTTTCGGCTTGTTTTTCAACTTCTTGTCTCCGGCGAGGTCCCTGGTATATATTCCGACGTTCGGCGCTGTTGCTAGGTCCTCCTGGAACAAAGAAAACACAAAATTATTATCAAATTTTCATCAATTTTTAGTATAAAAACAGTTTTTTCAAAATGACTAAGTCAAACCTCCACCCACGCTTTTAGTTTCAGAAGTACATTACAGTTCTCGGTGATCCGCGTCGATTGGTACCTTTATCGCGCGTTTCCGGGATCTGGAAGTTTGTCAAATCGAAGAAAACTCGAAAACAATAGAACCGAGGTTACCTAAGGGGTAGCACATCGACAGAAATAGGAACATTGTAAATTTTAATTGTGACGTATTTATAAGTGTTAGACTAATTGTTCCTGTAATATTCGGTTCCTAGTTATTATTGTATAAGGACGTTCCGTAGGGATTAAACCGAGTTTTCGGAAATTTTATTTTTCATAAAATCTGAGTTATACTTCCTGTCTTCCTGCAATAATCTTTATATTTTTCGGCTTGTTTTTCAACTTCTTGTCTCCGGCGAGGTCCCTGGTATATATTCCGACGTTCGGCGCTGTTGCTAGGTCCTCCTGGAACAAAGAAAACACAAAATTATTATCAAATTTTCATCAATTTTTAGTATAAAAACAGTTTTTTTCAAAATGACTAAGTCAAACCTCCACCCACGCTTTTAGTTTCAGTAGTACATTACAGTTCTCGGTGATCCGCGTCGATTGGTACCTTTATCGCGCGTTTCCGGGATCTGGAAGTTTGTCAAATCGAAGAAAACTCGAAAACAATAGAACCGAGGTTACCTAAGGGGTAGCACATCGACAGAAATAGGAACATTGTAAATTTTAATTGTGGCGTATTTATAAGTGTTAGACTAATTGTTCCTGTAATATTCGGTTCCTAGTTATTATTGTATAAGGACGTTCCGTAGGGATTAAACCGAGTTTTCGGAAATTTTATTTTTCATATATTTTCATAAAATCTGAGTTATACTTCCTGTCTTCCTGCAATAATCTTTATATTTTTCGGCTTGTTTTTCAACTTCTTGTCTCCGGCGAGGTCCCTGGTATATATTCCGACGTTCGGCGCTGTTGCTAGGTCCTCCTGGAACAAAGAAAACACAAAATTATTATCAAATTTTCATCAATTTTTAGTATAAAAACAGTTTTTTCAAAATGACTAAGTCAAACCTCCACCCACGCTTTTAGTTTCAGAAGTACATTACAGTTCTCGGTGATCCGCGTCGATTGGTACCTTTATCGCGCGTTTCCGGGATCTGGAAGTTTGTCAAATCGAAGAAAACTCGAAAACAATAGAACCGAGGTTACCTAAGGGGTAGCACATCGACAGAAATAGGAACATTGTAAATTTTAATTGTGACGTATTTATAAGTGTTAGACTAATTGTTCCTGTAATATTCGGTTCCTAGTTATTATTGTATAAGGACGTTCCGTAGGGATTAAACCGAGTTTTCGGAAATTTTATTTTTCATAAAATCTGAGTTATACTTCCTGTCTTCCTGCAATAATCTTTATATTTTTCGGCTTGTTTTTCAACTTCTTGTCTCCGGCGAGGTCCCTGGTATATATTCCGACGTTCGGCGCTGTTGCTAGGTCCTCCTGGAACAAAGAAAACACAAAATTATTATCAAATTTTCATCAATTTTTAGTATAAAAACAGTTTTTTTCAAAATGACTAAGTCAAACCTCCACCCACGCTTTTAGTTTCAGTAGTACATTACAGTTCTCGGTGATCCGCGTCGATTGGTACCTTTATCGCGCGTTTCCGGGATCTGGAAGTTTGTCAAATCGAAGAAAACTCGAAAACAATAGAACCGAGGTTACCTAAGGGGTAGCACATCGACAGAAATAGGAACATTGTAAATTTTAATTGTGACGTATTTATAAGTGTTAGACTAATTGTTCCTGTAATATTCGGTTCCTAGTTATTATTGTATAAGGACGTTCCGTAGGGATTAAACCGAGTTTTCGGAAATTTTATTTTTCATATATTTTCATAAAATCTGAGTTATACTTCCTGTCTTCCTGCAATAATCTTTATATTTTTCGGCTTGTTTTTCAACTTCTTGTCTCCGGCGAGGTCCCTGGTATATATTCCGACGTTCGGCGCTGTTGCTAGGTCCTCCTGGAACAAAGAAAACACAAAATTATTATCAAATTTTCATCAATTTTTAGTATAAAAACAGTTTTTTTCAAAATGACTAAGTCAAACCTCCACCCACGCTTTTAGTTTCAGTAGTACATTACAGTTCTCGGTGATCCGCGTCGATTGGTACCTTTATCGCGCGTTTCCGGGATCTGGAAGTTTGTCAAATCGAAGAAAACTCGAAAACAATAGAACCGAGGTTACCTAAGGGGTAGCACATCAACAGAAATAGGAACATTGTAAATTTTAATTGTGACGTATTTATAAGTGTTAGACTAATTGTTCCTGTAATATTCGGTTCCTAGTTATTATTGTATAAGGACGTTCCGTAGGGATTAAACCGAGTTTTCGGAAATTTTATTTTTCATATATTTTCATAAAATCTGAGTTATACTTCCTGTCTTCCTGCAATAATCTTTATATTTTTCGGCTTGTTTTTCAACTTCTTGTCTCCGGCGAGGTCCCTGGTATACATTCCGACGTTCGGCGCTGTTGCTAGGTCCTCCTGGAACAAAGAAAACACAAAATTATTATCAAATTTTCATCAATTTTTAGTATAAAAACAGTTTTTTTCAAAATGACTAAGTCAAACCTCCACCCACGCTTTTAGTTTCAGTAGTACATTACAGTTCTCGGTGATCCGCGTCGATTGGTACCTTTATCGCGCGTTTCCGGGATCTGGAAGTTTGTCAAATCGAAGAAAACTCGAAAACAATAGAACCGAGGTTACCTAAGGGGTAGCACATCGACAGAAATAGGAACATTGTAAATTTTAATTGTGGCGTATTTATAAGTGTTAGACTAATTGTTCCTGTAATATTCGGTTCCTAGTTATTATTGTATAAGGACGTTCCGTAGGGATTAAACCGAGTTTTCGGAAATTTTATTTTTCATATATTTTCATAAAATCTGAGTTATACTTCCTGTCTTCCTGCAATAATCTTTATATTTTTCGGCTTGTTTTTCAACTTCTTGTCTCCGGCGAGGTCCCTGGTATATATTCCGACGTTCGGCGCTGTTGCTAGGTCCTCCTGGAACAAAGAAAACACAAAATTATTATCAAATTTTCATCAATTTTTAGTATAAAAACAGTTTTTTCAAAATGACTAAGTCAAACCTCCACCCACGCTTTTAGTTTCAGTAGTACATTACAGTTCTCGGTGATCCGCGTCGATTGGTACCTTTATCGCGCGTTTCCGGGATCTGGAAGTTTGTCAAATCGAAGAAAACTCGAAAACAATAGAACCGAGGTTACCTAAGGGGTAGCACATCGACAGAAATAGGAACATTGTAAATTTTAATTGTGACGTATTTATAAGTGTTAGACTAATTGTTCCTGTAATATTCGGTTCCTAGTTATTATTGTATAAGGACGTTCCGTAGGGATTAAACCGAGTTTTCGGAAATTTTATTTTTCATATATTTTCATAAAATCTGAGTTATACTTCCTGTCTTCCTGCAATAATCTTTATATTTTTCGGCTTGTTTTTCAACTTCTTGTCTCCGGCGAGGTCCCTGGTATATATTCCGACGTTCGGCGCTGTTGCTAGGTCCTCCTGGAACAAAGAAAACACAAAATTATTATCAAATTTTCATCAATTTTTAGTATAAAAACAGTTTTTTTCAAAATGACTAAGTCAAACCTCCACCCACGCTTTTAGTTTCAGTAGTACATTACAGTTCTCGGTGATCCGCGTCGATTGGTACCTTTATCGCGCGTTTCCGGGATCTGGAAGTTTGTCAAATCGAAGAAAACTCGAAAACAATAGAACCGAGGTTACCTAAGGGGTAGCACATCGACAGAAATAGGAACATTGTAAATTTTAATTGTGACGTATTTATAAGTGTTAGACTAATTGTTCCTGTAATATTCGGTTCGTAGTTATTATTGTATAAGTACGTTCCGTAGGGATTAAACCGAGTTTTCGGAAATTTTATTTTTCATATATTTTCATAAAATCTGAGTTATACTTCCTTTCTTCCTGCAATAATCTTTATATTTTTCGGCTTGTTTTTCAACTTCTTGTCTCCGGCGAGGTCCCTGGTATATATTCCGATGTTCGGCGCTGTTGCTAGGTCCTCCTGGAACAAAGAAAACACAAAATTATTATCAAATTTTCATCAATTTTTAGTATAAAAACAGTTTTTTCAAAATGACTAAGTCAAACCTCCACCCACGCTTTTAGTTTCAGTAGTAAATTACAGTTCTCGGTGATCCGCGTCGATTGGTACCTTTATCGCGCGTTTCCGGGATCTGGAAGTTTGTCAAATCGAAGAAAACTCGAAAACAATAGAACCGAGGTTACCTAAGGGGTAGCACATCGACAGAAATAGGAACATTGTAAATTTTAATTGTGACGTATTTATAAGTGTTAGACTAATTGTTCCTGTAATATTCGGTTCCTAGTTATTATTGTATAAGGACGTTCCGTAGGGATTAAACCGAGTTTTCGGAAATTTTATTTTTCATATATTTTCATAAAATCTGAGTTATACTTCCTGTCTTCCTGCAATAATCTTTATATTTTTCGGCTTGTTTTTCAACTTCTTGTCTCCGGCGAGGTCCCTGGTATATATTCCGACGTTCGGCGCTGTTGCTAGGTCCTCCTGGAACAAAGAAAACACAAAATTATTATCAAATTTTCATCAATTTTTAGTATAAAAACAGTTTTTTTCAAAATGACTAAGTCAAACCTCCACCCACGCTTTTAGTTTCAGTAGTACATTACAGTTCTCGGTGATCCGCGTCGATTGGTACCTTTATCGCGCGTTTCCGGGATCTGGAAGTTTGTCAAATCGAAGAAAACTCGAAAACAATAGAACCGAGGTTACCTAAGGGGTAGCACATCGACAGAAATAGGAACATTGTAAATTTTAATTGTGACGTATTTATAAGTGTTAGACTAATTGTTCCTGTAATATTCGGTTCCTAGTTATTATTGTATAAGGACGTTCCGTAGGGATTAAACCGAGTTTTCGGAAATTTTATTTTTCATATATTTTCATAAAATCTGAGTTATACTTCCTGTCTTCCTGCAATAATCTTTATATTTTTCGGCTTGTTTTTCAACTTCTTGTCTCCGGCGAGGTCCCTGGTATATATTCCGACGTTCGGCGCTGTTGCTAGGTCCTCCTGGAACAAAGAAAACACAAAATTATTATCAAATTTTCATCAATTTTTAGTATAAAAACAGTTTTTTTCAAAATGACTAAGTCAAACCTCCACCCACGCTTTTAGTTTCAGTAGTACATTACAGTTCTCGGTGATCCGCGTCGATTGGTACCTTTATCGCGCGTTTCCGGGATCTGGAAGTTTGTCAAATCGAAGAAAACTCGAAAACAATAGAACCGAGGTTACCTAAGGGGTAGCACATCGACAGAAATAGGAACATTGTAAATTTTAATTGTGACGTATTTATAAGTGTTAGACTAATTGTTCCTGTAATATTCGGTTCCTAGTTATTATTGTATAAGGACGTTCCGTAGGGATTAAACCGAGTTTTCGGAAATTTTATTTTTCATATATTTTCATAAAATCTGAGTTATACTTCCTGTCTTCCTGCAATAATCTTTATATTTTTCGGCTTGTTTTTCAACTTCTTGTCTCCGGCGAGGTCCCTGGTATATATTCCGACGTTCGGCGCTGTTGCTAGGTCCTCCTGGAACAAAGAAAACACAAAATTATTATCAAATTTTCATCAATTTTTAGTATAAAAACAGTTTTTTTCAAAATGACTAAGTCAAACCTCCACCCACGCTTTTAGTTTCAGTAGTACATTACAGTTCTCGGTGATCCGCGTCGATTGGTACCTTTATCGCGCGTTTCCGGGATCTGGAAGTTTGTCAAATCGAAGAAAACTCGAAAACAATAGAACCGAGGTTACCTAAGGGGTAGCACATCGACAGAAATAGGAACATTGTAAATTTTAATTGTGACGTATTTATAAGTGTTAGACTAATTGTTCCTGTAATATTCGGTTCCTAGTTATTATTGTATAAGGACGTTCCGTAGGGATTAAACCGAGTTTTCGGAAATTTTATTTTTCATATATTTTCATAAAATCTGAGTTATACTTCCTGTCTTCCTGCAATAATCTTTATATTTTTCGGCTTGTTTTTCAACTTCTTGTCTCCGGCGAGGTCCCTGGTATATATTCCGACGTTCGGCGCTGTTGCTAGGTCCTCCTGGAACAAAGAAAACACAAAATTATTATCAAATTTTCATCAATTTTTAGTATAAAAACAGTTTTTTCAAAATGACTAAGTCAAACCTCCACCCACGCTTTTAGTTTCAGTAGTACATTACAGTTCTCGGTGATCCGCGTCGATTGGTACCTTTATCGCGCGTTTCCGGGATCTGGAAGTTTGTCAAATCGAAGAAAACTCGAAAACAATAGAACCGAGGTTACCTAAGGGGTAGCACATCGACAGAAATAGGAACATTGTAAATTTTAATTGTGACGTATTTATAAGTGTTAGACTAATTGTTCCTGTAATATTCGGTTCCTAGTTATTATTGTATAAGGACGTTCCGTAGGGATTAAACCGAGTTTTCGGAAATTTTATTTTTCATATATTTTCATAAAATCTGAGTTATACTTCCTGTCTTCCTGCAATAATCTTTATATTTTTCGGCTTGTTTTTCAACTTCTTGTCTCCGGCGAGGTCCCTGGTATATATTCCGATGTTCGGCGCTGTTGCTAGGTCCTCCTGGAACAAAGAAAACACAAAATTATTATCAAATTTTCATCAATTTTTAGTATAAAAACAGTTTTTTCAAAATGACTAAGTCAAACCTCCACCCACGCTTTTAGTTTCAGTAGTAAATTACAGTTCTCGGTGATCCGCGTCGATTGGTACCTTTATCGCGCGTTTCCGGGATCTGGAAGTTTGTCAAATCGAAGAAAACTCGAAAACAATAGAACCGAGGTTACCTAAGGGGTAGCACATCGACAGAAATAGGAACATTGTAAATTTTAATTGTGACGTATTTATAAGTGTTAGACTAATTGTTCCTGTAATATTCGGTTCCTAGTTATTATTGTATAAGGACGTTCCGTAGGGATTAAACCGAGTTTTCGGAAATTTTATTTTTCATATATTTTCATAAAATCTGAGTTATACTTCCTGTCTTCCTGCAATAATCTTTATATTTTTCGGCTTGTTTTTCAACTTCTTGTCTCCGGCGAGGTCCCTGGTATATATTCCGACGTTCGGCGCTGTTGCTAGGTCCTCCTGGAACAAAGAAAACACAAAATTATTATCAAATTTTCATCAATTTTTAGTATAAAAACAGTTTTTTTCAAAATGACTAAGTCAAACCTCCACCCACGCTTTTAGTTTCAGTAGTACATTACAGTTCTCGGTGATCCGCGTCGATTGGTACCTTTATCGCGCGTTTCCGGGATCTGGAAGTTTGTCAAATCGATGAAAACTCGAAAACAATAGAACCGAGGTTACCTAAGGGGTAGCACATCGACAGAAATAGGAACATTGTAAATTTTAATTGTGACGTATTTATAAGTGTTAGACTAATTGTTCCTGTAATATTCGGTTCCTAGTTATTATTGTATAAGGACGTTCCGTAGGGATTAAACCGAGTTTTCGGAAATTTTATTTTTCATATATTTTCATAAAATCTGAGTTATACTTCCTGTCTTCCTGCAATAATCTTTATATTTTTCGGCTTGTTTTTCAACTTCTTGTCTCCGGCGAGGTCCCTGGTATATATTCCGACGTTCGGCGCTGTTGCTAGGTCCTCCTGGAACAAAGAAAACACAAAATTATTATCAAATTTTCATCAATTTTTAGTATAAAAACAGTTTTTTTCAAAATGACTAAGTCAAACCTCCACCCACGCTTTTAGTTTCAGTAGTACATTACAGTTCTCGGTGATCCGCGTCGATTGGTACCTTTATCGCGCGTTTCCGGGATCTGGAAGTTTGTCAAATCGAAGAAAACTCGAAAACAATAGAACCGAGGTTACCTAAGGGGTAGCACATCGACAGAAATAGGAACATTGTAAATTTTAATTGTGACGTATTTATAAGTGTTAGACTAATTGTTCCTGTAATATTCGGTTCCTAGTTATTATTGTATAAGGACGTTCCGTAGGGATTAAACCGAGTTTTCGGAAATTTTATTTTTCATATATTTTCATAAAATCTGAGTTATACTTCCTGTCTTCCTGCAATAATCTTTATATTTTTCGGCTTGTTTTTCAACTTCTTGTCTCCGGCGAGGTCCCTGGTATATATTCCGACGTTCGGCGCTGTTGCTAGGTCCTCCTGGAACAAAGAAAACACAAAATTATTATCAAATTTTCATCAATTTTTAGTATAAAAACAGTTTTTTCAAAATGACTAAGTCAAACCTCCACCCACGCTTTTAGTTTCAGTAGTACATTACAGTTCTCGGTGATCCGCGTCGATTGGTACCTTTATCGCGCGTTTCCGGGATCTGGAAGTTTGTCAAATCGAAGAAAACTCGAAAACAATAGAACCGAGGTTACCTAAGGGGTAGCACATCGACAGAAATAGGAACATTGTAAATTTTAATTGTGACGTATTTATAAGTGTTAGACTAATTGTTCCTGTAATATTCGGTTCGTAGTTATTATTGTATAAGTACGTTCCGTAGGGATTAAACCGAGTTTTCGGAAATTTTATTTTTCATATATTTTCATAAAATCTGAGTTATACTTCCTGTCTTCCTGCAATAATCTTTATATTTTTCGGCTTGTTTTTCAACTTCTTGTCTCCGGCGAGGTCCCTGGTATATATTCCGATGTTCGGCGCTGTTGCTAGGTCCTCCTGGAACAAAGAAAACACAAAATTATTATCAAATTTTCATCAATTTTTAGTATAAAAACAGTTTTTTCAAAATGACTAAGTCAAACCTCCACCCACGCTTTTAGTTTCAGTAGAACATTACAGTTCTCGGTGATCCGCGTCGATTGGTACCTTTATCGCGCGTTTCCGGGATCTGGAAGTTTGTCAAATCGAAGAAAACTCGAAAACAATAGAACCGAGGTTACCTAAGGGGTAGCACATCGACAGAAATAGGAACATTGTAAATTTTAATTGTGACGTATTTATAAGTGTTAGACTAATTGTTCCTGTAATATTCGGTTCCTAGTTATTATTGTATAAGGACGTTCCGTAGGGATTAAACCGAGTTTTCGGAAATTTTATTTTTCATATATTTTCATAAAATCTGAGTTATACTTCCTGTCTTCCTGCAATAATCTTTATATTTTTCGGCTTGTTTTTCAACTTCTTGTCTCCGGCGAGGTCCCTGGTATATATTCCGACGTTCGGCGCTGTTGCTAGGTCCTCCTGGAACAAAGAAAACACAAAATTATTATCAAATTTTCATCAATTTTTAGTATAAAAACAGTTTTTTTCAAAATGACTAAGTCAAACCTCCACCCACGCTTTTAGTTTCAGTAGTACATTACAGTTCTCGGTGATCCGCGTCGATTGGTACCTTTATCGCGCGTTTCCGGGATCTGGAAGTTTGTCAAATCGAAGAAAACTCGAAAACAATAGAACCGAGGTTACCTAAGGGGTAGCACATCGACAGAAATAGGAACATTGTAAATTTTAATTGTGGCGTATTTATAAGTGTTAGACTAATTGTTCCTGTAATATTCGGTTCCTAGTTATTATTGTATAAGGACGTTCCGTAGGGATTAAACCGAGTTTTCGGAAATTTTATTTTTCATATATTTTCATAAAATCTGAGTTATACTTCCTGTCTTCCTGCAATAATCTTTATATTTTTCGGCTTGTTTTTCAACTTCTTGTCTCCGGCGAGGTCCCTGGTATATATTCCGACGTTCGGCGCTGTTGCTAGGTCCTCCTGGAACAAAGAAAACACAAAATTATTATCAAATTTTCATCAATTTTTAGTATAAAAACAGTTTTTTCAAAATGACTAAGTCAAACCTCCACCCACGCTTTTAGTTTCAGTAGTACATTACAGTTCTCGGTGATCCGCGTCGATTGGTACCTTTATCGCGCGTTTCCGGGATCTGGAAGTTTGTCAAATCGAAGAAAACTCGAAAACAATAGAACCGAGGTTACCTAAGGGGTAGCACATCGACAGAAATAGGAACATTGTAAATTTTAATTGTGACGTATTTATAAGTGTTAGACTAATTGTTCCTGTAATATTCGGTTCCTAGTTATTATTGTATAAGGACGTTCCGTAGGGATTAAACCGAGTTTTCGGAAATTTTATTTTTCATATATTTTCATAAAATCTGAGTTATACTTCCTGTCTTCCTGCAATAATCTTTATATTTTTCGGCTTGTTTTTCAACTTCTTGTCTCCGGCGAGGTCCCTGGTATATATTCCGACGTTCGGCGCTGTTGCTAGGTCCTCCTGGAACAAAGAAAACACAAAATTATTATCAAATTTTCATCAATTTTTAGTATAAAAACAGTTTTTTCAAAATGACTAAGTCAAACCTCCACCCACGCTTTTAGTTTCAAAAGTACATTACAGTTCTCGGTGATCCGCGTCGATTGGTACCTTTATCGCGCGTTTCCGGGATCTGGAAGTTTGTCAAATCGAAGAAAACTCGAAAACAATAGAACCGAGGTTACCTAAGGGGTAGCACATCGACAGAAATAGGAACATTGTAAATTTTAATTGTGACGTATTTCTAAGTGTTAGACTAATTGTTCCTGTAATATTCGGTTCCTAGTTATTATTGTATAAGGACGTTCCGTAGGGATTAAACCGAGTTTTCGGAAATTTTATTTTTCATATATTTTCATAAAATCTGAGTTATACTTCCTGTCTTCCTGCAATAATCTTTATATTTTTCGGCTTGTTTTTCAACTTCTTGTCTCCGGCGAGGTCCCTGGTATATATTCCGACGTTCGGCGCTGTTGCTAGGTCCTCCTGGAACAAAGAAAACACAAAATTATTATCAAATTTTCATCAATTTTTAGTATAAAAACAGTTTTTTTCAAAATGACTAAGTCAAACCTCCACCCACGCTTTTAGTTTCAGTAGTACATTACAGTTCTCGGTGATCCGCGTCGATTGGTACCTTTATCGCGCGTTTCCGGGATCTGGAAGTTTGTCAAATCGAAGAAAACTCGAAAACAATAGAACCGAGGTTACCTAAGGGGTAGCACATCGACAGAAATAGGAACATTGTAAATTTTAATTGTGACGTATTTATAAGTGTTAGACTAATTGTTCCTGTAATATTCGGTTCCTAGTTATTATTGTATAAGGACGTTCCGTAGGGATTAAACCGAGTTTTCGGAAATTTTATTTTTCATATATTTTCATAAAATCTGAGTTATACTTCCTGTCTTCCTGCAATAATCTTTATATTTTTCGGCTTGTTTTTCAACTTCTTGTCTCCGGCGAGGTCCCTGGTATATATTCCGACGTTCGGCGCTGTTGCTAGGTCCTCCTGGAACAAAGAAAACACAAAATTATTATCAAATTTTCATCAATTTTTAGTATAAAAACAGTTTTTTTCAAAATGACTAAGTCAAACCTCCACCCACGCTTTTAGTTTCAGTAGTACATTACAGTTCTCGGTGATCCGCGTCGATTGGTACCTTTATCGCGCGTTTCCGGGATCTGGAAGTTTGTCAAATCGAAGAAAACTCGAAAACAATAGAACCGAGGTTACCTAAGGGGTAGCACATCGACAGAAATAGGAACATTGTAAATTTTAATTGTGACGTATTTATAAGTGTTAGACTAATTGTTCCTGTAATATTCGGTTCCTAGTTATTATTGTATAAGGACGTTCCGTAGGGATTAAACCGAGTTTTCGGAAATTTTATTTTTCATATATTTTCATAAAATCTGAGTTATACTTCCTGTCTTCCTGCAATAATCTTTATATTTTTCGGCTTGTTTTTCAACTTCTTGTCTCCGGCGAGGTCCCTGGTATATATTCCGACGTTCGGCGCTGTTGCTAGGTCCTCCTGGAACAAAGAAAACACAAAATTATTATCAAATTTTCATCAATTTTTAGTATAAAAACAGTTTTTTTCAAATGACTAAGTCAAACCTCCACCCACGCTTTTAGTTTCAGTAGTACATTACAGTTCTCGGTGATCCGCGTCGATTGGTACCTTTATCGCGCGTTTCCGGGATCTGGAAGTTTGTCAAATCGAAGAAAACTCGAAAACAATAGAACCGAGGTTACCTAAGGGGTAGCACATCGACAGAAATAGGAACATTGTAAATTTTAATTGTGACGTATTTATAAGTGTTAGACTAATTGTTCCTGTAATAGTCGGTTCCTAGTTATTATTGTATAAGGACGTTCCGTAGGGATTAAACCGAGTTTTCGGAAATTTTATTTTTCATATATTTTCATAAAATCTGAGTTATACTTCCTGTCTTCCTGCAATAATCTTTATATTTTTCGGCTTGTTTTTCAACTTCTTGTCTCCGGCGAGGTCCCTGGTATATATTCCGACGTTCGGCGCTGTTGCTAGGTCCTCCTGGAACAAAGAAAACACAAAATTATTATCAAATTTTCATCAATTTTTAGTAGAAAAACAGTTTTTTTCAAAATGACTAAGTCAAACCTCCACCCACGCTTTTAGTTTCAGTAGTACATTACAGTTCTCGGTGATCCGCGTCGATTGGTACCTTTATCGCGCGTTTCCGGGATCTGGAAGTTTGTCAAATCGAAGAAAACTCGAAAACAATAGAACCGAGGTTACCTAAGGGGTAGCACATCGACAGAAATAGGAACATTGTAAATTTTAATTGTGACGTATTTATAAGTGTTAGACTAATTGTTCCTGTAATATTCGGTTCCTAGTTATTATTGTATAAGGACGTTCCGTAGGGATTAAACCGAGTTTTCGGAAATTTTATTTTTCATAAAATCTGAGTTATACTTCCTGTCTTCCTGCAATAATCTTTATATTTTTCGGCTTGTTTTTCAACTTCTTGTCTCCGGCGAGGTCCCTGGTATATATTCCGACGTTCGGCGCTGTTGCTAGGTCCTCCTGGAACAAAGAAAACACAAAATTATTATCAAATTTTCATCAATTTTTAGTATAAAAACAGTTTTTTTCAAAATGACTAAGTCAAACCTCCACCCACGCTTTTAGTTTCAGTAGTACATTACAGTTCTCGGTGATCCGCGTCGATTGGTACCTTTATCGCGCGTTTCCGGGATCTGGAAGTTTGTCAAATCGAAGAAAACTCGAAAACAATAGAACCGAGGTTACCTAAGGGGTAGCACATCGACAGAAATAGGAACATTGTAAATTTTAATTGTGACGTATTTATAAGTGTTAGACTAATTGTTCCTGTAATAGTCGGTTCCTAGTTATTATTGTATAAGGACGTTCCGTAGGGATTAAACCGAGTTTTCGGAAATTTTATTTTTCATATATTTTCATAAAATCTGAGTTATACTTCCTGTCTTCCTGCAATAATCTTTATATTTTTCGGCTTGTTTTTCAACTTCTTGTCTCCGGCGAGGTCCCTGGTATATATTCCGACGTTCGGCGCTGTTGCTAGGTCCTCCTGGAACAAAGAAAACACAAAATTATTATCAAATTTTCATCAATTTTTAGTAGAAAAACAGTTTTTTTCAAAATGACTAAGTCAAACCTCCACCCACGCTTTTAGTTTCAGTAGTACATTACAGTTCTCGGTGATCCGCGTCGATTGGTACCTTTATCGCGCGTTTCCGGGATCTGGAAGTTTGTCAAATCGAAGAAAACTCGAAAACAATAGAACCGAGGTTACCTAAGGGGTAGCACATCGACAGAAATAGGAACATTGTAAATTTTAATTGTGACGTATTTATAAGTGTTAGACTAATTGTTCCTGTAATATTCGGTTCCTAGTTATTATTGTATAAGGACGTTCCGTAGGGATTAAACCGAGTTTTCGGAAATTTTATTTTTCATATATTTTCATAAAATCTGAGTTATACTTCCTGTCTTCCTGCAATAATCTTTATATTTTTCGGCTTGTTTTTCAACTTCTTGTCTCCGGCGAGGTCCCTGGTATATATTCCGACGTTCGGCGCTGTTGCTAGGTCCTCCTGGAACAAAGAAAACACAAAATTATTATCAAATTTTCATCAATTTTTAGTATAAAAACAGTTTTTTTCAAATGACTAAGTCAAACCTCCACCCACGCTTTTAGTTTCAGTAGTACATTACAGTTCTCGGTGATCCGCGTCGATTGGTACCTTTATCGCGCGTTTCCGGGATCTGGAAGTTTGTCAAATCGAAGAAAACTCGAAAACAATAGAACCGAGGTTACCTAAGGGGTAGCACATCGACAGAAATAGGAACATTGTAAATTTTAATTGTGACGTATTTATAAGTGTTAGACTAATTGTTCCTGTAATAGTCGGTTCCTAGTTATTATTGTATAAGGACGTTCCGTAGGGATTAAACCGAGTTTTCGGAAATTTTATTTTTCATATATTTTCATAAAATCTGAGTTATACTTCCTGTCTTCCTGCAATAATCTTTATATTTTTCGGCTTGTTTTTCAACTTCTTGTCTCCGGCGAGGTCCCTGGTATATATTCCGACGTTCGGCGCTGTTGCTAGGTCCTCCTGGAACAAAGAAAACACAAAATTATTATCAAATTTTCATCAATTTTTAGTAGAAAAACAGTTTTTTTCAAAATGACTAAGTCAAACCTCCACCCACGCTTTTAGTTTCAGTAGTACATTACAGTTCTCGGTGATCCGCGTCGATTGGTACCTTTATCGCGCGTTTCCGGGATCTGGAAGTTTGTCAAATCGAAGAAAACTCGAAAACAATAGAACCGAGGTTACCTAAGGGGTAGCACATCGACAGAAATAGGAACATTGTAAATTTTAATTGTGACGTATTTATAAGTGTTAGACTAATTGTTCCTGTAATATTCGGTTCCTAGTTATTATTGTATAAGAACGTTCCGTAGGGATTAAACCGAGTTTTCGGAAATTTTATTTTTCATAAAATCTGAGTTATACTTCCTGTCTTCCTGCAATAATCTTTATATTTTTCGGCTTGTTTTTCAACTTCTTGTCTCCGGCGAGGTCCCTGGTATATATTCCGACGTTCGGCGCTGTTGCTAGGTCCTCCTGGAACAAAGAAAACACAAAATTATTATCAAATTTTCATCAATTTTTAGTATAAAAACAGTTTTTTTCAAAATGACTAAGTCAAACCTCCACCCACGCTTTTAGTTTCAGTAGTACATTACAGTTCTCGGTGATCCGCGTCGATTGGTACCTTTATCGCGCGTTTCCGGGATCTGGAAGTTTGTCAAATCGAAGAAAACTCGAAAACAATAGAACCGAGGTTACCTAAGGGGTAGCACATCGACAGAAATAGGAACATTGTAAATTTTAATTGTGACGTATTTATAAGTGTTAGACTAATTGTTCCTGTAATATTCGGTTCCTAGTTATTATTGTATAAGGACGTTCCGTAGGGATTAAACCGAGTTTTCGGAAATTTTATTTTTCATATATTTTCATAAAATCTGAGTTATACTTCCTGTCTTCCTGCAATAATCTTTATATTTTTCGGCTTGTTTTTCAACTTCTTGTCTCCGGCGAGGTCCCTGGTATATATTCCGACGTTCGGCGCTGTTGCTAGGTCCTCCTGGAACAAAGAAAACACAAAATTATTATCAAATTTTCATCAATTTTTAGTATAAAAACAGTTTTTTTCAAAATGACTAAGTCAAACCTCCACCCACGCTTTTAGTTTCAGTAGTACATTACAGTTCTCGGTGATCCGCGTCGATTGGTACCTTTATCGCGCGTTTCCGGGATCTGGAAGTTTGTCAAATCGAAGAAAACTCGAAAACAATAGAACCGAGGTTACCTAAGGGGTAGCACATCGACAGAAATAGGAACATTGTAAATTTTAATTGTGACGTATTTATAAGTGTTAGACTAATTGTTCCTGTAATATTCGGTTCCTAGTTATTATTGTATAAGGACGTTCCGTAGGGATTAAACCGAGTTTTCGGAAATTTTATTTTTCATATATTTTCATAAAATCTGAGTTATACTTCCTGTCTTCCTGCAATAATCTTTATATTTTTCGGCTTGTTTTTCAACTTCTTGTCTCCGGCGAGGTCCCTGGTATATATTCCGACGTTCGGCGCTGTTGCTAGGTCCTCCTGGAACAAAGAAAACACAAAATTATTATCAAATTTTCATCAATTTTTAGTATAAAAACAGTTTTTTTCAAAATGACTAAGTCAAACCTCCACCCACGCTTTTAGTTTCAGTAGTACATTACAGTTCTCGGTGATCCGCGTCGATTGGTACCTTTATCGCGCGTTTCCGGGATCTGGAAGTTTGTCAAATCGAAGAAAACTCGAAAACAATAGAACCGAGGTTACCTAAGGGGTAGCACATCGACAGAAATAGGAACATTGTAAATTTTAATTGTGGCGTATTTATAAGTGTTAGACTAATTGTTCCTGTAATATTCGGTTCCTAGTTATTATTGTATAAGGACGTTCCGTAGGGATTAAACCGAGTTTTCGGAAATTTTATTTTTCATATATTTTCATAAAATCTGAGTTATACTTCCTGTCTTCCTGCAATAATCTTTATATTTTTCGGCTTGTTTTTCAACTTCTTGTCTCCGGCGAAGTCCCTGGTATATATTCCGACGTTCGGCGCTGTTGCTAGGTCCTCCTGAAACAAAGAAAACACAAAATTATTATCAAATTTTCATCAATTTTTAGTATAAAAACAGTTTTTTCAAAATGACTATGTCAAACCTCCACCCACGCTTTTAGTTTCAGTAGTACATTACAGTTCTCGGTGATCCGCGTCGATTGGTACCTTTATCGCGCGTTTCCGGGATCTGGAAGTTTGTCAAATCGAAGAAAACTCGAAAACAATAGAACCGAGGTTACCTAAGGGGTAGCACATCGACAGAAATAGGAACATTGTAAATTTTAATTGTGACGTATTTATAAGTGTTAGACTAATTGTTCCTGTAATATTCGGTTCCTAGTTATTATTGTATAAGGACGTTCCGTAGGGATTAAACCGAGTTTTCGGAAATTTTATTTTTCATAAAATCTGAGTTATACTTCCTGTCTTCCTGCAATAATCTTTATATTTTTCGGCTTGTTTTTCAACTTCTTGTCTCCGGCGAGGTCCCTGGTATATATTCCGACGTTCGGCGCTGTTGCTAGGTCCTCCTGGAACAAAGAAAACACAAAATTATTATCAAATTTTCATCAATTTTTAGTATAAAAACAGTTTTTTTCAAAATGACTAAGTCAAACCTCCACCCACGCTTTTAGTTTCAGTAGTACATTACAGTTCTCGGTGATCCGCGTCGATTGGTACCTTTATCGCGCGTTTCCGGGATCTGGAAGTTTGTCAAATCGAAGAAAACTCGAAAACAATAGAACCGAGGTTACCTAAGGGGTAGCACATCGACAGAAATAGGAACATTGTAAATTTTAATTGTGACGTATTTATAAGTGTTAGACTAATTGTTCCTGTAATAGTCGGTTCCTAGTTATTATTGTATAAGGACGTTCCGTAGGGATTAAACCGAGTTTTCGGAAATTTTATTTTTCATATATTTTCATAAAATCTGAGTTATACTTCCTGTCTTCCTGCAATAATCTTTATATTTTTCGGCTTGTTTTTCAACTTCTTGTCTCCGGCGAGGTCCCTGGTATATATTCCGACGTTCGGCGCTGTTGCTAGGTCCTCCTAGAACAAAGAAAACACAAAATTATTATCAAATTTTCATCAATTTTTAGTAGAAAAACAGTTTTTTTCAAAATGACTAAGTCAAACCTCCACCCACGCTTTTAGTTTCAGTAGTACATTACAGTTCTCGGTGATCCGCGTCGATTGGTACCTTTATCGCGCGTTTCCGGGATCTGGAAGTTTGTCAAATCGAAGAAAACTCGAAAACAATAGAACCGAGGTTACCTAAGGGGTAGCACATCGACAGAAATAGGAACATTGTAAATTTTAATTGTGACGTATTTATAAGTGTTAGACTAATTGTTCCTGTAATATTCGGTTCCTAGTTATTATTGTATAAGGACGTTCCGTAGGGATTAAACCGAGTTTTCGGAAATTTTATTTTTCATAAAATCTGAGTTATACTTCCTGTCTTCCTGCAATAATCTTTATATTTTTCGGCTTGTTTTTCAACTTCTTGTCTCCGGCGAGGTCCCTGGTATATATTCCGACGTTCGGCGCTGTTGCTAGGTCCTCCTGGAACAAAGAAAACACAAAATTATTATCAAATTTTCATCAATTTTTAGTATAAAAACAGTTTTTTTCAAAATGACTAAGTCAAACCTCCACCCACGCTTTTAGTTTCAGTAGTACATTACAGTTCTCGGTGATCCGCGTCGATTGGTACCTTTATCGCGCGTTTCCGGGATCTGGAAGTTTGTCAAATCGAAGAAAACTCGAAAACAATAGAACCGAGGTTACCTAAGGGGTAGCACATCGACAGAAATAGGAACATTGTAAATTTTAATTGTGGCGTATTTATAAGTGTTAGACTAATTGTTCCTGTAATATTCGGTTCCTAGTTATTATTGTATAAGGACGTTCCGTAGGGATTAAACCGAGTTTTCGGAAATTTTATTTTTCATATATTTTCATAAAATCTGAGTTATACTTCCTGTCTTCCTGCAATAATCTTTATATTTTTCGGCTTGTTTTTCAACTTCTTGTCTCCGGCGAGGTCCCTGGTATATATTCCGACGTTCGGCGCTGTTGCTAGGTCCTCCTGGAACAAAGAAAACACAAAATTATTATCAAATTTTCATCAATTTTTAGTATAAAAACAGTTTTTTCAAAATGACTAAGTCAAACCTCCACCCACGCTTTTAGTTTCAGTAGTACATTACAGTTCTCGGTGATCCGCGTCGATTGGTACCTTTATCGCGCGTTTCCGGGATCTGGAAGTTTGTCAAATCGAAGAAAACTCGAAAACAATAGAACCGAGGTTACCTAAGGGGTAGCACATCGACAGAAATAGGAACATTGTAAATTTTAATTGTGACGTATTTATAAGTGTTAGACTAATTGTTCCTGTAATATTCGGTTCCTAGTTATTATTGTATAAGGACGTTCCGTAGGGATTAAACCGAGTTTTCGGAAATTTTATTTTTCATATATTTTCATAAAATCTGAGTTATACTTCCTGTCTTCCTGCAATAATCTTTATATTTTTCGGCTTGTTTTTCAACTTCTTGTCTCCGGCGAGGTCCCTGGTATATATTCCGACGTTCGGCGCTGTTGCTAGGTCCTCCTGGAACAAAGAAAACACAAAATTATTATCAAATTTTCATCAATTTTTAGTATAAAAACAGTTTTTTCAAAATGACTAAGTCAAACCTCCACCCACGCTTTTAGTTTCAGTAGTACATTACAGTTCTCGGTGATCCGCGTCGATTGGTACCTTTATCGCGCGTTTCCGGGATCTGGAAGTTTGTCAAATCGAAGAAAACTCGAAAACAATAGAACCGAGGTTACCTAAGGGGTAGCACATCGACAGAAATAGGAACATTGTAAATTTTAATTGTGACGTATTTATAAGTGTTAGACTAATTGTTCCTGTAATATTCGGTTCCTAGTTATTATTGTATAAGGACGTTCCGTAGGGATTAAACCGAGTTTTCGGAAATTTTATTTTTCATATATTTTCATAAAATCTGAGTTATACTTCCTGTCTTCCTGCAATAATCTTTATATTTTTCGGCTTGTTTTTCAACTTCTTGTCTCCGGCGAGGTCCCTGGTATACATTCCGACGTTCGGCGCTGTTGCTAGGTCCTCCTGGAACAAAGAAAACACAAAATTATTATCAAATTTTCATCAATTTTTAGTATAAAAACAGTTTTTTTCAAAATGACTAAGTCAAACCTCCACCCACGCTTTTAGTTTCAGTAGTACATTACAGTTCTCGGTGATCCGCGTCGATTGGTACCTTTATCGCGCGTTTCCGGGATCTGGAAGTTTGTCAAATCGAAGAAAACTCGAAAACAATAGAACCGAGGTTACCTAAGGGGTAGCACATCAACAGAAATAGGAACATTGTAAATTTTAATTGTGACGTATTTATAAGTGTTAGACTAATTGTTCCTGTAATATTCGGTTCCTAGTTATTATTGTATAAGGACGTTCCGTAGGGATTAAACCGAGTTTTCGGAAATTTTATTTTTCATATATTTTCATAAAATCTGAGTTATACTTCCTGTCTTCCTGCAATAATCTTTATATTTTTCGGCTTGTTTTTCAACTTCTTGTCTCCGGCGAGGTCCCTGGTATACATTCCGACGTTCGGCGCTGTTGCTAGGTCCTCCTGGAACAAAGAAAACACAAAATTATTATCAAATTTTCATCAATTTTTAGTATAAAAACAGTTTTTTTCAAAATGACTAAGTCAAACCTCCACCCACGCTTTTAGTTTCAGTAGTACATTACAGTTCTCGGTGATCCGCGTCGATTGGTACCTTTATCGCGCGTTTCCGGGATCTGGAAGTTTGTCAAATCGAAGAAAACTCGAAAACAATAGAACCGAGGTTACCTAAGGGGTAGCACATCGACAGAAATAGGAACATTGTAAATTTTAATTGTGGCGTATTTATAAGTGTTAGACTAATTGTTCCTGTAATATTCGGTTCCTAGTTATTATTGTATAAGGACGTTCCGTAGGGATTAAACCGAGTTTTCGGAAATTTTATTTTTCATATATTTTCATAAAATCTGAGTTATACTTCCTGTCTTCCTGCAATAATCTTTATATTTTTCGGCTTGTTTTTCAACTTCTTGTCTCCGGCGAGGTCCCTGGTATATATTCCGACGTTCGGCGCTGTTGCTAGGTCCTCCTGGAACAAAGAAAACACAAAATTATTATCAAATTTTCATCAATTTTTAGTATAAAAACAGTTTTTTCAAAATGACTAAGTCAAACCTCCACCCACGCTTTTAGTTTCAGTAGTACATTACAGTTCTCGGTGATCCGCGTCGATTGGTACCTTTATCGCGCGTTTCCGGGATCTGGAAGTTTGTCAAATCGAAGAAAACTCGAAAACAATAGAACCGAGGTTACCTAAGGGGTAGCACATCGACAGAAATAGGAACATTGTAAATTTTAATTGTGACGTATTTATAAGTGTTAGACTAATTGTTCCTGTAATATTCGGTTCCTAGTTATTATTGTATAAGGACGTTCCGTAGGGATTAAACCGAGTTTTCGGAAATTTTATTTTTCATATATTTTCATAAAATCTGAGTTATACTTCCTGTCTTCCTGCAATAATCTTTATATTTTTCGGCTTGTTTTTCAACTTCTTGTCTCCGGCGAGGTCCCTGGTATATATTCCGACGTTCGGCGCTGTTGCTAGGTCCTCCTGGAACAAAGAAAACACAAAATTATTATCAAATTTTCATCAATTTTTAGTATAAAAACAGTTTTTTTCAAAATGACTAAGTCAAACCTCCACCCACGCTTTTAGTTTCAGTAGTACATTACAGTTCTCGGTGATCCGCGTCGATTGGTACCTTTATCGCGCGTTTCCGGGATCTGGAAGTTTGTCAAATCGAAGAAAACTCGAAAACAATAGAACCGAGGTTACCTAAGGGGTAGCACATCGACAGAAATAGGAACATTGTAAATTTTAATTGTGGCGTATTTATAAGTGTTAGACTAATTGTTCCTGTAATATTCGGTTCCTAGTTATTATTGTATAAGGACGTTCCGTAGGGATTAAACCGAGTTTTCGGAAATTTTATTTTTCATATATTTTCATAAAATCTGAGTTATACTTCCTGTCTTCCTGCAATAATCTTTATATTTTTCGGCTTGTTTTTCAACTTCTTGTCTCCGGCGAAGTCCCTGGTATATATTCCGACGTTCGGCGCTGTTGCTAGGTCCTCCTGAAACAAAGAAAACACAAAATTATTATCAAATTTTCATCAATTTTTAGTATAAAAACAGTTTTTTCAAAATGACTATGTCAAACCTCCACCCACGCTTTTAGTTTCAGTAGTACATTACAGTTCTCGGTGATCCGCGTCGATTGGTACCTTTATCGCGCGTTTCCGGGATCTGGAAGTTTGTCAAATCGAAGAAAACTCGAAAACAATAGAACCGAGGTTACCTAAGGGGTAGCACATCGACAGAAATAGGAACATTGTAAATTTTAATTGTGACGTATTTATAAGTGTTAGACTAATTGTTCCTGTAATATTCGGTTCCTAGTTATTATTGTATAAGGACGTTCCGTAGGGATTAAACCGAGTTTTCGGAAATTTTATTTTTCATAAAATCTGAGTTATACTTCCTGTCTTCCTGCAATAATCTTTATATTTTTCGGCTTGTTTTTCAACTTCTTGTCTCCGGCGAGGTCCCTGGTATATATTCCGACGTTCGGCGCTGTTGCTAGGTCCTCCTGGAACAAAGAAAACACAAAATTATTATCAAATTTTCATCAATTTTTAGTATAAAAACAGTTTTTTCAAAATGACTAAGTCAAACCTCCACCCACGCTTTTAGTTTCAGTAGTACATTACAGTTCTCGGTGATCCGCGTCGATTGGTACCTTTATCGCGCGTTTCCGGGATCTGGAAGTTTGTCAAATCGAAGAAAACTCGAAAACAATAGAACCGAGGTTACCTAAGGGGTAGCACATCGACAGAAATAGGAACATTGTAAATTTTAATTGTGACGTATTTATAAGTGTTAGACTAATTGTTCCTGTAATATTCGGTTCCTAGTTATTATTGTATAAGGACGTTCCGTAGGGATTAAACCGAGTTTTCGGAAATTTTATTTTTCATATATTTTCATAAAATCTGAGTTATACTTCCTGTCTTCCTGCAATAATCTTTATATTTTTCGGCTTGTTTTTCAACTTCTTGTCTCCAGCGAGGTCCCTGGTATATATTCCGACGTTCGGCGCTGTTGCTAGGTCCTCCTGGAACAAAGAAAACACAAAATTATTATCAAATTTTCATCAATTTTTAGTATAAAAACAGTTTTTTCAAAATGACTAAGTCAAACCTCCACCCACGCTTTTAGTTTCAGTAGTACATTACAGTTCTCGGTGATCCGCGTCGATTGGTACCTTTATCGCGCGTTTCCGGGATCTGGAAGTTTGTCAAATCGAAGAAAACTCGAAAACAATAGAACCGAGGTTACCTAAGGGGTAGCACATCGACAGAAATAGGAACATTGTAAATTTTAATTGTGACGTATTTATAAGTGTTAGACTAATTGTTCCTGTAATATTCGGTTCCTAGTTATTATTGTATAAGGACGTTCCGTAGGGATTAAACCGAGTTTTCGGAAATTTTATTTTTCATAAAATCTGAGTTATACTTCCTGTCTTCCTGCAATAATCTTTATATTTTTCGGCTTGTTTTTCAACTTCTTGTCTCCGGCGAGGTCCCTGGTATATATTCCGACGTTCGGCGCTGTTGCTAGGTCCTCCTGGAACAAAGAAAACACAAAATTATTATCAAATTTTCATCAATTTTTAGTATAAAAACAGTTTTTTTCAAAATGACTAAGTCAAACCTCCACCCACGCTTTTAGTTTCAGTAGTACATTACAGTTCTCGGTGATCCGCGTCGATTGGTACCTTTATCGCGCGTTTCCGGGATCTGGAAGTTTGTCAAATCGAAGAAAACTCGAAAACAATAGAACCGAGGTTACCTAAGGGGTAGCACATCGACAGAAATAGGAACATTGTAAATTTTAATTGTGACGTATTTATAAGTGTTAGACTAATTGTTCCTGTAATATTCGGTTCCTAGTTATTATTGTATAAGGACGTTCCGTAGGGATTAAACCGAGTTTTCGGAAATTTTATTTTTCATATATTTTCATAAAATCTGAGTTATACTTCCTGTCTTCCTGCAATAATCTTTATATTTTTCGGCTTGTTTTTCAACTTCTTGTCTCCGGCGAGGTCCCTGGTATATATTCCGACGTTCGGCGCTGTTGCTAGGTCCTCCTGGAACAAAGAAAACACAAAATTATTATCAAATTTTCATCAATTTTTAGTATAAAAACAGTTTTTTTCAAAATGACTAAGTCAAACCTCCACCCACGCTTTTAGTTTCAGTAGTACATTACAGTTCTCGGTGATCCGCGTCGATTGGTACCTTTATCGCGCGTTTCCGGGATCTGGAAGTTTGTCAAATCGAAGAAAACTCGAAAACAATAGAACCGAGGTTACCTAAGGGGTAGCACATCAACAGAAATAGGAACATTGTAAATTTTAATTGTGACGTATTTATAAGTGTTAGACTAATTGTTCCTGTAATATTCGGTTCCTAGTTATTATTGTATAAGGACGTTCCGTAGGGATTAAACCGAGTTTTCGGAAATTTTATTTTTCATATATTTTCATAAAATCTGAGTTATACTTCCTGTCTTCCTGCAATAATCTTTATATTTTTCGGCTTGTTTTTCAACTTCTTGTCTCCGGCGAGGTCCCTGGTATATATTCCGACGTTCGGCGCTGTTGCTAGGTCCTCCTGGAACAAAGAAAACACAAAATTATTATCAAATTTTCATCAATTTTTAGTATAAAAACAGTTTTTTCAAAATGACTAAGTCAAACCTCCACCCACGCTTTTAGTTTCAGTAGTACATTACAGTTCTCGGTGATCCGCGTCGATTGGTACCTTTATCGCGCGTTTCCGGGATCTGGAAGTTTGTCAAATCGAAGAAAACTCGAAAACAATAGAACCGAGGTTACCTAAGGGGTAGCACATCGACAGAAATAGGAACATTGTAAATTTTAATTGTGACGTATTTATAAGTGTTAGACTAATTGTTCCTGTAATATTCGGTTCCTAGTTATTATTGTATAAGGACGTTCCGTAGGGATTAAACCGAGTTTTCGGAAATTTTATTTTTCATATATTTTCATAAAATCTGAGTTATACTTCCTGTCTTCCTGCAATAATCTTTATATTTTTCGGCTTGTTTTTCAACTTCTTGTCTCCGGCGAGGTCCCTGGTATATATTCCGACGTTCGGCGCTGTTGCTAGGTCCTCCTGGAACAAAGAAAACACAAAATTATTATCAAATTTTCATCAATTTTTAGTATAAAAACAGTTTTTTTCAAAATGACTAAGTCAAACCTCCACCCACGCTTTTAGTTTCAGTAGTACATTACAGTTCTCGGTGATCCGCGTCGATTGGTACCTTTATCGCGCGTTTCCGGGATCTGGAAGTTTGTCAAATCGAAGAAAACTCGAAAACAATAGAACCGAGGTTACCTAAGGGGTAGCACATCGACAGAAATAGGAACATTGTAAATTTTAATTGTGACGTATTTATAAGTGTTAGACTAATTGTTCCTGTAATATTCGGTTCGTAGTTATTATTGTATAAGTACGTTCCGTAGGGATTAAACCGAGTTTTCGGAAATTTTATTTTTCATATATTTTCATAAAATCTGAGTTATACTTCCTGTCTTCCTGCAATAATCTTTATATTTTTCGGCTTGTTTTTCAACTTCTTGTCTCCGGCGAGGTCCCTGGTATATATTCCGATGTTCGGCGCTGTTGCTAGGTCCTCCTGGAACAAAGAAAACACAAAATTATTATCAAATTTTCATCAATTTTTAGTATAAAAACAGTTTTTTCAAAATGACTAAGTCAAACCTCCACCCACGCTTTTAGTTTCAGTAGTAAATTACAGTTCTCGGTGATCCGCGTCGATTGGTACCTTTATCGCGCGTTTCCGGGATCTGGAAGTTTGTCAAATCGAAGAAAACTCGAAAACAATAGAACCGAGGTTACCTAAGGGGTAGCACATCGACAGAAATAGGAACATTGTAAATTTTAATTGTGACGTATTTATAAGTGTTAGACTAATTGTTCCTGTAATATTCGGTTCCTAGTTATTATTGTATAAGGACGTTCCGTAGGGATTAAACCGAGTTTTCGGAAATTTTATTTTTCATATATTTTCATAAAATCTGAGTTATACTTCCTGTCTTCCTGCAATAATCTTTATATTTTTCGGCTTGTTTTTCAACTTCTTGTCTCCGGCGAGGTCCCTGGTATATATTCCGACGTTCGGCGCTGTTGCTAGGTCCTCCTGGAACAAAGAAAACACAAAATTATTATCAAATTTTCATCAATTTTTAGTATAAAAACAGTTTTTTTCAAAATGACTAAGTCAAACCTCCACCCACGCTTTTAGTTTCAGTAGTACATTACAGTTCTCGGTGATCCGCGTCGATTGGTACCTTTATCGCGCGTTTCCGGGATCTGGAAGTTTGTCAAATCGAAGAAAACTCGAAAACAATAGAACCGAGGTTACCTAAGGGGTAGCACATCGACAGAAATAGGAACATTGTAAATTTTAATTGTGACGTATTTATAAGTGTTAGACTTATTGTTCCTGTAATATTCGGTTCCTAGTTATTATTGTATAAGGACGTTCCGTAGGGATTAAACCGAGTTTTCGGAAATTTTATTTTTCATATATTTTCATAAAATCTGAGTTATACTTCCTGTCTTCCTGCAATAATCTTTATATTTTTCGGCTTGTTTTTCAACTTCTTGTCTCCGGCGAGGTCCCTGGTATATATTCCGACGTTCGGCGCTGTTGCTAGGTCCTCCTGGAACAAAGAAAACACAAAATTATTATCAAATTTTCATCAATTTTTAGTATAAAAACAGTTTTTTTCAAAATGACTAAGTCAAACCTCCACCCACGCTTTTAGTTTCAGTAGTACATTACAGTTCTCGGTGATCCGCGTCGATTGGTACCTTTATCGCGCGTTTCCGGGATCTGGAAGTTTGTCAAATCGAAGAAAACTCGAAAACAATAGAACCGAGGTTACCTAAGGGGTAGCACATCGACAGAAATAGGAACATTGTAAATTTTAATTGTGACGTATTTATAAGTGTTAGACTAATTGTTCCTGTAATATTCGGTTCCTAGTTATTATTGTATAAGGACGTTCCGTAGGGATTAAACCGAGTTTTCGGAAATTTTATTTTTCATATATTTTCATAAAATCTGAGTTATACTTCCTGTCTTCCTGCAATAATCTTTATATTTTTCGGCTTGTTTTTCAACTTCTTGTCTCCGGCGAGGTCCCTGGTATACATTCCGACGTTCGGCGCTGTTGCTAGGTCCTCCTGGAACAAAGAAAACACAAAATTATTATCAAATTTTCATCAATTTTTAGTATAAAAACAGTTTTTTTCAAAATGACTAAGTCAAACCTCCACCCACGCTTTTAGTTTCAGTAGTACATTACAGTTCTCGGTGATCCGCGTCGATTGGTACCTTTATCGCGCGTTTCCGGGATCTGGAAGTTTGTCAAATCGAAGAAAACTCGAAAACAATAGAACCGAGGTTACCTAAGGGGTAGCACATCGACAGAAATAGGAACATTGTAAATTTTAATTGTGGCGTATTTATAAGTGTTAGACTAATTGTTCCTGTAATATTCGGTTCCTAGTTATTATTGTATAAGGACGTTCCGTAGGGATTAAACCGAGTTTTCGGAAATTTTATTTTTCATATATTTTCATAAAATCTGAGTTATACTTCCTGTCTTCCTGCAATAATCTTTATATTTTTCGGCTTGTTTTTCAACTTCTTGTCTCCGGCGAGGTCCCTGGTATATATTCCGACGTTCGGCGCTGTTGCTAGGTCCTCCTGGAACAAAGAAAACACAAAATTATTATCAAATTTTCATCAATTTTTAGTATAAAAACAGTTTTTTCAAAATGACTAAGTCAAACCTCCACCCACGCTTTTAGTTTCAGTAGTACATTACAGTTCTCGGTGATCCGCGTCGATTGGTACCTTTATCGCGCGTTTCCGGGATCTGGAAGTTTGTCAAATCGAAGAAAACTCGAAAACAATAGAACCGAGGTTACCTAAGGGGTAGCACATCGACAGAAATAGGAACATTGTAAATTTTAATTGTGACGTATTTATAAGTGTTAGACTAATTGTTCCTGTAATATTCGGTTCCTAGTTATTATTGTATAAGTACGTTCCGTAGGGATTAAACCGAGTTTTCGGAAATTTTATTTTTCATAAAATCTGAGTTATACTTCCTGTCTTCCTGCAATAATCTTTATATTTTTCGGCTTGTTTTTCAACTTCTTGTCTCCGGCGAGGTCCCTGGTATATATTCCGACGTTCGGCGCTGTTGCTAGGTCCTCCTGGAACAAAGAAAACACAAAATTATTATCAAATTTTCATCAATTTTTAGTATAAAAACAGTTTTTTTCAAAATGACTAAGTCAAACCTCCACCCACGCTTTTAGTTTCAGTAGTACATTACAGTTCTCGGTGATCCGCGTCGATTGGTACCTTTATCGCGCGTTTCCGGGATCTGGAAGTTTGTCAAATCGAAGAAAACTCGAAAACAATAGAACCGAGGTTACCTAAGGGGTAGCACATCGACAGAAATAGGAACATTGTAAATTTTAATTGTGACGTATTTATAAGTGTTAGACTAATTGTTCCTGTAATATTCGGTTCCTAGTTATTATTGTATAAGGACGTTCCGTAGGGATTAAACCGAGTTTTCGGAAATTTTATTTTTCATATATTTTCATAAAATCTGAGTTATACTTCCTGTCTTCCTGCAATAATCTTTATATTTTTCGGCTTGTTTTTCATCTTCTTGTCTCCGGCGAGGTCCCTGGTATATATTCCGACGTTCGGCGCTGTTGCTAGGTCCTCCTGGAACAAAGAAAACACAAAATTATTATCAAATTTTCATCAATTTTTAGTATAAAAACAGTTTTTTCAAAATGACTAAGTCAAACCTCCACCCACGCTTTTAGTTTCAGTAGTACATTACAGTTCTCGGTGATCCGCGTCGATTGGTACCTTTATCGCGCGTTTCCGGGATCTGGAAGTTTGTCAAATCGAAGAAAACTCGAAAACAATAGAACCGAGGTTACCTAAGGGGTAGCACATCGACAGAAATAGGAACATTGTAAATTTTAATTGTGACGTATTTATAAGTGTTAGACTAATTGTTCCTGTAATATTCGGTTCCTAGTTATTATTGTATAAGGACGTTCCGTAGGGATTAAACCGAGTTTTCGGAAATTTTATTTTTCATATATTTTCATAAAATCTGAGTTATACTTCCTGTCTTCCTGCAATAATCTTTATATTTTTCGGCTTGTTTTTCAACTTCTTGTCTCCGGCGAGGTCCCTGGTATATATTCCGACGTTCGGCGCTGTTGCTAGGTCCTCCTGGAACAAAGAAAACACAAAATTATTATCAAATTTTCATCAATTTTTAGTATAAAAACAGTTTTTTCAAAATGACTAAGTCAAACCTCCACCCACGCTTTTAGTTTCAGTAGTACATTACAGTTCTCGGTGATCCGCGTCGATTGGTACCTTTATCGCGCGTTTCCGGGATCTGGAAGTTTGTCAAATCGAAGAAAACTCGAAAACAATAGAACCGAGGTTACCTAAGGGGTAGCACATCGACAGAAATAGGAACATTGTAAATTTTAATTGTGACGTATTTCTAAGTGTTAGACTAATTGTTCCTGTAATATTCGGTTCCTAGTTATTATTGTATAAGGACGTTCCGTAGGGATTAAACCGAGTTTTCGGAAATTTTATTTTTCATATATTTTCATAAAATCTGAGTTATACTTCCTGTCTTCCTGCAATAATCTTTATATTTTTCGGCTTGTTTTTCAACTTCTTGTCTCCGGCGAGGTCCCTGGTATATATTCCGACGTTCGGCGGTGTTGCTAGGTCCTCCTGGAACAAAGAAAACACAAAATTATTATCAAATTTTCATCAATTTTTAGTATAAAAACAGTTTTTTTCAAAATGACTAAGTCAAACCTCCACCCACGCTTTTAGTTTCAGTAGTACATTACAGTTCTCGGTGATCCGCGTCGATTGGTACCTTTATCGCGCGTTTCCGGGATCTGGAAGTTTGTCAAATCGAAGAAAACTCGAAAACAATAGAACCGAGGTTACCTAAGGGGTAGCACATCGACAGAAATAGGAACATTGTAAATTTTAATTGTGACGTATTTATAAGTGTTAGACTAATTGTTCCTGTAATAGTCGGTTCCTAGTTATTATTGTATAAGGACGTTCCGTAGGGATTAAACCGAGTTTTCGGAAATTTTATTTTTCATATATTTTCATAAAATCTGAGTTATACTTCCTGTCTTCCTGCAATAATCTTTATATTTTTCGGCTTGTTTTTCAACTTCTTGTCTCCGGCGAGGTCCCTGGTATATATTCCGACGTTCGGCGCTGTTGCTAGGTCCTCCTGGAACAAAGAAAACACAAAATTATTATCAAATTTTCATCAATTTTTAGTATAAAAACAGTTTTTTCAAAATGACTAAGTCAAACCTCCACCCACGCTTTTAGTTTCAGTAGTACATTACAGTTCTCGGTGATCCGCGTCGATTGGTACATTTATCGCGCGTTTCCGGGATCTGGAAGTTTGTCAAATCGAAGAAAACTCGAAAACAATAGAACCGAGGTTACCTAAGGGGTAGCACATCGACAGAAATAGGAACATTGTAAATTTTAATTGTGACGTATTTATAAGTGTTAGACTAATTGTTCCTGTAATATTCGGTTCCTAGTTATTATTGTATAAGGACGTTCCGTAGGGATTAAACCGAGTTTTCGGAAATTTTATTTTTCATATATTTTCATAAAATCTGAGTTATACTTCCTGTCTTCCTGCAATAATCTTTATATTTTTCGGCTTGTTTTTCAACTTCTTGTCTCCGGCGAGGTCCCTGGTATATATTCCGACGTTCGGCGCTGTTGCTAGGTCCTCCTGGAACAAAGAAAACACAAAATTATTATCAAATTTTCATCAATTTTTAGTAGAAAAACAGTTTTTTTCAAAATGACTAAGTCAAACCTCCACCCACGCTTTTAGTTTCAGTAGTACATTACAGTTCTCGGTGATCCGCGTCGATTGGTACCTTTATCGCGCGTTTCCGGGATCTGGAAGTTTGTCAAATCGAAGAAAACTCGAAAACAATAGAACCGAGGTTACCTAAGGGGTAGCACATCGACAGAAATAGGAACATTGTAAATTTTAATTGTGACGTATTTATAAGTGTTAGACTAATTGTTCCTGTAATATTCGGTTCCTAGTTATTATTGTATAAGGACGTTCCGTAGGGATTAAACCGAGTTTTCGGAAATTTTATTTTTCATAAAATCTGAGTTATACTTCCTGTCTTCCTGCAATAATCTTTATATTTTTCGGCTTGTTTTTCAACTTCTTGTCTCCGGCGAGGTCCCTGGTATATATTCCGACGTTCGGCGCTGTTGCTAGGTCCTCCTGGAACAAAGAAAACACAAAATTATTATCAAATTTTCATCAATTTTTAGTATAAAAACAGTTTTTTTCAAAATGACTAAGTCAAACCTCCACCCACGCTTTTAGTTTCAGTAGTACATTACAGTTCTCGGTGATCCGCGTCGATTGGTACCTTTATCGCGTGTTTCCGGGATCTGGAAGTTTGTCAAATCGAAGAAAACTCGAAAACAATAGAACCGAGGTTACCTAAGGGGTAGCACATCGACAGAAATAGGAACATTGTAAATTTTAATTGTGACGTATTTATAAGTGTTAGACTAATTGTTCCTGTAATATTCGGTTCCTAGTTATTATTGTATAAGGACGTTCCGTAGGGATTAAACCGAGTTTTCGGAAATTTTATTTTTCATATATTTTCATAAAATCTGAGTTATACTTCCTGTCTTCCTGCAATAATCTTTATATTTTTCGGCTTGTTTTTCAACTTCTTGTCTCCGGCGAGGTCCCTGGTATATATTCCGACGTTCGGCGCTGTTGCTAGGTCCTCCTGGAACAAAGAAAACACAAAATTATTATCAAATTTTCATCAATTTTTAGTATAAAAACAGTTTTTTTCAAAATGACTAAGTCAAACCTCCACCCACGCTTTTAGTTTCAGTAGTACATTACAGTTCTCGGTGATCCGCGTCGATTGGTACCTTTATCGCGCGTTTCCGGGATCTGGAAGTTTGTCAAATCGAAGAAAACTCGAAAACAATAGAACCGAGGTTACCTAAGGGGTAGCACATCGACAGAAATAGGAACATTGTAAATTTTAATTGTGGCGTATTTATAAGTGTTAGACTAATTGTTCCTGTAATATTCGGTTCCTAGTTATTATTGTATAAGGACGTTCCGTAGGGATTAAACCGAGTTTTCGGAAATTTTATTTTTCATATATTTTCATAAAATCTGAGTTATACTTCCTGTCTTCCTGCAATAATCTTTATATTTTTCGGCTTGTTTTTCAACTTCTTGTCTCCGGCGAGGTCCCTGGTATACATTCCGACGTTCGGCGCTGTTGCTAGGTCCTCCTGGAACAACGAAAACACAAAATTATTATCAAATTTTCATCAATTTTTAGTATAAAAACAGTTTTTTTCAAAATGACTAAGTCAAACCTCCACCCACGCTTTTAGTTTCAGTAGTACATTACAGTTCTCGGTGATCCGCGTCGATTGGTACCTTTATCGCGCGTTTCCGGGATCTGGAAGTTTGTCAAATCGAAGAAAACTCGAAAACAATAGAACCGAGGTTACCTAAGGGGTAGCACATCGACAGAAATAGGAACATTGTAAATTTTAATTGTGGCGTATTTATAAGTGTTAGACTAATTGTTCCTGTAATATTCGGTTCCTAGTTATTATTGTATAAGGACGTTCCGTAGGGATTAAACCGAGTTTTCGGAAATTTTATTTTTCATATATTTTCATAAAATCTGAGTTATACTTCCTGTCTTCCTGCAATAATCTTTATATTTTTCGGCTTGTTTTTCAACTTCTTGTCTCCGGCGAGGTCCCTGGTATATATTCCGACGTTCGGCGCTGTTGCTAGGTCCTCCTGGAACAAAGAAAACACAAAATTATTATCAAATTTTCATCAATTTTTAGTATAAAAACAGTTTTTTCAAAATGACTAAGTCAAACCTCCACCCACGCTTTTAGTTTCAGTAGTACATTACAGTTCTCGGTGATCCGCGTCGATTGGTACCTTTATCGCGCGTTTCCGGGATCTGGAAGTTTGTCAAATCGAAGAAAACTCGAAAACAATAGAACCGAGGTTACCTAAGGGGTAGCACATCGACAGAAATAGGAACATTGTAAATTTTAATTGTGACGTATTTATAAGTGTTAGACTAATTGTTCCTGTAATATTCGGTTCCTAGTTATTATTGTATAAGGACGTTCCGTAGGGATTAAACCGAGTTTTCGGAAATTTTATTTTTCATATATTTTCATAAAATCTGAGTTATACTTCCTGTCTTCCTGCAATAATCTTTATATTTTTCGGCTTGTTTTTCAACTTCTTGTCTCCGGCGAGGTCCCTGGTATATATTCCGACGTTCGGCGCTGTTGCTAGGTCCTCCTGGAACAAAGAAAACACAAAATTATTATCAAATTTTCATCAATTTTTAGTATAAAAACAGTTTTTTCAAAATGACTAAGTCAAACCTCCACCCACGCTTTTAGTTTCAGTAGTACATTACAGTTCTCGGTGATCCGCGTCGATTGGTACCTTTATCGCGCGTTTCCGGGATCTGGAAGTTTGTCAAATCGAAGAAAACTCGAAAACAATAGAACCGAGGTTACCTAAGGGGTAGCACATCGACAGAAATAGGAACATTGTAAATTTTAATTGTGACGTATTTCTAAGTGTTAGACTAATTGTTCCTGTAATATTCGGTTCCTAGTTATTATTGTATAAGGACGTTCCGTAGGGATTAAACCGAGTTTTCGGAAATTTTATTTTTCATAAAATCTGAGTTATACTTCCTGTCTTCCTGCAATAATCTTTATATTTTTCGGCTTGTTTTTCAACTTCTTGTCTCCGGCGAGGTCCCTGGTATATATTCCGACGTTCGGCGCTGTTGCTAGGTCCTCCTGGAACAAAGAAAACACAAAATTATTATCAAATTTTCATCAATTTTTAGTATAAAAACAGTTTTTTTCAAAATGACTAAGTCAAACCTCCACCCACGCTTTTAGTTTCAGTAGTACATTACAGTTCTCGGTGATCCGCGTCGATTGGTACCTTTATCGCGCGTTTCCGGGATCTGGAAGTTTGTCAAATCGAAGAAAACTCGAAAACAATAGAACCGAGGTTACCTAAGGGGTAGCACATCGACAGAAATAGGAACATTGTAAATTTTAATTGTGACGTATTTATAAGTGTTAGACTAATTGTTCCTGTAATAGTCGGTTCCTAGTTATTATTGTATAAGGACGTTCCGTAGGGATTAAACCGAGTTTTCGGAAATTTTATTTTTCATATATTTTCATAAAATCTGAGTTATACTTCCTGTCTTCCTGCAATAATCTTTATATTTTTCGGCTTGTTTTTCAACTTCTTGTCTCCGGCGAGGTCCCTGGTATATATTCCGACGTTCGGCGCTGTTGCTAGGTCCTCCTGGAACAAAGAAAACACAAAATTATTATCAAATTTTCATCAATTTTTAGTAGAAAAACAGTTTTTTTCAAAATGACTAAGTCAAACCTCCACCCACGCTTTTAGTTTCAGTAGTACATTACAGTTCTCGGTGATCCGCGTCGATTGGTACCTTTATCGCGCGTTTCCGGGATCTGGAAGTTTGTCAAATCGAAGAAAACTCGAAAACAATAGAACCGAGGTTACCTAAGGGGTAGCACATCGACAGAAATAGGAACATTGTAAATTTTAATTGTGACGTATTTATAAGTGTTAGACTAATTGTTCCTGTAATATTCGGTTCCTAGTTATTATTGTATAAGGACGTTCCGTAGGGATTAAACCGAGTTTTCGGAAATTTTATTTTTCATAAAATCTGAGTTATACTTCCTGTCTTCCTGCAATAATCTTTATATTTTTCGGCTTGTTTTTCAACTTCTTGTCTCCGGCGAGGTCCCTGGTATATATTCCGACGTTCGGCGCTGTTGCTAGGTCCTCCTGGAACAAAGAAAACACAAAATTATTATCAAATTTTCATCAATTTTTAGTATAAAAACAGTTTTTTTCAAAATGACTAAGTCAAACCTCCACCCACGCTTTTAGTTTCAGTAGTACATTACAGTTCTCGGTGATCCGCGTCGATTGGTACCTTTATCGCGCGTTTCCGGGATCTGGAAGTTTGTCAAATCGAAGAAAACTCGAAAACAATAGAACCGAGGTTACCTAAGGGGTAGCACATCGACAGAAATAGGAACATTGTAAATTTTAATTGTGACGTATTTATAAGTGTTAGACTAATTGTTCCTGTAATATTCGGTTCCTAGTTATTATTGTATAAGGACGTTCCGTAGGGATTAAACCGAGTTTTCGGAAATTTTATTTTTCATATATTTTCATAAAATCTGAGTTATACTTCCTGTCTTCCTGCAATAATCTTTATATTTTTCGGCTTGTTTTTCAACTTCTTGTCTCCGGCGAGGTCCCTGGTATATATTCCGACGTTCGGCGCTGTTGCTAGGTCCTCCTGGAACAAAGAAAACACAAAATTATTATCAAATTTTCATCAATTTTTAGTATAAAAACAGTTTTTTTCAAAATGACTAAGTCAAACCTCCACCCACGCTTTTAGTTTCAGTAGTACATTACAGTTCTCGGTGATCCGCGTCGATTGGTACCTTTATCGCGCGTTTCCGGGATCTGGAAGTTTGTCAAATCGAAGAAAACTCGAAAACAATAGAACCGAGGTTACCTAAGGGGTAGCACATCAACAGAAATAGGAACATTGTAAATTTTAATTGTGACGTATTTATAAGTGTTAGACTAATTGTTCCTGTAATATTCGGTTCCTAGTTATTATTGTATAAGGACGTTCCGTAGGGATTAAACCGAGTTTTCGGAAATTTTATTTTTCATATATTTTCATAAAATCTGAGTTATACTTCCTGTCTTCCTGCAATAATCTTTATATTTTTCGGCTTGTTTTTCAACTTCTTGTCTCCGGCGAGGTCCCTGGTATACATTCCGACGTTCGGCGCTGTTGCTAGGTCCTCCTGGAACAAAGAAAACACAAAATTATTATCAAATTTTCATCAATTTTTAGTATAAAAACAGTTTTTTTCAAAATGACTAAGTCAAACCTCCACCCACGCTTTTAGTTTCAGTAGTACATTACAGTTCTCGGTGATCCGCGTCGATTGGTACCTTTATCGCGCGTTTCCGGGATCTGGAAGTTTGTCAAATCGAAGAAAACTCGAAAACAATAGAACCGAGGTTACCTAAGGGGTAGCACATCGACAGAAATAGGAACATTGTAAATTTTAATTGTGGCGTATTTATAAGTGTTAGACTAATTGTTCCTGTAATATTCGGTTCCTAGTTATTATTGTATAAGGACGTTCCGTAGGGATTAAACCGAGTTTTCGGAAATTTTATTTTTCATATATTTCATAAAATCTGAGTTATACTTCCTGTCTTCCTGCAATAATCTTTATATTTTTCGGCTTGTTTTTCAACTTCTTGTCTCCGGCGAGGTCCCTGGTATATATTCCGACGTTCGGCGCTGTTGCTAGGTCCTCCTGGAACAAAGAAAACACAAAATTATTATCAAATTTTCATCAATTTTTAGTATAAAAACAGTTTTTTTCAAAATGACTAAGTCAAACCTCCACCCACGCTTTTAGTTTCAGTAGTACATTACAGTTCTCGGTGATCCGCGTCGATTGGTACCTTTATCGCGCGTTTCCGGGATCTGGAAGTTTGTCAAATCGAAGAAAACTCGAAAACAATAGAACAGAGGTTACCTAAGGGGTAGCACATCGACAGAAATAGGAACATTGTAAATTTTAATTGTGACGTATTTATAAGTGTTAGACTAATTGTTCCTGTAATATTCGGTTCCTAGTTATTATTGTATAAGGACGTTCCGTAGGGATTAAACCGAGTTTTCGGAAATTTTATTTTTCATATATTTTCATAAAATCTGAGTTATACTTCCTGTCTTCCTGCAATAATCTTTATATTTTTCGGCTTGTTTTTCAACTTCTTGTCTCCGGCGAGGTCCCTGGTATATATTCCGACGTTCGGCGCTGTTGCTAGGTCCTCCTGGAACAAAGAAAACACAAAATTATTATCAAATTTTCATCAATTTTTAGTATAAAAACAGTTTTTTCAAAATGACTAAGTCAAACCTCCACCCACGCTTTTAGTTTCAGTAGTACATTACAGTTCTCGGTGATCCGCGTCGATTGGTACCTTTATCGCGCGTTTCCGGGATCTGGAAGTTTGTCAAATCGAAGAAAACTCGAAAACAATAGAACCGAGGTTACCTAAGGGGTAGCACATCGACAGAAATAGGAACATTGTAAATTTTAATTGTGACGTATTTATAAGTGTTAGACTAATTGTTCCTGTAATATTCGGTTCCTAGTTATTATTGTATAAGGACGTTCCGTAGGGATTAAACCGAGTTTTCGGAAATTTTATTTTTCATATATTTCATAAAATCTGAGTTATACTTCCTGTCTTCCTGCAATAATCTTTATATTTTTCGGCTTGTTTTTCAACTTCTTGTCTCCGGCGAGGTCCCTGGTATATATTCCGATGTTCGGCGCTGTTGCTAGGTCCTCCTGGAACAAAGAAAACACAAAATTATTATCAAATTTTCATCAATTTTTAGTAGAAAAACAGTTTTTTCAAAATGACTAAGTCAAACCTCCACCCACGCTTTTAGTTTCAGTAGTACATTACAGTTCTCGGTGATCCGCGTCGATTGGTACCTTTATCGCGCGTTTCCGGGATCTGGAAGTTTGTCAAATCGAAGAAAACTCGAAAACAATAGAACCGAGGTTACCTAAGGGGTAGCACATCGACAGAAATAGGAACATTGTAAATTTTAATTGTGACGTATTTATAAGTGTTAGACTAATTGTTCCTGTAATATTCGGTTCCTAGTTATTATTGTATAAGGACGTTCCGTAGGGATTAAACCGAGTTTTCGGAAATTTTATTTTTCATAAAATCTGAGTTATACTTCCTGTCTTCCTGCAATAATCTTTATATTTTTCGGCTTGTTTTTCAACTTCTTGTCTCCGGCGAGGTCCCTGGTATATATTCCGACGTTCGGCGCTGTTGCTAGGTCCTCCTGGAACAAAGAAAACACAAAATTATTATCAAATTTTCATCAATTTTTAGTATAAAAACAGTTTTTTTCAAAATGACTAAGTCAAACCTCCACCCACGCTTTTAGTTTCAGTAGTACATTACAGTTCTCGGTGATCCGCGTCGATTGGTACCTTTATCGCGCGTTTCCGGGATCTGGAAGTTTGTCAAATCGAAGAAAACTCGAAAACAATAGAACCGAGGTTACCTAAGGGGTAGCACATCGACAGAAATAGGAACATTGTAAATTTTAATTGTGACGTATTTATAAGTGTTAGACTAATTGTTCCTGTAATATTCGGTTCCTAGTTATTATTGTATAAGGACGTTCCGTAGGGATTAAACCGAGTTTTCGGAAATTTTATTTTTCATATATTTTCATAAAATCTGAGTTATACTTCCTGTCTTCCTGCAATAATCTTTATATTTTTCGGCTTGTTTTTCAACTTCTTGTCTCCGGCGAGGTCCCTGGTATATATTCCGACGTTCGGCGCTGTTGCTAGGTCCTCCTGGAACAAAGAAAACACAAAATTATTATCAAATTTTCATCAATTTTTAGTATAAAAACAGTTTTTTTCAAAATGACTAAGTCAAACCTCCACCCACGCTTTTAGTTTCAGTAGTACATTACAGTTCTCGGTGATCCGCGTCGATTGGTACCTTTATCGCGCGTTTCCGGGATCTGGAAGTTTGTCAAATCGAAGAAAACTCGAAAACAATAGAACCGAGGTTACCTAAGGGGTAGCACATCAACAGAAATAGGAACATTGTAAATTTTAATTGTGACGTATTTATAAGTGTTAGACTAATTGTTCCTGTAATATTCGGTTCCTAGTTATTATTGTATAAGGACGTTCCGTAGGGATTAAACCGAGTTTTCGGAAATTTTATTTTTCATATATTTTCATAAAATCTGAGTTATACTTCCTGTCTTCCTGCAATAATCTTTATATTTTTCGGCTTGTTTTTCAACTTCTTGTCTCCGGCGAGGTCCCTGGTATACATTCCGACGTTCGGCGCTGTTGCTAGGTCCTCCTGGAACAAAGAAAACACAAAATTATTATCAAATTTTCATCAATTTTTAGTATAAAAACAGTTTTTTTCAAAATGACTAAGTCAAACCTCCACCCACGCTTTTAGTTTCAGTAGTACATTACAGTTCTCGGTGATCCGCGTCGATTGGTACCTTTATCGCGCGTTTCCGGGATCTGGAAGTTTGTCAAATCGAAGAAAACTCGAAAACAATAGAACCGAGGTTACCTAAGGGGTAGCACATCGACAGAAATAGGAACATTGTAAATTTTAATTGTGGCGTATTTATAAGTGTTAGACTAATTGTTCCTGTAATATTCGGTTCCTAGTTATTATTGTATAAGGACGTTCCGTAGGGATTAAACCGAGTTTTCGGAAATTTTATTTTTCATATATTTTCATAAAATCTGAGTTATACTTCCTGTCTTCCTGCAATAATCTTTATATTTTTCGGCTTGTTTTTCAACTTCTTGTCTCCGGCGAGGTCCCTGGTATATATTCCGACGTTCGGCGCTGTTGCTAGGTCCTCCTGGAACAAAGAAAACACAAAATTATTATCAAATTTTCATCAATTTTTAGTATAAAAACAGTTTTTTCAAAATGACTAAGTCAAACCTCCACCCACGCTTTTAGTTTCAGTAGTACATTACAGTTCTCGGTGATCCGCGTCGATTGGTACCTTTATCGCGCGTTTCCGGGATCTGGAAGTTTGTCAAATCGAAGAAAACTCGAAAACAATAGAACCGAGGTTACCTAAGGGGTAGCACATCGACAGAAATAGGAACATTGTAAATTTTAATTGTGACGTATTTATAAGTGTTAGACTAATTGTTCCTGTAATATTCGGTTCCTAGTTATTATTGTATAAGGACGTTCCGTAGGGATTAAACCGAGTTTTCGGAAATTTTATTTTTCATATATTTTCATAAAATCTGAGTTATACTTCCTGTCTTCCTGCAATAATCTTTATATTTTTCGGCTTGTTTTTCAACTTCTTGTCTCCGGCGAGGTCCCTGGTATATATTCCGACGTTCGGCGCTGTTGCTAGGTCCTCCTGGAACAAAGAAAACACAAAATTATTATCAAATTTTCATCAATTTTTAGTATAAAAACAGTTTTTTCAAAATGACTAAGTCAAACCTCCACCCACGCTTTTAGTTTCAGTAGTACATTACAGTTCTCGGTGATCCGCGTCGATTGGTACCTTTATCGCGCGTTTCCGGGATCTGGAAGTTTGTCAAATCGAAGAAAACTCGAAAACAATAGAACCGAGGTTACCTAAGGGGTAGCACATCGACAGAAATAGGAACATTGTAAATTTTAATTGTGACGTATTTATAAGTGTTAGACTAATTGTTCCTGTAATATTCGGTTCCTAGTTATTATTGTATAAGGACGTTCCGTAGGGATTAAACCGAGTTTTCGGAAATTTTATTTTTCATATATTTTCATAAAATCTGAGTTATACTTCCTGTCTTCCTGCAATAATCTTTATATTTTTCGGCTTGTTTTTCAACTTCTTGTCTCCGGCGAGGTCCCTGGTATATATTCCGACGTTCGGCGCTGTTGCTAGGTCCTCCTGGAACAAAGAAAACACAAAATTATTATCAAATTTTCATCAATTTTTAGTATAAAAACAGTTTTTTTCAAAATGACTAAGTCAAACCTCCACCCACGCTTTTAGTTTCAGTAGTACATTACAGTTCTCGGTGATCCGCGTCGATTGGTACCTTTATCGCGCGTTTCCGGGATCTGGAAGTTTGTCAAATCGAAGAAAACTCGAAAACAATAGAACCGAGGTTACCTAAGGGGTAGCACATCGACAGAAATAGGAACATTGTAAATTTTAATTGTGACGTATTTATAAGTGTTAGACTAATTGTTCCTGTAATATTCGGTTCCTAGTTATTATTGTATAAGGACGTTCCGTAGGGATTAAACCGAGTTTTCGGAAATTTTATTTTTCATATATTTTCATAAAATCTGAGTTATACTTCCTGTCTTCCTGCAATAATCTTTATATTTTTCGGCTTGTTTTTCAACTTCTTGTCTCCGGCGAGGTCCCTGGTATATATTCCGACGTTCGGCGCTGTTGCTAGGTCCTCCTGGAACAAAGAAAACACAAAATTATTATCAAATTTTCATCAATTTTTAGTATAAAAACAGTTTTTTTCAAAATGACTAAGTCAAACCTCCACCCACGCTTTTAGTTTCAGTAGTACATTACAGTTCTCGGTGATCCGCGTCGATTGGTACCTTTATCGCGCGTTTCCGGGATCTGGAAGTTTGTCAAATCGAAGAAAACTCGAAAACAATAGAACCGAGGTTACCTAAGGGGTAGCACATCGACAGAAATAGGAACATTGTAAATTTTAATTGTGACGTATTTATAAGTGTTAGACTAATTGTTCCTGTAATATTCGGTTCCTAGTTATTATTGTATAAGGACGTTCCGTAGGGATTAAACCGAGTTTTCGGAAATTTTATTTTTCATAAAATCTGAGTTATACTTCCTGTCTTCCTGCAATAATCTTTATATTTTTCGGCTTGTTTTTCAACTTCTTGTCTCCGGCGAGGTCCCTGGTATATATTCCGACGTTCGGCGCTGTTGCTAGGTCCTCCTGGAACAAAGAAAACACAAAATTATTATCAAATTTTCATCAATTTTTAGTATAAAAACAGTTTTTTTCAAAATGACTAAGTCAAACCTCCACCCACGCTTTTAGTTTCAGTAGTACATTACAGTTCTCGGTGATCCGCGTCGATTGGTACCTTTATCGCGCGTTTCCGGGATCTGGAAGTTTGTCAAATCGAAGAAAACTCGAAAACAATAGAACCGAGGTTACCTAAGGGGTAGCACATCGACAGAAATAGGAACATTGTAAATTTTAATTGTGACGTATTTATAAGTGTTAGACTAATTGTTCCTGTAATATTCGGTTCCTAGTTATTATTGTATAAGGACGTTCCGTAGGGATTAAACCGAGTTTTCGAAAATTTTATTTTTCATATATTTTCATAAAATCTGAGTTATACTTCCTGTCTTCCTGCAATAATCTTTATATTTTTCGGCTTGTTTTTCAACTTCTTGTCTCCGGCGAGGTCCCTGGTATATATTCCGACGTTCGGCGCTGTTACTAGGTCCTCCTGGAACAAAGAAAACACAAAATTATTATCAAATTTTCATCAATTTTTAGTATAAAAACAGTTTTTTCAAAATGACTAAGTCAAACCTCCACCCACGCTTTTAGTTTCAGTAGTACATTACAGTTCTCGGTGATCCGCGTCGATTGGTACCTTTATCGCGCGTTTCCGGGATCTGGAAGTTTGTCAAATCGAAGAAAACTCGAAAACAATAGAACCGAGGTTACCTAAGGGGTAGCACATCGACAGAAATAGGAACATTGTAAATTTTAATTGTGACGTATTTATAAGTGTTAGACTAATTGTTCCTGTAATATTCGGTTCCTAGTTATTATTGTATAAGGACGTTCCGTAGGGATTAAACCGAGTTTTCGGAAATTTTATTTTTTATATATTTTCATAAAATCTGAGTTATACTTCCTGTCTTCCTGCAATAATCTTTATATTTTTCGGCTTGTTTTTCAACTTCTTGTCTCCGGCGAGGTCGCTGGTATATATTCCGACGTTCGGCGCTGTTGCTAGGTCCTCCTGGAACAAAGAAAACACAAAATTATTATCAAATTTTCATCAATTTTTAGTATAAAAACAGTTTTTTCAAAATGACTAAGTCAAACCTCCACCCACGCTTTTAGTTTCAGTAGTACATTACAGTTCTCGGTGATCCGCGTCGATTGGTACCTTTATCGCGCGTTTCCGGGATCTGGAAGTTTGTCAAATCGAAGAAAACTCGAAAACAATAGAACCGAGGTTACCTAAGGGGTAGCACATCAACAGAAATAGGAACATTGTAAATTTTAATTGTGACGTATTTATAAGTGTTAGACTAATTGTTCCTGTAATATTCGGTTCCTAGTTATTATTGTATAAGGACGTTCCGTAGGGATTAAACCGAGTTTTCGGAAATTTTATTTTTCATATATTTTCATAAAATCTGAGTTATACTTCCTGTCTTCCTGCAATAATCTTTATATTTTTCGGCTTGTTTTTCAACTTCTTGTCTCCGGCGAGGTCCCTGGTATATATTCCGACGTTCGGCGCTGTTGCTAGGTCCTCCTGGAACAAAGAAAACACAAAATTATTATCAAATTTTCATCAATTTTTAGTATAAAAACAGTTTTTTTCAAAATGACTAAGTCAAACCTCCACCCACGCTTTTAGTTTCAGTAGTACATTACAGTTCTCGGTGATCCGCGTCGATTGGTACCTTTATCGCGCGTTTCCGGGATCTGGAAGTTTGTCAAATCGAAGAAAACTCGAAAACAATAGAACCGAGGTTACCTAAGGGGTAGCACATCGACAGAAATAGGAACATTGTAAATTTTAATTGTGACGTATTTATAAGTGTTAGACTAATTGTTCCTGTAATATTCGGTTCCTAGTTATTATTGTATAAGGACGTTCCGTAGGGATTAAACCGAGTTTTCGGAAATTTTATTTTTCATAAAATCTGAGTTATACTTCCTGTCTTCCTGCAATAATCTTTATATTTTTCGGCTTGTTTTTCAACTTCTTGTCTCCGGCGAGGTCCCTGGTATATATTCCGACGTTCGGCGCTGTTGCTAGGTCCTCCTGGAACAAAGAAAACACAAAATTATTATCAAATTTTCATCAATTTTTAGTATAAAAACAGTTTTTTTCAAAATGACTAAGTCAAACCTCCACCCACGCTTTTAGTTTCAGTAGTACATTACAGTTCTCGGTGATCCGCGTCGATTGGTACCTTTATCGCGCGTTTCCGGGATCTGGAAGTTTGTCAAATCGAAGAAAACTCGAAAACAATAGAACCGAGGTTACCTAAGGGGTAGCACATCGACAGAAATAGGAACATTGTAAATTTTAATTGTGACGTATTTATAAGTGTTAGACTAATTGTTCCTGTAATATTCGGTTCCTAGTTATTATTGTATAAGGACGTTCCGTAGGGATTAAACCGAGTTTTCGGAAATTTTATTTTTCATATATTTTCATAAAATCTGAGTTATACTTCCTGTCTTCCTGCAATAATCTTTATATTTTTCGGCTTGTTTTTCAACTTCTTGTCTCCGGCGAGGTCCCTGGTATATATTCCGACGTTCGGCGCTGTTGCTAGGTCCTCCTGGAACAAAGAAAACACAAAATTATTATCAAATTTTCATCAATTTTTAGTATAAAAACAGTTTTTTTCAAAATGACTAAGTCAAACCTCCACCCACGCTTTTAGTTTCAGTAGTACATTACAGTTCTCGGTGATCCGCGTCGATTGGTACCTTTATCGCGCGTTTCCGGGATCTGGAAGTTTGTCAAATCGAAGAAAACTCGAAAACAATAGAACCGAGGTTACCTAAGGGGTAGCACATCAACAGAAATAGGAACATTGTAAATTTTAATTGTGACGTATTTATAAGTGTTAGACTAATTGTTCCTGTAATATTCGGTTCCTAGTTATTATTGTATAAGGACGTTCCGTAGGGATTAAACCGAGTTTTCGGAAATTTTATTTTTCATATATTTTCATAAAATCTGAGTTATACTTCCTGTCTTCCTGCAATAATCTTTATATTTTTCGGCTTGTTTTTCAACTTCTTGTCTCCGGCGGGGTCCCTGGTATACATTCCGACGTTCGGCGCTGTTGCTAGGTCCTCCTGGAACAAAGAAAACACAAAATTATTATCAAATTTTCATCAATTTTTAGTATAAAAACAGTTTTTTTCAAAATGACTAAGTCAAACCTCCACCCACGCTTTTAGTTTCAGTAGTACATTACAGTTCTCGGTGATCCGCGTCGATTGGTACCTTTATCGCGCGTTTCCGGGATCTGGAAGTTTGTCAAATCGAAGAAAACTCGAAAACAATAGAACCGAGGTTACCTAAGGGGTAGCACATCGACAGAAATAGGAACATTGTAAATTTTAATTGTGACGTATTTATAAGTGTTAGACTAATTGTTCCTGTAATATTCGGTTCCTAGTTATTATTGTATAAGGACGTTCCGTAGGGATTAAACCGAGTTTTCGGAAATTTTATTTTTCATATATTTTCATAAAATCTGAGTTATACTTCCTGTCTTCCTGCAATAATCTTTATATTTTTCGGCTTGTTTTTCAACTTCTTGTCTCCGGCGAGGTCCCTGGTATATATTCCGACGTTCGGCGCTGTTGCTAGGTCCTCCTGGAACAAAGAAAACACAAAATTATTATCAAATTTTCATCAATTTTTAGTATAAAAACAGTTTTTTTCAAATGACTAAGTCAAACCTCCACCCACGCTTTTAGTTTCAGTAGTACATTACAGTTCTCGGTGATCCGCGTCGATTGGTACCTTTATCGCGCGTTTCCGGGATCTGGAAGTTTGTCAAATCGAAGAAAACTCGAAAACAATAGAACCGAGGTTACCTAAGGGGTAGCACATCGACAGAAATAGGAACATTGTAAATTTTAATTGTGACGTATTTATAAGTGTTAGACTAATTGTTCCTGTAATATTCGGTTCCTAGTTATTATTGTATAAGGACGTTCCGTAGGGATTAAACCGAGTTTTCGAAAATTTTATTTTTCATATATTTTCATAAAATCTGAGTTATACTTCCTGTCTTCCTGCAATAATCTTTATATTTTTCGGCTTGTTTTTCAACTTCTTGTCTCCGGCGAGGTCCCTGGTATATATTCCGACGTTCGGCGCTGTTACTAGGTCCTCCTGGAACAAAGAAAACACAAAATTATTATCAAATTTTCATCAATTTTTAGTATAAAAACAGTTTTTTCAAAATGACTAAGTCAAACCTCCACCCACGCTTTTAGTTTCAGTAGTACATTACAGTTCTCGGTGATCCGCGTCGATTGGTACCTTTATCGCGCGTTTCCGGGATCTGGAAGTTTGTCAAATCGAAGAAAACTCGAAAACAATAGAACCGAGGTTACCTAAGGGGTAGCACATCGACAGAAATAGGAACATTGTAAATTTTAATTGTGACGTATTTATAAGTGTTAGACTAATTGTTCCTGTAATATTCGGTTCCTAGTTATTATTGTATAAGGACGTTCCGTAGGGATTAAACCGAGTTTTCGGAAATTTTATTTTTCATATATTTTCATAAAATCTGAGTTATACTTCCTGTCTTCCTGCAATAATTTTTATATTTTTCGGCTTGTTTTTCAACTTCTTGTCTCCGGCGAGGTCCCTGGTATATATTCCGACGTTCGGCGCTGTTGCTAGGTCCTCCTGGAACAAAGAAAACACAAAATTATTATCAAATTTTCATCAATTTTTAGTATAAAAACAGTTTTTTTCAAATGACTAAGTCAAACCTCCACCCACGCTTTTAGTTTCAGTAGTACATTACAGTTCTCGGTGATCCGCGTCGATTGGTACCTTTATCGCGCGTTTCCGGGATCTGGAAGTTTGTCAAATCGAAGAAAACTCGAAAACAATAGAACCGAGGTTACCTAAGGGGTAGCACATCGACAGAAATAGGAACATTGTAAATTTTAATTGTGACGTATTTATAAGTGTTAGACTAATTGTTCCTGTAATATTCGGTTCCTAGTTATTATTGTATAAGGACGTTCCGTAGGGATTAAACCGAGTTTTCGGAAATTTTATTTTTTATATATTTTCATAAAATCTGAGTTATACTTCCTGTCTTCCTGCAATAATCTTTATATTTTTCGGCTTGTTTTTCAACTTCTTGTCTCCGGCGAGGTCGCTGGTATATATTCCGACGTTCGGCGCTGTTGCTAGGTCCTCCTGGAACAAAGAAAACACAAAATTATTATCAAATTTTCATCAATTTTTAGTATAAAAACAGTTTTTTCAAAATGACTAAGTCAAACCTCCACCCACGCTTTTAGTTTCAGTAGTACATTACAGTTCTCGGTGATCCGCGTCGATTGGTACCTTTATCGCGCGTTTCCGGGATCTGGAAGTTTGTCAAATCGAAGAAAACTCGAAAACAATAGAACCGAGGTTACCTAAGGGGTAGCACATCAACAGAAATAGGAACATTGTAAATTTTAATTGTGACGTATTTATAAGTGTTAGACTAATTGTTCCTGTAATATTCGGTTCCTAGTTATTATTGTATAAGGACGTTCCGTAGGGATTAAACCGAGTTTTCGGAAATTTTATTTTTCATAAAATCTGAGTTATACTTCCTGTCTTCCTGCAATAATCTTTATATTTTTCGGCTTGTTTTTCAACTTCTTGTCTCCGGCGAGGTCCCTGGTATATATTCCGACGTTCGGCGCTGTTGCTAGGTCCTCCTGGAACAAAGAAAACACAAAATTATTATCAAATTTTCATCAATTTTTAGTATAAAAACAGTTTTTTTCAAAATGACTAAGTCAAACCTCCACCCACGCTTTTAGTTTCAGTAGTACATTACAGTTCTCGGTGATCCGCGTCGATTGGTACCTTTATCGCGCGTTTCCGGGATCTGGAAGTTTGTCAAATCGAAGAAAACTCGAAAACAATAGAACCGAGGTTACCTAAGGGGTAGCACATCGACAGAAATAGGAACATTGTAAATTTTAATTGTGACGTATTTATAAGTGTTAGACTAATTGTTCCTGTAATATTCGGTTCCTAGTTATTATTGTATAAGGACGTTCCGTAGGGATTAAACCGAGTTTTCGGAAATTTTATTTTTCATAAAATCTGAGTTATACTTCCTGTCTTCCTGCAATAATCTTTATATTTTTCGGCTTGTTTTTCAACTTCTTGTCTCCGGCGAGGTCCCTGGTATATATTCCGACGTTCGGCGCTGTTGCTAGGTCCTCCTGGAACAAAGAAAACACAAAATTATTATCAAATTTTCATCAATTTTTAGTATAAAAACAGTTTTTTTCAAAATGACTAAGTCAAACCTCCACCCACGCTTTTAGTTTCAGTAGTACATTACAGTTCTCGGTGATCCGCGTCGATTGGTACCTTTATCGCGCGTTTCCGGGATCTGGAAGTTTGTCAAATCGAAGAAAACTCGAAAACAATAGAACCGAGGTTACCTAAGGGGTAGCACATCGACAGAAATAGGAACATTGTAAATTTTAATTGTGACGTATTTATAAGTGTTAGACTAATTGTTCCTGTAATATTCGGTTCCTAGTTATTATTGTATAAGGACGTTCCGTAGGGATTAAACCGAGTTTTCGGAAATTTTATTTTTCATATATTTTCATAAAATCTGAGTTATACTTCCTGTCTTCCTGCAATAATCTTTATATTTTTCGGCTTGTTTTTCAACTTCTTGTCTCCGGCGAGGTCCCTGGTATATATTCCGACGTTCGGCGCTGTTGCTAGGTCCTCCTGGAACAAAGAAAACACAAAATTATTATCAAATTTTCATCAATTTTTAGTATAAAAACAGTTTTTTTCAAAATGACTAAGTCAAACCTCCACCCACGCTTTTAGTTTCAGTAGTACATTACAGTTCTCGGTGATCCGCGTCGATTGGTACCTTTATCGCGCGTTTCCGGGATCTGGAAGTTTGTCAAATCGAAGAAAACTCGAAAACAATAGAACCGAGGTTACCTAAGGGGTAGCACATCAACAGAAATAGGAACATTGTAAATTTTAATTGTGACGTATTTATAAGTGTTAGACTAATTGTTCCTGTAATATTCGGTTCCTAGTTATTATTGTATAAGGACGTTCCGTAGGGATTAAACCGAGTTTTCGGAAATTTTATTTTTCATATATTTTCATAAAATCTGAGTTATACTTCCTGTCTTCCTGCAATAATCTTTATATTTTTCGGCTTGTTTTTCAACTTCTTGTCTCCGGCGAGGTCCCTGGTATACATTCCGACGTTCGGCGCTGTTGCTAGGTCCTCCTGGAACAAAGAAAACACAAAATTATTATCAAATTTTCATCAATTTTTAGTATAAAAACAGTTTTTTTCAAAATGACTAAGTCAAACCTCCACCCACGCTTTTAGTTTCAGTAGTACATTACAGTTCTCGGTGATCCGCGTCGATTGGTACCTTTATCGCGCGTTTCCGGGATCTGGAAGTTTGTCAAATCGAAGAAAACTCGAAAACAATAGAACCGAGGTTACCTAAGGGGTAGCACATCGACAGAAATAGGAACATTGTAAATTTTAATTGTGGCGTATTTATAAGTGTTAGACTAATTGTTCCTGTAATATTCGGTTCCTAGTTATTATTGTATAAGGACGTTCCGTAGGGATTAAACCGAGTTTTCGGAAATTTTATTTTTCATATATTTTCATAAAATCTGAGTTATACTTCCTGTCTTCCTGCAATAATCTTTATATTTTTCGGCTTGTTTTTCAACTTCTTGTCTCCGGCGAGGTCCCTGGTATATATTCCGACGTTCGGCGCTGTTGCTAGGTCCTCCTGGAACAAAGAAAACACAAAATTATTATCAAATTTTCATCAATTTTTAGTATAAAAACAGTTTTTTTCAAAATGACTAAGTCAAACCTCCACCCACGCTTTTAGTTTCAGTAGTACATTACAGTTCTCGGTGATCCGCGTCGATTGGTACCTTTATCGCGCGTTTCCGGGATCTGGAAGTTTGTCAAATCGAAGAAAACTCGAAAACAATAGAACCGAGGTTACCTAAGGGGTAGCACATCGACAGAAATAGGAACATTGTAAATTTTAATTGTGACGTATTTATAAGTGTTAGACTAATTGTTCCTGTAATATTCGGTTCCTAGTTATTATTGTATAAGGACGTTCCGTAGGGATTAAACCGAGTTTTCGAAAATTTTATTTTTCATATATTTTCATAAAATCTGAGTTATACTTCCTGTCTTCCTGCAATAATCTTTATATTTTTCGGCTTGTTTTTCAACTTCTTGTCTCCGGCGAGGTCCCTGGTATATATTCCGACGTTCGGCGCTGTTACTAGGTCCTCCTGGAACAAAGAAAACACAAAATTATTATCAAATTTTCATCAATTTTTAGTATAAAAACAGTTTTTTCAAAATGACTAAGTCAAACCTCCACCCACGCTTTTAGTTTCAGTAGTACATTACAGTTCTCGGTGATCCGCGTCGATTGGTACCTATATCGCGCGTTTCCGGGATCTGGAAGTTTGTCAAATCGAAGAAAACTCGAAAACAATAGAACCGAGGTTACCTAAGGGGTAGCACATCGACAGAAATAGGAACATTGTAAATTTTAATTGTGACGTATTTATAAGTGTTAGACTAATTGTTCCTGTAATATTCGGTTCCTAGTTATTATTGTATAAGGACGTTCCGTAGGGATTAAACCGAGTTTTCGGAAATTTTATTTTTTATATATTTTCATAAAATCTGAGTTATACTTCCTGTCTTCCTGCAATAATCTTTATATTTTTCGGCTTGTTTTTCAACTTCTTGTCTCCGGCGAGGTCGCTGGTATATATTCCGACGTTCGGCGCTGTTGCTAGGTCCTCCTGGAACAAAGAAAACACAAAATTATTATCAAATTTTCATCAATTTTTAGTATAAAAACAGTTTTTTCAAAATGACTAAGTCAAACCTCCACCCACGCTTTTAGTTTCAGTAGTACATTACAGTTCTCGGTGATCCGCGTCGATTGGTACCTTTATCGCGCGTTTCCGGGATCTGGAAGTTTGTCAAATCGAAGAAAACTCGAAAACAATAGAACCGAGGTTACCTAAGGGGTAGCACATCAACAGAAATAGGAACATTGTAAATTTTAATTGTGACGTATTTATAAGTGTTAGACTAATTGTTCCTGTAATATTCGGTTCCTAGTTATTATTGTATAAGGACGTTCCGTAGGGATTAAACCGAGTTTTCGGAAATTTTATTTTTCATAAAATCTGAGTTATACTTCCTGTCTTCCTGCAATAATCTTTATATTTTTCGGCTTGTTTTTCAACTTCTTGTCTCCGGCGAGGTCCCTGGTATATATTCCGACGTTCGGCGCTGTTGCTAGGTCCTCCTGGAACAAAGAAAACACAAAATTATTATCAAATTTTCATCAATTTTTAGTATAAAAACAGTTTTTTTCAAAATGACTAAGTCAAACCTCCACCCACGCTTTTAGTTTCAGTAGTACATTACAGTTCTCGGTGATCCGCGTCGATTGGTACCTTTATCGCGCGTTTCCGGGATCTGGAAGTTTGTCAAATCGAAGAAAACTCGAAAACAATAGAACCGAGGTTACCTAAGGGGTAGCACATCGACAGAAATAGGAACATTGTAAATTTTAATTGTGACGTATTTATAAGTGTTAGACTAATTGTTCCTGTAATATTCGGTTCCTAGTTATTATTGTATAAGGACGTTCCGTAGGGATTAAACCGAGTTTTCGGAAATTTTATTTTTCATATATTTTCATAAAATCTGAGTTATACTTCCTGTCTTCCTGCAATAATCTTTATATTTTTCGGCTTGTTTTTCAACTTCTTGTCTCCGGCGAGGTCCCTGGTATATATTCCGACGTTCGGCGCTGTTGCTAGGTCCTCCTGGAACAAAGAAAACACAAAATTATTATCAAATTTTCATCAATTTTTAGTATAAAAACAGTTTTTTCAAAATGACTAAGTCAAACCTCCACCCACGCTTTTAGTTTCAGTAGTACATTACAGTTCTCGGTGATCCGCGTCGATTGGTACCTTTATCGCGCGTTTCCGGGATCTGGAAGTTTGTCAAATCGAAGAAAACTCGAAAACAATAGAACCGAGGTTACCTAAGGGGTAGCACATCGACAGAAATAGGAACATTGTAAATTTTAATTGTGACGTATTTCTAAGTGTTAGACTAATTGTTCCTGTAATATTCGGTTCCTAGTTATTATTGTATAAGGACGTTCCGTAGGGATTAAACCGAGTTTTCGGAAATTTTATTTTTCATATATTTTCATAAAATCTGAGTTATACTTCCTGTCTTCCTGCAATAATCTTTATATTTTTCGGCTTGTTTTTCAACTTCTTGTCTCCGGCGAGGTCCCTGGTATATATTCCGACGTTCGGCGCTGTTGCTAGGTCCTCCTGGAACAAAGAAAACACAAAATTATTATCAAATTTTCATCAATTTTTAGTATAAAAACAGTTTTTTTCAAAATGACTAAGTCAAACCTCCACCCACGCTTTTAGTTTCAGTAGTACATTACAGTTCTCGGTGATCCGCGTCGATTGGTACCTTTATCGCGCGTTTCCGGGATCTGGAAGTTTGTCAAATCGAAGAAAACTCGAAAACAATAGAACCGAGGTTACCTAAGGGGTAGCACATCGACAGAAATAGGAACATTGTAAATTTTAATTGTGACGTATTTATAAGTGTTAGACTAATTGTTCCTGTAATATTCGGTTCCTAGTTATTATTGTATAAGGACGTTCCGTAGGGATTAAACCGAGTTTTCGAAAATTTTATTTTTCATATATTTTCATAAAATCTGAGTTATACTTCCTGTCTTCCTGCAATAATCTTTATATTTTTCGGCTTGTTTTTCAACTTCTTGTCTCCGGCGAGGTCCCTGGTATATATTCCGACGTTCGGCGCTGTTACTAGGTCCTCCTGGAACAAAGAAAACACAAAATTATTATCAAATTTTCATCAATTTTTAGTATAAAAACAGTTTTTTCAAAATGACTAAGTCAAACCTCCACCCACGCTTTTAGTTTCAGTAGTACATTACAGTTCTCGGTGATCCGCGTCGATTGGTACCTTTATCGCGCGTTTCCGGGATCTGGAAGTTTGTCAAATCGAAGAAAACTCGAAAACAATAGAACCGAGGTTACCTAAGGGGTAGCACATCGACAGAAATAGGAACATTGTAAATTTTAATTGTGACGTATTTATAAGTGTTAGACTAATTGTTCCTGTAATATTCGGTTCCTAGTTATTATTGTATAAGGACGTTCCGTAGGGATTAAACCGAGTTTTCGGAAATTTTATTTTTCATAAAATCTGAGTTATACTTCCTGTCTTCCTGCAATAATCTTTATATTTTTCGGCTTGTTTTTCAACTTCTTGTCTCCGGCGAGGTCCCTGGTATATATTCCGACGTTCGGCGCTGTTGCTAGGTCCTCCTGGAACAAAGAAAACACAAAATTATTATCAAATTTTCATCAATTTTTAGTATAAAAACAGTTTTTTTCAAAATGACTAAGTCAAACCTCCACCCACGCTTTTAGTTTCAGTAGTACATTACAGTTCTCGGTGATCCGCGTCGATTGGTACCTTTATCGCGCGTTTCCGGGATCTGGAAGTTTGTCAAATCGAAGAAAACTCGAAAACAATAGAACCGAGGTTACCTAAGGGGTAGCACATCGACAGAAATAGGAACATTGTAAATTTTAATTGTGACGTATTTATAAGTGTTAGACTAATTGTTCCTGTAATATTCGGTTCCTAGTTATTATTGTATAAGGACGTTCCGTAGGGATTAAACCGAGTTTTCGGAAATTTTATTTTTCATATATTTTCATAAAATCTGAGTTATACTTCCTGTCTTCCTGCAATAATCTTTATATTTTTCGGCTTGTTTTTCAACTTCTTGTCTCCGGCGAGGTCCCTGGTATATATTCCGACGTTCGGCGCTGTTGCTAGGTCCTCCTGGAACAAAGAAAACACAAAATTATTATCAAATTTTCATCAATTTTTAGTATAAAAACAGTTTTTTCAAAATGACTAAGTCAAACCTCCACCCACGCTTTTAGTTTCAGTAGTACATTACAGTTCTCGGTGATCCGCGTCGATTGGTACCTTTATCGCGCGTTTCCGGGATCTGGAAGTTTGTCAAATCGAAGAAAACTCGAAAACAATAGAACCGAGGTTACCTAAGGGGTAGCACATCGACAGAAATAGGAACATTGTAAATTTTAATTGTGACGTATTTCTAAGTGTTAGACTAATTGTTCCTGTAATATTCGGTTCCTAGTTATTATTGTATAAGGACGTTCCGTAGGGATTAAACCGAGTTTTCGGAAATTTTATTTTTCATATATTTTCATAAAATCTGAGTTATACTTCCTGTCTTCCTGCAATAATCTTTATATTTTTCGGCTTGTTTTTCAACTTCTTGTCTCCGGCGAGGTCCCTGGTATATATTCCGACGTTCGGCGCTGTTGCTAGGTCCTCCTGGAACAAAGAAAACACAAAATTATTATCAAATTTTCATCAATTTTTAGTATAAAAACAGTTTTTTCAAAATGACTAAGTCAAACCTCCACCCACGCTTATAGTTTCAGTAGTACATTACAGTTCTCGGTGATCCGCGTCGATTGGTACATTTATCGCGCGTTTCCGGGATCTGGAAGTTTGTCAAATCGAAGAAAACTCGAAAACAATAGAACCGAGGTTACCTAAGGGGTAGCACATCGACAGAAATAGGAACATTGTAAATTTTAATTGTGACGTATTTATAAGTGTTAGACTAATTGTTCCTGTAATAGTCGGTTCCTAGTTATTATTGTATAAGGACGTTCCGTAGGGATTAAACCGAGTTTTCGGAAATTTTATTTTTCATATATTTTCATAAAATCTGAGTTATACTTCCTGTCTTCCTGCAATAATCTTTATATTTTTCGGCTTGTTTTTCAACTTCTTGTCTCCGGCGAGGTCCCTGGTATATATTCCGACGTTCGGCGCTGTTGCTAGGTCCTCCTGGAACAAAGAAAACACAAAATTATTATCAAATTTTCATCAATTTTTAGTAGAAAAACAGTTTTTTTCAAAATGACTAAGTCAAACCTCCACCCACGCTTTTAGTTTCAGTAGTACATTACAGTTCTCGGTGATCCGCGTCGATTGGTACCTTTATCGCGCGTTTCCGGGATCTGGAAGTTTGTCAAATCGAAGAAAACTCGAAAACAATAGAACCGAGGTTACCTAAGGGGTAGCACATCGACAGAAATAGGAACATTGTAAATTTTAATTGTGACGTATTTATAAGTGTTAGACTAATTGTTCCTGTAATATTCGGTTCCTAGTTATTATTGTATAAGGACGTTCCGTAGGGATTAAACCGAGTTTTCGGAAATTTTATTTTTCATAAAATCTGAGTTATACTTCCTGTCTTCCTGCAATAATCTTTATATTTTTCGGCTTGTTTTTCAACTTCTTGTCTCCGGCGAGGTCCCTGGTATATATTCCGACGTTCGGCGCTGTTGCTAGGTCCTCCTGGAACAAAGAAAACACAAAATTATTATCAAATTTTCATCAATTTTTAGTATAAAAACAGTTTTTTTCAAAATGACTAAGTCAAACCTCCACCCACGCTTTTAGTTTCAGTAGTACATTACAGTTCTCGGTGATCCGCGTCGATTGGTACCTTTATCGCGCGTTTCCGGGATCTGGAAGTTTGTCAAATCGAAGAAAACTCGAAAACAATAGAACCGAGGTTACCTAAGGGGTAGCACATCGACAGAAATAGGAACATTGTAAATTTTAATTGTGACGTATTTATAAGTGTTAGACTAATTGTTCCTGTAATATTCGGTTCCTAGTTATTATTGTATAAGGACGTTCCGTAGGGATTAAACCGAGTTTTCGGAAATTTTATTTTTCATATATTTTCATAAAATCTGAGTTATACTTCCTGTCTTCCTGCAATAATCTTTATATTTTTCGGCTTGTTTTTCAACTTCTTGTCTCCGGCGAGGTCCCTGGTATATATTCCGACGTTCGGCGCTGTTGCTAGGTCCTCCTGGAACAAAGAAAACACAAAAATTATTATCAAATTTTCATCAATTTTTAGTATAAAAACAGTTTTTTCAAAATGACTAAGTCAAACCTCCACCCACGCTTTTAGTTTCAGTAGTACATTACAGTTCTCGGTGATCCGCGTCGATTGGTACCTTTATCGCGCGTTTCCGGGTTCTGGAAGTTTGTCAAATCGAAGAAAACTCGAAAACAATAGAACCGAGGTTACCTAAGGGGTAGCACATCGACAGAAATAGGAACATTGTAAATTTTAATTGTGACGTATTTATAAGTGTTAGACTAATTGTTCCTGTAATATTCGGTTCCTAGTTATTATTGTATAAAGACGTTCCGTAGGGATTAAACCGAGTTTTCGGAAATTTTATTTTTCATATATTTTCATAAAATCTGAGTTATACTTCCTGTCTTCCTGCAATAATCTTTATATTTTTCGGCTTGTTTTTCAACTTCTTGTCTCCGGCGAGGTCCCTGGTATATATTCCGACGTTCGGCGCTGTTGCTAGGTCCTCCTGGAACAAAGAAAACACAAAATTATTATCAAATTTTCATCAATTTTTAGTATAAAAACAGTTTTTTTCAAAATGACTAAGTCAAACCTCCACCCACGCTTTTAGTTTCAGTAGTACATTACAGTTCTCGGTGATCCGCGTCGATTGGTACCTTTATCGCGCGTTTCCGGGATCTGGAAGTTTGTCAAATCGAAGAAAACTCGAAAACAATAGAACCGAGGTTACCTAAGGGGTAGCACATCGACAGAAATAGGAACATTGTAAATTTTAATTGTGACGTATTTATAAGTGTTAGACTAATTGTTCCTGTAATATTCGGTTCCTAGTTATTATTGTATAAGGACGTTCCGTAGGGATTAAACCGAGTTTTCGGAAATTTTATTTTTCATATATTTTCATAAAATCTGAGTTATACTTCCTGTCTTCCTGCAATAATCTTTATATTTTTCGGCTTGTTTTTCAACTTCTTGTCTCCGGCGAGGTCCCTGGTATATATTCCGACGTTCGGCGCTGTTGCTAGGTCCTCCTGGAACAAAGAAAACACAAAATTATTATCAAATTTTCATCAATTTTTAGTATAAAAACAGTTTTTTCAAAATGACTAAGTCAAACCTCCACCCACGCTTTTAGTTTCAGTAGTACATTACAGTTCTCGGTGATCCGCGTCGATTGGTACCTTTATCGCGCGTTTACGGGATCTGGAAGTTTGTCAAATCGAAGAAAACTCGAAAACAATAGAACCGACGTTACCTAAGGGGTAGCACATCGACAGAAATAGGAACATTGTAAATTTTAATTGTGACGTATTTATAAGTGTTAGACTAATTGTTCCTGTAATATTCGGTTCCTAGTTATTATTGTATAAGGACGTTCCGTAGGGATTAAACCGAGTTTTCGGAAATTTTATTTTTCATATATTTTCATAAAATCTGAGTTATACTTCCTGTCTTCCTGCAATAATCTTTATATTTTTCGGCTTGTTTTTCAACTTCTTGTCTCCGGCGAGGTCCCTGGTATATATTCCGATGTTCGGCGCTGTTGCTAGGTCCTCCTGGAACAAAGAAAACACAAAATTATTATCAAATTTTCATCAATTTTTAGTATAAAAACAGTTTTTTCAAAATGACTAAGTCAAACCTCCACCCACGCTTTTAGTTTCAGTAGTAAATTACAGTTCTCGGTGATCCGCGTCGATTGGTACCTTTATCGCGCGTTTCCGGGATCTGGAAGTTTGTCAAATCGAAGAAAACTCGAAAACAATAGAACCGAGGTTACCTAAGGGGTAGCACATCGACAGAAATAGGAACATTGTAAATTTTAATTGTGACGTATTTATAAGTGTTAGACTAATTGTTCCTGTAATATTCGGTTCCTAGTTATTATTGTATAAGGACGTTCCGTAGGGATTAAACCGAGTTTTCGGAAATTTTATTTTTCATATATTTTCATAAAATCTGAGTTATACTTCCTGTCTTCCTGCAATAATCTTTATATTTTTCGGCTTGTTTTTCAACTTCTTGTCTCCGGCGAGGTCCCTGGTATATATTCCGACGTTCGGCGCTGTTGCTAGGTCCTCCTGGAACAAAGAAAACACAAAATTATTATCAAATTTTCATCAATTTTTAGTATAAAAACAGTTTTTTTCAAAATGACTAAGTCAAACCTCCACCCACGCTTTTAGTTTCAGTAGTACATTACAGTTCTCGGTGATCCGCGTCGATTGGTACCTTTATCGCGCGTTTCCGGGATCTGGAAGTTTGTCAAATCGAAGAAAACTCGAAAACAATAGAACCGAGGTTACCTAAGGGGTAGCACATCGACAGAAATAGGAACATTGTAAATTTTAATTGTGACGTATTTATAAGTGTTAGACTAATTGTTCCTGTAATATTCGGTTCCTAGTTATTATTGTATAAGGACGTTCCGTAGGGATTAAACCGAGTTTTCGGAAATTTTATTTTTCATATATTTTCATAAAATCTGAGTTATACTTCCTGTCTTCCTGCAATAATCTTTATATTTTTCGGCTTGTTTTTCAACTTCTTGTCTCCGGCGAGGTCCCTAGTATATATTCCGACGTTCGGCGCTGTTGCTAGGTCCTCCTGGAACAAAGAAAACACAAAATTATTATCAAATTTTCATCAATTTTTAGTATAAAAACAGTTTTTTCAAAATGACTAAGTCAAACCTCCACCCACGCTTTTAGTTTCAGTAGTACATTACAGTTCTCGGTGATCCGCGTCGATTGGTACCTTTATCGCGCGTTTCCGGGATCTGGAAGTTTGTCAAATCGAAGAAAACTCGAAAACAATAGAACCGAGGTTACCTAAGGGGTAGCACATCGACAGAAATAGGAACATTGTAAATTTTAATTGTGACGTATTTATAAGTGTTAGACTAATTGTTCCTGTAATATTCGGTTCCTAGTTATTATTGTATAAGGACGTTCCGTAGGGATTAAACCGAGTTTTCGGAAATTTTATTTTTCATATATTTTCATAAAATCTGAGTTATACTTCCTGTCTTCCTGCAATAATCTTTATATTTTTCGGCTTGTTTTTCAACTTCTTGTCTCCGGCGAGGTCCCTGGTATTTATTCCGACGTTCGGCGCTGTTGCTAGGTCCTCCTGGAACAAAGAAAACACAAAATTATTATCAAATTTTCATCAATTTTTAGTATAAAAACAGTTTTTTCAAAATGACTAAGTCAAACCTCCACCCACGCTTTTAGTTTCAGTAGTACATTACAGTTCTCGGTGATCCGCGTCGATTGGTACCTTTATCGCGCGTTTCCGGGATCTGGAAGTTTGTCAAATCGAAGAAAACTCGAAAACAATAGAACCGAGGTTACCTAAGGGGTAGCACATCGACAGAAATAGGAACATTGTAAATTTTAATTGTGACGTATTTATAAGTGTTAGACTAATTGTTCCTGTAATATTCGGTTCCTAGTTATTATTGTATAAGGACGTTCCGTAGGGATTAAACCGAGTTTTCGGAAATTTTATTTTTCATATATTTTCATAAAATCTGAGTTATACTTCCTGTCTTCCTGCAATAATCTTTATATTTTTCGGCTTGTTTTTCAACTTCTTGTCTCCGGCGAGGTCCCTGGTATATATTCCGACGTTCGGCGCTGTTGCTAGGTCCTCCTGGAACAAAGAAAACACAAAATTATTATCAAATTTTCATCAATTTTTAGTATAAAAACAGTTTTTTTCAAAATGACTAAGTCAAACCTCCACCCACGCTTTTAGTTTCAGTAGTACATTACAGTTCTCGGTGATCCGCGTCGATTGGTACCTTTATCGCGCGTTTCCGGGATCTGGAAGTTTGTCAAATCGAAGAAAACTCGAAAACAATAGAACCGAGATTACCTAAGGGGTAGCACATCGACAGAAATAGGAACATTGTAAATTTTAATTGTGACGTATTTATAAGTGTTAGACTAATTGTTCCTGTAATATTCGGTTCCTAGTTATTATTGTATAAGGACGTTCCGTAGGGATTAAACCGAGTTTTCGGAAATTTTATTTTTCAAATATTTTCATAAAATCTGAGTTATACTTCCTGTCTTCCTGCAATAATCTTTATATTTTTCGGCTTGTTTTTCAACTTCTTGTCTCCGGCGAGGTCTCTGGTATATATTCCGATGTTCGGCGCTGTTGCTAGGTCCTCCTGGAACAAAGAAAACACAAAATTATTATCAAATTTTCATCAATTTTTAGTATAAAAACAGTTTTTTTCAAAATGACTAAGTCAAACCTCCACCCACGCTTTTAGTTTCAGTAGTACATTACAGTTCTCGGTGATCCGCGTCGATTGGTACCTTTATCGCGCGTTTCCGGGATCTGGAAGTTTGTCAAATCGAAGAAAACTCGAAAACAATAGAACCGAGGTTACCTAAGGGGTAGCACATCGACAGAAATAGGAACATTGTAAATTTTAATTGTGACGTATTTATAAGTGTTAGACTAATTGTTCCTGTAATATTCGGTTCCTAGTTATTATTGTATAAGGACGTTCCGTAGGGATTAAACCGAGTTTTCGGAAATTTTATTTTTCATATATTTTCATAAAATCTGAGTTATACTTCCTGTCTTCCTGCAATAATCTTTATATTTTTCGGCTTGTTTTTCAACTTCTTGTCTCCGGCGAGGTCCCTGGTATTTATTCCGACGTTCGGCGCTGTTGCTAGGTCCTCCTGGAACAAAGAAAACACAAAATTATTATCAAATTTTCATCAATTTTTAGTATAAAAACAGTTTTTTCAAAATGACTAAGTCAAACCTCCACCCACGCTTTTAGTTTCAGTAGTACATTACAGTTCTCGGTGATCCGCGTCGATTGGTACCTTTATCGCGCGTTTCCGGGATCTGGAAGTTTGTCAAATCGAAGAAAACTCGAAAACAATAGAACCGAGGTTACCTAAGGGGTAGCACATCGACAGAAATAGGAACATTGTAAATTTTAATTGTGACGTATTTATAAGTGTTAGACTAATTGTTCCTGTAATATTCGGTTCCTAGTTATTATTGTATAAGGACGTTCCGTAGGGATTAAACCGAGTTTTCGGAAATTTTATTTTTCATATATTTTCATAAAATCTGAGTTATACTTCCTGTCTTCCTGCAATAATCTTTATATTTTTCGGCTTGTTTTTCAACTTCTTGTCTCCGGCGAGGTCCCTGGTATATATTCCGACGTTCGGCGCTGTTGCTAGGTCCTCCTGGAACAAAGAAAACACAAAATTATTATCAAATTTTCATCAATTTTTAGTATAAAAACAGTTTTTTTCAAAATGACTAAGTCAAACCTCCACCCACGCTTTTAGTTTCAGTAGTACATTACAGTTCTCGGTGATCCGCGTCGATTGGTACCTTTATCGCGCGTTTCCGGGATCTGGAAGTTTGTCAAATCGAAGAAAACTCGAAAACAATAGAACCGAGGTTACCTAAGGGGTAGCACATCGACAGAAATAGGAACATTGTAAATTTTAATTGTGACGTATTTATAAGTGTTAGACTAATTGTTCCTGTAATATTCGGTTCCTAGTTATTATTGTATAAGGACGTTCCGTAGGGATTAAACCGAGTTTTCGGAAATTTTATTTTTCATATATTTTCATAAAATCTGAGTTATACTTCCTGTCTTCCTGCAATAATCTTTATATTTTTCGGCTTGTTTTTCAACTTCTTGTCTCCGGCGAGGTCCCTGGTATATATTCCGACGTTCGGCGCTGTTGCTAGGTCCTCCTGGAACAAAGAAAACACAAAATTATTATCAAATTTTCATCAATTTTTAGTATAAAAACAGTTTTTTTCAAAATGACTAAGTCAAACCTCCACCCACGCTTTTAGTTTCAGTAGTACATTACAGTTCTCGGTGATCCGCGTCGATTGGTACCTTTATCGCGCGTTTCCGGGATCTGGAAGTTTGTCAAATCGAAGAAAACTCGAAAACAATAGAACCGAGGTTACCTAAGGGGTAGCACATCGACAGAAATAGGAACATTGTAAATTTTAATTGTGACGTATTTATAAGTGTTAGACTAATTGTTCCTGTAATATTCGGTTCCTAGTTATTATTGTATAAGGACGTTCCGTAGGGATTAAACCGAGTTTTCGGAAATTTTATTTTTCATATATTTTCATAAAATCTGAGTTATACTTCCTGTCTTCCTGCAATAATCTTTATATTTTTCGGCTTGTTTTTCAACTTCTTGTCTCCGGCGAGGTCCCTGGTATTTATTCCGACGTTCGGCGCTGTTGCTAGGTCCTCCTGGAACAAAGAAAACACAAAATTATTATCAAATTTTCATCAATTTTTAGTATAAAAACAGTTTTTTCAAAATGACTAAGTCAAACCTCCACCCACGCTTTTAGTTTCAGTAGTAAATTACAGTTCTCGGTGATCCGCGTCGATTGGTACCTTTATCGCGCGTTTCCGGGATCTGGAAGTTTGTCAAATCGAAGAAAACTCGAAAACAATAGAACCGAGGTTACCTAAGGGGTAGCACATCGACAGAAATAGGAACATTGTAAATTTTAATTGTGACGTATTTATAAGTGTTAGACTAATTGTTCCTGTAATATTCGGTTCCTAGTTATTATTGTATAAGGACGTTCCGTAGGGATTAAACCGAGTTTTCGGAAATTTTATTTTTCATATATTTTCATAAAATCTGAGTTATACTTCCTGTCTTCCTGCAATAATCTTTATATTTTTCGGCTTGTTTTTCAACTTCTTGTCTCCGGCGAGGTCCCTGGTATATATTCCGACGTTCGGCGCTGTTGCTAGGTCCTCCTGGAACAAAGAAAACACAAAAATTATTATCAAATTTTCATCAATTTTTAGTATAAAAACAGTTTTTTCAAAATGACTAAGTCAAACCTCCACCCACGCTTTTAGTTTCAGTAGTACATTACAGTTCTCGGTGATCCGCGTCGATTGGTACCTTTATCGCGCGTTTCCGGGTTCTGGAAGTTTGTCAAATCGAAGAAAACTCGAAAACAATAGAACCGAGGTTACCTAAGGGGTAGCACATCGACAGAAATAGGAACATTGTAAATTTTAATTGTGACGTATTTATAAGTGTTAGACTAATTGTTCCTGTAATATTCGGTTCCTAGTTATTATTGTATAAAGACGTTCCGTAGGGATTAAACCGAGTTTTCGGAAATTTTATTTTTCATATATTTTCATAAAATCTGAGTTATACTTCCTGTCTTCCTGCAATAATCTTTATATTTTTCGGCTTGTTTTTCAACTTCTTGTCTCCGGCGAGGTCCCTGGTATATATTCCGACGTTCGGCGCTGTTGCTAGGTCCTCCTGGAACAAAGAAAACACAAAATTATTATCAAATTTTCATCAATTTTTAGTATAAAAACAGTTTTTTCAAAATGACTAAGTCAAACCTCCACCCACGCTTTTAGTTTCAGTAGTACATTACAGTTCTCGGTGATCCGCGTCGATTGGTACCTTTATCGCGCGTTTCCGGGATCTGGAAGTTTGTCAAATCGAAGAAAACTCGAAAACAATAGAACCGAGGTTACCTAAGGGGTAGCACATCGACAGAAATAGGAACATTGTAAATTTTAATTGTGACGTATTTATAAGTGTTAGACTAATTGTTCCTGTAATATTCGGTTCCTAGTTATTATTGTATAAGGACGTTCCGTAGGGATTAAACCGAGTTTTCGGAAATTTTATTTTTCATATATTTTCATAAAATCTGAGTTATACTTCCTGTCTTCCTGCAATAATCTTTATATTTTTCGGCTTGTTTTTCAACTTCTTGTCTCCGGCGAGGTCCCTGGTATATATTCCGATGTTCGGCGCTGTTGCTAGGTCCTCCTGGAACAAAGAAAACACAAAATTATTATCAAATTTTCATCAATTTTTAGTATAAAAACAGTTTTTTCAAAATGACTAAGTCAAACCTCCACCCACGCTTTTAGTTTCAGTAGTAAATTACAGTTCTCGGTGATCCGCGTCGATTGGTACCTTTATCGCGCGTTTCCGGGATCTGGAAGTTTGTCAAATCGAAGAAAACTCGAAAACAATAGAACCGAGGTTACCTAAGGGGTAGCACATCGACAGAAATAGGAACATTGTAAATTTTAATTGTGACGTATTTATAAGTGTTAGACTAATTGTTCCTGTAATATTCGGTTCCTAGTTATTATTGTATAAGGACGTTCCGTAGGGATTAAACCGAGTTTTCGGAAATTTTATTTTTCATATATTTTCATAAAATCTGAGTTATACTTCCTGTCTTCCTGCAATAATCTTTATATTTTTCGGCTTGTTTTTCAACTTCTTGTCTCCGGCGAGGTCCCTGGTATATATTCCGACGTTCGGCGCTGTTGCTAGGTCCTCCTGGAACAAAGAAAACACAAAATTATTATCAAATTTTCATCAATTTTTAGTATAAAAACAGTTTTTTCAAAATGACTAAGTCAAACCTCCACCCACGCTTTTAGTTTCAGTAGTACATTACAGTTCTCGGTGATCCGCGTCGATTGGTACCTTTATCGCGCGTTTCCGGGATCTGGAAGTTTGTCAAATCGAAGAAAACTCGAAAACAATAGAACCGAGGTTACCTAAGGGGTAGCACATCGACAGAAATAGGAACATTGTAAATTTTAATTGTGACGTATTTATAAGTGTTAGACTAATTGTTCCTGTAATATTCGGTTCCTAGTTATTATTGTATAAGGACGTTCCGTAGGGATTAAACCGAGTTTTCGGAAATTTTATTTTTCATATATTTTCATAAAATCTGAGTTATACTTCCTGTCTTCCTGCAATAATCTTTATATTTTTCGGCTTGTTTTTCAACTTCTTGTCTCCGGCGAGGTCCCTGGTATATATTCCGACGTTCGGCGGTGTTGCTAGGTCCTCCTGGAACAAAGAAAACACAAAATTATTATCAAATTTTCATCAATTTTTAGTATAAAAACAGTTTTTTCAAAATGACTAAGTCAAACCTCCACCCACGCTTTTAGTTTCAGTAGTACATTACAGTTCTCGGTGATCCGCGTCGATTGGTACCTTTATCGCGCGTTTCCGGGATCTGGAAGTTTGTCAAATCGAAGAAAACTCGAAAACAATAGAACCGAGGTTACCTAAGGGGTAGCACATCGACAGAAATAGGAACATTGTAAATTTTAATTGTGACGTATTTATAAGTGTTAGACTAATTGTTCCTGTAATATTCGGTTCCTAGTTATTATTGTATAAAGACGTTCCGTAGGGATTAAACCGAGTTTTCGGAAATTTTATTTTTCATATATTTTCATAAAATCTGAGTTATACTTCCTGTCTTCCTGCAATAATCTTTATATTTTTCGGCTTGTTTTTCAACTTCTTGTCTCCGGCGAGGTCCCTGGTATATATTCCGACGTTCGGCGCTGTTGCTAGGTCCTCCTGGAACAAAGAAAACACAAAATTATTATCAAATTTTCATCAATTTTTAGTATAAAAACAGTTTTTTTCAAAATGACTAAGTCAAACCTCCACCCACGCTTTTAGTTTCAGTAGTACATTACAGTTCTCGGTGATCCGCGTCGATTGGTACCTTTATCGCGCGTTTCCGGGATCTGGAAGTTTGTCAAATCGAAGAAAACTCGAAAACAATAGAACCGAGGTTACCTAAGGGGTAGCACATCGACAGAAATAGGAACATTGTAAATTTTAATTGTGACGTATTTATAAGTGTTAGACTAATTGTTCCTGTAATATTCGGTTCCTAGTTATTATTGTATAAGGACGTTCCGTAGGGATTAAACCGAGTTTTCGGAAATTTTATTTTTCATATATTTTCATAAAATCTGAGTTATACTTCCTGTCTTCCTGCAATAATCTTTATATTTTTCGGCTTGTTTTTCAACTTCTTGTCTCCGGCGAGGTCCCTGGTATATATTCCGACGTTCGGCGCTGTTGCTAGGTCCTCCTGGAACAAAGAAAACACAAAATTATTATCAAATTTTCATCAATTTTTAGTATAAAAACAGTTTTTTTCAAAATGACTAAGTCAAACCTCCACCCACGCTTTTAGTTTCAGTAGTACATTACAGTTCTCGGTGATCCGCGTCGATTGGTACCTTTATCCCGCGTTTCCGGGATCTGGAAGTTTGTCAAATCGAAGAAAACTCGAAAACAATAGAACCGAGGTTACCTAAGGGGTAGCACATCGACAGAAATAGGAACATTGTAAATTTTAATTGTGACGTATTTATAAGTGTTAGACTAATTGTTCCTGTAATATTCGGTTCCTAGTTATTATTGTATAAGGACGTTCCGTAGGGATTAAACCGAGTTTTCGGAAATTTTATTTTTCATATATTTTCATAAAATCTGAGTTATACTTCCTGTCTTCCTGCAATAATCTTTATATTTTTCGGCTTGTTTTTCAACTTCTTGTCTCCGGCGAGGTCCCTGGTATATATTCCGACGTTCGGCGCTGTTGCTAGGTCCTCCTGGAACAAAGAAAACACAAAATTATTATCAAATTTTCATCAATTTTTAGTATAAAAACAGTTTTTTCAAAATGACTAAGTCAAACCTCCACCCACGCTTTTAGTTTCAGTAGTACATTACAGTTCTCGGTGATCCGCGTCGATTGGTACCTTTATCGCGCGTTTCCGGGATCTGGAAGTTTGTCAAATCGAAGAAAACTCGAAAACAATAGAACCGAGGTTACCTAAGGGGTAGCACATCGACAGAAATAGGAACATTGTAAATTTTAATTGTGTCGTATTTATAAGTGTTAGACTAATTGGTCCTGTAATATTCGGTTCCTAGTTATTATTGTATAAGGACGTTCCGTAGGGATTAAACCGAGTTTTCGGAAATTTTATTTTTCATATATTTTCATAAAATCTGAGTTATACTTCCTGTCTTCCTGCAATAATCTTTATATTTTTCGGCTTGTTTTTCAACTTCTTGTCTCCGGCGAGGTCCCTGGTATATATTCCGACGTTCGGCGCTGTTGCTAGGTCCTCCTGGAACAAAGAAAACACAAAATTATTATCAAATTTTCATCAATTTTTAGTATAAAAACAGTTTTTTCAAAATGACTAAGTCAAACCTCCACCCACGCTTTTAGTTTCAGTAGAACATTACAGTTCTCGGTGATCCGCGTCGATTGGTACCTTTATCGCGCGTTTCCGGGATCTGGAAGTTTGTCAAATCGAAGAAAACTCGAAAACAATAGAACCGAGGTTACCTAAGGGGTAGCACATCGACAGAAATAGGAACATTGTAAATTTTAATTGTGACGTATTTATAAGTGTTAGACTAATTGTTCCTGTAATATTCGGTTCCTAGTTATTATTGTATAAGGACGTTCCGTAGGGATTAAACCGAGTTTTCGGAAATTTTATTTTTCATATATTTTCATAAAATCTGAGTTATACTTCCTGTCTTCCTGCAATAATCTTTATATTTTTCGGCTTGTTTTTCAACTTCTTGTCTCCGGCGAGGTCCCTGGTATATATTCCGACGTTCGGCGCTGTTGCTAGGTCCTCCTGGAACAAAGAAAACACAAAATTATTATCAAATTTTCATCAATTTTTAGTATAAAAACAGTTTTTTTCAAAATGACTAAGTCAAACCTCCACCCACGCTTTTAGTTTCAGTAGTACATTACAGTTCTCGGTGATCCGCGTCGATTGGTACCTTTATCCCGCGTTTCCGGGATCTGGAAGTTTGTCAAATCGAAGAAAACTCGAAAACAATAGAACCGAGGTTACCTAAGGGGTAGCACATCGACAGAAATAGGAACATTGTAAATTTTAATTGTGACGTATTTATAAGTGTTAGACTAATTGTTCCTGTAATATTCGGTTCCTAGTTATTATTGTATAAGGACGTTCCGTAGGGATTAAACCGAGTTTTCGGAAATTTTATTTTTCATATATTTTCATAAAATCTGAGTTATACTTCCTGTCTTCCTGCAATAATCTTTATATTTTTCGGCTTGTTTTTCAACTTCTTGTCTCCGGCGAGGTCCCTGGTATATATTCCGACGTTCGGCGCTGTTGCTAGGTCCTCCTGGAACAAAGAAAACACAAAATTATTATCAAATTTTCATCAATTTTTAGTATAAAAACAGTTTTTTTCAAAATGACTAAGTCAAACCTCCACCCACGCTTTTAGTTTCAGTAGTACATTACAGTTCTCGGTGATCCGCGTCGATTGGTACCTTTATCCCGCGTTTCCGGGATCTGGAAGTTTGTCAAATCGAAGAAAACTCGAAAACAATAGAACCGAGGTTACCTAAGGGGTAGCACATCGACAGAAATAGGAACATTGTAAATTTTAATTGTGACGTATTTATAAGTGTTAGACTAATTGTTCCTGTAATATTCGGTTCCTAGTTATTATTGTATAAGGACGTTCCGTAGGGATTAAACCGAGTTTTCGGAAATTTTATTTTTCATATATTTTCATAAAATCTGAGTTATACTTCCTGTCTTCCTGCAATAATCTTTATATTTTTCGGCTTGTTTTTCAACTTCTTGTCTCCGGCGAGGTCCCTGGTATATATTCCGACGTTCGGCGCTGTTGCTAGGTCCTCCTGGAACAAAGAAAACACAAAATTATTATCAAATTTTCATCAATTTTTAGTATAAAAACAGTTTTTTCAAAATGACTAAGTCAAACCTCCACCCACGCTTTTAGTTTCAGTGGTACATTACAGTTCTCGGTGATCCGCGTCGATTGGTACCTTTATCGCGCGTTTCCGGGATCTGGAAGTTTGTTAAATCGAAGAAAACTCGAAAACAATAGAACCGAGGTTACCTAAGGGGTAGCACATCGACAGAAATAGGAACATTGTAAATTTTAATTGTGACGTATTTATAAGTGTTAGACTAATTGTTCCTGTAATATTCGGTTCCTAGTTATTATTGTATAAGGACGTTCCGTAGGGATTAAACCGAGTTTTCGGAAATTTTATTTTTCATATATTTTCATAAAATCTGAGTTATACTTCCTGTCTTCCTGCAATAATCTTTATATTTTTCGGCTTGTTTTTCAACTTCTTGTCTCCGGCGAGATCCCTGGTATATATTCCGACGTTCGGCGCTGTTGCTAGGTCCTCCTGGAACAAAGAAAACACAAAATTATTATCAAATTTTCATCAATTTTTAGTATAAAAACAGTTTTTTCAAAATGACTAAGTCAAACCTCCACCCACGCTTTTAGTTTCAGTAGTACATTACAGTTCTCGGTGATCCGCGTCGATTGGTACCTTTATCGCGCGTTTCCGGGATCTGGAAGTTTGTCAAATCGAAGAAAACTCGAAAACAATAGAACCGAGGTTACCTAAGGGGTAGCACATCGACAGAAATAGGAACATTGTAAATTTTAATTGTGACGTATTTATAAGTGTTAGACTAATTGTTCCTGTAATATTCGGTTCCTAGTTATTATTGTATAAGGACGTTCCGTAGGGATTAAACCGAGTTTTCGGAAATTTTATTTTTCATATATTTTCATAAAATCTGAGTTATACTTCCTGTCTTCCTGCAATAATCTTTATATTTTTCGGCTTGTTTTTCAACTTCTTGTCTCCGGCGAGGTCCCTGGTATTTATTCCGACGTTCGGCGCTGTTGCTAGGTCCTCCTGGAACAAAGAAAACACAAAATTATTATCAAATTTTCATCAATTTTTAGTATAAAAACAGTTTTTTCAAAATGACTAAGTCAAACCTCCACCCACGCTTTTAGTTTCAGTAGTACATTACAGTTCTCGGTGATCCGCGTCGATTGGTACCTTTATCGCGCGTTTCCGGGATCTGGAAGTTTGTCAAATCGAAGAAAACTCGAAAACAATAGAACCGAGGTTACCTAAGGGGTAGCACATCGACAGAAATAGGAACATTGTAAATTTTAATTGTGACGTATTTATAAGTGTTAGACTAATTGTTCCTGTAATATTCGGTTCCTAGTTATTATTGTATAAGGACGTTCCGTAGGGATTAAACCGAGTTTTCGGAAATTTTATTTTTCATATATTTTCATAAAATCTGAGTTATACTTCCTGTCTTCCTGCAATAATCTTTATATTTTTCGGCTTGTTTTTCAACTTCTTGTCTCCGGCGAGGTCCCTGGTATATATTTCGACGTTCGGCGCTGTTGCTAGGTCCTCCTGGAACAAAGAAAACACAAAATTATTATCAAATTTTCATAAATTTTTAGTATAAAAACAGTTTTTTTCAAAATGACTAAGTCAAACCTCCACCCACGCTTTTAGTTTCAGTAGTACATTACAGTTCTCGGTGATCCGCGTCGATTGGTACCTTTATCGCGCGTTTCCGGGATCTGGAAGTTTGTCAAATCGAAGAAAACTCGAAAACAATAGAACCGAGGTTACCTAAGGGGTAGCACATCGACAGAAATAGGAACATTGTAAATTTTAATTGTGACGTATTTATAAGTGTTAGACTAATTGTTCCTGTAATATTCGGTTCCTAGTTATTATTGTATAAGGACGTTCCGTAGGGATTAAACCGAGTTTTCGGAAATTTTATTTTTCATATATTTTCATAAAATCTGAGTTATACTTCCTGTCTTCCTGCAATAATCTTTATATTTTTCGGCTTGTTTTTCAACTTCTTGTCTCCGGCGAGGTCCCTGGTATATATTCCGACGTTCGGCGCTGTTGCTAGGTCCTCCTGGAACAAAGAAAACACAAAATTATTATCAAATTTTCATCAATTTTTAGTATAAAAACAGTTTTTTCAAAATGACTAAGTCAAACCTCCACCCACGCTTTTAGTTTCAGTAGTACATTACAGTTCTCGGTGATCCGCGTCGATTGGTACCTTTATCGCGCGTTTCCGGGATCTGGAAGTTTGTCAAATCGAAGAAAACTCGAAAACAATAGAACCGAGGTTACCTAAGGGGTAGCACATCGACAGAAATAGGAACATTGTAAATTTTAATTGTGACGTATTTATAAGTGTTAGACTAATTGTTCCTGTAATATTCGGTTCCTAGTTATTATTGTATAAAGACGTTCCGTAGGGATTAAACCGAGTTTTCGGAAATTTTATTTTTCATATATTTTCATAAAATCTGAGTTATACTTCCTGTCTTCCTGCAATAATCTTTATATTTTTCGGCTTGTTTTTCAACTTCTTGTCTCCGGCGAGGTCCCTGGTATATATTCCGACGTTCGGCGCTGTTGCTAGGTCCTCCTGGAACAAAGAAAACACAAAATTATTATCAAATTTTCATCAATTTTTAGTATAAAAACAGTTTTTTTCAAAATGACTAAGTCAAACCTCCACCCACGCTTTTAGTTTCAGTAGTACATTACAGTTCTCGGTGATCCGCGTCGATTGGTACCTTTATCGCGCGTTTCCGGGATCTGGAAGTTTGTCAAATCGAAGAAAACTCGAAAACAATAGAACCGAGGTTACCTAAGGGGTAGCACATCGACAGAAATAGGAACATTGTAAATTTTAATTGTGACGTATTTATAAGTGTTAGACTAATTGTTCCTGTAATATTCGGTTCCTAGTTATTATTGTATAAGGACGTTCCGTAGGGATTAAACCGAGTTTTCGGAAATTTTATTTTTCATATATTTTCATAAAATCTGAGTTATACTTCCTGTCTTCCTGCAATAATCTTTATATTTTTCGGCTTGTTTTTCAACTTCTTGTCTCCGGCGAGGTCCCTGGTATATATTCCGACGTTCGGCGCTGTTGCTAGGTCCTCCTGGAACAAAGAAAACACAAAATTATTATCAAATTTTCATCAATTTTTAGTATAAAAACAGTTTTTTTCAAAATGACTAAGTCAAACCTCCACCCACGCTTTTAGTTTCAGTAGTACATTACAGTTCTCGGTGATCCGCGTCGATTGGTACCTTTATCCCGCGTTTCCGGGATCTGGAAGTTTGTCAAATCGAAGAAAACTCGAAAACAATAGAACCGAGGTTACCTAAGGGGTAGCACATCGACAGAAATAGGAACATTGTAAATTTTAATTGTGACGTATTTATAAGTGTTAGACTAATTGTTCCTGTAATATTCGGTTCCTAGTTATTATTGTATAAGGACGTTCCGTAGGGATTAAACCGAGTTTTCGGAAATTTTATTTTTCATATATTTTCATAAAATCTGAGTTATACTTCCTGTCTTCCTGCAATAATCTTTATATTTTTCGGCTTGTTTTTCAACTTCTTGTCTCCGGCGAGGTCCCTGGTATATATTCCGACGTTCGGCGCTGTTGCTAGGTCCTCCTGGAACAAAGAAAACACAAAATTATTATCAAATTTTCATCAATTTTTAGTATAAAAACAGTTTTTTCAAAATGACTAAGTCAAACCTCCACCCACGCTTTTAGTTTCAGTAGTACATTACAGTTCTCGGTGATCCGCGTCGATTGGTACCTTTATCGCGCGTTTCCGGGATCTGGAAGTTTGTCAAATCGAAGAAAACTCGAAAACAATAGAACCGAGGTTACCTAAGGGGTAGCACATCGACAGAAATAGGAACATTGTAAATTTTAATTGTGTCGTATTTATAAGTGTTAGACTAATTGGTCCTGTAATATTCGGTTCCTAGTTATTATTGTATAAGGACGTTCCGTAGGGATTAAACCGAGTTTTCGGAAATTTTATTTTTCATATATTTTCATAAAATCTGAGTTATACTTCCTGTCTTCCTGCAATAATCTTTATATTTTTCGGCTTGTTTTTCAACTTCTTGTCTCCGGCGAGGTCCCTGGTATATATTCCGACGTTCGGCGCTGTTGCTAGGTCCTCCTGGAACAAAGAAAACACAAAATTATTATCAAATTTTCATCAATTTTTAGTATAAAAACAGTTTTTTCAAAATGACTAAGTCAAACCTCCACCCACGCTTTTAGTTTCAGTAGAACATTACAGTTCTCGGTGATCCGCGTCGATTGGTACCTTTATCGCGCGTTTCCGGGATCTGGAAGTTTGTCAAATCGAAGAAAACTCGAAAACAATAGAACCGAGGTTACCTAAGGGGTAGCACATCGACAGAAATAGGAACATTGTAAATTTTAATTGTGACGTATTTATAAGTGTTAGACTAATTGTTCCTGTAATATTCGGTTCCTAGTTATTATTGTATAAGGACGTTCCGTAGGGATTAAACCGAGTTTTCGGAAATTTTATTTTTCATATATTTTCATAAAATCTGAGTTATACTTCCTGTCTTCCTGCAATAATCTTTATATTTTTCGGCTTGTTTTTCAACTTCTTGTCTCCGGCGAGGTCCCTGGTATATATTCCGACGTTCGGCGCTGTTGCTAGGTCCTCCTGGAACAAAGAAAACACAAAATTATTATCAAATTTTCATCAATTTTTAGTATAAAAACAGTTTTTTTCAAAATGACTAAGTCAAACCTCCACCCACGCTTTTAGTTTCAGTAGTACATTACAGTTCTCGGTGATCCGCGTCGATTGGTACCTTTATCCCGCGTTTCCGGGATCTGGAAGTTTGTCAAATCGAAGAAAACTCGAAAACAATAGAACCGAGGTTACCTAAGGGGTAGCACATCGACAGAAATAGGAACATTGTAAATTTTAATTGTGACGTATTTATAAGTGTTAGACTAATTGTTCCTGTAATATTCGGTTCCTAGTTATTATTGTATAAGGACGTTCCGTAGGGATTAAACCGAGTTTTCGGAAATTTTATTTTTCATATATTTTCATAAAATCTGAGTTATACTTCCTGTCTTCCTGCAATAATCTTTATATTTTTCGGCTTGTTTTTCAACTTCTTGTCTCCGGCGAGGTCCCTGGTATATATTCCGACGTTCGGCGCTGTTGCTAGGTCCTCCTGGAACAAAGAAAACACAAAATTATTATCAAATTTTCATCAATTTTTAGTATAAAAACAGTTTTTTTCAAAATGACTAAGTCAAACCTCCACCCACGCTTTTAGTTTCAGTAGTACATTACAGTTCTCGGTGATCCGCGTCGATTGGTACCTTTATCCCGCGTTTCCGGGATCTGGAAGTTTGTCAAATCGAAGAAAACTCGAAAACAATAGAACCGAGGTTACCTAAGGGGTAGCACATCGACAGAAATAGGAACATTGTAAATTTTAATTGTGACGTATTTATAAGTGTTAGACTAATTGTTCCTGTAATATTCGGTTCCTAGTTATTATTGTATAAGGACGTTCCGTAGGGATTAAACCGAGTTTTCGGAAATTTTATTTTTCATATATTTTCATAAAATCTGAGTTATACTTCCTGTCTTCCTGCAATAATCTTTATATTTTTCGGCTTGTTTTTCAACTTCTTGTCTCCGGCGAGGTCCCTGGTATATATTCCGACGTTCGGCGCTGTTGCTAGGTCCTCCTGGAACAAAGAAAACACAAAATTATTATCAAATTTTCATCAATTTTTAGTATAAAAACAGTTTTTTCAAAATGACTAAGTCAAACCTCCACCCACGCTTTTAGTTTCAGTGGTACATTACAGTTCTCGGTGATCCGCGTCGATTGGTACCTTTATCGCGCGTTTCCGGGATCTGGAAGTTTGTTAAATCGAAGAAAACTCGAAAACAATAGAACCGAGGTTACCTAAGGGGTAGCACATCGACAGAAATAGGAACATTGTAAATTTTAATTGTGACGTATTTATAAGTGTTAGACTAATTGTTCCTGTAATATTCGGTTCCTAGTTATTATTGTATAAGGACGTTCCGTAGGGATTAAACCGAGTTTTCGGAAATTTTATTTTTCATAAAATCTGAGTTATACTTCCTGTCTTCCTGCAATAATCTTTATATTTTTCGGCTTGTTTTTCAACTTCTTGTCTCCGGCGAGGTCCCTGGTATATATTCCGACGTTCGGCGCTGTTGCTAGGTCCTCCTGGAACAAAGAAAACACAAAATTATTATCAAATTTTCATCAATTTTTAGTATAAAAACAGTTTTTTCAAAATGACTAAGTCAAACCTCCACCCACGCTTTTAGTTTCAGTAGTACATTACAGTTCTCGGTGATCCGCGTCGATTGGTACCTTTATCGCGCGTTTCCGGGATCTGGAAGTTTGTCAAATCGAAGAAAACTCGAAAACAATAGAACCGAGGTTACCTAAGGGGTAGCACATCGACAGAAATAGGAACATTGTAAATTTTAATTGTGACGTATTTATAAGTGTTAGACTAATTGTTCCTGTAATATTCGGTTCCTAGTTATTATTGTATAAGGACGTTCCGTAGGGATTAAACCGAGTTTTCGGAAATTTTATTTTTCATATATTTTCATAAAATCTGAGTTATACTTCCTGTCTTCCTGCAATAATCTTTATATTTTTCGGCTTGTTTTTCAACTTCTTGTCTCCGGCGAGGTCCCTGGTATATATTCCGATGTTCGGCGCTGTTGCTAGGTCCTCCTGGAACAAAGAAAACACAAAATTATTATCAAATTTTCATCAATTTTTAGTATAAAAACAGTTTTTTCAAAATGACTAAGTCAAACCTCCACCCACGCTTTTAGTTTCAGTAGTAAATTACAGTTCTCGGTGATCCGCGTCGATTGGTACCTTTATCGCGCGTTTCCGGGATCTGGAAGTTTGTCAAATCGAAGAAAACTCGAAAACAATAGAACCGAGGTTACCTAAGGGGTAGCACATCGACAGAAATAGGAACATTGTAAATTTTAATTGTGACGTATTTATAAGTGTTAGACTAATTGTTCCTGTAATATTCGGTTCCTAGTTATTATTGTATAAGGACGTTCCGTAGGGATTAAACCGAGTTTTCGGAAATTTTATTTTTCATATATTTTCATAAAATCTGAGTTATACTTCCTGTCTTCCTGCAATAATCTTTATATTTTTCGGCTTGTTTTTCAACTTCTTGTCTCCGGCGAGGTCCCTGGTATATATTCCGACGTTCGGCGCTGTTGCTAGGTCCTCCTGGAACAAAGAAAACACAAAATTATTATCAAATTTTCATCAATTTTTAGTATAAAAACAGTTTTTTTCAAAATGACTAAGTCAAACCTCCACCCACGCTTTTAGTTTCAGTAGTACATTACAGTTCTCGGTGATCCGCGTCGATTGGTACCTTTATCCCGCGTTTCCGGGATCTGGAAGTTTGTCAAATCGAAGAAAACTCGAAAACAATAGAACCGAGGTTACCTAAGGGGTAGCACATCGACAGAAATAGGAACATTGTAAATTTTAATTGTGACGTATTTATAAGTGTTAGACTAATTGTTCCTGTAATATTCGGTTCCTAGTTATTATTGTATAAGGACGTTCCGTAGGGATTAAACCGAGTTTTCGGAAATTTTATTTTTCATATATTTTCATAAAATCTGAGTTATACTTCCTGTCTTCCTGCAATAATCTTTATATTTTTCGGCTTGTTTTTCAACTTCTTGTCTCCGGCGAGGTCCCTGGTATATATTCCGACGTTCGGCGCTGTTGCTAGGTCCTCCTGGAACAAAGAAAACACAAAATTATTATCAAATTTTCATCAATTTTTAGTATAAAAACAGTTTTTTCAAAATGACTAAGTCAAACCTCCACCCACGCTTTTAGTTTCAGTGGTACATTACAGTTCTCGGTGATCCGCGTCGATTGGTACCTTTATCGCGCGTTTCCGGGATCTGGAAGTTTGTCAAATCGAAGAAAACTCGAAAACAATAGAACCGAGGTTACCTAAGGGGTAGCACATCGACAGAAATAGGAACATTGTAAATTTTAATTGTGACGTATTTATAAGTGTTAGACTAATTGTTCCTGTAATATTCGGTTCCTAGTTATTATTGTATAAGGACGTTCCGTAGGGATTAAACCGAGTTTTCGGAAATTTTATTTTTCATATATTTTCATAAAATCTGAGTTATACTTCCTGTCTTCCTGCAATAATCTTTATATTTTTCGGCTTGTTTTTCAACTTCTTGTCTCCGGCGAGGTCCCTGGTATATATTCCGACGTTCGGCGCTGTTGCTAGGTCCTCCTGGAACAAAGAAAACACAAAATTATTATCAAATTTTCATCAATTTTTAGTATAAAAACAGTTTTTTCAAAATGACTAAGTCAAACCTCCACCCACGCTTTTAGTTTCAGTAGTACATTACAGTTCTCGGTGATCCGCGTCGATTGGTACCTTTATCGCGCGTTTCCGGGATCTGGAAGTTTGTCAAATCGAAGAAAACTCGAAAACAATAGAACCGAGGTTACCTAAGGGGTAGCACATCGACAGAAATAGGAACATTGTAAATTTTAATTGTGACGTATTTATAAGTGTTAGACTAATTGTTCCTGTAATATTCGGTTCCTAGTTATTATTGTATAAAGACGTTCCGTAGGGATTAAACCGAGTTTTCGGAAATTTTATTTTTCATATATTTTCATAAAATCTGAGTTATACTTCCTGTCTTCCTGCAATAATCTTTATATTTTTCGGCTTGTTTTTCAACTTCTTGTCTCCGGCGAGGTCCCTGGTATATATTCCGACGTTCGGCGCTGTTGCTAGGTCCTCCTGGAACAAAGAAAACACAAAATTATTATCAAATTTTCATCAATTTTTAGTATAAAAACAGTTTTTTTCAAAATGACTAAGTCAAACCTCCACCCACGCTTTTAGTTTCAGTAGTACATTACAGTTCTCGGTGATCCGCGTCGATTGGTACCTTTATCCCGCGTTTCCGGGATCTGGAAGTTTGTCAAATCGAAGAAAACTCGAAAACAATAGAACCGAGGTTACCTAAGGGGTAGCACATCGACAGAAATAGGAACATTGTAAATTTTAATTGTGACGTATTTATAAGTGTTAGACTAATTGTTCCTGTAATATTCGGTTTCTAGTTATTATTGTATAAGGACGTTCCGTAGGGATTAAACCGAGTTTTCGGAAATTTTATTTTTCATATATTTTCATAAAATCTGAGTTATACTTCCTGTCTTCCTGCAATAATCTTTATATTTTTCGGCTTGTTTTTCAACTTCTTGTCTCCGGCGAGGTCCCTGGTATATATTCCGACGTTCGGCGCTGTTGCTAGGTCCTCCTGGAACAAAGAAAACACAAAATTATTATCAAATTTTCATCAATTTTTAGTATAAAAACAGTTTTTTCAAAATGACTAAGTCAAACCTCCACCCACGCTTTTAGTTTCAGTAGTACATTACAGTTCTCGGTGATCCGCGTCGATTGGTACCTTTATCGCGCGTTTCCGGGATCTGGAAGTTTGTCAAATCGAAGAAAACTCGAAAACAATAGAACCGAGGTTACCTAAGGGGTAGCACATCGACAGAAATAGGAACATTGTAAATTTTAATTGTGACGTATTTATAAGTGTTAGACTAATTGTTCCTGTAATATTCGGTTCCTAGTTATTATTGTATAAAGACGTTCCGTAGGGATTAAACCGAGTTTTCGGAAATTTTATTTTTCATATATTTTCATAAAATCTGAGTTATACTTCCTGTCTTCCTGCAATAATCTTTATATTTTTCGGCTTGTTTTTCAACTTCTTGTCTCCGGCGAGGTCCCTGGTATATATTCCGACGTTCGGCGCTGTTGCTAGGTCCTCCTGGAACAAAGAAAACACAAAATTATTATCAAATTTTCATCAATTTTTAGTATAAAAACAGTTTTTTTCAAAATGACTAAGTCAAACCTCCACCCACGCTTTTAGTTTCAGTAGTACATTACAGTTCTCGGTGATCCGCGTTGATTGGTACCTTTATCCCGCGTTTCCGGGATCTGGAAGTTTGTCAAATCGAAGAAAACTCGAAAACAATAGAACCGAGGTTACCTAAGGGGTAGCACATCGACAGAAATAGGAACATTGTAAATTTTAATTGTGACGTATTTATAAGTGTTAGACTAATTGTTCCTGTAATATTCGGTTCCTAGTTATTATTGTATAAGGACGTTCCGTAGGGATTAAACCGAGTTTTCGGAAATTTTATTTTTCATATATTTTCATAAAATCTGAGTTATACTTCCTGTCTTCCTGCAATAATCTTTATATTTTTCGGCTTGTTTTTCAACTTCTTGTCTCCGGCGAGGTCCCTGGTATATATTCCGACGTTCGGCGCTGTTGCTAGGTCCTCCTGGAACAAAGAAAACACAAAATTATTATCAAATTTTCATCAATTTTTAGTATAAAAACAGTTTTTTTCAAAATGACTAAGTCAAACCTCCACCCACGCTTTTAGTTTCAGTAGTACATTACAGTTCTCGGTGATCCGCGTCGATTGGTACCTTTATCGCGCGTTTCCGGGATCTGGAAGTTTGTCAAATCGAAGAAAACTCGAAAACAATAGAACCGAGGTTACCTAAGGGGTAGCACATCGACAGAAATAGGAACATTGTAAATTTTAATTGTGACGTATTTATAAGTGTTAGACTAATTGTTCCTGTAATATTCGGTTCCTAGTTATTATTGTATAAGGACGTTCCGTAGGGATTAAACCGAGTTTTCGGAAATTTTATTTTTCATATATTTTCATAAAATCTGAGTTATACTTCCTGTCTTCCTGCAATAATCTTTATATTTTTCGGCTTGTTTTTCAACTTCTTGTCTCCGGCGAGGTCCCTGGTATATATTCCGACGTTCGGCGCTGTTGCTAGGTCCTCCTGGAACAAAGAAAACACAAAATTATTATCAAATTTTCATCAATTTTTAGTATAAAAACAGTTTTTTCAAAATGACTAAGTCAAACCTCCACCCACGCTTTTAGTTTCAGTAGTACATTACAGTTCTCGGTGATCCGCGTCGATTGGTACCTTTATCGCGCGTTTCCGGGATCTGGAAGTTTGTCAAATCGAAGAAAACTCGAAAACAATAGAACCGAGGTTACCTAAGGGGTAGCACATCGACAGAAATAGGAACATTGTAAATTTTAATTGTGACGTATTTATAAGTGTTAGACTAATTGTTCCTGTAATATTCGGTTCGTAGTTATTATTGTATAAGTACGTTCCGTAGGGATTAAACCGAGTTTTCGGAAATTTTATTTTTCATATATTTTCATAAAATCTGAGTTATACTTCCTGTCTTCCTGCAATAATCTTTATATTTTTCGGCTTGTTTTTCAACTTCTTGTCTCCGGCGAGGTCCCTGGTATATATTCCGATGTTCGGCGCTGTTGCTAGGTCCTCCTGGAACAAAGAAAACACAAAATTATTATCAAATTTTCATCAATTTTTAGTATAAAAACAGTTTTTTCAAAATGACTAAGTCAAACCTCCACCCACGCTTTTAGTTTCAGTAGAACATTACAGTTCTCGGTGATCCGCGTCGATTGGTACCTTTATCGCGCGTTTCCGGGATCTGGAAGTTTGTCAAATCGAAGAAAACTCGAAAACAATAGAACCGAGGTTACCTAAGGGGTAGCACATCGACAGAAATAGGAACATTGTAAATTTTAATTGTGACGTATTTATAAGTGTTAGACTAATTGTTCCTGTAATATTCGGTTCCTAGTTATTATTGTATAAGGACGTTCCGTAGGGATTAAACCGAGTTTTCGGAAATTTTATTTTTCATATATTTTCATAAAATCTGAGTTATACTTCCTGTCTTCCTGCAATAATCTTTATATTTTTCGGCTTGTTTTTCAACTTCTTGTCTCCGGCGAGGTCCCTGGTATATATTCCGACGTTCGGCGCTGTTGCTAGGTCCTCCTGGAACAAAGAAAACACAAAATTATTATCAAATTTTCATCAATTTTTAGTATAAAAACAGTTTTTTTCAAAATGACTAAGTCAAACCTCCACCCACGCTTTTAGTTTCAGTAGTACATTACAGTTCTCGGTGATCCGCGTCGATTGGTACCTTTATCGCGCGTTTCCGGGATCTGGAAGTTTGTCAAATCGAAGAAAACTCGAAAACAATAGAACCGAGGTTACCTAAGGGGTAGCACATCGACAGAAATAGGAACATTGTAAATTTTAATTGTGGCGTATTTATAAGTGTTAGACTAATTGTTCCTGTAATATTCGGTTCCTAGTTATTATTGTATAAGGACGTTCCGTAGGGATTAAACCGAGTTTTCGGAAATTTTATTTTTCATATATTTTCATAAAATCTGAGTTATACTTCCTGTCTTCCTGCAATAATCTTTATATTTTTCGGCTTGTTTTTCAACTTCTTGTCTCCGGCGAGGTCCCTGGTATATATTCCGACGTTCGGCGCTGTTGCTAGGTCCTCCTGGAACAAAGAAAACACAAAATTATTATCAAATTTTCATCAATTTTTAGTATAAAAACAGTTTTTTCAAAATGACTAAGTCAAACCTCCACCCACGCTTTTAGTTTCAGTAGTACATTACAGTTCTCGGTGATCCGCGTCGATTGGTACCTTTATCGCGCGTTTCCGGGATCTGGAAGTTTGTCAAATCGAAGAAAACTCGAAAACAATAGAACCGAGGTTACCTAAGGGGTAGCACATCGACAGAAATAGGAACATTGTAAATTTTAATTGTGACGTATTTATAAGTGTTAGACTAATTGTTCCTGTAATATTCGGTTCCTAGTTATTATTGTATAAGGACGTTCCGTAGGGATTAAACCGAGTTTTCGGAAATTTTATTTTTCATATATTTTCATAAAATCTGAGTTATACTTCCTGTCTTCCTGCAATAATCTTTATATTTTTCGGCTTGTTTTTCAACTTCTTGTCTCCGGCGAGGTCCCTGGTATATATTCCGACGTTCGGCGCTGTTGCTAGGTTCTCCTGGAACAAAGAAAACACAAAATTATTATCAAATTTTCATCAATTTTTAGTATAAAAACAGTTTTTTTCAAAATGACTAAGTCAAACCTCCACCCACGCTTTTAGTTTCAGTAGTACATTACAGTTCTCGGTGATCCGCGTCGATTGGTACCTTTATCGCGCGTTTCCGGGATCTGGAAGTTTGTCAAATCGAAGAAAACTCGAAAACAATAGAACCGAGGTTACCTAAGGGGTAGCACATCGACAGAAATAGGAACATTGTAAATTTTAATTGTGACGTATTTATAAGTGTTAGACTAATTGTTCCTGTAATATTCGGTTCCTAGTTATTATTGTATAAGGACGTTCCGTAGGGATTAAACCGAGTTTTCGGAAATTTTATTTTTCATATATTTTCATAAAATCTGAGTTATACTTCCTGTCTTCCTGCAATAATCTTTATATTTTTCGCCTTGTTTTTCAACTTCTTGTCTCCGGCGAGGTCCCTGGTATATATTCCGACGTTCGGCGCTGTTGCTAGGTCCTCCTGGAACAAAGAAAACACAAAATTATTATCAAATTTTCATCAATTTTTAGTATAAAAACAGTTTTTTTCAAAATGACTAAGTCAAACCTCCACCCACGCTTTTAGTTTCAGTAGTACATTACAGTTCTCGGTGATCCGCGTCGATTGGTACCTTTATCGCGCGTTTCCGGGATCTGGAAGTTTGTCAAATCGAAGAAAACTCGAAAACAATAGAACCGAGGTTACCTAAGGGGTAGCACATCGACAGAAATAGGAACATTGTAAATTTTAATTGTGACGTATTTATAAGTGTTAGACTAATTGTTCCTGTAATATTCGGTTCCTAGTTATTATTGTATAAGGACGTTCCGTAGGGATTAAACCGAGTTTTCGGAAATTTTATTTTTCATATATTTTCATAAAATCTGAGTTATACTTCCTGTCTTCCTGCAATAATCTTTATATTTTTCGGCTTGTTTTTCAACTTCTTGTCTCCGGCGAGGTCCCTGGTATATATTCCGACGTTCGGCGCTGTTGCTAGGTCCTCCTGGAACAAAGAAAACACAAAATTATTATCAAATTTTCATCAATTTTTAGTATAAAAACAGTTTTTTCAAAATGACTAAGTCAAACCTCCACCCACGCTTATAGTTTCAGTAGTACATTACAGTTCTCGGTGATCCGCGTCGATTGGTACATTTATCGCGCGTTTACGGGATCTGGAAGTTTGTCAAATCGAAGAAAACTCGAAAACAATAGAACCGAGGTTACCTAAGGGGTAGCACATCGACAGAAATAGGAACATTGTAAATTTTAATTGTGACGTATTTATAATTGTTAGACTAATTGTTCCTGTAATATTCGGTTCCTAGTTATTATTGTATAAGGACGTTCCGTAGGGATTAAACCGAGTTTTCGGAAATTTTATTTTTCATATATTTTCATAAAATCTGAGTTATACTTCCTGTCTTCCTGCAATAATCTTTATATTTTTCGGCTTGTTTTTCAACTTCTTGTCTCCGGCGAGGTCCCTGGTATATATTCCGACGTTCGGCGCTGTTGCTAGGTCCTCCTGGAACAAAGAAAACACAAAATTATTATCAAATTTTCATCAATTTTTAGTATAAAAACAGTTTTTTCAAAATGACTAAGTCAAACCTCCACCCACGCTTTTAGTTTCAGTAGTACATTACAGTTCTCGGTGATCCGCGTCGATTGGTACCTTTATCGCGCGTTTCCGGGATCTGGAAGTTTGTCAAATCGAAGAAAACTCGAAAACAATAGAACCGAGGTTACCTAAGGGGTAGCACATCGACAGAAATAGGAACATTGTAAATTTTAATTGTGACGTATTTATAAGTGTTAGACTAATTGTTCCTGTAATATCCGGTTCCTAGTTATTATTGTATAAGGACGTTCCGTAGGGATTAAACCGAGTTTTCGGAAATTTTATTTTTCATATATTTTCATAAAATCTGAGTTATACTTCCTGTCTTCCTGCAATAATCTTTATATTTTTCGGCTTGTTTTTCAACTTCTTGTCTCCGGCGAGGTCCCTGGTATATATTCCGACGTTCGGCGCTGTTGCTAGGTCCTCCTGGAACAAAGAAAACACAAAATTATTATCAAATTTTCATCAATTTTTAGTATAAAAACAGTTTTTTCAAAATGACTAAGTCAAACCTCCACCCACGCTTTTAGTTTCAGTAGTACATTACAGTTCTCGGTGATCCGCGTCGATTGGTACCTTTATCGCGCGTTTCCGGGATCTGGAAGTTTGTCAAATCGAAGAAAACTCGAAAACAATAGAACCGAGGTTACCTAAGGGGTAGCACATCGACAGAAATAGGAACATTGTAAATTTTAATTGTGACGTATTTATAAGTGTTAGACTAATTGTTCCTGTAATATTCGGTTCCTAGTTATTATTGTATAAAGTCGTTCCGTAGGGATTAAACCGAGTTTTCGGAAATTTTATTTTTCATATATTTTCATAAAATCTGAGTTATACTTCCTGTCTTCCTGCAATAATCTTTATATTTTTCGGCTTGTTTTTCAACTTCTTGTCTCCGGCGAGGTCCCTGGTATATATTCCGACGTTCGGCGCTGTTGCTAGGTCCTCCTGGAACAAAGAAAACACAAAATTATTATCAAATTTTCATCAATTTTTAGTATAAAAACAGTTTTTTTCAAAATGACTAAGTCAAACCTCCACCCACGCTTTTAGTTTCAGTAGTACATTACAGTTCTCGGTGATCCGCGTCGATTGGTACCTTTATCCCGCGTTTCCGGGATCTGGAAGTTTGTCAAATCGAAGAAAACTCGAAAACAATAGAACCGAGGTTACCTAAGGGGTAGCACATCGACAGAAATAGGAACATTGTAAATTTTAATTGTGACGTATTTATAAGTGTTAGACTAATTGTTCCTGTAATATTCGGTTCCTAGTTATTATTGTATAAGGACGTTCCGTAGGGATTAAACCGAGTTTTCGGAAATTTTATTTTTCATATATTTTCATAAAATCTGAGTTATACTTCCTGTCTTCCTGCAATAATCTTTATATTTTTCGGCTTGTTTTTCAACTTCTTGTCTCCGGCGAGGTCCCTGGTATATATTCCGACGTTCGGCGCTGTTGCTAGGTCCTCCTGGAACAAAGAAAACACAAAATTATTATCAAATTTTCATCAATTTTTAGTATAAAAACAGTTTTTTTCAAAATGACTAAGTCAAACCTCCACCCACGCTTTTAGTTTCAGTAGTACATTACAGTTCTCGGTGATCCGCGTCGATTGGTACCTTTATCGCGCGTTTCCGGGATCTGGAAGTTTGTCAAATCGAAGAAAACTCGAAAACAATAGAACCGAGGTTACCTAAGGGGTAGCACATCGACAGAAATAGGAACATTGTAAATTTTAATTGTGACGTATTTATAAGTGTTAGACTAATTGTTCCTGTAATATTCGGTTCCTAGTTATTATTGTATAAGGACGTTCCGTAGGGATTAAACCGAGTTTTCGGAAATTTTATTTTTCATATATTTTCATAAAATCTGAGTTATACTTCCTGTCTTCCTGCAATAATATTTATATTTTTCGGCTTGTTTTTCAACTTCTTGTCTCCGGCGAGGTCCCTGGTATATATTCCGACGTTCGGCGCTGTTGCTAGGTCCTCCTGGAACAAAGAAAACACAAAATTATTATCAAATTTTCATCAATTTTTAGTATAAAAACAGTTTTTTCAAAATGACTAAGTCAAACCTCCACCCACGCTTTTAGTTTCAGTAGTACATTACAGTTCTCGGTGATCCGCGTCGATTGGTACCTTTATCGCGCGTTTCCGGGATCTGGAAGTTTGTCAAATCGAAGAAAACTCGAAAACAATAGAACCGAGGTTACCTAAGGGGTAGCACATCGACAGAAATAGGAACATTGTAAATTTTAATTGTGACGTATTTATAAGTGTTAGACTAATTGTTCCTGTAATATTCGGTTCCTAGTTATTATTGTATAAGGACGTTCCGTAGGGATTAAACCGAGTTTTCGGAAATTTTATTTTTCATATATTTTCATAAAATCTGAGTTATACTTCCTGTCTTCCTGCAATAATCTTTATATTTTTCGGCTTGTTTTTCAACTTCTTGTCTCCGGCGAGGTCCCTGGTATATATTCCGACGTTCGGCGCTGTTGCTAGGTCCTCCTGGAACAAAGAAAACACAAAATTATTATCAAATTTTCATCAATTTTTAGTATAAAAACAGTTTTTTCAAAATGACTAAGTCAAACCTCCACCCACGCTTTTAGTTTCAGTAGTACATTACAGTTCTCGGTGATCCGCGTCGATTGGTACCTTTATCGCGCGTTTCCGGGATCTGGAAGTTTGTCAAATCGAAGAAAACTCGAAAACAATAGAACCGAGGTTACCTAAGGGGTAGCACATCGACAGAAATAGGAACATTGTAAATTTTAATTGTGACGTATTTATAAGTGTTAGACTAATTGTTCCTGTAATATTCGGTTCCTAGTTATTATTGTATAAGGACGTTCCGTAGGGATTAAACCGAGTTTTCGGAAATTTTATTTTTCATATATTTTCATAAAATCTGAGTTATACTTCCTGTCTTCCTGCAATAATCTTTATATTTTTCGGCTTGTTTTTCAACTTCTTGTCTCCGGCGAGGTCCCTGGTATATATTCCGACGTTCGGCGCTGTTGCTAGGTCCTCCTGGAACAAAGAAAACACAAAATTATTATCAAATTTTCATCAATTTTTAGTATAAAAACAGTTTTTTCAAAATGACTAAGTCAAACCTCCACCCACGCTTTTAGTTTCAGTAGTACATTACAGTTCTCGGTGATCCGCGTCGATTGGTACCTTTATCGCGCGTTTCCGGGATCTGGAAGTTTGTCAAATCGAAGAAAACTCGAAAACAATAGAACCGAGGTTACCTAAGGGGTAGCACATCGACAGAAATAGGAACATTGTAAATTTTAATTGTGACGTATTTATAAGTGTTAGACTAATTGTTCCTGTAATATTCGGTTCCTAGTTATTATTGTATAAGGACGTTCCGTAGGGATTAAACCGAGTTTTCGGAAATTTTATTTTTCATATATTTTCATAAAATCTGAGTTATACTTCCTGTCTTCCTGCAATAATCTTTATATTTTTCGGCTTGTTTTTCAACTTCTTGTCTCCGGCGAGGTCCCTGGTATATATTCCGACGTTCGGCGCTGTTGCTAGGTCCTCCTGGAACAAAGAAAACACAAAATTATTATCAAATTTTCATCAATTTTTAGTATAAAAACAGTTTTTTCAAAATGACTAAGTCAAACCTCCACCCACGCTTTTAGTTTCAGTAGTACATTACAGTTCTCGGTGATCCGCGTCGATTGGTATCTTTATCGCGCGTTTCCGGGATCTGGAAGTTTGTCAAATCGAAGAAAACTCGAAAACAATAGAACCGAGGTTACCTAAGGGGTAGCACATCGACAGAAATAGGAACATTGTAAATTTTAATTGTGACGTATTTATAAGTGTTAGACTAATTGTTCCTGTAATATTCGGTTCCTAGTTATTATTGTATAAGGACGTTCCGTAGGGATTAAACCGAGTTTTCGGAAATTTTATTTTTCATATATTTTCATAAAATCTGAGTTATACTTCCTGTCTTCCTGCAATAATCTTTATATTTTTCGGCTTGTTTTTCAACTTCTTGTCTCCGGCGAGGTCCCTGGTATATATTCCGACGTTCGGCGCTGTTGCTAGGTTCTCCTGGAACAAAGAAAACACAAAATTATTATCAAATTTTCATCAATTTTTAGTATAAAAACAGTTTTTTTCAAAATGACTAAGTCAAACCTCCACCCACGCTTTTAGTTTCAGTAGTACATTACAGTTCTCGGTGATCCGCGTCGATTGGTACCTTTATCGCGCGTTTCCGGGATCTGGAAGTTTGTCAAATCGAAGAAAACTCGAAAACAATAGAACCGAGGTTACCTAAGGGGTAGCACATCGACAGAAATAGGAACATTGTAAATTTTAATTGTGACGTATTTCTAAGTGTTAGACTAATTGTTCCTGTAATATTCGGTTCCTAGTTATTATTGTATAAGGACGTTCCGTAGGGATTAAACCGAGTTTTCGGAAATTTTATTTTTCATATATTTTCATAAAATCTGAGTTATACTTCCTGTCTTCCTGCAATAATCTTTATATTTTTCGCCTTGTTTTTCAACTTCTTGTCTCCGGCGAGGTCCCTGGTATATATTCCGACGTTCGGCGCTGTTGCTAGGTCCTCCTGGAACAAAGAAAACACAAAATTATTATCAAATTTTCATCAATTTTTAGTATAAAAACAGTTTTTTCAAAATGACTAAGTCAAACCTCCACCCACGCTTTTAGTTTCAGTAGTACATTACAGTTCTCGGTGATCCGCGTCGATTGGTACCTTTATCGCGCGTTTCCGGGATCTGGAAGTTTGTCAAATCGAAGAAAACTCGAAAACAATAGAACCGAGGTTACCTAAGGGGTAGCACATCGACAGAAATAGGAACATTGTAAATTTTAATTGTGACGTATTTATAAGTGTTAGACTAATTGTTCCTGTAATATTCGGTTCCTAGTTATTATTGTATAAGGACGTTCCGTAGGGATTAAACCGAGTTTTCGGAAATTTTATTTTTCATATATTTTCATAAAATCTGAGTTATACTTCCTGTCTTCCTGCAATAATCTTTATATTTTTCGGCTTGTTTTTCAACTTCTTGTCTCCGGCGAGGTCCCTGGTATATATTCCGACGTTCGGCGCTGTTGCTAGGTCCTCCTGGAACAAAGAAAACACAAAATTATTATCAAATTTTCATCAATTTTTAGTATAAAAACAGTTTTTTCAAAATGACTAAGTCAAACCTCCACCCACGCTTATAGTTTCAGTAGTACATTACAGTTCTCGGTGATCCGCGTCGATTGGTACATTTATCGCGCGTTTACGGGATCTGGAAGTTTGTCAAATCGAAGAAAACTCGAAAACAATAGAACCGAGGTTACCTAAGGGGTAGCACATCGACAGAAATAGGAACATTGTAAATTTTAATTGTGACGTATTTATAATTGTTAGACTAATTGTTCCTGTAATATTCGGTTCCTAGTTATTATTGTATAAGGACGTTCCGTAGGGATTAAACCGAGTTTTCGGAAATTTTATTTTTCATATATTTTCATAAAATCTGAGTTATACTTCCTGTCTTCCTGCAATAATCTTTATATTTTTCGGCTTGTTTTTCAACTTCTTGTCTCCGGCGAGGTCCCTGGTATATATTCCGACGTTCGGCGCTGTTGCTAGGTCCTCCTGGAACAAAGAAAACACAAAATTATTATCAAATTTTCATCAATTTTTAGTATAAAAACAGTTTTTTCAAAATGACTAAGTCAAACCTCCACCCACGCTTTTAGTTTCAATAGTACATTACAGTTCTCGGTGATCCGCGTCGATTGGTACCTTTATCGCGCGTTTCCGGGATCTGGAAGTTTGTCAAATCGAAGAAAACTCGAAAACAATAGAACCGAGGTTACCTAAGGGGTAGCACATCGACAGAAATAGGAACATTGTAAATTTTAATTGTGACGTATTTATAAGTGTTAGACTAATTGTTCCTGTAATATTCGGTTCCTAGTTATTATTGTATAAGGACGTTCCGTAGGGATTAAACCGAGTTTTCGGAAATTTTATTTTTCATATATTTTCATAAAATCTGAGTTATACTTCCTGTCTTCCTGCAATAATCTTTATATTTTTCGCCTTGTTTTTCAACTTCTTGTCTCCGGCGAGGTCCCTGGTATATATTCCGACGTTCGGCGCTGTTGCTAGGTCCTCCTGGAACAAAGAAAACACAAAATTATTATCAAATTTTCATCAATTTTTAGTATAAAAACAGTTTTTTCAAAATGACTAAGTCAAACCTCCACCCACGCTTTTAGTTTCAGTAGTACATTACAGTTCTCGGTGATCCGCGTCGATTGGTACCTTTATCGCGCGTTTCCGGGATCTGGAAGTTTGTCAAATCGAAGAAAACTCGAAAACAATAGAACCGAGGTTACCTAAGGGGTAGCACATCGACAGAAATAGGAACATTGTAAATTTTAATTGTGACGTATTTATAAGTGTTAGACTAATTGTTCCTGTAATATTCGGTTCCTAGTTATTATTGTATAAAGACGTTCCGTAGGGATTAAACCGAGTTTTCGGAAATTTTATTTTTCATATATTTTCATAAAATCTGAGTTATACTTCCTGTCTTCCTGCAATAATCTTTATATTTTTCGGCTTGTTTTTCAACTTCTTGTCTCCGGCGAGGTCCCTGGTATATATTCCGACGTTCGGCGCTGTTGCTAGGTCCTCCTGGAACAAAGAAAACACAAAATTATTATCAAATTTTCATCAATTTTTAGTATAAAAACAGTTTTTTCAAAATGACTAAGTCAAACCTCCACCCACGCTTTTAGTTTCAGTAGTACATTACAGTTCTCGGTGATCCGCGTCGATTGGTACCTTTATCGCGCGTTTCCGGGATCTGGAAGTTTGTCAAATCGAAGAAAACTCGAAAACAATAGAACCGAGGTTACCTAAGGGGTAGCACATCGACAGAAATAGGAACATTGTAAATTTTAATTGTGACGTATTTATAAGTGTTAGACTAATTGTTCCTGTAATATCCGGTTCCTAGTTATTATTGTATAAGGACGTTCCGTAGGGATTAAACCGAGTTTTCGGAAATTTTATTTTTCATATATTTTCATAAAATCTGAGTTATACTTCCTGTCTTCCTGCAATAATCTTTATATTTTTCGGCTTGTTTTTCAACTTCTTGTCTCCGGCGAGGTCCCTGGTATATATTCCGACGTTCGGCGCTGTTGCTAGGTCCTCCTGGAACAAAGAAAACACAAAATTATTATCAAATTTTCATCAATTTTTAGTATAAAAACAGTTTTTTCAAAATGACTAAGTCAAACCTCCACCCACGCTTTTAGTTTCAGTAGTACATTACAGTTCTCGGTGATCCGCGTCGATTGGTACCTTTATCGCGCGTTTCCGGGATCTGGAAGTTTGTCAAATCGAAGAAAACTCGAAAACAATAGAACCGAGGTTACCTAAGGGGTAGCACATCGACAGAAATAGGAACATTGTAAATTTTAATTGTGACGTATTTATAAGTGTTAGACTAATTGTTCCTGTAATATTCGGTTCCTAGTTATTATTGTATAAGGACGTTCCGTAGGGATTAAACCGAGTTTTCGGAAATTTTATTTTTCATATATTTTCATAAAATCTGAGTTATACTTCCTGTCTTCCTGCAATAATCTTTATATTTTTCGGCTTGTTTTTCAACTTCTTGTCTCCGGCGAGGTCCCTGGTATATATTCCGACGTTCGGCGCTGTTGCTAGGTCCTCCTGGAACAAAGAAAACACAAAATTATTATCAAATTTTCATCAATTTTTAGTATAAAAACAGTTTTTTCAAAATGACTAAGTCAAACCTCCACCCACGCTTTTAGTTTCAGTAGTACATTACAGTTCTCGGTGATCCGCGTCGATTGGTACCTTTATCGCGCGTTTCCGGGATCTGGAAGTTTGTCAAATCGAAGAAAACTCGAAAACAATAGAACCGAGGTTACCTAAGGGGTAGCACATCGACAGAAATAGGAACATTGTAAATTTTAATTGTGACGTATTTATAAGTGTTAGACTAATTGTTCCTGTAATATTCGGTTCCTAGTTATTATTGTATAAGGACGTTCCGTAGGGATTAAACCGAGTTTTCGGAAATTTTATTTTTCATATATTTTCATAAAATCTGAGTTATACTTCCTGTCTTCCTGCAATAATCTTTATATTTTTCGGCTTGTTTTTCAACTTCTTGTCTCCGGCGAGGTCCCTGGTATATATTCCGACGTTCGGCGCTGTTGCTAGGTCCTCCTGGAACAAAGAAAACACAAAATTATTATCAAATTTTCATCAATTTTTAGTATAAAAACAGTTTTTTCAAAATGACTAAGTCAAACCTCCACCCACGCTTTTAGTTTCAGTAGTACATTACAGTTCTCGGTGATCCGCGTCGATTGGTACCTTTATCGCGCGTTTCCGGGATCTGGAAGTTTGTCAAATCGAAGAAAACTCGAAAACAATAGAACCGAGGTTACCTAAGGGGTAGCACATCGACAGAAATAGGAACATTGTAAATTTTAATTGTGACGTATTTATAAGTGTTAGACTAATTGTTCCTGTAATATTCGGTTCCTAGTTATTATTGTATAAGGACGTTCCGTAGGGATTAAACCGAGTTTTCGGAAATTTTATTTTTCATATATTTTCATAAAATCTGAGTTATACTTCCTGTCTTCCTGCAATAATCTTTATATTTTTCGGCTTGTTTTTCAACTTCTTGTCTCCGGCGAGGTCCCTGGTATATATTCCGACGTTCGGCGCTGTTGCTAGGTTCTCCTGGAACAAAGAAAACACAAAATTATTATCAAATTTTCATCAATTTTTAGTATAAAAACAGTTTTTTTCAAAATGACTAAGTCAAACCTCCACCCACGCTTTTAGTTTCAGTAGTACATTACAGTTCTCGGTGATCCGCGTCGATTGGTACCTTTATCGCGCGTTTCCGGGATCTGGAAGTTTGTCAAATCGAAGAAAACTCGAAAACAATAGAACCGAGGTTACCTAAGGGGTAGCACATCGACAGAAATAGGAACATTGTAAATTTTAATTGTGACGTATTTATAAGTGTTAGACTAATTGTTCCTGTAATATTCGGTTCCTAGTTATTATTGTATAAGGACGTTCCGTAGGGATTAAACCGAGTTTTCGGAAATTTTATTTTTCATATATTTTCATAAAATCTGAGTTATACTTCCTGTCTTCCTGCAATAATCTTTATATTTTTCGCCTTGTTTTTCAACTTCTTGTCTCCGGCGAGGTCCCTGGTATATATTCCGACGTTCGGCGCTGTTGCTAGGTCCTCCTGGAACAAAGAAAACACAAAATTATTATCAAATTTTCATCAATTTTTAGTATAAAAACAGTTTTTTCAAAATGACTAAGTCAAACCTCCACCCACGCTTTTAGTTTCAGTAGTACATTACAGTTCTCGGTGATCCGCGTCGATTGGTACCTTTATCGCGCGTTTCCGGGATCTGGAAGTTTGTCAAATCGAAGAAAACTCGAAAACAATAGAACCGAGGTTACCTAAGGGGTAGCACATCGACAGAAATAGGAACATTGTAAATTTTAATTGTGACGTATTTATAAGTGTTAGACTAATTGTTCCTGTAATATTCGGTTCCTAGTTATTATTGTATAAGGACGTTCCGTAGGGATTAAACCGAGTTTTCGGAAATTTTATTTTTCATATATTTTCATAAAATCTGAGTTATACTTCCTGTCTTCCTGCAATAATCTTTATATTTTTCGGCTTGTTTTTCAACTTCTTGTCTCCGGCGAGGTCCCTGGTATATATTCCGACGTTCGGCGCTGTTGCTAGGTCCTCCTGGAACAAAGAAAACACAAAATTATTATCAAATTTTCATCAATTTTTAGTATAAAAACAGTTTTTTCAAAATGACTAAGTCAAACCTCCACCCACGCTTATAGTTTCAGTAGTACATTACAGTTCTCGGTGATCCGCGTCGATTGGTACATTTATCGCGCGTTTACGGGATCTGGAAGTTTGTCAAATCGAAGAAAACTCGAAAACAATAGAACCGAGGTTACCTAAGGGGTAGCACATCGACAGAAATAGGAACATTGTAAATTTTAATTGTGACGTATTTATAATTGTTAGACTAATTGTTCCTGTAATATTCGGTTCCTAGTTATTATTGTATAAGGACGTTCCGTAGGGATTAAACCGAGTTTTCGGAAATTTTATTTTTCATATATTTTCATAAAATCTGAGTTATACTTCCTGTCTTCCTGCAATAATCTTTATATTTTTCGGCTTGTTTTTCAACTTCTTGTCTCCGGCGAGGTCCCTGGTATATATTCCGACGTTCGGCGCTGTTGCTAGGTCCTCCTGGAACAAAGAAAACACAAAATTATTATCAAATTTTCATCAATTTTTAGTATAAAAACAGTTTTTTCAAAATGACTAAGTCAAACCTCCACCCACGCTTTTAGTTTCAATAGTACATTACAGTTCTCGGTGATCCGCGTCGATTGGTACCTTTATCGCGCGTTTCCGGGATCTGGAAGTTTGTCAAATCGAAGAAAACTCGAAAACAATAGAACCGAGGTTACCTAAGGGGTAGCACATCGACAGAAATAGGAACATTGTAAATTTTAATTGTGACGTATTTATAAGTGTTAGACTAATTGTTCCTGTAATATTCGGTTCCTAGTTATTATTGTATAAGGACGTTCCGTAGGGATTAAACCGAGTTTTCGGAAATTTTATTTTTCATATATTTTCATAAAATCTGAGTTATACTTCCTGTCTTCCTGCAATAATCTTTATATTTTTCGCCTTGTTTTTCAACTTCTTGTCTCCGGCGAGGTCCCTGGTATATATTCCGACGTTCGGCGCTGTTGCTAGGTCCTCCTGGAACAAAGAAAACACAAAATTATTATCAAATTTTCATCAATTTTTAGTATAAAAACAGTTTTTTCAAAATGACTAAGTCATACCTCCACCCACGCTTTTAGTTTCAGTAGTACATTACAGTTCTCGGTGATCCGCGTCGATTGGTACCTTTATCGCGCGTTTCCGGGATCTGGAAGTTTGTCAAATCGAAGAAAACTCGAAAACAATAGAACCGAGGTTACCTAAGGGGTAGCACATCGACAGAAATAGGAACATTGTAAATTTTAATTGTGACGTATTTATAAGTGTTAGACTAATTGTTCCTGTAATATTCGGTTCCTAGTTATTATTGTATAAAGACGTTCCGTAGGGATTAAACCGAGTTTTCGGAAATTTTATTTTTCATATATTTTCATAAAATCTGAGTTATACTTCCTGTCTTCCTGCAATAATCTTTATATTTTTCGGCTTGTTTTTCAACTTCTTGTCTCCGGCGAGGTCCCTGGTATATATTCCGACGTTCGGCGCTGTTGCTAGGTCCTCCTGGAACAAAGAAAACACAAAATTATTATCAAATTTTCATCAATTTTTAGTATAAAAACAGTTTTTTCAAAATGACTAAGTCAAACCTCCACCCACGCTTTTAGTTTCAGTAGTACATTACAGTTCTCGGTGATCCGCGTCGATTGGTACCTTTATCGCGCGTTTCCGGGATCTGGAAGTTTGTCAAATCGAAGAAAACTCGAAAACAATAGAACCGAGGTTACCTAAGGGGTAGCACATCGACAGAAATAGGAACATTGTAAATTTTAATTGTGACGTATTTATAAGTGTTAGACTAATTGTTCCTGTAATATCCGGTTCCTAGTTATTATTGTATAAGGACGTTCCGTAGGGATTAAACCGAGTTTTCGGAAATTTTATTTTTCATATATTTTCATAAAATCTGAGTTATACTTCCTGTCTTCCTGCAATAATCTTTATATTTTTCGGCTTGTTTTTCAACTTCTTGTCTCCGGCGAGGTCCCTGGTATATATTCCGACGTTCGGCGCTGTTGCTAGGTCCTCCTGGAACAAAGAAAACACAAAATTATTATCAAATTTTCATCAATTTTTAGTATAAAAACAGTTTTTTCAAAATGACTAAGTCAAACCTCCACCCACGCTTTTAGTTTCAGTAGTACATTACAGTTCTCGGTGATCCGCGTCGATTGGTACCTTTATCGCGCGTTTCCGGGATCTGGAAGTTTGTCAAATCGAAGAAAACTCGAAAACAATAGAACCGAGGTTACCTAAGGGGTAGCACATCGACAGAAATAGGAACATTGTAAATTTTAATTGTGACGTATTTATAAGTGTTAGACTAATTGTTCCTGTAATATTCGGTTCCTAGTTATTATTGTATAAGGACGTTCCGTAGGGATTAAACCGAGTTTTCGGAAATTTTATTTTTCATATATTTTCATAAAATCTGAGTTATACTTCCTGTCTTCCTGCAATAATCTTTATATTTTTCGGCTTGTTTTTCAACTTCTTGTCTCCGGCGAGGTCCCTGGTATATATTCCGACGTTCGGCGCTGTTGCTAGGTCCTCCTGGAACAAAGAAAACACAAAATTATTATCAAATTTTCATCAATTTTTAGTATAAAAACAGTTTTTTCAAAATGACTAAGTCAAACCTCCACCCACGCTTTTAGTTTCAGTAGTACATTACAGTTCTCGGTGATCCGCGTCGATTGGTACCTTTATCGCGCGTTTCCGGGATCTGGAAGTTTGTCAAATCGAAGAAAACTCGAAAACAATAGAACCGAGGTTACCTAAGGGGTAGCACATCGACAGAAATAGGAACATTGTAAATTTTAATTGTGGCGTATTTATAAGTGTTAGACTAATTGTTCCTGTAATATTCGGTTCCTAGTTATTATTGTATAAGGACGTTCCGTAGGGATTAAACCGAGTTTTCGGAAATTTTATTTTTCATATATTTTCATAAAATCTGAGTTATACTTCCTGTCTTCCTGCAATAATCTTTATATTTTTCGGCTTGTTTTTCAACTTCTTGTCTCCGGCGAGGTCCCTGGTATATATTCCGACGTTCGGCGCTGTTGCTAGGTCCTCCTGGAACAAAGAAAACACAAAATTATTATCAAATTTTCATCAATTTTTAGTATAAAAACAGTTTTTTCAAAATGACTAAGTCAAACCTCCACCCACGCTTTTAGTTTTAGTAGTACATTACAGTTCTCGGTGATCCGCGTCGATTGGTACCTTTATCGCGCGTTTCCGGGATCTGGAAGTTTGTCAAATCGAAGAAAACTCGAAAACAATAGAACCGAGGTTACCTAAGGGGTAGCACATCGACAGAAATAGGAACATTGTAAATTTTAATTGTGACGTATTTATAAGTGTTAGACTAATTGTTCCTGTAATATTCGGTTCCTAGTTATTATTGTATAAGGACGTTCCGTAGGGATTAAACCGAGTTTTCGGAAATTTTATTTTTCATATATTTTCATAAAATCTGAGTTATACTTCCTGTCTTCCTGCAATAATCTTTATATTTTTCGGCTTGTTTTTCAACTTCTTGTCTCCGGCGAGATCCCTGGTATATATTCCGACGTTCGGCGCTGTTGCTAGGTCCTCCTGGAACAAAGAAAACACAAAATTATTATCAAATTTTCATCAATTTTTAGTATAAAAACAGTTTTTTCAAAATGACTAAGTCAAACCTCCACCCACGCTTTTAGTTTCAGTAGTACATTACAGTTCTCGGTGATCCGCGTCGATTGGTACCTTTATCGCGCGTTTCCGGGATCTGGAAGTTTGTCAAATCGAAGAAAACTCGAAAACAATAGAACCGAGGTTACCTAAGGGGTAGCACATCGACAGAAATAGGAACATTGTAAATTTTAATTGTGACGTATTTATAAGTGTTAGACTAATTGTTCCTGTAATATTCGGTTCCTAGTTATTATTGTATAAGGACGTTCCGTAGGGATTAAACCGAGTTTTCGGAAATTTTATTTTTCATATATTTTCATAAAATCTGAGTTATACTTCCTGTCTTCCTGCAATAATCTTTATATTTTTCGGCTTGTTTTTCAACTTCTTGTCTCCGGCGAGGTCCCTGGTATATATTCCGACGTTCGGCGCTGTTGCTAGGTCCTCCTGGAACAAAGAAAACACAAAATTATTATCAAATTTTCATCAATTTTTAGTATAAAAACAGTTTTTTCAAAATGACTAAGTCAAACCTCCACCCACGCTTTTAGTTTCAGTAGTACATTACAGTTCTCGGTGATCCGCGTCGATTGGTACCTTTATCGCGCGTTTCCGGGATCTGGAAGTTTGTCAAATCGAAGAAAACTCGAAAACAATAGAACCGAGGTTACCTAAGGGGTAGCACATCGACAGAAATAGGAACATTGTAAATTTTAATTGTGACGTATTTATAAGTGTTAGACTAATTGTTCCTGTAATATTCGGTTCCTAGTTATTATTGTATAAGGACGTTCCGTAGGGATTAAACCGAGTTTTCGGAAATTTTATTTTTCATATATTTTCATAAAATCTGAGTTATACTTCCTGTCTTCCTGCAATAATCTTTATATTTTTCGGCTTGTTTTTCAACTTCTTGTCTCCGGCGAGGTCCCTGGTATATATTCCGACGTTCGGCGCTGTTGCTAGGTTCTCCTGGAACAAAGAAAACACAAAATTATTATCAAATTTTCATCAATTTTTAGTATAAAAACAGTTTTTTTCAAAATGACTAAGTCAAACCTCCACCCACGCTTTTAGTTTCAGTAGTACATTACAGTTCTCGGTGATCCGCGTCGATTGGTACCTTTATCGCGCGTTTCCGGGATCTGGAAGTTTGTCAAATCGAAGAAAACTCGAAAACAATAGAACCGAGGTTACCTAAGGGGTAGCACATCGACAGAAATAGGAACATTGTAAATTTTAATTGTGACGTATTTATAAGTGTTAGACTAATTGTTCCTGTAATATTCGGTTCCTAGTTATTATTGTATAAGGACGTTCCGTAGGGATTAAACCGAGTTTTCGGAAATTTTATTTTTCATATATTTTCATAAAATCTGAGTTATACTTCCTGTCTTCCTGCAATAATCTTTATATTTTTCGGCTTGTTTTTCAACTTCTTGTCTCCGGCGAGGTCCCTGGTATATATTCCGACGTTCGGCGCTGTTGCTAGGTCCTCCTGGAACAAAGAAAACACAAAATTATTATCAAATTTTCATCAATTTTTAGTATAAAAACAGTTTTTTCAAAATGACTAAGTCAAACCTCCACCCAAGCTTTTAGTTTCAGTAGTACATTACAGTTCTCGGTGATCCGCGTCGATTGGTACCTTTATCGCGCGTTTCCGGGATCTGGAAGTTTGTCAAATCGAAGAAAACTCGAAAACAATAGAACCGAGGTTACCTAAGGGGTAGCACATCGACAGAAATAGGAACATTGTAAATTTTAATTGTGACGTATTTATAAGTGTTAGACTAATTGTTCCTGTAATATTCGGTTCCTAGTTATTACTGTATAAGGACGTTCCGTAGGGATTAAACCGAGTTTTCGGAAATTTTATTTTTCATATATTTTCATAAAATCTGAGTTATACTTCCTGTCTTCCTGCAATAATCTTTATATTTTTCGGCTTGTTTTTCAACTTCTTGTCTCCGGCGAGATCCCTGGTATATATTCCGACGTTCGGCGCTGTTGCTAGGTCCTCCTGGAACAAAGAAAACACAAAATTATTATCAAATTTTCATCAATTTTTAGTATAAAAACAGTTTTTTCAAAATGACTAAGTCAAACCTCCACCCACGCTTTTAGTTTCAGTAGTACATTACAGTTCTCGGTGATCCGCGTCGATTGGTACCTTTATCGCGCGTTTCCGGGATCTGGAAGTTTGTCAAATCGAAGAAAACTCGAAAACAATAGAACCGAGGTTACCTAAGGGGTAGCACATCGACAGAAATAGGAACATTGTAAATTTTAATTGTGACGTATTTATAAGTGTTAGACTAATTGTTCCTGTAATATTCGGTTCCTAGTTATTATTGTATAAGGACGTTCCGTAGGGATTAAACCGAGTTTTCGGAAATTTTATTTTTCATATATTTTCATAAAATCTGAGTTATACTTCCTGTCTTCCTGCAATAATCTTTATATTTTTCGGCTTGTTTTTCAACTTCTTGTCTCCGGCGAGGTCCCTGGTATATATTCCGACGTTCGGCGCTGTTGCTAGGTCCTCCTGGAACAAAGAAAACACAAAATTATTATCAAATTTTCATCAATTTTTAGTATAAAAACAGTTTTTTTCAAAATGACTAAGTCAAACCTCCACCCACGCTTTTAGTTTCAGTAGTACATTACAGTTCTCGGTGATCCGCGTCGATTGGTACCTTTATCGCGCGTTTCCGGGATCTGGAAGTTTGTCAAATCGAAGAAAACTCGAAAACAATAGAACCGAGGTTACCTAAGGGGTAGCACATCGACAGAAATAGGAACATTGTAAATTTTAATTGTGACGTATTTATAAGTGTTAGACTAATTGTTCCTGTAATATTCGGTTCCTAGTTATTATTGTATAAGGACGTTCCGTAGGGATTAAACCGAGTTTTCGGAAATTTTATTTTTCATATATTTTCATAAAATCTGAGTTATACTTCCTGTCTTCCTGCAATAATCTTTATATTTTTCGGCTTGTTTTTCAACTTCTTGTCTCCGGCGAGGTCCCTGGTATATATTCCGACGTTCGGCGCTGTTGCTAGGTCCTCCTGGAACAAAGAAAACACAAAATTATTATCAAATTTTCATCAATTTTTAGTATAAAAACAGTTTTTTCAAAATGACTAAGTCAAACCTCCACCCACGCTTTTAGTTTCAGTAGTACATTACAGTTCTCGGTGATCCGCGTCGATTGGTACCTTTATCGCGCGTTTCCGGGATCTGGAAGTTTGTCAAATCGAAGAAAACTCGAAAACAATAGAACCGAGGTTACCTAAGGGGTAGCACATCGACAGAAATAGGAACATTGTAAATTTTAATTGTGGCGTATTTATAAGTGTTAGACTAATTGTTCCTGTAATATTCGGTTCCTAGTTATTATTGTATAAGGACGTTCCGTAGGGATTAAACCGAGTTTTCGGAAATTTTATTTTTCATATATTTTCATAAAATCTGAGTTATACTTCCTGTCTTCCTGCAATAATCTTTATATTTTTCGGCTTGTTTTTCAACTTCTTGTCTCCGGCGAGGTCCCTGGTATATATTCCGACGTTCGGCGCTGTTGCTAGGTCCTCCTGGAACAAAGAAAACACAAAATTATTATCAAATTTTCATCAATTTTTAGTATAAAAACAGTTTTTTCAAAATGACTAAGTCAAACCTCCACCCACGCTTTTAGTTTCAGTAGTACATTACAGTTCTCGGTGATCCGCGTCGATTGGTACCTTTATCGCGCGTTTCCGGGATCTGGAAGTTTGTCAAATCGAAGAAAACTCGAAAACAATAGAACCGAGGTTACCTAAGGGGTAGCACATCGACAGAAATAGGAACATTGTAAATTTTAATTGTGACGTATTTATAAGTGTTAGACTAATTGTTCCTGTAATATTCGGTTCCTAGTTATTATTGTATAAGGACGTTCCGTAGGGATTAAACCGAGTTTTCGGAAATTTTATTTTTCATATATTTTCATAAAATCTGAGTTATACTTCCTGTCTTCCTGCAATAATCTTTATATTTTTCGGCTTGTTTTTCAACTTCTTGTCTCCGGCGAGGTCCCTGGTATATATTCCGACGTTCGGCGCTGTTGCTAGGTCCTCCTGGAACAAAGAAAACACAAAATTATTATCAAATTTTCATCAATTTTTAGTATAAAAACAGTTTTTTCAAAATGACTAAGTCAAACCTCCACCCACGCTTTTAGTTTCAGTAGTACATTACAGTTCTCGGTGATCCGCGTCGATTGGTACCTTTATCGCGCGTTTCCGGGATCTGGAAGTTTGTCAAATCGAAGAAAACTCGAAAACAATAGAACCGAGGTTACCTAAGGGGTAGCACATCGACAGAAATAGGAACATTGTAAATTTTAATTGTGACGTATTTATAAGTGTTAGACTAATTGTTCCTGTAATATTCGGTTCCTAGTTATTATTGTATAAGGACGTTCCGTAGGGATTAAACCGAGTTTTCGGAAATTTTATTTTTCATATATTTTCATAAAATCTGAGTTATACTTCCTGTCTTCCTGCAATAATCTTTATATTTTTCGGCTTGTTTTTCAACTTCTTGTCTCCGGCGAGGTCCCTGGTATATATTCCGACGTTCGGCGCTGTTGCTAGGTCCTCCTGGAACAAAGAAAACACAAAATTATTATCAAATTTTCATCAATTTTTAGTATAAAAACAGTTTTTTCAAAATGACTAAGTCAAACCTCCACCCACGCTTTTAGTTTCAGTAGTACATTACAGTTCTCGGTGATCCGCGTCGATTGGTACCTTTATCGCGCGTTTCCGGGATCTGGAAGTTTGTCAAATCGAAGAAAACTCGAAAACAATAGAACCGAGGTTACCTAAGGGGTAGCACATCGACAGAAATAGGAACATTGTAAATTTTAATTGTGACGTATTTATAAGTGTTAGACTAATTGTTCCTGTAATATTCGGTTCCTAGTTATTATTGTATAAGGACGTTCCGTAGGGATTAAACCGAGTTTTCGGAAATTTTATTTTTCATATATTTTCATAAAATCTGAGTTATACTTCCTGTCTTCCTGCAATAATCTTTATATTTTTCGGCTTGTTTTTCAACTTCTTGTCTCCGGCGAGGTCCCTGGTATATATTCCGACGTTCGGCGCTGTTGCTAGGTCCTCCTGGAACAAAGAAAACACAAAATTATTATCAAATTTTCATCAATTTTTAGTATAAAAACAGTTTTTTCAAAATGACTAAGTCAAACCTCCACCCACGCTTTTAGTTTCAGTAGTACATTACAGTTCTCGGTGATCCGCGTCGATTGGTACCTTTATCGCGCGTTTCCGGGATCTGGAAGTTTGTCAAATCGAAGAAAACTCGAAAACAATAGAACCGAGGTTACCTAAGGGGTAGCACATCGACAGAAATAGGAACATTGTAAATTTTAATTGTGGCGTATTTATAAGTGTTAGACTAATTGTTCCTGTAATATTCGGTTCCTAGTTATTATTGTATAAGGACGTTCCGTAGGGATTAAACCGAGTTTTCGGAAATTTTATTTTTCATATATTTTCATAAAATCTGAGTTATACTTCCTGTCTTCCTGCAATAATCTTTATATTTTTCGGCTTGTTTTTCAACTTCTTGTCTCCGGCGAGGTCCCTGGTATATATTCCGACGTTCGGCGCTGTTGCTAGGTCCTCCTGGAACAAAGAAAACACAAAATTATTATCAAATTTTCATCAATTTTTAGTATAAAAACAGTTTTTTCAAAATGACTAAGTCAAACCTCCACCCACGCTTTTAGTTTCAGTAGTACATTACAGTTCTCGGTGATCCGCGTCGATTGGTACCTTTATCGCGCGTTTCCGGGATCTGGAAGTTTGTCAAATCGAAGAAAACTCGAAAACAATAGAACCGAGGTTACCTAAGGGGTAGCACATCGACAGAAATAGGAACATTGTAAATTTTAATTGTGACGTATTTATAAGTGTTAGACTAATTGTTCCTGTAATATTCGGTTCCTAGTTATTATTGTATAAGGACGTTCCGTAGGGATTAAACCGAGTTTTCGGAAATTTTATTTTTCATATATTTTCATAAAATCTGAGTTATACTTCCTGTCTTCCTGCAATAATCTTTATATTTTTCGGCTTGTTTTTCAACTTCTTGTCTCCGGCGAGGTCCCTGGTATATATTCCGACGTTCGGCGCTGTTGCTAGGTCCTCCTGGAACAAAGAAAACACAAAATTATTATCAAATTTTCATCAATTTTTAGTATAAAAACAGTTTTTTCAAAATGACTAAGTCAAACCTCCACCCACGCTTTTAGTTTCAGTAGTACATTACAGTTCTCGGTGATCCGCGTCGATTGGTACCTTTATCGCGCGTTTCCGGGATCTGGAAGTTTGTCAAATCGAAGAAAACTCGAAAACAATAGAACCGAGGTTACCTAAGGGGTAGCACATCGACAGAAATAGGAACATTGTAAATTTTAATTGTGACGTATTTATAAGTGTTAGACTAATTGTTCCTGTAATATTCGGTTCCTAGTTATTATTGTATAAGGACGTTCCGTAGGGATTAAACCGAGTTTTCGGAAATTTTATTTTTCATATATTTTCATAAAATCTGAGTTATACTTCCTGTCTTCCTGCAATAATCTTTATATTTTTCGGCTTGTTTTTCAACTTCTTGTCTCCGGCGAGGTCCCTGGTATATATTCCGACGTTCGGCGCTGTTGCTAGGTCCTCCTGGAACAAAGAAAACACAAAATTATTATCAAATTTTCATCAATTTTTAGTATAAAAACAGTTTTTTCAAAATGACTAAGTCAAACCTCCACCCACGCTTTTAGTTTCAGTAGTACATTACAGTTCTCGGTGATCCGCGTCGATTGGTACCTTTATCGCGCGTTTCCGGGATCTGGAAGTTTGTCAAATCGAAGAAAACTCGAAAACAATAGAACCGAGGTTACCTAAGGGGTAGCACATCGACAGAAATAGGAACATTGTAAATTTTAATTGTGACGTATTTATAAGTGTTAGACTAATTGTTCCTGTAATATTCGGTTCCTAGTTATTATTGTATAAGGACGTTCCGTAGGGATTAAACCGAGTTTTCGGAAATTTTATTTTTCATATATTTTCATAAAATCTGAGTTATACTTCCTGTCTTCCTGCAATAATCTTTATATTTTTCGGCTTGTTTTTCAACTTCTTGTCTCCGGCGAGGTCCCTGGTATATATTCCGACGTTCGGCGCTGTTGCTAGGTTCTCCTGGAACAAAGAAAACACAAAATTATTATCAAATTTTCATCAATTTTTAGTATAAAAACAGTTTTTTTCAAAATGACTAAGTCAAACCTCCACCCACGCTTTTAGTTTCAGTAGTACATTACAGTTCTCGGTGATCCGCGTCGATTGGTACCTTTATCGCGCGTTTCCGGGATCTGGAAGTTTGTCAAATCGAAGAAAACTCGAAAACAATAGAACCGAGGTTACCTAAGGGGTAGCACATCGACAGAAATAGGAACATTGTAAATTTTAATTGTGACGTATTTATAAGTGTTAGACTAATTGTTCCTGTAATATTCGGTTCCTAGTTATTATTGTATAAGGACGTTCCGTAGGGATTAAACCGAGTTTTCGGAAATTTTATTTTTCATATATTTTCATAAAATCTGAGTTATACTTCCTGTCTTCCTGCAATAATCTTTATATTTTTCGGCTTGTTTTTCAACTTCTTGTCTCCGGCGAGGTCCCTGGTATATATTCCGACGTTCGGCGCTGTTGCTAGGTCCTCCTGGAACAAAGAAAACACAAAATTATTATCAAATTTTCATCAATTTTTAGTATAAAAACAGTTTTTTCAAAATGACTAAGTCAAACCTCCACCCAAGCTTTTAGTTTCAGTAGTACATTACAGTTCTCGGTGATCCGCGTCGATTGGTACCTTTATCGCGCGTTTCCGGGATCTGGAAGTTTGTCAAATCGAAGAAAACTCGAAAACAATAGAACCGAGGTTACCTAAGGGGTAGCACATCGACAGAAATAGGAACATTGTAAATTTTAATTGTGACGTATTTATAAGTGTTAGACTAATTGTTCCTGTAATATTCGGTTCCTAGTTATTACTGTATAAGGACGTTCCGTAGGGATTAAACCGAGTTTTCGGAAATTTTATTTTTCATATATTTTCATAAAATCTGAGTTATACTTCCTGTCTTCCTGCAATAATCTTTATATTTTTCGGCTTGTTTTTCAACTTCTTGTCTCCGGCGAGATCCCTGGTATATATTCCGACGTTCGGCGCTGTTGCTAGGTCCTCCTGGAACAAAGAAAACACAAAATTATTATCAAATTTTCATCAATTTTTAGTATAAAAACAGTTTTTTCAAAATGACTAAGTCAAACCTCCACCCACGCTTTTAGTTTCAGTAGTACATTACAGTTCTCGGTGATCCGCGTCGATTGGTACCTTTATCGCGCGTTTCCGGGATCTGGAAGTTTGTCAAATCGAAGAAAACTCGAAAACAATAGAACCGAGGTTACCTAAGGGGTAGCACATCGACAGAAATAGGAACATTGTAAATTTTAATTGTGACGTATTTATAAGTGTTAGACTAATTGTTCCTGTAATATTCGGTTCCTAGTTATTATTGTATAAGGACGTTCCGTAGGGATTAAACCGAGTTTTCGGAAATTTTATTTTTCATATATTTTCATAAAATCTGAGTTATACTTCCTGTCTTCCTGCAATAATCTTTATATTTTTCGGCTTGTTTTTCAACTTCTTGTCTCCGGCGAGGTCCCTGGTATATATTCCGACGTTCGGCGCTGTTGCTAGGTCCTCCTGGAACAAAGAAAACACAAAATTATTATCAAATTTTCATCAATTTTTAGTATAAAAACAGTTTTTTTCAAAATGACTAAGTCAAACCTCCACCCACGCTTTTAGTTTCAGTAGTACATTACAGTTCTCGGTGATCCGCGTCGATTGGTACCTTTATCGCGCGTTTCCGGGATCTGGAAGTTTGTCAAATCGAAGAAAACTCGAAAACAATAGAACCGAGGTTACCTAAGGGGTAGCACATCGACAGAAATAGGAACATTGTAAATTTTAATTGTGACGTATTTATAAGTGTTAGACTAATTGTTCCTGTAATATTCGGTTCCTAGTTATTATTGTATAAGGACGTTCCGTAGGGATTAAACCGAGTTTTCGGAAATTTTATTTTTCATATATTTTCATAAAATCTGAGTTATACTTCCTGTCTTCCTGCAATAATCTTTATATTTTTCGGCTTGTTTTTCAACTTCTTGTCTCCGGCGAGGTCCCTGGTATATATTCCGACGTTCGGCGCTGTTGCTAGGTCCTCCTGGAACAAAGAAAACACAAAATTATTATCAAATTTTCATCAATTTTTAGTATAAAAACAATTTTTTAAAAATGACTAAGTCAAACCTCCACCCACGCTTTTAGTTTCAGTAGTACATTACAGTTCTTGGTGATCCGCGTCGATTGGTACCTTTATCGCGCGTTTCCGGGATCTGGAAGTTTGTCAAATCGAAGAAAACTCGAAAACAATAGAACCGAGGTTACCTAAGGGGTAGCACATCGACAGAAATAGGAACATTGTAAATTTTAATTGTGACGTATTTATAAGTGTTAGACTAATTGTTCCTGTAATATTCGGTTCCTAGTTATTATTGTATAAGGACGTTCCGTAGGGATTAAACCGAGTTTTCGGAAATTTTATTTTTCATATATTTTCATAAAATCTGAGTTATACTTCCTGTCTTCCTGCAATAATCTTTATATTTTTCGGCTTGTTTTTCAACTTCTTGTCTCCGGCGAGGTCCCTGGTATATATTCCGACGTTCGGCGTTGTTGCTAGGTCCTCCTGGAACAAAGAAAACACAAAATTATTATCAAATTTTCATCAATTTTTAGTATAAAAACAGTTTTTTCAAAATGACTAAGTCAAACCTCCACCCACGCTTTTAGTTTCAGTAGTACATTACAGTTCTCGGTGATCCGCGTCGATTGGTACCTTTATCGCGCGTTTCCGGGATCTGGAAGTTTGTCAAATCGAAGAAAACTCGAAAACAATAGAACCGAGGTTACCTAAGGGGTAGCACATCGACAGAAATAGGAACATTGTAAATTTTAATTGTGACGTATTTATAAGTGTTAGACTAATTGTTCCTGTAATATTCGGTTCCTAGTTATTATTGTATAAGGACGTTCCGTAGGGATTAAACCGAGTTTTCGGAAATTTTATTTTTCATATATTTTCATAAAATCTGAGTTATACTTCCTGTCTTCCTGCAATAATCTTTATATTTTTCGGCTTGTTTTTCAACTTCTTGTCTCCGGCGAGGTCCCTGGTATATATTCCGACGTTCGGCGCTGTTGCTAGGTTCTCCTGGAACAAAGAAAACACAAAATTATTATCAAATTTTCATCAATTTTTAGTATAAAAACAGTTTTTTTCAAAATGACTAAGTCAAACCTCCACCCACGCTTTTAGTTTCAGTAGTACATTACAGTTCTCGGTGATCCGCGTCGATTGGTACCTTTATCGCGCGTTTCCGGGATCTGGAAGTTTGTCAAATCGAAGAAAACTCGAAAACAATAGAACCGAGGTTACCTAAGGGGTAGCACATCGACAGAAATAGGAACATTGTAAATTTTAATTGTGACGTATTTATAAGTGTTAGACTAATTGTTCCTGTAATATTCGGTTCCTAGTTATTATTGTATAAGGACGTTCCGTAGGGATTAAACCGAGTTTTCGGAAATTTTATTTTTCATATATTTTCATAAAATCTGAGTTATACTTCCTGTCTTCCTGCAATAATCTTTATATTTTTCGGCTTGTTTTTCAACTTCTTGTCTCCGGCGAGGTCCCTGGTATATATTCCGACGTTCGGCGCTGTTGCTAGGTCCTCCTGGAACAAAGAAAACACAAAATTATTATCAAATTTTCATCAATTTTTAGTATAAAAACAGTTTTTTCAAAATGACTAAGTCAAACCTCCACCCACGCTTTTAGTTTCAGTAGTACATTACAGTTCTCGGTGATCCGCGTCGATTGGTACCTTTATCGCGCGTTTCCGGGATCTGGAAGTTTGTCAAATCGAAGAAAACTCGAAAACAATAGAACCGAGGTTACCTAAGGGGTAGCACATCGACAGAAATAGGAACATTGTAAATTTTAATTGTGACGTATTTATAAGTGTTAGACTAATTGTTCCTGTAATATTCGGTTCCTAGTTATTACTGTATAAGGACGTTCCGTAGGGATTAAACCGAGTTTTCGGAAATTTTATTTTTCATATATTTTCATAAAATCTGAGTTATACTTCCTGTCTTCCTGCAATAATCTTTATATTTTTCGGCTTGTTTTTCAACTTCTTGTCTCCGGCGAGATCCCTGGTATATATTCCGACGTTCGGCGCTGTTGCTAGGTCCTCCTGGAACAAAGAAAACACAAAATTATTATCAAATTTTCATCAATTTTTAGTATAAAAACAGTTTTTTCAAAATGACTAAGTCAAACCTCCACCCACGCTTTTAGTTTCAGTAGTACATTACAGTTCTCGGTGATCCGCGTCGATTGGTACCTTTATCGCGCGTTTCCGGGATCTGGAAGTTTGTCAAATCGAAGAAAACTCGAAAACAATAGAACCGAGGTTACCTAAGGGGTAGCACATCGACAGAAATAGGAACATTGTAAATTTTAATTGTGACGTATTTATAAGTGTTAGACTAATTGTTCCTGTAATATTCGGTTCCTAGTTATTATTGTATAAGGACGTTCCGTAGGGATTAAACCGAGTTTTCGGAAATTTTATTTTTCATATATTTTCATAAAATCTGAGTTATACTTCCTGTCTTCCTGCAATAATCTTTATATTTTTCGGCTTGTTTTTCAACTTCTTGTCTCCGGCGAGATCCCTGGTATATATTCCGACGTTCGGCGCTGTTGCTAGGTCCTCCTGGAACAAAGAAAACACAAAATTATTATCAAATTTTCATCAATTTTTAGTATAAAAACAGTTTTTTCAAAATGACTAAGTCAAACCTCCACCCACGCTTTTAGTTTCAGTAGTACATTACAGTTCTCGGTGATCCGCGTCGATTGGTACCTTTATCGCGCGTTTCCGGGATCTGGAAGTTTGTCAAATCGAAGAAAACTCGAAAACAATAGAACCGAGGTTACCTAAGGGGTAGCACATCGACAGAAATAGGAACATTGTAAATTTTAATTGTGACGTATTTATAAGTGTTAGACTAATTGTTCCTGTAATATTCGGTTCCTAGTTATTATTGTATAAGGACGTTCCGTAGGGATTAAACCGAGTTTTCGGAAATTTTATTTTTCATATATTTTCATAAAATCTGAGTTATACTTCCTGTCTTCCTGCAATAATCTTTATATTTTTCGGCTTGTTTTTCAACTTCTTGTCTCCGGCGAGGTCCCTGGTATATATTCCGACGTTCGGCGCTGTTGCTAGGTTCTCCTGGAACAAAGAAAACACAAAATTATTATCAAATTTTCATCAATTTTTAGTATAAAAACAGTTTTTTTCAAAATGACTAAGTCAAACCTCCACCCACGCTTTTAGTTTCAGTAGTACATTACAGTTCTCGGTGATCCGCGTCGATTGGTACCTTTATCGCGCGTTTCCGGGATCTGGAAGTTTGTCAAATCGAAGAAAACTCGAAAACAATAGAACCGAGGTTACCTAAGGGGTAGCACATCGACAGAAATAGGAACATTGTAAATTTTAATTGTGACGTATTTATAAGTGTTAGACTAATTGTTCCTGTAATATTCGGTTCCTAGTTATTATTGTATAAGGACGTTCCGTAGGGATTAAACCGAGTTTTCGGAAATTTTATTTTTCATATATTTTCATAAAATCTGAGTTATACTTCCTGTCTTCCTGCAATAATCTTTATATTTTTCGGCTTGTTTTTCAACTTCTTGTCTCCGGCGAGGTCCCTGGTATATATTCCGACGTTCGGCGCTGTTGCTAGGTCCTCCTGGAACAAAGAAAACACAAAATTATTATCAAATTTTCATCAATTTTTAGTATAAAAACAGTTTTTTCAAAATGACTAAGTCAAACCTCCACCCACGCTTTTAGTTTCAGTAGTACATTACAGTTCTCGGTGATCCGCGTCGATTGGTACCTTTATCGCGCGTTTCCGGGATCTGGAAGTTTGTCAAATCGAAGAAAACTCGAAAACAATAGAACCGAGGTTACCTAAGGGGTAGCACATCGACAGAAATAGGAACATTGTAAATTTTAATTGTGACGTATTTATAAGTGTTAGACTAATTGTTCCTGTAATATTCGGTTCCTAGTTATTACTGTATAAGGACGTTCCGTAGGGATTAAACCGAGTTTTCGGAAATTTTATTTTTCATATATTTTCATAAAATCTGAGTTATACTTCCTGTCTTCCTGCAATAATCTTTATATTTTTCGGCTTGTTTTTCAACTTCTTGTCTCCGGCGAGATCCCTGGTATATATTCCGACGTTCGGCGCTGTTGCTAGGTCCTCCTGGAACAAAGAAAACACAAAATTATTATCAAATTTTCATCAATTTTTAGTATAAAAACAGTTTTTTCAAAATGACTAAGTCAAACCTCCACCCACGCTTTTAGTTTCAGTAGTACATTACAGTTCTCGGTGATCCGCGTCGATTGGTACCTTTATCGCGCGTTTCCGGGATCTGGAAGTTTGTCAAATCGAAGAAAACTCGAATACAATAGAACCGAGGTTACCTAAGGGGTAGCACATCGACAGAAATAGGAACATTGTAAATTTTAATTGTGACGTATTTATAAGTGTTAGACTAATTGTTCCTGTAATATTCGGTTCCTAGTTATTATTGTATAAGGACGTTCCGTAGGGATTAAACCGAGTTTTCGGAAATTTTATTTTTCATATATTTTCATAAAATCTGAGTTATACTTCCTGTCTTCCTGCAATAATCTTTATATTTTTCGGCTTGTTTTTCAACTTCTTGTCTCCGGCGAGATCCCTGGTATATATTCCGACGTTCGGCGCTGTTGCTAGGTCCTCCTGGAACAAAGAAAACACAAAATTATTATCAAATTTTCATCAATTTTTAGTATAAAAACAGTTTTTTCAAAATGACTAAGTCAAACCTCCACCCACGCTTTTAGTTTCAGTAGTACATTACAGTTCTCGGTGATCCGCGTCGATTGGTACCTTTATCGCGCGTTTCCGGGATCTGGAAGTTTGTCAAATCGAAGAAAACTCGAAAACAATAGAACCGAGGTTACCTAAGGGGTAGCACATCGACAGAAATAGGAACATTGTAAATTTTAATTGTGACGTATTTATAAGTGTTAGACTAATTGTTCCTGTAATATTCGGTTCCTAGTTATTATTGTATAAGGACGTTCCGTAGGGATTAAACCGAGTTTTCGGAAATTTTATTTTTCATATATTTTCATAAAATCTGAGTTATACTTCCTGTCTTCCTGCAATAATCTTTATATTTTTCGGCTTGTTTTTCAACTTCTTGTCTCCGGCGAGGTCCCTGGTATATATTCCGACGTTCGGCGCTGTTGCTAGGTCCTCCTGGAACAAAGAAAACACAAAATTATTATCAAATTTTCATCAATTTTTAGTATAAAAACAATTTTTTAAAAATGACTAAGTCAAACCTCCACCCACGCTTTTAGTTTCAGTAGTACATTACAGTTCTTGGTGATCCGCGTCGATTGGTACCTTTATCGCGCGTTTCCGGGATCTGGAAGTTTGTCAAATCGAAGAAAACTCGAAAACAATAGAACCGAGGTTACCTAAGGGGTAGCACATCGACAGAAATAGGAACATTGTAAATTTTAATTGTGACGTATTTATAAGTGTTAGACTAATTGTTCCTGTAATATTCGGTTCCTAGTTATTATTGTATAAGGACGTTCCGTAGGGATTAAACCGAGTTTTCGGAAATTTTATTTTTCATATATTTTCATAAAATCTGAGTTATACTTCCTGTCTTCCTGCAATAATCTTTATATTTTTCGGCTTGTTTTTCAACTTCTTGTCTCCGGCGAGGTCCCTGGTATATATTCCGACGTTCGGCGTTGTTGCTAGGTCCTCCTGGAACAAAGAAAACACAAAATTATTATCAAATTTTCATCAATTTTTAGTATAAAAACAGTTTTTTCAAAATGACTAAGTCAAACCTCCACCCACGCTTTTAGTTTCAGTAGTACATTACAGTTCTCGGTGATCCGCGTCGATTGGTACCTTTATCGCGCGTTTCCGGGATCTGGAAGTTTGTCAAATCGAAGAAAACTCGAAAACAATAGAACCGAGGTTACCTAAGGGGTAGCACATCGACAGAAATAGGAACATTGTAAATTTTAATTGTGACGTATTTATAAGTGTTAGACTAATTGTTCCTGTAATATTCGGTTCCTAGTTATTATTGTATAAGGACGTTCCGTAGGGATTAAACCGAGTTTTCGGAAATTTTATTTTTCATATATTTTCATAAAATCTGAGTTATACTTCCTGTCTTCCTGCAATAATCTTTATATTTTTCGGCTTGTTTTTCAACTTCTTGTCTCCGGCGAGGTCCCTGGTATATATTCCGACGTTCGGCGCTGTTGCTAGGTTCTCCTGGAACAAAGAAAACACAAAATTATTATCAAATTTTCATCAATTTTTAGTATAAAAACAGTTTTTTTCAAAATGACTAAGTCAAACCTCCACCCACGCTTTTAGTTTCAGTAGTACATTACAGTTCTCGGTGATCCGCGTCGATTGGTACCTTTATCGCGCGTTTCCGGGATCTGGAAGTTTGTCAAATCGAAGAAAACTCGAAAACAATAGAACCGAGGTTACCTAAGGGGTAGCACATCGACAGAAATAGGAACATTGTAAATTTTAATTGTGACGTATTTATAAGTGTTAGACTAATTGTTCCTGTAATATTCGGTTCCTAGTTATTATTGTATAAGGACGTTCCGTAGGGATTAAACCGAGTTTTCGGAAATTTTATTTTTCATATATTTTCATAAAATCTGAGTTATACTTCCTGTCTTCCTGCAATAATCTTTATATTTTTCGGCTTGTTTTTCAACTTCTTGTCTCCGGCGAGGTCCCTGGTATATATTCCGACGTTCGGCGCTGTTGCTAGGTCCTCCTGGAACAAAGAAAACACAAAATTATTATCAAATTTTCATCAATTTTTAGTATAAAAACAGTTTTTTCAAAATGACTAAGTCAAACCTCCACCCACGCTTTTAGTTTCAGTAGTACATTACAGTTCTCGGTGATCCGCGTCGATTGGTACCTTTATCGCGCGTTTCCGGGATCTGGAAGTTTGTCAAATCGAAGAAAACTCGAAAACAATAGAACCGAGGTTACCTAAGGGGTAGCACATCGACAGAAATAGGAACATTGTAAATTTTAATTGTGACGTATTTATAAGTGTTAGACTAATTGTTCCTGTAATATTCGGTTCCTAGTTATTATTGTATAAGGACGTTCCGTAGGGATTAAACCGAGTTTTCGGAAATTTTATTTTTCATATATTTTCATAAAATCTGAGTTATACTTCCTGTCTTCCTGCAATAATCTTTATATTTTTCGGCTTGTTTTTCAACTTCTTGTCTCCGGCGAGGTCCCTGGTATATATTCCGACGTTCGGCGCTGTTGCTAGGTCCTCCTGGAACAAAGAAAACACAAAATTATTATCAAATTTTCATCAATTTTTAGTATAAAAACAGTTTTTTCAAAATGACTAAGTCAAACCTCCACCCACGCTTTTAGTTTCAGTAGTACATTACAGTTCTCGGTGATCCGCGTCGATTGGTACCTTTATCGCGCGTTTCCGGGATCTGGAAGTTTGTCAAATCGAAGAAAACTCGAAAACAATAGAACCGAGGTTACCTAAGGGGTAGCACATCGACAGAAATAGGAACATTGTAAATTTTAATTGTGACGTATTTATAAGTGTTAGACTAATTGTTCCTGTAATATTCGGTTCCTAGTTATTATTGTATAAGGACGTTCCGTAGGGATTAAACCGAGTTTTCGGAAATTTTATTTTTCATATATTTTCATAAAATCTGAGTTATACTTCCTGTCTTCCTGCAATAATCTTTATATTTTTCGGCTTGTTTTTCAACTTCTTGTCTCCGGCGAGGTCCCTGGTATATATTCCGACGTTCGGCGCTGTTGCTAGGTCCTCCTGGAACAAAGAAAACACAAAATTATTATCAAATTTTCATCAATTTTTAGTATAAAAACAGTTTTTTTCAAAATGACTAAGTCAAACCTCCACCCACGCTTTTAGTTTCAGTAGTACATTACAGTTCTTGGTGATCCGCGTCGATTGGTACCTTTATCGCGCGTTTCCGGGATCTGGAAGTTTGTCAAATCGAAGAAAACTCGAAAACAATAGAACCGAGGTTACCTAAGGGGTAGCACATCGACAGAAATAGGAACATTGTAAATTTTAATTGTGACGTATTTATAAGTGTTTGACTAATTGTTCCTGTAATATTCGGTTCCTAGTTATTACTGTATAAGGACGTTCCGTAGGGATTAAACCGAGTTTTCGGAAATTTTATTTTTCATATATTTTCATAAAATCTGAGTTATACTTCCTGTCTTCCTGCAATAATCTTTATATTTTTCGGCTTGTTTTTCAACTTCTTGTCTCCGGCGAGGTCCCTGGTATATATTCCGACGTTCGGCGCTGTTGCTAGGTCCTCCTGGAACAAAGAAAACACAAAATTATTATCAAATTTTCATCAATTTTTAGTATAAAAACAGTTTTTTCAAAATGACTAAGTCAAACCTCCACCCACGCTTTTAGTTTCAGTAGTACATTACAGTTCTCGGTGATCCGCGTCGATTGGTACCTTTGTCGCGCGTTTCCGGGATCTGGAAGTTTGTCAAATCGAAGAAAACTCGAAAACAATAGAACCGAGGTTACCTAAGGGGTAGCACATCGACAGAAATAGGAACATTGTAAATTTTAATTGTGACGTATTTATAAGTGTTAGACTAATTGTTCCTGTAATATTCGGTTCCTAGTTATTATTGTATAAGGACGTTCCGTAGGGATTAAACCGAGTTTTCGGAAATTTTATTTTTCATATATTTTCATAAAATCTGAGTTATACTTCCTGTCTTCCTGCAATAATCTTTATATTTTTCGGCTTGTTTTTCAACTTCTTGTCTCCGGCGAGGTCCCTGGTATATATTCCGACGTTCGGCGCTGTTGCTAGGTCCTCCTGGAACAAAGAAAACACAAAATTATTATCAAATTTTCATCAATTTTTAGTATAAAAACAGTTTTTTCAAAATGACTAAGTCAAACCTCCACCCACGCTTTTAGTTTCAGTAGTACATTACAGTTCTCGGTGATCCGCGTCGATTGGTACCTTTATCGCGCGTTTCCGGGATCTGGAAGTTTGTCAAATCGAAGAAAACTCGAAAACAATAGAACCGAGGTTACCTAAGGGGTAGCACATCGACAGAAATAGGAACATTGTAAATTTTAATTGTGACGTATTTATAAGTGTTAGACTAATTGTTCCTGTAATATTCGGTTCCTAGTTATTATTGTATAAGGACGTTCCGTAGGGATTAAACCGAGTTTTCGGAAATTTTATTTTTCATATATTTTCATAAAATCTGAGTTATACTTCCTGTCTTCCTGCAATAATCTTTATATTTTTCGGCTTGTTTTTCAACTTCTTGTCTCCGGCGAGGTCCCTGGTATATATTCCGACGTTCGGCGCTGTTGCTAGGTCCTCCTGGAACAAAGAAAACACAAAATTATTATCAAATTTTCATCAATTTTTAGTATAAAAACAGTTTTTTTCAAAATGACTAAGTCAAACCTCCACCCACGCTTTTAGTTTCAGTAGTACATTACAGTTCTCGGTGATCCGCGTCGATTGGTACCTTTATCCCGCGTTTCCGGGATCTGGAAGTTTGTCAAATCGAAGAAAACTCGAAAACAATAGAACCGAGGTTACCTAAGGGGTAGCACATCGACAGAAATAGGAACATTGTAAATTTTAATTGTGACGTATTTATAAGTGTTAGACTAATTGTTCCTGTAATATTCGGTTCCTAGTTATTATTGTATAAGGACGTTCCGTAGGGATTAAACCGAGTTTTCGGAAATTTTATTTTTCATATATTTTCATAAAATCTGAGTTATACTTCCTGTCTTCCTGCAATAATCTTTATATTTTTCGGCTTGTTTTTCAACTTCTTGTCTCCGGCGAGGTCCCTGGTATATATTCCGACGTTCGGCGCTGTTGCTAGGTCCTCCTGGAACAAAGAAAACACAAAATTATTATCAAATTTTCATCAATTTTTAGTATAAAAACAGTTTTTTCAAAATGACTAAGTCAAACCTCCACCCACGCTTTTAGTTTCAGTAGTACATTACAGTTCTCGGTGATCCGCGTCGATTGGTACCTTTATCGCGCGTTTCCGGGATCTGGAAGTTTGTCAAATCGAAGAAAACTCGAAAACAATAGAACCGAGGTTACCTAAGGGGTAGCACATCGACAGAAATAGGAACATTGTAAATTTTAATTGTGACGTATTTATAAGTGTTAGACTAATTGTTCCTGTAATATTCGGTTCCTAGTTATTATTGTATAAGGACGTTCCGTAGGGATTAAACCGAGTTTTCGGAAATTTTATTTTTCATATATTTTCATAAAATCTGAGTTATACTTCCTGTCTTCCTGCAATAATCTTTATATTTTTCGGCTTGTTTTTCAACTTCTTGTCTCCGGCGAGGTCCCTGGTATATATTCCGACGTTCGGCGCTGTTGCTAGGTCCTCCTGGAACAAAGAAAACACAAAATTATTATCAAATTTTCATCAATTTTTAGTATAAAAACAGTTTTTTTCAAAATGACTAAGTCAAACCTCCACCCACGCTTTTAGTTTCAGTAGTACATTACAGTTCTCGGTGATCCGCGTCGATTGGTACCTTTATCCCGCGTTTCCGGGATCTGGAAGTTTGTTAAATCGAAGAAAACTCGAAAACAATAGAACCGAGGTTACCTAAGGGGTAGCACATCGACAGAAATAGGAACATTGTAAATTTTAATTGTGACGTATTTATAAGTGTTAGACTAATTGTTCCTGTAATATCCGGTTCCTAGTTATTATTGTATAAGGACGTTCCGTAGGGATTAAACCGAGTTTTCGGAAATTTTATTTTTCATATATTTTCATAAAATCTGAGTTATACTTCCTGTCTTCCTGCAATAATCTTTATATTTTTCGGCTTGTTTTTCAACTTCTTGTCTCCGGCGAGGTCCCTGGTATATATTCCGACGTTCGGCGCTGTTGCTAGGTCCTCCTGGAACAAAGAAAACACAAAATTATTATCAAATTTTCATCAATTTTTAGTATAAAAACAGTTTTTTCAAAATGACTAAGTCAAACCTCCACCCACGCTTTTAGTTTCAGTAGTACATTACAGTTCTCGGTGATCCGCGTCGATTGGTACCTTTATCGCGCGTTTCCGGGATCTGGAAGTTTGTCAAATCGAAGAAAACTCGAAAACAATAGAACCGAGGTTACCTAAGGGGTAGCACATCGACAGAAATAGGAACATTGTAAATTTTAATTGTGACGTATTTATAAGTGTTAGACTAATTGTTCCTGTAATATTCGGTTCCTAGTTATTATTGTATAAGGACGTTCCGTAGGGATTAAACCGAGTTTTCGGAAATTTTATTTTTCATATATTTTCATAAAATCTGAGTTATACTTCCTGTCTTCCTGCAATAATCTTTATATTTTTCGGCTTGTTTTTCAACTTCTTGTCTCCGGCGAGGTCCCTGGTATATATTCCGACGTTCGGCGCTGTTGCTAGGTCCTCCTGGAACAAAGAAAACACAAAATTATTATCAAATTTTCATCAATTTTTAGTATAAAAACAGTTTTTTTCAAAATGACTAAGTCAAACCTCCACCCACGCTTTTAGTTTCAGTAGTACATTACAGTTCTCGGTGATCCGCGTCGATTGGTACCTTTATCGCGCGTTTCCGGGATCTGGAAGTTTGTCAAATCGAAGAAAACTCGAAAACAATAGAACCGAGGTTACCTAAGGGGTAGCACATCGACAGAAATAGGAACATTGTAAATTTTAATTGTGACGTATTTATAAGTGTTAGACTAATTGTTCCTGTAATATCCGGTTCCTAGTTATTATTGTATAAGGACGTTCCGTAGGGATTAAACCGAGTTTTCGGAAATTTTATTTTTCATATATTTTCATAAAATCTGAGTTATACTTCCTGTCTTCCTGCAATAATCTTTATATTTTTCGGCTTGTTTTTCAACTTCTTGTCTCCGGCGAGGTCCCTGGTATATATTCCGACGTTCGGCGCTGTTGCTAGGTCCTCCTGGAACAAAGAAAACACAAAATTATTATCAAATTTTCATCAATTTTTAGTATAAAAACAGTTTTTTCAAAATGACTAAGTCAAACCTCCACCCACGCTTTTAGTTTCAGTAGTACATTACAGTTCTCGGTGATCCGCGTCGATTGGTACCTTTATCGCGCGTTTCCGGGATCTGGAAGTTTGTCAAATCGAAGAAAACTCGAAAACAATAGAACCGAGGTTACCTAAGGGGTAGCACATCGACAGAAATAGGAACATTGTAAATTTTAATTGTGACGTATTTATAAGTGTTAGACTAATTGTTCCTGTAATATTCGGTTCCTAGTTATTATTGTATAAGGACGTTCCGTAGGGATTAAACCGAGTTTTCGGAAATTTTATTTTTCATATATTTTCATAAAATCTGAGTTATACTTCCTGTCTTCCTGCAATAATCTTTATATTTTTCGGCTTGTTTTTCAACTTCTTGTCTCCGGCGAGGTCCCTGGTATATATTCCGACGTTCGGCGCTGTTGCTAGGTCCTCCTGGAACAAAGAAAACACAAAATTATTATCAAATTTTCATCAATTTTTAGTATAAAAACAGTTTTTTTCAAAATGACTAAGTCAAACCTCCACCCACGCTTTTAGTTTCAGTAGTACATTACAGTTCTCGGTGATCCGCGTCGATTGGTACCTTTATCGCGCGTTTCCGGGATCTGGAAGTTTGTCAAATCGAAGAAAACTCGAAAACAATAGAACCGAGGTTACCTAAGGGGTAGCACATCGACAGAAATAGGAACATTGTAAATTTTAATTGTGACGTATTTATAAGTGTTAGACTAATTGTTCCTGTAATATTCGGTTCCTAGTTATTATTGTATAAGGACGTTCCGTAGGGATTAAACCGAGTTTTCGGAAATTTTATTTTTCATATATTTTCATAAAATCTGAGTTATACTTCCTGTCTTCCTGCAATAATCTTTATATTTTTCGGCTTGTTTTTCAACTTCTTGTCTCCGGCGAGGTCCCTGGTATATATTCCGACGTTCGGCGCTGTTGCTAGGTCCTCCTGGAACAAAGAAAACACAAAATTATTATCAAATTTTCATCAATTTTTAGTATAAAAACAGTTTTTTCAAAATGACTAAGTCAAACCTCCACCCACGCTTTTAGTTTCAGTAGTACATTACAGTTCTTGGTGATCCGCGTCGATTGGTACCTTTATCGCGCGTTTCCGGGATCTGGAAGTTTGTCAAATCGAAGAAAACTCGAAAACAATAGAACCGAGGTTACCTAAGGGGTAGCACATCGACAGAAATAGGAACATTGTAAATTTTAATTGTGACGTATTTATAAGTGTTAGACTAATTGTTCCTGTAATATTCGGTTCCTAGTTATTATTGTATAAGGACGTTCCGTAGGGATTAAACCGAGTTTTCGGAAATTTTATTTTTCATATATTTTCATAAAATCTGAGTTATACTTCCTGTCTTCCTGCAATAATCTTTATATTTTTCGGCTTGTTTTTCAACTTCTTGTCTCCGGCGAGGTCCCTGGTATATATTCCGACGTTCGGCGCTGTTGCTAGGTCCTCCTGGAACAAAGAAAACACAAAATTATTATCAAATTTTCATCAATTTTTAGTATAAAAACAGTTTTTTTCAAAATGACTAAGTCAAACCTCCACCCACGCTTTTAGTTTCAGTAGTACATTACAGTTCTCGGTGATCCGCGTCGATTGGTACCTTTATCCCGCGTTTCCGGGATCTGGAAGTTTGTCAAATCGAAGAAAACTCGAAAACAATAGAACCGAGGTTACCTAAGGGGTAGCACATCGACAGAAATAGGAACATTGTAAATTTTAATTGTGACGTATTTATAAGTGTTAGACTAATTGTTCCTGTAATATTCGGTTCCTAGTTATTATTGTATAAGGACGTTCCGTAGGGATTAAACCGAGTTTTCGGAAATTTTATTTTTCATATATTTTCATAAAATCTGAGTTATACTTCCTGTCTTCCTGCAATAATCTTTATATTTTTCGGCTTGTTTTTCAACTTCTTGTCTCCGGCGAGGTCCCTGGTATATATTCCGACGTTCGGCGCTGTTGCTAGGTCCTCCTGGAACAAAGAAAACACAAAATTATTATCAAATTTTCATCAATTTTTAGTATAAAAACAGTTTTTTCAAAATGACTAAGTCAAACCTCCACCCACGCTTTTAGTTTCAGTAGTACATTACAGTTCTCGGTGATCCGCGTCGATTGGTACCTTTATCGCGCGTTTCCGGGATCTGGAAGTTTGTCAAATCGAAGAAAACTCGAAAACAATAGAACCGAGGTTACCTAAGGGGTAGCACATCGACAGAAATAGGAACATTGTAAATTTTAATTGTGACGTATTTATAAGTGTTAGACTAATTGTTCCTGTAATATTCGGTTCCTAGTTATTATTGTATAAGGACGTTCCGTAGGGATTAAACCGAGTTTTCGGAAATTTTATTTTTCATATATTTTCATAAAATCTGAGTTATACTTCCTGTCTTCCTGCAATAATCTTTATATTTTTCGGCTTGTTTTTCAACTTCTTGTCTCCGGCGAGGTCCCTGGTATATATTCCGACGTTCGGCGCTGTTGCTAGGTCCTCCTGGAACAAAGAAAACACAAAATTATTATCAAATTTTCATCAATTTTTAGTATAAAAACAGTTTTTTTCAAAATGACTAAGTCAAACCTCCACCCACGCTTTTAGTTTCAGTAGTACATTACAGTTCTCGGTGATCCGCGTCGATTGGTACCTTTATCCCGCGTTTCCGGGATCTGGAAGTTTGTTAAATCGAAGAAAACTCGAAAACAATAGAACCGAGGTTACCTAAGGGGTAGCACATCGACAGAAATAGGAACATTGTAAATTTTAATTGTGACGTATTTATAAGTGTTAGACTAATTGTTCCTGTAATATCCGGTTCCTAGTTATTATTGTATAAGGACGTTCCGTAGGGATTAAACCGAGTTTTCGGAAATTTTATTTTTCATATATTTTCATAAAATCTGAGTTATACTTCCTGTCTTCCTGCAATAATCTTTATATTTTTCGGCTTGTTTTTCAACTTCTTGTCTCCGGCGAGGTCCCTGGTATATATTCCGACGTTCGGCGCTGTTGCTAGGTCCTCCTGGAACAAAGAAAACACAAAATTATTATCAAATTTTCATCAATTTTTAGTATAAAAACAGTTTTTTCAAAATGACTAAGTCAAACCTCCACCCACGCTTTTAGTTTCAGTAGTACATTACAGTTCTCGGTGATCCGCGTCGATTGGTACCTTTATCGCGCGTTTCCGGGATCTGGAAGTTTGTCAAATCGAAGAAAACTCGAAAACAATAGAACCGAGGTTACCTAAGGGGTAGCACATCGACAGAAATAGGAACATTGTAAATTTTAATTGTGACGTATTTATAAGTGTTAGACTAATTGTTCCTGTAATATTCGGTTCCTAGTTATTATTGTATAAGGACGTTCCGTAGGGATTAAACCGAGTTTTCGGAAATTTTATTTTTCATATATTTTCATAAAATCTGAGTTATACTTCCTGTCTTCCTGCAATAATCTTTATATTTTTCGGCTTGTTTTTCAACTTCTTGTCTCCGGCGAGGTCCCTGGTATATATTCCGACGTTCGGCGCTGTTGCTAGGTCCTCCTGGAACAAAGAAAACACAAAATTATTATCAAATTTTCATCAATTTTTAGTATAAAAACAGTTTTTTTCAAAATGACTAAGTCAAACCTCCACCCACGCTTTTAGTTTCAGTAGTACATTACAGTTCTCGGTGATCCGCGTCGATTGGTACCTTTATCGCGCGTTTCCGGGATCTGGAAGTTTGTCAAATCGAAGAAAACTCGAAAACAATAGAACCGAGGTTACCTAAGGGGTAGCACATCGACAGAAATAGGAACATTGTAAATTTTAATTGTGACGTATTTATAAGTGTTAGACTAATTGTTCCTGTAATATCCGGTTCCTAGTTATTATTGTATAAGGACGTTCCGTAGGGATTAAACCGAGTTTTCGGAAATTTTATTTTTCATATATTTTCATAAAATCTGAGTTATACTTCCTGTCTTCCTGCAATAATCTTTATATTTTTCGGCTTGTTTTTCAACTTCTTGTCTCCGGCGAGGTCCCTGGTATATATTCCGACGTTCGGCGCTGTTGCTAGGTCCTCCTGGAACAAAGAAAACACAAAATTATTATCAAATTTTCATCAATTTTTAGTATAAAAACAGTTTTTTCAAAATGACTAAGTCAAACCTCCACCCACGCTTTTAGTTTCAGTAGTACATTACAGTTCTCGGTGATCCGCGTCGATTGGTACCTTTATCGCGCGTTTCCGGGATCTGGAAGTTTGTCAAATCGAAGAAAACTCGAAAACAATAGAACCGAGGTTACCTAAGGGGTAGCACATCGACAGAAATAGGAACATTGTAAATTTTAATTGTGACGTATTTATAAGTGTTAGACTAATTGTTCCTGTAATATTCGGTTCCTAGTTATTATTGTATAAGGACGTTCCGTAGGGATTAAACCGAGTTTTCGGAAATTTTATTTTTCATATATTTTCATAAAATCTGAGTTATACTTCCTGTCTTCCTGCAATAATCTTTATATTTTTCGGCTTGTTTTTCAACTTCTTGTCTCCGGCGAGGTCCCTGGTATATATTCCGACGTTCGGCGCTGTTGCTAGGTCCTCCTGGAACAAAGAAAACACAAAATTATTATCAAATTTTCATCAATTTTTAGTATAAAAACAGTTTTTTTCAAAATGACTAAGTCAAACCTCCACCCACGCTTTTAGTTTCAGTAGTACATTACAGTTCTCGGTGATCCGCGTCGATTGGTACCTTTATCGCGCGTTTCCGGGATCTGGAAGTTTGTCAAATCGAAGAAAACTCGAAAACAATAGAACCGAGGTTACCTAAGGGGTAGCACATCGACAGAAATAGGAACATTGTAAATTTTAATTGTGACGTATTTATAAGTGTTAGACTAATTGTTCCTGTAATATTCGGTTCCTAGTTATTATTGTATAAGGACGTTCCGTAGGGATTAAACCGAGTTTTCGGAAATTTTATTTTTCATATATTTTCATAAAATCTGAGTTATACTTCCTGTCTTCCTGCAATAATCTTTATATTTTTCGGCTTGTTTTTCAACTTCTTGTCTCCGGCGAGGTCCCTGGTATATATTCCGACGTTCGGCGCTGTTGCTAGGTCCTCCTGGAACAAAGAAAACACAAAATTATTATCAAATTTTCATCAATTTTTAGTATAAAAACAGTTTTTTCAAAATGACTAAGTCAAACCTCCACCCACGCTTTTAGTTTCAGTAGTACATTACAGTTCTCGGTGATCCGCGTCGATTGGTACCTTTGTCGCGCGTTTCCGGGATCTGGAAGTTTGTCAAATCGAAGAAAACTCGAAAACAATAGAACCGAGGTTACCTAAGGGGTAGCACATCGACAGAAATAGGAACATTGTAAATTTTAATTGTGACGTATTTATAAGTGTTAGACTAATTGTTCCTGTAATATTCGGTTCCTAGTTATTATTGTATAAGGACGTTCCGTAGGGATTAAACCGAGTTTTCGGAAATTTTATTTTTCATATATTTTCATAAAATCTGAGTTATACTTCCTGTCTTCCTGCAATAATCTTTATATTTTTCGGCTTGTTTTTCAACTTCTTGTCTCCGGCGAGGTCCCTGGTATATATTCCGACGTTCGGCGCTGTTGCTAGGTCCTCCTGGAACAAAGAAAACACAAAATTATTATCAAATTTTCATCAATTTTTAGTATAAAAACAGTTTTTTCAAAATGACTAAGTCAAACCTCCACCCACGCTTTTAGTTTCAGTAGTACATTACAGTTCTCGGTGATCCGCGTCGATTGGTACCTTTATCGCGCGTTTCCGGGATCTGGAAGTTTGTCAAATCGAAGAAAACTCGAAAACAATAGAACCGAGGTTACCTAAGGGGTAGCACATCGACAGAAATAGGAACATTGTAAATTTTAATTGTGACGTATTTATAAGTGTTAGACTAATTGTTCCTGTAATATTCGGTTCCTAGTTATTATTGTATAAGGACGTTCCGTAGGGATTAAACCGAGTTTTCGGAAATTTTATTTTTCATATATTTTCATAAAATCTGAGTTATACTTCCTGTCTTCCTGCAATAATCTTTATATTTTTCGGCTTGTTTTTCAACTTCTTGTCTCCGGCGAGGTCCCTGGTATATATTCCGACGTTCGGCGCTGTTGCTAGGTCCTCCTGGAACAAAGAAAACACAAAATTATTATCAAATTTTCATCAATTTTTAGTATAAAAACAGTTTTTTTCAAAATGACTAAGTCAAACCTCCACCCACGCTTTTAGTTTCAGTAGTACATTACAGTTCTCGGTGATCCGCGTCGATTGGTACCTTTATCCCGCGTTTCCGGGATCTGGAAGTTTGTCAAATCGAAGAAAACTCGAAAACAATAGAACCGAGGTTACCTAAGGGGTAGCACATCGACAGAAATAGGAACATTGTAAATTTTAATTGTGACGTATTTATAAGTGTTAGACTAATTGTTCCTGTAATATTCGGTTCCTAGTTATTATTGTATAAGGACGTTCCGTAGGGATTAAACCGAGTTTTCGGAAATTTTATTTTTCATATATTTTCATAAAATCTGAGTTATACTTCCTGTCTTCCTGCAATAATCTTTATATTTTTCGGCTTGTTTTTCAACTTCTTGTCTCCGGCGAGGTCCCTGGTATATATTCCGACGTTCGGCGCTGTTGCTAGGTCCTCCTGGAACAAAGAAAACACAAAATTATTATCAAATTTTCATCAATTTTTAGTATAAAAACAGTTTTTTTCAAAATGACTAAGTCAAACCTCCACCCACGCTTTTAGTTTCAGTAGTACATTACAGTTCTCGGTGATCCGCGTCGATTGGTACCTTTATCGCGCGTTTCCGGGATCTGGAAGTTTGTCAAATCGAAGAAAACTCGAAAACAATAGAACCGAGGTTACCTAAGGGGTAGCACATCGACAGAAATAGGAACATTGTAAATTTTAATTGTGACGTATTTATAAGTGTTAGACTAATTGTTCCTGTAATATTCGGTTCCTAGTTATTATTGTATAAGGACGTTCCGTAGGGATTAAACCGAGTTTTCGGAAATTTTATTTTTCATATATTTTCATAAAATCTGAGTTATACTTCCTGTCTTCCTGCAATAATCTTTATATTTTTCGGCTTGTTTTTCAACTTCTTGTCTCCGGCGAGGTCCCTGGTATATATTCCGACGTTCGGCGCTGTTGCTAGGTCCTCCTGGAACAAAGAAAACACAAAATTATTATCAAATTTTCATCAATTTTTAGTATAAAAACAGTTTTTTTCAAAATGACTAAGTCAAACCTCCACCCACGCTTTTAGTTTCAGTAGTACATTACAGTTCTCGGTGATCCGCGTCGATTGGTACCTTTATCCCGCGTTTCCGGGATCTGGAAGTTTGTCAAATCGAAGAAAACTCGAAAACAATAGAACCGAGGTTACCTAAGGGGTAGCACATCGACAGAAATAGGAACATTGTAAATTTTAATTGTGACGTATTTATAAGTGTTAGACTAATTGTTCCTGTAATATTCGGTTCCTAGTTATTATTGTATAAGGACGTTCCGTAGGGATTAAACCGAGTTTTCGGAAATTTTATTTTTCATATATTTTCATAAAATCTGAGTTATACTTCCTGTCTTCCTGCAATAATCTTTATATTTTTCGGCTTGTTTTTCAACTTCTTGTCTCCGGCGAGGTCCCTGGTATATATTCCGACGTTCGGCGCTGTTGCTAGGTCCTCCTGGAACAAAGAAAACACAAAATTATTATCAAATTTTCATCAATTTTTAGTATAAAAACAGTTTTTTTCAAAATGACTAAGTCAAACCTCCACCCACGCTTTTAGTTTCAGTAGTACATTACAGTTCTCGGTGATCCGCGTCGATTGGTACCTTTATCGCGCGTTTCCGGGATCTGGAAGTTTGTCAAATCGAAGAAAACTCGAAAACAATAGAACCGAGGTTACCTAAGGGGTAGCACATCGACAGAAATAGGAACATTGTAAATTTTAATTGTGACGTATTTATAAGTGTTAGACTAATTGTTCCTGTAATATTCGGTTCCTAGTTATTATTGTATAAGGACGTTCCGTAGGGATTAAACCGAGTTTTCGGAAATTTTATTTTTCATATATTTTCATAAAATCTGAGTTATACTTCCTGTCTTCCTGCAATAATCTTTATATTTTTCGGCTTGTTTTTCAACTTCTTGTCTCCGGCGAGGTCCCTGGTATATATTCCGACGTTCGGCGCTGTTGCTAGGTCCTCCTGGAACAAAGAAAACACAAAATTATTATCAAATTTTCATCAATTTTTAGTATAAAAACAGTTTTTTTCAAAATGACTAAGTCAAACCTCCACCCACGCTTTTAGTTTCAGTAGTACATTACAGTTCTCGGTGATCCGCGTCGATTGGTACCTTTATCGCGCGTTTCCGGGATCTGGAAGTTTGTCAAATCGAAGAAAACTCGAAAACAATAGAACCGAGGTTACCTAAGGGGTAGCACATCGACAGAAATAGGAACATTGTAAATTTTAATTGTGACGTATTTATAAGTGTTAGACTAATTGTTCCTGTAATATTCGGTTCCTAGTTATTATTGTATAAGGACGTTCCGTAGGGATTAAACCGAGTTTTCGGAAATTTTATTTTTCATATATTTTCATAAAATCTGAGTTATACTTCCTGTCTTCCTGCAATAATCTTTATATTTTACGGCTTGTTTTTCAACTTCTTTTCTCCGGCGAGGTCCCTGGTATATATTCCGACGTTCGGCGCTGTTGCTAGGTCCTCCTGGAACAAAGAAAACACAAAATTATTATCAAATTTTCATCAATTTTTAGTATAAAAACAGTTTTTTCAAAATGACTAAGTCAAACCTCCACCCACGCTTTTAGTTTCAGTAGTACATTACAGTTCTCGGTGATCCGCGTCGATTGGTACCTTTATCGCGCGTTTCCGGGATCTGGAAGTTTGTCAAATCGAAGAAAACTCGAAAACAATAGAACCGAGGTTACCTAAGGGGTAGCACATCGACAGAAATAGGAACATTGTAAATTTTAATTGTGACGTATTTATAAGTGTTAGACTAATTGTTCCTGTAATATTCGGTTCCTAGTTATTGTATAAGGACGTTCCGTAGGGATTAAACCGAGTTTTCGGAAATTTTATTGAAGTGAAACTTCTTTAGGCGCATGAGGGTAAAATTTTTACAGATGAAACGTCACGCCGGTATGCATCGGAAGTGTCGGAAAAGAGAGAGAGAGTGATCGAGACCGATTGAGAGAGAGTAAGACAGGGCGAACGTAGCATGAGCAACTAGCCGTGGAGTGAGAGTAGGGAGCAAGCGAGTGAGAAAGATTGAGAGAAAAAGTGAGACAGAGCGAACAAGATTTATAAATTAGTTCGCCAAAGAAGTTTCACTTCTGACATGTGTACTTTGTACGCACGCATGTTTTTTTTTCATATATTTTCATAAAATCTGAATTATACTTCCTGTCTTCCTGCAATAGTCTTTATAATTTTCGGCTTGTTTTTCAACTTCTTGTCTCCGGCGAGGTCCCTGGTATATATTCCGACGTTCGGCGCTGTTGCTAGGTCCTCCTGGAACAAAGAAAACACAAAATTAGTATCAAATTTTCATCATTTTCACTCACTTTTACTCTTAAAACTACTATCTACGGGATCAGTCGCCTCACTATACAATAATTTGGATACCTGGGACAAATACATACATACAAATATATTTATAAAACTTATACAAACCTTTATATAATTTTAACATTACCTGAATTAAAACGACAACGGTCTCTCTTCATACAGCTTACGCGGTTAAGTTCTCATTTACACAAATATTACAATGCATAGAACACCGCCCCCCACTACCACCTCTCAGAAACCTCAAACATCTAGAGCTTCAGCCTCCCCATCATCTTTCCTCATATCCAGAGCAAGTGTCCGGAAGAGTGCCGGAGAATGGGAAATGAAAGCACAAGCTTCTAGGACACTCAATCAAACATATACACAGCTTTCCCAAACTCACAATCACAAGATTCCCCCCACAAAACCCCCAACACAAAATAAACATGATACCAATACTGCAGAACAAACAGAAGAAGAAGACCAACAATACCAGTCAGATAGGATAAAGGAAGGTAGAAAATGGGTTAAGATTGCCAAACAACATCTTGGTGAATCGAGGAATCTAAAAACTGACATAAAGAAAGGCTTGATAAAAGCAATAGACATGTTGTATTATGTCATAAAATCTGGAGAAGAGGGAAATGAGAAAAACAAGGAGCTAGCAATAAAACCAGCGAGTGTCGCAAGCCATAAAGAGACATCTATAGAGAAGAAATTGGAAGAGCATGGAGAGTTGCTAAAATAACACCAGGAAGAAATGAAGAACCTTAGAGACACCATAGTTAGAACATCACAGGAAACGGTAAAGGATAAACAGGTCTCAGAAAATATCGAACAACTAAAAAAGACCACTATGGAGCTTGCAGAAAGGGTGACGAGCATAAAAAACGCTATAACAACTTACGCGAACACACTGCAATGCTCAGCGAATCAGGACACACCATCTAGTCCTCATTTCGCAGTTATCGTCTCATCTAACACCATCGAAGACGGTAGCTGCGAACTAATCAACAAGGTAAGAACCACCCTGGACGCTAAACGAAAGGGACTCCAAATACAAAGTGTTCGACAGATAAAGGATGAAAGAGTTGTTGTGAAATGCAACAGCAAGAAGGAAATAGAAAAGGTAACAGAACAACTAAGAAAAGACAAGGACCTGGAAGTGGCAGATACTAAAAATAAACACCCCCTGGTGGTACTTAAAAATGTTATGGCATACAACAGCGACGAGGATATATTGACTGCACTAAACCGACAAAATACACATCTGTTGGGGGACCTGTCGGCGGAGGAGAGGACCGCCACAGTCAAGTACAGAAGGAGAGTAAGGAATCCACTCGAGAACCACGTGATTCTGGAAGTCTCTCCTAAACTGTGGCGGCGCCTTACCGAAACAGGCAGGGTCTACATCGACGTCCAGCGAATCCGAGTCGCTGACCAATCCCCTCTCGTACAGTGCTCTAAATGCCTGGCCTATGGCCATGGAAGGAGGCTGTGCGCAGAGGAGGAAGAAACGTGCCATCACTGTGGAGGCCCGCACGTGCGACAAGAGTGCCCGGATAGGATAGCAGGAGCCCAACAGACCTGCATAAACTGCAAAAAAGCTAAGAGCACAAACGACCGGCACGCGGTCTTCAGTGACGATTGTCCGGTCCGTAAAAAGTTTGATGCCTTAGCAAGGCAAACTATAATGTATTGCTGAGCCTGTCTGGGCCTCAGTGGAAAACTGGGCTCTAGAAACAAAAACGACACCACCAGGGGAGGGACGCAAGGGAGGTAGACAGAATGGTGGGACAAGAACCAGAAAGGAAGAAAGGAAAACAGCTCGTAATCACCATTTAAAACATAGGGAAAAAGACTTTGAACAAACTGGCAGATTAATCACTACAAAGAGATCTCAGCCGAAGAAACGTGGCATCATGAACCTGACTCATAATTGTATGAACCCGGTTTCATCATTAGCATCGCACCAAACTTAGGCTGAGATTTTTAGAATCATCAAAATTTGGGAAGAAACACCGGACCTGCAAAAATTGCATCATGCACGATGTTACGATTGCAACCGATACTATAAAAATTTACTTCGACAGCTTTTAGACACCGAAATAGCTTCAAAACATCACCGATTAGAACATGGAAATATTACAAAAATTAATAACAATAAAATGCATAGTAAAAATAGACAAATTAATTGTAAAGAAAAATAGGACTGACAAAAAAAAAAAAAACTTGATATAAAATCTAGAAAATTAGACAGAAACAAAACAGTATAAAAAACTAAATTAACATAAACAAATCAATTAAAAAAGAGAAAATAAGAGAGAACCAAGTATCATCATCTCTGATAAATGTTAGAGAACCGTTTCTAAAAAAAAAAAAAAAAAACAAAAAAAAAAAAAAAAAAAAAAAATTCAGTAATAATTCGTTAAATTGTGGTCTTGTCTGGTCTAAATATATAGTTGTTATACATTTTTGGAATCCTCTTCACTTGCCGCTTCATTCTGCATACCAGGTTCCACCACCTTCGGTACTGGTTTCTCAGGTTTTCCTGGAATTTCGTTGTTCTTATACTTAAATATTATAACATCGCTATACATCTCGATACTTTTAGTAAATACTTAGTTTCTGGTATTTCTGGTCTGGGCTTGATCTCCTGCTCGCGTTCCACCAGCTGGTTCCCGGTGCAGCATCATACCTGTAACAGAAAATTAAATTAGTACATACATTTTATTTATAACAGTTTTCCGACCTTATCTTCAAAGTCTTCCACTACTGATCTTCAGTTTTCTCATCACATCGATAGTCCTCGGCGCCCCGAGTCTAACGATACCACATACACCCATCTTTGTTGCTCCAACTCTTCGGTATTCAGTCAATTCAGTATAACTACCTAAACTACAGCTACCTAGTTGTGAACGGTAAAAACCTGACCGCCCACCCACCCTTAATAATCACACTTTCGTGGACGACATACAACCAACCAAATTAATCAGACCCCTGCTCTTCGTCAACAACCAACGTAGTATAAATATTACAAATTTTCTAAAACTGATTTATCTAGAGGTTATCATCGTATAATTTTCTTTTTTGGTCACTAATACACGGCAATCAAAATGCATAGAACTCCTCCTCGTAAAGTACCGATCACGGAAAAACCAGCGACTTCAACCCCTCCTACGTCAGTTACCAATACGACCAGTAGGCAACTAAACAGTACATTTACGCAATCTCCCAGTCTGCAAAACATCTCTCAAGCGAGTACTACTTCGGTAGTTACCCAAGAGCGAAATGTCGAGGAACAGACTGCAGAAATAAAAAGGACTAATGTTAAACAAGACAGAGTGAGCGAGGCCAGAATGTGGTTACTTAAAGGAAAAGCTTGTTTGTCCGAATCAAGAAATTTAAAAACAGATCTAAAGAAAGGAATCACTGAGTCGTTGGACAAGCTATACGGTATAGTTAAGATGGGAAATGGAGATACTTTAAAAACAAAAGCAGGGGAAGATACAACAACAAACATCAATATAGAACCGAATATACACATAGGGGAGCTGTTAGCAGCTCACGAGGCATCGCTCAATAAACACAAACAGGAAATGAAGACCCTTAGAGTGACGATGGAAAAAACGGCACGTCTGATGGAAAAAGAAGAGAAGTTGATGGAAGAATTTTGCGAGATGAAGAAATCCATTGCAGAAATAGGAGAGAAAGTGACAGAACTGAAAACCCCAACCCTAACATATGCAGATGCAACAGCACGTTCCAAATCAAGCCAGGCGCACAAAATAGAGCCTAAATTCGCTGTTATTGTCACATCGGAAACAACGATGGATAATGGCAACGAATTTACGACGAAAGTTAGAAGCGCACTGGACGCGAAAAATAATGGACTCCAGATACAAAGCATGAGGAAAATAAAAGATAGCAGAATAGTACTGAAATGCAACAGTAAAAAGGAGATGGAAAAAACGGTTAATCAGCTTAAAAAAGATAGCACTCTGAAAGTTGAAGAAGCCAAAAATAGGAACCCCTTGGTAATACTGAAGGATGTTATGGCCTATAATACCGACGAGGACATTGCGACTGCCCTTAAAAATCAAAACGAAGACCTGATGAAGCACCTGAAGGAAGACGGAAGGATTGTCACAGTCAAATACAGAAGGAGGGCTAGAAATCCACTTCAGAGCCACGTGGTGTTACAAGTTGCCCCAAGACTGTGGCAACGCCTCACAGACGTCGGCAAGGTCCATATTGATGCACAGCGCGTACATGTTAAAGACCAGAGTCCTTTAATGCAATGTTCGGTATGTCTAGCATACGGACATGGGAGAAAACATTGCACTGAGCAGGCCCAAACTTGCCATCATTGCGGAGGTCCACACTTAAGGGCGGAGTGCCCCGCAAAGAAAGCCGGTGAACAGCAGTCATGTGTCAATTGCCGTAGGGCTAAAAGCAAGGACGACGCGCACGCTGTTTACAGTGATGACTGTCCAATACGCCGAAAGTGGGATGCACTAGCAAGGACGACCACGGCGTATTGCTAAAGTTGCCCTAGGTAATGCAGCATATACTGTAGCACAGACAAATTTACAGAGGAAAGAGTTAGCTACGACAGAGTTAATGATGGAAGCTAAAACTAGAGGAATAACATTCGCTCTGATCCGAGAACCATACACGGGTGCCAAAAAGACCATGAAGGCTTACAGTGGCGCAAGGATCTTCCAGAACAACGTTGATGGCGATGGAAAGGTTAAAGCGGCGGTAGCGGTTTTCAACCCGGATATCGTCGCAACACAGTATCACCAGTTCACAACTGACAACATAGTGACGGTCAAGCTGGAAACTAAGGCCTGGGAGATCCTCGTCATCTCATACTACTTCGAACCAAACTTACCGATTGGCCCCTACCTAGAACACATCTCAAAAATCTGCCGGGAGACAGGACATACTAAAATAATAATAGGAGGAGACACTAATGCAAAAAATATATGGTGGGGTAGTGTAAAAACGGATGTAAGAGGTGAAGAAATGGCTGAATCATTAATTGAACTAGAAATGCAAGTCTTGAATACTGGCGACATACCAACATCCGACGTAGTTAGAGGCGGCCAAAGGTACACGAGCTATATTGATGTGACAGCCTGCTCAGTGGACCTTTTTGATCTGGTGGAGGACTGGCAGGTAGCCGAAAATTTGACGAGTTCAGACCATAACGGGATTATCTTTAGAATCAAATTACAAAGAAGTAAAGGTACAGTAATTGAAAGAACAACACGCAAATATAATACTAAAAAAGCTAACTGGGCACAATTTCGCGAGAAATTGTCCCAGTTAAAAATTGAAAATAACCTCAATATTGCAAAAATAAAAACAGTTAACAACATACAAGACTTAGAGCAGTTTATAAATAAACATAACGAAATTATAATAACAACATGCGAGGAAACAATTCCCAAGAAGAAACACAAAGGAAAACTTACTATTCCGTGGTGGTCTGAGAAACTGGAAAAGATGAAGCGAAATGTTGCAACAAAGAAGCGCAGGATCCGATGTGCCGCGTCGTACCGGAGAAACTCTGTTGTCGAAGAATACCTGAAACAGAAAGAAGAATATGAGACAGCTGCTAAGCAAGCACAAATAAAAAGCTGGAAAGAATTCTGTGAAAGACAGGACAGAGAGGGTGTCTGGGAAGGTATATACAGAGTAATCAGAAACACTGGTAAACGAGAGGAGGACACACTGCTCACACTGAACAATAGCACATTAGGTAGGGAGGAGTCGGCCAGGCTACTAGCTGAAACCTTCTACCCGGAGGACACAGAAGAAGAGGATAATGCTGACCACAAACGTATTAGAGACAAAGCAGAGCAAGTCAACAACAAGATCTATGACACAAGTGAACCAAAGTTTACTATACATGAACTTGTAACGTCTGTGGAAAGCTTTAATCCCAAAAAAGCCCCGGGCAGGGATGGACTCACGCCTGACATATGTAAGCAGGTCATTATGAATGACGCAGAACTACAGCTAGAAATATATAACAAATGCTGGGAACTTGGCTGCTTCCCTACCGTATGGAAAAACGCAACTGTCATCGCCTTGAGAAAACCTGGAAAAGATACATACACACAACCAAAATCATATAGGCCCATCGGACTGTTGCCTGTTATGGGCAAAATATTGGAGAAAATGATGGTTAAAAGGTTGACGTGGCACCTGGTACCTAAACTTAGCACCCACCAGTACGGATTTATGCCCCAACGCGGAACTGAAGATGCCCTCTACTGTCTAATGGAACATGTCAAGACTAAACTTCGAGAGAAGAAATTGGTGGTCATGGTATCATTGGACATAGAGGGAGCATTCGATAGTGCGTGGTGGCCTGCGATAAAAGTTCGGCTGGAGGAGGAGCATTGTCCTGGGATGCTTACGAAAATGTTCTACAGCTACCTTGATAAAAGAAAAATTACTCTCAAATACGCGGGTTGCGAGATCACCAAGACCACTAGCAAAGGATGCGTCCAGGGTTCCATAGGAGGTCCTATTCTCTGGAATCTCCTGTTGGACCCCTTGCTGAAAAGTCTCGAGGAGAGAGGGGACCACTGTCAAGCGTTTGCAGACGACGTGGTGCTGCTCTTTTCTGGAGACACAGCGGAGGATATCCAGCAACAATGCAATGACGCCCTTGAACATGTGCGGAACTGGGGTGTCAAGAATAAACTTAAGTTCGCGGCACACAAGACCAAGGCCATGCTTATGACGAAGAAATTAAAATATGACACGCCAGTCCTGCACATGGGAGGGGTCGACATTATAATGTCTAAGGAGATCAAGGTCTTGGGTGTTACAATTGATAGTGGACTGACATTCGCTAAACACGTCGACAATGTTAACAAAAAAGCCTTAGCCGTGTACAAACATCTAGCACGAGCAGATAAGACCAGCTGGGGTCTTCATCCTGAAGTTATAAAGACCATCTATATAGCTACGATAGAACCCATAATAACATATGCGTCAAATGTGTGGGCACCAGCAACAAACAAACTGTATATACAACAGAAACTGAATACAATACAAAGATTATTCGCCCTCAAAATTACAAAGGCATATAGGACTGTATCACTACACGCAGCACTACTGCTCGCTGGTTTGCTTCCTTTAGACATCAGGATAAGGGAAAACGAATCACTTTATAAGACCAAGAAAGGGTTCGTGAAGCCAGTGGCAGATAGGGAGATAGAAACTCTGGCGCCATTTATAACGACTCCTCATCCAGCTAAACATGTTATGCGGCAGTTCATCTGCCTGGAAGATCAGCAAACAGTAGCAGAGGAGACTGGTAACAAAACCTGCTACTATACAGACGGTAGTAAACTGGAAGATAAGGTGGGTGCCGCTATCTCCATATGGAGAGGAACGATGGAGATCGGCAACCACAAGTTAAAACTACCGTCTTATTGCACCGTCTACCAGGCTGAACTGCTAGCGATAAGTAAGGCTGTGGAGCTGGCAGCAGATCGAAGTGACACGCAAGTCGCCATAATCAGTGACTCAAGGTCTGCCCTGGAGACTATCATAAACAACTCAACCCTGCATCCACTGGCAATTAAAACCAGAGCCAGCCTGGAGAGAGCAAACAGGCAAAATATCCAAATCAGTCTGTTCTGGATAAAAGCTCACGCAGGGTTGGAAGGTAACGAAAGGGCAGACCAACTTGCTAAAACAGCGGCTCTACAAATGAAGACCAAACCACATTACGATAAATGTCCTATCTCATTTGCAAAAAGAGAAATTAGACTTCGCTCCATAAAAGAATGGGATACAAGATATAAAAACAGTACAGTTGCCAAAAACACTAAGATTTTCTTCCCTGACGCCGTCAACTCCCACAAAACAATAACAGCAATAGACTTAGATAACCTCACCACACAGTTGCTAACAGGACACGGTGGGTTCAGTGCCTACCTGTATAAATTTAAGAAAAAAGAAAGTCCGTCATGCATATGTTCACCAGACATGCAGGAAACGTCTGTACATCTACTGTTTGACTGTCCAGTGTACGGGAAAGAAAAATATGAGCTAGAACAAGAAATCGAAATGGGCGTCACACAAGAAACTGCAAAAATTATTATGGAAGATAAGGAGAAAAGAAGGAAATTTATAGAATTTGCTAAAGAAATTATAAGGAAAACGATAAACAAAAATAAATGACTTAAGCTAACTGATCGATTCAATAAGATAAGTGAAAAATCATAAGAATTTAAAATTAAAGATACAAATATCAACTAGATTATAATTAGACATTTAAGACAAGTTTATAATTTTAGATTAGATAATATATAAGAGTAGATTATAATTATAGATTAGATAATAGATAAGATTATATTATAATTAGAATATTTAAATTAAGTAAATGCTTGTACTAACTGTATAGTTGTAAGATCTCTGATTATGTTAGAGGAAAGTAAGTAAAAAAAAAAAAAACCTTTTTTTTTTTTTTTTTTTTTTTATTTACGTGGGGAAATGCATTTACGCATCCCCTCTCAGCCCGGGGTGACTGAGAGGGGTATGTGGGACTCACCCGGCGCTAGCCGCCGGGAATACCCACTAAAACCCCACGGTACCATCTGCCGCATTTCCGGGGCGACCCGAGATCGGTCTACCGCTTTCACCGCGTCACCCCGGCGGCCGGCTCAGCCTGATGTGAAGCTGAGCCCCGTCTGACACTCTAGTACGAAGTGCCGTATTCCTCTGACGGGCCAAGTGCAATGGAGGGCAGATCCCCCAATCTGCCCACCTTGGCCCACCTAAGGGGCAGGAAGGGCACGAATATACCGTTCCCTCCTGCTACCCCTTCGTCTTCGTCTTATTCTGAGAGGATCTCCTTCGGGATCCACCTCGCGCATTCTCTCCGCCGCTTCCTTCCGCGAGATTACATCCTCGCAGAAGGAAGCTATAGCTGTCCACACTTCCTCTCTCCTGGTCATCTCCTTCACGATGGTGGGGAGTGTGAGGTCCGCTCCCACGGCCAGTACCAGAGTACGTCGCTGCTCCTCCCAAGCAGGGCATTCCGACAGAGTGTGTTGCGGCGTGTCAACAGCCGCGCCGCACTCGTGGCATATGGGGCTTGGCTCACGTCGTGCTATCCGGTACAGGTACTGTCCGAAACACCCGTGTCCCGACAGTACCTGCACCAGCCTAAACGTCAGGGTACCAAACGCTCGTGAACACCACTCCTGGAGGACCGGGAGGACAGCATCAATAGTATGACGACCATAGTGTGCGCCCGCCAAGTCCTCCCTCCAGCGCCGCATAATCTCCGACTGGGCCTGCCGCCGAAAGCCATTGATTTCACCGGGAGCCGGAGACTCCCCTCTCTTTCTCCTTGCCGCCGTGAATTTATATACGGTGGCTAGTACTTCAGCCTCAAGCTCCCATGGCGGGGAGCCAGCAAGAGCAAAGGCCGCCGCCGAGGACACTGTCCGGTATCCTCGAATCACCCTCAGTGCCACCACGCGTTGCGCCGCACACAGCGCACGCTTATTCGTTGCACTGAGGGCATCCACCCATAACGGTGCTCCGTAGACGGCCATGCTCTTGACGACTCCCGCATATAGGCGACGGCAAGCGGCTCCTGGACCTCCTAGGTTTGGGAGAAGTCTCCCTAGGGCTGCAGCTGCACCAACTATTCGCGGTCCGAGCCCCTTGAAATGGTGCTCGAACCGCCACCTTCCATCCAAAATCAGCCCTAAATGGCGCATCTCCCTCCGGACCGGAACCCTGACACCTTCCACCAGGATGCTGGCTCCCGGCGGCGGTCCCTTCCGGGGCCCATGGAAGAGAATAGCTTCAGTCTTTTCGACCGCCACCTTAAGGCCAAGCATCCTGATCCTCTCTATGACATGCGCCGTGGCCTCTGATGCTCGGCGCACCACCTCCTCCCATTCCCCACCCTGGGCTATAACCAGTGTATCATCCGCGTAGCAAATGATGCGCACTCCTGGGGGTAACGCACCGCGGAGTACCCAGTCATAGCCCAGGTTCCACAAGAGTGGTCCCAGGACCGACCCCTGAGGAACTCCACATCGCACCTCACGCCGGATCATTCGCCCTTCACTGTTCACAAAGGTGACATACCGTCCTTGGAGGTAGTCCTCCAACAACTTGCGTAGGTACAGGGGCACTCCAAAAAATCGAAGCGCCTCCCGTATAACTCCGTACGGCAAGCTGTTGAAGGCGTTCGCGATGTCAAGAGACACCGCCAACAGCCTACCTCCATTGCTCGTTACCTCTGTGGACAACCTCTTTAATTCTGTCAAGGCATCAATTGTGGACCGACCAGCCCTGAAGCCAAACTGCGCATCTGATAATCTTGGCCCTCTTTCATCCATATGCCGGACAACTCGGGAGGCAACCACTCTCTCCAGCATCTTCCCCGCATCATCCAGCAGTACGAGGGGCCTATAAGAGGTCGGACAATCCAGGGGCCGGCCCTCCTTAACTAACAAAACGAGGCGACCCTCTTTATATATCTTCGGGAACTGTCCGACCGTCAAACATCGGTCAAACAGTCGCCGAAGTTCTGTCCCCATAAAATGGAGCGCCAATTTAAGCACTCGACCTGGAATTCCATCCGGACCGGGAGCTTTTCTCCTACCGCGCAGGCGCAATGTGACCGCTTCCCACTCCTGATCTGTAATTGGGATAAGACGATCACTTGCCCCCTCTTCCACCCGAGGATGGGAAGGCATGGAAGGCGTAGAAAACTCCGGAGGATCAGGAAACAGAGCATCCACAACTCTGATCAGAAAAGCCGGCTGGAGAGATTCCATAACTGGGGGTGCACGGCTAAACTTCCTTCTCGCCATCTGATACGGGCGCCCCCACGGGTCTCTCTCCAATGACTCTAGGAGCTCTTCCCACGCTCTATCTTTGGCCCGCCTTATGCTATCCTGCAGAGTCTTCCTCGCCTCCCTATATGATGCATACAGTCGAGCCTCCTCTTCCCAGTCCCTTCGCCGGCGGCGACGACTACGCACATAACGCCGTCGTGACGCAGAGCAAGTCGCACGAAGTTCAGCGAGCTCCTGCGACCACCAGTACACCGACTCCAACCGGGGGCGACGCATGCTCCGCGGCATGGAGGCATTACATACCTCTGTAAGGGCGGTCTTAAAACGTATCGCGGCCGCGTCTACACCTTCAGACTCGGGAGTCGGCACTCTCCAACTCTGCACTATTGCAGCCTCTTCTGCCAACTCCCGATTTAAGCGACAAAGGGACCAGCGTGGAAATGCCGCGCGAGCTCTACTTGGAGACGGCGTCAATGCTATGCCCGAGGAGGTGGAGACCTCGAACCGTATGTATCTATGGTCCGATAGGGTCTCCACCTCCTCAAGTACTCGCCATCCGTGCACACGGCGTGCGACCGCTGGCATGGCAAATGAGAGATCCACAATGGACCCTCCGTTCTGGCGCACGCACGTGTGCACCGAACCTCTGTTGAGAAGGGTCAGCTCCATTTCAACCGCCCACTCCTCAACAGCAACCCCACGCGGATCCGTGGCCACCTCTCCCCATGCACGCGACTTGGCATTGAAGTCGCCTAGAACTACAATAGGGAGAGGCAGAAGCCGTCTCACCACCAACCCCAAGTTAATCAGCCACCCCTCAAATTCTATGAGGGGTCGGTTTGGGGAGAAATACACCGCTACAATCACAAACCCCTCCCATACCGCCGCCACATAGCCTGAGCCTCTTTCCTTAAAGGAGAGTGGCGATCCAGATCCACTGACAATGGCTACGGAGCCGGCCGTGTCCCCTGCCCAATGAGATCGGTCGGGAACCACGTACGGCTCCGCAGCCACTGCCACTCCAATTCTCCACTCAGCCACCGTTTGCAGGAAAAGGTCTTGGGCGGCGGCTGAGTGGTTTAGATTGCTCTGAAGGAAACTAGTATGGCCGTAATCCATTAAATATCCATACTAGTTTCCTCCAACCTATGCCCTCCTTCTTCTACTACCGGTTTTACACTTCCTGCCCCTGGAATTGAGTCACCTCTCGCTGCTAGATCTGACATTCCTCTTGTCTTTTTGATTGAGGGAGAGGGTTTACAGCTTACCCCTCCCATTACGTGCTCTGCTGGTAGACCTGCCTCGGAGCACACTGCACATCGAAGCTTTTCCGCTTTGCAGACGACCGCCTTGTGACCAGCCTCCCCACATCTAAAGCATGTCTCTGTCCTGTCTACTTTAGACGGACACACGGGACGTGTGTGACCAATACCCATACACTTAAAGCACCGTAGGGGCTTCACTTCAAGTGTATGGATCTTGGCCATACTCCAGCCCACCATTAGGCGCCCAGCATCAACCAAGACCTTTGCCGCAGAGACAGGCAGGGACATGTAGAGACATCCCATTCCCCTACCATAGTCGCGAACCTCTCCAGCTCTTATTTGAGCCAATTCGCACCCGCCTTTCATTGCCGCGGCCTTCATCACCTCAGCCCTCGTAACTGAGTCGTCAATGTCAACGACCCGTATGTCGGCTCTTTTAGTGGGTCTCGCTACTACAACTAGCTCCCCCACAGCCTCCCGTATTTTACGAGCTAGATCATCTGCCCGCTCCTCCCCCAGAGAACCAGGTATCTCAATTATTTTGCCCCCAGTGGCTGTAGAGCGTAGGCACAGGTCCGTTATACCACACTCGACCAAGGAGACCTTTTCCATCACTTTCTGGAGGACCGTTCGATAATTCTCCCCCTTTTCCACTGCTCCCGGCTGCAGTGTAATAGTGACAGCAGCCGACCGCGGGGGAGCAGGAAGCTTCGGCTTTGGTTTCGGCACAGGCACAGGTTCTGCCACTGCTGCCAGGCTTTTGGCCGGTACCTTCTTTGTGCGGCGTGCCACCACTGACCACGACTCTAACTCCGTCCTCATTGGATTGGAGTCTGGGTTCCCAGCAGGAAGCGGGGTCCACTCATCCCCAAGTGGGGGGCCCGCAGTAGCCACATTATTATCTGCCGGTAGCGACATAGTGGTTGCACCTGCACCCGATTTCGCAGAGAGTCGCTTTGCACCTCTCACCGGAGACGAAGCAGCCAGTCTTTTATCTCCTGCTAGTGGGGGACGTACCACCTTTTTTGGCAGTAAGCGCTCCTCAAACGTCTCCATTCGGGCATTAATCATATCCCCGCAGACTTTTTGAAGGGAGTGCCCGAGGGAGTGTCCCATCTTTTCGACCGCAGCTGTTAGTGTCTCCTGCCAGTCTTGCGGGGTGTGAGATCCACTACTTTCCACCGCCTTTCGAGCCTCTTCCCTTTTTTCCTCAGCTATCTTCTTCCATGCCTTCAGTTCTTCATTGAGGTCGTCTATTCGCTGACGAAGTAGTTTATTATCTCGGCTCAGGCGTTTAGATTCTTCCGACTCTACACGTTCTGCAAGCACATCCACCAAGTCCCTCATAACACGGGCCGCATCCTTCAAACGCTTAATATGCGTTCCCTTAATCCGCTTTGAAGTCTTGCAGACGTTGTATACCGACTTCATCAGCTGCCCCGCATGCTCCTTTATCGCTAAACCATCCATCGTCTCCACCTGCGCAAAAGACAGCACAGCGGGGACGAAAGCAGAGTCTTCGTCAGTCACATCATCCGTATGTTCGCTGCTGGCCAAAGCCCGATCATAGGAATTGTCAGCTTCCCCTAAAAGTAAACGCCTCTGTGAGGTCATGCGGCCCGAACTCCGAAACTTCCCCCTGCTTGCCCGGGAAACTTTTGGAGCCTCCATAGTTTCAATTTCAGTATCAGACTCAAAAAGTTGCCGCTCCGTACTGCGTTTCCTCAAATCGGTCCTGCTGATATCCTTACTATAGGTAGCAATCTCTATATGTCTCTGTGATCCAGGAATCTCATTTTCATCCTCTGAGTCAAAAATAACTGGAACCGTCTTAACATTTTGCCCCTTCCGGGGCGCTTTAGCGTCCAGGCTGAATGACCTAGAGAGTGGGGGGCACACCCCCACTCAACAACCAACAGGTAAAGCCGAAGAAAAAGAAATACCAAGTCGCAAGAAATATCGTAAATCCAAAAATAACAATAGCCAGGGTCAGATCAAAGAAAAAATCACAGAATCCAAAAATACGCGCAAGGGTCAACGAAAAGCAAGATCTCAAACAACAACAGAACAACAGAAACCTCAGAAAAAGTTAGCTACCTCGACTTAGTTAGCTACCTCGACTTAGTTAGCTACCTCGACTTAGTTAGCTACCTCGACTTAGTTAGCTACCTCGACTTCAGTTAGCTACCTCGACTTAGTTAGCTACCTCGACTTAGTTAGCTACCTCGACTTAGTTAGCTACCTCGACTTTAGTTAGCTACCTCGACTAAAAAAAAAAAAAAAAAAAAAACCTAACCTAACCTAACCTAACCTAAGTTATCCTGTTAAAAATGTGTTAATTGTAGTAAAACTTGTGTATAAGTGTGATGTGAATAAAAGAAAATTGTTATTTCAGAAAACGCAATTACGTCTTTATTTCACCTGAGCATTTACTATTATAAAACAACATTTTCCGCAATACAAATATGGAGAAGTTAAGATTTGATTTTTGTGTGAAAACATCAGCAGATGGAAAATCAAACATTATTTGCATAACCTCAATAGGAACACCTGATGGCAAAACTTTTGGCATACCGGCCGGATATCAACCTGCAAACTTACACAAACTTATAACAAATTCATCTAACTATGCCAAGATAAGAAAAACATTGAATAAAAGACATCAAACAAGGAAAATATGGATAACTTTAACTGATGAGATATCAACGGTATATTTAGATGAAGAACAAAATATACAGTTTCAGGATTTTTACCTTGAAGAGTTTAATGATAACATAAATGATCCAAAATTATTAACTGAAAGCTCAAATAAAACATTGGCGAAATTACTAGAGACATTACTCGAAGAAAAGCAAAGAAAATCTGATACTCAAAATTTGGGAAAAATTGCAAAAGACTTTGTGCTAGAAAAATTCACTGGTAAAAACGCAAACGCTTACCAATGGATTAAGGACTTCAACAAAGAATGTGACCGTTTCCATATTGATGAAGACAGGATAAAAATTGAAAATTTATAACAGTTTTTAGAATATTCAAGTGTAAACTGGTACAGTTGTATGCTAATGAAATTTACAGTAGAATCAGAATGGTTTAAATGGGAAAAAAAAAAAACTTCTTTGAAACATTCGGAAACAAAGGCTGTTCACCAATCAGATATGCTCTTGGATTTAAATATCAAACGGGCTCATTGCTTGAATATGCATTGAAAAAAAGAGAAATTGTTATTAGAGGTTAGGAGAACGATTGATACAGGTATTCTTATAGACCTTATAGCCGCAGGCCTGCCTAATTACCTGAGTGATAAAATTGACCGAGAGACATTAGAACAAACTGAAGATCTCTATAATGAGATAGGCAAATTAGAACATCTTGTTGGGAAGAACAAATATGAAAGAAAGAACTACACGCTCTCTGACATAAAATCAAAAAACTATGAAGAAAAGAAACCATGCCAAATTTGTATAAATGAGAAAAAAAGGAAAACGTTTTCATCCTGAGGAAAACTGCTGGTTCAATGCGAAGAATCAAAAACATGTTGTGAAAAGTGTGAATAACTCTGAATTAGAAGTTGAACTTAATGAGGAGAATCCAAAAAACTAGAAGTATCACCATTAATAAAAATAAAGTTATTATTAAATGACACTTTAAAAGTTACCGCAATTTATGATTCGGGTTCAAATGTATCATTAATTAATGCAAAGTTATTGAAAATACAGATAAAAGAAAAAGACACATTTAATAAACAAACGGCAAACTTGAAAACTATTAATGGTGATAAGAAAACAAAAGGTATGGAAACATTAAAAATAAAAATATATGACATTGAAAGAGAGATGAATATTTTTGTGATAGATAATGAAAATTTCCACTATGATTTTCTCATTGGTTTGGATTGTATCAAACAATTCAGATTAATACAAAATGAAAAATTGAATATCATACAATGTGATAATTCAAATAAAGAGAATAAAATCCAAATTGAAAAGGATAACAAAAATAAACACTCTGAAACAAATATTTTGCAAGTATACAAGTTTTATTGACAACACACTTCAATTAATCATACAATTATACTACTTTTACAAATTTAATTTTAACACTATTCTGATTATACACATAACTGATCCCTCTAACTATCATTATAAAATACAGTTACACCACCATGCATAGAACTCCTCCACAGAAGAAAGCTTCCCCAAATTCCTCCCCAGTAGTAGTAACACACCCCACAGCCACTAGCGTACGTCGCAGCGCAGGAGAGTGGGAGAGTAAAATGGCCAGCGAAAGACTACGCACACAAGAACTAAGTGCTGAAACAAACAAACTTATAACCAAGGAAGACAGAATCAAGGAAGCAAGGAAATGGGTGGATATAGGTAAAAATCTTGTAGGTGAATCCAGAAACCTCAAAACAGATCTAAAAAAAGGGAATACTGGAAGCCTTCAGCAAATTATACAACCTAGCGAAAATGGGAGAGAAAGACAAGAGAAAGGGTGGAGCGAACGAAAACGAAATAGAAAAATAAATAGTATCGCATTCGGAAAACGAGGCACTAGAGAAACAGCTGAAAGCTCACTCTGCACTCCTAATGGAGCATATAACAGAGGTAAGAGAAGTGAGAAAAGCGATGGAGGACAGCTATTTAAGGGTAAAAGAGACAAGACAAACGATGATTCATAAAATAGAAGAGGTAACGGAGGCGACAAAAAACACAGGAGAGAGCTATGCAGACCTTAGAAACACAATACCCTCACCCAACGGAAAATTAACATGTAGCACGGACAACGATGTTATACCAAAGCCTAGTTACGCTGTAATCGTAACCTCCGAGACAACTGAGGATAGGGAATTCACTAACAAAGTGAGAACAGCTTTGGATGCCAAAAACCAAGGGCTCCAAATATAAAAGGTTAGGAGAATTAAGGACGACCGTATAGTAGTTAGGTGTAACAAAAAAGAAGAAATTGAGAAAACTATCACTCAACTAAGGAAGGATAAAAGCCTAATAATGAAGGAGACAAAGAACAAGAAACCACTGGTCGTCCTTAAAAACGTCCTAGCCTGCAACACGGATAGCGATATCCAAACCGCCCTGAGGAACCAAAACGCGCACCTAGTGAGAGACCTGTCGGAAGAAGAGAGAGCTGCCACGGTCAAGTACAGACGCAAGACCAGGAACCCACAGGAGTCCCATGTAGTTCTCCAAGTTAGTCCAAGACTGTGGCAGCGGCTCACGGAAGCCGGCAGGGTATACATAGATCTGCAGAGTGTCCGCGGACAGGATCAAACTCCATTGGTCCAGTGCTCAAGATGCTTGGCATATGGCCATGGTAAGAGACTGTTAATTTGTTGTACATTTTTACTTATACTAATTATAATTAGTATAACTAAAATTGTGTTGTATAAAATCTGCAGTGTTATCAACAACATTGCCTCGTTTGTAATGTTATGTAAACACAAAAATCTATATAGTATATTATGTGTATTCATAAGTTTATCATATAAGTGAGTGGAAAAGTTTAACTAGTATAAGTACAATTGTATAGTTAAAATAGTTTTGTATTAAATCTGCACTGTTATCAATAACATTGCCCTGTTCGTAATGATAGATAAGTACTCTATAAAGTATAGAATTCAAAAGTTTATCATATAAGTTGTTAAATAATATTGTCTTTTAAACAAATTAGATTGTAAGGGTAACACCCTAAAATGAAACAAATATGTTAACCTTTAAAAAATTATGGAACGCAAAATAAAGTTTGTGACCTCGCGTTAGAATATTGATTCGTAAAAAAAAAAGAAAAACCTAACCTAATCTAACCTTTGTTTTTTTTTTTTTTCGTGGTGATGCATTTACGCATCCCCTCCCTGGTGGGCTAGGAGGGGTATGTGGGACACGCCCGGCGCTCGCCGCCTGGAATACCTACTAAAACTCCACGTCCTCTTTATGCGCGTATGTGACCAGGGCACTGGGAAACAGCGTTAGCAGCATAGCCGCTACTCTGGCCACGCGCTTGGGCTTCCGGGTGATGGTGACACTCGGATGCACCCGACTCGTCGAGGATTAATGTTCCCCTTGCTTCGTAGGTCCTCCTTTTAACGATTGCGTATGTCTCCGCGACTGGTGGTAGGAGGTAGCGTAGAAGGAGCTATGCATTCTACTTCCGAGCCGGTGATTCGCTGGCTTTTCTACGCTTTCCCACAGCGGTCACAGTGGAGCATAAGAGCACTCTTTGGCCTTATGGCTGGTTGTGCCACAGCAGAAATAGACGCTACGATCAACCGCTGATTTGCACGGCTGCCTTACGTAACCAACCTGCAGGCAGCGGTAACATCTTAGGGCAGTGGGTGGCATTGGTGAAACCTTTACGGCTACCCAGCCGAATAGTAGGTTCCACTCTTGGGCCACACGTTTCGCGGCTGCTATTGGGCAACGCACCCACGCTACTCTCACTCCTTATAGGAGTCTTATATTTAATGAGAGAGATGTGGAGGCTTGATAGATCCACCTTTTCTCTTGCTACTCACACCACCTTATTGTAATGAATACCTTTATTTCTAGCTTCGGGCTGTAAAGTCAAAATAACGACTGCAGAGCGTGATACCACTGGACGCGTTGGCACTGGCTTTGCCGTGCCTTTACCTGGCATAGCTGGTTTATGCTGTTTAGATCCTCGTTTTGATATAGTTGTCCCAGTATCCTGTTCATCTAGTGCCGGCAACGGGGAAGTGCGTTGTGGTCGGGATGCTTCTGCTTCTCGATCTGCCAGCGACTTCTTATTCTGTCTCCTTCCCTTAGTTATTCGTGTGTCTGAGCTGCGGGACTTGGGTCGCTCTGCATCAGAGGGAATCGTTTCGGTGATGCCTAGGGGCACTGGGTAGCCCATTCTCGATGGTGAATGGGAGGAATTCCCAACTCGCAGCTCCTCAGAGTAACCTTTTATTTGGGTTTCTATCTCTTCTGATTACTTTTTCAAAGCTTGCTCCAATTCCTGTCTCGTGACTGCTACCGGAATCTCTAGTATAGTGCCCGCTGCTAGGCTCGCTGAACGATCAGAATCAGGGTCATGAAGAACCATTGCAGAAGAGATTGGAGGAGAGTTGTGCAGGTCATTGCGTAGTTCGGCTAGCTCCCTACGCAATTCGGTTACCTCCATCCTGAGTTTTGTTTCATTGGCTCTCAATTTGTTGCAATCCTCCTGCAGCCTTTGCAACTCTGAGTATGTTGTTGTACTTACTCATTCAAACGCGAGCATCATGATAGATGTTGTGGCTTCGTTGAGCGTGCGCTGGCTGGTTCCCTTTAGGATCCCTGATATTCAAGAAATTTCGCGGATGATGGTTGCATCCTTTAGGATTCTATCCTTTATATCAGCAAGTAATTGCTCTTAGGACATGTGTACCCTTTCTTTCCTAAGACCCGCTCTTGCCGTGCAGTCTCGCCTAATTCTGTGATGGTCTTCTCGGCAATCAGGCGGAGCTCCTCCCTCTTCATACGATTGAGATCAGCTTTTGCCTGGGCGAGACCAACATACTGGCCTGTGGTTGGTGGGCGGCCTTTTCCTCTTCTACTCACAGGCGTGCAGTTGCCTCCCCATTCTAGATCTGAGTCTTGCGTCGATTCAGAGGAGGAGTCAGGAAATATCTGTCTAGTGTATTTGCGTTTACAAGCTTCAGCTAAGGGACCGTCGCTACCCTCGCTAGCAGTCACCATGGTCGTTTGGCTGGAGTCACTATCACCGATAGCCCTCCTGGAATCATTGGTCCGTGTGCGCGTTGCCTTAGTCTTCGGGTTTTTGTCAGTTTCAATTACCGTTATCCTCGCCTTAGTTTTTGTTTTATGGAATTATTTAGTTGTGTTACTGCCTCTTCTGTGGATTTATTTAACGGAACCGGATTGATTGTTTGCTAGAATATTATTTAATATTAGAAATTTTATCAACCATCTATTTGTCTGTTATTGTATAGCAGGAGTGAAATATAACGTTTAATCTTTTTCAGTAATCTATTTATTTATTCCGTCTGGACCTGATGCGCTATCTAAACTCAGACCCTGAATAATATCTTCTATCTCAAGTACGCCGGTAGGTTGAGAGTAAAACGAATGCGGTGGAGGAGATGGTAATGATATTTTATTCGAAAGAGCAATTTGTGTTGCTGTGTTTTTACAATTCAAAATTGTGTCTAAAAAAAAGCATTTAGTCTTTTCAAAATCCAATTAGTTAAATTTTCCCCTACTTTAGAAAAATAATCGTTGCAATGCTTCAAAGATTGTTTTGTAGTGTTTAAAATTAATATAAAATCAGTGTTGGGATCTATTGATGGTAAAGTATTAGTTATTTCCTTGATAGTATTCCACAGTTTCTTAGGGTTTCAGTTTTTTTTTTACGTTGTCTCATTATAATTATTCTTTTATTTAGGAACTATATCATACAAGAAATGATCGTTTGGAAGTGATATGTAGTTGTATGTGGTTTATTTCTGACTTATCTGTGGAGATCATCTCGGTTTTTAGAGCATCTTATTAAGTCTGGGGTCATCCATGGTTTACGAATTTGTTGTGAACGTTTAGTATGAGTATTAGTAGTATGTCTGTGTAAAAGATTCATTAATATAGAGTTCAATGTAGCCGCTGCCTCATTTGTATTCTCTTTGTTTATTACTACTATCAAATTAAAGAAAGATGGATAGTTTCAAATTTCGGTATTAATTAAATGGTCTTATTAAATTTAATCGCAGCCAATATTAAATGATGATCTTTTATACTCGTATCAGTGGAACATACGGCGCAAATTACTTTGTAAGAGTCCGTCACACTAATATGATCTAAACAGGAGTTTAATAGCAGTTTAGTAGCATCAGTAAGAGAAGCTTGAGTCCCAATTCTGCAAGTAAGCATTGAAATTTTTGGGCTCGAACTTCGTAATTTTCAGGGTTAATATAAATATTTATATCTCCTAGTGCAATAATACACGGAGAGTTCTTAATACTTTGGATAGCTTTATTCAATGAGTTTACAAAAAAGGGTCTATATTCTGAAAACATGGAGATCGGTAAATTCCAATATTTGTGGATACGTTTGGAACAGTAATAGATAAACAATCCGGCTCCTCAAAGTTCGGTTCTGTAATATGAGTATTCCAAATATTTTTTATATAAATTACAACTCTTCCAGCCTGATTAAATATTTTATTGGTTTGAAAAACTTTATATTCGTCTGTGTTCGAGAGATTTGAGTAATCATTGATCCAGTACTCCGTCAGAACTTATCGTAACATCTAAGTTTAGTTAAAATCGCGTAAGTAAAATTGGGAAATTATCAAAATTTTTGTTTATCGATCTAATATTATATGTGGGTCTATAATATTATATATATATATCTAATTAGTCTTGAGTTTCATTACAGAAATCCAAACATTTTTCTGGGAGCTCAAATCTGCGAGTAGTTACATCAGGCGTATCGATATCTTGTAAAATATTTAAGTTAATCATTGAATTGGGTAGAATTTATCAAAATAAAATATACAAGTATTGTCACTGACATGTTATATAAATTGGCATCCAAAAAAAATAGCTTCGGAGGGTAGTTTTCGGTAAGTACAAATATGAGGTGTCTAATCTAATTGTGGTAAAAGTGTTATAGCGTTTGTGTTCATATCAACAAATTATCGTATTTATTTGTGCATCCGTGAAAACATTCGCGATTAGAGAACCACCTTTATTGAGTATGAATAATGTCAAAGTAACGCTAACATGCAATAAATAATAGAGATATATAGTGTATGTATCCTTCGGAGAAAAGAAAAGACTTGGTTTTGTCCGGAGTGTACAATCAACCAGACCAGAAATTTAACTAGCGATAATACAACGATACGTGATAATGATTTACAAACAAAATCAAATAATTGTGATTTCGATAACGTTAATATACAAAGAGGGGTGCTGCATTTATTGAATCACCGTCATCAGTCAATCCCAAGTATCATTTCCTTTAAAACTTATTAAATCTATATTTTCAAGTGAAATAGAAAAGCTTAAAAACGTTTTCTAGTCTGCTTAGCATGAAAGAGTCAATTACTTAAATAAGATAATATGAATATTTTAGTACCAGAGTAGAAGTTGTTGAGAAGGGTATTAAAGCTTTAGTTGCAAAGTCAAAATAAACAAAAGATCCGAATATAAAAATTGCTACCTTGGAGCGTGATAACAATAATCGTGAGCAACGGGCATGCAGATTAAATGTTGATATTTACGGTATACCGGAAAAGTAGAATAAAAATTTTATTGGAATAATTTAAAATATCGTTTTAACGATATTGACATTTTTAATCACTCGGTTACCGCTTACAAGAAAATAACTCAAACAAAGAATGAGAGTATTACAAATTAATTGCATAAGTGATGGGTGATTCAATGGTTTTGTATATGTAATTTAATTTTATTTTCTTAGTCTATTTTCTCATTATATCTTAAATGTGGAATATTTTGCTAATGTTGTATTGTCTTTTTTTTTTTTTTTTTTTTTTTTTATATGTTTTATATTAGCTTCACCTGTATGTATGTATGTATGTATGTATGTGACCGACCCCTTTTTCCAAGTAAAAGACATCAACGGGATCTAATTACACGCTTTATATTAGCTTCACCTTTATGTATGTATGTATGTAACCGACCCCTTTGAGCTCGATTTTGTCCTAGTTTGAACGATCAGAATTAATTCAAACTTTGCGCACCTGTCAAAGATCGATGACAATGCAATAATCCGATCAAAGCATCCGATTATCCTAATTAGATTCGCCAGGATTAATTAATTCCTTTCCGCATTCTTTGTATGCGAGTAAGAGAGATAGAGCTAGTGCGCTTTGCATGCGAGTAAGAGAGATAGAGCTAGTGCGCGAACTACGCATGCGTGCAGTTCCAATAAGTAAAAAATAAAAAATACATAATAGTTTAAAAAACTAGAACACACGCTTTATTTTTTTCTTATTCAAACTACTTATATTTATTAAAAAAAAAATACATTATTCTTAATTAATATTTATTAAAATTGATTTTCTGTTTTTTAGTTTAGTTTTCTATATAAAGCGTGTGTTCTAGTTTTTTAAACTAGTATTTATTTCTTAACTACAAATTGTTATCATGAAAAAAAAAAAAATGCTGAACCACATTCAGGGGCTCGGCCGATCCCTTACAGAACCGTGTACGTACTGTGTTGTGCTGTGTAATGGTGTGTGTTCAGTGAATGTGGAGTGTCACTGCATTACGCAAGTGGCGTGGCTCGAGAGCTCTTTTCGGCGTGTCCGCGGGAGCGAAGCTGACCGCCCGCCCTCGGCAGCGAAGACGGAAGTTTCGCGGTCTAACGCGTGCGTACGTACTATTAGAAGAAACGACAGGGAAGCCTTTAATGAGACGCATAATTTAATCGAGTGGGTCGACGAAGACGTTATGTGGCTGACGCCAAATGGTAATGTTTATTGTTATCGATCTGCTCGTTAGGGATGGAAATGTAAGTGACCGATTTCTTAAAAATCGAATTTACATTCTTCATCTTCCATGGACGGGAGATCAAGATTTTTGTGTAGGGGTATATCTCTAATGCTCCAAAGCGCACATACTGACCTTCAGATGTTTTTTTTTTAACAATTTGAACCTTGTTCAGAAGATAATTAGGTCTGTGAGCGAAGGGACGAATACTGTATCTAAGAATGGTTCTTACATAAGTTTTGTGTAAAGTAATTTTATTGCGAAGGGGCATTTTCGGTCCTGTATACATCGGGCGTAATTGAGCCATAACCGCCAAGGCTCTCTTTTTGACATTTTTAATATGGGTAATAAAGTTGAGGTCAATATCTAATATAACTCCGAGATACTTGGTCTCGGAAGCCCATATAATTTTCTTTTTATACAGTCAAAAGTTTTTGAATTCGTTCTTAGGTGCGACTGGTTAGAATAGAATGCCTGAACTCTTATCCGGATTGAGTGCGAAGCGTCATAGAAGACACCATTTTGAAAACTTATCCATTGACCGTTGGGTACGACAGATAATGTCAATTTTTCTCTTATCAGAGGTGATTTTTTTTTGTGATAGTGGATAATCGAGCAAGCATATCACGAGATAGTAAGTGATCACCGCCGCCCATGGACACCCACAACACCAGAGGAATCGCAGGTGCGTTGCAGGCCTCTATAGGAGTGGCTGGCATTCAAATGCAACTGTCGGAACACACCAACTGGTATTTGGCGGCAGATTTTTAACTTGACGGTGGTAGCTAGCCAAGCAGGCATTAGAAAAAGCCCTACCAATATGCTATGGTTTCCTTACGAGGTTTTCTCTCACTGAAAGCTCAAGCTCATTGTAGATGAATTCGAGCTCACGGAGTCCTTACACACTACTACTGAGTTATCATCGCATCATATCATTACGTTATCGTCAGCGTAACATCCATACTGGACTTTTTCATCCAACTTTGGGAGATCCCTAACGTAGAGGTTGAATAGACAGGGTGCCAGGATATAGCCTTGTGGAATTCCTGCTAGAATAGGATTTGGAGACGAGAGGGTTATTTCAACACGATAATTATTTATGATAAGAACCAGTATATTCGGTATTCCAGACTTGTATAGTTCTTGTAACTAGTATAGTTCCAGAATAGTTTGAAAATAAGCCCTGCGTGTCTTATGCCTTGGTCTTGGCGACGTCAAAGAAAACCGCAACAGTACGATAGGGGGAACTTCGATTTTGCAAAGTTAAATTTGATGTGCTCCTTGAGGCAAAGTACTTGATCTATACACGAATGTTTGGCTCGGAAGCGAAACTACTCGTTCGGAAGGTACTCTTTATCCCCATTTATATTGAGGTGTCGACTCGGTAGGATTTTCTTAAATACTTAGCCTAGAGTATTCAGAAGGTTGATAGGTCTGTAGAGAGTCTACTGTCAGTTAAAACAGGATAGTAGACTCGGCCGTCTAAATGCTCCTTCGTCAGATAAAATAAAAATGCACCTAATTTAACAACAATAGGTTAAGTCACGCCCATTGTATATATGTCCGCGCTCGAGCAGCCAATGAATATTCAGTGTAATTAGACGGACTATAAATGGTCCGGCGCATTGTTATATTTTGTTGTTTTGCATAAATTCTTCACAAACACATCGTATTTTCATTCCATACCTTATGAAATTAAAAAGCAAAAGTAAATTAATTTGTAGTGAATAGATCGTGTATTATCACATCACAGCGCTTACACATCTTTATATAACACTATAGGTCTATAAATCTCAGGCAGGCTTGATTCCTTGCCGAGCTTATGAATCCCTTGACAATTACTCTTTTCCAGACCGTTGGAAAGTAGAAGTTAATTATGGCCGCATTAAAGATGCAAACCAGAAGAGCTATGAGTTGGTCAGGAAGAAGATTCAGTACTTAACTACTGATACCATCTGGGCCAGAGGATTTCCTATGCTTAAGGCCTTTAATGGTTAGGCGGAACCTCATCAAACGTGACAGGGTTCAATGACGCCTCAGGTGATAATGAAAGAAATGATTCTACCGAGGATTTCACTTCCCCCACATGACTATGAAGTGTGTTCGGATCAGGAGAGCACTGGGCTTAGAGTGTAGCGGCTAAGCATTCTGGTTTCTTTTTACATATTCTTAACATTACTTCTTAACTTGAGTTAGTTATATAGAGTTTAATTTTCTTGATCCCTCTACGTTTTTTAAAAATTGTAAAAACAGCCAAGGTTTATTAAAAATAACAGACCGGCGCCTGCAAGATAGCAAATTTATAAAATTATCCCTTTAGTTACAGCGGTTCTCTCAACGCTCTGCCCGAATAAAATCTTTATAACTATGAAATTCATTGCTTGAAGTCGAGCGAAGTAGTGTACATATTATAGTGGATCGTAGACTTGTACTCGTGAGCTGCGCCTTTTTCGGTGTACTAGTTTGGGGAAGATAAATAAAACGATAATTAAAAATTGATAATTTAATTTATTAACACTATTCCACAATAACAAGTCCTCGTATGTACAAAACGTTGCCTAACTTAATTTATAGTTCGTTTAGAGTGTTGTACAACAGTCGCGCCACACTTATAATCACAATATTTTTACAATAACTGTTTGCAGCCGCATACCACGCGGTTTCGGCGGATGTCGGCAGATGTCGACGGATGTCGGCGGGTGTCGCGGCGCGCAGCTCGCGTCCGGGAGCTCTCCTCAATGTATGTACAAGGGCACTCTACTAAATCTCGGGCTTACGGTACTATACTAGAGCCGAATCAGCTGCGTGTAACCCTTGACCCCGGCCCCAGAGCTAGAGACGAATTATTTTATTACTACGTTATGGATGGCTGCAAAATATATAATATTACAATGTCGATCAAAAGATTTGTTCTGAATGGAGAGTGAGGCGGGCGGGGTGCGACGCGGTTCCACCACGGACTCGGGTATCAAAAGATCTTGATGAAGTCACATGTTATGAAATGAAGCACTTTGAAGCAGTAGTGTTGGGACGTGTCGGTGCGTGCCGGAGCGTGTCGCCAGTGCGCGGAGCAGGTCAGAGCTCGCCCGAATCTTTCTCGAGTTGCAGGCGCTGTTGGTCCTTGACTTTCTTCATGCGCGCGTAGAGTGAGGCCGCCTTGTAGTCGATGGGCCCGTAGTCCTTGAGGTCCGCGTCCGCATATATGAACTGGTCGTCCGGTCGGAATGGCTGCAACATACAGTATAGTGACGGACGGGCTGATAGACACAGTGCCATATTCGTAAAGTTACAGCGTGGATATTAACTAGTACATGATCGCGAGAAATTCATACGTGTACTAATAATGTCTACATATACCATGCTATATTGTTTTAGAATAATTTCTGAAAGAGTTCTGTGTCGAAATGTAATTATGTATTTATAGTTAATAAGATCAAAAAATTCTCGAAATAAAACTGTACACTCTAGTGAATCACTTCAGACTATTCGTTGATCTTGTAATATAATACTGCCTAAATATAAATAAAAGAAATAAAAATACTTCATATAGTCATTTCATGGATTTACAATTAATGATTGCACAATAAGTGTTCTCTAATCCTACTTCAAACCAAAATATATATAAAAAAAAACAGTTATAAGAGATGGATACAGTCGAGTTGTATAGTTCTGAACCGTCAGGCGAGTGCGCTCGCCCGGTGTGTTATCGTATCGTGTGAGCAGACCTCACTAACACTCACATCATCTCGTGTTAGGAGGAGCGTTATTTCATGTTACTGAGTAAAGTTAATATATTATTGCTCTCATAAAAAAATTTAGAGGACTCATAGATTAACAAATTATTAATATTGTTTAATTGTAAAATAATCTCTGAGTAAGCATATTTATTATTTGATTTAATATGCATTAATTAGTGCTGAGGACAGACAAACAGACGGTTGTGAGGATGTGCATGTGTTTAATAATGAATTGAGAAGAATTACCTTAATTTAATATATGTACGTGTCACTCTTGCTAAAGCGATCCTAGAAAGAGAAATACAAATGTCACAACACTGCAGGTACATGCTATTTCGGTGGGATACAAATGTTATTTATAGGCGGGGCGCGGGACGTAAGTGCGGGCGCAGTATCACTCGACACGTGCCACCGTATCGGTGTTGTTGCGTTTCGTTCAGGGACAGATTGCGTACCAGAAGTTTTACCTGTAGCCGGAGACTGGTACCGCTGGTGGGCGGTGCGGCCACGGAGGGGGAAAGAGGGGGCACGATGGGGGAAGAGGGGCCCTCGACTCACCTCAGACGTCGATCTGGTTGAAGCTGAGCGTGGCGTAGTCCGGGCGGCGCGCGGGCGCGCGTGCGTCGGGCTCGGCCCCCGCAGAGTACGTGTCGTACAAGTGTCTATTCGAATTGACTGTATTTTTGAACTTGAGATTGTGGTTCCCCAGCGCCAGGTCCGCGTACACCAGCTTCCTGGCCGTGTGGTCGGGGCGCGAGGGCGCGGGGGTGCGGTGCTGTCGAGAGCAGCTCCTCCTGTCGGGGTCCGCGGGTTCGGGCTCCGGGTAGTTAGGCTTCTCGTAGTTATCGCAGAGGCCGACGCAGGAGAGCTTTTCTCTCAGACTCTCAGACTTTTTCAACCGGTTCAGCTTGTGAGTGTTTTTATCTCTGGTTCTGTTTAGAGTTTTGGTGCAGTACTGTCCATCGGTCGGCTGGTAGATGAGAGGTCCTATCGTGTTGTTGTAGGCGCATTCCTGATTCATCGGTATCCTCTTGTCGACTCTTATCGGTTGGAAATAACAGAAACTGTGGTGTTTTTGTAAAGGGATTTGAAAGCTTTTCTTATTTTTCGCTTTGGCACTTAAATTACTAAAATGATTACGTTTTTGTATGTATTGCTGTTGGAGTATGTTAGTATTCTGTAAAGATTAAATGAATAATAAGTTAGTTGGTTAATTTACGATGAAATGAGGCGTTAAAATTGACTATACAGACTTAACTATTGGCTGAAGGGCGAAAGTACGATATGGTAGTCGTTCGAGGGGGCTAACATGAAATAATATAAAAAAAAGATGTAAAAAGCGTTTATACCTGACCGTTTCCACTGTCCATAGTTAGATCGGGTTGTACCGAGTTACTTCTTTTGACTATGCAACGCTTTGGTACGGGTCTCTCATTTAGCTTGGGTATCTGCAACGTTTTGTTAGGCAAGATGACTTGCTTAGCAGCGGGTGGACAAACACTGTTCATTCCTTGTTCGTTGAGCTGGTTCACGGCTGACTTTACTAGAGTCGCTGATGGTAAAGTTATTGATACGCTTTTCTTTGGTGTGGCCGCTATTATGTTTGGTTTTGTAAACTCGACTTCGATATGGTTTTTCTTATTTTTATCTACATTTTTATCTGTATCACTTACACTTTGATCAGTTGTTCCTTTGATGTCTATAAACACTTTGTTTGTGAGATCTGTGGCTGATTTAAAAGGTCTGAGGGGGGCGTCGATGACGTCCACTGATTTTGACAGTTTAGTACTTATTAAAGGCATAGACAAATTAACATACACGTGGTCAGGTTTAGTAGGAGATGTAAAAGGAGACAACTTAGTTCTGGGTGCCGGTATTGGCCTGTTCAGGGAACTTGTAGATAAACTCTCCTCGCACACTTGTATAGAGTCGGTTAAATTTTCAAATTGTTCGACGCCACTGATGTCAGATTTAACGTTTACTGAGTTTGGATAATTCGCATATATGATATCGTTATGCAAGTTTTCGCCGTCGTCAGAATTTCCATTCCTGTTGTTGTTAATTTCAACAAAATTTTCCCCGTACTCAGTGTTTGGATAGAAACGCTCTATGTTTCTTTTCCTAACGAGCCTCATCGACTGGAATCGCAGGGGTTTTCTTTGTGACCTGGTATTCAGCGAGGAGAATTTTTTTTCTTTTTCTGCCTCTTCTACTATTGTGGGAAACTCTTTTAAAAAAGACGTTTGCATCGGTGGTAAATATGGATTCAATAAAACTTGGTGAACTGGATGAACTCTCTGAATGGGAGATATAACGGGAATGCCTTGCACGGCGGTGTATTGTGAGCCCGTGCCGGAAACTGGATAATCCAGAATCGAGCTCCGTACGAAAGGTAAACAAGTGGCCTTTGGTGCAAATGTTGTATTAGTAGCCAATTGTGTTTGTAAAGCCTTTGCTCCATTGGCAGTTCTTTGAGTTGTATCAATAACCCTGGGCAGTATCGCCTGCACAGGCTGAACACAGGTCATGCAAGCCAAACAAAACATGAAATAGACAAAATAAAATGTTAGATGCAAAATCATAAGTGAAGCAACTTAAATTACTATAATTGATCAATGTAAAATTTCAAGTAAAGACTCTGGAGGGTTAATATTTTAAGTAAACCTTGAAGGTTGAATTGAATGATGCCGAAGGTTATGTCGACGTCTTGCTGTGTATATAACCCTTCATATTAATATTCAAGTAATTATTTCAAAATATATTTTTGCAAGCTCGAGCACATAAAGCGATTGTTGTCGACATGAATCTTTGACCTCAGAAATTATTAACGTTATTGGGATTGAATCAGGTTAATAATTAATGGAAAAGTAGTTATTAATATGGGACTAATTAATGTTGATGCTGAGTGAATATCAGACTCACCTTGTTGGGAGGTTGTTGCAGTCCATGAAACGGCAGGTTCTCGTAGAGGCCAGGATTGTCCCCTCCGAGATTGCCGTTCGCAGCATTATCTACGCCATTCGTAGGCGGACCTGTCCCGGAGACAATACAAGTTAGTAACTGTTATTCACTAAAAATAAAAACATTAATTCCTATCACTTTATTTAATAAAATATGATATTAAGACTTGTAACAGCTTTTTTGGAAACGACAAAGAAATAAAGTTACGTTTATTATGGTATGAGCTACCTCAATAAATTTTAAGTTTTCTTAAAAATGTATGTATCCTGATTTGTAAATTATAAATACATGGGCACATGCTGTACTCACTATTACCAGGTTTTTTTCTCTTCCTAGTGTTTCTACCGGAAATAGTATCTGTGACGACGTCGCGGGTTGCGCTTGCAGCCGAGATTCTATCAGGTCTTTTGAATGACACAACTAAAAACATGCTCACGTCAAACATAAAACTTGCAAAGAATAACGTGCAGAAAGCAGTAGCGCTCTACAAGCTCATGCAAAATCACTTTATCACAAAGCAGAATATCCAGCTTGATAATTTGGTTAATTGATGTTTAACTTCAAATATTAAGATGGTTTAGAGTATTTCTTATAGTGTCTGCTGCGCTTGCCCCAAAGCTCTGTGAAGCTTCAAAGGTCCTTAAGACCAACAATAATAGTCTATTCGATTTCATAAATTAACCACTAAACAGATATACTATATGATATAGAACTAAAAGTACGTATGAGAAGTTTACTATGAATGTAACTGGTAGCAATATCGCAGTAGACACTCGAAAACCAAGAAACTTAAGATATTTGAATGATTTTTGTAACTTGTTGATGAATTAATCACATAACAATGAGTGAGTACTACCTCCTTCAGTAACAATGACATTTGCCGTTTCGCTCTGGAAAAATGATCGAAGCCTACTTTTTGGTTGCTTGTAGTTGGACTTATTAAATTTGACCAACGCCGTGGCTCTCTTGTTGGATTTCTGTATCTTTTTGTATTGGCCGCTGTCGTCGGAGTCGTTACTTCTCTTGCGGAAATTATTTAATATCCCTCTCACTACGCGTTCTGTATGTCCCTTTGACTTTCCAGTACTCTTTAAATATCCCATTTTATTTTTATTTGGATCATTATGTGTATTTCTATTTCTTTCGAGAAGCCCTAAATTGGCTTCATCCTTAGTTTGTGAGTTCGATGTGATTCTAGCTTGATTTTTAGGACTCAGGGAGTGGTTTGAGTTAACGTGCACTAGAACGCCAGGCTTTACGGGCCACTTACTTGTCGTCACTGCGGATTGATTGGGCTCTGATTCAACTTTATTTTCAATTTCAGTTTGGTTCGCTTCTTCTTCTTCACTTCCGTTTATTGCTTCTTCTAGCCGTGTTAGATTAGCTTGCATGCATGCGTTATCAAATTTATTTAGTTCAAGATTATGAGCATTTTGTGAATCCACTAGTCGCGTTCTGTCTGGCGACTTTGGGCTGAACGATAGATTTAATCGCGGAGATAAAGCTGGTAAAGCTTGTGAAATAATGGACTGAGCTATCGATACTTCATTCAGGCAGCTACCATCGGGACTGAGAAAATGAAAAGAAAAAATGAAACTATGTTAAATAATAGCATGCAGTTATTAAAAAATCCTAGTATAAGAAAACGTAATAGTAGAGTAAACCTACAATATCAATATAATATATTGTAAGACGTTGCAAATAAATATTCAAATAAATATATTATTTATTATACTGTCATAAGTATATACATAACATTATAAATATATATACAAAGAGAACAAAAACAAAAGAAATAAAAACTAGAAGAATGCTTTCCAAAAGGTTTGTTCATGCATTGTGTAAAATGACTAGTAAATAGAAATATTTATACATGACATATGGAGCTATTGTGATCATCCAACAAACTGCAATCAAAAGTTGCTTCAACAATTCCAAAGCAAACCTAGCAATAAAACAGTGAGGTAAAACAAGAAAGCATTCTCCATCTATGCAAGTATGAATATACATAATACGTGACACATCATGTTTGTTAGTGATAATATACCTGAACTATTAATTGTAGTCAGTCTGAGAACGTCTGGTGTTAGTGCTGTTAGGAACCTACGCAAGAACGAAACATATAGTGTTATCAGAGTCCAGAGTGCGCCACGAGCACACGACACGAGTGTTACCGACATCACAATATTTAAATTAATGTATTTATAGTAGACACATGCCGGCACAGCGGACGACCAAGCTCTACAGATCCACTTTTCGACTAAGCCACGGCTTCAACCGCAAAATGATATTGCTAATCACATAACGATTATATCTATAGAAAATAAACTCTCAATTTGTTAGTATATTCAACTACATAAATACATATTATAATATTATATAAATAAAAAAACGTAAAATTAGTAGAACTCCTAAAAAACTAACAGCCGTTGGTCCAAGCATTCAGTTAGAGGCGTTCAAACTCAAATCAAACTGTGTGTGACCTTGGGACTTTGTCATCGACCTTGAGAAAGGTCAGGACCTCGGCATTGGCACAATAAGGGGCGACCTTGACGGTGGCATTGACAACGTGTGCCAAGAGTCTGCTCGGACCAAAGGCGTCACTGAAAATTTTCATTTTCACTGTAAGGTCTAAGGTTGATTACATAAATATTAAAGTAAAGTAAATAAGAGAGTGTGTAAATAATAAATAATAAAATAATCAGTAAATGAAGCAGCCGCGAGAGCATTAGCAGCCAGTCTGATGATGAAACTCGTCTTTGTAGTTAGCGGTAATAAAGTTACAAGAACCTAACCAAATTATAAAAAAGTAAAAATAGATCATAAGGAATTATATGCGTTAAAATGCTACTCTATACGAAATAAATTGAAACAGAATTGGGTTGAAGCGTTTGGTTCTAATATGTATGAACATCGAACACAATAATGGTAACTTTGAAGCAAACGCTTGCGCCTAAACATAAATCTTTGAATCTAATCAATTACTTCGAATAGGCTAATGGAACATTCTCTAAAAAAATGTATGAATTTGTGTTAAACTTACTTTTCTCTCTCCTCTAATTCGACGGGGTTATTGTCTGCGTATTTGTATGATTGTTAGTTGGTGAGTTTAGTGCGGAGCGAGCGGCGAGCGGCGCCCGGGGGACAAACAAAACGATATTAGTTTATTACGTCTTCAGACATCGGTAAGCAGAAACACGACAACAAATCTAACTTTAGCTTTTAGAATCCACCTTATAATTAAATTTACCCAGTTTTTATCTCTTTTTAAAGTATATTGAAGATTGAAATTATTCAGAAGTTTTTGTTTTTCACAATATATTTTTGCTTTTATTAGCTATAAATTAATGAAATGGTGACTGATGAAATGATGTAAGGATTAAAATAAATCAGAATAACGCAAAATAAAGGAATGCTGAACGCTAATCTTTAGTAGACACAACACAACAGAACACAATACAGAACATGTACAGAGCGCTACACAGTAAGTGATACGACATACATTGTGCCGGGTGATCCTGTCGGACAGCGGTGAGTACTCACATTTGGACTTGGCTCTCATCCGCCTGCAGATGCAGATTATGATGATGCAGAGGATGATGGTGAGCAGCAGCACGGCGAGCGCGATGCCCCCGATCAGGATCAGTTTCTGCTGGTCGCGCCACCACACCTTCGAGCCTGTGCAATGTCATGTAACTGAGCACTGTTTTTCTGTGTCTCCATTATCTCCTTATGGCTGTCTACTGCATTTTGACTACCACAGAAAGATATACGTCTTCGACTAAGCTATTGTGATCGTCGTTATTTCAAACCCTTTGAGATACCTAATGCATTATCAAAAGCTGTACAAGATAGTGCGCTGCACACTACAAGGAACAAGGCATGTTTCGTACAAAAAAAATGTAAATGAGTACCGCGTTGTGACTACATTCATACTTACTAAAGTTATCCAAGTTGGCTGTGGAACAAAAACCAATAGTTAATTTCTGTCAATAGCTCTACTAAGACGTAATCACACTTGTACATATATTATAAGCCGTTTTAAAGAATTTTTAAAGCAACTTTTACGGACAGAAGTTCCTATGGCTAGAATCTACAATGTTAAGATTTTTAAGGTATCACATAACAATATTTTTTATTTTCAGCAAATGTTGGTATGTTTCAATATGACATCGTCTCAGGTCGGCGCATCACGGCGCGTCACGACCTCCGTGAGTAAATGAATGCCAAGACGGAGTGAGTGAGTGCGAGTACCCATGACGTCACGCTCGCAGGGCAGCGAGCGGCCCACGGTGTTGTTGGCGGTGCACAGGTATGTGCGCGAGCTGGCCACGCTGGCGTCCAGCTCCAGAAAGCTCTGCGCTCCGTCCTGCCGCACGGTCGCCTCGCTGAGACTCTCATTGCTGTTCTTCAGGGACCAAGTGAACGTTACCTGCGCACAAATATATCTATTTCATCCACTAAACTCATGATTACTTATATTTTTACTATCATATCGAATTCATTAATATTATCTAAATGTCATATACGCTGACCTGTAAGGGGTTCGCATGCGCAGTGCAGACCAGCACTTGCGTACCCTCCACCTCCGTCTGCTGGATACCGCACTCCGGAGCGACTGCGGAGAAAGAGAGACGGGTAGAGTGGTGAGTGCGCGTGCGTGCGTGTGTGAGAGGGACAGAGCGACGTGATGCCCTTACACATGACGTCTAGCAAGACGGGCGCGGTGGCGGCGCCGTGGCGGTTGCTCGCCTCGCACAGGTAGCGGCCGGCGTGGGCGCGGCGCGCGGGCGGCAGCAGCAGCGCGGCGCCGGGCTGCGCCAGTGCGCCAGCGCCACTCACGCGGTGCGCACGCGCCTCCGCCTTGCTCGCGTTCTCCCGTCGCCACGAGTACGACGGCGCCGGGAACCCCCTGCACAACCAAAACGTATGCACTCTCACTACACTGTTATTCACACTAGTTCTTCAAACAGTTATTTAGAATTTCCATTCGTAGAAATAAAAAATGTTACCATTTTATTGTGGATAAAATCTATTTAAAAATTTCCCTCCAAAATTCTCACATTCTTCAATTGATTACTTGCTAGATGCCGAGAACTGTCTTTGAATGGCTTCCAGTTCTTGGGAATAGTTTGCGTGGCTCACTGCACGCATTGCACTAAAGACTATATAAGGAATAAAATTTTCGTAACAATAACTTACATTGCAGAGCACGTCACTTTAGCTGGAACCTGGTTCTCGACGACGGACACTACCTCGGGATCGACGGTAATATTTATTGGTTCATCTGAAAGAAACAGCACCAATTTAGGGTTTGTGCAAAAGGATTAAAAAAATACAATAGAGACAAATAGGAAGCGAACAAACTCACATTCAACAGCGAAATTGGTAGTGCTGTTGACTGAAGGGCCGGCGAGGTTGGGAGAAGAACGGCACGTGTAGGTGGCGGTGTCGGTGGTGCGGTTGAGTGCGCCTCGCGGCCACGCCGTCATGTTCCAGTGCTGCACACAGAGAGCTGACGGTTAGCGCGGAAGGGCGCGGGGGCGGGGGCGGAGAGGGGCAGGGGAGGCCAGGCGCCGCACCAGAGTGGACTGCGTCGCTTCGAAGTCGTTCCGGTTGACTTGCGGCGGGATGTGCTGCTCGCGCACGTAGTACCGCGCGTCCTCCGCCGGGATCAGCTCGCCGTTCTTCAGCCAGTGCACGGAGCACGCCGGCGCACACTCCACCGTGCACGACAACGAGATGTTCTGCGAACATAAGCAAGGCACTTCATCAATAAATATATTTGTTATTGGTTCATTATATTAGTTTTCATTAATATTACTATGAAGTTTAGTAAATAATTATAATAGTCAGTTGTTTAGTATTTAGGAGAATTCAAGAATTCATTTAAGGAGCTGAATGTATGGTTTCAATATACTGGATTAGTCATGGCTAAATTAGTGCATGTACATTTCTAATAGACGTAAATTATTTTAATTTATAGTATAGTTAGCTTTTGAACACAATATGTTTGATAGCGGTATCGTGCTAGACTTATAAAGAAGAATAACTGGGAAGTGTTCTTGACATAGAAAATTTAATACAGTTTTAATTGGAAAAACTATATACTCGTATATATAAAATAGTAGGGAAAAGCACGTATATTCAAAGAAATAGTGACTGACCTGGGATTTATACAGAGCGCCACTGTACTGGTTCATAGCGTATTTGAAGCTCGGAGGAGCTGAAATCAAAATCAAATCATTTATAAGAACACAATAACGTGGTGTCCAAACACACAGTCACAGTGTTTAGCCAGCACTAACCGAGCACGTCGATGTAGCGCGTGTCGGAGGCACCCTCGCCGGCCTCGCTGAGCGCGCGGCACGAGAAGTTGGTGCGGTGGTCCAGCGTCACCGGGTCCACCGTCCACGTCGCCCACACCACGTCCGTTACCGCGCGCCCGCCGCGCTGCCACCGGTACCTGCGACACGCATGCGCACGCTCACACCGCGGCCCGTCCACCCCCGCGCCCCGCCGCACCCCCCCATTATCAACCCGCAGGATGTCAGGACTGTAACGACTCCGCAAACACCGGAAGTATCACGAAAATCTTCCTCCCTATTATAGCCGATGCATATCGGCAGGTGAGGAAGGTTAAGTAGTCTCCCATTAACGTGCAAATATTGACGGGATACGGGGGAATAGGCGAATATATCTACAGGTTCAAGCTGAAGGAGGATCCAGGATGTGAGTGTGATCCACAGGAGAGAGAGACAGTGTGGCACTTATTACTTGCATGCCCAGGGTACTCGGCCGCCAGACACGATCTTCAGTCGCAGCTGGAACTTTTTGCCGCATGTTTAACTTGCGAAGCAGACCAGCAGTCATCTTCTACTAACCTACGTGGAGAAGATCTTCCGCACGGTGGCCGAGAAAAATAAAAACATAACGCCTGCAAACCCCCAACACAGACCTCACACCTCGGTTTCTTGGTGCGTGACACATCAAAAAGGGAATTTGCCTTCCCAGACCCCAACGCTGAGCTAAGCGAAGCCGAGCGACTGCAATTAAAGGTAGCAGCCGAAAAAGAAGCTGCAAGAACAACGGAAGGTGGCAGTCCAGAGAGAAGACCATTTTAGGCTATAACACAAACACTAACGACCCAGACACACACGACCCAATATGATCCACAGCAGTTCGCCATTGACCGTCTTCTAAGAAGAGTTTGGATTCTGAAACCGGACCCACAGCAGAAAAGAACCAGAGCCGATCTGGGTCAGGTGAGTGCGCCTGTCCAAATCCCGGTAGTGGGACCGTTGGATCTCATGGAGAACGCGATCCTCGAGTTCAATGCTGTCCTGGAGGCCACGATGAAAGTCAGTACTGAGAAGATCCTGGAAGACTATCGTCTGGGTATCATGGGCTCCTTGAAAGCGAGACTCGGGGAAGCCGAAGCAGCCATATACAACAACAATACTGCCCAGATCATCGCAGGGAAGATGTCGGGCAGATACATGGCCGCGTTTAGCTCCAACAGTGGTTTCATGCTTAGGGAGGAGGAAGATTCGCAGGAACCTTGTCCCTTGCTGAGGTTTAAAACAACTCTGAGTGACCCCATCGTAGTGGTGGCCCGGTGCAATAAGATCATGCTGGATAAGAAGATCATCGCGAAGGTGAAAACTGTATCGAGAGTCTTCAACTCTACAGTAGCGAAAAGCACCGAGGCAGTACCCTCGATCGAGTGAACAAACGGGGTCCCAGGCTGCGGAAAAACGACGTGGCTGGTGGATAACTTTGATGTGGAGAGATGTGTAGTCGCGACCAACACAACCGAAGTGGCTAAGGAACTCCAGGAGAAACTGTTGCAGGCTCATGACAGCAACGCCAAAAAGAGAACACGCACCATGGCCTCGATCCTCGTAAATGGTTTTAAAGAGTCCGAGAAATGTCCGCGTGTAATCGTGGACAAGGCTCTTATGAACTGTTTCGAGGCGATCCTGACAGCTGCCCGGTTAGCGTCGTCGGAATCACCAAACAACTTCTCTGCACTCACAGGAACCCGATACAATGGTATTTAAGCACCCAAACCGATAGTGAGATTCTTGAGACTGGAGGGTTATTCAGGATCGCAGATATCCCTACACCCCTCCGATATTTTTAACGCCAGTTTAAATCACGTCTACCTAAGAAAAGGTACGGACTCAGAGTCCGTAGATTGTGTATATTATTATAATAATAATAAAAGTAAAAAAAACAAAACCCCGAGATGAGGGTTCCGCTCACCTGTACGCCTCGGGCCGGCCCTTCTCCTCGATGCTGCAGGTGAGCACGAGGCTTTTACCCTTCACGACGCGCCACGGCGAATACGTCAGCTTGGCTGGTCCGGGAGGGTCTGCAACATTATACGAACCGATTTCCTTATTAATGACAATAATAATGAATAAAAGGCAGCTGAAAGATATTATCATTTTTTTTTATCAACGTGTCTACGTGCGTATATTAGAAATATACAAAAATATACAAAATTCCTGCACCGATACTATTATTATATAAAAGAATTATTTTGATGAAAAATATTGATAGATAAAGCAAGTTTATATAAAACGAAACTCTTACAGTTGACAACCAGTTCAGTCTTATCGCTTTCGTCGCCCCAGCCGGCCAAGTTCTTGCCTTTACACGAGTAGTTCCCGTGGAAACTTCTCGTCGTATCCTGCAGCAGCAGCATGGACGGGTCCACCTCGTTACACAGGTTCTCTAGAATCGATATATATATATATATATATATATATATATATATATATATACATTATGATTTTGTGAGCTTAGTTGATAAGTTGGCTTTGTTCTTGGATATTACGCTTGATACAAAGTTACAATGGGATCCTCACATTGAAAAAATAGCGGAAAGACTAAGTAATGCTGCACTCGCAGTTCGCAAAATTCCCCACCTGACAGATATTGCCACTTCTAGGTTGGTCTACTTCGCTTACTTTCATAACTTAATTCCTTATGGTCTTTTGGTTTGAGGGACAGCAGGTGAGGTGGACACCGTATTTATTTAAAAAAACGAGCAGTTTGAACTTTACAATAAAGTTACTTGCCGGATCTTTTCGATGACTGGGTTATTTTACGAACCCGTTTTGACGTTCATAAACGTCTTCACAGGGCCTAAATTGAATAGGGTTTTTTGATTTGATTTGATATAAGCATTACGTAATGACTTTCTTACTTCATGCAAATGTTGTCTACGACATAGTGTAAACGATCGGTTAAATGCTATTTTTATACTCTTTATTTCATATTACAATAGGATCTCGGAAGCATTTCAATACATTCGTATAACATTGGTTGTTCTGAATAGAAAGTTGTCATAGAAGGCCGCTGTTATTTATGAACGGTGCTTAATAATCATCAAGTTATTTATTTTACCGAGCGAGAGTACGAAATAAAGTAACAAAGGCACGTACCCTCAATTTATAACATCAGCTTTTAATAATTAGGTTGATAAATTAAGTTTTTTTTCTGTATATATCTTTAACGTATCTTTTAGATCAGAAATGTGTTTATCTCGAGGAATTATAAACAACATCGTACCGTCTCCATCTGTAGAGTTGCAGTCAGGAAGATGCTTCAGCAGATCACCGTCAAGGTACCAAAGCACTTCGTCGAGCTGAGCGGGATTACCGCGCTCCACAGCGCACGTCAGCGTCACGTTGCGATGCTGCGACTCCAGCACCGGACTGGGCGTGCTCAGCAGCAGCCGCACCGCCGGCCTGACTGCAGGGACCGAGGGTCAGTACTGTACTACGTAAGGGTACATATGCACTATGCAGATAGCCGGATTGCTAATCTCTCCCATCGTTTTGATCGCTGCGGCCGGACTGCCTTCCAGCCGGGCGGTTGCTATACACACTACGTAGATAGCGCTAGTTTGTGGTTGTCCGCCATTGACGGTGTACGTATTTGCTGACGCTCACGCATTTTATTGATGCCAACAGATAATTAACTATGGATTAACGATACAGAAATAAATATAATTGAGATACAAACTGAGTCCGCAATCTAGAACACAATCAGCATAATATTCGGATAGATACTTTTTGATTTCTTCGAAGAATAATTGAAAATACTTGATAACGAAATGTGTTTGCAAATGAAAAAGCACCCAGTATTTTCTTTCTCTTTATAGACCGCGAGTAATCTTCAAAGTCTATCTTAAGAATAGAAAATAAGTTGATGAAACAGGAAACCATAACGGTTTCTCAGGCGGTACCCTACCAGTGGGCAGCAGTGTGACAGAGTAGCAGTGAGAGCGGAGGACTCACACAGCACGTCGACGCTGATGGCGCCGTCGCTGGCGGAGGGCCCGACCGCGTTGCGCAGGCGGCAGGTGTAGTTGCCGAGGTCGGCGCCGCTCGCGTTGTTGATGATGAGCGACTGCTGGTCGGTGTTCCCGCCCGAGTACCGGCCCGGCTCCGTCACGTTCACGCGCTCGCCGTCGCGGTACCTGCAGCGACCGTGCCTCTTAAGCAATCACCGACCAGGACAGTTGACTCTTCTTTACCATCGACACTCTACTTACCAGATGACCTCGGTCAGGGAGGAGGGATTGCTCTCATATTCACATTTGAGTAGAATTTTGGCACCCTCGATGACAGTGATGTTTTTGGGTTCTACCCTCACAATCGGTGGATCTGCAAAGTGGTAATATGCATTGCTGACATTACAATTATGACTATGAAAGTCTGCTCAATCCATCGCTAGACATGAAATCGTATCTTAAACTTTGTAGTATTTTCCTTCATAATCTTTTGTGTTGTAATATAACGGATGTGTAGCGGTTTTCTGCTTAAATAACTTCACAACACATAACTCACCCACTCTTCTTTACTAGTACTCGATGCATACACACATGCACACTCGTATACAAACATACAAACACATACATTTTTACGTCTTAAGTAAATATCCAAACGTAGGGCTCTGGCATCTATGAAACAGTTTTAAACTAGTATAGATGTTAACGTCACCAGTATAGTAATATTCTTAACTTTATTGGAATTCATCATTTTATTTAATTTTAAGTAAGCTATAAAGGGTGTGTATTTGATGTGTCCGCGACTCCGTTCGCGTGCAACGAAAATTTTATTTAATCATTTTCATGAAAAAAATTTGTTTAATCTATGTTACTCTGGGTTACTGTAGCATTGTAATGGTAAAAGAGTTTTTAAAATCGGTGCAGTAGTTCTTGAGTTTATTCGTTACAAACAAAAATTAAAATCATTCCTCTTTATAATATTACTATAGATTACAGCAAAGAGTTACAATTTACGCGATCCAATCGGGGTTTTATTGAAAATTCTTTTTACAATTTGTGATTAGGTCTTTTTATTGCAAGAGCCTCGGAGGAGACGAGCAAGATGAACGAGATGAACACTCACACCAGATCTCGAGTTCCCTGGTGGTGTGCATGGGATGGTCGTGGGTCTCGGTGGTGACTTCGTTGAATGCCTCGCAGTGGAACTTCTGTCCGTTCTCGTAGCGCGTCGCCTTGAAGGTCAGGTTGGAGGTGGTCTCGTACGTGGTGTCGCTCTGTGGTATACCAATGCTAACAGTCTATACATATTCCACAATTCATTCTATAACACTCTTATATAACATATCTTGCTTTAATATACCTTGTTCAAGTTAGGTCTCTAATGATAAAAGTATTTCAATTGCATTTTTGTTGCATTTGCATTTTTCCTGCACTTACATAATATGCACTTTTACTTAGAATCTTCTAGAATTATTTAGTAGTTCTGAAGAGCTATTCAATATTATTCCTTCTTCTCCTTTCCATAACAAGTTTCCTATGGCGTTCTTTTGCTGTACCGAAAACATATGGAACAGTCTCCCAGCCCCCGTATTCCCTTTCTCCTATAATATTTGGTCTTTCAAGCAAAACGTAAAGAGGCATTAACTTTCGTTCCAGCAATTGTCGCTACTGTTCTTGGATAGTACCGTGCTTGCCATCAGGTACAGTGGCTTCACTTTGCCGAGCTATCTTAAAAAAATAATGACTAACACAATATTTTATTAAAATGGTTATTATATTTAATAAAATACTCATAACCATGAGAGAGACATTATTAAACTGGACGTTAACAAACTCTCCAAATTTTATTTCGCATATTTTCAGTGAGCCTGTGCTGAGGTTGGTACCTGTGGTACGACACACACATACTAAGCAACTCTTCGATTACGTAACTATATAAATCCCACGTAATTATTTCTGCATAGAAAATGTTATTTTTTTTGCGTGTTTGTCCTTCTACAGCCTCGCGTATAGGCGAGTCCTGATGTGCAAATCGTAAACATAGTTACGGTTCAAGGGGTGCAGAAGGTTAGTACTAGGCTTGTTGTTGGAGTAACTATTCAATAATTAAACTAAAAAGTTGTGTTCATAACCTGCGTGTTAGGTCTCTATACTACAGAGTACAAAGGAGGCACCTACGCGACTATGTATTGTAAAATAAGCGTTCCAAATCGAGAAAGTATCAAAAATCACAGCTCATTGACAGCCAACATAATCGTTAAGATATATGAATATATTATACGAAACAACTTTTTAACAAATAAAGAATTGCCTGGGCTAGTAGAATTTAAAATCCGGCTGCAAAACTAGCAACTTATTTTTCACTCGACTTTTAAGTTTATGTACGTTCGAAAAAGATCCAAAATAATGAAAACACCATCGTACGCTTGTGGTGTCGCTAAAATAAATTTAACTAAAGAACTAATTGATGTTTGTTTGATACTGTTGCTAAAGGTAGTAAAAGATGTTAAAATTGTGCCTATTGCATTTGGTAAGGGTGGATTGGGAGGTGCATTATTTTGTGTGGAACAATAGATAGTTGCAAACAGAGTACTCACCATTTCGACTTCCCGCTGCTGCTCCGGGCACAGTCATCGCCCGCACATGGAATATATATTCATTAGATCATTACCTGTATTACTATGTATCGGGGTTATAGACAGCAAACCTCACTCTAAAGCGATCAAATGATACAGTAACATGTTTTGCTATTATTTTCCGCACATCACAAATCGATATAATAAACACTTAAGAAAGTCTTATTATACTGTCGCATGTCACCATTTTTCTATATAGTCTACATGTTTTATAAAAATTGCAAGTAATTCAAACTTAATTTTGTAAAATAAATCGGATGACACAATAAAAAGTTAAATATATCCCTCTCTTTACACCACTTCTAATTACTTTTGTGCGAGAAAACGTAGCCTATGACTAACTCCAGGTTCTCATCTCTCTCTATACCAAAATGCATAACAATCTATTCATGGGTATAGGCGTGAAAGCGTAACAAACAAATAAAACAAACCTACTTTCTCATTTATAATAGAAGTAAGTAAAGATAGTAAGGATTACAAAGTAGCATTTGAGTTCATATCTTCACATTGTTGGTATAACAACTATTATAATCATATGAAATAACATCTGACGAGGATACGAGCCTATCGCGAATTCAAAACAATTTGTAAATAAAACATAAACTGTCCAACGCAATACGATATCATTAGCATGTTATTAACGAATAAATTGAAAACGGAAACTTCTCAAATCACAATTCTATCGTCGGCCGTCGCGAGTGACGCGAACTGACACTTAGATTTTATGTTAAAAGCGAATCTTTTATCAATTTGTCTTCACTCAGTTGCACTAGCAATTTGCGTTAACTTTTCTCGCGTATTAAAGTACGATAGAATTTATGTAAAATTTGACAACGAAAGTGTCAATAATCTGAAGCAAAGAATCGGAATTCACGGAACTCGGAACTTCAATGAGTGCGGTTAGCAACACTACGCATTGGTAGATTGGTAATCCCATATATTTTTTGTTTTCTTTTTAAGTTAGGAATTATTGAAAGAACGCTTGGTGTAGGGCCTTTCAGAGCTATTATAGTTAGTACTATTAATGTATTTGAAACTCGTATTGAACAGGTTTCAGTATACAGTGATTGCGCAAAACGCGAATTTCACCGGTTCATTTATTGGCATGGTTTCACTGTACGTACATACAGCTACACGTTATTTCATATTAGAGAGCGTTAGAACGAACACGGGCAACATCCGCTCGGACAAATAAAATTGCTATATAGGGAAAACCAATAAATTTTCACAAGCGAAAATCAGCTTTTCCAAACAGACTTTTCCTTTAAAACGTCGAATGGAACAAAGTTTTCTCTGAAGAGAGGGAAAATATAAAATTTTCTCGGCTCGGGGCGTCGCGTGTTGCCGGAGCGGGTGCCACAGTGTAACGGCAAACGGCCAGTGAGGAAACTCTGACTATATTCGTAATTTTGTGTGAGACACTTTACATATATTATTCAAATATTTCACCACAAATAAATTCCATGTTTAATATTAGATTTTAACCTACAACTCCACTCTGATGAAGTTTAAGATTTCGTGTGTTAAAATAATCTATATGTTGTTACATATACTTTTCATAACTGAATTGATAAATATGGAGTGCACTTAGCAAAATGAAATACTCTATTTATTTACTACGTTAAATTTAAAAAAACTTTTAAGTATACTGTTTTGAAAAATATTATTTTATCTACAAACTTTACTGATCACTTTCGAAAGTTTATCTTATAATGTCCTTAAAGAGGAAAATCTATTTACGGAGGACATAACCCAAGAAACGGCTACAATATAAGCTTGTTCTAATATATTGACCACGGTCACCAGGTTATAAAAAAATTGTAGTAAGTATTAACTTGAAACTTTACATACTTATCAGGGACCAACAACAATGCAATAATTTTATAAGTTTGTTTATAAGTTATCATACTAATTGTTGTTAATAATTTATTCACATATATTGGTACAAGTACTTATTATCAAAACAACATAAAAACACTTCGCACTTTTTACAATCAAATGAATAATTTTGTTCATCACTCTATTTCTATTCTAAACTTAGTGAAGATAATTTTTTGTTTTTTAGTTTGATTTTCTATTAAAGGAGATTTTTTCATTTTTTAAACTATCATTTATTTTCTTATAGAAATAAGATAAATATTTACAGTTAATAAATACTAAATTCCCTTCTATAGTTCTGATTTTTAATCTTGAAAAATTTGATGGTATAAACGAGTTTATTGGCATGTGTTACAGGCTCTGGGTTTTTACCTATGATTCCTAAACATTACCTAGTATAGTAATACAATATTGTAAGAAAAAAAACCTAAGAAGTGTTTGGGCTGGTCGTGGGTAATCAAATGTTGCTTTCATTTGTTGTGTAAGGATTACTGAATTAGAGCGATGCTGAGATGATTCATTCGCATCAAGATGCTTATCTCTTAAATTAAGGATAAATAAGGTTACTTTTCCAGTATATTGTTTAAAAATTGTATAAGTAATCGTAGAACTTGCGCCCTGAGGTTCTCCATAGGTTGTATTTTTTATATAAATGTTATTTTTATTTAAATCTTATATTGTTTCACCTCTGCGACTCGCGACGGCGCATGTTAGAGAAGTAAACTTTTACTTTACACTATCTCGCGTAATACATTATATAAATATAATATCAAACATAATATTATAGCGTAATAATTCCGCTTTTGTCATAACTAGTGCTCAAAAACACTGTACACTACAGGGTATAATACAAAAGGTTTTGGTAACACAAAATAATAAAAAAAATATATGTATCACTTCTTTGTATAACATTTATAAATGTAAATAATTTGATTCAACATAGTAATAAAATATAAATATGATGTATTTCGATGCGAGAATAATATTTGTAAAAGGTCTATTTTACTGCTAAGTTTACCTTGTTACCATATTTCTCTTCAACGAAAGCTCAAGCTCATTGTATGTGTATTCGAGATCACGTCCCTTGACCCCACGTCCGGATACACAACCACTGAGATATCATCGCTTCTAAATGTTTCTCTTTTTATTTTGTATTGCAAAGGTACATGTAGTGTGAGTACTCACGTCAATGGTGTGCGTGGTCGCGTCGATGCGTTGCGTGCCGTTGTACCAGACGACCTGGGCGGGCGGGCGCGCCCCACGCGCACTGCACGACAGCGTCAACAGCGTGTCCTGCGTCGCGTGCTCGCCCACGCCGGAGATCACCGTCTTGTTGGGGGGCACTGACGACACATTTGTACATGTTATTCGCATTATGTTCCACAAAGTAGTACCGGAACATAACGTTCTTGTAGCAACGAATTGTAGACAAAGTCTAATATTGACATAAAATTAGGTCTACATCAAAGTTTGTTGCAGTGAGATGCATATCTTGTTACAATGTTTCAAATCGTATGTTTATTGTATTTTATAACTAGCTTTTACGTGCGGCTTCGCTCATGTCAATATTGATTTTCTGAAACAAATTGGAAGACGCAATAAAAACTTTCAAACACAGTTTATCCATCTCTTTACCTTAGTTCTGATCACCTTTCGAGCGAAGAGTAGCCTATCACCTTTTCCAGATTATCCATCTATGTTTGTACCAAAATTCACCATAATCAAATCCAGCGGTTTTGGTGTGAAAGCGTAACAAACAAACAAACAAACAAACTCACTCTCGCATTTATAATATTAGTAAGGATTAAATAATACAAGGTAAGTGCTTATTATCGCTTCGTTTGAGATTATTTCTGAGAGTAGAAAGTATGTGTCAACGAATCACTAAGGTAACCTAGACTTAGCCGATTTGTTGGAGTGGCGAGCGTTTGAACAGTCCTCATATACATAAAAACGTATTGCTGTAACAGTACTGAATAAACTTAGTAGTTCTGAGCAAAACTACGCAGCGCGTCCCCTCGGGAGCGTCAGCCCGTCCGCGTCCCGTACAACCCCTCGTCCCTCAGCATTGTTGCTGCCACAGGGCAACTGCAGGGCGGTGAGAAAATTGTACATTATCTTTTGAAACTTATAATGCCTCTCGGAAGATATCATTAACACGTTGTGCAAAAACAAAAGAACAAGGAAGATCTAGCAAAAAAGCATTTAGAGTTAGGAATAATTCGAGATTATAATATTAGTTTTGTAATTAAATATTTTTTAAGAAAATTATTTTATGGGATCTGATGTTGTAAAATAGAAGGAATTTGTACACAAAACAGACCTGCAGCTTTCGTTAATATTAATTTCCTCAACCAATTCTCGTTGTCGATCGATACAGAAATATTTTTTCTATAAAATACTATTAAATTATTATTTCATCATGTTCGTGAATCTGATAGATATGAACTTACCCAAACTTCGAAATTATACGTAACTGTTCTCTAAATTTTGAAGTAAATTGGATGACCCAATAAAAAGTTTCTTACTAAGTTTATCTATCACTTTTACCTCACTTCCTGTACGTTTTTCGAGAAGAAAATAGCCTATCATGATCTTTAGGGTCCCATCTGGCTATATATATTAAATGTCAGTATATACCAAAATTAATTATAATCGATTAAGAAGTTTAAGCGTAAAAGCTTAGCAAACAGTCAAACTCATTTTTGCATTTATAACACTAGTAAAGAATTCCTCTACATGTAAACGTATGGGTAGATTCGATAACTGGCCCTGACCTATCGGTCTTGTCTGCTCTGCCGAAGGCCGCCCATTTTACTCCAACTACTTGGCCGACTGTAATGCGGCATGCGATAAATTGACGAAATAAAACGAGGTAATGGAAAAAGTTTCGCTCTAAAAACTGTACTTTATTAGGCTGTACAAAAGTTGTATCACTGCATCGACACAGTTACACTATGTACATCAAGTCTGGTCTCATCTGCGAACGAATAGTAAAACTAACTGATCCGGCATTTTTTCAGCCTTCGGGGAATTTCAGAAAATGAATGCTCGCGTCGGCCAGGGGTCCAGGTCGTGCGTTCGATCCCCCTGACCCCAACCCCCTCGCTAACCTTTGCACTGTGGTCTGCTCATACGGATAAATGTTTATCAACAGGAGTTCATACCTAATACCTAATACCATATACCTAAGGTGTTGCAGGTAGTATAGCGTCAAAGTTGCCTCTTCGCGCCGCGAGAAATTATAGATTATTTTCATACTAGCTGTGCCCGCGACTTCGTTCGCGTGAACTCGAAAAGTGTTTCCTCGAGTAGGTTCTGAGAAATTTCTCAGATATATATTTTACAGTGATTCAGATATTATTCTTCTATCGTACTTAACTCGCGCCATCATTCAAATTATAATAACTTTTATTAGAATTAACCGATAGTAATGTAACACAGACTAAAATTAGTGGCGCATTATTGTAATCTTTGTACTTTAGAAGTGTCACGTGCTCAAACGAACAGACAGACATTTCTGACAATGATTACAATTTAATTTATTATTTATTCTTAATCATTTACTATTCTTTTACATGAATCTGTGAAGGACAGACATTGAAATTTACATTCTTATTATATATATAGAAGATTATTTATTCAGAGTGACTTCGAATTGTAACGCAAAACCTGATATACATTAACTTATTAATGTTCTTATTTCGAGCTTAAATTAATAGTACAGTTGACTTACGAGAGCCATGACATTGGGTCTGAGCATTCACCTTAAACCCAGAATAATTTCTGAGTTGTGAATATTAAATGAATTTGTACAGTGTAGTATAAAATGTATCATAAATAACCATTAGGTGTCGATTTGCAAACAACAGAGGCGGAACAAAGTACACTGTAAATTGCATTCAATTTGATGCACTACGTACTATGAGTGCAAAGATCGCGAAATTGCATCCCGTTTTTAAGGACCTATTCTCGAATGGGCGACTACTTTATTGATTCAAAATTCTTATTTATTATTATAAATGCGAAAGTGAGTTTGTTTGTTACGCTTTCACGCCTAAATGGCTAAATCGCTTCTAATGAATTTTGGTATATAGATAGATTGGGACCTGAGGACGGTGTATACTACTTTTCCTCGCGAAAAACTTATAGGAAGTGGGTAAAGGGAAGCTTTATATGAAACTTTAGTGAAATAAATATTAACGCGGGCGAGACCTGGGGTAAAAGCTAGCAACCTATATATATATATATATATATATATATATCATTGTAGTTAGTACAATAATAGTTCAGTACATTTCTCCTGTGTTTGTCAATCGAATTTCTTCTTGTTTTGTCATATTTGGTAGCTATTCATGTGTTTTAATGTGGTCAATGCATAATTAGCAATGAATTATGATTTTCCGCAACTTTCACAAGAAATAATTCATATTTTTGAACAAACACTAGCAGTTGTAAAATGTCCATTCGTGTTGAACTCGCGAGTGTATGCTGTGTAGTCCGAACCCGGTCATTATGTTCGGTCGTAAATGCCCTGCGGCCGGTGTCCCGCCCGCCCCGGGGCACTCGCTCCCGACCTACAAACCCGATCCCTGTTATAGAACATAAAATATAATTTGATTAACTAAAGTGTATTGAACACGACGTTAAGCTCCCGGGGTGTTGCGGTACACTTCAGGGTGAGGGCGGCAGGGGGGGGGTGTCAGTGTCGGGTGCGGGGAGGGGACGCATAAATGGTTTTGGGGTCGCTCTACACCACTTCAATATATTAATTACATTCATTACTGGCTATCGACAGTACAGATGTGAACATTCTCGTAGACCGTCAACATGACGGCAGACACGGAAAATTGGGTCACCTCATCTACTCATCCATATTTAGTTTAAGTTTTCGTAATATGTTCGAAGCGATAATAGCTTAGTCGGTAGTGTGTACGGATGCCGTGTCAAGGGACGTGAGTTCGGATCCACCTGCAATGAGCTTGAGTTTTCAGTAAAGGAAATCATCGTGATGAAACCTTAGCACGGTGGTAGAGATTTTTCTAATGCTTGCCTAGCTAATTTCCGTCCTTAAGTTGAAAATCTGCCATCAAATACATCTCGGTGTATTCCGGCACTTGCATTTGAGAGCCAGTGGACAATGTCATTAAAACTTAACTAAAAAAAAGCCATGATGCCTACACAAGTAAAAATTTTTTTTTCACACAATAATTTCAAAAAGGTGCAAACTCGTATCTATATGTTGAGGTTTGGAACCTACGACCTTGCTTAGGGGTGATTATTAAGTCACATTTCAAGCCGACCGACCAAGCGTTCATATATAACTAGCTAGTAACAAACATTCTCCATACACTATATATATATAAATGGCAAGCGTTTGGTGACGATGACGCGAGTTCCATAATCTTTGTTCACACAAAAAGTACTCAAAGTGACTGAAGAAGTTGAACATGTTTTGAACAAAGATAGTTTTGTTAAGTCACAGATGTATAATGTAGTAAGAGGCAAGAGCCTTCGGTTAGACTTGATTCGGTTGGTTAATCTGAACATTTGTTTCGGGGACGGAGACAGTTTTTCCCATTTAATTTGACGACAGAATAAATTTCCATTAGAGAGCTCGGCTCGGCTCGGCTCGAGGCACTCTGCTGATACCGGTTTATTAACGAGCGCAATTATCTGAACAAGCGCCGCCACATAGATTAATGGAAGGAGAACTGATCTCGCGCTTGAGACGCTTCGGGAACGCAATACCGTCGCGACGTCGCTGGACTTCTATGTTCTAAATTATATTAAATTCTAGCTGCATAACATACACCATTCTCAACGGTGGAATAGCTTAATATCGATACTACTGACTGTATTCCTTGTCTCTTTATAATTGTAGCAAATCTTAGACTAAACTTCGCAATCACAATTGTTAAATTAAGTTTATTACGTCTCTATAACTCTACTATCATGTATGTAAGTTATGACCACGTGCCTAGCATTTGCTCTTCAAATGTAATTTCTATCAGGAAGCAGCTACTTAGATAGCTTCTCTCCTTATCTAACCACTATTAAAAAGCGGAAATTATTAAGGCTATTTAAAATCAACATATGTTATCTACATATATCACCAATAAGAACAAACTAATATTGAAAAAAGTTACAGAAATGGGTGAAAATTGCGGCCAGTTTATTTATAAGTTTACCCGATCTTCAAAAACCATGGTACGCTCAGATCGAGCATGGTAATAGTAAAACTTAACTATTCGAAGCATGCGATTGTACAGAGCATAGTGAGTGGTACTGACCCCTGACGTTGAGCGACAGCTTGGTGACGATGTCCTGCTGGAGCGCCGCTGAGGACACCACGCAGGCGAGCCGCGCCGCCAGCTCGTCGCGTGTCACCGTCAGCTGCAACGTCTGCACCACCGTCTGCTTGTCCGGCGTCACCGTTTGAGCTGGAAATATAAACTGCATTCTCACTCACACTCTATTACACATATTGGCATGGTAGTAAGGCTTTTTATAATACCCGCCTAGCTAGCTACAATAACAATAGGCGTGCTCCGGCAGTTGCACTTGAGAGCCAGTCCCTCCACAAGTTTAGCATGTCCGACATCTTGGACCACATCGTCACTTAACATCAGGTGAGATTTTTTTTTTTTTTTTTTTTTTTTTTTTTTTTATGTTGCACAGCAAAGTGACTGCACTGGACCTGATGGTAAGTACAGTACAATCCATATCAGCGGCGACTGACAGCGAACAGAATTCACTGCCAGTCGCGGCTGTCATGCTGGCCTGCTTAGGTACCTCTTCACGCCTCTTTTGAAGGACCCAATATCATAGGAAGGAGGGAATACGTTGACAGGAAGACGGTTCCACAATTTCACGGTGCGACAGAGATAAGAGTCAGCAAACTTTTTGGTTCTGGATGTTATAGGTGAAACCGTGAAATTGTGACACCGAAGCCCTGCCCGTGTGGTTCTGTTGTGGAAAGGAGCAGAGGGGATGAGTTCAAAGAGCTCCTCAGAACACTCACCATGATACAAGCGATAGAACACGCTTAGAGAGGCAATATCCCTGCGCAATTGAAGCGGTTCTAGAGTGTTGGTAATAGCTGTATCATTTATAATACGGACAGCCCGCCTTTGCAACTTTTCTAAGGCATCGATGAGGTATTTAGCGGATCCATCCCAGAGGTGCGAACAGTATTCCATGCACGGACGAACCTGGGCCTTATAGAGAAGGTACAGCTGGTCGGGCAAGAAAAACCGTCGCACTCTGTTCAGGATTCCGAGTCTCTGAGATGTTTTGGAGATGACATACTCGATGTGGTCCCTAAGATTTAAGTCACTCCGAATATCTATTCCCAAGATATTTAGGCTGTCGCGCATTGCAAGCTGGGTGCTCTGAAGAGTAGGGTTTGGTGAAAAGGGGGATTTTTTTAAAGTAAAGGCGCATACCTGGGTTTTCTTGGCATTGAATTCAACCAAGTTACTTGCTCCCCATGTGGATATGCGGGTCAAGACTTGGTCAAGTTCAATGACAAGTTCCTTCCGTCTCTTTTCTGTGTCTCCCCGTCCACAGCCAGGCTTACTGACATAGCACCCATGAACCGTGCTATCGTCTGCATAGCAATGAATGTGTCCCAGGGGAAGCATATCATTGATATGCAGAAGAAACAACGTGGGTGATAAAACAGAGCCCTGCGGAACTCCAGCGTTTACAGACATGAGCTGCGAGTTGTGCCCATCGACTAGGACACGAAATCTGCGCTCATGCAGAAAGCTGGAGATCCATCGGCACAAGTTGTCGGGGAGTCCGAAAGCCGGGAGTTTGGAGAGAAGACCACGGTGCCAGACCCTATCGAAAGCTTTGGCTATATCTAAACCAATAGCCAGTGCCTCGCCATGTTTGTCAATCGCTTCCCCCCAACGGTGCAATATGTACGCTAGAAGATCCCCCGTTGATCGGTTCGGTCGAAAGCCATATTGACGATCATGGATAAGAGGGTGGTCTTCTAGGTGGCGCACAAGTTGGGCATTTAATATGCGTTCCATGACTTTGCACAACGTTGAGGTTACAGCGATTGGGCGGTAGTTATTAGGGTCTGAACGATCACCTTTTTTTGGAATTGGTTGCACGTTGGCCTCTCTCCAAACGCGGGGCACGTCACCAGAGATGTAGGATTGTTGGTAAACGCGTGTTAATACTGGGGACAACTCGGCTGCACACTTTCTAAGTACAATTGGTGGGATACCATCCGGACCACTGGCCTTCCGGACATCGAGCGAAAGCAACTCACGGCGCACGTCTCTTTGCCTGATGCGGACCTCAGGCATCGAGATACCACTGTTAGGTGTTGTGGGCAGTTGCGCGTTACTATCGTCGAGTCGGGAGTTGTCCGCGAAGATGTTGGCCAATAAAGTGGCTTTCTTCTGCGGTTCATGAGCCAGTGATCCGTCCGGATATCGCAAAGGCGGCAGAGAGGATTGACAGAAATTTGCCTGGACGGCCTTCGCCAGCCCCCAGTAGGCGCGACTATTGGTTGGGTGGCGAACCAACTTCTGGCCAATCCGTGCAACGCGCTGAGCGTCTGCTCCTGCGTAAGCCTTTTTGCAGGACCTAGTGGCCTTATTATAGGCTGCCTTAAGGGAGTTGAGATTAGGATCTTTATTCGCGCGACCCTTGATCCAAGCACGGTACGCATACTGCTTCTGACTGAAAGCATCTGCGCATTCATGATTAAACCAAGGGCGTCCGCGGCGATTACTGACAATTTCGGACGTAGGAATGTAATATTCCATTCCAAGTCTAATCTCGGCAGCAATTGCCTCGGCAGTCCCAGAAAGATCTCTCTCATTAAAGCACCTTTGCCTCCAGGGTACGGATGCGAAATAATCTCGCATACCATCCCAATCTGCTGACGAGTAGTGCCAAACCTTACGCTTAGTCTCCGATGGACATCGAGGCAATGAACGCGGCACCGACGATTCAACGAGACAGTGATCTGAACTACCCAGTGGGGCACTGACAGACACCCTGTATTCGTTAGGATGACTCGTCAGCAGTAGGTCCAGCAAGGAAGGCGCTTGACCCGCTATGTCTGGAATCCGGGTGGGCTGGGTCACCAGTTGAGACAGGTCGTGCGTGAGAGCAAATGCATGAGCAGTTCGTCCTGCATGGTCGGTTGTTGACGAATTCAACCACTGTTCATGGTGTGCGTTGAAGTCTCCCAAAACCACCAATTCTGCAGTAGGGAACTGCTCTTGCGCGTCATCTGTCGCCTGACTTAAATACTCGAACAGCCGAGTTGTCACATTGTGACCATAACGCTAAAACTCTTACTATAAATATACGTTAGAGTACGAGGTTACTCTCAGGAAAAAAGCCATTTTGTTGACTCAACACACAAACAAGTATCTCATCGTAACCATATACTCTAGTTTTAGAAGATCACGACCTATCGTATGCCTAAAAAAATGCTAGCTACACCAAGTTTAGTGAGAGAACATTCGGCACCGGAATCAAAGTAAAACCGGAGTGTTGCTACAATTCGACGTGATTTTATAGCTTGAATGAGCTGCACCATATTCCGCTGTTGAAGTTCGAACATCATCTAATATTTACTTCATGTCAGAGTTTGTCGGTTGAAGGCAGTTGTGGTAAGACCGATCCCACTTCTAATGTCAGAGTAGCGGAGGTACTCTCAGGCAATAAGCTATGTTGTTGACTCATGTTTTTATTCGTAAAATGACAACTACTTCCGAATGATGAGTCTCGCTCGAGAATCTCTCACGATATAACCTAACCAGCGTTACGTAGTACCTTTTTATAGTATAGTGGATCGCTGCCATAACTTAATGCGTAAACATGCGTTAAAGTACTTTTAATCATAATTTGTTAATATACTCGTAATGCACTAACATTTACTACAACTTTTGTATAAACAGCTTTTGTATATCTTAAACCTTTTTTGAGATAGAGAGCAGAGCGTGCGCAGTGTTTAACTATTTAGAGTAACATTCGAGGTCAACCTGTAGACCCGATTAAAACGTGCCGTATAAAGTTTATAAATTGTTAATAAATATGTAATTCTTATAATTTGTATTTTTTATTAAAAATCACGTTATAATTAATATATCCTTTTTTATAATTCAGTATCTATTAATTTAATAACACATACCTACACGTGCCATTATAAAGTTATTAAGGGATATACTATAATTATATTTTAAGTAGCAAATAATTAAGTACATCTTCATTCATCTGAGGACTGTATCGATCGTCTTCACTTTGCACAGTTCAGCAAGTTATCAAAACTGAATGAATCTGTGCAGTTATAAAATCTTCCATCAACGAGTGCACCAGCTCACCAACATTTAAACTGTATTTATTATCAAGTTCAGTCTTGGTTAGGACATGATTTAGAACCCCAGAATTGGGGTTGGGTTATGTGTGATGAATTTCTGGAAACTGTAATAGCAGTGAATCCGCCAATTCCGAAGGAATTGCTTAACACAATATTCTGCAATGGCAAGAATAGTTGTGGTTCTCGATGTGGATGCAGGAAATCATCCTGGATCCTGGAAGAACTACAGACATATTTAGCGACATGAAGATGAGGATGATGAGGAAGAAAATTGAAATTTAATAAAAACATTAATTAAAAAGTTAATTATCTTATTTTTATTTAGTTAAGAAGTATTAAGTATAAGTAAGATTAGAATTGATTTTTTTTATGCGAACATAGCGAGCTAACAAACTTAATAGCTAGTTAGCTAGCGCCAGTGAGCTCCCTCGGGCTCGGAGGGGATGTGTTAATGCATTTCCCCCGTTAAAAAAGGGTTTTTGTGACGTAAGTGTGTATAAGATTTAGGTGTTAAAATATTTAATTTGCTTCAACTCGGAGCATTGAATTGGTTTAAGCGTATCAAAGAAAATAGGCCGTACCTCTTTGTATTTCCTTTTCTTGTTTTTTCCTTATCTCTTTATAGTTAATTGAAGGCAATAAGGCTAGAGAGCTTCTACAAGATTTATCTAGACAGGGAAAGAAATATGAGTAGTCAAGATGATTGTAGACCTGCCTCGGAAAAGGGCTCCTCAATAAGCCTATATCCGTTTCAAAAGTCTAGAAAACTGCTCAGAGTATTCCTCTCTGCCGAGCAATGGACTCGGCATCCATACTGTGAATCCATAGTTCGCTATGAAGTTTGTCTCTCTTTATACTTTGAAATCTATAAGAAGGATACAGTGTTATTGCACATTGATATACAGTGTCAATTGTAAACGCATGGAACAAACAGAGCTGGCAGTGGACCGGCTGCTGAGCGAACGCGATGGAGATTGATAGCCCGCGTTCAAACAAACTTCAAAACTAACATTACACTGAGACATATTGCATGCGGGTTCAACGGGTTACCAGTAACTTATTGCCGGTACAAGAGTTTAACTAATAGTCGCGTCTGGAAGCGACCGCGCGCGGACCCATTCCACCGAACCCGTTTATACTAATATAGATTTTGTAACAACAATGTATCAAAGGAAACATTGGCTGATGAGTGTTTCAAACTGCCACATGCCACATCGTGGAATAAACGTATGACATACATAAAAGGAACAAAGAATATTTATTTGTAAGCCAACTGATTCAGCAGACGTTATTCTACTTTAACAGTACTAAATAAGTCGACGATACTGCCACGTATAGTACGCACGAATAGCATAATAACCAGTTCATACTTTAAGTGATGTTGTCAGCTATTGAAGAAAGATAATTGCATCGAAATTCGTAAGTTGGTTTAAGCTACAAAATTTTAACCTTTTTATTCCTGCTCCCAAGCGTATTGGGGTTATTATTTATCACCGTGTAAATGGCTGTTATTTTAACAAAATACGTCCAGTAGTTCTAGTTGGTGGTAGTAAGAAGACGGATGAGTGTCAAATGCATGCAATAGGAATGCAAACGTTGAAATGTGTGGTGTTACAATAATGGACAAAGTTAGGAATGAGTATGTTTGGGGTAGTTTGAAAGTGACGCGAGTGTTAGAGGAGTTCAGCTTGAATCGTTTATCTTGGTCTGGACATGTCATGAGCAGAGAGAAAACACATAGAGTAAGAAAAGTAATGAATATAAATGCTGAAGGATGGAAAGGAAGAGGAATGTCAAAGAAAAGATAGAGTGTGTGAGGAATGGGACGAAAGAAAATAGAGTGAAGGAAGAGATGGCAGTTGAGAGAGATTTATAGACGAAGAAAACGTTTTGCGCCGACTCCAAATGTCTTGGGAGCAGGGTGCGAAAATGAGGAATAAATTATTTTTACCTTCTATATAACAAAGTACAGGGTAATCATAAATTTTATACTGCATTTAAGGACCAGATTTAGCCCGGTTACAGTATTATTATATGCAAATATATTGTCATATATAGATACTGGAAAGAACCGCACCAGTTGACCGCTCTAAGCCCAACGGTGTTCACCACGAACAACACTCTAAAACAAATTATATAACGCTAAGGGAAGTGACCGTCTCATGGGACCGCGTGCTTCCTAATTACAATCACATTATGATAAATTTGTTTTGTTTGACCCGAACAGACCCGGGCAAATGTAATATTAATAAATCGTATCGGAATTGAAGCCCGAATGTCGTGCTGACGACACCTTGGGGACAGCACCGCGTCGGCCGTCTCCTCCAGCCCTAACATTATTGAGTTTACAACGAATCGAACAAGGCTTTCTGAATACTCAGATTTACGTAAAAACAAGGATTCTAATTTATGTAATTTTTGCAAATATATTCCACTCAAATAGAAAATTATTTACGAGTAAATTATGATCTAAAAACATATTGACATAGCAAACAGGACCAAACAACAATTTATTTTTTTGTTTACTCAACATATCCTGAGTCATAAACCATAATCATCGACATCAAATTATTCAAAAGAGTTCTTCAATCTACAACTACACAGACATGGATTTGAGTGTATAGAATACACATACCGATCAAATTTTATTAATGATTTCTTCCTAACTGGCACCTCACAACTTAATTTAATTTTATTAAATGTACTCAGAAGAGTATATATATGAAATATATGTAATTTCGCCCACGATATTGTTGTGGATTCAATTATTATGAAGTCAGAACCACATGTTTGCGCTGTAACACCTCACTCGGGGCTCGGTATTATCTGCACCAGTAACTGATACTCTCCGCTGCTCTGAGTACGACGTCAAATAAAATAAACTGTCTCGGAAAAGACACAAATCGTGAGGATATTGTCGCGGATGTAAAGTCTGCAGCGCGACGACCGGGAGCACAGGGCGGGCGGGATTGTAAAAACACCTCGGCTCATACATATTGCATGAACGTCCTACTCGCTCTGGGCAGCAGAGTGCGCCGCGCCGAGGTGACGCGATCACATCGTGAAATAACTTCACCTGAAGTCTCATTTTATTAAAAAAATGTGTCTCTATGTGGTAACCTGCATGATTACGTTTTGTATTAATTATTTACTAGCTGACGTTTTAGACATTGTCCTTTCTAGTACTTACTAGTTGTAAGTAAGTCACCTCTCTCGTTCAAAAATAATACAAAAACCTTGTAACATACCATAATCTTTATGTTAACCAGTCAAATACTGCTGAAATTAAGCGATTTAATATATGTAGGTATACTAAAAACATTCATTCATATATGCACACTGACATTAAATTACAACTAATAGATATATTTTGATATGTTGTCAGTAATTGAATAGAAAATAAATATGAAAATCTAGAATTAAATCGAAAAGTTTATTTACTGCAAAACTTTAACTTTTATTTTACGGGAAATCCTTTTGGTTTCCTAAAAAAAATTGTATATGTTTTCTCATAAACATTAATTCTAACTATGTTAAAATATCTATAAAAATCTTTCTAGTGTATTCGTAGTGAAGCACATGTATCATGTGACAGACAAAAAATAATATCAAAACGAGTATATTTGACGATACATTGACAACAAAGTAGAATCTTGAAGCGATGATAGCTCAGTGGTAGTGTGTAAGACTTCGTGTCAAGGGACGTGAGTTCAAGTCCACCTACAATGAGCCTGAGTTTTTGGTGAAGGGAAATATCGTGAAGAAACCATAGCATTGTGATAGGGCTTTTTCTAATGCCCGCTTGGATAGCAATCACCCTCAAGTTCAAAATCTCTCGCCAAATACTAATAGGTATGTTCCGGCAGTAGCACTTGAGAGCCAGCTCCTCCACAGGTTTAACGTGTCTACCAACTTGGGCCGTATCATCACATAAGATCAGGTGAGGTTATGGCCATAACGCTAAACCTTAACTATATAAAAAAACTCGCAAATAATTATTGTACAAATTGTGTTTAGTTATGGTTCTAATATAAAAAGAAATATTTTTATATGCAGGAGCGACTCGCAAATAAAGTATGACGAACTTGTGTTGGACCGTGACAGCGGGCTGGTAGTGTTTTTTTTTATATAGATTTAGTGTTATGTCCACAATCTCACCTGATCTGAATTCATGATGTGGCAAGATGGTAGACACTAAGTGCCTAGTGAAAGGACTTGTTCTCAAGTGTAACTGCCGAATACGCCTATAGGTATTTGGCCGCAGATTTTCAACTTAAGGATGATGCTAGTAGAGCAAGCCAGGCGGGCATTAAAAAAAGCCTACCACCGTGCTACAATTTAATCACGACGTTTTCCTTCACCGATAACTCAAGCTCTTTTCAGGTGGATTCGAATACACGTCCATTGTCGAGACCTCCGTACACATTATCAAGCTACCATTGCTTCAAAATTACTTCGTGTTATTGTATATATGTATAATACAGTCTCATATAAGTCAATACGTCGTCTCGGTAAAATAAAATTTTTTTATTGTGATTTATTTTATAAAGATTTTGATATAGTTGTGGTGGAATGAAAATGCAAGTGACAGCGGGTCGCGCCGCGGGAGAGTCCAGTCCCCGAGGACTGCGGGTCGGCGCCCTCCGCCCAGGTGTTCGCCAACTTATTCAAATCTATCTCATGTATTATTGATGCCGCGAAGGTATTGCGGCGCCCACGCCTACGCCCACGCCCACGTCTACCACTCTATCAAAATTAATTAACGCGTCGCGCGATTTACACGGCTCGAATATTTCTACACAGAAATAAACATACTTGGGATTTTTACTTCAATTTATAATTTTAAATCCTTACTAATATTATAAATGCGAAAGTGAGTTTGTTTGTTGCGCTTTCACGCCTAAACCGTTGAATCTATTTTGACGAATTTTAGTATACGAATATTAATAAGCTAAGCTTATTGGAAGTGGGGTAAACTTTGTAGGATACTTTTTATTGCATCATCCGAGTTGTCTGACAAAATCAATATTAAGACCAGGGAAGCCGCACTTAAAATGTAGTGATTTATAATTATTGAAGAAGTGATTATTTGATATAATATAATTTAATTATATAATGTAAGAAGGTTGCATTCATTTTGTTAGGTTTCGGCACGCCGGTTATCTATTGTAAGCACAAGATTCTTAATGTTATTCTCTCTTCACCCTCATCCTCTTGATCTGTTTAAAAGATGTTTGGAGTAGACGCAACACTTTATCTTCTTCCATAAATCTCTATCAGTCGCCATGTCTTCATTCGTTACCATCTCTTTCATCTTAGACCTCAAACACTCTTTTCTTTGACTTTTCTCTTCCTTTCCTTCTTTCAACATTCATATGCAATACTTTTTAATTCCATATGTTTCCTCTGTTAGTCATGAACAGTGTGTCATGTTAAAAGCTATTCTCGGCTCGACAACAAAATACGAACTTATATATATTAAAATATATGGTATACGAATATATGGTAACTTGTTTCTCTGCGGTTCAGTGCTTCTTAGAATCGGATCCAAGGTGCTGTGGTGAAACTGGCTACGTAATTGATTAATTTCCTAATAATTCAATGAAGTTGTAATATCACTCACACCGGGCACAAAATATTGGTAGAAGTTCGTTTTGTATAAGTTTCATAATAGTGTAGTATGCTAAATGTTAGTTCTTAGTAGTTAGACGGCAGTAGATTTGAACCTAATAACTGCATAGTGTGGTTCAGTTAGACTATTGTGCGCAACTACCTTGTTTATCATTATTTGTCGAACAGTATTTACAAGGAGCCGCGCATGGTATGGCGGTGGGCGGGCACGAGAGGTCGTTGTTCGGTCGAGCGATGTGCGAGGCTATTAATTTGTATCCTCGATAAATCCCATTTACCCTATTTCGTGTAACGGAGGCCGTATATTAGGACGGTCGGTTGATGAGAGGACCTGCACGGCACGTGAGCGCGAGGTGCCAGGTTGTAGGCCGAGGCGGGTGAGCGGGCGTGTGGGGCGGGCGGCCCTATAGACTCGCTAAGTGGCAAGTTTCGTTAACTTACTGTTGTCGTTCGGCATATTTTTACTTACAATTCGTAAGTTACGAAGCGTGTTCGAGTTTAAGCGAGTCGTAAAGTGGTTCCCCCTGTCCTTTTACATTAAAACTTTTTAAATCTTTGTATAATTATTTTTTTTATGGAGGAATACAACAGAAGGAATAGCAACAAAAAGATTGTTTAATGTTATGTTTACTGCTGTACAAAATAGTAATTACTGCGTAAAAATGTCTTGTAATAATTTTTGTAATCCGTATAAAATGTAAATATGTAAATGTGCTTAAAATAATTTCTAATGATCTTTATTAAATACAACATATTTAAAAAAGACGGACGCCTGGCAGATAAGATGATGAAATTAATATTAGAATTTGTAATTGACATAAAACTAATAAAGAAAATAGGTAGTAGAAAGTTTCGTTAATAAAATCAATGTGGTTTTATTATTTTGAACCTTCATCTGTCTAAATTACAGCAATGCGTTCTATACTATAACGTGTTTCTAAAGATCCCACCAAATTTGTCTAGTGGTGTACAGAACCACGAGCATTGAAGGCGTAAGAAAGAGTTCTTTCAAACCTACACCCGTGTTACAAGTACTGGAATTTGCTCGGAGTTTCTCTCTACTATACAATGAACCCAGATCCATAGAATGCAAAAAAAAATATAGACAAATACCTCTGAAAAAGATTTTATACCCATATTATTCATTCGCTTTGGTGTAAATTAATTCAATAATATAAAATTTAAATAATTCCGTTTCAAAGATGTTATTGCACAAACAAACTTTGGCATGCATTCGCACACTCTGAATGTTGAATTTCAAAACATCTGGCTTTTGAACGCTGCGTATAATACAAAGTCAACATGGTCTTCATAGATATGAATATTTTCTAAACTATAATCGTTTTACTAGAATGCTAAAGTTAGATTTTGATTAGAAATTGTTAATCATAATCCCTGAGGGTTCTAGCTTTGAATAATATTTATTAGCCAAAGCTCGCTTACTTTGTTCCAATATTAAAAGTAAGAACCTATTTCGTGTGGGTCAGTAAGAGATACCGCGAGTCGACTACGTAGCTACGCGTAGCATCAGCGTAGTACGACGTAGGCGGCGCGTAGCAGATTGTAACGAATATATTGCTACGTTAAGTAGCAAATATACAATTATTCGAACTTCAAAAATATTAAACAAATATATAGCCCCAGGCGTTTTTATCTGCTAAATAATCTGCAATTGTATAAAAACGCTGTTTTAATATTTCTATTATACGATTATTTTAAGCCGTTTTAGTCGCACATATTTCGTGAGGGATTTATTATAGAAGCGGACACACACACACATTGTCCTTTAAATATTTTCTGTGTTTTTGTTAGTCTTGTTGGGATCAGAGCAAGATGATACCCATGTTTAGTATTACAACTATGAAACTGACTGTGTTTTTTAATATACGGGCTACGAGACGAAGAGACCGTGATTCTGTGATATATTGACTATACGTATATAAACGAAATTCCATTAACCGACTCATCACGATATTTTTAATACCACCAGACATATTGACTTCATATTTGGTAGACATAAACTAAAAACGAATTTAGGACTAAATCAATTTATACTGTCTTAATCTCGAAGCAAAAGTTATCGGATGGAAGCGATTAGACTGGCGAGCGATGGTGAGGGGGGCTGTAGGGTAGTGGGAGGTGGCGGGGTGTGGTGGTAGAGAGACACAATAAGACAGAGGTAGGTATATCAATTTCCCGAAGTCAGAAACGGAAACATAGTTGGAAAAGTAGAACATTTCGTGATTTAATTAAGAATTTTAATTAATTCAAATGAAACGCTGAGGACATTGTGATTCGGCGTCGCGTCGCGACGTGGGAACTTTCCCGCTTTAGTTTCACTTTGCGAATGCGTTATTGTGAAAATGTTTCGTTAACTTTAAATTAAACGCGTGATGCGCTGTAGAGCGCTATCGACCGCTGGGCGCGCTTCGGGCTATATATCGGCTGTAATCACTTCAATTTCGTCAATTAGGGAACGTGGGTCCGATTTCGGTCTGCACGATAAATGCATTTAGTCTCGTATGATATTCGCTACAATATATTGTCCGTGCAGTTAACAACTAATTTGAAATTACAATCATTATAACCTTAATTTGTCCATAAATGATGGTGGACGATTAATTGCGTGTAATTATCATGACGTGGAGTCTGAATTTATACTGACATGAGATTATATTTTGTAAGCGCTAGCACAAGGTAGTAAGAGAAGACTGTATCTGGCTGTCTAGCGACTACCATAAACCAATTGTAAAAGATATACTATTTGGTAGTGATATGTTAAAGGTACTGTAACTTTGTAAATATAAATGATACATTTTTTTTAATTGAAAACTTTTATTATGTATCAGAATGACTATACAGTTGCTACTCAATATTGTAAATCTTATCACCAATGGCTTAGTTAAATATGCAAACTAGCGCAAATTGACAAAAAAAAACAAATATTGTAAAAAATTCAAATGCATTAACGCGTCCCCTCCCAGCCGGGAGGACTTGGAAGGTTATGTGGGACTCATCAGATGCTAGTCAACAGAAATACCCACTAAAAATCCCACAGCCGTCTGTCGCCTTCCCGGGGCAACGCAGGGTTGTGCATGGAGTCACCGCGTCACCCCGGCGACTGACCTGACCTGATAATAAGCCGGGCCCCGTACGGGCGGCCTAGCGAGCTGCCCTTCCATGAAATAATATAAAGATAACTTTTCCTATGACATTTATATTGCCTAAGTTAAGGTTCGATGTGGAACCTAGACTAAATTTTAAAATTATTAATAAGTTGTAATAAATAAAAATAAAAATTATAAACATGGTAAAATTAAATTCCGTGATAAGGTTTGATTATATGTTTGAATATTATTTATATAACGTGTAATTAAAATCAACAACCAATTTAGGTAAATTAATTGATAGTGGAAATATGGACCGTTTATTTTGAAAGTGGTGTAAGTCCATTTTTGAGAAAAATGAGCTATCACGTAATTCATGCTTAATTTCATGTTATTTTTTATATATAACTAGTCCGTGTTTAATTTCTTAAAAAAATCCCATGTTTTGTACGACTTAAAATCGGTGGATAAATGAAATTGCATTATCAACAAATATAGTAGTAACCTTTAATTTTCTCGAAACAAAAGAAAATGGACACCACTTTCAAAATAAACGGTCCATATATTTTACCAATAAGAAGCCAACATATATCTCAGAGTTTAATTTTTTTTTTTATTAACCGACTTTTAACAACTTTTATCAAATCAATCAAAAAATGATAAATTATACTCACGTCCATTGAGGCGGCTTCCGTACACACTACCAACACAGCCATCATCGCTTCAAATAGCGTGATAATAACCGCAGATACCTTAATAACTAAGTTAAGTAATAAACCTAATTAAATTCAATTCCAGCTCTCATCTACAGAGAGGAATCCAGTGATTTGTTCGGGACGAGATTTATACCGGCAGTTCTTATCATGGGCGGGAAAGGATTATTATAATAAAACAATGCTGAAAATAATTATAATTAAAACATTCGATAAGTTGAAACATATAATAATTAGTCTGTGTCACATCCAGTGAGTGTAGAGACACTCGGACAAGTCATTGGCGTTTTAATTTAGAATTTTAATTAAACCTCGACCCTCTCGGGACACTCGGGAGAGGGACATTTCTAGTTTTATAGTTACGGCGAAAGTCCGAGAGGTTCGCACTCACGCTATTATTAATAAGCTGTTTACACATGACGGCGGGCGGCGCGGGGGCGCGGGGGCGGGCGGCGCCCAACCGACACTACTGATGACATTATTGTTTATAGAAATAGATAAAGATTTGTTGTTCTGAAATGAATGTACGCGGTTACGTATGTTATATTACTATACTAACGCTACCCGTGGCTAAATTCGCGTCGACTTCATTTTTCGGTTATGATTAGTATAATAACTTGTGTATCTGGTACTAGCTACCTATAATATTTTTTGGTCGTTTCTTTAACTTTTTGAAATACAGCTTTGCTCCTATTGGTGGATATTTGATATTAAATAGCTTAAAGCCATTCTAAATGATTGCTATGTCAAATACAAAAACATTTTTGAAGTACTGTTTGTAGTTTATGATTTTAGTACATTTAAATAAACAAATGAACGAAACAAGCAATGAAACTCTTTCCCTTTATAATATTGATATAGACTGTTATGCTAAGTATAAAATCTATTGCTATACACTTTTTTATGCCTATTAGAGTTTGATCACATTGAGATAATTATAATGTATTCTTGTAGTGAGTTGCGACGCTCTTTTCTAAGTTATCATCTAATTGATGCCTGATTATTTATGCATAGTTTAACAGTGCAGGTTATATTTGAAAATAAGTTTTGGTACAACATATACAATACAAGAAAGATATTCAGTGGGATGGGAGTTGAATCATGATTACTATATGGTTTTATAAAATGTTGTTGTTCAAAAATCTTGTCTTTGACAGTTTATTTGTTTAGTACTTAAAACCCATAGTGAGAGTAAAACAACATATATTTATATAATTAGTTATATTGTCCACTACCAAACACATATAATTCTATGAATTCAACAAGTTAACTTATGTTAATGTTTGCTAGAATGTTAACTATTGTCTCGTATCCTACAGGACTCTTTCGAATTATAGAAAAAGGGAGCCGTCACGGTGCGCATGGCAGATGTGAAACATCGAATTTTTTATACAAATTATGATATTAAAAGAAATAGCTTATGAAATGAAATAATTACGACAAAATCGAAAGTATTAGAAGTATTCAGATGTTCTTAAACCTAAACTTGAATTTTTATTTCTTATACTTTTGTAATAATGGAATACCCAAATTAAATGCAGACGACAACTTGATTCTTGTGATTAGCCACTTCTTTTTATTTTGATAGTTAAGGTTTAGCGTTATAGCCATAATCTCACCTGATCTTAAGTGACGCTACGGCCCAAGCTGGTAGACACGCTAAACCTGTGGAGGAACTAGCTCTCAAGTGCAGCTGTCGGAACACACCTATTGGTATTTGGCGGCAGGTTTTCAACTCTGGATGGTTGCTAGCGAGGTGGTCATCAGAAAAGGCCCTACCACCATGCTATGGTTTCCTCACTATGTTTTCCTTCACCGAAAACTCAATCTCATTGTTGTTGGTTGGATTCGAACTCACGTGCCTTGACGCGAAGTCGTACACACTACCAACTGTACTATCATGGCTTCGATCGCTATATGTACTATCAGATAGCGTTGCGACGAATGCCGTGACGACGCGTCGCCACTCACCGCAACAGATGTTTTACATTTAAAAATATAAGTTCAGTTATAATTTCACTTGATATTAAACTAGTATATCGCCTAAATCAGAGATGACGACGTTTATTTTATGTTGAACAAGAAAATATCGCTGTTTTTTACGTTGATGTTAAGTTCAATAAAATAAAGCAACTTTGATGTTGTAAATATATTGTTGAAATTTCATTATTTACTTTTTCAACTAGTTAAGTCAATTAAATTTTGGTATAAGCTAGGACGTCAAGTGAACCTCAAAATTTGCTACAAATATGAAAATATTTGTGCTGCACAACCATATCGGCAGCTTCGTAAAGACTTTCATCAAAAGCTAGATAACATCAACATTATCAACAAAACTAATTAAAAGTGAAACAACTGTAATTTAAGTTCCTTCTTTTACTGAACATGTATAAAAAATAACGGCAATGACTTTACTTTTACTATGGTTAATTAATCAACAATTTTAACAAATGAACAATAGACTCTTTATTTTTGTTTCCGAAACGTGCATGTTTTTTTTTTGAGCCGATAGTAACCATGTCAATATGTTTCAACTGTATTACTACAAACTGTGGTTACAGAGTACTTTAGACTACAGAGTACTGAGACTTACAGTACAGACTGTTATTGTAGTTTCATAAGTTGTGTCATATAGTTTATTACATAAAATAATCGATGTTAGCACTGCTCTCATTTAACCTTAGACGTTTTCTCACTATTCGATTAGTAACTTGTCATAATCTGTATAACGGGGTTGCCATGTATTTGTGATAATAGTCATTTATGGAAAGTTTAATATTTTAGGAACCTGGTTAATTTTATTTTATTACGGGTCAGTCATTATCATTACACTTAATAAACTAAATTCCACACACGTATAACCTATAACCGAATGTATTTATATTTTTTTGTTATAATTACCAAGATCTGTAACCTTTATTTTGTTTGTTTATATAGAATATATATTTGATTTGTGGTATACCATATTATTATTGTATTTCTGTAGGCTCTGGTAATGTTTTGGCACTAAATTATATTTTTTATATATTATAATTCCGTAACTTTTTCTTGCAGGTTACGTCGGTTTCGTCGTTTCAACGTTGCCAACCCGGTGAGAATTTGTCATGATGTTTGTTGAATCTTTCCTTTTTTTTTTGGGATCAGGCCCATGCTCTATCTCTTTCCTTCTTAAGGTCGAGCCGGTGTCTCGTGGGTGGCCTCGTCATCTGGAGTAGTCGTTTAAAGAAAGATCTTCCTTCCTTGCTGCCACCCGATAGCACATGCCCTGTACGAGTTGACAATGGGATCCGTTGCTGTGTATAACCATTTTCCTCCTAAAGGTAATTATAATATCTATAATTTAATCCCGGATTCGTTTCGATGTGATACTAAATTGTTTGTTTCGTTGGCACGTTTATTCATAGATCAGGACCATGCTCATGCATTGGTTTGTGTGTTTCTCACGAATTTGTGGTTCACCCTATTGTGTAGCCCAGTGCAATGAAGGCAGTCGTATGGCATATTTTCCCGTCCACATGGCAGTTTATAACTTGCCGTTCCCATTAATTTTTCGTAGAAGACTATTTTGTATAAAAAAAAAGATATTTCAGGGAGGCTTCCAATGGGAAGCCGCTTCTATATCAGGGTGCACTTTCAGTACGGTCTGCTCCATGCCAGGTCTGTCTGTCCGGGTGTGTTGCTCCGTATTGCATCGGTCTAGAGTGGAGATGACATTGCATGGGTCAGTTTATCTTCTCTTGGCTGAGTTATTTGTTTCAAAATTCCGTTTGTTACCTGCACTTGAAGGTAATAATAAGCTTTTTTTTGATTCTGCTCTTTAGTCTGCTGGGAAAATTGCAGAAAATCATCATTTTAATTTACTACGGTCTGACATCCGTAACAATGTCAGCGACACCCTCTTTTTTATAATTATTAATTTTCGAAATATGAATCCAATCTCGGTTACCCCAAAAACCTACCTTTACTTATTCTGACTGAGTTTAGCTGGCAACATCATATATTAAATTAAATAATAATAACATCATTCATAATTTTTCGTATAAAATAAAATAAACAACATTTCTACAGAGTGTGGTATTTTATTTCACCCTATATAATTAAAATGTAACAGGTCAGATTTCTGATAAAAGTTTGTGCGTCGCACGCATGGTTAATCTTTTTTGGTGGTAGTGTGTACGGCTTTGCTTCAAGGACGTGAGTTCGAATCCAACCACCTACAATGAGCTTGAGCTTTCGGTGAAGGAAAACATCGTGAAGAAACCATAGCATGGTGGTAGGGCTTTTTCTGATGCCCGACTGACTAGCAACCACCCTCATGTTGAAAATCTGCAGCCAAATACCAATAGGTGTGTTCCGGCAGTAGCACTTGAGAGCCAGTTCCTCCACAGGTTTAGCGTGTCTACCATCTTGGGCCGTATCGTCAATTAAGACCAGATCTATTCCGCTAGGCTATGCATCAATAAACATATATATATTCAAAGGCTGTACTGTAAAATGGAAAACCTCTGTAACTGAGTACCGTACGGGCTGGACGTGGAAAATAAATATAAAAAAGTGTAAAACAAAGCGGAGCTGCGTCAGCTGTCCCGGTGATGGACGCTTAGCGAGAGTCGATGTCGCGCGGTCGACGCGTCTCGCGCTCATTGGATACGACACTGGTACCAAAACTTTATCAACACAACAAACGCCACTTTAAAAAAAAATATATAATAAAAAGATAAAATCCTTGAAAATGCTCTACCGTCATGGTAGGATTTCATCACATTTTTTTACGTCAACTGTTATGAGAGCTGTGTGTGAGTTTTCGATGATTCAAACACATTTCCATCATTGCGATATTCATATACGTTATAACTCAGCAAACATTTCATATTAAATCATCACACTGCACATCCTGGCAGTCGGATCTGCGAAAATTGCATCCCAGCAATAGTTTAAAGTGCGATTAAGCCGCTGTTACATCCCCACACTATAGATCTGTTTAGCTTAGTGTCCTCTACACTCACCACGAAGCTTGATAAAACTATTCATGTCTTTCAGATGAACTGCTTTAATCAGGTCGAAATAAAAATCCTTTTGTTAGTGTCAGAATTAAGTTTTGTCAGTATTTTACAGTCCACTATAGTTTTAAAAATGTTATAAAATTATATTTGTAACATTTTACTAGTGTAGTCACATCGATACATGGTTTTTTTTTTAAGGGAAACCTTCTTTAAACACGCTGAGCATTTTATTTTGTGGGTATTAATTGAAAGTTAGTTGAAAGGTTCGTTTCAGTGACGCTCGTTCGAGTAAAACAGGCTCAAGTCGACTGAGGAAGCGTGAGAGACATATTTAACGGGTCACTGTTGTACTTGCTTCATAAGCGTTACATGACAAACACGTATCGATATAAGCAATGTTTCTGCCGTGCCAATATGTTTTATTTAATAACGTATAGTAATTGTAATTTGTATTATTAACCTCGTCTTGATTAACTTTTCGTTCTGTTATGTAGTTTTAAGAACATGCCGTGTTAATATTTGTTATGCACATTAATGTTTATGTGACTTTATATATAAAATGGAGTATAATTATATAGTTTGAGAGTTAGAGGCCGGGCGGTGCACAGGTCGCCGCGGTCTGCGCTTCGTATCGACCTCGTTCAACTCTCATTCCAAACAGATTCCGGGTCGGAACATTTTTGACATGTTGCATCACCACCGAAACAGTTGTCGAGCTACTAAGCGTTTTTCGGATTAGAGTAAGTATTAATTTAATACCTTCGTTTGCTTCTCTCACTGAAATTACTTTTTTTATAAAATGATAATTGACGATATGTTAAATACATATTATGTTTATCTAATTTGCAAATTATTAGAAACTAAAATTAGCAAACAGAAAAACAAAGTTGAAAGTTTTGTTCTATAACTGTACGAAAAATAATCCGTGTTCACGAGAATACAGCCACGTGCCTAGCTAGTATTCTATCGATGTAAGTTCATTAGTGTACTCAACAACAGTGTGTAAAGATTTCTAAATAACATGTTAACATACAGTAAAACTGTATAGAGAGAGCAGTACGAAAGCTCTACGTTATACAGAAAGCCGCTCTTAATAGGACGTTAATAAATTCAGAAATATTTCATTAAATTAATATTTACGTATTTTAATGAATTCATTCGGCATTTTCATACTATAGTTATATTGATTTGCGAATTTCACTGACCGTTCTATCGTTTTCAATAACTATAATTAATGTCTCGTAAATAGGTTCTGACATTGTGTTCATTGCGTTTGAACTTTGAAACTTCCATCAAGTTGCATTTAAGTAGTTGAAAGTATATGTAACTAATGTTGTTGCTAGATGTAGAGTATGTTACTGGTTATATAATAATAAATACAGCATATTATGACTGAAATTATTATAGCTCGATGGTGGAATGTTTTGACATCAAGTCAATCGATGTAGGTGCTAATTAAAATGAGTTTGAGGTTTCGATGATGGAAAAATAATGTTGTAAGAAAAATATTATACAGCATTAATTTCCGTCGAAACCTATACAGTTAACTGGTAACAGATTTTCAAATATTTTCAATATATATATAAGTAAATATTTGTTATAACACGATAAGACTATTGCAGGGCGAATAACTTACTACTACTTTCCGGCAAAAATTTTGAGATGATTGTAGATTTTTACGCGTTTTAAGAATTATATGAAGGAAGTTGTATAATTTAGCACATTTTACTCCTATTAAACAAATATCTGTAAGTAGTTCTGAAGCGGTGATAGCTTAGTGGTAGTGTCTACGACTTCGTGTCACGGGACGTGAGTTCGAATCCAGCCACCTACAATGAGCTTGAGCTTTCACTGAAGGAAAACGTAAGGAAACCATAGTATAGTGGTAGGGAGTTTTAGAATAGCCGCCTGGCTAGCTGCCATTCTCGAGTTGAAAATCTGACGCCAAATACCTATAGGTGTCTTCCGGTAGTTGCACTTGAGATCTGATTCCTCCACAGGTTTAGCGTGTCTAACAACTTGGGCCATATCATCATAATGGGTCATAATGCTAAATTTTAAATATAAAAATAAAGATTAAGATCATGTAGTTATTACACCACAATACAGGGGTAAGGCGTTTATATCGTTGAGTTAAAGTAACTAGTTATAAAGTAAGATGAATGTCCAATTTAGAGCAGCTACAGGTCGATGAGTGTAATTAAATATACGTAAACACATTACTATCTAAGATTTGGAAAGTAAATGAACGCTCTCCGTTGTCGGCATCTAGACGTGGATATCGTATTTAATAGTGAACTTATTACTCTAACATTTTCACTTTTAAAAGGTCAGGCGCGACTCTCAAACGCTTTGAATAGCTCAGAATCCTTTACGAGAGGAGTGCGGAGCGCGCACGATCCGATGGAGCGCGGACACTCGCCCGCTCGGCTTAACAATCTAATATACCTACATATATATTTTGTGAAAACCAGTGTGCCTTAGACCACACGACTGAAGTAGAACTTCTACGAGAGAAAGAAGATGTGTGCTCGCACCTCTCTCTCTTGCCCCTACAGTAATATACGTAACGTAACTCTCTCTCTTTCTATCTTAACTAATTTATATCTACGTCTCAACTTCCGTTCGCCTTGCCCGATCACACTCTTCGTAACGCTTTCATCACACATTCACCAGCCTACTTCCCAAGTCAGGCGTGCGGAAGGAAGTTTTACTTAAAAAAATTACCAGTAATAATTCGGTTAAATACAAGTATAAAGAGTTCAATAACCAAATGTTCAGTGTCTCGCATAATATATAGAGCCCACAAGTTACATCGTGAAAGGATAACATACAAACTCACATTCGTGTTTAAAATAAATAATGTGATGGAAACTGCAGCTAGAGCTATTGAATTATATATGAAATATATACATAGAAATCATAGTTAAATACACAAATAAAATATCACAATTTTATGCTTTTACTAGCTTTTACCTGCGGCTTCGCTCGCGTTAATATTGATTTTGTCAAACAAATCGAATGACGCCGAAAAAGTTTCATACAAAGTTTATCCGTCTCTTTACCCTACTCCCAATAGGTTTTTAAAAAGAAAGAGTAGCCTATCACCATATCTAGGTTTCCATATATAACTATATCAAAATTTATCATAATTGGTTTAGGCGTTTAGGTATGATAGCATAACAAACAAACACACTCACTTTCACATCACTTTATAGTATTTACTAGATTCTGCGTGCGGCTTCGCTCGCGCTAATAATCATTTTGTCAAATGAATCGAATGACTCCAAAAAAGTTACATACAAAGTTTATCCCTTCCTTTACCACACTTTTAATAAGTATTCGCAAGAAAAAATAGCCTACCTCCGTCTACAGGGTCCCATCTATACATACGTATATCAAAATTTAACCTAATCGATTCAGCGGTTTAGGCGTGAAAGCGTAACAAACAAACAAACTTACTTTCACATTTATAGTTTATTTAGTATGGATTTGTACGTAGCATCTACGATACATTGGACATATATTAGTGAGGTTGTGTGAGCTTGTGCGTGCGTGCTGTGACTGACGAGAGGTCTCAGTACTTTAGCGAGGTGGTGTTTGCTGCTTGCGCTGCGAAATAAGTAGATTACTTAATAATTATTTAAATATACCGTATGAAAGAAATTCTGCCTGACCCGATAGTTTTGTTATAAGCACACGGTTACTCATTCTGTACGCAACATAGAAACCAAACATTCAGTATGGAAATTATAATAACACTTCTAACTGAATATTATGCAATTTAAAATAACAGAGAATATATTGGTTAATAGAGCTGGGGCGGGAGGCGGGTAGAGTCTTTGTACAGCTCGAGTAAATTCCAAGCCTTTTGGAAATATTTAAATGAATTCCACTAAAGGAAAGATTCGAGCATGTCAGATGAGCTCCTGAAAAATTGTAATGTAATGTTGTCGGGATATTCAGCCGCAAGCGGCAGAGGCGCTGGATTGTTGGGGAGTGTATGCCGGAGGGTACGCGAGGCGAACTCAACGTGTCCATGTTTATTTTAAATAAAATAATATAATTTTGTTTTAGGCAGAGTACAGTTCATAAATAAACCGAAAGAAAAATTTATCGTGTGTTTTTGCATTACAAAAGAAAAAGGTAATGTTTCTAAACTGAAACTCAAACAAGCAAATGTTATATGACGTAAATATTATTATTTAGTCTTTAGTCGGTAAGGGAATAAGAAGGTAAGCTGGGTATGTAGGTGGTGTATGAAACTGGCACGAATCATAGAGTAGACAAAGCGCAGAGTGCTCACAGCCTCTGTACTGTCGGTTTATCTTAAATAAAACATACTAAACATACTAACGTCACGCTTGTCTGAACTATTACACAGCTTACAACTACAGCATACTTCAGTTTATTCGAAGGCAGAGAGTTTACACTCAAGACATTAACATACATGTGTATGAAAGTATTCAAACGCTATTACTTATGTGAATGCCTTTAAAACACAATCACTATTCAAAAATTAGTTATATATTATTTATTGAATTTATTCAAATCAGTATGTTTGATACACATATACTTGTTCATAGATTTATATTATATGAAATTGTATACATAAATAATTAGTAAAACGTTAGGTAAAAACTCTGTTTTGACATTTTTTTTAATTTTGGCGAAAATCTTAAGCTGAAGTGTATTAATTTCTTTTTAAATCCATTAACAAATGTTTATTTAATCCTTCAGAATTTAATATTACTAGCATTTAATCAATACATTTCGTTATTATGTACAAATCGATTATAAATAACGACTGTAAACATGCATTTACATTCGGTTCAGTACTTAGTTCTAAGACGAGACCCGCCATCTTGTTAAAACCTTGTAAGATTACTAAAGTATTACATTATTAATAGATTTAGATACAAATATTAGACTCGTATTAAGAAAAAAAACTTACATCGCCTCCTATAAAGTATCCCTCCAATGAGACAATCTTAGATTTTTTTTTTAATTATAATACCACGTGCCTCAAGGGCTTATAGAAAAAATCATGAAAATCGTTCCATATATATTGAAATCGATAGGAAACATGCATTTAAAAACCAATTTATGAATGTAAGCTACCTGCCCGGTCAGACCTACCCTTAACCGTACCCTTAATAATATGACTACAGCGGCACCAATCGCGTTAAGGAACAATCATCTATCAAGGTACAAAATTTCATTGAAATCGGTTGGGCGGTTTCCGAGATTAGTTTGGACAAACATCCTGACACGGAATCTTTATACATAAAGACTAGTTGTGGCCGCGACTCCGTTCGCGTGAAACTAAAATTTTACTTATCCATTTTCATAAAAGAATGTTATACAGGCCTATGTTAGTATAGAAGTTTAGATATATTATTAGATAATCACTTACGAACATACATACATATTATCACGCCTCTCTCCCATAAAGGTAGGCAGAGACCACATCCTTCCAGTTGCTACGATCCTGACATACAACTTACGCTTCTTCTACTTTCATAAGCACCTTCATACTTGCTCTTCGGTTACGGGTACTTTTGACCTGGCCTTTCTTCAGAACGTCCTCGATCTGATTGAGATATGTTCGCCTAGGTCAACCCTTACCAGCTTGCCTATTCACACTTGCCTTGTAAATTTGTTTTGTTAATCTTCTTTCATCCATCCCCTCTACATGTCCATACCAGTTAAGCATCCCTTTCTCTATCTTTGTCACTACATCCTCTACCACACCACAACGTTCCCTTATCACACTATTCTTTACTTTATCTATCATTCTTATGCCAGCTATACTTCTTAGACTTCTCATCTCTACTGCACTTACGAACACGGAATAAGGATTTTAGTGGGTTTGTTGTTAAACAGAGTTTTGGTTAGAAATTATACACACAATTATGTATTTAGAAATAATAACTTATAAAAATATTATGAAAATCAGTTACGAACAAAGCGCATACCGCTCATTCCTGACTAATACAGTCATTGAGTCGCAGTGTTCGAGCGCGTCGTTTGATTTTCCAATAAATACCATAAATACTGTATAGTAATCACGATTCGATATCGTATAGGTACGTAATTATGATCGCCCGGTTACACCTGGTCCTCCGTTACCAGGTAGAGCAATGTTTCGTAAGGGTCTAATAATGCTGGATGTTGAAGTACCCGCGTTGAGCTAGATTTGTGGGTTCTCTCGTCGGCTTTAAATCAAATGTATCGCGGGATTTGCGGCCTTTATTATTCTCTTTATGCTTCTGTTGCCCGATTTTAGTCTTTACGTGCGACTACGGCCGCATTCTGAGCTATTTTTCTTGTAAGTAAACCAAACTGGCCACTCGAACAGCAAGTTTAATTTTTATTATTTAAATATTTCTCGCAACATTATTCCTTTAATACATTTACCACAAATATGTATCAAGTGATTTCGATATTATATTATACAAGCTAGCTTCGCGACTTCTTTCGCGAACTTTTGCTGGTATTTGTAATATTTTTCGAACGAAGTTTCATATCGCACCTTATAGATGAAGCGATGATAGCTCAGTGGTAGTGTGCACGACTTCGCGTCAAGGGACGTGGGTTCGAATCCAAGCACCTACAATGAGCTTGAGCTTTCGGTGAAGGAAAACATCGAGAGGAAACCATAGCATGGTGGTAGGGCTTTTTCTAATGCCCGCCTGGGTAGCTACCACCCTCAAGTTGTAAATCTGCCGCCAAATACCAATAGGTGTGTTCCGGCAGCAGCACTTGAGAGCCAGTTCCTCCACAGGTTTAGCGTGTCTACCAACTTGGGCCGTATCGTCGCTTAAGATCAGGTGAGATTATGGCAATAACGCTAAACCTTAACTATAAAAAAAAAAAAAAAAAGATGGAAGCTAGACCACGAACCTTTCTTTAGTTTGTTCTTTATTGCATTATATTGCTATAGTGCAGACGAATATCTATAACGCGTATCCTATTGGCTGTGTCCAGTCATTGGTGCGCGCTAATTGGTTTAAGACAGCCAGTTAGTTCTCAACGCAGACATAGTTTGTACACGTCATGCGCATCGGATGTTTCGTAGTGTATTATATGTATTGTAATGAATTAAATGAATTCAATGATGTACAATAAAATGTTTATTTGCACAACTAGAAAAATATATAAATTATGAAATATCTTACAATTCCTTTGTTAGTTATCTCTGCGTTTCATATAATTGCTCTCAGACGCTAATAATTGATTTATTTGTATTTGTTAATCAATAATATAATATGTTTATCAATAATGATTTAGAATTTAGAAGCGATGATAGCGCAGTGGTAGTTTGTACGACTTCGCGTCAAGGGACGTGAGTTCGAATCCAACCACCTACAATGAGCTTGAGCTTTCGGTGAAGGAAAACATCGTGAGGAAACCATAACATGGTGGAAGGGCTTTTTATGATACCCCCCTGTCTAGTAGCCAGCCACCGCCTCAAGTTGAAAATCTGCCGCCAAATACCAATAGGTGTGTTCCGGCAGCTGCACTCGAGAGCCAGGTCCTCCACAGGTTTAGGGTGGCTACCAACTTGGGCCGTATTGTCACTTAAGATCAGGTGAGATTATGGCCTTTACACTAAGCCTTAACTAAAAAAAAAAAGTTAAATTACGTCAGGAAACTCATTCCAACTGTGTGTTCCAATACACACACGTTTTCTTTATTATAATTTTTTGAACCCTTAATACATATTACAACGTCAACTATGGATTCTACTGACCTCGTTTTATTTAATACTCATATTTTAGTATTTATATAACGTATAGCCAGACTGTGCTGATTTCTATGCGATCGAACAGGCGTAACAACAGAGATAACATACTTTAATATCAAACCCCAAATCCAAGTCATTAGTTTTCAAGCCTTGAACTTTAACCTGATAACTTAATGAGTATTAACATAAAACTTGAAGTTTAAAACGAGACTCATATACACCCTATCAAGACGAGGCTGAGCAAGTGTTCGAGAGGCGGAGTGATCCAATTACCTGATCATAGCGCTACACGGACCGCAGAGTGTACTTCAGAGAGACCTCTGCAGGACCTCCGCCTCGCTGCGAGACCTCATTTCGTAGACTGTTACCGTTTAAAAGTATCTCATATATCTCAAGTTTATGTGAACAATTTAAATACCACAGTACAATTATTTCACGGTGTTCCAACATTGTATTGTGTTGTCAGTAAATAAATGTATGGAGCAACATAAGGATATGGAGCGCTAAGACAATATTAATATTATATATAAATATGTAATATTATTATGATATAATAAACTATGTTTTGTTTTAATAGAAAAACAGCAGATTTAAGGGATAGTGGAATTCAAAAATAATAGCAACTAGTACCGATATATTTATTGGGAGTAGTTTTTGATACGCCTACTGGGAAGCTTTTGGGTAAAAAAATATACATTTATTGCGCCAGAAATGTGACAAGCGAAAACAGATTGTTTTTTATAGGTTTAACGTGACAGCGTAGCCCAAGATTGTGGACCCACCTAGTGGAGAGACTAGCTCTCTAGTGTAACTTCCGGAGCACACCTATTGATGTTTCGCGGCAGATTTTCAAATCGAGGTTGATAGCTAGTCAGGCGGGCATTAGGAAACACCCTACCACTATGCTATATTTTCATCACAATTTTTTCCTTCACAGAAAGCCTAAGTTTATTACAGGAATTTGAATTTACATTCGTTTCGACCATATGCAATACCAACTGAGCCATCATCGTTTCAGAAGATACACTGCAATAGCTTTATCACCTTATGTATAGCCAATATGAAGCAGTTTCTCATAACACGACATTTCTTCTAGATATAAATTATCTGATCACGACCGCGACACGCCTAAACTTTTTTTATGGTAGCTTGGCAAAGTAACGACATTGTACCTGAAGTTAAGTACACTGCATCCTAAAACATCAGTGACCATCGTGGGAACAACAATCCATCGCCAGTCGTCACTGTCATGTCGCTCTGAAACGTTGGCCTATAGCTGGTGTTCTGCCTAATATAAGGTAAATACGAACAAATTAGACACAATCGTTTTGTTCTACAACTTAAAGCACAGCTTTATGTTATATGTTAGGAGATGATCAGAGGGAGACAGAGTTTCTTCAAACATATTTTAGACCTTAGGCTATGCAGACAGAGGCAGACAGAGGCAGACAGAGTCCTATGGGTTCCATTAGACAAATACATTTATTCTCTCTTGTTTGTTTTATCAACAATAATATACCTATAATTGAAATTTCTGTGTATGTGTATATTCACATTCAGTTGTAGAAAAAATTGATAATCGTATTAATTTTTCGTAACGAGGTCGTCAGTATAGTCATAACACATACGCAATATCGAAAGATAACATGTTTATAAAGAACCTTTTTAAAGGACATATTCGATATTTTTCAGTATACGTATACAATAATATATTTTTTAGAGCAAAAGTCAACACAACGGTCTCGATAGACGCGTGAGGTTGACCTCTTCTCGTGTTGACCCACTGCTAGTCATTTAAACTATGTCGTACGGCACCATTTTGAAAGATTTACAAGGTATTCAGGCGGAGTAATTGGTCCCGTGGCGCTTTATAATCAAATAACATTTAGTCTATATGTAATTAGAGCTGCTCGAAGACGTGAATGCCTCATTGTTATAAGCTATGTACTGCCGCAACCACACACCGACTATTACATGTTTCAGACTTCAAGTTTTTATTTAATTTCATTGTGTTAAGTACATCTATTGTTGTATTGTGTTAACGTGAGCCACAAAATTGTTATAATAATTTTTGTGGTTTATTTATTTTGTTGTAAAATTTAAAGACAGTATAAAATTTATAATCAATTCAACATCAATCTTAAAATAACATATATAATACATATGTCATAAAAAATTGGTAGTACTTATTGGAGACGTTCTCTTTGTTATTGAAATAAATGTTGATCTTTCCATAAAACTTATTAGCTGACGGCATATATCAATTCAAATTTTAATAAAAAAAATCCCTCTAATCGTAAGGGAAAAGAAATAAAATTGTTATTAATACGAATTCAAACCGCAATAAATGGTGTCATAGTACTCTCTAAATAAATATATTTTCCTCTTTACAATATTATATTTGCAGTTATGTATTTACTGCTTACAAGTTTCTCTATTTGTTACAGACTGAACGGTACACCAAAGCGTCGTCCGACTTTTTAGCTTCTCGAAAGGAATTCTATCTGATACTTTGTAGTCTGCATTCAAAAACGCGCTACTCAGAGACGGCTACGAGCTCTATCATTATTATTTTCAATAACATAATTGAAATTTACTTGCATTTAATACCAGTTTTCGTTTTATCTAGAAAGATTTTCGAGTGTACATAGTACCACTCACCAAAGCACTTTTTTATAGTTTATAGGTTTAGCATTGTGCCCACGATCACACTTGACGTAAAGTGTCGAGGTAACCTAACACGCTAGGCATATCGGTGCGGCTGGCTCTCAAGTGCAACTGCTAGAACACACTTATAGATTTTTGGAGGCAGATTTTCAACTTTAGGGCGCTGGCTAGCCAGGCAGGCATTAGCAAAAGCCATAGCCATGTGCTATGTATTTATCAGGATATTCAAGTAAACTCTAAGCTTTAGAAGTTTATCAACAGTATACTCATCGAAATTAATTCAATTTAAACGGATTTTATCGCGGTTATTTATTAATTTCGATCCTGATGTTTCCAAAGCTTTTCAGCATTCGTGGTCACGGGCTGCACTGAGGTGTAGGTTGTCCAGAAAAGTCATTGTTACAGTGTCTATTTTCAGTTATAAAAAATTAAACTGATGGTAGACACTGTAAATAACCGCGATAAAATCCGTTTCAATTAGTTTTATTTCGATGAGTAATATTCGTGTAAACATAAGAAATCATTATGAGTAACCTGTAAGTGCTGGTAGAGGTATAGAAGAGTCAAGACTCACCATCGAGCCTCTCTTTCCCGTTGAAGTTCCAGACGACCTTGGGCTGCGGTTTCCCGCCGCGGACAACGCAGCTGACATTCACCTTGCTCCGCTCGAGCAGGGGTCCGTACACCTCCCCGTCCACCAGCGTCTTCCCCTCGCCGGTGATCACCTCCACTGACTGCGGTTTTACTGAAAAACGAAGAAATAACCTTGTTGAGATTTTATTAAGACTAGTGTTCCCCTAATGGTTTAATTCGATCATAATGATTACTGAATATTTGAGGCAATTATTGAAACTGGAAAGTTTTTTTGAATTTTGTTAATTGATATCATTTAAGTTTGTTAGTAGCTAAATAATATTTATATATAGATTTACATATATTTTAAAGTAAGATAGTATTATGTATGCACGGAGTCCATAGAGATATAGTGTTCTCTGTTATGATGTTGTAGGAATATTATGTAATAATACTAAAGATTATATCGATAATATTTGTGGCCACTTTCCAGTTTGTGACAGTTTTACATTAAAAAGTAGTATAATTCTATGATTTTAAATTACAAAACTTGACATTTGTCTTGATATATATTTATTTTAATGGTTTTAATTGGAACATATATTTCGATTCTGATTAATATCAGTACATCGAAACGATGGTCATTTGTTTAACGATAGAATACTGAACTGAAATGTTAACAAGTGATATGTATATCCTTTGTTCATTATAACTACTAGCTATTCCATGTGAAATCATCGGATCTTCAAATTTAGACTAATCTAGATTTTAATTATTGGGGTGGGAATTATCTAAAACAAATATATTATTCCAAAACACAAAGCTCCACAAATATTTTCCTTTAGAGGCATAATTTTCAATCTAAACACAAAACAAAAAATTGTTATTTACGAGTTTTATGTGACAGATTTTTTTTTTTGTATATTCATTAGCTAATACAAGCTACAATATATCTTATTCTTATTCCTAAAATGATCTCGTTAAATATGTTGGGCATAAAAAAGCAATAAATTAAAATATTACAAGTGATCGTTGGAATCCAAAAATTAAGTAGCCTAAACATCTACAAATCTTTCCGCTTTGAGCGGTCACTGTCCCATCCAAAGAAGTTTAGTAATTTTGACACGTATTTTCTGTATTGTGTATGTATTTTCCTTATAATATTACTGTTTTGTAGATAATGCAATGTAACAAGAAAACGTTCTAAGTGCTACGGCGTAGCACTGCTACGAGTGTGTCGTGCTACGAGCGTAGGTGGCTACGCCTATAGTTCCCTTACGTTCATATCAGGGTAATGTACGCATATATATTTACGTAGCCATAGGCTAAGTACCACTTAGCGTACACAATTCTCATAGTCACGACCGCCGTTTTTCCGTTCCGCTTGCTTGTGAGCGTTACAACAATAGGCCGCTGTCAACTTGAGGTGAGTAAAAATAATGATGTTATTGGTGATATGTGTTCGCCTCGACCACAATAATCGTGATCATGTGGAATAACTAAATGTATGTCATGAAAATTTTGAGGCTAAGTGAAATATAGCCTGTAAGGTGATTACGTCACAATGACTAGATTAGGACATTATATGATTGAAATTGAAATGTATACATACACAAACGGTCGTAAGATACATATAATTAGATATTGTTATTTACATCTCAATTATCTGTGTATTAGATGTTAATGTAGGTAAAACAATATTTGCTTATTAAAAATAACTTGTGATGAAAAAATACCGCTCACCATATAATCTCATTTTAACAACTGAGATAGAAATCTTTTAAATTATCTTATTTAAAGTAGTGTCAGAAATACTAATCGGCATCATAAAAAAACGTTATTATTGTAAATGGATTTGTTATTCAAAAAATATTTTTGTTATCCACCACCAGTCGTTCTTTGTTCGCTTGTTAATTATATTCCATAAATGCCATAAAAAAGGATCACTTCAAGTAACATTTCAACGGAATGTTTTATTATCATATTCCGTGACACTCGTTATTATAGTATATTTGTAGTTTACATGAGTTATTACGAATTTACAACTCGTACAGCATCGCATTAATACAGTTTGTATGAATATATTAATATCAGCGGAGGATGTTCTGCGACGCGGCATAATGAGATGAGATTTCACGTGTCGAGTAGAACGGACGGTCGCCGAGTACAGTCGCACGGGTAAGTGCACACCCTCGTGACGTCACAGCTACGTCATCACTTCTCTAATACTGGCGAGAAGAGAACTACATAAAATATTTGTAAACAAATTATCAATATTTATTTATAAAATAAAATAAAAACAATTATAAAAAATTCTTCGATCGAACTCAATGAAGGTTAATAATTATTGGCGGTACGAATAACAACACATTCATAGAGAAATGTTGGCAACGAACTCTAATAATTTCACTTGATGTTAAGTGAGAACATAGCCCAAACGTGTAGACATGCTAATAAATGTTTGCCTTCACCGAAAACTCGTGCTTATTTAAGTGATTCGAATTTACGTCCACCGACGTGGTGTCCGTACATAATACCACTGGGCTATCTTTAAATCCGTTATACTGAAGTGCGTAAATATTATTTCCAGAAAATATTTAGTATAGGCATTGAAGTTATTACCCAGGATCCTATTGTAATTGTAATTTTAATTTTAATTGTATTTTCGAAAGTATTTCCTAAATAATTTTTATTAAACTTACTAGGTCTAATGTCTAATTTGCTTAGGTTTAAAATATTAAAGAAATGTCGTGTATTTAAAAGGTGTTTGTTATTTTTTTTATACTTAAGGTTCAGCGTTATGGCCATAATCTCACCTGATCATCAGTGACGATACGGCCCAAGTTGGTAGATACGTTAAACCTGTGGGAGGACTGGCTCTCTAAAGATTTTCCTAACATACATACAATTTTTATCGCGAGAATAAAATCAAGATATTAGTATTATTATCGTTTAAACTTTACTTATATTTATTATAAAGTCTGTGACACTCCTTGAACATTTAAAAGCTTCCATGTCACTATAATTTAGGATGTGACTTATACATATATAAAAAACTATACATAAAATTGATCTGTACACTAAATATAATTTGACATATTGTTATATATGTGTTTTGTTATCGATAAAAAGCAAAAAATATAGATTACTTTTTAAATTTAATTTTTTGTTTTCGCATTCGCATTGTATACGCTTTACTACGAAATAACGGGACAGGCTTTCATGAGATTTGTCACGGTGATAACTAATACTATGCGTCAACATGATACTTTTTGTCCTATAAAACGTAAGGGTTTCTCCTGGATATGAGAATTATTTTAAATTTTGTTGTAAATGAAGTTGTTGGACTTTAATCTATGCCTTTCTATTAGATAGCTGACGAGGTATATAACTAATAATTGCATTTCTATCCGTAAATATAAAATTGTCTACTGTAAGAGGTAAGACAACGTCTGCCTAACCAAATAAAGTTATAATAATTTAATTATTTATTATTTTAACCAAACACTTATGCACCAGACAGTACATATTGATACCGAAGGAATTAATAATATGCGAAAGTACACGCGTACAGCCGAGCCAACAAACATATGAGCTCGTTAGCGCGCGGTGTCGCGTGTCCGCCGCCAGGTAGAGTTTTAATTATATCATACAATTATCTCGTTTCCGAATCATACAATCCTATAGCTCGAACAATTTCCGGAAATTATAATCACGATATTAAAATTATATTTCTTCGTGACTCAGTTGTAATTTATTTTAATCAATATAAACCCAAAACAGAAGAACCATTACGATATGTAGGCACATTTTTTTATACGTTAAAGGTTTTAGCATAATCGTCACAATCTCACCTAATGTTGAGTAAAGACTGGTGCACGCGATAAACACAGAGGAGGGTCTGGCTCTCAACATCAATAACAACAAACAATAACAACAAACATCAATACGTAGTTGGCGGTATATTTTCAACTTCGAAAGGAAGTTGCTAACCAGGTGGGCATTATAACAAGCCTTACCAACATGCAATGCTCTCATCACGATGTTTTACTTCACCGAAAGCTCAGGCTCATTGTAGGGACTCGAACTCACGTTTATGACGCGGCATCCGTGCTGACTACTAACTGAGTTACCATCACCTTTTATCATTCTCCAGACTTAGGGCGGATAACGTTCAAGCAAAACTCGTAAAAAACTTAATCATTAGGACTTTAAAATATTAATCAGTAGAATAAATAGGCAGCGAGTTATCTTTGTAATGAAGGTAGCAAAGATTTAGCGAGCGAAGAGGACAGCCAAGGACGTGAGGCTATCAAATGGAATAAGTAAAACATTCTGTATCCAATGTAATTCATTTAAAATACGCGCCGCTGAGTTTTAATTAACTTTGTGCATCAGATACTTATCGTCGCGTGCTAGTGCTGGGACACTGTCGATGGTACGAGTCATGACTTTCCTTTTTAAATAAACATAAGTTTTGTTTTATTAATCACAGTAAAGACATACATCCTATCAAAATGTAATACGTTCAGGAAAATTACACTGTATTGAGAAAATATATATTTTTTTTTTCCGTAATTAGTTGCGCCAATAAAACTTGTGATTCAAAGTATGCGCTGTGCGGTTTATTTAACATGAAATTTCGTGTAGTTAATTTCTCTACAACAGTATATACGTAGATATTAGGCACACAAAGCTTTATCAAGTCCCACAGCCCGTTTGCGAATCAGTCACTGTTATACAAGCTTAACGTGTATTTTGCAATACTCGACTAGCTGTTCTTTTTAATCATTTACTTGAAGATGTACCTATAGGAAATTTCAGAAGACTACTGCATTGGAGTAGCTATCACATTAGTAGATTTTCAATATGAGTCCAGGAAGTAAAGCTTGTGTAGGAAGTATACGAATTTATTATTCAAACGTTATAATATTTAAAGAGTAAATAGAGAGATATGAAGTTAACAGTTTGTATTATAAATCAATAATACGTAGGAGTGGCCGCCACAGCAACGAGCCGCAGCGCGTCGACCGCAACACGCAAACTATTTTAATTAGCGTTCAATTTGTTCTTTGATTTGATTGACGGACTGTAATAAATTACTCTAACTTTAATCACATAATTCTAACAAATATAACCTTCAGGACACGAAATTTACCTTAATTTTGGTTTACTTTTCTGTGCCTTTTACATGAATAAAGGTTCTTTCGCGAATTAAAAAGTGTAGACTAATATCTAAGCTTTTGTAGAGATCCAATGTATAAGGCATCGAAAACAAACTATATCACCAGGATCATATTTACACTCGGAAAGAGACCAGACACTATTCCATAATTTAAGCATATTTGTGGTACACTTTACTAAGAAACTATTACACTTTCATATATAGGGCTTAGCATAGAATTTTCTATTCATGTCTACATGTGTTATCAATCATAAAAAAATAGTTTATCCACATTTTTATTTTTATGAATTAGAATTTAATTACATTACTTAGATTATAGTAGTGTATATATTAGAAAATTAAAGAATTAAAACAATTCCTCTACGATATATAAATAATTATTTAAAACTCATACATGTTAAAATTAGGAACAAGGTCAAATCTGTACGACAAAAATTGTTTAGATAGAATAAAAAATTAATATAAATAATTTCCTGCATGAATTATTTATAATAGCCAATGTTAATAATCCACGCCTTAAGAAATTGTTATATTTTAAAAAATGTCTTCAAAATTATTACTAGGTAGGAAGTTTAGACAGCCCTCCTCAAGCACCGCTTTTTTAGCAAGTTATAATAGTGTAACAAATAAGTGTTGAATACTTTACGAATATAAACCGATTTATCGATAAGGAATATGTCGTTTATCGATATCTATTGTCCGTATCAAAACACTATTAATTACTATCTGGACTTCAAAATGTAATAAAGCAAACTGCACGACCGCTCCGTCCTTTGATTTCAAAGTATTTTTCTTTGTCAGGAAAACCTTTGAGAGGGCGTTTCAATTAAGGAAAACAAACGGAAAATTGTAATAAAACAATTTCTTCATATAAAATCATCTTAAAGATGAATCTTAGAGCTGCCTTACAAAGCTGCTAAATGTAATTTTTTTTCCGGAATTGTCAAATATATGTTAAAAAGTAAGAAGTATTCGAGGACTACCGACAGAAATCAAACCCATAAACTTTAAGAAAATAGTATTTTTGAAGCGGTGTGTGGTTAAAACCGCACGACAGAGGTGGAAAATTCAGCAAAATGAGGCAAGTATTTCTAAAAACAATTTTAAATATTATTGAAAAATGTACATCGATTTAAGCTAATGGTATACCGAGTAATAATAGCCGAGCAGATCTCGGATCGTGCCACAAAATCAAAGATATTATAGGGTGTTCATAATACAAGCGCGGTCGCGGCCCTTCTCAACGACTTAATAATATATACCTGTCAAATTTTGACACATATTACGCCGCCATGACAGTCCGGGATCTCGTCGGGAAAATCTGACAGATACGCAATAACGTCATTTTTTTTCGTTTCCCTAAATGTATCAATACGATTTTGCGAGATAAATCCGAACACGAAGGTTGTAACGAAGTAAATCCTTTCGGAAATATCTCTCTTTATTAAATACAGTCAAACGAACGTCATCATCTTTATACCTTAGATCAGGGCCTAAATTGGATAAAGTTTTTGATTTGATTTGATTAGACTGACGCTTGAGGGTTGTGGTCTATGACACATCGGCTATATTTTGCTATTTATGTAGGATTGTATAATTTGTCACATACGACTGAGATAGCTGCTCTTTTTTATTACATTTAGGTATTTATACTGACTAGTTGGGCCCGCGATTTCGCATGAAACTATTTTTTTTTCCGCAGAATTGTTTTTCTAAAACAAAGTAGCCTTGTTTACTCCTTATACCATCAGCTTTCCGTCAACGAAAGTCTTGACAAAATCGGTCCAACTATTGCAGATATTACTCGAAATAAAACACAGAAAGTCAATTTTTTTTTTGTACCGTATATACTTTCGTATGCATTGAGTAAAAAGCTGTTATTTTGACAGTACAAACAGACAGTTTAATTTTATTTATTTTTATTGGTAACTATAGTACAGAATGTCTTAATAGGTACGGGGAGAATTCTATATACTTAATAAGTGTATGTTATGTACCGACTTTGTGATGCAGCGTGATAACAAAAAAGGTTACTTGATTTCTTATTTTTAAAACCTTTTAATTCTATATATATATATTTAATTTCAAAATAGTAACTTATTTAAGAGAGTAAACTTTATTGTTTTTAATAATGATTACGATTTGTTAGCATCAGCAATTGATTAATGTATTGACATTAAGTTACTCAAATAGGTTCTATGTATATACCAGTTGTGCTTCGTTTTGGTGGTATTAATATTTTTTTTAAATCAATATTGACCTTTTTGTAAAGCTTTTCAATACATCTTTACTCCAAGTGGTGGTAGAGTTATATTAATTAGCCTATAGGAGAAATTCGACTGTCAGTTTCTAAGATTAGCCCGTTCAAAAAAACAAACAAATTTTTTCGCTTCATAATATTAGTGTAGATTAAAAACCCTGGGCACGTTATGGTATTTTTTGGTATCGCTTGTCTGATTCGGATTGACACGAAAACATTAGAGATATCCAATTAGTCATATTTAGGAAGCATCAGCTGCGCCATTCGTAGTAACATTATTCAACAGAACATTCAGAAGCTGATCTGCACTAAACTGTCGGGCGACGTTTATCGGAATGTATCACTTTCACGCGCTGCGATGACACTTCGTGAAATTGCCGCTAAAACTGACAGTTCGGTGACAGGTGTCAGGTGGGAGGCGGGAGGAGGTAGGTGGTGGGGGGGTGGGAGGAGCGCCGGTGACAGCGACGCGGGTAATTGTCACTTTGTTTTGACGCGTGATGAGTTTTAGTGTCGGTCGCATACATTGTTACAGAGAGAACAGTAACTACATACATCGACTTATAGTGAACAACATTGTAAGACCTCTCTGAACTCGTCCAGCTCTAATACTGTACGACGTAAAACAACAGTAACTCTCCTTATTGAACCGCACATACTGTTTCAGCTGAATGAGTTTTAATATTGATGTTATGTTATGTTTGAACGCGCTGTTCGTGAAGTGTTGACAGCGTGCAAGAACGCCGCGTCACGGGACGTGAGTTCGAATCCAACCATCTACAATGAGCTCGAGCTTTCTATGAAGGAAAACATCGTGAGGAAAGCACAGCACGGTGGTAGGGATTTTTTAAACGCCCGCCTCGCTAGCTACCACCCTCAAATAGAAAAACTGCCGATGAATACCATTAGGTGTGTTCGAGTAATGGCACTTGAGAGCCAGTCCCTCTTATAAAGTCCATTAATGCAACTGCGATTCCTCTAGTGTTATGAATGTCTATGGGCGAGGGTAATCACTTACCGTCAAGTGACACGCTTGCTTGTTTGCCCCCTGTTCCATAAAAAAATAAGAACTACTCATCATATTTCAGAAAATATTCTTGTCTTTGATAGAGAAATCATAGCTATTAAAGGCTATTAAACATCACGCTAGCTCAAATAGGAGCAAATTTATATAGAAAAAAAGTTACAAAAAGGGAAAAAACAATGAAATAAAATTTTAGTTCGGCGTGAACAAAGTCGCAGACACAATTAGTAAATAAAAAATGATGAGAAACTTTATCCTCTCTCTTAGTAACATTATTTACAGTTTTATTACAATACAGTTACATTAATTGTTAACATACATATACAGTTATATTATATATACACATATAACAATTTACATTACAGTTACATTAATTATAACGGAATCTGTCAACGTAATCTTCACTAACATAGCGTCGTCTCGTTGACTTCAAAATAAGTAGATGAGTCAATAGCCAGTAGTAATACATTAATATCATGACTCTCTCGTACTACTATGGCATTAGATTAGTAGAAGGTTGGAAGCTGTCCCTGGACACTGGCTAGATTGGTGTTTGAAGAATCGCCGTGGTGCGTTTTAGTGGGTAATGTTGGGTGTAGAGATTAGAAGTCTAAGAAGTATAGCTGGCATAAGAATGATAGATAAAGTAAGGAATAGTGTGATAAGAGAACGTTGTGGTGTGGTAGAGGATGTAGTGACAAAGATAGAGAAAGGGATGCTTAATTGGTATGGACATGTAGAGAGGATGGATGAAAGAAGATTAACAAAAAAAAATTACAAGGCAAGTGTGAATGGGCAAGCTGGTAAGGGTCGACGTAGGCGAACATATCTCAATCGGATCGAGGACGTTCTGGAGAAAGGCCAGGTCAAAAGTACCCGTAACCGAAGAGCATGTATGAAGGTGATTATGAAAGTAGAAGAAGCGAAAGATGTATGTCAGGATCGTAGCAACTGGAAGGGTGTGGTCTCTGTCTACCCTTATGGGAGAGAGGCGTGATGTAGGTATGTATGTTGGATGATTAGCACCCGACGAGTCGGCACATGCCTCTCTCGCCGTAGCCTGAGCTTAGGCAACGCGTTTTCGTGTTGTAACGAGGACATTCGTAAAGAATATCGATCAGACCGATGTCATAGGGATTTTCTTCTGGGAACACTCTTCATGGCAGCTTTGCATGTGACTGTATTGATGTAGTAAGCATCTATAGGCTGCGGTGACCGTATGCATTTATATTTTATTTCTTCTGCCCACGTACACTATTTCACCAATGTCAAGTGTGAAGGACTTTTGTAATTAACGCACACAAAGTGTTCATACCGAAATGTCATGACGTTCGTTGGCTCAAAGGGGCAGGGCACCGCGCATCCATAACCTGCACTTGACATTATTACCTAGCAGGATTATGCGTTTTGCATGTTGACACGGTCATTGTGTGAATAAACTATATTGTTTGTAGTGAGAACGACATAGAAAAACAAAATTCAGTTCTTCACCGCTCGACATCACTCAGCAGCGTTAATACCGATCTACACATTGCAAGTAGGTGGTAGTCCTGTTTTTCAATCCAATTAACTCTATATACAATTCGTGGTGTTTAAGTCGTTGTAACCAAAGTCGTAACAATTTACTCCACAGTTAAATTTTCTCAAAAGCGTGAACATAAGGGGTAAAGTTAAAGTGCAGTGCGAGGGCGCGACTCGTCGCTCTAAGAAATGTTCCAAGTTAAAAAAAGGAATCCGAAAACTTTGTTGATCGAGATAGCGCGTCTCGCGGACGATTTCGCAACAATTTATTTCTTCCGACCGAATATTCCGAATGCAAAATCTCGCTTACATTATTTCATGGAAAATTAGACGTTATCTCAGATGTAATAAGGTAGAAATACTATGAAATCTGAGAAACACTTTACAGTTTAGTTAGTCGTGGACTATAACTCACTCGTATGTACAGAAACTTGACAAAAGTTTAAATTTTTATCTGTGACTCGAAATATTCCCAACTTGTCCGAATATCGAAACCTGAGTGATTTACTGTATAAAGTTGCGAACAGACAAATAATGCCGGTGTACAGTGTACAACGCAGATATTAATATAAACTTTGAAGTTACATATATCAGAAGTATGTTATTAATGCGTTGCCTCCGTTTGGAATAACGAATTCTTATATACTTTAAAATGAAATGTCAGTCTGTTTGTCAGTTAGTGTAAATTGTAAATTATTTGTCCTATTTACCTGATTTATTATATTTTTATTTATTTCCTATATAAGTTCTGTGATCATATTTATTTTTATAGCTATAGGTATATGGTTAGGGCCACAATCTCATCTGATGTTAAGTTACAAAGTGTCACAAAATGGTGGATACGCTAATCGGAACGAAGATACTGGCTTTCAAGTGCGAATGCCGGAACACACGTATTAGGTGGCAGATTATCAACTTGAAGTTGCCAGCTGCCACGTGGGCGTGAGAAAAAGCCCTACCACCGTCATACTCTTTTTTTAAAATGTAGTCTGTTTATTTGTAAGTGAATCACTCTACAACTACTGTATATATTTCAATGTTATGTGCGCGCAATGATTATTATTAATATCAAGTATTCAATTCATAATTTTTTCATTGGAATTATTTTATTTTAAGTTTTTATACATCTAGTTCATATAAGAAGACACAATAGGTTGATTATTCGCTCGAACTCCGAGGACAATGATTCTATAAAGATTACGTGAAGAAAAAACAATCACGAATAAAATTAAAGACAATTTCGAAAAGTCAAGTCAACCTTTACTTTTATGCTATTTTTGACGTCTATAAGCGACTTTATAGGACCTACATTTAATATCGATTTTTGATTTGATTTTAACTTTTTTTTACAATTCAAGGTTAGCGTTATGACCATAATCTCACCTGATCTTAAGTAACGATACGGCCTAAGTTGGTAGACATATACCTGTGGAGGAACTTGCTCTCAAGTGCTGCTGCCGGAACAAACCTATTGATATTTGGCGGTAGCTTTTCAACTTGAGGGTGGTAGCTAGTCCGGCGAGTATCAGAAAAAATCCTACCACCATGCTATGGTTTCCTCATGATGTTTTCCTTCACCGAAAACTCAAGTTCATTGTAGGTGGATTGGATTCGAACTCTCGTCTCTCAACGTGAAGTCGTACATACTACCACTGAGCTCTATATATTCAATATAATTCTCTTGCAGGTTTTCAGTAATACTTTCTTTTAACGTTTTTCTTAGTCATCTACGTATTTACTACACAATGTCGAGTTACTTCAAACATTCAATTGTATTTGTTCACAGTAATATATAATTTCCTCCTCGCAAATACTCTTCTACATATATCTCGAGTGCTCTCAATCCAAGTACATTTATTTCTCTCTGAGACAGTACTACATTTGATATTGTATTGAGCAAAATATACTTGAAATAAGTAACATCTTACTTATTTGATTTCGTGCGATATGAGGCTAAGGTACACAACGAGTCGACGAAACATTGGGTAGAGGAGAATGGGGTAAGGGAAGGTGGGTTCAAGAAATGGAACAACTTTTGTAATAATAATATTAACCTTCATACACAAACAATAACTCAGAAGGCGCCGGCCACAGTTACTACTACAATAAGAGTAACGGAGTTTTCAGACACTTGTGTAGTGAATTATATTTTCTACAAGCTGTGCCCGTGACTTCGTTCGCGTGGTTGTCGAATAAAACGCGTCATTAAGAGTACAGTCAATATCCATGTTACATGATGACGTCATAAGCACAACGCCCTCTGTCGAATATAGAGTTCAACTGTCAACATTAGTTGTATTTGTGCGTCGCAAATAACCGAATTGCGTGCGTGAGAACACTTTAAACTCATACTATCTAATATCTCTTGATAGAGTGAACAGATTGGCATGAAACAAAAACTAAGTCATACATCACGTTGCGTACAATTATTACGTATAAACGGTATTTTACGTGATGCGTGCGCAGACAAACAGACAAAAATTCTAAAAATGCCGGAAGTGGGTTCTGCTGGTTATCTTATAAACACCCTGGCTGTTTTTCTTTTGGAAATATTTTCGATGTACAAAAACGACTTCTTTACAGATTTATTATACGTATTGATAATGAAAACTTTTTAGCGCGTATTTAGTTCGCAGTGGACCGTCACCGGATCGGTGATCCTGTATCTGGTTCACTCAGCTCGCTGACACACTGAATACTGTACACTCGGTGTAGATTGTCATCGACAACGTTGTCATGACTCATGACTCCTATCGGCTTTCCTAATTTTTTTTTCTGTATTCTATTACCCGCTTATGTAACCACTTTCGGTAATGCCAAGTGTGAAGGCATTTCTTCACACTTTATGGAATACAGAAATAATTGTCATATGCGGGACTTGAATCTACAGCATTACTACGCGACGTTTACATAGAGGTAACTATTTCAACCGCTTTTTTTTTCGTGGGGAAATGCTTTTAGGCTTCCCTTACTTGATGGGCTGGGAGAGGCATGTTGGAATCAACCCACGAAAGAGTTGGCGGTGATACCCACTAAAACCCCACGGTGTTTTTCTATCACCTATTCGGGTGGGGAGCAGGATCTGTCTTCATATTGCATCTGCACTTCGATAGGCTTAGGCCCCTCAACTACTTCAACCACTAACCGTGTAGTCAAAATATTTATCTTATATATTGAAGTTTTTAGCTATGTCTTGTGTTTGTGATTATATGGGTTTTATTTAAATACCTAAATTGACGGTGTATAATATGTTATGTAATATGTTGTCTTTTTGCGTGATATAGATAGAATATTATAAGTGACGTGAATTAATCATACTATTCTAATCTTTACTAATATTATACGTCGTTGAATCGATTATGATTAATTTTGGTATAAAGACTTTTTAGACTCTGGCACTCTGTAGACGGTGATAGCTTAATTTTGATCTGGAAAAACTTGTAGGAAGTAGGGCAAAGAGAGAGATAAACTTTGTTTGAAAAATTTTATAGCGTCATCCGGTTTCCGTAAAACTTTAAGAGTTTAATTTTGGCTAAGTTTGTAACTACCTGTAATAGTATTTGACAGAAAAAATATTTCTCTATCGATCGACAATCAGGATTGGTCGACAAAAAATAATATTAACGCAAGTAGAGACGCGGATAATAGCTAATAACACGGCTATGATTCGGTAATTATCATACAAAACCGCACTGGACAGTTTTAACAAGAGAAACATATATATATATATATATAGCGTTATATGGATAGTGAAAATTTGCAAGATATTTCATATTCTGTGCCACATGGATAAGTATAAAAGTTACTAACAAATAAAAGGAGGAACCCTATGTTGTGCAACATATGTATCGGTTTTTATAATAAATCAAATCAAATCTTTTATTTCTCAAATATAGGATAATAATATCATTTTTTTAAGTAAAAAACCGATTACTGTTTTGAAAACAACATGACGTTCGGAAACAAACGAAACAGCGAAAGAAACTCTTCAGCGCTCGTTCTTTTTATTATATATCCAATGTATGTATACAATATTTTAATCCCATGTATTTTTATCTGCTAAATAATCGGCAATTGTAGAATAAGTTTTTGTTTTACATATTTTTTAAATTACATTAATTACAGATCACGTATTTCGTGAGGGATTTTATTACAGAATATACTTTGATTATTGTCAAATGAAGTAATTCAGAAATAACAGCACGATACAAAAACTTTGAGAAGTCAAAAAACTGCTCGGAATGTTCTACCAAAGGAGTCACTACTAAATAAATGGTGCATGGTTATATGACTAGCTACCACCCTCAAGTTGAAAATCTGCAGACAAACACGAATAGGTGTATTCTGACCGTTGCACTTGAGAGCCAATCCCTCCATTAGGCTTACCGTCATGTTCACCATCTTCTGGCACATCGTCACTTAATATCTGGTGAAATACCGGCGGTATCGCTAAATCTGTAAAGTATAATAAAAAAAGGAAACAACTAGGATTAGTTCTCAAAGTTAGGAAATAAACCGAAGTTTTTCGAAAGTTCCACACCTAATCAGTTTATTATTATAGTACGACATAAGTCTGCGGTGTCTGGAGAATCTCTATTTATGTAGGGCGTGACGGTCGGATGGCACTTTGAGATACTGCACACCGAATCTAGATCTAGGACTAGAATACATACAAAAACCTTAAATTTTCGTATTGAATGGAGACCAAGAACCTTTTGCCTTGCGAATCTTATTCCCATTTAGCTTATACTAGTTTCTGATCGATTCTGACACTGATAACTAAGCAAAAGAGAGGTGGCGTGATCTTTTCTGATTTAATGATAGTGATGGTGATAGTTTTTAGATGAAGAGCGGTTCAGGCGACGTTGAGGTTAAATCTGGTCAAAGGTTAAATGTGTAGAAAATGCGTTGATGCACTACAGTTAGAATCTCTATAGCGAGCCTCAGTTTTTGGTGAAAAGACCGCCTGATGAAACCTAAGCACGGTGGTAGAGTATTCATTTATTGTTCACTTGGTTAGCCAGGGTCATAGTTGTAAATCTGTCACCAAATACCTTTATACGTGTGTTTCGGAAGTTGAACTTATGAGCCAGTTCTTTCATTAGGGCTTAGCGTGTCTACAATGTCAAGCCACATAATCACTCGACATCATGTAAGAGTGTGGCTAAGGATACATATTTATTAAGGGTAAAATAGGTGTTTTTCGGACAGGACTTATATAAAACAGCCGGTGTAAGAGAAAAGACAGCCCATAAATTCAGTTCGCGCGCCCTCACACCTTCGTTCGCGCCCTCGGTGGTAATTACCTCTCGCTGTCAACTACGCTCTACCGTGGAACTTTACGATACCCGAGCGCTAACTTAATACTCAAAGGATAATATTTTTATTCTTTCCGAGCTTTAAACAGTTCATTACAACGCGACTTTCGGCTAACTAGTTATACGTAGAGATGAACTCTGAATTCTGAACAATTATAAGATTAAAATGCTTCCGGAAAATGATGACGAGGAGCATTTTCTAGCCAACTACTAGCAGCCCTGATAACAGTGAATTCTCTTTGCTACATAATAGGACACCAAGTCTACAGTTACTCTTACCAGGAAGCTGTTGTATAATTAAGATAAACAGTCAAATGCTGTGAAGCATCCACGAGATCTCTGCGCCGTTTGAAACTATTGTGTATGGATTTTTATTTCCAATTCATAAAGTTGTCTATATGACCTCACACGAGTGCAATATAGTTAACGTTTTGTGTAATATATCTTGAATATTACGACCAAATCATGTGGATTGTATATTAAAATTTCGATAAAAATTCTGATGTTTGTGAAAAAAAAATCCGGAAAGTTCTAAAATGAGGGCGTAGTCTAGATACTAAAATGAAGAGTATGTGCTCTAACTTTTTAATAGTGGCAGTAATAGTCTATTAAAAAAGGAATAGTTATTTTTATCGTGTGTAGGTTTTAGCGTTACGGTCACTTGGTCACGATCTCACCTTATGTGAAGTATTGAATTGGCGCAAGATGGTAGACACACTAAGCCTAGTGGGGGAGCTGGCTCGCAAGTGCAACTGTTTGAACACACCTGTAGGTATTTGTTGGCAGATATTCAATTTGAACGTGTTCGCTAGCGAAGCGGGTATTAGATAAAGCCCTATCACCATGTTACGTCTTCATCATAATGTTTTCTTTCCCCGAAAGCTCTCTAGCTCATTGCAGGGATTCCAACTCACATCCCTTAACACGGCGTCCGTACACAATAGCAACAGAGCTATCATTGCTTCAAAAACTAACTTAGAATAAGGTCTGAGTTACATAAATCCGTAGTAATTACTAAGCGACTTTTATCGTCTCACAAACTTAAACGAATAACTATATATTGGCGCAGTTAGAAATATAAATAAATCTAAGGGTAATTAACTACAATGAGAAAAATATCTCGTTGGTCTTAAAAATTATAGGTGAATATATCTGAATTTGCATATGCAGGACTGAATCGTGAACATTTTTAAATTCAAGGGCAATAAGTAAGACTTATCTATTACACTCAATAGATCATTTAAGAAATATTCAATAACATAATAATAAAATAATGGTATGTATTTTTTAATTATATATCGAAATTGATTTAAATTTAAATAAATTACTTATATCTATAGGCTCAGTATTGGCGTAATCAGTATTGTAAAGTTCGATACTGTTAAATGAGCGACACATGCTTCCGCTATTGAGTTGTTTGTACACGAGCATACCCGCAGGAATTACGTGTAATCGTATGAAAGGTAAAAGAATTTTAATTAGATTTAATTACACAGCTTCGGGAATGGAATTTATAGCGTGAGCTCGAGGAAAGGTCGAGAGACGAGCGGGAATGAACGGTGTAAACAATCAGCATAGCATTATATCTGCGGTGTTACGGTTACTGTCGGTCGCTGTGAGCTGCTCGTAGCGAAGCGCTTGACCAAATACCTCTTAATGAAAACTAAAGTTAGCGCGGGGCCATGAACTAAGCGAATTTTATATCTGCTCACATATTATATTAATTTCCAAAGCAGTATAGGTGAGGAATGAAGACCAATTCTACAGCTGGATCGTTTATCGCCGATGGCGAGGCTATTAGATCTCATTGTCTGTGGCCGCCCTCTTTGGAGCCACGACATATTAAAAAAATAAAAATAAAATAACGTTTTGAAGCGTCTCCATGACAACCAACAACTGTTGTATTCATTGTTGGTTGTGATCGGAAGAAGGCAATAAAATACATCTAAATAATTATGCATGTTTTATGTGCCAATATACGGAAAATTAACATTTACTTTCGAAAAATCAGTGTATACATCTGCCACGTGGCTCTTGTACCTATTTGGTTGGAATTTTACTCGAATATCTACAGCCTGAAACCAATGTGTGTGTTGTGGGCGGCGCTGGGTTGGATTTTATTGGCGCTACTTCATAATCTGGAATCTTGGACCACGACCAGGTTAGTGAGGCTTCCCTTTTCCTCGGTATTAGTGAGAAGGATCCAGTAATGTAAGCCCGGCTCAACCGGCTCTTTGCTGCCCATTCCGCCGCGCCATTTAGGTCAGCATAGCGGTGGGAAATTATTATATTTATTGTTGCACTATCGCCGCTACATTGTTAGGCTGGTTTTTAAAATCGCTAAGTCTGTGGCCATACATTAAGTTCGTTGGTTCATTTGTCTGACATAACTCGGTTGCACCGTGCACTGCGACTCATCCAGTACTGATGTGCAACTTACTAGGGAGTTCCCAGCTATGGTTACATCGATTCACTGCGCGACTGAATTTAATTAATTTCACGGCTTCACTATCTCTATACATTCGTCATGTAAAACATTATTCAAATTATATATATTTATGGTGTAAATAATAGTGGGAAAGTTCGACCGGAAAATGATTTGACTGTCATTGTTTTAGATTCAGATAGCAACGAAAATATTGTTGTGGAATATTTGTTACCTTAATCATTTTCCTTTGCAGTCAATTATTTTATATACATTAATGATTACATTTACATTACCAAAGGGTATTATTACCAAGCAATTGCAGGGTATGTTAATGATATATAAGATTTTGAATTATTGAATAGTTATAATATATTAAATCTACATTGATATTGACGTTATGTGTTAAATATTGACCGTTTGACATTCATAGCCGAATTTGTTTCACAACATCATCTTTGGACGAAATAAATGTTGCGGTGTTTATATGGTATTTGGCGGCAGATTATCAACTTGTGCATGGTTGCTACCCAGGCGGGCATTAGAAAAAGCCCTATCACCATGTTATGATTTCCTCACGATGTTTTCTTTCACCGAAAGCTTAATCTCATTGTAGGTGGTTGGATCCGAACTCACGTCCCTTGCCATAATTTAATTTACATCCAATCGACCACATATGAGATTCTCTTGTGTTTTCTTGCCTGATATAGCTGTGAAGGTTTTAAAACCCAACAAGGAAAAAAATGTTGTGTCTGTTTTAGTTTTTTGTTTTTCCAATTGTGTATTTAAAATACAAACATCTTTCATAAACCTTGTAATATTCATATAACTCTAGTTATAAAGATTATGACGAATGCGGTGCGACCAACTATGGAATACTATATTTATTACGTGTAGAGATGCAACCAGCAGCCGACCTGCCTTCAGCTATAGTTCAACACGTCCGCGACGTCGCGCCTTGCATATTATATTCCTTTCTATCATCAGGTGGCTCTGTGTGCATTCTAATATCGCACACCTATTCTGTACTATACCTATCTTTAAACCATATACTTTAGGAAACTTAGGGCAAAGTTAAAACGCCACGAAGCTCCGATGAAGATCGTCATGTCTTTTGTAAAAATTCGCGTATAAGAAACTGTAACCATGACAGACCCAATGAGTGGGTTACAATAACACAATCTCGGTAAGGTACAGATAATAAAATAAAAATAAAGCGGATACCGCTGTTTGTTATAAAACTGAATATAATGTAATATTGTACAGTGCGTTCAACTGAAAACAGGTTTACGTTTTATACATAAATAACTTAATATTGCTACAACTTCATTGCAAAGTTACTGAACGTTTAATCAACTAATACCATCGAAGAAATATATTTATAGCTATACGTTAAAATAGATGTTGATCTGCCGTATCTATTAATCAATAACTCAATCATAGCGCTACCAGCAACAATATGATGGCAAGGCTTCTTCTAATGCCTGTCTGGCTAGCTATTACCCTTAAGTTCAAAATCTGCTACCAAATAACTGTAAGTGTGTTCCGGCAGTTGCACTCGAGAGCCACTCCCTTCACTAGGCTTATCGTGTCCGCCATCGTGGGCTACGTCGTCACTAAACATCAGATGAGATTGTGGCTGTAAAGTTTAAGTATAAAGTATTAAACGAGCATAAAAACCTTACGTGCCGGTGTTTGTATGGACGTTCAAACGGTACTGGAGTTTAGTGTTTATTTCCTGGACGAACTACTTGGTTTTAGGTAATAATAAGTATGCTATATATTATCCCATAATATTAGTTACAACAGAGTCGAAATTCATCAAAATCTAACTTGTACTTTTAGAGCGATTCGCTTATAAGTGGACACGCAAATACAAATTTAAAATTCAATACTTTTATCCTCTGTAAATTTATTAAAGCCCTTTTCGATGTATCACTAAAAAGCAGCGTGAGCTTAAGACCACACTACAGAAGTGAAATGTCAGTATATCTCTCTCGGACCCTTATTCGCCTCGAGCCAACTTTACTCGAGCGCCCGTCAGTCACACAAAAAGAAATTTCACCACAAAAGTTTCCCTTCAATATTGAATGAAGAAATTTGTCTCATTCACAGTTTTGTTATAAGTATAAATTCCCTTCTATCGACTACCTGCTACAACATGCCGACTTTTGTTATAGAGAAGGCAATAATGTGCGTTAAAAGCTGAGTTGTTTAACATATAGCCTTAATAATATTAAAAACATTATAAGCATGGATGTATCAATATTTGGTACTGTTTTACGCAAAAACTATTGAATGTGTTTTAATGAAACTTTATAGTAATATAGCGTATGTATCAGAATACTACATTTATAAAGAAAGATATTGTGTAAACTGTCCAAAATCTAACAATAAGTGTCAAGTAAGTAGGAAAATATTCTACCATCTGCGAGCTATTCTGTTTTGCGCTGCGAAAACCATTGGAGTTACACGTATATAATTTACAATGGAAATATTTATCTTAAATATCAGCATAATCTATATTTTATGTGTAAGTCATTTTCGCCAAAATAGTGAAGGGCTCGCGTATAAATGACTACGAGCACAAATCAGTTTTAATGTTCTTATATCAGTTTCCTTTGATATAAATGACTTAAACTAGCAGGTAGCGAAATCAGAATTGTTTGATAAATCAATATTAACGTGAGCAAAACCACGGGTGAAAGCTATTTACATATAAAAACCATTAATTAAAGCATTCTAATAACAAGCTCTGACGTATTCAGTATCAGTTTGATGGAAGCGTGTTGATACCGGAGCGCTGACCACGGCTCCAGTCGCTCTGTGTGCCCACTGGAAGTAAACACGTGAGTTCCCATTGTTCCCGACACAGATATATCAGTTAACCTTCGTATTATATTTTTATTTTATATCGAAACGACGAGTTCAAACAATGGTGTGACGTTTACGCTAAATAAAAAAGATCTGTTCTGCGTGCGACATTACATATATACCGCGGGTAAAATTTAGCGAAGCGACAATTTAAATAACGCGGGGATGAAATAAGTGAATGATGTTATAACAATTCCGGCTGCCACATACAGCTCTACAATGTGAGATCTCTGGGTAAAGACTTTTTGTTGGAAAAAGATATAATTAAATCAGAACGTACTGTCGAATCCAAACTCATATAAATCTAGTTTTTTGTTTCATTTATTTATTTATTTAGTTAACAAACAACCGTTACATAATTATATATCACAATAATATAAACTAATAGGCCTGTAGTACCGTATATTTAAAATCTACAACTTAATTGGAAAAATCGTGATACTACAATGTAGGTGTATAATTAATAAAAAGACAATAATTACAATTAATTACAAAATATCAAAGGAAAAAGTAATATGTAATTAAGTTTCGAAATATCTGGTCAAGGTGTACTGAGCTCTGATAGTACTATTTGAAATGGTTTATTGATAGTCAAGTTTACAATTCAACTTGTAGTAAACTGTACTTGTTATTTGTGCCTAGAAAAAAATATCGAATTGATCGAATGGTTGTCTCAGAAATTTCATTGCAAAAATTGTAAAAGTGTAAATCCATAGTAAGATTAGTGGTGCCCCGCGCACGGCCCAAGTGTCGATAACTCAGACGGAGCTATCGAGTTGGCATCTCGCCACTCGATCTCACGGCTCCCGCTAATGCATCGGCTGCGGGTTGCGGGCTGCGGGCGTCCTGTCGATGACTTCAACGGAGAATCTTGTCTACAGTTCAACGTAAATTATTGAGTTACGCCTCTTTCAGATCAGTATTCTTTTCCAATTGCACTTGAAAACACTGAGTGAGTACGACGGACTTAGTTTGATTCATAGATTCTTTATATTGAATCGTGTTCACGATGAAGATAGTTAATTTGAAAATCATTTTAATACATTTTTATTTACTCATTATATGAAAGAATATATATCACGAGATAATTATAGTTAGCATTGACTTTAAAAAAAAATACAAAAACTATTATTATATACTATATTACTGCTTGTGTAAGTGTGCACTAGAAAGCTAAGTTATTGGAGCCGAATAGTAGAACAAGGACACCGAGAGGTACTTTAAAATACTTTTTTTTCCAAGGTAACGATTTAAATGCGTATTTAAGATTCAAATATATATATATATACGTCTAAAGTTTACAGATAAGCTTGAGCTGTAAGTTTTTTATTCATGACTTTAACTACCAACATATAAATTTATTAGTGATACTTCATAAATATTCTGTCTTGTATATTTTGATGCAAATAAAAATCTTATGTTATTTGCGTTTTAATTGGTTGTATCAGCCCATATATGTTTCTTTAATTTCTATCAAAATTGCAGTATCAATACCTTATATATTTAAAACTATAGTATATAGTGATGAATATAGAATTTTGCCGCAGCATTTACTAAAGTGAAATCCTTTGTTACTTATTAACTACGTAACGTTATAAGCACAACTAATATTACTTGAATTGTGATATATTTAAATGTAATAATGTATTACAACATTACACATGTAATCCAATAATATTTTTTAAGAATTTTCCGTGCAACCTTGCGCTACTATTACAGCTTTTTTCGCGGTAATGGACATATTAAACATTGCACATGTTGCCGCAAATTTGTTCACGATGTTTTGGAGTTCGTCAGGGGAAGAGGAAATAAAAGCCACGACATCGGCAAATATAAGGCTGTCAATAAGCTGATCTTTGCGGTGGCGTTTGGATTTAGGCAGAGATATATTGTATTGTTTACCGTCATCTCTAGTGTGTATATTGTGTACACCTTGAACGCTCTTTCCGAAAGTTACTTTCAGAAGGAGGGAAAAAAGTATGCCGTATAGGGTTGGTGCCATGACGCAGACCTGACGCTCTCCTCCCTCCACAGCAAAGGGATCTGAAGTCTCTCCGCTGCAAACAACTGAGCCGCGCATGCCGTAATGAAAATATTCCATCAATATTATTTGATAGCGCATCATTAGAGGTCGTTAAAAATATCTCCTACCTGGAACCAACCGTGTCGAGTAATCTCTCCATGAATGGAGAGATCAGCACTCGCATTTCCAAGTCGACAACAATGTTCTGGAAGCTTAGTACAAGCGTATGGAGTAACAAAGATCTAATTATTAAAACCAAGATCACTGTGTATCAATTTTGCATCTCGAGTAAACTTTTGTATGGAACTGAGACCTGGACATCGTATGTCAGATAAGAGCGGCGATTGAATACTTTTCATATGCGCGTCTTCACAGTATTCTAGGAATCTCGTGGATGGATCGAGTGATAAATGAAACAGTGTTGAATACTGCATAGCTATCTGGTATAATGGGTCTTCCTAAACAGACAATATTACGTTGGTTAGGACATGCGCTTAGAATAAAACCGATCGTTATTAACTTAGAATAAAAACGAATCGTTTACCGAGGAAAATTCTCCTTGGCGAAATAGCACACGGTGAGCGACCAGTCGGTAGTCCTATGTTAAGATTTAATAACAGCGTGAAGCGCGATATGTCTAACTTCAGCATATCCGACCGGGAGTACAAGTCAGAAGACCACGTTCAATGGGGAAAAGTAACAGCAGACAGAGTGGGACTTCATGACGATTTCTTTATAGAAGTTTTAACCCGTAAACGGGAGACTAGGCAACAGTGCGAGCAAGTCAGCTGCCACCCCCACCACATTCAACATCTACCTGCAGCAAATATGGCTGAGTATGTGGCTCCCGTATCGGCTTATTAAGCCACGAGCGCAGATTTAATAGAATGGACGCTACATAAAAGGTCGTCTCTTGTACTAATCTCTAATAACTGCATTTTTTGTTACACTCCTGATGTAAATAGAAGATTAGCTTTCTATTAAAAGTTGAATTCCATTTGGCAAGAACAACAAATGCGTATATGTCGGTATAAGGAATAGGATATATACGGAAATTGAAACTTATATAATAATGGTTATATATGTATATTGAATTAAAAAAATATTTCAGTAAAACACGCGAATAAAAAGCCTTCACAAATATGAAATTATTTGCCAATACAAAAGAATCCACCAAATTAAGCACTGAGCTTACCATTGAACCAACATCTGATATAATCTAAAAAAATTGCATATTCATAAACCGATTTTCAACCGAAAACCTGCGAACGGTCGACATAAACAATCAAAATGTGCAATAACAACGATTTATCGACAGCCGTATCGATAAATATAATTCCCACTACTAACCGAAGCAGCACTAGACACCGAGGCTGGCACTAGGGTTGGCACACAGCACACAATAAACTGTCAATGGTTGAGCCAAACGTTGCATCGTATTTTGTCATTTCTTAGGTCTCCAGTGAAGTGTATCGGGTATTTACTTTATGCGGAGGAAATATTCGAAGAATGTTGCTCTGCATCGAAATGAGACAGTATTTGAGGAAACTTTTGTTTATTTAGTGTATTTACCTTCAATATTTTTCGTACTACATATAAATATGCCTCTTCTATATACTGACACTTGACGACAATGTATGCCTATACGACAGTGTTGTATGCTAACTGTGCCCGCGACTTCGTTCGCGTGAACTTGAAACATGTTTTCTTTGTTTTTTTCTAGGTAAGACTAGCGTTATGGTCATAATTTCACTTGATCTTATGAGGAGCTACGGCTCAAATTGGTAGACACGCTAAACCTTTTGGAGGAATTGGTTCTCATTTACAACTACCGGAACACACCTATTGGTATTTGGCGGCAGGTTCTCAACTTGAGGGTGGTAGCTAGCCAGGCGGCCATTATAAGAAGCCCCACCACCATGCTATGGTTTCCTCGCTATGTTTTCCTTCACCGAAAGCTCAAGATCATTGTCGGTGGATTCAAACTCACGTTCCTTGACGCGAAGTCGTAGACAGTACCACTGAGCTATCATTGCTGCTTCTATATTTTTTCATATATTTATATATTATTCAGTGATTCAAGTAGTATACTTCTCTCGCACGTAATAACTTTTGATAGAATGAACCAATTGTAATGAAACAAAGACTAAACGTTACTCGAGAATATGCGTTATGCTTTTCTTGGTGACGTTTTATAGTTAACGTTGTACTTCAACAGTGATAAATGTAAAAACAAACAGACACACAGATATTTCAAAAAATTATTATAGTTTATTCTATTGCTTATTCTTAATCTTGTGTAATTATTTTATTCACATATATCTTATAGTACAGAAATGTTAAATTTACATTCTTATTATATGTATAGATTATATTTGAACTAGCTACGCCCGTGACTTTGTTCGCGTGGACTTGAATTACGTTCCCACAATTTTAAGAGCAACTTTTCAACACTATAGACCCGGTGTTATTATGTAATCATATAACTGTCACTATAGACGACTTTGGAAGTAATGATAGCTCAGTTGATAACACGGACGGACGCCGCGTCATTAGATTCCAGTTCGAGTCTCTGCAATAAGCTTGAAATTTCGGCGAAGGAATACATCATGATGAAACCAATATATGAGATTAAGTAATTTTAATACTGAGTTCGCGTGCTTCAATCAGGCTTCTGAGAAATTATTTCAAACCGCAACATCAGTAATTTGAATGTAGTAAATTGGATACTTTCATAAAAGAAGATTTCATTTTGTGAAATTCGAAGAATTCTAAGTTATAAGAATAAAATCCATGAAAATAACGTTGTATCGTAAATTAAATATTGTGATAGATTACCAACTTCGAAAGTTATTTAATATCAAAGTAAAATTCTTTGTCAATTCCATGATTATAAGAAATAATATATTAAAACTGAATGAAAATCTCATATTTCTTGTAATACTTGGTATTATTTCTAATAGAAAAGTATATTTTACTGCAGCTTTATTAATTAATGTTGTTGTTATGAATGTTGTGTTCAATGTACATAAGTTTATAAAAAGCTAACAATTCAATAATAACTAATTTCTATTTCATGCTGTCAATAGACAGCATGTCATTGATATGCAAGATGAAGAGTGTCGGCGACAACACCGAGCCCTGTGGAACGCCAGCATTGACTAATAGAGTCTCGGAGCTACAGCCGTCAACGACGACTTTAATGCTCCGGCCCTCCAGGTAACTAGCGATCCACTTGCAAGTTCCTCGGGGATTCCGTAAGATGGTAGCTTCGATAGAAGGGCTCTATGCCATACCCGATCGAACGCCTTCGCGATGTCAAGGCCAACAGCCATAGCCTCACCCTTGCCCTCCAAAGCTTCTGCCCAGCGATGTGTGAGGTAAACAAGAAGATCACCAGCTGATCGACCATGACGGAAACCGTACTGACGATCACTGATCAACTGGTGCTCCTCAAGGTACCGCATCAGCTGGGCATTTATGATACGTTCCATAACTTTAGAGAGCAAAGATGTGACCGCAATCGGCCTATAACTCGAAGGGTCCGACCGGTCACCTTTTTTAGGGATCGGATGGACATGAGACACCTTCCATGAAGTGGAAACCCTGTTAGTATTATAGGAAAGACGGTAAAGGCGCGTAAGAACGGGGGTCAACTCAGGGGCGCACGTTTTTAGAACCACCGCGGGGATACAGTCTGGCCCACTCGACTTACGGATGTTGAGAAGCCTTAGTTCCCTCCTGACCGCACGCTGGTTGATGCGTATTTCAGGCAGGGTAAACTCGCACCGGGAGATCTTCGGCGGTGAGGCTTCTCCATCATCTAAAGTCGAGTTCGAGGCAAAGGATTGAGCTAAAAGATCCGCCTTCTCCTTTGCACTATGGGCCAAACTGTCATCAGGCTTACGCAGTGGCGGGAGACTAGACTGGCAGAAGTTGCTTTGGACAGCCTTGGCAAGCGACCAAAAAGCACGGCTCCCAGAGGGATAACTCCTTAGTCGTTCGCCAATTCTGCCAATGTGCTCCGCCTTGGCCCTGGCTATAGCCTTCTTGCTGGACCTGGAAGCAGCATTAAAGTTCCGCTTCTCTTCCTTGGCGTTTGAACAAGTCCATCCCCAATAGCACCACGTCCCTGATGCAGTCCGCACAAGCGTCAGGATTTTCGGAAGAGAAACAGAGCTGCCTCCATGGGTAGGACGCATAGAATTCACGAAGTCCATCCCAATCTGCTGACCCATAACGCCAGACCCTGCGAGATCCAGTCGCTGAAGAGCGATCGTGTAGAGTAGCAGGGGCCGACGAACGCACTAGACAGTGGTCAGATGACCCTAGAGGGGCATCGACCACCACCCTGTATCCGTCAGGGTGTGTAGTCAGCAGAAGATCCAACAATGAAGGCTCGTGGGTCTCAACATCTGGAACACGAGTGGGTTGCGTTACCAGTTGTGTGAGACAATAAGCCAAGGCCAATTCATAAACAGTCCGACCCGGGAGGTCAGTGGTCCGGGAGCCCAACCACTCCACATGGTGAGCGTTAAAGTCGCCGAGGACCACCACCTCCGCAGATGGGTACTGCTTAAGAATTAGGTCAGTCCCCACTTGCACGTTCTCAAATAGGTGAGTAGACCCCACTTCACTGGCATGAGACCTGTAAAGGCATGCGTAGATCCGAGTACGACCTCCATAATCTACGCATAGCCACAAGATCGACAGGTCCCGATGCTCGAGGCCCCGAAGGCGGCGACAACAGATATCACCCCTAACGAAAACGCACACCCCGGCCTTACGAAAGAATGAGTGCTCTAGTACGTAGCCGGGGTAGTTCAAGTACGAAGTATCGTCAGGGGTAGATATTTGAGTCTCCGTTAAAAAGAGCAGAGCGGGCCGCGACGTCTCGAGGTGGTGATGGACGGCGTCGAGGTTACTATGTAGACCCCTGATATTGCAGAAGTCCACTTGAAAAGTGGATGCAGTCTCCGCCGAGTAATTCCTGCTCTTTTTGTTGGCCTTCTTCATATATTTTTATTTTATTTTATTAGACTAGGAAGGGAGAAGGATGTGTGCAGTGAGTTCAGAATGATAACCGAATAAAAGGCGGAGCGTGGTGCGACGTGGGCACGTGGGTTATTTGAGGAGCTGGCACGAAGCACGGAAGGGCCCCCGATGCCCCCCCATGTACAGACGCCGGGATCCACTCCAGTCTCCCACTCTGGCACGGCGACTGTACAATGGGATTTTCGCCGGTTGCTAGGACAGCTTCCCAAGGAGGGAATTTTAAAAGAGAATCCTTGGGTTCAGGTCCCCAACTGACCGGCAGGCGACTTATAGGAGAGTTCCGGCAGTTGCGGTTGACAGCCAGTTCGTCGACAAGGCTTTGCATGTCCACCATCCTGAGACACATTGTCAGTTAACATAACATCAGGTAACGTCATCAGGTAAAAGGACTCACGTGCGACTGCTACACGGATAGGTATTTGTGGGCAGATTTTAAAGTTGAGGGCGGCACGTAACCAACTGGAACGGGAGTTGGAAGTGTCTGGGTGGTGTGTTTTAGTGGATAGTGTTTGAGTGATTAACACCCGATGAGACACCACATGCTCCTCTCGACTTAGCCAGAGCTGGGGTAATATTCTTAAGCGGTGCGATGAGTAAGTTCGTAATATTCGATATTAAACATCACACTAATAAAAATGGTAGCTAGCCAAGTGTGCATTGGAAAATACCTACCATCTGCTATAATTACTTCATTTATCTGATTTGAATTGACGTCTATTGACGCGGATTCCGTACACATAACCAAGTGAACCATTATCGCTACTGTATTATGCGGACAGAACCGAGTTAGATCATATCGACTCTTAGCAGTATGGAAGCATTGTGTTGCCAGCTGGTCCTGCGGTTGGAATGAATTACTCGGTTTTCGCTCGCAGCTGGTGAGTTATTAATCTCTAGTGTTTCAATAACATTAAAACTTAAAAAAAAAACTGAAACCGAAAATCCAATATTATTCAGATAATTCTGAACGAAGCGATTCGCTTTTAAGAAAGCAATTTTAACGTTGACTTCTTTTTTTTTATCGCTTGTTATTTTATTAAATTTGTTCGAAAGCAAATTTATCCAGACCTCATCGAGATATCGAAAGAACAATTTGATAATACGGATTTAATTTATTGAATAGAACTTGGAACAGTTTTACTTAAATTACGAAAATTTCATATCGAAGTTTTTTTGTTCAAATATTATATTTTATATGAATAATTCATTCGGGTCTGTTTATAGGACGATATCGGATTTTAACAACAGACTTTTCATATAACCACTAAACTGATATGGTGGTAGATCGTTATGTTAAATTTAATGGTACATTTAAGCACAAATTACAGAAACATTTTTGTACTAAACAATAATTATAATTACTTGTTTCGGCAGTACATGTACCATAAATGCACCATTTTGCATGGTGGTAGGGCTTTTTCTAATACCCGCCTGGGTAGCTACCACCCTTTAGTTGTGAACCTGCCGCCAAATACCAATAGGTGTGTTCCGGCAGCAGCACTTGAGAGCCAGTTCCTCCACAGGTTTAGCGTGGCTACCAACTTGGGCCGTATCGTCACTTAAGATCAGGTGAGAGTATGGCCATAACGCTAAACCTTAAGTATAAAAAAAAAAAATTAGATCGATACAGAGAAGATTAAGGATGTGCAAGGATTACAGGGAAATAGTTTTTTTTTTTGTTTTAACCTACACTGTTAGCCGGAGAGGCTTTAACAGTTTCACCGGACTAGAAGGGCGAGCGCGTAGGGCGCTCGAGCCCGAGGAGGCGAAATGGTGAAGCATTCCACATTTTTAAATCTACATCCGTGTCACAAGTCCCGGGAAATGCTCGGAGTTTCCTCTCTCTGTCACACGATGTGCCTCCACCCGCAACTATGGTTAGTTAAGAAGTTCGTCTCAAAAAGAGTTCTATTGAAGAGTCCTGAGTTGCTATTGAAACTGTGTGAACAATCCTAACTAGGAAACCGCAATCGTGTTAGATCTTTGTTAGTACTTTACAAGATTAGAAATAATATTCTGTTGGCATGATATTGATGGGTGAGTGTAAAAGCACACATTGTTATTAAACAGCAACGGAAACGACATTTAAAATCAATAACGATATATATCAAAATATTTTACGCAAATATAAAATCAAGAAGCTAGAAGAATCTGCATAGCAACAAACTATACAAATTGACATAATAGAAGAGTTTGTAATTCTATAATAACAGCGTTTTACTGAATGCATATATATTTACGGTTTTATAACATGAAGCTATTTTAGATTTTTTTGTGATAGGGAGCAAAATATGGAAAGCGTGTCACCTGCTGGTAAGTGATCACCGCCGCCCATGGACACCCACAACACCAGAGGAATCGCAGGTGCGTCGCTGGCCTTTATAGGAGGGACTGGCTCTCAAGTGCCACTGCCGGAACAAACTTAACGGTATTTGGCGGCAAACTTTCAACTTGCGGGTGGTTGCTATAAACGGGCACTATAAAAAGCCCTACCACCATGCATTAATCACAGAAGCAGATAAACCGATTTATCTTGGATAGCTAGCTTCATGGTTGAAGGGCGTAACTTAAATTAGTAACTCAAGCTCAATGTTGGTATTCGAATTCACGTCCATTGAAGCGGTGTCCATACACACTACCACTGTACCTTTTCTGTCTGCAAGATTTCAAGGTAATCAGTTGAGCAGTAAAAGCGCGTAAGAGTTACAAACACAAATAATATTCACACTGTTAATATCACTTAGAATATGTTAAGTGATTATCGAGTTACAGGCGCACAGACACTCAGCTTTTGTATTTTAAAGGGAAAAGATTATTCAAACTCAAAATATTTAATAATATATAGCTGTGCATGCGACTTCCTTCGCGTAGAACTAAAATTATTTAATCACGCGCCATCGTTCGAGTTACAATAACTATTGACAGAGATAACTGATTTTAATTAAACAAAGACAATATGTCACTCGATAATACGTTTTATGGTTTCCTTGGTGATGTTTTACCATAAACGTTGTACTTTAGCAGCGCTGCTTGCACAAACAAACAGAGTGACATTTCAAAAAATTATATAAATATATTTATGTAATTAGTTTTTACGTGTGGCTTTCTTCGTTTTAATATTGTTTTTGTTAAACATATCACATGACGTAATAACAAGTTTCGTTATATACCTCTCTTTACCCCACTTCTAATAACGTTTTCGCGAGAAAAAGTAGCCTATAACCGTTTCCAAGTTCCCATTTATATCTATACCAAAATTCATCACAATCGATTCAGCAGTTTATGCGTGAAATCGTAACAAACAAACAAACTCACATTCGCATTTATAATATTAGTAAGGATTACTTTTTCTTATACACTTGTGATTTCACATAAATCTAAGAAGTACGCTGACACTTAGCATTTACGTTCTTATTATAAGTATAACAGATAATTCGGAAGTGTTGTATCTTTCCAGTGAGAGTTGTCGCCAGTCGACACTCGAGTGTCTCGTTAGTATAAACGCGTTCGTTACGTCACGACACGGTTGCATCGATTTCTTCCTAACATTTATACTGAATTAATACTAAGCTTGTAAGACACGTCACGACACGATGTTAAGGCGTAAATATTATTCAATAACAGTTACTTAGTATTAACAATAGAGAAATAAATTAAATTTAAACTATTTCCTTCATGTTTTAAAGATATGAATGAATGAATGAATACTTAGTAAGAAGTAATTACTACCATTGTAGGTTGTGCAAATAAAATAATTCGTGGAAATAAATTTGTCGAATTAAAAAAAAAAACAATGCAGTAATGAGGATTTCCGATTGAGTCAAGTCAAAACTTAAAACTATAATAAACAAACAGTTGTTATTATTAGATATACAAATTAATTATTTGATTTTAAATTAAAACTTGTGAATTGAAACTGTTTACAGCGCAATAAGTTTTACTAATAGGAACAGATATAGTGTTGTCGTTAACACGTCACGTGACCATGTCGATGACGACTTATATGAACTCACTCCTGATTCAAACCTTCCTAGGTTTAGCGTTATGGCCATAATCTCACCTGATCTTAAGTGACGATACGGCCTAAGTTGGTAGACACGCTAAACCTGTGGAGGAACTGGCTCTCAAGTGCAGCTGCCGGAACACACCTATTGATATATGGCGGCGGGTTTACAACTTGAGGGTGGTAGCTACCCAGACGGGCATTAGAAAAAGCCCTACCACCATGCTATGGTTTCCTAACGATGTTTTCTTCACCGAAAGCTCAATCTTATTATAGGTGCTTGGATTCGAACTCACGTCCCTTGACGCGAAGTCGTACACACTACCACTGAACTATCATCGCTTTTTTCACACAAGAATATCACACAAGTTATCTGCCAGTGTCTCATCAAAATTGATATAAACGTTTCGAAGATAAGCCGGAACAAACAGTTGAATATTGAAGAAAATTACTTTTTTACAGGTACCATCAGTATATACCTCAAATATGCATTAGTAAATAGCTGCATTGTCTTTACTTATAAACAATTATTACTTCAGTTTTACTTAAGTCAAGTACGGGCAGCAGGTTTGGGTAAAAAAACATCATAATGAATTGTAGCTTAGTGGTAGGATATTTTTAATTTCTGCCTAGTTAGCTGCAGCCCGTACGTTGAAAACCTACCTCCAAATACCAGTGTGTTCAAGCAGTTGCACTGGAGAGACATTCTCTTCACTAGACTTAACGTGTCTACCCACACTAATGGGCCACATCGTCACTCAACATCACGTGAGATCAAAAACTAAATCTATAATGTATAAAAACAGTCACGATACATTTTTAAATTGATCATCGTAAGGATGTCGTGTAGTGACATGCCGTGAGTTGTAACCGAACGTCTCGCGTAATGAGATGCTTCGGTAGTACTCCTCAAAGGGACCGGAGAGATAATTATGTATCAACGGGATCGAGGGTAGGCGGATATTTGCATGGGTCCGCGCACTAACTCATATAAATTCTCTGTTGTAAATTATAAAGTAATGTATATTTCTTTATTCATTTTGCGACGTTTTCATAGTATTCTGAGCAGCACAGACATAGGAAAATTGCTTGACATAGTGACTCGTTTAGTATCTCGTGCCAAAATACTACCATTTATAGGTTAGCATTTGACCACAATCTATTTCCGTTAAGAATGTTACCTCAAATTTTCGACCGGTTAACTACCATCCTCAAGTCCAAATTCAACCACCATATGCCTATAGCTATCTTCCGTCAGTTTTACTTGAAAACTAAGCTTAACTTGCCTACTATGATCGACTACATTGTGAATTAATATAAGATGAGATAGTGGTCAAACGATAACACCTATCAAGTATTAAAGGAAAATGTTAAGAACAGCCCCAAGTGGAACAGAGTAGCGCGATTTCTGCAAAATAATTGTTTAAAGTCAACAAACAACGTTATTTGACCGCGTAGCTATAAATACTACCGCCCATCTTACAAATAGAACATGTAAATAAATTCAAAAAAGAAAACCCACAAATGTGTCTTGCAGTCCAAAATAAATATTGAAACGCGCGATACTCGTAGTGCTGTGTCGTGTCACAATATGTTAACAATCGATATAATCGAAATCGTATAGTTTACTTTCAAATCGATTCGCTTCGTGACGCAACAGAATACTTCTTGATGATCTTCTTCTTGATCTGTATATTATAGGTTTTTGTACTGATTATAAGTTTAACATTGTGCCACATTGTCACCTGATGTTATGTCATCATGCAGCCCAAAATGGTAAACACGCTAAGCTTAGTGAAGGACTGGCTTTCAAGGGCAACTGCCAGAACAAATCTCTGGCGAATTTTCAGCTCGAGAGTGGTAACAACATTGGCTGCAACTAGAAAATCTTTCATTACTCATTCCAGGGATTTAAACTTACGTTCATCGATACGGTGTCCGAATTCTATACTATTCAGCATAATTTCTTGTGTGAAAAACCCATTATTTCTAAATATATCGCTAGTATGTTGATGATATTTCATTCGATTTTCTTCACTGATTTATCGGGATACTTAAACAATAGAATGAATCACTTTAAACTGGTACAGATTACGTAATGTATCAGTGACGCTGCCGGCAGAATACGGCTCTGTAATATTGTCGAAACAGTACATTGTAAGTATAAACTGGTTTTAGGAGGAACCGCCTCCACTGGATCCTCGCCAGCGGTACTACGATAAATAAACATTGTAAAAGCCGCACCGCAACTGCTTCACGAATATATTTCAATGTTGAAATATTGAACGGAACCTCTCTCTCTAGCAAACATGGCGCATGAAGCCGATACACACTCGGGGTTGTGTCTGACATCCCGTGAAGGTGCCACGGTGACATATCTACTTCCGAATTCAATTTATAAACATTCTAAATTTAGTAAATCAGAATGTTTCAAATTTATAATATATGTAAAGTTAAGAATTAAATGAAATCTATTGAGACCGTGCAAAGGATGTTTATGATGGTACTATGATGATTTTGAAGCGATGATAGCTCGGTGATAGTGTGTACGACTTCGCGTCAAGGAAGGTGAGTTCGAATCCAAGCACCTACAATGAGCTTGAGCTTTCGGTGAAGGAAAACATCTTGAGGAAACCATAGCATGGTGGTAGGGCTTTTTCTAACGCCCGTCTGGTTAGCTGGTAGCTAGTTGTAAATCTACCACCAAATACCAATAGGTGTGTTTCGGCAGCTGCACTTGAGAGCCAGTTCTTCCACAGGTTTAGCGAGTCAACCATCTTAAGTCGTATCGTCACTTAGGATTAAGTGAGATTCTGGCCATAACGATAAACCTTAAGAAAAAAAAAAACAAATAAAACTAAATACGACTGATACGTTACGCTCTCTCATGTAACATTCACCGAGCGAGTATAGTAGTCACACGTTATATTTATTATGTTCCTTTAACCGACTCGAGCCGACATTACCCGATGGCGCGTCACATAACTGAACGTTACATCTCAGTCTCATTCAATATCACACAAAATAAAGTACTCAACGCGCCTGAAGAAGTTCTCACTTTAATTCATACACAAGTCAAAACTATTATATTTTAATGTCAGTGCATGTCCATTCATATAATTACAATTAGGGAGTACTATGTATAATCCAAAAATATAATAATTATAATTTATATAATCTGCCGTTCGATCTCCTTTTCGCGCATGTCTCTGTAACTACTGAATACATTTTGGTAAAATCGAACACGATTATAACTGACATTAGGTATATAAGAAGCCTATTAGCCCAATACGTTTTATTACAGTTAAGGTGTAGCGTTATGGCAATCAAATCACTTGATGTTATGTGACGATGTTGTCTAGGATCGTAGACGAGCTAAGCCTAGTAGTGGAGGAATTGACTCTCAAGTGTAACTGCTGGGACACACCTATTTGGCGGCAGATTTTCAACTTGAAGCTGGCCCTACCACCATGCTACGGTTTTCATAATAACGTATTCCTTCACCGATAGCTCAGGCTTATTGTAGGTGCATTTAAACTCACTACCAACTGAGCTATCATCGCTTCAAAAAGTAAATACACTTTTTAACGGATTTTGATGATATTACCTCTGTTCGATAGTTAAAAATATAAACTGTATTTGAATTTAAACCTGTGTATACGAAATGTACATTTGTTTATATGAAATCATTCGAGCTCTAATCATGACAAATATTTTATGAATCTATGTTATTTTTGAACACTGTAGGTTGTACTGTGGTGTATTTATAAACCACTACGTATACAGGTATGACAATATTTACTGGGCTTACTATGAAATATGTAGAGCCCCAAATACAAAAAATAAAATTATTCCAAAAATCTACAAAATAGTTTGGAGTACATTCAATATTAATTAAAATTTTGCAAATTGCAAGAAATATGTGGCTAAAAATGTACATAAAATTTATCAACACAGTCGTAGAAGCAAGATAAGCCCGAGCGAAATAGACGGTGCTATATTGGGAGTAAAACAATTGTACCGACTGATAAAAGTGCTGACGTGAACGCAAAAATAAAAAGTAAACAAGATAGAAGGGACATTTGCCAAGATTTATCAGGAAGAGTGCAGCGATCTGTTAGGAACGAAACTGTTGGAAAAGTGTTCGTTTAGTGTGAGCGAGGGCGCGCGCTGGACACCCGCCAGCACCGAGCAGCGCTGCACGACGCACGACATTCATTCCTGTCTTGGAGATAGTTAACTCCGGTTTTAGCCAAAAATTATGTATTCAATCACTATTACAGAGATATTTATAAGGGATATTGTATAGGAAAGGTAAGGTTATAGAGAGATTTAGTTGGTGCACCTCTCGCTCTCACTTCGACCAAGTATAAATTAACAACGAAGACATTCCTATTCAAATCATTTAGTAACTCGTAGTACTTATTTGTTTTCATAGCGTAGTTTTTTGGTATATTTGTTTCCTATGCTACACTGAGCTCAATTAGTACAATGTGTTTCAATGTTTTAGAGAAAACAAATTAATCAGGGATGGAGATCGAAACCCCAACATACTCTGGGATTTTATAGTGCTTCTCGTACGTGCCCATTAAAATAATACAGTTAGGTGCAGTACCCAGGATTGAGAAGAGCTAATTTTTAAAACTTAAAATTCCTTTCTGTTTACAAAAATAAAAACGTAATGAAAATGAAAAATAATTAATAAAAATGAGTGTTCGTTTAAAATGTTGAAAACGAACATACTTGATCGTGTTATTATAATAGAAAGCGTAAATAGTGAATTAAAAAAGGTTGAGTAAAAAATATAATAAAAAATATAAAAGGAATTATGATTTATTGCTGATAAGAAACTAGAATGAATTTTAGTTTATAATTATTAATAAAACATTATTATTTTTTATTACTAGGATACAAAGCCAATAATTTTTAACTACATCCACTTCTCGGGGACCAACAGCCTGTTATTTCCTTATTCTCACCTATAAACTAAGTATCGTGAATCTAATTTTATTTCATATTTAATTGATTTATTTCCGCGGGGTAATTGCATTTAGGCATCTTTTACATGATGAGTTGGAAGACATATGTGGGATTCACCCGGCGGCTCGCAACGTCGGTAATATTCACTAAAACCCCGCGTATCCTATCACCTATAAAGCCTGGAAGCAGGATCTGTGTTCACATCGCCTCTGCTCCGCGGCAGGTGAGGTCCTAGGTATTTTTTTATAGAGGTTTTCTACCTCGCGGGTCGGGCGGTTAAGCCGAGCTCTTCAGTTCCATCGAAGAGACGAGACGCGTCACTCGCTCTCAGCAGTACTCCGACGGGATTATGAGACTAACGGTAGTATTACTACACGTTGGTCCGGCGGTGTGAGTCCGTGCCACTCTCCGGGAAGAGGAACGCTAGGTTGACTCCGGTTGAACGAATAAATTAATAATCAAATATACCGTATTTGGTCTAATATGTGGAATATAAGCAATACAAGAGCTCACAATGCATTCCGAAAAATGCACTGTTTTGTCATTGACCCGTATTTATTCAATGATGTCGGTGAGAATAATGTTACTGTCAATGGTGACCACAATCGTGCAATGGTTTCCATCTTTTTATTGACCAGAATACACGAGTTTAATCTGGTTAACATGTGGTTTCAACAAGACTGTGCCACATGAAACACAGTCCACAAAACAGTGGGCCTATTGCGTAACGAAGTTGATAAGCAATTCATCTCTCGTTTTGGAACAAAGAATTGACCACCTAGATCGTGCGATTTAACGCCATTGGACTCTTTTTTGTGGGATTACGTCAAATCTCTTGTTTATGCTGATAAATCAGCATCATTTCAATTACTAAAAGACAATTTGAGACGTGTTATCGGTGATGCACCAGCCGATATGGTTACAAAAGCGGCTCAAAATTTAACTTTACGTATGGATCACCTAAAACGTAGTCGTGGCCAACGACTACATGAAATTATCTTTAAAAATAAAGGGCAAGGAATATTTTTTAATCCCTAACTAAAAATTATATACTTTTATTTAATTTTCCTGTGTTCTTTTTGAATATTAAACACCAAATGTCTAAAAAATCATTCTTTACTAATTACAAGTTATCACTAACTTTTTGTATACCAACTGAAGCTACTCATGATATGATAACCATAACAATGACCTTATTTGAAGCGATGATGGCTCAGTTGGTAGTGTGTACGGACGCCACGTCAGAGGACGTGAGTTAAAATTCACCTGCAATTGGTCTGAACTTTCGGTGAAGGAAAACATGAAGATGAAACTATAGCATGGTGATATGGCTTTTTCTAATACCTGCTTGGCTATCTACCATCCTCAAGTTAACACTTAAAACTATATACAAAACGTCATTACTCTTGGATATCCAAATTAAATTGTTTGATTTTAAATTAAAAGTTGTAAATCGAAACTATTTATAGCGCAATAAGTTATACTAATAGGGTCGTATATAGTGTGTACATAACACGTCACGTGACCATGTCGATGACGACCTACATGAATTTACTCCCTATCCAAACCTTCCTATAGAAGTTTCCACTTCAAAAAATATTGTGTGTGTTGTAAGCAAATTTCAACATAACAGTAAATCCCACAAAATAGTAACTAATAAGTACCATCGTGAAAGCTTTCAACAAAGTTGTAGTCAGCAACGGATCGGGTCTAAGCTCCTCATTCGAATATATCTCAATTAAAGTTACATAAGAGATCGGTCGGTACTGGAACCGCCGCAGTTCCCGGGACTGGTTCCGATAACTCCAGCCTTCCGGTTTACCGGCAAATGGTGCTTACAATCCTATCTCAAACATTTTTCTCAACCTAATCGATTTTATTGAAGCTTCGAGATTCGAATACAATATTGGTTCAAGAGCTTCCAAAACGTAATCCCGTAGGTGAATTTACATTTACAGATCTGGAACTTTTATGGAGACGACAAAGTGAAATGAGAAACTGGAATCTGCAAGTGTCGAGCTGTCCGATCTAATTCCTTGTTTTCTTTTCTTTTTTATGGAATAGGAGACAAACGAGCAAGCGTTTCATCTGATGGTAAGTGATCACCACCACCCATGGACACCCATAACACCAGAGGAATCTTAGGTGCGTTGCCGGCCTTTATAGGAGTGTCTGGCTTTCAAGTGCCACTGCCGGAACACACCTATTGGTATTTCGTGGCACATTTTCGACTTGAGTGTGGTAGCTACCCAAGAGGGCATCAGAAAAAGCCATACCCCCTGTTAAAGCTTCATCACGACGTTTTCCATTACTGAAAGCTCAGGTTTATTATAAGGATTCGAACTTACATGTATCAACGCGGTGTCTCTACTTATTACCATTGAGCTATCCTTCTATACTAAACTCTGCATTATTTAAGTGAAATCTTGTTTAGCGTGGTTTGCATAAGGAGTAAATTTATGTAAGTCGTCATCGACATGGTCACGTAACGTGTTAACTATATCTGTTCCTATTAGTATAGTTTATTGCGCTGTAAACACTTTTGATTTACAAGTTTTATTTTAAGATCGAACAAGTAATATGGATAACCATAAATAACAAAAGTTTGTTTATAGTTTTTAAGTTTTCACTTTTTCCGGTAGTCCTCGTGACTGCTTTGAGTTTTTCTGAGAGTGAGCGCAAGAACACGGCGTAGCCTTCGTGAATTAAGGGATTCAGAACACGTGCCGAGCGATGTAAAACACTTTTATCTTATAACATATTCCAAATACAAAATACATATAAAACGTGAATATTAGTGTATGTGTTCGGTGTCTGCATGAAGCCGCTGTCTCTCGCCTCCCTAACTGCATGCTAATCGGGGATATAACATAGTTGTGTCGGCTCACTTCGTCAGACTGAAGAAATACCAGATAATAACGTTATATTCGCAGTCTCTGTATATTGATTTCACATCAACTATAGCTGAGCTTTCAGATATTAATAATATTACTGGTCCTTAGTTTCGCCAGTTATTTGTAACGAGGTTTATTTCATCTGTTTGGAACTAAGTTATTAAAATTATTAATAAGACGATTTAAATGATTTTGAAACTATGATGGCTTAGTAGGTAGTGTGTACTGACGCCGCGTCAATGAACGTGAGTTCGAATCCATCTCCAATGAGCCTGAGCTTCCGGCGAAGGAAAACATGATGTGAAAACCATAACACAGCAGTAGGGTTTTTCAAACGCCCCACTGGCTAGCTACCATCCACGTGTTGTAGGTGTGTTCAATATCGTCACATAACAATTTTCATGATTCTAATCATAACGCTAAACTTATAAAGAAGGTTTATTACAAATACGTATCATAGCAAAAAAAGCTTTTTAAATTATTATTTTTTAATATTGGCCTCAATAGATACTCAAAATCGAGCGAGTATAGCAATGATTATGCCTCTCTAGATCTCTGGGTCGATTCGAACCGACATTAGTGAAACGAGCGTCACCTGGCCGACCGTTTCAGTTCAGTTACATTCAATATACCCTATGAGCTTGTATTGTGCGCCTGTAAGAAGTTTTTGCTTTACAAATATCGACAACACATTTCTGAATTTCAAGTTCAAACTATGTACATTCCTAAACTTCATCGGGTTCAAAGAATGCAGGTGAGTTTCAAAGATGTGTAAAACTGACCAACATAAAGCGTTACAAGGGTGTCCACAGAGAGAGGACCGAACGCACTCATTACGCAGAGGACGTAGGGACGGTATGGTACGACATCGCGCCGCTAGAATTTCACGACGCATTACCTGGACATCAGGGATGACCCGACTATATTTTGTACTCTTTTATCGACATCTTTGGTATTTATAGTTTTCAAATAATTAAGTGTATAACCAGTCGTTAAAAAAACTTGGGCTATAAAACATATTATTCGGGTGTAAATTTTTGTCTCTCTCTTTCTCCTTCTCACTCTGAAACTAATTGATAGATTTTGTAATAATTTGGCGATAAGATATAAAACATACATTTTTATATTTATATTAGATGTGAATGTGACTGAACTACTATAGTTATAATTAAAAAAACCTGTAATCGTGTTAGTTATACTTAGCACAATATTGGTATAACCAAAAAGTACAAGAATAGGTCCTATAATTAAACGGAACAAAATCCCATTCCATACGAAAGGACTTACAGGCTGTGCGACTAACAAAATAACAAATAATTTTCAAGAATGAGAAATAAATAAAACGGATGGTTATTATTGCTATTATTTTTGTGGAAATTTTGTAAATAAAATGAGAATGTATAGTGTCTCGGTTCAGAAGTGGTGTAGAATAAAGCAGTTTAATAATTTTGAAACTTATTCAGTAAGGAACAAAGCAAAAGAAAAAGGCCTCCACTAATTTCAACACATCACATAGAGTTAAAGGAGACGAGATAAAATCAGGAATTACAGTAGTCTCTATTTATTACATTTATAAAAATGTAGTGAAAAAATAAGAAACATATGTCTCGATAGAGGCAAGCCTCCCTAATCCCTACCAAAGAGAAATGGGTGTCGTTTCACGTGGCATTACACACGATGGTTCGAACGAATGCCGACCTCGACCGCGGAGACTGGAACACACTTCAAGTGCTAATGAGAACCATTCACTCAAGGTATTATGGCTAACTCGGTAAGAACTCTTGTAGAGATGATATGTACTTTAGAAAATGTATGTGATTCCTTTTGAAAACAAAAAAAAACTGTGTTGTGGCGTTGTGGCTCAAGATGGTCGACACGCTAAGCCTGGTGGAGGAACTGGCGCTCAAGTGCAACAGCCTAAACACACCTATAGGTATTTTTTTACTAATTAAGGCTTAGCGTCATGGCCACAAACTCACCTGATGATAAGTGAGAATGTGGTCAAGATCAAGTGCAGCTGCCGTTACATATCTATTTGGTGGCAGATTTAAAGTTCAAAGTAGTTGTTAGCCAGAGGGGCATTAAAAAAACCCTACCACAATACCAATTATCCATCTACCTGTACTAATGTAATATGTTATTTCAATAAATATGAAATTATGTGAAATAATTTATTTATTTATCTCAATTACTTGAAATATCGATAAATGAACATGTAGCGCATCACTAACAACACGAAAGCTATCGCTTCGTACGTGACGTTACACGAAGTGACCGCTAACGGGTGCGTCTACGGCTTAGGCGGTAGCGAGAGCGATGAACTTTACCATGCAATTATTATTCCCACAGTGCTCGCTGTAATCCATTCCGGAGGATATAGCTGACAGCGTGCCACGAGCTATACTGATATAATCTTTAGGAATATTAACGTGAAAAATGAATTTACGTCTGTTCGTAACTACATAGAATTTCTTTTATAGCAATCTTGAAATTGATAGATACAAATGACATGAATAGTTAGAATAAGGCATTAGTACGTTAGAAAGACTCCGAATATAATTTATCAGGGATAAAGAGGTTTCGAAATATAGAAGAAAGTATGGATTGTATGTTTGAGAATTACATTACTATATATATTGGGACAAGGATAAAAATTTTAACACACTTTAACCACATATACTAATCAATAGGAAAACATCGATTGATAAAACTGTATGCTTTCAATGCTTTCAATCAAGACTTTTTATAATGCCTGACTGACTAGCTAGCACCCTCAAGTTGAAAATCTGTCGCACAATATATATATATACGTGTGTTCTGCTATTTGCACTTGAGAGCCATTTTATTATCTGGCTTACCATATTCTTCGTCTTAGGCTACATCATTACTTAACATCACGTAAGATTGTGGCCATAACACTTAACCTTAACTATAAAATAAATCAAAGCAGTAACGAGGACTGCCGACAGAAGTGAACATTTCAAACTATAAACAAACAGCTGTTTTGGTTTTGAATATCCAAATAAATTGATTGATCTTAAATTAAAACTTGTAAATCAAATCTGTTTACGGCTGAATAAGTGCATACTAATAGGAACAGTTATAGTGTGTACGTTACACGTCACGTGACCATGTCGATGACGACTTACATGAGTTTACTACCAATCCAAACCTTCTTATAAAAGTTTTCACTTCAAAAATATGATTCGTAATTCGTCGCTTTCTTTTTCTGGTTTTTGCCTAAATAACACGTCCATTATGGCTTCAAAACACATCGTCATGTCTGTTTACACTCTCTTAGTGGGAAGAAAGTGAACATTGAAGGGATAAACTGATAAAAAAATCCGCTCCCACATGCGCATGTCACTCAAACTGCGACCTAATTTCCCCGTGGGTATATTGCTCACCCCGAGAGGACTGGCTCACCTTAATGTCTCAGATTTTCATCGAATAAAGAATGTTCATTCTCTTCCTGAAATGGGCAATTTAAGGCAATCCGACAACACTCTATAGAAAAAAACCCGAGCTTTTTCGAGCTCGATAGGCCTCGTCCATTACATAGATCTCGGGCTGTTAACGTAAGTAAGGGATAGCCGGTTCACAAGAACGTGGAATTTCTCCATTTTATTAACAAGAATTTATATATTTCCATTTGTATTTCTACATAGAAATTGTTATATACAAAATTTGTTAGTTACACCGCGCTGTTATAACTTTAAAATAATTTGTTTTCCCTGATCTATTGATGTAACATTTAAATCAAACTCTCATGTATAGCGAACATTTCATTTGCTATAGAAATTCGAAATGTATTAATTCAATTATTACGATTTGATTTTGAAACAACGATAGTGAGTTCGGTTTCCTATTGCATATAGAGAAGTGTTTTTTTATATTGCACCTGATGTTAAGTACAGTACAATCCAGAACAGCGGTGACTGACAATGATCCATATTTCACAATCAGTCACCGTTGTCATTTTGGCTTGCTTAGATACCTTTTCACGCCTCTTTGAAGGACCCTATGTCATAGGAGGGTGGGAACACGCTGACCAGAAGACGGATTCACAGCTCCACGGTACGACAAAAATATGAATCAGCAAACTTTTCAAGCAATCTAATGCTAGATACCACTCTTAAGTTGAAAATCTGCCGCCAAATACATATAGGTGTGTTCCGGCTGTTGCACTTAAGAGCCGGTCTATTCACTAGGTTTATTGTGTTCACTATATTGGGCCACATCGTGGCTTAGCTTCAGGTGAGATTGTGGTTATGACTCGTAAGCTTATAAACTATTTAAAAAAGGTTTTGACCGCACAAATATCGTTCAACGCGCCTAAATGTTTTGGTAATACAAATAATACATATTGGGCAGTGATATCTTCATAATCGGCTAATAAGCGTCGTAATGATATTGGTTTAAAATATCTTTGTATTATTGAATGATAATTTTTGCCGGCGGATTCACTCGCGTGTATATGAATTTGTCAAACAAATCAGATGATCCAAGTAATATTTCCTACAAAGTTTACTCCTCTCTTTACCCCACTTCCAATAAGTTTTGCGAATGAAATATTGGCTTATTCCCATCTATTTCTATACTAAAATGCATCATAATTGATTCAGCGCTGTAGGCGGTAAAGCGTAACAAACAATCAAACAAATTCACTGTTGAATTTATAATATCAGTAAATATATATACATATATATTTTTAATTGTTTTTGATAAACTGATAACGTTCTGTAAAATGTATCTTTATAAATTATGTATGTAAATACCAAATCCAATAAACGGCTATACTTCTTTGCTAGCTGATATCAGTGGTGTATTGGAAAATAACAAAGTGGAACCTGTTAAATAATTCAAAGTACCTAACAAACAAAACATCAAAAGGGAACTAAAATCCAAGATGGCCGCGGCTCGTTTCTACACACGCCACCTGCCGTGTGAATATTGAACGGGCGATTTCAATTACAAATGGATTTTGTTTCCACTAATAAGGTATGTTTTACACCGCTGTAGATCGACGATATAGCGGGCTTGAAGCTACGGCAAGTAACTTTACGTGAACTGAGATTTTATTAAATGCGGTCGCATTTGTGTTGTATTGAAGTGATGTGTGTCGTGTATACACTGAATTGTCACCTTCAAATTTGGGTTTCACAACTATTGTACACTGTAATCAATACCCATCTAATGACAGTTTTAATACCTAAGAATATTTACATTACATTAAGTAAAGTTTAATTACAATTAAAGAAACAAATAAATCTACAAGAAGCGAGTGAAAAAAGACGAAACCTGTTGCCGACATCTAGTATTTACTTTTACTAATAGTAATTAAATCCATAAAATTACATACTACATGTAATATATATATTTTTTTTATGTTAATGGACAATAAATGGGCGGACGGCCCATCTGATGGTAAATGGTTATCGTCGCCTCTAGACAGCCGCAACATCAGGTGCGTTACGGCCATTTTGCTGACTCTACCGAAAAACTAAACTAAGTATTAGCTAAGCAGTGTAGTATAGCTGTCTTTCTCTTGTCTACGTTAAATCTTTCTTCATTCTCATATCACGAAATATGCCTAAATGTGATGAGTTCTTGAAACTCTCTATTTTTGTCCGATTAACAGACTGCCACCTAATCGGTTTCAGCTTAAAAATATTGCGTCAATTTCATGTAACATCACTGGCATTGATGACAAAAACGTCGAAAACTGCTAAGTTTCCTAGTGATGATTCCTCTTAATTCTTTTTATCCCACTACCTACGATCGGCACAACGTGTTATGTTCTTCCACTTTACTCTGTCTGCTGTCATCTTAGTATTGACACTTTGTATCCACATATTATTCCTCATTTTGAAGCGATGGTAGTGTGTACAATTTCGCGTCAAGGGACTTGAGTTCGAATCCACCTTCAATGAGCTTGAGCTTTCGGTGAACGAACATATCGTGAGGAAACCAAAGCACGGCGATAGGGCTTTTTCTAATGTCCGTCTGGCTAGCATCCAACCTCATGTTGAAAATTTACCGCCAAATACTAATAGGTGTGCTCCGGCAGTTGCACTTGAGAACCAGTTCCTTTACAGATTACGCGTGTCTTGGGCCGTATCGTCACTTAAGATTAAGTGAGATTATGGGCAGAACGCAAAAACCATAATTATAAAAAAATAAAAATAACACAGTTCATTCTCTTCGGTCTTCTATTTGTTTACAGCTGTCTATCTTCATAGTCAACATTCTTATAGGTACATGTATTTCATTTCTTCTCATAACATAGGCCTTACCAGGCTAACTTATCACTAATGAATTTTTCTGTTACTGGTGCTATTTTCAGGCTTTCTCGAATATATTTATTTCTAATCTTACCCATTATAGTAACTCCACAGTTCCATCGTAGTATTCGCATCCCTGCTACGTATAATTTTCTATTAATAACTTTGAGTAACACCTTAGCATACGCAATCCCTCGAGTGTCGCTATGCAGAGTGGACACATTTAATATATTATCGCAGAGCGGTGTGCTGTCGACCCAACAGGGGTCTGCCGGTGAAAACATTAGAACGGTAAATGATACAATTATTGAGGAGGGTTCCGGCGCGCGGCACTCGCCGTGATTTATTCCTTTATACGAATATAATGAGCAGAATTCCCTTCGCTTCTTAGGTTTAAACGTATATATCGATTGTCACATATATTATGCATTTGTTTTATAGTTATTGGTTTAGCGTCGTGGCCGTATTCTCACCTGATCTTAAGTGAGGATATGGCCCAAGTTGGTAGACACGCTAAACCAGTTGAGGGACTGGCTCTCAAGTACAACTGCCGGAACACACCTATTGGTATTCGGCGGTATATTTTATACTTAGAGGTGGTTGCTAATCAGGCGGGCATTAGAAAAAGCCCTACCACCAATGCATAATCACCGTGTATATTCTTTACTTCTATAACGTACATATTGATCTAATGTCACATTTTACTTTTCATGTATAATATGGCAAGAGTAACGTGTAAGTAATTGTAAAGAAGCGATGATGTCTCAGTTAGTTCTATGTACGGACGCCGCGTTAACAGATTTGAGCTTTCGGTGAAGGGAAACATCGTGATGAAACCTTAGCATGGTGCTAGGGCATTTTCTAATGCCTACCTGGCAAACTCCCACCCTTAATTGGAAAATCTGCCACCAATAGGTGTGTTTCGGCAGTTGGACTTAAAGGCCCGTCCCTCCACTAGGCTTAGCATGTCCATCGTGGGCTACATCGTCACTTAACATCAGCTGAGACTATGGATATAACGCTAAGCCTGAATCTATAAAAACCCTTTATTATAATGTCTCCCTGCCCCGTCTGTCCATATGTTTCAACACAATAAACTCAAAAACGACTACAAAGATTTTTTTACGGACTCCACCGAGAGACGGAGTGATTCATAAGAAAGGTTTAGGTGTAAAATTTATTGGAAGTCGGAAAATATCATATCGACAGGAAGCTTTCGTGGCCGATAGAGTTACATGATAACAATTTAATACAGAATTATATCTTTTAAAAAGGCCTATTAAACTAAGCCACGTTATATGATGTTCTGTATTTAACACAATTACCCGTAAGTATAAAGAAGATGCCAAATCGGTCAGTGTCAGTTGTAAAGTGTTAGAGTGAGCGAGAGCGAGGATGTTGCTATCTCCATCAGCGCTCAATACATCACTTTAACGTTATCGCGCGAAATACAATGTATCATAACCATTGTACGTCGAGTTCCGGTATGAGCATTTCCGTTCTACACATAGCCGGCAATGTATGATTAGGGTTGCCACTTCGAGTAACGATTAGACGGACGTTATGTGGGATAGAGATAAGCTTATGACTAGTGTCATTATATGATCCAATATCGTAATTGCTATACTCTGCCTCGATAATTGTAATTTATTTAATATATGTTTTGTTTAGATGTTTTTGTATTGGAAAGCGGTAGATGTACAACCCTAGTGTGTTGCCAGAAAAATAAATGGTACGTATAAAAATGTATGACGTGTATCTGTGGGCAGCGGGGGCGGGCGGCGGTTCCTTCCGGCGACGCGGGCCCGGTCGCAAAAACAACGCCTTATTGTTTTCTAGCATTTTCGTTTTTGCCTGTAAAACATTCAGTTAATGTTACTAATTTATAATGTCGGTCAATTTACCTTCGTGTGTGCTGACAGACAGTCGTATGCGAAAAAAAAACATAGTAAATAAAATGTATTTACATTTCGCTAACCTGACAAACATTGCCATGTTTTTTTGACTAAGTATAATTTTCTTATAGATTATTTAGGTCTTGCGTTATGGCCTCGATCTCATCGGTTGTTAAGTGACGATTTGTTCTAAGATGATAGATATGGGTAGCCTAGCGGAGACACTAGTTCTCAAATACATTTACCAAAACACATCTATAAGTATTCTGCGGCAAATTCTCAAAACATCAAGCGATGATAGCTCAGTGGAGTGTGTACGACTTTGCGCCAAGGGACGTGAGTTCGAATCCAACCGCCTACAATGAGCTTGAGCTTTCGATGAAGGAAAACATCGTGAGGAAATCATAGCATGGTGGTAGGGCTTTTTCAGTTGCCCAACTGGTTAGCTACCACCCTCAAGTTGAAAATCTGCCGCCAAATACCAATAGGTGTTTTCCGGCAGTTACACTTGAGACTTGAGAGCCAGTTCCTCCTCAGGTTTAGCGTGTCTACCAACTTGAGCCGTATCGTCATTTAAGATCAGGCGAGATTATGGCCATAACGCTAAGCCTTAACTATAAAAAAAACGAATTCACTTTCCCATTTATAATATTAGACGATGTATCCTTTTGTTTTATACTATAAAAAGTTTCCTGTATATCAATACATTATATTAGTGATCGCCGAGTATAATTGCGTCAATATCTACCCGGTAATTTCGCGCGGTGCGCTTACAAAGTGATATACAGATACGCGGACAAACAATTTGAAATGTACATTTTTCGATAACAAAGTATACTCCGGCTATAATAAAAAAAAATCTAACGTGTAAATTTCATACAGTTTTAATACACGTACAGACTGAACGAAACTGTAGAATGGTTGTAGGACATTATCTTACGCGCGCTACGTTAACTACCTCGGTGAAGATGAAAACCTTTTATTGAACATATATGTGTTATAATGCTGCACTAGAGAGCATAAACCTTTGCTAGGCTTTATTAAAAGATATCTTTTTCGACTACACCATCACTTGCTCAAGTGAAATTGTAGTCGAAATGCCAAACCTACATTTTTCCTTCAAATATATATTAATAGACAGCGGAAAAACAGTTGAGTACCTTTTTTTCAATCATCTATAAAGTGATTTTCTTTTTATTTATTAAATATTAAAGAGGTTTAGTGTTATTAATTTAAAAAAATGCAAAAGAAATAATTGATTACGAATGAATTTCGACCACTGACTGAATAATACTATATTACTACATGAAAAATAATAACATTAATACTCAAAAGAAAGGCACTAAATAATCTTCAGGCAACTCGAAGAAGAAACACTGATGGCTCAGTGATAGCGTGTACGGACACCGCGTCAATGGACGTTAGTTCAAATCTACGCACTCATTGAGCTTTTAGGGAAGGAAAAGTTGGAATGAAACCATAGCATGGTGGTAGAGATTCTTCTAATGTTCATCTAGCTTGTCGCCACTTTGAAATTAAAAATATGGTGTTAAATGCCTGTAGGTGTGTTCCGGCAGTTGAGGGCCACACAAGGCTTATCGTGTCCACCGTGCTGGGCGGCATCGTCACTAAGCATCAGGTAAGATTGTAACCATAACGTTTAACCTGTAAAGTGTATATACAACAGTAGATTTATAGACACAAAAATAATATCATTATGATCGGGCATGATATTAAAACCTATTCTTATATTACACCTACGTTAAAAAAACACTCATAACAAATATTTAGTCAATAGTTTCAGTAGTTTAAAGATCAAAGGTTTTATTTTATTTTATAATTTCTAATAATGACTGCGTAAGAAATGTAGCGTACAATTCCAATTAAACGAAAATTTCGTTCAAAATTGAATACTAACAGCATACTATTAGAAGCAAATTTTCAACTAGTTTGTATTAGAGCGTAACATCTTCCATGGAATTTAATTATCGGTAATTAAATCGAGTGATTTAATTAACACCATTTATATGATTGAGATCTCTCACGAGTACGTCTGTAATTACACTCGACTCTGGAGGAGTTGCTTAGGACTACATTCAAATCCATTATCAAAGGTCTTCGATTCAACACTCGATCTCATTGTGTAACTTTGGGTTATGCTTATTTAATATTATAAATGCGAAAAGGTGTTTGTTTTTTACGCTTTCACGCCTAAACCGCTGAATCGATTGTGATGAATTTTTAGATGGGATCCTGGAGAAGGTGATACGACACTTATTTTCGTGAAAAACTTATAGGAAATAGGTCAAAGAAAGGAATAAACTTTGTATGATACTTTTTATTACGTCATTGCCGATTTGGTTCAAGTTTGAAGGAACTATTGATAATAATTTGATCGATATAACCGCGAACGGAGCGGCGAGTAAAAGTATAACAATCTTTTACAAATCCTTTTGTTAAAATAGTCACTATTATCTATACAATAACTATTCCTGAATATTACAATCACACTGTACTATGCAACAATTTTTTTTTTATTGTTGTGTCAAAAATGCTTTACTTGTTCACGCAAAGCGCTAACATATTGCCCCAGTCAATCCAAGGCGAGAGAGGCACGTGGCGACTCATCGACAACCGATCACCCAAAACTACCCAATAAAACGCACTACGTCGACACTTCAAACTCTCATGTTACCTAAGACAAAGGACAGTTTTCATACTTATTCTAGTCTGTTACTGACTTTAAACATTTTATTTTGAAGTTTCGTCCCGCCTTCTATCCGTTATCTTGTCACCAGTAGATAGAGTCATTCATGAGGGATAATTAGGATATTTTTTTTTTATTGGTTGAAACATTCCGATAATTTAAAGTTGATAAAACAAAAAACCCGTAGCGTGTCGGCCGGATGATATACAGTTAAGAAATAATATGTATCCTATATTAAGGTTTTTTATCATCGAATCAAATTTCACTAAATTCTATCTCGTAGTTTGAAATGTATGCGCTTATATGGTATAGAGACATAAAAAATGCAAATAAAATGTTTTCGACGATAAAACATAGTGAGATAATAATTATGTGAAAAAAAAAATACAGGATCAGTTACTTGGATTACATGTGAAAATAAATTTTCAAAAACGATTGGAATAAAAGAATAATACAATACAGTTTTATCTGTAATTTTCTTTAGTAACATATAAAACGTTTTCCACGTATGGAAATATTTACGTGTAACCGTAAACTCTCGTTGCGGTTTCACTGAACCATATATTTGAGATGATACGTTTAAATATTGTTATTTTCATAGTGAATAGCGAGCGGCCATTACTCGGTGCAGACGGGAGAGAACTCGTGCCGATATTTTCTGTTCAAACTTTTCACTGCTGTTTACATAACGCTGTTCCGACACGATTTCAATGTTGATACCTGGACGTTTTTACTATCGGTTATTACTCTTTGATCACGCCAAATGTCGTAACTCGAGTGCGCCTTGACATTTGACACAAAACCTATGAAAGAATGAGTATATAACTTCAAGGTAGAACGGACGTTGTGCAAATATACACAATAAATATAATAATATAACAAACCGGTGCCTGCTCAATGTTTGTGGGGACAGTATAGTGAAGGGGACTTTTTATAGCGATAATAGCTTAGTTAGTAGTGTGTGATAGTGTGTACGAACGTAGCGTCAAAGGACATACGTTCAAATCCATCTACAATGAGCTTGAGTAAGGTTTTTTCTAATGCAAAAAGCTATCAAACTCAAGTTCAAGATCTGCCGCCAAATACCTATAGGTGTTTTCTTTGTACTTTAGAACCAGTCCATCCAATAGATTTAGCGTGTCCACAATCTTTGGCCAAATCCTCACATAGGGTGAGGTGAGCTTGTGGCCATAAGGTTACATTAACTAAAAAAAAGGAAACAAAGGACCTTTAAGCTATCGTTTGAAGCGATGATAGCTCAGTGGTAGTGTGTACGACTTTGCATCAAGGGACGTGAGTTCGAATCTAACCAGCTATAATGAGCTTGAGCTTTCGGTAATGGAAAACATGGTGAGCTATCGTTTGAAGCGATGATAGCTCAGTGGTAGTGTGTACGACTTTGCATCAAGGGACGTGAGTTCGAATCTAACCAGCTATAATGAGCTTGAGCTTTCGGTAATGGAAAACATGGTGAGGAAACTATAGCATGGTGGTAGGGCTTTTTCTGATGCCCGACTGGCTAGCTACCACCCTTAAGTTGAAAATCTGCCGTCAAATACCAACATGTGTGTTCCGGTAGTTGCACTTGAGAGCCAGTTCCTACACAGGTTTAGCGTGTCTACCATCTTGGGCCGTATCATCGCTTAATATCAGGTGAGATTATGGCCATAACACTAAACATTACCTACAAAAAAAAAACAACAGAAAAACTTCCTAATTAAAATAATAAACACATATTTCACCGTTTATGAAAATTCATCCCTAAATATAAAAAATAGGATATGATATTTTTCATTGTCTTTAATTTAGAACAAGTTATTAATTGATTTTATATTCACTTAAAATTTGATTACTAGAAAAGGTGATACAAGACACAAGGTTCCTCAAGCTGATTACGATGAAGTTTTATTTACATCTAAAGCAGTAAACCTTGAAACAAGCCTGTTAAAGGTCGTGGAGTGTAAGGAAGTATCCGCGTCCGAAGCGATAGTATCAAAATATCCAGCCAAAGAGGAGTCGGATTAAAAAACGCTTTTTCCGCTGAAAAATATGTCCTTTCAGAGATTACAGACGAGAAAAGGAAATGTGCTTTGCGACGTTTCTTTTTTAATTTTTCCTGGAGGCTTTTCACGTTTTTAAGTGTTAATTTTATTTTTCTCTTTAGTAATTTCCCATTGGGCGATATTATAATCAGGAAGTAAATTGGATAGACCATAACAAGTATAAGAAAATAACCCTTCTTTAATCATTTCTTTTCTATTGTAACCCGTTATTTTCTGATATATTTAACAGTTTATTAAGCAATAGTATATCACATTGGTTTTAGATTTAATTTTGTATAAACTCTGTCCTATGCAACTCGTCGCCGAGCACTATGAAGTATTTTTGGAATTTATTACTGGATGATAGGATATCCAAAGTTGACAGCCGGTCTAGACATATCCACGTTGAGCAGCGTAACATACAAATTCAAGTATCAGATGGAGAGTGCAGCTTTTGGATGGTAAATTTTTAAAATTATATGTAAGGATAATTATAAAATATCATTGTAGTACCGTGTGCCATATTTAGAATTGTCTATCGTCAGTAGTTGCTTTTGGAAGGGCAGCTATTGGCTTTTAACACACGCGACAGTGATTTCCTTTTAACCTGAATACAAACACAAGTTGGAAAGATCAAGAATATCATGTAAGACCTCTCCAAATTTCTGCGAAATCCAAATTTCGTCAGCGGTTGATGTTCGAATTTATAAGTAAATCTCGCGACGCTGCCTTCGATCTTGGACTAAGCGAATAAATATTTCAGTAATATTATTGACTTACAGTTCTTTGTTAGCATTCAATATGACTATTTTCATATTGAATTTCTTTATCTTCTAACTCTGCTGCCCTTTGAAATATAGGAACATAGTCTTTTAAGTTCTATGTGCATTAAAAGGCCATCGAGACAATACTTTGTCATCCAAAAGTTCGATGATTTACGTTATTTTTATTACAAAATAGATAAGTAAAGATTTATCATTCATCATTGTGAATAAAATGTGTGTGAGAATGAATTGATATTGAATAAAGTCATTATTATCTAATATATTTTATGAGTATAGTTAAGGTTTAGCGTTATGTTCATAATCTCACCTGATCTTAAGTGACGATATGGCCCAAGTTGGTAGTCACGCTAAACCTCTGGAGGGACTCGCTCTTAAGTGCAACTATCTGAATACGCCTATAGGTATTTGGCAGGAGATTTTCAACGTGAGGGTGGATGCTAGCCAGGCGGGCATTAGAAAAAACCTTACACCCGTGTTTCCTCACGGTGTTTTCCTTCACGGAAAGCTCATACTCATTGTCGGTAGATTATGTTCATTGGTTTAAAATGTTATAATATATAATTAATTACATTTATACTTTAGTAGATTTTGTGATCGACAATGTCGCTTTCAAATTGACTTTCACAGTTCGTGGTTGGAGTTGAAAGCTCTTACTGTCGTTGTGTCCGATTAGGAAGACACCTTCTTCGAGCATATCGATCCTAATGAAAAAAAACGTATTTATTTCCATTTCGTATATATAAGAAATAAAATAACGTGGTTGTCATGCGGACAGAACAGAACCTGAATAAATGAAAGATGAACAAAGAAAAATGCGAAACAGTGTTTTAGGAAGATATATCATTTTTAGGTAAAACAGAATTGAAAATGAGCCTCGAATATTAAATATTAAAGAGAGCACGCACGAGAGAGCCTCTGAAACTTTTACCAGATATAAAGACCATAATTGGGAGTTCTAACCAAAAAAAAAAAATGTTAATTTTTATTCCCAGAAACGTGAGCCCGAAGCGTTAATTAATTCTTTAACGCGAAAATACACGAAACAATTTGGAGATTTTAAAGCGAAGCCCGCGGCCCTCTCGCCGCCCATTCGTAACCCTAACCCGGTGCGCCGCCCGCGCTCGCCCCTTTCACTCGCCCCTTTCACTCGCCCCTTTCAATCGCCCCGCTCTCACAGCACTCAATAATATTTCTGAACCCCTTATTCAGGATCCATAACCTAAGCTTAGTTTTCGAAATTCAGTACCTTAACCCGTTCTACACAACCAATTTTTGATAATCGAATGTATGTCCGCAAAAGATTGAAAAAGCGGGATTCATTACAAGCTAGTCACCCATTTTTTAGACTCAGTAAAACCAGTAACAGTGTTAGGTTATACAACAAAGTCCCATAAGATATTAACGTATTACCAGGCAGTAAGTTCAAGCAGCACGTCCAGCTAGTTTTGATGACAAATGGCTATTATATTGAAGCGATCTTCGCGTCCATGAATGTGAGTTAGAATCCACTACAATGAGCTTAAGCTTTCGGTGAAGGAAAACATTGTGAGGAAACCATAGCATGGTAGTAGGACTCTTTCTAATGTCCGCCTGGCTACCTACCATCCTCAAGTAAAAAATCCACCGCCAAATCCTATGAGTATGTTCGCACGGTTGCACTTGAAATTGAAAATAGTTATTAAAACGAGCAAAAATTATTAACTTTTAGTTCCACGCGAATGAAGACGCGAGCACAGCTAGTGTTTAATAAAATAAGTTACACTAAAACTAAAGAGATTCCTCCAAAGTAATTCAACCATAGCGATATGTAATTTTGGTGAATTATGATAAACATCTCACAGTTAAATTTTTTTATCGATGTCGATAAAGATAAGTCCACGCCACTACACCGTGGTAACTCTTAAGGAGTGATACACTGTTCATAAATACAATACCAGTTATCTTTATATAGCAATTATTTGTTAACAAATAATAAGATCAAATAGAATTCTTCGTAGCTCTACTAGTTCGAAATCAATGTACGTCTTGAGTATCTTTAACATTGATTTTGTTATTAGAGTGATTATACTTACTAATTCAGAATTGTTTTCATGTAATGCCCCCGCTATATACATTTTATAAGAAATTTGATGAGTACAAGATTTATCTCAAAAACGCGCCTTTCACTTTGAAATCATGCTTCAGATCGTACTTATAGAGTGAACTTCGATCGTGTATAGGAGGTGACAGAGAAATTTTTTTTATTACTTTTAATTATTTTATGAAGACAAATTAATGAAATAACACTATACAATAATTATTACAGAACAGTGTTTTACTAAAAATCAAATAGAATCTTCACAACACAAACACAATCAGTCTGCTTCTAGTGTCGCACATTCTACTACTTTTAACAATATTTTTCTGTTATAACCTATTTTATCTAGAAGCCACATAAATACTTATCATGCCTATTGCTTTCACAATGTAGATAAAAACATATTTTATGGTCGTGATAGATTATTTAGTTCCTATCAATTTTGGTTACGTACTTTAGTTCCTACAGAAAGTACTATCCTATGAAATGCTTCTGGAGCTGTGTTAGCAGGTTCCTAATTTTGTATGGGCAGGGACTGGCACGAGCAATGGTGATGAAATTTGACGGGCGTCGGTAAGGGACTACCTACCTACATCCGTGTTACAAATCTCGGTATCTGCTAGGGGTTTGCCTACATGTTACACGCTGGACTCGACACTCGCACGGTGAATCCATGGATTGCTAAGTAGTTTGTCTAAGGTTGAAGGTTAAGCGGTACTCACTGTATGTGTGGAAGTCGGTGACCTGCACCGTGTTGCAGTCCTCGCCGACCTGAAGGTACGTGATCTCACAACGGAACACACCCTCGTCTTCCGCCTTCACGTCCGATATCACCAGCTCAGCGAACGTCGCGTTCGGCTCGTAGCCGATCGATATTCTGAGGACAAAAACATTATATCTTAATTCCTTTTATAGGTAACGTTAAGTGAAAATGTGGTCTAATTTAAGCCTAGCGGAGAGAATGGTTCTCAAATGCAACTGCTGGAAGACACTGATAGATGTTTCGCAGTAGATTTTAAGCATGAGTTCGGTTGTTAGCCATGTGGAGATAAGCTCTAGCTATGGTTTTATAACGATTGTTTCCTTCAGCGAAAGCTCAAGTTCATAGCGCAACATCTGCACACACTACCAACTTGCATGGTGGTAGGGATTTTTTTAATGTCCGCCTGGCTAGCAATCACCCTCAAGTTGAAAACCTGCTGCCAAATACCCAATAGGTATGTTCCGACAGCTGCACTTGAGAGCCAGTTCCTCCACAGGTTTAGTGTGCCTATCAACTTGAACTATAAAAAAATCCAAATAGTGACAGGCTAAGCCTTATGGAAGATCTGACTATATATGTGTTTGTGCATATATACCGGCGCAAAAATTATACAAGCAGAAAATACGATTAAAGTACTTAAACGAATGTTTGCACATTACGTGACGGCAGCGCTCTACTATACTATAAAAAGGCGCTACGTAGCGCTAGCTACGAAAAGTCCTGCCAAGCTGTGAAAGCCCCTCCGAATAACAGCATATGTCTATTCGAAAAACAAAAATAAAACTAGCTACGATATATCGTGAGAGACTCCCGAGCGAGACTGATCATAATAACATAAGTCAACAAAATGGCTTATTTCCTGCAAGTACTTCCGTTACTCCTATTCACTCACTTCTCATATTATGTGATTTAAAAAAATGAGTTGTAATGTTTTTTAATTGTCTTATTTACAATCCTGATAATAACGACCTCGAGAAAAAAAAAAAACAAGTACCCAATTGGGTGAAGTCGTTGGGAAGTGATACGCGTACATACATTTCGGCGAGACATTCTTATATGTATAGACTAACTGACTTGACAGATCTAGTTCTGCCTTTTCGAGTAGTTAAAAGCGTATTAACTACAGCGTCATCTATCGCGTTATCATCATTTTTCGAGATAAAAAGTATCCTATCTGTCAAGTTGAGTCAAACTGCGCACAATATGCAAGATTTGATTAAAATCGGTTCAGTAGTTTAGGAGTTTATCACGGACCAACAACGTGACACTAAATTTTTACAAATACAAAAAGATAATACGCTTGAACTTTTGAAGAGGTTCCAGCAACATTAAATAATGCAACTTTAAAAGAGATTAATACTTTTATTAGCACGAGACACGTCGAGGTCTCAACCGCTGACAGAACAAAACTAATTAGAAACAATGTAAAGTGCTTGCAAACATTCAGAGAATTACACAATCGTTTAGTGAATCCGGAGCGCGCGCCTACCACACCGCTTCACAACTATACCGGAAGAGCACTCGAGAGAGAATGAGTCGACTGTCAGTCGCAACGTGCTCGCTGTGATTGAGTGCTTTCTAACATTGCCAAGGACAGTATTGGAAATAATACAAATTCAATGCTGATCACAGCAGCGACATAATTTATTCAATGAAATTGTACGGCTTTGTTCTCATTTCGTATTCAATCTGTAACTAATTAATACTTTCAGAGAATACAGTCATTGTATTAAAAGTATTATAATAATATTATTTCGCTATGAGGAGAGATGAATGTCACATAACTTGATGAGGGTGGATGGATGCAGCATAGAGGAAGTCGACAGAAGATATGATTGGACTCTGTTCGAAATGATAAATGCATTCAGGGTGTAAATGAGATGACAGCTGATAGAGGAGACAACAAAAAAAGAACATGTTATACCAACCCTATGTAGGTAGGATAAGAGGCAAGAAGATTATTATGGTAATGTAATTCTACCACCAATTCCAAAAATTATATAACTGTGGAGAGACCATGAGAGATTCAGTGGTTATTCATCTGAATTCTGTATCTGTAATTCAACGTGGAATAACTTATTACTAAAAAATGACGTTTCTGAAATAGCCAGTATTAAGTGTTACTTTATGATAGCTCGGCAAAGTGACGGCACTATACCTAATTTTGACCACAGTACAATCAAAAAACAGTGGTGATCAGCTATGGAAAGACAATCCATCGCCGGCCTAAATGTTTGTCTACCTAAATATAACTTTATAAATGCTAACAATCGTGCAATAGTCCTAAAGCCCCAATTTATCCTTGGCAAATGATATTCATTACGTACTTATATATTTATATAATATTATAATTAATTTCCAATAAATTTTCGATAAAAATAAGGTTTAAAAAAGTTATTTGACAATATATCCAAGATGCTCTTAGTGATAAAAATAAAGGATTACACGTACTTGACGAGGAACCAATTAAAAGCACTGGTTGAATGGATTGTTCCCGAGCGAACCGCAGCGCGTTACCGCTTCACAACTATACCGGAACTCCACTTGTGATGGAACAATGGCTCGACGTCGGCGCCGCATAGAACCGGTGATTGAGTGTTGTAAACCCGACTTAATTAATTCCACCGCGTGACGATTATATTATTTATCAAATCACCGTATTACTACCGGGACTCAACAATAAGGAAATCTCGAAATGCTTCCATAAATATTTTTAAATCATAAATGACTGGTTCTGTCTTCAACTTCGTCCGTGTGAATTAATAATATATTCACTTTCACCCGTTGCTGTAACTTTTTTCAATACAGATTTGCGCCTATTGTTGATAGCGTGATGTTATATTGAAGTCTTTCTCAATGATTTTTCTATCAAATACAAAAAATATTTTCAAAGCTTATCAGTAGTTCCCAAGATTAGGTGTGTACAGACAAAAAGACGTTTTCACTTTATGTTATTATAATAATACAAGTATTGTAATGAGTACAAATATGTGTGTGATTAATTAAGTTAATAAAAGAAATCTTATTTAGTTTTACTGGACTCTTTTTTACCTGAGATCAATAAATACCTATTAATAGAATTAAAATATCGGAGATATTTTTAAGGAGCATGAGAGACTCTGTCATATTATTTAGCAAAGTTGGTTAAATACCAAATAATTACTAAATAAAAGAAAACACAGGATAACCTTTACCGGTTCAGTTCGTTTAGAAAACAAATTAAAGCAATAAACAACGTAATTGTGGTGTGCGGAAAATAAATTAACATTGAAGTTATTATAAATCTCAATTAAGTAAGAGAGATCTGATCATTTAATTAGGAGGCCGGAGATTTCGCCGTCTCATTCGTTTGTTATTAGATCCGGGGATTCGGGAAAAACTTCCCTTTCGTATTTACTGAGCTTAATGAAGCGTAAAACTATTCGCTCGTCCGCTCGAAACTTTCTTTCACGTTTATAATCCGTGTAAATAGTATTTAATTATAAGATCGACTCCGCACAATTCCCAGTTCATCCAGCTAACTATTACGTTGTCTGCTCTTTGAAACTGGGTCTACTGAAGAATAAAAAACACGATTTGTCAGATAAGAGCTTTGTTTACTTTGTAGGATTACGATATGGCTACAAACTCACCATAATAATCACATAAGAATGATAGATACAGTAAGGAATAGTGTGATAAGGGAACGTTGTGGTGTGGTAGAGGATGTAGTGACAAAGATAGAGAAAGGAATGCTTAATTGGTATGGGCATGTAGAGAGGATGGATGAAAGAAGATTGACAAAACAAATTTACAAGGCGAGTGTGAATGGGCAAGCTGATAAGGGTCGACGTAGGCGAACATATCTCAATCAGATCGAGGACGTTCTGGAGAAAGGCCAGGTCAAAAGTACCCGTAACCGAAGAGCATGTATGAAGGTGCTTATGAAAGTAGAAGAAGCGAAAGATGTATGTCAGGATCATAGCAAATGGAAGGATGTGGTCTCTGCCTACCCTTATGGGAGAGATGCGTGATAGTATGTATGTATATATGTTTCTACAAACTCACCAAATGTTAAGTGATAATGTAGCTTAAGATGTTCGAAACAATAAACCTAGTAAGGGGACTGGCTCTCAAGTGCAACTGCTGGAATAGTCTTAAAGGTATTTGGCGATAAATTTCTAACTTAAGGGTGATAGCCAGCTAGGCGGGTATTAGAAGAAACGCCAACACCGTGTTATGGTTTCACTACAATGTTTTCCTTCCACGAAAGCTCATTGCAGGCACTCGAAGTCACGTTTATTGACATAATATCCGTACACGCTACCATCGCTTAGACATCTATTACTATGCACTTTAGTAAATATACTTTACAAGTAAACATTATTGTATAACAGTAGCAAAATATTCTAAAAAGCAATTTGATATATAGATTATTTCTCAGAGAAAGTTTCAAGCGAGAAGAGACCATTAAATATTTTATCTATTTCGAACCAACTCAAACTCTGCTCCGTTTAAAAGAGTTGAATATTGTTTAAGGAAAGTATATATGTAGGTATAAATAGTTACTCTACTTTGAACTGATGTTCCAGTTGATGAACGAACTCGTTAAATTGTCATCGAAAACCTAAAAGAAACATTAAACACCTCATAAATTTTTTGACTGCATTCAGTAACGACAATCTGAACTCAATTTACACTAGAAGTATGAAAGTATTTTAGTAGGAATTAAATTCTCGCAAAAAAGTTAAATTCTGATTACAAATGAACATACAAATAGTTCACAACTTCGCACTTTATCAAAACATTTTCCATTCCATATGTATTTTACGGTAACAGATGGATTCTCGATTGCATCGGGTATCCGATATTTGTTTGTTGTTGACATTCCTTTTTAACTTTTACTCAGCGGAGCGCCGGAAACGTGTTGTCATAACCGTGCTCTGTGATCTCCGCTACATTAAAACCGTGGTTTACAATGAAAATTCAACGGTCCGCACCGATATCGTACATAAAATCTCTGTAATAAACTCCAGAGCAGTGCGCGCGGCAAACCGATCTCAAACAATGGCTGTTCAGTGTTTAATGCGAAATGGAACCCTCCCAGGACACCGCGGAGCATAACTGTGATAAATTGCTCAAATAAATTGTCTCGTTGCATACCTGCGCCCGGAATACGACATCAACAACAAAAAAAAAAGAGAGCCAACAAGGCAAAATACGCTTTCTTTGGTCGCCGCCGGTTAATTTGTCGATGCCAACTGCACGGTCCTATTCCATTAAACTGGCAATTTAATTACGAATAGCCACGTAGCCGTACTCCGGCTTATCTTTGTCAACGGGTAATAGAATACCTTAATACCTTATCCAGAATATATAAATGTATCTTGCAGTTTTCACGGCAAAAATAGTAACTTAATTACATATTTAACATCTGTAGTCCAGAATCTAATCAAAATCTGATTCGATGAAACTATTATAGAGTGCATTAATAATATATCTATATATGTATGCGACTCTACAATGAGCCTCAGTGTTCAGTGAAGGCAAGTATTATAATAAGATCATAACATGGTACGGCATTTTTTTACTTATTGGCTATCGCTGTCTAGTTGATGATCTTTCGCCTAATATCTACAGGTGTGTTCTGGCAGTTGCACTCGAGAGCCAGTCCCCCCTTTAGCTTACCGGGTCCACCGTCTTGGGACATTTAGCACTGTCACTTAAAATTAAGTATGATTAAGGTCAAATATTTATTTTACTATTAAAACATTATATCGTCAATAGTTAAATTTGACAATAATAATAGAAACTCTAAAGTTTGAACATTATTGAAGTCATTTGATATAGATATAACCAAATGCAAGTTTTTGAATCTCTATTATAGCAACATTTTTTTAATGGAATAGGGAGCAAACGAGCAAATATGTCACTCGACGGTAAGTGATTACCGCCGTCCATGAACACCCACAATATTAAGGGAATCGCAGGTACTTTGGCGGTGCCTTCTAGGAGGAACTGGCTCTCAAAAGCAACCGAGCTATCATCGCTTCAAATTTATAATTATTTGTCCCTATTTATCGATGTTGGCAGCATGAATGTAAACAATGGAGGTGTCGTTACATTTAGTTTAAATATCTGAACACAATTTTGTTTTTTTTTTTTTTTTTATAGTTAAGGCTTAGCGTTATAGCCATAATCTCACCTGATATGAAGTGACGATACGGCCCAAGTTGGTAGACACGCTAGACGTTTGGAGGAACTGGCTCTCAAGTGCAACTGCCGGTATATACCTATTGGTATTTGACGGCAGATTTTCAACTTGAAGGTAGTAGCTAGTCAGGCGGGCAACAGAAAAAGCCCTACCACCATGCAACTTTAACTTCCTCTTTATGTATGAAATGTATTACACTAAGCCTCAAAATTCACCGTGTACGTATTGGTTCTTGAACAGGGATCAAAAGTTTTAATTTTACGTATCAATGTAAAAATTCAATTTTCAAAAAGCACTAACAGGTAATATTCATATTAATAGAGCAATAGACACAAAATAATTAATGAACTTGGATAGTTTCCTAAACAAGGACTTTGTTATTTACGTTTGTATTGGCGATTCTTCAGGGTTATGCCTTCGATGTAGTAGCTGCTGATAAAGCAGTAAAGTGTGTTCCGCCGTGACGCGCCACTTGACACAGGTACAAATCAATTCATGTGTATATTCGTTGAAAGCTGGCGACGGCCCGACGCGCCGGACAAAGCCCTCGCCACAAAGTTTCACCATTGTGCGTTCAACACAATAGAGAGCCCTAATGGATGTAACTCTACCTGCCTGCACTCTCAGCTATGCCGAGATCATAATGCTCGTATAGAATCTATATTATTATACAACACGAGCTGAACATTCTAGAAAACAATTTGATATTGATGATTCCTGAGCAGAAATCCCAAGTGAAGAGGAATAATTAAATATTATATCAAATTAAACCAAAAAATTAAAGCAATGAGTTGAGTTGAATGAGTTCGAAACCTTGCAATAATGAGCTTGAACTTTTGGTGAAGGAAAACATCGTGATGAGACCATAGTCTGGCGGTAGGGCTTTTCTAATGCCCGCTTGGTTAGATACCACCCTCAAACTGAAAATTTGCCACCAATACCCATAGGTGTGTTCCGGCAGTTGCACTTGAATGCCAGTCTATCCACTAGGCTCAGCGTATCCAATATCTTTTGCCATATCATCATTTTACATCAGGTGTGATTATAGTCATAACTCTATCCCTACAAAAATAAATTATTAAATTATCCTCCATTTAAAAAGATGGCTATGAACTTTGAATAGTTGATCTGGAGCCATAAATAGTTATTCTATTTTGGAGTAATGTCTCACTTGATTGAGCAACTCATTAATTTGTCATCGAGTATCAAAATAAAACACTTGACACCTCATTAAGGTTGTAAAAGAATTACATAAGATAATCTGAGGTTAATAAAACTGGGGGAATTAAAGTATTATTTATGTAAATAGTTGGATAGAACATTGGAAAACTATACATGAATAGAGCGTTCGATTGGTTTGAAAGTTCACTGCTAATTTCCGGAGACCTGGAAGCTGATCAGGGTGAAATATAAGCAGAGCTTGGAACATAGATATAGGAGCTTCAAGGAAAGAAAAACCTTATTTATTTATAAATTTTACTGTTTAAACATTTGACCAAACTCTCATCTGATGTTAAATACCAATAGGTGTGTTTCGGCAGTTGCCTTTGAGAGCCAGTTTCTCCACAGGTTTAGCGTGTCTACCAACTTGGGCGGTATCGTCACTTAAGATCAAGTCAGATTATGGCCATTACGATAAGCCTTAACTATAAAAAAGTCATGATATGGCCCAACATGGTGATGGTAGATTCCAACTAAGAGTGGTAGCTGCTAGAAGGGCAATAGAATATACCATGCTCTTTTCATCATAAAGTTAATACTCCATCGAAAACTGGGGCTCGTTACAAGGATTCGAACTCACGCCCATCGACGCGGTGTCCATATATTCTACCACGGAAGCATGATTGCATAAAATATTTTTGATACGTATATAAATGATTGATCAATTCCATAGTCTGAATATTTGTTAATTACTCAATATGTTATGTACCATTTTTTATTGCAAGTGGGTTTAGTTGGTTTAAACTGTCGAGAAAATTAATTACGTTCTAAAAAATCACCGAAATCCTTAATCACACTAAAATCACAAATGTGAAAGTGAGTTTGTTTGTTTGTTACGCTTTCACGCCTAAACTGCTGAATCGATTATAATAAATTTTGGTATAGAGATAAATGGGAGCTTGGGGTTGGTATTAGATTACTTTTTCTCTTGAAAAACTTATAGATAGTGGGTGTAAATAGAGGGGTTTTTTTAATAAATAGCGTCATCCCATTATGCGTCCAATTAAAAAAAAATAATATCTTTTAATTGCCAATTTAGGGTAAGTTCATATCCAGCAGTATCGCCCATCATTCTGTATTAAATAATTTAATGGCATTTCATAGAAAACATATTTCTACATCGATAGACAACTGAAATTGACTGACACAATCAATATTACCGTCAGTGGAGCCGATAGTATAGTAGCTATAATCTATTAACCAGACTATATGTTAAACGATATTAAACGCCAAATGTCTAAATAACGCAGCACTGTTAATTAAATTAAAATCCACACACATGACGGATTAAGATCCAACTAAAAGCATCAAATTGTATTTTAACACACGTGAATAGTTTTACCGGGTATAATGGAAATTTTCTAAAAGCTTTCCCCTCTCCCCCCGTCGCCCCGCGCTCCCCTCAACCCTCTCCCGTCACCGCATGCCAGTTAAATATTTTTATGTCGGTCGGGGTAGTTCCGCGTGCTCGTCCATTAAAACTGCCAGAACACAATAAAGCCGCGGTAAAAACAACCTGAGCGCCGTACGCCGCCTGTCACACCGTAACGTAACCTGATTTATATAATTAAGCCCGCTGTCTCGGCAGATTTTGTTCTACCCCTTTCAGAAATCATTAACTGGACCATAGAGCATACAACGTGAGAATGTACACATATGTGACGCGTTGTTCGCGTTTCACTCTTACCTCTTAATAATGTGAAAAGGTTTGTTTTCATGGAGTGACGAAACACAAATTTAATTACAAAGTATTTTAACTATTCAAACGAATATATCGATCGAGGTTGTGTAATGTTTTCATTAATAGTGTCAGTATCTGCACTGCTATCAGAGACACTGAATTAGTTAGTTTAGTTGACAACGGTCATCATATGGACCGTTTATTTTGAAAGTGTAAGTCTATTTTCTTTCGTTTCGAGAAAATTAAAGGTTACTATATTTGTTGATAATGCAATTTCATTTACCGACCGATTTTAAATTATAGTTTTATACTAATAAAATATTAGTTATATATAAAAAAATTACATTAGATTAAGCATGAATTACGTGATAGCTCATTTTTATCAAAAATGGACTTACACCACTTTCAAAATAAATGGTCCATATATAAACCAACAACTTTTATCCAAGATTTTATTTATTTGAAATGTGCGATTTTGTGTTATGTTTGGTGAAGTCATATTATAATTTGATATATTGTTATTAACTCTGGTCCGTTTATCGAATCGCCATTTAAAAAAAAATTTGGTCTCGCTACAAAAGTATTCGCTTCGGTGTGAAGGCTATTAAAACAGTGAGCCAACACAACAGAGGTGCTTGTAAAAGTACAGCATCGCATGAACTAAACTCCACCGCTCGAGGTAGCTCTACCACTCTAATTTATGTGTAAGCTCAATACAACTTGTTAGTGTTTACTAAAACCGTAATTACTGCATAATTAAAACTTCATTTACACTCGTACCGGTAATTTGAGCTTTTTAATTTAATTCGTTAAATTATTTAATCTCGCGTCCTCATTCGAATTACAATAACTTTTGACAGAATTCACCGATTTTAATTTAACAAAGACTGAATGTCACTCGAGGATATGCTTTATGATTTCCTTGGTGATGTTTTATCATAAACGTTGTACTTTAGCAGTGATGCGTGTACAAACAAGCAGACAGACATTTCTAAAAATGATGTAAATGTTTTTTATTACCTATACCCTTGTAATATTTTTTCACGTAAATCTAACAAATACGGACATGTTAAATCCACATTCATATTATATGTATACATTACAATTCAAAATAGCATTCAAAATAAATGCCACGGAAATGTTTCGCCACGATAACGTACAATGAGTAAAACTACCGACAGAATCCATTAAAAGGTGGATTTCAAAACCGTAGACACGTCAGGAATATGAATAAGTAAAATTGAAAATTCCTACGTAACCGCTGTCGACGTGCGCGAGTTCAATTCCGTTTCCACTTTGAATCACGCGGATACGTTTACGACCTAGATACAGTTCGCATCTCCCGTCACCTATGACCTGAATAAATCTAGAACAGATTTCCCTTCGTAATACTGTCGCGATGTCTATGTTCTTTTTTGTCTAAATCCACGTTTCGAGGTGGCTGTGCGCGTCTCCCGAGCCGTGAGCAGTTTGCCATCTCACCACCTTCGAGCAAAAACAATAAGCGCTCTGCGACCGGATTCCGTGGAAATAAAGGCGTGTTCACGCATCAATGGTGCGGGAAATCAGCCCGCGGACCTCGTACGCAGAGCTACAGTACTGCACTTCAAGAAAATCTTATATTCTCACACCATCCTTCGCAATTCACTATTCTCAAGCGATAGGTATAAACATTACACAGTCAGAAACTCAATCTAATATTAGTTATTTTGTTTGTTATTCTTTGGATGATATTCCATTTTAGGTATTAAGCCTAATGTTGCTTATAACCTAAAGCCTTTGTAAAAGATTGTGCTGTCAAATAAAAAGTTATGTTTTTTGAATTCTGTCTGGTAGTTCCTTATACAAGCGCGTTATAACTATAAATATACGTAACTGTACCTATTTGGATAAGTAAAAATATGCGTCTCTTAAATATACAAAGTATAGTTCTATTTCTCTTTCCGTCTATGTTACATAATTCTTATTCTTTATTTAAGGAAATGTGCCTATACGTGACGCTTCCTTTTATAGCACTCTCAATTCGCTGTTACCAAATCGTCATCTAAGTTTTAGCAGATAATGTTATATAGTGAACAAGTTAGCATACTGTCTATGCACCGTACGGTGGCAACGAGTACTTATCCCCGAAGGCAGTAACTTCAGAGTTTTCCAATTATTGTTTCCCTCGGTTACGTCACTGGTAGACGAGTTTGATGTTTTCCATCTGACGTCTCTCTGCCTTTTACAGCTTCCGTATCATGAATAGAATGAAAATTTCATTTTATTGTTCTGCTTTTCATTCCATATTACTTTTTATTGGTTTTCACTATATTCATGATCATATCGACAATTCAAATTTATATCTGAAATGTTATTTTATATCAACGTATTTACATTTCGAATGCAATAGCTTCGTAATATCACTTTAACATAACAAACAGCTTCTGCCTATGTTTTAGAATATGTTTGAGGATGTCCATAATAATTATAAATGCACTCGCTAATATTAAATGAAATGCCGTAGTACAGATTTGAAGTGATGATAGGTCAATCGGTAGTGTATACGGACACTGCGTCAATGCAATTGAGTTCGAATCCATCTGCAATATGCTGAAGCTATCCACGAAGAAAAACATCGTGATTAAAACAACATCATGGTATGGCTTTTTCAAATACCCGCCTGAACAGTTACCAACTACAGCTTGAAAATCTGAGAACCGGTCCCTCCATTAGGCCTAGCGTGTTCACTATCTTGGTCCAAATCGTCACTTAACATCATGTGAGATTGTGACTATAACGCTATATACTTAAAAAAACCGTTTCAATTATTGCTAATATGAACATGAAATAAAAATAACAGTTAAAGTTAATGAGATACGCAACGCGTATTGAATTTATAGCGAAGGAATAAAAACTTAACGACATATTACATTACGTACCTTGAAATACAATAAAACGGGAAAAAATACGATCTCGCATTATACAGCGTGGTGTGAAAAGTCTCACGGTACAGTCTGAACTAAAAATCTGAGAAGTATCGAATGAGACTTCCTACCTGAGAATTCCGGACACTATATACTATTGTATCGCTTTTTACATAAATATTATTTACAAACTAATCCCAGAGGTCGTTAGGACTTCCATTCCAGACGGAATCTATTAATTTTCTCTAGAATATCGAAACATATAGTACTGATATTTTTTTTTTAAGATTTAGCATTATGGCCATAATCTCACCTGATCTTAAGTGACGATACGGCCCAAGTTGGTAGACACGTTAAACCTGTGGAGGGACTGGCTCTCAAGTGCAGCTGCCGGAACACACCTATTGGTATTTGGCGGCAGATTTACAACTTGAAGGTGGTAGCTACCCAGGCGGGCATTAGAAAAAGCCCTACCACCATGCTATGGTTTCCTCACGATATTTTCCTTCACCGAAAGCTCAAGCTCATTGTAGGTGCTTGGATTCGAACTCACGTCCCTTGACGCGAAGTCGTACACACTACCACTGAGCTATCATCGCTTCAATTGATTGAGCTGTACTATGGGGATTAAAGTTCCAAAAGTGCACGCTATAAAAACAAAACAAATGCTACGAGCTACTAAATAACTTGAACAGAAACAGCTATGTAGTCATGTTATACATATTTCAACTACTTCCGAATTTTCCCTCACCTCACTTCCTATTAACACTAAGCCTGCTCAGTGGCTTCGAAAACCAACAAAATTGTTTAAAAAACATATGGGGAACGGTACTAAACTGTTTAATTTCCGCATATTTATATACAGATGTAAATTATAGGTAAGTTATAAACCGGCAGTGAGGTATATATGTGCTAACTCCTAACTTACGTTTACGATCGCATAATATTGCTGAGTCTAAATATTTTCATAGCTCGTAAACGGTCAACAGATGGGAAAGCGCTGTTAAATGTAACATTACGATCTTAACACCTATGTATTATTTTTAACTTCATGTAATGGCTGGTTATGGTGTGGTAACTGCTCACTGCCGACAATTTACATAATATAATTGATATTATTAAAGTTGAGACCCTTGCCGTGACGACAAATGGCGTGACGTTCCTATATGCCGTCATGCCGCATCTTTAACTTCGACTGCGTGCAAATACAATTTATTTAATATTTTTTCGCTTGGTTTTGTGACATTGTTCAATTTGTAGTAGTGTGTACGACTTCACGTCAAGGGACGTGAGTTCGAATCCACTTACAAAGCTTGAGCTTTCGGTAAAGGAAAACATTGCGAGGAAACCATAGCATGGCGGTAGGGCTTTTTGTACCGCCCGCCTGGCTAACTACCACCTTCAATTTGAAAATCAGCCGCCAAAATACCAATAGGTGTGCTCCGGCAGTTGCACTCGAGAGCCAGTTCCTTCAAAGGTTAAGCGTAGATACCAACTTGAGCCGTATCGTCACTTAAGATCAGGTGAGATTATGGCCATAACGCTAAGTCTATTAAAAATATATATCTATTTCCTTGTTAATATTATAGATGCGGGAGTGAGTTTGTTTATTAGTCACGCTTTCACACCTAAACTGCTGCATCAATTGTGATGAATTTTAGTACCCTAATAGCCCTATCACCATGCTATGGCTTCCTCACGACGTTTTCCTCCACCGAAAGCTCAAGCTCATTATAGGTGGTTGGATTCGAATTCACTTCCCTTGATGCAAAATCGTACACACTACCACTGAGCTATAGACTGCAAATAATGTACTTTACGAAGTGAACGTGATATCAGATTTTAAAGTAATTATAAGGAATATGTGTTTATTGCCCTGAATAATAGTATTTGTAGGGTTCTCAATACCGCTGTTCCTGTGATATCACGACGCTATAGCATCAAGAACTCACAATCGCGACCCTAAGGCCCAGCACAACAGTTATTGTACTATAAAACAATACATATACAATAACGTATGCAAATCTAAATTGCCTTAGTAATTAGTAATACAAGGTAAAACGAGGCCTTTAGGTATAATAGTCCAGAAAATGAAATTAGCTCATTACAGTTTAACGTTAATTAAATATAATGTGATTAGTGAAATTTCTACAATTTTCTACGTATATATCGCGGCTATATAAACCAGCAGTCTAAGTGTAACACCTGCCATAGTGACTTGGAATCACATGGTATGCACTCTACTACTGATAGGTTTACTGGGAGGCATGACCATTTTTTTTTAAATGTGGCGATAAAAATCACTTTGCGGACGTCTTCTTGTGTCGCGTAACGCAATGTTCGGATCAATTGCAATAGAGGCAAGTCTTTTCGGGTGACAAGCAATAATAAATACCTCTACATTTCTACTTAAACCCCTGTATTGCCAGAGACTAGGTCAAATATTTCCACATCTATTTATCTTTAGCGGGACCCAGGATAAACTCTAATGAGTTTTTGGTCTTGTTTGAACAAATAATGACTTTTTTACATGTTTATAAAGTGAAACATCTTTAGAATCGTTGTGATTTCAAACTCGATGAAACCAAAAAGCGAGTCCACAGAGACACAAACACGGATTTAGCCGGCGAAAGAATGAGATAGAACACATCAACACTCGGTCTCCTCTTTGTGCGATGCTTCGTAACATCCTCACTGTCGTCTATTAAACATTGTCCATATGCATTCTTAATACTTTTCAAAAAGTATTTTTAATCAGGGACTTTTCAGAAGTTTCACTTCTACCGTGTGTGACTTGTACACACACACATTTTTTTTAATTATAATTTATAGGTTTAGCTTTATGACAATTATCTCACGAAATATTAAGCAACGATGTGACCTATGATGGTGAACACGTTAAGCTTAGTCTTATGTCTTTAGTACAATTACCGGAACATGTCTATAGGGCTTTTTTATTTTTATTTATTTATTGTGTATTTCTTCACAGCACATTTAACAATTTCAAATTATTTATATTTTATAGTAAAGTGGTGTCAATTATAAAGAAATCATTATTAAAAAGAAATAATTGTGTTTGTATTCTATTTGTGCGCAATCAAAGGCATGTTATTGAGTGTTTGTGTCTATGGGTGTGTGTGTATAGGTAAATATGTGTGTATTTTTGACGGCATATTTGCAGACTGAGGGTAGTTACTAGCTAGGCGGGCATAAGATCAAGCCCTACCACCATACTATGGTTCTATTATTATCGTTTTCTTCACCGAAAATTCAAGCTAATTGCAGGGATTCCACACGTACAATAACACGGCTATCGTCTCTTCAAGTTGGAAACAGCATAATACTGACATGAAAAAATAACAAAAATCGCACAGTGATTTTTTGATTTCACTATAACAAAATCACAGCGATTGCACTAAGAACGTGATACAGGTATTTTAGATGCAGACTGTGCAGTTTTCTCGCGGGATGAGATAGGCCCGTAGGTAAACATCACGTTGGGTTTACGGGCACTTATCCCCGAAAGTCGGAACGAGGGGTGACGTTTATTCGCGTCGAGCAATGAAACTTGTAATATAACATACGGAATTAACACGATCAAGTTAAGAGAGGTCCGAGATTTCGTTCATCTTTACGCTTCATTTCGGTTCGAGGAGGCGATATTATGTGTCATTACATATTGATATATATACATACCAGTTGCCCCGGCAGACGTTGTCCTGTTCTTTACAATTTCTATTAATTCGATCACAGTACATTAAAAATTATCATACAATTTTTTTAAATAAATTCCAAGCCGTAAATCTTTAATCTCAGCTTAAGTAACTTATCGAATAGATAAAATTACACCAAAATTCGTCAAGGAGACCATCTATTACATAATTTTAACTTTTATTTTCTATTTCGAAAGAACTCTTACGGTTTATGAGATCAAATGAAATCAAAATCAAATTACTTTATTCAATTCAAACTCTCAGGAAGGCGCTTATAAACGTCAAAACTACCACCGGTTCGGAAAGTAACGCAGTCATCGAAAAATCCGGCAAGAAACTCGATCTAGTAATATTATCTTTTTAGGTACATACTTATACATAGGAAAATTGAAATACATTTACAATAACTTTTATACATACAAGATTTATGTAATCAGTATCGTATACGATTATCCAATAATATTATTTACCATTATGTCAAATGTCTTCAAAATCCATCGAGTAGTTTCAGAGAGGTCTAGGTAAAGATGACAAACAGACAATATTAAAAAATATATACACACATTTGGTCTCTATATTGGTAACAAAGTACACCTCGATTTAGATTAGTTACAGTTTAATTTAATCCTGTTGCACTCGCGACTTCGGCCGCGTGGAACTAAGTAATATTTGATTATATTTGCCTGTTTTTGTAACCTTCTTCAATACAGCTTTACTTCTATTGGTATTAGTGTGATATTAAATAGCGTTAAGCCTTCCCCAAAAACAAAAATAATTTTTGATACTTGACTGGCAGTTCCTAAGATTAACGCGTTCAAACAAACAAACCTTTCCTTATTAAATGTATTTTCAAATCGACACACACACACATAAATTTATGTATATCTGTCTGTCTTAAGGCTCTTTCGATGGTCCCATATACAGGACGCCGTACTATATTACAGTAATATATCAGTCGCTGTGTCACAACCACTTGAACCAAACGAATGTCCTAAAAACGAAACGTCCACCACAGTTTTAGTGCGAGCACTAAACTAGCCCCGATGAATGTGACATTTACAACGCTCTCTACTAGCCCACTAACACTTATGTTCATATAATATTAATCTATAAAAAAATACTGTTTTCAATTTTGACAAAATTTTCCACGTATTTCTAAAACGTTTCGGAATTCAAATAATTCAGTTCAAAAATATCTAAACTTAAAAAGGTGAAACTTTATTAACATGGCCTCAATTATTTACGTCTATCTATCGCATGTCGCATTACAGCCGGCCGCGCCCGTGTCTCGCATCAGCTGGTCGTGTAGCTTTTATATTCTCATTCATTCGTGCAAGTGCTTCGCGATATTTTTATATCGATGTTATAATCGCAGCGTGGATTCATAAACCACGCAATGTTTTTTTTTACTTTTTCCACCAGTTTGATTACAAACTATCCACTTTTATACTAATATGGTGAAAATATATATTTAGGTACAACCACCTCGCAATGCGCGGGCTGTGATGGAACACGTAGGGCTCTATACTAATAGTATAAAGAAGACAAGTATGTCTGTTTGATAGAGTAATTATTGTAGGAGGATATTTAATATGACGCTACCACCAATAGTGACATAGCTGTAATTTTATTTTTCAAAAACATGTAATAACGAATATATGAAGTTTTAGTGCCATGCAAATCAAGTCGCGGGCACAGCTTGTTATAAATAAACATATAAAATTAAACAAAAACATTTTGTATTAAATTTTTTACATGGATTTTACTTATTTATGTATGCCAGCCCTATGTATACTGGTTTATACATCAACTTGTATGTATATGTACATGCAACCATATGTAACTGAAGATTTTTTTTCTATACTTAAGGTTTAGCCTTATGGCCATAATCTCACCTGATCTCAAGTGACGATAATGCCCAAGTTGGTAGACACGCTAAGCCTGTGGAGGAACTGGCTCTCAAGTGCAGCTGCCGGAACACACCTATTGGTATTTTGCGGCAGGTTTACAACTTGAGGGTGGCAGCTACCCAGGCGGACACTAGAAAAAGTCTTACCACCATGCTATGGTTTCCTCACGATGTTTACCTTCACCGAAAGCTTAAGCTCATAGTAGGGGCTTCGATTCGAACTCACGTCCCTTGACGCGAAGTCGTACACACTACCACTGAGCTATCATCGCTTCAAAAGATAAGTGAGACGAGTGACCTCTGCATAAAACGTCTCGTATATCTTCGAAGATATTACACTTTTATATAATAAATTAACAAAAATGCTTAGTATCTTTAAAAATGACGCGTAAGTATTAATAATGGCGCTCAGTAATTCTTACTAATGAACGCGATTAAACTTTTGTCGCCCCGCGGGAGAAAACTTACCAACCGAAAGAAATATTAATTTTTCCGCGGCGGCGCTCGCTAATAATAATACGACAAAACCGTCGCTCTGTCGACACGAAAGAGCAATTTTTAAGGATTCCCAGATTCGGCAGCGTGCACTTACCCGCTGCCGCTTTGAAATTAACTTGTACCGGTGTGTCCACCAAACCTGATACAACTTATTAGGTAATGTCATCTATATACATATTTAAACTGTAACTAAGCAAAATCTGTATATATAATTAATCGGAGTTCACCCCTAAAGATACGTTTGTTATACTTAGCTTGCGGTATGAAAATTTGATGAGTGGTAAAATCGAAGCGATGATAGCTCAGTGGTAGTGTACACGACTTCGCGTCAAGAGGCGTGGGTTCGAATCCAAGCACCTACAATGAGCTTGAGCTTTCGGTGAAGGAAAACATCGTGAGGAAACCATAGCATGGTGGTAGGGCTTTTTCTAATGCCCGCCTGAGTAGCTACCACCCTCAAGTTGTAAACCTGCCGCCAAATACCAATAGGTGTGTTCCGGCAGCTGCACTTGAGAGCCAGTTCCTCCACAGGTTTAGCGTGTCTACCAGCTTGGGCCGTATCGTCACTTAAAATCAGGTGAGATTATGGGCATAACGCTAAACCTTAAGTATAAAAAAAAAATCAAGCATTATTAAAAGTGTGGCGTTACGTTCCTCTGCGCGACGTAGTTTGACCTTTTAAAAATTATAATTATGTGAAATGGTTTATGTTATATATTTCATTGGAAAGATCTAAATCTATACTTATATTAGCGGAAAAACTAGTGCGGTTGTTTGTTTTTTTTTTTGGAAATTAATGTCATGTTATCGGTATACAGGTTCCATTTTTTTGTTTTTATTTTTTCTGGACTTTCCGTCTGTTCCTACGTGCGTCATTCTGAAATTTTTATATATAATTTAGGAAGTTTTACACAGTGATAACGGATATTAGGAATTAACCTATAGAAAATGTTTTCCACGTAAAAGAAACGCGTTCTTCCATGACGGGCATTTGAAATTAAAATTGTGTAGTAAATTAAATTCCTAGCGTTTATTGAAACGATTTTATACTATTTTAATACATTTTTAAATGTTAACAATAAATCGTTTAGATAAAGTTTTTAAGTTGTTTTAAAGTATCCTAATTATATAATATATTGAGAAGACCAAGCACATTACAATAGATTATCGACGCTATTTTGATAAAGAGTGATCACATCTTTGGTTTTATAGTAAAGCTATTTTTTTGAGATCTAAATCTAATGGTTCCGTGGTAAATGTCCTTGATTCGCTAAAGCACCTAGAAATAGTACAGTCATAAATTGTCATGAATGTTTGAATTTTAAGGCTCACAAATATTAACTGCATAATTTACTTATAAACTTAAAACTATTTTTTTGTTCTAATAATATTCACTAAATTGTGTAGAGTGAAATGATTGTAACATTTCCCAGTAAACGCTCACGTAGTGGCCACATGAAAATAAATAGGAAGCTTTATTCAAGGATTATCTCTTTAAGAATTACGTGTATGCCCTTTGTTTGAGGGTGGCTTTTTTAAGCAAATACTCCGAGGCGCTTGTTAGCGCGGGCGAATCTACGTCATTTGGATCATTTGGGGAAATGTACACGGCTGTGGTATTCTTTTTATATATATGTTTGAGGTCAGAAGTTGAGGTCACGAGCTCATTTACAATTTTAAGGTTTCAGTGGCAGTATGGTAATAATAATCATTGTTTTCACATACATTTTTTTTATACTTAAGGTTAAGCGTTATGATCATAATCTCACCTGATCTTAAGTGACGATACGGCCCAAGTTGGTAGGCACGCTAAACCTGTTGAGGAACTGGCTCTCAAGTGCAGCTGCCGGAACATGCCTATTGGTATTTGGCGGCAGGTTTACAGCTTGACGGTGGTAGCTAGCCAGGCGGGCATTAGAAAAAGCCCTACCACCATGCTATGGTTTCTCGATGTTTTCCTTCACCGGAAGCTCAAGCTCATTGTAGGTGCTTGGAGTCGAACTCATGTCCTTTGACGCGACGTCGTACACACTACCACTGAACCATCATCGCTTCATATAGTTCACATATTTTTAAAGTGATGATAGCTCAGTTGCTAGTGTGTTCGAACGTCGCGTCCACGGGCATAAGTTCAAATCCTGTCAATGAGCTTGTGCTTTCGGTGAAGGAAAACATCGTGATGAAACTATAGTACAGTGGTAGGGCTTTTACTAATGTCCACCTGGCTAACTCCACCCTAAAATTGAAAATCTGCTGCCAAATACCTATACGTATTTTCCGGCAGTTTCACTTGAGAGCCAGCCCCTCCACTAGGCTTAGCATGTCCATCATCTCGAGCCACATTGTAATTTTACATCAGGTGTGATTTTGGCAATAACGTTTTACCTACGGACTATATAAAAATCGTTTTCGGCATCATCAAAGCAAAATGTAAAGTGTAGAGAATCGTAATTATTTTTGGTTATTGACAAAAATATCTCAAATAAAACTAATGACTACAATTATATTGTAATTTTGATTTCGTAAACTAACGTTAGATGTTTCTACGTTATATTATATTACTGGTATTTAGCATGATATGGTCCAAAGAATACTAAGATTTTATCTAACCTTACTAGGCAGTTTAAGCTCGTACATTGAACGTAATGTACATTCAGGAAAATACAGAGGTAATTCTCAGCTCACATAAAACGTTATCAAATCAGAATGAGTGTATGGAGATTGTAATAATTTATTCAAAGGGCATGAGTGCGGCGCGTGTCGTTGGATCCGAGTGCGGTGGAAACGAGTCATAGAGAGAAAATTTATCTTATCACCTTACAAATACAGTATATTTAACACAAAATTTAATTTCCTAACCTTTTTCCTTAATGACATATTATTTTTAAGTATTTAACCGCTACTTATTAAAGTTACTAATTATAATTGAGCCTGTTTTTTTCCTATATTCATGTTCTAAAGCGGCAAAATATGTTTGTTTCATCGCGCTAATCTTAAGAACTACCAGGCGGTTTTCAAAAAATTATTGTTTTTATTTTATAGAGAAATCATTGAAGAAGGTTTAAGACTATTTAACGTCACGCTACCACTAATAGAAGAAAAACTATATTGAAAAACAGGGCAAAACCTCCTAAATAAAATTTATTCCCACGCGAACACAGCTAGTTGGTGTATAAAAATGTATCTGGAAATTTAATTGAAATAAAAAATGAGAGCTTTCCTATTTGCAGTTATATAATTTTACTGTGCTTTTAGTAATATTTTATGTTATTGTCTCAGATAAACGTATTAGGATATATTCTTTATTTTATTCCATTTACTTTTCCTAATTACAGATAAAATTCTTATTTAGTACCAGCGAGTAAACGTTTCAATGAATTATGTCAGCAGCATAATCTTGATCCTTTGCAAATTAGTTTGTTTTTGGCTAGAAAGTGCTTAAACCTTGATTCCTTTGATAATGTCTCTGAGAATATATGTTAATTGCTATTTCCGACAGCAATTATAAAAGTAATTCAGTTCATAGACTTTAATGTTAGAAACCTATTAAATATTACTCTTTTTATTAGCTGTTTGGTTTCTTTGCTATTTTTCCTTCTTTTCATATAAACTGTGAAACAGACAATTCTAGACCTATACAAACTATTTTTTTACATAAAAATAGTACAAATATTTTTAAGAATAATATCTATACTAGTATTAAAAAGCGAACGAGTTTGTTTGTTTGAACGCGCTAGTCTTAGAAAATATGAGTCGAAGTTAAATAAAAACTATAATAAGTAAGAAAATAAGTCTACGAAATGGTACTAAAACTTCGTTAAGTTGCAATGTATATTCAGATTGTGATGAAATTTTATATATTAATAAATGAAAAACATCTTTGTTAATATCGAAATAAAACTACTTTAAACGGATTTTATCGCGGTTATTTATTCATTTTAATCCTGATGTTTCGAAAGCTTTTCAGCCTTCGTGGTCACGAGGTGGAAAAGCTGCCTGAAAAGCTTTCGAAACGTCGGGATCAAAATTAATAAATAACCGCGATTAAAATCAGTTTAAATTAATTTTATTTCGATGAGTAATATTCGTGTAAACATAAGAAATCATTTTCTTTGTTAATAATTAATTATTTTTCTTATAGTCTACTTATGGCTTGGTGGTATACCATTTTCTATTATCTAACTGGTTGGTTACCTTTCCCAAGTTGAAAGTGTGCCTTCAAATACCTACAAATATGTTACCGGCAATTATATTTGAGAGCCAGTTGCTCTATTTAGCTTAGTGTGTCCACCATCGTAGGCTACATCGTTACTTAACATGAGACGAGAATATAGCCAAGTATATAAAACTATTAAGTACACAATAAAATATATAATAAATTTAAAACAAAAGCTAAGGCGTTTTACCATCATATTTAATTCAACCCTTATTAATAAAAAGTCAACGTGGCATAAAATTCCATCAAATCAGTAGGCTTGTATGTAATTTACAATAATGTACAGTGAAGGCGACATTGCACTCGGTGTGTCACGAGCGAAGTGCCAGTACGGGCGCGGGGAGATCGCAGTGAATTTGCAAAATTTTTGAGTTATTACAGTATGTGTGTCAGACGACACCACTTAAACGCACGTATATAGAAGTAAAGTGTTTTATTTCGGATTTTATTTTTGCCTCACTGCGTGAGTTGTACTTTGTTACCAATACAGAAGCTAATAATACGAACACGATACAGGGTAAAAGATTAAATTGTATAGCAAACAACCTGTCTGCAACACCGGGGAAAAAAAAATGCCAGTTTTTGTAACTTATTTCAGTACAGCTTTGTTCCTATCGGTGGTAGCTTGATTAGTAGCTTTGCTTTATCAAATACATAAATGTTTTATTTTTAATCCTACTGCCAGTTCCTAAAATAAACGTGTTTAAGCATACTTTTCCGCTTTTCAATGTTAATATTGATGAGTCCCTTTTGATGTAATTATTTGTGGTGAACAGCTGACGATATAACTAAAAATGTAGGCTGTGATTAAAATTTGATAGATTCGTATTGAGGATTATTTTAAGGTCGATACACCCTTTTAAGACATAATAGGTAGCGATATGGTCAAGTTACTACCTATTCGAAAGAATTGGACGACATTTGCCGGGGCAGCTAGTAAAAAAGAAACTGCCCGAGTAGTAAATCTATATTCTCCCGTTTACTGTAAACGAGATCCCGGTTATAGGCGATGGGTGCCAGAAGCTATTCAAGAGTTTAGCAGAATCGACATAAATCAATAGAGGGTAGGCGCCGTGTATGTAAATCCGAGATCCCAGTTGCCCTGACATCGGCCGGCGGATGAGTTACGACCAGGTTATCGCATCATACGTTCTGAGGGTTTTTACTTCGAAAGCGCAGGGCTGGACTCGGTGATATAACACGGTGGGTACATATCCTATCTTTATTAGTATAATTTTTTTTTCCACTCTCCCAGCTATAGTGAATATATATATAAAATATATGAATACGAAATAATTATATCATAACAATTATTAGAATTCACTTTTTTTACTTTAATCTTATTCTCAGATGATTTTAAATTATGTTGTGGCCCTGAACGGTGGGCATGATAATGTTACTGAAGTAACTAGCTGTCAAGTTTAACTGGTATAAACACCTATAAGTATTTGGCAGCACATTTTCAACTTCATGCTACGGTCTTATAACGATGTTTGCCGTCACCGAAAACTTAGGCTCCTTGCCAGGATTCGAATTCACGTCTATTCACACAGGCATCGGTACACACTACCAAATGAGCCCTAATCGCTTCTAAAATAATTAAAATACAGTTGATATAACTAATTTAATGTAATCTTAATTTAAAACGTTGTTATTATCTCTCTTTTAAATTTTCTCAGTGTGTTTATTTTACTAACTTTTAATTTTAATTAAGATCGTCTCAATTTTAGTAACTATTAACTAAATTAAAAACTTCAAGCTTATTGCAGGGATTTAGCATTTATTTTGGACTCTATATCAACAACAAGGTAGACCTCAACCGCTATTTTCTTAAAGCAACTTACCATCAGGTGATGTTTAGGTGATGATAGCTCAGTTGGTAGTGTGTATCAACGCTGCGCCAAAGAACGTGACTTCGAATCTACCTACAATGAGCTTGATCTTTTAGTGAAGGAAAACGTCATGAGGAACTATAGCATGGTGGTAGGGGTTTTTCTAATACCCACCTGACTAATTATAACCGTCTAGTTGAAAATCTATCACTAAATACCTATAGGTGTGTTCCGGTAGTTGCATTTGAGAGCCAGTCGCTCTACTGGGCTTAGCGCGCCCACTATCTTGATTCACATCACAACTCAACATCAAGTGAGATTTTGATCATAAAACTAAAACAACTTCAACATAAACCTGTGTCCAACTATTCAATTGTTGTTTAAATAGTTTAATAATAAAAATAAATAATGGGGCCCAACAGATGTAACCGAGTACGTGCCTGATTATCTCTTCGATTTGTTCCCAAATGTGTGTCAGAAGACGTGATTTATTTGACGTGCTCATTGTGAGGACGGGTGTTTTTTTTTTTTACGAAAGGAAAAAATGTTCTCCCTCCGCTCTCGAAGATTTCCAATCTTCAAAACTTTTCTTACGTTATTATCTAATTTTATTTCTTTTCCTATAACAAAGAATATAATAACTATAGAGGGCTTTATATTTGTATTTGTAAGGGTCTACGTCGGACACTGTAATGTGATATTGAAGGCGTTGGGAAATAACTTTATTTCGTTCCATTTTTTATTTAGTATTTATTGAGCTAAATATTTATACCAAATGATTTTTGAGTATAAGCATTGGAGTGTACTTTGTTATGGAGATTAAAAATAATTTATTTTCAAATATTTCTCTGTCTGTTTGGAAGTACTGAATATTTTTTATTGACTTTTAATAACTAATATTTTGGAACAACATCGAGCACTTCAGGAAAACCATTGTGAACACCAAAATTCTTAACAACGTTTTGTTTTCTAACTCCCAAAAGTAACTTTGTACATTAGAGACAGTATTTTAATTAGCCAATATTTGAATAGAATAGTGGTTAGTTATGAACTACAAGTAATAATTTTCTAACTAATAAGTTCTAAGTTAGTAAAGTTTCTTTGTAATAAGTAATAAGTTTCTAATAATTACAGAAAACATACATATTTTTTTAATTATGAATGAAAAAATCCTGCTCCATGAAATAGTGTAATTTTCGCTTATATTGTTGTTCCTGAAAAGGCTCGATGTACAGAACACTTTTATTCGACAAACCACAGGAGTCCTTCAGGATAAGGGCTGAAAATGATTATAATGCAATTTTCTATGTTTGATTACTGAAAACATAATTAAAATTAGAAGTAAGTTTTTGTGTTATTCCTGAACACGATAGATGGTTTACATAATGATTTCTTAAGTTTACGCGAATATTATTCATCGAAATAAAACTAATTTAAACGGATTTTATACATTTTTACGGATAAAATCCGTTTAAATTAGTTTTATTTCGACGATAGATGGTGCTGTGCACTATGGTGTGACGGTACTGGTTTAGCGTTAATACTATATTCTCATCTGTTGTTAAGTGACGATGTGGCCCAAGTTGGTGGACACGTTAGTCCTAGTGGAGGGGCTGGCTTTCAAGTGCAACTATCAGAACACACCTATTGGTATTTTTTCGGTAGATTTTCAACTTGGTGGTGGTAGCTAGCCAGGCGGGTATAAGAAAAAGCCTTAGTACTATGCTGTGGTTTCCTCACGTTGTTTTCCTTCGTCGAAAGCTTAAGCTCATTGCAGGTGGATTCGAACTCACGTCGCTTGACGCGGAGTCCGTGCACACTACCACTGAGCATTCGTTGCTTCAGAATACCATATACCAAGTGTAACATGTATTATAATGGTAGGTTCAAACGTATCGTGTTACGGTATCAGCCAGTGTAACCAACTTCCGAGGAGTTTGAAAGCAAGCATGATAGTGAAAAATACCAATAAAATTCTAAACCATTCATGACCGCCATTTTCCTTTTATCGTACTGATCCTATCATTACGTACATTGCCACCACTTTGTTATAAAACTACATTCATACATACTATCACGCCTCGCTCCCATAAGGGTAGGCAGGGACCACATCCTTCCACTTGCTACGATCCTGACATACATCTTTCGCTTCTTCTACTTTCATAAGCACCTTCATACATGCTCTTCGGTTACGGGTACTTTGACCTGGCCTGTCTCCAGAACGTCCTCGATCTGATTGAGATATGTTCGCCTGCGTCCACCCTTACCAGCTTGCCCATTCACACTCGCCTTGTAAATTTGTTTTGTTAATCTTCTTTCATCCATCCTCTCTACATGTCCATACCAATTAAGCATCCCTTTCTCTATCTTTGTCACTGCATCCTCTACCACACCACAACGTTCCCTTATCACACTATTCCTTACTTTATCTATCATTCTTATGCCAGCTATACTTCTTGGACTTCTAATTATTAACAAAAATTATTATACAACTATGTAAAAAAATCATACAAAGACAGATTATTTTATTCAAGCAAATCCTCACTAAATATGAATTGCAATTGCGGTCAAAAGCCTTAACAATATTTACATCGTCCGTACTCCGGCAACATCGGAACTGGAAGGGTAATTGATTTTCACTCACTACAGTATTCGATTTCACTGTGAATTTGAACTCTATCTCTGGAAATATAAGGTATATAACAATTTTAAAAGAATAATTGCGCTACAAAGCACAAATTCCCGGAAAGTATAGCTGGTAAATGTCGCTATATCGAATTCCTATTACATTAGAGGCGATATTTGAACGGATTATTACAGTTCTAATCGCCTTAAATCTTTCACGACGCGAAATAACGATTTACAGTTTTAGTGGACTCTAATGAAAAGGGATAGAGTCGATAATTAAATAGACTATATATTGTTCGATGTTGTAAGGAGAGTCACGTAAACCATTATGTTCGCGATTAGGCTGCAAAAATGAGGGTAGGTGTAATTCTGTTATGTCATCGCAGTGAGGGAGCTGATGTGTTTTGTTTGAAAACGTGTCCACGCTCACTGGACGTTAGAGAGTAGTTCAGAGTTATACAACATTCCATTACTTGAATTTACTGTAAATATATATTTCGATGATCGAATGAGGAATGAGGAGATTCGCAGAAGAACCAAAGTAACCCACATTGCCCGAAGAATGGCTAAACTTAAGTGGCAGTGGGCTGGGCACATTGCTAGCAGAATGGATGCCCGATGGGGCCAACGGGTTCTCGAATGGCTACCACGTACCGGAAGACGTAGCGTGGGCAGGCCCCCCACAAGGTGGACCGACGACCTGGTGAAGGTCGCGGGAATCCGCTGGATGCGGGTGACGCAAGACCTGTCGTCGTGGAGATCTTTGGGGGAGACCTAAGTCCAGCTGTGGACGTCTTTAGGTTGAATGGATGGATGGATGGATGGATATATGTCTATTAGCAATGCCCGCGACTTCGTTCGCGCGTAACAAATAATTTTTAACAATTTTTGCTCGTTTTTATGATTAGATTCAACACAGCTTTGCTCTTAATTGGTGGTATTTGATATTAAGGTCTTTCTCAATAACTGCTCGATCAAATCCAAAAAGTATTTTGGAAATCCAACTACATTAGCGTGTTCAAATTGTTCAAATGTATATTTTAATATTATACAAAACGGAAATGTTTGTTTAATCCCGTTAGTTTTAGTAAATACTTCACAGATTTGAAAAATTCTTTTTGTATTTAATACAGTAATCATCGATCGATTTATCGATAAAACCATGTAAAAATGATATCACTCTGATATTTATTTGTTCGGTGTCTAACATAATGTATCAGCAATAGATTATATATCTGAAAATTGAACAGTACAACAGAAATGATTTTTTTTTTATTTGTGCCAGTATTTAGACGAAGGTGCGACATATCACGGCAACTGGCAACACCACAGGCCGAGGACTGTATAATACTTTTGTTCGCAAAACGTTACAAGCCGTCGCCGCGTCTCGGCGCACGCAAAAAATCAAAAAGTTTTTTAATGCTTCAAGTATTATCTCACTGCGCAGCGTTCTGTCCTCGACCGCCTCTCACACCGACGTGTAATTAGTACATTTTCGCAGTGTTCGTTCAGTGATTCCCGTAATAACTTTTACTGGTCACGGATGACTGACGTTTAAATGTTTGACGTTTGAACTTTACGCGAACTAAAATGGACATAGTGGAAGCAGACCTTACCTATACTGTTCAAATGTTTTTTTTATAATATCTGTCCGAAAGGATGTCTATTAATGATATAAAAATATTATACACGTATAATCGAAGCGATGATAGCTCAGTTGCAATGTATACGACATCGCGTCGAGGGACGTGAGTTCGAATCCAACCACCTATAATGAGCCTGAGCTTTCGGTGAAGGAAAACATCGTGAGGAAACCATAGTATGATGGTAGGTCTTTTTCTAATGCCCGCCTGGGTAGCTACAACCCTCAAGTTGTTGGCCTGCCGCCAAATACCAATAGATGTATTCCGGCAGCTGCACTTGAGAGCCAGTTCCTCCACAGATTTAGCGTGTTTACTAACTTGGGCCGTATCGTCACTTAAAATCAGGTGAGACCATAACGCTAATCCTCAAACATAAAAAAAGTATAACTACTACTATATACACACTATTGGGTAATTGTTATATAGAGGGATATAAAACAACAAGTCGAAATAGGTGCCGGGACAATGACGACGGTGTCTTTAATTTTTGGAATACCCGTATACAGTACAATGTGTTGCAAGTATTATATTAAGATTATTATTTGTATGATAAATTGATAAATTTTTTTAGTAGTTCTATATAATTGAGAAAAGTATTACATAAATAATGAAATGAATATTGCATTATTTATGTCGGGGTTACCAGCGCTGTGTTTCCTATGGGGATAGTACAAAATTACTACTACCTAATCTAGGATCTATAGTATATCTGAAATATTAAGTCAAAATATTTTGAATAATAAACGTTATATTAACTCAAATGTTACTACACTGGGACGGTGTACGGGCGACTGACTACACCTCACACGATGATACATTAGCATATGCACACTACAACCACATTAGTTCTGACACCACAGTACGTATAAATAAAGTTAAAACCTTTGAAAATACCAAATCGCATCGGATCGGAAAACGGGATTAATAGGGAAAGTAATGACTAGTGTAGTACCAGGTTTGTTCTGATAAAGTTTGTCAATATAATATGTTTAAAATACACTAAAAGAAGTATTTCCTTATACCGTAACACGGAAAATAACCTGTATTGTAGCTTTTATTTGTTAACATTTTATTCCTCTTTATAATAATACATCGGGTCAGCATTAGCTGTAAAGAACCGTGATATACCTATTAATACGCGATTATGCGTTGATGCTGCCAGAGAACAGAGAACACTGTCGCATTTCTTCTTGTACGCTGCACTATACTTAAATCTAAAGACAGTATAAGCCCTTCGGTAACTGCATATATACTAATTGATCCCGATGATGACCGCGTTCTAATTACACGCAAATATTTTAGTACCTCGCAAGATTATTAACATGATTAAGCGGTATGATGCGACGGTGTGACAGTCGGACGAGCGGCAGACTTTAACAGCTAAATATTCAAGATTACTTACTCGGAGGAAAGTTGGCGCGAACTCAGTTCCATTAGGAAATTTATTCATAGTACTCCTTCATTGTCATACTAATTGTACGAGCTCTGAATTAAATTGATGGTAATATAGGTATACTTTTTTTAATTCCTGCAATTTACATAACTTAAAACTTTTTATTTCATTTAAAATTAAATTACAGTGAATTTGGTTAACTAAATTGTCATTTCACTGGTAATTCATCTGGTTTAAATTAGTACATACTTCAAAAATAAATACTATGCTATCTAATATTTGCATCGGTTGCTGTTACTTACCAACCAGCTGGACGTATTTAGTTTATATCAATTGTTGTGGTTGACGATGATGAATCTATGTTATAACTTTGAGGAACTTACGAATTACCATGAACAAAAATGTTTCTTTTTTTTTTTAATAATTGAAACATTACGATATCATGAAACAGGCTGTTCCCATTGTACACTTGGGAAGCGATTATAATGTATTAAAACCGGCTTTGTTTCACTAAAATTATATTACATATTAAATCCAATTTAAAATAAGAAAAAATACCTACTCAAAAATATAAATGCGTTAACGTAGGAAAACTGTTTTTGATTTATTTTTTTGTTTTAACCCAAATAAGTTACTATGTAAGATTAATGCGTATTCATTTATTCCATTTTTATATTACATATCCTATTTAAAAATTACTGTACGTCAACTATACCGATCGTTATTTAACATTCTACAAAGAAAACTATATCACGTTCGAGAAAGTTTCACAGTAGAATGGTAAGTTTGGTAATAGAATGACGTCACAATACTGACCTAGTGCCTGAGTATAACCACACATCATATTCCGGGCAAACACAGTTAATGCACGCGGCAACTGTCGCGAACTTCATCTGCGTCCGCCATATTGTTTGGGCGAAGTTACACCGCGCAAACCCCCAACTATATGGAACTTTGCTCGAATTCAAACCGTTACGTGTTTGCTGTCGACAGTGCAGTTGAAATTCTCTCGATTGATCGAAACTGCTCTTCATATTATTTCACATTACAACTAATCATTACAGACAATTGTTTTAACAATTTAATGTATGCCCGCAAAAATTAGGAAAAGCTGGATGTCTTAAAAACAGGCATGATTTAAATACTAGAGATCCAACCCGGCCTTTAAGGAAGGAATACGCTCTCTTTTTGAAGGTTCCCAAGTCGTAACGGTTCGCAAAGACCGCCGGTGACAGCTGGTTCCACAGAGTGGCTGTGCGAGGTAGGAAGTGCCTTACAAATCGCACTGTTGTGGAACGCTGAACATCGAGGTGGTTATAATTAAAGACCGGCGACGTATCTCAGATTCCCCTGGTGTTGTGGGTGTTCATGGGCGGCGGTGATCTCTTGCCATCAGGACACGCTTGCTTGTTTGCCTCTTAATACATAAAAACGTGACAAAATGGTCACCCCATATTTTAGACTCAGTAAGACCAATAATAGTTTTAAGTTTTGTAACATAGTCGCAAAGCACATTACCGATATAACCGATAGTGAGTTCAAGTACCATGTCAAGATGGTTTTGATGTTAAAAGGCTATTAGATAGTAGATTAATATGTGAACGAAGCTGTATTTGTAAATATGATAATCGAGTTTCTTACTAAATTGAACAAATTATTATCATTTGATTAAAAAAAAAAAATATTTAACCTTCGGTAATAATTATTTTTTCTTGGTCAAAAGTGACCTAAGTTCTCTTCTATATCATCGACAACGTGTGTAAAAATTTTCATGATAATCAATTCAGTGATTAAGACGTGAAAGAGCATCAACAAACTCGCATACGCTTTTAGAATGTTCCGCGCTGGTAACGTAGTGGGCGGCCACGCTAACAGTCGGAAGCGCTCGGGTGGCTTGGCGCTAGGCGGGCGGCGAGAGGGACCACGTCACTTTTGACTTGACCACGGAAGTGGAAACACGTCTGGGATTCCGACTGTCATTATACGAATACTAAATAAATCTTTGGAAATTATATCTTACAATTAGTTCGAATTTTGAATTATACTAAAAGCTATTTCACCAGGTATTTATTAACCCGCTTTCTCGTATGTCTTGTGCGGTTGGAATTTTGTAATTGATTTTAAACTATCTTCCCGATAAGTTTCGTACTTGAAATTTGGACTATAGCTCAGGAGTGGATAACTATAATACATGAAAATATATAAAAAAAAAATCGGTTTGTTTTTTCGATAAAAAAATTATAATTGATTGATAGCTAACTTCGAGATTAGCTGTATACTTTAATATAGCTTAAATCTACCGTATAGATGAACAGAACATATTAAAATTTCATTCACGCAACTCTAAAAAGCAGAGAATAATAATTAAAACAAAAAAAATGTTATAAACCCTGTTTTACATATAATGCATAACAATAAACATACGCCCCATATCTTTCGTTTCCAATATTTTATTTTATATTTTTAGTCCGTTATAAAAATATGATACGTTAAAAACAACTTAACCATTATTTGAAGTTTAACACACGGTGAAGTTGGTTGGAAGTTATAATTATTTCAGCCCGTTATTACATATTGAATCACTTAATTTAAAATCATAAACAATGTTACCCTACTATTTTAACTGTTATTATATTTTTTATAATTTGTATAATGTGTTTTACTCGTAGTATATCATTTTGCTATCGAAACTTTTGACTCGATTGAACACAGTTAATTTAAAAAGTTTTATATTTCTTTACTCACTAAGGAAAGATAAATTTTCACATGCATACATAAGTATCCAAATGTTGAGTATATTTAAATGTAATAATAATACAGTTCAGTATATTCAATAATGTCTTATTGTAACTGAATATCAGAAATGTATATGTAAGATTTAATTTACAAATTAAAGGCGTTTTATGAATTCTCAATAAATTATTAGCAATTTCTCGTCTTGGATTATTATGGATATTCTATTATCGTAGAAATAACTAAGTTGAATTATAATTATAGTCAACATTAGCTTGTTTCGAAGTCTTAGGTGAGATCACGATCTATAATGTTGTGCTTATTATTAAAATGTATAAACAGGCATTATATTAGTGGCATTTTACGTAATATGGTTTAGTTATTGTACATAAGTCATTTTTTAAGCAATAATGGGCTAAAGCAGGTCTGTTACATGATGGTAAGTGATCACTGCCGCACATGCACACCCACGACACCAGAGAGATCTCAGGTGCATTGCCGGATTATATTTTACAGGAACTGGCTCTCAAGTGCAGCTGCCGGAACACACCCATTGGTATTGTGCGACAGATTTTCAATTTGGAAGTGGTAGCTAGCCAGGCGGGCATTAGAAAAAACCCTACCACCATGCTATGTATTCCTTCACTGAAAGCTCAAGCTCATTGTAGGTGGTTGAATTCGAACAAACCTCATGTCGCACCATTCCTACACACTACCACTGAGCTATCATCGCTTCAAAACTTATAAATAACAACTCGGGTATGAATATTTAGTTGCCTGAAATACTGCCTGGATTATATACATTTTTAACAATATTTAACATTGATAAATGTTATTAAACATAATAAATTTGAGCAAATCATAATGCAGATGTAGAGCAGAGCGGAGACACGGAATATTTCGCTGAGACGTGTGAATCTGAATACCTGCGTACTTTTACAATATGCACAGGACGGGATAAAACAGTTTTGTATGCAAACTATTCTACATTACCTAATCTCTCGGCTAGTATACTAACCTTATGTATATTTTTATGAAATCTTAATTATTGGTTATTACTAACTGAAGTCGATATAAACTACGCCATAGTGAAGTTAGATAAGTGAATCATAGCTCGATTTATAGAAGGAGAAATAAACATGGTTAATAACACGCGATTCGTGAAAACTTTCCCAGCGTCCGACTTGCTGTTGTGAGTTCAGATTAAGTCGTACAGCGCTCCCTTACTATTTGTTCATTTCGAACCTATTTTTATCACGGTCTAGTAGTCTCACTTCACAGTGTTCGATGGTAAGTACAGAACGATCTAACATCGGCAATTAAGCAGAATATTGAAGATAGTTGCTGTCATATTTGCATGTAAACTTTGTGATAACTATTCACGTACCATAAAAACGAGACAAACTAAAATAAAAATCGCTCTGTTGAGCTTAGCACCGTATGTGTGATGTTTGCAACCCGGCAAGGAACAGACTCTTAACAGCAGATTTAGTATTGGGTATATAGTAACTGATCCCGGAATGCAAAACGCATAAGTTATTATGATAGGTGTTACAACTTGTAGGGGCATATTACCCTATAATTTTTTTTATTGTTAAAGCACATTTTAATCCATATTCTTACTAATATTATAAATGCAAAAGTGAGCTTGTTTGTTTGTTATGTTTACACTTCTAAACCGGTGAATCGATTATTATGAATTTTGGTATAGAGATAGTTGGGAACCTGGAAACCGTGATAGGCTCCTTTTCTCACGAAACACTTATTAGAAGTTGAATAAAGCTTGGTATAAACTTTGTATGAAACTTTTTATTCCGTCATCCAATTTGTTTGAGAAAATCATTATTAACGCGAGCAAAGCCGCAGGTAAAATCTAGTTAAACAATAAATATGAAAACTCGGTTTAAGCAACAGAATCAATAGCTCTTTTTAGTTACTATATTTTCATTGGTACACTCTTTTAATTCTTAATAACTTTTACGTGCGGCTTCGCTTGCATTAATATTGATTTTGTCACACAAATATCAGATGACGCAACAAAAAGTTTCGTACAAAGTTAGTTCCTCTCTTTCCCCACTTCCAATAATGTTTTCGCGATAAAAAGTAGTCCTGGTTCCCATCTATATCTATACGAAAAATCATCATAATCGATTCAGTGGTTTAGGCATGAAAGCGTAACAAACAAACATATTCACTTTTGCATTTATAAGATTAGTATGGATTACTTTGCACAAGTCTGAATAGGTAAAGAATGTTGGTTTATATTTACCGTATCTGGTTGTAATTCATCAATTGATTAGCGACAGAAAATTCATTGATGGCTTTTCGCAATAATTAATTAAATATTCGTAGTTATTCATTTATATACATAAAATAAAAACTGTATGTAAGGTTGTTTGGCCGGAACTATATTCAAGTTGTATTTATATCAAATGTATAAAGGAAAATTGTGTAAGACCGAATAAATAAAAAAAAAATAGGCTTATGTGAAATAAATAACGATTTCTTATCGAGTCGAGTTCGAGAAAGTTCACTGTTGGTAAAGGTTGTATCCTCGGAACTAGTTTCGCCCTTTGTGTACGTGAAAGGAAGCTGTTTCTTCAGCGCTGTGGCCGTAAGTTTTTCCTTTCGCAACGGGATTAACAACTTAATTTCATGTATTCTCCTGTTATTACTTCGCATTCCGTTTTACCTGTAATTTTCTACAGATCTAAGTATATTTCGATGGTATTTTTAATTTGATTAACTTTATTTGTAATCTATCGGTCTACCGATGTAGCTTTCACAGTAATTTTTAGTAACTCACAGCCGTACACAAAACTATACTGCCTCATGATATTTTATTCGCGTTTCCTTACCAAGATTACCAAAAATAGCCGAGCTCGATTTGTAGAGAATAGTACAATTATGAAATCATAGATAGGTAAGGTACATATATCTCTACATGGAACTTGTAAATTTAAGTCTTTCCAACTTTTTAATTCGATACGTTATTAAGGGTTCTTTTTAATATATATTTTAATTTTTTCTAAATTAAAATGCGTAAGAGCTGCGTCATACTGTGTTCGTTCTGTGGTCAAAATTAGACTATGATAATTAACGACAATTTAGAAAATTTTTGTAGGAACAAAACCGTGTCTAAAGCTACTTTATTGCTGACACTGAATCTAGTGAATAAGTAGATAACAAAAAAAAGATGTTCGCTAAGTCCACTCGACAGAAGTGAAACGACACTATATCTCCCTCCTGCTCTTGGTTGCCTCGAGCCGACTGTAACCGAACGAGTGTCACACAACAAAGTTGCAGATCAGAATTTCAAGCTCTCCCATAAGATTCCCAGCCATAACAAACACAGGAAAAATAATTTACTGCACTCTTTTGATATTACTAATTTTGATTTATAAAAATCGTATGTTTTGGAGCCATGACAGCTCAGTGGCAGTTTGTATGGACTCTGCGTCAATAGTCGTGAGTTCGAATCCACCTATGTTGAGAGACAATGTGGCCCTAGATGGTGGACACGCTAAGCGTAGTGGTGGGACTGGCTCTCGACTGCAACTGCCGGAACACACCTATAGGTATTTGGTGACAGATTTTCAACTTTAGAAATCTAGTTAGCCAGACGGGAATTAGCAAAACCTTACCATCATGCCTTGGTTTCATCACGATGTTTTTCTTCACCGAATGCTCAAGCTCATTGTAGGTGTATTCGAACTCACGTCCCTTGACGCGGCATCGGTATAGACTACCAACTGAGCTATCATCGCTTCATTCGATTGATATCATATTTCTATAGATAAATTCACATTTCTTAAGACATATAGGTGAGTTACAGATTAGCAGAGATTCGCTAGAATTAGCTGTTAATGAAGTGACATGAACTGAACTAGACACTATGCCTGGTTATTTATTAGCACTTGTGAAGGTCTTTGTTTAGGTTATGTGGTTGAGTTATGTAAAACCGCCCGCCCCAACTCACGTCCGCCCATCGAGCGACGGTCACGTAACGTTTTTATTTAGTTCCGGTCAACTATAACCACTGGAATCGTAAATATATGAATGACGTTGACAAACATTCGACTCCAACGTTCGATCAATTGGACCGAACAATTTTTACGGTAATAAAGTATGTAGGTAAATGTTTGAACATTTATTAAATGAAGTGTTATTATATTGATGTTAGAAACTCTATACTATTTTTCGAATTTTACGGGAAATCACTGTTACCAACTGTTTTTGTAAAAAAGTTCCTTTTTTTTTAATATAAACACAGCATAGTGACTGCACTGGACCCGATGGTAAGTACAGTACAATACATATCAGCGGCGACTGTCACCGAACAGAATACACTGACAGTCACTGTGTCATGCTCGCCCGCTTAGGTACCTCTGAAGTACCTCTATTGGAACACCCATTACCATAGGAAGGTGGGAAAATGCTAAACGGAAGACGGTTCCACAATTTCACGGTGCGACAGAAGTAGGAGTTGGCATACTTTTTGGTTCGGCACGTTATAGGTGTCACCGTGAAATTGTGACACCGAAGCCCCGCCCGAGTGGTTCTGTTGTGGAAAAGAGAGGAGGGGATCAGTTCAAAGGGCTCTTCAGAACACAGAGAGGCAATATCCCTGCGCAATTGAAGCGGTTCTACAGTGTTAGTGATAGCTGTATCATTTACAATACGGACAGCCCGCCTTTGCAACTTATCTAAGGCATCGAATCTAAGTACCTCACTTAGCGGATCCATCCCGGAGGCGCGAGCAGCATTCCATGCACGACCGAACCTGGGCCTTATCGAACAGTATGGATGGAAACTAGGCAAATCAAAATATAAGATTTTACCGTCTCGATTCTTTCTTTAGTCTGTTCTATATTGCGCTATATGTCTATAGTGTAGGCGGTTATCCATATCGCGTACGCTATTGGCTGTTTCCAGCCAAGGATACGCACTTATTGGATCAAGTCAGCCAGTTAGTTCTCAACGGCTGCGCAGATATAGTTTGTAAACGTCATACGCGTCAGCTGTTCCATAGCGTATTACAATGAATTAAAATGAATGGATTATTTTGAAGCGATGATAGCTCAGTGGTAGTGGCGAGGATTCCGCGTCAAAGGACGCTAAGTCGAATCTACCTACAATATGCTTGAGCTTTCGAGAAGGAAAGCATTGTGAGAAACGCATTGCATGGTGGTAGGGTTTTTCTAATGCCCGCCTAGCTAGCTACCACCCACAAGTTTAAAATCTGCTGCCAAATACCAATAGGTGTGTTCCGTCAATTGCACATGCGAGCCAGCCCCTCCGCAGGTTGAATGTGTCTATCAAGTTGGGCCGTATTGCCACTTAGGATCAGGTAAAATTATGGCCATAACGCTAAACCTTGACTATATAAAAAAAAAATTTAATGATTCACAATAAAATGTTTATTATCACAACTATAAAAATATAATAAATACGAAATTTCAGACGCTGGTGTTTGTATTTCATTTATTTGTATTTCTTGGTCAATAGCACTGTACTCTCAACCCGCCCCCTTAATCTGAATTTCATTGTTTCATTAGTGTTATAAAAATGCACTAAATACCTATTTGTTAGAGATCTTATGTATATAATTAGTTTTTTTATATCCAATTTTTTGGGTTATCGACCTACTGGGACAACTGCGGCAAACTTCTCTGTGATATTGGTAACCAGTCGAACTAACTAGTTCGATAGTATATTTGATTAAAGTTAACTATGTCTTAGTTGCTTCAATAACAATTCAGCCGGGAGTGAATACTTAACTAACTACTGTATATTGGAAGTTTTGTCCAAACATTTGACCAAACCGTTGGCGTGTTCGATCGAACATTGGTTCAAGTTTGTCTCGGTTGACCCGAATATTGTTAAAGGTGGCAAAAACGATAAATATGTTATCCCTAATGCGATACGGTTGTATCGGGAACGTGCTTCGAAACGAAATGTAACCTTTTCACATTTCACGTCCGAATCGTATTTATACGAAACAATATCAAAGGTAATCATTTAACGGCCTCGTTGTACGATTAACGTGCTGGAGATGAAGATATTGAAGGTCGTAGGTTCTATTACCGTAAATAACCTTGTTATTTATTAAAGCGAAATCTGAGTAATTTATTTTACGGGTACTGAATGAGACTGAGCTGAAACGCTCGGCTATGTGACGCTCGAAGGGTTAACGCCGGCTCGAATCGACTGAGGAAGCGAGATAGATATAGTTATCCTTTAAATAGTTTATAGGTTTTAGTGTTGTGGCCACAATATCACTTGATGTAAAATGACGATGTGACCCAAGATGGTAGACACGCTATACCCGTGGAGGGACTGGCTCTCAAGTGGAACTGCCGGAACCCACCTATAGGTATTTGGCGGTACATTTTCTACTTGAGGGCGGCGCGCATTTGAGAAAGCCCTACTAACAACGCGTTACTGCAAGACTCGGTCTGCGCGCATGACGTGTTAATCGAATTCAGTATCCATATAAACACCGTATGGGTTGTATCAATACGTTTTTTTATATCATAGCTGACGAACGCGGAAGTGTGTCACCTGATGGTAAGTGATCACCGCCACCCATAGACCAACCCAACATCAGGGGAGTCGCAGGTGTACTGCCGGTCTATATTTTTGAGGAACTGGCTCTCAAGTGCAGTCGTATCGTCACTTAAGATCAGGTGATATTATGGCCATAACACTAAACCTTATGTATAAAAAAAAAAACTTTCAATTTATGTGATATATAGTATCCCATACGTAGATACATTATATCAGTTAGCATAGTGTTTAATTTCATTAAAATGTATTCATTATTTTCAAACCCGGAAACTTTGTTTAGAAGCGATGATAATTCAGTGGTAGTGCATACGAACGGCGCGTCAAGGGACGTGAGTTCGAATCCCTTCAATGAGCTTCAGCTTTCGGTGAAGAAAAACATCGTGTTAAAACTATAGCTTGGCGGTAGGGATTTTCTTATGCCCGCCTGGCTCTAGCTATCTATAGGTGTTTCCCGGTAGTTGCACTTGAGCGCCAGACCCTCCAAAGGTTAAGCGTGTTTACAATCTTGTCCCACAAAGTCACATAACGTCAGGTAAGATTGAAGCCATAACGCTATAACCTTAATAAAAAAACTTACACGCTCATAAAGAGACAAACGGTCAAACAAACTTCATACCGTTTAACTCAGTTAAAGTTTTATGATATGTTTAAACGAAATCGCAGTAGCTAATTTAATATCACGTACAACTTTTAAACAAAACCCCTTAACTCTAAATGAGACGTCGAATTAAATTTACATCCGAAAATGAATCTTATACCTGAACACGGAGAATTCACTGTAATCATTCGACGGAGACGCAAAACGATTCCGCCGGCCGTAAACTGAGAGAATAAACGTAAAAAAAAGACCACATTAAAATCCATTAAAAGAACATTCTGAAGTTAAACACGGAGCGGGTTCGGTTCCCGGGCGCCGCTTCGATGGCGCAAGTTTTCCTCTCGTATACATTACAAGTTCGCGTGCTAACTTTGTTATTTTCAATAACTTATTTACATTTTATAATGTGAAAACTGATGAGGGTACGCGGTTCGATTTCCTATCATCTTTCAGACATAAAGCGAGGTTCAGGTGTACTCGAGTGCTACAGCGATCTGAGTGTACTTCGAAAGGTTTGGTGCTCGATTTTCTTCAATATAGCATGCCACGATCTGATGTCAAGTACATATCAATTTACTTCTATACATAATAAGTGAGCGAGTTTCTCCGCTAGTTTCTAACGCTTTCACGCATAAATCGCTAAAGAGATTTTGATATATTTTGGTACATAGATAGATGGGAACCTTGAGACGGTGATAGATTACTTTTTTTTTTTTAAACTTATACAAAGTGGGGCAACGACAACTTTGAAATTAATGACGCGAGTGAAACCGCAGGTAAAAGCTAAGTAGTAAAGTACATTTATATCTGAATACGCAGATCTCCTGACCCTAATCCGAAGTGGCCTGGCACAACCAAAATCCAGACGTTTATATGAACCTATATGAGGTAAACCACTTACCTTGGTCGCTTGGTCTTCTTGTAATTGTCAATTAAAGCTCAATAATCTATGAATCCGCTAAAATAAACTATTCATGTTCATCATAAAATGTTAAATCTTGCGCTCTGCCCGTTGTTCGTAACTGACAGTTTGATCGCACGCTTACCCCGGTATTCGACCGCGAACCCCGGCTTCGCAATTACCCATATATGTGAGTGTAAAAACGCCTGGACAATATCATTTTTCGAAATATCTGTCTGCTTGCACGCATCAGAATAAGAAGAAAGAAGTTTTATTTATCCGACACACAGCAAATGATATTTAAAATACATAAAATAAATAAACTAAAAATTAAAAAATAATACAAAAAAAATACCTAATGTGTGGATAAATTCTTACCAGTCTCAGCATAACAGCTACACTGATATAGTGCAGCGCTGGTATTCTGACTGGACCCTCTGACGGTGACGTCACAGACATCAGTGGAAATTCTTAAAAATATGTATGATAGGACCAGCATATAGTACACACCAGTATATGTGATGCATGGAAATGATGCAATCATTGTGCAACACAAAAATATAAAAAAAAAACCAATGGTTTGGTTGGTATAGTAAAACGTTTACGATAGAACGTCACCAATAAAATCATAACGCATACTATCGGGTCACATTTAGTCTTTGTTTCATTACAATCGGTTCACTCTATCAAAAGTTATTGCAATTTTAACGACGTCGCGAATTACGTACGAGAGAAAAGTAGTAACTGAAACATGTTACAAGTTTACGCGAACGAAGTAGCGGGCAGAGCTAGTATAAATTAAAATTCACTGACTGACTCGTAACGATATATACAAAACTAACAGACTAATTTGAAATTTGTCTTATGAACGTTCCTTTCACTGCATTATCAATGGACGTGAGTTCAAATCCCTGCAATGAGCCTGCGCTTTCGGTGAAACTACATCGTGATAAAAACATATCATTGTGGTGTTTAATACCCCTTTTTAGACACCAACAAACCCCTTACCAAACTCTTAGTGCATTACCCGGGATCAGACTAAGGTGAAAGGGGCGTGTGGCAGCTCCTCAGGTGTTAATCACCCAACACTACCCACTACGACGCGCCACGGCGACACTTCACACTCCCGTGTTTCCATGGACCAGGAGGAGGGCTCACACTTGACTAGACCGCCAAATAGAAAATTGCATGGTGGTAGGGCTTTATCTAATGTCCGTCTGGGTAGCTACCACCCTCAAGCTGTAAATCTGCCACCAAATACCAATAGGTGTGTTCCGGCAGCTGCACTTGACAGCCAGTTCCTCCACAGGTTTAGCGTGTCTACCAACTTGGGCCGTATCGTCACTTAAGATCAGGTGAGATTATGCCCATAACGCTAAACCATAAGTATAAAAAAAATACCTATAGGAATATGAAGGGTTTGGAATTCATGATTAAATTTTAAGTTCCTCTTTTTATTTAATAGCCACACTTGTGCGCACACAATTTTGCCAATGTCACGTCGGTTGAACCATAAACGATGGAGATTGTACTAAAGAATTTTTGTTTTTCTCCTTAAATTACATGCAAACTAGGCTATTCACTAACAGATATACAACACAAACAATATATGCAATACAATACATGCAACTATACACGCAATACATGCAAACTATATACAATTAAGCGATTATCCGTAACAAGAGTTACGACAAGAGAGACAGGGAATAGGGGAAGGTAGATCATTATAAAGAGAATTCTAGACTTCTGGAGCAATTAAAAAATATGTGGTCACGGGAATCGTCCTCTATGTCACATGAATTTTAGTTATATGATTCATTCAGAGACAAGACACAAGTGAACAAAGTGACGTTTATGACAGAGGTATTATGCGATCAAACAAAAAGGTACATTACACAAAGTACAAGATGGCTGCATATACAAATTGTTTGCTTTATACCAACTTAACGGTGTATTCCGACAGATGCACTTGAGAGCTAGTCCTTTCAGCACTTAACATCAAGTGAGATTATAACCTTACATTAAACCTAAAAGGTATAAAAAAGTCACATATATTCTGCTTAAATGCTTGTTTATAATGTAATAATATACAACAATATACAGATTGTGGCGTGACATGAACACGGAGTCACGTGGGGGAGCGCTCCGCGTCCCACCAACCGACTTTCCAATTCATGAGCTATGAAAATGTGAAAAGCAATATCGAAAAATCCATTTGTAATAACGGCCCTTAAAGCCTTCGATATCAATATAAATGTCGACAACAAAAAAAATATGGTAAATAGCAGTATTTCACAGTACAATACAGTTCGCGGCTCTGTATTCAACACGCGGGTAGGTATTTATTTAGGTTCGGTTAAGAGGTAACGCTGTGAGGCATAAGCTTACAGTTGTTTAAAAAAAAAACAACTGATACTTATTCCCTAACCCATCCTTCAGACCAGAACACAGAGTTGTTTTTAATATACTTCAAAGGTTTCGCGTTAATCTCCCCCATTGTTAAATGACGATATGTCCCTAGATGTTTGACACGCTAAGTGTAGTAGAGAGATGGCTCTAAACTACACCTAGAGGAGTTGAAGGTAGACTTTTAACTTGCTGATAGTAGCTAACCAGGTCACAGTCAGAAAAAACCGGAAAATCATGCTAAATTCCTGATTCCACTGGAAGATATCTAGGGTGTAAAAAAAGCACTTTCATTTTCCATAAGTCAACGATCACAACACAATTTGTGATGATCTTGTCACTGACTCTTGGTTTATAGCGTTTTGGAGTCAGAGAGCGTATCAGCTGTGAACAAGCTAGCAGACTGACATTATAGCGGCAATTGGTAACGGATTGGAGTCATGGCGGCAGCCTACACAAGTTTTGGGTCGTCCGTCACATGGACACCAACAGGGACTTTTGCGTCATTTTCCTATAACCTTTATTAATATGGTTATCTATATATATATATATATATATATATATATATACAAAACTTATATTCTGAATCAACTTTGTTAACAATATAAAGGTCCAAAAATATATATAGAAATTATTTTATTCCTGTCTGTCTGTTTACTTGAACACACATAACGCTGAAACCGCTGTATAGAGTTTAACAAAATTTGATAATTTGATAACTAATATTGTTGACGAACATACATATGGCATATTTTTAATTAAAAATATAAAAGGTTTCCTCGCGAATAGGGAATCTCTAATGTACATGTTAGCATGCTAGCTACTACCCTAAAGTATCGTATAGGATACGAGATAGGTGATAATCTGTCGCCAAATACGTATAGTTGTGTATCGGTAGCCAATCCCTTCACAAGGCTTAGCGTGTTCGCATTCTTGATTTACATTGTCAATTGACATCAGATGAGATCATGTCGAAAACGTTCAACTTACAGGTAATAATTTTATTTAATAAACTTGTCGCTGTACGCTTATCGCTTACGGAGCAGTCGAATTTATTTAACCGCACCCTTAGGGTGACAATAAACAGGCCGAGCGTCCTGTCCGTCCCAAACCAAACAGTTTGGTCAACGCGCACGGAATCTTCAAAGGCTACTTATTTATTGTCACAGTGTGTTAAAAGACTATTTTATTGTTTGTCCAAACTAAAATCACTTTCCTGAGAAATTTAATTATTTTAAACTCGTTAATCCACTTCTGAATGGTGGAGTTGTTAGGAATTTATTTATGTGTGCATCCCGGCCACCACACAGACGGTGAAATATTTGTTGAGTCACAGTGACTAGGAGTCGAGGCGTAGTACTAAGGGTTTCGGATTTCAAACTACGAGTCGTGAATGAATTTGATTACCACTGATCGGATATTATAAAGGGGAAAAGTTTGGACGAGATAATTTTAGAAAGTACAAGTTGGATTAAAAAAAAAGAATTATATAGAGCAGTTATTTAGGAAGGCTTTAAGCTATTTATCATCACGCTACCACCAGTAGGAGCAAAGCTGTATTAAAAAAAGTAACAAAAAAAGGCAATAAATACTAAATAATTTTTAGTTCCAGGCGAACGAAGCTAGCAAAATGCTTACTAATATTATAAATGCGAAAGTGAGTTTGTTTGTATGTTTGTTTTATGCCTAAACCGCTGAATCGATTATGGTGAATTTTAGTACAATGCTACCGCTGTATGGTAAAACTTATTGGAAGTGGGGTAAAAAGGGGGGATAAAAATTGTAAGAAAATTATTATTGCATCACCCAATTTATTTAACAAAATCAATATTAACGCTAGCGGAGCCGCAAGTGAAAGCTAGTTTGTTCATAAAGTAGGCAGACACAGCTGCAGAACTAAGTTAAAATAAACGTTCCATCCCCGGGGCGATACAATAACAATATCCAAAACTAAATGAACAGCAAAAACAATATAATTCGGAAAGCGTTCTAAAATATAAATTCCGGAGCGCCGGACATTTCCAACTAAGGCGGGTGTTTTCCGGTCGAACGCACCGCGAGCCTGCCCAATTGGGGTCAAAGGGACCCTAATGTTATTATTTACTTACGACGGTTCAAACGTATATGAGACTCTTTACGATGATTTTTACTCGAGTATAATATTCCTTTTATTTGAATTGTAGATCGGTTGGAGCAGACTGACTTCGCAGCCAAGTATAGGGGACGTGTTTTGTTTCATTCCTGCTGTGTATTTCTTACAACAAATTTATATGTTTACTCGGGTAATTCTAATATTTATTTATATAGGAGATTAATTTTGCTCGTGACCTCGATTGCACGTAGAATTTTTATACATCCTATGAAACGTGTGGATATGAGGGAGTTAAAAGTTATTATTAAATTTATCTTTAATCCCCTAAGCCGGAGAGGCCTTTCGGTTTTACGTCATATAGTATATCGTAAACATTTATTCATAACATTGCTTATACGTATGATCAATTTCATTAAAATCTGTTTACTAGCTTCGGAATAGTACGCGTACTTAGAGAAATACAGATAAAATTCAAAAGATAGTATTGTTGGTGTCTTTATTGATAATAACGTACTCTTCGACTATAATTTCAAAAGACTTTTTACTCGGGTATAGGTTTATTTTATATAAATACAACATAATATGAATAATTATTATCTATCAGAAAACAGATATTCGACTTGAATAGTAAATATCCTCGTTTTATATTCGACACAAATACGACCTTACTTGTTGTATACCATATACATATGTTTTAGATTTAAAAAAAAGATTTTTACCACCTGTAATAGCCGCTCGATTCGCGTTGTCAATTCGATAGTTCAAAATTCATTACGTGATATATTTTTGAGGGAAAATAAATATTAACAAAATATTCTTATACATTTAATAGAATTACAGACTTTAATTAATTATAATGTACTTCTAGGAGACTTTAATTAATTAAATCTTTATAAAAACTTCAAAATTAAAATCGATTGTCAATTTCGTGTCTATAAATTAAATTACAAAAATTAATTCGTTCAGTAACCGGATGACACGAAAACGTTCTATCAAAGTATTTTCAGAGATGATAAAAAAAAAAATTAACGAAAATATAAAATATAGATAGAATTAAAAAAAAAAAACATTGTGTGATTTTATAAAACCACTATGCAAGTGAAATATCAATATACTGATCAAATCACACAATTTTTTTTTGTTAGAAGCATTTTTTTAGGAGAGACTGTTTGCCTGGAAGGCTTTCGCAGCTTCACCGGACATTGAGGGCGAGCGCGGAGGGTAACTCGCGCAAAGGGTGTCACTAGTGACCGAACCTCGGCTTGGGCTGTTGCCGGGACGCGAAAGACAGAATCGAACACGGTACTAACTAAAAACAGAGACTGATTGTACTGTACTATAATGGCGCGAAGGATTGTACTACTGTGCAACCCTAGCTGGCGCTGTCAAGGAAAAACTCGAATCTGACTTATCCGCCAGGAACTAAACTAGAAAAAAAATTTAAAAGAGAAAGAAATTTGCATTGTAACCGCGAAGCACTTGCTGAGTGAGGATATAAATGCTGCATGGTCAGCTGAAGCGAGCCATGGAGCAGACATATTGGCCTTGGCAGCTCTGCCGAGCGCCGCATACTGTATACAACCCTGTTGCGCAGGCTGTAACGCGACATGCGACAGATCAACGGAATATTTAAGACGATGGAAAAAGTCTAACTTTATCAGAAACTTTTGAAGCGATGATAGTTTAGTGGTAGTGTCTACGACTTCGGTCAAGGGTCGTGAGTTCGTATCCAAGCACCTACAATGAGCTTCAGCTTTCGGTGAGGAAACATCGTGATAAAACCATAGCATGGTGGTAGGACTCGTTCTAATGCCCGCCTGGGTAGCAACCACCCTTACGTTAAAAACCTGTCGCCAAATACCAATAGGTGTGTTCCGGCAGCTGCACTTGAGAGCCAGTTCCTCCACAGGTTTAGCTTGTCTACCAACTTGGGCCGTATCGTCACTAAAGATCAGGTGAGATTATGGCAATAACGCTAAACCTTAAGTATAAAAAAAAATCTATGACAACTGACAGTTATGTAAAATTAATATTGATGGTAAGAATTTAAAATTTTCTTAAAAATATTAATGTTTCGCTCAACTTCCTAAATTTTTTTTGTTTCATAAAAACCTTCATAAAACGATAAATAAAACAACAAAAAAAAAGCGAAATTGTTCTATCCGGTCACGCGTGATGCGATGACCAAGGGAAATAAAGATTCATTTTTATGTATATAACGTATTAAATACTTTGTATAGTGATAGGGCTTTTTCGAATGCCCGCCTAACTAAGACTTTCTAGTTCAAAATCTGCTGCCAAATACCTATAGGTGTTTTTTGGTAGTTGCTCTTAAGATCCAGTCCCTCCACAGGTTTAACGTGTCCCCCAGCTTAGGCCAGATCGTCGCTTAACATCAGGTAAGATTGCCATACGACAAAACCTATAAAAAGTATTGACATGGCATATACCTGTTTATGTTGATACTGAATACGACTGATGCGTAGTGTTATCTTGTGTAAAGCGATGATAGCTCAGTGGTAGTGTGCACGACTTCGCGTCAAGGGACGTGGGTTCGAACCCAAGCACCTACAATGAGCTTGAGCTTTCGGTGAAGGAAAACATCGTGACGAAACCATAGCATGGTGGTAGGGCTTTTTCTAATGCCCGCCTGGGTAGCTACCACCCTCAAGTTGTAAACCTGCCGCCAAATACCAATAGGTGTGTTCCGGCAGCAGCACTTGAGAACCAGTTCCTCCACAGGTTTAGCGTGTCTACCAACTTGGGCCGTATCGTCACTTAAGATCAGGTGAGATTATGGCCATAACGCTAAACCTTAAGTATAAAAAAAAAACGCTCGTTGAACGAGTGTAGCAGTGTCGAGTAGAAATTATTACTCTCGCTCCCTTAGTCGACTCGAGCCGATTTTAACCGAACGAGCGTCACGCATTTGAACGTTACAACTCAGTCTCTTTCAATACACACAAAATAAAGTGCTCAGCGTAGTTAAAGAAATTTCGCTTAAAAATAAGAACTTTTATCGAAAAAAGTTTAGATAACTTGAAACGAGATTTTATTGTAAAAACATTCAAACAGCATTCATAAATAAGTTATTGAAAGATGGGCATCTACTTGTGCATGCAAGTCGATAGATTTCATGTTTTTATTTTCCAATTGCACAGATTGCAGAGTCTTTATGTAAAATTGAAGAATTATTTCACACGATACGACACGATATATCGCTACCTTTTATGCAAACCTCGTGTTTATAACTTTTTTTTTTTTTGATGCAAGAAATATAATTATACATTGTTATCTAATAAATAATTTATATTTTAATATATAATTAATTGTTTTTATGGTCGTATTGACTTACGATCTATTCATTGAATTTTATGGATTTTTTTTTTTGTCGAATTCTAATATTCTAATTTTGGAGTAAATAGCCTAAAAATAAGTAATAGGAAACTATAAATAAAATAGATATAAGTGGTTGATATAAAACTAATTAATTTAGAATAAAATATAACGAATACAAATACTGCCTTAAGTAGTTGGCATAACAAAGTTGTTTATTGTGAAAACTAAATTTGTTTGAAAACACTCTACACATAATTCGCGTGTTCTTTTAAAGTATAATAAAATTGTTTATGTAAAAGTTTAGTTAAGTACTTCGACATAAGTTAATTTTATACGCAATTTGAACTTTTTTAACGTGCAAACTTTTATATTGCGCTTATATTTATTGTTGTAATTTGAATTTATAAGTTTATGTACTAGTTTTCACTATCTTTCTATTTATTTATTTGATAAATATACAGGCCTTTATCCTTATAAATGTTTACACAATAAATTATTATACTCTAATTAAGTTTCCACGTATATCATATAATATACAATATTCAGTGTATTATTACATATCAATTTATTAAAAATTAAATAATAATAATAATTTGTGGTAAAGAAAATAAAAAAAAGAAAAGTAAAAGGAGACAACTACAACAACATTAGCACGAGGTTAAGAAATATTCCAAATTTATGATAGAATAAAAAATGAATTAAGCAAATTAAATACACAAAACTATCTAAACACCCATCACTTATGCCTTTTATTTGTAATACTCTCACTCTTTCTTTGAATTATTTTTTTGTATGCGGTATCCGATTTTATTAATAAAAAAGATGAGTGGTGTCGTGGGGCATCAGACAGGAAGGAAGTTCCTTATTATAAAAATATTAATTTCATGTTCTATTCGAGGTATAAAGAAAATAATTATTTGGGTATACATTCTTAGATTACGTCTTTCATCTTAGATATTTATAGAAGGCTATGAATAGATGAATAAATTGTCATTTGTAACGGGCACCTAATAAACGTGAAAAAAGTTTGTTTGTTCATTAACAACGGTTAGACCGCGATCTAAGTATTTGAGTTAACAGAAGCACTAATGAGGCCTCCCGACAGAAGTGAAAACTATATTTCACAAAATAAAGTAAATAAAAGGAATAAAACTCGAATAAAAAAAATTAAACATATAAAACTATGTTATCTAATTTTATCAGAAGCGAATATTGTGATTATAATTAAATTAACTACTTGTTTAAAGTAATTGTTTAGTTTTCTTACGCATAAAACATTCAGATAGAATGACATCGAGTCGACTAAATGCAGCTATTAAATTTTATGCTTTCAAAAAATACTTATAATTTATCATGATTAAATTAAAGGACGTGAATTATTTAGTTTACTTTGAACGTGGTTAGTGTTATTATAAAAACAACAGTGATAAGGGGAAATTGAACAGCTTTTTTGTTTAAGTCTTTTGACTCCCAACTGGATATCATATGAATGAATGAATGAATACTTTATTTCACTTTAATATGTACACTGTACCTTGACAAGATTAATACTAGGCATTTTATTCCAGCTAACCAGCAGCATTTTGGTATGAAAATTTATGCGATACTATTGTAAGCATAGCTGCTGGTTTACTTTGTGAGTTGGTTGTTTCATCTTCTATTACTTAGTGCTAGTTTTTATTTTCTTCCATTTGAAAGAAAGTGTTAAGAAAATGGTAAAAGTTAAATTAATCAAAATCAAAGTTATTTAGTTCTCCAACTACGCCGACTATATATGACTTAAAAGGAGACACTGTGTGGACGTTACTTTGTACTTTGAATAATCGTGTCGTTGTCGTGTCGTACGATGTGAATCGTATCTCTTCAGAATAAATTTAACCCAATACGTATGTATCTCTCCTCACTCGTTGCCTGTTATGAAACGTCTACCAATTTACGATTATTTGATATCCCAATAGATTGTATATATATAAATCTAAGGCAAACTCTATTAGCAGACTCTACTCGATATACAATCAATACACAATCCCTACTAATATTATAAATGTGAATGTAAGTTTGTTTTGTTACGCTATCACACGAAAACTACGTGTCCAATAATCAGTAAACTTTGTACACGTATTCTTGAAGGTATTAGAAGTAATATAAGATACTTCTTACTGTTTTTTTTTTTTTTTACGAAAGTTATTTTTTTTTTGTTTATTGAAGAAAGATACAAAAGCGTGCAAAACTGGTTAAATAATTTTCAGCTTCACGCGAACGAAGTCGCGGGCACAGCTAGTACCATATAATTCTCCTGTGTACTAATTTTATGTCTGCGATTGTATTTCATAATATCTTATCATAGTTATTGTGTTACAGAAAATGTTTTGGTAAACAAATAATATCTACAAATTAAGTAGGCGGGTAGTTAATATAATATATTTTGGATTTTGAAATAACTTAATTGTGATATATGGATGTAATAAGACAGTAACGGAGCTGTATATATTTCTTTTTTAATTATAATTGGGGCGTACTAAGTTAATGATAAAGAGGTCAAAAATAAACTTTTTTAATTTGTCTTTCTGTCTGCTTGTTCATTTGTCTGCTCGTTCATTTGTCCGTACGTCAATTAAAAATAATTGAATAAATATTGACGGCTTTGGTCATGATAATAGCTAATATTTTGTATTAACATATATGACACTTTTCAGCCCTTGAGGTGAAAGATTTACTATAGAATAAGGGATAAATCGCTAAATCCAAAGAGTGCTTGAAAAATTACCATGAGAAATGGCGAATGTATGTATTTTCCATAAACAAAGTTTGAACGCTACCCCTGAACATGACAGGCGGTGACGTGGTCGTGGGTTTGACAACTGGAAAGAGCAAGACAATGTTTTCTTGGCAAACTAATACCCAAACCTGTGCATACATATCAAAATTATCTATGATTTTTTGTAAACAATATCAAAAACTATTGTATAAATGTTGAATTAAATAAACATTCAAATTTTGTGGAGAATGTATTCTCTTTACATAGTATAAAATGAGGTTGTTTCCGCTGTCCGTTCGCCTAGATCTTAAACTATTAAACAGATTTTAAAGCAGTTTTCAGAAATAGATACATTGATTCATGAGGCAAGTTTTTATGTATTATACATACATACCATAGTACAGAAAATCCTAAAAATTCAAAGATTTATAAGGTGATGTCATAACAAACACAGGTTTAGCGTGTCTACCAACTTGGGCCGTATCGTCACTTAAAATCATGTGAGATTATGGCTTCAACGCTAAACCTTAACTATATATAAAAAAAATGATCTTTAAATAGCAAACGCTGGCTAAACTTTACAAGATAGATCAAATTAATGCACTACGGTATTGTATACCTTCAAAAGATCGATAAAAAAGTCCATTATGGTATATTTATCTCCATTTTCTTAAAATGGACATCTTAGAAGTTATCAGAGATTTAAATAGCGGAGACACAGTATCTAGCGGGCCGTACGTATCTTACTAGGTCCTACTAAGATCACCGGATCAGCTATAGTATATAATGTATGTTGATTATAAACAGACAGAATCGAAACTACAACCGACCGGTGAATACAAACAACATGGTACCATAAAATATTTAGCATTTATTCAAACCTGTAATAAAGTATTAATTAAATATACAAAACAAACGTATCGGTGGGCGAATGGAATATTGGAAAACCATTTAAACTTTCCAAAAGGCGCGTTGTTGCATTGGGAAAAATCCGCATTTGGCCTAGAAAACAGTAACGAGCTCCACAAATCAAAGCGGCGGGAGCGCCACGCCGCGTCCAACCGGGGCCGCGGGAGAATCCATTCGTTGTGAGATTCCCCATTGATTTATGTGCAGGTGGCTCCGACCGAGATCCTCTGCTAATCAACTACAAAAATACGCCATTTGTTTTATTAAAACCTCCCGGAACTACCAAAACGCTTCGTTGATGATATAACGTTTCACTAACTATCACACAAAGTCGCACATTTCACTCTATAACTCAAAGGCATTGTTACAATATTTCGGGGTAATGAGTTTTCGACTAAACAACGCGTTCGAGACACCAAGGATTTAATTGCTGAAATTTCGACTTAGAAAGCGTGATTTCTAATATTTATATCGAGACTTCATTATATTTTACTAACTATGTTTTACGGACAATGGGTTTTGAAATTCAAGTTATAGAATATAAATAAGTAGTATAAATTCCTCGCAGATAAATAACTTCTGTTTCAAATTACAGAGTCTAAATAATTCGAGATACCGCGAATTTAGAAGTTCAGCGGAAGGGAATGATAATTACTTCGAATGATTGAGGATTACGACTTAACGAGATTTGAGTTGTAGTGATTTTACTCTATATTTATGATATCAGTATGAAAAAAAAAATGACTTGTTCATGGTGTTAACCACTGATTTATTAAAATAGTGGCTACGAACAAACTGCTTCTAGTGTACTAAAATAATAATAATTTAAACGGATTTTATCGCGGTTATTTATTAAATTTTGATTCCGACGTTTCGAAAGCATTTCAGCCTTCGTCCGCTCCGTGAGCACGAAGGCTGAAAAGACCATGGAAATTAGTTTTATTTCGATGAATAATATTCGCGTACACATAAGAAATCATTACTAAAGTAATTTTAGGAGGTTACGATAAAATAAATATTTTTAAGATTTTTGTCGCTTACGATGTTTTTCCTGAAAATTCTTGATATAATGTAGAAAATATTTAAGACTATGTTGAAAATTGTTTATAGAGGCACAATGTCCCAGAAATCCGGTGTCAGCAGCAGTGCATATAATGCCATTATGAATAAAAGCATTACAAAACTGTACTGGATATATTCGTTTGAAATAATTTAATACGAAACCAGTCATGTGTTGACAGCAATCGAAATATTATTAAACAAAAAATGCGTTTTGCTTAAGAACACATAACAGACATGAAACATCTCTATATCTCTCACTCTCTTAGAAGCCTCGAGCGACTTTACCCGAGCGAGCGTCATACGACAAGGTTGTGAATTAAAATTTCAAAGCCTTACCATTTTTTTTGTAGAAAAATCGTATATAAGATTCCCAACTTCCGTCAGGAAGCAAAAGTATGGGTTATGTCAGATTCTTACTGATTACAAACCTACGGCTTTTGTAATTTCCACCAGGATTGACTACCGTACCATGAGACATTTTATAAATAAAAAAATACAACTGTTTACTACTTCAATCTAGTTTAATATAATTTAAAAACCACAGTCGTTATGGTATTTGTATTCTCAGTATATATATTACTATTAGAAACTTTCATATCGGAAGCGATGATTACTCAATTGGTAGCGTGTACGAACGCCGCGTTAATATACGTGAATTCGATCTGTAATGACTGAATGAAACATCGTGATTAAACCATAACAATGTGTTATGACATTCGAGGGCACATCCTACTGTTCGTCTGACTACCCAGTAGCTATTAACCCTAAGGTTGAAAATTTACCGTCAAATACAAGGGTGTAACCAGCCCCTGTACTGGACTTAGCGAGTTTACCATCTCGAGCCACATCGGCACATGTCATCAGGCTTTATTATAGACATAACGCTATACCTATAAAGTATAAACAAATACTTGAACTTCAGATAACGACAGTTTGCTGATACATATTTTCGTCGTACCGTGGAGCTGTGGAACCGACTTCCGGTCAGCGTGTTCCCACCCTCCTATGACATAGGATCCTTCAAAAAGAGGCGTGAAAAGGTATGTAAGCACGGCGGCATAGCGCAATGACCATAATCTCACCTGATATTAAGTGACGATACGGCCCAAGTTAGTAGACACGCTAAGCCTGTGGAGGAACTGGCTCTCAAGTGCATCTGCCGGAACACACCTATTGATATTTAGCGGCAGGATTTTAAACTTGAGTGTGGTAGCTAGCCAGGCGGGCATCAGAAAAAGCCCTACTTATCTAGGTGCAAGGTAAAAAAAGGAAACCAACAACAAAACATTCGCGTTAGACTTATCTTAACTCCGGGCGTAATACTGCCTGAGTTGAATCAAAGCAGCATTTCATTACTCGTGAATACTGAGGCGTCGCTCGAACGGAACATTTATCTCGATCTCCCGGATCCTGTGCAGCGAACCGGAGCTGACAACACTGTCTCTGCGATAGTATACAATTAATCTAAAAGAGACAAACGGTTCTCACGAGGTACGGATTGGTGCACGTCGGGTAATTGGATGCAATCTGAGACGATCAGCCGGTTTAGCTCGACAGAAATGTCTATCGTCTCGTAATGGTTTACTGCTGCATTTAGTTGTGATAAGCTATAGTTTTAATTAAGTAAACCGCTGTCCCGGTTTGAGACACCTCTTCTGTCCTATTGCGATATTGAAACAATAATTTTTGTATTGTAATAGTGTTGAATTGTGGTAGAGCTTTTTCTGATGCCCTCCTGGTTAGCTACGACACTCAAGAGTAAAATCTTCCGCCTAATAACTATACATGTGTTCCAGCAGTTGCATTTGAGGGTATCCCCCCACTAGGCTAAGCGTGCCCACCATTTTGGGTAACATCAGCACTTAACGTCAGTTGAGATTGTTACCTATACTAATATTATAAAGAGGAAAGATTTGTATTTTTGTTTGTAACTAATAAACTCAAGAACTATTAGACTGATTTCAAAAATCGTTTTACCATAAATTGAGTAACATAGGCTATATAGCACATTTTTTTAATGAAAATTGAAAAATAAAATTTCATTTGCAACTTCCGCGCGAAAGGAGTCGCGGAAACAGCTAGTAAAATGTAAAACATACATATAAAAATTCATCGTAATTGTTCAAGCTGTTTTTGTAGTTAAATCCGGTCATGAAATGACAGACAGACAGACATAAAATGTTGACGCGCGATGTTCGTGAGTTGTAAATTGGCAAAATTTGGGAAAAATATAACACTCACGGACAGAACTACTGATTTAAATATATTGCATCTTGTTGGTTTCCACGGTGCCAGTATTTAAAAATATATTACTTTTTATATTAATACTTTCTTTATACTTTATAGGCCTCTTAGCGTTATGGCTACAATCTCTCAACACACCTGTAATTCGGAACACATCTATAGGTATTTGACTGCAAATTTTCCACCCGAGAATAGTATCTAGCCAGCCAGTCAGCAAAAAGGCCAACTATACTATATACTATAATTTACTATATTTTCTCTCACCGAAATCTTAGGCTCATTACAGGTGGATTCAAACTCACGTTCATTGACGCGGACACGCTACCAACTGAGCTATCGTCGTTTCAAAGTTAATTATCGCGCGATCTCTTTCCTGTTTTTTTCGAAATTAGGATGTTTTTATGAATATAAAATGAATCATACAATGAAAAAACAGAAAGTTTGAGAAACATAAATAACTCTACGAACAAATACAGGAGTAAAAATTTATCTGCGTTTGAACATCTATTAGCAGATATTATTATAATTTGATTAATTGAAGTGATAATAGTTCTGTTGGTAGTGTATACGGACGCCGCATCAAGGGAGGTGAGTTCGAATCCACTTACAATAAGCCTGAGCTATCGGTGAAGGAAAACATCGTGATGAACCATAGCATGGTGATAAAGCTTTTTCTAGTGCCCGCCTGCCTAGCTATCACCCTCAAGTTCTAACTCTGCTGTCAAATACCAATAGCTGTGCTTCAGCGGTTGCACTTGAGAGCCAGTGCCTCCACAGTTTTAGCGTGCCCACCATCTTCGGTTACATCGTAACCTAACATCAGATAAAATTGTGGAGAAAATCTTAACTATAGATTAAAAAAAAATGGTTTCATTTGATAATCAACTTATTCGTAATGTTATACTGTTTTGTTACCATATATAATATATTTAGTGATGTGTAAAATCGTGAACATACATACTATAATGTCATTTCAGTCGCAACCGAATATTAATATTGTTTCATAAAGTGCAGGTAAATTTTCCGGAAGTGACGTCACCCCGTCGAGTTTCAATTAGTTAATTGACAATTAGCCAGGCGGTGTTCACTTCCGGTTACTCGGGAACGTAAACTTTAATTGTATTATAATCTAACTCCCTTGAACGGACAGAATGTACTACTTTTGCATAATCTATGTTAACATTATAAAGTGGAAAAGATTGTTCGTTTGTTTGCACGCACTAATCTTAGGATCTTTAAAGCGATGATAGCTCAGTGATAGCGTGTAGAAACGCCGCATCATGGATCTGAGTTCGAATCCAATCATCTACAATAAGCTTGAGCTTTTGGTGAAGGAAAACATCGTATAGAAACTATAGCATGATGGTACAGCTTTTTGTAATGCCCTTCAAGTTGAAAATATTCTGCCGAATACTATTAGGTGTGTTCCGGCAGTGGCATTTGAAGCCAGTCTCCCCTATAATAAAGGTCGGCAACGCACCTGAGATTCCTCTGGTGTTGTGGGTGTCCATGGCTGGTGGTGATCACTTACCAACAGGTGACACGCTTGGTGTGCTCGTTTGCCCTCTATTCCATAGATTAATTGCCTGTCTGATTTGGAAAACTCATTTTGTGTTTCATAGAGCAATTACCGTGAAAGACTTTAGTATATATAATATCACCCTACCACTAATAGGAGAAAAGAAATATTGAAAAATGTTACCAAAACGGTCGGATATGATTAAATAATTTTTTATTAACGTTCCAAGTGATCGAAGTCGTGTATGTAGCTACTATTTCACAATATTCCTTGGTACTCAGTACGTTTGTGTCAAATACTATCTTACCTAGCTCTACCCCGGACTCGAACTCACGCCCATTGACGTAGCGTCCGTACACAGTGAGCTGTTATCACTTCCAAATCGAGTACTTACAAATATACAGTACCTAAACATATTAAAATTTTATTCAATTTTATCATCCTTAAGACAAAATATTTACAACCCTCAAATCCAAATTTCCATCACACTTCCATCTCCTGTATTACTCCAAAGGATAATATCGGAAATTGTTAACTGTATATTCTCGCATTTGTATGGAATGAATGTTAATACTAACGAGTTTTAACTTCCAAGTGTAACATTAGGCGATGGCCGTTCCGAGCCGACATTTAACTACTTACGGAGGCAGAGAAAACCGAATAAAAGGAATTATAATACGAGTATTCGAGTGGAATAGTCTCAGTGAACTCTGAACGACAGCAGTGACTCGCGAACCCGACTGACTACACACGCACTGTGTACAACACAAGTACATCACAGATAGTGCAAACTGCACGCATGTATTACATATTTTAAAGATAGTGTTTGATTCTGATTTTTAATTAGCAATATATATGTATTATAATACATATAATAAACCTATAGATTTTATATTTTATCGAAAATATAAAAAAATGCCCGAATGTCAAAGCATAACCAACAGAACCCATTACGAGCATTTCTGGAATTTCCGTCTGTTTATCTGTGCACGCATCACGTAAAATGTACAAAATGAACGTAGACAATCTTTATACGTAAAAATTGTAAGTAACTTCAAGTTTACTTGGTTTTTGTTTCATCTCCATCGGTTCACTCTATCAAGAGATATTAGGTAATCCAAATAATAAAAAAATTAAAGATATTGACAATAGTCTTATCTAAGGAACGCGTTTTAAGTTTCGACAACCACGCGAACAAAGTCGCGGGCACACTAGTTTAATAATAAATAAAGTATGTGCAAATAATTCAGATTTAGTATACTACTACCTTGTATCTGCGACTTGTTTTTTTTATTGTTAAAGTTTTAGCGTTATGGCCATAACCTCACCTGATCTTAAGTGACGATACTGCCCAAGATTGTAGACATGCTAAGCCTATGAAGGAACTGGCTCTCAAGTGCAATTGCCGGAAAACACCTATTGGTATTTGGCGGCAGTTTTTCAATTTGTGGGTGGTAGTTAGCCAGTTGGGCATCAGAAAGAGCCCTACCACATGCTATGCATGCTATGGTTTCCTCACGATGTTTTCCTTCACCGAAAGCTCAAGCTCATTTTTGGTGGTTGGATTCGAACTCACGTCCCTTGACGCAAAGTCGTACACATTACCACTGAGCTAAAATTGATTTTGTCAAGCAAATCGAATGACTCAGTAAAAAGTTTCATATAGTGTTTATCTCTTTCTTTATCCCGCTTCCAATAAATTTTTTTGCGAAAAAAGTAGTCTATAATCGTCTCCAGATTCCCGATTATGTCTATACCGAAATTCATCATAATCGATTTAACGTTTTAGGCATTTATAATATTAGTAAGTATAATACACAACCAACAAGTTTACTGTTACCTTGCAGTACACAAAAAAGTTTTAAAAGAAGCTAAGCAATTACAATAACATATGCAAATGTCAACTACCTTCTTTGAGGTAATAACGAACCGTCTGTTGTCTGTGGTTTGTGCGTTAGCTTCACAGAGTTGTACCGTTTGGAGGCGCTGGGGCATTAGGGGCACAATAATTTCGAGTTAAGCCCACTTTATTATGTTTAAAGATGGTTTTGATGTGGGGGAAGATTATTATGAAGGTGTTGTGGCCGTTTACAGAGGCCGTTCAGCTTATGTATACAAGTTTAAACAGACAAACGAGGCAGGTAAAATCGTTCGCCTTAATACAGTCATTTGTTATTCAATATAATACGTATACTTTAGGTTTTGAACCCTATGTCATACTAAATAGTTACTGATTACTACAGTGTTAAGATATTCGAAAATTCAAGAGAAAATATGCATTTTCATATAGGGCTTTTCTAATACCTGTCTAGCTACACCCTTCAAGTTGAAAATCTGCAGCCAAATAACTATGAATACTTATAGGTATGTTCCGGTAGGGACATGAGTTCGAATCCAACCACCTACAGTGAGCTTGAGCTTTCGGTGCAGGAAAAAATCGTGAGGAAACCATAGCAAGGTGGTAGGGCTTTTTCTGATACTCGCCTGGCTAGCTACCACCCTCAAGTTGAAAATCTGCCACTAAATACCAATAGGTGTGTTCCGGCAGTGGCACTTGAGAGCCAGTTCCTTCATAGGTTTAGCGTGTCTACCAACTTGGGCCGTATCGTCACTTAAGATCAGGTGAGATTATGGTCATTACGCTAAGCCTTAAATATGAAAAAAAAGTCCCTCCACTAGGCTTAGCGTGTCTACAATCTGGAGCCACTTCGTCACTTAACATCAGCTAAGATTGTGGCTATAACGCTAAACCTATAGAATATTAAAAAACTCGGGTAGAAATTATTCTGTAATTTCTACCAGTAAATATTTCTACCACAACTTTCTTTATAAGAAATCTCTCTCTCTCTCTATCTCTATGTTAACTTTCAAAGTTTCTTATTTCGTTTTATCGCGTAAAAGTAACATGTATGTTAATCATTATTAACATTATAACTGCGAAAGTGACATTGTTTGTTACTCTATTACGACCAAACCGCTGAATCGATTATGATGAATTTTGGTAAAAAAAAATAGGTGAGAATCTGGAGACTATGATAGGCTAAATTTACTTGGGTAAACGTTATTGTATGTAGGGTAAAGAACCAATATACTTTCAGTGAAACTTTTTTATTGCGTCATCCGCTTTCGTTCATAAAATCAATATTAAACGCGAGCGAAGCCGCATGTAAAATCTAGTTGACAATATTACTTATTTGCTGTAGCAAATTCCGGTAAAATCTATACAGCGGTTTCAGAATGATATGCGTTGAATGTGAGACCATGTAGAAGAAAGTATATTTTGACCTCTATTGAAAATAAAACAATAATACTTATTCATTTAATAAAGTATTTTATTTCATATATAAATCCGATGTTACATAAAATACTCTAAAAGCGGGGGGCGTAGCGTCATTGAAAATTCTATTTCGAGTTACATGCACATTTCAACAGACATTGAATAAGCTCTTCATAGTGTCCAGTATGCTGAAGTTCAATTCCCATCAGTGGGATTAATGAACGAACTGCTAACTTCTGAAATACCTCGACCACTGGAGTGAGAGACGGACTCTCCCCAGTGGTATAAAGTGGTATAACTCTGAATACTCGTTTCTCAGATATCAATGTCATTGCCAATGAAATTAAGCTTGTTCAAAATCCTTTTGATTCTGACATTCAACCCCTGGCTCCGGAAGTCCAAATGGAAATTATTGATTCATTTAAAGTGTAAGTGATATGATTTTTGTTATAGTTAAGGCTTAGCGTTATGGCCATAATCTCACCTGATCTTAAGTGACGATATAGCCCTAGTTGGTAGACATGCTAAACCCGTGGAGGAACTGGCTCTCAAATGCAACTGTCGGGACACACCTATTGATATTTGGCGGTAGATTTTCAACTTGAGAGTGGTAGCTAGCCGGGAGGGCATCAGAGAAAGACCTACCACCATGCACATTACAAACAAATATCAAAATTCATCTTTGTTGGAATTTTATACGAGTCTACCAATGGCAGAATTTCATAATTTTCATAAATTTGATCGCGGGTTGTTCTATGTTTTTGGTACCACTTACTTGTTTCGGAAAACGTTTTCCAAGAAGAAGTACACAAAAAATGTTTATCCGTAGTCCATTTATCATGGTATGGGCTTCCATAGAAAATCAGCGCTGCGGTACTGCTATACTGTACATTTTGCTGAATTTGCTTGCCAAGTGTTGGGCATATCTTTTATTTTTTCTAATGGTTTCTTATTTTACGCGAATATTACTCATCGAAATAAGACTAATTTGAAATAATTTTAAATTAATTTTTTATTTCATTTTTCAAATGTATATTTTTTTTTCTGTCTAATATTTTTGTATAATTTATTTTAGTGGTTCCAACAATAAAGTATGCATCTTAAATCTATTTTATTAATTGGGCCAAGTAAAATTGATTCACAACTACAAACTATTATCGTTGGAAAATCACAATAAATCTCATTAGTGTTTTTTGTTTTACCGTGATTAGCGGGATGCATTTCAATTATTTGTTAGTTATTAACATACTTAAGCTTAGATACTTAAGTGTTTTGCGTCATGATTTCCGTCGTTAAGTTTTACTTTGTAAGTAAATAAAACCGAGTCATTTTCGTTCTGTGCTTACTGAAACTTATCACGGCAATAGTAATATAGCAGTAATATAGTAATATAGCACTCGTGGGCCGCACTTACCCGCGGGCAGTAGTTTCGAGATTCCTGGTCTAAAATATAACTTTTTCTTTGAGAACGGTAAATTTTTATTGATAAATATATTTTATTTAATAAACATTTAAAATTTTTCGAAGAAAATAGTTATAAATACGAACGAAATGTGATCCGATGTCCTTTAAAAGTTTTCTTTGTACAGTTTGTATAATATCGCATTACACACAAGGAAATTTTCTTTTGTTTTCGGTCATCGATTTATTATATCATATACATACATACTATATTTATTATTTATGTTATATTTATATTTAGGTCATTATTATATCAGTCGATACACAACATTAGCTTGCCACTTTCGGAGCGCCTATGCCGAGTCTACATTTTTTACTTATAATGTCATTGATATAAAATTAAATCATCAATAAAACGTCTATTAATATTTTGATTTCATTTGAGGTATTTGGCGGCAGATTTTCAACTTGAGGGTAGTAGCTAGCAAGGAGGATTATAAAGGGAATATGTCAATGGTAACGCATGTAAAGATATATAAAAATATTCACTAGTATTCTTAGCTATCCATGGATTCACCGTGCAGGTGGATGGTCCAGGATATGGCAGAGCGGGAAACTCCGAGCAGTTCCCGAGACTTGTGACACGGATGTAGGTTTAAGGGTCACAGCCCTGAGGCACTACACGTGTTTCCATACCTATGCAAACAGATTTAGGGCCTGCTAGCGCAGCTTAGAACTTACTACATTTCTTGAAAGGCCACGAACTTTTACAAGATTATAATGGGGCTTGGCAGGTATATCTCTCTCTCTCTCTCTCATTTCGACCGCATTTAACTCAACTGCATAACCATTTGTGTAAAATCTCGTAGTACTAATTTTGTTTTACAGCGTTTTCTTCATTTTAACATCTTATAACACATATTGTATGAAAATACCTTGCAAAATTTCACGTACGAGATTAGTGTTGTCAAATAAGTTTAGAGTAATTTAGAGATTGGCTCTGTATATTGTCTCTCTATATAACCGAGCTGCATTAACAGAATTAATGTCACAGGGATGCGCTGTGGTTTGCGCGCGTGTGTGTGTGTGTGAGAGAGGGGGGGTGGGAGATGAGTAGAGGGATGTGTTTGCATCCACGACTGCAAATAAACGGGACGCGAATCACGCTAATACAGTTTAATGAGCTCACGTGGATTTAGCCGAGTGTATCGAACGCTCCATTCTCAACGGATTGACATAACGTTGTTCAGCTGCACGCCGCCTCGTATTTACACATTTAAATGTGTGTGTTAATATTTGCATTATAATGTGGAAAAGTTTGCTAGGTTGTTGGAAGCTAACAATAGGACTGAATAAAATTCCTTTTGTATTTGATAGTGCTATAATTGAAGCAGGCTTTAAGTAATTTCACATTACTCTACCATTAATAGGAAGAAAAGTGTTGAAAAAAGTTATGAAAACGGACGAAAATTTTCGATTAGCTTTTAGATTCACGCAAACAAAGTCGAAGGCGCAGGTATACTTAAGTATTAATATTGAGAGAGTCTAAACACATCTTTGTGATGTATGTCAGAGAATCAATTTATTAGAATCGAGTTTTATAGTTTATATATTTAGCGTTATGGCCACAATCTCACGAGTTGTTAAGTGACGATGTGGCCCGAGATGGTGGATACGATGAGCCTAGTGTAGGGAGCGCTTCTCGAGTACAACTTCCACAACGCACCTACAGGTATTTGGCGGCAAATTTTCAACTTAAAGGGCTTTAGATAAACCGCTACCCCCATTTTGTGGCTTCATTCCGATATTTTCCTACACCGAAAGCTCAGATTCATTGCACGATCTGAACTCACGTCCTATGATATCGCTTCCGTACACGCTATCAACTGAGCCATGAACGCTTCAATCGAATCTTACCACATTTTTTACTATTTCTTGATTTTTACATAAAGCAATGATTTTCCATTCTTCCTGTCAGCTACAATAGTGTTGTAGCGTGATTATAAATACGCGACAAAGTTAATTTTACAGAAACCCCTGAAATAGAATATATATCAAGCAATTATTTGCGATTTCCCTTTAATATGCTATCTGATATGGCAGGTCTGTCATTCTCGACAGTTTATTTCGAATTACAAGCAGCGGTAATAACGAGCCGAGCCGGGGCGGGCGCTTGTGAATATTTGAACACTTCCATACCGTTTCGAGGGAACGAGTTAATTTAATACCGAACCTAATCGATATATGCGGGATGGGGTAAGGCACAACACTACTCGTTCTTATACCATGGACTATGAAATGTCTAGATTATATAATAAAGTGGGTAGAAAATCAAAATGATTAAATGTAATGGAGGAAAATATATGAAATAGATGAAATGGATGAACGGATGAATCGATGATAGCTCAGTAGGTAGTGTGTATGGACGCTGCGTCAAAGAACGCGCGTTCGAATGCCTGCAATGAGCTTGAGATTCCGGTGAAAGAAAATATTGTGAGGTAACTATAGCATGGTGGTAGGGCAATTTCTAATGCCCGCCTGGGTAGCTACCACCCTCAAGTTGTAAACCTGCCGCCAAATACCGATACGTGTGTTCCGGCAGCTGCACTTGAGAACCAGTTCCTTCACAGGTTTAGCGTTACTACCAACTTGGGCCATATCGTCACTTAAGATCAGGTGAGATTGTAGCCATATCGCTAAACCGATAAAAAAATTGATGAAATGAATGAATTTAAATCAATGTCTTGACAGATTTTGATGCGGTTTTCACTGTTCGATAGCTGATAATATAACTAAATATACAGACTCTCAAGTATAACTTACCGGAACACACCTATTGGTATTTGACAGCAGATTTTCAACTTGAGGGTGGTAGCTAGCCAGGCGGGCAGTATAAAAAGCCCTTCCCACCACTCTATGGTTTCCTTACGATGTTTTCTCTTACCGAAAGCACAAACTCATTATAGGTGGTTAGATTCGAACTCACGTCCCATGACGCGACGTTCCTAGACACTACCACTGGGCTATCATCGCCTCCACTTTTCCTCGGCGACGGCGTAATTAATCAAAAAGAATTGTTGAAATTCCCAACATAATTACGCGCGTTCAAACCAACAAACTTTGGCGCTTTAAACATTAACTAGTTATGCGTGCAACTTCGCAAGAAACTACTATATGTGACTTTTTTCAATACGGCTTTGCTATTGCCTAGTAACGTGATGTTAACATTTCTTACTTTATCAAATAAAATAAAAACTCTGAAATGCCACTGGTAGTGCATAAGATAACTTTGTATATATAGATATGTAAGGACAAAGAATATATAATAATAAATAGAACTAAGCTTGTATATATAACAGAATGTACTGAAATTGCGACGGATTTCTGGAGTCTATATAACTCAAAGCTGATTTTAGAACTTTAACGTTTCTCCAATGGTGGTTAAATACAGAAGGACTTAAAATGTATGTTACTTTCTTAGCCTAAATAAAAATATTATCTACACTGGACAAGCGCAGGGGAATCCATTAGTAAGAATTACCCAATGCAGGTGTACTGAGTGTACTTAGTAGTAACTGAGTAGTGTTTTGAAATATAAAGGAAGGGCTGGAATGAAGGGAAATAAGTATATAGACAACACGACGCCGCTATGTAATTCATAACAGATTTTATATCTTCACGGAAGAGTAAGAATGGAAAACACATAATTAACCACCGCTGTACTCTCATTGGTTCTTTCTAATTGAATTACGTCCAAATCGAAATAGTAAAGGTCCGAACCCAACTGGTTAATAAGCCGGTATCACAATCTGTGCCAATCCGTTTCAATCGGCTAAGGTTTGATTAAGTATCGATCGGTGGTCAATCCTATCGTTTTTAATAACATCTCTTAGGTACTACTTACTGCACGTATTCAAGTTTTTCAGAGGACCATTAAAAATATATGGTCCGCTCTTTTGGCGTTATGCAAGTGTCTTTTTAATTGATATCGCATTTATTAAAAAAGCAATCATATTTAACATTAGTATCGAAAAGGGCATAATACCTTCTTCGTGATGCTGATCAAAACCTTTTGTCCGAATCAGCAAAGAATATATAGAAATTTTTAGCAAACCACGGATTCACCGTGCGGCTGCCGGGTACATCGTGAAACCCAATCGTTGTGGCAGAACGAGGATAATACGAGAGTGTCCGAGACTTGCGATACGTATGTAGGTTTAAGGTGGCCTCTTTTCGACAATTCTCAACACTCAGCTTCACCGTTCGTGTCTCTCTCCACCCAGTATAAACCATTCGCGATAATGATTTACAGCATAAATACTAACACAGTGTTAGTTATAGAGAAATATAAATCTTACGTCTCTTCGGTAACGTGCCAGCTATGTACGATGAATATGGCTCAAACGCCTCACTTAGACTGAATCTAAAACCGCGCTTGCATCGCTCTTTATACTAATCGGTATTATAAACTACCCTCCTATAACTATATTGTGCCATAAAGCACGGACCGCATAACTACATCCCTATAAATTCATTCCAATGCACTGCGAACCTATATACCCACATATGCAGCCATTTAAATTAAGTTAGCTCAATTGAATATGTGAATTACGCGATGATAGCTCAGTGGTAGTGACTTTGCGTCAAGGGACGTGGGTTCGAATTCACCAACCTACAATGAGCTTGAGTTTCCGGTGAAGGAAAACATCGTGAGGAAACCATAGCATGGTGGTAGGGCTTTTTCTGATTGCTAGCCACTCGCAAATTGGAAATCTGCCGCCAAATACCAATAGATGTGTTCCGGCAGTTGCACTTGAGAGTCAGTCCCTCCACAGGTATAGAGTGTCTATCAACTTGGGCCGTATCGTCACTTAAGATCAGGTGAAATTACGGCCACTACGCTACACATTAACTATAAAAAAAAAAACTAAATTGCATTCACCGTAATAGCGTAAACTTCGGCCGTCTTATCACTATTATATTTTACAGGATTAGCGTCATGACCACAATGTCACCTGAACCTAGCGATAATATTAGACAAGATAGAGAACACGCTGAGCCCAGTGAGGAGTCTGCCTCTCAATTGCATTTCTTGCAACCCATCTATATGTACTTAGGACTAGATTTTCAATTTGGGAGTAGCCAGCTAGTGTGGGCACTACCCCTTTTCTCTAACAACACGCGAATTTGAAGTGTCGCCGTTGTTTGTTTTTGTGGGTAATGATGAGTAATCAGTACCAGGTGTGTCACCACATGCTCCTGACCTGACCTGACCTTTGACCTGAGCCCGGATTATGCGTTTGGGCGTTGCGATGTGGACGTCCGTAAAGAATGCGATTTGAATCCCCACGTGAGTAAAAACGATAGTAGCCAGCCAGGTGGGCATTAACAAAAGCCAATAGCCAAAAGCCAAAAGCCAAAAATACCAATAGGTGTGTTCCGGCAGCAGCACTTGAGAGTCAGTTTCTCCACAGGTTTAACGTGTCTACCAACTTGGGCCGTATCGTCACTTAAGATCAGGTGAGATTATGGCCATAACGCTAAACCTTAAGTATAAAAAAAAAAAAAAAGCTGTTCCACCATGCCACTCTCAGGCTTTATGTCTTATTTACTAGACATAAATCCCAATGAAGCTATCAAAGTTCACTCAGGTTACAACAAAGAACAAAGAAACAAGTCTCAGAACCATTCGGCACATATATAGAATACTCTAGCTCTATACATACAAAGCATGTAAAATTATCCTTATGTTATGTATTGCGAATTAGATGAGAATATTAACCGGTTTATTACCGGGAACCTCTTTACATAACGACCGATTAACGACAGAGTAACGTTCCTAAATGTATATAGAGGTAAATTGAGCTCCATACAAATGAACTCTCGATGTTATTTATTTATTTTTATTTTTTTTCAAACTGGCGTACGCAGTTAGCCCCAAGGGCTTTGACAGCTTTACCGAACTTTTTGGGGCACTCAACCCCATGATCCTGACTAACCAACAGATCTCGTCTAACCAATTTAGTGATCCTAACAACGAACTTATCAGGTAAGCAGCTCAAGGGCCCCGAAGGTAGTCCCTTACAGAACCGTGTACTTAACGTGTGAGTATGCAGGAATGGTATGCGGTGTGATGGTGTACTCTCAGTGATGTAGAGTGTCACTGTATCGCGCGAGCAGAGTCACTCGAGAGCTTCTATCCGAAGAATCGAGCGTTCTCGACGTTTTAAGGCTGAATCTACGACATATAAGCGACCAGACAAATTAGTCGCGAGGCGCAATATGGAGAGTCAATTGATCGTCATCACGTGGCATCGTAAAAACATGATAAACAACTTTATTTAACGCCATTCGACTTAATAATAAATTCCCTAAAACGTTGAAATCACTTCGCTTTGGCTGGTTTAGTACACAATGATGTATTCTCTCCATTTAACCCCGATTCTCAATGACGTCTATCTCATCCGATACGAAATCACAATGTTAATTTTTGAAGCGATGATAGCTTAGTTGGTAGTTAAGGGACATGAGTTCGAATCTACCTACCAATGAGCTTGAGCTTCCGGTCAAGAAAACATCACTATGAAACCATAGCATGAAGATAGGTTCTTTCTAATGCTTACTTTAGGCTTAGATGTGTTCCGACAGTTGTATTTAAGAGCCAGTCCCTCAATAAGCATAGCTTGTCCACTATCTTGGGCCACGTCGGCTTTAACGTCAGGTATAACGTCAGGTGGCCATAAAATTAAGCCTTAACTATAAAAAAAGATTTTACAAAGAAATAACGCAATCACTGCTTCCAATACGCAATCAATATACTTTCTATCGAACATAGCACCAACGGCGTATAGATACTCACTGCCTACCCTCTAAGGGGACGACTGTGAACGTAAATGAGTTCCTGGAAACATCATAATTCAACGTAAATAAGCGTAATTAAGTACGTCTCGGGGAGTTTATTAACGATTTTTATCAAATTGGCCCTTCAATTTATATAATTAAAGGCGCGTCCGTGTAATTAGGAACCCGATGGCTCCTGAATAGGCTTTCACTCGAATATTTTAATAATGTTAATGGTTCGTTTTAAGATTTCATTTTCTCTGCTGCGGTCGGATTTACAATTCAAAAATTGTTATTCTTTCTACATCTTTCTTCTGGTTCCTATAATGAGTACGTTCCAACAAACAAACAAACATTTCCGTTTTAGAATATTGTCCTGTCTTAACTATGAATATCGAATTAGAATCGGTATAATAATTAGTTTTTTAATTATTCATAAACACAGTTTACGTCGCGTCACAGTTTTCGTCACGTTTACGACAGTCATAAACTGACAGCAAGTTATGTAAAATTGATATTGTCGATTTAATTTGCTAATATTCCGGTCGACTTCCTTGATTTTTCCTTTCATAAGAACCTTCTACTGATAATAATTAACCCAACAAAAAAAAGATACCGCAAAATTGATATACCCGTTCACGTATATATATAGATGGATATAGAAATGTATAGATGTTAACAAACGGGGGCGTATCTTGAAGTTTAAAAAAAGAAATAAAATTCCAATCGCAATACGTGATCCATTCCGAGCTCATTATATATTCTATTATTTTTACAGGCGTTTCACGACAAAATGCATTTGCAGTTGATACTCGACTGTCCTTATACGATTTACTTTGATCTTTCGTTAATGTGACCGCAAATTTAAGTTTGCGCTCTCATTGGCCAATAAACATGGCGTCTAGACTGAGACGTACGAATCGTATGGTTTAAATTTTATATGTCCGGCTGTAAAAATGAATAAAACGAAGTCTAGAAAATTCTGATTATCAACGTTGGCTCCGTTTCGTTACAAGTTCGTTGACTTGCTAATTTAAATTATTTCTATACTAGAAACTGTAGTAGAAATTGTCATTTCCATCTACACTTCTATACTAATATTGTAAAGGGGGAAAATGCGTATGTTTGTAACGAATAATCACAGAAACTCTGAGGCGGTATTTAAAAATTATTTCACCATTATAATGCTTCAATATCTTTGAGTAACATAGGCTATATTTATTACTAGGAAACATTAGGGATCTCTAATAGGAAAAGTTTGTTTGTTTGAACGAGCTCGTCTTAGGAAACACCAGTTGGTACTGCCACCTGATGGTAAGTGATCACCGCCGCCTAAGGACACCCACAACAATAGAGGAATCGCAGGTGCGTTGCCGGTCTTTATTCTGGAGAGGCTGGCTCGCAAGTGCAACTTCCGGAACACACCTCTTGGTATTTGGTGGTAGATTTTCAACTTAAGGGTGGTAGCTAGCCAGGTAGGCTACAGAAAAGCTCTACCACTATGCTATGGTTACCTTACGACGTATTCCTCCACCGAAAGCTCAAGCTCATATTAGGTGGTTGGATTCGAACTCACATCTATGACGCGGCGTTCCTACACAATACCACTGAAATATCATCGCTTTGAAAAATTTGTTTTGTTTTTGATAGAAACATTGACAAAGGTTTTAAGCTATTTAACATTATACTAGCATCAATAGATGCAAGTTTGAATTGAAAAGTTTAAAAAACGGATAAAAAAGAAATGTAATAATTTTTAGTTCCATGCGAAGGAAGTCGCAGGAACAAACAAGTTTATATAAAACCCTCCTTCATGAAAAGTGTCCACTTGTACGCGGATTACTGTGAAACTACTGGGAACATTTTGATGAAATTTGACAAGGTGATTACTAATATTATGATACTTAGATATATTCTAGAAAAAAGTATTGCTCCAGGAGAGAAAAAAGAAAACTGCTAAAACTGTCGAGTTTATATATATCGAGTATAGTCGAGTACCTATTGTAAAGTACAAACCAACGTCTACTGGGATAATTACTATTTGAAATCCATTTTCATATAACTTTCATTTCGACCATTAATAATATAAATGCCACAATATTAAAAGGTTTTTGAAGCGATGATAGCTCAGTGGTAGTGTGTATGGACTCCGCATCAAGGGATGTGAGTTCAAATCCGCCTACATACAGTGAGTTTGAGCTCGGTGATGGAAAACATCGTGAGGAAACCATAGCATGCTGGTAGAGCTTTTTTTAATGGCTGCCTAGCTAGCAAACACGCTCAAATTGAAAATCTACCGTCAAATACAATTCAGGTGTGTTCCGGATGTTGCACTTGAGAGCCAGTTCCTTCACAGATTTTTAGCATATCTAGCAACTTGGGCCGTATTGACACTTAAAATCAAGTGAGATAATGTCCATAACGCTAAAACCTCAACTATATATAAAAAGTATGTAATTAGGTAACATCGAATACAGGGTTTAAGACGGATTTCCGTAAACTGAGAGCTTCATCAATCAAATAACTGTGATCATTGATATGTCAACTTCTTAACAACGGAGCAAGATATCTGTAGATCCGTATCAAAATATGTACCGATACTAACTCTATGTATACTAATTTTAATCTTTTTGAATCAAAACGATGAGCATACGGGATGTGAGAAAAAAAAGTCAGTCACAGTGGCTGGCTTAATACCACATATATAGTCGCGAGCCAATCCAACAGCGATAAATCGTAACCCTGGAACGAAACAGGACTAAGCTGTTACATTTAATGGAGTTGTCGTGTGCCAGTTTCACAAGAATAAAAGAGAACTTACCTGTTCATCATATCGCCCTCGGGTCTGTTGATAGGGGAGTCCTTCGAGGCGGAGTAGACGTACACCCTGGTGTCTGACTTGTACCACTTGATGCTGTGCATCTCGCCGCAGGACCTGCCGTCAATACGGCACCGGAGCCTGGCCGTCTCCCCGACCAGCACGGAAGCATGTTCTGCCAACAAACACGAAGGGTTACCAGCGAACCAGACAAGTGAATTGCAAATACTTTTATGCTGAATATTTCTCAAAGGGAAAATTTTGTCCATGTGTATACTTAATATGTATATTATGTATGTAAATGAAGGTCATTTAAACCTTCATTTCAACTCTACGCTTATAAACTCTTTTTATTTAGAATATGTATTTTCTTTTTATAATCTAGATTATCGATAGTTGTCTATGAAACAATGTATACGTCAAAAATACTTCATGAGATGTCATTACATTGAATAAATTAAGAAATAATTAGATAAAAAATATTAACATACAAATAAAGTGAAGCGATAGCTTTCAATGTTGTTTCTCTTTATTACAGGTTCATAAAATATAATATGTAATTAGTAAGTTAGGTTATTAAGAAGGAGTTATTTTGTGCATATATTTTATCTAACATTTGTATTTAATATAATAAAATCCTCGTTATTACAGAGAAACTATTAAGCTTATTTTTTCGTTACCCTAATCATCTATACGACACAACACATTACATGTATTTACATAATCTACACAATAATAGTACTAAGTAAACTCCAGTCATGCGTCGAAGCTGATACACACGTTTATTTTTTACTATATAAACTCTTTTACTTCTATAATATATATACCCGAAAACCGAGACCCGAAAGTCGTAGATCCGATTAACGCTTGCCTGTTTTAGAACACAAACAACGAATGCGTAACAAATTCATTACAAATAAAATATCCGCAATAACCGTAAACACGAATTCCACTTACAGTATCAGGGTAAAGCGAATGTAAACCGGATAAACTGAATAAATAAAATAATACAAAAAGCTCGCTCGAAAAAAAAAAATATAAAAAAAACCGGTTAATAAAAAAGCGAGTAATAGGAAAAACGCTCGCGTTAAATTATTTACTTTAAAACGAAACATTCCGTACGTCTGTTCGCGTTTTGAATAATCCGGGTAAACGGGCCGCGCGCGCTCTGCGAAAGAATATCCGGTTCGGGTAAATAGTGCGCTCGGTTTAGTTAAAAGCTCGATTTGGATTTCAGTTTGTGTTCTCTACGACTCAATTATTTTTTGTTAGTGGGCGTGTTTATTCGTTACGTAGATGTTTATATCAAATATTAAATCCTGTTAATCTGACACGATATCTTTGTTTGTTGGCATTAATGGAAACAATTCGATGATGTCAAATAAAAAGGACTTTTACCCAAGGTCCATCAAATACAATGACTGGACACGACGTAAGAACCAAACTAATTCTCAAACTTGCAGCACTTTGGTGCGGTGTTTGCCGCTTTAACCGCCAGGACAACCGTTTTTCTATTAACGTGGTGTTTAAAACCCCACAGTTTCCGACATCCTCATCGCGACGCACAAACGCTTTGCCCTGGTTCAGGACAAGGCAAAAGGGCCATGTGTCACAGCTTCACGGCGACTCCTAATGAATCTCGGACTAAAAAGTTTGCTCATTCATATTTATTCGTGAAGCTGTGGAACCGTCTTCCGGTCAGCGTGTTCCCACCCTCCTACGACGTGGGGTCATTCAAAAGAGGCGTGAAAAGGTATCTAAGCAGGCCAGCGTGACAGCGGCGACTGATTGTGAATTTAGGATCAATATCAGTCACCGCTGATCATGCTGTACTTAACATCAGGTGCAGTGCATTCACTATGCTGCGCAATATAAAAAAAGAATGTGGTGACTCCTCTGGTTCTAATCACCCAACACTACCCCCCACTGGTACGCACCACGGTTATACTTCAAGCTTTCGTGTTACCACAGATCAGGGGCAGCGCACACATTTCTAGACCCACAGGCCAACCGCGGAGTTAATTTTATTTTATTTATTTCATTATTTCTAACAAACTATTTTAGAGATCAATGTAGTTGACAGAAAAATTAAACAGTACACATTTATAATATGAAATGATAAATTGCTTTTGTATATAAGTTTTGATGAGGTTTTGAATTTAAATAAAATTACATTAAATACATTTACAACATTTTTTTTATGTTATACCGTTATCGCGGAAGAACCTTTCGTTTCGGTAGGAAAAGATCCTACATGTTAGTTAATCTATAATGTTAGTTATCACTGTGTTGAATTTTAAACAAATTTATTCGGTAGTTTCATAGAGGTATGCATACAAACGACAGAGACACTAGTTTTAAAATAATTATTATTTATATTTATTTATATGTCGATTAAGAAGTACATCATAATTAAAATTATCAAAAAAATGTAGACTTAATTACTATTTTATTACATGCATAAATAGTTTAAATTTTCATGTCTCTCAAAGGACTCTTTTCAATCTCTTCTAAATTGGACATTCTAAGACCTGTATATTTATATCACATAATTAAAATCGTTTTCTAAATGGCCGATATTTTAAAAATGTAATTTGTCGTAAGTAAAAACGAGGCGAGCGAAACGCCGGGCATTTTTTTTATAAGAATGCATATTATTAAATACAACAACCGGCATTCCGGGTAAGTCGGCTATTATATGCATAATCTCGATATAACTAGCTAGACAGGTGGCGCGCGCGTAGCAACACTAATACGCCGGTTAGGCGGTGTGCATAGTAAGAACGCATAGCGATTAACATAAATATATTTATCAAAACGATTTTTTTAAATCGCACTTCAAAGTGACTGCTCTGAATTTGATGGTAAGTACTTGTTTTGAAGCGATGATAGCTCAGTGTTAGTGTGTACTACTTCGCGTCAAGGAACTTCAGTTCGAATCCAACTACTTACAATGATCTTGAAATTTATGTGAAGGAAAATATCGTGAGGAAACCATAGCATGGTAATAGGGCTTTTTCTAATGGCCGTCTGTCTAGCTACCACCTTAAAGTTGAAAATCTGCCGCTAAATACCAATAGGTGTGTTCCGGCAGCTGCACTTGAGAGCCAGTTTCTCCACAGGCTTAGCATGTCTACGAACTTGAGCTGAATCGTCAATCAAGATTAGGTGAGATTGTGGCCATTACGTTAAACCTTAACTGTGAAAAAAAATAGTATAATACAAATCAGCGGCGACTGAATATAAGCAAAATTTTAAATGCCAGTGACCGCTGTCATGCTTAGGTATCTCTTCACGGCTTTTTTCAAGGAAGAAGGAGGGTAGGAGTAAAAGCAGCAAACTTTTACAATTGTGGAAACGGTTGGTCGGTTGATACTGACTGGATCCACTTAGCGTTAGGTAATTTGTAAATAAGAACGCATGTTGTAATTATTGCAGTAATACGTTAACTTATAAATTATGGAACGGCATATATATTTTAATGATAACGGCCGAGATATGAGTCTTGGTGTACGGAATGACGTGTCGAAATGTCAATTCGGAACTTTTTCTATTTACCGAATTAAAATGTTAATATACAATCCTTCCTTTATAAATGGAACATTAAAGCAGTTTGCAATATATAAAATAGTGACAATGAAAACGCCACACATTTATTCGACTATTAATGAATTGGAGAACAATTTAACACAAGCTCGAGCAATTCCGCAAAAATAGTTACAGAACAAAAGATTCTTGTGCTGTGAATAACCCAGTTTCACTGTAAATATATTCTGTATATCTAAAAACGGAAGTTTGCACACATGTAATTGTTAAACTCCGACACCGTTCGAGTGATTACTATGTTAATTGGCGCGCATATGTGTTTATACAAAGGTTTTTATCCTATTCCTGAATGTATGTTATTCAGTAGTGGAATAAGCAGATAAACGTTTACCAGTACAGCTAGTAATTAAAAAAAAAAAACATGCGTGCGTACAAAGTACACATGTCAGAAGTGAAACTTCTTTGGCGAACTATTTATAAATCTTGTTCGCTCTGTCTCACTTTTTCTCTCAATCTTTCTCACTCGCTTGCTCCCTACTCTCACTCCACGGCTAGTTGCTCATGCTACGTTCGCCCTGTCTTACTCTCTCTCAATCGGTCTCGATCACTCTCTCTCTCTTTTCCGACACTTCCGTTGCATACCGGCGTGACGTTTCATCTGTAAAAATTTTACCCTCATGCGCCTAAAGAAGTTTCACTTCAAAAATATTATTAACACATATTTTTTAAAGGAAACATTAGCGTTTTTCTCTTTACTATAATGAATAAATCTAGGTATAGTGTATCGAGTAAATACAGCAACAGTTTTGCGTTTCGGGACGACATGTCTTAATTTTGAGACACTGAAATATTTTACAAAACAAGTTTATCTACCATTTTATAACTTTATATCAAATAACATTTATTAACAGTAGTGCATTGCAGTATGAATATGTTTTGTAAATTAATTATAATAACATGCATATCTTTTAATAGTTTTTAATAAGTAAAAACAAATTTTCAATACTTGTACTTTTTTAATTTTATTTTGTTTAAAGACATAATTTGTCTCAGGGAACCTTTAACTTACTTGAAAAAAAAATATCACAAAGGTGAGTCAGAACACACATCAAGATTTAATGTGACTGATATACTACTAATCACAGAAGATGTTACTGACAACGACTTATTAATGTAAGAAGACCCAAGGTCTTCTCACTGGTAAAGTCTAACAATAAACCATGCTAATATAGTATACTCTTCCAAAACATACTTAATTATATAACCGGATACCTGCAGTTTAGCGTAGAAAAACTAATTTTCTGGATCGTTTCCTCTACGTTCCTACGTGCACCGCCTTATTCTTAAGTCGCTCGCTACACAGTAACAATTTTGTAATTTCGTAGCGAGAAAAATGCGCCATAATCCTTAGTAGTGCAACGGGCTGTTCGCGCTCCCCGCTTCTCGCACCCCCGCGTGTTCTCCCGCGTTCGCCTTGCTACCCTTCGCAGTCTCGCCAAATTATAATATCCGAAATACGCTACCGCTCGGCACTGTGTTGCACGGTTTAAACTAATTTGACGTGAGAGAAACGCTTTCAGCGGCACTATATAAGCTATATTACAGAAACTAAGGTGAAGTATTTTATTAACATTGTTTTATGTTTTTTAAGTGAATTTTCGTAGACGAAATTTCGTTGTTATCTAAAGATTGACTGTGAAATTTCAAGGACGCATCACGTTTTGGTATATCTCGTTACACGAGAGAGAGGGAAGATTTTCCGTAGAGAGAAGGAAGAAGAGACGATTATATAACAAACATATTTTTGGCTATACACGGCTCCCTTATATGCAGTTTTTTTTTTAAGATTCATATCAAACTCTCTGTAGATTACAATAAAATTGGAATGTTATCTATATTAATATCTTAGAGTGGAAAAGTTTCTTTATTCGAACCCAATAATTTTAGGAACTTCCAGTCGATTTTTAACAATTATTTTAGCAGTTGATATCGCAATTATTTAGGAAGGCTTTATGCTATTTAAAATCACGCCACCACTTATAGAAGCAGAGCTGTATCGAAAAAAGTTACGAAATCGGGAAAACATTATTAAATAGTTTTTAATTCCACGCGAATGAAGTCGCGGGCATAGCTAGTGAATTACATATCGTATTTTTCTACAGTTTTATTATACGTATAGTTTGAATATATGAGTTATACGTGTATGAAATGGAACGAAAAAGAAAATGAAATGACTGTACGAATGAGAGAAACGTATGACTGAAAATAAATTTTCACATACGACGTTGCTGACTTACCAAGACTTTAATTATTCGCATATATATATATTACGTAATTCGAAAATAAATTAGTTCAAAAAGATTAAATTCGCGTCTGAGCCCATTCCGAAAGTTTACATTCTACAAGCGACACATTCTCAACTTAAAGGGATATAATAAATTTTACCGTGAATTACAAAATGCTTTACAATTATGTATGCTGGAGTCACATTTGAATACATAAAACAACGTCGGGTTAGTTTCACGATTTATAGCTCGAGTATCGCGGGACTGGTTTTAAACATGTCTGATGCACTGGATTCATCTCCACCCATAAAAGAATACATTTTTATAACTCATGTTAATAGACAAAGAAAGGAATTTTAGCATTGTGTTAAGGCTCTTTATTACGCCCGCCTAGCTAGCTACCACCTTCAAGTTGAAAATCTGCCACCAAATATCAATAGGTGTGTTCTGGCAGTCGCACTTCAGAGCCAGTTCCTCCACAGGTTGAGCCTGTCTACCAACTTGAGCCGTATCGTCACTCAAGATCAGGAGAGATTATGGTCATTACGCTAAAATTTAAATATATATAAACAAATGAAAAAAATTCTCAATGTTGCATCAACCATATAATTAAAATAAACTACACTAACAAATTAGATAGCAAAATTTTTTTTTTAAACAATTGAAAAAAAAAAAAAAAAAAATATATATATATATATATATATATATATGTCCAACAGTTGGCAAACTCATTCAGCAAAATGTGTAGTACAGCACTACTGCTATGATGATTTTCGATGGGAGCCCATACGATGATAATGTATTCCGTTTACGTTAGTTAAATCCTAAATTGAGTTTAACTAATAGTTAACATGATATTTAACTTAATACCTAGTTAACCGGATCAGCTATTAACCATGTAATTTGTATCCGAACGTTCAGTTTCTTTGTATGATAACTTTTACATTTATTTGACGACAAGATAACTTCCTTTTTGTATTTTGTATTTTATAGGTACTATGTCCATTTCCGTAGTTATACCGTGTTGAAGTTTGGACTCTTATCCACCGTCCTGGAGAATTTGTTTCCTTTTATCGTTGCTGTAGGAAATATCAGCACTCTGTAATGATTAGTAGTTTTAGCGGTATGGTTACAATTTCACCTGGTTTTAAGTGAGGATGTGGGCCAAGATGATGGCCACACCAAGCCTAGTTGAGAGACTGACTCTCAACTGTAATTAACGGAACACCCTATACGAATTTGGTGGCAGATTTTCAACTTGCGAGTGGCAGCTAGTAAGCAAGGGATTATAAAAATCTCTCCAGCCATGCAATTTTTTCCTCATAATATTTTCTTTCACTGAATGCTCAGGCTCATTGCAGGTGAATCCGAACTCATACCCCCGGATGCAGCGTCCGTAAACACTACCAACTGACCCATCATCGATTCAAAGGTAAGACTAGGTTATTGTCTGGGTAAGGCTAGGTTAAATTGCTTAAAAGTTTTAAAACGGCATACAAAACCCATGCAAAATGTATTACACACATAAAATATAATGACTTTAAAGTAGTTTAGAACGGGAAGACCCCGTGTACGTACACCCCCGCCCCCGTATCCCCACTCCCCCACCATCCCAGAATAGCTCACATTGGCCCTTTTAAAAACTAAGGCAATAAAAATGAGATATATCACTCGAGAAGTTTGGCGATAAACGTGTAAAACTGTAATTGGCTGAAAATTTATGCGTTCGCGGGTCTTCGGATGTTTTCGGATGGAATCGGACGTCGGGTGAGGTTTTTATGCGAAAACTTGGCCGAGACAGTTGTTAAATTGAACGGAAGTAATACTGTCATATTTTTTCTTTATGAAAACGACACCGTGAACTTTCTCCACTCGTGTAGTGAAACTTGTGATTTCCGGTCGTTTCGCCCGTTATAGGATTTTCGAATATTTTTCAAAGTGTTTACGACAAACACTGAGGTGTGAAAATATTTTTTCGTAACAAGATATTTAAGCACTGGAATTCCATGTAATATAGCTTGGTTTTTAGTTAAAATACCAGATATCAAACAGCGTAGAATGCATTAACATCCTTAAGAAATACGTTGTTTTACAACAGAGCCAGTCCTTCCACAGGTTTATTGTATCTTGGGCCGTGTGTTCATTTAAGATCAGGTGAGATTATGGCCATAACCCTTACTATAAAAAAAACCCATAATTTTTAGCTTCAATCTCCTATCCCGGAGAAATCTTTTCATTCTATCAAATAAAAAAATACTATTAAGAATATAAATATTCTTCTAGAGTACTAGTCATCATCGCGTCAAATTGCATTAAAATCTCTCCTGTCGTTTCAGATAAATGGACAGACAGAAAAGAAAAAAAATATAAAAATATTATATCGACAACAAAGTACACACAAATGATAATGTTCAAAAAACACATAATAAGTATACAGCTTCAATTTTCATTATATTTCCAAATTAACCATTTCATTTCCAACAATCGGTAACTTATTCAGAAACCAAATACACCGGCGATATGAAAACAAACAAATGAAATTAAAACCTCGGGAAAATAAATACGAAAATAATGCCTGTTGAAGTTAACAGATTAATCCAAAAACTTGGCATAACCTGAAAAGGCTTTCGTTTCGCTCGTATTACAGACTGTTTTAAATTTTGAAAGAACGCGGGGCCTCGCCTCCTGCCTGCCGTCCGAAGCTGTTAAACATTTCGTAACCGTATTGTTTATTTTAACTCTTACACCAAAAGGTTTATTGCTTCGAAACTTTATTACCAACCTAACGTATTTTGTAAACGCGAAGGAATCAAGCACGTGTTTTATGAGTGACTTTGTTGCCTTAACTGTGGAAATGTAGGTTATAAACCGACCTGACCTAAGATGAAAAGGTTGCTTTTAACAACACTGAAGTCGCTTGTAGGTTTTTAGTGTTATGGCCATAATTTCACCTGTTGTTAAGTGACGATTTGATCCAATACGCTGGACTTGCTAAACCTAAGAGAAGAGCTGGCTCTCAAGTGCAACTGCCGGAACACACCTACAGGTATTGGGCGAAAGATTTTTAACTTGAGGATGGTAGCTGGTCAGGCGTGTATTAGGAAAGTCCTACCACCATGGTATGATTTCATTAAGTTGTTTTCCTTCACCGAAAGCTCAAGCTCATTAAGTGGATTCGAAGTCACGTTCATTGACGTCGCGTCCGTATATGCTATCAACTGAGCTATCATCACTTCTCAGTTTCTTAAATTAATTTCATACATGCAATGCACTCGACGTTTATCAACAATTTAGGTAATAAATATGTAAATTATTCCTATTTATCTAACAATTTAATTTAATTATTTATTAATTTTTAAAAATTGATGACCAATTAAAAATAAAATTACAAATGAAGATTTTTTTTAATATTAATTCCGTAAAAGTTTCTCACCGCTTCTCAAACCTTTTTCGATTAAAAGTCCCGGACAGATAGACGAGAGTCTTTCCAAACGGCAAAATTAAAGCCGCCATCTTTGTTAAACATTAGAATTTGCGCGGGGAACAAATTAACGAAAGTTGTTACAACCGCTCGTCACGAATAATTATATTACGAATTGTTTAAATGAACTTTTCGTCTATTCCGACGGCCATTTTGTTTATGGGACAAAAACACGAGTGTTAAATTGCTTTCTGCGTTTCCAATTTATATATTTATTATTTCTTGTTTTCAAATTAATGCCAGCCTTAATAGTTGTAAATGTTTATAGCGATAGGGAACAAAACTGTTTTATTAATATTACCGTGGTATAGAAAGCCAGCGCTTTATTATTTCCCAAAGTAAACAGGTAATGTTTAATGTTCGATGACATATTAATTTAGAATTATCAAAATTTACATAAAATATTCAAGAAATGTAATCTGTAGATATAATAAGCGACTCGAAGCGATAATAGCTCAGTTGGTTGTTTGTACGGACGTCGAGTCAAGGGACGTGAGTTCGAGTCCACATACAGCGAGCTTGAGCTTCGCAATAAAACCACCTCATGGTGGTAGGTCTTTTTATAATACTCACCTGGCTGGCTACCATACTCAAGCTTAAAATCTTCCGGCAAATACCTTATGGTGTGTTCCGGCAGTTGCACCAGCGGTATTACAGCCACGTTGTTGATCTTTAACACCGTATTTCAATCCCTTTTTATAGGCCTACATAATAATTCTTTTAGAAAACTGTTTTTTTTCCATCTTTCTGTATGCTGTATGACGCTAATCTGTCGTTGAAGTAAAATATAGACAATAATGTAGGGCTCCTTGTAACGCCCCCCTGGTAAGCTACCACAGTCAAGTCTAAATCTGGCAAATACCTATAGATGTGTTTCAGTTATTGCACCTACAACCCAGCCTCTTTAATAGACGCCATGGCCACATTGTAATATAAAGCATATAAACAATTTAACATAAAATGTTTTATTACATTGATGAAAGGTCAGAATAAATAGGCTACTGAACGTGTTAATTCTATGCAGATGAACTCGTGGGCATTAAACTGTATATTGGTTAACTGTTTCACTGATTATCATGAAATTTTGCATATACGTTGTCAGGGTACGGAAAAGGATAGAGTTCACTTTTTATTCAGGAAATAAGAACTTACATACTTTTCCAAGTTGAAACTCTGCGCAGTGTGTTCTGGCAGTTATACTTAAGAGTCAGTCGTCCTCCTGGGCTAAGTGTGTCCATCAGATGAGATATAAAAAACTTGAAAAAAGGGTGTTTGCCAGAATGTATCTCCGATCCTGTTCTATTATATGTATAGAAGATACGTACAATATAATATGAAATAATGAACTTCGAAACAAAATTAGTCCCGAGTAATAATATCGTTAGAAAGTTTTAAACATGCAAACACAACCCTTTCGCTTCGGAAGTTTTTTATTAGAAAACTTTATTCATTTTTTTCCTCGGGACGAACAGGACGCGTGTTCACGTGTTTACGAGACAGTGGAGTTCGACATCTCAGTTACAGAGATAACTTAGTTAGACGTTGGTCATGTGTCTTTTTGAACATGCGTTATTATTCTATTGGTCAATGATGCTATATGATAACTTTATATTAAGCTTTCATAGAGGCCTGTGAAGTGTTAACTTGTTTAGACGCGTTTTATATCGGTGAATTAATTAAGATTTTTTATGCTTTATTGTTTTACAGTTATGAACACAGTTTAGATGATTACAACGATGTATCTAAGATGATGGACACGCCAAACCTAGCGAAGGGACTGGTTCCCAAGTGCTGTTGCTAGAACATACTTATAGGTATTTGACGGTTATTAACTTGAGGATGCTAGCTAGACTCTAAACGAAGTGAAAAAGCTGTCCCTGCGCCTCTAGCAACACGGAAGTTTGAAATTTCACCGTGGTGCGTGCCAGTGGGTAATGTCAGGTGATTATTACCCGATGAATCTCGATATACCCTTTTCGTCTTAGCCTGAACCCAGGTAATGCGTTCTACGCATTGCAACGGGGAAGTCCTTGAAAAATAGGAATTTTAAATGCTACCTTAATAAATAAAATATTTTAAGAAAATATCTAAGCCGGCTCCCAAATATATAACAACCCTAAAAAGCAATTGATCTACAAAAGATGACATACATACAGCCAAACATGATTTTTGCTCTTGAGAGCCAGTCCCTCCACAGGTTTAGCATGTCTTCCAACTTGGGCCGTATCGTCACTTAAAATCAGAGAATATGGCCATAACGCTAAACCGTAACTATAAAAAACACATAGTATCTCTTCCTTTTTGAAGTCGTTTAAAATGGATGGTAATTAAATAGACGGGCATTAGAAAAAGGCATCATACTATGGTTTCATTACGATAATACTTACCATGAAAACCAACGCTCATAGCAGCTATTACTACTTAAAAAATGATTGATGGAACAACGTGATGTGTTCAGTTACTCGAGACATATGCTACTGCGTAGAATACAGCTCAGCATTCCTCAAGGGTAATAAACATTATTTACGTTCCCGCAACTGTCGTAAGTCGAACAAATCACATATTCGAAACAAATTCACCATAAAAATCTGACGTTTAGCGTTACGGTCGACCCGAGCGGTGGGATATTATTACACGCGACATTAAAGTTTCACCGTAACATAAATTGGCCGGTTAATACGAGAAGTTGCCGGCGGTTTGGCGCTCGCTGGAATCCGAGCCTGTTACGAGCCAAGTTCCCATGATTTATATATTCCGAAGCCATGAGAGGCGGAGGAACAAGGATGGCATAGTAATTACTCATTTATATTTCCACCTCTGTGTGTTACTTATATAGATAAACAATTTTTACACATCTGGTGTCATCAATCTATAGTCAAGTTTTTTTTATTTCTTTATAACATTAGCGTTATGACCAGAATCTGACTTCATCTTAAATGATGTCATAGATGGTGGACACGCTGAGCTAACTCTCAAGTGCTACTGCTTGAATGTGCCTATAGGCATTGGACGGTAAATTTTCTGCTTGAGGGTGTTAGCCAGACGAGCAACAGAAAAAGCCTTACCGTCATGATATGGTTTCATCACGATGTTTTCCTTCACCGATAGCTCAGGTTCATTCAGGTGGATTCGAACTCACACCCATCAACGTCATGTCCGACACGTCACCACCGGGAATTCATTATAATAACACTAAGAATTTAAAAATTATTCGAAACAATAATTTACGTCCACGCGGAAGAATCAACACGAATGTCTAACTACAAGTGTTAACTTAACTTCCAGACCGTGTGTCTCATATAATGGGGATGTAGTCAAATCGCTCGTTATGCATTTTCACACTAACCAGTTTAAGCGAAAATACGGACGAATTAAATTTTCCTCCTTAAATAGAACAATGAATATATTATGTTTCACACTTGGTTACGTTGCCGAGTGGAAAATTTATCGTTATTTAGCTGACTCTGGGTATAGTTTGTTTTACTTTCCTTTGTATAAAGCGGTTAATTAACATTTCAATTTAGTCCCACACTATCTAGAATCTTCTAGAGTGAAATTCTTCGTTAAAAAAATAATTACCGGATTAATATTTATATCTAGTAGATATTAAGAGAGTCATGATGGTGGTAGGGCTTTTTAGGCCCCACCCTCAAGTTGAAAATTTGCTACCAAACACCAATAGATGTGTTCCGGCAGTTCCAATTAAAAGCCAGTCCCTTCTGTAAAGTCTGGCAACGTACCTGCGATTCCCCTGGTGTGGTGGGTGTCTATGGGCAGTGGTTATCACTTACCATCAGGTTGTCACCTGCTTGTACGTTTACATTGCTCGTTTATTAAAATATAAGATATGATAATCAATTAAAATGCGTTTAAGAAATCCTATGTTAGCTGCTGCAAGCATAATGAACATTTTTTTTTTTTATACTTAAGGTTTAGTATTATGGCCATAATCTCACCTGATCTTAAGTGACGATACGGCCCTAGTTGGTAGACACGTTAAACCTGTGGAGGAACTGGCTCTCAAGTGCAGCTGCCGGAACACACCTATTGGTATTTGGCGGCAGGTTTTTAACTTGAGGGTGGTAGCTAGCTAGGCGGGCATTGGAAAAAGCCCTACCACCATGCTATGGTTTCCTCACGATGTTTTCCTTCACTGAAAGCCCAAACTCATTGTAGGTGCTTGGATTCGAACTCACGTCCCTTGACGTGAAGTCGTACACACTACCACTGAGCTATCATCGCTTCACCCGTTTTTAAGTAGATACGTATTTTAACTGAAACTTTTTTAGCGATGAATAGTTGGATGTCGAAATCAAATTCCTAGAAGGATTCACGTTTTGTTTTTCATTATTTAATTTTTTTTTACCTTAATTTAAATTAAATTATCATACCAGAAGCGATGATAGTTCAGTTGGTGGAGTGTACGGACGCCATGTCAAGGGACGTGGATTCGAATCTTTAGGCTTAGTTGATAGTAGTACTGTGTTCTTGGGTGTCAAATGGCCTTGAACTTTCGAACGAAACATCGTGATGATAACATAGCACGGTGGTAGGGATTTTTCTAATGCCGGCGTTGCCACCTACCACCCTCAAGGTAAAAATATGCCGCCCAATACTTAAAGGTATGTTCCGGAAGTTGCACTTAAGAGTCAGTTCCTTAGACCGTATCCTCCACCTTGGGCCATATCGTCTTTTAACATCAGGTGAGATTGTGGCGATAACGCTAAATCTTAACTGTAAAAAAAAACTGGTTTTATTAACTGTATTTATAAGAGTCATACCGAAGTGTAGACGTCCCGATGTTTTGCAAAAGCCTCTTTACAAGCGAAAGGCGTACTTGAATTACGCGCCACTTTGCGCCCTATTAATGATTTATGAATACTGAAAAATTTACTAGCCTGTATTACAGAACGGTAATGCAAGAATTTTCTTCACTGTTTTTCCTACACCTACTTGAATCGTAACTGTTACTAAAATGCAAAAGTAACTCCATATGGGTGTTAAATTTCCATGCTTAAACCTGTGAACTGCTATGTATTTTGATATGTGCATATTTTAGACCTTTAAAGTCATACGCTATTTATTCTCACGAAGAGTAATCTCGTAGAAATGAAATTGAGTAGACAGTTTATAAAAAAAAGTGGTGTCGTGGGACACCAGATAGTAACGAAATTCCATATTATAAAAATATTAATCTCAATTATATTATTATTAATTATGCGAGTATACATTTGTATTATGATTTATTATAGATAAAATAAAAGAAATTACTTTATAAAATTATCTAAACACCTTTATTTTGTTTACGATGATTTATAAAAATATATAATAATAACAGTTATCACGTAGACTATACATTAGACACTGTATGGCCATCATACATAGACTATACATGAAAATCTTACCGGGCTGGGAGGGGACGCGTAAATGCATTTCCCCACGTAAAAAAGGGGTAAAACAAAATTCATATTTATACTTTTTGCAAGAAGTATTCCGCGTTTTTTAAATGTCAACTCTAAAAGTTATACAACAGGAAATGATGTGTATAAAAAATTATATATGTAAAAAAAATATGAAGATGAATATAATATAATAACATAATCTTTTTTTTGGTATTTCATAGGCTTAATGTTATGGCCACAATTTCGCCTTATGTTAAGTGACGATGTTACCCAAAATGGTGGTCACGTAAAGTCTAGTTGAGGTGGCTCTCAAATGCAACTGCCGCAACACAGCTAACAGGTATTTGGCAAATTTTCAACTTGAGGATAGCAGCTAACCAGGTAGGCATTAGAATAAGCCATACTACTATGCCACGCTACCACCCCATTGCAGGAATTCGAACTCACGTCCGTTAACATGGAATCCGCACACAATGCACACTGAGCCATCATCACCAAGTCCTTATTTTTAGTGTCAAGTTCTGTGCATCTAGCCTTAAACATACCTAATATTATAAATAGGAAAAATTTTGTATTTTTATTTGTAACGAATAAACTCAAGAATTACTGGACCGATTTCAAAGATTCTTTCACCGTTTGAATGCTACTTTCACCCTTAATAACATGGGGTATATAAGTTTTTTTTTTTTTATGGAAATAATTAAATAAAATTTCAGTTATACGCGAACGGAATCGCGGCGCACAGCCAGTGATGTTATAAGATCATTATTTTCTACAAATCAAACCTGCTGATTTTTGAGTTATCCTATTGATCCTGTTTCAGTTATTAGGAGAAAGTTATAATATTATTGTATTCTCATAGGCTCTTGATACGCGTGTAAATTTTAAAGTCAATCGGGTAACTTTAAGGTGGTGAAAAGAACGTTGTGTAGTTACTTACTAAACACGTGATAAAAAGACTGTTAATAAGTTTTGTTAATGACAAAATGTATGAGCACACATCCATGGTATACATAGTTTAAGTTGACATTCTTAATTTATAACAAAGGTAAATACGCCGTACAAATAAAGGAACGCTTGAGAAAAATCTCTCATTACGCTGGTGTGTTGTTCTTCTAAATATGAGAGCAATTTACATTTTTGTTTGTTTGTATATATGTTTGTAGATCTCGGACGAACTCTAATTGGTCCGCAAACAACGTTGGGAATTCACCGAGATATACATTAATTTAATTAGAGATGAGAAAAGTTTATCGATAAATCGTCGTAATCGTACCTCTATATGTTAATTAGAGCTATAAAATATCGATAAAATAATAAATAACTGTCCTATAGATGCTTTATGCTTTACTTTGAAATTATTTCTTCGGTTAATACCTTCGCATTCCAATGTTAGTATAATTATTTTACCATGTTTTTATTCAAATCAAATCATTTTTTTTTAATTCAATTTAGGCTCTAACAAGGCGCTTGTGAACGTCAAAACTACTACCGGTTCGAAAAGTAACGCAGTCATCGAGAAGAACCGGCAAGAAACTCGATCTGCATCTTTTTTTTTAACGTCTTATTCTTATTTTTTTACATAATAGTTTAATGTGTTACAATAGTCATTAGAGAATGTACAGAGAGGGGCGTCAATTCCAGACATCACGATCGCTCACATATTGATCCACCCTATAATAGCCTTTTGACATCAAAACCCGTTTGACATTGTTCTTGAACCTACTGTCCGGCAATTCAGTAATGTGCTTTGGGACTTTATTATAAAAGTTGTCACTATTACCTAAAAACGGTTACTTGAATTACTCAATATAAATCAGGAGTGACCAGTTTGTCGCGATTTCTAGTATTCAAATTATGGCGGTCTTTAACGAAACCTAGCGTTTGTAAGTTTATGCGGACATACATTAAATTAACGACCCGCCTATTAAAAATTATTAAACCGCTTTCTTGTATGTTTGTTCGGGTGGAATTTAATAATTGATTTTGAACTTAGTTCCCGGTGAGACAGAAACTAGTGATTTGGAGCATAGCTCAGAAGTAGATGACTATCCACGAAAAAGTAAAAAAAAACTGATTTATTTGACATTCGCCAAAAATAGTATAATCCTTTTATAACTTACTTCTTGGTCAGATATATACCTGAATATAGGACAAATTTAACTGACAAATGAACAGAATATATCAAAATTTCATTAAAATAACCAGAAAAGCAGAAAATAATAACAATATAAAATAACGTGTACCGTGTTTGGCATGGAGGCTTTCACTAAAACCCGCCTAACTAGCAACCATCCTCAAGTTGAAAGTCTGCCGCCAAATACCAATAGGTGTATTCCAGCAGTTGCACTTGAGAGCCAGTTCGTCCACAGGTTTAGTGTGGTCTACCAACTTGGGCCGTATCGTCACTTAAGATCAGGTGAGATAATGGACATAACGATAAACCTTAACTATAATAAAAAAAAAAGAAAAATAATGTATGTAATATCATTTATAAAATATATTGATAGATAATAATATATTACAATAGTGGGTCAACTTAACTTTGTTTATCAGTTTCTAGGACCACAAGGCCATCTATTATTGTTGGGGACATGATATTTATCAATAAATAAACTTAGGGTTAGTCAATTGTACGGCGATCAGTTATATGCGTTTTTTTTACCATCAGTATACTATTCGTTATTTTGAAGGTTCTAACGCCATAAAGCATTTTGCATTTCGCACGGCGTTACGCCTTTTTCTACTGTCTGCCAGGTTAGCTACCGTCCTGAAGTTGAAAATATGCAACCAAATCACCTATAGGTTGCATATGCGAGCCAGTCCCTTCACTTGACTTAACTTAACCACTATCTTTAGTCACATCGTCACATGACATCAGGTGAAATTGTGGACATGACACTAATCTTATGAAGTACGCCTTATCGAAAATAATACTCTACTCATAACTAATATTAACACTAATATTGAACCGATAGTAAATAATTGTATTTCGAGGCCGAAAATTGTGTTACACGTACATCTATACGCGCTCGCTGTTACAGAATATCTACAGTCCATATTTTAAGCTTATATTAATTACAATTCACGCATCTATCCTGATTCATTAAACCCTTGAGTGATGTACCGATACTGCTATCGATTTTAAGCCCACAACACACGGAGCTATAATATATATTAATATAAATTATAGCATAGTATATTACGGTATAACTTCTATATTAATCGGCGAGTGGCCACGGACGCAGCTATAACGTATATTATTGTTACGTCACCAAAATATGTTTACAGATATAGCACGATATTTTTTAGTATAGTAACACATATTAACGTATGTTTTTATATATTTCAAGAAAACAGGTTGTTATTTTTCATCTACTATACTAGTTAGAACCATTATACGTAATTTAAAATTAGAAAACCTTTAATTAACAATGTAGCACAAATATGTGCTCATGTAACGACAGTCGCAGATCTAATTATTGTATATTGTGTACACTGTACCGTAATATATAGCTTACTATATTTTTATATATTATAGCGCCGTCTGTTGTGGGCTTTAATCAATTGAATCACACATTTTATTAATTATAAGTAGCGAATATATTATTATAGTATGTGTAGTAAATACATGCACTGTGCTTGATGATGAATACAGTATGATCCACAGACAGTGGTGACCACCAAGAAATAATAATGGTTTATCGTTACTAGTGTTCGCCGAAATGCATTTACTTTGCATTGACCCAATTTTGATCATATTTATTACTGGAAATTACTGGAAAATAATTTTTTTGAATTAGGGGCAAATGAGTAAGCGTGTCATCTGATGGTAAATGATCACCGCCGCCCATGGACACTCACAACACCAGAGTAATCGCAGGTGTATTGCCGGCTTATATAGGAGGAACTAGCTCTCAATTGCAGCTGCCGGAACACACCTAATAGTATTTGGCGGCAGATTTTCTACTTGATGTTGGTAGCTAGCCAGAAGAGCATTATAAAAAGCCGAGAAGTAACATATATATATATATATATATATATTAATAAGATTTTTTAGGTTTAACGTTAAGGCCACAATCACACCTGATTACAATGTGTCCCGAGATCGCGGACACGCGCCTAGTGGAGTGACTGGCTCTCAAGTGCAACTGCTGGAACATACCTATAGGTATTTTAAGATACCTTTTGTATTATAGACGTGCATTAGAAAAATCCCTACAGCATGATATGGTTTCATCACGATACTTTCCTTTACAGATTTCTATTTTGCTGTATAAAAATACCAAATTATCAATGAAAATAGTAACAATTACGTATTAAATGTGACCTTCGGAAGTTTTATTGTTGAAAGTTTGCACAACATTGCAAATACGAGAGTATTTGCTGTTATTTTAGGTCGCTTGATACGTCATGCTACACGACATACTTCCTTGAGCGTCGACGCGATACTGAAGTTTAAGTGTGCCAAATGCCACATCTGCATTTAATCTATAATATCATTGCGTCGCGATGACAAACAAATCACTTGTGTTACACAATAAAAAAATTGGCAAAAAGTATCCCAAAGGAGCCGCATGGTATAGTAGTAATGTATCCACAGACACGAGTTATATTTTTTCCTCATAAAGCCTTGAACAGCCGACGCCATTATCGTTAGGCGCGCGATAATAGAAGAGAAATGCCTGTGACGTCATCGCGGCGGGCATTACGCCCCAGCGCGGTTTTTGCGAGCCCGTGATGAATTGTTCCTTATCACTCACTACCTATATAATACGTGTTTACGTACGTTAAATATTATAGCACACTAGCTATGGCCCGCGACTTCGTTTGCATGGGATAAAAAATTTATATCTATATTAATATTATAATGGGATAGATGTGTGGAAGAGGAAAACGTATTGCGCCGATTTCAAATAACTTGGAATCAGGACGAGATGATGATGATTAATATTATAGAGTGGAAAATTTGCTCGGTTGTTTGTTTGTTTGAATAGAAACGAACAGTTGGATTTTAAAATTGGTCTTATGAAACCACGATGCAAGTGAATTTATTTTCGGAACGTAGGTATTTAATTGAAAAGTTTTGGAAAATGTGAAAATATATATGTTACACGGTCAGCTGATGCGATTTGGCTTGGCTGGTGTGCCGAGCGCCGCCAACTTACCCCCAACTTCGCGGGCGGCTGTAATGCGACATGCGATAGATGTCGCATGCAGGCTTTTTAACATTACGCTTCCACCAATAGGAGCAAAGCCGCATTGAAAAATGTTACAAAAACGGGCAAAAGTGATTAAATATTTTCCCTTAAATATAAATATTGATATAGACAATAAAGTCGACAATCTGTGATATTTAGATCCCGACGAAAAACACAATCTTGTAATTAAACTAAATTAAAAAATATATTTTACCAGCAAAACCGCTACAAATTCCAAGTGTTTCGAATCAATAATAAAGGGACGTTTGATTAATTCGAGTTGTTTCGAATTCCCCGACGGTTTTGTAAGCTTATTGATTTTTGTTGTCAATTCTAACTTGTCGATGTAAATGAATGATTGATTAATTATCATCGAAAACTTGTTCAATATTGTGTACATCTATATAAACGAAATTTAGAATTTTATCGACGATTCAGTACATTAAACACACACGCGATATATGTAGAATTGTATTTGAGTTTTCTCAAGGAAAATAACTTTTCCGAAGGTAACATTAAGCAGATCATACAAACTTTGTCTCTTCAAATATACATATATCTTAAAGCGTAATTGATCCAAAGATACATAGACGTTTTCATTATGATTCTGAATACACTTGTATTCTCCATTTTCGGTTTCTCAGCATCTTTGCACGGCCGTACAGCAATTTTATACAATGCCTTTATTTTGTGTTTATATCATATATATAAACATAAGTACACACAAAAACACACAACATAATAATTTACATAAATAATTCATTATTAATTATCTTCCAGACCGAATATATTTATTTATTCTAGAACAACTAAACACATAATACTAGATGAGCTTACTGTACCATCGGAAACAAACATAATTAGGGACCACGATATAAAAACAAATAAATACTACGAGCTACTAAGTAACCTGAATAGGAATGGCTGCGTAGTCAATTTATATCGCGTTCGAAGTGGGAGCGAGAGGTATACCAGCTAAATCTATAACCTTCTTAAAGGTCTTGGCCTGTCTAAGTCTGCAGTAAGTGCTACACTAGAACGTGTTTCTAAAGCTGCACTAGCAGACTCTTACCAAATTTGGCTGGATTGGTAGATAAGCCCGAGTGGTGAAGGTGAGTTCTGACGCACCACGACAAGAGTCCTTTAAACCTACATACGAGTCACATGGTTGCTAGGAAGTTCTCTCTGTAATATTGGTGTTACCATCCGCGTTAAAAAATAATCGTGTATACCTAAGTGAATTATTAATAACTTGGTAAGTAAATAATTAAATAGTTTTAACAAACGAGGCACTTTCTTAAAGCATTGTATAAAGGTTAAATGTTAAAGATTTGCAAGAGATAAAAATGCCTCACATAAGACGAATACCGGAAACGGTTCTAGAAGGGGTATGTTATAGAAAATTTGAAATATGGAACATGTTTATAAGAAATATAATTAAATGGAATTCAAAATCTATTAGTCTGCAATCACCTACAGATCTTTTCGTTTCGACTTTCGACTTGATTGACTGTCAAAAGAATTATACTTTCCTTATATTTAGAAGGATATAGATGAATGTATATATTTACGTAAGAGTAATGGGAGTGTACTCTCAGGAAATAAGCCATGTGGTTGACTCACGTTTATATTCGTAAAATGATAACAAACTCCGAATGATTAGTCTCGCTCGTGAGTCTTTTACGATAAATTCTAGCCAGGGTTACACCTTTTTATAGCGTCGAGGCCGAGCGGTAAATTTCGCTCCCGCACACCCGCCGCGGCCTCCCTCTGCAGATGCTTGAGCCTAGGATCGATCCTCCGAATAAAAGCCCTCAAGTGACTCTGATACAGTCACACTCTACATTACTGAGAGTACATCATCACACCGCATATCATCCGTGCACATCCACACATTAAGTACACGGTTCTGTAAGAGACTACCCCCGCGTCCCCTGCGTGGCTTGCCCTATGTTATTGTTAGGACCATTAAACCTAGTTAGGACCTGTTGGTTAGTTAGGGTCGCGAATCTTTGTTCGTGTTCCGGCAGTAGTCCAAACCGAGCCATTCGGCCATTTTGTACCCTTGTGCTTGGCACCACGGGACTGAGTGCCCTTAGCATTAGCCCCAAAAAGTTCGGTGAAGCTGTCAAAGCCCTTACAACTAACAGCGTATGTCAGGTCGAAAAAAAACCTTTTTATAGTACAGTGGAACGCTGCCGTCAGGTAATGCGCAAACATCCGTTGAAGTACTTTTAATAATTCGTTGATGTACTCTAATCATAAGTCGTTGATGTACTCGTAATACACTAACATTCGTTGAAGCACTTTCATTGTATTTACTGCTTATATAATATTTACGCCGATATGTAAATATAACAGATAAATGTTAATAATTAAACTGTATTAGTTCAATGATGCTCAATGTTAGCGCGTACGGACCTCGCATCAATGGACGTGAATTCGAATACCTCTATGAACATGACTTTCTGATGACACCAAAACATGGTGAAATTGTTGCTATAAACCTAAGCCTATAAAATATAAAAACGTATAATAAAAAGGACACTAAATATATATATAAAAATATTTTCACTCCATTTAATAACGCCATAAAATAAAGGCGGGCTCTTAAATACCGCTATACAGATTTCACATTGTATTTATGATTTTCTGTAAACAAAATTGAATATCAGATAACTGAGTTTCAAGAAATAAAACTTCACTCTGAACAGTTTCTGATAACGCGTTAATAAGAAATATAACTTCTAAATAGTACTTCAATTTTTATAAAAGCATGAATCTTAAAATATTAAAGTATATTTCTTTGTGATATTGATATCAGTGGCTGATATTCTTAATATAGAATATACTGAAGTACTTGGTGTCTGTGCTTTTTATATTTAAGTGAAAGAAAATAAATGAGTAAAAAAAAAAGCAAGTGAGTAAGTATGTAATGAAATACATTTACATCTTTTTTAGAAATGTCTATCTGTCTCTCTCTTTATCTGTCTCTCTCTTTGTTTGTGCAGGTATCACTGCTAAAGCAAAATGTTTACTATAAAACGTCTCCAAAGATACAATAAAGCGTATCCTCGAGTAACATTTAGTCTTTGTTTCATTAAAATCGGCTGTCTCTATCAAAAGCTATTGTAATTTCATTGACAGTGAGATTTAATGAGTCTAGATTGATAACAGAGCATTAAAAAAATACATATATTTTCTATAAATTTATGAGAAGAGATAAAAGAAGACACAACTAGAGAAATGTTAAGTACGAGGGTAGATGGATGTAAGGCAAGAGGAAAATCGAAAAAGATATAGATGAACTGTGTGAGTGTATAATAAATAAATGTAAAAAATAAAATAAAAAACACGCTTATATAAATTAACATAAATTTGAATTAAGAGTAGTGTAAATAAGAAAAAAATGTATTTTATTTAAAAAAAAGCGTGGGGTGCTTGGTGTCAATAGTTATAAGTATTTTATTGACAGATAGGAGTAGAAGGATTATCATTTCGATAATATCTTATAAAGCACGCCACGCTTTTTTTTAACAAAATACTTTTTTTTTTCTTATTTACACTATTATAAATTTATATGAATGTAATGTGTTGTGTGGTAGAGATGATTAGGGTAACGAAACAATATGCTTAATAGTTGCTCTGTAATAAAGATAATTTTATTATATTAAATACAAATGTTAGATAAAATATACGCACAAAATAACTCCTTCTTAATAACCTAACTTACTAATTACATATTATATTTTACGTTCCTGTAATAAAGAGAAACAACATTTAAAGCTATTGCTTCACTTTATTTGTATCTTAATATTTATTATCTAATTATTTCTTAATTTATTCAATGTAATGACATCTCATGAAGTATTTTTGACGTATACATTGTTTCATAGACAACTATCGATAATATAGATTTTAAAAAGAAAATACATATTCTAAATAAAAATAGTTTATAAGCGTAGAGTTGAAATAAAGGTTTAAATGACCTTCATTTACATGTATTAAAAAAATTACACTATTCTTAATTAAAAATTATTTTCTATTTTTTAGTTTGTTTTATTTAGAAAATCGTGGTCTTTTAGTTATTTTTAAACTATTATTTTTATTAAAGCAAAATAAATCGGTAACTCAATAATCATTCATTACAATAACGAACAAGGCTCTTTCCTCCAAAAATTGAAAATTAAAATGCCTGCTTATTTTCTTGAATTAGAGTTCTCTTTTGTATTGGAAAATTTGTAAATAGTATATCGGTAAAGATAATGATCCGAAGTTATAATTAACATCAATTCATGCCTTATCGACTCTAGATAAAAGTTATATAAAGTAACAAATCTTATACCGCCAATTAAATAATGAAATAAACTTATCAAATTAGTGTATTGTCATCGGTCCTCGATAAGTCTACGAAATTTAAATCTGACCGTTTGAAGTGGGTCAAAATCAAGTCCAAAGGAGTCGATTACAAACATACAAGTGAAGCTAATATAAAGAGTGAGTACTGAGATGACGTCTGAAAGAGAAAATTCGAAGAAGAAAACATGTAGCGCCGACTCTACTTAGGTGGGCTATGTGTTAAGAAGGAATATTGCTTGATAAAAGTCAATTTTATTGTCTAAATTGATCACAAGATACAGTGATAATAATCACAAGGAAAAATACTTAGTTGTCATATTATACCATGTTTTTATTAACTTGCTTTCTTGTATGGTCTGTGCCAGTGAAATTTTTTAATAGACTTTAAACTAACTTCCCGATGAGCTATATACTTGACATTTGGACCATACTGTTTTTTTTTAATAGTAAATGTTTTAGCGTTGTATCTATAGTTTCATCTGATCTTAAGTGACGAGAAGGCCTAAGCTGATAGACACGCTAAACCTGCGAAAGAACTAGCTCTCAAGTGCAATCGCCGGAACACACCTATTGGTATTTGACTGCAGACTTTTAACTTGAGGGTGGTAGCTAGCCAGTTGGGTGTTAGGAAAGGCCCTATCATCATGGTTTCCTCACGATGTTTTCCTTCACCGAAAGCTCAAGATCATTGTAGGTTGATTCAAACTCACGTCCCTTGACGTGAAGACGTAGATACTACCTCAGCTGTCATTACCTCAGAAGTGGAAGACAATACATTTTTCTCTTTTTTTTATAATTTATGTATACCGTTATGGCCACAATCTCACCTGATCTTAAGTGACGATACTGCCCAAGTAGGTAGACACACGAAACCTGTGTAGGCTGTATATATGACAATGTGAAAACATTGATTAGTTTGTTTTATCGATTAAAAAAAAAAAATTATGACATCTCGATGGCTATATACTTGAGTATAGCTCAAATAAAACTGACAGACGAACAGAATATATCAAATTATTCACATAAAACAAAAAAGCAGAAAATATAATAAAATAAAATAAAAATAACATACTATGTTTTTATTACGGATTTAAAAGTAGAAAAATGTTCCACTTTTAGTCCGTTATAAAAGCACAGTACTTTTTTTGTTATTTGACTATAACTTTGTTATATACGCTCAATATACGAAATTAGTTTTGTGAGAAATTGAAAAGCACTCGCAGTGGTAATATGAAAATGTAGATTTATCAAATAGCATCGAATGTGAACGAATAGAGACGCGGAGGCTTTCAATAAATCATGTCGGTCTTCGGAAGTGACGCCGGAGGAGTGATGGCAGCATCCCGGTATCCCGTTTATAAATAATGTTACCTTTTAGTGGATTTTTCCAACTAATGCACGTTCGAGGGAGGGGATTTGTTCGCGTGATGAATTGATGATTCCGTTGTCATGCATCGTTGTATGTTATATTTGAGATAGGCACGTTTACGTGTACCAGTATGAACACGTATAAGGAACATTATTACTTTATAAGTTAAGCGTTATGGCTAGAAATATTAAGTGACGATGTACCCTAAAACGGTGGACACGCTAAGCCTAATGGAGGGTCTGGCTCTCAAGTAGACACCTGTAGGTATATTTCGCAGCAGATTTTCAAAATGACATTGGTAAAAGTCCTACCCCCGTCTATGACGTCATCAAAATGATTCCCTTCACATCAAAGCAAAGATTCCAATACATCATCATCATCATCATCGCCTCAACACGACGGGGCCTTGTAATCTCACTCTCGATTCTGGTCCATTATTGGCATCGAAGTACTTACGTAAGTACGTAAGAAGTTATGTATATTTAAGGTCATATTTTAATACATTTCAACCGAAACAGAAATTCCAACAACGTAATGTAATACTGTAAACAAACGTTTGGATAAATAGTTAACACAGATTATAAAAAACTAGACCGTGAAAAACAATAGATTGATATGTTTATGTGTAGAGAATTGTTACTTGCGACTATCTTCATGGCGTGATTCATTTTACGTAGTGGATTACTTCGTTTCGAGGTAAAAATTCGCTCTCAACGATTCCTCACAACTTTTTATGTGCGCTGCAAGTGAAATAAAACGCTCGGCTATGTGACGCTGGTTCGGGCAAAGTCGGCTCGAGTCGACTAACGCAACAAGACAGATATAGTCAACGATGTACTCGCTAGGCGGGCGTTACAGGAGATAGCATGACGCAGCGGCTGCAATCACAATCGACACAAACCCCGCATGTGTCGTGCCAACACGTTATAATTGTATTTTTTATTTATTTAATTCTTCACTCTGCAGACTCTTGGTCCGCATTATTTTGCTTGGAGCTAAACATTATTTAGTTGGTTTTATATGTTTTAGTAACTGATTTCAATACAGCTTCACTCCTAATTTTGGTAACGTAATATTTATTTACCTAAAGCCTTCCCCAATAATCTCTTTATCAAATACATAAAAAAAAATGTAACAATTAAAAAAAATAGCGTAATCCCACTGACAGTTTCTAAGATTAGCACGTCCAAAAACAAACAAACTTTTTATTTACTAAGGCAGTACCAACAGTGCATACATTATATATTCACTAATATCCTTTGTAATGACTAATTATGATATGCGAACCAATTACCTAATATATTCATACAATACAAATTTGCACAGTCGAGCATCAAATAGGTAACATGAACATACAAAACTATATAATTTTACATCGATAACGTTGGACCATGTAAGTAGAATGAGTAAACACAATAGTTATAAAAAGAAATCTGCAACGATCAAGAAATATATTACAAACAATAAATTAATTACTATCAAGAGCTTCGGGGACGTAATTTTTAATATATCTTCAATCCTTGTAATATGTTTTTAATTTCATTGTATAGCCTGGGTATTCTCAGAACAGGCGAACTAAATCGACAATTGGTCCTACAAAGTGGCTGGTAAAAAGTAAAACATTTCCGCTTTGTAATATGGATACAGATTGGTACCTCTATAGGTCTTAGGTAACTTGCTCGGTGTCGTCATGAGCAATTTATGTATTCATATTATTACTCGGTCCCGTAAGTTTGCGAGGTAAGTAATATAAGCGCACAACAGTGGAAACTTAGCGGCAACTGCTTCAAACTTAAAACACACTAACAGTGCTTAACCCTTACAGCATTTGCATAATGTACGGGACGTAGGAAAACACAATTTACGATCCCCGACGTGTGTTCCTCTGGCGCTAAGTATTAATCTATTGGCGCGAGGATAACCTACAACTCGGTTATAACTTATCCGAGTTTATCGAGTTTAATAATCTGGTTTGGAAGATTTTAAACCGGCTTTGCTAGAGCGAAAGAAGAACTTTGAATAGTTCTATCTCATGTGTACCCTTACACTTGCTAGCAATATTAGATTCTTAGTTTAAATTCTTAACTTTCAACGAACTTTATCAATAAAGCCCTTTCAGTCTACAGTACATAACGTTATAAAGAGGAAAGCTTTGACTTTTGTTTGTAACGAATAAACTCAAAAAGTACTGGACCTATTTTAGAAATTCTTTCAACATTAAAATGCTACATTAGCCCTGAGCAATACAGGCAATATAACAATCTTGTTTATGAACATTATAATTAAATAAAAAATTTCTTCCACGCGATCTGAGTCGCGGAAACCGTTAGTAACTAATAAATAAAGAATTTTTAGCGGAAATTTGTTTTGCCATTTTGTGGTTTTTATTTAAAACTAGTTTTACCTGCGACTTCGCGTCGCTTAGATAACGAGTACAGTCAATATCCGTGTTACATGATGACGTCACATGCACAACGCCATCTATCGGATATGTAGTTCAACTGTCAACATTAGTTCTATTTTTTCGTCGCAAGTAACTGAATTGTACGCGTGAGATCACTTTCAATTCATATTATCTCATATCTCTTGATAGAGTGAACCGATTGTGATGAAACAAAAACTAAGTAATAGTTCAATATGCGTACTATTTTTACATATAAAAGTTAATATATACAAAACGAATGCAGTTTTGTACATTTTATGTGATGCGTGCACAGACAAACAGACAAAAAATCCAAAAATGCTTGAGATAGGTTCTGTAGATTATCACTCTGGTTATTATGTTATTAGAAATATTTTCGATGTGCAAAAGTTACTTTTCTCAAATTTATTATATGTATAGATATAGATCTTACACAACCTTACGTTATTTTAGACTACGATATATGTAATAATAGTAGTTTTCCCGTGGATTAGTTTAGGTTATATTGAATATGTGAATTGAATTATTCATTATTTACCCAAATACCTCCTATTTTTAACGTCTGCAAAATACATTTGCGTATCATCCCCTTGTGTACGTTTTGAATGGCTACGCGATGTTTATAGTGTTATTCTGGTGTTAATTGACCAAAGTCACACTATTTATTAAATATCTTATAGTTTTAATGATTAAGCACAATGATTTCAAGTAATATTGTGATCCAAGATAGTGGATACGCTAGTCCTTGTGGAGGAACTGGCTCTTAAGTGCTACTGTCAGAATACACCTACAGGCATTTAACAGCAGATTTTCAGCTTGAGGGTGATAGCTTGACATTCAGGCATTAGAAAAAGCCCTACCACCATGCTATGGTTGCATCACGATGTCTTCCTTCATCGATAGTTCAAACTAATTGCGGGTGGATTTAAACTCGCGACTATTGGCGCGTCGTCCGTACACGTTACCAACTGAGCTATTATTACTAAGTCTGTATCAACGACATTCGTTTTTTTAAAAGAGAATAAACTATATTTAAGCATCTTCCTTTCGTATTCATTTGCTTTGGCGATGCGAGGGAGATGTACTATTTTCTTTAATAATTAAAAATTATACATTTAACTTATCACAATCACGCATAATGTTAAGTAATGATGTGACTCAAGATGGTAGACATACTAAGTATAGAGGAGGAATTGGCTCTCGAGTGCAACTACCGCAACAGATAAAGCCATGCTGTGCTGGTGCTATAATAAACACAAGCTTATTGCAGGAGAATTTGAACTCACGCCCACTAACGCGGCGTTCGAACATACTATCTACCGAGCTATAAAACGAAGAACGAAAAAGGACAATTCACGTCAGTCCAAGGGGTTACCGTTTACAATAACAGTCGAGTGTGACCTTTCGAATGTGATTCTTGAAATTCCCACTCCAACTGAACCGTTCCATGTAATTTATGGCAGCACTCCAGCCTCCTTCCGAGGCCGTCGCGACACGATGCGACAAAAAAGTCGACAAATCGCCACTCCGGTCTCCGAACCCACGCCCCCCGAGAGGGTGATTTTTCACGAAGATTGCTGCTCGCATGATGTCCGACCAGGATATGTTATCGTGGGAATAACTGGTTCCTTTTGATATATGATATCACGTTCTCGAGGACAAACCGTCCTACTTACTTAAAAGGCGGTAACTTGTTCGCTCGGAACATTTGCTTTGTTTTATATCAAGTTTTATTGCATTACGCTGATACGGAGGCGAATTTCACCATTTTCCTTTATACTCTAGGAATATACTTGCGCAAGGAGTGATTTATCTTTACAGCCCTTTGAAGTAGAGATGACCGAATGATGACTTAAAAGCCAGTTCCTTCCCTAGAGTTCCAGTGTTTTTTTTTGTAGTCTCTTACTTTCCTCTAACATAATCAGAGATCTTTCAGAATAATCATATTTATCGTATAAGCCTTTACTTTTATTTACATATCCTTAGAGTTTCTTTATTAGTCTAATTAACTTCAATTGTTTTTGATTATTCATTTCCAGTTTCAAATCAATCAATAAATCAAATCATTTATTTTTGATTATTGTTTTTCCTTCCTTCCTTATAACTTCCTCAGCAAATTCTATCAATTTTCTTCTTTTCTCCTTATCTACTGTAATACATTTGGCATTTTCTTCTCTTACGTCTATTTCGATTTCTTATTCTGTTTTATATCTTATTTTCCCGTATACTGGACGGGTAAATAGTAGGTGCACTGAGACTCACAGTGTTATCACTGCTATCAATGTTACAGGAACTTCAATACTTTGTTTTATAGTTTACTAGCTGTGCCCGCGAATTCATTCGCGTGGAGCTCAAAATTATTTAACCAGTTTTGTCCGTTTTTTGTGCCCTTCTTAAATAAACAAACAATTTTTTTTAACTTTCGTAAAAAAAAAATCATTCTAAAGTGTCCTATGTTACTTCTAATACCTCCAAGAATATGTGTACAAAGTTTGCTGATGATTGGTTAACTAGTATTCGCGTGAAAGCGTAACAAACAAACTTACATTCACATTTATAATATTAGTAGAAATAGGTTACGTGTTATGACCATAATCTCATCTGATCTTAAGTGACGATATTGTCCAAGTTGGTGGACACGCTAAGTATGTAAAAGGGTTGGCTCTCACATGCAGCTGCCGGAACGCACCTATTGGTATTTGACGGCAGATTTTCAACTTGAATGTGGTAGCTAGCCAGGTGGGCATTAGAATAAGTCTAACCACCATACTATATATTCGTCATGATGTATTCCTTTACCAAAAGCTCAGGCTCATTGTAGGTGGATTCGAACTCACGTCCCTTGACGCGGCGTCCGTAACACTATCACTGAGCTATCATCGCTATAATCAAGTAAGATTGTCGTATAACAATTTAGTTGACTTAAACTGCATTATAATTTGGCGTTTGATTAAATTCTAATATAATTTCAAAGCTTGATATGTTCAAGGACGATAAAACGTTTACCCCAGGAAGAAATTTGCTCTAAAATGTAGCTATACTTGAATACGATATATATAGAAACATGATGGATGGAGTTTATTATACGCCATGCAAATATTGCTTCTATTTTCTCCTAGCATATGAGTTAAAATTAGAATACATTTCCACACTTGACGCGAATATATTGACACCTGAACACATTCATGCAAAGTGCAGATTTAACTTCCATCAAACCGCATCGATATTCTGAGCGGTCGTATCTACTTCTATAAATTTGAAACTACAAACTTTCTCATTCGCCGACTCTAACCATTCCTGTAGCTGACAATCTCCGATTAATTTAATATAAATAAAATGTAAAAGCACTCAGTGCGGACGTCCAATCGAGCGCGGAGTACGAACGTAACAAAACAAGTTCAAACTCTGCCGTAGACATGTTTGAACAAGTCGAAAATAACGCGCACAATTTGCAACACGTCCGCTGCGGTCTAGACGTGCCCGCGGTCGGTTTCAATTCTCTTCACACTGTTGTGTTTTGTGTATTTCATATAAAAACATGCTCTCCCTGAGACTGCATTTAAATAAATGGAATAGGGGGCAAATAAGCAAGCGATCCTTATGGTAAGTGATCACCGCGACCCATAGCCACCCTCAACACAGGGGAACGTAGGTGCGTTGCCGGCCTTTCAGTTAAGAGTAAGCTATCTTCTTGTAGTTTTTTTTATACTTAAAGTTTAGCTTTATGGCCATAATCTCACCTGATCTTAAGTGACGATATGGCCCAAGTTGGTAGACACGCTAAACACACCTATTGGTATTTGGCGGCAGGTTTACAACGTGAGGGTGGTAGCTACCCAGGCGGGCATTAGAAAAAGCCCTACCACCATGCTATGGTTTCCTTACGATGTTTTCATTCACTGAAAGCTCAAGCTCATTATAGTTGCTTTGATTCGAACCCACATCCCTTGACGCGAAGTCGTACACACTACCACTGAGCTATCATCGCTTCAAAAGATTCTCAAGTCGTGTCGGTCCGGACACACCGACGAAGCAATTTCCTATTCTAATAAATTGACGGAGCTATACTTCTTAAGAACAGAGTAAGAAATAAGTATGTCCATGGAAGTTTTAAAGTGCGTCCTATTAAAGAAAAAATTCCTGAAGCGTGCCTGAGGCAGTATGGCCATATGATGAGATAACCCTGAAAGCAGGAATTACAGCAAGCCCTCTACATGTATTCAGGTCCAAAGAACCGGGGTAGAACCCTTATCACTTGGGTATGTGTAGTCAAGAACTAACTGAAGCAGCCCAAGTGAATGACTCGATGACACGGGACTGAAAGTATCTGGGGAAAGACTACGAGGAGAGTCGACCCCGAATGAAATGGGATGAAGTTAGGCAAAGAGAGAGAACGTCTTGAAGGTTGATTCTTCAATAATCTGGTACAGTGTTTATTTTCGTACCCTTTATTTGTGAAAAGATGGATTCTCCGTATCCATCCCCTATTACACTCCCTCGCGTTTTGTTGACATTTTTTATAGGTTATAAAATCTATAGATTTAGAGTTACGGCCACAATCTCATCTGATGTAGCCCTAGACGGTGAATATGCTAAACCGAGTGGAGGAACTGGCGCTCAAATGTAACTGCAGGAATACATCTATAGATATTTGGCCACAGATTTTCAAATTGAGGGTGGTAGCTAGGCAGGCGGGCATTAGAAAAGCATTTAACTCCATTCATGCATATCTTTGAGTTATTAACCACTAAAAAGATAATTGCAACGTCTATTAGATTAGCTAATAAGGCATAATTCACAACATATCATCATAAATACAATAACATGATATCATAGATTTCATCTATACATATAAATAAAATTAGAGTGTCTGTTTGAAATAACCGTTTTTTACTACATGTCTATGAATATATACGGTACATACTCCAAATAATTTTATTTACAATTTTTGTCTGTCTGTCTGTCTATTTGTTCCGGCTAATCTCTGAAATGGCTGATTTTGAAGGGACTTTTATTGGCAGGTAGCTGATGTAATAAGGAGTCCAAGTACTGTCCAGTACCGCGCGTAGCTCACGAAGATGTCACTGGGCTGTCACGTCGGGCGCCTCCCACCAACGAATTAATATTAGTTAAATATATTCATAGTCAAGACCGGACAAAGTCTGTCGGGTCAGCTAGTTGAAACAAATCGAATCAAAGATATAAATGGGTTACAAATATAAAAATACTCTATTCTGTAAAATTAAATGAAAACCCAAAGGAGATCTGCCCTCTGTTGAGTAACTCACGTACTACCCCGAGTTAAACAAATTACTCCATTAACAATGTCACGTAACCTTTCATCAGCACGTACGTAACACGAAAATAAAATTGTTAAAATGTACAACAAAACACAACAGATTCGACAACGTAAGCTGCAATGTAGGTGACACAATTAACACGTCCTAGTATAACATTGTCACGCGTACCGTGACGCATACCAGTAAAGCTTCAAGATTGAACGAACTAAAGATTTATGGCGTCTCTTTTAGAGTTTCTTGCGGAATCCGATACTGCACTGTTGTATTGTAAAATACTGCTGTTTTACTTCAATTATTTTACTCTATATATAGATATACAAAACGAAATCGAGTTATTGAACGGTGTCAACTCAAAAACAGCTGGTTTGATTTTAATGATATCAGAATTGTTAGTTTCGTCGCTGTCTAGAAAAGGACAATAACTTTGTAATATAAATAGTTATAGTGGCAACACTGCATACTATCTTTTATGCCAAATATCGTCGAAACTAGAAGTGTCTGTATTCAGTATCATAGTTCTAAGTCAAATGTAATAAATAAAGTTCCTTTTTTTATGGATTAGGGGCAAACTGTCAGGAGGCTCATCTGATGGAAACTAATCACCGCCGCCCATGAATACCTGTAAGGACTTGCAAGTGCGTTGCTGGCCTTTAAGGAAAGAATACGCTCTCCTCTTGAAGGTTTCCAAGTCGTAACGGTTCGGAAAGACCGCCGGCGACAGCTGGTTCCACAGAGTGGCTGTGCGAGGTAGGAAATGTCTTACAAATCGCGCTGTTGTGGAACGCTGGACATCGAGGTGCTGTGGGTGAATTTTTTGTTTTGGCTCGAAGATCCAATCATTATACAAACTTTTTAGTATTCTTTTTACACAAATAAAATCCTAAATTGAGTTTACCTTAAAGTTAACACGACATTCATTGGCTGTTAGGCGGTACAAAGTTTTCCGGCTCGACTAGTTATGTAATATGTATTAGCTGATCGATACTCAAAATTGTGTGTGCAGTTCACACGCGATAGAAGTGAAACTTTAAAAAATAGCTTCGTAATAATTTTATTGCTTAAAAACGCATTCTTTTGAAATTAGGGGAATAAAGTTTAAATTTGGATACAATTTTGATACCTGATAATTTTTGTGACATTTTTGAAACATCGCATTTGTGTCTTTATTTTCAGACCTAAGCGATGCATTTTTAAAACCTTAATGCCTCAGTTGATACCATGTACAGAAGCTGCGTCAATGAACGTAAGTTCGAATCCCTACGTTGATACCGAGTTTTCGGAGAAAGAAAACATCTTGATGAAACCATAACATGGGGGTAGGGCTATTTTTAATGCCCGCCTGGCTAGCTACCATTCTCAAGTAGACAATCGGCTGCCAAATATCTATAGGTGTGTCCCGGCAGATGCATTTGAAAGCCATTTCCTCTGCTAGGCTTGGCGTATATTATCATCAGGTGATCTTGTGGTCATAAGGCTAAAACCTATAAACTATAAAAAAACCTATCCCATTTAGAAAATCGTAGGCACAGTTAGTAATAACTAATGTAGCCACTTAAAAGTTTGTAATCGACAATACCGCATCGATAAACGCCAATGTTTACATATCACTTAGGAGCTCGTGTCAGATGTAATTCTAAATTCACCGAGAGCGGTTATTGGCACTTAACGCGAGAGTGAAACGGTTCTGACGCAAACATGTGAATTTTAAGTGCTTATGTCTACTGGAGTCGCGTCGCGTCGGTCGGATGTTTTGACACCCGACCCGAGATGAACTTGACTTCATTACAGTCCTTACAGGGTGAAAAAAAAACGTGTTTTTGTAATAACATTCTCCGTGCTTTAAAAAATCTTATACATGCGAATGTCACCTCATTTTGTCACCTTTTCAAGCCGCTTCTTTAGTTTATTGGGCATTATTTTTAGTGTTCCAGCAAATTGTTTTATGGCTAATAGTTGAAAATCTACCCACACTTGAAAGATTGTATGAACGAAATCATGCTTATTTGTATCTTTTGCATTTGCTTCACGTGGTTCACCTAACTGTACTACGCGGTTCTGTAAGGGACTATCTCCGTGGCCCTCGCGCGGCCTGCCCAGTAAGGTTGTTTTAGAATCACTACACTATTAAGTTAGGACTTGTTGGGTAGTCAGATTCGTGAATCTTTGTTCATTTTCCAGCATCAGCCCATGCCGAGGTTCAGACGTTTGGCAGTCTTGCGGCCACCGCCTCAGAGCTGAGTGGCCCTCAGTACTCGCCCCAAAAAGTTCGGTGAAGCTGTCAAAGCCTTAAAGGCTAACAACGTACGTCAGTTTGAAAAAAAAAGCTACGTCACGTAATGCACGAACATTCGTTGAAGGACTTTTAATGATAATTTATTGATGTACTATTTTATTTCCTACCTTTTCATATTTTCACCGATATATATATATATAAGTATATATAGAGATGTTTTATCACAATTATTTGACAAACATGACTTCTTAATCGCGAAACTTTGCATACACTTTTTCAGCGGACATCCAAAAAAGTATTATTTACAAAAGATTAAAAATGGTGTTCAATGTGACGCAAACGGATTCGTGGGTAAAGCTAATTGTGATATGTTTTTACTAAGAACATAGCAATGTATTGCGTAAATTGCTTTTGACAGTTTATTTTCTAGACGTAACCCTTTGACAACTTTGATCCATTGATACTTATCCTTAGTTCAGACTTCAAACACAGTTCTGTTATTTGTAAAAGCAGACATCAAAGAGAAAGGCTTTTTCGATATATTGGAAATCATGTATTTTTATTTTTCACACAAATCTTTAATATTAATTCAATCGAATTGTATTATATTTAAAAAAAAAACACTAAAAATCGACTTCGTTTATGTGATTCGTTGTATATTTATTCTATACGTATTTTTCCTTTGATCTGTAGTCACCTTGGCTAGTAAAAATGGTCTTCATCGTTCACGCATGATGTAATTTATTACTAGGAGAAGGTTCTTATGAAAGTAAAAATTAAGAAAGTTGAGTGGTACATTAGAAAATTCCCGAAAATGTATAAAAACTTACTGCCAATAGCATTTTACATGACTGTCACTTGTCATGAAGCGTTACAATAGTAATTATACTTTGTTTTGGATAAAAAAAAAATCAATATTGATACCAATACTAATTCAATATTCATAGTTAAGACAGAACAACTTCTGTCGGGTTATATACATAAATACATATACATATATATAGAACAATAATTATTTCTCCATCCGAGCAGTAACAGCTTGAATTTCCATACAATGTTATTACAGTGAGTGTACCTACGAGCTCTATAGACCCTTACAATATTTAAGGAAAATAAAGCAAAGCTTGGCCGATTACGTATGCAAGAGGCGAGAGTAGGTCAAGTGATGACCTCTATTGATCGGGGGACATAATGTATGTAAGTGGACTGCCGTAGATAGGGGCAATTTACGTTGAAACGACCGTATGTTCCCGCCGCTAGTGCCTATTATCTTGTTAAACTAAGCACGCTCTTCGGAATTCAACTGGAGATATTAATATATTAGGCATTATCTTAAGCCCTTACGTAAACATTAATATTTAAACAACTTGACGAATAGTGGTCGAAATTCAATCACCCTTTATAAATGTGAAAATGTGTCTGTTTGTTACGCTTTCACGCCTACATTACTGAATTAGTTATAGATTTTAGTATAGAGATGCATCGGAACATGGAGGCGATGATAGGCTATTTTACTCGCGAAAATCTTATGGTAATTGGGGTAAAGAGATGGGTAAACTTTGTATGATACTTTTTAATGTTTTGAAAAAATTCAATATTACCGCGAGCGAAGCCACACGTGAAGGCTAGTATACAAATTGAAAATTTAAGAAAAAACATTTTTTTCAAATGATAGCTTCTTTCAATATCTAACAAAATACAGATGATATACTTAACAGTACTTTGGATTTCGTGATAACGGCTATAATATTATATATTAGCACTTTGAAATATTAACACATCTATGTTTTCATATTATCACAGTAATAAGTTTGAATTAAATATAGTAATTTATTTACATATCAAGTGGTTGTTTGTTATCTCACGTTATCCAACGTAATCGAACCCAGCACCTCGCTACCTGTGACCGCCGCACCGACATATCATCCGTCCGCCTACGGTTACATTTGAAACATATTTATACTGGAAATCATTATTTTTATATTTAATTCAATTAGTGAAAAAGCTAATCACTATTTTGAAAGTGCATTTATATGTTACTGAAAGTAAAGAGATTAGTGCGCTTAAAACAGTTTTTATTTCAAAAATAAAATTATATTTCTATTAAAGCGATGATAGATCAGTTGGTAGTGTGTACGAACACCGCGTCAAGGGACGTGGGTTCTAATCCCTTTGCAACGATTTAGCTTTCGGTGACAGAAAACATCACGATGAAACCATAGCATGGTGTTAGGGTGTTTCCTAATACAGGTGAGCTTCCACCCTCAAATATAAAATTTGCACATGCACTTGAGAGCCAGTCCCTCTACTGGGCTTAGCGTGTCCATCATCTTTTGAAGCGATGATAGCTCAGTGGTAGTGTGTACGACTTCGCGTCAAGGGACGTGAGTTCGAATCTAAGCACCTACAATGAGCTTGAGCTTCCGGTGAAGGAAAACATCGTGAGGAAACCATAGCATGGTGGTAGGGCTTTTTCTAATGCCCTTCTGGCTAGCCACCACCCTCAAGTTGTATACCTGCCGCCAAATACCAATAGGTGTGTTCCGGCAGCTGCACTTGAGAGCCAGTTCCTCCACAGGTTTAGCTTGTCTACCAACTTGGGCCGTATCGTCACTTAAGATCAGGTGACATTATGGCCATAAAGCTAAACCTTAAGTATAAAAAAAAAGATGAGATTGTGGCCATAACTATGCAAAAAAAAACAATAGATCAAAACATCTAAGCCAAACGTTGAACCTCAAGAATGCGCAACTTTTATAAGAAATTCAGAGCATGTTGTTACACTGGGTTACGTCGAGAAGTTAGTTTATTACGGGCTACATAAAGCAGGCGAGTTGGCTCAACAAAGCCCGGTGAGTGAGTGTCTGAAATTTAATAAACCTATAGTCGAAGTCTTGGGCGCTCCTCGGGTCGCGGGTTTAAGGAATATTGAAGCGGCTCGAGCGTGTAATTGCGTGCGAATTGAGCGTACCCACTGCTATACTAAACAAAGTTTTCGACCGAGTTCATTGGCACATATTCGTTGTAACTGATTTTATACCGACGCGTGACTCATCGATATATCATTTCTCAACATTGTATAACATTATACGCAGTATTTTCTACCTGCGGATCTTAGAAAATCAATCAATCAATCAAAAAATCTTTATTCAATTTAGGCCCTAAAAAGGCGCTTATGAACTTTAAAAATTACTACCGGTTCGAAAGTAACGCAGTCTTCGAGAAGAACCGGCAAGAAACTCGATGTGCATTTTTTTTTTAAGTCTTATTCTTATAAACAGTAAATTAATGTGTTACAGTAGTTATTAGCGGATGTAGACAGAGAGGGGCGTCAATTCCAGACATCACGATCGCTCACATATTGATCCACCCTATGCCTTTTGAGATCAAAACCCGTTTGACATGGTTCTTGAACCTACTGTCCGGCAATTCAGTAATGTGCTTTGGAACTTTATTATAAAACCTGACACTATTACCTAAAAAACTGTCGGTTTATAAGGGACTAACAGTAATGACTTTATGCGGATTTATTTTCAGATCGAATCAAAAAGAATACAGAAATCGATGTCTCATTATCCGCCTAGTGTCTATTGCATACATTATCGTTATCGAGGTTTTTATGTATTAACTAGGTTAATATTATGGCTACAATATCACATGATATTAAGTGACTATGTGGTCCAATTGCAATTGCCGAAACACACCTATAAGTATTTGGTGACCGATTTTCAACATATAGATATAACTAGCCGGGTGGACGTTAGAGAAAACCTCACCATCGTGCTACACACAGTTCCGTCCCGATGTTTCCCTTCACCGGAAACTCAAATTCACTGTAAGTATTCGAACTCACGTCCCTTTACGCGGCGTCCGTACATGTCGCTGACTCAAATACTGGACAGCTGTGACAAGCGCATCTAGAATGGTTTATAATAGAGTATAGATCGCGCGAGAGATGTTGATACTAGCGTGTACTCGGAACGTAATCCAAGAGAACAAGCACGAGGATTAAATGGGTTAAATCTCGCTACACGCAAACCGCAACGGGGCGGCGCGTTCCTGCAGCGCTCGCGTCTCACTGAGCTTCTCAATCGATCAACGTTAGATGCTGTAATCTGAACGAAGATCACTACCTACCTCACAATCTACTATAATTGCAAAGATAATTTCATTAAGTTAGTTTTTTTTTAATAATGATGGCTTAGCTTAGAAATGACGAAACAGCCCAAGTTCGTAGACACTCTAAACTTCTGGAGGGACTGGCTTTCAAGTTCAACTGCCGGAACACACCTATTGGTATTTGTTGGCAGATTTTCAACGAGAGGGTGGTAGATACTCAGCGGGTATTAGAAAAAGTTCTACCGCTGTGCTATGGTTTTCTCACTATGTTGTCCTACACTAAAAGTTCAAGCTCATTGTCGGTGTATTCGAATTCACGTCTCTTGACGCGGAATCTGTACACTACCACTGAGCTATCATCGTTTTATAATGTATATAGGTTATAGTTAGTAGATAGGTATACATTGCAATCCTTACTAATATTATAAATGTGAATGTAAGTTTGTTTGTCACACAAAAACTACTTAACCGATCGTCATTAAATTTTGTACACATATTCTTGGAGGTATCAGAAGTAACATAGGATACTTTTTATTGAAAAGAATATATATATTTTTACGAATGATAAAAAAACTTATTCAATGGTTTCAATGCGAGCGATGCCGCGGTAAAAAGCTAGTATAAAATTTTTGTTTTAAGTACATTATTTGTAATAGTTGCAAATTATTTCCATTTACTGTAATTAATAACTACAATTGTTAGAAATAGACGTACATTTTACACGGTTTATATATTTTCATAGGATGATTTGTTCTTGATTTTTTAAGATAACACTTTCACTTGGAATTAAAATCTGTGACGCGAAAAACTTTACAAAGATACGATATACCATACACAAAGTAATGCCAAGATGTATGAAAGAAAGGATTCTCTCGTCGCAAACCACTTTTAAAGACATAAGTTACCTTGAGTGAAGTACACAGTACCTACTTTGCACAGCCTAAACATATTTATTATAAGAACATATTCAGATAAAGCAGAATTTGAGCCCGCAACAGCCGCGGCTCTAGACGCTAAGGCTTAACCTGCACAGCACTAAGACCGACCACATACTGACAATCTCACAAACATCTAAACCACTAAACCAGATAATCGGCGACATCTAATTAAATGGGTTAAACCGAAATAACTCTACGTAATTAACTGAATCCCGCCCCTAACGGACTCTATACGAGACTCCTTTGGGGTAACAGAACAACCAAGTACAGTAGACCAACTTAAAGTTGAAGTATTTATTCCCCATAAATTCGTTACATTTTAATATAGTATATACCCACCGCAGCCTCCTTCCGCTGATGCCTGAGCCTAGGTTCGATCCTCCGGACAGGAGCCCTCGAGTGACTCTGCTCGCGCGATACAGTGACACTCTACATCACTGAGAGTACACCATCACACCGCATACCATTCGTGCACACTCACACGTTAAGTACACGGTTCTGTAAGGGACTACCCTCGCGGCCCTTGAGCTGCTTACCTGATAAGGTCGCAGTTAGTATCACTAATTTAGTAATACAGAACCTTTTGGTTAGTCAGGATCATTAATCTTTTTTCATTTACCGGCAGCAGCCCTAGCCGAGGTTCGGCCGTCCTGGCACCCTTGTGCCTGCTGCCTCGGGGCTGAGTGCCCTCAGCACTCGCCCCCAAAAGTTCGGTGAAGCTGTCAAAGCCCTTGGGGATAACAGCGTACGTGAGATCGAAAAAATAAAAATATAGTATATATATTTTAAAGCAATAAGAGCTCTATTGGTGGTATGTACAGACGATGTGGACGTGACTTTGTATCCATCGACAATGTGCCTAATTTTTCGGTGGAAGACTACATTTCGAGGAAGCTATAGTATGGTGGTGCAGGATTATTATAATGCGCACTTGGCTAGCTGCAAATCTGCTTCCAAATAACGATACGTGTATTCCGACAGTTGCACTTGACAGCAAGTCTCGCAACTACACTTAGCGTGTCCGCAATCTTGAGCTACATGATCACTTAACATCAGAAAAGATGACAAATTGGCAAAACGATAATACTCGAACCTGTCAATAATATACAATGTTCGATACCCACCATTTTGGGCTACATCCTCACTTAACATCAGGCGAGATTACGAACATAAAGCTAGACCTAAAAAAGTATAAAAAATACACACGGGACGGTTTTATTAGTGTTTAAAAAAATCTAAGTTAATGATGAAATTATACTTGAAAAGAAAAGCGACAACTAACGCGGGAGTCCTAGATACGAACAAAATTGCAGTCAAAAACTAACCACTCTGCATTTAACTTACTGAGTAAGTTTAAACTGTGTCACAGCTGTATCGTGTACTAAATTAAGTGTGCTCGGGCTCGTTTACCGCTGTCACCGGCAGAGGGCGTCGCGCGGCTCCGCGGGGCGGACTTGTAACGTCACAACCTTTTCAAGTTATTAAGAAATTAGCAGAACGCTGTCAAATATTGAAATAAAAGATACTGTAATGTTAAAGAAAGTGTCAGTAATAGTGAATCACTAGCGTTTTACGATAAAATGCGATACGTATGCGCGAGGTGCGAGTGGCAAAGGATACCTTTTACTCTGAGCTCGAGGGCGATAAACGAAAACAGGGCGGGTAACTCTTCAGATACAAAGAAATGCTGAAACGTCATACTGTGACATAGAATCCTTGCAATGGGAAGAGCTGGCAATAAAACGTCCAAATTAGAGAGCGTTTTTTTATAGTTAAGTCTTAGCGTTATGGCCATAATCTCACCTGATCTTAAGTCACAATACGGCCCAAGTTGGTTGATACGCTAAATTTTTGGAGGAATTGGCTCTCAAGTGCAACTGCCGGAACACACCTATAGGTATGTGGCGGCAGATTTTTAACTTGAGGGTGGTAGCTAGCCAGACGAGCATCAGAAGAAGCCTTACCACCATGCAAAATGCCAATCGATGGTAACGAAGGTTCAAGCTTTTGAAGAACATCGACGTGCTGCACTCGATACCAGATTTGATGGATTAAAAGCCCGACCACCAGCGGCAATCGATTATACCTATAGAAACGGTGTTCTCTTATGTCAGCAATGCGGACGCAACTTTCAAAGAAGAGTGTAGTTGAAACAGTATCTGTGGCCGAAAGCGGCCGAGAATTAAAAAAAAAATATATAATTTTTTTTATTGTCCGTGAGAAGATATCGGCAAAAGCACAGAAATATTTTACACGGGTTTATTGTTGCCAGATAGAAAAATAAAAAAAGAGAGCTATGAACTACTTAAAAATAAGGATTATGTATATAAAGGTGGACGTAAAATTTTATGTATATTTTTATATTTGTTTCAATTAATTAATTAATTAGAAAGTGTAAGTGCAAAACTAGATTAATCAAAAAGTGTCGAATTACATATAAAAATATATTATCTATACTACTATATTTTAAAGATGAGTTTTTTCGTTTGTTTAATCTCGCTTATGTCTGCAATATTTTTTATATAATAACCAGATTATGTAAGAAATAGAAAATTTCTTTATCCAGAAATAATGCCCTGTCTCGGAGTAATAGCAAAACACGTTTAGTTCCACTAAGTATTATTATATGGGATCATTTTCTAGTAAATAAAAATTACAATTTTATAGCAAATTAGCTTCTTTACTTATTTCGAAGCAATGTTCTTTGTTTAGTAGCTTTTATCTTGACTAAAAATCTATTTAAGTCTATTTAAGTCCTTTCGAAGCAATGATAGCTCAGTGGCAGTATGTACGACTTTGCGTCAAGGGACGTAAGTTCGAATCCAACTACCTATAATGAGTTTGATCTTCCGGTGAAAGGAAACATCGCGAAGATACTATAGCATAGTGGTAGGGCTTTTTCTGATGCCCGCCTGGCTAGCTGCCACCCTCAAGTTAAAAATCTGCCGCCAAATACCAATAGGTGTGTTCCGGCAGTTGCACTTGACAGGCAGTACCTCCAAAGGTTTAACGTGTCTACTTGGGCCGTATCGTCACTTAAGATCAGGTGAGATTATAACCATAACGCTAAGCCTTAACTGTATAAAAAAAGCATAATTAGATATAATTATCTATATGAATATTATAAAGAGGAAAGATTAGTATTTTTGTTTGTAACGAATAAACTCAAAAACTACTGGATGAATGGATTTTTCATAAAAATGATTAAATATAATTTTTGTTACACGCAAACGAAGTCGCGGACACAGCTTGTACTTTATAACTTTAGTTACCTATAGGTATGTAGGTGATAACTACCCAGTTGGTTATCAAACACAAGAAACTCTATCCCGATTTTCTTCCTGAATTATAAATGAAATATCTCATCCAAAATATTTGTTTAAAAGTTGGAGAGGATTGTCTATAAATTGAGCATGACCGTAAAATATCTAAAACTGGCCCGTTATTCTGCAGAAATTATTTTTTCTCCTCGGCTGTATTTTATGGGAAGGCGGCACAAAGGCCTCGTCGACGTGGGCCGCTTAGCTCGGCCCACTTACTAAACTGGGTTATACAATTCCATCCCTTTAACTATACCCGTCTTAAAAAAAAAAAAAAACGTAAAATGGCCGCCGGCACTTGCATAATGCAGTGCACTTAACCCGTGCATTTGCATCTCTGAGGAATTTCCTATATGTTTAACTTGAACAGTTGTAGAGCACACATCGCATTTCTGTATAGTAACTGTCAATATATACGTTACTCTCGTTTGTTAACACTAAGTGTTAGGGAATGTTTATAATTTTTAATAGTATCTATCGATAATAGAGAACTGGGAAAACCCTTCTCAAGATGGAAAACCAAGTGGCTGTTTGCAAAAATTTTTTTTGATAAAGTACAGTACAGAAATCTAAAAAAGGTCGCTTTAATGGAAAACCAATAGTTATAATATTATTTTTAGTAACTGTAACACAAGGCTAGAGTAATATTATAAAAAAGTACCAAAAAATGCATGAATAAAAAATTATCTGATATAGATACATACTGAGGTAGAAAAAAAAACGAGTGGTGTCGTGTGACACCCGATAGGAACGAAGTCCCTTCTTATAACATTATGAATTTCAAATTCTATTCGAGGTATAAAGAAAATAATTATTGGGGTATACATTTTTTACTATAATTTTTTTTATCGGAAAAAAAAGACTTTAGAAAATTATCTTCACACCTTCATTTGTTTGGATTTATAAAAATATATAATAATAACAGTCATCACGTAGACTATACATTAGTCACTGTATAGCCAGCATACATAGACTATACATAAAAATCTTACGCTAACGTTACGGACGTTTTTTGCCGGCTACGGTACCCTCCGCGACGCCCCATAAGGAACACTGTTCCGATACGTTATTTTATAGGAAAAATATACTGTATTCTGTAGTTAGATAAAAAATGAATACCAATTCTCAAACCCATTGGCCAACGACCATAAATATGTATCTAAAGTTATTTCATAGATAAATTAATTGACAACTAGATAGAGACGAACAATGTATCCCAGGCAAGCTAGTAAAATATATAATTTTGATTTCTCTCCCGTATTTTAAACAATAGAAGATAGTACGTATCTGAAACAGTAAAGAGCACGAATCCCGAATAAATTGTAAGGCATAACAACACCAAGACATTTAACCGCGTATATCAAATAAATTATGCACTGTAAAATACATAAAGCTTCGCGATCCGACGCTCCTCGGGCGGGCCTTATCTGCTGATACACACGGGTATTCAGTTCAGGCAACATCTAAACGTAAGAGTCAAACTATTGCACGCCTCATAAGCGAAGCGTTGAGGTGGTTACTACTGTCACCTTACGCAACACAACTAATTTATCAAACTTAAAATATCTCTTTATCACATATTGCACTTGTAAAATAATATATACATACAGATATCAAGAAGAAACACTATTTTTCACACTCTTTATATTATTGTTATTTAAACTAGTTAAAAAACTATTCTGTCCGTGTGTCTGTACGTGCGGATCCTGTATGTTATCACGATAACGACCGAAATACTGTACTAATCGAATCTTTTTTTTTTCTTACGCTTCAGTATAATTATGTATAGAACCCTATTACTTTTCACGGTCTGATTCGATGTGGTTTAATTGTTATTAAATAAACAAACAACATGAGATTATGAGGCGTCCACTTTTGATTTTTCAAACTTTTTAACTAAAATAGCCAACGTAGTATATATTTATTACTGGAGTAGATGTAGCTCGTAACTTTGTTCATGTGTCGACGAATAATTATTAAAAAAATAGGCATCGCAAATAAAAATAATGTAACTGATGTTTGAAGGCAAAAAATAAGTTACTGAAATGTTTGTATCAATATTACTATATGCTACTACCATATTCTTGGCGACACGGTACAAATATCTTGTTTTCGATATGACATTTTTAGAACTCTAATACCATAAAAGAAGAAATGGAACTACCTACAAAAAAAAATATAACGTCTTTCGTCATAAAGTTCATTTATTTCAATCGAATCCATAAAAACCCTTTCGTTTTACGTAAAATAAAGTGTCCCTTTTTATGAAATCGGGGGCAAACGAGCAAGCGTGTCATCTGATAGTAAATGATCATCGCCACTCATGGACTTTCACAACACCAGAGGAATCGGAGGTCCGTCGCCGGCCTTTATAGGAGGAACTGGCTCTCAAGTGTCACTGCCGGAACACACCTATTACCTGGTATTTGGCGGCAGATTTTCAACTTGATGGTGGCAGCTAGCCAGACGGGCATTACAAAAAGCGCTACCACTATGAAATTTTAATTAAATCTTGTTTAAAATTTCAATTTAATCGTTGCCTAAAAGTTTCTAATCTATAGGCGTATAAGGAGACACAGACAGATAATTTTAATTTAATTTATTCAAAATTGTTTTACATGTTTTACAATTGGTTTACGCAATAAACAGAAAACACAAATATCACCCGATTTATGACCACCAGGCTGCCAAACTAAGATTCCCTGTATCTTGGCAGATGGCTTGTCTCCGACTAGCAGATAAACATTCAAAATAAAAAAAAATCGATCTGTATGTTTGCCACAGCATATCCTGAGTTTGGGTACTTATTTTTGATGTTCATGACGATTTTAGTTTGTAAGACTGTATTTGTGCAATTACGCTGTGAGCATTGTATAAGCATCTTAATAAATGTTCTTTCTTTCTATGTCGATTACACAATACGCCTCAAAGATTACCTCCAAAAATACTAAATAAACAAAGAGAATTTACTTTATATATCTAATTCTATTACTAAGCGTTCAAAAAAATATGTTATGAAAATGTTATTCTATATTATTTCTATCGCAGTACTTCCTTGAATATTTTCCTGCACACGTTGTTTGCTTGTTCATGAGTAACAAACAACAAACATATACTTAAGTAAGCGACAGTGTTTGTTAAAAGTTCGAAAGTTATTTTAGAGTCTGTCACCAATGTGGGAAAATTATTTTAGGATCCTAAATTAACTTCTCTGTAAGTCCTTTCGCATGATGCTTAAACCAACGGCTTATTAACTAGATCAATCTTTATAAATAGAAAAAAAATATTATCACTTTTTTTTTGTAGTTAAGGCTTAGCGTTATGGCCATAATCTCACCTGATCTTAAGTGACAATACGGCCCAAGTGGAAAACACGCTAAACCTTTTAGAGGAACTAGCTCTCAAGTGCAACTGCCGAAACACACCCATTGATATTTGGCGGCAGACTTTCAACTTGAGTGTGGTTGCTAGACAGGCGGGCATTAGAAAAAGCCCTACCACCATGCTATGTTTCCCTCTCGATGTTTTCCTTCACCGAAAGCTCAAACTCATTGTAGTTGACTGGATTCGAACTCACGTCATCTCACTCAGCTATCATCTCATATTTATGAAACCTGCCGCCAAATACCGATAAGTGTGTTCCGATAGCTACGCTGGAGAACCAGTTCCTCCACAGGTTTATCGTTATTACCAACATGGACCGTATCGTCACTTAAGATCAGGTGAGATAACGGCAACGACTTTAAACCTTAACTATAAAAAAGGAAAGCGATGATGGTTCAGTTCTGCGTAGGCATGGATCTAAGTTCGAATCCCTGTAATGAGCTTGAGTTTTTAGTAAAAGAAAACATCAGGATGAAACCGTATAGCAAAGGTTAAAATCTCAATCAAATTCTCTCAATCTCAAGTTAAAAATCTGCCACCAGCTGAAGTGTCCACCACCTGAGGTCACGTCTTCACTTAAAATCAGGTGAGGTTGTGGCCATATCGCTAAAATTTGTTATAAAGTATAACAAAAAATGCTATTCTTTAAATTCTAAATAGATTTTAAATTAACTTGTAGACTACAGAACAGAGAAACAACAGGTAGGTTTACCCCACTTTCTATAAGTTTTGCGTGAGATAATGTAGATTATCATCTCCTACGTGTTCCTATCTCTATACCAGAATGGATCATGATCGCAAATGAATAAAAGTAATGCGTAACAAACAAACAAACTCACTTTCGCATTTACAATATCAGTAAGGATACAATAATTGTTCATTTAATAATATTCGATTTCAAATCAAATCAAATATCTTTATTCAATTTAGGCCCTAAGAAGGCGCTTATCAACGTCAAAACTACTACCGGTTCAGAAAGTAACGCAGTCATCGAGTAGAACCGGCAAGAAACTCGATCTGAATATATATTTTTTTAAGTATTATTCTTATCCTTTTATACGATAGTTTAATGTGTTACAGTAGTTATTAGCGGATGTACAGAGAGGGGCGTCAATTCCAGACATCACGATAGCTCATATATTGATCCACCCTATGCTTTTTGACATCAAAACCCGTGTGACATGGTTCTTGAACCTACTGTCCGGCTATTTAGTAATGTGCTTTGGACTTTTATTATAAAACCTAACACTATTACCTAAAAAACTGTTACTTGTCTTACTCAGTCTAAAATAGGGAGTGACCAGTTTATTCTAGTATTCAAATTATGCCGGTCTTTAACGAAATCTAGCTTTTGTAAGTTCTTGCAGACATACATTAAATTATCAAGAATGTATTGGCAGGGCAAAGTTAAAATACCAAATTGCGAAAACTTATACTTTAATGATTCGCGAGATCTCATATTGTAAATAGCACAAACAGCTCATTTTTGTAAAAAATACGGTATCTACGTCCGCTGCAAAATACCATAATCTATTAAGCTATGGAAATAAGCGAAGAAGGCTAGCAGTGGCAATATCTGATAGCTGTCGAATCTTACGCTTCTCGCTAAGTTTTTTATGTGTGGACCCCATTGTTGTTTGGAATCAAGCGTGATACCCAAGAACATAATACTATCAACTAGCCTACTAAATTCCATTCGATTTTAACTCTAGTGTCAACCCATGGAACGTTAGGCTAGATAAATCTAACACATTTAGTTTTTTCTGCATTTAGCAGTAAATTATTTATTGCATACCAATTAGAAATTTTATTTAAAGTATTATTTACATACCTAACCTCTGAATTTGTCCTTTTTACTTTAAATAGTGAAGTAACGTCGGCAAAATGAATCATGTCAGCGTTGTTGTGAAGTATTGGCGGTAGATCATTTATATATACCAGAAACAATAACGGCGCTAATATGGAGCCCTGCGGGACACCGATTTGTGCTAACGATCCCGCAGCGGTTACTCTATTTATGCTAACTTTGTGGCATCGATCTTTTAAATAAGAGAACACGAAGTCTAGAGACGGTCCACAAACAGCATAGTGTTTTAATTTAAGAATTAGTATACTATAGTCAACACGGTCAAAGGCCTTAGACAAATCACAGAATACACCGATTCCATCCTAGGACTCCTCCCAGGCCTCCAATATATGATTTATGAGCGTTACATCAGCGTCAGTAGTACATTTTGATTTTGTGAAACCAAACTGTCGACCATCCAGAAACTTTTGTACTTTGAAATATTCTAACAATTGCTTGAGTACAATCTTTTCGAAAATTTTACTTTTTTTCGAAATTTTCCTTTCTCTATTTCAATTTTTTGAAAATTTTAACGACCGAAGTAAAGAAATAGGTCTGTAGTTTCCAAGATTACTTCTGCAGCTTGATTTAAATATAGGAACCAACTTCACTTATTTTCATTGAATTAGGGAAAATTCCTTTTGCTAAGCAATGATTAAATATATTAGCCAAATGTGGTGAAATATTGACAAATGCTTATTAGGGTATTCAATGTATTCAATTCTTACTAAATTTTCACTTTTGCACGTCCGTGTGTCACCCTTTTTATCTTAAGTTTTACTGCAACCGCTCGCCGCCGACACTTTTTACAAATGACATTTTTTTTTTATTTTCTTTTATTTTTCTTATCTCCGTCTCTCTTTTCTTATTAACCTACCAGCCCTTCGGGAACGGACTGTCTGTCTATCTTGATCTATTTTATACTTTCTTCTGTAAATTTGTTTCACCCGATAATGCTAAAGGTCTCGGGGATATACTGGAAACAGAATACACAATGAATAGGTAAAAATGGTCAGCTTTGAAAAATGTGGCATTAAAAATATTTAAGACGTTCATTGCATTTTTTATGTTGTATATTTGATATAAGCGTAGCTCAGTTATGACTGACATCGACTGATTAGCTATTGTGCAGGTCGGCATGACAGTAGCGACTGGCGATGGATTGTCGTTCTCTCGTTGGTCGCTGCTGTTTTGGACTGTACTGTACTTAACATCAGGCACAGTGTAGTAACTTTACCGAGGTAACATAAAAAAAATGAAGATACTAATACCGGTATGTCTTATATGATGTTAAGTGACGATGTGTCCCAAGATAGTGAACATGCTAAGCCTAGTATAGCGACTAGCTCTCAAGTACCACTGCCGGAACACACCTATAGGTATTTAACCGAAGATTTTCCATTTGAATGTGACATCTAGCCTGGCGGGCAACGTAAAACGACATAACAGATTTCCAAATCAGCATTTGTATGAATATGATAATTATAAACAACTAACTTTTGCGTGCATCTTCACTCGCGTTGATAATAAAATTGTTAAACGCTTCGGAGGACGCAATAAAAAGTTTCATACAAATTTCATTCCTCTCTTTACCCCACTTCCAATAAGTTTTTCGCGAGAAAAATTAGCCTACCATCGTCTCCAGGTTCCCATATATGTTTATACGAAAATTCATCAATATCGATGCAGCGGTCTAGGCGTCAAAGCGTAACAAACAAATCCAGTTTCACGTTTATAAGATAGTAATTATAAAAATATAACAACCAATCATACCGATTCCATTTTTAAGGTATAAAATCCATTTCATCTCAATATTAACTAAAGAATTTGTCCATACACGGTACCCACAAAGTTATCATTGTTCAACTAACGTGTTAACTTACCGTTGTTAACTTTTGCAGTTAACCGAAACAAAGTCAAAGGGAATGAACCTTCTCTATATATTTTGTGATGTAAGTTACTATTAGTTACGCCCGAGGATCTATTTACGAGCTGCCTATCTCATGGGAAAAATATACATCTTCATCGGTATGAACGGTTTTAGTTCATTTATTTTAATCCCTTTAATTTTTCAAGTTCGGTCGTAATCTAAATTAATTTATTCTCAAACGGTGAAAATCTGTTTTCAAATAAATCAGTAATGTATTACAGTAATTGGCTGCGCCTGTAAACAACGTATTGCCCTTTTCATTGATTAATAAGCTTACGTTTGAACACGTTCAGGAAAAGCTTAAAATCTTTATGAATTATAAAGTACCTATTGTTTATAAGCTATGTACCACTTGTATTTATAACGATTCGAACGTACATACAGTCGTTCCACCTGACGAACACGGTCGTTCTTGTTGCAGCGAACATTACACTCAAGACGCCACTATTTTCACAAAACATTTTCAAGTTTGGTCCATTCTAGTTTTGTTAATGATTGTAACGCTCGGAAGCTAATGGAACGGGAAAAGCAGCGGACGTCGGCATGAGCTTTGTAAGCACTAAGTCAAATGCAGCCATAGATGCTACAACTTGTAGTGAGCATTTACAACCTAATGATAAATCATGTTTACGCGAATATTATTCATTGAAATAAATATAATTTAAACGGATGTTATCGCGGTTATTTATTGATTTTGGTATCACATTATATTTATAAATTGTTGAAATTTATCGTTTTTTTTTTTTTATATACAGTTAAGGTTTAGTGTTATGGCCATAATATCACCTTATCGTAAGTGACGATACGGCCCAAGTTGGTAGACACGCTAACCCTGTGGAGGAACTGGCTCTCAAGTGCAGCTGCCGTAACACACCTATTAGTATTTAGCGGCAGATTTTCAACATGATTATCAGTGTACTTTTTTATAGATGTAGAGACGAAGAAAATATATTTTGAATTGTTTATCCATTTATACGTGCATTACCTCAAAAAAATACCTATAGATGTATTCCGGCACTGCACTTGAGAGCCAGTCTCCACTATCTTCGTCACTTAGCATTCGGTAAGATTTTGGTCATAACGCTAAACTTATAATGAATATAAAAAAAGTAGTGGGCAGAATTAACTGAAATTTGAGACGGTGATTAATTTTATTATTGTATAATAATATATAGTAAATATCAATATATATCTTAATAATATAATAGGATACCTAAGAGTAATATTATAGGATTCTATTATATTTCGTAAAAGGAAAGAGGATAAAGTTCAAATTCTAAACCGATTTTTGTATATGAAATATACTGTATTACAAACAATTCTGTTGAACTCGTAATATTATCATGTTAAGATTAAAATTTCTTATGTAATGAAATATGTAAGGGGATGTAACGGGTATCGAATAACGTGTGAATTACCCTAGCGCCAACCCCACCATGCTCGCGGTGCACCCTGCCGAGTATCCAACGAGGCTTTGGCGAATGTTGGTCCAACATTTGGTTTTGGTCATGACGATTAACCTTTTTGAAATAAAACTAATTTAAACGGATTTTATCGCGGTTATTTATTAATTTTGATCTCGACGTTTCGAAAGCTTTTCAGCCTTCGTGGTCACGGGGCGGACTGATATGTAGGTAGAAACCACGAAGGCTGTAAAGCTTTCGAAACGTCGGGATCAAAATTAATAAATAACCGCGATAAAATCCGTTTAAATTAGTTTTATTTCAATGAATAATATTCACGTAAACATAAGAAATCATAACGATTAACGTTTAATTTTTTTTTTAAGTTAATCTTAAGTGATGACACGGCCCAAGTTGGTAGAGACGCTAAACATGTGGAGGGACTGGCTCTCAAGTGCAGCTGCCGGAACACACCTATTGGTATTTGGCAGCAGGTTTTCAACTTGAGGGTGGTAGCTAGCCAGGCGGGCATTAGAAAAAGCCCTACCACCATGTTACGGTTTCCTCACGGTGTTTTCCTTCACCGAAAGCTCGAGCTCATTGTAGGTGCTTGGATTCGAACTCACGTCGCTTGACGCAAAGTCGTACGTACTACCACTGAGCTATCATCGCTTCAATTGATCCATGACAGTTCAGTGGTAGGGTTAGCGACCACCCTCGGGTTTAGACTGCCGCAAAGTAAAGGTTCACTATGAGCTTTTGTGTTCCGGAACAGTGAACGAAAACACGCCGTTTCCGTCTAGGTCAGCAACATGGCTGTAACATCCGTAGTGTTGCAGCTCTATATGCGACGGTAACCATTTACTATCAGATGGGCCGTCTCCCTGTTTGCTGCTCATTATCATTAAAAAATATGTACAGGTATATACAAAAAACCGATGTGATAATAAAAATATTCAAAAAGATACGTAAACGACTCGATACTAATTTAATTCTGATAAGGGTCGAAAGCGCCGATTAAATTTCACAAGTGGTATAGTAAAATTTTCATTTATAAAATAACAATATCCCATTATAATCCGGAATACTTTGGTAAATCTAAAAATGCATGCCTCATAATTTACCTTTTTTTTTTGTTTATTTAATAGCAATTCAAGAAAATAAATTAATAATTGAGTATTTTCTACATTCATCGAAACTTACTATGGTATAGGTTCGTCAAACATTCGCTAACCGGATGTATACTACAAAACGCACCAAACTAAAAAAAAAAACAAAGATTTTATACCTTTGTATATGGTGGTTGCAACTAATTCGGCCATTCGGTTGACTCGGTTAATTATTCAATATGAACCTGTTGATGTCAGAATACAAGATACTTAAGTGCAAGACTATGACATATGTTACATATGGATTATGAAAATCTAGCTCCAAATTCCTTTCTATACACGAAAACAATATTAAATTTCACTATTCTATATACCTCTCTGCTCACTCCAATATAATCCGAGCGTAATGTATTAACCCCATTAATATTATAGAAACAAATCGAAATTTCATTCTACATCAGAGCGACTCAATTCCGAATGAATTATGTTATAATTCGATACATCGTCGAATTTGCGACTTTAATGTATAAGGGGGTAGTAATAATTCTTCAATTAAGATGTCCTCAATGGGTACGATACTGAATACGACAGTACAAATCATAAGCGGAAGCTTTTTATAGCGGTTCAAGGAAAATATGTACCAGATAATAGGTAGGAGAAACGACGATAGCTCAATCGGTAGCATGTACGGACCTGCGTTAATGGACGTCAGTTCGATGCCTGCAATGAGGCTGAGATTTCGGTGAAGAAAAACTTCGTGATGATAACAAAGTGGTAAGGATTTTTTTAATACCCGCCTGGCTAGCTATTTGTTGATCAACCTCAAGTCAAAAATCTGCCTCGAAATACCTGTGTTTCGACAGTTGCATTTAAAGCCAGTCCCTTAATTGGGTTACATCATCACTTAACATCAGATAAGATTATGACCATTTAAGCCTTTAAAGTATAAAGAGACAATATCTTTTGCTGTGATAAACCGTCCGCACTGGAATAGTACCTACAATCGAAAAAGTTCATCGTAAATTGTTGCCGTTACATAGGCTTTTATACTTCTAGCAACAGCTGAATATACACTAGCTGTTTCCGACAGATGACACGACTAAACGTGTCATCATGTTGTTCGGGATTTGGGTAATCATCGTACCCTGGTACTATTCTTACCTAACCTCTTTTATCCTCGTCTTAGTTAAGGTTATAAAGCCAAACTAGTCAATTATACAACGACCAGGTGGCAGGAGTTTTGCTGCATCACATAAGACCACACGATCCACTTTCGCTCTCATGTCTACTTAATCAAACTTATATAATACTAACCGTCACCCATCCGTGACATTGAGCATAGGAAAGAAACTCGATAATCTTGCAAAGACAATATAATCCAGATCCTAAATAACCTAAGACAGTTTTGGCTTCGAATAGTCCGTATTCCCATTTTACTGCATTTTCCATACATGAAAAAGTTGAAATACAATAACATTTCTGTTTCTTACTATTGTTTACTCTTAGTAAATCTAATTACTGCTGCCGTAAAGTAAATGCCAGTTTTTAATCAGACTAACCAGGGTCCAGTTAAAAACCAACGCTGTAATAGTTTGCTGTAGCATATGCAGAGTTTGGGTCCTACTTTTACCCGACTACGGCGAAGCCAAAGGAATGTTATCAGTTAGAGCGGTTTGTATGTATGTATTTATGTTCATCTGTTCCTTCATTACTTCTAAAGTACTTTCCAGAGTTCAATACGTGATATGTTATTGGAAGCGTCTGGTTTATCCAATGGTTATTGGCTATAAGACGTCACATTGAATTGAATACTGCGTTCTCTATAAGACATAAAATAAAGCAGTAATAAGAATATATGTTGAATAATATTGTGTTGGGTATCAATAGAAAATTGCTTAAATATCCTATTTCAAATATAAATATTTCAAATAAATATTACTATGTATTACTCATTAGCTAAAATGTATTACGCTTAATTTACTTAATAGACTAAATAGTATTTATGTCCATAAATATTTTAAACGATAATCGATTTTTTAGATTTATCAAACGTTTTAGTTTTTAAACTTATTTTTTTGCTTATGAAGCATTACTTTGTAACACTGCATCTGTTCTACAATTAACTATAATAGATAGTGCTATACATTCACGTGTATTGTATTCTTCGACATCTAAATAAATTATCTTGCCTTTTTATTGAAGTGAAAATTTCTACAGAAAGGTTTCAATAGATAATTCATGTAAGTCGTCATCGACATGGTCACGTGACGTTTTAACCAGGTCTCTCCCTATTAGTATAACTTATTGCGCTGTTACACAGTTTTGATTTACAAGTTTTAATTTAAGATCAAACCATTAATTTGGTTATCCAAAAATAACAACTGTTTGTATATAGTTTCAAGTTTTCACCACTGTGGGCAGTCATGAGGACTGCTTTGAATTTTTGTTTTCTCAAACCGCTACCTCCCCTGACTCAGCGTGGCAGTAATCGCTTAATACGTCAGCAGGAACTCTCGAATCTTCCCTCGGTAACGATTTATCGGTTTTCCCTCTCAAGATCCCGCTCGTACGTAGCCCGCACGTAAGTATTCTCAAATAGAAACATAAAGGGTGACAAATATGATAATATCGGATGTTGTGGAGTTTACTTCAAAATTGGATTTACGCACGAGTACCGAGATGTATGTAGCAGGTTGAATTATTGCATGCCTCGGCTGTGAAAGCACCTATTTCTCTCCCAAAGCCACGTTGGCATTTGCGTAATACACTTGTGTATTATTAGACTTTGCTGCAAATATATCAACTACTAACAGGTGCCCTTGACTTCGTTCGTCTTTTCCCTTCAATCTATAAAGTTATTTGATATACTCTTACTTCACGCAAAACGGGAACACGATAAAAGTATGGTTTCAATGTAATATACATTTTTTTTTTTTATTAAAAAATATATCATTGTCTATTGTTTTTCCGAAGTGAATATATGTGATATTAAGAAAAAATATGATTTCTGTATAAAAGTTAGTAAACCGTATTAACAAAATAAAATCAAATTTCAAATTTAAATGCTAATATTTCAGATTAACAAACGTTATTCAAAGTATAAATGACTTAAGTTCATGAAAGTTCATGGGTTTTTTTTTTATCCTCCATTGCAGACTTTTCTTCTGCACCATTTTGATTTAATTTGCATTTTTATGATAATTTTCACATTTTTCTTATTATAAAAATACATAATATAAGTTACTTTGAGAGTCCATGGTTTCGATCCTCACTTATACCTAACTTGTGACAATAATAGTCAGTCACATGTCTGACTGTTATATCTATGGTGATTATCTATACTAATATTATAAATACGAAAGTGACTTTGTATGTTTGTTACGCTTAGACCGCTGAATTGATTACGATTAATTTCCGTATACAGATAGATAGGAAAGTAGAAACTAGAATGCCTTATTGGAAGTGGGTTAAAAAGATAAACGTTGTATGCAACTTTTTTTTTATATTGACACGCACAAAGCCGTTCGTAACATCTAACATATACGTATATGAATTGTTAATTTGCTATAATACAAGGTTTGCTTAGTTTCTTATTATATAAACGACATACACTATTCGATGCTTTAATAACTATTGTTACATTTAACCCGTATTACAGGATACTGACTTAACACGAGCAAGCAATCAAAAGCCGTAACTAGTTCATTAAACCAACAATGAATAGAATGGAAATAGTTTAAGCGTCACATGACGAAGCACAAAGGGTCCTACAGATGTTATTGGAAGTGTTACGTGCCCTCGTACGGTTAAATTGAACCTTTGAACTAAAATAACATCGCACAATTAGATCGAATTGTTGACGCAGTCAGTAATAGATTCAATCAACGGGTGTTAAGAAGCGTGTTCTTGGTATATTACACGTCGCAATAGAGTATAATGATTAACACCTTTTATGGTACTTAGCATTTTTCTAGTCATACCGCAATTATATGGTAAAAGGTAATTCGTAGCACAGTAAATACTATCTGATCGACAAACTGTTAGTACTGAAGCAATCCTATGGCGGCCTTCTTAGAAATAAGTTTTAAACTCGATGTGATCACACCTAAATATTCTGCAATCATTAAATCCTTACTAATATTATAAATACGAAAGTGAGTTTGTGTGATACGCTTTCACGACAAAACCACTTAATAGATTATTATGAATTTTGGTATAGAGATAACTGGGAATCTGGAGACAGTGATAGGTTACTTTTTCTTGAGGCAACCTTATTGGAAGAGGAATAAACAGAGGGATAAACTTTATATGAAATTTTTCTTTGAAAAATCCGATTTGTTTGTCAAAATCAATATTAAAGCGAGCGAAGCCGCACGTAAAATCTTGTATATCATATACTGCCTAATTCGTTATTTATATCGACTACTTTTTGTACATCGTTTTTGTATTGAGTAAATTATGTACCAAGCACATGGTAAAATTTAGATGATAGTGTAGTTTATACAATATATCACGATTCTCATCTTAAAAGAAGGATGTTTTAAGAGACGCAGACGTTTCAAAACTGTATCATTGTGAACGTAAATGATCTGTTGTGATTGTTCTACTCTGCTTTTTTGATATTTAAGGTTTAGCGTTATGGCCATAATCTTGCCTCATCTTAAGTGACGATACGGCCCAAGTTGGTAGACACGCTAAACCTGTGGAGGAACTGGCTCGCAAGTGCAGCTGCCGGAACACACCTGTTGGTATTTGGCGGCTGGTTTACAACTTGAGCGTGGTAGCTACCCAGGCGGGCATTAGAAAAAGCCCTACCACCATGCTATGGTTACCTCACGATGTTTTCCTTCACCGAAAGCTCAAACTCATTGTAGGTGGATTCGAACTCACGTGCCTTTACGCGAAGTTGTATACACTACGACTGCGCTATCATCGCTTCAAGATCGAATTGCACTTTACAGACAGGGCCTCCACAGGTATAGTGTGTCTACAAACTTGGACCATATCGTTACTCAAAATTAGGTGAGATTAAACTATAAATAAAAATCTGCAATCTCCCTTTACTCCCTTCAGTTTTATGAGATAAAACTATTTTATACTTTAATCCAAAATAATCATTGTCATGTCAAATTTTATCAATTTATTTTACAGTGTATAGTTAGAACGTGATGATCATAATCTCACCTGAGCTAAGTACACAAGCTAAGTGTAGGGGAAGGATTGGCTAACACGTCAACTACCGGACCATATAGGTATTTGGCGGCTGATTTCCAACCTAAACGAGGTAGCCAGCCAAGTGGGCATTAGAAAAGCCTTTCCACCATGCTATGGTTCGACCACAATGTTTTTCCTATGTCTAAATTTCAAGCTCAATGCCGGAATTCTAACTCTAACAACATATTAAATATGTTTACCTACTATATTGATACCAAAGCTATTTTATTAAAAAAATATTGAATATACATGTGTAATTTTCCATATGCGAAGCCTTATATTAATAAAATAATAAGACGTCAAAAGTACGATAAAATTACATGAAAATATTAATATACCTTCTCTTAGACACACAAAACCCAGTATTATTAAAACACATCACTCCAAACTGCCGACAATAAATAACGCATTTAGAACGTTGCGTGAGATTAATGGCGACCCCGATAAACATATATCCGTCCCATTTTATCATAATAATTTTGTATGCGTTCATCCCGCTTATTCGGGAGTGAGAAATTTAATTTTGGTAAAAGCGTCTATTTATAATATCGTAATGTACACAGTTAAGGTAAGAATAAGTTTAACGGTGATATTTTATTAGGAGATTCTACCATTTGCTTATGGAAAGAAAGGAAATGTTTTTCCTGCAGATTTCCTAAAAATTAATGAGCGCTGCAAAACATCCTTAGAATAGTACTTTGTAAAAAATGTAGGCACTGATTGAGATGAGATAGATTTCATAATAAATATAAATTGTATGTTCGGTTACCAAAAATATATCGGCTCCAGATCGGATCGCTGAAGCGATGATATCTCAGTTGGTAGTGTGTACGAACGCTGCGTCAATGGACGTGAGTTCGAATCCACCTACTATGATTCAAAGTTTTGGAGAAAAAAAATATCGTGAAGAAACCATAGCATGATGGCAAGGCTTTTTCTAATGCCCACCTGGGTAATGACCGCGTTCAAGTGCAAATTAGCCGCCAAATACTTATAAGTGTGTTCCGGAAGTTGCACTTAAAAACCAGACCAGCCGCTGGTCTTTGTGAGTACATTCTCTTGGACCACATCGTCCCTTAATAGTAGGTTTTTTTATATTTAAGCCTTAGCGTAATGGTCATAATCTCACCTGATCTTAAGTGACGACACGCTAAACCTGTGGAGGAACTGGCTCTCAAGTGCAACTGCCGGCACACACCTATTGGTATTTCGCGGCAGTTTTTCAACTTGAGGGTGGTAGCTAACCAAGCGGTCATCAGAAAAAGCCCTACCACCATGCTATGGTTTCCTCACGATGTTTTCCTTCACCGAAAGCTCAAGCTCATTGTAGGTGGTTCGATTCGAACTCACGTCCCTTGACGCGAATTCGTACACACTACCACTGCGGTATCATCGCTTCAAAAAGGTGAGATTGTAACCATATTGTTAAACCTATAAAGTACAAGAAAAGGAAAGTAAATCCCTACGTCGCTTTGCGTTCGCAAAACAATATTAAATATCGAAGTTACAGTGATTATTGGAAGTTATGGACGTATTTTGAAGCAATGGTAACATAGTGGTAGCATATACGAACACGGTATCAATGAACGTGAGTTCGAATCCTAGCGAAAATATTAAGCATTTGATAAATGAAAACCATCATGATGAAACCATACTATGGTGGTGGGGCTTTTCCAACGCCCTTCTGGATAACAGCTGCCCTTGACAGCCGGTTTCTTCACCTGTCTTCCAGAGTCTACCATCTTGAACCACATCATCACTAAACATCAGGTGAGATTGTGTCCGTAACGCTAAACTTATAAACAATTAAAAATATGTAAATGAAGCTCAGTTAAACCTTCATTTCAACTCTACACTTATAAACTCTTTTTTTTATAATATGTACTTTCTTTTTAAAATCTATATTATCGATAGTTGTCTATGAAACAATGTATACGTCAAAAATACGTTATCAGATGTCATTACATTGATAACGTTAAGAAATAATTAGATAATAAATATTAAAATACAAATAAAGTGAAGCGATAGCTTTAAATGTTGTTTCTCTTTATTACAGAACAACTATTAAGCTTATTGTTTCGTTTCCCTAATCATCTATACCACACGAGACATTACGTTCATCTCATCAAACGCAGAAAAATATAATTGTCTCAAATGATATATTTCAAAAATTTGCAGTAGAAGCGCACTTCCGAAGATTTCCATTGTTTTATTTACAAAACTCCATAATTGTTGTAAAGTCTCGCTGAGGTGCACTCGCCAATTAATTGCCCATCAAAAAGTTTCCCCGGAAACCACAAGGTGCATAAGAAAGTGGAAACAGCTACGTCAATTGGCATATATTTTATATGACACACCAGTTGCCCAAGTAGACATTGATCTGCCCATTGCAGTGGTTAAAACTTAATCATAACTTTACCTATCGCATACATATATAATATAATAAAATCGGCGTGTGTTTGCGATCATATGGCGGAAGTGCATTAAGGTAAATGCAAAATAGAACTGTAATGTATGAAATAAAACGTACGATAGATTTTCATACCAAATATTTCTAAATTTAACAACGTTGATACCGATACTGTTCAAATTATGATACATTATAGAAACTAACATGAAAATTAATTTCACAATTGGGTGTATATGTAATTTGATAATTAGTTAATTAGTTTATACATTACACACGTACAATGTACGAGCTGGATTATCTTCGTCTATAATCATATTACCGCTTCACTGTAGTTTTTAGCGAATCGATTATAACTTTGAAACTTGTCCTCAGAACTTCTACTACACTTATCTTGAAGATTTACGCTGTTAAAATGGATAAATTTTAAATTTTACGCCGGTTTTTCGGCTATAAATATTAAGTAGGCGACGGTGTTCACAAGATAATACGCTATCGTCAAAGATTTGATTAAACAGTGGACGCGCTTCGCCATCGTGAATAACTTAGCTAAATATAATGGATAAGTAGTTATATTTTGTTAAGTGATATTGATATTAAGTAACGCTGTGTCCCACGAAGGTGGGCCTGCTAAGCCAAGTGAAGGGTCTGGCTCTCAAGTGCAACTGCCGGAATACACCTCTTTGGCGGCAGATTTTCACCTTGAGGTTGGCAGTTTTCCAAGCGGAAGTTAGAAAAAGCCCTATCACCTCGATATTGTTTTATCACGACGTTTTCTTTCACCAAAAACTCAAGCTAATTGCAAAGATTCAAACTCACGTCCATTGTACCAACTGAGTTATCATCGCGTCGATAATAGTAACATCGTAATATGTTAACAAAAATATTCGATAGCGCATATCCATTTACCGACAACTTTGTAAGCTGATATGAAAACAATGGGAGTTAAACTGTATTGTAGAATACCTACTTTAATAAAATTATTATACTAACATCTCTTTCCTCTTCTGTACCAGAATGAAATCTACTCTCAAACAGTAACAATCTTTCTCTCGAACTTAAATACGAAGAAATCTAGGAAATATAATAAATGCTTCAACTTAACGAGCTTCATAGAAAATTGAAGAGAAGCCGACTCTATCAAGTTGCAATGAAAACTTCCCGACTGAAAATCAAAATGAAATAGTTACGTATTTCTAACATCGTTTATAACACGTGAGCTGAGAGAAACTTCAGAATGCGATGCCTTTATATTTATTAGTGTGCTTTCAGGATGTAAATGTTGCAAGACATCTTAAAGTTTAAATTCCATGTTTACTGATTTTATATTTACCGCAAGCTGTGCTAATGATTTCGTTTCCAAATTACTATTATTTTTTGTTTGTTTTTGGTTTATATTTAATGAAACAATCACTCACGGAGTTATCTGTTTATTTCCAAAACAACAACTGACTATAATCTATGTGGGTAAACGCAATACTTGTTTATATAAAAATTAAACTACTACCTACATTTTTACACATAATGCAGTCACTATATATAATGAAGTTTGTCTGTATATTCATGCAAACATAATATATAACAGTTTTTTAAAATAAAAGTAGCTTAGTTACTTCTTCTAACATCGTCTATCTGCCAGCGCATGTTCCGTCAAAATCGGTCCAGCCCTTTCGGGGATTAGCCGGAACAAATAAACAGACAGCCAAATTTATTAAAAAATTAATAACGTTTTTTTTTTGTTATATATATTAGTACCGTATATACTTTCATATGCATTTAGTTGAAAGTTGTTATTTTGATGTTACAAACAGACACTTCAATTTCGTTTATTTGTATTGATTACCCATCCACGTGTAATTAAAAATTACTTTTACACCCCCTCTGGAACAGTATTGATACTGGATGAGGATCCCATGTCCGTTTCTGTACTCCTGACTACATGTATGCAAAATTACATCATGGACGGTTAGGTATTGACTCACCCTTCTTGCTTAACGTTCTATTCCTTTCTGCTCGGCTCCTAAGAGTTATAGCGTGAAATTAAATAATCTATAACATTCTTTAATAGTAGAGTTTTAAAATGTAGAAAGATTTATCCGAATCCGGCAATTAATTTCCGAGATTACCGAGTACAAACAAACAAACTCTTCATCCTAATTAGGCATTAGCTGTGCTGGCGACTTCGTTTGCGAGGAGTTATAATTTATTTAATTATTTGTAACTTTTTCAATATAACTTTGCCCCTATTAGTGGGAGCGTGATGTTAAAAACCCTTGTCAATTATTGCTCTATCATGCTTTTGATATTCGAATAATCATTTCTAACATTAACGCTTACAAACAAACTTATCCACTTTATAATAATAATATAGATAGATTCGATTAAAAGGTCGAAGAGTTTAGATGTTAATAATGATAATTCTATAAGAGGGTTTACATTTATGTCCAACGTACTTAATTCAATACGTAATTCAATTGTTACTAATTATTACATTGTAATAGTTAAATATATGTACGGTGAAATTTTGAATATATATTGTAATACAAAAGTCTCTGATCTTCGTCAGACGGAAATATTAGAACGAATAAATTTAAAAAATCAAAATTATTATCTAACGTTGCGACCACAATCTCTACTATGTCTCTCAAGATAATGAACACGCTAAGCCTAGTGGAGGGCCTGGCTCTCAACTACAACTGCCGGAACATACCTATAGGTATTTGACGGCTGATTTCTAACTTGAAAGTGGGAGAGCATCAGAAAAAGCCCTACCGCCATGCTATGGTTTCATCGTCAAAAAATTGGTGCACCTATCACTAATGCGATAGGCGGACCTGCGGTTGGAAGGGCCAACCAGTTCACTAATAAAAGGATAAACTGTATTTTCATTTGATATTTATATAATACAATAGAACGCTGGTAACACCACTTTATAAAAGTATGATGTAGCCAGGAGTTAGGGGCTAAGCCGTCGTCAGCTCCGGCTTAAGCTGCTGAAGTTAAAGAGTAAACTTTGTTACCAACTTCGATGTTGCATGAATACAAAATAGATATTGTTAACAAGTACGCTGATGGCTTTGTTTTCTCACTTTGAGGAGGAAAATACGTGGAAAATCTCTTTAACCGACTTATTATACGTATTCGGACGTTCGGTATTTTACTTGTTATTTTATGAAGCGATGATAGCTCAGTGGTAGTGTGTAACTATGCGGTAAAGGATGCGACTTTGAATCCATCTACAAGAGCTTTCGGTGAAGGAAAATATCGTGAGGAAACCATGGCATGGTGGTAGAGCTTCTTCTCATACTGGCTAGCTACCACCCTGAAATTAAAAATCTGCCGTCGAATACCATTAGATGTCTTCCGGCAGTTGCATTTGAGAACCAGTCCCTCCCACCTCCTATAAACTGCGTTTTCTCTGGTGTTGTGGGTGTTCACAGCCGGCGGTGATCGCTTACAATCAGGTGAAACGCTTGCTCGTTTTCCATCCATCCCATAAAAAAACAACCCAATATATATTAGAACCCAATTTAATACAGCGTTGGTTATAACGTGGAATTTCGTCCGGGAATACATAAAAATCTTTTTACTCTTTGTTTTCGGGTCTGCATACTAGAAACACATTGAAAGCAATATTAATGACCCTATTCAGGTTGTCTTTCAAAATTACTTATTCTGTATTTTTTTTTTCGAACTGAAATACTCTGTAAGCTCTAACGGATTTGACAGCTTCACCAAACTTGTTGGAGCGAGTGCTGAGGGCACTCAGTCCCGAGGCAGCGGGCACAAGGGTGCCAGTACGGCCTAACCTCGGCTTGGACTGTTGCCAATAATTGAAAAAAGATTCACGATCCTGACTAACCAACAGGTCCTGTTTTACTCATTTATTATCCTAACAACGACCTTATCGGGTAAGCAGCTCAAGGGCCGCGAGGGTAGTCCCTTACAGAACCGTGTACTTAACGTGTGAGTGTGAACGAATGTTATGCGGTGTGACGTTGTACTCTCAGTGATGTTGAGTGTCACTGTATCGCGTGAGCAGAGTCACTCGAGGGCTCATATCCGGAGGATCGAACCTAGGTTTAGGCGTCTGCGGAGGGAGGCCGCGGCGGGTGTGTGGAAGCGAAATTATCCGCTCGGCCTCGGCGGCGAGGGCGGCGGTTACGCGGACGTGTGCGCGGACACGTGCGATTGGCGGAGACGGCAGGGAGAAGCGCATTTAATCTCGTTATTTTATCAACGGATGCGGATTGGAAGTGTAGCTAACTGCGTGTACTATTTTGGGGCTTGAATAAAGTTCGGCATTAAAAAAAAAAAAATTAAGGTCTTTACATACATGGACGGAAGATCCATATCTTTATGGAGATCTACATTACGGATATAGAACGAGGCTTGGACGGCTTTAAGCATGAATCTGTTCGGACATTCTATATCGATATTACAATACTAGCTGTGGTTGCGAGTGAATTCGAGTGAAACAAAAAAAATATGAATGTGTCTTCCCTAAACACGAACCTTGGAGGTTTCATAAAAAAATCCTATAAAGACAGTATTTATTATAGCGGGAACCCATCAAAACGCGAACGATCGTACGAAATCGTTTATAACGAAACGCTCTCGACAACATGCGGAATCGATCAACTCTACATTTGAACGGATAAAGGTCAATTTCGAAGGGAACGACCCGCGACTCATATCGGCGGCCATTACACAAAAGGGAATGACGTTATTTCAACTTTATACGTATCACTCTTAAAATACATATTCATGGGTTATATTTATTTTTGTGTTCTTGTTGTCTTTGAAGTGTGTAGTCATTTTTTGTTATGGTTTAGCTTCCGGATGTGATCACACCTGAGGTTATTTTATTTTTTATTTTATTATCCTTTCTTCACTAATATCGCCTGATCTTAAGTGACGATACGGCCCAAGTTAGTAGACATGCTAAACCTATGGAGGATTTGGTCTCAAGTGTAGCTGCCGGAACACAATTTTTAACTTCAGGGTGGTAGCTAGCCAGGCGGGCATCAGAAAAAGCCCTACCACAATGCTACAGTTTCCTCACGATGTTTTCCTTCATCGAAAGCTCAAGCTCATTGTAGGTGATTGGAATCAAACTCACGTCCCTTGACGCGAAGTGGTACTGAGCTATCATCGCTTCAAAAAGGTTTAGTCTATACGGACAGTTTCCAGAAAATTGAAGTTACTGCGATTATGTTCAGCTAGAATATGTTAATACCTTTTGCACGCCTTATAAGTAAGGCGTTGAGGTGGGTACTACTGTCACTTCACGCAAAACAACTGATTTTTTCAAAATTAAAATGTCTTTATTGATCATATATTGCACCTGTAAAATAATATATACACACACGTATCAAGAAAAACCTCTATTTTTAACACTCACGATATTTTTGATGCTATTTTTGTTATTTAAACTAGTAAAAAAACTATTTTAAAAAGTTAAGTTTTGTACGTCCGTGTGTCTGTATTTGCGGATCCTGTATGTTATCACGATAACGACCGAAATACTTTACAAATGGAGTCTTTTTTTCTTACGCTTCAATATAATTAGGAATAGAACCCTATTATCTTACACGGTCTGATTCGATGTGGTTTCATTGTTATTAATATAAAAAAAATAAAAGAAATGATGAAGCGTTCACTTTAGGATTTATCTTTTTCTAGATTTAGAGCTAATGTTGCAGTACTGTTAAGAGATTATAAGTTATAAATTACTCCCATAATTTTTCACCCATTGAAAATTTATCGTTTTTTATAATCACAATTATTTTTATATATTTTGTTTAGCTTGAAATTTTTCTATTTTTTGTCTTCCAATTTGCATGTCTTCGTTGCCACAAGAGGTCCCGTGTATTTCGTTCAGAATTAGCTCAATTATATTTTATAACTATTGTAATGCACTGACCACTGGTCCTAAATAAATAAATAAACCAAAGTTAATATGATGTCCAACCTTTTTTTATGGTTTAGCGTTAATTCCACAATCTCACTTGATGCTAATTCACGATGTGGCTTAAGATTGTGGACACGCTAAGCCTTATGAGGGACTGACTCTCAAATGCAACTGCCGAAACACATTATAGGTATTTGGCGGTAGGTATTCAACTTGATAGGTAGCTAGCTAGATTAGAAGAAGTCTGGGCGGTGACCCTGGTCTCTCGCAACAAGGGAGATCAAAATATCGTCTTTGTTTCAGTGAGTAGTGTCGGATGATTATCACCAAGCTAATCACCAGATGCACCTCTCCTTAACTTGAGCCCAGATATTGCGTTAACAAGTTACGATGCCCAAGTCCATAAACAATAGAATTATGAACACCACGTTGATGTAAAACATTCGGTAGCTAGTATTGCATGTTATTTTAGTGATTCGAATTCACGTCCAGTAACACGACATCCGTACACGCAACCAACTGACCCGTTATCACTATCAGCAACACTTGAACGTCGCTAGCATTTCTAGAATTAGTAAACGTAATTCAATTTATGACACAATAATCATGAGACACGAAGCCTGCGTTTACAGGAATAGGGTTTCGTTATTGGCTGGCAGCGCGTCGCGAAAATCGTAATGGTGCGTAAAATGTGGCACCCCAATCAAATATTACGTTCATGGCAACGTTATCTTTATAACAAGCCAGTGTGAGTTCATGTTGCAATGGTCCATTTATGAAGATGTATGAGGAACGCCGTACAATACGTAACTTTTATTAAATTGGGCGAGTAATGTTGTGGAATTCCACAGTCGAGCGTTGTTTATGAGACGCCATTTTTACGTTCTTGATGGAAAGTTCGTAGAGGACGATTTGCAAATTTGATGACAGTTGAGGGAAAAGTTTCAAAGAGCCGTCACATTGATGCAAATGTCGTTAAATGAGGGAGATGAATGATCTGATTCTCTCATTTTAAAACTATGTTTTCAGCAGTTTCTTCACATATGTGCACTATTTCCCAACTGAGTCTTGGTTACGTCAGTCATTTTAGTTAATACTATCTAGTGTTTATTTACTACGAACTCTATAATTAACTAACCCTAAATTACCATGTCTAATGTAGTCTTCGGGCTCTTATAGAACATATTTTCACTTTAATCCTTACATATAATATAAATGCAAAGTAAACTTGTTTGTTTGTTTATTTTTTTATTTTATAGTTAATGTTTAGCGTGATGGTAATAATTTCACCTGATCTTAAGTGACGATACGGCCCAAGTTGGTAGACACGCTAAACCTGTGGAGGAACTGGCTCTCAAGTGCAGCTGCCGGAACACACCTATTGGTATTTGGCGACAGGTTTACAACTTTCGGGTGGTAGCTAGCCAGGCGGGCATTTGAAAAAGCTCTACCACCATGCTATGGTTTCCTCACGATGTTTTCCTTCAGCGAAAGCTCAAGCTCATTGTAGGCGCTTGGATTCGAACTCACGTCCCTTGACGCGAAGTCGTACACAATACCACTGAGCTATCATCGCTTCACTACCTACTACACTAGCTAGCTAGTCAAGTGAGCATTCGAATAATGCTATACTTTTACCACGTTACATTTTATCACCGAATAAAGCTACGCGGCGTCTTTTCATATTGCGACGGAACTTTTCTAAATCCTCTAATCCCTTTTATACATAAAATGTAAGAGAAAAACACAGTTTAAGTTAGTAATTGGCATCGAATGCGAACACGGTAACTAAGAGATCAGAAAACATTCCTGAGAACGGACTTAAACAATAATATAAATTTCCAGTAAAAGCGAATCACTTTATTACAAACACTACAGACGATTCTCGAGGAATTGAATTTTCAACGTTGCCGCTTTGTTCTTCTACTAAAGACTGTATCATTTCAATTGCAATAACATTCTGTTGTTTAAACTCAACAGTGCCGTTTAAAATGCTTTCTGTATTTTCTTAAATACATTTTATTATTGTAATATCATAGGTACTTTATATAGCTTTTATTAATATTGGTGAATACATACAGAGAGAGAAAATGAGAGAGATAGAGAGAGAAAGAGATAGAGAGAGTAAAAGAGAGAGGGAGAGAGTAAAAGAGAGGGAAAAGAGAGGGAGGGAGAGAGAATGAGATAGAGAGAGTAAAAGAGAGAAGGAGAAAGTAAAAGAGAGAGAAAAAGAGAGGGAGGGAGAGAGATAGGGAGAGAGAAACAGAGAGTGACTGCCTGATATCACTATAATTCACATAGTAATTAACCTGGGTGGTTATTTTCGATCATTTTTTAAATGTCACTATCTCGACATTGTCCTTGAAAATATTGTCTAGCAAATCGGTCACGTGGTTCTAATACTTTCCATATTTTTAACCTCTTAGAAAGTGTTTTTATAAAGTGGCTCTAAATTGCAGTAAGAAAATATATTTATTTAGCAAAACGTTGAGTCCTCTTTAAATCGAAAACTTTTGGTAGGATTTAATTCTACAATTTCATGTATGGATTAGCAGATTGAAAAGTTTGCAAGAAAAATCATTGTTGTAATTAAAACGATTGATTTAACAAGAATAATCTTTCCTAGAGCGAGGTTGATTAAGAGATATAATTTCTTAAAACCAAATATGCAAGCGAACAAAGCGATGATAGCTCAGTGTAGTGTATATGACTTTGCGTCAAGGGACGTGAGTTCGAATCCAACCACCTACAATCAACAGCGACCTACAACAGCTTGAGCTTTCGGTAAAGGAAAACATCGTGTGGAAGAAACCGTAGCATGGTGGTGGGGCTTTTTCTAAAGTTGTAAACCTGTCGCCAAATACCAATAGGTGTGTTCCGGCAGTTGCACTTGAGAGCCAGTTCCTCAACAGGTTTAGCGTGTCTACCAACTTCACCGTATCGTCACTTCAGATCAGGTGAGATTATGGCCATAACGGTATACCTTAAACATTAACAAAATGAAATTCAAAATTCGATTTAACTATCCTTGAGTATTTTAATTCCAAACAGTTCCATGTTGTTGAAAATTTAATAACAAATACTACATCAATTGTTTGGCTGTAGAACTTAGTGTATAGCACAGAACTGCGAGACGTAACATTGATTCCGAATGCAGACAAAAATTCGGACGGACTTACAGAATTCTCTTCGTTGAAGCGCCATTGTGCACAGTTCGAAATCCGATTCTAGTTAGTGATTCATTCCGACAACTGAACTTTTGTGTTCAGGGTTGCCAGCAATCTACTGCTTATTTCGATTACCTTTTTTATATCCGTCGTAGCTTTAGAAATTGTATATGCCCATGAGATCAGTAAAAGGAATGATTAAAAGTATTCATGGAAAAGTAGTGAAGCAATAAAGTGAGTGTATTTAAATCTACTTTTTAACCAGCAAACACGAGAACTGGTGGTGTAATATGATCGCCATTTTCTTTTCTTTTTTCTAGCAAACGTGTCATCTGCAGGTAAGTGATCACCGCCACCCATGGATACGCACAATATCAAGGGATAGCAGGTCTTTGCCGACCTTTATTAAGGGACTGTTGGAACATACCTATCGGTATTTGGCGGTAGATGTTCATCTTGAAGGTGGTAGCTACCCAGGAGGTTATTAGAAAAAATCCTGCTATGGTTTCCTTACGATGTTTTCCTTCACCGAAAGCTCCAGCTCATTGCAGGTGGTTGGACTCGAACTCATGCCTGTTGACGCGGCGATCCTACACATTACCACAGAGCTATCATCGCTTGGTAACATGCTTACTATTAGTTAGGGTGTCATGACTTCAGGTACGGTATGAAAGCTATGCCTGGTGTGACGATAAGGGCATTCAGTGTTGCCATAGTATCCTATTTAGTGGCTATTTGAGGCTGCTTTTCACCCGATGAGTCTTGTTATCATTTTATTTTCTTTCCTACTTGGTCACGCAAGAGGGGTTGCATGCTACCTAAGTACATCCGGCGCACCCTGAGTAGTAAGTCTCAATGTGAACTTTACTGACTGGCCAACCTTTTCAACACGACACGAACTTATTTATAAATATGACACTATGAAGACGAAACCACGCAAGAGAAAGTACGTATACGAAGATGCAAAAAAGGGTCCCGAAACTTTGTCATGCACCTACAGAAGAGATCTTTAAGAAGTGATAATGGCTCAGCGGTGGTGTGTGCGCACTTCGCGTCAAGGGATGTGAGTTCGAATCCACCTACAAATTGCTTGAGCTTCCAGTGAAGGAAAACACCGTGAGGACAGCATAGCACGGTTGTAGGGCTTCTCTAACGCCCGCCTTGCTAGGTATCACTCTCAACTTGAAAATTTACCACCAAATACCAACCAAATACCACCAACTTAGGCCATATCGTGAGGTGAGATTATGACCATAACGCTAAAGTTTAACTACAAAAAAAAATGTAAATGCGTCGTTCGAAGTTCCGTTCAATACGTTAACTATATTAGCTACACAATGAAATATGCGTGGGGTTTTTTACTTCCAAAGGACCCCTGGTACTGAACTATACAACGTTACAGATTCAACCCCCGTAACAGACAATGGGCGAATCAAAAAAGAATCAATCGACGCTCACTATTGTTCTATTGACGTGCTTTCGTTTTGTTCACGATGGCGCTGTCAGGGGTTTGGGCTGTAAATGGGGGTGATTTGTTAACTATCCAAATGTACCATATCATTACAATGCAAAAGAGTCAACAATTATATCAGTAGTAAACTAGAATGAACGATACGTTCATGAAAATCGATCAGAACATATAAAATAAAGTTCCTAACGCTGTAAACACGAATAATCGATACTCGAGTAATCTTCGTATCACCTATACTCTGGAATGCTAGATGGAGTTAAAGTAGCCAGATTTTAAGTTTTTTAGACAAACAATTTTTTATCTTTAAAATAAATCTTTTTTTTTTTGATAAAAAGTATCCCGTGTCACTTCTAAAACCTCCAAGAATATGTGTACAAAGTTTCACGATGATCTGTTAAGTAGTTTTCGCGTGGAAGCGTAATAAACAAACTTACATTCACATTTATAATATTAGTAGGGACATATAAGTTTATTCGCTGAACACCACTATGTATTATGTAATAGTTAAAATATATATATTAAATTAAATTTACTTAACCGTCTGTAAACAGTGTTTGGTTTGTACACAAATACTTCATTCGACAATAAATTCTTGTTTCATACTATTCGGAACGTGATTTTTCCGTAGTCGGGTTTGAGTTTTCGAACTTGTTTTTATTTTAATTATAGTTTTTCCTAAATATTTTGATTCTATTATTGTACATAGATATAGGTTATATACTAAATGATTTAATGGAAACGAAATAAAACAAATTAAAATAGATTTTATCGCGGTTATTTATTAATTTTGATCCCGACGTTGCAAAAGTTTTTCAGCCTTCGCGGCCACGGGGCGGACTGAGGTGTAGGTTGTCCAGAAAAGTTCATGTTACAGTGTCTAACTTCGATTTAATATTATTATTCATTAAAAAAGTAAATACAACCTACACCTCAGACCGCCCCGTGGCCGCGAAGGCTGAAAACGCTTTGCAACATCGGGATCAAAATTAATAAATAACCGCGATAAAATCCGTTTAAATTAGCTTTATTTCCATGAGTAATATTCGCGTAGACATAAAAAATTATTATGGTTTAATGGAAATTTTAAAGACCTTTCTTAATCTTTCTAATTGATCAAGAGATCGTGAGTTATGGAGATTTTTCAGCAATTCATTATGATCCAAGGAATACATATAACAATTTACCTAAAGGCTCGAGCCTACGGAGCGTTACATAGGCCTGTCCCTTAGCAAACAGCGACTACCCTAAATCGATTACTGCTGTATTTAGATTACACATAGAATAACTTAGATATAATATATATTGGATAGGCTTACAAAGAAAATAAATTTGGCTCAAATTCGACGTGTGACTTTAGAAATTATTACCCAATTATCGGGCGTACGCAAGCAAAGCCGCAAATGTTAAATATGTATATTTAGTGGGCCGGCAAGACAGTTGCGACTGGCCTATGACATTTGCCCCCACGCCAGTCACTACTGTTACTGGACCGTACTGAAACTTACCATCAGGTGAAATACAGTCACTTTGCCGAGCTAGAATAAAAAAAAATTAGCTAATTAAGCCCTTTCATCTAATATCCAACACAATATTTTTCAGTATATATATTTTTAGTTCGTTTATGTACTATAGAGGGCGCCGCATTCAAACGCACCCAATGACATATCACGCATTGAATTTTGAACAGTAGTTTAGAAGTTAGGAGCTGATGAATATACGCACATACGTACATACGAACCGGTCAAACTCATAACCCTCCTTTTGCTTCATCATAGACGGGGAAAATAATCAATCTCTATAAATGAAACATATGCCCTTGAGAACTAACAATTATTTTCCAATATAAAAGTTGATGTTCAACTTAAATTTAAATTCAAACCAGTGATAAATAAACACACGAAAGTTACCTAAAACGTGGTATCTTTATCGATAAAATGTAATATGTGTAAATATATTTTGAATATAGGCATATAGGTATACGGCATTTTCTAATTCCCGCCTGGCTATCTACCACCCTCAAGTTGGAAATTTGCCGCCAAATGCCTATAGGTGTATTCCGGTAGCAGCACTTGAGAGCCAGTCCCTCTGCTAGGCTTAGCGAGTTCACCATCTTAAGACGCATCGTCACTTAACGTCATGTGAGATTGTACTATAACAATACAAAAAATACCTCTACTAAAATACAGCTCCGAAAACTTAATTAAAATCAGTTCCAACAACTTTCAAACACATTACAAAACAGAATTTTCTAGAAACCTAAGCGAGTTTTAATATTGCAATCGTTACTTACTAAGTTACAAGTAATCACTCTCGAGACGCAGACAATGTATTATATACAGTTAACGTTTCAATCTAAGAACTTCAACCTGCTGAATCATTGCTAAATGAAATTACAACAAATTAAAACGTCTCACTCGGAGCAGACGCCGGAAGTTTAAAACTTAATACAAGAACAGAATAGTATCTGCGTCTAATCAAGAAAAAGTTAGAATTATGTATACAGAAAAATTATCTACACCGATATAATAAAGCTGAGAAGTTGTTTATAAACGCGATGCAATGATAGCTCAGTTCGTAGTGTGTACGGACTCGGCGTCAAGCGACATAAGTTCGAATCCACCTACAATGAGCTTGAGCTTTCGGTGAAGAAAAACTTTAAGGTAACCATAGCATGGTTGTAGGGCTTCTTTAACGCCCACCTTGCTAGCTATCACCCTCAACATAAAAATGATCCGCCAAATACCAACCGGTGTGTTCACACAGGCTTAGTGCGTCCACGAACTTGGGCCTTAACGTCACTTAAGATCAGGTGAGATAATGGTCATAACACCAAACCTTAACTATAAAAAAATCTTTGAAACTATCTATCATGTGCTAAAATATTTCCAGGGGATAAAAAAACGATTTAAGTTCCTCGCGAACAAAGTCGTGGGCATAGCTTGTTCTTTAATTATACCAGAAATATATGAGACATATTGTTAACCTTACAAATATGCGGGATGCTTGAACACGAATATTACCTTTTCTTATAAAAAAATCCAACGTAACAGTTGTCAATTGTGTTGAATTTAATAAAATCTGCCCAGCAATTTCAGAGTGATCAGAGACAGAAAAATATTACGTAAATAAAACTTTTTGAACAATAAATGATAACTAAATCTATATTCAAAACATATTTTACGTACGTATTCAACATTTTATTCAGTTATACTTTTAATATAAAGGGATGTAAATATTGGGTGGGTGTTTTATGGCAATATATAGAGTTATATGAGGGTAGTTTATAACACCGATTAGTAGAAAGTGCGATGCAACCGGCTTTGGGTTCAGTCTAAGCTTGACGCTTGAGGCGTATTTGTCATACGTAGCTAGAGCATTACCTAAGGGACCTAAGATTTGTATATCTCTATTATTGACATTGCTCTGGCATTTATGCTGTGAATCATTATCGCCAATGATTTATACTGGGCAGAGAGAAACACCAGTAGTGAAGGTGAGTGTTGACATTGTCGAAAAGAGGCCTCCTTAAGCCGTGATCCGAGGTCGCAAGTCTCGGACACTGTCTCTCGTGTTATCCTCTCTCTGCTACAATGATTAGGTTTCACGATGTGCCGGCACACTTACGGTAATCCGCGGTTTGCTAAGAAGTTCGTATATCATTCTGACAGTAGATTTAGCCGTTTCACCTTTTAACTACTTCCGATTATCTTTTAAACAACTACTAAGGCTTTCTAAGAAAGTTATTCTTCAACAGAAGCTTAGGATTTCATGTTTCTACATATATGATAAGTAACCTCTTATCATATCATACGACAGCTTAGTAAAATTAGACAAATTTAATTATGAAGATGACGAAATACCTTGATTAAAATATAGACAACAGTGTATTCAATAAATAATTTCTTATTTATTCTTATCCATACTAATATTATAAATGCGAATGTGAGTTTGTTTGTTATTCTTTCAGGCTAAAACCGCTGAATCGATTATGATAAATTTTGGTGTAGAAATAGATGGGAACTTGGAGACGGTGACAGGCTACTTTTTCTCGCGAAATCCTTACTTGAAGTGGGGTAAAGAGGGATGAAATGTGTATGACTCTTTTTATTGCGTCATTCAATTTATTTGACAGTATCAATATTAACGCAAGCAAAACGGCAGGCACGAGCTAGTGTATCGTAAAAAACTGCCAATAACTAATATAATATATTATAAAACGTTTTATAATATATTTGAAAAAAGGAAGTCGCACCGAAAATAATTATCATGTAAAAAGCTGCACTGCGAGGCGCCACTATTAAAACCCTCCATAACTCTCATAAAAGTAAACTAATAAAATATAATTTAACTTAAATAGTTGAATAAACTTATAAATCTGTTAAGTTTATTGTAAAGTTTTCACAGACCAACTGAAACAAGTCGAAAACGATCCAGTAACACGCGACGCGATACTTGAAACTTGTAAACAAGTGTTCATTAGATTGTAACGTCAATTCGTTTTATCGGTTACTGAAATCAGTCGGCTGCCGCCATCTTGTTCAGATATATTGCATCTTCTCACGAATTTGTAATTAATTTCAAGACTAATTTATATAATGACTTTGTTTACTTAATTAAAACTATATTCGAGCTGCTATTTGTTATAAAAATATTTTTAAACAAATGTAACCAATTTGATCTCTGTGAATTCTATTTGTTGATACCTCTGGCTTCGTTCGGGGTTTACCTGTGTACTGTACGCGATCGTAAAGTCCATTCTTAGTGGTTGTCTATTAAGACATTGGGGGAAGTAGGTTTAGAAATGTCGTAATGAATCAGTCAACAGTATTTGTAAGAAAGAAAACATAGTTTTTAAAATCCAAAAGTGCCCGTCTGATAATCCAATTATAATTGAATGACATAGATTTTAGTATTCATATTAAATAGAAGGGAAATTTAATAAAGAAACGGTCCCAATACTTTAAGTTCTTTGGGCATGAATGTTACACACCCATACACACTGCCATCCGGACGTCCACGAACAAAAACTTTTTTAGTGTATCATGAAATAAATAAATAAAAAAAATGTCTAGTGTGATAGTGAGAGTATTTTTATAGATAAAAAAAAACATTTGCATTGTCGTAGAAACACAAAAGATTTAAAATAATTATCTCGAAAATTCCTAGACTTTGGAAAGTTGATAAACGCAAATGCTTCACGTTATAAGGCGTGCAGCACATACAAAGTACTCCGTCTTCTTTTGAAACGAGTTAAAAAAGCGCTTATTCTATACTGTATACAACGAAAAGTATACAAAAGTGGATAAAAAACTCTATATCCCAGCATTATGAAAGGGTATCCAGCTCGGCACACGCTGAAGCGCCCCAGGAAATACGCAGCGCTGATTTTCAGCTGGAACCCGGTGCATGTCACCGTACGTAATAAATATAATATCAACAAATATACTGATTTCTTAGGTTTACGCGAATATTATTCATTGAAATAAAACTAATTTAAACGGATTTTATCGCGGTTATTTATTAAATTTTGATCCCGACGTTTCGAAAGCTTTTCAGCCTTCGTGGTCACGGGGCGGACTGAGGTGTAGGTTGTCCAGAAAAGTTTATGTTACTGTGTCTACCTTCAATTTAATTTTTAATATTTCTTTATTATTATTTCTTCTTTTATTCATTCATTCATTTATTCATTCATTCATTCATTCATTCATTATTATTCTTTATAATTATTAATAAATTCTTAGGATAAGAAATATAGGGACCCGCGTAAAAGAACATATAGCTGATGTTAAACACCGACGCTCTACGAAGTCTGCAGTTGCTGAACATTCAGAAGAAGGCTCCAAACATTATCTTCGATTCGACAAGCCACAAATCCTTGCCAAAGAACACCGATTCCTACCTAGGATGATTCGTGAGGCTATTGAAATTAAAAAACATCCGAATTTCAATAGAGAAGATGGTTGGAAGCTAGCACAAGCCTGGGATCCAATTATACATTTAATTAAATCGGAACGCAAAAGACCAATTGCCAGACCTCAAGACACTGTGAGCTCTTTCTGCGTAGATCGGAACACTATAAATATTAAAAATTAAATTGAAGGTAGACACAGTAACATAAACTTTTCTGGACAACCTACACCTCAGTCCGCCCCGTGACCACGAAGGCTGAAAAGCTTTCGATACGTCGGGATCAAAATTTAATAAATAACCGCGATAAAATCCGTTTAAATTAGTTTTATTTCAATGAGCAAATATACTGTTAAATGTATTTTTTTTCTATGCTAAAAAGGGCAACGAACATGCAGATGTCCATTCTGATTCTAAGTGGTTACCGTCGCCTATCGACAACTACAATATGAAGGGCATTGCCACATTGGAGGGCATATTTCAACCCTTTTTTTTAGAGCTCTATATTATGACTTTGGGTGAAATCCGTACCGGGCAGCCCGTTCCATAGATGTATAAATGTGTTATTATATGTCTAAATATAATTTAATCTCATACCTTATTCTGGAACTGTTCAATATACTAACGAAAAATGTAATTCTTACCTGAAAACAAAATTAAATAATATTAAAAATCGAAAAATTACTTTTTTTTATTATACTTATGGTTTTAGTTAGGGTTATGGCCATAATCTCACCGGATTTTAAGTGCCGACACGGCCCAAGTTAGTAGACACGCTAAACCTGTGGAGGAACTGGCCTCTCAAGTGCAGCTGCCGGAACACACCTATTGGTATTTGGCGGCAGGTTTACAACTTGAGGGTGGTAGCTAGCCAGGCGGGCATTAGAAAAAGCCCTACCACCATGCTATGGTTTCCTCACGCTGTTTTCCTTCACGGAAAGCTAAAGCTCATTGTAGGTGCTTGGATTCAAACTCACGTCGCTTGACGCGAAGTCGTACACACCACCACTGAGCTATCATCGCATCATAATTCCGGTAGGTAATACTTGAACGCCCCTTTCGCGTGTCCACCATTTTATGTCATATCGTTGTTTAAGACTAGATGAGATTGTAAACATACCGTAAAATGTATAAAGTATAAAAGTATACACATTATCTACGCATATCTTATATATATTTATTTATATAAAATTATTTATGCATAACTTATTAGATAAAATTCTATCTGAACCGTTAAAACGTGACGTCGCGGAAAAGTATATACAGAAACTTATGTATTTTGCGTTTTATTTATATACAAAAAAATGTAATACGGTTTATAAAAAAGTCAAAATGGTCAAAATCTATATTTATCTTTCGTTATGACTATTGACAAGCGATGATAGCTCAATGGTAGTGTGTACGACTTCGCGTCAAGCGACGTGAGTTCGAATCCAACCACCTACAATGAGCTTGAGCTTTCGGTGAAGGAAAACATCGTGAGGAAACCATAGCATAGTGGTGGGGCTTTTTCTAATGCCCGCCTAGGTAGCTACCACCCTCAAGTTGAAAATCTGCCGCCAAATACCAATAGGTGTGTTCCAGCAGCTGCACTTGAGAGCCAGTTCCCCAGATTTAGCGTGTCTACCAACTTGGGCCGCATCGTCACTTAAGATCAGGTGAGATTATGGCCATAACGCTATGCTCAAAAAAAAAAAAAATCATGGCTGCAACATCAGGGTGTCAGTTTGTACGTAACTATAATAAACCCCCTACTAACACTACAATATCAGTCTAAATACTATATTTATATCACTAAAGTATTGAAATCCAGTACATTAAATATATTCAATACTTTTTTCTTAAATTATTCATTGTAAAACATCACCGGAATTATGTTATTTAGGCAGCATTTTGTTTTCATCTGAATTTGAATGAAAAAAATTTGCATTTGAATTAACGTGATATTATCCGTTCGTTTTAAGACCCCGTCACTTGTTCGTTGCTTTTTTGACCCTTATGTTGCGTTTTAAGCTAAATCTTGCTCGATCTTGTTTTGATTATCAATTTACTCAACTTATATGTATATATATGTTTTGAAGTGATAATACCGAACCCACTTACAATGAACTTGTGGTTTTGGTGAAGGAAAACGTCGTGATGAAACCATAGCATAGTGGTGGCGCTTTTTCTAATGCTTGCCTGGCTAACTACCACCCTTAAGTTGAAAACCTGCTGCTAAGGACCTCTTATTCCGGTAGTTGCACTAGGCTTAGCGTGTCTGCCATCTTGGGATACATCGTCACTTAATATCAGCTGATATTGGCCATAACGCTAAACATTAGCTATGTGTATGCATGTGTTTGTTATATCGATTACATATTACGTTAGAAATTTCGCGTGATTGTGTTTAATGAAGCGAATTGTGAATAAAAAGTCGAGGGGAAACAATTGTAATATTAGAATCAAAGTCTTCCTTAATGCGTTTTACGAACATAAAGCATTGACACAATATATTATAATTATCCTAAGTGATATCAGGACAATGATATATACATTTCATTGTCACTAAATAGGATAATGAACACCTTATAGGTTCGGTTTAGGGCATTTTCTAAGTTCATATAACTGAAAGCCTGTCGTCAAACATCATTAGGTGTGTTCTGGAAGTTGCGCCTTAGGCTGAGTTTTTCTACCACATTTTGGACCACATTGTCACTTAACAATGAGAGATTGTTACTAAATTGAGCACACAAATTTTAGTAATTATTTTGGTATTTGCTTGAGCGATCCTCGAGAATAACGTCGAAAAACCTACAGGCGTGTTCTAGAAAATATTCTCGAGAGTCGGTCCCAAATAAAATGCAAATATATATGTTATGACTTACAGATGTTGTAAAAAGACTCTTCTTCAATGGCTAATGACATTCACATATGATGATACTGAAAATCTCATATCCAACGTGTACTAGTCTAATTTTTAGACAACTAAATTCGTTTCGGCCACTATTATCACACACACACATACACACACACTTCACTCATTTTTTTTTTAATTTCTCAGTTATTATTATCATAAATTTTTATATTGTTTAACTTCCTTTTTTTATTATTTCAATGTTCCCTTAAATTTTGTCAGTATCCGGAGGTGGGCGCTGTTAATTGCGACACAGTTAGATTACTTTACTGCAGTTAGCAACATAAAATTGTACTATATGTTATATTGTTTTTTGTACCAATAAAGATTTTTATTTTTTTTATTTTTTTCTATACACAAATCTGAGTCACATCGTCACTTAGCATCGAGAGAAATTGTTACAATACCTATACAATATATATGAAAGAAGTATTGGCCAGTGTTAATGTTTTCGTTTCTTAACAACCCACAGAGTTCAATTCGAAACGTTTCTTCACGGTTAACTGCCTATTAATTATCGAATACTGTGAAACTAACTATATTCCACGTAGTCGTGTTACGTTCTGGTTAAGTGGCTGTTGCCTCGCTGAAATGTTTCAGGCGGAGATACTCAGGACCAATTTAGTTTCACGTCTATTGAATAATTATATTATATCAAGCTAAATAATATCAATATTTTTTTGAACTATAACCTGCTAAATTGCGCAAAGAAAGTAGTGCCGAAAATTAAGATCATTTCAATTTACATGGTGGTTAGTTTTTCTAATACCCGCCAAACACATATAAGTGTGTTCCTGCACTTTCACTTGAGAGCCAATCCCTCCACTAAGTTTAGTATGCCCGCCATCTTGAACCACATCGTCACTTAAGATCAGGTGAAATCATGACCATAACGTTAAAACTTAACTTTAAAAAAAAATTAGAAAAAGGAGTTTAAAAAGTTCATATCTTGACATTGACTTACTTTCTGGTAAATAAATAATTTACAACCAGAATATGTTCACAAAATCAATATTAACGTAAACGGAGCCGCGGGTAGAAGCTGGTTACTAAAATAAAAGTAATGTATATTTTATACAAACATGCAAATGGGTTTAAATGTAAATAATATAAAATAAGTTTTTTTATAATTTTATGGAATAGGGGGCAAAGGAGCAAGCGGTTCATCTGATGCTAAGTGATCACCGCCACCTATGCCGTTTTTTTTTTAATTTAAGGTTTAGCCTTATGGCCATAATTTCACCTGATCTTAAGTCACGATACGTCCCAAGTTGGTAGACACGTTAAACCTGTGGAAGAACTGGCTCTCAAGTGCAACTACCGGAACACACCTATTGGTATTTGGCGGCAGATTTTTACCTCGAAGGTAGTAGCTAACCAGATGGACATTGGAAAAAGCCCTACCACCTTGCTATGGTTTCCTCACGATGTTTTCCTTCACCGAAACCTCAAGCTCATTGTAGGTGGTTGGATTCGAACTCACGTCCCTTGACGCGAATTCGTACACACCACCACTGAGCTATCGACGCTTCAAAAAATATATTTAATTATAATTATCAATAAATAATTTATGAATAAATAACTCATAATTATGATTTAGCTTTATGACCACAATCTCACATGATATTAAGTGAAGTTATGGCTCAAAACAGTGGACACGATAAGCCTAGTAAGTGAGTGGGTCTCAAATGTAGCTGACGGAATATACTTATAGGTGGTAGATCTCGAAGGTGGTAGCTGGCCAGACGGGCGTTAGAAAAAGCACTACCACCATGCTAAGGTTCCCTCACGATGTTTACCTTTACCGAAAACTCGACCTCATTGTAGGTAGATTCGACTTCACGTCCCTTGACGCAGCGCACGTATGCAACCGAGCTATCATCGCTTCATATTGAAGTGGATACGTATACCAAAGCAACCCTCTGTAATTAAGGAAACGATGCGTTTTGGTTTGTTCACATTTCCACTTCACGCAGTTTACTGACGTTCGTATGTCGTTTAAAGAGGGCGTAAAACATTTTTCATGTTTAATTTTTATATCAACCCTATATATATTAATACGAGAAAATTTATGTGGAGAAAAAATTATATAACCTAAAATTTATATATACATGAAGCGTTGATAGCTCAGTGGCTGTGTACGACTTCGTGTCACGGGACGTCAGTTCGAATCCGATCGAACTATAACGAGCTTGAACCTTCGGTGAAGGAAGGAACACACATATTGGTATTTGGCGGCAGATTTTCAACTTGAAGCTGGTTGCTAGCCAGGCAGACAGTAGAAAAAGTCCCGCCACCATGCTATGGTTTTCTCACGATGTTTTCCTTCAACGAAAGCTCAAGTTCATTGTAAGTGGTTGGATTCCAACTCACGTCCCATGACGCGGCGTTCCAACACACTACCACTGAGCTATCATCGCTTCATTTATTGAAAAACTCAATAATGCTATACAATACAGAAATCCATTTAGTTTGAACCGGTGATAGCTTAGTTGGCACCGTATATGGACGTGGGTTCGAATCCCGTTTTTTATAATGAAATCAAAAAATCTTTATTCAATTTAGGCCCTAAGAAGGCGCTTATGAACGTCAAAAATTACTACTATAGTTAAGGGTAAGCCAGCCCTTCCACAGGTTTAGCGTAAACACCATCTCGAGGCTCATCGTCACTTAGCATCCGGTGAGATTGTAGCCATAACGCTAAACCAATAAACTATAAAAATAATCTAATCTTGATGTTTTGAATATGTTAGTATACGTATAATATATTTTCCATTTTATTGTGGTTGGTAGAGTTTTTTTTACATATCACATACTTTATTGTATTAACTATGAAAAATAGGTAATGGAGTGGGTGTTTTCTTTTACAGAAACGATAAAAAAAAAAAAACATTTAGCTAGTTTGTTCAGATTAAAGAGATAATAAATATTTCTAAAAGACATGATAAACAAAGACACCGGACCCTTCGGTGGCACGGCGTGTATAAGAGAGCGGACCACGCCCTAGGGTCCAAATGACCCTCTGTACCCAATGAGTTTCCGACTATTGACTGGATCTCTAAATGGGATCTCGAACACGATTATCTTTTATCCAAATAATAAGCCCTCGACAGTTTCGGGCCGTATTAATGTGAGACCACGGTTTGAAAACATATTCAACGTAAAATTATTCATCACGTAAAAATCCGAACGCAGCGAAACTTTTCAATCTTATATACAAAATAATGTCGTGTCAAATGTTAGCTGCTTCACTCCTCTGAATCGAAGTGACCGATTTTATAAGGGTTGTCCATAACAATTTTTTTTTTAATGTAGAAGTATTAAAACACATACAATCCTAAATTTTCATCCCACTACCATCATCCTCTCATATTTTAATACAACCAAAGTATTCACTAGAAATCCTTACTTAATATTAAAAATGCAAAAGTATGTAAGTATGGACGTATGGGTGTATAGATGTATGCATGTTTGTTACTCTTTTACGCAAATACTATTGAATGGATTTTAATGAATCCTTGTAATAATATAGCTTATGCATCAAAATAACACATAGGCTATAATTTATAAAGATATTGTGTGGTTTGTCCAAAATATAACGATAAGTGACAAGTAAGTAGGAAAAAAATTTCCCATCTGCGAGTTATTCTGGCGTGCGCTGCAAAAACCGTTAGAGTTACACGTATATAATGTATAATGGAAATGTTTATCTTCAATAGTTCTACAAAAAAGTCCAAGATAGCATATGTCTATCTTTTGTGTGTAAGCCATTATCGCCAAAATAGTGAGCGAACCGCGTATAAATGAGTACGAGCACAAATTGTTGTTATACCAGTCTCCCTTGATATAATTTTATGTCAATATTAACACGAGCGATGCCGCGGGTAATACCTAGTACACTTACATAACATAAAATAAACTAAATTTATAAAACGCTTTCCAACTTCATATGCACGTCTCTGTTGAGTGGAGTTCGCCGCTAAGTGTATACTTTACAGTATATCCGAATACGGGGTTTCGATTTAGACACGATTTATTTTGAAACGAGAGATAGGCTTTTATTAAATGCATTAGACAATAAAGTATTTGTAAAACTATTTTTTTTTAAATAACTGTTAATCTTGCCTGTTTTCGTGGGCAAGGTATCATGAAGAAATTTTTTTATGGTCACAATATCACCAAATGACTTCTAACGATGAAGCCTTAGATAGTGGATACGTTCAGCATAGTGGCGGGTCTGGCTCTCAGGTGCATCTGCAGGAACGCACCTATACGTATTTGATGGCAGATTTTGTAACCAAAGATGGTAAATAGCCGGATGAGTAATAGGTAATGCCCTAGCGGTTTCATCACGATGTTTTCCTTCACCGGAAAACTCAGGTTCATTGCAGGAATTCAAACTCACGTCCACTGACTCCGCGTCCGAACGCACTACCAACTGAGTCATCATCGCTTTAATGCACATGTAATGTAAATAAAAACTGACCTATATTGGGTACAGATTGCATGTCTGCATATATTTTATATTAAAATTACGTATCTTATAAAACAAAAACATCCTTCGAGTTAGCTGAATGAGTTTTCCACTCAATGTACGCTGATCACAAGCGAGCGTAAGAATCCCAATTACTTGATAATGTTAATGGTAAAATAAAATCTTCAACAGAGCAATGAATAAGCTCTGTTTAGTTAAGAAAAGGCGAGCAAACCTTCAGCGCCTTATAATAATCCATACATAAAAGGTTAAACAGGCAACTCTCACGCCGGTTAGTAAAAAATATATCATAATTAACAACCCCAAAACGCGCACCACGTTAAAAATGAACGTTGCAATTTTTCCTTATATATTATTTTTTTCCCTCCGAGCTAAGAAAGCCTCTCGTGAAATAATAGAGGGGAGAGTCGAGGGCTCTTGAGCCGCGAGCCCGTGAATACCAAGGGCTCTCGCCACCCGCCGTAGGTATTTACGGGTTGAAAACCTGCCATTTTTAAATTTACAACTGTCAAGTTAATTGGCAGCTCGTCGGAATTACAACCGTCATGTTGTGGAACTCCGCAACGAATACACGTCGTTAAACAGTTTTCTATATCAGTTTAACTACCTGTCAATCAATTCTGAAAGTTACGAACAAATTGGACCGAGAACTTTTGAGAGCAGCTCTCAAAACATGTTATCTGTGAAATCGAATATGTGTTTTGATAGTTTACCAATATTCTACAGGGATGTATCTAATGGCACTTTAAATTTGACGAAAATAGATATAGAGTACACATTAAATTAATACATTTACAATTTAATATAATCACTTTAATAAACAAGAACGAAATTTACAAAATAGTCCGCCTGCATTGGGTGCGCGCCCACGTGGGCACGGAAGGAAACCAGCGGGCAGACGAGCTAGTCAAAGAGGCTGTAGACAAGAAAGCCGCGGCGGCCTACGATCGTTTTCCGGTGTCGTACGCCAAAAAGATCTTTCACGAGGACACGATAGGGAAATGGCAGGCACACTGCGAGGCCCCAGACACTCTTTTCCGAAGGGATAGCACACCGGGAAGTGAAAAGAGCTATCTGTTACCAGCCCACGTGCAGGATCTAACGGGTCATGGAGGTTTCGCTGCGTTCCTGCACACGTTCAGAATAAAAGACAGTCCCGCGTGTGCGTGCGCCCCGGGAAACCCCAAAACGATTATCCACCTTTTGCTGGAATATGCCCGTTTCGGGTCGTCCAGACTAGACCTGGAGACAGGTCGCGCTGGAGAACTTCTCAAGCTCACAAAGGGCCAGACCGAGGCTCTCCTAAAATACCTGGAGATGGTGGTAAACACCGCGAAAAGGAGGAACAAATAAATAAAAGACCTGATGAGAGATTGTAATATTAGTTAAATAAATTTTACAATATTATATAGTTAGGTGTTTCTGACTTCCCGCCACCAAAACTCTATATAAAGCGATAGCCTTGTGTTTTATGTTAGAATACGGTCATAGTAGGGTAGTTTCTAACGCCGATTAGTATAAAACGCGTCGCAAGAGTGGCTTTGGGTGCAGTCTAAGCTTGGCGCTAGAAGCGTATTCATCGTACGTAGCTGGAACATTACCGAAGGCACGTAAGATATAATATTTCTTTATCATTGACACTGTTTTGGTATTTATGCTGTAAATCATTATCGGGAATGGTTTATACTTGGTGGAGTGAGGCACGAGTGGTGAATGTGAGACCGTTGACGATCGTCGACAAAGGGGCTCCTTAAACCTACATCTGGGTCGCAATTCTCAGACACTCTCTCATGTTATCCTCTCTCTGCTACATACATATTACTGTAATAAATAAATTCACGGATCACGTGCGAGGTGTCTCAACGGATTCAAAAAATTTTTGTAATCTACAAATATTTTTCAGTGTGGGTATTACGTTTTCGTTGATAATTAACATAATTTCTTACAGAGGCAAATAACACAAAAATAAGGCATTTTTTTTGGTGTATCGTATATTTTGGATATGTGATTATTAATAAATTCATTTTTTACATGATGGTTAATACCATGGTGATAAAATATCTTCGTAAATGAAGTGCTATTATTTTGAAACAAAATTGTATATTATGAAAATGGTTATTGTAAATGAATCAGAAAAGATAGATATATGTTGTCACAGATTTATTTTTAGATCTTTTTAAAGGAAATATTTCTCATCTACAATATATTATTGTAATATTAATAATAAAGCCAGCGCACGCGAAGAAAGCCCACAGAATAAATATTTTATTTCCCTTTTATGTCACTTTTATCAACACTGCTTTGCTCCTATCACTAATAGCGTGATGTTAAATAGCCGAAAGCTTTTCTCAGTGGTTACTCTTTCAAATATTTTTTTTTTCAAATTCTGACCGTTTGTTCGTTCAAAAAACAAACAATAAACTTTCCCACTTTATAAAATTAGTATACATTAAGAACTATATAATAAACTATTATAAATAATATATACAATAGAATTTATAAATGAAAGAAAATTACGGTTATTTTTAAATTCGCGGTCGAGATTACCTCAGGTATATTGATTGGTGGATAGTAAACGAGGTCACGATCGATCATGATTTGAAAATCATTGAAATGAAAACCGAACCGTTTTTTTAAAGCCGTGAAGCCTCAGCGCAGTTTCCCAAATCAATATAAAAGTTAAGCGGTAATCAACTACGGTTTCTCGAAGTAAATTGTTTTGTTTCCGCAAATATATGAGTAAAATTTTTTCTTGTTTGTTCGTTGTTTGATTAATTAAAAATATTTCTACAAATAATAAAACTGTGTATATTCATCTTTTTAAAGTTATCGCTGAAAACATTTTATTTCGCAGGTTTGTTTTCCTGTAAACACCTCGATCTGAAACACATCCGCTGGCCTTGTTGCCAATTCATTTGAGGTCGCCGCAATACGTTTTCTTTTTCCATAAATCTTTATCAGCCGCCATCCCTTCGTTTACTCCCTTTCCTTTCCTCAAATTCTCTATCCGTCTATTCTTTACCTTTCTCTTCCTTTATATCCTTCAACATTCGTATTCATTTCTACGCATATGCTCTTCCTATGACATTTTTTTTTATACTTAAGGTTTAGCGTTATGGCCATAATCTCACCTGATCTTAAAGTGACGATACGGCCCAAGTTGGTAGACACGCTAAACCTGTGGAGGAACTGGCTCTCAAGTACTGCTGCCGGAACACACCTATTGGTATTTGGTGGCAGGTTTACAACATGAGGGTGGTAGCTAGCCAGGCGGGTATTAGAAAAAGCCTTACCACCATGCTATGGTTTCCTCACTATTTTTTCCTTCACCGAAAGCTCAAGCTCATTTGTAGGTGCTTGGATTCGAACCCACGTCCCTTGACGCGAAGTCGTGCACACTACCACTGAGCTATCATCGCTTCCAAATTCAAACTCATTCAAACATGTCCAAATTAGGACACAACGATTCCCTTTGAGCTTCTCAACTCTCTTCCCCTAACATTTTATTATTGACATTGTCCATTCTTGTAACAGCACACACCCATATCAGCATCAGCATTTCTGTAGCATGCACTCAACACATCCGTTTTCAGACTAGCCCAGCATTTGACTCCATACAATATGAAAGGTCTTATGATCTTATATATTCTACCCTTCAAATTAGGGGATATTCTGCAGTCACGAATTGTACCCGAAGCGTGTCGCCACTTCACCGCAATCTACGATATGGATTTTACCGAAGTCAGACACTAATTAATTTATTACTATACTATGGAATGACGTATTATAATTTAATTCCCATAAATGTGAAAGTTTAATTAATAAATAAAGATGGCTGGATTAATGTAATGTTATCTAGTTTATTACGATTCAAAACCATAGACTCCATAAAGATATATATGGAAGAAAGATGAAGCGATGATAGCTCAGTATTAGTGTGTACGACTGTGCGTCATGTAAGGTAAGTACGAATACAACTACCTACAATGAGCTTGAGCTTTCGGTGAACTAAAACATCGTGAGGAAACCATAGCATGGTGGTAGGGCTTTTTCTGATGCTCACCAGGCTAGCTACCACTCTCAAGTTGAAAATCTGTCGCCAAATACCGATAGGTGTGTTCCGGCAGTTGCACTTGAGAGCCAGTTCCTCCAAAATAAAGCCCGGCAAAGCACCTGCGATTTATCTGGTGTTGTGGGTCCATGGGCGGTGGTGATCACTTACCATCAGGTGACACGCTAGCTCGTTAGTCCGCTATTACATAAAAAAAATAGAAAGGTCCCTGAAGACAGCGAAAGACTACTTTATTCTCGAAAAACTTATAAGAAAATAAGATATTCTCATAGGCTAAGAGGGAGATAAACTTTGTATGTAACTTTTTATTGCGTCATTCGATTTGCTTCGAACTTTAGTGCTACTGTTTACAATAATAAATAATTAGTAGTATTTAATTGAAAACCGATTTCACTATCGATCGACAACCAGAACTTGGTTAAAATCAATATAAACGCGAGTGAAGTCGCGCGTAATAACTACTGTAATCATAATTCCTGAATAAAATATCTGTACACAGTTCAAGAATGTAAAGTAACACAAAAAACGCATTATTTAGACTTATTTCGAGTTGAGTCGAGTTAAAAATGTATCTGTAAGTCGGAAAGGTAAAAGAAAACCCTCAAGTTTCTCTCAATTCGATAAAAGCAAAGTTTATAAGGAACGTTTTCCGAACGGTTCTTCCTGATGAATACAAATGCAGAGCTCGTACCTGTGTTTATTTATCTGCTATCTGTCTCAGCAGATATTGTCTTGCCAGGGCGTCACTTATTGTATTCAGAGACAGCATAAATACTTTCTTTGTGAGAAAATACATATGTATACGTACCAATTTTCATTACGGTCCATCTAACAATGTTGGAGTTTACTGATTTAATTTAGTTACGGTTAAGAGTTTAGCGTTTTGGCCACAATCTCACCTGATGTTAAGTGACGATGTGGCACAAGATGTACAGGCTAAGACTAGTGAAGGGACCGGTATTCAAGTGCAACTGCCGGAACACTCCTGTAAGTATTTATAGATTACCAACTTGAGGGTGGTAGCTAGCCATGCAGGCATTACAAAAAGCCCTACCAAAATGCTATGGTTTAGTCACAAAGTTTTCCTTTACCGAAAGCTGAAGGCTCATTATAAATGGATTCGAAATCGCGTCCCTTGACATGGCGTCCTTCAATGCTACCAACTGAACTATCACCACTTCTATACGAAGATTAGTAAGTTTTTAGAAAATTTTAATGACAGATCCATTCTTACTATGTGCTATGCAACCACTGCATTTATATTTTTCTATTTCTCACATATTATGTCTCTACCTATATGTTTAAGTATTTTCGCCAATATCACATGAAAATAGCCATACGTCTTACCTCGCCTGCCATGGCCCAGTACAGTCCTAATTTTTTTCTCTTAGTTAGTTTTCATTAAGATCCCTGTGGATCAGTTACCTTCGAGTCATTCTCTTTCTCGAGTATGCAGTAGTCATAACACCGCCAGCTAGAGCCGCACAGTACAATCCTTCGCGTCATTGTGTCACAGTACAACCACTCTCTCTTTTTAGTTAGCACCGCGTTCGATTCTCTCTTTCGCGTCCCGGCAACAGCCCAGACCGAGGTTCGGTCACTAGTGACACCCTTATGCGGGCTTAAAGGCCCTACGCACTCGCCCTCAAAGTTCTGTGAAGCTCTGAAAGCTTTTCAATCTAACAGTGTAGGTCCCTTCTACACAAAAAGTAGACAAGCAACGAACACACAGTATACGTCAGCAGCGAGACAACCGCCTAAAGTAATGAACCAATCGAGCTCGATTTTGAAGCCATAATAGCTCAGTAGTGTGTGCGGATGCCATGTCAAGAAACGTGGGTTCAAATTTACTTACAATGAGCTTGAGTTTTCGATGAAGGAAAACATCTCGATGAAACTATAGCGTGGTAGTAGGATTCCTTATAATACCAGCCTGGCTAGTTACCACTCTTAAGTTGAAAATCTGCCGCCATATACCTATAGGTATGTTCCGGCAGTTGCACTTGAGAACCAATTCCTCCACAGGCTTAGCGTGTCTACCAACTTGGGCCAGATCGTCACTTCTCATAAGGTGAGATTAACGTTAAACCCTAAGTAAAAAAAAAAACTACCGTGAAAATATTTGATTTGTTATTGTTAATTAATATTAATCTCAAAAATATCTAATGGCGCAGAATCGTTCGTTTTTTTTAACATAATAAACGTGTTTCTCAGTAAAAATCGGATAGAATCAAAAGGGTTTATTTATCAAATAATTAATTATACTTTAGATTAATTTTTGTATACGACTTTGCGTCAAGGGACGTGAGTTCGAATCCAACCACCTACAAAATTATGGCCTTAACGCTAAGCCTTAACCATAAAAAAACTGAGTGGATCTAAAATGTATTCAATAATATGCGCCCGTTTTTTTTAATTCTTTTAAAACAAATTTTCTCCTATCGATGGTAGCGTAATGTTAAATAGCTTAAAGCTATCTCTTATAATTATTGAAATTCGACTGGTAGTACTTAAGATTAGCGAGTTCAAACAGACAAACAAGCACACTTATCCAATTTGAATCGGGCTATTGATCTATATAATAATCTTTATAAAAACAATAATACCATCGACATATTTGGCAACTCACTTGATTCATTTAAAAATAAGTTACACAATCTGTTTACTAGATAAGGTTTTGCATGAATAATAAATTTAGATTTAGACATATATATACATTTTTTTAATTTTTTTTTTTTGATTTTATATTGATTTGGGAATCTCTAATAATACATTATTTGCTTTCTCAATCATGATTTCACTTGTTTGTATATTTATGTTTGTTAAACTTTTAGACTTAAATTTGTTTCATATTTATCTGTGAAAGTTATGCATGTCTATAATTATTGTACCGGCATTGGAATCGTTATTCGTTATGTTTTGTATATTAACTTTATGTCTGTGCAATGTTGACTTGCTATATATAAATAAATAAAATAAATAAATATAACTTTAATATAGATACGTCGTAAGTTTTTAAAAATGTATAAACTTATTTTGTTTTTTTTTTCCACAAAGAAACCAAAGAAGTTGTAATACACACATGAATTCCTTAACATTTGAACCTCGGGACCCCTGATCGCACCGTGTATGCTCAGCGACTCCGGATTCGCGCTTCGCTGCACTTTCCTTATCGTGACTTTTATTCATCACGACACGATATATCGGTATCCTATCGTTAAGTCGGTTAAGATAATTAAATATAATCTGAAGATATTTTTAATATATGTCTGTACATATAATCAAACTATAAATGCATTATTTATGTAAATTAAATATTGTTAGGAAATTATTATTTCCATCTTCTTTGTTATCGATAAAAAGGGGAAAAATACATATATTATATTAAATTTTTAGGGCGACATACATATAGAGCGTTCTCAGTAGAAACAATCTTTATAAATTAAAAGCAATATGTTAATAGCCTCTATTTCAATAAATCAGTGGTTAATTATGATGAAATCATATTTTTATAAATATATTATGAATGATTTATAATTGGGAAAGAAAAAACTCTCCCCTGCAAAAATAGTAATTGTCGCTTATGATGTTTTCACGAAAAGCCTCGATATTTTGTTGTAGTTTGATAGGTGTTGATCACTATGATATTATTAATCAACCGATGGTTTACGTTTTGTACCATAAAGAAAGAGAGTCTTCAGGGGAAGTGAATAAAATGCAATATTCTGTACTTCTGTAACACCTTGGCTTATGCAACAATCAGTACGCGCATTCAAAAATAAAATGAGGTAATACGTGCTGAATTTACAATAAAGCCACAGCATAGATCATACTTTAATATTTTTTGCTTACTTAATTTACCTACTGAACTGTTTTAAGTACTATATTTTATTCGTATAAAGTCTGCATTCCGAAAACTTAACTCTTATTTATCTAATCAATTACATATTTATCACCACTTTAATTAACTAACAGATTTAGTTGTAAAACAATGTTGCAGTAGTACGCTAAGTTATTCATTCCTATTGATCCAAAACACGAGTATTGTGGTAACTTAAATAGCTTCAAGTCGAGCTGAAAACCAGCGCTATAGCAGTGTTGCCACAGCATATGCTGAGCTTGGGTACTTTTTTTGATGTTCATGATGATTTTAGTTTGTAAGACTGTATTTGTGTAATTACGCTGTGTGCATTGTATAGCATCTGAATAAATGTTCTTTCTTTCTACATAAACTTCAACTCATGCAATTTTCTGTACCTAATGGAAATTAATATAATTAAAATTGCTGTATTCTAAGACTGTTTAAAATGATAACTATGAATAACAGTAAAGATATGGTGTACATTTTTATATTAAAGATTTTTAGTCTATATCTCAATCAAATAGATGTGATCAAGTTTTGAACTATAAAAAGTATAACAACATTTGTCTGACCAACAATTAATTAATTTTTAAAAGAGCATGGATTGGCTCCTATTAATAATTAATTCAGGAGTAACCGCTTGAAATGGAATGGACATGTTATAAGAAGAGTTGAAGGCCATATAACTAGAGGAAGTGCGAGTATGAAGGTGAACGGATGTAGCAGTAGTGGAAGACCGAAGAACATACAGATATACTGTGTGAAGAATGATATGTGTAGTAAAGCTATAAATATGAGATGACAGCTAATGAATGAGAGTGAAAAGCGAAACATATAAAGAAGAAAAAGTTGTAGAAGGATAATTATTTCTTTAATTTTCTTGATCATAAGAGTAGCGGGGATACTCTCAAGAAATAAGCCTTTTTTTATGAGACCTACACCGTTAGCCTGAGGGGCTTTTATAGCTTCACCGAACTAGAGGGGCAAGCGCGAAGGGCGCTCGAGCCCGCGGGGCAACCCACGCAAGGGTGTCACTAGTGACCAAACTTCGGCTTGGGTTGTTGCCGAATCGCGTAGGAGAAAGTCGAACGCGGTAAAGCTGTTAATAAAAATTGAAAAACCTAAAATACTAACTGATCCCTTTCGGGATCTGGAAACTAAATTTGGTTTGTACTGTGCCATGGCAGGCGAGGCAAGATCGTACTGTGCTCCCAGTCAGCGTTACGTAGCTCCTTTTTGTAGTTTAGTGGAGCGCTGCCGTCACGTAATGCCCAAACATTCGTTGAAGTACTTTTAATTATAATTCATTGAGGTACTCGTAATGCACAAATATCCGTTGAAGTACTTTTAATCATAATTCTTAGATGTACTATCATCGTATTACGCTCTCTCGCGGATAAAATAAAACTCTATTACTTTCATCTGTATCGTACAAATACATTGTCTATAATAATTAAATTAGTTTATAAACCAAATACCTTTCATTTAGTTCAAATATTTTAGTCACGTTCGTGACGATCAGAGAAACGAAAGACAAAGACAGACGACATTTAATATTGTGAGGCAATAAATCATTTTTACTCTTCACATTTATTACTTACCATTTAATAAAAAGAACAGCCGAAATGGGAATTCAAAGGGCAAAAAAAAAACATCATATATTTTTCATTAATTAATTGCCGTCATAAAATTATATTGTAAATTCTAAAGCTTACGGCTGACTTGTTTCAATTATGTTAAATGTTATCATCCTTAGGGAAATCGAATTTGTGACTAATGTTTCTTTCTCTTTAATCCAAATACTTAAATAAATATAATTAATATTTATTTCATTTGAAGGTATTTTTGATTAGTATAGGAAAGTAGGCTACGAAGAAATTTATGAGAGTTTACATGAAAAAATTTCTAGTATTTAACGAATATAAATACGCATTGTCTGCTGGTAATTATTTGAAATAGCGTAATTCATCACGCAGACAGCATATACAACAATTCACGTAAAATAAAAGGAGATCATTCTACACTTCATTTTATTTGTTACCCTTCGGAAGGAGTATCTCAAGTTACTCGTTATTCATAGGAACTTGTCCTTGAATACACTACGCCGGGTGCGACGCCGGATTCACGCATTACTGAACGCTCCTGACTTTAGTTTTATAACGTCCGACACGATTCTTCTCTAGATTTTTCCTATATATATATATATATATATATCTATATGTTATATATGAATATATAGGGATGTAGTTATAGGGTGGGTCATTTATGACAGAATACAGTTATAGGAGGGTAGTTTATAACGCTGATTAGTAATAAGCGCGATTGCATCGCAGCCCTGGATTAAGTTAAAGCGAGGCGCTTGAGGCGTATTCATCGTACGTAGCTGGAACATTACTGAAGGGACATTATCATTCACACTTGTTATGCTGTAAATCATTATTGGGAATAGTTTATACTGGACAGAGAGAGGCACGAGCAGTGAAGGTGAGTGTTGACGTGCTTCGACAAAAGGGCACCTTAAACCTACAACAGTCGCAAGGCTCAGACACTCTCGTGTTATCCTCTCTCTGCCACAACGATAAGGTTTCACGATGTACCCAGCACCATAACGATGAATCCGTGGTTTGCTAGTTCGTTTCTATATCATCCTGAAATTATTATATTGGTGATCCGATTGTTTTAATTGTCCGATAGGCTTATTATAACTTTTTAAATTACTCGATATATCTTCTTATTTTACAAATATAATAAATGCTTTTTTAAGATAGACAAGTATTGTACATTGATAACAAAGGAATAAGTAAGAAGCTATTATCATAATTATTGATATCTTAATCTTAATTTAACTAGTTCTACGCTTTTAAGCCAACGATATACGAATATATTATGTAGGTACATGCTGACCTGGCAAACCTTGTTCTGCCTTTTCGAGTAGTCAATGGCATCGAATACAGCGACATCTATCGCGTTATGATCACTTATCGAGATAAAAAGTATACTATCGAATTGGATCAAATTGCACGCAGTGTGTAAAATTTGATTAAAATCGATTCAGTACTTTAGGAGTTCATCGCGGACAACGAAATTTTTATATATCAAGATTAAGTAAGAATATAGAAATGTCTTTATACTAGCTATATTCCCAACTTAATATGCGTAGTACTAAATATTATTTTTCAATTAATCTGTACAGTACTTTTTAGACGAAAGTTATGACTTTTTTTCCTTTTCTGTACCCCAATTACCCACCGATTTTCATCGCATCTCTGGCATGTAATATTAAACCCTTCTCATGGTCGGATTTTACCTATATTCTGCTCTTAACGGTTTTAATGCCACTTTAAACAGACTACAACCTTCCACAATAATTGTACTGTCAAATGAAGAAAAGATTTATTACAATGCGAATGATAGTTCTTAAAATTTAGATCGTACAAACAAACTTTTAGCGTTATTCGTAGAGATTGATCTCTACAGGAGTCTGTACGTCTGGCTACTTAAAAATAATAAGCCGCTACTGGAAGATGTAAAAAAAATATACAGTTAATATTGACAAAGGACTAGATAGCTTATATACTTAATTTTCATTTAGCTACTATACACAAAAGATAAATGTTTAAGTAAAATAAAACTTGAGTTATATAAATGGTATATGGAGGTGCCAGGCTTACGAGCCCTCATTGTATTATAAAAACGTATCGTATTATTTTCAACAGCGGTTCTTTTCCTTTGACATTTGTCGATGGTCGCCTGTATTTTTTTTTACAATTGTCAAACACATGGCATAAAAGAATTATATCACACAGTTTTCCAATGTATGTTCGTAACACTTCAGCCTTTGTTGGAAAAATCTTTGAAATTGGCAAAACCGACAATGTTACGAGCAAAGACGCGAACAAATGCTGGTGTATTATATATATATATATATATCCCTATATATATATATATATATATATAGATGTAGTTATAGGATGGGTCTTTTATGGCAGAATATAGTTATAGGGGGGTAGTTTGTAACGCCGATTAGTATAAAGCGCGTTCCAAGCGCGGCCCTGGGTTCAGTCTAAGCGAGACGCTTGAGGTGTGTTCATCGTACGTATCTGGAACATTGCCAAAGCGACATAAGATTTATATCTCTCTATTATCGACACCGTTTTGGTATTTATGCTGTAAACCATTATCGGGAATGATTTATACTAGGCAAAGAGAGACACGAGCGGTGTAGGTGAGTGTTAACATTGTTGAAAAAAGGCCTTCATAAACCTACATACGTATCGCAAGTCTTGGACACTCTCGTGTAATCCTCTCTGTGCCACAACGATTAGGTTTCACGATGTACCCGGCACCCACACGGTGAATCCATAATTTGCTAAGAAGTTCGTATATCATCCTGATATAATTATAATTATAGAACCTATTGTTTACAATCAATTATTATCTTTTCAACCAATCGACGTCACGTTTCTATCAGAACATCTTTAAACAACTACTAAGTCTATTTCTTAGAAAGTTATTTTACATATACGTTAAATAAACCGGAAATCGTGTAGTGTAAAATCACTCGAGTGGAAGAGATGCGGCAGCGGGCGCACGGTAAGGATTCATGGATCGACGGTCATACGCGCGGGACTTTCTTCTTTGTCGCACGCAACTGTCGCCGTTTTAACGAATTTTATATGCACTAGCTGTGACCGCGGCTCCGTTCGTGTGGAACTAAAAGTCCGCACTAATATTATAAATGCGAAAGTGGAGTGTGTTTGTTTCTTACGCTTTCATGCCTAAACCGCTGGATCGATTACGATGAATTTTGGTATAGAGATAGATGGGAACATGGAGACGATTATAGGCTACTTTTTCTTGTGAAAACCATATTGAAAGTGGGGTAGAGTACTGTGTATGAAACTTTTTATTGCGTCATCCGTTTTTTTTATATAGTTAAGGTTTAGTGTTATGGTCATAATCTCACCTGATCTTAAGTGACGATACGGCCCAAGTTGGTAGACACGCTAAACCTGTGGAGGAACTGGCTCTCAAGCACAGCTGCCGGAACACACCTATTGCCATTTGGCGGAAGGTTTACAATTTGAGGGTGGTAGCTAGCCAGGCGGGCATTAGAAAAAGCCCTACCACCATGATATGGTTTCCTCACGATCTTTTCCTTTACCGAAAGCTCAAGCTCATTGTAAGTGGTTGGATTCGTACTCACGTCCCTTGACGCGAAGTCGTACACACTACCACTGAGCTATTATCGCTTGTTGAATTCAATCTCAATACGAACAAAGCAGTACGTAAAATCTATTTATTCAATAATTTTTCTCAGTTTCTGTAACTCTTTTCAATGCAGTTTTGCTTCTATTGGTGGTAGCGTGATATTAAATGGTCTTAAGCGTCTCTGCCATTGATAGCTCTACACAATTCAAAAAGAATTTTTAAAATCTAACCCGCAGTTATCCAATGCCAACTTATCTTTCTATTTCGTAAATGTCAGCGTAAATAGAGCATTGAATTTATTTTATTCTATAGAAGTCTTAAATTGAATGAAATGAAATGAATAATAATGTTTAACGTCGTTTCTTCACTTGTTACTTGTATGATCAACTATATTGTATAAACAATAATATATAAAACTTCACTTGTTCCAGAAACTTAACATCGATTATTTTGTAACGTCATATGTCACATTACATAAAGAACCTTATATATCTATACTGTACTAATATTGAACAGAGGAGAGATTTGTATATCTGTATATTTGTAACGAATAAATTTGAGAAAAAATGGACCAATTTCATTCATTCTTTTACCATTAGACCACTACAATATCTCTGAGTAACATGGGTTATATTTGTGACCCCTACTTGGAAAAGTTTATTCGAACACGCTAATCTAAGGAAAACTCAGACGGATTTCAAAAGTTATTTTTGTATCTGATAGAGTAATGTTTACGAAGGCTGTAGGCTATTAACATCACGCCACCACCTATAGAAACAAAGCTGTATTGAAAACACAAACTAGTGTTTATATAAAGATACACATGTATGTGTTCGTTTGAAAATTCATCTACTAATTTTGCTACATACACTCACAGTTTTTTTGCCCTAGAGTGATTAAAAAACCGGTCTAGTGAACTCCGTCTATATTGTATATCTTGATAATTGGATACAAGTAAGCAAATATTCCCACAATAATAAGAGTCAACCCGCTGAGGCCACCAGCGGACCGAGACCAGCCTGTTATTAATATGTACGCATCCCGTGGGAACTGAGCAGAAGCGGCCGAGCGTGTCCCTTGCACGCGTCGACTTTATCATAATTATCGTTAAATCTATATCAAGCCCTTAGAAGAACTGTGTAGCGACATATTCAAAGTTTAAGTTTTCCTTTACCTCATAAGTTGTAGCGTTGATGTGGCCCGAGGTGATGGACTCGATAAGCCTGTAGAGTGACTGGCTTCCAAATGCAACCATCGCTACACTTACGCAGTTATTTGGCGGCATATTTTCAACTTAAGTGTGGTTGTAAGCCAAGAGTCACCTGGTGGATAAATGTTTCTGACTAAAAGTAAAAATAATTTGTTTTTCAAATTACTTAAAAGGAATATTGTTGTAAATACAATACAGAAAATCCGTATTTATTAAATTAAGTTGGGTCGTTGATAGACAGTAAGCATAGGCAAAACGGGTCATGGATATTTTTTTTAATTATATTATTTTGGCTATAATCTCATCTGATCTTAAGTGACGATACAGTTCAAGATGGTAGACACGCTAAACCTGTGGAGAAACTTACTGTAAAGTGCGACCGCCATAACACACCTATTGGTATTTGGCGTCAGATATTCAATTTGAAGGTGGTAGCTAGCCAGGCAGGCATCATAAAAGCCCTACCACCATGCTCTGGTTTCCTCACGATATTTTCCTTCACCAAAAGCTCAAGCTCGTTGTAGGTGGATTCGAACTCACGTCCCTTAACGCAAAGTCGTACACACTACCACTGCACTATCATCGCTTCAAAATTTACCGTTATTGACTAACATCCTCGAATAAATAAATTATTTTTAAAGTTAATTGATCGACAAAGTCAATATCAGCGCGAGTGGAGACGCAAGATTAATATAGAATTATTTATATGTTGATTTCGCTGTACTTTCCTAGGATAGAAACCAGATTAAAAACTTATCCAACCATGAAGACCTACCTGTCCCGACATATCCGATAGATTTATTTGCGCAATCAAAACTTTATAGCAAAGACGTGAGGTCAATTTATATAAGACATTTCATCAGACACTTGATACATGAAGCCATAGGCAATCGACTTGGGTGGGAAGTGTTTTTATATATTTTTTTGTGGTCACAAGTGAGTGGTAAATCCGTGAGATGTGAGCTAGCATCTTGATCTTATGGGCGATAGCTGATATGATAGTGTCAGTGAAGTGAAACTAATTATGCGATACATGTAATAATTATAAAAGCGTCCTCATACACAACAAGCGATGATAGCTCAGTGGTAGTGTGTACGACTTCGCGTCAAGGGACGTGAGTTCACATCCAGCCAGCTACAATGAGCTAGAGCTTTCGGTGAAAGAATACATCGTGAGGAAATCATGGCATGGTGGTAAGGCTTTTTCTGATGCCCACCTGGCTAGCTACCACCTTCAAGTTGAAAATCTTCCGCCAAATACCAATAGGTGTGTTCCGGCAGTTGCACTTGAGAGCCAGTTCCTCTACAGGTTCAGTGTGTCTACCAACTTGGGCCGTATCATCTCTTAAGATCAGGTGAGATTATGGCCATAACGTTGTGCCTTAACTACCAACAAAAAAAAGCTATGACCGAACAGGATACAAGTAATTTATCGACCTTAAAACAATATAATCCATCAAATTATATTTTACCGTGAGTGTTTTTTTAAATCACTATGACAAAAGATAGATTTTTCTAAATTATAAAAAAAAGCTTCTTTTGTAAAAACACTGAGTAAATAATGTTTTACAATAGAATTACTAAGGGCCGTCTCATCGAGGGCCAAATCTAAAGACTATTCCGGCTGAAGTCGGTAATTACGTGCGGACAAATAAAAAAAGGACTCCCAGAGCCTCTGACGTAATTGTATTATTTAATTTACTGACTAATTTCTCTTTTCTTTCGTCTTGACTTGTTCCGTAACCACTGGTTCTCGATACGAGTTACTACTCCCTTATAATTAAGTTATATTCTTTATTATTTATAATAATATCGATTAGTATAGTGTAAGAAGTATCGAATACCATATATATGAGTTACCCAAACCCACCTCACCAGCACACGGTGCACCCGGAGTAACCTACCTGGCTACCTACCTACAGGCTCTGGCAATTGTGAGTCCCGTATTTGGGTTTGGTAATAACGATATCACTACAAGCTCTGCACAGTAAAATCCACTCCATCGATTTTCTTGCCTCCTCAATTAATATTTTAACTAAAGGCCTACTCCAGGAGGCCAGTCCTTACCATTCCTTATTTTATTCCTTCCCGGTAGCAGACCCTGCCGAGGGCCGACCACTATAGCACCCTTGCGCCCGCCACCTCAGGGCTGAGTGCCTTCATCATGCACCCCATAAAGTCCTGCCAAGCTGTAAAAGCCCCTACGGCTAAGAGGGTATGTCCATTCGAAAAAAAAAATGGTAATGTCGGTAAACTATATTATCCTGGATCCGTCACAGTTTGGTGGTAGAGTTAAAGACCGACTGGTTAGTGAGCAAAATTCAGGTTTAGTCTGCCGCACAATAAAGGTTCAAGTTAAGAACTAACTATTCCGGCTAAGTTTAGTAACATGGCTGAAAGAAAGCGTTACAGCTGTCCATCGGCAACGGTAAGCATTTACCATCAGATGGCGCTTCCTGTTTGCTGCTTATTAGCATACAAAAATTATAAATGACAACAGCTTTGAAAATAATTATAATACCTTCAAGCAAGTTTTCATTGCCCAATAGATCTTAAAAATATATATGCATATGTAACAATATTTGGAGTGTTGTTTTCAGTTTGCTTCAATGGACTGGATTTAAAAATATTAAGAAATAGAGCTAGAACTAAACAAAAAGAGATTAACGAATATAGGTTTAATGTACACAGAGTTTCATAAATGTAGCTGTAATTTTTTTTTGCGTATCGAATAACTTTGTCAGTCATAATCCGCGCAAATATAAGACGTACTGATATCATACGTGCTATCTTATTTTGAAATGAACCTATTATGCCATTTATTCCCTCCTGTCATTCACTCTTACATTCAGTTCCTGCATATTTGATTCATGACAGTTTAATATTAAAATGTTTGTAGAAAATGTCTTGTGTCATATTTGTTAATATGCGAGATTAGGTTAATTAGCTTATAACATATTTGTAAGTAATTTTTATTCAATTTATAAATAACTAAGTGTTAAAGAAAAATAAAAATGTATAGTTATATGCAAAAGTAGAGTGCCCTTAAAACTACTCGATTAATTCGTAATAATCTCGATTTAGAATAGAGTTCCTATGGTTCTGGCGAGTCCTTGATGACGTCTGTGACACTTCTATTCCATCTGACTCAATTATGTACATTGTTACTCTCGCACTAAATACACTTATGTCAAAGCTGGTTTTACTCTAGTATATAAATAACTTGGTACTTCCAAGGATTTCGTAAAAGAATATTTTTTCGATGAAAATGAAGTCGCAACTTAGTGTTGGATGGAGGTTTCGGAGCCTTTTATAACTTATAGGTTTAGCGTTATGACTACAGGTGAGAGCACCTGATGTTAAGTGACGATATGTTCTATGATGGACACGCTTACCCTAGTCAAGGGTCCGGCTCCAAGCTTAACTGCTAGAACACACCTATAGGTATTTGGCGGTATATTTATACCTTGAGGATGGTAGTTAGCCAGACATTAGAGAAAACTCTACCGTCAAGATATGGTTTCATCATTACAGGGATTCGAACTTATGTCCAAAGATGCAGAGTTTGTACGTACATCCAACTAAGCCATCATAGCTTTAATAAAAATTGGGATAATAATAAATTTTATAATAAAACAAACAGTTTTTATTTCCCTAGGAAAACACATTTATTCTGCGTATCCCATTAGCCTCGATCAATACGGTCAGCGTGGCCATTCATGAAGAATCACTCAGGTACAGTTTGCATAAAAAGCTATTCGTCCCTCTCGTGAGTAATGACAGTAGTTTCAGCAGGAAGGCCGCTTGAGGATAAATCAAGTGTCGCTGTTGCCCGTACAGTAGTGTCAGCATATTAAAAATCTGTTTTGTTTCATACATAGGAAATTGTTACTTCTGAATAAAAAAGGGATGAACTTCAAAGACGGTCATAGATTAAAAGTCGACATAAATGCGTCACAGAGCGGATTATTATGTGAACGATTGTGATGTCTGGAATTTAAACCCATCTCCGTGCGTCAGCTAAATCTATTGTAAGTGAACTACATTTGCTTAGAAAATTAAATGAAATCAATATGTGACTTGTTCCGCTTCTCTTGTTCACAAGTTAATTGGGATGACGACTGACATGAATTTACTCCCTGTCCAAATGTTCCTGTAGAAGTATTCACTTCAGAAATACGCATTTATTTTTGCATACCTACTGAAGAAGTTAAGCATACAATTTAAAGTATTGGCAGCTTAATTTCATACCATCATGGGTCACAATTATATGGTCATTTTCGTTGTAACAAATGAAAATAAAGCAGTAACTATGTATCAACCAACATTACTGACACGACTATGCAATTTAACGAAACTGGCTGTAAAAAGTCTAACGAATAACGTCAAAGAAGCAACGATCGAAGGGAAAATTAAAAATGAGAGGTCGTCTTGATTTAGCGTATACAGATTGATCCCAACGGATTTGCCATTCGATTTTAGTCGACTATAATTTCCTGTGTAACTGACTATATATTGCGTAGACAATTAACAAATAAGAAAACCACCAGCCTGGAACCAGCTTTCGCCGGCGGTCTTTCCGAACAGTTACGACTTGGGAACCTTCAAGAAGACAGCGTATTCCTTCCTTAAAGGCCGGCAACGCACTTGCGAGCCCTCCGGTGTTGCAGGTGTTCATGGGCGGCGGTGATCACTTTCCATCAGGTGAGCCTCCTGCCCGTTTGCCACCTATTCCATAAAAAAAAAAACCAGTCGTTGGAAGTTTACGTACTCAACTCGGAGTTTCCCAGATTCGTGAACGGACGAATTAACATCGCTAGTTCGTGCGTTGGATTTGTTTTTTCTTTTTTACGCACCCCAAAAGAAACAACAACATAGTTTATCAATAAACATTAAAAGACATTTAATTTATCGGAATTATTAAGTAATTTCATTCGATAACCGAAAGAATTGAAAAATGGAAACGATATTATTACTTTAGCAAGTTCTATTGATTTTAACGAGTTGAAGTTGGAACGTTGAATAGGATTGAACATTGATAATGTAAAAGAAATATACAAGTCGTTCAAACCGTTTTTGTGTAATAGCAAGAATAAAGAACATCTACAACCAAATAGGAAGTCCACTGGGTCAGGTAGTTATGCAAATAAAAAAATATATATTATTAAAGTGATTTCTTTTACATCCCTCATATTTATTGGGCAATCTATCGCATGTCGCATTACAGCAGGCCGCGGAGTAGGGGTTAAGTCGGCAGAGCAACCAATGCAAATATGGTAGCACCCAGGGCTCGCATCAACTGATCGTGTAGCATTGTTTTCAAATTATCATTCTCATTTTCCAAGTACTAAGCTAAGATTAAAATACGAATTCAATACTTCAAATTAAAAAAAATTAGTTATATATTCCTACAATACGAAAATAACGTTTCACTTGCATCGAAGTTTCATAAACCACACGATCATTCTTATTTAATTTTATATCTTTTTAGCTTTTACCTGCGGCTTTGCTCGCTTTAAAATTAAATTTGTCAAATAAATTGAATAACACTATAAAAAAGTTTCATACAAAGTTTATTCTCCTCATAACCCCACTTGCAACAAAGTTTTCCCGAGAAAAAGTATCTTATCACCGTCTCAAGGTTACCATCTATTTCTATACCCAAATTCATCACAATCGATTCAACGGTTTCGGCGTGAAAGCGTAACAAACAAACTCATTTCCACGGAAGTGCTGTATTGTCCAATATAGGATGTTAAATTATCATATATCTTTAAACAGCGCTTGTTTTGCTGACGGTACACAGCGGCGGAGCATGGCAGGTGCCGCGGTAATGTATAGCTGTTGTACGCAACTTACCAGTTAGTTTAATTTGTAATACGTGCCCCTTACTGATTAGAGGTTTAAACTTAATAATTACTCGACGTCTCAGATACATTCCGACGAACTAAAGTGTAATGTTCATTCAAACTACCTATATTTATATATGCCTACTATAGTTCATACAGTGGTCCAAACGAACATTTTTTTTTTGTTCGTCGAAGGAAAACATCGTGAGGAAGCCTATAGCTTTTCCCTAGAGTTTTCAACTTGCTAGTTGAAAATCTGCCGCCAAATACCAATAGGTGTGTTCCGGCAGCTGCACTTGAGAGCCAGTCCCTCCACAGGTTTAGCGTGTGTACCAACTTGGGCCGTATCGTCACTTAAGAGATTATGAGATTATGGCCATAACGCTAAACCTTAACTATAAAAAAAAACGATTTCTATAATGCTTATTGTATTTGAATCAATTAATGCTTTAAGGTGTTTAACATCTTGCCACCCCCGATAGAAGCAAGCTTGTATTGAAAAAAGTTAGAAAATCGGGCAAGCGCTATCAAATAATTTTCAGTTCTACGAGAACGAAGTCGCGGGCATAGCTAGTATGTAATAAAACTGCAACGGATCCTAATAATAATTGAGCGAAGTCAATAATTGACATACAGACTTGTTTTATCTGAGTGTCCCCTTCCACGCACATCGCTTTAAAACTACTGGACCGATTTTGATAAAATTTAACATGGTGATGGCTAATACTACGGATCAACTTATACAATACTTTTTGTTATCGATACCAGACAACGAAACTAGTAAAATAAACCGTGATTGAATTTTATTATATGTATATTTAAATCGATATTTAAGCACAAGGAACTGTTAAACTTCAAAATCGCTTGGGACGGGATTGAATTTTTTTTTTTCATGGAGAGCGTATTTGGCTATTCCAAAACACCATAGATAGTGCTGTGTTCAATTTAGTAACTACTGCAATGGGCAGGACATCGTTATAAAAGGTAAATAATTTTATATCGATACTAAAATACAGCTCTTAGTTATTCCTCTTCTGCAATTTCAGTTACATTCATGAAAACAACTTTATACATGAAATGTTCGTTTTTCAGAAAGTATACATTCTTAAAGATCTCGACAAGTTGACTCGATGGGCACATCCGGTTTTCGGCAATTAGCATCAACCTATTTTACAGTCAATTTATATATTTCGTCGAAGTTATAATTTAATAACCGAACCCACTCCAACCGGGGCAGGTGAGGACACCCTCAGGGTCCCCCGGTCAGGCGGAGGTCACGCAAGTACTCCCACACTGATATATTTCCGTTCGACGAAGAGACTACAAATCACTACACCCTTTATACACGCTCCCGTGAGTTATAGACGCGCCCTGTATAACGTGAGAGGTTTAATTTGAACGTGTGTGATGTAGATTGGGTTTTGTGTGTTCAGAGTTTGTTGTTAATAGTATTAGGCATGTGTATACTTACATGACAAACTGTAGAGAGCGTCTAGATCAAAAGTTGCCAATTATCAACTGATGAGAGAAAGAAAGAAAGAAATCGTTTGATACTAATAAAATACATACAAGCATTAAAGGACAATATAAATAAAAACATTAAAAGAAAAGAAAAAAGAAAAGCGAATACCACATAAAAAATAATATTGTATATCTAATTATTAGCATAGGGCGTCCAGTTCAGCATATGCTAAAGTGTCCGAAACACTCAGCGCTGATTTTCAGCTGGAACTCAACCTTGAGACCTTGAGACGTAGTACAATATATAAACAATGATGACCAGCCAGATATTACAACTCTATCCAGGATTGTCACTGTGTTGTCAGCTTGCTAGTGTTCCTAAATTAATTTAAAATGTATACAAATAAAAAAAATGAAAATCCAAATGTGCATTATATATATTTTTTGTTTAATTAATAATAATTAAACTTCATCAAATTAGATCATGAAAAGTGATAGGGTAATATTCATAATTATACTAAAGCGTAAGGAAAAAAGACTCTATGAGTAAAGTATTTCGGCCGTTATCGTGATAACATACAGGATCCGTACATACAGACACACGGACGTCCGAAACAGAACTTTTGGAAGTTTTTTAACTAGTTTGAATAACACAATCGGCATCAAAGATATCATGAGTATTAAAAATAATGTTTTCTCTTGATATATATGTGTATATATTATATTACAAGTGGAATATATGATATATAGAGATATTTTAAGTTTGAAAAATCACTTGTTTTGCGTGACGTCACAGTAGTATCCACCGCAACGCTTCGCTTGTGAGGCCTGCAATAGACTGAAAGGCTTTCTAGTAAATAAATGGATCTATTCGGTAACAGAATTTATGAACAACATAATTGAATACACCGATTAGAAGTTAAAAAACGAAATTGTACAAAATTCATTATATTTTTTAAATATAAATTAGCCCTTCATGTATAAAGATATCATAACATAAGACCTAATTATACATAGGAATGCAAATAAAGAAATAAATGGGAAGACAGAGACGAACTTAGTAAACTATGGATTCACCGTGCGGATGCTGGGTCCATCGTATACCAGAGAGGACAGCACAGAGCAGTTCCCGAAACTTGTGCCACGGATGTAGGTTTCAGGGCTCATTTGCGACGCACGTCAACACTCACCTTCACCGCTCGTACTTCTCTCCCCTGCCCAGACAAATTCGGTAATACTAGTCTGCTATAGGCTTTAGTGTTAAACTGTTTTTTTTTATACTTAAGTATAAGTTTAGCGTTATGGCCATAATCTCACCTGATCTTAAGTGATGATACGGCCCAAGTTGTTAGACACGCTAAACCTGTGGAGGAACTGGCTCTCAAGTGCAGCTGCCGGAACACACCTATTGGTATTTGGCAGCAGGTTTACAACTTGAGGGTGGTAGCTACCTAGGCGGGCATTAGAAAAAGCCCTACCACCATGCTATGGTTTCCTCACAATGTATTCCTTCACCGAAAGCTCAAGCTCATTGTAGGTGCTTCGATTCGATCCCACGCCCCTTGACGCGACGTCGTGCACACTACCACTGAGCTATGATCGCTTCATACTGCTTATGCAGTCTTAGGCAGACCAAGGTCTTTTGGAATATTTTTATATGGTATATAGGTTTATCGTTATGGCCATAATCTCACCTTGTCTTAAGTGACTATTGGGTCCAAGTTGGTTGAGTGGGTCAAAAGTGAAGTTGCCGGAACACACTTATCGTTAATTGGTGGCAGATTACCTACTTAAGGTGGTAGCCAGCCAGCTCAATCTCACTGAGGGATTTCAAATTCACGTTTATCGGCGTCATATCAAGAAGACAAGTAGAAAATGTTTGCGAAATTTCAATAAATTAATACGAAATTTTACAGCATTAAATATTTACGGGATAAGCAAGTTTCAACACAATGAAATACAGTAAAATAAGTTAGTTAATTAAAAACATGCAGCGATGCGTTCGTTCACAGCCGGCCCCTCAATTAATGTTCAATTTGTACCTTTTGTATCGTAATGTATTGGCTTCGAAGCAGTACGTAAATAATTGAACATACTAATTTATAGTAGTGAGCTCTGAATAAAGTGCAAATTGATTCGATTTTTATTTCACGCATTTTCCTCTACGAATTATATTTGCTTAGTGAAGGTATTTAAACAGCTTAAACGTACGCATTTATATATTTAGTAATTCTCATTCGCTTAAACTAAAAGCTGAAGTCGTTAAATAAAATCGAAGAGAGCATAGTATACGCTATGACAACAATATCTACACCTAGCTGTGCCCGCGACTTCGTTCACATGGAACTGCATATTATTTAACTAATTTATAGCCAATGCTACTAAGGGATAATACAGCATTCTAATGGTGAAAGAATTTTTGAAATCGGTCTAGTAGTGTTTGAGTTTATTCGTTACAAACAAACATACAAAACGTTCCTCTTTATAATATTAGTATAGATGAAACAATGATGGTTTAGGTGGTAGTTGTGTACGGGCGCCCTAAGTTTTCAGTGAAGGGAAACATCGTGATGAAAGTATTGCATAATGGCAGGGCTTTTTCTGATGCCCACCTGGATATTGACCACCTTCAAGTCTGCCTCCAAATACCTATAGATGTGTACCGGCAGTTGCACTTGAAAGCCAGTCCTTTAAACCACATCCTAACTTAACATCAGGTGAAGTTATGAGCATATCGTTAAATAAAACGCTCATATAAAATAAGTTTTCACTTATATGTAAATTCTACGTAAACTGAAACGACTGTAATTTTTAACATTCATTTTAATATTAATAATTATCCGTAATATTTGCATATGTCAAAAATATAAAAACTGTAATTAGAATTTCCCATTGTAATAATGTTTTTCTTTAAATTTAAATAAATTATTATACTATAATATCTTCATGAATTACATAGATTTGTTTCACAAACATCGAGGCATGTGAAAATGATGAAATCTTAAAATATTATTTTCCGTTTCTTGTGTGAACAGATGTAATACAGTTTTATTGTGGAAAATGTATTTTCATATATGGTGTAAATACTAATTTATTATTTGGGCATTGTTTACTTGTCAGTAGATATCACCAGCAAACTGTATCATCAGAAATATCACGGTATATAATAATACACGATGAAAATCGTTGTTTTTCGATATTATATGTATATGGCGGTTTCAATTCTTAGCTATTTATAGCTAGGTTAAACTAGTATCTTGTCTTAAATTTGTCAACTGATTTTCTAATTTTATTTCTCTGAACCCTTCGACGACCTTTTCGTAAAAAAAAAATTGGAAAAAGATATTCCTCCACATTGAAGCGATGATAGCTCAGTGGTATGGTGTACGACTTCGCGTCAAAGGAAGCGAGTTTAATCCAAGCACCTACAATGAGCTGAGCTTTCGGTCAAGGAAACCATAGCATGGTGGTAGAGCTTTTTCAAATGCCCGCCTGGCTAGCTACCACCCTCAAGTTGTAAACCTGCCGCCAAATACCAATAGGTGTGTTCCGGAAGTTGCACTTGAGAGCCAGTTCCTCCACAGGTTTAGCGTATCTACCAACTTAGGCCGTATCGTCGCTTAAGATCAGGTGAGTTAATGGCCATAACGCTAAACCTTAAGTATATAAATAAAAAAATTACAAGGTTTTCCTCGAAATTTTTGTCGTAATTATTATCAACGTTTAGCCACTAGCCTATAATAACAATAACTTATTACATTCCTGTCGATTAAGCACGTACTTCAATTGCTAGCAATGAATTTATTTACACAGTCTATATTGTTATAAACAAATATGAAAATGTTCCAACATTCCCTTGTCCTATTAAGTTCACTCAATATTGAACGAACGAATAAATAAATAAATTAATTATTACACTTTAAATATGAACATCGGTGAGTTTGATGCCATAAGAAATTTTCTTTCCACTAACCCGCAAGAAGATAGTTAACGCTTACGTTAAATATGTGCCAATGAAATTTTCCTAGGTTGTACTCGTAAGGTACTGAAACTTGATACCATTTTATAATCCCGTCGGTTCCATAAAGAAGATTAGCCCGAACACATTATCCCGTCCCGTATCAACGTAAAAACAAGCGTTACTGCTAATTATGTGGAATTTAGGTAATAAATATGGAGTTTTCTTGGCGGCGCACCAAAGAGTTCGCTGCCAAATGCGTTTTAAGGGCCGCTGCACATTAAACTTGTTGAGCTATTCGAAGCTATGCAACGAGTACTGCATCTTTCGGCATATTTTATTACACGCAACGATAAAAAGGTATTCATTATGTTCGCTTTTTGTATTCAAATTGAAACTGATTCCGTCGCTTCAAATTTTTCCGTCAAAATATCGCATGTTGCATTACAGCTTAAGCCACAGCCAGAAAGAAGTAAAACATCGTTCTCGCTCCCTTAGTCGTCTCGAGCCGACTTTGCCGGAACGAGCGTCACACAAAAAGGTTGCGTATCATAAATTCAAAGACCTCCCAAAAAGTATCATCATCACCATCCTGCTCCCAATTTGTTATTTGGGGTTGGCGCAGTATGTCTTCTTCTTCCATATATCTCTATCAGTCACCATATCTTCATTCACCCCTTTTGCCTTCATATCTTCCCTCACACACTCTATCCATCCTTTCTTTGGACGACCTCTCCCTCTGCATCCCTCAACATTCATAGTCATCACTTTCTTCGTCACATGCGTTTCGTCTCTTCTCAAAACATCTCCATACCAAGACAAACAATTCCCTTTCATCTATTCTATCACTAACGCCACTTTCAAACTTCCTGTAACATACTCATTCCCGATCTTATATCTCCCTTATATCTCCCAAAAAGTATCACTTAAAGAAATCAACTACAACTACGCTACAGTTAATTACAAGCTAAGTATAGTTTATAGCTTAGCACGGGCAATGGACGCGAGCCTTGTTTAAAACTTTCCTGATCCATTTGTATGCAAAAACTGATGAAGCATTATTACGCGAGTCCGTCCGTCCGTACGTCGAAGTTTGCTTACCCTCGTCATGTCGGGCATGATGTATTGTTTGCTGGCGTTACTGGTTGACAACTAGCTATAACACTTCGATACATTAGTGGAAGAGAACAGCTGGTTTACACCGAGTTCAAAATTGTTGTGCCTATTTTCATAACTTATTTGGGGTTTTATTTGATTAGAATAAGTATGAAAGCTGTCTCTTGTCTCTAGAAGTATATTGGATGGAGAGATATGTGGTAAATCACGGTGCTTCTGTTGTTTATCCAAATAATATACATAACGATTTTATCTATGCACATCAATATGTAACAAGTTTGGTACTTCTTCCTTTGGAAACAAGAAAAATACATAAGCCACTTTATGTTAGACTATGGTCCCAATATCATTTGATATTTCATTTATTACTTTGATGGACAATAAATCAAATTAAAACACTTTATTCGATTTAGGCTTAGATTTAGCACCCTGTAACGCGACATGCGATAGACAGACGAATAACTTTGAGGGGATTGCACAAAAGTTTCACTTTGAAATACATTTACAATAGTCATTAGCGGACGCACAAGGGGGTGGAGGTAATTCCAGACATCCTGATAGTTCAAATAACGACGCGCGAAAGTTAATAACGGTGAGATTGAAATGTTAAGCAAAGTGAAATTAGTTTTGCTCGGTTTGTTAGTAAAAACATTCGTACGCCATGATTAGTAGTTCAAGTTATATGCTTAGTGTGTCAAGTTATATGCTTAGTGTGTCAAGTTATATGCGTAGTGTGTCAAGTTATATGCTTAGTGTGTCAAGTTATATGCTTAGTGTGTCAAGTTATATGCTTAGTGGGTCAAGTTATATGCTTAGTGTGCACGATAGATTGCTTAGGTGCGAAAATTATAGCGAGGTCCTAGAAACAGCCCAAGTACTTCATGATCACTTCATAGCCCTCTTGTGTTTGTTGGCTCGGACTGAGTGCCTCAGTACTCACTCCCAAATCTTAGTCGAGCTGTAGAAATGCCTAAGGTTATTAATAGAAGTCCAAAAGAACAAAATATACTACTGGTGTTTCACAGCAGAAACCTCTTCGTAGTAGAAGCTATTGTCAAATGTGTCAAGTTAATGTTTGATCGAGTTTTAGAACCTAGAGATGATGATTAATAAAATCGAAATTCATTTTCACAAGAGCTCTCTCTATGCGAATATCAGAAATGTTTTTTAGTACGTCGAAAGAAACCTTACTTTCTTACTAATTTTGAGTATGAAGAATTTTAATATAGAGATAGATAAGAGATTTACTGGAGGTGGTGATAGGCTAAAATCAATATTAACGTGTGCGAAGCCGCATGTAAAATCTAGTTAAGAGATAAATTAAGAACGTTAAGCGAATCTAGATATGCTTGTTACGTTTTCACAACTTCACCACTCAACCGATTATCATGAAATTTTGCATACACTTTGTTCGTGGTAGAGAAAAAGCTATAAGACACCTTTTATAAGGTAAAAGTTTCCAAAGGAAATGGAGTGAAATAAAAAATTTAATTTGTTAATTTTCACGTCTCATTCCATTAGTTTTTATTTACGTTATACTCTGACACAGAATATGACTTAAAATATAATTTATAAAAATGTAAATACAAAGGAGTTTTTATACAAAGAGGTTTTTAACAAAGGTATTGTTAGTTTGAAACGATGAGAGCTCAGTGGTAGGTGTAGGAACGCCGCGTCACGAGACGTGAATTCGAATCCAAGCACCTACAATGAGCTTGAGCTTTCGGTGAAAGAAAACATCGTGAGGAAACCATAGCATGATGTTAGGACTTTTCTATTTCCCGCCTGGCTAGCTACCAAGTTAAAAAACTGCTGTCAAATACCAATAAGTCTGTTCCCGAAGGTGCACTTGAAAGCCAGACCCTTCAATAAAGGTCGGCAACGCACCTGCGATTCTCCTGGTGTCATCGGTGTCCATGTGCGGCGGTGATCACTTACAATCAGGTGACACGCTTGCTCGTTTGCCACCTATTCCATAAAAAACTAAAAAACATAGAGCATTCAAGGCATTCAGGACACGATACATCAATATCGCTGGTAACGACAATAAATTTATAAGGAAGAATAAACATCGAACGGACAATGAAATCATAAGCAATCCTTCGCAAGAACATTTCCCATTTCATTGTAACGCGGAACTTTTTATATAGAAGTTTCCGCGACATTGTCCCCGGGGACAGCATAAATCAAGAAATATTGTAATAAATCCTATATGGAAAGCGTTTCGGCGAGTTATTTTTTTTTTTTTATATGGACATAACAAAAGCTGACAGATTGCTCGTCCACCCAGCGTTGTTGGTACAATAGAATATTAAAAAAAAAAAAAAAAACAAGTTTTCTTTATGTTTACACAAACGAGTAGAGATCTGAAAGGTTTTTCGCACAAATCTCTTAAAACTTTTCCAATGTTTTTCCGTACGACAGCGATTTGGGTTGTATGTAGTTAACGATGTTAAATATGTATATACCTAATTGGATATAATGTATGTGTGTTCATAGTAGCCTCCAAAGGGGCTACATAGGTGTTTTTATTGTCAGATCGAGTTTCCTACCGGTTCTTCACGATGACTGCGTTACTTTCCGAACCGGTAGTAGTTTTAACGTTCATAAGCGCCTTCTTAGGGCCTAAATTGAACAGAGATTTTTGATTTGATTTGATTAGATTTGTTGCTGCCAGACAGGGGTGGATTGTTAGACAATCTATATATATATTATAAAGCAGAAAAGTTTGTTTGAAACGGAAAGGAGCGCTTTTTTTTAATCGTTAAGGTTTTAGCGTTATGGCCATAAGCTATAAGCTTACCTGATCTTAAGAGACGATACGGCCCATGTTGGTAGACATGATCAAACCTGTGGAGGAACTGGCTCTCAATTGCAGCTGCCGGAACACACCTATTGATATTTGGCGGCAGATTTTCAACACGAGGGTGGTACCAACCAGGCGGGCATCAGAAAAAGCCCTACCACCATGCTGTGGTTTCTTCACGACGTTTTCCTTCACCGAAAGCTCATTGTAGGTGGTTGGGTTCTAACTCACGTCCCTTGACGTAAACTCGTTTACCCCACCACTGAGCTATCATCGCTTCAACCCTATATCCGTGTTACAAGGCTCAGATAAAATGCAACGGTTCCCCCGATGATCTAATCACTGTTACAGACTAAAATGATACCCATTTATAATTTAAAATTAAATATTCTATTTTGAAATACTATTTAATAAAAAGGCCTACTCGAATTTTCCTTTTCAGACTCGGAACTCACACGGTGAAGCCATAGACAGCTAAGAAGTTGCCTCTCGTTTAACACAATAGTTACAGCTGTGGTCTAATTATTAATTACTGGACTAATCAAAACAACTAAAGGGACGTATAACACAATAAATTGTCAACAAACACCTGTACAACACATTGACGATCAATTAAGCTAATGATATCCAGCACGCGAGCAATCAAATTACAAGTTCAATTAATATCTGTCAGAAAATAAACCATAAACAGCAAATAATAAAGTCGATTTCGTTTAAATATTTATATCGCGTAAGCTGAAAGGTATAAAAAAGGGAATAAAAGCGAAAAGCGTTTAAGGATATAATAACAGGGGAGGTCCTGAAGCGAATTACACTTAAATATACCAATCAGCGATTATATAGCGATATCAGGAAGCGATGGTTTCGAAAGATTTACAGCGGTGTGTGGAAAGAATTCGATTTGAGTTCGAAATATAACTCATCTAGACACGTTGGCCGCTTTTATGATGGGAAACTCGGATAACCATCGCTTTTACAAAATTGTCATAAGTCAGAGTTTTTTTTTATAGTTAATGCTAGAGTTATTGCCATAATCTCACCTGATCTTAAGTGACAATACGGTGCAAGTTGGTAGACACGTTAAACCTGTGGAGGAACTGGTTCTCAAGTGCAACTGCCAGAACACACCTATTGATATTTGGCGGTAGGTTTTCAACTTGTGGGTGGTAGCTAGACAGGCACGCATCAGAAAAAGCCCAACCACGATGCTATGGTTTCCTCACGATGTTTCCGTCATCAAAAGCTCAAGCTTATTGTAGGCGGTTAGATTCGAACTCACGTCCCTCGACGCAATGTCGTGCACACTACAGTTCGATAAGTGCATTATTAAAAAAATACTCCCTTACTTTTTAGTTTTTGGAATGTGTAGCTGCATGCAATGTTACTATTATAAAGCAATTTCTTGACGCCAACGAAATCAAAACACCTACCTAAAAAAAGATTTGTATCTAAAAGTTGTTTGTACTTAAAAAATTAAATATTCATAAGTATTGACACCATGCACCCCACACTTTTTTTAGAATAAAACATTTTTTTCTTATACAAACTATTAAGAACTTATATTTATTAAAAAAAATTACATTATTCTTAATTAATATTTATTAAAATTTATTTTCTGTTTTTTAGTTTAGTTTTCTATATAAAGCGTGTGTTCTAGTTTTTTTTAAACTATTATTTATTATTTATTTTTTAGTTACTGGAACAGCACGCATGCGTAGTTCGCGCACTAGGTCTATCTCTCTTACTCGCATGCAAAGGATGCGGAAAGGAATTAATTAATCCTGGCGAATCTAATTAGGATAATCGGATGCTTTGATCGGATTATTGCATTGTCATCGATCTTTGACAGGTGCGCAAAGTTTGAATTAAATCTGATCGTTCAAAGTAGGACTAAATCGAGCTCAAAGGGGTCGGTTACATACATACATACATACAGGTGAAGCTAATATAAAGCGTGTAAAATAGTGTATATTATGTAAAAAACACTGCCACTTTTGGACCCACTTTTTAATGTTTTATAGGTTTTCGTTATGGCCGCAATATCACGTAACCTTAAATGTTAATATGGCCAGAGATGATTGACACGTTAAGCCTAATAGAGCAACTTTCTCATAAGTGCAACTGTCGGAAGACTTTTCTTTATTTGGTGGTATTTTTGAACTTGAAGGTGGTAAGCTAACCCACTAGAAGTAGTGCGACGGAAGTCTCTGGACTTTGTCAATACGGAAGTTTGAAATGTCGACGTGGTTTATTTACGATGTTGGGTGATTATCACTCGATGAGTCACTACATGCCCCTTTCAGCCTTGGCCTGAGACCGGATAATACGTTTGGATGGAAAAGTCCGATGAATGTAAACCCTACCGTCATGCGATGTTTTCCTTCACCGAAATTTAAAGGTGTAACTTTCGATAAGTGTATGGTGAATTCGTGGTGTCTGCCGAAAATCTCCCCCCATTTCTATCGAGTCATGATTACAAAACGCAGCGAACATAATAATGATAAATTATCACATAATATAATATGATAAAAAACATCACCTATCTTTATCGATACTCAGCTACCGCCTCGATCCCCCGTGATAAACGACTGGATACCATATCCCCGACCCACAAAGAACAATCTACCTTATTTCTTTCCGCGTAAAAGTGGAAATCGCTCAAACTAATCCACGGTTACTGGATATTAGCTTCTATTAGTCATGGAATTAATTTCATTTTTGTAACGCCGGTACATTGGTTTCCCGTTAAGTTTCAGCGAAAATGAATTTTTACCATATAGGAATAAAGTGGAAATTGGCCCGTTGAGTTGTGGTTGTAAGTAATTTTGTAGTTGACACCGGATAATTTATATTAGGAGCTCGGAGGCTTCTTAGGGTTCCGTAGAGGACTAGTTGAAACGATTTAAAATATATTTTTTGAAGTGAAAACTTCTTTGGGCACGCTGAATACTTCATTTCCTGGGTATAGAGTAAGACTGAGCTGTCACGCTCGGCTATGTGACGCTCCTTCGGGTAAAGTCGGTTCAAGTCGACTAAGAAAGCGAGATAGATACAGTCAACGCGTCACTCCTATACTCGCTCGGCGAGCGTTACATGTGAGAGCATGATGCATCAGTCGCATTCAATATAGACTTAAACTTAGTATGTACTTTAACTTTGCATTTCATTTAATACGTTATTTTTGTGTTTTGAATTATTAAACTGGCCTTGAATAAATATTCACTTTCGACGTGTATTGTTATCTTAAGCACACGCTTTTTCTTTAGGTCTATCAACTAATATGTTGGCCTTAGAGATTTTTGTCTATAAAGTTGTGTCTATAATTTTGTGTGAGTGCAAGTCACACACGGTAAAAGTGAAACTTCTGAAAAGTCTCTGATTAAAAATACTTATTGAAAAGTATTGAAAATGCATATGGACAATGATTAGTAGACGATAGTGGGGACGCTACGAAACATCGCACAAAGAGAATACCGAAAACGTGTAATGTGCTCTATCTCTTTCTCTCACCGGCTGAATCCTATACATTTACGTGTTTGTGTCTCTATGGACTCGCTTTTTCGTTTCCTCGTGTATGAAATTACAGCAATTGTAAAGAAGTTTCACTTCAAAAATATTTCAGAGCATATACATTTTTTTCAGTACAAGTGATTTCGACTGACTTACACTGATTTACAAAGTTAAAATTCGACTTGCCTATAAAAACTTACACGCCTACTAAGAACAGATTTCCAATCACGCATCGTTGAAAAAATAAAGCGTGAACGAAATTGCAGGCAGTACCTAGTTATGTAGTTTATTATGTGACATTCTTAAGCTATCCTATGATACACCGACAATTAGCAATTAAATCCTTTTTTAAACTTGACAGTGGCAAAAACATCTACTTAGCTAGAGGCAATATTAAAAAAAGTTTGTAAAATGTCAGTCAATTGATATTTGACACCAATGAAGTTTTTAAACCTGCATAGTATAAATACATAGGTAAAAGTTCATTCGATGACTGCCGCGGCGCGAGTGCAGGACCGCGTTCCATTTTTAACCTGTGCTGTTAGACAGATGTCCTCGAAAATGCAATTTCCCCGTACAACGAATGACGAATGTACAAGTGCCTGAAGCCACTTAATCTATCGGAAAACCTTTTAAAAATAGCTCGAAAAACTGTTGGACGTATTGTGCTTTATTCATGCATTTCTACTTCAAATAATCCTGCTGGTTTGCTTGTAATATTATGTGTCAAAGTTTGTCTCACTATAGGAGGAGCGAAGTATACATTTTCATACATACAAATATTATTTCATACATATATAGATAGATATACCTATATTTCATAATTAATATTTTCTTAATAAACAAATTTATAAATAGACCTCATTTATGTGATCCAAAAATGAGCCTAACTCAACCCTGCGTACTATATCTGTTTGAATTATATACATGTACTCGTACTGAAACTACTGTAAAACCTTAGAGGATGTTGGGGCATCAATATCACCGGAATTATTTATCTTATTTAAAACAACTATACACATAGTACCGATTGAGCACACTGTACCGTAGAAAATAAATATACCAAAGGTCCACGATACAAAAATAAATAAATAAAACGAGGTACTGAATTATCTGAACAGAATTGGATACGTAGTTAATTTATACGCGGTTGTAATGGGAACGAGAGGTATAACAGGGTAATCTACTGAAAGATCTTAGCCTGTCTAGGATTGCAGTTACTTCTATACTAGAACGTGCACCTAAAGCTGTGCTAACAGGCTTCTACCCAATTTGTCAGGGTAAGGAGAGAAACACGAGTAGTGAAGGTGAATGTTGACGCGCGACGGTAAGAAGCCTCTTATATCTACATCCGTGTACATTTCCCGGAAACTGCTCGGAGTTTCCTTCCCTGACACACACCAAACCCTACACCTGCATGATTCACCCGGCGAATACATTGAACGCTAAGAAATTTATCTCTTTACTTGTACGAATCTGTTTCATCATTTATATATCCATACTAATATTATAAATACTAAAGTGAGTCTCTCTGTTTGTTACGTTTTCACGCCTAAACCGCTGAATAGATTATGATGAATTTTGGTATAGCGATAGATGGGAACCTGGAGACGGTGATAGGATACTTTTTCTGGCGAAATTCTTATCGGAAGTGAGATAAAGCGAGGGATAAACTTTGTATGAAACTTTTTATTGCATAATCCGGTTTGTTTGACAAAATTAATATCTACACGCAAGCGAATCTGCCGGTAAAAGCTAGTAGATTATATTTGAATAAGAATAACTTTAAATGAAGACATCATAAATGTAATTATATATGCTCTAAAAGAAAATCAATTAGAAAATGGCGGGTCCCATGGTACAGAACCCGTGTCAGGTTTGTCCCGGCTCGCTGTAAATCCGCTTCGTTAGGTATAAGGATAAGAATTCACCAGGGATATTATCCGAGGACACCTTTTTCTATAGGAAGCTCCAGTTTTAGGAGATAATTGGATCAAGTTGATTAGTATGATTCATCGGGACAGCTTGAGTAATTCAATTTCCTCTTTTTATTACTTATTTCAAGTTTACATACAGATTCTCCAGTGTCAATCAGAGTCGAATTAGAATCTATTTATATATTGGGCTATCTTTTACTTGCGGCTTCGCTCGTTTTAATATCGATTTTGCTAAACTGATCGGATGACGAAATAAAAAGTTTCATACAAAATTTATCTCGCGCTTTCACAACTAAACCGCTAGATCGATTGTGATGAATTATGATATAGAGATAGATGGGAAACTGGATAGGTGGGATAAAGAGAGGAATAAACTATTTATGAAAGTTTTTATAGTGTTATTCGATTTGACGAAATCAACAATAACGTAAGCTAAGCCGCGGGTAAAAGCTTGTTTTATTAGCAGAAAGGTTTTTTAATACGTTTTCAAAAATGTTAAAATAATGAGAGTGAACGGATAGATAGAATCTCTCTCCCTCTCTCTTACTGCGAAAGAATGAGACCAATATATACTAATACGTTTATACTGCAAAATCGTTTTTAATCATTTTGTATTTGATTGATGGAGGCGTTAATTGAATATAAACATTTCATTACAATACAATATTGAAATATTCATTCATATCAGCGAAAGGTAAGCACACGATATGAAATACCCCGGATCAGCAGTAAATAGATAAATAAAATAACATATAAAATAATTAAAACGGTGCTTTACCGATGCCTTCTTGTCACAATTACCTACCCAATATGACATGTAAATAAAGGTAATAAATTTAATTAAACCCCTGGTATCGGCCACCGCATACACACGTCCGTTCGATGCTGATTACTACATTTTGTGCAATAAAACCATAGATATAAAGTCGATTTCAACTTGAATCACTAATTATGGTTGATTCGTTTACATAATATTCATCAGGCGCTGATATTTGAGGTTGCATAGGTTAGTTTTATTGCTCGCGACAGCTCGTTAATGGCATATTAATGTTGAATTATTTGATTGTTTCGCAGCATTATAGCTGTTTGTTTGATTCTGTTATCGGCGTGAAACTGTTATTGTGCTATCGAAATTAATTTAGATCATAAATCATGTTAAATCAAACAGCTATAATCAATTTAGGCCCTTAGAAGGCGCTTGTGGACGTAAAAACTACTACCGGTTCGGAAAGTAACGCAGTCATCGAGAAGAACCGGCAAGATGCTCGATCTGCATCTTTTCTTTATCTTATATTCTGTTTATATAATAATTTAGTGTGTTACAGTAGTTATTAGCGGATGCACAGAGAGGGGCGTCAATTCCAGACATCACGATCGCTCACATATTGACCCACCCTATAATAGCCTTTTGATGTCAAAACCCGTTTGACATGGTTCTTGAACCTACTGGCCGGCAATTCAGTAATGTGCTTTGGGACTTTATTATAAAACCTGACACTATTACCTAAATAACTGATACTTGTCTTACTAGGGAGTGGCTAGTTTGTTACGATTTCTAGTATTAGGAATCATGACGGTCTTTAAGGAAAACTATCTTTTGTATGTTTTTGAGGACATGCATTAAATTATCAAGAATATATTGGGAGGACAAAGTTAAAATACCAAATTCCGAAAACAAATCATTTAATGATTAGACAAAGCTAATCTGTAATAAAAATGGGAACAATTTGTTAATCGAATTTCTTGTCCTTTTTCCATAACTACCAATAAATTGTCGTCCTTGAAGGGCCAATATTAGTCGAATACAGTATTTTATATCGATTTTAATATCGTAATCGATTGCTATCGAACAATTTGATTGAACACAAGATTGATTTATTAATGGAATAGGGGGACAACGAGCTAGCGTGTTACCTAATGGTAAATGATTGGTGAATGATGATGATGATGGAGAATTGATGGTGCATTGCCAGCCTTTATTGGAGGGACTGGCTCTCAAGTGCAGCTGCCGGAACACACCCATAGGTATTTATAGATTTTCAACTTGGGCTGGTAGCTGGCCAGTTAAGCATCAGGAAGAGCCTTACTGCCATACTTGGATATAGATTATTTTGCGTATTTTTTTTTATACTTAAGATTTAGCGTCATGGCCATAATCTCACCTGATCTTAAGTGACAATATGGCCCAAGTTGGTAGACACGCTAAACCTGTGGAAGAACTGGCTCTTAAGTGCAGCTGCCGGAACACACCTATTGGTATTTGGCGGCAGGTTTACAACTTGAGGGTGGTAGCTACCCAGGCGGGCATTAGAAAAAGCCCTACCACCGTGCTATGGATTCCTCACGATATTTTCCTTCACCGAAAGCTCAAGCTCATTGTAGGTGCTTGGATTCGAACTCACGTCCCTTGACGCGAAGTCGTACACACTACCACTGAGCTATCATCGCTTTACACTATATATATAGTAGATTTTTTTGCGAATTTTCAAGGTTATACAATACTTTAACAAAGTCACTTGTTATTTTAACATTTTTATCACTGTTATATATCCCAAGAGATTGACTATTACTTTGGAGTACCAAAGACTATGCCTTTTGACTTCAGAGGGTCCAGTCAGAATACCAGCGCTGCACTATATCAGTGTAGCTGTTATGCTGAGGCTGGTAACAATTTATCCACACATTAGGTTATTTTTTATTTTTATTTTTTTGTAATTTTGCTGTAATGTTCTGCTGTTTGTTTTTTTTTTTTTTCTTTTATTTATTTTAAATAACATTTGCTGTGTGTAGGATAAATAAAACTTTCTTTCTTTCTTCCTTTCTTATGAGACCATAAAGACGAAAGTGTGTGTTATTTGTTTGTTTGTTACTCTTTCAGGCCTAAACTGCTGAATCGATTGTAATGAACATCGGTATACGGATAGACGGGATCTCGAGGACGGTGTCGGGCAACTTTGTCTCGCGATAAACTTATTATAATTGGGGTTAAAGAGAGGTACCAACTGTGTATGGAACTTTTTATTGCCCCAACGGATTTGATAAAATCAGTATTAACGCGAACGAAGTCGCAGGTAAATTCCAGTTTGTAAAAATAATTAATCACATTCGTGTTTTTCTATTTAAATAATCAATTCATACTATGTATGCAAAAATGTGAAATTTTAGTATCTAATCAACATATGCAATTGGTATTAAAAAAAAAGCTCGATCTCCCAGGAGCTTTATCAAAATAAGAGCGTCATGAAAATAAATTATTCATTAGTGTTGCGATAAAATCAAATGACTTTATTAAAGCCTGCATAAAGTTGTTTGGATTCGTCCGGAGAATTCGATCTTCTTCAAGTAAAACTCTATTTGGGACAAGTTAATTGGTGAAAATGGTTGCCAAACATGTTAAACTGTAGTTATAATAGATGACTTAAGTCAGGTAAATCTTCGCACGCCAACAAAGTACTTACTAAAGAAAAGTTTCATTGAACGTTTCCAGTTCAAAATGTAATCGTCAATCCAAATCATTATTAAACTATAACAGATATATTATCCGAAATGTCATCTATATTATACAAATATAGGGTTAAAGTGTACGAACACCGTTTTAATGGATGTGAGTTCGAATCCATCATACTGAAGTTTGTGCTTTCGGTATAAGAAAACGTCGTGATGAAACCATAGCATGATGGTAGAGCTTTCCTTAATACCCGCCTGGCTAGCTACCGTCCTCATGTTGAAGATATCCTGCCGAATATCTGTAGATGTGTTCCGTCAATTACACTTGAGAGTTAGTCCTCCAACTGGTTTAGCGTGTCCATTATCTTGGACCATGTTGTTACTTTACGTCAAGTGAGATTACAGCCATAACGCTATACTTAGAAACTATAAAAAACCTGTTTGAATTCCACGCGAACACTGTTAGTTTTTTTTTTTTTTTTCGAACTGACGTACGCTGTTAGCCCCAAGGGCTTTGACAGCTTCACCGAACTTTTGGGGCGAGTGCTGAGAGCACACAGCCCCGAGGCAGCAGGCACAAGGGTGCCAGGACGGCCGAACCTCAGCTAGGGCTGCTGCCGGTGAATGGAAAAAGATTCATGATCCTGACTAACCAACAGGTTCTGTATTACTAAATTAGTGATACTAACTACGACCTTATCAGGTAAGCAGCTCAAGAGCCGAGAGGGTAGTCCCTTACAGAACCGTGTACTTTACGTGTGGGTGTGCATGGATGGTATGCGGTGTGATGGTGTACTCTCAGTGATGTAGAGTGTCACTGTATCGCGCGAGCAGAGTCACTTGAGGGCTCCTGTCCGGAGGATCGAACCTAGGCTCAGGCGTCTGCGGAAGAAGGTCGCGGCGGGTCACTGTGATAGTAATAGTTATGCTTTGTATTGGATACCATGGCCGTCAATGTTAAGAGAGAGACGAACTTAGCAAACCATGAATTCACAGTGTGGGTGCCGGGTCCACCCTGTGATAGGGAAGAAAACTCCGAGCAATGTCCCAGACTTGTGACATTTATGTAGGTTTAAGGAGCCCCTTGTCGAGGCGCGTCAACACACCTTTACCACTCGGGTCTCTCCTCAGCCAAATTTGGTAAGAGCTTGCTAGTGCAGCTTCAGAGGTACATTCTAGTATAGAACTTACTGGGGTCCTAGACAGGCCAAGATCTTTTAGAAGGTTATAGAGAGATTTAGCTGGTATATTTCTCAATCTCGTATAAATAAATCCTAAAAATGATACAAAAGGTTCGATCCTCCGGACAGGAGCCCTCGATTGACTCTGCTAGCGCGATACAGTGACACTCTACATCACTAAAAGTACATCATCACACCGAATACCATCCATGCACACCCACACGTTAAGTACACGGTTCTGTAAGGGACTACCCCCGCGGCCCTTACGCGGTTAACCCGATAAGGTCGTGTTAGGATCACAAAATTAGTAAGTTAGGATGTGTTGATTAGTTACGTCTTGCGAATCATTGTTTATTTTTCCGGCAGCAGCCCAAGCCGAGGGCCGGCCATTCTTGCACTCTTGTGCTCGCTGCCTCGGAGCTGAGTGCCCTTAGCACTCGCCCCAAAGAGTCCGGTGAAGCTGTCAAAGCCACTAGGGCTAACAGCGTATGTCAGAACAAAAAAATAATAATTATACATTACATTACAACATTCATATCATGAAATGATACTGATACACATTTATCAATTCATAAATTTAAAATATTTATTATATTTTATATCTTCATATACAACACTAATCAAACTGAAGTATAACCAACCAATCGCTACCTCCTTATACATTGTATGAAGATTGACCAAATAATCTACTATTCCACGTAACAATGTAAAAATAAAATATTTGTAAAATCAATATCATTTATTTAGAATACTTATTTTCTTAGTAAACTTTACATTATCAACGTTAGAGACTCTCGGAATTAACAATGAATATGCATAAGTGATTGAATATTGCCAACTTAGAATCCACGCCAGTGAGGAATAAAGTAATGCAATAGCATTAAATGTTGTTTCTCTTTATTACAGGTATGTAAAATTAATATGTAATTAGTAATTGATATTAACAAGAAGCTATTTGGGGATATATTAGGGTGTAACGTTATATTCAATACAACAAATTGTATTTAGTACTGAGCAACTCAAAGCTCGCCACCTTATCACATAATACATTACATATATAAACAAAAAAAAAAGATTTCAAGTCACAAACAAAGAAAACAAAACGGCAAAGAATAAAAAACGTCTTATATATATGTGTTAATTAGCATAAGTAGCCATAAATTAACGGCCGGATAAGCTCCTCTGTTAAATCGATTAATTATGTTCTCAACAATTATATTTCTTCGGCGTTTGAAGTGAATTATTAAATTCCACGGCTATAATCTCGCAAATCCTAATAATACCAACCGGCCATCTGTCAAAGGGAACGAATGACCGGCTGACCGAATGAATGAACGGTTGATTGAAATCTCCCGCGATCCGTCACCGGGGATCGGTTCTAATTTTGACTCCAGTGTGAATTATATTTAACCGTTTCCAATTTTCGTTTTTATCTCACCGGTGTTTTTTTTTTTTTTGTTAATCTGTACTGTGATTTTCAATATTCTATTTACCGGGTGCCGGATGAATTTTTAATAAAATTGCTTTCGGTATTGGAAATTAGGATTTGGTAAATAAATTTTATTTAGATTGATAAAATGGTCGTGTGAATGTATCTGTTTTAAAAATTTACACTCATAATGTATATGTATGTGGTTAAGTTCTTCCTTTCGATAAATAATATTGGGTAAGACAATTTTAGGTAGTATCTTTGTAAACAATATATTTGTTCCAGAATTTAGAAAGAGTAGATTTAATTGTTTTTTTTCTTTAACGTTACAATATTTTAATAGAATCATTCTTATTTGGTATTGCAAAAATATTTTCATTATAATTATGATATTATAGAAACATTAATTCTGTATGTCATTGCCGCCTGTAATTGAATAATTATTACTATTAAGTGTAAAAATTTGTTTGTTTGTTTGAACGCCTTAATCTTAATAGAAATGACTGTCGAATTTCAAAATCTCTTGTGTTTTGATAGAGCTATGATCGAGGAATGTTTTACGATATTTAACATCACGCTACCACCAGTAGGAGCAAAGCTGTATTGAAAAATGTTACAAAAACAGGTAAAAAATATTAATGAAATTTTATTAACCCCACGCGAACGAAGTTACGGGCAGAGTTTATATTTAAAACTATATTAAACTGTATAACCTTCATACTAATAGCTACTTTGATAAATAAATATGTCTTTAAAATGTTTTTTTTTTATTCTGAATAACTTACATTGCACTGAAAATGTCACATACGAAAGGTTTTTGCCGGAATGACAGGGGGGCGACTGGCGGTGTATTATCGTGCCATCGATAGTCGTTACTGTGTTTAGATTGTACTGTGCTTAACATCAGGTACAGCGCCGTCACTTTGTCAAGATACCGTAAAAAAAAATGTTTCCCGTTCAAATACTGGGCCTCTCTAATTCAAAACTTACAGATGGCATCAGAAACTAATGATAAAAAGTAATCAAACAAACATACATATTTGATTAGAATAATTATATGGATGTATATTACATTTATATACATGTTAAGTGTGTTAGTAAAGCAAGTAATATATTCGTGTCAGGCAGTATTGTTATCAAGGGAGTTATAAAATGGCGCGCGTTTTCCGATATTGCTACGATCTCATCTGATGTTAAGTAACGTTGACGTGCAAGAAGGTGGTCACGCTGAACTTGTTAAGTGACTGGCTGTTAAGTGCAAAGTGCCTTTTCTATCGCCCACTTATTTAGCTACAAACCTCAAGTTGAAAATGTGCCGACAAATACCTGTAGATGTGTTTCGATAGTGACACCCTTCACTGGGCTTAGAATATCCATAATCTAGGCCTACATCGACTCTAAACGTCAGTCAGTTTTATTTTTCAGTGGTAGTGTGTACGACTTCGCGTTAAGAGACGTGGGTTCGAATCCAAGCACCTACAATGAGCTTGAGCTTTCGGTGAAGGAAAACACCGTGAGGAAACCATAGCATTGTGGTAAGGTATTTTGTAAATTCCGCTTGGCTAGCTACCACACTCAAGTTGAGAATCTGCCGGCAAATACCAATAGGTGTGTTCCGGCAGCTGCACTTGAGAGCCAGCTCCTCCACAGGTTTAGCGTGTCTACCAACTTGGGCCGTATCGTCACTTAAGATCAGGAGAGTTTATGGCCATAAAATTTAAGTAAAAAAAAAATTGGCCTGCATTATTAAGACTTCCTTAAATCACACCTATCACAACTATAATGTCAAATGTATGTCGAACAACTATGAAAAACACAAAAAAATATCGATTTTTGAACAAACGCATATACACTGATTATTGACTTGCCGGATAGTAAATTCAAACAACACGTCAAGCGGGTTTTAATATCAAACGGCTATTATAGAGTGGGCCAATATGTGCTCGATGGTAATGTCAAGAATCATTCCCGATGACTGGGTTATTTCCCATTTTCCCGGATATAAATTGAATAAAGTTTTTTTTTTTTTTTTTATCTCGATTCTTGATTTTTACACACGAGAATTGCCTACTACTATTACCGGAAAAGCGTCGTTTTATCACCCTCAAGTTAGAGCCCTTGGTACGTATCTTCCGGTTTATTCGTGCCTCGTAAATTACACGCTGACGTACGCGTTCCGACGCCGCGCCGCTACCTTCCTGCGCGTATAACTGACTTACAAGGTAACTTAATGAAAAAATATATATATGCATACATCTATACCTACTCATATACATATAATAAAGGGGTAATTGAACTAAATCAATAAAAAAACATATGCAACAGAAAGTGTTATTCAAAGTTTAATCTCGTCTTTACTCTACATCCTACGAGTTTTTCGCGACAAAACGTACTCTATCACAGTCTTCAAAGTCCCGATTATCTCTATATCAAAATTCATCAAAATCGATTCAGCGGCTTATGCCGTAAAAACTCACGTTCGCTTTTATGATATCAGTAAGTATACTATATACGTTACATACGTTTTCTAACTATTCATGGATACTTTATTGCGTCGCCGAAAGCTACAAAATGGTTTAACATTAATCACATGCATGAGGAAACCTTTTACGGCGTCTACGTAACAATTTACGTACTACGCACCGTGTCACAAATGAAGGAATTATTTTAAGTGGAGGCGCGAGACGCTGCCGGCGGCCACTTACACCGATAATTAAAATAGTTCAGTTATTTATTTACAAGTTTAAATGTATTTTCACACGAATTCGTATGAATTTTCAAGCGATGATAGCTCGGTGGCAGTGTGCACGACTTCGCGTCAAGAGACGTGGGTTCGAACCCAAGCACCTACAATGAGCTTGGGCTTTCGGTGAAGGAAAACATCGTGAGGAAACTATAGCATGGTGGTAGGGCTTTTTCTAATGCCCGCCTGGGTAACTACCACCCTCAAGTTGTAATCCTGCCGCCAAATACCAATAGGTGTGTTCCGGCAGCAGCACTTGAGAGCCAGTTCCTCCACAGGTTAAGCGTGTCTACCAACTTGGGCCGTATCGTCACTTAAGATCAGGTGAGATTATGGCCATAACGTTAAACCTTAAGTATAAAAAAATAAAGAATTGATTCATTTCGATGACTTTAATATCTTTGGAGATAAGAAAACTTTATAGTAGCGCCTTCAGATACTGCGTATGGGTTTGAATCAAAGAAAAAGTTATTGATAAATGAAAACCACATCATATAAGAAAACACATATATATTATAAGAAAACTTGTTAGTGTTCGTTTGAGAGTTGAAATTCTGTGTCTATTATTTATTTTATCTTATACACTGTGCCTCCCCTAATGTCTACACATGTTAGACACAGAAATGTTTTTTTTAGATTTAATTCTTACTAATATTATAAATGCTAAAGTGAGTTTGTTTGTTTGTTACGCTTTTGGTATAGAGATAAATGGGACCTTAGAAACGGTGATAGTCTACTTTTTATAGCAAAAAACTTGATGGAAGTGAGGTAAAGAGAAGAATAAAACAAATTAACGCAAGCGAAGCCGCTGGTATAGGCTAGTATGAAATAAATTTTCTACTATTACTTATGTGAACAAAATAATCATTCATTTTCTATTCTGGCGTGACCTATGTAGTAACCATTGTAATAAACCGTCGAATTATTTCACTCTAGATTTATTCACTTACAATAATAATCTTTTACTTATGTATACTAATAGTCCTATTAATACAAATAACATAATACATCATTATTTATAACTATAATCGTGTTCTTAATATTATTAGAAATCATAAACCTTATAGCTATGGCAGAGAGGATAGCACCGAGCAGTGTCCGATACTTGCGAATATAGATGTAGGTTTAAGGGCCTCGCCCTTTATCAATAATCGATAATATTTACCTTCACCGCTCACGTTTATCTCTCTTTTAAAGTATAAACCATTTCCTATTACCAAACCAAAACAGTCTAGTCAATAATAGAAACTATAAACCTTACGTGAACATCTAGCCTAGAGTGCTTCGCTTTAACTGAACCCAAAGCCGCGCTCGCGTCGCGTCTGTATAGCGATCGGTGTTAATAAACTTTCCTTTATCTTTCTTTAACTTTCCTTATCTTAGTTGTTTTATTTCTCCGTATATAAAGTTATTGTTAAAATCAAATAGTGTAATAATTAAATAGCTTTTAAAATGGATCACTACACAATAAATACACAAAAACTTTGAATCTCTTCGATCGAATAAAATAGGCTTCAGATATGATCATGATATCCATAACTATGAAAAACTTTTCATTTTGATTTAATCTCAAATATATTATATATTCACCTATTTAAACAAAATAATATATTATATACTCTGACTTGGCTTATATAGCTGCAATAAATAGTCGAGTCTTTTTTTCATTTTAATCGATCAAATTAGGTATCAGGTAAAATATATTTTTATAAGCTATATTCCTAAAAGAATTATTGCTAATAACTGTATATAAAATACTACTTCAGTATAATCGTTTACCTTCCCTTGTATCATAAATCACTTTCTAATAGAGGATACCTTTTTCTCGAGGACATAAAATAAACATAGGTTATTGTTGATAAAACGAGATTACCTAACTGGGTTTTTATCGTTCATGTCTGAATACTAAGTATTATAACAAAGTATACGAATTTGCGTGATTGATATAATAAATTTAATCGACTTAAAGGAAAAAATCCTTTAATAACTAAGTTAATAGCATTCGATCAAGTAGCATTTGTAAGTGCATGAGCGCATCGATCACGCAATCTTTTTGCTACCTGATGTCGAACACTGTCCATTTCAAAAACTATAATTATTAACAAAATATAAGAAATTAATTAACATCGCTGTCATTGTTATCTTGAAGTCTCTAAAGAGTGCAATTAGTTGATATCAAAAGGCGATCCACAAAAGCGGTTCTTACCACATCGTTCGGTGACTGGATAATAATGCACTGGCTAATTTTCGAACGCTTATTGCCTAATTATATCACTGAGTAGAATTTTACCGACTTACAGAAGCAAGAATATAACTTAGTAGTTGAGGGAGTGAAAAAAGTAAAAAAAAGCTGTACTGATATTACATGGTAACTTAATTTTAAAGTTAGAAAACTCAATTTCGCACGTAGATTTTCGATGACAGCGCTACGCTGGCGTTCAATCAGGCAAGTTAGAAAGTTCCTATATTCCTAAGTTTTTCATGCTGTAAAGATGTGGAATTGTCTCCTAACCAGCATGTTCATTCTTTTAGACGTGTGAAGGTGAAGAAATATTTTAGATTTAATCCTGGCTACAACTCTTATTGATGGAACGTACCTTTTGTTTTTCCATTATTCTCTCCGAACTGTACTATCAAATACTACCATCACTTTTGAGAATTACAATATAAACATATTGTTAAAGAATACTAAAAGTAATTATGCTTAGGGTAGCGTACCCGGACATAGTACCTAGGACATAGGTACTATACATACTGGACATAGGACAAGTACCATAACTTTGTGAATAAGCCTAATCATGGTGGTAGAAAATTTGTAATGCTCCTTTACCTAGCTACCATCCTCAAGTAGAAAACCTGTGGCCAAACGTTTAAAAGCTTCCTGGAAGTTAAATTTTAATATTAGACCCTCTATTAGACTTCGTAAGTAACTTTCTTTACTTTACAATTTATTATATTATATTATATATATATATTGTTGTTGTGTAGTTATTTGTCTACCTGGTCTATGATAATAGCACAGGAGATTAAGGGCGTAATACAGTGAAAGGGTTCCGCCAGGATGGAGAGTAGAAAAAAATTAACTCTGGTCTATGATAGCACAGGAGATTAAGGGCGTAATACAATGAAAGGGTTCCTCCAGGATGGACACTAGAAAAAAATTATCCCAGGTTTAGGATATCACAGGAGATTAAGGGCGTAATACAATGAAAGGGTTTCGCCAGAATAGACACTAGAAAAACTTTGTCCATGGTCTATTAGCACAGTGGATTAAGGTGTATCGCTGTGGTGTTTTTAGTGTGTAGTTTGATAGCGCATATCACCTGATGAGTCGCGACATGCTCTTATGTCCTTGGCCTGAGCCTGGATAGTGCTTGTTGCGACAAGGAAGTTCATAAACGATTTTGAACATCAGGTTAATAATAAAAGCATCGCTAAACCCCTATATTATTTAACCAACTACCATAAAAGGTAGCATGTGTGGATATTTTTTACATGGAAAAGTTATGGTATAGCTGTAAACAATAGGTAGATTTATGGTCGAGCTATTAACTACTATAAAAGGCAGAACAACGTCTACGAGACCAACTCGTAAATACAAAAGTAAATGTCTCATGTTAATGATGAACGTTGTGTTTGCATTTCTCGGTCGGTGTGACGGGCGGCCTGGTCACAGCTCTCGTATTTTCGAGAACAAAACATGAAAATATTACGTGCAGGTAGTGGGTGAATTTTCAAGAGATTTATGGACTCCAACATATGTTTTAATGAGAAAGGTTTTACTGTAATAGGACCTCCATTTTCATTTCCAACGCGACACAATACCGAAAATATACGGAAATACATTTAAATTTTATTAAACTGTTCTGACATATACCCCATACTCCTGACACTGCGATGAAAGATTGCGAATTGTAAAATGTTGGTACAGAATTTTCTAATATCTGCTCGAGTGAGAATCTAGAAATCTAGAAGCAATATAGGTGTGTCTGTAAATAAACACTTAGCTTAATAAAATAAAACTTAACAACATAAAGTAAAAAGTAAACAAAACAAAATATATACTTTACTACTGAATATTTTATTCAACAGTTAATTACAAATTTTGAAACAATGATAGCTCAGTTGGTAGTGCGTACGGGCGCCGCGGCAATGGACGGGAGTACGAATCATTATGAAACTGGTAGGTGGTAGGCCTTTTTCTATTGCCCATCTGGCTAGATACCACCCAAACTTGAAAATCTACTGCCAAATACCGATAGGAGTGTACCGGCAGTTACACTTGAGAACCAGTCTTTGCACTACACTTACCATGTTCACCATCTTGGGTTACATCGTCACTTAACATCAGGTGAATTTGCGACTATAACACATACTTTTTTCCTGTACAATTGTTTTCTATAATTTACATTAATCCTTAACTTCGAGTAATGACTGGAAATTAACTGTATTTCATTCACGTGTATATATAAAGTGTAATACAACTGACTGACTTATCGCGACAATTCCAAAACTGCCAGACCTACAGACTTTAATTTCAGCATATACTTGCCATTCACGACACGTAGACACTCAGTATGAACGGATTTAACTGGGAAAACGCGAACGATGTCAGGAACATCATAGTATATTCACAAGCGATGTTAAACTGAATCGAAGTACAAATGATAATATATTTATCGATTTACTAAGCTTCGTTACATCATGTAGAGTTGTAGATGGAAGGCGGGGATCAAACGAAATAATAAATATAAGGGGGCTTGTAAGTACGCCTTAGTCAGCTACCGATATGCTCGCTCTGCCTCACACACACCTTGAGAATTTACCGCGTGGCCTAAGTTACAAGCGTTTTATTAATAACATTTTTTTTTGTTCTCACCACGGTAATCTGCTTTAGAATAATATGCCACTGTGTTGACCGACTACTAGTTTGTTAGGCATTTATTATTATCAGAGAGCTTTTGAAGCGATGGTAGCTCAGCGGTAGTGCGTACGACTTTGCGTCAAGGGACGTGATTTCGAAAGCACCTATAATGATCTTAGCGTTCGGTGAAGGAAAACATTGTGAGGAAACCATAGCAAGGTGGTAGGGCTTCATCTGATGCCCGCCTGGCTAGCTACCACCCTCAAGTTGAAGATTTGCCGCCAAATACCAATAGGTGTGTTCCGGCAGTTGCATTTGAGAGCTAGTTCATTCACTAGGCCTCTGCCATTTTGAGTCACATCGTCACTAGATGAGATTGTGGCCACAACTAAAACCTATAAACTATAAAAAAAAAAACTATAGTAATCTATACATATAATAACAATGTAAATTTAACGTACTATACTTTTAGGTTTACATGAAAAAAATCATTGCAAGTATTAAATATAAGAACCAAATTTATTTATTTATATCATTTTTTTTATGTCTGTCTGCCCTTTTTCTTTTGCACGCATGACTCCTAAAGTACAATGTTTATGATAAAACGTCACCAAGGAAATCATAAAGCGTATCCTCGAGTAACATTTAGCCTTTGTTTCATTAAAATCAGTGAACTGTATAAAATGTTATTGTAATTTGAATGACGACGCGAGATTAAATAATTTTAGTTCCACGGGAACGAATTCACAGACACAGCTATTGTAAAACATATATAATCGCTGCTATTTCGAAACTTAGACCACAGCAATAACCATCAAAGTTACCGTGTACCTTCGGGCTGTTAACGTTTACGATTTAGCTATCGTAGGCTAGTTCGCGAGTCACCCCTAACAGCTAACTGCCGCCGATTTATAATTCCGGCGTTTTATTGCTTGCGAAACGAAAATAAAATTATACTTTGATACATAACAGATGTTTTTTTCGATACCGTTGCGTGACCTTTCGAACCTATTATGTATAAATTAATAAAAAATCTATACAAGGGCTAGGAATGTTCGACGTTCAGCAATGTTTTTAAAACATCGAGGTTGAGCATCGTATAATGTGCTTACTTATTTCCTACCTTTTCTGTCGGTTTTACAGGCTTATTTTTTAACTTGGCATAACAAATACCCACACACTTTTATCCTATATGATAACCAATAATGTTGGTTTTGGCCAGGTCACATTTAATTAATTAACATTTGTTATATATACAATATATCTCCGAATCGTATCTCCCATCTGGCACCATATTAACGCTTAACATCAAATGTAATTGTGACTATAAAATTAAATTTAAACAGTATTCAAATATACGAGAGTCGCTTTGTCACCAGGAATCTGAAGGGCCTGAAGCATCATCTCAGGGATGCTTACTTTGAAGCTGTTTACCGATTGCCCTTCGGCGTATGCTCGTAGGAACTGCATTTATTAATCCCCACTTCCTTATTGCACCACAAAACTACTCGAATTCGTGTGGGCCTTCACCCGTATGTTTTTAATCTCACATGTGTTCACGCTAAAAGATTTGCATCATCCTTTCTTTAGCGAACCGGTAAGGAATTAATTTACTCCCAGGGTATGTTTTTCCGAAGTCCTACAACATCGGGGTCTTCAAAATAAGAGTGAACCAGTTTCTTCGGCACGAACGCGATACATCTAAGGCCTTCTCTTCACTTTCAATCAGGGGTGACTGATGGCAAGTGCCGTAGAGTGAATAAAATAAAGACACTTAGGAATTCTCGGTAAAAATCCTAAGATAAATTCACATTGACTTTATGTATCAGGACTGAGAACGTCTTTTGTACTTCTTCCAATCAGGTTTGATCATGTCCTTCAGCATAATTAGGTATAAAATTGTATGCTAAGAAAACAAATATGAAACATCACCACATCTCTTTCGCTTCCTTAGTCGTCTTGAAGCGACTGTGCCGAAACGAGCATCACACAAAAAGGTTGCAGACCAGAATGACAAAGCCCTCCCGTAATATATTTCACTTCAAGTGTTTTACTTTAAACAACATAACTACAGCAAAATTAAACTTAATTTTACATATCTATGTATATTGGACATCGAATTTGACTTATAGTGATATGGATGTCTAACAGGGTTCACCCCTAATAAGGGAACCACCCCACCTAATTTAATTGTTACAAACTAAACTGACCTTGATTTACGGACCTCAACTACATGACATATCATGTTTATACAATAGCTCTGTGCGTATTTTTTTTCTTTATACGTAAGTTTCCGGTGTACGTATGTTCGTTATTCTTGGTAATTTTGTTGTTTCTACCCTATTTTATTTTCTTACGAAAAAGTTGATAGCCTTTTTTTTTTTTAAATAATCACCATCTTTTGAACTTTTAAACCCTGTGCTTAAATAATTGCTAAGTATAAAAAAAGTATGGGATGGCACATGTCAAAGTGACATTGACATTCCATTTTAAAACAAATATTATCCTATGCATTTTGTCTAGATGCAAAGGTCTGTATCTTGGCTAAATAACGTATATTTACCGTGTCTGCTAGATAATTTATAAAATAAAATATCCTATGGATGATTTTATATAATAAGCTTCATTAGTACCTATTCCTTCGTTCAATCGTGATTGTTAGGTAAACGCTCAAGAAAACATGAAGCGATGATAGCTCAGTGGTAGTGTTTAGGGACGTCATGGCACATAGAGTTCGAAGACTACCTATAATGATCTTGAGCTTTCAATTAAAGAAAACATGGTGAAGAAACCATACCATGATGGTAGAGCTTTTTCTAATGTCCCTCCAGTAAAGGTGGCAACGCATCTGCAATTCCACTGGTGTTGTAGGTGTCCACGAGCGGCGGTAATCACTTACCATCAGATGACATGCTTGCTCGATTGCCTCCTATTCCATAAAAATAAAAACATATTCTCATATTACCTATGTACTAGTTTCATACGCGGTTTTATTTAAGTGAACATCACAAAATGTTTACATCAAACCTTCTAACTATAACAAAGTTTATTTCACGAAAGAGGTATTATATAACTTTTTATATACAACATAATTTCGCATACAATTAACTGTGTAGCTGGAAGTCGTAAAGGCATATTTTATTTTATTACTACGGCGTAATTCTGTATTTTCCTTAATAGCAATTAATGTTTTGCGTGTCGCGTTATACATTATTTTTGCTCGTAAAAATTATCAACATATTAAGATTAAAAATAGTCCCAACGATTTGTTTACCTACATCTATTCTGAACCATAATTCACTGCATTGTATATATATGCAGTATCGTAAGACCATGTCTTCATTAATATGTCATTATAATTCTCTATTGTATTTGCCGAGGTGCTGTTGGTTCGAATCCCGTGCACGACGATTATTTGTTATGACACTTGACATTGGTGAAAACTCTTAAATAGGCAGATAAAAAGAAAACGAATATAAGGAAACATATACAAAAGTACAGTCCAGCATTTACTAATAACTAAAAAAAACATGTAAATGCGTTCAATCGGTATTGAGTTATAAATACACTAATGGATCGACAAACAGATAGTTTTGAACCTACTTATTATACAGAGCTATTAATAACTGAGGCAAATTTGTACATGAAATATGTTTAGAAAATTATAACTTTGAATATTTTTTAATCGATAAAGAAATAAAAATAATATATGTGGATTTATTTTTGTCGGTGTTTTTGGACACGAATCATTCTGAAAGTACTAGACAGATTAAAACAAATCCAAAATGGTGATAACTAAAACTATGTATTGATAAATAGCTAACTTTTTATCAAATGAAACAAATCAATGTAGTATAGAAGTTAATTTTTTCTTTACAAATTATGCTAGAATTTAGTAGGACGTGAGTTCGAATTCAACCACCTAAAATGAGCTTTTACTTTCGGTGCAGGCAAAAATCGTGACGAAACCATGCCCGCTTGTCTAGCTACCACGCTTAAGTTGAAAGTCTGCCGCAAAATACCAATAGGTATGTTCCGGCAGTTGCACTCGAGAGTCAGATCCTCTTGAGGTTTAGCGTTTCTACCAACTTGGGCCGTATGGTCACTTAAGATCCGGTGAGACTATGGCCTAACGCTAAGCCTAAACTATATAGTAAAAAAAAGTTAGCTTCTTGTGAATTAATAAAAAATCTAAATCATATTTCAGCAATCTATGTTATTTAATTACAATAATATAATATCTCAAAAACAAAGCTTTTCATCAGCATCGGGAACTTTGCAATAGAGAATGGCAGTCCACATGTAAATTAAACGACGTCTTTACTAACTTTGAATAATTGATTAATTGTTTTTAAAGTGTATTTTCTAAAAACTACCATATAACAAGCGCATAGGGTTTCCAATGCAGGTAATAAAATAAACACGCAATAGCCATTTTCTGTCTCGTTGATGCATGAACCACTTTCCTTATATTTGACAACTTATAGCAAGTTTTATTATTGTCAATAAAATAAAATAAATTCTAAACAGTTTTTTCAACATCACATGAATTTCCCCAAATTTCACTAATAATTACAGCCATATATTGACCATTAAAACCATTAATATATATTTTTATTCCTTTTATATCTGTAACTATATTGTCGCTTATAACTTGGACCATACGTTGACCGCGGGCATCGAAGTTACAACTTACCTACGGGTTGTTAGCGACTGTCATTGTACTCTTGTGGGCTAGTTCTCTAACTACCCTCGCTTTGTCTTGCTAACACTTTCATTGCTGTGTTAGATAAATCACATACCGTCACGCGTAATACTTATTGCTGTATTTTCGCATGAATCCTCTATTCGAATTACAAAATTGCCCACAGAATGCTTACAATGGTGGAATGTTTTATTTTTTCTATTTAATAAGGTATAGCATTATGAGTCTAGTCTCACCGGATGTGAAATGACGATGTGACTCAAAACGGTGGACACGTTAAGCCTGGTGGAGGGACTGGCCCTCAAGTGCAACTGCGAGAACTCATTTATAGGTGTTTAGCGGCAGATTTTCCACTCGACGGTGGCCATTAGAGTATACCTTACCGCAGTGCTTTAATTCTTTCACTATATTTTCCTTCGCTGTAGTCTTCGCCTCATTACAGGGATTGGAAATCACGTCCATCGACACGACGTTCGTACACTCAACCACTGAACCATTATGAAAACAGTTTTCTTACATATGTTATTTTTCAATACAAAGGCTTACTAAGCTACCAATGAACAGTAAACTTATCCTTAGCAATCTTATAAAAGTAAAAGTGAGTTTGTTTGTTTGTTTGGTAGTTTTCATACTTAAACCGCTGAATGGATTATGACAAATTTTGGTATAGAGATAGATGGGAACCTGAAAACGGTGTCAGGAAGCTTTTATCTCGTGAAAAACTTATTAGAAGTAGGGCAGACAGAGAGAAAAATTTTGTATGATACTTTTTGTTGCATCTTCCAATTTTTTTTAATGTTGCACAGCAAAGTGACTGCACTGGACCTTATGGTAAGTACAGTACAATCCATATCAGCGCCGACTGACAGCGAACAGAATACACTGAAAGTCGCCGCTGTCATGCTGGCCTGCTTAGGTAACTTTCACGCCTCTTTTGAAGGACCCAATATCATAGGAAGGAGGGAACATGTTGACAGGAAGACGGTTCCACAATTTCACGGTGCGACAAAGAAAAGAGTCAGCAAACTTTTTGGTTCTAAACGTTACAGGTGTCACCGTGAAATTGTGACACCGAAGCCCCGCCCGTGTGGTTCTGATATGGAAAGGAGCGGAGGGGATGAGTTCAAAGACCTCTTCAGAACACTCACCATGATACAGGCGATAGAACACGCTTAGAGAGGCAATATCCCTGCGCGATTGAAGCGGTTCTAAAGTGTTGGTAATAGCTGCATCATTTACAATACGGACTTTTGCCTTTGCAACTTATAAAAGGCATCGATGAGGTATTTAGCGGATCCATCCCAGAGGTGCGACAGTATTCCATGCACGGACGAACCTGGGCCTTATAGTGAAGGTACAACTGGTCGGGCAGGAAAAACCGTCGCACTCTGTTCAGGATTCCGAGTCTCCGAGATGTTGTAGAGATGACATACTCGATGTGGTCCCTAAGATTTAAGTCACTCCGAATATCTATTCCCAAGATATTTAGGCGGTCTCGCATTGCAAGCTGGGTGTTCTGAAGAGTAGGATTTGGTGAAAAGGGGGTGAAAGATTTGTTCGACAAAACCAATAATAACGATTAATAAATAAGATTCACGGAACTAAGTTATTACATCCCCGGCACTCTCGATGTTCAGTTAAACATCTGCGTCTCGTAATAAATTTTAATATAAGCGATGCAATGCACTGTGCCACAACCGATATATTTAACATTTACAAATAAGTTCATAAGCAACAAGGGACTCCAGGATGGAACCTTGACTGTCGTATGGCTTTTAAGTAACTGGCTGCGGTTGACAAACTTGACCACGGTATCGTCTATCGAGAATATCATAAAGCTTTCTCCGTACAATAAAACTTATAGGTTTAAATCAATTTTTATGGTAATTAGACAAGCGGTGTTGAAATTATAATTAATATCCCTGTATTGTTAGAATACTACTATGAAACGGGATTAAACATTTTCTATATATTGACCCATATAATATTAGTTATCACAGTGTCAAATGTCATGGGATAATGGGATAAGCAGACAGGGAAAACTACAAAAATACTTTTTGATCTCTGTATGAAAATACATCTAAGTTAAAAGTTTCCTGAAAATATTTTCTTTACACATTACATTATGTTTTATATAATTATATTTGTTAAGTAGGAACATGCATTTTAAGTGAAAAACTCCCTCGATAGTTTTCACAGCGAAGCGCCATTTTGTTAGCGCTAAGTTTCGCGAATTCATTCCACGGATGATATCGGCAAATGTTCGTGCATCGTTAGAAGTTATATTAAAAAAAAATTAATTAGAAGAACAATCACTTAAAAAAGAATAGTAAATATTGGATAACGCATTAAAAAGTTTCGTACAAAATTCATTATTTTTTACCCCACTTCAAATATGTTTTTCGTGAGCAAATGTCGCCTATCAGCGTCTCCAGGATTCCATCTATCTGTTTATCAAAATTCATCGTAATTGATTCAGCGGTCTAGACGTGAAAGCGTAATAAACTCATGTTCGCATTTATAATAATATAGATTTAACATACGGCTCCGATCGCCTTATAATTGATTTTTTTTAAACAAATCGGGTAACGTAATAAAAAGTTTCATACAAAGTTTATCCCTCATTTTACCCTACGTCCAATAAGGTTTTCGCGAAAAAAAGTAGCCTGTCACCGTCTCCAGGTTCCCGTCTATCTCTATACCAAAATTCATCGTAATCGATTCAGCGGTCTAGGCGTGAAAGCGTAACAAACAAACTCACTTCCGCATTTGTAATATTAGTATGGATTATATATGGAATATGGAATAAATACTCTACGAACTTAAACTGAATCTTACTTTAAGTTCGTAGAGTATTTATTCCATTTGACTGCACAACGAATACTTGAACTCGGACGTAATCGTAATTGAAACTAGTTTTCAACAAACTGCAGGGAAAATATAATTGAAACACGGAAGCTAAAACGTTCAGAAGCTAATTGAAACCGTTCTACTTAGTTATCTATTACTAGCTTTTACGCGCGGCTTCGCTCGCATTGAAGCCGTTAAATAAGTTTATTTTTTATTATTCGAATTAATTTTTTCATGAGCCAACTCTTCATTTCAAATATTATTGTTTTTATATACAACAAAAGTATCATTCGCGTGGAAGTCAAATTTTATTGAATCATTTTTACCCGTTTTTAGTAACTTTATTCGATTGAACTCTGCTTCTATTCGTTACAGATAAACGTAATGTTACAATTAAATAAATTTATAAAAATCTATAATTAAAAAAAAATTAACTAACCACTCAAGTAACTACTAAGCACTCTTTTAGGTTATTTGGAACGTTACACAACCGTTTTACTTTGTTAAAGGATGCACATTCTACAAGTAGACGGAACACAGTTAAATCTTGCCCACACTTGTACTTGTTTTTATTAGTTTTAGTAATCAGATGTATATGAATCATGTTCGTATGTCCTGTACGTAATCTGGTGATAATCACATTATCTTTTCGGCTGGTAAAAGACGTAGGAGGTGTTTCGAAAGTTCATTTTCTGCTATTAAACAGCTTTGTAGTAGTTTCCGTTTTCACTTATATAGATATGTCTACGCATCACTATGTAACTACTGATAAGATATTGACAAAATTAAGAGTACTGTTGATTATCAAATAGTATACTTTTAGGCATATCAATGAGAAGACACAAAAACTATGTTACTAGAAGACGGTTAAGTACGAAGGTACGATGTAGAAGAGAAAGACGGAAGAAGACACAGATAGACTGTCATTGCTTAAAACGTGAATACTGAGATGACAGCTGGTAAAGTGGTAGAAGAAAACATATGTAACTCTATGTCTCTACGGCTTCATGTGGTAGTCGAAACCAGGTTTTAAAGTCACACGGAACATTATTCATATAGTTGCTGGTTTGGCGAACACAAAAAAAAAACTGTTGAAAGAGGAAAAAAACTAATTCATCACCGCAAGCCCCACTCAATTAAGCGCTTAATATATATTATTGATGAAACCGATGGACGGCGTCGGCCCAACAGATTCATTCATTACAAAAACGTCCAATCGAGTTCGGCCACTCGTTCCTTGGGCGGTAAAATTTCACTTCCAATATAGATAGGGATGCGCTTGTATATTTACGTTTTTAGTTTGATAGTCGAGTAAAAAAGGTTTTAATTTAAAAAAAACAAACATAAGATTTTTTTCTATAAAATGAAAAAAAAAAAAACATTATTTATAGCCGTAAGCAAAAGCAGAATCAGATAATTTTTTTTTTTATTGTCACGGTTTAGTTTTATGACTATAATCTCACTTGCTCTGAAGTGACGATACGATCCGAGCTGGTAGACAGCGTGTCTACCAACCTGTGGAGGAACACACCTATTGGTATTTGACGGCAAATTTTCAACTTGAGCGTGTTCGCTAGCCAAGAGGACATTAGAAAAAGCCCTACCACCATGCAATGGTTTCCTCACGATGTTTTCCTTCGCTCAAGCTCATTGTAGGTACTGCAAATAAAATAATTAATGAAATAAGAGTGTAATAATAAATATACTAACCTAATATAAATAAATCATTACGAATAGCATATTTAAATAAGCAAAATATAGTGATTATAAATAAACTAAATAAACTTACATACACATAGATATAGAAATAGGCGAGACCTTGGAAACGGTAAAAGACTACTTTTTCTCCCGAAAATCTTATAGAATGCGGGGTAAAGAGAGTGAGGGATAAACTTTATATAAAACTTTTTATTGGGTTATCCGATTTGTATCGAAGTTTTGATAAGACATAGAATATTTAGAGAACAATGAGATTGACTAACATCCTGAAATATATAAATCTAAAGGAAAATTATTTCTGTATCAATCGACAACGAGAATCGGTTGACAAAATGAATAATAAAGCGAGCGGAGCCGCAGGTAAAAGCTAGGTTGGAAAATAAAGTCCAAATAATCGATTGAATTCGAAGATACTTTCTTCTATGTCGCATCACTATAGGGGTCTTAATTTAAATTTACAGGCGCACCAACTCAGAGTTACGCCAGCGCCGTCGTAACTTTAGCTCGTAAAAGATCCCGGAATAAAAGTGGCCTTGCGTGTTATTGGGTCGCGGGTTCGATTATGCGGTTCTACGATTCGTTTTTAATGTTTGCTCTTGATATTTTCACTAATGCATCTATCTGCTTTTAAATGCATATAAATCAGTTTTTATCGAAACAATTAATACTTTCTGTTAGACCTAAGCAATATAGAAGCAATCTTGAAGGGATGATGGCTCAGTTGGTATTTTTTACGCGCGTCAATGGACGTGAGTTCGAAGCCAACTACAATGAGCCTGTGCTGAAAAATTTAGACAATCTTTTATACCTGGCGATTACTGGTCCCACATTTATTTTTGGTCATGACGTTTAACCATGTAAGGCTTGATCCATCAAAGCTTGGTGGTAGGGTAACTGCCCGACTGGTTAGCAACCACCCTTGGGGTTAGACTGCCGCAAAATAAAGGTTCGGTTTGAGCCTTTGTATTCCGGCATAGTGAACGTTAAACAACCCCTTATAGCTCAATGGTAGTGTGTCGACTTTGCGTCAAGGCACGTGAGCTCGAATCCAACCTCCTACAATTAGCTTGAGCTTGCTTTGAGGAAACCATAGCATGGTGGTAGGGCTTTTTTGATGCCTGACTGGCTACCACCCTCAAGCTGAATATCTGCCGCCAAATACCAATAGGTGTGTTCCGGCAGTTGCGCTTGAGAGCCAGTTCCTTCACAGGTTTAGCATGTCAACTGTCAACCATCTTAGGCCGTATCGTCACTTAAGATCAGGTCAACAACACGGCTGTAATACCTCTGGTGTTGCGGCTGTCCATAGGTGACGATAACCATTTACCACCAGATGGTCCATCTGCCTGTTTACCTGTCTATTATCATAAAAAAAATACGCGACAATATTTGATTAGGCATATTATCGGTTGACAATGATTTATCAGACTGGCGAATGTTACCCCGAGGGGACCGGCGTAAACATAAAAAAAACATATATATACAACCCGAGGAAAGCCAAAAATGGCGTGAAACGGTCCGGACACCCTCCGCGCCTCCGGCGGAATTCATTAAAACTGTTCGAACGAAAATTAGCAAACTTTTACAAATCATTAATCTTGCCTAAAAGAAAAATATTAGACGACTGCAGAGCCAGCTTGGACGGGGGAGGAAAAAAATTAACGCCCCGCCACTTGGGCATATTTAAATTTTGAACAGTCACCAGGGTAATTAGTTATTCAACACATTATCGATACGGATTCATAGGATTTCTTTTTATACATAAAGTTTACCGTTATGGCCATAATATCACCTGATCTTTAGTAACGAACCGCCCAAGTTGGTAGCCACTCTAAATCTGTGGACGAAATGGCTCTCAAGTTCAATTACCGGAACACACTTATTGCTTTTGGGGGTGGTAGCTAGCCAGGCGGGCATTAGAAAAAGCCCTACCATTATTCAATGCAGTTTCACTTACTTGCGAATTTTTCAATCGTAACACATGTTGAATGGAATATGGGCCGATGTAAGTGTCAACGTAAACATTACAAATGGCGACATTGCAAAAGTAAAGCAGAAGCCAGAAGACGTGCAGTTTATAGGTTTAACGCTACGACCACAATCTCATCTGATGGTAAGTAAATGTGGCCCAAAATCGTGGTTACGCTAAACCTAGTGAAAGGACTGGCTCTCAAGTGCAACTGCTAAAACACACCTATAGGTGTTTTAAGACAACTCTCGCTCTATATATCAAGCCTTATTTGTAGTTAAGGTTTGGCGTTAGGGCAATAATCTCACTTGATCTTAAGTAACGATACGGCCCAAGTTGGTGGACACGCAAAACTTGTGAAGGGACTGGCTCACAAGTGGAACTGCCAGAAGACGCCTATAAGTGCCTATAAGTTGAAGCGATGATAGCTCAGTGGTAGTGTGTACCACTTCGCGTCAAGGGACGTGAGTTCAAATTCAACCACCTACAATGAGTTTGAGCTGACGATGACGGAAAACATCATGAGTGGTAGGGCTTTTTCTAATGCCCGCCCGGCTAGCAACCACCCTCACGTTGAAAACTTGCCGCCAAACACCAATAGGTGTGTTCCGGCAGCAGCACTTGAGAGCCAGTTCCTTCACAGGTTTAGCATGTCTACCAACTTGGGCCTCGTCACTTAAGGTGAGAGTATGGCCATAACGCTAAACCTTAACAATAAAAAAAAAGTCTTTTACTATAATTCGTACGTCACTTAAGTTGAGAGTATGGCCATAACGCTAAACCTTAACAATAAAAAAAAAAGTATTTTACGACAATTCTTGGCCTAAGTGTATAGCCGTGTGTTGCGTGAGACTTTAAAACATACAATTAATTCATTCATATGTGTATCGACCAAATATGTCCTATGAAGGGTTTGATCCCACTGTTATCAGCGCGGCAGCAAATGGCCCATTTTAACCACTAGACCAATCCTGCAATCAAATTTGGCAACAGATTTTCAACTTGAAGACGGAAGGTAGTAAAGCGAGTATTATAATACACCCTACCAATTTGCTAAGGTTTCACCATGATGTTTTCCTTCACCTGAAATCTCATTATAGGTGAATTCGAACCAACGGCCCATGACGCGGCTTCCGTAGACACTACACTGACTGTTGAAGGGCTTTCTCAGTAGGCGGCATAATTTTTAGCTTGCTTTGTTTACATCGAGGTACATTGTCTACTAATAACGCTTATCCAACGAATAAAACGTAAGAGTTACGAGTCGAATATACTACAAGTTTCACAGACACGTCCTAAATCCGCTGAACCATGATAATATAGCATCCGAGATAATATTTTATACGCTTTCGTCATCATAAAAATTCACATAAACCTCTCGACAACAGTTGATAACTATTTTACGAGGTTCCGTTTAAGCTTCGGCTATCTCGAACGTAGAAAAAATCATTATCTATACATATAATAAAACTGTAACTAAACTAAATCGATAGGTTAAATATTTTTTTAAATTCAAAATGGACGTTGTACATTGTTATCACTACAGAAGTCCTATATATTCTATTGTCTCTCTCACTGTCTTCTTACAGTCACATAACTAAAAACTACTAAGTGTAATTTGTTAAAATATGACATAGTAATAACTAATAATATGGATTGAATTATAAGATACTTATCCCTTATGAACAGTGGTGGATTTACCAGTAGGCTGGAACCAAGGGTGGGGGGGGAGTTTGGGCAGATTTTAGAGGCGGAAAATTTTGGGGTATTTTAGTTTTTAAAAACTTAAATGGTTCATACTTAGACATATATACCTAAAAGTTACTAGTTATATGTTCACCACTTTGAATCTAAGTGTTATATTGTTTTTTGTTTTCTACAGTTTACGTAGTCCTCTGTGGAATGTAATTGTAAAGTACTTAGGTAGGAGCGGAAAAATTTGAAAACCCTGCGGGCGGCACAGTTTAAATCTGTCACTGCTTATGACAGAATATATATACATATACATTACTAGATTTTACCTGCGGATTCGTTCTCTTTTTTTCAATAAAAAGTATCCTATGTTACTTCCGATACCTCCAAGAATATGTGGACTAAGTTTAACGATGATCGGTTAAGTAGATATCGCGTGAAAGCGTAACAAACAAACTTACATTCACATTTATAATATTAGTATGGATATATATACTTTTCTAGGAATTTTCATGGAACTAATCTTATTCAGTAGCTGATACGTTACTAACAGATCTAAGTTAAATTTTATCCCTCTATTGTAATATGGGAGTTAGGAAAAATAACGTTATGAAGAAAAGGTGTTTTTAATAGCGTCATGAATATTATAATGCTAAATTGGTAGGATAGATAAAATTATATATCACAGTACTTGTTATCCTAGTCTTGTAATATTTGCTTTATTTTATTTTTTTTACTTCACCTTCTACGTAACGAAATATTTAAATACGATTTCCACCCATTTCAAACTATCAGATTAACTTGAGACTTTGTATACGTGCCGTTTTAATTAAATAGAGCCTAAACAAGACGCAATATTCGGGGTATAAGGGGTATCGAGTACCATATGCGTTACCCAAGCCATTCTTACTTCCACGATGATAGCTCAATGGTAGTGTATACGACTTCGTGTCAAAGGACGTGATTTCGAATCCAAGCACCTACAATGAGCTTGAGCTTTCGGTGAAGGAAAATATCGTGAGGAAACCATATCATGGTGGTAGGGCTTTTTCTAATGCCCGCCTGGTTAGCTACCACCCTCAAGTTGTAAGCCTACCGTCAAATACCAATAGATGTGTTCCGGCAGCTGCACTTGAGAGCCAGTTCCTCCACAGGTTTAGCGTGTCTACCAACTTGGGCTGTATCATCACTTACGTTCAGGTGAGATTATGGTCATAACGCTAAAACTTAAATACAAAAAAAAAAACACGTAATGCACCATGCCAAGTAATCGACGAGACTATGGCAATGGTTGTTCCCACTTTTGGTTGTGGTCATGACAGCTAACCAAATAACACTATATCTATCAAAGTTTGGTGATATTGCTAATGTCCGTCTGGTGAGCGAACACCCTCGGATTTTTTTTGTTTGTTTTTTAATCTCACTTGATCTTAAGTGACGATACGGCCCAAGTTGGTAGACACGCTAAACCTGTGGAGGAACTTGCTCTCAAGTGCAGCTGGCGGGACACACCTATTGGTATTTAACGGCAGAATTACAACTTGAGAGTGGTAGCTACCCAGGCGGGCGTTAGAAAAAGCCCTACCACCATGCTATGGTTTCCTCACGATGTTTTCCTTTGCCGAAAGCTTAAGCGTATTGTAGGTGCTTGGATTCAAACTCACGTCCCTTGACACGAAGTGATACACACTACCACTGAGGTATGATCGCTTCAAAACTGACCGGTTCTTCGAAACCGGTTTAGACTGACGCAAAATAAAGTTTCAGTATGAGTCTTTGTGTTCCGGTATAGTGAATAGGAACCAGTCCCTTTCTCAATATTCAGCAACATGCTGAATGCTGAAGCCTTAGGCGACACTAACCATTTACCATCAGTGAGACCGTCTGCGTGTATCCATTATCATAAAAAAATATTACAGGAACGTTTAAACAACATTTTAAGAAATTTATACAATCCGCATAAAAGGGAAAAATAAAAATAGGAAACTTTACACAAAACGGCACAGTTTCTAAGAAATATAACTGCAATATTAAAGCCGAGAGCCTTTGTGAGTATACACACTGGCCTTTCTGACTCGCTTTTCATGATGTCCGCTTAACTTTGACCTACATTTTAATACTACACTTTATGACCACAAAGCTCACTATAAAGCGGGGAATGGCCAGGCGTTACCGTTCTAAACTGACACACGACGATGCAGCGGCGCTCCGTTAAACGCACCCGTTAATAACGAGCACAAAGGGGGTTGGCAGCTCTTTGTAAAATTGCTACAACAAATACACTGTTTCTTGTCAAAATTATTCGCTGGAGACTGTCGAGTTTATAAGTTTTCGTTGAAATACGATTTATATAATTCTCATTATATTTCTAAATTTAAACAAACATTACACTTCACATATTGCCAGATTTTTAAGCATTTATAGGTTTACTGTTTTGACGCAACCTCAGAAGTGTTAAAAGACCATACAGCCAATTATGGCAATAAGTACCTTAAGTCTATGGGAGATGTAAGTCTTATAGCAGATGCGAGGAACACCTCTTTTAGGTAGTAAGTTCAAATCCCTAAAGGGAGCCTAATCTATCGGTAAAGGAACACCTTTATGAAACCATAGTATAGTGGTACCTCGTGTTCCAATACTCACCTAACTAGATACCACCCTTTTGATTAACGTTTTTTTTATGGAACAGGGGTCAAGCCAGCAAACGGGTCAGCACATGGTGTAATGATGAATGACATCGCGTCATGGGACGTGAGTTCAAACCCACTTCACCTACAATGAGGTTGAGCTATCGATGTAGGAAATATATAGTGATGAAACCATAGCGTGTTAGCAGGACGTTTTCTAACCCTTATTTTGAAAATCTAAATACCTATAGGTGTGTTCCGACAGTTGCACTTGAAAGCCAGTCCTTTCACATGTCTAGCGTGTTCACCGACTTGGTCCTCATTGCAATTTAATATTAGAAGAGCTTGTGGCCATAACGCTAAACTTTAACTATATAAAAAAGAGATCACCGCCGCCCATCGACACCCATTACACAGGAGAAATCACAGATGCGTTGCCGGCCTTTAAGGTATGAGTAGGCTCTTCTTGAAGGTTCCTAAATTGTAAACACCGCCGGCGCATGTTGGTTGTATGTAGGATATAGAACGCTATTATTTACCGACTATCTCATCGCAACGCCTGAACACAATATTCGGGTTTAGGCCAAGCCAACTAGAACTAGAAGCCAACTAGAAGCACCACGACGAGACTACAATCTTCCATGTTTCCAGAGACTAAGGACACTGCATATACTTTTTCTAATCTCCGGCGGGAGTTACTAATTGGACTAGATTGGACTGTAAGTTCTTCCGGCGTCTTTACCTAACGCTACCTATTTACCGATCTGTCGTCAAACACTATAGGTGTGTACCGGCAGTTGCACTAAAGAACCAGTTCCTCTAATAAGTCATGGGTCACATTTATTTATTTACAAGTTGTGCCTCGAACTTCGTTCGCGTGGGATTAAAATTATTAGATTCTCGTGACGTCATTCAAACTACAATAACTTTTGCTAGAGTAAACCGATTTAAATGAATCAAAGACTAAATGTTACTCGAGGATACGGTTTATGATTTGTTTCATGACCTTTTATCATAAACTTTGTACTGAAGCGGTGATGCCTGCACAGATAAACAGACAAGAAATTCCAGAAATCCTGGAAATGGGTCCTGTCCGTTATCCTTTTGAAGCGATGATAGCACAGTGGTAGTGTGTACGACTTCGCGTTAAGGGACGTGAGTTTGAATTCAAGCACCCACAATGAGCTTGGGCTTTCGGTGAAGGAAAACATCGCGAGGACACCATAGCACGGTGGTAGGGCTTTTTTTGATGCCTACCTGACTAGCTACCACTCTCAAGTTGAACATCAGCCGCCAAATACCATTAGGTGTGTTCCGGCAGTTGCACTTGAGAGCCAGTTCCTCCACAGTTTTAGCGTGTTTTTTTTTTTTTTTTTTATACTTAAGGTTTAGCGTTATGGCCATAATCTCACCTGATCTTAAGTGACGATACGGCCCAAGTTGGTAGACACGCTCATGTCTACCAACTTGGGCCGTATTGTCACTTAAGTAACTTATTTACTAACATCCTTTCCAATGTCTATTAATGATATCCGAATCAATTATTATAGGCGCTCAGTGCATTCATAAATTATAGATAATCACAATCAAGCATCATGTAGGCAATACTAACAAAAAAATTACCCAGTGACACTTAATATCAAGTAAGTTTGTGGTCGTAACGCTAGACTTGGAAACAATTACGAAACACGTCACAGAACTCTCTCTTTCGAGTTTCCACGTTTCAAGACCAGCTTGCGACGTCTTGTTTATCAAATTTTATTGAATTGGTCTATCTGTTACGATATTATTGTAACAAACACATGTCGGAAAATTAGTCACACATAAATAGCCATTGCTGAGTCAACATTCATCTCGTATTGACAGAGAGTAATATCAATTTTTACAAACTTATTTTTTACTTTTGTTGTGAGTAATTTTCCACTACATTACAAAGCGGAAAATTACTGTCACGTGTTCCAATGTAATGCAACGAAAATTTGTCTCGAATTTCGTGGAAATGTTTTCCGGATAATAATAGAACTCTGTACGTTGTTTCCTTTATAGGTCTACGTCATTCGTTTAAGAACCATTTATTTATATGCCATTGTATAAATTCCTTTTTGTTTAAAATTAAACATATTTGCTTGCAAACATGCGAGTGTCATATTTCTGAATATTACAGAAATTGCTTATATTGTTTTGGTCACAATATTTTCCACCTACTCACGCCGTTCTAAAGTCGGTATATTTTTTTCTACTTTATAGGTCCGCTACAATCTCACATGATTTACATTGTGGCTTAAGATAGTTTTAATTTTATATGTTGCACAGTATAGTGACTAACTCTGTACTTGATGTTAAGAACAGTACAATCCAAATTAGCGAGGACTGACCATGAATCTAAACTCACTGCTATCATGCTGGCTCGCTTAGGTACCTCTTTATGCCTATTTTGAAGGATCCAATTTTATAGAAAAGAGGGAACACGATTACAGGAAGACGGTTCCTCAACCTCACGATCCCACAGAAATAGGAGTTAGCAAACTTTTTGATTCTCGATGTTATAGGTGTCACTATGATATCGGTTCAATTGTGAAATGTGGTGGACACGCTAAGTCTAGTGGTGGGAGTCTCAAGTGCAACTGTCTGAACACACCTGTAACCAGTTAGGCCTTAGAAAGAGTCCTAACACCATGTAATGTTTTTCTCACGTTGTTTTTCTTCAACATTTCTCAAGCTCATTGCAAGTGAATTCGAACTCACGTCCTTTGGAACGGCGTTCGTACATCGGTTCAATTTTTTTTTTGTGGATCAGAAGTTTCTCGGATAGGTTACTTATCCGATGAACAGAAGTAGATGAATATTAAAGCCCTCTTAAATATTAATTTATTTAAAATGCTGACAATTTCATAGGTAGACGTAAAAGTCTATTCGCATGTAGTATGTTTAAACATATAATAAATTCTCTTTGGCTGTGCTAATTGTAACTGGCTGGTTTTGATGAGTTTCCGTATGTAACTGCATTCAATTTGATTACGTCAGGATTAATTGAATTACCTGAAACAAACAATAAAAATGTAGTTTAGATGATGGATACCTCAATCTTTACATATCTAAAACTATGAATAGGCTGAAAAAGGAGTTGATATATATTTTTTGAACTTAAAATTAAAATTTTAATTAATTTAAATAAAAATACTTCGATCATTTTGAAGTCTTTATCGGTTTCCTTACGCGCGTATTACCGTGATACTGCTTTTTTTGCTTCGTAGGTTTCGTTATGGGCATATTCACACCTGATGTTAAATGATGATGTGTCCCAAAGTGGTGGACAAGCTAAGCCTACTCAAGTGCAACTGCCTCAAGTGCCTCAAGTGCAACTGCCGGAACACACCTACAGGTTTTTAGCGGCACGTTTTTGACTCGAGGGTGGTAATCAACCATGTGGGTATTATAAAAGCCCTACCACCATACTATGGTTTCATTTCGTTGTGTTCTCAACCGAAAGCTGAGGCTCATAGCCGGGATTTGAACTCAGGTACATTTACGAGGAGTCCGTATAATATTTATTTATATCATCGCTACTAAAAATTCCATTTCTGTAAAATCAGTTACGTATAATTTTATGATGATAATCCAAACTATGCTAACTGGAAAATGGATTACAAATGTTCGATATAATGAATAGATATTATGTTACTAAACAGTTTTTTTTATACCTAAGGTTTAGCTTAGCGATGATAGCTCTGTGGTAGTGTGTACGACTTCGCGTCAAGGGACGTGAGTTTGATTCCAAGCGCCTACAATGAGCTTGAGCTTTCGGTGAAGGAAAACATCGTGAGGAAACTATAGCATGGTGGTAGGGCTTTTTCTAATGCCCGCCTGGCTAGCTACCACGCTCAAGTTGTAAACCTGCCGCCAAATACCAATAGGTGTGTTCCGGCAGCTGCACTTGAGAGCCAGTTCCTCCACAGGTTTAGCGTGCCTACCAACTTGGGCCGTCTCGTCATTTAAGATCAGGTAAGGTTATAGCCGTAATGTTAAACCTTAAGTATAAAAAAAGAGGGTCCCAATCGTTGGGTAGAATTACATGAGCCAAAAGTCCTCACCACAGTTCGTTTCAACTATCCTATTATTGTAAGAGAAGCGATCGAAATTAAAAAGTACGTAAAGAATCCAGTGATGGGATGACTCAAGTTTCGGGTGCGATTGATGCATGTATCTTCAGATATAGTGTGCCGGAACAAATGAGGGTAGTTACTAGAAACTGCCCTCCGTTACGAAGACACCGCAACACTTCAGTCTGCTCGTGACCACATCCCGTGTAACCAAGCGCCAAAACGTCGGGTAGTTATTAAAAAAGTAATTCGCGTTTTAGACCCGTATTTACTTTCAATTCTTTCTCCATGTTCCCATTTATCTCTATAGCAAAATTCATCATAATCGATTCAGCAGTTTAAACATGAAAGGGCAACAGACAAACTCACTTTCGAATTTATAATATCATAGTATAATGATGATGTATATATCAGGTACACTCCCTTTGATTTTAAAAGTACAAAATATATCAGGGTAGGACCATAACCAATAGAAGCGGAAACATTCGTAGATGGTTCTAAAATGCTTAGTTTTTGGCTGCCATTGTCCATTGGTCAATTTTTTTTTCAATTCGCATTTGTATGTTTAACATAATAAGCGGGTGAGAGCTAGTAATATTACAAATAAGCTCTGCCTGCGACTTTGTTCGCATGTAACTAAAATTACTAAATCTCGCGCCGTCATTCAAATAACAATAACTTAACTTAACTGAAAGAGTCAACCGATTTTAATGAAAGAATAACTAAATGTTACTCGAGGACACGCTTTATGATTTCCTAGGTGAAGTTTCATCATAAACGTTATACTTTAGCAGTGATACCTGCACAAACAAACTGACAGACATTTTCAAAAATTATGTAAATGTCTTTTATTACTAACTCATAGTCACTTGCAATAATTTATTTTTATAAATTCTATTACCTTGTCATCATTGAGTAGAAGACGACACTTTATTCAAACATCTTTACAATAACAACCATACGGTTGTGAAATACACGTGGCCGCGTCATATTCAAGAAGCCAAAACCTACGCCAGTAAATCACAACTACATTGACATTTTTTTAATAATATGAATTGGAATGATATTGTGTACACAATTCGCTGTAAAAATGATATACATACGTATATATGTAGATATGTATATATTAGGAATGGTACAGATGTGAACCGAAGGTTTATAATCTGCTCTGTTGGAGTCAAAGCCGGAATCAGATGCGAAACGGAAGTAGAGAAGAAGACAGATGTGTTAAATACTATATTATAATATTATTCGATACTAAGAATTGTAACTACCATAAAACTTAAGGGAAGGCCCTGTACAGCAATTCTTTGAAATTTTTTAAATTTGAAATTTGAAATTTGAAAAATCAAGCATTTCCCTGAGATACATGTCCATCTTCTAGTCGCTGTTACTTTTTGTATTGTAATGTCCGTTATAACCACCGATTCAAAAGTTCCCGAAGCCGAAGTCCACGTCAGAGGTGTAAAATCAATCGGAAGTTCCGACCATCCGGAACCGGAAGCAAAACACCGTAAAACCACTAGTATGTACTCGTATGTGTCTATGTATACATGTATATTTAATTTATTTATTTAATATGCTATTCGTAATCAATTATTTATATTATGTTAGTATATTTATTATTACACAATTATTTCACTAATTATTTTAATTGCACTACCTAGAATGGTAATAATTATTTCTTAATACGTTACTGCTGGTGTGCTGGAAGAAAATGGCTTATGGCATTAAACTCGCCAGTGTATACACTAAAATTGTGGTACAGAGAAAAGACGTAGAGTACGTTACATAAAAAAAATCTTTTAACTCTACATAAACAAGATTCAGGCACTAAGGTATTAAGCCAGCTGACATAGCGACTATTACACTAGACTTTGCATCCCTGCATTTAGCCCGATGTTTCAGTGCGGAAACCATATCATAGTAATGAAGTACAATTTTCAATATTTGCCTGAACATTATGTCTGGATACCTCCCTTGAATCTGTCACCGAGCACCAATTAGTAGTCGGTTCTTGCAGCTTCATTTTCTACACTTAGCGTGTCCATGATCTTGGTCCACATCGCCTATTACCATCAGGTGAGATTCTGATCAAATCGTTTATAAAGATATAGATGTATGATTACCTTCTCTTCTCTTCTATCATACGGCTAAAAAAATTAATTTAAAGTTAAACGACGTGAGATTTAATTGTGTACTTTGAAATCGAACCGCTGGAGATTTAACTTCGAGTAAGTCATTAAAAAAAAAGACGAGATTTATAAGGTAAACGAATCGTTCGATTGTAACATCAAATAAATTATTCAGGGGGAATTCCCTCCGCCCTCACGGTTAAGCGAGGATCGTTTCGTTCCCCAAATGACTTCCAATACAAAATCAATGACTTTTTTACTCCGAATACGACTCGTGCGGTGTTTCCTGGAATTTTCCGCGGTTTAATTGACAACCTCGTTACGAATTTATAATTAGAAAATATCACATAACATCTATACATGTAACAATACTGCTCTTTCGCTATCCAATCCATTTGGAACGCACTCCCGTTCGAAAACAGGACGTCCACAAAACGGCTGGCTTTTAAGACGAGACTTCGCCAATTATTGCTGACTTTTTTTTTTATAGTTAAGGCTTAGCGTAATGGCCATAATCTCACCTGATCTTAAGTGACGATACGGCCCAAGTTGGTAGCCACGCTAAACCTGTGGAGGAACTGGCTATCAAGTGCAACTGCCGGAACACACCTATTGGTATTTGGCGGCAGATTTTCAACTTGAGGGTGGTAGCTAGCCAGGCGGGCATTAGAAAAAGCCCTACCACCATGCTATGGTTTCCTTACGATGTTTTCCTTCACCGAAAGCTCAAGCTCATTGTAGGTGCTTGGGTTCGAACTCACGTCCCTAGACGCGAAGTCGTACACACTACCACTGCGCTATCATCGCTTCGTTGTAGCAGATTCTCCACGGTAGATATTAATGTTTATATTATATATTTATCTATATATATTATTTATTTATATGTTATATTTATAATTTTTTATGTATATATCTATTCATATGCGTAATTATTTAGTTAAATTATATTTTGACTATTTATTTTATTATGCACCTGGCTCAGTTATGATCTCCACCACCCTAAGGTCGACTAGGAAAAATACCTTAGGCATTAAAGTCCGCCTGTATACCTTGTGTACAAAGTTAAATAAATAAATTAAAATAAATAAAAAAACTGTAACTGAGGAAAATCCGCAAAGCGAAATTAATTTTTGAAAATTACAATTTGTCTTTTTTATAGTTAAGGTTTAGCGTTATGGCCACAAACTCACTTAATATTGTGAGAAACAATGTGGCGCAAGGCAGTGGGTACTCTAAGCCTAGTGGAGGGACTGGCTCTCAAGATCAACTGCCAGAACACACCTATTGGTATTTGGCGGCAGGTTTACAACTTGAGAGTGGTAGCTACCCAGGCGGGCGTTAGAAAAAGCCCTACCACCATGCTATGGTTTCCTCACGATGTTTTCCTTCACCGAAAGCTCAAGCTCATTGTAGGTGCTTGCGTTTGAACCCACGTCCCTTGACGTGAAGTCGTACACACTACCACTGAGCTATCATCGCTTCTTTAATTTATCATCAGCGCATGCTTTAAGTTAGACCCTCGCTCTGAGGGAGTGAATTGTACCACGCGCCAACGGAACGGAATCTAAACGAGCGTCATTCAAAAATCTCTTTTATACCTTTAAATAAATTCCCTTTACGTATTTACGACATTCATCGGAATGAATAGCCTCAAATTGTTTTAATTATGAGTACATCGAGTGATTCCTTTTCACATTTATAATTTATAATTACATATTTTAATTAATATAAGTACATGTTCATGTTCTGTGAAGCAGATTGTCGTGGAACATTTCAGTGCTTGTAAATAACTTTAAATACAAATCAATACGATGAGCTACTAAATAAACTGAACAGAAATGGTTACGTGGTTAATTTATACGCGGACGAAGTGTGAGAGAGAATTATACCAGCTAAATCTCTCTAGAAAATTCTAGATGTTCGCCTGGCTAGGACTGCAGTAACTTCTATACTACAACACACCTCTACAGCTGCGCTAACCGGCTTCTATCAAATTTGTCTGAACAGAGAGAGAAACACGAATAGTGAAGGTGAGTGTTGACGAGCGTTAGAAAGGGGCTCTTATTCTATCTTTATGCGTGGTGGTAGGGCTTTTTCTGATACCCGCCCGGCTAGCTACCACCCTCAAGTTGAAAATCTGCCGTCAAATACCAATCGGTGTGTTCCGGCAGTTGCGCTTGAGAGCCAGTGCCTCCACAGGTTTAGCGTGTCTACCAACTTGGGCCTTATCGTCACTTAAGATCAGGTGGTATTATGGGCATAACGCTAAGTCTTAACTCTATTAAAAAAAAAAAACCTACATCCGTCTCGGAAACTGATCGCAGTTTTCCTCCCTGTTACACGATGGACACGACACCTGCACGTTAAATCCAATGTCTATCTCTGTCTCCCTCTTTCTTTGATTTGAGATAATTCGCGGTAGATATTTTGACATCAAAATTATTTTCTATTTCAGTTGTAAAGGAATGTCTATGTTAGTGAGTCACCTGGGAAATAGCGTTACAGTAGCCACAGCAAAATGAAAACTTTTTAACAACTAAATCCATAGCTAATTTGTCTATTTCCAGGTTGGCATGCGTAAAGAGTAATCAAAAATGTATGGCATGATATTCATATTCGAAAAGATGATAGCTCAGTCAGTAGTGTCTATGGATCGCGCGTTAATGGAAGTGAGTTCGATCCCTGTAATGAGTCTAAGCTTTCGGTGAAGGAAAACATCGTAATGAAACCTTAACATGGTAGGGATTTTCTAAGGCCCACTTAGCGAATCACCACTCTCAAGATGAAAATCAGTCGACAAATACCAATACGTGTTTTCTGCCAGACAAAAGTCACTATTGTTTATGCTATTGAGCAGAAAACAGGCAGACGGGCCATCTGATGGTAATTAGTTACCGTTGCCTAAGACAGCCGCAATACTAAAGGTCATTACAGCCGTGTTGCTGACCTAGCAGAAAAATTGCTGTCTCTCCTCCACTATGCCGAAACAAAGGCTCACACTGAACCTTTATGATGCGGCAGCTAAGCCCAAGAGTGGGCGGGCAATCACCCTACCACTAACCCAGTCCCTCCATTAAGATTAGCTAGTACACCGTCCTGGTCCACAACGTTGCATAACATCAACATAACAAGGTGTCATTGTGGCCATAATGCATAACATATAATAAGCAGAATGGGTAAACATGATCTCTCTTTGGATACGGTTGAAAACAACGCTTTGGTACAAAATTATATAAATGCCATATACAAAAATACATTTTCAAGGTGAAACGGTAAGACATCTGCACAAACAGGGAGAGAAACGAAGAAAATTCGATACAAAGAAACGTAATAAAACATTATCCAAGAACACTAGAAACTTCTCATACATGGATGATTCATCCGTACATTTTAATGTATACCTATATTGTATTCAATGCGACCGCATACAACTGAAAATGTATTTTCACATTATAGGTACCTATATTTAACTGTAATGAAAATACCTAAGAGGTGTCACGTTTCGAATATACTGGATAACCTTTTGTCCTTAAGCGGAGTGGTAGAAATCTGACCTCAATACACACGTGATAAACTTATCTCTCTTACCCTCTCTTTTTTATACTTTAGGTTTAGCCATAATCTCACCTGATCTTAAATGATGATACGGCCCAAGTTGGTATACGATAAACCTGTGGAGGAACTGGCTCTCAAGTGCAGCTGCCGGAACACACCTATTGGTATTTTACGGCAGGTTTACAGCTTGAGGGTGGTAGCTACCCAGGCGGGCATTTGAAAAAGCCCTACCACCATGCTATGGTTTCCTCACGGTGTTTTCCTTCACCGAAAGATCAAGCTCATTGTAGGTGCTTGGATTCGAACTCACGCCCCTTGACGCGAAGTCGTACGCACTACTACTGAGCTATCATCGCTTCATGCCTGCAATGGAGCTGCTAACAGCAAGTCCAGAATAATAAGAACGTCTTTCAATGGACTCCGCTAATCTCCCGGTCTTTGAATTCATTATCACCTTTTTACCTATTTCCCAAGTAATTCTGGGTCGGCGCTATACGTTTTCTTCCTCCAAGAATTACTATCGGTCACCATTTCTTCATTCGCTCCCTTTTCTTTTACACATTCCTCCTAATCTCTATCCATAATTTCATTGGTATTTTCCTGTCTTTCCAGCCTTCGACATCCAATGGAACATTGGAAAATTTATATATATTAAAATGTTTCGCCGAAATGTACACACGCGCATAACTTCCGAACGATTGCACCAAAGCGTATAATTCTTTTCTTCTTTTATTGTATTCGTTATTGTCAGTACAAGGTTTATATAAAAAAAAAAAATTTGAAAAATACATCAAAAATAATGAAGCGATGATAGCTCTGTTAGTAGTGTCTACGGACGCTGCATCATAGGACGTGGGTTCGAATCCTCCTATATTGCGAACCGATTTAATTAATATTTTTAAATACTTAAAAACCTTCAATTTCAATACTTCGTTCAAAACAAAACCTTATTTCGCCTTATCAGGTATTTCCGAATCACTACGTTCCGAAAAGGCTAAATTAGCGCCCAGTATCGGTCTCATCCGTATTCATTATTTACCATATTATTACCATTATATATGGTGACCATTTTTTATTCATTGTTTAAAGTATAATATTTATAGCACTAACTAGCTTTTACCTGCGGCTTTAATACCTCGCGTTAATATTGATATTTGATAAAGTTTATTCTTCTCATTACCCCGGTTCTAATATGTTTTTCGGCAGAAAAAGTAACATATTGCCTTCTCCAGGTTCCCATCTGTCTCTATACCAAAATTCATTATAATCGATTTAACAGTTTAGGTATGAAAGCGTAACAGATAAACAAACTCATTTACGAATTTCGCATTTAATATTAGTAGATTGCTGTCTCATAGTTGACCATTTCATTACTTGAAATTTTTTATATATGTGAAAATATATATCTATGTCCCTTGGTTATCACATCACGCGTGAAAGGGTGGAACAATTTCGCTAATTCTTTTTTTCTCGTGTTAGTTATTGTCAGGAGAAGGAAAAAATTAAGAAACTTGAGCGAAGCGTTAGAAAATCTATATATATACATATAGAATGAGCCTCCGAAATGTATGTATGCGTATAACTTCCAAACGAGTGCACCAAATCGATTTTTTTTTATTGCGTTCGTAATTGTCAGGACATCGATTGTATAAAAGAAAAAAACGAATATTTTTGAAGTGAAAACTTCTAAACTAAAGTTTGTATAGGGAGTAAATTTATGTAAATCGTCAACGGCATGGTCACGTGACGTGTTAACGTACACATTATATCCGTTCCTATTAGTATAATTTATTTCTCTGTAAACAGTTTTCATTTAAGATCAAACAATTTGGATATCCAAAAACAACAACTGTTTGTTTATAGTTTTAAGACTTCACTTCAGTCGGCAGTCCTCGTGACTGTTTTGAAAATTATTTTTAAAAATCTCATAATATGAAAAGTGAACGAATGAATGGTGAGTTATTTATGTATATATAAAAATATGTATCGCCTTTCGTTAGTCTCGCTAAAACTCACTTACGACTAAACAGATTTCATTCATATACGTTTATAAAGTATTCTAATACTTTCTTAAAGGTTTGCAAGGAAAGGAAAAATGCGAAATGTTAAAAAATGCGAGAATTTTTTTTATATAATTGCAAAAAACCTATGCAAACAAAAATTAATTAATTAGTTGTAAAATAAATATGATAGTATCTTTGTAATACATTTTAGAAAATGTCTTTACACTGCTCAATTGCTACGGAGTGGTACATTACTTTTACTTTCATACTATATTATAACGAGTAAACGAATTACTTATTATTTCAAATGTGCGACGAGCAACTTTACATGTTAACCGAGCTGATGACCAGAATGTGACATATATTGAGAATAGTCTTATTGATTTCTTATGTTTACGCGAATATTACTAATTAAAATAAAACTAATTTAAACGGATTTTATCGCGGTTATTTATTAATTTTGATCCCGACGTTATGAAAGCATTTCAGTCTTCGCGGTCGCGGGGCGGACTGAGATGTGGCTTGTCCAGAAAAGTTCATGTTACGAACTTTGTAACATGTAACATGTAACTTGAACTTCGTTTAAATTAATCCGTTTAAATTAGTTTTATGTCGATGAATAGTCATATTGGATGAGTGTGAAAATGAGTTCGGATTGTGTTCTGCAGATGGAAAAGTAAAATTGCCACAATTGGTCCCATTATCATATCTGTTACGCTTATTAGTTTATGAGATGGGAAGTAATTCTAACAATTTCTTGGACAACATCAATAAATAAAATTATTGTATCCGAAAGAAGTCTTTTGTCGCAACTCATATTGTAAACAGGATTCATTGTATAAACAAAAGAAATTAAAAAAAAATGCGATATTAGATATAAATTGAATTGAAGTGGAAACGTTGATTACAATTGATTACAGTTAATTAAAATGTAAAAAAATCAAATCGTTCAAACTGTTTTTGAGTATTGGCGAGAATAAAGAACACCGATTATAGGTAATGCGAAGTTCACCGGGTCAGCTAGTAAGATATAAATTAAAGTATAGAAATTGAAAGCGGATTTATTTTTTTATAACGGCTCAACGTTTCGGCCTGGTTCCACAGGCCGTGGTCACGAGCCGACTGAAGTATGACGGTATCTCCTTTAGTTCATACACTAGATTCCATGCCGTAGGTTTGAATCCATCATACCGATTAAAATCTTGTAAATCTTTAATTTCGATCGCTTCCCTATTAATTCTAGGATAGTTAAAAGAATCTGTGGAGCGGACTTTTGGTTAATGTAATCCTATCCAATGAACGGGATCTTCTTCTAGCAGGTGTTCTAATCAAATTAAATCAAATCAAAAAATCTTTATTCAATTTAGGCCCTTAGAAGGCGCTTATGAACGTCAAAAATTACTACCGATTCGGAGAGTAACGCAGTCATCGAGAAGAACCGGCAAGAAACTCGATCTGCATCTTTTTTTTTAATGTCTTATTCTTGTGCTTATAAACAATAATTTATTATGTTACAGTAGTTATCAGCGGATGTACAGAGAGGGGCGTCAATTCCAGACATCACATCGCTGACATATCGATCCACCCTATAATAGCGTTTTGACATCAAAACCCGTTTGACATGGTTCTTGAACCTACTGTCCGGCAATTCAGTAATGTGCCTTGGAACTTTATTATAAAACCTGACACTATTACCTAAAAAACTGTTACTTGTCTTACTCAGTCTAAAATAGGGAGTGACCAGTTTATTCTAGTATTCAAATTATGGCGGTCTTTAACGAAATCTAGCATTTGTAAGCTTTTGCGGATACACATTAAATTATCAAGAATATATTGGTAGGGCAAAGTTAAAATACCAAATTGCGAAAACTTATCCTTTAATGATTCGCGAGGTTGTTGTAAAAGAAGCCCACACTGTCAAAGTGTATTTCAGTATTATGTCATATACAAGTAAGTTATATGTGAATAAGTATGAAGGTGATTATGAAAGTAGATGAAGCGAAAGATGTATGTCAGGATCACAGCAAGTAGAAGGATGTGGTTTCTGCCTACCCTTATGGGAGAGAGGCGTGATAATATGTATGTACAAGTAAGTTATCTCTGAACGCATAGCTATTAATGTGAATGATTTATTACTTATTGACTACTGGAAAAGGCAGAATGATTTCTGCCAAACCAGCTAATATTTACATCCATGGTACACATAATCATAGCTGTAATAATGAACTGTGTTCTCTCCTTCCTACGATGTAGACCCTTAAAACGAGCCGTGAAGTGGTATCAAGCCAGCATGACAGCGGTGACTGACAGTGAAATTTGATTCGTTGTCAACCGCCGCTAATTTGGTTTGTACTGTACTTAACATCAGAGGCAGTGCAGTCACTTTGTTGTGGGAAATAAAAAAAAAATATACTTGTATTAAATTTAAATAACTAAATATCCAGTGATATTGACTGACGTAAGTGAAACTTATATCCAACTGTTTAAACTCAATAGGTATACAAAAATACAATTCAAGAAAATTGCACAATAAGTGAAATTTAAAATAATAAAAAACTTCGATATTAACGTATTGTGTTACAAATAATTACTAATTATGTACGGTTATGGTAAATTAGTTATCTTAAAAGAAGCGCTGTTGTCTTCGTTACCTAACGTATATTTACTTAGGTGTTATTCAGTACGAAAAATCATATAAATAGTCGCACTTGTACTAGACTTGTATCACACATCATCCTAGCGGTGTCTGTGGAGGAACAGAAAGCTCTGGTAAGCATGTTTTATCGACTCCCAGTTTTACAATCCTAAAAATTGGTTTTTAATTACGACTATTGGAGATTTATTAAAATATTAAATGTCCTCTTTAAATAACTTAAACTTATTTAACGTTTTACCAAACTGCAGGGAAAATCGTATATATAAACTTAACTTTGACTATTGAGAAATATCTGGGAAAAAAAAACTTAGATTTTTTTTTTTCAGAGAAAATGGCGGACGTTGAATCAGCAATAGCCACCGTGCAGACGATACAGTCACTGTTCTTAGGACTGACTGCGCTTTCAATGACAGCCTTTCGATTTCCCACGGATACGGCTACAGACGATCTCCAATGTAAGTACTTGCTTTGCCATCTTGAAAACTACTTTCAACCCAAGCGTTCTATTTTGTTAGAGACAGACAAATTCACTAAGCATTCACAGGGCTGAGGGCTTGTTTATAAACCACGAACAAGCAATGGTCCCGATGATACTCAAGAACTTTCAAATCAAATCAAATCAAAAATGTTTATTCAATTTAGGCCCTAAGAAGGCGCTGTTGAACGTCAAAACTACTACCAGTTTAAAAAGTAGCACAGGCATCGTGTAGAACCTGCAAATACTAGATCTACACCTCTTTGTTTAAGTCGTATTCTTATTCTTTTTTACACACTAGTTTAATGTTTTATTAAATACTAGCTTTTATTCGCGGCAGCGCTCGCATTGAAGCGATTAATAAAGTTTTTAATTTTCGTAAAAAAAAAAACATAATAAGTATCCTATGTTACTTCTAATACCTCCAAGAATATATGTACAAAGTTTCACGATGATGGATTAAGTAGTTTTTGCGTGAAAGCATAACAAACAAACTTACGTTCACATTTATAATATTACTAGGGATTAACCAATAATACAATTTTGAAGCGTTTCCAGTTTATAGTAAATTTCAAAATTGTGATTAATGGAAACTTTCAGTTATGCGTTTTTATCCCTTTTTCTAATATATAACGCATAGGCATTCTTAATTAATCCTTAATTCAATAGGCATTCTTAATTAATCCTTAATTCAATAGGCACTCTTAATTAATTCTTAAATCAATAGGCATTCTTCTACATTAAGGTTGTTACTAATATTAAATTACTTCATAACCATGTTTTTGTGATAACCATCAAGTATTGTAATAACTCGTTATATATATTTTTAGCCTCGGTTGACTACATAGTCATCGGCGGTGGAACTGCCGGGTGTGTTGTCGCCAATAGACTAAGTGCAGACACCAATAACACAGTTATGGTGATCGAAGCTGGAGATGTGCCACCTTTCGAGAGTATGGTTAGTTAAATTGCAACAATAAAACCTACCTACTTAAGTTTAGTTAAAGCCTAGAGTTATGGCCATAATCTCACCTTATCGTAACAGAAGATATGGCTCAAGCTGGTAGACACGCTAAATCTGCGGAGGAACTGACTCTCCAGTGCAGTTGCGGCAATTACCGGAACACACCTAAGATTTTCAACATGAGGGTGGTTACTAGCCAGACGGGTATAAGAAAAAGCCCTACCACCATGCTATGGTTTCCTCACGACGTTTTTTTCACCAAAAGCTCAAGTTCATTGTAGGCGGTTGGGTTCGAACTCGCGTCCATTGACGCGAAGTCGTACACAATACCACCGAGCTATCATCTCTTCAATAAGTGTAGTAATGTGTAAGGAATTATCATTTACTACGACACTGGTGACAGCACGGAGAATATACAACTAAGCGCTGTTATCACATGAAGCGACTGCGCAACAAATTTTTATTTCAAGTGTTAATCGAAGCACGATCCATTCGTTCCCTCGCCACGAATATGCCTATTTATAAGAGATATAATAGATTAGAAAAAAATATTACTTTCTTCTTTTATCTTACATTATCTACATTGATCAGTTGCGTTGTCGATCGCTAGGCTTAGATCATTAGATATAGTACGCAAATTCGTTATTATTTGGAGTGGCTTTATTCATCCAATTTAAATGTTCCATGAGTAAAGAGAATGAAGTTAACCACCTGCGTATTATGTGAATACTCCGATCACCGCTTTCCCAAAGCTATCTATCTATACACATATTTTATATCTCTCAGGCTTACCAAGAGTATCTTGGTTCAGTGCTGGCTAACAAAAGCCACTGCTAGATTTATATTTGTAACCCTTCATTTTTACCATGTCATCTGCACAAAATTAATTAAGCATTATCAAATGGAATCAAAATTTTGTATTTCAGTTAGCGGGCATGTTCACTTTAGAACCAAACACAAACTATGATTGGAATCGGACCTCAAAAGACGATGGATATACATCACAGAGCATGACTAATAAAGTTGCAGCAATGACAGCAGGAAAAATGTTAGGCGGTACAAGTGGTTTAAACCATATGATTCATGTTAGAGGTAATAAAGACGACTATGACAATTGGGTAAAAATAACTGGTGACGATTCGTGGAGTTACGAAAACCTTCTCCCATACTTCATCGAACTCGAAAACGTGCTCGATGAAGACATTATCGATGCTTACCCTGATTCCCATGGTACGTCTGGTCCGCTTAAATTGAAGACGCAACCAAGTTCTAAAAACGTGCCTATTCTCGAAGCTTTCAAGGAACTTGATCACAACATCTTAGTAGATATAAATAACGTTAATGAATCACTTGGTTACCTTGAACCTCAACTTACTATCGCTGACGGTATACGATACAGCGCTAGTGTAGCTTATATATCCTCAATTCTCAATCGCACAAATTTGTATATGAAATATAATACTTTAGCCACAAAGATTATATTTGACAGCAACAACACAGCGATCGGGGTCGAAATTTTGGATTCTGATAATGTAACTAAAACAATATATGCAAACAAGGAGATTATTGTATCAGCAGGAGCAATCAGGTCACCTCAACTTCTAGTATTGTCTGGAATCGGTGAGAAAGAGACATTAGATAATTTAGGAATTGAAGTGATAACCGAATTGCCTGTAGGCAAGCATTTGAAGGATCATACCACTGCAGTAGCGGTATATACTTTAGGTAAAACGAACACAACGGCAAGTACCAATTACCACGAATTCCCAGTGCCCACGACGACCGGTTACGTCGGCCTAAACTCCAGCGAGTACCCGCACTATCAAACAATTAACTTATTGTTCTCTCAGAGTTCGTCAGGCCTTTTACAATTATGCTCGTGGGTGTTCCAATACAATGCCGATGTATGTCAAGAGATTTACGACGCTAACAAGGAGAATGAATTACTATTCGTTGTAAATAACATTATGAGGCCTTATTCTGAGGGTGTAGTGACAGTAAACAGCACTGATCCCAGCGTCGAACCTGTAGTGAGTTTAGGGCTCTTGTCTAACGAAACTGACTTGGATATTCTGACTCAGAGTCTGATGGATTATAATTCTATTGTCAATAGTTCTTATTTCAAGAGTATCAACTCATCAATGCTTCACCTCAACCTGACAAACTGCAATGACTTAGATAAAACTTCGTATGAGTACTTCAGTTGCTACGCTCTGGCGATGTCCACTTCAATGTGGCACCAAAGCAGCAGCTGCCGAATGGGCTCTGTCCTTAACTCTGATTTGACGGTGAAGAACACTACCAACTTGCGCGTGGTCGATGCATCAGCTATGCCTGACACCATAAGTGGAAATCTACACGGTGCTATTTATGTTTTGGCAGAGAAAGCTTCAGCCTTGATACTCGAGGCGAACAGTTAATGTCTTCCTGTACAAAGTTTTTATAAAACATCAACGCGTTAGGTTAACTTTATCGTATGCGGTCTCGCAATGTAGCGATTGTAGTATTACCATAGGTACTGTCGTTTTAACTTAAATATTATCAAATTTTGCAAATTCGTAATAAATAACATATAAATCCTATGAAAATTGTTTTTTTTTTATGTAGAAAATATTACGATAAGTCCTGCCGTTTTAACTTTGCAATATTGTCATATTTTGCAATTTCGTAATAAATAATATACAAATCATTTGAAAATTGTTATTTTTTTTAATATAGAAAATCTTACTCGAAAGGTAACCTTTTATTCTGCGCACTATTTACAGATAAAATATGCAACTTATTACTAAAACTGAATCACAAATATGTTCTGCTATACGAGTTCACGAAAATTGACTGACTAACGGAAATATTCATCGATGTAATGAAATATTTTGCAAATGGTATTAGAAAATTCTTACAGTGGCTAACTGGTAGAATGATGCACGTTGTTGTTAGTTCATTATCTTGCATTTCACTTAACAACTATGTGATAATTTCTTGTATGTACTTCCAAATATATTGATACAGCGTTTAATGACTGTGTGAATTTGAACTATAAAATTATAAAACTATAAAATTTCTCCATAGGATGAAAATGAAATCCTTACCTACATTTTGGGAAAATATTAAACAAATTCTCATCTTGCTGCATATCTACTTAACAGCTAAACTCGCTTATGAAGCGATTATAGCGCAGCGCTAGTGTGTACGACTTTGTGTCAAGGGACGTGAGTTCGAATCCAACCACCTACAATGAACTTGTGTTTTCGGTGAAGGAAAACATCGTGAGGAAACCATAGCATGGTGGTAGGGCTTTTTCTGATGCCCGCCTGGCTAGCTACCACCCTCAAGTTGACAATCTGCCGCCAAATACCAATAGGTGTGTTCCGGCAGTTGCACTTTAGAGCCAGTTCCTCCAAAGGTTTAACGTGTCTACCAACTTGTTGTACCAACTTATTGGTATTTGGTGGCAGAGTTTCAACTCAAGGATGGCAGCTAGCCAGGCGGGCGTTAGAAAAAGCCGTACAAGCAAGCTATGGTTTTCTCACGATATTTTCCTTCACCGAAAGCTCAAGCTCATCGTAGGTCGTCATTGAACTGACGTCCCTCGACGCGAAGCCGTACACACTACCACTGAGCTGTCATCGCTTCGAAATATGTATATAGCAGGAAACCTGAAGGTATGCGTTATCACAAGCAATATACGACATAACAGACAAAGACAGTACCATAGCGTAAAGACTAGGCCATCTCATATCATATAAATTTGGTGTTATAACTCTATATTTTGTGACAATGATGCGGAAGTAAGTCCAAAACAAAGTTGCAAATTGTAGAGCTGAAGGGAATGAAGCAATACACAATTTTAAAAGAACTAAGCAAAGTGAAGGAAGAATATACGACATCACCGGAGTCGAATACATTACTATTAAGAAATGTAGTAAGTAGTGTTAGCAATCTTATCATATATAACATATATGATAATATAAAAAAATATACTTAATACTATATACATGGTGGTAGGGCTTTTTATAATTCCCGCCTGGCTAGCAACCACCCTCAAGTTGAAAAGCCGCAAATACCAATAGGTGTGTTCCAGCAGCTGCACTTGAAGGCCAGTTTCTCCACAGGTTTAGCGTGTCTGCCAATTTGGGCCGTATCGTCACATAAGATCAGGTGAGGTTATGGCCATAACGCTAAACCTTAACTAAAAATAAAATATATACATATTATTATCAAATCAGCAACGTATCAGATTTTTTAACAGGTTTATCGTTTTGCCCACAATATCACCTGATGTTAAGACGTATTTGGTAGCAGTTTCTCAACTTGAGAGCGATAGCTAACCAACCGGGCATTAGGAACAGCCCTATCACCACGCTGTAATTTCAGCACGATATTTTCCTTCACTGGAAACTCGTTGCAGGGATTCGAACTGACGTTTATTGGTGCGACGTCCGTACATAATACCAACTGAGCTATCAATAATATTCATCATATTTTGAGTCAATAATGTTACGTATGTATGTATGAGTGTACGAATATTGATCACACTCTGTTTTATAAAATTGTTAACCCTATAAATTTTATAAAATTGAGGTGGCCATAAAACACGGTGACCAAAGGGTCACACAATCTATAATTGCCCAAACCCCAACCACAAGATAATTATAGAAATAACTAAAAAAGTGTAATAGTACTTACTATAATTGAAAAAAAAAACACACTTTTTAGTGATTAGTGTCATGCTTAGCTACTGATGTAAAGCTATTTTCAACGCCAACTAAATCACGCCTTACTAAAAAAAGGTGCGGACCCACAGTCCGCAGATTGTGTAAATCACAATAAAAAATAATTGTAACCCATGAAAAATTAAAGACAAATAGCTTATATCCTTCCATTGTGATCTTAAAGCATACCATTAATCATTGGGTAAACTGAATTGTGTAAAATACCATCATGACTTAAATACTAGGAATTATGACAAACCGGTCGCCCCTCGCCGGCTAGTGGGTTGAGTACCATGTCCAACGGGTTTTGATCTCAATTGTCTGGAATTGACACCCCTCTCTGTGCGTTCTCATCATTGTTTCATACAAAGTTTATCCCTTCATCATCATAATCATCATTGCCGATTTCGGCTGCAGCTACTTATTCTACTAAATGAGAGAGAGAGAGAGAGATCGTAGAAACTGTCAGATGCGCAGGACATATTTTATAGGAGAACACGCATGCTCGGATGCGCTCTCGCAGCCTCGCGAGAAAAACTAGCCTATCTCCGTCTCATGGCTCCTTCTATCTTTATATCAAAATTCACCATAATCGATTCAGCGGTTTAGGCGTGAAAGCGTAACAAACAAACTCACTTTGAATGGATGTATGGATGGAAATTTATAAATTATACGTGCTGCTCCGTTCGTGTTAATATTGATTTTGTCAAAAAATCTAATGACTCAATAAATAGTTCCATACAAAGTTTATCCCTCTCTTTACCCCACTTCCAATAAACTTTTTACGAGAAAAAGTAGCCTATCACAGTCTCTAAGATCCCATGTATCTTTATACCAAAATTATTTGCAATCGATTCTGTGATTTCGGTGGGAAAGCGGAACAAACAAACAAACAAACTCAGTGTCGCATTTATAATATTAAGTAAGTATTTTCACGCATTCACTTTGCCTATATAACATGACAGTTTACTGGATTCATTGGCAAGGCTGTATATGAAAAAACGTTATTAATATTGATATATAGAACGAAGGTTTGAACGTCGAGATTATTAACAAGAAAATGGGACTTGTCATTCAAAATCAGGAGTAAGAGATGGAAGTACGTCATCATCATCTCGTCCTGTTTCCAAGTTATTTGTGGCCGGTGCAATACGTTTTGATCTTCTATACATCTCTATCAGCTGCCAACTCTTCATTCAACCCCTTTTTTATCACCTCATTCCTCACACATTCTATACATCTTTTCTTTGGGTATTCTTGCCTTTCTATTCTTCAACATTCATAACCATTACTTTTCTCACCACATTCGTTTCCTCTTTTCTCTTTTTTTTTTCCTTTCAACTTCTCTACCCCTGGTGCCACTTTCTAACTTCCTCTAACATACTCATACCTGATTTTGTCAATCCTTGTAACACCACAAATCCATCTGAACACTCGCATTTCTGAATGAAAGGACATGTGAAAATAAAATTCTAGTATCGAAATACATAACAAAAGTTTTGAAATGTCATACAGAACTGCAAGCTACATTATTTGTATCAATATATACTGTATCTTTCTTAGCTTAAGGTGTGTTATAATTAAATAATCAATAAAGCATTTTTCTTAGTGGATGACGACATTTTCATTTTAGAACCTTTTCCTAAAAATGTTGTACATAAATACTGTTAAGTAATAAATATGATGAGTAGTGTGCTATACTTAAAATTAAATATAAAATTTTCAAGTGCAAAAGAATATATTACCCCTTTAATTTTATGACTGGTCGGTTTGAAATGTTATATAAACATAATTAAATATTTTATTAATTCAAAAAAGTGTTCTATAAATCTATAGATATAAAACTAAATCTCTATTTTCAATGGTCATCGCATCACGCGTGAACGGATGGAACAATTTCGCTAATTCTTTTTTTGTTGTGTTAATTATTGTCAGGAGAAGGTTCATGTGAAAGAAAAAAATAAGGAAGTATTTTTGTTTATAGTTAAGGTTTAGCATTATGGCCATAATCTCACCTGATCTTAAGTGAAGATAAGGTCCAAGTTGGTAGACATGTTAAACCTGTGGAGGAACCGGCTCTCAAGTGCAGCTGCCGGCAAATACGAATAGGTGTGTGTTTTCAACTTAAGGGTGGTTGCTAGCCACGCGAGCATTAGAAAAAGAACTACCACCATGCTATGGTTCCCTCACAATATTTTCCTTGACCGAAAGCTCAAGCTCATTAAAGGTGATTGGATTCGAACTCACGTCCCTTGACGCGAAATCGTACACTTTACCACTGAGGTATCATCGCTTCAAATACAACAAAATCTCTATACTCTACTAAAATATCTTGGTATGTCTATGACTGTAGTATGTTAAAACATGTCTCTAAGGCTCCGCTGCAGGTTCCTACCAAATTTTTCTAGGCAAGGAGAGAAACACGGGCAGGAAAGTAGAAGTTGACGCGTGTGGGATAGGGGCCCCTTAAGCCTACATCCGTGTCACTAGACTTGGAAACTGCTCGGAATTTTCTTCTCTGTCACACGATGGACCCCGGCAACTGCACGGTGAATTCATGGATGACTAAGAAGTTTGTCTCTTAAAATAACAAATTTTGTACTAAGTAATTTTACATAACTGTTACACCAATACAATATTGATCCAGTTTTAGTAGACACAAGCCTTGATCTATAAAAAGGATTTATAAAAAATCGATATAATTGGATCAGGATAAAATGTATTGTAATGAGGAGTTCGTGTGTTAAACAGAAAATGAGAGTCACATGCATGAGGAGGTCGTTTAATACTTAGGCAATTTGAATTATATCAACGAAGATCTGGTGTCTCAGATTACCTTAAACGAGGAACTCCTGCATATTTCCGTGCTAGAAATAGTATATAGTTATTCCCTAAAATCGTTTACGAACCGGATACGAGCTTCAATCTATCGAATTGTTTTCGAATCGAAATTTAATTTCTTTAAAAAAATATTACAATTTATGTAATCTGTATTCTGTTTATCTTCACTCATAATAAAAGTTCCGAACTGTGTAAGTTGTGCACTAATGTAATAGGGTGTGGTATTTAAAATGATATCTAGAATTCATTTTCTTTTGTATTTAATCTCATATCTGTATCAGTGCCTTGTAAAATAAAATATAATAAAATAAACGCCTCCAAGTGAAAGAAATATATTGTCAGCGTCGATTTATTGCATAAATATATGTCATAAAATGAAAAGGAAAGTACTTATTACTAGAATTTAGGAACGTTTCCGAATTTCCATGTCGTATACATAATACAAACTAACATTATAATCTTATCAATAATCACAAACAAAAGTGGATATTAAAGATTCAGTTAATATTTTCACGTACACAAAAATCCGTAGGTTACAAGCATTCGTTCAAATCAAAATCTTATCTCGCCTTACCTTCCATTCCTGAACGTCTCACTACGTTTATTAGCCAAGGCGAAATTAGCGCCCTATATCGATGTCGTCCATAAAAATACCATAATTTATTCATTCCGTGAAGACCATTTCATACTTGACAATAAGATATTATTTTTTCAGGTATTTGCGCTAAATATTGTACTGAAAATGAAAATAAGCATCACCTTCTAGAAACATACACAAAACTTTTTATAATAAAATAAAACTCCCGGAGAACAGGAAATAACAGTTAAATTTTATAGTAAACCAACTTGTTGATGGACTTAATTGCAGTTTATCCCGGTCTAAACTGATAACTTAACTATATTTCTGAGCTAATGAATTTAAGTTCATTGTCTGTGCCCGATGATTTGGATTTGACATTAATCAGCTGAAATGCTGTCACTTTGGTCGCAAAAAATGTATAAGAAACGAGTGCTGTCATGGGACACCATATAGTAACGAAGTTCCTTATTATAAAAATATTAACTTCAAGTTCTATTTGAGGTATAAAAAAATAATCGGGTATACATTAGTTATTATGATATTTTATCGGTAAAATAAAAAAAAAAGCTAATTTACAAAACTATCTTAGCACCTTTATTTTGTTTACGATGATGTATATAAATATAAAATAATAACAGTCATAACGTAGACTATACATTATACACTGTATAGCCATCATACATAGACTATACATAAATATCTTACGCTAACGTTACGGACGTTTTTTGCCGGCTACGGTACCCCTCCGCGACGCCCCATAAGGAACATGTAACAAGGAACAGAACCAAACATCTTTATACATATTGAAAATACGTTAATAACACTCTATATCCGACTGTAGGTATAAAAAAATACAATTCAAGAATATTGCACAATAAGCTAAATTTAAATTAATAATATTTCGGTATTAATATATTGTGTTGCAAATAATTACTAATTATGTACGGTTATGGTAAATTAGTTATCTTTAAAAAAGCGTTGTTGTTTTCGTTACCTAACGTACATTTACTTAGGTGTTATTCAGTACCCAAAATCATATAAATAGTCGCAGTTATGGTAGACTTCTACCACACATCATCCTAGCGGTGTCTGTGGAGGAACAGAAAGCTATGGTAAGGATGTTTTATCTACTCCCAGCTTTTACAATGCTGATAATAATTGTTTTTAATTATCGGAAACTCAATAAAATAACAAATATCATTTAATTTAATGTCTTTTCAAACTGCAGGGATCATTGCAACCGCATTGCATTTTAACATTTAAAAAAAATGCTGCAAAAAAAATTTAAAATGTATATTTTTTCAGACAAAATGGCGGACGCACTGTCATCATTGGCCACCGTGTTGTGGTCAGTCCAATCGACTTCCGTAGAACTGACAGCACTCTCAAAAACCGCCTGTCTCTTTCCCACAGAGACAACTACGGATGATCTGCAATGTAAGTACTTGCTTTGCCATCTTAAAAAATACCTCAATCATAACACTGTTCTGTTTAGTTACAAACCCAAATACAATAAAAAGTCCCAGGTACTAAGGGCTTGTTTATAAACCGTGAAGCGATGATAGCTCAGTGGTAGTGTGCACGACTTCGCGTCAAGGGACGTGGGTTCGAATCCAAGCACCTACAATGAGCTTGAGCTTTCGGTGAAGGAAAACATCGTGAGGAAACCATAGCATGGTGGTAGGGCTTTTTCTAATGCCCGCCTGGCTAGCTACCACCCTCAAGTTGTAAACCTACCGCCAAATACCAATAGGTGTGTTCCGGCAGCAGCACTTGAGAGCCAGTTCCTCCACAGGTTTAGCGTTTCTACCAACTTGGGCCGTATCTTCACTTAAGATCAGGTGAGATTAAGGCCATAACGCTAAACCTTAAGTATAAAAAAAAAACCACGAATGGGCAACGGGCCCCAAGATAACTAACAAAAATACCCAACAATTTATTTTTAATGCGTGATATCTAACTTTTCAAGTTATTAACAACTTCGATATTATAAATAATATACAATTTTATTTATACGTTTTAACCCTTTTTCTAATATATGATACCACAAATAAACATTCTTCTACATAACAAATGTTACTAATATTAAATTACTTAATAACCATAGGCTAGTGATGATTATCGGGTATTAAACAACTCGTTACATATTTTTAGCATTGGTCGACTACATAATCATCGGCGATGGAACTGCCGGGTGTGCTGTCGCCAACAGACTAAGTGCAGATACCAATAACACAGTTACGATGATCGAAGCTGGAGATGTGCCACATTCCGAAAGTATGGTTAGTTAAATTGCAACAATAAAACCTACCTACTTAATTGCTTATTATAACGACTGATATTTCGATTCACGATAAAGCTCCGACTAGCACTCTTACATGTTGACGTCTTATGATAATTGAAACGAGCTGATGTGTTAGGAATTATCATATACATGACACTGGTGACAACACGAAGAATATACGTCTAAGCTCTATTATCTTTATAAGTAAGATTATTTCAAGTGTCAAATACTTGAGAGATAAATGATTAACAAAATATGTCACTATCTACTTTAATCTTGCTCTGTCTAAAGTGATCATTGGCGCTGCTGATTACTAGACTTAGAGCATTAAATACCGTACTAATATTCGTTAGTATTCGCAGTGGCTTTAGTCATGCACTTTAAATGGAAGTAAAGAGAATGAAGCTGAGCCACCTACAAAGTGTATGAATTCCTCGATCACTGCATTCCCAATGCTATCTATATATAGGAGCAGAAAATAGTTGATAAAGTTGCAGCAATGACAGCAGGAAAGCGTTATGAGGTACAAGTGATTTAAACCATATGATTAAATTAGAGGTAATAAAACGACTATGATAATTGGGTAAAAGTAACTGGTGATGATTCATGGAGTTATAAAAACAATCTCCCTTACTTTATCAAATTGGAAAACGTGCTCGATGAAGACATTGTCCATGCTTACCTTTCTTTCCATGGTACTTCTGGTCAGCTTAAATTGAAGACACGACCATGTTTTAAAAACGTGCCTGTTCTCGAAGCGTTCTAGGAACTTAATCACAACATCTTAGTAGATATAAATAATGTTAATGAATCACTTGGATAACTTGAACCTCAACTTACTATCGCTAATGGTATACGATACAGCCCCAGTGTAGCTTATATATCCTCAATTCTCAATCGCTCAAATTTGTATATACAATATAATGCTGTAGCCACAAAGATTATATTTGATAGCGACAATGCAGCGATCGGAGTCGAAATTTTGGATTCTGATAATGTAACTAAAACAATTCATGCAAATATGGAAATTTTTGCATCAGCGGGAGCAATTAACTCACTTCAACTGCTAATTCTGTCTGAAATCGAAGAGACAGAAAAACGAATTCCGAGTGCTAGTAGTAATTAACTTGCTGTTTCCTCATTCGTCGAGCCTTTAACAGTTATGCGCGTGGGCGTTCAAGTAAATGACGATATATGTCAAGAGATTTACGACGCTAACAAGGAGAATGAAGTACTAGTCGTTGTAAAAAATATTATGAGGCCTGATTCTGAGGGTGTAGTGACAGTAAATAGCCCAGATCCTAGCGTCGACCCAGTAGCGCTATTTATCTTCTCGCAGAGGAAGCTGCAGAATTTATAATCAAAGCGAATAGATAATGACACTTTGCACAAAGTTTTTGCAAAATGTCTAATATTAAGGTATACGTTTATTTAAACTGTTCACGCGACAGTGACTTTAAAAGTATTATCGTACTTCTAGATTTGATTAATACGCACTTCTGCTCCGGGCAGTAAGGCTTGATATTCTTTCTATGATTCTAATATTTATCCTACATTTTGTGTTCTATATTTTACGTTTTGCAAATGTATAGTATATAATATATGAATTGTATGAAATTTGTTGTTGTTGTTTTTTTTTAATATCAGTTGATATGTTACATTTCATCCCGTGTACTTTAGTCTTAATTACATTTCACAAATCCATAATTACAAATATGACTTTACTGCATATATTGAAAATGATAGTAAAAAGGTATGTTTACGTGGATCTCGTGATCCTAATCGGAAGTGGTCTGGCATAACCCCAATCCAGACGTTTATATAAACCTATATGAGGCAAACCACTTCCCTTAGTGCCGGGTCTTCTTGTCTTCTGTCTTGCCTGGTCTGGTCTAATGTATCAATTAAGCACAATAACCTAGCTGTCTGCCAAGATAAACCATTAATATTCACCAGAAAATGTTAAATATTGCGCTCTGCCCGTTGTTTGTAACCGAGAGTTTTATCGCACGCATACCCATACCACATACGGGGATATAAAAACGCCTGGACAAGCTATAACTCTGTTTCCTAGTGTTGTAATGCACACTGATGGTAGTTTACGTAGCGCACTTGATAGGCAACTACCCCATGGTTTCCAGCGCCAACATTGGATTAGATTGTGACCGCCTTTACCTGTTCTGCGGTAAGAAATTAAAACTGTTTATAAATCTCTTTGAAAATATGCTCTCGAACTAAATCGAGGAAAGGTAATAGAAACGAATTGTAATATGTAATATTACTTTACGTAATTACCAATATATAAGCTTTGAATGCATATATTATATAGCACTACACACATTTTATAGCACTATTCAAACATAAGTTCATCGAACCATAATGAACGTAAGGTTATATACAGCCAATATGAAACAATAGAAATCAATTTTCCCACAATTTCTATACTACAGAGAGGTTTAGATGATAATGCAGATTATTTTACACATTATTACAAAGACTATTGCTAATATTGGTAATGATTGCTATAAGAGTATTGCTTCAATCGCTCCGTAAATAAGCCATTATTTCTCATAAAAAGTAAAAGATGAAAATGGTTATTGTGGACTATCCCTAATATATAGACATATGCCATCGTGGACTTTTTTGTAGGACTTTTTAAGCTGTACAATACTGTGCTACATTATTTTAATCTATCTCGTAGAGTGCAGCCAGCGTTTGTAATGTAAGCTCAAAAAAATGTGTTTATTTACGACATCATAATTGAAACCTCTAAAATTATCAATGTTTCTCTACTACACTACGCATGTGTTATACATATAATCTTGCCTCTTCAATCACTTTATCTATTAAAAAAACCTTAACAAAATACGTTGCGTAGTTTTCAAGATCGAAGCATACAAACGGACAGACAAACAGACAGCGGGAAGCGACTTTGTTTTCTATTATGTACTGATCAGATTAGTAAGATCAATTTTTTTTTATGGAATAGATGGCAAACGGACAAGCTTACCTGATGGTAAGAGATCACCGGCGCTCATGGTCACTTACAACACCAGAGGAATCGCAGATGCGTTGCCGGTCTTTAGAACCATTGAGTTAACTTAAGTTAAGAATTATGTTACTAAAATAATGGCTTAAAAAGACTACAAAAATTGATCTACATTAAGGTCTCTTTATACTGGACCAATTTACATACGATCGATATGCATTGAAATTAAAGTATCATCTTAGTTCTATTAAAATGAGGGCTAAATACAATAAAGCTGTAGAATTTGTTTATTTAAATGTACCAATATCAGAAAGTATAGTTGAATTCAATTAAAACTTTTTGCATTGGACAGCCTAACTTTTGCATTTTGCATTTTGCATGGTGGTAGGGCTTTTTCAAATGCCCACCTGGCTAGCTACCACCCTCAAGTTGTAAATCTGCCGCCAAATACCAATAGGTGTGTTCCGGCAGTAGCACTTGAGAGCCAGTTTCTCCACAGGTTTAGCGTGTCTATCAACATAGGCCGTATCGTCACTTAAGATCAAGTAAGATTATAGCCATAACGCTATACCTTAAGTATAAAAAAAATAAAAAATAAAAAAATAACTACTGAGCAATTGTATAGGGAAATTGTCATAACGATACGATCCTTATGAGCTGAGTAAAAAGACGCGAAGGATTAAACGATTTTTAACCACTCAACGGATCATCATCACATCTTTGATACAGCTTTTAAGGGGGAAATAAACCAGCTTTGTGTCACGTAAAGAAAATTCTGTCCAAATTTTATATTTCTCATTTCAGTAATTTCAACTGTGCGTCAATGTGTTATTTTTAACCTATTTCTTACATATAGGTTATAATGAAGATAAAATATACGGTGTTTTTTTTTAGTTTATGGTCCTAGGAAGTTATGACTGTTTGGAAACTATCAAACATTAAGGACTTGAGAAATACCATCGATTTAGCTATGAAATCGATGCAATTACTTATATTTATCGTATTAGTGAATGTATCGAATGTGAACGGATTCAAACTCGATAGAGAGCTATTATAGACCATTTACGACCGAGTATAATGGATCAGGGCATGTTCCATAAAATCTTCGCTGCACCTGAATGTAACGAAGCCAAGATGTTATAGAATTTTGTCATCAGTTTTAAGTAATGTGTGTAAATATTGTAAGACCTGGGTACAGTGGGGCCAAAAATGTCCTTTGTGGACCGAAGCCCTTATAATAAAATAAAGACGAAAAATAGGGATCGTGTTTAGACCACATTCGTTCTTTTGTTACTGTTCGTGAGGTCTATGAACATTAACCTTTAAATAAATAATATAATATTATAAACGGAAATAAATTATGGGCCTCATTGTAATTTGTAATACAGTGTAATACCCAAGAGCACTGAATTCCCTTTAATCTTGATACTAATATCAACACGTTTAACTTTGACTAAGGCAAATCTTGTACATTTTGTTTTATATAATCTATTTGTAAATCATTTAAAACGGTAATTTCAAGCAAGAAATTATTAAACTAGCTAACTTCTTATTTATATTTTTTTCACTTTAAATATAAGAGAATTGGTGTCTGTAGGAAGAATTATATATAGCACTATACCAAACAATTTCCTAGAATCGAGCCCTTAGGGATCTCGAAGACGTTGCTCCATTTAACTTAATGTCTGACTACTGCACGTTAAATAATAAATTAGGAGGCCGAAAGAAGTACCACAGACACCTGAAATGTATAATTTTCACTGAAAAACTTTCCTCAACGCCGTGTTTGTTTAAGTAAAGCAATAAAAACCTATAGAAAGTTTCACCCATGAACCGTCAGTTCATTGATATAAATTGAGAAAACTAATTGAATATGGATATACCGCTGACCTCTGAGGGGACGGCTTTGATCAAAACAATACCAAACAACAAACTATTTACATAATGAAAACCCGTTGGTTCAAACGTTGAAGAACAAACAGAACAAAGTTACAGTTTTGGTAGGGACTATATACTGCCGTGTCAACATGAAGTAATAGCTATTAAGGCTCTAAGGTCGCTTATAAAAGCCCTTACTTACGTAGGACATTGACAGTGTTATAACTTTTTTTATATATACTTAAAGTTTAGCACTATGGCCATAATCTCATCTGATCTTAACTGACGATACGGCCCAAGTTGGTAGACACGCTAAACCTGTGGAGGAACTGGCTCTCAAGTGCAGCTGCCGGAACACACCTATTGGTATTTAGCAGCAGATTTACACTTGAGGGCGGTAGCTAGCCAGGCGGGCATTAGAAAAAACCCTACCACCATGCTATGGTTTCCTCACGATGTTTTCCTTCACCGGAAGCTCAAGCTCATTGTAGGTGCCTGGATTTGAACTCACGTCCCTTGACGCGAAGTCGTACACACTACCGGAGCTATCATCGCTTCAAATTGTGAAAATAACCAACCTGGTCTACCTGGTGATAGAACTGATTATTCATAAAGACCTAAAACATAACTGAGCCAAACCTGCATATAAAATATTTTATGAAAATTAATATTGGAGTGTACTTTATTATCGACATCGACCAAAGATGTTCAATGACTAATATTTGTCTGACTATGCCACTATTCTTATGATTCGCACTACACTAATAAACATTTTTGATTAAATTTCACGTGGTGACAATAATTTTGAAGCGATGATAGCTCAGTGGTAGTGTGCACGACTTCGCGTCAAGGGATGTGGGTTCGAATCCAAGCACCTACAATGAGCTTGAGCTTTCGGTGAAGGAAAACATCGTGAGGAAACCATAGCATGGTGGTAGGGCTTTTTCTAATGCCCGTCTGGGTAGCTACCACCCTCACGTTGTAAACCTGCCGCCAAATACCCATAGGTGTGTTCCGGCAGCAGCACTTGAGAGCCAGTTTCTCCACAGGTTTAGCGTGTCTATCAACTTGGGCCGTATCGTCACTTAAGATCAGATGAGATTATGGCCATAACGCTAAACCTTAAGTATAAAAAAATATAATAATAATAATAATTATGTATGAATCTCCAGTAAAATAGAAAGATATGTCCTGGATAGAATGCAAAAAGAAAATAAAATACAAGTATATTTCGTGACATGTTTTAATGTAATTTGGATCACTATGATATTAGAGTGTAAAAAGTAATTAGCTACAACAATATTAGGCTGATCTTCGTGAAGATAGCCATATATATGTTTGTTTATATGTATACAGTTTCTATGCTATCCTTGGATGCGATTGGAGACGTTGCGATCGGGTTATTCACTACTGGAATGAGGAAAGAATGTCTGCAGTCCAGCCAGTAGGATGTAAAACTGTAGAGTGTTTTATTAGTTATTGTTATAAATATAACAGTGGCAGTTTCCATCCCGCCTTATCTAGTGCGTCCTGATAAAAGATTCCTGTGCGAATTAGTTGTCACACAATCCGCTTGTACGTACCTTTGCTCGCAAATTATTTGGCAGTGTGAATTATTTAACAAAACTCTTTTCTTTTTTTATCCTAGCTTGGCATAGTGACTGTACTTCACCTGATGGTAAGTTTCAGTACAGTCCAGTAACAAACAGTAGTGACTGCCGTAGGGGAAAATGTCCTTCGTCAGTCGCAACTGTCTTGTCGGCCCAGAAAATACACACAATACACGTATATCGTTCCAACAGAGATTAATAGACTTTTTTAAGAGTAAAATTTCTGTAATACGTTATTTTAAAACATTAACTCTATTCGTTTCTAATCGACTTGATTCAATTAGTCTACATGATTTCATGCTTATTCGATGATCATTGTTATATTTAAATTGATTTACACAAAACCTCAACGAGCTAAAAACCTAAACCTGCCTCAAGAATCACTACCTTTATTGATGAAAGTCGCATGAAAATCCGCTTTGCAAATTTTGAGTTTACCGCGTTCAGACAGACGTGTAGATGTTTAACAATATGTATAGATACCATGAAAGGTTTAACATCGTCCTTTTTCCAATGGGACATCTAATGTTAGCCTAAAGGGCTTTTACAGCTTCAACAAGCTTTGGAGCGAGTGCTAAGGCAGTTAGCCCGAGGCAGCGAGCACAAAGGAGCCTTGATGTGACCGATCGTCTGCTTGAGCTATTGCCGGAAAAAGGGAAGAGAAACCGCGGACCTAACTAATCCTATGAAGGATCCTAACTAAGTAGAAAAACCTGCCCTATTATATCGCGAGTTAAAAGCGCGACGTAATTCGTAAACTAAAAGATAGTGCTGACTGTCATAGGACGGAATGCCTGGACTCATCGTGTTTAAACGTTGGAGCTTAATTTATAAAGGCCGGATCTCATTGTTTACTTTACAGATAGAACCCGCACGATACACGAGGCACAATCGTGTTTCCTTTACATTTGCAGATAATATTCAATTATGTATTACTATATGTGCCCGTAACTTCGTGCGAGTGGTAGGAGAAAGTATTTTTTGAAATAAAACTTATTTAAACGGATTTTATCGCGGTTATTTATTGATTTTGATCCCGACGTTTCGAAAGCTTTTCGGTCTTCGTGGTCACGGGGCGGACTGAAGTGTAGGTTGTCCAGAAAAGTTCATGTTACTGTGTCTAGCGTCAAAAAAAAAAAGAAAAAAAATTGAAGGTAGACACAGAAACGTGAACTTTTCTGGACAACCTACACTTCAGTCCGCCCCGTGACCACGAAGGCCGAAAAGCTTTCGAAACGTCGGGATCAAAATCAATAAATAACCGCGTATAAATCCGTTTAAATTAGTTTTATTTCAATGAATAATATTCGCGTAAACATAAGAAATCATTATAGAAAGTATTTTTTTTAATCCTTGCGACATGGTATTTGTATTCGAATGAAAGGCATTCATTGTATTTTTCTACACCTCATTGGTTACGTGCTATTACATTCTACTGGTTTTAATTTTACTCTGTTAGTAAAAATTGTAGTGTGTTCTTAAATTGTCTATAACCTTCTTCAATATTCGCATTGTTAAATATAAGACATTGTTTTTCAAATCTGATAAGTACTTTCTGAGATTAACGCCTTCAGACTCTTTAATTTTATTATCGGTATAGATTAAAACATTGTCTAAATTAAGAATATTTATTCCTTTCTTAAATAAACAAATGCTAACAACATTTAAAAATAACTTAAAAGGGTATAACCATGCAGAAAATTAATAATTTAACAACCGAATACGGTACATATGAATTTCACTGACAATCAAATACAGTGTATAGGCCCTTTAGTTACACTTTGGAGACTCAACATTGTAATATATGATGTTACTGAGTGTTGTCATGACATAAATAAAAGAGATTAATGTGTGGACAATAAGATGAACTAATCAAAATCAAATAATTTCAAAGTTTTGACGGTGAATCGAATGTCATTATATGGAGCTTACACTGTGTATAAAAATGTATGTTTCCAATATACTGGAGTTCGGTCAATCGTCAAAATTCGTATATAATCATTACTGATGATTAAAATAAATTATTGTAAAGTGTGGAACATTTATTTTTAGATTTTTATACTGAAAACACTAAAACTCATTAGATCAGAAAACAAAAAATTGTGTGTTTCAACTCCGATGTGTGACGAGGTTAAACCTTCAATTTTAAATTTGAAAGTGAAAGGTACGCAAGGTATGTTGTGCAGAAAAATATAACGCGATTGGGTTTACACTTATATTAAGTTCACAATTCATAACAATTCCGTATCAGGGGTCTTATAAGCAAAAAAAAATTTATATATATACATATCTTTGCTTATTTAATATGTTGGTGAAAGTCTTTTCGCATATAGTATAAATATACTTGTGATAAAATCTCTTTGGCTGTACTGTTTCTATTTGACTGGTTTTGATGACATTCAAAAAGGTTGCATTTAAAAAAGAATAAATAAGTAATATGTTGCTTCCTGCTATTTTCATTTGTTTTTTTTTTGTCAAAAACAATAAATCTAATAAAGAAATTCGATACATTTTAAAATGTTATGTGCATTTATTTATGTGCAGTTATGTGTATTTGAAATAAGGACAAAATGCAACGCAATCTGCGAAGAAAATTGGGCAGTGTATGGACTTAATGCAGCGACAATATTAGTAGCACAAAGTAGGTTTAAGCGTTTGCAATCCAGGAATTTTAGTGTCAAACATGTACTTCGCTATTATAGTTACCCTATTACAGATGAAGTAGGCGTCATTTTTCAAAAAGTAGCACACAAAACCACACAACAGTTATGACCCATACGAAAAAAAGCTGGAAATATACAGAAACTCGATATTTGAGTGCCACACGAGCTCACTGAAGCAAACCTAATGAACCGTGCACTAATTTGAGATTCTTCATTGAGACGTACTGAAACCGAACTGGTTTTCAAAAGATTGTGTGTAAAAAAACACATTAAAATTACACACAAACAATAAAATCCCACGAGTGATTAACACAAAAAAGCTCCAAAAGTCGTAAAAGTTTGTGAAAAAAAGTCCGGTCCGTGTTCGGCCTGTATCATTTTATTAAATATTAGTGCTGCTTTCTATAACAAATAACTTAAATGTGTTGCGGGCCTTGTGGAGGAGGCTGTCCACCTTGCAGCGGCCCGTGTTGCCCGTGCATAACCATCTACACTTGTTGCACCAAAATCTTTTTTTTTTTTTTCGAAAGGACCTACACTGTTAGCCTTAGGGGCTTTTACAGCTTCACCTGAACTAGTGGGGTGAGCGCGGAAGGCGCTCAAACCCGCGGGGCAACTCGCACAAGGGTGTCACTAGTGACCGAACCTCGGCTTGGGTTGTTGCCGAATCGCGTACGAGAGAAAACGAGCGCGGTACTAGCTATTAAAAAGAGAGTGTTATAATAATAAAAAAGAAAAAATCTAAACTAACTGATCCCCTTAGGGATCTGATAAAAAACTTATTTTAGATTGTACTGTGCAACGCGGCGAGACAAGATTGTACTGTGCGTCCTTCCTACCTAACTAACGAAAGACGCGAGTATCTAACCTGCACCAAAATCTGCTAACATCAGCTCTTTATAGCTTGCTACGTCGAGCCGACGATGGCCAGTTTACCGGTCATAAAGTTTGAAGCAATGCTTGTTCAATGCGATAGTGATGTTTTGTGGAAATAAAACTACATTATAAGCGTATAAAAAAAAAACACAAAGTTGTGTGTTAAAAAAGATTGTGTTTAAAAAAACTTGTGTTTAAAAGTGTATATAAGAACGCGTGAAATAAGACTTGATCATTAATCTGTCAGGTTTCACCGACTGCGGCAAAATCTGGGTTAATTCGCCATGAGTTGATGCTTTGTTGATGGTGGAATTGGAAGGGCATTGTCCATTATGCGCTTTTACAACCGGCAGAACCATCGATTCGGATCTTTACTACCAATAATTAATGAGGTTAATGCAGGAAGTTGAGGAAAGCGGCCAGAATTGATAAATAGGTAAGGTGTGGTCTTTCATCATGATTACGCTAGACCACATACGTATTTAACCACTCAGAGATTTAATTAAGAGAGCTAGACTGGGGGCATTAACGCATTAACAATTAAGCCCTGACTTTGCTTGCACCCTTATATTTCCACTTGCTTAAGTCTCTTCAAAATTCTTTAGACATTGTCAGATTAACATGAGGCGAGAACTGCCAAAACTAGATGTAGCGTTTTTTGATTACAACTGACAAAATTTCTACAGAATTTCGATCATTTCTCTACCTAAAAGATGGCACATACACACTGTAAATTAACTTTAGAAAATCTCTGAAGCGATGATAGCTCAGTGTTAGTATGTACGACTTCGCGTCAACGGACGTGAGTTCGAATCCAAGCACCTACAATGAGCTTGAGCTTTCGGTGAAGGAAAACATCGTGAGGAAACCATAGCATGGTGGTAGGGCTTTTTCTAATGCCCGCCTGGGTAGCTACCACCCTCAAGTTGTAAACCTGCCGCCAAATACCAATAGGTGTATTCCGGCAGCAGCACTTGAGAGCCAATTCCTCCACAGGTTTAGCGTGTCTACCGACTTGGGCCGTATCGTCGCTTAAGATCAGGTGAGATTATGGCCATAACGGTAAACCTTAAGTATAAAAAAAAAATCTTGAGTTATCATATAAAATGTGAAGAAACTTTCTTGCTAACCTAATATATACAGACTACCTGTGTCCGCGACTTCGTTCACGTTGTACCAAAGATTAATTTTTCTATCCCACGGATATAGTACTTTTTCTAAATGATAATTACAAATTACAATAATTTCTAGATGATATCTTTATCCATTCTACTTACATCTACCACCATCTTTATTTTTTTTTTTAATATTCAGTCTCTTTATGTTAATAGTGTCTATATGATGCTTAATTGTGATTGTTTATACTTTATGTGAGAATTTTATATTTTTAACATTTTACGAATGCATGTAACAAATTTCTTTAATTGCCTCGCATATGCATGCGGCTCTTTGACCCGTCGTCTGCGGCTGCACTGCGAAATATTTAGTGCAGGCACGGAATATTACCTGTTATCTTATCTTGTATGAGACGAGTAAAAATTTTACTTCGCTTACTTGCCACGGTTATGCAAGATAAGTGTTCACATTAGTGTAGTATTTGTTGTTACTTTAAGGAATACCTTTTATATTATTTAACTAGTTATGTTTTTAAATAAATATAATCTTTTTCAAGTATGATTCCAAATTTTATTTCATTTACTGTCGGTCAAACAAAGACTTTTTTGATAAAGGCCAGCTCGAAAGTATACCTTTAATCCTAATTATTTTCGTAATAACGTCTCCTAGTAAATAAAAGCTTAAGTTTTAAATAATAGGCGCTCTGAATAAATTTTAATTGTGTATTGTCTATATTTGGCTCTTTTGCATGACAAAATTTTCGAAGACCGGCCTATCATAATTAGACATCGCAAAGTAAGATAGTGAATCTATATTAATATTCTAAAGCGGGAAAGTTTGTTTGTTTGAACACGCTAATAAGAGAAACATATAAAAAAATGTTTTTGCTAGAGTATATTTGAGGAGGATATTTAAAGTCACGCTACCATCGATAGAAGCAAAGCTGTATATTTTAGTTTCACGCGATCGAAGCCGCATGCACATCTAGAGAGCAAATAAATGATAGATAATTTATGTTATTTTTCTGTGAATATAAAATTTCATGTCGATACTAATTGTGTTGAAATAGGATTCAGCCACGCAATACAGAAATGTCTAAGTCCTCAAGCCAATCTGAGGCAGAATTCAATTCACCCTTAGAATAACTCCATTAAAATAAATTCGCTTTGTTAACATATTACTTCAATCAATTATTTATCATCTCCCAGTTTACATTATTTATTATTGTAACATCGAGCCGGGAACCTCTCCTTTTTACCTTTAATAGCTTAATGTTCCTATTATACTTTCATACCGTTCTACGAAACACAAGGTAAATACAAGCTTATTTGCCGAGAATAAAATATAAACAAAAGTTTGTTGGCGTCAAATTTCATTTTGCAAAGGGATGATTTTATTTTTTCCCATCGATTTAACCATTTTCGAAACGTTACATGAAAAACGACTTTGGCTCTTTGAGTAACGAACTAGATTGTTTTTTATGAAATTCACGTGTATTTACATGAAAAGGACTCAAAGGGAATTTTTCTCTGTAATGAATAAACTTGATGTTACAATTCATTTATTGTTAACGTTCGATCACAATTCTTTTATATATTACTGAACACTATCTGTCTTGACAACTGCTTTATTTAGTCTTTTTATGAATTAAACATGAACGGGAATGAGTATTTGAAGGGGAGAAAGTGGATCTAGTGATAGAAACATTGAAAGGGAATCATTTATCTTGGTTTGAATATGATATGAGACGACAGGAAACTCATGTGGTGAAAAAGTAATGGATATGAATATTGAAGGATGGAAAGGAAGAGGTAGACCAAAGAAAAGATGGATAGAGTGTGTAAGAAATTACATAAAAGAAAATGGAGTGAATAAAGGGTTGGCGGCTGAAAGAGATTTATGGGGGAAGAAAACTTACTGCACCAACCTCAAATAACTGGACAGGGCATTGTCGTTTTCTGTAGCCCAATACGTCGCAATCCATTGCATTATTAAAATTATATTATTTTAGTTAAGCAAGTTTTGCCTTGTTACTTGGCTCCAAAGGGTTGTAGCACGAATATAGGCTATATATAAACTTTGTTAATAATTGGGCTGTGAAATACAATAAAATAAATAAATAGAAACCAACTGACAGTCCCTGAGACAAACACGTTTTCAAAAAAACAAACAACTTTATTATATTGAGAGTAATACACCTAGATCACTGCTATCTGTAGAAATAATTAAATAAATTTTGTAAGGTTTAATCGTTTGTGTAAACTGTACGGAAAATTTCGATATTGCAATAGCTGTGATATTGTTGAAACAGAGTTGATAACTTTAGTTTCATGAAGTTACGGATTATTTTGTATGACCCAAGTGTTCTGTTTTTGCGTACGTTTCTTCATTAGAACACAGGATTATTCAAAACCTTCAAAATTGCAATAGGCCGAAACAACACTGTCGTTCATTCAATTTAGGAACAACTTTAGAAGAACTTATTCAAACTACTTTGTCAGACATAACGAAACAATTAAGGAAGCGTAATTGGCTGAATGATCGAGTTATATTGGCAAAGAAAAATGAAGACGCTGATGATCATTGTTACTGTTCAGAATTTTCTTCCGGATCGGTTGTTTCCTTTCAAATCTGCCGACAAAGGTATGAAGGTTAGCATCATGCAATCTTAAAACAACTATGAAATCGGGGTTATAGATAAGCAATCCTACAGAGATCGTCACACTCATGGTAGCCTGGAAAATCTTTCGCAGCTGACCATAGGACGCGACGCATCTAAGCGTACAATTATTTTGGCTGTTTATCTCAGCAGGAATACAAAGTTATATGCCGTAGAGTGAACTAGTCGATCGATCTTCACACCAGTACGAGTATGTGACCGACAAAACGTATATGATCACCATTATTTTTAACAACAGGGTTAGAGCTATCACTTTGTCAAATTTAAATGACAAACTTGCTTTCATTCTTGTTACTAGCGTACCGTAAAACGGAAATATTGGCTCCACTGCACACTTTTCTCGAGACCTCATCTTTTAAAGCTTAGAAACGGGACTTTCTAGCTTTTGCGATGACCAAAAAACCCTAACTGGAACACACTTGTTGTAAGTATTATTTTTATCAATCAGAAGCAGAAATTCTTAATAAAAAGAAACCACTTTGCTACGGCCTAACGCTAACGCAACACAACTGATGTGCACGCGACGAACGCTCGGAACTAAGTGAATGCATCGGCGGTCTAGCTGCCCTTTTATAGGCAGTGATTATAAGCAGTGATGAGGGTAGTTGTGTCGTCGTGGAGGACAATTGCTAACACGGCCTCTCCTGACCAAGTGTCGCCCTCGACACAAGCTCCGTGGCTGAAGCCTGGTCCGGTGCCGTTTTCATTGACTGACCAAGTGCCTTGCCTCCAGTAGGGGCATTAACAGTCCAATTTCCGAGCCTGGAATCAAACTGCTTGGACCGACAACGGCAGCTCCAAGATCTTGGTCCACATTTAGGGAAGGCACAGAGTGACCAGCCCCAAAGCGTGATGCGCTATTCTGTGGCTCGTGTGCAACCGTATTTTCATCAAGCCCAGGCATTTTTCTTCGTAGATTCAGAGCTTCTATTGCAGCTAAGCTTCCAAGCGTCACCATCCAGGCTGTGTATGAAGGTAAATAGCCAAGGCAGATATGCCTGAAGTCTAATGAACGCCAAGACCATGTTAGGTCTGTAGTTCAACGAACGCCAGGGCAATATGCCCAAAGTCGGATAATGGAACGCCAAGGCTTAAAGCCTGTAGTTCAGAACGCCAAGACCATGTTAGGTCTGTAGTTCAACGAACACCAGGGCAATATGCCCGAAGTTCGGATAATTGAACGCCAAGGCCTTACGCCTGTAGTTCAGATAACGAACGCCAAGGCTTAAAGCCTGTAGTTCAGATAATGGAACGCCAAGGCCTTACGCCTGTAGTTCAGATAATGAACGCCAAGGCTTAAAGCCTGTAGTTCCGATAACAAAAGCTTTTACATACCCTCAAAGAAGGCTGCACATAACTCAGGGCACCACTCGCCACGCCAAGGCACCATATACTGCGCCGCTACTTGTGTAGTTTTTCATAACTGCCGCTATGCAGTTTCAAGCTCATATTCTTCATTTGGTAGAACCTTCACAACACTGCCGAACGTTCTCAGGAACCGGTGAATTTACCAAGGCCTCGACCTTATGTGGGCTCGGCCTCACCTGACCCTGACTCAAAACGCGTGACTGATACCGCGACCTATTATTACTAGAACGACGTCGCGATCTACGACTGGATCCGTCAGTCATATTTACTAAAACTACTCTGTTCTGTGGGCTAGAAGTTACTTATCCCACGTCTGATTTTATCAATCAGAAGCAGAAATTCTTAATAAAAAGAAACCACTTTGCTACGGCCTAACGCTAACGCAACACAACTGATGTGCACGCGACGAACGCTCGGAACTAAGTGAATGCATCGGCGGTCTAGCTGCCCTTTTATAGGCAGTGATTATAAGCAGTGATGAGGGTAGTTGTGTCGTCGTGGAGGACAATTGCTAACATTATATATACGCGGTCGAAGTGAGAGCGAGAGCTATGCCAGCTTAATCAGTCTATAACCTTCTAGAAGATCTTGGCCTGTCTAGGACTGCAGCAAGTTCTATACTAGAACGTGTTTCTAAAGCTGCGCTAACAAGCTCTTACCAAATTTGGCTGGGTATAGCTAGCCAGGCAGGCACCGAAAAAAGCCCTTCCACCATGCTATGGTTTCCTCACGATGTTTTCCTTCACCGAAAGCTCAAGCTCATTGTAGGTGGTTGGATTCGAACTCACGTGCCTTGATGCAAAGTCGTACACACTACCATTGAGCTATCATCGCTTGTCAAACTAGTCGAATTGTCAACGGTCATAACGGCAGAAATAAATCTAGATTTTGATCATGTTAACTTTTTTTATAAATCGTATTACATTCTTTTGTATATATATATATTTAAAAAAAACACAAATACATAAGTTTCTGTATAAACTTTTCCGCGACGTCACGTACTAACGGTTCAGATAGAATTTTATCTAATAACTGAAATATTGCCTTTACGTGAACCTTTTTTGACTTTCATTACATTTTTTCCTATGAAAAGCGAGAGCTCTCGTTTGATGTTTGCTCGAGAAAATTCGTCGACGTTAAATTATTTATTGCTCTAAAAGTTTTTATATTAATAAATTGATCGGTTACGTTTATGAATAAATAAAACTGTATTTGACTTGATAACGTTCTTGGAATGAACTCGACGGGTTCGGTTGGATACATGTTTGAAATAATTCCATCGGATAAAGCGCCACTCTATATCTGTATACAAAAAAGTGTTAGTCGACTGTGTCTTCAACGTGCAGCCGAAACGGTACTGTAGCAAGAAATATAAAATTTTGACTGTTTTCCCATTTATAATTAGGGATTTTTCGAAATTCAACATATAAGAGGTTAAATAGATATAGATCGTTGGAGACCAACACATCAAATCAAAAAAATCTTTATTCAATCTAGGCCCTAAGAAGGCGCTGATAAACGTCAAAACTTACTATATAATGAAATAAATAAATAAATCAATTAAATAAATAAAATAATAAATCTTTGCCAAACTATTTGAAATTTAGCATAGGCTACTTAATAAAAATTTAAAATTAAACTGAGTTATGTCGTGGGACACCCGATAGGATCATTTTTTTTTATTATAAATATATTAATTTCAAGTTCTATTCGAGGTATAAAGAAAATAATTATTATGCAGTACATTTTTTATTATGATTTTTATATCGATAAAAAAAATACTACTTTACAAAATTATTTTACACCTTTATTTTGTTTACAATGATTTATAAAAATATATAATAATAACAGTCATCACGTAGACTATACATTAGACACTGTATCGCCATCATACATAGACTATACATAAAAACCTTACGCTAACGTTACGGACGTTTTTTGCCGGCTACGGTATCCCTCCGCACTTGAAAATAAAACAAATTTCAGCGTAATATAAATGATAAGTATAAGGCGATATTAAAATCTGTCCCCATATTTATAGTAAGTGTATTATATAATTTCACTAAACACGAGAAGAAAAACGATCAAAGTTTGTCATAAAAAAAAACTTAAGAATACTTAAACGAAATTATTAAAGCGGACATTCCTGCCTGCCCTTTACGTGATACGGCATTATGTAAAGCAGTCTTTAAAAGTACTAGCACAGCATTTACATAACAACGCGACGTTAAGTAAGCGATGTTATCTGTTCCCCTTCATTGTAACCGCATCTTATAAACACCCCTAACACGGACCCCCTACTTCGCGTACTCGATTCGAATTCGAAGTGAGTTGAGGTGCGAAAACTATTTTGATGATAGGTGATTTTTGGAAAACCGTGATCACATATATTATTATAAATATATTCATTCTAAAGCAAATAAAGCGACAAACTTTTATTATTTATTTATCGATTTAGAGAACACAAATGGTTGTGTTATTAAGCAACATAACTGTAAACTGTAGTGAAATCAGTACGCTAAATAGTTTTTAAAAATTATAATAATCACACTGGCTTTGTTATTCATAATAAGATTAAATGCTATTATAATTTGCTTTTATTTTTTTATTTTTTTATCTCTCACCTGACGCCCTGTACTAAAGATGTTTAAATAAAACATAATCCAACTTAAATTATGGTTTACTATAGAAAGTAATTTTATATAATTTTTTTGTGTAGTAAATAGGTTTTTTACTACAGTATGATTGTTTCTATAATCATTTAAAACCCTGTGGTAGTTACTAGTTATAATTATTTTTAAATGATTGCCTCTATAAATTCGTAAATAGCACCTTAAATTGAAAGAAGACAAGTTCACGGAATAAAGTCGCGGGCTCGGCTAGTTCTATAATAAACGATATATCTAAGCGATGATAGCTCAATGGTAGTATGCACGGAATCCGCGCCAAAGGGTGAGAGTTCTAATCCATATTTTTGATACAAATAGGATTTAGTGTTATGGCCATAGTCTCACCTGATCTTTAGCGACGATACGGTTCAAGTTGGTGAAACGGTTGAACCTGTAAAGGAATTGGCTCACAAGCGCAACTGCCGGATCACACCTATTTGGTATTTAGCGGCAGATTTTCAAATTAAGGGCGGCTGCAAACCAGGCGGGCATTAAAAAGAACCCTACCACCATGCTATGGTTTACTCACGATGTTTTCCTTCACCGAAAGTTCAAGCTCATTGTAGGTGGATTCGAACTCACGTCCTTTGACGACAAGTCATACGCACGACTGAGCTATTATCGCGTAGGTATTTTTTTATTAAAGGACTAGCCTAGCTCGTGACTTTTCCGTGAACTTGACTTGTTTCGTGTGATTTGAGGTCCTATTTTACGAATTTATAGAGATACAATGAGCTTGAGCTTTTAGTAAAGGAAAACATCATGAAGAAACCATAGCGTGGTCGTAGGGATTTTTCTAATTCCCACGTGGCTAGCTACTATCCTCAAGTTCAAAAACTGCCGCCAAATACCATTAGGTGTGTTCCGGCATTTGCACTTGAGAGCCAGCCCCTCCACAGGTTTAGCGTGTCTACCAACTTGGGCCGTATCGTCACTTTAGATCACGTGAGACTACGGCCATAACGCTAAACTAGAAAAATAAACACTCCGCGAATCCAAAATTCAGATAACACATTTGAAACAGTTGAAATAATTAAAATATTTGAAAACACTAAACAATTTTCACAGTTTACGACGTTCGAACAACATCCATTATCAGTTTTACTAGGTTTTACAGTTTAAAATAATAACTGTTTTAATGAATTTACCATAATTCTTGCATATCACACATTGAATATAAAATTAATATACACATTTTCTTATTATGAAAATATATACACATAAAACTCGCTGGGATTGAGAAATATTATAGTCTATTGTTTCAGCCGAATAGTAATAACTTATATGATATTATATATTATATTATTATTCAGAGCAATAAATACTATATTAATAAACAAGAGTCTTTAAATACAAAATTTTAATTTTCGCATGAAATAATAAACCCAAAAACTTATGGTAATTTTATTAATGAGATCTAAAGTTTTATTTTCTATTCTTCTAATTTAGTAACTTAAGTAGTTTAGTATATATATATATATATATATATATATATATTATAAGTTAGTTACTTGAACATAAAATGTCTATACTGTTGACCTAGTCATTGCTTTTAATAACTTTCATTGCGTTCGTAGTTACACAATGTGTATCATGAAATAATACAAAAAATATATTTTCGTCACTTTACATTTTAAACTTTGCGTACAAGTTTATAACAGTTATATTCACTTCCTTCGTTGAATAAAATGCAACATTATTTGTAAACACACTGATAACTTAAGTCAGTTCCTGCGCAGGTTTAGCATATCTACTGACTTGGGCCGTATCGTCACTTAAGATGAAGTGTGATTATGGCCATACCGCTAAACCTTAACTATAAAAAAATTATGACATTATTTTATTAGGCATGTGAATTTGTACGAGTTATAAAAAAAATCTTATGCAGTATCATATGTGTGTGTAATGGCGATATGGACATTAGCTTTTATCTGCGGCTACGCTCGTGTTAATGTAGATTTGGTCAATACAATAGTTGTATTTCTATCCTGTCGAAACTCCACTTTACTTCCTGAATGAAAAGTATATCATTTTCTGTACCACTGACAACTTGAATATACATATATCTTTTCACTAGTTAACATATGAAAACGTGACAAACAAACTCACCGGTCGACCGGTTGCTACCAGTCGATATCAAATCAATATCAATACCAACAAATTTCCAATATCATCAAATCAATCAATTTATCGGGGCGTCTGAAGCGTACTTTTTAGATCCCTTTACTACATATGAGGTTGATTATTTTCCAACCGATTTGAGAACAGAATCCAAATAGAATGGTAAATTATATTTGGATATACGTTATACTTAAACACTTTATTTGAATTGTGTAGTGACTCTATAAATAATAGAATTCCGTGCATAAATATGCTTTACCGAGGAAAAGCTACGAATAAGCAAGGGTTTATGGTACGTCTCGTGGACGCTTTGTAAATTTACACAAGTGTACGTGATGTTCTTTATAATTTCTTCGTTTCTCCATCGAGAACAAATGTTAAAGCCAACAGAGGGGAGGATAAAGAGATTAGGGCCGACACAACGTGTCGAAATGAATCATTGCCGAGCAGATAAACTCGCGAGGTCGAACGGGGGAGCCGATTCACCCAGTTTTATGGTATGAAAGTCATCATACCATCCACTATACGTATACATATAAACGCATACAATACTGTTTGTTTATCGGATCGACAAACTAAGATTACCATAGACCTCTGAGCCGCCTCCGCGGACCATGTTGTAATCCAATAATTAATTACTATTATATCCTGCTTCTATCTATTAATATAGCTGGCATAAGAAAGATAGATAAAGTAAGAAATAGTATAATAAGGGAACGTTGTGGTGTGGTAGAGGATCTAGTGACAAAGATAGAGAAAGGGATGGTTAATTGATATGGACATTTAAAGTGGATGGATGAAAGAAGATTGACAAAACAAATTTATAAGGCGAGTGTGACTGGGCAAGCTGGTAAGGGTCGGTCTAGGCGAACTTATCTCAACCAGATCGAGGACGTTCTGGAGAAAGGCCAGGTCAAAAGTACCCGTAACCGAAGAGCATGTATGAAGGTAATTATGAAAGTAGAAGAAGCGAAAGATATATGTCAGGATCGCAGCATGTAGAAGGATGTGGTCTCTACCTACCCTTATGGAAGAGAGGCGTGATACTACGTATGTATGTATCTATGAATACAAAAGGAGGCTGGTTGGCTGGCTCATCATTGCATATGCAAAACAAGTGACGCTAGAAACAAAATTTGAGCAATAGTTCGCTTTTGTCACGTAAAGATTTACTAAGCCATTTCTCCTAATCTAACTCATAGCAGGGCATACGAAGATATCACTGATTATAGAGGTACAAAAAAGTGTGAATCTACAAAATTGAAAAAATAAACTCTAAGAATAAATACGCACCAACTTCAGATTTGGGAGACGAACGTCTTAGCAATGCATGGAATTACCGTGCGGGTACCGGGGTCATCTTGTGTCAGAGAGTGAAACTCGGAGCAGCTCCCAGGGCTTGTGACACAGGCATAAATTTAACCTTCATTACTCATGCTTCCCTCCCTGTCCTGCTAAATTTGGTATGAGCCTGATAACGCAAATTTAAAGACACCTTTTCTAGATTTGATCTTACTACAATCCTAGACAATATCTTTTATCAGATTATAAAGAGATTCCACAGGTATAAATCTCGTTCCCAATTCGTTCTCGTATAAATTAACTACGTAGCCATTCCTGTTTAGGACATTTGGCAGCTCGAAGTATTAATTCGTTTTTATAGCGTGACCCTTAGGTATATTTGTTTCCCATGGTACGGTAGGCTCAACTAACTCAACCTATGTGTTTAGTTGTTCTATAGAAATTATATCCAGGCTTCAAGTTGAAGTCCCATCCTCTGGGAATTTGTATACTTTCCATACATGTCCATTAACCCATTCCTCCCCATTGTCATATTTTTAGGACACTATTATCAAAATTTCTTTTTACGTATTATGGCTTTTATTTTTATTATTTAAACATTTTTTACAGCGAAAAAATGTTTATCTTATTAGAAAAATAGTGTAAAAATATGAATTTCATGAGAAATAATAAAAATAAAAATCCTAATACGTAAAAAGACATTTTGAAAATAGTGTCCTAAAAATATGACAGTTGGGAGGAATGGGTTAATATATTCCAGTTAGGTTCAGCATCTAAAGTTATTACTTATTTTTTAATTTCAGAACTTAGCCATTCATATTACATCTCTTGAGTGTGTATAAAGGAGGATGAAAGTTCTCATTAACACATACAATATTATTCACTTTAAAGTTGACTACTGGTTAGACCTTACCTGCCAGACCAAGTAATCCATAATAATATGTGCTATTGTATTCATTCTTATACATTTTCTACTACTACCAGTATGAAAATATCTCGCAAAATAAATATTAACGTTCTTAGTTCATTAGGTTCTTCAAAAGACGCGTTAAGTTCCGCTTTCAAGGAAACCGGCTTACCATTGACGACTATATACATCATATATAGACGAAATATATATCACCAACAGTCACTGTTGTAAATATACTAGTTCCTAAGTGCTGTAAAATGGTACCCATAGTACACAGTACTGAACAAGAATTAGAAAAAAAAATGTCACATCTTCGATATGGTATACAATGGGAGCATTATAAACCCAATAAAATTAGCAACACATTTGTAAGTATTTGAAAAGGGGAGACAACTTCAGAACAAATTTAATGGGTAGTAAAAAACACTTTTTCAGCATACTGAGCTTTCATCAAAATATATCCCTTAATAGAAATTTCATATCATCATTTTAGTATATGAACGTACATCAATTAAAACCGGGAGCCGAACACTCCACCACGAAGTCATGATTGTATCATTAATCAATCTGTCACTACTAAAATATAATATATTAGTAAAAAGGATGAATGCACGCATGCCTTTGCCCAAAGACGTGACCTAATTTAGAAGAAACAAAGCGATTCTCATTCGGCGAAATCACTTTTACAGTTGCAAAACAAAATGTTACCAACAACGTATGCCTTGTAATGTGTTTCACGTACGCAAAAACCACGTTTGCACACTCCCAATTGAAACCAAATTAATGACGCCGGCGATTCCGCAGAAAACGTCTCACATTTGCACCGGTAAGTTTGTTTTACGACAGCAAACGAAAGTTTGCCGTTCCGATTTCGCCGTCGAGTTAGTTTCGTGTCGCGTTCGTAGCGATTTTAAACTGTAACAGTAGATTTTAAGATACGTTCCAATGGTAATTGTACTTTGGTCGAGTGTGATACGATAAGGGCCCTCAGTTTCAATCATTGCTGAAATAAAATTTGGCGGATCTCATTCCGTTGCTTTGTTTTCGAGGTTTCCACTTGAATTTACTAAGAAAAAAAAAAAAAAAAAAAAAGACGATCCCTTTGTTCTGTCAATAAACCGACAATAGATACAGTCCCGAATATCGGGGGACCTTGAATATATTCTTTTAAATAAGCCACGAAATAGAATAAAGCATTTACCTGAATAAAGTTATTGGACGAAGTTTCGCTTGTGTTTCTAATTTATTGAGTTACATTGCCGCCTATATTGTTAGCACAAAAATAAAATTGAAACAATTTTCGTTCCCAATTTACAAGAACTCTCTCAAATATTTAATAAGCTAATCACCTCAAGTTGAAAATTTTCCGTCATATGCCCATAGGAGTGTGAAGCGATGGTGGCTTAGTTGGTAGTATGTACGGACGCCGTGGCAATAGACAAGAATTCGAATCCACCTGAGCTTTCGGTGAAGGAAACATCGTGCTGAAACCATAGTACGATGACAGGGCTTTTTCTAAAGCTCACTAAGCACAAGTTGAATATCTATCGCCAACTATTTGTAGATGTGTTCCGGTAGTTACACTTGAGAGGCAATCCCTGCACCAGGCTTAGCGTGTCCAGCTTCTTGGGCCGCATCGTCACTAACCACCACGTGAGATTGTTGCCATAACGTTAAAACTATAAAGTATACAAAATGAGGATTGCAAAGCTCGCAAGCAAGTGGTGCCTACAGCTGATTACCTTCTTTTACAGACAGTAACATATACTCAATAATAAAGATCTCATAAACAGGGTTCGAATATCAATCTATTAATATAATGGTGATATTGAAACATCCCCTTTCAAGGGGTTGTAATGAGATCTTGTTTTATTGCTTCAGGTTATACCGCCCTAAGGGTGCGAAATATATGATGAAATATTTGTCAGTATCACGCACTGGTAGATATTCCACTCTGCCGTGATGAACTCATCAGTGGAGAGTATGATATATTATTAATAGTTCAGAGATCACGCTACGTAACATCCTGTTATATGTAGCGTGTAACATTTCACGAGTTCCTGTTATTTTTCATGTGAAATGTATAATGATGTGAAATAAAATATAACATATACATGTAACGGCTAGTATTTTTATCGTTCTTAATTTAACTTTTTTATATACACGATAATAGAATGTTACGTAAAAGTACTTAATGTTATAAATTCTAAAGTGTGTTTTACTCTTTCACGTCCAAACTTCTGAATCAATTATGATAAATTTTGGTGTAGAGATAGATGGGATTCTGGAGACGGTGATCGGCTACTTTTTCTACCGCAAACGTTATTGGAAGTGGGGCAACGAGAGGAATAAAATATGTATGATCATTTTATCGCGTCATCTGATATGTTGAACAAAATCAATATTAACGCGAGCGAAGCCGCGAGTAAAACATAGTATGAAATATGCTTTTCCACACCCATCTTTAGCCAGTCAGGAAAAATAATAGATTTTTTTAGAAGGGACTTACAATATGATTTCTTAGGTTTACGCGAATATTATTCATTGAAATAAAACTAATTTAAACCGCGATAAAATCCGTTTAAATTAGTTTTATTTCAAGGGACTTACAATGTTAGCCTGGAGGGCTTTCACAGCTTCACTGGACCTTGAGGGAGAGCGCGGAGGGCGCTGGAGCCCGAGGGACAACTCGTTCAAGGGTCTCACTAGTGACCGATCCTAGGCTTGGACTGTTGCCAAAAATAATAGAGTTTCACTTAATGCATTTGGTATTATAAACCGTTTAAATGTTTCTGGAAATAACACAGTTGTATTTGTAAATAAACTTTCAATAAAATGTATTGAAGTTTCATATAAAATGCGAATAAATTTATTCCGCAACCTTATATGAAAAATTGTATGTTTTTATTTCTTAACATTTATGCTTCATGCTGTGTAAAGTTCTATAATCATAGTCAAAACTTTAAGATAATTAATATTCATCATTACAATTCGATATTCACGAGTCGTGATATCAAACTGCTATATATAACGTCTATCGTTATAACATTACGCTTCGTCCGAAACGAGGGCGTGAACGACGTGTACCAGACTGAGACAATTCGATTTGATACAATAAATTATTAGTTGGGGGAGTGAGTTACTTATTTAGCCGGAAAACATTACCCCGCCGGGTTATTAGACACGACACTATATTTTTTTTACCTCGGATAGCTAGTGACCGATGCACCAAACATGAATTGATACAATTAAACAAACTGTTGGCATATATGGCCTATAAAAGGCAGCAAGCACTTTAAGATAGACAGTTTGAATATTAGTCGCTGGTTAGCTGGAAGAAAATGCCTCATGGCATTAAGCCCGTAAGTTTTTTTTTTTTGGATAGTTTAGGTTTAGCGTTATGGCCATAATCTCACCTGATCTTGAGTGACGATACGGCCCAAGATGGTAGACACGCTATACCTGTGAAGGAACTAACTCTCAAGTGCAGCTGCCGGAACACACCTGTTGGTATTTGGCGGCAGATTTTCAACTTGAGTGTGGTAACTATGGTTTCCTCACGATGTTTTCCTTCACCGAAATTTCAAGCTCATTGTAGGTGGTTGAGTTCGAACTCACGTCCCTTGACGCAAACGTATTTGCAAGCATATTTTCAACTTGACGGTGATAAAATACCTGGTGGGGATTACAAAACCCCCTTCCACCTTGCTATGGTTTCATCACGATGTTTCCCTTCACCGAATACTTAAGCTCCTTATTGGGATTCAAACACAGGTCCTTTGACGCGGCAAACGAACAGGGTATTGTATCAATGATCTAACATGACTTCAAAAAATTTTTCATAGATATTTAAAGATTTGCTTACTGTGGTGTTAGATCCGTTCCTTCGTAGGCCATAAAATAAACTTTGCGTTTTTCAGCATTTAGTTTACATAAACCTATTAATTTAAAGTATGATTATTTATAGTTATATATTTTTATTTTTACTTAATTAAAAGTGCACAAGGCTAAACTTACCAGATAAAAAACCTTTATTTATCATGGCACGACACAATGACAGCACTTTACCGTAGCGCAATCCAAACGCTGTCACTATCATATGGGCAAACATAAATCTTTCTTCACACCTTCCAACGAGGGTAGTCTCAAAATTACGGATTACAAAAACATAAAACAGTCGATAGTAACTATCATTACGTGTTAAGCTGCCGTAAAGAGCGGTCGTCTCGTTCTATTCCGTTGCATCTACGATAGGCTTTCGGGTCAAGTATAAAAGTTCCATCGGCTTTAGTAATCCGAGTGATAAAATATATTATTATTATCTATCATTTCCTGACTTACGACCAACGATGCACGTGCGAAAGAGATGAATGTACACCGGAGGAATGACAATATAGGCGACCCTAACGCCATAAAACTTCGGTTTATTGCATTAAGGGTATAATAAAGAGATATATATATCGTCTTAACATAGTGATATTTATTTTGGAAAGTCGATGGTTTACACTTAGGCGGGGGAAGCGAGCGGGTGTATGTCACACCGTGCTGTAACAACACGCAGTTTTCATTACAAATTTTAACTATAAGCAATATGTTTTCTAATCAATATTTCAAACGAAACGTATTCACACTAGAGTATCTTTACAAGATACGGTCATTTAAAGGCCGTATGGTTGACATCAGAATCAGGTTTACTACTGGAAACAATTAAACTTATTTTTTAGTCAAATAATTGCTTTTTTTTTGTTTTATAAACAATTGATCTTTTTAATTTGTATAGCTTTACCATATGGACATAATCCCACTCAATTTTAAGTCTCAATGCAGCCCAAGATAACACTGCTTTGTAGTGAGATGGCTAGATCCCAAATACTTCTGTCGCAATACAATTCAGATTTACAACTAGCGGATAGCTTCAAATAGCTTACAAACTATAGGGTGGCAGTTAGCATAAGAAAATTATACAATACCCTTCTACCATGCTTTGGTTTCATTAGGATTTTGGCCTCCACTAAAAACTAAGTGGGCCATCAAGATACATGTACGCTATTAGTAAGCCAGTGTATTAGTATATTCATTATATAACGTAAACGCCTGTTAAGAATCCTTTTTACTGTCAAGCGCTGTTAATAGAAGAAGAAAAAAAGAACGAGAAACGTTAAAGATACTATAACTAAACTAGCTACGCACGCGACTTTGTCCGCGTAGAACCACAAATTATTTAATAACTAGATTTAACGCGCGGCCTCGATCACGTTAATATTGATTTAGTCGAACAAATCGTACGACGCAATAAAAAGGTACATACAAAGTTTATCCCGACCTTTACCCAACTTCCAGTAATGGTTTTCGTGAGAAAAAGTAGCCTATCGCCGTCTCCAGGGTCCCACCTATCTCTATACCAAAACTCATCGTAGTCAATGATTTATGGGCGCAAGGGTAACAAACAATCCAACAAACCAACTCACTTTCGCATTTATAATATTAGTAAGCTTTTTGTCTGTTTTTGTAGCTTTTTCAAAATAGCTCTATCCCTATTTATGATAGCGTGATGTTAAATAACCTAAAATCTTCCTTCCTTTAACAAATACAATAATTTTGAAATCCGTCGGGTAGTTCCTAAGATTAACGCGTTAAAATAAACAAACAAACAAACCTTTCCACTTTGTATTATTGAAACAGATTTACCTTATTTAGAACGTTACCTAACCGTCTTGGCTTAAGCCTTCTAATTAAAACTAAATATGAAGAAATGATAAACAATATAAGCTCCAAAGTCAATGTAATATTTTAGTTTCATTATTTAGCATCCTATTTTGATAATGATTTCTTATGTGTACGCGGATATTACTCATCGAAATAAAAGTAATTTAAACGGATTTTATCGCGGTTATTTATTAATTTTGATCTCGACGTTTCGAAAGCTTTTCAGCCTTCGCGGTCACGGGGCGGACTGAGGTGTAGGTTGTCCAGAAAAATTCATGCTACGGTGTCTACGTTCAGTTTAATCTTTAATTTTATTAGTCTGGCAATTTGTGTTTTGCGTTCAGATTTCATTAAATGTATAATTGAAACCCAGGCTTGTGCTGGTCGGAAGCCAGCACTTTTTTGGTCAACCTACACCTCAGTTCACCCCGTGACCACGAAGGCTGAAAATCTTTCGAAACATCGGGATCAAAATTAACTAACAACCGCGATAAAATCCGTTTAAATTAGTTTTATTTCGATAACGAAATACGAAAGTAAGCGCATTCACATCGGTGTAACAAGATCCCGTGCCGAGGGGAGATAGTAGTAACCATTTATCGTTTGCAAAACGCAGCGATTTCTCGACACACCCCAAACGTATCCATCCAATCGATATAACGTTACATTCCATGTTCGTCTCAGAAAGAGGCTCCGCTTACGTCTCAATACATACTGCAACTTGTTCTGGAATTGACAACCAGAGCCGGATTCATATTAAACCATTTCCGGCTCTCATTTTTAAATTTACAAATTACACGATAGGTAGAGTCGGCATTATTTTCTTCTTCCACTCTACTTTATCAGCCTACATCTCAGTATTCACTCTATTTATATATCATTTCTCACACACTCCATCCATGTCTTCTTCGGCTTTCCTCTTCTCTTATATTGTGCTTAAAATTCTTCTAGTCGTATGGCTTTCATCCCTTCTACATAACATGTCGATATCACGCTTACCTATTAATTACTCCCCAATTTCTCTATCACTGATGATATTTACATGCTTTCTCGAACTTATTCATTCCAAATCTTACCCATTCTAGTCACACCACACATCCATCATAACATTCGCATCTCTACTTCGTCTAATTTCCCTCCATCCGTCTCTTTTGTTGCCCAACATTCAGCAATACAATACTACAAGTCTTACAGTAGTTTTATAAACTTTTCTCTTAAGTTTTTGCCCTTCCAGTATCAAAGTGGCGCGATTTCTTCTACCCCACTTTTATTTACGTCCCGGCTCATGTCTCCTTGTTTTGCGTTAATGAGCCAAGGTGTCGCAAATCGGAACATACTGGTAGAAGGCACCGTTAAAGTCTATGTAAGAAAACTAGAGGGGCCACCGATATAGCAGATAAAATGTTCTATTTTCGTTCTGCTTATCTGTAACCCAACACTCTCGAGTCTCTCCCGCCATTGTTCCAGTCTGATCTGGTCCTCAATAGCATCTTGTTTTACAAACACAATGCCATCAGCAAAGCAGTTTTCGAAGCGATGATAGCTCCTACAATGAGCTTGAGCTTCCGGTGAAGGAAAACATCGTGAGGAAACCATAGCATGGTGGTAGGGCTTTTTGTAATGCCCGCCTGGGTAGCTGCCACCCTCAAGTTGTAAACCTGCCGCCAAATACCAATAGGTGTGTTCCGGCAGCTGCACTTGAGAGTCAGTTCCTCCACAGGTTTAGCGTGTCTACCAACTTGGGCCGTATCGTCACTTAAGATCAAGTGAGATTATGGCCATAACGCTAAACCGTAAGTATAACAAAAAAAACTGAAATAAATCCCACTACCCACGAACTAAGCCTATATTTGTATAGTTTAAAGTCAATTTGAGAACGTAGACTTGTTAGTTTCAAAAGTAGAAGTTATTTGTTTGCCCTTTATCTAGCTCTACTCGGGTATCAGGTTATATTTTTAGAACCTTTGAAAATAATACTGTCTAGGCTCAAAGGCATATTTTAGGTTTAAAAAGTTTATATTTCAGACCTGTTTTTTTCATATTTGAAGCGACGATAGCTCAGTTTGTAATACGTACGGACTCAGCGTCATGGGTGTGAGTTCGATGCCTGCAAAGAGTCTAAAATTTCGGTGAATGGAAACTTCGTAATGTACCCAGACAATAGAGTTACCACCTTTTTTTATTTACGTGGTGTTTAAAAACCATTTTTTTACAGGCTTCCTTATCGCATCGCGCAAACTCAAACGCATTACCCGAGTTCTGGCTAATGCGAGAAGGAATGTGGTAACTCAACGAGCTCTAATCACGGTGTTGCCAGAGACGAGGTACAGCTTACGTACTTCTTTTAGCCTCTGCCAGGGGCAGTCTACCACCCTCATGTTGAAAACCTTCCTTCCTGCAGTCTCTTCAGTAGGCTTTGAATAATCACCAACTTAAGTCACATCGTTACTTAACATCAGGTGAGATAGTGATCATAACGCTTAACCTATAATAAAAAAGTGTATAAAACATCCGGTTGTCTTTTTTTTTCTTATTTAGAAGGAAAATATTTAGTTAATATAAACCTATTATAATGTAGAATATCTTGGAAATCTTCGGTATAACGTTTTAACAAAATGATAAAACATTTTGGCGAACTCTCCAGGAGTTTATGTGAGAATGAACAAATCATTCCCGGAGTTGTTTTCTATAACTACCCTCACTATTACAAAAGACCAAACTCTTGGTCGTGAAAATTTACAATAATAGGGACGTCGTAATGCGAAATAACCGAAGTATACGAATTAAAATAAAAACATGGCTAATATTTTATAGAAATATACTTTTTCTTTATAAAAACGTTGACTGAAGTGTTGTATTCCCTATAGTTACAATCATTGGGGGTAATTTAAGTATACTGTTATTATAGTAAGTACAACACTACCTGATAAATCTTTATAAATATATATGTTTGTTTTCGCAAATGCACAGAGAGGGTTGTTAATTAAAAAAAAAACAGTTAAGGTGTAGCGTTATGGCCATTATCTCACCTGATCTTAAGTGACGCTACGACCCAAGTTGGTAGACACGCTAAACCTGTACAGAAACTGGCTCTCAAGTGCAGCTGCCGGAACACACCTATCGGTATTTGGCGGCAGATTTTCAACTTGGGGGTGGTTGATAGCCAGGCGAGCATTTGAAAAAGCCTTATCACCATGCTATGGTTTCTTCACGATATTTTCCTTCACCGAAAACTCAAGCTTATTGCAGTTGGTTGGATTCGAACTCACGTCCCTTGATGCGAAGTCGTACACATTATCACTGAGCTATCATCGCTTCAAATATTTTATCACCAACTTTAAATATTGACCCACCATTAATAGTCTATTGACATCACAACCAGCTTAGCATGGTGCTCGAACTTACTGTCTGACAAATCGGTAATGTGCTTTGGGACTTTGTTATAAATCCTAACACTATTACCTAAAAACTGTTAGTGACTAGTTTGTCACGATTTCTAGTATTTAAATCATGTCGGTCCTGAAGCGATGATACCTCAGTGACAGTGTGTACCACTTGGCGTCAAGTGAGTTCGAATCCAACCACCTACAATGAGCTTGAGCTTTCGGTGAAGGAAAACATCGTGAGGAAACCACAGCTTGGTGGTAGAGCTTTTTCTCATGCCCAGCTACCATCCTCAAGTTGAAAATCTGCCGCCAAATACCGATAAGTCAGTGCCGGCAGTTACACTTGAGAGCCAGTTCCACCAAAGGCTTAGCGTGTCTCTCACTTGGGCCGTATCGTCACTTAAGATCAGATGAGAGTATGGCCATAACGCTAAGCCTTAACTATAAAAAAGAAAAAAAAAGAAAATTCAAATTTTCAATTTTTTGCGGAAACACAATAAATTGTCAAGGATATATTGAAAGGGCGGAGTTAAGATACCGAATTAGATAAAGTAATGCAACAATACAGTCAAAGGGCTTTGTAACAGATGGCGGCAACACATATCGGGCCATAACACATCCAATACAGAGTTTACAACGAATGCTCCCGCAATATGAATTCTAACTCATCGTTGGTCTCGAATAATTTCCTCCAAACGGCACGCATTCACAGGAAATCTATAAATGTCTGTTTAATAATACAATGCGGATAAATTTGTGCGTTTGAACGCGTTAATCTCAGGAGCTATAAGTCGAACTTCGGAAAATGTTTATGTATTTGATCAAACATTGGCGACGGCTTTGAGCTATTTACCATCACGTTGCCACAACAATATGAACAAAGCTGTATATATTTCATATGATAATAGACAGCAGAAAGACAGACGTCATATCTGATGGTAAATGGTCACTGGCGACATACAGACATACTGTTGAACTTGAAGGAAAGCTCTGATTCTCGTTCAGTATGCCAGTACACAAAAGCTCATACTGAGCTATTGTTTTGCGGCAATCTAAACTCGAGGCTGATGGTCGCTAACCAGTTGGCCAATGACCCTACCACCAAGCTGTGATGGATCTAGAATTACATGTTCATCCGTCATGACCACAACCAAATGTGGGACCAACAATCAGCAGAGTCTCGTCTGTTACCCGGCAGGCTGCACCGCGTGCGGTAAAGTTTTTTTATATTTAAGATTTAGCGTTATGGCCATAATCTCACCCGATCTTAAGTGACGATACGGCCCAAGTTGGTGGACACGCTAAAACCTGTGGAGGAACTGACTCTCAAGTGCAGCTGCCGGAACACACCTGTTGGTATTTGGCGGCAGTTTTTCATCTTGAGGGTGGTAGCTACCCAGGCGGGCATTTGAAAAAGCCCTACCATCATGCTATGATTTTCTCACGATGTTTTCCTTCACCGAAAGCTCAAGCTCATTGTAGGTGCTCGGATTCGAACTTACATCCCTTGACGGGAAGTCGTACACGCTACCACTGAGCTATCATCGCTTCAATAATAGGTATAGTTGGCTTGAGTAATTTAATAAATATTTTATTATGTACTGTATTGGAAATGTTACAAAAACAGGCAATGATGATCAAATAACTTTTAGTTCCATGAGAACGAGATCAGCTCCTTTGATGGTCAATCATATCAAAACTGCTAAACTTATTGTGATGGTGTTATAACCATTCGATGCGGAATCTTTTTGAGTTTTTGGATAGCATTGTTCTTTTGTCATTTGTTTTCAATATACATTGAACGTAATTGGTTTTTAATGCTCCGTTTCATTTAGAGCAGCTAAAAGACGCTTGGCGTAGGGGGCGGATGATATATGTATACCTAAACTCAATATTAACAACAATTTATAATATGAGACCTCGCGAATCATTAAAGGATATGTTTTCTGAATTTCGTATTTTAACTTTGCCCTACCAATATATATATATATATTTTTTTATACTTATGGTTTAGCGTTATGGTCATAATCTCACCTGATCTTAAGTGACGATACGGCCCAAGTTGGTAGACACGCTAAACCTGTGGAGGAACTGGCTCTCAAGTGCTGCTGCCGGAACACACCTATTAGTATTTGGCGGCAGGTTTACAACTTGAGGGTGGTAGCTACCCAGGCGGGCATTAGAAAAAGCGCTACCACCATGCTATGGTTTCCTCACGATTTTTTCCTTCACCGAAAGCTCAAGCTCAGTGTAGGTGCTTGGATTCGAACCCACGTCCCTTGACGCGAAGTCGTACACACTACCACTGCGCTATCATCGCTTCAAAATATTCTATTATATATATAAATATTATTAATGTGTGTCCGCAAAAACTTACAAGATTTCGTTAAAGACCGCCATAATTTGAAGGCTAGAAAACGTGACAAACTTGTCACCCCCTATTTTAAACTCAGTAAGACCTAACACTTTTTAGGTAATAGTGTTAGGTTTTATATGATCTCAAAGCACATTACTGAATTGCCGGACAGTAGGTTCAAGAACTAAGTCAAACGGGTTTTGATGTCAAAAGGCTATTATAGGGTGGATCAATATGTGAGCGATTGTGATGTCTGGAATTGACACCCCCTCTCTGTACACAACTCCTGTAACACATTAAATTATTATATAAAAACATAAAACCTAAAAAAAAGATACACATCGAGTTTCTTGCCGATTCGTCTCTATGACTGCGTTACTTTCGGAACCGGTAGTAGTTTTGACGTTCACAAGCGCTGACTTAGGACCTAAAATGTAAAAAGATTTTTGATTCGAAACTCACATCCCATGATGCGGCGTTCCTGTACACTACCACTGAGCTATCATCACTTTCAATAGGTAGAATGTTGATAAATTTTCCCAATCAAAATCTCATCTAAGACCAAACTCCCGTACAAGTCTCGTAACACTCGAACGGACTGATAAATACATTTCCCTGAACACGGAAAATCGGTTTGTTCCTGTTTACATTTATTCATTGTACTGAATGATAACGCCTAAACAATACCTTGTAATACAGAGTCCGGGCCCATTGTCGGGGCTCTGGGATCGATTCCATTGTGTTGCGGTTACTAACCGAGGTTTGACCAAAAAAGGTCGCCTCGACGCGACAGTTCACTTGACCTTTTTACCGTGTACTATAAATAAATCGGCCGGCCAAGTTAAAACCTTTATTTATTTATTATCTAACTATATTGTTACTCCGTTCCTTTATACAAAGCCACGTACAAACAAACGCCACAGAGTATAATACACAGCTGGATCACTCACAAAGTTTTTAACATATATTTTTTTACCGCGTTTCCGTCAGCGGTGCTGCTGTTTCGCTTGTAAATTCATATAATCCAATATTTTCTAATGCACACAGTTAATATACAACAAAGATTAAGTATGAATTTTTTTATCTATCTTTCTGTACTGAAGCGATGATGGAGAGTGTGTACCGCCGCCGTGATAATGGCTGTGAGTTTGCCTCCCTGCTACGAGGCTGAGCTTTCAGTGAAGGAAACCATTGTGATAAAACCATATCTTAATGGTAGGGGGTTTTTATGCCCCGCTAATTAAGTTCCAACCTCAAGTTTAATATGTTTCTATAGCCATCCATTCAACCGAAAGACGTCCACTGCTGGACATACGTCTCCCCAAAAGATCTCCACGACGACTGGTCTTGCGCCACCCGCATCCAGTGGATTCCCGCGACTTTCACCAGGTCGTCGGTCCACCTTGTGGGGGGCCTGCCCAGGCTACGTCTTCCAGTACGTGATAGCCATTCGAGAACTCGTTGGCCCCATCGGGCATCGGTTCTGCGAGCAAAGTGCCCAGCCCACTGCCACTTAAGTTTAGCAATTCTTCATATATAAGCTTTAGTTTCTATATTATAGAGTAATAATTGAAGAAGGCTTTAGGCTATTTAACATCACACTACCAATAACAGGAGAAAAGTTGTTTTGAAAAAACTTGTGTGCATTAGATCACACGACTGAAGAAAAGCGATGATAGCTAGTGTGTAGAAACACAGCGTCATGGGACTTGAGTTCGAATCTAAACAGCTGCAACGAGCTTGAGGTTTCGAGGAAGGAAAACATCGTAAGGAAACCATAGCACGGTAATAGGGATTTTTCTAATGCCCGCCTGGTTAACTATCACCCTCAAGTTGATAATCTGCTGCTAAATACTAATAGGTATGTTCCGGCAGTTGCACTTGAGAGTCAGTTCCTCCTCAGGTTTAGCGTGTCTACCAACTTGGGCCGTATCGTCACTTAAGATCAGGTGAGATTATGAACATAACGCTAAAACCTTAACAATAAAAAAAAAACATTTGCAAGTATGTAACAGATTTTTAAGGCAACGATCGCTCAGTGCTATTGTGTACGGATTTCGAGTCAAGGTATGTGAGATCGAATCCACCTACAATGAGCTTGAGCTTCCGGAAACAGACAACATTGTGAGGAAACCATAGCATGGTGATAGGGCATTTTCTAATGGCCGCCTGGCTAGCTTCCATCCTCAAGTTGAATATCTGCCGCCAAATACTAATAGGTATGTTCCGGCAGTTGCACTCGAGAACCAGTTCCACAGTCTTAACGCGTCTACCAACTTGAGCCGCATCGTCTATTAAGATCAGGTGAGATTATAGCCAGAACCCTATATCTTAACGTTAAAAAAATGCAATAGTACAGTCATCGTTGAGTTCTGGTACAAAGTGACGTATCTGTTATTTCTTAGCTACGTGAGGTCAGTCGACGATATGATGTAAATCTCGGTTGACGGAACGAACGGGTCAGGATGTGTCAGAGGGAAAAAATTGAAAATTATCAGCGTAATGGTGTTAGGGAAATGGGGAAAGTCGGAAGGGTTTTCACATATAATTTTTTTTTTTTACTTATTTCAGTCTGTAATAGCCGACAGTATTTGATAACATTCATATATTTTTATTCCACCACTGATCGAAGATATATTGCTGATTTTGGAAATTTGTCGTCAAGCACCTATGCGTTTATCCCAACAGGTACACTTTATATTTTTAATGCTTCATAAGTTTTAGCGTTTAGCGGAAATCTCACATGATGTTAGGTGATGATGGAAGCCGAGGTGGTGGAAATGACAATGCTAGTGAAAGACTGACTCAAATTCAACTGCCGGAACACAGAGTGAGACATTTTCAATTAGAAAACACGCCGGTGGTTTCGTTGCGATATTTTCCACCTAAGAGACTCAGAATTATGACGAGTAATCGAATCGACATCCGTTAACGTTACAACTACGTTTCACAGAGAACATACATACCAAAGGCCGCTATTATCGCTTAAAAACATAGCCGAAATCGATAAAATGAAAATATCCAGCCGACGTATTTGCGTTTGACATAATTCCACATCGAACATATTGGATGGAGGATGGTTTATAAGGGCGGCGGAAATTACCCGAATTGGCCGGCATTTTCGGTAAATTTAATACATAAAGCTCCGGAGCCGTTCGACGTTTGGTCCCCACGGCGGTTCGGTAATCAGCTTTCCAAACCGACGCAACTGTCAGCAGCGCAGACGGAAAAATATCTTAACACCAATTTACTTTAGCGATTTATACTTAACTTGGTTTTTTTGTACAAACAAAAAAAATATTATGAGTAGTAAATTGTTGAAATATTTAAATAATTATAATTTAAATTAATATTTATTATATGACTAGCTGACTCGGTGAACTTCGTACACCTTTAATGGTTAAAACTCAAAAACTGTTCAACCGTTTTTTTTTTTTTCATACATTTGTCTTGGCTATAATTAATCCTAATCATCCCACCTACTTCAATTAGTTATGATCAATAGATCTGGATATATCTAATGTTCTTACCCTTTTTAATTTTTTTTTTGTTTAGGTTTGCCGTTATGGCCGTAATCTCACCTGATCTTAAGTGACGATACGGCTCAAGTTGGTAGACACGCTAAACCTGTGGAGGAACTGACTCTGAAGTGCAACTACCGGAACACACCTATTAGTATTTGGCGGCAGATTTTCAACTTGAGGGTGGTAGCTAGCCAGTGGAGCATCAGAAAAAGCCCCACCACCATGCTATGGTTTCCTCACGATGATTTCCTTCACCGAAAGCTCAAACTCATTTTAGGTGGTTGGATTCGAACTCACGTCCCTTGATGCAAAGTCAACACACTACCACCTGAGCTATCGTCGCTTCGAATATTTTTTTTCATACAAATTTCATACAAATTGTTTTTGTATACAAACCTTGTCCTGACAATAAGGAACACAACAAAAAATAATCATTCTATATGGTAAAATTGTTCGGAAGTTATGCGCGTATATACATTTCGGTGATTATATACATGAAAGATATCTCTTGATAGAGTGAACCAATTACAGTGAAACAAAAACTAAGTAATACTCCAAGTTGCGTACAGTTTTACCTACATTGGTTTCGTATATTTTACGTGATGCACAGACAAACAGACACGAATTCCAAAAACGCTGAAAATGTGTCGGTCACACTTTAATACCTAGCCAAAATTTTTTTTAGCGCAAAAGTTTTCAATATACAAAAATGACTTTTCTACAGATTTATTATATGTATAGATTACAATTAATTTCAATAACTGTCCACCAGTCGATGTGTAACACAATAGTTAGTAATTAGTGCCCGTCTCCGACGCGGTTCCCATGCTGGTAGCGAACCTGATCTCCTGGTATCAGTCGCGCTGTCCCTGAATATGGCTTTGTATCGCGATACACTGACACTCTACATCACTGAGAGTACATCATCACACCGCATACCATTCGTGCACACTCACACATTAAGTACACGGTACGCGGCTTGCCCGATAAGGTCTTAGAAACACTCAATATAGTATGATAGAACCTGTAAGCTTGCGAATCTTTGTTCGTTATTCGTAAGCAGCCCAAACCGAGGTTTGGCCACTCTGGCACCCTTGCGCTCGCTGCCTCAGGGCTGAAGACAGTACTCACCGCAAAAATTGCTGTGAAGCTGTCCTAGTCCTAAAGGCTAACAGCGTATGTCAGGTCGAAAAGAAAAGTGAGTCGTCAAGGGACGCCTGGCAGATGTGAAACATTGAAATTGTTTTGTATAAGTTATATGCATAAAAGAACAGATTACGACAGGAATCAGATATGGCTTATTACAAGTTAATTACAGATATGGTTTATTAAGTTACATTACAAGTTTCTTCCACAAAATAATTACTGTTTATTACATAAATATTCATATTATTTATATTATTATTATTACATATATAAAATATATATATATATATATATATATATATATATATATATATATATATATATATATATATATATATATTTATGATCTTGCTGTAATGTTCTGTTGTTTTTTTTTGTATTATTATTTTTATTTTCTTTTGATTATTTTAAATATCATTTACTGTTGGATAAATAAAACTTACTTTCTCTCTTTCTTTATTTCTTTCTTTCTTTCTATATAGCGTGGCGATACGTCGCCACGGCCTACATTGCCACGCCAACAATCAGTTTTACCCTCGCCTATAGATGTTTAAAATCAAATCTGCACGTGGCGATCGATGTGCAGTTAGCGATTGGGGTGATGCAAATATAATGCATTATACTTTGGTAATCCCACGCATACTATAGTATAACAACTATAATAATAAATAAGTGTATAATAATATAAAAATGCTTAAGGTCACACGGCGGAAGTGAACCGTTACTAATCTCTATAGGTCCCTTGCATCGAGCTGACTTTACCCGAACGAGCTTCACACAAAAAATGTGTGGAGAAAAATATATCTGTCATCTCTTACTCTTGACTGCAATTTACTCTTTAAGTATAATTTGTATGGGACAGACGATTTCACGATTGTCAAAGTCAAAGATGCGAAAGGTATGTTGCGTAGGAAAACGTAAAAATTGTATTTATTTCACTCGTTATATGAAAAAAATCGATTATCAATGTGTAGAATCTAAAGGAAGATTTTGAACTGTTTTGCGAACTGTACACGACGTCACACGCGGGAAACATGAAATAAATTTATTATACGTAAGCATTTCATCACAAATTTTTGATTACCCCCCCCCCTCATTTGCTGCTATTAATGTATAAATATGTTTAAGTATTAAAACATCGAGAGATCAACGTGAAATTCAATGTACATGTTAAATATAATTTATAGGTTTAGCGTTATGACTACAGTCTCACCTGATGTTAAGTGACAATGAGCCCAGAACGAGCCTAGCGGAGAGACTGGTTCTCAAATGCAACTGCCGAAACACACGATGGCAGATTCTCTCCTTGAAGTTGGCGAGTATTAGAAAAATACTACTACCTCCAACCTTTTTTTATAGTTTTAGGTTTAGCATTAGGATCATAATCTCACTTGATCTTAAGTGACGATACGGCCCAAGATGGTAGACACGCTAAACCTGTAAAGAAACTGGCTCCCAAATGCAACTGGCGGAACACACCTATTGGTATTTGGCAGACCTCTATTTCATCATAGCGTTTTCCTTCACCGAAAGCTCAAACTACAAGATAGTTGCGGCACGTTGACGGGTAAACCAACTAACTTTTATGTGCATAAATTATCTACCAAAGTATAACTATTTCAATATTATCGTTTAAGTAAGGATATCGTAAATTAGGAAGTAAAAATTGGCACATTTTCCGACTCTATCCAATTTTAGGTAGAGCACGCTTTGTGGCAAGAACTAAGAGCACACAGCCGAGATGGTAATTAACGCAAGGGTTCCAAAGTGGCCGAACTTCCGTTGAGGCTATTGCCGTGTATGCAATTCAGTAAATTGACTCTAACTATGGATTTGACCTAAGTATATACTCTACTAGATGTGCCCACGACTACGTTCGCATGGAACTAAACATTTTTTAATATTCATAGCCATTTTTGTAACCTTTTCAATATAACTTTGTTCTAAATCAAAATCAAAAAAACTTTATTCAATTTAGGCCCTGGAAAGGCGCTCGTGAACGTCAAAACTACAAACGGTGCGGAAATAATCCAATCATCGAGAAAAACCGGCAAAAAATTCAATCTAGTGATATATTTTTTAGTTTGATACGTACTTAAAAAAGGTAATTAGACTTTTTGCATGGTGATAGGGCTTTATCCATTGCTTGCCTGGTAAGCTACCACCCTCAAGCTTTATTCAAATAAGCGCGTTCAAAAAAATACCCGCTTTGAAATATTTATTATATAAATTAATGTAGATATGTATTTTGTACAACATAAACTATGCCGTTATGTTATTTGGGAATATCTTGCGGGCGCACACTTCGCAAACCACAGACTCTCGATAAAGTTACATGAAAACTATTTAATAAGTAATTTATTACCTTAAAGATAACTATTTAACTTTAAATCTTCTTTATAGGTTTAGATTCATAGCCATAATCTCACCTGTTTTTACGTGACGATGTGGCCCTAGTTGGTTGAGAGACTAAGCCTAATAAAGGGACTGGATCTCAAGTACAACTTCCGGAACACACCTATGGGTATTGGCCGGCAGATTGTCATCTTGAGGGTGGTAGCTAGCTAGGCGGGCATTAGATATGACCATACCACCGTGCTATGGTTTCATCGCGATGTTTTCCTTCACCGGAAGCTCCAGCTTACCCGTGCGTATAATTTACACGAATACACTTATAATTATTTAGTCTCAGGCAGTTACGATCCCTGGACTCTGCCAGCACACTCCTAAAGCGGCCAGCCAATAATAAAAGTCTTAATATTTCATACGATAATTTTTTTTAATTTTTTCAAATCAAACGCGTCAATTTCCACGGCAAAGCGGCACTTATTAGAAAATTGCTAACCGTTAGACCCCCGCCGGGGTTCGGGGAAGCGACCCAAATAATTTTAATATATTTTTATAACAATATTTAATTTTTTTATATCATCTTTGCCAACGCGTCTGGAGATTGGAAATGGGAAGTCCTTACAAATAAATCTTGCGCCAATATTAGGGGGGAAAATTCGACTACGTTATATCAAATTATTAGAAATACTTAATTTTAATAATTAGAAACACTTATAGTCAAAATAAAAACACAATCCCAATGGTAGTGTGTATGGGCGTCAAGAGATGTGAATTCGAATCCACCTACAATGAACTACAGTTTTCGGTGAAGGAAAACTTTGTGAGGAAACCATAGCATAGTATGGTCTTTTATTATGCCCGACTGGGTGGTTAGCTACCACCCTCATGCTGTAAATCCGCTGCCAAATATCAATACTCTCGACAGGTTTAGCGTGTCCACCAACTTGGGCCGTATCGTCACTTAAGATCAGGTGAGATTATGGCCATAACGTTAAACATTAAATATAAAAAAAAAAACTTTAATAGAGATTGACTGTATGGTGTTAATGGATGTTTATGTTATAAAAGGAATATGCATGACAAAGTTTCAGCCACACATATTGTGTAATATGTGAAGCATGAGTTTTAATTTGTTTGTTTGTAACTTTATCATACCCCAACTACTCAGTTTTGCGAACGGATTGTCTGGGGTAAAGAAAAGGGCATGGAGTACTTGACATCAAGAAACATTTACTATTCCCGAAGGAAAAACAACAAAATATATACGGTAAATACACCAAAATAACATTTTTTTTTTTTACAATTTTTGTCTATCTGTCGGTCTGTTTGTTCCGGCTAATCTCTGAAATGGCTGGGCCTATTTTGACGGATTTTTTATTGGCAGGTAGCTAATGTAATAGGGAGTAACTTAAGCTACGTCTATTTTCGTCGTCTCATTGGTCTATAATAGCAATTCGAGTGCAACGTTGACCCTTTCTGTTTAAGAGGTCGCTTAGATAATGCTGCCACGTCAAGTGTTGTAGCTTCGAATCCTACACCGGACAACTGTTTTCAATATATTATTGTATACTTACTTTAAGTTTGTTAATTGTATATTTGTTAAGTCTATGGCAATCGAGCTTAATCTTCGGCGGTCCCATAAAATATATAACATAAAAAAAATCACCTGTATTGAACAAGAAACGTAGACACGGTAAAAGTAACGCTACAATACCTATAATTTTACTCGAGACCGTAAGAACTGAATTTGAATGTTGTCCTGTATTAGGCGAGGCTGTTCACTCACACTCTCGTACATCACGCCTCACAGGAACAAAGCGGCCGGGTAAATTTTGAACTTAAGCGAATATGTATATATTTTTAATAGATTCTGATATTTTATAAAGGTTTGATAAAAGATCTATAATAACTATAAGATATAAGAGTAATTTAAGGGTCATTATGGCTACAATCTCGTCGGAGGTATCGTGATAATGTGGCCCAAGATAGTGGAGGGACTGGCCCTCAAGTGAAACTGAGGGACGTGAGTTCGAATCCAGCCACCTACAATGAGCATGAGCTTTTGGGGAAGGAAAACATCGTGAGAAAACCATAGCATGGTAGTAAGGCTTTTTCTGATGCCCCACTGGCTAGCTACCATCCTCAAGTTGAAAATCTGCCGTCAAATATCAATAGGTGTGTTCCGGCAGTTGCACTTGAGATCCAGTTCCTTCACAGGTTTAGCGTGTCTACCAACTTGGGCCATATCTTCACTTAAGATTAGTTGAGATTATGGCCATAACGCTAAACCTTAAATATATATAAAAAAAGGTGAACTTGTGATCAAATGATAAATCTACAAATATGAAAAAATATAGGCTAATTTAAAGTTCATCACCGCTTCGCTGCATCAGTACCCAGAGCTTTTCAGAGTCCACCTTGATTTTAAATTCTAAGCGACAACGGAACTGAGACATGTAAAGGTAACTTAACAACTAATGACGTAACGTTTAAATAATGAAGATTTACCCCGAGGTTCACAGTCGACGCGCAACTTAAAACGGTAGAACAGAGAGCGACACTAAAATCCCCGAAAGCTTTTAAGCTGACGTCACGGCAACTTCACTGTGGAACTGATTGGGACCGACACAGACCGGCTTTGAAACGCTCGAGGGAACATATTATAAGCCCGTCTCTCCTCAATGGTTTCGGGAATATATCCTCTAAATTATTCACATTCAAAGTTACACTATTGGGTACAGAATCTATCTCCTTCTACACAGTCTACTTTGACAGTCAATCACGACGAACCATAGTATGATGGTAGGGCTTGTTCTGATGATCGCCTTGCTAGCGACCACCCTCAAGTTGAAAGTCTGCCGCCAAATACCAATAGGTGTGTTTCGGCAGCTGCACTTGAGAGCCAGTGCCTCCATTGGTTTAGTGTGTCTTCCAGCTTGGGCCGTATCGTCACTTAAGATCAGGTGAGACTGTGGTCATAACGCTAAATCTTAAACTTAAAAAAAAAACTTCAAAACAGCTAAACTTATCGGAATAAAACTATTACCATTCGTAGCTGAACACTTCGTAGACGGATCTAGGCTACTTAGGTTTTAGATTCCACAGCCTAGTTTATCTCTATTTTTCGACTTCCTTTGCATAATGATTTTGACTAATAAAAACAGGAAACTAAGAAAGTTAAAGCCAATTAATAATATTATCCAACGACAATAATGTCAGAGTTCCTGATACCAAGCTTCTGTTCTCATCAGACAACAACCGTGATAAGGACTGTCGAAACCAGTCGCAGTGACTCATTTCATCATCCAGTGTCTTGGGATTCACCAGCGCAGATCCACCAGCATAACTCAATATACAATAGAACAATAAAATACATAACAGAGATAGATGCCAATATCAGAGGCAATATCCCTGCGCAATTGCAGAGGTTATAAAGCGTTGGTGATAGGTGTGTTATTTTCAATACGGACAACTCCCAGAGGTGCAAGCAGTTTTCCATGGACGGCCGAAGCTGGGCCTTATAGAGAAGGTACAGCTGATCGGGCAGGAAAATGTGAAAATTGTTTCTTAAGGAGTAAACTCCATAAACAAAAAAGCCTGCTTACACAATTAAGTGCATCTCGATCCGGAATCAACCTACATAGACTCAGTAATCAAACGGATTCGTATCTGAATGTGTCACGCCCACTGCTCATATGATTATTAAAAGCCTATCACAGTATTTTTTTTAATTAATCACGTTTCCACAGTTGCTATTATATACCGTACAGATAGTGCATTTCGAAGCGATGATCAACGAACGGGTCAATGAACGTAAATTTAATCCCTCCAATAAACTTACGGCGAAGGAAAATACTATGAAACCATAGCACGGTGGTAGGGCTTTTTCTAATACCCACTTGGTAAGATACCACCCTTGAGTTAAAAACCTACCGCCAAATATGTGGGTAGTTGCACTTGATAACCATTCTCTTCAATAGACTAAGCGTGTCCACTGTCCATTTTGGTCTACGTCGACACTTAACGTCAGGAGACGCTGTCAAATTTTTAAGTTTAAAACGCGGCGTTTTAATCGCCCGTCTGCAATGCAAAAGTGAACGTTAGTTTTTGCAGAGATTTTCGTTTCCAATGTGTTTATTTTTTAGAAATAACCCTCTCGAACTGTATCCGAAAGCTTTCCTAACAGAGAACAGCTGTGTAATTTTGAATATCAATTTGTATACAGAACAATCTCGACCATCTGCAAACGACGTAACAATATATGTAAGATAGATTTCGGTTATAATGACGTTGGATGGACCAATTTAATGTCGCTAAAAAGCAGAAAGTTATGCACATATATTTATATTTGTTTAATGACTTTTTCTTTAACAGTAAAACACCAGGGGAGTCGCATGTGCGTTTCCGGCCTTTATTTTGGACGGACTATCTCTCAAATGCGACTACCGGAACACACCTATTGGTAATTAGCGGCAGATTTTCAACTTGAAGGTGGTTGCTAGCCAGGCGAGCATCAGGAAAAACCCTAGCACCATGCTATGGTTTTCTCACGATGATTCCTTCACCGAAAGCTCAAGCTCATTCTAGATGGTTGGATTGGAACTCACGTACCATGACGCGGCGTCCCTACACTATCACTGAGCTATCATCGTTGCAAAACATGTTTACGAAACACTGAAATCAGTCCTATCTACAAACAAAGCAAACGTATCTGGACATATGTAAATGTAAACGAGATATAAGAAAACTGAGAAAGTTTTGAATAAGTCTCTCTAATGGAATATCTAGGAATCTGTCACAAATGGATCATAACAACAAGTCATTATCCCCGAAATTGACTCTTTACCCGAAGTCCTGTTGGTAAATGAATTACCCATAAAAATATGCTTCAAACAATTCAAGAGACGTAACTTTACGTCGTTATAACCGACGTTCTTATAAATTAAATCCACTGTATCCTTATTAAATATACAAAATTATCGAGTATGATAATCCATAACACCAATTTCGTGGTTAAGCTCCTAAATTATTTCATATACAATTTTCCAGAAACAACGACTCTATAACACAATAGTCAGCATGTGTCGCTCATTTAACAACATCGAACTCTACAATACCTAGCATATAGACAAAATTCATTTAAATCGATTATTGAATAGAGTGATGATGGCTCAGTAGATAGTGTATACGGACGCCGCGTCGATTGGTGTGAGTTCGACTTCACTTTTTTTTTCCTTTTTTTTATTCCTAAGGTTTAGTGTTATGGCCATAATCTCAGCTGATCTTAAGTGACGATACGGCCCAAGTTGGTAGACACGCTAAACCTATGGAGGAACTGGCTCTCAAGTGCAGCTGCTGGAACACACCTATTGGTATTTGGCGGCAGGTTTACAACTTGAGGGTGGTAGCTACTCAGTCGGGCATTAGAAAAAGCCCTACCACCATGCTATGGTTTCCTCACGATGTTTTCCTTCATCGAAAGCTCAAGCTCATAGTAGGTACTTGGATTTGAAATCACGTCCATTGACACGAAGTCGTACACACTACCACTGAGCTATCATCGCTTCATAAATGAGCTTACAATGAGCTTGAAGTTTCGGGGAAGGAAAACGACGCGTGGAAATGAAAGCTTTTTCTAACGCCCAATTGGCTCGTAGTAACGTTGCGTCAGTAGGGTAAGTATACTAGAATGTAAGTGTTTTTTTTTGCTATTTAATTAATAAATAAAATACATACCTCTCTCAGCGAAAACGCAGTGGCAGACAACGAATAAATACACCAAGAGTATTTTCAGCGCCATTTCTATGCAAACTGAAGGTACACAGTCATAACATCACACGAACTGACAGAAAATAGTTTTAATTACACTCAATTAACACTTCACTCTGCACTTATCTATTTCATGCTAACGTCCAGGGGTCGACCTGTAAGAGAAAAACAATATTTATTTATCTACACATGTAAGGGATGATAGCTTAAGTAGATACTGGTATAGTAGCGTGTACAAAGTGTGAGAGGTTTCACTGCAGGAAAACGTGGTGATGAAACCATAGTATGGTGGTAGGGCTTTATCTAATGCCTGCCTGGCTAGCTACCACCCTCAAGATGAAAATCTATAACCAAATACCAATAAGTGTGTTCCGGCAGTTGTACTTGAGAGCCAGCTCCTCCACAGGTTTAGCGTGTCTACCAACTTGGGCTGTATCGTCACTTAAGATCAGATTAAGTTATGGCCATAACGATAAGCCTTAACCATAAAAAAGCCTCATAGCGCGAAGCGTTTGAGTAGTGCTTTACTCTCACTCTCTCAAGGTCAAGCAGTTATCTCCTCTTAAACTGCTTTTACCCAATCTTTTTTGCACTTTGAGTATTATATATATTGACAGATACCAACAAGAACACTTTTTTATGACAGTAGATACTTCATTTTTTCTAGATAGTATAAAAAAACCGTTGTGAAAAAATATTGGACGTCGGGTTGTCTGTTTGTGCGAAGTCAATTTGTTTTTCATTCGCTTCAGTATCAATGGAAATTACCGTCTAATACAAAATGTGATTCAATTAAAAAATGAATAGTACTTGATTGAATTGTCTATACAATTGACCTATACCTCCCCACTGTCATATTTTTAGGATAATATTTTCAAAATGTCTTTTTACGTATTAGGACTTTTATTTTTATAATTTTATCACTTTTTTACAGCGAAAGAAAATTTGTTTTATTAGAAAAATAGTGTTAAAATATAAATTTCATCAGAATTAATAAAAATAAAAGTCCTAATACGTAAAAAGAAATTTTGAAAATAGTGTCCTAAAAATATGACAGTGGATATTACTAAGAGAAACAATTTTTTTTTGTGATTACTGGGTGTAATGAGAAGTGTACTTTTGGATTCTCCGAACTTTATTTTTTAGTTCCACGCGAAGCAATCCGCGAGCACTGCTAGTATAGTATTAAGATAATAATATAACACACAGCATTAGAAGATAAATTCACATAATTATTTAGTGTACATAGATACAGCCATAATTAAAGTTTCAGATTAAAGAGAACGCTGCGAAAACAAACTACGAAAATGAAAATGTTATTTGAGATACGAGTTATTTCGTTAATTACTTTTAAAAGGAGACGCTTGGGGTTAATTAAGTTATTATTTTTAATTCCATATATTTGTGATAATTGTATTCAATTCTTCAATTGAATATGAATGAAGGTGACTCTTTGCTGGGGTGTCAACCTTTTTCCAGATGATTATAATTGCTATATAGCTCAGTGGTAAGGAACGCCGCGTCATGGGACGTGAGTTCGAATCCAAGCAGCGACAATGAGTTTGCGCTTTCGATGAAGGAAAACATCGCGAGGAAACCACAGCATGGTGGTAGGGCTTTTTCTAATGCTAGCCCGATTAGCAGCCCCCCACAAGTTGACAATCTGCCGCCAAATACCAATAGGTGTGTTCCGGCAGTTGCACTTGAGAGCCAGTCCCTCCTATAAAGGCCGGCAACGTAGCTACGATTACTCTGTTGTTGAGGATGTTCATGGACGGCAATGATCTCTTACCATCAGGTGACGCGCATGATCGTTTATCCCCTGTTCCATAAAAAAAGTATGTTTTCTTCTTTCACTCTACTCTATCAGCTGTCAACTCAGTACTCACACTGTTTATACACAGATCGTTCTTTAAACAGTTCATCCATTTTTTTTGTTGTTGTTAAGATTAAGCGTTATGGCCATTATCTCACCTGATCTTAAGTGACGATACGGCCCGAGTTGGTGGACACACTAAACCAGTGAAGGAACTGGCTCTCAAATGCAGCTGCCGAAACACACCTTTTGTTATTTGGCGGCAGGTATACAACTTGAGGGTGGTAGCTACCCAGGCGGGCATTAGAAAAATCCCTACCACCATGCTATAGATTCCTCACGATGTTTTCCTTCACCGAAAGCGCTAACTCATTGTCGCGGGTTGGATTCGAACTCACGTCCCTTGACGCGAAGTCGTACCACCACTGAGCTATCATCGCTAATATATCATATATAATGTATTCATATATATTCTCCTACATCCACATCCATCCACCTTCATTCTTATCATTTATCTAATTATCCAAATTATCTATCACTGATGCTTAAATCATTTTAAATATAATACATTTATACATTTTATGCACATCTTTCACATACATTCAGATTAAAGTATATTATACTTATCGAGAAATCTTCAGGATTCGTCAGTGACTAATTAGCAAATTATTTCTTGCGAAAGATTTATTTGAACAGGGTTTGAATGAAACTTTTTATAGTGTAATCGGATTTTTATGACAAAATGTATATTAACACAACCAAAGCCGCATGTAAAACCTAGTGATGATATAAAAGTAAAGAGACGTTGCTTTTACAATATTTGGTTTTAACAAATGCCTCGCTATTACGCACATAGTAATATTGCAATGAACAGGGAAGTGAGACAGTATGTGTGTTATACCGGGAGCGAAAAAGAGACATATATATGTAGCTAAGCATCGTCGTTATAAAAGTATAATGGAAACTGTTACGGATGAATATATTTTGTTTTAAAAAATATCAAACTATCAATAGAAATAATAAATATAGCGAATTAAATGTGACCCCAAGATCTCTAGAAGTTTTGATTATATAGTTTGCATAATATCGCATTATACACGAGGACATTTTCTGTTGTTTTACTCCAATTACTTGGTACACGACACACTTCCTTGAACGCCGATGCGATACTGAGGTTTCACTGTGCCAATTGAAGCAAATTGAGGTTGCCGCTTTCGGAACGCATTCTCCATGTCTACACATTTTGACTTATATAACTGATTTAAATATATTAGTTCAACACATTACAAAGAATATTACGTCCCATAGAACGCTTATAAGAGATGTTTTAATCTAAAAGTTCAGTGAAGCTGTCAAAGCCCTTGGGGCTAACAGCGTATGTCAGTTCGAAAAAAAAAAAAAATTAATTGTGTCGTTTCTACAATTTAACATTTTTTTTTTTCAAACAAAAACTGACATATAATTACATTTATTTCTAACGAACGTTTTAATTGTGAACTAATTAATTCTTAATGCCTCTTAGAGTACAAATAAGTTTTCGAAGACGCTCCGTTAATTTTCCCATTAGACATTCCATTAACATTTACGTAACTTCTAACTATTAAGATAAAAGAATAGCCAGTCGAAATTACAGGGTATGTTAAAAATTATAAACTCCATTGTATCAAATACAAAGAAGTTCAAATTTGTATACAACGATTTGTTCAAGGGTCAAGGTTATCGATTTCCAAGTTAACTGAAGTTACTTTCAGATAACTTTCATATGATGTTAAAGTTTAACCTTTATCTCTTATTCCGGAGAAGCCCTTCTATTATCAATATTCATATTATAAAGTGGATAACTTTGTTAGTATGAATATGTCAATCTGAGGCACTACCGGATGGGTTTCAAAAAAATATTTACTGTATGCAATACATCAATAATTAGGAAGACTACGAGCGATTTAACATCACGCTACCACTAAATGGAAATTAGCTGTATTCTAAAAATTCACAAAAATTGTTAAATAATTTTAATTGCATGCGAACGGAGCCGCGGACTCAGCTAGTATGATACAAAAAGTACCCTAAATGTTGATTCACAATATTAGTTAACATAATGATATATTTATCTAATCCTTTCCGAGCGATGCGCCTACAAATGGATTGATAGATACAAATGAAAATAAATAACTTTTTTAACCACTAGAATGATATACAAATTACACCCAAATTATAATTTAAATTATAGATTTAATATACAAATCTTTCTAGTTTGCCTTTTATCATTTCGATCTTTTATAGGAAATAAATAATAGTTTATAATAATATAAAAAATAATAGTTTATATAAATAATAGTTTCAAACTAAACACGCTTTTCTAGTAAAACAAACTAAAAAATTGATTTTTTTTAAAGTAAATATAAATTAATAATAGTGTAAATATGAAAAAAAAATTTAATTTATTTTAAAACATAACGTGGGTTGCATGGTGTCAATAGTTGTAAATATTTCATTGACAGATATGAGTAAAAGGATTATCATTTCGATAATATCTTTAAAAGTACTCCAGGTTTTTTTTTAAATAAATCAATTTTTTTTACTTATTTGCACCTCTTTGAATTTATATTTATGAAAAAAGAAAATTACATTATTATTAATTCAAATTTATTAAAATTCATTTTCTATTTTTTAGTTTGGTTTTCTATAAAAAGCGTGTTTTTTTAGAATTTTTTAAACTATTATTTATTTTCTACTTTTTAGTTTAGTTTATTTATGAAAGCGTATTTTTTTATAGTTATTTTTAAACTATCATTTTTATAAAAGCAAAATTAATCTGTATTTCAATCATCATTCATTACAATAGCGAACAAAGCTCTTTCCTCCAAAATTGTAAATTTAAATTCTTGCTTATTTTGTTGAATTAAAATTCCTTTTGGTATAAGAAAATTTGTTAATGTTAGATATATTGTAAAAATAGTGATTGGAAATTATAATTAACAACCTGCTTTTATCGCTTTCTCTCAATTTTCTCTTCTCCCTTTTTTGCCTACATCTCATCTATAAAAAAATTTACTTGAGTGTTATAATTAATCACTGATCTATATACATAATAACAGCTATTAACACACTAAATTGTTTCTAATTTACAAACATAATTGTTAGGGGGTTACAATAGTAACACGCATGGTGGTAGGGCTTTTTCTAATACCCGCCTGGCTAGCTACCACACTCAAGTTGAAAATCTGCCACGAAACACCAATAGGTGTGTTTTTTGGGTAGTTACACATGATTTCCAATTCCTCCACAGGGTTAGCGTGTTTACCAACTTAGATCGTATCGTCACTTAAGATCAGGTGAGATTATGGCCATAACGCTAGACCTTAACTATAAATATATATATTTAAGATTTTCGGGCGCTTAAGCTGAAGCTGAAGCCTGAAAAGGCTAGATGTATTGTTATATTACTTTTTGTAATAAATCAGACAGAAAACGCGAACGTAATTAATCGAAAGGGAAACTAATATTGAATATTGAACGATACCAAAAAAAAACCTGACCCAAATCGATAGATATAATGCGGTGCAATGAAGAACTTGTTTGTATGTCTGTTTCATACTGGCGTTTATAAATACCATAGCGAAATCGTATTGTGGCGTCGACTGCAAAGCGGACGGGCTATTTTCGATCGCGGAACATAACCACTTGACTTGTGGGGATTCGGTAAAAATAAACCTATGCAATAATTGAACTCGAATGTATTTAGTGTGCGTACTTTTCGTATTTATCTGCCATCTGCTGATACACACACATACTGTCTCGATGAACATCTTGCGTATTATGTTCCTGACACTTTTAGTGGTAACTAACAGATCATACCACGAGTTAATACTTAGATATTTCTTTATTTCAAACACTACTAAGCGGTGATAGCTTTGAGTTATTTAACATCACGCCACCACCAATAGGTGCAAAGATGTACTGAAAATAGTTACAAAAAACGGGCATAAAATATTAAAAATTGAAGCGAAGATAGCTCAATGGTAGTGTGTACGCCTTCGCGTCAAGGGACGTGAGTTGGAACCAACCACCTGCAATGAGCTTGAACTTTCGGTGAAGGAAAACATCATGAGGAAACCACAGCATGGTGGTACGGCTTTTTCTAATGCCGATTGGCTAGCTACCACCCTCAAGCTGAAAATCTACCGCTAAATACCAATAGGTGTGTTCCGGCAGTAGCACTTGAGAGCCAGTCCCTCCAATAAAGGCCGGCAACGCACCTACGATTGCCTTGGATTTGTGGGTGTCCATAGACAGCGATGATCACTAACCATCAGGATGACACGATTGCCCCTGATTACAATAAAAAATCGGAATCAAAATTATTATTTTTTTTTTTTTTTTTATATTTAATGTTTAGCGTTATGGTCATAATCTCACCTGATCTTAATTTACGATATGGCCCAAGTTGGTAGACACGCTAAACCTGTAGAGGAACTGGCTCTCAAGTGCAGCTGCCGGAACACACCTATTGGTATATGGCGGCGGGTTTACAACTTGAGGGTGGTAGCTACCCAGGCTGGCATTAGAAAAAGCCCTACCACCATGCAGATATACCATATGGTACGTGTAGTATATGAACTGAATAGAAATGGCAACGTGCTTAATATATGGTCGAAATGGGAGCTAGCCCAAGAATTGTCTAGGACTGCAGTGAGTTCTACATCAGAACGTTCCTCTAGCAGACTCCTACCAAATATAGCTGGGCAGCTTCCGTAACTTCAGAATTACAGTTTCAGCGTGCAGATATACAGGATCTGGTTTCTCAATCGTTCGAATACGCAATTAAGCCAATATCAAAATAAGAGAAAATAGAGAAAGAGATAAAAGAGAGTACCGTAATTTCCGAATAAGCAGATAATTGTAAAGATAAAAGCATTATATTTCAGAGAAAGCCACTACGTAAAGGGAAACACATAATTTGTATTCACTGGATTCGAGATAAGCCTTATTGTTCCAAGGTTTTCATGTATGTAGATGTGTGTGTGTTATGTTTAATCTAATTATGTACACCAGATATGTGTTTTCGAGCTATATTGCACGCCTCATAAGCGAAGCGTTGAGGTGGGTACTACTGTCACTTCACGCAAAACAACTGATTTATCAAACTTAAAATGTCTCTATTTAGCATATATTGCACTTGTAAAATAATATATACACACACATATCAAGGAAAAACACTATATTTCACGCTCATGATATTTTTAATGCCTTTTTTGTAATTTAAAATAGTTAAAAACTGTTTAAAAAGGTTTTGTCTTGGACGTCCGTGTGTCTGTATGTGCGGATCCTGTATGTTATCACGATAACGACCGAAATACTTTACTAATCGAATTATTTTTTTTATGCTTCAGTATAATTAGGAATTGAACCCTATTACTTTTCACCATCTTATTCGATGTGATTTAAATGAGATTATAAAGCGTGCACTTTTGGATTTCCCAAACTTTTTTTATTGTTACGTTTGAATAAATATTAAGAGTGAATTTGTTACGAAGCGTGCGCTCACCGACATCTAAATCGACACCACGAAGTTCGTCAGTGCTACGTATTTGTGAGAACCGACAACTATGTTCACTGTAGAGCTATGAAATATTTAAAGTAACCTAAAAAAAAAGTAGACAATAACTGCGTCATAAACGCATTTTAAGCCACAAGCAACAACGTTTTTTTTTTCTGTTAAAGTTTTAGCATTATGGCCATAATCTCATCTGATCTTAAGTGACGATACGGCCCAAGTCGGTAGACACGCTAAACCTGTGGAGGAAGTGACTCTTGAGTGCAGCCGCCGGAACACACCTATTGGTAATTGGCGGCAGATTTTCAACTTGAGGGTGGTTGCTAACCAGGCGGGCATTAGAAAAAGCCCTACCACCATGCTATGGTTTCCACACGATGTTTCCCTTTACCGAAAGCTCAAGCTCATTGTAGGTGCTTGGGTTCGAACCCACGTCCCTTGACGCGAAGTCGTGCACACTACTACTGAGCTGTCATCGCTTCAAATCTTATAACTATATATATCTTATAACTATAATAGTTACTCTCGTTTTCAAATGTAGTCTACATCGAGAATTCAGGTCGACAGACGCTTTACCCGCTAACAAAGTTACATTACAGACTTTAAAATAACTTAAGCTCTAAGCACAATTTGCTTTATTTAATAGATATAAGTGTAATTGTTTGTTTAGAAAAAGCCCTACGACTATGCATAGCTCTATCTTACTTCTCTATTTTATCTCGATAAGTGATCATAGCGCGATAGATGACGCTGTAGTCGATGTGATTTGCTACTCGAAAAGACAGAACAACGTTTGCCAGGTCGACCAGTATTAATATATTACAAAGCCGAAAAGTTTGTTTGTTTGCTTGAACGTGCTAGTCTTAGAAACTACCGGTCGCATGTCGAAAATTCTTGTACGCATTTCATAGAGTAATCATTACCGAAGCTTTGAGCTATTAAACATTACGCTACCACGAATAGGACAAAATCTGTATTGAAAAAAACAAATACTAAATCAAGCGAAAGAGATTAAATAAAATTTTCGTTCCACGCGACCGAAGCCACGGTCACAGCTAGTTAATAATATTCACAAAACAACTCAGCAATACGGTAGATATCTATAGAGAATAATCGGAAAACTTGATTCTTGATTATACAAAGGCAAAAGTGAATGTCGGGAAGCATAAACAAATTTTAATAATATAAAAAGATTTCGTATTTGTATTTACGTAAACATTTCCCACCGGGACATATAGATCGAGTCGAAATTGTTGAATACATGAATAAAAACCTTTTTCAAAAGGTTCTGTCGCTTTCATAAAGGGAGCAGAGATATCGGTGTTACGGGCAAAGGGGGAAGGTATACAGATATTAACACTCTTTGTGGTTCATACAGGGCTTGGCTCAAGTCATAAGCCATCACATATTTTAGCAAATTGTACAATTGTATTTAAAGCGATCATAGCTGAGTGGAAGTGTGTATGAGTTCGCGCTAAGGGACGTGAGTTCGAATCCAAGCACCTACAATGAGTTTGAGCTTTCGGTGAGGAAACCATAGCATGGTGGTAGGGTTTTTTCTAATACCCGCCTGGCTAGCAACCACCCTTAAGTTGTAACCCAGCCAAATACCAATAGTGTTCCGGCAGCTGCACTTGAGAGCCAGTTCCTACACAAGTTTAGCGCGTCTACCAACTTGGGACGTATTGTCACTTAAAATCAGGTGAGATTATGGCCATAACGCTAAACCATACGTATAACAAAATATATGAATCATTAATGTAATATATTTTTTACTAACATAGATAATTTCTGCCGCCGTTAGCTGGCTTATTCTCATACTTTAAAACCTGCACAAATCGTAACAAAATTAAGTTTCCCTAAAGCCTTCCAACCACGTACGTTACAGTTACGGAATGAGCTAGCCAGCCTTGAACTTTCGGTGAAGGAAAACATCGCGAGGACACATAGCATGGTGGTAGGTTTTTTTCTAATGCCCGTCTAAGTAGCTACCACCCTCAAGTTGTAAACCTGCCGGCAAATACCAATAGGTGTGTTCTGGCAGCTGCACTTGAGAGCCAGATCCTCCACAGGCTTAGCGTGTCTATCAACTTGGGCCATATCGTCACTTAAGATCAGTCATCTTCCTGGGGCAACGCGGATTCGTGCATGCAATGACCGCGTCACCGACCTAATCGGAAGTCGCTAGACTGTCTGTCATTTTGTTTGCTGTCCTTTATATGAAATATATGTCGCTTCCTCCTATGACTTAGGAGATTTTTCATCCACAAGGAAACCCAGCCGATCGTCGCCAGGTGTTAAGTCGAAATTGTCTCCGCCGGTCGAACCGGTCCCTTCATACATCAGTTAACCAGCGAGGCGTAAAGACTGCTTATAGCCAGAGTTATTGGAACCAAGGATTTCATGGTAAGCAACGAAACCTCTGCGAGTACTTGTTCTTTCTTTAGATTTGTAATCACATTCCAGAATCGCTCAAATGAAGTCGAAATATAAACTATATTTAGTGTTAGACTTACGAAACTCAGGCGTCGAGAAAAGCCATCAAGAAACATGGTAGAGTCTATTTTTTTCACGTTTTTAAATATTACATTTATAAAAGTAGAGTGAGAGATGTTACTTCCAGATATTACCTTCGTTTGCTTTTCGCTTGAGCTTACCGCCCGGGAAATCGGAAGTGTGTTTTGGGCCTTGTGTTTACTGGCCTTATGGTGACAGGGCTTACCGAGGCTGAAACATGGTATGACTAGTTTTCCACGATTTTCTTTATAGTTATGGCCATAATCTCGCCTGATCTCAAGTGACGGTACGGCCCAAGCTGGTAGACACGGTAAACCTGCGGCGGAACTGGCTCTCAAGTGCAACTACCGGAACACACCTATTGGTATTTGGCGGCTGATTTCCAACTTGAGGGTTGTAGCTAGCCAGGCGGACATCAGAAAACGCCCTACCACCATGCTATGGTTTCCTCACGATGTTTTCCTTCACCGAAAGCCCAAGCTCATTGTAGGTGGTTGGATTCGAACTCACGTCCCTTGACGTAAAGTCGTATGCACTACCACTGAGCTATCATCGCTTCAATAATTTCTAGTACTTCTATCATGCTAAGGTAATAATGATGTTGGAACTAAGTCTTGTCCAAATCCAACAATATTTGTTAGTTTCAAGATCGATTTAACTTTTCTCAGAACTTTGTTTCACCGTAACATCTTTTATCAAGGAACTCTTATTGTGCCAATTAGCAGATCTAATAGAATTGGACTTTTTTTAATTCTATATCTTTGGCGTTATGGCTGTAATCTCACCTGATGTTGAGTGGATTAAGAAGGTGGACACGCTAAGCGTAATATAAAGCGACTGGCTCTCAACTACAACCCCTGTACATATTTGGCGGTGGATTCTACACTTCAGGGTAGTAGCTAGACAGCCGAATGTTAGAAAAAGCCTTACCGCATTCCATCACCGGAAGCTCAGTTTCCATTGCTTCTATTTATATTATAACTTTATAGATAAAGTCAAGCAAAATAAAAACAAACATTAATCGTGTCTGAAGTATTTGAAATTATGTCAATCATATTTAAAGCCGTAAATACAGTGGAAATATCTAGAACGTTCGAGATATTTCCCTCTACCGAGTTGGCAAAACTTCAACTGGTACATTACAACGCTAATGCGAACAGCCCCGTGGCGGGACGATTATTACAACTGTGTTAACTGATTGTTCACTTGCCAATTCATTGCGTGCCGTTTTTAGTTTTCATAAACATAACGAGCTTGGTAACAGACATAATTCTGTACGTTCTTATGAAACTGGTTAACATTATAAACGTAAATGTTTCGAACTCAAATTGTTATCCTTATATTATAAATGTGAAAGTGAGTTTGTTTGTTTATTACGCTTTCACGCCTAAACCGCTTAATCGATTATGACGAATTTTGGTACAGAGATAGCCGCAACCTTAGAAACGGTGAAAGGTCAGTTTTTCTCACGAAAAATATATTAGATATGGAGTAAAAACGCGGATAAACTTTGTAGGAAACTGTTTATTGCGACAACCGATTTGTTTGACATAATCAATATTAACGTAAGCAAAGCTGCGGGTAAAACCTAGTACTAACATAAATTTGATTATCACCTATTCAGCACCATTTTACCTCAAACAAAGTGTATGCAGAATTTCTTGATGATCGTTTGACAGGTTAAATTCTAAAAGCGTCACGAGTAAACTAACTCCACTTTTGTAACTTTTGTAACTTTTTACAATTCTGCTTAGCCCCTGTTGACGGTAGCGTGATGGTCAATTACTTAACATTAAGTACAAAACATATTTTATTTTATTAGACTGGTAGTTCTTTACGAACTTTACCGCGATCAAACAAACATTCCGTCGGCAAACTTCGGTTTGGCGTCGTGACAAACGATTCCGTAAAATGCAAACGAAGCCGAGGGAATAGTTAGTTTATAAATAATCCTCAGTCGAACAAACCAGTACATCACTATTAAATATATCGAGATACCTGTATCAGCTCCGACACGTCATTGTCAAATTACCCTTTCATTTGACAATACAAATGTCTACGGGTGATTCCTCGTGACGCGTCTCTTCAACCGAACGGAAGCTCAAAACAACGGTACATATAATTACGAACAGAGTCAGGTGACTTAAGTAATTCATTTTGAACCCCAAATCGTTTCCACCCTCCGTTATAATAATGGCCCGTTTCGAGGGTTCCCAATTTGTTGTGCCTCTGTTATACAAACTATTCACTCTACAGCGGATTCACTCGACTTCATTTTCATTGTACTGATTTTAATCTATTTTATCATCCCTCGAGAACTGTACTTTTATTTCCCTACGTTCATTTTGTACCCCCGACGACATATATACAAAATGTCGTGATAATTATTCTTATAGTATACATGTTCAGTGTGATGGACTCGCTAAGCCCAGCTGACTGGCTCTCAAGTACAACTGCTAACTATACCTGTAGGTATTTTGTATCTGATTTCCAACCTGGGGGTGGCCAGCTAGCCATGTGGGTACTAATACCTAGCCACTACTTCCGTCACCGAAAGCTCAAGCTCATTGTAGGTGGATTCGAACGTACGTCCCTTGACGCGAAGTCGTACAGACTACCACTGAGCTGTCATCGCTTCAAACTTTACATATAGAGAATTTACATGACAATGTATTCTAAGGTGATAAACTCGCTAAACCCAGTGGAGTGACTGGCTCTCAAGTATAACTTTTAACTACACCTATAGGTATTTTGCGGTTCATTTTTAACTCGAGGCACTGGTACCTTGCCACCATGCTATGGTTTCCTCAGGATATTTTCCGTCACTGGAAGCTCAGCCTCATTGCAACTGGATTCGAACTCACGTCCATTGACGTAACTCCTGTACACATTAACAACTAAGCCATCATCGCCTCATATTGATCGGTTGAATAGTTAAGGAGTTACAGAGTAACAAACAAACAAACTCACATTCATTTCTATAATATTACTGGGAAATTCCATGAAAGATTCACCGATTTAATCACAAAGTGATTGTATTTATTACATTAAAATTTTACTTAAAAATAATTTCCGACAAAGCTTCATTCACTTCATGTATATTAAATTAATCAAGGAACATCTTCTGTATGTAAAATGGCCACAAGCGTTATGGCCATAATCTCAGCTGATCTTAAGTGACGATACGTCCCAAGTTGGTAAACACGCTAAACCTGTGGAGGAACTGGCTCTCAAGTGCAACTACCAGAACACACCTATTGGTATTTGGAAGCAGATTTTTAACTTGAGGGTGGTAGCGAGCCAAGCGGGCATCAGAAAAAACCCTACCACCATGCTATAGTTTCCTCACGATGTTTTCCTTCACCGAAATCTCAAGCTCATTATAGGTGGTTGGATTCGAACTCACGTCCCTCGACGCAAAGTGTATAAGTAGTGTGTACGCACTACCACTGAGCTATCATCGCTTCAAATACCTATATATGTTTTGATAGTTGCATTTGAGAGCCAGTTCCACCACAAAGCTTGTCACGAATAAAACTGTGTAGACTGATTTTGAGGCAATTAACAAATTATGTCCAGTGTTATTATTAATAATTCACATCTATACAAATACTATTTAGTAACAATAAAATCACTTCTATACCAATTAACAGCGCACACATGAAAGTATAAGACTTTCTATTAATTCAAGACTAAATTCAACGTAAATTTTCATTTTACATTCACCAGCTCGCGCCCACTGACGCAGCCTGTCCAAACGTCAGGAACACAAAGCGAGATGAACTGACACGAAACGCCCCCCTAGCGGTGTAATTAAATACACTAAACAAACAATTACACTTATATCTATTAAATAAAGCAAATTGTGCTTAGAGTTTAAGTTATTTTAAAGTCTGTAATGTAACTTTGTTAGCGGGAAAGCGTCTGTCGACCTGAATTCTTGATGTAGACTACATTTGAAAATGAGAGTAACTATTGTAGTTATAAGATATATATAGTTATAAGATTTGAAGCGATGATAGCTCAGTGGTAGTGTGCACGACTTCGCGTCAAGGGTCGTGGGTTCGAACCCAAGCACCTACAATGAGCTTGAGCTTTCGGTGAAGGGAAACATCGTGAGGAAACCATAGCATGGTGGCAGGGCTTTTTCTAATACCTACCGGGTTAGCTACCGCCCTCAAGTATAAAATCTGTTGCCCAATATTGGTTTGCATTTGAGAGCCAGTCTACTAGGCTTAACGTGTTCACCATTTTGGGCCAAATCGTAGAATACATATATTAATTCCTACATCTATATTGTTGTATTACTAGAAACAAGGTATAGAATTCTGTCAAATAGATGCAAAATTAATGTGCATTACGCATATGCATGCGAAGCGTTTGAGTAGTGCTCTCCTCTCACTCTCTCAAGGTCAAACAATTATCTCGGCTTAAATTGCTTTCAGCCAATCTTTTTTGCGCTTTGAGTATTAAATGAGTTAACAGATATCAACAATAACACTTTTTATGACAGTAGATACTTTAAAAAACATGTTGCCCAATATTGGTTTGCATTTGAGAGCCAGTCTACTAGGCTTAACGTGTTCACCATTTTGTGCCGAATCGTAGAATACATATATTAATTCCTACATCTATATTGTTGTATTACTAGAAACAAGGAATAGAATTCTGTCAAATAGATGCAAAATTGGCGTGCGATCAAAATATAAGAACTACTGTTGAAGGTCGTAATAGAGACTTCGTGCATTACGCATATGCATGTGAAGCGTTTGAGTAGTGCTCTACTCTCAGTGTCTCAAGGTCAAGCAATTATCTCGGCTTAAATTACTTTCAGCTGATCTTTTTTGCTGTTTGAGTATTAAATGAGTTAACAGATATCAACAATAACAATTTTTAATGGCAGTAGATACTTTAATAAACACTATTTTTAATAGATATTATAAAAAATATACCGTTTTGAAAAGATATTTCGGTGGACGTCGGTTTGTCTGTGTGTGCGGATGATATATGTACGTGGTCACGTTAACGCCCAAAAAACTTTTCGTATTGAGTCCATTCGTTTTTCATTCGCTTCAGTACCATTCTATTAAGCCTATTGAAATTACCGTCTAATTTAATATGATTCAATTAAAAAATGAATAGTACTCGGGTAAAACGGTATGGAAGTTAATATGTTGCAGCGCCATAGAGTGGCGAGAAAAGGTAATAGGAATAGCAAATAAACTTTCTACATGAAAAAAAATAATTAATTATATTACTTTTTTTTTATACTGAAGGTTTAGCATTATGGCCTATTGCTGGAACACACCTATTGGTATTTGGCGGCAGGTTCACTACTAGAGGGTGGTAGCTACCCAGGCGGGCGTTAGAAAAAGCCCTACCACCATGCTATGGTTTCCTCACGATGTTTTCCTTCACCGAAAGCTCAAGCTCTTTGTAGGTGCTTGGGTTCGAACCCACGTCCCTTGACGCGAAGTCGTGCACACTGCCACTGAGCTATCATCACTTCAAAACTGTATACAATAACTTCTTTTTTTTTGTAATGAATGATATCTGTATTTTTGGATTTTTCCAACATTTTATGTTTTTTTTTAATTACATTTTATTTTAATTTCTATTGTCATGAATAAAGAAAATAATGTCACTGTAAAAATATAGCATACGAAAAACAGTACGCGTTTCATTTCTCTCGTACAAAAATAGTGAAATAATCCGCAAACAAATGTATAACACACCCTGCAGGCGTGAACAACTCTTTAAAAACAATTAATACTCTGAATTACAATCAAAATATTTCTTCGATATTATTAAAAAAAAAATTACCCTCCTCTTTATCATTTCGTCCTTCAATTTCAAGATTTCAATTATCACAGAACTTGACAGATTTCACTGAACCTATAATAGCTTGATTACTCATTCATTCTCCGTAACTACTATATTAATATATGATCTCTTAGTATTCATGCCCTTAGAGACGGGAAAATTCTAATTTCACTGTATATCTGTCTCTTACTTTGCTGTTAAAGCCGTATGGTAAATTAAATTTCTATGAAATTAATTTCCAATATAATGAAAGTCTTATAATACCATATTACTTATATACATACTGAATCCAAAGTAAACGATAAAAGTGATTCTCCCTCTAAAGTATCTCATTAAATATACTCGATTTTTAACAAATAATTTTTCATATTTTTCTTGGAAGTAGGATACAATCATGTACTTCCAAATTTATCCATTAAATATCTCGAGGCTTTTCAAGAAAAATACCTTAAGCGACAATTAGCATTTTTACAACAGAGTACTGTTCGTTCTTCATTAAAATGCTCGGTTATTGGGCAGTCGTAATTTCCCATAAGTGAATCACCGTTTTGTGAATGCATTGCACAACAAGGAATATTCACAAGATATTTTTGTCATTCTGTTAGTGTATACTAAAATATAGCCACTAAATACGAGGAATAAGTAATACTTTTGTCTCCTTAAACGTTCCAATATAGTGTGGACTTGCTCTCAATTTTTTTATAGTGAAAATGTTTATCATTATGCCCACAATCTCACCTGATGTTAAGTGACAAAGGAGGCCAAGGTGGTGGACACGCTAAGTGTAGTCTAAGGAACACACCTTCAGATATTATATAAAAAGCCCTTACCACCATGCTATGGTTTCCTCACGATATTTTCCTTCAGCGAAAGCTCGAGCTCACTGTAGTTAGTTGGATTCGAACTGACGTCCCATGACGCAAAGTCGTACACACTACCACTGAGCTATCATCGCTTTAAAATAGCACGTAATCCTTACCTATATGAGACGCAGCGTTTCACGGAAAGTGCTATACGGAATTCCAGTCGCGGTACATCGAAGAGTGTGTATATAAACAACGATAGGGGTTAGATATAATTGAAGGGATTCGAAAGTGATTTATACTGCTTAATGTGCCCTAAATAGTCTCGTTAAAATAATTGCTAGCAATGACATGGTCTGTGCATTTACCCCATTGTAATTGAAGCTTTCCCTTTGTAGCGCCCTTTGGGGTTAGAATAAATTATTTTTAAACCGACGCCTGAACTAAGTCAGTTAATGTTTACCGAAGCTTCTGGCGGGATTAAGAGATCAGCTTGAATGCCTTCGGAGGGCTAACGATTTTGAGCTTTCGCGAATGATTTGAATTATTTCAATGTTTTGTATTTAACATTCGTTGAGCGCGAATAAGCGTCTAAGTAAAATGATTAGTTACATTAAAATTTTGTAAACGCCGTGTTTTTTTTATTTATTTAAATCCACCGCTGAATTTCAGTTAACGCTCTTCCTTATGCCTTATAATATAGTTAATACTATTCAGTACTAAAGTAATAGATTTTATAAGCGATGATAGCTCAGTGGTAGTGTGTACGACTTTGCGTCATGGGCCTCAGTTTAAATCCAACCACCTACAATGAGTTTGAGCTTTCGGTGAAGGAAAATATCGTGAGGAAACCATAGCATGATGGTAGGGCTTTTTCTGATGCCCGCCTGGGTAGCGACCATCCTCAAGTTAAAAATCTGCCGGCAAATACCAATAGGTGTGTTCCGGCAGCAGCACTTGAGAGCCAGTTCCTCCACAGGTTTAGCGTGTCTACCAACTTGGGCCGTATCATCACTTAAGATCAGATGATAATAAATATCATAATGGCCAAGACTCTAAACCAAACCTAAAAAAAAAAATTTTTAAATAAATTAATTTTGTAAAGATTATAAATCAAATGTTGCTTTTTTATGGAATAAGCGGCAAACGAGTAAACTTGTCAACTGACTGAAAGTGATCACCACCGCCCATAGATACCCACAACACCAGAGGAATCGCAAATGAATTGCCAGCCTTTGTGGGAGGGACTGACTCTCAAGCGCCACTGCTGGAACACATCTAATGGTATTTGGCGGCAGATTTTCAACCTGAGGGTGGTAGCTAGCCAGGCGGGTGTTAGAAAAAGCCCTACCACCATGCTATATATAAGAAAAATATAGTCATACGATGACTAAGCAAATATTATTTGCTTTTCTCTTATCTATAGTTCAAATTTACCAAAGTCCGAAAAGGTAATGAATTTAACTTGGTCGTAGGGTTCCTTTCTAATACCCATCTGGCTATCTACCATCCTTAAATTGAAAATCTGCCGCCAAATAATTGTGCTCTGGCAGTCGCACATGAGAACCAGTCCCACCACTAGGTTAACGTGTCACTTAAAATCAAGTGAAATTGTGACCATAACCCTCTACCTATAAACTTAAAAAATATACCTACAAAATGTAGTTAATAGTATGCAGTACCACACTAATGGAATCTCTACATGATACCAATAATTTCACTACGAAAAAGTTATGAATCGATCCTGAAACTGAGTGAAATGGAATAGATATGAGCATATGTAGTTTTTTTTTTTTTTATACTTTATACTTAAGCGTTATGGTTATAATCTCACCTGATCTTAAGTGACGATACGGTCTAAGTTGGTAGACACGCTAAACCTGTAGAGGGGCTGGCTCTCAAGTGCTACTGCCGGAACACACCTATTGGTATTTGGCGGCAGGTTTACAACTTGAGGGTGGTAGCTACCCAGGCGGGCATTAGAAAAAGCCCTACCACCATGCAATGGTTTCCTCACAAAGGAATTCACCGAAAGCTCAAGCTCTTTGTAGGTGCTTGGATTCAAACTCACGTCCTTTGACGCGAAGTCATACACACTACCACTGAGCTATCACCGTTTAGTGTGAGTATCGATTCTGTGGAAGGCATAATCATATCACCTACATTTGAAGGTTTAGTGATAACCGTCTCCAATGATAATGATTCGTAGGGATTAGTGATAATTAAGTATAATGCAAGTCTAAGAAGTGTAGCTTGCATAAGAATAATACATAAAGTAACGAATAGGGTGATAAGGGAACGTTGTGGTGTGGTAGAGGATGCAGTGACAAAGATAGAGAAAGGGACGCTTAATTGGTATGGACATGTAGAGAGGATGGATGAAAGAAGATTAACAAAACAAATTTACAAGGCGAGTGTGAATGGGCAAGCTGGTAAGGGTCGACGTAGGCGAACATATCTCAATCAGATCGAGGACGTTCTGGAGAAAGGTCAGGTCAAAAGTGCCCGTAACCGAAGAGCATGTATGAAGGTGCTTATGAAAGTAGAAGAAGCGAAAGATGTATGTCAGGATCGTAGCAAGTGGAAGGATGTGGTCTCTGCCTACCCTTATGGGAGAGAGGCGTGATAGTATGTATATGTATGTAAGAATAAAGCAGCGAATGAATTTCTATACCTCAATATATAAATATCCCGTGTCGCTATACTCGTTGACGTTAATCCCGGAAGCCATTTTACCTACTTCAATGACATTTTATAATCGGGTGTCCTTTGGTTCAACTTGAGGAATAGGATGGCTTTTACTTAGATAAGTGACCAGGCATATAAATGCAATAGGTGACATAATGGTTAATAGTGTAGTAAAAAGGGTTGCGCAAGATTTGCCAGGTTAACCAGTGAACAAAATATCGTAAGAAATATAAAAAAAAAAAGTTTAATACTCGATGAAAACTTACAGAGAAAGCCCTAGAGAATTGCCCTTCATTTCCAATACCTAATAAACACTTGATGAGACTGTCAAGATGTTTTTGATTATATTGAACGATATACAAAACAGAATTTAAAGTATAGAAACTAATAATAAAGTAAGTGAATCTCAAAGGCTTTGAAATAAATTATTATTGTTAGAGATTTTCTATTTATCTTGTCAAACATTCTGACGTTTGATTCTAACTGAAGATTAAATTACTAGGAGAATAGATTACATGAAAACGTCATGAATAATTAAGTCTAATACCCAAAACTTCAAATAGCGAATCGAAGAAATATTGAAACATTTTAAATGGGTTTTGTGAAGAAATCACAATTAATGTACAAGAACTTAGATTTTAGTTCAAAGTTAGTTAACTTAAGTTTTAGGTTGGTGGTAAAAAGACTTAGGCATCTTTATATTGGAACCTCAAATGAATGTAACTCTATTGATTTGTCCGGAAATAAGAAGTCACGTCAAATCTTTATTACCTAAGTTTACAATTATTTTCGTGATTATGGCGGAAGCATGCCTTTAAATACAGGGGCGACAAGAGAAGCAGTGGAACTACCGACCCGCATTGCCCCATGTTTACATGAAATAATATGATTCCTTCAACCTTGTACTATTTACTTGTATGTGTTTACAGAAATAGGTACGTATTAACCTTGTAACAGCGAATCCTTCATTTTTATGTGAAAAGGACGCATAAACCGAAGCAAAGCGCCGCCGAACAGCAACGTTGAACGCGTGGGAAGCCCATTGTTTGGTTAACCTTGCGTATTGCCGCGATCTGGTACATTTTAACTTATATTTAGATGACGCCATCTTTGAATAGTTTACCTTGTGCTATCATATACGATTTCATAGTTTCGAAATAGCTATTCAATCGAATTCTACAGTTATTCTGAGAATTTGGAGTGAAATTTCTAGAACATGTTACGCATAGGCTCGTTGATGTACAGAAAGAAGTTTTGACGTGAGACATATCATGGGGCAGGTCAAACCGCAGTGCACCGTGAGGACGCGTCGCCACAGCATACGTCGCCACGCTATCTAATAGTATATATAAAGACCAAAGAGAAGAATCAAATTGTGAATCAAAAGAATTAAAATTGTGTATTAAATATATATTATATATGTATGTATGTATATTAAATAGACATCTTTATTTTTAAAAACATCTCAGTATTTTTAAATTTTTTGATTGTGCCATAATTTCAAAGAATTTCGACGATTCACATCTCTCGGATGTACCGCAATGACTCAGTTTTTTTACCGGCTAGTTCTTTTACTAAGCTTTAATAACTTTCTTATACGAATCCAACAGGCACAAAGTAACACCCAAATTCAGAACAAATATTCCGTAATTGTCAGACCAATATCAGAGACACTAGACAATTAAACTAAGGTTGTAATTTAATAATTTAAATAATTTGTTTCAAAGTCTATAGTTTGTACGTCATGGAGCATCACAGAATGTATTTTCCTTATGTATGTAAAAGTTTAGGATCTTATTATATCCATAATAACGTTATAAATGGGAAAGTGAGTTTGTTTGTTGGTTACGCTTTCACGCCTAAACTGCTTATGATGAGTTTTGGTATAAAGATAGACGGAAACCTGTAGATGGTGATAGGCTACTTTTTCTCGCAGAAGCCTTATTGGAAGTGGGGCAAAGAAACGGATAAGCTTTGTATAAAACTTTTTATTGCGTCATGCGATTTGCTTGACAAAATCAATATCAACACGAGCGAAGCCGCACGTAAAATCTAGTTCTTCTATACAATAATGTCAACGGTACGTCCACAAAGTTTTCACTCCAAAAATATCATATATCAATTAAGAACACACTTCGGTCGGTTGCCAAAACGCTATCAAGGAAAATGTAAAATGTACATTATATAATTTGATAAACTCATTTGGGATATAAAAAAGTGTATCCGACCGATTTATTGAAAGAAGAAAATTTTGCAGTGTTTCATAATTTACCTCGAATTCTAATTTGAACTTTATGCGAGATATCTCAAGAATTATTATTTCGAAGATACACTGCGTCGAGAAATTTTCTTCACAACTCGCGCACTTCGCTTCGTTCTGGAACAACGTTTGTTTTTCATTTGGCGCACATCAAAAGAGATAGCGACTGTTACCCTAAAAATAGCCACAAACTCATCAGACGTTGAGTCCCGATGTGGCCCAAGATGGCGGACACGCTAAGCCCAGTGGAGAGACTGGAGCTCAACCGCAACTGATTGAATACACCTATAGATATTTGGCGGCTGATTCTCAAAATGAGGATGGTAGCTAGAAGCGGGCCTTCGACGAAGTCTTGTTCAATAACTATCTGACACATATTTTAACACGCGAACGCGGCTTCGGTGTCACAACTTCATAGTTGTTGAAGCGATGATAGCTCAGTGGTAGTGTGCACGACTACGCATCAAGGGACGTGGGTTCGAACCCAAGCACCTACAATGAGCTTGAGCTTTCGGTGAAGGAAAACATCGTGAGGAAACCATAGCATGGTGGTAGGGCTTTTTCTAATGCCCGCCTGGATAGCTACCACCCTCAAGTTGTAAACCTGCCGCCAAATACCAATAGGTGTGTTCCGGCAGCAGCACTTGAGAGCCAGTTTCTCCACAGGTTTAGCGTGTCTACCAACTTGGGCCGTATCGTCACTTAAGATCAGGTGAGATTATGGCCATAACGCTAAACCTTAAAAATAAAATAAAAAAAAAAAAAACACCCATTGAATCGTGAACTAAAGGGTTGGCCGACTCATATTTCCGCCATACCGTGTAACGGGCGCTCCGTTAGTGTATTACCTCCTTCCTATGACATTAGCCTCTTGCGTGAAGGGCAACAGCGACTGGAAGTAATTTTAGGTTAATTCATCGCACTTAACATCCGGTTTTTTTTTTATTCTTGAGGTTTAGCGTTATGGCCATAATCAAAAGATTTTAAGTGACGATACGGCCCAAGTCGGTAGACACGCTAAACCTGTGGAGGAACTGGCTCTCAAGTGCAACTGCCGGAACACACCTATTGGTATTTGGCGGCAGGTTTACAACTTGAGGGTGGTAGCTACCCAGGCGGGCATTAGAAAAAGCCCTACCACCATGCTATGGTTTCCTCACGGTGTTTTCCTTCACCGAATACTCAAGTTCATTGTAGGTGCTTGGGTTCGAACCCACGTCCCTTGACGGTAAAACGTGCACACTACCACTGAGCTATCAACGCTTCATCAGGTGCAAAAATAATCCTGTCGCATTTAACGTTTCACGTTAATTGTCGTTTTAACGCCGCCGCTTGTGCATTGGACGGTTCGCGTTACGTCTGGCGATGTTCCAGTTCTGCTGACCAACGGTATTCACCGGTTACCGCGTTTCTTATTCGGCTAATACATTACTCACCCGTATTTTCGTATACTGAGCATCGATTCGGACGGAGATAGAATTCATTTTAACCGTAGCTACAACGGACTGCTCAACGTTGGGCCTAGATGAGACGTCACCGACAGATGATGTCATATCGACGTCTATGACATATAATAGAGTTGTAACTGAACCAATCAAGACATTATATATCTTTGGAAAATTATTATCGAACTGTGAAATAGGTATAGAGACCAAAATATATTTTTAGCTATAATGTCTACGTCTAAGCTGATAACTTTGAAAATATTAGATTATTTTTGATAAAATTCGACACGGTGATAGCTGACACTACGAGTTAATGTATAGGTAATGTACCTTTTAAGTTATAAACCGATACATTTCCTCCGGGATAAGAGCTAAATTAAAAAAAATAATTTACCATGTTTTTATACCGGACTAAAAATTAGAAAATAATAGATTTGAAAACGAAAACTATGGGGCTTATGTTTATAGTGATGTATTGCGTTTATTCAGATTAGAGGTATATTTAAATATATAGCTGATCGAGAACTTACTTATAAATTTATTATAAATTTATTATCGAAAAAACAAAGAATTAATTCCTTCATATTTTCATGTACTATCATTTACTTATCAGCTATGGTCCGAATTTCAAATATCTAACTCATCGGGAAATTTAAAACCAATCACAACAACAACGACCAGACATACAAGAAAGCGAATTAATAAATTAGGAAAATTACGCACTAAGCTAAATTGTAGACAAATTTGATAAAATTTTCTCTCCTTGAAAGCTGACAATATAGCTAATTACATGCATATGTATGTAAATACGTAAATATGGATATATATCTGTATAAATTCCATTATTATTTAAACGATCACAATGATTCTGTAGATAAAAATGTAAAACGGTAAATCTTACGAATAACAAATCAGTATATTGCCTCTAATATTTCAGAAGAACCAGCCGGAGTCCTTTGACTGCCCGCGTCGAAACAATTTGTTGTAAGATAAAATAGAAAGATCAAATTACTTGATTTCACTTTAAACGTCAAATCATTTAAGTGAAATAATAAAAAGTATTTAAGTTATTCAAAATCACTCGAACTTCGTCTCTTTTCTCCTCCGTTTCATTCGAGCTGGCAGATGAGGTGAAGGTCACGTTGGGAGCTAATATATTGAAACACTAACTGCGCCAGTGACTTCGTTTATATGAAACAAAACTTTTTTTTTTTACAGTCAGGCCATAATCTCACCTTATCTTAAGTGACGATACGGCCCAAGTTGGTAGACACGCTAAACCTGTAGAGCAACTTGCTCTCTAATCCAACGCCGGAACACACCTATAGGTATGTAGCGGCAGATTTTCAACTTGAGGGTGGTAGCTAGCCAGGCGGGAGCCCTACCACCATGCTACGGTTTTCTTTCTTCTTTCATCATGCTCATTGTAGGTGGTTGGATTTGAACTCACGTCCCTTGACGCAAAGTCGTACACACTACCACTGAGCTATCATCGCTTCAATTGACCTAAATTACCTATGTTTTGTGTTCAGTATGGGCCTTTGTGTTCCGGCATAGTGAACGAGAACCAGCTCTTACCGTCTAGGTCAGCGATACAGCAGTTTAGCGGCCATTTACCATCAGACGAGCGATCTGCCTGTTTGTCCATTAGAAAGCTCGGGAACAGCATTATTCTTGCGGAATAAAAAATTAACCTGTGTTCTTTACCGTGCTCTAATGTGCATGTGAAATTCACGATGATTAGTGCAGCGGTTAAGACGTGATAGAGTGTAGAACATACAAACATACATTCATATTTATTGTTCCGCCAATGTATATAATTTCGCCAATATCATGTGTATAAGCAAACAAGTAACGTTCAGGCAAAGAAAATTATTTATTCGATTACACAAATACAGTCTCATCTCATGATATACATTTTTTCATAATTTATAGGTGTAGTGCTATGGCTTCAATCTCCTCTGATGGAAAGTGATGATATGGGCCAAGGTGGTGGACATGCTAAGCATAGTGGAGGGATTGGCTCTCAAATGCAACCGTCAGAACACGCCTATAGGTATTTATGGCAGATTTTCAACTTGACAGCAGCTGCTCACCAGGCAATAGGCGTGATCTGGCAGATGCATGCCTATAGGTATTTATGGCAGATTTTCAACTTGACAACAGCAGCTAACCAGGCGGGTATTACTCTACCACCATGGTATGGTATTATTAAGATGTTTTCCTACATCGAAAGCTCCATCTCATAGCAGGAATTCGAACTCACGTCACTAGACGCTGCATCCGTCCACAGTACTACTGAGCAACCTTCGCTTCAAAATCTGTAACAATTCACCTTGGCTATCTGGAAACTATATTAAATCACGTAAAAAACAATATGTAAAGTGTCTGCACTATACCAGGATAGATCACCTATATCGTGCAACTAACAAGCAAATCCAGTCACTGTGAAAACTTTAACACTTTAATTTGCAACTATGCTTTACCTGCGGCATCGCTCGCATTATTATTGATTTTGCCAAAGAAATCGGATGACGCAATAAAATTTTCATGCAAAGTTACCTACTTTACCCCACTTCCGATAAGTTTTTCGCGAGATAAATTACCCTATCTCCGTCTCCGATCTCCCCACTATATCTGTACCAAAATTCATCGCAATCGATTCAACGGTTTAGGCGTGAAAGTGTAACGAACAAACTCACTATCGCATTTGTAATATAGGTATAATACAGCCAAACACAATTGTTGTATTATCCAAAAGTTTGTGAATCTTCTGCACTACATTTATGAGTAGCTGACGTTAACGACGCAATAACATATTATATTTCCCTGCCGACCTCACGCCTGTAAAGTCGTAAAGTTTTGGAACGTATCGCCAAACAACATTTTCTTGTAATAATTCCACGAGCCGGTCCCAGCGTTTATTTATAACTTCAAGTCCAACGCTAACCTAATTCACTGTAAATATCAAATGCTTCAGTGAAAATTACTAGAAAATTTATCTATAACGTGATTATTAAAGTGTAATTTGAAATTTGTGAGTGAAACTTTCGTGAAATGCGTGAAACTTTAGCACATTTTTCTAAATGTAAGAGAAAATAGATAGATATTAGATGGTGTAACAGGATTATATACATTGTAAATCTAACAGAGCTTTTCTTAATTTCTCAATGTTACACTTTTATCACGTGCAATGAACGTATTCGAGACGATAGCTCAGTTGTTAGTTTGTACGGACGTCGCGTCACGTGACGCGAGTTCGAACCTACCTGATATGAGCTTGAGCTTTCGGTGAAGAAAATAATATTGATGAAACTACAGCATGGTGGTAGGGCTTTTTCTAATGCCCGCCTGGTGAGCTACCACTGTAAATTTGAAAATCTGCACCCAAATACCTATAGGTGTGTTCAAACAGTTACATTTGACAGCCAGTCCTTCCACTACTTTTGAAGTGACAACTTCTTAATGCAGGCGCGCTTAGCACTATATTTCGTGAGTAATGAATGAGACTGACCTGAAACGCTCTCCCATGTAACGCTATGTAATCAACGCGACACTGCTGTGCTCGCTCAGCGACCGGAAAACGCTATGTAATTGAGTTATAATGCGGTATAATTAAATTCTTTTTTTTACGTAATAACAAGCAGGCGTGTCACCTGATGGTAAGTGATCACCGCCGCCCGTGGACACCCACAACACAGGGGGGAAATGAAGATGCTTTGCCGGTCTTTTTTGGAGGGACTGGCTCTCAAGTGCTACAGCTGGAACACACCTATTGGTATTTGGTGGTAGATTTTTAACTTGAGGATGATAATGCCAGATGCCATTAGAAAAAGTCCTACCACCATATCATTACCCTCGCTTTGATAATATTTCCATATGTCGTTCGTCAGACATCTTCCGTGCTATGATTCAAGGCTTTCTTTGTTACGGAAAAATTTACAAGCACACAGTTAACGAGCGGATTCGGGTGTCGCGGTGTTTGCATGCACGGACCCGCGACACCCCAGGAAGGCGACAGACGGCCGTGGGGTTTTTAGTGGGTATTCCCAGCCCTTAGCACCAGATGATTCCCAGATACCCTTCTCAGTCCCCCTGGGCGGGGAGGGGAGCGTAAATACATTTCCCCACGTAAAAAAGGGGTGCATTCAGAAAAATAATTTCGTTATTTTACAACCGATACATTCTGACTATAACACCGAGTTAACTAAACAAATTTACAAACAAAAACAAAAAACAACACATTTTACAATGAGCTCCGGTCGCTAAAAAATATGCAATGTGCCAAATAAAAGAATTTGATTCATTTTTATATGGTTGATGTCATGGCAACAATTTCAACTAATTTTAAGTGACGATGTGGCCCGAGATGGTGGACACTCTTAACCTACGGAGAGACTGGATTTCAAGTGCAACTTCCGGAACACACCTATAGATATTTCAACTTTCAACGTCACGGTGGCAGCTAGCCAGTTGGGCATTAGAAAAAGGTCTACCCGCATGCTATGGTTTCCTCAGAATGCTTTTCCCAAGGTCAGTTTCATTGCAGGTGATCTACCCGTGCTGGACTACGGAGCCACAGCTTTACCAGAACCTCCATCCCGACGCGAAGCAAAAAGTTCGAAAAGTCTTTTCTTTATCGCACAGTGGAGCCGTGGAACCGTCTTCCGGTCTGGGCGTTCCCTCCTTAAAATATGGGGTCTTTTAAACGAGGCGTGAAGAGACATTTAGTGGGCCGGCAAGACAGTTGAGACTCAAAGGAATTAGCCCCCACGCCAGTCACTACTGTTACTGGACTGTACTGAAACTTAACATCAGTTGAAATACAGTCACTTTGCCGAGCTAGAATAAAAAAGAGGTGAATTCGGAACCACGTCCAGTGACGTGGCATTCGTACACACTACCAGTACTGATTCATCATCGAATAAGTGACGATGTGTCCCAAGATGGTGGGTTGGAAGCCTTGTGGAGGAACTGGTTCTCAAGTGCAACGACCGGAAGTAAAGTTATTTTATAACTATATATAAAATTAATAAACGTTATATTTGCATGGTGGTAGGGCTTTTTCTAATGCCCGCCTGGCTAGCTACCACCCTCAAGTTGTAAACCTGTCGCCAAATATCAATAGGTGTGTTCCGGCAGCTGCACTTGAGAGCCAGTTCCTGCACAGGTTTAGCGTGTCTACCAACTTGCGCTGTATCGTCACTTAAGATCAGGTGAGATTATGGCGATAACGCTAAACCTTAAGTATAAAAAATACATATATATTTAGCAGAATATAAAGTATGAGAGATGACAGCTGATTGAGTAGAGTGGAAGATGAAAACATAATATGCCGACCCAACTTTCGTAGGATAAGAGTTATGAAGAAGATTATCGTCCATATCAAATGTCTGATGTAGTCTTAGCTGGATCGCGGATTCTCAGCCTATGAAAATATAGATTTTCCGTCTAATGACATCACCACGTCAAAATATATCGCAAGCGGACGGCGTATATACTTAGCCAAACGAAAATACGCCAGCCCTGCGGATGATGTCACTTGTATTCGCTTACACGGTCAGCCCGGTTCCCTCCTTGATATCTAAAGCCGGTAACACACGAGCGAAACTCCCGTGCATACGGTTCTAATAAAATTTACATCCAAATTTTGAAGCGATGATAGCTCAGTGATAGTGTGTACGACTTCGCGTCAAGGGACGTATGTTGGAATTCAAGCACCTACACTGTGCTTGAACTTCCGGTGAAGGAAAACATCGTGAGGAAGCCATAGCATGTTGGTAAGGCTTTTTCTAATGCCCGCCTGGCTAGCTACCACCCTCAAGTTTTAAACCTGCCGCCAACAATAGGTGTGTTCCTCCACAGGTTTAGCGTGTCTACCAACTTGGGCCGTATCATCACTTAAGATTAGGTGAGATTATTGCCATAACGCTAAACCTTAAGTACATAAAAAAAAACAGACCGTACTGTATTCGCATTAATTAGTATTATTAGTAGAGCTTGTATTGAAATAACGAAAGATGAAATCGACTGTGAAAGATGTCAAACATGGTTGTGAAATAGGTATATAATAAATAGGTAAATAGGCAAATAGGCCTATCAGTGTTTCGTATAGAATATTAAAAGTAATTATGTTTACATATCAAACCTTCTCAGGACAACATCGTAAACGGCAAAAATCTTACCGATATTTTTTTATTGTAACCTAAAATTATCTTTGCAAATTAGAAGTAGTATGAAAGTCAATATTTTATTAGATCAATATTTGATTATAAAAAATTAAGTCGTATTTTTTAATAAAAATATCATAAATACTTTTTAATTAGAAACGAAAACCTCTTCCCTGTAAAAATTACTAATATCGCTTACGATGGTTTCTCTTAAAAGGCTCGATATAATAAGAAATTTAACTAATATTAAATACTAAAAATGAATGTGTTGTCTGGTTTGTGAACTTGAAATACAAGAGATGTATTATTAAACAACCAATACTACAGAACTGTAAAGCCCTTGGAATAATGTCAGGAAGCTGCAATTTCAAATTCAATAAACAGAATTGCGTGTGAATCAGCTCCGACGTAGGTCTTCTTAAGATTCATACAGATATGACATTAACTGATAAACCAAAACGTATTTATATGCTATAATTACAAGATCGTCAGCTTAAACTAACCACTAAAACAATTATAAGCACTAAGACAACAAAAGATAGTAATAGTTCTTAAGTACAATTGTCATGTAATGGACGATTCAAGTTTAAAACCCGTAACACTTTGAACTAGCGCTTCCATTAATCCAATCCTCGTAAAATATCCTTTTACCGGAAGATGTATATGAAAATTGTATCCGTAAGGACTAAACCGCAACTAAGTAATCTCTATGTAATGAAAAACCTGCGACAATATATCCGTCCAAGTTACTGGAAACTGCACAACCTATTTCAATAGATATCTGTCAATGTGTATTTCATAGTTCGAATTGGAAGAGTGGAGTTAATCCTATGTTTTAATGTAATATGTGACCCTGCAATGTGCCATTGGTTTCAAGCTTTTTGAATTGCTTTCGGCCACTTCTGGGTGTGTAAAAACTGACTAAAAACTTCAAAATCATGTTCCTACTATGCTCGAGTCAAGTGACAAAAACACAAAGAAAGTGTTGTTGAAAATTAAGTTTATTGAAATTTTTATAAAAATAAACTAGGTAATGTCGATTGGGTTTTATTTATATTTTGTATTGGATACGTATAACCTATTCTGCTCTTTGATAAATAAATAACGCTTATGAACAAAGTCGGTGCTCGAAGTAAAAGTAACGCTTTTAATTTACAAACAATGAAAGTTTCATATTAGATTACTATTATTATAAATGCGACAGTGAGTTTGTTTGTTACGCTTTCACACTAAATCGATTGTGATGAATTTCGGTTTAGAGACAGATGGGACCTAGAGACGGTGATTGGCTATTATTTCTCGCGAAAATCTTATTTGAAGTGGGATAAAGAGAGAGAAAATATTGTATTATACATTTTAGTGCATCATCTGATTTGCTTGACAAAATCAATATTAACGCGACTGAAGCCGCGTGTAAAGGTTAGTATTAGATAATGGAAAGTTCTAGAAAGTTAATTGATAGTTTTAAGTTTTCTCTGACGGGAATCAATACATTGATGACTGTACACTTTCTTTTTATTCTGCTATAACAGTAGTATTTTTAACTGTGGAATTACGTAGTTAAAATTAACTGGTGTCGAAGACGTTGATCTGCTCCATTTGGTAGTCAATAACTGTACCAGAGTCATATATCATATCATGCAGTAGTTATAAACTATCATCATTGTAAGACGTACACAAGATGTTTATTAATAAAGGCATATTACTGAGTACATTAAAAAGTATAATATTTCAGTACGAATGTCTAAAAAAGACGTTTATTTGAGTATGTAAATCTTCAGCCGTGCAAACACAGACACACACACACCGTACGTGTGTAGCCAGCCTTAAAGTCAAACCGGAAAGACACCGTTTATTTTTCTTACAATTCTTAATTGAAAACTTGGCTCGGTTTCATAATTATGTTTGATCGATTAAAACGAAATCTTGCGTCGTTATCTGTTGTTTCGAAATGGCAAGAATAAAAATTAAAAAGATATGTTTCACTAGGTGCGTCGACAGACAATGCCCCACCGTCTGTAAAATTTAATACTTCACACAGCATCACTTATCTCGTTGAAGTAGAATCAAAGAACAAACATTGTACATAAAAAAATACTTTATTATTATATTTTCTACTCAAACATCAAACTGAAGCGATGATAGCTCAGTGGTAGTGTGCACGACTTCGCGTCAAGACGTGGGTTCGAATCCAAGCACCTACAATGAGCTTGAGCTTTCGGTGAAGGAAAACATCGTGAGGAAACCATAGCATGGTGGTAGGGCTTTTTCTAATGCCCGCCTGGCTAGCTGCCACCCTCAAGTTGTAAGCCTGCCGCCAAATACCAATAGGTGTGTTCCGGCAGTTGCACTTGAGAGCCAGTTCCTCCACAGGTTTAGCGTGTCTACCAACTTGGGCCGTATCGTCACTTTAAGATCAGGTGAGATTATGGCCATAACGCTAAACCTTAAGTATAAAAAAATGGATACTTACGTAATCTCTCTATATAACAAAAACAACCGAGAAAATGATGAATACAGAATTTTCCAATTCGTCCCGAAACTCTATCAACGATTTTAATAAAATCCCGAAGTAGTACACGCCATAAGTTCATTTCTCAAAACGCTTCCACAAGCATCATAAACCGCCAGCCTTTCATACTCCGACGTATGGTTGGACTTGGAGCGATTTTGTATGTTCGCGATAATTTTAAATTATACCGCTGAAGTCAGTTACGCGGCTTTATCTTTATTAACATCGGATTTACAGAGATCAGTAAATAGATATCAAGTCGACAGTGACTGTTGTGATGTGAAAACAGCGTAATAACTAAGTAGTTTTCATTTCTTCACGAACTAGGGCTTTTAGTGAAGGAAAACGCCGAAGAAAAGTATGATGGAAAAACAGTTTGTTTCTAACAAACACACTAACATGTTGTCATCATCAAATATATTCATGTTCAATGTCAAAATTTATAGTATATCAGCCAACGTAGTATTACTAAGTATATTACAGGAGAATTATTCGAGTAAATTGTAAGGCTGTTTACATTTGACATTGGCGAAATCGCCTGAACAGACAGATGCTGTAAACATAAAACTCAACTCCGAGGAATATGGATTTAGGTAAATTGAAAGCTAAAAATGTATATAAAGGCAGCCAAACTAAATCACACCCTTCAGTTGAATTTCTTAAATTGATCGATTGAAAGCATATTAAAAGCATACTTTATATCATTTTTCTTCATCGTACAACGAAATATGCATACCGTGCCACTTTCATAACCTTCCACTATCAATTCTCGACCGGTTATAAAATTACCACCTAAGAAAATACTTACATACTTAAAAATTACTTAAAATATGTTTAAGTTGAATATTGAACGTTAATGTTATTGTATACTACAAATCTTACGTAGGTAGGTATACCGGAACCGGATTTGGAACTAGAGGCTTGTTATTTGCTTTATCGGAGTCGAAGGTAAAATGGAGATAGAGAAGAAGACAGATGTGTTACATAAAAAATAATATATTACATTATAATATTAGTCGGTACTGGAGATTGTAACAAGCGACGAAATTTGGTGTCGTCCATAAAACTTAAGGGAAGTCCCTGTAGAGCAATGCTTTAAAAAAACAACCAACTCCATTATAACCTCCGATTCAAAAGCACCGAAGCCGACGCCGGAGTCAGAGGTGGAAATGCAACCGGAAGTTCCGACCTTCCGGAATCATAACATCCCTATTGTATACCATTACAATCTATCTCATCACATGTCACAAGACCATAATTGTTTAATAAGAATTTGGTAAACTCAACCACCCCCTAGCATGTAAGCCGGAATTTCCGAAACACAGTTTCTTAGAACAAATCCACTACGCGAGTATATTGTACAGTTATATCGATAATATGTAACCACGTCAGCTGTAATGAAAGACAAACAGTATCAGGATTATTTTACTTCCTTGTTGACACTCACAACACATATTTGGAGTCGCAACTACGCCACACAAACACTTAGGAAAGTCTACACCCTTTCACAACTAAGATCATTTTCAATATATTTTTTAGACTCACCATAACGTTCATTTACAAAGGTACCAGTGACAAAAACATAGCGTTTAAAAACAATTAATATTGTTAACGTCATTAATCAAGTTTTATATAACAAAACTTTAAGGTATCTCATAAAGAAAACCACAGTATTTAGCGCTCCCCCTACATTATTATATATGCACCGTTTTCAAGCTGTCACCATCCAAACTCTTTTTACAAGTACAGTGCAATTAATTGTTATTAAGTCTTCGAATAATTCCACCGCAAATTCTTAAAATATTGTTTTATGTATGAACTATAAGCCTTTGCTCAATTCAGATACAAGTACACATTATTGTATTAGAGATAATCTACGATCAGAATAAACTTAACATAAATCTCAGACGTTTGTTTATAATCTTCTATAGTTTTTAGTTATAATATACTAACTTAGTTATAATATATTTAATTTTGAAGCGATGATAGCTCAGTGGTAATGTGTACGACTTCGTGTCAAGGTTTCGGTGAAGGAAAACATCGTGAGGAAACCATAGCATGGTGGTAGGGATTTTCTAATGCCCGTCTGGCTAGCTACCACTCTCAAGTTAAAAATCTGCCGCCAAATACCAATAGGTGTATTCCGACAGCTGCACTTGTGAGCCAGTTCCTCCACTGGATGATTAGATCTTAAGATCAGGTGAGATTATGGCCGTAACGCAAGCCATTAACTTTAAAAATACTATCTAACCCTGTGAACTTGGTATCATCTAAAATCAATGTTCTTTATTCTCGATAAAACTCAAAAACTGTTTGACTTGTATTTGACTTGATAACACCAACGTCTTAAATGCCTTTTACATCAAATATAAATATAGGAGGGGAATGGAACCAACGACCCTTGAGGCAGCTTCCGTACACACTACTAACTGAGCTATCATCGCTTCACTACTTTTCAAATTACGAGATTAAAAAAAAAAACTGGCCTTTTTTATATAAATATTGTCCTGACAATAACGAACACAATAAAAAACTATTATCCAATTTGGTGCAGTCGTTCATAAGTTATGCGCGTACATATAATATATAAAGATTATCTATCTTTTCAATCAACTTACTTAATTTTCTCTTTCATAAGAACCTTCTCCTGATAATAATTAACACAACAAAAAAGAGATAAGCCAAATTGATCCATCCGTACACGCGTGATGCTATGACCAAGGGAAATAGAGATTCATTTATCTTATATATCTTATAATCATATATATAGATGATAACTTATAAATTTCTTTTTGACACATGTATACCTTGACGTTTAAACAAAGGCTAATCTTGGAGTATTGGGTTCTAAAGCGGAATCTCTAAACAGAGTTAGTTACATGCTTCCGACTATATGACTCTTTTAAGTAGATTTACAATTTACCACGTTTTCATTAACTCACCTTCTTGTGTCTGAATTTTGTAATTAATTTTAAACTAACTTCCCGACGAACTAGATATTTGAAATTTGGACCATAGTTAAATTTGGAGCATGTGAAAAAGAAATGCTAAAAGGATGAGATAAAGATATGAATATGTTTTAATACTGACAAATGAACAGAATCTATTAAAATTTCATTCACATTACCCTAAAAAAAAGAAAAAACAAATTGCATGTCCCCATGGTTTTCGTTTCCAATCTTTTATTTTATTTTTGTCCGTTATAAAAACATGGCACATGATTTTTTTGTATTATTATTTTAAGTTAAGTAGTGAAGTTGCGACAGATCTCGGGTACAATTTGCGACTGCAGAATGCCCCTTACCTTGAGGGTAGAATATATAAGTCTATTCTACGACCTGTCGTATTGCATGGATCTGAGTACTGGGCTAGTAAGAAAACGGATGTGTGTCGGTTGCATGCATCAAAAATGCGAATATTGAGATATGTGATATTACAAGGATGGACAAAGTCAGCAATGAGTATGTAAGAGGAAGATTTGAAAGTGGCACCAGGGGTAGATAAGTTGGAGGGAAATCGCTTGTCTTGGTTTGGACATGTCATGAGAAAAGCGGAAACGTTTGTGGTGAGAAAACTAATGGATACGAATGTTGAAGGGTGGAAAGGGAGAGGAAGACCAAAGAGAAGATAGAGAATATGAGAGGAAAGAGATAAAAAAAAACTAAATGGAGAGATGACACCTGACAGAGATGTATGGAAGAGCAAAACGTATTGTACCGACCCCAAATAACTTGAGAACAGGACAAGATAATGATGAATTGTATGGCTAAACAGAATATCATAGGCTTTACCCGTTTTATCTCTTAATGAACAATTTTCTAATAATTGCTAAGTAGATGTTCAGTCTGGATACAGGCATTTTCAATCTAGCTTAATGAAAACCAGGCCTCGAATTCCATGTTACTCTATAACTTTGGTCGTCTAATTATACATCACGGATCATTAATCATATAAATACTATGAGTGATTAACACAGCAGTATTGCAAATCATAAATCAAATTATCGACAACGAGCTAATGTTTGTGATTCTACTTATAACACTTGAGCCAAATCTGTGTATTCGGTATATGAACTTCAATGTTTTTATACTGTATTCCTGTGGCTTGATACGCGTAACGGTATTTTGATAGGTTGTAGTTTTGATCTGGCATTAACTGAAAATTCTGCCTAAGATTATGGATAAGCTAAGCCAAGCAAAGGGACTCAAATCCAATCAACAAAAAAATATTTAATTAAGGCGTTGAAAGAAAGAAATTAACTCAACCATCGAGAAGAACAGGCAAGATACTCAATGTGATTACATTATATATTTAAACAAATTAATATATTTTCTATAGTTTTTGTGGATGCAGAGAGAGAGGTGTTAGTTCCAGACATCACCATCGTATATATATTGATCGAATTTGCAAAAGCTTTTGGTATCAAAACCCGTTTGACATGCCGCTTGGACTGACCCGGGCAAATCAGTAATGTGCTTTGGGACTTTGATATACAAGCTAACATTATCACCACAGGAACTGTTACCGATCTTACAGTGTCTAAAATATGGGGTAATAGTTAATGGCTTTCAAATGTAACCCCCAGAACACATCTATAGGTATTCGGCTATGGATTATCACCTTGATGATGGTTAATAGTCTTAGAAAATAGCATGCTATTTCATCACGTTATTTCCTTCACCGGAAGCTCAATCTCATTTCAGGGATGCGAACTCACGTCCGTTAAGGCTACGTTGACATTGTCAAAGTTTTTCTTTGACTTCGTTTAAACCATTTGAGAATATTAGACTTGACGAGCTGAAGCGGATAATTATCTTGTATTTACAAAAGATAATAGAAAAGTCTTTATTAAACATAATGAATATTCCAAGACATAGTAATTATCTGTTGAACCCCGCACTGGGAAATAAATCCTGTATCGCAGGTGTTCGACCGAAGCCAAGTTACAAAATATACATCGTGTTAGTGCCACAAGTGATCCAATTAGAAAAGAAAAACTATTTATATATAAAAATTTCGTGTCACGTTCTTTGCCCGGAATTAACTCCTACACCAATGAACAGATTTCAATCAAATTTGATTTAAACATGAGATAACGTTGTAGCCGATATGATTGACTGCTCGAAAAGGCAGAACAAGGTCTGCCGAGTCAACTAATATATGAATAATTAAAAAAAAAAAATTATAATAATATAAAAATTAAAATAATAATAATAATAATAATAATAATAATATAAAAATTAAAATAAAAAATAAAAAAAAATATTAAAAAAAAAAAAAAATACGTTAAATTTATACAATGCTATAAATAAGCTAATATAATAGAAGCACACACACACACACACACACACACACTCACACACATGCGTGCCCGCGCACGCACACACAGTAGTCAATCCTACAAGCGTTGGTAAATCGCTAATATTGACACCACAGATCATTTTTAGTGAATGTTCACCCGGAGCAGTTCTTGACCCACATTGCGGCCGGCATCAGACTGCATAACCCTACTTTTGCCTATGAAACATTTCTGAATGAATTTTATGATGCCTCACGTACAGTTCCAGTGAAATATGGATTCGTAATACTCGTTTTACCATGTTAATAATATATCTGTTGCCTAGAGTTCGAATTAGTTCGTGGAATATTTCCATGTATTTCTAAATGTTTCTATGTCAGTACAGTAGAAGTGATACAAAATTCACATATGACATTTTACTTCAAAATTCGCCTGACTCTCTATTGGCTGATAACTCGACCAACGTGCCTCGAAGCGCTTTCAATTACAGCACAATAACTTTGCAATGGATAAATATATGGTTATATATTTACAAAATGCCCTACCGCCATACTGAAATTCCTTATGCACATTAGCTGATTGAAAAATAAAACAAGCTAAAAAAAAACATTGTTACAGGTACATTGCCTGGTGTATGGTAGTAACTTCTCAACCGGGTATACCTCAAGTGATGATAGTTCAGAAGGTAAGTGTACGGACGCCGCAACAATGGAAGTGAGTTCAAATACTTCCAACGAGCATGACATTTCCGTGAAGTTTCCCTCCGCAAACGCTTGAGCCTAGGTTCGATACTCCGGATAGGGGCCCTCGAGCGACTCTGCTCCCGCACTCAGTGACACAGTGACACTCTACATCATCCCACCGCATATCATCTGTTGATCAGTTGATCTGTTGGTCAGTTAGGATCGCGAATCCTTTCTTCACTTTCCTCAGCACTCGCCCCAAATAAAGTTAGGCGAAGCTGTCAAAGCCCCTAAGGGTAACAGCGTACGTCAAGTAAAAAAAAAAACCTTTCTGTGAAAGATAGCATCGTGAAACTTTACCACTATGCAGTGATAGGGTTTTTCTAATGCAAACGTGGCTAGCTACCACGTTCGAGCTGATAATCAGCCGCCAAATACCTATAGGTGTGTTCCGGTAGTTGCACTTGAGAGCCAGTCGTTCCACGGGGCTACCTTGAACACGTCGCCATTTAACATCAATTAAGATATAACAGCTTCAATCAACAGCCAGTACCAGGGGATAGTATCGTTAGATTATCATCATCTTCTCCAGGATTGAACTCGGAATAATCTGAAATTCGGTCGTCATAAACAAAATCCCCCTAACATTTATTAATCTCGTTTGTGTAACCTCTTGACAATAGAAACGTGAGATCCGACCCGAAAGCCTCGACCTCCTAAAAGAAAACTCTGTCTATTCTATAGGACACATAACTACGTTGAGAATAATTAGATTCAGTGTCACTGTTAACTATATTAGTAAAGAAAAAGATATGAAATAAACAGAATAAATAAAAACATACATTTTTAAAATACTTTTTTTTTATAGTTAAGGCTTTAGCGTTATGGCCATAATCTCACCTGATCTTAAGTGACGATACGGCTCAAGTTGGTAGACACGATAAACCTTTGAAGGAACTGGCTCTCAAGTGCAGCTGCCGGAACACACCTATTGGTATTTGGCGGCAGATTTTCAACTTGAGGGTGGTAGCTAGCCTATCAGGCATCAGAAAATTCCCTACCACCATGCTATGGTTTCCTCACGATGTTTTCCTTCACCGGGCGCTCAAGCTCATTGTAGGTGATTGGATTCGAACTCACTTGACGCAAACTCGTACACACTACCACTGACCCATCACGCTTACTTTATACGTTTGTCATAGATTCTCACAATCTCATCTCCTCTTAAGTAACGATGGGCGTCAAAATGGTGGACACGCTGAACCTAGTAGAGAGACTTGCTCTTAAGTACAATTGAGTACAACTAAATTTGACAGCGGAAAATTCCTACTACCATGCTATGGTTTCATCACAATGTATTCTGTGACCAAACGCTCAGACAAACTGCTGGGATTGGAACTCACGTCTATTGACACTGCGTTCGCACACAATACCAACTAAGCCATCATTCTTTCAAAATACGCAAAAACAAATTGTTCAACACGACAGTAATTTCAGTTGAACTGTGATTATCTCCTTGTAATATTGTCAGCGAAGACCAACCGCCTCAGAGCATTCAACGGACTGACCCAGTTTCCGAATTAAATCGCTTATAATAACACAAACATTTGATTTACAAACACATGCGCGATTTTACAACGGGCATTGGGTAATATTTTTGTTGTAAGCACGAGGTGAAATTCCGGGAATCGCTTGGGATATGAATAGAATTCGTGATATTAATTACACGAAGGTCCCTACGATGGGCAAAGGTCCCTACCTAAACGAGGTCGCAGCGTCACACGCCGTATCGGCGATTCTAGAAGAAGTTAATTGTACAAACAAATATTTTAATTTAATTTTCAATAATACAAATCTGTACGCCATCTGTCGTGGTTAACATTGTCCTGGGCTTTCTAGCGTTATCTATTGCAATCAAGTATTGATAAAAACCTTCCCCTTGAAATAATACAACATTGATAGCTCAGTGGTAGTGTGAACGACTTTGTGTCAAGGGACGTGAGTTCGAATACTACCACCTACAATAAGCTTGAGCTTTCGGTGAAGGAAAACATAGCATGGTGGTAGGGCTTTTTCAAATGACCGCCTGGGTAGCTACCACCCTCAAGTTGTAAACCTGCCGCCAAATACCAATAGGTGTGTTCCGGCAGTTGCACTTGAGAGCCAGTTCCTCCACAGGTTTATCGTGTCTACCAATTTGGGCTGTGTCGTCACTTAAAATCAGGCGAGATTATGACCATAACGCTAACCCTTAACTGTAAAAAAAGATTATTATAATATAATTTTGAACCACTAAACATAAAAAGGAATTATGGATAATACGTGAAACTTTAAAGAATAACTCATAACTATTTCTACGTTATATTAAACTAGATTTTACGTCGGGCTTGGCTCACGTTAATATTGATGTTGCCAAACAAATCGAATGAGGAAATAAAAGTTTCATACAAAGTTTCTCCCCCTATTTTCCCCACTTGTAATACTGTTTTGCGCGGGGAAAATTAACCTATCGTCGTCTACAGGTTCCTATCTATCTGTTTTTCATCATAATCTATTCAATGGTTTTAACAAAAAACTCAATTTCGTATTGATAATATTACTAGATTTTACCAGCAGCTTTGCTCGCATTTTTTCCCTCAATAAAAAGTATCCTACGTTACTTCTAATACCTCCAAGAATATGTGTACAAAGTTTCATGATGATCGGTTAAGTAGTTTTCGCGTGAAAGCGTAACGAACAAACATACATTCACATTTATAATATTAGTAGGAAATAAGGCTAATGATAACAATGTCTTTCAATGAACAAACTATTAAAAATAATAGCTAAACAATTGACTAGATTTATATTTTTTATCATATAAAAATAAATCGATATTTTCATAATTCAGCGCATGCAATAAACATATAGAATCACATCCATACATCATTCACATAATGGCCCATTCCATAATAATCATTGGATAGTAAAGTTCTTGGACGTAGCCCTTGAACAAATTGCTTGGGAAATCGGCAATATAACATACTTAGAAATGTTATTACGCAACCTAACGCTATTACCTAAAAAAACTTTTACTAACCTAAGTCTAAAACATGGGATGATTGGCTAGTGTTTATTTCTAGTACTCAAATTATAAAACCTACCGTACCTTAGTTTACAAAACAAACATTAAATTCATAGCGATGAAGGATCAGTTGGTAGCGTGTACGAATGCTACATCAATGGACGTGAGTTCGAATCCACCTGCAATGAGTTTGAGAGTTCGGTTAAGGAAGACATCGTGATAGCATGGTGTTGGAGCTTTCTCTAATGCCCGTCTGGCTACTACCCTAAAGTTGAAAATCTACCGCTAGATATATATCTAGTAATTTTGCACTTGAGAGCCAGTCGTCCACTAGGCTTAGAGTGTCCACCATCTAGGGCCAAAGCTTCACTTAAGGTCAGGTGAGATTGTAGCCATAACACTAAACCTTAACTATAAAGAAAATATAAGAAAAATTCCGCATCGTTTTTTTTTTACAGTTAAGGTTTTAGCGTTATGGGCGTAATGTCACCTGATTTTAAGTGACGATATGGCCCAAGTTGATATACACGCTTTGCCTCTCAAGTGCACCTGCCGGAACCCACCGATTGGTATTTGGCGACAGATTATCAACTTGAGGGTGGTAGCTATCCAGGCGTGCATCAGAAAAAGCCCTACCACCATGCTATGGTTTCCTAACGATGTTTTCGTTCACCGAAAGCTCAAGCTCAATGTAGGTGCTTGGATTCGAACTTACTCCCCTTGACGCGAAGTCATACACACTACCACTGAGCTATCATCGCTTCAAAAACCATAGTCTCATATTCAAACGAATGTATTTTCCTTATATATCTACCTACATTATTAGAGTATCTATCTCAGCTGCTTAAAAGTACATAGACATTAACTTAGGGATGTAAGCAAAGCAGAAGTACTAAGAGAAGCAATATATCATAATTGGAAAATTACAATGCGAATTTAAGAAAACTGAATTTTCTTTGTTTAATTTTATATATGCATTGTTTAAAATCTAATCACATAATACTCTAGAACTAAGCATACTAATGTTTCCTTTCAATAGACATACTTATAATTAATATATATTACAAGCGACGCTAGCTCAGTGGTAGTGTGTAAGAACGCCGCGTCATGGGACGTGAGTTCAAATCCAACCAACTACAATGAGCTTGAGCTTTCGGTGAGGGAAAACATCGTGAGGAAAACATAGCATGGTGGTAGGGCTTTTTCTATTGCCCGCCTGGGTAGCTACCACCCTCAAGTTGTAAACCTGCCGCCAAATACCAATAGGTGTGTTCCGGTAGCAGCACTTGAGAGCCAGTTCCTCCACAGGTTTAGTGTGTCTACCAACTTGGGCCGTATCGTCACTTAAGATCATCTGAGATTATGGCCATAACGCTAAACCTTAAGTATAAAAAAAAATAAAGAATATTACTTCACTGAAGTCGAAATTAATTTATTGTATGTAATATAACTCCTAGATCATGTTGTTCTAGGCGTATTTTTCTAACTATTTCCTTTATCCGTTCTACTTACGTGGTCTTACAATAACTGCAATATCGTTATTATTTGATTGTGATCATTTGTACTTTAGGATAATTTTTTGTATTTGTATTGATCGCCTATAATTAGTTCGCATATCGTAATCAAACATTTTTAAGGACGTTAGTGAATATATAATATGCACACCGTTGGCGCTACCTTCGTAGATAAACAAATAAATACTCTTCGAAAGCGAACACTGAAGATTTCATGAAAACAACCTGAAAACATATCCTGAAATTGGCTTACCCGGAAAGCCAATATTATCAAAAAAAAAAACGGGCGGCCATTTAAGACCGGTAAACTTGTAAATAACATAATTATTCAAGCCCGATGGGACGGAACATTTATCATTAATTCCCTCTGTCACATCTTTCCTCGAGTCCAGAAGTTTCTCGAACTTTCCTTCCGGCTTCTCGTATAATTTTTACATAATTTCTTGTATCGACCCCGACGCTGAAATGATAAAACGATGCCTCCTGATCTCTTTTTGTGTTTCTCTTTTTTGCTCGTTAAAAGTTTCACCTTGTTTTTAATGATAAAATTGTTAATTAAATTCATCATGTTTCGATAGGACGCAAGAAAGAATTCGTTTAACGCTAATAAAAGACATGCAAACAACAAAAGAAACTATAAATAAAAACATTAAAAGAAAAAAAGAAGAAAATACACACATAAATAATAATATTACATATGTTATTACTAGCATATGGCGTGCAGCTCAGCATATGCTGAAGTGACCGAAACAGTCAGCGCTGATTTTCAGCTGGACCAAAATTCAGTTTCGTGCGTGAAAAACTTGTTACACCAATCACAGTAACATTCTGAATAACGAAATTAACAAGAAAAACAAATATATAGTAAAATAAATTCTCCATCTCTTACAAATATAAGACAAAAATTACGTGCAGGGGTATAAATAAATAAATAGATACATACATACATACTATCACGCCTCTCTCCCATAAGGGTAGGCAGAGACCACATTTTTTTCATCAAAAAAAGTAGATAATAATTAGGGTTCTAAAGCTTACCTACTGTTGTAATGCAATTTTTTAACGTCAAATAAATCACCTACCTAAAAACTGGTGGGGATCCAGAATCCACAGATTGTGTAAATAAAAATAAAATTAAAAAAAATGGGTACAAATCATATATTTTACTTTTCAATAACAGGGCAGCGCAATTAAAATACACATCTCGAGACATTGCATTATGTAATAATGGATGTTAAATATTATTTAAAAATAAATCACCCCGATGGGACCCTATTATATACGTGTCAGGAAAATCTCTCGCGATTATAACTCAAATATATATTAGTCAGATGTAAAAATTTCACTCCAACACAGTAAATAAATTTAATCAAACAAATTGGATATCCTAATAAAAGTTTCATACAAAGTTTATCCCCCTCTTTACCCCACTTTCAGTAAGGTTTTTGCGGGAAAAAGTAACCTATCACCGTCTCCAGGCTCCCATCTATCTTTATATCAAAATTCACCATAATCAACTCAGCGGTTTAGGCGTAAAACAGTAACAAACAAACAAACTCATTTTCCCATTTGTAATATTACTAGGGATTCATTAGTTACTAGTTGAACACGCGACTTCGTTCACACGGAACTATGAATTAATGCAAAAAATGTGTCCGATCTTGTAATTTTTTTCAAAACAGCTGTACACCTATTGGTGGTAGCGTGATGTTCAATTATATTACTCCATTAAATAAAAAAAAGTAGTTTCGAGGATTAGCGCATTCAAACAAACAAACTTTTCTGGTCACTAATATTAATATAAGATATATTTCCATGCACACAGTTCAGCACTATTCCATAACGTGATAGGCGGCGCTGTCATCGAGCTATTGACCCTTACAGAGGGATCGTAGATTTACATTCAATAAACATATCAAATTGGAATATTCCAAATCGAAGCGACATATTTCTATGAATAAATTATTAACTGCGATATACTTAGACGTTGGAAAATCTTGAACGCGAACCATAGCGTCGTGCCGCCTTTGCGACTATTTTCGTGACGTCGAAATATAAAGACAAGTTCATCGTATATTATATGATAATGATATTCATACATAGACGCCTACCGACTGCTAAACGCTCGAAATTTATTCCGGGTTCAACCACGAAACTGTTACTATCTGCTACGACAAACGACGTTCAGTAACCAACAATAATCATATACTCATATCTCTAGTGATACAGCAATGTATCGTCAGACATCAAGAGGTTCAAATCCCTGCAAGAAGCCTGAGTTTTCTTGAAGGAAAACATAGTGATGAAAACATAGCATCTTAAGTGACGATACGGCCCAAGATGGTAGACACGCTAAACCTGTGGAGGAACTAGTTCTCAAGTGCTGCTGCCGGAACACACCTATTGGTATTTGGCAGCAGGTGACAACTTGAGGGTGGTAGTTACCGAGGCTGGCATTAGAAAAAACCCTACCACCATGCTATGCTTTCCTCACGATGTTTTCCTTCACCGAAAGCTCGAGCTCATTGTAGGTGCTTGGATTCGAACTCACGTCCCTTGACGCGAAGTCGTGCACACTACCACCGAGCTATCATCGCTTCAAATATAAAACTACAAAAATATAAAGTACAAAATTCCAGTAAAAACATTAACGGGACAGATTAATTCAAAAACTACATATAAACTATATACATGTGTAGTATGTATTTAAAGGTAAACCGGATGTCAAAGCACGGAACCCTATTTTGGCATCCTGGTACCCATTAACCGTGTGATATCTTTATAAAATCGAATATGGTGCAGTCGTATTTTATTTTCCTTCAACAAAACTCAAACTGGATTCGAACTCATTACAAAAATATCTCATCGGAACCGACTACCATTTTACCATCATACCATCCTCGATAATTTAGCTGACACTTCTCGTTTCCATTCTGTTTTAAAGAAACTTCCAGTGCTAAATACCTTGCGGAACTGAACGTCGCGTTGAGAGATCCGCGGGTTCGCCAACCGTATGTACTGAGCTTCCGTACTCCGAGAATAACTCGCCAGAGTGAGATTTTTTTTTCTCTACAACTCTCACACAAACAGTGAGCATTTGTTTATATCAGTACACTGCCAAAGATTGGTAAAATTAGTTTTTTTTTTCTTTATTTATTTATGAAGACGTTTCTTCTGGTAACATTGAAATAAAATCACCAATGAAAATAGTAATAACAGCTGTGCCTGCGGTTTCCTTCGCGTGGATGTATTTTTTTTTCTTTTTCTAAAAGAAAAGTAGCATAAGTTATTCGTTATAACATCAGTTATATGCGAGCGAAAGTCCGTGAAAATCGGTCTAGCCGTTTCAGAGATTATCCGGAACAAACAGACAGACAGACAATTTTTTTTTTAAGTTTTTTTGTTTAAATACCGTGTATACTTTCATATGCATTTAGTAAAAAAATTGTTATTTTGAGATTAAATACACTCACTTTTATTTGATTTATTTGTATATCCCGATTAGGAATGTAATGTGAGTTTTGTGTGTATAGTTTTTACAATTTCGTATTACATGCGATAGCATTTTCTGTTGTAAGTCAATTGGTATATCAATTCGCATATACCAGTGTTCGAAGACCCGTGAAAAATTAATATAATGCCAGAATAATATAATTATTGTACTTACTGAAAATGTAGTTTGTTAAAATACCACGTAAACACTGATCTTTGTAAAACGTAACTAATAATATTAAGCATGGCTAATAATATAGGCTAGTATTGTCCACAAAAAGATTGTGTGCATGGGATTGCAAAGATTATGAAATTATGTTACATGCATAAAAATTATTGGAACGCTGCACACAACATGCTTCCTTGAACGCCAACGCCATACTGGCGATTAACTGTACCAACTAGCACAAAATTAGCGTGCTACTTTCATAGGGCATATATGTAGTTATATCATTAGGGTAATAAAAAATATTTTTCTAGGACTGAATCTATATAAACTTGTAAAGAAAACTCTATTAAAATACGAAATTTCATCAAAACCGGTTTCCGAGAAACCAATTACATGTAAATACAAGGACCGCCCTCTTAATATTACATTTCCAATGGAACATTCTAGATTCGAGTACCTAATAAAAACGTACTATAAAATAGTTAATATATAGCGACCTTATATTTTAACTAGCTGTGGCCGCGACTTCGTTCGCGTGGGACTAAAAATAATTTATTACCCTATTTGTAAGTCCGGACAAAATCGGTCCAACCGCTTTAGACATGAACAGGAACAAACATACATACAAAATTTTTAAAAATGTTTTTTTTTTTTTTTATAAGTTCCGGATATACTTTCATGTACGTTCAGTGAAAAGCTGTTATTTTAACATTACAAACGGACACGTCGATTTCATTTATTTGTATAGATAAAGAAGGTACAGACAATCTACGCTTCTAAAGATTTATATGAAGGCGTCAGCGAATCTAAACTATACGTTCGATTGATTTCATATTTGGCATGCGTGTTCCTTTCAAAGCCCAGACATTCATTAAAACCGGATTTCTCGATCATGAACCGTAGATGGCAAATACAGTAATAAAGTCAAATGTACCACAGCCACTATATATATAAACTATTCGGTTTGGTAGACCTCATTCAGCCTTAGAACTAAAAAGGTGTACTGAAAGGGAATTATTAAAAAAAAAACAATAAAGTTTCAATAAAAATATAGCTTTTCTGGTAAAATATGTTTACCGTTATGACCACAATCACACTAGATGTTAAGTAACGTTTTAGCCCAAGATTGTGGACATGCTAAGCCTGGTGGAGGGACTGGCTTTCAAATGCAACTGCTGGAACACACCTATAGGTATTTGGCATTACCTATAGGTAATGTACAATTTGAGGGTGTGATAGCCAGACCGGTATTAAGCCCTACCATTCCATGATTTCATCACAATGTTTACCTTCACCGAAAGCTCAATGTAGGTATAGATGAACTCATATACCTTGACGCTGGGTCCGTGCATAGTAACAAATGAGCTATCATCGGATTTGTTTAATGTATGATTTCTGTTATGGTTGATAAATAAATATTACTTCCTTTATTATAGATGAAGATTTTATTTTACACTCTATAAACATTTCACCATCCGTTTTTATATTTTAAGGATAGCTCAAAAGTAGCTTCTTTTAAGACCCTAGTTAAAAAAGAAATTATTATTGTTGGAATGTCATGTTTTTTCAGCTTGGCAGTTTCAACTGCGCATGAATGAGTCAGTCAACCACCTTTGTTGTATATATACTAACGGTGCCTAGCGACTTCGTCCGCATTATTTCCGCCAATAAAGCTCGAATGTAATATCACTTCTTAACGTATGTCTAAGCCATGGAAGGAATATCCGTATGGTAGGAAACGATGATAGCTCAGTGGTAGTATGTACGGCTTTGCGTCAAGGGACGTGAGCTCGAAGCCAACCATCTATAATTGAGCTTTCGGTATAGGAAAACATCGTGAGGATACCATAGCGTGGTGGCAGGGCTTTTTCTGATGCCCCCGCATAGCTAGCTACCACTCTCAGGTTGAAAATGTGTCCCCAAATACCAATAGGTGTGTTCCGGCATCTGCACTTGAGAGCCAGTTCCTTCGCAGGTTTTTAGCGTATCTACCAACTTGGGCCGTATCGTTAAAACCTTAACTAAATTTAAAAAAATATGGAGATATCTCGCTAAAAGTATGAATGAATAATGTCCTCCCCTATTTTACAGGTACGAGTAATTTGTAAAAAACGTTAGACCAAGTTTTTTTATTTTTACTAAAAAGTATTTATGCTAAAAGTACCGGAAAGGCTAACAATGATATAATTCAAAATGTTAAGTCAATAAGTAATCTTTTTTATGTTTCCAACATATGACTTTGCCCCCTCCGTTTATCCCTTTAGGGTTATCCCTTCGACAAATCATTTTTCAATGAGCTTTTACATTACAAATGGGAAATACAGTCCAGATTTCATGTTTCTATCTTCAGTAGTTTCATTTCTGCGTTAATGAGTCAGTCAACCAACGTCTTCATATATATAGAACTGGTAGGTTAGAATGTGCGACTATTGAGTAATACTCAAAGAATCCGTACGGGTTTTGGAATATTGTTATTTACTTTGGCGAAGTAGATTTGTGTGTTAAATTCAATAACATGTGAAAGGTTTTACTTCAAGCCTTGTGCAGTTGTTATGACTCAGGTGGTAGCGTGTACAGATTCCGCGTGAATGAACGTGGGTTAAAATCCCAGCAAGCTTGAGCTTTCGGTGAAAGGAAACATCGTGAGGAAACCATAGCATGGTGGTAGAGCTTTTTCTACTGCCCACCTGACTAGCAACCACCCTCAAGTTAAAAATCTGCCGCCAAATACCGATAGGTGTGTTCCGGCAGTTGCACTCGAGAGCCAGTCTCTCCACAGGTTTATCGTGTCTACCAACTTGGGCCGTATCGTCAGTTAAGATAAAAAAAACTGAAGCCGGAAACAATTTGTAATTCACTTTGTTCAGCAGGGAGATGCTGATTGTGACGTGGCATGATATATCCCAACTATATGTATCTTACCATTCAGTTGATGACACAGTTGGTAGCATGTACGCACGCCTCGTCAAGGGAAGTGGGTTTGAATCCCATGGTGGAAAACATCGTATAAAACCATACAATGGTGGTAGGGTTTTTGTAATGCCTGTCTAGCTTCCTGCAACCCTTAAGTTGATAATCTACCTTCAAATATCTATTTGTGTATATCAGCAGTTGTACTTGGTAGCAAATCTCTTCGCCATGCTCAGCAGGTCTATCAGCATAGACCACATCGTAACCTGACGTCGGTGAGATCCTAACCATAATGCTAAATATATAAAGTATTATAAACTTAATGTCTTTCACTCTAAGGCTTATAAACTGGTATGGAAACATCGACTGTTCTACAATGTATTGAAGCGATGATAGCTCAGTGGTAGTGTGCACGACTTCGCGTCAAGGGACGTGGGTTCGAACCCAAGCACCTACAATGAGCTTGAGCTTTCGGTGAAGGAAAACATCGTGAGGAAACCATAGCATGGTGGTAGGGTTTTTTCTAATGCCCGCCTGAGTAGCTACAACCCTCAAGTTGTAAACCTGCCGCCAAATACCAATAGGTGTGTTCCGGCAGCAGCACTTGAGAACCAGTTCCTCCACAGGTTTAGCGTGTCTGCCAACTTGGGCCGTATCGTCACTTCAGATCAGGTGAGATTATGGCCATAACGCTAAATCTTAAGTATAATTTTTTTTTTTTTTATGGAATAGTGTGCGAACGAGCAAATATGTCACCGTATGGTAAGTGATCACCGCCACCCAAGAACACCCACAACACCAGAGGAATCGCAGGTGCGTTGCCGGCCTTTATAGGAGGGTCTGGCTCTCAAGTGCAACTGCCGGAACACACCTAATGGTATTTGGCGGCAGATTGTACCCATAATTCTAACATATCAAGTGTTGACATTTTCCAGTTATTGCATTAATTAACAATACCTACATATAAATTATAAACCGAATTATTTATTATAGTATTCAAGTGCGATATTTAAGAAAAACATCCCGCGGTTAATATACTTTAAAAAAAATAACGTATTAAATTTATTCTAAGTAATTATCTCAACTATAAATTTTTATTTTAAAATTCTTTTTAATTTACACATTAATACTATATATATATTTTTAATATTTAAGGCTTGTGGCGTGACCAAATAATACTGGCACTATATCTCATTATATTTTATTGGTCATACAATAAAAATAATATATTTAAAAATTTAAAGAAGACAGTGTAATGAAATGATAATTTTTTAAAGACATCAAGAATATATTGTATTCGTGTTGATGGAAGGATTTATATTTACGATACCTTGGTCAAAGTAAAAAAAAAAAACATACTAAAATCAACATCATGAGTAACTCAGATATACTATGTTGTTTTATTAATATGAAATATCTGACAAAAGAATTAATATTAAAAACAGACAAAAGAGATAATAGTAGGTAAAAAGACAATAAAAATATTTACATAAGACTGACAGAAATTTAATATCTATAAACGAAAGCGTGTTAACGTATTCTGCGAAGTATTGAATATCACAAATTTACCAAACAGTAATTATATTCAACCTACACGTAGGTAAAGGACATATTACAAACGCTCGCAAAACGGAGTCATTATAATGAAACGTCGAAAAAAAACAAAATATTAATTCTGGCTTACGTAACATCGACAGTAAATTTTTCAAAATAACTGTAGATATTTACTTTCTAATAAAATAATCAAAAACTGTGAAATAAATTATAACTATGACTAAGGAAGACGACTGACGTCAACAGATTATAATAATACGTTGACGCGTAAAAAAAGAACATAATCAAGGCCGAGACAATCCGTCCATTCAGCCTAACTAAAATTACACAGAAAACGAATTCTCTGGAATAATAAAAAAATATATGTTATATCAACCTAAAATAGCTTACGGAGAATACGGAACGATACTCCAGAATAAATCACACAATCACAATACACAATCGACACAATTTCTATATGACACTAGAATTATATTTATTATAAGATACTAACACTTGGGATTTTAAATCCAAAACATTCAGTTTTCGTTTCGATCGGTTATTTGTAGGGAGGCGCGCGTTACGGGCGTCCGCCACGAATTCAACACGCGTACTGGCATTCCCAGGCCGGGTTACATAGCTTCCCTGTAAATGTATACATCTGGGGTAGTTTTGCGATTGTGTGAGTTACCTTCAGGTCACCAGGATTCGGTGAAGATGAGCCTCTTTTGGAGTACTATCGCCCCCACTCAGTTACAGTTAGCCGATTCTTATTGGATAATTCTTTACGAATGTTCACTCAAAGTATTTTCACACGTTTTTTTCTCGACATAATTATACCTATTGTGCTATTAATTTGAACTGTAGACTGTTAGCGGTGTATTTAACTACATAGATTTAGCTTCATCGATATATGTAACTTTGCAATAGAAGAAATCATGATATAAGCTAGTCAATATATAGTACAACATTTTTTAATCTTGGCCTAGATAACTGGTACTTAAATAACTTCGTATCTAATATTTGGTTTTTGATGGAATATTAGTCTGTTCGGTAGTGATTTTTTTTCTACTAACTATTGCTCGCGGCTACGCAATAGTTCTGTTTATATTTATGTAAGCAAATGTAAGCAAAACATCAACAATAATATTTTAAGTAGTTGAAACGTAAGTTAGCTAATAATTTTGGAGTAATTCTGTATGGACGGTGGGTCAATGGACGTGGGTTTTTACGGGGAAGAGTAACAAACATACATACATCCACACAAATTTTCGCGTTTATATTATTCGCAAGGATATGGCTTTTCATTACGTAACTGAGTTATTGTAAACAAATGATGCGAGATAGAAATAATAGCGTGGACCGTGAATTCTGTGATAGCGCCAAAACTATAATCACATCTCCAGTAAACAAACAGGCCGCGGCTTTGTTACAATACTGAAACGATTATACGTGGTAATGCCAGTAATAATACTTAACGAGGTTCAGTTGTCTACTTAGAAAAAAATTAGGGTACATACGTATTAACGCCAACACAGTACAAATTAGTACAAGTAGTTAGGGAGCGCCGTATATATTTACGACAAAGAAATATTTCATTGATTACTTGACTAACTAAATATATACTGATTCCGCGGCCGGTTCGAGGTTTTTCTCAGCACAAGTGAAACCAATAAACTTCTGTGGTGGCATTAATACGCAAGTACCAAAAAATGTATGTACATAACATACGTTACATACGTGTATACTAGTTGTGCCTAGTTGTATACTAGTATACTGTATTGTAGTACTGTACTGTACTGTAGTAGTATACTAGTAATAGTAGTTCGCGTGCACCAAAATATTGTTTAATAAATTTTGCCCGTTCTTGAGACTTTTTTCAATGTAGTTTTACTCCTGTTGGTGATAGCGTGAGTTGAGTCTAAAGCCTTCTTCCGCAACAGTAATAGGAAATGCATAGAGATTTTTTGAAATGCGTCTGGTAGTTCATGACACTAGAGGGTTCAATCAAACAAACAAACTTTTTCGATATACGATATTAATATAGATAAGTATAAGATAAATATCTGTTGAAGTAATAAACGTTTTATTTTTTTATAACTTGAAGGTAATAATGTAAATTGAAAACAGAGTTTCTTCATTATTGTAATAAGAATTCTAAAGGCCGGCAATGCTTCTGCGATTCTCTGGTTTTGTGGGGGTCCATGGGCTGCGGTGATCACTCACCTACACGTGACCGGCTGGCTCGTTGACCTATTAAAAAAAAAAAAAATGTTTATATATAAGATTAGTACACATTTTTACAAAATAAGCTGTCATGCGCTGCTCTCTATAATATATATAAACTGTAGAAATAAATACAAATACTTATACTAACAACATACAATTATTAATTAAAATTACTACTTGTAAACAAAGGAACAACTTACCTCCACATATTTTGGGTTCCGTTTCACTGCACGACATATTTATGTCATTTACAAATGTTATTAAATAATAAAATTAACCCCTATCTATTGTTAAGTTTCATAGTATTTTCACTATAATTCTATAAACTTTTTTATTGTTAGTTTTTAATGCAAAGATAGTGAGATCATACAGCCAAGTCGAACGTTGTTACATATACATTAATATTACAAAGCGAAAAAGTTTGCTTAAAAGTGCTAATATTAGGTAATACCGGTAGAATTTCAAAAAATATTTTTGTGTTTATAGTTTAATCAATGCATAAGATTTTAGCTATTTTAGATATTGATACCACCAATGGAATTTGCTGTATTGAATAAAGTTACAAAAACGGACAAAGTAGATTAGATAATTTTTAATTAAACACTAATTAAATTGTAAGCATATCATAATTAAATAAATGACCGTTTCAATAATAACCGGTTTCTTGTTAAAATAATCCAGAAAGCATTTATAGCAACTAATATATGCTGTCTCGGATAATTCTTCACAACTGACTTCACTTGTGGGTGAAAGACAAATTCCATGGCGTAAATTGACACTAATATTTTTCAACATACAAGTAAATAACTAAATTACACACAATAATATACTATTAAAATTAAAAATGACAACATGATTGATCAACATCTGCTAAAAACTCCCATAACTGATGGCATTATGTCTAGAAGATTCTATGAATAAATCACAAACACAGCTCAAATTTTTAGTTATATTATCAGCTATCGAACGGAGAAAATTGCATCAAGATTTGTCAAGTTTTGTCACCTACACGATGGTAATCCTTTCGTATTATGGGATAAAATGTATCCTTAATGATAATTTACAGTATTAGTTATCACCATATCAAATTACATTAAATTAGTATTTCAGAAGTATCATTATTTATTATTATTAGTCACATGCGTAAAGTTTCTCCTTATTTTCGGTTCAGGGTTTAGTGTTAACTATTTTCAGAATTGCGTTATTTAGATTTCGCTAACAACTTGAATGTGTGCCGCTTTTGATCTTGAGGATGTAGACTGAAACCCAGTTAGCCCATAGAAAAATGCAGCCATGATCAGATGAGATCGGTTTAAGGTCTGACTTAGTTTTTTTTCTTTTGTACAATTATTTCATCATTCCCTTTCATCACAAATACTGGTATGTACTATATGCTGTGCCTATTATACATATTTTTAAGAATTTCTACTGATGTCTGTGACGTCACCTTCAGAGGGTCCAGTCTGAATACCAGCGCTGCACTATATCAGTGTAGCTGTTATGCTGAGATTGGTACCAAGTTATCCACACATTAGGTTCTTTTTTATTTATTTCTTTGTGATCATTATGTAATGTTCTGTTGTTTTTTTTGTATTATTTTTTGTTTATAGTTTATTTTCTTCTATTTATTTTAAATATCATTTGCCGTGTGTTGGATAAATAAAACTTTCTTTCTTTCTTCTTATTAATTGCACTGTTTACCTAGAAGGTCTTTCCATGACTAAATCTCAAGTAATTTCGGCATTTCAACTCTTTTGTTATGGTTAACGTTTAGCGTTATGGCGACAATCTCACCTAATGTTAACTAACGATATGGCCCAATATGGTGCACCCGCGAAAACTAGTGGAGGGACTGGCTCTCAAGTGCAACTGCCGGAAAACATCAATAGATATTTGACAGGTATAACTTGAGGGTGGTAGCTAGCCAGGCGGGTATCAGAAAAAGCTCTACCACCATACAACGGTTTCATCATGATGTTTCCCTACACCGAAAGCTCAACCTCATTGTACCTGGATTCGAATCTACGTATAAGTACACTACCAAATAAGCGATCATCGCTTCAATAACTTCTACCCCCATATGCATAGATAAATTTATAGGCAAAATAAAAAGTATTTCCTCCTCAAAACGGCTATAACTTGATCTTTAATATTACGATGAAACGAACGGCATAATAAAGTATTTCCCGTAACAATTTTCCTTTTCCCCACCATCCATCTTCCACTCCACTCATATCGATTCAATTAACACGTAACAATATAATAAAAGTTATTGTAAATTTATGTACATACGGGGTATATCTTTTGTATAATAATACTAGAAATGCGCGCGACTTCGTTCGCGTGTATCAAAAAAATATTTAATAATAACTTTTTTCAACACAGCTGTCCTCTGGTTAATGGCAGTGTGATATTAAATACGCCCAATATACAAAAATATTGTTTGAAAATCCGACAAATAAACAAACATATAGACTAACTTTTCCGAATCATAATATTAATATTGTTCGAAACATACTCTATTAGTGTGTAATTTGCTATTAAAGTATATAGGTTTACAATATTTTGTTTTGATATTTTTCTGACTACCTTCCCTTTGTATATGCATCAATTAGATCAACAAGATAAATTTTCATAAATCTTGACACGGTGATAGCTAATATAAGGGATTAATACTTTACTAACCAATTCCTATATTTTTTTTTCTTACGCTTCAGTATAATTAGGAATAGAACCCTATTACTTTTCACGGTCTGATTCGATGTGGTTTCATTGTAATTAAATAAACCAAATAAAATTTGATTATGAGGCGTGCACTTTTGAATTTTCCAAACTTTGTGTAAATATGACATGGTTAAACTTAAGGTCAAAGTTTAGAATAGTTTATATCCTATAGTACGAAAGTTTCCTTCCAAATAAAATCAATAAATCTCAACAATGTTTGACCGATTATCATGAATATTGATACGTATATATATTCATTCTTATTGTATTTTATAGCAATCCTATGCATGATGGAATCAACACACCTCTCTGTGCATCCGCTAAGAACTATTGTAAATGCAAATATTAAAAAAAAAAACAGTTTGAGTTTCTTGCCAGTTCTTCTCGATGACTGAATTATTTTCCGAACGGGTGGTAGTTTTGACGTTCATAAACGTCGTTCGGGTCTTAAATTGAATAAAGATTTTTTGTTTCAGATCACTGTGGATGAGTTATTGAATACTTAAACTGACAGGACAGTATCCACCATGCCGATTGATGAAAGAATAATTTGCTACCATTTCGTTTGAGCGTTTATATTAATCACTATTCCAAGGCCCTGGCCTCTACGTTCTGTGGTAATAATCTATTTCTTCGGACATCTTTATATAGTACAGGCTTTGTTGACGTAAAGCATTCGTCTAAAACAAGGTCACAGTTTACGCGATAACAAACAGAACACTAACCTTCACCAGCGGCATGATCTGTGTTCAAGCTACATTAATTAATTAGCTATCTCCGTGATTTTTATCGCGTGGATTTTTTTATACTTAAGGTTTAGCATTATGCCCATAATCTCACCTGATCTTATCACGATACGGCCCAAGTTGGTAGACACGCTAAACCTGTGGAAGAACTGGCTCTCAATCGCAGCTGCCGGAACACACCTATTGGTATTTGTCGGCAGGTTTACAACTTGAGGGTGGTAGCTAGCCGGGCGGGCATTAGAAAAAGCCCTACCACCAAGCTATGTTCATGCAGTTTTCCTTCACCGAAAGCTCAAGCTCATTGTAGATGCTTGGATTCGAACTCACGTCCCTTGACGCGGAGTCGTACACACTACCACTGAGCTATCATTAGATAAATTTTCCATTTTTTTATATTTTTAAGACAATTTTGATGCTATTGGAGGCTGCATGATGTTAAATAGCTTAAAACCTTTCCCAAAGACTGCTCATTCACATACATTTTTTTTTTAATCTCACTGGTTGTTCTTATAATTAGAGCATTTAAATAGACAAACATTTCCTCTTTGTATTATTGATATAGATAAAGAGCTCTCGATTTTTATAGTAATATAATTCACCTTCGTGAACCTATAATTTGTGCACGACTTCGCGTCAAGGGACGTGGGTTCGAATCCAAGCACCTACAATGAGCTTGAGCTTTCGGTGAAGGAAAACATCGTGAGAAAACCATAGCATGGTGGTAGGGCTTTTTCAAATGCCCGCCTGGGTAGCTACCACCCTCAAGTTGTAAACCTGCCGCCAAATACCAATAGGTGTGTTCCGGCAGCAGCACTTGAAAGCCAGTTCCTCCACAGGTTTAGCGTGTATACCAACTTGGGCCGTATCGTCACTTAAGATCAGATGAGATTATGGCCATAACGCTAAACCTTAAGCATATAAAAAAAAAATCTTTTATTAATACTAAATAAACAGATTATCGTAATGAATAGGCAAACATCATCTTTTTGATTGATTTTCTTAACAGATTACATTTGCAAATGGAGTGTACGTTAAATCAAATGAACTTTCGCGATGGCATTTCTCATGCAATCGCACAGTACCTATTGCTGTAATGGAAGAATACATAATTAGAGTTCATTGTAAACGTTCCAGGAGTTCTCACGCGTTTTTATGGTGAAAGTATGAAACTATTCAACGGAGTATCCCACGCGGCGTCCAATCTCTGACGTCATTTGTCCGCCATCTTCGAATTTAGGCGTTTTATTTTTGCAAGTAAAAAATTTTTAGTTTTTTTTTTCATAACCTAAACACTGTTTTAAAAATAAAATGGCGAGTACTATAGACTCGAGTCCCACACAAATAAAAATATTTAGAAGCGATGATTCAGTTGGTTCAGTGTAAATACGCCTCGTCAAGGGATGTGAGTTCGAATCTACCTACAATGAGGTTGAGCTTTCGGTGAAGGAAAACGTCGTCATGAGACCGTAGAATGGTGGTAGGGCTTTCTTAATGTCCGCATCGCTAGCTACTACCCTCAAGTTAATAATCTACCGAGAAACACCTGTAGATGTGTTCCTGCAGTTGCACTTGAAATCCAGTTCCTCCACGAGGCCCATCATGCCCATTATCTAGGGCGACATCGTCACTTAAAATCAGGTGAGATTGTTGCCTTAACGGTAAACCGTACCGTAGAGAGTATACAATTTGTGAAAGAGAAAAAATTTTATACACTTTGAACGAAGTCAAAAATCATATCTCGATTCCGTTCATATTTGAATCAAAATATTTATATCACATAGTGGTGAATAATTTTTAGACATCTGCCGGGAATCGAATTCGGGTCAGGTGCCTACAAAACATAATTATTATGTATTCTTTAAACTAAAAAAATTGTTATGCTTCTGCGCACGCGCATACCACCTGTGACATTTGCTCAGTGGATATTCATACAACTATGCATCGAACAAGTCAGTGTCCAATTAGAACTCGCGATATAATTTTATACTGTGGCCCTATAACGGTCTTCCGTCACCTGTTGTGACGTCATAGACGACAGTTGGCGTGAGACATGCGTATATCTGTCTCTTTTTATCTTATACGTTATTATTTAACATGGACGCTTTTAACACCGTGTTCCCTCTCCTTCTATTTAGTAACCACCAGTATATATACAAATATGCTATTTGGCCTAGTAACTGCCGGAACACACCTATAGGTACTAAAAGGTACTTAAAGGCAGATTTTCAACTTAAGGGTAGTAGCTAGCCAGTCCTTTTTTATGGAATAGGGAGCAAACGACCAAGCGTATCACCTGATGGTAAGTGATCACCGCCGCCCATAAACGACCACAACACCAGAGGAATCGCAGGTGCGTTGCCGGCCTTTATAGTAGGGACTGACTGCCTGTGGTTTCTTCAAGGTTTTTCCTTCACCGAAAGCTCAAGCTGATTGCAAGGAATCAAACTGAAGTTCATTGTCGCGGCGTCTGTACACTCTATCAACTGATCCATCATCGCTTCGATACTTTCTGCTAGCAACTATGAATCAATCAAAACAGTATTTTTTTTTTATACTTAAGTTTTAAGCGTTATGACCATAGTCTCACCTGATCTTAAGTGACGATACGGCCCAAGTTGGTAGACACGCTAAACTTGTGGAAGAACTGGCTCTCAAGTGCAACTGCCGGAACACATCTATCGGTATTTGGCGGCAGATTTTCAACTTGAGGGCGGTTCCTAACCAGGCGGGCATTAGAAAAAGGCCTACCACCATGCAAAAATATATCATTAACTGGTATGGAGATCTTTTTCAGCCCTAAATAAATTAACCAAAGCACCAGCTATCGCGTTGAAAAATAAGGCCACACTCTAGTTAAAGACAATCGTAATTAGCAATGGACCAAGTAATACAGAATACCCAAAATTTTCTTACAAAACAGTTGATTGGTTTACAATCAAAACGTAATAGAGTGTAGTGACATGCGATTTTTATATACAAAGAGATTATATATAGGTATTTATTACTACTTTATTAAATTTCCATTATAATATCGTTATCAATTTGAAATACCTAAGTCTTAATTAATACAAAAGTTATTGTACATTATTTAATGTAAACCGTTGTGGCCGTGGAGGGACCGAACTCGCTACAAAATTCATAGCTCGCGTCTCGGGGGGTTGCTGGATTTAACTACCCCCAACTACAATCGACTGCCAGTTATAATTATTTGGTGGTATCTTCACGACTCTACAGTAAAGTCTTTCGATTATCTCAGTCAGGTAAAAAAGGTGTACGCGTAAATGAGAGAAAACTTTATCAAGATGAGTTTGATAATGCGAAATACCACGAACTCGAAGGCTGAAAAGCTTTCGAAACGTCGGGATCAAAATTAATAAATAACCGCGATAAAATCCGTTTAAATTAGTTTTATTTCGATAAATACTATTCGCGTAAACTTAAGTAATCATAATGCGAGATATAAATGTAACATAATAAAACGTATTGCCGCGTCATATAAAATATTGTCGATACTGAATGCAACTGATGCGTCATGCATGCTCTCTCGAGTAACGGCCGCCCAGTGACACCTTTTTGAAGCGATCACACCTCAGTTGGTAGTATGTATGGATGCCATGTCAAGGGACGTGAGTGAGACGAATATTAAAAAAAAATACATGATTCTGGTTTTATTTACATAATATATTTGTTACTAGAACAACGCTTTATAGTTATTTTTGATATCTTATTATTTACCAAAAAATTTAGAACAAACTTTAGAAGCTAATTACACTTCCTCAGTTGAAGTCACTTTTGAAACAGAAAAAGTAAGACTTAGAAAACATGCTAAGAGAGCTTATCAGCAATATATTTTTATTTGTGTATTGATACTTCAAATAAAACAACTTTAATAAGTTAACTATAGTATAACATAAGTATAAAGTAATCCTTGTGATGTGAGTACAGACAGTACCTATTGAATAAAATACATGTTAAATACGAATGTTGGCTTTTCTAATGCCCGCCTGGCTAGCAAGTTAAAATCTGTCGCCAAATGCCAATAGGTGTCTTGTCTGTTCCTCCACAGGTTTAGCGTGTCTACCAACTTAGACCGTATCGTCACTTAAGATCAGGTGAGATTATGGCCATAACGCTAATTCTTAACTATAAAAAAAAAAATTAACTAGTGGTGTGTTGAGTAAGATGTTGAGACACCGATGTTTCGCTGACAGAATCCTTTGGCTAGAATATTAAGTATGCATAAAGTCTACTAAAGAAATAATAATTGAATAAATTAAATATTCAAATTAGGTTGGTTTATAGGATTACAACAAAAAAAATCTATACTTATAGAAATATAGTACATTAACTTGACTACAATGGAAACCCCGTAAGTTCCTTTTAAAATAGCCCTTTTTTTCAATTTTTTCACAAAGGTCTTGAAAACGTAGGCATTGGACACTATAGTCGATGTTGCAGGCATCAGCTATTGTCTCGATGCGCTTTCGAGTAAAGTTTCTTTTATATCGTCTTAACGAGACTTTTCATTTTAAGTACGCCACGACAAATTTTAAGACTCATTTTAGGAATTACTGCTGATTGTAGAGGTAGACGCTATGTTCAGAGATGAGAAAAGTAATCGATGGTCATATCATCATGTACCATTGTAATCATAGTATCGATTTTATTTTATTTTATTTTATTTTACAAGGCACTGATACAGATATGAGATTAAATACAAAAGCAGCCTAATTCTAGATATCATTTTAAATCCCATACCCTATTACATTAGTGCACAACTTACACAGTTAGGAACTTTTATTATGAGTGAAGACGAACAGAATACAGAATACATAAATTGTAATATTTTTTACAGAAATTATAATATTTTAAAGCATTTTGATCGTAAACGTGGACAAAACATAAACCCTAGTAAAAATTGGAGATGTAGCATCAACCAGTTATGTAATTAAACTTTTGAATTTTACTAAGCTATTGAAGAATATGTCGTGTTGAACATGACTTTCATTGTAGCGCCTACACATTCTATAAATCGGATTATTCTGTTATCATAGTATCGATTTTGTTATCAGAGAATCAATTTTGTTGTAATAGTATCGATTTTGTTATCATACTATCGATTTTGTTATCACAGTATCGATTTTGTTAACGTCATATCGATTTTGTTATCATAGTATCGATTTTATTTATAACAACAAAACGTTATGAAGGTGACATTTCATGAAAAAAATCCTAACTTTCGCATTGAATTGTACATTTCAATCGCTCAAATAGACAGTAATTTTGTTTTAAAATTAGAATTTTGATGCTTTGTTTATTTTCTATACTTATCATTTTGTTCCGATATATATATATCGGATATAATACGTTATTTTTATTTTTATTTGATTGTTACTATTAGTCTTTGTTACTATGTAGAAAATTTCATATAAAATTTTGAATAATACAGATAAAACTCAGCCGTCGCGGGACTGCTGTCAGATGTGAAACATCGGTTTCTTTTTGTACAGGTTACGAACTCAAAGGATAGCTTATGAGTGGAAATAAATATGACACGATCAAAAACTTTAGAAGTACTAATATATTTTAATATACAGTATACTAGCTTTGTCTGCGACTGCGGTCGCGTGGATCTATAATTTTATTTATGAATTTTCATGTCAAGAAACTTTAACTATTTCTTAAGTTACATAGCGCGTTTCGGGCGTTTAAAGCAGTGACCATGCACTTGATAGATGGCGTTGTAACGTAATGATGCTAAATCTGTTGAAAAAGTAGTTTTGTTTGGAATTGACAACTAACCGTAATTGATATGATACATTTGGATTTCTATAAAGAAAGAAATGACAGTCTAAAAAGTATACTTTAAATGTCGTTTCTTTGTTTTCAGGTAAGATATTATTATTGAGTTGAAACCTCGTAATTAGTATTATAAGTATGTATCTAAGTACTAAAATAAAAAACTTTGTTTTCAGAACAACGTATTGGTTTAATTTTATTAATTTTCAAAGAAATTTCGCTATATTGTCTTATATTCATAAAAAAATGTTATATAGCCCATGTAACTCAGGACTAATATAGTATTATAATGGTGACAGAATTTCTCAAATCGGTTATGTAATTTATGAGATTTTTCGTTACAAACAAAAATACAAGTCTTTCCTCTTTACAATATTAGTATAGGTTACTACATAAATTACTTGACAACTTGATTCTTCTCATTAGTCACTTCTTTACACTAACAACATACTATCACATAGCGTGGCGACGCACTCTGCGCCGTAGCGACGCATCTCCAGTCTCCAAACCTATAAACGGTCTAACCGATTGCATTAGATGAACCACATCGCTCAAAACCACAGTGCTCAATATTCGGTGAAGCTGTCAAAGCCCTAACGGCTAACAGCGTATGTTAGTGCGAAAAAAAACTCAACAAGTGAATGTGTCCGTTCAAATGTACGACTGGAGTTTACTCTTTAAGTATGATTGTACGAGTTCGCGATTGTCAAAGAGAAAGACGTGCAAGAACTAAGTCTTCCTTTTATTTCACTCCTCATAAAACTTCCATATCGGTGGCCTTATAAAATAATCGATTGTTAATGAATACACTTTAAAATTTCAATCCCTTTCACATCCCTAGCCATGTTTTAAAAAAAAGTCGTCGATAGACGCTTGCGTTTCAGACTTGTCGACAATTTGGTTTAACAATGTCATATGGCGTAGGGATTTGTCACTCCCACACATTTTTAACTTATAAAATGGATAGATTTAATATGGATTATTAAAATAACAATAAACAAGAAAGTTATGTTACAATATAAACAAAACTGTGCCAAAGGTCAAAACACTACAGAAAAATAAGCTTAATCGATCGCCATCAGTTCTTAACCAATAAAATCACAACTACCTCTTTAGTAAACCACTCTCATGATGCTAATTTACGTAACATTATAACAGACATATCATTTTGATTCAGTAAGCACGTTCTCACAAACAAAACTACGATTTTAATTAAATCCATCGGTTGAATCCCATAGATTAGTTAACTCAAAAGGTATTCGAAACAGTCCTGATACAGCAAAACACAAATATTTGCCACTACAACTGTATCAGTCCGTTCTGCCACAAATGCAACCAAGAGTGATTGTCGGCCACTGTATCTCTACTTAAGCTACTTTCACACTATATTAACCCGAATAATTTGCACTGACTGAAGAAAATGTTATCTAATTCTAACAGGCATAGTTAAGTAAGAAACAACCCTTTTCTATATACATGTATTTTTTAAGGAACGGGCAGCAAACGAGCAAGTATCATCTGCTGGTAAGTGATTACCGCCGCCCGTGGACACCCACAAGACCAGCGGAATCGCAGGTACGTTGTCGGCCTTAGGAGGAACTGGCTCTCAAGAGCCACTGCCAGAGCATATCTATAGGTATTTTGCGGTAGACTTTCAACTTGAAGGTGATAGCTAGCGAGGTGAGCTTTGCAAAAAGCTCTATCACCATGCTATGGTTTCATTTGACGCGGCGTCCATACAGCCTACCAAATGGACTATCAGCGAATCGGGTTCTTTCGGCTCCGGTCGATATCAATTCGTCGATCGATCGTTCTGGGATTCTAAACTTTTATTTTCTAATGATTTCTTATATTTGAAGCGATGATAGCTCTGTGGTAGTGTGCATGACTTCGCGTCAAGGGACGTGGGTTCGAATCCAAGCACCTACAATGAGCTTGAGCTTCGGTGAAGGAAAACATCGTGAGGAAACCATAGCATGGTGGTAGGGCTTTTTCCAATGCCCGCCTGGGTAGCTACCACCCTCAAGTTGTAAACCTGCCGCCAAATACCAATAGGTGTGTTCCGGCAGCAGCACTTGAGAGCCAGTTCTTCCACAGGTTTAGCGTGTCTACCTACTTGGGCCGTATCGTCACTTAAGATCAGGTGAGATTATGGCTATAACGCTAAACCTTAAGTATAAAAAAAAAAAATACCCGAATATTATTCATTGAAAAAAAAACTAATTTAAACGGACTTTATTGTGGTTATTTATTGATTTTATTTTCTAATAATTTCGGTTTCAATCGGCAAGTGTACATACAGCTCAAGCACAACATCCAGTAGATTGCTGAGAACAACAAATTACGGGATTAACCGATATCTTCTTCGGGCAGAGACGCGAGCCACCTCCACCTCCGAGCCCTCCCGGAGGTCTGAGCACGGCTCGATTACTCCACGCTCGGGATCTGTGGACGTCAACAGTTAATTTGAATGCCTCTACCGCCATAAATCTTCAAATGCCTTTTTATTATGCTTCCGTCGCGTGGTAATAAATGTTATGAATCTATAAGGAAGAGTTCACATCGACCTGAGGATGTTCCGTGATGAGCGAAGCACGTGTACTCAATTGTGTCACATACCCAGATTTAGTTCTACCATCAGCCAATATCTGATTAACCAAGATCATCAGCAGTTAAGCAATTCCAAGCAAAAGTGTAAAGTAATATACATCAATATGTAATAATGGCTTCCCGATAAATTTTTTTTTATACTTTAGGTTTTAGCGTTATGGCCATAATCTCACCTGATCTTAAGTGACGATATGGCCCAAGTTGGTAGACACGCTAAACCTGTGGAGAAACTGGTTCTCAAGTGCAGCTGCCGGAACACACCTATTGGTATTTGGTGGCAAATTTACAACTTGAGGGTGGTAGCTACCCAGGCGGGCATTAGAAAAAGCCCTACCACCATGCTATTGTTTCCTCACGATGTTTTCCTTCACCGAAAGCTCAAGCTCATTGTAGGTACTTGGATTCGAACTCACGTCCCTTGACGCGAAGTCGTACACACTACCACTTAGCTATCATCGCTTTAACGCATTCATCAATCAAATATATTATACCTCAGGGAGACTAGTTTTTTCTGTATGAAAAATATTCAGTATCCTTTTCAGAACCCTATTGACGCACCGACTCGAGTTGCATCGCACGCTGGCTCTATTACATCCTTCTCGGATAGTGTTTATTTTTCATTTTCACATACACTGGCTGGAACGCGGTCGACTTATACGAGATGTTCACGCCAGAATGTCATCACCCGAACGTGGTAAACGAATGTTTCATGGTGGTAGGGCTGTTTCCAATGCCCGCCTGGCTAGATACCACCCTCAAGTTGTAAACCTACCGCCAAATACCAATAGTTGTGTTCCGGCAGCTGCACTTGAGAGCCAGTTCCATCACAGGTATAGCGTGTCTACCAACTTGGGCAGTATCGTCAGTTAAGGTCAGGTGAGGCGCTGAGAGGCCATAACGCTAAACCTTATGAATAAAAAATTAAAAAAAGTGTCCGCATTTTTAGAGCTCCCTTTTCTGCGATCTCTTGTCAGTGTTACGTCACTAATTATAAACCCCCTGCACTTGATATATGGCAGGTCATAGCAATACGCAGATATCAGTGTTTTTAAATATTTATTGTAGGATAAAAAAACTTTAATCCTTCCTTTCTTATACTCAGGGCTTTTTTGTGGGGGCATGCAAGGTCACTCTGTGTCCCTCAAAGGAAATGTGGAAAATATAGAAAGAGTGAATAAATAAATTCTTTATTGCAATGTAAATACTGGCGAGCTTAATGGCATAACGCATTTTCTTCCAGCTAACCAGCAGTAATGCAGTCAGAAATAATTACTACCATTGTAGATAGTGCAAATAAGATAATTGGTGAAATAAGAGCTTAATAATAAATATACTAACGTAATATAAATAACTCATGACGAATACCATATTAAATAAGCAAAATGTAGTGAAAATAAATAAACTAAATATACATATATACACATATACAATTCTGCAATGAAACTGCAAAAAAATGATATGGAAAATAAAATTTTGGTAACCTTTAGAATTTTTTTATTTTTTTATTTTATTTTAATAAGTCATAATTATCCAATAAAATAAACTCTAATCTATCTTTGAACAGCTACAGCGTCGCCTCATACGAGATTCTCACAACACATTGTTACTTGTCTGTCAACGTGCAGCGTCCGTACGAAGTAATTCAACGCGTTGTTTCCTTACGTCGTTACTTCACTCGAGTAGAATTCGCTTGCGTGCGACTCTCGTAAATGATCAACTCTCGTTGACCATTTTTAATATTGTAATTTTATCACTTTATTAATTTATCATGAATGATGTGACGCATTTTTTGAGATATCTGTTGTTAGTTAGCGCACAGTGGTGATTTACGAGAGCAAAAATTAGAAAAGCATGTCGACTGTTAAGTGTATAATATATAGAATATTTCGTACGTTTCATGCATATATGATGCGAAGCGATGATAGCTCAGTGGTAAGGTGTACGACTTCGCGTCAAGGGACGGGAGTTCGAATCCAAGCTCCTACAATGAGCTTGAGCTTTCGGTGAAGGAAAACATAGTGAGGTAACCGTAGCATGGTGGGGCTTTTTCTAATGCCCGCCTGACTAGCTACGACCCTCAAGTTGTAAACCTGCCGTCAAATACCAAAAGGTGTGTTCCGGCAGCTGCACTTGAGAGTCAGTTCCGTCCACAGGTTTAGCGTGTCTACCAACTTGGGCTGTATCGTCACTTAAGATCAGGTTAGGCCATTACGCTAAGCCTTAACTATAAATAAAAAAAAGAAGGCCAATGATGATAAGGTATTTAATTTATTTAAATTAATCACTGTGACAGAAAACCTTTTAGAAAAATTATTAAGAGGACTTCTTTTGAGAGCCAGCGGTGAGATCTTCTAATGGTATAAACTGAATCTAATATTACTACCGAGTAACATCTATGGAAGCTTAACAAATTCTCAGTATGATAGTGATTTCTAAAAGATTTCTAAAGGATTGATTGAACTTAGATTAACTTAGTTATAAACATAAATTAATAAAACTATAACTATTCATTGGAATAAAACTAATTTAAACGGATTTTATCGCGGTTTTTTATTAATTTTGTTCCCGACTTTTCGACGCTGACGTTAAACATCGACGCTATACGAAGTCTGCAGTTGCCGAACATTCAGAAGAAGGCTCCAAAGATTATCTTAGATTCGACAAGCCACAAATCCTTGCCAAAGAACACCGATTCCTACCTAGAATAATTCGTGAGGCTATTGGAATTAAAAAAACATCCAAATTTCAATAGAGAAGATGGTTGGAAGCTAGTACAAGCCTAAGATCCGATTATACAAATAATTAAACCAGAACCCAAAAGACCAATTACCAGACCTCAAGACACTGTGAGCTCTTTCTGCGTAGATCGGAAAACTATCAATAGCAAAAATGAAATTAAAGGCAGACACAGTATCATGAACTTTTCTGGACAACCCACACCTCAGTCCGCCCCGTGACCACGAAAGCTGAAAAGCTTTCGAAACGTCGGGATCAAAATTAATACATAACCGCGATAAAATTCGTTTAAATTAGTTTTATTCCGATAAATAATATTCGCGTAAACATAAGAAATCATTATATAAACATTGTTCTATAAATAAGGTTTCTATAATACTTGGCTTTGTCTTCAGAAATACTTTAGGTTACATTTGTGTAACTATCAAAAAGATTTTTTTTTTTTATATTACTCAACAAAGTGTCCGAACTGCATCCGGTGTTAAACACAGTACAGTCCAATTCCCGTTGGAATTCAGTTTCAGTTCTGTGAACTCAGTGCCAAAGTTCGCTGTCATGTTGACCTGCTTAGATACCTCGTCACGCCCCTTTTGAAGGACTCAATATCATAAGAAGGATGGAATGCGCTGACAGGAAGATGATTCCACAACTTCACAATACAATTCATTATAAGTTATATCGTTACAGCCACAATCTCATCTGATGTAAGCTAAGACGTGGCCCAAAATTTCGGACACACTAAGCCTAGTGAAGGGATTGTATCTCAAGTACTACTGGCTGAACACTGCTACAGATATTGGGCGGCAGAATTTCACCAATAGAGAGGTAGATGACCAGACAGGATGCTTTGGTTGCAACATGTTAACTACCAATTTAGCTACCACCGCTTGATTATGACAGGAGTTACACTTGGTCTGTAGTTATCGCGATCTGACACAGTTATGTACTTTCAGTGTCCTATTATAAGTATGCATTTATATAGATCGGGATTAAACCTGCGATATTTCATTTGGAAACCTCACACCGAGCCGTTATACCCCCCATAATGATATTATACTTGATCCATTAACATAAATTTCACATAAAACCCTAGATAATCGCGTCACGTGCGTAACGTAATTGTTGTATGGTCATTCGGGAGGTTATATGAAAGTTTTGGTTAAAATCAATTTTTAACAAAACGCTCTCTTAAAACATTCAGTGCGCTTAGTTATGGTGTGTACGGACTCTGCGTCAAAAGCTTGAGCTTTCGGTGAATAAAATCATCGTTAGAAAACCATAGTATGGTGGTAAGGCTTTTTCTAATGCCCGCCTGGATAGATACCACCCTCAAATTAAAAATCTGCCGCCAAATACCACTACCAAATACCGAATGGTGGTGTTTTCCGGTAGTTGCACTTGAGTCTTCCAACTTGCGTGGTAACGTCACTTAAAATCAAGTAAGATAAGAGTCATAACGTTAACTTTAACTGTAAAACAGAATATTTTAAGAAAAAATCTGAACAAACTTCAAAATAAATAAGAACGCTAAAAAGCAAGTAATAACTAAATTATCAGCAAAGCTCAAAGCAGTAAAACGTTATTTGTTGTTTAACTTTACTAGTTATTTATAAAACCAAAAAAAATTTACTATATACGCTGCTTAATAATCCACTTGAAGTCGGTGTCAAATCAAATTAATACGTAACAAGTTTTGGTCGATTCTCGTTATGCGCGACACCATTTTGATATTTTATTGTTGTAACTATTAAATATCAATACTAGTTCTCGAATATTAAACATATTTAGCATCGATTATATCGCTCAGTACTTATTATTTCTGTTTATCTACGTACTACGAATTTGGGTTGGCACCGACTTCAAACAGATTACTAAGCAGCGTATATAATAATATTTGTTGATATACAAATAATTTGTAAAGTTAGACAATAAATAAATAAATAGTCTTCACACGTTTTACTGCTTTGAGCTTTGCTAATAATTTATTTATTAAATTTAAATGTAATTATCTTCGTTTATTTTCTTATTACGTCTTAAATTTGGAATATTTCTTAATCTTATGAAAATGTTCTTGTAATTGTATTGTGTCTCATTTTACTTCCTTGTTTTTTATTTACTGCAAATTGTTGTTAATATTTAATTTTTAATAGGTTAATATCTAATAATACGTTTAACATTGTATGTTTCATGATATATGTGGAAACTTAAAGTTTATACATTTATAAGGGTAAAGAACTGTATGCTTCCCAAATAAATAAATAAATTACTTTTTGGCGTTCTTATTTATTTTGAAGTTGGTTCAGATCTTTTTTAATATTTGTTTTATCAATTTTGAATGTAGATAAATGTACCTCATGTATATGATATAGGAAAAGTACCGAGTGTTATATGTCAGCAGAATGTATAGTTATCAGAATGCCACTTTTACAGAAGTTTTTAAATTTTATTACGTTACTAGCGTTTACTCATGGCTTCGCTCGTATTAATATCGTTTAAAACCCATTCTGGCCGTCGATCAGTATAGAAATCATTTTTCTGACAAATGCTATTAGATTATTTATTTAAGGATGTTGAGCAATAGACGTACATGGATATGAATTAAAAAATAAAAACTTTTTTTAGCCAATGTTTAAAATAGAAAAAATTTATTCAATAAATACAACTACGCGTCAATGAACCTGAGTTCGAATCCAAGCACCTACAATGCGCTTGAGCTTCCGGTAAAGGAAAACATCGTGAGGAAACCGTAGGAGATTATGGCCATAACGCTAAAAACCTTAAGTATAAAAAAAAATACAATTTCTCTATATTTTATTTACAACACCATTCCACCCCTTTTAAGTGTAGTTTGAAAAAATAACTAAATATTTATTCTTTCATTATTAATAATAAACGATTATTCTAGAACTTTGAAGCAAATCGTATGATGCAATAAAACGTTTCGTACAAAATTTCCCCGTAAGGTTTTCACGAGAAGGCTTATAACCGTTTCCAGGGTAGCGTCTTTCTCTGCACCCTGCGGTACCCACGGATCAGCCCTAACGCTAACGTCCTCTGCACAGTAGATAACATAGGCTTCTTATAGGCATTAAAGGCGTTCGACCAGTACGGTGCCCTATAGGCTGCCATGCTGCAGATGACCTCCACTTACGAGGAATTACACTTAGGGTGTTGACTGTTAGAAGAAAGAAGAAATAGAAGCAGAGAGAAAGAATTAACCAAACAAGAAGATCCATAGACAGCTGAGAAGCTCGTCTCACTCAATTGATTAATTAAAAAAAAAACAACATGGCAGCGTAAGGTCCTATATATTACTGAATTTTTTTTAGTCTTTCACACGTTCTTGCATTCATTTGACAGTCATGTCACTATTTGAGTTTCATCCTACATACATGACCTATATACTGATATAGAATTACGATTTTCTGTTTATTAATATTCCGTTTAGAATAATATCACGAGGAAATAATTCAAATATATCAAACAGTAAAACATAGTAAATTGTATTTGACTTTAAAACATTGGAAACGCGGTGATAAAAGTTTAATGTCACTGACGCCATATTGTGTGAGAGATATAAAATGATCGAGTTAGTTCACACTCGATAGGTGCGTGATGAACAGATCACTGCGTATTTAACTTTTGATGCCTGGAAAATAATTTACTATTATAAATATATAATCAAGATATATAAATCTGCAATGTATTGTTATGCGCAAACTAACTTTGCCGGTAAATTCGTTCACGTTTTATAAACTGAATCTAATATTGTCAAAAGCAACTACCGAGTAACATCTATGGAAGCTTAACAAATTTTCAGTATAATACTGATTTCTAAGTGATTTCTAATAAGAAATCACAATGTTTCCATTCAGGTAAAAACTCAAGGTAATAGAAAATTTCAAATGTATACAAGTGAATGTCGCGCTTTCTTTATATTATCTAAAATAAACTTTACAACATGTCTTATCAGCATACTGTTATCATAGGAAACGTGTAAACTTATCAAAGTACGCTAATAGAATGTGCTAGCACAATGTAAATCAGTAATTATGTATGTTCGTATATCACGATCTCCTAAAGCTTTTTTTTTTATAGTTAACCTGACCTGATCTTAAGTAACGATACGGCCCAAGTTGGTAGACACGTTAAACCTGTGGAGGAACTGGCGCTCAAATGCAGCTGCCGGAACACAATTATATGTATTTGGCTGCAGGTTTTCAACTTGAGGGTGGTTAGTGCCACGCGGGCATTAAAAAAAGCCCTACCACAATAATATAGTTTCCTCACGATGTTTTCTTTCACCGAAAGCTCAATCTTATTGTAGGTGGTTGAATTCGAACCCAGGTCTAAGTCAAATTAGGGGAGTATGAAAGAGACGTAACAAATGGGAAGCAAACGCAGAAACTGACACACACCGTGGATCATATGTGGATCATATGGGGTTTAGCACAGATTTGCGGTGAAAGTTTATTAGCTTCCTATTCTATAATATTTACATGTGTTTTACAAATTTATATCAGCGGAATTCTTAGAAGGAAACTTTAATGAAACGATGGTGTATCAGTTGGTTATGTGTACAGACACCGAATCAATAGACGTGAGTTCGAATCCCTGCAATGAACCTTAGCTTTCAAATTTTGTTAATACCCGCTTGGCTTGCTAACACACTCGTGTTGATAATCTGCCACGGAATACATGGAGGTGTGTTCCGGCAATTGCACTTGAGAGCCAGTATCTCCACTGGACTTACCTTGTCCACCATTTTGGGCCATATGGTCACTTAAAATCAGATGAGAAAACAAAACCAAGCATTTTTGACAGACTAGTAGACTGTAAGGAAGTCATTCATCACTACATTACGATATCTTTCAAATTTAAACATTAATTTTAATTGGTATTTTTCTTCTAAGATAAAACTACATAGATATTTAAATATCATATTATTATTTTCGCATCACTTATGCATAATATCAAAGCCTATGATCTATATATCATAGTGCGGATTAATATATCTATCTAAGATTAAAGTGTTAAAATAATAACGACGTAACGGCAACGTTACGTCCGCATACGAACGAACCTTTACCCATGAATCCGGTTTACGACAGTTTTTACTGGTACACGCATTGTACAAAATAATTGTGAATTCAATGAACGCGGCGGAGAACTTTTCTTCGTTGCGGAATTTTATTATTCGCCGCGCATTATTATTGATTTTATTATATCGCTCGTTAGGAACTCTGATAATATCGTATTGTGAACTGAAACGGTGAAGATTCAATCAATAGTTTACTGCTGTCACGTAAAAAGGGAGTAAATACAGTGACGTTACAGTGGATCCTCGTTAAGTTAAACCAAGTTAAGAAGCGATGATAGCTCAGTGGTAGTGTGCACGACTTCGCGTCAAGGGACGTGGGTTCGAACCCAAGCACCTACAATGAGCTTGAGCTTTCGGTGAAGGAAAACATCGTGAGGAAACCATAGCATGGTGGTAGAGCTTTTTCTGATGCCCGCCTGGGTAGCTACCACCCTCTAGTTGTGAACCTGCCGCCAAATACCAATAGGTGTGTTCCGGCAGTTCCACTTGAGAGCCAGTTCCTCCACAGGTTTAGCGTGTCTACCAACTTGGGCCGTATCGTCACTTAAGATCAGGTGAGATTATGGCCATAACGCTAAACCTTAAGTATAAAAAAAAAAAAAAAAACCAAGGGAAACACAAAATATCTTAAGTAATAGAGTTTTTAATATATCAACGGTTTATGATAGAGAGTGATTGATGTGTTCATATACAATATCTATTTTTACCCAAATGTGCCTGAAGAAGTGGTCAAATTAAACACATACATAAAAATAAAACTTGATTTAAAGTTAGGTCGACTGAAAAAAGTCAGGAATTTTATCTGTTTGTTTTTGTTCGCGGTTTTTAAATCGGTTTAATTTTTGTATATAAAAGTTTAGCTTCTTTTTGAAATTATGAGTGATAATATACTTCCGTTTATTCCAAACTGAGTCGCCAAATCTTTTCTATTCAATCCAGTTTTCACTGCTTCTATCGGTTTTAATTTATCTGCGTATATTAGCGTAGCGAACTTTCGTTTTGAACTCATTTTACTTAGGTAACTGTTATCACACAACACAGTTTCGTGGACAGTGATCACCAACTGATGATCGAAGTAAGCCGCTGTACTAACCACCGCAAAAACAGCTTTTAGGGATTTCAAAGAAAAAATATGTGATTGTATACTATTGTTTCTATTAACAATTTAACTTGTGAACACGTAGAAGCAATCAATTTTGAGTAATATATATCAGTGATACACTTTGTATGAGACTTTTTATTGCATCATCCAATTTACTTGACAAAATGAATATTAACGCGAGCGAAACCGCAGGTAAAATCTAGCATAAAAAAATATCCATAGTTTAGTATGCAAAGGCTTATCATATTGTAGTGAACCATTTTAAAAGCTATTGTTATGTCACCTAATTATCACACTTATTTAATTTTATCAACAACTTTAATATATACGGAAAAATACAGCAACTAGAGGAGGGTAGTTTCTTAACACCGGTTGCTATATAAGCGGGACGCGAGCGCGGCTATGGGTTTCGGCAACAGCCCAAGCCGAGGTTCGGTCACTAGTGACACCCTTGTGCGAGTTGCCCCGCGGGTTTGAGCGCCTTCCGCGCTCACCCCACTAGTTCCGGTGAAGCTGTAAAAGCCCCTAAGGCTAACAGTGTAGGTCCTTTCGAAAAAAAAAAAAAAGCGGCTATGGGTTCAGTCTTAGCGAGGCACTCGAGACGAGTTTATCGTACGTAGCTGGAGCGTTACCGAAGGTACATACGATTTATATTTACTATTATTGACTAAACTGTTTTGAGATATTTGATATCAATGTCGTCAAACATTATCGGGAATGATTTATACTGGGTGGAAAAGGAAACACGAACAGTGAAGGTGTGTGTTGAGTCGCGTCCACAAAGGGACCCCTTAAGCCTACATCCGTGGTATATCTCGGGCACTGCTCGCTGTTATCATCTCCACCACAGCACACAATATTAAAAACACATTTATAATTGTAAATAATAATGTATTATGGTATTTGTATTAACGAAACTATTAGTATAAGTAAATAATAATTATTATAAGCGAATGAATCCAGAGTGAAATACATTTACGGTTTATTATACTGGATGACTCCATAACAATATAAACTTTCTGGCCCAGTAGACGCATCTCAAAGGCAAAGAAAGACTTGTCCACACACTCGCAACCCTTGCGACGTTTCAATCTCGCCCCACACGTCCGACTCGCTCGAGCATGATTTTTCCTGAGGATCGACGGGTTTTCTTTTGCCGTGTATAATTGGAAAAGTTTTCCCACCGACCCGGAGTGTTTGGGGGAGGGACGTGAGGTGTTTGTGTGTAACTTATTTGTGATGATACAAGGTACGTTGGTGAGATCCATTTAATCGCTAAGGATTAGTTTGAAGAAACAGATAAGATTCCAAACGTAGAAATAAATATATAACTGTGAGTTGTTTTCAATATTATTTACTCTGTGGTTTATGCCGGTATACTAACTGTGCCCGCGACTTCGATCAATACAGCTTTATTCCCATTGTTGGTAGCATGATGTTCAATTGCCCAAAGCCTGCTTCAGTGAATAATCATTCAAAAATAGTTTTTGAATTCAGACTGATGGTTCTTAAGCTTGGCGCGTTCAAACAAACAAACTTTTCCATTTAATAATATTAATATAGATTATTTTATTATTAAAAAAGCGTGAAGACCATACTACAAACAAACACGCTAGCCGATTACCCCGACTTCGTTCGCTTATTTCGTCAACCGCGCTTGATCCTACGACCCGTTCTTAGTGGGTCTATATATCATGAAAATAATGTGCAATCAAAAACATAAATGTGAAATGAGAACAAAGTTCAATATTATGATATATGCCTTGGTTATTCACTTCAAGGACAAAAGAAGTGAGATCAAAATGTTTGGCAAGTGCAATAATCAGTGATGAAACGTTCCTTTAACTTTTCTTATAATTTAGGATAATATATGAAGCGATGATAGCTCAGTGGTAGTGTGTACGTCTTCGCGTCAAGGGACGTGAGTTCGAATCCAAGCACCTACAATGAGCTTCAGCTTTCGGTGAAGGAAAACATCGCGAGGAAGCCATAGCATGGTGGTAGGGCTTTTTCTGATGCCCACCTGGCTAGCTACAACCCTCAAGTTAAAATCTGCCACCAAATACCAATAGGTGTGTTCCGGCAGTTGCACTTGAGAGGCAGTTCCTTCAAAGGATTTTCGTGTCCACCAACATGGGCCGTATAGTCACTTAAGATCAGGTGTGATTATGGCCACAACGCTAAATCATAACTATATTAAAAAATATATTTTCGAGTGAGTAGGATGTCAAATGTTACTACAAATTCTTCGTGTAATATTACACACGGTACTGCCCGCCAGTTCTGTTAGCTTGAACTTATCTTGACACCCCGTGTCTAGATCAAACTCAAAATTCAATAGGTCTGTTAGTTTTGGAAGGCATCAATGTAAAATGTCATCCCCTGTTTCCCACACGTAGGGGACGACATTTTAAAAATGTAATACGTATAATAGTGATCAATTTCAAAAGTAATTTAATTATTACACCATTTGATTTCAACAACAACTTCAATATATACGGAATAATAAAGCAACTAAAATAAGTAAACGATAAGCGTGACCCGAGCGCGGCTTTGGGTCCAGTCAAAGCGAAGCACTCGAGGCCAGATATTCATATATTAATTCTATTATTGACTACACTGTTTGTTATGTTGTAAATCATTATCGGGAATGATTTATACTGGACAGAGAGAGAAATACGAGTGGTGAAGGTGAGAGTTGACGCGCGTCGACAAGGGACCCCTAAAACCTACATCCGTGGTCGCAAATCTCGGGCACTGTTCGGTGTTATCCATATAACTTATAACAATATTAGGAACACGATTATTTACACGTGTATTTGTATTAAAGGAAGTAAATAAGTAAATGATTATTATTATAAGTGAATATATCTAGAAGGAAATAATTCGACGTTTGTTACATACGTATTTGAAACTATATGATGGATTAATTTAGAATATTTTATTTATTTATTTTCTACAGCAGTATAGGACCTTAGTAGCTACCTAAGCTTAGTAAATGACATTAACTTCATACCTCAAATTGAGAATTAGAAATACACGGACAGATGGACAAAATGATCTATATATGGTTAAGTAAATATTTTATTATATAGATTTTTTATATACTTAAGGTTCAGCGTTATGGCCATAATCTCACCTGATCTTAAGTGGCCATACGACTCAAGTTGGCAGGCACGCTAAGCCTGTGGAGGAACTGACTCTCAAGTGCAACCACCGGTACACACCTATTGGTATTTGGCGGCAGGTTTTCAACTTGAAAGTGGTAGCTACCCAGGCGGGCATTACAAAAAACCCTACCACCATGCCATGGTTTCCTCGCGATGTTTTGCTTCACCGAAAAATCAAACTCATTATAGATGGTTGGATTCGAACTCACGTCCCTTGACGTGAAGTCGAACACACTACCACCGAGCTGTCATCGATTCAATTAATACGAGACACGCTTCAAATACAATTTATGTTACTCATAAAACTGTAATCAAATTAAACAGAATGATAGTAAATATTATAAACGATTGATACGATATTGATAAACAATAAAACTGAACTACAGAAGGTCAACTCGTACAATTGCTATGAAACACAATTATTTTAAACATCGATACAATGCGTTCATCCACTTGCATTAATGTTATAATAACAATGTGGAATAAAAAAATTGAATTGTGTAGTTTTATGTAACAATTGTGTTCTTTTTTTTAGATCGAAGGCATCAGGCTGAATTGCACATTGAAAATTATATTTAGGGCATTAAATCACGTTTTTAATTATTAATTGCAAAATGGGAATAATATCAGGAAATCAATGCTACTGCTACAATGCTGGAAATCGTAATGAAACCATAGCATGGAGTTAGGGCTGTTTAGCTGCACTTGAGAGCCAGTTCCTATGCAGGTTCATCGTGACTACTAACTTAGGCCGTACTGTCACTTAAGATGAGGTGAGATTATTACCATAACGCTAGAACCTTAAGTATGAAAAAAAATGAAACTTGTATATAACTCCTATGAGCCTTTTAATTACATGAAATTTAAATATAGGCGAATTCGAACCCACGTCCCTTGACGCGGCGTCCCTACACACTATTAACTGAGCTATCATTACTTCTCATTATTAGATTTTTTTTTACACAAATCTTGTCTTGACAGTAACGATAACATTAAAAAAGAATTATTTAATTCGGTGCAGTCGTTCGGAAGTTATACGCGTACAGTATATTTGTAAGAGTAACGGGTGTACTCTCAGGATATAAGCCATATGATTGACTCAAGTTTTTATTCGTAAAATGATAACAAACTCTGAATGATCAGATCTCACTCGGGAGTCTCTAACGACATAACCTAGCCAGCATTTTTTTTTTAATGGGACCAGCAATGTTAGCCTGAGAGGCTTTTACAGCTCGCCCTTGCCCGAGGGGCAACTCGCGCAAGGGTTTCACTGGTGACCGAACCTCGGCTTGGGCCGTTGCCGATCCTAGCCAGCGTTACGTAGCACCTTTTTTAGTATAGCGGAGCGCTGCCGTCCCGTAATACGGAAACATCCGTTGAAGTACTTTTAATAATTCGTTGATGTACTCTAACCATAAGTCGTTGATGTACTCGTAATGCGCTAACATTCATTGAAGCATTTTCATTGTATTTTCTGCTTATATAATATTTTTTCATTTATATTCATTCATTTATATGTAAAACGTGCTACTAACAGCGCACATGCTGTGTCAATTTGCTTGTGGCTTTAATGAATGCGGCCGGTGAAATGTGATTTCGCATAGCTCCGTGGTAATTGCACCCCGCTGCGGCGGTCACCGTCCGTGAGTACATCGTTGCGGTTCGGATTAATTTATAGGTCACTGTTTAAATCATGCACCTACCTCAGAGATTATTATATCTACTATACAAATAAATTAAATCGAAGTGTCTGTTGTTGTCGTTTATAATATTATAAATGCGGTAAAATTAGTATGTTTGTTTGTTATGCTTTCACGCCTAGTCCGCTGGATCGATTATGATGAATTTTGGTGTACAGATAGATGGGAAGCTGGAGACGGCGATAGACTACCTCGCGATAAACTTATTATTGAAGGTGAGGGGGGAAGAGTAAAGAGAGAGATAGACTTTGAATGTAACTTTTTTTATATATTAAAAACCAATAGGTGACGGGTGGGTAAACTTTGTTTGTTATGTTTAATTGCGTCATCCTATCTACTTCTAACTTGGCCGAATTCATGTTTATAATCGTTAATGAAAGAATACACCTTCCGTGTTTTTTTTTTTTCAAATTAATCCGAAAAGGGGCGGACTACGGTTACAAAAATATTATAGAAAAATCTTATTCATGAAACTGAAATTTGACAATCCGACGATAGTTCATATAAGGTTTGGAAAATTCACATTTCCCTGTCATTAACCGACATCCTGAATTAAATAAATTAATAATTTTAACGTTAAACATTACTGTATCGATCGACGAAAAGAATTACTTAACAAAATCAACAGCAACGTGAACGGAGCCGCGGGCAAAAGCTAGTAACACGTAGCCCTGAGACTCAATAAACTGTACCATAAAGTTATTCCCTCAGAACTCCTTGACAACTACTCGCATTGAGACGAAGAAAAAATCATCCAACTGTAAATTTAATGAGCGCCCATATTATATATGTAAGAGTAACGAGTGTACTCTCAGGAATAAGCCATCCAGTTGATTCACGTTTTTACTCGTAAAATGATAACAAACTCCGAAATATCAGTCTCGTTCGCGAATCTTTCACGATATATCCTAGCCAGCGTTACGTAGCGCCTTCTTATAGTAAGTGGAACGCAGCGATCACGTAATTCCCAAGCATAATTAATATTACTTTGACTATTGCGCTCTTAATAAAAATAATGTACATTGAAGCGATGATAGTTCAGTGGTAGTGTGCACGACTTCGCGTCAAGGGACGTGTGTTCGAACCCAAGCACCTACAATGAGCTTGAGCTTTCGGTGAAGGAAAACATCGTGAGGAAACCATAGCATGGTGGCTAATGCCCGCCTGGGTAGCTACCACCCTCAAGTTGTAAACCTGCCGCTAAATACCAATAGGTGTGTTCCGGCAGCTGCACTTGAGGGCCAGTTTCCCCACAGGCTAAGCGTGTCTACCAACTTGGGCCGTATCGTTACGTAAGATCAAGTGAGATTATGGTCATTACGCTGTCTTAACTATAAAAAAAAGGTGGTTGGATTCGAACTCACGTCCCATGCCGCGGCGCTCCTACACACTACCACGGAGCTATCATCGCTTCATAATATAAAACATAAAAAAAATGTGTATTTTATTTTCACATATATTTCATTCACGACATGCATATTTTAACCATAATTATATTTATTTCATGAAAATAGTTACAAGTTTGCTACAAACCTAAACAAGCCACAAAACCTACTTGACATACATCAAGTTACATAACTTCAACAATAGTACACTCTGATAACTATGTGGGGAGACGTAGGCTGTTGACAGACTGTCAATTAAGACTGACAAGCTAATTAATTTTGTTAGCATAACTGATTCGGTGTTGACTGTTAAAACAGATAATTAAAGAAGTTTTATTATAGCAACTTGAAAGTTTTTTCTGGGCTAATTATGTGATTAAATGCGACAAATAGTTAATACTAAAATATAGACTAAATTTAGTTTCTTTGAAGGTGGCGCTTAGCCAAGCGATCGCGATAAATTTCTCAATCGACACGTTATGGTGGTAATAATACAATTAAAGTGAAAGTTTTTTTAGGTCGCTGCAAATTTTTTTCGTCCATCTATCGCATGTTGCATTACAGCCAGCCAAGCCATAGAGGTAAAGTGTAAGGCGTTCGGCTGAGCAGCCAAAGCCAATATAATCTGTGGCACCTATCAGCTGACCCTTTAGCATTGATTTCCCATTTTCTAATTGTTAAGTTAATATAAAAATCACCATTTTAATATGCAAAATCAAACAATTCTTCGAATATTTTCAATTAAAAGCCTACAATCCGTCAAGTTTCAGTAGTTTCGTGATTGCAAAAAACCAGACAATGTTTTTTTTTTTCATTATCACTGTTTTCATCTAACAAAGTTACGCTAACTCCAAGTTAAATTTCGCTGACACTCAGTCGAAATTTAATAATACCAATCCTAGAAACTTCCTTCATATGCAGCCAAACAAAATAATCGATGGTCGATATTGCCCCAAGTTGCATAACCCGACTGAACGGGGAAGAGCGCGTCTTGAAACTTCAAGTACACTTCACTAACTATGCGGTTATTGACAGGCCGGCTGCACACCATCAAGTCGTGAATGATTTAAAAACTGAAGTGAGCTAACTGAACCGGATTTGACCCAAGAACGAAATAGGACCAAAATCGTTATTGAAATGGAAAACCTGTTTTTACATTATTTATTGATAATAACACTATGGCTTGTCGCTATGTCATGCAACGAATTATGTTTTTTTTTTTTCTGGCACCTGTCAGTTACATTAAGCGTCTTTGGTATATAGCAACCTTAATAAATCGGCGATAAACAAAAACAAATAGTTTTTAATGTATACAGTATTAATCTAAAGAGAATAATAAAGGGACAATTAAATTCAGAAACGAAATGACCAAGATCTATCTCTGACAAACTGTCTATATAATGGTCTTATTTCTATCTTAATGGATTTAGTAATTGTGATGTGATTTATCGTCAAAGGAATTGTACAGTTTCATAAATTTGCATGCAAAATGATTTATTGTATTATAAAGGCAATCTATTAAATATTTCAACCAAGTCAGATAATTGCTAGCAATTTTAGGGTGTAAGGATTGTCGAATAAAATGTAACTTACCCTAGCCAACCTCATCTGCACGCGGTGGACGCTGTAACTGACGAGGCACTGGCGATTGTTGACTCCACCTTTAGATTTGGTCTTGATGGTTAACCATGTATTCCTTAATCTTTCTCAGCCTGTGGTAGGGTTATCTCCCGGCTGGTTAGCGACCACCCTCGAACTTAGACTACCGCAAAGTAAAGATTCAGCATCAGCCTTTCTGTTCTGGCGTAGTCAACTTGCCCAGCTCTTACCGCCAACGGTTGGTAACATGGCTGACCACCACCATACCATTTAACATCAGGTGAGCCGTCTGCCTGTTTGCTGCTCATTAAAACAAAAAGCTTTAATCACCTGCCAGTGCACATCATTCCTTGTCCAATAAGAGAAACTACGACCACAGCCTATCGAACAAAGTATAGAGTCAAAATTTTCCAAAATTTTTAAGTGAAAACATCTTAAGAAACGCTGAGAACTTTATGCTATGGGTATTCAATGAGACTAGGCTGAAACATAAGCTGATCACATAGCCTGTTCGAATATAGTGGTTAGACAACCAATAGCCGTTCAGACATACACAATTATTCAGTCACATCGTCATATTAACAATACAAATTAGAATTTACCTAAATTACTTTTTAGATCAAAGCTAGCTACCTAAGTTAGGATTTGGACTAAACGATATAAGAAACGTACCAGTTTTTACCCACGGCTTCTCTTGCACGACGCAATAAGAAGTTTCATGCCAAGTTTATCCAGCTCTTTACTCTTTTTATTAGAAAAAGTAGCCTATCACCGTCTCTAAGGTTCCATCTATCTTTATATCAAAATTCATCAGAATCGATTCAGCCGTTTAGGCTTGAAAGCGTTACAAACAAACAGACTTTTTTTTGCATTTTCATTATTTGCACCGCATGTTATTCGTTTCCAATCTTTAATATACATAAAAGACATTAGATCTTTCGTAATAAGTGCACGTGTAATTAGTAAAATCCCTTTAAAGAGAAAAGATAACTAGTGCAAGTGACAGTAAATGAAAATCAGATAACTAAGCTATTAATATTTTTCTTCTTTCTAGATCACATTTCCTAGAAAATTCACTCTCAGTTCTCATTCAATTATTCAATCATCACTTAAGGACTTTTACTACGACAATATATCGAGTCAATGTTCTGTTACACGCTGAATACTATTTATAATATAAATAACAATCGATAACAAAGTTTACGTAAGAAAGGAGAGACGCCAAACGTCTTATTACCTTAAAGGAAATTCGCTAACAATGTGTAGTTTATCTTAGGCCGCCCGCACGCTATCATTATCAACTGATATATTGATTGAAATAAAACTAATTTAAACGGATTTTATCGCGGTTATTTATTAAATTTTGATGTGTTACTGTGTCTACCTTCAACATAAACTTTTCTGGACAACCTACACCTCAGTCCGCCCCGTGACCACGAAGGCTGAAAAGCTTTCGAAACGTCGGGATCAAAATTTAATAAATAACCGCGATACAATCCGTTTAAATTAGTTTTATTTCAATGACTAATATTCGCGTAAACCTAAGAAATCAACTGATATATTGTTTCAATCTGTAACGTGCATATACATAGTTTATATATATATATATATACATATATATTGCATTGCCCGTCAGGCTTTATACAAAATGGCTAAATACAGGCATTTAAAGGTCATGACGCCATTGTATAGATAATAAGGTAAACCAACCAAAACTACAGTTACGACGTTATAGGGAGTTAGACGTTAAACCAAGCGGCGTTAAATGTTAAATGCAGTTTATACCATAACTTTACTTTTACAATTGATTAAATATGCATAATTTTTGCACGCCTCATAAGCGAAGGCTTGAGGTCGGTACTACTGTCACTTCGGCAAAACAACTGATTTTTCAAACTTAAAATGTCTCTATGTATCATATATTGCACTTTCAAAATAATATATACACGCATATATTAAGAAAAACACTATTTTAACACTTATGATATTTTTGATACCATTTTTGTTATTTAAACTAGTAAAAAAACTATTTAAAAAAGTTCCGTCTTGGACGTTCGTGTGTCTGTATGTGCGGATCCTGTATGATATCACGATAACGACCGAAACACTTTACTAATCAAGTCTTTTTTTTCTTACGCTTCAGTATAATTAGGAATAGAACCCTATTACTTTTCACGGTCTGATTCGATGTGGTTTTCCAACTGGGTTTTCCAAACTTTTTTTTTTGCAATTGATAGAGCAATCCCTAAGGAAGGATTTAGGCTATTTAAGAGTACTCTACCACCAATAAGAGGAAAGCTGTATTGCAGAGAGTTTCAATAAACGAGCAAAAGTAATCAAATAAATTTTAGTTCCAAATAAACGTAGTCGGAAAAAAACCTATACGAAATAAGTTAAATGAGTATATTTTTATTCAACTAAGTGTAAGAGTTGTTTTGCAAATAATTAGTAGTCTAAAGCGATGATAGCTCAGTGGTAGTGAGTACGATTTTCGTCAAGGGACGTGATTTCGAATCCAACCACCTACAATGAGCTTGAGCATTCGGTGAAGGAAAACATCGTGAGGAAACCATAGCATGGTTTTAGGGATTTTTCTATTGCCCGCCTGGCTAGCAACCACCGTCAAGCTGAAAATCTGCCGCCAAATACCAATAGGTGTGTTCCGGCAGTTGCACTTGAAAGCCAGTTCCTCCACAGCATCACACTTAAGATGAGGTGAGATTATAGCCATAACGCTAACTATTCAAAAAAGAGTTTTGCGCTTGTAAGCTTTTGATAATTCGAATTTAAAGCCATAACGAGAATAGAAATTTGCAGGACGGCATGACAGTAATTACTGCCAATGGATGGTAACTATTATTTCAAACTCTAAAATGTTTACCATTAGACGTAATGTTATAAAGCTTTATCCTATTGTTATAAATCAAGTCGGCTTGACAATAACTTACACAGTGTCCAGACCAACGTAATGTCAGTCAAATTAATTGATAGCAAATGTCGCGCTCAGTATTTGGCCATGGAATTTGTTTAGATGCTCAAGATTCTTAGAATAAATATGAATGTATACCTGTGATCATCACGATACAGAGCCACGCGGGCGCGACTTCGGTGTCACAGCTTCACGGTGACTCCTATTGTATCGCGAACTAAAAAGTTTGCTGATTCCTACCTATGTCGTACCGTGGAGCTATGGAACCGTCTTCCGGTCAGCGTGTTCCCACCCTCTTATGACATAGGGTCCTTCATAAGAGGCGTGAAAAGGTATCTAAGCAGGCCGGCGTGACAGCGGTGACTGATTGTGAATTTTGGATCATTGTCAGTCACCGCTGTTCCGGATTGTACTGTACTTAACACCAGGTGCAGTACAGTCAATAAAAAAAAAATTGTTTTATAGGTTCCAGCGTTATGACCACAACCTCACCTGATATTAGAAAGAAAGAAAGAAAGAAAGAAAATAAATTTATTTACAAGACACAAGGCTACACGGATAAAGTAAAAAATACATGAAAATTAATTAACATTACAATCATTAAAAAAAAAAAAAAAAAACATTATACATAATCAAAAAAAATAATAATAAAATGTTATATTCCGCCGTGCGCCGCAGTGCCACTGTAAAAGGCGCACAACTCAGCATAAGCTAAGTCACCATAATAGGCAGGCCCTTATTAAGTGACAACGTGATCCAAGATGGTGGACACGCTAAGCATAGTAAAGAGACTGAGTCTTGAGTGTATCTGCCGGAACACACCTATAGGTTTCTGGCGGCAGATTTCCAACTTCAGGGCGCTAGTTAGCCTGGTGGGCATTAGAAAAATACCTACCACCTCCTATGGTTTTATTACGATGTTTTCCTTCACCGAAAGCTCATTCATTGTCAACTCACGTCCATCTACCAACAGAGCTCATCGCTATTACTTCTATTAATATTTTGTTCAGAATACGTTTACAGACTTCCTTGTTGTATCACGTAAACGCATTATCCGGTCTCAGGCCAAGGTGATTGGGGCGTGTGGCGAGACTCATCGGGTACTAATCACCAAATACTTTCCAGTGGCACGCACCACGAAGACACTTCAAACTCCCGCGTTACTAGAGACCAGATACAACGCACATACTTCCGTTACACGACATAGACAGCTACTAGCAACGAATTTTCCGACGGCACGTCAATGAATGGAAAAACCCAAACAAAGCCGGGATCATCGGCTAGGTAAAAAACCAAATATGTACATAAAATCTTATTTATTTAATTTTATTAGTATAGAAGGTATTTTTATGTAATAGGCGTCAAACGAGCAAGCGTGTCACCTGATGGTGAGTGATCACCGCCGCCCATGGACACCCACAAGACTAGAGGAATCACAAGTGCGTTTCCAGCCTTTATAGGAGGGACTGGCTCTCAAGTGTAACTGCCGGAACACACCTATTGGTATTTGGCGGTGGATTTTCAACTTAAGGGAGGTAGCTAACCTGGCGGGTACTAAAAAGCCCTACCATTTTGTACAATAATATTTTATTTCGAATTTTCACCTATCTGCTTCGTACATTGCATTACTTCTATAACTTCCGGGTAGATTTTGATGGTATTTCACTAGGTAACTAATACATACTATAGACCAACATTCTATCCTATTATTTTTATTATTACTTATTTTTATTATCTTTGATAAAATTATTATTTATTTTTATTTGATAAAATTCTTAATTAGTGACGAAACCAAATTTTAACTGACCTTCTACTGATATATATACAAAGTGCTAAATTCCTAAAATAATTTTGATTTATTGTTGTGATTTTATTTCTATTTTTGTTGTTATTGTTTATTTCCGTAATTTTTGTAAACGTAAATATTACTGATTTGTAAAAGTTACAGTGACAAATAAAAGAATGTCTCGTGTCATGTCTAAGGTGTTTCAGAGGATTTAAATAAATAAAATAAAAATCATTTTTTCCTATTTAATTGTGCGGTTAATTAAGAAGTAAAACATTTGATTAATACCCCGATTATAATCTATTTATTTATTTATACCGCTGCACACAATTTGAAATTGTTTATCGTACATTTGTAAGAAATGCCTAATTTATTTTACAGTATTATATATTTGTTTCTGTCGTTAATGTTGCTCTTCTTCTGATTTTCTATGTAACAGTGGGCAAACGAGCAAGCGTGTCACCTGATGGTAAGTGATCACCGCCGCCCATGGACACCCACAAGACCGGACGAATTACAAGTGCGTTTCCAGCCTTTATAGGAGGGACTGGCTCTCAAGTGTAACTGCCGGAACACACCTATTGGTATTTGGCGGTGGGTTTTCAACTTAAGGGTGGTAGATAGCCAGGCGGGCATTACAAAAAGGCGTTAATGTAACAAGTTTATATCTCACCGGACCGTGTTCCAGAACCGGACCTGTGTTCCGACTGAAAATCAGCGCTGAGTGTTTCGGACACCTCAGCATATGCTGAGCTGGTCGCCATATGCTAGTAATAACATATGTACTATTATTATTTATATCTTTTTTGTATTTATTTTATAATTTCTTTTTTTCCTTGCATTACTTTTATTAGCATTAAACGAATTCTTGCTTTCTATCTACCCTACTGATATTATAAAAGTAAAGATTTATGTGTGTATGTTTGTTACTCACGAGCTGGATCGATTTTAATGAAATTTGGTATGGAGATAGCTGTTACCCTGGATTAACACATAGGCAAATTTTTATCCCGAAACTATTTGTAACTCCAACGGCTCGACCGATTTTGATGAAACAACGGTTAACACCGAAGGGTGCGGATAGTATAACATACATTTTATCCTATAAAACGAAAGGATGTCTTATTTGTTATTTTATATTTCATTTTAAAATTCCCCGTTCAATAACTTCTCAGTTTTCCTTAAGTTACTTGGAGTTTTCTGTTTTTTCTATAAAGGAATTCCAAGCGAGTGTGGACATAAACATATTAAGCAATTCAATGAAATAGCCGAGCGAACCCGGAGGATTTGACTAGTAAAAAACCCATTACAGTTCGCACAAATCGCTAGTTATATTGTGACGCCACGAAATATTATACGAACGAGCGAGTTTAAGGTTGGTGCTTTGTTGATAAGCGGAGCGGAAAATAAAAATATTTTAATTGGGAAACAGACATGTTGTTAGCTATGCATTAGGATATTCTTGAATTTTCTTTGATGTATTTTAACTCAAACAAGATCGTTTGTAATCAATGGAACTACAGCTTAGAGGTAAAGGATCTTAATCGTGATCCCTTTGCTAGTAACAATACTCAATTTAAAATGATTGAGCAAGAAATCTCAGCTGAGTTTAAGCCAGTACCCGATTTATTGAATACTAACTTTCTGTATTAGAGTATTATTTCAATAACAATATAAACAATATTCTAAAAATATGATAACCCATTACATAATGCCTGCTTTCTTATATTATTTATAATCATGTAAAATGTCATTCCAATCTTCTTATATACAAAATCATCGTGTCACAATGTTTGTCGCCATACTCTTATGAAACGGCTTGGCCGATATTAATGAAATCTTATATGTATATTTGGTAGATCTGAGAATCAATTGCAATCTGTTTTTCATATCCCTAACATTTTAATGTAATTTGTCCTCCCCTCATCCTCTCATTTTTAATACTACCAAAGTAATCACTAGAAATAATTTATAAGACAAAATAACGTTTGTCGAGACAGCTAGTATTATATATGTATATATATATAGAGTCAAATGTAATGACTTTAGAAATGAAAATTAAAACCACCTCGTGATAAGGATGCTGCTAAATACTTTCTTGCAGTTTCATACCATATCTAGCCCTAAAATGTAAGTATATATAAACCTATTATAATGGCTTCTAAGTATATATAATTGTACATAAATTTATAAGCTGAGAAATACTTGTAAACATATTTTACCGACACTAAAATAATGAATATAAATCGTTATGTATACTCATATTATCTATACCTATACAAAAAAATGAAGAGCTTATAGTTACTAATCTGAATTTAATTAACATATGGCATATGGCAATAGGCATTGGCATTTAATCATCATAATAATAAAAAAGCCAAACCTTGTTGCAGGATATCTCACAACTCTACTTATTATCGATTCACTTATTTATAAAAGTATGCATTTTATGGCATAGACAAATGCAATAGTTTTCAACAAGATCTTAAGCTAACATGTCGGTGAAAATTACATCGAAAGATTTTATTACACTGAAACATACAGGTGAAACTAATAAAAACTTATTAAAAAAAACTCAAAATTTGAGTCGAAAACCGCTGTCGCTTACCACTCTAAACCTGATAATTTAATAATCCCAACAGTGTGGGAACACAAGCCCCTTCCTCGAGCGATAAACTAACACCGTTTCCAACAAATTCTATTACTATATAAGTTAACAACATGTTCACAGGAACCTCTCCCGTGAACGTTATTTTCACGCTTCCGGGCGTGTGTGTGTGAGTAATTTATTTTTTTCCTCTATATGCTTACTGATAGCTTTATCCATCGAGTACTATTAACAATAAATAAAACAGGGAAAATTGCACTTTTCTTACTGTACTTCTTATTTTTTAAAGCATGGTAAAAGATGATCATAACCATTGACTTCAAAAAGAATGAAAATCAGCGATAAATCATTAACCTGGTGACAGTACACTAATACCAAATATTCTACCATCCTTACTTACTTACTAATACTTTAAATGCGAAAGTGAGTTTGTTTGTTACGCTTTCACACCTCACAAAGTTTCACAAAGTGCTGAATCGATTATAATGAATTTTGGTATAGACATAGACGGGACGTTGGAAAGGTGTGAAAAATATGGTGCTTTTTCACTTTTTTTTATGTTCTTTTCACACACACCGTTTTCTTATGTCGTGCTGCAAAGTGACTGCACTGCACCTGATGCACTACAATCCATATCAGCGGTGATTGATACTAAGCGATGATAGCTCAGTGGTAGTGTGTACGACTTCGCATCAAAGGACGTCCGTTCGAGTTCACTCCACCTACAATGAGCTTAAGCTTTCAGTGAAGGGAAACATCGTGAAGAAACCATAGCATGGTGTAGGGCTTTTTATAATGCCCATCTGGATAACAACCACCCTCAAGTTGAATATCTGCCACCGAATACCAATAGGTGTGTTCCGGCAGTTGCACTTGAGAGCCAGTTCCTGCACAGGTTTAGCGTGTCTACCAACTTGGGCCGTATCGTAATTTAAGATCAGGTGAAATTATGGCCATAACGCTAAACCTCAAACATAAAAATAAAACAAGCTTCCTTCGACGAGGCCTCAGTACACACTACCAACTGAGATATCATCCCTTCAACATCAAGCCCCAGGATCGAGGCGTGGCGTCGCAAAAACAACGCGACCAACGACGTATTTCAATAAAGATACGGGTACGAGATATAATCCCTTCACTGATAAACACCTATCGTATTCATTTGATCCCTCCCTTTAATCCTCCGGCATAAACCTTTGGAGTTACACTAAATTCTTATCACAGGACCTAAGCACACGACCTCTCCAAGTTCTTCGAAAGAAATTACTCCCACGGAGCAATGTCAATGCACGTCTATATCCGCGGATATTAGGTTTACAATCGTACGAGCGGATACCTTTCGAGATTTGAAGGGACGCTGTGAAAGAAGCCGGAAATCGGACAAGACACCCCGAAAGACACTTTGTAAGGGTACACATACGTTAGATGTAGAGAGGCGATAAAAAATGTTTATACATACTAGCTTTTACCTGCGGCTTTGACCGTGTTAATATTGATTTTGTCTACAGATTATGATTCCGGTGCCTACTATTTTACATACATCATATGAAACGAGACTGATATAAGAGCATTTGCACTTGTAGTCATTTATACGCGGATCTCTCACTATTTTAGCGATAATGCCTTGGACATAAAAAAATAGATAGAGCCTTTTTAATAGAACTATTTAAGATAATCATTTCCATTATACATTACATACGTGTAACTCTAACGGTTTTTGCAACGCACACCAGAATAACTCGCAAATGCAGATTTTTTTCCTACTAACTTGACACACTTATCGACATACTTTAGATAATTTACACAATATTTTTATAAATCATAGCCTAAGTGTTATTCTAATGCATAAGCTAAATTATTGTAAAGTTTCATTAAAATCCATTCAGTAGTTTTTGCGTGAAAGAGTAACGAACATCCGGTCATCCATACTTACAAACTATCGCGTTTCGCGTTTTAAAATGAAACTTTTGAAGAGAAATTTCCTACCCGAGGGCTTTGAAATTCTCATCCGTAACCATTTTTATGTGACGTTCGTTCGGTTTGTATCGGTTCAGGCATATTTATTTATATTTTACTAACTGTAACCGAAACTCCATTTGTGTGGACTTGAGCTATGTTATAATTTCAAGATTTCGTTACTGACTTTACCGATATGGTATTATTGTGTTAACAGATTTTACTTGTGGATTTCTATTGTTTTTCTGAAATGGTATACTAATAGATAAATGTTTGCATGGTGGTAGGGCTTTTTCTAATACCCGCCTGGCTAGCTACTATCCTTAAGATAAAAATGTGGTGTTGCCTATGGGCGGCGGTGATCACTTACCAACAGATGACACGCTTGCTCGTTTGCCCCCTTATACATAAAAATGTATATATATAACTATATATTTAATTATACCACTATTTCATTTTAGATGAAAGGAAGATTTTTTAAATTATGATTTTGAATGCATTGTTGGCCGATTGAATTAATTATTTGCTTCACCTCTGGCACGATGCTATAGCACGACAGCATATACTTATTTTTCTTTTTTTTCTATATATTGTATACTATTTACTCCCGAGACCTCATCTGCGTGAAACTAAAAATTATTCCCGAACTAGCAGAGCCAACGACTTCGTGTGTGTGGATCTAAAAAAAATATTATTATTTTCTCGCGGCACCCTTAGATTTTTGCTAAATAAAAAGTACTCTTTTAATTTTTGTTATAACACCAGCTTCCTACCAACGGAAACCCAACCAAAATCGGTCAAGCCGTTTCAGATATAAGTAGCGTTTATACTTTCATATGCGTTTAGTAAAAAGCTGTTATTTTGACATTACAAATAGACATCTCAATTTTGTTTATTTGTATAGATTATTACATGATTTTGTAACTTTTTTCAATACAGTTTTACTGCTGTTGTCGATAGCGTGTTGTCGAACAGCTTATAACTTTTTTAAAGAAATACCAAATCGCTCCGCTCGCCGCTGCGTCTCGTACAAAAACCACACCACACTTTGAACACACACACACACAGGAGCGTGCGGGAGCGTGAATACATTTAATGTATTAACCAGTCCACGGACACTGTTCGGATGTTTACTTACTGCTCTGAAAAAAAATATATGAAATTACAATCATATACAAACAAACATGGCCTGTGAAAATCATACTTAATATTATAAATGCGAAAGTGAGTTACTTTGTTTGCTTGTTGCGCTTTCACGCCTAAACCGCTTAACTGATTGTGATGAATTTTGGTACACAGATAGACGAGATCCCGGAGACGGAGACAGGCTACTATTTCTCGCGAAAAACTTATAGGAAGTGGGGTAAAGAGAGAAACAAACTTTGTATGAAACTTTTTATTGTGTCATCCGATTTGTTCGACATCGTCAATATTAACGAGAGCGAAGCCGCGCGTAAAATCTAGTAAATAATAATATCATATGCACACAAAATGAAACTGTCACTGAGTGAAATCCGTTTGAAATATATTTTACAACGGCCTCTAATTTAATTCTACTTTCTAAGAGGCTAGTACAAAATATGAATAAAACCAAATTGACACGACGATGGTTCAGTTTGTATTATGTACAGACGCCGCTTCAATGGACTCCAACCTGGATTCCTACAATGAGGCTGGGCTGCAACCATCTTTCTTAACGTGAGGCATTTATGCATCCTTCTCAGCCCGGAGAAACTGAGGGGGGTACGTGGCACTCACCCGGCGCTAACCGCCTCGAATACCTACTTAACCCCACGGCTGTCTGTCGCCTTCCTGAGTCGACGCGGGTCCGTGCATGCAATCAACCGCGTCACCCCAGCGAATCATGTTGAAACCATAGTAGCACCTGGCTAGCTACCACTTCTAAGTCCGAAATCTACCACCAAATACATGTATTTTCCGGCAGTTGCACTTGAGAGTTATTCCCTCCACCAGCCTTAGGCATATCTTAAAATCACATAAGATTGTAGGAATAACGAAAAACCTTACCTATTAAAAATTACGTTATGTTAGCGGTGCTATAGCTATTTGTTTTAACGCATCTAAGCAAAATGAATTAAAAAAGATTGGGCAGTTGGTCGAGCGTAAAACCCATGGCCCCTACACTGACCTAATAAAAGACGCTTACCGTTATAAACCGAGTTTGAATATAAAGTTTGCTACACCAGAATTAGCAACGAACCTTCCGAAACTTCCACTTGATTTAGCTTCAATACGACAGCTTAATTCACTCACTTGGATCGTTAAAATACACTAACTATTCCAGTGAACTTTGTTCTACCTTTTCCAGTAGTCAAAAATCCTTAAATAAACAAATGCGTGAGCGTCGTGGAACACTGGGTTGGAACGAATTTCCCTACATAGTATATATTTACAATCGTATTGTAGCATAATAATATTTATTAGCAATTAAATGAAATGCAGACATATATAATGGATTAAAGGAATGGTAGGAAATTTCGTAATTGAAAATAGAAATTTCATTGGACACAATTGAGTTCATCTAATTCATTATAATACGATACAAAACAGCTGTCGCGTGTGACGTGTACAAACTAAGTCTGCGCAGCCGTTGAGAACGTACTGGCTGGCTCGAACCAATTAGTGCGCACCTATAACTACGAACAGCCAATAGCGTGCGCGCGTATGTCTAAGCGTGTACACTATAGAAGTATAATGCAATATAGAACAAGCTAAAGGAAAGGTCGCGACGGATACATCTTACATTTCCATTTGTCTAGCCTCCAACCGTACTGTGCGATAAAGAACTTCGTTTAAAAATCTTACGCATACTTTTTTAGTATCCTTACATCTTAACAAGAAACCCGTTCAGTAATGATTTTCTACATAGAAGTTTGAGAGAGAGTTTTACTTGATAGTTTTCGTGCTTAGGAAAAATAGAATATGCAGAGATATTTCGTGCACTAAATAATATTGTCAAGGAGTTTTTGTCGACACCACTACGACACTACGGTGTCCCCAACTTGGTTCACTCGGAACAAAAAAATATTTAACGTTTTATTCCCGTTTTTGTTTTTACTTTTAAAATCTGCCGCCAAACACCAATAGGTGTGTTCCGGCAGTTACACTTGATAGCCAGTTCCTCCTTAAAGGTTTAGCGTGTCTACCAACTTGGGTCGTATCGTCACTTAAGGTGAGATTATGGCCATAACGCTAAGCCTTAAATATTAAAAAAAAAAAAACTTTTATAAATACAGCTCCGTTTTTAGTAGGTTGATACTAAAAAGCTTTCGAGAATAACTAACCTATTAAATACATTAAGAATTTTTGTAATCTAACGTGCAGTTCAGACAAACTTTCCTACTTCATAATATTAATATAGATATATAATACATCCTTCCTAATATCATAAAAGCGAAAGTAACTTAGTATGTTTGCTACGCTTTCACGCCTAAACCGCTAAATCGATTGTGATGAATTTCGCCATAGAGATAGACGGTACCCCGGAGAAGTAAATACTTTCACGTAAATAGGCTTTATAGCGGGCAAACGAGCAACCCTGTCACCTGATGGCAAGTGATCACCGCAGCCCATTGACACCCACATCACCAGAGAAGTCGCAGGTACCTTGCCAGCCTTCATACGAGGAACTGGCTCTAAAGTACCACTGCTGGAACACACCTATTGGTATTTGAGCGCAGATTTTCAACTTGATGCTGGTATCAGGCAGCATTACAAAAAGCCTACCACCATGCAAAGTGGAGTAAAGAGAGGGGTGAACTTGTTATCACCTCATCCAATTTGTTTTATTAAATCAATATAAACGCGAACGAAGCCGCACGTGTATTCTACTATAATATAAGTATGGCGCTAGCTATAGTCGGAATTGAATATAACCGGAGTCCCGTGAATCCACTTAAAAAACTTTCGACCACTCCTGCCTACCCCAAAGCCGATTAGCTGCCGAGCAAACATCTTAGCATCGAGTGACCACTAGAAACATTTCGAGGGTCATCGAAAGAGCCTGTAAACTAAGCTTTTGTTTATTTCTATTCTTTTACCGCACCGGAATTCAATTTAACGGCATATTCTATTTCATTGAATATATATATTTTTGGTTACAAGTTTCCCGGCCGTTTTATATGTTTTTTTCTTATCAACATATAACAAAACAGCAGTTTAGTCAATCGAAGACATGATAGCTCAGTTGATGGTCAAGGAACGTGAGTTCGAATCCACGTATAATGAGCTTGAGCTTTCGGTGAAACAACACATCGTGATAAAACCATAGCTTGGTGGTAGGGCTTTTCCTGACGATATTTCCCTTCACCGAAAGCTCAAGCTCATTGTAGGTGCTTGGATTCGAACTCAAGTCCCTTGACGGGAAGTCGTACACACTACCGCTGAGCTGTCATCGCTTCGAAAGAGCTAATTAAAGAAACCAATGAAAAAAAAGAAGAAAACATATTACAAGTAGCAATAGTAGGTAGTTATTATTGTTATCATTCTTAGGGGGAGCTATGAAGGCTTTCCAGATCTGTATCACTGCGACCATAGATGATCTATTGTGATCGTCCCACGGTACTAAATCTCACTACCACGTCCTATAGCGTGAATGAACATGTGGTTTATGTGCGATGATAGCTCAGTGGTAGTGTGCACGACTTCGCGTCAAGGGACGTGGGTTCGAACCCAAGCACCTACAATGAGCTTGAGCTTTCGGTGAGGGAAAACATCGTGAGGAAACCATAGCATGGTGGTAGGGCTTTTTCTAATGCCCGCCTGGGTAGCTACCACCCTCTAGTTGTGAACTTGCCGCCAAATACTAATAGGTGTGTTCCGGCAGCAGCACTTGAGAGCCAGTTCCTCCATAGGTTTAGCGTGTCTACCATCTTGGGCCGTATCGTCACTTAAGATCAGGTGAGATTATTGCTATAACGCTAAACCTTAAGTATATAAAAAAAAAACCACACTGTTGCAAAATCTGTGTTTAGTTCAACGCAGAATGAATAGATGGCGTTAGAGTCGAGTTACATCGCACTTATGATGTTGTTTACTCTTTTTGTATGTACCTCTCACCGATGGATTGATTAGTCCGAGTTAGAAGTACTTATATGTGTGAATCCTTCAAAAATTGTATAAATTGTACATGGTGCCCAAACCCGAGATAGACTTTAGATTTTGAGTTTTTTGAACATTTCGAATAATATCGTAATATTGTAGTTGTTGACTTAGAAAGTTTTCAATCGTTTTGGACTTGTAATATTTTTAAAGCTTCTGTGAACTATAAATTATTGGACAGATTTTGACTTAGAAACATTGCAACGAATTCTGGACTTGTGATTTTATTGTGTGGTTTACGGAACTTTAATCTATATTAACTTTTACTTTAACTTGTTATTTGAAATCTCATATTAGTGTCTTGAAACTTGAAACATGACTTCGAAGTTAATTAAAAGTCAAACAGAATTATCGTCAAGATTAAAAAAAGCGCAAGTAAATTTTAATAAAAGCCCCAAAACAAGAATAACTAAATTTTATATAGAAACACGGATTACTACATTGGAAGAGTTATATACAGATTTTAAAAATAACCATAGAGAATTAGTCCAATTAGCTACACCTGAGCAATTAGAAGCTTTGACATATTTTAGAGATGATCAATACGATAATTTTGAGGAATTATATACAGAGTATATGTCTGAACTAAAGGAAAATCTTGAAGATTTTTTGGAAAAACCCAAATCAGAAAATATAAGTGCACAGAATAGAATTGATGATGTTAAACTTCCAAGAATACAGTTGCCATCTTTTACTGGTAAATATGAGGAGTGGCAAACATTTTACGATATGTTTGTGTCACTAATTCACAGAAATGAAAAATTGTCAGCAGTGCAAAAATTACATTATTTAAAGAGTAGTATATCAGGGGAGCCTGAAAATTTGCTACGTAATTTTGCTACTACCGAACAAAATTATGAAGAGGCTTGGAAACAGTTAACAAAGCGATACGATAACAAACGTTATAATTCTAATGCAGTTCTAAAGATATTATTTTCACAGAAACAACTGGTAAATGAATCTTCGCATGCTATTAAACAATTACTCGATACAACTACTGCTTCACTAAAAGCATTAAATAATATGGGAATATCTACGAAATCATGGGATGCTATCATAATATATTTAGTAGTAACAAAATTGGATGTGGAATCCCATAAGCATTGGGAAAACCATGTAAGTTCTTTGACTGACGATCTGCCTACTTGGTCTCAATTAATAGATTTTCTGGAAGCGAGATTTCGAAGCTTAGAGATGATTGATAGTGGAAAACAGATGTATAAGACAAATTTGCAACCTAAAAATCAACTACTTAAAACTAAAGCTTTTCATACAGCTATTTCAAAAGATAATAAGAAGACCAATGTTTTATGTCCTATTTGTGGCGAAGATCATTATATAAATTTGTGTAAACAATTTAGGATCCAAACGGTACAGCAAAGAAGAGATTTAGTTCAAGCTAAAGGTCTTTGCTTCAACTGCTTGCAACCCAGTCATATTGTGAGCAAATGTAGACAACCGTTGTGCTGCAAGAAGTGTGGAAGGAGACATAATACGATGTTACATTTTGAGAAGGAAGGATTCACAGAAAACTGTAATACTATACAAGGGGAAAATAAACGAGTTGAGAATACGTTTACGACAGAACCAAGAATTATAGCGAATTTTGCAAAGCGTGAAAACAAGAGCTACGATGTTCTTCTAGCAACCACGTTACTTAAGGCTCGTGCAATTAACGGGAATAGAATTTTGATACGTGCACTATTAGATCAAGGCTCGCAAGCTTCGTTTGTAACGGAAGCAACCGCTCGATTGTTAGGTCTTAAACAAACGTCTATTAGTGGTTTTGTATCAGGTCTGGGAAATGGTCAGATGCATATTAAGTCTTCAGTTACTTTATATTTAGAGTCACGTCATAATCCAGAAATGGATATTAGAGTAAATGCATTCGTATTAAGATCACTTACGTCTATGCTTCCTTGTGATACGCTAGACTTACCTGATTGGCAGGAACTTGAAAGTTTGGAGTTGGCTGATCCAGGTTACGCAACACCTAGTAAGATTGATATATTATTAGGGGCTGAGATCTACTCTCAGATTTTGTTGGAAGGCATGATAAAACACCCCAAAGGAAATCTTATAGCACAAAATACGGCCTTTGGATGGGTTTTGTCGGGAAAAATATCTGGTTCATCAAATAATATTACTAGTTTACATTTTCAGATTACTAAGGAAGATGATAATCTTAAACATTTTTGGGAGTTAGAGGCTGAACCTGATCGGATTCAGAAGAAATTTACAGTAGAAGAACAATTATGTGAAGATTTATACGAGGCTACGACAGTTAGAAATTATGATGGAAGGTATGTCGTTACACTACCTTTTAAAAACGAAGATCCTAAATGTCAGTATGGACAATCAAAGGCAATTGCAATTAGAAAACTATTGGCATTAGAAAGAAGATTAGAGAACGATACTAGGCTTTATGAAGAGTATAGAAATGTTTTGAACGAGTATTTGACTCTTGGGCATATGTCTTTAATCGATGATGATGATGTGGAGAATCCAAAAGCTGTTTATCTCCCACATCACGCTGTGGTGAGAGATGATAAGGAAACCACAAAAGTTAGGGTGGTATTTAATGCGTCTAACAAAGGTGTAAATGATGTGTCGCTAAATGATGATCTTATGATTGGACCAAAGATCCAACAAGATCTGAGACATATTTTAATGAGGTGGCGTACACACGCAATTTGCATTGTTGCCGATATCGTTAAAATGTACCGGCAGGTACTCATAAACCCTTCACAAACGAATTTTCAGAGAATACTTTGGAGATCACATGCAGATATGCCAATTCAACATTTCAAATTACTTACCTTGACGTTTGGAACAACTAGTGCGCCGTATTTGGCAGTTAAAACGTTGCATAAGTTGGCTGAAAATGAGAAACATAAGTTCCCAGTGGCATTCGAAATCACAAAAAATGACTTTTATGTTGATGATCTGATGACAGGTTGTGACACCCAAAAGGAAGCCCAAATTATATACGACGAAATGAATTCTCTAATGAAGTCTGGTGGATTCAAACTTCAGAAGTGGAGTAGCAATAGTGAGCAATTACTGAAGTACATTGGAAATGACAATAAAAAAGAGGAAAAGTCAATACCTATTAAAATTGACAATATGGTGAAAGTGCTTGGAATTAGTTGGAACAGAGAATCAGACAGTTTTGAGTATACTATATCTTTACCAGAAATTAAATATCCAATTACTAAAAGACAAGTTTTGTCAAATATCGCTCGGTTATATGACCCTATGGGCTGGATTTCACCTATCGTAATAGTGGCAAAGGTTTTAATTCAGCAAATTTGGAAAGAACGTCTAGATTGGGATGATTCTTTGACGGATGAATTGCAGATAAGATGGCTCAAATTTCGCAGGGACTTAATTGAAATTCAACGAATCGAAATCCCAAGATGGATTTGTTGTTCACGTAAGAGTCATGTTGAGTTACATGCCTTTTCAGACGCGTCGCGTACCGCTTACGCCGCAGCTGTTTTTATTCGGGTGGTCAATAATGATAACTCTATTCATGTGAGATTATTGTCTGCCAAAACAAAAGTTACTCCTATAGAAAAAGAAATTTCAATTCCACGTTTGGAACTATGTGGCGCAGTGCTTGCAGCAAAATTATTGAGTGAGATATCTCAAGTAATGAAAATTTCGAAAGAAAATCTTTATGGGTGGACCGATTCTACCATTGTCTTGGCATGGTTAAAAGGTGGAGCTAGTAAGTGGACAACATTTGTAAGCAATAGGGTTTCAGAAATTCTATCTATAATGGACTACAGTCAGTGGGGTCATGTATCGACTGACACCAACCCATCAGATTGTGCGTCAAGAGGATTAAGCCCTACAGAATTACTTTCACATACTTTATGGTGGGAAGGACCTGAATGGTTGAAAAAGTCGAATATAGTAGTGCACAATCAGGAGATAGAGGACACCAATGAAGAAGAAAGAATAGTTTCAATGAAAATATTAAAAAATAAAGAGGAAGATTTTGTGTGGATGAAATTTTCTAATTTAACGAAGATGTTGAAGGTGATATCATACTGCAGAAGATTTTTAATAACAAAGGAAAAAAGACAATATTTTCCAAGGTTTGTAACTGTAAAAGAAATGAATGACACATTAGAGCTTTGTATAAAACAAGTTCAAGTAGTTGCTTTTGCAGAAGAAATATATTGTTTAAGAAACAAAAGAGAAACACCAAAAATAAGTCTAATCAGAACTCTTTGCCCTATTTTAGATCAAAATGGGTTATTAAGGGTCGGTGGACGAATTGATTTAGCCTATGTTAACTATGACGCACGACATCCGTATATATTGCCTACTAAGTCTCACCTTACACAGTTATTAATATCGGATGCACATAACAAGACTCTTCATGGTGGACCACAAATAATGCTGAATTATCTACGTTCAAAATTTTGGATTTTACGGGCCAGAGAGCAAGTCAAAAAATATTATCGGAATTGTATTACATGTTTAAGATATTCTAAAGCAGCCAGAGTGCAGCTGATGGGACAACTTCCAGACGCAAGGTTGAAGCCATGTAAACCATTTAAGGCAACCGGTGTTGACTATGCTGGACCAATTAATATTAAATTTTCGCCAGGACGTGGGGCAAAGACATACAAAGGTTATATTTGTTTATTTGTATGTATGGTGACACGTGCCGTCCACATCGAAGCTGTCACTGATTTAACAGCAAACGGTTTTATAGGCGCATTTAGACGATTTACGTCTAGGCGTGGACATTGTCAAGATCTTTTTAGCGATAACGGTACGAATTTCGTTGGTGCAGTCAAACACCTACGGGAAATGTTTAATCGCGCTAAATCAAATTTGCCCAATGAAATAGCTGAACTACTTACACTACAATCAACCACTTGGCATTTTATACCACCACAAGCACCCAATTTTGGAGGTCTTTGGGAAGCTGGAGTTCGTAGTGCTAAACACCATTTGAAGAAGGTCATAGGTGATTGTATTCTTACTTACGAAGAATTAGTTACAATATTGTCACAAATAGAAGCATGCTTAAATTCACGGCCTATTTCTGTTATTAGTAATGAAGCAGATGACCCTCTCCCACTTACTCCAGGTCACTTTTTAATTGGAGAACCCATTCTAAATGTTAGTGATGAAAGTTATATTAATTGTAATGTTAGTAAATTAGAAAGATGGAAATTAATTCAAAAAATTGTTTCTGATTTTTGGCAAAGGTGGTCTAAAGAATATTTATTAAATTTAAATCAGCGATATAAATGGAATTCAAAATTACAAGAGCCTAAGATTAACGATATTTGTATTATTAGGGATCACAATATACCACCATCAAAATGGATACTTGGCACAATTATTGACAAGCATTTGGGGCCAGATAATTTGACGCGTGTGGTAACGATTAGGTGCAAAAATGGCATATTTAAAAGGCCATTGAGCAAAATAAGTATTTTAGAAAAATAGATACAAATAAATAAAATAAAAAAAAATGAAAAAAAAAAACAAATAAAAAAAAAAAAAAAATAAATAAAAAAAAAAAAACGGAGAAAGAAAGGGAAATCTTGGTTGGATTTTTTTGTTATGTTTAGCAAATGTTGGTTTATTTTCTAGGATATTTTGCTTTAACGTTTTGTGTATAATATTGAAAGGACTAGTCCTTGGTGGGCGGGATGTTTAGTTCAACGCAGAATGAATAGATGGCGTTAGAGTCGAGTTACATCGCACTTATGATGTTGTTTACTCTTTTTGTATGTACCTCTCACCGATGGATTGATTAGTCCGAGTTAGAAGTACTTATATGTGTGAATCCTTCAAAAATTGTATAAATTGTACAATCTGCAATCTCTTATGCTCTGGACAGCGATGTTAAACATATGTCTGTTTGAACAGCAATACACAGTAAGTCTCACCAATACACGCAGCTGATTTCTACTGAACCTCAAAGCCTCTCCAGCTCGGCGCTTGTTTTTCAAGTTTTTCAAGTAATTTTCCAACTATCTGTGTTTATTGAAACGAATAAACAGGCCGATAGATATCACTAGTAGACATTTTAACTGACAGTTATAGATAGATAGGTTATTGGAACCGGCTGTAAGATAATGCGATAGACGTGAGAGAGCACTATATCTCTCTCTCTCTCCCTTAGTCGTCTTGAACTGACTGTACCCGAAGCGGCACACAAAAAGTTTGCGGATAAGAGTCTTCAAACTTTCCCATAAGAAGGTTTACTTCAATAGGTTTGCATAGTGGTAAGGCTTAGTATAATGTCTGCTTGGCTAACTACCAGTCTTAAGTTGAAAATCTACCCACAAATACCTATAGGTGTGTTCCGGCAATTGCACTTGAGAGACAGTCCGTCCCCAGCTTCGCGTGTCCACTATTTTGGGACACATCTGCACTTAATATCAGATAAGATTGTGGCTGTAACACTAAAAAAAACTATAAAAAAATGTGAAGCATTGATACCTCAGTGATAGTGTGTACGACTTCGCGTCAAGGGACGTAAGTTCGACTCCAAAACATTGTGAGTTAACCATAGCATGGTGGCAGGGCTTTTTTCAATGCCTACCTCGCTAGCAACCATCCTCAAGTTGAAAATTCGCCGCTAAATACCAAAAGGTGTGTTACGGCAGCTGCACTTGAGAGCCAGTTCCTCCGCAGGTTTAGCGTGTCTACCAACTTGGGCCGTATCGTCACTTAAGATCAGGTGAGATTATAGCCGTAACGCTAAACCTTAACTATACAAAAAAAAGTGTAGAATTTTTGTTTTAGTTTTTGCCTAAATACGCTAATATATGGCAAAAGGTACTTTGCCCGAAGTATTTAGACATAATGTTTAGTTCCACCTGAAGTCGCGGATACAATTTGCAATAACATTAATATAAACCGAAACCAAACAAACCCTAGAATCAATATTAATTTAACACGCTCTTAAACGGATTTCAAATTTATTTTCCCTCTCATTCGCTAAGTTGTCGTTAAGTTGGTTAGAAAGGGATGGCTGAGTAGCAAATAAAACAAACTACCATGACAATTGTTTGATTTCCGTGTAGTCCCCACACTACCTGACTCGCTTCACTGGTTAATATAGTGATGTGGTAATAATACATCGACAATAAACCTTATTTATAATAATATTATTTTGCAAGTTCTGTAGCTGTAATTTCATATTATATTCTTCGGAAAATTTGGTTTGCTGGTAGAAGCTAGACATCGAACATAGGGCTCTCCCATGAATATTTTAGTATGTGCTTAATAATAATTCGTATATTCGAACTAGCCAAGTCAGACTTTAGGCTTCAATATATTATCTTATTTTATAAGAAGAAGTAACATGTTTAATTGTTATGAAATAGTTTAAATTGTTACAAATACACTTCAGGACTGGCTATTGAACTTGGCACCCATTGAAACCTCAATTGTTTTGTCGTTGAAGTCAACAACCAAGGCGTATAATATAATATTGAACTTGGTTTTCATTTAAAATTTATGTTTCTATGGGATTAATTTTACGATAATCTCAATGATTTCAGAAAAAAAACTCTTAAGTTGATATTTTGCTCGTAATCTTTCGTTTACCATGAGAATTTGGTATAATTGAGATTAGAATATTATGTAATCAAGCGATATTAATTCAAATAAAAACGATATATATCAAGAAATCAAAATTATCAAACGCATGAATGCTAGTACTTGCTTGACGAGCGTTACATATTAGTTTGTCACGCATCAGTCGCATTAAGTATTAACATAAACACTGTATATGCCGAGCCAATATGTTTTATTTAAAACTTTATATTTATACTAGCGTTTACTTGCTGCTTTACTCGCGGTAATATTATTTTGTTAAAGAAATCAGATGGCACATTAAAAAATTTATACAAAGTTTACCCCTCTCTTTACCGTACTTTCAGTAAGTTCTTCGCGAGAAAGAGAAGCCTATCACTGTCTCCAAAGTCCCTTCTATCTCTATATCAAAATTCATTCTAATCGATTCAACGGTTTAGGCGTGGAAGTATAACCAACAAACAAACTCACTTTCGCATTTTGTATTATTAAACTCGACTTGTTGAAGTTTCCTTTTATATCGTGTAGCCAGCCATAAACATACAATTTTTGTAGGTATCATCAACATTCACCATCTTATATCAGCCAGTTTACACAACACTTCAATGACGTATACACTAAAAGTATTCTTAGAAATCACTCCATCTATGGATGACAACTGAAGGAAATGCATTTGCTAGTATTTGATTATATCGCGTTCAAACAGACGACACAGGAGACCTTATAATATGCACTGGTTAATTTTTAAAACATATTTCGCGATAAATAATTGTATGAATGTAATTATCGTGATAAAATTATTATCCATCAGCCGACAGCGTGGGCGTCAAAATTATGTAAGACATAACTCAAGTCCGACCGTAATAAATAAAACATATCGATAAGTATCCGCCCATCACTAAAATTCCTCGCCCCCATTGTTCACATTTCCTGAGCGAGCGGTAGCAATTTGTAACACCAATTCTCTTGTTAATTATCTTTATATGTAATGGCTTACTTGTACTATAATACATTATAATATTCTTATAAGATGTAAGGGGAATGATGACTTAGAACTTACGAATAAATTATTTATTACAAATTTTTAATAGCCAATAATGCGACCTCATTATTGTCTATCATTTCGTTTTATTTTTATTTTATTTTAAAAGGCACTGATACAGATTTGAGATTAAATACAAAAGCAACTTAATTCTAGATATCATTTTGAATTACATACCCTATCACATTAGTGCACAATTTACACGGTTAGGTACTTTTATTATGAGTGAAGATGAACAGAATACAGATTACATAAATTGTAATATTTTTTTTACAGAAATTATAATAGTTAAAGCATTCTGAACGTAAATGTACACAAAATAAAAACGGACATAACAAAAACCCTAGTAAAAATTGGAGATGTATGTTCAGAAATAGCATAGAAACTTTGTTTTCTCTCTTTGCCCAGCCTTATTCCATTGCATTTGGGGTCGGATCTCCTCATAATTCTTCGCTAGATCCTTCGGTTAGTTAGAAAGGGTTTACCTAGCTTCTTTGTACGTGAATGCATTTAGAGGACTTACCTAGAGACATGCTTTTCGTGCCGTAATATACAATAAGTTTAGCGTTATGGCCACAATCGACCTGATGTTAAGCAGAATTTGGCTCTAGGTGGTGGACATACTATGCCTAGTAGAGGGGCTGGCTCTCAAGTGCGACTGCCGGAACACACCCTGTAGGTATTCGGGGGTACATTTTTAACTTGATGGTGGTAACTAGCAAGGCAGGCGTTAGAATAAGCCCTACAACCATGTTTTCCTTCATAAAACGCTCAAAATGTAAGCATGTATCTCCAATCGCAGATAGATTTGAATTCACGTCCATTGACGCGACGTCCATACATACTGCCAACTGAGCTATCATCGCCTCGCATTCAAATATAAAACAAAAGGCTAAACAAACGTTGAATCGAGTTAACCGATCACAAATACAACATCGCTCGAACAGTAGACGAGAAAATTAAACGGAACAAAGCGAATCCGGACAATGGAGTTAAACTATTCAGCTCAAGAAACAAGATCCAATCTAGATCGAAACTGCGTATTAATTGATATCACAACGTCTCTATCGACAGTTGATTATTTGTCCAACAACTATTTAAACAATAATTTAGAATGATATCTGAGTATCTCTGAGCGGAATTTAATTTGCCATTTGTATTCTAAAACTTATGTTATGTTATGTGATTTAATAAGTGCAAAGTAATAAAACTTTATCGATGAAATATTTTACTCTATGTAATTCGATGTAGACGCGTTGAAACGATCTAACACAACTGATTTTTGTTAGCACCGCGGTTCGCAACTAGTGTAGGTGAAATTGCCTTTTAAAGTTATCTACACTGTAGGACAATACCTCGCGTAATTTATCGATATTGGTCTATATCTCATCACTAACCTCGTTGAACGTTCGATATCCGACGCGGAAGAGCCGCGCCGATCTCCGCTAAGATTGTTTTATTATTGCGTTGTCCTCGTCACCACAATGCTCGGTATCGACTATCGATAATTTTAATTTTTTACGCGATCGCTCACATGGATTTTTGTAAAGTGAAACTTTTCATATCGCACTTTCGTCTGTCAGTCAAGACAATAGCGGCGCTCATAATGATAAAAAAGCTTGTTTATTATTTATAAAAAAGTTTCACCGAATCGTCGTACACAATTTTTTTTTAAAGTGAAAAGTTTTTTCATATCCTCATATACTATAAAATTAATAAACCATTTGAAAAAAATCACTTAGCGACAGATCAACACTGGATTCCGGAAATCAATTGGTTCGATATGCAAGGTCGTATTAAGAACTATGTCACAATAAAAAACTACATACATTTGAATTAATATTATTAAGCGTAAAAGTTTGTTTGTTTGTTTGTACGCGCTAATCTTATCAACAACCAGCCGAATTTCAAAAATGAAAACGTTTGGAAAATCGAATCTTTAACGCTTCGTAATTTTTTTTTATGCATTTAATAACAATTAAACCACAAAACCACATCGAATCAGACCGTGAAAATTAATAGGGTTCTATTCCTAATTATACTGAAGCGTAAGAAAAAAAGGACTCGATTAGTGAAGTATTTCGGTCGTTATCGTGATAACTATATATATATATATATATATATATATATATATATATATATATATATATATATATATATATATATATATATATATATATATATATATATATATATATAATAGTAAATGCTCAGGTGAAATAAAGACGTAATTGCGTTTTCTGAAATAACAATTTTCTTTTATTCACATCACACTTATACACAAGTTTTACTACAATTAACACATTTTTAACAGGATAACTTACCTGAAATAACAAAAACAACATTTAAAGCCTTTACTTCTAGTTTAAATGATAATATAATTCTATTTAAAATAAATCAGGAGAATATTTTCCACGTTTTTGTAAAAAGCACTTAACCTCTCTTTTTCCTTCTAAATTTATCGTCAGTGTCACACGTCACACTGACAGCTAATAGTTCCACAGATTCTATAATAACAATAGCGTAGATATCATATCCTTTACATATATATGTATATATATATACAACGATATGACTTGTGTAAGCGAAACTCGTAACTCATTTTAGTTGTGAAGTGACTCAGGAAGTGCCGGCCTGAGTACTACATTCACCACTCTACAGTGTGTTTAAGGTTTTGGAGTGTCGAGGTAAGACAAATAGTGATGTGTATCACATGCACTAGATTGAATTGCCCAAGGCCCACAAGCAATTTCATTGTTTCAGGGACCCAGCACCGCTTGTTTTTGCTTTTCATAGACAGTTCATACATGGACTGTTCATACATAGCGCCTTCCTACAACACGATAGGGTTCCGTCTAAACGTTTTTAATTCAAAAAAACATTAATTTTACATCACTTATCTACATAATTTAAAATTATTTTTCAATGATACATTTTAACAAAGAATAAAGGTAAATATGACGATGTCATAAAAGATTTTAAAGAAATAATATTCATATAAGTTGTTTCTCATAAACACCCTAAATAAGATTTCTTACAACACTTCCTACAACACGGATATTTGATTTTTCTATTTTTTATCCTATTACTTTTGTAACGAAAAATATTCTTCCTTTCAGATCCTCGAAACCCGAACCTAGGACACTTCTCTTTCTTTGCACCACCAAACTCGCTCTTAATTCTATCTTTGTAACGCTTTATCCTTGCTTTTTCTTCCTCCCTCTGTTTCATCCAATCCTGTAACTTCTTTTCCAGCACAATTTTATTTTCTTCTCGCATTTTCTTTTTAGCGAAAGTTTTCTTATTAAAAATATGTGCTATATCTAGAAGGTTTACTTTTGACTTCCTTCTTGCATCTTCGAAATTTCTTCTAACCTGTGCATTAGTGCTATTGGAATCTTCTGTATTATTCAGTTCTACAATTTGTTTCTCAAGTTCTGTCAAATACTTCACACCTAATATTGCTTCTGGATCGTTATCATTTCTTAGAGTGTTAATACTATCAGATATGCCTTTCTGAATCTGACGGAGAATTACTTCCTTTTCCGTTTCAAGTTTTCTTATCTGTTCTTCTTTATTCGATGCAGATGCATACACCCAATGGAATGTTAGAATAAGTAGCAATCTACTTTCTATATTCATTTTAAGATATATATTTTTTATTCACGACATTATATCGCTTTGCAAACTGTCAGATAAAATTTCCTTTCGACGTTAAAATAGTATCCTAAAATTTATATGCAGCTATATTTTTTATGATTAAAGCCGTAAAAACTTTAATCTAATAGTAGAAATGAAATAGTAGTAAAAATGTTTTCAGCTATTTATGAAGGGTATTGCAAAAACAAATGCTTTAATAAAAGCCTTTTGAATTTGCATCGATTTGCATGCAAATTAAACTCTTTAAAAAAAGACACTATCAGAATCGATTCTTGATAGCCTTATTCTGTGATGAACGGGGTTTATATTAGTTTTAATATGTACAACACGAATGAATATAGCAAAGTACTTTTGAGGTTGTAGATTTACATTTGAATTGGATTTAAATAATTCATATGACACAGCGACAGCTTTCAGTTTGTTCACAACTCGTATTAAAGTCGTCAACGTTGCACTCTAAAAATAATAGTGCACGTTCTCTGTATTACGCTAATCAAAGAAAGACCCGTGTTTTTTTTTTATTTTACCTCCGTAATCCTGTCTCGGGATACTACTATAAGTTCTCATTACTAAATTATGATATAGTGTAGATTAATGATAAATTCATTCAACATATTATAATAAAATGGTGACGGAGCAAACGATTGGTATATCCTTTTTTATCGATATCTGGACCAAAAAAATATGTTTGTTTTTTCACCTGATCTTAAGTGATGATACGGCCCAAGTTGGTAGACACGCTAAACCTGTGAAGGAACTGACTCTCAAGTGCATTGCCGGAACACGCCTATTGGTATTTGGCGGCAGATTTTCAACTCGAGGTTGGTAGCTAGCCAGGCGGGCATCAGGAAAAGCCCTACCACCATGCAAAAAGGTGCATTGTAGGACTCCGGAAAAACATACACTGGTAGTAAATTCCACTCCTTTTTTCATAATGCGCAACATAGTGACTGCATTGCACTTGGTGTTAGCTGCACTACAATCCTATACAGCGGTTCCAAAACAATCGAAGATGCAAATCGTTATCTGCGAAGAAATGAAGCACCAACAACATACGGATGAAAGTCCATACGACTTCGAATAGTTATGCGGAGGAACACACAAACCACAAAACACATGCACATGCTCTCTCTTACTCATTCTCCAGTCCTCGATGAAGACGAGAATTGCAAATACATCGGAGAGACCTGAGAACAAATAAAAGTAAATACAAATTTTAGACAGTTATAGGAAATTAAAACTTGTGCCCCGCCCTTATACACAAACACACTATAGAACACTAACTACACTAATAGTTATGCGGTAGAAGGGGGAAGGGGGGAATAATAAATATTATTCTCTGCGATTATAAAATATCACTAACCTGTGAACTAGTTTGTCATCAGTTATTATAGACAGATCCACGGCTATCGACAATCTGGACGATTTGACAAGTAACACGACGCCAAACTTATGTCGCTGAACAAGCTTTATATATAGTTGAAGAAATTTACTAGACTTGTTTCAAACTAACTTGATCTACCAAGTTGCGGTGCGGCTAAACTAAGTTAACAATATTAGAAGGAAACTTTTCGTTTTGTATTTATGTAACTTTATGTTTCCAACTTAATATTGATAAACGACTTTTTACATGAATAGGTAACTTCATCGGCGGTGATTTGTTAATTGGACTGGATTTTAAATCCGGTGAATTTTTTTTTTTTTTGTTAGTCTTATCGTAATGGCTTCAATCTCACCCGATGGTAAGTGATGATATGATCCAAGATGGTGGACGCGTTAAATAGTCTAGTCGACAAGTTAAAAATGGTCTAACTGCTCTTAAATTTATGTGTGATACTTCATTGGATCCGGAATGAAGCCTAGATAAAGGTGTTAAAAGCGTGTATCATCACATGAAATACAAGAGTTATAAACAATTAAAGATGAGAAAACAGTCATTTACTTTTTTCGCCGATATTTCATAGCCTATCAATATTTAAGAAATTTCAAAAAGAAAATTCTTAAGAAGGAGGAAAATTCCAATAAATAGCTCTTAGCTTACGGACTCTATCTCCATTGTGTATATTTTTAATTTAACTCTGAAAATGGGTCATCTCGCGACAATTTTGGTGTTGCGCACGCGGCGTCAAAAACGAACGTAACGCTTACTAATCCACGATCCCAAGACAACATAAGTCTCTCCGACATTCAGTAAAACAGAGGTATTACGTTAGTCGAGCTACTCCAAGTTAAATTAACAAAATGTCCTTGGATGGAATTGAATGGATGGAATGGAAGGTAATCGACCGAAATTTTAAAAATCTCCTGCCAGAAAGTAGTGTTAAAACACTCTAACTGTCTCTGGCAATAAAATAGGAATGCGTGTCTCTCGTTCATACTTTTCACTCACATGCAGTAAGACAAAAAAAAAACACAAAACCTATTAAAACTCATGACTTTCGAACGATTTAAAATCGAGATCTACTTCTGATCTAGACGGACACGTGGTAGGCGAGAACAGAACCATTAGGATGATGGCCGTCCTTATCGCCACTGCTTGTTGCTATTCGAGAGATTTATACCATTCTTGATTCTACTTAGCATTGTCTTTTGATGTTACTTGATTTTTTTTATCTCAGCATAATGTCTATAAGTCCAGAGATGTATTTGGTCCGCGCGTAACGAGTAAACGACCCTCCACGATTAAACAAAGCAAAATTGCACATGATATTCGCTATATTGCATTAATATTATTCAAATCCGTATCGAAGTAGTATTGTCACTTTCTATCAAATATTTACAATAATCTTGACATGATAATGTCGAAGAGTATGGTTCTTTAAACACACTAATCCCTGAAAACACTCTTTGAATTTGTTAAATTCTTGTTACATTTGACTGCCCAGTTATTAAAGAAAGTTAAAAACGTATAACATCAGATTACGAGACTTAGAAACTTAGTAAAATCATAAAACATGCCAAAAGAGATGTAAAACGGTACATTTTCAGCTGATGTTAAGCGGCGATGTGACACAAAATGGTCGATACGCAAACCTTAGTAGAGGGACTGGTTTTCAAGTGCATGTATGTATGTGGATGGTGGTAGGGCTTTTTCTGATGCCCGCCTGGCTAGCTACCACCCTCAAGTTGAAAATCTGCCGCCAAATACCGATAGGTGTGTTCCGGCAGTTACACTTGAGAGCCAGTTCCTCCAAAGGTTTTTAGCGCGTCTACCAACGTGGGCCATATCGTCACTTAAGATCAGGTGAGATTATGGCCATAACGCTAAGCTTTATCTATAGAAAAATACTGTATACTCCACCCAATGATAGTCGTTTAAGGCTAATTTGTTCAATCGCCACCAATATTAATACCAATTATCTGAAGCTGTTCACGGATTAATCAGAACAAATTCTTATTTATTTGCTTATATATAGGTTTAGCGTTATGACCAGAATCTCACGTTATGTTTAGTGACAATGTGATCCAAATTAGGGGATACGATAAGCCTGGTGAAGCGTCTGGTTCTCAAGTTCAACTGCCGAAACACATCTATAAGTAGCTTATCATCGCCACAGACTAGAAGAAACCAGCTGAGACTAGAAGAATTGTGAAAGCTGTCTCCGGCAACACGGGAGTCTGAAGTGTCGCCGTGGTACATTTTAATGGGTAGTATTGGGTGTTTAACACCCGATGAGTAAAAAAAAGCAATACCACCAAAAAAGGGGGTCATAAAGTGATTTATACACAAACTGAATACAACCCTGTTCGACAACAGAACAATTTAAAACCGTCTATAGTAAAAGCTAATTTATAAGCAAGCTTTTCAAAGCTCATTTATCAGTGTTGTTTTAGTAAATGTGCTATGGAATATATATTGTGTTGATTTTGCATTTTAGTAAAAAGTCACTGCCCCCGCCGGTAAATTCAGACAAACATTTCTACTGTTAGATATATACTAAGAGATTGCGAAATCTAGTAGGCAACAAAAGGTTCATGCGTGTGGTGATTGTGGCTCATTAAGTGATAGATGTGTTCGAACTCCTGAGAACCAGTTCCTGCATCCCTCCCTTAGTGTGTCCACCATCTAGAAAACTTAACAATACGGATTTTTTTTTATAGTTAGAGTTTTACGTTATGGTCATAATCTCACCTGATCTTAAGTGATGATACGGCCCAAGTCGGTAGACACGCTAAACCTGTAGAGGAACTGGCTTTCAAAAGTGCAACTGCCGGAACACACCTATTGGTATTCGGTGGCAGATTTTAAACTTGAGGGTGGTAGCTAACCAGGCGGGCATTAAAAGAAGCCCTACCACCATGCTGTGGTTTCCTTAAGAAATTTTCCTACACCGAAAGCTCAAGCTCGTTGTAGGTGGATTCGAACTCACGTCCCTTGAAGCGAAGTCGTATACACTACCACTGAGCTATCATCGCTGATAATGCAATACAGTGAGCGCCAGAACAAACGTCTGTACCCACTTGAACATACACAAAGCAGTACTGGTAATATATATTATTAAATGTAAATGCAAATCACTCCGCGCCGCTTCAAGGCGTTGCGAAATCTTTAATATTTGATCGTAAAATGCCTTTGACTTTATAATAAACGCGTGTGGCCATTAAGTACGCGTCTATTTACACAAATTCTTCGTACTTTGATCTATAAATCCGCTTTACTACAAATATGTGCATACACTGTATTTTTTTTTATGATACTAACCAGCATCTATAGCTAACCGAATTCTAAAAATATTTTACGTTAAACAGAAATCTAAAAATCTTTAAAGCGATGATAGCTCAGTGGTAGTGTGCACGACTTCGCGTCAAGGGACGTGGGTTCGAACCCAAGCACCTACAATGAGCTTGAGCTTTCGGTGAAGGAAAACATCGTGAGGAAACCATAGCATGGTGGTAGGGCTTTTTCTAATGCCCGCCTGGGTAGCTACCACCCTCTAGTTGTGAACCTGCCGCCAAATACCAATAGGTGTGTTCCGGCAGCAGCACTTGAGAGCCAGTTCCTCCACAGGTTTAGCGTGTCTACCAACTTGGGCCGTATCGTCACTTAAGATCAGGTGAGATTATGGCCATAACGCTAAAACCTTAAGTATAAAAAAAAAAAAACTCGTTAGCCCTGGTCATTATTATATGTTAGGTGACGAGGTGATGTATGTTGGTGAACACGCTTAGCTTAGTAGGACTGGCTCTGAAGTGCTAATGCCGGAGCACACCCATACCTTGTGGTGTCAGAGTTTTAACTCGAAAGTAACCACTATGCAATGCAACTCCAGTCGATTAGAATGAGGAAGAAAGCTGTACGTGTTCAGAGAACAGGGGAAACGGAAGTGACGCCGTAGGTCGCTTTTTAGGGGGTAGTGTCGGGTGCTTGTCACCTGATCTATGTTAACACATGTCTGTCGCCTAGATCTGAGTCCTGGTAAAGGCTCGATATATACTCGATATACCTTACGTCGAAACCGACATATATATTTTAGACGATGCAGTGAGAAAGGGGGATAGGAATGTATAAAAGCGATAGCTCATTGAAATTAGCATTGACGGTCTTTTGACGCGAGGACTACGTCCCTCCAACTCCGACAGTCCAAACTTATAACAGTACAATACAATCCACTCCACCGACTTTCTTGCCTCTCTTAACAATAGTAATTTATCTAAAGGCCTACTCCAGTAGGCCAGCTCTTATTATCTTATATAATACTTTCTCTTCCGGCAGCAGTCCATGCCAAGGGCCAGCCACAACGGCACCCTTGTGCCCGCTGCCTCGGGGCTGAGTGCCCTCAGCATTTGCCCCAAAAAGTCCTGCCAAGCTGTAAAAGCCCCTCCGGCTAACAACGTATGTCCTGTCGAAAAAAAAAAAAAAAAAACTTTAGCATTGATTCGCGTGCTAGCTTTCGTGTTGTTAACATTGCAGATTGTTCTGCTTCTGCGCTGTTCGTTCGCATAGTGATTAGGTTCTAACGTCATTATTTTCATAAACTTTCTTGTAACTATAAGAATAGCCATTTGGTGTTCATTTTATTTGTAACGGTTTTACTGTCAAATTTAAAATTGTAGATTTGGTCTATTTGTCTTAGTTGGTTACTTTTTGGATAGGTATTTGTGATAGTTCTCTTTCAAAAAAGTCACTTTTGATCGAATTTCCTAGATTATATATTACATACATACACATATATATTCATGTACAATGTTTTTATAGCGGACTAAAAACTTGAAAATATTTGGAAAGAGATTGGAAACGTAAAAACATGGCACGCATGTTTATAGTTATGTGTTTCAGGTTCACCATGATTTTCGTTTCCAGTGGTTTTTTTCAACCTCTTAATTTGTTATAAAAACATTGTATATTAAAGATTTTTTTAATATCTGCGTTTTAATATATGAATACGCGGTGATTGCGTGCACGAACCCGCGTCACCCCAGGCAGGCGACAGACAGACAGACGGCCGTGGGCTTTTAGTGGGTACTCCCGGTGACTAACGCCGGGTGAATCCCACATACCCCTCTCAGTCCCCCAGGGCTGGGAGGAGATGCGATAATGCAATTCCCCACGTCGAAAAGGGTTATATAAATGAAATTATGATATATTATATGCAGCTGTCAGTTAGATTTGAGTTACATTCAAACAACATTTTTACAGAAAAGTCAAACACGACAGTTTTTTCTTCACATTTTCGTGCGTTGTAATAACCTTGCGCAATTTCGACGCCAATCAACGTGTTTAAGATGAATTTTAAAACTAAAAACAATACATATAAATGACTATTGTGACAGTGAGCGTTCATACAATATAGAATTTAAGCAATTACTTTTATTTATTTATTTATTTACTTCTTGAAAATCCAACAGCGTACATATATATACATAGTTAACGTACATATTTAAAAAACACATAAGGCCATAATAGAATTTTACAAATATTAATAACATATACTACACTATGAAATGGATTGTGGCAAATAAATATAAATATAAATAAAACTTTACAATTAAATTACAATAAAAATAAAAATTACGTACAGACAAACATGCATTCGTATTTTTTTTATTTTATATAGCCTATATTTTTCGTTAAATACGTTGTGGACTATCCGAACTGAAAAATTTACGTCAAATTTTACCCCCTTTTTACCCCTTCCCTTTTAGAAATGCTTTCCTTGTATAAGATAAAATGTACCCTATACGGTGACTTTTCATAAATTTTCGAGTTCATATTTTAAGTGAATCTGACGGATCTAATATGATCCAACTATATCTTCAGAATCCGATACTTTGATAAAAACAATATATGTTAAAGGAGGGTAGTTTTTATATAAAGGGCGATGGAAGCGCGGCTTTGGTTGCAAAACAAATTTAGTTTCCAGATCCCGAAGTAAAGGGTTTAGTTAGTACATTTAGCTTTTCCGATTTTTATTAATAGACCGCGTTCGATTTTCTCCTACGCGATTCGGCAACAGTCCAAGCCGAGGTTCGGTCACTAGTTACACCCTTGCGCCAGTTGTCCCTCCGCGCTCGCCCCCCAAGTTCAGGTAAGCTGTAAAAGCCCCTCAGGCTAACAGTGTAGGTCCCATAAAAAAAGCGGCTTTGGGTTCAGTCTAAGATTGACGCTTGAGGCGTAGTCATCGTACGTAGCTGGAACATTACCGAAGGACGTAAGATTTATACCTCTCTATTATTGACACTGTTTTGATGTTTATGCTGTAAATCATTATCACCAATGATTTATACTAGACGGAGAGAGGCACGAGCGGTGGAGTTCAGTGTTGATGATCATCGAAAAGAGGCCTCCTTAAACCTACATCCGATTCGCAAGTCTCGGACACTGTCTCGTGTTATCCTCTCTCTGCCACAACGATTAGGTTTCACGATGTACCGACACCCGCACGGTGAATCCGTGGTTTGCAAAGAAATTCATATCTCATCCTGATATGATTATCTGATTCGATTATCTTTTAAACAACAACTAAGGCTATCTAAGAAAGTAAACTATTCGGTTTCTTTTCATTTCTACATATGGATATAACTGAAGATATGTTATAAACATATTAAAACTATAATATGGTGCAACGAAATCGCTTCTTTGAACTCTGTTATAGCCGCACGGCAAATCAAAACAGTATTATAATAAAAATAACACAGAAGGTCCACAAAAATTCCCACAAAAAGTGGACAGTCTACTCAAAATTTGATATTATTGAGAGATTCTTGTATATAATCACTTGGAAACTGATGTTTTCTTCTTCCTAGGGATATCCTGGCCTAGTGCCAGGGTCCGGATTCCGACTAAACCGCCTCCACCTGGCCCGGTCTTCGGCATCCTGTTGTGAGAGGTCGTTCTATATACCAGCCTTCATGACGTCCAGCCAGCGTTTTCTGGGCCTCCCGCTACCTCTAGGCTAGTGATTTGAGGCATCTATTACCGATATAGTCGGATGGTCTGCGGCTTATGTGACCATATCATCGGAAACGACCTTCCTCTGCAGCTTATCCCGGACGCCACTCGGAAACTGATGTGAAAATTCAAATTAAATTTTGTATGCACATTAATGATTTTGAAACGAAGTTTCTGAACGTCATCATTCTGATTTGTTTGCGAGCTAGACCGAGAAAAGCGTATCAATGAAAAATCGACATCAAAAACCGACGTCTTTTTGCAGTAAGTTTTTTGAGACGCTACACGATCACGTGGGAAAAACTTTTTCTTTATCTTTTCTTTTCGTTATCTTTTACTTTTTTGTATCGATTCAGCTCTCCGTCACTTTTGAACATATGCAAAAAAATTTGAACATAAAAAAAAAATCCATACTAAAAAATGGTAGATCGTTGGCTTCTTACTCTTAATTATGAAGAAACGGGAGACATTATAAAAACCTATAATTAGAATGCGATTTACGCACCTTCACACATACATACAATCGCGCACATTCTCACATACAATCTGCGCAAACGCCCATACACTCTCAAACACACGTGTACACTCTCTCACACATACAGACATACATACAAACATACATATATTATTATTATTTCCTTTATTCGTAATTTTCAAAATACTTTATTTACATATTGTTTAACATTATTATAAATTTCTTTTAATTCTGTGGAACACAGATACATTGTTAAATAGTCTGACTTTGGCCATTATTGGTTGCGACACAGTTGTACTATTGTAGCCAATATTGTGTATTTTGTTTCTGTGTAATATGTCATGGTTCCATCGATAAATGTATTATTATTAATAGTACAAACACATAGAAGATATGGCGAGAGGAGCTTCACTCCATCTCTTTTTATTTTATCGAAGACATATTTAAAAACAACGAGCACAGTTGAGTCATCCAGATATAATTATCAAGAGAATATGCACCACCAGCTGCGCTATTCAGGACTCGAAGAAGCGATCAGAGCCCCAGTTACCACATTCAAAGGTATTAAAAATTATTCACCATGAAATTTCCGCTTCTAATTTCATTAGAATCGGACCAGCCGTTAAGGATTCCTTAACATGCACATACTGGCGGAAGCGCGTGCGCTGTCCCCCGCTGGTCTGTGGCACCACGTGAGTTTCTAGTGTCACCTGTGGTACATATTAGTGGGTAGTGTGGGGTGAATAGCACTCTATGAGGTCAACACATGCCCTCACGATTTTGACCTGAGCTTTTAAACACCACGTTCAATAAAAAGGGAACATTGACATAGTTTTCAGTTCTGTTATATATAAAAAAGATATATTATGTTATATCTCAGAAAAATGAATGGTACGTGAATAAGCTGTATTCCATACTGCGTACTACCTGTCACCCCTAAGCCTTATCGATAATCGATAATCCGATTACACCGAAATTACAATAATCGATAACAAAAGGGTTGCGCGCTTTGACGTCAATGAAATAGAAAGGGCGACTTTAATTCTTTATGAACTTGGAAACCCTTTTAAAGCAATTTTAAGTAAGATTGATTGAAATCCGTTTGAAAAGTTTAATCTCTATCGGTCGGGGCTGTTCCAGCCCGATCAGATGCCACCGCGTAGAGTGTCTTGTAGCATCTCATCAGCGTAATGGACTTTGACCTTCAAAATTAATTATGATTAAACTTTAACAAGTCTTATGTATATTATATAGTACCCTTACTATTAATTAATTTATTAATAATCCATACTAATAACAACCAACTAATGTTAGTTTATTGAGTTTGTTTGTTTGTTACGCTGTCACATGTAGACTACTGAATCGGATATGATAAATTTTGGTATTGAAATGGATAGGACTCTGGAGACGATAGGTTACTTCTTCTTTCTAAATACTTATAGGAAGTGGAATAATGAGAGGAAGATAAACTTTGTATCTAACTTTTTATTACGTGAACTGATTTACTTCAAACTTTAGAGATTAATCTATATATATATATATATATAAATATGAATATATATTATCCTTGGTCATCGCATCACGCGCGAATGGATGGAACAATTTAGTTAAATCTTTTTTTTTGTACTAATTATTGTCAGGAGAAGGTTTTTATGAAAAAAAAGGAGGAAGTTGAACGGAACATTACAGAAAATAAGTTTTTTTTTGTAACGATAATTTTAATTTTACAAAACTGTCAATTGTCATTAAACATTAAAATAATAAAAAGTAAACAGTAAAACGTCTACAGGGTTAGCTAGTTGATTATAATTTCGAATTTTCTCGGATGTTCCTTTCATGAACCCCAAACTTATTTCCACTAGTTACAAAGATTTATTTTATTTTTCATGATACAATACCTTTGATTGTCTCGAAAACATACCTTATGAAGTTAAGCTTCCAGTGAACAAATTTACAGTTATTTATTCATTCACTAAATCATTCACCATTCATTCATTCAAATAAATCCAGTTTGATACACAGGCCAAGTTTCACTGCGTGATCGAATCAGGAATGAGGAGATCTCCAGAAGAACCAAAGTAACCGACATTGCCCGAAGAATTGCTAAACTTAAGTGGCAGTGGGCTGGGCACATTGCTCGCAGAACCGATGCCCGAGGGGCCAGAGGGTTCTGGAATGGCTACCACGTACCGGAAGACGTAGCGTGGGCAGGCCCCCCACGAGGTGGACCGACGACCCGGTGAAGGTCGTGGGAATCCGCTGGATGCGGGCGGCGCAAGACCAGTCGTCGTGGAGATCTTTGGGAGAGACCTATGTCCAGCAGTGGACGTCTTGCGGTTGAATGGATGGATGGATGGAGGGCGATAACTTTGATAAGGAATGTAATTGTCGTATTCAAGTGCAAAGCCATACGCTAAAAATTTCATTAGTTGTGACAATAATAAAGTGGGAGAGACAATTTATTTATATACACTGCAATCAAAATTGTATTAATGTTTTACATGTGGGGGGTTGGGAGGGGCGGTCGGGTAGCTCGCTGCAATTACCGGAATGCAATTAGTGTGGGGGGACCGGTTCACTGCGACACAACCCGAATTCGACTAGAACGGTCAGGTGTTGCGGTTTGTTACCTGCGGTAAGTGCCCGTTAGGTTTTTAACAAAATGGCTAAATACGGCCACTTAAAGGTAGGTCCGTTTTATGGCGCCATTGTGTAGACAATAAGGTACACCAACCGAAACTATACTTTTGACGTTATAGGGAGTCGGACGTTAAATCGAGTGGTGTTTAATGTTAAGCCCAGTTTGGACTATAATTTGACTTTTACAATTGATGAAAAATGCATAACTTTTGCACGCCTCATAAGCGAAACGTTGATGTGGGTACTAATGTCACTTCACGCAGAACAACTGATTTTTTCAAACTTAAAATGTCTCTATTTATCATATGTTGCACTTATAAAATAATACAAACACACATACACACACACACACACACACACACACACACACACACACACACACACACACACACACAATATAAAGACACTATATTAAACTATATTTACACTCACTATATTTTTGATGTTATTTTTGTTATTTGATCTAGTTAAAAAAACTGTTTAAAAACTTTTGTCTCGGACGTCCGTGTGTCTGTGTGTACGGATCCTGTATGTTATCCCGATAACGACCGAAACACTTTACTAATCGATTCTGTTTGTTTCTTACGCATCAGTACAAATAGGAATAGAACTGAAACACAAAACAAAATCGATATAAGACATTCACTTTTGGATTTTCCAAATCTTTTTATATATATATATATTATAGGTGGTTAGAGTTTCCACATTTTATTTTCAAGAAGATTATTGTTACTTTTTCTTTTGACCAGCAAAAATCGAACATATTTCAAATAATCATAGAAATTCGAACAATTTAGATTCACACTAAAATAAACTTACAATCCATATTTCTTTCGCCAGCCTATTTTAAGTTAAAAAAAAAAAAAACAAAAAAAAAATGACGACTGCCGACGGAAGTGAATATTTAAAAGTATAAACAAAAGAAAGATATAATTTTGCATATTATATATATAAATACTAATAATGCAATAAAATATACTAATAGCCCACAGAGGTATATCTATGCAGATATATATACACAGTATACATATAGGTCATGGGAAGCGTGCGATGACGTGCGCTGCGGTACAGAATTACGAAGGTCGTGAGTTCGAATGCCTGCAATGAATTTGCCCTTTCGATGAAATAAAATATCGTGAAGCTGCATGGCGGTAGGGCCTTTTCTAATACCCACCCGACTATCTACCACCCTCAATTTGAAAATCTGTCGCCATGCACCAATAGGCGTGTTCCGGCAGTTGCTCTTGAGAGCCAGTCCCTCCACTAAGGTAGCTATGGCCACTATCTAGGACTTGGAACATATCGTCATTTAACATCAAGTGACATTGCGAATACAACGGTAAACTATTAAAAGAATCTAATGTTATTATAACGATGTTACTTAAGATGGTGGAACGCTAACTTAGTGGACGGACCGGCTCTCAAGTGCAACTGCCGGAACACCTATCGGAAGTGAGGCATCAGAGTTTTTTAAGAGCCAGTTCCACCACTAGGGTGGGTGTGGCCATCATCTTGAACCACATCGTTGTTTAACATCAGGTTACATTGCGGCTACAACGGTAAACTATTAAAAGGGCCTAATGTTATTAAGACGATGTTACCTAAGATGGTAGACACGCTAACCTAGTGGAGGGACCGGCTCTCAAGTGCAACTGCCGAGCCATCTATCGGTAGCGAGATATCAGGGTTTTTAAACTAAAATCCTTTTTCAGGAGTACGACTGCAACATTTGAACACGGATGCATGCGGAGTTTGTATCGGGAACGAGATACTTTATTAACGATAGGTATTTCACGTACATTGTACATTTATTTACATGTTTATTATGGATTTTTCGTAAAATTAATAAAACGTATTTCACGATGCCATTTGCATTTGTTTTGCGCTTCTGAAAGAATATCATAAAAACTTTTTCCTTCCCAATGGGTTTCCATTAATATTGCAAAATCTCTAGTGTGACACACTGCTACGTAAAAACTCCAGCATAAACAATATAAAACGGGCTCTCATTGGATCACTTTCTTAACAGCGTAGTTCTACATCAGGATCACTTTATAATATTAAAGAATAATAAAATAAAATACAAAATTAAAAGTAAGAAGATAATTATATATATAGGGGATAGGATAGGATAATTATATATTAGTTATAGGAGGGTAGTTTATATATAAACCGAGATGCAATCGCGGCTTTGAGTTCAGTCTAAGCTTGGCTCTTGAGGCGTAGTCATCGTACATAGCTGAAATATTACCAAAGGGACGTGAGATTTATTTTCCTCTATTATTGATACTGTTTTGATGTTTATGCTGTAAATCATTATCGGTAATGATTTATACTGGGCGGAGAGAGGCACGAGCGGTGGAGGTGAGTGTTGACGATTGTCGAAAAGAGGCCTCCTTAAACCTACATCCGTGTCGCAAGGCTCGGACACTGTCGTGTTATCCTCTCTCTGCCACAACGATAAGGTTACACGATGTACCAACACCCGCACGGTGAATCCATGTTTGCAAAGAAGTTCTTATCTCATCCTGACATTATTATCTGCTTCGATTATCTTTTAAACAACTACTAAGGCTATTTAAGAAAGTTAAACTCGACTTCTCTTATAGCTACATATAAATATGAAACTTTTAAAGTTTAATTTAATTCCTACTAATATTATAAAAATGCGAATGTAGCTATGTCTGTCTGTCTGTTACGCTTTTACGCCTAAACCACTTTACCGATTTTAATATAAAAAATATAGTTAAGCTTTAGCGTTATGACCCAACTCTCACCTAGTGTTAAGTGACGTCGTGGCCTAAACTTGAGGACACACTAAGCCTAGTGAAGGGACTGTCTCTCAAGTGCAACTGTCGGAACACACTAGCTATTTAGCGGCAGGTTTTCAACTCGAGGGTAGTAGCTAACCAGGCGGGCATTAGAAAAAGCCTTACCACCATTTGATAAGAAATATAATAAAACATGAAGCGGTTAAAATAGGGTATCATAGTTTATATGGAACTTCGTTGATGAAGGTAAAGCCACGATACGTTATACTTAGGCTCGTTATAAGAAATAAATTAATATGTTGAAATGAATATTTTAGTCGAAATTTTGACCTGTGTAGGGATGGATTAGAAGAAAAAAGTCGGTATTGAAATCCAAACAAAGTCACGCTTCACATCTAAAACCTTAGGACCGATTTTGATGAGATTTGGTACAGAAATAGACCAGACCTTGGGAAAGAACATAAATGATCTATCGTTGTAAAAGAAAGGCATGAAGGGGGTGAAATAGGGGACGGACGAAGTTTAAAGTCAAAAGCTACTACTTACATAAAGATCAACTTAAAATTAATTAAAAAGGTAAGGCCGTTTATACTAGAGATATCATCAAAATCTATTCAGGTATTTTAGAAAATTTAAAATCTTGAAGTCTGTTACAAAGAGAGTTTATTCAGTTTATATTATTAAATAAATGCTAAAATATTATACTTCAGAATCTAACTGGGATTAATAAGCGAAGTAAGTTATATTTTAATGTGAAACATCTGTATGTTCGAAGCTAATGCGAAGCGATGATAGCTCATTGGTAGTGTGTACGACTTCGCGTCAAGGGACTTGAGTTCGAATCCACCTACAATGAGCTTGAGCTTTCCGGTAAGGACAACATCGAGAGGAAACCATAGCATGGTGGTAGGGCTTTGTCTAATGCCCGCCTGGCTAGCTACCACCCTCAAGTTGAAAATCTACCGTCAAATACCAATAGGTCCAACTTGGGCCGTATCGTCACTTAAGGTCAGGTGAGATGACGGCCACAATGGTAACCTTAACTATATAAAAAAGACTATGGTAAATTAGATTTTTGGCATGACGATACAGGCCGTGGCGACGCCTCGCCACGCTATGGTTTATTTTTTTCATTATGCCATATTTATTACCTTTCGTGAACTATGTTTTTCTGCATATTACCCGTACAAAATAATTTCTATGTTTCACATCTGCCAGGCGTCCCGCGACGACGAATTTTTTTTAAATCTAATTTAAAGGTTTAGTGTTATGACCACAATCTCACCTGATGTTAAGTAAATTTTATGGCACATAATGGTGGACACGCTAGCGGAGTGTAACTGGGTCATTATAGAGATTCGAGTTCACGACCATTGACGTGAAGTCCGTAGACAGTACCACTGAGAATTATTTTTATTTTTATACTTAAGGTTTAGCGTTATGGCCATAACCTCACCTGATCTTAAGCGACGATACGGCCCAAGTTGGTAGACACGCTATACCTGTGGAGGAACTGACTCTCAAGTGTAGCTGCCGGAACACACCTACTGGTATTTGGCGGCAAGCCGACATCATTACTTCACAGAAGTACCGTATATGGAATTCGGTATCTTGACTCTGCCCTCCCAGGACATTCTTGACTATTTAATGTATGTGCGCAAAAGCTTGGATAAGCTGAACTGTGTAATAGACCGTCATGACTTAAATACTAGAAATCGTGACAAACTGCTTACCCCCATATTTTAGACTCAGTAAGACCGATACCAGTTTGTAATAGCGTTAGCTTAAGTCCCGAATCACATTATCTATTTATCGGATAGTAAATTGAAGCAGCATGTCTTTTTCACCATAGAATAGGGCGCAAACGAGCCACCGTGTCACCTGATGGTAAGTAATCACCTCCACCTATGGACACCCACAACACCGAAGAAATCGCAGGCCTTTATAGGAGATGCTGGCTCTCAAGTGCCACTGGCGGAACACACCTATTGGTATTTGGCGGCAGGTTTACAACTTGAGAGTAGTGGCATTAGAAAAAGCCCTACCATAATGCATTTCCTTCACCGAAAGCTCAAGCTCATTGTAGATGGTTGGATTCGAACTCACGTCCCATGACGCGGCGTTCCTACACACTACCATTGAGCGATCATCGCTTCAAGCGGGGATTTGATGTAAAACGGCTATTACAGAGTGGATCAATATGTGGACGACGCTGGCGTCTGGAACCCCTCTGTACCTTAAAACCTTTTGAAAATGTATTTAAATTTTTAGAATCTTTAAGTATATGCTTAAATTAAATGCAGTTATTTGATTTGAATGCTAGCTAGATTATTTTATTTTCTATTATTCAGCCTTTCTGTTATGATTATAGAACATAACAGAAAGGCTGAATAATAGAAAATAATATTTAAGTACGAAAAGGTGGGTTTGTAGAGATAATGAATATATTTTGAAAAAGCCGTAGGTCGCCTGCTATAATATTTTTACCACAATTTTACTTTTAGGAATAGCTACATTTAAACTATTCATAATATTTGAAGTCTGCCAGCCCACGCTTCACGCTAGTTTAAATTCGGTTTGTTATTTAAACCGTGCTTTCATTTTATTACGTTAATTTTAATGTTTTTGTAAGCGATGATAGCTCAGTGGTAGCGTGTAGGAACATCATGGGACGTGAGTTCGAATCCCACCATCCACATCGAGCTTGAGCTTTCGGTGAAGGAAAACATCGTCAGAAAACCATAGCATGGTGGTAGGGCTTTTTCTAGTGTCCGCTTGTCTGGCTACCAACCTCAAGTTGAAAATCTGCCGTCAAATACCAATAGGTGTGTTCCGGCAGTTTCACTTGAGAGCCAGTTCCTCCACAGGTTTAGCGAGTCTACCAACTTTGGCCATATCGTCACTCAAGATCAGGTGAGATTACAGCCATAACGTTAAACCTTCGGTTGCGTAGATATACGTCAGTTGTTACGTAGCGTAATATATATTATATTGAATTAGTTGTATTCAATGATGTACAGTAAACTATTACAAATAGAAAAAATATATTAATTACGAAATTTCCAGAAGGTTCTACCAATTCATTCCTTACCCCCTTCATGTAATTACTCTCAGGCGCTAGTAGTTCGTTAATTGTATTTGTTAATCAATAATATATTACGTTTATCAATAATAATATACTGTGTAAGGAAACTCGTTCCAACCGAGTGTTCCGGGAGACTCACGAATTATTTTATTTGCTGGAAGACCAACAGCTATGATATTCATTAGATAACACTTTGGAGATACAAAACCATTTACTGATTCTCGTCGGTAAGTGGCGAATTAAAATCAAATTGGTTATGACTACGTAAAATTAAATTAAAAAATACAGAACTTGAGTTTACTATCGCCTTCAACCGCCATTTTTAAATCACAAGCTACTAATGAATGTTGTCATTTTTTTATAATTATGTTAGCATTGAAAAATCGAACCCACCGACCGCACTCTCTTTTTTTTTCGAACTGACGCTGTTTGCCCCAAGGTCTTTGACAGCTTCCAGCTTCACCGAACTTTTAAACCTCAGCTTGGGCTGCTGCTAAATGGAAAAAGATTCTCGATCCTGACGAACCAAAAAGGCCCGTCTTACTAATTTAGTGATACTAACACCGACCTTATCAGGTAAGCGGCTCAAGGGCCTCGAGGGTAGTCCCTTACAGAACCGTGTACGTAACGTGTGAGTTTGCACGAATGGTATGCGGTGTGATGGTGTACTCTCAGTGATGTAGAGTGTCACTGTATCGCGCGAGCAGAGTCACTCGAGGGCTCCTGTCCGGAGGATCGAACCTTGGCTCAGGAGTCTGCGGAGGGTGGCCACGGCGGGTACCTCGCTCACACCACTGAAGGAGTGACTGCACGATTGGTTTAGGGGTTGAAGTCACTCGCTTTTAACGCAGCGCCAAAGTTTTGCAGGTTCGAATTCCTACCTATGACAATTATTTTTATAATCTACACTTTATTTTCAGTCAAGGTGTTCCTTCATGTTTGTTGTTTATTGTCATTTCCGCTTGTAATTAACGTGATGTCAGTTTCCAGGTTTGGCCATTCTGGTACCCTTGCGCTCACTGCCTCAGGGCTGCGTGTACTAAGCACTCGTCTCAAAAAGCTCGGCTAAGCTGTCAAAGCTTACAGAGTATGTCAGGTTGAAAAAAAAACGTTTCCACATCAAACGTTGATCCGACTGCGCGGCCGTGTGTCGTCCACTCCCAAAAGGTTTCCATAAATAACTGGGTCATAGCGCCTATACGAGGACTTTTCAAATATTTACACTGACGTAATAAACCTAATTGGCTGTGTGACCGCGCCGGGGTTTTTATTTGGACTGTCACCGTTTTGACGTAAGAGCGCTCTGAAGAGATCCGAGGCACTTCTCAGATAGCGATTGACATGTACACTCTACATCCGGCGTCACTGGAAAACCGGATGTAACTATAATGATAATGGAATTGTAACTAACTACCACACATATTGTAAACTATTTTTTTTGACTCTTTTTTTTTACAATTAAGGTTTACCGTTATGGCCGTAATCTCACCTGATCTTAAGTGACGATACGGCCCAAGTTGGTAGACACGCTAAACCTGTGGAGGAACTGGCTCTCAAGTGCTGCTGCCGGAACACACCGATTGGTATTTGGCGGCAGGTTCACAACTAGAGGGTGGTAGCTAGCCAGGCGGGCATTAGAAAAAGCCCTACCACCATGCTATGGTTTCCTCACGATGTTTTCCTTCACCGAAAGCTCAAGCTCATTGTAGGTGCTTTGCACTCTACGACCATTAGTGATACTAGAAGCGATGAGCTCCGTTGGTATCGTGTTTGGACGCTGCGTCAAAGGATGTCAGTTCGAATCCACCTGCAACGAGCATTGACATGTACATTGCAATCCAGCCTCGCCGGAAAACTGGGTGGAACAATATTGATAATGCAATCGCAACTAACTACCACCCATACAGAAACCATTTGAGGACCATTAGCGATGATAGCTCCGTTGGTAGAGTGTACGGACGCCGCGTCAAGTGACGTGAGTTCGAATCCGCCTGCAGTGAGCTTGAGCTTTCGGTGAAGGAAACCATAGCATGGTGGTTGGGCTTTTTTAATACCCGCCTGGCTAGCTACCACATCACAGTTGAAATCTACCGCCAAATATCAATTGGTGTGTTCCGGCAGTTGCACTTAAGAGCCAGTCCCTCTACAGATTAACCTACCAACTTGTGCCGTATCATTACTTAAGATAAAGTGAGATTATGACCATAACACTAAAACTTTAACTATACAAAAAAAGTTCTATTCCCGAGTGATGAAAAATAATTTTCAGTTCCACGCGAAGTCGCGGGCAAAGATAGTCTAGAATACAAGAGCAATCGGATTAGTTAAGTAAAATTGGACAAACCCAAATAGATATATTGAGGGCGGTCGCGTGTACCCGCAAACCGACACGCTATCTTATCTAAGTTACAACTGACTGGGTTTGATGCTTGACCGAGCAAGTCGGGACGACGCCTAAGTGTATAATATACCCCGCAATACTTTTACCGCATTGTCCTATATACGAACCATTTAGAATAGTACTAAACCATAAATAACGTAATTTAGTTGTTACTTTATAATTCTTGTACAGCAGATACTCGTTAAGCGAACCTCGATAAGTCGAAAACATATTTTGTTCCCTACGCTTCAAACAGCAAAACCTCCATTCTCTATAAGTCGAAAACTCTATAACTCGAATTTCTTGACGTCTTCCTTGATGTTCGACTTATAGAGGTTCTACTGTACTTGCCTAGTATTTTTTTTTTGTACTAATAGATAGCAAATAGGCAGATAGCTCATCTGATGGTAAATGATTACCATCGCATATGGATAGCTGCTACACCAGGGGTATAATAACCATGTTCCTGACCTTGGCGGAAGGAACTGGTTTTCGTTCGCTATGACAGAACACGAAGGCTCACACTGTACCTTCATTTTGCGGCAGTCTAAACACGACGGTGGTTTCTAACCAGTGCGGAAATAATCTTACCACCAAGCTAAGCGTCATGACCAAAACCAAACGTGGGACTGACAGACACCAGAGCCTCCTAAGTTACTCGACAGGCTGCACGGCGTGCAGGTAAGCTTACACTAAGTAACTCAGATGGTATTCGATTCCCCATGCACCCCAATTGATTTCACTATTAACTGGTTAACAAAGGCATAAGTATCTAACAGATTTTTTTTTTATACTTAAGGTTTACCGTTATGACCGTAATCTCACATGATCTTAAGTGACGATACGGCCCAAGTTGGTAAACACGCTAAACCTGTGGAGGAACTGGCTCTCAAGTGCTGCTGCCGGAACACACCTATTGGTATTTGGCGGCAGGTTCACAACTAGAGGGTGGTAGCTAGCCAGGCGGGCATTAGAAAAAGCCCTACCACCATGCTATGGTTTCCTCAAGATGTTTTCCTTCACCGAAGACTCAAGCTCATTGTAGGTGCTTGGGTTCGAACCCACGTCCCTTGACGCGAAGTCGTGCACACTACCACTGAGCTATCATCGCTTCAAATATATATTTAAAGTATATATTATTATACTATATTTTAGTTCCATTCGAATGAAGTCGTGGCCACAGTTAATAATATTATAAATACGAAAGTGAGTTTGTTTGTTACGATTTCGTTTATGACGAATTTTGGTATATAGATAGGTGAAACTATAATGGGCTATTTCTTTGGAAAACTTATAGGATGTGAGATAAAGGGAGGAATAAACTTTGCATGAAACTTGTTATTGCGTCATCCCATTTGCTTCAAACGTTGAATATTACCTGTTTATCTATTTACCTATCTATATCTATTTTCCTTAGTCATCGCATCACGAGTGACCGGATGGAACAACTTTGCTAATTCCTTTTGTGTTGTTGTGTTAATTATTGTCAGGAGAAAGTGCATGTGAATGAAAAAAATTAAGGAAGTTGAGCGGTACAGTAGAAAATTTAAGAAAACTTAAGGAAAATATTAATTTTACATAGCTGTCATTATAATGCACCAACAATATTCATAGTGAAGACAATACGACGTCTGTCGGGTGAGCTAGTATGTATGGAAAAATTTTCGTGTCACGTTGTTTGTCCGCGATGAACTGCTAGACCCAACTTGATAGATACTTTTTATCTCGATACGTGATCATAACGTGATAGGTGTCGCTGTAGTCGATCTGATTGACTACTCGAAAAGGCAGAACAAGGTGTGCTATAATTTAATTATTTTAAAATTAAAATATGCATACTTTTATTATTTTCCAATAACTCTCAAAAGAGGTGGAAAATAGAAAAATATTATTCCACGAAACTAAAATATTAGTAGGTAGGCAATTGCAGACTGTAGAAGTAAGATTTTTTTTTAATACTTAAGGTTTAGCGTTATGGCCATAATCACATCTGATCTTGAGTGACGATACAGCCCAAGTTGGTAGACACGCTAAACCTGTGGAGGAACTGGCTCTCAAGAGCAGCTACCGGAACACACATATCGGTATTTGGCGGCAGGTTTTACAACGTGAGGGTGGTAGCTAGCCAGGCGGGCGTTTGAAAAAGCCAAAGTCACGATGTTTCCCTTCACCGAAAGCCTAAGCTCATTGTAGATGCTTGGACTCGAACTCACGTCCCTTGACGCGAAATCTCGAGTCGAGGATAATAAAAACGAGTTTCAAAAAACTCAAACGAATTCCCTCCTGCCGTGTCTGTTAAGCAAATTATTTAACATTTCCCACCAAATACCAAACGAACATAATGAACTCCGTGTAAAATAATCCACACGTAATCTCGCCGTACACGTAAGGTTGCTATATCGTATGTCTGATCCGATTATCTGTTGTAATTAGCTATTACATGGTTCAATTACGTAACGGGGTTGCCTAAATAAGCCCTTATGTTAACCCATATAACAATTGGCTTTGTCTATTTACTATCAATCAATCAATGGCCTCCACGTCTATGACAGACGGTTGAAGCAGTATTTGAGGGCACTTTTTTTCGTGGCTGTGTAGGCACTGTCGACCACATAAAAAAATGGAGTTTCGTCCAGTACTATCCGCCTGATCGTGCTGCATTGTTCTTTTATGCACCAGGCTGAGAAACCATGCCTTATCGTGTGCTACCATCCCATCATGCCCTGGTTTCCTCATTCGTCTCTAACCTCAGCAAGCTTCTCGCATCCAGCATGATCGATGTTGCAAGCGATCAAGTCACGCTTAATGCAGTCCTTAAAATGTTACAACGGTCGTCAAACACTTCTTTTTGCATTTACTATGGCACCTAACATGACTGGACGCGGCAAACGGAAAGACTCTATTCCATGCATATGCCCAAACCAGCGCAAACAGCGCTGTTTCAACAACGCTGTGAAACTCGTCAGCTCTGTAATTTCCAGGATCCTCTCGTTTACTAATATTTCGTCATACTGCCTCTACTCTTGTCTTAATGTAGATTTTATATCAGATCAAATCATTATCTTTATTCAATTTAGGTCCTAACAAGATGCTTATTATCGTCAATTTACCAGTCTAAGCCAACTCAGTCATCGAGAAGAACTGATAACAAACTCTATTTGGTTATTTTTAGATTGGTACACATTTAAATGAGATAGAAACTTCAATTCATTTACAATAAATAGATTTTAGAGGATGCAAAGAGAGGAATGCCAATTCTAGGCATCATCGTCGTCCATATATTGATCCACTCTGAAATAGTCTATTGACATTAAAACCAGCTTCACATGGTGCTAGAACTCACTATCTGGCAATTCAGTAATGTACTTTGGGACTTTAATATAAAACCAATCACAATTTCAATACATTTACAATAAATAGATTGAGAGGATGTACAGAGATTAGTATAAAACGCGATATAAACACAGCTTTGAGTTCAGTCCCAGCGAGGCGTTTGAGTCGTATTCATCGTTCCTAGCTGGATCGTTACCGAAAGGACGTAGGATTTATATTATGTCTCTACTGATACAATGTTTTGATGTTTATGCTAAAAATCATTATCGGTAATGTTTTATATTCTAGGCGGAGAGAAGCACGAGCGGTGAAGGTGATTGTTGACACGCGTCGACAAATGGGCCCCTTAAACCTACTTCTCAGACACTCGTGTTATCCTCTCTCTGCCACAATGATTAGGTTTCAAGACGTACCCGGCACCTGCACGGTGAATCCGTGGCTTGCTAAGAAGTTCGTATATCATCCATTATTATTATCGAACCGATTATATAATTTCATGTTACCTTAGGACTTTTATGTTTCCACGTCAGAAGTGGGATCGAACACAGTAGATTTATCTGATCAGCCTCTGAAATTACTCGGCATATCTTGTTATTCGGTATCTTTATGTTTCTATATATATAACATTTTTTGATGATCAATTGAGTAGTTAAATTATGAAAAATGACAAACAAACATTTGTTAGGACCAGAGGTCGCACAATGACTGAAATACCACCATAAACAAATTGTAAATTTTTGAACATTATTAACATTTTATCAATGATGATAACTCAGTGGTAGCGTGTACGACTTCGCGTCAAAGGACTTAAGTTCGAATCCACCTACAACCATAAACCATACCTAGAAACCATATCAAGGTGGTAGGGCTTTTTTAATGCCCGCCTGGCTAGCAACCACCCTTGAGTTGAAAATCTGCCGCCAAATACCAATAAGTGTGTTCCGTCAGTTGCACTTGAAAGCCAGTTCCTCCACAGGTTTTGCGTGTCACCAACTCGGACCGTATCGGGTGAGAACAGGTGAGATTATGGCCATAGCATTGTGGCTGCAATATGCAATACCTAACCTGAGTGCAGTAAAAATTATAGGGATTTACGAGACTATTAATTGAATGTTGGTATTTGTACAAAGTAACCACAGCACATCTCAAGCTTATCCGTGCGCGCATTCACATATGTAATATCAAATTGGAAACGAGTGAAGTCGCGGCTACGAGTTAGTGCAAGTGAAATCGACGTAGAAATGAATTTCCTTATTACATGACGATTGTCAAATAAATAGATTCGACAGAGCGGCGGTGAGGAGTTCCAGTCAGATATTTGATTGTATAGCTGAGGCATTGTCGATCGCGGGGCGGTGTATAGGAAATTGAGCGACGGGGAGACACTTGCTTGTCGCTGCTACCACGAAAGCTGTGAACTTTATATGATTGCTAGCGGCGCCGTACGACTCTGTGCGCGTTCGTAAATCACCACATAAACATATATAATAAAGATTTGAGGCGTAAATGGTTGTATAAAGAGATAATGGTATCAATAATAATGTCAGGATGGTATATGAATTTCTAAGCAAGCTACGTATTCACCGTGCGGGTACATCGTGAAACCTAATCGTTGTGGCAGAGAGAGGATAACACGACACAGTGTCATTTTTTTTTATAGTTAAGGCTTAACGTTGTGGTGGTAATGTCGCCTGATCTAAAAATGAAAAATGAAAAATATCTTTATTTAACATAAATTATAAACACAATGCATACAAATTATCTGTTGATCCCCGTACTAGGAAATAAATCCTGTATCGCGGGTAATCGACCAAAACCGAGTTACAAAATTTATATCCTGTTAGTGCCATGAATGTGCCAGTTTGAAACAATAAAATAATAGATAATAACAAATGCATAAATTGATCAATTAAGAAACAAAAGCAAAAATAAGAAACAAAAACTATTAAATTTTTTATAATGTTATGTATGAGCTAAAATATAAAAGAACAATCACATACACACGCACACACACATCATAATGTTGTTTGTATGTTGAAATTCCTTACTTATGTGTCTATTATGAGGGTATATGGAGAATATTTTCTGTTTCCTCGTAGGTCAAAGATAATAACCAATTAGTAACATTAATTTTGGTTTCCCTTAATTCACGGTTTATTAATTCGCAATGTTTGTTCGCTTGTCTGTATGTAAGTGACGATACGGCCCAAGTTGGTACACACGCTAATCTTTTGGAGGAACTGGCTCTCAATATACTTAAATACTAAATACTCAATGGACTTACGACTCAGATGTAGGTTTAAGGGTAGGTTTAATAAGGTCTCCTTTCGATGATCATCGTTACTCATCTTCTCCACTCCTGTCTCTCTTCTACCCAGTATAATTTATTCCCGATAATATTTCACAGCATAAATACCAAAACGCACTTAGTCGATAATAGAAAATATAAATCTTACATCTCTACGGTAACGTTCCGACTACGTACGATATCTGGTCTCGAGCGCTTCGCTTTGACTGAACCCAAAGCCGCGCTCGCGTCCCACTTTACACTAATCGGTGTTATAAACTACCCTCCTATAACCACATCCCTGTAAACATTTACAGTTAGTATGTATGAAGTGAAACTTCATAAGGGAAGGCTTTGAAATTCGGATTCGCGACCTTATGTGTGAAGCTCGTTCGGGTAAATTCGGGTCGGGTCGACAAAAGGAGCGAGAGAGATATTTTGTTTAAAATGTCATTAAAATGTTTTTATCAGATTAGTGTCGACGAACATCGTAATACGAGATTGTTGTATATTAAGACTTTTTTTTATTTATAAAAGCTTAAAAATACAGTCCTTAGTTAATACAATTAATGTGAAAGTGTGTTTGTTTGTTACGCTTTCACGCTTAAACAGCTGAATCGGTTATAATGAATTTCAATATAGAGATAGATGGGACCTCCGAGACGGAGAAAGGATACTTCTTGTCGCAAAAAAAACCTATCGGAGGTGAGGTAAACTGAGGAATAATGTTGGTATGAAACTTTTGTTTGCGTCATCCGACTTCCTTCACAAAATCGATATTAACGCGAGCGGAGCCATAGGTAAAAGCTAGTATTTTATAATATAAAACTTAAGTTCACAGTTTAAGCGTCAATTTTTTTTATCATTGAAGTGTTTGTTGATAGGAAATGAAAAATGGCTTTGTCTTTATTTTTTATTGTTTTGAACTGTCGTTTACAAATTCATACTAAATATGATTATTCCATTTGCTTATTTATTGGGAAATGTATGAGTTAAATAATTTTGGTAAAATAACGAGTAGGTGTATAGAAATACTTAGTTTAAAATGAATAACTAGCGGTGTGACATATAAAGGGCCTTTCGTTAAATACGTAAGGGTATTTTGGTCACTTTTGACCCTCCTACCCCCATGTAAATATAAGTAAGATTTCTCGAATCCCCGTACACTTTCTTACACAAGATTCTATCTTGATCTTCTAAATAATAAAATAATAATGTTAGGAGAGGAAATGATTTTTATTTTTTTTATAATAAGAATAGGATAATGTATTATCGTTTTTGTCAATAGAACTAAAAATATATGAAATATTCATAAGTATCTTTTTTTCAATACCAATAAAAGTATTTAAATAAGACTAAAATTCGATTATACACTTAAAATATAAGAAAACTATTTGAAATCCCGTATTGGAACTAGATTTTTAATATTTAATTGTGATTCCCGAGATATCACATAAGAATTAATTTCACACCCCCCCCCCCCCCCTCCTAAGATAAGGGCATGTAGAGATTTACTTAATCCCTCTCCCCCTCACTATCAAATACCGTTACGTAATTAATGAGTGGCCCCAAAGACACGATGGTTTTGTCTGACTGGATCGCGATACACTGTGTAGTAGTTATGGCTCAGTGATAACGTGTGCGGACTTGAGTTCGAATCCCCGCCTCAACTTTCGATACAAGCAAATATTTTGATAAATTCACATAACGATGGCAGAGCTTTCTCTAATGCCCGCCTGGCTAGCTACCACCCTCAAGTTGAAGATCTGCCATGAGTTACCTATACGTGTGTTCCAGTGGTTGCACTTGAGAGCCAGTCCGTCTGATATGCTTAGCCCGTCCACTATTATCCGCCACGTTGTCACTTAACACCATGTGATAGTGTAGCCATAACGCTATTGAATATAGAAAATAAATAAATTGGTCATTGCGAAAGTATGATACAATATTACAGAATTCTTAGAAAGGTTGCGCATCCACATACGCTAACCTGACTTTATTGTAACCACAGTTAGTTTCTGTAGAACCCTCTTGTCGCGTGCGTTGGATCTTTGGAATCAGCTGCCCAGCACAGTTTTCCCCCAGAACTGTGATATGGTGGTCTTCAAAAAGTGATTAAAATGCGGTCTCCAAGGTCAGCAACGTGGCTGTAATACTCCTGGTGTTGCGGCTGTCTAAAAGCCACGATAAGCATTTCCTATCCTGGGCCATCAGTATGTTTGATTCTCATTGACAAAGAAAAATGTTTTGTTTACGACACACGATGTAAGTGAATCTTTTTTACGTTAAAAAGAAAATTTCCGGAAAATTATTCGATTTAGAGTATTAAAATCTTCAGTTATTAATTGCATAATGGGAAATCAATGATACACCTCCCTACATTCCACCAATCATGCCTTGACCCCTAGGGTGTTTCTTTCACTATACCCACACTTCGCGGCCGACTGTAATGCGACATGCGATAGATGGACTAAACATTTTGAGGGCGATGGCAATGAAAGCATTTTAATAACAATTGCTACATAATGAAACTGCACAGAGCCGTGGGCACACTACACAAATAATATAAAGCCGTGGAAATATCTATTTTCATATTAATCTGAGCGAGCTGGGATACAACGTGCCATTGAGGAATACAATCGTATTTACATAGATAGATTAGTTCAACCGCAACTCAACCAATTCTGTTTAGCTGTTGAAGTGTACTAGTGATGTGTAACTGATCGATACAACAACTATCGATATAACAACTTTTTTTTTAATTAAGGTTTAGCTTTATGGCCATAATCTCACCCGATCTTAAGTGATGATACCGCCCAAGTTGGTAGACACGCTAAACCTGTAGAGGAACTGGCTCTCAAGTGCAGCTGTCGGAACACACCTATTGGTATTTGGTGACAGATTTTCAACTTAAGGGTGGTAGCTAGCCATGCGGGCATTAGAAAAAGCCCTACCACCATGCTATGGTTTCCTCACGATGTTTTCCTTCACCGAAAGCTCAAGCTCATTACAAGTGGTTGGATTCGAACTCGCGTCCCTTGACGCAAAATGTACATACTACCACTGAGCTATCATCGCTTCATATATTTTAGCAAATGACAAATTATCTATTGGCCATGCCTTGGCACTATAATCAACCCGCATGTCGTGACAGCAAACGTCAAAATGCTGTCATACGGTGTCTCGCCCCCTCCACGTCACCTCTCTCGACTTTATTTTGTGTGTGCGCCCGTATACTACATAGAAACCCAAAGCAATCAAGGGACGCGTGTTCGAATGAACCTGCAATGAGCTTGAGCTGTCAATGAAGGAAAACATCGTGATTAAACCATGGTATTGTGGTAGGGCCCTTTCTAACGCCCGCCTGGCTACCTCACACACTGTTTAAATCAACATGGTGTTTAAAATCCCAGCTTCTATTGACGTCTTCAACGCAACGCACAAACGCCTCAGGACAAGGCAGGAGGGGCATGTCTTGACTCATCAGCAGCGTATCATCCACTAAAACGCACCACGGTGACACTTCAAACTTCCGTGTTGCCAGAAAACAGGGACGGCTTTCACAATTCTTCTAATATAGCTACCACCCTTAAGTTGAAAATCTACCGCCAAATACCTATAAGTGTGTCCGGTGCTTGCACTCGAGAGCTATCCCCGCAGTAGTGTTAACGTGTCCACGTCACATCGTAACTTAACATCAGATGAGATTGTGGTCATAACGAGAAAACGTATAAACTATTAAGCAGACAAAATCTACCAAGCTAGAATAGTTGTTTATTAAATAATATTAAAATAAAACGAGTGTCTCATCTCTAGTGTAAATGCGTCACATCGTCACAGAATATGGCATGCCGACAAACTCCAGGCAATTCCATCGCAAATAAACGTAGTAAATAAACGTGCATTCACATTAAATCCAAATTAAATACAAACCCGGGTAAACCGAACTATTTCGGGCTACACAAATAAATTGTACATATGAACAACGGAATATATATTGAGGGAATGGGATACCATATACATAAAGAAGCATACATAACGCTGAACCTATAAACTATAAAAAAATAGAAAAAAAATGCCTATCACTATCTCGGACGGTCGTGGGGTTTCATTGGTTATTACCAATGGTTAGCGCCATGTGACTCACATATCTCTCTCAGTCCTCCCGGGCTGGGAGGGAGTGCGTTAGTGCATTTGTCCACGTTAAAAAAAAAGTTGTTCATTTATATCTATGCCGAAATTTGTTATACTTGATTGAGAGGTTCAGGTGAGAAAGAGTGACAAACCAACAAACTCACTTCCACTCGATAAGGATCTACGGTACTTGTAACAGAGTGCCACGTTTTAAAATGCTTATCTGTTTCAAGGAATCTTTACTGTCAGAAAGATAAAGAACTGAAACAATGATGGCTCAATTGGTCGTGTGCACGACTAAGCGTTCGCGGACGTGAGTTCGAATCTTTAAAACGGGTCTGAGCTTTCGGTGAAGGTAAACGTCGTGATGAAACCGGGAAGTAAAAACATGTGCCGGAAGTAAAAACGTGTTCCGGAAATTGCAGTTAGAGTCAATACTTCCACTTGGCTTAGCGTATCCACCATTTTAGGTCACATCGGTACATCAGGTTACATTTTAGCCATAACACTTACATTATAAAACAAAAAGTCTATTATTAAAATGTTTATTCGTCTCTGGTTGACGGGATATAGACTTACAACTTACAAATAACTTTTACTGCTAAGAGAAACTTACACTATTTTTATTTCAAATACACGCGAGCGAAGTCGCGAGTATAGCTAGAGCCAAATGAAATATTTTTATTCTGTATACCAAACAATATAGTTTTTTTTTATAGTTAAGGTTTAGCGTTATGACCATAATCTCACCTGATTATGCTATTAGACACGCTAAACCTGTCGACGAACTAGGTCTAAGTGCAACTTTTTGAAGCGATGATAGCTCAGTGGTAGTGTGTACGACTTCGCGTCAAGGGACGTGAGTTCGAATCCAAGTACCTACAATGATCTTGAGCTTGCGGTGAAGGAAAACAGCGTGAGGAAACTATAGCATGGTGGTAGGGCTATTTCGAATGCCCGCCTGGCTAGCAACCGCTCTCAAGTTGTAAACCTGCCGCCAAATACCAATAGGTGTGTTCCGACAGCTGCACTTGAGAGCCAGTTCCGACAGCTGCACTTGAGAGCCAGTTCCTCCACAGGTTTAGCGTGTCTATACACTTGGGCCGTATCGTCACTTAAGATCAGGTGAGATTATAGCCATAACGCTAAACCTTAAGTATAAAAAAAACTGCCGAAACACACCTATTGATATTCGACGACAGATTTTTAACTTAAGGGTGGTAGCTAGCCAGGCGGGCATTAGAGAAGCCTCACTCTCATGCTATGGTTTCCTCACGATGTATTCCTTCACCGAAAGCTCAAACTCATAGTGTGTGGGTTCGAACTCACGTCTCTTGACGTATAGTCGTACACACTACCACTGAGCTATCGTTGCTTTAAATTTCAAAGAATATTTCGTTTCTATATTTAGCTAACAGTTTTATTATATTAATTTTAACTTCCATCGTATTGGCTTTTACCCTAAACAAGCATTTACCCGACCATATGTGTAGTACCTATATTCGAAACGATTAACAAAATTGAAGAGGCCAGCTCGACTGTAAATTGTACTCGTAAATGATATAGCTCAGTGATAGTGCGTAGGATCGGCGCGTCATTAGACGTAAGTTCGATTCCAACCACCTACAATGAGCTTGAGCTTTCGGTGAAAAAAACATCGTGGGGAAAACCATAGCATGGTGGTAGGGCTTTTTCCAACACCCACCTTGCTCGAGGCCACCCTCGAAATGAAAATCTCCCAAACACCAATAGGTGTGCTCCAACAGTTGCACTTGAGTCCCTCCAATAAAGTCAGGCAACGCACCTGCGATTACCCCGATGTTGTGGGCAGCGGTGATCACTTACAATCATGTGAAACGCTTACTCGTTTGGCACCTATTCCATAAAAAAACTCTTACTCATTTAAAAACAAAATAAAGAATTAAATCGCGGATATATATAAACTCATTGTTCATATATTTCATTCATGTAACATAAGACAAGTCTGCACACTCAATCACTCGCTTACACATACAAACATACATACACAAACATGCACATATACATAAGCGTTAGATAATAACGCCTTTTATTATATCATAATTATATACCACTGTAAAGTATTCTCAGAACCCTATTTTGGGTTTAAATTCAAATAAATTGGTTTATTCCATTAAATTACGTATGCTGTTGGGTTTTCTACAAATAGATATACAAAATACAAAATATACAAAATAATTTTAACACATATAATACATAAGCGTTAGATAATAACGCCTTTTATTTCTAAGTCATATTAATATCATAATTATATACCACTGTAAAGTATTATTAGAACCCTGTCTTGGGTTTAATTACAAAATAATTTGTGTTATTACATTCAATTACGTATGCTGTTGGGTTTCCTAGAAATAGATATACAAAATAATTATATATTTCACTAACAACAGTACAGTAGTCTATACGGACGTCGCGTCAAGGAACGTCACTTCAATCCCTCCATTGAACCTGAGTTTTCGGTGAAGGAAAACATCGTGATGAAAACATTGCAAGGTGGTAAACCTTTTTCCCACACCCACCTTGATCGATACCACCCCCCAATTGGAAAATCTGCCAAATACCTCTCAGCGTGCTCCGGCAGTTGAACCTGAGAGCCGGTCCCTCCTCTAGGCTCCTATAACGCCGTATACCTATAAACTATTTAACAACGTACTATCAAGACGTCTTGAACCGCGTCTACTTATTTATGACATGTTTTCTTGTAACCAGAAACCCATATCACGTATTTACGACGTTTCTCTTTACAATAAGTCATATAAACCACAGGTAATTACACCTTATCGGTACAATTCCAACGCGAAAGCCTGATTCAGTAACGCCGCACGTTCAATACGGAGACAAAAAAATAAATAAAATAAAAATGTAACCCTATTCGTTATAATACAAATGTTGGGTTGAATTTGTTTCGGGGTACAAATGGCGTCGTTTAGATAAACCAAACAATAATAGATCGCCCATTCTTTGTTATCGATAACGTCGAAATATATTCTTTTTAAGGTGAAATCACGAGGAATTCATTCTTTTACTTTTTTTGTTACACACACAGAAATAGACATTTTGAAATAATTTATTCTTTATTCCGTAAGAGAATACAGAAATACTGCTTATTTCTTGAATACTATTTATAACGATTTACATAATTATGTATATTTTAGTTATATTTCAATGTTTATTTCATTTATGGAACAAAGTTCCTTATGGGTCGTCGAGGGGTACCGTAGCCGGCAATAAACCTCCGTAACGTTAGCGTAAGATTTATATGTATAGTCTATGTATGATGGCTATAGAGTGTCTAATGTACAGTCTACGTGATGACTGTTATTATTATATATTTTTATAAATCATCGTAAACAAAATATAGGTGTTAAGATAATTTTGTAAAGTAGTTTATTTATCGATAAAAAAAATCTTTAAAAAAATGTATACCTGAATAATTATTTTCTTTGTACTTCGAATAGAACTTGAAATTAATATATTATAATAAGGAACTTCGTTCCTATCTGGTGTCCCACGACACGACTCGTTTTAATTATTATATTTTCTTCGTTAATTCCATTTCTCTTCTGCTACTTTTATATTTACACTACTTATAACTATTATAATCGATAGCAATACCGCTGGTTAGCTGGAAGAAAATGCCTTGTGGCTTTAAGCTCGCCAGTGTACTAAAAACTACTAAAAACAAACTAAAAAGTGTTGATTCAACTATCGATCCGCCCCGGATTCGTGCAGACAATTTAAAATCTACTAATCCGATCGCTACCAAAACTTGACATGAGCATCCGTGAAGCTAACCTGAGATTATCTGTTAACTTCATCAAAATCGATCCAGCCATTTTCCAGTTTATAAGTAGCGAATTGTTTTATCAAAATCTTTATTCAATTTAGGCCCTAAGAAGGCGCTTATGAACGTCAAAACTACTACCGGTTCGGAAAATAACGCAATCATCGAGAACAACCGGAAAGAAACTCGATCTACATCTTCTCTTTAGGTCTTATTCTTATCCTGTCCAGAGAGAGATGTCAATGTCAAACATTTGCTTGCTCATATATTAATCCACCCGATATATAGCCTTTTGACATCAAAACCCGTTTGACATGGTTCTCGAACCTACTGTCCGGCAATTCAGTAATGTGCTTTGAGACTTTCTTATAAAACCTATTGTCTAAAAAACTTTACTCGTCTTACTCAGTCTAAAATAGGGGGTGACCAGTTGGTCACGATATCTCATATTCGAATCATGCCGGTCCTTATCGAAATCTAGCTTTCCTAAGTTTTTGCGGACACGCATTAAATTATCAAGAATATATAGGGAGGGCGAAGTTAAAATACCAAATTCCGATAACATTATAGATAGTATGTTTGTTAAATGAGCCCTATATATTGAAGTCACAGGTGACCCGGCTATTACATTACTCGATATAGCGCTACCTATCATATTTATACTTGATTTATGCATAAGATAATGGTGGACTTAATTGCATAGGCAATTTCTATAAAACTTAAGGTGATTCAGAGATAAAAGCTGGTAAATGTAAAGCAAACCACGAATGCACAATAAAATAACTACCACGCCATTAAGGCTTTTATATATTTAAGGTTTAAAGTTATGGTCATAACTTAACCTGATCTCAAGTGACGATATAGCCTAAGTTGGTAGACACGCTAAACCTGTGCAGTTACTGGCTATTGGTATTTGCCGGCAGTTCTTAACTTGAGGGTGGTAGTTACCCAGGCAGGCATTAGAAAAAGCCCTACCACCATGCTATGGTTTCCTCGCGATGTTTCCCCTCACCGAAAGCTCAAGCTAGGTAGTAGGTGGTTGGATTCGAACTCACGTCCCTTGACGTGAAGTGGTACACACCACCACTGAGCTATCATCGCTTCAACTAACTACAGAATAGTTCAAGAAGAACTAAAGAACTAACGCAGTACAATCTAGATTTTCAGATAACTCTGTTCTATTTAGAACACTCTGTTTCCGGTTTCTATTCGTGGTCTCTTTTGCAATTAACAGTCAGGTATCTTTAGGTCAAGCAAGGTTTAAAGCGATGATAGCTCAGTGGTAGTGTGTGCGACTTCGCGTCAAAGGACGTGAGTACGAATCCAACCAATGTGCTTGATCTCTCAGTGAAGGAAAACATCGTGAGGAAACCAGAGCATATTGGTAGGGCGTTTTTTTCTAGCTACCACCCTCATGTTGAAGATCTGCTTCCAAACACCAATAGGTGTGTTCCTCCACAGGTTTAGCATGTCTACCAACTCGAGCCGTATCGTCACTTAAAATCAGCCGAGATTAAGGCCAATACGCTAAACATTAACAATAAAAGAAATGGTCAATGATTTTCGCGTTTTTTCCTTCCCGCGGGTAGTTAGTAGTTATTTGACACCGCCAGTTGAGTTGGCTTAGTACATACTCTCGTGCCAATTCGGTACTTTAAAATCTTAATCTCAAATTTAGTTAGTCCGCGATCGATATCTTTCGCGTCCCGCCAACGATTCAAGATATTAAATTAGATAATTTTATAAATAAATACAAATAAATAATTATATCGATACTTATAAAATTTAATGAAAGAGTTGTTTCATTTAATTCCACTACAATATTCTTATAAAAATGACGTACCTTGACTTTCAAACCGAGGCGGTTCGTCGACCGTGTTCGGGCATAAAACATTCATGAAAAAACTCAATTCATCAAAGATTGCAAATTTAACTTATGAAAAATATTATTTAGTTATCTCGTCGACTATTAAAGAGGAGAAATTGTTTTTTTCAAACAAGTAACTTTGTTTACTCAAAGAAATCTTATTACGTATAACATCTTTTAAACTTAACATAAAGTATTTCTTTTGTGAAAACTTGTAAACGTGTGCCTCATATACTTGTCAGAAGTATAGTTAAAGGGTTGATATTGGTTAATCTTTTAATTATATTACCTTCAAATAAGGTAAACTTAAGGGTCCAAAAATATATACAACCCTTATTTGCAAATGTATCTATATTAAAATTGAAAAATTTGATAATAAATTCGAGGGGCGTTTTAAATAAAACATTTAACCAAATCTTTTCTGCTTTTTATTTATTTTAGATTCATGTACATAATAATATTAAAAAACATATAGAACTTTTATTTTTTCATTTCCGATCAATAGCATAGGACCTACAAGTCAACCTATTAACAATTTCCGCTGTCATCTTATAAAAGATATTCAATCCAATTACCCAGACAAATTTTGTAGCAGCCTGTTCATAATAATTAAATAATTATTCCGAACTTTCGATTACTTAAGCACTAAATACACGAAAAAAGGGTTAATAGATCTGTATTTAACTGAACAAATTCCATGTATCCATTCAAAGACGTGAAGGTGGTAGGTAGTGAGGTTAAGTTTCACACTCGAGTAATTCGTTCTACGGAACTAAAACAAGTCGCTATGCGGAATACAAATGACCCGAGTTGTTCCTTCTAATTACGCGCTCGGTTACCTATACCCCATGTTTTTCGTTATATTGGCTTACCCTATATAAAATACTATTACACAATTGCGTTCCTCAGAGAAATTTTAACCTAACTTCAAGAAAATACTATTTGTATGTACACATATCTGTATGCAGTGTAACAAACAATGTTCTTACTAAATGTTTGCGCTGGTTCGGGTTTTAAATTTCTCAATAATAAAATAGCCGCGAATATAATAGGACCTAATGGAACCTAATGGCGATTTATGCACAACAGTACCGAATGGGATGATGGAAAGAAAGGACTCACCTGAATGCCGATTTCGATAGTTTAGGAGGTCTCCTGTTCTTGGTATTTCGGCTGGAGCACACACCTTGCACTTCTAGCACGTGTATACTCAATAGTCAACGTTTTCAAAACGCCACTGACCTTATGTCAAGGTGAGAGGGGTAGGAAAGAAAGCGGGGGATGAAGGGTGCATAGACAAGGTATTGTATTGTCGTGCATGATTTAGCGTAAACACTAATTATGTATGAAAAGTATCAAGAATGTTTGCACCAAGAATTCAACAGCGAATTTGCAACCGCCAAAAAGAGTTCGCGATTATATCATAATAAGGAATTCGTTAATTACAAAAGTAACTATCTCTTTCTTTAGAGGATTATCAGTTTTAAATATAGTCTTCGATTTACAATTAAAAAAAAAATGTGTGCAGTTCACATGTGATAAAAGTGAAACCCTAAAAAATTCGCGTCATGATACACAGGTGACGCACACACTAACGCTACGTATGTTACCAACGCTCGGACCCTGAAAGAAGAGTTGTATAATGTCTTCTATCTCATTCCCTCGCACGTTATATCCTATAGATGTATATGTGTGTCTCTTTTTACTGTCGCTTTTCCGCTTTACCGAGTTTCAAATCACAGCTATGCTAAAGTGGTCCCCACTTCAAATATATTCAACTCTTTGAAGAATAATTTGGTATGTGATTACCTCATTAGTGACACTTTCACTGCAACCAGATCGACCGCAGTCCTCACGCGGAGCAGCTGAAAGTAAATTTCGAGTGTTTTGAACGCCTAGTTGAAATAGTCTTTGTACGTTGTTAATTATCTTGTTCATAAATCATTCGTATAGTTTTCCCTTTGAATATAAAGAAAATGAAACAGTAAATACACCGAACCAGTCGCAAAGGCAAAAGAATGTTATGAATAGCGATTGCGGCGTCCAAAATAATTATCAATAATGACTCCATTCATTCCGAATATACGAGAAAATATCGGAACGTAGATGTCGAGTATTTTATTAATACTAGAAACGACACGAGCGTAGTTTATATTGCATACATAGTACCCGCAAAAGAGGTACGCTTGGGCGTGTTTTGTTCCGTATTCGTTCGGTGCTTATCCAGAACCTATAACCAAATTACCTTTTTTTATAATCGTTAGCGTAAAACGATAACATGATAACACAACAGTGAAACACTACTATATCTCTCCCACTCTCTTAGTCGCCATGAGCCCACTTTACTCAAAGGAGCCTGAAAAGGTTGCAAATTAGAATTTCAAAGCTCTGCCATAAAAAGATTTACTTCAAAAATGCATGGAATGATGGACACGCCAAGCCTGGTGGAGGGATTTACTCTTAAGTGCAACTGCCGGGACACATCAATAGGTATCTGGCAGGTAATTTTCACCTTGAGTGTGGTAGCTACCCAGGCGGGATTTAGAAAAAGCCGTACCAACATTCAGCGAATTCTGACTTTTATCTCTCATCCTGAAGCATCTTTGAAATTACGGGATAATAAGTATTCTATTTATTAGTTCACAATATTATTTATCACGAAATTCAATTATACTGTATACATAAATCTAATGACATTGTAAAATATATCAAGATTATACAACTTCGACCACCGGTCCAAGATAGGGACGAGGGGACAAGCTGGGGCGCCAAAATTTAGGGGCGATGAGGCGACCGTTTTTTTGGAAAATATTTTAATAGTATATATTTTACTAACAAAGAGAAAAATAATGGATTAAAATTCTTCGCTAAATAAATTTAATATTTATGTGGTATATTTGTATATTGACACTATATTAAAATTTCTAAGGGCTGCAATTTGTCTTTTGTTCTGGTCGCTCTAATCTCTTGAACGGCCGCTGCTTCGGCATTATTTATAGTTAGTATTTTGCGTAGTTATAAAGTACCTACCAATAGTGGCTTCATATGTCTTGGGAAAAATGAATTACCTAATCACTTTTTGAAGTGAAACGTTTTATAAAAGGGCGTTGACATTCTGATACAAATCTTATTGTGTGACGCTCGTTCAGGTAAAATCGGCTTGAGACGACAGTTTCGTTCGGTACTTTTAGTTTCAGCTTTGATACAAGTATTTACAGCTGATAATCAATTCAAAAGCATGGATTAGTCAGGCTTGCGTCATTGACAACACCAAGCCAGGGTTCAGCTCCTTAATAGCACCACTAAGTTTGTAGCTTATGGGCTAAATTTATCTGGTTTCCCAAGTTCGGTGAAGCTGTGAGAGCCAAGGCAATGACGCGAATGAAAGAAAGTGCGAAATTATTAATTCTGTAATTTAAAAAAATGGAATATGAGGCAAACGAGCAAGCGGTTAACCTGATGGTAAGTGATCATCGCCGCCCATGAATACCCACAACACCAGAGGAGTCGCAAGTACCTTGTTACCCTTTACAGACCTTACGGCCTTCTAGGGGTTTTTTTATAGTTAATGTTTAGCGTTGTGGCCATAATTTCACCTGCTCTTAAGTGACGATACGGCCCAAGTTGGTAGACACGTTAAACCTGTGGAGGAACTGGCTCTCAAGTACAACTGCCGGAACACACCTATTGGTATTTGGCAGCCGATTTTCAACTTGAAGGTGGTAGCTAGCCAGACGGGCATTAGAAAAAGCCGTACCACCATGCTATGGTTTCCTCACGATGTTTTCTTTCACCGAAAGCATAAGATTATTGTGCGTGGTTGGATTCGAACTTACGTCCCTTGACGCAAAATTTTACACACTACCACTGAGCTGTCATCGCTCCAAATTTGGGAATTATTAACCATTTATATTTCTTTAGATCCGTGTACGAAGCAATGAAAGACAAATATACGAGAAATATGTATTGAGTGACGAAGGTACAAAGTAAATGATCATTATTACAAGGGCATCAGGTGTTTCTACCAATAATACTCCGGGAGTAATTTCGTTAATTTCACGTTGCTAGCTAATAACTGCGGTTTCACCCGTATAAATACATTATATCTGCTTGTACACGCATCACTCTGTAACTACTGAACAAGTTTTTTTTTAATGTGACACTGTAATAAACAGGATTGTCAATTAACATAGGAGTCATTTGCATCGAAAGCGTTTTTCTTTTTTTTAACAAAATGAATAAAAGTTAACTTGTAACTACTTGAGTCATTTTCTTGACAAATTACGTTTGTAATTTTCTCTGTTCGACAGCTGACAGTATCCTAACTAATGTTATGAATGCAAAAGTGAGTATGTCTGTTTGTTCGTTACGCTTCCACGCCTAAGCCGCTGAAACGATTATGATCAATTTTCGTAAAGATAGATGGGAACGTGGAGACGGTGTTAGGGTACTTTTTCTCGCGAAAAACTTGTTGGAAATAGGGTGAAAAAAGAGGCAAACTAGTATGAAACTTTTTATTGCGTCATACAATCTGTTTGATAAAATCAATTGTAATGCGAACGAAGCCGCAGGTAAAAGCCAGTGACTACTCAAAACAAGCGGACATATAAATAGTTTTACAATATTATTCAAAATATTTTAGTGCCCACGCGAAGAGTCAATCCAAAGGGACGTCAATCCGCTAAATCAAATTAGAATTTAAAATATCAACTATTCTTGATCGACAGATTATAAATGCATTCATTCGTTTTTGGATAATTTAGAAAGCACTCGATGGAACAGGAATTCATGTATGAATAAATACGTCGCTTTAAGCACGTATTAAATACATAAATTGGTTTTGTATATTTAAAACATGACAGTAACTTTTTTTAACTGTTTATCTCTTAATCACAGTCTAAAGATTTTCGCAAAGGCTTAAATACTAATTAGACAATAATTTATGCACTTTCCAAATCAAATCAAAAAACTTTATTTCATTTAGGTACTCAGAAGGCGCTTTTGAACGTCATAACTACCACTGGTTCGGAAAGTAACGCAGTCGTCGAGAGGAAACGGCAAGAAACTAGATCTGTTTTCAAGTGAAACTTCTTTAGAAACGTTGTGATTTCAAACCGGATGCAACGGAAAAAACGACAGGTAAGAGATACAGATATAAAAATGTGTGGATGAAGCCGGCAAAGAATGAGACAGAAATATATATACTATTTTATATTATCGGTCTTTCCTCTTTGTGTCATGCTTCGTAGCATCCCCACTCCCGTCTTCTAAGCATAGTCGCCTGTAATTAGTGAGCCAGAGCGAGACAGCAAATGTCGGTGTGTGTGTGTGTTTTGCACACTGTTTAATACTTGCTTGTATTTGAGCATTCTTTTGTCGATTTACTGAAGTTTCACTTCTATCGTGTGTAATATCGCACACACCTTTTTTAAGTAGATGCATATTTTAAAAACGTTATAGTATTTAACTCCATTAAAACCAATTTTAGCGGATGCAAAGAGAGGTAAGTCAACTCCAGACATCACCGTTGTACACATATGGTTCCACTCTGCAAAAGCCTTTTGACATCAAAAACCACTTAACATGATACTTAAACCTAGTTTCCGGTTATCAATCAGTAATGTGCTTTGGAACTTTGTTATAAGACCTAAGAGTATATTACCTAAAAACTTTTACCGCTCTTACTGAGTCTAAAATATGGGGTGACCAGTTTCGTCACGATTTCTAGTATTTAAGTAATGCCGATCTTATACAGAATCCAGCTTATCCAAGTTTTTGTGGACATACATTACTGTTAAGGATTTACTCAGAGGGCAGAGTTAAGATACCGAAGTCCGGAAACTTAACCGTTAATAATTCGCGGTAGTTATGAAGTTCAGTCGAACTTCTAAAATAAGTTTTTTTTTTATTGATTACAAAGGCAGAACAAACATTGCGCATATTATATATTAACTAACATCGATTTCAATGTCTAGTTATGATATGCGAACCAATTATAGGCGCTCACTACATTTTTCGATGATAGCTCAGTGGTAGTGTGTACGATTTTCCGTCAAGGGACGTGATTTCGAATCCAACCACCTACAATGAGCTTGAGCTTTCGGTGAAGGGAAACATCGTGAAGAAACCATAGCATGGTGGTAGCTTTATCTGATGTCCGCCTGGCTGGCAACCACCCTCAAGTTGAAAATCAATCGCCAAATATCAATACGTGTGTTCCGGTAGTTGCACTTGAGAGCCAGTTCCTCCAAAGGTTTATCGTGTCTACCAACTTGGGCCGCATCGTCATTTAAGATCAGGTGAAATTATGGACATAACCCTAAAAAAAATACAAATAATCACTACAAGTATCATACTGACAACATTAGCATAAATAAAAAACTAAACATTAAATTAAATATTCAACATGGTGTTAGACCATGTAAGTAGAATAGATAAAGTTAATAATTATAAAAATAAGGTTGCAACAAAACTATAAGGGAATATGTATAGGCAATAAATTAATTTCTATTAAGAGCTTTAGTGAAGTAATTTTCAATTTTATTCACAAAAGTAGAATGTAATGCAAATATATCAAAATATATTTACTTTTAATATACTAAGGCTACTTAAGGTTTAGCGTTATGGCCATAATCTCACCTGATCTTAAGTGACGATACCGCCCAAGTTGGTAGACACGCTAAGCCTGTGGAGGGACATGCTCTTAAGTGCAACTACCGGAACACACCTATTAGTATTTGACGGAAGATTTTCGACGTAAAAGTGGTTGGTAGCCAGGCGGGCATTCGAAAGCTCAAGCTCATTGTAGGTGGTTGGATTCTAACTCATATCCCTTAAGATCATACACACTACAACTGAGCTATCGTCGCTTAAAAATCAAGCTTTTGCGCCGACTTTTTGTAATATAGACAATATTAGCTCGAAAATCAACTTCCTATCGATAGTGATGCATAAATCGCGCACTGCATGAACCTGGCCAAGATTAAACCCACCTAGTGTGTATCTACTATCAACCTTTTCTAGAACCATATTCTAGATTTTATCAATACCTCAATTACTTTGGTATCACTTAAGAACAGTCTGCATCTTGGTGTCTCGGAATAAAAAGAAGATACCCGACAAAGTGCACGTATGCAAAATTAACCTATGTAAAACGCCGTAACATTTTTCTGCATCCCCAAACCATAAACACTACACACCCAAGTGAAGCCATGATAGCTAAGTGGTAGTGTATATTGTGTGACTGGCTCTCAAGTGCAGCTACCGGAACACACCTATTGGTATTTGGCGGCAGATTTTCAACTTAAGGTTGGTAGCTAGCCAGACAGGCATCAAAAAAAGCCCTACCACCATGCTGCGGTTTCCTCACGGTGTCTTCCTTTATCGAAAGCTCAAGTGTTACATGGCACGTCTACTCCTTATTCATATGGAAACATAATAATAATAAACTACATAATTTAAAATAGTGAGGAGGGTAGTTGATAACATAAATTACTATATATATGCGATGCGAGCGCGGCTATGGGTCAGTTCGTTTAGTTCAGTGGAAGCGACACTCGAGATCAGTTTAGTTAAGAACGTTCGACATTACGGACGAAATCTGGAGTTGTAAAAGCTATGCTGTAAAATATAACGACCATGGAACGCAACTTTGAGTGTGATTAGACGCAACCTTCACGGTCACTAACACAATTTCATTGTAGGTGGTTGGATTGGAGCTCAAGTCCCATGGCGCGGCGTTCCTACACGCTACCACTAAGCTAATATCGCTTTAAAATAATGACTAACATAAAAGTAGATTGCAGTAGTAGTGAGTTGCACAGAAAGTAATCGGTACCAGGTGAGAATTGTCTATTTAAGTTAATAAACACCATAAAGCATCTCTTTTGCTAACCTCCATAAACATAAACTATTAAAATAACTTATTTATCGAATAACCTTTGGCGATCCGATTAGACTTTGTCCATAAAACATAATCGAAAACAGTTGCGAACTTGGGTCATTTAAATAACCTAGTTATTTATTTGTTAAAAAAAAGTTACAAACGCGTTTTTCGAATGCCCCTCCCGCCCTTGTAACGCATCGTAACATTTAACAAGAACCCCCCTTCCCATAAATAGGATTACGTAATACTTTTCTTTGTTATTTATTCCCACATGTGACCCACCAGGCAAATTGCGATGTGATTTATTCACGTTAATAAAAAAAAAGTGTAGCTACGATCATGGACTCAAAATCTTGATGCTTGTGGTAACCACTGGATCCACCTCAGACACACTGAAGACAAATAAGTTCTACTCACCTGGTCGTGGTCCGAATTTCCATATCATGAAGACGGAACCGAAGATTCGACGGACAGTTTAAACAGAAAACCACTCGGCAGACGATGAAGCGATGATAGCTCAGTGGTAGTGTGCACGACTTCGCGTCAAGGGACGTGGGTTCGAATCAAAGCACCTACAATGACCTTGAGCTTTCGGTGAAGGAAACATCGTGAGGAAACCATAGTATGGTGGTAGAGCTTTTTCTAATGCCCGCCTGGGTAGCTACCACCCTCAAGTTGTAAACCTGCCGCCAAACACCAATAGGTGTGTTCCAGCAGCAGCACTTGAGAGCCAGTTCCTCCACAGGTTTAGCGTGTCTACCAACTTGGGCCCTATCGTCACTTAAGATCCAGTGAGATTATGGCCATAACGCTGAACCTTAAGTATAAAAGAAAGACATCGATAAAGGTAGAATTTCTTGTTGAATCTTTAATCATTCTATATGTAGCAAAACAAATTCTCCAGCCCTTTTTGAAGTGAAACTTCTTATTGGCTTTGCAGTTTTGATCTGTAACCTTTTTGTGTGACGTGGTGGCTAAGGGAGCGCCATATACCACTCTTTCACTTCTATTGTGTAGTCTAAGAACATACCGTTTTATAAAACGCGTACGTATCGTATTCACATCTCTAGACTTAGCGTTATTGCTACAATCTCAATTGATATTAAGTGACGATGTCGTCTAAAGTAGTGGTCACGTTAAGCTTGGTGGAGGGAGTGGCTCCCAAGTGCAACTGCCGGAACAGATATATATTTCGCGGTTGAATTTCAACTTGGTGGTAGCTAGCCAGGCGGGCATTAGAAAAAGTCCTAAAACCATGCAAATCCTTAATGAGAACATCAGGAAACAAAATTACCACCTTAAATTATAAAAAATATTACAATTATGACATACATATAATGTCTACTTTGCAAATTGTAAAATTATGGCAATTAAGTTAAAAGTAATTCATCCATCTAGGGAACTCCCCTAAATTCTTCTATTGTTGGTATAGTGTTACCAACTTAATGAAATATTTTTACACTTATAATTATTCAAAACTCAACTGTTCTGTGAAAAATCTTACCATATTCATAAGCTGATTTTGCTCGAAGCTTCGCTCGTGTGATTAGATTGAGCTTGAAAAACATGACCCTCGTCCAAATAAAGCTCACAAAAGGTAGCTAGGTATACGTAAGTAGTAACAACGTCAGTAACAACACAAAAGACATTCTTTATTGACATTTCAAACAACAGTTATCCACAACATCGACCACGTAGTTTGAAAGTATTTATAGTTTTTACTATTACAATTTAAAACACTTCATTTACACGTAAAAATGTGGTATACTGTTTGAAAACCGATAAAAGTACTTAGAAACACGTTTTAAACTAATTATATTCACAAACATTTATGACTTATATAGCTGTCACTAACAAAGAAGTTCAACAATAGATAACACCTAGTTACAGTAAAACTGCTATTAATAACAGTTATTTATATATAACATGAGGTAACTAAATAGTTTTTGATACATGGCAACTATTTTATTGACGTGTACAGATTACACATATGGAGTTACGTCATAAATGACAGCAGTAACGGGTAGTGCTGTAAAAAACATTTTAAATAAAACGCATTGTAACTTTTTTAATTACTAAATATATCAACTTATATTGTAAGAACTAAAATTATAAAGGCGATTTTTTAATAGAGGAACACTAAAAAAGTATTAATACCTAACAATAAACAATTAATTTGTCTATATTTATATAGTTAAGAAAGCCTCAATGCATTTAGATACGACATTAAAACACCGATATCTAAAACTATCTTATAGTATTAACATTTACTTGTAAAATATATGACTAATTTTAAAAACCCTTAAATGCATTATTTGCAAAAAAAAAATTGTATAGTAAGAAGTAGGTATAAAGGTTATAAAAAATATTAGAACTGTTGATGAATAAATACATCTTTATGCATCTAAGAGTTAAAAATCAGACGCCATTATAATCTATTAACACATATATGTCAAGGGTATTGCTCTCACCGCTTCTTTTTAAATTACAATCTACAAATTTCCAATGTTTATAAGTTATTATAAACATTGGAAATTAGCAGAAATATTACAAATTCATCACACATATTCTACATTACAGATAACTAAACATCGAATGAAATTGAAATAGATTGGCAGAGATATTTTACATAGTCGAGATGCCATCATATTCTATTTTATAGGTTGTATTGGATTTTATAATTGAAAGAAAAGTAGGCGTTAGGTCTAAAAGAGATTGCCACAGAAAACTTAAAAACGTGGTTTTAGAGATCCAGTGCGTCAGGGAGCCGAGCACGTTTGATTTCGAGCGGTGGAGATTATCCGATTCGCCGTCACCGGCACAAGCATGACGGTTCAAGTTCATTCACTTTTCGTAACACGCGCTAAAGTTTACAGTTGAATTTAAGAAAAATCATGCAGCACCTTACATGATAGGTGAAACTGATTAAAAAATAAACAAAGTGTTAGATCCATTTTTTTTTTCTTAATGCTGTTTAAAGAAACCGCAATACTCTGCCCACATCATGTAGTTTGAAGACAATTCTTATGATAGAAGTCAGCACAGAATTTGGCTGGTAATTAGCTGTGTAGCATGTCGACTAATAACATAAATTAAAAAAAAAAAACAGTTTTAATGCCACGAAATTACATATTATAGCTTGAGTCAAACTTGACAATGAAATGTTGCCAATTATTATTGTCATACTTACTGCTATTTTTTTGTATTTTAAAGATAATTTGTAAAGACTGAATTGACGTTTTATTTATTAACATTTCTGAAACATTCCCGTATTCGCTATTATTGTCCATTAGTTATTGCATTAAACTAAAAAGTATTTTCAATTGTTTCTTTGCACCACTTAAATTTTTTATCGAACTTCATTAATAAATCAAAGATATATTTAACAATAGGAATAATATATCGTATAGTTCCATATGGTTTACAGTCCGTTATTTATGTTTATCCTATAAATTAACATCACAATGAATACATTTCTCTCAAGCAGAATAAAAAACGCACTTTAATACACTAAGCCAATAAAGCTTTCCGTCTCATTTCTTCGAATTTAACGACCGAGGCGAGAGCAATCACCTTAACCTGAACACCTTGAGAGCTGACAGCAGCTACGTACCGCTTAGTGCTAACAATATTCAAAATATGCCTGTAGCCGTTCCACATTACGACCACGATCGTGGTCACAGTGACAATGTCATTATTTTCAGTGACGCCAAGCACAGAACGAACGAGAGGCTATTCAACCTACCTAAGTACTTCTACAATTACATTCCACATAGAACTACGTAGATTGTAGAAAAAAAACTCAAATTAGACTTAAATTAGTGGTCAAACAAATTATCTGGCAACATTTAGGTATATGTATAAGTATGGTATATTTAAGTTTCTAAAACACAAAAGAAAAATACCCCAACTTTGCAACCTCTAAAATCTGCCGGTATATGGCTACGCAACCTATTGGTAAATCCACCACTGCTCATACGGCATTCCACTAGAGATGGTTTTAAGCAAGTGCTACAAGAAAACCGCGGTCGTGAGCGTTGCGACCACTAAGTGATACATAACCATGAACACATCAAAAAAGCACTTCTTTATCACTATATGGTACTTATAACTTAATCATTATACTAGATTTTATAACTAGAGATATATATTTCCACACTTAAATCCGAATAAACAGTTAAAAAATAAAGCACCGTCTTAAATTCTCCCAATTCGTTCGAGAGCTTTCTTATTCTATAGGAATATGTACTGATTTTAACCACCTAATAACCCTATCTATTACTTAAAATTACATCATTATTATTACACATCAATATGACAAAGTAATTGCACTGTAATTGATGGTAAGCGCAGTACAATCCTAAAGCAACGGCGACCGTCGAGAGATAAAGTATTCAACAGTGGTCGTCACTGTCATACCGGCTGTAAGAAACACACCGGATGAACTAGAACAGGTTATACACTTACCTACATAGTAGTCGAGAGACAGAGACGAATTTAAAGTAGTCATACTTACAAAACTTCGACAGAAAATAGCCTAATCTATACAATACATTAAGATTTCTGGAATGTACAGAATATGTCCAATAACCGGACAGTACGAGCAACGCTCAAAAACACTTATACCATTTACTTTTAAAGTGATTTTGATATACATCGATACGAGTTTTTAATAATACCGTTATCACAGCGGTAAAATATTTTACTAACCTTAAAAATAAACAAAAAATATTAGAACTAACTGTGGAGTTTTGTGCATCTCAAAATGCATGTTGCTAATATGCTCCCAATTATATACTAGTATATAGCACGAAAAACCATACGTTTGGCTACGTTCCATTTACAGTTTACAACGATCAAAACACTTTCAGTCATTCTTACATAAACATAATTATTTGGCGCTCTCACCAAACTCCCAATGACCCATCTGAGCGAGTGGACCCATAACCCATTTCACGAGTTAATTATTGTAACGCTTGCTAGTGGAACCAGAAAAGAAGCGATCATGAGCGTTGTGGGCGCTAAGTGGAGCGTAGCCTTTTTAAATTTAAATACAGACTAACACACACCAAGGAGTTTTAAAATATGGCAATATTAAGCAATTATTTACTCTTGCAACACCGAAGACATATTTAATCTTAACTTGACATTACACAGATTATATATGTCATATATATATACAATAAAAAAATTAAGGGTCCCGGGGATAAGGAGCACCTTCTCATATGGGCGGAAAGTTAAAAGTGTCCAGCCCTATACTGAAAACAGAGATTTCAGTAGATGACAGAATATGACAGGTGTCGTAGACCACGATATGAACGCAGCTGTTTTAGACGGAGTGAAGTTTGCTGAATTTCCCAATATATATTCGTCGAATATCTATTTACCCCCCCCCCCCCCCAATAATTTATTTTACATTGACACCTTATTTTTAAAATCCCTATGACTTGGTTTTTTTTCTTTCACCAAATATTTTTTTAATAAGCTAAAATAAATTGGTCTATCTAAAAATCTAAGCTAAACTACCAACCGGAAATTGGTCGGTGCTTGTTATTTCTCTATGTTATTCAATTCAATTAATTGTTTGGCGATTTCTTTAAAATCGGTTCTACGCAACCGCAACGCCATCCTTATTGGGCGCCTTTTTACGGACACTTTTTCACACACTCTTTGACTCCTTATCTCCACTCTCCATAATTAGAAATAAAAGGACATCTCACTCTGCGAGTTATTTACTCGATATACCCCCCAAAATTTATACCCTCCTCATATTTATTGTCAACCTTTTTATATGCAATCATACCTATCACGTAGAGTGTCACAAATATTCATCATCATACGACACTCAAATGGAAAATTGACTGTCTGTTAAACTGTCCTGGAACTAACATATCGTAGCCCGAGTTCATTCATAATCCACGTGACTTGTAAGAACCTATACCACGATATCTACCACCAATATAAAAATACAAAGCACGGGATAAAATAACGTAAATTTATAAACTACAATAACCGACGACCAAAAGTGGGGTCAAACCCAAAACGACACCCCCCTTTCTATTTTATTCGAAACAATTCTCAGCAAATTCGACAAGTTCCATCACACGAGATCGAGTTTTGACTAGACTGAAAACGTCACCGATGATCGTACACAGAACGTTGCTATACAAAGTTCGCCTGTGGTTCGAAATCATAATCATAGTGACGTCACTACTGCTTCCTGCGTAATTTGAACTCGTAGCACTCCTCCTTCGGGGAACGCGGTCTCTTAAGGTACTTATCGTCGATACAAATGATACGGAGCCCGTTATGGTTCAAATCCACACCTGTCAAGATGATAGTACTGGAAAAAATAAAAACAACACTCAATAGTCAGAAGAAAAACTGCGAGGTGAGTAAACGGGTCGTTGATAATTGAATTTTTGGCGACGACGCCTTTAAAAAACCTTCCTTTTGATGAGAAAACAATTTTCCTTTAATTATCTATTCAAAATAACACGTGCCTCAAGAACATATAGAGTACGCAAAAAATGTGGGCTCAATAAAAAAGATTTCGATCAAATTTGGCATTGTCAATAAATATATAATATATAATAAGGAATTAAAAAAAAAAACATGATTTAACCAAAAACTCTTCTTAGGTCGTCTTGAAGCACGTGTCGTTTTGAATAAATAGAAAAAATTCCAGAATTTTCCCATCAAAAGGAAATTTTACAGACGAATCGTCGAAAGAAATTGAATTTTTAACGACCAGCCTACTGTGCAGTTAGAAAGCTCTCGTGGGGAACGAAGTTTCTTACCGCGTTCTATTTAATTCTAAATGGAATATTATACATGGCGACTTAGATAGACTTATGGTGAATAATGTATTAACGAGCCTTGGCAGTAATATCGACCCAAATACCATTTCCCTCCAAATTTATTTATTGGCATTTATTCTTGATTATCTTTACGTAGTGTAAAATGAAGTCGTTTCCGCTGTCTGTACGCTTAAACCTTTAAAACTGTTCAACCGATTTTAATGCAGTTTTCAGCGATAGATAGAATGATTCATGAGGAAGGTTTTTATGTATAACTACATACATATTATAATATGAAAGAGGCGAAAATAAATCCGAATATTGCCTTAAATGTTACACATTTTCGTGCGTCCCGTGACAGCCAACTATTTAAATATCGAACCATTTCAGTAAAAACCTCGATGCTACAAAGTTACTAATAATATGTTTTTATTACGACCTTCTAAAGATTAGCTATGTAAATTAAAAGCAGTATGTTGATAGCCACTAATTTAAGAGATCAGTGGTTAATTATAAAGTCATACTTAAAAAAATAATTAAGAATGAAAAAACTCTTCTGTAAAACGTGTAAATCGACGCTTGGTACGTTTTTCCTGAAACGGTTCGCTATTTTCATTGCGTACGGTAAAAAATTCTATGCCCACCTCATGCGACACTCTCTGTATATATTTGTATACCACCGTGGTTTTCTACCTTTTTTTTTCCAATAACGTGAGAAATTGAACTCAAAAGTTTAATTTAATCTATACTATAATATTATAAAGAGGAAAAATTCGTACTTTCATTTTAACGAATACACTCTAGAACTACTGGGCCGATTTTGAAAATCCTTTCACCGTTACAATGCTACTTAGCCCTGAGTAACCATAGGCAATATATATATTTTTTTCTATGAAAATGATTAAAAAAAATCTTAGTTCCACGCGAGCGGAGTCGCGGACATAGCTAGGTTTTAGTAAAGATAATATTGTTTTATCGACTAAGAAATGCAGGCCTAAATATAGGTATTAATTAAATGTCCACTCGTTCAGTGTTGATGTTATACAACCAGCAGCACATGATGTTCCCATAGAATAAAAATAGACAGAGATAGAGTTGAAGTAAGTCAGGTGAAGTGCGCGATAACGTTTTTTCTTACGCGAAGATTTAGATGAGTCAACTTTTAGCGTAGATCGTGTTAAGAAACATCGTTTCAATGAAAAATAATTGAAAAAAAAAAACATGTTTTTAAATGTAATTACAGAAGTAAATGAAATAAAAACCCGGTATCTTTCATTATATAGATCTAAGAATTAATACAGTTTCTTTGAATCACAAGCAGTTTAAATTAACCATGATGTTTTTTTATGCTTTATAAGTTTGCGTTTGATCTTAACCATCCTGTTGATAAGCATAAATGAAACTGATGATGGAGCGCGTAATAGAAAGCATTCAGGCACTTTTATTTCAAATATGTCGTAGCAATACATTTATTAAAAATTCCTTGACTAAAACTACGGTCGACAGCCCTACGCATTTAGTACAACAGGGGCATCTACAGCGTGATGTGTTATGAAATACATTTAATAATTTATTTAATTGATTGATTAATTATATTTAGTGACACCAAACTAAACACTAAATAAAACGAAACTATTAGTAAATGAATCATTATGATGGCAGTAAAAGAAAAAACAAAACATAATGAGTAATTTTTTAAGCAATTATTAATATAATGCAACGGTGCGAATGCCATTTAGAAGGGTACGCAAACTTCTCATAATTCTTTATGTGAACAGTACAGACAATATATATCTATCACTTGGTATTCAGTCCGATTACCTATATATATATATATATATATATATATATATATATATCAACAAGCGGAAAAGTTCGTTTGTTTGATGTGCTAATATTCTAAGACCTACCAATCGGATTTCTATTTTTTATTTGTATTTAATAGCTAGAATCAAAGCTGGATTGAAATTGACAAAAATGATCAAATAAAATTGTATTTCTACGCGAACATGTGCGTGACAAATTAAAAATGATATAACGCCAAATCTATACACGAAATGTGTTTTCAGAATTATATATATGTGTCTATTTTATTTCTACATAAAGCCAATTGTTATTTAATTTTATGTCTGTCTGTCTTTCTACTTAAACGAGCATCTACTGAAACTTCTGGACAGAATTCATTAACGTAAACAAAGAATTGTGGTCAATGGTGTAATACATAGGTACCCACCCTTCCTAAATAAATTAATATAATATTTGCAAAATAATCAAATCTGGTTACGAGGTACTTCTGTTGCCAACAATCACAGTGCTCAAATATATTATATAAAATAATATTCTTTGAGATGTTTTAATAAAATAATGGTTTTATGGATATGATGTTTTGTCTCTTTGTCAGTACTGTTTTTTTTTTAATTATAAATTAATGAACACCAATGCAAAAACCACACTTGAGAGTAAGCTAACCCTGATTTGAGATCCCTGTTTCCATGAGAAATTATAGTTTGGACTCGTATAATCGATTTTGCCAATACCAAATGTAATTGCATAGTATTAAAACCTAGCACTGACAAAATGATTGGTACCCCGTTAAAATTTTGGAGGGAATTGTTTATTGTAGCAACTTTAAATACATCTTCCAAGTTATAATTTCTAATTTCATTGAATTAATACCAATAAACAAACTATATCACGAAAAATACGGTCAAAATTTCATAATTGATAGACTATTAACATATTTATGAGTAAATATAATATAACAATAATACATAAATTAACATTATGCCGCGAAATATCTGCAATGTACGTTAATAAACTATGATAAGTGAAGTTATACTTATAAATATCTGTTTGCGTACCTTATAAATGGAAGAAATATTAATTAATAACGCACTTAATAAAATTACTAAGAGACGATGTTCGAAAAGGTTATATGTAGACAAGGTCTATCGTATAAACGAATATTATTAATGTAATAGATTCACTGTCAATAAAAGTGTTTGTTTTTTATTAATATAAAACCGAATAATTTTTAATTTAGGCATTTAGTGTCTTACTAATATCAAACTTTTTTATATAGGCGTTATGGCCATAATCCCACTTGATGGTTAAGTGAAGATATGGCTCAAAATGGTAGACACACTAAACCTAGTAGAGGGACTGGCTCTCAAGTGCAACTGTCGGAACACACCTATGAGTATATGGCGGCAAATTTTCAACTTTTAGCTGGTAAGTCGTCAGACGGGCATTAGAAAAAGCTCTACTACCATGCAAAAACCTTGGTTTAGGGTAAACCAAGTGTGATTGATTTTTTTTATTTATATTCACGATAACCGCTAAGAGATTGGAAGTCCATCGGTGGTCATTGCTGTCGTTTCATCATTTTTACAATTTCGAAATTACAGGTATTTTGATGTCACGTACACAAATTAGATAAACTAGTGTACCTCTGAGTTTCCAGTTCGTTATCAAAGCAATGAGACTGCTTGAAATATCATAACGAATCATTCCTTAAGCCCCTTTAAATACAATTTTTACATCAACCTGTATATATCTGTACAGCATTGTATTTAGCGTTGGGCTGTCAAATCAGATGTCAAAGGGCTGTCACTCGCAGCTACAGGAAGAACTGTTTCATCACGGTCCAAATATAGACACCAAAGGAAATGAAAATACTCGAAAATTGATTTTCAGACCTTGAATTGATTGACGCATCCAAAAATATCAAAGGGATATAACCATAGCTTACTCGAATGCCACTATGACTACGACCGCCATGTAACCCCATGACTTATAAGACCCATATCACTGCATTAAATATAGCCAACATGGTTTGGACCCCTAAATTAAGGTATTCCGCCTAGTAGAAACTCACAAAAGCGTCACCAAGCAAAGACACCGACCTACGGACTTTCTACCGCTATAACTACTAAATTTCCCATCATTGTGATAGGTTTTCTATCTTATTATAAACGGGCGTGCGTCGCTTAACATCGGACTAAGCTATCCCTCGCGTTTGATAGGTTATATACTGCATACAAGTAAAGTAAATTATATATTACTCAGTTAGCCATGTCTCCCATCACTCCCCCTCCCAAAAAATGAAATGTTAACAAAATTCGTTGATACGATAGACCGAGAACTGATTGTAAAGCAAAGCGAAGTGCAGGTAGGTGAACAAACATCACAAACATTACTAACTTTATTCATACCGTGTCACTTTATAATTCACCAGACGTCAACAACACGCTTAACTGTTCCATTAGCGCCTATAACATAATCATACATTGTATCAGATGTATCAATAAATACGCCGACGTTTAATTCCGGGACACGTCCTTATCCAACTACTGGATAGACTCCGGGAGGAATATATTAAACTCGACTGAAGAAACCCAGTAATATTCAGTAAGACCTCGATAGCAAATTTTAATTCTCATCACTTTATAGATTGTTTCCAGTCCCATTCGAAAGTCACTAATCTTACACAGCTGATGACCTTTACATTGTAGTAAGACACTGGGTATACACTGTACCTGATGTTAGATTATTTTTGTCTTTATATAATTAGCGTTATGGCCACCATCTCATCTGATATAGTCCTAATGTGAAAATGGTTACTAAGTGCAACTGCTGGGACACACTTATAGGTATTCTGTGGCGGATTTTCAACTTGATGGTGGGCATCAGAAAAGGTTCTACCATCATGATATGACTTCATCCCGATGTTTGATTGTAAGAATTCGAACTCACTCCATTGACGCAACGATTGAACACAATACCAACCACCCAACCAACCGACCAATAGAAACCAGTCACAATGACTCTCGTTGCAGCTTGTCACATTGCAAGATCAGCCGATGTGTATGCGACTGTCCAAACGATTATTGATCTCTTGGAGTCTGTCATTGTTTTTGGATTGTACCACAATTCAATCATCAGGTACAGCATCATCGCTTTATGATCTTTATATAAAAAAATATGGTGATTTTTTAAGAGTGATTTAAATTAAAACCCATCGCCCAAAGTTAAACTGTAAATCTACGTATGTTCCTTGAATGGTTCTGCGCAATGTGTAATCTTGGGACGTGGAAATAGAAAGACACAAAGTTGTTTATACATATGAATTAAGTTTTAACAAAACATACCCTTTGCCTGTCGACATTTGAACTGGTTGCATTGCTCCAACCTTCGTTCTGTAAAGATAACACAACAACATGAAGATCTGAGACACTTGAGAATCATACATTGTATCCACGACTATACTGCTTCTCATGAAAAAAATCGAGACACTTTCAAGGTAAAATCAAATGTCCTTATTTTATATTAAAAAAAAATAACACAAACTTTAAAATTTAAAGTAATTTTAATAACAGCAGATCCTTTAAGAGGTAAGGCTGAAGAAGAAGTTAATTCTCCATTTTGGCGTAAATGACCACTTGCATACAATTTCTATTGACTCAAACGAAAGCCACAACTATGCTGTGAAACAATGTCCCACTTTTCTTGAATTGCAATTTTTAACTGGCAAATTCTTCGAAGCAATATTTCACTCTAGCTCTTTCTAGGTAGTTCTTTTAACTCGTCCACGGACACTCAAGAGTATTAATGTCAGGACTTCTTTCTGATAACTGCCTAACAGAAATACCAAGCCAAAGTTTTAGGTCACAGCATCATTTATTTAATGGTTTTAATCGAACGCATTGCAAAGGAAGGAGTTGCTAATAAGCAAACTCTGGTAGTCTTCCAGAGGATTACGATGTTTACTATGCACATAAACAAATTCCTCGTCAAGCACGAAATATAATACAAAATTTTCTTCAAAGTAATTAAGGTCCTTATAAATTCTTCAATCTGCGGCAACACTTTCTTTGGTCTTTAAACCCCATCACTGTAACTCACTTTTTTCATTATTCAAAAGCTTCACAAAGTCCACTCTTTCTTAGATACTGCTGTATTTTTTATATTATTCATTATTTCTTGACCTCTTTTTAAGTGTACAGATTTTAAGTTTAATCCTATTAGTGAATAAGTGTCTCGATTTTTTAATGAGAAGAGTATAACCGTTAGATCATAATAGATGCGAGTTACAAGTGAAAAATCGCTTGCTAGAAGTAATAAAAATACAATGAGGTCACAAGCGCATACCAGTTCGAAGGCTTTCGATAAAAATATGTGAATGATCTTCTTTTTGATATCCAGTTCAGCGAGTTTCCTGTCCATGTCATTATTCTCACGTCGCAATTTTTCATTCTTGTTCAAGTTGTATTTAAACCTGCGATCGATCAATAAAAATATAGTAATTTGATTGCGTATTTCTAAGCTATTATAAATACAAACGTGCATAATAACTAGGAAGGTTCGCCCTTGTTTAGGGTCTAATTCTTGATACGTTGGCTTTGCAACTGATTGTGTCAATTTATCACTGCACCAGTTAAGCACATCTCTATTTTTGAGCTAAATTGGCAATTTTAAATCAGTATTTTCTTAAATGTTCGACAGGTAATAGTTAAAATAAGGATTCTTGCGAAGTGCGTAAGATTTAACTAGAAGTCCTTGAACTATAAATAATCGTCTCAAAATCTTGAACCAGAACATCGACGGGTAGCTAAACGTTCCCAAAGAAGTTGCAGTTTTACCAGCCCTTGATGTATACAGAACTCAAAAAAGCTGAGTATAAAATATGTTATTGGTCCATTGGAATAACCAAATTTGGAATTACCAAAGTTAATAGCATTTAGCATCGAGGATTTTCTTTGGCCTGCTAACTAAATATTTATTTCTTGCAAAATTTACTGGCATCAAAACATATATGAGTAGATTTTATTGGGTTTACCTGAAATCGTTGATTTCGCAGCTAGAGCAGTTCGACGCAGGCTTCACTTGTTCGTATGATGGGTTGGGTTCTGTTTTGAAAAATAATATATTTTCTCTTAATTCTAATATTGAATCGTCAACCTAAAACTTAGCAAAAGAAGATTAATTCCTAACAATTTAGTTTCTAATTATGAAAGCCAAGATAATAAAGCAAATATACAAACAAAGATTCTTTGCTTCGTTCCTTCCTTTTTCATGATTCCGATTGATTTTCCGAACCGGTGGTAGTTGTTTTCGCGTTCGAAAGCACCTAAATTGAATAAGAATTTGAAATACAGTACTAAATACAAATAATGTAAATCTTACTTACGAGATTCGTATTGTTGCGGCCAGGCTACGCTTGTCGAGCTCGAGGTCCCGGGGGTGGGGTTCGCATAAATGTCAATGGGAGCTGGGGGCGGAGGCGCGGGCGGTGGAGGAACTTGCAAGTTTTGCATTGGGATTTGAAGGGAACTCTGCACCGGCATCTGCATCGACTGATACGGTGCATGCGATGCAGCTGACATCGTTTGAAACGGGACTTGCTTTGTAGTTTGCAGCGGTGTCATTGGAGGAGGTTTCGAGGTGTCCAGGATTTGAATTAGATTTTGGTTCAAAGTCTGCATAGGGTTTACTGTAGCCTGCATCGGAGCCTGCATAGTTTGCATAGAAGCTTGCATAGTTTGCATAGGAGCTTGCATAGAAGCTTGCATAGTTTGCATAGGAGCTTGCATAGTTTGCATAGGAGCTTGCATAGTTTGTATAGGAGCTTGCATAGATTGTATGGGAGCCTGCATAGTTTGCATAGGAGCTTGCATAGTTTGCATGGAAGCCTGCATAGTTTGCATAGCAGTTTGTTTTAAAATTTGAATAGGCTGGGCTGGGGGAGGTGGTGGTTTTATAACTTGCATCGAAGCCTGGTAGCCGCCAGTGACTGGTGCATACATCATTGCGTGATCCTTTGGAACTTGCACGTTACTGTCGCATAAATAAATAAAATAAAAATTGTGGCAACTCCGTATCCTCCTTGCTTAATACTTTGTTAACATTAATCACTACGAAAAATATACAAAAAGGTTAATTTGTTTATTTCTAATTTAATGTATTTTATAGTTTTATATGTCAGTGACCTGTCTACCACATGGTGCACGTTGTGGTACACTCGAAAGGTTAGTAAGGACTGTGTACCTTGTGCTGTAAACTATTTTAAATACTTGATGCATCGTTGCCAGTCTTTTCTTTATAAAAAACAATAAATATTTTTTAATAAATTCCGTATTCAGGAATTCCCTGAACAAGTAGGGGGAGCGGTCTTTTAATAATGAATTTAACTCACATGACGGTATTTGGAGTATTTAGATTGGATTTGCTAATGTAATCTATCACATTAAGTATAACACATTTTAAAGCGATGGCTGATCAGTGGAAGCGTGCATGGACACCTCGTCAAAGGACGTGAGTTCGGATACCTGCACAGAATTTAAGCTTTCGGTGAAGGTAAACATCGCAATGAAACCATAGCATGGTGGTAATATTTTTTTTAAATACCCGCCTGGCAGTTGCGCCTGAGAGCCAGTGTCTCCACTGGACGTTGCGTGTCTTCCATCTTGGGCCACATCGTCACCAGGTGAGATTGTAGCCATACAAATAACGCTAAACTAATAGACTAAACAAACTCAAAAGTAAGTGGGTATAGATAAACGCATAGTAATTACCATTCCAGAACTGGCGGCGGTGGTGGGGGTGGTGGCATCATGGTATAATACTGCGAAACATCTGGAACTGGTTCTATAATAAAACATTTCCATTAAACATTCCCCCACAAGACGCTGATGATTTCCTTAAAACAAGTATTCGAAAATCCGCTGCTAATAATTTTAATATTATTCACAGCTTAGCTATTAAACAACAACATTTCATAAATCACTAAATATATAACAAGTGACATAATAAATCACGTGTCACGCTAGTTATTCCAAACCATTGCTTTACATATTACGCAAGCTAAATTCAAATTCACACATAACTACAACAAAATTCGCAATATCGTTGTATATGAGAAAGCAAAAGAAAGCGGGAATAAGATAAAACAATAACATTGCTGTGATATACGCAACCAGATTAAAGCTAAAATCATACTCATTAAAATCCAACCTTATTCCAGCAACTTTAGACTGCAATTATTTAAATATTTATCATAGCCCTGAAATTAACCAAATGAAAAAAAAAAGATTTCACGTGAATGTTATTTATCACTGTCTCTTTAATTAAGGACCAATCAATGTTATTGTTAATCTACAAATATATATTATAACTGGTCTTAAACAATCTGGCTTCGATATAAGAGTAAAAAATAAATAAATAACATCTCTATTTTCAATTGGCAAAAATTTCTATACCTCAATATGTATAGACAAACATAGATATATATATATATATATATACGTATATTATAGTATTATATATAGTATAGTATATATGTATATATATATGTAATATATATATATATATATATATTACAGTCATTCATTAAGGATTAAGTAAAACAAAATAAACTTAGTCTCTAAAGTTCGCTATATTTATGTATGTACATTTCATTGTCGATCTTCATTTTAATTGAACTTAATAAAATACTATAAACAAATTCAAACTTCAATAATCTGTTTATTCTAGAATATAATAGTGACTTAAGACCGTAACAATTGGATTTAATTTTTTTCTATATTATTATTATTAATATATTACTGTTTCATACTATATTTATTGCATAAGAAAAACCCGAAGGTTTTCTAATAACTTACTATTTAGATGTCAAGTGACGTAGAACAGAAAAATTTCGACATATGCACTTTGCATATGGAAAGTTTATATTTGATATTTCGAACGTATAAGACATGGAATCCAGTGGACAAAAGAATATGGCCCTCAATCAAAATCAGGAGTCCGTACGGAAAAATTCTAGTATCGAGGTTAGAAAAAACTTCAGTCCTACAGTACCATTTTTTTTTTTTATACTTAAGGTTTAGCGTCATGGCCATAATGTCACCTGATCTTAAGTGACGATACGGCCCAAGTTGGTAGACACGCTAAACCTGTAAAGGAACTGGCTCTCAAGTGCAGCTGCCGGAACACACCTATTGGTATTTGGCGGCAGGTTTACACCTTGAGGGTGGTTGCTAGCCAGGCGCGCATTTGCAAAAGCCCTACCACCATGCTATGGTTTCCTCACAATGTTTTCCTTCACCGAAAGCTCATTGTAGGTGCTTGGATTCGAACTCACGTCCCTTGACGCGAAGTCGTACACACTACCACTGAGCTATCATCGCTTCAAATCATATCGTAGGACAGCAGTTTTTATTATTCTCGATACTAGAGTTTTTCCGCATGTCCGTAGATTTGGGACTCCTGATTTTAATTGACGCCCAAATACTTTTGTTCATACGATTAGATGTTAACTTCGTTCAAAATATCAAATTGAAACATTATATATGCAAAGTTCGTGCATTAAAATATTCCATCAAATTAAATAATATAGAATAGTAGGTTATCAGAAAACCTTTTGGTTTTCCTTATGAAATAAATATAATAATGTAACAATAATCTATGAATAATAATAATATACAAACAAATTAAAGCCAATCATTACAAGACTTATAATAATTTATATGAATTATGTTTTATAATTGATGGATGTTAAACTGACACTGATAAAGTCTGTCATATATTTGATTTATGACGATTAAAATGTATTTATATTGAGCCCTTTCAGGAATAACATTGTAAGCGCAAAAGATATTAAAATGTTTTTCATTGTAACCTCCCAAAAATTATTTTTCTAAATTACAAAAAAAAAAGTTTTTTTCATCCACCACACAGCCCAAATATACATGATAATTAAAAAAAATAAAAACAACAAGACATAAACCTACATGAAAACAAAACAAGGTAATTGGTACCAGTCTCAGCATGATAGCTACACGGAATCAGTGCAATGCTGGTACTCTGACTGGACCCACTTAAGGCAATGTTGCAGACATCAGTAGATATTTATAAATATATTATAGTAATAACATATAGTTATATCCCCTCAGTCCAGCCCTGCCTTTATATTTCAAAATGTTACTCAGCAGTAATGCACCTGCATTGGATAATTCTCAGTAACCGAATCGGCCACAGTTCTCCGGTACAGATAATATTTTATTTAGACTAATAAACTAACATAGATTTAATTCATTCTGTATTTAGCCACCATTGGAGAAACATTAAATTTCTAAAATCAACTTTGAGTTTTTAAAAAGACTCCTGAGATCTGTCACAATTTAAGTATATAGTACATACAAATATTAATAATACATGGCAATAATTAAATACAAACAAATGGAATATTGGAAAGAAATATAAATAATAAGAAAGAAGCAGTAATTATGAAGAACACATTTTTTTTATAAAGATATCATAATTAATTTTTAATTAGAAATTCTGCTGTAAAAAGTGCAATTTGACACAATGTTTTTCCAGTATAGGCTTAATATGTTATCGCAGACCATGATATGTGGTGATTTATTCCCTTTACTTTGTTTAGGGGCTTTAACAGCAGTTTTATACCAGCCCCATTATAACCTAATAATACTAAATTTAAACTCTTTCTTCCGTCTTCTTTCAGGTAATAATTTGTCACTAATTTCATATAACATTTTAGAAAGCATATTCAAAGGATTCATTAAAATTAAGCTTTTTCATTAATATAATCCCAGTATTTGTAACTCTACTGGACAATAAGGAACACCATCAATAACTCTGCATGTTGTGCAAAGTACTGAAGGTTATTTCTGCATCATATAACTAATTTCTTTTGATGGAATTATTCTTGAAATGTACAGCGTTTATTAACCGTTTATTAATCATTTAATTTATTAAGACTCATTAAAACATGTATATTTGATATTCTTCCCTCTATCATATTTTATAATTGTATTTGCAAAAGGTTTAAAATTTAATTAAGACTTGCTTAAATAGAATTCATTATTATAGATCCCCATTAGTAGCTCACGGACTCCCAGATGTTGGTTTGGCTGATATGTACCCCTTGAATTTCAAAATTGACCCTCAGGAGTCAATATGCACTACTTTGGGTGCTTACTGGGTACTTAGGATGATTTGATGATATTCATTTTTTAGTTTGATTGTAACACAATACTATTTCTGTGTTGATCACTCAATAAATATGTCATACTCTCCTATTATTAAGGTTGCAGTTGTGTTTGAAATTTTATATGTATTTTTGATTTTAATGAATGTCATATTATAAATCTCCTTGTTGATTTATAATGATAATAATAAAAATAAAATATTGTGTTATTGTTTCATAAATCTACTGCCCTCTATTATTGTAATTAATTTTATTATATTCAATACCTAATTTAGGAAGTTCATTTCTTAGTTTATTGCTAATTTTTATCTAATGGACCTTTAACATATGATAAACCAATAATAAGCAGTACTATATTAATAGTTATTAATAAATGCTGTATATGCCCACTTATATTTTTAGTCAGTTATAATAATCTAGGTAGAGTAGGCCCCCGCCTGGCTAGCTAGCATCCTCAAGTTTAAAATCGATCACCAAATGCCTGTAAATGTGTTACGGCAATTTCACTCAAACACCAATCTTTCCACCACACTTCCTTTGTCCACCATATAGCACCACATCTCCACTTAACATTAGTCGGGGTAGTACTCAAAATGCTAAACTTATAATGTGTAAAAAACATGAACTAATTGAAAGCACAAATGATGTATAGTGCAAAAATGCTAACACTAATTGTACACATAATTAGAGGCAGAAAATTCAACAGTAAGAAATGAATTCAGCCATGCCCTTCTGCGATGAAATAATAATAGGTATGTTTGATACAATATAAAATAAATGAGTTTATTTTTTAATATTATGATTTATTTATAAGTTTTATCAGTCTCCTGTAAATTAAAATTTTTCACAAGATTATCATTAAGTATATAGAACGAAAGTATCGTGCTTACTATACTTAGTTTGTCTACTATCTTAAGCCACATTGTCACTTAACATCAAGTTAGTAGACAAACACTAAATCTAAGTACATAAAATTAAAAAAATATATATATCATCTTGTTCTACCTTTAAAATTGTCACATGTGTGTGCACACAGTTTTGTTAATGTCATGTAGGTAGAACTATAAAGTATGGTGATTGTATCTAAAACATTTTCTTTTTTTTCTATGCATCCAAGCCAGCCTGTCTACAAGTAATCAAAACACAAAATACATGTAACCCAAACTAGCACCAAAACCTGTTAGGAAGTCCATGTAGTGTAAATTTTGAACTTTTATGTGTAATCTCTTGGTACCCTTTCATTTTATCTATATTCCATAGTATTAGTTATCACAATATCATCAAAATGTACCGAGTAGTTATATAGTTAAATATAGGCAACTAGGCAAATATAGGCAAAGGGACTTACAATGATCAAAAAAAAAAATGTCAGCTTCTATAAACCCTAGTTATATTTTAACCAAAAAATATTTTAAATACAGAAACTTAGGTCAGTCACAGTTTGATAGAAGGGTAAAATAATTATAAATATATATGCATTATAAGACCTTTTTTATGGTAGCTCGGCAAAGTGACTGCACTGTAACTGATGTTAAGTACAGCACAGTCCAAAGACAGCAGAGACCATCGAGAGAACAACAATCCACCACCAATCGCTACTATCAAAGATATAGGTCAATTTAAACTTTAGTATTTCCTTAATAACAAAGGTGTACTTCAATATATTTGTTGTAGTTTTATTAAGTTCAAATAAAATGTACCCTACAAACATTTAGTTTGTAAAAGAATTTTCTAGAAAGTCGATAACTCTATAAATACCTTGAGGTGGAGGCGGCGGCGGGGGTGGCAGTACGGAGATGTTCTCAGCGAAATGAGCGATAGTATGCTCCGGTAAATATCCTGTCCTTAGGAAATTCTCCTTCTCAAACACTGACGCATGCACAAATTTACATTTGGGCCTCTTGCATCCAGTGTTCTGGAAATCATTGCAAAACCGGTACACGTCTTTCAGTTGAGACAGTATCATTTTATGGGAGTATATGCACTTGGAGCCCCTGTTGCAAGTGCCACGGAAGAAGTTACGGCACATTGTCTCCTCAGGTTGAGTTTCTACCTGCATCATTTGATCATACCCCATGTATTGCATTTGCGATGAGTCTACATACTGGATCTCGCTGTCGGCAACCTCTTCCTTAATATCCATCGGTGGAGGGTCAGGTGGTAACGGTGGGTACATTTGCATTGGTAAGGGTGGTTTGAAGTCCATCAGCTGCGGCTTTATATCCGGTGGCAGGGGAGGCTGTTCTTCATACGGTTGGTACTGTTGTTCTTCATATGAGTGGTGTTGATCATATGCTTGATGCTGCTGAGGTTCGTACTGCATCATTTGACTTTCGTATTGGTAATGGGACTGACCCTCGAAAGATGTTTGGGGTTGGTACTCGTACGGTTGCGAATAACATGGTTCCTGCTTTACCTCCGGTGGTGGTTGCTCGACCGGCGGCTCCGGTGGTTTAGGTTCCTCGACAGGTTTCGCCGGTTCTATCGGTGTGGTATCCTCAACCAATGTACTCATACGCGCCTTGGCTTTTTGATATTTTTTCATATGTTTGAAATTCGGAGACGGACGAAAGGATTGACCCTCCATCTTTTACGGAAAGTGATTATTATATATTTTAAAACTTTTCACTAAAACGTTTTTTTTTTAAAAGTACCTGCCGGACCTACGGGTGATTACATCAAATAAATCCGTTCAAACTATAAGTAACCTATACTTAACAACAAGAGACACGTCACAAAGGTGAAGGACAATATCTTTAATGTCCGTAGTTTCTATTTTTAAACACAGAATCGATAAATATTGCACTGCGCACAAATAATGTCACCATAACTTGTAAATATACATTGCATATCGTTCACAGACACTAAACTGCTAAAATGATTGCCAGCAACTAAAAATAAGATTCCTCTAAATGTAAGTACATCTATGAAATAATCTTGGCGGCAATATCATACTTAACTATATTTTTTATCTTACTTACGAAACTATTTACATTTAAGATAATTCAAAAAGGTTTTTTTTTTCTAAAGATATAGCTTTCCCTGAAGTTTATTTACTTATCAAGTTCATCGAACTAATTGAGTGCTAGTAATATTATACCACAACAAGAATTTATTACAGCCATATTAAGTTATAAGTAAAGATTATTAAAAAAATTAAGGATATATAATTTCAAAATTATGGTTATTTAAAAAAAAATCACTTGACGAACACCGTGACACGAACATTTTATACATAAGGATGTACGACTTTTTCTTTGTTTTAAATATCACTAGGAAATTTCAATTATTTTACCTATATACCTATAAAAACACATACTTTGTAGTCATTCAGTTACACTTCTAATATAGTGATGATACAATGAGATGAGTATTTTTTCCCTTAATTTAGGGATAGATAGCTAAACTTGCAACTATTGTGTTTTAGATGCATAGTGCACCGAGTTTTTGGCGGGATCTTATGATATTAGTCTGCCATGTAGGTAGAAGTTTTTTTTTTATATAGGTACATACTTTCAGTATTTAACTGAGATAACTCATATAATTCAGTGTGTCATTGCCTTCTTCTCGGTTCATAGGGTTCGATTTACTTGGTTAGGTACTCGCGTCTTTCGCTATCTAGGTAGGTAGGACGCACAGTACAATCTTGTCTCGCCGCGTTGCACAGTACAATCTAAAATAAGCTTTTTATCAGATCCCTAAGGGGATCAGTTAGTTTAGACTTTCTCTTTTTTTTATTATTATAACATTCTCTTATTAATAGATAGTACCGCGTTCGTTTTCTCTCGTACGCGATTCGGCAACAGCCCAAGCCGAGGTTCGGTCACTAGTGACACCCTTGTGCGAGTTGCCCCGCGGGTTTGAGCGCCTTCCGCGCTCGCCCCACTAGTTCAGGTGAAGCTGTAAAAGCCCCTAAGGCTAACAGTGTAGGTCCTTTCGAAAAAAAAAGTATTTAACTCTAAATTGTATAACAATCGTGTTGTTTTATCTAATATTCTGAGTTTACAAGTAAATGATAAATAAAAATATCTATCAGAAATGTAGAGAAATCGTTATAATTTGCCGTTGAGTATTAATAAGCTGATTATTATAATAAAAAAAAAATAGTAATATAATACAAGTGTAGGATTCAAGACGAGTGGCGGATTTATATAAATTTCGCCTGTTTGCTATTCAGATTCTGCCGCACTTCGTACCACTGCAATTGTAATTTATAGAAGACTTAGATACTGAGCGATAAAAAAATCATGTTGCATTGTTACCATGGACCTAATAGCATTTAAGTATTATAAACATGAATGTTTTTTGTCTATGAAACATAAAAAAATAACTTTAAACTATCTCTGAAATCTGCCGCCCTGGTGTCTCACCTACACAGCCTATATATTGTAAATATATACATTTTTTTTAATAGTTTATAGGTTTAGCGTTATGGCCGTAATCTCACCTGATCTTGAGTGACGATACGGCCCAAGTTGGTGAGCACACTAAGCCTGTGGAGGGACTGGCTCTCAAATACAACTGCCGGAATACTCCTATTGGTATTTGGCGGCAGAAATTCAACTTGAGGGTGGTAGCTAGCCAGGAGAGCATTAGAAAAAGCCCTACCACCATGCTAGGGTTTCCGCACAATATTGTCCTTCACCGAGAGCTCAAGCTCATTGTAGGTGGATTAGAACTCACGTCCCTTGACGCGAAGTCGTACATACTACCACTGAGCTATCATCGCTTCAAATTGCTAATCAAATTTTGCACACTGTGTACAGTTTGATCCAACTTGATAGATAGGATACTTCTTATCTCGATAAGTGACCATAACGCAATAGATGTCGCAGTTGTCGATCTGATTGACTACTCGAAAAGGCAGAACAAGGTATGTCAGGTCAGCTAGTAATTTTTTTATAATTGAAGTGATAATAGCTCAGTGGTAGCGAGCAGGAACGCCGCCTCTTGGGACGTGAGTTCGAATCCAATCACCTATAAACAGCTTGAGCTTTCGGTGCAGAAAAACATCGTGAGGGGAACAATGTATGGTGGTAGAGCTCTTACTAACGCTCATCTGGTTAACTACCACTCTAGAGTTGAATATCTGCCCTCAAATAACTATAGGTGTGTTCCAACAGTTGCACTTGAGAGTCAGTTCCACCACTTAGCTTAACGTTTTCTCATCTCGAGCCACATCGTCACTTACCAACAGGTGAGATTATGTCCACAACGCTAAACTCGTCTACAAAATATATTAATGCGAAATTGTTTGTTTGTTTCGTTTGAACACGCTTATTTCTAGAACCACTGGCCGGATATTAAAAAAATGTTTTGTATTTAACAAAGAAATCATTCAAGAAGCTTTTAGGCTATTTAACATCACGATACCTCCAACAGGAGCGAAGCTGTAATGAAAAAGCCACAAAAACGGTCGAAAAATATCAAATAATTTCTAGTTTCACGCGAAAGAAGTCGCGGACATAGGTAGTGACCTAAAAATAAAACTTTTATAAGTGTATTGGCCGAGGGCGTGCGGTTAACTTCGTACCTAAACATCCGCCGTGGCCTTCCTTCGAGCTTAGGTTCGTTCCTCCGGCATAGAGACCTCGAGTAATTCCACTTGCGTGATAAGATCACTGGAATTTCATCATCACACTGCAGTTCACACTTGAACACCCGCACGTTAGGTACACGGTTCTGGAAGAGACCACCCTGGCCTGAATGTGGTTCGGTATTATAAGCCTTCTGTAGTCAGTGTAGGACAAGTTAAATTCAGTCACTCCGCCCTGAGGCAGTCAGTACAATGGTTAACTTAACTCGCTAACTCGGGTTAGGGTAGATTTTTCTGTTCAGTTAAGACCCTTCATAGAATTAGAACTGCGGTGTCTCTTCGCATCCCCGGCAACAGCCCAAGTTCGACCGTTTCATGGCTCCCTTGTACTTTACTATCCCCCCCCCCCCTCCTCCTGTACAAGCCTTTAAGTCTAACAGCATATTTCCTACCGAAAAAAAAGTATATTTCGCATAATTAACCTGGCCTTGATTAGATTTTCACTTCTGTCGATTGGTCTTGAAGATTATAGATAAGTGATAGCGTTGTGGTGTGGTAGAGGATGTAGTGACAAAGATAGAGAAAGGGATGCTTATTGGTATGGACATTTAGAGGGGATGGATGAGAGAAGATTGACGAAACAAGTTTACAAGGCGGGTGTGAATGGGCAAGCTGGTAAGGGTCGGCCTAGGCGAACTTATCTCAGCCAGATCGAGGACGTTCTAGAGAAAGGTCAGGTCAAAAGTGCCCGTGACCGAAGAGCATGTGTGAAGGTGATTATGAAAGTAGAAGAAGCGAAAGATGCATGTCAGGATCGTAGCAAGTGGAAGGATGTGGTCTCTGCCTATCCTTATGGGAGAGAGGCGTGATACTATGTATGTAGTATGTATTTAGTGGTGGTACCATATATAAGCGCGTTTAATCAAACACATAGTCTCATCTTTGTTATATTAGGTATCGACTAATCTGACATACATCGACTGCCCTAGTCAAACTGCCTATTCCAGGCAAAATTAGTTCCGTGTAGTGCATCAACGACCGAACAGGTATTGTTCTATGTTGTCAGAGCGTATCCAGCCATTCGGGATATCTGTCAGAGCGTTCCTCACGGCTGTTGTATGATACACGGTACAATGTATGAGAGGTAGCGATTTATGTGAGTAAATGCTAAAAACTGCTTTCACAATTTGTTGCTTTATTTATATGTTAGTTGGATGTATATAATATTTGACTATAAGTTTGGAGACTTATATTTTTACGTTAAATGTAAACGCTGAAGCTGATAAAAATAATATATATATATATTTTTAATGTACAATGTTTTAGGACGGAATTAGAAGTAGAAAATAAAAGATTAAGAGAAAAGAAAAAGTATTATATACTGTATGTATGTATTAATGTATCGCACTTAGTATAGTATGTTATTCTGCTATTCATTCTGCGATCGCAAATAGTACCCGAAATCTGTTGCCACTTCAAGAAGGAAAGAAAATACTTTAAAAATGTCGCTCACTTCGGAGAACACCTATATAGCCTTTGAAGCGATGATAGCTCAGTGGTAGTTGTAAGACTTCGCGTCAAGGGACGTGAGTTCGAATCCAAGTACCTACAATGAGCTTGAGCTTTCGGTGAAGGAAAACATCGTGAGGAAACCATAGCATGGTGGTAGGGCTTTTTCTAATGCCCGCCTGGGTAGCAAGCACCCTCAAGTTGTAAACCTGACGCCAAATACCAAAACGCGTGTTCCGGCAGCTGTGCTTGAGAGCCAGTTCCTCCACAGGTTTAGCGTGTCTACCAACATGAGCCGTACCGTCACTTAAGATCAGGTTGCTGAATGCTAAGACATGATAATTGTATTCGACTGGAATATTGCAATAATATTCCAGGTACAATATCCAACATAGTGGCACGTGCAGACTTAATCGTTATACCTCCAGTAATAAATCATCATCACATCATTATTAATAGAGTGGCATTAACATAAAGGGGAAAATGTAAATGCACTTTAAAATAATTTTAGCTTTAAAATTAACTAAATGCGTCCGCGACTCCGTTCACGTGGAACTGAAATTTTATTTAATCATTTTCATAAAAAAATGTTATATAGCCTATGTTACTCAGGGCTAATGTAGTGTTCTAATGGTGATAGAATTTACGAAATCAGTCCTGTAGTTTTTGAGTTTATACGTTACAAATACAAACACAAATATTTCCATTTTATAATATTAGTATAGATTTAATTAACTACAAAAAAAATGTTTTCCCAAATATTTAGTTTTTATATATTTACTAGTTGACCTGGCAGACCTTATTCTGTCTCTCAATCACATCACATTAACTACAGCGACATCTATCAGGCTACTACTTGTCAAGATAAAAGTATCTTATCTTTCAAGTTAGATCCAACTGCACACAGTGTGTAAAATTTGCTTAAAGTCGGTTCAGTACTTTAGGAGTTTTCGCGGCAAACATCGTGACACGAGATTTTTATATATAAAGGTATATTTATTTCCACTATAAATGTGCTTGGCATTAAAACGAACCCGTAGGCGGATCGAAGTGTATGTTATGTCGGAGTGATGATCACAGGTAGTGAGGTGCTGTGTTAGGTATTTACTAGACGTATCTCGAAGGCTGTACCTGATCTCTAGTAATACAGGAGTTTGAAGTGTTGCCGTGGTGCGTTTTAGTGGGCAATGTTGGGTGATTAACACCTGATGAGCCACGAGGTGTTGAGCAAGTTCGTAAAGACTGGGATTTTTAACAGCTCGTTAATTAAAAAAAAGGTGCTAGATTAGGTTACTTTGACTGCTTATAACAAACAGAGCGAGACGCAATAGCGTCCTTAGATATGCATATCTATTTTGCAAATCTCGATCATGTTTATTAAAGTGATCATATTATGATGATAAACAATGTTTTACATGTTATCATCTAATTTAAAGTGCAATTAAACACAACCTATTTTGTAAGTGAAAACTTATTTAGCATTGTTGTAAATTGAAACACGATGTAACGAAAAAGCGACGGTTAAAAATACAACCACATACATCCATAGGATATAACGTGCGAGAGAATGAGATGGGAGGTATTATACAGTGTTTGTTACAAGGCCCGAGCGTTGTACGTGTGTTAGTTTGCGTGTATGTATGCCTTCGTATTACGAAGTATAATTTTGAAGGTTTCACCTCTTTCGGATGTGAACTGCACGCAGAATTTATTTGTAGTGATTAATCCAGTTACCCGCTTTCCGCTTGTAAATTAAACGGTGACAGATGCAGATCGCGCCGTTTCACGATAGGTACATATGTCGTGAGTGAGCGAGTACACATCAATATGTCACTCACTGTTGACAGAAAATCATGCACAAGCTTGGAACAGACTATACGTCAGAATAAAATCGACTTTCAACTATGCCAATTACAAGACTAAAGGTTAGACGAATATTAAACTGATTAACTTTTTTAGCACCTAACGAATATAAGTTTGAATCAATGATAGCTCAGCGGTAGTGTGTACGGCTTCGCGTCAAGATACGTGAGTTCGAATCCACCTGCAATGAGCTTAAGCTTTTGGTGAAGGAAAGCGTCGTGAGGAAACTATAGCCTTTTTCAACGCCCAGCTGGTTAACTACCACGCTCTAGTTGAAAATCCGCCGTCAAATACCAATAGGTGTGTTCCGGCATTTGCACTTGAGAGCAAGCCCCTCTACAGGTTTACAGGTCTACCGGGCCGTATCGTTACTTAAGATCAGGCGAGAATATGGCCTTAACGCTAAAACCTCAAATTTATATAAAAAAAAAATATATTTTATGTGTAAGCCATTGTCGTCAAAATAATGAGCGGCTAACTCATAAATGACAACGAGCACAAACGTTCACATACCAGTTTCCTTTGATATAATTTATGTAAAATAGTGACTACCGGAATCAGAACTGATTGACTAAATCAATACGAATGCGAACAGAGGCGCGGGTAAAAGCTAGTACAAAATAATATAGGCTTGAATAAACAAATTGAAATTAAAAAGTTCCTTGAATATAAAAAAAGAAACTGCCTGTCAGATTTCAAAAACTCTGTTTATATTTGGTAGAACAATCATTGAAGAAGGTTTTGGGCTATGTAACATCACGCTACCGCCAATAGGGACAAAGCTATATTGAAAATAGTTACAAAAACGGACAATTTTTTTTAAAAGAAAATGTAGTTCCACGCGAACGAACTCACGTGCACAGCTTATATAAGCATAGATAGGTATCTACCTTTCCATATTGCATATTTATTTGCATTATATGCACTACTACTACTACTGTCACTTCACGCAAAACAACTGATTTTTCAAACTTAAAATGTCTCTATGTATCATATATTGCACTTGTATAATATATACACACACATATCAAGAAAAAACACTACTTTTAACACTCATGATATTTTTTAAGCCATTTTTGTTATTAAAACTAGTTAAAAAACAGTTTCAAAAAGTTCCGTCTCGGACGTCCGTGTGTCTGTATGTGCGGATCCTGTGTGTTATCACGATGACGACCGAAATACTTTACTAATCGAGTCTTTCTTTTTTCTCACGCTTCAGTATAATTAGGAATAGAACCCTGCTACTTTTGACATGCACTTTTGGATTTTCCAAACTTTAGTACACATATAATAAAAAAAGATCACGCGAAATACAAGTATACGAGGAAGTTTTAATGAAGCAAAATCGATATTAACTTTTTATTTTTTTATTTTACACGTTACGCCTGGAATGATTGTTTGATACTGTCAATTAGATTTTTGATAATTTGTCTTAAATTGGTCATACAATATATATATATATATATATATATATATATATAGATAATTGAGTTATCTCACTTAATTATTTTTCAATGTTGTCTGCTGTAGCAGTCCATTAGGAAAACATTGAGAACAAGAAGGTGTTTCTAAAACTCTTTACGGCTGGTTGTTCTCTTTTACATTATATTTATTCGGTTTGAAGAGGCTGTCTGAAGTCTTATAAGCGTAGTCCGAAATACCGTGCTTCAGGAGCATATAAAAGAGACGTATCCGCGGATGCACTGGAACTTTAAATGTTTTCAATCTCTTTAATATTTCACCGACCTACAATAAAAAATTGAATGTAAGTGTTACTGGTTATCGGATCCTATTCATTTAACTGACAATTTTCGAAAAATGAATCGATTGAGTGTATTGAAATCATGTTTTTAATATTAACTTAATAGCTAGAAAATGGAAATGATAATCAATGAAATAGATGAAACAGATGAAACAGATAAAACAGATGAAACAGATGAAACAGATGAAACAGATGAAATAGATGAAATAGATGAAATAGATGAAATAGATGAAATAAGTGAAATAGGTGCAATAGATGAAATAGATGAGTGTGTTATACCCACAACAACAGAGGAAGCACAGGTGTCTTACCGGCTTTTATAGGAGGGACTGGCTCTCAAGTGGAGCTGCCGGAACACACCTATTGGTATTTGGCGGCAGATTTTCAACTTGAGGGTGGTTGCTAGCCAAGCGGGCATTAGAAAAAGCTTTTATTTTAATTAAAAAAATTAGACAAAGCTCTACCATCATGCAAAGTAGTCCACAAAGAGTCCACCGAAGACAAACAACGTGACATGAAATTTTTATATATAAAAATTACATAGTTGTGTCATTGGCAGCCGGCAAATTTCTCTGTATACTTACGATGCTAATAAATATAAAAGGGCTTACATGTTTAGCTACATCCTTGTCATTCTTTACGACACTAAAATCTTCGTCAATCGAGATAATGTGTGTCGATTCCTGTAAATAGTTTTTAAATATATATATTCCACTAGCTGTTACCCGCGGCTTCGCTCTCATTAATATTTTAAACAAATCGGATGACGCAATTAAAAGTGTAATACAAAGTTTATGCCCGTCTTTACCCGCCTTTTTACAAGTGTTTCGCGAGACATAGTAGCCTATCACCATCTCCAGGTTCCATCTATCTCTATACCGAAGTTCATTAAAATTGCTTCAGTGGTTTAACATTGAAAGCGTAACAAACAAACTCATCTTCGCATTTATAATATTAGTAAGGATTTGATGCTATGAAATCGTTCAGATTAGATTTTGAGCTTACACTGAAGTTGCGTATTGGTTGCGTGCAGGAACGCCGCGTCATGGGACGTGAGTTCGAATCCAATCACCTGCAATGAGCTTGAGCTTTCGGTGAAGGAAAACATCGTGAGAAAACCATAGCATGGTGGTAGGGCCTTTCCTAATACCCGCCTGGCTAGCTACCACCCTCAAGATGTAAATCTGCCGCCAAACACCGTTAGGTGTGTTCCGGCACTTGCACTTGAGAACCAGTCCCTCATATAAAGGCTGGCAACGCAGATGCGATTCCTCTGGTGTTGTGAGTGTCCATGAGCAGCAGTGATCACTTACCGTCAGGTGACACGCTTACTCGTTTGCCGCCTATTCCAAACAAAAAAGCGACACACACAGTGAAGTTCGTCGAAAGTTATATAACTTTTTTAAGCATAAAAAATTGTCACAATAATTAATTTCGCCCTTGAACTTTTGACTTGTATTAAGTTACTGATGCTTAATATACTCGTATGTAAAATATCTTTATACCTTCTAATATTATTAACGAGAAAGTGTGTTTGTTTGTTTATTTGTTACGCTTTCATATACCATCGAATAAGTTCGCTTTCCGCTTTGCCAGAGTTGTGGACTCATTGACGATATGTAATACACCACATATTGGTAGAATTTATTCGAAGTGAACGTATAAGATATGGGATCAATGTTTCTGGCTCGTTCCACGTTGGTTTATACAATTCCTTGCTATCTGACCCTGTTTCTGAAATTACTAGACATGTAAAATAAAATAGAAAACATTGTTAAATATAAAAAAAAAAATTAATAATAGCTTACATAGGTTGTTACGTGTTTACATTACTTACATTGTTACATTACTTACATTGTTACATTACTTACATTGTTACATTACTTACATTGTTATATTACTTACATTGTTACATTACTTACATTGTTACATTACTTATATTGTTTGTTTGTTACGTGGCGATATATTCGCATTAGCGACCTAAGCCTTTAAATAAAAAACCCGCAATCGATTTGAGTGTATTTTGTATAGAGATAAGTGGAACCCTGAAGGCAGTGATAAGTTACTTTTTCTCTCGAAAAACTTGTAGGAAGATTTTTTTATGGAAAGGGAGGGTAAACTAGCAAGCATGTCACCTGATTGTAAGTGATCAACGCCGCCCGTGAACATGCACAACGCCAGAGGAAACGCCGATGCGTTGTCGACGTTTATTGGAGGGACTGGCTCTAAAAGTGGGTAAAGGGACGGATAAACGTTGTACCAAACTTATATTGCGTATTGGAATTTAATCATTCGAATAGATTCACATCTCCCAGTACTGACCGACATTCTGATACACATCATTTAATAGCATTCGATAAAATCAATATTTCTGTATCGATCGACAGCCAGAAGTGATTGACAAAAATAATATTAACGCGAACGGAGCCATGGGTAAAATCTAGTTTTTTTTTTTTTTTTTTTATAATTGTACCTCTTTAGTATTACGTTTTTTTTTGTTCAACTTGACACCAATTAATATAGATACGGTAGAAAAAATTGTATGTAAAAGGGGTCGCTTTCTTTACCGCTTGTACCAGCACACGCGCTTACGTTAATATTGATTACGTCAACCAACTGTGTTTATCGATAGATGCAGACGAATTTTTTCCATAAAATGTTATAAATATATTTATTCCAGTATGTCGCGATATGAACTCACCCGAAATTCGAAATTATAACCAAACGTTCTCTAAAGTTTCATACAAAGTGTATTTCTATGTTTACCCCGATTTCTATAAGTTTCCTTATTTTTTTTTATGTTGCACAGCAAAGTGACTGCACTGGACCTGATGGTGAGTATAGTACAATCCATATCAGCGACGACTGACAGCGAACAGAATACACTGCCAGTCGCGGCTGTCATGCTGGCCTGCTTAGGTACCTCTCCACGCCTCTTTTCAAGGACCCAATATCACAGGAAGGAGAGAACACGTTGACAGGAAGACGGTTCCACAATTTCACGGTGCGACAAAGATAAGAGTCGGCAAACTTTTTGGTTCTGAACGTTACAGGTGTCACCGTGAACTCGTGACACCGAAGCCCCGCCCGTGTGGTTCTGCTGTGGAAAGGAGAGGAAGAGATCAGTTCAAAGGTCTCTTCAGAACACTCACCATGATACAAGCAATAGAACACGCTTAGAGAGGCAATATCCTTGCGCAATTGAAGCGGTTCTAAAGTGTTGGTCGTAGCTGTATCATTTACAATACGGACAGCCCGCCTTTGCAAAGCGTATCCTATCACCTTACTCCAGAGTCCCATCGATACCAAAATTCATTATAATCGATTCAGCATTTATAATATTAGTATGTATAAGGATTATAATAAAAAACAATATTTACAATTAAACCCGAGATGACTGCAAACGAAATGTATGCTAAACACCACATGCTTATTTTCGCGTAAAGCAAATAATTTTACGCCGTTTGGTTCTCTTATATGCTTTGTGAATTCTGCATTGATTGTAGTGCAGCGTCGAACTCAGGTTTAAGCACGGGGGGTCGTATAATTATTAGCAATGTACTTTTTAGTATGAACTGAGTCCGAGTTTCATTTTATGCAGTAAGTATGACAAGTTGTAGGAATGTCTGAAAGCACAATATAACCCAATATGATGTTGGGATTTCGACTTCCAAGCCAGTTTTTTTTATAGTTAAGTTTTAGTCTATTTTTCTTTGGCTTAATATAAAATATTTATCTTTTATATTAAGATACAGGATAACAAAGTGCATTTCAAGTAACATTTCACTATTATACAAGCTATGCCCATGTCATTCGCGTGGAAATAAAACTCATTTAATAATTTTGGGACAATTTTGTAAACTTTTTCAATACAGTTTCACTCTTATCGATGGCAGCGTACTGTTAGATAGCTTGACGATTTCCTCCATTATTGCTTTAAGAAATACAAAAATATATTTTAAAATTCGATTCGTAGTCCCTTAGATAAGCACATTGAAACAAACAAACTCGCCCGTTATTTAATATTAATATTATATATAGGTATAGATATATTGCTAAATAAATGTAAAGTTACTGTTTAACTTGAAATAAGTTGCACCGTAATATTACCTATATAATACAATACATAATATAATACATATAATAAAGTACAGTGTACAGTACAGTACTGTACAGTATAGTACAGGAATATACCGTATCGGTGGGTTTACGCTTCTGTTATATTAAGTTAACTATTCTTACTAAACTGGTGCGTCGATACATAAAATGATTGGTGGAAACTAAAAGCTGTTGCGTTTTGTTTCTTTAATACAAGTTATACAACTTTATGCGTTAGTTCAGCAATCTTATCTGATATTAAATGATGATATGGCCCAAATTAGTGGGCATGTTAAACTGGTTCTCAAATGCAAATCGCGGAACACTCCTAAAGCGATTTGACGGCAGATTACCAACATGAGGGTGGTAGCAATTGAAAAATGACCTACCATTGTGTTATAGTTCCATCACGATGTTTTCCTTCACCGAAAGCTCAAACCCATTGCAGTTAAACCGAACTCACGTCCATGACGCAGAATCTGTGCACACTACCAACTGAGACAACTGCACAAAATCACTGCACCTCGCGTCGATGCAAACGTTTTCTCCCGACATTCGCAATTGTTAAGACAACTTGGCTAGACGCACCGAGACACAGTTGCGAACACAACGGAACAAAATAATTTTGTTGCGTAATCTCGTATCTTGTACCGCCGGGAACGCATATCTTAATGTATGATCTAGGCTGATGTGTTTGTATACCCTAGGCCACTGCATCGGCACGTCTACGACAACTATCCTATTACAAGATAGGATAACTTTAAAGGTGGAGATATACTATTTAAACGCGATGCTACTCGATGGAACCGCCACGTAGGAGTCGAATCATATTGTACTATTTTCTTTGACCGGAAACACACTAATAACATCGATGCAACGCGATACATGCAGTAGCTGCCTCTCCCTTTTACTTCAGATCGACGTATTGCTGATGGTAAGAGTAAATACAATTTTTTTAATAAGGAAAACATCGTGAGGAAACCATAGCATGGTGGTAGGGCTTTTTCCAATGCCCGCCTGGCTAGCTACCACCCTCAAGTTAAAAACCTGCCGCCAAATACCAATAGGTGTGTTCCGGCAGCTGCACTTGAGAGCCAGTTCCTCCACAGGTTTACCGTGTCTAGCAACTAGGGCCGTATCGTCACTTAAGATCAGGTGAGATTATGGCCATAACGCTAAAACTTAACTATAAAAAAAAAGTTATATTTCAGTAATTGTGCGACCTCTGGTCCTAACAAATGTTTGTTTGTCATTCTTTCATATTTTAACTACTCAATTGATCATCAAAAAATGTTGTATATATAGAAACATAAAGATACCGAATAACAAGATATGCCGAGTAATATTCGCGTAAACATAATTAATTACTATTCTTTAATTAAGTCTTTAAGTTAAACGTTATCGCCGCAATGTCACCTAATGTTAAGCGACGATATACGCGGACATGCTAAGTCTAGTGGAGGGACTTGTGACGGAACACATCTATTGGTATTTGACTGCAGATTTCCAACTCGAAGGTGCTACACTTCAATATTGTTCGAGAGTACTATAAAAATCGGTACATGTAAATTGTTTCACAAGCAAAGTGTTTACGTTATTCCAAAACACAATAGACGTCGATATGGTCAGGTTACTGACCACAGTAATAGGCAGAACAAGGTCTGATGAACTAGTTAGTATCTTAATAAAATCACTCAAACACTTCGAGGTAATTTAAATGCAAAACGCGGCCATTTGTTTAAAGAGATAACATCTACTGAGGGAAGGCAAATCACGATTACTGTTAGACAGTGGTCTTTACTTTGTATTTTATTCCAATTATCCGGTCCAAGTTGATATGTACTGTAAATATAATACATACTAAAGCAATGAACGTGCTTTCGAATTCTTGCTGTGAACCTGAGCGTTCTGTTATACGGAAAGGCTTGAACCTATATAAAAAAAAAAATTTTTTTATTATAATATGAAATATAATATTTATTACAGTTTAAACATATTAAACATTGAATTAGAATTAGAATACAATTGATATAAGATTTTGTAGAGAAAATGTGTCCGACCCGTACCGCGGGTTTATACTAACTGACTGTTCTCGTTGTATGCTAATGCCGGGCTGACTAGATATTGATGATTTAGCTTTCGCATACATATCCAGGATATAACAGTTCGATGAAGGAAACCATTGTGATAAAACCACAGCATGGTGGTTGCCTTCCCATTGCACCAGTCCGGCCGTCTGTTAGGGCATCTCGCGAGGTTACCCAATAGAGCCTGGCGTAACATCAGGCTAAGCCGATGCCCAAGTGACGCGGTGTTAGACCGAACCAGCTCGTCCTAGAAAGATAACAAATGGCCGTGGAGTTTGAGTAGGTAATTCTGGGGGTTGGCACCACGCGAGTTCCATATATCCTTATCGATCCCCCTGTCCGAGACGGAATGTGTAAATGAATTTCTCCACGAGAAAATGACGGTTTTTTAACGACCTCCTGGTGAACTACCACACTAAGTACAAAAAGTTTCAAAAGTTCGAAAAGCTTTATTCAATGCAAGCCTTGGGAAGTTGCTAATGAATGGCAAAACTACTACCGGTTCCGAAAATAACCCAGACGTCGAGAACATCCGGCAGGAAACTAAATAGTATTTTTTTTGTAGTCAGGTACATAGGTACCTAAAATTATTGCCATCTTCAGCCACATCGCCTCTTAAAGCCAGGTGAGATTGTAGCTAAAACGTTAAATCTATAAATTCATTAAAAAAAAAACACAAGAATATATGGCCTGGAAGAAATGGAGTCGTCGAGAAAATTTTTGAAAATATATTTCTGCCTAACCCATTTACAGCATTATGTTAATAATATACAGGCAAGCGCATAATAAGGCCGACTGGGTTTGTATAGTTTGCGTTGTCAGGGATACGCGGGGTAAAAAGTGGAAGCGCAGGGTCGGATTTAGGAACGTTTAGGGCATCATAAATAACAATATTGGAGAAAATAATAGACGCAGTACTTTGTGAGGTTTATTGTATATACTTTTTTATCTACCTAATACTATAAAGTGAATAATTCATGTGTATATACATGATAATAATTATTTATTTTCCAAAAAATTTTTTTAATACAACATAAAGTTAAGCCCTGTCACCTAAACGAGGTTTTTTTTTAACCTGAATCTCCGGTGCCAGTGTCTTCACAATGTACATATTTCCTTATTATTAAATTATATTTCTAAATTTTGCATATCTCGAAAACGGCTGTAGCGATTTTTATGAAATCTTGGATTTATATATGTTCTTGCTTTTCCATTTCATCTATATAGTTGCATGTATGCATGTACATCAGAAAATAAAAAGATTTTGATGATCTGGTAAGCAATTTGAATTTTGGGAATTACTACGTTAATGATTTCTAACGTCGATAGGCAATATGTTTATCTACACATATAATATAAACTTGGACTTGTCTGTACTTTTTAGATTTATGTGAAAAATTTAGAGCAAGTAATTAAGAATAAGAAACTTAGTTTTAGAAATGTCTGCTTTTTTCACGCATCACTACTAAGTTACAACGTCTATGATAAAATGTCGCCAAGGAAATCACAAAGCATATCCTTGAGTAATATCTGATCTTTGTTGCATTAAAATCGGTTTACTCTGTCAAAAGTAATTGTTAATTGAATAACGGCGTGAGATTAAATAAATTTGGTTTGACGCGAACTAATGTTACATACCACGTTTACTGATCATTAATATGGACACATATACATTATCACAAGTTTTAGTAGAGTCAAAATTTTTGCACACGAGGCACAATTGTATTTCAGAACTACGAGTAAGGCAGTGAAGAACAAAACAGGAGCTGCGGGACGCAGCCTGCGCAGGACAGCTGAATGTAACATGCCACGTCTACTGCTTATTAATATGGAAACATAATATTACTACATATTTTAAATTAATAAGATGGAGGGTAGTTGATAACACAGATTACTATATAAGTGTGCTAGACCCCGAGTATGACTCTACGTAACCTCCACGGCCTGTAACACTTCAACTATCTGATTAAGAAGGTTTCACCCCTTGATTCTCTTTTTAAAACCCTCGAGTAATTATCTAACTGAGCCTCTACTTGGACTATAGGATATATCAAATTTTAATTGACAATATTCTGGTTGATGTAAATGGCTTATTTTTTGGGACCATGGTTCCATTATATGATGTTATAATAGCATTTTTTTAAAGGAAAAATGTATTCAGTAAAATGTACAAAAATGGTTGTGCAATAATTATCACGCGGTAGAAATGGGAGCGAGAGATATATCAGCTAAATATATGCATGATCTTCTAAAAGATCTTGACCTGTATAGGACTGCAATAAGCATTATACTAGATCGTGCTTCTAAAGCTACGCTAGCATGCTCCTGCCAAATTGGGCTGAGCAGGGAGAGAAACAGAGTAGTGAAAGTGAGTGTTGACGCGTGTAGGATAGGGGCCTCTTAAACCAACACCTATGTTACAAGTCCTGGGAGCTGCTCGGAGTTTCCCTCTCTGTCACACGACGAACCCTTCACTCGCATACTGAATTCATAAATTCTTCACGATACAGTCAAATTGTCGACATCTTCAAAAATACGCATAGCAGAGGTTGATTTTACAACGACTTATTCTTTTTTTTCGTTCGTAGTTAAGGCTTAGCGCTATGACTATAATCTCACCTAATCTTAAGTGACGATACGGCCCAAGTTGATAGACACGCTAAACCTTTGGAGGAACTGGCTCTCAAGTGCAACTGTCGGAACACACCTATTGGTGTTCGGCGGCAGATTTTCAACTTGTGCGTGATAGCTAGCCCGGCGGGCGTCAGAAAAAGCCCTACCACAATGCAGAAAGAGTTCTTTAGAGATTCGCGGGGCCCCTCGTCATAGACGCGTATACCTAAGTCCGCACCTGCACTCCGTATATGCGATGGCTTAGTTTCTATCTTGTATTTTCAAGCATCCCCTTGTTTCGCTTAGATTTTAACTCGCTTGATAAGGGTACGCCTGCAGCCGAGGTGGAACTGTTTTTTTTTTTGACAAAAACTAGAATTTCGATTACCCTGACTCAGCTGTTTAGAACTTTGATGTCTATTTTATTTTTGTGAAATAACATGAAAGTTTATTTTTGCCTAATTTAGGTATGAATTAGCTAGTGTATTAAATAGTTACTAGATTTTGCCTGTGACTTCACGCATAATAGTAAAGTTTTGATTATTTGTTTTTTTGTCCTTCTATATAAGAGTTATGCAGAGAGAAAGCGTGTGGGCAAACACTAATATTGATATTTAACAAAATTGTTTTTCTTTTTATTATTTATGTGTTTGGCTACAATCTCACCTGATGTTAAGTGACAATGTGGATCAAGATGGTGGACACTCTACACCTAGTCGAGGGACTGACTCTCAATTGCAACTGCCGCAACACACCAATATATCTTTGGCAGTCGATTTTCAACTTCAGACTAGGAACAAGCCAGACACTAGAAAAAGCCCTGCCACCATGTCTAAAGCGATGATAGCTCAGTGGTAGTGTGTACGACTTCGCGTCAAGGGACGTGAGCTCGAATCTAAGCACCTACAATGAGCTTGAGTTTTCGGTAAAGGAAAACATCGTAAGGATATCATAGCATGGTGGGAGGGCTTTTTCTAATGCCCGCCTAGGTAGCTACCATCCTCAAGTTGTAAACCTGCCGCCAAATACCAATAGGTGTGTTCCAGCAGCTGTACTTGGAGCCAGTTCCTCCACAGGCTTAGTGTGTTCACTAACTTGGGCCGTATCGTCACTTAAGATCAGGTGAGATTATGGCTAAACCTTAAGTATAAAAAAAAACCATGTTATAGTATCCTCACAAAGATTTTTTTCATTCGTTGGAGGTGGATTCGAATCCATCCTCCACGCGGCGTCCATACTAGCTCATCATCACTTCAACCTACATCAAAACTATCAGCGAATTCACATCGGAGATTTATGCAAACAAAACATAGTGAACATATGTCTAATAAAGTTAATCCTTCACAAATAGTAACAAACGCATGATCTATTTACGTTATTTGCTAGGACCTCCACACCTGATGTTCACAAACAGGTTCCGCGGAACGCTTCGTACGTACGGAAATCAAATTAACACGTTTCCTACAGGAAGGGACGGAATTCATGCGTGCCTTATCTGTGTATATTAATATTGCGTAAAACGGAATAGTGTGAATGATTGTTTCAACGCTAATATTAGCAACTACGAATCGGGTTTCAAGATTTGATACATCAATCAGGCTTTGGGCTGTTTAACATCACGCTGACACCGATTGGAGCAAGTTGTATTATAAAACCTTCCAAAAAAAAAAGGTAATATATATTTAATTATGTTTATTTCCACGCGAAGTCGCCGACATATCTAGTTAGTATTATAAAGCAAACAATTTGTCTGTTTAACCGCCATATTCTTAGGAACTTACTAGTCGGTTTGGAAAAGTTATTTTTGTATTTGGTAGCGCATTGTTTGAGGATTTTTTTCGGATATTTAACACCACGCTACCATTAATAGATGTAAAGTTGTATTGTAAAAGTTACAACGAAGTCTTGGACGCAGTAGTATAAGTAAACACTTACATTTACAGCTTACACTGCGTTTAACGGCATTCCGTTTAACGATAAACCCCTGATAACGTCATAATTACTTGGCTTCAGTCGATTTACTTTGTCGCGCATACAACAAGATCCCGTCTCTTCTATTTAAAAATTTAAATTCAAAATGTAGTTATAGAAGGGTACTTTATAACACCGATTAGTATAAAGTGCGATCCGAGCGCGGCTATGAGTTCAGTCAAAGCGAAGCACTCGAGACCAGATAGCCCGCGTAACCGCCGTCCTCGCCGACGAGGCCGAGCAGTTAATTTCGCTCCCGCACACCCGCCGCGGCCTCCCTCTGCAGACGCTTGAGCCAGGATCGATCCTCCGGATAGGAGCCCTCAAGTGACTCTGCTCTCGCGATACAGTGACACTCTACATCACTGAAAGTACATCATCACACCGCATATTATCCATGCACACCTACACGTTAAGTACACGGTTCTGTAAGGGACTACCCCCACGATCCTTGTTGTTATCCGCAGCATCCCAAGCCGAGGTTCGGCCATTCTGGCACCCTTGCGCTCGCTGCCTCGGAGCTGCGTGCCCTCAGCACTCGCCCCAAAAAGTTCGGTGAAGCTGTCAAAGCCCTTACGGCTAACAGCGTATGTCAATTAAAAAAAAAAAAAAAAAAAGACCAGATATTGTACGTAGCTGGTACGTTACCGAAGGGACGTAATATTGATATTTTCTAACATTACCTTAGACTGATTTGGTGTTGATGATCATCGCAAAGAGGCCTCCTTAAACTTACATCCGTGTCGCAAGTGTCGGACACTGTACGTGTTATCCTCTCTCTGACACAACGATTAGGTTTCACGATCTATCCGGCACCCACACGGTGATTACGTGGTTCGCTAAGAATTAACTCTTAAACAACCACTAAATTTATATATATATATATATATATATATATATATATATTTATGGTATAGGGGGCAATCGGGCAGGAGGCTCACCTGATGGAAAGTGATCACCGCCGCCCATGAACATTTGCAATATATATATAATCACTTGTCAATCCATCCATAACGCTAATTGCCAATTATTAATACAATTATCACAGGCGCAGTTTGGCAAGAGCCCACATAAATCACCTAATCAGTTTGTCACTAATGGACGTTCGATATTAATAATGTTTGACTAAACCACAACAAGGCGAGATCGATAGTGGAAAGTACAAACGTGGCGTGGCGATACAATGACTTCTATATATCACTAGAAGCGCTGTTGCGTGAGTAAGGTCGTGAGATTTTTTTTTTGAAGTGAAACTTCTTTAGGCGCATGAGGGTAAAATTTTTACAGATGAAACGTCATGCCGGTATGCAACGGAAGTGTCGGAAAAGAGAGAGAGAGTGATCGAGACCGATTGAGAGAGAGTAAGACAGGGAAATTTAAATTAAAGTTAAAAATTAAATTATTAATTTAAAGTTAATTTAAAGTTTTAGATTTGTATAAATATAAACAAGATTTATAAATTAGTTCGCCAAAGAAGTTTCACTTCTGACATGTGTACTTTGTACGCACGCATGTTTTTTTTTTTTATAGTTAAGATTTTAGTGTTACGGTCACAATCTTACCTGGTGTTAAGTCATGATGTGCGTCTAGATGGTGGACACGCTAATCCTAGTGGAGGGATTGACCCTCAAGTGTAACCGCAGGAACAGACCTATACGTATTTGGCGGCAGATTTTCAACTTGACGATGGTAGCTAGCCAGGCGGGCATTATAAAAAACCTTTCCACCATGCTCTATGCTTTCATCACGATGTTTTCCTTCACCGAACTCTCAATAATGCTAATTAGAAGAAAAAATTAATCGATTTTGAGGAACAGTTATCGATTTTTAATACTCACCTGACAAAATACAAATCTCAAATTGCATGGACATAGGAAGTTTCTGGAGGGAACCTAACTTGGCAAACGAAGTTTCATCGTTTTATTCAGACTTAGAAATATCCCTTATATTTCATAATTAATGCCATATGTGCCTGTAAAATGAAGTTAATCATATGAAATAGTCCTTTTAAGTTACCACAAAAACTTGTTATGAAGATTTAGTGTAGATTAGGTGTCTTATTGTAGGTGGGTTCGAACTCGAGTCCCTCAACGCAGCATCCGTACATACTACCAACTGAGCTATCAAAGCTTCCAACTATAAATTTGTCTAAAGAATTTTCGTATTTAATGTCTGGTCTATCCTTGTTAATATTATTAATGCGAAAGTGACTTTGTCTGTTTGTCATACCTAAACCGCTGAATCGATTGTGATGAATTTTCGTGTAGAGATAGATGGGAACTTGGAAACGATGATAGGCTACTTTTTCTCGGGAAAAATTTAATGGAAGTTGGTTAAAGATAATACATAAAGTTCGTATAAAACTTTTATTGCGTCATCAAATTGGTTTGACTATAATAAAAAATCTAGTCAATAATAAATGGCTTGTCTACGTAAATAGTTGTTATCGAGTTGAAATCTGTGCGAGATTGGGTGTGGAAACCCCGCGTCGCGACGTCGAGCGTATCCCACGATTTGTAACGGGTGAACACTTTACATTAAAAATTAAAGTGGAATTATGTTGTCATCTAGCGCAATCTCGGTTCACGTGCATCGTATAGCGTGTGCAACGCCATCTGGCTCTATACGGCGTAGTACGAGGGGTGATAGCGTATGCTAAGTGCGCGCCGCGAGCTCCGGAACGCATTTACCGGGGAAAACCTGCTTATAGGCGACCCGATAAACTGAGAACTTAAGTATAAATATCAATATACATATTAAAAATGATATTAATATTATAAATGCGGAAGTGAGTTTGTCTGTTTGTTACGCTTCCACGCCTAAACCGTTGAATCGAATGTGACGAATTTTGGTACAGAGATAGAGTGGACCCAGGAGAGGGAGATAGGGTACTTTTTCTCGCGAAAAACTTATTGCGAGCGAAGAAAAGCGAAGGACAAATTCTGAATGTAACTTTTCATCGCGTCATCAGATTTGTTGGAAGCCAGTCCCTCCAATAAAGGCCGGCCACACATCTGAGATTCTTCTGGTGTTGTCAGTATCCAAGGGCGGCGGTGATCACTTACCGTCAGATGACACGATTGCTCGTTTGCTCGCAATTACATAAAAAAAAAAAACATAATTTATATTAACGCGAGCGTAGCCGCACGTAAAATCTAGTAATATCATATTTGTTCATACAAATATGTATCATTTAAAAACACAGCCATTATCATAATTGTAATACTAGAAATAGACAATCTAGCTCTGATCCACTCAGGGCCAACAATAATATACATACATAATTAGAATGGCAATGTATGTACGTATGTGTGACAATTATTCAATACACTTTTTGCCATGTTTCTTTTTTACAATGATTTTAACCTGTTTGTTTCTATTGTAGTTTACGTGTAACTTCTTTCGAAGAGCATATTATACAATTGTACATTATTTAGTTGATAAAAATGCATAGGATATTGTTTTAAATACTTCATGGCCATAATCTTCCGGACTTGGCAACTTCCGGAATATACATATGTATTTGGAGGTAGATTCTAAGATTGTGTGTGATAACTACCCATGCGGGCATTAGAAAAAGCCCTACCACCATGCTATGGTTTCAGCACTATGTTTCCCTTTACCGAAAGCCCAAGCGGTGTCCGTACATAACACCACCTGAGCTATCTAAGCTGAGATGGAAGTTAATGACACAAAGTTTCAGCGCAATTCGCGGGACTAATATTATAATTAACTATGCTTACGACATCGTTCGCGCGGAACTGAAACTTTATAAAAATATTTCTTTCCGTTTTTGTAAGTTTTTTCAATACAGCTTAGCTACTATTGATGGTAGCGTAATGTTATATGACCTGAAACCATCTTCAATTATTCCTATCAGATGCAAAGAGAATGTTTGAAATCCAACTGTAGTACCTACGATTGGAACGTTCAAACAAACTATTCCACTTTAAAACTAGCTACCACCCTCAAGTTGAAAATATGCCGCCAAATACCAATAGGTATGTTCCGGCAGTTGCGCTTGAGAGCCAGTTTCTCTACAGGTTTAACGTGTCTACCAACTTGGGCCGTATCGTCACTTTAAGATCAGGTGAGATTGTGACCATAACGCTGAGCTTTAACTAGAAAAAAAAATTAGATATTAAATATTTACCAAATCCATATACACGGTGGTGAGTGTTGCGGCAAGGCATGCCTCACTCGTGATACGTTTCTAAAACATTTTATTTACCCTTCCCACCTCTCATGTGTACAGTGGGTGTGAGAGGTGAACGAGAACACCTACACTTTCATGGCAGCCTTGCCTGCAGGCGGTACGCCCTAAACAAACGAACGAAAAATCTGACCGAAGCAAAAATCAACCATTACTTCACACATATGTTAAAAAAAAACGTTTTTTTTCTGTACCAGATTAATGATGCTTGTCTAAGCGGCCTTAATATCAGGTTTTGTGGGGAAATCAGAAGAAACGAGAACGGCTGTCTAGGCCAAATACCTATAGGTGTGTTCCGGCAGTTGCACCAAGAGCCAGCCCCTCCACTAGCCTCAGTGTGTCTACCTTTAGAGGCCACATCGTCACTTAACTGTGCAACTTAAAAGTACAACTTTATATACAATACAAAATTTCAGAAACAGTGTTAATTAAGATTAGGTTACGCGTGAACGGATCTCTCATTAATGCTAAAACAGTGCAACGGCTCAGAGCGCAGGTCCAGCGAGCGCCAGCGAACAAAGCGTGAATACATGTGCACAATGCAAACATCGTCGGGCAACGCTCTCCGAACCACATAATAGCACAGATAGATTACCAAGGCGCAGTACACAGGCATATCAGTAAATCTACATTTGATATATTTCCTAAAACCAATACTACACGCGCCGTTTTTAAGGTACCCTGATCCTGAAAACGATAGCGTGTAACTGGCCTAATTTAGGACAACCGTGGTAATGCATTTCATAATTACGTATTTTTCAAGAATAAAGGGATATCATGTCGCACAATTAATTCCATTTAAATACAAGTAATTCCAAAAGGTACTCAAATTAAAATGTGATATGATAATGAATTACATATATTTACAGAAATTAATATAAAGGCTATGTCGAATATAAACCTGGTATGTTAATACAAGTAACGTAGGTAGGTAAGCTCCTCTCTGGGAAGGCGCTCGTCTGGTATCGTGTACTATCCGAAGCAGTCGTCATGTATGAGGTACAATTAGAGGATCCTTCGTGTAATTAGTACCCACTTTTAAGATATCACATTAGTATGGTATTAGTCTGACGTTTTCTTTTTACGTCCTCTGTCTCCGAACTCTTCCTTTTGATTCACTAAGGCGATTTGGTATCGTAGGACTACGTACAGTATGATAATTAACCTGGAAATAGTAAGTTGTGTAGTAAGTAACAATGCACTGAAAACGAAAATATTACGCGGCAACACTATAGTGTAAAAAGATTCATTGTTTGTCGCGGGCTGTGGTGCGCGAGCGCGACAATTTAGAACAAGCTCTATCACGACTCAAGTATATTACGGTAAGGCTCAAGTAGCAGTATCCAAGTCTACAAGCTCCAGGCCGGTGAGTACATCTCCTATGTCCTATCAATCATAATATCAGTTCTTATTGTCGGTCAGAAAAACAGTTAGAGATTGCCTGCGTGCAGTAAGCTGATGTGAGTCAATTTAGATATCAGGTATGGATTTCTGCAGCCATGCTAAGATAACCATTTGAGTGTATCAGTCGGGTAGTTCGGTGGTTGTGGTCGGGGTAGTGGTATAGGGGAGGTTGGAGGCCATTTTGGGGTAACCCTATCCGGGTTACCCCAAAATGGCTGGTCCCTCGATCAACCGAGGGACCAGACAGTCAAGTTGAACCAGCCCTGAATTGCGTACACATTAGACTATACCAATATTGTATATATATATATTTAGACACACATATGAAAGTAGATTCGCAAACCAGATATTCGAATTATATATTATAAGTAATGGGGACAATAATTATTAATAATACATATTAATAAAAACGTAGTCACGCTGACGATCTTCATGATTCGATGGTAGTGTGTAATCTATGTCTAAGCTTCGGCACAAATATTATAAAGAGGAAAGATTTGTACTTTTATTTGTAACGAATAAACTGAAGAACTACTGGACCGATTTTAAAAATTCTTGCACCGTTAGAATGCTACATTAGCCCTGAGTAGTATAGGGTATATATATATATATATTTTAAATGAGAATAATTAAATAAAATTTCAGTGCAACGCGAACGGTGTCGTGGACACAGTTCGTAAGATATATAGTTAGACAACACAGTTCGGTAACATTATTTGCAAAAGTTTTATCCCTACTAATATTATAAATGTGAATGTAAGTTTGTTTATTACGCTTTCACGCGAAAACCACTTTAACGATCATCATGACTCTTTGTATACATATCCTTGTAGGTATTAGAAGTATCGTAGGATACTTTATACTGAAAAAAAAAATGTTTTTTTTCAGTATAAAAAACTTATTTAATGGCTTCAATACGAACGAAGCTGCGGGTAAATGCTAGTAGAATATATTGTACTGTTTACATTTTCTTTAATATAAAATATTCTGTGCGCTGCAGATTGCAACATAATTCAGCAGTTTAGTCTAAACTTTTGGCGAGAAACTGGAATATTTTTAGACACTTTTATTATTAACTTCACTCATACTCTTATCTATCAGTGTATCGGGCTATTTTAATTTTTTTTTTATACTTATTGTTTAGCGTTATGGCCATAATCTCACCTGAACTTAAGTGTCGATACGGCCCAAGTTGGTAGACACGCTAAGCCTGTGGAGAAACTGGCTCTCAAGTGCAGCTGCCGGAACACACCTATTGGTATTTGGCGGCAGGTTTACAACTTGAGGGTGGTAGCTACCCAGGCGGGCGTTAGAAAAAGCCCTACCACCAAACTATGATTTCCTCACGATGTTTTCCTTCACCGAAAACTCAAGCTCATTGTAGATGCTTGGGTTCGATCTCACGTCCCGACCATGTCAATCAACATGATTTTGCCCTAAAATCTTCACCATGATAAGTGCAGAACTTAATTTACGGAAAAGTGACACAGTCATATGACAACGAGCGTAATGCGAACGAATTTAACTATGAAATAACAAGTTTAGTATTTTGACTGTACAGTTATTTTGAAGCGACGATGGTTCAGTTGGTAATGCGTACGGGTCCCACGTCATTGGATATGAATTCGAATCCCTGTAACTGCATGAGCACGGTACTGCTATGTACTATCCCTCCACTAGCCTCAGAGTTTCCACCACCCAGGCCGTAACGAAAATCAGAGAAACAAAAATACTTTTTTTTTTTAAGTTATATTTTTTTTTCCAGTCGGCAACCGTCGATAATTGCCTAATTTAGAACCATGTTTATTTTATCTGTACTCTTTCTACCTTTTGAGTTACTGTTTGTTATTTCACTAGAACAAAGATGTTCGGTAGCATCGCCTACTGAATAATTCAACGTAAGATTTATACGCCCTGCTAAGTCGTTCTGTTCAGTATTTAATATCAGCTTAAAGCCTTCACTTTACACCACACAATGCCCGTTTTAAAGTGTCTGTCGCCAGGAAGTGACTCCGGAACCAGTGCGCTTTCACGTCCTCCTTGAGCCTTCAATTTTTAACTCGTCCTTTGTCAAGCGTATGTTATATTGCCTGCCTATAGGCATAGCTTCTTACCTAAGCCTGAGCATGTTCGGTAGTGGTCAAATGGGAAATTTACAGTAGCTTTATGTTGTTAAATGACGAGGTGTAGTGGAGGGGCTGGCCATGAAATGCAGATGTAAATTGAGCGATGATAGCTCTGTGGTAGTGTGTACGACTTCGCGTTAAGGGACGTGAGTTCGAATCCAAGCACCTACAATGGTCTTGAGCTTTCGGTGAAGGAAAACATCGTGGGGAAACCACAGCATGCTGGTAGAGCTTTTTCTAATGCCCGCGTGGATAGCAACCACCTTCAAGTTGAAAACATGCCACCAAATACCAATAGGTGTTTTCCGGCCGATACACTTGAGAATCAGTTCCTCCACAGGTTTAGCGTGTCTACCAACTTGGACGGTATCGTCACTTAAGATCACCGTAACTATAAAAAAATATATTGCCGGAACACACCTATAGGTATTTAGCGACAGATTTTCAACTTGAGGGTGATAGTTAGCCAGGCGGGTATCAGAAAAAGCCCTACCACCATGCTATATTATCCTATTGCTATCCTATGCTATATTTTCCTTCACCGAAAACTCAAGCTCATTACTGATATTCGAACCCGTGTCCACTGACGTAGCGTCCGTACATACTGGGAACTGAGTTATCATCGCTTCATAATAAAGCTAAAGAGTTTGCTTGAACGCGCCGATATCGAAAACCACCGGCCAGAATTGAATAAAATCTTATAAAAGGCCCATTACTGAGAAACATTATAGGTTATTGCACGCCGCATAAGCGAAGCGTTGAGGTATGTACTACTGTCACTTCACGCGAAACAACTGATTTTTCAAACTTCAAATGTCTCTATTTATCATATATTGCACTTGTAAAATAATATATACACACACGTATCAAGAAAAAACCCTATTTTTAACACTCGTGATATTCTCGATGCCATTTTTGTTATTAAAACTAGTTAAAAAACTGTTTAATAAAGTTCCGTCTCGGACGTCCGTGAGTCTGTATGTGCGGATCCTGTGTGTTATCACGATAACGACTGAAATACTTTACTAATCGAGTCTCTTTTTTCTTACGTTTCAGTATTTTAGTGCACTTTTGGATTTTCCAAACTTTTTAACATTATGCTATGACTTTTAGGAACAGTGCGAAAGTATAAAAATACTAAGCTCCGAGACGGTTAAAATGATTTTGAGGGGAGTTGAACATGCAGTAAATTATGTTATAAGAAGGTTCGGTCAGTACCCTTGCACCCTTGCACCCTTGCGCGAGTTGCCCAGCGGGCTGGAGCGCACCCCGCGCTCGCCCCTCTAGTTCAGGTGAAGCTGTTAAAGCCCCTCAGGCTAACAGTATAGGTCCTATAAAAAAAAAGGCTTTGGGTTCAGTTTAAGCTTGGCGCTAAAGGCGTATCCATCGTACGTAGCTGGATCATTAACGCAGGCACGTAAGATTTATATATCTCTGTTATTGACACCGATTTGGTAATGCTGTAAATCATTACCGGGAAACATTTATACTGGGCAGAGGGAAACACGAGCGGTGAAGGTGGGTGTTGATGATCATTGAAAAGAGGCCTCCTTAAACAAACATCTGGGTCGCAAGTCTCGGACACTCTCGTGTTATCCTCTCTGCCATAATGATTAGGTTTCACGATGTAACCGGTACGGTGAATCCGTGGTTAGCTAAGAAGTTTGTATCTCGTCCTGATATTCTCGTCTATCTATATGATAATCATTGTCTCTATAACAATTACTAAGGCTATCTAAGGACATTGTTTCTACATATGTAATTAAATTTAATCAAAATAATAAATCATCAGTGAATATTAAATTCTCTACGTCGTCAATATATAAAGTAAACAATAAAGTTTCATCGCAATTCGTAATGGAAGACCATTCTGTCGAATTAACAAAAAAATTGTATCCATTAGGTATTAAAAGTAATTATATCGTTTCGTTAAGACGAAATTTCCTTTAGATCTCGATATACCGATTCAAGTGAGACACTAATGTGAATATATTGTAATGGGTTCACTTCGATATTCTTATACTAACTTTAATCATACTAATATTATAAATGTGAAAGTGAGTTTGTCTGCTTCTTTCGCTGCCACGCCTAAATCGCTGAATCGGTTGTAATGAATTTTGGTACAGAAACAAACGGGACCCAGAAGACTAAAACATGCTACTTGTTCTCGGGAATTTTTTGTTGGAAGTGGTTTAAAAAGAGGGATAAACTTTGTATGCAACTTTTTATTAAGTCGTCCGAATGTTTAACAAAATTGATATTACCGCGAGCGCAGCCGCATGAAAAACGTAGTACTTACTAATATTATAAATACGAAAGTGAGTTTGTTTGTTCGGATCGCTTTAACGCGTAAATCACTAAATCGATTTTGGATAATTTTAGTATAGTGATAGATGAGAACCTGGGGACAGTGAAAGGTTACTTTTAAAATTACCTAAAGCCTTCCTCAATGGTTACTCTAAGAAATACAAAAAAAAAAAAAAAACGACCTAGAATACGCTGTCAGGCGGTGAAGCTGTCAAAACCCTTAAAGCGATGATCGCTCAGCGGTAGTGTGTACGACTTCGCGTCAAGGGACGTGAGTTCGAATCCAACCTCCTACAATGAGCTTGAGCTTCCGGTGAAGGAAAACATCATGAGGAAACCATAGCATGGTGGTAGAGCCTTTTCTAATGCCCGCCTGGGTAGCTAGCACCCTCAAGTTGTAAACCTGCCGCCAAATACCAATAGATATATTCCGGCAGCTGCACTTGAGACCCAGTTCCTCCACAGATTTAGCGTGTCTACCAACTTGGGCTGTATCGTCACTTAAGATCTGGTGAGATTATGGTCATAATGCTAAACCTTAAGTAAACTATACATAACTTCGTTCCAATTTTATTTTTTTATAGTTCAGGATTTAACTTTATGGCCATAATCTCACCTGATCTTAAGTGACGAAACGGTCCGTGTTAATAGACACTCTAAGCCTGTAAAGAAACTGGCTGTCTATCCAATAAATAAATCATATTTAACAGACTTAGGTAAAAAACTGTCGATATAACCGGGGCTTCGTATAAACCGTACGACGTTGTCAAGTACAAATCATTTCTCGTCTCTCCGGGGCCTTAGGGATTGTTCACGGGATGGTGCGTGAAGCGGGCCGAGTGGGAGGGGGAGGAGGGGGGGCGCACTTAAATAATTAACTAGGAATAAATAGGAGAGTATTGAAATTAGTCGTCCTCCCGGGAGCCGGGAACGAGTGGCGGAAACGCCATACCATTGATTACATTCTTTTTTAAATATGGCAATAATATTTTTAAAGTTATCATAAATTAACCGATTTACCGGTTTTTGATGACAATACATTACGCACGATGAGACACTCGGGTATGTGACGCTCTACGTAGACTTCCGCCGGAACACACCTGTAGGTATTTGGCGGCAGATTTTCAGTTGGTAGTTTCTAACGCCTGCCTGGCTGACTATCACACTTTTTTATCGACGTCGTGTTTAAAATCTCAGTTTTTACGGACTTCCTCGCCACAGAGCGGAAATGAATTTAATTCAGGGTTGTAGAGGAAGTAGGAATGTTCGAATTGAAATAATTTTAGAAGAGCGAGACTTTATAACGGCTCTAGAAACTTCGAAAGACTGAATAATAGATACGTGAGTTCGAATCCAACCGCCTACAATGAGCTTGAGCTTTCGGTGAAAGAAAACTTCGTGAGGAAACCATAACATGTGTATAAACGTGGTCAACGCACCTACGATTCCCCTGGTGTTGTGGGTGCCCATAAGTGGCGGTGATCACTTACCATCAGGCGTGACGCTTGCTCATTTGCCCTCTGTTCCATAAAAAAAAAAATCACCCAAATGTTGGAACAGTTAGAATAGGAATTCAATTTTAAAAAAACCTAGAAGTCATTATTTACAAGAAAGAACAATGTAGTAGAATTAAAGCAAATTGAAATTATTTAAATATATTTTAGGAAAAATTTATAATGCAAGATTGTAAAGGAAATAGGACTCCAACGGAAACATACATTTTCCTTCGTCATTTTCATCGTAACCATCATCAAATATAACACAAGTACCATCAAAAGAATTACTAGGATCTTTGCTCTACATTGCGTCAGTTACACGTTCAGATATTGCGTATACGGGATCATATTTAAGTAGATTTTTAGATAGACTGAAGCGATGATAGCTCAGTGGTAGTGTGTACGACTTCGCGTCGAGGGACGTGAGTTCGAATCCAAGCACCTACAATGAGCTTAAGCTTTCGGTGAAGGAAAACATCGTGAGGAATACATAGCATGGTGGTAGGGCTTTTTCTAATACCCGCCTGGCTAGCTACCACCCTCCAGTTGTAAACCTGCCGCCAAATACCAATAGGTGTGTTCAGGCAGCTGTACTTGAGAGCCAGTTCCTCTATAGGTTTAGCGTGTCTACTAACTTGGGCCGTATCGTTACTTAAGATCAGGTAAAATTATGTCCATAACGCTAAAACCTTAAGTAGAAAAAAATAGACCAACACAGAACTTATGAACGGCAGATAAAAGGGTTTTAAGATATCTTTATAAACAGGGGCTACTATATATAAAATGGAACAACGTCAATGAACTTCAAGATTATTCAGATGTAGATTGGGCTGTTGACAGAGTTGATAGAAAAAGCACAAGTGGATATACTATATTTCAAGGTAATCACTTAATAAATTGGTTTTCAAGAAAGCAAACATGTACAGACTTGTCCATACCAGAGGCTGAGTGCATAGCTGAAGCCCACGCAGTAACTGAACTGATACATTTAAAAGGATAACTCTCTGAACTTATAAATAATAAAACTATTTCTACTCATATTTATATAGATCATCAAAATACAATTAATTCAAGACCATATTAATATTAAATCTTCTAAACATATTGGCATTAGATATCAATACATAAAAGATATAATAAATAAGAACATTGTGTATATATCATATATACCTACAAGTATTATTGATATTTTCACGAAAGCACTGCCTGCTATAACATGTGAATAGGTAACCAGTTTGTATTTTATATCAAGAGATGGCGCACATTAGATTTTGTAACAAATTAGAACACGCTGTCAAGAATCGCATTCGACCGTGTATAGGCTAATTAGATATGGTAAATTTAGATCCACAATCGCGGACTATAAAAATCTGACAACATTCCTCCGCGAAGGAAAATTCCAATTTTTCACTTACACGCCCGAAGAAGAGCGCTTTCTGCGCATAGTAATCAGGCGCGTTCCTAAAGAACTTCCCACGGAAGTCATTCTTGCCTCCCTTAAGGAGCAAAACTTACCCGCGCACGAGGTACACCGAATGTACCACTCCTTCACAAAGGAGGTCTACGACCTCGTCCATGTCACCTTGGACCGCTCCAAGAAAGGCAAGGAGATTTTCAACCTCCAATCGGTCTGCGGCCTCTCCGGCATATCCGTAGAGATCCCGCATAAAAAGCATGCCCCTACGCAGTGTCACAACTGCCAATCTTACGGACACTCGGCGAGAAACTGTCACATCAAGCCGAGATGTGTTAAATGTCTAGGAGATCACTCCACAAAGGAATGCCCCCGCATGCCGGAAACGGTAGATCCACCGAGCTGCGTCTTATGCGGCAAAGCCGGACACCCCGCGAACTATCGCGGGTGTGAACGCGCCCCACGCACTAGGCGCACTCGCACGCGCGTCCCACAGCGCGCTCCTCCAGCGCACGCCGCGTCAACGCGCCCTGCCCCGCCACCGCTCATCTCAACCCAGGCCTTCCCGAGCCTGCCAAGTCCAGCGCGAGTCACTACCGCGCACACACCATCACAAGCCCCGCCTTCCGCGTGGGCCGCTAAAGTACAACCGCCTAGAGTTATACCTTCGAGCTCGGACGCTCCGTCCTTTGACTTCCTAGGTCTAACCTGGATCGCAGGTATCCTTAAAGATTTTGACGTCGAAGACATCATCGCCTTCGACAAAATGGCCAGCTCTCCCGTCGGAATAGACCGACTTAAGGCCGTAGCCGCCTACCCTGCCCTACAATATTTAGCCAACCGCTCCTTCTGCTACAAAGTAGACGGAGCCCTCTCCTCACCCCATCCTATTCGCTCTGGAGTCCCCCAAGGCTCCATTCTAGCGCCCTGTCTGTTTAATCTATATGTCAGCGACATCCCAATCTTCGATGATGTCCAAGTAGGCCTCTACGCCGACGACACAATCATATATAGCTCGGGAAGGCACAGAGCCAATCTTAGAAATCGAGTTCAACAAGCCATCTTCGCCTTCGGATCCTGGTGCCTCAATGGCGCATAGGATTAAATCCAGATAAAAGCTCGGCTATCATGTTCGATCCCCATAACTTCAAGCCACTCGAAGGCTCATTACACTTATTCGGTGTCGATATAGCCTGGGTAAATAAAACCAAATACCTAGGCGTAGTACTCGACAAACACCTCACCTTCAACCACCATATCGATTACGTAATCAAAAAGGCCAACACCGCCTCGGCCCTGCTACGTAATCTCACTTCTTCGAAAAGCAAAATGTCACTCAGACATAAGCTCACAATCTACAAAACTTGTATACGCCCAATACTGACTTACAGCTGCCCAGTCTTTGCCCATGCAGCAATAACAAACCTGGAAAAACTACAAGTCTTCCAGAATAAATTCATTCGCACAATGGTCAAAGCCCCGCCTTACGCCCGCAACATAGATCTCCACAAGGATATGAATCTCCCTTCCATATATGCTTACATACGCGAACTCACCAAGAAATTCTTTGAAAAAGCCGAAGCTCATTCGAATCCCGAAATAGTAGAAGCAGTCAACTATACTGCAAATCCTCAAGCCGTTTGGTTCGCACGCCGGCCACGAAACTGCTTCACCGATCCCGTAGACGACATCACTAGGGAAAACGCGCTCCTTTCTGCCGTCTCTTCAAACCGTTCGTGTCCGCGCACACGCCCGCGTAACCGCAGGTCTCGCCGCCGAGGCCTTACGGTTAATTTCACTCCCGCACACCCGCCGCGGCCTCCCTCTGCAGACGCTCGAGCCTAGGTCCGATCCTCCGGAAAGGAGCCCTCGAGCGACTCTGCTTGCGCGATACAGTGACACTCTACAACACTGAGAATACAACATCACACTGCATACCACCCGTGCACACCCACACGCTAAGTACACGGTTCTGTAAGGGACCAAAACCTGTGGCCCTGCCAGTTGTTTGCCTTTTTAATTTTTAATAGTGGTTCTTTTGTTTACAGTCAGATTCATACAGTTCATGGGCGTTTTAATGCGAAGACTACGTCCATCCAACACCGATAACTCAGTCTTAAAACAGTAGAGTACAATCCACTCCACCGACTTCCTTGCCTCTCTTAACAATTAGTAATTTATCTGAAGGCCTACTCCAGTAGGCCAGCTTCTATTATTTTATATAATATTTTTTCTCTTCCGGCAGCAGTCCATGCCAAGGGCCAGCCACAACGGCACCCTCGTGCTCGCTGCCTCGGGGCTGAGTGCCCTCAGCATTCGCCCCAAAAAGTCCTGCCAAGCTGTAAAAGCCCCTCCGGCTAACAGCGTATGTCCTGTCGAAAAAAAAAAAAAGGTCAATTTAGGGGCTCGAGCGCCCTCCACCCTGTTCAGGTGGAGCTGTAAAAGCCCCTCAGGCTAACAGTGTAGGACCTTTCGAAAAAAAAAATGTAAATTCAGCGTTTCATTGCCTTCTTCTCTCTTCTTATTGTTTGATTTGCTTGGTTAGGTACTCGCGTCGTTCGCTATTTAGGTAGGAAGGACGCACAGTACAATCTTGTCTCGCCGCTTTGCACAGTACAAAGTAAAATAAGTTTTTATCAGATCCTTAAGAGGATCAGTTACTTTAGTCTTTTACTTTTTTATTATTATAACGTTCTCTCATTAACAGCTAGTACCGCGTTCGTTTTTCTCGTACGCGATTCGGCAACAGCCCAAGCCGAGGTTCGGACACTAGTGACACCCTTGTGCGAGTTGCCCCGCGGGCTCGAGCGCCCTCCGCGCTCGCCCCTCTAGTTCAAGTGAAGCTGTAAAAGCCCCTCAGGCCAACAGTGTAGGTCCTTTCGCAAAAAAAGTAATTTTAAGTTTCCAATAAATGTCTGTGATCTATCTCGTGGTGTTATTTCTGGGAAGTCCTCAAAGTAGGTGCTTCAACATGTATATTTATTATAAATATAATCCAGATATAAATTACATTTAATACATAGTATAAATGAGTTTCTATTTAGCTATTTAATAACTGATCTCAAGTCTTTTATCTTAATATCGTAGGGCTAAATAGAGATGTAACTGATTGTTTTTACGATAACTGATAAAGTTAATTAAATGATAAGCTAATTATAATTATTTTTTTGTCTTTTAAAGTGACAGATAGGATAATAGATCATGGTACAGTCTAGTAAATAAAATAAACATGTATTATTATATTTACAATTGTTATTTTATATTTACTTCAAACTGTATACCTCGACAATTAAAACATGATAGAGTGAGCAAAACTGTATATTATTAATAAGGGGCCGTTCAAGTATTACGTAAAGTAATTTGGGGGTCTAGGAGAGGGGGGTTCTGGTAAAACGTTACGTTATTTTATATTTGTGTGATATTACATTATTTTAAGAGGTTATTAGTAGAAAGAGGGTAGATCGTAATTATGAATTTTAGGTAATAATGCACACTTGGGTGTTACGTAACGTTTGAGGAAGGGTATCACAGAGAAAATTATACGGTGCGTTACGTGACGGGGAGGAGATTAAAAAATAAATTTTGATACGTAATACTTGAACGGTTCGTAATCTTAATAAAAAACCTTCAGTATATGTATAAAATATAATATTTGTTTCATTTATGATCTTTGTTTTAACACCTTCACTGCGGAACAGGCCCATATCGGCCCGCCACGGTACTTGAGCGGGTGCGGACGGAGAAAACTATGCCCGAAAATTTATCTCAGGTGTATGTATGAGTTCTACAGAGACATATACATATTTCGGCTTATTGTAGTCAAAATTTTGGGTAATCCCTATCAACAACATCACGGCAGGCCCTTTTCGGCCTACCACGCACTGACAGTGAAATACATACGCTAAGTACGCCAGCGGGCTTATTTTAGCCTGCCGTCCCAACACAGGCGACCCGATGCCGCACAGTGCGCACGCCCTGCCAGTTAGTGTTGTGCTATCTAGCTGATGTAACGTAGCTTACGTTCGATATAATCAACGATGGCAAGCAATAAAAAAGTCAAGATCGGACAAGAAGTTGAGGCACACAAAAAACGACGACTTCCGTGCACACACACACACACACAACACACACACACACACACACAAACACATACAAACACACACACACACAAACACATACAAACACACACACACACACACACACACACACACACATACAAACACAGGTAACGCACACAGGTACAACTTATCTATATTACTATAGATATATATTATTTATAATTATATATAATTTATAATTAATTATAATATATATTACTATATTATTATAATTTATCTTAACTTTGTAATTTCATTTGAGAACCTATTAATTAGTTCCCAACGGTGAGGCTTGTGGCAAAGCTCATAGGGCAAAGAAATCACGCGGAATTTAAAAAAAAAGGTCAATCAACCAAAATCTAAGGACAATGATCTTGCCCTTTTGACAATTTTTGATCCACGGTGAATCCGTGGCTTGCTAAGAAGTTCATATATTATTCTTATTAGTATCTCTTTAACAACCCGAGGCATCATGTTTCCATATATACAAGATGCATACTTGGTGTATACAGTTATACAGTCGGAGCGCCTTTCTTATTTATCTTGTATGACTGTCAATAGACAATAAAAGGGTTTCCTTGTTCGCGAACGTCACACTCACACTGTCTCTATATGCGGATACAATTGTAACTTCTATTCCTATTGTACTGCTAACTTATATTTGCCAACTAGTTCGAACACGTTAGGGTATTTATAACTTATCCATACCTATAATAAATCTGTCAATTCAATACTCATACGTATTGACACCATGCACCCCACGCTTTTTTTAGAATAAAACTTTTTTTTTTTATTCAAACTATTAATAACTTATATTTATAATTTTTTTTTACATTATTCTTAATTTATATTTATTAAAATTTATTTACTGTTTTTTAGTTTAGTTTTCTATATAAAGCGTGTGTTGTAGTTTTTTAAACTATCATTTATATTTAATTTTTTAGTTACTGTAACTGCACGCATGCGTAGTTCGCGCACTAGCTCTATCTCTCTTACTCGCATGCAAAGGATGCGGAAAGGAATTAATTAATCCTGGCGAATCTAATTAGGATAATCGGATCCTTTGATCGGATTATTGCATTGTCATCGATCTTTGACAGGTGCGCAAAGTTTGAATTAAATCTGATCGTTCAAAGTAGGACAAAATCGAGCTCAAAGGGGTCGGTTACACACATACATACATACATACAGGTGAAGCTAATATAAAGCGTGTAAAAAGTAGTGCTGACGATGATCACGTTGCACCATCTGAAAACCAGCGCTGCAACGCTTTCTACGTTGTAGCATTTTAGCTGAGATGGGACCATTTACGGCCTCACACAACTGATTAGTGGGCGCCCTCTGCCTATTATATATACTAGGCTATTGTTGTTTTTTTTTCAACCTAATTCTTTATTATTATTGTAGTAATCATTTAGTCATTATTATTATTGTGTGAGTTCCGTAATAAACGTATTTTCTTTCATTTCTTTAAAAAAAAAAACTTAGTAATATTATTAATTTTTTGTGTAGAAAGTTTGTATGCTATCTCTATTTTTTTTACTCGTGACTCTATGGCGATGCAACATAATAACTTCTATACCATTTTAACCAAGTACCTACTTAGGTACTATTCATTTTTTTTATTTAATTACTTTGAATTCGACGGTAACTTTCAATAAGCTATTACTCAGAATTATACTAAAGCGAATGAAAAGCAAATGGACTCTAAACCAAAGGTTTTTTAGGCGTTATCGTGACCAAATACATGTAAGAGTAGCGGCGGTACTCTCAGGAAATACGCCATCTTGTGTACTCATGTAAAATGACAACTACCTCCGAATGATCAGTCTGGCTCGAGAATCTCTCACGATATATCGTAGCAACCTTTTTTTTTTGGAAAGGACATACGCTGTTTGCCGGAATGGCTTTCACAGCTTAGCAGGACTTTATCGTAGCCAGCGTTATGCAGCGCCCTTTATAGCATAGTGGTAGTGGGGAGCGCTGCATTACGTAATGCACCAACATTCGTTGAAGTATTTTTAATGCACAAATATTCTCGTTGAAGTACTTTTAATTATAATTCGTTGATGCAGTTTTTTTACATTTCCTGTCTGTATAATATTTGCGCCGATATACATACATCATCCGCAAATACAGACAACCCGGCGCTAACCAAAAAAAATTTTTTCAACACGGTTTTTTTATACTAACAGGAAAAAATTGTGTTTTTTAAAGTATCAACTGTCATAAAAAAGCATTCTTCTTGATATTTGTCAACTCATTTAATACTCAAAGTACAAAAATTATTGGATAAAAGCAATTGAGGCCGAGATAATTGCTTGACCTTGAGAGAGTAAGAGTAAAGCACTACTCAAATGCTTCGCGTTATGAGACGTGAGATATGCAGGGTGATACACTAAACATTAGATTAACGTCGGATCCCTACACTGAATCCAGAGTTTGGAACGTGTTAAAACATGGCATCTTTACTATCACCTGTAATCTATATTATTATTATATAGCGTTAAAGTTTGTTTATTTATTAGAAAGCGCTAATATTAAGAGCAGTGTGATATATACTCCAGGTTGACTTAAAATTCTAACGAAATGTTACTTTTTCAACGTAGGCATCCAGGGGAAACAGCTTTTACAGCAAACAATTAGTTAAGAGGACATTTATTTATTCATAACGATGATTTCGGTCATTTTGGAATCCACTACCCCAAAGTAAGATCACATAAGATCTCTCGGATTCACTTGTTATGTAAGATTTTATCTAATTTCATGAAAGAATCAATTGCATTACTAAAAATATCCATGCCTCTAACTTCGAAATCACATATTTCAACTTATAAAATACCAGCTCTGCCCGCGACTTCCTTTGCATGGAACCTAAAATCATATTTAATCATTTTCATTAAAAAAAATGTTATTATAGCCTATGTTACTCAGGGCTAATGTGGCATTGTAACGGTGGATGAAATTTTGAAATCGATCCAGTAGTTCTTGAGTTTATTCGTTACAAACAAAAATACAAATCTTTTCTCTTTATATTATTAGTATCCCTACTAATATAATAAATGTGAATGTAAGTTTGTTTGTTACGCTTTCACGCGAAAACTACTTAGCTGATCGTCATGAAACTTTGTACACATATTCTTGGAGGTATAAGAAGTAACATAGGATATTGTTTAATGAGAAATATATATATTTTTTACGAAAAATAAAAAACTTATTTAATGGATTCAATGCGAGCGAAGCCGCGGGTAAAAACTGGTAGAGTAGACTATAAAATACTCGCGTGGAATTAAAAATTATTGAACAATTTTTGTCCGTACTTGTAGCTTTTTGCTAAATTAAAAAAAAACAGTTTTTTTTATTCAGACGGGTAATTCTTAAGATCAGCGCGTTCAAACATACAAACGAAAATTTTCCGCTTTATAATTATCTAACAAAATAATAATTGATTCAAAAGTATGAGAGATTTGATCTTTTATACGTATATATTATTTCTCAAAGGTGTTTTGAGGGTAAGCCAATATCTCCCTTCATTCTTATTCATTGATTGTGTAAACATTTTTTTATAGTAGAGCCAATAAAGGCCGGCAGCGCACCTGCGAAGCCCTCGCTGTTGTGGGTGTTCATGGGAGGCGGTGGTCACTTACCGTCAGGTGACACGTTTTCTTGTTTGCCTCCTATTCCATAAAAAATATAATGTGTGACGTTCGCTGCGCATAAAACAGTTTTGTAAATTTTACATGTGATTACAGATATTTATTAATTTGTTAGTTTAATATTATACTAAATTTTAATGATTTCTTATGTTTACGCGAATATTATTCATCGAAATAAAACTAATTAAAACGGATTTTATAGCGGTTTTTTTTTATCTTATTTCACGAATGGTAGAATACCAAAATTCATCACAATCGATTCAGCGGTTTAGGCGTGTAAGAGTAACAAACAAACGCACTTTCCCGTTTAAAATATTAGTAAGGATGCAATAAATATTAATTGCGCGTATCATGTACGGAAAAAGGTATGTCATTTGTGATGTAATATTGATGTGGGGGTCGTTGAAAACGTGACATTAGGCGACAGCAGGAAGGGGGTTTCAAAAAGGGTAAAATTTAGGATCCGCCCCTGATAGTGTCTATTGATATTACTACAAATTACATCAATACGGCAATCGTAGGCAAGAGATAAGAAGACATCGACGCCTATCTAAATATGACAGCCAAAGAGACCTTCGTACACAAACGTAAGTACAATGATTGCTTTCAGAATCCAGAAACGCGACTTGTGGTGTGAGTCATAAGAAATCGCGTGATTCGCTTAAACTGTTATCATACATATAATTATTTAGGAACGCCAGTGGTCAGTGCATTACAACAGTTACAAATTATAATTGATGCAATTCTGTAAAAAAATACACTGGACCTATTTAGGCAATCACGACATGCGAATCGGTCAACTTCGCGTCAAGAGACGTCAGTTTGAATCCAATCACCAAAAATGAGCTTGCGCTTTCGGTGAAGGAAAACATCGTGAGGAAACCATAGCATGGTGGTAGGCCTTTTTCTAATACCCGCCTGGCTAGCTACCACCCTCAAGTTAAAAACCTGCCGCCAAATACCAATAGGTGTGTTCCGGCAGCAGCACTTGAGAGCCAGTTCCTCCACAGGTTTAGCGTGTCTACCAACTAGGGCCATATCTTCATTTAAGATCAGGTGAGATTATGGCCATAACGATAAATCTTAAGTATAAAAAAAAGCTGAACAAAAAATAAAACAAATGTGATTTTCAAAGACAGCAAAATAAAAAAATTACGACAAATTATCAATAGATTAAAATTTTTAGAAGTATTTGATAACTTATAGTCTCTCAACAGTCCCGCAACGTTAGCTTTAAAACTAGAAAGGGAGTCTTTTAAAATGTCGATGTTTGCAGATATCTATCTTTTCTGAATTATCTACAATAACTTTTTATCATTTACAATTTAGTTCCAAAATAGTGAAATGAATTTGTTAACAATTCGAAGGGTTTAATTTAGACCAAATTGTCAATTTCATATTATTCAATTTAAATGAGTAACTTAAGAAATATCACAGATTCCAAATAAGCTGGAATGTCATCTGCCTTAGTAGTAAATTTCGTAATTTCAAACGAAAACGACTATAAAACAACGGACAAAAACATTTGGATACAGTTGTTATATTTTTGTATGTTTGTCAGGAAATGTATTAAATTAGTTTCAGTTCCTGAAACTAATTGAATTGTATACGAAATATTGCAACAGTAATGCAAGGTCCTATGATCGTAATTGGTTCAAATAAATCTTAAAAATAATACTTGTCGCAATGGTTCTAAACATACTACGTACATTTAGAAATGGGCGATTAGTCGGCTGTCTTGCATTTTTTGGTGATTAACAAATCCAGCACAGTAACATTGGTAACATTGCTATATTCCGCGGCCGACTGTAATGCGACTTGCGATAGATGTATATAAAATTTCAGGCGTTGAAATGAAAGTTTCACTTTAATACAACGAGTGGTGTCGTGGGACACCAGATAGGAACGAAGTTCCTTATTATAAAAATATTAATTTCAAGTTGTATTCGAGGTATAAAGAAAATAATTATCCGGGTATACATTTCTCATTATATTTTTTTATCGATGAAAATAAAAATAAAACCACTTTATAAAATTGCCTTAACACCTTTATTTTGCTTACGATGATTTATAAAAATATATAATAATAACAGTCATCACGTAGACTGTACATTAGACACTGTATAGCCATCATACATAGACTATACATAAAAATCTTACGCTAAATTCCCAATAAGACGCCCAATAAGACGCCCAATAAGACGCCCAATAAGACGCCCAATAAGACTCCCAATAAGGTGCCCAATAAGGAACTTTGTTCCAAAACTTCCCGTTACATGTCATAACTTGAACCGGGCCGCGACGCACGTCCCCATTCGAACACAATTCCGATAACGGCGGAGCACGAAGCGCGGGGGCGTAAGCCCAAATACAGCACACTTATGGCTTCAATTTCGTTCAATCGATCAATTTCAATTTCATGCCATTCACCACAAAACCAATGTAATTTCGTTACACACAAATACATTTGAATTTGAGTCATTTACACCGATCCGTATCGACGTTCCTTCGAATGGAGCTGAGCTCTTGCAGTGATTTTAACCGGTATACAGTACGACGAACTAGATAACGCTCGCTTATGGACCTTCGTAACCTCCTCTCTCGAATCCCCTTGTTTGTGTACACGAGTACACTATACACTTCGTTACATCTCTGTGTGACCTGCATACTATTTCTGAGCAATTGACATAAGGCCGGTTTGACAGTTGTGACTGACGGAGATGATATTAAGCAGTTGCTACTGTGTTTAGATCACCACCAACAAAAAACTTATCATGAAGTATTGTCATTATTAATATATCTGAAGCGATGATAGCTCAGTGGTAGTGTGTGAATCCAAACACCTACAATGAGCTGAGAACATAGCATGGTGGTAAAGCTTTTTCTAATGCGCGCCTGGCTAGCTACCACCCTCAAGTTGAAAATCTGCCGCCTAATACCAATAGGTGTGTTTCGGCAGTGCACTTGAGAGCCAGTCCATCCAATGAAGGTCGGCAACGCACCTGCGATTACCCTGGTGTTGTGGGCGTCCATGGGTGGCGGTGATCACTTACAATCAGGTGTCACGATAGATACCGAGCTACGATAAAAAATGCTTATAGCTTATATCCACGCTTTATATAGTTGACGTAAAATATATACAGGCATGAACCCGTTAATCTTGAAAACTACCATTTGATTTGGAAGTTGGATCTGCTATTTAATAACATCACGCTATCAGCAATAGGGGCAAAGTTGAATTCAGTGCCTGATTTACACTTTTGCCGCTCGTAGACTATTCATATTGTGCCGTCCCTACCTACCTTTACAATTCAATTTCACATGGGACTACTAAAATCTTAGAAAATAAATAATAGTTAAAAAAACTAGACACACGCTTTATATAGAAAACTAAACTAAAAAATAGAAAATAAATTTTAATAAATATTAATTAAGAATAATGTATTTTTTTTTAATAAATATAAGTTATTAATAGTTTGAATAAGAAAAAAAATGTTTTATTGTAAAAAAAAAGCGGGGGTGCTTTTCAAGATATTATCGAAATGATAATCCTTCTCATATCTGTCAATTAAATATTCATAACTATTGACACCATGCACCCCACGCTTTTATTACAATAAAACATTTTTTTTCTTATTCAAACTAATTATTATATTTATTAAAAAAAAATACATTATTCTTAATTAATATTTATTAAAATTTATTTTCTGTTTTTTAGTTTAGTTTACTATATAAAGCGTGTGTTCTAATTCTTAAAATTTTATTTAATTTTTTATTTTTTAGTTACTGTAACTGCACGCATGCGTAGTTCGCGCACTAGCTCTATCTCTCTTACTCGCATGCAAGCGCACTAGCTCTATCTCTCTTACTCGCATGCAAAGGATGCGGAAAAGAATTAATTAATCCTGGCGATTCTAATTAGGATAATCGGATGCTTTGATCGGATTATTGCATTGTTATCGATCTTTGACAGGTGCGCAAAGTTTGAATTAAATCTGATCATTCAAAGTAGGACAAAATCGAGCTCAAAGGGGTCGCTTACATACATACATACATACAGGTGAAGCTAATATAAAGCGTGTAAAAATGAGTCGTTGAGACGCCTGGTAGATGTGAAAAATAGAAATTATTTTGTACAGATAATATGCATGAAAGCATAGTTTAGGACAGGTAATAAATATGTCATAACGAAAAATAAAATATACAGCGTGGTGATGCGTCGCCACGGCCTATATCGCCACGGCAACAATCAGGTTTTTTTTTATTAGTTAAGGGTTAGCGTTATGGCCATACTCTCATCTGATTTTAAGTGACGATACGGACCAAGTTGGTAGACACGCTAAACTTTAGCAGGAACTGGCTCTCAAGTGCAGCAACTGCCGGAACACACCTATTGGTATTTCGCGACAGATTTTCAACTTGAGGATGGTAGCTAGATAGGCGGGCATCAGAAAAAGCCCTACCACCATGCTATGGTTACCTCACGATGTTTTCCTTCACCGAAAGCTCAAGCTCATTGTAGATGGTTGGATTCGAACTTAAGTCCCTTGACACAAAGTCGTACACACTACCACTGGGCTATCATCGCTTTACCCTCGCCTATAGATGCTTCACATGAAAATCTCCAATTGGACTTAGATTAGTGGTGAAAGAAGCAACATTTAGGTATAAGTATGAATCACTTAAAATCACGTAAACCTGTCGCCAAATACCAATAAGTGTATTCCGGCAGCTGCACTTGAGAGCCAGTTCTTCCACAGGTTTAGCGTGTCTACCAACTTGGGCCGTATCGACACTTAAGATCAGGTGAGATTATGGCCAAAAAAAAATTCTAAGAAACAAGACAAAAGTACTCTAAATTTACCACCTCTTACATCTGCCACCCTAGGATCCAGCCCACTCAACGTACTAGTAAATCCACCACTGATCCGGATAACGGCTTTAGGGCTATTTAACATCACGCTACCACCAATAGGACCAGAGCTACAAAAAAGTTACAAAACCTGGCAAAAGTTACTTAATAATTTTTAATTCCGCGCGAACGAGGCCGCGGGCCCAGCTAGTATAGATGTGAAGGCGTTGAAATAAAATGTTGTATTCGCTTTCGCTTCACGTCAGAGTTGAAAATTTAGTTTTCAAGTGTTTCGCGGCGTGTTAACCGTTTTTAGATTGGAGTGCCGGTATCTGAAAGCGATCTTTCACTATGCTATATGAGTGCTTGACACGCGGCCTGCTTTGGCGTCTATTTCCATTGTTGTATACGTCACGGCGACAACACACACAAATACAGTATATCCCATTTAGAGGATGTAAATTATTAAGTTTAGCGCTATGGCCAGAATCTCAGCTGATAATTAAGTAAATTAATAATCTCAAAACAATAAACTCTAAGCTCAATAGAATAATTAATAAATCCGTATTTAGAGAAAATCAAATTAAATTTCCAATAGTAAACATAATAAAAATTACTATGTAATCGATGTTTTTTTTTTGTACTTAAGGTTTAGCGTTATAGCCATAATCTCAGCTGATCTTAAGTGACAATACGGCCCAAGTTGGTAGACACGCTAAACCTGTGGAGGAACTGGCTCTCAAGTGCAGCTGCCGGAACACACCAATTGTTATTTGGCGGCAGGCTTACAACTTGAGGGTGGTAGCTAGTCAGGCGGGCGTTAGAAAAAGCCCTACCACCATGCTATGGTTTCCTCACGATGTTTTCCTTCACCGACAGCTCAAGCTCATTGTAGGTGGTTGGATTCGAACTCACGTCCCTTGACGCAAAGTCGTACACACTACCACTGAGCTAAATTGGTGGACATCCTAACCTTAGTGGAGGAACTGGCTCTCAATTGCAACTGCCGCAACACACTAATAGGTATTTGGTGGCAGGTTTTCAATTTAAACTGACAGCAAGCCAGATGAGGATAAAAAAGCACAACCACCATTCTAACCTTCGATTCGAACTCACGTACCGTTGACACGGCGTCCATACACAGTACCAACTGAACCAGCACAATCTATTCTAAATTATTTAGGGAATTTGTTGCTTAATTCAAAAGGTTTTGTAATTTAAATTATTGAATAATTATGAAGCGGTGATATCTCAGTTGGCAGTGTGTACGAACGACGCGTCAAGGGACGTGGGTTCGAATCCACCTACAATGAGTTTGAGCTTTGGGTGAAGTAAAACATCGTGACGAAACCATAGCATGGTGGGTAGGGCTTTTTCTAAAGCCCGCCTGGCTAAAGTTAAAAATCTACCACAAAATACCAATAGTTGTGTTCCGGCAGCTGCACTCGAGTATCAGTCCCTTAGGCTTAGCATGCCCACCATCGTAGAACATAGTCACTTAACATCAAGTGAGGTTGTGATCATAACAAGAGTTTAATTAGTGAAATCACTGTGAAATAACTGCCGAAATATACATATAAATGTTTGAAGAGAGAAATTTAACACAACCATATTACGGATTTATAACGTTATATTTTTCTAAAACTATAGGTATTCGACTCCGATGATAATGGAATCGAACCCGGGTCCGCGGGTCTCGTTCACGCTCTGTGGGCTGTTTTAACGACCGCTTTAAACATATCGCTTCGTCACATTACGCGACACAGTAAGTGTTATTTCGTACAAATTATTACACAAACTATGTTAAGCTTTACGATTCTGACTTTTTTTATAGTTTCAGCATTATGGAGACAATCTCACCTAATGTTAAGTGACGATGTGGTCCAAGATGGTGGACACGGTAAGCCTAAGGGATTGGCTATCAAGGAACTGGCGCTGTAACTGGGGTCTTTTTTTTATAGTTAAGGTTTAGCGTTATGGCCCTAATCTCACCTGATCTTAAGTGACGATACGGCGCTAGTTGGTAGGCATGCTAAACCTGTGGAGGAACTGGCTCTCAAGTGCAGCTACCGGAACACACCTATTGGTATTTGGCGGCAGGTTTTTAACTTGAGGGTGGTAGCTAACTAGGCGGGCATCAGAAAAAGCCCTGCCACCACGCTATGGTTTCCTTCACCGAAAGCTCAAGCTTATTGTAGGTGGTTGGATTCGAAGTCACGTCCCTTGACGCAAAGTCGTACACACTACCACTGAGCTATCATCGCTTCAAAAGGTTCTAAAATTATACACAATATAGTTCTATTTCAAGACTTTGTGCGAACGAAACCGCAGGCGCAAACGTTAGTCAATAACTGAATATAAGCACAGTTCAAATCCGAGACCAAATTGGATTAAATGAGATAGCGAAACTTCATATCAAATCGACCGACGCGACGGCGCTCGGCCGCGTCTATATACAATTTAATCTTTTGAATTTTTCAAAGGAGTCATTTGAAAATCCAATCGAGCTGAGTGAAACGAAACGGGTCGGTCATCTTGAGGCTGCCGCGGAAGGAACGTGATTTTTAAATGAGTTAAAGCATCGATATACAGTTAGCGTCATCTGATATACAGTGGTGGATTTACCAGTATAGGCTGAGTTGGCATTTGCATGGTGGTAGGGCTTGTTGTGATGCCCGCCTGGCTAGCTACCACCCTCAAGTTGAAAGTCTGCCGCCAAATACCAGTAGATGTGTTCCGACAGTTACACTTGAGGGCCAGTTCCTCCACAGGTTCAGCGTGTCTTCCAACTTGGACCGTATCATCACTTAAGATCAGGTGAGATTATGGCCATTACGATAAACATTAAATATATAAAAAAGGCCGGAGTATGAGGCGGTGAATTAGGGGGATATTTATTTTATTTATTAGAAACTGAAATGATTCATACTTATATATATATATATATATATATATATATATATATATATATATATATGCATGAATGTGTCTAGATAATGTTTCACCACTTAGAATCTAAGTCTTATATAATTTTTTTTTTCTACAATTTACATAGGCCTATTTCGAATGTAATTATAGAGGTAGGTAGGAACGGCAAAATGTGAATAGTCTACGGCCGGCGGAGGTGTAAATCCGCCACTGCTGATACAGAAATAAGAAAAAAGTTTAAGTTTATTTTTTTTTTATTAAAATCCATGTAAATGTAGACCTACTGCATCGACAAAATGGAATATATATTAATTACTATATGAATTATCTAATATTTATATTTTGTCCCGAGCTTGCGCATTCTGTCCAGTTTTTTTTAAGATTGAATAATAATTAATAGGTTTAGCGTTATGGCCATCTCGTCCGATGTTAGGTGACGATGTAGCTTATGATGCCTAAACACTAAGCCTACCAAAGTATTTTGCTACAGATTTCCAACTTGAGGGTGGTATGAGTTAGTTTTGTTACGATGATTTCCTTCATCCAAAGCTTAAGCTCATTGCAGGGATTCGAACTCACGTCCATTGGTGCAGCATTCGTACATGCTACCACTGAGTAATTACTTCGATTATACTATAGTTATCTTATTTACTGTATGGAATTACAACTTGGCTGGTGGGAGTAACGTCACATTTCTCCGTCAGATTGTCCCATCACGGGCGCAAATTTGTATATCTATGAGTGAATACAGTGACTACTATGTACTACAAGACACGAAGCGATGATAGCTCAGTGGTAGTGAGTACGACTTTGCGTCAAGGGGCGTGAGTTCAGATATAACCACCTACAATTAGCTTGAGCTTTCGGTGAAGGAAAACATTGTGAGGAAATCATAGCCCGGTGGTAGAGCTTTTTCTAACACCCGTCTGGGTATGTACCACCCTTAAGTAGAAATTATGCTGCCGAATACCAATAGGTGTGTACCGACAGTTGCACTTGAGAGCCAGTCCCTCCACAAGTTTAGCGTGTCTACCAACTTGGACCGTATCGTCACTTAAGATCAGGTGAGATCATGCCCATAACGCTGAGCTTAACTATTATTTTTTTTACCAAAAAAACAATGTAAAATGACAAATTTTCTTAAATTTGGTTGATTTTTTTATGCTTTATAAATTCATGTTTGTTCCCAATAATGCCTAGCGGTAGGCACTGATGAGACTGGACATGGAGTATGCAAACTTAACCAGATAGATGCCTATGACAAAATTGACTCTCATGTGCAACCACTGGCACACACCTATAGGTATTTTGCGACAAATTTTCAAGTTGAGTGTGGTAACTAACCAGGCAGGTACTAGAAGAAGCCTTACCACCATGCTATGGTATTATCACGATGGTTTCCACCACCGAAAGATGAGCGGAATCCGTACATACTACGAGCGGAGCCGACATTGCTTCAAATATTCTAGCGATGATAGCTCAGTGGTAGTGTGTACGACTTCGCGTCAAGGGGCGTGAGTTTGAATCCAAGCACCTACAATGAGCTTGAGCTTTCGGTGAAGGAAAACATCGTAAGGAAACCATAGCATGGTGGTAGGGCTTTTTCTAATGCCCGCCTGGCTAGCTACCACCCACAAGTTGTAAACCTGCCGCCAAATACCAATAGGTGTGTTCCGGCAGTTGCACTTGACAGCCAATTCCTCCACAGGTTTAGCGTGTACCATCTTGGGCCGTATCGACACTTAAGATCAGGTCAGATTATGGTCATAACGCTAAACATTAAGTATAAAAAAAAAAAAACTTCACTACTCTCATCCCACCTAACTAGGATTAGTCTGACATGTTTTCTATCTACACTCTAACCTATCATTTGACATCTCAGTATGACACCTTTACACACATATCATTCTTCACACAGTCCACCCGCATACTCTATGGTCTTTCTCTTCGGCTACATCCATACTTTTTTACGTGGGGAAACGTAGAGGTGTATGTGGGACTCACAATACCCACTAAAACCCCACGGCCGTCTGTCGCCTTCCTGGGGCGATGCGGGTCCGTGCATGCAATCACCGCGTCTCCCCAGCGACTGGCCCGGCCTGGTGGTAAGCCGGGCCCCAGCCGTCCAGCCTTGTGCTAACTCTTGTAATAAACTCTTAAAATAACATAAATAAAGTAATATAACATATATATATATAAAATAACGTAACGTTTTTATCCAGACCCCCCACGTTACGTAATACTCGAATACTCGAACCTGTCCTGTACTCTGCCCGTTTCTACAGGTCTTCCTGACCACCGAGCCGGTGAAGCTCTTAGCCAGTATCGATATAAACACATTCTCATTGAAATAAAAACTTCTACAGGCGTACTGTAAACTTAATTTCTTGGGTATTGCTCGGGACTGATCCGTCACACTCCGTTATGTGCCGCTCGTTCGGGTAAAGATGGCTCGAGTCGACTAACGAAGCGAGAGAGGTATAGTCAACATGTCACCGCTACAATCGCTCGACGACCGTCACATAAGAGTGCGTGACGCACAAATCGCATTCAGTATCGACATACCGACCTTACGTGCCGTACCGAAACGTGAACTGCTAAGCTCACATCGATAAGTTTCCACTTCGACCGTACGGTCTAAAAAAGACCGACACCGAAAGAAAAATAAATGAAACAAAACATGCTTTTTTCCAGTATTTTATTATATTACTTAATAACTATGACTTAAAATCACATTAGGATCGATACAGTCGTCCTTCGAGTTTGTGCCGCGCTCACAGCGACGCAGAGATAATTAAAAAAGAATTATTGTTTCCACATATAATTGCACCGTAACACGCCGACAGCAGAGTCCTTATTCGCTAATCAGAATACAGTATTTAAAACAGCGCCATCTGTTGACAGACTTTTGATACTATTTCCACCGACAGATGGCGCTTATCCACAATCATCATACCATCGACAAAAGCTACGTTCCACTTTGCCTTCACAACGCTAAAAACCCTACTGCAATCATTCCATATAACAAACGCGGTATTAAAATTTATCAGCGAAAACGACACTCATGACGTCATTATTTTGACTCCCACCAAGCACCACATACAAAGGTGGACTTTTTTGACTTGACGTACGCTGTTAGCCTTCGGGGCTTTGACAGCTGCACCCAACTTTTCGGGGCTAGTGCTGAAGCTTGGGCTGCTAACGGAAAGTGAAGAAAGGATTCGCGATCCTAACTAACCAATAGGTCCTAACTTACTAATTTAGTGACCCTTGCACGACCTTATCAATAGTGTGGATGCGCATGGATGGTATGCGGTGTGATGATGTAGTTTCAATGATTTAGTGTGTAATTGTATCGTGCGAGGAACAATGGTGAAACTCCGTCAGATACGAGCTAATAACTGCATCGCCCGTTAGCTAGTGGAACAGGGGTAATTGCGGTCGTAAGCGCAGTGAACGTTCAGTGGAAAGTAGCCATGACACATCCTACCTACAACACTCTTACAAAACATCGCCTTTTCCTTACACTTTCCTCTGTAATCTAATAGCCCGTAACTCTCACCAAAACAAACAGCGAGGAATAATTCTATAAAGAAAATAGATTCCAATTTAAAATGGACATAAAAACATACGTATAATTTACACATACATATAAGAGAAAACTTTATTTTATCACAACATGAGAAATGAAAATAATCTCACGTAAACACGTATTGAAATGCGTCACTTGTTGGCATTAGAAAAATCAGGTCTGGTCCTGGCAAATCTGCCAAAAGGAGTGGACGAGGTTGAAGAGAAATAAAGTGGCGCATATAATTACTTCAAGATTCATATGAATTATTTAAAATTAAGACAAATTAATGTTGAATTGTATATTATTTTGCACTTCCGCTTGGAATTAATCGTTCACATCGAAACGAACATTGACGGAGCCAAACACGTGTAACTGATTATGCCGCTTACGCACAGTTGGTCCTGCCATCTGCCAATATCAAGTCAGCAGACAGAGGTCAATCAATTCCAAGCGGAAGTTCAATATTTAATTATGAATTTCCGCACAGTAACGCCTTCATCAATCAAGTGTATTACAAGGAATTTTCACAGCACAAAAATCCGACGACAGCAGAGAAAAAATCCCAAAAAATAACGAAAATCAAGAACGTGTTATAAAATATCGCATTCAACGAATGTAACAGACTCGATTAAAAATTGGTGTTTCAGTGAAACGCCTATACAGAATGGCTTAAAAGGCCTACTGTAAAATTTGGACAGAGAAAAGAAGAGATGAATCAAGAATCTCTTTCAACTACTACTCATTTTTAAAGAAGAGACCAACTGTCAAGTGCAACTGTTGGAGAACACTTATAGGTATTTGGCGACAGATTCGAAGTCGACGTGTCGGTTGAGGCAGTTTCATTTTCAACAAACATTTTTGTTACATCTGTTTTGAAGGAAAAAAAACTTTTTTACCATTATTTTTTAACTATCGTTTAACTTTAGTACTCACTCTATATTCTCTACTAAATAATAATTGACTAACATAATAATGTAGCAAATTATACGCCTAAACTTTCCTCGAGAATCTGTCTGTATATAGGCAAAAGCCGCATAAGAATCCGTTCAGTAATATTTGGGTCTACCACAAATAGACAAACAGACGCGACGTGATACTTAGTTTTATATGGATCGATAGGAATACATGAGGGTGTATAACCAACAAGCAACATTTCCCATTTCAATCACGTACATCGAGATTAGTTAGCAAAATACAATGAAAGCAGATACACAAAAATAATTAATTTACATTTCGAGCATGCGATATGTGATTTTATTTTGTTAAAGTATTAAATCCTATTCCAAGATATAAATTATTATTGTATAACGAGGAAATAAAATTGATATCAGCTTTTATTATAGCAAATATAAAAAACTACACGTATCTGACCTCAAAATACTGAAGCAGCCCTAATATATTTACCCAAATACATCTTTACTTGTGTGTCCTAAACACAGCATTTTTTCAGGGCATGCAAATTTAGTTCAAAGTTTTCATAAATCAATTAGCAACTCTATAAATGTAGTCGTATTTCGGAATCAGCCAAAACATATTCAAATGCCGACTGAAATAATTGATTTTTCCCAGGGCTTGTCATTATTTTGGATTATAATGGCATACAAAAGGTATATTCATCGATTCGTGCAAGATATGATCATTTGCACATCTCTCATCCAACATGCGAGAACATTCAGATTTACAAAGTTATGGGAGTAAAGAAGAGACAGAAGAAGTAAAACAGAGATCTAACAAGAAATGAGATGTTTTTTCTTACTCAAGGTTTAGCGTTATGGCCATAATCTCACCTGATCTTAAGTGACGATACGGCCCAAGTTGGTAGGCACGCTAAACCTGTGGAGGAACTGGCTCTCATGTGCTGCTGCCGGAACACACCTATTGGTATTTGACGGCAGATTTTCTGCTTGAGGGTGGTAGCTAGCAAGGTGATCATCAGAAAAAGCCCTACCACCCTGCTATGGTTTCATCACAATGTTTTCCTTCACCGGGCACTCAAGCTCATTGAAAGCGGAGTGGATTCGAACTCACGCCCCCTCAATGTACACACTACCACTGAGCTATCATCGTTTTAAAACACACATAAATAACAATATAATGTATTTACGCAGAAAACTGTTTTCTCCCATACAGATAACCAAGCCATCAGAAATATACACTAACAGCTTGTTAAAATATACATAAAAAGACAGTAAATCTTTTATAAATAACTAACAAAATTAACTGGGAAACTTTCAATAAGTTATAAGCCGTTCTTAGGTCAAGTATTAACCAATAGTAACAGACCATTGTAATTTCTATAACAAAAAATCTAATCTAGACATTCTAAAGCATAAAGAACCCCATACATATAATATATACGTGTATATATATATATATATATATATTTAGTTTTTAATGTTTTAAGAGCCATCTCCAAAGAACAACTAAAAAAAAATTTTAAAAGGTCGCTCCAAACTTTTTTTAATTTGAAAAATCATCAAAAATCGATTTTTTTAATTTTTTTTTCTCGTTACGGTAAAATTTTATAGACCAAAAAACAATAAGGTTCTGAAAGTTTCAGTTCAAAATTTAAGTTTTGAAAGGTCGCTCAATTTTTTTTTTAAATTATTAGTTTATTACTTTAGGCTTTTTTCGAGCGACCTTTTAATATTTAAATTTAAATTCCATACATTTTTTTTCTTTTATTTATTACAATAATAGATAAAAATAATAAAATAAAAAAATTCGATTTTTGACGATTTTTGAAATTAAAAAAAATTTGGAGCGACCTCTTAAATTTTTTTTTTAGTTGTTCTTTGGAGCGGGCTCTTAAAACATAAAAAAAACTAACATTTTTTCACTCGAGACTGAAAAAAAAAATAGTCGGTTTTTTTGCGCCACCTTAATATATATATATATATTTCTACGTTTGTCTGTCCATATATGAGAAGATGCAGTCATATTAATACCAAAACTTATATAGTCACAACTTTTTATTTAAGGGTACGTATTAAATACACCATTTTAATTGTCAGTAGACACATAACTATTTACAAAGGGATTTTCATAGTTCGCAGGTTCAGCGTTATGGCCACAATCTCAGCTGACGTTAAGTGACTACGTGGCCCAAAGTTGGTGGATATGGTAAGCCCACTGGTGTGACTGGCTCTCAAATGCCACAACCGGAACACACCTACAGGTTTAGGAAAACTTAGGACCCCGAGCACTGTCATTTATGGGTATTGAATAAGACTGGGGCGTGACGCTCGGCAATGTGACGCCCGTTCGGGTGAAGTCGGGCTCGAGAGGGAAATATAATCAACTCGTTACTGCTACACTCGGTCGGCAAGCGTTACATGAGACAGCGTGACGTACCAGTCGCATTCACTATCGACATTAACACCGTGTTTTAACCTCTTCTTGTTGAGTTTTTCATGTCGTATACGCCATTTAGCGACTTCACAATTATGTGTGCTGGTTTTTGACAATATAAATTCCGTTATAGGGGCAATAAAATGTTGCTTATAAATTTGTTATCATATTAAGAACACTTTAACAATAACATTTACATTTATATGACTTTTTACGTCCATTAAAATCCAAAGTACAACACGAAAATATTAACACCAGAACATAAAGTGAGCCAATTTGACTCACATAGGAAAATAATGAAGTTTTTTGCAAAGAAAGTACTTCCAAATCGATTTAAAAACGTTTATTATCAAAATTACCTTTGTGGATTATATAGATCTGGCAAAAAATGAATTTGATAAAATTTATAAAGTATAATTTATATTTATTAATTTAAAGTATACGAGATGTGTGAATTTAAATTATGAGAGGAGTGGGTAATAATGTACTGGAGTAGAGTAAGCAAGTGACGACGGGTCCGACGTACACACAAATATTATATGTAGGGAATGATAAATTAAAAGAGGAATATATCACATGCGACTTGTCCGTTACCCGGCCTGGTAGGACCATTAACTAAGATTAATAGCTCAGTGGTAGTGTGTACGACTTCGCATCAAGGGACGTGAGTTCGAATCCAATTACCTACAATGAGCTTGAGCGCACGATGAAGGAAACCATAGCACGGTGATAGGGCTTACTCTAATACCGCCTGGGTAGCTACCACTCTCAAGTTAAAAATCTGCCAAATACCAATAGGTGTGTTCCGGCAGTTGCACTTGAGAGCCAGTTCCTTCACAGGTTTAACGTGTCGTCACTTAAGGTCAGGTGAGATTACGGTCATAACGCTAAGCCTTAACTATAAAAAACAACATTCTATGAGTCAAAATGACTCACAACCGTGAAAGTAGGTGTACCACATTCGATAATGAGAAATGAAAAGGTCTGCGGGGAAGCAGAATGAATGTGTATATATTTCATTACCTAACTAAAAATCAATATATGTTTTTATAAAGTAATATTAAAATTATATATGTATATTTCAAATTTTAAATGAGTCAAATTGGCTCAGTTCGTAAATCTAGTGTTAATGTGCTGGTGTTTCGATAAATCTATTACAAATCGTTGTAATTTCAACTTAATTATATTGAAGTTAAGGTTCCATTGCTTTAGACCATTGTCGATTGTGCATTTATTGATATCTACATACAAATTATATCGGTGCGGGAATTGAATATAGTATTAAAAAAAACATTATTATTTAAACCAGCGTAGTCTTCACTTCGGAACGATTTAGATCAGTGTTTCTCAAACTTAGGAAAAGTTGAACATGCAACGCCCCCCAGAAATAAGTCATCTAAATTTTCTACATAAATCTGTTGGGAAATCCACCGTCCACCAATTTTTTTTTGTGTCTTCGCAGAATCTTTGAGAACCTGTGATTCGTTGAAAATAGGTACTACGCTATTTCACTTATGAGGCCGATTTACTAAAAATGGAATTTCACTTACAGTTGAATGTAGGTCTCATTTGATCTTGAGACCTTGGGACCAAGCCTAGATAACCTATAGAGAAATATGGCCCTGATTACATTAAAGTACATTTGAGGGTACACTAATATTTTTACCCAATACAATACCGACTTTATACGTCGATTTATGTACATCGACACTTTCCGCTTGTGGGCTTTAGTCAGGCTGTTTACTTGTTATATTTAACTAGAAACAATTTATCGAAAAAGATACATCCCTTCAGAGGTAAAACAACCCCGCTATAACCATAAATATCATGAATCATAAGATTCAATCGTGAAATTCAATTCATTCATTGGAATATCGACACATATCGAGTATCGATAGACCATAGTTTCATGATAAAACAAGAGCCATTTTGGCTATATTTGGAGTCGTCAATGAATGATTATTTCCGAGTAGTTTCCCAGTAGGTTATACTTAATGAGGGCAGTCGGTGAATCCCCCCCTCCCCCCCCGGGTAGGGGGGTGCTGGTGCCGGTGAGGGTGAGGGTGAGAGCTCAGAGCGCCATCTTGCGGCCCTCGATGGAGATCTCTACGGCGCGTCGCGAGCCGCTCTTCATCCTCTTCTGGTCGATGAACTTCTTCATTTGCTTCTCGTATCGAGTCATTTTCTTCTTCGCAGTCTGCAACGCGGAGTGTGCAGGTTATTTTAATTACTATGAAATGCCGGTGTCGGTGATAGTGTCAATGTTAGTATGGGCATGGGTGTAAGTGATAGTATGGGTGTTAGTGCGGTTATTAATGTGGGTGTTGGTGAGAGAGCTAGTCCGGGTATTAAATGTGAGTGTGAGTATGAGTGTGGATGTGGGTGTGGATGTTAGTGTAAGTGTTAGTATGGGTGTGAGTGCGGGTATTAATGTTAGTGTTAGTGTGGGTGTTAGTGCGGATATTATTGTGTGTCACCGCGGGTGTTAGTGCAAATATTATTGCGAGTGTGGGTGTGGGCGTGTGTGTCAGTATAGTTGCGAGTGCGGGTGTTAATTTGAGTGTCAGTGTGGATGTGAGTGCGGGTATTAGCGTGAGTGTCAGTGTGGATGTGAGTGCGGTTGTTAGTGTGAGTGTCAGTGTGGATGTGAGTGCGGGTATTAGCGTGAGTGTCAGTGTGGATGTGAGTGCGGGTATTAGTGTGAGTGTCAGTGTGGATGTGAGTGCGGGTGTAAGCGTGAGTGTCAGTGTGGATGTGAGTGCGGTTGTTAGTGTGAGTGTCAGTGTGGGTGTGAGTGCGGGTATTAGCGTGAGTGTCAGTGTGGATGTGAGTGCGGGTATTAGTGTGAGTGTCAGTGTGGATGTGAGTGCGGTTGTTAGTGTGAGTGTCAGTGTGGATGTGAGTGCGGGTATTAGCGTGAGTGTCAGTGTGGATGTGAGTGCGGTTGTTAGTGTGAGTGTCAGTGTGGATGTGAGTGCGGGTAGTAGTGTGAGTGTTAGTGTGGATGTTAGTGCGGGTAGTAGTGTGAGTGTCAGTGTGGATGTGGGTGCGGGTAGTACTGTGAGTGTGAGTGTAGGTGTGGGTGTGGGTATTAGTGTGAGTGTGGGTGTGAGTGCGGGTATTACTGTGAGTGTGAGTGTGGGTGTGAGTGCGGGTATTAGTGTGAGTGTTAGTGTGGGTGTGAGTGCGGGTATTAGTGCGGGTATTAGTGTGAGTGTTAGTGTGGGTGTGAGTGCGGGTATTAGTGTGAGTGTTAGTGTGAGTGTGAGTGCGGGTATTAGTGCGGGTATTAGTGTGAGTGTTAGTGTTGGTGTGAGTGCGGGTATTAGTGCGGGTATTAGTGTGAGTGTTAGTGTGGGTGTGAGTGCGGGTATTAGTGTGAGTGTTAGTGTGAGTGTGAGTGCGGGTATTAGTGCGGGTATTAGTGTGAGTGTTACTGTGGGTGTGAGTGCGGGTATTAGTGCGGGTATTAGTGTGAGTGTTAGTGTGGGTGTGAGTGCGGGTATTAGTGTGAGTGTTAGTGTGAGTGTGAGTGCGGGTATTAGTGCGGGTATTAGTGTGAGTGTTAGTGTGGGTGTGAGTGCGGTTATTAGTGTGAGTGTGAGTGCGGAGGTTACCCTGGACATGTCGAGGTCGCAGGTGGACTTGGGCCTGTAGACGTAGTCCTTGTTGGAGGGCGCCGGCACTCGCGCGCGCGCCACCCAGCCCGCGTCCCCGGGCCGCCGCCCGCTGCACACACACACACACACACATACACAACGCGCGTCTTAGCTCTACTGTCTATGTACCACTCTACTTGTCACTGATGGTGCTTTACAATATTCTCATTGCGTTTTAGACTAAATAAATGGATTTTTCTAAAGTTTCTTATTATTTTAAAAACACCTTAACAGTAACATTCACATTATATGAGTTTTTACATTTATTTAAAAATATACAGCTTTGGCTATATTGTCACTTGACATCAGATAATATTGCAGCCAAACGCTGAAAACCCATGAAATAATTAAATAAAAATTATATTTTTATGAAAACAGAACAATTTAGTGATGGAAAGGGAAAGTTTTTTCCTCACGTGTTTTCAGGATCCGGTTGGTTCTTATTCTTGGAGGGTCCGGGTTCGTCCTTGCGCTTGATTCCGGCCATCGCCTCGTCCCGCGCCTGCCGCTCCTCGCGTGTCATTGCTTGTATATACACGTACATATTATAAAACGACAATTTATGCAAAATAACAAGAACTTTAATTATAATTAGTGTGCCCTCTGTTCTAACATAAGTTAGATTATCCATTTTATCCAACATTCCAGTGAAGTCAGAAAGCATCACAACCGGCCCAAAGCTTTAATATTAAAATTTACCCATAAAAAAGGAAACAAAACGCCCTAAACAGTGAGATCCCTCTGAGGGTCGCAATATCTTTTGTTACCTAGAACAGAAAATACCAAAAATTTCACTTAAGTGACTACACAGTGTCTCAACAATTCGATTTACCAAACACACTACAAAAATTGAAAGACACTATTAATATAGTCAAAATTATTATATAAATTTTTCTCCTCTTTAGACTCTAGATCTGCCACTTTTGTTTGTTTGTAGTAAATAGTAACTGTTATTAAAAATTGCTTTATTTTTTCTCTACATTTTGGAGACATATTATGAGAAACTTTGCGGGACTTTGTGGAACTTTTATATTTACATACACATATGTCGGAAATGAAATAACAAGATGAAAATTAATCGGTGAATTGACTCTAAATATTCCTTATTTTATCTCAATCTATTTTCTAATCGTTTTAAATGCTATAAGAAGTTTTATTTTATTGCTCCTTCGATAACAAGGAGTTCATTTCCGTTAAGCTACTTCCGTCTTTAAAAGACTGTTTTCATTTGAGAGCGTAATAAGACATTCATTTGATCTCTTTAATGTTTGTTAAACGCGGAAACGCAGATGCTGCCACAGACTTCCCGGATGTCTGGACAAAGCCTTGGTGATAAGTCTTGCTTGGAATATTGACAGAGTCATTCTTGAAACTCGGTCATAGCAAGACGTGTACGATTATTTATTAAGTACACTTGCACTTAATGAGTTATTTAAGAACTATTTTGAAGTGTTCGAATTAAAAGAAATTGTTAACGCTGTGCTTCGTTATACTACGTCGCCTGGGGAACCCTGTAGCGCCCATTAATAACCATGATGGATGGTGAAAATAACGAACACGTGATTTTACATCCAGTCTCGCCTGACGTGACATAAATATATTGTGTGTGTTAGTGTCAATATGAGCGTGGATGTGGATGCGAGTATGTGTGTTGGTGTTAATGTATATATATATAATTTTTGAGTTTTAGCGAGTTTAAAAACAACAATTATAAGTGTTACGAAGTTCATTGAGTCAACTAGTTGTCTATACTAGTATCATAAAGAGGAAAGATTTGTATGTTTGTTAGTAACAAATAAACTTAAGATACCACTGGAATTGATGAAAAAAATTAAATAAAATCCCAGTTTCGCACGCACGGATCCACGGACACAGGTCATATAAATGAACTTGAAGCGATGATAGCTCAGTGGTAGTGTGTACGACTTCGCGTCAAGGGACGTGAGTTCGAACCCAAGCATCTACGATAAGCTTGAGCTTTCGGTGAAGGGAAACATCGTGAGGGTACCATAGCACGGTGGTAGGGCTTTCTCTAATACCCGTCTGGGTAGCTACCACCCTCAAGTTATAAACCTGTCGCTAAATACCAATAGGTGTGTTCCGGCAGCAGCACTTGAGAGCCAGTTCCTCCACAGGTATAGCGTGTCTACCAACTTGGGCCGTATCGACACCCAAGATCAGGTGAGATTATGGCCATAACGCTAAACCTTAAGTCTAAAACGAGTAACAGGTAGAAATACCTTTAAAATCGGTGGAGAGGTTGAATATAGGACGCGCCCACTCGGAGATGAGTCTCCCTGCGCGCTCGCGGTTCGACTTGGTCTCCTTCGGGTGCTTGTAGAGGTACATCACCGCCTTCCCGATGCCCGACTGCTTCAGCAACGACTTGTCTATCGACGGGAACTGCACATACGTACTCATCACTCACTCATCACTCACTCATCACTCACTCACCACTCACTCATCACTCACTCACCAACGGGCCAAATCCTTAGCTGGTATCATCTTTTTAATGACGGTTCCGTTAAGGTACTTTTGTTTGGAGTTTTAAATAACCAGAGACCTTGATATTTGTATATAATGGGCAGAAACGTAATCAAGATACGCGAGAGTACGCTAGTTGTGCGTTTCTCATGTTAAGTCATCGATCAGAGGCTCGTTTAAGTTTGCAGCCTTACAGTTTTTAAAAATCCTTATATCTTAACCTAATAGGCTGCATGTACTATTCAGTTTCTCATATCACTAATACTTGAGTCCACTGATTCGTTTTGGAACTCCACTATCACTGCCTCAGTATTATAAGAAGTATTTATATTGCCACAATCGGAAATTAAAAGCGCTAAAAGCGAACTACTAGAAATAGACTATTAAAACAAGTTTTATAAAATCTTGTTATTACAAATTGAATTCACAAAGTCATTTTTAACCAAACATGTAAATATCGATTTCAATCCATAAAGTTATTTTTAATCAAACGTATAAATATTTAAACGCCTGTAATACGATAATTAATATAAAGATACGATCGACTATAAAGCTAATACTTGAAATAGGTTTTTTTTTTAATCTCGTCATTTCAATTTGGATTTATAAGTCATTTTTAACCAAACATGTAAATATCGATTTCAATCCATAAAGTTATTTTTAATCAAACGTATAAATATTTAAACGCCTGTAACATGATAATTAATATAAAGATACGATCGACAATAAAGCCAATACTTGAATTAGATTTTTTTTTTAATCTCGTCATTTCAATTTAAATTTATAAGTCATTTTTAACCAAACATGTAAATATCGATTTCAATCCATAAAGTTATTTTTAATCAGACGTATAAATATTTAAACGCCTGTAATACGATAATTAATATAAAGATACGATCGACAATAAAGCTAATACTTGAATTAGATTTTTTTTTTAAATCACGTCATTTCAATTTAAATTTTAAAGTCATTTTTCACCAAACATGTAAATATCGATTTCAATCCATAAAGTTATTTTTAATCAAACGTGTGAATATTTAAACCCTTTTTATTTTATATTTAATATGTACAGACGATCAACGATGAAGCTAACACAATATAACACAATTTATGTTTTCCGGTAAATTTGGGCAATCAATCCCCCCTATCTAGAATAGAAAATAGAATAGAATAAAAAAATGGGTCAGAAAGTCTGTATACATCATCAAGTTAACCTCATGCATGATTCTTGTACTTAACTACGCTTTGAGTCACGAGGTAAAAACTACCAATTTCCGATTTTTTGAAGGGGGTGAAGGGGTTGAAAGGGTTGCTATAGGACGTGTGATAGCTGTAACTGGTCTCTGATAACAAAGGGTTTTGAGTGTCTACATGGTGTCTTTTAGTAGGTATTTCAAAGTTCTTACCACCCGATAAGTTTATCTAATAAGGCTTCTCATCTTGACCTGAGTTATTGTTTATGCAATGCGAGAGGAAGTTTTTACACAATTCTGTTGTATAAAATTGAGATTGAAAAGGTTAATGGAGTAATTGTTATTGATTTCAGTAAATATGATGGGAAGGAGTAAATTAATTAGTAACGTGTTAGAGGCGTTAAAAGGTTTGAACTCAATAAAGGAGTGTTTGTTATCATTGAAATGTAACTTGTTTACGCCCGTTTGACTTGGGAAGTAAGCTGGTGGATGCGTGACAAGAGCGTTACGAAAAGTGTGATCGGATGAGGCGAACGAAAGTGGAGAGGGAGATATAAGTTAGTGAAGATAGAAAGAGAGAGAGAGAGTGTTTTGTATATTACTGTAGAGGCAAGAGAGAGTGGTGCGAGCACACATTTTCTTTCTCTCTTTCTTTCATAGCCAGAAGAGTTTTACTTCAATCGTTTTGTATTTTTATTTTAGCGTACTAACTATCAGACATAAATGTGTTTATCTATACTGTGAGTGTAAATCCTGTGTGTGAATGTAAAAGATTCTGCAGAAATGTCACGTATGTTAGATTTATTGAATTGGTTACTTAACATAGTTTTATCCCAGAACTATGATATGTGGCTCTTCAAAATTGGTATTGAAACATGGTGTATAAGGTCAGCAACATTTTGCAACAGGTTTGCTGTTTATTGTCAAAATATCAGGGGGGTTAATGGGGTTGAAGGTGTCGAAGGGGTTGAAGATTAGAGGTTAAAGGGGTTGAAGGTTAAAGGGTTAAAGGGGTTGATTGTTAAAGGGTTATAGGGGTTGAAGGTTAAGGGTTAAAGAAGTTGAATAAAAGGGTTAAAGGGGTAGAAGGTTAAGGGTTAAAGAAGTTGAATAAAAGGGTTAAAGGGGTTGAAGGTTAAGGGTTAAAGAAGTTGAATAAAAGGGTTAAAGGCGTTGAAGGTTAAGGGGTTAAAGGGGTTGAAGGTTAAGGGGTTCAAGGGGTTAAGAGTTAATAGGTTGAAGGGGTTGAAAGTGTGTGTATCGAGTACTGACGTCCATGAGGAGCTTGAGGATGCTCTCGCGGATGAGCAGGCAGGGCAGCGCGCGGTTGGGCATCGGCGCGAGCCAGTCGCACAGCACGTTCAGCACGTTGTGCTCGAGGAACGCGAGCTGCAGGTCCTTCTTGATCAGCTGCGACATCGCGCACTTCAGCATCGACACCTGCACACGTACACACGTACACGCGCACACGCATAGTCACACAAGACCGATTGTTTCATACAGAAACACGGTAAAATCGAGATTCCAATATGAGTTTGGGCGAAGAACAACGTTCGATGGCGAATTACGATTGTATTTAGCTAGTACAATATAATTAATTACAGAATTATAGTTGGGAGTCCGTAAAGACGCTGCGCCACAGGGCGTGAATTCGAACCCACCTACAATAAGCGTGAGCTTTCGGCGAAGGAAAACATTGTGACGGAACCATAGCAAGGTGGTTGAATTTCAACTAATGCCTGCCTGATGAGTTACAATCTTCAAGTTGGAAACCTGTCGCCAAATACCTCCAGGTGTGTTCCGGCAGTTGCATTTGAGATCCAGTCCCTTCAGTGGGCCTAGCGTGTCTACCATCTTAAGTCACATCGCCACTTAACATAAGGTGAGATTGTAGCTATAATACTAAACTGCAAAGACAGAAATGCAATTTTTAAATGCATTTAGTTAATATAGGTTTAAAAAGGACATTATATTGACGTGCATATGAAGATGTGGAGTGTACAGGGTGGTGAGTGTACAGAATGGTGTGTGTACAGGTTGTCCAGTGTACAGATTGTTGAGTGAACAGGGTATCGAGTGTACAGGATGGTGTGTGTACAGGATGCGCAGTGTACAGGATTGTGTGTGTACAGGTTGTGGAGTGCACAGGGTGTGGAGTGCACAGGTTGTGGAGTGCACAGGGTGTCGAGTGTACAGGGTGTGAAGTGCACAGGGTGTCGAGTGTACAGGTTGTGGAGTGCACAGGGTGTGCAGTGTACAGGGTGTCGAGTGTACAGGATGGGGAGGGCTCGGGAGGGGTATCACCTTCCTGACGGCGGGCTGGTTGCGCTTGTTGAGGTCGCGGTCCTCGTCGGCGGCGAGGCGCATCTGCTGCAGGAGCTGCGCGATGAGGTCGTCGTTGTCGTTGATGAGCCCGATGTCGCGGCGGCGGCGCCGGCCCTGACGCTCCTCGCGTTTGCGCGCCATCATTATCTCGAAGTCGGAGAGGCCGCCCGCCATCTCCGCGCTCACACACAACACACACACACATCATCCTCATTTATCAGAGTCATTTCCTTCGCTTTCTAACTCCGTCCACGTGGAACTCTCATTTTAATTAGCTAATCATTTCCATTAAAAATTGTCACGTAGCCTATGTTACTCAGGGCTAGTGAAGCATGCTGGTAGTGAAAGAATTTTTGAAATCTGTCCAGTAGTTTTTGAGTTAATTCGTTACGTACAAAAAAACAAACTTCTACTTTCTATATTATTAGTATAGAGTATAAGTTTCATAAAAAGTTTATCCCTCTCTTCACCCCACTTCTTATAAGTCTATCGGAAGAAAAATTAGTTTATCATCGTTTCCAGATTGCCATCTATCTCTATACCAAAATTAGTCAGAATCGATTCAGCAATTTAGTCGTAAAAGCGTAACAAACAAACATTCGCTTTCGCATTTATAATATTAGTACGAATTACTGTTATATCTAAATTTCATTGTCATGGAGTTAAGCTCTGTTTAATAATGTTTGCCCGTTTTCATTACTGTTTTCAATACATCTTTACTCCAGTTGATGATAGCGTGATGTTAACCTAAAGTCTCCGTCAATATTTGCTGTATCACTTGAAACATAATTTTTGATAAACGACAAGGGGTAATTCATTAATTACGTAAGGGTATTGAGGGGGAGTGGCGTTAAGAAAATCTCTACATGACCATATGTTGGAGGGGAGGGGATGAGATTCATTCTTGCGTAATATTTCGTGAATCAAAATTCAGTATTAAAAATCTAATTCCATTCTGGATTCTAAAAAGCATTTAATTGTAAAGTGTACAGTCGAATTTGAATTTTATCTAAATAATTTTTATTGCTTATTGAAAAAAAGAACTTATTAAAAGTTCATGTTTCATTGTTATCCACGTTTGGTTCTATAGAAAAAAATTTAGTTCATTTTTCCGGTATTATCGTATTTTTATAATTTTAAAAATAATAAACATTTCCTTACTTAACATAACAGTTTATTAATTAAAAGATCAAAATAGGATCGTACGTAAGAAAGGGGAGGGGGGTTCGAGAAATCTTACGTATACTAACATGGGTTTGGGGGGGTAAAAAGGGACCAAAATAATCTCTACGTAATTAATGAATGGCCGCCAAGTACACACTAATATTAGCGCGCTCACACAAACAAACTTTTCAGAGTGGGGATCTCTATTTTTTTCTGATCATAAATATAGCCTAATAATAATTTTATTCTAATAATAAATTTTAATTATATTCTGTTCATCTGCCAATATTAAAATACATTAATCTGTCATATCTTTACCATATCTTATTCGTTTTCTTCATTTTTTTTTTCGCATTTTCATGCATTGTCACCCACTTCTGAGTTATGGTCCAAATTACAAGTATATAACTCATCGGTAAGTTAGTTTAAAATCAATAAGAAAATTGATAAGACACATATCAATAAATAAAAATAAAAAACCGTATAAATTGGTGATATAAACAAATCTCTCATGACATGCTGCCTTACCTCTTAGAGTCCGGAGCGAGTTCATCATCTGAAGAGTCATCTGCAGGTTTTGTGGGTTCCTCGCCCTCCGCCGGCGCTGCACCCTCCTCGCCGGGCGGCTCTTCCGCCTGTCCCTCCACCCGAGCTCTCTTGCTCTCCCCTTCATCATCAGAATCCAAGCGAACTGTACGACGCTTCTTCGCTAAATTACCACAACATTCCGTTTAATCCGATGACAAATTCACATTAGAAAGCATTCTAATGATAATCTTCACAGGGTTTTGTGGTAACTAATATATCATGTCCTGAATCATTATTTGTAATTTAGACCACTTCTGCGCATTATTTTATGGTAATGAGCAGCAAACAGGCAGACGGCCCATCTAATATTAAATGGTTACCGTTGCCAACCATATAAACCGTATTTTAATCTCTTTCTGAATCATAACTTGGGGGGTAAAACTTTGGTACCTGGCAGTCCGTTCCATAGATCTAATCTGCGCATTGGCAGAGCTACGCCATCTAAAATAACTAAATAAATAAATAAAAATAGAATCACCTCTTTGCGTAGGAGAACGAGATCCGGAGCGGGAACTCGACCGGGACCGCGACCTAAAAGGTATAAAGTCAAATATATGTCACCACTGGTCATAAAGGGTCACCGGGGGTGAGTTTTTATCTAGTTATTTTTTTTTATAGTTAAGGTTTAGCGTTATGGCCATAATCATACCTGATCTTAAGTGACGATACGGCCCAAGTTGGTGGACACGCTAAACCTGTGGAGGAACTGGCTCTCAAGTGCAGCTGCCGGAACACACCTATCGGTATTTTCAATATGAGGGTGGTAGCTACCCAGGCGGGCATTAGAAAAAGCCCTACCATTATGCTATGGTTTCCTCACGACGTTTTCCTTCACCGAAAGCTCAAGCTCATTGCAGGTGCTTGGATTCGAACTCACGTCCCTTGACGCGAAGTCCTACACACTACCAATTAATTGACGTAATTCTGAAGGGCCTCGTCACCAGATATCTCCGAACGCCCCTCTCATCTTGATTTGAACCCGGGCGGGGCGTTTATGGGAAAACATGGTCACTAGGTATCAACCCTGGTAACAGAACTGGATACAGTTGCATTTCCTGGACTTCGGCGAGTAAGGAGGGGATGCAGGATCATCTTGGAGCCGTTCATTGGGTACTGCTGGTTAACACCGGTCAAGTCCCACATACCATTCCGTAGGTTGCCTGGTATCCGAGAATACGGGATCGATTAATCGAAGACTTCATATTTTATCCATAAAAAAGTGTCTCACTCTTAAGAAACGAGGTTCGAATTTATCTATTTTTACAAAACATTATTTACAATTATTCTAGAAATAATAATTTTTTAACATACGGTGTTCTTTTAGTTTTCTATGATTGGACATGTATTGGAAATATGAGCACGAAAAGCGAATTAAAAAAAAAAACTATTATTGATGAATCGATCTTTTGAACTGGATTCGAATCGATCTTTTTAAGAAAGTATTGGCATTACTAATGCCATGATAAAACACGGAGACAGCTATTTCAAATGACATTTGAAAGAATCAAAGATGAAGGACATATGATTTATTGCAAAAACTAATCATTTGTATTTTAATTCTAAGAAAATACCTGGATCTCGATTTCGCAGAACCGGAACGTGATCTGGATTTCGATCTCGACTTGGACCGGGACTTCGATCTCGAACGCGACCGCGATCTCGAACCGGACTTCGAACGCGACCTAGACTTTGATCTGGATCCGGATCGAACTCGTGAGCCCGATTTGTGCGAACCGGATCTTGACCGAGATCTGCTTTTTCTTTCACCTTTAAATATATTTAGAAAAATATGAATTTGGTATGCATTTCGATTGTTATGACATGTTTAGTAACTCAATCTTCTTATAAAAATACTTGGATTCTAAACCTTACACGATGAATTATGATCACCAGAAAAGTACAAAATGTGCATCGTCAGCGAGAATAATCCTTACTAATATGATAAATGCGAAAGGGAATTTGTTTGTTGGTGACGCTTTTACGCCGAAACCACTGAATCGATTTTGATTAATTTTAGTTTTTTTTATACTTATGCTTAGCGATGGCCATAATCTCACTTGATCTTAGGTGACGATACGGCCCAAGTCGGTAGACACGCTAAACCTGTGGAGGGACTGGATCTCAAGTGCAACTACCGGAACACACCTATTGGTCCTTGGCAGCAGTTTTTCAACTTGAGGATGGTTGCTAGCCAGGCGGGCATTAGAGAAAGCCATATCATTGTGCAAAGTATAGAGATGGAGACTGGAGACGATGACGCTGTTTTCTATGGAAAAACTTATCAGAAGTGGGAGAAAAAATAAAGAGAGGTATAAACTATGTATGAAACATTATATTGCGTCGTTCGATTTGTGTCACAAAAGCAATATTAACGCGAGTGAAGCAGCAGGTAAAAGCTAGTATTAATTAGAAACGTTCATTTTCTTCTCTAAGTTCTACTTAACTAATCATGTTAAAAAAATCTGTCGATATGTTCTAACACACTTGACATTCATTCCCTCCATTAGGCTTAGCGTATTCACCGTCATGGGTAACATCGTCACTTCAGGTAAGTATGGACAAATACTGTAACTGGTACAGCCGCATTTCCTAAAGTACGGATCACGTAAAATAGGACTGTATGAACGCCCTGTTTTCTGGACAAAACCAGAAGGCTTTTTGTTAAATGAGGTTTGAATAACTCACCAGGTTCAACAGATTTGGACTTGGACCTTCGTGTCGCTGAACGTGACCTCGATCGACTAGCGTGTGATCCTGTTAACCATATTATGTATTATTCCTCAAAATAACTTTACTGGCAACAACATATTTTTATTAATTCTCTGCCAAAATAAATAGTTTCAACATCAACATAATGGTTACGTTTCCTGCAACTGCCAACAGATACGCGAATAGTTCAAAATTACTTTCATTAGGAATCCCATAGAAATGGAGGAAGCGCCGTTTAATAATACAGCTAATAATTCACAGCTAATAGACTAAAGTGGAATCTCTTAAACTAGAACCTTCTAAATTCGTAATCTTTAGTAGGTCGAAAAAAAATACCATTTCCTTCCGCTGAACCCCGAAATACGTGGTAAATCGAATTTCAAAAAGCAGAATCCGTGTGTCGTCAGTAAAATATAAAAGCTATCTTACTTAGAATTCACTAAACTTTTAGCAATAAATTTTAAAAGTAATTTAAGGTGCTGCTTTGTTTGAACTTGAAAAAATTATTGATATAAAATTATCAAATTCCTTAAATATAATATATATTTAAAAAACAACAGTTTCTTTTTAGATATTTGTGCAGTTTATTCACTAATATTCAATTTATTCCAATAAATATGTACCATAATAAAACTTAAGTCGAATTTTTATTTAACTTTCAACTCGAAAAATGTACTCAAAAATGGCGCCTTTCCAAGTCGAAATTTCAACAATTAAAATCCTTGATATTTCTAACTTCTTGTTAAGCCTAAAACTCATTAACGTGAAACAATTCTCTTAACATTATAGTTATCGGGAATCCACTGTATTTAATTTTTATTTACAAATGTAATTCCTTTACGAGAATCAAAACAAATTGGCACATTTTTTTTTTTTTTTTTTGCAAATGTAATTCCATAACGAGAATTAAACAAGTGGTACTATTTGTTTTTTTTTTTTTTTTAATGTAATTCTATAACGAGAATCGAACAAATTGGTACTATTTGTTTTTTTTACAAATGTAATTCCTTCACCTACTATAATAACTAGCTAACTTCGGTAATTTCATTACGTTTTCCTCTCATTTTTTTATGCTTTATTTATCCCATCTGATCTAATGTATCGATGTGGCCCAAAATGGTAGACACAAAGAACTTAGTGGAATGATTGATTCTCAAGTTCAACTGCCGGAACACATCCATAGATATTTGACGGCAGATTTTCAACTTGCGGGAGTTCGGTCTGTGCGGTGCGTGTTAGTGGGTAGTGTCGGGTGATGAGCACCAGATCAGTCATCACTCGCCCCTCGAGCCTTCGGCCTGAGCCAGGGTAATGTGTTTGCGTGTTGCGATGGAGAAGTCCGTAAAGACTGGGATTTTTAACACCACGTTAATAAAAAAAAGGATGTTATCTATTAAAAAAGCCCTACCACTGTGCCATGGTTTCACCACAATGATTTCCTTCACAGAAAGTTCAGAATCATTGCAGGTGGAATTGAACTCGCATCCATTAACGCGGAGTCCGTACACACTACCAACTAAACCATCATCACTTAAAAATAAAGCGATGATTTGCAAGCTTTAAAGCGTTGGTAGCTCAGTCGTAGTAGTGTGTACCACTTCGCGTCAAGGGATGTGAATTCGAATCTACCTACAACGAGCTTCAGCTTTCGGTGAAAGAAAACATCGTAAGGAAACTATAGCATGGTGGTAAGGCCTTTTCTAATGCCCGCTTGGCTAGATACCATCCTCAAGCTGTAAATACCAATAGGTGTGTTCCGGCAGTTGCACTTGAGAGCCAGCTCCTTCACAGGTTAAACGTGTCTACCAAGGTGAGTGGTATCGTCACTTAAGATCAGGTGAAATTTGATCATAACGCAAAACCTTAAATATATTAAAAAAAACAATAAACAATAAAAAAAAAAGTTCTAAGTAGGTGTGTCAACAATGTCATAGAAATATCTATGCCAAATATTAAATCGAACGTGCGTATAGTTTTGGGAAATGTGATGCTGAGTGAGTGTAATAAAAAGCAACCGGATATTATGAGACTTACCAACAGATTTGGATCGAGATCTTTTTTTATCTGTCTTCTCTTTCGATACGCTACGAGACCGCGATTTCCTCTCCCCTTCTCCGCTTGTATCCATTTTATCCGGTGATTTAGATTTACTTCTGGATTTCTTCCTAGTCTTGGGTGAACCATTCCTATTTTTCACTGGAGAACCACTGCTAGATCTACTCCTGGATTTAGCACGGGAGACGCTTCTTGATCCGGACCGACTTTTAGAACGACTACGCGATCTAGATTTCGCTGGAGAGCCACTACGCGACCTAGATTTAGCCCGAGAACCGCTACGCGCTACGGATTTATCACGGGAACCACTCCGCGACCTAGATTTAGCTGGGGAACCACTACGTGATCTAGATTTAGCTCGGGAACCACTACGCGATCTGGATTTCGCTGGGGAACCACTGCGCGATCTAGATTTAGCTCTAGAGTCACTACGCGATCTGGATTTGGCTGGAGAGCCACTTCGCGATCTAGACTTGGCTCTTGAACCGCTACGTGATCTGGATTTTGCTGGGGAACCGCTACGCGATCTAGATTTAGCACGGGAACTGCTGCGAGATCGCGATTTTGCTCGAGAGCCGCTCCGGGATCTAGATTTAGCGTGAGAACTGCTGCGAGACCGTGATTTATCTCGTGATCCGCTTCTAGAGCGAGATTTTGCACGCGATCCGCTTCTTGACTTTGCCGGGCTGCTACTTCTAGACCTTGCAGACTTGGGTGAGCCAGATCTGGACCGGGAAGAAGCTCGCGAACCGCTTTTAGAGCGGGACCGAGATCTTGATCTAGAACTCGACTTAGAACGTGAACGCGAGCGAGACTTCGAGGAATTACGGCCCGAATGTTCGGAGCCGTCGTGTGACATTTTCGAATCAGATTCAACCTGGAAAGAGAAAGACTATATATATATATATATATATATATATATATATATATATATAAAATAGCGTCTGAGATACAGGTTCGGCCTAGTTCAGGCGCTAGTATTCAAAAAATTTATAGTGATACTATGTCTTAAGATAATTTTTATGTAATGTAGTGTAAAAATTCTTGTCAGTAAAGTTATTATTATTATTATTATTTCAAAGATCATCTGCATCATAAAATCGGAGTTAATTAAGATTATTAACTGGTCAATCAATCAATCACTTTTGGTAAGTAGTATGCCTAAAACTTAAGAAAATAAAAAATCTTGTGTATGTCACTCTATAATTATGTTACTCTGAAATAGGTCCTTTAAGCGAGACGTGAAGAAGTATTTAACAGGCCTGCATAGCAGATCAAAGTCATTTTCACTTACAGCAGTTACTACTGCTCTTGGATGGTACTGAACTCACCATCAAGTGTGAATGATTAGGATCCAATTTTGACCTTTAAGACCACATTAGTAGTACAGAAATTTTGAAGGATTGTATTGATATTATAGTTCTGGTGTAAACAAACTATATTACTTACAGATCTACTGCGTGATCGTGACTTTCTGCCCTCTGAAAGAGAAATATGCCATAAAGTTAAACCACAGACTGTTGAATGATCATTTGTTAGTGGAAACATGAAAGCATAATAGATAAGATTAAACTTTAGATGTTACTCACTTCTAATCATAAGATGTTAATACCTTTATGCCAATTTTTTGTTTAGTGTTGTTAGTATTAATTATTAATTTAGTGGTCATTAACATTTATGTGTGTTCATTTTTGTCCACAGGAAACATATAAAGATTTATCAGCAGTCTTCAATATATATGTAAGTACATCTCACACTGGGCTTACCATAAGCATTACATGACATTGGGTGCTAATAAAATTAAAAAAAAATCTGGTACAGGATGAGGTTCACTTTCATAACTGTCTAATGTTGGGAAATATAAAATCCGAAGATACACTAAGTATTACAAGCTAAAAGTAAAATGGCACTTCATTTCTTAATCTAGATGTACCTTCTTCTATTTAATCAATAAATTTTCTTTTAATTTTTTAGTTTAGAATTTATTAAACAGTTTAACAATCTGGGCAGGGACTGAAACATGATTATTAAAGGCGAGTGTTGATGCATATCCCTCTGACGATCCATATACTCAACGTATAAAAATTAAAACACCCAGAGTCAACACTGCCTTCGCACAACGTTTTAGTGAGTTCGCCCTCCCTTTTATATACAGACAAGCGAACAAACATTGCGAATTAATAAACCGTGAATTAAGGGAAACCAAAATTAATGTTACTAATTGGTTGTTATCTTTGACCTACGAGGAAACAGAAAATATTCTCCATATACCCTCATAATAGACATATAAGTAAGGAATTTCAACAATTCATGTTAAATGTATATATGATGTGTGTGCGTGTTATGTGATTGTTCTTTTATATTTTAACTCATAACATTAAAAAAAAATTAATAGTTTTGTTTCTTATGTTTGCTTTTGTTTCTTAATTGATCAATTTATGCATTTATTATTATCTATTATTTTATTGTTTCAAACTGTCACATTCATGGCACTAACAGGATATAAATTTTGTAACTCGGTTTTAGTTGATTACCCGCAATACAAGATTTATTTCCTAGTGCAGGGATCAACAGATAATTTGTATGCATTGTGTTTATAATTTATGTTAAATAAAGATATTTTCATTTTCATATCAGAAAGGTCCCCTTAAACCTACATCCGTGACACAACTGTTCATAGTTTCCCTGTCTGCAGAGACCCTCACCTGTATGGTGAATCTATGATTTGCTAAGAAGTACATCCCTCTTTCATATTTTAAATAATAAACCCATGTTATTGTGAAAAGATTTTATAGTTAGTAAGTAAAATACTAGTGATTTTATTTAAATAAAATGCAAGAGAAATCGTAGCCATGTTTATCCATTACAAACATGACTAACATTTATACATATTTGTCATAAACATTAATACTGGAATTCTGTATCGGAATTAGCCACAATAAATTGTATTCTAGTGAGTGCTAATTGCTCATATTCTTTATCTCTTCAACAAATCTTCAAACTTAAGTGCACTTCCAAATGTACTTTTCATGATGGTAAAGCATTTCCTATTATCCACCTAACTAGCTTTCATCCTAAAGTTAAAAAAATATAGATTTTTTATAGCAACAGACACCTTTACGTGTGCTCTGGTACATACTCCTGAGAGTCAGCTCTCTTACTAAACTTAGCACTTTACTATTTGAGTTACAACAAACAAATTAAAGAAAGAAAACTATCAAGATTGTGTCTACTAAAAGTGTTATCAAGCTATTACTACCAGATCCAAAACCGATTATGCACAAATCTAAAACAAACTTTTTTTTTAAACACATAAACTCTGTGAAAAAATATGTTTTGACAGATTATACAATATTAGTCAAAACAAAAATCATGAATAATGAATATATGTCAAAATCACCTATGTTTCCACTAAAATAAGGATATCGAACAAAGAGGATGTTAATATAAATCGATAAAAAATAACTGTACTAAGAATTTTCAACACAAGAATACATACCCACACATCTTGTATTTAAAAAAAACCGCAGAATTTTGAAACCGTGTGTAAACGCGACAGCAATTAAACTCTAACTCTTGTGTAGTTTCAGTATTATTACTAATAGCAGTAAAAATACTGTAAAATACTTAGCATCTAACGATTTTAGTACCGAAAAGAGAATGTTTTTTTTAATGTGATTTACATGAAGTAATAATTGAAAAAGAGACACAATAGAAGTTTTATTTTGTTCTTTTTATATAAGATTAATATTATACAAACGTGAGCACAGTATTGTCAGTATATAATAAGAATAATGTTTTTTTATAATTTCTCAATTTACCAAACGAAAGAGGTTATTAGTAAATAATAACATTTTACCTTGATCCACGTCCATGTCTGTATAAACTTAGTACAAAACACTATAATATTAATTTCTTTTGATATCAATAAATAAATCTAATGATTAGATAAAAGTAAAATTGTACAAAATCCAACATAACGATAACAGGATATTGCTTCTATTAGTATTGCCAGATGAAATGCGCCCTCTGTAGGCCCCAATGTGACCATCTCCAAAATATAAAATCTACCCGACACTGCCAAAAAATCTGTCAGACCGGACTTCAGAAAATGCCAAAATTATATCATCATTTTATTGCAACCAAAGAAACGGATATGAATATCTAAAATACAACCTATCCAAAGACATGTTTTTATTCAACCTGAAATGCTTCAATTCTTTTTTTCATTTACCAAACCATTATACTTATAATAAGTAAGTCTGAACATGTGCTTTAAAATCTTCATTTTGTTCATTATACATACATTTATTTTAACTAAATATTTTTAATCCTTTCATTCGTTGTTGTAATCTGAGGAGATACAGTACCTGTGTTTTAACTTCGTTAATACTTTCTTTTGTTGTGATTATAGCGGCATATGTTTTTGTAGAAGCCTGTTCCTTAATTTTGCTATAATGAAGTTGGATGAATATTGACTAGCATATTACATTTGACATTGACAAAATAAAAATATATTTTTCAAAATTTGCATATCACTATATTTTGGAGATCCATTTGCAGCGTACATTTTTCAGTAGTTTCCCGGAATGTACTGGTGCTACTCCCACTAGATCAGAACGAATCGCTTGCACTTTTTTCGAATTTCATGTCGAAAATTGTCGTAAAATTTTTTTAGATTATTTTCATTTACTTTATTGGGAAATTTATTTGCAATGTTTACTGTTGATACACAATGTTTATAAACAACATTTTGTCGGTCTAAAAATTGTAAATCTTTAAAAACATTGCTCAGTAGCAAACGTGTTTGTAACTGATTACACAGTCAAATAGAGAACGACAACAAAAATTGATTTAAACTATGATAAGTTATATTAGTAAGAAAATAAATCTATTTTTTGTTATCTTACAGTTTATAATTATATGGCCTATATGAGGTATATACGTAAAAATAGAACAAACGGTAAATTTCAGTGCTATCTAGCATGGCACAAAAGTTGTCACATCAGTAAATAATTTCCTATCAAATAAATGCATAATAAAATAAATAATAGGATATGGACAGTTATAATACTAATTAATATACACAAATTTATTTAAAAAAGTAATTAAAATTTCCTTGAAATCTGGCATATATTGCCACTTTTTTGGAATCGTCAGCTTTATCTGCCAACGCTTAAATTCAGTTAGAAAATCTGCCACAAATGGTCACACTGGTAGGCTCTGTAATTGGAGTTTGAAAGATCAACTTTTTTTATGGTCACATACATTTATGATCAATCCATCAGATAGTCAAAGACCCTTATGACTGTAATATTTTGCCATGCACGGTAGAACGTCACTTTACAAGAGGTCGGACACAAGGCACTAAAATTTTACGGCAACAGCCCAAGCCGAGGTTAGCTCACTAGTGACACCCTTGCGCGAGCTGCCCTTCGGACTGAGCGCCTTCCACGCCCAACCACAAAAATCCGTTAAAGCTGTGAAAGCCTTTCAGGCTAACAATGTAGGTCCTTTCTAAAAAAAGGCACTTAAATTATTAAAGCTATAATGTTACAAAACTTTAAACGCTACTGAATTTCTCCAGTAAAATGCAATAGAAATGAGCCTGTTTTTAGACTAGAACAAGGAATTAATAATTAATACGCACTTTCGTAAACATTGTTGTTAGTATTAAAGCCATGGACTGGAATTATGCGTTCTTTTTCGTTCTGAAAATTTGACACTAGTATCTTATCATTATATTCCATAAGTTTCTCAACGTAACATGGTGCGCATTTATTGAGTTATGACACATATAAGATTTTGTAATAAATTATTATTAAAATTGTATTTTTATAAACATTTTAACATTAATCATTTCTTCTATTAAAAACGATAATTATTAATCAGCCATATTTTTAGATTGGACGTATAATTTAAGTAAGTTGAAAAATGAATTGAATAAAACCGGTTTTGATGTACAGGAATCAAACCAAAATATGAATATCTTGTGATTTTGGTTAATTTTCGTTCTCATAATTTCACACTAGCACTATAAAGTAGAATGCCTCAATCCCCTATTTTACTTACGAACACAATATCTTTATTTCTGTAGATAACCACTCCCTTATCGCTACCAAATACCAATTCTTAAAAATACTGGTTCCATAACAGTTAATGTTGGATGCGTTCCATATAGCAATGACGGGTATCACAGTCGCGATTTTTCCATTTCCTTTGATTTAGAATGTCACAATCCTTTCTTAGTGAAGACCTCGCCGTGTCCACAGCGACCGTGATCGTTTTGTGTAAAGACTGAAGATACGTTTTGAGCTTTGTGATCGCCACCTGGGATGCACTCGTTGTCAATGTCAGATGTGTGTAGGGATACTAGGAAGCAATCGACTTATTGACATCACTATTGTAACTAAACGTCAATACCATCAATATTTATTTAGGAAAGACAATAAAGTAACATTTGCAATTTCAGCAAGATCAAATGAGAACGACTTTATGAACACAGAGTAAAAAATCACACAAATAATTGTCCTTTGCGGGACTCACGACATATTTTCCCAACTCACGACATATTTTTGGCGCAGTGGCTATAGCGAGGCAACTGCTTTAACCTTACGCCCATGTTGCAGTCAAAATATATCTCATTGTACTAACTTTAGCATTAAGAAGTAACGTTACTTTAGATTCTCAGAGAAATGTTTCAGGATAATTTATGTCTTTACATTTGTTAAAAGAGAATTTTTGAAACTCTTCATTTTCTCTCTTTTTAACACCCATTAAATATAGTCAACTTAAATATTGATATATGACACACATGATTTGTAATGAAAACTTTATAGTATAATTGGTGTGTGGTACACATCTCTAGTATTACCGTATAATCTATGGTCGGGTAATATTAAATATAAAATTTATAAATGCTATGTGTCAAGTGCGTGTTTTTATATTGAAAAACATGAACAGAGCTGTTGTTTTATATAATTAACTTTAAGTCCAGAACTTATTGTGAGTGATATCTGTGATAAAAATGGAGGAAACAAACAAATTACCACTAAAAAGAGTAGAGCTTTCGTTGATAAAGTTCAACGAAGTCGCAATACCCCATCATCTCGATTTGTTGCGACAACACAAGGCCAACATTATCAAAGTACGTAGACATTCTCTCCTTCCTTTGTCTTGAGATGTTTGGTATGGTCATCTGTTCGGACGAGTAGGCGTTTGTAGTAAAAATAGACAGAAAGTAATAACTTCGTCTAAATAGAACGTCATTTCAGTGCGTTTATAAATAGATTTAGAATTAAAAAAAAAAAGTTTACTTCCAAATTATGTTTTTGGGAAGCTAGATTTATAATGTAAAAAATTCGATTACGCAAAATTTTAGCTCATACTAAATATTATAGTCATTAGTTAGGTAATAACATTTAAAGTAAACATTTCTCTGCACTTCTAAACTTAGTAAAAGAAACGGTTTATTCAATAGTGTTAGATAATTCAAAACACATTTAAAGTTACATATATGTGTTATTGAAATCTTATAATTACGATGATATATTTTGAAGTGATGATAGCTCAGTGGTAGTGTGTACCGATTCCACGTTAAAGGGCGCAAATTTGCATCCATCTACAATGAGCTTGAGCTTTTGGTTAAGGAAAAACATAGTAAGGAAACTATAGCATAGTGGTAGTGCATTTTCTAATGCTTGCCTGGCTATCTACCATCCTCAAGTTGGAGATCTCCCATCAAATACCAATAGGTGTTTTCTAGTCATTGCACTTGAGAACCAGTTCCTCCACAGGTTTAGCACGTCTACCAACTTGGGCCATATTGTCACTAAGATCAGGTGAGATTATAGCCATTATGCTAAACCTAAAAAAAACAGTGTCTGTTCACAAACCCAATCTGGTACAGATCCCCTTTTTTATTAACATACTAGCAGCCTGTCAGGCTTTACAGTGGTGGAAATTTATGTTTTTACATTTTGGGATAAACATACATTAAATGTATATTTATGCAGGATATAAATATTTACTTTGAAATTATTATTTATATTTGTCTTGTAAAATTGTATATTTTCAACCATAAACCTAGTTATATTCTCAAAGTTTACGTTTTATTATTTTTACATTTTATTTATTTTGCTCCCCCATCCTCGCTGCGTTTCCGGTGCCCTGCAATGCGGAACGTCTACATTTATTTTTTTATTAATATTTTGTTTAGGTTTAGTTTGGACATTATTAAAAGAGTAATAGCATTTGAATTGAATTTACAATTTGAACAATTCAAAAAGTAATCTACATGTATTAAAAGACTCTTAACTCTTTATAACTTAACTGATAAGGATTAATACAAACCAACTAAAAGGTGGATAACATGGTCTGATTTTGATTGGTATTAATATGAACTTTTCAATTATAAAAAATAGTTATAGTGAAATTGCTTTAATAATTTGACATATGGTATTGCGAAGATTTTTGTAGATATTAATATGCCCTTTAATATTGTAAAACTTTTACTTATTCTATCAAAAGTTTTCACAGAGCATGCGAAAAATGACATTTTATGACTAATTTTTTGCACCTTGCACTACAATATTGAAGTTTTAGTTGCAATCATTATTTCTTTTAATAATAAATATAGCCTATGATGCACAGGATTAATGTAGCATTGTAATGGTGAAAGATTTTTTGAAATTGGTTTAGTATTTCTTGAGTTTATTTATTACAAACATGAAAATACAAATCGTACCTATTTATAATATAAGTGTAGACATACGTTCACGTAATCCTCTCGTTCTATGCTAGGGAAGCTACAAGAAGAAAGTGTAGGATTATACAGGTGTGAGGTGGTCTTCAAATCGCTAATATAAAGTCAGCACAACTGGGTAATTATTAATAGTGATCAGTGACTGCTTTGACAGTGCCTTGAGTTTCTGGCGTGAATAGATCTAACTTTACCACTATACTGGGTATTATACTTAGATTATGACAGTCAAGATCCCTTAAAATGCGATGTATTACCACCACCACCATTTTTTTTGACATCACCTCAAATTTTTGGTCCATCTATCGCATGTCGCATTACAGCCATGTAGGAGTAAAGTGAACGTGAAGCAGTGGTGTCCTATTACTATTCCTATTATTAAATTAAGATTAAAAACACTATTTTAATACCCAAAATCGAGTAATTCCAGTAAAATGCCTTACGAACCGAAACAAAGTTTCATACGCATAAAACAACACAATGTAACTTTATTTTCAGTATGAAGAAAAGGGCGAGTACACCAGAGTTCGAATGGAACAAACGCATGCGAGGCGCGTGGCTTCCCAACTCCGGACGTTACTGGGCGAACTCGAAGCCCTACGTCGACAAGTGCGAAACGAGGATTGCCCTAAATTTGACAAACTCACCCAAAGGTCCAGGGACCAAACCCTCAGAGCTATTATGGATTATTTAGGTAGTTATGTATTTTGTTACAAATCAAATTTCTTAAGGTTTTAAATCGTACGCGGTGTTGGCGAACTCGAACCCGTGCTCTATTGATTTAAGGGACAGAAGTACTGGGATGGGATGGGTTAGTCCTACATAACCTGCTTGCGTGCAGTATGAACATAGCTACTTTAAGCTGCACAGAATACAAATTTCAAAGATCGGTTGTCGTGGAGATCTTTGGGGAAGACCTATGTCCAACAGTGGACGTCTTTCGGTTGAATGAATGGATGGATGAATGCAATTTCACGTATTAGCACTTGAGTGGTCATGTTAATAAAATATATCCAATAATAATTACAAAAGATACAGGTTATGTAGTAGTAAGACGAAAAATGACATTCTAAGCATTATTTACTTACTATGAGTTAGCACGAACTAAAGCTGTGATAGCTCACTTGGTAATGTGTATGGATGGAATGTCAATAGACATAAGTTCGAATCCTTGCAAGGAGCCTGAGATTTCGGAGAAGGAAAACATTACGATGAAACTAAAGCTAGTAGTAGGCTGTAATGCCTGCCTGGCTAGCTGCCACCCTCAAGTTGAAAATCTGCCGTCAAGTACATATAGGTGTGTACCGGAAGTTGCACTTAAGAGCCAGTCCCTCCACTGGGCGTAGCGAGCCTACCATCTTTGGCCATATCATTATTTCACATTAAGTGGGTTACCTACAAAGAACGAACGAATTATACTGTAATATAATAAAAAAAACATCACTAAGGTAAAGGTAAGGTAAAGACTGATAATTGTTAGCGAAACTATTGCTACAAAATACTCAGGAACCTGTGGTCTACAAATAGATGATGTTTTAGGTGTAATAGAAAGCAGTTGCAAAGCTCTGGTGATGCGCAGAGTGAGTCCTCGACGTTCCGGTGAGAAGAGAATAATGTTTGAGAATGCATTCAGTTTTAACTAACCTTTGATGTTTTTTTAACATTTCGTGATCTATAAACGTATTAAAAATTAACCAGTCTTAAAGAGACATTGTTTTCAACGTTAATATAGCAGGATAATTAAGTATTTCATAAAATAAAATAACACGCATCCAAGGTTTTTGCAAACTAATTTTCGTCTTCTGATATATAGTAAAGAGAGCAGACGTAATCGACCACGATTTATCTGATAGAAGTTGGAACTACTACCGATGTACCATGCTTGATGTTTTGCAATGATTTTTCATACACACAAGCGATAAATCTGCGTAAATCAGTTTCCACAGGTTAATCGCTACAAGGTATCGTTACGTCTGTAGCACTGTAGACTAAGTTTGTATTTGTAATTATGAGTAATGCCACAAAAACTCCAAAAAAAAAAGACAGATTTAACAAGCGAATCACCACCTTATTGAAGATAGTTTCATCTGTCAAAAATGTCAAACTCTTATCACTTATCTTATCACACACAAAATGGCAGTAAAAGCCTCTAAAGAGGACTAAGTAGCCAAGACCAAAATAGGGGATTTGCAAAATTTTATTTGGCCTTAAAAAGTATGGTCGCATGAAAAGGAGTAAACTTGTCCATGGGAATCATATTGTGTTGCTTGGGTCGAAACTTTCTGATTTGACGCTTAATGTTAAGACCTTTAACATGGGATATTTCAACATTTTTAACCCCCTTTCAAGTAGCAAATTCCTCCCACGTGGTTAAAAGTTAAAGTAAATATGCTATGGTAGTATGTTTACGGGACAATTAAAAGTGTTAAATTCTAGATAACTCTGTTCAGTAGTGTCAAGAATGACAATTGTTTAAAATTGTATGGTTCTATGAAACCGCGATGCAATTGAAACTTATCGGATCGTAGGCGTTTAACTGGAAAGTTTGGGAAAATATATGAATACAAATGCGACATGCGCCGTCGTAATGTCTTTTGCTGCTCCGCAGAGCGCCTTTTACTTTACCCCCTACTCAGCGGCCGGCTGTAATGCGACATGCGATAGATGGACGAAATATTTTTAGGCAATATAACGGATTTAGCTTATTTATATAGATGAATATTTAATGTTTTTTTTTTAATGTAGACTCATCACCGCTTTCAATAAATCGTCGACCCATAGAACAGAATGTGGCTGGGAGCACGATGTCCACAGATTCAGTAGGTATTGTCGCTCACAGCGACGAATCGGAAGATACGCAAGCTCCTCTAATACAACTTCAACTCGATGACCAGGTCAGATGTTTTTCAGTGAATTGGTTTATTATATAGTTATTAAGTACCAACCCTTTTTTAGTCTTGGTGTAATTTTTAGTATACAAAATAATAATACCTTGTTAATGTATGTTTCGTTTAGGACATTCATATAAATTTTTACACGCTTTATATTAGCTTCACCTGTATGTATGTATGTATGTAACCGAACCCTTTGAGCTCGATTTTGTCCTACTTTGAACGATCAGATTGAATTCAAACTTTGCGCACCTGTCAAAGATCGATGACAATGCAATAATCCGATCAAAGCATCCGATTATCCTAATTAGATTCGCCAGGATTAATTAATTCCTTTCCGCATCCTTTGCATGCGAGTAAGAGAGATAGAGCTAGTGCGCTTTGCTTGCGAGTAAGAGAGATAGAGCTAGTGCGCGAACTACGCATGCGTGCAGTTCCAGTAACTAAAAAATAAAAAATAAATAATATTTTAAAAAACTAGAACACACGCTTTATATAGAAAACTAAACTAAAAAACAGTAAATAAATTTTAATAAACATAAATTAAGAATAATGTATTTTTTTTTAATAAATATAAGTTATTAATAGTTTGAATAAGAAAAAAAATGTTTTATTTTAAAAAAAGCGGGGGTGCTTTTCAAGATATTATCGAAATGATAATCCTTCTCACATCTGTCAATTAAATATTCATAACTATTGACACCATGCACCCCACGCTTTTTTTACAATAAAACATTTTTTTTCTTATTCAAACTATTAATAACTTATATTTATTAAAAAAAAATACATTTTTCTTAATTAATATTTATTAAAATTTATTGGTGTTACACTTCTGTTTTTATAGTTTTAGTTATCTAGCGCAATGACCACAATCTCACTTGATGGTAAGTAACGTGTGACCCGAGATGGTGACCACGGAAAGCCTAGTGGTGAGACTGGTTGTCAGGGGCCACTGTCGGAACACATCTATAGTATTTGGTGGCAGATTTTTAACTTGACGGTGGTAGGTAGCCATGTGGACATTAGTAAAACCCCTACCACTATACTATGGTTTCATCGCAATTTATTCCTTTACCGAAAGCTCAGGCTGAGCGGGGATCGAACTCACGTCCGTTGAGGTGGCGTCCGTACACACTATCAACTGAGCTATCATCGCTTCTTTTAAACACTGAAGTTGCATGCGTCGATGTAATACACCATGAAGTTAGTTGAAAGCTGTACTGCGGTTTATTTATTCAAAAAATTAAACATGTATCTGCCATATGAACTGTCATCATTTTTTTTTAATTCATATATATCTAATTTAAGTAGAACTTAGTGATTATATAACGGCTGATCTCAAAACGCCATTCACCTAAGCGTATCACAACATTCGCTGTTACCTATACCATTCCACTAGCTTGTGGGCGTGAACCATTAACCCAGTTGGGGTGTTGTGAGCTTAGGGCAAGTGAAAATTATGACGAAAATGTGGAATAGCTGAAGACATGATTTAAATGTGAACATTAAGTGGAATGTATTCTATAGCATGTGTAACAGATCTTGTACACATGTTGTCACACTGTTTGAAGCGATGATAGCTCAGTGGTAGTGTGTACGACTTCGCGTCAAGGGACGTGAGTTCGAATCCAAGCACCTACAATGAGCTTGACCTTTTGGTGAAGGAAAACATCGTGAGGAAACCATAGCATGGTGGTAGGGCTTTTTCTAATGCCCGCCTGGGTAGCTACCACCCTCAAGTTGTAAACCTGCTGCCAAATACCAATAGGTATGTTCTGGCAGCTGCACTTGAGAGCCAGTTCCTCCACACGTGTGTACCAACTTGGGCCGTCATCACGTTATGTCATATTTGCAGCGACCTCCTAATCAATGTTACGTTACAAATGATAGACCCGCTTCTCTCCCCCCGGACACGATATATGGCTATTATCAGCAGTACACAAGTTGTAAATATTTCTAATATTTTTAGGTATTTATTGTTTGCAATGTTAAAACTAACAAATTAAGAAATATCTGTCATATCATGTAAAATTTACAAAATTGCTTTAACGAGCTGCTAACGACGCGTTTTCTAGACACTTCCACGACGCCTCCCCCCTACACCCCGTAAGTGCGAACTGTCATATCTTTCAATTGTACCCTTCCTAGCTTAGCCACCAGCCTATACTGCTGACGCACCATCTTTATTCCCTTCCCTTCGTCTCTCGGTCCATCAGCCAGTCAGTCGTCCTATTGCTCTATTCCTACAACGACGCTTGGCTCCGTTAATAATTTTTGTATATCTTTTTCTTATTTTAATCAAATATATTCCAGTGTAATAATAAATTATTTTTTTTTAATAACCCATATAAGGGTTCCTTTATGACGGAACGTATTTTATTGGACGTGTATATTTTAATATTATTTTGGACCGTCAAATTATATTTTATCGGGGACAGGAGGTGAGTTTAAACGAGAGGGAAGCGATGCTGAGAGGCTGGACCGAGCTGCAGAGTGAGGTCCGAGCCCTGCACGACGCCTGGCAACACGTTCAGGCCGCGGCCCTGGCCCAAAAGGAACAGGTAACATACCTTTGGGTTGCTACCCTTGACTCCTACTAACTGACACTAATCAAATTATTCCGCCCCTTTTCTGCAGTTGATAACTCGATAGGGTGCCGTTTCTTGCGATGATAGCTCAGTGGTAGTGTGTACGACTTCGCGTCAAGAGAGGTGAGTTCGAATCCAAGCACCTACAATGAGCTTGAGCGCCCGGTGAAGGAAAACATCGCGAGGAAACCATAGAATGGTGGTAGGGCTTTTTCTGATGCCCGCCTGGCTAGCTACCACCCTCATATACCTGCCGCCAAATACCAATATGTGTGTTCCGGCAGCTGCACTTGAGAGCCAGTTCCTCCACAGGTTTAGCGTGTCTACCAACTTGGGCCGTATCGTCACTTAACATCAGGTGAGATTATGGCCTTAATGCTAAACCTTAAAAAAAAAAAATTATGCTATCAAACAGAATGAAACGGGTTCGCAATAATTGTGTGGGATAAAAAGTATCTAGCACCTTATCTAGAATATTAGTTATCACCGTAACACATTACATCCGAATAAACCGTGTCGTTTCAGAGTAATGTAAAATAGACGGTAGACAAAAAAAATATAAACATATGTTTGACGTTTGGCTGGTTTGAAAGCTCTACGTTATATTTAACGTTCACGACCACGGTTTTCCCCGTTCCACTTTCTCTCGAGCGTTGTAATCAAGTGGAATAGATTATTCGTCCTCCCTGGCAGATGGGTCATTCGCCGCGACCACAACGACCTTGGTCATCTTACGGGACGACAAATTGTCCATTCAGTGTGTTGTGGGTGCTGAGTGAAACAGCCAAAGCGAACCATTTGTTTAAAATATTATTTAACATATATATATATATATATATATATTTGGTTCAGTTACGGCGTTACCCGTTTAGATTTGAAGACGTAAGTTGTCAGTTGTAATAAGGTCTAAATTCTCTGGGTATATCCGGGTAATATTGCAGTAACATTCGCGTAAGTAATCCGTTTGGAGTGGAGTGGAGACCAGTGACTGGATTAACGGTCTACATTTTTGTTCCAGCGCCAATTAGTAAGACATTTATTTTACTGCAAATTGTATGGGAATTGTGTGACTTTAATGATTCACAGGTAGCGATAGCAGCCACTAATGTCGAATCAGCAGCTGGGCATGTCGAAGCTGGAAGGTTTCATTTATCTGCAGGAGAAAGGTGAGAAAATTAAACGGAAACATAAACTTGCCCATCTCCAGATATATATATATTTTTTTTTATATACTTAAGGTTTAGCGTTATGGCCATAATCTCACCTGATCTTAAGTGACGATACGGCCCAAGTTGGTAGACACGCTAAACCTGTGGCGGAACTGGCTCTCAAGTGCTGCTGCCGGAACACACCTATTGGTATTTGGCGGCTGGTATATGAGGGTGGTATCTAGCCAGACAGGCATTAGAAAAAGCCCTACCACCATGCTATGGTTTCCTCACGATGTTTTCCTTCACCGAAAGCTCAAACTCATTGTAGATGCTTGGATTCGAACCCACGTCCCTTGACGCGAAATCGTGCACACTACCACTGAGCTACCATCGCTTCTTATTGGACTTAATAAAATAAAAAAACGCCAAGACGCATCAGTCGAATTCACTATTGGCACTAACACAGTATGAGCAGTGTCAATATGATTTATTTAATACGTTGCTTCGTACTAACTGTATTTTCGCGACTTTGTTTGCGTGGAACTAAAAATAATTTATAGTTATGTAAACAATTTTCGATACAGCTTTACTCCTATTGGTGATAGCGTGATGTTAAATTCCCCAAAGACTTTGAAAATTCTTGCCCTATCAAATGTAAAAGGAAGTTTTGAAATCCGACAGATAGTTGTTAAGATTAGCGCATTCAAACAAACAATTGCCTTATAAAATTAGTGTGGACAGCTGACACAGTGAACTTCGTATTAGCTATAATCGTTGTTCTTTAGCCTCTTTTTTCATTTTATTCTGTTATACAAACCTTATAAAAAATACCACTATAATAAATCTAATTTGGTGCTGTCATTTGGAAGTTATTCTGTACATACATTTGGGCGATAATTTGATATATATATATATAATATGTTGGATGATATGGGAGCAAATAACGCACAATTTGATTTATCTAAAAATAGAAAGATTTAATGTTATTACCAAATAACAATACTCAAACTAATTGAGATGAAATGGTTACACACACAATATAGCTAACCTAAAAATAGAAAAATCGTCAATTAAAGGTTTTTACTTCCAATATTTTAGTAGATCAACACTATTACTAAACTTCACGAATTTATGAATTTCACTTCTAATCAAATAAATAATAAATCACATAAATCACTTCACGAGCAGGATTATATTCTACGTGTCAAAGCCACTGTTTAATCTGTCGTCCATATTGTTACGTCATACTTTAAGGCGGCGTTCACATAGTATCAATATTAAGCTGCGTACCCAAGATACAGTAGACGAAGCTTACATATATATATATATATATATATATATAGATTTTCTAAAGTTCCGCTCAACTTCCTTATTTTTTCTCTCATAAGAACCTTCTCCTGAAAATAATTAACACAACAAAAAAGTAGTTAGCAAAATTGTTCCATTCGTTCGCGCGTGATGCGATGATCAAGGGATTTAGGGATCATTTTTATATATACATTATTAACCACGCCTTGATGAAGTGTTCAATGTTATCGTATGGTCTTAGCGCACACCGTATCTTTATATTCTAGACTAAGGGCCGGTGCAATGGGCACGGGGGGGGCCCTCGTGGGCGCGGCTATGGGCGGGCCGGTCGGGCTCGTGGTGGGGGCGAAGGCCGGGGCTCTGGTCGCGGTCGCGGGGTCTCTCTTGGGGTACGCGGGCGGGCGGGTCCTTGCCAACTTGAGGAAGGCGCAGCTCGATCAGAAAAAGGATGAATAGCGAAACGGTTGCGTCTGCTTTTAGGCGGCGCATTTATTTAGATGATATTGTCATAGTTTGTGACGACTCTGATATTCATGCAATTTGGGTCTAACGAGTGATTATATACATTTTGGATTTATTGACGAAATCGCTACTTATATTTTCGTGCTCTTTTCTGACGGAAACTTTAAGCTTCATGCAGCATAATAGACCAAATACACTCGTATCTCTTTTTATAGGTAGTATTAAATGACAAAGTAGAATTTTCTAAGGTCGTTACTGTGAAATGTCAAATAAACAAAAGTCATATATCTATGTATTTTATAGGTATACCAGAATATAACAATAATCAATAAAATTGAATAATTTAGTGGAAAATAAATACCTAATATTTATAGATGTGCAGATGTATATGTATTTTATGCACAAGGAAGTGACTATAGACAAATAGCTTAGCTTCAAACTTGGTAACCGAATGTTGGTTAGAGCTTAGGTAGACAGTGTTTCTAAACCTGCGAGTCTTGGTCCCCTAGAAATGTACTTTTACTCGGGGGTCGCGATTACAAGTTGACTATAAATAATCAGCAGAAGTTGTAGGTTTTATATTAGAATAAGAATATGACAAGTTGATGAAAATAGTTGTTCCTGTTTATTTTTTTAATATATTTTTTATTCTATTATAATTTAAAAATGCATTAGTCAAATAATTTTATTATAGACCTATGGTATTGAAAGATTTCTTAGCTTATGATTAGGTAGTGCGTGCAGGTATATTAGTAAATACTGTTGAAAGTAATTTCGATGCAATAAAAATGTTGTATAACTAGTGTTAGACCTCCGGTTTTACTTGTGTAGAGTATAGAAATTGTAGTTATGTTTGTGTTTATAAAAATGTTTACGGTTGTAGGGTGTAGAAATACATGTAAAATATAGCACAGTAAAGTATATAGCACAAAAAATCAAATTAAAGTGGTTGGGCTATATTTAATTTGAAAATATTAAACCACATGGTCACTCAATGTCAGGTGAGATTGCGACCATAACGGTAAACCTATGAAGAATTAAAAATACAAGGTGTGTTTATAGAATACTGTATTACTATTATATATTTACTAGTTGATCCGGTGAACTGCGTATCACCTATACTCTGGAATGCTAGATGGCGTTAAAGTAGCTAGATTATTTGACAAACAATATCTCTGTGTGTGTTTTTTTTTTCAATAAAAGTATCCTATGTTACTTGTAATACCTACAAGAATATGTGTACAAAGTTTCATGATGATCGGTTGAGTAGTTTTCACCTGAAAGTGTAACAAACAAACTTACATTCACATTTATAATATTAGTGGGGTATGTAGTAGTAAATATACCTAATAAAGATAGTGCCGCTGGTTGCATATTTGTATTAAAAACCCTTTAAGAAAAAGTTTAATTTTGAAGTTAAAGTGAAACAGCTAGTGTGAAATGTAAAAACAGAACCGATATGTGGCGAATAGAAATTATGTAAATATATATTTTCTAAGTATAAAATATTACGGTACTAGTCACCTAAAAAGTGATGTATATATTGAAATAGATATAGAATATTTTTTATATAGAGAGTATCTATATTTAAGCTTTGTATATATTGTGTTAGTTATTTATTTGTTTTAAAATAAAATAATTTATATAATGTATAATGATTGTTTGAAAAACAATAAATATTTTTAAATGTGTGTTTATTGTGTGAATTAGAATTGTTACAATTTAATTTTTCAGTCGTCGTATACTGATATAAATTATTATTTTTTTTTTTTGCAAAACTTGGCATAAAATGTTATACTTCAATATAAGTAAATGTCGTATGTGTTCCAAAGTAATTATTTGGTTTTATTGTTTATATTTTACGAATGCCTTCTCATATATTTTACTTGTCGGGGAATGGTAGTTTCTTTCTCATTTTTTTTGTACCAAGAAACTTACCATTAATTAAAATTCCCTATTTCTCGAGAGCTGGTGGATATTATTTGTGAACATTGAATTACTATAATAGATACTTTGTGATAGTCTTATTTACCATGTTTGTATTTGTAATTTGTAAAACAGTGAAAAAAAACATAACTTACTAGAAAATTGGTGCATTAAATTATACTACTTTAATACACAATTTGTTTTTTTTTTATGAAATCCGATCCCACTAATCGACCCTTGAATATACATCTACGACCATTGTAATAAATGACGATCTAGTACCTCGTATTAGTACTGTACCATCAAGTAAAACTGACACATTAAGAAGCAAAATACAGTGCAGTAACTATTACAGTTAAATATTTTATATATTTGTTGTAAATATTCTATGCAGCAGTTTCAGAGTAGTTCACTTAAAAGAATACAAATGAAGATTCAGCACCGTACAAGTTATAGATGGGATTCATCAGAAAATAATCTATATAAGACGTATGGTAGATGACAGAGAGTATCGTAAAAAAGCCACAAAAGAAAATGAAGTATTAAGTACACAATTCCTCGACCAATAATTATCGAATCGCCTACTTAGAAATTTTGTTTCAAATTTATTTTTACCCTACTAATCTTGGTAGTAGAATATAATAAAAAAACTCATTAGCAAATTTCTTTCAGTTCCAGTTTATTATACTTTCTTTTTTTATTCTTGGCAATTCAGTCCTCTTTAGAGACTATTAAGTGATAAGATTTAGACATTTTGGACAGATGAAACTATCTTCAACGAGATGGTGAGTCTCTTGTTGAAGCTCCCTAGGGAGTTTTTGTGCCAACTAATAGATCATGTTCCGAATGATTATTTATAGTTACTAATTTCACTTACGCTCTTCAGCTACACTAATTTACTAAAACGTTGCCTATATTAAACAATGCATGGCTAAATAAGTAAGTATATAAATAAAAATCACAACATGGTCGATAAAGATCCCGGCAAAACTTTATTATTCTTCTTGTCTTAGATTTTTGTCTGTCTACTGTTTTTTTGGGCTGCAAAATAGATTACTAATAAAACTTGGTTCTTTTTATAATCTGTATAATATTGTGTATTACCTATGTTGTGGATGTCACAGATTATGCACACAGTGAAAAAAAATTTCATACAATATGGCTGCGCAGTGGATTTTTGTAAAATAGAAATTATATGTTTATTGCTTGTGATAGTGCTTAATAATATTAGTGAAATATAGAACTTATATTGACATACCAATAAGTAATTTATTCGTTTATTTAAGTTTCTTTTATAAATCGTTTATGTTTAAATGTTTAGTCTAGTAGGTACGCGTCATTGATGTAATATTTTTGTATTTTTTGCATTTGTCAATGCCGGATAAGTGTTTTGTGTAAGTGATTTACATTGAAATGTCGTTCCCGCCTCGACCGCCGTTGGTACCGTACGGGATAGCTCCTGGTGTGGTCACAATGTCGATGCCTACACATGTAAGATAAAACTAACCTAACCTTTTTTTAAATTTTAAAACTACGTAAGAGCTGCATATACCATACTGTACCCATATGTAGTTTTTTTATTAATATTCGTATGTAGAAAATCGGCTATTTCATAATAGAAAAATTATCTAAACGGTTATAGACTTTAACGAAGACGTTATGTTTGAAACGGTTTTTACATAAAAAAAAAACAGAAAGTACATCATTTTAGCTGTCTGTGCCAGCTTTTTGCTGAAGTAAATAATAACTGAAGAATGAAAGGTTATAATCTGTGTTGATAACTTAAAAGAACTCTTTAGACATAATGTTATTAATATACTATTATTTTATATCTTACTAGCATTCGCCTGTGACTTAATGTACATGGAATAAAAAAATATTCTTCTATCTCTTACTTACAGACAACCAAGGTTATACAACTAACGTAGCCAAGTTAGTTTACTAGTATCCACAAACAATCCCAAAACCAAAAACAATATCCCAACTTATAATAATAATAATAATAGACTTTATTTAACAATCCATTGTACATTTGACATTAAATAAATATATTTTTAATTATTTGGCTGACATTGATACGCTAAGATTATCTTGCTTTCAAGCATAGGCCTCCCCTAGAGTTTGCAGCCAACCTTATATAGCTGATTGTACCAGCTGATTGTAACAACTGTTTAAATAAATTAACAATATTAGCAAATATATAATTACTTCTCTAAACCTTCCAAAACTACTTGTATTGTGGTAGGATATTTTCTAATACCTACCTGTCCAGCTACCACCCTCATATTAAAAATCTGCTGAGAAAAACCTATAGATTTGTGTACTTGCACTTGAGAGCCAGTCCCTCCACTAGGATTAGCTTGTCCACTATCTTGGGTCACATAGTCTCTAAACTTTAGGCATCATTTTGGCCACAATACTAAACCTATAAAGCATAAAAAAAATGTACAACCCTCTTGATTTTATTTGAACACATTAATCCTGACCTGGGCCTGGAACATTTACCCATATTTTATTTAGACTATCATTACATCAGTGAGTTTAAAGAAATTATACAGTTGCTTCATCAAACATTGTAAAAACAAATGATTTGACTGCTAGAAATGCTGTAAATGAAATCATATATTGTTAAATTCTAGAGGAATCCGCCTGGCTGGGGAGCATTATACTAATTATATCATTGACTGCTAATAGGCAAACTGGTTCATCATCTTGTCCTATTCTCAAGTCATTCGGGGTCGTTGCAATACCTTTTCTTCTTCCACAAATCTCTATCAGCTGCCATCTCTTCTTTTACTCCCTTTTGAATCATCTCATTCCTTACACACTCTATCCATCTTTTCTTTGGTTTTATTCTTCCTTTTCATCCTTTAACATTCTCATTTCCAAAGCTCTTAATCATGTTTCTTTTAAGTTTTTGAAATCTAAAATATAAGAACCATAAAAAAGTCAAAACAAATTAAGAAATAGTTTAATGAATAGGTGCATACTGAGATTCTGGTATAGTGTTATTTCTGGGTTAACCTGTGTATAATATTCATTTAGTAAATCTAGTTGTTTATATGTTGCCTTGGTAACTGTTGCTGTAACTTCCTTTTCACCATAGCAATGCTGACTATTCCGTGAACACAGTTTACCTGTGTAATGTATTTGCCAATTGATTTAATATGGTTAAAAGATTTATACTCAAAATTAAAATGAAATATACTGCATAAATTCTATGTTAATGTAAGGGCCTAAAAATGTATCTGTATATGTTTCAGCAAAGAAGTATTTAGTTAATTAAAGTTATTAAAACATAAACATGTTTTTTGTAAAGATATTGGTCTACTTGTGTTATTCCCCAAATCTTGTGGACCAGTTTGCTGTGTCTGATTTGTAATCCAGTCATTAAATATTGTTTTAGGTCATGGTTGGAGCTTACGGTACTACCACAGCCGGAGGCCGTAGCGCATTGCTACCGGCTCCTGGTGCACCGCCGGTGGCAGCAAAAACAGTCATAGCTAGAGGACCTACACGAAATACAAATGGACCCAAGGAAACTGAAGGACCGCCTGTTACGGTATTTATTGGTGAGTATCTTTGTTTGTATTTTTATAGGTGCTCTGTGGCCAAGAGCAGCCAAAGATAGGTTAGCTTGGAAAATCTGGAGGATGCCTGTTTGTTATAAGAACAAGCAGAAATAAAACTCCTGAACTGATGTGCAACAAATTTTATTAAATTCAAACAATAGAGAAGTGAAGATTATGTCTATATGTAATATACTAGGTGGTAGGGCTTTTTCTAATGACCGTCTGGCTAGCTACCACCCTCAAGTTGAAATTCTGCCATCAAAGACTTATAGGTGTGCCTCAGCAGTTGCATCTGAGAGCCAGTCTCTCCACAGGCATAGCGTGCTCACCTTGGGTGTCCATTATTTAACATCAGGTGAGATAGTAGGCATAATGATAAACCTGAAAAAATAAAATTTCTAAACACCAATTTTTTAAGTTTGTAATTCTTAGTAATTATCTTTGTGTTTATCTGATTTACTTTTTTTATTATAATGTCTCTGTTACTCGAAGCTTACCGTAAACATCCAAAGACACAATTGAGACTGAAAACTAACAATATATAAGTTTAGACTGCATAATTTACACAGTCTGGTATAATAATGCAAAAAGTGACTAAAGTTCATCCTACACATTCTCAATCTCTATTTCGTAAGACAGTAAATACAATTAGAGCCTGAAGTAACTTTGAGACTGAAAAAATGTGAATATCAAATGACTTCATAATTTATACAATCTAGTATGATAATACGAAATGTAACTTAATGATTTCTTAGGTTTACGCGAATATTATTCATTGAAATAAAACTAATTTAAACGGATTTTATCGCGGTTATTTATTAAATTTTGATCCCGACGTTTCGAAAGCTTTTCAGCCTTCGTGGTCACGGGGCGGACTGAGGTGTAGGTTGTCCAGAAAAGTTTATGTTACACATGTTTATGTTGAAGGTAGACACAGTAACATAAACTTTTCTGGACAACCTACACCTCAGTCCGCCCCGTGACCACGAAGGCTGAAAAGCTTTCGAAACGTCGGGATCAAAATTTAATAAATAACCGCGATAAAATCCGTTTAAATTAGTTTTATTTCAATGAAATGTAATTTTTCAGGTAACATATCATCGCGTGCACCCGACGCTATGATTCGCGCTTTGCTCGGCGCATGCGGGCCAGTACTGAGCTGGAAAAGGGTTTCCACTTTCGGTTTCTGTGAGTTTGCGGGACCCGAAGCGGCGCTTCGCTGTGTACGGCTCTTGAACGACAAGCAACTAGCAGATAAGAGCTTACTAGCCAGAACCGATGGTAAAATGCAGGCGCTTGTCGACAGTTACAAAAGTTAGTATCTCTTTTGACTGCCATGAAATCTCTATAAGTTATTTTACCATTATTAACAAAGTGATTTATCTTTCATAGTGATAAACTTATGGGTACGGAATATATCCCTATATCCTATGAACTACTGGCTTTTACCCGTGGCTTTACTCTCGCCAATATTGATTTTGTCAAACTAATCAGATGACGCAATATAAAGTTTCATACAAAGTTTATTCCTCTCTTTACTGCATCTCCAATAAGTTTTTCACAAGAAAAAGTAGCCTATTAATGTCTCCAAAGTTCTGTCTATCTCTATACCAAATTCATCACAATCAGTTTAGTGGTATAGGCGTAGCAAACGAGCTCACTTTCGCATTTATAATTATAGTAAGGATGAATGTATGTTCCTGGTACTGTCATCAAACATTCAGCAATTACCGTGGCAAATAAAACCTTGTTTTCAGTTTCACTATACATTTACAATATCTTATAACGGGACAACACTACTCAGTTATTGTATAACACCACTTATTTTTTTTATCAAATTTTAAATTGATTATTTACAATACCATTTAAAAATATTGTGTTTTACAGCTGAGCAACGGTCTCGGCTGGGCCAGGAGGAAGGTGGAGCCGAGGCTGGCGCTGAGGGAGGGTATCTCGACGCAAGGCAGAGGGCTCTTGACGAGGCAGCCCTTAAGAAACTTGACCAGATCATGCAAGATTACCAGGATGAGATCAACAATTATGAAACTATACAGAAAGGTATTAATTATTGTTCTAAGATAGTGAGACTGGCTGTCAAATTCAACTGCCGGAACATGCCTATAGGTATTTGGCGGCAGATTTTCAACTTGAGGGGGGGTACCTAATCATTACAATTAGAATAAAGGGCATTACAATAAGCCCTACCATGATGCTATGGTTTCATCACGACATATTCCTTCACCGAAAGCTCAACCTCACTGTAAGTGGATTCAAACCCATGTCCCTTGATGCGGAGTCCGTTCACACTACCAACTGAGCTATCGTCGCTTCATTGTTTATTATCGCTTAACTTTAGTTAGGTGGTGGTACTGCACAAGATTCATTTGTAGTACTATAGCCTTTTTCACTAATTTGATTTAATTGGTAACATGTATATGTATATATGAACGGTTGTATGTTCGTTCTGAGAAGTAAATTTCTCTGTTTGACTTTAATCTTTAGTACTAAATGATATAATTGAAAATAATGGACAAAATAAAGATAGTAGTTTGATGAAGGTCTTTCTTATCAATCAGTTAAATAGTGGTGAATGATTCATCTTGCACCATGTTTTCAATCTATTAATTGTTATTATAATTTGACATAAAGCATTATTTATTAGTCAATCGTATATTTCTTTTAAAACCAAGAATTGAAAAATTTAATTCTTTAATTCTAGCTGTTTCTGCTAGAGTCATAAAGATGATTCATTATACTTCACTTTGATTCTTAGTGTGATTTTATTTCACATAAAGTAACTTTATTTGTCATAAAGTGTTTTATATGACATAAGTCTTACCTGTTATAAAGTTTTATTCCACATAAAGTAACTTTTTTTGTCATAAAGTGTTTTATATGACATAAAGTCTTACCTGTTATAAAGTTTTATTTCACATAAAGTAACTTTATTTGTCATAAAGTGTTTTATATGACATAAAGTCTTACCTGTTATAAAGTTTTATTTCACGTAAAGTAACTTTATTTGTCATAAAGTGTTTTATATGACATAAAGTATTACCTGTTATAAAGTTTTATTTCACATAAAGTAACTTAATTTGCTATAAAGTATTTTTATATGACAAAGTATTTTTATTCGTCAGAGGAGGCAATATCGAAGACAGCGCGTGTTCTCGAGGAGGCGGACATATCGGAGGAGAAGCGCGACGTGATCCACCGGGAGATCGGGAAGTTCCGCGAGAGCATGAAGGTAATTGGGCATCGTGTGCCCCCGCGTGTCCCCCGCGTGCCCCCCGCGCGCCCCCCACACGACCCCCCCCTCGCCCCCCACACGTACAGGTCGGCATGGCGTCCAGCGCACCGACACTTGAGTCTATACCTATCGAGCCCTATGTATCTATGTGATTGTAACACATCGCTTTCTCACGTGGTTTTAGGGGGGCTTAGTGCGCCAGCTCCAGTGTAGGAGGTTCGATCAGAGAGGCATGTATATATGTAAGTTTTTTTTAACATTATTATATGTAATTTTACCAAGTTTTCAAGAGGAATTTGTTTAGATTATAGTATTTAGTAAAACTGCAGCTATAACATATCATATCCGGCAGCATTCGGTGACTAGTATGTTCCTAGTAAAATGACCTCAAGGCCCAGATCATTTTAGGAGATGCTAAGAGTTTTTAAAATATCTTATGAACAAAAATTTCAATTTTCCGTTTGTGTGCAAAATTAATATTAATTATGTGTGTCATTTACTATCAATATCAATTTATTTAATTAGTATAAAACAGTTCGAATCTGATATATAAATTAATTTGTTTCAACCTGTCCAGAAATAAACAGAATAAGTGTTCATTTTCTATAATGTTTTGAGATAATAATCAACACTTAACGATAATAATTTTTATTCGCTGAGTGCAATTCTATATGAGAAATCCAGTCTACTAGGTTAACTTTGGTTTTCTTCGATTCTATTCAAACTTTATCCCATGTACATAATTGAGATATATCTACTAACATATGGGTGAATCAACAACTTAGGCACTATTGAGGCGTAGAGTAAAAATATGTAATATTAATTATTTCAAGTTCCAGTATGTTTATTATTGTCTAGTACATTCCATTATGAACTTGGTTATATGAGTTTAATTGATGTGATTTACAGGAATGAAATGTTTTTTCTTTACCAGTTGATAGTCTATTTTAATGAGTGTACAAATATGGTGTATATAAGCAAATAATTATTTGAAATAGATATATTCATAAAGTTATGTTGTTGGATGCTCGAAATTCAAATGTATCTAAGTTATTTTCTGAATGAAATATAAGAAGACGGGATTCAGATATGGAATTTTAAAGTTATTTAAGAAATGTGTGTCATCATCTCACATAAAAGACACTATTTATGTGGGAAATTTTTTAATTACCAGTGGTTCTATAGGAATTGCTTAATAATTATTTTTTTTTGAAATATATGCTGATGAGAGTGATTTTATCATAGATGTTTTGAAATCATGCAAGTTTTTTTAATTGAAGGTAGAATAATGGTTTTTTAAGTCAATTAGTATGGACACAAAAGCAGTTCTCAAACGTTGATTCACTGATACGTCACTTGATATTTGAAAGAATTTTTTTATTTTATAATGTTTCTAAATAAATAAATATAATAATAATATGGTAACTTTAAATAAATTGATATGAATATTACTTAGGAGGGATAATCAATTGTGACATTTAAGATGATAATAGCCACCAATCAGTTATTGTGTCGTTAAGTAGAAATGTCACAGATTTTACGCTGTGGATGATAGTATAGGAGTGTGCAGCGATGTGTACCGGCGTATCGCGGGCTTTAAATATTATTTATTAGGGATAATCAATGGTGGCATTTTAGTTGACAAGAGCCACCAATTAGGTATTGTTTGGTTGATCAATGATAGTGTAGGTGTGTGCAAGCGATGTGTTCCGGCGTGTCGTGCGGTGTCGTGCGCTATGTCGCGTGTGAGTGAATGAGTGAATGATTCCCGCGGGTGATTGCGTTCGGCTCTGACGGTGTTGCCATGTAGGTCCGGCCGGTCTCCGAGCGCGTCCACAGCCTCTGCCTCGCCGGTGAGTCTCTATATACATATATTCATCATACAACACGATGTCTCCTTCACATCGATCTTTCTCGATTTTACACGTTAGTCAAACTATTTAATATAACCTCGCATTTAGTTGGTACGGTCACAAAAAAAAATTTTTTTGCTAAATTTGGGAGTTTCGTGTAAAATCGACAAAGGGATTTTAAATAGTGATTTTTGTCGCAACAATTGTTATTCGCGCATTTTTTATACTTATATATGCTATATATTAACACGTGTATATATAATAAATATTAGCACAGTATATGTATTTATATGGCGTTATTTTTGAGGTCATATGTATCGTTATAATTTTAAAAAAGTATATATAGTGTTTATATATGTATTTGCGGTTTATTTTTATTATATTATTTTTATGATGTAAATTAACGGTAGTTTTCATGCGAAACGGAACATTAATAAAATAAATGTCTTGCAACATTGTGCGACATTATTCCTGGATTTATGTTGCATTCTAAATTTATGTAATATCGATAGCGTTTTCACCTGGTTGGAATGAATCATGTGCGCAAATGAAATATATCATAAATGAGAACTGGAAACATGTATTTTGAGCTGTCACAATATTTTTGTGATAAGTTTTAACGAGGAACCCGGAAAGTTACTTCAATTTTTACACGATTTCCAACCATATATTGTTGGTTTGACAAGGCTAAAATTCTAAAAAAATAAAATAAACGGTTCGATGAGTCGCTGAATGATCCGTTTCGTATGACAACACCGAATGTCGCGACTTCATATTCGTGAGTTGTGAACGAGCGACTCGCGATCAGCTATTGCACACTCTTTTTTTTGGGTATAATTAACAAACAGAAGAAAAAAAATATGGAACGGAAAGTTTTACTTTCGAAAAAAAAAAATTATAGTTAAAATTAATAAAGGGTTGAAAAAAAAAAACAAACGGGTGGGACCGATTTGTGTGTATGTAAGAGTGTGGGGTTGCGATATCGCGTTATAATATACCATCGTGGCGCCGCCGCGGGAGCTCCGCCGCGCCGCCGGCCCGAGCGGGCGCCGCCCCCCCCCGCGCGCCCCCGCGCCGCCGCCCCCCCTCCGGACGCCGCGTAAGTACCGGTCGTGTCGTCCCAATACCGCTCCACGGGCTCGCGCGACGCATCAGTACGCGCTCTATTAGTACTTTGGGAATCTGTGCGCCGTGTCTTACGATACAATATACTGGTACTCTGTGTATCGACACGCTGCATGGCCGTACTTTGGAAATCGGTACGCCGTGTATTAGTATATAATGTATTGGTGCTTCATGTATCAATACGCCGTATGTTAGTACTTGAGTAATCCGTGCGCTGTATATTAGTATATTGAAAATCAATACGCACTATATTAGTACGTATTCTATCAATACGCTATATATAAGTCTGTTTAGAAACAATACACCATATACTATTATAGCATGTTTTGATACATTATTTATCAATACGCCGTATAGTAGTACTTCATGTATCAATTACACTTTCTATTAGTACGCAACGTATCAAGCGCCAGTGACGACAATATTGATAACTAATCAAATATTATGTTTACAATAATTCTACGAAAAATTATTTTTGGATAATCTGGGTTTAGTAAGGTTTTAGGCATAGAAAACATCGTAACACATCTATCGATAATACATAGTTGGAAATCCCTGAATAATCATGAATATAAATTATAAATGTACTATTTGAGTTGTATAAAAAGCGATTTATAAATATAAACTGTTTTATTTGTCTACCTAAATGTTGTTTATTCTTAAGAAGGACCTTTTGTCCTACACTTAAATCGAATGTTTTCATAGTGGAAGGTGACAACTTCTATTTAGTTTAAACTTTTAACTTTATGAAATATCGGTAAAAGCCTGTCGATGTAGCCCTTTATTTGAGAGTAAAACTGATTGCCCATCATAATTTTAATACACTGTCAGTACTAATGAGTATGGTATCGTAAAAACTATTTTGTTAGACAGTACATAACCATATTTATCCTGAAACTTAAAATATTATAGACGACGCAGATCTATGAGATTAACTTCAACGAAAAATGTATGAAATGTAGTAATTTGCTGTCAACGGTCGAGTTTTGGGTTTATCAAATATATTCTGATATTAGTGTGAAAGCTATTACAATTGAAAATAAATATATTTATAAATAGTGATACAAATCAGTTGCTGTAAGGTTCAGTTAGATGTGAGAAGAAATATTCAGAAGGCATTTATTGATATTCAATCTACGCTTGTCCTGTACTCGTCTATGCCATATTATTATTATTTTTATATATTTTCGTAAAAAATGTAGTTTTTACTATTTATAAAAACACATGTTAGGAATATTTGATATCTTTTATCTCCCGGTCTGACGATCTAATATGAAAGGAACTTACAAGTATTTCATCGATAGTACGCGGCGATAGAGATGTGACGTAAGGGAAAATAGTGTCGTTCTGCGAGCTACAACTAAAGAAGTTATCGATACGTAAGTGTTAATTCGATGACACCTCTAGTGTTTGATAAAACCATTTCTCTCTGGAAGGTATACATTTTTTTTTTTTCAATTATATTATCAGAGTTCTAGGTTGTCGCGTGATTTTCTTCTCATGTTCTGTTTTTTCATTTCTAATAATTTCGAGACTCCATTTTTAATACTTTTCTATGTCGATTTAGGTAATGAAAGAAATTAAATAGTTTATAATTGAAATATAATCAGGACAATAATTAGTTTTGTTATAGTTGTGAACATTATATATCAGATAGACAGTGTTTTTTTTTATAGTTTAGGTTTTAGCGTTATGGCCATAATCTCACCTGATCTTAAGTGACAATACGACCCCAGTTAGACACGCTAAACCTGTTGAGGGTCTGGCTCTCAAGTACAACTTCCGGTATAGGTGTGCTATTGGTATTTGGCTGGTTTATTCGTCCTTGACATATCTAGATTCCCAGGCGTGCTTATATTTTACAAGGAAATATGTTGCCCCAATAAACTCGGTGCCATTTAACATGGACAATGATAGTAAAGGAACTGCTAGATGAGCGAGTGAGACAGAAATATGTATATATACGATGGTCCTGTGCGTTAGAGTGAGACACGTGCACGTTTGGACGCAGGAGGAGGCCGAGGTGGTGGTGCGGCGGAAACAGCCGAAGGACGAGCCGAGGGAGAAGGAGCGAGAGAGAGAGCGCGACCGGCCCGCCGAGCGCGACAGGGACAGAGAGCGCGAGAGGGAGCGGGAGAGGGAACGCGACCGGGACAAGGAGAGGGAAAGGGACAGAGATAAGGACAGGCGGCGGCGGAGCACCTCCAGGTACTTCCACTGTTTACATTCATTCTAGGGACAAAACTTCGCTGCAGTTTAAATCATACTAATATTATAAACGCGAAAGTGAATTTGTTTGTTTGTTACGCATTCACGCCTAAACCACTGCATCGATTATGATGAATTTTGGTACAGAGATAGATGGGACCCCCGAAAACGAAGATTGGTTACTTTTACGAAAAACCTATTTGAAGTGGGTTAAAGTGAAGGATAAACTTTGTATGAAACATTTTGTTACGTCACCCGATTTTATTTGCCAAAAAAGTCATTAACGCGATCGAAACCGCACGTAAAATGTAGTAAATTGTATTTTGCATAATCGCGTGTATGGTGGTAGGGCTTTCTCTAATGTTTATCTGGCTAGCTACCACCCTCAAGTTGAAAATCTGCCGCTAAATAACAATAGGTGTGTTCCGGCAGTTGCACTTGAGAGCCAGTTCCTCCACAGGTTTAGCGTGTCTACCAACTTGGACCGTATCGTCACTTAAGATCAGGTGAGATTATGGCCATAACGCTAAATCTTAACCAAAAAATAAAGGTAGATTCGAACTCAAGTCCCTTCATCTCCGTCGCTAACATCGATTCTAGTAATACTTGGAGACATTTCGCAGTTCTTTGTATGGTTGGTGAGTGTGTTATTGTTTGCAGGACGAAGGACCGAAGAGACGACCGTGACAAGGACAGGGAGAGGGAACGCGAAGAGAGGGAGAGGGACAGAGAACGCGAACGGGAGCGGGAGAGAGAGCGAGAGAGGTATATTATGTACAGTATATTATAAATTATTGGTTTTGTAGCTATACATTGATATATATATATATATATATATATATATATATATATATTTAATTATGACCAGCAGTGGTCAGTGCATTATAACAGTTACAAATTATAATTAATGCAATTCTGAATAATAAAAACTATTTTAATGCGTGATAAATAATGAGGGTAATTTATATAACTTATTTTCCCTAAACAGTCCCGCAACATTAGCCCTAAAACTAGAAGGGGGGGAGTCTTTAAAAATGATAATATTTACATTGAGAGTGTCATAACATTTACATATTCATTTCATCTACGTATATTATAATTGAGGTAGTCCTGAAAAAGATACACTGAACTTTGTCAAGTTAAACAAAATATTAAACGGAAGAGATTAAAAAAAATATATAAATTATCATTGGTTGACAAATAATGGGAGGAATTTATAAGTTACGAGTCTCTGAACAGTTACGCGACATTAGTTCTAAAAGGTAGTCTTTAAAAATGTCATTATTTACACTGAGAATGTCATAACATTTATATATTCTTGATAGGAGGTAAAAGGTCGGTATTCGCGACAGGTTCGTGTAGCAAAAAGCTAGGTTATCTGGGACGGTTGTATGTAAATAAATATGCTACACTGTTTCGTCTCTTATCAACAGAGAGATTCGGGAGAGGGAAAGAGAGAGAGAAATGCGGGAAAGAGAACGCGAACGCGAGCGGGAACGGGACAGGGAGAGGTGAGTTCGTTTTTATATTTTTTTTCCCATCTGAACGTGTAATTTCTGTTTCCGTCTCTAGATTTACAAATCAAGGGTAATGCATTAAAACAAATAGAATTATTTTATTCAATTTAGGTATAATCCAGTCGTCAAGAACAGACCATAAACTCGATCTGGTTATAATTATGTTTTTAAGTATATATATATATATAATATGTAGAAAGATAAAGTCGCAAGCTAACATGAATTCTAAGCTTCTGATGTAGAATAACTTTCTTAGTTACCCTTAGTAGTTGTTTAGAACATAATCGGAAGTAGTTAAAAGGTAACAATAATCGGATGAATAAAGTCAAGTTTGAAGCGATGATAGCTCAGTGGTAGTGTGTACGACTTCGCGTCAAGGGACGTGAGTTCGAATCCAAGCACCTACGATGCGTTTGAGCTTTCGGTGAAGGAAAACATCGTGAGGAAACCATAGCGTGGTGGTAAGGCTTTTTCAAACGCCCGCCTGGCTAGCTACCACCCTCAAGTTGTAAACCTGTCGCCAAATAGCAATAGGTGTGTTCCGGCAGCTGCACTTGAGAGCCAGTTCCTCCACAGGTTTAGCGTGTCTATCAACTTGGGCCGTATCGTCACTTAAGATCCGGTGAGATTATGCCATAACGCTAAACCTTAACTATTAAAAAAAAAGTCAGATTGGTAAACGAATTTCTTAGTAAACCACGGATTCACCGTGCTGGTGTAGGTACATTGTGAAACCTAATCGTGGCAGAAAGAGGGTAACACGAGGGAATGTCCGAGACTTGCGACACGGATATAAGTTTAAGGGCCTCTTTTTCGACTATTGTGAACACTCACCGTCACCGCTCGTGCCTCTCTGTGCCCAGTGTAAATTATTCCCGATAATGATTTACAGCATAAATACTTAAACAGTGTCAATAATAAATAAATATTAAATATTACGTCCCTACGGTAGAACAATAGTTCTAGCTATGTACGATGAATACGCCTCAAGCGCCTCGCTTTGACTGAACACAGGACCGCGCTCGCAACGCGCTTTATACTAATCAGCGTTATAAACTACCCTCCTGCCATAAACCATATAACGCAATCTAATCTCCTCTAAGAGCAAACTAAGACATAAGCTCACAATATACAAAGTATGCATACGTCCCATACTTACCTACAGTTGCCCCGTATTCGCTCACGCTTCGCACACAACCCTTCGCAAACTACAGGTTCTGCAAAATATATTCATGCGTATAGCCGTCCAAGCCCCTCCCTATGTCCGTAATGTAGATCTCCATAACGGATCTTCCATCGATATATGCATATATCAAAGACCTTACAAAGAGATTCTTCGAAAAAGCCGAAGTTCATCCCAACCCCAAACAGTACACTCAGTTAGCTTCAAGACCAATTCGCACGGCCTTGAGCCTAGGTTCGATCCTCCAGATAGAGGCCCTCGAGTGACTCTGCTCCCGCGGTACAGTGACACTATATTATCACACCGCATACCATCCATGCACACCCACACTATCGATAAGGTCCTGCTAGGGTCACTAAATTACTAAGTTAGGACCTATTGGTTAGTTAGGATCGCGAATCCTTTCTTCACTTTCCGGCAGCAGCCCAAGCCGAGGTTCGGCCATCCTGGCACCCTTGCGCCCGCTGCCTCGGAGCTGAGTGCCCTCAGCACTCGCCCCAAAAAGTTGGGTGAAGCTGTCAAAGCCCCTTAGGCTAACAGCGTACGTCAAGTCTAAAAAATAAACCATAAAACACTCTATAACTACGTACCTGTATATACGTAATTGAGCTAAAAAAAATTAAACACATTTGTAATAGATTTTAGCGCATGTATAATGAGGGGTGTCAATTCCAGACATCACCATCGATGACATATTGATCCACTCTGTAATTACCTTTTGACACCAAAACCCGCTTGAAACGGTTCTGGAACTTACTATCAGGCAAAGCAGTAACGTGTTTTGTAACTTCGTTTTAACACCCAACCATATTACCTAAAAATCTCTTACTGGTTTTACTGATTCCCACATACGAGGTGACCGATTTGGTCCCGACTTTTATTTAAGTCATGTCGGTCTTAGCGTCAAACTAAGCGACGTTATTCGAGTGGCGGTCATTGGATCTTACTGCATATATATGTATATATATATATTCGCTTGTAAAATAGAAATGCGCGAGGTTTGTGCGAAAACCGATAAGCCAGCGATATCTGTGACCATATTGCCTAGTATATACTAGGTAAATGCCATTAGAACTCGGTTATCGAATGCGGTGCTTGCATACAAAACTTTAAATTGATATTCTGTTCATTTTACTTCAGTTAATTTACAATTCCGTATAAAAGTACTAAATACTTGGTTATATGATAAAGATTTGGATAAAATCTACATACACATTAGTTTAGTGTTGTTGGAAGTGTTAGGATAAGTGATTTTGATAAGTTTTATTGTGTTTTTGTTGATTTCTATAATAGCAGGCCAAAGTGTCAGCACTATACCTGATGGTAAGTATGTTGACATTAAAATATTATCGACTGTTGTCGAGAGAGAAGCGATCAGATCGGGTTCGAAGATTCAGTTAATGATATTAAATATCTTTTCAAATAATAATAAAATAATCTGATGGTTTATAATTATCGCTAAATTTTATAAAACAACAATGTTTTACATGCGGCTGAGCTCGCGTTAAATTGAATTTCTTGAAACAGATCGGATGACGAAATGAAAAGTCGTATACAAAGTTTATGCCTCTCTTTACCCCACTTCAAATAGGTTTTTCGCGAGAAAAAGAAGCCTGTCACCATCTCCAAGTTCCGATATATCTCCATACCAAAATTCATCATAATCGAATCAGTGGTTTAGGCGTGAAAGCGTAACAAACAAACAAACTCACTTTCGCATTTATAATTTTAGTAACGATTAGAATGCGAAAGGCTTTTGCACCAAAGCCTCTGAATCGATTGTTTAGAGATAGATGAGAACCCGAGGACGGTGATAGAGTACTTTTTCTTGCAAAAACGTTATTTGAAACGGAGTAAAGACAGGGATAAACTTTGTATGAAGTTTTTTTGCGTCATCATATATGTTTGACAAAATCCATATTAACGCGAGCGAAACCGCACGTAAAGTCTAGTATTTGATATCAGTAAGAATGTCTCCCGTCGCGTCTGCCCGTCTGTTTGTGACAAACTCAAAAACTACTTAAAGGTTATTCATGCGGCTTTCACCAACAGATAGAATTATTCAAGGGGAATGTTTAAATGTACAATTTTTATGGGTTTATTTGAATTAGATCAAACATGAAAAAGTGAAAGGCAAAGTGAACCTCTACTATTAGATATAATGTTGTCGACGCCAATTATACGAATATTGTCGTTGCATCCGTACATACGGACACGCTACGAGATAGAAAGAGACGAGAGACTCGGCAATGGGTATTATTCTTTATAGATAGTGTGTGGAATGTAACATATGTTATAGTTTTCGTTTAAAATAGCTTCATTTTGCCTGTCCTGTCAAACTACTTTCATAAACGTCAAAATTATTTGTCTGTGGTTGGTTTACTTTATTGTCCAATAGCTGTCCGATTTTGGAAATTTTATAATACAGCTTTACTCCTATTGGAGGTAGCGTGATGTTAATACCTGAAAGTGTTCCTCTATGTCAAATACAAAGATGATTTTTCCGCGTATATACTATAGTTAATGTCTGTGTCTCATCTGATCTTAAGTGACGATACGGCCCAAGTTACCAACTTTTTTTTTTTTTATTATAAAGTATTATTATTTTTGTTTTATTTTATATGTATTTTGAATGTGATCTTATAAAAATTTTGTTGTCTCATGAAACTAACAATTGTATAATTCTACAATTTTGCTCGGGGCACTCGTTTTTTTTTAATAGTTTAGCGTTATGGCCATAATCTTACCTGAACTTAAGTGACGATACGGTCCAAGTTGGTAGACACACTAAACCTGTGGAGGAACTGGCTCTCAAGTGCAGCTGCCGGACACACCTGTTGCTGTTTGGCGGCAGATTTACAACTTGAGGGTGGTAGCTACCCAGGCGGGCATCAGAAAAAGTCCTACCACCATGCTGTGGTTTCCTCACGATGTTTTCTTTCACCGAAAGCTCAAGCTCATTATAGGTGTATTCGAACTCATGTCCCTTGACGCGAAGTCGTACATACTACACACTGAGCTATCATCGCTTAATGTAGATACATGGGTATAGGGGGCAATCCTCAATAAGGCCCTCGCTATACAAAATGTTAACTGTTTCTATCTAAAGTAATCTATGTGAAGCTTGGAGTCACTTTGTAATAAATTTCCCATGAATATTTTGTATATAGATAAAAAAGTTTTTTTTTACTTTTGTCAATTCTGTTCTGGTTCTTGGTAGGATCTTGATTTGTCATATTGTGGTTTTTAATTTGCTTCATAAACAAACTTCGTTATTTACTAAGTTAATGTGTTAAGTGAAATTGATTTTAAATAATAAAATTAATTTGTGGTAATAAATTAAATTAATAGACATATAGATTACTACAACAACTCGTTGGCTTGTTATTAATTTTCTTGTTCTCATGTCCTATATTTGTCTTCAATTATAGTACAGTAGGATATTGTAGGAATTACTTTCGAGAAAACACGACATATCTACTCTATAGGGTTAAATTTGTCTACGGACGACTCGTTAGTCAGTTTGCGTTGTTAATGGTATAGAAATACTATCTATCAATGTTTTTTAAAGATTTAGCGTTATGGCCACAATCTCACCTTATGTTAAGCGTGTTAAGTGGCCCCAAAGATGGTGGACATGCAAGCCTAGTGGAGGGACTGGCTCTCAAGTGCAATTGCCGGAGCACACCTTTGTGTATTTGGCGGTAGATGATCAATTTGAAGGTGGTAGCCAGGCGGGTGTTAGGAAAAACCCTACTACAATGCAGTGATTATTGTATGTGATCTGTAAATTGTCAAACAGAGAGAGGGAGAGAGAGAGGGAGCGGTCGCGGGAGAGGGAGAGGGAGCGCGAGCGGTCCCGCGGACGCAGCCGCAGCGAGGTGGACTCGCGCCGGGAGAAGGAGATAGAGGAGGAGTTAAGGGAGAAGAAGCGACTCGAGAAGAAAGCAAGAGAAAAGGAGGCCGCCTACCAGGAGAGGTATATTTTTACTTCTAATCTATTAAAATTGAGTTGTTTCGTCATAGATAACTAGCTATGCCCGCGACTTCATTTGCGTGGAACTAATAATGCCCTTTTTGAAGTGAAAACTTGTATAGCGCGGTTTGCATAGGGAGTAAATTCATGTAAGTCGTCATCGACATGGTCACGTGACGTGTTAACGTATACATTATATCCGTTCCTATTAGTATAACTCATTGTGCTGTAACACAGTTTTGATTTACAAGTTTTAATTTAAGTTCAAGCAATTAATTTGATTATCCAAAAGTAACAACTGTTTATAGTTTTAAGTTTTCTTTTCTGTCGGCAGTCCTCGTGACTGATATGAAATTATTGTCTTAAATACTGGAGTATTTTCTGTACAGGTTAAGGAACTGGGAGGCGCGGGAACGCCGCAAAGCGAAGGAGTACGAGAAAGAGAAAGAGAGGGAGAGGTGCCGCGAGGAGGACCGGGAGAAGGAGGCCAAGAGACTGAAGGAGTTCCTCGAGGACTACGATGACGAGAGGGACGACCATAAGTACTACAAGTCAGTGGTTTGAAATCATTATTGATTCGTATGCAGTGAGCTTTGGTATTGGAAAATATGATACTTATAGTATCACTTTTTGTATTTTTTTTTGTCGAAATTAATAGTTATATTAAGTAAAAAATTATATTTAAAATATGTGTTCGAATTTTCATTAGTTCGTAGTCAGTGGTTAGATTTTGGTAGTTGTAAAATTGAAAAAAAAAAATAGTCTATATATGTTTATTGATTTACTGTGATTTAGATTTTGATGGTTTTGCAGCAGTTAGAATTTTGTTTAGAATAATCAATGTGTAGGAAAATTAGTTACATATTCAACAATTATGTTGAATATTTTGAATAGTTTTAGTAATTTTATAAGTTTATTTCGCAAATGTTGAATTCAATAAGCGTTTTTTTCTAATGATTATATCGTATGTATCATGGATTGGTTTAAAGTTTTTGACCATACTTTCTTCTATATTGGAAAATGTATCAAAATAGAAATTTATAATTCGAGTGTAAATGGTTACATGGTCAATTTATTCGTATTTGTAGTGAGAGTGAGGGGTGCGAGTAGTGAAGGACTACCTAAATCTTGGGACATGTAGGATTGCAGTAAATTACACACTAGAATGTGAGCTTAGATCTACTCTAGCACTTTTCTATTAAACCTAAGTGATCGTAGACATGAATGAGTAGTGAAGGTATGTGCCGATACATATCGAAAAGGGGTTTTTTAATCTACATCCTTGTCATAAGTCTCATAAGTTGCTTAGAGTTTTGCTTTGCTATACGATAAAGTTGACATTCGTGTGGTGAATTTGTTTCTGTATAAGTTTAGATGTTTAGTGATGTTAGTGTAGTGTGTTTGTAGTGTACAAATATATTGTAAATGAAAATGAAAATATCTTTATATAACATAAATTATTAACACATTGCAAACAAATTATCTGTTGATCCCCGCACTAGGAAATAAATCCTGTATCGCGGGTAAATTGTAATTTCAATTATTTGTATTATTATTATTTTCAATAAATTAATAAGTACAGACTTATGTTGAACCGGTAGTCTGTAATAAACACGCGAGACAGTACGCCTCGGACTGAGGCTGGTCATATTGCGTGCATCTCTCGTACAATATTACGCTGATGTGATATGTAGGAATATGAATATATGTAAAGTGAGGGTAATGTCGTGCGGCGGCGCAGGGGCAAGGAGCTGCAGCGCCGGCTCGGGGCGCGCGTGCGCGAGGCGGAGGCGGACGCGCGCGAGCGGGCGCGGGAGCTGCACGACCTCGACGCGCTGCGCCGCGGCATCTACGCCGACCGCGCGCCCGACGACCCCGCCGCCGCCGCCGCCTTCGAGAAGGTACCGCCCGCACTCGCCGACACGCACTCGCCGACACGCCGACACACTGCTACACCGACACACTGCTACACCGACACGCTAGCCGACACACTGCTACGCCGACACACTCGCCGACACACTCGCCGACACACTCACCGACACGCCGACACACCCACGCACCGACACGCCGAAGCACACCTGCGAACTCACACGCACTTACCCGCTCCACACCACCGACCACGGCTGGCCTTTATAGAAGCAACTGGCTCTCAAGTGCAGCTGCCGGGACACACCTATTGGTATTTGACGGCAGATTTCCAGCTTGAAGGTGGTAGCTAGCTTATTAGAAATATTGTGATAACTGTTTCTGGTTTCTGTCTGGATTTTGAAGTTTACGCGTGGTGCGTTTTAATGGGTAGTGTTGGGTGATTAGCATCTAATGAGCCGGCACATGACCCTCACACTTTTGACACATTGCATTGAGGAAATCCGTAAAGACTAGAATCTTAAACTCCACGTTACAAAAAATAAAAAGTATGTTTACTAGCCAGTCGGGCATCAGAAAAAGGCCCTTCTAGCATGTTATGGTTACTTCACGATGTTTTACTTAACCGAAAGCTCAAGCTCATTGTAGGTAACATATAAAATCATGTAAAATTATGTATATTTTTAATTACTTAAATTACAGGGGAAAATTGGTGTAAATTTAATAATTGAAAATTACTTAATATTTATTCTCTATTAAAAAATTGTTAAATATATATAAGTCGAAATAAATAATAAAATATAAGAAATAATATTTTTTCTATTGCTCTATGGAACTCTTATAAATTAAACAAATGCTTAAGATAACACCTTGATAACTGTATTGAATCGGAATGTTGCATTGCAGGTTAAACGTGAACAAGAAGAGTTGTACAAGCCTCGCCTGCTGATCGACGTGAGCCTGCAGGTGGAACAGCAGAGGGAGAGAGAAGAGCAGAGAGCTCGACAGAGGGAGGAGGCGCGGAGAGAGGTATGTCACACTAAATAACTAATAATTGAGTAGATGATACCTATATATACTGTAAGAAATGCGAGGACTGCAAAAAAAAATACTGGTAAATTGGATGCAATCCTTACTAATAATATTATAAATGTGAAAATGAACTTGTTTATTTATTACTCTTCCATGCTTAAGTGTAGAGATAGGACCTTGGAGATGGTGATTTGCTACTTTTTCTGTTATAAAACTTATTGTAAGTGGGCTAAAGAGAGGTATAAACTTTATATGAAACTTTTTATTGCACCATTAGATTTGTTTGACAAAAGAAAGATTAAAGCTAGTACATTTAAACCGGTTAGAGAATGTTTTGTTATTCTTTTATTTTTAAAGTTCAAATCAAGTCAATCAAGTATTACTGAATTAGCAATTTTATTATTAAAATTGTTTTAAGGGTTTTTGTGGCAAAATAGAATGTCTCTGGTTATGAACGTTGTATAATAACTTTTGGGTATGATAAAGCTACCTGAATGGTTTATGATAAGAGGAGTCAGAGTGTTGTTGTTGTGGTGATATTGATATAAACTTGTTGGTAGTGAATAAGGAGAAGTGTGTTATGTATCGGTGTAGGCGCGGGAGCGGGTCGCGCGCGAGCGGGAGCGGTACCTGCGCGCGCAGGCCTCGCGCCAGCTCCCCACCGAGGCTGAACCCATCGACTCCGACGACAGGTAACCGCTCTACACCCGCTCACCCGCTCACCCGCTCACCCGCTCACCCGCTCGTGCGCACACACACTCACTCACTTACTCATCCATTCACACGCTCATCCATTCACACGCTCATCCACTCGAGCACACGCTTACTCATCCACTCATTCATCTATTCACACTCACCCACTCATGCACATACTACAATCCACACCACCTTAACTAAAAATTCTTGAAGACTTGTTTAAAAAAAAATTATATTAACTTACAACAAGAGTGGAATTCTTTTAGATGAAATTCTGGATGTATTGAAATTTCGTATATTTATTTTTACAATCATTGAACGAATTTTCCAATTTACTTGTAAAGAGATGTATATTTCCTTTTAGATAATAAATATAAAAGTTACATTACAAAATCTACTGACTTTATAATTGTTAATCATAGACAAAAATCGTAGATTTTGCCATGATATTTTTTAAAGCGAGTGAATGAATATTATTTTGTAGATGTAAATAATTTTGGAGAATATAAATCTTTATATATAAACAATTCGTGTGACGTTGTTTGTCCGGGATGAAATTCTAAATTACTGAACCGATTTTAATCAAAGCAGAACAAAACGAGTGTATAAATATGAGTTGAAGTGAAATCTGTATAATGTGTACGGTTCCAGCGGCGGCGGCGCGGACGGAGCCGGGAGCGCGTCCCCCACGTCCCCCGCGCCCCCCAGCACGCCCCCCACGCCGCCCTCGGCCCCCCAGCCCCCCGCGGGCCCCCCGTCCCACGCGCCCCACCAGCCCCACCAGCCCCACGGCAAGCGGCACCACCGCCACCGCCACCACCACCAGGAGCGCCCCACCACGCCACCGGTCAGTATACCTGAACGTAATAAATAGTGCCTTTGCACGATTCTAGGGATCTGATGATCTGGCTATTCAAACCGCCCTATCGTCTAATCTATCTATTGAAATAATTAAAAAAAATGTAAAAAACTATGTTCAACAATTACCCTGGTCGAATCTGGAAATCATGAATTACTAACACAAAAATTAAAGAGCTGTAAAGATCATTGATATCGCAAAATCGAATCGTTAATCGATTTCGGTTGTGTTGATTATCGATATGAATGAATAATTGAATAAATAAATTTATCTTATTGGTACAAAAAACAATATAACGTATAGTACAATTGTATGTTGCTAACTGCAGTAGTTAGTAATCTAAATGTGTCGCAGTTAACAGCGCCCACCTCCGGATACTGACAGAATTTAAGGGAACATTGAAATTAAAAAAGAAGTTAAACAATATTAAAAAAAAAAACTGAGAATTAAAAAAAAAAGAGTGAAGTGTGTGTTTTTGTGTGTGTGTTTGTGTGTGTGTGTTTGTGTGTTTGTGTGTGTGTGGATGTGTGTGTGTCATGTTAGTGGCCAAACGGAATTTAGTTGTCTAAAAATTAAACTAGTACACGTTGGATATGAGACTTTCAGTATCATCATATGTGAATGTCATTAGCCATTGAAGAGTCTTTTTACAACATCTGTAAGTCATGAACAGTGGCATTGTCCCAATAAAATATCGATTCACCGAAGAATGGAGCTATATTATTATAAAAATCATTTGAGTATAGTCACCATAACTATAAAGTTGTGTTTTTAATATAAAAAAATATAAAAATGTATTGTGTCCATTGCATAATTTTTATCTATACTAATATTATACAGAGAAAGATTTATATTTTTGTTTATAACAAATAATTTCATGAACTACTGGACCAATTTCAAATAATATTTCACTGTTAGAATGCTCTAGTATTCTTGAGTAGCATAGGCTATGAATTAGTCAAATAATTTTCAGTTCCATGCAAACGAAGTCGCAGACATAACTAGTTTTATATAAATATCGATAATGTAAATTTCGTTAATACATACTAATATTATATTCTCTCAAATGTTTTAAAATCTAAAATGAAACGCACTGAATTTGTTTCTTGTTACTCGCGATAAGGTTGAAGTCAGAATGTGTTTGTCTATATCCTTTTGGAAAATTATAATCCTGTATAATTATGAATGTTTTAATAATATTTTTCCCGGTTTTCAGAGTCCGGATGGAGGGGTGACTCCGCCCCCACCGACGTCAGCAACACACGGACATGTAAGTCGCTTCTTTATATATCTTATATATATATATCTATGTATACATGTAGCAAAACTGTACAAAAAGTCTTTATTGTATAGCGAATATATTTCCAAAATGAAATAGCCAATAGGTAAGGGATAATCAGCAATTAGCCATTTTTGGGAAATCATATCTGTGCACGCATAGCGTAAAATGTACGAAACCTATGTAGGTAACTTTTATACGTAAAAATTGTAAGCAAATTGAAGTATTACTTAGTTTTTGTTTCATCCCGATCGGTTCACTCTATCAAGAGATATGAGATAATATGAATTGAAAGTGTTCTCACGTACGCAATTCAGTTACTTGCGACGTCAAAATAGAACTAATGTTGACAGTTGAACTCCATGTTCGATAGATGGCGTTGTGCATATGAAGTCATCATGTAACACGGATATTAACTGTACTCGTTATTTAAGCGATGCGATTAAGTTTTCGACAACCACGCAAACGAAGTCGTGGGCACAATTAGTAAATAAATAATATTGTAATAATATAAATTTTATTTAATCATCTTTATAAAAATATAAAATATATATATATATATACCATTTATTTTGAAAGTGGTGTAAGTCCATTTTTGAGAAAAATGAGCTATCACGTAATTCATGCTTAATTTAATGTAATTTTTTTATATATAACTAGTTCGTGTTTAATTTCTCAAAAAAATCCCATGTTTTGTACAACTTAAAATTTGTCGGTAAATGAAATTACATTATCGACAAATATTAACCTTTAATTTTCTCGAAACAAAAGAAAATGGACTTACACCATTTTCAAAATAAGCGGTCCATATATATATATATATAATCTATGTTACTCAGGACTAACGTATTATTGTAATGGTGAAACAATGTTTGAATACGGCCAGTTAGTTCTTGAGTTTATTCGTTAAAAACAAAAATACAAACGTTTCCTATTTATAATATTTATTGTTATATAACAGAGTGGGACATCAGCGAACAGCTCCCCGATCACAATCAGCTTCAAGAATCACCACAAGCAGAGCCCCAACAGCGCAACGGACACACCTAACGGTAAGCATATCATTCTGGTGTACCAGAACCCCCGACAGGAACCAAGCCCTTAAGTGGTTCCCCGCTTGTCTTATTAGTATTCAAATTTCTTCTGAGCATTATTGTAGTTACAGAGATGTAAATACATATATAACGGATAAATTGTCTCCGTAGTGTTTTTAAAATGTAAACTTTCACTATTCGTTCCTTGTGTTACGACGTTTCCGATAGGACCGTACCGTACTTCGGCTTGAGCGCGAATGATCATAGTGCATTTTTTTTTTTTTTGTGATGGGACCTACGCTGTTAGCCTGAGGGGTTTTTTTGTGATGGGACCTACACTGTTAGCCTGAGGGGCTTTTTTGTGATGGGACCTACACTGTTAGCCTGAGGGGTTTTTTTGTGATGGGACCTACACTGTTAGCCTGAGGGGTTTTTTTTGTGATGGGACCTACACTGTTAGCCTGAGGGGTTTTTTTGTGATGGGACCTACACTGTTAGCCTGAGGGGCTTTTTTGTGATGGGACCTACACTGTTAGCCTGAGGGGTTTTTTTTGTGATGGGACCTACACTGTTAGCCTGAGGGGTTTTTTTGTGATGGGACCTACACTGTTAGCCTGAGGGGCTTTTAGAGCCTCACCTGAACTAGAGGCAACTCGCACGAGGGTGTCACTAGTGACCGAACCTCGGCTTGGGCTGTTGCCGAATCGCGTAAGAGGAAATCGAACGCGGTACTAGCTATTGATAAGAAAAAATAGAAATGTTATTAATTGTAAAAAAGGAAAAATCGAAACTAACTGATCCCCTTTGGGATCTGAAAAGCTTATTTTGATTCCGAGTGCACACAGTGGGGATGTATTTGTAGGGATCGTCCATGTGTACACAAGTTCTTAGGATAATTGTTACAATTAATTTTGGTGATATTTTCAAATACGAGTTGTAGTGGGAATCTGTTTCACGGTAATTTTACGTTGTAGTAATCAATCTGAATTATTTTATCCGGGCTTATTGATTTTAATTGTATTTGCTCAGACACATATATATATATATATAAATATATTTTCGGTCTTTCTGTATTTTGTATGTGGAACTGTGGGCGTTATTAACCGCGACACAGTTTTCGCTACAATGGCTGATTGCCCTTTTATATATTTTTTTTTTTGTGTAATATGTTAAAGTTCCAATGAATTATTATTATGTGTGTTTACATTGTGTCATCTAAATAAATGTTCCTTCTTTCTATTTGATTTGGATTGTATGTGTGTGTGTGTGTGTGTTTGTGTGTGACAGAAAGCGGTCGGCTGCGTCGCGCGCACCACGCCTTCGCCTCGGAGGAAGACGACGAGCACGACCAACACAGAGGTACCTCTCACATACCTACATAACTTCATTCTCCCTAATAATAATAATAAAACAGCTAATTGAAACGACGATAGCTCAGTGGTAATGTGTACGGACTCCGCGTCAAGGGACGTGTGTTCGAATCTACCTATAATGAACTTGAGCGCCCGGTGTAGGAAAACATCGTGATGAGACCATAGCATGGTGGCAGGGCTTTCTCTAATAACCGCCTGGCTAGCTACCACCCTCAGTTGAAAATCTGCATGTATGAAAGTATATTTATTTTCTTACAATAATTAATAGTATTTATTATATCATACATTATAAATACGTGTATTAGTGGTAACTAATAATAGCACATTAGAACCTCGTATATGTCGAACATCAAGGGAGAGGCCAAAAAATTCGAGTTATAGAGAATGGAGGTTGAGGCGTTTGCAGTGAATAGGACAAAACATTTTTTGTAGATTTGTAGGTTTTCGACTTATCGAGGTTCGACTTAACGAGGTTCTACTGTTATATGAATTAACTGCCATTATAGGTAAGGATAAAAAAGAGAAGGACAAGAAGAAAAGCGACAGCGCCAACGACAAGGAGAGCAAGAACGCGGAGGAGAAGAGGAAACACATAAAGAGTCTCATCGATAAGATTCCCACGCAGAAGGAGCAGCTGTTCCAGTTCAAGCTTGATACGTCACAGGTTAGTTCCAACACTTGTTCATTATTTTATCATTTTTTCATGTGACCAGCTTTGCCTGCTACTTATTTCGGTAATAAAGGTAATTATTTATTTAGAGGAATCTGAACAGAAGAACATTGATTGGTTCGTATGATAGTGGTGACTGGTAAGTATGATAGTGGTGGCTGGTAAGTATGATAGTGGTGGCTGGTAAGTATGATAGTGGTGACTGGTAAGTATGATAGTGGTGACTGGTAAGTATGATAGTGGTGACTTGTAAGTATGTTAGTGGTGACTGGTAAGTATGATAGTGGTGACTTGTAAGTATGTTAGTGGTGACTGGTAAGTATGATAGTGGTGACTGGTAAGTATGACAGTGGTGACAGGTAAGTATGACAGTGGTGACAGGTAAGTATGATAGTGGTGACTGGTAAGTATGATAGTGGTGACTGGTAAGTATGACAGTGGTGACTGGTAAGTATGTTAGTGGTGACTTGTAAGTATGATAGTGGTGACTGGTAAGTATGATAGTGGTGACTGGTAAGTATGACAGTGGTGACTGGTAAGTATGTTAGTGGTGACTTGTAAGTATGATAGTGGTGACTGGTAAGTATGATAGTGGTGACTGGTAAGTATGACAGTGGTGACTGGTTAGTAACTAGACTAAAATTTATCGTATATGTAATATAACGGAGTTCAATTTTAACAAAAAGTTTTTAGTAGATAGTAGGTGAATCACAAAACTTTAAAAGTAAAGACTTTTCTTTTATATTAAATTTAAAAATATTATTATAAATGGCACACTTTAGTTTCATTATTATAATTCATTTCCCTATCGAATTTTTGATTTTTTTTGGAAGGATAATTTTTTTATAATAATTTCTTTGACCGTGACAGTTTTAACCACGAAATTGAACATTATCGATCCATATAAATGTTAAAATAACATTTTTTAAATAAATGCATATGAACGTATATACGGTACGAATATATATATATATATATATATAAATATATATATATATATAAAAAATATATATATGTCTATCTGTTTATTCCGGTTAATCTCTGTATTAACTGGACCGATTTTGACAGGACTTTCGCTGGCACATAGCTTAAGTTATACTACTTTTATTTAAGAAGAATATTAAGATTCAGTCTCATGCGAAGTATCATTAGTATATACATATATTGTTAAATATTAATAAGCTTTAGTGAAATGAAATGAAACCAGAGCGTTGTAACAGCTGTCTGTGTGTATTCCAGATCGACAACACGCTGATGGAGAAGAAGATTCGGCCGTGGATAAATAAGAAGATAATCGAGTACATCGGGGAGCCGGAGCCCACCCTCGTGGACTTCATCTGCAGCAAGGTGGTGGCCGGCTCCGCGCCGCAGGGCATCCTCGACGACGTGCAGATGGTAGCACCCAGCTTCACACACACACACACACACACACGCACACGCACACCCGGACACACAACTTTGTCACTTCACCTACTCTACTCATTTTACTACGTCACTCGAATATACTAGTCACTAGAGCCGTACTCGAGTTTACGAGTCACTAGAGTCGTACTCGAGTTTACGAGTCACTATCGTATTCAAGCTTACGAGTCACTAGAGTTGTACTCGAGTTTACGAGACACTAGAGTCATACTCGAGTTTACGAGTCACTATAGTCGTACTCGAGTTTACGAGTCACTAGAGTCATACTCGAGTTTACGAGTCACTATAGTCGTACTCGAGTTTACGAGTCACTAGAGTCATACTCGAGTTTACGAGTCACTATAGTCGTACTCGAGTTTACGAGTCACTATAGTCGTACTCGAGTTTACGAGTCACTAGAGTCATACTCGAGTTTACGAGTCACTATAGTCGTACTCGAGTTTACGAGTCACTAGAGTCATACTCGAGTTTACGAGTCACTATAGTCGTACTCCAGTTTACGAGTCACTATAGTCGTACTCGAGTTTACGAGTCACTAGAGTCATACTCGAGTTTACGAGTCACTATAGTCGTACTCGAGTTTACGAGTCACTAGAGTCATACTCGAGTTTACGAGTCACTATAGTCGTACTCGAGTTTACGAGTCACTAGAGTCATACTCGAGTTTACGAGTCACTATAGTCGTACTCCAGTTTACGAGTCACTATAGTCGTACTCGAGTTTACGAGTCACTAGAGTCATACTCGAGTTTACGAGTCACTATAGTCGTACTCCAGTTTACGAGTCACTATAGTCGTACTCGAGTTTACGAGTCACTAGAGTCATACTCGAGTTTACGAGTCACTAGAGTCATACTCGAGTTTACGAGTCACTATAGTCGTACTCGAGTTTACGAGTCACTAGAGTCATACTCGAGTTTACGAGTCACTATAGTCGTACTCCAGTTTACGAGTCACTATAGTCGTACTCGAGTTTACGAGTCACTAGAGTCATACTCGAGTTTACGAGTCACTATAGTCGTACTCCAGTTTACGAGTCACTATAGTCGTACTCAAGTTTACGAGCCACTAGAGTGGTAGTTGGGTTTTTGAGTCACTCGAGCAAACTACTTACACTTCTTACAACTCGAGTAAGAATTTATTCCTCGAGTTGATCTACGATTGGTTTAGATTGAATTTTTTGTAATATATTTACCAAAATGAGTAATATTTACCAATGTAAAATACAATACTAAATATTATTTACTTTATGTCATTGATCGATAAAGAAAAATAAGATAGATCTACTCGGCGCGTCCAGTATACTCGAGTGCAAACGAATTCAATCGAATCGAGTAAAAACCTGCTCGAGTCGCATCACTACCGTACAATATAGTTATAAATGGTCATGAACAAGTTTCTTACGGGGCCGTTGAAATGTCACCGAATCCACCTACTATGAACCTCAGCTTTCGGTGATGGAAAACGTGATGAGACCTTATCACGATGGTAGGGCTTTTTCTAACACCCGCCTGGTCTCGCCACCAGCCCTTTTTTTCTATTAACGTGATGTTGAAAATACCAGTTTTCAAGAACTTCTCCATCGCAACACGCAAACACATCACCCTGGCTCAGGCCGAAGGCTCGAGGGGCGAGTGATGACTGATCTGGTGCTCATCACCTGACACTACCCACTAACAGGCACCGCCCAGATACTTCCAACTCCTGTGTTGCCATAAACCAAGATCAGCTTTCGCAAGTCACCACCCTCAAGTTGTATATCTGCCGCCAGATACCAATAGGTGTGTTCCGGCAGTTGCACTTGAGAGCCAGACCCTTCAGAAGGCTTCGTGTGTCCACCTTTTTGAGCCACATTGCCACTTAACATTTTTTTTAATACTTAAGGTTTAGCGTTGTGGTCATAATCTCACCTGATCTTAAGTGACGATACGGCCCAAGTTGGTAGACACGATAAACCTGTGGAGGAACTGGCTCTCAAGCGCAGCTGCCGGAACACACCTATTGGTATTTGGCGACAGGTTTTCAGCTTGAGGGTGGTAGCTACCCAGGCGGACATTAAGAAAAGCCCTACCACCATGCTATGGTTTCCTCACGATGTTTCCTTCACCGAAAGCTCAAACTCATTGTAGGTGCTGGGATTCGAACTCACGTCCCTTGATGCGAAGTCGTACACACTACCACTGAGCTATCATCGCTTCAGTGTTAAGATCAGATTGTGGCTATAACTAATTAAAAAAAAAGACAAACGTCCAACTTCGAAGATAAGAGTGGAATGGATAGTTCTAGCCTTATTGAAGTCTTTAACTTTTGAAATGTTCTTTTAAATATTATATAATTTTAATGGTTTTTTTTTAAATATTCTATGGGTTTAGCTTTGTGATAGCTATTTCACCTGATGTTAAGTGATGATGTGGGCTAAATTGATGGGCACGTTAACACTTGTAGAGAGACTGGTTCTCAAGTGCGGCTGCCGGAACACACCCGTAGGTATGTTCCATCAACGTCCGGTTACGTGCAGGGATTCGAACTGACGTCCATCGACATTGCTAAAGTGCTCGATACCGGTCAGGTGCTGGACGAGGAGGCGGAGGTGTTCGTGGTGAAGATGTGGCGACTCCTCATATACGAGCTGGAGGCGAAGCGCGCAGGCCTGCACAAGTGATGCCCCCAGCGACGGTCACCGTCACCACCACCACCATCACGACCACCACCACCGGACTCGGCAGTTCACCATATATCAATGATTTTATATACCGGCCTTCTAATCCCGTAGGTTCGAATTAAATGAATTTTGTGAGTAACATTTTATTTTAAATTATTATTATTTTTCCTCTCGAAATATTATTTTTTTCTCAGTATAAGTATTCACGATTTTTTTTTTCGGTATCTCTGACAACGTGTATGCAAACAAACGAACAAACTGATTTATAATATTTATTATTGGTAAAATTGTTTATTCCATTATTTATCACTTGACATGTCGTGGTTAATTTGTAAAAATGAATTATAAATAATGGCATCGGCTAAGAAATATGTGACGTCACCAAAACGATTCTAGAAAGTTCTAACATATAGCCACCAATTTATTAAGATTCTAAAATCATTATGAGACATTATATCTATTTTATAATGGCAGTTATAATATTCAAAAATAAAAATTACTTACCAAATTAAGAGAAAAAATGCCGAATTTGTTTAATTAGTGTTTAAGTATAGTGATGTCCCACAAACTGGAATTATCCGAAAAACCGTTGCATGTAAATTATTTATATCGTTTATTAAATCAATGGTTACAGAGAAATATAAACTATCAATTTTTATATTTATTTAATAGGCATATAATTTGTCAATGTCAAAATTATATAAATTTCAAAATAATAATTGATTTAGTACATATATACAGTTTATGTATATACATTGTATGTGCAGTCGATGAGATGAATATAAACTGTGTCAACTTAATACAGTGTTATATCAGTGCGAAAAATAATTACAACGTTCTATGAACGATTATCGTTAAATAGAGTAACGTTAAATGGAGTTTACACAATAGAAGTGTATTTGTCTTTATCATAACAACGGTAAAGTGACGTCATTGTGGCTCATGGTAAGTAAAATACAAATCCAACTGACTACCATCGATAGATCGAGTCCATTGGCGATAACTATAGTCATTTGGTCCTTCGAGCCGTGTAGCAGTCTAATAGTAAATAATAGTGGAATAACGAAAAACAATCGATCTTAAATAATTTTGGATGTTTAAAAAATATATGATTGACCTTTTAAACCACGTTAAACTAACATAAACATAAATTACTAAAAATATTAGTCTAATGCCTTATTCATTTGCTATATTCCTTATTAATTTTATTTTATCAAATTATTAAATAATTGTATTGAAATAAGTTAATGATTATTCAGTTGCAAATTCATTTTAAATTCAAGCTTTCAAATTTACTTTGGAATATAAAATAATCGCTCACTTGACCGCCTCGGCTAATGTCTTTTATTATACGTTAGAGAAGAGACAAAAATAACGATTGTCAGAGTTCGATGCTTATATTTGTCGATATCGACATCGATGTTTACCGTTGTCACTCAGCTCTAATTTATGATGACATTAATACTACAACGTATATTATAATATATCGAGCCTTTTTTGGGAAAAACACCGGAAGTGACGATTGCACTTTTTACAGGAAACACTATTTTTCATTCCCAATAAAAAACTATATATATCTCTATGGAAAATGATGATTTTTTCGTTTATAATTAACCACTGGTCTGTGAAAATAGTGACTATCGACTTACTGCTTTGAATTTAGAAATATAATTTATAAGAGGTTACAATAAAAAATAAGATTTTTGGGTCTTACAAAGTTTTTCCCACAATATATAGTATACTTTACACGCGACTCTTACTCTGACTAAACTTTACAATTTATACTCGATGATATACTTTAAGATATCGATATAAAAAAATTATATAACAATCTATGAACGTACTAAAAATATTACTATTCAATAATATCTCTGTAGTCGGTTTTAAAATTCACAAAGCGCCTTATTTCTATGTGAATAAATGTATGGCGATGTTGCCTGTATGTATTTTTTGAATTGAGATCACTATCAATTACTAACACAGTCGTAGGTTCGAATCTCGTTACTCTTGTGCAACTTGGATTTCTGATATCTGGCATGTAATCTTGGTGTAATATTTAGAAACCAGTGCGGAAGTTTGTCGATATTACGTTGCATTGTAAACAGATTTGTTGGCGCTCGATTATATATGTAATGAGCCCTATAATAGAGATGTTACACTGTATATCGACAACGATTAAGCAAAATTGCCTCGACAGTCTCTTGATAGTAATACAGCATTATTGAATATGGTATTTATTTATCTGATGTATCGAATGTCGATATATTAAATCGACATTATTTGGTCATTATTTATTCTACGGTGCAGCACTGTGCGTATTAGTACTGATTGGGTTCTGTCATAAACCGTTTCTGTTATGTGGGTGTTGTCGCGCCACGTGTTGCGCCACACGTCGCGCCACGTGTGCCGGTGTAGGTTCGATACTCTACTGTACATAGTAATTAAGCGTTATTTAAGGGTATTGTTCCAGCGGAACGCTACGATACTAGTATGCGTGTGTATGGGAGAGAGTGTGTATGGAATGTATGGGTTTTTTTGTATGAGAGGTGTCGTGTTACTGTCATATATAGATGTAACGTTGAATTGTAATACCTCGTAGAATATTATTAATAAATACTATGAAAAATTATTGTTTTTTGGTTTTATTTTATGTGTATTTTGTATGTGATCTCATACAATTTTTTCTTTCTCATGAAACTAACAATTGTATTACCTCACCTGATTTTAAGTGACGATACGGCCCAAGTTGGTAGACACGCTAAACCTGTGGAGGAACTGGCTCTCAAGTGCAACTGCGGGAACACATCTATTAGTATTTGGCGGCAGATTTTCAACTTGAGGGTAGTAGCTAAGCAAGCGGCCTACCACCATGCTACGGTTTCCTCACGATGTTTTCCTTCGCCGAAAATCAAGCTCATTGTAAATCTTTGGATTCGAACTCACGTCCCTTGAAGCGAAGTCGTACACACTACCACTGAGCTATCATCGCTGCAAAATATTTAGTATATATTTTTCCTTCAATAAAAAGTTTATAAAAATCTACGATCCTATACTTTAAGAAGTGTACAAAATAGACAATACAATATTGAAATAACATTAAAGATGTCACTTTATTTGATGCATTAATTCTTTTTTAAGTTATTAGACAGCAAATATGAGTATGACGTTAAATGGAGTCTTCACTTCCATAGTACGTATATTTTATTTTATTTAGATTTTCCGAAAGCTCTTACGATCGTCAAAACTACCACCGGTTCGGAAAACAATGCAATTATCGATAAGTACCGGTAAGAAATCCGATCTGGTGTTAGGTATCTATTTTAGATAACACTGTTTTGTTTATCGATAATTAATTTTTGATTTGATCTTCACGGAGATAGATGAATTTTAAATTAAAACCCATGGTTCCGGGTCATGGTAAATTTATTATTAAATTGCCGAGATAATTGCAAACGCACGATGTGACATGCCTGTATATAAACAGTTAAGGGGTGTAATAAATATAAACGTTAAAATGATTTTAAGTCTGTTTACACACATTTTCCTGGTAAGTTAAATGTATTATCATTTACTCTATTAATATTTGATGCAATGTCGTTATGAGACCTTCGCATTATATGTAGCTGTTTGAAGCGATGATAGCTCAATGGTAGCGTGTACAGACGTCCAAGGAAGGAAGTGGCCTTAAGAGCAACTGCTGGAACACATTTATTGTTTTTTTTTTATAAATCGCACCTGATCTTAAGTTATCATACGACCCAATTTGGTAGACACGCTAAATCTGTGGAGGAACTGGCTCTCAAGTGCAGGTGCCGCAACACACCTATTGGTATTTGGCGGTAGATTTTCAACTTGAGGGTGGTAGCTAGCCAGGCGGGCATTAGAAAAAGCCCTACCACCATTTTATGGTTTCCTCACGATGTTTTCCTTCACCGAAAATCAAGCTCATTGTAGGTGCTTGGATTCGAACTCGCGTCCCTTGACGCGAAGTCGTACACACTACCACTGAGCTATCACCGCTTCGCTACGATTTGGCGGCAGAATTACAACTTGAGGGTGGTAGATAGCCAGGCGGGCATTAGAAGCTCTACCACCTAACTAATAAGGCATCAACCAGCCAAATGTCTAAGTTATAGTGAGGAAAGAAAGCAGGTTTGGATTTAGTGATCTTACAAATTATGCGTAAGGTGTTTGCGACTTCCGTTTGCGTGAAATTGAATTTTTTTTTTTTTCTGAATCGAAAGTATAATAATACTAGATTCTACGTGCGGCTTCGCTCGCGTTAATATTGATTTTGTCAAACAAATCGGGTGACGCAATAAAAAGTTTCATACAAACTTTATCCCTCTCTTTACCCCACTTCCTATGAGTTTTGCGCCAGAAAGAGTAGCCTATCTCTGTCTCCAGGGTCCCATCTATCTCTGTGCCAAAATTCATCACAATCCATTCGGCGGTTTAGGCATAAAAGCGTAACAAACAAACAAACTCAATTTCGTCTCTATAATATTAGTTACGAATTTACCTCTGCATGTAAAGATTCTGTGTTACGTTGTTTGTCCGTGATAAACACCGGAACTATTGGCCCGAATTTAATAAATTTTGCACACTGTGTATAAAGTCGTCCAAATTAAGGAATAGGGTCCTATATCTATATATCTATCCTACTTTTGTATTTGGTTTAATCTTCGAGCTAGGACCTGAATATGACTCACAATGATAGCTCAGTGGTAATGTGTACGAATTCGCGTCAAGAGATGTGAGTTCGAATCCAACCACCTCCAATGAGCTTGAGCTTTCGGTGACGGAAAACATCGTTAGGAAACCATAGCATGGTGGTAGAGCTTTTTCTGATGTCCGCCTGGGTAGCTACCACCCTAAAGTTGAAAATCTACCGCCAAATACTATTAAATGTATTTTGACAGTTGCACTTGAGAGCCAGTTCCTCCACAGGTTTAGCGTGTCTACCAACTTGGACCGAGTCGTTACTTAAGATCAGGTGAAATTATTTCCGTAACGCTAAAACTTAACTATAAAAAAATAGATTTGAAATCATCCCCTCTGAGTACTATTTTTAGACGTGGTAAAACTCGCGTAGTAAACTGAAAACTCGACAGAGAACTGAAAACTGCGCATGGTTTTTCTTAATATGATGTCTTACGCTTTCCTAAACTATTGTACTGAAATAAAAGTTAGTTCTTCTTCCTACTGCATTGTATGTTACTGGCGAGCGCTTTTTTAATGTCTTGTTACTTAACAGCATAGTACCAGTTACTGTGGAGCACTGCGTATTCAAAAACCGGCCAGTGCAGATTCATTGGTGATTAAAATGTATATTTATAACTAATCTATATATAAAACAACCGATGTTCCCTATATACTGAAACGCAATGAAAAAATCTTGAAGCTAATCTTCAGATAAGCTCAATACAATCCCAAAGCAACGATGATCACCGAGAGATATTGCCATGCCTATGAGAATCATCATTGTATTGCACCTTATAAGTCTCTCGGCAGTAAGGTATACACGGCATATACCTACCTAAATGGTTTGTCTCACTTTACCGAGAACCCATAGGGACAATGTATGGGTGTTGCTTAATATGTCCTAAAAGGTTAAGTGTTAAGTGACGATATGGCCTAAGTTGGTAGACACGCTAAACCTGTGGAGGAACTGGCTCTCAAGTGCAGCTGCCGAAACACACCTATTGGTATTTGGCGGTAAATTTTCAACTTGAGAGTGGTTGCTAGCCTGGCAGGCTTTAGAAAAAGCCCTACCACCATGCTATGGTTTCCTCACGATGTTTTCCTTCACCGAAAGCTCAAGCTCAATGCAGGTAGTTGGATTCGAACTCACGTCCCTTGACGCGATGTCGTACATACTACCACCGAGCTATCATCGCTTGCATCTGTTTGCTGTGTTGTAATTGCATTCAAGAAATTTGCATTTTGGTAGGGCTTTTTCTAATGCCCGCCTGGCTAGCTACCACCCGCAAGTTGAAAATCTGCCGCCAAATACCAATAGTTGTATTCCGGCAGTTGCACTTGAAAGCCAGTTCCTCCACAGGTTTAGCGTGTCTACCAACTTGAGCCGTATCGTCATTTAAGACCAGGTGAGATTATGGCCATAACGATAAACCTTAAGTATAATAAAAAAAATTATATGGAGATATGACAATTTACACAGACATATCGTCCATAGACGTGTGTTTGAATCTCCGTAACGAGTCTATGGTTTTGGGTAAAAGAAAAACATTGTAATAAAAATAATATAGCATGTTGGTAGACAGGTGAGAGTGTGACAATATGCTAAACCCATAATAAATATATGTTTTACAGGAAAAACCTATTTCTGACATTCAGTTGAAAGTTCCATTGGTATTGAGTAATTCAAGATCTGAATATATAAGAAAACCTTATCATTTCAATGGAAATGTAAAAAAAAGTAACCTACATGAAGATTTAGATGAACTAATTGATACTGTTCAATTTATGGGAGAAATGAACAAGGACGGACCCCTATTGTTTGATAATAATAAGAGAATAAGTAAGAGTTTAAAGAAAGATTTAAGCAAACCTAATAACGTAATGTATAGTAATAAAGAATATCATACAGTAGAAATGAATCCGACTGTAGAAAATGTCAAAGAAACTAAATCTGTATCATCAGATATTCTGAAGAGTTGCGTTTTTCTATTGCACAAAGAGAAGCAAGACAGAATAGTAATTGCCGATGCAAAATACGAGACATCCGTTAACATGTGTAGAGAAATTATTGACGTACTAAAACGTTTACATGAAAGTGCCATTTTCGATGAGGGACTTAACGTTTTAAAACACAGAGATGCTGAAGTTACGAATGAGAAAGCATGGGATTCTAAAGGCGATGTTAGGAACTGTCATGGGCCTGATAATTTACGTGAGGATCATGAAAGGTCTTTGGATTATCAAAACCCTAAGCAATTAACATCGGATAAGTTTGTTAGGGATGGTTACGTGCAGTGGTTCGTGCCAGTCAGCGGCCGGCGGAACTGGGTGGTCTTGAACGAGGAATATCCAGGATTGTAAGTACGATAGATATGCTGGGACGTTCTGGATATAAATTCCCGGTAACTTATGTATAAGATTGAATCAACAGTAAGTTTTATTGAACAGAAATTCCACCAATTATATTTTATCGACGATCCCCGATATATTGGTTATTTAACAGATGTTTGTTACTTCTTTTTGTTTGTACACAGTGCAGTCACTGTGCCTAGTTGTAATAAAAACGTACAGAGTTTTCTCCGGTGGCTCTCGAATATATTCATCTATGCTCGATTGTAATACTTGAGCTAACATATTTGTATATAAGTATATTGTTAATGATTCATTAAATGCATTTATTTCTTATTTTATACGCGCATTATTTCACGTGACTTCAAGTGAAAAATTACAGGCTATTTTTCAGACAGTATTTGAATGAAAAACTCTTAGTGGATGACTGTCCTTTTCTATCTCTACACCCAGACATAGTGTATGGAAAATTTCGTGGTGATCGGTTGCGTTCCAGTCTTGGCCTACTGTGTCGCGTTGCATCGCTCGTCCACGCTGTTACACCACCTCCTAACCGTTATTTTAGCTTTTGCTTGGCTCCTAAGGGTCACAGCTTGATGTTAAATAGCCTAATAATCGAATTATTGGACTGTAAAATATAATTTTACAGTACCTGTGATTAGCGCGTTTGAAGAAACTCATCAGCATTACGATAGTATATTGACGCATAAAAATCTATAAGTTTTTTTTATACTTAAGGTTTTAGCGTTATGTCCACAATCTCACCTGATCTTAAGTGATGATACGGCCCAAGATGGTAGACACGCTAAGCCTGTGGAGGAAACTGGCACTCAAGTGCAACTGCCGGAACACACCTATTGGTATTTGGCAACAGATTTTCAACTTGAGGGGATGCAGCTAGCCAGGCGGGCATTAGAAAAAACCCTACGACCATGCTATGGTTTCCTCACGATGTTTTCATTCACCGAAAGCGCATTGTAGGTGGTTGAATTCGAACTCACGTCCCTTGACGCGAAGTCGTACACACTACCACTGAGCTATCATCGCTTCAAGTTGATTATTAAGAGAGGTTCGTTGAAATATGTCGCTTCGACCTTAATTGATGATACAAGCAAATACTTATAAATATTATAAATGCGAAAAGAAGTATGCTTGCTTGTTTATTACACTTTCACGCCTAAAGCGCCGAATAGATTATGATGAATTTTGGTATAAAGCTAGTTTGAAACCTGGAGACGGTGATAGGATACATTCTCTCGCGAAAACCTTATTGGACATTGGTTAAGAAGGGTTAAACTGTACGAAACTTTTTATAGCGACATCCAATTTGTTCGACAAAGTCAATATTAACGCGATCGAAGGCGCACGTAAAATCTAGCACGTAATACTTTCGATATAATTGTATGAAATTGAATGTAATTTCTTTAAAATGTGTTCATATATCACCTGATCGAGTGACGATGTGGCATAAGATGTTGGTCACGTTAAGTTCAATGGACGGAGCTGGATCTCAAGTACAGCTGTTGGAAAACACCTGTAGGTATTTACCGATATATTTCAACTTGTGGATGACAGTTAGCCAATTGGGTGTTGAGAAATCCCTGCCACCACACTATGGTTTCATCACGATGTTTTCCTTCACCGAAAGCACAAGCTCATTGCAAAGATTCGTACTCCCGTTGAGTCGAAAGTTGATAAAAGATAAAAATATCATGCAAACAGAAAGTGCAATTACGAAATCGAATAACTCAAGAAAAGTAATTTTCTTCCACGAGGATGATAGCTGAGTGGTAGTGTGTACGGACTCCGCACCAAGAGACGTGAGTTCGAATTCGCCTACAATGAGCTTGAGCTTTCGGTGAAGGAAAACATCGTGAGGAAACCATAGCATGGTGGTAGGGCTTTTTCTAATGCCCGCCTGGCTATCTACCACCCTCAAGCTGTAAACCTGCCACCAAATACCAAATACCATTCCGGCAGCTGCACTTGAGAGACAGTTCCTCTACAGGTTTAGCGTGTCTACCAACTTGGGCCGTATCGTCACTAAGATCAGGTGAGATTATGACCATAACGGTAAACCTGTTAGTTAACCTATTAACTATATGAAAAACTAACATTTTTATTTATTTTTTCTTAGCATGAAAACTTATATTAACCAGCATAAGTAAGTTTTGTTTCATACGAATACGTTAAAATAATGGCATTTTACTACACGTAAAGCTTGGAACAATTCAAAAACAATAGCTCTCATCACATGAAATCGTTTATTTCTCAAAAATTACATAATATTGTCACAATTTTAAGGCCAAAAAAATATACCACCATTTTGGAAACAATATGGCGTCCTGGAGAATAAGAAACGGCAAAATGAACTCTCGAACTGTCGCTCTTTTTATAATATTATCAATAATTTAATCCTACGCGTTTATATGTGCTAAGTTTTTTGCAGTCGTACGCTTAGGTTTTTTAACAAGTATTTTTTACTTAAGGTTTTTAGCGTTATGGCCATATTCTCACCTGATCTTAAGTGACGATACGGCCAAAGTTGGTAGACACGCTTAACCTGTGGAGGAACTAGCTCTCAAGTGCAGCTGCCGGAACACACCTATTGGTATTTGGCGGCAGGTTTACAACTTGAGGGTGGTAGCTAGCCAGAAGGGCATTAGAAAAAGCCTTGCCACCATGCTATGGTTTCCTCACGATGTTTTCCTTCACCGGAAGCTCAAGCTCATTGTAGGTGCTTGGATTCGAACTCACGTCCCTTGACGCGAAGTCGTACACACTACCACTGAGCTATCATCGCTACAACCACTGAAATATCATTATTATTATCCGAGTACAAAAAGAAGGAGACACTATGTTCGGTCGTATGTATTTTTTTATGTACTCTAGTCCACAACTTCGTCACCTGTGAATCGATTTTAATTATTCTCTTTTTGTTTGAATGTGTATTGCTCAGGGTTGGTCCCATATAAATATTACTAAAATATTCAATCCTTAAGGGGTGACATTAAGGGATGAATATATATTTTTTAATTTACCTATTTTTCATCTACGATTATCCACTGATATTTCCGTCAATTAAAAACCGATTTTCATGATTCTTACCTTTTTTCAATTACCGATGATTGAAGGTAGTTTTATCAACATCTCTTGAAGATGGTATAATTTTTTTTTTTCTAAAATTTTTGTAATTATTTCATCGCGCGTCCGCTCTGCGTGCCCAAGAGAAGCTAATATATAGAAAATGCCTGTAATGCCTGTTTCTCATAACTCCACCGAACCCTGCGGGAGGGCAACACGTAAACATACCTTATCTACGCTTATAAAAGACTTCAACCATGCAAACCATTTATTGAAGTCCCTGTAAGAATTAAATAAATTGTAATCGCTGAAGTCAATAAAAATTTCAGGCGCGATCGATGGTGAGTGAACTTCTTAAATTGTTTCAAGTTAGTCTACATCTGACGTCTGTGGTAACAAACAACGTGATCCTAGATAACAACTTGGGTGTGGTAGCCAGTCAGGCGGGCATAAGAGAAAGCGCTACCACCATACCACCGCTTTTGCATGGTGGTAGGGCTTTTTGTAATGGCCGCCGGGCTAGCTACCACCCTCAAGTTGTAAAACCTGCCGCCAAATACCAATAGGTGTGTTCCGGCAGCTGCACTTGAGAGCTAGTTCCTTCACAGGATTAGCGTGTCTAGCAACTTGGGCCGTATCGTCACTTAAGATCAGATGTTATCATGGCCATAACGCAAAGACTTAAGTATTAAAAAAAAAAGTTTTCCTTAGAGAAAGCTCAAGGTTTTTGTTCGGTGTCTAATAAATTGATTGGAAGGTAGGAGAAATTATTTTTTCTACTCTACACACAAAAGATCGATGATAACCGGTCACTTGCTCGGGAGTCGCCGCCGCTGACAGTTGTCTTGTGAACACCGTGAATTGTGTGTATATACCTTTGGCATATTTACAGAAGGTACTTTGGTAGCTTTGGATACCCCAAAAGCAACGGTGGTAGTATCATACGTACAACGTAAGTGAGCTCTCATCCCGGTTATAGTTGTATAATATTTGGCAATCACTTTATGAGATATCTACTTCAAACCATTTTGAAACACAGTCCACTTTGAATCAAAATCCTGAGTAGAATATCTCATCCGGTGTGCGTGTGGTGGTTGCTACCCCACTCATTGTAGATGGATTCGAACTCACGTCCTTTGACGGGGCGTCCGTACACAGTAAAAACTGAGCTATCATCGCTTCAGAAAAAGTCGTGATATGATATGATCACTATCAAATACATTGCAATTACTCTATTGTAGTAATTAACAAAAATCCAAGATCTAATGACAGTTTTCTTTCCGTTTTCAGGAAATCACACTTTGTAATATAAATATTAATGATACATTTTAAAAGAATAGCGTTTTATTTCATGAAAACGCGAGGTTCACTCGCATCCCAGTACTGATTTCTTGCAGCAGTTACAGCACCGTGGCAGGATCACCTTCGGAGGAACAGTCCTAGCAAAGTCCTGCCCTGGTTTAGGATAGAACGCACCCAAGTACACGTTCCCATTACTATCGTACTTCGGACCCTCAGGTATCAGCACGTTACGTTGACAGAGTCGACCCTGGAACATTACAAAGATCCTCAGACTCTAAAACCTCTCCGAATTTTGCCAATATTAAAGTTTTCTAAAAGGATTGTGTGGAATGCATTACCTAGAACGGTTTCTCTTAATGCTGGGATATAAAGCTCTTCAATTTAGACGTGAAATATTGTCTTAAAGGTAGACAATATGGCTGTTGTGTACCTAGTGTGTAGCTATCTATATAGAATGGTAATTTGAGAGTGGTAGCTAGCCAGGTGGGCATTAGAAAAGGGTTACCACCATGCTATGGTTTTCAACAACAACATCAAGTCAGCCATTATCGAAGTGCTGCTTGCAGATACTAATACGTCTAAAACGTGTTCTATTTCATTGTTACGAATTCATAGTATAAAAATATTTACCTTTACTCGCAAAGCATGAATCCGGCCACCTTTAGCTGGAGCCATGTCCAACTGCTCGTCATTTGGTAAAGTGTGATCTTCAATGTCTTCGTTTGCTCTCATGCTGAGTATCGTACTCGATGTAGATTTCAATTCTCGTGTCACTATACCCATCTTCTTCTTATTTGTGAAATCTTTCAGTAAAACTTTATTCTTATCCAAAAATAATTTGACTTTTTCTAGATTATTCACATTGGTTTTAATATTTTTCTTTGGCAATAACTTTTTATTTAACTGTTTAGATATCTGTTGTGATTTTGTTATTTTAGTAAACCGTTTTGGAAACGTATTTGCAGTTTGCCTTACAACGTCTGTTGTATCTTCGCTATTTAAAGATACGTCTAAGGCTCGTCGATTTGTATTATCTATGCGATTATGTTTGAAGCTGTCTAGTTTATTGAACTGATTTTCTTTTTCTTTTGTCTTCGTGGTTGAAGTAGTATTTGTTATCTGTTCATGTAAATACGATTTTGATGTATTATTTGTAGTGGCATCTAAATAATCATCGTTATTACGTCTCAGGTCATCTTTTAGTACCTGTACAAATTCTTTGCTCGTGCCATTTGTGTTAATATTTTGTACGACTTCTGAAAATTATGTAGTTATTTTAATTACAGAAAATTCAAACGGATGTTGAAATGAATGTGTAAAGTTGAGTGAATGTCTAAGATTAGGAAGAAATATGTTCGAGGAAGTATGAAAATGGCAAGAACGATGGAGAGGCTAGGAATAAATTAGGGTGATATGGGCATGTTATAAAGAAGGATTATTGTTATATATAAAGGTGGATGGATATAGGAGAAGAAGATGGTAGAAGAAATTGTTGGACTGTGTGAACAATGATATGTGTATAAAAAGTGTTAATACTGACAACGGGTACAGTAGAGTAGAAAAGAAAAAACTTGTTTTACAGCTTCTATCAAATTGCGATACATCGACAGGGTAAGGAGAAGATTTTTAATTAAATAAATTTGCTTCAGATAAACAATAAATATTAACAAATCTTGCAATGTTCTGGGTCCATTTGCATTTGTTTATTGTCATAGATAATACGTTTGTAGGCAAATAAAGTAATTCGTTAGTATAAATAATATAATACCTGTGACTGAATTTGGAGACATAGAACTAACACGAACAAACAGTAGCAGTTTTCCTAATAAATTTAGTAAGTTTACTGTGATCATGGTTGCGGGTTTTACTTAAGGTGCCATTTTTACATGTTCGTATAAATTATTTTCTGCATTGAATGTTTTATCGCTTGAAAGTGTTTGCACTGGAATTTTATTGCTATGATGAAAACAATGTAGTGGGCATTGGTTGAATGTATTTTAGAATTGTTGATGAATTTTCGAATTATTTGTTCATCATTAAGTGCTTTACTTTGACAGTTTAACATGATTAAATGTTAATTTTATTAGTTTTCATTCCTATCATATATTTAATTGTAATCTAGGATCATCAAATTCTCAGTAAAGACTTTAAAAAAAAATCGGAGGTTATTAATAATTGTATCTGCAATAGTCTTTTCCAATTTAGAAATTTACCTTAATCACTATTTATAAATGTTTAATGTTAGGCCAAAAGAGGCTATTCAAGAAAAATACCAGGAACTTTTATTACCTTGTAATTTTTTGTCTAAAAGCATATGAAAAGATACACAAAATGAATATTAATAAAGTATTTATTCAACTGATGGTTGAGTTTTCTATGGTTTCCTCATCTATTTCAGAGTCTATACTGTCCTCAAACTCTTCAGTATCCTGCATATACTGTCTCCTAGACTTAGGTAGCCTGAATTCTGGGAAGGGTCCGTCATCTAAGTTCATGATTGCCACGCCCTCATCTTTTTCTTCCTGTATGAATCGTTGCAAGTTCATGCTGCGGCGGTTTGGGCTTTTTACCTTAAACAGGATCTCTGTTTTAACTGAAGTAGAATTAAAAAACCAGAGAAATAATTTTCTTTTCTGATGATGTTTTACATTTGGTTTGATTTGTATTCTCTGTGGTAAATAAGTGGTACTCATTTTAATATCTCTGGTATCGTGCTGCAGTTACAGCACATGGTTTTTCTAACCCAAAATCAATTAAAAGGAATATCAAGGGCAGCGCGCTATCATGACGTAGTATAGTAAGAGACCTAAATGGACTTAGATGCGTCCACTTCAACGTCTAGAAAACTAAATTTAAACTTGTATTTAGAATTTTCTTTAATTTAAATTATTTAAATAAAGGACAAGAAATAGAAAAATTGACTACCTTAATGGCAAATATGAAGTCACTAGCTCCAATTGGCATTGAGTGTGGACACCTTGTCAATGGATGCGAGTTTGAACCCTGAGCTTTGGGTGAAAGAAAACGACGTGATGAAACCATAGCACGGTGGTAATGCTTTTTCTAATGACCACCTATTAGGTAGCTACCACACTATTTGTAAATCGGCCACCAAATATCTACTAGGTATATTTCGGCAGTAGCACTTGACAGGTAGTCCATCTACCAGACATAGCGTGTCTACGGTCTTGGGCCATATAGCTAAACATCAGGTAAGTTTGCGTCCATAACGTAGAAAAGTGAATTTAGTTATTGTGAAAACTGTTTGTACCTTTTCAGCTACTTTACTTAAATTTACTTTTTTACTTACCTTTAAAACTTTGTATTTAACTTTTGGAGTTGTTGCGTTCAAACCGTCACTTAAATCGTAATCGCTTAAATTCCCCACAGCTGCCTCCTCCAGTCTTTCATCGTTCATGTGATACACCAGATCTTTGTCAAGCGCTGTGACATCTTGAACGTTTCTATCACCACCATTTTGATCCCGGGAATTGAAAATCTCTTGTGAAAGTTTTCTTCTCCTGGCATTATCGAAGTTGTCGCCATCTGTATGATATATTAGCTTTTTTTTATAGTTTACAGGCTTAGCGTTATGGTTATAATTTCACCTGATGTTAAGTAACGATGTGATCCAAAGTGGAAGATACGCTAAACCTGTATGAGATATTGGCTATCATGTGCAACCGCCGGAACACATCCATAGGTATTTGGACATTAAGAAAACCCCTACTACCATGCAATAGGTTTTCCGAGATGTTTTCCTTCACCGAAACTTCAAGGTCATTGGAGAGTCGAACTCACGTCTTTTGATGCGTCGTCCGTACACGCTACCACTGAACTATCAACGCTTAGAATAAAATTCCATTTTTCTTCTAATAATCTATAACTGATCCTTTCTTAGACTGACTGTGAGAAGTATGTAAGTCTCGATTGACAGCAGTCAACCAGCATTTTGACGACTCATATTTGCCAGATTCAAAGAGATCCACTGCACAAAAAGACAAGCACTCTGTAACTCTTAATTGTTTGAAGCTGTATTGATGCAGATCCGACTTTCATTTCTGTCTGACCGTGTTCTTCTATACATGCATATCTTTCTGATATTACTGAACAAACCGTTATTAAATTAAATCAGAAGTTGAACTGCAATGAATGCGAAAATAGCTGCCGATTTATGGCAGATGGAAGGAAGGTAGTTTGAGAATCGGCGGATAAGATCATCCGGTTTGCAAATGGCTTCCTCGTAGATTAAACTGCGGTTTTTTCAATAGCTTATAGGTTAAGCGTTATGGCCATAATCTCACCTGATCTTAAGATGGTGGACACGCGAAACCTGTGGAGGAACTGGCTCTCAAATGCAGCTGCCGGAACAATCCTATTGGTATATCATGGCAGATTTTTAACTTCAGGGTGGTAGCTAACCAGGCTGGCATTAGCAAAGCCCTACCACCATGCTAAGGTTTCCTCACAATGTTTTACATCGCCGAAAGCTAAAGCTCAATATACGTGGATTCGAATTCACGTCGTTTGACGCGGGCTCCCTACACACTACGACTAAGCTATCAACGATTCATATCTTTACAATTCAGAATACATGTTTTACTGTCAGCGGCCGAGATAAGAGTCTATGTATTCGATGAGACGCGTCAAACGTCAATTTGGAACACCATCTATTACTCGAAATTATAAAAGGAGTTTGCAATTGTGACAATGAAGGTGCCAATTGTAATACCCCTTTACTTTATCTGTAATACCACCTTTAATTTACCTGTAATACCACCTTTAATGTACCTGTAATACCACCTATAATTTACCCGTAATACCGCCTTTAATGTACCTGTAATGCCACCTTTAATTTACCTGTAATATCGCCTTTAATTTACCTGTAATACAACCTTTATTTTACCTGTAATACCACCTTTAATTTACCTGTAATATCACCTTTAATGTACCTGTAATACCACCTTTAATTTACCTGTAATACCACCTTTAATTTACTTGTAATACCACCTTTAATTTATCTGTAATACCACCTTTATTTTACCTGTAATACCACCTTTAATTTACCTGTAATATCACCTTTAATGTACCTGTAATACCACCTTTATTTTACCTGTAATACCACCTTTAATTTACCTGTAATATCACCTTTAATATACCTGTAATACCACCTTTATTTTACCTGTAATACCACCTTTAATTTACCTGTAATACCACCTTTAATTTACTAGTAATACCACCTTTAATTTATCTGTAATACCACCTTTAATTTACCTGTAATACCACCTTTAATTTACCTGTAATACCACCTTTAATGTACCTGTAATACGACCTTTAATTTACCTGTATTAACACCTTTAATTGACTGAGTCACTGTCAATGGATCTTCACTGTCAGAAGACATATAGTCGTAGTTGTCAACCATTAATTGCCGACGAATATGTTCAACTAACTTTGTGCCGTTGATATTGTTGTCTGAAAACATTATATATGATTGTGTAACCTTCGATTGTAATGCAGCTATTTAGTCATCAAAAGGAAGCTTTAAGGGGGCGTCGCAAGAAATTTATTACCTAACATACAGTCTAATACATTAATTAATAGTGCTATATAGCACATGCTTGGAAAATAGAAGCATAGTGCTAAATAGAATTGATGCAAACAAATATACGCTGTTTTGTAAAAGCTTATAATGACGCTTTAGACGCGACCAGCTTTGTCAAGTTATTTTTTGCCTCTCGCCCTACTGTGACTTTTACCCCCTACACCTACTATAAATGTAAGAGTACAGGGGTACTCTCAGGATATGAGCATATTGCCGACTAACGTTTTCGTAAAATGATAACTACCCTCGAATATTCAGTCTCGCTCGCGAGCCTGTCGCGATATACCGTAGCCAGTTTCTTTTTTTTTTCGAAAGGACATTTGCTGTTAGCGGGAAGAGCTCTCACAGCCTGGCAGGACTTTAATATCGTAGGGTTCTGTAGCACCTTTTTATAGTATAGTGGTAGCGGGGAGCGCTGCGTCACGTAATGTACCACATTCGTTGAAGTACTTTTATTGCACGAACATTCGTTGAACTACTTTTAATCATAATTCTTTGATGTACTTTTTATTGTATTTCCGGCTTATATAATATTTGCGTCGATATATATACCTACTCTATACCTACATCTTTTTCGCATTATGGTATAAAAGCACCGTATATAGTATCCATAATGTGGTTTCTTATTGTGTTAATTTCTATCAAAATCTTTTGAGTACTTTCAGAGTGGTGCACGTATAAGAATGTTGACAGACAAACAAATATTATTAAAAAATAACAAATAAATTGCAAAAAACAATGATATTAAACAAATATTAATCAATTTTAATTTTATTTTGTTAAGTAGCATTGTGTAGAATTTTTATGTTTCCAAATTATAAAATAGTTTTGTAAAAAACATTTTTCTACACACGTAAAAATATTTTTTTCACATTATTAATAGTGCTTATTGAAGAAAACTAATATGTAAAAAATTGGTTAAACCTACCAACAGCAACGTAATCTATTGACAGTATAAGAAAACTTGCGAACGCGATGTAAAACATATTTCACGCCAATAAAACTCACTTTACGACAATCGTTGAAATAAATGTAATTCAACTTCGATATATTTTATAGACCTTTTCAAGTTTGTGTACGCTGCGGCCCAAGATGGCTGAGACACGCTAAGCCTAGTGAGCGACTGGATCTTAAGTGTAACTTACATTTTACTTGAGGGTGGTAGCTAACCAGGAAAGCATTATAAAATGTATTACCACCCCTGCTATGGTTTCATCACCATGTTTTCCTTCAACAGGCTCTAAGGTGAACAATCCCCAGGATTCGAACTCACGTTCATCGATTTGTTGTTTGTTCACACTAACACTAAGGCATCGATGTTTTAGAAAAGTTAGGACGTTTGCTTGTTCACTTTGATGACTTAAGTAGCCACTTTCAACTTGTTCTGCCCCCAAACACTTTTAGGTCTGTTCCGGCAGTTGCACTTGAAAGCCAGTCCTGTCACCAGGCTTAGTATGAACACGGTCTTGCGCCACGTTATAAATTTACAGGTTACAGCATCACGAAATACATTAATGATACTCTTACTTATGTTTAATAAGGTTGAAAAATTCCAGAACTCAAATTATTATGAAAGTTATGGCAATTAAAAGTGAGCGCATGAGGAAGCCGTTCTTTAATATAATTTATGCATGTGTATCTATGAATCGCCTCCCAGCCCGGGGGGACTGAGAGCGGTATGTGGGACTCACCCAGGGCTAAGCGCCGGGAATAGTACCAAAATCCCACGGCCTCTCCGACCGCCTATTCGTCTCTGGCGGAGAGGATACCCGTGGATATCTGCCTCACGGGCTCTCTCCGCGGCTTCCTTCTGTATCAAAACGTATACCTACAATGAAACTGGAGATTAACCAAATCTTTTTATGGCTGTATCCTATTTGGGGACTTCGGTCAGTCTCATTGTACCCTGATTGTGTGTTTTGTATAAATATGTACAAAATATACTTAGAACTAATGACTAAATTCAATAAAATACTTGGTTTCATCATATGCGGGTGCAGCCAGGGTTTTATGGATGACCCTGATCCATATATTATATGAAATCCCAAATTATATATGGTACTTGTCCGTTGATCTCTATTCCGTTCACATTCACTCAACAAGTGTTGCAAGCCATCGATCGATCCACGCGTTATGAATTTCGGTGAGACACTTTTTCTCATAAGAAATGCAACATTGTGGAAAGGCATATGTCCGGACCGTACTCTATTTGCAGTTACAACTTGACCATGGTATACTATGGGCTACGTCATAGACAAACTATCTTTTATATTAAAGGTTTAACGTTATGGCCATAGTCTCACCTAATCTTAAGTGACCGATACGGCCTAAGTTGGTAGACACTCTAAACCTGTGAACGGACTGGTTCTGAAGTGCAACTTCCGGAATACACCTATTGGTATTTGGTGACAAATTTTCTTGAGGGTTTTCTTGAAGTAGGCATTAAAAAAAGCCCAACCACCATGCTATGGCTTCCTCAAGATGTTTTCCTTCACCGAAAGCTCAAGCCTATGGTACCAACACGTTGCGACTCGCTTTGTTGGGTGTTATACTAAATACGTTGATTTCTAAGTGAATTGAATACATTTTGAAATTTATTATTGCAGTGTATTTACCTATTGATATGGAAGCCAAAGATTTATTACTCAAATAATTTGTCTGCCTGTCTACCCTCTTGTACAGATGTCGCTTACAAACGAGTGGACACATTCATGAAATTTGGTTCGGTTTTAACTAATTCTATGGTTGAATATGTCGTTAACTTTATGTGATTAAAAGTGTGTCCGTTGTCTCTAGTTTCTGGGGAGACAGGAGTTTGCAGTATCGAGGTGGTACGTTTTAATGGGTGGTGCCTGGTGCCTATCAACCCACGAGTCTTTGTACATACCCCTTGCGCCATGACCAAAGCCAGGGTGGTGCAGTCACGGGTTGCGATTAGAAAGGCCGTAGGAAACAGGATTTACCACATTATGTTATCACAAAAAGGGGTAATTAATGTACGTTATATGGAGTTTGAGTGTTGTTTTGTCAACGTTAATTGTGGCTATGAAGTCATTCTCACTTGACATTGGCAAAACTGGCAGATGGCGTAAATAAAACGTTTTGGAAAGGTCCGGTTACCACGTAGAAGACAAAGAAAATTCCAAACAAGCTTTTAGGAAGTTAAAAAAAAATGCATACCTAACGTTGTCATTGTCATCAATCATGATTTGGTTCCGATTAATGAAGGAGTCACAGAACTTTGTCTTAAAAAAATAAAATGAAAGCACAATCCATGTTTTGAAGAGACCGTCTTGAATAATGTTGGGAAATCTTTTCTTTATGGATTAAGGTGCAAACGAGCTAGCGTGTTACTTAATGGTATGTGATCACCGCAGCCTATTGACATCCACAACACCAGAGGAATCGTAGGTGCGTTGCTGGCCTTTTAGGAGGGACTGGCTCGCACGTGTCACTGCCGGAACACATCTAATAGTATTTGAGGGCAGATTTTCAACTTGCGGGTGGTTGCTAGCCAGGCGGGCATTAGAAAAAGCCTTACCACCACGCAAGTTAGTCGTGTGACAGACTTGACATAGTCTAAGTTAGCACGAAAACAAGAGATGGACGAAAGTAATAGATATACAAAATAAAATATACAATTTTATTTAAGTATTTTATTTAATTAAAACTATCACAGCCATAGTTAATTTTAACACCAAATTAGATTCTAGTAAACATTATTAAATGCAAGTTGTGCAGTTTCATATAAATTATTTTTAAAATTTTCTCTATTCATAAGTATGTCTATAATTTTCCCACTTTTTACTTTATGTTTCATTATTTATTATGTATTACATTCAATATTTTTTTAAATAAAAAAAATGTTCTTAATGATCATTTAAATTGGGTTTTATAAGTATGTTTGGTGAATTTGATTTAAGAAGTAGAATCATATATAAGTTATTAGTTTTTACACGCGGCTTCGTTTGCATTAATGTAGTATATTTACTTATCTATGCATAAAACCCAAGGCTATATTTCATTACAATTTTTCCAGTCAGTTTTCCAATCGATTTTATTTTGTTTAGGAACATTTGACCAGTTTTGTCGTTATTAAAATTAAAAATAGGAAAATATATTTTTTAATAAGAATTCTCTGAAATTTTCAATAAATATTTCGAAAACAAGTTTAAATTATTGCACTACACTATATTTCTTGAAATGATAAGATAATTATTAATTTCTTGTTAAACTCTAGCGTTGGAAAATGCAGGTATCTCTTAAGATTTAAATTCGTTCACCAGAACCTAAAGTGTGTGAACATGTAACTTCATACATGTGTTTATACAAAAATATATGTACACATTAACATTCTATTGTAAAATAATAACTTAAACTTACTACTAAGAATAATATAAACCTATTTATTTACAATCACTTGGTTAGCATTTATATAAATAGAAAAAAAGCGAGCCATCGCGGGACGTCTGGCAGATGTGAAGCATCGAAATATTCTAGTACAAATTATGAACTTGAGGGGATAGCTTATGAAAATAAATAATAATGGCACAAACACAAAATTTAAAAGTACTAAAATATTTTCAAAGGTAGGTATGATTATTTCTTTAATATAAATGATTATTAATTTAATATACAAATTAAATGAAAACAACTTGATCCTCTTCAGTAGTCAATTATTTACATATGCTATCACAAAGCGTGACGACGCGTGAAACCGTCTTACCCGACGGATAAAATGTCTGACGTTAAAAATGCTTTTTATAAAGTATTATAACTTCAAAAAACCTCAATACGTCGCATTTCTTACGTTCTGACATCATAAGTATATTACATAGTCTTTATACTTTAAAAATCATATATTTATAATTAAAAATTATAAATAATAACCTTAATGTTGCGCATATGGTGTTAATACGAATAAAATAAAAGATTTTTGCTACATATAAATGAGAATAAAACACTTCTAATAGTTTATAAATTGTATCTAATAGTTATTGTACTTTCAATTTAAACCTGGTTCAAACAAGAGGCGACTCATTTCTTACAACTGAACAAGAAGTTTTTGATTTATTATATATTCTTAGTGAAACGAAATATCAATAAATAATGGCTATATTTAAACTCATTGTTAATTTCTTCGTATGTAATTCAGCTAAAAGATTTGTAGAAAAACGTTTCTGTTATCTGTTTATTATCGACAAATTTTTATTTACCTTTAAAACATGACACATTAAAAAAAACATACAACCATTGTGTTTATATCCAAAGGCATATTGACACTGGCAATCTTTAAGTCAGTTTTTCTTCTAAATTATATTGGTAAATCATCAAACTATATTATTTCTTAAAGTGTTTATTTGTGCTGGCGCCATATTTCCGTTAATTCCTTGTCAAAACGTATGATTCAAACGTCGATCGAATGTTAATGTTTTAAATTAGATTTTACAATAGCTTACTTTCATTAGAAATTCAGTCTATAAGTAGGTACTAACGTGACATCCATTAAACTATTCACATTTGCATATGTAATCTCTTCCGGAATCAATCAAACTGGTTCTATTCGGTGTTAGATTACAATAGTGTGCGAAATATTTACACTTATCGGCCAGTTGGTGATGTTTAGTAGAAATCGTATTGCCCTCTTCCAAAGTACACGTAGTCTGAACACCATTTCCTGGCTTTCAAGTCGGTGGAACAGCACGCCGGATACGCGAGTCTGGATTTCGTGAGTTTCGCGCACCGTTGGCACAGGTCTAGGAGTTCGTCCTAGAACAAAAGATGTTACATTTTTGATAAATTAAGACATTAATGGATACTGTAGACATGACATATCAGTTTTTCCAGCTCTCAAGTGGAACTGCCGGAACACTCCGCAAGACTTCCGTTTGCCGGAAGACAAACATCATGACGAAACCATAGCGTGGTGGTAGGGCTTTTTCTAATCCCCGCCTGGCTGGCAACCACCCTCAAATTGAAAATCTGTTGCCAAATACCGATAGGTGTGTTCCGGCAGTTGCACTTGAGAGCCAGTTCCTCCACGGGCTTAGCGTGTCTACCAACTTGGGCCGTATCGTCACTTAAGATCAGGCGAGGTTATGGCCTTGACGCTAAACCTTATAACTATTTTTTTAAAATCCATGCCTTGTCGAATTCAATAAAACCAGGTCAGAAGTTCCCGAATCACATGCGTATTAGTGGGCAAATAGATAAATATCGGTTTTATAAGAAAAATTTCGTTGGTCTCTGTGTCGATAACAAACTAGATATACATAGATTATACATTTTATATATAGTAATAGAATGTTTAAGATCGTATGATGTAATATTGGTAATAATTGCGTTATACAGTTTTTTTGTAATGTATAAATTAATTATATGTATATAAATAATCTCATTTGAGACATGATTTATTAAATGCCTAAATTTTTTTATCTCCGGACGGTTTCAACCAAAGAGCCTTTGGTGTTGCATGAATCCGGGACCTTTTGCAAGATATTTTACGTGATATTGACTTAATTTATACCATAGGTTCTCAAAGTGGATGGTACAGCCCCCGAGCTGAGGCTATTTGAGGCAGTTATTGTCACTTCAAGTGATATTGGATTTCCCTACAGATTTAGATAAAGTATTTCTGGGGGCCGTTGGGTATTCAATTTTCCCTAAAGTGGGCGGTACACCAAAAAGTTTGAGAAACACTGATCTATACCCATCTTATAAAGTGCAAAAGTTTATCTGTTTGTTTGAGTGCGCTAATTTTGGGCGCCATTTGGGCCCCCGTATAAAGGCCGGCAACGCACCTGCGATTCCTCACTTACCATCAAACGAAACGCCTACACATTAGCTCCCTATTCCATAAAAAAGGATCTACCGAACGGATTTTAAAACATATTTCTATATTCGATAGACCAATAACTAAGGAAGGCTTTAGGCTATTTGACATCACGTCATTTCGGTTCATTGCCAATCGAAACTGTAATAAAAAAAAATTACTAAACAATTTTTAGTTTCACACGAAAGAAGTCGCAGGCAGAGCTAGTTATAAATAAACAGGTTACCGCTAACAGGAAACAAAACTTTCCTTACTCAGAGGTTGACAGACGGATTCCATGTTCCGATAATTCGAGCGGCACGCACGTTAATAATAAATGTTAAAATGATAATTCGTTCCACTTAGTCACGCAACAAACTGTCGCCGAGCACGCGGTCGCCTTTGCTCGATTATAAACAAAAAAAAAAAAAACCCCGATAACTAATTACGAGAACGTAACGTTACCGAAAGATAAATGAAGAGCCACAGTCGAGATGTCTTTTTCTATGTTCGCTTGCGTCAAGATTGACTAAAAAATGTTTTGTTAATGGCAAACGGGCAACCGTGTCACCTGACGGTAAGTGATCACCGCCGCCCATCGACACCCAGAACACCAGAGGAATCGCAGGTGCGTTGCCAGTCTTTAGACTTAGGACTGGCACGGGTATGGCATGACATTATAAATACTAAATCGATAATATATCAAAAGCTTCTTAAATATGTTTAAGATTAAGTTAAACAATCTGAAGCGATGATAGCTCAGTGGTAGTGTGTACAGACTTCGCGTCAAGGGACGTGTGTTCGAATCCACCTCCAATGAGCTTGAGCTTTCGGTGAAGGAAAACATCGTGAGGAAACCATAGCACGGTGGTAGGGCTTTTTCTGATGCCCGCCTGGGTAGCTACCACGCTTAAGTTGAAAATCTGCGGCCAAATGTATGTTGCGGTATGCGGTATGTTCCGGCAGTTGCACTTGAGAGCCAGTACCTCCAAAGGTTTAGCGTGTCTACCAATTTGAGCCGTATCGTCACTTAAGATCAGGTGAGATAATAGCCTTAACTATAAAAAAAATTGAGTAGGGATACAATTAAACAAATATTACCTTTTTATTAATTACGATACCAAACTGTATTTAATTTACTGTTAGTTAAACTAAGACTAATTGGCAAAGGCAAGCTCGAGAGTGTACTTTTAATCCTAAGTATTTCCCTAACAAAGATAAACTCGAGAGTGTACTTTTAATCCTAAGTATTTCCCTAACAAAGGTAAACCCGAGAATGTACTTTTAATCCTAAGTATTTCCCTAACAAATGTAAACTCGAGAGTGTACTTTTAATACTAAGTATTTTCCTAACAAAGGTAAACTCGAGAGTGTACTTTTAATCCTAAGTATTTTCCTAACAAAGGTCAACTCGAGAGTGTACTTTAAGCCTAAGTATTTCCCCAACAATGTCTCGTGGTAAAGCAAAACTAAAATGAAAAAAAAAAATGGTTCTTTGGATAGATTTAGATTGTGTATATTTGGCTATTTTTCTACCCTAAAATTATATGTACTTAATGCACAACAGAATACTTGGTGATTAGGTGTGTCAATGATAAAAAATAAGCATGTTCATAGAAAAATTCATTTATAAATATTATATGTTTTTCCGCAATCGAACTTGACCTCCCACCTCAGAACCGATCTGAACTCAGTGTTATCTGGCGCTCGAATTATAAATTTAACTGTTGTCATAATCAAAACCGTGGAACTAATTAAAACATTTTTAATTTGCTCACAATCTTTATCAGTTTCCTGGATTTATAACACGTATACCTATTTAGATCCCAGAATGCATTGTAAAAGTTTCGATTGATTGATTTCGATTCCGACGTTACGAAAGCTTTGCAGGCTTTTTCTGCAGCTTTTCAACGTTCTGTCTCTATCTCTCGGAAACAGTTTTTTTATTAAATTAACCCTGCACTATTCTTCGTGAATCTGGCTTTGATTGTTTTTATAAAAAAGGAAATTTCTCGAATCCGATAGGTAGTTGTAGGGAAACTAAACAACTCTCCAATTCTATTATATTAAGTACCAACTATGGTCGGGACTTCGTTCCCGCGTGGCTAACAATTATTTAACAATTTATGACCGTTTTACTAATATTTTTCAACACAGCTTGACTCCTATTGATAATAGCGTGATGTTAAACAGATCAAAGCCTTCCTCAATAATTGCTCTAAGAAACAATTTTTTTATTTTATTTCCAACTACTAATTCCTAAGATTAACGCGTTCAAACAAACAAACAGACGTTACAGTGTTATAATAACAATATAAATATACTTACATCTGTGTGACACTCGGCGGACTCTGTAAAGACACCGCTTCCTGGCGCCAGCCACGGCGGTCTCGCGTTCGATTCCCGGACGAGCACCGTCATGCAGACGAGTAGCAGAGCGCAGGCTGCGGAATTTTTCTATCAAAAAAAACATATATCTTTAAAAAAATTCTATGTGTACTATGTTCAAGTTCGAAAGCGGTAAATCTGCACATTTACTAGTTAACTTAAAGATTATTGATTTCCTCATTGAAAGCGCTGACACAAGATTTTTAATACATTTACTTATGTAAAGTTATTTTTAATGACCTATATCGAATCTATATTAATATTACAAAACGGAATAAGCTTATTTATTTGTCTGTGTGTCTGCTATTTTTATAGATAAGGCTTAGCGTTATGGCCATAATCTCATCTGATTTTAAGTGACGATATGGCCCAACTTGGTAGACACGCTAAACCTGTGGAGGGACTGGCTCTCAAGTGCAGCTTCCGGAACACACCTATTGGTATTTGGCGGCAGGTTTACAAACCTCCAGTTGTAAACAAAGTTTACAACTGGAGGTTTACAACAGGGCATTAGAAAAAGCCCTACCACCAAGCTTGTCTGTCTGTCTGTTTGTCTGTCAGTTTGTGTATTTGAACGCGCTAATTTTTGACACTACCAATCGGATTTACAAAAAGTATTTTTGTATTTGATACAACAATTATTGAGAAAGGTTTAAGATATGTAACATCACCATATCACCATAGTAAAGCTCTGTTGAAAAAAGTTACGAAAACGGACAAAATTGATTAAACAGTGGTGATAGTTCAGTGGTAGTGTGTACGACTTCGCGTCAAAGGACGTGAGTTCGAATCCACCTACAATGAGCTTGAGCTTTCGGTGAAGGAAAACATCGTGAGGAAACCATAGCATGCTGGTAGGGCATTTTCTAATGCCCGCCTGGCTAGCAACCATCCTCAAGTTGAAAATCTGCCGCCAAATACCAACAGGTGTGTTCCGGCGGTTGCACTTGAGAGCCAGTTCTTCCACAGGTTTAGCGTGTCTACCAACATGGTCCGTACCGTCACTCAAGATCAGGTGAGATTATGGCCATAACCTTAACAGGGCTAGTACCTACAGAATAAAATATATAGGTTCGGATATAACCGAAGTGAGTTTAAATTACGCTACCATGACGCGACAAATTGTCGAGATATTTTGTCGTTAATTTTAACTCATAGTATGTCATCACGTTTTTTCTTCACGCTGTCGATTGCAAAGAAATACATATGTACGTCCATTTTAATATATTAAAAAATTACTATTATCACATATGCATATGCCTTGGCTTGCCATAAAAAGAAAAACGGTTGTGACGTATATTCAATTTTACTTATAACAGATTTTAATTAATATACAGACAATGAATATATATGTATATATATTTTTTTTATTTATAAGTTTTAACCTTATGGCCGCAATCTCAACAAATGGTAAGCGAAGTTGAGGTCCAAGATGGTAGAAATGTTAAGCATAGTGAAGAGACGGGCTTTTAAATGTAATTGCCAGAGCAACCACACCTAAATATAGGTATTTTATGGCGGCATTTCAATCCGACGATGGTCAGGTGGGCATTAGAAATAGTTTGACCACCATGCTATGTTTTAATCACGATGCTGTCTTTCATTGCAGGTGAATTCGAACTCACTTCCATTGTCGTAGTGTCCGTACACGTTATCAACTGAGCTATCATCGCTTCCGGTCGGTTGTGGTGGGTCTATTCTTAAAATTGATTGCATATACACTTAGCATTACGGTATGTTTGAATACCCAACTGGTAAGCTACCGCGCTCAGGTAAAAAATCTGTCACCAGATATCTACTGATGTGTTCTGGCAGTAGCACTTAAAAGCCAGACTCTCTGCTATCATTACTATGTACACCCTCTGGGGTCACATCGTCACTTAACATCACGGTAAATGATGATGACTATGTTATAATAATAACATGAAACTATGATACAAAAAGAGTTCGGAATGTGACCAAAAAATAGTGCAGATGGAGTTTCTCGCCGGTTCTTCTCGATGACTGCGTTACTTTCCGAACCGGTAGTAGTTTTGAGGTTCATACGCGCCTTCTTAGGCCTTAATAAAGGTTTTTGGATTTGAATGTGAAGTTGTCGACGAAACGCCACTGAAACGCAATCTCACTTCGTTTTGCCTAATTCGTATACACCGTCGATGGAACGCCGAGAAGTTTTATATATTGACCGTCGATACAAACAAATATTTACGTTAACGTACTGCAATGTTGTTGACAAATTAAAGTACACGCCCTAAACAAATTGACGTCAAGCGAATGACCCAAAACAAAATTAACCCAATTTCCACGGGAATTGTTAGCTTTATCGTATAAGAATTGTATACATGTTATCTGAAAGTGTTTGTTAATTTATTCGCTATACGCATTTAGTGTCCACTAAATAATTTATATCGAACATAATTATCAGTTCCATTAATTAACTACATTATTTATGCACATAATCAACCGTTAAAGGTCTTATATTTGAAGATATCATAGCTTAGTGGTAGAGTGTACGACTTTGCGTCAGGAGACTTGATTTCGAATCTAACCACCTAGATTGAGCTTGAGCTTTCGGCGAAGGAAAACATCGTGAGGAAACCATAGCACGGTGGTAGGGTTTTTTCTAATGCCCATCTGGCTAGCTACCACCCTCAAGTTGAAAATCTGCCGCCAAATACCAATAGGTGTGTTCCGGCAGCTGCACTTGAGAGCCAGTTACTCCACAGGTTTGTCTATCAACTTGGGGCGTATCAGGTGAAGCTCAGGTGAGATTACGGCCATAACGCTAAACCTTAACTATTAAAAAAAAACGTTTGTTTGAAACATTATAGGATAATATCATATATAAACACATAGGATGGTGGTAGGGCATTTTCTAAAGCCTATCTGGCTTACAAATCTGCTGTCAAATATCTATATATGTGTTCCGACGGTTACATTTAGGCCAATCCTACCACTGGATCTCTTATAGCCAATGGCGGGTTGTAAGAGGTCTCACTGCCGATGGCCGACTGTTTGGTGACGTCACACATTTGTAAAAAATAACGTTTCGAAGCGACTTCATGACGGCCGTCAATTGAAATTTTTTCATTGGTTTGTCAATTATTTTCGAAAGAAGATATTAGATGCAGCCGGAAAATGATATATGTCGTGCCTGCAAATGTACGGAATAATAAAATATTTACTTTCGGGTAATTTTTATGTGTAAACCTGTTTGTTGGCGTGGCGATGCGTCGCCATTATGTATTATTATTTGGATTTATATGCCATATTTATTAAATGTCATAAACTATGCATTCATGCATGTTACCTGTACAAAATAATTTCTATGTTTCACATCTACCAGGCGTCCCGGGACGACTCATTTTTTTTAATAATGTATCTGCCGCGTGGCTGTTCAATTATTTTGTTTGGTTTTACCCGATTATTTATAGCAAGCTGAAACCACATAGGCACTTCGAACCACCACCAGGTTAGTGAGACTTTCCTTTGCTTCGGTATTGATGAGAGGGGATAAAGGGGTGTAAGCCCTGCCCTACCCGATCTTTGCCGCCCCCACCGCATCATTTAAGTGAACATAGCGGTGGGTTTTTTTTAACTCCACGATTGTCGCTATAGTCTTAATAACAGAGAGAAATGTAAGTAAAATATGAGGTATAAATGCTTAATTTTGATGAAGAATCAAGTGACAAATGGCTTAGCCACATAATACATCTTTAAGGTATAACATAGGTACAGTAGAACCTCTATAAGTCGAACAACATGGAAGACGCCAAAAAATTTAGTTATAGAGTTTTCGACTTATAGAGAATGGAGGTTTTGATGTTTGAAGGGAATGGAACAAAATATTTTTTCGCGTTTTGGAGGTTTTCAACTTATCGAGGTTCGACTTAACGAGGTTCTACTGTATATTATTCGGTCCGTAAATATTGATACAAATCAAAAACTTTTGATTTTTACTGTTTTTCATAATTTTAATTTTAAACACGTTTTACATAATTTTTTTAGCAGGTAAATATTAAAATACAATACGGAATGGGGTGTCAAAGGAAACAGATGATGAAGATCGGCCCCACCAATTCGGGCTATGACGACCACTCTGACTTCTAGTCCGGAAGCGTTCAGACGCGTAAGATACATCAAGGTACACAAGTATACACGCAATACACTGGCGCAACACCCATCCTTGTCCTGCTGGACCCACTTAGACAAGAACTTAGACAAATAATACAGTACCACGGTGACAATGTTACAAGGGGTCAGTACTATCTCATACTACAATGCTCTGCTTTACGACACCCACGGGAAGATATGAGGGGGTGTTATTTGACTCTGTCGGCATCACACGGCTAATAGAAATGGAATTGGAGGGACTGGGCTGTCAGAATTCTGCTTGAAATCCTTATTAACGGCCATATGTTTATAGAAGGTTCTATCGATACTTATACCAACACTAGGTTTGTGAAAAAGGAAAAAAAGATGGCAGCGGTCAAGTAGCATTATAACTGTAAAAGCATTATAATTGTTTCAGAGCTTCAGTGTTATTTTTATAACGTTAATTGTGGCTGTGGAATCATTCTCGTTTGACACTGGCAAAACTGGCAGATAGCGTGAATGAAAAAACATTCGGAAAAGGTCCGATTACGACGTGACCACGTAGGGAACATACGAAATTCCAAACAAGCTTCGGAATGTTAAAACAAAGTGTACCTAACGTTGTCATTGTCGTGCGTCGATCATAATTTGGTTCCGAATTATCAAGAAGACACAAAACTTCGTTTTTAAAAAAAGATAAAATGGAATAAACAATCCGCGTGTTCAGGAGACCACCGTCTTGCATCATGTTGGGGTATCTTTTTTTATGGAATAGGGAGCAAACTAGAAAGTGTGCCATCTGATGCTAAGTGATCAACGTCGACCATGGACACCCACTTCAGTAGAGGAAGGAAAGGCCGGCCTTTATTAGAAGGGCTGGCTCTTAAGCGCCACTGCCGGAACAAACCTATTGGTATTTGGTGGCAAATTTTCAACTTGAGGGTGGTAGCTACCCAGGCGGGAATTAGAAAAAGCCCTACCACCATGCTATGCTTTCTTCACGATCTTTTCCTTCGCCGAAAACTCAAGCTCATTGTAGTCTCATGACTCGGTGTTCCTACAAACCATCACTGAGCTATCATCGCCTCAAAATCAAAAATCAAAAATCAAAAATCAAAAATCAAAAATCAAAATCTATCCCTATTTTTGTAGATGTACGTCCACATTCCTTCAAGACTTTGCACCTGGTCTCACGAGGCATGAATTACCCAAGCCACGAAGCCAATTTTCCCGATTACAAAAGAACTGTAGACTGGCTATTATCTAGCCCAGTAAAAACCGATTTTAAAGCAATGATGGCTCAGTTAGTACCGTCTATGGACGCAGAGTGAATGGTCACGAGCTCAAATACACCTTGAGTTTGAGCTTTCGGTGAAGGAGAACATAGTGACAGAACCCTAACACGGTGGTGGGGCATTTTCTAATACCCAGTTGGCTAGCTAATTGAAAATTGACCTCCAAATACCTATAAGTTAGTGTTTCGGCAGTTGCACTTGAGAGCTCGGGCGTCCGCTGCGCTTAGCGTCAACATCATTGTGGGCCACAGCATCACTTAACACCAGGTAAGATTGTAACCATTACGGTAAACTTGTAAAGTATTAAAAAACCCCTTGCACTACAAATATCAGTCACTATTGGAAAGCTTGGGTCTGTTGTAAACGACATGCAAACATTTTATTTTTTTAGGATACTTAAAGAGAACCTCCATTTCAAACCTCGTTTGGAAAATAAACCCTATCGAGTTTCTTGCTGCTTCTTCTCGATGACGTGGTTATTTTCCGAAGCCTTGGTAATTTTAACGTTAATATGCGCCTTAACGTTTATTGCGTTATTGTAACCAAAAGGAGATCATTTTTGATAGAAATATTTTTGCATTATTACCGAAACTTCTATAAGTGGGTACTTACAAGTTTTACTAAGACAACATTATTACGTAAAAATAGAGTTTTGAAAATCCAAAATTTCACGCCTTATAACGTAATATTTTAATGACATGGATTTAAGCATTATATTAAATATTACCGATAGCATTCTAGAGCTATTAAAAAGAAGTAGTCTGAATACATTAAGTTTTTTAGGCTTAATCGTTACACATTCATACATACAGACTTTTTAGTATATAGTGAAATTAATGCATTTAAATATCATCTAGTGTGATAGTGAGAATATTTCTCAGGATAATAAAATATTTGAATTGCCATAAACACACAAAAAATTAAAAATAATGATGATCATTGAAGTCTCGGAAATCGCTTGACTTTTGAATGTTAAGAATAATGCACGAATTCAAACGCTTCAGCGTTATGACGCGTGCTAAATGTATTTTAACTTGTAATAAGTCTTATGGCCAGACCTTGTAGATACATTGTAGATTGGAATGTAATGGAATATTTATCCAAAGATTTGAATTTCCCCTATGTGAAAAAATTCACCCAGTAGTCAAATTTGACAATAAGGAATATTGAATATTGGAAGCAAGTAGGAGTTCCACAATACCTATTAAACAAATTAAAAAGAAAATCCGTTGTTAAGTAATGGCATTGAATTGTTTTGTGTTCACCTATTTATATATAGACTAGTTGTGCCTGTGACATCTGTCGCTTGGAAATAAATTTTATTTAATAATTTTTTCCCGTCTTAGTATTTATTTTCAATACAGCTTTGCCTCTATCAGGTGTAGCGTGATGTTATATTTAACATTAACCTACTTGAATAAATCATTTTAATTTTATAAATTTGTATTTATTTATTTATTATTATCAATACTCCTAAGTATCATTCACGATCAGTTGATATGATATTAACATAATTGTATATGTATGAAAGTTAATGTATATCGATTTGTTCTGAAATAAATCGATTTGAGAATTTTATTATTTTATATCGAATATCCATATCCATACTAGACTTACGTAAATTGACCCATTTATATGAGCTTAATTATGTTTAGTGCCTTCTTTTTAATCATTTTAATTAGATATGGTTGCACAAAAATGGCTTCTTGTTTCGTCTTTGTTGTAGTTTCATTCTGTTGTTATTTAGATATCCGATAATTAACGTATAATGTGAATGTTAACAGATGAAACTCTATACAGGGTGTTGTAAAGTTAATTCATTAATAATACTGAATGCCTAAAGCTATCCTCGGTGAGTTTTATTGAGTAATACAGAGACAATTTTCGAAATCCCACTGGTAGTTCCTAAGATTCGTGCCTTCAAATAACATCTCGATCTATAATTTTAATACAGTTTTACTAGATCTATAAAATCGTCGGCATGTGATGATAATTTAGGTGTAATTAAGATTTTTAACGTTTTATTTACTTATAAATTAGTTGCCAAGAACAATCGAACATAACGATGTACGTACTGACTCTCATTAGAAAAGTAAATATTTAATTATTGAAAAAATGGTTAAAGCGAAATCTATAAGAATTATAAATACGAAAATTGTCTGGGAAACAAATATAAAATTTCATTCAATATTATGGTTCATATTTTGTAAATTTGAAATAAATCAACGTACTATATAATGAAATTTAAATTAACACTTTAAATGTAAATTTAGAATAAATTGAATATTAAAAATATAAACGAAAAACATAAGATAATATTATAAATTATACATAATTTTTTTTACAAACTAAAATATACATAATAATATTATTAAAAAAATTAAATACGATTTATAAAAACACTTACCATCAAAAAAGAAACCACCGACATTTTTAAAAACACAACAAATAATCAATTACCGATTAAAGAAAAACACGAACAAGAAAATTCACTTCCGCAATATATTATTCTTTCCGACTTCCTTCAAGGAATGAACCGTGTGCCAGTTAACTTGTGGTGTGTCGCGTGTGAGCGTCGACTGAGGTGTGTTATCACGTCCGAGGGTGAAATATAAACATTCACGATGCGCCTGTGTGAGAGGATTCAGATGTATTATATATTTACATTAAGTTTTTAATATCTAACATCCAGACGCCGCGTGCTAGACGAATGCGACAGATAAAGTCTCAAGGTTCCGTCATTTTTGTATTATATATTACAAAATATATATCTAATCGCATGTGAGACGCGATGTGAAATTTATTACTGGACTAGCTCCGCCTGTGGCTTGCGTTGTATTTCTTATAAGCTAGTTTTCAATGATTATTACTATAGATTTTTTATATTACGTCGGAGGAAAAGTTTCCTCGCATTTTATAAGAAAAGTCAAGACATCTTTTCCAATGTTTATTTACAATTAATCATTACTAATATGATATAAGCGAAAGTGAGTTTAATCTCACCTAAAGCGCTGAATAAAATATGATGAACTTTGGTATGGAGATAGAAGTAAGCCAGGAGATGATGATAGGTTACTTTTCTCGTGATAAACTTATGGGAAGTTGGGTAAAGACATGGATAAACTTTGCATGAAACTTTTTATTGCATCATATTGTTTTTTCAAACTGACATGCGTATTTAATTAGCCTTCAGGGCTTTGTCAGGTTGGAAAGGAAATTAGGAAATTTCATCGAAATCGCCTGAGTGGTTTCTGAAATTAATGTCGACGAACATCCTGACATGAAACTTTTTTATATAAAGGTTAAATCTACATCATTTGGTCACAATGTATAAAGAAGTTAATTAATTATATCATTTTAGCTTTAATCTCGTATCCCGGAGGAACTTATTAGTTTTATTAGCTTAAAAAGTATCTAATATCCCATAATATGAGTAAAGCAATGTTAACGCAGTGTTATTGTGTACGGATGCCACGTCGATGAACGAGGGTTCGAATTCCTGCAATATAATTTCGTTGTAGGAAAACATCGTGATGAAACCATAGCATGGTGGTAGGGCTTTTTCTAATGCCCGCCAGGCCAGCAACCACCCTCAAGTTGAAAGTCTGCCGCCAAATAGTAAGAGGTGTGTTCCGGCGTTTGCACTTAGGAACCAAACCCTCCAAAAAGGCTTAGCAAGTTCATTATCTTGGGCGGCATCAACACTTAACATCTGATAAGATTGTGTTTTTTTTTTTCATTTATCCTTTCTTTTTCTTTATTTGTATTAGTGACTTCGGTCCAAAAAAGACATGTCAGTTCCATCGTACCCTGACCTTACAGTATGTACAAATATATCCAAAAAACACTTAGAACTAATCACAAAATTGCATAAAATCTTGGCTTCATCACTTGCAGGTGCAGTAAAGATTCTATGGAACATGCCCTGGTCCATTACATTCAGTGCTAAATGTTTTATGATCACTGCCTGTTGAGTTCTTTCTTCCTTCCTTCCCAACAAGTGTTGTAAGTCTTCGATAGATCTACACGTTATGCGGTTGTGTGAGACACTTTTCCTCATAAGAAATGCAACCTTGTTGAGAGGCGTGTATCTGGACCTTACTCTATTAACAGTCACAACTACAGATCTCTTTTCAGTACTGCTAGCAAACCATGGTATACGAGGCGGCCCGCTTTGTACTTATAAATAATTAAAAAAAAACCAGAGTCATACATACAAGGAAACAAACAGACAAGCGTTTTTGAAGCGATGACAGCTCAGTGGTAGTGTGTACGACTTCGCGTCAAGGGACGTGAGTTCGAATCCAACCACCTACAATGAGCTTCAGCTTTCGGTGAAGGAAAACATCGCGAAGAAACTATAGCATGGTGGTTGAAAAATCTACCGCCAAATACCAATAGGTGTGTTCCGGCAGCTGCTCTTGAGAGCCAGTTCCTCCACAGGTTTAGCGTGTCTACCAACTTGGGTCGTATCATCACTTAAGATCAGGTGTGATTATGTCCATAACGCTAAAAAAAAAAACCACAACTATAAAAAAAAAATGGCTCACTTAGATTTTTATTATATATATCCATTTAATCATAGGCTTGTCAATTTCGGCTAAATCCTGCAATTCATTATCTAATTCACAACATAATCTATAATTGATACCTTTCATTTGTGACACTGAAATGATTAACAACGTATTATTTATGATAATCGATAACAATACCAAGTAATCAAAATCTCACCTGATGCCCTGTGACTCAAAACTGTGGACTCCAAAGCTCCGTCCCACTCCACTCCACGCAGTATTAGCGTGGCTACTATCAGAACTTCACACATCAAGCGAGATTGTGGCCTTGACACTAAACCTATGGGTTATATGTAAATGCCAAGAATGGTATATACTAAAATATCCTTGAGCAAACAATGTGCAGTTATATGGTTTTGTGTATAGAGGCATTTGGTGCTACATTCACGTGTTGTTTGATCGTCGTAAGTTTGTTTAAAATTGCTGCCAAGTAAAAACGTGTTTAGGCGGGTCAGGTGATCTTTGTAAGGATAAAACCTATTTTTAAGGATTCTTCGATCACGCGCGTCACCTTCACGCTGCCGTCACGTGATGCAACATAAAGAAATTAATATTCAAAACTGGGTAATAAAGTCATATGATAAGAAAGTTAAATAAAAGTTTTGCAACGAAGCACATGGGACGCATGATTATTGTTATGTTTTGCATATGTCCCATGTTTATCGTTTGCGATCTTTTATTTTATGCATTTTTTTAGTCCGTTCTAAAGGGATAGTACATTATTTTTAAGGTTATATGGAATTCTTATATATTCTCTGGTCATCTGTTAATTAGATTTGGTCAAGTATATACATGATGAACAAGATTTTTGTCAAACAAATCAATTTTTTCACATTTCCATGCATTGTCGTCATTCATTTCTGAGCTGTGGGCCGAATTTCAAGTGTCTAGTTCATCGGGAAATTAGTTTAAAATCAATTACAAAATTCCACCCGGACAGACATACAAGAAAACGAGTTTATAATAGCATTTTAATAAAAAAATATGTAGCTAAGGCATTCGGGGTGGGCAGATTTCTGTTCACGCATGCCGTAGGGACCGCTTCCGATAACCAAATCAAATCAAATCAGAAATCTTTATTCAATTTAGGCCTTAAAAGGGCGCTTATGAACGTCAAAATTACTAGCATCTTCATTAGTCGAAAGAGTTGCAGTTTGATAGATATATATTCTTCACTGGCCATTGCTTTTGAAAGAATGGGATTAAATAGACGTAGACGAGTAATAGTGTTAGCCGAGTACCTTCACCGCGCTGGCTTTACACCACAACCAATGAATTTAATTGGATGTTAGGCCGTGTGCGAGGTTTGCCTACATGCCATATATATAATAGCTCTGGCTGTAATTAAAAAAAATAAAAATCAATAATAATATCAGGATAAGATATATCGAGAAACCTAATCGTTGTGGCAGAGAGAGGATCACACGAGACAGCGTCCGAGACTTGCAACTCGGCTGTAGCTTTAAGCAGGCCTCTTTTCGATGATCATCAACACTCACCTTCACCGCTCCTGTTTCTCTCTACAGTATAAATTATTCCCGGTAATAATTTACAGCATAAATACCAAACCAATCTTACGTCTCTTCGGTAACGCTCCAGCTACGTACGATATCTGGCCTCGAGTGCTTCGCTTTGACTGAACCGAAAGCCGCGCTCGTATCGCGCTTTATACTAATCGGTGTTACAAACTACCCTGCTAAAATTATATCTGTATAAATACACTACTTTCATTAGTCGACAGACCGTATGCGGGGACACACACATTCGGTATAACAACTGAGTTATCGACCAATGATAATGAGCCCATATTCTACTCGACGTAATAAATGTAACCCTCGGAAGCGAATGATAGCTCAGTGGTAGTGTGTACGACTTCGCGTCAAGGGACGTGAGTTCGAATCCAAGCACCTACAATTAGCTTGAGCGCCCGGTGAAGGAAAACATGCTGACGAAACCATAGCATAGTGGTAGGGGTTTTTCTAACACCTGCCTGGCTAGCTACCACCCTCAAGTTGTAAACCTGCCGCTAAATACCAACAGGTGTGTTCCGGCCGCAGCACTTGAGAGCCAGTTCTTCCACGAGTTTAGCGTGTCTACCAACTTGGGCCGTACCGTCACTTATGATCAGGTGAGATAATGGCCATAACGCTAAACCTTAAGTTTAACCTCTAAATAAAACGGTGCATTTATAACATTATGAACAATCCACTCTGCATTCTTTAATCATACGCCTATATGACGCTGAATGGGCAATAATCAATTTTAAATATATATTTATTTGATAAACCGCAGACATTATTATCACACGTAATACGCAAGTAATTAGATAAGATAATACCTACTGCTTCCATCAATCATGATCACTGAAGCAATGATTGAACGCTCTGTTAATTATTTCAAAACTAGCTGGTACCGCGACTTCGTTCGCGTTTTCACTTTATCCATCATCAACCGTACGTCTGTTCTTAAAATCCGTCCGAAAGTCTTGTAACTTAGTCGAGTGTAGAGCGATTTGTTAAACAAACGTGTCTGAAAAACATAAATTCAGTTGAGAAAATTAGCAAATCATTCATTTATTTCCGTCTACTTTCTTCGGTGAGTAGCGTCTCTTTTTTATACTTAAGGTTTAGCGTTATGGCTTAGGTGACGATACGGCCCAAGTTGGTAGACACGTTAAATCTGTGGAGGAACTGGCTCTCAAATGCAGCTGCCGGAACACACCTATTGGTATTTGGCGGCAGGTTTTACAACTTAAGGGTGGTAGCTAGCCAGGCGGGCATTTGAGAAAGCCCTACCACCATGCTATGGTTTCCTCACGATGTTTTCCTTCACCGGGCGCTCAAGCTAATTGTAGGTGCTTGGATTCGAATTCACGTCCCTTGACGCGAAGTCGTACACACTACCACTGAGCTATCATCGCTTCGTAAATCCTCTCATCTCCTCCCGTCATGCGTCACTGCTTATCATTAATTGATTACACAAGTCAGAACCTTTCGTTGTCGAGATCATTAGGTGCTGCAATCTCTTCGCAATTTTCCGTATTACACAAATGTCTTCATCCACCTCTTTTAAAGCGCTATTACTAATAGTTTTAGCGTGTCACCTGATGGTAAGTGATCACCGCCGCCCATGAACACCTATAACACAAGGGGATTCGCTGGTGCGTTACCGGCATTTATAGGAGGGACTGGCTCTCAAGTGCAACTTCCGGAACATTGAACGTGGTTCGAATCCAACAATGAGCTTGAGCTTTCGGTGAAGGAAAACATCGTAAGGAAACCATAGCATGGGGGCAGGGTTTTTCTAATGTCAGCCTTTCTGGCTACCACCCTCAAGTTGCAAATCTATCGGCAAATAACAATAGGTGTGTTCTGGTAGTTGCACTTGAGATTCAGTCCCTCCTATAGAGGCTGGCAATGCACCTGAGACACTCCGATGTTGTGGGTGTCCATGGGCGGCGGTGATCACTTAACATCAGGTGACACGCTTTCAGATTTGCCCCTTGTTACATAAAAAAACGTACAACGATCGGAATATAGCAATAGGTAGTTGGAGGCAAATGTTCAACTTAAAATGTGCTAGCTAGACAGGCGGGCATTAAGAAAAGCCGGAATACTATCGTTTCATCTTAAGGCTTAGCCTTATGGCTATAATCTCACCCAATCTTAAGTGACGGTACGGCCCAAGATGGTAGACACGCGAAACCTTTGCAGGAACTGGCTCTCAAGTGCAACTGCTGGAACACACCTATTGGTATCTGGCGGCAGATTTTCAACTTGAGGGTGGTAGCTACCCAGGCGGGCATTAAAAAGCACTACCACCATGCTATAGTTTCCTCAAGATGTTTTCTTTCACCGGGCGCTCAAGCTCATTGTAGGTGCTTGGATTCGAACTCACGTCCCTTGACGCGAAGTCGTACACACTACCACTGAGCTATCATCGCTTGAGAGATTTGAAGCCATGTCCTTTGAAGCAGCTTTGGTACACACTATACCAAAAGAAACATCACAGTTTCCCTCTCATATAACGTATAGTGCCTTAATTTCCTCGACCTTTAACTTTCAATTCTTCGCGTAGTAAATGTCACTTAAAAAAATCATCTTCCTGTCCTGTTCCCAAGTCCTTTTAATATTTTTTTTTTTATACTTAAGGTTTAGCATTATGGCCATAATCTCACCTGATCTTAAGTGACGATACGGCCCAAGTTGGTGGACACGCTAAACCTGTGGAGGAACTTACTCTCAAGTGCAGCTGCCGGAACTCACCTATTGGTATTTGGCGGCAGGTTTACAACTGGAGGGTGGTAGCTACCCAGGCAGGCATTAGAAAAGCCCTACCACCATGCTATGGTTTCTTTACGATGTTTTCCTTCACCGAAAGCTCAAGCTCATTGTAGGTGCTTGGATTCGAACTCACGTCCGTTGACGCGAAGTCGTACACACTACCACTGAGCTATCATCGCTTCAAATGTCTCTATCAGTCGCTATCTCTTGATTCACTCTCTCTTCTTTCATCCCATTCGCTATATACTCCATCTTTCTTTGGCCTTCGTCTTCCTTTCCATCCTTCAACATCTGTATCTCTTACTTTTCTCACCACACGCGTTTCCTCTCTTCTCAAGACACTTGAAAATTTTACTATAAATTTCACTCGAAAATATATATTTTTATAATTAAATATTATTATATTATTTAATTGAATTAATAAAGTTTTTATAATTCGGCTTACCCCATACTATATACAGATTAGCGCGAGATTAATTAGTTAGTATTTGTTGTTATATAATTATATAGTCGATTCTTAATAAATCACGTGATATCGTGGGGTATTTATTTATCGATTTTTGGACGACGTTAATTTCACGGTCATAATTCTTTATCAGTTATTTTTAAATAATTAAAAAAAAAGTCCAACAAAATAACAATCACTCAGACATTTCTGGATAAGACATAATGATATGTGCGGATTGAACTTTGCCTCGTGTAGTTTGATTATAAAATTTGCTAAATAAATGCATATGCCATCTTGTCCGGAATTCGATAAAAATAATGCTAGATTATATTTAAGCGATTGTTTTGAAGAGCCGTTTAACCTAATTCCCTCTTTTATAGTTAATTGATTTAGCGTTATGGCCTCAAGCCCACCTGATGTTCAGTGACTTTGTGGCCTGAAATGGTAGACTCAGTAAGCTTAGTGGGGGGCTTACTCTCAAGTACAACTGCCGGAACACACCTAAAGGTATTTGGCGGTAAATTTTTAACTTAAAGTTGGTATGTTATGCTTTCCTCACGATGTTTTCCGTCACTGAAAGCTCAAGCTCATTGCAGCTGGATTCGAACTCACGTCCCTTGTCGCGGCATCAGTACGCTTCCCTTTAAGTTTATCCCTATCAGAAATTAACCTGATACTATGAGTCAGTAGAGATTGGAAGCAAACCGGAAGTAGCCCCAACCCCTTATTGCGTATTTCGCTAAAGGAGGATAATACGAATTCGCCATTTCGAAGCAAATATGTAGGGATATGCGATATCCCTTTTTCGAAATACTTAAAAAGAGCCCGGACCTCAGCGTCTCGAAGCGACAATGACCACCATTGTTTCAAGATATAACAATATGTTGTAAATGGTAAAGTTAATAATTAATTCGCGGAATGAAAACGTCTCGTGTCATTTTCGAGTAAAGTTAGGTAAATATTTCGATATTGTTTCTTTGAATGAATATGTGTAGATTTGTAACAATATTTATATAGAGGGGCTTTTGAAGAGAAAATTTCCGTTTTTCTGTTCTGGTGACAGTTCGAAGCGATGATAGCTCAGTGGTAGTGTGTACGAGTTTGCGTCAAAGGACGTGAGTTCGAATCCACCTATAATGAGCTTGAGCTTTCGGTGAAGGAAAACATCGTGAGGGAAGCATAGCATGGTGATGGTGGTTTTTCTAATGCCCGCCTTGCTTGCTAATTTAACGTTGAAATTCAGCCGCCAAATCCCAATAAGCGTGTTCCGGTAGTTGCAATTGAGAGCCAGTTCCTCGACAGGTTTAGCGTGTCTACCAACTTGGGCCGTATCGTCACTTGAAATCAGGTAATATATTGGCCATAACGGTAAACCGTAAGTATAAAAAAAGCATTTTAATTTTTATATTAACTGCGACCGGCGCTTCTTTCGCATGTTATTTAAAAAGAATATCAAATAATATTATTTCTTAAATGTGCTTTGTAGCAGTACTGTATCTCTCTTTATTCTTCGTTAAAAGTAATAATTTCAAAACTATTTTAGAGCCTATGATTTCGGGTGTTAATTAAAATATAGTTCGAAACTAGACCTTACATGCGGCTTCGCTGGCGTTAATATTCATTTTGTCAAACAAACCGGATGACACAATAAAAAGTTTTATACAAAGTTTATCCCTCCCTTGACCCCACTTCCAAAAAGTTTTTCGCGAGAAAACGAAGCCTATCACAGTCTCCAGATTTCCGTCTATCTATGTACCAAAATTCTTCAAAATCCATTAAGCGGTTCAGGCGTGTGAGCGTCACAAACAAACAAACAAACAAACTCACTTTAGCATTTATAATATTAGTAAGAATTTGAATGCTTTATTTATTATGTTCTTAACTTCGTCGGGACTGAATGTGATTGAGGTAAAACGCTCGGCTATGTAACATAAGTTGGGATAAAGTCGGCTCGAGTAGATTATGGAAGCGAGAGAGAGAGAGCGTTACAGGAGAGAGCGTGACTAATCTGTCGCATTCGCGCCATACTTCGTTTAATTTAATACGTTGTAGCTGTATTTCGTATACCTCGGTTTGATGAAATTTTGACTTCTGTCGTGTAATCTTAGACACAAACCATTCTTTGATACGCTTAAAAATAACTTAGTTTATTGACGTTAAAGTTTACTCTCGTGTTGCATAAGTATTTGAATTATGCAACACGAGAGTAAACTTTTGTAACGAGGTCGCTATGGGTCATCCGTAACGTTAGTGTAAGATTTTATGTATAGTGTATGTATGATGGCTATATAGTGTCTAATGTATAGTCTACGTGACGACTGTTATTATTATATATTTATATACATCATCGTAAACAAAATAAAGGTGTTAAGATAATTTTGTGAAGTAGTTTATTTTTATAGTTATCGATAAAAATACATAATAAAAATGTATACCTGAATAGTTATTTTCTTTATACTTCGAATGGAGCTTGAAATTTTTTTTCTTTTTAATAAGGAACTACATTTATATCTGGTGTCCCACGACACCACTAGTTTTTTTTTAAATAATATACACAGTCTGAGGACTCTGGGTCCGTACCATTTTTTAGGTAGGTGTTTTGATTTCGTTGGCGTCAAGAAATTGCTTTACAATAGTAACATTGCATGCAGCTATGCATTACAAAAACAAAAAAGTAAGTTTGCAAATTTTTTTTGACATTGCATGTTGTAGGTGTAATTTATCTTTTTGATTTTTTTTTATTAATATTGTAGCACTTTGAACTATTACTCTGATTTATTTTATCAAACGCCTTTATTAACATCATTTGCGTTAGTGTAACAGCTGGTGCTTAGACAAGATCTGCAGTGTGGTGTTGAAGAGCTTGTGATTTAACAGCAACCAACGGGTCCTTGACGTGTACATATACCTAAGTGTATGCGGTCACCACGTGTAGTAATGGTCCATCCGCAGCATCTAAGGGTCTCCTGTCAGACGGACCAGGGAATTATGTGGCTAAGCTACAATGGCTTCATGTGCGTTTGATCTCAATCTCCTTACCTAGTAAACCAATACGAATATCAACACCAACTCAATACCAATCAGAATTTCAAAGACCTCCCACTCTTTTGATTTCAAGATTCAGACATTTCGTTCAGTAATAGTTTTACTAGATTTTACGCGCGGCTTTGCTCGTGTTAATATCGATTTTGTCAAACCAATCCGGTGACGAAAAGTTTAAGTGTTTACTCCACATCGAATACGGATTTCGTGAAAAAAAGTAGTCTATCACAGTCTCCACGTTTCCGTCTATCTATATACCGAAATTCAACAAAATCGACTCAGCGGTTTTCGCGTGAAAGCGTAACGAACAAACAAACTCACTTCAGCATTTATATTTAGTACGACAGTAAGGATCATGTGTACGGGTTTACACTTAGAATGTGCGATAGACAAGACAAAGGTCTTGTGCCACGAAAGTTCAAGACTCTAGATTTGCAAGTTGAAAGGATGAAAACAAAATGCCGGGGTAAACGACCGGAGGACAAATCCGTGTTGCGGCGACAAAACAAATAAATATTAATTTATTGTCTCTCTAGTCGAGATTAATCGTGTTATTCACACGCTTAAGTACGCAGTTATTTTCATTCGAGAAAAGAGGTCACTTCGTCTGTTGGTGAGCGGGCACCAGTACGACGGTCACCGTCCGTCAGACCTAAACAGTAGCCACAATTATTTCCCATAGTATCCGTTGGTAATATGTAACAACATAAGCATTATTTTGTTACGACCCATATACATACAGAATCTACTCTTGAGCCTTCGATGAGGTAAGGCATCGTGACAAAATGGTAGTGTATTTTGTAATGTCCGCTCGGCTAGTAACTACTCTCAAGTTGCTAAATACCTATAGGTGTGTTCCAGTCCACTATAAGTGGGCGTTCAAGTATTACATAATACTACTTTTTGAACTACCCTCCGCCCGATGTAACCCGCCGTAGTGTTTTACTGTAAATTAATGTTCATTGTCAAATTCATGCACGCCTCATAAGCGAAGCGTTGAGGTGGGTACTACTGTACTGTAAAATAACTGATTTTTAAATCTTAAAATGTCTCTATTGCACTTGTAAAATAGTACATATTATTTTACAAATGCAATAGAGACGTTTTAAGATTTTAAGAAGCGTCGAGGTGGGTACTACTGTCACTTCACGCGATACAACTGATTTTTGAAACTTAATACGTCTCTATTTATCATATATTGCACTTGTAAAACAAATATATACACACACATATCAAGAAAAAACACTATTTTTAACACTCATGATATTTTTGGTGCCACATATGTTAATTAAATTGTGCAAAAAAGACTTGTCTTGAACTTCCGTGTGTCTGTACGTGCGGATCTTGTATGTTATCACGATAACGACCGAAATACTCTACTAATCGAGTCCATTTTTTTTCTTACACTTCAGTATAATTAGGAATAGAACCCTGAACTTTTCACAGTGTGATTCGATGTGCTTTAATTGTTATTAAATAAACGAAAAAAGATAATATGAGGCGTACACTTTTGGATTTTCCAAACTTTTTCCAATTTCGAATTTCATTTTATCCTTGAATAATCTATAAGGGATAGAATTAACCGTAAAACATAAGAGACGTTTTTTTTCTACAGCATTTAATTTCCAATAACAATGTGCCTTGATTTTGGTTTCCACTCTTTTTGTATCAGAGACAAAGAAGCATAAAAAGCAATGGAAAAGTGTGTTATGACGCAGGCGCGGGTCAATATGAATATTAAGAGATAATTTGAATCTATCTATCTGTAGGGTATAAATTGATAATTTACGAGACATTTGAAGAAAAAAAACCAACTTGGGAAATAGAGAACATCCTATCCCTTATCGTTACACAACACCAAGTAACCATTTCTACGTAAGCCATAATCATGTGACGCAAAGTATGAGAAAGTCGCGAAATAACTTCGTTAGTGTTAAAATCACGTTTTCGATAATATTCAATACACTAGCGATTTCTAACTCGTCTATTTATATTGTTATTTAATAAACAATCACAAGTAATGTAATAAATGTTTTGTTAATGTTACACTTTCACTAATTATGGATCTTCTGAATGTCGGGCAACGAAATAGATGGATGAAGGTAAGTTACACGTAGCAGAGATGCGAATGCTACGTTGGATGTGCGAAGTGACTGGACTGGATAAGATCAGGAATGAATATAGTCCAGGAAGCATGAAAATAGCACCAATGAGAGGGACATTAAGGAGTAATAAGTTAACGTGGTATTTGTTATGAGAAGAGATAAAAGCCATATAATTAGAATAATGTTAAGTATGAAGGTGGATGGATGTAAGAGAAGAGGTGGGCTGAAGAAGATATGGATGGAGTGTGTGAGAAATGGTATGTGTAAAAAAGAGTAAATACTGAGATGACGGCTGATAGAGTTGAGTGGGAGAAGAAAACATGTTGTGCCGACCCTACCTTTGTGGGATGAGGGCTAAGAAGAAGACACTTGTACAACTAAGCTTACATTTAATTACGCCATTTTGCTGAGTATGCTCTGTCCTTAAGTACAGTTTTGGCTTCATCCAGCATTGTTCTTTCCATATATTTTCCTATTTTACCTGTTTCTACTAATAAAATTTTAAAATGAAATAACTTATGTATCTGAACGTAACTGCTGGGCTGACGCGGTGATTGCATCCAGAAATTTGTTTCGCCCCAGGAAGGCGACAGACGGCCATAAGGTTTTAGTGGGTATTTCCGGCGCACTTACCCCTCACAGTCCCTCCGGGCTGGGAGGGGATGTATAAATACATTTTCCTACGTAAAATAAAAGCCAATGTAATTAGAAACAGTCGCGGGATTCCCCGTTAAATACAAACGAAAAGGGATGCAAACGTCGGAAAATTTAATTTAAAAAACAATGTTAAGCATTTTTCGAACCTCCGTCCCGCCCATCATAACGTTTTATAAGACTCTTCCACCCCGAAATTACGTCACTTAGTACTTGAACACCCCCTAAACAGTCCCTCCACTTAGCTTATCTTATCCACAATCTTGTGTCACGTCCTCACTTAACATCAAACGACACTGTGGCCTAATTCTATAAAATCACCAAACCTTATGCTGTATAAGATATCTTCATATGAATACCTTTTAACTGATTCGTTACCAAATTACGGGTCCTAATTTTTGGTACCAAAAGAACCTTATAGTTAGTTTTTTTTACAAATATTAAGTGTACTGGCGCTATGACCAGTAGATCTCAGTTTTTGACACTACAAAACACAATTTTCCTTTACATTATGCTATGTATCTGTTTTAAACCCTTAGGGATTCTCGCAAACCTTTACCAACCAACATTCGACCGTCTGCATCTCTTTTTTACGTAGACAATACTTTTCCTCTTCCATTTTCCTGGGCTTTTCACTTTCGTCCAAGAACCTTGCTGTCGATACTCTTTATTGGTTGATCTAATCTGTCCTATTTAACGTCTCATCAGTTTTAAGATATTCCCCAGTATCTTTATTGCAACTCTTTAAGGTCTATTTTTTACCAGAATTACAATTTATAATTCCTTAGTATTATAGTTTAAAATGTACTATGAAGCAATGGCAATTTAGAATTACGAATGAAGCCTTAAAGCTTTGTAATGTACTTCTGAAATATTGCTGAAAGGAAACAGTGTCTGAGTATTTCGTAACACCTGTCAAGCTACCGCCTTCAAATTGAAGATCCATTGCAAATGTATTTCCATGAGAGTACTCCGAAAGGTGTATCTAAGAACCAGTCCTTTACTAGGTTTATAATATTTTTTTTATTTTTTTATAGTTTTAAGATATAGCGTTATGGCCATAATCTCACCTGATCTTAAGTGATGATACGACCCAAGTTGGTAGACACGCTAAACCTGTGGAGGGACTGGCTCTCAAGTGTAGCTGCCGGAACACACCTATTGGTATTTGGTGGCAGATTTTCAGCTTGAGGGTGGTTGCTAGCCAGGCGGGCATTAGAAAAAGTCCTACCACCATGCTATGGTTTCCTCACGATGTTTTCCTTCACCGAAAGCTCAAGCTCATTGTAGGTGCTTGGATTCGAACTCAGTAGATACACAGTGGTAGTGTGTACGGCTTCGCGTCAAGAGACGTGAGTTCGAATCCAAGTACCTACAATGAGCTTGAACTTCCGGTGAAGGAAAACATCGTGAGGAAACCATAGGATGGTGGCAGGGCTTTTTCTAATGCCCGCCTGGGTAGCTACCACCCTACAGTTGTAAACCTGCCACCAATAGGTGTGTTCCGGCAGGTGCACTTGAGAGCCAGTTCCTGCATAGGTTTAGCGTGTCTACCAACTTGGGCCGTATCGTCACTTAAGATCAGGTGAGATTATGGCCATAACGCTAAACCAAATCAATAATCGAAGGGTCATAAAAAATGAAGGACGTAGATACCCTAAATTCCCCTTAAAATTCCCAAATACCGAGTTACCAGCTAAAAAGTTACAGTTAAAATATAACCTGCCATGTACCACCATTGTTTCGATCTCGATATAACGCCGTTTAATATTATAATAATGTAAGCCACAAAATAATCAGTCGCAAAGTTCAGTCAAGTCCGGGTGCAAATACTTAACCTCCAAGATAAGGTTAAACACCTTAGTAAACAAAACCGGTGGATCACGAGGGGGCGACACGAATCGGCATGTAGTCGCGTCGTCGCCGGTTGTAACTGGCCACTTTTTAACAGATAGCACACGCGGAAATACATAATCACCGGCGAGACGTTCGCTGTTACTATGTTTTTAATTACACAGTACATAATATACATTGTGAAACAAAGTAATTTTAAAACCGAAACCCGGTCTACACTGGCTCAAATGATTAACGTTTAAATGCATAGATATGTAAGGGCTAATATTCATAAACATTTCCGTACTGAAAATATTTTATAAATATTGAATTTAATTTTCATATGAAAACAATCGTGTATTTATCGCAGAATATAGCAGAATAAGGTCATCCATAAATCACGTGACACTAAAAAAAAATTTTTTAAAGTTTTCTTGGTGTTAGATTCTGTTTTTTTTTATCTGCCCATCCCTTTGTACACACATCACTCCTGAATACAACTTGATAATAACTACCAGTCACACATTTTGAAGCGATGATAGCTCAGTTGGTGGTGTGTCCATGACGCCGCGTCAAGGGACGCGATTCAAATCCACCTACAATGAACTTGAGCTTTTGGTAAAGGAAAACATCGTGATGAGACCAAAGTATTGTGGTAGAGCTTTTTCTAATGCCCACTAGGTTAGCTACCACCCTCAAGTTGAAAATGTGCCGTCCAATACCTATAGGTGTGTTCCGGCAGTGGCACTTAAGAGCCAGTCCCTCCATTATTTTTAGCGTGTGCATCTTCGGTCACATCATCACTTATCATCAGGTGAAATTGTGGTAATAACGCTATACCTCTATATATATATATAAAAATGAGTCCCCATTTTCCATGGTCATCGCATCACGCGTGAACGGATGAAACAATTATTTTTAGATTTAAGTTCTTAGTTAAAAAAAAATAAGGAAGTTTAGGGGGTACATAGAGAACATAGTTAAGACAGGACGTCTGTCGGGTCAGCTAGTTAATTATTTAACGAACCCGCGTCGCCCCAGTAAGGCGACAGATGGCCGTGGGGTTTTAATGGGTATTCCCGGCGATTAGCGTCGGGCGAGTCCCACATAACCTTCCCATTCCCCCCTGGTTGGGAAGGTATGCCTAAAAGCATTTACCCATAAAAAAAGGTAGTTAACTACAAAAATAAACAATCCTGTATTTGACGTCTAAAGTAGCGGTCATACATAAATTACGTCATATAAAAAAAAACATGATTTATGGCGTTTGCTAATTTTTGATCTGTCCATCTCTTACCACGCGCATCACTCCGAAGCTACTGAATAAAGTTTGACAAAATGTTCTGTGGTACTAACTAATATCATTGACGAATCCATGTAATATTGTTTATGCTTATAAATTAAAGAGTTACTCCGAGATATCTGTTAAAAGTAAAAAGAAAATGTAGTAAGTAGGTAAATAAGTTTGTTAACAGAGTTCGTTGTAAGTATCTCTGTTTAGTCGCTGACAACATTATTTTTAATGAAGTTATATTGATGGAAGCTATGATGGAATTCTAAATGTTTGTATTTGTAGAAACAAGAAGTCGTAAGATAACATGAAATCCTAAGAAACATGATAAATGCAGAGTAATTTAAAGAGGATAAATCTACTGTCAGAACGTTATACGAACTTTTAAGCAAACCACGCAATCACTGTGCGGATGCCGGGTACATCGTGAAACCTAATCGTTGTGGAAGAGAGAGGATAAGAGGAAAGTGTCCGAGACTTGCGACACGGATGTAGGTTTAAGGAGACCTCATTTCGAAAATTGTCAACACTCACCGCCACAGCTCGTGTTTCTTTTTGCCCAGTATAAATCAATAACGATAATGATTTACAGTATAAGCATCAAAACAGTGTCAATAATAGAGAAATATAAATCTTACGTGTCCCTTCGGTAATATTCCAGGACCACAAACCTCAAGTTGAAAATCTGCCGCCACAAAAACGTGAAAGTATATTATTTGCAATTCTCAACCTCGTTTCTGTATGACGCATAATTTCCCTGACATACGCAACGTCTGTATTTATCTCAGAAGTAAATAAACGATTCCAATAAATTAATTTAATGATTACATTACATCGAGGTAAACAATGTCAAAGCGATAATATCGTAAGAGTCAAATGTGAGCTTTTTACCTGGAATTTTCCTTTGGGATATTTATAGAGGCTACTTTCTGTATCTCTTTATGTTCATCCCATATTTTAGACTTAGTAAGAACAGTTATAATGTTAGATAAAGTTCATTACCGATTTGCCAGACAGTAAGTTAAATCACTATATTACACAGGATGAATCAAAGAAAACCCCAAAAAACAGATCGAGTTTCTTGCCGGTTTTTCTCTACGACCGGGTTTTCCGAACCGGTGGTAGTTTCCACGTTTACAAGCACCTTGCCAGGGCCTGAATAGAATAAAGTCTTTTGATTCAGTTTGGGTGTTTATGGAGTGAAAGCGTAGCTAACTAACAAACACACATTCTCAGTTAGAATTATATTTTATTATAATAAATGCATTATACGATAGAAATCATATAGAATTGAAGCTGATTATTTATTTTTCCTTTGTATCGTAAAGAACATACAAAGTTATGAATGTAAACGATAACTATCTATGATTCTTATAAAACAGTTATGAATCTTTAGAATTGGGGGGTAGTTTCGACGTTTATAAGCGCCTTCTCCAGGACTAAATTGAAGATTTCCGATTTGATCTGCCCCTGCAGATGTTTAGCCCATTTTAGTAGCCGAAATCTGATCTGATCACCGCCGCTCATGGACACCCACAACACTAGAGGAATCGCAGGTGCATTGCCGGACTTTATAGGAGAGACTGGCTCTCAAGTGCAGCTGCCGGAACACCCCTATTGGTATTTGGCGGCAGATTTTCAACTTGAGGGTGGTAGCTAGCCAGGCGGGCATTAGAAAAAGCCCTACCACCATGCAATCTTATCTATGGTGTTCAGTAATAACTTACTTATCTATAAAATGCTCTTTCGAAATTAATGTAGCTTGATGACCCGACAGCCTTTTGATAAGTTTCTTCGAACCGCCGTTTTAAAAATGAGTTTGCTTCGCGATGGAGCAATGTACCAGCAGAACTTAGCAATTTACTTGTTGCTCTTGGATTACTTAAATGACTCTCGAGGAAAGTATGGTCTGGTCACAAACGTCTCTACGTTTCAACTATGCACTCACCAACCATGCATTAAAGTGTACATTAGAAATTAAGTTAAATTGTCAGCGATCAAACTGAGACAATTGTATCACATTCGTCACGATGTTCCTTTGCTAGAAATTTGTAAAAGCTATCGTTTTATAAAATAAAAAGTATTTTTTTTTTGTTTATACTTTAGTTCTAGCCTTATAGCCATAATCTTACCTGATCTTAAGTGACGATACGGCCCAAGTTGATAGATACGGCTAAACCTGTGGAGGAACTGGCTCTCAAGTGCAGCTGCCAGAACACACCTATTAGTATTTGGCGGCAGTTTTACAACTTGAGGGTGGTAGCTAGCCAGGCGGGCATTGGAAAAATCCCTACCACCATGCTGTGGTTTCCTCACGATGTTTTCCTTCACTGAAAGCTCAAGCTCATTGTAGGTGCTTGAATACGAACTCACGTCCCTTGACGCAAAGTCGTACACACTACCACTGAGCTATCATCGCTTCATACCTGCATCTGGTGTTAAGACCAGTACAATCCAAAACAGCGTTGACTGACAATGATCCAAAATTCACAATCAGTCACAGCTGTCAGGCTGGCCTGCTTAGATACCTTTTCACGCCTTTTTTGAAGGACCCCATGTCATAGGAGGGTGGGAACACGCTGACCGGAAGACGGTTCCACAGCTCCACGGTACGACATAAGTATGAATCAGCAAACTTTGTAGTTCGCGATTCAATAGGAGTCACCGTGAAGCTGTGACACCGAAGTCGCGCCCGCGTAGCTCTGTAGTGGAACGGGGAGGAGGGGATTATATCGAAGAGCTGTTCAGAACACTCGCCGTGGTACATACGGTAGAACACACTTAAAGAGGCAATGTCCCTTCGTAGTTTCAGCGGTTCTACTGCAATGTGTCTGGATCATTAACAATGCGGACAGATCTGTCCGGTCTGTCCAGTAGATTTAGAGTGAGGTGCGGTCGAAGGGGTAGACAGACAGACAAGTAAAATTGGTAAATAAAATATTTGGATTGCTTTACCCACAACAAAATAAAGTCAAATCAAATTACTTTCTAATTTAGGCACTATGAAGGCGCTTGATGAAGATCATAATAAAGTCAAATCAAATTACTTTCTAATTTAGGCACTATGAAGGCGCATGATGAAGATCATAATAAAGTCAAATCAAATTACTTTCTAATTTAGGCACTATGAAGGCGCATGATGAAGATCAAAATAAAGTCAAATCAAATTACTTTCTAATTTAGGCACTATGAAGGCGCTTGATGAAGATCAAAATAAAGTCAAATCGAATTACTTTCTAATTTAGGCACTATAAAAGCGCTTGATGAAGATTAAAATAAAGTCAAATCGAATTACTTTCTAATTTAGGCACTATGAAGGCGCATGATGAAGATCAAAATAAAGTCAAATCAAATTACTTTCTAATTTAGGCACTATGAAGGCGCATGATGAAGATCATAATAAAGTCAAATCAAATTACTTTCTAATTTAGGCACTATGAAGGCGCATGATGAAGATCAAAATAAAGTCAAATCAAATTAGTTTCTAATTTAGGCACTATGAAGGCGCTTGATGAAGATCAAAATAAAGTCAAATCGAATTACTTTCTAATTTAGGCACTATAAAAGCGCTTGATGAAGATCAAAATAAAGTCAAATCGAATTACTTTTTAATTTAGGCACTATGAAGGCGCATGATGAAGATCAAAATAAAGTCAAATCAAATTACTTTCTAATTTAGGCACTATGAAGGCGCATGATGAAGATCATAATAAAGTCAAATCAAATTACTTTCTAATTTAGGCACTATGAAGGCGCATGATGAAGATCAAAATAAAGTCAAATCAAATTACTTTCTAATTTAGGCACTATGAAGGCGCTTGATGAAGATCAAAATAAAGTCAAATCGAATTACTTTCTAATTTAGGCACTATAAAAGCGCTTGATGAAGATTAAAATAAAGTCAAATCGAATTACTTTCTAATTTAGGCACTATGAAGGCGCATGATGAAGATCAAAATAAAGTCAAATCAAATTACTTTCTAATTTAGGCACTATGAAGGCGCATGATGAAGATCATAATAAAGTCAAATCAAATTACTTTCTAATTTAGGCACTATGAAGGCGCTTGATGAAGATCAAAATAAAGTCAAATCGAATTAATTTCTAATTTAGGCACTATAAAAGCGCTTGATGAAGATCAAAATAAAGTCAAATCAAATTACTTTCTAATTTAGGCACTATGAAGGCGCATGATGAAGATCATAATAAAGTCAAATCAAATTACTTTCTAATTTAGGCACTATGAAGGCGCTTGATGAAGATCAAAATAAAGTCAAATCGAATTACTTTCTAATTTAGGCACTATGAAGGCGCATGATGAAGATAATAATAAAGTCAAATCAAATTACTTTCTAATTTAGGCACTATGAAGGCGCATGATGAAGATCAAAATAAAGTCAAATCAAATTACTTTCTAATTTAGGCACTATGAAGGCGCTTGATGAAGATCAAAATAATGTCAAATCAAATTACTTTCTAATTTAGGCACTATGAAGGCGCTTGATGAAGATCAAAATAAAGTCAAATCAAATTACTTTCTAATTTAGGCACTATGAAGGCGCTTGATGAAGATCAAAATAAAGTGAAATCAAATTACTTTCTAATTTAGGCACTATGAAGGCGCTTGATGAAGATCAAAATAAAGTGAAATCGAATCACTTTCTAATTTAGGCACAATGAAGGCGCTTGATGAAGATCAAAATAAAATAAAATCAAATTACTTTCTAATTTAGGCACTATGAAGGCGCTTGATGAAGATCAAAATAAAGTCAAATCGAATTACTTTCTATTTAGGCACTATGCAGGCGCTTGATGAAGATTAAAACTACCATCAGTTTGTAAATAAACCCAGTTATCGAGAAGAATCAGCAAAAATTTTACCTGTTTATTTAAATTTCCAGTTACTTATTTTAACAAACATTTACTATAGTTTTTAACGGACGTACAGGGATGAGTTTCAATTCTCCATTCAACCATAGTTCACATGTTGAAGCGCACTGTAATTTTTTTACATCAAAACCCACTTGACATGATACTCGAACGTACTGACCAGCAAAATAGTAACCCACTCCGAGACTTTATCGTAAAACCTAACACTGTTACCTAAAAAACCATCACTGGTCATAAGTGAGTCTAAAAAAAATATAGAGTAACCAGTTTGTCACGATTTCGGGCATTTTAATCATACCCGTGTTACACGAAATCCAGCTTTCCTAATTTTTTGCGGACATACTTTGAATTGCCAAGGATACATTAAAAGGGTAGAGAATTAGAACCCCGAATTAGATGAAATAATGCCACCCGACAGTCAAAGTACTTTTTGACATAAAAAAAAATGTAACTGGGTCTATAATGTACACAAAATGTAAAAAAAAACACATCTCTACAGAGTAGCTTCAAACCTACAGTTAAAAAGGTAAATAAATAATAACATAATTATATTGTTTACATGAAAACAACGAGATAAACACGAGATCGTCTGGGAATGCCGGGGTTTATCTAAAGATCGTACCGCATTTCCCTTTGGCGTTTCAAACGACACTTTGTTGTTTTATTAAACAAACTTATGTAGGACACTAGCTTTTACCAGCGGCTTCGCTCTCGTTAATACTGTTTTCGTAAAATAAATCGGATGATACAATATAAAGTCTCATATAAAGTGTAATCCCTGTATTTAGCCTACTTCCATTAAGGTTTTCCCGAGAAAAAGTATCCTATCACCGTCTCCAGGTTTCCGTCTATTTCTATATTAAAATTCATCAAAACCGATACAGCGGTATAGACGTGAAAGCGGGACAAACGTTACAAGTAAGGATTAAAAAAAATTACTTATTCATAACTGACCATTGATCTATTCAAATATTAGCTATTCACATATGGACCGTTTATTTTGAAAGTGGTGTAAGTCCATTTTTGAGAAATATGAGCTATCTCGTAATTCATGCGTAATTTAATGTAATTTTTTTATATATAACTAGTCCGTGTTTCATTTCTCAAAAAAATCCCATGTTTTGTGCAACTTAAAATCGGTCGGTAAATGAAATTGCATTATCAACATATATAGTAACCTTTAATTTACTCGAAACAAAAGAAAATGGACTTACACCACTTTCAAAATAAACGGTCCATATTTACTTCTAATTTACAAACATAACTTTTAGGAAGATACATAATAAAAAAAGGTTTTTAAGATTATTGGCGTATACAATGTTTTCATATTAAATTTTAATTCAACGTTTTTGGAATATACATTATATCAATATTCCAAAATACATCTTAATGACCAACTAATAAATACTAAAGAGATCTCGGCTGCAACCAGCATAACTCTCTTTGCTTCATCCGCCACACTTATAAACACCCGATTGTCCTTTTCTATAGTTGAGGTTTGCATAATGGCTATAATCTCATCTGATCTTAGTGACGATACGGCCCAAGTTGGTAGACACGTTAAACCTGTAGAGGAACTGGCTCTCAAGTGCAGCTGCCGGAACACACCTATTGGTATTTGGCGATAGTTTTTCAACTTGAGGGTGGTAGCCAGGCGGGTGTTAGAAAAACCCCTACCACTATGCTAAGGTTTCATCACGATGTTTTCCATCATCGAAAGCTCAAGCTCGTTGGTGGAGTGGATCCGAACTCACGCCCCTTGAGGTGAAATCGTACACACCACCACTGAGCTATCATCGCTTCAAAAATATTAATAAAAATACGTATGCTGTATTGTACACATGATTGAAGTGAAAGTGATAAAATAATGAGAGAGATTTAGTACGAAATAGGAAAAACAGAGAGAGAAAATGAGATAAATAGAGAGATAGAGAGAGGGGAAGAGAGAGAGAGACCATTAATAAAGGTAATATTTATTTTCTTCCTCTCATCATGCTATGTTATCATTAGATTAATTCCCTCACCGAAAGCATAAATTCATTAGTATATCTAAAAATAAAACTGCTATTCAATATTCAATTAATTTACTTATAATTCAATAATATTCAATAATGAAGGTAGACTTATGATTACATTTTTTACAACATACAAAATTACTAACAGAACGGCTTATTGTACCCATATATAGTATTAACATATTGGTAGGTCAGCGTCAAATCAAAAAATCAAAGCACAAAGACAGAATTGCTTCGAACACGTTTCCACCAAGTCTATTTTTAAGTTTTATTTGAAGCGATGATAGATCAGTTGTAGTGCGTACGACTTCGCGTCAAGGGACGTGAGTTCGAAGCCAAGCACCTACAATGAGCTTGAGCTTTCGGTGAAGGAAAACATCGTGAGGAAACCATAGCATGGTGGTAGGGCATTTTCTAAGGCCCGCCTGACTAGCTACCACCCTCAAGTTGTAAACCTGCCGCGAAATACCATGAGGTGTGTTCCGGCAGCTGCACTTGAGAACCAGTTCCTCCACAGGTTTAGCGTGTCTATCGACACTTAAGATCAGGTGAGATTATGGCCATAACGCTAAACCTTAAGTATAAAAAAAAAAAAAAAAACCAGTGATCCTACCACTCCGTTAAGAGGACCATTTAGAGACCTCAGACCGTCCTCGGTTAACTTTCTCTGTAGAAATGCGGCGCTATCTCCAGAAGCCAGTCCTTGTTGATGGTCATGAGGTCGCGCATATATGTCTTGTCCCCTTTAGTCTGAACACTCGAGAATATAACCCTGGGGAAGCAACCTTGTAGTCAAATCAGTTTACCCAGTGATAGGATAATAGCTCAGTGGTAGAGAGGGGGGAGCGCGGAGGGGGCAAAAGAAAAGCATTGTGGCAGTCCCGGCAACAGCCCAAGCCGAGGTTCGGCTATTTTTTATTTTATTTTTCGAAGGGACCTACACTGTTAGCTTGGGGGGCTTTTACAGCTTCACCGAACTAGGGGTGGGGGCCCGCGCGAGCCCGAGGGGCAACTCGCGCAAGGGTGTCACTAGTGACCGAACCTCGGCTTGGGCTGTTGCCGAATCGCGTAGGAGGAAATCGAACGCGGTACTAGCTACTAATAAGAAAGGAAGAGTAATTGTAAAGGCTCGAAAGATTGTACATTAATAAACCTAACTGGCGATGCTTGAGGCTTTTACCTGATTAAAAATAGTAAATTCGAAACTAACCGATCCCCTTCGGGATCTGAGTAAACTAACTTTGGTTTGTACTGTGCGTCCTCCCTACCTAATAGATGGTGACGAACGTACCTAGCAAAAATGAACACCAAGAACAGAGATGCCACTATGCTATTTTTTTGTTTTCGAATGGACCTACAAGGGTCCTACAAGGGACCTACAAGCCTGAGGGTCTTTTACAGCTTCACCGAACTAGTGCCACTATGCTATGATCACTTCAAATTGAATATAACGTAATGCAACATTTCGATAAACTGCGCAATGTTGGTACAACGCCATTTATTGAGATACAAAAAATTACAATGTACCGACATCTAAACCCGGTGAAAGTCATTTATTTTGTTGTGTATTTGAAAGAAAACACCTTACTTCTGTACTTACTAACGAACATCGCAAACAAAATATGATAAGCATTTTCAAAAATATTTATTTATTCCATACTTTATGTATGGTACGATGACGGACTTAACGCTATAGGCATTCTCTAACAGTCAACCTTAAGGTGGTGCGGAGATAAAAGACGGTAGGTGTAAAGCAAACAACAAACGAAAGACAAAACCACCTACTAGAATACTAAGACTAACTATGATACATATATAAACGTATATACTATGTATATTTAAGGAAATACAATTAATAATATACTATTTAATTTTGCACATAAATACCAATATATAAATATAATAAATACAAATAAATAATTATGTCAATATTCGCGAAATATAATGAAATAGTTTAATAAACTAATTCTGTTAAAAAAAAAATTATACTTGACGTTGCTTGACTTTAAAGCTCAAGCGATTAGTGGACATCGTGATATCTATCTATCTATCTATCTATCTATCTATCTATCTATCTATCTATCTATCTATCTATCTATCTATCTATCTATCTATCTATCTATCTATCTATCTATCTATCTATCTATCTATCTATCTATCTATCTATCTATCTATCTATCTATCTATCTATCTATCTATCTATCTATCTATCTATCTATCTATCTATCTATCTATCTATCTATCTATCTATCTATCTATCTATCTATCTATCTATCTATCTATCTATCTATCTATCTATCTATCTATCTATCTATCTATCTATCTATCTATCTATCTATCTATCTATCTATCTATCTATCTATCTATCTATCTATCTATCTATCTATCTATCTATCTATCTATCTATCTATCTATCTATCTATCTATCTATCTATCTATCTATCTATCTATCTATCTATCTATCTATCTATCTATCTATCTATCTATCTATCTATCTATCTATCTATCTATCTATCTATCTATCTATCTATCTATCTATCTATCTATCTATCTATCTATCTATCTATCTATCTATCTATCTATCTATCTATCTATCTATCTATCTATCTATCTATCTATCTATCTATCTATCTATCTATCTATCTATCTATCTATCTATCTATCTATCTGTCTATCTATCTATCTATCTATCTAACTATTTATCTATCTATATATCTATTTATCTATGATTGAATTAGTTTAATAACATACCATTTCGGTTGCTGGGTGCGATACAGGCAACTGTCCGGGCTTATGTGTAACATCGCGCCGCGGACACCGCGGTACCGGGAGTCGGCAGAGAGGTACGCAGCTTGGGGGAAATACCCGGACAGCACGCACTTCATTATCCTCTCTAATTTCGCTAAAAAGTTTGTATTTACAACACGTAAAGTTACCACAAAAACACTTAAGACCATATAAGACGTCGTTCAATGTAATTTTTGAATCGCCCCTCCCCTTATGTGACGCGTCAACACTTTTTTATTTTATAGAATAATGGGCAAACGAATAAGCGTATCAGCTGATGGTAAGTGGTCACCACCGCCCGTGGACACCCACAACACCAGGGGAATCGGGATTGCGGTGCCAGCCATTGAGGGAGGAACTGGCTCTCAAGTGCTATTTCCGGAACACACCTACTGATATCTAGCGACAGATTTTCAACTTGAGGACGGTAGCTAGCATAGAAAAAGCCCTACCACCATACTATGGTTTCCTTCGGCGGTCGCTCAAGCTCATTGTAAGTGGTTGGATTCGAACTCACTCCCTTGACGCAAAGTCGTACACACTACCACTGAGCTATAATCCCAAATACTCTCTCACACTTATTTATGTTTATATCGTTCATAATTTTCAAATAGTTTTTATTAGGTATGCATTTAGTTGTATTTTTTTGTAAATTATGTCACGTGATTGGAATCTCTTTTGGCTAAACTAAAATGCTAATGATTATTCGTAAATTTAATTGAACTACTGTTGGTTTCTTTAAATAAATAAATTATTACATTGATTAACCATACCACCATTAATTATACATAATTATACAGTACCATAATCACATAATCTATACACATAATATACATACACATAAACACCATAATCTATACAGTACGTGTGACGATTTTTGGATTAACAATCAGAGTTGCAAGTAATGACCGCTAGATGGCACGAATAAAAAGTAATCCAATTGGCAGCAGATTATAAAAAAAGGAAATATGATCTAAATTCACTTTACCTGGTCCCAAATCCAACTCGTCCTTGACTTTGTTTTCGATTTTGAACTTTCCCTTCACCAACTTTTCTAAACTGTCCCTTATTTCGCTCGCCTGGAAATTAAATTCTAAATCAAGGGCGCAAGTTAATTTGAACCCATACCTTTTCTATGAAAATCAATTTTATTACACTGATACAAAACGCATTATATTAGGTACTACGTTGAAACCTAATATACCTTAAAATTAATATATAACAATGTTCAAAAAAATATCTGTAAATCACACTTATATTATAAATGCGAAAGTGAGTTTGTTTATCTGTTATTCACGGCTAAACCGCTGAATCGAATGTGATGAATTTCGGTACAGAGATAGCTGAGTACGTGGAGACGGCGATACGCCACTTTCTCTTGCGTCATCTTTACCGGAAGTGGGGTAAAAAATATTGTATGAAACTTTTCATTGCGTCATCCGATTTCTTTGACAAAATCGATATTACACTACCACTGAGCTGTCATCGCTATAAATTTTACAGAGTTACAATCAAAAACGCTTCCAAGATTGTTGGCGATTACGACGTTTGTCCTGAAAAGACACGATATATCGATACAAATCACACCTGAAATATATACTATAAGCTAAAACTTTTTTTGCACTGTTGTAAACAGTGTCGATCCCCACCACCACCACCAGCCTATAAAAACGCTTGCGCAGTAGCGCTCAAGCACATTTGCAATTTGGTCGCCGATCGGTAAAGTGGTAGAAATCGACACCGGGTGATATTTCTGTTTTTCTACAATCTATTTGCGATTATTAATTATTTTGAAGTTGTGATTGTGTTCAAATATTAACGGATGTTTCAGTGTCGGCGTCTTAATTAATTTATTTGGTGAGTTATTGTTTTAACTGAGTTAATTACTGTCTTAATTGAAATTATTATGAACAAATGTAGTTTTAGGGTATTTCAATTGTTTTTTTATTTGTCAATCACTTCTAATTCCTAAAACAATTGTTTTTTTATTTGTCAATCACTTCTAATTCCTAAAAATACATTTTTAAACATATCGCTTCTATATAAGTTAAGTCATCTGTATACATATAAAATAAGCATTATCAGACAGTATTCTTACCTTTTCCATAACATTATGGTTCAGGAACATCCTCTGGCACCACTCTTTGCAAAGTTTCCTCGACTTCTCGCCGTGTTGCGTTTTCAGTTTCAAATACGAGTCCATTATGTTTAAATACATTATTATATCACCTTCAGCTACCTGAGAATAATTATTTTTATTTAACCATCACGATAAACATACATCCATCCATCCATACTATTATTATAAACGCGAAAGTGAGTTTGTCTGTTTGTTACGTTATCACGCCTAAACCGCTGAATCGATTATGATGAATTTAGCTCTAGGGCGTTATAGACAACTGGAGACGGTGATAAGCTACTTCTTCCCGTGAAACCTTTATTGGCAGTGGGCTAAATAGAGGGATGAACTCTGTATGAAACCTTTTATTGCGTCAATGAATCAATATCAAAGCGAGCGATGCCGCACGAAAAATTTAGCCTATGATGAAATGGTATTAAAAAAAACAGACTGACATTAGACTAGTGTATTTTCATTGTTATCTATTCCATATTATAGAAAAATTTAAAGTGTCAACTAATCGCCAAGTGGTTTTTTAAATCGCATATTAAATAACGAGACAGCAGGCAAAAAAGCAAAATTAATATAAACGCATATACAGCATTGTGTACATGATTGAAGTAAAACTGATGAAATAATCATTATTAAGAGAGATTTATTAGAATATATTAGATATATATATATATTAGAATTATGGACATTGGGAAGACACTGGCACCTGAGATACAGGTTAAAAAAAACCTAGTTCAGGTGACAGGGCTTAACTTTATGTTTTAGTAAAATATTTTTTGGAAAATAAATTATTATTATTATTATTATTTATTTAGTACGAGATAGGAAAAACAGAGAGCGAAAGTGAAGTCGACAGAGAGTTGGGTAGAGAGAGAGAAATAGATGTAGATAGGGAGAGGAGAAGAGTGAGAGAAAGAAAAAAACGTAGAGTGAAAGAGAGATGTAAAAGAGAGAGAGACCATTTAAAAACAAAACGTTTAAGACTTTTAAAACCTTTTGCAAGAATCTTAAATGGGAAACGATTCAGATCGAGAACGTGCTGGAAAAAGACCAGGTCAAAAGTGCCCGTAACCGAAGAGCATGTATGAAGGTGCTTATGAAAGTAGAAGAAGCGATAGATGTATGTCAGGATCGTAGCAAGTGGAAGGATGTGGTCTCTGCCTACCCTTATGGGAGAGAGGCGAGATGATATGTGTGTTAAATGGGAAAGTTCTCTGAGATACATACTTCAAAGTTATTTCTCTTGGAGACCCTGGCGGCTACGTTCTCCTTCCCGCTGGAGGACTTCGAGAAGACGTTGTCCATCTGCAGCATCGCCGCTATCGACAACGCTTCGTCTACGCACCCGTACTCACCTGCAGTTTTATTAACCAATGTTTCTTTAGGGACGATGATAGCTCAGTATGAAGACGTGATTTTTAATCCTTGCAACGAGCATGAGCTTCTGGCAAAGGGAAACATCGCGATAAACCTATAGCATTGTGGTAGGGCTTTTTCTGATGCCCACCTGGCTAGCTACCACCCTCAAGTTGAGCTGCCGCCAAATACCTATAGGTGTTCCGACGGTAGCACTTGAGTCAGTCTTTACTAGGTTTGGCGTGTCCACCAGCTTGGGCCATATCATTACTTAACATCGTGTGAGTGTGGCGAGACGTTAATTACATAAAATCTGTTAATTTTCAAAGCTGTTTTCTAGCAGAGCGATATCTCCCTTAATTATTAGTTATAATTAAGTTTTATTTTGTTAAAAGTGACATTAATTAACCATCTATTTAATTAACATTACAGCTGTTAGACTATTTACATTCCACCTGCAAATGTAATCCATTGCGAGAATCAATCAACTATGTACTGTTTTGTTGTAGATCACGATAATATACGAAACATCCAAACAATAATTCGACAGATTAGTTTAAATTCTCGAATGCTAGTAGCTAAGGGGTGCAAGTGTGTAATAATTATTCCCTTTATACACTAACCTGAGAACTTATTTAGGTTTACTACATACGTAACATGAGGTTCCGGGGGTAGTTGAAGAGAACCAGTTTGAGAGCAAACATATAAAAGGCTGTGAAGTCACTTTATGGAGGTTTTGTCCAGTGTTTTCACGGATGGTATTATTCGAGCTGGCCAAGACCACTATAAGCGAGCTGTGCTGGGTCCCACGAACATAGAAATTGCTCGCGGTTTGACCTTTGGCGCCAGAAACGATGATAGCTCAGTGGTAGTGTGCACGACTTCGCGTCAAGGGACGTGGGTTCGAACCCAAGCATCTACAATGAGCTTGAGCTTTCGGTGAAGGAAAACATCGTGAGGAAACCATAGCATGGTGGTAGGGCTTTTTCTAATGCCCGCCTGGCTAGCTACCACCCTCAAGTTGTGAACCTGCCGCCAAATACCAATAGGTGTGTTCCGGCAGCAGCACTTGAGAGCCAGTTCCTGCATAGGTTTAGCGTGTCTACCAGCTTGGGCCGTATCGTCACTTAAGATCAGGTGAAATTATGGCCATAACGCTGAACCTTAAGTATATAAAAAAAAAAAAAAAAAACTGTAATTGAATTGTAGAGTGATGTATATACAGTGGATAATGTGTGTAATAGGTAAGTGTGTGGTTCAAATGGGAGTTCCTAGCTGCCATCACCAATAGACCCATTAAATTAGCCAGCCCACTTTCCTGGGTCCCTTCGTAAATAAAATCCGTTCACGAATACAATCTACCACACCATACACACGACTAGAAACTAGGTGTGGCGATCCGAGATCGATTAATCGAAGAATTGACATTTTATAGTAATAGAATCGATTTTTTAAATCGATCCACAGTTCTGAATCGATACAGCGTATCGATACATAACCCTTAAAAATTAAGGTTCGATCCTTATCTATTTTCACAAAATATTATTTGCAATTATTTGAATATTTTACCGAAACATATAAAATTGATAATTTTTCATATATATAATAATAATAAAATCGCTTATTGTGGTTTTTTTTTAATTCTATTATTGATTTTATATTGAGAATATAAGCACGAAAACTGAATTAAAAGATCAATTTTTATTGAGTAGATCTTATGTATTTAATTATTTTTTTTTCGGTTTATCCAAATCAGTTTCGATTCGTTTATTTTCCGGAAATAATCACAGTGATTACAACAAACCACTACTTTCGCTTCCGCAAGTCCTAAATTAAAAACAAACTCCAATAACACAATAAACAAACAAACCGAATTGGTACTACTGTAGACCATGTCAGGCGACGTACGTGCATCACTTTGAATTTTATATGTACCCTCCCAAATGGCCCCAAGGAAAATATCTGCCTCGAAAACGACACAAGCACGCGTCTCCGCCTGTCTGAACATAATTTATTTCCAATATTTTTTTTTTTTTTTTTTTTTTTTTATACTTAAGGTTTACCGTTATGGCTGTAATCTCACCTGATCTTAAGTGACGATACGGCCCAAGTTGGTAGACACGCTAAACCTGTGGAGGAACTGGCTCTCAAGTGCTGCTGCCGGAACACACCTATTGGTATTTGGCGGCAGGTTCACAACTAGAGGGTGGTAGCTAGCCAGGCGGGCATTAGAAAAAGCCCTACCACCATGCAATATGCAAAAATATATTTAGAGAAAAGGGGGAATGCTCACCACTCATGGTCAGCATCTTCGAGCACATCGGCTTAAGCGGCAGCTCCGCCATGAGGATCCCCACATCATCAGTGAGGTCCCCGTTGGAGTCTATCGCCTTCAAAGCGTACAGGGTCTCCAGACCAGCGAGCAGGTTTTTAGCCGGCGGTGGACTCGGAAACGTGAACCTGGACAACTATTCCTTCCTCATCTTGGACGAAAACGGATATAAATCGAGCCTTTTCAGGAAACTCATCGCGAGGGACCGGCCAAGTACTACGTAACTTTTGGAGATTTTCCCTCCCAACTTATGTAACGCGCCGTAACATTTTTGTGTACCCCCCTCCCCCTCCTACTGTAACCCCCAAGTGAGCATTTGTACCAAAACGTAGTAATTATGTTTTACCATATTTTTACTAATAGACTCTTAGAATAAATAACTTATTTATCTTAACCACTGGAAATGCGATTAGAAATAGTCGGATGGAATCTCCACAAAACATTAACATGCGAATATGGCAATTTTTATATAACTAGTATTTTAATGATTTCTTATGGTTATGCGAATATTACTCATCGAAATAAAAAACTAATTTAAACGGATTTTATCGCGGTTATTTATCAATTTTGATCCCGACTCTCCGTGACCAAGAAGGCTGAAAGGATTTCGAAACGTCGGGATCAAAATTAATAAATAGCCGCGACAAAATCCGTTTGAATTAGTTTTATTTCGATGGCTAGCATTTTATTTAAATATAAAAAAACCCCTATCATATCTGTAACGCATCGTAACCCTTTAAAAGAGCCCCATCTCGCGAACCGATTGAGGCTTGTGCATAACTCTCAACGTTGCAAAGTCTAGCAATTTTCTAGACTTCAGTGATCACAATTTTAAACCTTTCTTGGTTTTTTACGGCAATGCAAATGTTTTATTACCCAGAAAAATACTCTCACTATCACACTAGATGAATTTTATTATATATATACTACGTCCGAATGTGTGTGTGTATGGTTGCGTAATGATAACGTCAAAAAAACTTAAAATATTGGGACTCTTTATATCTTAATAGATCTAGAATGACATCGGATTACTGAACTGGGAGTGGATTTTCCCAATTATTTATACTAGTTACAGGAGAGAGTTTTCATTCCTAATTAAAAAGTACTAGCCTTTACATGCGGCTTCGCTCGCGTTAATATAGATTTTGGCAAACTAGACGGATGACGTAGTAAATAGTTTTAAAGTTGATCCCTCTCTTGATCCCACTCCCTATAAATTTTACGCGACAAAAAGTAACCAATCACCGTTTCCAGGTGTCCATCTGTGACTATGTCAAATTCCATCATAATCGATTCAGTGGTTTAGGCGTGAAAGCGTAACGGAACTAACTCACTTTCACGTTTATAATATCCGTAGGGATTTATGATATCTTTATAAAAAATATATGACACTCTTTCTTTATTACAAACCACCGAACTATTAAAATAGTAGTTATTAACGTATTACTTTTAATTTACAAAGATCATTATTATGAGGGTACAATTAAAAAAAAAGGTTTTTGGCGCTTACGACGTTTTTCCTGAATAGGCCCAATATGTGACACGACAAAGTGACTGCATAGTGCCTAATAGCAGAATGTCATAACAAACACCATGGTTTTTTAAATTCAATCGATGATGATTCGAGAAGCGATGTCAACGGTCTTGAGTTCGAATCCTTGCAATGTTTTTTTTTTCGATTAAGGTAACACGTGATGATACCATAGCATGGTGCTAGGGATTTTTCTAACACCCGCCTGGCTAGCAATCAATGTCCACCAATTTGGATCGAAACGTCGCTTAACACCAGGAGAAATTGTAGCCATAAATATACCTATTAACAACGAAAATACATCGAAATTCGTTCAGTAGTATTACAGCTATTTATATCTATGTAAAGAAACTTTAATTATTACTCTAAGTTGTACAGCGCGTTTTGTTTGGAATAGACAACTAACTGTAAAAAGATGTTATAACAATTTTCGATTTGTATAAAAAGGAATTGACAGTGTTAAAATTACACTTTAAATGTCGTTTCTTTATTCTCAGGTAAGATGTTATTATTAAGTTTAACCTTGTAATTAGTATCTAAGCACTTAACTTTATCTTCAGAGCAACGTGTTAGTGTAATTTTAATCTAAAATTTCAAAGAAATTCCGAAATATTGTCTTATATCTATACTAATATTATAAAGAGGATAGATTTGTATTTCCGGTTGCAACGAATTTACTCAAAAATTACTGGACCGAGTTGAAAAATCCTTCCACCATTCGAATGCTAAACTATTCCTGAGTAACACAGGCTATAAATTAGTTGAATAATTTACAGTTACATGCGAATGAAGTCGCAGGCACAGTTAGTCTGTATATTATGTGACATACAGACGTACGTGCACGGGTTTTAGCGTGTGTTATGGGGTTTAAGATTTTTTTTTTTTTTTATACTTAATGTTTAGCGTTATGGCCATAATCTCACCTGATCTTAAGTGACGATACGGCCCAAGTTGGTAGACACGCTAAACCTGTGGACGGAACTGGCTCTCAAGTGCAGCTGCCGGAACACACCTATTGGTATTTGGCGGCAGATTTACAACTTGAGGGTGGTAGCTAACCAGGCCCAGAAAAAGCCCTACCACCATGCTATGGTTTCCTCACGATATTCTCCTTCACCGGGCGCTCAAGCTCATTGTAGGTGCTCGGGTTCGAACCCACGTCCCTCGACGCGAAGATTTCGTACGACATACCTGAGGACGTTGTTGACTCCGAGAGCTTTCAACTGCAAGATCATGGAGGAGAGATCACTCCTGCACATCTCGGGAGGGACACTCGGAGGTAACTTCTCATATTCATCCTCTGTATAGAGCCTGGAAACGTTATTTTAACATTGACACTTTCACGCGAAACAACTGATCCATCAAACTTAATACGTCTCTATTTACCATATATTTCACTTGTAAAATAATATATACACACACGTATCAAGAAAAAACACTATTTAAAAAAAACAAAAACACATTTATTTAAAAAAACACTGTTTAAAAAAGTTGTTTCGGACGTCCGTGTGTCTGTATGTGTGGATCCTGTATGTTATCACGATAACGACCGAAATACTTTGCTAATCGAGTCTATTTTAGTTTAAGCTTCAGTATAATTAGGAATAGAACCCTATCACTTTTCACTTTGATAGCGGAGCTCAGTAAAGAATCAGTGGACAGGAGTGTTAGAGATATGAAGAATCAAATAGTAAAGGAAGAAAGAAAGTTTTATTTTTCCAACACACAGCAAATGATATTTAAAATAAATGAAAGAAAATAAACTAAAAATAAAAAAATATACAATTAACACAACAGAACATTACAGCAAGATAACAAAAAATTAAACAAAAATAAACTTAATGTGTGGGTAAATTGATATCAGTCTCAGCGTAACAGCTACACTGATATAGTGCGACACTGATACACTGATATACTGATACAGCGCTGATATACTGATTGGACCCTCTGAAGGTGACGTCACAGACATCAGTAGAAATTCTTAAGAATATGTATAATAGGCACAGCATATAGTACACACCAGTATTAGTGATGCATGGGAATGATGCTATAACTGCAGAACACAAAAATACAAAAAACTTTTTTTTTAATACTATACTATACTATACTGTACTATACTAGACTATACTATACTATACTATACGATACTATACTATACTCTACTATACTACACTGTACTATACTATACTATACTATACTATACTATACTATACGATACTATACTATACTCTACTATACTACACTGTACTATACTATACTATACTATACTATACTATACTATACTATACGTGTCGACTATTAAACAAGACGGGTATGATAAAAGACTTTCACACTTACAATTGTAGGATAGTGGAAACGATCTGTGCAGTGGACATTTGGCTCATACAATTCTATCCAATGTTTAGGGGTCAGTAATTAATTACGTAATGATAATTTTGGTCATTTTTGAACCCTCTCTCCCATGTAAGTATACGTAAGATTTCTCGAACTCCCCTCCCCTTTTTTACGTAACATTCTATCTAGATCTTCTGAATAATAAACTGTTATGTTAAGAAAGGAAATGTTTTATATTTTGAATTTAAATAATGAAAATACGATACGACGGAAAAATGTACTATATTTTTTTCTATAGAACCAAATACGGAAAACAATAAAAACATGAAATTTTATTATTATTATTTTTTTATTTAATAATCAATAATAAATATCTACGTAAAATTCAAATTCGACTGCACAATTTAAAATTAAGAAAATCACTGAGAATCCTAAATAAGTTTAAATTTTTAATATAAAATTTTGATTCACGAAATATTACGTAAGAATGAATTTCACCCCCCTCCCATCAAACATAACGACATGTAGGGATTTATTTAATCCCCCTCAATACCCTTACGTAATTAATGAGTGGCCCCTTAGCACCCTCTTCTAGCAGGTGTTATCTAATGATAGCTAGTAGCTGGCAGCTAACTTGAGGGTGGTAGCTACCCAGGCTGGCATCAGCAAAAGCCCTACCACCATGTTATGGTTTCCCCACGATGTTTTCTTTGCGATCAAGCTTACTGCAGGTGTTTGGATTCGAACTCACATCCCATGAGGCGGCGTTCCATCACGCCACCACTGAACTATCATCGCTTAGCATAGAACCTGGGTAAAAAACGAAAGGAACCTGTAACACTTCCCGCGTGCGGTCCGGCCCGCGCGGCCCGCCCGCTGCAGGGCGTTGGCCCGGGCCGCCGGGGCCACCGTGAGGCTCTCCAGGCCAACTGCAGGGTCGAAGTGCGCCAGCTTGTGGAAACCGCAGTCGACCACTGTGCCAACGGGAATACACTTTTACACAAAAAAATAAATTAATTAAAAGGCAGTCATGACGGTCGCCGACACTTAACACTTAAGTTAACTTAACACTATAAGGCCTGTAAGTGTCAATATTATATAAGCAGAAAATACGATGAAAGTACTTAAACGAATGTTAGTGCATTATGAGTATATCAACGAATTATAATTAAAAGTACTTCAACTGGTGTTTCCGTATTACGTGACGGCATCACTCCACTATACTATAAGAAGGCGCAACGTAACGCTGGCTACGATATATCGTGAAAGACTCGCAAACGAGACTGATCATTTGGGGGTAGTTATCATTTTACGAATAAAATTATGAGTCAACAAGATGGCGCATTTCCTCAGAGTGTCCCCGTACTCATACATACATACATATATATATATATAATAGGAGGCAAAAGAGTAAAGGTGTCACTTGATGGTAAGTGATCACCGTTGCTCATGGACACTCACAGCATCAGAGGATCGCAGATGCGCTATTCGCCTTTATGGGAGGGACGAGTTCTCAAATGCAACTGTCAAACACATGTATAGGTAGTCGGCGGCAGATTTTCAATCTGAGGGTGGTAGCTACGCAGGCAGGCAGGCAGGCAGGTAGACAGGCAGGCACTGACCGTAGCGCAGGCCGGGCACGGTGAGGCCGGTCTCCGCGATGTTGGTGGCGAGCAGCAGCTTCCTCTGCGCGGCGGCGGCGAGGGCGAGCGCGCGCAGCTGGCGGTGGCGCGGCAGGGACCCGTACAGCGGCAGCACGAGCAGGTCGGCCGCGCGCACGCCGCTTGGGAACTGCTTGCGGTGCTTGTTCATCTCGTTGTTGGCGTCCGCATACGTCTGCAGCGTTTCCAACGCGCTGTGAATCTCTTCCTGAAGAGATTATTGTGCAATCACAAATTTACACCATTCATTTATCGTTGTTGTAATGTACGCAATTGTAAGTATAAATAAATTAATTGTAAATATAAATGAGTTAATTGTAAATATAAATGAGTTAATTGTAAATATAAATGAGTTAATTGTAAATATAAATGAGTTAATTGTAAATATAAATGAGTTAATTGTAAATATAAATAAGTTAATTGTAAATATAAATAAGTTAATTGTAAGTATAAATGAGTTAATTGTAAATATAAATGAGTTAATTGTAAATATAAATAAGTTAATTGTAAATATAAATAAGTTAATTGTAAGTATAAATGAGTTAATTGTAAATATAAATGAGTTAATTGTAAATATAAATAAGTTAATTGTAAATATAAATAAGTTAATTGTAAGTATAAATGAGTTAATTGTAAATATAAATAAGTTAATTGTAAGTATAAATGAGTTAATTGTAAATATAAATGAGTTAATTGTAAGTATAAATGAGTTAATTGTAAGTATACATGAGTTAATTGTAAGTATAAATGAGTTAATTGTAAGTATAAATGAATTAATTGTAAGTATAAATAAATCAGAAATTCCAAAAATGCACATTCCATAACGCTCAATCATCACGATAAAAAAAAATCTTACTAATATTATTAATTATAATTTGTCGTGTAGAAAATATATATGCTATCTTTTTTGTTTCCACTCGCCACTCTATGGCGCTGCAACACATTAACTTTATACCTGTTAACCAAGTACTATTATTTTTTTAAATTAAAATACATTGGATGAGGCGGTAATTTTCAATACACTATTTACTCATTTACTATCAATGGGCTCAAAAAGTGAGGATTTTTCGACGTTATCGTGACCACATACATCTTCCACCCATACTAACAACCTAAAGTCCATTGAAATTTACTTCAAAACGATTTTTAAACTATCCACAAATAGTAATGTTTTTTTTAGGTATCTACTGTCATAATAGAGTGTTTTACGTTGATATCAGTCAACTCGTTTAATACTCAAAGTGCACAAAAGATCGAATAAAAGCAATTTATGTCAAAATAATTGCTTGACCTTGAGAGAGTGAGAGTAAAGCACTAATTTTTATCTTTTAAAACTGACATACGCTGTTAGCCCCAAGAACTTTGACAGCTTCACCGAACTTTAAAGAATTACTTAAACGCTTCGCCTTATGAGACGTGTAATAAAAGTTTAAATGAAAACAATTTGGAAGCTTTATCAATTATAAATGTCTATCCCAGCAAGAGGCAACTTGCCTTTATCTATATATATTAAAAAAAATGAATCTCTATTGCCCTTGGTCATCGCATCACGCGTGAACGGATGGAACAATGTAGCTAATTCTTTTTTTGTTGAGTTAATTATTGCCAGGAGAAGGTTCTTATGAAAGAAAATCATAAGGAAGTCGGCAGGAACATTAGAAAATTAAAGAAAACTTAACGACAATAATATTTTTGTAGAGCTTTATTTGCTTTCTTTTACTTTCTAATGTTTTTTTCTTTTTATGGTTTCCCGTTGGTTGTATTGAGTTGTATTATTCCAGTTATATATATACATATTTGTACTATTGCTTTTTGAAGTGAAACTTCTTTAGACGCATGAGGGAAAATTTTTTACAGATGAAACGTCACGCCGATATGCAACGGAAGTGTCGGAAAAGAGAGAGAGAGTGATCGAGACCGATTGCGAGAGAGTAAGACAGGGCGAACGTAGCATGAGCAACTAGCCGTGGAGTGAGAGTAGGGAGCAAGCGAGTGAGAAAGATTGAGAGAAAAAGTGAGACAGAGCGAACGTCGTATATAAACAAGATTTATAAATTAGTTCGCCAAAGAAGTTTCACTTCTGACATGTGTACTTTGTACGCACGCATGTTTTTTTTGTGTTGTGTTGCCGATCCACGAATCGCGCATGCGTAAACAAATAAATAAAGTACCGGGCAGACTGAAAACCAGCGCTGTGTGGTGCAACTGTGCCTCACAGCAGTTGCTGAGTTTGCCCCTTTGTTACTTAGTATAAGCTTAAATATATGTATGTCTAAATCTTTTGTAACTGGCAATAAAAAATTTATTATTATTATTATTATTATTATTATTAATTTTACATAACTGTCAATATAATCTACCAACAATATTCATAGTGAAGACAGGACAACGTCTGTTGGGTCGGTTAGTTAGTAATAAAAACTTGATATCACCGTCCTCTGATAAGATTTTGAAGGTTAGAAAAAACCCCTTAACCATGATGCACGTATGGTTGACCTACTAGTTAAAGCAGTTGTGTCGCTGCTGCCACCGCGCTGACGTGCTCTAGGTTCGAATCCCGCACGAGACATTTATTTTATCCATAATTTTTTTTGTGTGTTGTCAGTTCGTGTTCGTTTGATGCGGTTATAAACCTTCTAATCCTAGAATTTTTAAGCTGGTTGATGAATTTAAGTGTACTTGCTTGTGCTTGACCACCATGGGAGCTTCAGAGAGGATGAGTGAGTACTTGCCTGTGACGTCAGGAAAGCCAGTATATCACCGAATGGTTCATTCTCGTGTATCTTTATGACTGTGTCGACTGTCGCCTTCACGTAATCCGGTACGGGCTCTGGAATTTGAAGACAAAGTTCGAGGTTTTGTGACGTAATCACAAACTATGGTATTATAGATTGTGTGCTCAGTGGTAGTGTGTACGACTTCGCGTCAAGAGACGTGAGTTCGAATCTAACCATCTACAATGAGCTTTCGGTGAAGGAAAACATTGTTAGGAAACCATAGCATTGTGGTAAGGTATTTTGTAAAGCCCGCCTGGCTAGCTACCACCCTCAAGTTGAGAATCTGCCGCCAAATACCAATAGGTGGTATCCCTAGAGCCAGTTCTTCCACAGGTTTAGCGTGTCTACCAACTTGGGCCGTATCGTCTCTTAAGATCAGATGAGATTATGGCCATAACGCTAAACTTTAATATAAAAAAATGATGTTATTATTGGTTGAAAGGTGAATGCATTTTACCTGATAGATTTTTTTTAATTGTATAGCATTAAAGTTAGGCTACAATCTTATCTGAAGTGCTAAGCCCAGTGGAGAGACTGGCTCACAAGAGCAAATGTCGATATACACCTATAGGTATTTGTTACTAGGTTTTCAGTTTAAGGACGGTAGTAAGTCTAACAAGAATATTATAAAATACCCTAACACCATATTATGGTGTCCTCGCGATGTTTCCCTTCACCGAAAGCTCAGGCTCATTGCACGGATTCGAACCCATGCCTATTGACGCGCTGTCATTGCACAGCACTACTAAGCTACGGTTGCTTTAACAAATCAAATCAATATACTCATGACCTTTATATTGATAACAAAGTACATTGTGATAATACTATAAATACTAGCTGCGTCCGCGACTCCGTTCACGTGTAATTAAAATTTGACTTAATACTTTTCCTTGAAAAAAATTTTTTTTTCATATAGGCTATATCACTCCGCGCTGATTTAGAATTCTAACGCTGAAAGAATTTTTGAAATCCGCCCAGTAGTTCTTGAGTTCATTCGTTACAAACAAAAATACAAATCTTTCCTCTTTATAATATTAGTATACATATATCATAGATTATAAAGAGTAATTATCTGTATGTTTGTAACGAATAAGCTTAAGAAACCACTAGACCGATTTCAATAATTCTTTCACCGTTACAATACTACATTATCCCTAAATAACATAGACTATATTTATTATCGAAAAAAAAAAAAAAAAATAGAGATCCCCATTCTGAAAAGTTTGTTAGTTTGTTTGTTTGAACGCACTAATCTTAGAAATATCCGGTCAAATTTGAAATAATATTTTCGTATTTGTTAGAGCAATCACTGAAGAAGACTTTAGGTTTTCTATCATCACGCTATCACCGATAGGAGAAGCGCTGTAACTTATTCAAAATAAGTTTTAGTTCCAAGCGAATGAAGTCGCAGGCGCAACTAGTTTTCAAATAAAATTCATCGTAAAGATTTAGCTCATTTAAACACTTAACGTTACGGTTTTTTTTTTATGTAACAGCGGGAAAACGAGCAAGCGTGTCACCTGATGGTAAGTGATCACCGCCGCCCATGGACACCCACAACACTAGAGGAATCGCAGGTGCGTTACCGGTCTTTAGTGGAGGGACTGGATCTCAAGTGCCACTGCCGGAACACTCATAATGGTAGCTAGTATCTCTTAGCTAAGTTAAGGGTGGTAGCTAGCCAGGCTATAGTTTCCCCACTATGTTTTCCTTCACCGGGCACTCAAACTCATTGTATACGGTTGGATTCGAATCCACGTCCCATGACGCGGCGTTCCTAAACTCTACCACTGAGCCATCACGGCTTCTGGCCAGATCAGCTGACCAACACTCCCCCAAAGGTCTACGTGTCTTCAGTGTATGGGGTTACCTTGGGTATAGAACACATCGACGGGATGCGTCCGTCCCTGGACGGATAATATCACAGATGTCCCGGACTTTTTCTCTTTACCGGAGAGATCGAAGAAATCCTTTAGGAATACCGCGTCCATCGTGGCCGATGATACGACCAGCTTCAAGTTTTTCCTTTTCTGTAATGTTATCAGAAAACGGACATAGATATTTGACAAATAAAGAAAATACCGACAATTGACATTTCGTATAGATAACAAGAACTGGAAGGAGATAGGTTTTGGCTGTATCTTACATTAATATTAATAAGCACAGAAGTTTGCTAGAAAGCTCTAAGCTTAGGAATTACCAGGTGAATTTAAAAAATTAGAAGGTTTCAAGACTTTTGAACATCACGCTACGTCCAATAGGAACAGAGCTGTATGAAAAAAAGTTACTGTTGCAGACAGCGAGCCGCGTAGAATAGGATATGTGATAAAATGCATTCTTGCATGGCGGTAGGGCTTTTTCTAATGCCCGCCTGGGTAGCTACCACCCTCAATTTGTCAACTGCCGCCAAATACCAATAGGTGTGTTCCGGCAGCTGCACTTGAGAGCCAGTTCCTCCGCAGGTTTAGCGTGTCTACCAACTTGGGCCGTATCGTCGTCACTTAAGATCAAGTGAGATTATGGCCATAACGCTAAAAAACCTATATAAAAAAAAGAACAGCCTTACAACCGATTTAGTATTTCATTCGTAATAGTTACAAAAAAGGGGCAAAAAGGATTATAAACAATATTCAGTTCGACACGAACGAAGTCGCGTGCACAGCTTGTTGAATAATAGAACTACGGTTCGGAAAATATTATCAGGTTACATTATATCATTGACGTTGCAGACGTATATCAAACCTATTTCTGAACGGAATAAAAGCCAATTTGGCTGATAAAATTTGACCCACCTTGGCTATTTTCTTCAGTAGACCCATGAGAACGTCAGTCATCTGTGACCTCTCGTGTACCTGAAAAGGACAATTCATTTTTTTTAAAGTTATGGTGACAGCGTGCTCCAAGTTGGTGGACACGCTAAACCTAATTGAGGGACTGGCTCTCAAGTGCAACCCCCGAAAACTTGAGAAAGCTCTACCACCACGCTATCGTTTCTTCACGGTGTTCAAGTTCAAGCTCATCGTAGGTGGATTCGAACTGACGCCCCTTGACGCAACGTCCGTGCACACTACCGACTGAGCTATCATCGCTTCGCGTTAAAGACACAATAATGTACGATTGAAAACTGTTCGAGCAACTTTTTTTTCCAATTCAATACTTAGAAACGATCCTTCAAAAGATTGAAGAGGCACCAAACCTTTTTTTTTTTTTCTTTGGGAAATGTTTTTAGGCATCCCCTCCCTGATGGGCTGGGAGGGGTATGTGGGACTCAACCGGCGAAAGACTCGCCGGTGATAGCAAAATCCCACGGTGTTCTTTTATCGCCTATTGGGCCAGAGCAGGATCTGTCTTTACATTGCATCTGCTCCCTGACAGGCAATGAGAGGCACCTGAGCAGGTCAACATGACAACGAAGACTGATAGAGAATTCTGTCCAACACGAAAAAGAAACTGCCAGCGTCACGTCAATAGGATATTTGACAAACCTTGAACAAGTTTAAGCAACGTACTACAAAAAAGATGGCGCTTGAAGTTCGTTGGCGAGACTTTATTTATTAATGTAATTTATATGGTAAATTTATGGGATTTAGTACCATATCGTCATTTAGTGTGACGACACCCGAGTACGCCCGGAAAATCCTGGGCGATCATTCCCGATCCCAACTTTACTGACTGGCCAATGTTTCACCGAGACATCAGCCAATTTTTTTATTTGTGCTGACACGATGAAGAAAATGTTGGGTTTTAGTAAAACACAATTACTGATTAGGGCAATACGTTAATGAAATTCAAGAATTAGTGTGATCCTATAGCTGCGACTGTAAACTAATACTCTTTTGACCCTGCGTCAATGGACGTGAGTTCGAATCCCGGAGCAATAAGCTCGAGCTTTCAGTGAGAATACACCATAGCATGGTGGTAAGGCTTTTCCTAATGCCTACCTGGTTAGTTACCACCTTCAAGTTGAAAACATGCAGCCACCTATATGTATGTTCCAGCAACTGCACTCGAGAGCCAGCCCCTCCACTAGGCTTAACGTATTTTCTCTATATTCTTTTTTAATTGAGTAGGGGTAAACGAGCAAGCGTGTCATCTGATGGTAAGTGATCACCGCCGCCCATGGACACCCACAACACCAGAAGAATCGCAGTTCCGTTGCCGGCTTTTATTGGAGGGACTAGCTGTAACTTGAGGGTGGTAGCTAGCCAGGCGGGTATTAGAAAAAGTTCTACCACCATGAAATCCACAAGCTTGGACCACAGCTTCACTAAATATGATGACATACAATTGCAACATTTGTCACCATAACGCTAAGCCTATAAAGTTTAAAAAACAAAGATAACATTATTGCAAATATAATAATTGGTTTAGAATTTAAAAAAAAATTACTAACCTCGTCAAGCACAATGCAAGAATACTGCATCAGAAGTGGCGAAGCGAACATCTCGCGCAGTAACACACCTTCCGTCATAAACTGTAATATCAATAAGAGTTTTCGATGTCAAATCGATGGACGTGAGTTCGAATACCGACAAGGAACCTGAACTCTGGCTTATTGCAATATACGCATAGTGGCAGGCCATTTTCTATAGCCTGCCTGGCTAGCAACCAGCTTCAAGTTAAAAATCTGCCGCCAAATACCAATATGTGTGTTCCGGCAGCTGCACTTGAGTGCCAGTTCCTTCCTACAAACTTGGGCCGTATCGTCACTTAACATTACGTGAGATAATGGCCATAACGCTAAAACTTATATATAAAAAAAAATGATTACAACTCACTACCGTCAGCACGGTACGCCTGCGTGCTACCACTGAACCGTGATATTTTAAAGGTGATTCGCGTATCCCACATAAAATTGAATAGCCTATTGTAATATCACAATCCAAAGGAAATATTTGTCACGTGTTAATTATAATTGTAAATTTAATTAATCACCTTGACACTTTCTGTTCTGTAGCTCTTTGAAACTCACTTCAAGGCGTTAGTTATTTGCCACGCTTCGTTGCGTCGCGGATACGTCATATTATTCAGAAATACAAACATTCAATTTCGAGATATATATTACAGCTATCTTTTACCCGCGACTCCGTTCGCGTTAATATTTATTTGGTAAACCAATTTTGATAATCAATCTATATACTATATAATCAATTTGCACGGTGGTGTAGGGTTTTTTCTAATGCTTGCCTGGCTAGCTACCACCCTCAAGTTGTGAACCTGCCGCCAAATACCGATAGGTGTGTTCCGGCAGCTGCACTTGAGAGCCAGTTCCTCCGCAGGTTTAGCGTGTCTACCAACTTGGGACGCATCGTCACTTAAGATCAGGTGAGTTTATAGCCATAACGCTAAAACCTTAAGTATTAAAAATATAAATATATACACTTTTTAAGTTTTAGTTATGGCGACAACATCACATAATGTCAGGATGGTGGATCTAGGGTCACATCATCATTTAAGATGAGACTGAGGGCATAACGCGAAACCTTAACTAAACAAAAAAGTTCCATACAAATTTTATCCCCTCCACCCCACCCCCTACAAGTTTTTCGCGAGAAAAAGTGGCCTACAATAATCTCTATACACAAAAAAGTTAGATATTCGGGTATTTATGTTATAGCGGGAAAATGATCAAGCATGTCACCTGATGGTAAGTGATCACCGCCACCCGTGGACACCCACAACACCAGAGGAATCGCAGGTGCGTTGCCGGCCTTTATAGGAAGAACTGGCTCTCAAGTGCAGTTGCCGGAACACACCTATCGGTATTTGACAGCAGATTTTCCAATTGAGGGTGGTACTTAGCCAGGCGGGCTTTAGAAAAAGCTCTACCACCATGTAAAATCTTTATTGAAAGCGCACCGTGTCTGAAGATATCGATAACTGCTGAAGAAAAAAGTTTCACGTACGAAAAGAAAGTGTGAAAAAGGTTGTGTTCAAAGGTCGGTCAGGCTCCGCAGGCTGTGCAAAGCCTGGGGTAACTCGCAATAAACAGATGCTGTGTTTGGTGAGATTGGAAGGTCATTTTTTTTATAGTTAAGGCTTAGTGTTATGACCGTAATCTCAATTGATCTTAAGTCACGATACAGCCCAAGTTGGTAGACACGCTAAACCTTTGGAGGAACTGGCTCTCAAGTGCAACTGCCAACACATCTATTGGTATTTTGCGGCATACTTTCAACTTGAGGGTGGTAGCTAGTCAGGCAGTCCTCAAAAGCCCTACCACTGTGCTATAGTTTCCTCACGATGCTTTCCTTTACCGAAAGCTCAAGCTCAATGTAGGTGGTTGGATTCAAATTCACGTCCCTTGACGCAATGTCGTACACACTACCACTGAGCTATCATCGCTAAACATTGTTCATTATGAGCTTTTACCGTCGGGCAGAAGCATCGATTCGGATCTTCACTGCCACCAAGAAGTTAAGAGGAAGCGGCTGGAACTGGTCAATAGGTTTTTCATCACCATAACGCTAGACAACACACACCGTAAGCCACACAGCAAAAATTAAGAGAGTTTGGCTGGCGGGAGTTAATGCATCTGCCATAAAGCTCTGACATTCAGATTTCCCCCTCTTTCGGTCTCTTCTCAATTATTTAGGCAGTGCCAAGTTAACATCAAGAGAGGACTGCCAAAATTATTTGCGGCGTTTTTTGATCAGAAATCCCAAAATTCCTAAAGAAACGGGATTGTGTAAACGTATTATAAAATGCGTAAAACCTTTTTCCCAAACCAGTACAGTAGAACCTCGTTAAGTCGAACCTCGGCAAGTTGACAACGTCCAATTCTCGAAAAAAAAAAAAAATTGTTCTCTTCGCTTCAAACACCAAAACCTACATTCTCTATAAGTCGAAAACTCTATAACTCGAATATTTTGGCATCTTCCTTGATGTTGGACTTTTAGAGGTTCTACTGTGTATAGGTATTAATATTACAAAGTGGAAAAGTTTCTTTGAACCCGTTCATCTTAGTAACTACCGATCGGATTTCAAAAAAATATTTTAGCATTTGATAGAGCAATTAATGAAGAATGATTTAGGCGATATAACATCACGCTACCGACGATAGGAGCAAAGCTGTATCGAAAAAAGTTACAAAAACGATTAAATAATTTTTAGTTTCAAGCGAACTATTTGCAAACTATAATGGCTTTGTTATCATTTTATCAGTATGATACAGTACCGTGATGGCGGTGTCTGGTTTTCTAAGTGACGTCATCGCGGCGGCGTACCCAACACGCTCGCCGAGCGGCTCGCCGAGCTCGTCGGACACGCGGCACGCGAGCGAGATCGCTGTCGCCGCTCGGGGCTGTGTCACGCACACTCTATGTCCGATCTCGTTCAAGTACTGAAAAATTTAAATGCAACTATAATCTGTCGCTGAAGGTAAGCTATAACAACTTAGTTGCGGAATGGTAGGACACGATAAGGCTAGGTGCATTTCTAAAACAGCTCCATCGTCTCATGTACATCGCAAATGCAAAACGATTGTCGGTACATTTTTACCTTGATTTTTTTATAATTAAGGTTTAGCGTTACCAACAATCTCATCTGATGTTAAGTGACAATGTGGCCCAATATGGTGGAGGTAAGGCTAGTGGAAGGGCTGAATCTCAAATGCAACAGCGGGAACACATCTATAGATATTTGGTGGCAGTTTTCAACTCGAGTGTGGTAGCCAGCCAGGCGAGTATCAGAAGAAACCCATGCTTCTATCACCTTCTACCACCATGCTATGGTTTCATCACAATGTTTATCTTCACCGAAAGCACGGACTCATTTCAGGGATACAAACTCAGGTACATATTTTTTTTTTTTTTTATACTTAAGCTTTAGCGTTATGGCCATAATCTCACCTGAGCTTAAGTGACGATACGGCCCAAGTTGGTAGACACACTAAACCTGTGGAGGAACTGGCTCTCAAGTGCTGCTGCCGGAACACACCTATTGGTATTTGGCGGCAGGTTTACAACTTGAGGGTGGTAGCTACCCAGGCGGGCATTAGAAAAAGCCCTACCACCATGCTATGGTTTCCTCACGATGTTTTCCTTCACCGAAAGCTCAAGCTCATTGTAGGTGCTTGGATTCGAACCCACGTCCCTTGACGCGAAGTCGTGCACACTACCACTGAGCTATCATCGCTTCAAACGATATATTCAAACGTATATTTCGACTTCTCTGTCGATAGACCCCTATATAATTTACAAATACACGTTTAACGTACTGCATTTACTCAAGTACGGATTCTATGTATGTAGTAGGTTTATACAGAAAATGATGTCATTTTTTTTTGTGCTTGTGACGTATTATTAGTCGAGGTACACGACCTTACAGATTGCGAATTAAAATTCTAGTCAGGAATTCGTATTTTTCGTCTTATTATCGGTAACATGTTTACTTGATACACTGATGACACGTAGAATGGTAAAATATTCTATCTTCAATGTTCATACAACGCATCGGTAACACAGAGACTTTCTCGTTAGGATTGGTAAAGAAATTTTCGTGGCAGTTAACAAATCGTGTCCCGGTTTAATTCACTTATAATTTTGACATTATTGACACAATCTCGTCTGGTGTTTAGTGACGACTGGAGGTCTCGAAGTGTGTACGCTGTACCTAGACTCTGACAACACGGGAGGTCAAAGTGTCGCCGTGGTGCGTTTAGTGGGTAGTGTTGGTTGATTAGCAGCCGATGGTCAGTACATACTTACGCCTTCGACCTCAGCCCGGGTAATGCGTTTGCGCGATGCGTTGAGGGTAAAAATAGAACCTTGAACATCACTTATAAAAAAACACCTAGTGTGGTATCAACAGTGCACTTCAAGGTTATAAAAAAATATATACAATTGTATATATATATATATGGCTAACAAAAATGTATTATTATACTAGTGTCAGATGCACTGATAGTAAAGCAAGAGTGAATTAAATAGAAAATTAAATCTAAAACAACACAAAGTTCCTTAACGTTACAGTTACAGATACTACTAATTATTGCCCCAGGTGGAGGGGGAAGGAGGGGGGGGGGATAATAACAAAAAAAAAATCCTTTTCAACTCGGCTCACGCGTGTGACATAGAAAACTAATAAATTTCAATAGGAAAGTGAGACATCAAACGCAAGTGACTGTTGGCGTGAAAGGTTCACCGTTGATATTTGGTTGTTAACAAGTAAGTTAATCGAGTATTAGACGAATCCGTCTCTTATCTGTGGGTCGATGTAGCGGTACACTTTGGCTTCGAGACCAGATACCGTGAGATACACAGTGAGATACCGGGCTAACAGAGTAGGTGCTGGCTCTCACGTGCAGCTGCCTGAATACGCCTATAGGTATTTGACGGTACATTCAGCATGTTTGTGGCAGTCACCCAAGTAGGCATTAGAAAGAACCATACTACCACCGAAGTGCTACAAACTCAAGTCGGGCTAAAAGACAGAAGAAGATCATCACATTTTTTTACAGTTAAGACTTCGCGTTAATTTTATTTATTTATTAAACTTTGTACACAAGGTATACAGGCGGAGTTTAATGCCTAAGGTATTTTTCCTGGTCGACCTTAGGGTGGTGGAGATCATGACTGAGCCAGGTGCATAATATAATAAATAAAAAAAGAATGGCCATGATCTCACCTGATCTTAAGTGACGGATACGGCCCACGTTGGTAGACACGGTAAGCCTTAAGAGAACTAGCTCCCAAGTATAACTGCCGGAACACTCCCATTGGTATTTGGCGGCACATTTTCAACTTGAGGGTGGTAGCTAGCCAGGCGGGCATTAGAAAAAGCCCTACCAACATTTTAACGATATTTTCCTTCACCGACAGCGCAAGCTCATTATAGGTGGTTGGATTCGAACTAACGTCCCGTGACGCAAAGTCGTACACACTGTCACTGAGCTATTATCACTTACATAGAGATAACCAAGTTAGCGTATTTATTTTTCAACAATCACTCATTTACCATGTTTTCAAGGACTGGCGCTCTTGTATGTTGGTTCGGGTGAAATTTTGTAATTGATTTTAAACTAACTTCCCGATTAGCTAGACACTTAAAATTAGGACCATAGCTCAGAAGTGGATGACAATATATGAAAATGTAAAAAGAAAAGCAGGAGATTGTCATATCTCTCGTTTGGGTTTTGAATAAAACACAGAACTTAATCACTTAATGAGTCCGCGGCACGTCCGTACGCGCCGACGTCTGTCAACATAATGACCCCCGTCCGTCTACACAACATAATCCGTCATAATATCTATACACCACAGAGATTAAAGTATGACAGATGAAAAGACTCTATATCAAAATTTCATTCATATAACCCCGAAAAACAGAAAATAATGATTAAAAGTAATAAATAATGTAACATGTTTTTATAACGGACTGAAAATTAAAAATAAAATATTGGAAACGGAAAACATGGAGTACATGCAATACTGTAAACACGCGCCCCGTGATTTTCGCTTCAAATCTTTTATTTTTAACCTTTTAGTCCGTTATAAAAATATGGTACATCGATTCTGCGCGCCTCATAAGCAAAGCATTGCGGTGAGTACTACTGTCACTTCACGCAAAACAACTGATTTTTCAAACTTAAAATGTCTCTATTTATCATACACTGTCCTTGTAAAATAATATATACACACACGTATCAAGAAAAAACACTATTTGTAATACTCATGATATTTCTGATGCCATTTTTGTTATATAAACAAGTTAAAAAACTGTTTAAAAAAGTTCTGCGTTGGACGTCCTTGTGTCTGTATGTGCGGATCCTGGCGTTATCACGATAACGACCGAAACACTTTACTAATGGAGTATTTTTTTATCTTACGCTTCAGTATAATTAGGAATAGAACACTATTACTTTTCACGGTCTGATTCGATGTGGTTCTATAGTTACTAAATAAACAAAACAAAAAAGGGATTATGAGACATGCACTTTTGGATTTTCCAAATTTTCTTATTTATTTTATTCATATCGCCTAAGTTTTACCGAAACGTGCCAAAACGAGTTACACGTCAAAGAATAAATCTAATTAAACGGTGCACGTACACAAACCTGTATTATTATTATCAGAGCGTGGTTTAATAGTAATTTTTTTCCATATAAAATACCTCCTTAACTTCCTTTCGGCCTTTGAGAGTCGTTGTGACCTTGACTGAAAGATTCTCGCTCAACAACATACCGATGACCGAAACGGTGAATATAAAGGTGATATATATAAAAAAAATGACCAGTTTTCACGAATTATATGCACGAGGTCACAGCGGGAGACCTTAGAATATTTTCACGACAAAATGTCTGTACTGTGCCTTGTACAATCCAATTAGAGTCAAATATTCCTTGACGACAGGTTAAGCGTTATGGTCATTATCTTACGTCATGATAAGTGACGATGTGACCCAAGACGGTAGACACGCTAAGCCTAACGGAAGGTCAGGCTTTCGATTATACCTGCCGGAACAGACCTATAGGTATTTGGGGGGGGGGCAGGGCAGGGATGTAAAAAGTTTTCGCTTGTTGTGTTCTTCTTTTTTTTTAATTCCTGGCAACTCAGTCCTCTTTGGAGACTATTATTGCCATTTTCAAGTGATACGATTTGGACAGATGAAACCATCTTCAACAAGATGGCGGACTCTCTTGGGAACTTTTCTGGCAACTAATATATCAAGTTCCGAATGATTATTTATAATTCACTTCACTTGTGCTCTTCAGCTAAATTATATCTCACCTTATTATTATTATTATAATCTCACCTGATCTTAAGTGACGATACGGCCCAAGTTGGTAGACACACTAAACCTGTGAAGGAACTGGCTCTCAAGTGCAGCTGCCGGAACACACCTATTGGTATTTGGCGGCAGGTTTATAACCTGAGGATGGTAGCTACCCAGGCGGGCATTAGAAAAAGCCCTACCACCATGCCTAAACCTGTGAAGGAACTGGCTCTCAAGTGCAGCTGCCGGAACACATCTATTAGTATTTGGTGGCAGGTTTACAACCTGAGGGTGGTAGCTAGCCAGGCGGGCATTAGAAAAAGCTCTACCACCATTATTTGGACATGTCATGTAACGTAGGAAACGTATGTGGTGAGAAAAATAATGGATATGAATGTTGTACGATGGTAGAGGAAAGACAAGGAAAATACGGACTTAATGTGTGAGAAATGAGATGAAAGCGAGTGAATGAGGAGATGGTGGGAGTAGAGACTTGTGGGAGAACACGTATTGAGCCGACTTCAAATGACTTAGGCACAGTACAAGAAGATGATTTGATTATTATAACCTTACTAATATTATAAATGCGAAAGTGAGTTTGTTTGTTTGTTACGCTTTCACATCCAAAACCGCTCAATCGATTATGATGAATTTTGGTATAGAAATCGATGGGAAATCGGAGACGGTGATAGGTTATTTTTTCTCGCAAAAATCTAATAAGAAGTGTAGTAAAGAGGGAAATAAACCTTAAAAATGAATGTTATCGTGATCGAAGCCGCGGGCAAAAGCTAGTACTATTTTAAGTGTTATTATTGTTATTATATATTTATTGAAGTGAGAACTTGTTTACGCGCGACGGGCGATTTTTGTATGGTTGACAACTTCAAAGTCGTGTCACCGTCACGCTCGCGTCACATGTTATAACACAATGAAAATATTGTTGAAAATTAACTACATTGATATTCATGTTTTAAAAGATGTTTTTCTATATTAATCATTATATAGAGTAAAGATATGTATTTTCGTTTGTAACGAATCAACTCAAAAACTACTAGACCAACTTCAAAAATTATTTCACCGTTAAAATTCTACGTTAGTTCTGAGTAACATGGGTTATATATAACATTTTTCAATAAAAATGGTTAAATGAAATTCAATTACTATGTGAACGACGTCGTGGACACAGATTTTTCCATATGAAATCGTAAGGTTGTAACCAAACATTTTATATATAATATTTAACCATAAAAATAATTTATTGCAACCATATTTTGCATGGTGGTAGGGCTTTTTCTAATGCCCGCCTGGCTAACTACCACCCTCAAGTTGTAAACGTGCTGCCAAATATCACTAGGTGTGTTCCGGCAACTGCACTTGAGAGCCAGTTCCTCCACAGGTTTAGCGTGTCTACCAACTTGGGCCGTATCGTCAATTACGATCAGGTGAGATTATGGCCATAACGCTAAGCCTTAACTAAAAAAAAAAAAAACAATTGTTTCATATGAATAGTAAGACACCATACCTACTTAGTATGCCAATATACGAAAAATACGTAACATAAATATACGTATGCATTCGATTACATATTTATATAATAATGTCCATTGTTCCACTTGGAAACCGAAGGAAATGTTTTGAAACCATTACGCATACTTACATCGCAAATGTGATAGCTGGCTGTCTGTTAACTGTATTAATGATCACAACCAAGGGTCGATCTATATGTAAACAAAGGGATGTATGGAATTAACACCCCACTTTGTGCATCCGCTAAAAATATTGTAAATGCATTATAACTTTTTTATATTCGTCTAATAAAGGTAAAATCAGGTTGAAGCGTTAATAGCTCAGTTGTAGCGTCAAGGGACGTGAGTTCGAATCCACCTACAATGAACTTTTTTTTATTGTCGAGGTTTAGCGTTATGGCCATAATCTCACCTGATCTTAAGTGACGATACGGCCCATGATGGTAGACACGCTAAACCGGTAGAGGGGCTGGCTCGCAAGTGCAACTGCCGGAACACACCCATTGTTATTTGGCGGTAGATTTTCAACTTGAGGGTGGTTGCTAGCCAGACGGACATTAGAAAAAGCTACCACCGTCAAGTTGAAAATCTGCCGCCAAATACCAATAGGTATGTTCCGGCAGCTGCATTTGAGAGCCAACTCCTCCACAGGTTTAGCGTGTCTACCAACTTGGGCCGTATCGTCAATTACGATCAGGTGAGATTATGGCCATAACGGTAAACCTTACCTCCAAAAAAAAAATCGAGTAGTTTCAGAGGGATTCACTTGCAACATGGACGGATAGATAAAAAAAAAAAATAGTTAATATCGATAACAAAGTATTTAGCATATGTAGAGACAGTATTTCTTACGCAGTATTCAGGGGACCTTACGCAGGGGAAGCATTCGCGGTTGGCCTAGTAGAGCCACCGGAGTTTTTAATTACTTTCCGTTTGACCAGCTCGGAACGTAACAGCGTTAGTCTGACCGGCCGGGGACGCACTCTCCCGCCTAATATTATATCTATCTTTAATTGGAATTTTAACAATACACCGTTTGTGAAATTACAAGTATCCATAGAGACTTTCTTTTCGACCCCTGATAAGCCCAGTAAATAAGGAAGACAGTCAAACATATATAAATATACTATGTACTTTTATGTCTACTACAGACCGCTTTCGCTATCCGGTTTCAATATAGATAAAAAGTCTTTTTTGTAGTTTAGGTTTACCGTTATGGCCGTAATTTCACCTGGTCTTAAGTGACGATACGGCCCAAGTTGATAGACACGCTAAGCCTTTAGAGAAACTGGCTCTCAAGTGCAACTGCCGGAACACGCCTATCGGTATTTGGCGGCAGATTTTCAACTCGAGGATGGTTGCCAGCCAGGCGGGCTTTGGGAAAAAGCCTTACCACCATGCTATGGTTTGCTCACGATGTTTTCCTTCACCGATAGCTCAAGCTCATTGTACGTGATTGGATTCGAACTCACGTCCCTTGACGCGAAGTCATACACGCTACCACTGAGTTATCATCGCTTCGAAATTGTTTCGAAGAACAGCTGTCCCCCAGCAGAGATTATTTTTACCCTACAATCGTAAAAGGTACACAAGAATAAGGTTAGGATGACATTCTATATTAGGGATGTCGAACCAATGGCACGCGACACGGCGTCTTGGGTACGCCGCCGATCATAAAAATAATTATGCACTGAGAAAAAAAAAACTTTACAGTGATAATCTGTATAAGTCGAATGTCAAGGGAAATGCTGAAAACTTCGTGTTAATGATTTTTCGACTTAACGAGTTCTAGATACAAAGGATTTAGTTGCAAAAAATTCATCTAAAGAAGGCGCGAGTTCGTAGATTATATATAATCAATTACTTTTACAAAGACTCCATAATTTTAACACGCTCCAATCATATCGCTTTGGTATTTAGAATGTCATGCCATACATTTTTTTTAGCCAACTTGGCTAGATGTTAGGTAGAAAAACATAATAAAATGTATTCACGGTTACCACAGAGACACACTTGTTTTAATATGAAATCCGCCATTTTATTAGCGTTTGTCAGAAAAATAGTAAACAAACGACGGTGGGCTTAAAGGACGAGTATCCAAACACTTTAACAATTACAAAAACGTTCCTCAAGTATGGTTGAATCACCTATATTGCTATGCAAATACTTAGAAACGAGTCCGTAATATATATCGACTTATATCTTACCTCTTGAGTTATAGAGGTTAACAACTCTCAACAAATAGAAAGGGGAAATACCTAAAGTTGACTAAGAAGTGATGACTTATTAGGTAAAAGACTAAAGTATTTTGTATTACTAACTTTTACCCGCGGCTCCGTTCGCGTTAATATTGTTTTTATCAACCAATTCTGGTTGTCGATAAATACGGAAATAATTTTTGTATCAAATGCTTTTAAATTATTTATTCAGGGTGTTCGTCAATATTAGTATATACATGAACTTATCCATAATTCGAAATCATCTAAAGGTTTTCGCAAATCGGATAACACAGTAAAAGTTCCATACAAAGTTTACGCCCTCTTTGCCCCGTTTCCTATAAGTTTTTCGGGAAAAAATGTAGCTTACCACCGTAACTAGTGTCCCACCTATTTCTATACCAAAACTCATCATTATCGATTCAGTGGTTTAAGCATGAAAACGTAACAAACAAAAAAACATACAAGCAAACAAACAAGCTCACATCGCGTTTATAATATTAGTAAGGATGTAAAATTATATAGTATAGTAACTACTCTGATGCAGAGACACATTCATAGCGTTGAAACTGGAATTGGGCAGCACAATATTAATATTCATAACTATTGACACCATGCACCCCACGCTTTTTTTACAATAAAACATTTTGTTTCTTATTCAAACTATTAATAACTTATATTTATTAAAAAAAATTACATTATTCTTAATTAATATTTATGACAATTTATTGTCTGTTTTATAGTTTAGTTTTCTATATAAAGCGTGTGTTCTAGTTTTTTTTAAACTATTATTTATTTTTTATTTTTTAGTTAAATTTTTTAAACTATAAATCATTTAGTTCGATTTACTAACTATCAACCGCCCTTAATATGTACAAATGTGTTCCGATTGTTTCTTGACGCATGCGTAGTTCGTGCACTATCTCTATCTCTCTTACTCGCATGCAAAGCGCACTAGCTCTATCTCTCTTACTCGCATGCAAAGGATGCGGAAAGGAATTAATTAATCCTGGCGAATCTAATTAGGATAATCGGATGCTTTGATCGGATTATTGCATTGTCATCGTTCTTTGACAGGTGCGCAAACTTTGAATTAAATCTGATCGTTCAAAGTAGGACAAAATCAAACTCAAAGAGGTCGGTTACATACATACATACAGGTGAAGCTACTATAAAGCGCGTAAAAAAGGGGGAAAGTGTGTTTGTTTAAACACGTTAATCTTAACAAGTACCAGCCGGATTTCAAAGACTCATTTTGTATTTAATCAAACAATGTTTGAGGAAGTTTTTAGGCTATTTCACAGCAAGCTACCACTATCTTACTAGTTGTAATATTGTATTTAAAAATTTAAAAAATGGGCAAGAATGATTAATTTAAAAATTTTGCCTCACGCGAACAGAGTCGCAGACCCGACTAGTTAATATTATAAAGCAGAATAGTTTGTTGTCTGAATGTGCCAATTTTAGGAACTAACAGTTGATTTCCAAAAAATATTTTTGGACTCCACAGAGCAATAATTGAGAAAGGAGTTAAGTTATGGAACATCACGCTACCACCAATAGCAGCAACTGATAGCTCAGTGGTAGTGTGGACGACTTTGCGTCAAGGGATGTGAGTTCGAATCCAACCACCTACAATGAGTATGAGTTTTCGGTGAAGGGAAATATCGTGAGGCAACTATAGCATGGTGGTAAGGCTTTTAGGGGCCGTCTCGCTAGCTACCACCACCCTCAAGTTGAAAATTTGCCGCCAAATACCAATAGGTGTGTTCTAACAGTTTCATTTGAGAGCCAGTTTCTCCACAGTTTTAGCGTGTCTACCAACTTGGGCCGTATCGTCACTTAAGTTCAGGTGAGATTATGGCCATAACGCTAAGCCTTAACTATAAAAAAAAGCTACGAAAACAAGCAAAAATTAATACATAAAATTTTAATTCCACGCGAACGGAGTCGCGGACAAAGCTATATAATATAAATAAATATACTGAGCAATGAGTATTCGTTACAGCGAACATATCCTGGTCTGTTAGTTTATCAGTTCAAGGTCACATTATTGGATTATAGTATTATCGAGCCAATCGGATTTTTTGTTATCAGTAATGCATGCAAAACACTGCAATAATAATTAGGGTATAATAAAATTTTATATAAACAGTCGCATATAAACAAATGGAAGGGGGCAGCCACAAAATACGTCAGTCGGATCACATAATTTTGTTACCCTCCCCCAGCCGTTCTTGTCACACTTGTGCACCCTTGTGTAACGTCACATATTCTGCAACTTACATTTTTTTATAGTTAATCGGTTTAGCGTTACGGCCACAATCTCGCATGATGTTAAGTGACGATGTGGCACATGACGGTACATCCAGAAGCTAGTCAATCGCGCATTTGAAAAAGCACTACCACCATGCAAGACATTATACAATTAAAATTAAATTGAATTCTTAAATATATTTAATTTGGAATTGTGAAATTCAAAACTCCCCCACCCCTTGTCACGCTTCGTCGACCCCCTCCACATCGTATTTTTTATGACGTAATTTATGGACGTCCCCTAAGTTAAAGTACGTAGATAATGAAGGAGACGCAATAAACGGAGATAAGCTGTTTTAGCATACTTAAATTTATCTATTGATAATCTCGACCAAAGATCAATATTTAGGGAATTACCTAATTGGGTTCCGCCAGAGATAAGAAACGGACTAAAAGCTGTCCCTCGATCTCACCTGATGTTAAGCGACCGTGTGACGCAAGATGGTGGACACGCTAAGCCTATGGAGGAACTGGCTCTCAGGTGCAACTGCTGGAACACACCTATATGTATTTAACGGCAGATATTCAACAGGAGGGTGGTAGATAACCAGGTGGTCATTATGGTGGGCTTAATTGTGATATTTTAGTGGGTGTGTGACAGTGATGTAAGCCTATGGAGGGTCTGGCTCTCAGGTTCACCTGCTGGAACACACCTATAGGTATTTGACGGTAGATATTCAACATGAGGGTGGTAGCTAGCTTCAAGATGGTGGTGGGCTTAATGGTGATATTTTAGTGGGTTTGTGACAGTGATTGTCAAAGATATTATTTATTTCCACGATATATATACCACGTATTATATTAGTATATACGTATATACATTTCAAACCCAGAGTTAGTCAAATAATTATGCTCCGGAAACGAAAATTGCTTTTAATTTTTCACGACTAAGAGAGACAAACTTCATAACTCTCTATTAATTCACCTTGCGCGTACTGGATCCTTATTTTTTTTATAGTTAAGGCTTAGCGTTATGACAATAGTCTCACCTGATCTTAAGTGACGATACGGCCCAAATTGGTAGACACGCTAAACCTGTGGAGAAACTGGCTCTCAAGTGCAACTGCCGGAACACACCTATTGGTATTTGGCGGCAGATTTTCAACTTGAGGGTGGGAGCTACCCAGGCGGGCATCAGAAAAAGCCCTACGACCATGCTATGGTTTCCTCACGATGTTTTCCTTCACCGAAAGCTCAAGCTCATTGTTGGTGGTTGGATTCGAACTCGCGTCCGTTGACGCAAAGTCGTACACACTACCACAGAGCTATCATCGCTTCAACACAGATGGCACAGAGAGAGGAGCTCCGAGTAGTGTCCAAGAATTGTGTCCCAAGAAGTATGTAGGAGCCGCTTATCGACGCGCGTCAACACAATCTTACATTACTCGTGTCTCTCTCCCTGCCCAGACGAATCCGGTAGGAGTCCGCTAGCACAGCTTTAGAGACACGATCTAGTATACTCCCGCACACCCGCCGCGGCCTCCCTCTGCAGATGCTTGAGCCTAGGATCGATCCTCCGGATAGGAGCCCTCAAGTGACTCTGCTCGCGCGATACAGTGACACTCTACATCACTGAGAGTACATCATCACATCGCATATCATCCGTGCACACCCACACATTAAGTACACGGTTCTGTAAGGGACTACCCCTGCGGCCCTCGCGTGGCTTGCCCTATGTTATTGTTAGGAACTGTTGGTTAGTTAGGATCGCGAATCTTTGTTCGTGTTCCAGCAGTAGTCCAAGCCGAGGTTCGGTCATTCTGGCACCCTTGCGCCCTCTGCGATGGGGCTGAGTGCCCTTAGCATTCGCCCTAAAAAGTTCGGTGAAGCTGTCAAAGCCCTTACGGCTAACAGCGTATGTCAGGTCGAAAAAAAAACGATCTAGTATAGAGCTTACTGCAGTCCTAGACAGACTAAGGTCTTTTAGATTGTAGAGAGATTTCGCTGGTATACCTTTCAATCCCAAGACGACCGAGAATTAATTAACTACGTACTCATCTCTGTTCTGGTAATGTAGTAACTCGTTAATTTGTTTATATAGCTTAGTACTCAGGTATATAAGTTTTTCATTCCACAGTAAGCTCAAACAGCACTGTGTAGGTATTTAGTTGTTTAATATATATATTAATATATATATATATCCAGACTGGAAGTTGTAGTCCATATATACATATATTTTTATAAACTTAGCTAGCAGTGTCTTCGACTTCGTACGCATAGAGCTAAAAAAATTTCAACCACTTTTGCCTGTTTCTGAAAATTTCTTCAATACAGCTTTACTCCTACTGGTGGTAGCGTGATGATAAATAGCGTTAATCCTTCCGTAACGATTTCTCAATCAAATATAAAAAGATTTTTTTAAATTCAAAATATAATCTGTCAACATTTCTTTTTTTTGTGATGTACCCACGTCGTGACGCACCTATGAAAAACAGTCTAAGGAGACAGACATCCACGTAAACAATTCACTTCAAAATACCTAATACATTTACAACTACTCGCAAACCGTAGAACAGTTTCGTAACACTGCTATTTCATTATTTCTAACGTAGACGTAGTTTTACGGCCGTAAGCCACTTCGATAAACATTTATGACTGTTTCTCGTCTATATCTTTATCTTTATATATTTATCTTTTCCTAAACTATTCTTTTCCATGACACGATGACGTGTGACTCACGGCATGAGATGACGCATCCGTACGTACACTAAGTGGAAACATATACCTACCACCGATATAAATTCCTAGTACTAAACATGTGTGCAAATAATACCTATAAATAGGCTTACCATACGTCCCGGTTTGACCGGGATAGTCCCGGTTTGAGATCCCTGTCCCGGCGTGCCGGTCAAAATTTTGATTGCATTTCAAATATGAAAAACACAAATTAAGCGAAAAGCAAAATGAAAATGAGCCTCTTTCTCTTCTGCGTCCCGGTTTTTGCATATCAAATATGAAAAACACAAATTAAGCGAAAAGCAAAATGAAAATGAGCCTCTTTCTCTTCTGCGTCCCGGTTTTTGCATTTCAAATATGAAAAACACAAATTAAGCGAAAAGCAAAATGAAAATGAGCCTCTTTCTCTTCTGCGTCCCGGTTTTTGCATTTCAAATATGAAAAACACAAATTAAGCGAAAAGCAAAATGAAAATGAGCCTCCTTCTCTTCTGCGTCCCGGTTTGGCTCTTCGTAATTATGGTAAGCCTACCTATAAACCCTATGTTTTCCTCCAAATATGCGACCATCAACTTATTTATTTATTATAGTTAAAGTTTGGCGTTATGGCCATAACCTCACCTGACCTTAAGTGACGATGTGGCCCAAGGTGGTGGACACGCTAGGCATGGTGGAGGAACCGGCTCTGATGTCCAACTGCCGGAACACATCTATAGGTATTTGTTGGCAGATTTTTCAACTTGAGGGTGCTAGATACCCTAAGAATTGGGGAAGTTGCCCCTGGTCTCTGGCAACACGGGAGGTGGTAGTGTCGCCGCGGTGTTTTAGTAGGTAGTGTCGGGTGATTAGTACAAGATGGGTCACCACATGGTTCTCGCGCGTTTGACGCCCGGGTAAGGCGCTGAGGAAGTCCGTAAAAACTGGGATTTCAAACAGCACGTTCATAAAAATGGGTGGTAGTTAGCCAGGCGAGTATTAGAAAAAGCTGTACCACCATGCTATACTCAAACTCATAGTAGGTGAATTTAAACTCACGTCCCTTGACGCTGCGTTCTGTTATAACCCTTATTACTATATACATAAAGCACAATCAGCGTCTTAGTTGACGACGTCGTTTTATCACATGTGCAATTCTGCAATTATACATTTTTACTTAACTTTGTTATAAATTTCCATTAGTTCAGTCAGACAGGATTAAAACCTCGCGGAGTACGGTTGTAACCACTTGAAATAAATTCGGAAGTCAGTGTTCAATGTTATTTTTAATGAAAATATAGAAACATTGAAATAGTGTAAAAATGTAGTTTTTTTTTTAAAAAGGCAAACAGGGACGGCCTCCTAACAAATTGGTGTCAGAAGTGGGATATCAGAGACAAGTCTTACGACGTAGAGTCATATAGACGCTGGCATCCAACCCTAGGAACCCTGTATTATTGTCTTCTGATCGACAGTAAGACTTAACCAAAGGTTAAGCCTGCATCAGCTACGCATCACTACGCACAATTACCAGGACGGCGATCAGTCTCAGCTGTATAGCGTGAGCCCGCTCCACACACTCCACTGACACATCCATCCGGTTCAGACTCTCATCATCGAGCTTGCTCCAGCCAAGCAGGTTCCTGACTCACCATCGCAATACGGTGTCTACACTTCGTGCAAAGTCTTCATCTCCGCTGGTGAAATGTTACTACTATTTGTAATCACACAGTGAGTGTTTTGTTGTTTTTTTTTTATATTTTATTACAACAGTGTCGTTTTAGCGAACTTTAATTTAGTACTATTTTAATTTACTATATTTACCATTTTTATATATTTTTACAACTTTTTTTACAAATTGTACTATTTCTTTTACATTTAGAAAAACCTTGATTTTATTTTGTTCAACATTCATAATTAAAAATGTCACTTAAATCTGAAAATTCTAAAGCACAAACCATGGCCGAGGAAATTACTCTTTCAGTCCTTACTAAATTTATAAAGGGGTACAATGGCGACAGGGAATTACTTCCCGCGTTTTTAACAGATTGCGACAACGCAATGTCACTCGCCAGCCCAGATCAACAAAATGTGCTATGTAAATTTATTATATCGCAACTCGAAGGCAAAGCAAAGGTTGCTTGTAGTTTAAAAACATTTAACACGTGGTCTGAACTTAAAACCTACCTCAGATCTACATTTGGGGAGAAAAAGCATGCCATACATCTTTTAGTCGATTTGCAGAACTGTAAGCAACTTAGCTCTGAAGACGTTACCAAATATTCATTAAGGATTGAATCTATATTAACCAGAACACTATCAGATATCCATTACAACTGTAAGGAAGAAAAAGAACTCGTTGGTCGTATAGCAGCTATGGAGGATCTAGCACTTAACACTTTTATGCTAGGATTAAACCCCTCGATTTCAACTATTGTTAGGTGTCGAAATCCTGCCGACTTAAACGAAGCGGTACAGCGCGCTATCGAAGAAGAAAAATTATTTAATCTTTCTAAGTCTAACTTTAATAAATATCAAAAACAGTACTCTATTTGTAACAAATCGGGACATAATTCAACCGAGTGTTTCAAAAATAAGAAGAATACAAATAATTCTCAAGTACGTGTAAATCACTTTAGTTCTAACCCTAATTCCAATTTTAATTTAAATCCTAGAACTTGCAATTATTGCAAGAACATCGGTCACACGATTGACCAATGCCGCAAAAGGCAATACAATATGCAACGCCGCGAAAATGCTAACAACGCGCAACCCGATCCAAATACATCGCATGGTAACCACGTTAAGGCAGTTCACATGTGCGATTCTGATGAATTAGTCTGTGAAGAACATTTAAACTAAAAAAGATCTCGAGTACGTGTCTGCCGAGATCTTATAGTCTTCTAAAGGACACAAAATCGAATACTAAATCTTTTATATCTCAACCAAAAGAGTTGAGTCATGCCATATCTACTAATTCTTTTACACCTCGATTAAACAAATCGAGTCATACTATATCTACTAAATCTTTTACATCTCAATCAAAATTGTTGAGTCATACTATATCTACTAAATCTTTTACATTTCAACCAAAAAAGTTGAGTCATATTATATCTACTAAATCTTGTACATCTCAACCGAAAGAGTTGAGTCATACTACATCTACCAAATCTTCTACACCTCGACTAAATAAGTCGAGTCATACTATATCTACTAAATCTTTTACATCTCAACATAAAACGTTGAGTCAAAACTTATCAAAAAATAACAATGATAAGAATTGTATTAAATCAAAAAATAATTTATTAAAACCTATACTAGTTAAAAATTCGACATCTCTGCCTATCTTCGAAATCTATGTTAATAGCAAGAAGATATCTTTACCACACACATACTTAAAAACATGTCACTCAACAAAACAATTATGTTTTCTCATTGACACTGGAGCAGCTATAAGCAATATAAAAATATCAAGTATGCAACAAGCCCCAGAACTCTCACCTGAAGTCGTGAAGATAAAGGGTATAACTAACTCGGATAATCATATCAATACGCTAGGTACTTCTCAAATACAATTCATGATATCTAACCAAACTTTAATGTGACAAATAATCATGTCAATTTAAACGATTACGATGGTATTTTAGGTCATGATTTCTGTAGCTACTTTAAATCTAATATAAATTACTCGTCCAATACTATTTCTATAAACGATTACGTAATCCCTATTTTTCACACGAAACCTACCTATACCATTCTAGCTCGCAGCGAAGCCGTAATCGAATGCGCGGTCTCAAATTCCTCGTGGGAACATTGTCGTAACAATGAAGCCTTAGTGTTAGATAATATTTTATGTAAAGGTGTTTATGTTGCTAATTGCATTGTCTCCATAAAACCGAATAAAAAGGTAAACATCACGGTATTAAATACAACTGACACCGACATAACCGTCAAAGATTATTGCGTAGAGTTGACACCACTTCAAAGGACTCTATAGAATCGGAATCTTATCATAAAATTAATACTATATCTACTACCAAACCTAATCGTCTCAATCAAGTTTTAGACTTAATTCGCTGTTCTCATCTAAACAATGAAGAGAAAAAATCTCTTTTCGAATGTTGCCTACGTTTCACTGATATCTTCCATATCGAAGGCGAACCGCTATCTTTCACGAATGCAATCGAGCATAATATTAATACAGGTGACGCACCTCCTATTCACGTAAAATCTTATAGGTTCCCTGAATGTCACAAAAATGAAGTTGACGCTCAAATTCAAAAAATGCACGACCAAGATATAATTCGCTCTTCCATTTCGCCTTGGAGTGCCGCTGTGTGGGTGGTACCGAAAAAAATGGATGCCTCTGGCAAAAGAAAGTGGCGAATCGTTATAGATTATCGCCGACTTAATGATGTCACTGTTTCTGAAAGTTATCCACTGCCTCTTATCACTGATATTCTCGACCAATTAGGTCATTCTAAATATTTTAGTACACTTGACCTCGCGAGTGGATTTCATCAACTGAAGATGAGTTCCAAAGACGCTCCAAAAACAGGATTCACTGTTAGTACAAATTCAAGCATGTCTGGCCACTACGAATTTACCCGAATGCCTTTTGGGTTGAAAAATGCCCCTGCGACATTTCAACGCCTCATGAATACGGCTCTATCCGGTCTTCAAGGTCTCCACGCCTATGTCTATTTAGATGATTGTATTATATATTCCCATGACCTTCAATCCCATATTTCTAAACTAGAATTAGTATTTGATAGACTTCGAAAATTTAATTTAAAACTTCAACCTGACAAATGCGAGTTTTTACGTCGCAAAGTCGCATATTTAGGACATATCATCACCGATAAAGGTGTTTCCCCAAATCCTGATAAGGTCAAATCCGTCTCCGAATTCCCAACTCCAGCCAATGTCAAACAAATAAAATCATTTCTAGGGCTTTTCGGGTACTACCGACGCTTTATCGAAAACTTTTCCAAATTAACCAAACCCCTAACTTCGTTATTAAAAAAGGATATTCCTTTCAACTGGACCTCTGAGCAGGACAGTTCATTTCAAATTCTCAAGGACAAACTTACCACGACCCCTCTACTTCAGTATCCAGATTTTTCCGCTCCGTTTTTATTAACGACGGACGCCTCGAACTATGCCGTAGGTGCAGTTCTCTCACAAGGCGACATAGGTTAAGACAAACCTATAGCCTATGCTTCCAAAACGCTTAACAAACCGGAAGGCAATTATTCCACAACCGAGAAAGAGCTTCTAGCAATCATTTTCGCCGTCAAAACTTTCCGTCCCTATTTATATGGTCGAAAATTTAAAATTGTTACCGACCATCGCCCTTTGGTTTGGCTATTTAATGTTAAAGATCCAGGCAGCAGACTCATTCGCTGGCGCCTCAAACTTGAGGAATACGATTACGAGATTGTTTATAAACAAGGTCGTCTCAATTGTAACGCTGATGCATTATCTCGCTACCCTATTAATACTATTGATATTACAAATTTAATTAATTATAGTTATGAACAATATTTTAAAAATCAATTTACAAATTATATACCGGATTCCAACACTGTAATCGAAGAACGGACACAATCGTTACATTTATCAAACTTTAAAACTATCGTTTGTCCTGTCTCTTTAGACTTTGACTCATCTATACCTCACTGCGAAGAAATACTATCGCAGCTCGAGAATTCCGCTGAATTGTTAAATTCCGAACGAGAACCTTTTACTATTCAACGTGTAAGCAATAAAAATAAATTATTTTTCTTTTTATACACTAAAGTTCATCATTACGAAGAAACTAAATTTAGAGATATTTATGATTTACTAATAAAATTAAGGGATCAGATCTTAAGTAATGATTCAAACATTACCGATCTCGCTTTACCCGATTTTAGGGATGCTTTTTCCAAAATATCTTATATTAAAATCTATAATATGATTGCTTATGTTTTCCATAATACTAATATTAAAATTCATATTTACAAGAACCAATTAATTTATCCTACTCCAGTTGAAGTCCCTAAAATATTAAAGGAAAATCATGACTCCACTATTGCGGGTCACCCAGGGACAAAACGCATGTATAATCGAATCAAAGCAGCCTATTATTGGAAAGGTATGCGCTCCGACATTGAACAATACGTAAAGAAATGTAAGTTATGCCAAATTAATAAACCTTTACGAAAATCAAACAAAGTTCCAATGGAGATAACCTCCACCTCCACAAGACCGTTTGAGCGATTAGCTCTCGATATCGTAGGTCCCTTACCCGAATCGGGGTCTCAAAAATTTAAATTCATACTAACTCTCCAAGATGGCCTTACGAAATTTTCTAGTGCTTATCCTATGGTCACGGCTACTAGTGAAGAGATAGCCGGTAACATCGTACATTTTATGTCTCTCTTCGGTTTTCCAAAAATGATTTTAACAGACTTAGGTACGTGTTTCACCTCAGATCTGTTCAAGCAATTAACCGAAATTTTAAAGGTCCAAAGCCTTATTTACTACTCCTTACCATCCCCAAACAAATGTAGCATTAGAACGGTCTCATGCAACCCTAAAGGAATACCTTAAATCTTATACAAACGAGAACCAAAACGATTGGCATTGCTATTTATTTACGGCAATTCTAGCTTATAATACTACTCCGCATTGTACCACTAACTTTACTCCGTACGAGTTATTATACGGTTATAAACCGATTATACCAAATTCTTTATATGAAACTTTCAATAATACTACTTATCATGAATACATACGCGCTCTACAGTATAGAATGCGTTTCAGTCGAGAAAAAGCTATTGAAAATATTATAAATAGTAAAGAAAAGTCGAAAAAATATTATGATTCTAGTTCTCGCGACACTATTTATAAAACAGGTGATAGTGTGTATCTCAAACACCATCATAGGCTCCGAAAGGCCCTATCACCTATATGGAAAGGTCCCTATAAGGTCATCAAGGTTCATAATAAACACAATGTAACTTTACTTGTAGGTCGTAAGCATATTAAATATCATACTAATGAAATTAAGCCTGCTACAGCTTAATTATATTTTTACTATATCTAAATTAATCTTATTTTTATACCTTAACTTTATTTTACATTGCTTTTCAGAATGTTATTCTATGGAAGTAATGCTGATTACAAGATTACTCCAATTTCTCACAGTCCAGGGATGTATTTTGAACCAATTACACATATTAGTTTTTATAATGATTATTGGAAAGTTATTACACATATAGATATTATTTCTTTAGAACCATATTTAAATAACGTTGAAAAATTATTGCATAGGTCTCAAAATCTCTGTAATCAAATTCAATCTCAAGATTTGAATGAATGCAAAGATATATCTAGTTCTACGGAAATCCTAGTACAGTCGAATTACGTTAAATTACAATCTCTGTCTCATATTATTTCTCCAAAATCACCAAACAAGGTCAAAAGATCTTTAGAATTCGGTGGAGAAATTTTAAAATTTTTCTTTGGCACATTAGACGCCGACGATGCACGAAAATACGATGCGGCAATTGAATCGTGTCGTAAAAGTGAAACGGAATTATTTCATTTAATGAAAGATAATATCCATGTAGTTAAATCAACTATAAATAATTTTAATTCTTCTATTTACAAACTTAATGAAAATGAATTAAAACTTAATTCACAAATTAATAATATAAATAAAATTATCTCTCAAGTTTCTGATAATGATAAATTATTTTATTATATATCTAAAATTAATTCTTTACTTAATTTAATCGAAAGCTCTTTATTAGTTATTTCTAACGTACTGGATACCACATTAAATGCAATTTTATTTTCTAAGGTCAATGTTCTACATCCTAATGTTATAAGTCCATCAAATCTTTTTACTGAGTTGTCTAAACATAGCGATCAAATAAATAAACGCTTAGATTTTCCAATTTAATTAAATATGGATAATATTCATTTTTTAATCGATGTGTGTCAACTTAGTTCTTATTTCTATAAAAATAAGGTTGTTTTTATTTTGCAAATTCCTCTGATATCTCCGGACAAACACACTGTCTACAAAACATACCTCTACCTACATCTCATGATGAGTCCCATACACAACATTCGCGTTAATTCAACCTACTAATTCTTATATTGCGTTAAGTGATGATCGATTACATTATGCCATGTTGAACAATCTAAATGTCTGTAAATTAATAAATAATAATTATTCTATTTGTGAACTTACTTCTATATTTTCTAGTATTAGTAATCCTAATTGTGAATCGAAATTATTAACGGAAGTAATAATGTCTCTACCTTCCGAGTGTAATGCTAAATTTTTATACGGTCATATAGACATATGGCAAAAGCTTAGAAATAATAAGTGGATTTATGTTCAGTCAAATATAAATAAATTAACTATTAAATGTGATGATGATATAACAGATCACTCTATTGTTGGCACAGGAATTGTCAAACTTACAGAAAATTGTATCGGATATTCTAAAACAATTCAGCTATTGCCGACTAGTTCTTATTCTTTTATCATTAAGTCTAGTTTAGATATTAAATTTGATATAACAGCAGACGACTGCTGTAAGAAAGATGTTAATAATAATACATTACCTTATCTAACTCCTATTTCATTATCTAAAATCAATTTAGATTCCTTAAAATATGCCACCCATCATATGGATAATTTAGAAAATGAAATAAATCAAATTGAAAAAATCTCATTTTATTAAATACGGCACATATTACTCTACTTTTACTTATATTTTAATTGTTTGCTCATTTTTCTATATCTGTTATAAAATATATAAATGTTTTAAATGTAGCCGCTCCAATAACGCTGGATGCTGTATACAGATTTTCAACCAATGCTATAATAAGAGATCAGTCAAACATAAACCCACAATAACGAATATTTTAGAAATGACTGATATTTCTACATCTGACGATGATAAATCATCTAGATCCTTAACAGCTTCCAGACGGAATTTGAATTTCTGATTAAAATATTAGTATAAGATATAATCAATTTTGTTAACTTTCTAGTTTTATAAGTTTTAAATTTTTCTATTTCTTATTTTAAGATGATTTTTAATTTCTACTTTTATTATTGTGATGGCTTCCTAATTTTGATCGTTTTCTATTTCTAACTTCGCTTCATCTTATTGTGATAAAGCTTCGTCAAAAAGGGGGAGCTGTTATAACCCTTATTACTATAAACATAAAGCACAATCAGCGTCTTAGTTGACGACGTCGTTTTATCACATGTGCAATTCTGAAATTTTACATTTTTACTTAACTTTGTTATAAATTTCCATAAGTTCAGTCAGTCAGGATTAAAACCTCGCGGAGTACGGTTGTAACTACTTGAAATAAATTCGGAAGTCAGTGTTCAATGTAATTTATAATGAAAATATAGAAACATTGAAATAGTGTAAATGTGTAGTTTTTTTTTTAAAAGGCAAACAGTGACGGCCTCCTAACAGTTCGTATGCACTACCAACTGAACTATCATAGCTTTAAGGAATGAACTTAGAAATTACTTCCAGTACTTAATAACGCGACCGTAACGCGATGTATCGCATTCAAGTGTAGTACGAAGCCTTCTCCAAGAAAAATACACACATATTTACCAATTATTATAAAGATACTAGATGACACGACATGTTCTATCATATAAATTATTTCTAGTGAATACTTTATATCATATTTTTGAATAAGGACACGCTAATCACCTAGCGGCATTAAAAATATAATTTACGACCTATTAACATACCTATCAAAACATACATACATAACAGTAGAGCCGCTTCAAAGGATAGCGTCCACAAACACCGTGACACGAGTTTTTTTTATATATAAGAGATATATCTGTGCATATAAAAATGAATCTCTATTTTCCTTGGTCATCGCATCACGCGTGAACGGATGGAACAATTTCGCCATTTTTTTGTTGTTGTTATGTATTGCCAGAAGGTTCTTATGAAAGAAAAAATTAAGAAAGTTGAGCTATACATAAAGTTTTAAAAATCAACGACAGTATTAACTTCATAATAACATTTTTTTATTAATTTACACCAATTCGAATTTAATATCTATAGTTAAGACGGGACAATGTCTGTCGGGTCAGCTAGGAAAATATAATTTCTTATCACTACATATATATACGCAAATAATACCCAATGATCCCTATGTTTTCCTCCAAATATTTTTTCATCTGGTTATTTAGAAGAGACCCCCTGACCCGGTAGGTATTAAGTTCGTTTCAGGAATTAGAAACACAACCGCAGCACTATTTATCGCATATTATTATTATATTAATATTATTACAATATGCTTTAGTGCTGCGGTTGAATTACTAATTACTGAAATGGACTGGAAACCTACCGGCTCAGGGCATCATTGTTATATATATATAATATTTATATATATACCAATTTTCCTGGTGATTACTCAAACTATTTAAAGTTTTCGTTAATATTTGCTATAACAAAATAACCTTGTCATTTTCTGAATTAAGAAGTATTTTATATTTATCCTATAAATCCCAATCACTTCTTTTACTTATTAGGTATATACCGGGATATTCCGGAACGGGATACGCCTGAGCGTGACAATTTAGGTGTTGTACCATTTTTTATTTTCAATAGTTTATAAGTTTAGCGTTATGGCCATAATCTCACCTGATCTTAAGTGACGATACGACACAATATGGTAGATACGCGAAACCTGTGTAAGGTCTGGCTCTCAATAGCAACTGCCGGAACAAACCTATTGGTATTTGGCGGTCGATTTTCAACTTGAGGGTGATAGCTAGCCAGGCGGGCATTAGAGAAAGTCTTACCGCCGTGCATGGTTTCCTCACGATGTTTTCCTTCACCGGAAGCCCAAGCTCATTGTAGTTGGATTCGAACTCACGATCTTTGATGCGGCGTCTGTGCACACAAGCACTGGGCTATCATCGCTTCCTTCACACATTGCTAGAAACCATTTACAGATCTCATTCTCGCGTTTACCTAAGCAACCAATAATACAATTAAACCCCTGATTAACTTGTTAAAAGACAGGAAACTAATTCGCTGTCTTCTAAAACAATGTAACACATAGAATCAAATCGATCATTTTCGGAGTATAATGGTCAAGTCCTGGATTTGTATCTCCAGCGCTCAACAGTGAGATAAGCGCTGAAATTACTAGGTTCTGTTGACTGCAGATTTTTCCCCTAAAAATTTTCCTGCTAAGAATTATGTTTTGGCCTTCTTCTGTTTACCCTGTTAAAATAGTCAGAGATCGTTCTGTTATACGTACAGCATCTAAGGGTAGCTGCCGCCTAGCCATCCCCTAGTCTGCCTAGTAAGCAATGTTTGCACGATGGTACAGCTTTTCTAATGCCCGCCTGTCTAGGGAGGTTACCCTCAAGTTGAAAATCTGCCGCCAAATACCAACAGGTGTGTTCCGGCAGATGCAATTGAGAGCGACGTCCTCCACAGGTTTAGCGTGTCTACCAACTTAGGCCGTATCGTCACTTAGATCAGATGAGATTATGGGAGTTACGCTAAACCTTAAATATATATTAAAAAAATGTTACTTCAAGCTCTGAGTGCGTCGGACTTACAGTCAGTCGGTATCGACCACTTGGACAGAGAGGTTGTTTCTGTCAACGGACAGTAAACAGGCAGACGGACCATGTTATGATAAATGGTTTCCGTCGCCTATGAACAACCGCAACACCAGAAGTATTACAGCCATTTTGTTGACCTTAACGGAAAGGGAGCTGGTTCACGTTCACTATGCCGGAATACAAAGGCTCATACCGCAATAACCCTCCCACCAATGTATGGCCAGGCAACGTTTATATGGTTATCCAAAACTCCACAGGGTGCAGCGCGTGCAGGCGAGGCTGTCTCGGGTAACTCAGATGTTAAATTGCCTAAAATAATCTAGTTTTATTGTAATATTTCACTTATAATAAAGTCTGTGCAGGAATAAATTATTATTTACACGCCTCCTTTAATTCCCGGATTAACAGAACATCGCAGATATTGTCTCGTCCAGCTTCTTATACTAATTTTACATTGTGCCTTAAATTCCTTACAGATATTGATACACTCTCGTGTCTGGTAAAAAGTCAATTGGTAGGTCAGAATAGAAACAATTATATTTGTCATTCATACACTAATACAATTGATCTTTGACATTTCGTGATTCCTCTATCTCGGTGCGAACAAGGAACTTTGTTGAACATATATTTTTATAACTTGGGAATAATAATGGAATTATGAGTTCATCTGTTGTTTTATTGCACGCCTCATAAACGAAGCGTTGAGGTGGGTACTACTGTCATTTCACACAAAACAATTGATTTGTCAAACTTCAAATATCTCTATTTATCATATGTTGCACTTGTAAAATAATATATACAAACACATATTAAGAAACATCACTATTTTTAACACTAATAATATATTTGATGCCATTTTTGTTATTTAAACTACTTAAAAAACTGTTTAAAAAGTTCTGTCTTGGACGTCCGTGAGTCTGTATGTGCGGATCCTGTATGTTATCACGATAACGATTGAAATACTTTACTAATCGAGTCTTTTTATTTCTTACACTTCAGTATAATTAGGAATAGAACCCTATTACTTTTCACGGTCTGATTCGATGTGGTATAATTTATATTAAATAAACAAAAAAAAAAAGAAATTATGAGGCGTGCACTTTTACATTTTCCAGGCTATTCTTTATGGTTTACTTGGATGGCCACAATCACATCTGACATTAAGAGACGATGTGGTCCAAGATGATGAGCACGCTAACGTGCAGAAACTAGCTCTGAAGTGCAACTACCGGAACATACCTACTGGTATTTGGCGGTAGTTTTTCTACTTGAAGATGCTATCTAGCTTTTTTTATACTTATGGTTTGGCATTATGGCCATAATCTCACCTGATCTTAATTGACGATACGGCCCAAGTTGGTAGACACACTAAACCTGTGGAGGAACTGGCTCTCAAGTGCAGCTGCCGAACACACCTATTGGTATTTGGCGGCAGATTTACAACTTTAGGGTGGTAGCTAGCCAGGCGGGAATTAGAAAAAGCCACCATGCTATGGTTTCCTCACGATGTTTTCCTTCACTGAAAGCTCAAGCTCATTATAGGTGCTTGGATTCGAACTCACGTCCCTTGACGCGAAGTCGTCCACACTACCACTAAGCTATCATCGCTTATGAGGTGGGTATTAAAAAAAACCCCTACCAGCATGGAAATTTACTTTAATAAACTCGATACACAGCAAATTTGGGTATTCAATATTTTTAGTATTTGTGTATCGCAAAACAAAATTTAATCGGCAATTTTTGCCACACTGTGGGAATTAAAATTCATATAACATCGAGTCCTTCAACCGAAACAGAAAAAAGCATTTACCCAGACCGCCATGACAGTGGCGACTGGCGATGGATTGCCGTTCTCTCGATGGTCGCTGCTGTTTTTGGACTGTACTGTACTTAACATCAGGTACAGTACAGCCACTTTACCAAACTACATAAAAAAAAAAACCTAACCTAGACACGTGTTTATTTTTAATACAGTCACTTTATGTTCAATTTCAAGCCAATAGATGCAGCCTTTTTTCCCCCTAAAAACTTTGCCTGCCCCCGTTTACCCCAGTAGGTTTTGAATTTCAAATAACAGCTGCTTAGTAGGCCTCAAAGTTGTAAAAGGAACCTGCAGTCCAAATTTCATGTTTCTAGCTTCAGTAGAAACGGCTTTATACATGAGATAAAAATAAATACACCGGGTTCTTCAAATTGAAATACCTTTATATACAATTTTTAACGTAAGGTAAGGTTGTAACATAACATACATCTGTTATAATTTGTATAACTAACCAAAGGAAATTCTTATACCCATAAATAGTCGTAGCATATAATAATTAATAACCAACTGTTCAAATAATAAAATAACTTATGCAAAAACATAAATGCCGTCCGTAACACTTTTCCGTTCAAAAATACTTCTAGAATATTCTCAATATTCAAGTGAATTATTCTTTCAAACACTTTCTACTGTTTCCCTTCCGTAATTAATTTTAATATATTTAATTAGTTTAACGTCAATAATGTAATCAAAATTGAATGTTTCAATATAGATTAATCGATTTCAATAAATAAATAAACGAAGAGAAACACTATTTTGAAGCGATGATAGCTCAATGGTAGAGTGTACGACTTCGCGTCAAGGGACGTAAGTTCGAATCTACTCCATCTACAATGAGCTTCAGCTTTCGGTGAAGGGAAACATCGCGAGGAAACCATAGCACGGTCGTAGGGTTTTTTCTAATGACCACCTGGGTTGCTACCACCCTCAAGTTGAAAATCTGCCGCAAAATACCAATAGGTGTGTTCCGGCAGTTGCACTTGAGAGCCAATTTCTCCACAGGTTTAGCGTGTCTACCAACTTAGCCCGTATCTTCACTTAAAATTAGGTGAGATTTTGGCCATAACGCTGAACCTCGATAAAAAACAAAAACAACTTATGCTAAACTCCGAAAACGCGATTAAAACAGGAAATTAATTAAAATACGAGAAACGAACGATAACACAGTATCGGAACATACAAAATAATTTTAATTAAGTTTTATATACATTCAGTAAATAAATTTTAAAATAACATTTCAGAACAAAACTTTTTAGGCAACCATTCGTTAATTAAGAACAGTAAAAACGTTTACGTTACGTTTAGGTACATTTCGTTACACGAGTGAGATGGAAGATGTAATCTGGACAGAGGGAAGTCAGCTATACATTGTGCATCGAATTTAATAAAATTTCTCTTCGAACATATTATATCGAGTTGGGGAGTACGTAATTTTTAATGTGTAATATTTATGACGCATAGTAGCAGTAAAATTTACCCGTTTGCCGTGACGGCCAAAGAGCATGACGCTCTCATATACCGTCACGTATCTGGTACGCTACTTTGCTGTCGACTTCCATGTGTATACTATACACGTCGTTAATGTGTATACTATACACGTCGTTAATGTGTATACTATACACGTCGTTAATGTGTATACTATACATGTCGTTAATGTGTATACTATACATGACGTTGTCTCTTTGTTATTTGCATGATATTACTATTGTATTCCATATTTATTTTATTATAATTGCATATATTCTAAGAAAGTTTAATTTTCATGCGTAATATACTTTACATTGCGCACTTTTAGAAAATTTAAATCAACTTTTTTTCTAACATTACTTCTTTCTAGTTTTTTTTTTCAAAATACGTTTTATTCATACGTTTTAACTGGTACAAATGTTTCAATAGACCATAAAAATTATGCGCCGTATGGTACTATGTAACCTTTACAATATATACATAATTATTTCAATATAATCCAATATTTTACTTAGCCCTAATATTTATTCTGTAATTCACAGATTACAAATTAAATACAATTTTACATATAAGATTGGTAACCCTAAATTTCTTAATAATAAAAAAAAATATTACAATAATTATCACATATTATATTTGGACTAATTTCGGCCTTATTACAATAACTTAACCTCGAAAATAAGACTCATTGTAAACTTATTGGAATATCCATCATAACATAACAGACTTAGAGTTGAAACTACAGTGTGAGCTTTATTTAATGATAAACTCCCAATAACGTTAATTCTACACCTCCATTCAACAATATATCTGATTAACGTCTCAAAAAACGGTATATACGCTGTTTACATCATATATAACTCAAAACGATACCACTATCTGTTTTTAAAACAATAATTATAACAGCTTGTAAAAAAAAAGGGAACAAACATGCGCAATTCTCGACCTTCCACCATACAAAGTAATATAGAAATAGTTCGTTTTAATTTATTGCCAAACCAATTTACACACAATTATTTCAGTATCGCATAAAATGGTAGAATATTTAAGGAATCTCCACGTACATACATTGCTTTAAAAATGGTGACTCTATAGTTGAAAGTGTACAGGGAGTTCTCCTGGCAGTGAACAAATAAAGGAAAAAATTATTCGACATAACCTAATACACACAACACATCACAATAACATTATATCATAAAACAACAATGCAACAAGTACTGAATGGGGTCCAGAAGATCCCTGTCTCAGCATGAGGCTGCAAGCTCACAATCATGGGCTAAATCATGCCCGCTAATTGTTACGTGCAAGAACTTAAGAGTGAAATCATTGCGCACTAAACCTGTTAGCGACGCATAAAGGCTATAACGAATAATATACGAAAATAGAAATGGCGTCCGGAATAATAGTTCCGCACAGGTGGCGCTGTTAGCGACGCACGAAAAGCTATAACAAGTTAATACGAAAATAGAAATGGCGTCCGGAATAATAGTTCCGCACAGGTGGCGCTGATGGTAAATAGGACGCACGCGTTACCGTAGGGAGAGCCCCTGAGACGCTAGACGAGTTCTCGTTCGAGTATTAACTTGTACCGGACGAATAAACAGTGTTTTTGTGTTAGCATAAGTATCGAGACTGACTACGCGTTATATAAATATAAATATTGAAAATATAAGTATGTATAATATGAGTATGGAGATCGAGTATTGAGAATATTGAGATTATTGAGATTATTGAGATTATTGAGAATATCGAGATTATTGAGATTATTGAGGTTATTGAGATTATTGAGATTATTGAGAATCATTAATATTAAGCTTATGGATATATTGAGATGTAAGTATTGAGAATTATTAACATTGAGTTTATGGATATATTGAGAATTAATAATATTGAGATTGCTAGTATTGAGAATTAATAATATTGAGATTGCTAGTATTGAGATTAATAATATTGAGAATTATTAATATTGAGATATATTAATAAATGAGAACATAGAGAATGTTATGTTAAAGTTATAAGGCGTACGTCTACCGTTGGGGGCGCACACATTCATTTGCCTAGGATTCGTGGGAGTTCAGGTAATGATTGTGCCGAGTAGGTTTTTTGCGTCTCCTTCGCGTATTTTATGTAAATTTATATTGAAATTGATGTTTGCGTGTTTAGTTTATAGATATGTTTAAGATAAATGTGCATGTTAGTTTTAAAATAGATAATTTACCGAGCAATACTTACCTAAATATTAGACCGGAAAATATGTATAGAGAATTGAGGGATTTCACACGATGAGTGTGAAATCCAACAATAGAGACATCCCGTTGCATGTATTTGATATAGAAACCCGAAATATGGGAATATGTAAATTTATAGAGTAAGAACGTGATAGAGAAAAATTGAAATAGAGAAAGTTTAGCGTAAGTATTGCTCGATCTCGAGTATTATGCGTGTATCCTAGGATAAGTGATATTTATAAGATAGAGTGTAACCTAGGGTATAAGATTGTATATAGATATTAAGGATATTATTTGAAATAAAATAAATATAGCGCAGAAACCGAGCCAACGGTAGTGAAAATAGAAACGAATAGACATTAGAAAGCGTCGCGATCGAGTGGCTCTCTGTAAAGTCACGCATCGGCATGGGTAACTTCCGAAGGGGCGTTACCTAATCATGTTCCACGATTGAGTCACCGATCGCCCATTGGCTACAACAAGAAGAGCAACTACCTGAAGAGTATCGACCGTTGGCTCGGGTTCACGTTTTATTGAGAAGAACACCGAGTGTTATTACGTCATACGTCTCGACCGGTTCACGCATTATTGCATCCTTACGGCCCCTTACGGTCAACTGACATCTTCCTGCTGCCACCGAGGCGGGTATCCGGCATCCTCGTTTATAACGAACGAGGACTCTACGCCCGTCCAAACGGGGATACACAACGTCGCACTTTGACCAGGGGGCGGTGGTCCACCACCGCTAGACGTACCGTGCCCCAACAGTTGGTCCTTCGAGCCGGATCTTCGCAGCAGTCAAGATGCCAGTCACGAGAAGCCATAAGGAATCGCCGAAGGAGCAACCGACCGAGACAGACGCTGCACAGCAGAGCAGCGCGACGGAAACAACGTCGTACGAAACGTACGAAACTTCAGACACGGGCATCACTGGAACATCAAAAGCCACCGAAGCCTCCACGATGAAGAGGCACAGGCCAGCCTCCACAAAGTCACAAAGAAGACGTAAGGAGCTGGAAGCCCGTGCGGAACTAGCCGAAAAGGAGCTTCGGGAGGCACAAGCGGCTACAGTGGCGGCCAGGCTACGCTTAGAGGTCATCCAAGCAGATGATGAAGACGAAGACTCTGTTATCGAGGAGCCTGCGGATAGAGAGGATCAGGTCAGAGACTGGGTCCATAAGGCGGCGGGGCATAAGGAAGTTATGGAGCGCATAGAGAGTGCTCCCGCCCCCGACTCTAAGCACGACGGCCAACATATGGAGAAGAGTCAAGAGCACCGTAGCCTAGCCAACGCCATAGCCGAAGCGATGAGGATTTCGCATCACGGGTTGATACCACAACCCGACTACATGCACCACCTACCACCGTTCGAGGGTGACTGCAGAGAATGGGTGGCATTCAAAGCCGTCTATGAAGACACCGCTCCGCTCTTCTCTGACGTGCAAAATATGGCACGTTTGAGAAGAGCATTGAAGGGCGAAGCGAGAGAAGGGGTTCGTAGCTTGCTGTACTCAGAGAGTACACCCCATGAAATAATGGAAGCGCTGAGGCGGTCGTACGGAAGAGCGGACGCGCTGGTCCTGGCAGAGCTGCAGAAAATAAGGAAGCTGCCAGTGATAAGCGACTCCGCATACGATATATGCATGCTAGCAAGCTGCATTAATAACACCGTCGCCGCAATAAGGGGGCTACAGAAACCGCAGTATCTGCAGTCACCGGAAATACTGAAGAGCATCACCGACAAGATGCCAACCATACTGAAGTTCCGGTGGTATGACTACACCGCGGACACGGTGGATAAAGGAGACCCAGACTTGAACACGATGGCGAAATTCCTCAACAAGATCGCGGACAGATGTGGACCTCACGCCGTACCTGGAGAAGCGGCTTCGAGGAAACCGCAGCAACGGAGACAGGCCTCGCATACTACCGTTGATATACAACCGGAAAAGCAGGCAGCGAATAGTTCATCGAGACAGAAGCCAGCATGCCCACACTGCCGCGAGGGGCACCAGTTATACGAGTGTCCGAAGTTCCGGCAGGCTCCGGTGCCAAAGAGGTGGGACATAGCCAAGCAATCTCGCTTGTGCTATAATTGCCTGCACGGGTGGCACCGTAAGGAAACCTGCCAGCGACCACCGTGTCGGACCTGCAAGCGACGGCATCATTACTTGCTGCATAGCGACAAGACGGAAGCTGCGGTTGTAGAAGAGGTCAAAGTTAAGGAGGTAGCCAACAACGTACGGCTACCCGTAAACTTCACGCGGATGTCGAGAGCCTACCTAAAGATGGTTCCAGTGGAAGTGTATGGACCAGCAGGGTCGACCCAAGTCCTGGCCTTGTTAGATGAGGGCTCCACCGTTTCCTTATTGGACTCGGCGGTAGCGGAACAAGTAGGCCTTAAAGGACCCAAGGAGACCCTGCAGCTGGAAACCGTGGGTGGTAGAACGGTCACCAAGACCGACTCGATGAAGCTCGACGTCAAGATTAGGGGGCTCCACCGAAGAAGCAAGTTGTCCGTCAATGGGGTTCGCACGATGGATGGTCTGCACCTGACGCCGCAGCGATTAGAAAGGGAAGTGATCGAGCGCTGCGTGCACCTAGAGAAGCTGGTAGATCACCTATGCTACGAAGAAGAGTCTCCTAGGTTGTTGATCGGTCAAGACAATTGGGGACTGATCATCACCAGGAAGACGCGCAAGGGAAAGAAAAACCAACCAGTAGCATCCTTCACGCACTTAGGATGGGTGCTACACGGCGTCGACGCAGGTAACTCCAAGGAAGTCAACTTTCTATGCGCGCATGTAACCGCGCGTGAAGACGCGCTGGATGCGCTCATGAAAGAACACTTTGCGATAGAGTCATTGGGAGTTGCGCCGAAGCGGCCGAGCACGGACATGGAAGCGAGAGCCCTTAACGTTCTGGAGAGGACGACCAAGAGACGAGAGGACGGCAGATTCGAAGTCGGCCTCTTATGGAAGAACGAAGACGACGTACTGCCCGACAACTACAAGTCGGCCGAGATGAGACTAAGGGGCATCGAAAGGAAGTTGAATAGGGACCTCGATCTGCAAATAGAGTATAATGAGCAGATAGATAATCTAATTGAAAATGGATACGCAGAAGAGGTCCCGCGCGAGTCGTCTTCGAAGCGGAAGTGGTACTTGCCCCACTTTGCCGTCACGCACCCTACTAAAAAGAAAAAGAGGTTGGTTTTCGACGCTTCCGCGAAATTCGGGGAAAGATGTCTCAACGACTTGCTTCTGACGGGACCAGATCTATTACAATCCCTTTTCGGGGTATTACTGCGTTTCCGACAGAAACCCGTAGCCGTAGTCGCAGACATTAAGGAGATGTTCCTGCAGATCAGGATAAGAGACGAAGATCGCGACAGCCTACGATTTTTATGGAGAGGAGAGCAACGCGACAGGGTCCCCAAGGAATACAGGATGACTTCCGTCACATTCGGGGCCGCTTGCTCCCCCAGTACGGCGATCTTCGTAAAAAACAGGAACGCTGCAGACTACGCGCAACAGTTCCCGGAAGCAGCGCGAGCGATAGAGTCGAACCACTACATGGACGACTATCTGCAGAGCTTCGCCACGGAAGACGAAGCTGTGAAGACAGCAAAAGAGGTGGACGCCATCCATGGAAAAGCGCAGTTCCAATTGAGAGGATGGGCGTCCAACAGTGAAGGAGTGTTGAGACAGTTCACAAGTAAAAGTGAACAGCTCGAAGTGGAACTCGGCTCGAAGGAGGAAAAAACATTAGGACTACGCTGGTTTCCGGGGAACGACGAACTAGGGTTCCGCGCGCGTCTCAGCCACGCAGCAATGGAGAAATCGGAAGACTATCGAGCTCCTACGAAAAGAGAAGTGACGAGCATGGTGATGTCCACCTTCGACCCTATGGGGGTGGCGTCGCCTGTTCTAGTACAGGGCAAGGTGCTCATCCAGAGCATATGGAGGAGTGGCGTCGGCTGGGACGAGGCTATCGCTGAAAAGGACATAGAGGCTTGGTGTGACTACAATAGGAACGTTCGAGTGCTGGAGGATCTACGAATACCGAGATGCTTCACGCGCTCGAACGACGAGGGGGAGCTGCACGTATCCACGGACTCGATGATACTAGCACTTCGACGTATGGCAGCCAGGCGGGGTATGCCGAAAGTCATATTTAGCGACAACGGCACCAACTTCGTCAAGGCGAACAAAGAGTTGAAAGAAGCCGTGGGACAGGTAGATATGGAGGCGGTCGCTACCAGATCGAACCTCAAGTGGAAGTTCATTCCACCTGGGGCACCGAACATGGGAGGAGCGTGGGAGCGCTTGGTCCGTTCCATCAAGACGGCTCTAGCCGTTACATTGAAAGAGAGGAATCCACACGAGGAGACATTGCATACACTTCTCCTAGAAGCGGAGCACGTGGTCAATTCCAGACCACTTGTCCCGGCGGAACCGGACAGCGACGAGGTAGCTCTCACTCCCAACCACTTCCTGATCGGGAGGTCTTGTGGGCTACCCGGCATTGGAGGTTCCAGCGATGCGGACCTCATCGGGCGGCGAACATGGAGGACGGCACAACGAATGGCCGATCATTTTTGGAGCAGGTGGCTTAAGGAATATCTGCCCACCCTGCTCCCCAGACGGATCGGCGGAGAGGTCGTCACGAGAGATTTGCAGTGTGGAGACACCGTCCTCATAGTGGACTCCACACTGCCACGAAACACCTGGCCGAGGGGCGAAGTGGTCAAAACATATCCTGGACCCGACGGCCGCACGCGAGTTCTAGAAGTGCGCACAGCGGGTGGATTGCTGCGTCGACCGAGCTCCAAAGCGGTGCTACTAGTACCAGCATCGACAAGCGACGAGCGACGAGCCACCAACGAGCCACGGGTCACCGACGAGCCTGAGACATCGTCGGCAGAGCCTAGGACATCGTCTGCCGAGCCTGGAGACACAGCGGCGTCGCTAGGACAAGGAGTTGGTGCTGTGCACGAGGGGGAGGATGTTAGCGACGCATAAAGGCTATAACGAATAATATACGAAAATAGAAATGGCGTCCGGAATAATAGTTCCGCACGGGTGGCGCTGTTAGCGACGCACGAAAAGCTATAACAAGTTAATACGAAAATAGAAATGGCGTCCGGAATAATAGTTCCGCACAGGTGGCGCTGATGGTAAATAGGACGCACGCGTTACCGTAGGGAGAGCCCCTGAGACGCTAGACGAGTTCTCGTTCGAGTATTAACTTGTACCGGACGAATAAACAGTGTTTTTGTGTTAGCATAAGTATCGAGACTGACTACGCGTTATATAAATATAAATATTGAAAATATAAGTATGTATAATATGAGTATGGAGATCGAGTATTGAGAATATTGAGATTATTGAGATTATTGAGATTATTGAGAATATCGAGATTATTGAGATTATTGAGGTTATTGAGATTATTGAGATTATTGAGAATCATTAATATTAAGCTTATGGATATATTGAGATGTAAGTATTGAGAATTATTAACATTGAGTTTATGGATATATTGAGAATTAATAATATTGAGATTGCTAGTATTGAGAATTAATAATATTGAGATTGCTAGTATTGAGATTAATAATATTGAGAATTATTAATATTGAGATATATTAATAAATGAGAACATAGAGAATGTTATGTTAAAGTTATAAGGCGTACGTCTACCGTTGGGGGCGCACACATTCATTTGCCTAGGATTCGTGGGAGTTCAGGTAATGATTGTGCCGAGTAGGTTTTTTGCGTCTCCTTCGCGTATTTTATGTAAATTTATATTGAAATTGATGTTTGCGTGTTTAGTTTATAGATATGTTTAAGATAAATGTGCATGTTAGTTTTAAAATAGATAATTTACCGAGCAATACTTACCTAAATATTAGACCGGAAAATATGTATAGAGAATTGAGGGATTTCACACGATGAGTGTGAAATCCAACAATAGAGACATCCCGTTGCATGTATTTGATATAGAAACCCGAAATATGGGAATATGTAAATTTATAGAGTAAGAACGTGATAGAGAAAAATTGAAATAGAGAAAGTTTAGCGTAAGTATTGCTCGATCTCGAGTATTATGCGTGTATCCTAGGATAAGTGATATTTATAAGATAGAGTGTAACCTAGGGTATAAGATTGTATATAGATATTAAGGATATTATTTGAAATAAAATAAATATAGCGCAGAAACCGAGCCAACGGTAGTGAAAATAGAAACGAATAGACATTAGAAAGCGTCGCGATCGAGTGGCTCTCTGTAAAGTCACGCATCGGCATGGGTAACTTCCGAAGGGGCGTTACCTAATCATGTTCCACGATTGAGTCACCGATCGCCCATTGGCTACAACAAGAAGAGCAACTACCTGAAGAGTATCGACCGTTGGCTCGGGTTCACGTTTTATTGAGAAGAACACCGAGTGTTATTACGTCATACGTCTCGACCGGTTCACGCATTATTGCATCCTTACGGCCCCTTACGGTCAACTGACATCTTCCTGCTGCCACCGAGGCGGGTATCCGGCATCCTCGTTTATAACGAACGAGGACTCTACGCCCGTCCAAACGGGGATACACAACGTCGCACTTTGACCAGGGGGCGGTGGTCCACCACCGCTAGACGTACCGTGCCCCAACAAAACCATAGCCAATTAAAATTATAAAATAGGCTTTGGTTAGGATTTAGAATGGTTTTATAGTTTATACGTCACAATCTAAACTCATGTTGGTGACGACGTGGCTCATAATGGTCGACACGCTTGGTCCAATAGCTAGACAGGCTTTCGTGGATTATATAGTCTTAATCCATTCGTGACCCAGCAACAGCCCAAAAGGTCCGGCCACTATGACACCCATGCTCTGCCTCCACAAATCCCCCAAAGTTGTCAAATCCCCACAGGTTAAAATCGAACGTCGATTCGAAAGAAAAAAAAACGCAGAATTAGTGTAACGTATATCATACAAAACGCTTTCAATATACCATATCAGACGGTAAAATCAATGATATTATAAGTAAAACGTTTAGATAAGGCATATGCGCTCCGAAAGCGGGACACTGATTGTGCGTCAGTTGGCATACTCAAACGTCAGTATCGCGTCGGAGTTCAAGGAAGTATGTTGTATACCGATTGTTATATCAAGTGCCGTAAACAACTGAAAACATCCTCGTGTATCATGAGATCATTTAATTCGTAATTATTACTAATTTCATTGTTTTTTTTTTCATTTTATATGTACCGATCCGTAAAATTTTAGTATTAATTTCGACGATGCATAGCAACATATACATGTCTCTTTTTCGCGCTCGATATAAGGAACATATTGTCTCACGTGCCCGTTCATTGCAATATTTCTATATGCGCATTATCGTGCCACTTGTTTTGGCCATTTACGATGAAGGTAATGTATCTGTACTTATTATTTGACTACTACAGTTAATTGAAATAAAACTAATTTAAACGGATTTTATCGCGGTTATATATTGATTTTGATTATACTTTGATTTTTATTTGATTTATTATTTGATTAATTATTTTTATTTTATTTTACAAGATTATTATTTGATTATATCAGGAGTAACATAAATTTTTCTGGACAACCTACACCTCAGTCCGCCCCGTGACCACGAAGGCTGAAAAGCTTTCGAAACGTCGGGATCAAAATCAATAAATAACCGCGATAAAATCCATTTAAATTAGTTTTATTTCAATGAATAATTTTCGCGTAAACATAGGAAATCATTAGTACAGTTAACTGAAATGTACGGTGATATTGAAAGTAGATTGCAAGAGGAAAATAATAAAAAAAATTAATCAATAATGCCGAAGTATAGATAAGTGTAATTTATAGACGCACAATATCCTATATTTTATCAATACTAGTGATACGTGGTGACCGTTACTAAGGCCGTTATCTACCGACATCCAGGTGTTTTATGACATCCGACGCCAAATATTTTACGAGAAATTTTCATATTTTTTTTTTTAATATTACCGGCGCATGCGAATAATTCGCAATTTATTAAAAAAAAAAAATTTTATAGTTGAGGTTAGCGTTATGGCCATAAGCACACCTGATCTTAAGTGACGATACGGCCCTAGTTGGTAGGCAACTGGCTCTCAAGGGCAGCTGCCGGAACACACCTATTGGTATTTGGCGGCAGGTTTTTAACTTGAGGGTGGTAGCTACCCAGGCGGGCATTGAAAAAGCCCTACCACCATGCTATGGTTTCCTCGCGATGTTTTCCTTCACCGAAAGCTCAAACTCATTGTAGGTGCTAGGATTTGAACTCACTTCCCTTGACGTGAAGTCGTACACACTACCACTGAGCTATCATCGCTTCAAATATGAAATAAAAATACAATTAATTATATTCAAGAGATGATAGCTGAGTTGGTAGTGCGTACAGACGCCCACACCCAGAGCTCGCTTTGGCGCTGTGGTGGCTTATTTTTGTAAACAATTATAATTTGTACGGAAAATTTTACTGGCAAAGAGAAAACTTCATATATCAAAACTTCTCGCTAAATAAAAATTGTTATGTAATATATTTGTATATTGATACTATATTAAAATTTCCAAGGGCGGCAATTTGTCTTTTTGCCCTGGACACCGTAATGCTTAGAGCAGCCGCTGCGGCACACCGCATCTAGTTCTAATCCACCTACAATGAGCTTGAGTTTTCGCTGTAAGAAAACATCGTCAGAAAACCATAGCATGGTGGTAGAGCTTTTCCTAATACCCGCCTGGCTAACTACCAATCTACTTCAACAGCTTCTAACTAGCTTCAAGTTGAAAATCAACCGCTATATACGTATAGGTGTGTTCCGGAAGTTGAACTTGAGAGCCAGTCCCTCCAGCAGGCATAGCGTTTTCATTATCACGTGCTACGTCGTCATTTAACATCAGGTGAGATATTGGTCACAACGCCTAAACCTTAAAATGAAAATAAATAAATATATATAAAAAAAATGAAAATAAAATTACACACAAAAAGCCTGTTAGGAAAAACATGAACACATGGCATTGAAAATTAATTATTTTCTAATATACTTGCAACACTTGTTAACTGAATGTGAACGGAACCAAGCTCAAGGGAGAACTATCGTAGTCCATTTGGGACCTAATTTACTGGACGAGGACAAGTGACGAAGACAAGATTTTATGGAGTATTGACATTACTTCTAAGTAATTTTCAGGGTACGATGGGACAGACGCGTTTTGGACCAAAATCCTTAAAAAAAACAAATAATTACTATTGTAACGCTGGCTTCATTGGTTTACATATAACTTTTTATCTACTAAAATATTAACATTATTCGTTTTTCAATAGTAAAAAATATAAGCTTTAAAACCATACATTTTGACAAACAATTGAGATATGGCGTTGAATTCTCGGACCATCCCATCCCCTTCTTAGTTAAGAGAAGATTTTTTTTGTAGTTTTGAGACTAAACCCACATAGAAAATACATAGTCAACAAAACGAGCAGTAAAGATACTGAACCGTGTTGTCCTTATCTACTTATATATGGACTTTATAGGTAGACAAATTTTACATGAACCTACCTCACACCCCACCTTAGATTAACTATTTTCAGTTCGACAATTTGAGTCCACGAAATTACTTTTGGATGCTTTGGAACTACATTTTGGCAGCTCCCTTTTTTTAACCTGGTGATAAAATACATTGAAATACCTAATGCGCCGGGCGCATCACAAGAGAGGCGTGTAGACTCGTCAGGGGGTAGACACCGTCAAATGCTATAGAAGGCCCCGTATTGTCTAACCATGGGCAGCATTCACACTCCTTCTATCCTGCTGAATGTTATCTTTCCAGGCTAAAGAGTAGCAAACAGGCAGACAGCCCATCTGGTTGTAACTGGTTACCGATGTACACGGACTACCGTAACACCAGGGGTTTTACAGCCATGTGGATAACGTCAGCGGAAATGGCAAGATCTCGTACTGGTTCATACTGAACTTTTATTTAGCGGCAGTCTAAACCCGAGGGTAATCGCTAACCAGTCGAGCAATAACGCTACCACCACCAAACCGTAACGAACCAAGGAATATATGGTTAACAACGGTCATAACCAAAACCAAACCTTGGTACCTTGGTCCATGATTATAGAATGAGACTCCAATACCACAGCTATATTGCAGCGGTATCTATTGTGCGAAACGATACTGATGTAACATGTTACTGGGTTTTTTTTTTTTTTTTTTTTTTTATAGTTAACGTTTAGCGTTATGGCCATAATCTCACCTGATCTTAAGTGACGATACGGCCCAAGTTGGTAGACGCGCTAAACCTGTAGAAGGACTGGCTCTCAAGTGCAACTCCCGGAACATACCTGTTGGTATTTGGCGGCAGATTTTAACATGAGGTTGGTAGCTAGCCAGGTGGGCATTAGAAAAAGCCCTACCACCATGCTATGGTTTCCTCACGATGTTTTCCTTCACCGAAAGCTCAAGCTCATTGTAGGTGCTTGGGTTCGAACCCACGTCCCTTGACGCGAAGTCGTGCACACTACCACTGAGCTATCATCGCTTCAATTCACACCGAAAGTGAAACATCCGACCGTATATGGTGCAATACGTTACTAATCGGAGGACGCGTGACGTCAATACGACCTAGTCTGCATAATACTAATTAGCTATAATTAAAACACGCTAAAAATAATATTTTTTTAAGCAATGGACGTGTTTTCTAATCCACCTTTGATGTACCTGAGTTTTTGGTAAGTAAAACAGCGTGAGAGAGTCATAGCGTGGTGGCAAGGCCTTGTCTAATACCCAAATGGTTAGTTTGAAAATCTGTCGTCAAGCACCTGTAAGTGTGTTTTTCGCCGTTATACTTAAGAGCCAGTACTTGCGCTAGGTTTAGCGTGTCCACCGTCTGAGGCAACATCGTCACTAAATATGAGGTGAGATTGTAGCCATAACGTTAATTTTATATAGTATTAAAAAAAAACATTAGATATAATTTGAGAACTTGGACTCTGCTAAAGTTACGGTAAACAAAGGCCTAAGTAACGATGATAAATTTCAATTCTGAAGTTAAGCCAGAGATAATTCTAAGTATAAGATTTCACCCTTAGTTGGTCTGAATTATGCCGGGAAATTCCGTTACAAGGGAAATTACATACGCGTCTTAAAAATATATACTGTTAAAGGCAACTTTAGAATACCTAAGTACACCTCAGTAACAATAATATTGAATTTAACAGTTAGTCCAATACAAGAATCTAGCAATTTTCGTAAGAACAACAACTTCAAGGCCACCGTCACGCTCGCGTCACGCGATATAACAAAAACGAAAACAATGTCAAAAGTAAGTACATTCATCTATCTATATATATGTAAGGAAAATACAATTTTCAATCACGTCAAAACTACTGGACTAATTGGGATGGGACTATGACCATCCCATTGTCCTTTGGCGCTATTTTTTCTCGTTTTACTGTTGTATACATTTAACATAATTGTTTTTTTTTTAAGTATAGATGAAGACAAAATATGCCTAGTGCAGCGGTCGGACTAAGTTTTTTTTTTAATACTAATGGACAGCAAACAGGCAGAGGGTCCTTCTGATGGTAAATGGTACAGCCGCAACACCAGGAATATTACAGCCATGTTGTTGACCTTGCCGAAACCGGCTGCTTCTAACCTATCACCAAGTAGACGGATCGAAGATTACATGGCTAACCCTCATGCCGAAACCAAACGTGGACCAAACAAACTGACCAGAGCCTCGTCATTACCCAGCATCATTACCCATTACCCAGCGTGCAAGTGAGCTAGCTTAGGACATTATATATATTTTTTTTATACTTAAGGTTTAGCATTATGGCCATGATCTCACCTGATCTTAAGTGACGATACGGCTCAAGTTGGTAGACACGCTAGACCTGTGGAGGAACTATAAATGCGTACGCTAGTTTGCTTGTACGTCATCGTAGCAATACTCGACCAATAACCATGAACTTTCGCATACACGTTGTCAGCCGGTATAGAAACGGATTTACATTCATTCATATACAGAAAGAGAAACCCGAAAAAGAAAACCCGTACCACAGAATATGTATCGGTTGAGGATAAACTTTCGTCGAGACTGACACAAAACCGGCCCAGGTTATGTAGGGATCGACAATAACTTAGAAGGGTAAAGTATGTCAGAGTGATAAAGAGACACATCACCTTGATCGCGCCATGGAACCAGTTTACCAGCTAAACATGTTTCAAGTAAGACCTATATATATATCGAATATAAACATTAACACTGATTAACCCATTCCTCCCCACTGTCATATTTTTAGGACACTATTTTCAAAATGTCTTTTTACGTATTAGGACTTTTATTTTTATTATTTAATTCATTTTTTACGACAAAAAAAAATTATTAGAAAGATAGTGTAAAAATATGCATTTCATCAGAAATAATAAATTTAAAAGTCCTAATACGTAAAGAGAAATTTTGAAATTAGTGTCCTAAAGATATGACAGAGGGGAGGAATGGGTTGAAGTCAAAATTAAATGAAAATGAGTTACTTATATACTTAGCATCAAATAGGGGATGTTTTTTGAACAATTTACAGGTTTGGCGTTAAGTGACGATGTCGTCCAGAAGTGTGGACAAGCTAAGCCTAGTGGACGGACTGGCTCTCAAGTGCAACTATCGGAACATACCTGTAGGGTTGATGCGTTAATAGCACAGTCGTAGTTTGTACAGAAGCCACGTCGAGGGCCTTGAGTTCGAAAGCATATTTTTTTTAATACTTTAGTGACGATACAGCCCAAGTTGGTAGACACGCTAAACCCGTGGAGGAACTGGCTCTCAAGTGCAGCTGCCGGAACACACCTATTGGTGTTTGGCGGCAGGTTAACAACTTGAGGGTGGTAGCTACCCAGGCGGGTATTAGAAAAAGCCCTACCGCCATGCTATGGTTTCCTCACGATGTTTTCCTTCACCGAAAGCTCAAACTCATTGTAAGTGCTTGATTCGAACCCACGTCCCTTGACGCGAAGTCGTACACACTACCACTGAGCTATCATCGGTTGATTGATGGGCTTGAGCTTTCGGTGAAGGAAAACATAATAAAACCATAGCATGGTGGGAGCGGTTTTTCTTATGCCCGCCTGGCTGAATCCCCTCCCTTAATTATGTTCTATAAAATACTAAATTATTTTAAAAAACCCGGCTGATAGATCCTAAGATTAGCGTGTTCAAACAAAAAAAAATCCGTTTTATAATATTAATTTTACATTTTCGCCGAACATCACACTTTTATTATAATTGCTAAAGTGACTTTGTTTGTTTGGAACGATTTCATGCCTAAACCGCTGAATCGATTATGCTGAATTTTGGTATAGAGGTATTAAATATATATTAAATATGATATATGGGGACAAGAGAAGAATAAACTTTGTATGAAACTTTATATTGCATCATCCGAATTGTTAAGATTAGAATGAACGCGAGTGAAGCCGCAGGTAAAAGCTTGTATCGCATAAAGGTTTATTAGTCCGCTATCTATTTTACCTACGAAATAACAATGACTATAATAGAGTAGTCACCATAATACCACATACCTCCTGATCATAAAAATGACTCACCTTTCAAACTCATTATGATTCGTCAATATTCTTATTATTTTTTGTTATTTAAATTTTAACCATTTTTAAGGCAAAGCCACCGACATCATGTAGCCAAGCCAGACCTTATTTCATAATTAAAAGGTTAAAACTTGTTAAAACTGTCTAGGGAGTATTAGTGGAACACAAATAAATAATACGTATGAATAAAAAATAAAAATCAGCCATATGACAAATTGAGATAGCGGCGAAAACTCAATTCGTTATCAAAGTTTTAACCTGAATAAAATAATGAGCAAGCCCGATAGTTTGAAAAGTTAAACACCACAGACAATAAAGTTGAAAAAAAAAAACCGCTAAATCTGATCTTCAAGAAGGTAAAATAGTATACACTTAGCAAAAATACAAGAACAAGGTAAAGTCTACGGAAGCTAGATGAATGGATGCGGGTCTAAATATTACAAATACTCCGAGAATACACTAAAAAGTACCACAAAATACCAGTAAGGTATCCTTCATAAAGAAATCGTCACCAAATTCAAAGAAAATATAACAATATATAAGTGAAAATTGAACAAAATCGAAACAAATATACGTTCACAAATATCTACATATCAATCCTTATATACAACAATACCTCATCCATATGTTTATCAATTACAATAACACTTACAAATAATATCCACAGATTTATCCACAGATAACAATAAATAAACATTCCAATCAAAACAATATTAAATATAGAATATACATTTTTTTCTAACAAAATTATCTACGACCCTGCTCACACATACGGCTTAAACGAATTAAATATTCCTCGGAATCATGTTAATCCCTTGAAATACCACAAAGCGACGTAACGAACGCTACGGTATTCAATCATCGTCCATCGACACCCCTCAAAATAAACACCTCGAAATTACCAACCATATACTCGGATATACAGATCGCGACCACCAGACACAAGTAACCAGCATAATGCACTGCATTCAGGAAGGACCAGGTTTTATCGCAGAACACCGCCAATGACAGCGCGTGCAGATAACTGTGCGGATTCACAATCCTCCAGACTCCCGTCGAGGAGAAAAACACTCCTGACTTGAACACCGTCTCTCTTCTTCCGATATCATGGCCAACACCATTCTCTAATAACTCCTGATATATATCTATGTATCGATTCCACGCCAGAGAAGACAGTATCATCTGACCAGAGAACAGAGTAATCACCTGAATAATTCTATGAAACGTCACTTTCGTTTTATACGAAATCCCCAATTCAGTCGTGTTCTCCATGTCCTCGGTCGAATTTATCTCTTTCAACTGGTGATAGGGCAGAGTACTCACCGGGGTGCCCCTGTAACCACGCCTCGGCGGGTTCTGCTTCAGATACACCAGTATCCCAAGCATCATGGCGACAACGCCGATGAGATCGCATACACCGTCCACCCAGTACCCTAAGGTACCGACCTCGGACCTCTCCCCCTTTATATGCTTCCTTTCCCTAGCCACGTGACCGTCTAAGTCGTCCAGAAACATTCTAACTTGAAACAAAACAATCCCAAAGCGTCGCGCCGCTAAACTCTGACAGGTAAGCAGCTTCGCGCCGAGAATCGCAACGAATACATGAAAGAAAGATATCATATTCGGTGTTATAAATAACATATTTTCGGAAATACCCAGGGTTAAATCGAGAATTGCGCATAATGGACCATATATATAATGGTTTATGTGATCCACCACCAGAGCCTTCACAGTGGGATGGCAAATCGGATTTACAGAGCAAGGAATCCAAGTGGAGTCCTCATAATTCGCGATCAAGCTCACCTGACGCGTCGAAGATTCGTTCACAACCAAATCTATCACGTTATCGTATGTATCTACGTTATAATTCTTTATTCTTAAAAATAAAAACGTGTCCATGCATACACAATAGATTACTATGAGAAATAGCAGTACGCTGAGTATCTTGCTGGCTTGTGATGACGGCCACATCATTGTCAATTGGTAACTGTACCGATGAAGTGAGCTGAACTCGGTGACTCGAAAACCTTCGTGTCTCTTTGTACGGCTTCGCGTATAAACAATGTCAAATACATACGTATGTTATACAAATATACTATAATCTGTATACATAACAATATAACATTCACGTCGGTTTACCATACGCCTATGCTGTTATTGCCAACGAACTTATAAATATATTCAAATAAGTTCACAGGAAGGCGTTGTTGACATTCCTTAGTCACTCGTTGATTCGGAAAAAAAAAATCACGCTACTATTTCGACGAAATAAGAAACCCCAGTATCAGCCGTTGCACTCCTCGTGCCGTTCGGAGACTTCAAAACATCACTCACACCGAAATAATTCCTGTTGTTTCCACAAAAACGATATTACATCCGACTGCGGTAACGTATTGTCATAAACCGTCACTTTATAGCACAGTTTTCATCGCGTATCCATTAACTGTAAGCACAACATTGTTTTTAATGATAAAAATAAGTGACTATCGGAGATCGTAGAACTTTCGCACGGAACGCGACAAGCAAACGTACGCTACGAATACAGCTGTGGTACTGAATGAAAAATGAGCGAACGAGTGAGGGAGAGAACGAAAACAACGCGTTTTGGCGCGATCGAATCGAACGGCGCCGCTCGCGCTGAGCCCGCCGGTTCCCGCCAAGGTAAATGTTAGTTTAGAAACAAAAAAAAAACAATAAACAATACCTGTAACTTTTTATTTTTCAAGAACATAGTAACCGATATTGGCGCTCGTTCAATAAACGTTTTATCAACATTTATGAATGTTGTATAAAGATATCGTATTGTATAATCATGTTAATAGAGAAGAACGTTCGAATAACCACTGCAAAGATCGATTTAGTTTTAAAATAAACATTACCCCGTAATATATGTTGTGAAAATATATTTTAAGTTTCACGTAGGAATTTGTAACGCATATTTCAAATTGAATTAGCTTAGTGGTATTAGATTGTTTAACGTAGAATTTCTTTTAGGTTTTCTTCTATAAAATACAGTATATTTATTATCGATGACATTGTTCTAAATATTTTTTATGTATGTATTTTATACTGCCATGTATCGATTTGATTTCATAAATTAATTTATCTGTTTGAATATTGTGTAACACGGGTGGAATTTTGAATTTTTAGGTTATTGCGCCCAAGAGATATAAGATTAGAAAACACCTTATGAACTATGAATTCTGAGATGTCATAAAAACTCCTTGGAAGGTTCTAACAAGGAGGTTATTACTTTGTTAGAGTACTGATATCATCACACGATGCTACCTACTTGATAATGACAGTAGACTTCTAGTAGCTTAAGCTTTCGATGAAGAAAAGCATAGTGTCGAAACCATACCCAGGTAAGACTTTTTCTAATGCCCGCCTGGCTATCACTCAAGCTGAAAATCTGCCACCAAATACTGTGTTCTGACAATTGTACTTGAGAACCAGTCCTTTCACTAGATTTACGAGTCACTAAAATCACTAAATTAATAAGTTAGGACCCGTTGGTTAGTTAGGATCACGTATCCTAGTTCACTTTCCGGCAGCAGCCCAAGCCGAGGTTCGGGCATCCTGGCACACTTGCGCTCGCTGCCTCAGAGCTGAGGGCCCTCAGCACTCGCCCCAAAAAGTTCGGTGAAGCTGACAAACCCTTATACAGGCTAACAGCGTACATCGAGTCGAAAAAAAAACAAACTTCATAAAACAGGCAATTCAGCAAGGAGGTTTAGTTGCCAAGCGAATAGCTTAGAAACATTTTTAACGCCGCCATTTCTGTGAACTCAGCTTCGGAAGGCCTTGGAGGAGTCACGCGTTATTAGTGGTCCCACGACGCGGCGCGGCGAGACATTACGCACCGCGCCATTTTGTATGCGACAAAAAAAGGTTTTCTATGTCACGACAATACTACCAACGCAAACTAAAATATTATTCATCTGTCTGTGTAGAATCCTTTCGCTTTATGAGATAATAAATCTGTATGTATTAAATATAAACAGCGGAAATGTTTTTTTTTTTTTTTTTTTTTTTTTTTTTTTTATAAATATATTTTTGTTAGAACGCGCTAATATAAGAAATGACCAGTGGGAGTAATTGAGGAAGGATTTAGGCTCTTTAACGTCACGCTACCAATAATAGATATAAGAGGCGTGAAAAGGTGTCTTAGCAGGCCGGCATGACAGCGGTGACTGATCGTGAATTTGGGATCATTCTCAGTCACCGCTGTTCGGGATTGTACTGTACTTAACACCAGGTGCAATACAGTCACTATGCTGTGTAACATAAAAAATAATAATAATAGGAGAAAAGTTATGTTGAAAAAAAATACAAAAACAGAGAAAATGGTTAAATATTGTACGCCTCACAACGCTACGCTCTCAACGTTCCAAGGACGAGCAATTTCAGAGAATTAAAAGATCATTATTTTAAATTTTCGTGTATTTACGGCATTTGCAAATGTTTTATTATCCGGAGAAATACTCTCACTATCACACTAGATGACTTTTAAATTAATTTATTTCATTATATAGATATTTAAAATAGTTTTATTGAAAAACATAAATACATATATATTCATCTGAATGTCTGCGTGTTTGGATGGGTAATGATTACACTCAAAAAACTCAATGTATTGAGAATATTTATTTTTTTAATAGCTCTCTAGTATGACATCGATTACTTCCTATTTAATATTAATGCTTAAATCTATGTCATTCAACTATAATTGTGTATAAGGCGTGTACTTTTGGATATTCCAAACTATTCTAGTTTGACCCCAGTCTAGTCCAGTTAGTCCCCTGTAGCGGATTTATACTTTTGCCGTCCCTACGTAAACTATAGAAAAAAAAGGCGATATAAGACTTATATTCTAAGTGGTGATACATGTATCTAGAAATTTATAGGTAGAAAAAAAAATACCCCAAATTTGTTGCCTCTAACACCTGCCGCCCTAGGCTCCAACCCACTGAGCCTACTGGCAAATTCACCGTTGTGACACCCACTAAGAAATATTACGATCACGAGATTGAAGGGAATAAGGCGAACGAAGTCGCGGCGCACCAGTTAGTATTGTATATTTTAATATCACCGTGATAAAATTCTTCAAAATCCATCCAGTTGTTTCACAGTGTTGCGCGTACAAGAGGACAGACAGACGAACGAAATTTCCATATAAAGTATCAATTACAGTCTTCAAAAACTATTTACTCTAAAGATTTGACCCCGTTACAGTTTTATTATATGTAAAGACATAGTGACTGAAAGTGACTGTGGACATAATTTAACACTTTCGTAATTAACTTTGATAATACTTTTACTTTGACCTTCCATGTCATAGCCACATAACAACAGATGCTTCACTCTACTCAACAATTATAGGTTTGGCGTTATGGCTGGAATCTCACCTGATGTTAAGTAGTAACGTTGTGGCCCTACTGACGAACTCGCTAAGCCTGTGGAAGGACTGGCTCTCAAGTGCAACCGTCGGAACACACCTGTTGGTATTCGACGGCAGATTTTCAACTTGAGGGTGGTAGCTAGTCAGGAGGGCATTAGAAAAAGCCCCACCAACATGCTATGGTTCTATCATGATGTTTTCCTTCATCGAAAGCTCAAGCTCAATGTAGGTGGTCGGATTCGATCCTACACACTACCACTGAGCTATTATCGTTTCAAATCTCTCAATATCGCCATACATCCAAAATCATCGAACGCATCATTATACGGAGTTAATATTATATAATTATTTCTTATGTTTACGCGGATATTACTCATCGAAATATACTATAGTCCACCCCGTGACCACGAAAGTTGAAAAGCTTTCAAAACATCGGGATCAAAATTAATAAATAACCGCGATAAAATCCATTTAAATTAGTTTTATTTCGATAAAGTATATAAATAAGTAACCATTTTCTGTATCTTAATGAATGCAAAACTCTAAAAGTAGTCGATAAAAGAAGTCGTTATTTTATAACTATGAGTATTATTTGATTATTAAATGAAATGTTTGAAACGAAAATGCTATTGAAATCCAATTTAAGTCGCATATGAATAATTTTAAACATACCTGTAAGACTAAAATTCATTCATTGTAATGATTAATCTCTTATAATCGGGGTAAATTTAAATTGATGACAAAGGTTGAATACAAATAAAGTTGATTTACACTATAAAACTATGTCTTGTTTCTACATTATTATTTTAATATTAATCAAGAAGAGTAATCAAGATTATGATTAAAGATTGATAATCTTTAATCTCTTGTATGATTACTTTTTGATCAATTTAGTTAATCTGTAATCATGATTGAAGATTACACAATGTAATCATAATCTTTAATCATTAATCTGATTGCAGTTTGCCCAACACTGATCAAAATTAATAAATAACCGCGATAAAATCCGTTTAAATCAGTTTTATTTCGATGAATACTGTATTTTAAAGGAAACACTACAGCAGGATCTAGAAATCAAATAAACGTAACTCAGAAATTTACGCTTTTTAAAAATTAACGCTGTACGACTGTGTGCAGTGAACCTTCTCTTCTCTCGGTGCTGTGTCCAATGTGAACCTTGATTCTATTTAAAGTTACCACCCACCAGCATAGCTATATCGTTCGTCGCGATCAAAGTTTACACGCAGGCTTTAACACTCCTTCGTGGTCGAGTGGTCAAGGTGTTCAATACGCAAACTAACTATTCGCCGTGACTTCACCTGCTTTGTATTACAGAAAAAAATAAATAAAGTGGAAACTCGATTATCCGGCCCTCGGTTAACCGGGTTACTTAGAACAACCATGCAGAAGGGGAAACCATGCTTTCACGGATATGGTGGAACTAAGACCCAGGTTTAGTTACCTTATTCTACGTCAACTGTGAAGGCGATTTCGCGTGAAACGAAAAATTATTCAATAATGATTGCCCGTTCTTGTAACTTTTTTCAATATAGCTTTACTGTTATTTGTGGTAGCCTGGTGTTAAATAGCTTAAAATCTTCCTCAATTATTGCTGTATCAAAATAAAAAATCAAAAATTTAAATCCTGTTGTTATTTTCTAAGATTAGCGCGTTCAGACAAACTTTCGCTAAAGATTGGTTCAGCATTAAAAAAAAGACGTGAAAGAGTAACAAACAAACTCACATTCACATTTATAATAGTATATTAAGCGCTTCGCCGATTTATTTTATCCTATCTCGGTAAAATGACTGTACTTCCCCTGATGGTAAGTTTCAGTACAGTCCAGTAACAGTACTGAATGCCGTAGGGGCAAATGTCCTTCGTCAGTCGCAACTGTCTTGCCGGCCCACTAAATATCTCTTCACGCCTATACAGCCATGGTTATCACACACAAATACGGTCAATGGATTTAATTAGTAGAGTAATGTTAATAAGCGTGACATGATTTTTCGTAATCCTATTATTTCCTCCAAATCGTATTTATAACTAAACGTGTGACGCGTCACGTTTCACCTTGAATTATGTAACAATTGCATCATACAACTATATACGGGTAATTTATAATTACTCGTAATTGGTTCGAGAGGTGAATCTCGGACTATAGAGGAGTAATTTAACCCTCACAATGTAGGGGTCGAAAGTACACAATTTCGGAATAACACTGCAGTTTTGAAGCGATGATAGCTCAGTGGTAGTGTGTACGACTTTGCGTCAAGGGACGTGAGTTCGAATCCAACCACCTACAATGAGCTTGAGCTTTCGGTGAAGGAAAATATCGCGAGGAAACCATAGCATGGTGGTAGGGCTTTTTCTGATGCCCGCCTGCCTAGCTACCACCCTCAAGTTGTAGATTTGCCGCCAAATACCAATAGGTGTGTTCCGGCAGTCGCACTTGTGAGCCAGTTCCTTCACAGGTTTAGCGTGTCTACCAACTTGGGCCGCAACGTCACTTAAGATCAGGTGAGATTGTGGCCATAACGCTAAACCTTAACTATAAAAAAAGTGATTTCATCATCAGAGTACTCGCCGTGACCACAACGACCGTGTTCGTCGTATGGAACCGTTGTATGCATGGTTTTGAAGTCTCATAATTTTTGGAATGAAGTTCCTTTCGCGCGGTACGGTATTGACGGATGGGGGCTAGGTGAAAAAAGGTGTAAGATTTATCCGACACAACTATTTCTATAGTATATAGACAGTTGCACATAGCGCGTACGCTATTGGCTGTGTCCAGTCATATGTGAGCGCTTATTGGTCCAAGACAGCCAGTAAGTTCTCAACGGCTGCGCAGATATAGTGTGTTCACGTCATACGCGTTAGCTTTTTTTGAAGCGTATGTATTATGTCTACTCTACACGTCTACGGATGCGACCACAGACGCTGACAGATAGATCACCACTAGCCGAGCTGTACGTCGATCAGCGTAAGTTAACCCATTCCTCCCCACTGGCATATTTTAAGGACACTATTGTCAAAATTTCTTTTTACGTACTAGGACTTTTATTTTTATTATTTAAACATTTTTTACAGCGAAAAAAATTTATTTTATTAGCAAATATAGTGTAAAAATATGAATTTCATCAGAAATAATAAAAATAAAAGTCCTAAAACGTAAAGAGAAATTTTGAAAATAGTGTCCTTAAAATATAACAGTGGGGACGAATTGGTTAATTCTCAACAGAGGAAACTCGAAGGTAAAGTTTAAAAAAAAATGATATTGAGACCGTAGCTTCCGCAATTATTTAACTATTCATTTAGTACTTTTTACTATGACTTGTGTGTGTATCGTATTAGAGTTTTTAAAAGGAAACGGAAAAGAAAAAGGTTTTAATGGCAACTCCGATCAAACTGATGCGTCGTCAGACGTGTGGACAGACGTCGGACGTTTTTCGCCGAAACCTTTTAATACCTGCTATGGAAATCCGACAACAATCGGTTTCGAGGCGCACGCAACAGCGGACGTTAAATACCTACAGCAGACGCTCAAAGTAGCTCTTCTATTCGTCGACACTTCACATTCGAAGATCACTGAATAGATGTATAATAAAATCTTTATTTTCACAACTCGAAAATATATAATGATTTCTTAGATTTACGCGAATATTTATAATTGAAATAAAACTAATTATACATTTAATCAACCCGAAAGACCATTTGCCAAACCTCAAGACACTGTGAGCTCTTTCTGCGTAGATCGGAACACTATCAATAATAAAAATTAAATTGAAGGTAGACACAGTAACATGAACTTTTCTGGACAAACTACATCTCAGTCCGCACCGTGACCACGAAGGCAGGAAAGCTTTCGAAACGTCGGGATCAAAATCAATAAATAACCGCGATAAAATCCGTTTAAATTAGTTTCATTTCATCGAAAATATATATTAATTACGAATTACGGATGAGTAATTATTATATTTGTATTTGTTAATCAATAACAATATACTACAAAAGGGACCTCGTTCCAACCAAGTGTTCCACTACACTCATTTTTTTTAAACCATTTTCTTCGCCTGTTCCCATCCCTCATGTACGCGCATAACTTTGAAACGACTGTACATATTTTGATGTTTTTTATTCCTTGTGTTAACTAACGTTACAGATCAACATATATGATACTGACATCCCCCGCTACCGGTATAGGGGATAAAGCTCTATATTATCTACAGATTAGTATGAAAATTTGCATGTAAATATATCACATATATGAAATTAAATTAAATTATAAACCTTTATTCAGTTTAGGTCTGGAGAAGGCACTCATGAAAGCAATAACTACCACCGGTTCTTTTTTTTTTTTTTTATACTTAACGTTTAACGTTATGGCCATAATCTCACCTGGTCTTAAGTGACGATAGGCCCAAGTTGGTAGACACGCTAAACCTGTGGAGGAACTGGCTCTCAAGTGCTGCTGCCGGAACACACCTATTGGTATTTGGCGGCAGGTTTACAACTTGAGGATGGTAGCTACCCAGGTGGGCATTAGAAAAAGCCCTACCACCATGCTATGGTTTCCTCACGATGTTTTCCTTCACCGAAAGCTCAAGCTCATTGTAGGTGCTTGGGTTCGAACCCACGTCCCTTGACGCGAAGTCGTGCACACTACCACTGGGCTATCATCGCTTTATAAAAAATAGCCCAGTTCGAAAAATAGCCCAGTTATCGATAAGAACCGGTATGAAAATCGATTTGATCTCGGGTACATTTTCCTTTAAATAATGCATTTACAATAATTATTAACCCCCAATATTACAATATTTTGAATTAAAACACATTTGACGTGGTACCTGAACTTAGGGTCCGGCAAATCGGTAATGTGCTTTGGGACTTTGTTATAAATCCTAACACTATTACCTAAACAACTTTTACTGGTATTACTGAGTCTAAAATAAGTCTAAAACAAGTTCGTTACAATTTTTAGTATTAAAATCATGCTGGGATTTCACGATATCAAGTTTTTCCAAGTTTTTATGGTATTTTTCCTTAGAGCATAAATTTTTGCGGTATCCACCCACGATATAGACGGTGTCATTGTCGACTTATTATTTACCGCAAAATGTAGAACTTCGGCCAATACACCTAGTTCATATAAGAAAAAAAATGGTGTGCAGTTCACACGCGATAGAAGTGATACCTTGGAAAATTCGCTTCCTAATAAGCAGGCGCGCATACTAACACACGTAAAACGCTTACAACTTGTAACAAACACTGCATAATGCTTTCTATCTCATTCTCTCGCACGTTATATCCTGCAGATGTATGTGGTTGTCTCTTCCTGTCGCTTTTTTGTTTCATTGGGTTTCAAAACACAACGTTTCTAAAGAAATTTTTACACTACGGAAACATGACTCACCTGTGGAACTTGAGTTGATTTCCCACAACCAGTCTCTCCAACTAACACCAGAGTTTGAAACTTCTCGAGCAGATACAATATGTGGTTCCTGTACTGGAAGATCGGAAGCTTCTGTCGCTGCGACTGTATCGGCAGGTGGTGGTAGCGATTGTAAACGAAGGTCGTGTGAGAGTCACTGTCAGCCGATAGCGCTGTCTCTACGTTCGGATTTATTAGGATCTCGATAGCTCCGTCTTTATTCCGCGTCGGATATAGGGATTCCTCGCCTAGAAAATAAGTTTTATTGCTAAAAATGTCGATTTGTATCTATATTTGAATTTGGTATTTGTACCGTTGGTGGATCATATGGTAGTGTGCACGGACGCCGCGTCAAAGAACGTGATTTCATTTCCACCAACAATGAGCTTGAGTTTCCAGTGAAGGAAAACATTACGATGAAACCACAGCATGGTGGGGTTTTTTCTAATGGTCAACTGACTAGCCTCACACTGAAAATCTACCATTGAGTACCTATAGATGCGCTCCGGCAGTTACACTTAAGAACCAGTCCCTCCATAAAGCTTGGCATGTCCAATGCCTTGGGCTGCATTGTCATTTAATATCAAGTTAAATTGCAGCTATAACGCTAAAACCTATGAAGTATAAAAAACTAATATAACAAAGTTCAAGAGTTTGTTTGAATGTGCGAATCCTAGAAACTACCAGTTCAATCAAAACCCACTACTTCGTGGTTCAATAGTATTTACCATCACCACACCCTGAGGTCTATTAGAGGTAAAATTAGTGAAGCTGCAAAAATGATTAGATAAGTAAAAATAATGCAGTTCATTTTATTTAGTACGTTTGAAATGGCTTGTGTGGTCTCAGACCCCTATTCAGCCAATGTCACATGATGGGTATAGTAATCACAGTGAGAAAGATATTTATAAAAATAATGATTGGTAAATGATATGATCCAACACGATTTGTACCTGATTGAGAGCTTTTTAAGCTTTTTAATTTGTTATATTACATAAAATTATAAAATAATTGTAAAAAAAGAAAATACATTTTTGAAGCTATGATAGCTCAGTTGAAGTTGTGTAGGGACTTCACATTAAGAGATGTGAGTTTGAATCAACTACCCACAATGAGCTTGAGCTTTTGGTGAAACAAAATATTGTGAGGAAACCATAGTATGGTGGTAGGGCTTTTCTTAATACCTGTCTGGCTAGCTACCACCTTCAAGTTGAAAATCTGCCTTCGAATACCAATAGGTGTGTTCCGGCAGTTGTGCTCGAGACACATTTGCACACCAACACATTTTACAAGAACAGAAAGTTAAACAAAAGCAAATTTAGAAGTACTGATATAACAAATCATATAAAATGAAAATATTAAAGAAATTGAACATGGTTGAGTGCAGTTTCTCATTAGAGTTAATATCAGTTTTGAGATTGAATATAATAAATTATTTGTAAACTGTTGACCTAACTATGATGTGTTATTGATTTCATATATATTTATATATACTATTTTTATTTGTTATCACAGAGCCTAATAATTTTAATTCCTACACCTTGTGTACTTTCTTGACTCAATCAATAAATCCATCCGCTTAATTTTTATATTTTATAAGTTTTGAGTAATGGATACAGTCTCGCCTGTTATTAAGTGAGAATGTGGCTCAAAATGGTTTACACAGTAAGCTTAATCGACGGGCTGGCTCACACATGCAGCTACTGGAACACACCTATTCATAGTTCATAGTTCGCGCTACTTGAAAATAGAAGCTGGCTAGCTAGCTAGACAGGACTTAGAAGAAACTCTACCACTACGCTATAGTTACATTATAATGTTTTTCTTCACCGAAAGCTCAAGCTCATTGTAGGTGAATATGAACTCATATTAATTTCTGCGGCATCTTTACACGCTACCATCTGAGCCATCATAATGGATATGATAATTTATTTTTAAAGGGCTCAATGGGGTAAGATATGATTAAAATATTTAGTAATCATTTATATTTGTTATCGTAGAGTTTAAAATTTTCATTCCCACTGAATGTTGTGTACTTTTGCGGCACAAAATATTAAAGCTAGTTATAAAGAAATCTCAATTTAAAAACAATTTATATACTGTACAGTAACCAACAACATTGGTCGTAAAATGGCAAGACTGTAATAAAATATGTTTATACGACTCAAGAATGCAGTTTGCACAAATGTATTTTATAATTCAAAAAGATTGATATAAATAAATTAAAAAATGTGATATAGGTTAATATATAAATTTATAAAGTATATAATATATATTAAAAAAAATCTACTATTAATATCTATTATCAATACAGAGTAGACTATGTAATAGAAAATGTTTTGAAACAATAATTAACATAACCTAAAAAAAACAGAAACATTGGTATTGTTATCACAATCACCTGGCTTCATAAACTTTGGTCGTTGTGTAGACATCATCAAAACGTAAGCACACTTTTTATTTCAAGATAATATCATATACTGAGAACTATTAAAAATCAATAAGCAATTGGATTCTGTTTTTAATAATAACAATTTATTTGTTATGGTTACAGAAACGTAAACGTCGTTAATGACAATTTGTTTTTTTTTTTGGTCTGTTTTCTCTGTCGAAGATATGCACATTTTGTTAATGTCATGTCAAATTAAGTTATAGTAAATTAAAGCAATCATTTCAATATCACTTTAAATAAACTCATACAATCAACTAAATTCTAAAACAATTCAAAAAGCTGTCACAATTAAGGTTAGTAAGTTTTTGCTACGCAAGTCTAAAATACAAAGAACTATAAATGAAATATTATTTACATTGATGCTTATACTATAATCGTATAAACTTAATGTAATAATTGATTATATATATATTTTTTTTAATTACACAGGTGAATGATGATACGTGAAAAAGTTAAAATCAGAAGGGTTTTCACGTAGGCGAGATGGTGAATTTCCTGGAATATTTGGGAAAGAAGAGCTAAATGAAAGAATTAAAAAATAAATTAATAATTAGGGCCTCCATCATCCAGACAATATTTAAGTTTCTCGTGTATTTTAACTGTAAAAAAGTTAACGTTGTATATTATCAATAAGAACTCAATAAATATCCAGAATTGTGCTAATGTGGCAATAAAATAAGTCAAAACATAGTAGTCTGTAGATGAAGTGAACTGTGCCCAAAGAGATTTATGGAATATGAGTTAATAGCAGTTGTATTAAATTGAGTGGTTAATGATATATAATTTATGCTAAAGTAACGCAATCGTAGTCTGTTGTATTTTATGGACAATTCTTTTAGATACTTTTTACCTGTATTTTTCATATAAAACACATAAAAGATATAAATATCTATTGTTATATTATTATGGCAATAATATTTATATGTGAATTAAAAACTATGGTGGAATTGTAGTGAAAACTTTTTTAAGCGTTTTAAAACTGTAGAGGTTGCTGCTCCCACATATTACGTCATAAAATAAAACAATGGAAAATTAATTGAAATTGTTGTGAATATAATAGTCATTTATACCAATTATTATTAAAATAAAGTTTTACCTATATTTTCTTTAGCTTGCGCAGCAGACGCTGTGTTCGGATGAATAATTTTAATTATTAATTAACGAAATTTTAACTTGTTATAATACAATTATATTGAATAACAAAGAGATCAATGTTATTGCAAAGTTGAAGTATATTGTCAGCAGTTCCCGATGAGCGCCAACTTTTTCGAAAGCGTCAACCGTCATTATAATTCCTTGTTATATAATGTGGCAGCGAAAAAGAAAAAATAACTGTCATAAATAATATAATTTAGCTTTTTAATATAAATACATTTTACATTCCTTTTATATTTATGTAAATACACTGGAATCTCTATACCTCGAACCTCTTAAAGTCTTGATTTATTTTAATATTAAATTAAAAAAATATTAATATTAAAAAAGATTTGTATTTTTGTTTGTAACGAATAAATTCAAAAACCACTAGACCGATTTCTAAAATTCTTACATTATTAGAATGATTTATTATCCCTGAGTAACATACAACGAGAAATACAACTCGAAAAATATACTTAGATATCGTGACTTTCTAAGTCGAAATTTGTATATTGAAATCCTTTTTATCTCGAAATTCTTGTTAAGTCGAAAACTCGTTAACTCGACATTTTTGACATTTGACGTTCGAGTTATAGAAATTTTACTGTAATTATACAAATTTTATATGAAATTTAACACAAGAAATAGAGAAAAAAGTATATTTTTTTATATTCACATACATCCTTTTTGTTAATTTTATTTCCTTTTATATCACAAGGGTGTTTAGAAGCGTCATTATTCGTTGAATGGAGACAAGATGTAATTTTAGAGACAACCAAAGTTAAATAATTTAAAGGTATTAGAGATTTTTTAAGCTAAGTGGCGTTGTATAATGGCCACTACGTAATAGTTAAATAAAAACGTTATTATTTATGCAACGAACGCTAAATTGAAAATAATTTCTTTATACGTGTTGGAAGTAAAAATGGTTGAAAACTAAAATCTTGGCCCGAATTTGAGCGTGTGTGTGGAGGAGGAGTGTTTGTGTGTGAATCTGAGTGTGCGCGCGCGCGTATGTGTGTCTGCGATAAAAATGTGATCGTGAGTGTGACGTGTGCGTGTGTTGTGAGATAGGTGTGATAGCGCGTGTGCGTGTATTTGAGTGTGAAATCTATGTTAACAACTTAGAATTTACTATGCAGCTTTCAGCTTATATCTTTAGCCTTTCTATAGGTTATAATTCAACCTACGACCTCAAGATCTAGAAGTGCATATATTGAAGTTGTTAACAAAATTAAAATTACACTATGCTAAAAACAGCGAACACTAAAATACTGGATCGAAAATAAGGAAAAACTACTCATACGACTGATAAACATCCATAAAAATGTATTGGTTAAGATCAACAGTAGGGGTGAAATGGCTTCATAATTGGAATAACTTGGGGCCTTCTTTCATTTAGCCCTAAATACAAGTAATATATAATAGATACATCACAAAATAAGAGTTAGGGAAGTAGTGAATAAATAAAAGGGCAAGCTGATCAGTGCGCATGAATTATTTAAGACTTTTAGCGCTTCGTGTGTGTGTGTGAGTGTGGGTGTGAAATGTATGTTAATAGTTTAGAATCCACTGTGCAGTTCTATAGGTTCGGCCTTAAATACATTTTTGCTATACTGGAAGACGTTTATATTATTGTGCATTGTATTGAATGAGCAAGGAGACACAGTACTGAGTTTTGAGTATAATTAATCTTTGCGAATGAAACATCAATAGTTAAATAAAGTTGACACTATATTTGAACTTAGCGACCGCGTTCAAGTTGGCGTTTTAAGTAATCAGGCAAACTGAGCTTATTTATATTTAACTTCCGTGGAGGATACATCGTATTGTAACGGAACAGTGGATCGCTGTTCACGATTTTGTACCGCTTTTGCGTGTAGATTGGATACCTGGGCGTAAAATTGGCCCGATCGGAAATCGCCTTGAACGTCTTCCAAAAATTCCCTCTCCCTAGATCTTTGTTTAAATTCAATATCTCTCCCGTATCTACATCATCCTTCACCTGATATATTGGTAGCCATTTCTTATTTATGTTCGTTGAAAGTTTCGTGTGCGGGAATATTTGCGTATTAACCAAATGCCCGTTGCTGTATGTCAATTGTACTATTTTTTCCCTCGGGTAACCTTCCAGATCTGGTGACGTCTCGGAGACATTAGAAATGTTAATTATTTCCTTATACAACTTAACTGGATCAGCTTTAAGGTAAGGTTTGTATTTTAGAATATTCTGAACGTTTTCGATAAACATATCGAATGGCAGACGATATTTAACGTAATAAAGCGGATAATAAACTATAGGTATCGGACGTTTTACTACGTAGGTAAGTTCCACTACACCGTCTGTGTTAATTGAAGAGTTCATTTTGTCCAAATTAGCCACAGATGATATTAATCCGTCCATTTTTCTATGATAGTCGTCCGTGTCCAAAAAATTTGGTATGTGTATGCCTGATAGATAATACTTATTTAAAATTGTCTCTTTATGTTGAGGGAATTTTAATATGAGCTCGATAATCTCTTTAGGTAACGGCGTATCAACGATGTCTACATTCGGAAGTGGTGGATGAAGATCTTCAATTTGATGGGTAACATTGTTATTCCACGACAATTTGTAAGGTCTCAAAGGTTTGTAGGGATTTATATTCATTTGTGGTTTATCGTAGTCAGCATTGTTAAAAACTGATAGTTTTTTATTCATTGGAGGGTATTGAGGTTTATATTTCTTGGGGTTAAGAATGTCTTCTAGAAAATAACTTAAGTGATTATCTTCAGGTATGAGATTGTTAATATTGGATGGAATTTTTAAGTCTGTCTGAAATAAGTGTGGATCGTCTTTGTCAAAATATTGACCTTTGTCATTCGGGTGCATGAAATCTAAATTATTTCCACCATTTAATCGATCGGTATCAACGTAATTTGGATGAAAGTTACCATTCATATGTGGAATCATATAATCTTTGGGCCAATATTGCATATGTTCTTGCTTAAGAATTTTCGACTCTGGTAGTAGAAAGATCTCATTAGGATCATTCGGGTAGAAGTTGTTTATATGATTATCCTTGTGTTGTGGGCTATAATTGGGGTATGGCAGCTGGTAAATAGGTTCTCCATACGGATCTATTTGGGTCGTTTCACCTTTGGGCATCGATATATCAAAAAAATCGGTAGGTAATAGCTTTTTGTACTTTGGTCCATGCGTGTTGGTTGGCACGCCTGCGTCATGACTTCCTGGTGAATACGGTAGAGGAATTAGCGGAATATGTACGATTTCACTTTCAGGAGACTCGTATTCTTCAATTTCTTTACATGCGGGCAATTTTGCCAAATTTATATATTTCTCATAGGCACCATGCAATAATTTCAGAAAGGCTTGTTTGCATGTGGGCTGCGTAATACGTGCAAGTTCATATTTGAACACGACCGTCGTGTATCGCTTTTCCCTTTCGACTCTGTGCTGACGGTAATTAAATTTTGATTGCTCTTCGATATCATTAAAGTTTAAAGTTTTATTGGCATTTATATTATTTTTCAATGTTAAAAGTTGGTCGTAAACTTTACCCTTGTTTCCAACTTCCTGAGCGATGTTCAACAGGTTTGTAAGCAGTCGAACAACCCTCGTGAGTTTCTCGTTGTAGTTTGGATCCTGTCTTATCAGATTTAGAAGGGTTGTTATAATGTTCATTAACATTTGTGATTCGTGGCATGCGTTATGTTCTTCATCATCATATATTATTTCGATAGGATTTTCGTTCACTGACTTCTGTTCTATCTGTTGGCAAATCACGATTAATATTATATTATTTATCAATAGTTATAGTATTTATTAATAATTATATTATTTATCAATAGTTATATTATTTATCAATAATTATTTTATTTATCAATAATGATATATATTTTTATCAATAATTATATTATTAATCAATAGTTATATTATTTATCAATAATTATATTATATCAATGCTTAAAGTATACATTTGGAAGTGATAATAGCGCAGCTGGTCGTGAGGTTGACCTCTTGAGTTTGAGAATTGTGGTAGGCTAACTACCTAAGGTAATGCTAACTAGCTACCGCCCTCAAGTTGAAAATCTGCCATCAAATACCTATAGTTATGTTCCGATTTCCGGCAGTTGTACTTGAGAGCCAGTCACTCCACTAGGCTTATCGTGTCCATCATCTTGGGCCATATCGTCACTTAACATCAGGTGAGGTTGTAGTCATAGCGTTAAACCTATAAAGTATAAAAAAATACGTTTTACGTGTCTCGTAAAGGAATCACTAATTTACACCGCGAAAAAAAATGCGTCCAAAAGTTTATTTTGCGATAAGTCTTGGGTTTGATTTAACTCATATACTCCTGACTGGGAATCTTCTTAATCTACCTACATATTTTATTATCGAGACTGTATCGAGATTTCGTTATAGTATACCTACATATCATATGGGGATCTGTAGCCCAGGTTATAGTAGCTTTTAGGTTTAGTAGATTTTTTCACATAAATTGTAAATATATCATAAATTTCACTGTTTTTTCTACAGCTTTTGTTAGGTGGAATTTTTTTTTATTACTGTGAAATACGATTTCTATTTTTCTGTTAGTGCCGAGTAAATAAAAAGAAAAGCTAATATGAATAAGTTACCTCATCATCATTTGCAGTCCATTTGAATGACCTGAAATTAGGAATCTCTGATTGTGGTCCATTTATTGGGAAATCATTTCCTGTCAATCCATCCGGTAGAAGTGGAATCTATAAACAAAACAAAAAGCTGTCTGAGTGTGCTGCGTGGTCTGGGCCGTATCGCGCTCTGGAGGCTGACTCTCAGACTTCTCGCTGCCAAGTGTGGTGAAAGAGAAAGAGAAAGAGGCCGCGGTGAGGATCTCTGAGGCAGATTCTCACGCAAATCCTCTTCATCATAGACGAAGTAGCACTCGGAGGGGCCGATATGCGCGTACCCTTCCACCGCTTTTTGCGTTGGCAAAGATGCATCGATTACATGGATGATTAGTTTGATTAATAGAAATAAAACTATAGATAGGAAAATTTTGATTTGTTTTTTACATATAAATCGGCTATTTTATAGGTAAAGATCTAATATTAATAATTATTCAATACATAAAAGGTATTTTTGTTTTGATATAGACCGAAAATAAAAACACAATTATCCATAACCTATTGATTTTTTTTTCTAATAGATAAGGCAATTAATGATTAAAGATTGACTGGGATTACGAAAAACGTTTTTTTTAATAAACAATTATTAAATTTTCACGACTTTTGATTTGTTAGACAACGCAGTAAATTCTTATATTTATTACTATTATAAATTCGAAATTGAGTTTGTTTGTTACGCTTTCACGCCTAAACTCCTGAATCGATTACGATGAATTTTGGTTTAGAAGTAGACGGGACTTTGAAGACGTTGATAAGCTACTTTTTCTGGATAAAAACTTATTGGAAGTGAGATAACACAAACCAATTTTCAAGCATTGTCATTCGAATTTCAAGTATCTAACTCATCGGGAAGTTAGTTTAAAATCACTTACAAAACTCCACCCGCACAGACGTACAAGAAACCGAATTAATAAAAACGTGGTAGAAAATTATCACAAACTACCAAAAATCTCGATTAACAAAACGACTTTTGACAGCGCAGTATATAAATTTAATATCACTTACATCATGATCCTTACATAAAACGTAATTTTGTGTGATTATAAATAAAAACATAAATAAGTTCATCGTAACCTGACATGCGTCGAAGGTAGAACGTTTTAAAAGTGTTAAACGATTTTAAAACTTACCCAATCGAGTATTAAATTACTTTCATGTAACGCGTAATGAATCAATGTTCAATAAACACTAACATATTTCTTTATTATGGAATTATCGTTGGCGTTCGGTCTTGTAATTTCGATGCGTGGAACTTTTTTTCTTTTGACCAGACTTATGTTTTTGACCTGGAAGGTCTCGTTACGGAGAGCTCAGACTGGTTGTTAACTACGGCTTTAATGGGACAAAATAGGAATAATGCGATATTTCGTTGTATATCTTATATTGGACACACGAAGACTGACAATAAAGAAAGAAAGAAAGAAAGAAAATACATTTATTACGAAACTCACACTGATTAAATGATTAACATAGATAATAATTAAAATTAGGGCGAAAAACAAAACAATAACCTAATAAATATAAGGCAAAGCGTGCCCACTAAACGGTTGTGTGAGGCCGTAAATGGACCCATCTCAGCAAGAATGCTACAACGTATGATGCGTTGCAGCGCTGGTTTTCTGATGGCCCGTCGTGATGTCACGGTCAGCACTACTGTTTAATATAATAAGAAAAAAGAAGAAAACAAAGAATGACATAAAATGAATAAATAAATAAATAAATAAATAAATAATTAAATAAATAAATAAATACAATAGAATTTACATAACAAAACAATTTGTATATTAAAACAAAGCTATAAAACAAAAAATAATAAATCATTAGAATATACAAAAACATACAAAGAGGTTGAATTCCCAGCAGTCTCAATGACTTCGTTTGTGGCTTTTTAACGTTTTGTTATTTTATTTTATTTATATAAAGGAGGACTGACAGTGGCAAATACACCGACACATTGAGTCAGTTTTTTGTGTCAAAACAGGGTGCAACACAAGGCGCCCTGGCCTTTGAGGTCTGCCACAGCATGCACTAAGTGGTAGACAGGTCACAACATTAAAAATACTAAAAAACGAGTGTGTTACAGACCACACGACTGAAGTAAAACTTCTCTGGCTATGAGAGAAAGAGAGAAAAATATATGTGATCGCATCTCTCTCTCTTACCCCTACAGTAATATACGAGACGTAACTCTCTCTCTCTTTCAATCTACACTAACTCATACTCCCTCTCCCCCTCTCTCTTACATCCCTAGTCAAGCGTGTGTTACCTACTGTACCTAATACCTAGTGGAACTACCATCTAATGCATAACCCATATAGGACACTCATATTACAATACAGGTTCCCACGTGAATCATTACAAAACGCTGACTAAGGGAAATAACATATCATGCGACGTTCAAGCGATGAGAAGTTAGTTAGTTAGTTAATTTAAGTAATATAGTGTAATTAGTTTTGTAATAAATATATAAAGGGCAAAAATTGCCTTTTTAAAACCTCCTACTGACGATCAACTACGTAATTTACGAGTTTTACTTCAAAAAAAAAAAAAAAACAAATAAAGAACAACATTACATAAAATAAGAAACTAAATAAAAAAAAACTATGAGGAATTATGCAATACTAGCCATGTCTGTGACTCTGTTCGCGTAGAATTAAAATTGCATTTAATCATCATTTGTCGATTACCCGCTATACAGGATTTATTTCCTAGTGCGGGGATCAACAGATAATTTGTATGCATTGTGTTTATAATTTATGTTAAATAAAGATATTTTCATTTTTTCATCCCTATATAGTATAAAACAAACTTGCTTTTCGCTGTCTGTTTGTCCCTATGTATACTTAGATCTTTAAAACTAAGCGAGGGATTTTGATGCAGTTTTTTTAATAGATAGAGTGATTCAAGAAAAAGGTTTACATGTATAATACATCCTTGCATCCTTGTATTCTCGTACAACTTGTATTAAATACTGTTTTTGGTGTTCTTTAGTAGTCAAAATGTTAATGTAATCTTGAGTTAACTGAACTGCTCTTTCAGCTACATCATTAACAACTTGCAGATTATTCACAACATTCAAACCATCTAAGTAATCATCATTAGTTGACCATGTTTCAACATCAAACTTTAATCGCGTATAACTTTTAAAGGAATGATTTTAGCGAAAAAACCAGAGAGACCTTTTTTGTAGAGCGCAAAATTTTGTATTAGAATATTTATTTATCAAAGCTGTAGGTTCATTTGCTTCGGAGATAAAAAATAAAATGCGAAAAGTACAAAAATCCCATGTTATTTAAATGGGAAAAGTAACATGACACGGGCACGGTTTAACTTGAAAATTAAGAGCTTGTTTACGTTGGATAATTTTGTTTAGGGTAAAAACTAAAACTTCAGGGGGCGGCAGCAAAAAAAAATCAACTTGGGAAATAACGGACACCCTAATAATACATGCTTTATATAGCAAAGAAACACAGATAATTTTAGAGGTTTTTAATGTGATGTCGTAAAAAAACACATTTTTTTTGCACTTACATTGCAAACGCTGGCTAAACCTTACCAGAGAGATCAAAATAATGTACTACAGTATTGTACACCTCAAAAAGTTTTCCAAAAAAGCCCACGGTGATATATGTCTATCTATTAGGGATAGCCCACAATAATACTTTTTTATCCTTTACTTTTTACGAGAAATAATGGCTTATTTGCGAAGCGATTTTAAGCAATACAGCATTCATTCTTATGCAATTAAGTACCGTTTAATATAGTAAAGGTTTAGCGTAATGGCCATAATCTCACTTAATCTTAAGAGACGATACGGCTCAAGTTAGTAGACACGCTAAACCTGTGGAGCAATTGGCTCTCAAGTGCAACTGTCGGAACACGCCTATTGTTATTTGGCGGCAGATTTTAACATAAGGGTGGTATTTAGCCAGGTGGCCATCATAAAAAGTCCAACCACCACGCTGTGGTTTCCTCACGATGTTTTCTTGCACCGAAAGCTCGATGAAGCTGTGAAAGCCCTTACGGCTAACTACATATGTCCAACCCAAAAATTACTTCAGTAAAATTTCTAACAGTCACAAGCATCACAAAGCGTCTGAATTTCGAACTTTAAACTAAGTCCAGAGGATAAGCTAGTATATATATTAATATTATAAAACAGAAATGTTTATTTGTTTGAGCGTTCTAAAGTTACAGAAACGTTAAAAAAATATTACATTATTTTTAGTCCCCTGCGAATAAAGTCACGGGAACCCATATACCTACCTACTAGCGATATATATAGGTGCAAGTTTCTCTTACAAAAACGAGCAGTCCGAACAATTTACAATATAGAACCTCGCGAATCATTACAGGCTAAGTTTCCTCAAATCGGGTACTTAACTCTGCCATTATAGCACATTGTTCACAATGTAATGTCCGTAAAAACTTAGGTAAGTTTGATTGGGCAAATTACTGGTATGACTTAAACATTAGAAATCGTGAGAAACTTGTCATTTCATATTTTAAAGTCAGTAAGACCAGTGAGAGCGTTTTTGGTAAAAGTTTTTAAGGTTTTATAACAAAACCCCAAAGCATATTACCGATGTCAAACAGTTTTGGTGTCATAAGTCTATTACAGAGTAGATTAATATATGAAACGATGGTAATGTATGAAATTGACACTCCCCTCTGCGCACAGGCTGTGAGTAGGTTCTCTAACTAATAGTTCCCAAGTCGTATCAGTCCGGAAACATTGTCGACGCAAGTTGATTCCACAAGACAGTTGTGCGAGTAAAACAAATCCGCGTGAAACGCACCGTAGTATATTGCCATTCATCCAGATAGTGAGGATAGAATTGGTGGAATCCAGCAGCAGGTATTATTCTGAACAATTCCTAGGAACACTTCCGGTGGTAAATTCTATATAAATACAAAGAGATCCTACGTCTCTTCGCGATGCCGCGAGTCGATGGGAAAGTACTAAGCTCTTGACAACACGAGACACTCTGCGTTGGATGTGATCAAATGGGAGAAGCTGGTAATGGGGCGCCCCTGCCCAGAGATGACAACAGTATGCCATATGAAGCTGGACATGAGCTTTGAAGAGTCTAAGACAATGCTCCAACGTGAAATACTGTCTCACTCTACTGAACATACCAAGCTTTTTGGAGGTCAATTTGGCATTATCTTTCAGATGACCACGGAAATGAACGACACTCGAAATATCAACTCCGACAATTCCGATACTGAGCGAATTACCTACGGGATCTTTTTCGAACTGAAGAGACGCAACAAAGGGATTCTTTTTTGGCAGCAAATGCTTAAATGTATTGGAAATTCAATTATGTATCTACTTAATGAAAAAAAAATTGGTCCAGATCGAGTTTCTTGCGGTTTCTTTTCTATTACTCGGTAGTTTTCCGAACTGGTGGTAGTTTTGACTTTCATAAGCACCTTGCCTCCTGGCAAGGTATGAATAGAATAAAGTTTTTTGATTTGATTTGGGTATTTATGGCGTGAAAGCGTAGCAAACCAACAAACACACATTCGCACTTAGAATTATATTTTATTATAAAAAATGCATTATACAACAGAAATCATATTAACGAAGCTGATTATTTATGAATAATATCCCTTGCATCGTAAAGAATATACAAAGTTATGAATGTAAACGATAACTATCTATGATTCTTATAAAACTCTTATGAATCTCTAGAATTATTTTCAAGAATAAAGTTTCCAAACATTGCCTCGAATGTATCACGGCTACGTTATGTAATTTTCTTCTAATGCCAAAAATCAGTTTATTAATTTCTTTATCGCCTATCCCAGAGCGTTTCAGAGAGGCTACAATCTTCTTCAGATTATTGGACATCGTTTTTAGTGGTCGAGCAAATTGTTCCATCGCATCCGGCAGGAAATCTATAGGTTCCTCGCCAGTTAATTCTCCAAATATCGCAGGAATTAAACCTTTCTTATGTCGATATCTGATATTTTCTTCATGTGGTTTACCTAATTTGATTAAATACTCGATCTGTGGTTTACTATCTATATCAACCTTGTTCCTTTCTTGTCCAAAAGTAGAAAAATATGTCGGATGTTTTTTATCGAGAACATTTCTATTTAAGTTAATTGGAATCGAATCGAATTGCATAATGTTAGGTTTCTGCAAGTGCGTTGGACTCGGGTCTAAAATTTGATGTGTATCTACGTCTGACAGAACAGTTTTAGACTTATCCAGATCTAATAGGTTTATAGTTTGTTTTTTATCATGCATCTTCAGAGTATCAAATTTATTGAACGATACATTACTGAATGGATCGTCTTCCATGCCAAAATAATGATGCACCATGTAATCTTCTGGCAACAAACCTAAATCATAAAGTATTTTATAATCATCACTAGTAAGCAATGAGTCATAGTCTTGTGTCGGCTGTCTTAAATTTGTTTTTTCTGTCGTTGATATTTGAAGTCCGTTTTCGATGTTAACATTTCTTCCTACACTATAGACAAGATTGTCGTAATGCGGTGAGGCAATCATTGCATCACGTAGTGTTGCGTCATTTTTCTTTGATAATACTAATTTATCTTGGAGTGAAGGTTGTCTTAAATTCACTTTTTCCGTCGTTGATTTGTTTTCGTTTTTGTTGCTATCATTTCTTCTTACAATATAGTCAAGATTGTTATTAATTGGAGACAGAAACTCTGTATTGCGCAATACTGCATCATTTTCGTTTGTAAGTACAGAGTAATTTTGTAGTGAAGGTTTTCTTAAATTCTTTTTTTCCGTTATTGATAAGTGTGTTTCCTTTTTGCCGTTAACATTTCGTCTAGCATGATCAGAATGATCGCGATCTTTTGATAGAACTTCTGTATTACGTAACGTTGCACCATTACTATTGGTAAGTATTAGGTTATCTTGTAGTGAAGGTTTTATTTGATTATTTTTTTCTGTCGTTGGTAAGTAAACTTCGTTATTGCTGTTAGTATTTCGTACTACAGCACGATCGAGCTTGTCGCGATCTGGTGATAGGATTTCTGTATTATGTAATGTTGCACCATCACTATTGGTAAGTATTAGGTTATCTTGTAGTGAAGGTTTTATTTGATTATTTTTTTCTGTCGTTGGTAAGTAAACTTCGTTATTGCTGTTAGTATTTCGTACTACAGCACGATCGAGCTTGTCGCGATCTGGTGATAGGATTTCTGTATTATGTAATGTTGCACCATCACTATTGGTAAGTATTAGGTTATCTTGTAGTGAAGGTTTTATTTGATTATTTTTTTCTGTCGTTGGTAAGTAAACTTCGTTATTGCTGTTAGTATTTCGTACTACACCACGATCGAGCTTGTCGCGATCTAGTGATAGGATTTCTGTATTTTGTAATGCTGCGCCATTACTATTGGTAAGTATTAGGTTATCTTGTAGTGGAGGTTTTATTTGATTCATTTTTTCTGTAGTTGGTAAGTGAACTTCGTTATTGCTGTTACTATTTCGTACTACAGCACGATCGAGCTTGTCACGATCTGGTGATATGATTTCTGTATTATTTAATGTTGCACCATCACTATTTGTAAATATTAGGTTATCTTGTAGTGAAGGTTTTATTTGATTATTTTTTTCTGTCGTTGGTAAGTAAACTTCGTTATTGCTGTTAGTATTGCGTACTACAGCACGATCGAGCTTGTCGCGATCTGGTGATAGGATTTCTGTATTATGTAATGTTGCGCCATTACTATTGGTAAGTAATAGGTTATCGTGTAGTAAAGTTTTTCTTAGATTCATTTTTTCTGTCGTCGATATGTGCATATCGTTATCGTTCTTAACATACTTTATTAAAGTGTAGTCAAATTTATCATTATCTGGTGATAAAACCTCCTTATCCCGTGACGTTGCTTCATTATTATTTGTGAATACTATATAATCTTGGAGTGAAGGTTTCCTTAAATTCGTTTTTCGTGTCGTTGATGATTGCAGGTCATTTTCATCGTTAATAATCCGTACTACAGTGTGTTCGAGATTTTTGTTATCTGGTGGTACAGCCTCTGTATCACGTAGTGTTGCATCATTTTTCTTTTTTAATACTAAGCTACCTTGGAGCAATGGTTTTCTTAAATTCAATTTTCCTTTCGTTAACAGTTGAACTTCGGTTTTGCTGTTAACATTTCGTGCTAGATTATTATCGAGATTGCCGTAACCTGCTAATAGAACCTCTGTATTGCGTAACGTTGTATTATTGGTATTATTGCTAAACATTAGATTATCTTGCTTTAATAATTTTCTTTCTATAGTCTTTTCTGCCGCTGATACATGCGTGTCGTTCTCATCCTTGACATTTTTTACTACATTATGATTGACATCGCTGTAAGCTTGTGTTACAATCTCTGTATCATTATTGTTGGTAAAACCAAGTGTATCTCCTTTTTCTAAGTTATCAAGATATTGTTTATTTTCTGTTTCAATTTTATTGTTAATAAATGTTGTAATATCATCACTACTAGTAACTGCCTTTTCTGTTTTATTATTCTGTGACAACATACTATCATCTGCACTCTGTGTTGTAGTTTCCATTATAATTAAATGTTTTTCAAAATTTTTATAGTGGTTCTTGTTACCTCCATGATTTTTTACTTCGTTGATTCTTAATGTGATTATATCTAAAAAGTTTTTAATATAAGTTTTTCTTGATGTACGATCGTAATAGCCAATATTAAAATATATATTTTCTATCTCTTTATCAATGTCTTTAAAGATTACACCAATGTTTTGCTGAAGAGTGAGGATTATATTACGTAAAATGTCATCAATGGGTGTGCCCAATTTAGACTTGCTGTGGAACTCTGTGATAGTGTGTAATGTTATATATAACTTCTCCGCCTCTTCTGCGTTTTCATCATCTAGTAAAACGTTAAGAAAACTTTTCAAACATTCATCTTTTGTGCATACTTTATCAGTACCTTTATGACTTTTCGTAATTTTTGTAGGGAACACGATATTATTTTCCACGTATTCATGCACAGGCTGCATTTTCATTATAGCGTCTACGCTTCCACTAACTTGATTGATATTCGTTACTTCAAGTGGTTGTGTTTTATTTTTTTCAGCAACCTTCATAGATTGTGCTGAATCTATATTATTGAAATTGTTTGTAACGTTTGGCATAGTTGGCTTGACGCCAACATCGCCTTGCTTGTTTGAGTGTATTTTTGTGGGTTCCATAGTGATTTTAGATCCCGTTAATAATGACGTAGGTGCGTTTGAGCTCGTCTGCAATAAAAATAATCATTCAGCTGTTAGTCTAACGTTAAATAAAAATAGATCAGAGTTAACTACGCTAATACAATCTAAACGTATAACAACGAATGTAGCAAAGATGGGAGATGATAAAAAGTAGTTTGTGGATAGAATTTTGAACCTAAAGTTTCCTTGACCTGATTACTGCTGTTGGTCTGAGGGGCATTTTCAGATTCATCGAGATTGTGTTGCAAGTGCAGAAGGCAGCCAGTTGAAAATCATCTAACGCAAATAAGAACCAAATGAAAATGAGTACGGCTTAAACTTTTGAAGCAACATTAGCTTATAGATAGTATTTACGAAAACCGCGTCGTTAGACGTGCATTCGAAATCCTGTACACACAACTACAAGCGACGATGTCTCAATTGCTAGTCTGTACGGACGTACATGACGGACTAGAGTTCGAATCCAACCACCTACAATGAGCTTGAGCTTTCGGTGAAGGAAAACATCGTAAGGAAACCATAGCATTGTGGCAGGGCTTTTTCTAACACTTATTGGCATTGTAGGGAATCGAACTTACGTCCTTTGACGCGGCGCCTATACGCGCAACCCCTGAGCTATCATCGTTTCAAAGTTCCTGTACTAGACGTAGTGTGTTGCCATTTTGGGCGACATCGTCACCTAAATTAAGTGAGATTATAGCCAAAGGTTTATCTTAAAAACGAATACTATAAAGAAATTCCACCAGTTCTACCATGAAATAAATAAAGAAGCGATGATAGCTCAGTACGATTTCGTGTCAAGGAACGTGAGTTCGAATCCAACCACCTACAATGAGCTTGAGCTTTCAGTGAAGGAAAACATCGTGAGGAAACCATATGGGCTTTTTCTAATACCCTCTTGGCTAGCAAGCACCCTCAAGTGCAAAATCTGCCGCCAAATACCAATAGGTGTGTTCCGGCAACTGCAGTTGAGAACCAGTTCCTCCACAGGTTTAGCGTGTCAACCAACTTGGGCCGTATCGTCATCTAAGATCAGTTGAGATTATGGCCATAACGCTAAACCTTAAGTATATAAAAAAAAACTGTATTACAGAAGTTATAAAAATAATAATTTTGATTTACCTTCTTTGCTTCATTATCGTAATATTTATTATTAAGAGAACCACCTTTCGTTTGTCCCCACACTGGCGAAGTGGGATGCATACATTGGTTAATATAATAACCTTCATTTAATTTAGGGTAAGCACCATTCCCATAACCGACCATTGGTGAATAACCCATTGATGGGTAAACCATTGGTGGGTAATTATTAGTGTAATAACCATTTGCGAATATGTTAATCTGGGGTATACGGGAACCATAACCAACGTCAGCGTTTCCGTAATGTTTACCGTTGTCTGAGAACTGGTTAGATCCTTTGTAGCCGGTGTTATCGTGTTGCGTTTCGTACATATGATTCACGTTTTCGAATATATTCGGAACGTCCCTTCTGTGAGCGAGAAAATTGTGCAGCACGCTCGTGGGAATATATCGATTTCTAACATTCGGTATGCGGTATACTCTAGGGTTTATTTGATTGTTGAAATTCAGCGCGTGTGCGGCGACTGGTTTTACAATTTTTGGAGATATCATATACGGTTTTAGTATGTGAGGTCGATGCGGTATCAGACGCATCGCGTTTCCATTCTGTAACGGGATACTTTGTTTTTACTGATTCGTAAATGCTTGGCTATGGAATTTGAAATACTGCCAAGACAAGTTATTATTATATGTCTAGCTAGCATATGACTATATTAATATTATGAAGTGGAAAGGTTTGTTTTAGCGTTTCAACTCAGTGGCTCAGTGGTAGTGTATAGGAACGCCGCGTCATGGGACACGAGTTCGAATCCATAGATCGTGTGGAAACCATAGCTAAAGTTGAAAATCTGCCGCCAAATGCCAATAGATGTGTTCCGGCAATTGCACTTAGGAATTAATTCCTCCAAAATAAATGCTTAGGATTTGTGTATCCGTAAGCGGTGGTGATCGCTTACCATCAGGTGAAACGCTTGCTCATTTGCCCGCTATTACGTAAAAAAAAGTAATCATTGAGGAAGGCTTTAGGTTTTATAACATTACGCTATCACCAATAGGAGCGAAGCTGTGGTGAAAAGAGTTACAAAAACGGGCAAAAATTGTTTAATAAATTTATTCCACGCGAACGAAGTCGCGGGCACACCTAGGTAATATAAAGAATTGGTTCACTTCCATTATACGAATAGCAATTATTATTACATATTAATAGTTGCACTTATAATATTTATTTATCTTTAAAATGTTATCAGTTTAAGTAATATACTAGAAATAAGAAATATAATACATGTTTGCGAGTTGGTAGGGCTTTTTCATGTGCCCGCCTGGCTAGTTACCACCCTTAAGTTGAAAATTTGCCGCCAAACACCTACAGGTGTGTTCCGGCAGTTGCACGTGAGTCCAGACCCTCCACTAGGCTTAGTGTGTCCATCGTCTTGGGCCAAACCGTCACTTAACATCAGGTGAGATTGTGGCCACAACGCTAAGCCTATTGACCTATAAAAAAGCTGTTCAAAGAATCGCATTACATAAAAATGTAACTCAAAATACTCACGGAACGCGGCGTGACATAGAAAATTAAAGACACGAAAATATAATCAAAAATTCCTTTCATACTAAAAGGTTATTAATGCACAGTTGTATATTGTAACATATTATTTTATCGTGACTGTAAAACGGCGTGCATTTTTCTAATATGTTTTATTAATAATATATTTATATATGTATGAGGATAACCGTGTAAGTAATGTAATGGTAATTTGAAATTACAAGCGGACCAAGAGCCGTATATAATCTGACTTGTCGAAATGATTCAATGGAAGCGACACGAGCGTAGTTGATTACAACGATTTCTTCGACACCGCGTAGTAGTATTTGATATGTGTCGTGAAGATAAACAACCGGATTAGGGCGTAGCAAGTTTTTTTTCCTTATTGTTAACAATACAATAATGCAAGGGATGGAATCTGAGATCGATTAATCGAAAAATCGATTATATTGTCATATAAAATAAAATTAAATCGATTCACAATTCTGAATAGATCCAGTGCACCTATATTTCACCCTTAAACATCGAGATTTATCTATTTTACCCAAACGTATTTATAGTAATGATAATTTTTCACATATATAGAATGATAAAATTGATCGTTGTGGTGTTTTGTTTGTTTGTTTTATGTTAAAAATATAAGCACGAAAAAAGCGAATTGAAAATAAATCGAATTCTGATGAATCGATCCTTTTGATTTCGCTTCGAATCGAACCAAGAATCGATATTTTTCAGAATGAAACACCATCCTTAGTATGCACTACACACAAAGGAGTAACGACGTGTGTAGTGTACGCGTGCAGACGCATAGGAGAAAGCGATAGAGTAGAGTAATTGTGATGGCATATGCGAGCGTCATGTCGTGTGTTGTAACGGTGTAATGGTCGATTTTACTGATAAAGTGCGCTAAAAATGTTGGACACAAAAAATGTGACGAGAAATATTTTTTTTTTAAAAGCGCTAATTATTTTAATTATTATTTTCTATCTCTCTATCGTAATGTGACGAAAGTGGCTAAACATGTTGCTCTGACGTTTCACTTTATATGACTTACCATTTGAGTTAACCATGCTAATCTCACTTGCACGCGGTGCACGCTGCCGAGTAACCGAGATTCAGGTGATTGTGATCTCATCCCTTTGGTTTTGGTCATGAAGGTTAACCATTTAATCCTGCAATTCCTAGATCCGTCACGACTTGGTGGTAAGGTTAGCGAGCACCCTCGGGCTTAGACTGGCGTAAAATAAAGGTTCAGTATGAGAGCCTTTGTGTTCTAGAATACTGTACGAGAACGAGCCCTTTCCGCTAAGGTCTGCAACATGGCTGTAATAAACCTGCTGTGCAGCTGTCCATAGGCGATTGTAACATTTACCATAAAAGACGCCGTATGCTAGTTTGCTGTCTATTAGTATAAAAATACTTAATATTTCCACAATAAATATGCTTATCTTAGTTATTGTCTGAACAACGCACACTACGTCTTCGTTAGGCACATCCATAAAAATATATATATGCATATCTATGTATGACGTCATAAATTTCACTTTGATATACGGAGAGTTGGTACTGAGCTTTTTATCAATTATATATCTATGTACGTTTAAGTATGACGTCAATAGCTCAATGTACTTGTAGGGCAAGTGATTGCCAAACTTTTTACACTTACAATGCAATGACCGAATGTTAGTAATAAAAAAACTTTTCAAACAAAATTCTCAACCCGAGGCACGTTTGAGAGCAAAATGAAAGTACAATTTTATTCGGTGCAAATTAAGAGCGGTTCAAATGTTTGAAGTGAAGATTCTGATTTTCGAAGCGATGATAGCTCAGTTGGTAATGTGTATATACACCGTGTCAGTAGAGGGGAGTTCGAATCCACCTGCAGTGAGATCGAGCTTTCGGTGAAGGTAAATATCGTGATGAAACCGTTGCTTGGTTGTAGGCTTTTTTCTAATACCCGCCTGTCTACCTACCGCGTACAAGTTGAAAATTTGCCGCTAAATACCTACAGGTGTGTTCCGGCAGTTGCACTAGAGAGCCAGTTCCATAGGCTTAGCGTGTGCACCACCTTGGGCAATTACGTTAAACCCATCCTTATTAATAGATGTATGGATGTATGTTATACATTCATGCAAAAACTACTGAATGGAATTCAATGAAACTATTCAATAATATAGCTTATACATCAGAATAACACGTGGGCTATATATTATGTGAGTTGTTCAAAATATCGAACGATAGGTGTCAAGTGGATGAAAAAATCTGCCATCTGCGAGCTTCTTGCGTGAGCTGCAAAATCCCTTACACGTACTTTAATATTTTTTATTTCCACGTGGACTGTTATATACCCTTACATATGTATGTAACATGCTAAAAGAGCAACATCTTTTAGCACTCTTTGTAGACGTTCAGAATTGGTTTAAAACTTAGTCTGTTTATTTTTACAACGATGCGTAACTCCATAAATAATTTTTGTATTTCTATTTCTTTTATTAAATATATTCCAGTCTAAAATAATATATCTTTATTTCAGCGATAATTTGCACATAATACAATTTTTTCAGTCCAAATTAAAAAGTATGTTCCCTTATAGCTAAGTTCACAATCTTACCTGGCCCAGAACACACCTACAGGTATTTATAGGCAGTTTCTTAGCTTGAAGGTGGTAGCTAGCCAGGCGGGCATTAATAAAAGCCCTCCCACGATGCTATGGTTTCATCACGATATTTTCCTTCACTGGAAACTCAAACTATAAGTGGACTTAAACCCACGCCCTTTAACTTAGCTATCATCGCTTCAATGTATGATATCTTTATAAAAATATATGCCTTGTCGCTCATAATTAAGCACTGATCCATTAAAATAGTGGTTACGTATATACCGCTTCTAATTTAAAGGGATAATTTTTAAGAGGATACAGTAAAACCATTTTAACATTTTCGGCGCATACGATGTTTTTCCTACACGAGAAAGTGAGTTTGTTTGTTTGTTACGCTTTCACGCCTAAACTGCTGAATCGATTGTGATGATTTTTAGTGCAGAGATAGATGGGAACCTGGAGACGGTTATGGGTTACTTTATCTTGTGAAAGACTTATCGGAAGTGGGGTAAAGAGAGGCATAAACTTGGTATGAACTTGCGTCATTCGATTTGACAAAATCAGTACTAATGTGAGCGATACGGTGGTTAAAAGCCGGTTAGGATATAAATAAAAACAAAATCAAACAAATAACAGATTTTATTTACATATTAGAATCAATAGTTAATTGATATTATTTCATAAAATAAAATTATAAGCATCGATGTTGTAACAAATTAATGTAAAAAAAATAGGCATTTTTGTATTCATATAAAGATATATATCACAAATAATAGAGTTTATAACTAAAAATATATTTAAAATATATATATATATATAAGGCATTTTTACAGCAGACGCGAAACTAATATGCCAAATACATATTTTTTATCATTTATCTGACCAAATATTTATATTTTAAAACCATTACCACCGTTATGTTCGAGGACACACGCTGAAGCGTTTAAATACACATATTCCGACATCTGTGTCTACTTTTCGCAATATATTGACAATTTCTATAGTTTATACAAATGTTTTATAATAATTGTCTTCAGTAGAAAGATCACCGTGACCAATATTCACATCATCGTTATAAGGTGGTTATTGTCAATCGACCGACACGAACATTGCTTTTATAATAAGTACAGTAATCAATAGTTACTATTCGTTACTAACAAATTACGTTTTTGTATTATTATCACAAGATGTTATTCTTGATGTTTGGTATCGTATTAAATCTACGATCAAATACGAAAAATAATTAATTTATGAAATACTGTCAACGATTCAGAGTGAGTTCAAGAAGTCCGTTATTAATTTCGTGATTTGTAGCATTAGCATCGTGATAGTTTCTGTATTTTTAGCGTTAGCAACGTGAAACTATTTCTGTATGTTTGGCGTTAGCAACGTGACAGTTTCTGTATTTTTTGCGTTAGCAACGTGAAACTATTTTTGTATATTTAGCGTTAGCAACGTGAAACTATTTCTGTATGTTTGGCGTTATCAACGTGACAGTTTCTGTATTTTTTGCGTTAGCAACGAGAAACTATTTCTGTATATTTGGCGTTAGCAACGTGAGTTTCTGTATTTTTTGCGTTAGCAACGTGAAACTATTTCTGTATATTTAGCGTTAGCAACGTGAAACTATTTCTGTATGTTTGGCGTTAGCAACGTGACAGTTTCTGTATTTTTTGCGTTAGCAACGTGAAACTAATTCTATATTTTTCACACATTTAAATTACGGCACAACACTCGCCTGATAACTGTTATTCGATAGCAGAATTATTTTTTGGATAATTATCTGTAAATTGCATAGTAATGATATACTACTGATTTCTGTAACAATAACCAACTCTAAGTTTATTAAGGCTGATAATGAGATGCAAAAATATACATATAATATCCTGGTGTTAAACAACGTTGCTGGTGAAGATCTCTATCCAGTATCCGTCAGGATCTTGGATGAAGGCGAGACCCTTCATCTTACCATCGTTTGGTTTCTTAATAAACTTTACACCGAGCTCCTCGAACCTAGAAAAGGATTCATACTAATAATTATAAAAGCGAAAGTAACTCTGTTGTACTTTAACGTAAACTGTTGAAACAATTTTTATCAATTCTAGTACAGTAATAGAATGGACTTTGGTGAAAAATATGTATTGTCAGAAGGTAAAACTTGAAAGAAGTAAAATTGGTGATGAGAATTTGTATGGACATCACAACAACAAATTAGGTACATGAAAACTAAGTTATGGTTTCCAAATATAATAAATCAGCCTTTTCTAATTCCCACATGGTTAGCTACCACCCTCAAATTGAAAATCTGCCGCTAAATACCAATAGTTGTGTTCCGGCTGTTGAACTTGAGAGCCACTAGGCTTAGCGTGTCCACCATCTTGGGCCGCATCGTCACTTAACATTAAGTGCTATATATCTACTTTCTATCTACATCTATTTCCTATCTAGATCCACCATCTATTAATACATAACATCCATATATATCTACCATCTATCAATATTTACCATCTATCTATATCTACCATCTATCTATATCTACCATTTATCAATATATACCATCCATCTATATCTACCATCCATCTATATCTACCATCTATCAATATATAACATCCATCTATATTTACCATTTATCAATATCTACCATCCATTTATATCTGCCATCTATCTGTATCTACCATTTATCAATATATACCATCCATCTATATGTACCATTTATCTATATCTACCATCTATCAATATTTACCATCTATCTATATCTACCATTTATAAATATCTATCAATTACCATTGATCAATATCTACCATCTATCTATATCAACCTCCATATATATCTACTGTCTATCGTTATTTTTGGATTGAGCTGTACTTAACATCAAGCGAGATTCACTTTTACAAAAGCAACGATCCTGTACATTGCTTACAATGAAAAAATATAGTGAATTTGGGAATATGAGTGTGAAATAAAAACAGTTTTGGCAGAAATACCTTGCGCAAGCGACATCGACGTCTCGCACGAGTATCCCGATGTGGCCGAACCCGCGCGGATCCGAGTTACCATTGTGGTAACTCGAATCGTCACTCTCGGAGCCCCAGTTACTGGGAATTATATTAAATATTCGCGATAATTTTGAAAATGACACAGTGCATATTTGTTAAAACGTTAAACGTTAAAAAACGTTAAAAAGTAAAACGTTATCTATATAAAATCATTTATCAAACTAAACCAAAAAAGTAAAATCATATCTACAGATATAAAATTCATCTATCTAACTAAACTGAGAAAGTAAAATGATATCTACTGATATAAGATTCATCTCGCTCTATTAGGTATTTTGAATTTACACAATTATTCAGTTCAATGTATTTATTAATATATAATGTGCTATGGGTTTCTTCACGTTCTCCTTCATTGCTGGTGGATTCGAACTCACGTCCATTGACGTAGCGTCCGTACACTACCCACTGAGCCATCGTCGCTTCAACATCACTTGGGTAAGTTATTCAATTAATAAAATTATTTTCAATTCATTTTTTTTTTTTTTTTTATAATATAGACTTAGCGTAATTGCCATAACCTCACCTGATCTTAAGTGACGATACGACCCAAGTTGGTGGACACGCTAAGCCTGTGGAGGAACTGGCTCTCAAGTGTAACTGCCGGAACACACATATTGGTATTTGGCGGCAGATTATCAACTTGAGGGTGGTAGCTACCCAGGCGGGCATCAGAAAAAGCCGTACCACCATGCTATGGTTTCCTCACGATGTTTTCCTTCAAGCTCAAGCTCATTGTAGGTGGTTGGATTCGAACTCACGTCCCTTGACGGGAAGTAGTACACACTACCACTGCGCTATCATCGCTTCAAAAATGAGTATACATACTCACTATGTGAGCTCCAGTGTAGCTTTCCTGGTCATGGCCCAAGAGGTCCTGGCCGCCTCATCGCGTGGCACTGCTGCTGGGTCCTCATAGCCCATGAAGAACAGAGAGAACTTCATGTCCGGGAAGTGTAACTGTTTCAACAGAGTCATACCCAGGACTCCGGTGTAAAACGGTATAGATTTTCGAGGGTCCTTGATCCTGTACATCGTCTGCTGGAACATGAAGTCCTGAAACGAGAATACAAATTTAAAATATACATTTTTATTTAATCTTTTTCAGAATGAAATTTCTAACTCGTGTCACGTTTAGGCAGATTACATGAGAGAGTAGATAATATGTAGGTAGATGGAAGAAGAGAGGTATACAGTGTATATTTAATATACAATTTAGACTATCCGTGTTTGGATTTTACATGTAGTATGTTGCTGCATAATTCTTGTTTTATTAATACTTCAAGTTGTGTACAATTTTTACGTATAAATGTTATCTACATTGGTTACGTCCATTTTATATGATGCCTGCACAGACAAACAGACAAAAAATTCCAAAAATGGTGGAAATGGGTTCTGTTGGTTATCCATTAACACTGGTAAATTATTTTTTTAATATATTTGATGTACAAAAAAGACTTTTCTACAGATTTATTATATATATATATATATATATTAGGATATTTATTTATTTTGTATAGAAACACAGTATAATGTAATATAATATGCAACCCTTGATATAAAAGGAGTTCAAAGCACTTGACTGTTGGCTGATCTCGAAACATGTATTCATTTATTTACATAAATTATCTTGTAACATGTATCTTAACAAAGTGGTGACACCCTTACAACTTATCAGGGTGTTATGATATTATTTGTTTTATATCTCTGGCAGGTGAGGGTGAAATATAAGGTCACGCAGGGCTTAACATCGGTTATTTCTAGCTACCAAGTGTGTCTTATCTAGCTCTCTCGTAGTATGTTCAGTTAGATGCGAGAGGCATATTGATAATGAGTTTTATCCTTATAAAAAAGAGGACCATATCATAACTCATAGTATATGCTTTTCTTTCTAATCTGCTTCACTTGTAGGAAACAGTCAAGCTGTAATATTTGAAATATCACCTATATTACACATAATAGGGACAAGTAGATATTTTTGAAATAAAAAACTCATAAAATGCCAGGCCAATTATCAAGCAGGCAGGCTATGACGTCAGGATGATGCGGTGATTGTAAGTACACACTCGGAAAGCAACAGACGGCCGGGCGAATCCCACGTACCCCTCTCTCAGTCCCAGAGGCTGGAAGGGTTTGTGTAAATGCATTTCCCCAAGTAAAAAAAGACTATAACCCCAGGAAAATCTCAAGCCTCTTGTTTACTAAAATAAATCATGTCAAATATTTATTTCAAGTCAAGTGACTTCAATACATATTATCTACAAGTACATGTTTTATTGTTATCTTAACATATTATAAAAAACAATGTTTATCATTTGAGAACTACTGAACTTATTTATATAATTGTTATTTTAAATCATTGATGTAATCACTGGCCATGTTTTACTACACGTATATTTAGTTATATTAATTAATATATCCATCTATACTATCTATACTAATATTAAAAATGTGAAAATGTGTTTGTTAATTTGTTATGCTTTTATGCCTATACTGCTGCATCGATTATGATGAGTTTTGGTATATAAATATATTGAAACTTGGAGACAATGACGAGCTAACTTTTCTTGCGAAAACTTTATTGAAAGTTGGGTAAAGAGATGGATAAACTTTTTATTATGTCACCCGATTTGTTTGGCAAAATCGATATTGATGTGAGCAAAGCCGCATGTGTAATCTAGTAAATTATAAATCAGGTATAAAATTAAATTAAAGTGTTGAAAGAGTCATTCTGAACACTCAGATACAATATAAAATTCCCATTACATTAATTTGTATTGATACCAAAAAGAAAAGAATGAATATGGATCCTGTATTCAACAATTATTACCACACCATAATCTCAGGATGATCTTTATCATAAATGGAAGTCAAACTCACATTTTGAGACTACTGGTGTAATAACAACATATATATTAATGCTTAATAATGTGATAAGAAGTGATAAGAAAATTATGCCATTCTGGTAACTGATAAGACATTATTACAATTATTGTGTAATAATTAAGGCATTATTAAAGTTTTACTATGTTTTAGAATAATGGAAATGAAAATCTTGGGATAAGTTTTCATGGGTTTTTTAATACTTTATAAGATTTCACCTGATGTGGCAAAGGTGGTGGACATGTTAAGCCTATTAAAAGACTAGCTCCCAAGTAAAACTACCAGAACGTACCTATACGTATTTGGCAGCAAAAGTCCAACTTGAGTGTAGCAGCTAACTAAGTAGGTATTACAGAAAGCCCCATCACTATGTTTTCATTATATCTTACTTAAATAATAATTTTTAAAAGTGATCAATATTTATGTTAGTACTAAAGGAAATAAGGATTTTTGAGCAAATTTGTAACAGCTATTGGGTTTTGCTTTAGTATCTGGCTGCACAATTTTTATTATAATTTTAATTGGTATAGGTAGGTAATAGGTCACTGAAGTAAAAACTAGTAGGATTTTGTGTGGAAACATATAGCTTTCAATTAATAATTATTTAAGCTATGTAGGTTACCTACTAGGAACCATATAGAACATGACCACGTCTGGCTCAAGAGATTTACATTTTAAAGCATTAGAAAAATAGACAACTTATTATTTTTATCTCCTTTTAATGCCTGTATCATTCGAGACCTCAAAACATCTTTGGCTGTTTACAGAAAATCGTACTGTTCCTATTTCTGTGTGGTTAATAAAAAAAAATAAGTGACTTAACTACGTACTTGAATGAATGTTTTTTTTATATGCAAATATTTTCCATAAACAGCAAGAGATATTTTTAAGTCTGGACTGACACACTCATTAAAAGGAGATATGACTATTAAGTTGTCTCTTTCTAATGCTTTAAAATGTAAATATCTAAATCTCTTAGGCTAGAAATGATATCGCTCTGTTCAATTCCTATTAGTTAACCAATAAAACTTAAATAATAATTAATGGAAAACTATAAGTCTCCTTACAAAAACCTTCTAGTACTTACTTCAGTGGCCTATTACCTACCTATACCAATTAAAATTATAATAAAAATCATGAGGCCGGATACTAGTGCAAAGCCAGCTATTGATTTGTCATTTATTTATATTGTCACATATAATAATGATCAAAACTGCAGTAGGCATAATAAAAAAAATAGTTTTTTTCTAGCATCTACCATTTTTTTTTAGTTCAAGTGTGCACTATATTCCTCCGTATCATTTATCAATAATTCTCTCCACATATATTTGTGTCCATAATATAATTTATAGACATTAATCTACATAATATACAATTACGTAGAAATATAAACGTACATTTTCGATGCTGGAGATTAGTTTTAGTGTTGTCAATATTTTTGTTTGTGAAGTGTTCGTTTCATTTTCTCGTTTTTTCATAGGAGATTTAGGTCGAATAACGATCACTGGCCGAATTCTAGTATCATAAGGTAGTTCAGTAAGTTTAGAAGCAAAATAGTATTTAAATTTAACAATAATATTCACATACTTTACCTTAGTAGACGGGTCTGGTGTCTGACATAGTGCCTCTACTTCTTGCGGCGAGATACCTTCTTTGGACATGGTCCTAATGAGATAAAAGAATTCAATTACTAGACGAAAACAATATATCACTTTATTATACAACACATTATTAACGTTAAATGAATATTTACTGTATTTTTGTCTAAATTACTTACAGTTTCCTAATAAGAAAAGAATTAAATTAGAAAAATAAGATCGCGAAAGCGTCACACGTCGACGATAAAACGACGATTGACAAAATGACAATTGGGCAAAATGTCATTGCTCAACTTTGTAGAAAATAAAATTTATCTATAGACAAAAAAATAGTAGATCTGTGGATTAAAGTCTGGCATTGAAGGAATAAAATATAGCATTCTCTATGACATTACTTAGTACATTTTGGGAAATCTGGTATTTAATAATTAAAACTTGATTTCTATATCTTGTAGTTTCCGTACACAATATTGCACGCCTCAGGCCTCAAATTGCGAAGCGGGTGAGGTAGTCACAGATCTCTATTCTCGACACGTTACGATAAAGCAAATTTTTGCTCCTAAACTGCCTTTCCACAGCCAATTTGCATTTATATGGTATATAGGTAGATGTATTTCAAGAACACATTTGAAATAATTTATAATCTTACGTTGTAAAAAAAATATTTTATTTTGCTACCTTAAAAAATATGTTTATAATAATTTTGCGTAGACGTTGGAACTTATTTATAAGAAGTGCTCACGTAAATTCTGAAAAAATTACGTGTCGAAACAAGGTTTCGTTTATTATCTTTACTATAACATCAACGAGTTACATATTTCATTTCGACAGCCTAGTACCCAGAAGTTTAATAATATTATAACTTTTTTGCAAACTGCATTTTTTAATGTTTACTATTTTACATTTCACGTTCCAGTATATAATTTTTATTAAGACAAAACCAAAGATAAGGAAAAGACAAAGATACCGAAATCATACAGATAACTCGAACGTTATTTCTTAATAAAGAGGTTAGCGCTTCAACATGATAGAGACTCTAGGTAAAATTATCTACAGAGTTTTTATGACAAGCACTAGCTGGATTAGCTTATTTAAAAAATATAAAATAAGTCAATAGTACGGCTTGTTTTTGTTTTCTTAATTAAATGAATGGTATTAATCCTACATTTTTGGATTTATAAACTTTTATGAAATACTTGCAATAAGTAGTTAAGTAGTAATTCATTAGGAAGAAATGCCTAAAAATATTTTAGGTGCTTTATGGGCTTGCTATTGTAATCCCATACGAACAGGAGTTCCTTTCTTAATGTTCACTCACAAAGACAATTAGACAAACAAGTACGTTACAAAAATAAACGTGTCTGTGTGTGCAAGTCAGGTTTTATTAGCTTAACCAATTTAAAATAGCCAGACATCAACAAGCCTTGAACGTATTATATTTTCTTAGTACTTGTTCATCGCTTTGAGCTATATATTCACATTAGGAATTAGCTCTTTATTCGAAAATGAAACAACCACATATATATATTTCTCGTTTTTAATATCTTATTCATAGGAAGATGCAATAGTGCCAACAATCAAACATACAATAGTAAGAGATACTGGTTACAGCATCTCAGATATAAAACCTCTTTTTGTTATTTAATTCTGTGTTATAATTTCTTCTATCCATGTTACCTTAACTATTTAAAATTATGGCTACCGAGTACCGAGGCAGTTAATGTCAGGAAAGTTTAGTTAATCATTATAATCCTCTTTACTTATTTTACCAAGCCATTTCACATTAAATGTCTGTCAATAGGAATAGAACCTTTTTAGCGTGTTACGCTTTCTGTCTATTGCGTATCAGTGCCAATAGATGTCATTCTTTCTTCCACAGATAAAACTTCTCATATAAATATCGCAGCTCCTCTAGCCATATCAAATCTCGCTCTACAGATGTCACTATGCATTCGAACGCTGAAACCATTCTAGTATTTTTATCATCTGTAAATATATCTCCTACAACACTAAGATAACTTCCTTCGTCGATATTTAGACTAGCTTTCTTTGCCACCTTGTCCATTAAAGTTGATATGATATTTATATTTTCGTCTCTGGAACGCGACGCTTCGTGAAAATGGCGGTTGAGGTCTTTCAAAACGTCAGTCGATGTAAACATATCACTTTTTGTTATATCGTAATATATCTGCACTGAACCTGTGGGATCACTGAGTTCTAAATTTGTTGTTGTTTTTGTTGTATTGTATACACTTGTCACGACGCCGTGTATCATAACATTCTTGAAAGTTAAATCGAACATTTCGTATACATATTTAGTGTTTGTAATTTCTGCTCTAAAAATATCTTGAATGTACAATTTGAGTGGTGCAGTTTGATAGTTACTCATAATAAAACTTAATGTGCAGGTATCTGGTTTCATAAGATACTGTACACTTATAAACAGAACTATATAAAAACATTCAAAACTGAACAGCAAAGATATCTTTGTTTACATTTAAAATTTTAAAAAGTAATTGTCAAATTGACAGTTGGCCTTGGCATGTCAAATTTTAATCAAAAAAGTTTTTCGTACTCTGCCAGCGTAAATTACGTTTTTGCCAAAGTTAATGCGTTCTTTCCAGTACTACTTCTCTTTAAAATTCTTGAAACATCATAAACCATAGATAGATTTATATTCTAGACTTTAGATACAGTTTTTGTAACGGAACTATGTATTTTTTGTACATGCAAAACGGCATAAAAAATTCCTTAGATGTAACAAAATGAAAATTACTAATAATTTATAATCTATACCTACTAATATTACAAATGTGAATGTAAGTGCGTTTGTTACGCTTTCACGTGAAAACTACTTAACCGATCATCATGAAACTTTGTGCACATATTTTTGAAGGTATTAGAAGTAACATAGGATATTTATTATAAAAAAAAATACGAGAGATAAAAAACTTGTTTGTCCAAAAATCTCAAATTGTAGCTACTTTAACGCCATCTAGCATTCTAGAGATACGAATTTCACCAGGTCAGCAAGTAATTATTTAATGTAACAATTAAGGAAACAATATATTAGGTTCAATAATTTTTTTCTTGAGAATAATTATAATGCCAATTATTTTTACTGTGCATATTTTTGGATAAAACCAAGAATGCATTGTGAATGACCTAATTACACGTACATTCAATCAATTAAATCCTTTAATATCGACTTCTCTTATCAAGACTATTTGTGACACAATTTCAATACTTGAGACACTGCTTACAGTTTTATGAAAATACAATCAACATTTTTAAGCTATTCTAGTCATAAATAACCATTGGGAAGCTGTAAAATTAATTGCAGTTACAAAGAAGCGAATAACTGATACGTAAACTAGGACGGGTAAGTCGATCGCGCCAATTATGCAAACTGCGTCCGTCTTGCCTCGCTTATTTGTACAGTCATCTCGAGAGGGTGCTAGTGTTGCGAAATGTCGACAATTTGCATTAATCAAATTAATAGTTCAACAACTTTGCCGACATATTTGCTCGCAAAGTGGTTGTTATTCAACCGCTTTTAAGTTCATAGCGTGGATCCTAAAACGTTGAGGTTTCCAGTTTGCATTAAAGTTTTTAATGTCACAGTAAGTCTCAGTAAATAGTTTTTTTTTCCCAAATAACAGTAATAATATTTTATTTTCTATATATTCTCAAGAGTATATTCCTGGCAAATGGTAGTGTTGTTAATGTGTACGGAGGCCCAGTCAAGGGATGTGAATTCGAATCCACCTACAATTAACTTGAGCTTCCGGAGAAGGAAAACATGGTGATAAAACCATAGCATTGGGGTAGGGCTTTTTCTAATGCCCACTTGGCTAGCAACCACCTTCAAGGTGAAAATCTGCCGCCAAATACCAGTAGGTGTGTTCCGGCAGTTGCACTTGAGCGCCAGTTCCTTCACAGGTTTAGTGTGTCTACCAACTTGGGCCGTACCGTCACTCAAGATCAGATGAGATTATGGCAATAACGCTAAACCTTAACTATAATATATATATATATATATATATATATATATATATATAATACATAATGCGCCGAGTAGTTTTTGAGATAACAATAATATCCAATCAATAATAATGTCAGGATGAGAGGCGAACTTTTTAGCAAACCACGGATTCACTGTAAGCGATAATGATTAAGAGCATAAATACAATCTTACGTCCCTTCGGTAATGTTCCAGCTACGTACGATGAATATGCTTCAAGTGCCAAGCTTAGACTGCCATCAAGCCACTCTTGCATCGCGCTTTATACTAATCGCCATTATAAATATAACTTACCGTTATAAACTACCCTCCTATAACTGTATTCTACCATAAAAAACAAGGCTAATGCTTTAGATAGAGTTTTGGTGGCAGGAAGTAAGAAACACATAACTAAATACATATATATATATATATATATACTTAACCATACCGCCAATGTTTTACGTGTGGACCCCATTGTAGTTTGGAATCAAGCGTGACACCCAAGAACGCAGTATATATATATATGTACGTCGACTCCGGAACAAGCAGACGAAAGATATTTTCCCCCGAGCATATATATATAATATATTTTATCGATATAAATCTTGTCGTACGTGCCGCAGCATTGTTCCGTCTCATCACTGATGCTACTATAGAATCGAAATCGGCTACTTCGCCCGATATCTTCGTTCAGTAGCTCTCGTTATCTTTCGTCCTTTCACACAAACAGGACGCGGGCTGTGCTGTTACCGTTTTTAGTTTCCAGTAATTGGTGTTTTGTTACGTATTGAATTCTGAATTACCGCTGTTTGAGTTCAAAGTGCTCGGGGAAAAATATCTTTTGTCTGCTCGTTCCGGAGTCGACGTCTGGTATTGAAAAGCAATTTTATAATCTCACCTGATCTTAAGTGTCGATACGGCCCAAGTTGGTAGACATGGTATACCTGTGGAGGGACTGGCTCTCAAGTGCAACTGCCGGGACACACCTATTGGTATTTGGCGGCAAATTTTCAACTCTGAGGTGGTATCTACCTAGTTGGGTATCAGAAAAAGCCTTACCACCGTGCTATGGTTTCCTCACGATGTTATCTTCCACCGAAAGCTCAAGCCTGTGGTTGAATTCGAACTCACGTCCCTTAACGCGAAGTCGTACACACTCCACTGATCTATCATTGCTAAAATTTTAATTCATGGCATTATATTGATTCGCTTATTGGTATTGCGGATGGAAATGGAGTGAGAAAATGGACGTGTAATGACTATACATACATCGTCTTCTTGTTCTGTTCCCAAGTCATTTGTAGTCTTTTTTTATAGTTTATAAGTTTAGCGTTATGGCTATAATGTCACCTGGTCTTAAGTGATGATACGGCCCAAGTTGGGGAACACGATAAACCTGTGACTCTCAAGTGTAACTGCCGGAACACACCTGATAAATATATGGCTGCAAATTTTCAAGAGCTCGACACGACTACGAGGTCTTCCTTCACCAAAAGCTCAAGCTCATTGTAGGTGGGTTAGAGCTCATGTCCCTTGACGTTGCGTTCGTAAACACTACTAACTGAACTATCATTACTTCAAAGTTTAGTAAAGTACTAGATCTATATATGCATAGATAAGGTAAATACAGATCCTTTTGAGGATCAATTACGTCAAAACTATAGAACTTATCGGAATAGAGCTATAGCCATGGGATAAAGAGTGTTTCATTGATGGTTCTAGAGCACTTAGGTTTTGGATTCCAGTTTATGTTTTTATTGTGATCAAATTAATTTAATAATGAAACTGAGATGAAACGCTCGGCTGTGTAATGCTCGTTCGGGTAAAGTCGGTTCGTGTTAAGAAGCCGGGATCATATGATCAATGCATCACTGCTATACTCGCTTGCTGAGCGTTACATGAGAGTATGACGTATTAGTCACATTCAGTATCAACATAAACACGGTATGTGTATTGTTCAATATGTTTGATTTAATACGTTATAGTTTTATTTAAAAAAAATGTGTGTAGTTCACACGCGATATAAGCGAAGTGATTTTGACGCATGACTTTTAGAAGTAAGTTTCTACATGTGAAGGCATTTTCTGTTGTGTTAGGTCACGTGATATATTAATCGGTACACAACATACTTTCTTGAACGCCAATGCGATAGTGAGGTTGAGTGTGCCAACTGGCATAAAATCAACGTGCCACTTTCGAAGCGCTTACGCCGTTTCTACATACATTTATTTATAATATCATTGTTTTTTTATACTTAAGGTTTAGCGTTATGGCCATAATCTCACCTGATCTTAAGTGACGATGCGGCCCAAGTTGGTAAACACGCTAAACCTATGGAGGAACTGACATTTTTAAAAATCCCTACCACCATGCTATGGTTTCCTCACGATGTTTTCCTTCACCGAAAGCTCAAGCTCATTGTAGGTGATGATTTCTTAGGTTTACGCGAATATTATTCATTGAAATAAAACTAATTTAAACGGATTTTATAGCGGTTATTTATTAAATTTTGATCCCAACGTTTCGAAAGCTTTTCAGCCTTCGTGGTCACGGGGCGGACTGAGGTGTAGGTTGTCCAGAAATGTTAATGTTACTGTCTACCTTCAATTTAATTTTTATTATTTATAGTGTTCCGATCTACGCAGAAAGAGTTCACAGTGTCTTGAGGTCAGGCAATTGGTCTTTTGGGTTCCGATTTAATTAAATGTATAATTGGATCCCAGACTTGTGCTAGCTTCCAACCATCTTCTCTATTGAAATTTGGATGTTTCTTAATTTCAATATCCTCACGAATCATCCTAGGTAGGAATCGGTGTTCTTTGGCAAGGATTTGTGGCTTGTCGAATCGAAGATAATGTTTGGAGCCTTCTTCTGAATGTTCAGCAACTGCAGACTTCGTAGAGCGTCGGTGTTTAACATCAGCTATATGTTTGTCATTGTAGGTGCTTGAATTCGAGCTCACGTCCCTTGACGCGAAGTCGTTCACACTACCACTGAGCTATCATCGCTTCATATATGGTTGCGATGCAGTCAAACATAATTCTCACTTCTTTCCACCTTGGACAAGAATGAAGATTTTATTTCACGAATTCTTAACTTAGAAATTATTAGTGAACTGTTAGTATAAACTCCATTGTTTTATATCACCTCCAGTTTACATTTTATTGTTCCCTTAGTTCTTCACTTTGTATCTGAATAAATCAAAGTCGAAGGGACACGGAATAGACCTCACCTGATAAGGTGACAATATTAATATTTACCAATGGACATTTACGGTGTGAATGTCATAATAACGAAGTCCAGAAGTAATGTATTATTTTCAACAAACATTCCATTTTTATTTGTGGTCGCCTCTCTTAAACTATTTCATCCAGAGGCATTTGATCTAGGTCGATAATGGGTCTTAATTGTTATTTCCTAGATTTTACGTGCGTCATTACTTGCGTTAATATTGATTTTGCCATACTAATTCGATGACTCAATGAAACGTTTCATACAAAGTCTCCCTCTATTTATTCTAATTCGTATAAGGTTTTCGCTAGAAAAAATAGCCTATCACCATCTCCAAAGTCCCATCTATCTCTATAGCGAAATAAAGCGAAGCGATGATAGCCCAGTGGTAGTGTGTACGACTTGGCGTCTAGGGACGTGAGTTCGAATCCAAGCACCTACAATGAGCTTGAGCTTTCGGTGAAGGGAAACATCGCGAGGAAACCATAGCATGGTGGTAGGGCTTTTTCTAATGCCCGCCTGGGTAGCTACCACCCTCAAGTTGTAAACCTGCCGCCAAATACCAATATGTGTGTTCCGGCAGCTGCACTTTAGAGCCAGTTCCTCCACAGGTTTTGCGTGTCTACGAACTTGGGCCATATCGTCACTTAAGATCAGGTGAGATTATGGCCATAACGCTTAACCTTAAGTATATAAAAAAAAAGCCAAAATGAATTTTGATGAATCATATTCGATTAGGCGGTTTAGGTGTGAAAGCGTAACAAATAAACAAACTTACATTTCAATTTATATTCAGTAAGTATTAAATCTTTTGTAATTAGACATATCCATGACAAACAAGGCCCCCACGATTTTTCGATCCTGGCTTACGATCCAGCACTTTTTTGATGATGTCCTATCTTTCTCATATCATGACCGTACCAACAGATTCGTATTTCCATTACTTTATCTGTATCGTTCTTATTTTGAAAGTACCTCTGATCTAATTGGTAGATGTTGACGTAGAATTATTATTTTTATTCTAAAAATAAAATTATTATTATTAAAACAAGGAAGTCTAAAGATGCTTAAAATCAATCCTGCATCCTATATACCCTACGATATTGAGTCCATTGAAAGATGTTGAAGGGTATATTGCTTTGCATTTTCACTTCGAAATTATAGGTGAACGCTGGTATCGGAAAATTTAACATCGAGCTAAGGATGTGTCGTGACGGAGTGAAACGATTGTGCTACATACCCACATTTGGTTTAATCATCCGCCAAAGTCGGATCAAACGTCAACCAAAGATGTCAGCGGCCAATCAATTCCAAGCGGAAGTGAAAAGTAATATGTTCTTCAACATTTAATTATGAATTTCAGCAAAGTAGTGCCTTCATGAAATATCCTGAGAAATTGGCCTAAAGAGGCATCTAAGTGGCCATCACGACAGCGCTGCCTGGTTTTGAAATTTCATTCTTTGTCAGTCTACGCTGATTTGTATTTTACTACACTTAACATCAGATGCAGTGCAGGCACTTTGCTGCGCGACATTAAAAAAATATATGTAAATTTGTTGTTGATTAAAATAATACTGTCCGGTATTTTAAAGAAACCTTTGTTACCATAATCGATGATGTCAGAGAGCCATCGACAAACGGCTTTTACGTTTTCCGTGAACACAGCTCTGGTCCCAAAAGATTGACAGACGGTGACCCTTATGTAGATTTACGGAGGGTGTCTTTGAATTGGGAAGATATGTTGTTTAAGACTAGCACTTTTGAAGTGTAACTTCTTTAGCACCGTTGTGGTTTGAAACTCGATGAAACGAAAAAGCGACAGTAAAAAGAGACAATCATATACAGGATATAAAGTGCCAGAGAACGAGATAAAAGTGTCTATAAGAATTAATGTATGAGAGAATGAGATACAAGGCAATATACAGTCTCTCTTACAGTGTCCGAGTATTATACGTGTGCTAGGATGTGCGTGTACGTACATGCCTATTACGTAACAAATTTTTGGAGATTTCACTTCAATCGCGTGTGAACTGCACACACATTTTTTTAAAGTAGGTATACTATTTAATATGGCAAGCCATACTTGTGTTAGCTTTATCATTGGTCGCCGCTTTGTTTTTAGCCTTATCGTTGATCTTCTCTATACATTAAATGTCATATTGCAGGGGTTTCAATATTCACACGTTAGTTCAAAATAACTTCATGGATTTAAATTAATATTTACATGTTTGGTTAAAAATAACTTTATAAATTCAAATTGTAATGACGAGATTTTATAAAAATTGTTTTAAAAATCATATTAACACTAGTTCGCATTTAGCGCTTTTAGTTTCCGGTTGTGGCAATATAAAAATGTCTTATAATACTGAGGCAGATACAGTGGAGCTCCAGAACGAATCAGTGGACTGAAGTATTAGTGATATGAAGAACCGAATAGTACGTGCAGCCTATTAAACAAGACGGTTAAGATATAAGGATTTTTACACTTCGTTGTCAGAGTATTCGCAAAGTATCGCAGTTATAAATTAATTAAAATGTGATATTTGTTTACCAATAGTTGCCATGTTGTACCAATTGTTTCAATAGTTATTAACTCGATCACAGCACATTATGAATGTTATAAAAATAACCTTACATAAATTGCTAATATTGTTAGCTATTAAAAATAGAAAAATATATCAAAAATCCTCCAGAAGTTCATTTACTGCATAATTGCAATGTTTATTAACCCCTACCTTATTTTATAGGAGAAAACGTATACTATATACTTCTACATAATACAACATGTCAAACGTTATCAAAATATATACAATGTAACACAGACTCACACAAAAATTCAGAATTACGTTTGATCTGTATATTTTTAACAAAATACACCCAGAATATAGAAAAAAAAGGTAATATAAAATATTTGGATGACTTACATTTTTATTATATGATGTGCCAACCGAATCATGCAAATATTTCATGCATTATAACTATGAAAAATCAAATACTACATTAATTGTATAATAGATTACATTTGTAAATAGAATATGACATGTCTAACGGCTGTCGTGCTAGTTATATAGATTTTTAACGCATGGTATCTCTTACATGATTATGGAATTACTAAAGAAAGTACCTACGCACTTATTAAAAAAAATCAATTTAGATCCATGTCTCTATTTTTCGTCGATAGTGGAAAACATGACCTTTGAAGTGATGTATACGTAACTAATTTTGACAACGAGTTAAGAGAGGTACGGCGTTACCACGAAAACATCTTTAATAAATTGTGTATATACAATTGTATAAATAAATGATTTATATTTGCACCGTTCAGAAACGTTAAAACATCACGTTCATATAACGGGCCCACATATACTAATTAACTACGATATAAAACACAAGTGTATCCGTCTAATTCCATTAATGACTGCGCACCAACAAGGAGATATTGTTATTGTTTCGACGCCATTTTCAAAACGAGCGAAATGGCTGCCGCTCCGTACTGCGCCGCTCTGTTGATGTTTTGAGCGGGAAAGTTGTACGTTTTTATGAAATTAGATATATTTTTACAAGGAAAAAACGAAATAGCACGCAGTTTACTTTTTATTTTTCTTTGTGCTTTAATTTCAATTTTATTTGTTATTGTTTTGAATAATCAAAACTTAGTGTTTCTTTTACATTTATGGATATGCTCAGGTAGAGCGTAGGTATTCAATTTATAATGTTGTTAAAAGAAAACTTATCTTTTCAATTTTGGATTATCCTTCAGTTATTTTAAGGATAACCTCCGTCATAAGGGGGGAGGTGTTATGCCCTAAACATATATGTAAAAGAGACAGTGTCAACATAATTAATAATGTATAAAAGCTTTGTCATTTTCAATATTAAGTCAGTCTATGTAAGTCGTTTGACGAATCTATACATCTGTTCGGTTCCTAATAAAAGTGTGTGCTTGTGTTCTTGCCTTTTGATTTTTTTTAAAAAGGCCTCACGGATTGCCATCCTAACAGTACGTCAAGTCGAATAAAAAATATCTCAACAAAAACGTTGACACAAAAACACTGAGCATTTTATTACTATGAGTATTGCACGAGGAGACGGCATTTCACTGATATACCTACTCGTTCGGCGAGGGTTACATGAGAAATCATGACGCACAATTGGTATTCAGTATCGACATAAATACCATATGTGCCGTGCCTATACGTTTTATCTATACATATAAATAAAATTGTGTCTGTATGTAATATGGAAATATCCGTTTTTACTACATGTATATGAATATATACGGTACATACACCAAAATAATATTTTTTTATAATTTTTGTCTCTCTATCTGTTTGTTCCGGCTAATCTCTGAAATGGCTGAACCGATTTTGATGGGGCTTTTATTGGCAGGTGGCTGATGTAATAAGGAGTAACTTAGGCTACGTTTATTTTAGAAAAAATATTTTGTTTTAGAAAAATAATGTTGTTGCAATGTCCAAGTACTGTCCAGTACCGCGCGCAGCTCACGCGCATGCCACTGGGCCGTCACGTCAGGCGAATTAATATTAGTTAAATATATTCATAGTTAAGACAGGACAAAGTCTGTCGGGTCAACCAGTTTAATATATAATAGTTTTATGTTGTATTATTAACTTCGCCTTGATAATGTTTTCACTTCTGTCGCGTTGTCTTGAACACACGTTTGTTTGAAACATCTGTAGTTTGTCTCATCAGGAAGATAGATGTATAACAGAGCATTACGCCATTTGCCATGACGGCAAACGGGTCGGTTTTATTACCGAAGCGTGCGAATAAGTGATTCATATCCTTATTAATATATGCGAAAGTGAGTTTGTTTGTTACGCTGTCACGCCGAAACCGTTGAATCGATTGTTATGAGTTTTGGTTCAGAGGTAAACAGGACATTGGAGACGGTGATAGGCAACTTTTCCTCGCCAAAATACTATGTGAAAGTGGGGTAAAGAGTGGATAAACTTTGTATAAACTTTTTATTGTGTCATCAGATTTGTTCGACAAACCCAATATTAATGCGAGCGACACCGCACGTAAAATCTAAAATATGCAGCAATAGTTTTGTAAAAACTCTACAAGGTGTTAAAAACCGGTCGGTAATAAAGGTTTGATTATCAGGAAAGGGAACCCTAGAAAATTGCGAGTCTATTCAGTACGTACAAGCTTCATCCAAGATAAGGCGAATCGGTGCCTCGCTGCGGTCTATGGGCTGTCGATTATTGCCAACGATTCCTATAGTGCTGCGAAACGTTTTATCGATAATTATAACTCACGATATATCTATTTTATAAAATTTTAATAGTTTATAATATCATTGGTAATATAAGACTTTACATAGATGTTTATTATATAGTAACATTGATAAGCACTTTGAATCTAAAATGTAATTCGCGCGATATTGTTCTGGGATTTCAAAGTACTGTTGGATTTTGTGTACTTTGTTATTCGAAAGAATTGTTTATGTGTGTGTAGTTCATGGCGTCAAAACAAAAATCGAGTGAATATTAAAGTAAGATGTATGGTGATATATTTTTTTTATTAATGAGGTGTAGAAATACGTTTATAGTTTTTTTTATAGTTAAGGTTTTGTGTTATGGATATAATTTCACCTGACTTTAAGTGACAATACCGCCCAAGTTGGTAAACACGCTAAACCTGTGACAGAACTGGCTCTCAACTGAACTGCTGGAACACACCTATAGGTATTTGGCGGCAGATTTTCTGCTTGAGGGAGGTTGATAATCAGGCGGGAATTAGAGATATCCCTAGCATCATGATATGGTATTCTATATTCTATGCTATAGAGTTTCCCTTTACAGAAAACCCAAACACATTGTAAGTGGATTCGAACTCACGTCCCTAAACGCGGAGTTCGTACACATTACTACTTAAATGGATTGCTAGGTGGGAGGGGCGTATGTCAAGACTCATCGGGTAACAAGCACCGTAAAACTACCTACTACAAAGCACTATGACGATACCTCAATCTCCCTTGTTGCTAGAAACTAATTGCAGTTTTCACACTTTCTCTAATCCCTGACGGAAGAATATAATTGAAATTAGGCAATGTTATCTTGCAACGATTATTAACGAAGAGAAAAAAAAGTATCGGATAACACATGTCAAACTGATTTTGACATGTATCATCCCAAAGATTTTTATTTCTATACGAACCTAAACGTAATACCACTCTCTGTCTTATCACGATATCACCAAAACTACCAAATTTACAGACTTGAAATTTAGTGTAAAGTTTTTTTTTGCGGCATAGATAAACAAAAAGATCGGATTTTACGAGCACATGTGTAAAATCGTTTCGTTTAATGGTCTGCACGTACTATATGGTTCTCCGCATCACTAATACTTCAGTCCACTAATTCGATTCAGAGCTTCACTATCACTGACTTTTTTTTTTTTTTTTGTGGGGAAATGTATTTATGGATCCCCTCCCAGCCTAGACGGACTGAGAGGGGTATGTGGGACTCACCCAGCGCTAAGCGCCGGGAATACCCACTAAAACCCCACGGCTATCTGTCGCTTTCCCGGGGCAACGCAAGTCCGTGCATGCAATCACCGCGTCAACCCAGTATTGCAAAACACGCGATTTTATATTACTAGAACCGGAAGCTAAAAGCGTGCTTATAAAATCTCGTCATTACAATTTTAATTTATAGAGTTATTGTTAAACGAAAGTGTACATTTCAATTTCAATTCATAAAGTCATTTTTAATCAAACGTGTAAATATTAAAACTCCTGTAATATTAGAGTAAATATAAAGAGACGATCAACGATCAGCCTAACATATGTGGTTGCCGAAAAAACACGAACGAAGACGAGGGCACCAGAAAGTCACCTATATATAAAAGTGTTGTATTTGAACACACCATAATACTATCATAATCAACCAAAGTGTAATATTTGAACATACCATAATACCCTCATAATCAAATTTAAAATACAATGGGCGGACAATCTCCGTAGCCGTTTTTGCTGTAAATATTTAAGGACCAAGTTAAAACTTTGCAATTTGTATTCGGGATGTAAACGTCGTTTAATTTGTCATTCTGTTTTATTATTTAGTATGAAAAAATTATAAGATATAAAATATATCCCTGAAATACGCAACGAAGGCGTCTGTTAAGGTGCCAATAATTCTGGCAAATCGCTACGTTGGATAGCTATGAAGATTTTTTAAATATGTTAGATGCCTGATTTTTGATCCCGCGTAATTACTTTGTATTGTCTAAATTTGTACATGACGTTTATTATATTCTTCATTAAGATATGTACTAATCACTTTGGGTCCTATTGTTACCCCTTATAACTTTTTTTAAAGTCACTATACCAGTACATTGGTAGCGTGTACATGACGCCACGTCAAGGAACGTGAATTCGAATCCTTCTACAATGATCTTGAGCTTTCGGTGAAGGGAAACATCGTGATGAAACCATAGCACAATGGTGGAGCTTTTTTAATGCCCGCTTGGCTAGCTATCACTCTAAAGTTGAAAAGTTACCGCGAAATAGGTATCTTCCGGTAGTTGAACTTTTTTTTTTTATTTTTTTTATTAAGGTTTAGTGTTATGGCCATAATCTCACCTGATCTTAAGTGACGATACGGCCCAAGTTGGTAGACACGCTAAACCTGTGGAGGAACTGGCTCTCAAGTGCTGTTGCCGGAACACACCTATTGGTATTTGGCGGCAGTTTTGAGATCCAGTTACGTCACGAGGCTTAACGTGACCACATTGTTACTCAGTATCATGTTAGATTGTGGCCATAACGCTAAACCTAAACCAATTCCTCCCCACTGTCATATTTGTAGGACACTATTTTCAAAATTTCTTTTTACATATTACGAGTTTTATCTTTATTATTTCTGATGAAATTCATATGTTGACACTATTTTTCTAATAAAATATATATTTTTTTCGCTGTAAAAAATGTTTAAATAGTAAAAATAAAAGTCTTAATACGTAAAAAGACATTTTGAAAATAGTGTCCTAAAGCTATGACAGTGGGGAGTCATGGGTTAAGTTAAAAAAAACCTCACTCATGCACAGTACCAGAATATAGCTACATATTTAAATACCATCACCAAGATTACTACCACCATACCATTATCGGGATATACTTCATGCTCAACCTTCTTTCTAGAAGTAGTATTATTTTTCATTAAACTCTTTTATTAGCCTGAGAGACAAGCATGATTTAAATATTTAAAAAATAATTTAAATTTTTGAAGCGATGATAGCTCAGTGGTTGTGTGCACCACTTCGCGTCAAGGGACGTGGGTTCGAATCCAAGCACCTACAATGAGCTTGAGCTTTCGGTGAAGGAAAACATCGTGAGGAAACCATAGCATGGTGGTAGGGCTTTTTCTAATGACCGCCTGGGTAGCTACCACCCTCAAGTTGTAAACCTGCCGCCAAATACCAATAGGTGTGTTCCGGCTGCAGCACTTAAGAGCCAGTTCCTCTACAGGTTTAGCGTGTCTACCAACTTGGGCCGTATCGTCACTTAAGATCAGGTGAGATTATGGCCATAACGCTAAACTTTGAGTATAAAAAAAAATTACTAGGAATCGTGACAAACTGGTCACACCCTATATTAGACTCAGTAAGACCTGTAGCAGTTTTTTAGGTAATAGTGTTAGGTTTTACAATAAACTCCGAAAGTACATTACCGAATAACTGGACAGTATGTTCAAGTACCATGTTCAACGGGTTTTGTTTCCAAAAAGATATTACAGGGTGGATCGATATGTGAGCGATCGTGATGTTTGGAATTGACACCCCTCTCTGTACATCCGCTAATAACTATTCTAAATACAAAAATATACCGAAAAAGGATATAAACGCGCAGATCGAGTTCTTTACCGTCTCTTCTCGATGACTGCTTTACTTTGCGAACCGCTGGTAATTTTGACGTTCAAAAGCGCCATATAAGGGTCCAAAATAAATTAAAAAAAATAATTGATTTGATTATTTCAAGTTATCGAAGAACGTAAAGTCCCTAAAATTCTATAGATATGATGAATTATTATATAATTTTTTTATCGTGTATATTCATCGATAGCTACCGCATCACTAGCCCGGTGCATCTCACGTGCCGCGCTGAGTCACCGCTGGCCGGATGCCAAGGATGCGCTGCCGGGAACTCGAATATGTGTAATGTTTGGAAAATATAAAAAAAATATGTCATAATTGTTGAACGATTTCGTCTAGTCTCCATGCCTTTACAGTTTACTAGATTTTACGTGCGGCTTCGGGCGCGGTAATATTGATTTTGTCTTACAAATCGGATGACATAATAAAAAGTTTCATACAAAGTTTATCCCTCCCTATACCCCACTTCCGATAAGGTTTTCTTGAGGAAAAGCAGCTTTTCACCGTCTCCAGGTCCCCGTCTATATCTATACCGATAGCTATTTTGAAGCGATGATAGCTCAGTGGCGGTGTGTACGACTTCGCGTCAAGGGACGTGAGTTCGAATCCAAGCACCTACAATGAGCTGAGCTTTCGGTGAAGGAAAACATCGCGAGGAAACCATAGCATGGTGGTAGGGCTTTTCCTAATGCCCGTCTGGCTAGCTACCACCCTCAAGTCACCTGCCGCCAAATACCAATAGGTGTGTTCCGGCAGCTGCACTTGAGAGCCAGTTCCTCCACAGGTTTAGCGTGTCTACCAACTTGGGCCGTACCGTCACTTAAGATCAGGTGAGATTATGGCCATAACGCTAAACCTTAAGTATAAAAAAAAAATTATTACAATCGGTTCTGTGGTTTAGGCGTGTCACGGTAACAAACAAACAAACAAACTCATTTTGCATTTATAATATTAGTAAGCATAAATTCTACGTGCGGCTTCGCTCGTGGTAATTATGTTTTTGTCAAACAAATCGGTTGACGCAATAAAAAGATTCATACAAAGTTTATCCGTCTTTTTACCCCACTTCCGATAAGGTTTTCCTGAGAAAAACCAGCCTATCAACGTCTCCTGGTTCCCATTTATCTTTATACCAAAACTCATCATAATCAATTCTGCGCTTTAGGCATGAAAGCGTAACAAACAAATAAACACACTTTCGCGTGTATAATATTAGCATGATTACAGTTATCATGCATATTGTAAATGTTTTATCAGTAGTAGAACAAGGGTAATACATTTAGGTATCATCTAGAAGCGTATACCTAAATACCGTGATGTATTCTTCAATTATTGCTCTATCAAATACAAAACGTATTCCACGCCTTATAAGCGAAGCGTTGAGGTGGGTACTACTGTCACTTCACGCAAAACAACAGAGTTTTCAAACTTAAAATGTCTCTGTTTATCATATATTGCACTTGTAAAATAATATATACACACACGTATCAAGAAAACATAGTATTTGTAACACTCATGCTATTTTTAATGCCATTTTTGTTATTTAAAATAGTTAAAAAAACTGTTTACTAAAAGTTTTGTCTTGCACGTCCGTGTGTCTGTACGTGCGGATCCTGTTTGTTATCACGATAACGACCGAAATACTTTACTAATCGAGTGTTTTCTTTTTCTTACGCTTCAGTAAAATTAGGAACAGAACCAGACGGTTCATGTTGGTAGACACGCTAAACCCGTGGAGGGACCGGCTCTCAAGTGCTACCGCCGGAACACACCTATTCGTATTTGCCGGCAGATTTCCAACTTGAGGGTGGTAGCTAGCCAGGCGGGCATTAGAAAATACCCTACACACTATGCTGTGGTTTCCTTACCTTCACCGAAAGCTCATGATCATTGTAGGTGGATTCGAACTCACGCCCCTTGACGCGATATCCGTACACACTAGGACTGAGCTATCATCGCTATAAATGAAATAATATGTGTGTTTCTAAATTATAGAATGTAATTCAATTCGCATACATGAATGTTAATTTAAATACAGTACACAACATCAAAGTACGTGAACTTAACATAACCATTTGAAATTCAAATTAGCAACGTTCCAGAGATGCCTATTACTCCTGCTTATGCTGTTACGGACGCGCCGTAACGATACTAACAATAGTCGAAAATTTAATATTGTTAACAGCGAAACAAGGTTACGCCGGGAGTTATCTTAGTTTCAACTCAAACGAGTGGTGCTGTTTCAGGTAATTTTCATCGTGACATATGGTCGTATAGCTTCTCCAACTTTTTTTCGAGCGAAGTGTCTTATCACACTTGACGGACGGGCGCTGGACAAATGAAAATGTAAGATTATTGCGTCACGACACGTTCTTTGGTCTATACTGCACTATATTTCTATAGTGTAGACGGTGAAACATTGCGCTTACGTGTGCCCAGAAATACATGCACGATGATTGGTCCAAGACAGCCAATATGTTCTCAACGGCTGCGCAGATATATTTAGTCTGTACACGCCATACGCGTCAGTCATAAAATGGATTTCTAGCGCCTGTAAGTAATTAAATGAAACGCAGAGATAACTAATGAATTAATGGAACGGTAGGTAACATCGTAATTAATATATTTTTTGTAGTTGTAAAAATAAATATGTTATTGTCCATCATTCAATTTATCTAATTAATTGTAATACGCTAAGAAACAGCTGACGCGTATGACGTTTACAATCTATATCTGCGCAGACGTTGAGAACCTACTGGCTGTCTTGAACCAATGAGCGCTCACTTATGACTGGACACATCCAATAGCGTACGCGCTTTGGATAACCATTACCACTATAGAACTATAGTGTAATATAGAACATACTACGGAAAAGGTTATGACGGCAAAATCTTACATTTTCATTTGTCTAGCCTCCATCAAGGTACCTACTTACCGTTATCAGAAATTTACAGAGTAATAGCCGTAAAGTTTACAGTTTTTAATGTTGTAAAACAAAGGTAAATTTATTATATTCTCGATGATTCGTTGCGCATTTTGCACGTCGGTGTGTTCGTCACTACAAAATTTTCAGCTATAAGACGTTTTGTAGTGTAGGTACCAACCAGCCTAGACTCGGCTGGAGTTTCGTGATGGATGATGTACAGTACATGAGACGTACAGATACGTACAAAAGCATTGTACAGAGGGTTTATATTTTAGGACATCGGTACAAAACAGGTAAATAGAAAATCGCGCTTTACCCTTTTTTTACATTTGTTTGTCGTATGGAGTTAAGCGGAACCCCTTTTAAAACGTATTTAGCTGTACACTGAACATTAAGATTCAAATACCTATTGATTTGAAGCGATGATAGCTCAGTTGTCAGTGTGTACGGAAGCCGCTTCAGTCGATGTTAGTTCGAATCCTTGTAATAAGCTTGAGCTTTCGGTGAATGAATACATCGTGATGAAAATATAACATGGTGCTAAAGCTTTTTCCAATACCCACCTTCAAGTTAAGAATCTGCTGCCAAAAACCTATAGGTATGTTTAGGCAGTTGAATTTGAGAGCCAGTCCCTCCGCTAGTGTTAGCGTGTCCACCACCTTGGGCCACATCGTCACATAACACCAGATGAGATTGTGGCCATGACACTTTACTTATAAAATATAAAAACTGGTATCTGTTTCAGATTGCAAGACAGTAGTGAAACATCAATACATCTCTCTCGCTCCCTCAGTCGTCTCGAGTCGATTATACCTGAACGAGCGTCACAAAAAAAGGTTGTAGATCAGAATTTCAAAGCCAATAAGAAGTTTCACTTCAGTACACATTAATTTTGATCCCGACGTTTTGAAAGCTTTCAGCCTTCGTGGTCTACGTGGTGACTGGCGAATTACCATCAAAGTTCCCCTTTTAGGAATTCAAATAAACGTACTGTTAGTTATAATATATTTTTCACGGTGTCTGTACCTCCCGTCGACTTCAAGTTAATGTTTGAGAAATAAGTAGCATTTTAACTAATTAAAGTCGAAGCACTTTATGAATATTGGCTTAACAACGTAAATACAACACAGTGAATAGAACTCTACACGGATATAACGTGTAATAGTTATGTGTATTATTATTATAAAGTGGAAATGTTTGTCTGTTTGAAGAGCACACTAATATTACGAACTACCGGACGGAGTTCACAAAATATTTGTTGTTTTTTATGTCGCAGTATTAAAAGAAGGCTTACGACTATTTAAAATCACCATTTGATGGGTATTAGCTGGTTTACAAGCTGTATTGAAATAATTTACAGAAACGGGCGAAAAATTTCCAATAATTTTTTGTTATATGCAAACGAAGTCGCGGACGTAGCTAGTCTAGCTGGAAAGCCAATTATACGTAAACACAACTTGGATGAAGATCGCCGGAAGTGATGATAGCTCAGTTGGTAGTGTCTACGGTCATCGCGCTAATGGATGTGGGTTCGAATTCACTCGTAATGAACATAAGCTTTGGGCGAAGAAAAATATTGTGAGGTAACCATAGCATGGTGGCTTTTGTTAATGCCTTACTAATTAACTACCATCAGGTAGAAAAAACTGTCGCCAATTACGTATTATGTGTTCCGGCAGTTGCATTTGAGATCCAGTCTCTCCACTAGGTTTAGCGTGTTCACCATTTTGGGCCACGTCGTCGCTTAACATCAAGAGAGATTGCGTTCGCAACAAAAAAAAACACAAAAAAGGCATAAAATAATACACAACATAGGATCAAACAACTAAGTACAGTAGAACCTCTATAAGTCGAATGTCAAGGGAGAAGACAAAAAATTCGAGTTATAGAGTTTACGACTTACACAGAATGGAGGTTTTGGTGTTTGAAGGGAAGGGAACAAAACAGAATTTCGAAATTTGGAGGTTTTCAAGTTATCGAGGTTCTACTTTATGTGAATTAAAATAAAAACATAACATGTATAAATTCCGCCAAAAGTACCGAACACTGTTAATAAATATAGAAATTTAGACATATTTTTTTTTACTTTTGACGTCGCGGCATCTTTTGCCAGTGTCATTATAAGTTTCTTATCCAGTCCGGTTGCATCTTATCTATGGTTCTTACGTTCCTATATATCTATAGGTATTCTCTACGTAGTGTTATGCCCGAATAATATATGTAAATGAGACAATGTTAACATTATTAAGAATGTATAAAAGGTTTGTGGTTTCGTTATTAATATCTTACTTAACTTAAGTTAGCCTATGTGAGTCGATTTTTAATTTTTTATGACATCATTTTTATATAGTTAAGGCTTAGCGTTATGACCATAATCTCACCTGATCTTAAGTGACGCTATGGCTCAAGTTGGTAGACACGCTAAGCCTGTGGAGGGACTGGCACTCAAATGCAACTGCCGTAACATATCTATTGGTGTTTGGCGGCAGATTTTCAGCTTGACGGTGGTAGCTAGCCAGGCAGGTATTAGAAAAAAACCCTCCTACCATCCTATGGTTTCCTCGCAATATTTTCCTTCACCGAAAATTCAAGCTCATTGTAGGTGGTTGGATTTGACCTCACGTCCCACGACGCGTCGTTCCTACACACGACTACCGAGCTATCATCGCTTCATCAATTTGTTTATTTGAGCCCACATATACTTGTAATGTATAACTAGAACTTTAGTAAGATTTATGGATTCTGTGACATCACGAAATTGTCTAAAATTTTCTTATGAGCTGCAATTAGGTTAATATACTGTGATCATCGCAAGGGGGATTAGTTGTAAAGTTAGAAAAAATAAGAAAACATCGAATTACTCTTCTTATGATATATATTAAACCAATAAATTATTTACACAGTTAAAACTTAACGTTAAACACTTAGTTGAAATTTAAATATCTATTAATCTTATCTATGAATCTGTTCGAGAGCACTGGATGTTGGACGATTCTGTTTTTCAAACTAGCAATAGTCGATACTAAATAACTTCGGGGCGTTGTAACTGTTATCGGCGTTGGCGGAAATAACGCTATTTTATGTTTCGAATTAGCATAGAAACTCGGCTTAGCAGCTACAATAACATTTTCTGTAGACGTCTCGTAATTTATATACTTAGCAGTGGACGATGGAACTTCGACATAACTTTGCCGCGTGTCATACAAGTTTTTTGTTAATAAATCATCGTTTAACCCGTTGTATGTTGGCCTATACGTTGACGTGATAACACCGAAACTATTACCTACTTTATTCTTATCAATAAACTGGGAATATTTACTTTTATACGGCTGATAACTTTTACTATACTCTGAAGAGTAATCATCGATAGGATACTCGCGAGAATCATAATTATTGTAATAGTCCTTTAGAGGATCTCTATTATATTTGAAATCTCTTTGTATCTGATTATTATTGTTATAATCTACATCAACATTGCTATTTACAATGTAGTTATTATCTGTGTAATCGTGTTTAGGGTTGTGATTGATATAGCCGACGTTATCGTTGTGTTGTTTGTTGTTAACGTTATAACTGTTTGCGATAACGTTGTAGTCTCTGCTGTTATTTATAGCGTCGGATACGGTTTCCGCTTCATCGTATTTCACGTCTGCCTTGTATCCGTTTTCGTCGGCTGTGTAAGAAACTATTTGCATCCTGCCGTCAGGCAAGCGAACCCTGTACTCTCCGTTAGTGGCGGAGCCTTCACTTTTCTGTGAGTGCGAAAAATCATCTCCGGTTTTCTTGTCTTTCACGGAGTAGGAGAAGGCGTAGTTTTGGCCCTGAAAATGGATAATAAAATTACGTCTACATGCAAATGCATGATGGCGTGATGGCATAGTGTATAAATGGCACAGGCATCGCGTCGATGGGCCTGACTTCGAATCAAGGAAAATGACGTCATGAAACCACAGCATAGTATTAGAACTCGGCTTGGCTCGACTAGTTACTACACCCAAGTTGAAAATTAAATGCTACATATATATATTGGTAATCTATTTTTTATAATCTGTGTAATATAAAAACACCCCTATAATATTTTTAATAGATATTTAACACACAAGATGATACACTTACATGATCATATTCCGAGCTGGTTCCGTCGCGGATTTCATTGCTTTGTTGATGCCTGTAGTTCGGGTCCTTTACCTAAAATGAAATTAAAATACTTTATACATTTATACCCAGTGAAGACGCATATGAACGTCAAAACTGTCTGTTCAGAGAATAGCGCAGTCATCGAGGAGAACCACCAAGAAACTCGAGCTGGTTGTATTATCTTTTTTAGGACCATATTTATCCAAAGAAAAAGTAACAAAATTAGTACAATGCTATAGTTCAGTATGTTAGATCCGCGTACATAACCCGCACTGTGACTGAATAGGTGAGCTATTTAGCATACATTACTATTAGAATTAGTCAGTCTCACGGGGCCTTCGGGCTGAGTGAGTGTCTTCTGCTGTCGACTCCAAAGCTGTGAAAGACCCTACAAGTAACAGCATATATCTCCTTCCGTTTTTTGTCCTGTTCTCAAGTTATTTAAGGTCGGCGCAATACGTTTTCTTCATCCATAAACCTTTATCGACCGCCTTCTCTACATTCTCTCCCTTTCATTTCATATAATTCCTAATAAACTCTATCTATCTCTTCTTCGGCCTTCCCTTTATATCCTTCAGCGTTTATATTCATTGCTTTTCTCAATACATGCGTTTCCTCTCTTCTCGTGATATATTCAACCTTTGACTTTCTACTTCTTTACCAATTGCACAACTTTTAAATTCTTTCTAACATACTCTTTTTCCTAACTTTGTCTTTTCTTGTAACACCACACGTCCATCTCAAAATTCGCATTTCTGCTCCATGCAATCGACACCCATCCATCATCTAACTAGTCCAGTATTCCGATGCATCATATCACATTCCTAATAGAAAAAAAATGTTCACCTCTATCTCATATCTTCTCGGTTCATAATGTTGTTCTGGTCGTTTCTGTTGCGCTTTGTTCGATACGACGTTGTATATTATCGGCAACGGTGTTCCTTCCTGTATATAAAACAATAAACAGTTTATAGTTAAGACATGTAAGTGACTGAGTTGACTGAGATGCGGAGTTTTCAGTCGATAGTTTCAGAGTATTTATTGTTTTAAATTCCATAGTTCATTTGCAATTTTTTTTTTAATTTATTGTTGTATTGGTAACGGTGATCTTTCCTGTATATAAAATAATAAACAGTTTATAGTTAAGACATGTAGGTGACTGAGTTGACTGAGATGCGGAGTTTTCAGTAGTTGGTTTTAGGGTAATTATTCTTTTAAATTCCATAGTTCCTTTGCTATTTTGTTTTTAATTGACTGTTGTACACGTTGAATGGTATTTGCTTTCTATTAACCATTTTATTTAGACTCTCTATTGGTATTTGGAGGCAGATCTCCATCTTGAGGGTTGTAGCTAGCCAGGCGGGCATTACAAACAGCCCTGCCACCATGCTGTGGTTTCCTCACGATGTTCACCTTCACCGAAAGCTCTAGCTTATTATAGATGCTTGGATTCGAACTCACTCACACTACCACCAGAGCAATCATCGCATCCGAAATATATTAATAGATTTTTGTGGTACACATTACTGAAAAACTGTCACACTTTTAGCTTTGGGTTATCAATTATAAATGTATTATATATTCTTATAAAAAAATTGACTACATAACAATTCATATTTATTAGAATTTTATTGTATTAATAACGACATCTGCGAAAATTGTAAAATCAATAAAATATTGTGTATCTTATCTACTAAATAATTAAAACGTTTCCCCCCCCTGACAGATTAAAAAGTACTCAAAACTCATATACCTATATTAAAATGTAGAAAACAGAAAGAAAACCGCATCGGAAATTTTACGTTTGGCTTAAATAAAAAAATATTCATCGTATGAAATATTTGCGAGAAGCCCGTATTAATTAATAATCTATGCATTAAAAAATAATTAACTTTTAAAAATTGTCTACGACTATTAAGTGGAAAACTTCAAGAGCCCTCCTAAAGCACAGTTTTAGTTAAGTATTTTGAGCGTATTTCATTTAGAGGCAGTAGACTGGAGTATCAAGAATAGTTTGTGTTTGTTATTAGGTAAATGATGGAGTAACGCTTATGAAATTCTGCGAAAGGCTATTTATATTTCTAATGAATCATCGATGGCCACGCAACCGTGTACAGTTTAGCTAACGAAACACCTGTTTCTTTGCCACGATGTACAATGGGCTTCATCAATCATAAGCCTTGAGGAGTTGAATGGATGGGGGAAAAAAAAATATCGTAGTACTTCGACGGGAGCGTGGGGCCGGGAAATCAGCGATTTATCTATTTTTAATTTTATTTTTTTGTTAATGTTTCGCGTTATGGCCGTAATCGCACCTGATTTTAAGTCTGATACGGATAACGATACGGCCCCTGTTGGTGGACACGCTAAACCTGTGGAGGAACTGGCTCTCAAGTGCAAATATACTATCAAGCCTCCAGGGATACTGTCAGGACCACGATATCGTCGGCGAACCGAAGGTGGGTGATGTCCAAAAGCTTGAAGACATCTTTCAACGCAGTTGTGATTAGTTTCGGAGATATCTCCCTGTCTCACACTTCTCTGCAGTCGAATCAATTTCGAGCTCTGATCCTCGGGAGGAACTGGCATGGAGGCGTTTTCGTACAATCACTTTGACATCTCAATGTACTAATGCTATGGATCAACATATATTTTTTATTTCACAACACCAGATACCTCCAAAATATCAAAAGCGATGATAGAGCAGTGGTAGTGTGTAGGACTTCGCGTCAAGGGACGTGAGTTCGAATCCAAGCACCTACAATGAGCTTGAGCGAAGGAAAACATCGTGAGGAAACCATAGCATGGTCGTAGGGCTTTTTCTGATGCCCGCCCTCAAGTATGAAAATCTGTCGCCAAATACCAATAGGTGTGTTCCGGCAATTGCACTTGAGAGCCAGTCACTCCACAGGTTTAGCGTGTGTACCAACTTAGGCCGTATCGTCACTTAAGATCATGTGAGATTATGGCCATAACGTTAAAGCATAAACAATTAAAATAAAATCATGTGACTACATTTATATGTCTAATGGAATTATTATAATAGTTAATTATTCACCTAATTTTACGAAAAAGGTTAAAAAGATTAACAATTATGGGTTTTCGTGGGTAGTGGTTACACCCATTGGGTGATTGGATGAACTTTGAAAGCAGTTCTCAGTATTTAGCACATGTGTTGGATCATCCTGAAGCATTTACTGAGTACATGTACCTTTCACCACGCAAGTCTTGCATAGACATGGAAATCCCAATGTTTATATCGATATTAATATTATAAAGTGGAAAAGTTTGTTAGTTCATACGTGCTACTCTTTGAAAGTACCAGTCAGATCTCATAAATTATTTTTGTATTTGGTAGAGAAATTATTAAAAGTGGCAATAGGCTATTTAACATCACGCTTCTACTAACAGGAGCAAAGTTATATTGAACAAAGTTTCAGAAACGGGCGAAAATGTTTTTGATGTAAAATATCTATAGGCGAGGGTAATAAACCTGATTGTTGGCGTGGCGACACAGGCCGTGGCGACATAACCTTACGCTATATGACGGAATCTATGTACTATACGTAGTCTATACGTAATAGTGTTAGTTAGTTAAATTTTGAATATTTGTATTTAATAAAAATGGATATTTATGTAAGAAACAGTCATTATTTTAGAAGACAAAATTAGTAATGCTTTCTCTTTTCATTATGCCGTATCTGCATCCTGCCGTAATCTGTTTTTTTACGCATACAACTTATACAAAATAATTTCGATGTTTCACATCTGCCAGGCGTCCCGTGACGGGACACTTTTTTTTTCGTTTCACGCGAACGGTGTTCCAGGCACTTCTTTATAAATATTAAAAATATTATCAAGGTGCTTGTTAAACTTTATAGAATACTAGATTTTCCATGCGGCTTCGCTCGCGTATATAGTGTATCATCAAACAAATCGAACGACGCAATTAAAAGCTTCACGCAAAGTTTTTCCCTAGAAAAATTAGCCTACCACCGCCTCCAAGGTCCCCTCTACCTGTATACTAAAACTCATCGTAACCGATTCAGCGGTATCGGCGTGAAAGCGTAACAGACAAACAAAGAGACTCACTGTTGCATGTAAGGATTTAATTCGGTTCATGATATTGAGATATTTCTTGTGGCCACACGTGAGAGTTTTGTTGGACAAAAGATCGCAAGTCACCGAACAAAAATAATGATACGTTGACCTATATTAATATAAAGACTGATGCCTCAGCATCCGGTCTCACAGATCTGATATCACAATGTGTTTAATGAAAACAATGTGGACATTAAAATTCAAGCGGTGCTTATGTCATTGCAACTTAAAGTTGCTTAAAGTAAGCACTGAATACTTTTTTTTTCATTAGCAGAAATCCGCTCATGACAATATCATGGGTATAATAAATTAATATTTTGTAAATTATAACGACTACATAGTGTAAAACAAAGTCGCTTCCCGCTGTCTGTCTGTCTGTTCCTATGTATGCTTAGATCTTTAAAACTACGCAACGGATTTTGATGCGGTTTTAATATATAGAGTGATTCAAGAGAAAGGTTTATATGTATAATACATGTATAGTATAGTAGAGAAACAATGATAATTGAAGCGATGATAGCTCAGTGGTAGTGTGTACGAGTTCGCGTCAAAGGACGTGAATTTTAGTAGGGCTTTTCCTAATGCCCGTCTGGCTAGCTACCACCCTCAAGTTGAAAACTGCCGGCAAATACCAATAGGTGTGTTCCGGCAGCTGCACTTGAGAGCCAGTTCCTCCGCAGGTTTAGCGTGTCTACCAACTTGGGCCGTACCGTCACTTAAGATCAGGTGAGATTATGGCCATAGCGCTAAACCGTAAGTATAAAAAAATAATAATTATTATTATTTTAGAGGTATTTTTTCGCATTTTGTTTGCGCTTACTTTGCAAACGCTGGCTCAACCCTACGAGATAGATAAAAAAAAGTACTACAGTATTGTACACCTCAAAAAGGTCTACAACAAAAGTCCGCAATGGTATATGTATATCTATTAGGGATAACCCACAATAACTATTTTTTATCCTTTGCTTTTTACGTGAAATAATGGCTTATTTACGATGCGATTTTAAGCAAAACAAAATTAATTCTTATCCATATAAGTACTTTAAGTACATTGTGCATTTAATATAGATCAATATGGCCTTTTATGGCATGTAATTTCAATGAAGATTTTCGAAGATATCACAGATTTAAAATGCAGGGACATAATCTCATATTTTTTTTTGTTTATTTAATAACAATTAAAAGACATCGAATCAGACCTTGAAAAGTATTAGAGTTCTATTCCTAATTATACGGAAGCGTAAGAAAAAAAATGACTCGATTAGTAAAGTAATTCGGTCGTTATCGTGATAACAAACAGGATCCGCACATACAGACACACGGACGTCCGAGACGGAACTTTTTAAACAGTTTTTTAACTATTTTAAATAACAAAAATGGCATCAAAAATATCGTGAGTGTTAAAAATAGTGTTTTCTCTTGATACGTGAGTGTATATGTTATTTTACAAGTGCAATATATGATAAAAAGAGACCTTTTAAGTTTGAAAAATCAGTTATTTTGCGTAAAGTGACAGTATTACCGACTTCAAGCCTTCGCTTATGAGGCGTGCAAATGATGGATTCTAGACAGAATCCTAAATACGTGGTAACACATTGACAACGAACGAACGAACGAACGAACATTACAAAGTTATCTAATGTAACATTAAATATTGAACATTGTATATGAAAAAGTCAAAATTAATTGCAAAATAAACACAAGAATTAAAGCCTGTTACAGAAAACAAAATGAGAAATGTTATTAAGAGTATTAATAAACAAAATTTCATACCCAAATTAGTTGATAAATCATTTAGTGAATTAATTTCAAGAGTCACGTGCCGATAACAAGCTATATCCATGCACTTTAACACTCTCGCCCCAAATGAATCTGTTTAGGGCTCTGTTGTTTTCATTACGTGGGAAAATGTATTTACGTATACTCTCCCAGCCCAGAGGGAAAGGTACGTGGAACACAAACGGTGGGAAGCACCAGGAATATACATCTGAGCGACTGACATTGAAGCGATGATAGCTCAGTGGTAGTGTGTACGGCTTCGCGTCAAGAGACGTAAGCTTAAACCATCTACAATGAGCTTGAGCTATCGATCAAGAAAAACATCGTGAGAACACCATAGCATTGTGGTAGGGCTTTTTCTAATGCCCGCATGGCTAGTTACCACTCTCAGAATGAAAACCTACCCCCGAATACCAATAGGTGTGTCCCGGCAGCTGCACTTGAGAGCCAGTTCCTCCACAGGTTTAGCGTGTCTACCAACTTGGGCCGTACCGTCACTTAAGATCAGGTGAGATTATGGCCATAACGCTAAATCTTAAGTATAAAAAAAAAACTTGCCAGGCTACCCAGGTTCGAACTCTCGTCGCCCCAGCAAGGTAACAAATGGCCATGAGATTACACCTTTTTTTATACTTAAGATTTAGCGTTATGGCCATAATCTCACCTGATCTTAAGTGTCGATACGGCCCAAGTTGGTAGACACGCTAAGCCTGTGGAGGAACTGGCTCTCAAGTGCTGCTGCCGGAACACACCTATTGCTATTTGGCGGCAGGTTCACAACTAGAGGGTGGTAGCTACCCAGGCGGGCATTAGAAAAAGCCCTACCACCATGCTATGGTTTCCTCACGATGTTTCCCTTCACCGAAAGCTCAAGCTCATTGTAGGTGCTTGGCTTGGAACCCACGTCCCTTGACGCGAAGTCGTGCACACTACCACTGAGCTATCATCGCTTCAAAGACGGCCGGACTGGTGCAATATGAGGGGTCAACAGTCAACAGAGTAGCTATAGAAATGTTACACTTACCTCATAATTATACCCACTGTTTCCGCCGGCAGACCCTTCGTAAAGTGGGTTATTGTTGTATTGCCCCAGGTAAGGTGTGAGAGTAAACCCCTTGGAAGACGACGCTATACTGTAGTTCTGAGGCAGCTGGTTTAGGTTACTGTTCGCGATGGATTCGAGGAGGGGACGCGAGGTTACCACTAAGGGGGGTCGTGGAGCTGGTGGTCCATCGTTGGGGAACAGCACTGGGCCTTGCCTGGAAGATGATCAAATTGTTTGAAATTAACTAATCGCATAAGAATTTACGAAGCTGTACGTGTATCTCAGGCGTCCCACTCATAATCTACCCGGGATATTGGGGTGTAGGTAAATATAATTTTCTACAACGTTAATAAAAACAGTATTCGCGTTCTACTAACAGTAGATGTATATGGGTGAATTTTGAATATCACCGATTTCTGTTGATTCCCTTGGCGCGTTTTATTTTAATAGATTTTCTTATGAATAACAAAAGAACATGAAATATCATTTGATTATTAATACATTAATCGAGCAGGCATCAGTTCGGATCAAATCGTTCCAAAGATACATCAATTAACATTTTTGCAGAAAAAAAAAACTGTAGAGGAATTTATATAATCATTATTTTCATATTAAATATGGATTATTATTTGATATATTAATCAATTTTATATCGCTGAGGGTAACATTATTTTTATAATAACAATTAAATTCAGAAATAATTATCCTCTTTACGGTTCTAATTACAATAAACAACAAATTATAGATAGCAAATTACAATTTTACATGCGGCCAGGGTTATCAATGACCCGCGTTACCCTAGGAATGCGTTAATGCATTTCCTCACGTTACAAAAGGTAATCAATTAGCTACTGAAACAAAACCAAGGTAATCAACTATTTACCTTCGTAGTTTGGTATTGGAGCGGAAACAAGTACGATCTACCTACACGATGTTCGAAGTGTAAACTTCTAAAACAATTATTCCATTAGGGATTTATGTGTAATTTAGTGACGCACCAGTGGAATCACTTATTGAATATGGACAAACATCATAAATTCTAATTATAAATAAAAATATGACAAACACACACACAACATATTTTTTCAAAGTTAAACCTAATCACCTAGCAAATCGTTCACATTAATAATTGAATTTCCGTTCGTAAGTTGGTGTTTATTCATTAGTTTGATCTAAAAATACGGTGGAGACGCGCTACGGGTATCAATTTTGAGGTCATTTATATATATTTTAAACTATTAGTACTTAAATTTTGTCTCGATTACTAACGTATACCAGATAGATCATACATTAAAGTAATACAATGTAAAGAGTGTGGAATCTAATTTTGATATTATCGGCACTCTTTCATTGTAGACAGCGCAAAATAGGTCTTTCAAAATTCAACCATATCCCATGTCTAAGCGTGATGGTTGGGATTTCTCCTCGACCGGGACGTGATCAGTGGCGACCACCATACACGTAGTGGTAAATCCATTACGGAGTTTTATATATCACGCTTCGAAACCAGCTAATGTATGCCCAGCTTTGGGAGGTAGATACTAGATATGACAGTGATGACCCTTGATGGATTTCTTATCTTTTCGGTGGTAGCTATTATTTTTCACCGTATTTCTTAAAAAAAAAAACGATTACTTCGCGCCACTTACAATATGGGACCTCTCCAATCATTAAAGGATAAGTTTTCGGAATATGGTATTTTAACTTTGCCATCCCTAAATACCGATAGGTGTGTTCCGGCAGTTGCACTTGAGAGCTAGTTCCTGGAAAGTTTAGCGTGTCTACCGACTTGGGCCGTATCGTCACTTAAGATCAGGTGAGATTATGGTCATAACGATGAGCCTTAACTATATAAAAAAAAAATGATTGTCCGCAAGAACTTAGAAAAGGTAGATTTAGTTAAAGACCGGCGTGATTTGAATACTAAAAGTTGTGACAAACTGGTAACCCCTTATTTTAGACTCAGCAATACAAGTAACAGTTTTGAGGTAATAGTTTTAGGTTTTACAATAAAGTCCCGAACCACATTACTGAATTTGCCAGGCAGTAACTTAAAAAACAATGTCAAACGGGTTTTCATAGGGTGGATCAATATGTGAGCGATCGTGGATGTCTTGAAATTGACTTCCCTCTCTGTACATCCGCTAATAACTACTGTAACACATTAAACTATTATATAACAAAGATGCAGATCGAGTCTCTTGCCGGTTCTTCACGACGTCTGCGTTACTTTCCAAACCGGTAGTAGTTTTGACGTTCATAAGCGCCTTTTTAGGGCCTAAATTGAATAAAGATTTTCGATTTGATTTGATTTGGATTGTGCCGTGGTTATCATGAAGCACCTATAGATTTATAAGTATTGACATATATATATGTATGAGAACAATTTATATACTAACTTTACTGGACATACAAAGGTAAATCGAATAGGTTTAAAATGGTTCAGCGTCTAAGGAACTTTATATATGTAAGTGGAGTATCTTTTACGGCGTAGATATATACACGGTACGGATTTTGAAAGGAATAAAGCCGGGGCACTTGCTAATTACATATAGAAATGTAATATAGATGAATTCATTTCTCGGCAGGTTTACAACCCACGACCTCGCCTATTTACCGCCGCTACTGAGCGACTAAAGCCATGGGAAATCATTAACTAAATCAATTAAAGTTAACTAGTAAAACAAACTGAACTCCAATCGAATTAACAGGATTAGTTTGAAACGTTTAAGTTTGATAGTTTTCGAGATGCTTCCGCATACAGGCAGACATTCCTCGGGAATATTATTATCGATTTTACATTTACAAAAGGGCCTCTATAATCGGAAAATAAAATCCGGTTGAATTAATAGAAGGTAAATAACAATGATTCCTTATGTTTACACGAATATTACTCATCGAAATAAAACTAATTTAAACGGATTTTATCGCGGTTATTTATTAATTTTCATCAATAGAGAAGATGGTTGGAAACTAACACAAACCTGGGATCCGATTATACATTTAATTAAATCGGAACCCAAAACACTAATTGCCAGGCCTCAAAACTCTGTGAGTTCTTTCTGCGTAGATCGGAACACTAAGAAAATAAAAAATAAAAAAAGAAGTTAGACACTGTAACATGAACTTTGCTGGACAACGTACACCTCAGTGACCCCGTGACCACGAAGGCTTGAAAAGCTTTCGAAACGTCAGGATCAAAGCTAATAAATAACCGCGATAAAATCCGTTTACATTAGTTTAGGTTCGATGAGGTAAATAATATAGACAAATAAGAAATTCAAAATCAAAGAAATCAAATTCAATTTAGGCCTTAAGAAGGTGCTTATGAATGTCAAAACTACCACCGGTTCGGAAAGTAACGCCTGTTACTCCTCAAGTTCTCGATTTCAATACATAATTGTAATATACATATTAAACGCGGGTCTAAAAGGTGACCTACTTTTTATTAATATCTATATTATAATGTACGCAATACGCTAAATTTAAGTGTTCTATAGACAAATCCATACTTACTGAATATTATAAATGCGAAAGTGAGTTTGTTTGTTTGTTTTTTACGCTTTCACGCCTAAATCGCTGAATCGGTTGCGGTAAATTTTCATATACAGATAGATAGGAACCTAGAATGATAGGATTATTTTTTCTCACGAAAACCTTATCAGGAATGGGGTAAGAAGAAGGATAAACTTTGTATATACTTTTTTTCGAGTATTTGTTTGACAAAATCAATATTATTAACGAGAGCCAAACCGCACGTAAAATCAAGTAACGATATAAAACATAGTTCTCCACCATGTTTCTCCGTGTGCCCGGAACGATAATAACCCAAAAACTACCAAACGAATTTTTCATACAGTTTTACTACTACCTTTCTATCCTGGCTCGACAAAGTGACTGTACTTCACCTGATGGTAGGTTTCAGTACGGTCCAGTAGTGACTGGCGTAGGGGCAAATGTTCTTCGACAGTCGCAACTGTCTTGCCGGACCACTAAATGTCTCTTCACGCCTCGTTTAAAAGACCCCATATTATTAGGAGGGAACACAACACCCAGATCGGAAGTCGGTTCCACAGCGCCACTGTGCGACAAAGAAAAGACTTTTCGAACTTTTATGTTCCTGTCGGGATGGTGGTTATGATAAAGCTATATAATAGGTAGACAAGCAGGCATTATAGAAAAGCCCTACCACGAAGTCATTGTATTGCTTCAACTGCAGTTGATTCCAACTGTCACTATCATATTATTGCCATAACCTTAAAAAATCTAAACACGTTCCCTCAGTTGCTTCGAGCCAACTTCACCCGAACGAACGTCACGAAAAAAAAACGTTACAATTTAAAAACCCTCCCACAAGAAGGTTCACTTCAAATGCAAACTCACTTAGTCGGCACCGGTAGGTTCAAACTCCTCAGATACTGTTCAGCATCGAACGAGTGATGATTGAAGTGCCTTGGACCGAGAAGAGTGGCCGGTGTGGCTACCTCTTGACTCTCCCCCTTATCCAGAAGTAAACAGAACAAGAATACTAACATCTTACTGTCCGTAATCACTGGAAACAGAAAATATTTATTAACACGTTAAATAAAATATTAACGGGATACGACAATGTTTTATATGGTAATAAACCTGATTAATTGATTTGTTATAGAAATGTGGTCATAAAGTTTGCATAATGGCAGGGCTTTTTCTAATGTCCACTTGCCGTCTACCACTCTTAAGTTGAAAATCTGCCACAAAAAAATTATAAGTATGTTTCGGCAGTTGCAATGAAAAGCCAGTTCCTCCATTACACTTATTGTGTGGACCATCTTGGACCAAATGGTCACTAAAACCAGTATGATTGAGGTCATAACGCATAACTTATTATGAAAACAATAATTGTTCGGTTCCCGCGCGATGTTTGCATTATCTGTTGTAATTGGTCAAAATATTGTGCTTTCATTTTATAATAATAAGTTAATTCGGTATAATTTATACAAACTTGCTTGGACTAGTTAATATCTTATATATGTATGTTTTTGTTAATAAATATCCACTGTAATAAAAAAAAAAACTTATTGTTTTCTCGAAGTTTTTATTATCTGTGTCAGTTAATTTGACAATGCGTTTGTTTGATAAAAGGGCTATTGAATAGTGTGAGAATGAATCCACCATTCTTAGCCTTTATGACCCAGTTATTTTTTACTTATTAATTAAAGACAAGTGTAGACAATAATTAAAATGATGTGTGAACTTTTTAAGTCTCAAAAAGCATTACCAAATCATTAGTGTCTTATTATGACATTTGCATGTTTAGCATAAATTAAACAAAAAAAACAGTGTCACGGCCAAACGTCAAAAGCTACGCATCGTCGAGCACGTGGCGTTTACAAACGAATACAAAAATAAAGATTCACAATCGATATTTCTGCTGATAAAAAGGGAATTTCCCAGTGTAATTACATAGATTGCTTCATTGTGCGCTGTGTGAATGGGCATGTCAGAGTCACGGGACGCCATATTGCCGTTGTCATGGCGACGTATTGTTTTCCCGCGCGTGCGAATTTCACGCTAACAAGCTCGCCTTTCGCACTGTGCATTGTTGTTAAAATAATAAACGTTATGCCGAATGTTTGGTAAATCCTAACAGACAAACAACATGGCATTCGGGAAGAGAAACTTTTACGCGGCAAATACTTAATCGATTATCATAAAAAATTTGGATACACGTCGACAGAGTTTTTTTTTTCATAAGTACGGAAAAGGACACGAGTACTTTTTATATATATATAAAAAAACTTTGCTTGACTTACAGAAAAATAACTTGTTCCTCGCGGACGAAGTTATAACCTCCTATGCGACTCTAATCACATAGAATTCGTTTTATATTTTGAATTAAATTTAATTATAAGTTTTTTTTCATCTTTTGAGTTTGTGATCAGATTATAAAGCATGAGCATTCGTTTGTTTCCGATTTTTATACTTTATATATTTAGCTTTATGGCTAGAATCTCACTTGATGTTAAGTGATGATACGGCCCAAGACGGTAGACACACTAAACCTATGGAGGAACTGGCTCTCAAGAGCAACTATGGGAACCCCCTATAACTTATTTGGTGGCAGATTTTCAACTTCAACAGTCACTATGCTATGGTTTCATCACGATATTATCCTTCATCGAAACCTCAATTTCATTGCCGGATCTGAACTCACATTCTTTTACACGGCGTCCGTACACGCTAGCACTGAGCTATCATCGCTTCACTCACCGAATCTTGTGTACTGGTAGTATGTTTATACACACGCATGTTTTTTTTTATAGGGAATAGGGAGCAAACGAGCTAGCGTGTCACCTGATGGTAAGTGATCTCTGCCACGTATGGACACCCAAAACACCAGGGGATCGCAGGTGCGTTGCCAGCCTTTATTAGAGGGACTGGCTCTCAAGCGCAACTGCCGGAACACAGCTATTGGTATTTGCCGGCAGATTTTCAACTTGAGGGTGGTTGCCACCACGCTATGGTTTCATCAAGATGTTTTCCTTCACCGAAAGCTCAAGCCTATTGAGATGGTTGGATTCGAACTCACGTCCCTTGACGCGAAGTCGTACACACTACCGCTGAGCTATTTTTTTAGGTGATGCCTATCAATTGCTTAGCTTTAGCTTCACGAATAAAATTTCTCTATATTATCTTCACGTACCCCCATTCTACCCCTTTGAGGGGTACTTAAAAAACGAATATGTAACACATTCGTTATTAATTTCTAAACAATAATTCTCAGAGTCAGAATTGAATAGGACGACGCAAGAAAAAGATTCTTGCAAAGTTTACCACTCCCCTAACTCCTTCCCTCATAAGTTTTTCACGGGAAAAGTCACATCTATAACTGTATCAAAATTCCTCATAATCGATTCAGCGGTTTAGTCATGAGAGTGTAACAAACATACAAACTCACTTTCACATTTATAATATTCGCTCGGATTAAGATTATATTGTACTAACATTTACCCGCGACTTCGCTCGCATTAATATTGATTTGGTCAAATCAGATGACGCGATAAAAAGTTTCATAGAAAGTTTTTTTCTCTCTTTATCCACAATTACAATAAGTTTTTCGCGAGGGAAAGTATCCTATCACCGTCTCCAAGGTCCTATCCATGTCTATACCAAAATTCATCACAATTAATTCAGCTATTTGAGCGTGAAAACGTAACAGACAAACAGACAAACTTACGCTTTTATAATAGTTTTATAAAGGATTTGAAGTTGCAGAAAGGGAATACAAAGAGTACCATAGATTAACGTTATGACTAAAATCTCGCCTGATGTTAAGTGACAATGTGGCTCAAGATGTTGGACACGTTAAGCCTAGCAGTGGAGGGACTGGCTCTCAAGTGCAACTAACGCAACACACTTATAATAACTTAGAGGCAGATTGTCAACTTGAAGTTGGTTGAGTCCTACCGCCATGCTATAGATTCGAACTTTCTTCCATTGACGCGGCGTCCGTACACATTAACCACTGAGCCATCATCGCTTCTATTATACTTGCACTACACAGTTGTGTTACATGTAAACACCTTCCCCTAGCCAAGTTGTCTTCTTCTGCAATCGTTAGTGTGAAAAGTAAACGAATAACGTATCGCCTGACATTGCAAACAGTAAATTGATGACAATATACATTGTTTGAGGCAGTGATAGCTCAGTGGTAGTGTGTACGACTTCGCGTCAAGAGACGTGAGTTCGAATCCAAGCACCTACAATGAGCTTGAGCTTTCGGTGAAGGAAAACATCGTGAGGAAACTATAGCATGGTGGTAGGGCTTTTTCTAATGCCCGCCTGGCTAGCTACCATCCTCAAGTTGTAAACCTGCCGCCAAATACCAATAGGTGTGTTCCGGCAGCAGCACTTGAGAGCCAGTTCCTCCACAGGTTTAGTGTGTCTACCAACTTGGGCCGTATCGTCACTTAAGATCAGGTGAGATTACGGCCATAGTATACCCATATTATTTATAAAAAAAAAATTCAACAGTAAATTGCGAAATTTGAGCGTATTACATTTTTTTTTTAATAATAAACATTTCAGACAGAACATCCGTACTAATATTACAACAAAAAGAGTTAGTTTGTTTGTTGCGTTTTCGCACCTAAACCGCTGAATCGATTATGATGGATTTCGGTATAGAGATAGATGGGAGCCTGGAGATGATGTCAGGTTACTTTTTCTCTCGAAAACCTTATTGGACATGGTGAAAAATGAATGAGAAAATTGTGTGAAACAATTTTAAAAGATCGTCCTATTCGCATGACAAAATCAATATTAATGCTAGCGAAGCCGCATGTAAAATTTAGTATCTAATGTCTCAAACGGATTGTACAACCCGATACCTTGGTTAGAGCGGCTTTTACGACTCCGTTAGATTTCCTCACGAAGTTTTCTTACAAGTAAATAGTTCAAGTAAAAATTCACATATTACGGAAATTACGATTTATTGCTTTTTAAGCTAATTGCCAGCAAACAGGCAGACGACCCATGTAATGGTGATTGGTTACCTTAACCTATGAAAAGCGGGGCTATGTTGCCGACAATGGCGTATTTCAATTACTTTAGAACATCCCCATATAATAGTTTCGATGGAAAACTATACCGGGTAACCGGCTAACGTACGCGACCGGAAATTTTGCAGAACCTAACCGCGTCTCGAAATTTCAATTCCGATCTGAATTCCAGCAATATAAATAGTCGGCCATAACGACTAGAAAAATATATAATAAAAATTGAATTACCTTAACCAAACCCGAGTACGAGTAGCAGATACGAGTAGAAAAAAAATCACAAACTATTTACATAACCGGCAAAACACTGGCAACTAATTGTAGAAAGATAAAAAAATAATAATAAAAAAAATGGCGAATGATGCGCGCGTTCACCAGCAAGGTTCGTTAGTTTATGACAGTTCATTTAAACTTCGGTGTTATTTATTGGAAGTACACGCTTCTCTTACGTTGTCCGCGAGCTAGGAGTCAAGCGGTTTACATTATCTTTATATATAAAAAAATAGTTTGTCCGTGGTTTCGTTTCTGCTATCTTTTTTTCTGCTATCCTAGCTTGGCAGAACGACCGTCCTTCACCTGACGGTATACTCAGAACGGTCCAGAGACAGTAGCGACTGTCGAAAGAGATAATGTCTTTCATCAGTCGAAGCTGCCATGACAGCTAAAAAAAATATTCAACAATATTTGCTCGGTTTTGTATTTTTTTTTGCTCTTGTTGCTGGTAGCGTCGTATTAAATAGCTTAAAACCTTCGTCGATGCTTTATTAAACAGAAAAAAATAATAATTAAATCAGAGTTGTTGTTTATAAAATTAGCGCGTTCCGATAAACAGACAAACTTTTCCCCTTTATAATGTTAATATGAATAGTCGTCATTAGACATACCGGTGCAAATATTATATAGGGATTTTGATATATTTTCCATGGAAAAAATATTTATACAAAAAATGAATAAGAAGACCTTTTTTAGTTTTCAATTTAGTACAAAAAAAATCCATTGCCTCGAATTTCTATTCTGTTTTTCATAGGAAGATCATACATAAGATACCTACATTCCGTCGGGTAGCAAAAGTACGAGTTATGTCAGATTGTTACTGACTAAAAACCTACGGACTCTGTATCTTCCACCAGGATTAATGGAGCGCTTTCACATTCATCTAAAAGTCATTTATTCATCATGTTTCCTTTTATTCCTGAGGTACAACTCCACATATAGCTTCAATTAAAAATTGTTGATCTGCAAATAACTGCAATATTGTAAATTGTGCTTTGATAACTTAATGATATGTCCTTTATCAATGTAGTTAAAAAATCATGAAAATATGACTAAATAAGCCTGCAACTATTAACCATAGATAATACAAAATATATCCTGTCCAATTTTATTGCAAATTTGATGTGTTAACAAAATTTCATCAACTTTCCTGTTTAGTTATCGATATTTCAGTTTGTAAAAGTAAAAATTGTTGATGATATGAAAAAGTTGTCAAAGACTTTTTAAAGCAACATAGTTTGTATTCAGAAGGATTTTAAACCGGCCCCGAAAGCGATACCACTATGATCAAGTAATTAACAGCAAAAAGGGTAAACCAGCATGACAGTTTTGCTTGATATACATAACACCGACCGTTTTGTACCAATACTGAAGTAGAGCTCCCTGACTATAAGCTTGCAAGTTCCTTGTTATAAGTTTTAGAATCTCGTCGCGTATTATGTGACGCTGTATTGTTGGGAACCCGCTTTGTGGTCACAACTTGTGGTGAGTTCCACACAGTGCCCGGGGCTTGAGGCCCTGGATTCAACATGTTCGCCGTAATAATTGTTCAACACTTCTGGTCCCGACAATCTAGACACATATTTTAGGAGAGTTTCTGCTGTACTCGGTTATACTTTGATGTGTCGATACTAATTGTATGATAATATACCACCATTCACTTGAGAAGTTTTCGGGGAAAATGGTAGAGTACTTTGTTTGGAAACGGTAGTCTTGGGCACTACCAGTTGAAGTAACATCACGCTAACATTATAATAGTAGCAAAGTGGTATTGAATAAAGTTACGAAATGGGGCTAAAATTGTTAAATGCATTTTGCCGGTGCCTCTTACGTGATGAAACTTACACGCCTTTTCCATAGCCCGTATAAAACGAGAGGCTATAGGGAAGTGAATTTCAACAAAAATAATGTTAACTGACAAATATGAGATTATACACGAATACTATACGTATAAATGAAATTAAGTTCGATTAGATCCATTTTTTTTTAATAGTTATGGTTTAGCGTTATGGGCATAATCTCACCTGATCTTAAGTAACGATACGGCCCAAGTTGGTAGACACGATAAACCTGTGGAGGAACTGGCTCTCAAGTGCAGCTGCCGGAACACACCTATTAATATTTGGCGGCAGGTTTACAACTTGAGGGTGGTAGCTAGCAGGTCGAGCATTAGAATAAGCCCTACCACAATGCTATGCTTTCATCACGATGTTTCCCTTCATCGACGGCTCAAGCTAATTGCAATTGGATACGCACTCACGTCATCCACTCGGCGTCCGCACACGCTACCAACTGAGCTATCATCGCTTCAATATATCCACATTGGGGTCCCTACATGAAAAATCGATCGTAACGAGTTAATTTTACAAAAGAAAGCCTGGGATCCGTCCGTCGATCTATTCGCAGTTGTAATAGAATTTATATAATCTTTAGCGACAATATTGTATTAAATTTGACAATACAAATTCGTGAGTCGAACAGTCGTGATTCAATCGAATAAGGTATCCGTGGTCAGTCGCTTCCGGCAGTTGAGTAAGATTTCGAAAATAGTAAATTTAATACGTAATAAAAAAAAAATATAACTCTCGAGGATACAATTTTGCTGGTGTCATGACAGACACTTTTTTTATAATTAAGGTTTAGCATTATGGCCATAATCTCACCTAATTTTAAGTGACGATACAGCCCAAGTTGGTAGACACGCCAAACCTGTGGAGGAACTGGCTCTCAAGTGCAGCTGCCGGAACACACCTATCGGTATTTGGCGGCAGGCTTAGAACTTGAGGGTGATAGCTAGCCAGGCGGGCATTACAAAAAGCCCTACCACCATGCTATGGTTTCCTCACGATGTTTTGCTTCACCGAAAGCTCAAGCTTATTGTAGGTGATCGGATTCGAACTCACGTCCCTTGACTCGAAGACGTACACACTACCACTGAGATATCATTTTTATCCATGCACCACCTTAAGGTTGACCGTTAGAGAATGCCTATGGTATTAAGTCCGCCTTTGTACTAAACATAACGTGTAAATAATAAAAAAACAATATCTCTTGATAAAGTGAACCGATTCCGATGAAACAAAAAGTAATACTTCAAGTTGCGTAAAAAATGTATTACGTATAAATGTTATCTATATTGGTTTTATACATTTTACGTGACGCGTACACAGAAATACAGAATAAATTTAAAAAAATGCTAGAAATGGGTTCCGCCCGTTATCTATTAACACCTTTTTAAATCTTTGGCAGATAATTTTAATGTAAAAAAAAAAACGACTTTTCTACGGATTTATGATATGTTACGATTTCATATACAGACCGTCTAAGAAGGGTTTTTAGTGATGAAAACACAAACAACCCTACAAGATATCTCTGGAATGTTCGAGCACAATTCGAATTGACATGGAAATGTCAAAGGCTTCGTAAACTTGACGGTACTCCTTCCCCCGGACGGGATTTAATAAATGAGTGCGGAAATTTCCGGCTTCACAAAAACAGGAAGCGGCGACGTCAAACCGTAAAGTGTGGTGGCTGTTAACAAAATTTCATTTCTGTATTAACAGTATCATACGAGAACATATTCGTCTATATATTTTTTTTTTTGTGATCTTGTTTTACTGTTCTGTATAATTTTGTATTTTTAGTTTATTTTCTTTTATTTATTTAAATATCATTTGCTGTGTGTTGGATAAATAAAACTTTCTTTCTTTCTCTCTTTCTTTCTTTCCTTCTTTCTTTCTTTCTTTCTTTCTTTCTTTCTTTCTTTCTTTCTTTCTTTCTTTCTTTCTTTCTTTCTTTCTTTCTTTCTTTCTTTCTTTCTTTCTTTCTTTCTTTCTTTCTTTCTTTCTTTCTTTCTTTCTCTCTTTCTTTCTTTCTTTCTTTCTTTCTTTCTTTCTTCCTTCCTTTCTTTCTTTCTTTCTCTCTTTCTTTCTTTCTTTCTCTCTTTCTTTCTTTCTTTCTTTCTCTCTTTCTTTCTTTCTTTCTTTCTCTATAATTTACATTGTATTTATAATAAAAATTCTTTATACATATTTCGCGTGGAAGTTTAGCAAGAGTATGGGAGCTATCTCTGGTCATTTACTTACGTTACCGACTTATCATTTATATATTAATTCTTCAAATTTTTTGTACCTTTGTGTTGCACAATTATTGCATCATTTCCGTGTATCACTAATACTGGTATGTACTATAAACTGTGCCTATTATATATATAGTTAAGAATTTCTGCTAATATCCGTGACGTTACCCTCCGAGGGTCCAGTCAGAATACCAGCGCTGCACTATACCAGTGTAGCTGTTATGGTCCACTCCATCGATTTTCTTGCCTCCTCAATTAATATTCTAACTAAAGGCCTACTTCAGTAGGAAAGTCCTTACCATTCCTTATTTTACTCTTTTCCGTCAGCGACCCATGTCGAGGGCCGGCCACTACGGCACCCTTGCGCCTGCTGCCTCAGGGCTGAGTGCCCTCAGCATTCGCCCCAAAAAGTCCTGCCAAGCTGTGAAAGCTTTTCCGGCTAACAGAAATAGTCCTTTCCAAAAAAAAGGTGAGTCTGGTACCAATCTCTTCACACATTACGGGTTGCTTTATCTTTTTTTTTTTATTAGCATTTTCTGCGTGTTGGTATTTTCTTTTACATTGCGCGAGGTGTTAAGTGCAATACAATCCAAATTCAGCTGCGACTGTAAATGAACCTAAATCCACTGCCAGTCACCGCTGTCATGCTGGCCTTGGTACCTTTTCAAGCCTCTGTTGAGGACCCATACCTTTTCACGCCTCTTTTGATAGTCACGCCGCGACCCAATGTCATTGAAATATTATTGTTGGTTTGAATCTCGTATTGTCATCCGATGAGAAAGACACCCGCCCCTGGTAATGCGGTTATGCGTTGCGAGCGGAAGTCCATTGAAGGACGTTTTTCGTCACGTCAAAAAGAAAACCCTTTTGTATTTTATTATTCACATCACTACAAAGTATAAAACACAGTCGCTTCCAGCTATTTAGCTGTCCCTGTGTGTGCTTAGATCTTTAAAACTACGCAACGGATTTTGATGCGGTTTTAATTAATAGATAGAATTTTCAAGAGAAAGGTTTATATGTATAATACATGCATATTATAGTACAGAAAAGTCGGAAAAATTCAAAGATCTGTAACGTGATACTAAGTCCACCGGGTCAGACAGTTTTCTATAAAACTAGTTGACCCAATAGACGTTGTCGTGTCTTAACTACGAATATTGAAGTCGAATTGGTATAATTAATAAAAAAAATATTCTTCAAAGACAGTGTTTTTTGAAATAAAACTAATTTAATCGGATTTCATCGCGGTTATTTATTAAATTTTGATCCCGACATTTCGAAAGCTTTTCAGCCTTCGTGGTCACGGGGCGGACTGAGATGTAGGTTGTCCTGAAAAGTTTATGTTACTGTGTCTACCTTCAAACCTACCGACATAAACTTTTCTGGACAACCTACACCTCAGTCCGCCCCAAAAAAAAAAAAGTCCCAAAAATAAGTAGCGCAATTGTTCCACCCGTTCACGCGTGATGCGATGACCAAGTGAAATATAGATTCATTTTTATATATATATATATATATATATATATATAGACGAGCACATTCTATATAAACGGTCGCATGTCGCAAAGGTGGGGATCTTCCAGCAGCGGTCCCTGCCAAGGGCCAACCACTACGGCATCCTTGCGCCCTCAGCATTCGCTCCAAAAAGTCCTGCCAAGCTGTGAAAGCCCCTCCGGCTAACAGCGTATGTCCAGTCGAAAAAAAAAACGAAAAAAAAGGGGGGGGGTGACAGTGAGTAAGCGACACTACACACTTGACTCCCAGAGCTCGAACGCGCCGGATCTGCGCACTGATTCTGTTTTATCAGGGTGGAACTTAGCCAAAACCGATTATATATCCGATGACAATACACCATCCATGTTACTCAGAAATAAATAAATATTAATTAATGCTAGACTATAAACACTCGATACATTAGCTCAGTTATATTAAGGGTAAACTGTATAATACAGACAGAGTTGAGAGATCGAAGCGATGATAGCTCAATGGTAGTGTGTACGATTTCGCGTCAAGGGACATGAGTTCCAATCCAAGCACCTACAATGAGCTTCAGCTTCCGGTGAAGGAAAACATCGTGAGGAAGCCATAGCATGGTGGTAGGGCTTTTTGTAATGCCCGCCTGGCTAGCTATCACCCTCAAGTTCTAAACCTGCCGCCAAATACCAATAGGTGTGTTCCGGCAGCTGCACTTGAGAGCCAATTCCTCCACAGGTTTGGCGTGTCTACCAACTTGGGCTGTATCGACACTTAAGATCAGGTGAGATTGTGGCCATAACGCTATACCTTAAGTATACAAAAAAAAAGAGAATTCGCTTGTCGATTTATATAATTCAAATAGATTATGTTCTTTCGACACTCGAATGATTTTCTTACGCACGTACGTCGGATATTCGGCGTCGATTTGGGGAGTGTTTTAGGTCAAACGTGATGGTTACTTAGGTCTTCACTTTTCTACCTCTACCGGTTACGATTTCTTTTTTAAATCCACCGATATACTATATATAGTTCGTTTTTACGCTTGTAATCTGAAATAACAATGTTACGTTTTAAAATAATGTCCTAAAAGACATTACTGAATTACCGGTCAGTAGGTTCAAGAACCATGTCAAACGGGTTTCGATGTCAAAAGGCTATTACAGGGTGGATCAATATGTGAGCGATCGTGATGTCTGGAATTGACACCCCTCTCTGTACATCCGCTAATAACTACTGTAAAACGTTAAACTATTATATGTAAAAAAGATAAGACCTAAAAATATATGCAGATCGAGCTTCCTGCCGGTTTTTCACGACGCCTGCGTTACTTTCCGAACCGGTAGTAGTTTTCCCGTTCATAAGCGCCTTTTTAATCTTAAATAAGTAATTGAAAAATTACATTGTCCTTGTACTGAATTTATAATCTTTCATTTTCTTATTACAAAGTGTCCTACATATTTTTCTTTGGTTGACACATTATGTTTCTTTGTTGTATACTGGACACTATTTCGAAGCTCATGTGGTATTGTGTACGACTTCGCGTTAAAGGACGTGAGTTCGAATCCAAGCACCGACAATGAGCTTGAGCTTTCGGTGAAGGAAAACATCGTGAGGAAACCATAGCATGGTGGTAGGGCGTTTTTTAATGCCCGCCTGGCTAGCAACAACCCTCAAGTTGTAAACCTGCCGCCAAATACCAAATAGGTGTGTTCCGGCAGTTGCACTTGAGAGCCAGTTCCTCCGCAGGTTTAGCGCGTCTACCAACTTGGGCCGTAGCGTCACTTAAGATCAGGTTAGATTATGGCCATAACGCGAAACCTTAAGTATATAAAAAAATAAACTATCGCTCGAACAGTTCTGAACACTGTTCATCAAGATATTATTATGATATAGTCCCCGCTAAGGATTTCCCCAAATCCAGTGTTTGGATTGAGGCCAAAATTGTAATGAAGATTCATGAGCGAAGATCAACTACTAAACATATTCGATATGCACTAAACTGTATGGAATACCCCATTAATTTATATTGCTTCATCGAATCACCCCCTAGTACAATTATTTGCGTGGTACAGTTCTGAGTGTTGGTGTAACATTGTGCATTATTTTTTTGTGGTTTGTAGTTATGACTACAATCTCACCTGATGCTAAGTGTATCCCAAGATGGTGGTTACGCTAAGCCTGGTGGAAGGACTGGCTTTCAAGTGCAATAACCACCCCATACCGCCCCGGATAGGGTATGTTTAACTTGAACATGGCAGCTAATGGCGTTTCACCGAAAACTCAAACTCTTTGCAGGTGGATTCGAACTCACGTCGCTTGACGCGTGGACGCACACGCTACCAACTGAGCTATCATCGCTTTACTTCGTTGATGTAGGTAAGTTCGAATTCCCTAAATAAGCTTTTTTTTTTGTAATTCCTTCCTGGTGATCTACCACACTCAAGTTGATAATCTGCAGCCAAATACCTATAGCTGTATTTCGACAGCTACACTTGAGACCCAGTCCTTTCGCTAGGCTCAGCGTGTCTACTATCTAGGGCCATATTGTCACTTAACATCAGGTGAGATTGCTGCCATAACGCTAGACTTATAAAAGAACCTCTGGACGCAGTTTATCATTTTTGAGGGAAAATTGAATACAGTATGTGATGAAAAATTCTATATATTCCCATCCCATGTATATTTTCATCACGTTTGTAATTGTTGCAAGACAACTTGGCTACAGGAACCATTATATAAAACCCTGTTGATAGTCCTGAGATTATACGAAACTAGCTTTTATGTGCGGCTTCGCTCGCGTGTATATTGATTTGTCAAAAATATCGGATGACGCAATAAAAGTTTCTTGCAAAGTTTATTCCTCTCATGATAAGGTTTGTGCGAGAAAAAGTAGCCTCCCACCGTCTCCAGGTTCCTATCTATCTCTCTATCAAAATTCACCAAAATCGATTCATCGGTTTCGGCGTGAAATCGTAACAAACAAACTCACTTTCTCATTTATAATATTAGTAAGGATTTAATTCTAATCCACGCGAAGGAAGTCGCGGACGCGACTACTATGAAAATATAAGTAAAAGGGGAAACTTCCCACCGCCGATGTACAATGTTCATTATAAACACAAGAGCAGTGTACACAGCACAGCACATGTTCTGTACATAAAGTGACATAAAAATACTCGTGAGAGAACGCCGCGTAAAAGATACACGGTTTTAGAGGTGATCCGTGTCTGCGCATAACAATATGCGCTGGATATAGAGAGGATACTGGAAGAGACAATAATTTATTAACGTATTGACGGATTTGAAGTAAGTGATATGGGCGATGAAAAGAGAACACCTACCTTGCAATGTGCTGATCGGTGATGATTGATTATAGTACTGTAGGTTTCCTCACGATGTGTTCCTGCACCGAAAGCTGAAGGTTGGGTGTATTCGCACTGACGTCCCTTGACGCGGCGTTCGGATTCATTACCACTGAGCTATCATCGCATAATTAATAAGATAAGAATAAGTAAGATAGGATGTAAGTAAAATTATAAGTCAATTACATCGGTTGACACACAGAGCAACACCTGTATTGAACTATTTTGTCTTTATCAATTTGTGTTTAGTCATTCCTAGATTTCTATGTAGTCACCAGTTTTTTAAATTAAAACCGGCGTAATATAATACGTCTGTGATTCAAAACATAATCATAGAAATCGGATGAATATTGTTTTTTTTTTTGGTGAGGTTCAGCGTTATAGCCATAATTTCACCTGATCTTAAGTGACGATACGGCCTAAGTTGGTAGACACGCTACATCAGTGGAGGAACTGGCTCTTAAGTGCAACTGGGGGAACACACCTATTGGTATTCTGGCTGCAAACTTTTAACTTACCTAGACAGCTTTAGCTAACCAGGCAGGCATTAAAAAAAACCCTACCACCATGCTATGGTTTCCTCACGATGTTTTCCCTCACCGAAAGCTCGAGCGCGTTGTTGGTGCATTCGAACTCATGTCCCTTGACGCAAAGTCGTACACACTACCACTGAGCGATCATCGCTTCAATTATAAACATAGCGAAAGCATTTCCTAATTATTTCAACGGCACATCTAGTACCGCTATATCCACGTATAGTGTTATATCGAATAAACAATGATTTTAATATTATCGCGTCCCTGTTTGTTCGGGTCTCGAGCTGCTTTTAGTATGAATCTTGTATGAATATTAAACCATCTTTAGGTAATGACATTAATATCTCATTGGGTTTTTTTTACAGTTTATAGGTTTAGCGTTATGGCCGTTATCTCACCTGATCGTAAGTGACGATACGGCCTAAATCTGTGGAGGGACCGGCTCTCAAGTGACTGTCGGAACACACCTATTAACCGGCAACAGCCCAAGCCAAGGTTCGGTCACTAGTGACACCCTTGCGCGAGTTGCACCTCGGGCTCGAGCGCCCTCCGCGCTCGCATCTCTAGTCCGGTGAAACTGTAAGCCTCTCAGGCTACCAGCGTGGTCCCTTCGAAAAACACACACACGCACACCTATTGGGTGTTTGATGGCAGATTTTCACCTTGAGGTTGGTAGCCAGGCGGGTATTAGGAAAAATCCCACCACTACGCTATGGTTTTCTCGCGAGATTTTCCTTCACCGAAAGCTCAAAATTAGGTGCGTCCGCATTGTTACGCGGACTGTAAGTCTTTCGGCGACTGAATATAATGAATGGAAAATGGGTGATTGAATACAAAGCAGAAGAATGTAACTGTGACTGGGTCATCACTATACGTTTTTTTTGTGTAATAGGGGGCAAACAAGCAAGCGTGTCATCTGATTTTAAGTGATCACCGCCGCCCATGGACATCCGCAATACCAGAGACATCGCAGGTGTGTTGCCGGCCTTTACTTTTCAGAGACTAGCTTTTAAATATATATAACAGAATCGCAGCTAGGGTTGCCAATATTTGTTCAACTTTTGTTTATTATTAGATAATTTATAAAAAATCAGTACGATTAAGATATTTTGTTGAAAATGTAATAAAATTTTATTTATCGTTACTTATTTTTTATATTATTATCATCGATGCATGTTTATTTATATAATTTTGGTTTGACCTGCAAACTTCTTAAATTTTCAAATTTACATAAAAATTCGAACAATCTAGATTCTGCTTATAATAAATTGCATGGTGGTAGGGTTTTCCTCAAAGCTCGCCTGGTAAGCAACCACCCTCAAGTTGAAAACGTGTCGCCAAATACCAATAGGTGTGTTCCGGCAGCTGCACTCGAGAGCCAGTTCCTTCACAGGTTTAGCGTGTCTACCAACTTGGGCCGTATCGTCACTTAAGATCGGGTGAGATTATGGTCATAACGCTAAACCTTAACCATAACATATATATATATATATACTTAATTTGTAATTTTTTATTATATTAATAAATGATATAGTTCTGTTTCACGTGTTAGCAGAAATAAAATATAAAAATGGCCGACAATTGAATGAATACTGAAAATATAATAAATTTCGTATTTTATTTTATTGTAATATGTCACAGGTTAAAATACAATGAGACACTATTTATATTAATATAATTATAAGGAGAAATCGATTGCTTGTTTGAACGCGGTAATTTTTTTTTATTTGATAGAGTAATCATCGAGGAAGGCTTTTGGCTACTCATCATCACGCTACCACCAATGGGAGCAAAGCTGTATTGAAAGAAGATACAAGAACGGGCGAAAATATTAAATAATTTCTGGTTCCGCGCCAACTACGTCTCGGGTACAAACAGTTTGTTGCCAAATGTCAAAGTCATTATGACGTGTCATCCCATACATTTCTGCAAGCCCCGTAAGCGAAGCGTCGAGGTGGGTACTACTGTCCCTTCACGCGAAACAACTGATCTCTCAAACTTAAAATGTCTCTATTTATCATATATTGCACTTGAAAATAATATATACACAGACACGTAACAAGAAAAAACACTATTTTTAACACTCGTGATATTTCTGATGCCATTTTTGTTATTTAAACTACGGATCCTGTATGTTATCACGATAAAGACCGAAATACTTTACTAATCGAGTCGTTTTTACACGCTTTATATTAGCTTCACCTGTATGTATGTATGTATGTAACCGACCCCTTTGAGCTCGATTTTGTTCTACTTTGAACGATCAGATTTAATTCAAACTTTGCGCACCTGTCAAAGATCGATGACAATGCAATAATCCGATCAAAGCATCCGATTATCCTAATTAGATTCGCCAGGAATAATTAATTCCTTTCCGCATCCTTTGCATGCGAGTAAGAGAGATAGAGCTAGTGCGCGAACTACGTATGCGTGCAGTTCCAGTAACTAAAAAATAAAAAATAAATAATAGTTTAAAAAAACTAGAACACACGCTTTATATAGAAAACTAAACTAAAAAACAGAAAATAAATTTTAATAAATATTAATTAAGAATAATGTAATTTTTTAAATAAATATAAGTGATTAATAGTTTTAATAAGAAAAAAAATGTTTTATTGTAAAAAAAGCGTGGGGTGCATGGTGTCAATAGTTATAAATATTTAATTGACAGATATGAGAAGAATTAACATTAAAAAAAATTAAAAATTTAATTTGGGATGCTTTTCAAGATATTATCGAAATGATAATCCTTCTCATATCTGTCAATTAAATATTCATAACTATTGACACCATGCACCCCACGCTTTTTTTACAGTAAAACATTTTTTTTTCATTCAAACTATTAATAACTTATATTTATTAAATTTTTTTACATTATTCTTAATATTTATTAATATTTATTTTCTGTTTTTTAGTTTAGTTTTCTATATAAAGCGTGTGTTCTAGTTTTTTTAAACTATTTTTTTTTTTTTTCTTACGCCTCAGTATAATTAGGAACAGAACCCTATTACTTTCACGTTCTGCTTCGATGTGTAGTTTAATAGTTATTAAATAAACAAAAAAAAATAGAGATTATGTGGCGTGCACTTTTGGATTTTCCAAAATTATTTTCTTTCGTTATCAATTTTCTAAAATCAGCCTTCACTAAACTTTTCTACAAACGCATTGTAACCTCTCGAAGTGGGCCACCGTGCTCGAATGCCTAACTGCAACACACTAGCTAACCTATCCGACCGGGAATAGAGTTGAAAATCTTTTGGGGGGCGAATGATTACATTTCCAGCTAACGTGCAATTGACATTTCAGTATCACAAAAGCAACAATTCGAATACTAACTAACGAGGGAGACAGGTATTCCGTACGCCAGTTTGCGGTGGAATTTATTTAGCCCCGCATTAAATTGTGATAAATTTCATACGCGTTCACGGATTCCGCTGTCACTGTATTTCCATTACGTTGGTCGATAACTCAGTTGTTATACCGAATGCGGGTAGTCTACGCATACGGGCTATCGACTAGTGTAAGTAATGTATCTATATATGTCATTCATGTGTCTATGTATGTAGTTAGTAAAAAAAATAAAAGCGGACACTTCGAGTAATGAAAACAGTTATCGCATGCAGTCGCTATGGCACGCGTGAACAAAAATCTCCCGAATGCGGGCTGTAACGACCGATTACAACAGGAAGTTTGTGTTGAAAAACATTCGCATCAAGGATTCTACAAGATCGATTCTTTTTAGCATTAGATTAGATTGGTTTTATTAAATCAAATCAAATGAAAAATCTTTATTCAATTCAGGCCCTAAGAAGGCCCTGATAAAACTGCCACCGGTGCGGAAAATAACGCATTCATCAGAAAGAACCGGAAAGAAACTCGATCTGCGTCGTTATATTTTTTGTAGGTACATTTTTTACATAATGCTTTATTGTTTACATTTACAATAGTTGTAGCGGATGCACTATTCTAGATCATCATCGATCTCATATTGATCCACCGTATAACAGCCTTTTAACATATAACCCCGTTTGACATGGTTCTTGAACATATATATATCAGTTTAATTCACTCATATCGTGCGTAGCCGAAGAATTAAAGAACCGATTTTATATCTCTGGGGGATCAAATTCAATACCTTCACTTACTTGAACTAAGTTTATTCTATAAAGGCCTATAATAATGTATAATTTGTAAATAAAATATATAATCTAAACTAAACAATTAAATTAATAAGTAAGCTAACTCGAGTATAGTTCAAATATTCGGTTGTGGACAAATTATATAAGTTAATTTTATATTTTTCACTTGATAATAAATCGAGATAAAGTTTAGTTTCTTTAACCAGACCCGAAGATTATGATAACCGACAGTAAAAATCATCATTTATTAAAAAAAAAAGTTACATTATAACCAGTAAATTTTCTCGAAACTACAACATTTGACCTACTTAGGTCACCTACACCGACGATATATATACGTCAGCCAATGTTATGCTATCTTTCGATGTACATTACTAACTTAGAGCTTTCATATAGACTTGAAAATTTCCACACGTGTCCAGAGACAGTTATCTTTACTTCCTTTTTTAATTAAGGTTTAGCGTTATGGCCATAATCTCACCTGATCGTAAGTAACGATACGGCCCTAGTTGGTGGACGCGCTAAACCTGTGAAGGGAGTGGCTCTCAAGTGTCGGAACACACCTATTGATATTTGGCGGCAGATTTTCAACTTGAGGATGGTAGCTAGCTAGGCGGGCATTGGAATAAACCCCACTACCATGCTTGGGCTTCTGGACTTGTGAAACTTACTGCAGTCCTAGACTAGTTATGGCCATAATCTCACCTGATCGTAAGTGGCTATACGGCCCAAGTTGGTGGACACGCTAAAACTGTGGAGGAACTGGTAGTGCCTGCCTGGCTAGCTACCACCCTCAAGTTGAAAATCTGCCGCCAAATACCGATAGGTGTGTTCCGGCAGTTGCACTTGTGAGCCAGTTCCTCCACAGGTTTATTTTGTCCACCAACTTGGGCCGTATGGTCACTTAAAATCAGGTGAGATAATGACAATAACGGTAAGCCTTAACTATAAAAAAGTGCATCTGCCGAAACACACCTATTGGTATTTGGCGGCAGATTTACAGCTTGAAGATGGTAGCTAGCTAGGCGGGCATAAAAAAACCTCTACCACCATGCTATGGTTTTATCACGATGTTTTTCTTCACTCAAAGCTCCAGCTCACTGTAGGTGGTTGGATTCGAACTCGCGTCCCTTGACGCGAAGCCGTACACACTACCACTGAGCGATCACCGCTGCAAAGTCTAAAAATTATACGAAACCTAACTTAAGTTTACCTGAATGAGGTCACAGTCATTGCTAGTAATTAACATGCGTGACATAAAATGATAAATACAAAACTAGGTGTGTACGCGACTTCGTTCGCTTTTGTTAATACAGAATTGTTAATATGTAGCGTACTGTTTCACAGTTTGAATCTTTCTCAATTATTATTTTATCAAATACAAGTAAATTTCTATTAATCCGCATGATATTTACTAAGATTAGCGCGTTCAAACTAACAAACAAACAAAGTTTTCCCTTTTTATAATATTAATTAATAATATAGATGCTGTATACCGGAAGAGGAATGCCTGTAAACAATTGTCTTCATACTGAAAACGGATAAAATATTGAACGGTCAATTCGGACAAGAAAATGTGTTTAATCCTGAATTACTGCTTTGAGCGAAATCTAATTTCGAATACGTTGAGCGACTCCGGGCAAAGGCGGTTTGTCGGTCGAAACGGTAGTGAGGTTACTCGGACTATCGATATATCGATAGAAAAAGAAATAAATATAACATTTTTTTTTAAACTCATTCGATGTAGTTTTGATGGATGATTTTCTGTATGGTGCTATTTCTGGTGCCCGCCTGGCTAGCTACCACCCTCAAGTTGAAAATCTGCCACCAAATACAAATAGATGTGTTCCGGCAGTTGCACTTGAGAACCAGTTCCGCTAAAGATTTAGTATGTCTACCAACTTGGGCCCTATCGTCACTTAAGATAAGATGAGATTATGGACACAACGCGAAGCCTTTAACTTTAAAAAAAGGTTGTCGAAGTGAAAATAACTTCAAATCATTTTTTTTTTAATTCTCTTTAGCATTAGAAGGCGCTTATGAAGGTCAAATCTACCTCCGGTTCGGAAGTAACACAGTCATAGCGAAGTTATGGCAAGAAATTCGATTTGCATGTTAATGTATAACAGAAATCGATAAATGTATGCTTCGAAATGGCAAACTTGTATTGTCATTATTATTCTTGCCGATTTCTGTTACAACGGATTACTTTACGAAATAGAAAGAAGTTAATTATGAGACCGGATGTTTTGCTCTTATGCAACTAATGTCTCCTATCATGGCAGTAAACGTGCGCTTAGTGTGTGCATATGTTAGGATTCCATTTGAAGCGATGATAGCTCAGTGGTAGTGTGTACGACTTCGCGTCAAGGGACGTGAGTTCGAATCCAACCACCTACATTGAGCTTGAGCTTTCGGTGAAGGAAAACATCGTGAGGAAACCATAGCTTGGTGGGAGGGCTTTTTCTAATGCCCGCCTGGCTAGCGACCACCCTCAAGCTGAAAATCTGCCGCCAAATACCAATAGGTCTGTTCCGGCAAATGCACTCGAGAGCCAGTCCCTCCACAGGTTTAGCGTGTCTACCAACTTGGGCCGTATCGTCACTTAAGATCAGGTGAGATTATGGCCATAACGTTAAACCTTAAGTATAAAATAAAAAAAAATAGATTATGTTTGCACGCAGTTTTAAATTTCAGTTCATCTCGTTTTATACCGAGTTGGCACCTTCATCTATTTTCACAATCAGTGACTTTAGATTGCAGTAAGACTCTTCACTCAGTCGATTCTGTGCTAACGACTTCCAGTGTGTAGGCTTAATCTTGCATTGTTTCACATGTCTCTTCTGAACATTCTTATATCAGAAGAACTGATCACCCTGTTAACGCTTAGCGTTCTGGAGTTCAGAGTGTTCGATTTTGCAACCCTCTGGTGTATATCGGCGTTAGTGTATTTAATTATTCACCGATTTTTTACAACCTTGGCTATGGCTTTGCTCTTACGAAATATCGAAAAAGGGTGTGTGTTCACTTTGTTCCACTATATCAACTAGTGTTGAAAATCTGCCACGAAACACTTATAGGTGTGTTCCGGCAGTTCCACTTGAGAGGTAGTTCCTCGTTTGGGCTTAGACTGTCCACCATCTCAGGCCACATCGTTACTTAACATCAGGCGAGATTGTGGCAATAACGCTAAACCTGTAAAATATAAGAAGAGAATGTTATATTTATTAATTTTTCCTTTCGGAACATAAAAAAGGTTTAATTAACAAAATGGCGCAAGTTAGGGAAATATGTATTATTAGTTATTAGACTACAATATGAGGATTGCTTCGGGTGTTACGAAAATAATGAACTTTACGTCGACGATCTAAGTCATGTCAATATAATCATGTTAAAAAGAATCCACGTCGTGCTAATGATTTTACACTCAAACTTCTTGTAGGTATACTAAAAGCGGAATACATTGTTCCGTGAAAACTGTGAAGTATTAAATGTGTCACTATGACGCATTTTTAATATTAACACTTTCGTATTAATTTTATTAATACTTAGGGCCAATGGTAACCAGAGATGGAAAGTGTGACCGTGATATTAAGCGAAGAGTTGTGTAAGGGAATCAAGTGAACGGGGCCCTGCGTAACTTTATGTGCAGCCGGAATTTGTCTACAAAGGCACGTCTGGCTGTGCATCGGAATGTGCTAGTCCCTACACTTATATATGAAAGTGAGTGCTGGGTCTGGCAGAAGAAACATGAAAGCAAGATTAATGCAGTAGAGATGAGAAGTCTAAGAAGTATAGCTGGCATAAAAAATATAGTAAGGAATATAACGTAAGGAATAGTGTAATAAGGGAACTTTGTGGTGTGGTAGAGGATGTAGTGACAAAGATAGAGAAAGGGATGCTTAATTGGCATGGACATTTATAGAGGATGGATGAAAGAAGATTGACGAAACAAATTTACAAGGCGAGTGTGACTGGGCAAGCTGGTAAGCGTCGACCTAGGTGAACATATCTCAACCAGAGCGAGAACGTCCTGGAGAAAGGCTAGGTCAAAAGTACCCGTAACCGAAGAGCATGTATGAAGGTTATTAAAAGTAGAAGAAGCGAAAGATGTATGTCAGGATCGTAGCAAGTGGAAGGATGTGGTCTCTGCCTACCCTTATGGGAGAGAGACGTAATATTATGTATGTATTAATTTTATCGATAAAACCAAACGTCGATATGTCTATGTCGCAACTCTAATATGAATACAAAGAGACAGAGAGCCGCCGTTGAGCGCAGTATGTATATTTCAACCCCTGTAAAGCGCTATAATTATTACTAGTTGGCATTTTGAATTAATTATTTAAGTTTTAGATCGACGCGGGAATGCCTCGTATGAGATTCTGCGCTGAAGGAACTTCGACGGGGAATATAGCGGTCCTGTTAGTGCGTAACTATATACATGAGTGCCGTTAGCGTAACCGTAACTATCGAATATCCAAAATGTTGTCTCTACTTGTTATTTATAAATTTTGATTAATAGATCGGAAAAATATCAATAACGAAAATTAAATTAAAGGTAGACACAGTAACATGCACTTTTCTGGACAACCCTCACCTCAGTCCGCCCCGTGACCGCGAACGCTGAAAAGCTTTCGTGACGTCGGGATCAAAATTAATAAATAACCGCGATAAAATCCGTTTAAATTAGTCTTATTTCGATGAATAATTATATTCGCGTAAACATAAGAAATCATTATTTGTATGTACGTCAGATTTTGTTTATTGACTCGTACAGAAAATCGGTTTGAGGCGACGATAGCTCAGTTGGTAGTTTGTACGGATGCCGCATCATTGGACGTGATTTCGATGCCACCTACGAAGATCTTTAACTTTCGGTCAAGGGAAACATCGCGATAAAGCTACATCATGACGGTAGAGCTTTTTCTAATACACGCCTGGCTAGTTAACACCGGCGAGTCGAAAATCTATCGATAAATTCTTATAGGTGTGTTCTGGTAGTTGTACTTGAGAGCCAGCCTCTCCATAAGGCTTAGCACACCAGATAAGACTTTTTTTTTCTACTTAATGTTTAGCGTTATATCCATAATCCCACCTGATCTTAAGCGACGATACGGCCCAAGTTGGTAGATACGCTAAAACTGTGGAGGAATTGGCTCTCAAGTGCAGCTGCCGGAACACACCTATCGGTATTTGGCGGTAGATTTTCAACTTGAGGGTGGTAGCTAGCCAGGCGGGCATTAGAAAAAAACCCCTACCATCATATGACTGACTGCAGACTGCAGTCATAACGCTAAAAAGAATTAAAAAACTACCAGTTTTATCTCTAAAAATAAAAATAAACCTCTCTATCGGGTCTACTCCGGGAGGAAGTCAATTGGTCTGATGAATTTAATAATACACGCAACGGCTTCCGGCCGTGCGGTGTCTTAAATCGTTCAAGCAGATTTATTTGACCGCATCCCGCCGGGGTCCGCTTAATACGTTCGGATAACGTTGGATCAAGATATACATAGGTATTTTATTATATGAATGTAAAGTTGTATCAAGATTTGCTAGCAAATTATCACTTCTGTGGTTACTTGTTCAATGCACTGTCATATATTGAATTTTAGGTGTATTTTGACAACATAAAAAAAAAATTGTATACTTTTTTATTTGATGATTTTTTTTTTACAAATTAAAACCAAGTGCAGGTATTAGCTCTCATGTGCAAGTACCGGAGTATAGCTACAGGTATTTAGCGTTAGTTATTCAATTTGAAGGTGGTAGCTATTCAGGTGCATATCAGAAAAAGCTTTACCAACGTGCTATAGTTTCATCATGATGCTTCCCTTTACCGAAAGCTCAAGATCATTACAAGGTTTCGAACTCACGCCCATCGACGCGGTGTCCAAACACGCGGCTACTAAGCTGTGATCGCTTCAAAGTCTGTAATAACATCTAATTCTATCGTACTTTGAGTAGCGAAAGAATGAATGAAACATAATATAACAAATAATGTAATTCAGAATTTCTTAAGATTCAACTTGTTTACAAGACCGAAATACCTCAGGTGTCCACGATCCGGCCAATTGGCGGTAATTCAATTTGTCCGGACAATCGGCGCGTGACGTCATCCGGCAATAAGCCGGTCCCGTCGGAAACAGTATAAATCGCGGAGGCAATAAGCCCGCTATTACACTCCCACGGTTTTCCGCGCGGAATCAAGAAAAAAACATTTGTCGGATACAAATAGCCGAAGCTTTGTTAAACTTTAGTGTCGCGCCTCGGAATGTATCGATAAGGTAACGAGATTTTCTTTTCGGTTATATTACTTTATCAGCGCTTTAAAATAATAATACAGGTAAAGTTTAATATTATCACGTTATTAAAAAAAAATACAAAACAGATATACATATCGAGGGACGCTCTTGCGTCTAGCGCAGTTTTGTTGTTACAAGTGCAACATAATCTAACCCAGCACCTCGTTACCTGCAACCACCTCAGCGACATATTATACACGTCTGTTTTTTTATAGTAAAGGTTTAGCGTTATGGTCACAATTTCACCTGATCTTAAGTAACGATACGGCCCAAGTTGGTAGACGCTAAACCTGTGGACGGCTGGTTCTCAAGTCCAACTGCCGAACATACCTATTGGTATTTGGCGGGAGATTTTCAACTTGAGTGTGGTAGCTAGCCAGGCGGGTATTAGAAAAAAGCCCTACCACCATGCAGTTCGCAAGCTTTTTCTTCATAACCCTTATACCGCCTAGACAGGTTCGGCACAACATGTTTTCTACTTTCCCTCTACTCTATTAGCAATCAGTCAGTTTATTTCCCTCTTTTTATTAGTTTTTCGTGAGAAAAAGTAAGTTATCACCGTATTCAATATCCCATCTATCTCTTTACCGAAATTCATCAAAATCGATTCAGCGGTTTAGGCGTGAATGCGTAACAAACAAACTCACTTTCGCTTTTCTAATTTTAGTAACGTAGTAAGGATGATAGGTATCGCAAGAAGTATCGCGTATAACATAAGCGACAGTTATAAATTCGTTATCTTAAATAGTATAGTCGAGAGTTCTTTCCAAAATAAAGTATTTAGTCTTGTTCTTTCGTGTTTGTTTTTAAGGTTGCTCGTTTGCCCCCTATCCCATAATAATTAATATTATTATAGCCTCTTTATTTCCATAATGAAAAAAATATATTAAACAAGTATATCATTTGATTAGTTATTACATAATATGTGCATGCATTAAAACAATTAAATATTACTATTAAAATCATTAAATTTAAATTCCAATCATGATAAATAATTTGAATGCATATAAATTTTAAATGTTAAAAAATAAATAAATAAAAAGAATCAAAATTAAAATTCATTTTTATAAATCATTATGGACCCCTCTGCGGGTTAAGGCTTCTCCATTTTGATCCACATCTTTTGCTCTGGTGATCCAGTTTCCAACAGCTTTTATTTTTATTTCATCAATCCATTTTTCCTTTGGTCTACCTCTTAATCTTTTATTTGTTGGTCCTTGCCTGGTAGTTACTCTTGGTGTCCATTTTTCCTTGTCCACGCGTGCAATATGAACCACCCAATTCCATGTTTGTTTTTGAGAATATTCTATTATTTTTGTTGTTTTCCTTATTTCTGTATTTCTTTTCCGATGTTGTCTTTGTATGTTTAGTAAACTCCTTTCCATCGCTCTCTGGCAGCCATATGTAAGACAAGGTAGTAAACATGAGTCCATTATCCGATAATATATATATATATATATATATATATATATATATATATATATATATATATTTGTTTACAGTAGTATTTTTTAAATTATCGACAATGCCCCATCCCTGCGCAGGTGGGCCCGCTGAGCTGACGCGGCGCGGATGTCCAAATTGCCATGCAATTTATTATCGCAGTAGTCATTCGACCGTGTGTACTCTTTATATTAGATATCATTGGATGAATACTGATTCATTGGTGCTGATGCTGCGAGCTGAATTATTTCGTTAACTGCTCGATGTTATCATACGTTTGGGATTTCTGATATAATAATGCCGACTTTAGAAGTGTGTTTTAAAAGGGACATGCTATCTGATAGTAAGTAAGCTGTAGTGCTACTGCTCGTTGTGAAGTTGAAAATCTGCTTCGGAAAAGTTGTTTTCCGGTAGTAGAACTGGAGAGGTGATTCCTGTTTTAAGCTTTGCTTGTCCACCATCTTGGGTAAAATCGTCACCTTACATCTGATGAGATTGTGGCCATAACGGTAAACATACATGTACAAAAACATATTATTTGTACTTATATTTTAATATTTTGTAATAACTGTTATAACTAATTATTTTATAATTTATCTGTTGGACAAAATTCATAAGAATAAATCTCAAGAAATTTATCTGTTGCTATCTACCTGTAAACGTTTTGGGGAAGGAATTCAATTTAATTGTACGTGCCTGCCCCAAATGAGGCGGTGGTCGTGAAGATATAATAAGGCTTGAGAAATAAACGTTGTTGTAACAAATGAAAACCCGCGCTGTTATCAGAACACGCATCAGCGTCTTGTCAGCGGGAAAAACAATTTTAATCTCCTTAATGTCCTAATACGTTTACAGTTGACGACATTTTCCTATGTATTTCTTTCATACGGTCAAAAATCAAATTTAATCGTAACAAAATGTGAGCCGTCACGGGACGCTTGGCGGATGTGAAACATCGAAATTGTTTTGTATAAGTTGTATGCATAAAAGAACAGATTACCGCAGGAATCAGATATGGCATAATGAAAATATAGTGTTATAAATTTGTTCCATAAAATAATAACTGTTTATTTTACATAGATATTCATTGTATTAAGTAGAAAAATTCTAAAATTAAATATTTATTTCGTCGCCACGTATCGCAACCACGTCACTACTATGTATAGACTACGTATAGTACATATATTCTATCATATAGTATGGCGATATGTCACCAAAGCCTGTATAGCCACGCCAAAAATCAATCAAAACTACCACCGGGTCGGAAAATAACCTGGTCAATAAGAAGAACCATCAAGAAATTCCATGTGTTTCTTTTTTTAGATAAAACGCGAACGAATTCGCACTGCACCGACCCGCGTCGCCCCAGGATGGGAGTCCCATATACCCCTCTCAGTTTCCCCGGGCTAGGGGGATGCATAAATACATTTCCCCACGTAAAAAAAAGACAAAGCTAATTTAATATAAGAGTTTAATAATTATACTGTATAAAAAAGTACTTTAAAATATTTCCAATTGGCTCACTAACGACATTAACAAGAAAGAAATATTGTAACTTGGTTTTGGTCGATTACCCGCGATGATTTATATCTTAGTGCGAGGCTCTATAGATATTCTATGCCTTGTACTATCAATTCAGTTAAATAAAGATGTTGTTTTGTTTGTGCATCATTTAGGAGTATTTAGGTTTTATGGAATAAACAGTACATATAGACACACACAGCGTTTTATATGGAAAAATATTTTCAGTTAAATATTTTATTCGAGATAAAGCTTTGTATTGTGTATATATATTTGTTCCAGCAATGAAGGCACCCTTAGCTGAGTTTTTTTTTCAAACTGACACAGCTGTTAGCCTTAAGGGATTTGACAGCTTTACCGATTTTTTTTGGGGCGAGCGCTGAGGGCACAGAGGTCCGAGGCAGCGGGTGCAACGGTGCCAGAATGGCTGAACCTCGGCTTGGGCCGCATGCCGAAATAATAACAAAGATTTGTGGGCTTAACTAACCAACAAGTCCTAATTAATTAATTTAGTGATACTAACAACAATCTTATCGAGCGAACCGCACGAGGGCCGCGGAAGTAGTCCCTTATAGAACCGTGTACTTAACGTGTGTGTGTGCACAAATGGTATGCGGTGTGATGATGAACTCTCAGTGATGTAGAGTGTCACTGTATAGCGCAAGCAGAGTCACTCGAGAGCTCCTATCCGGGAGACCGAATCTAGGGTAGCTGAGTAGGTATTTTGCTTAGTATAGGATCCTATTTAGGGTCAACTTCTTCATGGCGTCCTTGTGCTCGTTGTCACGGGTCCCGTCCCATACTCACCCTCAAAGCTTGTTAAAGCCCTTACAGTACCCTCTTGTGTTTATCTACACCCCCAACAAACCGTAGTTAAAGACATAATAATCAGCTGAGTATTGAAAATGTAAAAAAAAAAAAACTCACTCAAAACATTATCTAAGATAATAAGCAGTAAAGTATTAAGTAATAAGATCGTGTCGTCATCGTGTCGTTACGTATAAATGTCTCACCATTTCTCATTCACGTCTGTCTAACCGCAGACCAATGAAATACGCCTCGTTGATATTGTTTTTTGTATTTACCAAATTGTATGCTCAATGGGTTTCGAGTATTACGTTCTTAACCATCATATATTTGGCACTAGCTTTTCCCGTGACTTCGTACGCATGACAAAATAAAATTTTCTAACCGTTTTTATATATTTTTTTTCAATACAGCTTTGCTCCAATCAGTGGTAACGTGATGTTAAATAGCCTAAAGCCTTCTTCAATGATTACTGAATTAAATATAAAAATATATTTTAAAATCCGACCGGTAATTCCTAAAATTAGCGCATTCAAGTTAACTTTTCCGGTCTATACTATAGATTTACTCCTTTTTATTATAGTTAAAGCTTAGCGTTGTGGCCGTAATCTCACCGGATCTTAAGTGACGATACGGCCCATGTCGGTGGACACGCTAAGCCTTTGGAGGAACTGGCTCTCAAGTGCAACTGCCGGAACACACCTATTGATATTTGGCTGCAGATTTTCAACTCGAGGGTGGTACCTAGCCAGGCGGGCGTCATAAATAGCCCTACCACCATGCTATGGTTTCCTCACGATGTTTTCCTTCACCGAAAGCTCAAGCTCATTGTAGGTGGTTGGATTCGAACTCACGTCCCTTGACGCAAAGTCGTACACACTACCATTAAGCTATCATCTCTTCAAGATCAATAAAATCATCGGCATGTGGTGAATCACGTTGGTGTATTATATGTAGGTATCTGGATATTGGGTAAGCGATGATAGCTCAGTGGTAGTGTGTACGACTTCGCGTCAATAACCTTGAGCTTTCGGTGCAGGAAAATATCGACAGGAAACCATAGCATGGTGGTAGGGCTTTTTCTAATGCCCGCCTGGCTAGCGACCACCCTCAAGTTGAAAATTTGCCGCCAAATACCGATAGATGTGTTCCGGTAGTTGCACTTGAGAGCCAGTTCTTCCTATAAAGGCCGGCAACACGCCTGCGATTCCTCTGGTGTTATGGGTGTCGATGGGCGGCGGTGATAACTTACCATCAGGTGACACGCATGCTCGTTTGCCCCCTATCCCATAAATATATTCATACATGTTTAGAGTAGTATCTTTTGAAAGCCAGTTTGAAGCGATGATAGCGTGTCTACCAACTTGGATCGTAACGTCACTTAAGATCAGGTGAGATTATGACCATAACACTAAAACCTTAATTATAAAAAGTTACTAATTAGCTTAATTATTAATTAGCTAGATTTTAACTGTCAAACTAGGTGCCGGAAACAAACGAATATTAAGATATCTGAAATCCTGAAATGAATCTGATATTTTGAAATCCGGCAAACAGATGAACAAATATATTCACTTTACAATAGTCATATAGATAATTCAACTTTACAGGTCTTACTGCTTACCCCGTGTCGCAATGTCATCCGTGATTATATACAAATGAAGGAAGGTATAACGAGGTCGGTTTTAGCTTCGTGCGGTAATGAAGTTTTTCCTTGAAATAACTTCCCCCACTAATTACTCGCTTGGAATGTTCATTAGTGAAGATTTTACAGCACGGAAACACCACGCTGTACCCAGCTTATGCGTAAGCGAGAGTCCTGAAATAATAATAACATATGTATCTTAATTATTGTCGAATAAAGCCAAAATCATATGAAAGTGAGTTTGAAAGCATAAGCATGGTGGTAGGGCTTTTTTAAGGCCTGTCTAGCTAACTACCACCGTCAAGTTGAAAATCCAGTGCCCATCATCTTAACAACATTTCTTAAAGTAATATTGTCTCAGTACTGGCTTCTAAGGGTCCAGCGCCGATGTGAGTTCAAATGAGTATGAGTTTCCGGTGAACCGAAACTTTGTGATGGAACTAAGGCATGATCTTAAAGGGAAGCTTTCCTATCAACCGCCCTTAAGTTGGTATATCTGTGGACAAAATTATACGGGTGTGTTTCGGCTGTGGCATTTGAGAGGCAGTCATTCCACTAAGCGTGTCAACCATTTTGGGCCACATCGTCAGTTAACATCATGAGATTGTAGCTGTAACGCTAAACAATTTTAAGCGATGATATCTCAGTGGTAGTATATACGGATTCCGCGTCTAAGGCCGCGAGTTCGAATTCGCCTACAACGAGCTCGAGCTGCCGGTGAACGAAAACAACGTGGGGATATCATAGCATGATGGTAGGGCTTTTTCTGATGCCCGCCTGCCTAGCTACCACCCTCGAGTTGAGAATCTGCCGACAAATACCGATAGATGTGTTCCGGCAGTTGCATTTGAGAGCCAGTCCCTCCACAGGTTTAGCGTGTTAACACCTTGGGCCGTATCGCCACTTAAGATCAGGTGAGATTATGGCAATAACGCTAAATCATGACTATAAAAAGAAAAGCTTGATATAAGCAGAAAATACAATGAAAGTACTTCCACGAATGTTAGTGTATTACGAGTACATCAACGATTTATGATTAAAAGTACTTTAACGGATGTTTCCGCATTACGTGACGGCAGCGCTCCGCTATACTATAAAAAGCCGTTACGTAACGCTGGCTGGGATTTCCAGATCCCGAAGTAAAGAGTTCAGTTTTTTTTTTTTTTTTTTTTAAAAGCTCCGGCATCACCCCTAACATAATCAGGGATTTTGGTTTAGTAATTTTTTCATTTAGTGCCTTTATTGTCAGTAATCTTAAAACTATTACATTCTTAATCTACTTACAGCTAAATACGACACTTTTTATTTGTTATAATACATTTTATTTCATTCTTTGCCATAATACTAATATCTAATTGTTAATAAATTGGTCAAAATTTTTAAAATCGAGTGTAAATAAAAAATCTGGTTAAAATGTTTAAATAAATAACTAATCCTAATTTCCTAACGGCATCACCCTTTTCATATGTTTAGACCATCGATATTATTTATTCCTGATTCCAGCTCTTTCTGCAATTTCATCAATGAAATGCAAAAAGGCTGGTCGATGGTCTTCGTCCAGCAGTAGGGCCGCTAGAGTGTCCAGTTTTACCTTTACTCCGGTTTTGCACTCGAGGTCAAATCTGGACGAGCCGAATCTAGGGCAGTCTATAATAAGGTGGAAGACTGTTTCGGCGATATCCGAGTCGCATGCACACGCGGGGCTATCCTTAATTTTGAAACGATGCAGGTACGCTGCGAAGCCTCCGTGACCTGTTAAGACCTGCACGTGGGTCGGTGACAAATGTGTCTTCTTTAACACCCGATGGGCCTCCTCTACCTTGGGAAAGAAGACCCTTGTCACCGAACCCGTGTCGGAGGCCTCGTAGCGTTCCTGCCATAGCCTAACTGTTGCCCCGCGTATGACCTTTTTCACATACGATATCGGATACCGGTCGTAGTCCGCCGCGGTTTTCTTATGAGCAGCCCTTTTTGCCAGTTCGTCGGCACGTTCATTGCCTACGGTACGGACGTGGGCCCTCACCCAGTGCAGGCGGACAGAGCGTCCCTCTGCTCGGATCTCCCGAAGAAGCTGCTGCGCTCCAAGAGCGAGACGGTGCGGCGGAGTCGGGTTTGCCAGCATCTCCAGTGACGACTTTGAGTCACTGAAGATGCCGACATCCCCATCTCTAGATCGCTTTACCGCCTGTATCGCCCTATACAGCGCATACAGCTCCGCCTGGAAAACCGTCCAGAAGGCCTCTAGGCGAAACGTCGAGAACCTGAACTCTTTTCCCTCCTTCCACTAGGTCAGGGCCGCTCCCACACCACCGTCGATCTTTGATTCGTCGGTGTATATGTCGGAGCCGCCCTGACTAGGAGGGTTCTCTAGGCTCTCGTACGTTTCTCCCTCACACTGCGCCGGGTGAGGGAACTGGCAAAATGGGACGGGCCGCTCTAACTCGCGGTCGGCCATGACCTCGTCCAGATTCTCACCCCTTTTTGCACGGTATAGCCTCTCCACCTCTCGCGCCCGGAGGTCCAACGGGAGCAAGTCTGCAAGCACTATTGCAGCCGTCAAGGATACCGTGCGATACGCCCTACAAATCTTCCGGGAAAAGCCCCTCTGGATCGCATCCAACTTCTTACGGATTGAAAGCTTAATCGCAGAGGGACCCCAGACATTTGCGGCGTACAGCACGATAGGCTCGATGACTGCGACGTATATCGTCTTGATGATCTCCGAGTTTAAGCCCCAGCTCACTCTCGCTGCACATGCCAACTGCTTATAGATGTCAGCTGCCTTCTTACAGGCTGCAGTGACATGTGCCTCGAAAGTGAGCTTGCTATCGAGAATCAGACCAAGCAGGGGAATCTGAGTTTCTAGCGCAACTCGAACTCCGCCCATGACAATGACTGGTTCATCAAATTTAAGCTTCCTAGTGAGCACCATAGCCTTTGTTTTTTGTGGCGCGAAGCGAAGCTTAAATTTGACGCCCCAGTCCATCACGGTCTGCAGAGTTCGGATCGCAAAGTCCTGCATTGGTCCAACCTCTTTCCCGGAGAAGACCAAGACGACATCGTCCGCAAATGCTTGACAGTACACTCCCTCAGACTCGAGCTCCACCAAAAGCGAGTCGAGGATTACGTTCCAAAAGGATGGTCCAGCAATAGATTCCTGGACACATCCCTTCGAACTACCCCGACTCACCTTAACACCAGCATATGTGAGCTCGAAACTCCGGTCCGACAAGTAAGAAGAGACCATACCGTACAAATTCCTAGGGCACTGTTTGGCCACCAGTTGGGACTTCAAGCCCGGCCACCACGCATTATCAAAGGCTCCCTCTATGTCCAGCGACACCAGGGTAACGACCTCTTTGGCCACCACACGGGTCCTGATATACGTCACTAAATCATACAGGGAGTCCTCCGTTCCGCGTTGGGGCATGAACCCATATTGCCGCACGCTGAGCTTAGGTAGCAGGTGCCAACGTAATCTACGGACAAGGAGCTTTTCCAAGAGCTTGCCCAGCACAGGGAGTAGGCCGATCGGGCGGTATGACTTAGGGTCACAGTAGTCCTCCCTGCCGGGTTTCCGGAGTATGCACATATACGCGATTTTCCAAGGGCGGGGGAAGTGGGAAAGTTCCAGGCTCTTATTGGCAATGGCCCGGAACACATCCTCTCCCCCCCCTAAAATCGCGTGTGTGCATATGTCCCCGGTTAATCCGTCATTCCCAGGAGCCTTTTGCGGGTGAATCTCTTTACACACCCGCATCACTTCATCTCGAGTGAAAGGCGGATCGTCCGCGGATAATCCCCGAATATCGGCAAGCAGGACACCGTCCCTCACGGCTTTATGAACCTCTGTTTCGTCATCCACCGAATACTCCGGAAAGAGCACGGAGGAGAGCCGCTCCACAGACCCTTTCGGGTCGAGGATTCCCCCATTGGGGTCTTTGAGCAGCACCTCCTCACGTCTACGCTCGGTCCGTCGAAGGATCCTGTAGATGCCGTCCCAGAGGCTCTCACGCTCCTGTGTCGAGCAAAACTCCTTCCAGCTCCTCGTCTGGGCTCCTGCTGCCTCTCTCTTGTATTCCTCAAGAGCAGCGAGATAGTCGTCAACGACATACTGCCTCCGGCAGGGGGCCGCGCAGCGGATCCTACGTTTCCGCCGCGCTGCCTCCCGTTTAAGGCGATCCAAGTCCGCCGACCACCAGGGCGGGCGAGTTACTCTCTTTACACCACTTGCCTTAGGGACAACTTGATTGCAGGTGTCCCTAACGCAGGCTATGTAATCGGACACCAACGTCTCAAAGCTCCCAATGTCAGACACCTCCTCCACATTACGTGCCGTCAGACCCCTTTCGGTCATTTTCTCCTGTAGAGTGGATGTGAACTCCGACCATACCACCTTCCTGGTGTTATAGATGCGCGTGGTGTTCGGCTTCTGATTTTGCAGAGGCCGATCCACGCGTATCGATAAGGTAATAGCATTATGGTCAGAAGATGTTATGCCCACATCCACTTTCCAATCATCGATCCTGCCAAGAAGAGCTGGGCTGCAGACGGTAACGTCCACAATGCTTGTACACAAGCTGCCCCCCCTCACGACTTGGAATGTGGGTTTGTCTCCAACATTGAGAACCTGCAGTCCGTTGGCATCCAAAAAGGAGCAATATGCTTCCCCCCGATGATCGTCGGACTTAGCGCCCCACCACACGCTTTTGGCGTTGACGTCGCCTCCGACTATCAAGTTCTGCGCCCCTAATTTGTCGCAGATTCTCCCGAGTCGTACAATGTACGGTTCTATAGGTTCGTTCGGCTCGAAGTAAACGGAGATCACCCCTAGCGATAGGTGGCCCGCATGCAGCACTGCGGCAGCAATGTTGTTGTCAACAAGCTCTGGGTCTACCGTGACCCTGAGCTTGTCGCCATATACAACAATCGCCGCCTTAACTGGTCCAGCTCCGCCCGCTGTGTTCTGGACAGTTCTCGTGTTTGGGAGCTGCTTCATCACCCCGGTCGTCCCTGTATATGGCTCTTGGACCAAGGCAATAGCTGCTCCCCCCCCGAGAGGCCCAGCACTGCAGCTCCGCCGAAGCCAATTTAGAGCGCTGCAGGTTAGCCTGAACTAACGCTATCCGGGGGTTCGCCTCATCCCTTCCAGTGGCTATCGCGTTGGTCTGCGAAAAAGTGCCCTTAGGAAGAGTATGCCACCCGGGACCGTGCTATGGAGTCCCACTTTAAATATTCAGGACACTCGGTATCGAGCGCCGAATGGTGGGACTCGGAAGGAGGTCTCTTTGCCCTGTGGCAGTTGACGCAGGCGGGCACGCTACCCTCAGCTCGGCGAGGACACTCTCCCCTGCGGTGTTTCTTTATACAGTGCGCACAAGATTCCTCGGCTTCAGAGCATGCTCTAGTTGCATGCCCAAAGCCGAGGCATCGCGCGCACCGCACTAGGGGTGTCTGGTCCCTCACCGGCCGATATTGGATACCGATGTGTACCCGCCCAGCTTCAAGGAACCGCTGCCACAGTTTTGGCGCGACCTCCAGCACTGAGTGGCATTCTAAAGGGTTGCGTGCCTTCTTCCGGTAACGGACGCGCATGGTCTGCTCTGATGGCACTAGGTCACGGAAGATTTCCTTGTTTTGCCCCCTCAAGTGATCAAGGACGTCCTTATCACTATGGACCTGTAGGACGTCCCTTATTTCGACAAGGGTATTCTTACTGGCGGGAGTTTCCACAGTTAGGCCGGCCGAGGCCGTTCGCAGCTGCCCTGCCATTAATTTGGCATCCTCTTCGCCTCGGCAGCGTAGAACGACCTTTTGGTTCCTTGCCTTCCTAACTGCGTCAACTCGTGCTCCCGTGACCTGTGTGTTGGCCACCCTCTGTATAGTCTGCAGGACCCCTTCACTAGTGTGACGGGGGTCAACCGACGAGACTATGATGGTGGCCGAGGGTGGCGTGCGCTTTGGTAGCGCAGAGACCATCGCGTAAGTGTCCGATTTCCGGACGTAGCCCCGCTTCCCCGGGGTGGGCTGTTTGGCCTCAGTGCTATGAGCTGAGAGCGGGCCTGAGATGTAGAGCTCTGTTTCCAGGGTCTGTTGTTTCTGTATTGAAGGCGCCATTGCCGGAAACCCTATCTCACGGACCTCGAAGAGCACAGTATCAATCTTAGATGACACTGGCTCCATGAGGTCCTTCAGGGATTCCACTCCGGCACAGGCGCCTTTTGACCCTGCTTTCTCCACAGCCTCCTCCATCTTCCTGTCTATATTATTGATCTTAACCTTGATGGCCTCAAGGGGAGGCCCGTAATCCGGGCAGGAGGGATTTGGGGGAATTTGGGCCGGCACGACAACATGCTCGCCCACACGCCTAGGCAAATCGTCTAGGTTTACCTCGAGACGCGTGAGCGAGCCCTGCAGCCTCGTCGCGCCATCTACTAATTTCTGGAGCTCTTCCGGCTCCAGACGGCACGTATCCTTCAGCTCAGAAACTGGTCTTTTAAAGAGTTCAGTTAGTACATTTAGCTTTTTCGATTTCTATTAATAGCTAGTACCGCGTTCGATTTTCTCCTACGCGATTCGGCAACAGCCCAAGCCGAGGTTCGCTCACTAGTGACACCCTTGCGCTCCCCCCTAGTTCAGGTGAAGCTGTAAAAGCCCCTCAGGCTAACAGTGTAGATCCCATAAAATAAAAAGCTCGCTGGGACACATCGTGAGAGACTCTCGAGCGAGACAGATCATTCGGAAGCAGTTATTATGAATAAAAACATAAGTCCACAAAATGGCTTACTTAGTACCCCGCAACTTTTACATACATACCTTTTCGACGGTAAAATATTTCTCAGACTTGGGTACATGCTCCCCCGCGAGACTAAAGTTCATCGTCGACGTAGTTACACAAGCACGCGCGCTAAATTCGTTATAATAGCGTCAATAAAAAAAGTTATACTATAAGTTAGAAATATGCGGCCGCGGCGTGAGAATTTACTAACAAGATTTGCGGCCCTTAAACTATATAAGCTTTCTAAGTTTCCGCTAATTCCTTAGCGGTTGTCTCATACACTTGTTGCAAAGTGTCTTGTCTTTTGAAGTCTTTTATCATGCTACTATCGATGCTCGATATAAGGGAAACGTAAAAATACGTTTTCGGAAGTGAAAACTTCTATAGCGCGTGTCGGATGGGGAGTGAGTTCGTGTAATTCGTCATCGACATCGTCACGTGACGTGTTAACGTGCGCACTGATAATTGAAGATCTAACAAATGAATTTGGATCATTCGAAAATATCTTTGTTAATGGTTTTGAGTTTTCCCTTCTGTCGACAGTTCTCGTGAATGTTTTTTTTTTTACGTGACAGTGACGTAAGTAGATCTTTGACAGTGTTCATGTTAAAAAGTTCATAACGTATTGTTTGTGTGGTTTTTTAATCTATGATACTGTATGCCATTTTACACTTTTTTATTTATTTGTTATAAGACCAACAGCTATATTTTATATTAGAAATAAAAAGCTGTTTACTGGTCTTCGATTTCGAAATTGAAAATCAAATCGTCTGTTATAAAATAAAAAAAGAGTTTATTAATTAATATGTACCATCGACATTTTGAAGCGATGATAGCTTAGTGTCAGTGTCCCGGAACGCCGCGTCGTGGGACGTGAGTTCGAATCCAACCTACAATGAGTTTTAGCCAGTCCCTCCTGTATAGGCTGGCAACGCACCTGCGATTCCTCTGGTATTGTGGGTGCCATGGACGTCGGTGATCACTTACCATCAGGTGACAGAGTTGCTCGTTTTCCCGGCGTAACATAAAAAAAGAAGATACTTAGGTGTATTGTCGCTTTATGTGTCGTATTGGAAAAATCTAAGTCACCAATCATTGCATGAGTGTCTAGCTAATCATACAAATGAATTTGATTTGATTGGATTGGATTTGATTAGTAGAAACGGTGGACAATGATGCGGTGTACATTTATACGTAAAAACTTAGCCGTAACATTAAAACAAAGTTTGGTAATTTCAAAAGTGCGCATCTCTTAACCACTCATTATTTTATTTTTTTGTATACTTAAGGTTTAGCGTTATGACCGTAATCTCACCGGATCTTAAGTGACGGTATGGCACAAGTTGGTAGACACGATAAACCTGTGGAGGAACTGGCTCTCAAGTGCCGCTGCCGGAACACACCTATTGGTATTTGGCGGCAAGTTTACAACTTGAGGGTGGTAGCTGGCCAGGCGGGCATTAGAAAAAGGCCTACCACCATGCTATGGTTTCCTCACGATGTTTTCCTTCACCGGAAACTCAAGCTTATTCTAGATGCTTGAATTCGAACTGACATCCCTTGACGCGAAGTCGTACACACTACCACTTAGCTATCATCGAAACAAAACAAATGCGTATCTTTAATTTATTTCATAAATTCTTACATTAGCTATTTTATATTTACAAGTATGCTGCAGAAGCGATAGCTCAGTGGTAGTGTGTACGACTTCGCGTCATATGACGTAAGTTCGAATCCAGCCAGCTACAATTAGCTTGAGCTTCCGGTGGAATGGAACAGTGGTAGTGCGTTTTCTGATGCCCGCCTAGCTAGCTACCACCCTCAAGTTGAAAACCACCTGCCAAATACCAATAGATGTGTTTCGGCAGACGCACTTCTGCGATTCCTCTGGTGTTATAGGTGTCCATGGGCGGCGGTGATCACTTACCATCAGGTGACACGCTCTTTCTCGTTTTCCGCCTATTCCATATAAAAAAACGAGTGCGTCATCAGTTACAGTTGGTCTATAGGTTTTAATCTCTTTGACTCGAAGGGACATAATGTACGGGGTCGCATTCAGGGCACGCGACGGTCAACTGACTATGTAAATACGTTCATTAACGCAACCCGTGGCACAGGATAACGAAAGGGCTGGACCCAAACTAACTGTATATACAATCTGGGGTCAGTATAATTACTGAGTCATAGTTGTTTGTTTGTTCGTTTGTTTTTTACAACTTTTTAATAGTATTTTTTTTTATTAGGTATAGTAGCGCTGTGGCCGCGGTCTCAGCTGATGTTAAGTGACGATGTGGCACGAGATGGCTGATGTTAAGCCTAACAGAGAGGCTATACTGACGTGGCCGACGACGAAATAGATCGCTTCATTCAAGAAGGCCATAAAACTCGCTGACCAAAGCGTCACTCATATAGGCTATAATTGCCCAAACTCCAACATAATTTTATAAGAGCAAGAAAAAAACTCACTTGTGTTTTAGTTTTTAGTGTAATTCTTACTGTTTTAACGCTATTTTTAACGCCTAAAAAATCACGCTTCCTAAAAGGTGCCAACCTAGAGTCCGCAGATTCTGTATATAATAATAATAATAAAAAACAGAGAGGGCTGATTCTCCAGTGCAACTGCCGGAACACGCCTGTAGGTATTTGGCGGCAGATTTTCCACTTGAGGATGGCAGCTAGCCAGGTGGGCATCGGAAAAGCCATCCCACCATGCTATGGTTTCATCGCGATGTTTTCCTTCACCACAAGCTCAAGACTCATTGTAGGGATTCGAATTTAAGTCCTTGGAGACGGTGTGCGTACGCATAACAATTTGGCCACCATCGCTTCAAATATCGCTTCGCGTGTGGTTACAAGATATGAATATTTATAGTATTTAAAAACATTAAGTACTATTCGGGGCGCTTGGAAACCTACATATTTTCTAATTTGTCCTGATCCTTAGTGCGATATAATATCCATGTAGCGATGATAGCTCAGTGGTAGTGTGTACGACTTTGCGTCAAGAGACGTGAGCTCGAATCCAACCACCTACAATGAGCTTGAGCTTTCGATGAAGAAAAACATCGTGAGGAAACCCTAGCTTGGTGGTAGGGCTTTTTCTGATGCCCGACTGGCTAACTACCACCCTCAAGTTGAAAATCTGACGTCAAATACCAATAGATGTGTTCCGGCAGCTGCACTTGAGAGCCAGTTCCTTCACAGGTTTAGCGTTTCTACCATCTTGGGTCGTATCGTCACTTAAGATCAGGTGAGATTATGGCCATAACGCTAAACCTTAACTATATATTAAAAAGAAGGTAGTGCTAATATTCCTCTGTCTTTTATTCCCTCATAATTTTCACTTTGCAAAGAAGTTACAAAACACCTTAACAATTAGATCGTTGCTTGTAATATTCCTGTGATATTTTCTGGCAATTCAATTCCTTCCATTGTATCTAAGGGCAGTTCATCGCTACCTTAATTTACTAAATAATCAAAAAATATCCGTTGCCCGTGTCAACCCCGTAGGGGGTTGCGTAGACGAGGGCTGGCAGCCGGGGGTGTTTCTTCAACCCCTTCTGTCATCCGTGCTGAGCCAAGGGGAGATGGGTCGGGGGGCTCATCTTCCCATTGCACTGCTTCAGCCGTCTGGGGGACAGTTGGGGTGTACCAGTTGGACCAGCCGCTGGGGCGACGCGCTGATTATCAGATCGACCCCGTGTCGAGTTTTAGTGGTTATTTCCGGTTCGCACCGGGTGAATCCCACATAACCCACTCGTCTCTCCCGGGGCGAGAGGGTATCCATAAACGGATTTCATTAGCATAAAAAAAAGGATTCTTTGATCAAGTTTGAAAGACTTGAAAATTTCTACAAGAAGCATTGTTTAGTAGAAATATTCAATAACTCAGATCGACGTAAACAAGCGTACTAATTCAATTGATAATAATCGTAGATCAATTGAACTTCAACCATGTAAATAGTAGCAACCAACATATTTGAAAGCGGTGATAGCTCAGTGGTAGTCCGTACGGTCGCCGTGTCAATGGACGTGAATTCGAATCCACCTACAACGAGCTTGAGCTTTCGGTGTAGGAAAACACCGCGAGGATACCATAGTACGGTGGTAGGGCTTTTTCTAATATTCACCTGGCTAGCTACCACCCTCCAGATAAAAATTCGCCCCCAAATACCTATAGGTGCTTTCCGGCAGTCGCACTTAAGAGCTAGTCCCTCTCTATGGTTACTTTTAGTTAATTTATAGGGTTACCTATATACATATGGCACTCTGAAATGATAGACGTGTTACGTTCACTGACTATATTATAAGACTGCTTGAATAAACTTAAACCACGGGCGCAAGAGTCTCTACACACATACATACTTTCCCCTTTTATATGCAATATACACACTTCCATACATTACGCGATCATATTTAATAGTTTACATAAGCATTATTATATTACGTGTCCCTACAGAACTCAACACATGGCAAGATTGTGGCCAACACCTAAATAAACACTATAAAAAAACTACTGAACCGATTCTAATGCGGTTTCCATTAATAGACGCAGTGATCAACGAGAAAGGTGTTAGTGTATAATTTACCAAGGTGTTGGAAATATCGGAAAACGTCAAACCGTTTGGGAACTTTCGTCAAAAACGCTGCGTAACCTTCGCCGCGTCTGTTTTTTGGCGACAAACTAAAAAACTACTGAACCGATTTTAATGCGGTTTTCATTCATTGACAGAGTGACTCGCGAGAAAGGTTTTGGTATATAATTTGTCAAGATTTTGTGTGAATTGGTTGAAATATGGCGATAATTTTTAAAATTATGGAACAATCAACCCGCTCCTTCGAATTACATACAGACATAATGAATATACTCTTCTACCTATGCTCTTATAATATCAGGAGCCCTAAAAGGGAAATCGTAAAATCATTCGATTGAAAATGAAAAATTCGTTTACAATATTTTCCTACACATTTTGGACGTTGCAACAATTTTCTCCCGCGATTCGGTTCCACGTTACCACGGTCGAGAAGGCTCTTTATACTGACAGCGGAACCTCCTCGCAAATTTCCCTCCTCGCAATATATCAGAGGTAACGTAGGAACGCAGTGATATCAGCCCCGAGTGGCACTTACCCGGGGAACAAAAGGGAATTTAATTTTTTTTTTCAACACGCCCCGCGCCGGTATTAATATTGGCTAAAGGAATGTGGAGATGGAATTTTATTTATTTATCACTAGATTTTACGTGCGACTTCGGTCGGTCGCGTTAATATTGTTTTTGTCAAACAAATTGGATGACGCAATAACACGTTTCATACAATTCAACTTTCTATGAATTTTTCACGATGATCTCCGTCTCGATGATCCTATCTACCTGTGTGCTAAAATACACCACAATCGATTCAGCGGGTTAGGTGTGAAAGCGTAACAAACAAACAAACTCACTTTCGCATTAATATTAGTATGATATGATCATTCGCCCACTACGTTTCGGCCATTATAATTATGGCATTTTTAAACAGTTACAGTATAAATTAGTTAATTAGCGAAAATAAAAATCAGCTTACTGTTATGAGGGGCCTCGAATTTACTTTTATTAACACCACTATTAATCAGGGAGATACATTTTTTTTTTATATATACTTAAGGTTTAGTTAGTTAAGTTAGTTAGTTAAGTTAGTTAGTTAAGTTAGGGTTATGGCCATAATCTCACCTGATCTTAAGTGACAATACGGCCCAAGTTGGTAAAAACACTAAACCTGTGAAGGAACTGGCTCTCAAGTGCAGCTGCCGGAATACACCTATTGGTATTTGGCGGCAGGTTTACAGCTTGAGGGTGGTAGCTAGCCAGGCGGGCATTAGAAAAAGCCCTACCACCACGTTATGGTTTCCTCACGATGTTTTCCTTCACCGAAAGCTCAAGCTCATTGTAAGTGAGTGTAACTCACGTCCCTTAACGCGAAGTCGTACACAATACCACTGAGCTATCATTGCTTCAATTACACAATCAATTGGATTTCATAATACATTTAATTGGATTTCTTAATTTTGTACAGAACATCCTTGGGCTACCGTTGTAGTTGACTGAGGTCAACTCGATGAGTATACTTTACTGCTAAACTGCTAATGTGTCAACGTCAACCTATAATTATCCCTACACTTATTGGACGTACAAGTAATGGAATATTAATTACAGTAGATCATCTGTAAGTGAAACATCAAGGGAGTCGAGAAAAAAATCGGTCTTATAAATTTTGCTTATGTAGACATGTAAACATTGCACATGATGACAGAGTTGTCATTGGCAGGCCAAATTGTTCGGTAACATCTTTTTTCTTTTGACAGCTCTTCGCAAACTCGCAACTTTTAATCTTCCAGCGATACTCAAAGTTTTCAGTTTACGTTTGTAATTTTATTTCTTAACTCTTGTAAAAATTGATGTGTATTGCAGTAGAACCGAACTACTTCTGACAATAATTCATTCAACAACAAATTACTTGCTTCGCTAAAGTTCAAATAATATCAAAAATAATGAAATTAAACACAAGACACCAAGCAAGCAAACACGGGTTAACGTGAGTCGTAAATTCGTGACCATTCTATTCATCGTATACTTCTAAATTGCTTTCCAAGTTACAATGGCATAGTTACACTGTCGGCGAATTCTTAAAGTCGGTAACTTTTAGAAGATTTAACGTTAACGTTATGGCCCTAATCAAACCTGATCTTAAGTGACGATACGGCCCAAGTTGGTAGACACGCTAAATCTGTGGAGGGACTGGCTCTCAAGTGCAGCTGCCAGAACATACCTATTGGTATTTGGTAGCCGATTTTCAACTTGAGAGTGCTAGCTAGCCAGGCGGGCATTAGAAAAAGCCCTACCACCATGCTCATTGTAGGTGGTTGGATTCGAACTCACGCCACTCGACACGAAGTCGTACACACTACCAATGAGCTACAGAACAGAGCAAAAATTATTATGGATATATTGTCAATATATAAATAAAAGCCACTTCCGTACAAACCCAGCCAGAGTATGCTCGCTTCGTAGAAATGTAGATATATTGTGGTCTCCAATGTACCAAGCTAAACACGTGTTCTACTAACAAGCTTTTGATTGTGCCGTATTATTTTCTTATGTTTTCAAATTTAAGCTAACTTTTACCCGCGGCACGGTCTATATTTACATACGTTTGTTAATAAAAATTGATGAATTTATATATTGTAACCCTGTGAAGTCTGTAAAGGTGTGATCGATTTTGATGAAATTTTCAGGCCTTACTTAGATTAGCCAAGTGGATAATCCTGTGAAATAGTAGCGATGACGTCATTAGCTTTTTTTATGTCTACCCGTAGATAATTAGTTCTTCACGTCTGGAGCCAAGGCTCCAGTCTACCCAGATTGTAAAAATATAGATATAATAAAACTGTAACTAAATCTTAACTTTATTATCTTCTCCAGTTTCCAAGTTATTCGGAGTCGGCGAAATACGTTTTCCTCCTCCATAAATCTCCGTCAGTTGCCATATGTTCACTCAGTCCCTATCTTGAATCTCATTTCTCACACACTCTATCCGTCTTCTCGTTGGTCTTTCTCTCGCTGTCTCCCATTCAAGATTCATATCCATAATATTTCTCACCACTAACTAAACAACTCAATATAATCGATACATATAAAAAAAATGATATAGAAACCAAAGGATGGTAGTAAGGCTTTTCCTGTCGAGCACCCGAGCTACCCCTATTCCGGGGCTGGCTGAAATGTGACATGCGATAGATGGACTGAAAAATTGAGACAATCGAAAAAATGTTTCACTGTGAAAAACGATTTTAGCCGATCTAGGCCAACGCTTGAGGGAAATCCGTAAATGGATTAGTCCAGGAACAAAATATCCCTTTAGAAATATTGCAAGAGTAATATTAAACTACTAAAAGATGTAGTTCTCTAATAATGATGCTTAAATTAGTTTAGAAATATATAATAATACGCTATGTAAGTATGTATGTATGTATAGTAATGTAGATCAGCCTTAACCGCGTCACTTAGTGCAATTAATTGCAGTGCAAACGTAAGCGGTTAGCGGGTATTTAAAGATTTTCAACTCGAATTCTTTTCCACCACAATCTATTATCCTTATGTATACGTGCTAGTGGTCATACAATGTTTGAGATTCGATGATAATTAATTAGATTGTCAACTTAGAAAATTATGATAGTTATTTATTAAAGAATTTGTGGCGCTAAATATAAATGTAAAATATTAATATATATATTGGCAACATTTTTACAATTATTTAGCGATGATCTTTAATAAAACTGTTTGAAAACAAACTATGTTGTGTTACATTGGTTGTATGGATGTAAACAATAAAAGTTTACACATACATGTTAAATTTACATTATTGTAACATATATTCAAAATGAGTTTTAGATTTCGACACTTCCACTAGATATAAATTTTACTATGGCAAAAAAAAAAAGTGTTCACGCTAACCCTAGTGGAAGGACTAACCCTCCAGTGTAACTGGCGGAACACGTATAAAAATTTTTGGCGGCAGATTTCCAACTTGAGCGTGGTAGCTAGCCAGGCGGGCATCAGAAAAACCCTACCACCATGCTGTGGTTTCATCATGATGGTTTTCTCCACCGAAAGCTGCAGGTGGATTCGAAACCACATCCATTGACCGCAAATCGCATCTATCAGCAGTATAAGTTGATTGCTTATATATCTATATATATTTTAATTTAGTTTTATTTTTACAAAACAACATAGAAATAAATTTCCATACTGCCAGAATCAAAAGTAAAGAATATTTTGATTAGAATCGACCAACAAAAGTGGAGATGTGTATGCCACATGATAAGAGAAAAACAGGAAAATGGAGTAATATAATAACTGATTGGTATTCCCGAAGTAGTATAAGGGAAACAACGGAAATGGGAGGATGAATTAAAGCCTACAGCAGGCTTCGACTGGCAGACAGTGGCTCGTAACAGAGTAAACAGCTAGAGTCGGCCTTTGTCGTGAGGCATGCTGAATTGAGAGATATACTAATAGCAAGATAGTGGAGAAAACAATTCAGAATAATTATAATTATTATTTCTTTTAACTTGCACCATACGAATAGTTGTTCAGCTTAGATCCAATTTCGGGTGCGGATGCACTCGAGTGAGGGTAACCGCGGGCCGCACCCGTTTAATGGGATCCATGGGCTTTCACTGTGGTCTGAACCCGGCTTTGTAACTTATATCCTTTGCTCTTTTATATTCATTAAACTGTATAGGTGACTTTTTTATAAATATTCTTTATCCTTTGTACTACTAAACGGCCGTGCTGTGTGTGTGCCGAACAGAATACCACCACCCTATAAATTGCCGCGGGTGTCGTAGAAGGCGACGAAGGGAAAAACCAGAGGACGGGCAGCAGCATTCTCTGAGCACTACAAACACCTACCAACCAGTCTGCCAGGCGTGGCGATTATGGCAATCGTCCCCCCTCCCATAGGGGGAGACCTATGTCCAGCAGGACGTCTTTCGGTGGAATGGATGGATGGATGGACCACAAAACGGTACTATAATTATTATTCTGTCCCCCCCCCCGCGTGTAGTACTTTGTTCTCGAGTACTCTATCTCCGATTCTATACCCCTTGGTTTTAGCATTTTCAAAATTCTTCTAGAAATATGAGTGTGTGATTTCAAGAGTTATATGCACCATCAAATACACCAGAAGAACCAGAATTCTCTCTCGTTACCAAAGGCTGTTTTGACACGCTATTCTTGTTTTCTTCTATATTCCATGGTATCGACTATCGACTGTATCGTGGCGAGTGTTCTGAGGAGTTATTTGACCTCCCTTCCTGTACTTTCCATAGCAGATTTGATCGCGCTGGACAGCGGGGTCATAGCTTTACTGTGGCCTCTATCCCGACCCTAACCGAAAAGTTCAAAAACTCATACCTTTGTCGTACTATGGAGCTGTGGAACCGTCTTCCGTCCTGGGTGTTCCATGTTCACACAACATTAGATCCGGTAAACGAGGCGTGGTGAAGTGTGTTGCAGGCCGATATGGCAGCTACGAGTGTCGGAGGACATTTCCTCTTTCGACAGTCGCTACTGTCTCTGGACTGTACTGAGCTTGCCTTCAGGAAGTACGGTCATTCTGTCGAGCCAGGACAAAAAAATATATATCTCGTATGCATAGTTTCATAATCTAATGCTATCATATGAGTAACTTTTGCTTTCGCATGGAATTCAAAATTATTTAACACTAGTAAACCTGCCGCCAAATACCAATAGGTGTGTTCCGGCAGCTGCACTTGAGAGCCAGATCCTCCACATGTTTAGCGTGTCTACCAACTTAGGTCGTATCGTGACTTAAGTTGGTAGACACGCTAAACCTGTGGAGGAACTGGATCTCAAGTGCAGCTGCCGGAACACACCTATTGGTATTTGGCGGCAGTTTTATAACTTGAGGGTGGTAGCTAGCCAGGCGGGCATTAGAAAAAGCCCCACCACCATGCTATGGTTTCCTCACGACGTTTTCCTTCACCAAAAGCTCGATTCGAACTCACGCCCCTTGACGCGAAGTTGTACATACTACCACTGAGCTATCATCGCTTCATCATCCTTCGTCGTACGCTGGATCAAGACCGGTCGTCGTGGAGATCTTTGGGGGAGACCTATGTCCAGCAGTGGAGGTCTCTGGGTTGAATGTATCTATGGATGGATGGATGGATGGAACTACTCCAACGATTTGGACCAATTTTTTTCTATTTAGAGAGGCTCTTGCTTTTTTTTTGTGCAAAACCACGGTTTTTTTTTACTGCAAACTGTTTCGAATAAAATTCTCACGTACATTCTTGTTTTAATTTAAATTATCAGTTCAGTCGTATGCAAAATGATGAAATGTGAAAGTTTAAAAAAGAAAATTATTCGCATTCAAACGTATTTATTATAATGAACATAATAAAAAATAAATAAATATTGAGCTGACATCGGTCTCACCCTGGTACTGACCATTTGTAATGTTATTTGCGTGTTCGAACTGAGCTCAGAATACTCTTTTATAATTGTTTTTATTTCAGAAAAATACACACACATCAGAAGAACACACCTAATGGTATTTAAAGGCAGATTTTCAACTTGAGAGAGCCGACTATAGTCTCTCGCAATACAGGGGTCGCTTGTAGCCGTGGTGTTATTTAGTGGGTAGTTTGACAATGCTTGTCACCCGATGAGTGACCACACGCTTCCCGCGCCTTGATCTGACCCCCGGGCAATTCGTTCACACAATACAAGATGCAGTGCGATTGAAATCTTTATTATTCCTAAGAATAATTAAATACGGAAGTGAGTTTGTTTGTTTGTATGACTTTCACGCCTAAACCGATGTATCGATTATAATAAATTTTGGCATAGATAAGAATCTGCAGACGGCGATGGGTTGCTTTTTTTATAATTAAGGCTTAGCGTATTGGTCATGATCTCACCTGATCTTATGTGACTATACGGCCCAAGTTGGTAAACACGCTAAACCTGTGAACGAACTGGCTCTCAAGTGCAACTGCCGGAACACACCTATTGGTATTTGGCGGCAGATTTTCAACTCGATGTTAGTAGCCAGCCAGGCGGGCATCAGAAAAAGCCCTTCCACCATACGAACTGGGGTATAAGGGAGGAACAAACTTTGTATGAAACATTTTATCGCGTCGTCCGATCCGACGGAATCGATATTAACGCGAACCAAGCCGCGGGTCAAAGCTAGTGCAAGAATAAACACGTGGGCGGGCGGCCTGTAATAGACTGTAAACAGTTAGTTATAGAGCTGAACAAAGTTAAAGAGATCTCGAGTTGAACAACCTCGTACGAAAGTCTAAACGTGCGTAGTCCGTCTAGACACGAAATCAAATATTATCACAAGGTCTTGAATTTGGAAAAATAATTCATTTAACGCAACGCCGGTTTCGATTTCGTGGCTTATAAAATAAATCAACTTGACTTTCATTCTAACTAAAAATACATCTAGTATAGTAGTAAGCGAGTAATTCTTGTATATTTCACCTACACCGCCTCGATGTCCAGCGATCCACAACAGCGCGATTTGTAAGGCACTTCCTGCCTCGCGCAGCCACTCTATGGAACCAGCTGTCGCCGGCGGTCTTTCCGAACCGTTACGACTTGGGAACCTTCGAGAAGAGAGCGTATTCTTTCCTCAAAGGCCGGAAACGTACTTGCAAGCCCTTACAGGTGTTCATGGGCGGCGGTGACCACTTTCCATCAGGTGAGCCTCCTGCCCGTTTGCCCCCTATCCCATAAAAAATATATATAACAGTTCGTTCGTTTGTTTGAACGCGATAATCTTAGATAATACCAGTAAAACTTACGGCTATTTAACATCACGCTGACATCAATAGGAGTGAAGCTTTTCCCAATGCCCGCCTGGCTAGTAACCACCCTCAAGTTGAAAATCTGCTGCCAAATACTAATAGGTGTGTTCCGGAAGTTGCACTTGAGAGCCAGACCCTCCACAGGCTTAGTGTGGTAGGCTTCGTCTACCATCTTCGTCAACATCAGGTTCGATTCTAGCTCAACTGCAACCCTATAAACTATAAAGAAAATGGTAACATAAAAACTGTGATTTACGAGGGCCAGAGATTTTTTTTTACCTAGTAGTCCTTTTGACGTCAGTCTTTGAAATATAATCATTATCTTTGAATGCATGGATTATGAATATGGGCTTTTCTGATTTGAGATTGAAATGAGGTAACGTGTCACATGATGGTAAGTATCACTCATGGACACTTACGATAGCGGGGGATTTGCGGATGCATTGCCGGCCGTTTGGAGGGCTGGCACTCAAGTGCCATTGCCAGAACCCACCTATTGTTATTTGGCGGCAGATTTTCAACTTGAGGCTGTAAACCATGCTATCAGTTCACCACCTTTACCCAAAGCGTAGACTTATCGCATGGATTTGTAGACAATTGAAGCGATCATAGCTCGGTGGTAGTGTGTACGACTTCGCGTCAAGGGACGCGAGTTCGAATCCAAGCACCTACAATGAGCTTGAGCTTTCGGTGAACGAAACCATAGCGTGTTTTTAGGGCTTTTTCCAATGCCCGCCCACCCTCAAGTTAAAAACCTGCCGCCAAATACCAATAGGTGTGTTCCGACAGCTGCACTTGAGAGCCAGTTCTTCCACAGGTTTAGCGTGGCTACCAACTTAGGCCGTATCGTCACTTAAGAGCAGATGAGATTATGGCCATAACGCTAAACCTAAACTATAAAAAAAAAATCAAACTCACGATCATTTACACTACCAACTAAGCCATTGTCGTTTCCAATCATCGCTTATACAGAATATTAAAATTACAATTTGTATATTATCCGGGACAGGAGATTTCACCCTCTGAATCGAAAGGGCGGGAGGGGGGGGGGGAGCCATGACTAACTTTTTTAATTTTCAAAAGTGGGTCCATAATCGCCGGAAGTGACGTCATCAATCTGAAGGGACAGTTGGCAGTTTTTGCGACGTCCCTCTAATTGCTGCGGCCGATATTGCATTTTTCATTGTGGAAAATTTATCTCCTCCCGGTGGAGAGAGATGAAAATACCTCTGGTGCTTTACGCCATCTATACTTGTCTCATACTAATATTATAAACGGAGAAGTGAGTTTGTTTGTTTGTTTCGCTTTCACGCCTAAATCGCTGAATCGATAATGATGAATTTTGGCATAGAGATAGATGAGTGCCTGGAGGCGGAGATACGCCACTTTTCCCGTGAAATCAGTGTTAGATGTCGGGTAAATAGAGGGATAAAGTTTGTATGAAACTTTTTCTTGCATCATCCGAATTGTTCGATAAAATCGATATTAACGCGAACGAAGCCGCATGTAAAATCTTGTACTTAGTATTATAAGGAGGAAAGATTTGTATGTTTGTATGTTTGTAACGAATCAACTCAAGAACTACTGGACCGATTTCAATAAATCTTTCACCATTAGAATGCTACATTATCCCGAAGTTACATAGGCTATATTTATTACTAGAAAAATGTTCGTTTGTTTGTTTGTTTTAACGCGCCAATCTTAGTAACAACCAGTCGGATTTCCATTTATATTTTTGTATTTGATGAAACGATCATTTCCAAAGACTATACCAAGTGTAGGCTATTAACATCACGCTACCACCAATAGAAGCAGGGCTGTATTGAAAAAAGTTGTAAGGACGGGTAAAAAAATATTTATTGTCGCATGGAAACGAAGTTGTAACATTACCGAAAGGAGGGTAGTTGATAACACTGAGTAGTGTGAATGCGATACGAGCACTGCTAGCGGGGAGAATCATCGCGAGGCACTCGAGACGACAACATCATCGAACGGACGTAAGATTTATACTTTTCTATTGTTTGAGCTGTCTTCGAAAATTTTCTTGTGTATGCTGTAAATCAATATCAGGAATGGTTTGCAGTGAGCGATCACTGCTAGCGGGGACAATCAACGCGAGGCACTCGAGACGACAACATCACCGAAGGGACGTAAGATTTATACTTTTCTACAGTTCAAGCTATCTTTGATATTTTTCTTACTGTAAATCAATATTGGGGGTGTTTTGCAGTGACTCTCGCGGTTGTAATTTTATTCCGTCATCAGAGATAACTCATAATCGTCATGTTATTATTAACTATCCGTTTATTCTTCTAAACTACTTCGCTTATAGCTCCTAACAATATAATAATAAGATTTCTAGTATCTTTTTTTTGGGCATGAAGTCTTAGATGAAGATTTTAGCAGACGCAACCGGAAGGGAGAGTTGTTTAATCTCCTCTTTAAGAGTAAGAGTATCCTACATCCGTAAGAGAAGTATAGATTTGTCTATATTACAATATGTATAGTGATCAGAAGCAGAGCTTTAAAAAAATATATATATATAATTTATTTCACACTCACCCCTACTAATATTATAAATGTGAATGTAAGTGTGTTTGTTACGCTTTCACGCGAAAACCATTCAACCGACCATCATGAAACTTTGCACACATATTTTTGGAGGTATAAGAAGTAACATAGAATACTTATGATTGAAAAAAACAATATTCTTTTTACGAAAGATAAATTTTTTTTTTCAAAAAATCTCAACATCTATCTACTCTGAAGCCATCTAGCATTTTAAAGTATACGTAATACGAATTTCACTTAATCAGCTTGTATTAACAAAAGCTGTAGCGAGAACAATGAAAACAAAGATACATTGTTACAATTTGTGTGAGGTCTGGACTCTGAGAAAGGTACGATGACCTGAGCTACAGAGCTTCAGACCCTCGTTCTCTAATATATGTTTACATTCATATTATTTTATGCACAAGAAATTAGAATGCACAACCCAGTTCTTGTGTACGACTGAGCGTCAAGGGACGTGAGTTCGAATCCAACCACCAACAATGAGCCTGAGCTTTCGGTGGAGGAAAACATTGTGAGGAAATAGTATGGTGGTAAGGCTTTTTCTAATACCCGCCTGGCTAGCTACCACCCTCAAGTTGAAAATCTGCCGCCAAATACCAATAGGTGTGTTCCGGCAGCTGCAATTGAGAGCCAGTTCCTCCACAGGCTTAGCGTGTCTACCAACTTGGGCCGTATCGCCAACTTAAGATTTGGCTATAAACCTTATATAGTTCAACTTATATAGACAAGCCTACTTTTAAAACTGCTCTTTGAGCACGCTCTAATTTTATTAAGCTGGCTTTAGTGGCAGCGTGAATAACACGATGGCATCTAAATATGCACGAAAGTCACTATAAGATATTAATATGGGTTAATAAGATATTATATGGGTTGTTACATGTTGACATTGTTACATTACTTATATTGTTTATTATGTCGTCGGCGACTAAGACGTTAATAAAATAAAATAAAAACATTCCTAATAACGATTTACAGCATAAAAACCAAAAATATAAAACACAGTGTTGATAATAGAAACATACTAATTTACGGTCTTTCGATGATTTCTACAGTGTGCCTAATGTACCCTCCTTCAAATTATTTATTACTACTTATAGGTTTAATGTTATAGCCGCAATCTCACCTGATGATAAGGCACGATGTGGCACAAGACGGCGGAAAACCTAAGTCGAGTGAAAGGACTGGCTCTCAAAAGCACCTTCCGGAATACATGAATATATATTTGGCGGTGGATTTTCAACTTAAGGGCGGCAGCTAGCCAGGCGGGCATTCGAGAAGCCATACCACCATGATATGGTCTCATCACGAGGTTTCCCTTCATCGAAAGCTCAAGCTCATTGCAAGGATTCAAACTGAAGCATCACCGAGACATCACGCCGTTTAGAGCAACCGTGATTATTGGTGACAGTTTCTATCATCTTGTTAAATATTATTCGATCTTTCCCGTGTGAACTTTGTCCTGGCATGATGTTTCATTTTGTATATATTGTATAACTGTATTTATTCTGGCAGCGGCCATTACAGCTAATACAATAGAATTCCTCTTGATGAACATCTCAACATTACGAACCGAGTAGACGAACGGATACGGTATGTTATCATACGGTGTTTTATCGGAACATAGTTTGTTATCGTACGGTACGTGTTAAAGCTAGACAAATCAAAATGTCAGATTATTCCGTCACGACCATTTCTTTAGTCTGTTCTATGTTGCATTATATTTCTATAGTGTAGACCAGGGGTTCTCAAAGAGTGCGCCGCGCCGTGTAGCGATGCTCTTTACCATTCCCCGATACCTCAACTTAAATGTTCGCGGGATGAAAATAAACAATTTAATATATATATATTCACCCACGTGCTTAGAAACTGTTGATTTTATATAAATAAACAGTTTGGAATCATAATGTGGATTTTTTTTTATCTGTATGGTTCAGCGTTGTGGCCATAATCTCACCTGATCTTAAGTGCCGATATGGCCCAAGTTGGTAGACTCGCTAAACCTGTGGAGTGACTGGCTCTCAAATGCATTGCCGGAACATACCTATTGGTATTTGGCAGCATGTTTACAACTTAAGGGTGGTAGCTACCCAGGCGGGCATTAGAAAAAGCCCTACCACCATGCTATGGTTTCTTCAGGATATTTTCCTTCACCGAAAGCTCAAGTTCATTGTAGGTGCTTGGATTCGAATTTACGTCCCTTGACGCAAAGTCGTACACACTACCACTGAGCTATTAACGCTATTACGACCAGCTAACTAGGTTAGGGCGCCGTGCCGCGACTAAATAGTAATCACTTATGAGCGCCGCGAACTGAATAAAATTGAGAACTAATGGCGTAGACTGTTATCTATAGCGCGTACGCTATTGGCTGTGCCCAGTGATAGGTGCGCGCTTATTGGTCCAACACAGCCAGTAAGTTCTCAACGGCTGTGTTGATATAGTTTCGATACGTCATACGCATTAGCTATTTCATAGCGTATTGTATTTATTATAATGAATTAAATGAATTGACTGATATACAATATAATGTTTGTTTTCACAACTCGGAAAAATTTATTATTTACGAAATTTCATGCCATAGCTTCAATCCATTTGTAACGCGTTTAATTTCTATTGTTTTCAGATGCTAATTATATGTTTATTTATATTTGTTAATTAAATAATATAAAACGTATATAATACAAAAAAAAAAGTTGGTTCCAACCGAGTATTGTACGGTTTTTAACTATTTTTTATTTATTTATTTAGAAATTAAACAGCGATTACACAAACATATTTCACAACAATAAAAATGAAATAAAACCCACAAAAATAAAGTAAAAGGTAAATTACAATATAATTTAAATATAATACAACACAATCTAAGTGTATAAATAACAAAAAGGCAACAAGATTAATAAATATATATATATATATATATATATATATATATATATATATATATATATATATATATATATATATATATATATATATATATATATATATATATATATATATATATATATATATATATATATAATTGCTTATTACATTATTACATCTTTTAAAAATATATCACCGATTTTATTTTTGTAAAATGATAGGCTATTATAAAGTATATCAACATCTTTGAATAATTTACTTATCATGATAACAAGAGTGTCGAATAAATAATAAGTTGGAAACTAAAACCAGCCTATTGAATAAACACTTTATTAAAAGTAAGAAATTTATGTATAGACTAGACAATATTTATAGTCTAAGTGAATAAATTAGCGTAATAGAAATTCATAGTATTGCTTCGCGAAAAGCCAATATTCCAGCCAGTCTTAAAGTAATTAACGCCCAAGCGAAATAGCATGAAAAATATAATAGTGTACTGTCTATCTCAGTTAAAGTGTATTCATTATTAGAACTGTCACGCATCAGCCGATGTGTAATTTCATTGCCATAAATTATATTCAGGACTCGAACCAAGGGAACACACATAACCTCTATTTCCCTCTGTCATCGCATCACGAGTGAACGGATGGAACAATTTCGCTAATTCTTCTTTTGTTGTGTTAATTATTGTCAGGAGAAGGTTCTTATGAAAGAAAAAATAAGTAAGTTGAGTGGAACGTTAGGAAATTTATACAAACTTAACGCCAATATTATTTTATATAACTGTCAGTTGTAATAGAGCATTACCATAGTAATTATACTGTGTTTTTGAATAATATTTGTGTATTAATTATACCAATTTTAATTCAGTATTCATAGTTAAGACAAGATAACGCCTATCGAATCAGCTAGTTACGAGGGGAATGGATTTATAAGTTTTATAAAGGATAAGTTATAGGTGGGTAGTTTATAACACCGATTAGTATAAAGTGCGATGCGTGCGCGGTTTTGAGTTCAGTCGAAGTGAGGCGAGACGTATTCATCGTACGTAGCTGGAACATCAACGAAGGGACGTAAGATTTATATTTCACTGTTATTTGACACTGTTTATATACGCTTACATATACTTACATATATACTTACATATGTTGATGTATACGCTATAAATCATTATGGGGAAAGATTGATACTGGGCAGACAGAAACACGAGCGGTGAAGGCCAGTGTTGACAATTGTCGAAAAGAGGCCTCCCTTAACCTACATCCGTATCACAAGTCTCGGACACTGTTTTTTTTATGGAATAGGGGGCAAACGGGCAGGAGGCTCACCTAATGGAAAGTGATCACCGCCACCCATGAACACCTGCTACACCGGAGGTCTTGCAAGTGCGTTGCCAGCCTTTAAGGAAAGAATACGTTCTCTTCCAGAAGGTTACCAAGTCGTAACGGTTCAGAAAGACCGCCGGCGACAGCTGGTTCCACGGAGTGGCTGTGCGAGGCAGGACACACTGTCTTGGTGATATCCCCTCTCTACCTTTCTCTTTATCCGTACGGTGAATTCGTGGTTTGCTAAAAACTACGTATATCATCCTAACATTATTATTGATCCTATTATCTCTTTAACTACTACGTATATATGGGCGCAAATAAATAAATAATGATTATATTATTACATAAATATAATTATTATTTAAGATTGATATTTAAATAGCTATTTGTGATCACAAAACTGAGAATTTAAATACTCTAAAATTATTGGACAACTTGTTAGTAGCGCCATCTGATAAACGCCAGTTGATAAACTTTGTAAAGTGGAGTTTAGAGTATTAAAATAAATTAGTAATATGTGTAAAATAAATCATTTTGAGCTATGTAAAATTCATTATAATATGAATATTGATTTTTGAACTATATGTCATAAATTAATTATACAGTAATTTCAATTACATCTTGTAAAAGAAGTTGCAGTTGTTAAACGTTAAGTGACTGTTGGTTTATATAAATAGCTCGCAGCTCACATTTAGTTGAGTTCTGTACTAGAAATTGGCTGGAAATAAACAAAGTTATATTAAGTGTGTTCTTATCATTATGGAGTCTGAACGCGATAATTCTGGCGTATCGCCGACATATATCTATCTATCATACATATGCAATGACAGCGAATTGCGAACGCCCGCACTAGTTTGTCTGGGACATACCGCGTCCACGCGTCCCTCGTTTACATAATGAAGGTTGTCGACGATTCATTAGCCAGGGTACAGTTTAGTACTCATCAGAGGTTCCTAATGAGACGGCCGGCGGGTGTACGTAGCTCTTTTTAATTTTACGCCTTCGTTACGTCCCTACGAATTTACATTGGTTTTTATTTGTGGTCTTGGATTATTGTTTGCGGTGTCGTCTAACATTGAGACAGCCGGCGTTTTAAGAACACATTCGGTTTTAAAGCTAAGCCCTTGTAAGTGTTAGCTTTATCATTGGTCGCCGCTTTGTTTTTAGCCTTATCGATGATCTTCTCTATACATTAAATGTCATATAGCATGGGTTTCAATATTCACGCGTTAGTTTAAAATAACTTCATGGATTTAAATTAATATTTACATTTGGTTATATTTAACTTTATAAATTCAAATTGTAATGAAGAGGTTTTATATAAATTGTTTTAATAATCTATTTCATGTGTTAGGCTTTTTCATTGGTTGCCTCTTTATTTTTGCTTTATCATTTATCGTCTCTTTACTTTAAATTTCATATTACAAGGGTTTCAATATTCACACGTTAGTTCAAAATAACTTTATAGATTCAAATTGATATTTACATGTTTGGTTAAAAATAACTTTATAAATTCAAATTGTAATGACGAGATTTTATAAAAATTGTTTTAATAATCATATTCACACTAGTTCGCTTTTAGCGCATTTAGTTTCCGGTAGTGGCAATATAAATATGTCTTATAATACCGGGGCAGATACAGTGGAGCTCCAGAACGAATCAGTGGACTGAATATGCTATAAATTAGTGACATGAAGAACCGAATAGTACGTGCAGCCTATTGAACAAGACGGTTAAGATATAAGGATTTTTGCATAAGTAAGTAATCTTGAAATGACTACACAATTGGTCATCGTGAAATTTTGCTTACACGTGTAGTAAGGATATGTAAGGTTCTTTTCGTGTGGGGAAAAATAATAATTTTCCTTAGAGTAAAAAAAATTAGTTTCACGTAATGTCGCGGGTATACTTTGAGAATATAAGAAAATAATTGGTTAAGAGAATGTTTGTTGAATTATAGGTAGGCGAATTAACTCTCATGTCAATCCAACGCTCGATAAACCTTCAGCGTGATATAATACTTTGATATGTTCTTAAAGGAATCGCTTACTTGAATACTTTTAATATTTTATGAATGTTCAACAAAATCTATACTAATTTAAGAGTAAATACTTCTTTGTAATCCGTAGAATCTTCTATTTGAGTCCATCGTTTTGGTTTTGGGTTTTTCAAATGCCCGCCTGGTTAGCAACCACCCTCAAGTTAAAACCTGCCGCGAAATACCAATAGGTGTGTTCCGGCAGCTGCACTTGAGAGCCAGTTCCTCTACAGGTTTAGCGTGTGTACCAACTTGGGCCGTATCGTCACTTAAGATCAGGTGAGATTATGGCTATAACGCTATACCTATTAACATCCTGGTAACACTTTAATGACACTACGCAGAGTTTATATAGTAATTAGAAACAAAAAAAATACATTTGCAAAGATTTTCCAGTGTCGAACTAAAACAAACTGTAACATGTGAAGTGTTGGGAAAAACTACGTTCCCTCTAACAGTTGCTTGAGGGTCATGCTACAGTGACATCGTTAAGGGTTGATTGATGTTCCGAGAGTTGGGAGACAGTATGGTGACCATGTCGCGCTCCACACCTATGTAAAGACAGGCAATGGATTTCTTTACATCATCAAAAAGTGTTAAATATCCTTGCTTATAATCCCTACTTATACCACTAATATAATAAATGTGAATGTAAGTTTGTTTGTTACGCTTTCACGCGAAAACTACTTCACCGATCATCGTGAAACTTTGTACACATATTCATGGAGGTATTAGAAGTTACATAGGATACTTTGTAATGAAAAATAAATATATACGAAAGATAAAAAAAACTTATACTATAAATGCGATAGTGAGTTTGTTTGTTACGCTTCGACGCCTTAACCGCTGAACAGATTATGATGAATGCAGATATAGAGATAGATAGGAAACTGGAGAAGACGATATGGTAGTTTTTCTTTGTAAGTAGGGTAAAGAGAGGGTGCAACGTAGAGGTGGAGGGGGTAATAGTTCGCATTTCGCTCGGTGATAGCGCTATTACCGGACTGCTGAGTAACCACTTTGGGGTCAGACTGCTGAAGAATAAAGGTTCAGTATTAGCCTTTGTGTTTCAGCACAGTGATAGAGAACCAGCTATTTTCGTCAAGATCAGCAACATGGCTGTAATACACCTGGTCTCGCGGTTGTCCATAAGTCTGCTTTTTTTATATTCTTAACGCTAAACGTTATGGCCATAATCTCTCCTGATCTTAAGTGACGATACGACCCAAGTTGGTAGACACGCTAAACCTGTGGAGGAACTAGTTATCGAGTGCAGCTGCCGGAACACACCTATTGGTATTTGGCGGCAGGTTTACAACTTGAGGGTGGTAGGTACCTAGGCGGGCATTAGAAAAAGCCCTACCACCATGCTATGGTTTCCTCGCGATGTTTTCCTTCACCGAAAGCTCAAGCTCATTGTAGGTGCTTGGATTCGAACTCACGTCCCTTGACGCGAAGTCGTACACACTACCACAGAGCTATCATCGCTTCTGTGGTCAAATGTTTGATAGATACTTGACACGGCCACTTTGACGTTAGACATCAGACGCGACCATTGTGATTGAAATAAACGAACTTCACAGTGCAACGTCGTTACATGTTCATTCTCATAGTTTTTCCCTTTATACACCAAAGGAAGCGGAAAAATAATGAAAACGCATGGTTACGGGGCGGACTGAGGTTAACATGAACTTTTCTGGACAACCTACACCTCAGTCCGCCCCGTAACCACGAAGGCTGAAAAGCTTTCGAAACGTCGGGATCAAAACCAATAAATAACCGCGATGAAATCCGTTTAAATTAGTTTTATTTCAATGAATAATATTCGCGTAAACATAAGAAATCATTACGTATGGTTACCTTAATATTATGTACTAAAAAATAGTTGGTAAGTACAGAGTTCAAGAATACTTGACTCGTCGGAGAAAAACCAACGAGAGTACCGACTGTTTGTAACGTTAATATTTTTACTTCCGAAATGAGTTTGGCAGCCCTACTTTATAGATACGTTTCGACGGTAAGGGTTGTCAAATAACATATATTAAATATTATTTAAGAACGGTACCTACACAGAAGAGAAATTTTTTTTTGGAATAACAAGTTTTGCTTTTCTACATCTACATTAATATTATATAGCGGGAAGAGTTTGTTTAAACGCGCCAATCTTAGAAACTATAAAGTGTAGCGGCTGACCATGTTTGACGGTGACCATTTACCATCAGATAAGCCGTCTGCCTGTTTGCTGTCCTTTAGCATAAAAAAATAAACATTTGCTGAGCTTAGGTTCATTCTCAGTTATGTAAGGCTTTCATTTGTAAAGCTGTATTTATCTGTACATTTTCACTGTTGCATTGTGTATTCATTATCATCGAAATAAATGTTCTTTATTTTTATGTTAATTATTTTTCTTTATTTTTTGCTTTTTCCGTTTCCTAAATACTTCATTCACTAACGTCACAAACGTTTCGTTGCAAAACGTTGCTATGGATTTAATCCTTGGAATCGTTGCCTGAATTATAAAAAAAGAACTACATATTCTATCAACAATAGAGTTGTACCAAATTCTTCATTCACTTACGCCACAAACGTTTCGTTGTAAAACGTTGCCATGGATTTAATTCTTGAAATCATTGCCCGAATAAAAAAAAAAACTACATATTCAATCAACAATAGAGTTTTGTACCAAATTTTTCATTTATTTACGTTACAAACGTTTCGTTGTAAAACGTTGCTATGGATTTAATTATTGAAATCGTTACCTGAATTAAATAATAAAAAAAAAACTATATATTCTATCAACAATAGAGTTGTACCAAATTCTTAATTCACTTACGTCACAAACGTTTCGTTGCAAAACGTTGACATGAATTTAATTCTTGAAATCGTTGCCTCAATTATAAAAAAACTACATATTCTATCAACAATAGAGTTGTACCAAATTCTTCATTCGCTTACTTCACAAACGTTTCGTTGCAAAACGTTGCTATGGATTTTATTCTTGAAATCGTTGCCTGAATTAAAAAAAAAAACTATATATTCTACCAACAATAGAGTTGTACCAAATTCTTTATTCACTTACTTCACAAACGTTTCATTTTAAAACGTTGCTATGGATTTAATTCATGAAATCATTGCTTGAATAAAAAAAAAAACATATTCTATCAACAATAGAATTGTACCAAATTCTTCATTCACTTACGTCACAAACGTTTCGTTGCAAAACTTTACCAGTGATTTAATTCTTGAAATTGTTGCCTGAATTAATAAGACATATATATATTCTATTAACAATAGACTTGTACTATATTCTTGATTCACTTACGGCACAAACGATGCGTAGTAATGAATTTAATTCTTGAAGTCGTTGCCAGCATTAAAATTGCATATATAGATTCAGTCAACAACAGAGTTGTATAAGTGTCGAGGCCGCGATGAGAAGTTAGAAACCTACTGTCATATGTGTAGAAAAAGCTGTCATGACATCTCGCTATCTGGTACACGTTACATAGTACATGTCAACCTGTCATCGAAGCTACTGTACGGGATAATGAGAAATGTGTCGCGCGACCGATATGTAAAGTTATTAACATACCTCTGTTAGGTTCTATATAGTATAATTTATCTATCAATTCGGTGTAATCTTGTGATGTAACTTCCACTAATTTTTCCATTGTCTGATTGAATTGAGATTTTCACAGGTGTCAAAAGATAACGACAGTAGAATAATATGATTAGTCTGACCTAATAATACCGTTTGAAGCGATGATAGCTCAGTGGTAGTGTGCACGACTTCGCGTCAAGGGACGTGGGTTCGAATCCAAGCACCTACAATGAGCTTGAGCTTTCGGTGAAGGAAAACATCGTGGGAAAACCATGGTGGTAGGGCTTTTTCTAATTCCCGCCTGGGTACCTACCACCCTCAAGTTGAAGATCTGTCGCCAAACGACAATAGGTGTGTTCGGGCAGTTGCACTTGAAACCCAGTCACTAGTGACCGAACCTCGGCTTGGGCTGTTGCCGAATCGCGTAGGAGGAAATCGAACGCGGTACTAGATATTAATAAAAATCGAAAAACCTAAAGTACTAACTGATCCCCTTCGGGATCTGGAAACTAAATTTGATATATATAGGTCAAAAAGTATTGTACTTATTATTATTTACCACTGATAAGTGGAGGGGGGGGGGTGAAGTTACGTTTGGTATATGGTAGTCGTGATACGCTGTGTGATACACGTTATCACATGTTATTAGTGACGGAGCGATAACATAAGGGCCGGGTCGCAGTTAGCGATGTCTACGCGTGAACGTTGAAATATACACTCGCTTTTATATTAACGGCTTCCCTTATTGCGACGTGTGTAATGAGTGGGAATTAGAATGGAATGGAGTCGCGCTGCAACTACTTTTAATTCGAAACTCCTTGGCCGATTTGAGTTCGGCAGTTGGACGAAAAGTGACGGTGAAAATGCGATGAAATGTTACGTTTATACACATACTAGCTTTTACATGCGGATTCGCTCGCGTTGTGTTTGATTTTGTCAATGAAATCGGATGACAAATTAAAGAGTTTAAACGGCACCGACTTTAGATTCCCATCCATTTCAAGTTCAACTGTCGGAACATACTTGTAGGTATTTAGCGGATATTCAACTTAAAAGTGTAAGCTAACCAGGTAGGTATTAGGAAAAGTCCTACCAACATGGTTTTTTTTTTTTTTTTTTTTTTTTTCGAACTGAAATACGCTGTTAGCCCCAGGGGCTTTGACAGCTTCACCGAACTTTTTGGGGCAAGTGCTGAAGGCACTCAGCCTCGAGGCAGCAGGCACGAGGGTGCCAAAACGGCCGAACCTCGGCTTGGGTTGCTGCCGATAAGTGAAAAAGGTTCACGATCCTGACTAACCAACAGGTCTTGTCTTACAAATTTTGTGATCCTAACAACGACCTTATTATTAGGTTAGCAGCTCAGGGCCGCGAGGGTAGTCCCTTACAGAACCGTGTACTTAACTACCAACATGTGGCTTTGCTACATTGACGCGACGTCCGTACACGCAACCAAACGTTAGGTTTAGCGTTACGGCCATAATCTCACCTGATCTTAAGTGACGATACGGCCCAAGATGGTAGACATGCTAAACCTGTGGTGGAATTGGCTCTGAAGTGCAGCTACCCAGGCGGGCATTTGAAAAAGCCCTACCACCATGACATGGTTTCCTCACGATGTTTTCCTTCACTGAAAGCTCAAGCTCATTGTACGTGCTTGTATTTGAACTCACGTTCCTTGACGCAAAATCGTACACACTACCACTGAGCTATCATCGCTTCTAAACGTATATTTTTCCTGCTTCTTTAGTCAACTTGAGCTAACTTTATCCTAACGAGCATTACACAACCGAGCGTGACGGCACAAGCATATTCGTATGGGAGTTTTCGCTTCAGAATGCAATATTTAATTTTATATACAACCAGCCATGCCTGCGACTTCGTTCGTTTGGTGCTAAAATGAAGCGTCGATAACTCAGTGGTAGTGCCAACGAATTTGTGTCAAGGGACGTGTATTCGAATCCAACCAGCTGCAATGAGCTTGAGCTTTCAGTGAAGAAAAACGTCGTCAGGAAACCATAGTATGGTGGTAGGGCTATGTCTGATGCCCGTCTGGTAAGCTATAACCCTCAGGTTGAAAATCTACGTCCAAATACCAATAGGTGTGTTCCGGAAGTTGCACTTGAGAGCTAGTTTCTACTTTTTTCTTTTTTTACGTGTAGGAAAATCTTTTATATACGATACCTCTCCAGCCCTTGGCTAGGCGAGAGACCTGTGGGGGACTCAACCGGATCAGACCGGAGATACCACTATGCCTAAAAAACCCCACGACGTTCCTTAAACTTATTAAGTCAGTTTAAGCCAGAGTCTCCATAGGTTAAGCGTATATTTCAACTTGGGCTGTATCGTCATTTAAGATCAGGTGAGATTAAAATGAAAAAAAAAAATTGATGTGATGGTGTGCATGTTTGCATGTATACGCTATATAGCCCTATGTTAAGCTAAGTTAAGTAAGTTAGTAATTATACGCTGGTCATTCATGTCGTAAGTATCATTTTGAGATCCCAACAACCACGTGACATATACCTCAAGCCGTCACTCTAATTTCAATAACTTTTGTTAGAGTCAACCGGTTTAATGAAAACATAGACTAAGTGTTACTCCAGGATACGCTTTGTGATTTCTTCGGTGACGTTTTATCATAAACGGTGTACTTCAGCAGTGATGCGTGCGCAAACATACAGACAGACAGACATTTCTAGAAATGATGTAAATGTATTTTAATTTCTTATCCTTAGTCACTTGCAATAATATTTTTCTCATAAATATAGAAAAAAAATATAGATGATAGCACAGTGGTAGTGTGTACGGACTCCGTGGCAAGACATGTGAGTTCGAATCCACCTACAATGAGCTTGAGCTTTCGGTGAAAGAAAACATCGCGAGGAAACTATACCATGGTGGTAGCGCTTTTTCTAGCTATCAATACCCCTCAAGTTGAAAATTAGTCGTCAAATACCAATAGGTGTGTTCCGCCATTTGCACTTGAGAGCCAGTCCCTCCACAGGTTTAGTGTGTCCACCAACCTTGGCCGTATTGCCACTTAAGTTCAGGTGAAATTATGGAAATGATACACGTACATACACGTGAAATTTACATTCCCTATATATGTATAGATAACATTAACTCCGCGGTTTTCGCTGTCGTGCGCAGTGCAGAGCAAATTTTCGTACGAGGAAAATTCCCCAGAATACCCTCGAGTTATAATGAGCGACATAATATTATGTACGGGCAATGTATAGATAGAGTTAAATAATTTACCGGTTTATTCGCTGTTTCCCATCGTTTCTCATACGCGATACCTTGGAACTACATTGCATGAACAATGCATATAATAAGGTGCTAAATTGAACGTTTCTGTAGTTTTTAGATTTTTTGTGAAAAACCTTACTATCCTGACTCCTGAACCATACTAATTTAAAAAATGTGAGTTTGTTTGTTTTTTTTTTTTTTATGGATTAGGGGGCAAACTGGCTGGAGGCTCACCTGATGGAAAGTGATCACCGTCGCCCATGAACACCTGCAACACCGGAGGGCTTGCAAGTGCGTTGCCAAAGTGCGTTTGTTACGCTTTCACGCCTAAACCGCTGAATCGATTTTGATGAATTTTGGTACAGAGTTAGCTTAGACCCAGGAGACGGAGATAGGTTACTTTTTATCGCGAAAAACTTATCGGAAGTGGGGTAAAGTGAGGAATAAACTTTGTTTGAAACTTTTTATCGCTTCATCGGATTTGTTTGACAAATTCAATATTAACGGACGAAGTCGTGTGTAAAAGCTAGTAAGTAATAAAATACAATTGCATTATATTTAGAAATGTTTTGTTTCTCTAGTTATGTTATAGCGTTATGGTCGTAATCTCACCTGATCTAAAATGACGATACGGCCCAGGTTGGTAGATGCGCTAAACCTGTGGATGAACTGGCTCTCAAGTGCCGGAACACAGCAATTGGTATTTGTCGGCAGATTTTCAACTTGAGGGTGTTAGCTAGCCAGGCGGGCATTAGAAAAAGTCCTACCACCATGCTGTGGTTTCCTCGCGATGTTTTCCATCACCGAAAGCTCAAGCTAGCATTGTATATGGATTCGAACTCACGTCCCTTGACGCGAAATCGTACACACTACCACTGAGCTATCATCGCTAAAATAAGTTTGTTAGCGCTTCACCTTACCGCTAAAGTACAACGCTTATGATAAAACGTCAACAAGGAAATCATACAGCACAGTCTTTGGTAACCTTTATTCTTTGTTTCAATGTAATAAAGTCGGGTGAAGCTGTACTTAGGGAAAACAGCGTACGTCAGTTCGAAAAAAAGAAAATTTTTTTTTCAATGAAATCATTTATCTTCCCTGCGTAGCCCTTCCTGTTGAGGCCCTATTTATAGCTCGTAGTATTTATTTGGTTTTACCTCGTGGCCCTTTGGCATGTTTATTTCTGTTACAGGAAAACCATAAAAATACGAAATCAATTTTCCACTTCCGTGTTAATTATTCTGAAAAGTACTTACGGGACATTAGTTTTGATATGAAAAAAGAACAATAAAATTCGTAAATAATAAATGATTTTCTTATCACTTTGCTTATCCCTCAAACGTTATGTTAGCTTGACATCTAGTAAGAATCAGTGGAACGGAAAAAAAAATTGAAGGAAATTAGTGTACCTTATTATTTTTATAATCCAAGACGAAATGTCTTGATTCGGGCATTTTTTTTTAATGTCGACTTATTTTCAGCCTGGATTAGGGTAGATTATCCGAACGCCGGAGGTCGTGCTAGGGATGGGATGGAGTGTTAATTAGCAAATAACGTCTAAGCGAAAAAAAAATAGCAGTAACAAAAATAACTGTGTTAACTTTACAAACAAGATAGTATAGTGACAAAGTTGCAACTTCATAATCCTAAATAACACTGTAAAAGTAAATGTGTGTTTGTTTGTTACGAGTTCGCTCAACCAATATAATAAAATTTCGCATAGATATTATCAGGGGTACAGAATAAGACATATCTTTGAAGCGACAATGCTCGATTGGTTGTGTACTATATGGATGCTGCGTCAATGGACGTGAGTTCGAGTCCCGGCAATGAGTCAGAGCTTCTGGTGAGGAAAAAATCGTGTTGAAGCCATAGCTCGGTGGTTGCGCTTTTTCTAATGCCTATCTAACTAGCTACCACTCTCAAGATCAAAATGTACCGCTAAATATCTACAGTTGTGTTTTAATAGTTGCACTTGAGAGCTAGTCCCTCCATTAGATTTAGCGCGTCCACCAGATTTAGCCGCATCTTCACTTAGCATCAGAACTTTTTTTAGGTAAAGGTTTAGCGTTGAGCCTATAATCTCACCAGATCTTAAGTTACGATACGGCCCAAGTTGGTAGACACGCTAAACATGTCGAGGAACTGGTTATCAAGTGCAGCTGCTGGAGCACACCTATTAGTATTTAGCGGCAGATTTTCAACTTGAGGGTGGTTGCTAGCCAGGCGGGCATTAGAAAAGGCTCTACCACCATGCTATGGTTTATTCACGATGTTTTTCTTCACCGAAAGCTCAAACTCATAGGTGGATTCGAGCTCACGTCCCTTGACACGAAGTCGTAAACATTAACACCGAGCTATCTTTGTATATATAGTAGCTAACTTTCCCGCCAGAGACTAAAAGAACTGTATGCGCTGTCTTTGGTCTCTGGCAACACGTGAGTTTCAAGTGTCGCCGCGGTGCGTGCTAGTGGGTACTGTTGGACAATTAGCACCCGATTAGAGCTACATGCTATGCTAGCTCTCACCTAAACCCGGGCAATGTGTTTCCGCCTTGCGATGAGGAACTCCGTCGAGATTGGATTTTATACACCGCATTAATGAAAGAAAATTAGGTAGGTAGTAGAAGCTAACTTACCCAAAGCTCAAGCTCATTGCTTGATTGCAGGGGATCGAACATACAACCAACTGGGCTATCATCTACAACTGTTTTTCCGCTACTAAGCTAAAACGCCTGAGTGATACTTTAAATACGTACATCACTATAGTGAGTGTTAGAGCTGGTGTATGGTAGTCGGTATTAAATCTAACACAACTGTCTTATTTCCAGAGGTATTGTGAGGTATTCCTCAGGATTTTTTTTATATTTAAGAGTTAGCGTTATGCCCATAATCTCATCTGATCTTAAGTTACGATACGGCCCAAGTTGGTAGACACACTAAACCTGTGGAGGAACTGGCTCTCAAGTGTAGCTGCCGCAACACATCTATTGGTATTTGGCGGCAGATTTTTAACTTGATGGTGGTTGCTAGGCAGGCAGGCATTAGAAAAAGCCCTACCACCATGTTATGGTTTCCTCACGATGTTTTATTTTTTTGACAAGTTACTTTCGGATAACGTTATCCGTAACGATGAATTTCCCATCACTACCGTACAGTCGACTGTGTAAAAACATTAATTAACGAGCATTACCTCTGTTGCCTTATCGTTGCTAGTGAAGTGACTGATCTCATTCAATTATACGAGTTCCGTAGGATTTCTTGTTGCTGTATATTTTACAGGGATGTAAAATAATTCAGATATACTGTATATAAACGTTGGTGGTGACCGTAGGGGCGATCTCCGATTAGGATGATTACAGTAGAGTCATTACGAACACGCCGTCTATCGTATATCAGACCGCGATATATCCTATTCCTCATGAGGGTTGGTCAGTACCGCGATTTCCTTTCGCGTTCCCAGCAACAGCTCAGGCCGAGGATCGGCCATTTACGACTCCCTTGTGCTCGTTCCTCGGGCTAAAAGCCTTCGGAAAAAGCTCGGTAAAGCTGTGAAAGCCTTTAAGGCTAACAGCATACGTGTAATCGAAATATATTGTATCTACATCAAAAAGCTAGAATAAGCACAGTGTAATTTCTACCGCTCGAATTCCTAGACCGATAAACTCGTTATTAGGGTCACTAAATTTAGTAAATTGGAACCTGATGGTTAATTGAACACGTGAACTTCTGTTCTGTTCTGTTCAAGTTCTGGCACCCTCAGTGTTCACCCCAAAAAGTACGGTGAAGCTGTTAAACCCCTAATTAGGCTATCAACGCATGACATCTATTCAGAGCACTTGTCAGGGTAGTTGGCAAATAGCCTGCAAGTCAGCGCTGACATGGTGTGTTAATTAATGTACATTTAGGATACAATACGTCAAGTAGTTTTTTTTTTCAGAAAACAATAATAATCCAATCAATAATAATTTCAGAATGAGATACGAACTTCTTAGCAAACCACGGATTCACTGTAAGGGTGAGGGTGCAGAGTACATCGTGAAACTTAATCGTTGTGGCAGAGAGAGAATAACACGAGAACCCGGATGTAGGTTTAAGGAGCCCCTTTGTCGATCAACGGTTTCACTCCACCAAGTGTTAACCATTCCCGATAATGATTCACAGTATAAATACCAAAACAGTGTCAATAATAAAGAAATATAAATCTTACGGCCCTCCGGTAATGTTCCAGCTACATACGATGAATACGCCTCAAGCGCCAAGCTCAGACTGCACCCAAAGCCACTCTTGCATCGCGCTTTATACTAATCGGCGTTATAAACTACCCTCCTATAACTGTATTCTGCCATAAAACACAAGGCTATCGCTTTATATAGAGTTTTGGTGGCGGGAAGTCGGAAACACCTAAATGTACAATAAACTGTAAAAATGTGTGTGCTGAGTGTTTGTGGGGATCATAACAGAGGAAGATAACAAATAATAAAGCAACAATTCATCTCACCGATCGACACCAGTCGACAACCGCCAATCAACACATTGCAAGTAGGTGGTTGTCTTTTCTCAATAAGCGATTACAATAAAGATAACTGCATAAAACCCTTTTAAAGACTATATTTGTCATATGATGTTAACTTTATCGATTTTAGAGGAATCCTTTCGTTTTGTGTCACAAAACAAAAAAATAGTCTGTGTTGATTCACAATACTAGTTATCATATACTCAAATATCAAAGTCTATCTAATAATTTCAGACCATGCGCATACAAGGGTCGGTAGAAATAATTTCTCGCTATATCTTAATAGCGTAAAGCGGGTTTGTTTGTTTGTACGCGCTAATCGCAGGATCTACTAGACGAAATAAAAAAATAAAATAACTTTTGTATTTTATAGAGCAGATATTGTGGAAGGCTATTCAATGTCACATTTCCACAAATAGCGGCAAAGCTGTCTCAAACAGAGTTACAAAAAACGGGCGAACATGATTCAATAGTTCGATGCGAAGTCGCGGGAACAACTAGTTCATAAATATTCTGTCAATAGTGAAAAACATACGTTATAAAAGGAAGTTTGAATTAGACATTTTAATTGAGAATTAATGGAGATATGCCTGTGCCATTATATATCTTTGAAAAAAAAACAGCGCTATCTGTTTTACGATATAATACCTAGGAACCTTTATTTAGTTATTTTATATATAAACTAGTAATAATAATTCAGTAGGCAGTTTTTTTTTCATCATTAATAAGAAATGTAGATATGAATTGAAAATACTATATCAAAGCCTGAAGCTGAAAGTGTGATAATTTCTCAGTAAAATGTACCACAAAACAGTGTAAATTGTCGAATAGTGTTTGGGCTTCCTTCGCTAGCCCGTGACAATTTTCTATAAATTGTATATTGTTTAACATCCATACTAATATTATAAACGTGAAAGTTTGTATGTATGTATCATTGTTACTCTTACACGCAAAAACTACTGAATGGATTTTAATGAAACTTTACAATAATATAGCTTGTACATCAGAATAATACAATTTTAAACTTATATTTATACTAACGGGTATTTTTATATATTTAAGGTTTTAGCGTTATGACCATAATCTCACCTGATCTTAAGTGACGATACGGTCCCAGTTGGTATACACGTTAAACCTGTGGACGAACTGACTCCCATATACAACTGCCGGAACACACCTATAGGTATTTGGCGGCAGATTTTCAACTTTAGGGTAGTTGCTAGCCATGCGGGCATTACAAAAAGCTCTACCACCATGCTATGCTTTCCTCACGATGTTTTCCTTCACCGAAAGCTCAAGCTCATTGTAGGTGGTTGGATTCGAACTCACGTCCCTTGACGCGAAGTCGTACACACTAGCACTGAGCTATCATCGCTTCAAGTAAGTAGGAAAAAAACCTGCCATCTGTGAGCTATTTTGTCGTGCGCTGCAAAAACCATTAGAGTTACACGTATATAATGTGTTACGGAAATGTTTATATTAAATGGTCCTACAAAAAAACCTTCGACATCATATATATATATATATATATATATATATATATATATATATATATATATATATATATATATATATATTCTATGTGTAAGCCATTATCTTGACATTAATTCGAAATAACTACGAGCACAATGTTCTTATACCAGTCTCCATGATATAATTTATTTAAAAAAGCAGGTACCGGAACCAGAATTGTTTGACATAATCAATATTATCGTTAGCAAAGCTGCGAGCAAAATCTAGTAAAATATGATCCATTATTAAATATTAAGTGCATACGTATATCTACATATGAATAGGCTCAGATGAAAAGGTTCAGTGGTCCTAGCCAAATTATTTTTAATAAAATGGCCATACATTACATTTTTGTTTTCTCTTACCAGTCTATATAGCTTTATCGAGTTTTAATATGGGAAAGAACGGAAATGCCTCTTTTTGACTTTCCAAATATATTGGTTATTATTGCAAGGGATTCTAATCACGAACATTACTATGTGATATGTAAATAACAACAGATTGACCACGCTATACTTTCGTATCATGAGTTCTTCCTTTGTAAAAGTTTCTTCCTTTGTAGAAGTTTCTTCGTTTGCAGAAGATTTATTATTGCAGATCCTAATCGCAAACATTACTATGTAACATGTTAATAATAGATTTAATACACAATACTTTCGTATCATGAGTTCTTCCTTTGTAAAAGTTTCTTTCTTTGCAGAGGTTTCTTCTTTTTCTTTGTAGAAGTTTTTTCTTTTTCTTTATAGAAGTTTTTTCCTTTGCAGAAGATTTATTATTGCAGATTCTAATCGCGAACATTACTATGTAACACGTAATTAATCGATTTAATACACAATACTTTCGTATCATGAGTTCTTCCTATGTAGAAATTTCTTCTTTTTTTTGTAGAAGGTTTTTCCTTTGTAAAATAATTTTTATTGAAGTTTCTAAACGCGATCATTACTATGTAACATGTTAATAATAGATTGAACACACAATACTTCCGTATCATGAGTCCTTCGTATTTCAATTTCTGTTCCCACTAATAAAATTAGTTGCGCTAAACTCGAAAACACCAATGACGCTACTATCGGTTGTTCTTCTGTTGTATTATAGAAATTAAATGTGGGTCTAAAACGCGACTTACTTTTTAATAATCGTTCGACGTTTTGTTAAATACGGGTCTCAAACGCGACTTAATTTTCAATAATCGCTCGACGTTTCGTTAAATATGGGTCTCAAACGCGACATACTTTTTAATAATCGCTCGACGTTTCGTTAAATACGAGTCGCAAACACGACTTACTTTTTAAAAATCTCTCGGCGTTGCGTTAAATACGGGTCTCAAAGTAAGTACGGGTAAGTCACTTACTTTTTAGACGCGTATTTAATTTCTATAATATAATGCATAGAATACGCGAAAGTTTAAAAAGTGTTATTATTTTTCTGTTGTTGCTCAATACCATTCTGGATTTCCATTTTCTAAGCTAGGAATCCCAAAGATGACAGTCCCTGTGTAACATATCACCAATTAGCCTTAATTAATTATTCAATGTTATAGTAAAAGTACAAATAGAATTAAGATATAGCCAGGACTTTGATTCTTCGATTATATATCCGAGATACACTTTGTTTCAAGCCGTGGATCCCCGAAACAGCACAACTTTACTCCGACGCTAACGCATTTATAATACGACTTTCCTTGACTCTTGTATAAGATAAAAATTGTAACGAAATGCCGAAAGGGTCCGTAATTAGGGATCCCGCGGTTATTGGATTAAATAATTCACGAGTCGCGGATAAAAGTTTACATTTATTCGAGGCTCTGGCTTTGTAATCGCTCGGGAAGGTTAAACGAAGGGAGAATACAGTGACCGTTGTAACTTAATGTATAAGTTAGTCAGGATTAAGTGAAAACTTAGTGTTGTGGAATAGAAACCGTGCGCAAATAGTGCCCGGTCTAGTAGGGGGAAGGTATGGTCCTCGTGGAGATATTTTACATGCGTTAGTGCGTATTTGATATGCTGTGCAGAGATGTTCAAGCTTATATGATCCAAGGTATAGATATAGATTTATTCCAGTCAAATAGAAAATCATTCACGAAACATACTTTCATTTTTTAGTTTTGTTTACACACCATACCCCTATACATAAATCATAATCATTGACACAAAACTATTCAAAGAGATATACACACACACACACACACAAACACATACCCAAGCAAGCACAGTTGCACGCACACACACAAACATTCGTACGTTTGGCGAGCGATATTTGGCGTCCAATTTTCAACTTGAGAGTGGTAGCTAACCAGGTGGGTATTAGAAAAAGCCCAACCACCATGCTATGGTATCATTACGATATTTCATTCACCGGAAGCTCTGGCTCAAAGCAGGAATTCGAATTAGAAAAGCGATGATAGCTCAATGGTAGCGTGTAGAAACCTCGCGCCATGTTACGTGAGTTTGAATCGAACCACCTACAATGAGTTTGAGCTTTCGGTGAAGGAAAACATCGTGAGGAAACCATAGCATGGTGGTAGGGCTTTTTCTAATGCCCGCCTGGCTAGCTACCACCCTTAAGTTGTGAATCTGCCGCCCAATACAATTAGGTGTGTTCCGGCAGCAGCAATTTAGAGCCAGTCCCTTCTATAGAAGCCGGCAATGCATCTTTTTTTTTTAATTATTCTCATTGACGCGGCATCTGTATACACCATCATTAGAGAGATTATCGGCTGAAAAAAAAAAATAATAAAAAAAAAAAGCGTACCTCCGACTTTTTCTTTGATGGAATCCAAATGGAGTCAGAACACTTCATCGTACCATTACATTTTAATATACTCATGTCTTAATTTACCACAAGACAATTGTACTACAATGACAACTAATGTGCTTTTGAAGGTGAAGACGAGAGGTATAATAATCTGACCTAGAAACGGTCGGTTCGGAGACGCGCCGGACGGCGTCGAACGAGAAATGAACAAGAATTTTTTTATATTCGTTTTATAAATATAATTTTTATTCCGTCCAAATAATCTTGGTTCTGTTTTAACTAACCCGATTATTTAGTAGCAATTTACACACAATCACGTCAATGTTAACGTCAAAGTACTCTATATATAACTAGCCGATGCGGTGAACTTCGTCTCACCTATAAACGCTGTTCGATAGTTTCGCTAAAATTCAAAAAGGGTTTGAACGATTTCAATATACTTTTGTAACAATATTTTTTTGTAATATTATGACTAGCTATATAGTCGATTCTAATGAACCTGCCAACTTACTTTACAACTTGTAACATATCAACTTACTTACCTTGGGGTGTCCTTACTAATATTAGAAATACGAAAGTGAATTTGCCCGTTACGCATTCTCGTGTAGATTGCTGAATCGATTATGATGAATTTTGGTATACAGATAGATAGTACTTTGGAGACGGTGATAGGCTATTTTTTTTCGGGAAAATTTACTGGAAGTGCAATAAAGAGAGGAAAAAACTTTGTGTGAAACTCGCTTCATGCGATCTAACAAAATCAATATTAACGTGAGTGAAACCGCGGGTAAAATCAAGTGAATTTTATTTTACGACCTTTTCCCATACCTACCAAATATCCATAAAAAAAAAAATTAAATTCGGTCGGGCCGATTCAGAGGAATGCGACCATAGACACAGTAACACAAATTTTTAAATATATAGATAGTAATTTTCACTGTCTTAAACTTTATGTTCAATAGTTTCAGAGTAATACGCGTAGAATAGGACAGGAATATTAATATATATATTTAACTAATATTATATTTTAGTCCTCAGTATATATAATAGTGAATACAGCAATGTAATTAAAAACAGAATATAACATATAGGTATGTTTCCATTAGATTGTTAACATATTTAGATTAGATCCACTATTTTATCTACATCGGCTCATACCAGAAAGGCAGATTTTTATGCATGGAATAGGGGGCAAACGAGATAGCGTCTCATCTGGTAAGCGATCACCACCACGCATGGACACCTATAACAGCAGATGAATCGTAGGTGCATTGTCGGCCGTTATAGGAGGGACTGGCACTCAAGTGCCACTGCCGGAACACACCTATTGTTATTTGACGGCAAATTTTCAACTTGAGCGTGTTAGCTAGCCAGGCAGGCTTTAGAAAAAGCCCAACATCATGCTATTATTACCTCTCTCCAATTTTACCACTCTCTCAAGCGAAGTTATCTATTTCTACAATTGTTAGCGTAATAAGAAATCAAAAGCATCAGAAGATATTCGATTATAAATCGATGTTGGTAAGTTGGTAGTGTGTACGAATTCTGCGTCATGGGACGTGGTCTCAAATCCACATCCAATGTGTTTGAGATTTCGGAGAAGAAAAACATCGTGTAGAAGCCATAGCATATTGGTAGGGCTTGGTCTGATACCCGCCTGGCTGTCTACCACCCTGAAGGACACAATCTGCCGCTAAATACCTATAGCCAGTTCCTTAGGCTTAGAGTGTCTACCATCTTGGTCCACATCGTTACATAAAATCAGATGAGATTGTGGCTATAATGCTAAAACCTTGACTATAAAGATGGACAGTGGATTCCAACGCTAAATGTCGTGATCAAAAAACATAAAAAAAGAGACTTTTTTCTTTTTCCAGTCGACGTACGCTGTTAGCTTTAGGGGTTTTGACAGATTCACCGAACTTTTTGGGGCGAGTGCTGAGGGAACTCAGCTCCGAGGCCGCGAGTGCAAGGATGCCACGATGGCCGAACCTCGGCTTGGCCTGCTGCCAGAAAGTAAACAAGAATTCGCGATCCAAAAAAAAACATTGCAAAGAAAACACTGATGTTTATTCCACAGCTAAGGTAACAAAAATTAGTGTTGAAATAATATGTTGCCGATTGAGCGTCCAGAATGTCATGCCATAAATTTTTGTTTAATTTTTAAGCTAACGATTGTAGTATAATACAACTTTCCTAAGGGCACTGGTGTATGGGAGTAGTGATTTAGTCGGACAAAATAGTCGTGTCGTAAACTGATAACACAATGGAATTAAAATTGACTTATTGCATAACGTCCTCCATTTGAAAGCTCATCTTGAGCGAGAAAATATCATTAACAGCAGAAGCAGTGCGGAAAAGAGGCTTTTACAATTTCCCGGCGCATATAGAATAAGGCATAGACATTTTATGTCGGTATTATGGAGACCTGAAGTTATGAGAGCATTCAACAATATAATAATGTATAATAAGAAACGTCTCATTGTTAAAAGTATTGAATTGTGTGATTTTATGTAACCCCGTTACAGGTGAAATCTTACTGAAATTTTCGGAAAATTAATCAAGTTACGTAGTTAAAATCATGGTTAAAGCTTTTTATTAACTTCACGTGTATGTTTGTTTGTATGTTTGTAACCGACTCCTTTGGGATCGATTTTGACCCACTTTAAACGGCCAGATTTCGTTCAAACTTTGTAGATTTATCGAGGACCGATGACAATACACTAATTTGATAAAATTATTTCATTTTTCAATTTGAAAAATAAGATTTTTTTTAATTTATATAATTTTCATCTACAGTCGATAAGGCAAGAAACTAAATTTTATTTTCTTATAATTTTTCTCAATAGTCGATAAGACAGAAAATGATATTTTAATTTCCAATCACTACCTTTAGTCGATTTCTCTAATATTAACAAATTTTCGAATACTAAAAAGAATTTTAATTCTACATAACAACTAATAGTTTTAAATAAAAACACGCATTTTATAGAAAACCAAACTAAATAATGGTAGCTTAGAACAAATAATAGTTTAAAATTAAAAAAAAGAAGCTGTTATAAATAAAGCAAACTGAAAAGTAGAAAATAAATAATACTTTAAAAAAAGTAAAAAACACGCTTTTTATAGAAAACAGAACTAAAAAAATAGAAAATAAGTTTTAATAAATTTAAATCTAGAATAGTGTTAAAAATTTCAATAAACACAAATTAAGAATACTGTTAAAAAATTCAATAAATATAAATTAATAATAGTGTAATAAAAAAAATGTATTTCATTTAAAAAAGCGTCGTGTGCATGGTGTCAATAGTTATAAATGTTTTATCGATAGATATGAGTAGAATGATTATCATTTGATAATATTAAAAGCACCCCACGCTTTTTTTAATATAATATATATATTTTTTTTATTTACAGTATTATTAATTTATATTTATTGAAATTTATAACACTATTCTTAATTTATGTTTATTGAAATTTTTAACACTATTCTTAATTTAAATTTATTAAAACTTATTTTCTATTTTTTTAATTCAGTTTTATACAAAAAGCGTGTTTTTAGTTATTTTTAACTATTTTTTGTTTTTAATTCAAAATTAGGAATGTATATTAAAGTATAGGAAATCAATGATACACGTGTAAAAATAATTATATCTTAACCGTCTTGTTTAATAGGCTGCACGTACTATTCTGTTCTTCATGCCACTAATACTTCAGTCCATTGATTCGTTCTAGAGCTCCACTGTCTCTGCCTCAGTATTATAAGACACATTTATATTGCCACAACCGGAAACTAAAAGCGCTAAAAGCGAACTAGTGTGGATATGATTATTAAAACAATTTTTATAAAATCTCGTCATTACAATTTGAATTTATAAAGTTATTTTTAACCAAACATGTAAATATCAATTTGAATCTATAAAGTTATTTTGAACTAACGTGTGAATATTGAAACCCTTGTAATATGAAAGTTAAAGTAAAGAGATGATCAATGATAAAGCAAAAATAAAGAGGCGACCAATGAAAAAGCCTAACACTTGAAATAGATTATTAAAACAATTTATATAAAACCTCATCATTACAATTTGAATTTATAAAGTTAAATATAACCAAATGTAAATATTAATTTAAATCCATGAAGTTATTTTGAACTAACGTGTGAATATTGAAACCCATGCAATATGACATTTAATGTATAGAGAAGATCAACGATAAGGCTAAAAACAAAGCGGCGACCAATGATAAAGCTAACACACGGAAGAGAAGCTGAAGCGAGAAATGGACGCTAGCATATTGGCTTTTGTTGCTCTGCCGACACTCTTTCTCTTTGCCCCTACCCAGCTGACGTTAGTAATGCGACGTGCGATAGATAGACGAAAATATTTGAAGCGTAATAAAAAATGTTTCATTTACAAACAAAATAGATTTAATATAGCTGTTGTGGAATCAAATCTATACAATATATTTTTTATATCATACTTAGCTGTGACCGGAAATGCGTTCGCGTGAAACTTAATCATTCATGTATTTCTTTTCTTAATAAACAGTGACAGAAAGCTGTATCATTGTCATTGTGTATGCAAAAGTTTCTGATCGTCGGTTGGGCAGTTAACAAATAAACTACCTGGTTCCCACGACTCCACCTGCATAGCTTACTCCTCCCATCCTAAATCGATCTAACTCGATTACTACATTTTACGTCATCAATTTCATTTTTTTATTTCAATCTACCCTAAATCATAACCCGAGTCAAGTGTTGTTTTTTGCCAATATTTCCTAACCTATGCGTTCATATAACATAATGTATTCATAAAGATATCTTCTGTCTATATTGAAAATCTGCCGCCAAATACCAATAAGCGTGTTCCAGCAGTTGCACTTGAGAACCAGTCCCTCCAAAGGTTTAGCATTTCTATCAACTTGGGCCGTATTGTAACTTAAGATCAAGTGAGATTATGGCCATAACGCTAAACCTTAAGTATACAAAAGCCTATCATGCTATGGTATCATCACGATGTTTTCCTTCACCGAAAGCTCAAGCTTTTGTAGGTAAAATCAAACTTACGTCCCTCGATACGGCGTCCGTACACGCTACGAACTGAGCTATCATCGTTCGAAAACACATAGCTATAACCAGTTAGTCGAGATTATCACATTCGGTTGCGTCGAGGCTCGTTGTGAAGGCTCTTGATCCCGTATCCCGTAGTAATTATTGAAGTTTTTGGCTTGTACTAACTTTAACATTGAGAACGACAAAAAAAAATATATCTATATCTAGCGTGTTTACTTATACGTATAATTAGAACTCGGATTAGAAACATTTACTTGTTTGCGTGTAACATAGACAAAAGGGTTTGTTTCCTTGCCTAATTGCCTGTAGGTCGAAATCATTGTCTCACATTTCTAATTTTTTTTTATATTTAAGGTTAACGTCATGGCTATAATCTCATCTAATCTTAAGTGACGATACAGCCCTAGTTCGTAGATACGCTAAGCCTGTGGAGGAACTGGCTCTCAAGTGCAACTGCCGGAACACACCTATTGATATTTGGTAGAAGATGTTCAATTTGAGGGTGGTAGCTAGCCAGACAGGCGTCGGAAAATAACTTATCCGATGTTAAAAATCTCAAGTTCAAGGTTTAAGGGTTCAAGTAAAAGCCGGCAGGGGTATGTGGTGACTCGTGAGGTGATAATCATCAAAACCCACTAAAACGCACCACGGTGACTCTACAAACTCTAGTTTTGCTAGAGATCAGGGAGAGATTTTTTTTATATGACTTAATATAATTAAATAATAAAGCGATGATAGCTCAGTGGTAGTGTGTAGGATCGCCGCGCCATTTAACATGAGTTCGAAGCTTGAGCTTCCGGTGAAGGAAAACATCGATGAGATAACCACAGCATGGTGATAGGACTTTTTCTAATGCCCGCTTGGCTGGTTACCATTCTTAAGGTGAAAATCTGCCGCCAAATACCATTCAGTGTGTTGCCTCTTATAAAAGCCGGCAAGGCACCTGCGATTACTCTAGTACTGTGGGTGTTCATGGGCGGCGGTGGTTACTTACCATCAGGTAACATGCTTGCTCGATTTCCATAAAAAAAAATATGTGAGTCACCTCATAACCCCTCTCGCCTTAAGCTGAAGGCGGCTCGGGTATCGTTGGTGAAGTCTGTGAGGGCTGGGATCTTAAATACCACGTTAGTAAGAAAAGGAAGCTTAGTTATCAAATCATTTTGCAACGGTATATAGTGACTGTACGGAATCTTCAATCTGAATTCAATACGTATTTTTTAGTGACCACGTCGACAGACAGAAATATTTTACGCCTATGAAACCGTTTACACTAAAAATCCTAATCGATTAAAGCGAACGGATCCATTGAAATCGAATCGGAATTAAAGTTTTATCGCAAACCCCCCGAACCGAGCATCAAACCCGCACAGACTGTGCTATAAACCCCTCGAGTGCATCACTAAGTGATATTCCGTGCTATTAACTCCGAGGGTCGATCGTTTTTCGACCGGTTTCACTTTATTGACCCTTAAATTCTAAACGTCGATGCCAAAGCGGTATAAGAGTGAAATTATTAAAATATGATATTTTTGTTGTCTCGTTGCCGCGAAGTAATCAGTTTATTTGCGATACTTTTTTGCTTACATGTCTAAAAATTTCGTATATATTTTGTGCTCGTTCAAACATGAAACGGGTCGAGCTAAGTTAGTTAAGTTGGTAAGTTAGAAGTTAAATTAAATTGGAGGGTTGATTAGGATTGGCTATAGCTATCGCGTAATATTACAAAAATATCATCTGTTTTTTTTAGTTGCTATGTACCATGCTATGGTTTCCTCACGATGTTTTCCTTCACCGAAAGCTCAAGCTCATTGTAGCTGGTTGGATTCGAACTCACGTACCTTGACGGGAAGTCATACACACTACCGCTGATCTATTATCATATTCAAATCGGTCGAACCTTTTTTGAGTTTTAGCGAGATTATCAAACATTGTTTGAAGTCGCAACGAAGTTCACTGAGTATATTTATAACATTAGATTGATAAAAAATTGTTTCTAATTCTTTTTAAATATAAATATAAATGACGGCATGTACTTAAAATCTCATAACAGAAGTCAAACATAACGACATGTCTCTCGCTTCCTTAGTTACATTGAGCCAACTTATCCGAACAAGCGACACACAAATAAGTTGCAGATTAGACTATCAAAACCTTCCCATAAGAAGATTAACTTAAAAAAATTATACTAGCATTTAGATATTTCCTGCCCTATCCAGTGGTTAATAAGCCACCCATTGTATTCCCTATCGCGTTCAGATATAAGGTTACTTATCGATATGAAAATCACTTTACCTCTGGAGTTCTACGTAAGCAGTTCTGGAGTAAGCAGAGAGACGAACCTAGCTTTACACGGATTCACTGTACGCATGCCGGGTCCATCGTCTGACAGTGGGGGAAACTATGAGCAGTTCCCGAGACTTCTGGCACGAATGTAGGTATAAGGGGCCCGTTCGAGCAAAATTTACCTTCACTACCTCTGTTTGTCTCCCTGTCCAGGCAAATTTGGTAGGAGTCTGCTGGCGCATACTATATATTTTTATGTACTTATATATACTTATAATATATAACTATATATACTTCCTAATATAGAACTCACCGCAGTCTTAGACAGACCAAGATCTTTGTAGATTATAAAGAGATTTTGTTAGTATACTTCTCGATTCCTCTTCCATCGCATATAATTTAACTACGTAGCCATTCCTGTTCAGATTATTTAAGAGCTTGTAATATTTATTAGTTTTTATAACGGGGTCTTTGGTACATTTATTTGCCATTGTAAAGTGAGTTCAATCGATACTATATTTTCGATTTATCTAGGAAAAATAAATAAATTCGGTCTGGAAGTCAAAGCCCTAATATGTACATTACACCCATTTAAATGTGTACATGATAACAAAGTTCTTTTAAACTCAGTTGAGCCGTTTCGGAGGTTGGTGTAAACGAACGTCGTGGTTTTTATTATAGTTAAGCCTTAGCGTTATGGCCACAATCTCAACTGATCTTAAGTGACGTTATGGCCCAAGTTGATATACACGTTAAACCTGTGCAGGAACTGGCTCTCAAGTGCCACTGCCAGAATACACTTATTGGTGAGTGGCGACAGATTTTCAACTTGAGGGTGGTAGCTAGCCAGGCGGGCTTTAGAAAAATCCCTACCACCATGCTATGGTTTTCTCACGATTTTTTCCTTCGCCGAAAGCTGAAGCTCATTGTAGGTGTTTGGATTCGAACTCACATCCCTTGACGCAAAGTCGTACACACTACCACTGAGCTATCATCGCTTCAAAATCGCGTGGTATGGAAAAAGATCGATATGGTGAGAAGGTAACATTCTTTTATAATCCTACTTATCTGTTTAGTTATATATACTGAATCATAGTTCCGTGGTTACACTTTGAAGGGATGATGGGTCTGTTACAACCTCTGCAATGAGCCCGAATTTTTGATGAACAAGACATTGTGATGGAACTATAACATGGTGGTAGGGCTTGTTGTAATTACCCTCTGGTAAATACTCATAAATATTTTATAAGTATCCGACAGTTGTACTTGAGAGCCAGTTTCTCCACTAGGCTTAGCATGTTCGCCATTTTGCGTCACATAATCACATAACGTTAGGTGAGATAGTGGGCATAACGTTAAAACAAACACTTTTTCATATTATAAATTCTCATTCTAAAACTCCACAATACTTGTCGATTCATTAAAATAATTAAAATTGTGTGAGAATGCTGTATTGTGTTTTGTTTCGTGTTTTTAATCCAGAATACTGTGGTCACTTAATGTTAGATGGATTGCACAGCCCCATGAAAGACTTTTGAATAATAGTTTATAAAATGTGCATAATACGCTTACACTATTTAGTCTCACGGGCGACGTTTTAAAGTTTCTACGACAGAATTTATACGACACGGACCCGATGTTGAGGATTATAGTTTTAACGCAATAATATATTGATATAAAATTGCTTGTTTGGCTAATTCACTACTCTTACATAATTAGCCTTCGTATTTATTTTCTGAATTCAGTTCAAGTTGTACTTAAATCACATGATAAATTAATACAAAAATTTAAAGGAAGGGGGAATAATTTTGGCCTACATTGTTTTAAGTTTGCCATTTTAAATGTATTTATAATACTTTAGAGGTCAGCGTTATGGTCACAATGTTACCTGATGTAAAAATTACGAGAAGATGGCGGAATCTAGTGAAAATACTGATTTTGAAGTGTAATCGCCTGTACACATCGTACGTATTTAGCAACAGATTTTCAACTTAAGGTTGGTAGCTAACCAGGCGGGCGTTATAAAAAACTCTACCACCGTGGAATTAGCACCATTGTAAACCATTAACATTAAGTTATAAAACTACATTCAAACCAATATCGACGTGTCGATTTGAGAGTAAGTTAACTTCCCAAGTCTATTATGTCACCTATTGTGATTTGTTGTTTGCCAGTTCTTAATTATCATTTTTATTTTTGAATTATGCTGTGCTTCAGTTACAGTAACCATTTATTACGGACCTATTATCGAAACGTAGGAGAAAATTACACACCCAAATTTTCGTACCGCGGCGCAAAGCACCCACCTTACGTATATAACGTAAAACACTTCGCGTTTGGATTTACTTTTGAGCTAATCTAAGTAGAAATTTCCATTTAAGACATTATTTATTAGCTTGTTACAGCATTTATTTCAGAATAGATGGCGCAAGGGAGTCGAGAGAGGAGTCTCTCCTTTTATATTTAAAAAAATCAAATGTATTAAATTTTCCTTTTAACGGTCGTGGTAAATGGTTAGGAAGGCTATTGATACAAAATTTAGTGTCGTTTATAACAATGTACACTGGACTCCGTTTAAATTATCACTTCTTAATATACTAGTTATGCCTCCGACTGTGTTCGCGTCAACGTTATTAGTTAAAACCATACTCTACCTGCTCGAGAAATGACTTTTCAATAACGAGGAAAATGATGTCTTACCAAATTATAAAAATTAATTTAATTATTCACAGTTGTCTTGGTATGGTTCGGAAAACGATAATTGACACTTATCACCTACCTAACTATAACGTGCACATAACAGATACGTGTGTCCCTACAGTTCAATTTGTAGTGTGTATGCACACCGCATCAATGGACGTGACTTCGAATCCATCAGCAATGAGCTTGAGTTTTCTGTGAAGGAAAATATCGTGATGAAGCCATAAAATGGCGGTAGAACCTGTTCTATTGATCACCTGGTTAGCTTCCCCCTCAAGTTACAAATATACCGCCCAATACTTAAAGTTGTGTTCCGGCAGTTGCATTTGACAGCCAGTCCCTGCACTGGGTTTAGCTTATTTACAATCGTAAGTCACATCGTCACTTAACATTAGGTGAGATTGTGGGCATACCGGTAAACTATAAAATAATCTGGCTTGATGTTAAGTGACGGTGCGTTGGCAGTGAAGACAGAGTGTCAAGAGATGATGGGGGACACGCTAAGCCTAGTGGAGGAATTAACTTTAAAGTCTAAATAGCGGAACACAATTACTAATTTGTGAGTAACTACCCAGGCAGGTGTGAGAATAAGTCTTACCACCATACCATGATCTCATCACGATGCTTTTCTATACCGAAAGCTCAAGCTCACTGCAGGGATTCGATCTCGCGCTCGTTGACTCCCAATACGGCCCAAGATGGTAGACACGCTAAACCTGGCTAAAGCAACTGGCTCCCAAGTGCAACTGCCGGGACATATCTATTGGTATTTAGCGGCAGATTTTCAACTTGAGGGTGGTAGTTAGCCAGTTAGGAATCAGAAAAGCCATACCACCATGCTATGCTTTCCACGATGTTCCTCCACCGAAAGCTCAAGCTCATTGCAGGTAGTTGGATTCGAACTCACGTCCCTTGACACAAAGTCGTATCCACTACTACTGACCAAGCAACCTTTGCGTAAACTGCCTCATAATAATAGCTTTTTCACATCAAAACGCGCTTCACAAAATACTTAACCTAACCATCCGGTAAATAGGTAATGTGCATTGGGACTTAGTTGTAAAACCTTATATTATTATCTTAAAAACTGTTAGGAGCCATTCATTAATTACGTAAGTATAATTTTGACTAATTTAAACCCCCCTCCCCCCATATAAGTATACGTGAGATTTCTCAAACTCCCCCCCTCCCTTTCCTAAGTAAGATTCTATCTTGATGTTCTAAATAATAAACTGTTATGTTAGGAAAGGAAACGTTTTATTTTTCATAAAATAATAATACGATAATACACGGAAAAATGTACTATAATTTTTCCTGTAGAACCAAACATGGATATCAATAAAAAAACACAAAATTTATAATAAGTTTTTTTTCGTTCAATAAGCAATGAAAATTATTTAAATAAATATAAACTTCGACTGTACAAATTAAAATTAATAAAAGTATATGGAATCCAAAATGAAATTAGATTATTAATATCGAATTTTGATTAACGAAATATTACGTAAGAATGAATTTCACCCCCCTCCGGCCCCCAACATATGGCCTTGTAGAGGTTTTCGGAACCCCCTCGCACCCCCCCCCTCTTTGTAAACACAGTCAAAGCCACGTGCATAAACTTGTTTACTTTAAGAGTACGGATAAACAGGAAATGGCCTCTGGAGGTGTGTAACTGTTGATTGAACTTCCGGAGTATACCGGATGTAGTCTGGCCGGCGCATTAAGCGCGGTAGAGCCTTTAACTTAGCTTTCAGGTAAATTATTTTCAACTTTCTATCGTTTTATTAATATTGTGTATAGCGCCTGTTCGTGACTGTTGGACAATGAACGGAAATATATGGTGGGCTTTACAATTACAGACTAACCTGCTTCAGCAGACTATTTAGTGCCCTTTTACCAAATAATTCGAACTCACTGCCATCGATCACGTTCGTCTAAAGCCTTTTAAATACAAACTATACAGACTTACCAAGTTTAACAATTTTATATTTTAAAGTAAGGATACATAGCTGAGATGGTTATGTTTTGATATTGTTTTTATGTTTGGGAATTTGTTTGGATCAAAAGGATTGGTTGAGCTACCCTTCTACTGCAAACCAGTTTTAGTTTTAGAGCCGTAAGTTACTTAGAGTAGAGATAAATAAGTACACTTCGCGTCTAGGGACGTGGTTTCGAATCCACCTACAATGAGCTCGAACTTTCGGTGAAGGAAAATATCGTGAGGAAATCATGAGTAGTGGTAGGGCTTTCTCTAATTCCCGCCTGGCTAGCTACCACCCTCAAGTAGAAAATCTGTCACCAATTACCACTAAGTGTGTTCCGGCAGTTGCACTCGAGAGCCAGTCCCCCCAATAAATCCCGGGAACGTACCCGCGATTCCTCTGGTGTTGTGGGTGTCCATGAGCGGCGGTGATCACTTATCATCAGTTGCTCGCTACCCGCTATTAAATACAAAAAAATAAAATAATTATTAACGTAGAGTGACTTTATTAATAATCGATTCAGCGGTTTAGGCGTTAAATCGTAACAAACAAACAAACACACATTCGCATTTATAATATTATTAGTTTTACCAGCGACTTCGCTTGCGTTAATATTGATTATGTTAAAGAAACCAGATGACACAAAACAAAGTTTATCCCTCTCTTTATCACACTTACCATCATTTTTTCGCAAGATAAAGTAGTCTATCACCATCTTCGGGATTCCGTCTATCTCTATACCAAAATTCATCGCAATCGATCCAGCGATTAAGTTGTGAAAGCTTAACAAACGAACACACAAACTCACTTTCGCATTTATAATATTAGCAATGATAAATTAAAAATATATATATATCGCAAAGTATAATATTTTATAAGTTTACTTAATATTCGAGTTTTAATTTCAAATTCGCTAAAGCTCTGTACAGTTTTTAAAGCGCTTATGAATTCAAACTCTGTTTATAAGGACGTTATTTAAAACTGTGTAAAGTTTTCGCTTTTAACGCTGCGAAATGTCAGTTGGCATAGCGGTAAAGCCTTGCTGCAACTGGCGCGCCAGAATATTGTAGGTTTGAGTCCCGCATAGGATAATTACTTATGTAATACACAAATAAAGCGATGATAGCTCAGTGGTAGTGTGGACGACTTCGCGTTAAGGGACGTGAGTTCGAACCCAAGCAACTACAATGAGCTTGAGCTTTCGGTGAAGGAAAACATCGTGGGGAAACCATTGCATGGTGGTAGGGCTTTTTTTAATGCCCATCTGGCTAGCTACGACCCTCAAGTTAAAAACCTGCCGCCAAATACCAATAGGTGTATTCCAGCAGCTGCTCTTGAGAGCCAGTTCCTCTAAAGGCTTAGCGTGTCTACCAACTTGGGTCGTATCGTCACTTAAGATCAGGTGAGATGATGGCCACAACGCTAAACCTTTAAGTATAAAGAAAAAAGATTTGTTCTGAGTTTGGTTAATTGTTGTCAAAAAGTCATCCTTGACGTTGTCAATGTTGCTAACATAGGCAAATATCATAAGTTTTTTTTATTGTAACTCAGTTATAGCACAATACTAGGGCTCGATGAAGTTAAAAATTAACTGGAACCAAGGTCACAAGATTTCCCACCAGAGACTAGATGAATTGCGAAAGCTCTCCCTTTTCTCTGGTGACACGGGAGTTCGGAGTGTCTCGGTGGTGCGTGTCAGTGGGTAGTGCCTGATGTGCCATGATATACGCCTCACGCCTTTTACCTGAGCCCGGGTAATGCGTTTTCGCGTTTCGTTGAGGAAGTCCGTAAAGACATGAATTTTGAAAACGACGTTAAAAAAAGTATAGTACTTTCAGTATGGTATTCGGTATCGTAACAACTTTAGTGACTGTAAAGGGAATTGACTTCCGTCAGTCTTGACTGTCATGCCGGGCTGCTAAATACTTCTTCAGGCCTCGTTTTAAAGACCCAATTTTATAGGAGGGAACGTCCAGATCGGAAGAGGATTCCACAGTTCCACGGTGTGACAATGATAAGAGCTTTCGAACTGTTTGGCTTGTGTTAGAATGGAAGCTGCGGTCAAGCTATTTTTGCTGTGCATTCTATATGAATGAATATCTTATTACAATTTTAATATATGCCCTGGTGAATTTAATACTATAAGGCATTTTTTCAGAGCTACTACAAGTAATATACAAAGAAAAAAGGTCTACCATTTATGGTAATGTAAAAAAAATTCGTGATCAAAATAAAACTAATTTAAACGGATTTTATCGCGGTTATTTATTAATTTTGATCCCGACGTTTCGAAAGCTTTTCAGCCTTCGCGGTCACGGGGCGGACTGAGCTGTGGGTTGTTCAGAAAAGTTCATGTTACTGTGTCTACCTTTAATTTAATTTTTATTATTGATAGTGTTCCGATCTACGCAGAAAGAGCTCACAGTGTCTTGAGGTATGGCTATTGGTCTTTTGGGCTCCGATTTAATTAAATGCATAATCGGATCCGTTTGAATTAGTTTTATTTCGATGAATAATATTCATCAGGAAATCGAAAATCGTGAAATAATAATTAACGGATTTACATAATAAAAAATTGCATTATTCATGACGAATAGAGGATTAAATGAAAAAAATGTATTCAAAATAAATAAATTAAATGTACGTTCTTCCATAATGGATCCGTAAATAAATATACATTATTATTATAATTACTCTTAGGGGGAGCTATGCAGGCTCTCCAGAGCTGTATCACTGCGACCATAGATGATCTATTGTGATCGCCCCAAGCTACTAAATCTAACTACCACGTCCTATAGCATGAATGTACTGTACGACTTCTCTGGCAGGAAGACGTTGAACCTCTTCAGGGTGCAGTACACGTTTTCTCAGTATCCGGTTACGCTAATGCTGTAGTGGCCCACATTCGTATAAGAGGTGGTTCGGCGTTTCATCCACACTGTTGCATAATCTGCAATCTCTTATGCTCTGGACTACGACGTTAAACATACGTTTGTTCAAACAGCAATGTCTAGTAAGTGTTCTCACCAGAACACGCAGCTGATTCCTAATGAACCTCATAGCCTCTCCAGCTCGGCGCTGGTTAGAGGGCGGGATAAGTTCTTTGGAATTGTTTTTTCCCTGCGAATTATACCAGAATTCTTTCGCTTCTTGGTTGAATTTGGTCTTTAGGGTCACTGTACATAAATACACGTACATATAAAAATGCGTGAGTGTCGTGTAACACTTGGTTAGAACAGATTTCCTTATGTTATTATTGATAAAAGTTATTATATTATTGAATAACAAATGCAGGTAAATCAATTATTAGCTTCGTAGAGCAATTAAATGGAATTCATAGATAACTAATGAATTGAAAGAATGTTAGGAAATTTGATAATTAACCCCCGTGAAAATAAACATTTTATTTAATCTAATTCCTTATCTCTACTAATATTATAAATGTGAATATAAGTTTGTTTGTTACGCTTTCACGCGAAAACTACTTAACCGATCGTCATGAAACTTTGCACACATATTTTTGGAAGTATTAAACATAACATAGGCACTTTTATTTAAAAAAAAATGTCATAATCTAGTTACTTAAACGCCATCTAGCATTCCAGAGTATACATAATACGAATTTGACCCGATCATCTAGTAATACATATAATGCGTCACGAAACAGCTGACGCGTATAACATATACAAACTATATCTTCACAGCCGTTGAGAACTTACTGGCTGTGTTGGACCAATAAGCGCGCACCTATCACTGGGCACAGCCAATAGTGACGCGCTATAGATGACAGCAGGGTAAGCAATGAGAATGGCGTTCACTTATGGAAAAAACGCTACATTTTCTGAAATATTGATTTCATATCAGAATTTATAAAAATATCAGTAAGTGTAACTATTACGTTATAATTTTAAGGTTTAACGTTTATATCTATGACTAGGAAAACTTTATAAAAAAAAATAGGTTTGAACGTCATTGCCTATGACTTTGGGAATATCGCTCAGGTTAAGGGGTTCCTGAATACCAGAACCAGGAATTATGCAATGCCTGCCTGGTTAGCTACCACCCTCAAGTTGAAAATCTGCGGCCGAATACCATTTGGTATCTTCCGGCAGTGGCACTTGAGAGCCAATCCCTCTAATAAGGGCCAGTAACGCACCTGCGATTCCTTTAGTGTTGTGGGTGTCCATAGGCTGTGGTAATCACTTATCGTCAGGTGGCACGCTTGCCAAAAGTCAAATCTAATTTGGAGCATTGATTATTATTCGATGCCTCTGCCATGGAAGATTTAGATATGTCCTAAACTCACAGTCTTACCATAAGACTGCGTAACTCCAAGATTCGTGACATTTGGACTCTGAATGAGATGTTATATTATTTTGTAGCTTGTCTTTTGGACATACCTTTTTGCATCACAGATTTAGTAGTTTGAAGGCCTTTTTTTCTCCAAGCCACTTAAGCGATTATACGTTGGTGATATCTCGGCATTTTTTTATAGTTAAGGTTTAGTGTTATAGCCATAATCCCACTTGATATTAAGTGACGATGTGACCCAAGCTGGTGAACATGCTAAACCTGTGGAAGGACTGACTTTCAAGTGCAACTTCCGGAACACACCTATAGGTATTTGGCGACATATTTTCAACATGAGGATGGTAGCTAGCCAGGTGGGCATTAGAAAGAGCCCTAGCACCATGCTATGTTTTCATCACGATGTTTTCCTTCACCAAAAACTCAAGCTCGTTGTAGGTGGAGTGGCTTCGAACTCACTTCCCTTGACGCGACGTTCATATATATCATCGCTTCAAGAATCTATAAAAAAAACCACTAAGGGGTTATGAAATGCAGGCGAGCGGTAAAACCCCCAAGGGCAATATTTAATTTGAGATAAAATTTAAATGTAGAGATATCTGTTAAAAATTGCTTACGCCATCACAAAGTAGTTTTCGAAACCAAAACAGTTAAATAACCAACTAAATAATCATTAAAATCTGGACTAACGGACTAAAACGCCCAGTGGAAAATTAGATCAGTGCAATCTCATACAAAGAAAGACACGTCACGTACTCCGAACCAACTGACCATATGCGTCATTACCTGTTAGAGGATCCCAATACCTACATTTTAGTTGCTGAGTTATATGTCCTATACCTATTACCCCTTCCTCCCTTTATACACTATAGAAATGTAGTGAGCCATAGAACAGACTAAAAAAAGGATTGTGACGGCATAATCTTATATTTTGATTTGCCTAGCTCCCATCCGTACCTACATACATATTTAGAAGCACAATATCATCTTTACTCCATGTAACGATAACGCTAAATAACTCCATAAAACGATCAGATCCTTTCGCTATTGCCATGTGCAGTATATTTTAATATTCATCATATTTATTTAATAAAATATCTCGAAGATATTAAAATGTCATTCGATACTACTTTTTGTAGAGAAAATATAAGATTTCCTTAACTTCGACCAGCGCATATCCTGTAGGCTCGGTTCGTAACTAAATAAACGAGGAAATCATACGGCCGGGTTGTTGGATTAAGTTCGATTGATATAGAAAAGGCGCTTTGTTTTTATTCCTTGAGAACCGATTTTTCATATTTTTTTAGAGCATCTCACCTGATGTAGCGTGATTTTCAACTTGAGGGAGGTAGCTAGCCAAGTGGGTAGTGGATAAAGCCCTACCACCATGCTATGGTTTCCTCACGATATTTTCCGGCACCGTAAACTCAAGCTCGCTGTTATTTATTTTCTCTATAATATAAATTAAGTGTAACAAAAAAAAATATCAAACTGGAACTTCTTAAGTAATACGTTACTTAACTTAACTATACGTAAATGAGAATCGAAAGCGAATTTTCAAGGACGCGTGTACAGTTTCAAATAAAACGAATATGTATTGTAGGGACAAATGTATATTTTAGTTTTTTTTTTTTTTTATGGGACCTACACTGTTAGCCTGAGGGACTTTTACAGCTTCACCTGAACTAGTGGGGCGAGCGCGGAGGGCGCTCGAGCCCGCAGGGCAACTCGCGCAAGGGTGTCACTAGTGACCGAACCTCGGCTTGGGCTGTTGCCGAATCGCGTAGGAGAATATCGAACGTACTACTAGCTATTAATAGAAATCGAAAAAGCTAAATGTACTAACTGAAACCTTTACTTCGGGCTCTGGAAACTAAACATCTGGATCTGGGAACTAATATATTTTAGTAAAAACATATCCTACCGACATTAACTAAAACATTGTCATGTTACAACAGCAAGTTCATAAATTGAATAGCGACATTTTGTGGAACACGAAATATACTTAACATATTACAAGCAAAATAAAATTAATGATACAAAAAAAAAACAGCCAACAATTGTGTTGAGGCGAAAACAACGCGTAACGATCATACTTAATTCGTTACATAAGAGAAATAAATATATAACATTTCGACCCTTTCCCCAGGTTATTTGGGGTCGGCGCAATGCGTTTTTTTTTAAACTTAAGGTTTAACGTTATGGCCATAATTTCACCTGATCTTAAGTGACGATACGGCCCAAGTTGGTATACACACTAAACCTGTGGAAGAACTGGCTCTCAAGTGCAACTGCCGGAACACACCTGTAGGTATTTTGCGGCAGATTTTCAGCTTGAGGGTGGTAGCTAGCCAAGCGGGCATTAGAAAAAACCCTACCACCATGCTATAGTTATCTCACGATGTTTCCCTTCACCGAAAGCTCAAGCTCATTCTAGGTGGTTAGATTCGAACTCACGTACCATGACGCAAAGTCGTACACACTACCACTGAGCTATCATCGCTTCACTATAGTTGTCTTCTTCTAGAAATCTCTATCAACCGCCATCTCTACAATCACTCTCTCCCTTTACTTTCACCAGATTCCTCGCACACTCTCTCCATCCAAGTATACATTGTATATCTAACACATCCTTTCTAGTATGTGTACGGTCGGGTGTTCAAAGCGCTGAAATTTCACGCCCGTCTTCAAACTATCAAATAGACTGTTAAAATTAATAGATATAACTAATAACAAAAGCCACCTCCACACTTTTCGTAGCCGCCACACGCTTCCTGTGTACAGAGCATCGTTAATACTTTAGTAGGTTTCGAAAGTACATTTTCGATTGGCGTATAGGAAGAAGGTTGGTGTGCGCAGCAAGGAGGGACGGTACTTCACGTTGGCTCAATGCCTGAACTTGTATAGGGCGCAAATTCGGCCCCACATGCAGTACTGTTCTCATCTCTGGGCGGGAGCTCCCCAGTACCAGCTACTTCAGTTTGACCGCATTCAACGTAGGGCGGCTCGGATTATCGACGATCAAGCTCTTTCCGATCGGCTCGATCCCTTGGCTCTGCGTAGAGATGTTGGGTCACTCTGCATCTTCTACCGCATTCACCACGGGGAGTGTTCTGAGGAATTGTTTGGATTGATCCCGGCCACTGAATTTCACCATCGGGCATCGCGCCAAGATATAAAATTTCACCCATACCATCTCGATGTCCAGCGTTCCACAACAGCGCGATTTGTAAGGCATTTCCTACCTCGCACCACCACTCTGTGGAACCAGCTGTCGCTGGCGGTCTTTCCGAACCGTTACGACTTGGGAACCTTCAAAAAGGGAGCGTATTCTTTCCTTAAAGGCCGGCAATGCATTTGCAAGCCCTTCGGTGTTGTAGGTGTTCATGGGCGGCGGTGATCACTTTACATCAGGTGAGCCTCCTGCCCGTTTGCCTCCTTACTCCATAAAAAAAAGAAGAAATCTAGTCTATTCTTAAACGGGAAGTTTGTTAGAAAGCTAGTTGTACCGCTAGACGTCGGTTTTCCTTTCTTTTTAAATAGTTTTGTTTCAGTGGTCAAAAGTTCGATCACAGCTTCACCTGTAGCGTTATTTCATTTCACGTTTAACATTTGTCATCTATACATTGTTTTAGTTATTAGATTTAGCGTATCAACACGGTCTTACTTAATGTTAAGTGACCATGTGGCTCAAAATAATTACATGCCAAGTCTAAAATAGAGAGCGTGGGATTTCAAGAGCAGATATTGGAATATATTAGGTCGATTGTAAATTTTACAAACCCCAAGTGGTTAAAAGGAAAATTCAAACGAATTCACGGCTATCAGATAAATTATCTAAGTATAAATGGGTAAACTTTTTTGTACTTTGTATTTAGAGTTTTGGCCACAATCTCATCTGATGATAAGTGATGATGATGACCAAAATGGCGGTCACGCTATGCCTAGTGCAGCGACTGGTTCTCAAGTACAGCTGCCGGAACACACCTACAAGTATTTGGCTGCAAATTTTCATCTTGAGGGCTGTTACTAGCCATGTGGGCATTAGAAAAAGCCTTACCATCATGCTATGGTATCATCACAATGTTATTGTCCAAAGCTCAAGCTCATTGCGGGTATATATGAAGTCGCGTCCCTTGACGCGGCATCTGTAAATATTACCATATGGGTAAGTTGGTGATCACGTTATGCCTAGGAGAAACTGCCTCTCAATTTCAACTGCCGGATCACACCTATAGTTTAACACCTAATGTTTAACTTGAGCGTGGTTACTATGGCTAGAAAAAGCAAGCCATCGGCATTAGAAAAAGCCCTTCCATCATGTTATGGTATCTTATTATTGTTGTATTTGAACCCACGCCTATCGACGCGATATTACATGCTAACTGCAAACCTATCGTAGCTTCAAAAGTCCTATACAGTATCAAGGACTTTTTATATTAATATTTTGCATTAAATCCACACACGTGTGCACGCGAGAGTAATATTAAAATTCAAAAAGCAAGGCTGACCAATTAAAAAATAAATTACGCGCTTTACAGAAAGCACTTCGCGCGGCAACGGGCTCGAGTGAAAATTTTCAACTCGTGTGACCATACATTCGGAAATTCCATTTTATTTTATCGCGTACCCTCACAATCCGAGGGGAACCGGGGAGGTAATGTGGGACTCAACCGGTTCTAGGCGCGGGGAACACCAACTTTTTTTATCAATGCAACGTTTCAAAATTCGTAGACAATCTTTGAGATGTTAATATTGTTATTGTAATATAGATAATATCAAATGAAACGGGTTTTTTTAATGTCTACATATATAATCTGATCTCAAACTATATATAAAAGAATTTTAAAAATGTATTCGAAGTGTGTACTTATAAATTGTCTATCATCTGCCCCTTTAAAGATTAAAAACTTATACAGCCAACCTTTTTAAAGTACAAATTAAATAGATCCTTTGAGATGGAAGATAAAAGTGAATAGTTTATAATAAATGGAATTCTTGACAGATTTTATTGCATTTTTATCTTTTCAATAGCTGACGACCTACCTAAAGATCTAAGTTATGGTTACTTTTTTATGACATTGATGTGAATAAGTATATTAATTAAAGTAATTATAACAACACACTTCCAAACAACATGAACAAAATTGAGGTCACATCCAATATCCTACAAATTATAGTATACACTGTGAGTTCCATCGTCAGTGAATTTAAAGTCAAAATTTCTCAATTAACAAAATTGCTAGACTTCAGTTGGCTTACCATGCTACTATGTATACATTAATTTTCACATTATATTCACAAACACATGCGTGTGGATTCAATGCAAGGCATTAATATAGACAGTTCTTGAAGTTGTAAGGTACTTTTGAAACTATGATAGCAAAATATCGTGTTGAGTTTATAAAACTATAATAAAAGTGCTGGAGCTTTTTCTAATTCCAATGTTACCAGCCTATAGTTTAGAATCTGTCATCGATCGAACAATTATTGCAATAGTTGCTCTTGAGATCCAGTGCCCTTTATTTTAGACCTAGCGTGTCACCACCAATTTAACGATATATCTACTTATTATTATATAGTATAAAACAAAGCCGCTTCCCACTGTCTGTTTGTCCCTATGTATGCTTAGATCTTTAAAACTACGTAAGGGATTATGATGTCATTTTTTAATAGATAGAATAATTCAAGAGGAAGGTTTATATGTATAATACATGCTTATGCATATAATATAGGAGAGACGTACTGATAATTTTAGAGATTTCTAATGTGATGTTACGACATTAGTACATTTTTTTGTGCTTACATTGCAAACGTTGGCTGAACCCTACAAGATAGATCAAAATAATGTAGTACAGTATTATACACCTTAAAAAGATCTACAAATAAAATCCCAATGGTATTTGTCTATCTATTAGGGATAACCCACAATAACTATTTGTTATCTTTTACTTTTTACTACCAATAATGGATTATTTAAAAGACGCAATATTTAAAGCAATACAGCATTAATTATTATCCAATTAAGTACCTTAAATACATGTAAAATGTAAAAAAAATAAACAAATCGGTCAAACTATTTATGATTTTTTGCAAGAATGCAGTAAATCTGTTTTAGGTGATACAAAGTTCAACGGGTCAGCTCATAATTTCGTAAAATAAGGAGTAACTTATTTTACATATATGTACATATATATAAGTTCTTTATTTTGACCAACATTTTTCCCGGATATCTAATCGTGTATATCAGATGTTTAGATACTAAAATACAAGGTTCCCTTTAGTCTAAAGACTAAATTAAAAAAGTGGTAATATCCTAAATCAAACGTAGCATGTGCACCCTACATACCACGTGAAAATATGGTGCGAGGGAGTTCTTGCGTCTCTAATTTGAAAAGATCTCGGTGAGTTGGTAGGTACGTTCATGAAATTCAAATTTTAGAAAATCCCTGTTTGCTTTTTAGAAAAAACACCCGCCCGAGGATCAACGAAGTGTTGAGTCGAACCGCGTTCGGCTGACATCGGCTTTATTCGGATGCCATCGGCTTTACACTTGTCACCACGAATGGTTAGTAGCAAAGGTGACAAACGCACTTTCTTAATTTTTCATTGTAATATTTTTTTTATTTCGTGGATATTGTATAAGACTGAGCTGAGCTCGTTACAGGAGAAAGCGTGACGCCTCAGTCGCATTAATTATCATCATTTTTTCATAAAGTTTAGTGGTATGGCCACAATCTCATCTGATCTTAAGTGACAATACGGCAAAAGATAGACACGCTAAACCTGTGGAAGAACTGGCACCTAATCGTATTTGGTGGCAGACTTTCAACTCGAGGGTGGTTGCCAGCCAGGCGGGCATTAGAAAAAGCCCTACAACCACGCAAACGCGGTTCATAAACACGGTATATGTCGTGTCAGTACGTTTTATTCAATACCAGCTTTTACCCGCGGCTTAGCTCAAATATTTTTTGTTCAATAAAATGTATCCTATGGTACTTCTAATACCTCTAAGAATATGTGTACAAAGTTTCACGATGATCGGTTAAGTAGTTTTCGCGTGAAAGCGTAACAAACAAACTTGCATTCACATTTATATTATTAGTAGGGATCTAATTTCGTATCATTAACTTCGTCTTTAACTGCTCTTCCATTCATTGAAATAAAACTAATTTAAACGGATTTTATCGCGGTTATTTATTAAATTTTGATCCCGACGTTTCGAAAGCTTTTCAGCCTCCCCGCCGTCCGCCCCGTGACCACGAAGGCTGAAAAGCTTTCGAAACGTCGGGATCAAAATTTAATAAATAACCGCGATAAAATCCGTTTAAATTAGTTTTATTTCAATGAATAATATTCGCGTAAACCTAAGAAATCATTATGCTCTTCCATTACTTCAAAAACGATGGAATAAAGTTTGTTGAATTTTTTTTTTATACCTAAGGTTTAGCATTATGGCCATAATCTCACCTGATCTTAAGTGACGATACGGCGCAAGTTGGAAGACACGCTAAAACCTGTGGAGCAACTGGCTCTCAAGTGCAGCTGCCGGAACACACCTATTGGTATTTGGCGGCAGGTTTACAACTTGAGGGTGGTAGCTAGCCAGGCGGGCATTATATAAAGCCCTACCACCATGCTATGGTTTCCTCACAATGTTTTCCTTCACCGGAAGCTCAAGCTCATTGTAGGTGCTCGGATTCGAACTCACGTCCCTTGACGTGAAGTCGTACATGCTAGCACTGAGCTATCATCGCTTCAAAATAAATACTAATTAAAGAAAAATCTTGTTTATTATAAATACACACAATACCTCCGCTTAGTTCTTCAGCGTTGTATTACAATGTATTTAGCAAATTTAAATAAAACTTGTCGCCGTCGACCGAAGCGCTGAGGATCGTTGTCAAGTCACAAAAAAAAAAAAGAAAACAATATTTATTCAGAAGCCAAGAGGCTCTCGAGTGAGTGGAGACGCTGTGAAAATTTGTAATTCAAATTTCCCATTTGAAAATTCGATTCGTTAATGCTTTTAGTATGTGTTTATGGTGTTTATTCTTCGACCCGTTTCACTTTCGCACCAACATTATCTATAGACAATTTTCTTCCCTTTTTTATTGGTTTAGCGTTGGTGGCAACATTTTCACTTGATAAGTGACGATGTGACCCAACATGGTGGGAAAGAAGCCTAGCGGAGGGGCTGGCTCTCACATGCTGGAACACACCATTAGTTTGGTGACAGAATTTTAATTGGAAGTTGGTAGCCAGGCGGATATAAGAAAAAGCTCTACAACCATGCTATGGTTTCATCACAATATTTTCCTTCACTGAAAGCACTAGCTCATCGCAGATGGATTCGAACTCACGTTGCTTGTAAAATATTTGTGGAATTGTTCAATTAGAATTAACACCCCTCTCTGTGAATCCGCTAATAACTCTTGTAAATGGACATATTAAACTATTAGGTATACAAAATATTAGCTAAAAGATGAACACGCAGATCGAGTTTCCTGCCGGTTCTTCTCGATGACTGCGTTACGTTTCGACCCGGGAGTGGTTTTGGTGTTCATGGGGCCATCAGCTTGGAATACAAACCTTTAAGCTGATTAGATTTGATTGAAACGGTATACATACACGTTAACCACTGAACCATTGTCGCTTCAAAACACAATTCACAGGTTTACAGTTGTCTGGGATGATCTGTTTTAATGTTACAGACAGTGGAGGTTACGTAGATTCATACCCAGAGCCTCGTTGCATAATCGTTATATTTTACAACGAGAAGAGTCGTTCTTAACTCTGCCTTTTTTTTCAGTAGTACCTCCATTGTTATCCTGAAAGGCTTTCACAGCTTCACCGGACATAGAGAGCGAGTGTGAACGGTGCACAAGCAGGGCAAATCGCGCAACCTCGGCTTGAGCTGTCGCCGGAAGCGGAAGAGAGAATCGAACGCGGTACTTAGTAAGAACAGGGTGGTTGTACTATGCCATAATGACGTGAAGGATTATATTGTGGAACCCTAGCTGGCGGTGTCAATGACTCGAATCCAACTGATCCATCGGGATCTGAATGACAACTAACTAAGAGAAGAAAATTAGGATTGTATTGGGCACTCGAGCGGTTCTTCGACTTATATAGTAATCTGTGTTATCAACTACCCTCCATGTCATTAATTTAAAGTATGTAGTATTATTAAGTTCCCATATTAATGCGCAGTAGACGTGCTATGTAACATTAGTTTCTGTCACAGGTACTATAATAATTTCAGATCTGTCTGCACGTCTCGTATATTTAAAGAATGTGTGAGGTACAAACTGGAGGCGGCTACTTGCTAAAACTGTCTCGTATCGTTTTAACAGCGGCTTCAAACCCTCGCGGTGGTAATGTGAAAAATATCCAGTACCTTGCGTCTTAGTAAGTAGTCACTTTTGTCTCGAATCACGTTTTGATTTCGATTATGAACTGAACCGAACGACAATTGATGTGAGATGTTTATTGGCGCACCTCGGCAGTAAAATCGTACATCGTAAAGAAGCCCGCTTGCCGTGACAGCAAACGGCAAGAAGCCCGCTTGCCGTGACAGCAAAAGGCAAGAAGCCCGCTTGTCGTGACAGTAAACGGCAAGAAGCCCGCTTGCCGTGACAGCAAACAGCATGCCCGCGCTGTGTCGCCGCTCTCGACTCCCACAGTGTTACCGCACGCGTATATCACTCATATACAATATATTTTAATATTATATTATTCAATATTTTTAATTTTATTTAGAAACTAATGTAATTTTAGATATATATAACATATAATACTACACAACCAACGGAACTTGTTGTGTCAACTCCAATTGGATAATAAACCAGTGCATAAACATTGTACTACTCGTAATTTTAGATTCTGTTATAGTACGTAATCTGTTATGGATGTCTTGGTAAATATATAAATAAATAAATTTATTATTGCACCTATGGGCGAACTATTTCTTTTTTTATGGAATAGGGGGCAAAGCAAGCGTGTCATCTGATGGTAAGTGATCATCGCAGCCCTTGGACACCCACAAGACCAGAGGAATCGCAGATGCGTTGCCGGTATTTATAGGAGAGATTGACTTTCAAGTGCTACTGCCGGAACTCACCTAATGGTAATTGGCGGCAGATTTTTAACCTGAGGGTCATAGCTAGCCAGGCGGTCATCAGAAAAAGCCTTACCACCAAGCTATGGTTTACTCACGATGTTTACCTACAGCGAAAGCTCAAGCTTATTGTAGGTAGTTGGCTTCGAACTCAAATCCCTTGATGCGGCGTTCCTACACGCTACCACTAAGCTATCACCCCTTCAATTTATAATTTATATTTATAAAATATATATTTATGTATCTGTAATTACTGTTGTAATTTGAATAATAAATTTATTTTATGAACGAAACTCCTATTTTTTTAAGTTACTCCATTATTTTTCTGAGTTTTTATTATTTCTTATATATTAATATATCTACTTAAATACTAGGCTACCCGGATGGCTACATTTTTTTAATATATAGTACTAAAAAATCACAGTCGCAATTTACAACTATAAGTACTTTTAGAAATCAGAAGCGGGACTTTAAAAATAATAATAAAGTCACTTATATTATCACCATGAAATTTAAATATGTACGTTTCCAATGTACGTTGTGGTTATTTCTGATGAAAGTATAAAATTACAACCACGAAAGTAACTATAAACCATTCTCAATAATGAATTACAGCATCAACACCAAACATCAAAAACAGTGTTAATAATAGTAAATATAAATTTAAAAAATTTGATGATGTCGTCTCGAATGACTTGATTCGAACTATACTAATCTGCCTGTTACGTTTGAACCATATTCAAGTATGTAGTTGATCGAGAAGTCAGTGATATATCAATAATAAATTTTCTTATCGAAATTGATAAATAAATAAGTTTTCCCATTTTCATGCTTATCGCATTTGTTTTCCACTTCTGAGTTATGGTTCTAATATGAAGTATCTAAGTCATGGGGAACTTAGTTCAAAATTCCACCCGGACAGTATTTCAAAACAGTGGGTTAATAAAAACATTGCTATAAAGTAAATAAACTCGACAGTAAAACGAGAACAAATGGTAAGATATAACACTGTCCTAAATTATTCAGAACAAGGCGTAACATGTCTAGACGTGACCCGTGGAATGTCCATGCATAAAGTCATGATATTAAGCCTAAATTAACTGTAATCTCACGGCTTACGACATTTTCAGTGAACATCTTTATCGAAGCATTCATAATAGCGTCCCTGTATAGTATGTGAAATTAATAAATAAATAAATTTAAAAAACAAAACTAATTTACCCAGAACAAGTTCTACGTATTCTACAAATCATGGCCCTCGCACTAGGGAAACTCTGTGTCGCCAGTTGCCACTACAAAAAGACGCTTGTACAAACCAACCAACATACCGTCATTATGTTTCTTTTATATAGTTAAGTCTTAGCGTAATGACCATAACCTCAGCTGATCTTAAGTGACGATACGGCCCAAGTTGGTAGACACGCTAAACCTGTGGACGAAATATGTATTATAAATAATTATGCACTAAACATTACATACATAAAGTTGATGTTATAAGATTATTATTGCTAATTATTTACAAACACACGAAACTAATGTAAATTTATTGCATATGATGTTTGCAAAATAACCTCAGTTTCTCTGCATGGGAAGACCTTGTGTTAATTCTGTGTAACTGCCTTAGCTGTTAGCAGGTTTGTTCCTTTATAACGATTATCAAAGTGTCGTATTGTCTCGTTCAATGTTTTTGTTTAACCAGTCATTCTGCATTTCTATGTTCATTGTAGAAAAGATTCAATGTATCTTTCCATGCTCAGCTCGCGCCCAACCCAGCTTTGTCAGCCTCTGCACCTGCGATAAACTATTCACGGAATTCATGCTTTGATTCGAGTTCAGTGGCATTTTATCTTCCGCAAGAGATGTGGATTGATTTGTCCTGCAGTTTTCACAAGACATACATTCCGGTAACTCTTAGATAGAGGGAGTCGAACTTCTTAGCTTTCCACGCCTTCACCGTGCGGCTTCCGGGTCCGTTGTGTGGCAGAGAGTGAAATGCAGAGTAGTATCCGAGGCTTGCGAGACGGATGTAGGTTTAAGCGGCCTCTTTTTGACACTCGTCAAGACGCCTTCATTACTCATGTTTCTCTTCCTGCCCAGACGAATTTGGTAGGAGCCTGCAAGCGCACCCTTAGAGACACTTTCCGATATATAGCTTACTGTCATCCTAGACAGGCTAGATCTTTTAGTAGATTATACAGAGGTTTTACTGGTATACCCACGTATAAATTGACCATGTTGTCATTGCTATTCAGGTCATTCAGGAGCTTGGAGTATTTATTTCTTTGCAAAGTGTACTTTTAATCTCGAAAAACGAAATAACTACTATGGTATATCCGATACATGTTATATTTTTTTAAAGGTTATAAATTTAACGATATGGCCCTAATATCAACTAATCGTAAGTGACGATACCGCCCACGTTGGTGGACACGGTAAACCTGCGGAGGGACTGGCTCTCAAGTGTATTTTGCGGCAGATTTTCAACGTGAGGGTGTTAGCTAGCCAGGCGGGCATTAGAAAAAGCCCTACCACCATGCTATGGTTTCCTTACGATGTTTTCCTTCATCGAAAGCTCGAGTTCAGTGTAGATGGATTTGAGGTCGCGTCCCTTTATGCGGCGTCCGTGTATACTACCACTGAGCTATCATCGCTTCTTAATTTGATGGTAAATTAATTTCTTTGGGCTCTATGACACTTTACTAGTTTTTTAATAGGTATTTAAAAGTCTGGGTAAGTAATATATAACTGTTAAGAGATAAGTATATACTTTGCATATTAATACTATGTCTGCAACGTTGAAAACTAAAACTCTGAAATATACTAAATAAAATTACACTTGAACCTACTGAAGCGATGATAGCTCAGTGGTAGTGTGCAGGAACCCCGCGTCATGGGACGCGAGTTCGCATCCAACCATCTACAATGAGCTTGAGCTTTCGGTGAAGGAAAACATCGTGAGGAAACCATAGCATGGTCGTAGGGTTTTTTCTAGTACCGCCCTGGCTAACTTTCACCCTCAAGTTGGAAATCTGCCGCCAAATACCAATATGTGTGTTCCGGCAATTATACCTGAGAGCCAGTTCCTCCACAGGTTTAGCGTGTCTACTAACTTGGACAGTATCGTCACTTAAGATCAGGTGACATTATAGCCATAACGCTAAACCTTAACTATAGAAAAAATAACCAAGTCATAATTATAATGGTTATAATGCTAATAATGGTAATAACACACAGCTTATAATGGTTAGTAGAAATAAATATTAGTGTTTGTTCGCAAAAGTCTTACTTTAGATAAAACAACAATATCAAATGTTAAATAATAGATGTAACATTTTCGCGTGAATTTTACAGGTTACTTTTAATATATTAATGGAAGTGTTTAATCTGCCGACTGTACCCGGGTACTGTCAGCTCGCTAAGTGATTGAGGATGCACTACAAAGGGCATTAAATTTTCATATGCAATCACTCCCGACGCGACCTGAGCGGATGTTAAAACATAAGCGAAAGCGGTTTAATTAAAATTAAAAAAAAAAAAACATTTTATTTTTCTTTCGTGTGTAATGCAATTCCGCTCACACTCCCAGCCCGGGGGGACTGAGAGGGTTACGAAATGGTAATTTATATGCCAAGATTTTGCATTATTTCTAAAAAGTGTATGTAAGTTGGTTGTCTTGCTCACGCACTGCATTCTGTATCATCGACACCAGTTTTTACTTCTATCGGCAATTATCTATCACAGTGCATACTTTTTCCCATAATAAAACAATAATAAATAAATGACAATGATCTAGAGTGATTTGTGGAAAATAGTAAAGTTTTGACACCATAGACATTGCTAAGACACATTTCTTACAAAAACTTCTAAAAAACTGAAAATCTGCCGCCAGTATTTATACCTGAGTGTGTTCCTAGAAGTTGTCCAAAGTATGGTGGTAGCTTTATTTCTAATGCCCGCCTGGCTAGCTACCACCCTCAAGTTGAAAATCTGCCACCAATACCTATAGGTCTGTTCCAGCAGACCACCCGGATGGAATTGAGAACCAGTCCCTCCACTAGGCTCAGCGTGACCACCATCTTGGTCACTAAACATCAGGTTAGATTGTGGGCATAATTTATTAAGAAATGACCAATTGCCTATAACTTAGACCGCCCTACGTATAGCTGAAAACCGGATGTAACTGGTTTATTGGTTTAACATGACCCGTTTAATTGACTACGTTGTATTGAAAGTGGGTTGATTAAAATACTGATAAACGAATTACCCGGATGAACGTTCACTTAAATATATATATATATATATATATATATATATATATTTTTTATAGCATCACGGCATGCATAGCGACGGCATTGAACCTGATGTTGACCATACTAAAATAAATAAATACAACGACCATTAAGGAATCAGAAATTGTGAATTGTTACTGTCGTACCGACGTGAGCTTAAGCTTTCGGTTTAGGCAAACATCGTGATGAATCATGGCAAGTAGATAGGACTTTGCCTAATGCCCGTCTGGCTAGTTACCACATTAAAGTTGAAAATCTACCGACATATATGATTTATTTTTTATTTGAATATATATTTTCAATACTAAATATACATTTTAATTGCATTTTAATACTTCTGCCGAACTGCATGACAGTTTATTGGCAGATGTAACCTCCGTTGTTAACAAAATTTGTCTATAATCTTTATAAACACTTATTAAGCATAGTTATTCAAAAACAATAATAATTAGGATTAACAATAAAAATAAAAAATAAATCGATATATTTCAGCAGAATAAAAATTAAGAAAACAATAAATAAAATTAACCCAATTGTTTACATACATTACCCAAAAGGAACTGTCTGGTTTTATTTTTAAAAATTCGTTTTGTATAATCATTGTTCCTTAACGACAACGGTAAACTGTTCTACAATTTAGGTACCAAGCAACTTCTGTGTTTTCCCCAAAATAGAATTTGTAAGAGGGTATTTTGAATGTATATATTATTACCCTAATTGTCCTTGTACGCGTTATATTTATTTTAAATTCATTGCTACCGAATTGTTCCACTGCCATAAATAGCTGTACTTATTTATAGGTGTTTTCCGGAAGTTGCACTTAAGAGCCAGTCCGTCCACTAGGCTTAGCATTTCCACCATCTTGGGCCAAATCGTCGCTTAACATCAATCGACATTGAAACTTTAATGCTAGACCTATAAAGTATAAAACAACTATACAATGTTTATATAAAAAAAAACACGAAATATCGAAGTAAAGAAATTTTACTACATATGATGTAAAGGTTAACTTACTCCGCTTAGTAGTAACTTAGTAACTTAGTCCGCTATTGCAATTACTTGGTGTTTGTTTGTTTGAAAATAAGTGAACATTAATTTGCCAACCGTCCGCGATTGTATCGACTCGAATCAAGCGCAAATGGTGCGTCGCACACGCAATCTTCTTCACTCTTACTTTAACATACATATGTATACACATACGGTACGGTTTGCAAAAAAAAAAGAAAATAAAGTTTGGATAATCCATAAGTGCAAAACACCTCAAAACCTAATGTTTTTGTTGTTTATTTAATAACAATTAAACCACATCGAATCAGACAGTGAAAAATAATAGGTTTCTCCACTCAAAGAATCCACTCCACTTAAAATGAGCTCCAGCTTTCGGAAAGGTACTAAGATAACGTTACATAAAGAAATGACTGTATGGAATAGCTCATGGAATCTTTCGAGTGCTTTTGTATAATATTATTGTTTTTTATTTTGTTATGCTAAACCATGTTCTTTTTTATTTTGTTTTTAATTTGTTAAATTAATGTGTTAATGTTTCGTATGAAACAAAAGATGAAAATTATTTTCGTATAAACTAAATTATTTGTTCATTTAAAGAAAAATGGAGAGAGTACTGTGGGAACACGCACACATATATAAGATGTTAGGTTACAGAATGAAATATGTAATAAATAAACAATTGTCTTTTTGACTCTTGTGGGTAAAATTTCTCGTCCCAGTATGTAAAACAAAACCAGGATACCTTTACAAAATCATAGGGTGGTGGTAGGGCTTTTTTTAATGCCCGCCTAGCTGGCTATCACACTCAAGCTGAAAATCAGAAACCAAATACTTTTCAGTGTGTCCCAGTATTTACACTCGAGAGCCAGTGCCTCCACTAGGCTTAGCGTGACCTAGGCCACATCGTCACTTAACATCAGGTGAGATAATAGCCATAAAGGAAAACCTTAACTACAAAGAAAAATAATACGACAGAGAATTTTTAATGTTAACAAGCTTGAATAAAACCTTTGATATTTAAATGAGAAAATACGCGTTTGTCTGCCGACGCTCCTTGACACAGATTATCTCGGTTCAAGATATTTAGCCCATTAAAGCTACGGGAAGTGGGAGACCCGCGTACACCCCGAACCCCGCCAAGGAATTTCACTAATACATCTCCACCCTACCGCCCCGCCTCCAGCTTTATCCCGTACTAAATTCCATCCCCCATCGAGGATTCGAATTTCAATGTGTCCAACTAATTTTACACGTTGAAAATTCGCTTGACGAATAACCCCGTACGAACTTTTTCGTCCTGTCTTGGAATTCATGTTACAGTGAGTGACTGTTTGTATGTTTGTAGTGATACCAGCTGCAGTAAGTCTGAACTTTCGGTGAAGGAAACATTGTTATGAAATAATAGCACAGTGATAGGACTTTTTCTGGTACCGGTGTAGCTAGCTACCATTCTGGAGTTGAAAATTTACCGCTAAATACCTATGGGTGTGTTCCGGCAGTTGCACTTGACAGCCAACCCCTCCAGTAAGTTTAGCGCGCCCGCCATCTTGGGCCACTTAACGCCAGGTGAGGTTGTCGCCATAACGATAGACAATGAACATATTTGTATGAAACTTGACACACGTATAGTCAGTTGGAATTGAAGAGCAATGCCAAAAAGATAGAGTGTGTGAGTAATGAGAAGAAAGAAAAGAGAGTGAATGAAGGGACGGCCGCAGATAGATATCTGTGGAAAAAGAAAACGTATTGCGTCGACCCCAAATGACTCGGAAACGAGTCCAGAGCCTCATAACATATTTTTTATTCCAGAAAATTTTTCGGTTCTTTACGTAGATCTAATTCTAATATCAACGCGGACGAAGTCGCGGGTAACAGCTAGTTACCTATATATAAAAAGCAGCGTGTGTATTTTGTTTCCTTAAAAAACAAAACAGTTGAACCAATTTTGATGCAACTTTCAGGTAATACTCAGAGCAGCCTAGCGAGTGATGTTGTAACGTTTTTCAGCGATCGGTTGTCTGTTCGTTAGGGGTAAAGAAACAAATTTTATTTCCATACGAACAAAGTCGCAGGCTCGTGCTAGCTTAGTATAAAGGCCATAGGCTTGAACAGTCAACTTTTTTTTTATACTTAAGGTTTAGCGTTATGGCCATAATCTCACCTGATCTTAAGTAACGATACGGCCCAAATTGGTAGACACGCTAAGCATGTGGAGGAACTGGCTCTCAAGTGGAACTGCCGGAATACACCTATTGGTATTTGGTGGCATGTTTACAACTTGAGGGTGGTAGCTAGCCAGGCAGGCATTAGAAAAAACCCTACCACCATGCTATGGTTTCCTCACGATGTTTTCCTTCACCGAAAGCTCAAGCTCATTGTAGGTGCTTGGATTCGAACTCACGTCCCTTGACGCGAAGTCGTACACACTAGCACTGAGCTATCATCGCTACTACCAGTTCAGTTCGCGCAGCTTCGCAGGCTTATTCTAGTATAAAACTTACTGCAGTCCTAGACAGGGTCAGATCTTTTAGAAGATTATTCAGAGATACTCTAGCTCTTACAATATTTTTATCAATCAGAAGCAAAAATTCTTAATAAAAAGAAACCACTTTGCTACGGCCTAACGCTAACGCAACACAACCGATGTGCACTCGACGAACGCTCGGAACTAAGTGAATGCATCGGCGGTCTAGCTGCCCTTTTATAGGCAGTGATTATAAGCAGTGATGAGGGTAGTTGTGTCGTCGTGGAGGACAATTGCTAACACGGCCTCTCCTGACCAAGTGTCGCCCTCGACACAAGCTCCGTGGCTGAAGCCTGGTCCGGTGCCGTTTTCATTGACTGACCAAGTGCCTTGCCTCCAGTGACAGTGGACAGTGAATCACTGACAGTGATTCCTGAGCCTGGAATTAAACTGCTTGGACCGACAACAACGGCAGCTCCAAGATCTTGGTCTACATTTAGGGAAGGCACAGAGTAGTAACCGGCCCCAAAGCGTGATGCGCTATTCTGTGGCTCGTGTGCAACCGTATTTTCATCAAGCCCAGGCATTTTTCTTCGTCGATTCAGAGCTTTTATTCCAGCTGAGCTTCCAGTCGTTGCCACCATCCAGGCTGTGTATGAAAGTAAAACGCCAAGGCAGATATGCCTAAAGTCTAATGAACGCCAAGACCATGTAAGGTCTGTAGTTCAGATAATGAACGCCAAGGCTTAAAGCCTGTAGTTCAGAACGCCAAGACCATGTTAGGTCTGTAGTTCAACGAACGCCAGGGCAATATGCCCGAAGTTCGGATAATTGAACGCCAAGGCCTTACGCCTGTAGTTCAGATAATGAACGCCAAGGTTTAAAGCCTGTAGTTCAGAACGCCAAGACCATGTTAGGTCTGTAGTTCAAAGAACGCCAGGGCAATATGCCCGAATTAGGATAATTGAACGCCAAGGCCTTACGCCTGTAGTTCAGATAACGAACGCCAAGGCTTATAGCCTGTAGTTCAGATAATGGAACGCCAAGGCCTTACGCCTGTAGTTCGGATAATGAACGCCAAGGCCTAATGCCTGTAGTTCAGATAATGAACGCCAAGACCATGTTAGGTCTGTAGTTCAACGAACGCCAGGGCAATATGCCCGAAGTTCGGATAATGGAACGCCAAGGCCTTACGCCTGTAGTTCAGATAATGAACGCCAAGGCTTAAAGCCTGTAGTTCAGATAATGGAACGCCAAGGCCTTACGCCTGTAGTTCGGATAATGAACGCCAAGGCCTAATGCCTGTAGTTCAGATAATGAACGCCAAGACCATGTAAGGTCTGTAGTTCAACGAACGCCAGGGCAATATGCCCGAAGTTCGGATAATTGAACGCCAAGGCCTTACGCCTGTAGTTCAGATAATGAACGCCAAGGCTTAAAGCCTGTAGTTCAGATAATGGAACGCCAAGGCCTTACGCCTGTAGTTCGGATAATGAACGCCAAGGCCTAATGCCTGTAGTTCAGATAATGAACGCCAAGACCTAATGCCTGTAGTTCAGATAATGAACGCCAAGACCATGTTAGGTCTGTAGTTCAACGAACGCCAGGGCAATATGCCCGAAGTTCGGATAATTGAACGCCAAGGCCTTACGCCTGTAGTTCAGATAATGGAACGCCAAGGCCTTACGCCTGTAGTTCGGATAATGAACGCCAAGGCCTAATGCCTGTAGTTCAGATAATGAACGCCAAGACCTAATGCCTGTAGTTCAGATAATGAACGCCAAGACCATGTTAGGTCTGTAGTTCAACGAACGCCAGGGCAATATGCCCGAAGTTCGGATAATTGAACGCCAAGGCCTTACGCCTGTAGTTCAAATAATGAACGCCAAGGCTTAAAGCCTGTAGTTCAGATAATGGAACGCCAAGGCCTTACGCCTGTAGTTCGGATAATGAACGCCAAGGCCTAATGCCTGTAGTTCAGATAATGAAAGCTTTTACATACCCTCAGAGAAGGCTGCACATAACTCAGGGCACCACTCGCCACGCCAAGGCACCATATACTGCGCCGCTACTTGTGTAGTTTTTCATAACTGCCGCTATGCAGTTTCAAGCTCATATTCTTCATTTGGTAGAACCTTCACAACACTGCAGAACGTTCTCAGGAACCGGTAAATTTAAACGTTCTCAGGAACCAATGAATTTACAAAAGCCTCGACCTTATGAGGGCTCGGCCTCACCTGACCCTGACCCCGCCCGGAATACATCTGGGGTTCCGGTGTGTAGTGTCACAGGAACGACGCCATAACCGACAATTCCGCGTTGAAACACTCGATCGGCTAGGCTACGTGACCGATACCGCGACCTATTATTACTAGAACGACGTCGCGATCTACGACTGGATCCGCCAGTCATATTTACTAAAACTACTTAGTTCTGTGGGCTAGAAGTTACTTATCCCACTTCTGATTTTATCAATCAGAAGCAAAAATTCTTAATAAAAAGAAACCACTTTGCTACGGCCTAACGCTAACGCAACACAACCGATGTGCACTCGACGAACGCTCGGAACTAAGTGAATGCATCGGCGGTCTAGCTGCCCTTTTATAGGCAGTGATTATAAGCAGTGATAAGGGTAGTTGTGTCGTCGTGGAGGACAATTGCTAACAATATATTTTTTAAGTCCGCGCGAACGAAGTCGCGGGCGCAGCCAATATAATAATAAAAACGGCCCACAAATTTAATTCCAATTAGCAAATGGAGCTGCGTTAGAGAGAAGAGTTCAAGCTTCGGTGATTTTAATAATGTACGAAGTAGGGCAAAGTAGAAAGATTTTAATAAATTAATTTAACTTCGAACCCCCAATTTAATAATTACTATCCATAATCTGATAAGACTGTAACCGAGCTAAATTTATACATTAAATGTTATCTAGAATTATAATCATTACTAATATTACAAAGGTGAGAATGAGTATTGTTTGTTTGTTACGCTTTTGCGCGTAAAACGCTGAATCGTTAATGGTAAATTTTAGTATAGACATAGATGGGTAACCGGAGACGGCGATAGCCTACTTTTTTTCGTGAAAAACTTACTGGAACTTTGTGTGAAACTTTCTATTGCGTCATCCGATTTCTTTGAGGTTGTGCCGCAGGGATAAGTTAGTCGAGTTCTAATTTATCAATAGACAAACCCATAAACACTTTATTCTTAATTTTTTTTTATACTTAAGGTTTTAGCTTTATGGCCATAATCCTAAGTGACGATACGGCCAAAGTTGGTAGACACGCTTAACCTGTGGAGGAACTGGCTCTCAAGTGCAGCTGCCGGAACACACCTAATAGTATTTGGCGGCAGGTTTACAACTTGAGAGTGGTAGATAGCCAGGCGAGCATTAGAAAAAGCCCTACCACCATGCATGTTTATGCAGCACTCTGGGATTAAAGACTTATTAATTGATTGGTTTAGCAATATGACCACAATCTCACCTGATAGTAAAGTGACGATGTGGCCAATGATGGTGGACACGCAAGCTTCGTGGAGGAACTGGCTCTCAAGTGCAACTGCGGGAATTTTCCATATTGGTATTTGGCGGCAGAGTTTCTACTTGAGTGTGGTAGCTAGCCAGGGGCGGGAATTAGAAAAAGCCCTAGCAACATGAAACCGGTGATCATCTAATGAACATATTGATACGGGACTATGACCATTGTATGGCTCTAATTTGTTTATTGATTTATTTATTTTTTATTACAAATATATATTTCATGTTTGTTGAAGGTTTTGCAAATTATAGGCTTTATTGTATAAACTTGTTACACATATTATGAAGGTACCGTAAATTGGCTAAGAAAAATTCAGCTATACCATATTTTGAAGCGATGATAGCTCAGCGGTAGTGTGTACGGACTCCGCGTCGGGGACGTAAGTTCGAAATGAGATGCAATAAGCTTGTGCTTTAGGTGAAGGAAAACTTTACCAGGAAACCATAGCATGACGGTAGGGCTTTGTCTAATGCCCGACTGGCTAGCGACCATCCTCAAGTAAAGGTCTGCCACCAAATACCAATAGATGTGCTACGGCAGTTGCACTTGAGAGCCAGCCCCTCCACAGGTTTAGCATGTCTACCAACTTGGGCCGTATCGTCACTATAAAAAAAACACATTAGCTATAAAAAAATGATAAGATGGCTATAAAACAATAGGGACATGGAAACTGTAGCTAAGATTTCCAACATAATAGAAGTTTTCCGCAGTTGACCCAGCGGGTCAATATCATGAGAAGAACCCTTAAAATAATTATTATAATACCGATAGTAATAACGTATATGACGGCGCTAACCCATTTTAGTTTTGTATAATAGCGCCATCTATTATCGCCCGGGTAAAACAGGCTGACGATGACGAACGCAACGTCACAGTTCCCCCACCGATCCCCCACCAGTCGATTCCGCCATAAAAGGGGAGCGCAGCTGGGACCGAGGATCATTCGTTGGTCTACCACGGCCTAGTGCAGACGTCCATAACTCTGCTATTGTTTTGATAAACGTGGTAGTAAACTACACCGTCTTTAATTTGATTGCAGTTGTCATTTTTGAATATCCGAATTCATTGTTTGATCTTAAATTAAAACTGTTTACAGCGCAATAAGTTACACTAAAAGGATCAATTGTAGTGCGTACGTTAATACGTCACGTGACCATATCGATGACGACTCACATGAATTTACACCTCGTCCAAACTGCGCTATGGGAGATTTCACTTTAAAAAATGTTCCGTACGAAAAGTTTTAATAACGTCATTTGGTCTACGCAAGAGCGTCCACAATCGATATTAATGAACATTTCACAGCCAAGCGAAAGGGCGGTCCATTGAAAGTACGATGTAAACAGACAAAGCCGATGACCGTAACTAGTGAAAACGTCACACGGTACGAATCAAATTGGTTTTTTAATGAATTTTTTTATCTGAAATCAAACAACACAGCCCCGGTGCCCGTCGGCCCATTGTTTTCCGTATAATGGTGCGAAGCGTGAATTCGGGAGCGACTGCGACATACTAATGTGGATAATCTACAACTTAAAACTATAAACATTATAACAATCTGCTTTCTCTAGCTTCTCTAATATACCTTTATACCTTAAAAACAAGGGACGTGAGTTCGGATCCACCTTCAATGAGCTTTAGCTTTCGGTGATGGAAAAAATCGTGAGGAAACCATAGCATGGTGGTAGGGCTTTTTCCAATGCTCGCCTGGCTAGCTACAACCCTCAAGTTGAAAATCTGCCGTCGAATACCAATAGGTGTATTCCGGCAGTTGTACTTGAGATCCAGTTCCTCCACAGGTTAGGGTGTCTACCAACTTGGACCGTTGGGTCACTTAAGATCAAGTGGGATTATGACATTAACGCTAAACCTTAACTATAAAAAAAAAACTTACGTTAAAGACGAAGAATTTATGACATTTCGGGGTTTTAGGACAATTTTACTAATATCCCTTTCAACCTCCCATGGGAATCTGAAATTTAACCAGGACAAAAAGTAGCCTAGGTTACTCTCAAATCTTTTAACTAACTGTATGCCAAAATTCTACTCGATTGGTTGCTTAGTTATAACTTGAAGTAAAGTTACAGACAAACAAACACACTTTCGCACTCATAACATTAATACAGAAGTATAGATATAGATTAGTATAGAAAACTGAATTACTAAACTTATCAGGATGGGACTATGACCATTCGAAACGAATATACTTTTCCAATCCTTTGTACTTTTGCAATCGTTTACGATTTACTTTTGAACGCACAGCTTGTCTACGGCAATAAGCAACGGCTAATACTTTATATATTCAAATATGAGAAAAAAATAGTATTTGAAGAAATTGACACTACAGAGAAAGAGAGAGAGAGATACAACAGCATCTGAAGCTAGCAAGATTATGAAACTACGTATCCACATTATGATAACGTCTAAGTTGTTTGTCAGGTCGTGGCAATTAAAGAGCTTGGTGACCTCGCAGCAATTAAGAGTGGAATCACGCAAGACATGATTAACGAAATGAGATCTCTACGTAGTCCTCCGATCTCTTCTTTAGCGAAATAAACTAGCAACCAACTCTGACTTCGCACGGGTAGCAAGCGCTATTTACATATAGCCAATAAAATAACCAAAAAATTATTATTTTTTTTCCAACCGCTATCGAATTTTCCAGGGTCTCCCGTTGAATTTGTATATTAATTAAACTTTGCACAAAAGGCATACAGGCGCACTTTTATGTCTAAGGCGTTTTTCCTAGTCCACCTGAGGATGGTCGAGATCATGACTGAGGAAAGTGCATCATATAATAAATAAAAATATATATAATTTAACTAAATAATTACCCATATAAATACGTATAAACATACAAAAAAATACAAATATAACATATAAATAAATAATTTATATTGATAGATATATTATATGTACATTTATTTTATATATACATACAATTATCTATGTTGCGTAAAAATTTAATCAAACCTGATCCAGCCATTTCAAAGCTCCCATACATACATATTTTTTGTACTTCACTGGCTGTACTAGCGTCTTCGTTTGCGTAGAGATAAAAGTTATTAAATAACATTTTTCCTTGTCTTTCTATTTTCAATACAACTTTACTCTTATTGGCGGTAGGGTTATCCATATTAGTCCATACTAACATTATAAAAGCGACAATTTGTTACACTTAAAACTCTAAACCGATTATGATGAATTTTGTTATAGAGATAGATGGGATACGGAAGACGGTGCTAGGCTACTTTTTCTCGCGAAAACCTTACAATTTACGTAAACAGAGAGATAAACTTGTATGATATTTTTTATAGAGTCAACCGGTTTATTTAACGGAATCAGTATAAGCGGGAAGCCGCAAGTAAAATCTAGTGTTAAATAAATCTAAAGCTTTCCTAAATATGTTCGAAATCCTGTTAGTTCCTGAGATTTTTGAAGCGATGATAGCTCATTGGAAGGGTGTACGACTTTGCGTCAAGGGACGTCAGTTCGAATCCAAGCACCTACAATGAGCTTGAGTTTTCGGTGAAGAAAAACATCGTCAGGAAACCATAGCATGGTGGTAGGGCTTTTTCCAATGCCCGACTGGGTAGCTACCACCCTCAAGTTGAAAACCTGCCGCCAAATACCAATAGGTGTGTTCCCGCAGCTGCACTTGAGAGCCAGTTCCTCCACAGGTTTAGTGTGTCTACCAACTTAGGCTGTACCGTCACTTAAGATCAGGTAAGACTATGGCCATACCGCTAAACCTTAAGTATATAAAAAAAGATTGGCGCGTTCAAACAAACAAAGTTTTTCGTTGTGTAGTATAGAGAAATTTAATTAGATTTTGAACTTGAGGGTAGTAGTTATATGGGTGGGTATTAGAAAAATCCCTACCACTATGTTATGGCTTCATCAGTATATATTATTCGTTCACTGAAAGAGTTCACTCATTGAATAGAATCAAACTCACGTCTATTAACGCGGTGTTTTTACAGTAACCAATTATAAATGTATATATATATATATATACATATATATATATATATATATATATATAGACATATAGGTATATAAATCGTCCCTAACGGCTATCGAATTAGGCGGCTTTATAATACCCACAAACTCCTGTTAAATTCAGTTTATTTACGATCCCATTTTTTACCGTCGTAAAACCAACGTAAGTTTGCTCATAATACGAGATTATATTGACTTAGTAATTTATCTCCAATTTGATTTATTAGGTCACGGGGGATCGGCCATTTTGTTTTAACGTATACACTTCACTACGTCTCATCGAATTGGTTTATTACATTTTACATTAACTTATTACTTGTTTTTTGCCAGTTTTCGTCTTAAGGAATCATTTTGCACGCCCCATGAGCGAAGCCTTGAGTTGTGTACTGTCACTACACGCAAAGCAACTGATTTTTCGAATTTAAAACGTCTCTATTTATCACATATTGCGCTTGTTAAATAATATATACACACACAAGTATCAAGAAAGAACACTATTTTTAACACTCATGATAATTTTGATGCCGGTTTTGTTATTTAACTAGTTGAAAAAATTATTATAAAATGTTCTGTCTCGGACGTCCGTGTGTCTGTATGTGCGGATCCTGTACGTTATCACGATAACGACCGAAATACTTTACTAATCGAGTCTCTTATTTTCTTGCGCTTCAGTATAATTAGGAATAGAACCCTATTACCTTTCACGGTCTGATTCGACGTGGATTAATTGATATTAAATAAACAAAATAAAAAAATAATGAAGTTATGAGGTGTGCGCTTTTCGATTTTCCAACTTTTTAATATTTATCCTGCGGTATGAAATTTTGATCAGTAAAATCGAGCGTTAACTAAAAGTGAGTTGTTATGAAGCGTTATGTTCCTCTGCGCAACGTACTTAGACTTTTCACTTCAAAATTATGGATTACTTATTATTGTGTGCAATACTTTATGTTGTATAGTTCATTGAAATGAAATAAATGATGTGAATAAATATATATATATATACTTACTTTATATATATACCTTGTTTTTTTTTATGCTTTCAGTTATCTCCTTTTTAAGGAGTGAGCTCCAGTTGTGCGTCGGAGCTGACACGCAAACTTTTCTTTTAGTAAACAGATTCTTAATTATTATGTTAAATGGATTACTTAGTCCTGATTTGTACAGAAATGGCTACGCAGTTTTGAAGCGAAGATAGCTCGGTTAGTAGTATATACGGATGCCGGGTCAATGGACGTCAGTTCGATTCCGCCTTCAATGAGCTTGAGCTTACGGTGTAGGAAAGTATTATGATGAAACTTTAGTATGGTGGAGATTTTATAACACTCGCCTGGCTAGCTATCATCCTCAAGGTTAAAATCTGCCTCAAAATACCTATTGGTGTGGTCCGGTAGATGCACTTGAGAGCTGGTCCTTCCAAGTTAAGCGTGTCCGCCGTCTTAAGCCACATCGTCATTTAACATCAGGTGATATTGTGGCCATAACGCTACCATTAAATATACGTTGTTAACTTATATATGATCTAAATAGGAGTGAGATGTATACCGAAGAAATCTCTCTATGATCTTCTAAAAGATTTTGGCCTCTCCAAAACTGCAGTAAGTTATATATTAGAAAGTGTCTTTAACACTGAGCTAGCAGGCTCCTACCAAATATGTCTAGGCATGGAAAGGAGTAGAGTAGTGAAGGTGAGTGTTGACGAGCGTCGGAAAGAGATCCCTTAAACCTACAGTCATGTCAGTCTCTGAATCTGCTTGCAGTTTCCCTCTCTACCACAGGATTGACCCTGGAACGGCCCAATCCGTACAGTGAATCCATTAAGTACTAATATTAAGTACTATTCTCTTACTTCCTGAAATAAAATACATTTCACAAAATCACAATGCACAATTTACGTATATTTTGTTATATTATTGTTTCTTGTCTCTTTTGTATGCACAAACAAAACCGCTGGTTAGTTGGATGAAAATGCCTTGTGGCATTTAGCTTGAAAATGTACAAATCAAAAGTGGAATAATTAAAAAGGTAAGAGATTTATTATTGGATAATATAAGGTAATACAAAATAAACTCACATTAAATCACACATAATAATGTGTTTATTCATTCATTCACATCATATATACTGATAGAAACTTCCATTCCTATTATATATTATATATTATTCCTATTATATATTAGGTAGGCATTATGAATCAATTATCTTCCACTCCCAATTAAACATTAGTTGTTATACCGTACTTACAAAGAGTTGATTCAGAGGTTTGAAGACGGTGAACAATTAAAAAAAAACTGGAAAATTCAAAAGTACACGCCTCATAATCTCACTTTTTCTTTGCTTAATAACAATTAAATCACATCGAATCAGACCGTGAAAAGTAATAGGGTTCTATTCCTAATTATACTGAAGCGTAAGACAAAAAAAGAGACTCGATTAGTAAAGTATTTCCGGTCGTTATCGTGATAACATACAGGATCCGCACATACAGACACACGGACGCCCAATACAGAACTTTATAAACAGTTTTTTAACTAGTTTAAATAACAAAAATGGCATCAAAAACATCATGAGTGTTAAAATAGTGTTTTTTTTTTCGATATGTGTGTGTATAAATTATTTTACAAGTGCAATGTATGAATTTTGACATTTTAAGTTTGAAAAATCAGTTATTTTGCGTGAAGTGACAGTAGTAGATACCTTAACACTTCGCTTATGAAGGGTGTAATAAAAAGTATACCCTAGCGACATCTAGTATGTTGCTTTCATACAAATTATAATATTGATTATGATTCAATTCCTCGATAATCAGTATATCTTAGAGCCACCTAGATTTATGTTTTAAAATGTTACTTTCATATTTCCTCCATAGATGGCAGAGTGAATAGCATTTTGTGATTTGAAAACAATTTACTTTTTAACTTATTTTAATCATTTTCGCATGTTTTTGTGATTATTTTCAATACAGCTTTTCCCCTGTTGTCAGTAGCGTGATGTTAAATGCAAATAATTAGCAAGGCGGCAGGGCTTTTTCCGATGCCCGTCTGGCTAGCTACCACCCTCAAGTTGAAAATCTGCCACCAAATACCAATAGGTGAATTCCGGAAGTTGCACTTGAGATCCAGTTCCTTCACAGGTTTAGCGTGTCTACCAACTTGGGCAGTATCCTCCCTTAAGATCAGCTGAGATTATGGCCTTAACGCTAAAAAAAAAATACTCAGAACAATAATAATGTCAGGATGAGATACAAACTGCTTATCAAACCACGGATTCACCATGCGGGTGCTGGGTACATCGTGAAACCTAATCGTTGTGGCAGAGAGAGGATAACACGAGAGTGTCCGACACTTGCGACACGGATGCAGGTTTAAGAAGGCCTCTTTTCGATGATCATCACTATTCACCTTCACCGCTCGTGTAACTCTCTACCCAGTACAAATCATTCCCGATAATGATTTACTGTATATACACTAAATCAGTCTAATTCAATAATAGAAAATATACATCTTACGTCCCTTCAGTAACGTTCCAGCTACGTACGATGTCTGGCCTCGAGTGCTTCGCTTTGACTGAACTCAAAGCCGCGCTCGCATCGCACTTTATACTAATCGGTGTTATAAACTACCCTCCTATAACTACATGCTTATAGGTACATATTTTTACATACAATTTCATACATCACATTCAATAAATATTTCAATGATTTTGATATAATTGCTTAGACAGATAACAGAGAAATTCGTTGTAAATTTTTGATTATCTTGTACGTATTGTTTTTTTGTATATAATTTAGGATTAGCGTAATGGCCGTTTCACATATGATCTTAAGTGACGATACGGCCCAAGTTGGTACACACGCTAAGCCTGTCGAGGAACTTGCTCTCAAGTGCAACTGCTGGTAACACCTATTGGTATTTGACGTCAGATTTTCAACTTAAGGGTGATAGCTATCTAGGCGGGCATTAGAAAAAGCCGTACCACCATACTATGGCTTCCTCACGATGTTTTCCTTCACGGAAAGCTCAAGCTACCATCGCTTCAAAAGGTACAACATTTTCACACGTATGATATAAAGGAAGCCGCGAGTATCGTACTAGTCTTCTAACATAACTTCCACGCACGGGAAATGATTTTAGTTTTATTATGTTCACGCAAACTAACCGGTTTGAAAGCGGAGATGGGTTGTGGTTCAAGTTACAAACGTCTTACGTTCAAAACAATTTTTAAGTCACAATAATTTTTATTGCGAGAGTTTACAGTCGAAATTCATTATTGTCTGATGGAATATGTTAAAAGTAATAATATTAGGAGTTTAAGAAATGTAATCTTAATCTATTAGACACTAGCTAATGTTTCCGACTTCGCTCATGTTTTTACCGTTAGCTATGCGTAATCGTGAAATCTGTTTTGACACCACATTAATAGACGTGAGTGAAAGACTCTTTTTAATGCCCGCCTGACGATCTACCACCCTCAAGTGGAAAATCTGTCTTCAAACACCTATAGGTGTATACTGGCAGATCCCTTGAGAGCCAGTACCTATCTAGGCTTAGAGTGTTCGATATCTTGAACCAGACGTCACTTAATATCATATGAGACAATGCTCATAACGCAAAAGTTATAAAGTGCAAAAAATGGTAGACGTGTAGACACCAATATTCACGACATATTTGGAATCTATACGTCTGATTTTCTTAAATATGAGATGATACAAAAAATAATACCATAGTATTGTCCATTTACATTTACATTTACATAACAATCCGAGCTACAAAGTATATTTTTTTAATTGTTAGTGTCACAAATGTAGGAGTTTCTAATAATTATTCTTCCTGATTTTTGCATTTCCTGTTGATCCTGTCCCTTTTTTAATCCAATGGGCAGCAAGCAGACAGACGGCCCATCTGATAGTAAAAAGTAATTGTCACCTATAGACAGCTGCATCACCATAGATATTGCAGCCAAGTTGGTGACCTTAACGAAAAGGCTCAGTCCTTTTTAACTATACCGGAACATAAAGGCTCTTACTGAACCCTTATTTTGCGGCAGTGTAAACTCGAAGGTGGTCGCTAACTAGTCGACAATAACCCTTCCACTGAGCTGTAACGGACCAAGGATTTCATAGTAACCATAATGATTAAAACCAAATGTGGCACCAACAATTGTCAAGGCCTCGTCGGGTACGCGGCAAGGTTACACTGCGTGTAAGTGAGGTTGGGTTGATAACTCAGATGGCATGCGATACCCGTCGCACCCCAAACTGTAAGTGTCCTTCTGTCTGTCCTAAAAAAGAGGTTTGAAAAGGTATCTGTCCTTCAAAAGAGGCGTGAAAAGGTATCCGTCCTTCAAAAGAGGCGTGAAAAGGTATCTGTCTTTCAAAAGAGGCGTGAAAAGGTATCTAAGCATGCCAGCATGACAACGGTGACTGATTGTGAATTTTGGATCATTGTCAGTCACCGCTGTTCTGGATCGTACTGTACTTAACACCAGGTGCAGTACAGTCGCTATACTGAGCAACAAAAAAGAAAAAAAACTGAAAATTCTATCAAGGGATTCCTTTGCTTATAGATACATACAAGAAGCAAATATGATGCGAAAATTGCATAACATCTTATAAAATGCTTGTCAAGATTAGGATGTTTCTTGGTACAGCGTAGCGAATGTTCAGCGTATGACTTGGACAGTTCTTAATCAAAACAAGTTTCGTTTCGTTACGAAAATGTGTGTTGAATGAAGAGGAAATCAACGGTGCGTCGGTCCGTCTATCACACCGACACGAGTATCTATGTATATAAATGTTATATGTTAGCTCGGCACAGTGACTGCACTGTACCTGATGTTAAGTACAGTACAGTCCAGAGTACAGAGAAATGGGAGACTGTTCTGATCCAACGGTACGGCAAAAGTACGACATATTAAGCTTTCTGCTTCAAGCTGTAATGGGGTTACCGTGAAGCTGTGACTCCGCACTCCAGCGCGCATAGTTCTATTGTGGAAAGGAGAGGAAGGGAGATAAGATTGAATAACTCTTCATAATATGTTTCGATTTAGGTTTAATAGGTTTAGATTTGTAGTCACGATCTAACCTGATATTACTGACGCTGTGGCCCAAGATGGTAGACACGCTAAGCCTAATGGAAGGACTGTCTCCCAAGTGCAGCTGCTGGAACACACGTATTGGTATTTGGCGGCAGATTTTCATCTTGAGGGTGGTTTAAGCTAGGCGGGCATTAGAAAACACCCTAATACCATGCTATGGTTTGATCACGATGTTTTTCTTCATCGAAAGCACAAGCTCATTGCAGGTGGCCTCAAATTCACGTCCCGTGACATGACGTCCCTACACACAACCAACTGAGCTATCATCGCTTAAAAAGTTTGTTATATGGCCAACTTGGATCATAGAAAGTCACACTCACAGTAGGATATAAAAAAAAGTTGTAGATCACTGTGATTTTTTTTTCGACTTGACGTATGCGGCTAGCCTTAGGGGCTTTGACAGCTTTACCGAACTTTTTGGGGCAAGTGCTGAGGGCACTCAGCTCCGAGGCAGCGAGCGCAAGGGTGCCAGCATGGCCGAACTTCGCCTTGGGCTTCTGCCGGAAAGTGAACAAGTATTCGCGAACCTAACCAACTAACAGGTCCTAACTTACTAATTTATTAATCCTAGCACGACCTTCTCGATAGTATGGGAAGTTATGGAGATTCAGTCGTAGAGTATACGGGCGTTACGTTGGTAGACGTGGCCTCGAATCCCTGCAATGAGCTCGATTATGTAAAATATCGTGATAAAACCATGTTGGTAGGATATTTTCTAATGTCCTTCTGGCTAGCTCTTAAGTAACTCTATTTTCTGTTTCAGTATGCGGCTCGCGTTACGCCGGGTAGATCACAAAAGTATGCGCAGACTCACTAGGTAAGTAGCACAATCAAATATCCATTAAAAGAACCAGGAAAAGCTTGTAACGATGTCTGACACATAAAATTATGTTTATCCACATTAGGAAAAATAATGTTGAGTATACAATTATATAGTGATTTAACCGTGGTATACAATGTGGTATTTAAAATCCCTGTCTTTACGGACTTCCTCATCACAACGAGCAGCCGCATTACCCGGGTTCAAAGAGGAGTAAGTTGTTTGAAGCGATGATAGCTGAAGTATAGGTGTAGTTGTGTTTGTAGTGTGCAGGAACGCCGCGTCATGGGACGTGAGTTCTAATCCAACCACCTACAATTAACTTGACTTTTCAGTGAAGGAAAACGTCGTGAGGAAGCCATAGCACTGTGGTAGGACTTTTTCTAATGCCCGCCTGGCTGGTTACCACTCCCAAGTTTAAATTTACCGCAAAATACGTATAGATGTGTTCCGGCAGTTGCAATTGAGAGCCAAATCCTTCCCAAATAAACGTAAAGCGTTTTCACCAGCTTGGGTCACATCGTCACCTAAGATCAGGTGAGATTATAGTAAGATTATTATAAAAAAAGTGGCATGTGGTGACTTATCGGATGCTAATCACCCAACACTATCCACTAAAACACATTACAACGACACTTCAAATTTCCGTGTTGCACGAGATCAGGAAGCGATGATAGCTCAGTGGTAGTGTGCACGACTTCGCGTCAAAGGACGTGGGTTCGAACCTAAGCACCTACAATGAGCTTGAGCTTTCGGTGAAGGAAAACATCGTGAGGAAACCATAGCATGGTGGTAGGGCTTTTTCTGATGCCCGCCTGGCTAGCTACCACCCTCTAGTTGTGAACCTGCCGCCAAATACCAATAGGTGTGTTCCGGCAGCAGCACTTGAGAGCCAGTTCCTCCACAGGCTTAGCGTGTCTACCAACTTGGGCCGTATCGTCACTTAAGATCAGGTGAGATTATGGCCATAACGCTAAAACCTTAAGTATAAAAAAAAAAAAAAAAAAAAAAAGCACCCCTCTCAATTATTTCTGATCGTTGTTTTACTGTCGACTCAGCAAGCTAACATTTTACCAGCGGCCAATAATTTTAACAAATTCAAATTACTTATCTACGTACGTACGTCGTTCGCAACCGCTTTGAACACCGCTTACATTAATATGGGCGTATTACATGACCGTGTGAATGCATCCATCGTGAGATTCATTCATAAAGCGATTGGGTAATAAATTAAAGTGCAACGTATCGTTCCCTTTTCACACTGTAGTGTAACGAGAAAACTAGAATGTTAGAACGGAATTTTTGTGTGATTAAAGATATGAATGGATTTTAAACTAACGTTGACTGTGCACAGTCTAGGTTTATCGACTGATGGACTTGCTTGGTGGTAACGCTTCTTCTGATGCCCGCATGGCTAGCTACCACCCTCAAGTTGAAACTCTGCCGCCAAATACCGATAGCTGTGTTCCGAAGGTTACACTTGACAGCCAGTTCCTCCACAGGTTTAGCGTGTCTACCAACTTGGGCCGTATCGTCACTTAAGATCAGGTGAGATTATGCCCATAACGCTAAGACTTAACTATAAAAAAGCCTATACACGTCACTTCGTTGCACTTAAATTATTAATTTCAGAACCTATTTTCAACGGACTTTAAAAGAAGAGGGGGTAGTATGTTCGGCTGTATGATTATTTTTTATGTATGTGACTCTATATCTTCGTCCATTGGTGGTGTGTACAGACTCCGCGTTAAGGACGTGAGTTCGAATCCGCCTACAATGAGCTAGAGCTTTCGGTGAAGGAAAACATCGCGAGGAAACCATAGCATGGTGGTAGGGCTCTATTTAAGCCCGCCTGGCTAGCTACCACCCTCAAGTTAAAAATCTACCGCCAAATACCAATAGATGTGTTACTTAAGATCAACTGAGATTAAGGCCATAACGCTAAAAGTATAGAAACAATTATACTGTTGCGAATACGTAAAAAATAGAAACCTTTCAATTATTACAATTGTCATCCATGGTAAGGTACGTATATAATTCATATCGAATTTTCATGCGCAAACATTTGTTCAATTATTTGAACAGCGTTCGAATAAATTTATTCGAGATTTTAAAATTTTCCGCGACGCATTTCTGATTCGCGGCTGAACAAACATTTGATCAAATGTTCAAACAAACGTTTACCATTACTCCAAGTTAGAAGGAAAATCTTTGAATATGACGTCATTTCATTTGATGTTAACCACAATGTAATGGCAAAACGACGATCACCGTCGTGAGATCGGATAACATCGCTTTCCTTTTTCTTTCACTGAGCCTAAAATATTGCATACCGAAATATAGTCATTTCAGTGGGCTTACTATGTGTATGGTAGTTGCGACTCCGCCTGGTACTGTTCCCAACGCGACAAGGCCAAGCGGCCATTATGGCAAGCGTTTTCACCACAATCTCACAAGCTAAACTTAATATACAACTTAAGGCCATTTACCGGAACACACCTATAGGTATTTGGCGACAGATTATCAAGGGTTGTGGCTAATCAAGTATTAGAGAATGCCTTACTACGTTGCTTTCTTCACGATCAGACGTATCGCAGGTATTTGAACTCACTACCACTTGCTTGCTGAATGCTTTATATAATTTTAGATATTTATTTACGTAATACATTATAAGTATGCCGATATTAGACTACAATAACCAATGTATTCATTATAGGTAAAAATATGTACATACGGTATATGCGTTATGAAATTGGCACTCATTGATGATTTAGAAGATAATAACTTACCTTTAAAGCTTATAGACATTGTCATTGGAGTTTCAAATATTTCGAAAGTAAAAAACAACTCATTTTTGACTAATATTACGAAATAACCACAGATTACTTCTTAACCGCTTGACACTCATTGATGATTTAGAATATAATAACTTACCATTAAAGCTTAAAGACATTGTCATTGGAGTTTCAAATATTTCTAATGAGAAAACAACTCATTTTTGACTAATATTATTTGTCGCGTGCTCGTTACATTCAGAACAAAATCTTAAATACATTTATATTACATATCTTTTATAATATAATAGGTAAAATGTGTAGATATGGAATATGCGCTCCGAAAGTGGCACTCTCATTTTGTGCTAGTTGGCACACTCAAACCCCAGTGTCGCGTCGGCGTTCAACGAAGTACGTTGTGTACCGATCGATATATCAAGTGCCCGAAACTACAGAAAAAACCTTCGTGTGTAACAAAATAATCGTACAAACTATACAAAAAAAAAACTTCTAAAGGTCATAGAAAGAAATTTAATTCCTAATTATTAATATTACAATGTGGTATTTTTATAAAGTACAATTTATTTAACCGTAAAATTCACCATTATATAAAGACATGTGTATAGTTTAAACGACGCACAGCAATGTAGTATATATATCTCGTTTTCGCACCCGATACAAGGAATGTACTGTCCTATTTCCACGCTTATTACAATATTACCACGTGCGCTTTAGCGTGCCTCTTGCTTTGGTGCGATATTATGAAGGTATATTCTTTGACAGCCTCGAAACATTTAAAAGATTAGTTTTGTAATAACAATGCTTTCCTTAAACTCCCTCATTAAACTATTTTTTATTATATTATTAATTATTAATTTACTTACTAATATCATTCTTATTGTATATTTTATTCTGTTACTCCCTTTTGAATACGAGTGTTTAGTGAATATGTATTTATGTTTTGTAATTATTATATATGTTAACATCTGTTCCTTCCCTCGTTTCTACCCACAATTTAAAACAATATTCTATTATGTATAAGTAAGGTGTGTACTTGTTGTTAATTGCATATTAGATTCACGGTTTTTTGTGTCAAGTGCTTATAAACATGTTTTAATCTATTATCTGTACATGTGCCTTTAGTAAATTAATAAATAAATAAGTATTTATACTTCTATATCATCATTTTATATAATACTAGCTTTTACACGCTGTTTCGCTCGCCTAAATATTTATTTCGTTAAACAAATCGGATGACACAAAATGTTTCATACAAAGTTTATCTTGTTTTCACCCCACTTCCAATAAGTTTTCCCTAGGTTAGTCGCTAGGTTCCCATCTATCTCTGTACGAAAATTCATCATAATCGATTCAGCGGTGTAGGCGTGAACAAACTCACTTTCTCATTTATAATATTAGTATGTACAGCTTATGGTGGGTAAACATTTCGATTAGGCTCGGCATCTTTCACGCTTACATAATAATCGTTATGTGAATGCCTTAATCCCTTTGAGACGACCTCTTCAGTCGGCTGAAGTCAACTTTGCATCTAGAAGCTACACGGAGTCGAATACAACTCTTACACAAGTTAAATTAATTACTAAATGTACAATGCTGGCCGAAATTAATAGAACTCGTTTGATATTTAGTTACATTCGAGAGGAATAGTAGGAATGTAGTGAAAAAACTAAAAAACATGCTTTTATTGAAAACAAACGTATGAAAAATGAAATAAATTTGAATTAAGTATAGTGTGTTTTTTTAATACATATAAATTAATAATAGTGTAAATAAGTAAAAAAAGGGATTTTAATTTAAGAATAAAAGCGTGGAGTGATTTTGAGGTATTATCGAAATGATAATCCTTGTACTCATCATATCTGTAAATCAAATATTTATAACTATTGACACAGTGCACTCCACTCTTTTTTTAAATAAAATATTTTTTTTTCTATTATTTACACCATTATTGATTTATATTATGAAAAAAAAAAACACTATTCTTCATTAAAATTTATACTATATTATTTTGTTTGATTTTATATAAAAGCCTTTTTTTTTTTTTTTTAATTATTATTTTTATTAGAGCATAATTAATCGGTAGCTCAATTATCATTCATTACAATAGCGAACAAGGCTCTTTCCTTCAAAATTATTAATATAAATTCTTGCTTATTTTGTTGAATTAAAATTATGACATTACAACATTTGTTAATATTAGATATATAAAGATAATGATTGGAAATTATAATTAACACCAATTCCTGCTTTATCGACTATAAATAAAAGATATATAACTAAAAAATCTTATTTCGAAAATTAAATAATGGATTAATCATATCAAATTAGTGTATTTTCATCGGTCCTCGATAAGTCTACAAAATTTAAATGAAATCTGACCGTTTGTAGTCAGTCAAAATCAAATCTAAAGGAGTCGGTTACAAACATACAAACAAACATACAAGTGAAGCTAGTAAAAAGCGTATAAAAAAGCGGTAATTAATTGTTGAATGAACTATCGATCGAATGTATGAGTGAATGACTGAATACAATTTTACACTGGCGAGCTTAATGCAATAAGGTAATTTTTTATAGTTAAGGTTAGAATCTGATGTTATATGTCGATGTGGCCCAAAATGGTGGACACACTAAGCCTAGTGTAGGGATCGAGGGGTTAAGAATCATATACCTCCAATCTCTAAGCTTAGTATTGAATCTTTTTACCACTTCTGCTCGATATGAAAATAAAATAACTGACTAATAAAACGACGTCAACGAATTATGCACTGTACTGTACGAAGCGACAAACCCCTTAGCTCTCGTGAACTAGCACGTCACATACTTGGAGGTCTGTTTAATTGTTTTTACATCTTCACCGAAACCAAGGGTTGTGGTCATTGAACACGGACCTCAGCGCAATAATGGATTAGGTTCGACAATTATTCAGGGTTACTTTATAGCAGACAGGGGGCTGTTCGAGAACAGTCCTTGCTTTTTCCTAACATGGGGGCTTAGTGTTGTAGCGATGAACCCGCACCAATGAACGTGAGTTCGAATCCTTGGAACGATCTTGAGCTTTCGGTGACGGAAAACATTGTCTATCAGTCTGCAGTTGCTGAACATTCAGAAGAAGGCTCCAAACATTATCTTAGATTCGACAAGCCACAAATCCTTGCCAAAGAACACCGATTCCTACATAGGATGATTCGTGAGGCTATTGAAATTAAAAAAAAACATCCAAATTTCAATAGAGAAGATGGTTGGAAGCTAGCACAAGCCTGGGATCCAATTATACATTTAATTAAATCGGAACCCAAAAGACCAATTGCCAGACCTCAAGACACTGTGAGCTCTTTCTGCGTAGATCGGAACACTATCAATAATAAAAATTAAATTGAAGGTAGACACAGTAACATAAACTTTTCTGGACAACCTACACCTCAGTCCGCCCCGTGACCACGAAGGCTGAAAAGCTTTCGAAACGTCGGGATCAAAATTTAATAAATATCCGCGATAAAATCCGTTTAATTAGTTTTATTTCAATGAATAATATTCGCGTAAACCTAAGAAATCTTTATATCACTCTCATGTTAAAAACTGTCGCCAAATACCTATAAGTGTATTTCGGTGCACTTGAGAACCAGTTCCTCCACTGGTTTAGCGCTTCCACCATCTTGAATCGTATCGTAACTTAACTACAGGTGTAAGTGTGGTTATATCGCCAAAAGTTATAAAAAAGATACTCCTTTCACAGCTCGCCTTGTATAGCACAAGAGGCTTTAAGTAAGTGTATTTTTTAACTATATAAAAAAACAAGAGGTTTAGTTTTGAAGCGATGATACCTCAGTGGTAGTGTGCACGACTTCGCGTCAAGGGACGTGGGTTCGAATCCAAGCCTACAATGAGCTTGAGCTTTCGGTGAAGGAAAACATCGTGAGGAAACCATAGCATGGTGGTAGGGCTTTTTCTAATGCCCGCCTGGGTAGCTACCACCCTCAAGTTGTAAACCTGCCGCCAAATACCAATAGGTGTGTTCCGGCAGCAGCACTTGAGAGCCAGTTCCTCCACAAGTTTAGCGTGTCTACCAACTTGGGCCGTATCGTCACTTAAGATCAGGTGAGATTATGGCCATAACGCTAAACCTTAAGTATAAAAAAAAAGTTTATAATTTCGAGGTTATTTTTCCATTTATGATTCACTAACTTTACCCGTGGCTCCGCTCCCGTTAATATTAATTTTATCAACCAATTCTGCTTGTCGATCGATACAGAAATCATTTATCTATTAAACTATATTAATATATTTGATTTTTTTCTAAAGGACAAATGCTGTTATCCTGAGGGTCTTTTACAGCTTGACCGAACTTGGGGGACGAGTACTGAGGTCTTTATTTTATATATTTAAGGCTGAGCGTTATAGCCAAAATTTCACCTGATCTTAAGTGACGATACGGCCCAAGTTGGTAGACACGCTAAACCGGTAGAGGAACTCGCTCTCAAGTGTAACTGCCGGAACAACCTATTGGTATTTAGCGGCAGATTTTCAACTTGAGGGCGGTTGATAGCCAGGCGGGCATCAAAAAGAGCCTTACCACCATGCAAAGGGGTTCAGCCAGGGGGGCAACATGCACAAGGGAGTCATGAAGTGGCATGAAAAAAACACACGTCAGATGAGCTCAAAACTTCAAGTTAATAAAACAAAACACTTTTATAAAGTACTAGCTTTTACCCGCGGCTTCGCTCGCGTCTATATTTATTTTGTTAAACAAACCGGATGACGTAAACAAAAGTTTTCATACAAAGTTTGTCCCACTAATTACCCCAATTCGGTGGAATTTGGTTTTCCTGAGAAAAAGTATCCTACCACCGTCTCCAGGTTCACATCTATCTCTATACAAAAATTCATTATAATCAATTCAGCGGTTTAGGTGTGAAAGCGTAACAAACAAAACAAACTTACTTTACATTTATAATATTAGTAAAGATTAAATAAAACATATTGGTTCGGCACGTACATTGTTTATGTTGATACTGAATGCGGCTGATGCGTTACGTTCTCTCATGTAGCGCATGACGCATTGACTATATCTCTTGCTCCCTTTATCGATTCGAGCCGACTTTATAGCTAGCGTCACATAGCCTACCGTTACAGCTCAGTCTCATTCGATACTTACACAATAAAGGGATCAGACGCTCATAAAAGAGGTTTCGCTTCAAAAATGTCTACCTACCCTACCTGGTTTCGCGCCGTGATGATACTATTCTTTGTAAATTTTCAACACATTAGTTTGTTGAAAATCGCAAAGGCAGAGGGATTTATAAAACTCATCCGTGAAGACTTATTGCCGAAGCCATCAGCTAGAATAATATGGATATTCCTTATTTATTTATTACCAGTTACCCCAGTTGACTTTTTTTATAATATTTTTTTTTTATGATACACAGTGATCTCACAGTTAATAAAAGAATATTTTTCATGTAAAATATAAATAAAGCTATTTCAAATTCACACAGTTGATTTTCACTTACTTACTTGCCTAAAGAGGCATCTGTTGCGATAAGAATAACATAAAACTATGATATCTATATTTATGGAATGGGCGCTAAACGAGTTAGCGCGTCAACTGATGGTAAGTGATCACCGCCGCCCATAGACACCCACAAGACTAGGGGAATCGCAGGTGCGTTACCGACCTTTATTGGAGAGACTGGCTCTTAAGTGTAACTGCCGGAAGACAACTATTGGTATTTGGCGGCAGATTTTCAACTTGAGGATGGTAGTTTGCCAGATGGGCATCAGAAAAAGCCCTACCGCCATGCTATGGTTTCCTCGAGAGATTTTCCTTCACCGAAAGTTCAAACTCATTGTAGGTGGTTGGATTCGAACTCACGCTCCATGATGCGGCGTTTTTACACACTACCACTGACCTCTCGTCCCTTTAATTAATATTAGAAAGTAGAAAATTTTGTTTTTTTGAATGCGTTAATTGTACGAAATGTCAGTCGCATTTCAAAAATTCTATTTGTATTTGATAGAAAAATAAATGAAGCAGGATTTAAGGTTTTTTAACATCACGCTACCACTAATCGGTGGAAAGCTTTAAAGTTTTTAACACGCTCTCATTTTGGAATATAGTTTTGAAATCCGACGTCGTTTTTTTGGTTAGAACACTAGAACCTTATTTGATTTCTGTTTACGCATATGATTATGAAAAAACGATAGCTTGGCCGGAGATACTTTATTTGTTTTACACAGAATATATTTCTGTAGTGTTGTTCTTATACAATGTGGTTTTTTAGGGGACATGCATTAACGCATCCCCTCCCAGTTTGGGAGGATTGAGAGGAGTATGTGGGACTCACCCGGTGCTAACCACCAGAAATACCACTAAAACTCCACGCTCATTTACCGCCTTTTTTGGGGCGACGCGGGTTCGTGTTTGCAATCACCGCGTTACCCCAGCAAACGGATTAGTCTGATGGTAAGCCGGGCCTCTCCCGGATAGCCTGGTGAGCTGCTCTTGCGGTTGGCTGGAGTAGCGAAATGAAAGGCGGAAAAGCCCTACCATCATGTTATGGTTTCATCACGATGTTTTTCTTTCATCGAAAGCTCAAACTCGTTGCAGGGATTCAAACTCACGTTCATTGATGCGGAATACCAGCTAAGCTATCATCGATTCAAATACTTTATGTTGAATTTCTAGGAAATTTACTAATATGTGTTTTTTTTTATTTTTATTAAATTACACTTTTTCGATGTAAATGTCTTATCCACAACTTTATATACTCGCACAAGTTTCATCTCTCTAATGTTGCAGATGCTTTGAGAATTCAGACAGTTATAATTGTTCCTGCTTGCCCCATTAGTGGGATATCGTTATAATCGCTTTCTCTCTTGAAATGTCTGTCTTTCTAACTAATGCTCTGTTCCCACTTCACATGTATTCATCGACCTGTACACGTGTATATGGGAACCTTTTGAGATTCAGATATTTTCATATTGATTTTTCTTCTTTCTTTATCGTAACACTGCACAATAAAAAAACAACTGTAAACCTTGAGAAGGGCTTGCTGGATTCGTAAGAATAGACGTAGAGTAGTGTCAAATAGACACCCAATACTGTTAGAGACCTGAACAGCTGTCACACTTGTAGGTAATATATATCTCCAGCATTTGCCATCTGTCTGAGAAATGATACAATCTAATTTAACGCTTTTTAGGAATTTCTAACATAAATGAGTTAAATCAAAGATACGCAAATTTATAAAACGCATGATTTATTTCAGAATTTAACAATGAATGTATTCATTATAAACACAAATAAAAATCCGAAAATATAGACTTACAATTTGAACTTACAGTTAGGAACTTAACCTGATAAGATTAACTTGGTCAACACAAATATGTTAAAACATACGTTAGCAATAGTAACCAATACAATAATAGGAACAGAAGATATATATTAAAAAAAAAGGAAAATAAGAAACACGCATAAAAAAAAAGTGTTTAAAATTTGAAATTTTGGCAGAGTGATGCTTGTATTTAAATAAACAGTGTTTATTTTTTATTACGTTTTGTAATAGTATTTGCCAGTGTCACTATTTCGTTTCAATAGATTATAAATATAGACTTAACAAACCGGCTACTCTCAACTCTAAATTATTCAGGAACCTTGTGTGGAAGTAGATAACAAATATAGTCTATTTGAAACTGATTCAATTGTAAATAAAAATATATGAGCTAGTTTCATGGTAACATCAGTAATAGAGAAGTTAAAAGTTAACAAACAGGAATAACTACGTTATGGACATCTTATTTTACACAAGGGTCATTATTATCTTCCATTATCATATCTGCAGCTTTATTTGCAATAGCCATTACTGGCGCTACCAAACCACCGCCTATCACATTCGGTACAACACTCGCATCAGCGACACGAAGACCTTTTACGTTATAAACCTTGAGCCGGTCGTCAGTAACATGGCCTAAAGAACAAGTGCCGCAAAAGTCGAACGCAGTGGTCGCCATGTTACGGGAATAGCACTTTATATAGTCTCTCGACAAGAACTCTAACTTGTCGCATTCAGGTAGATCTGGTTTTACGAACGTCGCATTAAACGACTTGAAAGTATTACTTTTACTTACCTCAAGGAAGTTCATAACATAGTCGACGGTGTCTTCCAAGTCTTTGACTTTGCAGAAATGACAAAGTTTAATATTCGGATTATCTTCAGGATCCGTGCTTTGTATTGTGACTAGGCCGCGGGATTCTGTGCTTATTTGTCCTATTTTCGTAAACATTGTCTCGTAGCCTTTCGTCTGATTGTACAATGAGTGACAGATTTCACTCTTGAAACTAGCTAACACGCCGCAAGTTGTAAGCAAAGCTTGCGAATCACTGGGAATGATATAGTTCCGTGAGCGATAATCAGGGTAAGATTGGCTCTCGTTTAATGCATCGTTACCGATGATCACAGGTGATGGCAGTTTGTCCGGGTTAAATGGTGCTGATTTAGAATTTGTGATGTTTAACTTTTGAGCAAATATCACTGATGGGTTATCCTGCAGATTTAGACCTACAGGTAAATAAGCTTTGAGTGGAATACCGAAAATCTGCAGGAGCTTTTTGGGACCTATTCCAGACAATATGAGTAATTGTGGTGATTTGATTGCCCCAGCAGATACAATAACTTCTCTTTTCGCTCTGGCTCTTATAATCGTACCATTTTTAAGCTTAGCTTCAACACCGTAAACGGTATTATTTTCGTCTATAAGTAGTTTAGTGACTAAAGTTTCTAGAGACACATTTAGATTACTGCGGTTTGCTGCAAGTGTCAAAGATGTGAATGCCGGGCTCTGTCTCGTACCATTGCTAATTGTAAGCATAGGTTGTGTAAACCCTATAGTGTTTGCCCCGTTTGTGTCTAAAAGTACTTTTTTATTAATTTCCTTAAATGCTTTTAAATACTTGTTGTTGATATTGTTAGGTTGCTTTGTCAATCCGATGCTTCCGTTCTTTCCATAGTTGTCACTGAAGCAAGATTTAAGAACCGCATTATCTTCAAGTCTTTCCGATTCCTTTAAATACGAACTGACTTCTGTGTAGTTCCAGCCCTGGGTTTTAGCTGCTTTCGCCCAAAGCGAATAGTCATTTTGGCCTCCACGTGCGTAGTACGTAAAGCCCAAATTGCCGCTACCTCCTACCATTTTACCGGCTGTCACTTGAATGACGTCACCTTGATGCTGGCGCGTTGTTAATTCTTTACAGGATGTTGTGAAATTCCAGTCGTACTTCGTACGAAGGATTTCACTGAAACGAGCCGGAGACTGAAAGCAAGACAATCATTTTAGTACATGCTTTTATGAGATTGTTGGGATAGAAAAATTGAAATCTAATTTTGCGTTAAGAACCAATAACTTAAGTGATAGGCGTAAATTTGCTTGGTGCGAGGAGGCAGCTAGAATTAGTGTTTAGCATTTAGTATCATGGTGTTGTCTTTTCAGCGTAAATCTTACGGTGCGACCTGTAAGGCGAGTTAATAAATTATTTTTACGCCATTCTAGTAAAGAGCAGGTGTGCTGAGGCAAGACAATTATAGTTGATAGATCAGTGCGTTGATATTTTGGCTAATCCCACTCCAATATTAGCTAAAGGCAAACAGCTGCCTAGAACAACCTCTGGTTGATTATTTATCTCTTTAACACCATTATTATTATTGGATTATACTCTGCTTACCATCGGGTTATAGTCCAGCCACTTTACCTTGATGCGTATTTTATGGTCTTTTAAAGCTATTTATAATGACCACTAAAAATCAACAGCGAAACATCAATGCACTATAATACACCGACCTATAGTTATGCATATAATGCAAAAGTTTATTCTGGAAATTCATAGATTGTAACAGAACAAAATCTTCTCATGTTTACCTACCTATTTAGGTACATGAATCATTTTTTTTTATGTTCTAATGGTGATAAAAGCCATTCAAGTACTGCCTTTTCAATGCACGGAGCAAGAGATGAGAAGAACATGGGGATAGACGTATCTGGTTGCAAGCACCATCAAACTCCCATTAACAAGGCACTATGATGATTTTAAATATTCCACATTGGCAAAGTCCAGAGATAGTTTTCACACTACCTACAAATGAGGGACCATAACCAATGTAGGGACCAACAACACTTAGTACTACTTGTAGGATGATCTTACTTTATCTCGTTTTTTTTCCTTATAGTTAAGGCTTAGCCTTATGGCCATAATCTCACCTGAAATTAAGTGACGATACGGCTCAAGTTGGCAGTAACGCTAAACCTGTGGAGGAACTGGCTCTCAAGTGCAGCTGCCGGAACACACCTATTGGTATTTGGCGGCAGGTTTACAACTTGAGGGTGATAGCTACCCAGGCGGGCATTGGAAAAAGCCCTACCACCATGCTATGGTTTCCTCACGATGTTTACCTTCACCGCAAGCTCAAGCTAATTGTAGGTGCTTGGATTCGAACTCACGTCCCACACTACCACTGAGCTATCATCGCTTCAAACTTCAAACTTTATAATTAAGGTTTAGTGTTATGGCCACAATCTCACTTGATCTTAAGTGACGATATGGTCCAAATTGGTAGACACGCTAAGCCTTTGGAGGAACTGGCTCTCAAGAGCAACTTCCGGAACACACTTGTAGTTATTTGGCGGCGACGTTCAATTGCAATTTGTGATTGCAGGTGGATTCGAACGCACGTCTCTTAACGCGGCATCCGTACACACTGCCAACTGAGCTATTATCTCTTCGAGGATGAAGTCACCGATACACTAATTGCGCATGTGTAAAGTAATAAATAAAGCATGGGGCAGACTGAAAACCAGCGCTGTGTGGCGCAGCTGTGTCATACAGCATTTGCTGAGTTTTCCCCTTCGTCACGTAGTATAAGTTTAAATACAATAACAAGGTGATCAAAGGGTCACATAAGCTATTATTGCCCAAACCCGAACCACAAGGCACTTATAGAAATAAGTGAAAAAGTGTCAGAGCTCGATAAGGGAAAAAAAAAACACTTACTCTTTAGTTTTTAGTGTAACGCCTAGATACTGTTGTAAAGCTATTTTTAACGCCAAAGTAATCACGTTTACCTAAAAAAAGGTGTGGACCCAGAATCCGCAGATTGTGTATATCATAATAAAAGAAAGAAAAATAAAAAAAAGTTCAAATACATGAATTTCTAAAACTTTTGTTGCCCGCAATAAAAAACATTATTTTTGTTATTAAAATACGTCAAAAGAGATACAAATAAAACATAAATCAAATTAAAATCTTCGGTAATTAATTAACTAAGAGAACTTTAGCGCTAATTAAATTTTATTATTGTTCGTAAAATTGATTTTTCGTATTAAATTAACTTCTCCAAACAAACTATCTTCAACGAAAAGTCAAACAAATTCGCGGAGTAAAATACGTTCTGACGTTTTAGAACAAAACTTACTTTATATAAATAATAATAGAATTTTCTTTAGACGGTAATTTAACATTAATATTATTAAACAAAGAAGTTACAACGAGAGTTCAGTGATAGCGTTCGCGAACGCTACGTCTATGGACGTGACTTCGAATCTCGCAATGAGAAAGCACTCGCTGAACGAAATCCTATACATACAATACTGTGGTGGTAGGGCTTTTTCTAACCTCCTGTCTAGCTACCAAACTCTAGTTCCAAATCTGACGTAAATACCGATAGGCGTGTCTGGTAGTTGTATTCGAGAGCCAATTCCTTCACTACGCTTGAAGTGTCCACCATATTCGTCACTATTTAAGATCAAGTGAGATTATGACCATAACACCAAATCTATCAATGTTAATATTATGATTTCTTATGTTTACGCGAATATTATTCATTGAAATAAAACTAATTTAAACGGATTTTATCGCGGTTATTTATTAATTTTGATCCCGACTTTTCAAAAGCTTTTCAGCATTCGCGGTCACGGGGCGGACTGAGTTTGAAAGTATTTATCGTAATATTTAAAATTAGATCGTAATAAAAGATATTAGTAGTTTTTTCTACATCAATTAATGTAATAAATAAATAAATGATTATAAGATAAGTTAATATTGATTTTTGATTATTATATAATTCATTTTATTGTAATTATAAAATAAAATTCTGTGACCGCCCGGTGACCGCGAAAGCTGAAAAGCTTTCGAAACGTCGGGATCAAAAATAAATAAATAACCGCGATAAAATCCGTTTAAATTAGTTTTATTTCAATGTTAATATTGTAAAGCAGAAAAATTTCTTTGTCGTCCAATTCTTAGGAAATACAAATCCGTTATCTATAAATTTTTTTATGCTAATGAACAGCAAACAGGCGGACGGTACATCTGATGGTAAATGTATTTTTCTCACGCTTCATTATAATTAGGAATAGAATCTTATTACTTTTCACGGTCTGATTCGATGTGGTTTAATTTTTATTTAATAAATTGAAAAAAAAAGACATTATGAGGCGTGCATATTTGGATTTTCCAAACTTTTTAATTTATATATTATGATGCATACAATACGCGAAAGTTTAAAACGTTTTATTTCATACAATGCTATATTATCCCTGAGTAATTAAGACTATAAATAACACTTTTTATATACATAAAAATGATGAAATAAAATTTTAGTTTCACTCGAACGAAGTCGCGGGCACAGGTTGTAAACTATAAAAAAAGTACTCATAGAGTGATGCCAATAGCAGTGGAGAGTTTAAATTTAGAAACGATTACATTTTTATTCCAATTTCAAAATAAATTTATCCTCAAAATTATAATTTTTAATGTAATAAAAAATATATAAATTATTTTCGTAATCACAAATACCCTATTATTATTTTTACATGATTCCTTTTTTCATCAAAACCGGGACGGACATAGCAAGACTAAGCTACCTCCCAGACTTCGTGCACGTTGAACTATAAATTATTTAATAACTTTTCGAATACAGCTCTGTTCCTATTGGAGGTAGCGTGAGGTTAAATAGCCTTAACCTCCTCAATGATTGGTTTATCGAACACAAATTTAATTTTTATAAGCCGAAAGATATTACCTGTGATGAGCGCGTACAAACAAACAAACAAACAAACAAACTCTTTCGCTTTATTATATTAATATAGATTTAATAAACTCAACTGAGAGACACAAAAACATGGTAATAACAATGAAATCCAGAACAATTAGTGTAGTAAGTAAGTAGTAGTAAGTAATAATAAAGTAGAAACTCAGGCTAAGAATGAGATATAAAAAAAAAATGCAAATCGAGTTTCTCGCTTGTTCTTCTCGGTGACTGCGTTACTTTCCGAACCGGAAGTAGTTTTCACGTTCATAAGCGCCTTCTTGGGGCGTAAATTTAAGAAAGATTTTTTAATTGATTTGGGTCTTTAGCGTGACGGGCGCATGGAGGTATCTATTTTACTGTTAAACCAACCCCGACTTACTATCAATAATAAACAATTATTTACCTTCAGATGCCTCGTACTTGTTGAAGTTAAAGTGAACGCTCTCGGAGGAAATATACGTTATGCAGCTCGATATGACTAAGAATGCCAAGATAGCGTGATTTCGTTGTCCTTGCGACAGCATAGTTGTAGCTGCCATGTGGAAATCTCAACTCGATATGAATAAAATTCGCTTCTTATAGATTTTCTGTTTAAGGAGATTGGGTAAAATTAACACATAACGAATATATAATAATGAATAATATCTTTACTTAATATACTTTTAATTAATACTTTATCTCTACTAATATTATAAGTGTGAATGTAAGTTTGTTTGTTACGCTTTCACCCGAAAACTACTTAACCGATCAACATGATTCTTTTTTTATTAAAAAATTTAACTGAAAAAAATAATTATGTCTTCAATGCGAGCGAAGCCGCGGGTAAAAGCTAGTAACATTATAAAGACGAATGTGAGTTTGTTTGTTACGCTTTCACACCCAAACCGCTGAATCGATTATGATAAAATTTCATATAGAGATAGATGGTACACTAGAGACGGTGATAGTCTACTTTTTCTGACGACAAATTTACATTTACATTATTATAATTAAAATTTAGAATTTAATTTTAAAATGCATTCACGCAGGCCGCCATGACAGTAGCGACTGGCGATGGATTGTCGTTCTCTCGATGGTCGCTGCTGTTTTTGGACTGTACTGTACTTAACATCAGGTACAGTACAGCCACTTTAGCGAGCCAACATAAAAAATAGATGGTATATATATATATTTATTGTATTATTATTTTCTGTTTTTGAGACTTAGGTGAATGAAATTTTGACATATTCTGTTCATATCAGTTTCAGAACGCACTCGTCTGTCATATTTGTATCTCCTTCTTTCTTCTTTTGTTATTATTTTTCTTTTTTCACATTTTCTCGTATTGTCATCCACATCTAAGCTGTTACCCAAATTTCAAGTACTTAGTTCACAGGGAAATTAGTTTAAAACCAATCACAAAATTCCACTCGGAGAAAACGAGTTAATATAAACAAAGTTAATAATCATCCATTTATTTTAGTTTTTTTTTTTATGTAATAGGATCAAACGGTCAAACGTGTCACCTAATGGTAAGTGAACACCGCCGCCCATGGACACCCACAACGTGAGAAGAATGACAGGTGTGATGCCGGCCTTTACTGGAGGGACTGGCACTCAAATGGAACTGCCGGAACACACATATTGGTATTTGGCGGTAGATTGTTTCTTTTTTGATTGATTGATTTGATTTGATGCTTTAATTGTGTTAAATAAGCGATAGGAGTTTCACGGAAACGTATATGTATGTTTTTATTAGAGAATTGATTTCTTTTTGTCAAGAAAAAACCAAACCAAAGCCGCGTCTCCTCGAGAGTATTTATTGTATTACTAATAAAAATGTATCATAAAAACTATATAAATTATGGTTTGTTTGTACAGATTTTTATAAATTCGGATTCATGTCGTGAGTCGGTAATTAATGAAGTTCCAAATAATTGCGTTGTATGTTCAAGTGTGTCGTTTACCAATACGTAGCTAATGTAATAAATTGTATAGCTGTTGACACCCTTATAATTGCGTATACAAATTAGTATATTTTCATATTCAATTATATATTTTTTTATTATATATTTTATATATATATTGCCAACTCTATTTGAGAAAAATAATGTCTCATGTTTTTAAGTAGGGAAAAAGAAGCGACGATTGCTCAGTGGTAGGGTGTAGGAACGCGGCGTGATGGGACCTCCACCAACCACTTACAATGAACTTGAGCTTTAGCATGGTGTTAGAGCTTTTTCTGATGCCCACCTGGCTAGCTACCACCATCAAGTTGAAAATCTACGGTCAGATACCAATAAGTGTATTCCGGCAGCTGTACTTGAGAGCCAAGACGTCCACAGGCTTAGCGTGATTAACAACTTGGGTCGTAATGTCAACTAAGGTCAGGTGAGATTATGGCCATAAAGCTAAACCTAAATTATAAAAAATATATTAGGTAAAGCCCTGTAGAAAAATCTCTTGAAAATTCAATCAATTCACAGAGCTGCAAGTTGAATTTTGTACATACTTAGTCCAGCCACAGTTACTCGTTGTGTCGTGATCTCCGTTAGAACCTCCGGTTCAAAAGTACCGAAGCCGAAAGCGGAAACGGAAGTGTAATATCATTTGGAAGTTTAGACCTTTTTGAATCGGAGTTGAAGCTCCCTAACATCCTTAATAAGTCCTTCATCAAACTGAGCTAATAAATAGGTAGTCAATTCGTACTGCAAATGTGATGCCAAGTGCTTATCATCTCTCTGTCGCAATCCATTATTGATTTTTGCGCGACCTATCAACTTTCTCATATTCGACCCCTTATATTTCCTAATGTATTGCTCATACAGTAAAATGTATAGGCACATAATTTATAGAAAATTTAATAAAAATAATTAATGTAGTAGTAATTACACAGATATTTTTGATAGTTATCGAGATACAAGCTAAAAACTGAAAAATGATAACTTTCCCGCCTCCCCTACCACCGGCTCGTCATCCACCCCCGTGAACTTTTAGTATATTCATCTCGACTTCTCATAGAAAACTCTACCAATTTTCTAAACTACACGAATTATTCGGTCTGAACGACAATTATTGAGCTAATTTTCCTATACTATTACTCAAAAACTCTTTTAGTGTAAGTTGACGTGGCGGAAATAGTGATTAAATAAGAGAAAAATCGGATGCTTTTTAATACATATATTACATAATTACATTCCGTTTCACCTTAGAAATATCCACAATAATTGAACAGTTATCCATATACGTATTTTGTTTGACACATAATAGCAAAGATTGGACATAAAGTATTTTCACGTGCTTTATTTATATGCAAAAGTATATATAATAAAAATGAAGTAGGACACGTTACTACAAAGTAGTGCTGGAAACCCTAGCTCCGTGTGCTGTACTATGACTGTACCATTTGCTAGTATAATAACCTCTTACCTGCACACCCACACAGCAGGAACCTAGGTTTTTTTATATAGTTAAGGTTTGTGGCCATGTTCTTAAGATATGGCCCAAGTTGGTAAACACGCTAAATCTGTAGTGGTGGGGCTTTTCTAATGCCTGGCTAGCTACCACCCTCAAGTCCAAAATCTGCCACTAAATACCTGAAGATGTGTTCCGGCAGTTGCACTTGAGAACCAGTCGCTACATTAGGCTTAGCTTGTCCAGAATCTTGGACCAAAGCGTGGCTTAAGATCAGGTGAAATTGTGCTCATAACGCTAAACCTATAAATCTATACAACTAATAACTATATTTAAGAACATTCTGGATTTCCTAAGACTATGAAGATATGAAGAAACTCTTTTACTACATGTTCTTAAGAGTATTTTTTTTTTTAATTATTATATTACCTAAGGTTTTGCTGTCTGGATTAATCAATAACAAAGAAGTAGTCAATTTACAAGACAATATTTATTAAACAAATTTGGCTCTACAAAGCTAATTATCTTGTATTATCATATCAGCTGCTTTATAAGCTAAAGCCATTACTGATGCTTGCACGCCACCACTTGGTAAATATGGTATGACGCTGGCATCTACAATACGAAGACCTTCGATACCAAAGACCTTGAGCTGCGCATCAACAACTGATCCCATGGAGCAAGTGCCGCTGTAATCGTTCATCGGAGCTATTATATTTCGGACGTAACATTTAAAATAGCTTCTAGAACCTCGTCCTAATCGGTCACATTCAGGTAAATCTGGATAAACGAATTCCCCCTTGTATTTCCTGAAGGTGTTAGTGTTATTTATTTTGAGAAAGTCAAGCATATAATTGACGGTATCTTCTAAGTCCTTCTCCTCACAGAAAAAGCACGGGTTTATGATCGGACGATCTTCAGGGTCAGTACTTCGGAGCGTGATATCTCCTCGAGAAATCGGATGTGACTGTCCCAACTTTGTGAACATCGTTTCGTGGTTTTTGGTCTGGTTGTACAAAGATTGGCAGACTTCGCGCTTAAAAGAAGACAGGACGGAACATTGTGTTAGCAAGATGTTAGAATAGCTCGGAATAATGTAGTTCCTCGCCCGATAGTCTGGGTAACTTTGTTTTGGATCTAAAGCAACGTTGCCCATGATTGTGGCTGATGCGAATTTTGGAGGGTTGATTTTCGGTAATTTTGAAGATTTGATATTCAATTTGTGACCAAATATCACTCCTACGTGCTCTTGAAAATTTTTACCCACAGGTAAGTCAGCTTTGACCGGAATATCGAAAATCTGTAATAGCTTTTTAGGACCTAATCCAGACAACATGAGTAACTGTGGTGATCTCAGTGTTCCGGCGCACACAATAACTTCTCTTTTTGCTGTCGCTGTTATAACTGTACCATTCTTTAATTTAGCTTGAACACCATAAACTGTGTTGTTGTCGTTTACAAGTAGCTTAGTAACTAAAGTGTCAAGAGAAACGATTAAGTTACTGCGGTTTGTTGCAAGAGCAAGAGATGTGAATGCTGTACTTTGTCTCGTACCACACTTACTTATTGTTAACATAGGTTGTGCAAATCCTATAGTGTTATTTCCGTTTATGTCCAGTAGGACTTTGTTATTCATGTCTTTAAATGCCTTTAAATACTTTCTTGTAATATCATTGGGTTCCCTTGTTAATCCGACACTTCCATTCTTTCCGTAGTATCCACTAAAGCAGGAGTTAAGAACTGCTTTATCTTCAAGTCTTTCAAATTGTTTATAATATGGAAGTATATATTTATAACTCCAGGAGTCATTTTTAGCTGCTTTCGCCCAAAGTGAATAGTCATAATTATTTCCACGGGCATAAAACATATAAGCAAGACTACTTCCTCCTCCTAAAACTCTGCCGCTTGTTAGTTGAAAGACTTCACCTTGATGCTGTCGTGCTGTTATCTCATTGCAAGAGGAAGTGTCATTCCAATCGCTGGATGAGTGTATCAGTTCGCGGAAACGTCCAGGATACTATAAATAAATAAATACGTTAATTTTCTTATTCTAATTCTGTTCTAATCTAATTCTAAGATGAAATGTTTAAGAATATCTTTGGTAATATCATTAGATTATCCGTTATTATCCGATTAGGCCGTTCTTCCATTAAATGTATTTTGATTAGAATTAAGCGAATTTTAAATTAGATATTATTATGATTGTTGCTGTCATTATTTAGTTTTTTCAATTTTATGTATATTACAATTATTGTAAGTTAGATTTTAAGTCGTATTGTAAAATTTTAGTACTAGAGATAAATACGACTTAGCCTTTTGTTGTGATGCAGCAAGATCAATACTTTATGATAGTTGAGATATTTTGAAGTGTTAGTGTTTTGAAGTACATAAGTGCCTTTTGAAAGTCTATAGACTTTTAAATCCCATCAAGTGCACTTGATTTGTCTCTCGTTGGGTGCGAGAGTCATCCAAAATTTACATAACTGGTAGTAAGATTAAGTAGAACAGGTGTTCGCTTGACTTACCTTAACCGCAGCAGGCGGTTCACCGCCGGCCTCAAATGCCAGAACTCTATATTTATTATTTTCTGTTAGTTGTTTTGCCAATATGCTGCCAGCCGTTCCAAGTCCAACCAATATAAAATCAAAGTAATCAACATCTGTAAAAGTTAGAATATCCTTTTAATAAACCCTTTAATAAAGCTCTAAGAACCTCTTTTTAGTTTTCATTGTATAAATTTGCATGGTAGTGGGACTTTTTCTGACACCCACCTGCTTAGCTTCCACTTTCAAGTTGAAAATTAGCCGCCAAATGGGTGTGTTCCGGTAATTGGAATTGAGGGCCAGTATCTTGACATGTCCACCACCCTAGTCCATATCGTCACTTGACATCAGGTGAGATTCTAGTTATAACGTTAAATCTAAGTTCGGAGCTTTTTTTATACTTGAGGTTTAGCGTTATGGCCATAATCTCACCTGATCTTAAGTGACGATACGACCGAAGTTGGTAGACACGCTAAACCTTTGAAAGAACTGGCTCTCAAGTGCAGCTGCCGGAACACACCTATTAATATTTACAACTTGAGGGTGGTTGCCAGCCAGGCGGACATTAGAGAAAGCCCTACCACCATGTTATGATTTCCTCACGATGTTTTTCTTCACCGAAACCTCAAGCTCATTGTAGGTGCTCGAATTCGAACTCACGTCCCTTAACGCGAAGTCGTACACGCTACCACTGAGCTATCATCGCTCTAATTCTCGCTAAAGCTCTTCATAATCTCAAAAGTGGGCAAAGTTTCTACATAAATGTTAAATTTAATAGCATAATAAATGAGAATGTCATTAAGAGCTACAGAATAAAAATGATTGCTAATATTTCGTACACACTTCAAAACAATATTATCATAGCTTCTATAAATTATTTACCTTCGGATGGATTGTATTTATTGAACTTGAAGAAACCATCTTGAGACGATACATTTGAGGTGAAACTCAGGGTAAATATTAAAACGAGAACTGCTAGACTACTACGTGTTAGAGGCAGCATAGCTGTAGCGCTCATCTTGAATACACACTATAATATAATATAAGAAAATGTAATGTACGATTTACAGCAAAATTAATTTAATATTTTCAATAGTATAAAAAGGAGTGTGGGGAAATCTGGTATGGAAGGAAAATTAGCTATATTTTCTATAAGGCTTTCAGCGAAAGTATTAACAACACTTTATTTGTCAATAATAGAAACTATAAACTCTTGAATTTCTTATTTTAGCATCACAGTATTTTTAGATTATTGTCTCTATCTAGTATTTTAATTATTTTCTCTATTGCACCTACTTTGTTTCAACTCTGCATTACTTTAAAGTTGACTGGTGGAGAATGACACAGGCATTAACTACGTATTATATGCAGGTTACACATAAAAGTGCAATAAACAAAATATTAAAAATACCGACATAAAAAAATGCAGTAAAAGGAGTTCTCCAGTGTTTTCAAAGCTCAACTGAGTTCTTGACCATAGTTAGACAATCACATTTCCTATTTGATTTTGTGCAGTTTCCTCGTGTATTTTCACAACCGAAGGATCAATGCTAAAGAAAAATTCTTGAAAACCGTCTTCAAAATATTGCCTTTCCAACCAATAAAGAATATCCCTAATCGGTCCACAGATGACGAAATTCTGATATCACACGTTCTCGAGAACGTTCCTGGTTTAAAATAAGGAAGAACTCTTCTTTATTCTTAAGACTAGAACAACAGTAAGTTCTATATTAAAACGTACCGCTAAGGCTGCATTAGCAGCCTCCTACCAAATTTGTCTGGGCATCCAGGAAGCAGGAATATTCAAGGTGAGTGTCGACGCGCATCCGAAAGGGATTCTTTAATCTACATTTGTGTCGTAAGATTCGGGAACTGTTTGAAGTTTCCCTCTCTTCTACACATTGGACGTTATAGCTTGTTAACGTTAAAATAACGTTCAAAGTCCGGTGAAGCTGTCAAAGCCCTTGGGGCTAACAGCGTAAGACAGGTCGAAAAAAAAAAAAAAAAAAAAACGTTATAGCTTTATGACACAACAATTTATATTACACGTTATAGTTTGCTTAAAACTTCGTCACTCTCTATGACTTTAATATATAATACTCTATTAGTCCCACCTTCCTTAATATTCTTAAACAGCAGTTAAAATACATTATAAATTATTTGTACAGCTTCGTTCGATTCATGAGCCTTGGTAATTTCGAAAATGATTTACCAGTATACATTATTTGTTCAGGTGTACAATTTTCCATAACATAACTAACGGTTTGAAACATCCAATAGATAACATAAATTTTTCCTTCGATAATACAAATACTACAATGTTGAAATTACCATCCTTGTAAATGAATTCCGTTAAGTCCTATTTGAAAGTGTCCTTATAGTAGCTCGTCACAGTGACAGCACTGTATCTGATAGTGAGCATATTAGGATCTAGATCAGAGAAAACATAAAAGTTCCTACAGTGACTTTAGTTTATCCCCTTGCTTCATAGAAATCGAAAAACAATTAATCATTGCTTCTTTTTTTTCGTAGGGACTTACACTGTTAGCCTGAGAGGTTTTTACAGTTTCACTGGATTAGGAACATTACTTCCAGTCATTGCAAGCTTAAATATGCTGGATTGCGTAAAAGACCTTATGCCTTAAATACTAGAAATCATAACAAGCTGGTCACGCCATATTTTAGGGTCAGTTAGACCAGTAAAACCTTTTTAAATATTAGTGTTAGGTTTTATAACATAGTCTCAACGCGCATTACTGATCTGCCGGATAGTAAGTTCAAGCACCATCGAAATAAAACTAATTTAAACGGATTTTATCGCGGTTATTTATTAATTTTGATCCCGACTTTTCAAAAGCTTTTCAGCATTCGCGGTCACGGGGCGGACTGAGTTTGAAAGTATTTATCGTAATATTTAAAATTAGATCGTAATAAAAGATATTAGTAGTTTTTTCTACATCAATTAATGTAATAAATAAATAAATGATTATAAGATAAGTTAATATTGATTTTTGATTATTATATAATTCATTTTATTGTAATCATAAAATAAAATTCTGTGACCGCCCGGTGACCGCGAAGGCTGAAAAGCTTTCGGAACGTCGGGATCAAAATTAATAAATAACCGCGATAAAATCCGTTTAAATTAGATTTATTTCGATGAATAATATTCGCGTAAACATAAGAATTAAAGCACCATGTAAGGCGGGTTTTGATATCAATAGGTTTATTACTGAAGAGTGGATCAATATGTCTAGAAAATTAACACCCTCTCTATGTGGATACGTTAGAAACTATTATAAATGTGTTTAAATATTTCCTTGCTTTTAAATATGTATTAATTTATTGAAGATGTACTTACAAAATACTAGTTAGTCACTTTAAAACTAACAAAGGATATTAATGTATATATAAAAAAAATAGTTGTTATTGGCTGATGTTTTTTTATCATGCTTAGCGTTATTGCCATAATCTCACCTGATCTTAAGTGACGATACGGCTCAGTTGGTAGACATGCTAAACCTTTGGAAGAACTGGGTCTCGAGTGCAACTGCCGGAACACACCTATTGGTATTTGGCGGCAAGTTTTCAACTTGAGGGTGTTAGATAGCCAGGCGGGCATCAGAAAAAGCTCTGTTACCATGCTATGGTTTCCACACGATGTTTTCCTTTCGAACAAAGATTATACACTTGGGATTGAAGATTGACTAGATCATAAAAATTATTAAAATATGGTAAATGAGCAACAATTAACGTGCGTCTACCAACACTGCTTTCAAGTCACGTTCCAGTACATGACTTTCTGCAGTCTTAGATAAGCCAAGACCCTTTAAAGATAACAGAGAGATTTCGTTACAAAAAAAAAGAAAAATAATAAAAAAAAAATGATTCTCTTCTTTCAGTTTTCGAATAAAACATTTTGCCCGGTGACTTTGATTACAAATATATGAATATATGTATTTTATAATTCGCCGATCTGACGATAGTGAACACCAATTCGATATGACAGCGACACGGTTCGATGTACGGCGGGTAACGATCCGTTAGTAGTATTAAATTCGTTTCGAAAACATTCATACTGTCAACATCTATCTATACGTGTAGTAAAAATATAAATAAACCATATCTGTAGATAAAAATGTGCGATCTTAATGTCGGCCTGGTTTTTTTTTATACTTAAGGTTTAGCGTTATGGCCATAATCTCACCTGATCTTAAGTGACGATACGGCGCAAGTTGGTAGACACGCTAAACCTGTGGAGGAACTGGCTCTCAAGTGCTGCTGCCGGAACACACCTATTGCTATTTGGCGGCAGGTTTACAACTTGAGGATGGAAGCTACCCAGGCGGGCATTAGAAAAAGCCCTACCACCTACAAGGTGGGCACCTTTCTAAGTGAAAATCTGCTGCCAAATACCATTAGTTGAGTTTCGGCAGTGGCACTTGAGAGACAGTCCTTTCTATAAAGGCAGGTAACCCACCTGCGATTTCTCTGGTGTTGTAGGTGTTCATGGGCGGCGGTGATCGTAAACCATCAGGCGCTTGCTCGTTTTCCCTCTATTCCACAAATAAATAAATAAAATAGCAAATGGAACTTACCTATCGTATAGTTTTCAACTCACTGGTGCCGGCGTTGAAAATAAGTCATTTTATATCATTTTATATTCCACAGATAAAACGAAATTAATGCGTGCATGTTTAGTTAAAATAATACGTTACGTTATCAGGTTAACGAAGAAAACTAGTTTGCTTATCATCTCTTATATTTTTCTACGCAATAATTATACTAATGTAAATTACTGGGAATTGGTGATAGAAAACATTACTAGACTTAAATAAAATGAATATATAATCGAAATAAAACTAATTGAAACGGATTTTATCGCGGTTATTTATTAATTTTGTGCCCGACGTTTGGAAAATCTTTCAGACTTCGTGGTCGCGCTTATGTTATTCAAATCATGCTGGTCTTTAAAAAAACCGCCTGTAAAAGGCTTCCATTTTCTACATATTTTCCTGCATATATTACCCGTTATTTCTTTGATATCATCCTCCTACCTTTTATTGTCTATGCTATGGTTTCCTCACGATGTTTTCCTTCACCGAAAGCTCAAGCTCATTGTAGGCGCTTGGGTTCGAACCCACGTCCCTTGACGCGAAGTCGTGCACACTACCACTGAGCTATCATCGCTTCAATGTTCAAGTTCAATGGTTGACTACCACCCAGAATTTGAAAATATACTACCAAATGGCTGTAAGAGAGTTCCGGCAGCAGAACTTGGGAACCGGCCCCTCCACTAGGCTTAGCATGTCAACCATCTTGAGCCACATCGTTACTTAACATCTAATATAATGTTTAACTGTAACTTTAAAAATGTAGCACCATACTGGTATTTTGTCTTAAAAACATATACTTTAGATTTGTTCTTAGCATTGTCTTATTGTAGTCGCATCACACTGAAACTATCGATTTTTTTTTATTGAATTTCGATACTGTGATAACTAATATTACGTGTTAACACAGTGGAACATCTATAACTCCAATGCCAAGGGAAGTTGAATGAAGCCATGATAGCTCAGTGGTAGTGTGTACGACTTCGCGTCAAGGGACGTGAGTTCGAATCCAAGCACCTACAATGAGCTTGAGCTTTCGGTGAAGGAAAACATCGTGAGGAAATCATAGCATGGTGGTAGGACTTTTTCTAATACCCGCCTGGCTAGCTACCACCTTCAAGTTGTAAACCTGCCGACAAATTCCAATAGGTGTGTTCCGGCAGATACACTTGAGAGCCAGTTCCTCCACAGGCTTAGCGTGTCTACCAACTTGGGCCGTATCGTCACTTAAGATCAGGTGAGATTATGGCCATAACGCTAATAATACCTTAAATATAAAAAAAAGTTGCTAAATATTTAAAGTTAAAGAGTTTTCAACTTAATATAATAAGAAGTTCCTGTATCTTACAATGGATTTTATTGGAGAAATTTCGACTTGGCAAGTCGTGATTTCTAAGAATACTCTTCGAGCTTTATTATATCGAGACATCATTATATTTTACAAAGTGCGAATAACGAAGTCTACTTTTTTAGACTCGCTTTATATAGTTCAAATAGATAAGTATAGATTAAAACAACTCGAGATACCGCGTATTTAGGGTTTAGCGGACGGTTATGGCATTTTTTTCCACTTACTGAGGATTACGAATTATCGAGGTTCGAGTTATATAGGATCTAGGATTTTTTTGTTCATAGTTAATCTCAACTGATCGTAAGTGACGATGCGGCCCAAGTTGGTAGACACGCTAAGCCTGTGGAGGACATATTTTGTACTCTATATAGGAATCCTAAGGGGATATATATGGCAATATTATATTATAGTATGTATGTTTGCACATGTGTACTACCGCAAACTAAATTATTGCGGTTTCTACACGTTACAGCTGGACTGAAAGCGGTTGGAATGGGCAGCTTGTTTCCCACTACCCATTTACCTTGACTCTGTTTACATTATACTCGTTAGTTAACACAAAGAATATATATAAAAAAACGGTGTGCGCATACAACTACTGGACAGACGTGAAGACTTCAGCAAGCGAGGTTATAGTTACTAATTTTATTTTTTGCTCGTTAAATTTTAGCGTTATAGCCACAATCTCACTTGATCTTAAGTGACAATACGCCTCCAAATTGGTAGACACGCTAAGCCTGTGGAGGAACTCGCACTCAAGTGCAGCTGCCGGAACACACTTATGTGGTATTTGGCGGCAGATTTTCAACTTGAACGTGGTTGCTACCCAGGCGGGCATTAGAAAAAGCCCTACCACCATGCTATGGTTTCCTCACGATGTTTTCTTTCATCGAAAGCTCAAGCTCATTGTTCGTGGCTGGATTCGAATTCACGTCTCTTGACGCGAAGTCGTACACACTACCATTGAGCTATCATCGCTTCGACAAATGCGAAAGTGGGTTTATTGTGAGGCTTCGATCGGGTTAATATTGGTTTTGTTACACAAATCGGATGTCGTAATAAAAAAACCCCTACTTACATTATGTTTTTCAAGAAAAATAGTAACCTATCTCCGTGTTCAAGGTCCCATCTATCTTATACCAAAATCCATCATAGCAGATTCAGCGTTTGAGGCGTGAAAGCGTAACAAACAAACAAACTCACTTTCGCATTTATTATATTAGTAAGAATTGTTGCCCGTTTTTCAAACGTTTTTCCATATAGCTTTGTTCCTAATGGTCATAGCGTGATGTTTATTAGCCTAAAGCCTTCAATGGTATAAGCCTACATCAGAAGAAAAATGTAACGCGTTCAAACAAACGTTTCTTTCTTTTATATAGATAAACATAACATTTATAGACGACTGTTTTTCTTCCATGAACAGCCGAGAGCTTTGTCAGACGCGCGCGAAAGCTCCGACATATTCGTCGAAAGCGCAGTCAGTTAATTATATTGATGGTAATAAAAATAAATTCACTCCCACACAGTTCGGTTGCCGTTACTAATTTTATTCATCGATTATGTATTCTACAATCGGACAGCTATAAAATTACAAAGTGCGGTGACTGTATTTTAATTATGCTAATTATGACATACAATGCCGGGCGGATGTGCGAGCGAGCGCAGATCGTGGGCGCGGGGTCACTGTTGTTACCGCTGTGGGTTCATCTTACATGGTTTTTATAGTTTATTGGTTTAGCATAATGGACGTAATCGAATCTCGTGTTAAGTGACGATGTGGCCCGAGATGGTGGACACGCTACAGCTAGTGGAGGGACAACCTTTCAAATGCGACCAGCACGACACCTATATGTTGTATTCGGCGGCAGTTTTTCAACTTGAGCGTACTGGCTAGAGGCCATTCATTAATTACGTAAGGGTGTTGAGGGGTGGGGGGTTGAGAAAATCCCTACATTTTCTTATGTTGTGGGGGAGGGTGGTGAAGCTCGTTCTAACGTAATATTTCGTGAATCAGAATTAAATATTAAAAATCCAATTCCATTTCAGATACCAAATTGTTTACTTAATTTAAAAGTGCGCAGTCGAATTTTAATTTTATTTAAATAATTCTTATTTCTTATTGAAAAAACATTACTTATTAAAATCTCATATGTTTTACTGTTATCCATGTTTGGTTCTATAGAAAAAAATGTTGTACATTTTTTCGTTAAAAAATAAAAAAAAAACATTTCCTTTCCTAAAATAACAGTCTATTATTACAAAGATCAAGATAGAATATTACGTAAGAAAATGGAGGGCGGTTCGAGAAATCTTACGTATACTTACATGAGGGTAGGGGGGCGGGGTGGGTCAAAAGTGACCAAAATTTCCCTACCGTAGTTAATGAATGGTCTCCTAGCCGCCAACAAAGAAAGCAGTCGCTGGTCTATAACAATACAGAAGCCTGAAATGTCGCCGTGGTACATTTTCGTGGTGTTGGGTGATTAGCATCCGATAAGCCACGACATGCCCCTGACACCTTCGACCTGAGCTCGGACCATGCCTTTGTGCGTTGTGATGAGGGAGTCCGTAAAACCTGGGATTTTAAATACCACGTTAACAAAAGTGGGTGGTAGCGGGGCGGGCATTAGGTAAAGCCTTACCATCATTGCTATAGTTTCATACGATGTTTTACTTCACTATACGGTCAAGCCCATTACAGGGATTCGAATCCACGTCCATTGATGCGCCGTCCGTTAAATGCTATAAAGCCAATGCGCTAATGCCTTTTCTTTCGTAGGAAGATCTTACATGAGATACCCACCTTCCGCCGCACAGTAAAAGTATGGGTTAAGTCAGATTCTTACTGACTAAAAACATTGCACCAGGATTATTTTTTATTCTTAAGGTATAGCGTTATGGCCGTAATCTCACCTGGTCTTAAGTGATGATACGGCCCAAGTCAGTAGACACGCTAAACCTGTGGAGGAACTGGCTCTCAAGTGCAGCTGCCGAAACACACTTATTGGTATTTGGCGGCTGTTTTACAACTTGAGGGTGGTAGCTAGCCAGGCGGGCATTAGAAAAAGCTCTACCACCATGCTATGGTTTCCTCACGATGTTTTCCTTCACCGGAAGCTCAAGCTCATTGTAGGTACTTGGCTTCGAACTCACGACCCTTGACGCAAAGTCATACATACTACCACTGAGCTATCATCGCTTCAATTGATGGAGCGCTTTCACATTCATCATCTAAATTCGCTAAATACCTAAACCTATAAAGAATAAAAAAATATATAAGTCATCACCGCGTAAGTGAGCCCAACAGCAACGCATTCCGGTGCATTAACGATTAATAAAATCCCAAATAACTGAACGGATTAAGAACAGAAATAAAGTTTAACAATGAAGTGAATTTGAAGAATTCAACTTAAAAAAAGGTCATAAAAAAGACGTTATTATTTTGAACACAAACCGCAGATAACAGATAGGTCACTCGACCATGCGATTGATTTTTTTTTTTTATATATAATACCTGTGTTAAAACTACGAAGGACCAAAACCTTCATATTGTGTTGTTATCATTGGACAAGTCAGATATATTTTATTTCAAGCTTTTGTCTGTCTTTTTTTCATGTATCGTTTGGAAACAATAACACGTGATGTAAAGTAACTATATTGCCCAAGATAGGACTGGATCCCAAATGCAACTGCCGATTTAAATCCGTACAGGTATTTTACGATAGACCTTCAATTGAAGGTGGTAGCAAAATAGGCGGCCATTAGTATCCTAATCATGGTATAGTGTCATCACGATGGTTTTCTGCACCGAAAGCTCAGATTAATGGCACAGATGCAAACTCACGACTATTGCCATGATACATGCAACCATTAAGCCATCCTTGCTCTGAAACTAATCTTAGTTTTACGCTTCACTTATACGCATTGTTCATAGCAGGCAAGCAGATGACATATATTATAGTTTAATCTGCCTTTGATGCTTTAGCTGTACGTGATCAATACATATCAAATGAAATAATCGAAGGTACCTGAATACTTCCTGATTTCTATGGGACTTACGAGTTCTATCCACGAGGCCCAGGGGCTGATATCTCCGTCGGTAGTAATCCTCGGATGAGAGGCATACAGCTGCGAATAAATGATAGTGTATCACATGCGGTAGTCCCTATTTCCAGACACACTAACTAATGCGTATTTTTTTATACTTAAGGTATAGCGTTATGAACATAATCTCGCCTGATCTTAAGTGATGCTACGGCCTAAGGTGGTAGACACGCTAAACCTGTGGAGGAACTGGTTCTCAAGTGCATCTGCCGGAACACGTTTATTGGTATTTGACGGCAGATTTTCAACTTGAAGGTGGTTGCTAGCTAGGCGGGCATTAGAAAAAGCCCTAGCACAATACAAATTATACTACGCCAATGACACAAACGACGCCGTATGTCGGTTCGTCCAAAGGACTGTGAGTACGCTGGCTAAAGAAATTGTCACCTATAAAATTAAGATGGCTATAAAAATCAGAGATATGGATACAGTATATAAAAGTTCCAGCATAATAAAACAGTACTTTACCGCAGCTGATCCAGCGAGTCAATAATATCACAAGTACTATCAAAATACTGATATTAATAAAAATCTAATGTATATTTTTTTTTTAATTTCGTGTTACCGTGTTTGTGGTCGCATACCTCCGAAACGGCTCGACCGATTTTAATGATTTTTCATGTGAAATATCTACAGGCGATGGTAAACCTGATTATTGGCGTGGCGATACAGGCCGTGGCGACGCATCGTCACGCTGCATGTTTTATTTTTCATTATGCTATATTTATTACCTGTCGTAAAGTATGTTTTTATGTATATTACCTGCACAAAATGATTTATATGTTTTACATCTACCAGGCGTCTCCCGACGACTCATTTTTATTATATGTATGTTTAATAGGCATGAAAATAGGTCGTAAAGTATACTTCAGCTAGGTGATTAGGGTGAAAAATCTTTATTTTTCTTACAATATTTTTTTGTATTTTATATTTGTGTGGCGTCACAAAATCTCTAATGTGTTTTAGCATAAAAAGCATTAAAAATAAATAATGTCCCAAATATTCATACCCTCATTCTCTAATTTTTTATCGGGATTTAATACAACCAAAGCATTCAATACAAATATTTTTTAAATGCAGAACATAATGTGCTAGGTTAGCTTATTACGTATATAGAAGAAGACCACTTATAAGTAAGTTATGTGTGTTGTACAATTTTATAAGGAATATAAAAGAAACATAATAAAATACAATTAAATGAAAATGGCACAGAACAAAACTCTGCAGTATGAGGAAATAAAAAAGGAAACACTAGTATTATCCTGTTTAAACAATCTTTGAACCAATATTCTGTTTAACCTCAAATTAAGCTTAAAAACTATCGATTTAGAGATTAATTTAATCACGTTTAATGATTTTACATACAGATTAAATGAAACTGAGCTCCTTATCTATATCTTACAAGTTTTTTTTTATAAGGGGGAAACCGACCAAACGTGTCTCCTGATGGTAAGTGATCACCGCCGCCCATAGGCACCCACATCACCAGGGGAATCGCAGTTGCGTTGCCGGCCTTTATTTTGGAGGGAGTCAGCGTCAAACAGCTATATGTGAGGTTTCCTTTATAGCGACAAACCTAATAGAGACTTTGGATTTCATCACGATATCGTGTACGTAGTGAACCATCTGGATTTCTTACTTTGCTGTGGCACAAAGCTACATTCGTAAATCTTTTTTAATACGCAGTCTTATTGTTTCACTTTATTTCTCTTCTTGCCCAACGGAATCTCATGTAAATACGTCGACGTTTACAGTCGTAAATATGATAATGTTAAATTTAACTTTCACACATTTATTTATTTTAACGCATGGCGGCGGAGTGACGTCACTGTACCTGATGGTAACTATAGGACCAGTAACTATCAATAAATCATACCTTTCGCATCATTGGACACTCTGGGTTCGATCCCTGGAGTTTCAGTGAAGAAATACATCGTAGTAAGCCATAGCATGATGACAGGGCTTTTTGTTATGCCAGCTACAGCCTTCAAGTTGAAAATCTGCCGCCAAATACCAATAGCTATGTTCCGGTAGTTGCACTTGACAGCCAGTTCCTCTACAGGCTTAGCGTGTCTACCAACTTGGGCCGTATCGTCATTTAAGATCAGGTGAGATAATGTGGCGATACGGACCAACCTTAACTATAAAAAAATTTATGAAAGAAAAAAACTGATGAGTTTGTTTGATCGAATGCAATAATTTCAAAAACTACCTGTCGGGTTTGAAACATTGCCCTACGATAAAAAAAATAAAGGTTACAGGTTATTTAACATCGCGCTAAGACGCTAAATGGTTGAACAAAATTAAAAAATAACATGCTAACCAAGAAAGATGCCATGTGGTAAGTCAATGGGGTACAGTTCGGCGACTATAAGGTTGGGGCCCGACTTTCCATCAGGCCGGGTCGGTCGCTGGGGTGACGCGGTGATTGCATGCACGAAACCTCATCGTCCCAGGAAGGCGACAGACGGCCGTGGGGTTTAGGGGCTATTCTCGGTGGTTAGCGCCGGGTGAGACCTACATACCACTCTCAATCCCCCCGGGCTGGGAGGGGATGCGTAAATGCATTTCCCCGGGGTACACAAAAGGGCTTCAAACTTATTAGGTCGCTATCAGCTAGACAGGCCAGGATCTTTTAAAAGATTATGGAGAGTTTTAGCTGGTGTACCACTCGATCCCACTTCAAATGCGTTTAATAAAAATTCGGAATATCCAAAAGTGCATGCCACATTCCAATTATTTAATTTTAAGGGGGAAAACAAGAAATACCAATCACTTGTTTTATTCATTACTTATTTTCTACTAATTACTCTACATTTTTCAAGTAAGCATGAAGCGCTAACCTCATTATTAGGAAATAAAATTCGGCCCGGCTGTACTGTTTCGGTATCATTGCCTTTTCCTTAAAAAAATTGGCAATAAAAAGCTTGTAAATAAATAAATTCAAAAATGAGGCGATAAAAAATATTTTATTATTAAACTACGGCTATTGATATGAAATAGCTAACTGATTGGTCTTATTCTAAAGATTATAAACGATAAACGGTCTATATAAGTTAATTTTTTCGCGAGTTATCGTCACCACCACTTATAAAAAAAAACGGACGTGCACGTAAATTTTTTAAACAGTTTGTACAAGGTAGCAATATAAATTTGTTTTTTTTTTTTTGTTTTTTCACATAATATGACATAAATTATTTGGAGTGTTTTCTTGAAATACATCTTCTCATATTATCGCATAAATGTAGACAGTTTTTAAACAGTATGAAGCGTGCAATTTATTGAAAAAATCTCAAGCAGGATTTATTCCTCAAATATAACTTATAACTTGAATGGTACGGTCATAACGCACGGAAGCGATGGACGATTAACAATTCTACTGTAATAATTGAACAGACAAAAATAAATACAAAATTCATACTTTAAACAAACGTCAGATGTATCGTACATCCGTGGGAACATTGCACAGAATCTCTGAATAAAATACATATAACACCTTAAGTCGAAAGCGATTAGTTCCAATTTACTCTAACGAATATAAGATATTTGATGGTAAATGTAAAAACCATACACAAATACAAACTTTATGTCTTGAGTGTAAAGTCCTTTATCCTTTTAAAAGCCACCGTTTTTTTTACACAATAATGTTTGTGTCATGTCGATAGAAAATTTTATTAATATTCTTACAATTGATCGGGGAGATTATTTGTGGAAAAACTTCGCGATGATAGCTCAGCGGTAGCGTGTACGACTTCGCGTCAAGGGACGTGGGTTCAAACCTAAGCACCTACAATGAGCTTGAACTTTCGGTGAAGGAAAACATCGTGAGGAAACCATAGCATGGCGATAGGGCTTTTTCTAATGGCTGCCTGGCTGGCAACCATCCTCAAGTCGAAAATCTTCCGCCAAATACCGATAGGTGTGTTCCGGCAATTGCACTTGAGAGCCAGTTACTCCACAGGTTTAGCGTGTCTACCAACTTGGGCCGTATCGTCACTTAATATCAGGTGAGACTATGGCCATAACGCTAACCTTACTTATTTAAAAAAATACATATATCAAATACCATAATTTTATAATTTAGAATAAAGATACAACGTGATAGCTTAAGATCATACCAAGAACGTTATGTGTCTAAGTTAACAATATACTTTTTTTATATATATGGTTTCGCGTCTTGGCCACAAGCTCATCTGGCGTTAAGGTGGACGTGCTAAGCCTAGTGGAACGAATGATTCTCAAGGGCAATGCCCTGAACACACCCATAGGTATTTGGGGGTAGATTTTCAACTTGAGGGTGGTAGGTACTTAATACAAGAAATGTGTGCGCTGGTCTCTCGAAAGTCGAAGTGTCGCCGTGGTGTGTTTTAGTAGGTAATATTGGGTGATTAGCATCGCATGCCTCTCTCGCCTTCAGGAAGTTCGTTAACAGTAGAATTTTAAACACCACGTTAGTAAAACAAAGAGCATTAATAAGTCGACTGAGCATTAGAAAAACTCTACCACAATGCTATGGTTTCATCACGACGTTTAGCGGTATCTATGATGCGGTATTTTCTTAAAATTATCTTTGTTATCATTACATGTCCTGACGATTCGAGGATATGAGAACAAAGCCATGATATTGTTGATCATCACTGGATCTTGACACGTCTGCAAGGTTTTAAATCAATCAGACTATTTTTTATAAATATACTTAAGGTTTAGCGTTATGACCATAATCTAACCTGATCTGAAGTGACGATACGGCCTAAGTTGGTAGACACGCTAAACCTGTGGAGGAACTGGCCCTCAAGTGCTGCTGCCGGAACACACCTATTGTATTTGGCGGCAGGTTTACAATTTGAGGCTTCACGACTCTGTGTTAAAGAACTTTGTGTCAAAAGATTACCCTTCTATTGATAGAATAATTGTGTTTGGTGAGGCGAAAGTCCCGCCATCTAGTTTGTTTATGAGAGAGAGATTATATATGAGATTGTGTTCTTACGGGGGGTGACGTTTGACATTAACAACGACGCGCTGATTGCAAAAAATTCCGCACAACCGTTCTCGATATCTGACCCGCATACCGCCGCGAAAACCTTGGTTTGAACTAAAACCATCTCCATTTTGGAGCGCTTGTGAAATATATAAATATAGATGTTGCAGAACATTATTTAAAGTGAAGTGAGTGGACGTTTTGCTGGTGACCACCAAGCTCCGTGACTGTTGGAACCTTGGAAGATTGGCAGCTGCAATAAGGGAAGATCGGTAAGCGAATTTACGCATTAAATGCTGAGTTGAGTGCCAGATCCACCCTCTTCCGTTCACGATCTCACTATAAGCAAACAGACAAAGTTAGGCTGACACGCTTCCCGTGTTCAGCCATAAAGTGTTCTCAAGCCGCTGAGTGAGCACGGCTATTTACACGCCTGCCTCGCCAGTGTTCACGACTTCGTTTGCATGGAAGTAATATATATTTAATAATTTTTTAGTAATTAATAAGTAATAGTAATTGTTTTTAATACATCTTTGCAGGACACTACCTACATTCAAAATTTCTTTCACCATTAAAATGCTATATTATTCCTGAGTAATAAAGGCTATAAATAACATTTTCTATATGTATATATAAAAATAATTAAATAAAATTTTAGCTGCACTCGAACAAAGACGCGGGCACAGCTTGTAAACTATAAAAAAGTACTCACAGAGAGATGCCAATAGCAGTGAAGAGTTTAAATTTAGAAACAATTACATTTTTGTTCCTATTTCAAAATTAATTTAATATCAAAATTATAATTTTTTAACGTAATAAACAATATATTATACTATTTTCGTTTTCACAAATAAACCCTATTATTATTATTATTATATGATTTCTATTTTCATCAAAACCGGCACGGACTCAGCAAGACTAAGCTCCGTCCCAGACTTCGTTCGCGTTGAATGAAAAATTATTTAATAACTTTTCGAAAACAGCTCTGCTCCTATTTGCGGTAGCGTGATGTTAAATTGTTTAAAGCCTTCTTCAATGAATGCTGTAACAAATACAAAACGGATTTTCTGAATCACAACTGTCTGTTTCTAAGTTTACCGCGCTCAAGCAAACACACTTTTCCGCTTCGTAATGTGAATATTGAAAAATTTGTTAAATATGATATGATTTTGTGGTGAACATGTTTTTGAAGTGACACTTATCTACGCAAGCTTGACTTGGGGAACGAGCTGGTGAATGCGTGACGAGGGTGTTACGAAAAGTGTGATCGGGCGAGGCGAACGGAAGTTGAGAGGAAGGTATAAGTTAGTGAGAAAGAGAAATGTTACGTTTCGCATATTACTGTAGAGGCGAGAAAGAGAGCAGCGAGCGCACATTTTCATTCTCTCTTTTTCTCATAGCCAGAGAAGTTTTACTTCCGTCGTGTGATCTAAATTAAACTCGTTTATTTTTTTCACAAGCCGACGGTACATAGATACCTGCCTGTAATATAAATAAAGAAGTAATTTCATCAACAAACATGAAAATTCCTGATTGATTCAGTTCCCGGAAAAACTCTTGGCGCCATATTTATTATCGGTTTTTATATTGCAGTGAATTAATTTTTGTGTATCGGTAGACTTTCGGGTCAAAAGAGCCGGTTGCAAAATAAATATAGATATGGCTATTAATTTAAAACACTCACGAGGTCCATTTCTACTTTCAAATTGAATTTCAAGCTAACATTCTCCCGTGTTTTCGTTCGCATGGAACTAACATTAATTTTTCTCAACGAATTAGCCGTTGAAAACCAGAATGTGTATGGTAATTTTCCGGGATAATGATTGTTGTATAAAATTAAACAGTGTATTATTTACTGTATATCCTTATATATACATAGTATATATATATATACGTATCATAATTTTGGTATTGTGGTAGATAGTTTTTGCCCTTCATTCGTGGTTTGGTATACACCTACCATCTTTTATCTCTGCATCACCTAAGTTCGACTGTCATAGAAAACCTATGAGATTAAGTTCATCATTGTACCACACATAAGGTATAAAATAAATAAATAAACAAAATTACATTGGTCTGAAAGCTTCAGGAAAATCGGGTTTGAAGTACATAGGTGATATATATGTAAAGAAAAACATTATTGCTTGTATAAACTTTTGTAATTTAAATATTCCTGGTTATCAACATATTCTGGTACATGGCAACATATTCGATTATCTGTGGTTGATTGAGATATCCCGTCTAATATTATAAATGTGAATGTAAGTTTTTTTATTACGCTTTCACACGAAAACTACTTAACAGATCATCATTAAACTGTGTATACATATCCTTGGAGATACAAGAAGTAACATAGGATACTTTTTATTGAAAAAAAAAAGATAAGATTTTTTTTTTAAATAAGTCTCAAAATCTAGCTACTTTAACGTCATCTAGGATTCCAAAGTATACATGATACCAAGTTCACCGGGTCAGCTTGTCTTCTGTAAATCCTGTACCGGTCATAATAAAAACTAAACAATATCTTTATAGTCCGTGCAGTTCCCGTTTTGGGAATCGACACAATTACGAATATCAAATGTCGTTTCTTTTCACAGATAATATTACTGTTCAAGTCATTGGTTTATGTAAACTTTGCCCATATGTAACTACAACAAAATAAATATATATTTAACAGAGAAACTGAAATTTGTTTAAATTGACTGTGTTTCCAAACTCTAGTAAAATATCTTGTATACATGGAATGTTATGTATAATATTAGACGCGTCGGAAAATGTTCGTTGGCGTCGAGAGAAGCGCCTACATCGATCGTTTCGTTTTGAAGGAAAACTTCTCAAGGGTGGGCTTTGATTTTTTTTTAATTTTAAGGCTAGCCTTATAGTCATAATCTCACCTGATCTTAAGTGATGATACGGCCCAAGTTGGTAGACACGCTAAACTTTTGGAGGTTATTTTGACCCGCAACATTTTTGTGTGACTCTCGCTCGGGTAAATTCGACTTGAGGCAACTAAGGGAGTGAGAGAGATATATAGTGCTGTTTTACTGCTGCCGTGTCGTCTTAAGCACACCGTTTTTATTAATTTCTATTTTTATTTACTTATGTAGAGACAGCTGGCAGTGTAGAGTGTAGAGTTCGAGAGCCAGTCCTCCTATAAAGGTCGGCAACGCATCTGCAATTCCTCTGGTGTTGTGAGTGTCCATGGGTGGCGGTGATCACTTACCATCACATGATACGCTTGCTCATTTGCGCCTTTTTCCATAATATATATTTATTAATAATTTAACGTGGATTGACAAGAGTTGAAAGCTTTACAATGAACCAGATACATGATCGTAGCATGATAGTAGAGCATATTCTAATGCCTGTATTGCTAACTACAACTCACAAGTTGAAAAATCTGTCTTCAAATACCTTTACCAAAATGCAGCACCACTTAAGGGCCAGTCCTTGCACAAGGCTTAGCATGTTCACCGTCTTGAGTCAGATCATCACTAATTATCATACAGTATAGTTTCCATAACGCCTCTATAAATGATAACATGAAATAAAGTTTGTACATTTGTATGTATGTATGTTTATATAGTTTATTTATGTTGACTACATTTTGCTTAATTAATATGATATTAGTTATGGGTTATTTTTATTATGTTACTAGTAATTTTTCCTTAATACATAAATGCTGGTTAGCTGGAAGAAAATGCCTTATGGCATTAAGCTCGCATAAGAAAAAGCCCTACCACCATGCTATGGTTTCCTCGCGATGTTTTCCTTCACCGAAAGCTCAAGCTCATTGCCGGTGCTTTGATTCGAGCTCGCGTCCCTTAACGCGAAGTCGTACACACTACCGCTGAGCTATCATCGCTTCAAAATTATTATTTTCTTCTTTTTAGGGTTGTGTGAATGAAATTTTAATATATTCTGTTCATCTTGTAATAAACCGTCGAAGTATTTCACTCTACATATATTCACTTATAATAATAATCATGTACTTTTACTCATGGTTCCGTGAATACCAAAATACATAATCATTCACAACTATAATCCTGTTCTTAATATTGTTGGAACTCATACACCTAGTAACTATGGCAGAGAGAATAACACCGAGCAGTGTCCGAGGCTTGCGACACGGATGTAGGTTTTAGGAGGCCTCCATTGTTGACGCGCGTCAACATTCACCTTCACCACCATTCCCTCTCTCTCCGTCCAGCATAAACTATTCCCGATAATTATTTACAACATAAACATCAAATATATCAATCAGTCTTGTCAATAATAGAAAATATCTTACGTGAATCTCTGGCCTCGAGTGCTTCGTTTTGGCTGAACCCATAGCCGCGCTCGGGTCGTGGAATATATAGCAATCGGTGTTAATAAACTACCCATCTCTAGTTTTTTTATTATTCCGTATATATTATAGTTGAAGTTAGTTGTTTACAAAAAATATAAACATATATATTTTCTCACATTTTCATGCATTCTAACTTATCGTGAAGTTAGTATAAAATCAATTAAAAAAAAGCGATGATAGCTCAGTGGTAATGTAAAGGACGCCGTGTCATGAGAAGTAAGTTCGAACCCAACCACCTACAATAAGCTCAAGCTTTCAGTGAAGGAAAACATCGCGAGGGAACCAACGCTTCCTTCAACCAAAAATGGGTTTTTCTCATGCCCGCTTGGCTAACTACCACACTCAAGTTGAAAATCTGCCACCAAACACCAATAGGTGTGTTCCGGCAGCTGCATTTGAGAGCAGTCCCTCCAAAATAAAGGCCGGCAACGCACCATCGATTCCACTGGTGTTGGAGTGTCTATGGGCGGCGGTGATCACCTACCATCAGGTGCAACGCTTGCCAGACAAGCGAGCTAATAGAAACATAATAAAAAAATGATTGTCGTAACTTAACATAGATCACGTAATTAGATAGAAACAAATTCCTCGATATGTTACATCAAGATATTCCTGACAAGTTATGAGAATAACTTTGTATGGGAAAGAAAGAGACAGTATAATTAAACGTGCGAGAAGAAAAGAGATAACCGAGATTCCTGTGATTAAAATCATTCATAACAATATTTATGTAATTTAAACAAACACACGTGTTACAAAATGTTTTATAGACAACGTGTGACGGACGGACGGACTTTCCGCGTGTTTTATTACGAAATAAAAATATTAATATACATACAAACATAGTGGGTGGTCGGAATGGTGTCTCTATTTTATATATCGTCTATTTTTTATAGTATATAGATTTAGCGTTATCGCCACAATCTTACTTGATGTTAAATGACCATGTGGTCCTAGATGGTGGAAAAGCTAAGCGTAACAGACGAACTGGCTCCTAAATGCAACTATCGGAATATATCTATAAGTGTGTTTGGTGGTAGATTTCCACTTGAGGTTGGTAGATAGCTAAGCTGGCAATATAAAACCCCTACCACCATCATATGGTTGTTCATAATATATACCTTCCTAGCTACCACCCTCAAGTTGAAGATCTACCTCCAAATACCAAAAGGTGTGTTCCGGCAGTTGCACTTGAGAGCCAGTCCCACTACATGTTTAGGGCGTCGATCAACTTGGGCTGTATTGTCACTTAAGATCAGGTAAGATTACGGTCATAACGTTAAATATAAACAATACAAAAAAATAAGATTCGTTAGAGAGATTCGAACTGACGTCCGTGCACGTTACCACTGAGACATGTGTACTGCCAATTACCCTCAAAATCCGTACCCACTTTAAAAGTATCGTGTCCCAAGCGCCTATAAAATCTTTGAGTAAATAAGGAATAAAATAAAGAATACGATACATTTGACGTTCCATTGCAATGTAAATGATAAATCTACAGTACCAAAGTTTTACACGAAAAGGGAATCCACAATCCGATAGAATGCGGGGATTAATCTAAATCTAAAGGTTAACCGATTTGCTCTCCCACGCGCTCCGACCGCGCGGGGTGTTCGGGTATGTTCGGGTATCATCGGCCGTCTTCGGCAACGTTCGGGGCACGCGCCGTCCTACGAACGCGATCGGCTTACCTCGGCAAGGTTCGCCGTGCAACCTGTTCTAGGCTACCGTATATACTGAAGTAGGGTGACTATAGCTTGTAACACTTCGAGACGTTCCTTGGATTCTTAAGTGTAGATTTAGACAGTGCAGGGATTCGGAAATCCCTTTTTTTTGAGATTGCCGATTCGTTGTCGTATTCGAAAGTAATTAAAAGCCTGATTAGTAAATGTATTACTTAGTATTTACAAGTGTTTTACTGATCTAAGAACCTTAGACTTTACAAGGAATGAAATTTTCCGAAGCGATATGAATCTATTCAGTTCGCTATTAACAAATAAATAAAAAAGTCCGGAAAATCCAAAGTGCAGGCCTCATAATTTCATTTTGTTTTTATTTAATAACAATTAAACCACATCGAATCAAACCGTGATAAGAAATAGAGTTCTACTCCTAATCATACTGAACCGTAAGAAAAAAAGACTCGATTAGTGAAGTATTTCGGTCGTTAGCATGACAACATACAGGATTCGCACGTACGTACACACAGACGTTCAAGACAGAATTATTTTAAACAGTTTTTTACTAATTTAAACGGATTTTATCGCGGTTATTTATTAATTTTGATCCCGACATTTCGAAAGCTTTTCGACCTTCGTAATCACGGGGCGAGGAGGAAATCATTAGTTCAAATAGCATAAAAAATATCATGAGTGTTAAAAATAGTGTTTTTTCTCAACGCTACGTTTATAAGGTGTGCAACATATTGTGATAAGTGTATTAACTTATCATAATATTTAGTATCTTACAATTTTTAGCCAATTGTATATTAATACATAAATTATTAATTTAAGTCTATATTAATATTATAAAGAGCAAAAATTGTTTCGCTTTAAGGTTCAACGCGCTAATATTAGAAACTACAAGTTGGATTCCAAAATTTTTTGTTGTATTTGATAGAGCAGCCTTTGATAGGCTATTTAACTTCACGCTTGCCAAACCTTATTGCCAGTGAGGTAAACGCTGTATGATTTATTTTATTCTTGTAGATTAGCGTTATGGTACGGTCCAAGTTAGTATACACGCTAAACCTGTGGAGGGATTGGCTTTGAAGTGCAACTGCTGGAACACACCTATTGGTATTTCGCGACATGTTTTCAGTTTGAAGGTGGTAGCTAGCTAGGCGAGCATCAGAAAAAACCCTACCACCATGCTATAGTTTCCTCACGATGTTTTCCTTCTCTCAAGCTCAAGCTCATTGTAGGAGGTTGGATTCGAACTCACGTCCCTTAACGCAAAGTCGTACACAGTACCACTGAACTATCATCGCTCCAATTTATTTTATTGTGTTATCCGATCTGTTTGACAAAATTAATATTTACGCGAGTGAAGCCGCAGGTAAAATGTAGTTAATAATATTAGATCGTTGCTTTATTAACGCGAACTTATATTTAAGTTATATTGTCAGGTTCCAAATCGAGTAATTTGCGTCAATATCTGTAATTTATTACAAAGTATATTACCGGGGGAACCAATTCGTTTTATGGGGTTAAACCAATCAAATAGAAATGGGACTTATCCTGGTAGTACGAAACTTATGGTGTCCGGAACCAGCCAATGTTCATGAGTTTCTATTTTGGATAATGTTTTTTTTGGTGCTTCGCTTATGAATGCCTTGTCGAGTTTACAAGCTGTTCAATTAAAGAGATATTCAAATATTAGGTTTTTTTGTGCATACACCCTTTTCCCCCGAGATACGGCGTTTTGTTTTATAAAATTAAAAGTATCCTAGAGTTACAGTGTAACTTACAGTTAATTATTCGAAGCAGAATCAATGATTTCCGTATCGACAACGAGGTAATAAAGAAGTTGAGATGTAAGAGGTATTGAATATCATCTGAGTTACCCATGCAAACCTCACCACACGCGGTGCACCCTGCCGAGTATACGACGAGGTCCTGTGGATTGCTGATCTACCATGTAACCATGTAATTCTACATCAGTAACCTATTGGTGGTAGGGTTACTGCACGACTGGTTAGCAACCGGAAGCACCCAAAGTTGAGCCTCTGAGTTCCGGCATAGTAGACGAGAACCGACCATTTCCGCCCAGTTCGCTGGTCCCGTCTATAGGCGTCGGTAACCATTTACCATCAGCTGGGCCGTTTGCCTATTTGCCGCTCGCTAGCATACGAAAAAGTGCTACGTTACCTTTTAAATTTTTCTAAAAACATATTCATAGATAGATATACTTTAATTGTAGTTCAATTGTATGTATAAAAGTTAATAATTTAGGAATATTTCTCATTCGAAAAAACAATATTTTCAACAGAGACACCTACGCAATGCTGTGTAAATAAATTAATTGGACATTACGCGTGTGTTCGAGTAATAAAAATTCTTAACGAGGCAATTTATTATAGACACAATCGTTTATTTGCCATTAAATTAATAATGATTATTTAAAAAAAAAAAAAAAAAACATTATTAAATTCTAATACATGATATATGTAAATGTACTATACAAACAGTTCCGTTTGTTTGAGTATACCTAGGTATATTAAATCGATAACGGAATGAAATTTATATCTATACAATTGAAGTGTCTGTTTGTAATATTAAAATTACAGCTTGTATTAAATATATATTAAAGTGTTTATGGTACCTATATGTATTTTTTTTTAGTTTTTGTCTGTATATCTTGTCTTTATCTGTTTGTTCCAGCTAATCTCTTAAAAGGCTGGAACGTTGTTGACGTGAATTTCCCTGATGGATAACTGATGATGTAAGAAGTGACTTCGGTTACCTTTATTTTAGAAAAGAAAATAGGGTTCCTCGAAAAAAAAAAAAAAAAATCTTTTTTTTATTCTTAAGGTTTAGCGTTATGGCCATAATCTGACCTGATTTTAATTGACGATACGGCCCAAGTTGGTAGACACGCTAAACCTGTAGAAGAACTGGTTCTCAAGTGTAGCTGACGCAACACATCCTTTGCTATTTGGCGGCAGATTTTCAACTTGAGTGTTGTTACCAGCCAGCAAAAGCTTTACCAACACGCTATAGTTTCCTCACGATGTTTTCCTTCGCCGAAAGCTCAAGTTCATTGTTGGTGGATTCGAACTCATTAAAAAAAAAACGATTTTTGACGATTTTTGAAATTTAAAAAAATTTTGAGCGACCTCTTAAAATTTTTTTTTAGTTGTTCTTTGGAGAGGGCTCTTAAAACATCAAAAACTAACATTTTTTTACCAGAGCCTGAAAAAAAAATACTCGGTTTTTTTGCGCCACTCTAATATATACACATGCGTATCGAGAAAAAACACTATTTTAACACTCATGATATTTTCGATGCCATTTTTGTTATCTAAACTAGTTATTAAACTGTTTAAAAAAGTTCTGTTTTGGACGTCCGTGTGTCTGTATGTGCGGATCCTGTGTGTTATCACGATAACGACCGAAATACTTTACTAATTGAGTCTTTTTTTTTCTTACGATTCAGTATAATTAGGAATAGAACCCCATTACTTTCACGATCTGATTCGATGTGGTTTAATAGTTATTAAATAAACAAAACAAACAAAAATTACATTATGAGGCGTGCACTTTTGGATTTTCCAAACTTATTAATAGTCATACAAAAATATAAAAGTGCCTTAAGAATTCTCATAGAATCCGTTGAGAGATAGTTGTGAAATTTGTTGAAAATGTATATAGTACAGTAAACAGGGTGCGGGCCGATAGAATCGCGCGCGAGAACTAATTTACGAAATAACTTGCGTTAAGTTAGGACAAGTTGACATCTATGCGAATTGTAAACACTTTAAAACAGTTCCGAACTTCCTTTGTATTGTTATATGAAATAAGAAGTTCGTTAACTTCAAAAACTTATGTGCTAACTAGCTAACTTAAGGAATTATTTACAATTCAAAATGTGAGAATATATAATCTTTAAAAATATTTACCACAGATAATGAGGAAAATTGGTTAATTTAATATTTTTTTTGGTAACCCAAGCAGCCGTGTTGTTTATGGCCAAGTGCTATGAGTAATGCAGTAGACAATCGCTTTTTGCCACTCTACCATGAGTGCCACGTATAGCCTCGTGCTATGTAAATTATATTACAGGAGCGTTCTCTGCCAATTTAGTAGTAGGACAGTGTGTGAGCTGGTGTTACGTGCGGTACAGTAGAAGAGCGCTATTCGCTGTACTATCACCGGTGAAATATATAAACTAATATTAAAGTAAAGCGTTTGCTGTCTGCTACACGATTACTGTCGCAGAATGTAGCATAATGTTACAGTAATTAAAAGAACACCGTCTGTTCTATTACCATCAGAGCAGTGTATAGTCTATTGTTGTAAATATAGTACAGTAAAGGAGCGCTTTCTGCTACTTTATCACCAATGTTTTGTATGGTACAGTAAAAAAGCACTTTCTCCCACGTTATATTTACTACAATGTATAGTCCAATGCTTTGTGTGGTACAGTAGAGTAGCATTTTCTCCTACATTATTTTCAGTATAGTGATAGTCCAGTGCTTTGTATGGTACAGTAGAGAAGCACTTTCTCCCATGTCATCTTCAGTACAATGTATAGCTTAATATTTTGTGTGGTATAGTAGAGAAGCACTTTCTATCACATTCATATACAATTAACAGTTTATAGCTCAGCTTTGTCTGGTATAGTATAGGGGCACTTTCTGTCACATTATCATCAGTACAATGTATAACTTAGTATTTTGTGTGGTATAGTAGAGTAGCCCTTTCTACTATATTCACATACAATTAACAGTGTATAGCTCAGCTTTGTGTAGTATAGTAGAAGAGTACTTTCTGCCACGTTAAGATCATTACAGTCACATAACCCAGTATTATAACCCCAGTATTATAAGTAGTATATTATATATAACCCAGGGCCAACGAGCAAGCGTGTTACATAGTGGTAAGTGATCACCACCTTCCATGGACACCTACAACACCAGAGGAATCGCCTGTGCATTGCCGGCCTTTATAGAAGGGACTGGCTCTCAAGTGCAACTGCCAGAACACATCTAATGGAATTTGGCGACAGATTTTCAACTTAAGGTGGTAGTGAGGCGGGCACCAGAAAAAGCCCTACCACCAGACTATGGGTTCCTTACAATGTTTTCCATCACGGAAAGCTTAAGCTCATTCTAGGTGGTTGGTTTCGAACTCGCGTGCCATGACGCCGCGTTGAGCTATCATCGCTTCCTTTGTCTCCAGTGTATTCCGCCCTGTGTTTTTAATAGCACTGTAGTGAGGCTCTACTTCCTACGTTACCTGGGGCATGACATAGCGTGGCGCTATATGTACGTCAGTAATAAATTCTTACCGTAGCACTGTCACCGGAGCGTATATTTTACGTTTTTGTCCCAACCAAACACACATTACATTCGAGTTATGCAGTAAATGGAGGTCATTACGTAAACGACTGTCTCATCTAAGGAAGGGACGTTCTCGTCTGATGTCCTGCGATTTGCACAAATTGCACTCCCGATGTATTGTGGGAGACGCGGACGGTTTAAATTACGTGTATTTTCCTTGTACGGATTTTCCGGTTGTCCCATTATTTTTTAGTATTTCCAACGCTTCAATATTACATACCAACCAACTAACCTGAAAGACATATAGTCGTTCGTACGCAAATAGGACTATGCGTCAATGATAAAGAAAATTAAGGGAAGAAATGAAATCATTATTAAAGGATAAGTATCGGAATTTGGTATTTTATATTTGCCATCGTAAAATGCTGAAATCGTGAAAAACTGGGCACCCTTTATTTTAGACTGGGTAAGACAATTAACAGTTTCTGGGTAACAGTGATAGGTTTTATAATAAGGTCCCAAAGCACATTACTGGATTACCAGACAGTAGGTTCAAGAACCATGACAAATAGGTTTTGATGTCAGATAGGGTGGATCAGTATGTGAGCGATCATGATGTCTAGAATTGACACTCCTCTCTGTACATCCGCTAATACCTACTGTAACACATTAAACTATTATATATAAAAAAGATAAGAATAAGACCTAAAAAAAACGATGCAGATCGAGTCTCTCGCCGGTTCTTCTCGATGACTGCGTTACTTTCCGAAACGGTGGTAGTTTTGACGTTCATAAACGCCTTCTCAGGGCCTGACTTGAATAAAGATTTTTGATTTGATTTGATTGTCATAGTTGTTGGAGTACCACCACCATATCCATATGATTGCCGCAAACAATTACACAAACAAACTTTTCCACTTCTTAATATTAGTATAGATAACTACCTCGTATCAGAATATAAGACTAGTAATCGACTGTGATAATTCTCGTGTTGGTTTTCCACGGGCTATTATTTAAGCACGGCATATATATATTTATTTTTCAATCCGGTCTTATCACAAACAATCGCTTCGGTAAACTGTTTGTAATGTAAATTGAACAATGGATTGTAAACTAATTGAAGATCATAAAGTGGATTATGTACAACATTATAGACGGGGAGCCAAATGTTTGCTCTACACAAAACGTAATGTTTAATTCGAAGCTTTGTTTTAAGAAATACGTATTAGTTTAACATTAGGATTTCTCAAGGTGTATTTTGACGTTGCTTGGGTGACTGGAAAAGTGCTAACTTTTGACAGGGAAGAAGGGTATATGGAATCATTGTCTTAATAAGTTTTCTACCAGTCAAGTTTGAGTTTCTGAAGGATAGCTCAGTGGTAGTGCACGTTCGCGTCAAGAGACGTGAGTTCGAATCCAAGCACCTACAATGAGCTTGAGCTTTCGGTGAAGGAAAACATCGTGAGGAAACCGTAGCATAGTGGTAGAGCTTTTTCTAATGCCCGCCTGACTACAAATACCAATAGGTGTGTTCCGGCAGCTGCACTTGAGAGCCAGTTCCTCCACAGGTTTAGCGTGTCTACCAACTTGGGCCGTATCGTCATTTAAGATCAGGTGAGATTATGGCCATAACGCTAAACCTTAAGTATAAATAAAACCTACTCTTGTCAGCTGCTTAGGACAAAGAGGGCATCCATAAAGAACTCATCTGGTCAACTACAATCATTATTTGTTCATATGATGGTAGGTATTAGTAGTTGTTTTACGTGTAAAGCCGCGTGTCATCTGATGGTAAGTAATCACCGCTGCACATGGATAACCACAACTCCTGGGGAACCGTAGGTGCGTTGCCGGCCTTTATCGGAGGATTTATCCGCACCTCTGGCAACGTGTATGCAAAACGATGGTCGATGGTTCAGCATTACGGCTACAATCTTACATTATGTAAAGTGACAAATGTAGTCCCACAAACATTAGCCTCGTTATGCTTACTAATATTATAAATGCGAAAGTTAGTTTGTTTATATTTTACGCATTCACACCTAAATTACTGAATCGATTATGATAAATTTTGATATAGAGATAGATCGTATCCTAGAGACGCTGATAGACTACTTTTTCTGACGACAAATTTATTGAAAGTTAGGTTATGAGAGGCATAAACTTTGTATGAAACTTTTTATTGCGTCTCCAATTTACTTCAAACTTTAGGGAATACCCACTTATAAATAATTTAATCAAAATCAACGCGAGTGGAGCCGCTGGTAAAAGCTAGTAAAATGGTAAATGCAAAATTGAGTTTGTTTATTACTTACGCTTCCACGCCTTATCCGCTGAATCGATTACGATGAATTCTGACACAGAGATAAATGGGTACCTGGAGACCGTGATAGGACACTTTTTTCGCGAAAAACTTACTGGAAGTGGAGTAAAGAGAGGGAAAAAACTTTGTTAGAAACTTTTTTTACGGCAACCGATTTGTTTACCAGAATCAATATTAACGCGTGCGACGCCGCAGGTAAAATCTAGTTTATAACATTCGTTAGCATTTTGACTAACATACTTCATTAGTTTTTCGAACAGTCCGAAAGAAAAATAATTCGACAAAGATTCAAATTATTTTTCTATATCCATTGTCTGACTGACAGAATCAATGAATACAAAGAAACGTTTCTGCTAACGCTGTTTAGCAAGCTCTCTACCTAATATAATTGTCCCCGGCGTGCCGAATAGGAGTTAGTCGAGTAATAAAACTTGAAACTAAGGAAACGTCGTCCAATATCAAGCCCTGATTGATTTACTGCCACTTTAAACGATAAAGCACCACCCGATACCTGCTTTACTGAGTTCCGTGAGTTCAATGTGTTGTTTTATAGTTTAAGGCTCACAGTTACTATGTAGGTATTTCGTACGTCAGTTTCACACCTGGAGGGTAATGGTGTCGGAAACTTTCAAAACGATCGATATCGATTCACTTTATTTCATTTAGGCCCTGAATACGCGCTTATGAAGGTCAAAATTACCACCGGTTCGAAAAGCGGTCGTACAAAACATAGGATCTAAAAGTTATCAAGCTGATTATCAATTGCGGGTAGTTAGAAATTCTGACTATAAATTAAATGGTAATACTGAGATTATTGAGAATAGTTTGGTTTTAACACACATAATTCTGATATAATGATATTAAATTGGAAAAGTGTTCATAACGTAAGTAAATGGGATAAAATGTTGTGTAATGTTATGACATATTATAGATTCGAAGTGATGATAGCTAAGTGGTAGTGTGTAGAAACGCCGCGTCAAGGGACGTCAGTTCGCATCCACTCCCCCTATAATGAAGTTGAGCTTTCGGTGAAAGGAAAACATTGCGAGGAAACCATAGCATGGTGGTAGAGCTTTTTATATTACTCGCAAGACTAGCTACCACCTTAAAGTTGAAAATCTGCCGGCAAATAACAATAGGTGTGTTCCGACAGTTGTACTTGAGAGCCAGTACCTCTAATAAAGGCTGGCAACACACCTACAATTCCGCTGGTATGTGGGTATCCATGGGCGGCAATGTTCACTTACCATCAGGTGACATGCTTACTCGTTTGCTACTTATGACAATAAAAAAAAACTTTAGTCTCCTATTTCATTCGCATGTAAGTCGAAATTTCAAAAGCACTCGAATAAATATTTATTTACTTTTTATCAGTTCCTTATTACAAAGTTTTATGGTTTTATGTTCAATAATACATAACAGTCATATAAACTTTCGACCTCTTTTTTACATAAGAGGCAACTTCTTTCCCAAGATCTAGTCTACCTCTGTACCAAATTGCATCAAAATCAGTTGAGTCGTTTAGGCGTTGTAGGGACACGTAATATGATGCTAATGTAGACTATTGAATGTGATCGCGTGGTTTATGGATGTGTGAATATTGCATATAAATGAGGAAAGAATGTATGTTTGTAGAGATATCTGCGCTACGTTGCTCAAGTTCAGTTTACCAGTCTTATAATATAGTCAGTGAACGTAACACGACGTTCATAGTCCCAGATGTATGTAGGTAACCCTATACATTATGGTAGGGCTTTTTCAAATGCTCGCCTGGCTAGCTACCACCCTCAAATTGTAAACCTGCCGCCCAATACCAATAGGTGTGTTCCGGTAGCTACACTTAAGAGCCAGTTTCTCCACAGGTTTAGCATATCTACCAACTTGGCCGGTATCGTCACTTAAGATCAGGTGAGATTATTGCCATAATGATAAACCTAAAGTTTAAGAATGTATGTAATATACAGACATACATTCGCATTTGTAATATTACTAGGGTAATTAGGGATGAATAATAAATTAACGCTGAGTTAGTTACCCATAACAATAATATAAATCGATAAAGAATCCGTAATTCTCTCACGCATCAACAAACAAACAGGCAGAGAAACGTTATAACATAAAAACAACGAGCTCATAGCGAATTTTATTAGTTTTTACATCGCAACTTCAATTAACATTATCAGTTACGTTTAATGACATCTGAAATTTTTTCAGCCATCATTATACTCGTAGCTAAGGTATTTGCCCTTGTTATATTTGGCATAATACTTGCATCCACCACCCTTAACCTTCTAACTCCATAAACTCTACCTTCGTTGTCTACCACGCTGCCCATAGCGCAAGTGCTCGTATAGTGAAACATCGAGGCACTCACATGCTTGGCGTAACACCTCCAATACTCAGTGCTGCCGTAAATAACATTTGCACACTGTTCTAATTGTAAGTCCACAAGTTCAGAGTTAACACTTCTGAAGTAAGTTGTATTGGTGATGCGCAGGAAGTCGTCAATATAGCGTACCATGTTGTTTAGGTCAGACTGAACGCTATAGAAGTTTTCTGTTATCACAGGCGCGTCCCTTGGATCTGAACTTCTTAGCTGGACCGTACCTCTGGATTCTGGGTGGAAAAGCACAAGTAAAGTGAACATAGTTTCCCTTCCCACGCTATCGTACTGGAACCTGTCACAAATTTTGTTCTTGTATCCCAAAACGACAGAGCAAACTATTAGGATGTATGGTGTATCGTGGGTAAAAATTAAACTTGTCACTTGGTATTCAGGGTAATCTTTCGACTTATCCAAGGTAACCCCACCTATTAAAATCGGAAAAGGTAATTTCGTCAGTGTCGGCAGTTCAGGAATTTCAATAGATCTCTTCGTTTTATGGACGAACGCGACAGCGACGTGATCTTGCATATTTTTGCCAACTTCCTGTAAATCTTGTACGACTTCAATGTTCATCTCTTCCAAATGTTCCTTCGGGCCTATCCCAGATAGCATCAGTAACTGAGGTGAGTTGAAAACACCAGCCGAAAGTATAATTTCCTTTCTAGCTTTGAGAGTGATTATGCTGTCACCGATATCGACCTTAACACTTCTGGCGATTTTATTTCGAATATTTATTTTTAAAACTAATGCTCTACGTAAAACAAATAAATTTTTCCTATTCCCAATATGATATAGATAAGCTTGAAACGTATTCTGCCTTTTACCATCGCCTATTGATAACATTGATTCAGTATACCCCAGAGACTCATTTCCATTCAAGTCTAACACTGCAGGCGTGCCGGTTTCAGCGTAAGACTTTAAATACTTCTTTGATTTTTTCTTAGGCTCCTTTGTTATTTTCATAGGTCCTTGAGTACCGTGATATTTGCCATATTCTGAGTTTAACACTTCCTGATTTTGTAAAGTTTCACTCTTGATGAAATATTGTAATACGTTTTCATATTTCCAAGAAGGATCTTTGAGGTACTCCGCCCAAGAATCGAAATCGTGACGCGTACCACGTAAGTAAATGAAATGGTTTATTCCACTGCTACCTCCTAAACACTTGCCAGATGCTAAATTGAATCGGTCGTTTTGTTGAGACTGAGATGCAATCTCACGCTGGGATTTGTATTGCCAGTCTTCGTAAGAGTTCTGCAGCTCAAAGAAGAGGCCTGGAATCTGATGCAATATTTCAATATATTAAATTCAAACAAATGTACATTTTTTTTAATTTAATTTTGGAATTGCATATGGAATACTGCAAGTTTTCATAAGAGTTCTGAAGCTCAAAGAAGAGGCATGGAATCTGATGCAATATTCAATAAATTAAATTCAACCAAATGTATACTTTTTTTTAATTTAATTTTGGAATTGCATATGGAATACTGCCAGTTTTCATAAGAATTCTGAAGCTCAAAGAAAAGGCTTGGAATCTGGTGCAATATTTCAGTAAATTAAATTCAAACAAATGTACATTTTTTTAAATTTAATTTTGGAATTGCATATGGAATACTGCCAGTCTTCATAAGAGTTCTGAAGCTCAAAGAAAAGGCCTGGAATCTGATGCAATATTTCAATAAATTAAATTTAAACAAATGTACATTTTTTTTTATTTAAGCTTAGAATTGCATATGTAATACTGCCAGTTTTCATAAGAGTTCTGAAGCTCAAAGAAGAGGCATGGAATCTGATGCAATATTCAATAAATTAAATTCAACCAAATGTATACTTTTTTTTAATTTAATTTTGGAATTGCATATGGAATACTGCCAGTTTTCATAAGAATTCTGAAGCTCAAAGAAAAGGCTTGGAATCTGGTGCAATATTTCAGTAAATTAAATTCAAACAAATGTACATTTTTTAAATTTAATTTTGGAATTGCATATGGAATACTGCCAGTTTTCATAAGAGTTCTGAAGCTCAAAGAAAAGGCGTGGAATCTGATGCAATATTTCAATAAATTAAATTCAATCAAATGTATATTTTTTTTAATTTAATTTTGAAATTCCATATGGAATACTGCCAGTTTCCATAAGAGTTCTGAAGCTCAAAGAAAAGCCCTGGAATCTGATGCAATATTTCAATAAATTAAATTCAAACAAATGTACATTTTTTTTAATTTAATTTTGGAATTCCATATGGAATACTGCCAGTCTTCATAAAAGTTCTGAAGCTCAAAGAAAAGATTTGGTATTTGATGCAATATTTCAAAAAATTAAATTCAATCAAATGTACTATTTTTCATTTAATTGGATTTTTTTAATTTAATTTGTTCATCGGTTTATATTTATTTCCCCTTTCCGATATCGATTACGATCTGTCCAGTGTGATTAATCGTGCAACCTCACGACACGTTCTAATTAAGATTTCACTAGTTGAATAAAAGACCTGACATGTCTTAGAATCGCAATGTGGCTAGCAATATGTCTCGAAACGATGATAGCTCAGTGGTAATGTGTACAGACGCCGCGTGTAGGGGTGTGAATCCGAATCTACCTTCAATGAGTTCGAGCTTTCGGTGAAGAAAATCATAGTGACGAAACCATATATAGCATGGTGGTTTCTAAAGCCCCCCTGGTTAGTAACCTATTTCAAGTTGAAAATCTGCTGCCAAGTACCAATATAGGTATTTAGTTAAAAAATATACATATTTTAGCATAATAGCCAGACGAGCACCTAAAAATGACCTTACACCGAGCTGTGTTTACATAACAATGTTTTCCTTCACCAACAGCTCTGGACTATTTGTACTCACATCCATAAATGCGGTGTACGTATGATTAGATTGGTGGAAACAGTCAGTTCTCTCTTCCTGATCTCAACGTATTGCCAGGTTAGGTGTTTTTCTGCATTATCACAAATCGCTTAACATATAACTTAAATGGAAATTAGATTCTAAGTATATTCTTTACCAACCATCGATTGGGCGGAAGGATTGTCGCCAGCTTCAATAATGAGGACACTGCAATTTTCATTTTCACTCAACCTAGTCGCTATAACTGAACCAACACCAGATCCAATGATAATGTAATCGAATTGGTCGCCATCTAAACAAATTTCATTTTTATTTTTATCGTTAAGGTTTTAACGTTATGGCCATAATCTCACCTGGTCTAAAGTGAGGATACGGCCCAAGTTGGTAAACATGATAACCTGTGGAGGAACTGGTTCTCTAGTATAACTGCTGGAACACACCTACTGGTATTTGGCGGCAGATTTTCAACATGAGGGTGGTCGCTACCCAGGCGGGCATTAAAAAAACCTTACCATCATGCTATGGTTTCCTCACGATGTTTTCCTGCATCGAGAGCTCAAGCTCAGTGTTGGTGGATTCGAACTCGCGTCCCTTGACGCTGAGCTATCATCGCTTAAATTCGCTTCTTAATTTAAACGATATTTTTTTGCTTCTATCCTTAATTTAATAATATTTTTCTTTGCCATTAAATCTGGCATAACATTCACGCTTAGCCATTTTGCGTTCCATTATCATTAAGTCTATACTCATATCAACATGTCTTGTGGGCTTGGCATGTCCACCAACTTGGGTCACATCGTCACTAAGCACCAGGTGAGATTGTAGCCAAAAAGCTAAATCTTAACTACAAAAAAATATATATATATTTAAAGTGAACCTGTATAAAATGTGCTTGAAAGTGATATATAATCTCACACATAACTCTCGTTGTATTTTTAAGTCACCGCGTAAGCTGTTTCACTCTAAAATGAGATAACTCTTTTAAAAATATTTCTTTTGTTACAACTTTTCCCTGCATCATTATTTAACCTGATTAGGCTTGTTAACTATGGAACAGTTCACAGTCAGATCCTTACTTAATATTTTGTCAAATTATTAAACGCAAAAGTGCGTTTGTTTGTTTGTTACGCTTTCACATCTTAACCGGTGAACAAATTATGATGAAATTTGGTATACAGATAGACGGAAACCTGCAGACGATGATAGGCTACTTTTTCTTGAGAAAACCTTATGGAAAGTAAGGTAGAAAGAGGGATACACTTTATATGTAACTGGTTGTTGCGTCATCAAATTTAACAAAATAAATATTAACGTAAGTGAAGCCGCGGGTCAAAGGTAGTAAACAATAAAATAGGGATAACATAAAGATTAATACTAGACTGAATCTCAGATACGTGCTAACACATTGAAGCGATGATAGCTCAGCGATAGTGTGAACGACTTCGCGTCAAGTGACGTGAGTTCGAATCCACATACAACGAGCTTAACCTTTCGGTGAAGGTAAACATCATGAGGAAACCAAAGCATGGCGATAGGGCTTGTTCTAATGCCTATAAATGAAAAAAATATAAACAAATTATAAATAACAAATATAAATGAAAAAAGGGAAATTTAATTCAGTTATGATAATTTAAATTAAACCCTATTTAAGAAAACACAATGAGAATTGTGATTTTGAGTATTGATTATGTATTGCATGGTGGTAGGGCTTTATCTAATGCCTGTCTGGCTACCACCCTTAAGCTGAAAATCTACCGGGAAGCACTAATAGGTGTGTTCCGACAGTCGCACTTGACAGGCAGTTCCTCCACAGGCTTAACTTGTCAACAAATTAGGGCCGTATCGTCACTTAAATTCAAGTGCGATTATGGTCAAGATGCTAAACTATAAAAAAAAGAAAAAAAAAAGTATAATTTCATATAAAAAATTCTTGATATATAATTAATTCAACTAATTTAAAAGGTCATAGATATGATTAAAGTGGTTGATATCATAATTTTGTTACTGATTTCATGCACTCGTGAAAGTCAATTAACTTGCAAATAACTTACCATTAACTATTGCTTGTGGTGGCGCAAGTAGACTAAATAAATTTAATGAACTTAATAAGGCCAAAGGTATATGACTTGTATCCACTAAACCCTTAACTAGGGCGGCAGTCATGTCTGGAAAAAATATATAACAACTATGACAATGAATAATCCGCGAATGAAAAAATGAATGAACGATTGAATGAATGAAAACTTTATTGCTCTCGTTAGTTTTTACATTGACGAGCTTAATGCCACAAGTCATTCTCTTCCAGAAAACCAGCGGTATTGTCATAAAACATAATAATGATTTAAGGTAGAGCAAAAATAAAAGAAACAAAAAAAATTGTACTAATCAAGGACATGTTGGAATCGAAACGTAAGGTGATTGTGTAAGAGAGAGGGAAGGTAATATTAAGATGTCTGATACCGCGTACTAGTATAAGTGGCTCATAAGTGTATATAAATAAACAGTTTTCATAAAGTTTCTCTTTATTTCATCCCTGGGCGGTTCCCAAAAACGTGTAATAATAAAAAGAAACTAAACAATCCATGCAATCCTAAGTCCACAATCTACCATCATCCTCTTACCTGTTTCAAAATCACTTGGTGTCAGCTCAGCTCAGCGCTCAGTGTGGTGTGAGCTCAGTTTAGCTTTGCTAGGACGTGAGTTCGAATATAACCACCTGCAATGAGCTTGAGCTTTCGGTGAAGGAAAACACCGTGAGGAAACCACAGCGTGGTGGTGGGGCTTTTTCTAAAGCCCGCCTGGCTATCTACCACCCTCAAGTTGAAAATCTGCCGCCAAATAGCAATAGGTGTGTTCCGGCAGTGGTACTTGGTGCCCAGTCCCTCCGAAAAAGGCCGGCAAAGCACCTGCGATTCCTCTGGTATCGTGATTATCCGTGGGTGCCAGTGATCACTTACCATCAGATGACAAGCATGCACGTTTGCCTCCTATTCTATAAAATAAAATACGTATATAGTATCGAAGAAATAATAGAGGTATAGAGATTTTTCTCTGCTTTGCGTGCTTTTGCTAAAATATTGCTAAAGCAGTATCTGCACCCTAGCTATAGGAAGTATACGTGATCGTTATGGGGTTGTTTTAAAGGTTGTTTCTGATGATACACTCCCGGGGTAGTCCCAATTATTCCGGTCATACTCAGATCGGATATACTGTGAGAATTAATAGGTAAATACGTTTTGATCCATGTTAAGAAACAATGGGATGTCAATAAAGCTATCACAGTTTTGAACGTGTTTTATATCTAACTATCATTAGGTAAGAGTCAATAATATATCTCTCTAATGCAAAGATCAATGATAAGTAAACTAACGTACAATTAATCCGTGATAATTACACGTCATTTTCACTTTCCCACCAATGGTCCGTAGAGCGTGCACTTGGGAACGGCGCAGTGACCGAACTATTGTACTAAATTTAATTTTAAACCCCGCGATATACTTCAAGATATATTGGTTTTTCATGTATATATTTCATGGTTTTTTTATACTTAAGGTATAGCATTATGGCCATAATCTTACCTGATCTTAAGTGACGATACGGCCCAAGTTGGTAGACACGCTAAACCTGTGGAGGAACTGGCTCTCAAATGCAGCTGCCGGAACACACCTATTTGTCTTTGGCGGCAGGTTTACAACTAGAGGGTGGAAGCTACCCAGGCGGGCATTAGAAAAAGCCCTACCACCATGCAAATCTACCTTTCTTATTTAGGCACTTGAATAAACTAAAATTTGATTAACGAAATGCAAAACTCTGCTGTCAAAGTCATCTTACATATGGCGATGCGATGATAATTCAGCTGGTAGTCTGTACGGACTTCCCATCAATGAGCCTAAGCTTCATTTCTTCCTTAGGGCTTTTTCTAATGCCCATCTGGCTAATTACCATACTCAAGTTGAAAATCAGCCGCATAATACCTATAGGAGTGTTTTGTCGCAAAGTTAAGAGGCAGTTCCGTAAATTGCTTTTATTCATATACAAAAATTTCACAAAGGGTAGTTTTGCACAGTGGTTGGACTTTTTCTAATGCCCACCTGGCTAGCTGCCACCCTCAAATTAAATTTACCTAATACTATTAGTTGAATTTCGGCAGTGGCACTTGAGAGACAGTCCTTTCTATAAAGGCAGGTAACCCACCTGCGATTCCTCTGGTGTTGTAGGTGTTCATGGGCGGCGGTGATCGTAAACCATCAGGCGCTTGCTTGTTGCTCGTTTGCCCCCTATTCCATAAATAAATAAAAAAAAAATAGCAAATGGAACCTACCTGTCGTATAGTTTTCAACTCACTGGTGCCGGCGTTGAAAATAAGTCATTTTATATTCCACAGATAAAACGAAATTAATGCGAGCATGTTTAGTTAAAATAACACGTTACGTTATCAGGTTAACGAAAAAAACTAGTTTGCTTATCATCTCTTATATTTTACTATGCAATAATTATGCTAATGAAAATTACTGGGAATTGGTGATAGAAAACTTTACTAGACTTAAATAAAATGAATATATAATCGAAATAAAACTAATTGAAACGGATTAATAGCGGTTATTTATTAATTTTGATCTCGACGTTTGGAAAGTCTTTCAGGCTTCGTGGTCACGCTTCAAATCATGCCGGTCTATAAAAAGACGTCCTGTAAAGACTTCCATTTTTTACATATTCTGCAGCACCTATTACCAGCTATTTCTTCGATATCATCCTCCCACCTTTTAATGTCTTTTGGAGTCATTCATATATTACGTCACATGTTGGCGGGGAGGGACTTTAAAAAGTCGACGGAGTGTGACATTGTGTAATAAGGGATGGGATACTTTCTAAATAATTCCGTAACACCATATTTGAAACACGAAATGAACCACGTTAATCTCTTCTCCGCTTCTCTGTCATTGGTACTATTTTTATGCTTCCTGGTATAAATAGGGATGTAGTTATAGTAGGGTGGTTTGTGACACCGATTAGTAAAAAGTGCGATGCGAGCCCGGCTTTGGGTTCAGTCTGGACGAGGCATTCGAGGCGTATTCGTCGTGCGTGGTTGTAGCATCACCGAGGGGACGAAAGATTTATAAGAGAAGCATGTGCAGTGAAGGTGAGTGTTGACGCGCGTGGACAAAGGGGTCCTTAAACCTACATCCGAGTTGCAAGTCTCGGACACTGTGTCTTGTTATTCTCTCTCTGCCACAACGACTGAATTTCACGACGTAACCGGCACACTTGCTAAAAAGGTTTGCTAAGAAGCTCATATCTCATCCTGACATTATTATTGATTCGATTATTATCTCTTAGCAAATTACACAGCTCTTAGGCAGCTATTCTATATATTTTAGGAAATCCGATCAGAAGTGAATTTTTTTAAAGAGAACTATCACAAATACCTATGTAAAAAGTAACAAACTAAGACAAATAGATCAAATCAATAATTCTAATTTTGACGGTTTTACCGTTACAAATAAAATGAACACCAAATGGGTATTCTTATAGTTACAAGAAACTTTATGAAAATAATGACGTTAGAACCTAATCAATATGCGAACGGACAGAGCAACAGTCCACAATGTTTACAACTCGAAAGCTAGCGCGCGAATGAATACTAATCTTTTTTTTTTACACTGTTAGCCTGAGGGGCTTTAACAGCTTCACCTGAACTAGAGGGGCGAGCGCGGAAGGCGCTCGAACCCGCAGGGCAACTCGCACAAGGGTGTCACTAGTGATCGAACCTCGGCTTGGGCTGTTGCCGAATCGCATAAGAGAAAATCGAACGCGGTACTAGCTATTAATGAGAAAAAATAGATACGTTATTAATTGTAAAAAAGGAAATATCGAAACTACCTGATCCCCTTCGATATCTGAAAAAAAACTTATTTTGGTAATACTAATCTCAATGAGCTATCTCTTTTATACATTCCTATGCCACCTTCTTACTTCATCTTCAATAATATACATTAATTCTTAATCTGATCCTTTCTAGTAACTCTACAGACCTATAGCACATTCGCAACTCTGCTACACTTAATTGCATTTCATCCATCTCTTTAGTTGCCCAACATTGATATCCATGCAATATGACAAGTCTTATACCTATATTTATCTTCTGAGGCCTAAAAGTTTATTAAATAGTAAAAGGCAAGTGTGTTTGCTAGCTTGTTTGTATATTTTAACGCTCTACTATAGAAACTTCCGTTTAAGTTACAAAAAATAATTTTATGATTCCTAGTGCTAACATTGAATTGGGTTTTACGCTATCTATGGAAGGAAGGGTGACGTTAATAACTTGAGCACCGGTGCTATAGTGCGGCAATTATCGAAGCCTTTCGGCCTGTCTTAGCCAAGTGGCTAACCAGGTGGTACCTGCTGATACAGCTGCTGGCCCCAGGTTAGACCCTTTAAGTATAACAAAATATTGAAAATTGTAAAATGTTATGCCATATATATTCCCCTTTGTACTAACGGTTATGGAAAAGACATGTTAGGTAACCTTCCTAATAATAGTTTTTTTGTCTTCAACTCACTTTTTCCCTTGTATTTCCACCTACCATCACCCGTCTCTATTTAATTGGATTTTACTGTTTTTATTACATTCGTAACAAAATCGTTATCCTGAATTTAAAATAGATTGCACAATTTTGATAATGGCATTTTATTCGTTGTAATTGTTTTATTGAACTCTAATTAGGGTTTTTAACATGTTCAAACGGTTTTTTTTTTGTTTCATAGATTGGTAAAGTAGTTATATTTTATTTGGTGGTAGGCACAAATATTTCCCAAAGGTAACGGTGTTCACCGAGAGATCTGGGTACCTATATATAAATATTATAAATCGGAAAAGTTTGTCTGTTTGAGGACGGTAATCTTAGGAACAGCTAGTCGAATTACGAAAAATATTTTTGGAACGAAGTTCCTTATGGGGGGGCGTTGCGGAGACGTACCTTAGCCGGCAAAAAACGTCATATCAAAACAAAAATCTTTATTCAATTTAGGCCCTAAGAAGGCGCTTGTTAACGTCAAAATTACTACCGGTTTGGAAAGTAACGCAGTCATCGAGAAGAACCGGCAAGAAACTCGACATGTATCATTTTTATATAAGTCTTATTCTTACCTTTATATACAATAATTAAATGTGTTACAGTAGTTATTAGCGGATGTACAGAGAGGGGTGTCAATTCCAGATATCACGATCGCTCATATATTGATCCTCCCTATAAGCCTTTTGATATCAAAACCCGTTTCACATGATTCTTTTACATACTGTCCAGCAATTCAGTAATGTGCTTTGGGACTTTGTTATAAAACTTGACACTATTACTTAAAAAACTGTTACTTGTCTTACTCAGTCTAAAACAGGGAGTGACCAGTTTGTCGCGATTTCTAGTATTCAAATTATGGCGGTCTATAATGAAATCTAACTTTTGTAAGCTTTTCCGAACATACATTAAATTATCAAGAATATATTGGGAGGGCAAAGTTAAAATACCAAATTCCGAAAACATATCCTTAAATAATTAGCGAGGTTTCATATTGTAAATGGCACAAACTGCTCGTTTTTGTAAAAGAAATACGGTGTCTACCTCAGCTGCTGCCCTCCACAGCAAAATACCATAAGACATACAAGCTATGGAAGTAAGCGAAGTAGACTAACCTAGCAGTGGCAATATCTGTCAGCTGTCGAATTTTACGCACAGCGAATGCAGCAGAACTTAAGCTTCCCGCCCATTTTTTTATGTGTGGACCCCATTGTAGTTTGGAATCAAGCGTGATACCCAAGAACATAGTACAATCAACTAAGCCTACTGAATGCCCTTCGATTTTGACTCTAGTGTCAACCCGTGGAACATTATGCAAGGTAAATCTAATACATTTAGTTTTGTCTGCCTTTAGCAGTAAATCATTTATTGCAAACCAATCAGAAATTTTATTTAAAGTATTATTTACATACCTAACTTCTGAATCTGCCCTTTTCACTTTAAATATGAGTGAAGTATCGTCGGCAAAAAAAACGATGTTAGCGTAGTTGCGAACCATTAGCGGTAGATCATTTATTTATACCAGAAACAAAAACTTGTTTCAATTCAGCTTTGCTTCTATTTCTGGTAGCCTCAAGCCCTGTGATTACTTTAACAAATATAAAAATATTTTTAGAAACTCGACTGATATTTTCTAAGACCAGCACGTTCAAACAAACGATTACATGTTCTCGTTTTATAATATTAATATAGAAAAAATATTCACTTTAATGTTTTACTACTGAAACGAGTGTCAGCGTGATATATTTCATATTTAAGACACCAAATAATGTACCATAAAGTCTTTTACCGTAGGACATAATTTCTTTATCTCTCATCAAATCATTCCCTACATTGCATACAAATTATAAAATAAAGCGTGTAAAAACTTCTATATACGGAACACCAATCAGTAAAACCCCCATTGTTCTTTTCGAAATGAAAGGAATAACTTGGAACGTATATAAAAAGGTTCCCATGTCAAAACACCTCCATAACTCATAGCGCTTGGTTAAGTTCGTTATCCATAACTGAGTCTATATAGAGCCGAGTTCAAAACTATATAAAACGTATTACTCCATTTAACGAAATTAGTTTTTTTTTATACTTAAGGTTTAGCGTTATGGCGATAATCTTACCCGATCTTAAGTGACGATACGGCCCAAGTTGGTAGACACGCTAAACCTGTGGACGAACTGGCTCTCAAGTGCAGCTGCCGGAACACACTTATTGGTATTTGGCGGCAGGTTTACAACTTGAAGGTGGTAGCTACCCAGGCGGGCATTAGAAAAAGCCCTACAACCATGCTATGGTTTCCTCACGATGTTTTCCTTCACCGAAAGCTCAAGCTCATTGTAAGTGGTTGGATTCGAACTCACGTCCCTTGACGCGAAGTCGTACACACTACCACTGAGTTATCATCGCTTCACTTTAACGGTAAATCGCCTAAAAATTTAAAATTACTTGACTCTAGTTGATCGACTATGGTTGGTTGGTATATTCCATACAACAATACACTCTATGTAACATCGCATCCACTCTGAACAGCGACAGAAGAGGTCATTACTAGGCAATGAAGATAACTTCTGAAACGTACTAAATTTATAAGAACTATGTCTCTACCCAGTGTCTTTGACATTATATCTATACTAATATTATATTATTATAATATAATATAATATAATATATATATATATATATATATATATATATATATATATATATATATATATATATATATATATATATATATATATATATATATATATATATATATTATAATATTATATATAATATATATTATAATAAATATTATATTATTATACTTCGTTTATTTGTTTGTTTGTTTGAACATGCTAGTCTTAAAAACTACCACTCGGATTTCAAAAGTTCAAAAATTTCATAGGGCAATCATTGTGGAAAGCTTTCAGCCATTTATCATCACGCTAAGGTTATTAGGAGCAAAACTGCATTGAAAAGAAATACAGAAATAGGCGAAATTGTCAAAACGATGATAGCTCAGTGGTAGTGTGTACGACTTTGCGTCACGGGACGTGAGTTCGAATACAAGCACCTACAACGAGCTTGAGCTTTCGGTGAAGGATAACATCGTGAGGAAACCATAGCATGGTGGTAGGGCTTTTTCTGATGCACGCCTGGTTAGCTGCCACCCTCAAGTTGAAAGTCTGCAGCCAAATACTAATAGGTGTATCGGCAGTTGCGCTTGAGAGCCAGTTCCTCCAAAGGTTTAGCGTGTCTACCAACTTGGGCCGCATCGTTATTTAAGATCAAGGGAGATTATGGTTATACGCAAACGAATTTTCGGATATACCTAGTTGTATTATAAAAAAAGTTTAATCTATGGATATCAAACAGTCGTTTTATTACAAACCAACTATCTTTTGCTATTACTAATATAGATTTAAATAATCTTACACTGCCCTTTTTTATAAAATAAGGGGAATCCGAGTAAACGTATCACCTGATGGTAAGTGATCACCGCCTCCCATAGGCATCCACAACACTGGCGGAATTGCAGATGCGTTACCGGCCGCCATACGAGGGACTGACTCGCAAGTGCAACTACTGGAACACATCTATTGGTATTTGGCGGCAGATTTTCAACTTGAGGGTGGTAGCTAGCCAGGCGGGCGTTAGAAAAACTCTACCACCATACAGTCCTCGGAAACTCATTTTTTTTGGTATGGTCACAATCTCACGTAATTGTAAGTCACGATGTACCCAAAGGTAGTGAACATGTGAAGTCAAATAGAGGGACTGGCTCTCAAGTGCAACTTCCGGAACACACATATCAGTCTCTTCCGGTAGATTAAATAAAAGCCTCACCACCACCCAAAGGCATGAAAGCGGAAGGAGCTTACAGTCACATTTCTGATTTAGCATCTATAATGTTGATCCAGATCATCGGAAGCGAAGCCTAAATCCGAGTATTCAGTACACTTTCATTATACCATCACACTGTAATATAAGCTATTGCTTATCCAATAAAACAATTTCTTTCCACTCAACTCTTTGGAAACCTAACTTAGTAACCCCTGTCGAAGGATCACAACTATATTTACCAGCAATGGATAATAAGCCTTATTAGTAACGAATCAGAGTTTAGAATTATCACAACGTTTAACATCTGTAGAAACTCGTTCAAATTTCAACCCTACAGTTAACGTCGGTTAAGAATGATATTGGATTACCTCGTGTCGCTGTTTATTGTCGACGAATAACTTATTCTGAATCTAATGTTGTTTATTGGAAAGTACAATTTCGGTTGATTACATAAGACACGTATACGGGGAAAACTAAATTTCCAGTGAGCGAAGTTGACAAAATGCTTGGACTTTTTGAATTTGTTATTTCCACTTTTCTTAAGTAGTAAGTAGAATTTACCTTTGGGGTTGCGGGTTGGGAGTTGGGAGGTCGGGGGTGTAAGTAAGAAACTTCAAGTGAGCTGTTAAAGTGAGCGAAGTAAGTTTATATTGTAAGTTTGTTACATACTCCACGTGGTTTGGTTACTTAATACAAACTAGTGTTGAGTGAGAAAATGAGTTTATTGAAGTGAAAATTCTGTATTAAATGAGGCTGAGGTTATCTGAAAATTACCGCTTCTTCGAATCAAATCAAATAAAAAATCTTTATTCAATTTAGGCCCTAAGAAGGCGCTTATGAATGTCGAAACTACTACCGGTTCGGAAAGTGACGCAGTCATCGAGAAGAACCGGCCAGAAACTCGATCTGCATCTTTTTGTTTAAGTCTTATTCTTATACTTCATAAAATATAATTATATATACATACAAATAAATTCAATTGTAGTGTTTATTTGTAATGTCAAAATAACAGCTTTTTTTAGTATCTGCTTCTCCCGCACACCCGCCGCGGACTCCTTCCGCAGACGCCTGAGCCTAGGTTCAATCCCCCGGACAGGAGTCCTCGAGTGACTCTGCTCGCGCGATACAGTGACACTCTACATCACTGAGAGTACACCATCACACCGCATACCATTCGTGCACACTCACACGTTAAGTACACGGTTCTGTAAGGGACTACCCTCGCGGCCCTTGAGCTGCTTACCTGACAAGGTCGTAGTTAGTATCACTAATTAAGTAATACAGAACCTGTTGGTTAGTCAGGCTCATGAATCTTTTTTCATTTCCCGGCAGCAGCCCTAGCCGAGGTTCGGCCGTCCTGGCACCCTTGTGCCTGCTGCCTCGGAGCTGAGTGCCCTCAGTACTCGCCCCCAAAAGTTCGGTGAAGCTGTCAAAGCCCTTAGGGCTAACAGCGTACATAAGGTCGAAAAAAAAAATGCTTTGTTTAGTTCATAGGCTTAGCGTTAAGGTCACAATATCACCTGATGTTAAGTGACGATGTGGCTTAAGATGGTTAACACATTAAGCCTAGTGGAGGAACTGGCTTTCAAATGCAACTACCGGAACACACCTATAGGTATTTTGCGGCAGATTTTCAACTTCATGGTGGTAGCTAGCCGGGCGGGTATTAGAAAAAGCTCTACCACCATGCTATGGTTACATAACGATGCTTTTCATGCACCGAAAGCTCAACCCTATTGTAGGTGGATTTGAACTCACGACTCTGGAAGAGCTATCGTCGTTTCAAAAAATCTTTCTACTATTTAGTATTTACATACAGTAGTAGTAGTATTTACACAGTAGTTTACATATGAAAGTAAATATACGTAACTAATATTAAAAAAAAAATGTCTGTTTGTTTGTAGGGGCTACTGTCTGAAACGACTGGACTGATTTATCGGAACTATTTGCTATGTCCCACTAGACAGAGCTTAACGCTGCACAGATCTTGTATTTGACACACTACTGTTGAAGCGATTATAGCTCAGTGGTAGTGTGCACGACTGTGGCATGGTACGTGAGTTCGAAATCACCTAGAATGACCTTGAGCTTTCGGTGAAGGAAAACATTGTGAGATTACCATAGCCTGGTAGTAGGGCTTTTTCTAATGCCCACCCGGCTAGCAACCACCCTCAAGTTGAAAATCTGCCACCAAATACCAATAGATGTGTTCAGGCAGTTGCACTTGAGAGCCAGTTCCTCCATAGGTTTAGCGTGTCTACCAACTTGGGCCGTACCGTCACTTAAGATCAGGTGACATTACGGCCATAACGCTAAACCTTATGTATATAAAACACTACTTATTAACACTTCAGTATTCAATAAGTATGAAATTTAAGTTAGACTAATACTTATAATAAAGTAAATGTAAGTGTATCATATGTAATCCGTTAGATACAAGTACAAGAAAAACTTTGTTTACAATAAAATTTTCACTTTTATCCCATAGCCAGCCATTTTTAATAATTACAATTACAATTCATAATTACAACAGAAAAAATAATCGAAAACTGCCCTATAGTTTCAAAGTGATGCGTGAAAATGCAGACAAGCAAAAAACAAAGAAAACTTCAAAACATGTCCGTCCTCTGTACCGGAAACAGTAAATCTTTATTATAGTTTAAAGATAAATATTTAATGTTCTAATTTGAGGCAGTCACTGTGACACTGCCTATTGTCTCTATTTATCTATATTACCGATGAAGCGATGATAGGTCAGTGGTAGTGTGTAGGAACGCCGCGTCATGGGACGTGAGTTCGAATTCAAACACCTACAATGAGCTTGTGCTTTCGGTGAAGGAAAGCATTGTGAGGAAACCGTAGCATAGGTAGGGTTTTTTTTATGCATGCCTGGCTAGCTACCACCCTCAAGTTGAAAATCTGCCGCCAAATATCAATAGGTGTATGCCGGCAGTTCCACTTGAGAGCCAGTTCCTGAAAAGGTTCAGCGTATCCACCAACTTGGCTCGTGTCGTCACTCAACATCAGATGAGATTATGTTATATATTATATTATAGGGTTTATTTATTTCAACTTGTTCATCTCAGAAACGGCCACTCGGATTTCGATACTTCGTTTTGTATTTGAGAGGGCATTCATTGAGAACGACATTACGCTATCTGACAGCACGGTGTCACCTATAGCGGAAAAGTTGTATCGCAAAAAGTTACAAAAACGGGTTAAAATTATTACACAATTTATAGTTATATGCGAGTAAAGATGGGAACACAGATACCGTAATATGTTCTTTATTTTTTATACATGCTATTTTTACTATACGCTGGCTGACGCAGTAAACATCATATCACCGAACATCGTTTTTTTAATAGGGGGCAAACCAGGAATTGTATCACCAGAGGAATCTCAGGTGAGTTGTCGTCCTTCGTAGGAGGAACTGTCTCTCAAGTGCAACTGCCGGAACACATCGAATGGTATTTGGCGGCAGATTTTCAACTTGAGGGTGGTGACTAGCCAGGCGGGTGTGAGAAAAAACCCTACCACCATGCTATGGATTCCTCACGATGCTATTTCTTCTCGCTGAAACTGAAAAACCGTTTGACCGATTGGTTTTTTCTTATGATGATTAGCTATAATCAATCCTTCAACCTAGCAACCTCTATTCGTTGGGATCATTGGAACTGGCTATATCTAATATCAAGAAGAGCTCTTCAATATAATCCCCTCTTCCCCGTTCCACTACAGAGCCACGCGGGCGCGACTTCGGTGTCACAGCTTCACGGTGAATCCTATTGAATCGCGAACTAAAAAGTTTGCTGATTCATACTTATGTCGTACCTTGGAGCTGCGGAACCGTCTTCCGGTCAGCGTGTTCCCACCCTCATATGACATAGGGTCCTTCAAAAGAGGCGTGAAAAGGTATCTAAGCAGGCCAGCGTGACAGCGGTGACTGATTGTGAATTTTGGATCATTGTCAGTCACCGCTGTTCTGGATTGTACTGTACTTAACACCAGATGCAGTACAGTCACTATGCTGTGCAAATAACAAAAAAAAAAACGTTTCTGTTTCTCATTTCTCATGATTACTCAATGGATTTTGTTTTAAATTCCAATTAATTAAACGTATTTTAATTTGTGAAATTTAAATATAGTTGGATTCGAACCCACGTCCCTTGACGCAGCGTCCGTACACACTACCAACTGAGTTATCATAGCATCATTACTTTTCATATTATAATATATAAACAAATCTGTTGGTTTTTTCTTATTTTTTATATATACAAACCTTGTCTCGACAATACGGGCACAATAAAAAATATAATTATCAAATTTGATGCAGCCGTTCGGAAGTTATGCGCGTGCATACATTTCGTCGATTTATTTTATATACACAGATATATGTCACTTCTGTAGCGGTCTGCTACGAATGTAACTGGAAGAAAATACAAATACAATTCAAAAACTAAGCGGCCTAGAACGATCTACAAATGTTTCCGCTTCGAAGGGTCATAGTGCCATTCTTATAAATTCAGAAGTTTTGAGTTGGTTGAGCTCTAAAGAAACTTCACTTCCTTATATATATAAACATATGTAGATATATGTGTGTATGCCTATACGTATCAGATGAATGTAAAAGTAGGTAAAAAGTTGAGACGTCTTACAATTTGACGGGAACTTTTCGTAGATGTTAAAACTTGAAATGGAATTTACGCGCTGAATTGAAACAGAGGGGGTTTTTTGTCGCAGATATCATAACAAACTAGATGAGATAATGATCTCTTATGTTTACGTGAATGATATTCATTGAAATAAAACTAATTTAAACGGATTTTATCGCGGTTATTTATTGATTTTGATCCCGACGTTTCGAAAGTTTTTCAGCCTTCGTGGTCACGGGGCGGACTGAGTTGTAGGTTGTTCAGAAATAAAATAATGATAAAACAAAAGAACATAACAAGAAGATAAAAAAAAAAACGTAATTTGTGGATAAATTGGTACCAGTCTCAGCATAACAGCTACACTGATATAGTGCAGCGCTGATATTCTGACTGGACCCTCTGAAGTACTTATCTATTATTTTATATATAAGATTTAGCGTTATGGCCACAATCTCACCTGATCTTAAGTGATGATACGGCCCTAATCGATAGATAAACCTGTGGACCAACTGGCTCTCAAGTACAGCTGTCGGAACACAGTTTTGCCACAGATTTTCAACTTGAGGGTCGTTGCTACCCAGGCGGGCATTAGAAAAAGCCCTCCCACCATGCTATGGTTTCCTCGCGAAGTTTTCCTTCACCATAAGCTCAAGTTCATTGTAGGTGCTTGGATTCGAACTCACGTCCCTGGACGCGAAGTCGTACACACTATCACTGAGCTATCATCGCTTCAAATAGGTTCCAATAGGTATGTGGCTGTTACATTTCAACCCGAGAAGGTAGCTATTAACCGAGCATTAGTAAAACTTCACCTCGTTGCTATGGTCTCATCTCAATGTTTTCTCTCACTGAAAGAGCAAGGTTCATTGCAAGGATTTGATTTTCCAGGAAGGCAGTTTCCATCAATGATACCCTTCCCTAGAACTTTCACTGTGTTTTATCATGAGTAATATTTTTACAGTTCATAGGTTTAGCGTTATGATCACAATCTCAGCTGATGTCAAGTGACAGTGTGGTCCAAGATAATGGACTGTAAACACCTATAGGTAGTCGGCGCTAGAATTTTTACGTGTGAAGTTAGCTAGCACCCAACAGAGCCTAGAATAAGTGTGGGCGGTGTCCCCTGTCTGTGGCAACGAGTTTGAAGTGTCGCCGTGGTGCGTTTTAGTGGGTAGTCGTGGGTGATTAGCACCCGAAGAGTCACCACATGTCCCTCGTGTCGTAACCTGATCCCGGGTTCGAGGTTGCGTGTTGCGATGACGTATATAATAGTGTTTTAAACATCACGTTACAAACCAGGCTAGCCAGATGGGCATTAAAAAATACCTTACCACCATAGTATAGTTTTATCACGATGATTGTTTTCACTGTATACTTAGGCTTATTGCAAGGCTTTTAAGTTGTATAATAAAAATATATATATATACGTACGCCATGCCATTACGTTGACAGACGTCGGAGCGAACGGACGTGCCGTGCACGCGCTAAGTGACTAATTTCGGTGTTTTATTTGAAACCCAAACGTGAGATACAACAATATCTTTAACTAGAACCGTTATAGTATTTTACTATATACGTACCGACTAATCATTTCTAGTACGCAGAGCGATAGATCTGCGTCACCGGGGGAGGTTACTAATTTAAGGGAACAAAGTTTGGAATACCAACGTTGGGAAACTGTGAACGGTGTGCATTATTAAATCACTTTAAAATGAGCTTAGTTAGGGTCAAGTTTAAACGGGGACGGGAGATTTCAGTTTTGTTAGTGACCTTCGAAGTTTTAATTCATTGTGATGACAGATCTAATTTTTTTATTTTACGCCGTAGGCCAACGAACTTCTTAAAGCGATGACAATAGCTCAGTTGGTAGTGTGTACGAACGCCGCGTCAAGGGACGCGAATTCGAGTCCACCTACGATGAGCTCGAGCTTTCGGTGAAGGAAAACATGGTGATGAAACCGTAGCATGACATTTTTATATCCAAAACCCGCCTGTCTAGCTACCACCATCAAGTTGTTAAAAATCAGCCATCAAATATCAATAGGTGTGTTCCGGCATTTGCACTTGAGAGGCAGTTACTCCACAGGTTTAGCGTGTCTACCTTCCTGAGTGGTATCGTCACTTAAGATCAGATGAGATTATGGCAATAACGCGAAAAAAGGAAAACAAAAAAATTATTTAGTTCCACGTCAACGAAGTCGCATTCACATCTAGTACTGTTTATAAAGAGAGAACGCCGACGTTCCATGCTAAAGTTGGCATATATTTGTACGTACGTACCGCCCAGTTATAACAACTACTTAGGTATTCGTAAGTGGGAGTATGCGCTGCCTTCAATATTAAATACATTACCGAGTACCTCCCTGCGTGGAGGAATTTCTGAAATGTGATGTCGGAAGTCGTAGAGTATTTTTCAAATGAAACTATTATTTGAACTCGTGTAACTCTAATATGATATAACATGTGAAACGAAGAGATTTGTCCTCCATTTAACCTCATATGTGGTTAATATAAAATCTTTGTGTAATAAAGCGAGAGTGGAAGCAATGATAGCTCAGTGGTTGTGTGTACAAGAGACGTGAGTTCGAATCCAACCACCCACAATGAGCTTGAGCTTTGGGTGAAGGGAAATATCGTGAGGAAAACATAGAATGGTAGTTGGGCTTTTTCTAAACCACCCTCTAGTTCCCTTCTACCCTTTACTTCTACACAACGCAGGGCTGGTTCAACCTGCTTACTAACTGATTGTCTTTCACTACAAAACTGGTTCAACCTGATTGTCTACTTCCTCTATTGATTTAGGGTATTGGGATTGCACCCAAGTGGCCTCCAACCTCCCCTATTGCCACCCCGAGCCTAGATTGACTGATACACTCCACTGGTTACCTTATGACGTCCGCAGACAGCCATACCTGATATATAAATTGCCTCACATCAGCTTACTGCCCGCAGGCAATCTCTGTTTGTCTCACCCACAATAATATCTAATATTTTGATTTATTGGACGTAAGAAGTGTACTTACCGATCTGGAGCTTGTCGACCTGTATATAGCTTGTCCAAACTTACCGTAAAATACTTGTACCTTGTGTCAATAGTGACTGGGTTTGTACAAGCTTGACGCGCTCACGCACCACAGCCCGCCACAGACAATGAATCTTTATACACTACAGTGTTGCCGCGTAATATTTTCGTTTTTTATATTTTACATTGAAGACAGGACTTTTTTAATTTTATTTTTATTAACGTGATATTAAAAATAATATTCTTTCCGGACTGCCCCATCACAATAACTACCCTTCTACTTCAAACTCCCGTGTCGCCGGAGACTACAGACATCGCCCACTATTCTTCTAGTCAACTATCCGCTGGTCTGAGATTTAAGAGAAGTAATAGTAATTAAATCTTGCACAATGTTTCTATATCCACCCTATGTGCAACGGACTTGATTCTGTAATCCCATTTCTTGCTGTCGCCAAAAGCGGTAACAGCTATGCTTCAGTAACTATAATTGGAAACAAATTCTACCCAAATGCATACACTGAAATTATATTTAATTAAACACATACCAACTATACAATGAAAATATATTAAGGTGCTATCCAGAAAACTGATGCTTTTAATCTCAGAAGTTACTTTAGCGAGGAAGGATAAAATACAGCACTGAGATATTTTTAATTTTGTATTTCATTTAATGGTCGAGTGAGTTTTGAACTCATTAACTATGCAAGAGTCTCCTTAATGAAGCAAACCGAAACTCGTCCTGTGTCAAAGTACAGCTATCATCTAGACCAGAAAGAATTATTAGTTTTCATTTAGACGACTCCGAGAACAATTTTAATTTAAACTCTTAGACTGACTTTATAAATGATCCAATGTTTAGATAGAAAGAAAGAAAATACATTTATTACGGAACACACACTGACTAAATTACTAACAATAATAATTATATATTAGGGCGAAAAAGAAAAACAACATTAACCTAGTGAATATAATAGGCAGAGGGTGTCCACTAAACAGTTGTGTGAGGCAGTAAATGGTCCCATCTCAGCAAAAATGCTACAACCTATGATGCGTTGCAGCACTGATTTTCCGATGGTCCAACGTGATGTCACGGTCAGCACTACTTTTTAATATAATAAGAAAAACATACTAAAGAAAAATAAAAAATAAAATGATTAAAAATCACAATAAATGTAATAAAGTAATAAATAAACGTGTAGGGATAGAAAATAAAAAACATGACTTATATGATTAGGCTGTATGATTTGTGGTCTTGGCTTGTTCACAATGAACTGTAGAACTGTGGGCGTTTGTGTCGAGTCTAGCGTTTTGCGAATTCTATGAACGTGTAACATTTTACTAAGGTGAGATATGAGAATTAGGTTTTTAGCTCTCGAACGTCAACCATCATGGAGAATACATAATCGTTATTGTATATTTTTTAGCCGCGATGTCAAAGTTTTTGTGACTGTATAAGCCAACTTTTGTTGAAACATATTTTGATCAGTATACCGCATTGTTTATGTAATAGGGGGCAATCGTGCAAGTGTGTGATGGTAAGTGATCACCACCGCTCGTGGTTGTGCAACACCAGAGGAATGGCTCTTCCTTTGGCGGCCTTTATTAGAGGGACTGGCTCTTAAGTGCAACTGCCGGAAGACACCTATTGGTATTAATCGGTAGAGTTACCCAGACGGGCATTGGAACAAGTCCTACCACCATGCTATGGTTTCCTCACGATGTTTCCCTTCACCGAAAGCTCGAGCTCATTGTAGGTGGTCGGATTCGAACTCATGTCCGTTGCTACAAGCTACTGCTGAGCTATCATCGCTTCAAAATTTTACCGCATTGCCGTATCACGATCACCAATAATACACTCTCTGATATGAACTAGATTCCTACATGTTTCATCAGATCTTGATCATCATCACCCTGACGCATGTAGGTTTCCGAATCAAGTCACCTCCCATTGCACCAGTCTGGACGTCTGTAAGGTCAGCCTGCCAGGCTGCTCGGGTGGAACCAGCTTACTATCGGACCAGGAACGCGACAGATGGCCGCGGAGTTTTAGTTCTGAAAATCAAAATAACCCAGTCACTGAGAAAAATTGCCAAAAAATCTAGATCCGTTCATATATTTTTTAGATACATATTTAATGACACAAGAATAATGTGTGCACTGTAGTTATTGCCAGATGCACCCTCACGGGTATTGAAATGGTGCATACACTTACTCTCACGCAAATCGGTAATATGCTTTGGGACTGTGTTGTTAAACTAAACATAATTACGTAAAAAAACTGTTACTTATCTTAATGAATAAAAGATGAGACGAACAGTTTGTCCCGATATATAAGATTTAAATCATAAATCCAGTTAAGTTTCTGCAGACATATATTAAATTATCAATTGTATTGAGAGGGCGGAGTTAAGAGACGAAATTCCGAAAACTTAGCATCAAAGCTTCAAAGCGATGATAGCTCAGTGGTAGTGGGTTCGAATCCAAGCACCTACAATGAGCTTGAGCTTTCGGTGAAGGAAAACATCGTGAGGAAACCATAGCATGGTGGTAGGGCTTTTTCTAACGCCCGCCTGGGTAGTTACCACCCTCAAGTTGTAAACCTGCCGCCAATTACCAATAGGTGTGTTCCAGCAGCAGCACTTGAGAGCCAGTTCCTCCACAGGTTTAGCGTGTCTACCAACTTGGGCCGTATCGTCACTTAAGATCAGGTGAGATTATGGCCATAACGCAAAAACTTAAGTATAAAAAAAAAAAAAAAAAACTAATGATTCGAAGTGGCTCAAACAGCTTATGGTGGCTATTCCTGGCAACTCCCAGTACCCCATGGCAGGGCGACAATACGTAAATGCATTTCCTTACGATAAAAAAAAACTTGAACCAGACAGTGCTTGTAATACTTTGCCTCCGATTAAAGATCGTGATGATCCAATTAACATTCTTTATTATTTTGGATTGTACTATGTCCACCATGAAGTACAAGGTCGGCACTTTGCCGTGGTAGACGTAAAAAAGACATCGCAAAACGCTTTTCCTGTTGATTCCGTTATAAGAGCGACGGTGGTCCCTTTTTTTATCTCTCTATTGTCGTAGAATTTTCTTTGAAAAGCTCGCCCTTTACAAAGAGAGGACACTTTATGCTTGTTTCCCTTTATGTCTACATTTTAAAATAGGTTATTTTTCTATCTCGAGAGTCTAGTTTGCCTGGAGCTACGGTGTCCGCAAATTTGTAAGAAGAGGAAATAATTTTTTACAGTATAATTTTTTGTTTAAGATTGACGTCTGACTAGATTTGTTTTGCTGTATTTTGAAAACATCGCTTTATTAAAAAGATTTCGCGACGTTAACCTGTAATTATACAATGTAATTCTCGATGGATTCAATTCGTTTAGGGAAATAATAGTGAAAAACCGTGTTAGGTTATGCAAGGCCGTAAATTTTTCAACTTTGCATTTCTTTTGATAGCAATTTTTGGAAATACTAAGTTTGTATTTATGATTTATTTATTTATGTAGTAAGGCTTTTTATTTTAATACACCCTTGGACAGTCAGCTAACAACCTCAAATTACAAACCTGTCAGCAAATATCTATAAGTGTGTTCCGGCGGTCAAACTTCGTTAATTAGTATAGCGTGCGATAATGCATAAACGATTAACGATAGGAAACAAAACCAAATTCAAAGCGATGATAGCTCAGTGGTAGTATGTACGACTTCGCGTCAAAGGGCGTGAGTTCAAATCCAACCACCTACTATGAGCTTGAGCTTTCGGTGAAGGGACACATCGTGAGGAAACCATAGCATGGTGGTAGGGATTTTTCTAATGCCCGCCTGGCTAGCAAACACCCTCAAGTCGGAAACCTGCCGCCAAATATCAATAGGTGTGCTCCGGCAGCTGCACTTGAGAGCCAGTTACTCCGCAGGTTTAGCGTGTCTACCAGCCTGGGCCGTATCGTCACTCACCATTAAAAAAAAAAACACAAAAACAAAAATTTATTACTATTATCACAGAACTCATAAGTGTATATTCTTTAAAGTAGTCTATAGGTTTAGCGTTATCGCCACAATCTCACTTCACATTAAGTGACGATTTAGCCCAAGACGGTGAACACTCTAAGCCTAATGGAGAGAGCCTAATCAAGTGTAACTGCCGGAAACACACCTATGAGTATTTCGCAACAGAGTTTCAATACTTTAACTGAGCTGAAATCTAACATCAGTGCTAAAATATATTGTGAAAATCATCATTTCGGTGTAAATATATATAATTAAAAGTATATTCATTTAGTGAACGAGAATCAGTCTGTAACTACAGTATAGATTTTAATTAAACTTATAACGGTGATAAGTAATTTTAGTTATTCAAATCTAAACCAATTTTCACTCATATAAACGTAAAGGTTTCTCTTTTGGGAAAAGATACGACATGTAAAATGTTATATTATAATAAATCATCATTAGGGACTTTGATAGAATTTTCTCTGTGTGGTAATTGATAACTTAATTACGAATGATCTTACGAGGTGTTTAGGAAAGAGACAAATAAAAAAAAACAACGGGAATACTCTATTTGATATATGATACAAATTATAGTAATTTATTGTGATAGGGATTTTTCTGCTGCCCGCCTGGCTAGCAACCACCCTCAAGTTGAAAATCTACCGCCAAATGCCAATAGGTGTGTTCCGGTAGCTGCACTTGAGAGCCAGTTCCTCCACAGGTTTAGCGTATCTACCGACTTAGGCCGTATCGTTACTTAAGATCAGGTGAGATTATGGCCATAATGCTTAACCTTAAGTATATAAAAAAAGTTGTGTCAGATCGTCCACACGACTGGAGTCTACTGTTTACCTCTATCAAGTTCAAAATCTGTCACCAAATACCTACAGGTATACCTAAAGTTGCACTGGTACGCTAGTCCCTCCACTAAGCTCGTCGTGTCCATTCTCGAGGGCCGCAGTGTCATTTAACATCAGATGAAATATATTTTTTTTATATACTTAAGTTTTACCGTTATGGCCATAATCTCACCTGATCTTAAGTGCCGATACGGCCCAAGTTGGTAGACACGCTAAGCCTGTCGGGGATCTGGCTCTCAAGTGCAGCCGCCGGAACACACCTATTGGTATTTGGCGGCAGGTTTTACAACTTTAGGGTGGTAGCTAGCCAGGCGGGCATTTGAGAAAGCCCTACCACCATGCTATGGTTTCCTCACGATGTTTTCCTTCACCGAAAGCTCAAGCTCATTGTAGGTGCGAAATCACATCCCTTGACGCGGAGTCGTACACGCTACCACTGAGCTATCATCGCTTCAATGATGAAACATCTTTACACCGTTGAAGCGCATTGATAGAGGAGTTAGTTATCGTTGAATGCAACAGGCGGTGTAGGAAAATGTCCCCGTATTCAGGTAGTGTCCAGTAACATCTAAAATCACGGTGACACGACTCTGCTTCGTGAGGTCGTGTGTTTCATACGTTAGCCCACGAGTAAGCTTGTTCTTTACCCATCGCTTTTATTATTTAGCCTTGGCCCGAGGCGTGTTTCTAAAATACTGCATAATTAAACCGAACTTTATTTTCTTTTTACTTTCCAAATATTCGTATGAATTATTATGTATATATGGACCGTTTATTTCGAAAGTGGTGTAAGTCCATTTTTGAGAAAAATGAGCTATCACGTAATTCATGCTTAATTTAATGTAATCTTTTTATATATACCTAGTCCGTGTTTAATTTCTCAAAAAAATCCCATGTTTTGTACAATTTAAAAACGGTCGGTAAATGAAATTGCATTGTCAACAAATATAGTAACCTTTAATTTTCTCGAAACAAAGGAAAATGGACTTACACCACTTTCAAAATAAACGGGCCATATTTTAACTAAATGTACCATAAATTTACTAATATTGAAATAGTGAATGTGGATGTTTGTGTTACCTTATTGTTATATATCTAAACAAATCAACTGATGACTTATATTTATTGAAAATTATAATCTACTTTGTTGGTAGTGAATAAGACTGATATGAAACGGTGGCTATGTAACGCTCGTTCGTTTCGAGTCTCTTGAGGAAGTGAAGTGAGAGAAGTGAGACATTGTTTGTCCGCGATGAACGTCTACACCACTGAACCGATTTTAAATGAAGTTTGCACACTGTATGCTGTTTGATCGAACTTGAGAGATAGGTTACTTTTATCTCGATAAGTGATCATAATGTGATACATGACGCTATGGACGATGTGATTGACTACTCGAAAAGGCATAACAAGTGCTACTAGCTCAGCTAGTATATAGAGAATGAAGAATCAGTCGTATTCAGCTAAATAGCTTAGTTAAAAATGTAAGGTATATTTTATCTTTCTCGTGTGGAAGTTTTAAAAAGTATTATGAGATCAATACATCTTTTAAGACAACATAACCTCGCCACATCTGACTGTCTATTTGAAGGCAATAAACTCAAAAACTACTAAATAGATCCTTAAACGGTTTTCGTTGTTAAACAAAGTGATTCATGAGGAAACTTTTCGTATATAACTTATTAGGTTTTTTTGTGAAATGTGACGATGAATGTCGAAGAAGTCGGAAAATATCATACCGATTGGTAGCTTTACCGGCGTTTTCCGCGCAAACCGATACAGTTATATTAATACAATATATAACAGAATTATTCCTCTGAAATGACTATAAAAAAAAGTAAAGCTGTATGTTTGTCCCTAATAATATTATAAATATGAATGTGAGTATGTTTGTTACGCTTTCACGCGAAAACTACTTAACCGATAATCATGAAACTTTGTACACATATTCTTGGAGGTATAAGAAGTAACATAGGATATTTTTTATTATAAAAAAAAAAACATTTATATATACGAAAGAAAAAAAACTGTGTGTCAAAAAATCTTACTTTAACGTTATCTAGCTTTCCAGGGTATACGTGATACGAAGTTCACCGCGTCAGGTAGTCTTCCATATATCAATTCAAATAAAACTTAATTCAATTTAAGCTCTGAAAAGCCGGCACTGAACGTCAAAACTACCATCGGTTGGGAAAATGACACTGTCGTTGAGAAAAACCGGTAAGAAACTCGATCTGCTCATTCTAGGTAGGTAGGTACATAATTTGTAGGTAATTAATATAGAGTAGTGTTGTAATTATGTAAGTAAATAGATTTGTGAGAACATTCTGATGATATCATACCAGTTGGGAGCTTTAACGTCGTGCTTCGTGTAAACCAATAGAGTTGGATTAAAATAATGTATTATAAAGAGGTATTCGTCTAAAACAGATCTATTGAAACATAATATCATGTGTATGTGTATATAGTATATATGTCTCCTATAATCAACCATTCAGAAACTACTGTGGGTCAGTATTTATCTAGATAATTATTAATATAAAGAAAAATTTTTTTTTTAAATGTAATAGTGGACAAACGAGCAGGCGTGTCATCTGATGGTAAGGGATCTCTGCCGCTCATGGACATCTATAACACCGGGTGAATCACAAATGCGTCGCCGACCTTCATTGCAGGATTTATCTGTACCTTGGGCAACATGCATGCATAACTTCATGATGTTCGGTGCATGAGCATTATGACTACAATCTTATCTGATGTAAAGTTTCGCATGGTGGTAGGGCTTTTTCTAATGCCCGCCTGGCTAGCTACCACCCTCAAGTTGTAAACCTGCCGCCAAATACCAAAAGGTGTGTTCCGGCAGCAGCACTTGAGTGCCAGTCCCTCCACAGGTTTTAGCGTGTCTATCAACTTGGGCCGTATCGTCACTTAAGATCCGGTGAGATTATGGCCATAATGCTAAACTTTAAGTGTAAAAAAAAAGGTGACAAATGTAGTCCAAAAAACATTAGCATCGTTATACTTACTAATATTATAAATGCGAAAGTGAGTTTGTTTAGTTTTTTACGCTTTCACGCGTAAACCGCTGAATCGATTGTGGAGAGATTGGCTCTCAAGTGCAACTTCCGGATCACGCATATTGGTATTTGGTGGCAGATTTTCATTTCACCTGACAGTCATTCACGTGGAAACGACTAAAGTTATCGGAAAAGTTATGGTATCAATTCGATGCGGAATTTTTCGTCGATGGTTCTGTGGTGCTCAGTTTTTGGATTCCATAGATCCTTTGTCATATTTTTTAGGTTTTACTATTAAGTATATTAACTGACCAGAAACAGTACAGTACAGTGTGGAGTATTTATTGTACAATAAAATGTCCTAGGCAGGAAGACCCATTGGGATGCCTCATCTGATATGAAAATATGTTGGATGCTTTCTCTATAAATTACTATTCCTGGTAAGAATTAACAGAAGACGGAGGGAAAATCCGTGACACGTTATAGGATAGATACTTGCTAAGGGTGGTTAAGCATGATTGCTCTTTTTTATTGTTCAGGGTTTCGCGTTATGACCATAATCTCACCTGATCTAAAGTGACGATACGGCCCAAGTTGGTAGACACGCTAAGCCTGTCGAGGAACTGGCTTTCAAGTGCAGCTGCCGGAACACACCTATTGGTATTTGGCGGCAGATTTTCAACTTGGGGTGGTTGCTAGCCAGGCGGGCTTTAGAAAAAGCCCTACCAGCATGCACATTCTAGCCACCCTAAACAGTCAGACTGTTAAGTACAGTTTTTCTTTTTTTATTCTTGGCAACTAAGTCGTGACTATTACTGCCTTTTTCAAGTAATAAGATTTGGGAATTTCGGGCAGACGATACTATCTCCAACAAAATGGTAACTTTTTTTTTACTTAAGGTTAGCGTTATGGCCATAATCTCACCTGATCTAAAGTGACGATACGACCCGAGTTGGTGAACACGCTAAGCCTGTTGAGGAACTGGCTCTCAAGTGCAGCTGCCGGAACACACCTATTGGTATTTGGTGACAGGTTTACAACTTGAGATTGGTAGCTACCCAGGCGGGCATTAGAAAAAGCCCTACCACCATGCTATGGTTTCCTCGCGTTGTTTTCCTTCACCGAAAGCTCAAGCTCATTGTAGGTGCTTGGATTCGAACTCACGTCCCTTGACGCGAAGTCGTACACACTACCACTGAGCTATCATCGCTTCAAATGACTCTCTTGTTGAAGCCCTCTTGGGAGATTTTATGGCAACATATATATCATGTTCCAAATGATTATTCACAATTCTCTACACCTATGCTTTTCGTCTACACTACATTACGTTAAATGTGATCTTAATTTACACAATACAGGGCTAAACAACTAAGTGTATGAATTCAAATAAAAATCACAACGTGACAGATCAAGATGGCACCGAAAGCTCCCTTATGTTCAGTTTGTGTGATCTTACTGACCGCTCTCGTATCAGTTAACTGAGACAACAAAAATGGTTCTACAACACGGCCCATGGTATATTTTCTAGATGGACAAAATGATGATGAAAATCCATACCGGCAGTTTTCTTTAAAAGAAAATGTAAGTTTGTTATGATTTTGTGATACTTTTTTTAAGAATAAACTTTCTGTCTGAATAGTCTGAAGCGATGATAGCTCAGGAGTCGTGTGTACGTCTTTGCGTCAAGGGACGTAAGTTCGAATCTAACCACCTACAGTTGGTAGGGCTTTTTGTAAAGCCCGCCTGGCTAGCTACCACCCTCAAGTTGAAATTCAGTTGCACTTGAGAGCCAGTCCCTCCACAGATTTAGCGTGTCTACTAACTTGAGCCATATCGTCACTTAAGATCAGCTGGGACTGTGGCCATAATGCTAAGCCTTTAACTATAAAAAAAAAACTATGGAAATGAATATTATTTATTAAACTTTTACCCGTTCTGTTTTTACTTTTAAATACATATTTACACCTATCGGTCGAGGCACGACGTTGAATAGTCTAAAACCTTCCTCAACAATTGCTTCATGAAATATAACAATATTTTTTAGAATTCCCACTACTGATTATTAAGATTAGCGCTCTCGAACAAACAAACAAAAAACATGCAAGCAAACTCTTCCCCCTTATAATATCAATATAGATATCCTATATAAGGAGAATGATGTTAGTCATATATATAGATATTTATAAAGTTAAATTACCGTGTAGTTGTTTACAAACCGCCAATCTCGTATCTCGTTGAACAATCAAACGTCTCGAATTAATTTCGTTTTTAATTAACCGAACGTCGGGACCGTCGGGTTGTGGGGGGGCCGCGAGGGGGGAGGGGGCTAGTCGCCCGGAAGGAAATTTTCCAAATTAATTACGCGTTGGTGTGTAGGTTCACTGTTGGCAAGAGCTTTGGAATCTCGTCTTGGCAACGATCTTACTATTATTTAATCCAGTAGTAGACAGGAGATTTTGTGTACACACGTCGCGTGATTGCGTCGATCTTTGCATTGTATATTTTGCTTTATATTTTTTTTAGGAAAACTAACTAAACCGTTGAACTTTGTACTACCAGTAATGATTGTTATTTATTTATTCATTAAACTTTGTATACAAGGTATACATGCGGACTTTAATGATTAAGGCGTTTTTCCTAGTCGACCTAAGGCCGGTGGAGATCATGACTGAGGCATGTGCATAATTAAAATAAATAATAAAACAATATAATTTAACTAAATGATATAACCTTAATAAGTAATATATCTAGATAAATATATAATATATACACTAATATCTATCGTGGAAAATCTGCTACTTCAGCCAGCAATAATTGCCGAAGTCTCATATTAAAATCCTGCCGTGTTGTGGACTTCCTGATTTCGAACGGAAGTGCGTCTCGCTAAAACTCAAATATGGTTTCACCGAGTTGTATTTTATATTTTGTATATTTATAATAGCTATAATTAATTCTAATCATCCTACCAACTTCAATTCGTGAAGATCAAACTAACTGGCTATTACTAGTATCGTGTCCATTTTTCCTTTCTTATAGTTATTGAATAAAACTTGTTTATAATTCCAATGAATTAAATTACTGTTAATTGTATGACAATTAAATATAGGTGAGGTTCGAACCTACGTCCCATGGGCCAACTGAGGTATCATCGCTTCATTACTTTCATATTATGAGATTTAAAAAAAATATCCTTTTTTTTTAAGGATTCTTTTTTATACACACCTTGGCCTAATACTAACGAACGCAATCCTACAGCCCTTCAGAAGTTATGCGCGTACATTTATTGTTATACTAATATAATATGTAATATTAAACTATGTAATATTATATGTAATATTAATAATATTATAATTAGTTATATGTACTGAGTATATGGTGAAGATAAACAATTTCTTATCGACCTATATTACATTCAATAGGGAAGGTTATTGAAGTGAAACTTCTTTAGGCGCATGAGGGTAAAATTTTTACAGATGAAACGTCACGCCGGTATGCAACGGAAGTGTCGGAAAAGAGAGAGAGAGTGATCGAGACCGATCGAGAGAGCGTAAGACAGGGCGAACGTAGCATGAGCAACTAGCCGTGGAGTGAGAGTAGGGAGCAAGCGAGTGAGAAAGATTGAGAGAAAAAGTGAGACAGAGCGAACAAGATTTATAAATTAGTTCGCCAAAGAAGTTTCACTTCTGACATGTGTACTTTGTATGCACGCATGTTTTTTTTTAATCTGGTCCGATAAATAAACTTTTTCTAATGCCCGCCTGGTTAGTTCAGTAGTAGTGTGTAGGAACGCCACTTCATGGGGCGTGAGTTTCATGTACAATGGGCTTAAGCTTTCGGTGAAGAATAACATTGTGAGAAAACCATAGCATAGTGGTACGGCTTTTTATAATGCCCGCCTGGTTAGCTACCACCCTCAAGTTGCAAATCTGCGGCCAAATACCAATAGGTGTGTTTCGGCAGTTGCACTTGAGAGCCAGTTCCTCCAATAAAAGCCTGTAATATACCTGCAATTCCTCTAGTGTTGTGGATGTCCAAGGGCGGCGGTGATCACTTACCCTCAGGTGACACGCTTGTGCGTTTGCCCGCTATTGCAAAAAACGCTACCACTTTCAAGTTAAAAAACTGCTAACATACACCTTTTTATACTTTATAAGTTTAGCGTTATCGCCACAATCTCACTTCATGTTAAATGACGATGTGAACCAACATGATGGAACGGTATTTGGCGGCAGATCTTCAACTTGAGGGTGGTAGCTAGCCAAGCGGGCATTACAAAAAGCTTTACCACCATGCTATGGTTTTATCACGACACTTTCCTTAATCGAAAGCTCCAGCTCACTACAGGGATCTAACTAACGTCAGTTTACGCGCAATCGGTACATACTTCCAACTGCGTCTCTTCATAGGTGTGTTCCGCAAGTGGCACTTAAAAACCAATTCCTCCACCGGGCTTCACGTATAGACTACATTCGCTTACGTCGTCACTTAACATCTGGTGAAATTGTGGCCGTAACGCGACACCTATATAGTATTAAAACATCACTAGTTTCGATGACGTAAATTTGTTCGCCAATTTGTTGTACAAAACGCAGAACCGTATATTTTGTTTAGTAAGAAATACGCACCGAGCGTTGCAACATTTACTAAAACGTGTGTATATTATAATGTCTCAGTGTATATTCGAATTTCCCTTTATTTACTTCCTGGACAATGATATTAACAGTAACTTGACAATGCATTTAATATTGCTTGACCGCAATTTCAACTTATGTCAAGTTAAACGTTAAGTGCCAGTATTTTCAGCTTAATATTATAAATTTGAGTTACGAGTCGGCTACTTAATATACACTATACTAGTTATACCCGCGACTTCTTTCGGGTGTAATTGAAATTCTATTTAATCACTTATACCCGGTTTTGTAATTTTTTAAATACTGTTTTGATCTTATCTATGTTAACGTGATCTTAACATTGCCTAAAATTTTATCAGCGAATGGAAAATCTACGACCCCTAACTCGAGTCAGCGACTATGTTATTGCTTGGGATCGTTTTTGTCCGAGAATTACCTTTAGGGTTCTGCCCTTTTATTGGAAGATTTCACTTGTGTGTTCTTTCGTATTTAAAACAAAAAAAAAAAACTCTGAATTTCATTCATTTTCTTAATTCCAGGTATTTTTGTTTGTGAGTAATTCATGGCTGATTATTCATTACTATTTTTGTGTTATTTCCTTTGTACTGTTTTCTTTATAATTTCCAGGGATTTGGTTTCCTCGAACTTGTGGGTATTAATAATAGCGTATTCAAACAAACTTTTTCAAATAACTTAGCGTGGATTTTTTAACATCCTATGATCTACTCCGGTTTACTCTATTACTCCTCTATAATGTCTACTCAGTTCCACTCTTTCAAAAGAAATACATAGTGTAGAATACCTATCATCCTGCAAGCGGGCCCTATCGACTAATGAAATCGGTTAACGCATGCGGTCTCTATGGCATGCGTGAGCCAATATGAAACCGAACGTGGGCTGTAACGACCAATGACGCCCTTACCAACAAATGGTCCGTCTGTCTGTTTGCTATTCATCAGCATTAAAAGAAACTTAGAATAACAATGTCTTGAAAAACAGCATTCGCCTAACTTCATAGCAATTTTATTGGAGTTTTCAATAATGAATAATTTTGCGAAATTCTCGGTTAGTTTGTAAAAGCTTCCAGTGTGTCTATCCTTCGGCGGAGCTGACAGCAAACTTGCATGGGAACTTGACTGCAAAACTTCAGTTAAACACTACGGTTAATTCAGTATTAGGGTTGCCACGCACAGTCAGACGTTACATTTTTTTGAAATGATACATTAACATGTATATTTAAAAATGTTATATTACATATAACATTCATAAATCTATTACCTAATTGCTTATAGCACAATTTACAATCAACGACGAGCTTTAAAAGATAAGAGATTCATATTTTTTTATATAAACAGTAGAATTGTTAGTGTGTACGGACGCAGGTTCAATGGACTTGAATACGAATCTTTGCAACGAGCCTGTGCCTTCGTTGAAAGATTACATTATAATGAAACCGTAGCATGATGGTATGGGTTTTCTTATGCCCACCTGGCTAGCTACCACCCTCGAGTTGAAAATCAGCCGCCAAATGCCAATAGGTGTGTTCCGGTAGTTACACTTGAGAGCCAGTCCTTCCACTAGGGTTAGGATGACCACCAGGGCACCAGGTAATTAGACCAGATTGTTACTAAAAATCAGATGCGATTGTGGCCATATAATTAATAGTTACCTTCATAGTGTTCAAATTAAATAATTAATACAAGATTTTATTTTTTATCATATTTCCTGGAGAGATCGTATTATTTTAGGGAATGGTGGAACGGGTTTTTCTGATGCACGACTGGCTAGCTACCACCCTCGAGTTGAAAATCTGCCGCCAAATACCAATAGGTGTGTTCCGGCAGTTGCACTTGAGAGCCAGTTCCTGCACAGGTGTAGGGTGAGTATCAACTTGGGCCGCATCGTCACTTAAGATTAGGTGAGATTATGGCCGTAACGCCTAAACATTAACTATAAATAAAAAAAATAGAAAGTATCTTAATGATTTCTTATATCTATGCGAATATTACTCATCGAAATCAAACTAATTTAAACGGATTATATCGCGGTTATTTATTAATTTTTATCCCGACGTTTCGAAAGCTTTTTAACCTTCGTGGTCACGGGGCGGGCTGAAGTGTAGGTTGTCCAGAAAAGTTCATTTTACAGTGTCTACCTTCAATTTTATTTTTTATCTAGAAGGTAGACACAGTAACATAAATTTTTCTTTACAACCTACACCTCAGTACACCCCGTGACCACGAAGGCTGAAAAGCTTTCTAAATGTCGTTATCAAAATTAATAAATAACCGCGATAAAATCCATTTAAATTAGTTTTATTTCGAAAAGGTATCTTACATGTTTATCTTCGGTATTAGTTATCACTGAATAAAATTTTATCAAAATCTGCCAAGCGTCTTAAATATGATTCGCTTACAAGGTGTCAGACAAATAAAACGAAAATAATATATAATTGTGCAGCTATACCAATAATTAAATACTTCCGGAATATATTATGTTAAGAAGATCTATATTAATATTATAAAGAGAAATTGTTTGTTTGTACGCACTAATATCACAAACTAACATTAGGGTTTCAGAAATTATTTTATATCTGATAGAGTAACCATTGAAGAAACATTTAGTTTGTTTACCATCACGCTACCACCGATAGAAGCAATGCTGTATTGTAAAAACTTACAAAAATGGGTAAAAATGATCCAATAAATTGTTAGTTCCACGCAAACGCAGTCTTTAATATGTGTAGATTAAATTGAAAATCAAAAAGTTTTCTTTTAGAAAATAATGTTCATAATCAAGTTTTATTAATTCTCCGGGTAAGACTCTCCAAGAAACTTTTCTTAAGTCATTCATTTTTTTTTCATTTATTTATGTTGCACGGCAACCCTGCCCGCCATTGCGGAGGGTTGGCAACACTGTTCCGAGGGTATCTCTCTTAGTAGCTCCAGTCTGTACCGGAATTTCCGTTTTGTTTGAGAGCGCACTGCTACACAGGGGCTTCGAAGTTCCTTAACAATGTAGAACGGCGGATTCCTTTGGTGCCTAAAATAGTTATGTCTCCGGGAAGGACTTACTTTTTAACTTTATTCGATTGCGTTGACCGTCCGCTGTTTTACTTGAATGTTTTGACTATTTTTTTAGGCTAAGTTCTATCTATCGTGTATAATAAGAACTTCAGGGCGTTGTTCCGGATTCTACGTTACTATGGCGTGTCAGGTATATTTGCCGATGCCAACGTGGATGACTTTTAGGGGGTAATACGAAAGAAGGTTGCCTCGCTGGACTCCAGGGTGCGGCGGAGCTCGAACCAAGTTCTGAAGATGGTGTGTGTACGACTTGCTTCAGCTCTGGTTGGCAGGTTCACCGAGCTAAATGTAAAGGTTCGATGAGTCTGTCCATCGGTGGTTTTACTTTTGTTATTTTTGAATTGTTGTCTGCTGGTCTGCTAATAACTGATTTTAATTTAATTTTGATTTATTTTATTTTATAACGCTCATAACATCGTTTGAGAGCTTTCGAAGCGACGATAGCTCAGTCAGTAGTTTGTACGGACGTCAATGCCATTGGACGTAACTTCTGGTCCCATCATAGCATTGTGGTAGGACTTTTTTAATACCCGCCTGGCTAAAAACCACCCTTAAGTTGAAAAAGTATCGGTAAACACCTATAGGTAGGTGTTTTGGTAGATGCACTTGAAAGCCAATCCGTCCACTATATGTATATATATGAAATGAGATACCAATATAAAGGCACAGATCCAAATGTGCCTCTGAGGTAACCGAATACACTCACATACTTTTATACAATTTTACTGGCTTGTCAACGATAGAATAATCAATTCAAGTGCTATGGAGAATGATTCCACCCCTCAGATGCATTGCTATGCGCTCGAGGGTGAGTAAATATGTCGTCACTAAGGGTGGCTTCGCGACCACAATTACGATGATATAATCATATTTTTTTTAAATTTAATTTAAAGCCTAAGAAGGCGCTTATCAACGTCAAAGCTACCACCGGTTCGGTAAGTAACGCAGTCATCGAGTAGAACCGGCGAGAAACTCGATTCTGAATGTTTATATTTTTTTTGAATTTACAATAGTTATTAGCGGATGTATAGAGACGGATGTCGATATCAGATATAACAATCGCTCATATATAAATCCACCGTAGAATTTTTGACATCAAAACCCGTTTGACATGATTCTGGAACTAGCTGTCCGGAATTTTGGTCATGTGTTTTCTGAACTTTATTGTAAAACTTAACAGTATTACCTAAGAAATTGTTACTGGGCTTACTGAGTCTTAGCAGTTATTAGGATAGAGACTCAAAGTGATTGGTTGCATGGCGGTAGGGCTTTTTCTAGTGTCCGCCTGGCCAGCTAGCACCTTCAAGTTGAAAATCTGCCGCCAAATACCTATATGTGTTTTTTTTTAGAGTTAACGTTTAGAATTATGGCCGTAATGACACCTGATCTTAAGTTACGATACGGCCCATGATGGTAGACACGCTAAACCTGTTAAGAAACTGGCTCTCAAGTGCAACTGCCGGAACACACCTATTAGTATTTGGCGGCAGGTTTACAACTTGAGGGTTGTAGCTAGCCAATCGGGCACCAGAAAAAGCCCTACCACCGTGCTACGGTTTCCTCACGATGTTTTCCTTCACCGAAAGCTCAAGCTCATTGTAGGTGGTTGGATTCGAACTCGCGTCCCTTGACGCAAAGTCGTAAACACTACCACCGAGCTATCATCGCTTCATTCCGCTTCAGGTGTGTTCCGGCAGTGGCACTTGAGAGCCTGTCCCTCCATGAAAGCCTGCAACGAATCTGCGATTCCTCTGGTGTTGTGGTTGTCCTTTGTCGGTGGTGATCACTTACCATCAGGTGATACTCTTAATCGTTTGCCGTCTATTCGGAGCCCTAAAAATTAACTCGAAAAAAAAGGCATCAAAAAGACCAACACTTTTAGCACCTCTGTTATTATGCGACTTATTTAATCTATGCCAACTATTTTATACATAGTTCAAAGGGCACTTGTGTAGAATTATCCACGTTAAGAATGGTTTAATTTGCACCATAGTGTACCGAGATCGAGGCATTGGTATTCCGGATAAAGCCGGGATTTGAGCCGCGAAGGGGGAATTATTTCTATACTCACTAACACCATTGTTAACTGGTACTAAATATTCATGAGCGTCTAGGATTCCGTGTAAAATATTCTCAGATATTTGTCGGCAGTTGGCTTGTAGAAGTTACGAAGCGATAATAGCTCATTTGGTAGTGTGTACGGACGCCGTGTCAAGGGTCGTGAGTTCGAACCCACGTACGATGAGCTTGAGCTTTGAAAGAGAATACCATCATGAAACCGATAGGATGGTGGTAAGGTTTTTTCTAACGCCCACCTGAGTAACTACCAGCCTTGAAAAACTGCTTCCAAATACCTATAGGTGTCTTCCGGCAGTGGCGCTTGAGAGCCAGTCCGTCTATTAAGCTTAGCGTGTCAATTGTCTTGAGCCCCGTCGTCACTTAACACCGGGTGCGATTGTGGCGGGCATTCAAATAAACGCCTATCATCATACTTTGATGTGGTTAAACACTTCACGTAATATTCCCGATTAGTTTAACTTTATGGTAATTAGAAATGACGAGACACACGCCGATTCGCATCTTGTAATTTAGTTTCTGTAATCTGTCATCACAAGAATTACGCTGTGTGCATTTGTAATTGCTCGGTAATTTTCTCATACGAAAACCTATTGAGACGGAAAATAAATTCTATCAGCCTACTGAGAAATTATACCCGAAAGACGTTTCACGAGGGGTGTTTTTTTTTTTTTTTTTTGTTTTCTTGTCCACCGATTATTATGAGCTTTTAAATACAGCGAAAGCTCATTATTCGCGCTTCCTTCAATCGCGTATTCACTATTAACGGGTTAAAAAAAATGCATATATTCATGGCTAAAGATTTCTTTCTTCGCGGATCTATTCAGTGCAAATATATTGATAAACATAATTCCAATATGTTTTTTTTTATATACTTAAGGTTTAGCGTTATGACCATAATCTCACCTGATCTTAAGTGACGATACGGCCCAAGTTGGTAGGCACGCTAAACCTGGGGAGGAACTGGCTCTCAAGTGCAGCTGTCGGAACACACCTGTTGGTATTTGGCGGCTGGTTTACAACTTGAGGGTGGTAGCTAGCCAGGCGGGCATTAGAAAAAGCCCTACCACCATGCTATGGTTTCCTCACGATGTTTTTCGTTCACCGGAAGCTCAAGTTCATTGTAGGTGCTTGGATTCGAACTCACGTCCCTTGACGCGAAGTCGTACACACTACCACTGAGCTATCATCGCTTCAATCAATCAATTGTGTCCCAAAACACATTACTGAATTGCTGGGCCGTAGGTTCAAGAATCATGTCAAACGGGTTTAGATATCAAAAGGCATTATATGGTGGATCAATATGTGTGCGATCGTGATGTCTGGAATTGAAACCCTCTCTGTACATCCGCTAATACCTACTGTAACACAAATAACTATTATATAAAAAAGGTTAAGAATAATACCTTAAAAACAAATGCAGATCGAGTTTCTCGCCGGTTCTTCTCGATGACTGCGTTACTTTCCGAACCGGTAGTAGTTTCGACGTTCATAAGCGCCTTCTTAGGGCTTAAATTTAAATTGAATATAGATTTTTTAATTTGATTTGATTTGTCAAATGGACTAATTAAAAAGTAAAATAAACCTTATCAGATTTAAGTTGTGAAGGTTTAACAATAACAAATGAGCTTCGTGATTTATTTATGAAAATTAATCCGTCTATGGAACGAAGTCTTATTTTTAAGAGGCGAATTACAAATACCACTGCTGGATATTATTCTGAATAGAGGGAGCTTTTAAAAACTGCCAAGGAAGAAAAAAATAGAAAATTCTTTAAACCATTATCTAAGCTTGAAGATAATAATTAATCAATGCGGTCTAAAACTTCAATTAAACTCATTTCTTTGTATATTTTGTCATTGTTTTTTATTTTGTCTCCTAGCATCTTCTTTTTCTTCTTTATTCTTGGCAACTCAGTCTCTCTTTAGACACTATTACTGCCATTTTCAAGTAATAAGATTCGGTAAATCTGGATAGTTCAAATTATCTTCCGTGGTGGTAGGGCTTTTTCTGATGCCCGCCTGGCTAGCTGCCACCCTCAAGTTGAAAATCTGCCGCCAAGTACGAATTGGTGTGTTCCGGCAGTTGCACTTAAGAGCCAGTCCTTCCACAGATTTTATTAGCGTGTTTATCAACTTGGGCCGTATCGTCACCTAAGATCCTGTGAGATTATGACCATAACGCTAAGCATTAACAATAAATAAATAAAAAACTTCCTATAGATGGCGACTCTCTTGTTGAAGTTCTCTTGGGAGTTTTTGTGACAACTAATATATCAAGTTCCGAATGATTATTCAAATTCCTCTTCGCCTACAAGACATCACGTAAAATAACGACTAAATTAAATAATACACGTTTTTTTTTTTTTATCGTGGGGAAATGTATTCATGCATCCCCTCCCAGTCCGGGGGGGACTGAGAGGGGTGTGTGGGACTCACCCAGCACTAAGCGCCGGGAATACCCACTAAAACCCCACGGCCATCTGTCACCTTCCTGGGGCAACGTGGGTCCGTGCATGCAATCACCGCGTCACAAATAACACAGGGCTGAATAAATAGGTATATGAAATATAATAAAACGCACAACGTGACAGATCAAGATCCCGTGAAAAACCCTAACGTATCCCTTGTAATTTCATACAAATTCCCGGTCCATATTTAAGGTTTCTGTATTCGTTATTTACCGAACATATAAAACGCGAATAATAGTAAATTAGTATTGTAAAAGTCGTGAAATAGGCTGTTACAGGTCGAGTATGAGTTTGAAGGCCGCGCCATCGACAAAGACTTCATTAATATGAGACAAGCAATTGCTACTTCCGTCGAGGCATATATAGTGCTTTTCTCAAAATAATGCAGGGAAATAAAACATACTTTTATAATATACATTTAATTTATTTTACACGTGTCGCTAAATATATAACATCTGGGGTTTTAATTAAAAATTGCTTTATGTTTTTGCCCGTACAAATTTTCGTTTTTTTTCTTTTCTCGCCTTTAAGAGAAGTAGTTAATTTTCCATAATTTTTCAAGTTAATGCCGTTTATAACATTAACTGTACGTATGGAATAAATTGCCCATAATGTAGATGACTTTTTAGTTTTAGCAATCTTATTAATATACGCCAAAAATACTGTTTCGGAAAAAAATTTACAGTTTTTCTCGTTTTTCCAACTCATAAAACTTTCAAATACCATCATGTATTTTTCTTCTGCCTCTGCTGGAAATCAGGTTTTCCGTTGTCAAGTTGGCATCAGATCTTAAATTTGTTGGAGTACAATAAATCTCCATTTCAGTCTTTGCACCGTCGGACCTCATTTTAATTATTATTTATCCATTAAGTGTGTAAATAATATATCGAAGACGAATTTTCAGCTTTGCCACCAATTTTTTATTTATCATCTGTGCCGAATGGCAAGCGCATTTATGGCAATACAGCCATGTGAACGTATACTAAGCAAAGACACAGACTTTGGTATGCCAAGAATGATTAAAAGAGATCCAAACCCCAGCACGCCGTTTCATACAAAACTGTCGGATGTTGCATTATTCAAAATTAAAAAAAGCTCCAGCATTGGATTCGATTTTCTTCCTGTGTCAGTAAATTCGGTCAGTACTTCGCGTGTTCTTTTTTTGCAAATGATGATTGAAAATTGAAAATTGAAAATCCATGTTCGAGAAAAGAGCTTTTACTGCATACAGTATGATGGTTGTTTAATAATTTGTAGGTTTAGTATTGTGGTGGCCGATACGCGAAACCTATGTAGGGACTGGCTCTCAAGTGCAACTGCCGGAACACACCTATAGGTATTTAGTGACAGTTTTCAATTTGAGGGTGGTAGGTAGTCAGGCTGGGCATTAGGAAAAACCCTACCTACTATGGTTTTGGAAGCGATGATAGCTCAGTGGTAGTGTGTACGACTTCGCGTCAAGGGGCGTGAGTTCGAATCTAACCACCTACAACGAGCTTGAGCTTTCGGTGAAAGAAAACATCGTGAGAAAACCATAACACGGTGGTAGGGCTTTGCCTGATGCCCGACTGGCTAGCTACCACCCTCAAGTTGCCGCCAAATACGTGTGTTCCGGCAGTTGCCCTTGAGAGCCAGTTCCTACACAGGTTTAGCGTGTCTACCATCTTGGGCCGTATCGTAACTTACGATCAGGTGAGATTATGGCCATAACGGTAAACCTTGCCTATAAAAAAAAACACGATGTTCCTGTACCGAGAGCTCAAGGTCATTGCATGGGTTCGAACTCGTATCTCTTGACGCGGCGTCGGTACGTGTTACCACTGAGCTATAATCGTAAATACTATTCTCTCAGTAATTTTTTTTAAGCTAACAGCTATTGAGTTTAAATACAGTTTAAAAAAAACCCTACAAGGTTTTTATTGTTCTATATTAAAAAATAAATACTTAATCTATTGACGTATTTCATTCAAAAATCATTTTCAACTTTCACGCTGAATGAGTTTTCTAATTGTTTGAATTCCGAATGCGGGCGGGTTTTCTGTTTTATTGTTTTTCAATTGTTTCAACGTTGTAGCCAATGCGAGAGCAAACGTACGGGTTAACTACGTCGTATTTAAATATTTTATAAATATAAAAGAGAATATATATATATTTTTGAGAAAAATGAGCTATCATGTAATTCATGCTTAATTTAATGTAATTTTTTATATATATATAACTTGTCCGTGTTTAATTTGTCAAAAAAATCCCATGTTTTGTACAAATTGAAATCGGTCGGTAAATGAAATTGCATTATCAACAAATATAAGTAACCTTTAATTTTCTCGAAACAAAAGAAAATGGACTAACACTACTTTCAAAATAAACGGTCCATATATATGTATATATATATTTAATGTATTAGCGGTTGTAATGTAATAGGGTTTAGAGTTGTAACAAACGATCATAATGTCGAATGTAATTTTGTTGACGGTATTTTCCGGGTTCTGATTGGCTCCCGCGCACGTTTCCGCAGCACACCGTTTTCCGATTGGTCGTCGGCGGCTTCACGAGCTTCGAACTTTTTCTAAAGCGCTTCATTTATTTGATAATCAATTGTGATACAATAACTAGGACCTTCGAAAATTCCAGTATCGAAGCGATGATAGCTCAGTGGTAGTGTGTACGACTTCGCGTCAAGGGACGTGAGTTCGAATCGAAGCATCTGCAATGAGCTTGAGTGCCCGGTGAAGGAAAACATCGTGAGGAAACCATAACATGGTGGTAGGGCTTTTTCTAATGCCCGCCTGGGTAGCTACCACCCTCAAGTTGTAAGCCTGCCGCCAAATACCAATAGGTGTGTTCCGGCAGCTGCACTTGAGAGCCAGTTCCTTCACAGGTTTAGCGTGTCTACCAACTTGGGCCGTATCGTCACTTAAGATCAGGTGAGATTATGGCCATAACGCTAAATCTTAAGTATATAAAAAAAATTGAGGCGAAAGATTCTGGTCGGACGCCTCACCAAGAGGTGAAGCGCGCCTTCACCAGATTAGAGTGGGAATATCATCAAATCAATACAGGGGTGTACTTTTGTATCGATATAGCAGCGAGAAATCTTTTACATTGTCACCTATCTTTCTCCTTTTTTTTATACACCTTCTGCGGACTCTGGGTCCGCACCGTTTTTTAGGTAGGTGATTTTGTTGGCGTTACAAAATTGCTGTTTCACCTAAGCGTATCACCTGATGGTAAGTGATCACGGAACCTCACTACACCAGAGGAATCGCAGGTGCATTGCCAGCCTTTGTAGGAGGGTCTGGCACAAGTGCAACTGCCGGAACCCACCTATTAGTATTTGGCTTCAGATTTTCAACTTAAGGGTGGTAGCTAACAAGGCAGGCATTAGAAAAAACCCTACCACCATGTTATGGTTTCTTGACAATGTTTTCCTTCACCGGAAGCTCAAGTTCATAGTAGGTGCTTGGATTCGAGCTCACGTCCCATGACGCGGCGTTCCTACACGCTACTACTAAGCTATCATCGCTTCAATATACAAATATATAAATCGATGTGCGTATGTATGTTCCTAATTGACAAACTTGACCACAACAACATTGAAATATTCAGCCAACAACCTCAAATTACAAACCTGTCTGCAAATATCTATGAGTGTGTTCCGGCGGTCAAACTTTGTCAATTACTATAGCGTGAGATAATGCATAAACGATTAACGATAGGAAACAAAACAAAGCGCGAAGCGATGATAGCTCAGTGGTAGTGTGTACGACTTCGCGTCAAGGGACGTGAGTTCGAATCCAACCACCTACAATGAGCTTGAGCTTTCGGTGAAAGAAATACACCGTTATGAAACGATAGCATGGTGATGCTTTTACTAATGCCCACCTGGCTATCTACCACCCTCAAATTGAAGATCTAACGCCAAATATGTATATAGGTATATTTCGGCAGTCTGCACTTGTGAACCAGCCTCCCAATAAAGGTCGGCAACGCACCTACGATTGCTCCGGTGTTGTGGCTGTCCATGGGCGGCGGTGATCACTTACCATCAGGTGACATGCTTGCCAGTTTGCCTCCTATTCCATAAAAAAGCTAAAAACCATTTTCGTCGGTTAGAAGAAGTAGCTTTGTACAAATTTTTTAGTGATTTGATAGCTTTTTTTCTTTAATTAATTGGCTTAGCGTGTCCACCATCTGGGCCCACATCGTCACTAAACATCAGGTGAGATTGTGGTCATAACACTAAATCTTAAAGAAAAAAAATATATATTTTTTAATTCACAGTTAATTTATTCAGTATTCATTCACTTAACGTTATATGAAAGGGGAGGACGAACTAACTAAAACGGGATTTGCGAACGCAAACCTAAAATATAAAAATACCCACACCTAAAAACTATGTAATACGAATGCTAAAATAACAAAGAACTTTATTGTCTACAACAAAGCTCTATAATATTTGCTAAGTTCAAATTATGTTACATTTAAAATTGCCTGCTAATTGTTCGCCGGCCACTCTGTTTATACTGTCATAGTCGAAGCGTGAAGATGTCAGTCTCCTCATCCGAGCACCTTGTTAGTCTTAAAAGTCAAGCTGATCCCGTAAGGTGTAATTAAGTTTTTGCTTGCGCTACGTTGCCTCCATAGATATGTGATGGTCCAAGTCTAAAGATGGCAGCGTGGATGTAAACTTAAGCAGCTTCATTCGCGTAAAACACTCCTTTGTTTCTGAATATAAAGCATCATTTATCTTGTAACGTGTATGAAACATTTCGTGACGATGAACTTTTATATGTACCTTATTGTAAAGATAAATGATAAATATAATGCATTTCTAATTCGTATGTAATGTTGAGTTAATTTTTATGGAATAGGGGCCTAACGAGCTAGCGTGTCACCCGATGGTAACACTAGGGGAATCGCAGGTGCATTACTGGCCTTTATAGGAGGGAATGGCTCTCAAGTGCAACTTCCGGTACACACCTACAGGTATTTGGTGGCAGATTTTCAATTTGAGGGTGGTAGTTAGCCAGGCGGGCATTAGAAGAAGCCCTACCACCAAGCTATGGTTTCGTGACAATGGTTTCCTTCACCGAAAGCTCAACCTCATTGTAGGTATTTGGATTCGAACTTACTTCCAATGACGTACACCTACACACTACCACTGAAAGCCAAGCCACTACCAAAAGAATGAAATTAATACAAGTGTGTCTTCTCTAAGAGTTTCAGCAGAGCCTATTTGATATTAAACTCCTTGTTACAGGCTTTCTTTTTCTCTTAATATTTATAAATTTATATTTGTAAAAAAAAATTAGCCTTTTATATTTATTTTTGATACAGAGATGAATTACTACATTTACTATATATACATATACATTTTGTTTACCTATCTACCTGTCTATTTATCTGGACATACTTCATAATTTTAAAAATATAACGCTGGGAAATATTACAGGGAGAAGAGAGAGAGAGAGAAATTACAGATCAATATATACATTTCATTTTATCCCTTAAAGGGGTAAGTTTCCTCCGGGATACATTTTAAAAGTTAATATTTTGTCATAAACGGACTTGCAGTCAAATTTGCATACGATTTCCGCTTTTCGTTAGCTGATAATATATATAAAAAACATACACTAAATATAATTTAATTTCTAAATGCGATAGATGGAGTTGTCATTTATTATATACTAGCTGACCTGTTGAACTTCGTATCACCTAAAACTGTTTTTCTTCATTCTCGCTAAAACTGAAAAATGATTTGACAAATTTGTTAGTTTTTTTACATTTCCTCGCGTTATTTATAGGCAAGCGCCGCTGGCCCCGCGGCCGGTATGGACGCAACCGCTATGTCCCTGCATTTTAAATGTATAATATCTTCGAAAATATTAAATTAAATTAAATGCTGGAAAGGGCCATATTGATCTATATAAAATGCACAATGTACTTACAGTACTTAATTGGATAAGAATTAATGTTGTATTGCTTAAGATCGCTTCGTAAATAAGCCATTATTTCTCGTAAAAAGTAAAGAATCAAATATGGTTATTGTGGGTTATCCCTAATAGATAGACAGATACTATCCTGGACTTTTTTGTAGACCTTTTTACGGTGTACAATACTGTAGTACATTATTTTGATCTATTTAATAGAGTTTAGCCAGCGTTTACAATGTAAACGCAAAAAAAAGTATTTATTTACAATATCACATTAGAAACCTCTAAAATTATCATTGTTTCTCTACTATACTATACATGAATTATACATATAAACCTTCCTCTTGAATCGCTCTATCTACTAAACACAACCGTATCAAAATCCGTTGCGTAGTTTTAAAGATCTAAGCATACATAGCGACATACAGACAGCGGGAAGCGACTTTGTTTTATACTTTGTAGTTATGATGATTATTATAGGATGTCAGTCGGCTAAGTGAGAAAATAATATAAGATAAAGTCGCTTCCGCTTACGTTTAAGGCATAGCGTGTTTACGGTGGCAACAAAGCACGTGCCGTGTGGCAGCTGCGTATTGCGTGCTGACGTGCCCAGCTTGTTAAGGGTTCGTGTCAAATGTTTTTGTTTATCCTTTATTTAGTATCTACGGCAGATGAACCTATGAGCTGCGGAGTACGTGTTGTATTTTCACCCACTTTCAGTTGTGTTTATTATATTTTTTTATGTTTATAATAACCCGGTATAGTAATCGTTCTCTACGTAGATGTAAGTGAAGCGACAATAACTCAGTTGGTAATATGTACGGATACCGCTTCAACGGATGTGAGTTGAAATCCCTGAGATTTTAATGAAGAAATAGCAGTGATGAGACTATGCTTAGTGGTACAGCTTTTTCTAATGTCAGCATAGATACTACCTTTATGCTGAAAATCTACTGTCAATTACATATAGGTGTGTTCCGGCAGTTACACTTGAGAACCAGTTTTACGTGGTTTAGCGCGTCCATAATCTTGGGGTGCATGGTTTTAAAGTGGATCCTGGCTATAGCGGTGAATCAGATGGACCATCTGCCTGTCTGCTATCCGTGAATATAAAAAACTAACATACCCATACCAAGCTAATGTATTACTCTACAATTTCTCAGTAGCTGACACTAATTTAATGCATTTTTAAACTTACGCGGTTTCACCTACAAACATTATAACGTTCGCGCTGCTGGCGCGTGTGGGTAAAAACCTTGGGGTTCATAGAGCTATGTGAAATATGTTGTTTGTGTTAAACGAGTAAAGGTCTCTAGGTCCCGAGGGTTCACTAACGGGCAGGTGAATCCGCCACCTTGTAGCGGCAGGTGTGCGAGAAATTCTAAAGCGCGCTTACATATATCTTCACCTGACTACAATTATAATAATGACTATTTGTAATAGTTGGAGATATGTAATTATTCTATTGACTATATATATATATATAGTATATATATATATATATAATTTATAAACGTACATGTAACGCATGCACGCGAAAACTACTTAACCGATCATCATGAAACATTTCCTACATATATTTTTAAAGGTATTAGAAGTAACATAGGATACTTTATAATGAAAAAAAAATGCGTGCGAAGCCGTGGGTAGAACCTAGTATCTACATAAAAGTAAATACGTACGACTGCACCGAATCGTTTTTTTTTTTTTTTTGTTGAACTCAGGACAAAGTTTGTATACAAGAAAATCTTGCCCCGTCAACGTTTCGAAAATTGGAAACGATATTGTATATCGACAGTTATATCGATATTAACGAATCGAATTTGTATCGATTACAGCTGATCAAAATGTGAAGTCGGTCAAACCGTTTGTTAATTTTAGCAACCACGAAAGAACCACGATAGTAGGTGATACAAAGTTTACCGGTGTATCTAATCTATATAGAACGGATAAACACAGTTAATGTACTGTGCAGTTAAATACATTCAAATGGGACTATTGTCGCTATTTGATAGGGAGGTTTTTGTTTTATATTTTATAGCTAGAGCGTTAAGTTTACATACTCATCTGATGTTATATCTCGATCTGGTCGGAGATGGTTTTTTTTTTTTATATATACACTGTCCGTGAACTCTGGGTATTAGGCGTCAAAAATAGCTTTACAACAGTAGGCATTAAACTAGAAACTAAAAGAAATTCATTTCATTTATTTCTCTTATGAAATTATTACAATTTTTGAATTATTTCTATAACTCGTTCACTATTATTATTATTAAAAGTAAGGTAGGATAAGGTAAAAATAAATCGCAGTATACCCTATGTCATATTTATAAATCTTGTAGTTATATTAAAATATATGTAAGTCATATCTAGGACATACTATTATACGGGAAGAAAACAGCGTCTGAGATACAGGCTCGGCCTAGTTCAGGCGCTAGGATTCAAAAAATGTATAGCGATACTATGTCTTAGAATTTTTTATGTAGTGTAGTGTAAAAATTCTTGTCAGTAAAGTTATTATTATTATTATTAATTCTGCCTTGTGGTCGGGGTTTGGGCAAATATCGCTTGTGTGACCCTTTGGTCACCGTGTTTTATGCCCATCTTAAGGTTGTGGTCCACAATGTCCTTCACCGGACATGACGAATGAAGCTGGCTACTGGGTCGTCGGCCAAGTCGGTATAGTACACACAGGTCGCCGCGTGCCTCGACACAACCACGATAGCGTGGGATACACTTTATTGGATCTGTAGTTCCCCCCCCCCTTGGTCTGGAGGATCACCACCGATTTGACGATCAAGATGACCGGTTCTGAAGTGCGAATGCCACAATACACCCAAGGCTATGCAAAATTTTCAACCTCACGGTCGTAGTTATCCAGGTGGGGCATTAATGAAAGCCCTACCACCATGCTATAGCGTCCTCACGACGTTTTCCATCGCTTGCTTCCAGGGATTAGAACCCACGTCCATTGACGGGGAATCCGTACACGCTACCGATTAATGTATAAAAGATCTATGATAGTAATAATTGTACCAAATACATACAGATTTGGAGGTTTCCAACTTATCGAGGACCGACTTAACGAGACTAGTGTATATTATATTAAGATCGAGACTAACGGAATCGCGTGCACAGCTTGTATGTTACGAAAGCGTAAAATCAATGCTCAATCAAACAAGTTACAGGTAACGTAGAGTAGATAAACTCAAGCATTCGATTTCTAATTTGTTTTTTTTTTTTTAACTAACAATAGCCTGCAACTTCCTGGGCCGCATTGGACTGATAAAATTAATCCTATTCAAGATTAGTAATGCTGTCGTTAGGACACCGTTCGTTTGTTTAGGGTCACAGGCCTTAAAAAAAATCAATGTTTTTTCTTTTACCAGCTGCAAACAGGCAGACGGTCCATCTGATGGTAAGTGATTATTGACGCCTATCGGCAGCTGCAACACCAGAGGTGTCTCATCGATGTTGTAGACCTAAGCGGAAATGGTTGGGTCTCGTACACATGGTGGAACACAAAGGCGGATAATGAACCTTTATTTTGCGCCAGTATAAGCCAGAGGGTAGCCACTAATCAGGCGGGCAATATAACTCTACCAACAAGCGGAGACAGATCTAGGATGACCAGAATCAAACGTAGCACCAAGAATTATTAGAGCCTCGTCGGTAACTTGGCAAGGTTCACCGTCTGCAGGGCTTGAGTAACTGTATTCTGGGTAACTGTAACTGGGTATTCGATACCCCTACACACCAAAACCGCCCATGTTATATAGAGTAATTTTAACCCATTCAAACCGCGGGTAACATATGAAATTCCTAAGAGTTTCGATATTCCCGAAATCAGGTAAAACTGGTCGGGTTTTCGCTTGGTATTTCTGTACGAGTGGGATCTAGGTCGCATTCCCGACTCGACGGACAACGGACAACGGACACCGGACAGCGGTCGGAGTGTCGTCCAGTGGCGAATGATTTCTCTCGAAAATTTAAAACTGTTCGACGACTGAATGCCTGGTTTATGGAGCTACGAAACTTTTAAAAATGCGTTAAAAACATAATAAAATACGTTTTTGAAGCGATAATGGCTCAGTTGACGGCGTTAATGTAATGCTCGAAATATCAGTGGTAGTGTGCACGACTTCGCGTCAAGGGACGTGGGTTCGAACCCAAGCACCTACAATGAGCTTGAGCTTTCGGAGAAGGAAAACATCGTGAAGAAACCATAGCATGGTGGTAGGGCTTTTTCTAATGCCCGCCTGGGTAGCTACCACCCTCAAGTTGTAAACCTGCCGCCAAATACCAATAGGTGTGTTCCGGCATCAGCACTTGAGAGCCAGTTCCTCCACAGGTTTAGCGTGACTACCAACTTGGGCCGTATCATCACTTAAGATCAGGCGAGATTATGGCCATAACGCTAAACCTTAAGTATATAAAAAAAAATCTACCCGCATTAGACAGCGAAGCCATAACTTTACTGTAGCCTTTATCCTACACCAACCAAAATTTTGTCGTACTGTGAAGCTGTCGAACCGTCTCCCGTCCTGGGTATCCCCAGCTTCATGCAACATTGGGTCCATTAAACGAGGTTTGAAGAAGTGTTTAACAAGCCGGCATGTCAGCTGTGACTGACGAAGGACATTTTCTCTTTCGATAATTATTGCTATCACTGGACCGTACTGAGCTTACCATCAGGTTCAGTACGATCATTCTACCAAGCCAGGATAAAAATATAATGCTTGTTTCTCAAGTTGAATAAAGCTCGTAACTAAATGTTTGAGTCCTTTACATTCATTTTTATGGACCGTTTATTTTGAAAGTGGTGTAAGTCCATTTTCTTTTGTTACGAGAAAATTAAAGGTTATTTATATTTGTTGATAATGCAATTTCATTTACCGACCGATTTTAAGTTGTACAAAACATGGGATTTTTTTATCTTGACTAGTTATATATAAAAAAATTACATTAAATTAAGCATGAATTACGTGATAGCTCATTTTTCTCAAAAATGGACTTACACCACTTTCAAAATAAACGGTCCATATAGACCTCCAGTTTAGAAAGGCGTGAGTGGCTATGCCATTTATTCCTTAACCTCATCAAATATCGCACATTACTTGTCAACCAACGGATTGCAGGCCTTTTTATATAAGCTGTTTTTACTGGAGCAAACTTCTCATAGAGTTCTAATAACAGTTGATTGAAATATTCGACTATATTATGAACGGAATCTAATTTGGATACACTTTCCCAGTCAATGTCTTGAACTTTTAATCGAAACTGCCAGAGTTTACGTCCTTTAAAGGTCTTAAGGTTAACAGTCGTGTGTGGGGTATTTATTTTTTATTTTTTGTGTAGTATGAATAAAACAGTGCTTACTAAGACTAGATTTCAAATCACTATTAACCTTAAGAACCAAGACATCAGTACAGATCAAATCGATTAAAGTCTCACTATGATAAGTTACATAATTTATTAAATTTGTACAATTAAGAAACTTTGTGTTATCACTTAAATGATTAACGTTAAAATCTGCAAGCAAAATAATTATATCGTGCGATAAAAATTAAATAATCGATAGCGTTAAAACATCAATAAATACTTCTAGATCTAACCACGTTAGGCAATACGCAGTGCAGTAGTTAAACCTATCAATCAAACCTTCACTGATAGCCACATTTGTTCTACAAGATCATTAACTGAATAAGAGATATTACGCGAAGATATATCATGATGAACATAGAAGCAAACACCGTCGCCGCGCGATCGAATTGTGGTTGAACGAAGTGTGTGCCGCAGTCAATACTCAGATATATTAGGTGCCCGGCCATCATCACGAGGCATCGCGATTTCACGGCTATGAGTTCAGTCTAAGCGAGACACTCGAGACGCATTCATCGCACGTAGTTGAAACATCACTGAAGGGGCATAGGAGTTTTATTTATCTATTATTGACAATATTTTAATATTTGTGCTGTAAATCATTATTTTCGGGAATGATTTATATAGTGCGGAGAGATAAACTATAGTAGTTTAATGTTGAAAATTGTCAACAGAGAGGACTCAGCATCAAACGTTGCAAGCCCCGGACATTGCCCGGTGTTATCGTCTCTCTGCGACACGATTGTCCCGGCACCATAGATCCATGATTTGATAAGAAGTTAATATCCCATTCTGTCATTATTATTGATCCGTTTATTCTTTTAATCTGATTCATTTATGATTCCTAACAATATATATACATATTTTTTAATTCAAGGTTAAGCGTTATGACCACCATCTCTCCTGATGTTAACTGTCGATGTGACACAATGCGACGGACACGCTGAGTGTAGTGGAGGAACTGGCTCTCAAGTGCAACTTCTTGAACACACCTTTAAGTGCTTGGTGGCAGATTTACAACTTCAGGGTGGTAGATAGCATGACGGACATTAAAAGAAGCTCTACCTCCATGCTTTGGTCATCGAAATAAAACAAATTTAAACGGATTCTATCGCGGTTATTTATAAACTTTGAACCCGACGTTTCGGAAGCTGTTCAGCCTTCGTGGTCACGGGTGAACTGAGGTGTTGATGGTCCAAAAAAGTTTATGCTACAGCGTCTACCTTCAATTTAACTTTTAATCTCTTTAGTGTTCCGATCTACGCAGAAATAACTCACAGTGTCTTGAGGTCAGGCAATTGGTCTTTTGGGTTCCGAATTAATTAAACGTATAATCAGATCCCAGGATCGTGCTAACTTTGATACATCTTCTCTATTGAAATTTGGATGTTTTTTTGTGATTTCATCATGATGTTTTCCTTCACTGAAAGCACAAACTGCATTGTAAGTGAATTAGAATTCACGTCCCTTGACGAGGCGGCCGTACACACTACCGCTGAACCATCATCGCGTCCATTTAAATCACCCAATATCAGAAGACAATTTAGCGGACGGGTGATAGCTAGATAATATTATTATAAATTGAATATTTGGTGTTTTTAGAGTTGATTCGTAGCTCTACGTCGGTTGTATTGAGAGTGGATGCAATCCGGCGAAAGCGCGGGAAATTGGAATTTTTAGAATTCCCTTTGACGTTTCAGCAAATATTTGATGTTTTCTATATATATTAACTACATACATATGTACGTGTTCAACGTCACACTTATCTGTTATATATGTTAATAGCCTGTTCCCGCGACTTCATTCGCACAAACTAGAAATTATATAACAACTTTGACAGCTCAGCGGTAGCGTGTACGGGCGCCGCGTCGAAGGACGCGAGTTCGAATCCCTGGAATTAGATTTTGGTTTGCGTGAAGGAAAACATCGTGATGAAACCATATTATAGTGGTTTCACTTGGCTAGCTTGCACCCTCCGGTTGAAAATCTGCCACCGAATACCTGTAGATGTGTTCCGGCAGTCACACTTGAGAAACAGCCCCTCCACAGGTTTACCATCTTCATCACCTTGGGCCACATCATCACATAACATCAAGATATTGTAGCCATTGTAGCGTTGAACCTACAAGTTATAAAAATTATTGGACATTATTGAATTATTAAATATTTTTTTTTATAGTTAAGGTTTCGCGTTATGGTCATAATCTCACCTGATCTTAAGTGACGATACGGCCCATGATGGTAGACACGATAAACCTGTGAAGGAACTGGCTCTCAAGTGCAGCTGCCGGAACACACCTATTGGTATTTGGCGGCAGGTTAACAACTAGAGGGTGGTAGCTAGCCAGTCGCGCATCGGAAAAAGCCCTGCCACCATGCTACGGTTTCCTCACGATGTTTTCCTTCACCGAAAGCTAAAGCTCATTGTAGGTGGTTGAACTCACGTCCCTTGACGCAAAGTGGTACACACTACCACTGAGCTATAATTGCTTCAATTGGTATTGAAATAACCAGTAGATTATTTGGCTAATTACTACATTGTTGGATTAATTCATGTCTAATTGAATTAATTATTGGATATATACCGGTCGATTTCGAATTTCTTCACCCCTTATTTGTGGTTTCGCGTTATGGCCGCAGTGTCCTCTGATGTTAAGTGACGATGTAGCCCTAAATGGTGAACACACTGAGCCTAGTGAAGGGACTGGTCCTCGAGTACAATTACCAGGTCATGCCTATAAGAATGAGGCTACAGATTTTCAACTTGAGGGTGGTAGTTAGCCTAGCGTTTTTCTTCACCGAAAGCTCAAGCTCATTGCAAGTGGATTCGAACTCACGTTTCTTGGAGTCACGTCCCTACACACTACCAATTGAGCTATCATCGCTTCAGAATCTTATCACTTGGTATATAGTGCTCGCGATCAAGCCGGCAAAAATTTTCTGGAATCAAACTGACTACCGTCTAGCGTCGAATTATGAATTTTTAAACGTCGACGCAGAAAACATAAAAGGAAATATCCGGAACTTCTTTAACGACTTCGTATTGTTTTGAAAAGTAATTTAAGATATTCAAAGTGTGCGCTGGAAGGAATTTTCTCGGTTTTCCTTGTTTTTTTTTTCTTGTTGTCGAAGGAATTTTCATGATTTTTCTCGTTTTAATTACACGCGAGACTAGCTACTTCCCGATTTTGTTTGAGCGAAACTGAATTTCTGCACGAGTTTTGTATCAATCCAGTTTCATAGAGAGATGAAAATATAATTTAAATTTTTATAGGATATGTTTAATAGTATTTTATTTATTAATTTGATGGTATAAAATAGTATATCAGCACTTTAAAATAATAATACATCGTTTTTTTTTTTATACTTAAGGTTTAGCGTTATGGCCATAATCTCACCTGATCTTAAGTGACGATACGGCCCAAGTTGGTAGACACGCTAAACCTGTGGAGGAACTGGCTCTCAAGTGCTGCTGCCGGAACACACCTATTGGTATTTGTCGGCAGGTTCACAACTAGAGGGTGGTAGCTACCCAGGCGGGCATTAGAAAATGCCCTACCACCATGCTATGGTTTCCTCACGATGTTTTCCTTCACCGAAAGCTCAAGCTCATTGTAGACGCTTGGGTTCGAACCCACGTCCCTTGACGCGAAGTCGTGCACACTACCACTGAGCTATCATCGCTTATTATCATATTAATAAGCGTCAACCAAATATACAAAATAAATATACATAGGGGCGTTCTCGTGTCTCGCGCTGTTTGTTATCACACGACCAACGTAACCAAACCCAGCACCTCGCTACCAGTGACCACCTCACCTACTTACCATACTCTTGTGGACCACTACAGTCCACCGACAGGTTCATTTGAAAGCTAAATACATTTACAGTGGAAACCATTAATTTTATACCTCATTCATTAATTTTGAAGTTAAAGATTTTAAAATATTAAAGATCATTTTTAACATGCGGTTATATATTCCCCGATTTTTATTCGTTAAGCTTATTATGGTTTATAGGTTCAGCGTTATGGCCACAATCTCACTTGACATTAAGTGACAATGTGACCCAAGGATGGGATGTTTAATTGGTATGGATATGTAGAGAGGGTCGAGGAACATATCTCAATCATATCGAGGACGTTCTGGAGAAAGGCCAGGACAAAAGTACCCGTAACCGAAGAGCATGTATGAAGGTGCTTATGAAAGTAGAAGAAGCGAAAGATGTATGTCAGGATCGTAGCAAGTGGAAGGATGTGGTCTCTGCCTACCCTTGTGGGAGAGAGGCGTGATAGTATGTATGAATGTGATCCAAGATCGCGGACACGCTAAACCTAGTGGATGGAATGCCTCTTAAGTGCAACTGCCGGTACACTCCTGTAGGTATTTGGCAGCAGATTTTCAACTTGAGGTTGGTAGCTAGCCATGCGGGCATTGGAAAAAGCCCTAACACAATGCTATGGTTTCATCACGATGCTTTCCTTTACCGAAAGCTCAAGCGATGCTATGCTTGAAACGATGATAGCTCAGTGGTAGTGTGTACGACTTCGCATCAAGAGACGTGAGTTCGAATCCAAGCACCTACAATGAGCTTGAACTTTCGGTGAAGGAAAACAACGTGAGGAAACCATAGCATGGTGGAAGGGCTTTTTCTAATGCCCGCCTGGGTAGCTACCACCCTCAAGTTGTAAACCTGTCGTTAAATACCAATAGGTGTGTTCCGGCAGCTGCACTTGAGAGCCAGTTCCTCCACAGGTTTAGCGTGTCTACCAACTTGGGCCGCATCATCACTTAAGATCAGGTGAGATTATGACCATAACGCTAAGCCTTTAACTATATGTTTTTTTTTAAATAATCTGTTCTATATCTTGTTTACCGTCTATCTTTATATTAAAATTCATCATAATAGATTTAACGGTGTAGGCTTCAAAGCATAACAAACAAACAAACTCACTTTCGCATTTATAATATTAGTAAGAAAGTAAACACAAGGATTTGATTAGAGAAAGAGGAATGGTGTTGCTAGTGTTGCAAGCGATTATAGACTATAATTAACACTTACCATTATGTGAATTACACATCTGTTAACTATCGTCACGGTATAAAAAATAGTTCTAAAATATTTTAACACGAACAAGTCTTCGATAGTGCAAAATAGTGAAGTGAAAAAACGGTAGTTTCATAAAAGTCGAAGGCTGTACGCCTTTCGGAGGTGTGACGGAAGTGTTGTCGCGCGGCGCGTTACGTCACCGCGCATCCGGCAGCCGGCAGCGCGACGGCCTGTAAAGAAATTACGCGCGTTTTCGGCGGGAAACGAGCGACTTCCGGTTCCGGTGGCGCGTCGCGGTGATAGACCGAGGCGCGGAGCGTCGAGGTGTTAGGTACCTATTTAATGTTTTCCACATGTTTCGTGGAAAATGCCTACAAAATACCGTCTCGCTCAACTTCCCATGCCACCCCACACAGAGGGTGACTGTGGCAATATATTATTTAGTACTTATCCAACCACTTCGCTTTCCTCAATGTAAATTATACTTTATACAAACTTTTGAACCTATTTATCGGCTTTTGAATTTTCCGCGTCAAGGGACGTGGGTTCGAATCCATCTGCAATGAGCTTGAACTTTCGGTGAAGAAAAACATTGAGATGAAACTATAGCATGATGGTAGGACTTTTTCTAATACCTGCTTGGTTAGCTACTACCCTCAAGTTAAAAATCTGCCGCCAAGCACCTATAGGTTTGTTCCGGCAGTTACATTTGAGAACTGGTCCCTCCACTAGATAACTAATCTTAAAGATATGTATAGGATACACTGTATCTTATAGCAAAAAAGGTTCCGTTGGGATAGTGGATTATTAATTAGATTAATGATTAATTTATTATATTACAATATTATATTATATTAATTATATAGAATAACAATTTTAAAGTAAATCTACTTATTGACGTATTTTATTACAATTTTTGTGATTATGATCAAATCAAAATCCTTTAAAACCTTCAGGAAACTATATTTTATTTATTTGTTTATACTTTATTGTACACCTTAATACTTAGGCTAAGTATTACGTGCGACTGCCCTCGCCTTAATATCGATTTTGTAGAACAATTCGGATGACGCCATAAAAAGTTTCATACAAAGTTTATCCCTACATTAACTTCACTTCTAATAAACGTTTGCGAGAAAAAGGTTCCTATCTCCGACTCATTGGTCTCGTTTATCTCTGTACCAAAATTCATGACAAACGATTCAACGATTTAGGCGTGATAGCGTAACAAACAAACTAACTTTCGCATTCATAATATTAGTACGATGACAATATTATCATACATTTCAAATTACACAAGTAGTACAAAGAGCAGCTTTATTTCTAATAGCAATGTCTTCCCGACAACCTTTGGATGAATCTGTTTTGGTGTATGAAGGCGTTATGGCTATAATCTCACTTGATCTTAAGTGACGATACTGCCCAAGTTGGTAGACACGCTAAACCTGTGAGGGAAGTGGCTCTCAAGTGTTAGCGCATTGCTAGCCAGGTGCGCATTAAAGAGACCCTACCATCACGCTATAGTTTCTTCACGATGTTTTCCTTCACCGTAAGCTCAAACTAATTGTAGGTGGTGGATTTTAACTCACGTCTCTTTCACGCGAAGTCGTATCATCGCTTCGCTATCTTTATTCTATGTACTTATTTAAGAAAATGCAGTCACAATGATGTCTAGTTGATTTACAGATATCAATTACAGACTGTCATCTGACATCTGTCATCTGTCATCTGTCATCTGTCAAACAGAATAACACTGTCTCGTCCCTGGCTGGTCAAACTAACACTGTCGCGTTCCCGGTGGGTCAGACTGGCACTGTCTCGTCCCTGGCTGGTCAAACTAACGATTGCTCGTTCCCGATCGGTCAGACTAACACTGTCTCGTCCCTGGCTGGGCAAACTAACACTGTTTCGACTCCGATAGGTCAGATTTTTTTTTATAGTCAAGGTTTAGCGTTATGGCCACAATCTTATCTAATGTTAAGTGACCATGTGGCCCAAGCTGGTGAACACGCTAAACCTGTGGAGGGACTGGCTCTCAAGTGCAACTGCCGGAACACGCCTATTTGTATATCTAGCCTGGCGGGCGTTAGAAAAAGCCCTACCACCATACTATGGTTTCACCGAAAGCTCAGGTGGATTCGAACTCACGCCCGTTAACGCGGCGTCCATACACACTACCAACTGAGCTATCATCGCTTCAAACTAGGAATGTCTCGTCCCTGGCCGGTCACACTAACGCCGCTGTCTTTTAGAACTCTATAAAACACATAAGTAGACCGACACACCTAAACTGTGCTTCGGGGTTCTCTCACACACATGAACATACTGCACTGGAAAAGGTAAACCAACGTCTTCCGGTCCAACGTATACTGCGAAAGTGAGTTTGTTGGTTTGTTATGTTTTCACATCTAAACCGCTGAATCGATGATAATGAATTTCAGTATAGAGATAGATGGGAATCTGTAAACGGTGATATGTTGCATTTTCTCGCAAAAAAACATACCGGAAGTTGGGTATTGAGGGGGACGAACTTTGTACGAAACTTTTTATTACGTCATCCGACTTATTCGACAAAATCAATATTAACGCGAGCGAAGCCGCGGGTAAAAACTAGTATAATAATTAGAACATCCAGTGCCCACCGGACAACTATATGAAACTGAACCACAATATTGTGAGGAATGTCGTTATTGCCTTAAAAGTTTTGGACAAAAATATATTAGACCAGTTGCCTTCAACTATCAAATACGTTTGTTTCGAGCGGATATTTTAGCGTAGGGTTGTGCCCGGTAACTTTGTAGATCAATATAGATGTGATATATATAACTTTATAATATATCTATAGTTTATATTAATACTATATTTCAATAAAACATTTTGTACTTCATGGAAAGATAAATGAGGTAGGCTTTAAGTTAATCAACATCACACTACCACCAATAACGGAAAAGTTGTGTTGAAAAAAGTTACAACAACGGGCAGAAATTGTTAGATAATATTCAGCTACACGCGAACGAAGTTATGGTCACAACAAGTACATTACATTTACAGTTATATTTCCTTTATGACCTAATAAACTTAAAAATAACTTATTCATTGTTTACCTTCATACTACAAACGTTAAATACTTAACAACCTACAATCATAGTTACACACAGAGTATATTGTCAGTTAATATTATTTAAATTCAAGAACGATTTATTTATATTTACCGATTATGACACCAAAAAGCCTATAGCAAAAGATTCCTAAAAATATTCTAACTTAAATTTTTATATCAGTTATAGTCGAATATCGACCACTACGCGGCTGTGTATACGGTTTACTAAGTCGAAACAGTTGGTCGTTAACCCTTACATGAAATTTCATCGTGTTTACTCAAGCACCGCTGTTGCTGTGGACCAACTTTAGAGATGTTTAATTTCTAGTTGACATCTACTTTTTGGGTGTGCACAAATTAATAGTGATGTGAAAATTTAAAGGCCGAAAAATGTTACCGAATTTTTTAAAAAGAAATTGCTTTTGACGTTTCGCGGATTTTGTACGACAGTGAGCCGAGATTATTGCATCTGTTGCTCTGAAAATAAACATACATATGTAATACGAATTTAGTATTTTGAAGAAAATATTTATAGATTTTTATTATTGTTTTGCTCTTGGAAAATACGTTATTAGGGTGCTGGTTCACTCGGCCTAAGTAGACGAAAATTCTATACGTATATTTAATATTAAAAAGTGGAAATGTTGGTTTGATCGCGTGAATATATGAAAGTACAATGTTATATATAAAAAAATATATACTGGACCAATCATTGAAGAAGACTTTAGGCTATTTAACATCATGATAGAATTAATAAAAGCAAAGCTGTATTGTTGAATATATTTATAAAGATGGGCAAAGAATTTTTTTTTTTGCACGCTAACGTATTCACGAACATAAATAAATATACATCTATAGTAACATGATAAAGTTTTTTTACTTGAACACGCTGAATATCAGAAATAATCAGTCAGATATTTATAATTATTTTTTCATATAACAAACTAATTATTGAGAAATTTAATGGGCTACTAAACATCACGTTACAATTCTTAACAACCGAGCATAAATAAAATAGATGCCACAGGAAAAGGAACTACAGGAATTTGCAGTGGTACAGAAGTTGAAAGGGAAACTCTTGTCTCGGTCTATATATGGCTTGAGAAGAAAGGAAACGCATGTGGTGAGAAAAGTAATGGATATAAATTTTGATGGATAGAAAGGCAGAGGAAAACCAGAGAAAAGAGATGGGTAGAATGTGTAAGGAATAAGATAAAAGAAAAAGGGAGTGAATGAAAAGATTGTAGTCATTAATTATTTATGGAAGAAGAAACCCTATAGCACCGATTTCAAATGACTTGGAAACAGGATAAGAAAATGATGCTCGAGAAGATCGATGAGTGAGTAGGATGGATCAATGTTTAAATGTTTAACAGATTATCTTTCCGGCAGTAGCCCAAGCCGAGGTTCGGCCATCCAGCCAAAAAGTTCGGTGAAGCTGTCAAAGCCGTTACGTCTAACAGAGTATGTTAGAACGAAAAAAAAATATTCTTTAATTTTGCTAACAAGTTTTCAGGGGTGAAGAAAAAAGCATGGGTTCTTTTCCTATGGAGGAAAAATTTAAATAACGATTATTGCCACGTGAAGGAAGCTGCGCGCTCAGGAATGTGTATAAATAAATGTTGAAATTTCGGCCATAACATAAGGCCGAAACCAAACGATCCCCGCACTACCGTACATTGTACGTGCGGCATGTCGACATTATTTACTTATCGTCTTCACGCCTATTGTCAAGGGTGGTAGGCAGCGGCGATTGTTAATCTCTAACTGTACAAATATACGAAATTGAATAGATTTCGTCATAAGTAATATATATTACGGCGGTGTAAAATTTCGTTTTAAACGGCTTGTTGATTTTAAATATTTCATATTCCGTGACATACAAATTAGGCGGTAAAATTCAGTTGGTAGGTAGGTATATACATATTTCAATATTTTAATACTTTCGTTATGGTACTTCTTATATACGGACGGCTCTCATACGTTCATTTATATCAAAGCAGTTGAGAGCTTACAGGCAGCATTTTCGCTTATATATATTAATTTGTTTTTCAAAGCGCGGTGAAAATGTAGCGAATTTATATATTATACTAAGTTTTCCCGCTACTTCGTTCGAGTGAAACTAAAGATTATATAACAATTTCTGCACTTTTTTTTATAGTTACGGTTTAACGCTATGGCTATAATCTCACCTGATCTTAAGTGACGATACGGCCCAAGTTAGTAGACACGCTAAACCTGTGGTTCTCAAGTGTAACTGCCAGAACACACCTATTAGTATTTGGCGGTGGATTGTCAACTTAAGAGTGTTTGCTGGCCAGGCGGATATTAGAAAAAGCCAAACCACCACGCTATGGTTTCCTCACGATATTTTCCTTCACCGAAAGCTCAAGCTCATTGTAGGTGGATTCGAACTCACGTTCTTTGACGTGTAGTCCGTACACACTACCACAAAGCTATCATCGCTACAACTTTTGTAACTTTTTTCAATACAGCTTTATTCCTATCGGTGGTAGCACGATGTTAAATAATTTAAAGCCTTCCTCGATTATTGTTCATTCAAATATATAAAGCATTTTTGTCATCCGATCGGTAGTTCCTAGATTATACAAACAAACAAACCAATGTGCTCTGTAATATTAATATAGATTGGTTTCTTTATCTGGGAATATTACCCATATATGTTGTGTAAAGGTGTGATATTTTTATTTGGGGTAAATAGCAGGTGAATTAATGTGTTATACACTTTTGTAACACATCAGAAGAAACACAAATGACATATTTACTTTATTTATGCCGATTATGGATACCACGTCAGAGGATGTCGTTCGAATCCGCCTGCTATTTTTTTTTTTTTTTTTTTTTTTATTGCCTCGATGGGCAGACGAGCAAGCGGCCCGCCTGATGGTAAGCGGTCACCGCCGCTCATAGACTTCCGTAATGCCAGGGGCACAGCCAAGCCGCTGCCTACCGCTAAAATCTGTGATTAAATGTGATTGTGATCTTAAGCTTTCGGTGAAGGAAAACATTGTTAGCAAACCATAGCATGGTGGTAGAGCTTTTACAAATGGCCTGGTTAGCTACCAGCTTGAAGTTGAAAAGCTACTCCCAAATACCAATAAATGCCTTCCGGTAGTTGCATTTGTGGGCCAGTCCTCACAGGTTTAGCGTGTCCACCGACTAGAGCCGTATCGTCACTTACGATCAACAGAGATTATAGCCATAACGCTAAATCTATAAACTATAAAATAAATAATATATTAAGAGTTGGGTGCATTTTTATTAGGTGTAATTATTATAGTTAGAGTTGGCACTTCGACGTTTCTTTTATATTAATTGCATTTTATGAAAGTTTATGAACGAGTTCGACAAATTTTATTACCCGAGCATTATATAATTCATTATATTTCTTAAAATGCTTTTCGGTGCCACTGGCAACCATTCGAAGCGATGTTGACCGTATTGAACAAATAATACAAACTACCAATTAGTCGAGTTAGTAGATATAATTATCATGAGAGACGGATTTTCTAGCTATGCATGGATTCATCGTGTCGCAGCGTGTGGCAGAGAGGAAAACTCCGAGTAGTTTCCAAGACTTGTCACACGGATGTAGGCTTTAGGGGTCCCGCCCCACGCGCGTAACACTCACCTTTAGTACTCATGTTTCTGACAAAGCTGTTAGGAGCCTGACAGCGCAGCTTTGAACTCGTTCTAATATAGAACTTCCTGCAGTGTTAGTAAAAAGCGTTTAATGCAAATATGGTCTCCCTGACCGCCTTATCATTTAAATATTCGCCTTTAAAAAAAAAAAAATTTTTTTTTTGTATTTTTTTGTCGCACAATTATTGCATTATTCCCATGCATCACAAATACTGGTATGTACTATATGCTGTGCCTGTTACACATATTTTTAAAATTTCTACTGATGTCCGTGACGTCACCTTCAGAGGGTCCAGTCAGAATACCAGCGCTGCACTATATCAGTGTAGCTGTTATGCTGAGACTGATACCAATTTATCCACACATTAGGTTTTTTTTTGGGATCTTGTTCTAATAGTCTGATGTTTTTTTTTTTTGTTCTTTTCTTTTATTTATTGTAAATATCATTTGCTGTGTGTTGGATAAATAAAACTTTCTTTCTTTCTCTCTTCTTTCAGTCCTAGATAGGGCAATATCTTTTCGTAGATTATAGAGAGATTTCGCTGGTAGACTTCTCGATCCCACTTTGACCGCGTATATATTCATTACGTAGCCTTTTCCCTTTAGCTCATTTAGTAGCTCGTTATATTTATTTGTTTTCATAGCGTGGTCTTTTGGTATCTAATTTTTGTTAGTTACATAGATTTTTTTTACCTATAGAAGTGGATTTACGCATTCCTTCCTAGCCCGGGGGGACTGAGAATACCCATTAAAACTAACCGCCGAGAATACCCATTAAAACCCCACGATCGTCTGTCGCCTTCCTGGGGTAAAGCGGGTTCGTGCATGTAATCACCGCGTCAACCCAGCGACTGGCCCGGCCTAATGGAAATCGGGGCAGCAAAGTGAACTGCCCTTGCAGTCGTCCGGACTGGTGCAGTGGGAGGTGAGTCCCCCGACCCTACCACCCTCAGTCCGGCCTAAGGCGGTAGAAGAGCACGGCGTACCCGGCCCTTGGACCGTCAATTCGTCTACTGCGAGAGCGTTCCCGTGGGGATCTGCTTCAGTTAGTTAGTCAGTGGCCATACTTCTCTGAAACGGCCTCAACGTTTTTTATTAAATTTTATATTCTGGTAGGTCTGACAATCGATCGTAATCTATATTTCATAGTCCTTATTGATAAGAGTGGCCCACCCCAATTTTTTTTTGTTTTTTTTTTTTTCATGCGACTTTTAAGAATACATGCAACCCTAAATTTTCACCCTCATACCCCTAGCAAAGTATTTACTAGAAATAATCTATAAGACAGAACAACGTTTGTCGGATCACCTAGTATTTATAGAATCTAGAATAGAATAGAAATCTTTTCCAATAAGTCAATTAAATACAAAAAACAGTTCACATTATTTTTTAAATGAAATTCCTTATGGGAGGGCTTTGAAATTCCGATCACTCCAGTAAAATTCGGCCTGAGAGGTCTAAGAGAGTGAGATAGATAGATATATTAATATTCACTTCATATCAGTTTTTAGGACAATCAAACTAATAATTCGTTTTGAAATAGGTTAATGTATAAAGTTCTAAATTCGGATGCGTTTAATAATATATTTTATAATTTGAAGCGATAATAGCTCAGTGGTAGCGTGTACGGACGCCGCGTCAAAGAACGTGCGTTCGAATCCATATAACGAGCTTGAGCTTTCTGCGAAGGAAAACATCATAAGGAAACCATAGCATGGTAGATTTCTTTATCTAATGCCCGCCTGGCGAGCTTGAAAATCTGCCGCCAAATACCAGTAGATGTGTTCCGTTAGTTACACTAGAATGCCAGTTCTGATACAGGCTTAGCGTGGCCACCATCTTGGGACACAGCGTCGCCTAATGTCAGATGATATGATGACCATAACGCTAAACGTTAAGTATAATAAAAATAAAAATAAAAAAAAACATCCACTGATATACTTTAATAATTCGTTGATGTAATCTAATATAATTCGTTGATGTACTCTAATATAATTCGTTGATGTACTCTAACCCATAAGTCTTTGATATACTCTAATCATAAATCGTTGATGTACTCGTAATGCACTAATATTCTTTGAAGCGCTTTCACCTTTTTTTTGCTTATATAATATTTGCGCTGATAAGTATATACAAAATGAATAGTCTAATTCGATTATAGTTTGAATTTGAAAGGAAATCGTTTGTCTTGATTTGGACATGTTATGAGAAGAGAGGAAACACATGTGGTGAGAAAAGTAATAGATATCAGTGTTGCAGGATGCAAAGGAAGAAATGGCTAAAGAGAAGGAGAGAGCGTGTGAGGAGTGCGATGAACGAAACGGGAGTGAATGAAGAGACAGCGTTTGATAGGGATTTATGGAAGAAGAAAACGTATTGCGCCGACCCTAAATAACTTGGGAACAGGATAAAATGATTAGTATCGAGTGAGAGGGATTGTGCAAGTAGGAAATTGCTTGTACCAAAACACAAGCCAGCAACGTTTAGAGGAAGCTTTCGTTATGCTGCATCCAAGGTTTGGAACAGTCTATCACCGCCCTAGAAACTACTAAATACGATAACTGCTTTCAAAACACGACTGCATATATTTCTTTTGGATGCTGAACCGCCTACTTTGAAGACTTCCCAGAAATGAGACCATGAGATCGATTATAGGCTTATATTGGTAATTTAAAGAATTACTTTTTTTATGGGATCTACACTGTTAGACTGAGAGGCCTTTACAGCTTCACCGAACTAGGGGGGCGAGCGCGGATAGCACTCGAGTCCGAGGGGCAACTCTCATAAGGGTGTCACTGGTGAACGAACTCCGGTTTGGGCTGTTGCCGAAACGCGAAAGAGAGAATCGAACGCGGTACTAGCTATTAATAAAAATCGAAAAAGCTAAATGTACTAACTGATCCCCTTCGGGATCTGGAAACTAATTACTTTTTTTATATATGGGACCTACACTGTTAGACTGAGGGGCTTTTACAGCTTCACCTGAACTAGAAGAGCGAGCGCGGAGGGCGCTCGAGCCCGCGGGGCAACTCGCGCAAGGGTGTCACTAGTGACCGAACCTCGGCTTGGGCTGTTGCCGAATCGCGTAAGAGAAAATCGAACGCGGTACTAGCTATTAATGAGAATAAATAGATACGTTATTAATTCAAAAATAAGGAAAAATCGAAACTAACTGATCCCCTTCGGGATCTGAAAAAACTTATTTTGGTTTGTACTGTGCCATGGCGGCGAGGCAAGATTGTACTGTGCGTCCTTCCTACCTAAATAGAAACTAATTACAGTCTCTGATTAGCCTATATACGGTCGAATGCGATTCTTGACAGCGTATTTTAATTTGTTAAAATATCTAATGTATGACATCTCTTAACATAAAATTCAAACTGTTTACCTATTCAGATGCATAACGAAAAGTTACCGCTACTGAAAAAGACCTCTCTCTTATATAAACTGCCTATTATTATTATTATTATTTATTTACTCATTCGTATGTATTATTACACACAACATACTTCATAAAGGCCAAAACAATAACAGTTCTTTTGTATGTAAAATAAATATTATCTACCTACTTTTAAATGTATATATGTACATTTTGTGATGTGTAAAAATCTATATATATGATACGAATTATAAATCCCGACTGAAAACCAGCGCTTTTGCAATTTTTGTTGAGGGAGCATTTAGCTGAGTCTGGGGTCTTTTTTTGTCTTAGCACAGCGAATTTAGTTGGGCAAAATTGCGCTTGAAATGTATATATATATATGCTAATATTATATGTACTGTATATTTGGTGGAAGTATATAATTTCTCTCTCTCTCTCTCTCTTTCTTTCTTAGTCTAATTTGATTACACGCATTTATAGAGAATAGCTCCGCCATTCATATTGGCAGAATTAACTTTCACGTGAGGTGAAAAAAAAAAAAAAAAAGCTCTAGTTATGTAATATATATTTGTATGAGAACACCTGCGTCAATGTTATTTCTCTTTCACACTATCGTTTTAAAAATGTAGTAAAATAGATACGGTATGAGATAATATGTTTTGAGAATACGTAAAAAAAAGTAGTCCAAACCGGAGCCCGGCCGCCGTTGAGATCGACTCCGCGGTCGATTCATACAATAACGAGTCGAGATTTGATTATCCTATCTGTAATCTGTAAAAAATATTACAATTTATGTAATCTGTATTCTGTATATCTTCACTCATAATTAAAGTTCCAAACTGTGTAAGTTGTGCACTTATGTAATAGGGTATGTGATTTAAAATGATGTCTATAATTAGGTTGCTTTCGTATTTAATGTCATATCTGTATCAGTGCCTTCTAAAATAAAAATATACAAACAAAGCAAACAGTATTAAAGAAGATCTGCATTTGCCGACACAAATATTGTTTGTTTGTCTGTATATACATTGAGCATAATATATATAACACTTTATCGCTTATTCAACTAAGTAACACTCCTGTATCTCTTATATTCTACAACAATATATAACTATACTAACTTTTACCCGCGGCTCCGTTGAGTTAATATATATATTGCAGTACAGAAACATGATCAAGGAATATATTACAAACAATACAAAATGTTCTATTAAGAGTTTCATTGTATTTACACAATTTCCTAAAAGTTTTTTGGGAGAAAAAGTAACATATCACCGTCTCCATGTCCCCATCTATTTTTATATTAAAATTCATATTTGATTCAGCAGTTTAGACGAAAACAAGTAACAAAATTAAGCTTTGTTTTTGCAAACAAAGGTAGAATGAGTAGAAGTAAAAAAAATTAAGGGAAAATCTATCTGCAAGGTAAAATTCTTTCCGAATGATGTATTTCCGCCCACATCATGTCGTACAGCGATGTTTTGTACCCTTTTACCTTGTACCCGCCCTGAGATTTGATGCGAGGGGTCACGATCGATCCTTAGCCGATGACTTCGCTCTTTTAACATATTCATCCGAAAAAAAAAGTTACTGTTATATCTTGTTATAACACGGAAAATTATCTATTTTAATAAATATGTTTGCGCGTGTTATATATTTAAGCATTCGTGATATATGATAGTGAACGATGACCTTAAAAATAACGTTAAAACATTGTCTGTCTGTAAATTTTTCAATGCTAAGTGTATGCCCTCGGTCGGTTAATGTCAAAGTAATAATTTATGTGAGAGTGACACGCGAATGCTTTTCCTGATCACTGACACCTCGAAGGATGTTTGTGTCGTCGTTGTTTTTATATAGGTGTCTGACAGTGTTTATAAACCGATGAATCTCGTGATAGTTTTCTTCCATCGTGGTATGAGGCCGGTTAGTGAATTTATGTATTGAGAAAAGGTTTTTTCCACAACATAATAAGTGAGGTTAGGGACCAAGGTGCGCCTAGCGATACATTCTTCATAATTATCTTTGTGTGTGTCATGATTCGCGAGCATAAAAAACAGAAACACTTGCTCAATTCTGTAAACGAGTGTTTAGTAATTACATTTAATATTAATACATAATTAATTTAGATGTTAACATCGTGGACCTTCCCTCATTTCTACCCACAATTTAAAACAATATTGGGTTAAGGTGGTTACTTGTTGTTAATTGGATATTAGATTCACTGTGTTTTTTGCGTCAAGTGTTTACATATATGTTTTCATATATTTTGTGTACATGTTTCTTTAATAAATAAATAAAAAAAACAATTGATTTCCAGTTGGATACGGCGGCGGACAATAACGAATCTTCGATTTAACGACAAATGTCACCAGTTTACAATCATAATTTGCACATAACCAGCACACTGTCGAAATTTGAATATACTTTTTTAACCTACCAAATGCGTTTACATATTTAATTAATTCTAGGTCATATTTTTCCACTCATATTTAAGTAAATGTGTGAAAATGTGAAGCATTATTTCACTCTCGATTCTCATCCAATTATCACCTGTCAATCTGTGAATTAATTCTTATTACTCTCAAACTTCGACCAGTTATGAAACATTGCATACGAAATGATTTCTTAGGTTTACGCGAATATTATTCATTGAAATAAAATTAATTTAAACGGATTTTATCGCGGTTATTTATTAAATTTTGATCCCGACGTTTCGAAAGCTTTTGAGCCTTCATGGTCACGGGGCGGACTGAGGTGTAGGTTGTCCAGAAAAGTTCATGTTACTGTGTCTACCTTCAATTTAATTTTTATTATTGATAGTGTTCCGATCTACGCAGAAAGAGCTCACAGTGTCTTGAGGTCTGGCAATTGGTCTTTTGGGTTCCGATTTAATTAAATGTATAATTAGATCCCCGCCCCGTGACCACGAAGGCTGAAAAGATTTCGAAACGTCGGGATCAAAATTTAATAAATAACAGCGATAAAATCCGTTTAAATTAGTTTTATTTCATTGCATACGAAGTTTTATATAAAAATATATTATCACATGTAATTATGTCATGTGGAATGAACCCGTCCAGAGTATGAAGACCGGTCGAGAGTCTATAAAAAGTGACAGTAACAGGTCGATAGCCGCAGGTGCGAGCCACAGCCCGGTACGTGCAACCGGGCAGATGTGATGCACTTTGAATTATGCTGCATGCATAACGCATAAATCAGAACTTCACGCAAAAGTCTGTACAGTTGCCAGTAAGTCGTCATAGATAATTGGGTTTTTTAGAAAAGAAGACACTACGGTGACTCTAAAGCTCTATACTGCATCACCCTACATCTTTCAAACGTCTTAGGTATCTTCGGCGGAGATTCATCAGTTTCCGGCAGCAGCCCAATCCGAGGTTCGGCAGTTCTGACATCATGACACCCGCCGCCTCGGTGCTGAGTGCCCTGTACAGCTTTATACTACCTTATGCACCTATAGCTGACTTGGCAGACATCGTTCTGCCTTTTTAATGCGTCAGCTATAATGTTATAATCATTTATCGATATAAAAAGTATTCTATCTCTCAAGTTGGATCAAACTGTACACAGTGTGCAAAATTTGATTAAAATCGGTTCAGTAGTTTAGCAGTTCAACGCCAACAAACCACGTGACGCGATTTTTTATATATATAATGATTTAAAAAATAAAATGCCCATACCATGCTAACCTATTACTCCCTCAATGTCTCTGTCGTGGTTCCGCGAACATTTTTTTTTGTTTTTATGGAATAGGGGGCAAACGGGCAGGAGGCTCATCTAAGGGAAAGTGATCACCGCCGCCCATGAACGCCTGCAACACTGGAGGGCTTGTAAGTGCGTTGCCGGACTTTAAGGTGAGAATACGCTCTCTTCTCGAAGGTTCCCAAGCCGTAACGGTTAAGAAAGACCGCCGGCGACCGCTGGTTCCACCAAGTGGTGATGAGAGGTAGAAAATACCCTACAAATCGCGCCGTTGTGGAACGCTGGACATCAAATGAAAATTAGGCGTTTCGTGAAAATAACAAATATCGAAATTTTACGGTGGCACAAGTTTATTACGTCTTTTGTGGAGGCCCGGAAGAAATAATCAGCCTACCTTCGTCTGATAACATACTTTCGGCCTATTAATGACTTTCAAGTCGTTACTGTGGTAACTAATTAGTGACTCTCACGCGAGGATTGATGTCTCTGACCAGAACGTTTTGAAAATCTCATTGCGTCACTGAAGCGCTTATCCTTTTATAACACACTAGCTTTTGCCTGCGGTTTCGCTCGCGTTAATATTGATTACGCGATTACCCGAATAAGTTTTTCGCGACACACAGTAGCCTATCACCGTCTCCAAGCTCTCGTCTATTTCTATAACGAAATTCATGAAAATAGATTTAGTACTTTAGGCGTGAAAACAGACTCACTTCCGTATTTATAATATTAGTATGCATAGTCACTCAGGGCGGCTGCCCACTAGTAGTTAACCATATAAGTGAAGTAACTTAATTTTTATTGAGCATCGATAGCTCAGTGGCAACGTGGATTATCGCCGTGTCAATAGACGTAAGTTCGAATTTATTTCGACAGTGGGTTCGATTTGGCAGGACTTTGTGTTATCATGATTTTTTTTCTATATATATATAGTCAAGGTATTTAGCGTTATGGTCGTAATCTCGCCTGATTTTAAGCGACGAAACGGTCCATGTTGGTAGACATACTAAACCTGTGGAGGAACTGGCTATCAAGTGCGACTGCCGGAACACACCTAGTGGTATTTGGCGGCAGGTTTACAACCTGAGGGTGGTAGCTAGCCAATCGGGCATTATAAAAAGCCCTATTACCATGCTATGGTTTCCTCACGATGTTTTCCTTCACCGAAAGCTTAAGCTCATTGTAGGTGCTTGGATTCGAACTCACGTCCCTTGACGCGAAATCGTACACACTACCACTGAGCTATCATCGTTTCGAAAAAAAAATACACTAACTTGATAAGATTATTCAATTATTTAATTTGCGGAATAAGATTTTTTACTTTATATAACTTTCATTTATACAGAATTGCTATTAATTATAATTGCAAATAATTACATTTAACTGATATATTTAAATGATATATATAATTTTAACAAATTTTCGAATATCAAATAATTATAATTCAACAAATGAGCAAATATTTAAATTTACAATTTTGAAGGAAAGAGCCTCGTTCGTTATTCTAATGAATGATGATTGAGTTACCTAATAATGTTTCTCTAATAAAATTAATAGTTTATATAAACACGCTCTGATAAATAAATCAAATTACAAAGTAGAAAATAAATAATAGTTAAAAAAGAATAACAAAAAACCCGCTCTTATAGAAAACCTTACTAAAAAATAGAAAATATTTTTTGACAAATTTGAATCAAGAACAGTGTATTTTTTTTAATAAATATAAATTTCTTATAGTGTAAATAAGAAAAAAAAATATAAAAATAAAAAATCGTGGCGTGTATGGTCTCTATAGTTATAAATATTTTATTGACAGATATGAGTAAAAGGATTATCATTTCGATAATATTTTAAAAACCACCCCACGCTTTTTTTTTAAATGAAATCTTTTATTTATTATTTACACTATAATTAATTTAAAGTTAAAAAAAATAGAATATTCTTAATTTAAATTTACTAAAATTTACTTTTAATTTTTTGTTTGGTTTTCTATAAAAGCGTGTTTTTTTTTAAACCGTTATTTATTTATTGTATTAATTTCTAGTGGCTGTAACTTATAAGCTATATTTTCTACTAAAAGACTTGTAAACCAACTCTCTAAGATCGATATTTCTCGAGATATATTTTTTTATTTTAAAGATTTGTGTCAAATATATATATACATACTAGCTTTTAATCTTTTTCCATACGTTTTTTCCTCTCTTTACACCGCTTACAATATTTTTTTCGTTGGGAAAAAGTAGCATACCATCGTCTCCAAGATCCCATTAATCTCTATACCAAAATTCATGATAACCGATTCAGCGGTTTAGGCGCTGATAGCTCAGTGGCAGCGTGTACGACTTTGCGTCAAAGGACGTTAGTTCGAATCCAACCACCTACAATGAGGTTGAGCTTTCGGTGAAAGAAAACATCGTGAGGAAACCATAGCAAGGTGGTAGGGCTTTTTCTGATGCCCGACTGGCTAGCTACCACTTGTTGTAAACCTGCCGCCAAATACCAATAGGTGTGTTCCGGCAGCTGCACTTGAGAGTCAGTTCTTTCACAGGTTTAGCGTTATCGTCACTTCAGCTCAGGTGAGATTATGGCCATAACGCTAAACCTTAAGTATAAAAAATCAAGCTCATTTTTAATTTACAATATTGGTAATGATGTAAGAATATTCGTCATTTTTGGACAATATCTATCCATGCGTCGGTTACAATGTCCCATAAAACTCCGCTCGAAATATAGTTTTCTATATATTAAACGTATTATTATCGACAAATAAATTCACTATACCCGGTAGTGTAATTAAAACATCGATAATAAGCAGCTCAATTATGCTAAGCACCGGTTCGAACAGTCGGTATCCGGTTGTAATTTATACTATTACCCGGGTTAATGCAGTTACAACCGGTTAACTAATAATCCGCCGGGAACGTTAAACGTTTCGTTGTATTGTTTAGCAATGAAATAATAGTTATTAGCCGATAACAGCTAAATTCATGTGTGTATGGTGGCCGATATTTGGAAACATTCATAAAGAACTTTTCATCTTTTAATTTTCCTTTTAATTTTCAATCCTTTTTAATAGATATATAAATCTATTGCAAAATATAGTTTAATATTTTTATGTAATAGCGGGCAAACGAGCAAGCGTGTCACCTGATGGTAAGTGATCACCGCGGCCCATGGACACTCACAATACCAGGAGAATCGCAAGTGCGTTGCCGGCCTTTATTTTGGAGGGACTGGCTCTCAAATACAACTGCCGGACCACACCTATCGGTATTTGGCGGCAGATTTTCAACTTGAAGGTGGTAGCTAGGCAGGCGTGCAACAGATAAAGCCCTACCACCATGCTTTGGTATCCTCACGATGTTTTTCTTTACCGAAAACTCGAGATCATTGTAGCTGGTTGGATTCGAATTCACGTCCCATGACGAGGTGTTCCTACACAGTACCACTGAGCTATCATCGCCTGTTTAGGAAATAATAGAAGATACAGAAGCCTTTGTCGAATGGCTAGTTGTGCAGAAGTTACTTAAGTGCATCTTATTTGATTTGTGTGGACTGTGCGTACGATAATAAATTCTGATTTTATTTCTTTACAAGCTATGTCCGCGACTTCTTTCGCGTGTAATTAAAATGTAATTACATTATTTATATCCATTGTGTAACTTTTTAAAATACAGCTGGTAAGTATTGCATAATGTAAAACATTCTTAAGCCTGCCTATCTCAATGATTGTTCAATCAAATAAAAAAAAAATTAAATACAACTGAAAGTTCTTCAGATTAAAAAAAAATTAAGTTTAAACAAAGTTTCCCAATATTTAATATTACTATATAGCTCTGTGGTAGTGTGTACGACTTTGCGTCAAGGGACGTGAGTTCGAATCCAAGCACCTACAATGAGCCGGAGCTTTCGGTGAAGGAAAACATCGTGCGGAAACCATAGCATGGTGGTAGGGCTTTTTCTGATGCCCGACTGGCTAGCTACCACCCTCAAGTTGAAAATCTGGCGTCAAATACCAATAGGTGTGTTCTGGCAGTTGCACTTGAGAGCCAATTTCTACACAGGTTTAGCGTGTCTACCATCTTGGGCCGTATCATCACTTAAGATCCGGTGAGATTATGACCATAACGCTAAACCTGACCTATAAATAATATTATATTTATTATTATAATACTATATATATTTTTTCTCCTCGACTCTGTGACTCTGCTCGCACGATACAGTGACACTCTACATCACTGAGAGTACACCATCACACCGCATACCATTCCTGCACACTCACACGTTAAGTACACGGTTCTGTAAGGGACTACCCTCGCGGCCCTTGAGCTGCTTACCTGATAGGTCGGTGTTAGGATCACTAAATTAGTAAGACAAGACCTGATGCTTAGTTAGGGTCATGAAACTTTTTTTATTTACCGGCAGCAGCCCAAGCCGAGGTTAGACCGACCTGGGAACCCTTGTGCCCGCTGCCTCGGCGCTGAGTGCCCTCGGCACTCGCCCCAAAAAGTTCGGTGAAGCTGTCAAAGCCCTTAGGGCTAACAGCGTTAGTCAGTATATAAAAACCTACTACAAGTCGCGGGTGTAGATATAAATAAAGTAACCAAATCTATACTAATCATATTATATAGAAGAAACGTTTATATTTTTGTTTGTAACGGATAAACTCAAGAACTCTTCTGGACGTATTGATTTTAAAAAAAATCTTCCACCATTACAATGCTACATTAGCCCTGACCAACATATGTTGTATATTTTTTTTTATTTATGAAAATGTTTAAATTTATTTCCACGCGACCGGAGTCGCGGACACAGCTTGTATTTAATAAAGCTGAAATACCCATTTCTGGACGTAACACTCTGTGGGATGTCAAAAATTTTGATAACCCCCTTTATTGTATATGAATATAGACACATATTTGGAAATTCGCTTCGTGATATACATTTAGTTGAGTAAAAAAAAAAAAATACAAAATTTATTTTTGAATTCCAACTGGTAGTTCTCAAGGTATTTACCAGTTTAAACAAACTTTTTCGATTGATAATATTAACTTGCTTTTGTGGGCGGTTTCGCTCGCTTTAATATTGATAATGTAAAATATATCAGACGAACGCAATAAAATGTTTCATACAAAGTTCGTCTCTCTCTTTACCCCTCCTTCAATATTTTTTTTGAGATAAAAAATAGTCTATCACCGTCTCCGAGGTCCTGTCCAACTGTATACCTAAATTCATCTCAATCGATTCAGCGGTTCAGCCGCGAAAGCGTAAGAAACAAACTCACTTTCCGATGTATATAATATTAGTATGAATTGACAGATAGATCTCCTTATCTATAGATAAGTCTAAATCTATCTCTATATTATTAAGTTGGTTATGAGAATAATTCACTTTCATAAATGGGCTCTCTGCTCAAAGTAAAAGTAACGTGTATCTCGAAAAGGAATTAATGAATTTACGGCGTCCGAAAAGTCGGAGTAATAACTGCTAATGTGCCCGTTAATTAATGAGGGTGTCATTCTGGGGAACCCCCGTGATAAAATGGCGTGCGATGAGAATTACATATTGTTTCCGCTTTCACGCTTTATTGGTGATTATTTAGCTTATGATATTACGAGAGCTTCGTATTGCCTTCGTAAAATACATTCTACCTCTAAGGTATTTTTCTTGTCACCGTTTCCATATGAAAAATATTAGTTTAACGCGATGGAGCTCGGTGGTAACGCGTACGACTTCGCGTCAAAGGACGTGCGTTCGAATCCACATACAATGAGCTTTGAGCGTTCGGTGGAGGGAAATATAGCAAGGAAACTGTAGCATGGTTGTACGGTTTTTTCTAATGCCGACAAAATACCAATAGCTTGCACTTGAGAGCCAGTCCCTCCGCAGGTTTAATGTATTTACCAACTTGGGCCGTATCGTCACTTAAGATCAGGTGCGATTACGATCACAACGCTAAACCTTAATTATAAAACATTTTTTTTTTGAGTAAACAACTATTTAAAAACCATAGCATATTATTTTTTCCTATGTCTAACTGTCTGCCTACCACCCGATTTTTAAACAAAGTGGTATTTAAAATCCCAGTCTTCTTCAGACTTCCTTAACGCATGGCGCAAACGCATCCCTCGGTATCAGGTCAAAGGTGTGAGGGTCATGTGGTACTCATCTGGTGCTAATCACCCAACACCACCCACTGAAACTCACCATGGAAACACTTCAAACTCCCGTGTTGCCACAAACTAGGGAGAGATTTTGTAATTCTTCTAGTCTCTGGCCGGTGGCTATCTACCAGCCTCAAGTTAAAAATCTGCTGCCAAATACCTATAGCTGAGTTCCAGCAGTCGCACTTGAGAGCCAGTTTCTCGACTAGGCTTAGCATATCCACCATCTAGGGCCACATCGTCACTTAACATATGGTGGTATGTGGCTATTACGCTAAACATTAACTATATAAAAAAATACAATTAAAAATGGGCTTTCACCAATCTACCATCACCGTATTTCTATTGCGATATAAAAAAAAGCTTATCCTAAATTTAAAGTCAATTGGCTGTCTGGTTTTAGAGATATCGTAAAGAGTAAATATTTTTAATGTGACAATGGCTTAGTCGATATTGTGTACGGACGACCCGTCAATGGACGTGAGTTTGAATTCTTACAATGAGCTTGAGCTGCCGGTGTAGAAAAACATCGTGGTGAAACAATACTCCACTACGAAAAGCTCCACCAAGACCTGCCGCCAAAGACCTGTAGATATTTTCCGACAGTAGCACTCGAATTCCGGTGTCAGCACCAGGCTTACTGTCTCCACCATTTCGGACCACATAGCCACTTATCATCTGGTGATTGAACATAACGATGAACGTAAAAATTAAAAAGAAAAGGTCACTTATACAATACTATAACAATATAGTCAGTATACAATACTAGTCGGGCCTGCGACTTTGTACGCATGAAACTGAAAATTATTTAACTAATTTATAGCCTATATTACTCAGGGATAATATAGCATTGTAACGGTGAAAGAATTTTTGAAATCGGTCCAGTACTTTTTGAGTTTACTCGTTACAAACGCAAATACAGACCTTTCCTCTTAATAATATTAGTATATATAGATCAAATAACAAGATTTGGTTAAACAGTACAAAAACCAACCAAGTAAGCGAACCACGCCGCCGGTTGAAACCGGATAAATGAAAAAAAAATGGCCGCCGCAACATACCAGTGTAATTATGCGAACCGGGTATAATTACTCGGTTTCGCCCGGTTCCGTGACGTCCAGTGTAACCGGATGGCGGGAATTCGTTTCAAATTATTACCCGCCGCTCTTCCATCGTAGTTCCAACCGCAGCCAAGGCGGTCGCCGAGTGTTCTTTATCACGCTACCATTAGAAGGTTTTGGGAAGACAACATCTGAAGATTTTACTACAAATACAATTAAGTTTCAGAAATATTTACACGACTTATGCCTTACTCAAGGCCTTACTGAAAGCCTTAAACACTCTCAGAATTTAACATGCAATAGAATTGGTGGATCATTTTACCTGCGACAAATAACAGATAAAAAATCACAAAAATACATTAAATGCAAAATTATAAGTGAACAGATTAATAATCGTGTTCTTACGTTTGCTTGTTTATGGAATAGGCGGCAAACGAGCATGCGTGTCATCTGATGGTAAGTGATTACCGCTGCCCATAGACACCTAAGATACCAGAAGAATTGCAGCATGACGGTAGCGACTGGCGATGGATTGTCGTTCTCTCGATGGTCGCTGCTGTTTTTGGACTGTACTGTACTTAACATCAGGTACAGTACAGACACTTTGTCGAGATAACATAAGAAAAAGGTGCTTTGTTGGCCTTTATAGGAGCGACTGGCTCTCAAGTGCTATTACCGGAACACATCTGATGGTTTTTTTTATTTTTTTATTCTTAAGGTTTTAGCGGTATAGCCATAATTTCACCTGTTATTAAGTGACAATGCGGCCCAAGTTGATAGACACGCTAAACCTATGTAGGAACTGGCTCTGAAGTGCAATTGACAGAACACACCTATTGATATTTGCCGGCAGATTATCAACTTGAGAGTGGTTGCTAGCCAGGCATTAGATAAAGGCCTACTACTATGCTATGGTTTCCTCACGATGTTTTCCTTCACCGAAAGGCTCATTGTAGGTGGTGAGATTCGAACTCACGTCCATTGACGCGAAGTCGTGCACACTACCACCGAGCTACCTATATTTTGTTTACGACGATTTATAAAAATATATAATAATAACAGTGATCAGGTAGACTGTACATTAGACACTGTATAGCCATCATACATAGACTATACATAAAAACCTTACGCTAACGTTACGGACGTTTTTTGCCGGCTACGGTACCCTCCGCGACGTCCCATAAGGAACTTCGTTCCAAACCGTACTAAGAAAAGTTTCTCAAGATACACTTGCATGATTCTTTCTCCCTGCACCAACACAGCTATGACGTCACGTACGAAGACATTCAAAATAAAACAAAGACACGTTTCACAATCACATTATCGAGGGTGCACAAAGAAAAAGTTGCATTCGAGTTTTGAATACATTTGCGTCTCAAGAGTCGTCGCCGAACAAAAAGCAGACGTTTTCTGTTGACCCCTCGATACGAACATATGGCGTTTACAGTGCCTGGCGCGCGTATTGAACGAAACATCGAATTCAATATTTTAATACTGTTTTTTATCATTATTTTTATATGAGTTGTGGGTTAATGCATCGTTTGGTTGGAGAGTTCACACAGTTTCCCTTATTACCCGGGAACTGAGAACTGCTTTTTAGCGCTTACCTTCAGTCGAAACACGTACGTTTTTTACTGATATCCGAGTATAATGAGGACTTCTCTGACATATACATATATTATTAATTTATTGTGTATTACTTCATAGCACATTTAACAATTTCAAATTAGTTAGATTTTACATTAAAGATGTGCCAATTATAAAGAAATCATTATTAAAAGTATATAAAGCAAATAAATATTTTTTATCCTCTAATAATCGTTGCCTATTTATGTAACTTAAAAATACAGCATTGCTCCTATTGGTGATAGCGTGGTATTAGAAACACTAAAGCTTACCTCAATAATTGATCTACCAAATACAAATAAATATTTTTTGTAATCCGACCGGTAGATCTCAAGGTTAGCGCGTTCAAACAAACTAACTAGCAAACTTTTCAGCTTTATAATACTAGCATAGATATATATGTATATTACATTGTCTTAATCATAAACCGAATAGTAATAATTGTAATAAATAATTGTATTTGAAAATTTATAGTCTCTTGAGAAAGTCGTGAATAGTTGGCATTATTTTTTTTAAAGTTATATCTGTGCCAGCGGCTTCGTTCGCATGGAACTCAAAATTATTTAACTAATTTATCGCCTTTTTTACTCAGGGATAATATAGCATTCTAATGGTGAAAGAATTTTTTAAAATGGGTTCAGTAGTTTTTGAGTTTATTCGTTACAAACAAAAATATAAAAATACAAAACTTTCCTCTTTATAATATTAGTATAGATTATTCTAACGTTGACTATATTGAAATAGACAAGGGCCAATAAAATTACTGTTACTAAAAAAAAGGTATTTACATGTTGGAATACGTTGCCATACGAAATACAACTATAATGTATTGGCAACGTATTGGAGTGTGAGAGTCCTTCGTTAACTATATCTATCTCGCTCCTTCAGCAGACTTTATCCAACGAGTGTTATATAGACGAATATTTTAGCTCAGTCCTTATTCAATGTCCACAAAATAAAGTGTCCCACGGCGCTTAAAGAAAGTTTGACTTGAAATATAATTGATTTCGGTCCACGATAATATTAACTATTTCTTAACAGTGGAAATATCCCAAATCGAATATCGACACGAGTATTTTGAAACAACGATAGCTCAATGGTAGTGTTTACGGACTCCACGTCACGGGACGTGAGTTCGAAATCAACTAGAATGAGCTTAAGCTTCCGCTGAAGGAAAACATCGTGAGGAAACCATAGCATGGTGGTAGGATTTAATCTAATTATCACCTGACTATCAATAAGTGTGTACCGGCAGTTGCACTACCGTTGCCAGTTCCTCCACAGATTTAGAATGTCTACTAACTTGGGCCGTATTTTCACTTAAGATATGGTGAGAATATGGCCGAAAACTAAAGTAAACGGTTCAGTTACTTTGGCCGACAGTGTATCGGCTCATGACGGAGCCATTGTCAGCACCTGCGATGCACCGTCTGTTTCTTTTTTAACCCCCCAACCGTTGCTCGTGTATTTCTTTATAACCTGACAAATATGAATATGTCATACGGTTACGTATCACAATATTATACATGACACTTTAGTATTTTGCAATGGTATATTTCCCAGTACAGCAAATTTAAACTGCTCTTTGTTCATTTTTCATATATTTATATCAAAGAGCGGGAAAGCGTCGATACTCTGTGTAATGAAGTTATCAAAAACATTACAAACCAATGATATTTCATATAAAGGTATATTGAATACTAGCTTTTACCCGCGGCTTCGCTCGCGTCAATATTGATTTTGTTAAACAAAACATATGACGCATTAAAAAGCTTTAACCAAAGTATATCCCTCACTGTGTGGTACTTTCGATAGCTCAGTGGTAGTGTGTACGACTTCGCGTCTAGGGACGTGAGTTCGAATCCAACCACCTACGATGAGCTTGAGCTTTCGGTGAAGGAAAACATCGTGAGGAAACCATAGCATAGTGGTAGGGTTTTTTCTAATGCGGGCCTGGCTAGCTACCACCCTCAAGTTGAAGGTCTGCCAAATACCAATAGGTGTGTTCCGGCAGTTGCCCTTGAGAATCAGATCCTCCACAGGTTTAGCGTATTTACCAACTTAGACCGTAGTGTCACTTAAGATCAGGTGAGATTAAGGACATAACACTTAACCTTAACTATAACAAAAAAAGTTTTTCACGAGAAAAAGATAGCCTACTATTACAATCGATTCAGCTGTTTAGGAATGAAACTTTTGCATTTATAATATTAATATTTTATGATAGTAAATTTATTTTTAATTCTTAACTCTAAGAATATATAAACAAGGTTAAAATAAACAACAATAATAATTGTGCTGGTACCAACAGATGTGAAAATGAAATTGTAATCTGTAAATAAAGACATGAAATTCCTGAAAATACAATTATTTTAACTATTCAATACATTCGTTGTCAGGTCAAAGTTATAAGTTATAAGTTTTAATCTCTGTTGGCAATCTCCGTCAAAAGTATTTTTTTATCTATCGAGCTGCTTATTTATTTACAAAAAACATTATTTTTTTGTCTTCTGTATGTCTTGACTTGTGTAATGCAGATTAGATTAGACGTATTAAAATATACTAATGGTGAAAATTTCCAAGTGAAATCCCAAAAAAGTGAAAATGGTGAATGGCCCAGTGTTGAAAATTCAATAATAATCATTATTTAAATTTAAATAAAAATCTGTGAAGGTGAAAAAATAACTGTTTCCATGCTTATACTAATAATATATTTATAATAATATATAATAAAATATAATAATAATATAATAATTGGTCATCGCGTCACGCGTGAACGGGTGCATAATTTTACTCATAATTTTTTTGTTGTGTTAATTATTGTCAGGAGAAGGTTCCTATGAAAATATAAGCCAGTTGAGCGGAACATTAGAAAATATAAGAGAACTTAACAAGAATATAAATTTTACATAACTGTCACTATAATGCACTAATACTATTCAAAGTGAAGACAGGACAATGTATTAGTATTATTTCAAAGGTTATTCAGCAAAAATAGAAACAACAGGCAACAGGAATTCAGCTGTTTTCTTTTATCTCTTTTGTTTATCTCCATTTATAATAACAAACATAGGAGAAGTATAGAATTATTTGATCTTTGCCTAACTATAATGAGTTATCTTCGCTTCAATATAGATATAGAAATAACATAAATTCACATATATACTTAACTGTAACTTACGTGTCAGCCACGACCTACGGACATATGAGGTCGCTTATAATGATTCCAGAGATATTTACGACATATTTAATTAAAGTAGTCTCATTAAGCCTCGTAACATATTCTTAGCAGTTCATATTATGTTATATATATGGAGAAGTAGTGACTGCACTATATATATATTAATTGGAACTATCCCACGGTAGGTGAGATTATTCATTGCGGGGCGGAATTATTAGTAGGGCTTGTGGCGTCTTTAACTTCGCTATACAGCATGTTTCGAAAAGGAAATATTTTAATTACTGACTTTTTTTTTGCTGAACAAATGATCCGGCAGATTTTATTGTTCCAATCCAATCTATGCTAATATTATAAATAGCAAAAAAATATATTTTTGTTTGTAACAAACTCAAAAACTACAGAACCGATTTCAAAAATTCTACCACCTTTAGCAGTTACTACTAACATAACTAGCCCTGAGTTACATAGGTTAAATAACATATTTTTTAATAAAAATGATTAAGGAAAATTTTAGTCCCACGCGATCGTTGTAGCCAGTACCTTGTTAGTAAGTCCACTATGGGTGGTTCTTTATTGCTGCAAAAATGCATATATCTATATTAATTTTATAAAATGAAAAAATTTACTTGTCCTGAACAAGCTAATTATAGAATCGAATTTCGAAAATTGATTTTGATTATTATAGAACAATAATCGAGAAAGGCGTTAACTATTTAACATCACGCCACCATCAAACTATCAAAAATTGCAAAAACAGGCAAAAAAATTCTAAATTATTTTTATTTCTACGCGAACGAAGCCGTGGACACAACTAGGGTGCATATATGATGATACGGTTTATATATATTAATCAAACGGTGTTTAAATTTAAACTTTTATTTATTCCCCTTTTATTACAGCATAGGAGGCAAACGAGCAAGCGTGTCACCTGATGATAAGTGATCACCGCCGCCCATGGACACGCACAACACCAAAGGAATCGTAAGTGTGTTGCCGGTCTTTATAAGACGGACTGACTTTAATTTTTTTCATGGTAATAAAGTTTTGTATATATATTGACCCTTGACATTAGTAATTACTACGTCAAATTTCATCATAATCAATCCAGTAGTTTTAGAATAATGCACGTACAAAAAAATCAACACACAAAAAATTCTATAAAATCGTGCAATGTGGATGCTTAGTAAGAATATGAAACATGTCCTTACTAATATTATAGTAAAAGTTTGTATGTATGAATGTTTGTTAATCTTTCACGCAAAAACTACTGAATGGATTTTAATACAATTTCACAAAAATATAGCTCATGTATCAGAATAACACACAGGCTATAATTTATAAAGATATTGTATGAATTGTCCAAAATATAACGATAAGTGGCAAGTAATTAGGAAAAAGTTCTGTCATCTGCGAGCTATTCTGGCGCGCGCTGCAAAAACCATTGGAATTAAACGTATATACTGTAGAATGGAAATGTTTATCTTAAATATTATCCTACGAAAAACCCCGCGACAGCCGTGTGTAAGCCATTATCGCCAAAATAATGAGCGGCCGGCATATAAATGTCTACGAGTGCAAATATTCGCCTATACCAGATTTTATTTAAAATAGCTGGTAGCGGAATTAGAATTTTCTAAACAGAGTTAACATTAACGTGAGTAAAGCCGCGGGTAAAATCTAGTTTAAATATATTTTTTGAAATAGAAAACATTTAAAAAAAAAAAAGTTTAAAAACTGCAGTCCTATGATACCAATTGGCCTTGGTGAATCAAAAGGAAGGGTTCGGGGAAATCGGACGTGAAGAAGAAAACGATAGCCGGGGATATGGTATCTTATAAGAGGATACACGAAGGCTCCTCTGAACAGTACCCAAGAACGGACGTGCACATTTTCGGCCTCCCTCTGCAGATGCTTGAGCCTAGGATCGATCCTTCGGATAGGAGCCCTCGAGTGGCTCTGCTCGCGCGATACAGTGACACTCTACATCACTGAGAGTACATCATCACACCGCATATCATCCGTGCTCACCCATACATTAAGTACACGGTTCTGTAAGGGACTACCCCTGCGGCCCTCGCGTGGCTTGCCCTATGTTATTGTTAGGACCTGTTGGTTAGTTAGGATCGGGAATCTTTGTTCGTGTTCCAGCAGTAGTCGAAGCCGAGGTTCGGCCATTCTGGCACCCTTGCGCCCTCTGCCATGTGGCTGAGTGCCCTTAGCATTCGCCCCAAAAAGTTCGGTGAAGCTGTCAAAGCCCTTACGGCTAACAGCGTATGTCAGGTCGAAAAAAAAAAACGGACGAGCACCTTGCCAGTATCCTATATACCTACATTACTGGGATTAAAATTGCAGGTTTATATTCGTCATAGTTTTTTATATTCGTAAAAGTATCTTCGGGTAATATTTGTTGTTTATCTCATTTACGAATTTAATTTCGTTTCATCCACTAATAATACCTTTATATAAATTTAATTAATTGTCCACGCGACACGGTTGATGTTCGACACTCTCGACGCATGAAATATGCAAAGTTCATTGTGACATTCACACTGCGTTGTGGAAATAAAATAAACATTATTAATATAAACCAACGTCGGTTCAGTGTTCGCAGGGACAGTGTATTTAAAAATCAAAAGTATGACAACAGTAATCCAGCTCAAGATCAATCGACAACGCTCGACATCGCTCATCTATCGATCGACCAATTGTTCAAAATCAAAATAAAAAAATCTTTATTCAATTTAGGCCCTAAGAAGGCGCTTATGAACGTCAAAGCTACTACCGGTTCGGAAAGTAACGCAGTCATCGAGAAGAACCGGCGAGAGACTCGATCTGCATCTTTTTTTAAAGTCTTATTCTTATGCTTATAAACAATAATTTAATGTGTTACAGTAGTTATTAGCGGATGTACAGAGAGGGGCGTCAATTCCAGACATCACGATCGCTTACATATTGATCCACCCTATAATAGCCGTTTGACATCAAAACCCGCTTGACATGGTTCTTGAACCCACTGTCCGGCAATTCAGTAATGTGCTTCCGGACTTTATTGTAAAACCTGACACTATTACCTAAAAAACTGTTACTTGAAAACTGTTGGTAGGCAGTTCTCACTAGAAGAATTACGAAAGCTGTCCCAGGGCTCAGGGAAGACGGAAGTTTGAAGTTTTTTTATTACTTAAGGTTTAGCGTTATGGCCATAATCTCACCTGATCTTAAGTGACGATACGGCCCAAGTTGGTAGACACGTTAACCTGTGGAGGAACTAGCTCTCAAGTGTAGCTGCCGGAACACACCTATTGGTATTTGGCGGCAGGTTTGAGGGTGGTAACTAGCCAGGTGGCTATTAGAAAAAGCCATGCTATTGTTTCCTCACGATGTTTTCCTTCACCGAAAGCTTAAGCTCATTGTAGGTGCTTGGATTCGAACTCACGTCCCTTGACGCGGAGTCGTACACACTATTACTGAGCTATCATCGTTTCGTATAAGTGTCGCAGTGGTGCGCTTTACTGGGTAGTGTTGGGTGATTAGCACCCCATGGGTCCCACATACCCCTCACGCCTTCGACCTGAGCCCGGGTAATGTGTTGTGCTTTGCAATGAGTACCTCGGTTAAGGCTTGAATTTTAAACAAAACGTGAATAATAAAAGAAAATACGAATTCAATTAATATCGATTTTCGATAAATGTAGCACGCTGTATATAAAGAACGGTGTTATCTTGCAACTCAATGCCGGTCACAGTCGACGGCCTATTGTGGGATGGTCCCACGACTCTTATCCCTCACACGAGGTCCCCGAGTTTACGGGGGACTTCGACACTGACCTCGGCAGTTCGAAATACACTTGTAAACTTCCTTTTACGTCAAAGCGTCACGTTACTCAACATTACTCGACTTCGTTGGTTTAACGTGACGTCCGTACGATGATACTTCTTTCCATTTAACGACAACTCTTATTTGCGTCGTAAATATAAGTGTCGCTGTATAGAGTTTATATTTTCCGTTGATTTTCTTTCTATTTGTGAAAACCGTATCGACAATAAGGTCGACGAAGCTATGCCACTTTGAACATTATTTTGCCGGAACACACCTATAGGTATTTGACAGAAAATTTGCAATTAGAAAAAGCCCTACCACAGTGCAATGGTTTCAACACGATGTTTTCCTGCACCGAAAGCTCAAGCACGTTGCAGGTGGATTCGAACTCACGTCCCTTGACGTGGCGTCCGTATGCAATACCAACTGAGCTATCATCACTTCATATATCGCTTTTATGTACATATACTAGCCTGTCCTTTCGAATAGTCAGTCACATCGATCGAAAAAGCAACCTATCTCCCAAGTTGGATCAAACTGCACACAGTGTGTAAAATTTTATCAAAATCGGTTTAGCAGTTTGGGTTCTCATCGTGGACAAACAACGTGACACGAAATTCCTTAATAAAATGTATAAAATAAACAAAGCCGCTGGTTGTTACTGATTTCAGTGAAAATCTTTCTTCTCTTTTTTAAATTAAAAGTGTATATATGTATATATGAAACACAAAAACAAATGTACTAGTGAATTCACCGGGTAGGAATGGAGTCGAATATTCGTTGTATTCGACAAGTCTTATTGTACGTTTGTCTTCGCACTCCACTGAGTAATTCGATTGCCGACTTTTAAAACCTAGTAATCGACACGAGGCAAATTTTTAAAAGCAGTTTTTCACTATGAACACGTCATGTAATTAATCTGTGATTACGTGATTATGTTACGCTTGGTTTTTCACTCCACCCACGGTATACTTTATCTAGGACTAGCGACCCGCTCTGGCGTTGCACGGAATGCAGTTTAAAGATGAATGTTATCGTGAAATTTCCTGTAAAAACTTATGCCACGGCATAGTTTTTTTTATATCTCTAAAGGGATTAGGCAGCATTGTCGATGAAAGTTTCCAGCTGCCTTAACTTATTCTGACATCAACAACACTTCCGTTGTAGATAAAATCTTAACAAAATATACACCCAAACATTCCGCATGATTCACCCTGTCTATTGGTGTACAGCAAATGAAAATTCGTTTAGTAGTTGTTGAATTACCGCGAACAGACAACAGACATGACAGGAAGGTTTCGTTTTATAAAATAACATGTCGGAAATATTTAACTCACCAACCCTTGTTAGATGATATATTAAAAAAAATCTAGGCATTCATTAGCGTTACGTAAAACACTCACCATTTAAGAAATACCTTATCTACCAATTAGTTTGTAAATCGTATATAACCTGTTTCATCAATAGCTGTACAAAATCAGCCAGAAGTTATTGGGTTTCGTTCTTAGAAATGATATTGCATTTTAATAAGAACATATTCCATATTCACAAATATCACTTACCAAGTTCTGAAAGTCGACAATCATATTGTATTTCTTTACTAATATTAAAAATCTTTTTGCATGTAGCCTCGACCAAATCAGTGATTGAAATTGTTAGGTATATTACTAATGAGCTTCCGACATCTAGAGATGATTAGAGAAATAGTCGAGCCACTACTGAAGCTACGTTCCACTTTGAATCAATCTTATCTCAGTGGGTAGTGTGTATGAACGCCGCGAATAACGAACGAACGGTCCTAAGTTCGAATCCATTTACAACGAGTATAAGCTTTCAGTGGAGGAAAACGTCGTAATGAAACCATAGCATGGTGGTAGGGCTTTTTCTAATTCCCATTTGGCTAGCTACCACACAGGAAGTTGAAAATTTGCCGCCAAGTACATATATACGAATTTCAGTAGTTACACTTGAGAGCCAGTCGTTCCACTTGGCTTAAGGTGTTCACCATCTTGGGCCATAATGTCACTTAACATCAGGTGAGATTTACATTGAGTTATATTTAATGAAAATAATGGATTATCCTATATAAAACACCAATAACCCTGTATACAATATCTAAAACGTACTGCTGGAAAATTATTTTAATCATATCGTTCAACGTTTTTATGTAATTCTAACAAATTAAAAAAAAATGTACCTACATTACAATATGATATATTCTGATACATCACAGATTCTTATTTTAACTATTATCTCTGTCAGCAACTTTTGTTATAATCTCACCTGATCTTAAGTGACGATACGGCACAAGTTGGTAGACACACTAAAACTGTGGACGGGCAGGCTCTCAAGTGCAACTGCCGGGACACACCTATTGGTATTTGGCGGTAGATTATCAACTTGAAAATCGTTGCTAGCCAGGCGAGCATTAGAAAAAGCCCTACCACCATGCTATGGTTTCCTAACGATGTTTTCGTTCACCGAAAGCTCGAGCTCGTTGTAGGTCGATTCGAACTCGCGCCCTTTGACGCGGAATCCGTACACACGACCACTGAGCTATCATCGCTTCATATAAAATACAAACCGATGTGTTTTTTAAATATGAAAACTTGTAAATGCTTTATGGACCAAAACCTGTACTGAGTAGGATTGAACAGGCATACTTTCGCAGAGAAGTCCACGTAATCCTTAGATAATTGTGCTGTGTGGGATTTGAACCCACGGTACAAAATGCGGCAGCTGGGTTAATCATAAAGACAAGTCAGTTTAGGAACAGTTCTACTAAGAAACGTATGTATTATTCTCATTTTTGGCATCTCAATGTATTGTTATTATCACAATCGAGTTAATATATTTTATAACTTATGTTATTAAGTTATAAGTATGGCCACAATCTCAACTGAAGCCTAGCGGAGGTACTGCCCCCAAGTGCAACCGCCGAGACATACCTATAGGTATTTAGCGGCAAATTTTCAATTTGAATTTTGTATCTATTCAGTTGGACATCAGAAAAATCTCTACCACCATACTATAGTTTCATCACGATGTTTTCTTTTACCGAAAGTTCAAGCTCATTGTAGGGATTCGATCTTGCATCCATCGGAACGGCATTCGTAGAAACTACCCACTGAGCTTCAAATCGGGTTATGCTATAGTAAGAAAATGCATTCTATAATATGGCCGGAAATTACATATATGGATAAAAAGTAATCATATATATATTTTAAGTAGTTCTCAAACTCTAAGAATTTTTAATACATAAGTTTTAGCGTTACGACCATAATCTCACTTGAGTGACGATATGGCCGAAGTTGGTAGACACGCTAAACCTGTGAAGGAACTGGCTCTCAAGTGCAACTGCCGGAACACACCTATGAGTATTTGGCGGTAGTTTTTAAACTAAAGGGTGGTAGCTAGTCAGGCGAGCCTTAGAAAAAACATTACCACCATGCTACGCTTTCCTCACGATATTTTCCTTCACCGGAAGCTCAAGCTCATTGTACATTGTTGTATTCGACTTCACGTCCCTTGACGCAAAGTCGTACGCACTACCACTGAGCTATCATCGCTTCAATCTCGTTCAATTAGCACTTGATCAAGCTGGACATAGTTCAAATAAAACTTAAGCTAATTTACCGTACTGCGTTGGTAGGCAAGAGGAAGTATAGTCTATCATTTAGTGTTCATTTGGAAAGCTTTTCTCTACCTGAGTATGCGGAAACAACACAAATAATTATATAGGAACTTGACTACAGTTTTCCTGCCCTCCGCGTGTAACTCTCAAACTCGAGATTGCGGAATAGTAAACAGGCGTACAATGCACGTGATGTTAACTGTTCTTTCGGCTTATAACTATGTAATGATAAATGAAGAGTAAGATATTTTAAACTAATAAATATTATAGGTATATTACTCTTGCGAGATGGCGAAGTCATCCCAGTACTATGATAGACATTGGTATATAGTTATTTTTGATATTGATAGTAACTATATATAGCTAACCATTTCAGTATGTAAAATGTAGGTTTATGACCCTCAATACCACGTTGGTTTACAAAAAAAAATATAAGAAATAATTAAACAAATGATTTCAAATAGCGACGTTTCCGATACAAATTTTCATCCCCTATCTCACTCCTAGGTATTTTATTTTCACGATAGTAGCTAACATATATCTTTCTCCGAAGCCCAATCTATATGTATAAGGTGGTTCATCAAAATTGGTACAACGGTTAAAACCTTATAATACCCGCGGCTTCGTACGCGTGGAACAGAGATTTTATTTAAATCTTTTTGCCCGGTTTTCGTAACGTTTTTATTTATTTATTTATTTATTTACTCATTCGAAATCCAACAGCGTACATATACATAGTTAACGTACATATTTAAAAAACACATAAGGCCATAACAGGATTTTACAAATATTAATAGTATATACACTATATAATGCAATGTGGCAAATGAATATAAATGAAATAAAACCCAAAATGAGAACAAAAAGAAAAGTTGTACGGTATTAATTATAAAATAATCGTGGCGCGTGATGTGTGCGTGCTTGTGTATATGTGCGAGCGTGAGCGTGTGTGTGTGGTTTGTGTGTGTGGTGTGTGTGTTAGTGAGTGTGAGTATGTCTTTGCATGTGAAATGTATGTTTATAGTCTAGAGTCCGTTATGGATGTTTATGAGTTCGTTTCTAAATAATTTTCTGCTATACTGGAAGATATCTATATGGTTATACATTTTATTGTAAGTGCGAGCAAGGCGACACACTACCGAGTTTTGTGCATAGTTGGTATTTGCAAATGGAACATCAAAAAGTTGTGTATTGTGCGTGCGATACTTGGGTGTTCTAAACGATATTAGGGCTAAAAGTTCTGAGCAATCTATATACCCGGTTAAAACATCCTGTAAAAACATCATATCATGCTGGCGGCGGCGAGCTTGCAGTTGATTCAATCGAAACTCCTTACACGCTTCGTTATAGTTGACATATGTTGTGTAACTTTTAAAACATAAAAATTTTATAAATTTTTTTTGAATACCTTCAATTCTGTCAATATTTTTGCTGTAATGAGGTGTCCATATCACTGAAGCATATTCAAGAATACTTCTAACATAGGCATAGTATAACATCTTCATACAGTCTCAATTTTGAAATGGTTCACTTATGCGTTTAATAAAACCTAGCTGTTTGTGAGCTTTACTTACAATTACATCTACGTGTTCGTTCATAGATAGCTTATGATCTAATATGACACCTAAATCTTTAACGCTATTAACTTTTTTTACAGGTTCATTATTTATGCTGTATTGAAAGTGAATGTTTTTAGTTTTACGCGAAAAAGTTATATTTAAACATTTACTGGTATTGACTTTGATTCGATTTCTTTCATAATATTTTTCTAGAGTGGTAATATCACGTTGTATATTTTCGCAGTCAGAGACCCTTTTAACCTTTAGGTAAATTTTTTTATCATCAGCAAACAAGATAAATTTTGAGTGTTTAAAACATTCGCCTATATCAAAAAGATATGCATTATAAAGAAGTGGACCCAGAATGGATCCTTGCGGGACGCCAGAAGGTATTTTGATAAAATCACTCCGAGATCCTCCTATTATAACAGCCTGCATTCTGTTTGTAATATATGACTCCAACCATCTATGTAAGTTGCCACGTATACCGAGGAAATGAAGTTTCTGCAGTAAGATAATATGATCTACTCGGTCAAAGGCTTTTTCAAAGTCAGTATAAATACAGCTTTGCTCCTATTGGTGATAGCGTGATGTTATATCTCTCAAAATCTTCTTCAATAAGTTCACTGTTAAATACAATGCGATTTCCTGTATTCCGTTCGGTAGTTCCTAAGATTAACGTGGTCAAACAAACAAACATTTCCCCTTTATAATATGAATGTAGATTAGTTTTATATTTTACCGACAATACTTTTTTTATATATTTAAGGTTCAGCGTTATGGCCATAATCTCACCTGATGTTATGTGACGATACGGCCCAAGTTGGTAGACACGCTAAACCTATGGAGGAACTAGCTTTCAAGTGCAACTGCCGGAACACACCTATTGGTATCTGGCAGCAAATTTTCAAGACGAGGGTGGTAGCTAGCCAGGCGGGTATCAGAAAAAGTCCTACCACAATGCTGTGGTTTCCTCAAGACGTTTTCCTTCAGTGAAACCTCAAGATCATTGTAAGTGGTTGGATTCGAACTCACGTCCCACGACGCGGCGTTCCTACACACAACCACTGAGCTATCGTCGCTTCAAATACTCATGCAATAATTGCACATTAAAAAAAATAACCTCACTTAAGAAGCGGTATGTAAATAAAGCGATATGTAAATCGAAGTAATGAAGTTAACATCATGGGAAATGATTTTAAACTGTGGGAACAATTATAGTATGAGCACGCTTTAATTGAGTTTCACTTTAAACTCGGTTGTACAGAAAAGTGTCGGCACTATGCTGAATAATAAGCCCAGTACTAATTAACAAAAATTAATTAGACTTTCCCTTCCAGCCAAGTTGTGTCTACAATTATTAGGGAAAAGAGAAAGCTGAAATTTGTTTTCAAATAAATATTATTATTATTGAAATATATGTAAATTTTCAAATTTTTCTCAAGACTAATTACGAGTTTGCTTTTTTTTTTAGGCTTGGGCTGCTGCCGGACAATGAAGAAAGGAATCGCGATCCTAACTAACCAACAGGTCCTAACTCACTAATTTACTGATCCCAGCACGACCTTATCGACAGTGCGGGGTGAGATTATGTCTATAAAGCTAAACTTTAGCTATAAATTAACGTCAGACGAAACTGAGATTCTATTTAAAAATGATGACTAAACTCTACGTCACCTATAAGAAGCCCCAATCGGACAAAAGGCTATAAAACAGTGTCCCACGGTAGACATATAAGCAGTGACCCGTGCACTTGAGTCACGGCTCGTCACGGTTCAGGGAGCATCGTAAGTATCGAGTAAGACAGGTGGGGAGACGTTTGTACCGGTCAACTGACCACATCTGTCGCGATTCCTTCATTCACGATACCTGAACATGGAGATTTCTAGGACGTATTTAAAAATATGAATATTTAGTATGTGTTAATCGAAACCCGAAAGAAACCATGGCATGTTGGTAGGGTTTTTTCCAATGCCCACCTTGCTAGCTACCGCCCTTTTAATGTTATTAAGGTGGTGTTCAAAATTCCCATTCTTTACTGACGTGTTCATGGCGAGGTGCAAATGTACTACCCAGGCTCAAGAGTAAGCAAGAGAGACACGCCAACATTGCCTACTGAAAGGCACCAGGGCGACACTTCAAACTCCCGTGTGACCAGAGACCAGGACCAGTTCACACACGACTTCCAGTGGCTAGCTACCAATCTCAATTTGAATATCTGTCACGAAATACCTAGAAGTGCGACCCACGGTTACACTCAATAGCCAGTTCCTCCATAGGTTTAACGTGTCTACCAACTTGGGCCGTATCGTCACTCAGGATCAGGCGAGAGATTATGGCCATAAGCTAATGTCTGCACTAGGCTTAACTTGTGCACCAAATCGGGCGGCATACAGATGCCATATAGACATATAGACACTATAAAAACATCTCATTGAATATCATTCACATGTCATAATAAGAATATTACCTCCCAGTGGCTGAGTAAGTTTGCAAATGGCGCTCCTTAGTTACTAACTAATGCCGTAGTTGTCAAACTGCGGCCCGTGTACGCTTTTTTATTCAATTATAATGGCGATCGATCAGACATATATATATATATATATATATATATATATATATATATATATATATATATATATTGTATGTATACACATAACAGTTTGTTTATACGAGTTGAATCAGATGCTAAAATGTACCGGATAAGTTCCACGAGGCTATTATGCAAATTGCAACTTACCACAATATCCTTACAGCTTGAGTGTATCGAATTTCTTAGCGGGCGAGCGTAAACTTTTTACCCTATCAGGGAAAATTAAACTGACGTACCACAGTGTAATCAAATTCAGTGGTTCAAATACGTACTTGCAGTTTACAAAGTTTGACCTATTTATATAATAAACATATTAATGAATTTTTGAAGCGATGATAGCTCAGTGGTAGTGTGTACGACTTTGCGTCAAGGGACGTGAGCTCGAATCCAACCACCTACAATGACCTTGAGCTTTCGGTGAAGGAAAACATCATCAGGAAATCATTGGTAGGGCTTTTTCTGATGCCCGACTGGCTAGCTACCACCCTCAAGTTGAAAATCTGCCGCCAGATACCAATAGGTGTGTTCCGGCAGTTGCACTTGAGAGGCAGTTTCTTCACAGGTTCAGCGTGTCTACCATCTTGGGCCGTATCGTCACTTGAGGTCACAGATCAGGTGAGATTATGGCCATCACGCTAAACGTTATCTATAAAAAAAGGAACTGGTAACATAGTGATATAGCATGAATAAGCTATGTTGTAATACACGTGTCGATAGCTAAAGTATTTTTAATCATAAGTTGTCAAAAAGACAAAGTTGAAGCGTTGATGGCAAACTGTTAGTATGTTCGAATGCCGTATCAATAGATTTTTAAGTTAATTTTAAGATTAGAGTTTAAACTTTCTGTGCAGAAAAATATTGCGATGAAATCATAGCTCGGTGGTATAGCATTTTTTTTTTATTTATGCCTATTAAGTTACCGTTCTGCCTCCAAATACCTACATATGTATTCCGACAGTGGTACTTTAAAGCCAGTCCCTCTACTAAACATAGGGTATCGACAAGTCCATTAGAGGTCCCAAAACGCGAGAAACTATAGGACTAGGTTGGTGTCGATCCTTACCATAAAGCACCATATCTTATATAAATAAATGTACCCGGGAAATAGGTAAGAATAACCAACATTTATGTAGAAATAGTTTTACCCAAATACTGACACTGAGGTAACATAATAAATAAAATAAAAAAGTCAAAGGAAAAAGAAGAAAAAATATTGTTAACGTTAGGAAAAACGGCGTCAACATGTCAGCTACAAAATAAGTTATTAAAAAGTATCTTAAGTTTTACTAAATAAAACGAGATCTAACAATCACCATGCGAAAGAAAGAAATAACATTTATTTAGTAGCTTAAACAATGCACCCCGCGTAAATACATAAATACAGTCTTACAAACTAAACAGTCATACAACATCACACATACTTTTGAAATGCATCAGTAATTAATGAATAAAATTGTTTTAAAAATGTTTGACGTACTTTACTCATTTGGACTATTGTCTCGAACAATTCAAAATGGCTGATCGAAGACGCGCTGTCGATTCGAACTCCGCGCCGGCGCATCTGCGGGTGCGAGCGAGACGGCGATATCTTCGTGCAGCTCGCACACCGGATCAGAAAAAGTACCCCTTGTAAGACCTACATTCAAAGCTTGAATGGACCTCAACAAAGAACGTGCAGTGAACATGAAACTTATCTTCGAATAATTATAGGCATGCATCTCGCGCTATTCACGGACGTTTCTCCAGTTTTATTGTTATTAAGGAACACTTGATGATAATACGCTCGAATGTAGTGTCAAAGGATGAAGTTATTTCACAATAGGACTCAGTTCTAAAAGGAATTCATCTCGATGCAAGCTTCGTTTAAGTAGGTCATATATAATTGCACCCTTTCGTATATACTAACTGCCGCGGTAGATATGCACTTTCAATAGTTAATAATGCGGCTACAGTGCCATTTATCGTGTTCAAAAATAGCATATATCATTATGTTGTCAGCTACAGAAAATTAAATAAAAATCCGGCAAATTCATTTTTTACCAAAAGAATTAATTCCCTATGTCGCAGCCGGAGGAATGCTGTCAATTTTTTAGGAAAAGCATCCTTTATAAATGCGTAATATTAACAGTTATCACTGTGTTAAATTTTATCAACATCTATCGAATAGTTTCAGATAGACACGCAAACAAGGAGACGGGCAGACATACAGACAAAATATACATATGTTAATCTATATTAAAGATACGAATGTAGATTTTTGAGCGTATATCTATCATTAAAAGAGATTTTATAAAAAAAAATACAACTTTAATTAAAAAGTAGGCCCGCCTGCCGTGACGGCAAACGGTATGACACTCACGTGTGTCGTCACGCCCCCCTTTTTTTCGAAAACATATACGCTATTAGCCGGAAGGGCTTTCACAGCTTGTCAGGGTTTTTTGTCGCGAATGCTGAGGGCACTCAGCCCCGAGGCAGCGGGAGCCAGGGTGCTATAGCGGCCGGCTCTCATCATGTGCTGCTACCGGAAAGAGAATAAAATAGAGACGATAACGACTGGTCTACTGGAGTAGGCTTTCGATTTTTTTTTATACTCAAGGTTTAGCATTATGGCGATAATCTCACCTGATCTTAAGTGGCGATACGGCACAAGTTGGTAGACGCGCTAAACCTGTGGAGGAACTGGCCCTCGAGTGCAACTGCCGGAACACACATATTGGTATTTGGCGGCAGGCTTACAAATTGAGGGTGGTAGCTACACAGGCGGGCATTAGAAAAAGCCCTACCACCATGCTATGATTTCCTCACGATGTTTTCCTTCACCGAAAGCTCGAGCTCATTGTATGTAGTTGGATTCGAACTGTCGTCCCTTGACGCGAAGTCGTACACACTACCACTGAGCTATCATCGCTTCAAAAAAAAGGTGATAAAGTATTGGTTAGACCGCCCTTTCTTGACTTCCTTTCATGTGTGAGCGAGTATACACTCTGTCGTTTCCTTGGATATACTGCATATTAAATAATATTTTTTTTATTAATAGTCTGCAAATAATCTAATACCCTAAATACGCATTTTTTTTTTATTCTTTATAAGTTTAGCCATATTCAGCCCCTCATATGATAGTAAGTGACAGTGTGTCTCAAGACTTTGGACACACTAAGCCAATCCGAGGGACTGGCACTCAAAGGCAACTGCCGGAACACACCTGTAAGTATTTAGTGACAGGTTTTCAACTTGAGCCTTGGAACTAGTAAATCGTTACTTATAAAATGACATATACGAACTATAAAAACTCAGGATCATTGAACCGATTCGAACTCACTACCATCAGCGTTATGTGTATCACACTGTTGCCCTTATTCATATAGAAAAGATATGTGTTAATTGGTAGTGAGTATCGAATACGCGATTGCGTCATACCATAATCCTGAATTCAAATAATTAGTCATAAATAAAAATAAGCTTTATGATCGCTGAAAAGAAAACGGGAAACGTTGTAATTCCAAATATTTCCGTTCTGACACTATTATTACACACACGATACGTCTGAAAATAACTTACTGCTTACGAGACGATCACAAACTTGTGATACATCTTTTGGAAAATATACTAGTATATACTGAAATAATAAATATTCAACTGGATTTTTTGACGGGATTTGATTCTATAATTAATTTGATTTAATTCATAACCTCATATCAAGTTTGGGTATACAGCAGATCCTCGTTAATTCGAACCTCGGTAAGTTGAAAACTTCCGAATATCGATAATTTTCTTTGGTTCCTTTAGCTTCAAACACCAAAACCTCCGGACTCTATAAGTCGAAAATTTTATAATACGAATTTAGTGTCGTCTCTCTTGATATTCGATATACAGTGGTTCTACTGTATGTATACTCTTGCCGTGTTCGCGACTTCGCTCGCGTAAACAAACAGTTATTTAGTATTTTTCCGGTTTTGTATATTTTCTTTTTTCTTTTCTATTTCTATAAGTATTGGTATATTAAATATAATAAATAATAGTTTAAAAAAACTAGAGCACACGCTTTATATAGAAAACTAAACTAAAAAACAGAAAATAAATTTTAATAAATATTAATTAAGAATAATGTAATTTTTTTTCTTATTCAAACTATTAATAACTTATATTTATTAAAAAAAATACATTATTCTTAATTAATATTTATTAAAATTTATTTTCTGTTTTTTAGTTTAGTTTTCTATATATAGCGTGTGCTCTAGTTTTTTTTAACTATTATTTATTTTTTAGTTACTGGAACTGCACGCATGCGTAGTTCGCGCACTAGCTCTATCTCTCTTACTCGCATGCAAAGGATGCGGAAAGGAATTAATTAATCCTGGCGAATCTAATTAGGATAATCGGATGCTTTGATCGGATTATTGCATTGTCATCGATCTTTGACAGGTGCGCAAAGTTTGAATTAAATATGATCGTTCAAAGTAGGACAAAATCGAGCTCAAAGGGGTTGGTTACATACATACATACAGGTGAAGTTAATATAAAGCGTGTAAAAATAAATAAATTCGAACAGTAGTACCTAAGATTAGCGCGTTCAAACCAACAAAATTTTTCCACTTTATAATACTAATATAGATTTCCCTGAGTTTGTGTCACAACCGGCACATACACCTGTCGACGCTTGCACCGAACGTGGTGAGAGGCCGGTGACATTTACGGTGAACGGCGCGTCCTTGGTTCGATTCCCGCGTTATGCAACAATACCATCTTCAACTAACTATATTGGTGAAATGTTAACGATTTACGTAATCGGAGTGAATACTTGTTTATTTACAACCTATATACACAACGATATATGTCGGAAGTACTAGATCGTGCAGACTGCCTTTCTATATTTAACTGTGATTTTTTATGTACACGAATGCTAATGTTGGGTTAGTTTGCTCAGTAGAGATTATCCTGTCGCTTCCAGACGTTAATACCTGATACAATAACCTATTTATTCTGTCTCGGAATATTATAAAAAATATTAAATTGCATGATGTTTGAAATTCACGATAATAATGAAATGGCTTCGCATGGTGGTAGAGGTTTTCCTAATGCCCGCCTGGGTAGCTACCACCCTCAAGTTGTAAACCTGTCGCCAAATACCAATAGGTGTGTTCCGGCAGCTGCACTTGAGAGCCAGTTCCTCCACAGGTTTAGCGTGTCTACCAACTTGGGACGTATCGTCACTTAAGATCAGGTGAGATTATGGCCACTAGCTGACCCGGTGAACTTCGAATCACCTATAATCGATGTTCTTTATACACGCTAATACTTAAAAATGGTTTGACCCATTTTTATACTGTTATTTACATTTTCATTAGCTATAATCAATCTTCCAGCATCAATTCGCTAAGACCAATAGAACTGTCTATATCTAAATACAGTTTCCGTTTTTCATTTATTTCGTTTATTGAATGAAAGTTCTTTATAACTCCAATTAATTAATTGTCTTTTAATCATTCGAAATTTAAGTATAGATAGTAAAGATTCGAACCCACGTCTTTTGACGCCGCATCCGTAGACACTATCATTGCTTCAAATTGAGCCATTATCCCTTCATTACTTTTTAAATGAAATTAAAAAAAAATCTATTCGTTTTATACAAACCTTATCCTGACGATAACGAACACAATATAAAAAGAATTATCCGATTTGGTGCACTCGTTCCGATATTACGCGCGTACATAAATCTCGTCGATTCATTTTTTTATAGATGCAAATTTTTTAAGGTTCCACTCAACTTCCTTAATTTTTTCCTTCATAAGAACCTTCTCCTGACAATATATAACACGACAAAAAAAAATTGTTCCAGAAATTGTTCCATCCGTTCACGCGTGATGCGATGACCAAGAGAAATAGAGATATATATATATATATATATATATATAAATAATATATGTATATATATATAAATAATAATTTTTCATAACGCTCGTCGAACCGCTGAATCGATTGTGATGAATTTTCGCACATAGTTAAACGGGATTCTAGGGACGGAGATAGGCTACTTTGTCTCGCGAAAAACTTATAGGAATTGGTGTAAATAGGGGGATAAACTTTGTATGAAACTTTTTGTTGTGTCATTCGATTTGTTTGACAGAATTAATATAAACGCGAGGTAAATAAAGAAATTTTAAACCTTCCAGTCTACGTATATCTTTGTTCGCTAAATGCGGCTCGTTATTTGTTCCTCGGAATCATAATTACATGAATACGAAAGTAAGAAACATAAGCCTCTATGTAAATAAACAGGAAGTTGCCAAAGGAAAATTTACGGGCTAATATTATTTTTAATTTTAAATCATTAAATTATGTTTTCATATTAACTTAGACACTTTTTAATTTTCGAAGCGATGATAGCTCAGCGGCAGTGTGTACGATTTCGGATCAAGGAACGTGAGTTCGAATCCAGTCCAGCCGCAATGAGCTTGAGCTTTCGGTGAAGGAAAATATCGTGACGAAGCCATAGCATTGTGGTAAGGCTTTTTCTGATACCCCCTTCAAGGTGAAAATGTGCCGCCAAATACCAATAGGTGTGTTCCAGTAGTTGCACTTGAGAGCCAGTTAACCCACAGGTTCAGCGTGTCTACCAGCCGGGACTTTATCGTCACTTAAGATCAGGTGAGATTATGGTCATAACGCTAAACCTCAACAATATATATTTTTTAATTAAATTAGTTATTTTTTTATATCGTGTGGTTTTTGTATATCATGTCGTCATATTATAGGTTTAAAATAAGAGTCACTATGGTTCATGGTCCATTGGTAGAGTGTGCGGACACCATATTAATAGGCTTCTATATTATCCATATAAAAAGTTTAATACAAAGTTTGTATATTTGTTTAAACGCACTAATCTTAGAAACTACCAATTGAATTTCCTAAAAAAATCTTATCTAATTATATAGAGTAATCATTGAGAAAGGTTTTGGATCATTTAACATCACGCTACCGACAACGGGAGGAAATCAGTATCGAAAAAAGTTAGAAAAACGGGTTAAATTATTAATAAAAAAAATTGTCTCAACACGAACGAATTATTCCTGCAGTGTGCCTGAGCTTCCGGTGAAGGAAAACATTGTGACGAAACCCTGGCATAGACGTTCAATTCAACCACCTTCAATTTCAAAATCGGTTACCAAATTACACTAGAGTCAGCCCCTCCACCAGGCTTAGAATGTCAGCCATCTTGAACCAGATCGTCACATAACATCAGGTGAGGTTATGGCCAAATGCTAAACCTGTAAAAGTGTAAATGATTGAATTTGACGACGAATGAATGATGAATGACATTATGCATCTATATCGAGCACGACAAAGGGACATGTCTACATTGCCATACCTCGTCTAAAGTATAAGCGTTTTTTGTAACGAATTGCTATGCGGTTCGATATATTTTACTGTATAAAAATATACAATTATTATTTCGAAGTAAATACGATTCTGTGACCTTTAAAAGTTTTGTTTGTGTAGTGTGCACAATATCGCATTACACGAGGCCAAATTCTGTTACATTAGCGCACCAGCTGATGTACAAATCGGTACACGACATACTTGCTTGAACGCCGAGGCGATACTGACGTTTCAGTGTGCCAATTGACACATAATTAGCGTACCTCTTTTGAAGTGTATATACCTTTTTACTTATAATGGTATGTAGATATGAGAAACACTATAAATTCTCAGAGGCTGTTGAGGCGTCGACTTCCGGACCAGATTCATTTATTTTCTCTAGAACATCGAAACACATTCTACTGAATGAGCTTACTATAGCATGGGGAATAAATACCTATACTAAAAAGTCCACTGTTTAAAAACAAATAAATACTACGAACTATTTAATGAACTGAACAGGTATACCAGCAAAATCCTTACTAATATTAGAATAGAAACTATTATCAGAAGCGATGATAGCTCAGTGGTAGTGTGCACGACTTCGCGTCAAGGGACGTGGGTTCGAACCCAAGCACCTACAATGAGCTTGAGCTTTCGGTGAAGGAAAACATCGTGAGGAAACCATAGCATGGTGGTAGGGCTTTTTCTAATGCCCGCCTGGCTAGCTACCACCCTCTAGTTGTGAACCTGCCGCCAAATACCAATAGGTGTGTTCCGGCAGCAGCACTTGAGAGCCAGTTCCTCCATAGGTTTAGCGTGGCTACCAACTTGGGCCGTATCGTCACTTAAGATCAGGTGAGATTATGGCCATAACGCTAAACCTTAACTACAAAAAAAAAAAAAAAATGCAAACGAAAGTCCGTTTGTTTGTTACGCTTTCACGCCTAAGCCATTGAATCAATTGTGATGAATTTTGAAAGATGAGAGCCTGGAGATGAAGATAGGCTACTTTTCCTCGCGAGAAACTTATTGAAAGTGGGGTAAAAAAAGGATAAACTTTGGAAGAAACTCTTTATTGTGTCATCCGGTTTGTATGATAAAACCAATGTTAACGCGAGTGAAGCCCCACAGAAAAGAAAGTCTCTATCTGGGACTGCAATTAGTTCTATATAAGAACGTGTCCTTAAAGCTGGGCTAGAGAGCTCCTAGCAAATTATAGGGCGTGAAACACGAGAGGTGAAGGTGAGTGTTGAAGCTCGTCAGAAAGAGGTCCCCTAAAACCTCCACGACGTAGTACAAATCCTAGAATCAGCTCGGATTTCCCTCTCTTTTTTATAGCTAAGGCTTAGCGTTATGGCCATAATCTCAACTGATCTTAAGTGACGATACGACCCAAGTTTGTACACACGCTAAACCTGTGGAGGCTCTTAAGTGCAACTGCCGGAACACACCTATTGGTATTTGACGGTAGATTTTCAACTTTGGGTGGTAGCTAGCCAGGCGGACATCAGAAAAGCCCTACCAAGCTCGAGCTCATTGTAAGTGGTTGGATTCGAACTCACATCCCACACACACACATTACCACTGAGCTATCATCGCTCTCTGCCACACGATGGACCCGGCGCCTGCAAAATGAATCCATCGTTCGCTAAGAAGTTCGTCTCAGTATTAAAAAAAACACAGACGTTTTTAGTTTATCACTATTTCTGTTAGTGAAAACCCTATCTGAGCCCGTTGCGTGGTTAAGCAGAAATAAGGCAACAAACAGTACCAGGAAGCAATTTGTTTTTAACCATTTACAGAATTTAATTATTCAAATGGAAAACATTTAAGAATTACCATGAAACAGTAAAAATCGACCAGATGTTTAAACGTAAATCAATCAATGGATTAAAATCTAAACGGAGTATAAAAAAATACCATAATATCGTTTGTCAATATTTAAATAAACAAAGTTTATGGCGTTTCTAAAACACGGTATCGCTCCCACGTTTTAGTAACTGCCCATCTTAAGTTGACCTAATCACCTTTGTATAATATTCGTAAATAGAGTTCATAGCAATTTGACGGCGTTCACCAATAACCACATAACCAAGGCCTCACCTCCGAACATAATCGTGGGTGTCGTGTGTCTAGTTAATTCGGTTACATAATTAAGTGAGTTCAATGTTCTTTATCGCCTACGCTCAGTACGTACATATACAAGTTCTGCCTGCAGTTTCGTTCGTGTGGAACTAAATATTATTTACTAATTTTTAGGTCCGCTTTTGTAACTTCTTTATAAAACAGCTTTGCTTCTATTGTTGGTAGCGTGAATAACGTAAACCCTACCTCAAAGATTGCTTCGTCGATACAAAAATAATTTTGAAATTTCGACTGGCAGTATATTAGATTCGCGTGTTCCAACAAACAAACAAACAAACTTTCCCGCTTTATAATATTCAAAAAGTTTGGAAAATCTAAAAGTGCACGCCTCATAATTTCATTTTTTTTGCTGTTTATTTAATAACAATTAAACCACATCGAATCAGACCGTGAAAAGTAATAGGGTTCTATTCCTGATTATACTGAAGCGTAAGAAAAAAATGACTCGATTAGTAAAGTATTTCGGTCGTTATCGTGATAACATACAGGATCCGCACACACAGACACAGGGACGTACAAAACAGAACTTTTTTAAACAGTTTTTTAACAAGTTTAAATAACAAAAATGCCATAAAACATATTATGAGTGTTGAAAATAGTGTTTTTTCTTGATACGCCTGTGTATATATTATTTTACAAGTGCAATGTGTGATAAATAGAGACATTTTAAGTTTGAAAAATCAGTTGCTTTGCGTGAAGTGACAGTAGTACCCACCTCAACGCTTCGCTTATGAGGCGTGCAATATATATACATATATTTTATATAATATATTATTTACGGAGTCTTTTTTTTTTGTTATATTTCGATATACAATACTTTGATACTTTGCCCATTGTTATATCATTTTTCAATGCAGCTATGTTCATATTAAAATAAAAACAAAAATAATGTTAGAAATACAACTCCCAGTTCTAAAGGTTAGCGCGATCAAATAAACTTCCGCTTTTAAATATTAATATGGATATCTATACCTACCCACCTATGTACCTATCTACGTAGCTACATTTCTGAAAAATATTAGGAAATGTTCAGGGTCAATTAAGAGGGTAATAAATCCAGATATCGAGTCCTTAAACACTGCTATATTACGTTTCGAGACCGATCCGCCCGGTAGCGTGTCTCCCGTTTTTTATGTCGAAACCTGTTCTTTGTCGAAAAAAAAACTGAAAAAAAATGGACACGAATTTCGATCATAATCAAATTTATTTATGACGCTCTTATATCTATAAAGTTAGGGTGTAAATCTGTTTGTCGTTTCGTCGTAAGTGATGGATCGGAGGTTGGACTATGCGGTCGGAAGGCCGATCTTGTTGTGGGTGAATTTTTCGACACTAACTGTTTTTTTTTTTTTTTTTTTTTTTTTTATCGGAGCAGGTGCTTTGTGTCTACAGATATTTTTCCGTTCGTTTGTATTCGTTTTTTTTTTATTACTCGATGACACGAATATTACACTTAGTATAGGATATATAATGAAATTAATTGTTCCAATATTTTACAGAGACTAACATCGTAGGTTTTTATACTTTCGCGCATTTCGTCCATTACACAGGCCTGGCTTTACACAGGCCGTGGTCAAGTCAAGCAATTTTTTTTTATTCTTAAGATTTTAGCGTTATGGCCATAATCTCACCTGATCTTAAGTGACGATACGGCCCAAGATGGTAGACACGCTAAACCTGTGGAGGAACTGGCTCTCAAGTGCAGCTGCCGGAACACACCTGTTGGTATTTGGCGGCAGTTTTTCAACTTGAGGGTGGTTGCTAGCCAGGCGGGCATTAGAAAAAGCCCTACCAACATGCAAAGGGCATGGGTAACTTAAAAGTAAGTCGCGTTTTAGAACCGTTTTTATTTTTATATTATAACTAGCTGACCCGAGAGTCATCGTCCTGGCTTAACTATGAATTTTAGTGGCGCATTATAGTGACCGGTTTGTAAATTTAATATTGACGTTAATTTCTGTTTAAATTTTCTAATGTACCACTCAACTTTTTAATTTTTTCTCTCATAAGACCCTTCTGATAATAATTAACACAACAAAAAAAGAATTAGCGACATTGTTCCATCCGTTTTTTTTATACTTAAGGTTAAGTATTATGGCCATGATCTCACCTGATCTTAAGTGACGATACGGCCCAAGTTGATAGACACGCTAAGCCTGTGAAGGAACTGGCTCTCAAGAGCAGCTGCCGGAACACACCTATCGGTATTTGGCGGCAGGTTTACAACTTGAGGGTGGTAGCTACCCAGGCGGGCATTTGAACAAATCCCTACCACCATGCTATGGTTTCCCCATGTTTTCCTTAGCCGAAAGCTCAAGCTCATTGTAGATGCTTGGATTCGAACTCACGCCCCTTGACGCGAAGTCGTACACACTACCACTGAGCTATGATCAAGGGAAATAGGGACTTATTTATATATATAGATCTTACACAACGTTCTCTATTTCATCTAATTACAGTAAAAATTCGTATATAGTGAGAGTATGCAAACGTTTCAAAGAGTTGTGTCAGCATCACAATTTTGATATTTTTGTAATCAGTGCGCATTTGGCCAGGACTTGCTTAAGCCTTGATCTATTTGCCTAGTGCATATCATAATGTTATATCAATTTTTTTTTGTTTTTACCGACAGTGTCATGTTTTATTAAGTTTCAATTTTGATCCACGATGACTCATAATTAATTCGCAGTGTCCTTTACTATCTATACTATTGTCATTATAGCTGTTAGTTATTATTAAATAAAATAAATAAATAATTGACACTAGCAAATGTACAACCGCGCGTTGTCAAGGAGAAATTACAAAGTACGCGGTATTAGTTGTAACATACAAAAAAACATAGCTTTGATCTTTAAAATTCAACACAGATTATGGAATTAACGTCTCACTTGGCTGTATGGTTTAGGTACGTTTGCTTTTTCCTTAGAAAAAAAATAACTGGGAAATTGTTAGAAGCGAGATATTAATGTTTAATGTTGTGGTTATAGAATTGAAATCGTGAGTTTTTTATGGAATAGAAATGGAAATCGAGAAAGCGTTTCATCTGATGGTAAGTGATCACCGCCGCCCATGGGCACCTACAACTCTAGGAGAATCGCAGGTACATTGTCGGCTTTTATCAGTGGGACTGTCTCTCAAGTGCAATTGGCGGAACACACCTATTGGTATTTGGTGGTAGATGTTCAACTTGAGGGTGGTTCCTAGCTAGGCGGGAATTAGAAAAAGCTCTACTACCGTGCTATGGTTTCCTTCACGGAAAGCTCAAGCTCATTGTAGGTGGTTGGATTCGAACTCACGTCCCATGACGCGGCGTTCCTACACACTGCCACTGTGCTATACGTATTATATATTATTTGACGTCCTGTTATGTTATTAGTGGCATGTTACTCGATATAACTTTATAATCTCTGTATGATAATCCCACAGATCATGGTCCAGTCCAAAAATCCAAGGTTCAGATGTTTATGGGGAAGAAATTTTAAAGCAGTATCCAACTCCTGGTTCATAGAGTGGATGAAGGATCACGGTGGGTGTTGAAGTAATTATTTCTCGGTCTTTCTAATGTAAAGCAAATGAAGTGGCCATCCCGCTAAGTGTTCGGGTTCGAATCCCACACAAGACAGTAGTTAGAGTCTGGGTGTACCGTTTATCGGCTCTTTGTAAATTTGTAAAATACCCTGGAAGATATAGTTCCCAAAGGAAACTAATGTCGAATTCAAAACTGGTGCAGGCCGGACTGACGCGAAGTTGTGGTTCAAAGTTTTTGAAGCGATGATAGCTCAGTGGTAGTGTGTACGAGTTTGCGTCAAGGGACGTGAGTTCGAATCCAACCACCTACAATGAAATTAAATTGAAGGTAGACACAGTAACATAAACTTTTCTGGACAACCTACACCTCAGTACGCCCCGTGACCACGAAGGCTGAAAAGCTTTCGAAACGTCGGGATCAAAATTTAATAAATAACCGCGATAAAATCCGTTTAAATTAGTTTTATTTCAATGAATAATATTCGCGTAAACCTAAGAAATCATTACCTACAATGAAGTCGAGCTTTCGGTGAAGGAAATATCGTGAGGAAACCATAGCACGGTGGTAGAGCGTTTTCTGATGCCCGACTGGCTAGCTACCATCCTCAGGTTGAAAATCTGCCGCCAAATACCAATAGGTGTGTTCCGACAGTTGCACTCGAGAGCCAGTTCCTGCGTAGGTTTAGCGTGTCTACCATTTTGAGCCGTATCGTCACTCAAGATCAGGTGAGATTATGGACGTAACGCTAAACCTTAACTATAAAAAAAAATTCGAACCCGCGACACCCCAGGAAGACGTCAGAAGGTCGTAATGTTCAGTGGCTATTCCCGGCGGCTAGAGCCAGTTGAGTTCCACGTAACCCTCTCATTCTCCCCGGGCTGTGAGTGTATTCGTAAATACATTACCCGGGGTAAAAAAAAGAATCATTTTGGTTCAACTCGTTGAGTAATTTCAAGAATCCGCCTCGGCCACCCGCCATACAACTATTCCACAAACTCGTAACTAAATCTATATCACGAAGTGTATATCCTAAGTATTTCAGTCATGCAAAAGCAAAGGGGGTAATCTAACTTTTTGACACTTTCTCAGTTTATTGGCCTTAGAAATGGGTATCCCAGTTGTATTGAAATATTTAGTGACTTTATCTTTATCTGCGCCCGTAATTTTTGTAATGTTAACTTAATTCATATTTATTTTTATAAATCAGAAATTTTGTAAGTTTGTTTCGAATAGTTACTAGGTTTAGCGTTATGGTCTTACGTGATGTTTAGTGACGATGTGGAACGTGGTCGTGGACACGCTAATCCTAGTGGAGGGACTGGTGGCTGTTAAGTAAAAGTGACGGAGCACACCTGTAAATAGCCGGTGGCAGATTTTCAACTTGAGGGGTGGTCGTGGGTGGGCAAACTGTCATGTAACGAAATAGGTCACACCGTGACACATCACTCTTAATTGTCGTCCGCTCGTCGGATCACTGCCTAAGAAATTAAAAAATAAATTTTACGTAAAATAGGCTGTGTAAGCTTTATTTAAAAAGTGCCTACAGTGAGATAGCCCCTTTTGCGTCTACATGACTGATTTATTAACATTTTCGATTCACCGTATCTCCGTGCATTTAAAAAAGCCCCAAGCTTTTTTAGTTCGATTTTCGAATGGCGAGCAAAGGCATTCCTCGAAAACGCCACACCTCGATACCAAAAAGGAATGCATTCAAAAAACGCCCCCCCCACAATGGGTGTCAGTGAAATTCAAAATTGAATGGTATGTTCCGACGATTCGGCATGACCCAGTTGCGTTTTGTTAATATTCAAAATAGAATGTATTGTATTGAAAACAGCGAAAAATTCCAATTTCCTCTTTTATCCCACCATTAGTTTTCACTCCCGGCTTCGCTCAAGTTAATGTTGATTTAATTAAATCGAATGACCCAATAAAAAGCTTCATGCAAAGTTTATTCCTCTGTTTACCCCACTTCCAATGAGTTTTTCGACAAAATAACTAGCCTATCCCCGTCCCCAAGGTCTCATCTATTTCTACACCAAAATTCATCATAATCGATGAAGCACTTTAGGCATGAAAGCCTAACAAACAAACTTACTTTCGCACTTATAATATTAGTAAGGATGTTTCATGGTTTTTTTATGGCGATGGTATTTTACGTTTTTCCTGATGTTATAGTTAAGTTATTAAGCGCAGAAAACGTCTACCGGATTTGGGAAATCAACATACCACAATACTATATTTTTCACGATTAAACTTCTCAAGGAAAATTCACAGTAATATTAAAATATCTATGAATTATAATACAATTGTCATTTTTTTAGGGCTTTCCTTGGAGCTAATAATTGTTTCAGACAAACATAAATAATGATGTACGAAATGTTCAAAAATTAATAAACAACCCTATATTAATAAATAAACTCATAGTTTTTTTGCCTGTAGATTCTTACCCAAGTATCATAATAAACGTCTACTACTGAGTACACCAGATCACAAAATCTTCAAAACCTGTAAAGGTCAAACTACCTTCAAGAAATCCATTGATAATAGATTTTATACAAATTTCGTATGCTTTACCGCGGAACCTCTCCTTTTATGCGACCAAATTTATCCTGCATGTGGATCCTTAATATACTTTAATTAATTAATTAAAAAAAAAAATATATATATATATATATATATATATATATATATATTTATCGTTAATTTTCACAGCGCACCCACAAAAAAGGCTTTTATAGGTAACGTTTTGATACCCTGGTATATATTGCTCCATTTTAAGTAGGAATCTCTAAATTTTTTGCAAATATAATATAGCCTATGTTACTCGGAAAAGATGTAGCTTTCTAAAGGCTTCCCGCGGCCCTTACGCGGCTTGTCCGATGTCATTGTTATCATCCAATAAACTTAGTACGTTAGGACCTGTTGGCTAATTAGGATTGCGAATCCTTGCTCACTTTCCGACAGTAGCCCAAGCCGAGGTTCGACCATTCTGGCACCGTTGCGCCCCCTGCCTCGGGGCTGAGGGTCCTCAGCCCCAAAAAGTTCGGTGACGCTGTCAAAGCCCTTACGGATAACTGCGTAAGCCAGATGGCAAAAACGAAAAATCCTGATTGTGAAAGAATTTTAAAAATCGGTCGAGTAGCTTTTGAGTTAAATCGTAACAAAGAAACAAACAATCTCTTTACAACATTATCATAATTAAATTAGTATTAGTATAGATTACTCTGTAAAATTTCATCAGAATCTATTTAGTAGTTTGAGATTCATGCGTACAATTGTATATATGGACGAAATGGATATATTGGCGAGGATCAACCAGTAAATGGCGTTTTATTTCTATTGTAACTGTCAATTAATATAAGACATAGCTGTTGGTCTTCTAAGAAATAAATAAATAAACGAAACTGTTGTTATATCTAAAACTAACTGCGTCCGTGACTTCGTTCACACGAAGCGCTTATTTAACTGTATAATCTTCTTGATCGATGTGTATAAATGTAAAAAAAAAAAAAAAAAGTTTGTTTTTCTTCTGAAAAAATTACCAGTCAGCGTAGTCGAAATTGGCTCTGACTGGCCGGGTATGCGCCGGATATACTCGGGTAATGTCAGTATGAACCCCCTTATGAACCTAGCTGTATTGTAGACAAACTGAAATTTTCTATTCCGATAGACAGTATAAAAGAGAGGCGCGTTTAAATAAAGAAGTGAAAACTCTGTAGATGTAAGTGTAGATGTCAAAATAAAAATAGTTTCAAATTACGGCTTTATTTATTTATTTATTTAAAGACTATGCATAGTGCATTCGTGGATTTAATGTCATAGGCATTCTCTGACAATCGAACGTAAGGTGATGCAAAGAGAAAATATGGTATGGTGTAGGTAAATATTCCATGATCGACATAAAACCTACTGCAATACTAGGACTAATTGTAGGAAATATCGAGCCTTTTCAGGAAGAACACCGTAAGAGTCAATTTGCATTTTTTGTAGAAGAAAGTGATTAATGTTTTATAAAAAGTATTTATGATATCTTTATAACCAACTATCACTTGTTGAATTGACCAATGATCTATTCAAATAGCGTGACTATATACATAATCTTTATAATAAGATATAATTTATAAATATATATAAAAAAAATATTTATGATATCTTTAAAACCAACTATCACTTGTTGAATTAACCAATGATCTGTTAAAATAGTATAGACCCACCTTGGTATAATATTTATGTATAGACTTACTTAAAGTAATATGAGTGCTAAAGCGAATGATGTCAGGCGTCGGTAGTTAAGAAAAACCACCGTGAAATTATATCAAATCAAACATGGAACCTTTTCAGGAAAAACACTGTAAGCGCCAAAAGACTTAAAATTATAAATATATCAAGAATACTTTTTAGTTAGAAATATAAATAACTCTTGTGTAAAATGTGCAAATTTTCGCTTACAATGTTTTTCTCTGAAAAGGCTTATAGGTTTTCTTAAAATAATATTATTGGTACAGCGAATGTTGTCGGTAGTTAGACGAAAACGCTGCGAGATGATGACAAATCGATCATAGTATGGAACCTATTGAAGACTTTGCGTCATAGGACATGAGTTCGAATCCAACCACCTACAATGAGCTTGAGCTTACGGCGAAGGAAAACATCGTGAGGAAACCATAGCATGGTGGTAGGGCTTTTTTTGATGCCCGCCTGGCTAGCTACCACCCTCAAGTTGAAAATCTGCCGCCAAATACCAATAGGTGTGTTCCGGCAGCTGCACTTGAGAGCCGGTTAGTCCACAGGATTAGCGTGTCTACCAACTTGGGCCGTATCATAAAAGAAAACCATTTACCGGAAAAACGTCGTAAGCGCCAACAATCATTAAAAGAAAATGTTTTTAAATTGAAAGCAGTAAGACCTCAAACCGAAAACCACAGACCCATACTCAGATGCTTGTCACAGTATATATATTTATTATAGTTAAAGTTTAGCATTATGACCATATATCTCACCTGATCTTATGTGACGATACAGCCCAAGTTGCAATTCTCAAGTGCAATTGCTGGGACACACCTATTGGTATTTGGCGGCAAATTTTCAACTTGACGGTGGTCGCTAGCCAGGCGGGCATTAAGAAAAGACCTAGCACCATAAGGTGATACTGTAAATAATGATAATAAAATTATAGTTGTAAACTTGCCGCCAAATACCTCTAGGTGTGTTCCGGCAGCTGTACTTGAGAGCCAGTTCCACCACAGGTTTAGTGTGTCTACCAACTTGGGCCGTATCGTCACTTAAGCTCAGGTGAGATTAAGGCCATAACGCTAAACCTTAAGTATATTAAAAAAAAAAACAAACATCTGAGTATGGGACTGTTATCGAATATAATAAATAGTAGCATTTAACGTGTATTATCTGATATTATCCAAACAATAACTCTCCTTTCTTTCTTTCTCTCTCGGTATGTTAATAGTCAGTATTTTTATTCATTTGATAAATTCTGAATCATATTATTAATATTATTTTATAAAGATTTAATTAATATTATTTAATTAGATATAAAAACAAAGTATCTCATGTAAAAATAGTCACTTATGAGGCTTTACAAATCTTAAAAATGTTTTTCTACGTTTATAAATTAGACACAGTATGAATTTAGCCACCATTTTACTAGATCAGTGATATTTTTAATTATATATGTATATATATTAAAAAAATATAAATATGTCTTTCAAAACAGGCGTGATAAGGTATCTAAGCTAATTTTTCATAATTTTCAGTCACCGCTGTTCTGGCTTGTACTGTACTCAATACCAGGTGCAGTATGGTCACTATGCTGCGAAATATAAATAAAAAATAATATGCCTACGTTCAACACGACATCCCCCGACGCGGTCCACGCAGGCTCTGGCATCCCGGGCGAGTGTACCGATCATGCAACCCTTCCCCGCTGTGCGCAGCCTCCGAGCGGGCCGCTCGCAGACGTTTCCCGGCGTTCGTGCAGCGCGGCCGCGTTTCCGGCGTTCCGTAACGCACCTGTGGCTACACACCGCATTCGTTTTCCCCCCGTGTTTTCGTTTGTCGTGGAAAAATCGGATGGATTACAGTGATATGTGAAACGGAAAATATTAAACCATACATAAAAGTGTATAAAGATATATACTTGTGCGTCGATATTGTAGTGTTCGCTGATGAATGAACGATAAACCGGTTTTTGTTGTTGGTTTGTTTCGTTTTTTTTTTTTTTTTCATTCGTTTCGTATCAGATATTATTAATAAAGCCGCGGGACCGGTTGTGACGGAATCGGTTATTTCCGCTGGCCGTGGGAGTGTGCTGGGCCTACGGATTTTTTTTAATATACACTCATATGAATGCCTTCGATAGTCTATATATCGGAACCAGTTCTCCTATGTGATGCTGATTAATGTATTCAGGTGACTATTTACTTGATTTATTATTTGCTCATGCGTATTAAAGTATTTCGGAATGTATCTATAGTTGTTACGGACATGCATCGCCCGCGTATTCGTTCGCGTCGTTCCGAAAGTTATTTCCACCAAACCCTCGGATTTTTTTATTTTTTTTTGGTTAAAATGCAAGTACCCTATTTTTCTATACCTCTGAAAATGTCTATGTAAATTCTCACGAAGATCAGTTTACTAGTTAATGCGTAGTAAACAAACAAACTCCCCTATCACATTTATAATAGTGAATTGCGCATCATTCCAATTTGAATGTCATAATGGTTTGACAAGTTTCATAGGTAGGCACTTTATTTGGAGGTTTCAATTGTTTATGTGTATAATATGATTAATGGGATAAAGTTTACCATATTAACTAGCTAACACGTTCAATTTCGTTCACATAAACGGATTTTAATATGCGTCGATGCTGTGAAAGAAATATGTATATCTAACAAATTACAAGCAAATTAGTTTGAGCTGTTGTTAGGTGTTAAAGAAATTAATTTTTTTCGACATATATAATATACTAATTGTTCAGAACTGAATTTTACTTTAAACTGTGACCGTTGACTTCAAGTTATCGACAGTGACCAGCAGGCCATATATCATAATGTATAATAGCTAGTTTTAGCTGGTATATGATAAAAAAGTTAATTGTTTCAATGTGTGTGATAGTCGGGGTACTTTAATATGCTAAACGTTACATTAACAGTCACCATCGACTTACGGTAATCGACAGTGACTAGCAGACTTAACCGTCTAATTCTATTAGACTCTTTAATGTATATCGAGTTTGTCGATATAAAGAATTTAGATACAGAACAAATTCGTTTGTGATGTAAAGTCGATACGTGACGGGAATCAAACTGGTGACCTGTCGGCTCAACAGTTACAGCATCTCTACGCCTCGATATCTGGGTATTATGATATAAATGTTAAATAACACAATTTGAAATGAATTTTATAATAATGTTCGTGGGGTAGTTAAAATTTTTCTTTCTACCCTTTATTTGCGCGTATAGATTAGTTGTTGCGGATTATGTTAGTTCAATGTCACAGGTAGGATCATTGTACGGGTGAATTTGTATTATTTTATAACAGACTATTTTAGGTGGGTAGAAATAAAAATACCTAGTATGAATAAGGTTTTTATATTTAGACACTTATAGTGTAGGACACATTACAGTGACTCGAATGACTTAGTCATAGTGACTGACTAACGAGTACCGCAGTAGTAAAAACACATTCTAACAATTTTTCAACAATTTTAGAAACTTGATTTATCTTTAGATAATATAAAATGAAGTCGCTTCCGGTGTCTGTTCGCTTAGATCTTTTAAACTGTTCAACCGATTTTAATGCAGTTTTCAGCAATAGATAGAGTGATTCATGAAAAAGGTTTATATGTATAATAAATACAGAAAAGCCTTAATGATGAAGCCGTAGAATGTTTCACTGAGCTCTTGTAAATTGTTAATTTTCTATATCTAGTGAAATAATTCTGACTGACTTATAAAGATATCTCCAAAGGTATCAGATCTATTATCTTGGAATATAATTATAAATATAAAAAATATATTATTATTTAAAATCTTTTATAAGTATCAAAATACCTCTGACTGTCGTATTAAGATACCTCCAAACATAAAAGACCAATTGATTTGTTTGAGTATAAAGATCAACAATATAGTGTTTTAATGTCTGTCTGTCAGTCTCTTTACGTGAATTACTCTAAAACTATTCTGTATATTGTAATGAAACTTGTCACGGTTATAACTGATACTGTGGATAATTATATGAGATGCTTTTTACATTGTAAAATTAAAGCATTCCTCCAATTTAGGGGATTGATGATAAGTTCATTTCTACGATCAATAACTGGTAATATGACAACAATATAGGATCTGTTACACCACTCAATGGTCTTTAAAAATAAAACTTGTATTGAAAATACGATTTTGGGAGCCGTGGAAGGGACTTTTTAATACAACGTACATAGCAAAGATACTTCAAATTACCTCGCAGTGGTCGTGTTTCTTGTCTTTGAATATTCATTAGGCTGTTTTTATTTCCCCAAACACAACTTGTAAAACATCAAGTCGCGGCTACGATGCATGTAACTGAAAACTATGAAACATTTCTCTCTCTCACTTTTGTAACTATTTTCAATACAGCTTCGCTCCTATTGGTGGTAGCGTGATGTTAAATAGCGTAAAGCCTTCTTCCATTTCCGCTTTATAATGTTAACATATATCCTTACTAATATTATAAATGCGAAAGTGACTTTGTTTGTTTGTTACACTTTCACGACTAAAACACTGCATCGATAAAGATGAATTCTGGTCTACCTAGACGGGAACCTGGAGGCGGTGATAAGCGAATTCCTCTCGCGAAGTTTTATTTGAAAGTGGGCTATCGAGCGGGATAAACTTTTTATTGCGTCATTCAATTTGTTTGACAAATTAATTATTAATGTGAGCGAAATCGCAGGTATACGCTAGTATCTAGAAGTATTGCGAAAGCTGTCTCTTGTCTCTGGCAACATGGGAGTGTGAAGTGTCAACGTGGTGCGTTTAAGTGGGTAGTGGTGGGTGATTAGCAACCGATGTGTCGCCAAACGCCCCTCACGCCTTCGACTCGAGCCCGGGTAATGCGTTTGCGCGTTGCGTCGAGGAAGTCCGGAAAAACAGGGCTTCTAAAGACCACGTTAATAAAAAAAAAAGTATAAGCTATTAATATAGACATAAAAACCGTGTGTTCATGTGTTAGTGATCGTGTAACTTTTAGACAAGTTGACTGCTAGAAGCAACTCGCATGTAATATATTTCTTTTATAGGCGTTCCATGATATGATGAATTGTGATGAAATCAGATTTTTAATTACCGAAATGGGTAGAACAACCGAAGCATCGTCTACCAATCAGCAAATTCGTGTACAATTCAGTGTCCATTGGTTAAAAGTTTAGGTATGGGATTCCCAAAGTCACTCACGCTACGAGATAACATTGTGATGAGTGATTAAGCCTCAAGCCTTTCTAATATTATATTATAAATGAGTATAGTCAATTTATTTTTCGATAATAATTCGGTATATATAGAAAAATATATTTCGTGCGGAGTTTTATGAAACTTGGTGACCGGAGCATGGATAGATATCCCACGAAAGTGATTACCATTTTTTAATTATGGAAGTAAATTAGAATTTGAAAAATGGGAAAGAGAGTTTATTTGTTAAGCTGTCACACCTTACCCGCTGAATCGATTATAATGAATTTTGGTATAGAGATAGATGGGATCTTGGAGCCGTGGATAGGCAACTTTTTCTCGTAAAATGTGTATTGGAAATGATGTAAAGGGTAATATAAACTTGGTATGAAACTTTTCGTTGTGTCATCCAAAGTATGTTACAGTGAAGTCGCGGGTAAATTTAGCTTTACATACAAAAATCTCGTGTCACGGTGTTGGTGGTCGCATTCTTCCGAAACGGCTCGACCGATTTTAATAATTGTTTTATGTATATTCTCTCGTTTTTAATCGTGATTTAATACAACCAAAGTATTCATTAGAAATCTATATGTATACTAATAAAGAGGGAAGATTTTCAGTTTTGTTTGTAACGAAAAAACTCACAAACTTCCGAACCGATTTCAAAAATTCTTTCACCATTCGAATGCTGTATTATCCCTGACTGATATAGGATATGAATTAGTTAAATAATTTTCAGTTCCATGCGAACAAAGTCGCAGGCATAGCTAGTAATTTATATAATAAAAATAATAATTAATTTTCCAAAAATATTTTTACAACAACATAAGGTTAAGCCCTGTCACCTGAACTAGATATTTTATCCTTTATCTCAGGTGCCAATGTCTTCCCAATGTACATAGTTCCTTACTCTAAAATATTATTCTTATAAAGTACATAAATGCTTAATTTAGCGCATTTTTCGTGTGTATGAGATGTTGCGTGTGTTTGTGTGTGATCGTGTGTGTATGAATGAGTATGAGTCTGTGTATTTATTGGTTCACACAAGATATAGATAATGTAACTTGTATCTACTTTATTGCTTTTAGTAGATTCTTTATCCCATTGTAATTATATTCTAAACGTTAATTAAGTAAGCCCGGTTGAATATTATAGAGCATGTAACGCACAGCGATTATTTTGGCTGTATGGACTCGTTCCCTTTGCTTTTTCCTTAGCAAGCAATAAAATTAAAACAATAATAATTTGTGGTAAAAAAAAATGTGAATTAAATAAACACGTTTGAATGTTATAGAGCATGTAACACATGGAAATGATTATTTCTGAGGGGCGTATGCGCTTATCGCTGTTGATTCTGTTATATGTCAAAAACAATAAAAGTATATCGAATTTCTTTTACATATATATATATATTTATTGATACTTTTCGGTATCTGAATACACGTTCTTTTCGCCTAACTTCGTACTTTTTCTTTATACTTTATAGATTTAGCGTTATGGCCGCAATCACACCTGATATTAAACGACGTTATTGGACACGCTAAGCCTAGTGGAAATACTGGCTCACTGATGCAACTATATGTACACATTTATAGGTATTTGAGGGAAATTTTTAACTTGAAGGTGGTAGATAGCCAGGTGGGTAGTAGAAAAAGCCCTACCACCGTGCGATCATAGTAAATTTATGTAACAAAATCTTAATTTAACGCAGGTACTTCGTAACAACAAATTGTGCTCGGTGGAAGCTTTGGTGTTCACGATTACTTTCTGAGAGCTTTAATTTAATCAACTTCTAAGTTTAGGTTTTATAAGCGAATCATAGATCTTCTAGTGGATTTTGACAGTAATGTTTATTATCTTCAACCTTTTTATAATATGCTGCAAAATAGAATAGAAGCAATGGAGCGATGATAGCTCAGTTGGTAGTGTTGTACGGAGGCCGCGTCATTGGTACGTGAGTTCGAACCCACCTGCAAAAACCTCGAGCTTTCGGTGAAGGTAAACATCGTAATGAATCCATAGCATGGTGGTAGGGCTTTTTCTGATGCCCGCCTGGTTAGCTACCACCCTCAAGTTGAAAATCTGATGCTCAACAGCTGTAGGTTTGGTCCGACAGTTGTACTTGAGAGCCAGTTCCTTCACTGGGCATAGACTAGAATATTCGGCCATATCGTCACTTAACATCAGGTAAAATTGTGACAGTAACGTAACCAATAAAGTATAAAAAATCGATATTGGCGCAATTCTCTATGATCCTTTGGCTGAACACTTTACTAGAAATAAAATGTATCATCTTTATATACAACTGAAATGCAAAGTATAGTATCGAAGGCAAGGTTTTTTGTGCATCGGTGGGAACTTTGTAATTATATGAACATAAAAACGAATAATGAGACATTGAAATAAAACTAATTTAAACGGATTTTATCGCGGTTATTTATTAAATTTTGATCCCGACGTTTCGAAAGCTTTTCAGCCTTCGTGGTCACGGGGCGGACTGAGGTGTAGGTTGTCCAGAAAAGTTTATGTTACTGTGTCTACCTTCAATTTAATTTTTTATTATTGATAGTGTTCCGATCTACGCAGAAAGAGCTCACAGTGTCTTGACGTCTGGCAATTGGTCTTTTGGGTTCCGATTTAATTAAATGTATAATTGGATCCCAGGCTTGTGCTAGCTTCCAACCATCTTCTCTATTGAAATTTGGATGTTTTTTAATTTCAATAGCCTCACGAATCATCCTAGGTAGGAATCGGTGTTCTTTTGCAAGGATTTGTGGCTTGTCAAATCGAAGATAATGTTTGGAGCCTTCTTCTGAATGTTCAGCAACTGCAGACTTCGTAGAGCGTCGGTGTTTAACATCAGCTATATGTTCTTTTATTCCTACCTATACGATTCCTACCTAGGATGATTCGTGAGGCTATTGAAATTAAAAAACATCCAAATTTCAATAGAGAAGATGGTTGGAAGCTAGCACAAGCCTGGGATCCAATTATACATTTAATTAAATCGGAACCCAAAAGACCAATTGCCAGACGTCAAGACACTGTGAGCTCTTTCTGCGTAGATCGGAACACTATCAATAATAAAAAATTAAATTGAAGGTAGACACAGTAACATAAACTTTTCTGGACAACCTACACCTCAGTCCGCCCCGTGACCACGAAGGCTGAAAAGCTTTCGAAACGTCGGGATCAAAATTTAATAAATAACCGCGATAAAATCCGTTTAAATTAGTTTTATTTCAATGAATAATATTCGCGTAAACCTAAGAAATCATTATGTGAATAATGAGACAGTTGTAAAAGTTCGTTGAACTCTAAAACCGCTTGATCCATCACTAAAAAGATAGATTTAAACATTTTTAATTTATAAGTAAGTTATTATGTACGCTGCAGAGTGGTCGATGTACTGACATCTATAAAGAACAGAACAAGGTACCCCGGACGAGTTAGTAAAGAAATAAAATTGTTCCTTACTTGGTGACAATGCCATGTGATTTTATGTGACTCGGGGTGGTAACGCGATGAGGAAGGATTCCAGACGTGACAAAGTTAATAGAAAATGGTCTGTCACCATTCAACTGTATGTTTTTCCGTTTAACGAAAACTTTCAGATTTCAGATTTTCAGACAGACGAATGAGCTAACTGTTCCATCCGGTGCGTGTTCAAAATCATGTCGCGTGCTTTTATATATATATTTCTACTTAAGGTTTAGCGTTATGGCCATAATCTCACCTGATCTTAAGTGTTGATACTGCCCAAGTTGGCAGGCACGCTATACCTGTGGAAGAACTGGCTCTCAAGTGCAGCTGCCGGAACACACCTATTGGTATTTGGCGGCAGGCTTACAACTTGAGGGTGGTTGCTAGCCAGGCGGGCATTAGAAAAAGCCCTACCACCATGCTATGGCTTCCTCACGATGTTTCCTTTCACCGAAAGCTCAAGCTCATTGTAGGTGCTTGGATTCTAACTCACGTCCCTTGACGCGAAGTCGTACACACTACCACTGAGATATTATCGCTTCAAAATTGCTTATATTTATTTATCACGCTTTTATTATGTTGAATTTTACTGTTAAACGTTAGTTTTGTTCTCAATCCATACCAGTTCTTTGGGATATTTTTAATCGCTAACGCACCTATATGCGTTGCTGTTGGGTTTACTTATGCGGTGATGATATATATATATATACATTTATACATTTTTATAATCTATAGGTTTCTGGTAATGTCCACAGTCGCATCTGATCTTAAGCGATGATCTGGCCCGAGATGGTGAATACACTCAGATTAGTGGAGCGACCGGCTCTCAAGCGCAACCGCCTGAAAAACCTATAGGTATTTATCGGCTGATTTTCAACTTGAAGTTAGATGGTAGTTAGTTTAGAACGGAACTGTCATCGCTTCAATGTGTATTGCTTGGTCCAACTTGAGAGACGATAGTTGTGTTGTAGTGTGTAGGAAGGCCGCGTCATGGCACGTGACTTCGAATCCAACCACCTACAATGGGTTTGAGGTTTCGGTGAAAGAAAATATCCTGGAGAAACCATAGCACGGCGGTAGGGCTTTTTCTAATATCCGTCTGGCTAGCTACCATCCTCAAAATCTGCCGCCAAATACCAATAGACGTGTTCCGGTAGTTGCACTTGAGAGCCAGTCCCTCCAATAACGATCGGCAACTCACCTGCGATTCCCCTGGCGTTGTAGGTATCGGTGTTCACTTACCATCAGGTGATACGTTTGCCCCCTATCCCATAAAATAAAAAATAGTTTCTGAGCGCTATAGTTGGCACTGTGAATATACTGTCCCACTGATATAAATATCTCTTGCTACTGGCCCTCCAGACGGAGCCGCCGGCTAAAACTAGTTTACGGTTTCATCATTCCGGACACCGCTCCGAGGTTATCATCCCATGATGACCATAATAACTCGTTACAGAGTAAACCAGTTCTAAAGCCTTCCAAGTTGCAAGCGTGCATCCGGTAGCCGACATCCGTTCATTATATTTCGTTGTGTATCGTTGAAGGTATTATTTTTTTTTTCTCTCCATTCGACGTGGCTTAACTTGTCGCTTTAAGCTTACCATACAGATATTCTTATAATAACTTATATCTATTCTGTACAGGTTTAACTTTAAATCGAGATTACACCTAAGATAATTAATACGTAAAGTCTAGTGGAAAGCTCGGTCTTAAATACAATAACTAGTACACACACATAGGTGCTTTACCATGTATTTTATCAACCGCCTGGTTAACTATTATTATTATTATTTTTTATACTTAAGGTTTTAGCGTTATGGCCATAATCTCACCTGATCTTAAGTGACGATACGGCCCAAGTTGGTAGGCACGCTAAACCTGTGGAGGAACTGGCTCTCAAGTGCAGCTGCCGGAACACACCTATTGATATTTGGCAGATTTTTAACTTCAGAGTGGTTGCTAGCCAGGCGGGCATTAGAAAAAGCCCTACCACCATGCTACGGTTTCCGCACCGTGGTTTTCATTCACCGAAAGCTCAAAGTCATTGTAGGTGGATTCGAACTTATGCCCCTTGACGCTAATTCGTACACACTACCATTAAGCTATCATCGCTACACCATAGCATTGTGATAGGGCTTTATCTAACACCTTTATGACTAGCTAACACTTGTGTTATTTTATTAAACTGGTATTGAAAACCTATTCTCTAGAGACTTTCTGATCCCAATGCTTAAACCCATTCTCTGGGCTCAGACTAAGGTAATAGGGGTGTGTGATGAGACTCATCCATAACTAGAGACATGGTTTACACATCTAAGGCTAATACAAATTGAAAATCTATCATGTAACACCTATAGGTTTGTTTCCGGATTTTCACTTAAGAGCCACTTCCTCCACCAGGCTTAGCATGTCCGCCCATCTTGCGTCACATCAATACTTAACATAAGTTATGATTGTGTCCATATCACTAAGCTTAAAAATTATAAAAGAAATAATATTCAGTACAAGATTTCTCTAAACTACACAACAAACGCGATCTTTGTAGAAATGTATTTATGGAGTATATATATTATTTTTTCTTTGTATTTAGTGGTAACTACTTCAGCTTCTAATGTTACGTAGAACTGATATAAAATATCTGGCTAATCTTCACGATACATTCGAGGCTGTTACAAAATGTCGTACTTGTTTCAATTGGCCAGACAGTGTTTGTGGTAATCAATACAGCCGACAATAAACTTTACAGACACGTCAAACGTTATTACATAATTTGTGTTAGACTGAAAACATCTAACCGATGGAACTCCAGGAAAATCGTTAGAAGCTTTTCAGTATTTTCGTACATTTAAATTTAGAACATATTAAGCGATGATAGTGATGTCAAGGGACGTGAGTTCGAATGCAACCACCTGCAATGAGCTTGAGCTTTCGTTGAAGGAAAACATCGTATTGTAACCATAGCACTTTGGTAGGGCTTTTTCTAATGCCCACCCGGCTAGCTACCACGCTCAAGTTGAAAATCTGCCGCCAAATACCAATATGTGTTCCGGGTTAGGTTAGGCTTAGCATGTCTACCAACTTGAGCCCGTCACTTAAGATCAGAAGAGATTATGGCCCTAATGCTTAAATAAAAAAAAGGTAAAGCAATGGCGACGAGTTCAAACAGCCGAAATGATTATCTATATTTTTTTTCCGGGACACAACGAGGTGTCGGACACGCACGTGTTGTCTTTATTTGTATAATTCTGCGTTGGTCCGTCACCTATACCACATAGCCATTGTACTAAAGATGCGTTATTTACGCGACACCTATACAGTACGATGCTTTTTGAACACTTTTAATTGTCCTATGAATTTCACGATCTATTAACCGTGCCCGCGTACTCGTTCTCGTGGATTTAAAGTCTGCTTTGCATAATTTTAAAACTTATTCTTCATCTTTGCAGACGTGGTGTTCATGTGATAGGTATAATTATTTATAATCACTAGCTGTTGCTGCGACCTCGTCTGGTTGTAAAAAACTAAAATGCGTCATTTATACAAGAGTACTGTCAGTATCCGTATAACATGATGGCGTCATGTGCACCACGCCATCTATCGAATATGGAGTTCAACTGTCTACATTACGACTTGCACGAATGAGAACACATTAAATTTATAATATCTGTAGATAGAGTGAACCGATTGCGATGAAACAAAACCTAGCTAATAAATTAAGATGCGTACAAAATTTCACGTATAAAGTTATCTACATAGGTTTCTTATATTTTACGTGATAAAATGCTGAAAATGGGTTCTGTTGGTTATCCATAAACACCCTGCCCAAGTTTTTGTATATATTGAAGTGAAACTTCTTTGGAGTCGGTGTGATTACAAACTCGATGAAACGAAAAAGCGAGTCCATAGAGACAGAAACACGTAAATGTATAGGATTCAGCCGGCGAGAGAATGAGATAGAACACATTACACGTTTTCGGTCTCCTCTTGGTGCGTTGCTTCGTAGCGTCCCCACTATCGTCTACTAAGCATTGTCCATATGTATTTTCAATACTCTTCAATAAGTATTTTTTATCAGGGACTTTCAGAAGTTTCACTTCTACCGTGTATGACTTACAGACACACACACACATTTTTTTTATTCATATATAAAAACGACCTTTCTACACATTTATTATATGTATAGATAGTTTATAGTTTTAGCGTTATTATGACCACAATGTCATCTCACGTCAAATGACTGTGCTTTAAGATTGTGGGCATGCTTTGCCTAATGGAGGAACTGGTTCTCAGGGCAACTGCCGGAATACACCAATTGGTATTTGGCAGTTATTTTAAACTTTATTGTGGTGACTAAATAGGTGGGCATTAGAAAAAGCCCTGCCACCATAGTGTGGAGTTGTCACGACGTTTTACGAAAGCTCAGATTCGAGATTTCTATTGACACGGTATCTGAAAGCACTACCAACTGAGCCATTGCCGCTTCGAAATTGCAGGCTTTTATGTATGTAAATATAGAGATTCAGTCACAATATTGTAAATAATATGATTCTCGCCGAAGGTGACTCGTATTAAGCACCCATCTAGGATGTAACATGCAACGTCCACTATCAATCACAAATCTCACGTTTCTGAGTGATGCGTGTAGATGAGGAGAAACACACGCATGTAATCTATTTTGTTACATACCCACATTGTCACCCAACGATCGACGTAGCAGTGGCTAATCAATTCCAAGTAAAAGTGCAAAGTAACATCCACTCCGGTATTTAATGATGGATTTCCCCAACGTAATATCTCCATCAATCAAACCAACACCTTGAAAATTTGCGTATACGTTGTCAGAGGTCAAGTAGGGTACCTTTGATTAGATTATTGACCGAATCCACATTAACGATATGTTTAGCGTATGGCCACGATCTCATCTGATGCTAAATGGTGATGTGGACCAGGATGGTGGCCACGATAAGGCTAGTGAAGGGCCTGGCTCGCAATGTAACGGCTGAAACATACCTATAGGTGTTTGATGGTATTCTCATCTTGCCTAGCCATACCCCGATGGAGTTTTCACGTATTTAAGGTTTATGGTATTTAGCTGTGTTATGATAGACTAATATTATAAATGCGAAAATAAGTGTGTTAGTTACGCGTTTACGCTTAAATCGCTGAAATGGATTGATTGATTTCGATATAGAGATAGACAACAACCTGGAGATAGTGATAGGATACTTTTTCTCGAGAAAAACTTATTGGAAGTGGGATAAAGAGAGATATAAACTTAGTATGATTATTGCGTCATCCGGTTTGTATCAACGTTCAATATCAACACGAACAAAGATGCGGTCTTAATTGTAATATTCTTGAAACTCATGCCGTATTATGTGTGTATATATATATATAAAAAAAATAAAAAAACAATAAATAGTACTACATAAAGCCAGCTTTCACTATTAACCCTCTTGTGATTATAAAGGCGGAAGTGACAGGTGCAAAATAAATATCCTTATTCAAATTGGGATCCTTAAAAGGCACTCGTGAATTTTAAACATACCTCAACGGCAACGGCTCGATTTCCCTGAGGGTGACTTTAAAATTATACGTTCTTTGATCTGATAAGGGCGTTGTATTACATTATTTGTCATACTGTCGTCACTTGATAGCGTTCCTTTTCCTACTGTAACACAGTTTCTGTTTTCCACTTTAAGGTATGCATACTACAATTCAAAAAGTTTGTCGGGTATACACTGGCTTACTTTGAAAGTCATACAGATCCTTAACCACGCTGTTCGATTCTTAGACATACAACGATTGAATCTTGAGCTTCTATGTTATCATTTTTAACAATTATTAGCGTAAAATGACTTGCGTTAGCTCTTACGCTTACGGATGTAGAAGAAGACAATTGCATTAGGAGATCTGAATACAATACGCCTTCCCGTGCCACTATGATGGATGTTATACCACGCATATGACGGTCATGAACTAGTCCAAGACTGAGTTGTTGTAACCCAGTTTTGAAGCGATAATAGCTCAGTGGTATTGTGTAGGAACGCCGCATCGTGGGCCGTTAGTTAGTCTAGCTTGAGCTTTCGGTGAAGGAAAACATCGCGAGGAAACCATGGCATGATGGTAGGGCTTTTTCTAATGCCCGCCTGGCTAGCCACCACTAGGTATGTTCCGGTGATTGAACTTAAGAGCCAGTCCCTCCACAGGTTTAGCATGCCTACCAACTTGTGCCGTATCGGCACTTAAGATCACGTGAGATTATGTCCATAACGTTAAGCTTTAACTATAAAAAAAGTACCATAGTTCAACTATAATTATCAAGTGAATACATTCAGAAAATCTGTATGGCGAAATTAGTATCGGTGAACATTTTATTCAGTCGTGAAAACCAGTCAAGTAGCACTAAGAAACAGATAGCACACAGTGAAATTTATAAGATAGAAAATAGAGATAACTCTTAAAAAACAATTTTTCTTTTAGTTAGTAAAATCATTTTAATTCTCTGAATTTTCAATGTCGTAAATGCGTTTGTAATACTTTTGCTACCATAAGTGTTCCTATGTTACGACAAATTCAATAGATTTAATTCCTCGCCGCCAAAGCCGAGCGGTTAATTTCGCATGCATGAGCCCAGGTTCGATCCTCCGGATAGGAGCCCTCAACTGAGAGTACTTCATCACAGCGCGTACCATCCGTGCACACCCACACATTAATTACACGGTTCTGTAAGGGACTTTCCCCGCGGCCTTACGCAGCTTGCCCGATGTCATTGTTAGAACCACTAAACTTAGTAAGTTAGGACCCGTTGGTTAGTTAGGATCGCTTATCTTTGTTTGTTCTCCGGCAGCAGCCCAAGCCAAGGTTCGGCCATTCTGGCAACCTTGCGCCCACTGCCTCGGGGCTGAGTGCCCACACCATTCGCCCCAAAATTTCTGTGAAGCTGTCAAAGTTCTTACGGCTAAAAATTGGTTTAATACGGACAGAAAAATAGAGTAGATCGGTTCTCTAGCTAATTGTAACTTTAAACATTACAAATTCATTCTATAGACTGTATTAACGTTGTTATCAATGTTCTAAATCAATATTATTCGTAGGCAGATTAAAAAGTTAAGTCATACTGACGAGATCTTCCTAAGTTCTTTTATTTTTAATAAGTAAAAGGTTAAGGACACTTATACGACGCTTATACACGTCCTTTACAGTTTCATCTGTCTGAATAATGACCCATGAACGCTTCGGTATATTATGATGCATAAAAAATAAAATAAAACATTTTTATTATAGAAATACATTTCGAACAGCCTGTATACGGAGCGCCGTCCGTCTCCCGCATCGAGGCAATGTGGCGGCCATATTTAGTCGACACATGTGCGATACATACAGAATTTATATATCACATTATCTTATTATTATGTTATAAAGATTGTATTATAACAACATCACGATATTACCGTTTGTTGGGAGGCAAATAATATTATTAATTAATACGTTGTTTTTTTTTTCGGTGAAATATACGCTCTCAGCTGTAAGGTATTCACAGCTTCACCGAGCTTTTGGGGGTGAATACTAAGGCACGACACACAACACTATATAATAGTAAGTTTTCGGTTTAAAAATGAGCTATACGTAAAACTGCTCGTTTTTTTATTTTTTTTTTATCTATAGTAAATCCTTACTTAATATTATAAACGTGAAAGTGAGTTTGTTTGTTTGTTACGCTTTGACGCTTGAAGCGCTGGATCGATTATAATGAATTTTGGTATAGAGATAGTTGGGAACCTGGAGACGATGATAGGCTAGTTTTTCTCGCAAAAACCTTATCGGAAGCGGGTTAAAGAGAAGGGTAAACTTTGTATGAAACTCCTTATTGCGTCATCCGGTTTGGTTGACAAAATCATTATTAACGCGAACAAAGCAGCACATAGAAGCTAGTAATATTATAAAGAGGAAAGATTTGTATTTTTGTATGTTTGTAACGCATCATCTACAAACATTCTTTCACAGTTAGTTAGTCGAAAATGTTTGTTTGTTTGTTTGAACCTTAGGAACAGCCAGTCGTAAAATGTATCTGTATTTTATACAGGTATTATCGAAAGCTTTAGGTCATTTAGCAAACCCTACCACCGACAGGAAAAAAACAGTATTGAAAAGAAGTTCGAAAAATAAACAAAAATTATTAAATAATGTTTAGACTCATACAACTGAAGTCAAAGCCACAGATAGTAATGATACCTATATACATAAAAACGAATCTCTATTTCCTTCGGTCATCGCATCACGCGTCAGCGGATGGAACAATTTCTCTAATTCGTTTCTTGTTGGCTTAATTATTGTAAGGAAAAGGTTGTTACGAAAGAGAAAATTAAGGAAGTTGAACGGAGCATTAGAAAACTTAAAAAAATTTAAACAACCTAATGACAATATTAATTTTACATAACTGTTAGTTTCAGAATTACAATAATAAACACTGTTTTTGAATGATATATATATCCCTGCTAATATTATAAATGTGAATGTAAGTTTGTTTGTTACGCTTTCACGCGAAAACTACTTAACAGATCATCGTGAAACTTTGTACACATACTATTGGAGGTTTTAGAAGTAACATAGAATGCGTTTTGTTTAATTATTTTTTTTACGATATATAAAAAATACTCCAATGCGAGCGAAACCGCGGGTAAAAGTTAGTTTTTTATATAAATTATACCAATTACGATTCAATATTCATAGTTGTGACATGACATTGTCTGTCAGCGCGGTGAATGCGTGGCTTGATCTCGTGTATTTCCGGTTATTTAGTGGGTATTTCCGGTGGTTAGCATCGGTCGAGTCCCACATACCCCTCCCAGCCCATCAGGGTGAAGTTGCGTAAATGCTTTTACCCGCGTAAAGAATATAAAAGGACAAAGTTTATCGGGTCGGCTAGTAAAAATATATTAAAATTTAGGCTTAGGTTAAATCTTAGATTTAACCTGTAGATTTAACCTTAGATTAGAACCTTACATTTAAACTGTAGAGAGGATGGTGAAAGAAGATTAACAAAACAAATTTACAAGGCGAGTGTGAATGGGCAAGCTGGTAAGGGTCGACCTAGGCGAACATATCTCGATCAGATCGAGGACGTTCTGGAGAAAGACCAGGTCAAAAGTACCCGTAACCGAAGAGCATGTATGAAGGTGCTTATGAAAGTAGAAGAAGCGAAAGATGTACGTCAGGATCGTAGCAAGTGGAAGGATGTGGTCTCTGCCTACCCTTATGGGAGAGAGGCGTGATAGTATGTATGTATGTATGTTAAATCTTACCGACGAGTTTAGGGGTAAAGCAGTAATGATAAAATTATCACACGCGTATGAATTTGCAAGGCCTTGATAATTCTAAATTCAATCCCGAGGGTCATTATTACGTGTAATGCGTTCGTCGAATAAATTTTATTAAATCTGTAGTAATTAATTTCAAAACGCAGTTTCCGATTTTATTAATATCGTTTACAGTTTCGGATAATTTCGGATATCCGACATCGTTCACTATTAGGATATTTCATAACACCTTACGGATATATTGTTTATGTGCATACATTATTCGGTATTCAATTGTTATTGAAACAATCGGTTTGTTTATTGTATTTGTTTGCGTTAGTGATTTATTGTTGTATTCAATACAAAAGGCTTTAGACATTTGATATTTAATATTTTGTCGACTGAACTTTGTGGGTAGACTCGACAAGTATTTAAATAATAAATAATATTGAAATCTAAACTGATACAGTAATTTCTGAGAAACTAATCTTGTATTATACATATTTATATATTTATAAAAGCTGTGGTCGCGACTTCGTTAGCGTGGTACTAAAAAAAATTCTTTCATATTTTTTGCCCGTTTTTATCTCTTTTCTTAATACAGTTTTTCTCCTTTTAGTAGTAGAGTGATGTTAAATAGTGGAAAGCCTTCCTAAATGATTGCCTTATCAAATACATAAATAATTTTTGAGATCCGACAAATAGTTCCTGAGATTAGCGCATTCAAACAAATTTTTGTCCATTATAATGTTAATATAGATATATGTGATATCGAAGTGTTGAGTTTCGGTAACGACATTGGGAGTACGTACACGAAAAAAAAAAACCTCCCGATCGAACAAACACGGAGCATTCGCGCAGCACATGCCTCAGTTTCACACGCCCATCTAAATTTACAACTTGTATTATCATTACGACCATACGGTATGGGTTAGGTAGTGAACTATTCCGTCTGTCCTTACTATGGGGCCTTTAATAAAATACTGAAAATTCTTTTTCCCCTTTTAAGCCCCTTTCCCCGTTATATGGCAAATTTTCTGCAACCCTCTATCAATATTACGCCACAAATGATGGACCCCCTTCCATGTACAATATATAGTGAATATATAAATAAATAGTGAAGTATGAAGTAGTTACTAATGGTAGACACATTGAAATATTTTTAAATAATTGTTTAATATATATTTATATATGTCATAGCATATTATTCCATAATAACATATATTTATTGTTTAGTATTAAAACGTTTTGAAAAAAATATGAAGCGATGATAGCTCAGTGGTATTGTGTACGGACCCCGAGTCAAGTGACGTGAGTTCGAATCCACCTACAATGAGCTTCAGCTTCCGGTGAAGGAAAACATTATGAAGAAACCGTGGCATGGTGTTAGGATCTTTTCTAATGATCGTCTGAGTAGCAACCAGCCTCAAGTTGAATATCTCCAGCCAACTACCAATAGGTGTGTTCCGGCAGTTGCACTCGAGAGCCGGTTTCTCCACAGGCTTAGCGTGCCTACCAACTTGGGCCATATAAAAATAAAGCTTTCCACTATGAATATTTATAGTTTTATGGTATGTTTTACTTCCTATTTCGCGATAAGTAACCCCTTCTATTGTAATATTCTTGAATAATCTGGCTTCAATTTAACGACAGTCTAGACGCGGTTTCCGCAAACCGTTACGCGCCCACGACGCGAGAACATTGTAATTATCTCAATGTGTCAGAGTCACAATGGACGTGTAAAAAGTCTGTGATAGTAACAGTTCAAATCAGTTTAATGATACCGTGTCCGTGAAATAAAAAAAATTTGGTTTTAAATGTATTAACTTGATTCAAGTTAGTTGTTCATTCGAAGCGACGCGTCGGCAATTCCCATTGAGCTGGTAATCTCTCGGCATTGACAATAATTTATAGGTTGTGGTTTTCTTAATATAGGAATCAATAATATTGTAATTTTTTTTTTTTTTATAGCTAAGGTTTAGCGTTGTGGCCATAATCTCATCTGAACTTAAGTGACGATACGGCCCTAGTTGGTAGACACGCTAAACCTGTGGAGGAACTGGCTCTCAAGTGCAGCTGCCGGAACACACCTATTGGTATTTGGCGGCAGGTTTCATAACTTGAGGGTGGTTGCTACCCAGGCGGGCATTGGAAAAAGCCCTGCCACGATGCTATGGTTTCCTCACGATGTTTTCCTTCACCGAAAGCTCAAACTCATTGTAGGTGCATGGATTCGAACTCACGCCCCTTGACGTGAAGTCGTACACACTACCACTGAGCTATCATCGCTTCAAATCGCTAATCGTTTACAGCAATTTAAGGACAAGCATGAATTAATTACTAGGGTTTTTGTTTTGTGTACGATTACGTTCAAAATGCTTTAAAAGGTCATAATGACATGAAAATACCATGAACACATACCGTGAACCAGTTTAGGTGTAAGATATTTATGAACACACTGATACCGGTATTGTATTTATATAGATAACTAGTTGACCCGACAGATTTTGTACTGTCTTAACTATGAATATATTTAACTAATGTTAATTCGTTGGTGGGAGGCGCCCGACGTGACGGCCCAGTGGCATGCGCGTGAGCTGCGCGCGGTACTGGACAGTACTTGGACATTGCAACATTACTTTATTTTCCTAAAATAAAAGATTTTTTCTAAAATAAACGTGGCCTAAGTTACTCCCTATTACATCAGCTACCTGCCAATAAAAGTCCCGTCGAAATCGGTCCAGCCATTTCGGAGATTAGCCGGAACAAACAGACAGACAGACAAAAATTGAAATAAAATGTTATTTTGGTGTATGTACCGTATATATTCATATACGTGTAGTAAAAAACGATTATTTCAATACTACAAACAGACACACTAATTTTATTTATATATATATTTGTATGTATGTATTTAATTTATCGTACGGGCGATTTTAACTGCATATTTACGATTTTACGGCGGCATAAAAATCGAGTCTATTCTGTTTATTAAATGACATAATTTATGTATGAGAGGAAAATTTTATTATTCCTTTAGGCATGTTTAAAATATTCACTGAAATAAAACTAATTTAAACGGATTTTATCGCGGTTATTTATTAAATTTGATCCCGACGTTTCGAAAGCTTTTCAGCCTTCGTGATCACGGGGCGGACTGAGGTGTAGGTTGTCCAGAAAAGTTCATGTTACCTTGTGACCCCGTGACCACGAAGGCTGAAAAGCTTTCGAAACGTCGGGATCAAAATTAATACATAACCGCGATAAAATCCGTTTAAATTAGTTTTATTTCAATAAACGATAATATCCGCTTTAACATAAGAAATCATTATGTTTAAAATATTGTTTAATAAATACGAAATACAAAATACGTATTATAAAACTTAATCATATATATTCGTGTGTTATTTTTGGAAAATTATAATTGCGGTAAAATATCTTATCGATTCTGTGGCGAAATATATATTTATAATTAACACATAATATGCATTGATAATATATAGCATACGTTTTATTCCATAAAACGAAAGGGTTTCTCTGGTTGTGTGTACCTGGTTACCATAAAAATTGGCACATATGTGTAAGCTATTTCTTAACCCCATTAATGGGTGGTATGATCATGGTATTGTAACGAACCTCACCCATTCATCAGATCATATCATTTCTATTTTATTTATTACACATTTGAAGCTTTATAATTATTTAAAATACGTATTTTCTGACATTTAATTAATTCAAATTTATTCTTCTATAAATATTTTAAATCCCTTACAAACCTTCATTCGCAAATTGAGAAAAAGAAATTATAATATTAACTAGACGGAGTTAAAGATATATATATATATATATATATATATTTGTACTTAAGGTTTAGCGTTATGGCCATAATCTCATCTTATCCTCAGTGACGATACGGCCCAAGTTGGTAGACACGCTAAACCTGTGGAGGAACTGGCTCTCAAGTGCAGCTGCCGGAACACACCTATTGGTATTTGGCGGCAAATTTTCAACTCGAGGGTGGTAGCTAGCCAGTCGGTCATCAGAAAAAGCCCTACCACCATGCTATGGTTTCTTCACGATGTTTTCCTTCACCGGAAGCTCAAGCTCATTGTAGGTGCTTGAATTCGAACTCACGTCCCTTGATACGAAGTCGTACAGACTACCACTGCTATCATCATTTCAGACACGCTAAACCTGTGAAGGAACTGGTTCTCAAGTGCAGCTGGCGGGCATTAGAAAAAGCCCTACCACCATGCTATGATTTCCTCACGATGTTTTCCTTTTTCTTATATATCTTTAAGTAATTTTTCTTACAAATATACATAGAGGTACTAGGGATGGATCCGTTACAGTATTAAGGAAATGTTGAGCAACGTCTGCCGTGGCAGGGTAAGTAGGTTCTAACTAGGTTTAGACTAATAATAATAATAACAAAAAACTTATTTTTGTATGTTTCACAGCATAGTGACTGAACTGCACCTGGTGTTAAGTACAGTACGATCCAGAACAGCGGTGACTGACAATGATCCAAAATTCACAATCAGTCACCGCTGTCATGCCGGCCTGCTAAGATACCTTTTCAGGCCTCTTTTATCCTCGACATATTATGATAAGAGTATACACTTTACAAATATTGATTTTATAATATATATAGTACTTATTTAGACTTAATTTATGTTGTGGCCCGTTTTCGGGTATTAATCTCGTCCATTTATCTCAAATTTTTACCACTTTCATTCAATCTCCGCCTACTATATTTTTTTATAGTTAAAGTTTAGCGTTATGGTCATAATCTCACCTGCGGAGGGACTGGCTCTCAAGTGCAGCTGCCGGAACATTTGGCGGCAGATTGAGGGTGGTTACTAGCCAGGCGGGCACTAGAAAATGCCCTACCACCTATGCTATGGTTTCCTCACGATGTTTTCCTTCACCGTCGAAGTCACGTCCCTTGACACCAAGTCGTACAAACTATCACTAATCCTATGTCATCCTTAATTTTCACTCTAAGGAATAAGTGTCCAAATAAAAGTCAACAGCTAACTCGCTTCTTTTTAAAACAACATATACATGTCTCTGACATCTTCATAAATTAAAAAATCAAAGTAGAATTAAAAATAATCTAATCATTGCGAAACAATCTTCTAAAATAATTTAAATTCCTCGGCTATTCATCAAAATTTACCTTTAAAGGGTTTCCACTGTGATAGGTTCTAATTACTTGTCTTAACAAATTAATGAGCCATTGTTCCGAATGCTTCGATCGATTGCTCTGTATCGATTCTATTAGAAGGTTCTCTTGTCTTAGAAATCTTTGCTAAAATTGCACTATAATTTATCATCAAATTTTCTTAATAATTTTTAGTGCTCACTTCAAACGGGAGCTGGGTTGAAGCGAAAACAGCATATTTTTAACTTGCCTTCGCTGGAAGTGGGTACACTTAATTTTCATATTTAATGTTTCAACTAGAAAGTCCTGAGAATAAACTTGTAATACTAACTTGTAAATGTTCCACTTTTGTTTAAGTGCCTTTTCCCGAGAGATGGCACTTAATTACCATGACAACTATCAACGTGTAGACGATTTAGCAAACAGCTACAAATTTATACTCCAGTATATTTTTCTGTACATTTTGTTATTATGAGAACCTTTCTGCAATGTAAGTAATGTGAGAGTAGTTCTTGATTTTCCGATCAAGGGGAACATTTAGTGTCACCTCACCGTGCAGATTTTACTGGTTATCTCTAGTGGTTTGGACCAAGTGAATTTCACACACCTTTATATAGACATCCCAGGTACAAGCAAGATTTAGATACGTAAATGTGTTTTGCCCAAATTTAAAATTGCCTTTATTAAACTTTAATGCCTGCTTAATTGGATTAGCGGTTAAAACAGTTGCCTTGCTGCAACCATCGCGTCGGAATACTATGGGTTCGAATTCCGCTCAGGACATTAAAATTTGTGTCATCCAGAAATAGTTGTTCTGAGTTTGGTTTTTACTTATTTTTTATAGTTAAGGATTATCATTATGGCCATAATCTCACCTGATCTTAAAGACGATACAGCCCAAGTTCGCAGACACGCTAAACCTATGGAGGAACTGGCTTTCAAGTGCAAATGCTGTAACACACCTATTGATATTTGGCGACAGATTTTCAACTTGATGGTGGTAGCTAGCCAGACGGGCATTAGAAAAAGCCCTACCATCATAGGACGGTTTCCTTATGATGTTTTCCTTCACCGAAAGCTCAAGCTCATTGTAGGTGGATTCTAACTCACGTCCCTTAACGCGAAGTCATATACACTTCCACAGAGCTACCGTCGCTTCATTTTCTACTGTATGCCCGTCAAGTCCTATACACTTATTGGCAAAATTACCAACATAAACTGATACCATAAAAAAGCATTTAATATTGTTTTATACAGTTGTACTTTACTTAAGTTAACATAAGGCCATTAAAATTATAATCGCTGAAAAGAATCTCTATAAGTTAGTCAGAGAGACTGAAGTTTAATTAACCTCAATAAAAGGCAGAACCGTTAAAAATCACATATGCAAATTTTAAATGACACGGGCAAAAAAAAAGTCTGTCTAGCATGACAATATTAATAGGTAGAACAAACAGAAAATGAATCAACTGAACAGAGAGAGGTGCACAAAAAGGAAAGAGATGGAAGTATATACATAGACACTGAATAATTGCGACGCACAAACATTTTAACGCCTACATTTAAGGTTGGACATACACCATAAGTTACAGAAGTCAGCGAAAAGGTTTAGTTCGGTGCTAAGAAAGAAAGAAATTGTTCTTTTTTTCCACCTTACACACAGCCCATGTTATATAGGCATATATGTACAGAGATCTATTTGTAATTTCTTATTTAAACCCCTCCTCAGACCATTTTCTAACAAAGTTTTTATTTAATATCCAAGATATAACTTTGGAATGGATCGCAATCATATGTAGCATTCGCCTTAATGCTAACAGTAAATCTAAATGATCAATCTATCTAGATCTATCATATAGATAGATGGATCTAGATAGAGCATATTTAGCTGCTGATAGGCTTGCATGCACAGTGATGACGGTTGACCAAGGACTGCTGATCTTTCGATGGTCATCATTGTAATTGAAATTGTATTGTTTTTACCAACGAGTAAAGTATTCTAGTTTCATCGTGCATACTTTGTGGAACATGTTTGAAGTTAACTGATTTTTTATTTGGATTTTTAATGGCTTTTAAACATACATCCACTTTAATAGTTGCTCATTTTACCTTCTTGACATAATCCTGAATGAATGAATGAATGAACGAATTAATGAATTAATTCTTCATTGCACTTTAAATATGAACACTGACGAGCTTATTGCCATAAGGCATTTTCTTCCAGCTAACCAGCCGTAATGTAGTAAGAAGTAATTACTACCATTGTAGGTAGTGCAAACAAAATAATTGGTGAAATAAGAGTGTAATAATAAATATACTAACCTAATACATATAACTCATGACGAATAGCATATTATATAAGCAAAATGTAGTCAAAATAAATTAACTAAATATATATACTTATACATATATACATCCATACACAGGGATTTAAGACAAAATAAAAAAAACATCACTCTAATTCTTGTTTATTATAGAAATTTCGTTGTAGTTGTGATTTAAATCTGGAGATGGTTTTGGCATCTTGAATATGACGCGGCAATGTATTCCACAACCGTGTGGCTGTTATTCTAAAGGAATTTGAATGAAATGTCGTCCTGTGTTCAGGGATCACAAGGGTGTTACTGCAGAAGGTGTGTATCCTCACTTATATGCTGACCTCTGGCAATCGTGTCGTTTCATATCGATTTAAAGTGATCACACATTGACTGATCATCGATTACAGCTGCAGTTTCATTTGAAGTCAGTTACACCCGATTCTTTTTTGCAATACATACAATTTTTATTGTTTAGTGTTGGCCTTAACCTCTTGTGGTACTAAGTGACGATGTAGTTGGAGAATGAAATATGGTAAGTCTAGTGAAGGAATTGATTCCTAAGTAGCATTGCTTGTACACAAATGTGGCCACTGGTAATACATTTTTCATGTTAGTAGTTGTCGGTAACCAGGCGAGAATTATAAAATGCTACGTCACTGTGAAATAGTTTAATCGGTGTGTTCTTTCTTATTGGAAAATTTTCGACTTACCGACACAGTAGGTCGATTCGAGTTGAATAAAAACTCTTTAATATCTCACGTAGACGTTCGTCCATTGGACCATACAAAGTTTCGAATTGGGCTGCGCGTGGGCAAAGCGATGTCGTAAGCGGTACCCAAGTTAAAAAAAAATGCAGTGTGGGCACCGTTGGCTACTTAATTTTGTAACTTAGCGTGACCGTGGGTGATAGATATTACAACTCACCTAATGATCCATAAAATTTGTAGAAAGCTCACATTCGATATAGCTATTTATATAACACAACATATATTTCGTGTTTGGTGACGTTCCTTAATTGAATATGTTTATGTCAATAATTAGTGATGGTTAGAAATGACTCCATCACTGTACATGCACTAAATTATATTAATACTTGTTTATTATAAACTTAATATTTCTAGAACGTCATATGTTTATGTACACGCTCCACTAGGCTTAGCGTGACGTCACTTCGTCACTTAACATCGGGTAAGTTGTTGATCCCATCGGTGTCTACCTACAGATCATAAAACAATACATATTTTACAGTTTATTTAACAGTAAACGTAGCATGGTCTAATAATCATATCATTCGGTTAATATTGATTTTTCAAACAAATCGATTGACGCAATAAAAAGTTTCGCACGAAGTTTATCCCGCTCTTTATCCCACTTCCAATAAGTTTGTTCGCCTATCGCAGTCTCCAATGTCCCATTTATCAGTATACCAAAATTTATCATAATAGATTCAGCGGTTAAGGCGTGAAAGCGTACCAAACAAACTCACTTTTGCGTTTATAATATTAGTAAGGATTTATTCATAAATTTAAGTTATTTGATAATCTATTAGTGGTGTGAATTATGAGTTAATATTTGATCTGGTGTTCTTCGTATCTCCTACAATCGCTGTTCGTTACTTTTGCTAAAACTCAAAATCGGTTTAATTAATCAAAATTGTTTTTTTTTTCGTAACGATAGCGTCATCGATCAGCCTTCCAACTTCAATTCATTCAATTCAATTCAATTCAATTCAGACAAACAGAACTAGCTATATCTTATATATTTTCCATTTCTAGTTTCTTTCATATACCGGCTTCGCGCGGATGCAATGTATTATACTAATGTGGGGCAGTGTGGAGGTTGGTTCTTTAAATCTCTGACATCTTCTAAGGTATTCATACTAATGATACGCAAGAAATAGAAATTTTGTAATTGAAATGCACAACGTATCCGAGGTATTTAATTGGATAAGACATAATATTGTATTGTGAAAAATAGCTTGGTAAATAACCCATTCTTTGTGTGGATTGTCCTTAAGAGATAAACATATCTACACCATTGCGGATTTTTAATGAATATTTTTAAGATATACAATTCCATAGTGCATTAGTTTGATTTATCTCGTAAGCTTTAGCCGGCGTGTGTAATGTAAGCGAACAAAAATATGTTTGTTACGACATTACATTACAAATCTTTAAATTACTCAGGTTTCCTCCAATATAATATACATATGCAACATATAAACGTTTCTATGGAATCACAGCGGGTACAAACAGCGTGACTTTGTTTTGTACTTTGTTAATAATATAACCTGCAGCACGATTTTTTTAGGTGCTAAAAAATTCCTCGTAACACTTTTTTGAGTAGAACCACCGTTTTAAGGGTTTATATGACACCTGAATATTCGTGAGGTCTTGTACCATGTAATAGAGGTCATGCAAGTTTTATATAAGCACTAAATAGGAAGGGACACACACATTTCATTGCTTATTTTTAACGGCATAGGGGCTGAGTCCACACGGAGGTAACGTCAAAAATATTTAATTACCCATTTGTGTTCTGTTCTTTTTATAGAAGCTAATAGATTTTAACTTATATAAAATTTTAATAGAATATTCGAAAAGCATGGTTACGGATTTCCAAAAATAATTGATATTTCAAGTACAATATTACTTTAAATTATTGAATTCAACTAATTTTATTGGTATACATACACCAATGTTTGCGTAAACTTAGGAAGAGAGGCACTAAGAGATTTGCTAACAATTACTAACAAGGAGCAAGGAAGGATCAAAAGTTGCTAAAGTTATGCTAAAATGGCCACAGATTTCCATAAATGTTTATAAATAGGTGAAAAGTAAAAAGAAATATCGTTTATAATCATAATACATTGTTTAAAATACACTAATGTGTTTAATAGAGAAAAAAAATATGAACTAAAAACTCTGCCATCGAGTTCTCTTTAGCGAACGAAAATTTTATTACTCCCGAGGGCTCCCCGGAACATATTACATCAATTTTTACAACTCTGACCCCGAAAATGATGCTGCTTTTATCTACTGCATTAATGTCATCTGAATTTTTATGGGCCATTTTAAAAAAACGCTTCGGATGTCAAACGGCCGTTTGATTTCTTTTACACATTAAAAAACACATCGACGCCATGTTGTTTTTTTTTGTAATTCAATAAGGCGGGAGCTTTGGTGCGATCTAAGTGTTTTTTTTTTTAATATTAATATACCAGTTATGTACAAGTGTACAAGTAACGTGAATGGTAAATAATAATAGAGACTAGAGATCTTATACACTTTATAGGTTTAACAATGTGATCACAATCTCAAGTAATGTTAAGTGACGATGTGGCCCTAGATAGTGGGCACGCTAAGCCTAATGGAGAGACTGGCTGGAGTGAAATGGCTCGAACACACCTATAGGTATTTGGCGGCAGAATTTTAACTTGAGGGTGGTAGCTAGCCAGGCGGACATTGAAAAACGCTCTGCTACCATGCTATTTCGTTACGACGTTTTCCTTCGCCGAAAGCTCAAGTAGGTGGATTGGAATTCCCACTGCTTGTACGCTCTACAAACGGAGAAAATTTAAAAAATATCTTAAAAATACTAACAGAGGTAAATTGAAGTTCTAACCAAATTCACACAATATTTCTTAATATGCTAACATCGTCACAAGAAACTTTTCCCATTTGGCAGTAATGATCTTTTACGTACGGAAAAAGTTTAAGAAAAAAAGAGAAGAAATAGAAAAGTTTTATGTCCTGAAAAAAAATTGTAACGGAGTTTTTGAAAGGATTTTAATTTGACACTACATAATATAAATTTTATTTCATTTTATATAATATAGTTCGATTATAATTCACAAGTGAAATGAATGAAAAAAAAATTATTAAAAAATCAAATGTTTGAGTTACCACAAAAACTCCTTTGTCAGTTGTAACGAGATAGACAGCGTCATCTTGATCTTGTCAGAGTATTCTTTGATTATTTACCAAGATTAATAAAATATTGTATATACATGACATTACAAAACAATATTGCGTGAATTAATAAAAAAAAATCCAAAATTTTATACACAATAAAAGAAAAATCATTTGGACATAATACGCTTGTTTGTTTTTTTTTTTTGTTTCGCATAAAACAACATGGACGCCATTTTGTCATTCGCAATTAAAAAAGACGTCTTGAGTGCTGACAGAGATTGTCAAGCTGTTTTGTATGTGAAAACGTTAGACCATTTTTTTTTTACACACGCATAAAAAGTTTGTTGTTTGGATTGTATGTGATATAAAAAAAATGTGCATTTTCGTCTGTTTATTTAGGACTTTAGGGGCTTATGTGACAAATTTTTATGTGTTTTCACAACGTGATGTGTATGAATTGCGATCGTTTCGTACGTGCGAACACGTCTCTGTTGGACGCTTTTGAATTTTTATTAGATAAATATTAGTCTATTGACTTCACGTAATATTTTTTTCTGTGACCGTGTGCATATTAAATATTTATCACTAGCGAGAGTAAATTTTGAACGTGTGTAAATTAAATTTGAATAGGAAAAACATTGTTTATTAAAAATGTTGATTTTGCTCGTTACTTCGGTTGTGTGCCTTGAATTATGTATCGCATAATTTTTTTTACTCAATTGTTCAATAATTCTAAGCATTTATTTTTATATACTAAACTTCAATCAGATTTTAGATTAATTATCAAAATAGGAAAATAGTTCAAAATTCAAACTTAAAAAAAAAAATCCGTGAAGGAAAATATCGTGAGGAAACCATGGCATGGTGGTAGGGCATTTTCTGGTGCCCACCTGGTTAGCTACCACCCTCAAGTTGAAAATCTGCCGCCAAATACTAAACGGTGTGTTCCGGCAGCTGCACTTGAGAGCCAGTTCCTTCATAGGTTTAGCGTGTCTACGTGAGATTATGGCCATAACGCAAAACCTTAAATATAAAAAAAAATCATCTATTACGAAGGGAGGTTTTGACGAAGATGGGATCTGTTATATATATTTTTATTCATATTTTTTGACCCTATGTTTCATAATATGAGAAACATTTTGCGTGATGCAGTTTGGCTAATGTGCAGAAGTCAATTAAGAATAATGATTCAGGATATGACACATTGCTTGCTAAAAGCTCCCTAGACGCGCTCTCGACAAGAAATTCTGGCTTAGTTTAAGTTTAAATAGCGCCTGATTTGGTTATATGTTTTCACTACCTTTGCCTTTTCCTTAAAAATTGAAAAAATCAAATGAAAAAAGAAATGTTATGAAAATCTATCTAATAAATAATAATATGTGATGTTTTAATTACGTTAATATGTGAAAAAATAAGAAAGTTTGATTTGGTTTAAACTTAAATAACACCTAACTTGGCAGTATGTTTTCAGTGCCTTTGTCTTTTCTTTAAAACTTTGGGAATCGATGTGATGCGGTTTGCTTGGGTGACTTCAGAATATAAAAGTACTAGGAAATAGTTTGTATAGTGTTATAATAATAGTTTAATTGTTACACATATACTTTCTTTTAATATCTCAACAAAGCAATATTAACAATAATACTAAAATGACACATCCATACAAAAGATTCAAATGTTTCTTCTATTTGGTAATGGACAGAAGCGACCAGTACATAAAAGTAGCATTGTCGATCGAGACGCCACAAAACAAACCATTCAAAATGTTCTGAAGATTAATGAAATGTTTACTAATTCGTGTTTTAACTATGTTAATGTGTGTGAATGAAAAGAAAATTTTAATTATAATTTTAATATTGTTACAGGTTGATACTAAATTTGGGCCGTGCATAAGAACAATGCTGATTGAAAACGTCCCGTAGTGTGAACTGGAATTATTTTAGTGCGTTATAGTGACTAACGATATACGGGGACTCTATTGAGTAACGAAATTCGAACGCGTTATTATGTGGAGGTGATCTACGAACTCTGTTGTGTCGATGAACTATGTGTAAAATTATCCTTAGAACATTATATTATTGTCAAAATGTGTGCCAAGATTTGGATGTTTGCCGTCGGTTTGTTCGGTGAGTTGCTTTTATTTATTAACGTAATGAACTAGATTATACTAAAATACATATAGGTGTGTTCTGGTGGTGCAATTGGGATCCAGTTACTGCAGTATGTTTACTGAGTCCACCGTCTCGGGGCCGTAATGTCACATAACTTCAGTTGTGATTGTGGCCGTAACCCTTAACTTGTAAAGAATTGCGGATTACATATCAAATTTAGATTAAAGTTAACAAAAAATTAATGTAGCAAAAATTGATTTTTGAAGCGATGATAGCTCAACGGTAGTGTGTACGACTTCGCGTCAAGGGACGTGAGTTCGAATCCAAGCACCTACAATGAGCTTGAGCTTCCGGTGAAGGAAAACATCGTGAGGAAACCATAGCATGGTGGTAGGGCTTTTTCTAATGCCCGCCTGGGTAGCTACCACCCTCAAGTTGTAAATCTGCCGCCAAATACCAATAAGTGTGTTCCGGCAGCTGCACTTGAGAGCCAGTTCCTCCACAGGTTTAGCGTGTCTACCAACTTGGGCCGTATCGTCACTTAAGATCAGTTGAGATTATGGCCATAACGCTAAACCTTAAAGTATATAAAAAACAGTTAAACTATGTATGAACTGATCATAATAGAAACATAAATTAAAAGAGGCCTTGCAAATTGTATTTGACATATATAATAGCTGTGAATCCAACTTCATTCGTCACGAGGCCCTTCAAGAAGAGAGTTTACTCTTACCTTAAAGGCCGGCAATTCACCTGCGATTCCTTTACTGTTCTGGGTGTCAGTGGGTGTCCGTAATCGCTTACCATCAGGTGGCTGGTTTGCCCTCTTATCCATAAAAAGAAAAAAAAATTCGTGTGGGACTAAAAATGACTTAACTACTAGCTTTTACCTGCGTCTTCGCTCACGTTAATATAAATTTTGCCTCTCTTGTAATAAAATTTCGCGAAGAAAAGTAGTTTCCAAAGTCACCGTCTCCAAGGATCCATCAATTGGTATACCAAAATTATTCATAATCGATTCAACGGTTTGGGCGTGAAAGCGTAACTGACAAACAAACTCACTTTCGCATTTATAATACAGTTGAACCTCTATAAGTTGAACGTCAAGGGAGACGTCAAAAAATTCCAGTTATAGAGTTTTCGACTGACAGAGAACGGAGGTTTGGGTGTTTGAAGCGAAGGGAAAAGAAAACATATATTCTAGATTTTGAGGTTTTTAATTTATCGAGGTTCTACTATATTAGAAAGGATTTTGTTCCGTTTTTGATTTTTTTCAATACAGCCTTGCTTCTGTTGGTGGTAGCCTGATTTTAAATAGCCTACACACTTATATATATATATATATATATATATATATATATATATATATATATATATATATATATATATATATATATATTTTTTTTAATCCGTCTAGTTCCTAAGGTTCGTGCGTTCAAACAAACAAACATATTTTCCCGATATATAATATTAATATAGGTACATATATATCGTAGCCATATACATCAAACGTAGTCGAGGCTGTCTGCTTACCTCGCTATAAACTACTCACAGAATCTGATAGGAAAACTTTCTAAATAAGCCAGCACCTATCAGAACTTATCCAATATTATATGGACTACTTAACTTCGTTCCTACGGCCCTGTAAGTAAACATTCCATTAAGCACCATATAGTACGTTGATAAGTTATAAAACTGTTTGTATCATAACTATATACCTACTCAAGTAATAAAATTGTAAGTGAACCAATTCTACACAATAAATATTTTTTTCTAAATGATAATCGTTACCTACTTTGTTTTTAATGTTAGCAGCTGAGATGATATTATTTGGGCTTTTGGTCTACCCATACAGGAAGGTACCACGGGGCCAAGCATGACCTAACTATGTAGAACTCTGGGCTAAACTTGTAAGCCAGGCTTATTCCAGTCTTGGTAGTAATCTGGAATGATAGATTAGGGCCTAGGCTCGGTATTCAATGAATGGCCAAAGCCGAGTTAGCCAGTCTTGGCCCAACCTTGGGTAATCATTAGCATGGCCAATGCTGGGTTATCCAGTCTTGGTCTAAGCTTGGGTATCCAATAGATGGCCAAGGGCGGGTTAGTCAGTCTTGGCCCAACCTTGGGCAAATATTGGCATGGTCGGGGCTGAGTTAAGCAGCCTGATTCACGCATGAGCTGAGACAGGTACGTCGAAGCTTGGCTTTCCAGTATTGGCCCAAGTTTGGCCCCTTTGTCAACTCTGGGGGTTTCCTGCTTGGTTATGTATCTGGTTGTACGGGCATAACTATCAAACATCTGTATAGATATTTATGAAGTTTATCTCGCGTGAAAAAGTAACAGACAAACTGACATTCGCATTTGTAATTTATATTTATATGTTTATAAGCTTTTCGTTTTGGTTACAATCTCACCTGACGTTAAGGACGATGTGGCCGAAGATGGTTAACATGCCAGTGGAACAACTGGCTCTCAAGTGCAACTGTAGGAACACCTATTACCAATTGAGCTATCATCCCTTCATCTTATATAATACGCCATGAAATATTAGGATGGAGATGAAAAACTTTCTAAAAATAAACGTTCAATACCGAATTTTTACATACCTTTTTACGTGTGTAACATTTTTTACGTGGGCGGTTTGACATCTAAACATATTCTTTTCTAAAATAACTTCGTCGTTATTACTACTTACTGTAATTATGTTTTGTTCTGAACAACTTCTGACTTTGTCCAATTTTCTTTTTTTAATTACGCATCGCTGTTTTCGTAAAGAAATATATGGACGCAGTAACTTTGGATGCGGAACAATCGCTTACGGATCGAACCGCTAGGCTGAGCTTTGTGATGAATGAGTAAGGCACTTTTAGACAAGGTCTCATAATTTTCTAGGGCAGACCTTCGCCATTGCTCTCCTATATCTCTAACAACACGGGAGTTTGAAGTGTCTCAGTTGTGATTCTTAGAAGGTGACTTCACGATGTTTGACACCTGATGTGGTCGCCACTCACCTCTCTCGCCTCTGCCTGAGCGTCTTCACTCGCTGCGCTGATGAAGGGTGAGGATTATACACCGCGCGATGATAGCTCAGTGGTAGTGTGTACGACTTCGCGTCAAGGGACGTGAGTTGGAATCCAAGCAGCACCTACAATGAGCTTGAGCTTCCGGTGAAGGAAAACATCGTGAGGAAACCATAGCATGGTGGTAGGGCTTTTTCTAATGCCCGCATGGGTTGCTACCACCCTCAAGTTGTAAACTTGCCACCAAATACCGATAGGTGTGTTCCGGCAGCTGCATTTGTGAGCCAGTGATAATACAGGTTTAGCGTGTCTGCCAACTTAGGCCGTATCGTCATTTAAGATCAGGTGAGATTATGGCCATAACGCTAAACCTTAAGTATATAAAAAAAAACATGCGTGCGTACAAAGTACACATGTCAGAAGTGAAACTTCTTTGGCGAACTAATTTATAAATCTTGTTCGCTCTGTCTCACTTTTTCTCTCAATCTTTCTCACTCGCTTGCTCCCTACTCTCACTCCACGGCTAGTTGCTCATGCTACGTTCGCCCTGTCTTACTCTCTCTCAATCGGTCTCGATCACTCTCTCTCTCTTTTCCGACACTTCCGTTGCATACCGGCGTGACGTTTCATCTGTAAAAATTTTACCCTCATGCGCCTAAAGAAGTTTCACTTCAAAAATCCAGTCATGTTGTCACGCAGATCAAGAAAAGTATCCAACATATGTTAGTAAGCATGTGATGTAGTAACTGTTGGTACTTTGATTACATGTCGCATTGAATCTCCTCTGAGATATGTTTTTGTGCTTTTCGAGTCAGTACGACATTCCATCAGCCTAGCTTTTTATGGTAACTATGCGACGCCAGACTTCATTCCGATACTGTCGCCAGTAATGTACTAGTATATCAATAACAAGCGTTGCCCTGCGGGTTCGCACGACTTCTTTTGCGTAATTATTGTTGTGTGAAATAAAACTTCTTTTTTTTTTTTCTTATACTTAAGGTTTAGCGTTATGGCCATAGTCTCACCTGATCTTAAGTGACGATACGGCCCAAGTTGGTATACACGCTAAACCTGTGGAGAAACTGGCTCTCAAGTGCATCTGCCGGAACATACCTATTGGTATTTGGCGGCAGGCTTACAACTTGAGGGTGGTAGCTACCCAGGCGGGCATTAGAAAAACCCTACCACCATGCTATGGTTTCCTCACGATGTTTTCTTTCACCGAAAGCTCAAGCTCATTGTAGGTGCTTGGATTCGAACTCACGTCCCTTGACGCGAAGTCGTACACACTACCACTGAGCTGTCATTGCTTCAAAACTTCATGAAGGACTTTGAAATTCTGATCTGCAACCTTTTCGTGTGACGCTCGTTCGGGTAAAATCGGGTCGAGACGGCTAAGGGATCGATAAAGATATAGTGATGGTTTAAAAAACATCGTGAGGAAACCATAGCATGGTGGTAGGGTTTTTTTAATACGCACCTGGCTAGCTACCACCCTCAAGTTGAAAGTCAGCCGCTAAATATCAATAGGTGTGTTTCTTCGTGAGTATTCTTGAGTTGTGAGTGTCCATAGGCGGTGGTGATCACTTACCCTCAAGTGACACGCTTGCCCGATTGCCCCCTATTCCATAAAAAAAGGAACCTAAACCCAAGAATCTTAGCAACAGTAATGATTTTTTTTTAAGGTACTCAACGAATCACCAAATATATTTATTATTTATGTTCAGCGCGCTTAAAGAATGCATTGTAAAAATCAATATTCATTATTGGTACGTTTTGCATGGTGGTAGGGCTTTTTCTAATGCCCGCCTGGGTAGCTACCACCCTCTAGTTGTGAACCTGCCGCCAAATACCAATAGGTGTGTTCCGGCAGCAGCACTTGAGAGCCAGTTCCTCCACAAGTTTAGCGTGTCTACCAACTTGAGCCGTATCGTCACTTAAGATCAGGTGAGATTATGGCCATAACGTTAAACCTTAAGTATAAAAAAACAAAAACCTAAGTTAGCCCTCTAGGAAGGTCAGTACACTACAATTGGTTTGAAAAACATTCCAGTCATGGAGATTATCCAACAAGAAACTAGTTCGAAGTTTTTAAATGTTTCTCTATAAATAATGTATACGTCTTAGTAATGGATTATATTAGTAATTGTATGAAGAGAAAGTTATTTACTTTTTTTTGCTTTTTCGATAGAAAATTTCATATTAGGTTCAGCTGAAAAGAAAAACTCGACATTAACGTTAGTATATGTACATATATCTATATTAATAAAGCTCTTTCCGGCGTGAGGGCCCTCAGCACTCGCCCCAAAAAGTTCGGCGAAGCTGTCAAAGCCCTTAAGGCTAACGGCGTATGTCAGGTCAAAAAAAATATATATTAATATTATCAAGCGCAAATGCTTGTTCGTTAGTTTGAACAGGCAAATCTTAGAAACTATCAGTTGTATGTCAAGAATTATTATTTTTGTTCGAGGTACAACAATCATTGAGCAAGATTTTGAGGTATTTAATCCTACATTACCAGTAACGGAAGGAAAACTGTATTGAAAAAAGTTACAAAAGTGGGCAAAAATTGTTAAATAATATGTAGCTCTGAAGCGATGATAGCTCAGTGGTAGTGTGTAGGAACGCCGCGCCATGCGACGTGAATTCGATACCGACCACCTACAATGAGCTTGAGCTTTCGGTGAAGGACAACATCGTGAGGAAACCAGAGCGTGGTAACAGCATATGAGATTGTCGCCATAACGCTAACTAAACCTTAACCCATTCCTCCGCACTGTCATATTTTTAGGAAACTATTTTCAAAATTTATTTTTACATATTAGGACTTTTATTTTTATTATTTAAACACTTTTATAGCGAAAAAAATATATAATTTAATAGAAAAATTGTGTAAATATATGAATTTCATCAGAAATAATAAAAATAAAGGAATACTATAAAAAACATTATGTCTACGAATGTAATCTAATACGAGAATCAATCAAAGAGGTACTATTTGGTATTTAATTACGATAACGTTTTTTCCCTACTATTCGGTAAGATTCATCAATACGGTCAATACTATTTGTTCATACTCTGATAATTACTAAAACAATATTACTTCCAACTAAAACATTATTGGCATTACCCATTGTTTACCGACGAATGTAGGAATAAAACAAATCATTATTGACTCGCAAAAAAACAATTAGGGTACGGGCCAGCAATAAAAATGGCGGCTCGCGCCTTATTGTCATAACGATAAATAGAGAGAGAAAAAAAAAAGCAGGAGCGTTTACAACATCCATTGTGGAGTTATTATTTATTTAGTACGGAACACTCGTAAAACAAGGAGGGAAAGCGCTGGGACGTACTCGGGAAGTCTTCAGGGAGTCCATAATATGTTGCGAAATTGTTGCCTGAGCTAAGCTCAATATGTAGTAGTAGTGTGCTAAAAATACTTAATAAATATACTTCTGTCGTGAGATAAAATACACAATTTAGATTTTTAAATAATAGTAAGATAAGGTGATACAATGGAATTACCTGAAAACAACAAAAAATCTATATTAATAGTTAGTAGTAGTTTTATATTATTACATTAAATTATATTATATTATAGTAGCAGTAGTTTTATATTTGTTATATAATTTTATTCTCAATTCATTTCCTTTAAGTTTAATTAATTTATGTTTTCACATAATTTAGTCTAGTTTGTTCCATATTCATTTGTTTTTTGTTGTAAAATTATACTGTGTATGTGCCGCTCACACAATAAATATGTATCATACTCAATTATAATTAAGGTTACATTAGTATTTGAAATTTTATATATATTTTTAGTTTTAAGGAATGTCATATTGTAAACCTTGTTACTGCACTGACCTGGACGGACGTGGGGTTTTAGTGGGTATTCTCGGCGATTAGTACCGGATGAATCCCATATACCCCTCTCAGTCCACCCGAGCTGGGGGAGGGGGGGGGACTGTTAATGCATGCATTTACGTTAAAAAATACCTTATTCTGCCTTTTCGAGTACTCAATCACATCGAGTACAGCGTCATCTATCGCGTCATGATCACTTATCGAGATAAGAAATATCGCACCTCTCAAGATAGATCAAACTGCATACAGTGTGCAGAATTTTATTGCAATCGGTTCAATAGTTTAAGACTTTATCGCGGGACACGAAATTTTAAGACATAAAAATTATAAAGCGGAAGATTTTGTTTGTTTGAACGCACAAGTCTTAGAAACTATCACTCGAATCACATAAAATTCCTTCACATCATTGCAACAATAGCACGTGTCGGACCTCAAAGAAATTCAAATAAGAACGTGTACAGTGGGTCCCTGCCTCCCGCACATGAAACCCTGAATACCGAGCTGCACTTTTGAGCTTATTTATCGGTTCACCGTGGTAACAATTAAGTTTTAATTAAAAGCAGCCGCCGTTACCTCTCGACGTGTAATGAAAAAGTTTTTTACCATTTATGTTAGCGAAATCTTTCAACTTTCGACTGCGGAACAATCGCGGCTATGGTGAAGGGTTGTGTATAACATGGTAGGGTTGAAGAGATTACAAATATAATAAACAAAACACCAAGGCTTCACATGGAATTAAACATTATTAAATTTATCGATGGAACATATTTCACAGTAACAAAACACATGACATTGTTTACATGAGTTTGTATCAAACCGTATGTATTCGGTACTGAGTATCTAGTATTTCGTCTACTACCGAGTACCGAAACGTTACCCACGAGTGCATTGAAACGATGATAGCTCAGTGATAGTGTGCATGAACTCCGCGTCAAGGGACGTGAGTTCGAATCCACCTACAATGAACCTGAGCTTTCGGTGTAGGAAAACTTCAGGAGGTGACCGTAGTATGGTGGTAGAGCTTTTTCTAATGCCTGCCTGGCTAACAACCACCCTCAAGTTGAAAATCTGCCGCCAAATACCATTAGGTGTGTTCAGGCAGTTGCACTTGAAAGCCAGTTCCTCCTATAAAGGCCGGCAATGCACCTGCGATTCCTCTGGTGTTGTGTGTGTCCATGGGCGGTGGTGATCACTTACCATCAGGTGGCACGCTTGCTTGTTTGCATCCTATTTTTAATAAGAATTTGTATAATATTAATATATTGACTATATTTTAAAAGGATTTGGCTTTCGACAGATATCTTACATATCATAAGACTTGTACTTGAGTGAGTTTAACTAAAAAGCCTTGCCTTTTACCATTTTTCTTTATCGGTTGGAGAATTCGCATGGTGTTAGGTCCTTTTTCTAATGGCCACCTACCTAGCTACCATCCTCAAGTTGAAAAATCAGCCGCTTAATACCTATAGCCGAATTCCGGCAGCTCCACTTGAGAGCCAGTTTCTTCCATTTCTTCTCTTTCACACCGTCTAAGAGATTTTAATTAAAAAAAATTACTATGCTACATTTCACCGCAATGCCATCAGAATATCGTCTCGAAAGCGTCTCGCGATATCTTTCAAGCACCAAACGGTTAGGGCCAATAAACAGTAATTCATCAGTACATTTTCACCGCTCTCGGTAATTGATCGTATAATTTTTCCACTTTTGTTATTAATTGCGTCTCTCCCGGACGTTTAATCTACAGTCCGGATAGACGGAAGACTAATTGCTTTCACTCGAAGCCGTTTTGTCGACACCTTTTTTTGTACTAAGATAATATACGTACACAGATGAGTGATTGGATAACGTGGAAGGTAGTAACATTTGTATTTAGGGTCCATTACTTTTAAGCAATGCGAAAACTGTAAGCACTGCGTGAACTGGAGACAAGGCGTAATATGGAAGCAAGGCGGAAGCTTGTAAACTGCCGCCAAATACCAATAGGTGTGTTCCGGCAGCTGCACTTGAGAGCGAGTTCCAGGTTTAGCGTGTCTACCAACTTAGGCCATATCGTTACTTAAGATCAGATGAGATTATGGCCATAACGCTAAAACTTAAGTATAAAAAAAGACCTGAAAACAATACGAATGCTGTTCCTAGCCTCGAGCAAATAAGGGTCGCAATAGGGTTTTTAAAGGGTACATGTTGTAGTATGAGACCCGTTTAACATACCTTTCTCGCAGCCTCCCTAAGCAGATGCGAAACAAAATTGCCCACCATAGAAACGTTTTCTTTGTGACGATGTTACGCAAAATTGTGGACACGCTAAACCTAACTGAAGGGCTGGCTCAATTGAAACTGATCGAAGATTTCAATACGTATTTGGTGGCTAATTTTCAAGTTAAGGGTGGTAGCTAGTAAAGCGTATTAGAAAAAGCCTTATCACCATTCGAATTCTTCGGCCTCATAAAAAATAATGGCCAACAGCAAAGTTTTTTGGTAAAAATTGACCCGCCCCGAGTACAACTCTTAAGGTAACATGGAAAAATCTCTGTAGAAAGTCAATTCCTTTTAAAATACCTGAGTTATCATACGATGTTATACATAAATTCAAAGTAATTTGATTTACAACTTTGTAAGTCACTGCAGAGGGTTTAACTTCGAATGCGCTGCATTCCTCTGTCCTCTTAAAAATAATGGGTGTTTTTTTTAACTGTCGTCTGTGGTAGTCGATAAAATTGTCATTAACGCTACCATCCATCCCTCGGATTGCTTCACGAACCGAGTTATATCATCTCGTTATTTTGTAATCATAAATCTGATTTGTTGGTTTCTCGATTCATCTATCTATCAAGTTACGTGTGGGATAATGTCTTTTCATATTAAAGTTCATTAGTGCTTTCTTGAGGCCTAAATTGAAAGCAAAATGTCTATATAATTGCTATTTTAGAGTAAAAGCTAGGAAGTAGTTGTTTTGGTTAAGCGGTGAATAGGTTCCTTGCGAATGGTTTGGAAAAGTATAACTGATTCTTCATTATACAGAGAGTTAGGCAATTGGTTACGTTCTAAATATTTTGTAGAGTGCGGGGCTTGACGAGATGTGGAATTGAGTGACATTAAAATAAAAAAGTAACAGATGAATCTATAAATTAAATTGACGCGATGATGACTTAGTGGTAGTGTGTACGAATTTTCATCTAAGGACCTGACTTCGAATCCACCTACAATGAGCTTGAGCTTTCGGTGAAGGAAAACATTGTAAGGAAACCATATCTTGGTGGCAGGGCGTTTTCTAATGCCCGCCTGGGTAGCTACCACCCTCAAGTTGCAAACCTGCCGCCAAATACTAATAGGTGTGTTCCGGCAGCAGCACTTGAGAGCCAGTTCCTGCACAGTTTTAGCATGTCTACCAACTTGGGACGTATCGTCACTTAAGATCAGATGAGATTATGGCCATAACGCTAAACCTTAAGTATAAAAAAAATAATAATAATTGAAGCGATGATAACTCAGTGGTTATGTATACGACTTTGCGTCTAGGGACCTGAGTTCGAATCCACCTACAGTGAGCTTGAGCTTTCGGTGAAGGAAAACATCGTGAGGAAACCATAGCTTAGTGGCAGGGCTTTCTCTAATGCCCATCTAGCTAACAACCACCCTCAAGTTAAAAATCTGCGGCACAACATCAATAAATGTGTTCAGGCAATTGCACTTAAGAGCCAGTTACTCCACAAGTTTAGCGTGTCTACCAACTTGGGCGGTATCGTTATTTAAGACCAGGTGAGATTATGGCCATAACACTACACCTTAACCATAAAAACAATACATATTTTATAAATTATAATAGAGGAGAAATGTATTGATAAAGAAGTAAAAAATAGATTACATTGAATGTTTGAAATGTCCATTTCAATCATTGCAAAACGACTAGGTTTAGTTTGCTTGAATTTGAGACAATAATAATTAATGTTATATGGATTAAAGTACTCAATACTTTTATCCCCTGAAATGAAAGGTTTCCTCCGTGATGGAGTAGGAAAGTTATGATCTGTGTGGTTAATGAAATTCTTAATAGGTTGATGCAGTTTTCTATCTTCGATAGCTGGCCACACTAAAAACATCTAAGTTATGCTTTATATTTATGGTATTAGAATACTAAAAATATATTGTAGATTGTTTATTTTTTGTGGTTGGGTTTATCGTATTTATATCTATAAGCAATTGGGATCATCTCAATAGAATGATAGAATAATATGGGTTATAATGCAGTTGAAATTACTCACATAAATCTTATCGGTGCCTCATAAATCGAGAGAATTGTTGAAAGCAATTAAGACATTAACTTTCCTTCATCGAATAACCGGTTTGAAGCAGAGATATCCGATTCAAACTTACCAAGTTTTCACTGGCTTCCCGCCGACTTCGGGAAGGCTTTTATTGGCTTTTGAGGTTTTTTTTTTTTACAACTTTATATTATTCGCGGAAGTTTTTCAAAAGTATTGACCTTTTTCATGATTGATGATGTTTACTTTGCAAAATTCTTTTCAGGTTTTTAAGAGTGTTTGCGGATTATCTGGTGAAGTTTTCTGCTGTTATAAGTTTTTTTTTTTGTAATTTCTTATAACGGAGAATGACTATTATTCGAGGTAACACTGAGAATGGATATGTCATGTTGCCGTGTCTGCCTCTTGGGTACTGATATACACTGAATTGTTGTTAGTGTGTTGAGTTTATTACTTTTGGCTAGTATGCCCCATTCAGGTACAAATACTTGCTAGAATTGGATATACGAAAGTTAGATTCAATATGGTTGATTCATGAATATGTTCGAGGTAGTAACACCAGTGACAGAGGAGCTGACAAATAATAAATGTGCGTGGCATGAACGTATTATGAAAAGATATGAAAGCCATATAATTATAAAGTGAAATATGAAGGTGGATGGATGTAGGGGGAAAAGAAGACTGAACCAAATATGAACGGACTGTGTTAGAAATGTATTTGTGTAAAAGTAGACAACTGATGGAGTTGAGTGAAAGAAGAAAAAATGTTGTGCCGAACCTAACTAGATTAAATAAGGGTAGAAGTAAGTAGAAGTAGTAAGTAAGTAGTAAGTAGTAGTAAGTAGAAGAAAGGTTGCATGGTGGTAGGGCTTGGCTAGCTACCACCCTCAAGTTAAAACTCTGCCGTCCAATACCAATAGGTGTGTTCCGGCAGTTGCACTTGAGAGTCAATTCATCCACAGGTTTAGCGTGTCTACCAACTTGGGCCGTATCGTCACGTAAGATTAGAAGCGATGATAGCTCAGTGGTAGTGTGTACGACTTCGCGTCAAGGGACGTGGGTTCAAACCCAAGCACCTACAATAAGCTTGAGCTTTCGGTTAAGGAAAACATCGTGAGGAAACCATAGCATGGTGGTAGGGCTTTTTCTAATGCCCGCCTGGGTAACTACCACCCTCAAGTTGTAAACCTGCCGCCAAATACCAATACGTGTGTTCCGGCAGCAGCACTTGAGAGTCAGTTTCTCCACAGGTTTAGCGTGTCTACCAACTTGGGCCGTATCGTCACTTAAGATCAGGTGAGATTATGGCCATAACGCTAAACCTTAAGAATAAAAAAAAAAAAAAAAAAAGGGGATTTAGATTGGTTGATCTCAGAACGTGAAAAGATTAAGGTCGCAACTTAATTGAATGCAACCGTCATATTGCTGATGAATGTCTTTTTATCCCCGAATACAGATTTTTAACGTGTCTGTAGAGTTCTCACGTCTTCCCGAATTTGAACGGAATTTGATATTTAGACAGATTTGGTTCTGGTATCTACTCACGTTCCGGCCACAGCCCCAGCTGTGGTTCAGCCACTTTATGGTGCCCTTGCGTTTGTGGCCGTCCAGGGTGAGTACCTTCCACACTTGCCTCATAAGCCTGGCCAAATTTTAAAAGCCCCTCAGACTAACGGCGTAATTAACCTCATTAGAAAAAAAAAAGTATATTGTACTTGGGAGAAGTTCCTACGCATCTGTTGTCGCGAAAGGACGTGATTGTGCTGAGTATGAAAATTTATATAAAGTAACCATAGTTTCCGAAATTAAATAAATACCTTTTCTATGCCTCGCTAGGTCGCTTCGAGCCGAATTTACCGAAATTAGCGTCACAGAAAAGATTGCGTATCGTAATTTCAAAGCTCTACCATGAGACGTTTCACGTCAATTGTATTAATACTTTTTGTAAGGGTTGAACAGTGTTGCGCGTTTTTGAAAAATCATCCCTCAAGTCGACACGATAAGGATGATTTCAATTATTCAAATCACTGTTATCACTAGTAATTAATGTTTAGTCATTAGTGAACCCTCAGTTATATGCGAGGTAGATATATATAATATAATGTTCTGTGTCCGTTTGTGTTATATCCGGTTACCTATATCAGTGTATTATCGATAATTTGGCTTATTAACCAATTGCCGGATAGAATTATCTACCGAAGGCCTAAATATGGTGTTAGATGGAGTGCACAAGGCTTATGATCACTAAGTATACTGTGATTCCTTTGAGTCACTTTGTTGTGGTCGCAACTATAAATATGTTTACTGTGATTATTTGAGGCTAACTGAAGTGATGATGGTTCAATTGGTAATGTATACGGACGCCGCGTTAATGGACGTGAGTTCGAATCCACCTGCGATAAACCTAAGGTTTCGGTGATGGTAGTAGGGTCTTTTGTAATTTCCATCTGCTATCCATAAGCTGAAACTTTGCCGTTAAATACCTATAGGTGGTTCCGGCAGTTGTACTTGAGAATCGGGCCTTATACTAGCGTGTCCATCGTTTTGGGCCACATTGTCACTTAACATCAGATGAGATTGTGGCTGTAATGTTATCAAATCATATCAAATCACTTTTCAGGCCCTAAATGCATATATAAGCGCCTGTTTATGAACGTCAAAATTCCCACCGGTTCGGAAAATAACACAATCATCGGATAGAACCGGTAAGATACTTCTCGATTAGATTATATATATAAGATATATAATATATTCGATATGATTTGATAACATTACGGCCACAATCTCTTTTGATATTAAGTGACATTGTGGCTCAGGACGGTGGATGGTGGTATGGTGTATTGCATGGTGGTAGGGTTTTTTCAAATGCCCGCCTGCCTAGCTACCACCCTCAAGTTGTAAAACCTGTCGCCAAATACCAATACGTGTGTTCCGGCAGCTACACTTGAGAGCCAGTTCCTCCACAGGTATAGCGTGTCTACCAACTTGGGCCGTATCGTCACTTAAAATCATGTGAGATTATGGCCATTACAATTACAATTGCTTAAACAGATGACAAGGGAGAGATGTTAGTTCCAGACAACATTATAGTTCAGATAGAGATCCACTCTGTAATAGCCATATATTTTATAGGTTTAGTTCTGCATTAAACCTTTAAATCATATAAGAAAACTAGCATTCACCTGTGGTTTCGCTCGCGTTAATATTGATTCTGGCAAAGAAATCGGATGACGCAATAAAAAAATCATATAAAGTTTCCCTCCCTCTCTTTATCCCGCTACTAATAAGTTTTTCGCGAAAAAAGGTAGCCTATGACCATTTCCAGGTTTACATCTATCTTAACACCGAAATTCACCATAATCGATTCAGTGGTTTGGGTATTAGAGTGTCACAAACAAACTTGTTTTCGCATATTTTTTTATAGTTAAGTTAAGCGTTATCGCCATAATCTCACCTGATCTTAAGTGACGATACGGCCCAAGTTGGTTAGACACGCTAAGCCTCTCTAGGAACTGGCACTCAAGTGCAACTACCGGAACACACCCATAGGAATTTCGCGCCAGATTTTCAACTTGAGAGAGGATTAGATAAAACCCTGTCACCATGCTATGGTTTCTTCACGACGTTGTTCTTCACCGAAAGCTCAGACTCATTGTAGGTGGATTCGAACTCGTGTCCCCTGACGCGGACTTGACTATCACTGAGCTGTCATCGCTTCAAATATTATTATACCAAGTAAGGAAGTAAGCATAATGTGTGTAGCCTTTCTTATTTATTTCCGCATTAAAAAAAAACTTAAAAGAAAAAAAAACACTTTTTAATAAAATAATAATAACAGACAACCATTAAAATGTCTAGTCGAAAGTAAGTCCTCGTAAGTTACAGTAAAAATGACATAAAACAGGCCGATGTATCTTGGAAATGACTTCGTAATGTACGTAAAAAGGTTCTTAAGTGGAATTACTACTAATTTCGACTACCCAATATGGGTGGGTTCAAAACCTTACGGTCTGTGCATCAGTTTTGATTGTCGCCGTGTGTGTCGTATCTCTTAGTCAGTCAGCGTATATGGAGCTTTATAATTAGGAACGGCCTTAGTGTATAGGCGGATGCGATTTGTCTATGAGAATTTTACGTTCGGATAGCGTTTTTGATCTGACATGCTATTGTGTGACGATGTGATATAAGATTGTAGACTCGCTATGCCTAGTGGAGGAATTGACATTTATGTGTTTCTTTTTTTTATCTTAGCTCGGCAAAGTGACTGGACTTCACCTGATGATAAGTTTCAGTACAGTCCAGTAACAGTACTGACTGCCGTAAGGGCAAATGTCCTTCGTCAGTCGCAACTGTCTTCCCGGACCACAAGTACGACTCATGTAAAAATGCTGGAACACAACTCGTTTTCTTATGGAATGTAGTAGTAAGCTGTAACTTTGTCTGTTTCCTGCATTTACACGCGTAAATCGCTGCAGCAATTTTATTAAATTTTGATGTAGTTATATACTGGACCTTGGAGTAATATATGAGCTGCGTAGTCACCATATCAAATTTCATAAAGAATCAGTAAGTAGTTTCAGAATTATGCGCGTACAAACGGACCGACAGAATTTTTTTAAATCAAAAACCACTTTTTCACTCTGTTACGCTAGCAAAATTTGGTTATAACTAATGAAAAAAATATTACGAACGAATTTAGCTTAGCTACTTAGAGATTTACTGTTACAATTAGAGAAGGTAAATTAGATGGACGAGTGCGTCCGCGAAAGGTCTGGCTCACACTGTTTTGAATCTCTATTAAATACGTGCTGCTGAGTGAACCACACGTCGCGCAAACACTGCAAAATAACTACTATATCACTACAGTCTATTCAATTATTTATACCTTGCATTGATTATTATAAAAATATTACACGTTTTTAAGTTTCAGATTACACTGAAAAAACTTTTATATATCACATCTTCTCCCCTATACATTATAATATTATTGCAACCAAGGCAAAACTGTAACATTGCACTTGGAATGTATAAATTGTAGTCATTTTAGAGGCCAAACCGTTTTTTATTTTTTTTGGTTTTGATTTTCTGTCTGATCTTTCAGACTCGCATCACTTAGCAATGACTGAACAGATTTTGTTGAAATATTGTTGAAATGTGAGAAGAAATATCTTGTATCATGGGTTAATATATAAGATATATTTTATGAAATAAAACAAAAAAGGATTCCTTTGAAATAATGGATAAAAGTGTAACTCCAATTCTGTTTGACAGATCACTATAAAATTTGGCACAAATCTGTGTTTTTTTCATGAAGATTTTTTTTTATTGGCGCTGTAATTGGCACCCTGGTTGAGTTATTGAGTACTAGGGAAGTCAGAACAAGACCTATTTAGCGTACTCTCAGTCTTTAGTTTAGTCTTTTATATATTAACTACCTTTTACCCGAGGCATCGCTCGTATTTTTTTCTATAGTTAAGGCTTAGCGTTATGGCCATAATCTCACCTGATCTGAAGTGACGATACGGCCCAAGTTAGTCTACTAACTAAGACGCTAAACTTGTGGAGGAACTGGCTCACAAGTGCAACTGCCGGAACGCACCTATTGGTATTTGGCGGCACATCCTCAACTTGAGTGTGGTAGCAAGCCAGGCAGACATCAGAAAAAGCCCTACCACCATGCTATGGTTTTCTCACGATTTTTTCCTTCACCGAAAGCTCAAGCTCATTGTAGGTGGTTAGATTCGAACTCACGTCCCTAGACGCAAAATCGTACACACTACCACCGAGCATTTAAGCCATTAAATTTTTTTTTTAATCTTTTATTTCAATAAAAATCAGCCTATGTTACTTCTAATACCTCCAAGAATATATGTACAAAGTTTAATGAGGATTGGTTAAGTAGTTTTCGCGTGAAAGCGTAACAAACAAACTTACATTCGCATTTATAATATTATTAGGGATATGTGAAGAGAAAACTTCCGTTTCTCAGATTTGTCGCAGTTGAAATGTATGTATATTGATCAATGCAGAAAGTTAAGATGTTTATAGAGTATGATAATAAATACATAAATTAAATTAAATTTCAAACACACATATAGTTTTTAATGGAATTATCTTTCAATAATCAAAAACCCCATCACAGCAACATACTGTTTCTGTAAGCAATAATTCACTTCACTGTACACTTGATCTAGGGGTATAGGTGGTCGCCTTCCTGCTGATGCACATTGAGAGTTCGAACTCCACACAGGTCATTATTAATCATTTTTAGGTTTCACATTATGGCCATATCGTCACTTAAGATCAGGTGAGATTATGGCAATAATGCTAAACCTATAAACTATCTCACCTGATGGGATGAGTGGCGATGTGGCCCAGGGTGGTGGACATGCTAAGCCTAGTGGAAAACGACCAGCTCTCAAATGCAACTGCCGGAACATACATATAGATATTTGGGGGCAGATGTTCAAAGTTAATAATAGCTAGCCAGACGGGCGTTGGTGAAGGCCCTCCCACCATACTATGGACTCATCACAATGCCCATGTATACCGAAAACTCAACCTTTTCGCAGAGATTCCTTCACACTACCAACTGAGCTATCATCGCTTCAAATTTGTAATTGTTCTGAACCTGGCTATTTCTTTGTGTGCGTGTTTGACATTAACGAAATGAACTCCACAGGCATGTGCCGTTACAAAAAGAAAAGTAATATTTATTCCTATGTTCGTTCATTTAATCGCGGCCGCTCATCACTAAGTCCTGTTATAGGGTGCGTTCACCTTTGAAGAGTTTGTCGCGTCACCATGTAGGGCCACTCGACACCCACTTTTACATCGGTTCTATCATATTAGCTGCCGATGTGGAGTCCTTTTGTTTGATATATAGTGATGAAACTGCATACGTTTTTATTGTATGGATAATTTTCTGTATTCAGATTGTCATGGACATGTTCTGTATCGATATAAATATTAGCTGACTCGATGAACTTCGTATCAAATTACAGATCTTTGAATTATTCAGATTTTCATATTATACACATGAAACTTCCTCATGAATCACTCTATTTGTTGCTGAAAACTGCATTAAAATCCGTTGAATAGTTTAAAAGATCTAAGTTAACAGACACCGGAAGTGACTTCATTATATACTATGCAAAGAAGATTATGTTGGGGAAAAGTTTGTTATTTTGAATGCGCTAATCTAAAGAATTATCAGCCGGAATTCACGAGGTTTTCTTTGAGAAACACTTTACGATACTTATTGAATATTACATTTCCGCCAATAGAAGCAGAGCTGTGTTGAAAATAGTTACCAAAACAGACAAATAATATTACCTAATTTTAAGTTCCACGCGAACGACGTCGCGGTCACAGCTAGTATATTGTAAAAGTTTTCCGCGACGTATGTTTTTCGAAACGTGGTAAACTGTAAATAGTTTTCAACAAAGGACGTAACGTTTTACGAGAAAAGTCCAGGTGTATAATTCCACAAAGGTTTTATGTAAATTGACTGAAAATGTGTCGAGATGAATTTCGAAGACGCTTGGAAAAGCCAGGCTAAGGTTTACTGGCCTGTATTGTTTACAAGGATATAGTTATATAACAACAATATAGTAGAAAAATTATAAAATAATTATTAAAGTATAATAAAAATTAAATGCGTATCATCCTCTATTATTATCTCAATAATGAAAATATTGGTAGAAAATAATTTTAAATAAAAAAAATAGTAAGTAATTTTTCGAGTAGTTGTTTATGTATTCCTGTAAAATTATAGCTCAGTGGTAGTGTGTACGACTTCGCGTCAAGGGACGTGAATTCGAATCCACCTACGATGAGCTTGAGTTTTCGGTGAAGGAAAACATCATGACGAAACTATAGCATGGTGGTAGTGCTTTTTCTAATGGCCGCCTGGCTAGCAACCAACGTGAATTTAAAAATCTACCGCCAAATACCAATAGGTCAAACAAATTTCATAATAAATTTATCCCCCCCTTTACCGATGGCATTAATATTAATTTATTTAAAAAAATCGGATGACGACAGAAAAAAATTCATAATAAATTCATCCCTCTCTTTACCCCACATCCAATAAGGTTTTCGATAGTAACAGTAGACTATCACCATCTCCAGCTTACCGTCTATATCTATATCAAAATTCATCATAATTGATTCAGTGGTATAGACGTGGAAGCGTGATAAACAAACAAACTCACTTTAACATTTATAACATTAATAAGGATTAAAATTATAGCTAAGATTAGCTGGTAATTTATCCAAGATTGTGTATAGTCTTACAAATTTTTTTATATTACATTCGCATACTGATCTAACATTCATATTTAACGTTATTACATACGTATGAACAGAATATTTAATTAAATAAAATAACCCTAACTATAAAGAAAATAAAAAGGTATTTATCTTAATAAATAAACATCGGGTCCAACCATTCTTCATATTGCTCTTATAGCGATGATAGCTCAATGGTTGTGTGTACGACTTTGCGTCAAGGGACGTGAGTTCGAATCCAACCACCTACAATGAGCTCAAAGCTTTCGGTGAAGGAAGACATCGTAAAGAAGCCATAGCATAGTGGTAGGGTTTTCTCTGATGCCCGCCTGGGTAGCAACTACCGTGAAGTTGAAAATCTGCCGCCAAATACCAATAGGTGTGTTCCGGCAGCTGCACTTGAGAGCCAGTTCCTCCACAGGTTTAGCGTGTCTACCAACTTGGGCCATATCGTCTCTTAACATCAGGTGAGATTACGGCCATAACGCTAGCCTTAACTATTAAAAAAAAGTACCTGTACCCAACAATAGCTATTTAGAAACAGCTTTTGAATTATTCCGACAAACACTAAACCATTCGCAAAAGTAATGTTTTAGATAGCTAATTGTGTAAATTTCTTATTGTTACAGTGCTACATTGCGTGGAAGGCTTTCAACAGCAATACTTCAGGGTGGTACCCAGGAGTCTGAGGGTGCAGGAAGGTTCGGAGGCTGTACTAGAATGTGCAGTCTCCAACCTAGCTGGACAGGTGCAGTGGACTAAGGATGGATTTGCCCTCGGTAAGGATATTTTTGTTTATTTAACCAGCTGACCCAGTAAACTTTGTATTATCTATGATTTTGATTAGCTATATTCAAGCCTAATCAACCTTCCGACTTCAATTCGTTAAGATCAATAGAACTGGCTATGTCTAATATCGTTTCCGTTTTTCATCTCTTTTCCTTATTGAATGAAACTTGTTTATAGCTCCAATGAATTAAATGTCTTTAAACTTTACGAAATTTAAATATAGGTTCATTCAAACTCACGTCCCTTGACGCAAAATCCGTACACACTACCAACTGAGCTATCATCGCTTCATTATTTGTCATATTATAAATAAACTTTACCCTAAGAATAACGAATAGTATAATAAAATAATTATTCAATTTAGTCCATTAATTTTGATATACATATGATATTTCTTACATAATATTGCAAACATAATATTAACCACAGTATGATTCAACACAATAATAACTACTAAGAGATAGCTGTCCATTGGACGGCTTCGCATGACAGCATGCTAGTTGGAAAACATAATATTAGAAAAGCAAAGGTAGCCCAAATACTTTGAGGATGAGTTCCGAAAACAGTTTAGAACCTTACTGAAGTTTAGCTGATTTGGAGATGCAAGACCATAAAGGGCTTATAAGTAACTAACTAAGTTAACATACCCTTTCCTGTAGTCTTAAATCCATATGAAATGAAGTAGATACCAACTTTCAAACTTCAATACGAGTATCAATGAACAATTCATCATCAATTTTACACAAAGCATGAAACTTGTATACTATCATTAAGAAGTTTTTGTGTTACATTTCAAATCAATCGGTGAATATTCTTTGTGTATTCAATATAATCATTGTTACCACGGATAATATCCATTTTTATTAAGTCGGTATTTAAAGTCCTATCCTCACGGACTTTCTCATAGTAACGGACGAATTCAAACCCATTACCCGTGCTCAGGCCACAGAAAAAGGGGCATGTGTTTACTCAGCAGGTGCCAATCACCCAACATTACCTACTCAAACGCTCCACTGTGACATTTCAAACTCCCGTGTTGCCATATTCCAGGGACAGCGTCCTCACTTCTTCTACTGCCGTTAGTTTTTGTACCTTTGAAGATAAGAATAAGATACAGTTAAATTTGAAGAAATTGCTTCTATATGAGTCTTTACTACGTCAAGAAAAAAAACGACCATCCAAATTCTATGGTCCCGTCTTGAAACGTTGCAGCTATGGTCTGATCAAGCTCAGTAATAGTTTTTTAGGTAATAGTGTTAGGTTTTACAATAAAGTGTCGAAGCACATTACTGAATTACCGGGCAGTGAGTTCAAGAGCCATGTCAGACGCGATGTCAAAAGGCTATTTTAGGATGGATCAGTATGTGAGCGATCGTGATCTCACTGCACTTCCGGTAATAACTACTGTAACACGTGAAACTATTATGAAAAAAAATGATAAAAATAATAACTATAGAAAAAAGATGCAGATCGAGTTTAATCCCGGTTCTTCTCGATTATTGCGTTACTTTCAAAACCGAGGGTAGTTTTGACGTACATACGAGACTTCTTAGGGCCTAAATTGAAAAAAAAAAATTTTAACATTCATGGACGCCTTCTTAGGGCCTAAATTGATTAAAAAAACTTATTTGACATTCATGTGCGCTTTCTTAGGGCCTAAATTGATTAAAAAAACTTATTTGACGTTCATGTGCGCCTTCTTAGAGCCTAAATTGATCCTGAAAGAACTCTCTTGAAGTCTTTTTTTTCCCCAGCTTACATTGTTTGCGCAATATTTGACGGGAATATAATATCGAAAATAATTCCGCGCAAAATCTAGATTGAATTAACTATTCCTAATGACGTTGATGCTCTCAAAGGAGCTTCAACATACCGTCTTTACGGAATAACAGTCGCCCACTTTACCGGCTTAATATCAAAAGTAGAAAATTTTATTTATCGTCTATTGTTCGAGGCCTCCGTCTCCCAGACACGGCTAATGGATTGAGATGCTTTGTGTGAAAATGAATTGTTCTTGTTTTTCTAACCCGGCTCACTATTTCCTATTTTCCTTTTGAAAAAAGCGACCGTCAAGGGAATTGGCGGCTTACTTTGATCATAGTTATTATATTAATTAGCTCACTATTATCTAAAGTTCCTCAATGTATATTACGCTCCGTGTGTGTGACTTTGGAAGTGAAGTTTTTGTAATCCACCCGTCAGTTACTAATATTGGATTAGCTAAGTTAGATTTTTTTTATTTTTATAATTGAGGTTAGCGTTATGGCCATAATCTCCCCCGATCTTAAGTGACGATACGGCCCAAATTGGTAGTCAAGCTAAGACTCTGGAGGAACTGGCTTTCAAGTGCAACTGCCGGACCACACCTATTGTTATTTGGCTTCAGATTTTCAATTTGAGGGTTGTAGGTGGTAATCTTTGAATACTATAATGCGGAAAAATTTGTGTGTACGAACTAATTATAGGAACTACCAGTCGGAATACAAAAAATGTTTTTGTTTTTCTACAAAAACCTTCAGTCTATTTTACCGCCAATAGGAGTAAAGCTGTATTCGGGAAAAATATAAAAATGGCCAAAATCTTTTAAACAATAAAGGCGATGATAACGTCAATATATATGAGCTTGAATCCACTGCACCTATAATGAGCTTCAGCTTTCGGTGAAGGTAAACATCGTGAGGAAACCATAGCATGATCGTATAGCTTTTCCTAATACCTGGCTTGCAAGGTACCATCCTCAAGTTGAAAATCTTTCCCAAAATACCTATAGGTGCGTTTTGGCAGTTGCACTTGAGAGTCAGTTATGCCACTGGATTTAGCGTTCCACCACCTTGATCGTCAATGGTAAATAGCGCCTCAAGCATATGCTGAGATGACCGAAACAATCAGTGCTGATTTTAAGCTGGACCACAATAATTTTACTCATGAAGCGATGATAGCTCAGTGGTAGTGTACACGACTTCGCGTCAAGGGACGTGGGTTCGAATCCAAGCACCTACAATGAGCTTGAGCTTTCGGTGAAGGAAAACATCGTGAGGAAACCATAGCATGGTGGTAGGGCTTTTTTTAATGCCCGCTTGGGTAGCTACCACCCTCAAGTTGTAAACCTGCTGCCAAATACCAATAAGTGTGTTCCGGCAGCAGCATTTGAGAGCCAGTTCCTCCACAGGTTTAGCGTGTCTACCAACTTGGGCCGTATCATCACTTAAGATCAGGTGAGATTATGGCCATAACACTAAACCTTAAGTATAAAAAAAAAAAACAGTGTGTACATAACGGATACAGTGCTGCATTAGTATTTTTTTATAACTCAGGTTAAACGTCGATGTCTTTCCACGTTAGTTATATACATAGCTCCTACAGAGCTTCACTATTACTTGACGTAGTAGTTACAGAATCAATATAGCAAGTGACCCGATATGACAGTATCACACGGCTCAATAGAATCGACGTGGTTCAGAGGATTTGAACGTTTGCCTGTCGATTCAGCCCCGTATCTGATTGTAAGATACCCGTGGTCCATGCAAGAAGATAGTAGCGGGAATAAAATGCTTGCTGAAGTCGTGCAATGATGTGACTTTAATTTTTGTCAGAATAATAACTGAAAGCAAACAGAAAGCGATGATAGCTCAGTGGTAGTGTGCACGACTTCGCGCCAAGGGACGTGGGTTCGAACCCAAGCAGCTACAATGAGCTTGAGCTTTCGGTGAAGGAAAACATCGTGAGGAAACCATGGTGGGCTTTTTCTAATGCCCGCCTGGGTAGCTACCACCTGCAAGTTGTAAACCTGCCGCCAAATACCAATAGGTGTGTTCCGGCAGCTGCACTTGAGAGCCAATACCTCTACAGGTTTAGCGCGTCTACCAACTTGGACCGTATCGTCACTTAAGATCAGGTGAGATTATGGCCAAAAACGCTAAATCTTAAGTATAATAAAAAAAAGATGAGAAACTCGAGACGGTGATAGGCCAAATTTTCTCACGTAAAACATATTGGAAGCTGGGTTAAAAGAGGAATAAACTTTGTACGCAACTTATTATTGCTTCAGCCGATTTGTTTGACAAAACCAATATTATTCCGAGCGAAGCCGCACGTAAAACGTAAATTTCAATTAAAGTTCATTTTAAAGTTAATGGTAGCTTTAAAATTTTCAAAGATTTCCCATTTATTATCAACAAATTCTGTTCACCGTTCTGTGTTCGTTGTATAGACACTATAAAGGTATTTTAACGCCGTGTCTTATGCTTTAGACTTCATGGTAATTAGCCTAGCCATGTCTACTGTCACCTCACGGAATTTCTCTATCAATTGTCGTTGTGCATCGAAATTGGCCCTTCAATCCGTTCCGGGCACCAATTGTGCACGTATTAGTTTGAATACATCTTCGCCCGGCTAACTATGAGGGTTAGGAATTAGTTTGTGGTTAACGAGAGTGGCCTACGAGAGTTTGTAGATAACAATGGATAAGCGATACGCACATCCTTGGTGTATTGAAGACTGTGGTACAGTTTCGTAATGTCTTTGGTGTAAGTTGCAGACGGTCTATCGAGTCTATTCACACACAGTTATGTAAAATTATTATTATCATACTAATTTTTCTTTTATACTTAAAGTTTAGCGTTATGGCCATAATCTCACCTGATCTTAAGTGACGATACTGCCCAAGTTGGTGGATACACTAAACCTGTGAAGGAACTGGCTCTCAAGTACAGCTGCCGGAACACACCTATTAGTATTTGGCGGCAGGTTTACAACTTGAGGTTGATAGCTAGCCATGCGGGCATTTGAAAAAGCCCTACCACCATGCTATGGTTTCCTCACGATGTTTTCCATCACCGAAAGCTCAAGCTCGTTGTAGGTGCTTGGATTCGAACTCACGTCCCTAGACGCGAAGTCGTACACACTACCACTGAGCTATCATCGCTTCAAGAAGAAAGTTTTCATAATATTTTTAACGTAACACATAACGTTGTAGATGAGTTGTTAGAGTTTATTCCATAAGAAACGGTTTTCATATTTAACCCGCGGTTTGAAAATTTGATAAGAAGTAAAATCAAGTGTTAACTAAAAGTGAGGAGTTACCTTTCTTTGGGCAACGTATTAACCTTTCACGTCCAGATTATGTATGTATGCATATATAGGGATGTCGTTACAGGGTGGGTAGTTTATAACACCGATTAGTATAAAATGCGATGCGAGCCCGGCTGTGGGCTCAGTCGATGTGAAGTGAAACTCAAGCTCATTGTAGCTGGTTGGATTCGAACTCACGTCCCTTGACGCGAAGTCGTACACACTATGACCGAGCTGTCATCGCTACAAACTGGTGAAAAGCGAAATACAATGACTCCCGAGCTAGGTAATATTAAATACGTGTAAATTGTTTAGTCATGCAAAACCATGTGTAATCAATTACGAAGCGTGTAATAAAAGACCGATAACTGCAATACAGTCAAAAGTTAAACGCCTCGGTCACACCGCACAGACGTACGGATTAATTGCTTTTTTTTTATATATATATTCGATACGAAATTTGCATTCGAAACGCGGATACGCCGGTACCTACATACACGCGATCGTAATGTGTGGTTCGAAATGCGAGTTACAAAAATCTACGATTCGTTAAATTCATTTGTATTCTTCCACTGTTTTTTTATACTAACGGATAACTAATTGGCAGACGGCTCATGTAATAAATAGTTAACACCGTCTATGGACAGCCGTAAAACTGTGTTCCCTACCGTCTCCACCAATCGCACGTGTCCGCGCAAACGTCCGCGTAACCGCCGTCCTCGCTGCCGAGCCCGAGTGGTTAGTTTCGTTCCCGCACACCCGCCGCGGCCTCCCTCTGCAGACGCTTGATCCTAGGTTCGATCCTCCGGATAGGAACCCTCGAGTGACTCTGCTCCCGCGATACAGTGACACTCTACATTATCACACCGTATACCATCCATGTACACCCACACTATCGATAAGGTCGTGCTATGATCACTAAATTAAAGGACCTGTTGGTTAGTTAGGATCGCGAATCCTTTCTTCACTTTCCAGCAGCAGCCCAAGCCGAGGTTCGGCCATACTGGCACCCTTGCGCTCGCTGCCACGGAGCTGAGTGCCCTCAGCACTCGCCCCAAAAAGTTCGGTGAAGCTGTCAAAGCCCCTAATGCTAACAGCGTACGGCAAGTCGTAAAGAATAAAGTTGTTTTTAGTAGTGAGTTCTAATCCCTGCAATGAGCTTTGATATTCGGTGAAGGAAAACATTGTGATGAAATCATATCATAGTAGTAGGGCTTTTTCTATTGCCGGCGTGGATAGCTAGAGATACCACCTTGGAATTTAAAATTTGTCGCCAAATACCTATAAGACGTGTTCCGGCAGTTGCACTTGAGATCCAGTCCCGCCGCTGGTTTAGCGTGTTCACCTAAATGTATTACATAGTCACTTAACATCAGATAAAATGGTACCTAACGCCAAACATAGATAAATAAAAAGACCTTGGAGACGATATTACAATCCCTTTTTGAAGATACCCATATTATAGTTCTTGGGGTAAACTGCATAACACTGTTCAGGTTTAGTGCCAGGGTCCGACCACTTTCCCGGTCTTAAAAAAAAACATCGTGTTCAAACCATTTCACTTAAGATCCAGTCCTTCCACTACGCTCAGTGTCGATCATCTTGGTCTGCATCGTCACATAACATCAGGTGCGATTGTGGTGAAAACGCTAAGCCCACGCAACACGCAAAGTATCAAAAATATATTTGCATAGACAGATCGTAAAAAACAGTTTATCAAGAAAAAAAAAATGATTTTTGGCGTATAGGAAAATAATTATAGTTCAATGGGATGTGTGTAACTTACACGGATTTCAAATACGGAAATAAACTATCAACTATACATAAATATGGTTTATTTGTCGTAATCTACGTCAACGTATTCTGGTTTGAAGGTCTCTAAATGAAATAATTTGCATCACTCATTCACATGCAATCACTTTTAATGTAGGCATTCTCACGTAGACAATCTCTTTTAGAATGTATTAGGTTAGTACTGCAGTTGGTGATATCTTTTATATATATATATATTATTATACATGTATGCATGTATATATATTTCATAATTAATGTGTAAGATTTGTGTGTTTGAACGTCCTAATCTTAGAAACTAGTGGTCGGATATTTTTTTTATTTGATAGAACAATTATTGCTTTATATTTTTTATAGTTAAGGTTTAGCATTATTGCTATAATATCACCTGATCTTACGATACGGCCCATGTTGGTAGACACGCTAAACCTGTGGAGGAACTGGCTCTCAAGTGCATCTGCGGGAACACACCTATTGGTATTTGGCGGCAGGTTTTCAACTTGATGGTGGTTGCTAGCCAGGCGGGCATTAGAAAAAGCCCTACCACCATGCTATGGTTTCCTCACGATGTTTTCCTTCACCGAAATCTCAAGCTCGTTGTAGGTGCTTGGATTCAAACTCTCGTCCCTTGACGCGAAGTCGTACACACTAACATCGAGCTATCATCGCTTTAATCCATCTATATCCAACTGGCAGTAACCCTAACATTTCCTCTTCTCCAGGATTCTCCTCTGTGATTCCCGGGTACCCGCGGTACACGATGTTCGGAGACCGAAGACACGGCGTCTACAACCTTCGTATTGTGAACGTCACGCTCGAGGATGACGCAGAATATCAGTGCCAAGTTGGACCGGCGCAGATGCATAAAGTCATCAGGGCTAATGCTTCGCTCGTCGTCATATGTAAGTACTTAAGTGACTAAGTTTTATGTTCAGTTCGAATACGAACATTATTAAAAAAAATCTGGAAAATCTTATACACGCGGAGAAAACAAAACTGTCTACATTTTTTTATAGAATACACTGAGGTTTGTCAGTCGGCACTAAATAAAGAATTGAAAACCGCTTAATAAACAGAATCATTATTATCCTTACTAATAATATTAATGCGAAAGTGAGTCTGTTTGTTACGCTTTCACGCCTCAACCGCTGAATCGATTATGATGAATTTTGGTATAGAGATACATGAGAACCTGAAAACAGTGATAAGCTACTAAACTTATTGGAAGTGGGATATAGCGAAGGATAAACTTTCATTGTGTCATTTGATTTGTTTGACTAAATCAATTATAATAATTATTACACCATTTTAAAGTAAAGTTTTCGCAGTTAATCAACCATTGGTTAAACTTATGAAAGTGACACTCATAGTTATGCAAAGTTTTACTCTAACAGTTTACCTCAAACAAATACATTATTACTTAACCGGCTTTCTGTATAGGCGACTAGATTATTATTGATAACCGTATCTGTCAGTATTTAACAATCTTAGTGTGGCAGAGATGAGTATGCAAAGTTTTACTCTAACAGTTTGCCTCATATAAATACATTATTACTTAACCCGCTTTCTGTATAGGCGACTAGATTATTATTGATAACTTTATCTGTCAGTATTGAACAATCTTAGTGTGGCAGAGATGAGTATGCAAAGTTTTACTCTAACAGTTTGCTTCATATAAATACATTATTACTTAACCGGCTTTCTGTATAAGCGACTAGATTATTATTGATAACCGTATCTGTCAGTATTTAACAATCTTAGTGTGGCAGAGATTACACAAAGTTAGCCATGGATTGCAATGTTCGTTAACTTGTTTCGATATATCGGCTAACTTGAGCCGGGGGTGCAGATAATGGCGTTGTCTGTCGGTATGTATATCCTATACTTCCACTGGAATTATAATATTGTCATAAAAGTTAAAAGATTCTAAGACTTTCTAGAAGAATGTTTACTTTGTTTGTCAAGTATTAAATATCAATATTCATAACGTAATTTACGTATTTATAAAACCGATTTCATAAAATTATTTATATTTTCACCAGTTACATGTTTTATTTATTTACACAATTTTATAGTAATGTCATTCTTTGTTTTCTTTTTCCCTTTTTTAATTGTTCCATAGTGAACAAGCCAAGACCACAAATCATACTGCCTAATCATATTTTTTATTTTCTATCCATATACGTTTATTAATACTTTATTATATCGTGTTAATGGACATGTCTATTTCTAGTATTATATTTTATTGAAATTTTTAATCATTTTTTTTTTACCTTACAATCTTTATCTTATTAATATTAAAAAGTAGTGCTGACCGTGACATCACGTTGGACCATCTGAAAACTAGCGCTGCAACTCATTATACGTTGTAGCATTTTAGCTGAGATGGGGCCATTTACGGCCTCACACAACTGATTAGTGGACACCCTCTGCCTATTATATATACTAGGCTATTGTTAGTTCTCGCCCAAATTTATTATTATTATTATAGTAATCATTTAGTCATTATTATTATTGTGTGCGTTCCGTAATAAACGTATTCTCTTTCTTTTTCTTTTTTTCTACTTGACACACTTTGGCTGCAATCTCATCTGAGGTTAATTGACAATGAGGCTCAAGATATACGATATACAAATATATATACGAATATATATACAAATCTATACGTATTTGGTGGCTGATATTCAACTTGTGGATGTGGTATCTATCCACAGGGGAAATATAAAAAAGCCCTTCCACCATGCTATGGTTTCATCACGATCTTTCCTTCACCGAAAGCTCAAGTGCATTTTAGGTAGATTCGAACACACGTCTATCGACGTGGGATCGGTACACACTGCCAACTGAGCATTCAACGCTTTCTGTTATAATCATCTTTCAATTTTTTTTTATTTTGATGCGATGATAGCTCAGTGGTAGCGTGTACGTCTTCGCGTCAAGGGACGTGAGTTCGAATCCAATAAGCTTGAGCGCCCGCTGAAGAAAAACATCGTGAGGAAATCATAGCATGGTGGTGGAGCTTTTTCAAATGCCCGCCTGGCTAGCTACCACCCTCAAGTTGTAAAACCTTCCGTCAAATACCTAGAGATGTGTTCCGGCAACTGCATTTGAGAGCCAGTTCCTCCACAGGTTTAGCGTGTCTACCAACTTGGGCCGTATCGTCACTTAAGATCAGGTGAGATTATGGCCATAACGCTAAACCTTAGCTATAAAAAAAAAACCACAGGTCTACAAATACCAGTCGCACGAAATGAATTTAAAATGGCTAAAGGTTGGAAAACAGCCTTTTAAATAGATAAAACCTTCGCTAAAGATGACCGAAGGCAAATAGAGTCACCACAAATATTAGAGGTTAAAGTTTTATTCGTTGTTAGGTGACCTGGCATATTTTGTTCTACCGTTTCTAGTAATCTATACCATTCAGTGATCTATATTATTACAGTCACTTAACGAAAAACTATTGTATCTTTTAACTAGGTTGAAATAACGAACATAACATACGAAGCGATGATGTCCTGTGTTGGTAGTCTGTACGGAAATGGTCCTGAGTTCGAAGCTCCGCAACAAACCTGAGTTTAATGAAACCTAAGCTTAGTGGAAGGGCTTTTTCTAATACCCGTCTAGTTAGCTACGGATTCTAGTTTTCCTTCACCGAAAGCTCAAGCTCATTGCAGGTGGATTCGAATTCGTATCCATCGACGCGAGGTCCGTACACGCTATCGAGTTATCATTGCTTCTAGAACGATGTCGAAAGGAAATAATAACAATCGAAGGCTTTATTCGTTTTCTCGCCCCGCGCGCACTACGCTACCAATTTATTGAGTGGTTAGCCACTTAATATTCCGCGAGCGCGACACAAACCGAATGTCTATTATCAACGTAATGCCATTACGTTTCCACAAAACATAATATTTTTTATGACTTACGTAAGGAACATATTATATCTCCACAATGGTACAGGGCTGTAAAATATAATATAACTCGACTCCCGCCCTCGTAAATTTTCTAATAACATCTCTTGCGTACACTTGACATATATATTTTTGTTGACTCACCCCTATTTGATATTCTCGATATTAACAATGACGAGGTAAGATTTTGGGGTGTTTTACTACAATACTACTGAGTATTATATATACTGTATAATCTATCTATAACTGTATAGTTTGTACTCTCCACTCTCTCTCTCTCTACTCTACTATCTATATAGTCTAACTGATATTATATAGACTATATAGAATAAGGCTTTTATGTTAATGGCCAGCAAACAGACAGACGGCCCATCTGATGTTAAATGGTTACCGTCGATTATGAACAATTTCAACACCAGGAGCATTACAGCCGTGTAGCCGAACGTGGAAACCTTATTTCAGTACCTTTTTGAAGGGCCACATACCATAACCAAAGTTCTAATGTGCGCGGCAGGAATGTTCTAGAGAATCTAACTGTTTTCACGAGACTTTGCTAAAAGCGTTCGAATATTTTTTTATACTGAAGGTTTAACATTATGGCCATAATCTCACCTGATCTTAAATGACGATACGGCCCAAATTGGTAGACACGCTAAACCTGTGGAGGAACTGGCTCTCAAGTGCAGCTGCCGGAACACACCTATTGGTGTTTGGCGGCAGGTTTTCAACTTGAGGGTGGTTGCTAGCCAGGCGGGCATTAGAAAAAGCTAATGCTATGCTATGCTATGGTTTGCTCGTGCCATTTCATTTGCATGCAATTATGCAATGATCACAATCATTATAACAGATATTTGTGCATTACCTAGCCCATGCGTTGTTCAGAAGTAAAATGAATCCTACATACAAGACCTAAATTTCTTAAAAATTAACTTAATTAATTGAAATAAAACTACTTTAAACGGATTTTATCGCGGTTATTTATTAAGTTTTGATCCCGACGTTTCGAAAGCTTTTCAGCCTTCGTGGTCACGGGGCGGACGAAACGTCGGGATCAAAATTTAATAAATAACAGCGATAAAATCCGTTTAAATTAGTTTTATTTCAATGAATAATATTCGCGTAAACCTAAGAAATCATTAACTTAATTAACTTAATTATTTATTAGTATAGGTTAACCAAATCTTTCAAGTATATTAAACAAAATGATCCTGCTTTCACAGTCAACAGTGAAGCCACCATTACCTAACATCGTCTGAACAGAGAATTCAGTTTTAATATAAATCTTGGATTTGGCGTTCAGAATATCATCCGAAATGTCTTTTTGGTTAATCTTCATGCGGTTGAAAATCTGCCGTCAAATACCTATAGGTGTGTTCCGGCAGTTGCACTTGAGAGCCAGTTCCTGTTGTTATCTTGGGTCACATTGTCACTTCACATCAAGTGAGATTGTGGCCATGACGGCAAGCCTTAACTGTAGAAATGGTGAATGTAAAAATAGATAGACAATTTGTCTTAAGGCTCAGGTATTTATTTCACTTTTATATTTGCACTTGGAAGAAATTTCATCAAATAAATTTTTAGCTTACACTATATTAGGGTCGATCAATGCATGTAGGGCCCAGAAATTATTGCGGACCCTACAATTGCTTATTGGATACGGAACTGGCGAATTTGAATAAAAGGCATCTCATAACAGTCGCAGTTCTATTATCGTGGCCGGGTCTATAGGGATGTGGGCCACGGTACTGACTTATCGATATTTTTAAAATTAAACTTATATCTCTTCGCCTCCAATTTATACGACCAGCTGTCGAATGTCGCCAGCTGTCCGCGAAGTAGGGGTAAAGTGAAGTAGTGATAGCGTGTAGAAACGCCGCGTCATGGGACGTGAGTTCGAATCCAACCACCTACAATGATCTTGAACTTTCGGCAAAGGAAAACGTGAAGAAACCATAACATGGTGGTAGGGCTTTTTCTAAAGCCTGCCTGCCGAGCTACCACCATTAAGTTGAAAATCTTCCGCTAAATACCATTAGGAGCCAGTCTCTCCTATAAAACCTGGAGTACACTTAGGATTCCTCTGGTGTTGTAGGTGTTCATGGGCGTCGTCGGATTTTTTTTTTATACTTGGGCAAATGCTTTTACGCATCCCCTCCCACCCCAGGGGGGACTGAGACACACTCATTTTTGTCTCTTTTCGTAATAATATATGTATAGGAGTCAAATTTGTGTGTCCGAAAATAAACTCTTGTTATAATCACTTGACTCCTCCCCTCCCCTCCTCCTACAACTGACTGCTAGGTATTGATTATCGAAAATTGATTTTCTCACATTGAATAACTTACAGCAATTTCCCGATTTCCATTATGAATCCCGAAGTTTTTGAATCTCCTTGCTTAAAGTTTTTGTTTTATTTCGTTTATACTGGATTTAATTGTACTGTAAATCTCACTTATTTTACAAGCATTTTTTGTTTCATAGTATTTCATTACTTTGGATTTCTTGATGACTTGGTATCCAAATGAACTCAAAATTGTAATTACATTTTAACAGGTTTAGAAACGTTTAATTTTTATTATTATTAACATATTTTTATTATTCAGAAGCGATTATAAAGAAACAAAGTTATAATAAAAATGTCATGAAATGTAAATAAGCACGTTTTAAATAGCCGTGGCTATTTCTGATGAAGGAATAAAATTCCAACCACCAAACTTTTTTTAAGCCATTTCCGATTATCATCTTCAGCGTAAAAACTACAATACGTAAAAGAGTGTTGTTAGTAGAAAAATATAAAGCTCATGGGCCTTCGGTAATGTTGCCGCTACAAAAAACGACCGATGAATGCTTCGCCTCGAGTGCCTCGCTTCGAAACCATGCAATAGCAGTATTCGTACTGCACCTAAATTACTTCGTGTAACTAACCACCTTGCTTCTAATAACCCTTAAAATTTAACCTTACCTGGAGTGATGATGTGACCAAAGTTGATGGACACGCTAAGCCTAGTCACACCTATAGGTATTTGGGGGCAGGTTTCCAACCTGAGGCCGTTAGCTAGGCAGGCAGGCATTCGAAATATCCTACGGTGTAAAATTGTAGGTGGACTTGAACTCGCGTCCTTTTACCTGACGTCCGTTCACACCAACTGCGCTATCATCGCTTCCTCCTACTAATACAGCTACTACCTAACGTAATTTATCGTCCTTCTAATATTATATATAAATTTAATTAATTATATCATCAAAAGAATCAACAGAAAGCCAATAAACCTGTTTCAATAATAAAAACTTATTAAAAACCTATTTAAGAAAATTAACTATAAATAATAATATATTAACTTTTCATACTTTTTAAAATAATATTAATTTGACAAAGCAAACATAAATTTCATTTAACATTCGCTTTACAAAATTACAAGTTACTTGGGAATATTATAATAGAAAATTGTTTCTTCACTTATTCAGGAATGGACTAAATTGTATTTCCCGAGGGTGCTATACGGGCTATGTAAAAACACGAAAATGTAGTAAATTAGTTTTCCGAAGTGTTCTTTCGCGGTAAGTATAGATTAACAAAAGAAATTAATTAAATTGAAGTAATTACTATTGCCCTTTTCAAATTTATTGTAGCTCTAGTTTTACTAAGTCTTAAAAGTAGAGAGATGTTTTCGTCTGTACGAATACGTGCCAAGCGAAGGCGACTTTCAGTTGGTGTCAGCCATTTTAAAACGGTGTTTTGGAATTAAAAGTGTTTTAATTAAACCCAATAATATCATTGATAGGTTTAGAATTTTCTTACACGCAGATTTATGTTTCCTTCCTTCTACCTGTACAGGCTCGAGAGAAGTTTGTAGGGGTCCCCGGAAATATAAATTACTGTTGTCTTGCTAGGAGACGTGTAACACTTTCATATTGCCTCCAATCTTATGCCGAGAGTAACCACCTTACCTTCTAATTATTTTACATATTACGGATTATTACTGCAAACAACTTCACGCTAGTGTGCAAGAAAAGAGGCTCTTAAATGTAGCTTCCGGAATAAACCGATAAGTAAATTTTCAACTGTAGGATGGTAGCGTGTTATGCATGCATTGTAGAAAACTCTTCCATTATGCAAGAGTCTTGGTAGTATTTTCTATCTTTCTTTGTAATACGGCACATAAAGACCAATTTTGCTTGGTGGTAGGGCTTTTTCTGAAGCCCACCTGGCTAGCTACCACCCTCAAGTTGAAAATCTGTCGCCAAATACCAATAGCTGTGTTCCGGCAGTTGCACTTGAGAGCCATGTTCCTCCAAAGGTTTAGCGTGTCTACTAACTTGGGCCGTATTGTCACTTAAGATCAGATAAGATTATGACCGTAACGCTAAGCCTTAACTTAAAAAAAAGCACACAGTGTATGTACATTGATACAACTAAAGTTTTATACAACATTGAAAAAGGGGCCGAGATCAGCATATGCTTTGGCAAACTGCTACAGCGTTGGTTTTCAACTGGACCTAAATATAAAAAAGAGGCCTATTGTACAGGGCTTATGACTGCGTGCATTTTGCCCCCAACACAGTCGAGTACTCTACCATTTTGTGCCAAGTTGTTGTATTAATCTTCGACAAATATCATGGACTGAGTGGATTTCGAAAGACTGTAAAACAAGATCCATAGCAAAAATAGCTCAGTGGTAGCGCGTACGAAAGTCAAGTTAACGGACGTTAATTCGATTTTCTGTAATGAGCTCAAGCTTTCGGTAAAGAAAAAACTCCTAATATAACCATTGTATCGTGGTAGGGGATTATCTAATTTCCACATAGCATATTACCTTCAATAATGATTTCTTATGTTTACGCGAATATTATTCATTGAAGTAAAACTAATTTAAACGGATTTTATCGCGGTTATTTATTGATTTTGATCCCTACGTTTCGAAAGCTTTTCAGCCTTCGTGGTCAGGGGGCGGACCAAGGTGTAGGTTGCCCAGAAAAGTTCATTAATACATGAACTCAAATCAAATAATAACCGCGATAAAATCCTTTTAAATTAGTTTTATTTCAATATTACCTTCAAATTAAAAATTGTCGCCAAATACCTATAAATTATATCACATTTTTAAAGACTCCCTTTCAAGTTTTAGGACTAATGTTGCGTGGTTGTTGAGAGACTATAAGTTATAAAATACTGCCATAATTTTTCACCCATTAACAATTTATAGTTTTTTGTTTTACTATTTTTTTTAATTATATTCGTGTTTTTAGCTTGATAAATTATTTGTATTTCGTTTTTTTTTTGTTGCCTGGCAATTTGCATGTCGTGTTTACCTTAAGAGGTCCAGTGTACAATTTCCAAATTTGCCTCAAATAGAATCTGTAGTTGTTGTAATGCACTGACGCTCCTAAATAAATAAATATAAAAAATACACTATTTCCGTTTATTAAAACATACTTAACTACTACGAAGTTATCGATAAAAGCACTGCCCAACTCTAAGGAGAAACCTATCATTCCTAACCCTTCAACGGCCGCCATAAACCGGGGGTCCCGGCGACGGGGCCTATCTGACCCGCCTTGATTCCACTAGGGTTAAACCTTTCCTACATTTACGTATTCTCACACATTCGACCGCCTTACAAGAGTTTTCGCTTACGCGGCCTCCCTGTTATTGAATCTTTGGGAGTGCCTTTTTACTGTTTTTCATTTAGCTTTTCAAGCCAATACGATTTTATGCCGCCCCTGCAGAACCAGTTTCTGGTGAACTCTACTTTGTTTGAGGGTTCATTTAAACGGGGGACGTCTGCTCCTTAGGTTTGTCTTATGTTACGTAACACGTCTACTGCTTATCAATATGGAAACTTAATAATACTAACTACTTTAAATTAATGAGATGGAGGGTAGTTGATAACGCAAATTACTGTATAGGTGCGATGTGAGTGCGGCTATTAGTCCGGTCAGTTCAGTTGAAACGACACTCGAGGCGAGTTCAGACAATTCAGTTGGGTTAAGAACGTTCGATTGTGGAACGAAACTCTGAGTACGATTCAAAGCAACCTTCACAGTCTGTAATATTTACTCGAATATTGTAGGTTTTATGTATGCGTAACGTTTTTACAAAAGTGTCGATACTACAATACGATAAGTAAATGTTTGTATAGTGCTGGGACTTTTCTAATGCCCACCTGGCTCAAGTTAAATATCTGCCCTCACGTAACTACAGACGTGTTCAGGGAATCAAACTTGAAGTAAATATTGTAACGTGTAAGTTATTTAAATTTAGTAATTTTATTGGTAAAATCTAACTTTTTTTTATTAAGTTTCCTCAAATTAATATCTGCTGCTATATATCTATAGGCGTAATTCGGAAGTTGCATTTTTTTTTATAGTTAACGTTTACCGTTATGACCATAATAATCTCACCTGATCTTAAGCGATGACAGAGGCCAAGTTGGTAGAAACGCTAAAACCTGTAGAAGGACTCGCTCTTAAGTGCAACACCTATTGGTATTTAGCGGCAGATTTTCAACTTGAGGATGGTAGCTAACCCGCGCGGGCATTATAAAAAGCCCTATCGCCATGCTATGGTTTCCTCATAATGTTTTCCTTCACTGAAAGCTCAAGCTCATTGTAGGTGGGTACGAACTCACGTTCCTTAACACGGAGTCCGTACACACTACCCCTAACCTATCATCGCATCAACTTGAAAGCCAGTCCACCATCTTGGAACACGTTGTCACTCAACATCAGCTAAGATTTTAACCATAACGTTAAACGTAGCAGGCACAATGGCGACTCCAAATCCTACAAATACGCCAGAGACCAAAAACAGCTTATACACTTTTTCTGGTATAACGGTCTGGCCTACCGGCCAGTAATTACGAGATAAATCGCGAGTATAACATAGTATTCTGTAGAAGTTTCTAACGATCAATTAACAGGAGAATAACCTCCCGAAAGTCTAAGGGTCTTTATGACCTCGATAAATTTTGTCACTTAAAAAGTAATCCGAGATCGGTAATTAGAGGGAATTAAGTTTTAAGTGGGACAAACTAGATTATTCGTGTTATATTTTTGTTTATTCAATAGCTATACCAGAGACTTTGTTTGCGTGGTATTAAAAATTGTCATTTGATCATTCGGAGACAGTATTTCGACAGACGAAAAGGTATATTGACTGTCCTTTTCTGTACCGTATTGACTCGACGTATTGTATCGCTCGCCCACGCTCTTATATACTTTTTGATTAGCGTTTATTTATCTTTTTTATCGGCTCCTGCGAGACACAGCGTGATGTTAGATAGCTGGATAACCTTTCTCAATAATCGGACTATCAAATGCAAAAAAAGAATTCACATCCAACTGGTAGTTCTCGAAGTTAGCGCGTTCAAACAAACAAGCTTTTCAATTATTTTTTTTTATTAGTAGACACGCTAAACCTGTGGGGGAACTGGCTCTCAAGTGCAACTGCCGGAACACACCTATTGCTTTTTGGCGGCAGATTTTCAACATGAGTGCGGTAGGTAGCCAGGTGGGCATCAGAAAAAGCCCTACCACCATGCAAAATATTATATTAGTATACCAGTGTCCACGACTACGTGCGCGTGGAACTAAGATTTTTATTTGTCTGGTTTTGTAATGATTTCCAATATGCTACCCCCATTAGGGGTATCGCGAGGTTAAAAAGCCTAAATTGAGGGCCTAACCCTTAAGCCTACCCTCAATGACTGATTTTTCCAGTAAGAAAATAATTCTTGAAATCAGTATCTCTTCGGCTTTTTATATCAGTATAGATAAGACGAACTTCTGTCTATTCGAGAGCGTATAGTCATTTATTTCCTCACCTTCCTAGGAAAATGTCATGGTGAAGGTACATCTGTGCCAGAAGACCAGACCTGTACTGACTAACTTTTTCACGCCCTAACCGATTAATCGATTACGATGAACTATGGTATAGAGATTCTTTCTAAGACTTATAGGACTTTTAAACTTATACGTGTCGCCCAAATTGTTTATCAAAATCAATATTAATGCCAGCGAAGCTGCACGTAAAACCTATAATATAATAATAGTGCATGTCTTATGATCAGCATACGGCGTCCAGCTCAGCATATCAAACTACTCAGGGCTGTTTTTCGTCTGGAAACAGTGAACAAAATAACAGGACATATTATGCCTGTAGAACGATTTAATTTTAAAAGTGTGTGTCATCATTTTGTTATTCATTGCGGTGCCTCGCCGACGCAATCTCGACCCTTATATAAAATTTGCAAACACTATAACATAAGTAACTTTTTTTTCAGCGCTAAACCCTAGTGAAATATTGATAATACGACCCCTGGGTAGGTGATAAAAAAAGATATACAACGAGCGTTCCCGAATGAAATGTACGCAGATCTTTATGTATATACTAGCTGCGACGCTGACTTCGTTCGCATGTTACATATTACTAGTTTGGTTTCGTGGTTTCTCTCGTCTCAAGACATTATGGCTCAGTTGGTAGTATGTACGGGCGCCGCGTGAATGGACGTAAGGTCCGCTAGTTAGCCCAGCATCTTTAAGTGTAAAATCAGTCCCTCCACTAGGCTTAGCGTGATCACAATCTTGAGCCACCCACTACCAACTGAATCATCGTCACTTTAAATTGTCGCTTCGTCCACGCACGCCTTTTGGTATCAGGATATGTATCCCAAGCAAGTTTATGTGATAGATCTATCACCACACACCTACCTCGCTGTCACAACTCAGTCGAGCGTAAGATCCCAAACTCCTACCGAAAGGGGAAGAAAACCTGAGAGTTTTCCGATCTCCCTCATGCAAAATCTCGGTGTCTTAAATCTGTTTTATCACATCGAGGACGGGCGTTATCGATATATCACTCGGGCTTACGGACGATGGATGCGTATCTTGTGATATACTGTTTGCAAATTTCATATTGGATATACATTATTTAAGTCACAGGTTAATACTGACTACAGGTTAAAGGTTAAAGTTTAACCACAGGTTAAAGTTATTTTGCTGCTAACACACACTGTGGGTTCTAATCCCACACGGAATATTTGTTTGCATATTCCATCATTTTCTTGTGCTATTTCCGAGGAATTTCGGGACGACGCAATACGTTTTCTTCTTTTATAAATCTATATCAGCCGCCATTACTTTATGCACGCGCTTTTCTTTTATCTAATTTCTCGCGTACTTTTTACATATTTTCTTTAGATTTCCTCTCCGTTTTAACCCTTCAAGATTCATGTCCATTACTTTTCGCACCATATGCGTTTTCTCTCTTGCATCCATAAATATTTTTCCTAAATCTTTGTGTTATAATAATTGGCATTAAAATTACCAGATTGAGTTTCTTGCCAGCTCTTTTCGACGGTACTCGGTTCTTTTCCCGATCCGGTGGTAGATTTAAAATTCAAAAGCGCCTTCTCAGGGCCTAAATTCATTGAGTTATTTACACTTGATATGATATAAAACGTAGCGGAGCCAAATCTATAGATAAAATGTTATTATGTAATTGAACAAACACACATATAATATTAGTATGTATTATACAAACATATGTCAGCAATGTTTATAGTTAGATTTACTGTTGCCCTCGACCCTTGACTTCGGTTTGAAATTCAGATTAATATTCATATAAAGTCATAGATAAATATATTCGCTGGTTATACCTATTTTGAAAGAACGAACATACATACTAGGGTGGCGCAAAAAAACCAAATATTTTTTTTTCCAGTCTCGAATTAAAAAAAGGGTAGTTTTTGATGTTTTAAGAGCCCTCTCCAAAGAACAACTAAAAAAAAAAATTTTAAGAGGTCGCTCCAAATTTTTTTAAATTTCAAAACTCGTCAAAAATCGTTTTTTTTTTTTTTAATTTTTTTTCTCGTTACGGTAAAATTTTATAGACCTCCTACATCGAGCTTGAGCTTTCGGTGAAGAAAACATCGGAAAGCTATAGCATGGTGATAGGGCTTTATCTAATGCCCGCTTGGTTAGGTACCACACTCGAGTTGAAGATCTACCGCCAAATACCATTAGGTATGTTCCAGCAGTTACCCATGGAAGCCAGTCCCTTCTATCAAATCCGTCAACGCATTTACGATTCCACTGGTATTGTAGGTGTCCATGGGCGTCGGTGATCACTTACCGTCAGGCGAAACGCTAGCTCGATCGCCCCCTATTCCATAAAAAAGTACGCAGTTTTAATTGCAAGCAAACGAAGTTGCGCACGTAATACACTGCAATACTTACAGCGTGTGTAGGAAAGTGTATCGGAATATATAATCCAGGATTACTCCTGCACCCGGCCGGCTACTGGGAAAAGTTTACACCCACCGTTTGTCCGGGTAACTCGGAATGAAGCCTTCAAGATTTTATATGACTTTTAAAACAGTTTTACAGTCGCTCAGTTTTCTTATGGCAGCGTACTCGGGACTTTCGGATAATAATTTCACACGTAAACTCCGAAGTCACGTGTTCCGGATTGCATGAGAAACTTTTATCAACTTTCGACAACACGACCGGATTGCAATATCCATATAACAAACGTCAATTTTCAGGTGACATTATATAAGTACTAGTATTTACCTGCGGCTTCGCTCGCGATTATATTGCTTTTGTCAAACAGATCGAATGACACATTAAAAAGTTTCGTACGAAGCCTGTCTCTTTAACCTATTTCCTCCAATAGGTGTTTCATGAGACAAAATAGCCTATCAACGTCTTCAGGTTTTCATCTATCTCTGTATCAAAATTCCTCAAAGTCGATTCAGCAGTTTTGGTGTGAAAGCGTAACAAACAAACGAACCCATTTTCTCATTTATATTAAGTAAATATAAGGTCAGATACGTTTCCTTTATAATATTTAACTAAAACAAGTGGCACACTAATGCGTTCATAGTAATATTGTAATGAACGTGGAAGTGAGACAGTATGTTTCTTATACCGTGCGCGAAAAAGAGACATGTATACGTTGCTATGCATCGTCTTTGTAAAAAAGTTTCTTTTTGTAACGAATTTTTTTACGGACGGATATATTATATTTTTTAAAGATTTTTTAGTAGAGTTAAGGTTATGCGTTATAATTTTAAAGCGTCGATAGCTCAGTGGTAACGTGTTGTGACGCTACCTCAAAGGACGTGAACTCGAAGCCACCTGCAATAAGTTTGAGCTTTCGGTGAAGGAAAACATCACGATGAAACTATATCAGGTACGATTTTTCTAATGTCCGTCTGACTAGTTGCCTCTGTAGTTGAAAATCTACCGTCAAATACCTATAGGTGTGTTCCGGTAGTTGCACTTGAGAGCCAGTCCCTCCACTAGGGTTAGCGTGCAAACCCCCAATCTACCCCCACGTCATCACTTACCATCAGGTGATATTGTAGCTATAATCCTAAACCTTAGTTAAGAAATCAAAATCAAAGAAACTTTCATCAAGTGAGAGCCAGTTCCTCCACAGGTTTAGCGTGTCTACCGACTTGGGCCGTATCGTCGCTTAAGATCAGGTGAGATTATGGCCATAACGCTAAACCTTAATTATAAAAAAATAAAAAAAAAAGTACGCTCTAACTGTATAATGTCGTAATCATTTTTTGCAATAGCACTACTTTATAAATATATAAAATGGTTCACGCAGGAGGTGACCCAGTTTACCAAAACAATACAGAATTACAACCCCCCACGTCGAAGACGGTAGGAACAACTTAACATTAGTACTCGCTGGAGGTACAGTATTGTAACGCAGCGGGGGTGAGATTCCGAACGCTTTTAATTTTTTTTTTTTTAAATGAGTTTTTTTATTTAAATAATCACTAAGCGATGTTGTTTGAAGCGGTGATGGCTCAGTGGTAGTGTGTACGGACTCCGCGTCAAGGGACGCGAGTTCGAATCCACCTACAATGAGCTTGAGCTTTCGGCGAAGGAAAACATCGTGAGGAAACCATAGCATGCTTTTTTATAGTTAAGGTTTAGCGTTATGGCCATAATCTCACTTGATCTTAAGTGACGATACGGCCCAGGTTGGTAGACACGCTAAACCTGTGGGGGAACTGGCTTTCAAGTGCAGCTGGCGGAACACACATATTGGTATTTGGGGGCAGGTTTTCATTTTGAGGGTGGTAGCTAGCCAGGCGGGCATTTGAAAAAGCTCTTCCACCATGCTATAGTTTCCATAAAAAAATTTTTCTTTACCGTAAGCCCAAGCTCATTGTAGGTGGTTGGTTTCGACCTCGCGTCCCTTGTAGCGTTCCTAAACGCTACCACTGAGCTATCATGGCTTCAATGTAATGTACGCGTTTATGGCCTACTGCTGTCATAACTTTCTACTATAGTATAATCTTGTTTTGTATTTGAAAAGGTCTAGCTCTCAAATGGAAACAAACGCTTCACTAAACATCATTACTTCAATTCAATTAATATAAAAACTAAGCCGCCCCTAAGGAAAGGTCGCGAATTTTTAAACCTAATAATAATTTAGAAAGCTGTGTTTTAAATATGCATGGATTATTAATACGTTATTCTACAATAATTCATAGTACAAATAATTTTTTAAATAATTATTTTTATTATTAAAAATTATCGCTTAAATTAAAAAGAGGTTTTTAAAAGCTACCTAAAGCTAATCTAATTCGTTAAAACCAATAGAACTGATTATATATAACACCGTTTCCGTGTGATGACTTTCGTTAATCGAATGAAACTTGTTTATAACTCCAATTAATTAATTGTCTTTTAATTATATGCAATTAAAATATAGGTTCATTCGAACCCACGTCCCTCGACAGCGTGTCCATACACACTACCTATTGAGCTATCATCGTTTTATTACTTTTATTATTGTGAGATTAAAACAAAATTGTTCATTTTTTATACAAACCTTGTCCTGCCAATGATGAATACAGAAAAAAAAGAATTATTCAATTTAATACAGTGGCCCGGAAGTTACGCACGTACATACGTTTCGACGATTCATTTATGTATATATATAGATTTTATACAAACATGTTTTGTTATACAGACAAAATTTCTCATACGGGTTTCCTCGTGTTACCATTTTAATATAATATGCGAGTTTTCGATACTGATTAATATATTACATTAATTTATTAATTCATTATTAGGTTAGTAACAGATGGTGTTAGAAGTAACAGTATAGTTGAAAGAACCACGAAATATTTTTTCTCTTTCTCCACTGAGGTGGAGTGCGGAGAAACCGCTCGAGGGCGAACCCTATGGTCGTGGGTTCAGCTCTGGCCGATATATTCAGTTGATGAAATACCCATGTGTTATTGATTTTACAATTTTACTAGAAATGCAATAAAATTGTAATTAATAGAAATTGTTGTATCATCAATTTTTTCTATGCGGATTTTAAAGCGATGATAGCTCAGTGGTGGTGTGTACGACCTTGCGTCAGGGGACGTGAGTTCGAATTCAACCACCTACAATGAGTTTGAGCTTTCGTTAGATCATTTAACAAATGTCACATTTACAATTGTCACAGAACTCGTTAAGTAAAACTAACTACAGAATAAATAATGTCGAGAACAAAACCATCCAACGAGTCTATCAGTAAAAATAAAATAAAATTAAATATAAGTAAAACCCCCTGATCCTATCATGGAAGCGATATATTTTTCAAGGTATGTGAGTTCAAATCCACCTACAATGAACCGGTAAAGGACAACTTCCTGAGGAAACCATTGCATATTATTAGGGTTTTTTCTAATGCCTTTCTGACTGGCTACCACCCTCAAGTTGAAAATCTGCCATCAAATACCAATAGGCGTGTTCCGGCAGTTGCGCTTGAGAGCCAGTTCCCTCACAGGTTTAGCGTGTCTACCAACTTAAGCCGAATCGTCACTTAAGATCACGTGAGATTATAGCCATTACGCGAAACCTTAACTATAAAAAAATACATATAATTGATAACTCATCTAGATATAGGCGAATGCTATATCGAAAACTAAACCTGAAAGTGTGATGCTTTCTCTATAAAGTGTATCATAATTAATAAAAATCTCGTACAATGGTAGTGTCGTCATATCGAATTATATCAAGTGGGGTCTAGCTACAGTGACTTCTAATTTGATAGACAAAAGGTAGCGTTTATTGAAGCTGACGTATTCACTCGAGTAAAAGTCCTTAAAATCAAAATAAAGAGAAGTATAAACCTCATAACAAATTCAAAGTTTCGACAATCATTTAATACCGTTTTCATATAACGTGAAAACTATTTCACAGACGTCTTCAAGTATGGAGATAAAAAAATGTAATAAAACTGAGTTTGATAAAAGGCTTTGTCGTGATTAACTAGCGTGGCTTTGCCTTCACTACAAAGGATAGAAATATGAAATTCGTAGAGGACGTTGCCTTAAGTTATAGGTATCCTTTAGGTAGAAATACCTCGAATTTCAATCCCTTAACGCATGAAGATAGAAGCGAAGTTAGTATGGAGAGTTATATATTTCACGTTAGATATGTTTAGCTTGACATGACACGTTTTACACAATTCAGGATACACGTTACCCAGGCTGCAGGCGGAAGCTTACATAATATATGATTGAAAGCCTATAATAGTCAGAAAACCTCATGTAAGTTATACATTTAAAGAAAAAATCAAGATTATAAGAAACCTAGCTAAGCCTTTTGGATGATTTTCCTAACGGAGATTCATATAGCATCGCTTAACCAACATTTTTTTTAATGTACTTAATGTTTAGCGTTATGGCCATAATCACGCCTGATCTTAAGTGACGATTCGGCCCAAGTTGGTAGACCCGCTAAACTTGTGGAGGAACTGGCTCTCAAGTGCAGCTGCCGGAACACGCCTATTGGTATTTGGCGGCAGGTTTACAACTTGAGGGTGGTAGCTAGCCAAGCGGGCATTAGAAGAAGCCCTACCACCATGCTATGGTTTCCTCACGATGTTTTCCTTCACCGAAAGCTCAAGCTCATTGTAGGTGCTTGGATTCGAACTCACGTACCTTGACGCGAAGTCGTACACATTACCACTGAGCTATCATCGCTTCAAATATATAATAAATATAAATATAGATATACTAACTGACCCGACAGATGTTGTCCTGTATTAACTATGAATATTGAATTCGAATTGGTGTATAATTAATAAAAAATACATATAATTCAAAAACATAGTGTTTATTATTGGAATACTCTATAACAAATGACACTTAGGTAAAGTTAATATTACAGTTAAACTTTTCAAATTTTCTAATGTTACGGTCAACTTCCTTAATCTTTATTTCGTAATAACCTAACAATGATTAAGACAACAAAAAAGGAATTAGCGAATTTGTTTCATCCGTTCACGTGTGATGCGATGACCAAGGGAAATAGAGATAGTGGAATAGTAGACAATCAGTATAAAAGAGTAAATCGAGACGAAAATTAAACGAACGAAACAATTATTACTTATATTGGTATCATATTAAATAATCCTAATATTGAAAGTACAAAACTCCAATTTCTACAAATATATTGCGACAGAATAAGATTTACGTGAAATATCGAATTTCTAATTAAATAAATAAAATTGTATATAAAATGTTTCACCTTGTCGTAATATTGATCAATGTTTTGACTTTGGTATCGTTAGGTTGAACTAAATTTAGCATTTGTCTAGTCTGTGACTGTGACATTGACGAATTCTCGCTATTATCTATGAATATTGCCCAATAAATTCGTGAATTTATTGCTATAATGGAATTTCAAAAAAATTCAATCAAAAATATGCTTACAATCACTTGCTATGCGTATAAATTTTACTGTGCCATAGTTTATTGGAAAAATTTGATGATGGAGATTTTCTATTCTTATATTCAGTTTTACGTTTGACCACAATTTCTAAATTGCATGATCAAGGTGTTAGCTATTCTGAAAAAACACACACAGATATATGATTGCCTATGGAATTTAATGTAGATTTTAATAAATAAATTAAGCAGTGTAAATCTCATCAATCAAATATATGTGATCATATTTTCATTCACGAAGCGCCGGTCTCACAGTGTGATTAAAATCCAAGCCGTTCATTAAACGCGTAAAATTTCAAAAGGCTCAAGGAAAAATATATTTCAAAACTCAACTAATCGTTCAAGTGTATCTCCTTATCTCGCTGAACGTCAAACATTTATTCTCGAAAGCAGGGAAAACGCCCTGTCACGTGTTCTTCATTAAACTCGGTTAAGTATTCAAAGCCAAATTAATTGCGAGCGAAGACTTGACGACTCACTTAATTATTTGGCAATTTACCTAAAATACTATACGAGGAAACTCGCGTTTAAGACTTTTAGGCTATGACGCGGGTGTTACCATCAAGGGATTAACTTTAAAAGCCTCTGCTCCAGCTTTATACCGAGATTTAACTTCTTGAGTCTTATTATCAGTATAGTATATTGCTCAGTAACCGCATATAATAAGGCAAGATTTAATTCTGGCTAAATATATTATATAATACATTTTAAGGAGAGGAAAATAACACCAGCGATAGAGAAGTTGAAGAGTTATCAGAAGAGAGATGAAAACTATATAATTAGAAGTATGTTTATGTGTGAAGGTGTGTCGATATAGGTTAAAAGCGAGACCGAAGAAGATAACAATGAGTTGCGTAAGGAATGGTATGTGCATGACAGGCGCAAATACTAAGCTAACAGTTGTTAGAAAAGACTGAAAAAAAATAATATTTAGCGCTGATTGTTCCTAGGTAAAAAGTTGGCAATGTAGTTGAAATAAAAAAGGAATTCTTTGAAAAATTACATTCAATAATAGTTTATCATTATTTGCAAACTTGTCTTCTATCAGCATAAATCACCTTGCCTTGTAATTATTTTATTGATTGCAGTTTGATGAATGTAGGCAAGAACTACACTAATTGATACCAATCATTCCACACAACGTCAAAACCAACAGATCTTGCACCCACACGTAGTCTATGGTCTATTTACTCGAAACAAAGCGATTTACATCTTCTCTTGGTATGGGAATCGCTAATCAAGGGAATTTAAAAGGTATTTAAAAGGAATAAATTAGTTTCTACTGAATGTCGGTGTATCATCATTAACCTTATATTCAGTAGATATGAATATAGTTAGCTTAATACATAATTACTTAATCTTAACTTTGATAAGGGTGATACTATAAATGAGTTTATTTATATTTGCATGGCAAAGTGTCTTAACTCTGTCAACTAGTAAGCCTGGTGATATCTAAAAACAAAATCCATCTCAAAAAGATGATCATCTAACAGATATCGCCGACATCATTCTGGCTTTCAAGGCTCATGAAAATGCCAATAATCTAAACTTGCCCATTTAATTGTCTTCATTTTATTTATTTTTTTCTGTTCATCATCGCGTGATAATAACTGATAAACTTTATCTCATTAGAAAAGTAATTTTTGTATCAGGAATCTCATGAGCCAAAAGCAAAAAAAAAACACAATATAATTTTCGTCAAACGGAAAACTTTCCACTGTGTTAACTGTTCAATACTAAGTTACTTCAAATAAACATAACGTTAGAAGTTTCCTCGTACTCCTCTTACTGGGGAGACAATAATATAATAGAACCTTTCTTTTAACGTTAAAACTTTAACAAAACGCCGCACCGGATACTTGTTGTCGAAACTCGGAGCGGGGCCCACGAGCGCTCCTTGTGAGACGCCCGACATTTCCCGCTTTTAGACGTTCGAGAATGTCGTTTGTCAAACAAACATTGTTTCAGTTTGTATAAATGTTTCGAATCAAGTGAGTATAAACAAATATACCTCACGTTTTGACATTTGAAATTTATTTCTTTGGGTGCTAATTTAAATTTAATATAGATATATGTTATATTCACAAACTTTACAAGCTATGATTTTATTTATGAGGATCTAAGCTATTTTTCTTCTAGATGAAATGTACCATAGGGTCCTTTCGGTACCCCTAAAAACATTATTCACAATTTCCTAATAATTCGTTTTCTAAAGCAATGACGTGACAGCGTAACAAAAGAATGAACAAACATACATTTGCATTTATAATAATAGCTAACATAGTTGTGCCCGTGGATTAATTTGCGTGCATCTATCACATACTTTTCATACAACTATTGAAATTAAATCACTTTGTTAAAATAAATTCTTTTATCATCTCTTTTGAAGCTGTCTTTCCGTTTTATGGAATATAAAGTATTCTGTCTGTCGATATTAGTTGTTGCTATGTAGAATTTGAAAGCGATGACGGCTTAATTGATGGTATGTACGTACGCTGCGTCAAGGGACGTGAGTTCGAAACCACCTGTAATGAGCTTGAGATTTCAGTGAAAGAAAATATCGTGATGAAAGCATAGCATGGTGGTAGAGAGTGACACCTATAGGTGTTCCGGAAGTTGCACATGAGAACCACCCCTTATTACACTAGGTATAGCGTGTCCATCATCTTGGATCACATCTCCACTTAACATCAGGTTAAGAGGCCATAATGATACATTTTTTTTTATACTAAAGGATTAGCATTATGGCCATAATCTTACCTGATCTTAAGTGACGATACGGCCCAAGTTGGTAGACACGCTAAACCTGTGGAGGTACTGGCTCTCAAGTGCAGCTGCCGGAACACACCAATTGGTATTTGGCGGCAGGTTTACAACTTGAGGGTAGTAGCTAGCCAGGCGGGCATTAGAAAAAGCCATACCGCCATGCTATGGTTTCCTCACGATGTTTTCCTTCACCGAAAGCTCAAGCTCATTATAGGTGCCTGGATTCGAACTCACGTCCCTTGATGCGAAGTCGTACACACTACCACTGAGCTATCATCGCTTCAAACCTTAACTATACTAAAATAGCTCGTGCCGCGTCGCCCTGCAAAGTTGTTAAACCGCATAAATACATTATACTATTAAATTCCTTGAATATCAAATTTATACCCGCTCCGGCAAAGCTGCCGGCCTAATAAATCATCTTCGCAGATAAGGGGTTACGCGAATTTTTCTCGATGTCCGAGAGGCGAAAATTTCACACCCTCCGCCATCTTTATTTCCGTAGTTATGACATATAAATAATATATTTTAGGACGGTATCTCGCACTATATTAATCTTCTAAGGTAATGTATACACCGAGCCTTGTCTGTTACTGTTTTTTTTTATATAAATATTAATCTTACCCACTTAGATCTTCTATTGTACGTTTATTCAATTGTAGTTATAATACTTATAGATGTGTTCCGGTAGTTGCACTTTTTAAAAAACAAAAATTATTGTTGTGGTATAGCGTTATGGCCATAATCTCACCTGATCCTAAGTGACGATACGGCCCAAGTTGGTATACACGCTAAGCCTGTGGAGGGACTGGCTCTTAAGTGCAACTGCCGGAACTCACCTATTGGAATTTGGCGGCAGGTTTTCAACTTGAGGGGGGTAGGTAGTCAGGCGGGCATCAGGAAAAGCCCTACCACCATGCTATGGTTTCCTCACGATGTATTCCTTCGCCCAAAGCTCAAGCTCATTGTAGGTGGTTGGATTCGAACTCACGTCGCTTGACGCAAAGTCGTACACACTACCACTGAGCTATCATCGCTTCGATTTATGAGCCAACCCCTCTACTAGACCTAGCGTGTCCATTCTCTTGGGTCACATCGTCACTGTACCTCAAGTGAGATTGCGGCCTAAACGTTAAACCTATGAACTGAAAAAAATATGTAATATTTCAAAAATATTCCGCAGTTTAAAGGTAGTCAAAATAAGGGATTCACTGTTAATGATATTCCAAATGTAACTTATTAGATAAGTAAAAAAGATGTCGCTTACCACTTCTTGCTAAGAATAAGACCTAAAAAAAGATGCAGATGCAGTTTCTTACCGGTTCTTCTCGATGACTGTGTTTCTTTCCGAACCGGTAGTAGTTTTGACGTTCATAATCGCCTTCTTAGGGCCTAAATTGAAAGACGATTTTTGATTTGGTTTGATTTGTTGTACTCCAGTCAAGTAAGTCTCTAGATTGAACATCTTATTATTGTTAACCATATTACTATTTAATATCATATATAAATAACAGCAAACAATGATTTTATGAGTAAAAGAAAGACTGAAATATTTCATATGATTGTATTCTAAGAATTGTTCTGAAAAGTGTTGCAAGACGTTACTAGGAATTTACAAGAAGCAATAATTTTCCTGTTCCCGGTCTTTGCCAAGTATTAAAAAGATATTTATTAAATTGTTTTCGCGGAACACAATCTTTGTTCTAAAATAAAAGTAGGCTTAGTTACTCTTTCTAATATCAGCTATCTGTCAGCCAAAGTCCGATGAAGATCGGTCGAGCCGTTTCAACATCTCACACTGCTACTGCTGCAACTCAACTAGAACAAACAGATAAATAAAAGTTTTTAAAAGCTATACTTTTATATAATGTATATGTACGTACATGCTTTCAAATTAATTTAGTAAAAAGCTGTTATTTTGATATTATAAACTGACACTTCAATTTTTATTTATTTGTATAAATTTCTAATTCGCACAGTGTGATTCCCGCGTATCCCTCTCGTAATACTGGTTATTTTTTTTTTTAGAATCGCAACGCTATGTGTACCTCATGCTTTATACCACTAACGTACAATGTTTTGGAGTGGCGACGCGTATGCGACATTCTATAAGACTTACTACGCTTTTATCATTATAACTTGGCATTTCCTTTATGTTATTATATCTCATAGTAATTTTGACTATATACATTTTTTTTATACTTAAGGTATAGCGTTATGGCCATAATCTCACCTGATCTTAAGTAACGATACGGCCTAAGTTGGTAGACACGCTAAACCAGTAGAGTACCTGGCTCTCAAGTGCAGCTGCCGGAACGCATCTATTGGTACTTGGCGGCAGGTTTACAACTTGAAGGTGGCTGCTAGCCAGGTGAGCATTAGAAAACGGCCTACCACCATGCAAATATTTCACTGAACCAAGGAACCCGATATCTTTTGGTAAACTAACAATGGGTTTAAAAGAAACTAGAGAAAAGTAGTTAAAAGGAGAAATTAGTTCTCACAGTTGAAGTAGAATTAATCAGGGCATAAACTTTATCTTGATCTTACAGTTAACTTTTAACGACACTTGGATAATCTTGGAAGGTTTTTTTTTTTGGTTTATCTAAGGCGGACAATAGGCACTATGTATTTTGAAATTAATGTATAGTATAATCCCTACTAATGTAATAACTGTGAATGTAAGTTTGTTTGTTACGTTTTCACGCGAAAATTACTTAACCGATCATCATGAAACTTTGTACACATATTCTTGGAGGTATTAGAAGTAATGTAGGCTACTTTTTTTTTTACAAAAGATAATAAATTGTTTGTCAAAATATCTCAAAATCTAGCCACTTTAAAGCCAATTCCAGAGTATAGATGATACGAAGTTATTTTTTTTTTTTATAGATAAGGCTTAGCGTTATGGCCATAATCTCACCTGATCTTAAGTGACGATACGGCCCCAGTTGATAGACATGCTAAAAACCTTTGGAGGAACTGGCTCTCAAGTGTAACTGCCGGAACACACCTATCGGTATTTGGCTGCAGATTTCAACTTGAGGGTGGTAGCTAGCCAGGCGGGCATTAGAAAAAGCCCTACCACCAAGATATGTTTTCACGATGTTTTCCTTCACCGAAAGCTCAAGCTCATTGTAGGTGGTTGGGTTCGAACTCACGTCCCTTGATGCAAAGTCGTACACACTACCACTGAGCTATCATCGCTTTAAAGTTCATCGGGTCAGCTAGTATAATATAATATATATTCTAACCTAAAAACTATTAAGTTGATGTTGTGTTTTAATTACTACATTATGTATCGTAGTTAGAGTACCTTTTGAGGCCTTCTCAAACATTTTCTATTGAGTACTATCTCGTGCTACCCTTCTCCAAAGATAATCTGTGAGTCTCAGATCGTTTCTCCATATTGTGTGTAGGCGTCAAATGTTTCCCTTTCTATAATCTTGGATACCAGTTGGTAATAATCCTACTGCATCTTTCTTCGGGTTCCCGTATCATGTGCACGGCCTATCTCCACTTATATTAATCTGTTCAAGTTATTATCGCGACAGTATTAGTTTTTCTTCTGATAGTGCTACTTCTGACTTACTCTCTAACAGAAAAAAATAGATTAAATTAGATCTTTGATTATTATTTTTAATGTTTGAGGTTTAGCGTTACGGCCATAATTTTCATGGTCATTAACCTGACCTTAAGTGACGATACGGCCAAAATTGGTAGTCACGCTAAACATGTGGAGGAACTGGCTCTCAAAAATTGAAAGTACCAACTTAAAATACACCATCGTGATACCTCATCATGTCGCCAGAGAGCAGGGTCAGCTTAGGAGCTCGAGGCGCTCAAGATCGAGCTGCTCGAGTCCCTCGACACCACCGCGGGTAACCTTTTTTTATACTCAAGGTTTTAACGTTATGACCATAATCTCACCCGATCTTAAGTGACGATACAGACCAAGTTGGTGTACGCTTCCTTTAATCTACTACATACACTACTGCTTACCATACGTGGATCACTCATGAATACAATTTTACTCACAAACCGTCTGAACAAGTTTCAGTTAAATTTAACCGGCTAACAGTAATAATATGAACTGAACGCATCAAAACTGAAATTCAGACGTGCTTCCGTAACTCGTATCCCTTCTACGTACAAATGACATTTATCCATTGGGATTTACCGAGAACGGAATGAGATACATTAGGTTTATCTTGCCGGTCGTTTTCATTTTATCCGATCCCCCCCCCGTCCCCCTTCCCCCAACCCTCTCTTCCGCTTAAAAGATTGTTGTTCGAAGGTTAAGAGGATGTTCCTGTTGAAGTTAATAATATAACCAGTCCATTAACCCGGGATACCTTTTAATTTCCACATTGATTTTACTCGAGCAAACTATTTTTGCCTTTATCTAGTATAGTTTTGTTATTAATGAATGATTCAATTCACTATTGTTTGTCGTGAAACTGTATAAAAAATATATTTAAGTATAATCTATTTGTATGATCGTGATGTAACATCGTGATGAAACACAGGAAGGTGATAGGGCTTTGAAAAGCCCAATATCTCCCACCGAATATTTATAGATGTGTTTCTACGCCCAAAGCCAGTCCGTTCATTAGGCCATATCGTCACTTAACATCATATAAGATTTTGGCCGTAACATCTAAGCCTATAAAGTGTATATATAGATATATATATATTTTTAATAGGTTAGTGTTGATATTTTTCCTTTTCAAAATAACAGTATATATACCAGGCCTAACGACGTCTTTTGAATTATTAAGTCGCTTAGCAAATTGTTTATCCGGCGACGGGTAATTATTGCCCGCATAGACGATTTCGCAAAATCATTTTCTATTCAGTATTCAGTGTTCCACAATAAACTAAATACAGAAAGTTGACTTTGTGCAAAGACCAACTACTATACAGGCTCATACAAACGTTACAGAATCTCGAGTTAAATCGATCGAATAGCGGTCGCGAGTGTCCGCATATTTAACAAGGTGTTACTGCCGACTTCGTTCGCGTTTGACCAAATTTCGAGTGCTCGAAAATTCGTTCCTAATGGGTGCTTACGTTATGAAAAAAATTTCACGTCAATAGGTCCGTTCGTTTTGAAGATCTCGTGATTAGTGATAGGTGAGTATTAATGAGTGCTATGACCACAATCTTACCTGATGTTAAGTGACGATATATTCCGAGAGTAAATGCTGGCTACAGGGTGCTACTAAATGGGGGTGGAACTAGGAATTATATAATTATTTTTGCCCGTTTTCGTAACTTTTATCAATACAGCTTCACTCCTATTGGCGGTAGCGTGATGTTAAATAGACTAAAACTTCGGTCAAAGTTCGATCTATCAGTTACAAGAAGAATTTGTAATCGGTAGTTCTAAAATTAGCGCTTTCAAACACACAAACCAACATATCCGATTTAAGATATGAAAGATGTAGATATGGAATATAGATTATTCGTACACAGTGTCAACTTATTTTTCATGACTGTTTCCTTCGTCCGTATCACGTGATACGAGCGTAACGGTGACGCGATCCTGAAGAAATTTCTTGTATATAAATATCCCATCGCCCTTAAATAAGTTTTGTCTTAAAAAATCATACTTAATATTATAAATGCGAAAGTGAGTTTGTTTGTTTCGCTTTCACATCTAAACCGCTGAACCGATTATAATGAATTTTGGTATATAGCTAGATGGGAACCTGGAAGCTGTGATAGGCTACTTTTTCTCTCGAAAACCTTATTGAAAGAGGGGCAAAGAGGGGGATAAACTTTGTATGTAAGTTATTGTCGCGTCATGCGATTTGTGCGACAAAAATTACATTATGGCGAGCGAAGCCGCACGTAAAATCTAGTATTGCTATAAAAGCCTTTTAACCTTTAACAGACGACACGAAAGCAGTACAATATATTTCCAAAGATGAAAAATTTAACATTTGTTTATCTACGAAGTGATGTATCACCTCCCACCCTATATCATATTTTCTTGGCAACACTGTATGATATTTTTCATTTATGGCAACATTAAACAATTTATTTTATATTATTGCCCCTTTGGCGGCAACTTGATATGTAAAGTGAAGGTTTATGTTTTTATTGATAAATTTATTGACCCTGTGTACATACCGTTCTTATAATGTACTCAAATTGTACTTCACTGAGAGCTTAAGCTCGTTGCAGATGAATTCAAACTCACTTCCATCGATGCGGCATCCGTAAACTTTATCAATTTATTGCTGATTATTGTCAAACACGTACTAAGGGATTCCGAACCAAGGTCGACTTCCGCAATTAGAAAATGTCAATCTTCTTGAGGTGCCATCTCCTACCGGAAGTCGGTTCTCATTATAACTATTTGGACTTTGAAAACTGCTGAACGGAATAGTGATCTCGTGTTCAGGTTGTACCACGTCCGAAGACTTTTGAGCCACGAAGTTCGCCTTTTTTTTAATACTTAAGATTTAGCGTTATGGCCAAAATCTCACCTGATCCTAAGTGACGATACGGCCCAAGTCGGTAGACACGCTAAACCTGTGGTGGAACTGGCTCTCAAGTGGAGCTGCCGGAACACACCTATTGGTATTTGTTGGCAGGTTTACAACTTGAGGGTGGTAGCTAGCCAGGCGGGCATTAGAAAAAGCCCTACCACCAGGCAAGTGTGATAAGTTGGAGCAGATTATATTTGCTAAATAGAAAATGTCGTAACCGCTGTGGTGTTATCACAGCAGGCTATAGCTCGTTGCGGGGAAAATATAATTTTCTCCGGTGATCTAAATATCTCGCTTGCAACTCCTCACCGGTGTGAAAACGCCTGTATACAATTACCGAATATAGCTACATTGGATTTTCGATATAATTGTATCGCGCACAAGATCCCACGGCATCTGAATGGGCCCCTTTGTTCCGTGGATAGAGTTCACATGGCCGCCATCAATGGGCCCCGTAAGATAACTGTTAATGCTTTCTCGAGATCTCTCGAGTGATCTACACAACATAGATATCATAATTACAATCCATTAAATCTGTAAATATAGTAAAAAAAAAGAAAAAAAAAATACAAGTTGTAAACCTGCCGCCAAATACCAATAGGTGTGTTCCGGCAGCAGCACTTGAGAGCCAGTTCCTACACAGGTTTAGCGTGTCTACCAACTTGGGCCGTATCATCACTTAAGATCAGGTGAGATTATGGCCATCTTAACTATAAAAAACGTACCACGATTATTGACTCAATTGAAATGGAATATGGGTTAATACTTACAGATGGATTCTGATGTGTTTGATGTAGCTGATGACCATTTATGATGATATTGCAGTGCTCGGAGGGGCATGCCTATATCGATATCAAGTTTGATTCGGTTACAGTTTTCAAGATATGTTTAAATATGTAAATTTGGTTTAATTACAGTTTCATTATAGACTGCTACAAGACTACATCACGAAATATAAATTAATAAATTTTCACATGCAAACCAACACACAAACATGCATACATAATGCGCCATTTTTTTTTATTGTTAAGGTTTTAACGTTATGCTCATAATCTCATCTGATCTTAAGTGAGGATAGGGTCCATGTTGGTAGACACGCTAAGCCTGCGGAGGGACTGGCCCTCAAGTGCAACTGCCGGAACACACCTATTGGTATTTGGCGGTAGATTTTCAACTTGAGAGTGGTAACTAGCCAGGCCGGCATTAGAAAAAGCCCTACCACCATGCTATAATCTCCTCACAATATTTTACTTCACCGAAAGCTCAAGTTCATTGTAAGCGAATTCAAACTCACATCCCTTGACGCGTAGTCCGTACACACACTGCTGAGCTATCATCCCTTAATTTTAATTAAATATTTTATACTATATAACTTGCCTTTTAAAATAGATTTACTTGCCATTTTATAGTGTATATATTTCTAATATTTGTAAAACTCTATTACGACTTTGTTTTATATAAATATGTATGCTAGCTATATAAGTATTATTTTATTCCAATAATTAAATAAATTTGTATAGACCAGTTGTGACTGCGAAATCGTTCGCTTGGAATTACATTTTTTTTTACTTTTTCCAATAAAACTTTCATTGTATTGATGACAGCCTAATGTTAAAATGACATTTCTTCAATGAACGATCTCTCAAATAGAACAATTTTTTTCAGGTCTGACTTGTAGTTCCTAAGATTTATGCGTTCGAACAAACAAACAAATAACTTACACGTTTTCTAATCATATTTATGTAAATGAAGGTCATTTAAACCTTAATTTCAATTTCCGCTTACAAATTCCTTTTATTTAATATGTGTATTTCATTTTTAAACCATATATTCTCGATGGTTGACTAAGAAACACTGTATATGTAAAAAAAAAAATTTGCAAGATGTCATTACATTGAAAACCTTATTAGAAATAAATATATATACAATATTCAGATAAGAAGTAAAGTGACGCAATAGCTTTTCCAATGTTGTTTCTCTTTATTACAGTTGTTTAAAATGTAATATGTAATTAGTAAGTTAGGTTATTAAGGGGAAGTCATTTTGTGTATATATTTTAGTCTATCATTGTATTTAATATAATAAATTCACTTTATTACAGACCGAGTATTGAGCTTATTGTCTCGATAAACACTAATTATCTCAAACACAAAACACAATACATTTATTAAACTTATTTATCAGTTGGAAGACCAACAGCTTAATTTACATTGTTTAGTCCTCGCCAATTCCTATAAATGTTCTTTATACATTGAAACACATTTTGAGTCACTCAGAAGAAGCGGCTAATAAAATTGATGACACGGCGATTCTCGTGAAGATTCGTTTTAAGGCTATACTATAGAAAATAATACTGTATCACAACATCACACGGACATTTTGCATTACCAGACCATTAACATGTCCAAAGAAGATTTCCCTCTAGAATCCTCGGGCGTCGCTCCAACGGAATGCGCACTGCGAATGCACGGCGGAAAACAAACCGTAGGAAATCTTGTTTAATATTACAAATGTCGGAGAGGCTTCTAGAAAATGAGATTCCAGAACACATATGTATAAATTTTGAAGTGAAAACTTCTTTAGGCACATTGAGCACCATTTAGGTGTAGAAAAGCGATGATAGCTCAGTGGTAGTGTGTACGACTTCACGTCAAGGGACGTGAGTTTGAATCCAAGCACCTACAATGAGTTTGAGCTTTCGGTGAAGGAAAACATGGTGAGAAAACCATAGCATGGTGGTAGGGCTTTTTCTAATACCCGCCTGGCTAGCAACCACCTTCAAGTTGTAAACCTGCCGCCAAATACCAATAGGTGTGTTCCGGCTGCTGCACTTGAGAGCCAGTTCCTCTACAGGTTCAGCGTGTCTACTAACTTGGGCCGTATCATCACTTTAGATCAGGTGAGATTATGGCCATAACGCTAAACCTAAACTATAAGAAAAAAGGAAAAACCGTGGAAATCGCGTCATAGTCACCGAACGCTTTCCACGAGCTATATGTATACTGTGTAAGAGTATATCTCTCTTTTGTTTACAGTTTTCACTTCTGCCGACAGTTCTCGTGTCTTTTTTTTATGAAAACTATTTTGATACGTGATGGGGATGGTTTTGAAACGGGTGTAACCTCAGCATAGTGGTAGACCGTTTTCTAATACCCGCCTGGCTAGCTACGACCCTCAAGTTGCAAATCTGCCGCCAAATACCGGTAAATGTGTTCCCGCAGTTGAACTTGAGAGCCACTCCCTCCACAAGGCTTAGCTTGTCCATCATCTTGAATTACATTGTCACTTAACATCACGTGATATTGAACCCTAACAAATGGTATGGACTTTAGTCGAGCTAAAGCAACGACTGACTCGATAGCATCACGTATGATAAAACACAATCAAATCAAATCAAAAATCTTTATTCAATGTAGGCCCTAAGGCGCGTATGAACGTCAAAACTACTACCGGTTCGGAAAGTGACGCAGTCATCGAGAAGAACCGGCAAGAAACTCGATCATTTTTTCAGGTCTTATTCTTATCTATTTTACATAATAGTATAATGTGTTACAGAAGTTATTAGCGGATGTGCAGAGAGGAGTGTCATGTCCAGACACCACGATCGCGCATATATTGATCCACCCTATTAACCTTTCGACATCAAAACCCGTTTGACATGGTTCTTGAACCTACTGTCCGGCAATTCAGTAATGTGCTTTGGGACTTTATTATAAAACTTACACTATCACCTGGTAACTGTTACTTGTCTTACTTATTGTCAGTCTGAAATAGGATGTGACCAGCTGGTCTTTAACGAAATCTAGCTTTTGTAAGTTGTAATGAAAACAATGTTTAAATGCTTCATCGAAATTCATAACTACTCCCGCATCGCTGCGCTAAATATCAAAGCTCTCGGGCGGCTTCACTTTTTTCGACATTCGCAACAATTATCTTTGCGTATTAACCGATTCCCGCAAAACCTGAACGAAATATACGCCTAAACCTTCCCCACAAATCACTCCGTTTACTCGTGAAAACTGCATGGAAATCTGCTCACTAGCTTTTAAGTTTATCGCGAAAAGACGGACGAAGGATTTCGTTTAATTATATGAAGTGATAGGTTTATCACTTAGTCACACTGTCACCTGATGATAAGCGACGATGTGGCCAAAATTGTATGGCAAACTTGTGGGTCGTAGCTAACTAGACGAGCTATAGAAAATACCTTACTATCATGCTATGGTTTCATCACGATGTTTTCCTTCTCTGAGCGTTCAGACTCGTTGCAGAGATTAATTAATCTTCGCAGACATAAAGGATAGATATTATATATATATATATTAAATCGACTCGCATCAAATAAACTTCAAATATTTTAAATGAAACAAATCATTTCACAAAATAACCTTTCGAAACCTCTAACAATCCATTACGCACACTGTTCTGAACGGCTGAGGGAAATACGATCAAAATTATTCATATATAAACGTACACGGAAAATTCAAAACGATGCGCGCCAGGGAAATTTCATCACACACGCCGAGGTTATATTTTATACGTGGAAATAAAAGGAAAAATTACAGCTACAAGTGTTATAATTTCGCGTCTTTTTTATTGTCCCTATGCGCACATTTATGTAGAAATTCGAGGTATAAAAAAACACCGCACACGCCCTCGGTTCGGTATTAAAATCCGATTTAACTGTTATTTAAAAATATTAGATAAAGTCATCAGTTGCTTTCTGATAAAGTAATTATTCGATATGTTTAATTAAGGACGGAGGTAAATTTGACAAAAATAAAAATAAACATTGTAATTAGGGGCATAAGACTTACAGTTTCCATTTTGTATCTATTTATTTATATTGTAAATAATTTGGCAAAATCTATCGAATACGCTAAAGAAAACGCTCAGTGGTAGCGTGTTCGAATCCAACCATCTATAATGATCATGAGCTTCCGGTGAAGGAAAACATCGTGACGAAACCATAGCATGGTGGTAACACTTTTTCTGATGCCCGCCTGCCTAACTACCATCCTCAAGTTGTAAATCTGCCACCAAATACTGTTAGATGTGTTCCGGCAGTGTGTCTTGAGAGCCCTCCTGTAGAAGGCCGGTAACGCACCTGCGATTCCTCTGGTGTTGTGGGTGTCCATGGGCGGCGGTGATAACTTACCATCAGGTGACACGCATGCTCGTATGCCTCCCATTCCATAAAAAAGATTCATCTTCACTCATAATAAAAGTTCCTAACTGTGTAAGTTGTGCACTAATGTAATAAGGTCGGGGATTAAAAATGATATATAGAATTAGGTTGCTTTTGTATTTAATCTCATATCCGTATAAGTGCTTTGTAAAATAAAATAAAAATTAAAAATAAAATATGGAACAAAGAATACAGCTTAAAAAAAATTTATGTATATATTTTCTTCCTAAAGAGTTTTATTGATTTTTGACATTTATGTTTTTGTATTTAAATATTTTTTTAGATAATTCAGACTTCCAATTGAATGTGACTTGACTATTTCTTAAATACAACAATAAAATATCGTTTAGTATAAAATTCGACAATCGAACTAATGAGAGTTACATATGAAATACACAGGGTTATAGAAATGATAAAAACACGTTCTATATTAAAATCGAACACATTGTGACACCACGTTGTATTCCCGAACGAAACATCTGTTAAGTAATGAAAGCGAAAACTTCTGTCCCGCTTAAAGTGCAACCGCTTTCAAAACACACAACATTCATCATAATCACATAGCTTAATCACGGGAACACCTTGTTTGACGTCAACGGAATTACCCGTGTATGCGAAACCCATGAATTACCCTAACACCTCCCATTTAACAACGAAAACAAAAGGGAAAAAAAGACGATATCGAATTAATTTTATTTATGCGCGGTGAGAGGATTGGGCCCAATGTGCGGTGTGTAATGCGTTACATTTGTCACGTGCCCAAACGGTGGTAGGGCTGCCACTACCGGTAATCATTGAACAAAACCTCATAAGAACAGTACATTGTTCTATTACGTTTTTTTTTATTTTATGGGACCTACACTGTTAGCCTGAGGGGCTTTTACAACTTCACCTGAACTAGGGGGTCGACTCGCGCAAGGGTGTCACTAGTGACCGAACCTCGGCTTGGGCTGTTGCCGAATAGCGTAGGAGAAAATCGAACGCGGTACTAGCTATTAATAAAAATCGAAAAAGCTAAATATACTAACTGAACTCTTTATTACCTCGGGATCCGGAAAGATTCTATTACGTACAAGCAGTGAATCTATTTATACCTTTGCTAGATTTTACGTGCGGCTTTGTTAATACTGATTTCGTCAAAAATAAATCGGATGGCATTTCTTCCAATAAACTGACATCCTTAAACTTACAGCTGCTGTGGCAGTAAAATAAAATATTACACTGTTCAGAAGTAAATAACTAATCCATTATCATTACAAGCGAAAATTTCTCCTAACAAGTTTAAACGTAATTCCCTCGTGCTTATTTTTCAACCAGTTTGTTAGTAATTTTGTGCCCAAAAATATACAGTTAATTATAAAAGCCGGTAATAAATCATTTGAAAGGGATGAACACAATGATTTACAAGTAGGTCATAGATAATGGACGCGTACCCTCGTTTTGTGCCAATAATTGGCTACGTGTTCTATCTTGCCATATTATAAACAACGGTTGAAAAAAACTAAAAACACGCTTTGAATACCTGTGTTAGAAAAGTGTTTTAGTGACGATAATGTAATACTGTATATATATATGTATGTATGATAATGTAAAATAATGTAAACGAGAGGAATACCAACGAAATCTGTCTATAGTCTACAAAAAAGATCTTTGTCTATCTAGGACTGAAGTAAAATCTTTTTAGAACGTGTCTCTTAAGTCGCATTAGCAGGCTCCTACCAAATTTGTCTAAATAGAGAGAGAAACACGAGTAGTAAAGGTGTGTGATGTCTCTGGAACTGCTCCAAATTTTCCGCTCTGTCACACGGTGGACCCGACACCCGCACGGTGTATCCATGGATAGCTAAGAAGTTTGTCTCTCACACCTGGTTGTTGTGATGATAGTGGTTGGAATATTAGGAGACAGACAATGTATTATTGTATTATTACTGGGCGTTGACACGTCAGCAAATTTTCAAGTCGATAGAAAATATAGTTCAGTGAAAATTTTGTCAAAACATTCCGCTACATTGTTTGATATATAATTGAAGCGAAGTTAAGAACATACCCCGACTTAAAATTTAAATTAAGCCCTTGGATTTATTTGAATTAATCGAATCGGCGGTGGCTGAGTTGGTAGTATATACGGACACCTCAATAGTGGACGTGAGTTCGAATCCCTGAAATAAACTTGAGATTTGGTTATGGAAAATATCATCAAGTTGAAATTTTGCCGAAACACCTATACATCTATTTCGACAGTTGCATTAGAGAGCTAATCATTCCACTAGGCTTAGCATGTCCTCCAACAAGAGTTACGTTAGATTGGGCAAATTTCACATACACAACTAAATTTTCTCTGGGCAGTCCAAATATAATAATACTGTTTCCTGTGTTTTAATACAATGAGATCACGAATTCAATCTTTTTAAACTTTTCTATTGTATACCTATCGACAATAAACTAATTTAAAAAAGGTGTTCCACGTTTTTTTTCCAATAACGTGTCATATATAAACCCGTCGCAGTAACGCAGTAGATTTATCCAGTATAACCAACTTATAAGCCATCATGATAGTAATAAACCCTGAAATGCTAATGTCTGTAAGTTGTTCTTGTTTTTGAATTATAATTTGATTGCCATTATTTTACCGGAATAAAACAAAATACGCGTCCAGCGCTACCATTTTGGTATGCGAGACCGAGATGCAGTGCATTTCGTAAGAATGCCTTTTATGTACCTTCGCTCTTAAATAGTGTATATGTTAATAACGTGACGCGTTTTTGAAATTCAGTGCCGCCTTTTTTCATGACATGGTAAAAATATCTCTGCGTATCTCCCTCCCACCGCGTTTGCTAAGCAGGCTACGAAAGGGCAATACGCAACCCAACTGGTGTGAAGTAGTAAGGTCCACTAAAAATCCTGTTACCTGCCATACTCTGTGAAGTGATAACGATGAAGGTAGGAACGTGAGTTCGAATCCAACCACCTACAATGAGCTTGAGGTGAAGGAAAATATCGTGAAGAAACCATAGCATGGTGTTTGAATTTTTATCTAATCCACTATCAAGTTGAAAATCTGCAGCAAAATAACTATGAGTGAGTTCTGGCAGTTGCACTCGAGAGCCAGTTCCTCCAGAGGTTTAGCGCGTCTACCAACTTGGGCCGTATCGTCATTTAAGATCAGGTGAGATTATGGCCATAACGCTAAGCCTTAACTATATAAAAAAAAAACTTTAGGAACCGCATTTGCATGAATTCTAACCTTAGTCGAGAGTTGTCTTCCGAATTTCACCTAACCGTGAAGTATTAATCGAAAAGCCGCCTAAAAATATTTATGAATGTTTTAAATAATATCTGTGATATTCCGGTATCGTGACAGCCCTATGTATACACACAGGTATTCCGGAGTATAAATTTGCGAAACGGTATTACTTTGTGCAGACCCGTAATCAGTTTTATTTCAAGGGACAAAATTACTTTGTATATGCTATCATTTATTCTGTACAATGGTCTCAGTTTTTTGTTTTAGAAAACATAATAAAATTGTTATATAATTGTTAAGATGTAAAGGTATTAATTGTTGATGCCATATGTTCGTATGATGAAAGATTAAAGTACAAAAATATATTGTAAATAACAACAATGTATAACAAAACCTAAGTCTTTTTTCTAATACCCAGTTGGTTAGCTACCTACCTCAAGTTGAGAAACTGCCGTCAAATACATATAGGTGTGTTGCAGCAGTTGGTCCTGAAAGCGAGTCTCTTCACTAGGCTTAGCTTACCCACCATTTTAGCAACGTCGTCGTTTAACATCAGCTGAGATTTTTACCATAACGCTAAGCCTATAAAGTAAAAAAATAATTAAAAGTTGAGGTTAGATGGTTAAAATATATTATTGTATGGATAACATGGTAAATTAACCAAAGCCTAGACGTTTTAGGAAGTTTGTTGTCATATCGAATGGTGTAAAATGAATTGTACAGTATATTGTAAAGGCGTCATATGTTCTTAGATACCAACTCATTTTGTCCGATAGCTCGTGAGTACCATTCATCAGACCCCTCAACCACCATTTTCTACAATCATTAACGCAAGGAGAAAATTAAAAATGTATGGAATGACATGCTAAATATTAAGTCGACGATACATCTCAACACTAAATCCGGTGATCGGAGTTTTAACAAGAGATTCATGATATTACTGAAACGTTGTTTGAACTTTACAAGATTAGTAAAATATTCTATCGAATTGACTTCGGGCAGAGTTTGAATGAAATAAAAAAAAACATCCTGATTTAGAAGTTTTCAACTTCACCAATAAAATTAAGGTTTCAGAGGCGTTTTATTCTTGCTTTTCTTGTTCAAAAGGAACCGAATCAAGTGTTTCGGTAGCGTAGAAAGTTTTAAAACCTAATATAACAAATCGGAGGAGATTGTTCGTTTGTTTGTTCAAACACGCTAATCTGTGAAACTACCTGTCGGATTTGAAAAGACTTTTTGTGTATGAAAACCAAATCGAGTGGACTAGTAAGGGTTATATTTCTGAACTGATCTTATATATTGATTTTGTTGAATACTTCGGGAGTAAAATGCTCCCGATCTGATTAATAGCGTACGCTGACGTAAAGATTAGCGATGCATAAAAACAATGTCCTACATATATCTTTACAAAGCTAATCATAATTTAATAATACCTACGTGTTGCCATTGGTCCAGAAAAGGAGATATAATATTTGATTTCTTTATTATTACTGAATTAACTGTTTATTTACACGAGATTGAAGTTGCAGACATGGTTTATTATAAAGGCAACGTCTCTTTATCTCTTTGTTTGTTAGTTTACTTCTAACTAGATAATCATTTAGCTAATTTACATGTACATTATTTAAATATGTGTGTGTATGTGTGTTTTTAACTAAAGGTGAATACTATGAATATGCTTTAGGATAATATATTTTGTTACATTTGTCAATATCCAGGGCATTTGTAAAGAAAGATGGCTAAGAAATCAATATTATTTTACACTATTTAAGCTACAAATTTTGAATTCTCTCTCTATTTGTCTCTGTCTATTTCTGCGTTTACTTCTTTTAAACTAAACAACAGGTTTCGATACGGTTTTCCGTAATAGAAAGAACGTTAAACGAGAAACGTTTTTGTAGAACATTTGTAAATATTTTGTACAAAATAGATTAACAATTATTCTTTAATGCAATGAACTGTTTCTTATGCTAACATGATAATGCTGACCAAATCTGTACAACATTTAATATACAAATGATCATTATAATATAAATTTACTATACATTTTCTTGTGTAATAACACTTTTTTCTTAGTGAAACTTTTAAACTGATACTTATTACTTGGCTTTGAAGTTATAAATTCCAACTTTTTTGCATGACGCTTGTTCGAGTAAAGTCGGTTCGAGGCAACTGAGGGAGCGAGAGAGATATATAGATGTTTCACTTCGGTCGTGTGATCTAAAATAAAACTTGTTTTTTTTATTTTAGTTTAGCAAATTCCAACACTAGTTATCTAGGAAAGGGAACTCTGTATACCCGTGACCCCCTTTACAGTACGCACCTGTAGCTCTAAAGGGTTCCCTTTTGTCATACGCCAACAGGTTTTAGAATATTTGATAAGCTATGTCCGCTCGTGCCGCGTGTTAATTTAATTAATTATACATTTTATAATAACTTTACACAATCAATCACGGTGTTGTTAAATAGACGTAATTCATCTACGGGCGAAATTACAGAAATTTTCTATGTATTTTATGTTACCTGTATTTTTTTTTAATACAAATTATTTTCGACCGTGTTCAAAAGGAAAAGGTTTTCTATTCGGCTAACTTTGTTTTCATTGCTACCTCAAAACTAATTCATTTATTAACAGATTTGGAAAATTAATTTTCTGTGCGGATGTATTTTTCCAGGGGTCCTATTTAATTTGTTTCGCATTGGTCCTTAGATTTCGAAGGTACACAGGGGAATCCCCGAAGATCGAATAAGAAATGTACACTTAACGAGATATAGGTGGAAGTGATGATAGCTCATTTGGAAGTGACGCGTTAAGGTTATATAGGACGTGAGTTCGAATCCATCTACAACAAGCCTGAGCTTGTAGTTAAGGAAAACATCGTGATAAGACATTATAGTAGCGCTTATTCTAATGGCCACCCGGTTAGCTACCAACCTTATGTTGAGAATCTACCAACAAATACCTCTGTAGCTGTGTTCAGGCAGTTGCATGGCTTAGCCATAAACCATCTTGGGTCACATCGTCACTTAATGTTAAATGCGATTGTGGCCATAACTAGAAACCATACGAAAATACACACATTAAGTGTACAGAATGGATTTTTTATCATTATTTTATATAGAAACCCAAAGAGCAGTGTCAGGCCCATCGTATCCTGACCGTGAAATATGTAAAAATTACTTAGAACTAATAACAAAAATTCCATAAAAGCCTAGTTGCGGCACTAGCAGATGCAGTCAAGATTTCATTGAAAATGCCCTGGTCCAATAAATTTAGTCCCATTAAACTATTGATGTCGTACCGTGGAACGGGGGAGCCGTCCTCCCTCCTTCCTATGATACTGGGTCCTTCCAAAGAGGCGTGAAAAGGTTCCTAAGTACATCAGTACGACAGCGGTAACTGGCAACGGATTTACGGTCATTGGATATAGTGCTGTCACTATACTGCACAATATAAAAAAGGTTCGATAGAAATAACTTAACGCGCAGTTTCAACGTCCCGGGACATCACTACCGAAGATTAAAAAAAAACAGCAAAACGAAACAAATTTGTGGCAACCCTAAACAGGGGACATTCATCGTCGTTTAGGCAACAACGCACTATCACCATTTATAAAACGGGGAACGGACGATACGTTTCCAGGGGAAAAACGGGATAAAAAGGTGGTCTTGTGATTTATAATATACGGTGATGTGTTCTCGGAAAAGTTAACACAGTATTCGTTAGCAGATGTGAATTAAAAAGATTTGTTTGTATAGATTTAGTGTTATGGCCAAAACCTGACCCGATTTTAAAAGGCGACGTAACCCAAGATGGTGGGCACGCTAAGCCTACTGGAGAGACTGGTAGCGTGTACGAATTCGCGTCAAGGGACGTGAGTTTGAATCCAGCCACCTACAACGAGCTTGAGCTTTCGGTGAAGGAAAACATCGTGAGGAAACCATAGCATGCTGGTAGGGCTTTTTCTAATACCCGCCTGGTTAGCTACCACCCTCAAATTAAAAATCTACCGCCAATAATGTTAGGTGTGTTTTGGGAGTGGCATTTGAGAGCAACTCCCTCCTATAAAGGCCGGCAACACACCTGCGATTCCTTTCTTGTTGTGGATGTCCATGGTTGGCGGTGATCACTTAACTCCAGGTTACACGTTTGCTCGTTTGCCCACAATTTCATAACAAAAAGTTCAACTGTCGGAACACACCTATTGGTTTTTGGCGGCAGATTGTCAACTTGAGTGGTAGTAGCTAGCCAGGTGGACATCGGAAAAAACCCTACCACCATGTTATGGTTTCCTCACGATGTTTTCCTTCACCGAAAGCTCAAGCTCGTTGTAGGTGGTTGGATTCAAACTCACCTCCCTTAACGCAAAGTCGTACACACTACCATTGAGCTACCATCGCTTCAATTAATTTGTATTTTATCGACTAAGAGTTTGAGTACTTAATATTCACATTTTAGGTATCAATTAGGCAAATCTGAAAGCAAAGTTTATATAAATGTGCTTGTCATGTTTATATAAAGCTTTATACTATGTATTGCTTTTCGATATAATTAATAAAACAAGTATTCTATTGATTCCCAAACTCTGCTCCTAAGGGCTTTGAGAAAAGTAAAAATGTTTGTTGAAGCTTTAATATTCCTAAGCTTAAATTTATAAACAAGTAAATTAACAAAATACAAATTTAATTACAATACAATAGACTACGTATAAAATTGTAAAAAAGCCACGAACGAAGTTGAAACACTTACTTGCATAGTATTAGTTGGCCCACAAGATTCATTTAAATCCTTTCTAACAGGATTCCTTTCCTATCGTCCACAATGCCAACTTCTTTATGAAGGAACACTTGGATATACTCTTATGATGTTCAACCCAGTTTCAAGGGAACTAAAATTGTATTACTTATGTAAATACAGCTTTGCTCCTTTGATGCTAGCGTTATGTTAATAAGCTTAAAAACTTCATAATCATCGTTCTAACAAATAAAAAAAAGGGTGTAATCAAACAAACTTTTCTACTGTTTAATATTAGTTTAGATAGAGTATTATTATGACTGCAATACTGGAGAATGTATCACAAATATGTTGTTTCATATTCATCCCAATATCAATATGTTCACAAGAGCAGATTGGTAACTTTAATTGAACCTCTTAGGTGTGGAAATGGTCTCCCTGACCGCCTTATCATTTATATATTCATCCTTTACATTTTTTGTATTTTTGTGTTGCACAATTATTATATCATTCTCATGCATCACTAATGCTGGTATGTACTATATGCTGTGCCTATCATACATATTTTTAAGAATTTCTACTGATGTCTGTGACGTCGCCTTCAGAGGGTCCAGTCTGAATACCAGCGCTGCACTATATCAGTGTAGCTGTTATGCTGAGACTGGTACAAATTTATCCACACATTAGGTTTTTTATTAATTTTTTTGTGATCTTAGTGGTGTTATGTTCTGTATTTTTTTGTGTGTTATTTTTATTTTATTTTCTTTTATTTATTTTAGTTATCATTTGCTGTGTGTTGGATAAATAAAACTTTCTTTCTTTCTTCTTCTTCCATCTAGATTTGTCTAAACGTTAACTCAATACAGTATTTTCATTTTCACTTCCTATTTTGGCCCTTTAGTACAAAGGTTTGAAAAGTTTCTATATCAATAACCAACGACACACTATTTAATATGTATAGATTTGTTGTAACTCCATTAAAAGTGATGAAAATTGGTGTCGCGTAAAAAACGATTGGTGAAGCAGACGTTATGAATGTAAATAAATAAATAAATAAACAAACCTGTGAATTCCTCAAACGAGTAATAACCATAAATGAAAATTATAAATATACACGTGGCTCGTGTGAAACCCAATTTCGTATTCAATTCTCATTAACATTCTCAAATCGAAATCAGCAAATAATATCTTTTGAAGAAGGATTTTGGGTTGCGGGTTTATTTATGTGGGCGAATTGTGTAGTTATAATGGTAATATTTAATCGGATTTCGCTATATAAATAGACTTACAGTCAGAGTCGGATTAAAAGGTCTCTACGTCTCGGGGTAAGAAAGCATTGGAGATCCTAGTATGAGACATCTACACTAAACTTTAGCGAGAAATGCACGTAATAGCGGTAAATAAAAGGCACATATAACGCATTCTACTTTTACCTATAGGACCAAAATATCGGTCTTAAACAAAGGGACTATTCACAAATTACAGAAGTACCAAGAAGCAGTGCACAGAGAGATATGAGTAACATTGCATGATCGTGAGAGAAATACAAGCTAGAAACAAAATTCATTGGTTGACAAATCAATTGCAAAGTTAAAATGGGCTGAGAACGTACACCATAATTGAATTTATGGTTTTAAATAGTTAAAGGGTGAAGATTATGAGAGGGATGCTAAAAATGCATTCATTAACGGTATTACAAGTGTAGCAGAATAGAAGTAAAGAGAAGTTGCGTAGGTTGAAGAAGGTACAGCCTACTTTATTTTGACGTGTTTAGGAATCAGACAATACAGTTTCCGCTGCTAAGAGGCTTGTAAACAGATATGATAGCGTTGACAAGTGATTCATTGTTTATCTTGATTGGAGGCTGTACTAAACTGGCCATCAGATACATTGCAATAATTTTGTCGTATTATGGTAAAAGGCAAGCTATAAATAAAAGGCAATAAATCTAAATATGTCTAGAAAAAATTGAAGAGTTTGTTTGGACGCAGTAATCTTAGGATTTCAAAAGTTATTTTTGTATTTGATACATCAATAATTAAGGAAGTCTTTCACCTTTTTTTATATAGGCTTAGCGTTATGGCAATAATCTCACCTGATCTCAAGTGACGATACGGCCCCAGTTGGTAGACACGCTAAACCTTTGAAGGAACTGGCTCTCAAGTGCAACTGCCGCAACACACCTTTTGGTATTTGTCGGCGGTTTTCAACTTGAGGGCGGTAGCTAGCCAGGCGGGCATCAGAAAATGCCCTACCACCATGCATGCTATTCAACATCACGCTACCACCAATAGGAGTAAACCTGTATTGATAAATTACAGAAGGTACAACTAGTATTTGTTACAATTTTTTTTCTTTTCATCGTTGTTTAACTTTATTGCCTTTTTTTAATTTTTACACTTAATTGTATTGTTACGAATTTTCTTATTAAGTTGTAAAATTTAAATATATGGTACTATAGGCCTATTATTTTATAGTGTTGTGATACATAATTATGTAATGGCTGTTTGTTACCTAAATAAATAAATAAATTAAATCTGCATTAATATAAAAATTAAATTTTTGTGTAAACCATCTTTCATGGGGGAGGGGGGGCTTAAAGCTCATGATGTTTTATACTAAATTCTGCCCTGTTTAGAAAATACAATACTCAACACGGGTATCATTGTCTAAAGTTAAATACGTTATGAGAAATATAATTTAATTTTCGCAGTAGGTACACGGGTCGTGTTAGCCGAATGATAAGGATAGTGGTGTATCGATGCCATGTTATTAAATTAACATTTATCAACGTAAGAGTGATAGCACGCCAAAGGACGTGAGTTCAAATCCACCTACAATGAGCTTGAGCTTTCGGTGAAGAAAGATAACCTGAGGAAACCATAGCTTGGTGGTTGGGCTTTTTCTAGTGTCTGGCCAGCTACCACCCTTAAGTTGAAAATGTGCCACCAAATACCAATAGATGTGTTGCGGCAATTGCACTTGAGAGCCAGTTCCTCCAAATGTTTAGCGTGTCTACCGTATCGCCGTATCGTCAATTAAGATCAGGTGAGATTATGACCATTACGCCAGGCTTTAACTAAATAAAAAAATTAAACTACAGCATGGAGGTAGGGCTTTTTCTAATGCGTGGCTAGCTACCACGCCAAAAATTGAAAATCTACCGCCAAATACCTGTAGATCTGTTCCAGCAGTTGCACTTGAAAGTCAATATCTTCACTGCGCATAGTGTATCTACCAACTTGGTCCACAGCGTAACTTAACATCCGGTGAAATTGTGGCCATAGATCTTAGCTATAAAAAACAATTCCACGGTTGATTTAGCTGTTAAAGCAGTTGCCTCTGCAAATGTCGCGTCGAAGGGCCGTGGGTTTGAGCTCCGCACTTGACAATTATTTGTGTCATCCATAAATAATGTTTCCGACTTTTGTGAACTCTGTTCTTAGACAGTAACTGTCGCTCAGTAACAGAAAGTTCTGTAACGGACAGACAACAGGTAGAAGATCCATCTGATGGTAAATAGTTACCGTCGCATATGAACATACAATACAACCATACAACCATGTTACAACTTTGAACAAAAGCGCTGGTCTTCGTTAACTACGCCAGAACACAAAGGCTCATCTTGAACCTTTATTTTGCGGCAGTCTGAACCCTAGGGTGGTCGCTAAGCAATCAGGCGATAACCCTATTACCAAGCTGTGATGAAGCAGGGTTTACGTGGGATTATCGCCATGATCGAAAGCAAATGTGGACGCAACGATCGTAAAGCCTCGTCGGTTACTCGGTGTGAAGGTGGGATTGGCTCTAGGGTAACTCAGATGGTATCCGGTACCCCTTATACCCCACAATTGTTGTTGTCATTCATACTTCACATTAGTGAAAATTTCATTCACAGACGCCATCATTAAAAAAAAAACTAATTGGGAACAAACGCATTAAGCATCAACTCAGTTGGAATTTATTTATAGCCTTTTAATTTTCCGTCTAGGTCCAGCAGTTTTATATGAGACTATCTTTTACCAGCGGCTCCGCTTGCGTTAATATTGCAAGACGCAATAAAATATTTTACACAAAGTTTACTATTCTCTTTACCCCACGTCCTATAAGTTTTGCGAGAAAAAGTAGCCCGTCATCGTCTCCACGGTCCTATCTATCACTACACCAAAATTCATGGCAATTGATTCAGCGGTCTAGGCGTGAAAGCGTAACAAACAAACAAACTCACTATGGCATTTATAATATTAAGTAAGGAATCAGTGTGATCTTTTGACTAGGCTGTTCCAGCTGTTATAGTTAAAGTTGTGACAATGTGAATTTTACAACCAAATATCAAGTTTAGTGAACTAGACAGTGTGAAAATATCAAACGATTTTTAGCACGATACGATATAAATATACAAAGTGCCTGGATTCAATTCCGCACAGAGTAAACCAATTCGTAGTATGACATCGACAATGTACAGTCGACCGAAAAGTTCACACGATGCGACGTCGGAACACATCCAATTACGACGCTGAAAAAAAATATACATAACAAAAAGAGCACAAAACCCGCGTTCGTCTGTGTACAGTCGACATTTCACTGCCAACCGGGGCGTAATTTTTAATCTCGATTATTGCCGTAGCGACAATTTGAAACGGTACCTCCGTCCTCTTCTCTCTTGTTATTACACGAATGTACATGTCTCGTTTACGTGAAGTGTAAAATTCATTTGGAACGTAAAACGTTGGAATGTCCTGCATTTAATATTTGTTTTAATTGGCAATATATATAAAATGCACGAAAGGTAAAACAGTTATGAGGGCCGGTACGCCCGTGCCCTTTTACCGCCTTAAGCTGGACTGAGGACCCGCCCCCCATTGCACCAGTAAAGCCGAATGCAAAGGTTGCCCGGATGTGGCTGGGCTTACTACAAGGCCGGGCCTGTCGCTGAGGTGACGCGGTGATTCCATACACGAACCCGCGTCCCCCCAGAAAGGTGAGAGACAGCTGTGGGGTTGTAGTGGTTATTCTCGGCGGTTAGCGCGGGGTGCCACATACGTCTCTCAGTCTCCCCGGGCTGGTAGGGGATGTGTAAATGCATTTCTCCTCGTTAAAAAAAAAACCTAAAACTTATTTAAATAAATTTGTATTTATTGTTACACGTGTTGCAGGTATCGTTAATACTGAGTTTTATTTTTAGGTGAACAAATACATCAAATACGAAATTAGATCTCCGTATGCGACGGACAGTGGCAAATTAAGATGCATAATGAGATATTTTTAATATACTTTATAGATTTAACGTCATCTAGCCATAATCTCACCTCATGTTAAGTGACGATATGACCCGACATAGTGGGTATGCGTAGCCGAACAAAACCTACACGTATTAGGTATTGTGGTAACCAGAGGGGCATTACAAAAAGGGATGAGGGTGTGGCCGTAAGGCTATACTTATGAAGTTTAAAATAATTATTATGGTTTATAACCGAGTCATCGTTACTTTGAAGAGTAACTATAACGAATTTATTGAGGTTATTTGGTGTAAAATACTGAATATATATCCCAAAAACGATCCTAATATTCACCTAGGTGTTTATGGCGATTGCCATAGAAACCAGCTAGTTAGACCGAGATAATTAATTAACATAGAAAACAATCACTATAAACAAAAAATACCATTCGATAGCTAGTACGAAATCGTGGCAGCGCCATCTATTGATGTAAAGGTAAAACTACTCAAAATTTAAACTAATAATTTACAATATATTGAAGAACAAACTCCTGGTTAAGTTTAAAAACCATATCAGCCCGTTTGAATGCTGGAAATATACCGCCTGACCCCGGAACGTGATACGCCTAAAATGTCACTATATTGGTCATACCTGGTGTGTGGTGTTCACAGCCAAGTCAAGCAAACTTGAGTCAAACCTGAGTCAAGCAACGATACACCATTTGAAATATTAGATAACAGTAATTTAGTTTAATGTATTTAACAATAGAAATCTGGCTTGGTAACCTTCAACTCGTATTGATTCAAAGTGTGTTTTTGTTTGAAACAATTGTAACGTTTTGTATATAATATCGAATTTGAACTGTTATTGAATCTTCAAGATATGAAACAAAACATGTCTGTGTATAATTACAGGTTTTAAACGTGTTTCTGAACGAAACACCTCTTTGCAGCTCTCTCCAGCAAAATTAATTGGAAACTAAATTCATTGATATTCATGTAAAACCAACAAATTGAAGTAAATAATATACAATCATTATTTACTTAAGCTTTATTATAATTTGTACTGTATTTTTACCTATATTTTGATTAATAAATAAGGAATATAAAGTATACATCGTGCAAATAGATACGAGGACGTGACAACTGTTAATGATTTTAATTTGCAAATCGACGGCGTTATTTCAATGCTTTCTATCTGATATTCAATGAGAAGTTTACTTTGTTGTTTTAGACGTAAGGGTCAATATAGTATATATGCGAAGCGATAATAGCTCGGTGGTAGTGTGTACGACTTTGCGTCAAGGAACGCGAGTTCGAATCCAACCACCTACAATGAGCTTGAGCTTTCGGTGAAGGAATCATCGTGAGGAACCGATAACATGGTGGTAAGGCTTTTTCTTATGCCTACCTGGCTAGCTATCACCCTCAAATCAAAAATCTGCCTCCAAATACTAATAGGTGTGTTCCAGCAGTTGCACTTGAGATCCAGTTCCTTCACTGGTTTAACATGTCTACCATCTTGGGCCGTATCGTCACTTAAGATCCGGTGAGATTTGGCCATAACGCAAAGCCTTAACTATAAAAAAATAAAATGTATTCTGCGTATATATGTACATAGATATACCTCCGTGCGTTATTAGTATATATTATATGTATATATATAGTATATCTCTCCTTTATTGATAGTTCTAAGTGTTCACTTCTGTCGGCATTCCTTATGACTGCTTATTTTTTTCTGTTACGTCGTTACGTCGATCTACGATGTCACGGAGCACGTGTACTAAATGTAACTACGTTCGAATCGCTAACATCGATCGATCCGTTCCAGTATTCTGTGATCTAATTGATTTCGCACGTCGCGTCTCATATTTCGACGGCTTGTGTCTGATGATTAGTCACGCGTATGATATAAGAATGTATCGGCTTGTTTCGATGATTACAGGTGGACTGAACATCTGGGAGGTTTAGTAGGAATGTAGTTAAGCACCATTTTGCTTAGTTTTATCTAGAGCAACGGATAGATAAATCTATCGGAAGAGACGGGTACATATTATCTGTGAGCCTCTCGACAAATTAATATGCGCTGGTCAATTCCCAAACGTAGCGAACATAGTTCATTGTGGTCAAGATTTCTTTCATATTTTATAGAGTTAGCAGTATGGTCAAACCTCACCTTATGTTACGTGTCGTTATGGCGCAAGATTGTGGACACGTTAAGCTTGGTAGAGGTACTACTGGCTCACAAATGCAACTGCCGAAACACACCCATAGGCAATTGGTAGCACATTTTTAACATGAGAGAAGTATTGAAATAAAACTAATTTAAACGAATTTTATCGCTGTTATTTATTTATTTTGATCCCGACGTTTCGAAAGCTTTTCAGCCTTCGTGGTCATGGGGCGGACTGTGGTGTAGGTTGTCCAGAAAAGTAATAAATAAATCCGCGATAAAATCCGTTTAAATTAGTTTTATTTCAATGAATAATATTCGCGTAAACATAAGAAATCATTATGAGAGAAGTAGCTAGACTGGGGAGGATTAGAAAAAGCTCAACCACCATGCTGGGGTTTTATCACCATATTTTCCTTCACCCAAAGCTCAAGCTCATTGCAGGTGGGTTCGAACTCACGGCTATTGACGCGGCGTTCATACACACTACCAACCGAGCTATCGTCGCTTAAAATGAGTATATCATTCCATCACGTGTGATTTCTTTATCCCATAATATTATCGAGGTTCTTCAAGACAGGAGGTAAACTGCAAAATAAAGTGAGAAAATTGCTACATTGGATTACTTTTTAGTCGTTGGTTAATACCTTAACTATGTACCTAAGTTATGTTTATCTATCTACAGTTTACAGTAAAGCAAGGAATTGTAATTGTCGGCAAAAGGTCTCTTTGCGCGGCGTCGTGAACTATGTAATAAAAAGTAGGCTTAAAACACACTCCACTGATATCCTTGCGTGTATTTAAATGCTTGTTAGTTTATTATTATATTTCAGCTTGCTTTACCCGCGGCTCCGTTCGCGTTGATGTCGATTTTGGCAAACAAATCCTGTGACGCACTGAAAAGTTTCATACAAACTTTATCCCCCTCTTTACTCCAGTTTCAATGAGTTTTCCGCGAGAAAAGTAATCTATCATCGTCTCCAAGGTCCTATCTATCTCTATAACAAAAATAATAATAATTTATTCTGAAGTTTAGGGGTCATTTAAGGATTACGTGACACAATTTTTGAAGATTTTTGTCCACCTCAAACATTACGTAACACAGTTAGCCATTTTTACCTAAAAGACTCTAGTAAATAAACTCAGAAAATGATATAACTTATTTGTCTTAACCTTTGGCAATGCAATTAGAAATAGCCGAAGGATTCTACTTAAAACATAAACGAAGCGATGATAGCTCAGTGGTAGTGTGTAGTAACGCCGCGTTATGGGATGTGAGTTCGAATTTAACCATCTACAATGAGCTTGAGCTTTCGAGGAAGGAATACGTCGTGAGGAAACTATAGTATGATGGTAAGGCTTAATTTGATGCCTTGCTAGCTACCACCCTCAAGTGGGAAATTTACCGCCAAATACCAATAGGTATGTTCCGGAACTTGACTTGAGAGCCAGTCCCACCACAGGTTTAGCGTGTCTACCAACGGGTGCCGTATCGTCACTTACGATTAGGTGAGATTATGACCATGTTAAACCTTAACTATAAAAAAGTTAATGCCTATTTTTTAATTACATTAATAAGAACAACGTTATGTAACGCGTTATTTGGACCCCCTTCTCGCCGTTGTAACGCATCGTAACGTTTTTTATACGTAATACTTGAACGACCCCTTAGGCGTGAAAGCGTAACAAACAAACTGACTTTCGCATTTATAATATTAATAAGGACCGGCTTTGCAACAACAAGGTACTAAAGTCACCGACGCAGCAATTATTCTAATATTTCACTCCCTTAGCGTCACAGTGATTATCGAGTCGCGCTCCGTCGCACAACAATTCACACCTCCCATTAGCACGTTTCTAATAACGCGTTATGACTGTGATTATTAACGGTTATTAACCGGCTCGTTACACAGTCGAGTTTGAGGCAACTCCCAGCAGCGTCTAATTGTGTTACTTTGCTTTTAGCATAGGAAATTGATGCTTTCGTCAATATAAATGGGATGCCTTTGTGCGGTCCCGGTTTCCAGATGTACGAAAGCACGAATGTCGGTAGTTTGACTGCGTCCTCGCTTACATAGGCTATTTTCTTGTACGTGAAACTGTTCATACGTTTTATATTAACACGGACGGGGCCGGAAAATGTAGTTTCGCACATATTATAAACATTTCTAGTGCGATAAAAAATTATCAATATCACTGTTCCGCGATCAGATCCTCCTTCAAAAAGTTATTTCGTAAATTTGAAGAATTGGATGTTCTGAATATGTACCCGAAGATCCGATGGGGAATTTTGTATGTATTTGTTGCTCTAATTTAGTCCATATATATATATATATATACACATAGATATATAGTTAACATATGTATATGAGCCGTAACAATAATCCGCATAGTGGCTGGACATAAAAAGTTAAATGCCGAGTCATAAAAACTTTCGCATCTAATTGGGGGGATGGTCAACGGGGCCCATAAAAAACTTGACGTAGCGTGTTTAAACATACCCGTAATTGCTAGCGGAGCCAGGGGACGGTTTTACCCTCAGCCTTAGGGCCAGTTAAGGGCTTGTCTGTATTTATCTCGCGTTTATGGTTCTCCGCAAGTTTTGACAATGAACTAAAATTATATTACTGGATCGTTGAATATAGATTATTTAATATTTCGGAGTTTTTTTTATAGTAACCTTAGAGTGAGTTCGATTTACTCTGTGCTGAGTACAGAAGAATCCAAGTTTTTTTTTTTATAATAATCATCATACTAATATTATCACGTGACGGTGTGTTTATTTGTTTGTTCACGCCTAAGCCGCTGAATTGATTGTAATGAATTTTGGTACAGAGATAGATGGGACCCGGGAGCCGGAGATAGGCTAATTTTTCTTTCGAAATCTTTATTGGAAGTAGGGTAAAATAAAGGAATAAACTTTTTATTAAAATTTATTGCGTCATCTGCTATTTTGGCTATACTATATTAACGAGAACGAAGCCGCACGTAAAATCTAGTAATATAATATATATTTATTTCCTCAGACTTATATATACATCTTTGTTAGTAAACTTAGTCTACGTTAGTAATTATATCAAATACTAATAATAATATTGTGTTTCCACCTGTTAGTAGATTGCATAGATGCATACACTAATTATCTTGTGCGATATCACTGACTTAGTAAGTTAGGACCTGTTGGTTAGACAGTCTCGTGAATCTTTGGTCATTTCTCGTCATCAGCCCAAGCCGATGTTTGGCCATTCTGGGCAGCCTTGCGACCACTGCCTCGGAACTGAGCGCCCTCAGCACTCACCCGAAAAGTTCGGTGAAACTGTCAAAGCTCGTAAAGCTTACGGCTTGTCGGTGCAACACAAAACAAAAAAAAAAAAACAATTTTTAATAATCCAGTCCGGTGACGAAAAAAATATACTGTCCAGTGTACTGAAAATACCATTAGCACACCATTGGAACTCCGCGCAGTCGAAACCACCAAGGAATGTGTTTTCACGAATTAACGCGTAAATATCATCGACACGTCTTTCAGTAAACGTCTTCGACGCACGACAGTATCGAGGTAGCCCCAACGATTTTCTAAAATCATTGCTATACTGTACACAGTAAGCATTATATGCAAGCCGATTATATGCAGTCTATAGTTATATTTTACAGGTTTAGCATTTAACATTATTGCATTGAAGCGATGATAGCTCAGTGGTAGTGTGCACGACTTCGCGTCAAGGGACGTGGGTTCGAACCCAAGCACCTACAATGAGCTTGAGCTTTCGGTGAAGGAAAACATCGTGAGGAAACCATAGCATGGTGGTAGGGCTTTTTCTAATGCCCGCCTGGGTAGCTACCACCCTCAAGTTGTAAACCTGCCGCCAAATACCAATAGGTGTGTTCCGGCAGCAGCACTTGAGAGCCAGTTCCTCCACAGGTTTAGCGTGTCTACCAACTTGGGCCCTATCGTCACTTAAGATCAGGTGAGATTATGGCCATAACGCTAAACCTTAACTATAAAAAAAAAAGCCGAGTATATGCGGTCTACAGTTATATTTTACAGGTTTAGCATTATAGCTACAATATTACCTGACGTTAAGTGACGATGTGGCAACGTTAGTGTATACACGAAGCCTAGTGAAGGAATCGGTACTCCAGTGCTACAGCCGCAACACACTTGTAAATAATTGGCCGCAGATTTTCAAGTTTTTATCTTGCTTATTAATTGAAAGTTTAAATAGGTGATAGATTTATATCGTATGGTAATGTAATCCAATGTAATTAATTATAAATTCGCACATGATAACCTATTATTAAATATTGGAAAAATAATTCTAGAAAATGAAAATTGTTTTGAAAATCTGTTTATTCATGACCCGTAATCTCATAAGCGCCTAAACAAAAAACGAAAATCCGTTGGCAAACAAAGAGAAAAATATTCCGAACCCTTTTCTCTGTTTTGTGTTAGTGTTTTTTTTAACTTATAAAATCTCTATAGATTTGTCCTTTAAACTCATCAATAGACATTATTCCAAAAAAAAATGGAAAATGGGTTGTCAATGAAATAAATATAGATAAATTTATGTACAAATGAGTATTTGAAGCGTTTATAGCTTAGTTGGTAGCGTGTACGGGCGCCGCGTCAAGGGAAGTGAATTCGAATCAACCCACAATAAGCTTGAGCTTTCGGTGAAGTAAAACATCGTGAAGAAACCATAGCGTGATGGTAGAGCTTTTTCTAATGCCCGCCTGGCTGGCTACCACCCTCAAGTCGAGAACCTACCACCAAACACCTATTATTCCGGTAGTTGCACTCCAGAGCCAGTCTCTCCACCAGGCCACACCGACACTTAACATCAGGTGAGATTGTGGCCATAACACTAAACTTCAACTATAAAATACATAAGCGATCATTCTGCAATACTCTAGAATACCTAACGCCTGCTTTAGACATTATTAACTATGGCAAGCGACGCGCGTTTGACAGCGCTCTACATCATATTTCATATTTCGTTTTATCTTAATGTAATACAAGAAAATATAAAAAAAAAATCGCACATGAAGTCCGATTTATTTTCTTCCCCCGGATATATATTTTTTCGTCACGTATCACCCTCAACGTCGCACGGTTTATCTCGAGAGATAACACTGACGTTTTACTTTTCCTCTCCTTTACGTTAAAAAAATATGAAAATTCGTCGCAGTGTATTATTATATTTACTTTCCATCCAGTTTTATTTATTAAGTAGATTTGTTTTAACGTGCGCGCGGGTTGAGAGTGCTTCCTTAATGGACTATATGCCTATAGTGAGGTTTTTTATTTATGTAATAGAGGGCAAACGAGCAAGCCTGTCACCTGATGTTAAGTGATCACCGCCGCTCATGGTCACTCACAGACCAGAGGTATCGCAGGTGCGTTGCCGGCGTTTTCATAGGAGGGACTGGCTCACAAGTGCCACTGCGCGAACACACGTGTTGGTGTGTGACGACTGATTTTCAACTTGAAGGCGGTAGCTAGCCAGACGGGCATCAGAAAAGGCCTACCATCATGCTATGGTATTCTCACGATGTTTTTCTTCACCGAAAGTTCAAACTCACGTCCTATTACGCTACCTACACAATACCACTGAGCTATCACCGCTTCATATACGCTAGATAACCTAACTGCAAATACTTTTAGGTGTGTTCCGGCAGTTGCACTCGAGAGCCAGTTTCTCCACAGGTTTAGTGTTATTACCAACTTGGGCCGTATCGTCACTTAAAATCAAGTGATATTATGGCCATAACGCTGAACCTTAACTACAAAAATTGTATATACATATATAATATGTAACATTAGTCTTAGTATTCTAGTAGATAGTTTTGACTTTCATTTGTTGTTTTCTTTACAACTACCGACTTTTATCTCTGTATATCCTTAAGGTCGGCTGCAGGATCTCGATCCTTCTAAAAAAGATTGTTTCTTGAATCGATTCTAATCGAAATCAAATGATCGATTCACAAAAATATGAGTTCCGAAAATTCGATTAATCAAATACAGTTTTTCAATTCGCTATTCGTTCTTATATATTCAATATAAAACGAATCGTAGAAACCAAAACGAACACGACAATAATCGATTTAACATTCTGTATATGTGAAAATTTATGATTCCCAGCCATAATAACGCTATATCGTAACTGTCCTGAAATGTCTTACTACGTTACGCACAACCTTCGGTTATACGCTGAATAAGTGAAAGCCAGAGGGCGGACATCTACTGTCTTTGCTTGTGTACCATTCAAATATATGCTATGCTGATTAACCTTTTATGTATGGATGTTTATTACTCTTTTTCGCAAAAACTACTAAATGGATTTTAATGAAACTTTACAATAATATAGCTTATGCATCAGAATAACACATGGGCTATAATTTATAAACTTATTATGTTCCAAAATACAACAATAAGTATTAAGTAAGTCGGAAAATATCCTGCCATCTGCGAGCTATTGTGGCGTGCGCTGCAAAATCCATTAGAGTTACACGTATATAATGTATAATGGAACTGTTTATCTTAAATAGTCCTACAAAAAACCTACAAAAAATCTATGTTTTATGTGTAAGCCATTATCGCCAAAACAGTGAGCGGCCCGCGTATAGATGACTAGATGTATACAGAAATTGTGGGTACCGGAATCAGAACTGTCTGGTAAAATTAATATTAACGTGACCAAAGCTGCGGGTAAAAGCTAGTGTATATGTATATTTATCTGCCTCTCAAATCTATGTATAGAACAAAATACATATGAACACCGACCTATACATATGTATGAGTCTAAATCCAGAAACCCAACCGAATCCTTTGACAATTAATTGCTATAAATGAATATCAAAGTTTCCTTTGTGTGAAAGGCCGACATTGTTATTGTAATTTTTGCTCTACAAAATATTGTGTTCCGTCCCTCGGGATCCATTGGTGGATTAAGTTTTGCATTTTACGAGAATGTTTTTACAAATATCACATGATAAACTATTTGTTTTTTCGATTCCACTGACTGTCAGTTTGTGTTAAGTTGCTTGTGATCCAATTTTACGCAGGCTGACATGACATGACATGACATGACAGTAGGGACTGGCGATGGATTGTCGTTCTGTCGATGATCGCTGCTGGTTTTGGACTGTGCTGTAATTAACTTTAGTTACAGTGCTGTCACTTTGCCGAGCTACCATATAAAAAAAATATGTAATATTGATCAATATGCAAGAGACAGTATAAAGGTGAATGGGAAATTTAGAGGAATACCATAAAACCGGGGAAATACTATGTTTTAAAGTGTTACTTTTAATTCTGTCTTTTTTTTATACTTAAGGTTTAACATTATGGCCATAATCTCATATGTCCTTAAGCGACGATACGGCCCAAGTTGGTAGACACGCTAAAACTGTGGAGGAACTGCCTCTCAAGTGCAGCTGCCGGAACACACCTATTGGTATTCGGCGGCAGGTTTTCAACTTGAGGGTAGCTAGCCTGTTGGGCATCAGTAAAAGCCCTACTACCATGCTATGGTTCTCTCAAGATGTTTTCCTTCGAAAGCCCAAGCTCATTGTAGGTGATTGGATTCGAACTTACGTTCCATTGAGCTAACATCGCTTTATGTTGTTTATTCATATATGCCATTAGTAGTCCATTCAAAATTTTTCTTTCTAGATTTCTCGATGGCCTTTGATAAACTGTTCCTATTTTAAAGTTACTAATCCTCACACCTGATTGGTCAGTCTATACGATACGTTAAATCCGAGTCTGCGATTGGCGGTTTCCGGCTATCGTCACTAAAAATCTTAATCAATAGAATGACAGTTATAACACTTACTTAAATTAGTCCCAAGTTAATAATTATTATATACGGAATATAGTAATGCTACAGTAAACCACACATAGTTGGGATTATTTTCGCCTAACAAGAGCATTATAAGCAATTTATCTCGGCCCATGTTACGAGTCTGTATCAGTTTCTGTTATAATTAAATAAGTTAAGCTGCGGTACAAGTCACAAGAGAAGCCAGTTCTATAATCGTAAATGTTTATATAGTAATTCCAAGCGATTGTTTCGTAACAATGGCTCCTAATGGAGCGTTAGTTGACAGGCGAGATTTAACATTAAGTAATGCTAGCCGAACCGTGAGAATATTAATATTAGATTGGATTTTCATAAATTAATCGGCAGGCTTAGCGTGTCTACCGAATTGGGCCGTATCGTCACTTAAGATCTGGTGAGATTATGGCTAGAACGTTGAACCTTAACTAGAAAAAAAAAAGTTTAGAATTTTCTCAGGTTAGATCGATATAAGAGACAAGAACGAAATAAATTATTTATTGCCATAACGTGGAATCTCATAATCGATCAATATATCATATATTTGACATAAAAAAATAATAAAAAACAGGATACATAAAGAGAAAATAGCATGTGAAGAAAATAACCGAACATCAGCTTACATAATTATTTCTTAAGTTTACGCGAATATTATTCATCGAAATAAAACTAATTTAAACGGATTTTATCGCGGTTATTTATTAATTTTATCAGCTTACATGCAATTTGTGAACGAATTTAACAAACTACATTGGTCTTCGCTTAAATTTGCAATTTATACAATTATTCTATCAAAATTTAAGATTTCACACTTACTTCCATCTATATTTCTGTCACCATATGGCAGAAGGAGAAGAGAAAAGGGAATTTAGCCATTGAAATAAAACTAATTTAAACGGATTTTATCGCGGTTATTTATTAATTCTGATCCCGACGTTTCGAAAGCTTTTTCAGCCTTCGTGGTCACGAGGCAGACTGAGATGAAGGTTATCCAGAAAAGTTCATGTTACTGTGTCTACCTTCAATTTAATTTTTGTTATTAATAGAGTTCCGATCTACGCAAAAAGAGCTCACAGTGTCTTGAGGTCTGGCAATTGGTCTTTTGGCTTCCTTCCTTCCTTCCTTCCTTCCTTGGAATTTATCCATTTATACATCATGGCTGGAGAATACACAAAATTCAAAATAATCATGCCAAACGTTCATAATTAGTTTTGCAGTTAATAATTGATTTTTCTAAAGTTATTGTTATTAAAAACCTTTTAAATGTGTATTACGGTTTCGACATGTTAGAAAATATACCTCGCAGAATCTGCCTTATGGGTTAAGAAAATCAGGGACCTTACCTCTCATTAGAAGAACTGTATATGCTATACCTGGACTCTCGCGATTTGGGAGATTGAAGTGTCACCATGGTGCATTTCAGGGGGTAGTGTGGGGTGAGTAGCACCCGAAGAGTCACCACATACCCCTCAAGCTTTTGAACTGAGCCAGGGTAGTGCGTATACACGCTGCGATCAGAAAGTCCTTAAAGAATGGGACTTTAAACACCACTTTAATACAAAGAAGGGTGCTAGCTAACCACGCGTACAAATCACGGTGTCTGACGATCTCCACCTGATAAGTGATCCACCAGCACTCGATGTTGTCATCTTTTTTTTATACTTAAGGTTAAGGTTATGCATTATGGTCATAATCTCACCTGATCTGAAGTGACGATACAGCCCAAGTTGGTAGACACGCTAAACCTGTGGAGGAACTGGCTCTCAAGTACAGCTGCCGGAACACACCTATTGGTATTTGGCGGCAAGTTTACAACTTGAGGGTGGTAGCTACCCAGGCGGGCATTAGAAAAAGCCCTACCACCATGCTATGGTTTCCTCACGATGTTTTCCTTCAAGCTCATTGTAGGTGCTTGGATTCGATCTCACGTCCCTTGACGCGAAGTCGTACACACTACCACTAAGCTATCATCGCTTCACACGCTACGCTTCCTGCGGGAACCGCGACAGTTGGATATGTATACTTATTAGCTAACCTGACACTTTGTCCTCCCTTTTAGAGTATTCCAATCCCATCGACTACAGCGTCATCTATCGCGTTATGATCACTCACCGAGATAAAAGATATCCCATACATCAAGCTGGATGAAACTGCACACAGTAGGCAAAATTTGATTAAAGTCGTTAGGAATTTAGGAATTCATCGCAGACAAACAACGTGGCACGACGTTTTTATAAACAAAGATCTCAAATTGGGACGCTACTTTCGTATTGGCTCGGGTAATATGTTTACACGTCAATTTTGAACGTAACAATAATTAAAAAAATAAAGTAGTTAACTGACCTCTTTAACTTCGTACCAAACGCCAGGGATGGCTAATTTATTAACTGTAGCACCCATGTTAAATAGTGGTTCGTACCCTCCCCCCACTCTGTCTTTGTGTTTTATAGAACATTCTAATTAAATGAATTTAACATTTTCCCTTATCTTCGGAGTTTTATGTGCGATACCGTCGAGATATTTAATTATTTACTTAGACCAATAGAGATTAAAGAACGAAAGAAAGTGTATTTTTATTTTTTTCACATACATGACACGAACAAAATTATTATATATAAGAGTAATTTAACTGTACACATCCCTACTAATATTATAAATGTGAATGTAAGTTTGTTTGTTACGCTTTCACGCGAAAATTACTTCACCGATCATCATGAAACTTTGTACACATTCTTGGATGTATTTATTAGAAGTAACATAGGATACTTTTTATTGAAATATAATATATATATTTTATTTCAAAAGATAAACAAAAAGATTGTCAAAAAAACTCTAAATATAGCTACTTTAACGCCATCTAGCATTCTAGAGTATAAAATGATAATGTAAAATTAACGTGTCTGCACTGTTTAGATTTGTGACCACATTTTTTTTTTATATATACTTAAGGTTTATCGTTATGGCCATAATCTCACCTGATCTTAAGTGACGATACGGCCCAATTTGGTAGACACGTTAAACCTGTGGAGAAACTGGCTCTCAAGTGCAGCTGCCGGAACACACCTATTGGTATTTGGCGGAAGGTTTTACACCTTGAGGGTAATAGCTAGCCGGGCGGGCGTTTTGAAAAAGCGCTACCACCATGCTACGGTTTCCTCACGATGTTTTCCTTCACCGAAAGCTCAAGCTCATTATAGGTGCTTGTATTCAAACTCACATCCCTTGACGCGAAGTCGAACACACTACCACTGAGCTATCATCGCTTATCATCGCATCGCAATTATTACATGTGACTAAGAATAAACAATAAAATACATTTGCATAATTTTCAAAAACGTCTGTCTGTTTGTTTGTGCACGCATTACTAGTAAAGCACAACGTTTATGGCAAAACAGTCACCGAGGAAACCATAGATAACATCCTCGGGTAATACTTAGTCTTTGGTTCATTAAAATCGGTTAACTTAATCTAAAGTTGTTGTGATTTGAATGACAACACGAGATTATATAACTTTAGTTGCACGCGAACAAAGACGCAGGCGTAACTTATATATAACAAAACTATAAGTCAGCCCGATTCGTACATTTTTTTATATCACGGAAATTCGAAATGTCGCAGTGGTGCATTTCAGTGAGCAGTCTTGGGTGATTACCACCCCCCTATGAGTCGCCCAAATGCACCTCTCGCCTTGGCCTGAGTCCGGGTTATTGCGCTTGCGCGTTGCTATGAGGAAGTCCGTAAAAATTGGATTTTAAACACGACGACGTCAATAAAAAAAGGGATTTAAACTTACGACCATCGACGCGGCGTCCGTACTGTACCAACTGCGCCATTATCGCCATAAAACCTTTTAACATTCATCACACTATGTTGAGAGAGAATAAATAAATTCTAATAATATATAGCAGACTTCTTTATATGAAAAATGTCAGAAGTCTCAAGGACTCAGTGATAAGACGTTGAATTCACGAGAGGACGTAATATATCTAATATTTAATATTTCTTGAGTGTCTTATTATAACTCGCATTAACTTAATGTTACTTTGTCAACGTTTTCTAGAAAGAATTATTATAATATTGCGCCTTTATAATAACATTGCTTTTACCCGCGGCTCCGCTCACTTTAATATTGATTTTGTCAAATCAGATTACGCAATAAAAAGCTTCATACAAAAGCTTACCTCAGAAATACACGCTTATCGCCGTCTCCAGGGTCCCATCTATCTCTATATCAAAATTCATCACAATCGATTCAGCCATTTACGCTTGAAAGCGTAACAAACGAATAAAGACACTTTCGCATTTATAATATTAGTAAAGATACTAGCTATACACCGCGACTTCGTTCCTGTGTAAACAAAAATAATTTAACAAAATTTTGCCCGTTTTTGTGACTTTTTTCAATACAGCTTTGCTCCTATTGGTGGTAGCGTGAAGTTAAAAAATCTAATGCCTTCCTCAATTATTGCTCTATCCGATACAAAAATAATGATTTCAATCCTAAGTTCCTAAGATTAACGCGTTTAAACGAACAAACAAACATTTCCGCTTGTTTTAGTTTACTGAGAGCAGTAAGACTTTTTAGGTAATTGTCTTAGGATTGTGTTTTGAAGCGATGATAGCTCAGTGGTAGTGTGTACGACATCGCGTCAAGGGACGTGAGTTCGAATCCAACCACTTACAAGGAGCTTGAGCTTTCGGTGGAGGAAAACATCTTGAAAAAACCATAGCATAGTGGTAGGGCTTTTTCTAATGTCCTCCTGGCTAAAAACCACCCTCTAGTTGAAAATCTGCCGCCAAATACCAATAGATGTGTTCCGGCAGCTGCACTTGAGAGCCAGTTCCTCCACCGGTTTAGCGTGTCACCAACTTGGGTCGTACCGTCACTTTAGATCAGGTGAGTTAACTATAAAAAGATGTTGAAATTTTGAAAATCGTCTACGTTTTATCCCCACATACATAAATTCTAAATCCGGCTCTGAACTGACCCGCGCAATTAATCAGAAACGTCAGTCAGGAATGACACGTTACGTTTATGTTCATCTTGACACGCACTTTATGGCGTTGTTTGTTTAATGTATTTGTTCATCATCACGCGACACTGTTACGCGGCAAGCAGAGATGTATTGAACTTTTTGATGTGATCACAAAAAATCATCATAGTTTGTGCAGGTTTCTTTAGAACGTAATGACATGGGAAAGAGGGAACTGTTTTACAGTCCGTGTAGGTTTCATTCCGCAGTAGTCTGCACTGTTGAACGTTCTGAACTAAACTGCCTCACCCAGTCGCGCTACTACCGGATCCAGGATGACACTTAATCAAATAACCAACTTCTTACACAGTCATTACACTAACTCTAAGATCAATACAACAACTTTTATAACTGCAAAGTATACTTTTTATTCGTAGTTGAATCATTTAATTAATTAAAAGTATGTAGTATTATTATATTTCTAGTATCATTATGTCTCCACGCCAATAAGAAGTATACGTGGTATTTAGCAAATGTGCCATATATTTGTGACGACTGAAGGAAAAAAATCTTTTCGGTATGTGTTAGCTGGCTGATAAGGTATATTTGGGAAATATTGTATTTTTTTTAATTATAAATATTCTTAAATAGCGTTATGGCTATAACCCCATCTGATCTTAAGTGACGATACGGCCCAAGTTAGTAGACACCATAAACCTGTGGAGGGACTGACTCTCAAGTGCAACTGCCGGAACACACCATTTGGAATTTAGCGGCAAATTTTCAACTTGAGGGTGGTAGCTAGCCAGGCGAGTATTAGAAAAATCTTTACCACCATGCTACGATTTCCTCACGATGTTTTCCTTCACCGAAAGTTCAAGCTCATTGTAGGTAGTTGGGTTCGAACTCACGTCCCTTGACGCGAAGTCGTACACATTACCACTGTGGTGTCATCACTTCAAATGTCAATGAAAAATATTTAAATAAATTAATAAATAAAGACACTACGTCAAAACGGTTGGTAAAAATATATAGAGATAAATATAGGGCGAGATATATAAGACATTTGAATCTAAAAGGCTTTTCATTAAATACAGCCTTTAAACCAAGTTTATTAAATAACTTATTAATTGATTTAACACTCAGTACGTGTAGTTCTGTATTATCTGAAGCTTGTTTATATTGTTCGTTGTATAGCTCGTTTGATAGTGCGTACGGACTTCGCGTCAAGGGACGTGAGTTCGAATCCAAGCACCTACAATGAGCTTGAGCTTTCGGTGAAGGAAAGCATCGTGAGGAAATCATAGCATGGTGGTAGGGCTTTTTCTAACGCCCGCCTGGGTAGCTACCACCCTCAAGTTGTAATCCTGCCGCCAAATAACAATAGGTGTGTTCCGGCAGCTGCACTTGAGAGCCAGTTCCTCCACAGGTTTAGCGTGTCTACCAACTTGTGCCGTATCGTCACTTAAAATCGGGTGATATTATGGCCATGACGCTAAACCATGACTACAAAAAAAAAAAAAAAAATTCTCACAAAAATCCAAATAGTACGGACACATTACATTTTCATTCTTATTATATGTATATCGACGCAAATATATAATATACACAGAAAATGCATTGAAAGTACTTCACCGAATGTTACTGCATTACGAGTACATTATCGAATTATGATTAAGGTACGTCAACGGATTATGATTAGAGTACATCAATGACTTATGATTAGAGTACATCAACGACTTTGATTAGAGTACATCAACGACTTATGATTAGAGTACATCAACGACTTATGATTAAAGTACGTCAACGACTTTGACTAGAGTACATCAACGACTTATGATTAGAGTACATCAACGACTTATGATTAAAGTACGTCAACGACTTATGATTAGAGTACATCAACGAGTTATGATTAAAGTACATCAACGAATTATGATTAGAGTACATCAACGAATTATGATTAAAGTACATCAACGAATTATGATTAGAGTACATCAACGAATTATGTTTAAAGCACATTAACTACTTATGATTAAAGTACATCAACGAATTATGATTAGAGTACATCAACTACTTATGATTAAAGTACATCAACGACTTATGATTAAAGTACATCAACGAATTATGATTAGAGTACATCAACGAGTTATGATTAAAGTACATCAACTACTTATGATTAAAGTACATCAACGACTTATGATTACAGTACATCAACGAATTATGATTAGAGTACATCAACGACTGATGATTAAAGTACATCAACGAATTATGATTAGAGTACATCAACGACTTATGATTAAAGTACATCAACGAATTATGATTAGAGTACATCAACGACTTATGATTAAAGTACATCAACTACTTATGATTAAAGTACATCAACGACTTATGATTAGAGTACATCAACGACTTATGATTAAAGTACATCATTGAATTATTAAAAGTACTTCAACGGATGTTTGCGCATTACGTGACGGCAGCGCTCCGCTATACTATAAAAAGGTGCTACGAAACGCTGGCTAGGAACAAACCAAATTTAGTTTCCAGATCCCGAAGTAAAGGGTTCAGTTAGTACATTTAGCTTTTTCGATTTTTATTAATAGCCAGTACCGCGTTCGAATTTCTCCTACGCGATTCGGCAACAGCCCAAGCCGAGGTTCGGTCACAAAAAAAAACTGGCTGGGATATATCGTGAGAAACTCGCGAGCGAGACTGATCTTTCGTAGTTTGTTATCATTTTACGAATAAAAACGTTAGCCAACCACATGGCTTATTTCTTGAGAGTATCCCCGTTACGAATACATGTATATATCTATTTATATGTAAGTTATTAAAAGCAATCGCGTTCCAATTTGTTTTTGCAAACAACCATTTATTAACTTACATAAAAACTGTTACATTATTTATATTCCATTTGAGTATGTAATCTATTACGAGAATCGATCAAAAGGTTTTTTATTGGTTTTTGATTAAGAGAATATGCGAAATATTTAAATATTTTATGTACTTTATTTGTACTTCATGACTTAGTCATCTGTGGGTCGATTTTAATTAGTATTTTTTTATTGGTTGAATCTGTATTACTCAGGGGAGGTCTGATATAAATATGACAAGAACATTCAACCAACAAATGGATGAAATTAATGTATGGATACATTTTTTTTCACCCTCTTCTTATCTACGTTTATCAACTGATATCTTGATCAAGGATAAAACGATTTTTGAATAGTGCATTGGTATTGTCTCAAAAAAAATGCCTATTTAAAAGTTCTATAACACTATGTATCTATTACAAAATGCTGAGAACTTTTTAAAGGTAGAGATCAATATTTATTTTATATAATTTTTTAATTTTAATACATAAATTAACTAGAGACAAATTTATTGACAGACCTATAGACGGTGTAATCCACCGCATTGTTTTTTATATAGTTAAGGTTTAGATTTATGGGCATAATATCAATGTTAAGTCACGATGCGGCCCAAGATAAAGGACACACTAAACCTAACGGAGGGGGTGTCTCTTAAGTGCAACCGCCGGAACGAACCTACAGGTGTTTGTCGGCAGACTTTTACCCTGATTCCGATAGTTAGCCATGTTGACGTCTGAAAAATCTCCACCCCGTGATTTACGCCAAAAAAATTATTCGACATTTTTTTTTTATCTAATTTATTTTTTCACTAATTAGCGTATCGATGTCGTATCGCTTCCATATTAAATCCCGGACCGTTTCCGCATCCGGGACGTGTCAAACTGTCGTTAATGTGAAAGTGCCCGCCGAGCAAAACTCTCAGACCCCCAAACTCCCCCACCCCCCCTCGCTTTGCAAAAGCGACTGCATAGAGTAATCGACCCGGGAGTTAATTACCACGGCCAAGTTAATGAACGGGGGACACCCGGAATATTCGCGCGGAGTGACGTGACATCACCGCGGTGTGCACTCCGCTTTATGATTACGTGTTCGTGTCGGCGAAATGTGATTTCATACGTAACCCCCTAAATTTAGGGGTCGTGTAGCTATATTTGGATATCAAATTTTTTTTTTTTTTTTACTGGTAAGGTTTAGCGTTATGGCCATAATCTCAACTGATCTTAAGTGAAGATAGGGCTCAAGTTGGTAGACACGCTAAACCTGCGGAGGAACTGGCTCTCAAGTGCTGCTGCCGGTACACACCAATTGGTATTTGGCGGCAGGTTTACAACTTGAGGTTGGTAGGTACCCAGGCGGGCATTAGAAAAAGCTCTACCACCATGCTATAGTTTCCTCACGATGTTTTCCTTCACCGAAAGCTCAAGCTCATAGTAGCTGCTTGGATTCGAACTCACGTCCCTTGACGCGGCGTCCGTACATACTACCAATGAGCTATCATCGCAAATCTTTCGGAGTCTGATCTGAGAGACGGATACGAGAGAGGATCTGTCGGAGCGAGGGAAAATCCCGTTATTATAAGTTTTCCTACTATGCGCTGACTAGACACTTTTTCCGAATACTCGGTGTTCGACACGTACTATATTCGCTGCAAGTCTAATTTTCAAACATATTCCCTAATATCTGTTAGTAATATTGTACGTGATATAATTCTGTCATCAACATATTTACAAGCTTAAATAACGTATAATAAAGGCGTGTTTCGAGACGTGTCCAAAATCTCGTTATGACGACGTATCGACTTCGTGTGATAATTGAAATGAGACATTGACACTTGTGACAAAGATTTATGGGACGTTACCGACTATCACAACATTATTTTTACGAAGCACTAGATTTTACGTGCGGTTTCGCTCGCGTTAATACTGATTTTGTAAAAAAGTTTCGCACAAAGCTTATTCCTCCCTTTACTCCACTTTAAATTGAGTTTTCGCGAGAAAAAGTATTCTATCACCGTATCCAGATTCCCATCTGTCTCTATACCAAAATTCATGGTAATCGATGCCGCGGTTTAGGTGTGAAAGCGTAACAAACTCACTTCCGCATTTATAATATAAAATTGATTATGCGTATGTATGCAATTTGGTTAACATTAACGTACAAATACACGTTTACAAAGACTTATAACCAAATGTTGAATAGAGTTTAGAATAACCTAAGAACATAACATATACTAAGACAACTGAAAATTATCACTTTTAAAGTAAAAACGTGTCATTGATACAGCAGAAAATGATGTCTTGAATATATAGGTAGGAACATCGGAAGCGGAAATACATAGAGGCACAAACAAAAGATCGATTGCACTTTTATAGTTTAGACGATGAATAAAATTCAACAAATATTTAAAAGTCTTCATGTTTCCTACAACAGAGACTTCTTGTGACAGTGTATTCAAAATTCATATTCTTAGATATTATTTATAAACACCAATTATGGGTAATTATGGCACAATACATTGGAAATTACCAATAACGTATGTTACGTAATTAAAATATCTAAATCTGAAAATAACATATTAAGACCTAGTATAAGACTATCGCACTATATTTATATTTTATATCTCATAGTGAACTTAATAGTTTTTAAATTAGTCTTAACTCCATGAGTAAATTATAATATCACCTAGATATGATTGTAATAAAAAAAATAACCTAAAAAAACAGAACTCGTCACCTCGAATCGCGGTAATCCGCGTCAGTTCGCTGATCGGATAAAATTCCTTTACCCTTAAATCCTCTACCCTTAAATCCAATAACACGGGGAATCAAATTGAATCAGGTCAAACTCACGGAGTATATGAACATTTGTTAGGATTCAGTGCTTAAGGCAAAGGTAATGAAATATTCACGTTCGTATAATACATTAGAGTTGCGTCGTAACGTCAATAAAGTTCGAATGATGCTTCGTTTTATATCGAATTATATTAAATCTATATCTGTAGATATAGTTACACTGTAATTGATTGCTGAGCCAAATCTGAGGCACTTTTTTGACAATTACTATGTTGTTGTATGTATGTTGATTTTTTGTCTGTCTGCCCTCTTTTACGTGTGTTAGTTCTTTAAAACTAAGCCATAGTATTCAACGACGTGATAAGTAAAGCCTATGCATTGACAAATAAAATAATTTTTATTCCAAATGATTAAAGGATTCCTCCCGTGTTTGGAATAAAAGTTAAAATTTTAGTAGTAAATTAACTTCATGACAGATTCTGAGGTAAATTTTCTTTTGTGTGATACCTAACATCAAATTTCCTATTTTTCTAGGGTGTATAAAATTGATAAATTCTAACGCAGGCTTATTTCCATAAAAATTTAAAAATAAATACGTTTTTACTACAAAAGATTTTAATTTATTCCTGATCCCATTAGGCGGTACTTTGATCGAAATATTCTAATTTCAAATGAAGGGAAAATTACGACCTAATAAAGCCAATTGATTCATACATTTTATTCTCAGAATTCTTTTGAACATTTCATGGCTTGAGCTATTTTCTCCTTGTTATTTAAAGACAATTTGTATATAAATAATTATACCAATGTCACGTAATATAGTAAAATATCTTTCAAATATTAAAGATTCTAAAAAAATACCGATTCTCTTATTAAAATCATTCGTCTAGTTATTTGTAGGAATTAACAAATTATTCCTTGAACTATTATTAGTAGCTTTTCATACTTAATTTTACAAATCAAAGAAGATGGAGCGTTACTGTACTGAATAGATATTTTAAGACGAATAATTGTTCAAATCAATCAAATCAAAAACCTTTATTCCATTAAGGCCCTATAAAAGCGCTTGTGAACGTCAAAACTACCAAATAACATATGCTTTCATACAACTCTATTGGCTTATGCAGAGCATGTCAGTGACACCTCCAATCGGTATAATTTTTTCCAGTTTCTTCAACAATCGACGTCATATTTTAGCCATTTTGCACAAACCTTAACAAATTATACACACAAACCTTCCTCATAAATCACTTTTATCTATTGGTGAAAACGATATAAAAATCAGTTCAATAGTCTTTAAGTTTATCACAAACAAACAGATCGCGGCAGGGAATTTATTTTAAGATGTGTAGCGATTCATTTCTATAATATTAGCTAAGCTTAAGAATGAAAATAAAGAACAAATCTTGCATGTCAATACGCCGGCAAAAACTCTCCTCAAACATTTGATTTTAATATCATAATGTATCGGTTATGATATTTTACATACGAAAACAAATGTCAATGCTTTAACAGATTGCGTATAAATCCCGACTTGCAAACAAGAATTGTGATTGTTGTTTGTTAAACTGCTTTAGACCGGATAAAACAAAGCTACGGACTAACAAAGGACCGTAGAATAGCATTGTCTACTGTAGGACCAAAAAACTATTTCACTCTAGTATTACAAAGTTGCGGACTTTGTTGTATGAAGTAGGAATGAAATAAAATTAGAATCATGATTATCGATTTAGATTTATAATTTTATTTTATATTCAACGCTTTGTGTTACTTTGTTCAAGAGTTTCTCTCTACCTACTGGAAGTTTAGCTTCGTAATTAGCTCTATATATCGCCCCTTGTTCAGGTTGTATTTCGACACTAATTATTCATTATACCACTCTACATATTTAATAAAGCTCTAATTGATCCTATTCTGTGCATGAAATGGTTTTTGAAAATTATAATTGGAGTGTAGTTTATTGTTGATATAGGGGTCAATTTTGTTTTAACTATCTTTAACCTTGTACGCGCATCATTCGGTGACTACAGCATACATTTCGATGGAGTTTGACACTATAGTAATTATGTAGGATTCATCCGCGATAGAAAATTTGAAAACTAAGTTGCTGATGAAGTCTTGACGGTGTTTGTTATAATTTCCTCTGCAAAAGTATGACGACACTAAATGTCATTGAATTTCAATTAATTAAAAGAAATCGCCATATGTGGCACTATAGTCAAACTATTGACTACTGAAAGTATGTACATCGTTCGCTGCGGCAGCTAATTCCGCACAGACACAAATACTAGAAGGAATTTCAAAGTTTTTGGATTTAGATTTTAATTTTTAGATTTTATTTTTATAGATTTTATTTTTATATATTTTTTAGATTATAATTTAGATTTTGAGATTAGAAAATTTTAGATATTTTAAAATATCTATTACTCTAAAAACTGTTTATTGTTTTGTATCGTTCCGTAGTTCAGTAGTAGTAGCAGCGAGGGAAATTTTAGGCTGTCATGACTATCGTGTCATATCGGGCAACCCTTGATCGCTTACCTGTCTCAGTATTCGTCATTGTTTTTGACTGTGTTGCCAGGTACTCTGTAGTAGACTTCTAAACATGCTACGAAATCTAGAAGTTTGATTAAATTTCAAAGGCTGTTAACGTAACAACGGTATCTACATGAAACATAACCTTATTGATTATTATAGCAATAAATTCACGTGCTTTTCTGTTCTCACATCTTCCTATTCAATTTGGCAATATTGCTTTGTATCATTACCTTATTTACTAATGATGGGAAGCGATGACGAACTTTAACTGTTCGTGATTTGAAATCAAGGTAAAATTGTAATGAATGAAAAAATAAAAATAAATAGGAAAAGTGTTTTGCAAAATTAAAAAGCCCCATAAAAAGCTTTATTTTTCCAACACTTATTAAACCAAAACCGTGATCCTTCAAAAGTTAGTCGGAAGGTTATTTGAAAAGTTCTACAAAACTGTTCCCGGATTGATCGATAGCTATTTTCTTTGTGGGAACAAAGTATTTGAGGGGCTTTGTACGAATCTGAGGTTAGACTTCTAAATTTGTTGGATGCACACGGCTTTGGCGAGCGGGTAACATTACTCGACGTTTAGAATTGCGAATTTCAAGCATGTTATTTTTAAAATTACTTTGGTTCGCCTTCCTCTTTGAATTTAAACTATTTCCATATCCCGTTCAAGACACTAGCCTAATCTATGTGAGATGCATTCAATATTACTATTGCAATGATACAAACCAGCATCATACAAAATAAAATAAAAATAAAAAAAAAATATTTTCAGACCAGCAAATCCAGTTTTAGTAACAATGTAATGTACCTATCGTAATGGAATACTGATATCTCGCGTTAATTAACAATATTTTTGTATCAAACCTAATCACATATCACGAGACATTGCGCCGTCATGTTGCCATACTCCTACAAAAAACAATTATTTCAACGCAAGTTATTACTTTATTTATTTAATATTCGTTATAAACAATAAAAAAAATGGTCGAAATATTTAACTTAGAAAGGTCTTTACATTTGAAGTTGATTGGTAAAATTCATTCAAAAGAGCAAGCTCTCGCCATTTAACAGCAGTGTGTCATGAATTCAACTCCCATATATGTACGGACCATGTTGAACCATCAATCTTCGCTTGCTCCGTGTTTGTTTAGAAAAGTTTTTTTTTTTTTTTTTTCGTCGAAAAGTTCGCAAACTTACGGCCTCCGGGGATACCGTGCAAGTGTTGAATAATTATTAGCGCCGTGTATTCATTGATTTTTCGAGAACTTTCCAAGACATAGATTTCGCTTGCAACCGCAGAATTTGCAAGGCTCACCCGCTACTGTTATTCGGCCCAACATCTTTCTACTCATAAGACATTTTAACTTTTTATACATACTATGTGACAGAGAGACCGACATACTTTTATTAATTTATTTACACACGTGCAATTCGCCGTTCGGCAAATCATCACTGCAAAATGAAACTTAATAACAGAGCAAACGTCTACAATTTGTAAAAACTGAACAATTAAATATTAACCAAACATCAAAAAAAACACACACACATCTAATAAAACTAAGAAGCAAATAAAACGAAGAAATCGTTCACGTGGCTTGCAACATCGCTTATGAAGCGATGGTAACTCAGTGGTAGTGTGTACGACTTCGCGTCAAGGGACGTGAGTTCGAATCCAACCAACAATGAGCTTGAGCTTTCGGTGAAGGAAAACATCGTGAAGAAACCATAGCATGGTGGTAGGGCTTTCTCTAATGCCCGCCTGGGTAGCTACCACTCTCTCACCTGCCGCCAAATACCAATAAGTGTGTTCCGGCAGCTGCACTTGAGAGCCAGTTCCTCCACAGGTTTAGCGTGTCTACCAACTTGGGCCGTATCGACACTTAAGATCAGGTGAGATTATGGCCATAACGCTAAACCTTAAGTATAAAAAAAGAAAAATAGAATGGTTTGATATCCTCTTGTTAGATCATAAAAGTCTGTTAGGTAATGTTCACGGAAGAAACGCATGACCCTAGCGCAAGCGTAGGACATCTCTAATGTCAAATGCACACTATGTCTTGTCGCCTTGTCGCCTCGATCATATGTATTAGCGCTGACCACCTTTCCGGCACGTCCTTAATGGAAGAAAAACGAGTGGTGTCGTGAGACACCAGATAGTAAGGAAGTTTCTTATTATAAAAATATTAATTTCAAGTTCCATTCGAGGTATAAAGAAAATAATTATTCGGGTATACATTATGATTTATTTATCGATAAAAACAAACTACCTAACAAAATTATCTTAACGCCTTCATTTTGTTTACGATGGTTTATAAAAATATATAATAATAACAGTCATCACGTAGACTATACATTAGACACTGTATAGCCATCATACATGGACTATACATAAATATCTTTCGGTAATTTTTGCCGGCTAGGGTACCCTTCAGCGACGCCCTATAAGGAACTTCGTCCCGATAAAAGTGTAAATAGGGTCTGTTCCAGCAAGAGAGGGTTAGAGGTAGAAGGATACGTTTTATTTCTAGAACGGTTGTGGACACAACGTACCACACAGCGCTATAACATGATCCCACGACGTTTGTTTAATCTGTCCAACACTTTGCACAGGCATCACTCTGAAACTACTGAATAAAGTTTGACAAAATCTTATATAGTATTAACTAATATCATTGACGAAACCATGTAATACTGTTAATGCTTAAAATGTAAGATTTCCTCCCGGATAACGGATGGTAGTTAAAAATTTCGTACTAAGTTGGTTAATGAATTTCGTTAACTAATTTCGTTGTAATCATCTCTATCTAGCCACTGACAACAAGTTACACTATGTTATATTAACGCATTATGGTGTCTTTCTTGTTAAGTGACCTGAATTCCAAAAGTGAAATGCAACGTTTTTGGGAAAACGATAAACGCTAACAAATATCAGTTACAGGGGTATCTAAAAAAATTCTGCTTTAGTTTAATTTATAGTTTCGTGTTTTAAAAATTATTGTAACACTATTAGGGTTGTCACATATTTAATCACATTTTTTTTAAATACTTATTATGGCTTATTGGAGGAACTGAATCTCGAGTACCTATGGCTGTGTTCCGGCAGTTGCCTTGATAGCCAGTCCCTCCACTGGGCTTAGCGTCTCTATCATCTAGCATCACATCGTAAATTAATTATATAAAACACGAACGATTCCGGGGGCCTACAAGTTCGTATTATTTTGTATACAACTAATTATGAATTAATTTCTAATTCACTGCGAGATACAAATGTAAATAATCCCGGACTTCACGAATTAATAAAATGTATGAATAAAAGTTAATTATGATTTAATTAAAGCCCCATAAAGTTGTTTGATGAAGCAGTTTCAAATTTGTTATTTTTTTTAATATAATACTAGGCAAACGAGCAAGCGTGTCACCCGATGGTAAGTGATCACTGCCGCCCATGGACACCCACAACACCAGAACAGTCGCAAGTGAGTTGCCGGCCTTTATACGAGGGGCTGGCTTTCAATTGCCAGTGCCGCAACACACCTATTTTTTGTTATTCTTAAGGTTTAGCGTTATGGCCGTAATCTCACCTGATCTTAAGTGACGATATGGCCCAAGTTGGTAGACACGCTAAACCTTCCCTAAACGTCCCTTGACGCGAAGTCGTACACACTACTACTGAGCTATCATCGTTTCAAAATTGGTATATCAGAATCATTGGGCATCAGAAAAAGCCCTACCACCATGCAAAATAGTACATTATTCGATAACTGTGCTATAAATTAAAACTTTTTGAAGTGAAACCTTCTTCAGGCACACCGGAAACTCTATTTTGTGGGAATGAATGAGATTGAGCTGAAACGCTCGGCTATGTGATTTTCCTTCGGGCAAAGTCGGCTCGAGTCGGTTAATGGAGTGAGAGAGATGAAGTCTATACATTACTGCTATACTCACTCGGTGAGCGTTACATAAAAAAGCACGACGGGTCGGTACCATTCAGTATCGACATAACAAGGTATGTGTCGTGCCAATATGTTTTATTCAATACGGTGTTTTGTATTTTGTATTACTAACCTCGTATTGATGAAGTTATTATATCGTGTAAGTACAGACCGCGTTTTTAATCTCACATAACGACCCTGCGCCAGCTGGTATTAAATGTGGACTATCGAAACATCACAACACCTTTACACTCAATATAATTTTAAATTAATTAATATTAATTACAAAATTGTATAACTTATTTATTCTGTACGGTTCAAAGCGCGCGTGAATAGCTAGTCGGTAATATGAATATTGAATATTCAATTTTTACTCTGACAACCCTCACTTGCGTGCATAAATTTCGCAACACGGAAAACTTTGTACAAAGCTGAAACAATGTAAAATACAACGTACATACACCCACAAAAACGATATGTGTATGTTTATAAAATAAAAACTAGTACATTTTGACACGGGAATTTAACCTAGTATTTTTATTATTATCGTTAACTATTTATATATATTTTGTATAGTTCACAAGTGTTATGGTTACAAACTTACCTGATGTTAAGTGACAATATGGCTGAAAATGGTGGACAAGCGAAGCCTAAAGAAGGACCTAGCTCTCAGTTCCAGACTTCGCGTCAAGGGACGTGAGTTCGAATCCAAGCATCTACAATGAGCTTGAGCTTTCGGTGAATAAAAACATCGTGATAAAACCATAGTATGGTGGTAGGGATTTTTCTGATGCCCGTCTGGCTATCAACCAGCCTCAAGTTGAAAATCTGCCGGAATAGGTGTGTTCCGGCAGCTGCACTTGAGAGCCAGTTCCTTCACAGGCTTAGCAGGTCTACCACCTTCATTCAGGCCATATCGTCATTTAAGATTAGGTGAGATTACAGCCATAAAGCTAAATCTTATCTATTAAAAAAAATTAAAAATTGTTGTAACACAGTCATGAAGATAAATCTCGATATATTTTCTACTTGAGGGTGGTAGCTAACCAAGGGGTCATTAGAAAGTACCTTACCACCGATAGCAAGTTACAACCCTAAAACAGTGTCTACCACCGAGAAATCTGGGGTGTTTCATGGTGGTAGGGCTTTTTCTCATACCCCAAAAAGCTAGCTACCACCCTCAAGTTGAAAATCCGATGTCATATATCGGTAAGCAGTTTGTTCCAGCAATTGACTTGAGAGTCAGTCCCTCATCTAGGCTTGATGTGCCCACCAACTTGGGTTACATTGTCACTTAACATCAGGTGATATTGTAGCCGAACTTATAAAACATAAACACAGTACTTTTTCGAGGGTCGTAGCTGTGATGTCTGCCTCTAAGTCTCTCGGTAGGTGGATATGGGGTTCGAATCAAACATGTATCGACACAACCATGGCTCAGCCTTCACTTTACTCACTATAATGTTTCGACATAATTCTACACAATTTTACAAACAAATAAATAATATTGGATGCAAATCCGAAACGGAAATTGTCAAATCGGCGTGATTTCGAAATATACAAAAATTAATTTTTTTTATAATAATGGCATCAACAGACGGAGGGAGAGATAGAGAGAGACGCCGAGTGTTATAATTATGTAGGCATGAGTGGATACGGGCCGGATTTTTTTTTCATTCTTCGGCCTCTATTAAAAACTTCCCTAATATATCCTGACAGTTGGTTATTCTAAACTTTAATCGTTTCACTGGATTAATGGTCAAACTTTGAACCGTTTTAAGGCAACGGGGCAATTTCTCGAAGCATTTTAAGTTAGAGAAATTTTGTTTAAGTAATCCGTAGCGGGGAGCGTGGGGCGCGGTGGGAGTTCGTTGCGATACAGTGTTGCCAGATATGTAGGGTCGATAGAGACTGCATAGGAGACCTACTGTGTTCGATATTTCTTTTTTTTATAGTTAAGGTCTAGCGTAATGGCCGTAATCTCACCTCTTCTTAAGTGACGATACGGCCCAAGTTGGTAGACACGCTAAACCTGTGGAGGAACTGGCTCTCAAGTGCAACTGTCGGAACGCACCTATCGGTATTTGGCGGCAGATTTTCAACGTGTTTTGATGTAATGATAAGTGGTAGCATGAGTTCGAATCCCTGTAATAAACTTGAGCTTCCGGTGAAGGAAAGCTTCGTGGTACAACCGTAGCATGGTCGTATGGGTTTTCCTGCCTGGTTAACTACAACCCTCAAGTTAAAAATCTGCCGTCTAATACCTATAGGTGTATTCCAACAGTTGCATTTGAGAGTCAGTGTAAAGTTTGAAGGAAATCGGATGTCGCAATAAAATTTTCATACAAAGTTTATCACTCTGTTTTCTCCCCTTCCTATTAGTATTTCGAGAGAAGAAGTAGACTTTCACCGTCTCCAGGGTCAAGGTGGACAGTTGATAAAACTTGTTGAATTAAATGTTAGTTCAATATACCGTTACTGCATGTTAAGTAAACATACGAAAAATAAAACTATTACATTTAGATAATGATTTCTTAGGTTTACGCGAATATTATTCATTGAAATAAAACTAATTTAAACGGATTTTATCGCGGTTATTTATTAAATTTTGATCCCGACGTTGTGAGTCCGCCCCGTGACCACGAAGGCTGAAAAGCTTTCGAAACGTCGGGATCAAAATTTAATAAATAACCGCGATAAAATCCGTTTAAATTAGTTTTATTTCAATATTACATTTAGAATTACTATGAAATATTAATTTGATTTCTTTTCTGTTTCAGGTAAGTGTCTCCTACGTTTAAATTTCGGTAAGAAGGGACAAACATTAAATTAATTCTACTATGTTGAAATTCTTTTGAGAAAATTGCGTTGGAAAAGAGATACTTGAACCATTATGTTAGAGATGCTAGTTTTCAATAGTAGTTTGAAAGTTATTATATTTTACTAGCTGACCCGACAGACGTTGTTCTGTCTTAACTATGAATATTGAATTCGAATTAATAATAATAATAATAAAAATCTTTATTGGTACAAAAAACAATAGAACATATAGTACAATTGTATGTTGCTAACTGCAGTAGTTAGTAATCTAACTGTCTCGCAGTTAACAGCGCCCACCTCCGGATACTGACAAGATTTAAGGAAATATTGAAATAAAAAAAAAAGTTAACAATAAAAAAAAGAAGTATGGTATATTAATAAAAAAAAATGATCCAAAAACATAGTGTTCATTAATGTAATGCTCTATAACAACTGACAGCTGGTTATGTAAAATTGATGTTGTCATTAAGTTTATTAAGTTTTCTTAAATTTTCTGGAGTTCCGGTCAACTTCCTTAATTTTCATAAGAACCTGTTCCTGACGATAATTATAAAAAACCGAGACGAAGTCCCAAATGTTTTTTTTAAGTTTAAGTGTCGAATCATGGTCTAAAACCCACCTGATGGTAAGTGACGATGCGATTCAAGATGGTAGACACGCTAAGCCTAGTGGAGGGACTGGCTCTCAAGTGTAACTGCCGGAACACACCTATGAGTGTTTGGCGGCGGATTTTGAACTTACGGGTGGTAGCTAGCCAGGCTGGCATTTGAAGAAACTCTACCACCAAGCTATTGTAGCTTCATTTTATTGTGGCTATAATTGTAGGCGAATTCGAACCAGCGTTCCTTGACGCGGAGTCCGTACATACTACCAACTGAGCTATCAGCGTTTTAAATAATTAACAAAATTAATTACGAGGCGACCTCATAAAAACAACATAAGGCAAGGGAAAACTTTCAAGGGTGGAAGAGGGATGATTTATACGGATAGCCCCCGGGTTCAAGAGATGAAATCTTAGATAAAAGCGATGTTCATGAAACTTTGATGCCGGGGAATGTTAGTAAAATGGATGAGGTATTATTGTGGAGGGACTTTATATACATTATCTCTCTGTATTTTTGTTTGTTACACTTACTAAAATTTGAAGCGATGATAGCTCAGTGGTAGTGTGTACGACTTCGCGTTATGGGACGTGTGTTCGAATCCAACCCACTACAATGAGCTTACGGTGGAGAATAAATAGTGAAGAAACCATAGCATGGTGGTAGAGCTTTTTCTAATACCCGCCTGGCTAGCTACCACCCTCAAGTTGAAAAACTGCCGCAAATACCAATAGGTGTGTTCCGGCAGTTGCACTTGAGAGGCAGTTCCTCCACAGGTTTAGCGCGTCTACCAACTTGGGCCGTATCGTCACTTAAAATCAGGTGAGATTGTGGCCACAACGCTAAACTTAAAGTATAAAAAAAACTCGGTTTGTGTAATGATTATTAAAAATTTGTGAAAATGCTTGCGAATATATTTTTTTAAATCAATTATTACTATTGTAAGTTTGTCTGTTTGGAATTAAACGAATTTTTTTTTAATACATGGGCTTACCGTTGTGATCATAGTCTCACCGGATATTAAGTGACGATACGGCCCAAGTTGGTAGACACGCTAAACCATTGGAGGAATACTTAATAATAAGTAGTAATAAGAAATATATATATATTTTTTAAATAACACTAATTTGATCGGATTTTATCGCGATTATTTATTGATTTTGATTTAATTTTTATTTTAAGACAATATTGTGTAGGTAGACATAGTAACATGAACTTTTCTGGACAACCTACACCTCAGTCCGCCCCGTGACCACGAACGCTGAAAAGCTTTCGAAACGTCGGGATCAAAATCAACAAATAATCGCGATAAAATCCGTTATAAATTAGTTTTATTTCAATAAATAATATTCGCGTAAACATAAGAAATCATTATGTATTTTTTTCTTATATTATGAACATTACTTACTCTATTTTTCGTATATATTGAATAACTCAAGGTTGAAACGGTGTTGCAAGACTAATACCTCCAAGAATACATGATTCAATACATTCTCGTATGTTTCGTTTTTTTTTTTTATGAATTGTGATCTTCCGACTAGCTACCGAATCGAAACGTCCAACCGAACCTCTGAAGAAACCAACGACAAACATAATCCAACGTTTGATCAAATGTTAATCAAACAAACGAATAACCAGTCCGAAGTGCTAACATAATATAATCCGCATAAAACAAGAACGCGTCCGACCCCAAAACCGGGCGTTACAATTGGCGGTGTACCCGAACCGGCTGATTTATATCAACCCGACACTCGATATATTTGGGGGGTCGAAGTGCGGTCATTGACGTATCGAGTCAGATGTTCCGTTTGTGGTTCTTTTTATGGTGGATATTATTTATTTGATACCATAATAAATACTGTTAAATCTATATTAAATGTTAAAAAATTGGAAAAGTTTCTTTTTACAGTTAATTCTTAGCGTTAGGGCCACAATCTCACTTGATCTTAAGTGATGATACGGCCCAAGTTGGTAGACACGCTAAGCCTGTGGAGTAACTGGCTGTCAAATGGAACTGCCGGTACACACCTATTGGTATTTGGCGGCAGGTTTTCAACTTGAGGGTGGTTGCTAGCCAGGCGGGCATTAGAACAAGCTCTACCACGTTGCTATGGTTATTCACGATGTTTTCTTTCACCGAAAGCTCAAGTTGATTGTAGGTGGTTGGATTCGAACTCACGTCCCTTCGCTTCAAATCAATCGTTATATAAATGAAGACATAAATGACGATTTTTTTTATCGTCACTTAGCGAAGCGAATGCAAATTGAGCAACGTGTGTGTTAGTGTTAGTATATTAACGTGTGTAATGTAAGTAATTTGTCACAGTGAGCGTGCTTACAAAGAATTCATACAAAGGTAACAAAAAAAAAACTTAAGTGTTTTTTCTTTTATCTATTGACAACACTAAAGTGCTGTCTTAGTTATTAAACAAAAATGTACTCTAATGAATATTTGAAGAGGAAAGGTATTGAGTTTGTTTTTAAACCAGCTCCAAACAAAGCTTCAAGTTGTTACGCTTTTTTTTTGTTATTTTAATATGTAAGGTTATAATCTCACATGATCTTAATTGACGATGCGACCTAAATTAATAAACACGTTAACCTGGGGAGGGACTGGGTCTCAAGTGTAACTTTCGGAACACACCTATTAGTATTTGGCGACAGACTTTCAACACGGAAGTGGTCGCTATATAGCCGGGCGGGCATTAGATTAAGCCCTAAAATAAATAAATAAAAGGTATATTGATATGACATTGGTAAAGAGAATAGCGATGCACGGCGCCCTTCTTCAATCTCTTCGGTGCACTTTGAGAACCCCTATAATGTAATATTACGATGTAATAATATACATGTATATATAAATATAATGTACTCAAAGCGGTACTCAAACGGGCAAACCCGTTTACTTGAGAAAACTTGTAAACTTTTCGCACGGACCCGTTAAGTTGGAACAGAAAGACGGAACTAGGAACGAAGTGATTTCGATTCAAGATTGAGACAATTTATAACTTAACTTTGTTTTGGTGTTATCTGTAATTTACAAGGTTTCGGTGCATAGGAGGATATTTTTTACGAACTAACTGACTATGTTAGCTATTAGCGACTTTCTTCGAGGGCTTTTGAACGAAGAAGCGATGATAGTTTAGCGGTAGTGTGTACGACTTCACGTCAAGGGACGTGAGTTCGAATCCAAGCACCTACAATGAGCTTGAGCTTTCGGTGAAGGAAAACATCGTGAGGAAACCATAGCATGGTGGTAGGGCTTTTTCTAATGCCCGCCTGGCTAGCTACCACCCTCAAGTTGTAAACCTGCCGCCAAATACCAAATAAGTGTGTTCCGGCAGCTGCACTTGAGAGCCAGTTCCTCCACAGGTTTAGCGTGTCTACCAACTTGGGCCGTATCGTCACTTAAGATCAGGTGAGATTACGGCCATGATGCTAAACCTTAAGCATAAAAAAATGTAATTGACACACACACGCATATATACTCTTTTGTTTATTGTTAAAGTCTGTGGTCAAATTGAGAATAGATCATAGATTAATATTGTTTGTCTTTACTGAATATCGAATATATCCGTAAATATTAATAAGTGCTTTTGACAACAGAACCTTAATAATGTACAAACTTATAATTTAAATTAATTATGGTTCAATTTCAACCATTGGGCGACCACTAGTATATATAATTCAATGCCATTTAGAAATTTTGTTTATATAGCTTGGCAAACATCACATCACACATGAGATTATTTTCTGTTATTTTAGAGCACTTGATATACCTATCGGTACACGACTTACTTCCTTGAACGCCGAAGCGATACTGAGGTCTGACTGATACAATTGGCACAAAATCAACGTGCCACGTCAGCAGCGGATATGTCGTATCTACGAATTTTTATACGTAATAACGAAAGCTTAAAACGCGCGGCTTCGTGTTAATGTTAATTTTGTCAAACAAATCGAATGACGCAATAAAAAGTTTCATAAAAACTTTATCTCTCTCTTTACCCCGCATTTCCTGAAAGCTTTTCGAGAAAAAAAGTGGCCTATCACCTCTTCCATGTTCTCATTTATCTCTATACCATACACCTGATCAAACTATTCAGCAGTGTAGGCGTGAAGGCGTAACAAACAAACAATCTCACTTTTGCATTTATAATATTAGTAAGGCTGTGAAGCGATGATAGCTGATTGGTAGTGTATACGACTTCGCGTCAAGGGACGTAACTTCGAATCCAACCAACTACAATGGGCTTTCGGTGAGGGAAAATATCGTGAGGAAACCATAGCACGGTGGTAGGGCTTTTTCTGACTGCCTAGCTAGCAACCACCCTCAAGATAAAGATCTGCCTCCAAATACCAGTAGGTGTGTTCCGACAGTTGCACTTGAGAGCCAGCTCCTTCACAGGTTTAGAGTATCACCAACTTGGGCCGTATCGTCACTTAACATCAGGTGATATTACGGCCATAACGCTTAACGTTATCATGTGTGATGATTTGCATCTAGTTTCCATAGATTTGGCTGTACGTTGTTCAGAGACAGTAAAAGATTTACAGCAATTAACTACCGTATTAGAAACTCGAGGGCGGCGCATTAAAAAAATGTTAATTTAAAGGCAAAACTTTACCACGACGCGGAAATAACTCAAGCCAAATAGACTAGCCGTCGAGCTAATTCAAGTTTACCCGATAAATCCGGCGCACCGAACTTCTGTAATATATCGGTTCAATGTGGAATCGAACCGGCTCCCATATTTATTGCGATATACTCCGTTGCCAATTGTCTGTAAAGTTTTTGCTTGTGTATATAGAATCGGCTGTTAAAATTCTATATACGTACCTATTAGAACCTGTGTTCTACTAAACCTGAACCTAGTGAACCTACCTTCTACTGAACTTAGTTTTCTGCAAGTCTCTTTGAGGAGTCCACGAGAGTACTGATGATTAAAGATATGAGACTTCAACTGTGCTCTATCAAACGTGATATCAACCAATTAATGAAATATAAGACACAGTTTCATACCTACAATTAGATAATAGAAGCGATGATAGCTCAGTGGTAGTGTGTACGACTTCGCGTTAAGGGACGTGAGTTAGAATCCAAGCACCTACAATGAGCTTGAGCTTTCGGTGAAGGAAAACATCGTGAGGAAACCATAGCATGGTGTTAGGGCTTTTTCTAATGCCCGCCTTGGTAGCTACCACCTTCAAGTTGTAAACCTGCCGCCAAATACCAATAGGTGTGTTCCGGCAGCTGCACTTGAGAGCCAGTTCCATCACAGGTTTAGCCTGTCTACCAACTTGGGCCGTATTGTCACTTAAGATCAGGTGAGATTATGGCCATAACCTTACCTTATATAAGTATTTAAAAAAAACATGTTCTTAATATAATCTTAATATTAATAATATAATCATCAATAACATATTCTTAAACCGTATCCCACGTAGAGTCAACTCTATCAGCCATCATCTCAGTATTTACTCTTATTTACACGTATCATTTCTCACACACCCCATCTATATCTTCTTCGGCTTTCCTCTTCTCTTACATCCATTCACCTTCATACTTAACATTCTTCTAGGTGGCTTCATATGGCTTTCATCCTTTCTCGTAACATCCTCATACCACGCTAAACTATTACTCCTTAATTTCTCTCTCATTGGCGCTATTTTCATGCTTCCTCGAAGATATTCAGTCCTAATCTTATCCACACATCCATCGTAGCATTCACATCTCTGCTAAGTGTAATTTTTCTTCGTCAGTCTCTTCTGTTGCCCTATATTTAGATCCATACAATACTGCAACCTAACAACAGTTTTATAAGCTTTTCCCTTGACTTTCACAGACATTCGTGGACGTTGTAACATAATTATTAATAGTGTTAATAAACGAATTTGCACTTTTAAGGCTCCATCAAATGCTTCACTATTCAAAAGGAGGTTCGTTGCCAAAAAGTTTAAGAATCGGTATGATATTGTATTGTATCGATGTAAGGGAATCATTCGAGGACTAGTTTTGCGAAATGTTACCCCTTTTGCTCTAGTAATGTCTTTACTTGCCTTACTCTAGTACTAACCTAACATTTCTGAAACTTTAACTTTCCTATCAGATGTTAAGAACCCGTCTCAATTCATTTAAAAACACAAAGAGTTGACTATCCCAGGAGTCTCACAACAAACAACTCGATACCTTTTCTTTTGTTCTAAAATTCATGGCAGTTTTAATAATTCCGACATAGCCCTAGACATTAGTGAGATGCCAATAAAAAGAGTCGTGACCTTTTTATCTACCCTCATTCCCCCGCCCGCCGGTTGGGAGGGGCGTATTCCCCAGTGTTGCCAGGCTGCGTGAGCCAAATTCCGACGTGTTATACAACGCGTCAGCTGAAATGTTGAAGTTGGGACTTTTTGAGGGGAAACTTCTTAGGGGATGAAACGATAATCTATATTTGATAAAACAAAGCGAAAAGCTTTGTTTGTCTCAACACGCTAATCTTCGGAAATACTGATCGGGTTTTGTACAATTATTTTTGTATTTAATAGAACAATCACTGAAGAAGACTTTAAGCTGTTTTACATCTAACCACTAATAAAAAATTACACAAACAGTCTAAAAATATTAAATATATTTAGCTCCACGCGAATGAAGTCGCGAACACAGCTGATAACGTTGAAATGTCTAGAACGCATTTTCGAACACATTTCGTTACAGGAAACAGATTTTTTTTTTCATATTCAATATAATTCAATATAATACAGCTATATTCAGTTGATCTAAGCTTCATTTCAATGAAAATATCGAAGATAAGTTCCTAACTTGTTATAAGTTCAATCGGATTTGTAACTTTTTGTAATGTGATGATATTTCACCTGATGGTAAGCACAGTATTGTCCAAAGAGAATGTTAAATACCCAGAAAGCATACTGGCCTACACGCTTTGGCAACTAGACACGCTTACCCATATGCGTGCCTATATACAGGGTATTAAACGCTATCGTCACTGTGATATCACAGGTGATAATTCACGACCAATTTTATTTCACATGAAGCGATTTATAACAAAGCAGGTGAAATAAATTTGTCGCAAACAAAGAGTTATTGCGATATTGATTGCCTGAAACTCCATTTACATGAACTGGAGTAATTGAAATCACTTCTGATGTGTCACTTTTTTTTCTTTCATTCCTTTCAACAAATATTATTTTCACGTCGATATAGCCCATGTTTTTCAACAAATAAAATTGGCTATTTCTATACAAAAAATCGATAAAAATGATTTAGGTTGTAGAACAGAAAAGAATTGCGTTAGTAATAGTAGTCAGGATTTTGTAAAATTTAAATGTTGGCAATAATAAGATACTCTAATATTGTATTAATAACGCCTGGCAACACTCTCTATACCCCCTCCACTGCCGCACCTCCGCGAAGATCCGAAAGATATTCAGGTATTTGAAGATAACGCCGGTCCCTGCGTTTAGAATTTCCAATTGCCATCAACTGTTAAATCGAATGATTTTTCGATTTTAGATGAATATGCATGAGATTTTAAATGTTGGCTTTACCTTTATTGTTAGAAAGAGACGGCGATATTATTGGCTGTGACGTTTTTACAAAAGGCCTCGCCGCGTAAGAAGATTTTAAGTTAATTAATTTTGAACAGCCTCCTTTTTTTAACAAATTTTATTATTATATCTATCTATTAGGCTCACCGTGTTCGCCATCATGGGTCACTTAACATCAAGTGAGATTGTAACCATAACGCTCAAACTATAAAGTGCCACCTCTATCATGATGAAATAAGTGACGGTAGAGTGTATGGCTGTGAAGCTATTTTTAAGTCAGAATCAAGATTAGTTAATTATCTTGGCTTCTGACCCACTTAGAAGGCCCCTTGTTCTTACAATATATATATATATATATATATATATATATATATATATATATATATATATATATATATATATATATATATATACTATATATATATATATATATAGTTGTGGTGTAGTTTGATTTTAATTAAAAGGACCACAAAAATTCTTCGCTCTTGCTTTTAGTGCGGTTTCGCTCGCGATAATATTTATTTTGTCAAACAAATCGCATGACGCAAAAAAAAGCTTTATACAAACTTTATTCCTCTCTTTACCCCATTCCCTAAGAACATTTTCACTAGAAAAATTATCCTATCACCGTCTCCAGGTTCCCATCTATCTCTATACCGAAATTCATCACAATCGATTCAGCAGTTTAAGTGTGAAAGCGTAACAAACAAACTCACTTTCTCATTTACTATTAGTACCTATTATGCCGGTTTGTCCGTTTAGTCACTCAAATCTCTAAGAAAACCATTAACACAATGATTGGTAATATTATTACCTAAAACATGAGACACTTTGTCTCATAATCAGTAACGTTTATTCCGTACCACAGGTACGACTCCTTTTATCACCATCAAATACCTGTAGGTATGTTCCAGCAGTGGGACTTGAGAGCCAGTCCCGCCACAAGGCTTAGCGTGTCCACAACCTTTAGCCACATCGTCATTTTATATCTTTATAGTTAATGTTTAGCGTTATCGCCATAATCTCACTTGCTCTTAAGTGACGATATAGCTCAAGCTGGTAGACACGCTAAACCTGTGGACGAACTGGCTATGAACTAGTTGCTAGCCAGGCGGGCATTAGAAAAAGCTTTTTTTTTTTCGAACTGACGTACGCTGTTAGCCCCAAGGGCTTTGACAGCTTCACCGAACTTTTGGGGACGCGTGCTGAGGGCACTCAGCCCGGAGGCAGCAGGCACAAGGGTGCCAGGACGGCCGAGCCTCGGCTAGGGCTGCTGCCGGTAAATGAAAAAAGATTCATGATCCTGACTAACCGACAGGTTCTGTATTACTAAATTAGTGATACTAACTACGACCTTATCAGGTAAGCAGCACAAGGGCCGCGAGGGTAGTCCCTTACAGAACCGTGTAGTTAGAAAAAGCCCTACCGCAATATTACATATAAATGTTTACAAAAAAAATACCTTTTACTGTTTTATTAACCGTGAGAAATCATAGCATACTGAGAATTCGATGCGAACGAAGCCGCTGTTGAAGGCTAGTCTCATTATAAATAGAGTTTGAACAAAGACGTTCAGTTTTAACCTCGGGCGTATCACAAGGACTTTTGGAAATCTCGCAAAGTTAAATTGTGATTGTGAAGTTTGAAAATGGTCCGCCTTAACTTCCCTAATGTCAATATACCCGCGTTTAGGGAAGATTGTTTTCATAGCTTCATTACTGAGAGGTTATACGATGGTTTCAGGTTCGATTCCGATATTAATATCCGCCGTTATAACTTTTAGCAGTATAGATAAGGGACGTATTTCGTTTGCCTAAAGTTTACTTTTGACCATCTCGATCACCTCGACTTCGAACTTGAACGTGTTATCCGGTGAATTGGTATCGCAGTGAGAGACCTTATAAATCCTGGTACTTAAAAAGAAAATTTACTCTTGTTAACTCAAAGGAGTCGTGTCAATCCTTCCTTATCCTAGCGAATGTGAGTTTGTTTGTTACGCTTTCACGCCTAAACCGCTGAATCGATTATGATAAAATTTGGTATAGAGATAAACGGGAACCTAGAGACAGTGATAGGCTACTTTATTTCGCAAAAAACTTATTGGAAGTGGCGTAAATAGTAATAAACTTAGTATGAAAGTTTTTATTGCGTCATTCGATTTGTTTGATACAAAAACGAGGGGTGTCGTGGGACATCAGATAGGAACGAAGTTCCTTATTATAAATATATTAATTTCAAGTTCTATTCGAGGTATAAAGAAAATAATTATTCGGGTACACATTTTTTATTATAATTTCTTTATCGATAAAAAAAAATTAAAAAAAAAACTACTATACAAAATTATCTTAACACCTTTATTTTGATAATGATGATTTATAAAAATATATAATAATAATAACAGTGATCACGTAGACTATACATTAGACACTGTATAGTCATCATACATAGACTATACATAAAAACCTTACGCTAACGTTACGGACGTTATTGCCGGCTACGGTACACTCCGCGACGCCCCATAAGTAACTTCATTCCAAAATTAATATTACCGCGAGCAAAGATGCAGGTAAAAGCTTGTTATATATAAAAGCGATGATATTTTGAAGCGATGATAGCTCAGTGGTAATGTTTACGATTTCGCGTCAAGGGACGTGAGTTCGAATCCAAGCACCTACAATGAGCTTGAGCTTTCGGTGAAGGAAAACATCGTGAGGAAACCATAGCGTGGTGGTAGGGCTTTTTCTAATGCCCGCCTGGCTAGCTACCACCCTCAAGTTGTAAACCTGCCGCCAAATACCAATAGGTGTGTTCCGGCAGCTGCACTTGAGAGCCAGTTTCTCCACAGGTTTAGCGTCTCTATCAACTTGGGCCATACCGTCACTTAAGATCAGGTGAGATTATGGCCATAATGCTAAGCCTCAAGAATAAAAAAAAAGGTTCGAATATAATTATACATATTGAGATGACAAATGATAGAGCTAGGTATCCTGTGTGAAGATCGACACACACACTCATAACACACGTCAGCGAGACTCAGTAGTATATACAGACGTCACCTCAATGGATGTGAGTTCTAATCCACCTACAAAGAGCCTCAGCTTGTAAATGTCTCCGTGGCGAATACTAAAATAACTATTAGATGCATTGAAAAAAAAAGGAAAAACATTTTCCTATACGAAATGTTCATGGGTTTCGTAACTGTCAAACATTTAATGTTCATCCCGTCGATTCAGTAAACTCTTACCTCAAATTAAAGATCGTATTCAAATAAAGCTTTCGAATCGATAAGATATATCCACAAAATTGGATAATGGTGTATTGTAGATTCAAAAAATTTAGAATAATGTCAGCAATGAAAAATGGAGGACATATCGATTGTCAAATATTTATGCGTGCGTTCAGAAATTCCCAATCAGATGAGAAATGATTCTGACCATTTCTTGGCCAATATTAGAAAAATATTACAGTTGTATCCAAACGACGTCGTTTAGCGCAACGCATATTATAAATAACAATTTTATGACAGGCTAAAAAAACTCCATAATTCAGAAATTACCAACAGTTGTGGCGGCAAATAATAAAAATGTCTTACTCATGAGACTATTATTGGAAATTTCTTCAAGGTCAGTTATTAGTCTTCAAATAAGCTCATTGAACCATGGGAAAGAATTATACCTAAATACCACACCATAACATAAATATGAAGTAAGTACTACGAGCTACTAAATAATCTGAACAGGAATGGTTACGTAATCATTTCATAAGCAGTTAAAGTGGGAGCGAGAGGACCACCAAAATCCCTATGACCTACTAAAAGATCTTAGCCTGTTTAGGACAACAAAAAGTTCTATATTACAATGTGTCTCCGAAGCTGCGCTGGCAGGCTTCCACCAGAGTTCACTGGGCAGGGTGAGAGACACAAGTAGTGAAGATAAGTGTTCACGCGCTTTGGAAAAGGGTCCCTTAAACCTACCTCCGTATTACAAGTCTCAGGAACTGTTCGGAGTATCACTCTCTGTCATACGATGGACCAACCACCCGCACGGATAATGCATGGGTGGCTACGAAGTTACTTTCATTGTATATGAAATACCGGGTTAAACAGTTATTCAAAAATTGCAGGCAATTATAATTTAAAAATGATAAATGAACCTTACGGAGTTTTTAATAACAACTCACCCTTTACGATCGACGGTAAGTGTTCCAAGCGATACCCAAAAATGAATGATAGATACCCAGCGTAGACGATCAGTTGCAGACAATAGTAGTGAAGTTAAAAGGACAATATGTTCATGTAAGCAATAGTTGGTTTGTGCTATATTCTCGAATATACGGTCTTAAGCGGGTCGCATTAATGTAAAATGCTTTAACTCCGTCAAGCCGATAAAGTGGAAATGGAAATAAGTAAACAAAGGCGGTTATATTAAAAACTTCGCTGGAAAAAAAATACAAATGATGAAGATTCTCAGGTTCAACCAACACTATTAATACGATGATGCAAGGTAACGAGAAGGGCTGTAAAGAAGGCTTTTGAATTACGTCAACGAATTAACGATCAAGAGAAAATACAAAGGAGAGGTTGTCTTGATTTCACGTATATCGATGGTTCCAACAGATTTGCCATTCGATTTTAAGCGACCACAACATCCCGGGTGACTGTCTATTGTAAACAATCAAAAATAACAAAACCAGTCGTTGGAAGTTTACATATATGTCGCGTGTTCGAACGTCGGATCATAATAATTGTATATTTACGCGCCACAAAAACTAAACATACTTTATCAATAAGCGTTATATTGATTAACTATATTTAAATTGCATATGATTAAGTGACAATTAATTCATTGGATTTATACACAAATTGCATTCAATAGTCAAACGAAATACAAAACGGAAATTATATTAGATATAGTCAGTCTTATTGATCTTAACGAATTAAAGCACAAATAAAATAAAAAATACAAATCGTTCAAACCCTTTTTGAGTTTCAACGAGAACAAAGAACATCGATAATAGGTGATACGCAGTTCACCGGGTCAGCTAGTACATTATATATGAAGGTACAGAACGACATCGAACGGGAAAATAGTGGTACATGATATACCCACAGGGAAGTCTATATGACAATGAAAGCCCGGTACACCTCGCCGGGGACTCAGAAGGAAAAACAATAGTTTATGATTATTGCAAAGTGCGTCACTCCCTAGCTAGGATGTGGTTCTATCATGTAATGCAGCGAACTATGCCTCTACCGTTGTCATGAGTGAAGCGATAAGATTTAGCGGAATCAATAAAATACTATTAAAGAACTGACATTCTCAATTAACCTAACTAAAACATACATATCGCTCTCAATTATATCAAACTTTTTTTTATTTTTTTTTTTTATACTCACGGTGTAGCGTTATGGCCATAATCTCACCTGATCTTAAGTGACGATACGGCCCAAGTTGGTAGACACACTAAACCTCTGGAGAAACTGGCTCTCAAGTGCTGCTGCCAGAACACACCTATTGGTATTTGGCGGCAGGTTTACAACTTGAGGGTGGTAGCTAGCCAGGCGGGCATTTGAAAAAACCCTACCACCATGCTATGGTTTCCTCACGATGTTTTCCTTTACCGAAAGCTCAAAGCTCATTGTAGGTGCTTGGATTCGAACCCACGTCCCTTGACGCGAAGTCATACACATTACCACTGAGCTCTCATCGCTTTACTACTACTAAACTATAAACTATCTAAACTGAATTAATTATTTTCTATATCCTTAGTAATATTATAAATGCGGAAGTAAGTTTGTTTGTTTGTTACGCTGTCACGCTTTAACCGCTGAATTTTGTGATTGTGATGCATTTTGGTATATATAAATGGGATACTGGATACGGTGATAAGCTGCTTTTTCTCGTCAAAAACTTTTTGAAAGTGGGATGAAGAGAGGGGTAAACTTTGTATGAAACTCTAGTTATTACAATAATATTTTGAAGCGATGATAGCTCAGTGGTAGTGTGCACGACTTCTCGTCAAGGGACGTGGGTTCGAACCCAAGCACCTACAATGAGCTTGAGCTTTCGGTGAAGGAAAACATCCTGAGAAAACCATAGTATAGTGATAGGGCTTTTTCTAATGCCCGCCTGGGTAGCTACCACCCTCAAGTTGTAAACCTGCCGCCAAATACCAATAGGTGTGTTCCGGCAGCAGCACTTGAGAGCCAGTTCCTCCACAGGTTTAGCGTGTCTGCCAACTTGGGCCGTATCGTCACTTAAAATCAGGTGAGATTATGGCCATAACGCTAAAACCTTAAGTATAAAAAAAATAATTAAATACTTTGACTACATTGCTCCATTTTTTATATATAAATTTCTATACCAGCCAGATTCCACCCGGGCCTGAGTATGAGTTTCTCGTTCACAGCATCTTTTTCGATCCTCTGCAAACCTCATCCATTGAATTCCAACGATCTACATCGAAGTAGCATTTTTTTTCACTCTGCAAACTCGTTCCCCGCCTTTTCAATTTGTATATTTTTTACATATTTTTTTTATTTCATTCGTATTATGTACATACATACTTTTTAATTTTTAATATTCTTCTTATTAATATTGTTATCTTTCATATAATTATATTTGATGCGTTTGTGACCTTCTGGGCCAGCTGCTCAAACCCCTATTATGTTTGTATTATTTAGTGAAGGTAGTTTTGTAAATGAATGGATTTGAAAATGAATGTACAAGTAAATGATTTATCCATGAAAACAAATTATGTCATAAACATTTCGTGTCGGTTTGTTTGTCCGCGATGAAATCCGAAACTACTGAACTGATTTTAATCAAATTTTTCACACTGTGTGTAGTTTGATCCAACTTGAGAGATAGGATAATTACTAACTCGATAAGTGATCACAACGCGATAGATGACGCTGTAGTCGATGTGATTGACTACTCGGTTAGGCAGAACAAGGTCTGCCAGGTCAACAAGTATATGTAGTAAAATCGCTCCGCTACCCGCTCGCTTATCCAATAAACCGCCCGCTCGACCTTTTATCCTGTTCTGCGAAAGATAATAACAATTTCGTATCTTTATTTATCTACGTATTCGGTAGACTTGCCTTTATTTGAAACAAATACGGTGACGGGTTTAAAACAACCTTGTACGATGATAAAGAAATTTGTTTTTGATATGCCATGTTATCATGATAATTCATTTTTTTTTAATATACTTTAGGTTTAGCGTTATGGCCATAATCTCACCTGATCTTAAAGTGACGATACGGCCCAAGTTGGTAGACACGCTAAACCTGTGGAGGAACTGGCTCTTAAGTGCTGCTGCCGGAACACATCTATTGGTATTTGGCGGCAGGTTTACAACTTGAGGGTGGTAGCTACCCAGGCGGGCATTAGAAAAAGCCCTACCACCATGCTATGGTTTGCTCACGATGTTTTCCTTCACCGAAAGCTCAATTTCATCGTAAGTGCTTGGATTCGAACCCACGTCCCTTGACGCGAAGTCGTGCACACTACCACTGAGCTATCATCGCTTCATTCAATCCATAAGCCATATCTAATGATTTCTTATGTATACGCGTATATTATTAATTGAAATAAAACTAATTTAAACGGATTTTATCGCGGCTATTTATTGATTTTGATACCGACGTTTCGAAAGCTTTTCAGCCTTCGTGGTTTTTTTTTCACGAATTGTAGCTAGTAACAGTTTTGTACTCGCCTAGTTGAGAATTTTAGCGCTTCCTCGTATGTTTTTCTTATGTGAAATCTTGACACACGTAGGAATGAGATTATGATCACGGCATCTGTTCAAGAAATTTAATGATGTAACATACCTTGCGCGCTTGGTTTTCAAATCCTCCAACCGACGTATTTCGTTTGCAGTTTCCAGTCCGTACTGGTTTACATAATGATTTCTTATGTTTACGCGAATATTATTCATTGAAATAAAACTAAATTAAACGAATTTTCTCGCGGTTATTTATTGATTTTGATCCCGACGTTCGAGGAGTCCGCCCCGTGACCACGAAGGCTGAAAAGCTTTCGAAACGTCGGGATCAAAATCAATAAATAACCGCGAGAAAATCCGTTTAAATTAGTTCTATTTCGATATCATATCTACTTATCCCAAGACACAATACTTAATAGTACGTATAAATTTATAACTAAAAGTAGTAAATACAGTGGTCAATAGATTGTCGAAGCGATGATAGCTCGGTTGGTAGCGTGTACCGAATTCTAGTCGGTGAACGAGTTCGAATTCCTGCAATGAATTTTTGGTAAAAGAAACACACCATCATGATGAAACCACAGTATGGTGATAGAGGTCTCTTTAATGTCCGCCTAGCTAGAGTACCCAGCTTACCATGCGCAGCATTTTGAGGCTCTTTGTTTTTAATGGACAGCAAACAGGTGGACTGCCCACCTGATAGTAAGTGGTCAGGGTCGCCTACGGACAGCCGCAATACCAGGGATATTACAGCCATGTTGCTGAGCTTGGCGGTAATGGCTGCTTCTCGTATACTATGTTACAATACAATGGTTTATACTGAACCTTTATATTGTGGCAGTCTAAGCTTGAGGGTGGTAACTTGTGATGAGAGGATCGAGGATTATATGAGTAACTGTCATGGCGAAAACCAAAGGTGGGTGTGCCAATCATCACAGCCTCGTGGGTTACTCGGGCGGGTGCACCGCCCGCAGGTGAGGTTGGAGCTTGGGTAACTAAATTGGTATTCAACATCCCTGACATCCCAGTAGCATATCTCTCATGTAACTAAATACGAATATACCTGACGTCTCCTAGAAAATTCGCTCTCGGTACTAGTCCAAGTATCGAACAGACGTCTAAAATGTTTCGCTTTAGATAATATACTTAGTTAAATAACTTAGTTAAACTTTGAAGCGATGATAGCTCAGTGGTAGCGTGCACGACTTCGCGTCAAGGGACGTGGGTTCGAACCCAAGCACCTATAATGAGCTTGAGCTTTCGGTGAAGGAAAACATCGTGAGGAAACCATAGCATGGTGGTAGGGCTTTTTCTAATGCCCGCCTGGGTAGCTACCACCCTCAAGTTGTAAATCTGCCGCCAAATACCAATAGGTGTGTTTCGGCAGCAGCATTTGAAAGCCAGTTCATCCACAGGTTTAGCGTGTCTACTAACTTGGGCTGTATCGTCACTTAAGATCAGGTGAGATTATGGCCATAACGCTAACCCTTAAGTATAAAAAAAGAACTGCCTTACACAAATCTAATAATCTACAACAACCTATTGAGAATCCGACCAAGACGCTCAGAGGCAAACAAACTTATACTTCCAATTCGTTTAGAAATGATTAATATCTCAAATAAGACGTAAATATTTCGTTTAATAACGTGCGAAAGTTTTAGTAAATGAAGAAATATGTTGATGTTTCACATATACACGGACATTCAATGAGTGAAGGTAAATAAATATTAGGGCAAGTTTACAAAATTATTACATAGTTACACGTCCTCGATAGGTTTGCAAAATTGTTCATTGATAGGGTGGCCTTGAAATAGAAAACTCTAGTTTGTTTAAAACATACTTTAATTAAGCCTATGCTACTTTTCTTTATATTGTTAAGGGTCTATTAAGGGTCTAGCGTTATGACCATAATCTCACCTGGTCTTAAACGACAATACGGCCCATGTTGGTAGACCCACTAAACCTGTAAAGGAAGTGGGTCTTAAGTGTAACCGCCGGAACACACCTATCGGTATTTGGCGGCAGATTTTCAATTTAAGGGCTGGTTGCTCGTCAGGCGGGCATTAGAAAAAGCCATACCACCATGCTATGGTTTCCTTCGTCGAAAGCTCAAGCTCATTGTCGGTGGATTCGAACGCACGCCCTTGACGCGAATGTTCACAACACTCTGCGGTCCGTAACAGATATGGGCGAAAAAAAAAATTACCATCTATTTGTCATTCTATTAAAAATGAACTCGAGGAATATCCCCTTTCTCATTTATTCCTTTTCCATGAGCAATTTGCAATAAATCTCCATACGCATGATTTATTTACTAAGGGTTTTCGAATATGATTTTGGGGATGAGTAATATTCGGGGGTCGCGCGTTTGTTTTTTCTACGGATTATAGTGGGCTAGGTGAGCGGTGACCGCCGTACAATGACGTATATTGTATGAAATGTTTTTTTTTTTGTTGTTTTTAAGGTTTAGCGTTATGGCACTATTCTCACCGGGTCTTAAGTGACGATACGGCCCATGTTGGTAGACACGCTAAACCTGTGGAGGGACTGGCTCTCAAGTGCAATTGCCGGAACACACCTATTGATATTGGGCGGTAAATTTACAACTTGAGTGTAGTTGCTAACCAGGCGGGCATTAAAAAAGCTCTATCCGCATGCTATGGTTTCCTCACGATTTTTTCCTTCACCGAAAGCTCAAGCTAACATTGTAGGTGGATTCGAACTCACATCCCTTGACGCGAAGTCGTACACACTACCACTGAGCTATCATCGCTTCTAAATGTGTTGTTTGGTGTGTTGAAAATATGCACTTTACGCCCCCCCCTGCCTTTGTACATTTAATATTACAAGGCCTGAAAAGTGTGTTTGTTTTAACGCAGTAACCTACGGAACTACCAAACGGATTAAAAAAATAAATGTACTAGCCTTTACCTTCGAGTTCACTCGCATTAATATTGACTTTATCAAACGATTTGTTTAGACGCAATAAAAAGTTTATCCCTATATAAAAAAGTAGTCTAACATATCTTCCAGAGATCTCTCATTCTCTATCCCGAAATTAATCATAACCGATTTAGCGGTTTAGGCGTGAAAGCGTAACAAACAAACAAACTCACTTTCGCATTTATAATATTAGTAAGGATTCTGAACCGGCAAAGTTTGTCTTGTTTGAACACGTTAGAACACGTAACTGGAACATAACCGAAAGGTCGTAAGATTTAATATTTCTTTATAATTGACACTGTTTTGATATTTATGCTGTAAATCATTATCGGGAATGGTTTACACTTGGTGGAGTGAGGCACGAGTGGTTGAAACCGTTGACGATCGTCGACAAAGGGGCTCCTTAAACCTACATCCGTGTCGCAAGTCTCGGACACTCTCGTGTTATCCTCTCTCTGCCTCAATGATTAGGTTTCACGATGTACCTGGCACCTGAATCCGTGGTTAGCTAAGAAGTTCGTATCACATCCTGACATTATTATTGCTTGGATTAATATTGTTATCTCAAAAAAACTACTCGGCACATTATATCCTAAATGTATATACATATATATATATGATAACAAAGAGATCTATTTTTTTAACGTAACGCGTCTCGAGGGTGATTCAATACGGGAGTTGTTTTCTTTCAATCCGTAAGAGTAGATACATAATACCGATCACAATTTCGACTGGCGTCCGCTATAATCTCCAGGGACGTTCGTTTTATGTTTTCAGTAATAGATCGAAGAGCTGACAGCGTCGACAGAAATGATTTCGCGGCTGCCAATTCCGAGGTCGAGCGTCGATCGTTACTGCGGGCGGAATCGCTTCGACGCTTCTGTCATCTTGACAGATTTATAACGTTAACAAAGGCGCGATTGGTTGCGTTTTTTATCGCAGTTGTTTTTAACGCAATAACTATACACGTGATGCAACGTTAGGTAGAAAGTTATCTTTTTGATATACGTGTCGCTATAATGTTTTGCACGCCTCATAAGCGAAGCGTTGAGGTGGGTACTATTGTCACTTCCGGGAAACTACTTATTTTTCAAACTTAAAATTTCTCTATTTATCATATATTGCACTTGTGAGAGACACGTATCAAGATAAAACACTATTTTTAACACTCACGATATTTTTGATGCCATTTTTGTTATTTAAACTAGTTAAAAAAACTTTTTAAAAAACTTCCGTGTGTCTGGATGTGCCGATCCTGTATGTTATCACGATAACGACCGAAATACTTTACTAGAGTCGTTTTTTTTTCTTACGCTTCAGTATAATTAGGAATAGGACTCTATTACTTTTCACGGTCTGATTTGATATGGTTTGGTTGGTGGTTGGATGTTGAACTGAAAGTAAAATTGAAAAGTAACATGAACTTTTCAGGGCAACCTACAGCTCAGTCCGCCCCGTGACCGCGAAGGCTGAAAAGCTTTCGAAACGTCGGGATCAAAATTAATAAATAACCGCGATAAAATCCATCTAAATTAGTTTTGTTTCGATGAGTAATATTCGCGTAAACATAAATCATTATGAAAACAATTTAAGTTGTTAATAATAACATATCTTGGTATTTGTATTAACGGAAGTTGTGTTTGTTGTTATGAGCGTGGTGAGAGAGGAAATAGGCACTCCACCACGCTTTGCAATGGCGGACGGAAGAGCAATCAGTCGAAGACAATGCTACAAATAGATGGCGTAGGAGGAATAAAGCTAGTACTAAATACTTAACTATTAGAATATCCCCTCCTCTCCGTTCCACTACAGAACCACGCGAATGCGACTTCAGTGTCACAGCTTCACGGTGACTCCTGTTGAATCGCGAACTAAAAAATTTTCGGATTCATATATTTGTCGTACCGTGGAGCTCTAGAACCGTCTTCCGGTCAGCGTGTTCCCACCCTCCTATGACATGGGGTCCTTCAAAAGAGGCGAGAAAAGTTATCTAAGCAGGCCAGCATGACAGCGATGACTGATAGTGAATTTTGGATCAATGTCAGTCACCACTGATCTGGATTGTACTGTACTTAACACCAGGTGCAGTGCAGTCACTATGCTGCGCAACATAAAAAAAAAGAAAATGATTATTATTATAAGTGAATAAATCTAGAGTGAAATGCTTGACGTTCATTATACTACGTATACATATATTTACGCCGAAATAAAAACTTTCATTTATAATCACCCGACAGAAAATAACTGTAAAATATGCGTGATTAACATATCCTATCATTCTAAGTTAAACTTTAATTAATTAATTAGCTAACTATTAAAAATATTGTGATAAATTCATAGCATGGTGCTCCGGCGCTAGTACTTGAAATCAGTGCCTCCACTAGGGTTAGCGTGTCCACCATCTACATTAATAAATGACATATAGTATATTTATATATATAAAAAATATATATAATGTATATAGTTAAGATTTAGTATACGGCCCAAGTTGGTGTAAACGCTAAAACTGTGTAGGGACTGGCTCTCAAGTGCAACTGCCAGAACACACCTATTGATATTCGGCGGTAGTTTTTTAACTTGAGGATGGTAGCTAGCCAGGCGGGTATTAGTAAAGCTCTACCACCATGCTATGGTTTCCTCACGATGTATTTCTTCACCGAAAGCTCAAGCTCACTGTAAGTGGATTCGAACTCACGTCTGTTGACGCGGGGTCGATACCAACCAATAACAAATTAATGTATATGCACAAAGATTACCAATAAAATGTTTAATGAAAACTAAGTGTAAAGCCAGTCGTTTATAATCATTGTCATAAAATTTATTTCATAGTACAAATGACATATTCGTATTAGCGGACAGTAAAAATACATATTGACAAGATATATTGTATGATAATGAATACTCAATTAAACCCAAGTCACATATAATGAAACGAACATAACAACATACCCCCTGTACCTTTAAATACAACAATTTTCTTCCATCTAGGCCCGATGTTAATTGCTCGCGACGTACCCTTAGCAAAAAATACATAATAACCTAAAATATTTTCCATACAAATATAGCCTTAATACTGATGACATAAGTTGCTTCAGAAACGCAAACATAAATTTGCAGGTCAACATACCCGAATCATTTGGAATGGCCCAAGAGTTAAGTGGGCAGCGATTGAATGAATTAGTGAGCGAATGAATGAATGGAAGCGGAGAACCCAATTTCCTTGTTTGCTGATAGATTTTTTCCATTGATTACACCCGTAAACATGTAGGAAATTGTGTATTGATAAAGGGAATAGGATTTCGCGATGCCTTTAAGGCTATTGCGTTAATACGAGTTTATCGATGTTGGCGTACGTTTAATTTTTTCTTTTTTATTTTTTTTTTGAATATGCTTCTGAAAACTTCTTTAGGAACATTGAGTGTTTTATTTTATCGAAATTGTATGCGCTGGGTGAGCACCACATACCCCTCTCAATGCCCCCGCCTTGGGAGGGGTTCCATAAATACATTTCCCCAAGTACAAAAAAATATCGCCGCCTGTCTGTCCGTTTGTTTACTTATAACTAGAGAAATACTAAACCGATTTGCTGAATTCTCTTTTTATGTCATAGATAAATTTTTGGTTCAGATTGTATGATATGTTTTGTTAAATTAGGAAATATATAGAATAGGTTATAAGAATTATAACATGTTATGACGACACAAAACTATTTTTAATTTTATTTTTAATAAAAAATGTTTTTGCATGTGCAAAGTCTTGTTAATGATGACTTCTAAGGTTAAAAAAGAATAATAGTGAAAGTTTTTTTTTTGGTACCCACGCTAAATCTGTCTTTAGACTAGCTCTCATGTGTATCTGCCGGAACACACCTATTGGTATTTGGTATTTTTTTTTTACTCGAGGATGGTAGTTAGCCAGACGGGCATTAGAAAAATCCCTATCAGAATGCTAAGTTTTCCTCACGATGTTTTTCTTCACCGAAAACTCAAGCTTATTACAAGTAGTTTCAAACTCACGTCCCTTGACGCGGAGTCCTTTCACTGAGCTATCATCGCTTCATTTATTCATATGATTTTTTTCAACGAAGACTTGTATAAATTAGTTATTACTAGCTAATAACAGTCTATGCTGTGTAACGATACCATAGATAGCATTGTAGATATAATGCAATTTTATTAATTATTTGTCTATATATTGATATATCTCAGTGCACTTATTTGTAAGTAAAATAAGTTTTAATTCCTAATCTTTGAGCGTGTTTGGAAAAGTTAAAAAATTATATTATTACCACCTATATGACTATACAAGGACTCGTAAAAGAGTGGTAGTGTACCCCACCATTGAGATGAGAGGTTATAAGTTTGGACCTTGTTCGTTATTGACTTCAGTCTAATGTCCATAATTATGAACTGCGTCTTTAGGTATTAAATACACACAAATATATAGTATAGTTACTTTCACGAGTTTAAGCTTATATAAAGTAATTTAGCGAGGTTGATATCGTCATTAGTGTAATTATGAGACCACATTTTTTCATGAATAACTGCTACAAACTACCAAATATCTATCTATAGGTGTGTTCCGGACGTTGCACTTGTCAACTAGTAATTTCACTTAGCGTATTCACCATTTTGGGCCACGTCATAACTCAACATCAGCTACAACATAAAGATTATAAACGAAAAAAATAATAATTAAGAAAACCAACGTCAAAAGATATTTTAGAATTTATGAGTAAATTCTATCTAAAGATAAACTCACTGTATGTTTTATATTATTGATTCGGTCACGATGTTAAACGTGGATTATTTTAAAAATAATTAAATTACGAATATGTCAGCGTATACAAAATATGGAAAACCTGTTTTCGCGTGGCCTTTTAATTCCAAATAACGCATTATTATAATAATTTACATATATATGCTTATTGTGCCTGTATAGAAACATAATGTGTTACCCAGATAAATGTCTGCCAATGGTGCTCATAACATATGAGATTTATGAGTCTGCATCGAGCTAAGGATTACTTGATATGATGACAGAGTTTGAGAGCATCACAATATCAATCAAAGCATATCCATTTTAAATTGAAGCGATTATAGCTCAGTGGTAGTGTTTACGACTTCGCGTCAAAGGACGTGAGTTCGAATCCAAGCACCTACAATAAGCCTGAGCTTCCGGTGAAGGAAAACATTGTGAATAGCATGGTGGCAGGGCTTTTTCTAATGCCCGTCTGGCTAGCTACCACCATCAAGTTGTAAACCTGCCGCCAAATACTTATAGGTGTGTTCCGGCAACTGCACTTGAGAGCCAATTCCTCCACAGGTTTAGCTTGTCTACCAACTTTGGCCGTATCGTCTCTTAAGATCAGGTGAGATTATGGCCATAACGCTAAACCTTAAGTATAAAAAAAATTGCTTAACGAGGTTACCTTTAATTAACAAAACCTTACTTACATTACACAATATTCGATCAACTAAACATATTTATTAATAAACCTTAAAAATCACGTAGAACCAACCTGCGTATTCGGTGTTTCCGGACCGATACGACTTAGAAACCTTAAGGAGTAGAGCCTACACATACCTTAAACGCCAGCAACGCACCTGCGATTCTCCTGGTGTTGTGGGTATCCATGTCTGTGATAAGCTACCATCATGTGACCGCGTGTTCATCTGCCCCATATTCTATTAAAACATCACTTTTCGACAGGGAAGATCTTGCCAGAAGTTGGTGAAGTTTATTATCATCTAATAATATAACTATATACTCTCGTGCATTGTCATGAAGGCGGACTGGTACTAAACAATAATTACTTTAAGCGAAGGTAACAAATATCATCTTACACAACCTCGGGCCGTATTCAAACAAAAGCTCAACGTATATTCATTCCGCTGCCGCCCGTGACATTCTGCCTCACAATAAGAAGCCATTCTCGACGCGACATTTGGCACGTTCTCACTAATTGCACAGTGTGTGGCGGGCTTTATACGTGCCCGCTTTTGTTTTTAATTACTTAATGCCCTTTGAGCTTTTTAATTATTGGGTCGGCGAAGGCCTAGGGTTCGAATTATTATCGACGTTCATTTTTTGCTTCGTAACAATGAAAATGCTTGCGCAATGTACTCATCAAATTTAGGGCAGCGTTCATTTAGACTCGACTATGTGGTTAATATCCTTCACACACGATGATAATTCGTTTCTCGTGTTTGTTCTAGAACTGTACTTACTGTTATTTCTATCAGGTTTACCGTCTGTCATAGGTTGTTTTATTGTGCTAATAAAAACTAAGTGTTATCAATAATACATTTTACATTTTGCCGCGTCAAGAGTTGGAATCCACTTACAATGATCTTGAGCTTTTAGTGAAGGGAAACATCGTGATTAAACCGTAGCATGGTGGTGGGGCTTTTTCTAATGCCCACCTGGCTAGCTACCACTTTCTTTTCTTTTGGTTAATGAGGTGTTTAAAATCCCAGTCTGTACGGGCTTTGGAGTTGACCGGAATATCAGCAAAATAAGAAAATTAAAAAAACTTACAATATCAATTTTAAATGACTAGCTTTCTGTTGCCGTAGGGCATTATAATAATGAACACTATAATGTCGATTTTTTTTAATCAGTTATTCTAATTCGAATTCAATATTCATAGTTAAGACAGGATAACATCTGTCAGGTCAGTCAATATTCATAGTTAAGATAGGACAACGCCTCTCAGGTCAGTCAATTATTCATAGTTAAGACAGGACAACGTCTGTCAGGTCAGTCAATATTCATAGTTAACACAGGACAACGTCTGTCAGGTCGGTCAATATTCATAGTTAACATAGGACTATGTCTGTCGTGACAGTCAATATTCATAGTTAAGACAGGACAACGTCCGTCAGGTCAGTCAATATTCACAGTTAAGACAGGACAACGTCCGTCTGGTCAACTAGTTCATTATAATTTGGTCCTCCTTAGCTTATATCACAGCCAATTTTTACTTTATGAACTCATTAAAATCGAACTCATAAACATACATAACCGACTCTAGACTATAAACATACATTTCACATGCAAAGACATACACACACTCACTAACATACACACACGCTCCCACATATACACACATACTCACACACGTCACATTTTTATTTATACTCAATTTATAGTGTTTATACTATTAGTATTCGTAAAATCTTATTACGGCCTTATGTATTTTTTAAATATGTACGCTAACTATATATATGCACGCTGTTGCATTAACAATGAGTAAATAAATAAATAATTAAATAAATGAATATCTTGTATCTTATCGTAACCGTGGTAAGCGAAAATTTACATAACATGTCATGACATTAGTAACATTTAGGTTCAACCTATATCAATGAGTGACATTTAATGGCTTCCAACATTAATACTGTTAAACATCCATTAGCTGAAGCAAAAATACAAAATTAGATTACTTGGAATATCGTATATTGCTTCTATGTAGTAAGAGTATTATAAATTTCCTTGCGACAAAAGTCAATATTTCAATTAAAAATACTGTTCATTGTTAACTGTGTTCTTTTTTACATAATTGTTTGTCGTTATGGTCATAATCTCACCTGATCTTAACAAGTTGGTAGACACGCTTAACTTGTGGTGAGACTGGATCTCAAGTGTAACTGCCAGAACTCACCTATTGGTATTGGACGGCAGATATTCTACTTGAGGGTGGTAGCTAGCCAGGAGGGTATTAGAAAAATCCCTAATACAATGCTATGGTTTCCTCACGATGTTTTCCTTCACCGAAAGCTCAAGATCGTTGTAGCTGGATTCGAACTCCAGTCCCTTGACTTTCTGAGTTTCATATTACCATAATCGATGGGAGGATTTATTTTATGTATTTCTAAGATTATTGTTAAAAATAATAATGTTAATTTTTTTTATATACGCATGTGCAAAACGGCAATATATAAAATAAAAGATGATTACTTAAGACATCGTACATTGTTTCTATGTAAAGAATTGTGTGTGCAGTTCACATACGCAGACACACGCACACACAGATACCTGCACACGTACAACGCTCGGACTTTGTAAGAAACACTGTAGAATGCCTTCTATCTCGTTCTCTCGCACGTTAAATCTTATAGATACTTCTATCTCGTTCACTCGCGCGTTATATCATAGACGTATCCGGTTCTCTGTTTTCATTGTCACTTGTTCGTTTCATCGAGTCTCAAATCACAACGACTGTAAAGAAAACTTCTTACACTTGAAAAACTGCATTACAAATTTTTCTAACGACATAAGTCATCACTTTATTTACAGATGCGAAAGTCGTTAACCGTGTTCATTCTTCAGTTAAAATTTCGTTTTACCATAATTGTTTGTGGGTTTTAGTTTGTCCATTTTGGATGTAAGTTTTTATGTTATATAATTTAGCAAATGTAAAGTGAAAAGGAATTTATAAACACAATTATTGGACTACAATATGAACCAAACTCGGGACAATTATTCGTGGATTTTTCAAATAATTGTGTCCTGTGAGGCTCGAACACGGCACTACAACGCTGAGGTTGTAGAAAGTCAACTGCTTTAAGCACTAGGTCAGCTTTGTAGTTATCCTTTATTAATAAAAAAGTCTTGAATGAAATGCAATGTCATGAAAAAATAAAAAAGTATTTATTTCTTTAGATTAAGAACCTTTTTGGATGAAAAAAAATCTCCAATATTTCTTTACAATCGGATGAACTAATGCTTTAGGAATGAAACTAATTTAAACGGATTTTATCGCGGTTACTTACTAATTTTGATCCCGACGTTTCGAAAGCTTTTCAGCCTTCTTTCTGTGTAGATCGGAACACTGACAATATTAAAAATTAAATTGAAGGTAGTCACAGTAACATGAACTTTTCTGGACAACATACACCTCAGTCCGCCCCGTGACCGCGAAGGCAGAAAAGTTTTCTAAACGTCGGGATCAAAATTACTAAATAACCGCAATAAAATCCGTTTAAATTAGTTTTATTTCGATGAATAATATTCGCGTAAACATAAGAAATCATAATGGTTTAAGTGTAGAAACCCAGCAATTTTTATTTATAAATGTATATGTGGTGGGTGCTTAGCATATTGCATGCTTCTATTGGTATGTTTGGAATATCTTGTACCTTATCATACTAATATTGTAAATGCGAAAGTGAGTTTGTTTGTTTCTTATGCTTTTACGCCTAAGCCGCTGAACCGATTGTGATGAATTTTGGCATAGAGATAGACGGGATCCTGAAGACGGAGATAGGCTATTTTATCTCGCGAAAAACTTATAGGGATGGGGGTAAACTTTGCATGAAACGTTTTATTGCGTTGCGTTTTATTAAAATGATAGTTGTTAATATATCGACAAAAATATTTTAAGCCAAATATTCGTCATACGAAATTATAATTGCGAAAGTGAGTTTGTTTGTTTGGTACACTTTCACGCCTAAACCGCTGAATAAAAAATGATGAATTTTGGTATAGAGATAGATAGGAACCTGAAGGCGGTAATAGACTACTTTTTGTTACGAAAATCTTATTGTAAGTGAGGGAAAATAAGTGATAAAGTTTTTATTCGTCATCTGATTAGTATGACAAAATCAATATAACGCGAACGAAGCGAACGAATGTACTATTGTATAAAGAAAAGCAATTTGAATAACCACCTTCTCTCAGGTTCCGGGCAAACGTGAGTCGGTAAAACCGGCGATATATTTTCATGGTGGTTTTTGGAAAATAGAAAATGTCACAAATGGACGGTCATATATCTTATTGGAACGTTCAATTATAAAGCGCTCGGGATGGCCGAGACGTACAAGATTCGCCGCATATTATAAATTACTTGCAGTTTGGAATGCGGTATAAGTTTTGAAAGGTCGACTACCTAGTCTGGCAAACTTAATGAGGCTTTTATAATATTAACCTCAACTTCCTATATATCCTACTTTAATATGTATCTATGAATGCATTCTCGTGGAACTAAAAATTATTTAACAAACTTTCTAATACGTTTTTCAATACCGTTTGGCTATTGTGGTGGTGTGATGTTAAATTAAAGCCTACAGCCTTTTTCAAGGCTTACGCTATAAGATACAAAATTTTTGTTAAAATTTAACCGATAGTTCCTAAGTTAACGCGTGCTAAAGATGCTATAGACACTTCACAATGCGAAAGACTTGCAGCAAAACACCCTAGAGTGCGAACTTTGAAGACCATCGATGTACTGCATTCGACGATAGATACGTTAAATTGAAGCCCGACCCTCAGGGGTAATCAGTTATAATTATGATAACGATGTCCTCGTATGTTTACTATGTGCACGCACCTTCCGATCAAATATGCCTATAAAAATGTCTATATTAGCCACTGGAGAGCACACGTACGTCGGAGCTGTGGCCGAAAACGGCCCGGAGCAGCAAACAGACGCGTTCAAACAAACGAACTTTTTTCGCTTTATTATGTTAATGTAGGTTACTGGGAATTTACCCTCTTAATAACTTATAACAATGATTGAATAAAGCATCACGTCAGTCTACAAGTTATTACCGATGTCAAACAGCTGAAAATTAATTATTTCCTTGCAAAGCTCTCTCCTTTGTAAGTGTATAGGATCAGTAATTCATATCTGTAAGCGAATTCAGAAGATATCGCTGGAACACGCCTAATTCAAACTCGCAAGTAACTGATCAATATGCCGTTGATCTTAACCTCTCATCCGGTCAGCTTAATGTAAGCTTTGATTAAGTTTTATACACTGTTAAAAAGTTTGTCGTTATAACTTGCGTTTTCTAAAATTCTTAAACTACCTATATATTTTCAATTATTTGAGTTGAGTATACAAGATTGATATGTGATTACCAAAATGTCATTGCATGGTGGTAGTGCTTTTTCTAATGCCAGACAGCTCCACCCTCAAGTTGAAAACCTGCCGCCAAATACCAATAAGTGTGTTCCGGCAGCTGCACTTGAGAGCCAGTTCCTCCACAGGTTTATCGTGTCTTCCAACTTGGGCCGTGTCATCAAATAAGATCAGCTGAGATAATGGCAATAACGCTAAACCTTAACTATAAATAAAAATGGAATGAATACCAAAGATCATGAAGCAATTGAAATTAATGATTTTAAATTAAGATTTTTAACTATCTAATTAGACGCGATAATGATCATTGTTTCCTTAGTACACGGTGGTTATGTGATATTATATCAAGACCAACTAGTATCATAAATCATGTGGTTATACCCAATGAATGTATTCTCTTTGTAAATTGGCAATCCTAATAGACTGCTGTCTTGATGATTACTGTTGTTTTGGAACTACAACACACTTACCCTCAGATAACCACTATAATATAGGAATAGTGACTCTCGAGAGGAACTACTTAACAAACATAGATTCATTGTGCATATGCTGGGTCCATTGTGTAGAGGAAACCTCCGAGCAGACCCTGAAACTTGAGACACGGGTTTTAGGTTTAAGAGGCTCGTTTTCGACGCGCGTCGACACTTACCGTCACTACTCGTGCTTTTTATGCTGCGCAGATAAATACTGTAGGGTCCTACTAGCGCAGCTTTTAGATACACGATCTAATTTAGAAATTATTGTACTCAAGACAAGCCCAATATTTTTCAGATGTGGAGATATTTCGTTGGTATCCTCTCGTACCCACTTTAACTATAAGTTAACTATGTAACCATTTCTGATCAGTTAATTTGTTAGCTCGTAATATTTACGTTTGGAACGAAGTCCCTTCTCATACAGTACGAATGAAAGCTAGACAAATCAAAATGTAAGACTTTGCTATCTCGACTCTTTCTTTATTCTGTTCTATATTGCTTTATTTCTATGGTGTAGACGGTTATCTATAGGGCGTGTGCTATTGGCTGTGTTCAGCGATAGGTGCGCGCTTATTGGTTCAAAACAACCAGTAAGTTCTCAACGGCTGCGCTGATATAGTTCGCGCACGTCATACGCGTCAGCTGTTTCATAACGCATTATATGAAATATATGGAATTAGATTTATTGAATGATGTACAATAAAATGTATGGTGGTTTCACAGCTAGCAACATTATATCAATTGTGAAATTTCCTATCATTCCTTTAATTCATTAGTCGTCTCTGCATTTTATTTAATTGCTCTCAGACGCTAGTAATTCATTTATTTGTATTTGTTAATCAATAATAATAATTCGTAATAGAAATTCGTTCCGGGTGTTAGACAATACTCACGCACTTTTTTTATTATTGCGTAGTACTGTCGTTATATGTTACGAATTATAGATCGCTGATCTCTTATACCTTAGACATCAAACTGGTGCAGTCACAATACGTTCGTTATGGCCAGTTTTGGATGGAAGCCAGTGGGGAATACACACATATCCACGTACGTAACACATTTAAGGAGTGAGTAGAGACATTTGATGTTAATTAATAAACTTATCAGATAACCTTGGCGTTTAAAGTCGTTACTGAATCTAATAATCGTCTGCCGCAAGTGTCTTTATTATTATTTTTTCTATACTTTACACACAATCTCACCTGGCGTTACGTGACGTTGTGACCCAAGATGATGGGCGTGCTACTGAAGGAACTGGCTCTCAAGTGCAACTGCCGGAACATACCTATAGATATTTAGCAGACTTTCACGGGTGATAATTAGCCGAGCGAGCATTAGAAAAAGCTCTACCACCATAATATCGTTACGATGTTTTCCTTCACCGTCAACTCAAGCTCATTGCCGGTAGATTCGGACTCACGTCTCTTGATGCGGCGTCAATACACGAGAATGAGAATGAGAAAATGAGAGTGAGTAAGAGTGGAGGAGAAAATTTGTTGTACCGACCCTAGCATGATAATATTTGGACTTAGATTTTCAATTGAGTCTTTGTACTAATTAGACGTGTTTCACTAACTCCCCTAAGTACTCGCTAAAATTGATCTAGAAAGTTGCTAGACTACACTGGACTTTGTATTCATCCCTAAACTTTGCTAGTCCTTTTACGTCCTTCAGCAATTGGCTGAGAAATTAAAATTCCGATGTGAAAGTCCAACGATTCTTTCGATACGCTTCGTTTTACCGTAAAGGAAATACTATCAAAGAGTCGAGAGGTCGCTGATTCGAATCCTAACAAGAGTCCTTGTCCAAATTGTCTTTTACTACAATTCTCAGCATAAAGGAAAACAACAAATGTACATACATATATTTTCATTATTAATATTAATAAATGTATGTACATATATTTTTAATATTAATATTAATAAATATATGTGCATATATTTTTAATATTAATATTATTAATTGGAAAAGTGTGTTTGTTTAAACGCGCTTGTCTCATGAACCACCACCAGTTGAATATAAATAAATATTTTTGTATTTGATACAGTAATCACTGAGGAAGGATTTAAGTTGATTAACATCACGCTATCACCAATAGTAGCGAAACTGTATTGAAAAAGTAATAGAAACTTACAAAAATTATTAAAGAAAAAAAATTGAACCACGCGAACGAAGTCGCGAGCACAGCTAGTTTCAATTATAAAACAACTGCCGATAAATTTACGATCGCTACATGGTCACCGTCGTTTTCAGATTCCACTGTTCAATTTTAATATTACTAGAACAAATTCGTGTCGTAAGACTCAGGGATGTGTGCGTTGTGCCTGGTTTCTGGCAACACAGGGGTTTGAAGCGTCATCCTGGTACTTTTTAGTGGGTAGTGTTGGGTGTACGTCACTCGATAAGTCTTGCCATAATCCTCTCACACCTTGTCCTGACCCCGGGTAATGCCTCTATGCATTACGATAATAACATATGTAAATGGATTTCAAACATCACGTTAATATACAATGGAATGATAAGTTAATATAAGATATTATACAATAGTTAAGGTTTAGCATTATGACCACGATATCAACCGATTTTAAGGGATGATGTAGATCAAGAGGGTTGATGGTCACGCTAAGCCTAGCGGAGGGACTGGCTCTCGAGTCCTCCCCTACGTCTACGCTAATCAAGATGTTTTCCTTCACCGAAAGATCAAACTCATTGTAAATGGATTCGATTTCACAGAAGAGACTTGAGTGAAAGAAGTAAAAAGAATTTGCGGAGACAGACAAATAAGGTTTTTCATATGTTCTGCCTGTTTTTTGCTTAACATGGAGAAAAATGCGTACTCTCTTTCGCAATATGTTGAGCTGGCTCCAAGAGAGACTTGTGAGATTAGCTAATTCATGTCATCAGACAGCATTTCTTCCTTATTACTAGAAATAGAGACGAGGGACTTATTCTCATGGCTTCTACACCGATAGATATTTAACGGATGTGATATTAAAATAGACTACAGCGTGTATTGTTAAATAGATTCACAGAGTTGATGTAAATCATATAACCTCCATTGTTTTATTCCCATAGAAACATAACAGTAAGTTAGGATTATGCCACGACTACACTGTACCAGGCTGGCAATCGTCCAGGCTGTGTCCCTAACGCACTGCGCTTGCATTGTCTGCTCTATCGTTTGAAACGGTCGCGGCTTTGAGAGGGCACGCTGTGGAATAGCTCGAGCACTTTTGGAATAAATAATAGAAGAAATTTTAACTGATTTCACTGTAACTTAAAATTTACGACCTTATTGTTACAATGACTGTTGACCGCGGCTGCGTTGGAAAATCTATAAAAACAAATTTCTCTGAGCGAAAAAAAGAAAGTTCTGAAAAGTCCCTAATTAAAAATGCCTATTGCCAAAATAATTGGAAAACAGAGAAAAATTGTAATAATTCAATAAGTGGAAAAAAAACTCACTTTTTAGTTTTTATTGTAATGCTTAGATACTTTTGTAAAGCTATTTTTAACTCAACTAAATCACGCTTACCTAAAAAAAGGTGCGGATCCAAAGTCCACAGATTAAGTATATAATACAAAAAAAAACTAAAAGCTGTCATCCTACGCCTGATGTATTTTGTTTTCAGTAACACATATTAAAACTTCAAAAAAAAAATGACAAACAGTAGACCGGAAACGTAAGTGACAAACGGACAATAAAAGCGGTAATAGCTCAGTGGTAGCGTTTAGGAACGCCGCATCATGAGTCATGAGTTCGGATCCAACCACCTACAATGAGGTTGAGCTTTCGATGAAGGAAAATATCGTGAGGAAGCCGTAGGTATGGTGGTAGGGCTTTTTCTAACGCCCGCCTGGATAGTGACCACATTCAAGTTAAAAATCCGCCGCGGACACCATTGGGTGTGTTCCGGCAGTTGCACTTGGGAGCCAGTCCCTCCTGTTAAGGTCGGCAACGCACCTGCGGCGGTGATCACATACCATCCGGTGACACGGTTACTAGTTGGCCCTCTATTCCAAAAAAAAAAAAGTTAGCATCCTAGAACCATTTCCAAATAACATTTGACGCAATTGGGCGTAAAAGGAACTGGTATCCCAAATATTAACGATAAGCGGGCACCAAAAGCTGGACCTACTTATAATTATGCGAGAAAAAAAACTACCTTTATTTTTTTCTCATCACAATATAAGGGTATCCTGAAAAATGGACAGACCTCATTATATTTTGAACTTTGTATATTGTAAAATAAAACTAATTTAAACGGATTTTATCGCAGTTATTTATTAATAACCGCGATAAAATAATAATCGCGATTTAATATTTATATATATATATATTTTTTTATAAATAACCGCGATAAAATCCGTTTAAATTAGTTTTATTTCAATGAATAATATTCGCGTAAACCTAAGAAATCATTTGTATATTGTGTATACAGATTTAAAAGAGTCTCGCAATCACTGGCAAAGGTTTTCGGCTGTTTAACATCACGCTGACACGAATAGGAGCGAAGCTGTATTTAATAAAAGTTACAAAAAAAAAAGGGCAAAAGCGCTTGCGTTAATATCGGATGACGGAATAAAAAGTTTCATACGACGTTTATTATTCTATACACCCCGCCATCCTATACGTTGTTCGCGAGAAAAAATTGGCCTATCACCGTCTCCGAGATCCCATCTATCTCCACACCGAAATTCATCGTAATCGATTCACTGGTTTAGGCGTGAAAGCGTAACGAACAGACAAACTCGCTTTCGCATTTATAATATTAATATGGATAAGTTTTAGTAGTAAGTAAATAAATAAACGTTTGAACATCATTACGATAGTAACAGTCGATCATAAAATAATTTAGCAAGCAAACATTAGGGACTTATCCGCGTGAGTCATTTCGAGATACACGGTATGGAACCCGGGTGTTCCGGGGCGCCGTATTGGGAGATGAGGAAACGATGTTTTCATTACACCCTCATAAGGAAGCGGAATTCGAATTCTTTCCGGTGTATTGTTTTTTAACGTTTCAATTCGTTTGTGATTTTATTCGAACGCGGTATGAATTTTTTTAGGTTATTCTCTCTGAAAGACAATATTTATTTTTTTTCCCCAATTTTGTGCGTAATTATCGGTTTCCAAGTATCTAATAATATTATAGACGTAAATATGTACATTTGATATTATTTTTTTTACGCTGTTATATTAATTACTGATTCATAAGGGTGTAGGATTCCTATTATTTAGAAAAATGACATTTAATTTAAATATAATGATCTTTTTTAATTAATATTATTTTAAATATATATACATACATACATACGCCTCTCTCCCATAAGGGTAGGCAGAGACCACATCCTTCCACTTGCTACGATCCTGACATACATCTTTCGCTTCTTCTACTTTCATTAGTACCTTCATACATGCTCTTCGGTTACGGGTACTTTTGACCTGGCCTTTCTCCAGAACGTCCTCGATCTGGTTGAGATAAGTTCGCCTAGGTCGACCCTTACCAGCTTGCCCAGTCACACTCGCCTTGTAAATTTGATTCGTCAATCTTCTTTCATCCATTCTCTCTACATGTCCATGCCAATTAAGCATCCCTTTCTCTATCTTTGTCACTGCATCCTCTACCACACCACAACGTTCCCTTACCACACTATTCCTTACTTTATCTATCATGCTTATGCCAGCTACACTTCTTAGACTTCTCATCTCTACTGCATTAATCTTCCGGCTGCACATAAAGTTACGCAGGGCCCCGTTCACTCGATTCCCTAACACAACTCTTCGCTCAGTATCACGGTCACACTTTCCACCTCTGGTAACCATTGACCCCAAGTATACAAACTCTTCCACTTGTTTCACTCGTTCTCCATCAATCAAAACTGCACATTCTGTCACACTTTCATATATATATATATATATATAGTGGTAGTGTACACGACTTCGCGTCAAGGGACGTGGGTTCGTACCCAAGCACCTACAATGAGCTTGAGCTTTCGGTGAAGGAAAACATCGTGAGGAAACCATAGCATGGTGGTAGGGCTTTTTCTAATGCCCGCCTAGGTAGCTAACACCCTCAAGTTGTAAACCTGCCGCCAAATACCAATAGGTGTGTTCCGGCAGCAGCACTTGAGAGCCAGTTCCTCCACAGGTTTAGCGTGTCCACCAACTTGGGCCGTATCGTCACTTAAGATCAGATGAGATTATGGCCACAAAGCTAAAACATGAAATATATAAAAAAAATCTATATATACATAACAGTTGAGGGTTTATATAAAAGAAAATAAATATAATATTTGTTTTGTTTTATTAAGAGTATATAATTCAAACTAAAAGTGATCTTCAAATAGACAACCTTACCTAGTTGATAATTCATGGGGGGTGGTTGGGAACTGTACCACAATGGGTCGAAACCACCCTACGCATGGTGGTATATTCATAGCTTTTCTCGAAACTGTGATGTTTTGGTATCAGCCTATGTATTTCCAACTACTAATTTTTTATATAGGTAAGGTTTATGTCCACAATCTCACTTGATTCTACGTCGTCACGTAACATAGCATAATGGTAGGGCTTTTTCTAATATCCATTTGCCTGTTGCCATCTTGAAGTTGAAAATCTGCCGACAAATACCTGTAGGTGTGTTCCAGCAGTTGCACTTGAAAGCCAATTCCTCCACAGGCTTAGCGTGTCAAACATCTTTGGCCACAACAACACTTAACATCAAGTCAGATGTGTCCATAACGCTAAGCTTTCAAAAATATATAAAAATGTCATCTGGAATTATTAGGACGTGCATCTGACCGGGTCGCGACTACCCTACACATGTGAATAAAGCAATGTTGATTAATGAAGTTTCAACATTAGCCTATGCATATCCAACTACCAAGTGGTTTCGCAGTCTGGCAGATGTATTACTGGATGTCTCGTTGGTCACCATCGTTTTAAGATTGTACTGTGGTCACCATTAAATACAGTATAGATGTTCGTCCTGTGATACAATAGGAACTAAAAGATTAAAAAATATATTTTTGAAATTATTTTTTAACTTATAACCCGTCTTCCTGCAAGCGTTATCTAGTCGATTGCAGTGTTGTTTCGTCAGAGAACCCTTAAAAGGGATGAACTAGAAAGGTTCCTGTGATAGCATGTTACGAACCACGCTCTCTCAATCCGACACACAGCGGTCAAGGCCCTGCTATTTTGCATCTAAAAGGGCATACAAATATACGTTACCACTTTACTCTATCCATGTGACTACATTCTTGATAATTTAATGTATGTCCGCAAAAACTTGGATACACTGGATCGTGAAAAAAAACCGGCATGACTTGAATACCAGAAATCGTGACACTACTCCATATTTTAGACACAGTAAGACCAACGAAAGCTAATAAGATAAAAATAAAGTCCCCCAAAACATTACTGATTTTCCGGATAGTTAGTTCCAGCATCATGTCAAGGGGGTTTTGATGTCAAAAGGCTGTTACAGAGTGGATCAGTATGTGAACGATAATGATCTCTGAAATTGACACCCCTCTCTGTGCATCCCCTAAAACCTTTTTTTTTTGTTTATACTTAAGGTTTTTAGCGTGCATCCCCTAAAACCTTTTTTTTTTGTTTATACTTAAGGTTTTTAGTGTTATGGCCATAATCTCACATGATCTTAAGTGTCGATACGGCCCAAGTTGGTAGACACGCTAAACCTGTGGAGGAACTGGTTCTCAAGTGCAGCTGCCGGAACACACCTATTGGTATTTGGCGGCAGGTTTACAACTTGAGGGTGGTAGCTACCCAGGCGGGCATTAGAAAAAGCTCTACCACCATGCTATGGTCTCCTCACGATGTTTTCCTTCACCGAAAGCTCAAGCTCATTGTAGGTGCTTGGATTCGAACTCACGTCCCTTGACGTGAAGTCGTACACACTACCACTGAGCTATCATTGCTTTAACCGCCTAAAACCCCTAAAACATATTGTAAATGTATATAAATATTTTTTTAAAAGTATCTACCTACCCAAGAAACATTAACAGATTCAGTTTATATCCGGTTCGTCACAATGGCTGGGATATTTTTCGAACCAGTGATAGTTTTAACGTTCATAAACGCCTTGCCAACGCCTCAATTATTTTTTATTTTGATTTCTTAGGTTTACGCGAATAATATTCATTGAAATAAAACTAATTTAAACGGATTTTATCGCGGTTATTTATTAAATTTTGATCCCGACGTTTCGAAAGCTTTTCAGCCTTCGTGGTCACGGGGCGGACTGAGGTGTAGGTTGTCCAGAAAAGTTTATGTTACTGTGTCTACCTTCAATTTAATTTTTAATATTTATAGTGTTCCGATCTACGCAGAAAGAGCTCACAGTGTCTTGAGGTCTGGCAATTGGTCTTTTGGGTTCCGATTTAATTAAATGTATAATTGGATCCCAGGCTTGTGCTAGCTTCCAACCATCTTCTCTATTGAAATTTGGATGTTTTTTAATTTCAATAGCCTCACGAATCATCCTAGGTAGGAATCGGAGTTCTTTGGCAAGGATTTGTGGCTTGTCGAATCGAAGATAATGTTTGGAGCCTTCTTCTGAATGTTCAGCAACTGCAGACTTCGTAGAGCGTCGGTGTTTAACATCAGCTATATGTTCTTTTACGCGGGTCCCTATATTTCTTTTGGTTTGTCCGATATAGGATATATAGGGACCCGCGTAAAAGAACATATAGCTGATGTTAAACACCGACGCTCTACGAAGTCTGCAGTTGCTGAACATTCAGAAGAAGGCTCCAAACATTATCTTCGATTCGACAAGCCACAAATCCTTGCCAAAGAACACCGATTCCTACCTAGGATGATTCGTGAGGCTATTGAAATTAAAAAACATCCAAATTTCAATAGAGAAGATGGTTGGAAGCTAGCACAAGCCTGGGATCCAATTATACATTTAATTAAATCGGAACCCAAAAGACCAATTGCCAGACCTCAAGACACTGTGAGCTCTTTCTGCGTAGATCGGAACACTATAAATATTAAAAATTAAATTGAAGGTAGACACAGTAACATATACTTTTCTGGACAACCTACACCTCAGTCCGCCCCGTGACCACGAAGGCTGAAAAGCTTTCGAAACGTCGGGATCAAAATTTAATAAATAACCGCGATAAAATCCGTTTAAATTAGTTTTATTTCAATATTTTTTATTTTATTTTTATCGTTTGATTTTGTGAACAGTTTTGGTATCCCTTTAAAATCAATCAATTAAAACAATGATGGTACAGTGGCAGCGTGAACGAACATCGCGTCGATAGACGTCAGTTGGTATCTCTGTAATGAGTCTAAGCTTTCAGTGCAGTAAACATCGTTATGAAACCATAGCGTAGTGGCAGGCTTTTTCTAATACCAACCTGGCTAGTTACCACCTGCATTGTTGAAATCTGCTACCAAATATTTATAGATGTGTTCCGGTAGTTGGACTTGGGAGCCAGCCTGCCCAATAGCCTTAAAGCATGTAGACCATTTTGGGCCACATATTCAGTTAACATCAGATCGGATTGTGGCCACAACGCTAACGTATGACGCATAAAAACTGACTTCACTTAAGGTATTCATATAGAAATAGTAATACCATTAAAAACTGAATTTAAAATTGAACAATACACAGCTCAGTATGCATTGCCAAGTGTATCTTTTGCCACTCTATTTCACTCGATGCATATCTCAGCGTGTCGTTGGCAAAGTCGCATTGGAAACGCTCAGCGAATCCCGGTTCTAAGAAAAATATTTAATCCGAAGTTACACTGCCGAGGTTAGTTATTGTGTTTTTGCTTTTGGAATCTTAATTTTAGTAAATTCTCGGTATACGTTGCGACTTTGCGAATTGTACTATAAATAGAAAATAAATGTGACGTTGAATTTCCGGAATAGATAAGAATAGATAAGATTAGGTATATATATATGCGAGGAAGCATGAAAATAGTACAAGTTATAGAAAATTAAAGAGTAATAATAGATTGACGTTGTATGAACATATTATAAGGGAATTAAAATTCTGTAACTAGAGTAATTTAAATACTTAATATTACTAATTATACCTGTGAATTCTTTCGCGTCGAACTAAAAAATTATTTAACTATTTTTCTCGTTTTTATAACTTTACTTATATCACTTTGCTTCTTTTGGTCTTAGCGTGATGTTAAATAGCCCAAAATCTTTATCATTGATAGCTTTATCATATACATTTTTATATAACCATACTCGTAGTTTCCTAAATTAGTAGTAAACAAACAAACATACTTTTTTCTCTTTATAATGTTAACTAGATGAGCCCGCGACTTCGTTCACGTGATACGAATTTTTTAATAGTGCTTGCCAGTTTTTGCTACTTTTTTCAATACAGCTTTGGTCCTATCGGTGGTAGCGTGATGTTAAACAGCTTAGTACCTTTCTCAATGACCGTTCTACCAATACAAAAGAACCTATGAATTCAAACAGCTCGTATTTATAATATTAATATAGGTATATGAACGATGACAAACAGAAATGATCCTTAGGATAAAAATTGTAATTATTAAACATTAAACTTGTTTATAAATATAAGAATACAAGCTGACATTGCAGACCTGTTTCTGCCTTTTTGAATAGTTAATCACATCGACTACAGCGTCATCTATCGCGTTATGATCACTTATGGGGATAAAGAGTATCCTATCTCTCAACTTGGATCAAACTGCACACATTGTGCGAAATTTGATTAAAATCGGTTCAGTAGTTCAGGAGCCCGTCGCGGACAAACAACGTGACACGAATTTTTTTATGATTAATTTTTGATAGATATATCAAGAGTTTGTATTAACAATAGGTATTATTAGTATACTATTTTTTTTCATAGTCAAAGTTTAGCGTTATGGCCATAATCTCACCTGATCGTAAGTGACGATACGTCCCAAGTTGGTAGACACGCTAAACCTGTGGAGGAAGTGGTTCTCAAGTGCAGCTGCTGGAACACACTTATTGGTGTTTGGCGGCAGATTTTTAAGATTGGTCGCTAGCCAGGTGGACATTAGAAAAAACCCTACCACCATGCTATGGTTTCCTCACAATGTTTTCCATCACCAAAAGCTCAAGCTCATTGTAGGTGGTTGAGTTCAAACTCACGTCCCTTGACGCGAAGTCGTACACACTACCACTGAGCTATCATCGCTTCGCATTCATAATATCTCGCATGTATAAAATGTATATATACTTAGTTCGTAACTTCGTCCCAATTAATCAACAGATGGACTATTCTCACTAAGATCCCTAACAAAAGATACACATATATACAAACATTCGACTGTATATATGTGTATTATATAGAATAATGACATCACGTTTAGAAAATTTACTACCAATAATGGGCTAAACGTTGAAATACCCGATTTCCCGGGGCTTGTTCTTTATGAAAAGAGTATTGTTCTATATCTCGCATTAGTGATGTTACACGTTTGCGGATATTTATAAATACAAATTCGATTGATAACCGTAGATATAATTTGAAATATTCCTTGCAATGTTATAATTATTTCCGGTTGTAACGACAGATTTTTTTTACTTTATAGGCGTAGCGTTATAAACACAATCTCACCTGGTGGTAAGTAACGATATGGCCCAAGATGGTGAACACGTTAAGCCTAGTGGAGGGACTGATTTTAAGTGCAACTGTCGGAACACACCTATAGGTGGTTGACGGCAGATTTTTAACTTAAGTCTGTAGCTAGCGCTGGAAGAATTGATAAAGCTGTCTCTGGTCTCTGGTATCAAGGGAGATTGAAGTGTCGCCATGGTGCATTTTAGTGGGTAGTGTTGGGTGATTAGCACTCGATGAGTCACCATGCCTCCGTCGCCTTTACCTGAACCCGAGTAATGCGTTTGTGCAATGCGATTAGGTGATCCGTAAAAACTGAGTTTTCAAACACCACGTTAATAAAGAAAAGGGCGGTAACTAGCCAGGCAGACATTAAAAAAAGCTCTACCACCACGTTACAGTATCGTCACGTTGTTTTCCTTCACTGAAAGTTCAAGCTCATTGTTGGTGGATTCGAACTCACATCCCTTGACACCAACGTTCATAACCACTGCCACCTGAGCTACTATTGCTCGTAATCGTAACATGTTCACAAAAGAACGTAACTCCAAAAGTTGTGTAAATCAAATCAATAAAATCAAAAATCTCTATTCAATTTAGGCCCTAAGAAGGCGCTTATGAACGTCAAAATTACTACCGGTTCGGAAAGTAAATCTTTTTCTTATCTTTATACATAACAATTTAATGTTTTAAAGTAGTTATTAGCGGATGTAAAGAGAGTATGTCGGATGAATATCCGAACGAGCGGATTCCGCGTCGCATCCCTACGCTTTACGATCCACAGCAAATAGCATACGCACAAAGCGGCCCGCGACACACATACATGTTAGGCCAATCTGAAACTTGGCAAGGGCGGCTAATGCGGAATATAGCGCAGCATCTATACAGAGATTTTTATCTCGGCTCACTTCCGGTCTGCGCTTTAGAACCGCCGAGGGAGGGGAAGGGTGAAGCTCGAGTGTTCGCCTTTTGTAACGTTCGTGCTAAATGGTTTGTCGCAATCGATCCTCTGATTTTAAAACGATAATCCCACGTACTTCGACCGCTGTTTTAACCAGCACTTTAAATGCAAACCAAAAAAAAAATGTAGAATGTTTTTATAATGAACGGAAAAAATTGAAAACAAGAGTTTGTAAATGAAAAACATGGGGCGTATGTTTATAGTCTATAGTGCCCCGTGCTTTTCATTGCCAAGCTTTTATTTTCTACTCTTTAGTCCGTTATAAAAACATTGTACGTTTCTTTTTAATTGTACTATTATTTTCTCTTTTTTAGAGTAATAATATATTCAAGTAAATTTTCATATATTCCGTTCATGTGTCAGTTAGATTTCAGCTAAGTTCATGTATATCGCTGATCGAGAAATTAGTTATAAATAGTTTATAAAATGATTCTTGACAAAACAAACAATTTTTTTTTTGAACATTTTAGTGCATTCAGGTAAGTTAGTTTAGAATCCATTACAAAATTCCACCCCAACAGATGTATAAGAAAACGAGTTAGTAAAACGATGTAAAAAAAAGGAAAATTAACTAATTTACTTAGACAAATGAGACACGAGACAACTGTACGTCGAATAAATTAATTAGAAGTAGGATAGGTAAGATACGTAAATACATGGTCCACGGATTATATCGAGCCAGTAGACACGATATGTCATGTATAGATTTTTTTTATAATTAAGGTTTTGCGTTATGGCCATAAGCTTACTTGATCTTAAGTGATAATACGGCCCAAGTTGGTAGACACGCTAGACCTGTGGAGGAACTGGTTCTCAAGTGCAGCTGCCGGAACACACCTATTGGTATTTGGCGCAAATGTTCAACTTGAGGGTGGTAGCTAGCCAGCATTAGAAAAGCCCTACCACCATGCTATGGTTTCCTCACGATGTTCCCCTTCACCGAAAGCTCAAGCTCATTGTAGGTGGAGTGGATTCCAACTCACGTCCCTTGACGCTAAGTCTTACACACTACTGCTGAGTTATTATCGCTTTTAAATAAAATTATTATTTCCAGTAAAAATGTGTTACATATAACGCAAAGGTCAAAGGTGGCCGGTCGATTTTACCCTACCTCGGACATGTTTACCTTTGCCTCAGGCTTTTATTTATATAGTCTCCCATTGTATGGCTTGATTGCAACTTTGAAAGCGGCGAGATGTGTTTTTGCTGTTCATTACTGGTGTGCCCTCGGCTTCCAGAACTTTCACTGTATATAACTAACATTTAATTGAGCGGAATTTAATGAAGGGTAGTGTATGAGAATCGAGTCCGAATGTAACAAAGATCACCATACTTTAGGTACCTTTGCTAAGCGATTTATTTACTAACCCGCTTACAACTAGGGGTAGAATTCGTATACATTTTAAAATTAATTTCGAATGATTATATTATAACATCACTAGATTTTACCTGCGACTTCACTCGCCTTAATAATTATTTTGTCACACAGACCGGACGACGCGATAAAAAGTTTCACACAAAGTTAACCAACTCTTTATTCCACTTCCGCTATAGGGTTTTCGCAAGAAAAATTGTCCTGTCACCGTCTCCAGATCTCCACCAATATTTATACTGACCGATTCAGCGGCTTAGGTGTGAAAGCGAAACAAACAAACTCACTTTCCCATTAAGAATATTAGTTAGGATTTCAATTTTTCATGCAGAGTATGGAAGTAGGCTGTATCCCGAACGGAATTGGGTATAAGGGGTAATATACATAATTGAAGAAATTTCTGTCTGACCTATTTGCGACAATGATATCAAATTTGCGAACTGCACTCTGTTATTATGTCATATTATTCTGTAGTGTAATGATTCTAAAGAAAGTGTTATTGCATTATTTAATAATTATATGAAAAAAAAAAACAATTTAAAGTTAATATCTCCTCTACACTACATTACTGTCTGGTTCTGAAATAATTAAGCGAGATAGCGCTAAATCTAAGTGTCTCTCTTAGGTTCGTCAGCATATCCGGCTAACGAATGGCATGCTTCCTGGCATGCCAACAAAAATGTATGATGAAATTGTTATATCTTGGAGCTTGTCGTTTTTTGACTCTTTATCATCAAGTAGAGTATATCCACTTAATTTTCAGTAAAATAAGACGAAGAAAAATAAAGAAAATTTCAGGAAAAAATGCTGTCAGAAAGAGTATCGTCGGAATGATAAATGTAAAGGTATTTTGACATGATGATGTCTCAGTTGACAGTGTGCACGGATGTCAAGCGGCATGAGTTTGAATCCCTGCAATGAGCCTCAGTTTTCGGTGAAGGAAAACATTGTGATGAAACTATAACACGGTCTAATATCCACCTGGCTGGTACATTTACGCGGAGTCAGTCCGTCCACTAGGCTTAACGTTTCCACTATCTTGGGTCACTGATGAGACTGTGGAAATAACTCTACTAAACGTATAAAAAAAAAAAACACATAGATCCTCGAAAAACATCTTTAGCACCAACTTAAATAACATTTTGTATAGATTTAACCCTCGATCGTCTCCGTACAAATAAAAACTCGGAAAGAAGTACAACACCACGTTTTAATTAGGCAGTTGTCTTATCTACTTTCGACAGGCCGTGGGGGGAGCGGCGGCGACGAGGCGGCAAGTTGAAAAAGTCAATAATTACCTTTTCTCACGGTCAGAAGTGCCTTTTACCACTTCGCGGACTCGAAGATGCTCTCAGTGCATAAGAGTCGCGATTAGCGATTTCATTATTTGTCAGGGAGAAAGTTATAATGCGAAATCGGAAATCCTAAATCTAGGCATCTTTACTAACAGTCTTACTAAATATAAAATATATATATAATTCCAAAAAAAAAAAAAAAATCTTTTAAAGTAAAATAGCTTCACACACATTCCCAATACACATTGTCATTTAATTTTGCTATTAAGCTTTGTGAAATTCTGCAACTAGCTCGAAACACGCAACGATTGGTAAATACCTATAATTAACATTGCACTTGTATAATCATTTCTACCCGACGTATGTAATGCAACGTATGTTGTGTAAATCTAGTAGGTATTTGAAATGAATAATTAAAAAAGATTAAAGATCGTATAAACAAGACATTAGAACTATCATAAATAACACAATTAGATACCACTTAATAAAAATATTCTTATTGTGTATAACATACACCGGAGTACCACTGCAAGAGGTATATTACTGAGTAAGAGCTTACCTTCGCCGGCAAACCTGATTGGAAATATAATTAGTGTTAAGAAAAGAGTCATTTTTATATTCATCATTTCTTTTGTTGGTGAACAATAGACAATAAGAGAAGAAGAGGCATTTTGAAATGACTGTGGCATATCGACGGCGATTTGGCAACCTAATTCGAAGCCTAAAAAGTCTATATTAATTGAATATATAAATGCTTATTGCTTTTATTTATGAGACGTAACGAATGAAATAGTTTTACTGATTTTTACTTACAGTAATTATAAGAGATGCATTTAATAACAATTTGATAAAAACAGCTGTGGGTTTTGAGCATTTTTAAATAATAATACAAATATAACTGATTATTGTAATAAATATGATACAAATTTACAAAATAAATATACATATCTAGGGGTAATCTTTGTTATCACGCATCCAACGTACAAATGGCGTTATATGGTGGTAGGGCTTTTTCCAATGCCCGCCTAGCTAGCAACCACCTTCTAGTTGAAAATCTACCGCCAAATACCAATGGGCGATATATGAAGCGATGATAGCTCAGTGGTAGTGTGTACGACTGAAGCGACTGAGCTATCATCGCTCAAAGTATAGTCAAGTTTAATATATATCTCGCTTACCCGCTCCGCTTATCACAAAGGCGTCGGTCTTACGACAGAAGCACCACTTCTAATTGCATTACTATCCCGGCACATTTCTATCGCCTCGGGGAACCCTTTTTGTATTTATTACGCTTTCGGCTTCCTTGCGATTTCTCACCGTCTTAATTGATATTTCGTTAAGTCAATTTGAAAATCAAATTCTATTATACGAGGAATTTGATTTTGCAAATAACTAGCCGCCATCCGCCCGCTACTCGGAGCGTAAGTCAAAAATAAAACGACAAACAATCATTGGAATTAAAAAAATAAATTACCCTAGACTATCTACAAGTAATTCCTCATCGAATGGTTATGGTCTCATGTCAATAAGATTAGTGGTCTGAACGTGATTGCGCCTCAAACAAACATAATGTATATTATATATATATATACATATATATGTGTAAAAGTACCGGAGGTACTCTCAGGATATAAGCTATCTTGTTGACTTATATTTTATATTCGTAAAATGATAATTATCTACCTCCGAATGATCAGTCTCGCTCGAGAGTATCTGACAATATAATCTAACCAGTTTTTTTTTTTTTTTGGTGGGACCTACACTGTTGTTACCCTGAGGGGCTTTTACAGCTTCCCCGAACTAGAGGGGCGAGCGCAGAGAACGCACGAGCGCGAGGGGCAACTCGCGCAAGGGTGTCACTGGTGACCGAACCTCGGCTTGGGCTGTTGCCGAATCGCGTAGGAGAAAGTCGAACGCGGTACTAGCTATTAATAAAAATTGAAAAACCTAAAGTATTAACTGATCCTTGCGGGATCTGGAAAGCCAGCCTGCCAGCGTTACGTAGCACCTTTTTATAGTATAGCAGAGCGCTGCCGTCACGTAATGCGCAAACATCCGTTGAAGTAATTTTAATCGTAATTCGTTGATGTACTCGTAACCCGCTAACATTCGTTGAAGTACTCTTAACGCATTTTTTGCTTATATAAAATTTGCGCCGATATGTATAGACAATAGCTACATGGTAAATATCATAAGATATATGATTTATAAAGTTCCTGGTTTAAGGATAACCATCGTAAATAGTTGTTTTATGTTAGTTCGCTAGTTGCTTCCACGTAAAAGATTACTATTCATTTTATTACTACATCCAAGAGTATCAAAGTACCATAAAAGTATTTTTTGATAACCCATCGCTGAACCAAACCTATTTCTGAAGACACTCGTTCCAGATCGACGACCCAAAATAATCAAATACGAATATTGAAGTGATGATAGCTCAGTGGTAGTATGTACGACTTTGCGTCAACGGACGTGAGTTCGGATCCAAGCACCTACGATGAGCTTGAGCTTTCGGTGAAGGAAAACATCGTGAGGAAACCATAGCATGGTGGTAGGGTTTTTCCTAATGCCCGCCTGGCTAGCTACCACCCTGAAGTTGTAAACCTGCCGCCAAATACCAATAGGTGTGTTCCGGCAGCTGCACTTGAGAGCCTGTTCTCCACAGATCTAGCGTGTCTACCAACTTGGGCCGTACTGTCACGTAAGATCAGGTGAGATTATGGCCATAACGCTAAAGCTTAAGTATAAAAAAAAAACTAAGTTAATAAATAGTCGATGAATGTATTCCTATACAAACTAGTTCATCGTTGTATCGATACTCAGGACTTATTAGAAAACTTCCTTGCTAAGTGCCTCCTCGATTTAATCGTATACGTATCGCAAAGGTCTCGCTTTACAACTACGTTGAAACAATTTAGACCTAGATCCTCCGGTTTATAACAAACTAATTAAAATTTGTTTCTCTTATAAAGTGACGCAGTAAAGTGACCGCTCATACTCGATAGTAGGTACAGTGGGATCCAAATAGACCACCGATAGATGGGCTATACACCAACAGACGACATTTGACTGTATAGACGTTACAACGCTATTAAAGGACATTGTATGGATAACATCTCGGATACAAGAAATAAAACAAAACTAAGCAACAGTTATGCAGCAAGAAACGTGTAATAACAATAGAGTGTAGCATTGTCTTCTTCATACGGAAAACATTTGGAAAATATGTGAAATAAGAATACACTGTCGTCTCTTTTTGATATGGAAAAAAATAAAAACACAAGTTCCAGAAAGCATATGATGAGCCAAGGACATTTCTGTCTTCTTGATACGAAAAAAAATTATTAACGCAAGCTCTAGTAAGCCTAATATGCCACAAAATGATTCAATCATGTTCTTAATTCCAGTGTTGCTATATCGACCTGTGATAATTGAGATAAAATGGTAGATCATAGCGATGACGTCTTATTATACAGGAATAAATACCCAATCTTAAACAGTCGCCACTGTAATACTAGCCTGCAAGTTCCTTAGCAAGGCTTAGCGTTATGGCCATAATCTCACCTGAACTAAAGTGACAATACGGCCCAAGTTGGTAGACACGCTAAACCTTTGGAGGAACTGGCTCTCAAGTGTGCAACTGCCGGAACACTACTATTGGTATTTGAGGGTAGTAGCTAGCCAGTCGGGCATCAGAAAAAGCCCTGCCACCACGCTATAGTTTCGTCACGATGTTTTCCCTTAGCTCGAGCTCATTGTAGGTGGTTAGATTCGAACTCACGTCCCGTGACGCAAAGTCGTACACACTACGACTGAGCTATCATCGCATAGTGGTATGTATACTGTCTGATCTCGAAATGTAGTTAAGTCATCTTCAAGTGCATTGTGGTTACAACTCAATAACGAACAGATCTCTCCTACCAACCCTTATTGATTGACGAATAACGTATATCGGTTATCTGTAGGTAAAGCTGCAAGTTGCCCTAAATGATCCCAAAGACAGCGGCGAGAAGGATTCGATTTCATTTCAGTCACGTTTGAAGGTTTTACATCAGCAGTCGATTCTAAGATCGAAGCCGATTTCGCAAACGAAACAAAAATGGGAGAACCCGTTGAATGAACCAAGTAATCGCTCATTATATATGCTCTCAATGTATTCGACATTCACACTAGAAAATGCTAACCTGAGAACAAACTCTTAACGAATATGGAATATCTATAATCGAAACGCTATCAGACTCCGTCTAGACCGTAAACTTTCCAATTCGCATTCCCCTTAAGTACGGACAGTCGGAAAAACTTACCCCTCAAACTGTGCCCCGTTCGTTAACACTTCCAAAGTCGGACCCTTTTTTTTCCGCTGCCTCTCCGCAAAACTACGAGCGTGAGGTATCCGTTCGGAATAAGTAATTCCACAAATGGACCAAACGAACGGGTCTTAAATAGGCTGTTTAGTTTAACAGCTTGATCATTATACTAATGATCCCACGAGATTTATCCGTTCACGGCCGATTACGTTTTAGGGTTAAGTTGGATTACTGATTGCAGCATTTACATTTGCTGATTGCTCAAAATTATTTTCGAAAAAAAATTTTTTTTAATCAACAGAAGCGACACGCCTATACACTAGATTTGTAATTTAGAAAGATGAATATAACATAGGTACTTTATATTCAACGAAATACTGGCTCGACCCACATCGAAAGAAGCCAGATTAATCAATGGTTTGCTTGACATCGGTATTGGGTTGCGGTATTAAGTCTAGCATATTGTATGGATCAGTATGGCATGTTCTTATTGAGCAAACTCTCATTGAAAAAAGGCCGAACAAATTATTGTAACGGTAAAAGAAAACGAACTCATTTCTAATTATCGTTTTATTGATAATAAGAAAGCCAGTTATCATAACCTACTAAACAAAAATTAAAGAAAATCTATACAAAGTGGATAAAAAAGCACTCGAGTATTTTATCTTTTCTTTAAATGTATCTTGTTTTTCTATCGTGTCAAAATTTGCATCAAACTAAGTTGGACCAGTATTCGGCTACTCTCTGAGCATTTGACGTAGATGCCGACAGATCAGCATAGTAAATGCGTCATAGTTTGAGGCTCCCACATTCACATAGAGCTTGGTTTGAGTCTTTAAAACCCCATTTAACCATGTTGGACTTACAGCGGCCGACCTTAAATGTATTTAAATAGTATAGTATAGGTAAGATTGTCCCATGCAGCGCTTATTAAATAAGCAGCAGTATTTCTTTACCAACAACGGTGACCACTGATGCATCTGCGATTCTTTATCAGACGTCATTATCCATCCATCCTCAGTTAAATTTAAAGAACTCAATATTCTAGTTGCGAGAGACAGTTCCAGAGCTTCTATTTATTTATTTATTTATTCACAGACATAAAGTTAATATACGAAACTAAACGAATAACGATTCCAATGCCAGTACAATAATTATAGACATGCATAACTTCACAGATAAATATGAGACAAATTTAAGTCTAAAAGGTTAACAAACATAAATATGCAAACAATATGATTGGAAAAACAGATAATGTATTATGAGAGATTTCCAAAGTAATGTAAAATTAAAATAAAATATATAATTATTCATGTAGAAACTTACCTAGTAAACAAATTGTGAAACTTATTTTTAAATGAATCAAGTGAATCGCCAAATATGTCAATGGTATTATTGTTTTTATAAATATCATTATATATATCAATTGGCTAATTCAAAAACGCACTTTTACCTAAATTGATTTTGCACTGTTATTTTAAGAATGTGTTTCTAGTGTGAAGCCTGAAACCATTACGTGAATTACCACCAAGAATATTTTAGTAAAGTAAACATATATTCTCACTACGACAAATATATGATGATGAATTAATTTCTTATTATCATGAAGGAGATGACACTTCAGATGCTATCGCATATGGTCTGGCGATGAAAGGATGAAGAGGAATACAAAGGTAAAGGAATAAGGTCGAACGGTTCTTCAGAATTGTAGAGCACTGAAATGTGCCTTGCAACTCACGTTATTCGGTGTAACGCCTGCATCATACAAAACGAACAGTTTGTCTCTTCAACATATGGTATAGAAGAGATATATTGCAGATCCGACCCAAAAGGACTGAACAGTATTCGATATAAAACCGAATTCGTGCCGCCATCGCAGCGTGTAACCAAAAATCGATATACACAGTCCAGTGTTCTATTTCCTCATAACTGTATCGAACCAAGCGACGTATCCCTATTGTTATCACAAGGAATAAACAGTGTATTTTACTATCGCATCCATGACGTAAATAGGCAAGAACATGTGACGCAGAAATTCTTTGTGTAAGGCGATAGCGCTGGGAGGCCGTGAGGGTTGGCATGACAACCGCGAGACTATCTGGGGACTGATAAAATATGGGAAAAGCAACAAAAGGCGGTCGTGTTTGTTATTCCGATATTGATACCTTTAATGTGTTTGTGGCACTAGATATATTACGAGACTGTACGAGATTGTTTACTTAACTGTAATTTTGTAGACGCCTTGCTTTCTATGTAGAAACACTGTATAGAAACGGATCTGTACCGTGTTTTCAGCGCTGAACAATTCAATAAAGAAAAACGGCCAAAGTATAAACAAACCCCTCGCAATGAATCTGAGCTTTCGGTGAAGGAAAACATCGTTATGAAACTGTAGCATGATGGTAGGGGGTTTTCCAATGCCCGTCTCGTCAGCTACCACCTTCACGTTCCACGCGAATGAAGTCGAGAAAATCCCGATTCATGATGTTCCTTCGTGATAATGTCGAAAACCACTAACCGATTTCAATAATTTTTATGTAAACGTTCGCAAATTGGATTTTATTTAATTATTTTCAGACATGAAATTCAAATAATTTAATATTTCAAATAATCTAAATTAAATTTGCTATCGAAACTAAACATAAAAATTAAGTTATAAAATTGTCCAGACGTTTTTCAAGCGAGGCGCCTAACTGTTAAAATGAAATTGGCTAGCTACAAAAAGAATGTAAATAAAAATTATACCAACTTGAATTAAATATTGGCAATACTTGAAAAAGAAGTTAATTACGTTAGTCTCTATTTAATAAAATGTCGTCGGCAGATTCTTTACGTAATGAAAAAGTCAAATACAAAAGTTTGACAACCGCTGGCCGCAACAAAGGCAAGTTTCCCACCTTTGTGCGATGTCGGTGAGCGTAGCGACCAACGCTAGACAGTAATATCCTGTTACCTAAGTGGTGCAATTGACAAGCTTGAGCGATAATTATTTTTGATTAGTACAATTTACGCGAGACCCGATTTCTCAGGTTACTGACAATAAGGGCAACTATATATATATATATATAAAAAAAAAAAAAAACAAAATGATAACGTGCGAAAAGGAACTCCGTTCCAAAATGCACAACTTTAGAAGATACATCTGTCACAAATTATCAGCGATTTTGCTGAATTTGCGAGTCGAAACAACACGCATCCTCGAACCAGTCCATTCTAATCATGATTCTTGAGTAACAATGTATCTATGCCTGCCTGGCTTTCTGCTTTTTAATTAACAACAGTAATAAGGGAAATATAAAATTGGTGAGACAAATTTTCTTATAAGTATAAGTAGACTTGTAATAAGACGAAACATATTTAAGGCAAGATTATAAGGTATTTATATGAATAATACTTTAACCGTACATCTAAATATTGCATTGATAATTGTTTAGGTTGATAGGTTCTATTGGTCTAAATACATATTATATTCGCTTCAAAGAATTGTTAAAAAAAAACATTACGTAACCACAATTTCATGGTGGTAAGGCTTTTTCTAAAGCCCGCCTGGCTAGCTACCACGCTCAAGTCGAAAATCCTGCCGTCAAATACCAATAGGTGTGTTCCGGCAGCTGCACTTGAGAGCCAGTTCCTCCACAGGTTTAGCGTGTCTACCAACTTGGGCCATATCGTCGCTTAAGATCAGGTGAGATTATGGCCAAAATGCTAAACCTTGACTATATGAAAAAAAAAAAACATTTTAATATTCCAAAACGCTATCTCTCAAACACTTGGACCCCATATTGAAACTCATTTTAACAGTAGGTAAATTTGTTGCGGGCAGACTTGTTATACTAAGATTTCGTCTCAAATTAATCGTTCCCCCTCTATACTCTATTATGTGTGGTGTATTTTATACAGGGTGTTACCATAATCCCCTTTACTCCTGTTATTTTAAAATTCAGTAATGGAATATCGTGTTTTTACTTCGTGAATTATTTTAACGTTTATATAAGCTTGGGGTTTTTTTTTTATTAATACCAGCTCTCTGTTATTCAAGTAAACAGTACTTTGTTATCGGTATAGTTGTAATTTTTTTCATATTTATTCGTCTATTCTCTTGTACCCTCTTTTTTGTTATTCTGAAGTCTATATTGATATTATAAAACACATTTTTTGTTTTATTTTCTTGAACGCGTGAACCTGATCCTTAGTGATGATACGACCCAAGTTGATGGACACGCTAAACGTGTAGAGGAAGGGACAGGCTTTCAAGTGCAACTGCCGGAACATACTTTTAGGTATTTCGCTGAAAATTGTCAACTTGAGGGTGGCAGCTAGCTCGGCGGGCATTAGAAAAAGTGCTACCACCATGCTATGTTTTCATCAAGATGTTTTCCTTCAACGAATGCTGAAGCTTATTGTAGGTGGATTCGAACTCACGTCCCTTGACGCGGTGTCCGTGCATACTACCAATTTAGCTATTTCCGCTTCTGTGATGGTGTTTCGTGGTGGTTCTTAATGCGTAGTGTTGGGTGCTCACCACCCGATGATTCTCACCACATATCACCCTCGCCTTGGCCTGAGCCCGGGTAATGAGGTTATGCGTTACGATGAAAAAGTTTGTAAAGAATAGAAATCAAACAATATGTAAAAAAAAAGGATGAATATGATAATTTTTTTATAGTTAAGGTTGAACGTTATAGCCATATTCTCACCTGATCTTAAGTGACGATACGACCCAAGTCGGAAAACACGCTAAACCTGTGGAGGAACTGGCTCTCAAGTGCAACTCCGGAACACACCTATTGGTATTTGGCGGCAGATTTTCAACTTGAGGGTGCTTACTAGCCAGGCGGGCATTAGAAAAATCTCTACCACCATATAATGATATTCTCACGATATTTTCCTTCACCGAAAACTCAAGCTCATTGTAGGTGGATTCGAACTCACGCCCCTTTGACGCGAAGTCGTACACAGTACTAATGAGCTGTCATCGCTTCAACATGATTATAAAATACAAATTTATTTTTTTAAGCTACAAGATATTACCGTGTAAATTTTTTTCGCCGCCCAAAACGTGTCATCCAGGACAGTTGCGTCCTTTCCGCCCACGCCTCGCTACCGGGAACCTGATATAGTATATATTTTTTTTTCGCCCAACGAATCGACCTGACAACAGTTGCTGGCTGTTAAAATAATTAATTTTTTTCGACACCTTTGTACTTTCCTTTGATAGATGATACTATAAATTTCAAATAAACCGTGTCTAAACACCGCCCAGAGACGGTGGTAGATATATCGAAACTAGACGGTGGCCCCGACTGTGTTCGTTTTTTTTAGCATGATCGAAAAATTCGATCTAAGCTTTCGACATATCGTTACGGGTCAGTCCGTGGATTCTTTTATACTTAAGGCTTAGTGTTATAGCCATAATCTTATCTGATCTCAAATGACGATACGGCCCAAGTTGGTAGACACGCTAAACCTGTGGAGGAACTGGCTCTCAAGTGCAGCTGCTGGAACACACCTATTGGTATTTGAGGGCAGGTTTCAACTTGAGGGTGGTTGCTAGCCAGGCGGGCACCAGAAAAAGCGCTACCACCACGCTATGGTTTTAATCACGACGCTTTCCATCACCGAAAGCTCAAGCTCATTGTAGCTGCATTCGAACACACGTCCCTCGACGCGGGTCCGGTACATACTACCAGCCGAGTATATAGTAAAGTAGGTTATTTTACATCAAACGCGTAATGTAATGGGTGAAGGGTGAATTTTCATTTTAACATCGACAAAAAAGAAAACGCTTTGAGCTCTACGTCGTTTTCAACAATTCATTTACCTTTAATAATCCGACTTTTTTTTTGCCTCTTTTAAGCTTCTAATATATAATTTACGACGTTCGGAATTTTATATCGGTAGATACCATGAAACGTTTTCAGCAGTAAATTAAGCTTAAAACGCGTTTAACAAGGAAATTAAATTCTTTTTGAATAATTCCTTCTGTACGGCGGCGTAAGATAAAAATTACATTGAATTTAATTATTATCTTCAATTGCCCGTCAGTGGTACTGTGTACGGATGTCGCGTCAAGAGACGTGAGTTCGAATCCAGCTACAATGAGCTTGGGCTTTCATTGAAGGAAAACAGCTAGGTTGAGCTTTTTCTAAATCCCGCCTGGTTAGCTACCACTCTCAAGTTGAAGATTAGCCGCTAAATACCTATTAGTGTGTTTCGGCAGTTGCACTTGAGCTATGTTAACGTTAAGTTTCTCGTTGAATGCCGGATGGGTGAAGAGATGTACATATGAGATTCATAAGTTTAGGGGCCACCATCAAGTGCCCAATCAAAACGGCCCGTATACATTTTACGGAATAGACGGCAAATAAGCAAACGTGTCACCTGATGGTAAGTGATCACCGCTGCCCATGACACCCGCAACATCAGAGAAATCGCAGCTGCGTTGCCAACCTTTATAAGTGGGACTGGCTTTCAAGTGCTACTGCCGGAACACATCTAATGTTATTTGACGGCAGATTTTCAGCTTGAGAATAGTAGCTAGCCAGGCGCACATTAGAAAAAGCCCTACCATCGTGCTAAGGTTTCCTCACGATGTTTCCCTTCACCGAAGGTTTAACCTCAATGCAGGTGGTTAGATTCGAACTCACTTCCCATGACGCGACTTTCTACGCTCTACCACTGAAGTATCATCGCTTCGTTTTCAGTTCGAGAGGCAACTCGCGTAAGGGTGCCACTAGTGACCGAACCTCGACTTGGGCTGTTGCCGAAACGCGTAAGAGAAAATCGAACGCGGTACTAGCTATTAATTAAAAGAGAAAGAGTGATTGTAATGGCGCGAAGAATTCTACTTATGCAAACCTAACTGGCGGTGCCTGAGACTACTACCTAATCGGAAGTACTAAATTCGAAAGTTCTACCTAAAATGGTGACTCAGCGTATACTGAGTTGTGAGGTTTTTGCGGCGCAGGGTAGATTATTTCATTATACGCGTCATAACGCGAACAGTTTGAGTTTGTGCATTACTCTAGACATTCTAAAGTCAAGCAATTTTCCGGACTTCTATCAACGATCATTATTTGAAATATGATGTATTCTTACGGCAATTCAAATGTTTTATTATGCAGAGGAATACTTTCACTATCACACTGGATGATTTTGTAAATTCACAGATTTCGTTATATACTAAAAAAAACTTATTGAGAAAAGAAAAATGTGCACGTTCGGATGTTTGTGTGTGTAACGATTACACCAAAAAAGTTTAATGTAACGGAACCATTTCTTTTTGAGTAGCGATAAAATGGCATCGGATTAATTCATATTTTCAAATATAATTACGTTATTAGGCGTGTACTTATGGATTTTACAGACAATTTTTAGATAATGTTTTTTTTTTGTTTTTTAGTATTTATAATATCGTGTTTATAAACTTTAATCCTTTCTTTATAGTTTATCCGTGTGGCCTTGTACCTTGTAATAAATGTATTTCCTTTCTTTATGTTCCGTATGAAACAATTTTAATAACGTTTCCTTTTGTTTACAGCCCCACCGAACGTGGTAGAGATCACCAACCACCCCACGAATTCGAAGTTGGAGGTGAAGGAGGGCGAGGAAGTGTCTCTCGAATGCTTGGTGAGGAACGCGAAGCCGCCAGCGAAGATTGTCTGGCACCGGGGCAACGTGGAAATGAAGGGGGATAAAGGTATGTCAATAAGAGAATGTATTTAATACCACTTTCAATTAAAATAGCTATAAAATTGTATATCAGTATTTTAACATATATCTATAACACAATAATATCACTTTAATGTGGTCGACTCATTAACCTAGTAGAGACTGTATCTCATGTGTAACTGCCGGAAAACACTTAGGTATTTTGCGTCTTATTTTCATGTTGAAGGTAGTAGCTAGCCAGGTGCTTAAGCCCTACTACTATCACGATGTTATCCTATACCAAAAGTTAAAGCTCATTGCAGAAATTCGGACTCACGTCTCAAACGTTATACCAAGTGAGCCATCAAATCAAATCAGATCAAATCAAAAATCTTTATCCAATTTAGGCCCTAAGAAGGCGCTTATGAACGTCAAAAATTACACAGTAAACACAGCCCGTGTAGGTGGTCCACACATTAACCTAGTAGAGGTACTGTATCTCAAGTGTAACTGCCGGAACACACTTAAATAGGTATTTAGCGTCTGACATTCAGATTGAAGGTAGTAGCTAGCCAGGTGCTTAAGCCCTACTACCAAGCTAAGGTTTTATCACGATATTATCCTATACCAAAAGTTGAAGCTCATTGCAGAAATTCGCACTCACGTCTCAAACGTTATACCACGTGAGCCATAAAATCAAATCAGATCAGATCAGATCAAATCAAATCAAATCAAATAAAAAATCATTATCCAATTTAGGTCCTAAGAAGGCGCTTATGAACGTCAAAAATTACACAGTAAACACAGCCCGTGTAGTTGCTATCGGTTCAATACAATCAGCATGTCGTTCACCGATACTCGTGTACGTTGTGCGATAATCAAAGCCCACACACACGCGCCCGTAGCGACGGAGTTCCGTAAAACAAACCAATTAATAAGACAATAAATACTCCTAATTGGGCAATTGTTAAAATATTTCCTTCTCTCTCACTGTCAATAATTAAAGTTTTCAATTGATCGACTGTTGAATAATTTTGTACCGCGTTAATGGCGATGAGATATCTAGGGCTGCAAGCGCCGTTGTCGATACACAATTTAAATTAACTACATACACGGCTTCTTGAAAATCAGTTTACTCGGATATTAATATTACAATACAATTTTTGAAGCGATGATAGCTCAGCGGTAATGTGTACGACTTTGCGTCAAGGGACGTGAGTTCGAATCCAACCACCTACAATGAGCTTGAGCTTTCGGTGAAGGAAAACATCGTGAGGAAACCATAGCATGGTGGTAGGGATTTTTCTGATGCCCGACTGGCTAGTTACCGCCTGCATACCTCAAGTTGAAAATCTGCCGCCAAATACCAATAGGTGTGTTCCGGCAGTTGCACTTGAGAGCCAGTTCCTACACAGCTTTAGCGTGTCTACCATCTTGGGCCGTATCGTCACTTAAGATCAGGTGAGATTATGGCCATAGTGCTAAACCTTAAATATATAAAAAAAACCGAAACATTTGTTTGTTTAAACGCACTAATCTTGGGTACTGCGAGACGGATTTCAAGAATTATTTTTGTACTTGATAGAGTAATCGTAAAGGAAGTATTTAAGCTACATATTATCACGCGACCACCAACAGGAGCATGGTGTATTAAAAAAACTACAACAACGTACAAAAATGATGGCAAATAAAATTTTAGTTCTAAGCAAACCAACTCGCGGGCATAGCTTATACTAAACAGTGAATAATAGAAAGCTGTCCCTCTTAATCGCAGGTTTATAGGTGCTCTCTTTAAGAAGTAGATTTTTTGCCACGAATTTAAAGATTAATCAAAGAAAGATCAAAGGGTGTCGGATGAAGCTATGGTAGCTCAGTGGTACACATATGGAAGCCGCGTTAAAGGACGTGAGTTCGAATCCCTGTAATGAGTTTGAGCTTTCGGTAAAGGAATAGATCGTGATAGAACCATTGCATGGTGTTAGAGCTTTTTCTAATACTCTCCTGGCTAGTTCTTTCCTGTTGAAAATCTACCGCCAAATACTAATAGGATTGTTCTGGCATTTAACAGCCAGTCCATCCACGGGCTTAGCGTGTCCATTATCTTGGGCCTCGTCATTACGTTGCTCAGGTGAGATTGTAGTTATAACATCAAACCTATAATACTAATATTATTAATGCGAAAGTGAGTCTGTCTGTTACGTTTTCACGCTTAAACCGCTGAATCGATTGCCATGAATTTAGACACAGAGATAAATGGAATCCTGGACACGGAGATAGGTTACTTTTTCTTGTGAAAATCTTATAGGAATTGAGTTAAACCGAGCAATAAATTTTGTATGAAACTTTTATTGTATCATCAATTTGTTTTACTAAATCAATAATAGTAAATAGCAAAGCCAGACCATAAACTCTAGCAAACTGTAAAAAAAAAAAAGGAAAAAAGTATCAAAGTGTAGATATACCAATCAGTATATGTATATTGAAGTACAATAGTACAGAAATGTTAATAATGCTCGTGAAAACATGTGTCATTGCGTCTACCTAATAAAATATACAAACGTCGAACATGGGTATGATACGTAGAAAATATTAATAGAAAAAAATGCCGACACCTCGCTGCTCCCCCATTACGGGGGAGCGTATGCCGCGTGAATTCATCGGCATAAAATATTAGCTGTCGATATTCGTTAGATGCATCACTAGGCGTTACCGGGAATTAAAAATTATGGATACGACACGAAATTCAATTGTATTTTTTTTGTACTAAAAAATTTCAATACAATTTTTAATACTATTTCCCCGATTTAATATCAATCATTCTTACACATATTAACACCTGTTGTGCCCGCGGTTTTGTTCGCGCGGGACTCAAAATTATTTCATAATGTTGGTCCATTTTTGCAAGTTTTTCAATACAGTTTCGTTCCTGTAGGTAGTAGCGTAGGATGTTAAATAACCTAAAGCCTTCCACGATGATTGCTCTGTAAAATTCAACAAAAAAAAATTTGAAATGCGACCCGTAGTTCCTATGATTAGTGCCTACAAACAAACTTTTTATATATAAAATTTCGTGTCACGTTGTTCGAATACATATTTGACAATATAACTGAACATATAAGCTGTGTTTGAAATACGACATGCGTATAAAAAATCGATGTTGGACTGTAAGACTGATCATCGTGGAAATTGGTACATAGGCAGATATCTATTTTTTCGTGGAAACTATTATTATGTTATTCCTGAACGTAATAGATGGCGCTGTGTCATGGCAGCGTTTGTAAAATCTAATAGATATTACATACAGAGTTAAGTTAGAGATAAAGCGAACGATGGGTGATGTCTGTAATTAAATTTTCTCTCCGTGCATCCGGTTATGATGAAAAGGTTTTACTAAACTGAGTTCCTTGCCAGTTCTTATCGGCGACTGTGTTAAAGTTACTTTCAAGATAAGTTATGGTTTTGGACGTTCAAAAACGTCTTGGCAGGGCCTGAATGGAATAATTTTTGTTATTCGATTCGCGTCGCATCCGATACGTATATAGCTACGTTCCGCGGTGCGACTCGCTCCCAATAACGTTGAGTGACGCGGACATGACCCAACCGAAGTCGTCCGTCCGCGTTTCGCGAGATATTCGACGTTACCCTCTCGATTTTTCCCTCCGCCGAGGTATTGTTATGTTATTGAATTTTTAATTCGATCTCCCCCGACGGATTCTATCGGGCGTGCGAGGATTTTATTTATCATAATATGATATATTTACGCCGAGTTTGTAACAGGGTTAGCAGAAATTATTAGACTGTGACTCTGGTTTGGTTTTATTGATGAATTAGGTGTTTTCAGATACCAAAATACATTAAAAAAATAATTTTAGTAAAAATTTACTGAAATCTCATCAAGGTCGGTCCAGCCGTTTTGTAATCCATAGGACAAACGTGTACAGAAATCAATTTTCCATATGTAAAGTAGGTTTTAGCGCTTGACCACGATCTCGTCTGATTGTAAGTGACGACGCGGACGAAGTTGTTAACAGTGTAATCCTAGCCCACTGCCTATGAAATGCACCTAAAGGAATACACCAAAAGGTGCTTGGCGTCATATTTTCAACTGTAAGGTGGTAGCTACCCCAAACACCCGTGTATATAATAAGACCCATTTACACTATACTGAGATTGTTATTTCCTTTAAACAAAAGCTCAAACTCACTCCTAGGAATTTATTTAGTATCGATTAAAATCAGACGTCGAAATCCTTACTACAATTATAAATGCGAAAGTGAATTAGTTTGTTTGTTACGCTTTATTATTGAAAAGGGAGTAAACGCAAACGTGTCACCTAATAGTAAGTGATCACCGCCCCCATGGACACCCATAACACATCACATACCAGAGGAATCGCAGGTGCGTTGCTGGATCGTTATAGGAGGAACTGGCTCTCAAGTTCAACTGCCGGAACACACCTAATGGTATTTGGCGGCAGATTTTAAGCTCGAGTGTGGTAGCTAGCCAGGCGATCATACGAAAAAGCCTTACTACCATACTATGGTTTCCTCACGATGTTTTCCTTCATTGAAAGCTCAAGCTTATTGTAGGTGGTTGAATTCGAACTCACGTCCATGACACCCATGACGCGACATTCCTACACGATTATGGTGAATTTTAGTAAAAACCTTATTTATTATATATATATACAAAAAAACATCAAAGTCAAAATATAATTGAAGCGTGGAACTGTTTCGGGCATGTTCCGTCGAATTTTCTAGAAATTTCTCGATAATTCGCGTCGCAGGCGACCGGGGCACTTAGAGCGCGCGGAGTTCTTTAATTATCTGTCGTTTCGATCTACCCTCGTTTAGACGTACTTTGATTGAATTTATTATTGGCAGTGACAACTTTCGGAGCACCAACCCACCGGAGGTGGATTTTACCGGTACATCTTTTAAAGTTAATACATATTTTTAATAGGATTAGGGATTTATATGTTCGATGAGGCATGATAATGGCAGTAATACATTAGTTAGTCATATTTTCGGCTTACAATCTCAACTGATGTTAGGTAACGCTGTGGCCCAAGAAGGCGCACGCGATAAGCTTAGTGATGAGACTGGCTCAAGTGCAACTGCCGGAACACACCTATTAGTACTTGACGGCAGATTTTCAACTTGAGGGCAGTAGTTAGCCAGGCAGGCATTAGAGAGATCCCTACAACCATGCTATATTTTCATCACATTGTTTTCCTTCACCGAAAGCTCAAGCTCATTGTAGTGGGATTCGAAATCACATCCCTTAACGCGACGTCCGTACACAACACCAACTGAGCGATCGCTTTAAATTTTTTCTGAATAGATATAAAAAGGTTTATTTATCAAGGCGTGAATTTTTTTCATTCGATGCGGTCTGAGGTAGCTGTTATATCCAGTTCTCTTTGTGAAGTTACTTCTTGTGTCTTATCTCTAGGGCTTTATACCGATCATTCTAATTACCAGTATGTAATTATTAGAGTTCAATGTTAAAATTACAATTAATTTCAACTCCCAGACAGCTACCGGTACCGAAGAAAAAAATACAAGCGCTTAGACCGAAGAACAGGGTTGTAATGTTGAAAAAAAAATCCGAAACCATCCACCATAAGCTGGGGGATATTGCCGAGCCAGGCAAGAAAAACCTCCACCCCTCAATAAATAGGCGGTCGTGGGAACCGCAAAACCTCCGCAAATGTCTTTAAGGTTGCCACGCGCGTGTCATAAGCGATAGCGATTTCATTCCACTTCACGCTGACCCTTTTTCCCTCTTATTTTGACCAAAACTTATATATTTCCAATAGGAAAGAAAACGCCGACCGGGCCATTAAAGTGGCCTGAGAAGACTCACCAGGTGATAAACTACTTCAGATATCCACTAAGGAACTTATCAGCAATTGGATATGCATTGACTGAAACCGGAAATATGCAGTCATAATACGCTTACTGTGACTGGATCGCAACACATTCGAGTACAGATTTCCAACACACCAGTATATTACTGAGTATACGCTGGGAATACAATACATATAAGCCAAAATAACAATTACGGTACGTTATTGTATGTACCTTACTCCTATTCACCTCGTGAATGATGTTATTGGCAACAAGCGTAGTGTGTAAAGACGCCGCTTCAAGGGACGTGAGTTCGAAGCCACCTTCTACGGGTTTGAACTTTCGGTGAATGGAAACATTGTGATAAAACCATTAGCATGGTGGTAGGGTTTTTTTAATGCCGTATCGTCACTTAAACCTTAACTATAAACGTGGAATTAGAGTCATCTATAATTTCACAATTGTCGTTACTTTTAGTGATGTCGTCTGAATATTATAATGATAATAATAATAGATTTTCAACTTGAGAATCGCAAGCGAGAATTACGATTCTATCATTTTGAGATTTATTTATTAGTTATTTATATGATGTCCCGCTCCGCTTATCAACCAAACCGCGGCCTTAGAGGAACGAGAATTCAGAGGAAGCTCTTTGACGGTTTCTTTATCTGTATTATTACTGAATTATTATCCGCATAGATATATTTTTTTTTTATATTGAATCTTATAATGTGGGCGAAGCAAGGGAAATATTTTTTCATTACACGAGGTAAATTCCACGGCCTCTATTTCTATCCAATAACACAGCAATTTTCGATAACAAAAACTATGAGAAGGTTTAATATCTCTTTGAAAAGGATAAAAATGCAGAATGTCAATTTATAGCGAGATATATACTGTTCCATATATTTAAGTCGAAGAGATAGTTTTGTTTGTTTAAAATCTGTGGTTACATTTGTAACAACCTATCACTTATGAAAAAATAATTCTGTTTTTTATTACATATTAGCTTTTACCCGCGGCTTCGCTCTCGTCAATATTAATTTTGTCAAATCGGATAACACAAGAAAATATTTCATACAAAGTTTATTCCTCTTTACAGCATTTCCATTAAGATTTTCGTGAGAAAAATAGCCTGTCACCATCTCCAAGGTCTCGTATATATCTATAACAAAATTTACCACAATCGATTCAGTGGTTTAGATATGAAAGCCTAACAAGCGATAATAGCTTAGTGGTAGTGTGTACGACTTCGCGTCAAGGGACGTGAGTTCGAATCCAAGCACCCATAATGAGCTTGAGCTTTCGGTGATGGAAAACACCGTGAGGAAACCATAGCATGGTGGTAGGGCTATTTCAAACGCCCGCCTGGCTAGCTACCGCCCTCAAGTTGTAAACCTGCCGCCAAATACCAATAGGTGTTTTCTACAGGTTTAGCGTGTCTACCGACTTGGGCCGTATCGTCACTTAAGATCAGGTGTGATTATGGCCATAACGCTAAACCTTAAGTATATATAAAAAAAAACAAACAAACAAACTCACTTTCACATTTATAACATTAATGAGAATGTGTTTAGGGAAGTTAAAGGGTATGTAACATACGCAATGATCTTTGTCAATGTCTATGTTAAAGTGAGTTTGTTTGTTTGTTACGCATTCACACCCTGAGTACTCAACCGATATTGACCAAATTTTGCATACACGCTCTCAGGGGTTCAGAAAAGGACGTAGGCTAACTTTTATTCTCATAAAAACTTAATTTTAAAAAGTAGGTGTATCATTCTTATAACACTTTATAGATATAAGCGTTATGAAGATAATCTCAACTGATGTTAGTAAACGATGTGACCTAAGATAGTAGGCGGATACGCTTAACTTAGTGGAGGAACTGACTCTCAAGTGTAACTATCGAAACACAGATTTAGGTATGAGAAATACAATTTTAATAGTCAGTCTTTATTTTGTATCGCTTAATGATTTCTCATGTTTACGCGAATATTACTCATCGAAATAAAACTAATTTAAACGGATTTTATCGCGTTTATTTATTAATTTTGATCCGGACGCTTCGAAAGCTTTTCAGCCTTCGTGGTCACGGGGCGGACTGAGGTGTAGGTTGTCCTGAAAAGTTCATGTCACTGTGGCTACCTTCAATTTAATTATATTATATTATGTATTGCTTAGTATATTTTTATGAATTTAAAAATTATTATTCTAAAAATATTGCCTGAGTTTGTAACCTTTCGATGTTACTAATACCTCATCAATTAAGACGTGGTTTATCATTGATGCAACGTTCAGGGATCAATGGAAGACTTTCCCTGAAAGAAAATATCGTGACGATACCATAACATTGGTTACTTATTTAACACAAAGACCATTTAAGGATATTCCTCAGAAGTCTGTCAAGGTCCGAGAAAGATATGTCAGTCCCACCTGGGCTGAATCAGAAATTTATAGACGTATAATAAATCCTTAGAAATGTCGTTTTTATATATATAGACTATAAAAAAAATTGATTGATGGAAAAAAAGACTGCATGGTGGTAGCGCTTTTTCTAAAGCCCGCCTGGCTTGCAGCCGACCTCAAGTTGAAAAACCTGCCAAACAGTTCCAAAACACTTTACTAAATACTCAGCCGGTAGTGAGTATGGACGCCCCGTCAAGAGACGTGAGTTAATCTACCTACAATGAGCTTGAGCTTTCGGTGAAGGAATACGTTGTGATGAAACCATAGCATGGTGGTGATGCCCGCCTGGCTAGCTACCACCCTCAAGTTGAAAAACCTGCTACCAAATACCAACAGGTTTATCCCGGAAATTGCACTTGAGAGCCAGTTCCTCCACAGGTTTAGCGTGTCTACCAACTTGGGCCGTATCGTCATTTAAGATCAGCTGAGATTATAGCCATAAAGCTAAGCCTTAACTATAAAAAAAAACAACTCAACGTTGCCACACGCTGCTCTCGTTTTCACCTGAGCGCTATCAGGTAATCCGGTTACACATTACAATGAGAATGTCCGTAAGAAATAGGATTTCAAACATCACGTTAATAAGAAACGCCGGTCATCAGGTGAAACTGTATCTAGTTATAGTAATGTCCTAAACAATATAAAAGATCTACGCTAAAATTGCCAAGTCAGAAGTCAGACGATCATTTGACGGGATCATTCCCTCGGGAACGGTTATGATGTTACTTAGTAACTCCATACCTTTGTTTTCTGTTGGGATATTTTTTTCTGTTCAACATTTCCATCGTCGACTATCCTATATAGCAGTGTATGTACATATATGAATGCTAGCTGATCTGGGAGACCCTATTTCGCCTTCTTGAGTGGTCAATCACATCGACTACTGCGTGATCTATCGCGTTGTGATCACTTATCGAGGTAAAAATGTCCTATGTCTCAAAATGGATCAAACTGCACGCAGTGTGCAAAACTTGATTAAAATCGGTTTGAAGAGATGAAATATAAAATAATATATACACACACACACACACATATCAAGAAAAAACACTATATTTAACAGTCGTGATAATTTTTTATGCCATTTTTGTTATTTAAACTACTTAATACACTGTTTAAAAAGTTATGTCTTGGACATCCGTATGTCTGTATGTGCGGATCCTGTGTGTTATCACGATAACGGCCGAAATACTTTACTAATCGAGGCTTTTTTTTGTCTTATGCCTGAGTAAAATTAGGAATAGAACACCACTACTTTTCACGGTCTGGTGAAATAAATAAAGTGAGATTACGAGGCGTGTAGTTTTGAATTGACCAAACTTTTTTTGCAATTTCCCTTCAATTAAATATTTGCCGCTCTTCAGTTAAATCAATTGCATCATCAGCATCTTTACGAGTTGAATTATTGTTGCAAACTGTTAAAAAATCGAATCAAATGTTATTTCTGTCCGGGATTCAAGCTGAAGCGTGGTTACAAGTCCCTCAAAGGTGCACGCACATTTGGATAGACAAAATTAAACGTAAAGTATCCCCGGGGCGTTATATAGAGTGTATGAACGTGGAGAATACAATTTTAACAAGTCTCGGTATTATCACGTTTTATCTAACATCATTCTGTACAACGTTGTGACTTAGAGCTTATGGAATTATGATCTATGTTAATGTAGAAGCGAGACAGGGACCTTTGGTAGATGTGATACGTTTAAGTTAATGTTTAGAAATTATGATCTATATATATAAAAATGAATCTCCATTTCCCTTGGTCATCGCGTCACGCGTAAACGGATGAAACAATTTCGCTAATTCTTTTATTGTTCTGTTATTTATTGTCAGGAGAAGGTTCTTATGAAAGAAAACGTTAAGGAAGTTGAGCGGACCATACACTCATAGAGTGTTACAATAATAGACACTATATTTTTATTTTTTTTATACTTAAGGTTTAGCGTTATGACCATAATCTCACCTGATCTTAAGTGATGATACGGCCCAAGTTGGTAGACACGCTAAACCTGTGGAGGAACTGGCTCTCAAGTGCAGCTGCCGGAACACACCTATTGGTATTTGGCGGCAGGTTTACAACTTGAGGGTGGTAGCTAGCCAGGCGGGCATTAGAATAAGCCCTACCACCATGCTATAGTTTCCTCACGATGTTTTCCTTCACCGAAAGCTCAAACTCATTGTAGGTGCTTGGATTCGAACTCACGTTCCTTGGCGCGAAGTCGTACAGGCTACCACTGAGCTATCATCGCTTCGGAAATTAATTATACCAATTCGAATTTAATATTCACAAATAAGACAGGACAACATTTGTCGGTGGAACAACAGTGAAACTACAGAGTAGGAAGCTGACTGACTTATTGACATAAATATGCCTATCTACATATTTATTACTTACTATATAACAACCCTCGGGTCAGCTCGTTCTTTATAAAAACCAATAAAGAAAATATAGAGTAACATAAAAAAAAAATATAATCTTTTCAGTTATAAAATCAATATATATTTGTTATAAGTCTATAGGTTTCTTGCAAGACAAAGTAACCTATGACCTTCTCCAGGGTACTATTATAGATCTCTATAACAAAATTCATCATAATCGATTCAGCGGTTTAGTTGCGAAAGTCCGACAAACGAACACTCTTTCGCATTTATAAAATTACTAAACTCTACTCGCGGCTTCGTTCGCGTTCATATTGGTTTTTTCAAACAGATCTAATGACGCAACAATTTTATTATCTATTTCCACAGTCTTCAGATTCCTGTATATCTCTATATCAATATATAATTATAATCGATTCAACGGTTTAGACGTGAAAGCGTAACAAACAAACATACAAACAAACAAACTCACTATCGCATTTATAATATTACAATAGGGATATAGTAGTAAGAACGCTAAAAATAACACATTATTTATTACATTCAAACAGTATTTACGGTACAGACAACATATCTGTTAACTATTGTTTATCTATATGTATATTCGAGAGAAGCATTGTTCCCGTCGACATCGTCATAAGTGGTTGTAGATTTAGTGGGCATCATCAGGTTAAAATGCGAGCAAAAAACACAATAATCACAGTTTTGATATTACTTTAATGTAAATTCACATAATACTTTGTCACGTCACTATAGCGTCTAAAGAAAACTAAATAATTAGGTACCCAGCAGCGGGTTCAAGGCATCGATCTTACTTCAAATAATTAACACTCAATGATCTAACTCGATCAGTCGCCATTTTCCAAAATGTGCCTCAACAATGTCTGCTTATCAAAAAGTAAAAGAAGGCGCCTCGAACCCTCTCGAGGCACGAGCTCTGCTCTGATTGGTAGTTAAGTGAATCAAAAATTAATAACTTTTAATAGATTTGTAAGGTTATTAAATTACAGAGAGTAGTAACAAATCAAATAATATTAAGAATTTAAAAAGTAATTTAAATTTAAACAAATAATAATGTGCGTAATGCACGCGAACGACAATCAACTCGACTCATAGCTTCCTTTGACTGTGCCAATCTTATACACTGCTTTCTGGGTTCAAAAAATCCTTTTCTATAATAGTAACGGGAAAAAACTGGGTAAGACTGGAATAGAGTAATAAAGGCGTAAAAGGGTGGAGGCTTCTGCTCTGCAGTGGGTTTAAATGAGCTCTCCGTGATGATGAATTACAAACGACGGCATACTATATAAGAACACAGCCCCTGAATATCTTATTCTTTGTTTCAGTTTCGAAAGAAGAGATCAAAGATGTCGAGAGCCAAAGCGGAAATCCGAAATCGACCAGATACACGACCATTTCAAGGTATGTATATACATTTAGGATATTATGTGCCGAGTAGTTTTTTTTGAGATAACAATAACAATCAAATCAATAATAATGTCAGGATGAGATACGAACTTCTTAGCAAACCACGGATTCACCGTAAGGGTGCCGAGTACTTCGTGAAACCTAATCATTGTGGCAGAGAGAGGATAACACGAGAGCGTCTGAGATTTGCGACCCAGATGTAGGTTCAAGGAGCCCCTTTGTCGACGATCGTCAACGGTCTCACATTCACCACTCGTGCCTCACTCCACCAAGTATAAACCATTCCCGATCATGATTTACAGCATAAATACCAAAACAGTGTCAATAATAAAGAAATATTAAATCTTACGTCCCTTCGGTAACGTTCCAATTACGTACGATGCATACGCTTCAAGCGCCAAGCTTAGACTGCACCCAAGCCACTCTCACATCGCGCTTTATACTAATCGGCGTTATAAACTACCCTCCTATAACTGTATTCTGCCATAAAACAAAAGGCTAACGCTTTATATAGAGTTTTGGTGGCGGGAAGTCAGAAACACCTAACTATACATATATCTTCACTTTGTCTGAAAACATTTAAAATATATCAAATGTTCAGGCAACACCGGAAGTTGTGCCTAGGTTCTTTTATGTTTTGACGCTTGGGGACGACGCCATACGTTACTTTGAATTCGCGCTCCGTAACGGAAAGTCGCCATCGGAACAAGCCATCATATTTTCTCCTTTTATCCTTGACAAAGAGAGACCACCGTTCCTGTAGGTATAATTGATTGTCGCTGGTGGTCGGGCTTTCAATTCATTACGTCTTCTATCAAGGTGCAGCACGTCGTCGTACTTCAAAGCCTTGGATCTTCGTTGCCATCAACGCTCTCCAATTCTAGCGTTTTGTTGCCAGCTCCTCCCATTTCGAAGTGTCAATGTTACAGTTGAACGTGACACATTTTGTCCTTATTACGGTTAACCTACAAGTGACCAGCAGAGGTTTTCAGTGTGTTAACATATCAATATATGGACAACGGCAGGAGCCAAGACTAAGTGTAGTGCTGCCAAGACAACGAGACCATCACCAATGGCTACTCGGGTGAGTCAACACAGCAGTCGAGCGCAGTTATTGGTGGACCCTGGACACCCGTAATCAAAGTACGTGGCAAGTCCCAGGATCGCCAGTTTCAAAGGGCCCGCGATTTACTATAATTAAGAGGTTTCTGAAGTGTCCCGCAGATAATACTTCCGGCTCGCGCGTGGGCGGTATATCCGGTCTTAATAGGCGCCAACGTCATGATAGAAGTAAAGATGTTAAACTTCAAAATAATCATTCAGGTTGTTATGGAGAAATCTCATGTATGTGTATCTTACTAAAATTTTTAAAAATCACTGTGCATTTATTTGTTTGTTAATTTTTAAACCTTATGTACACGATTGGTAATCAGGAAATTGTTCATACACATATAGTAAAGCGGAAGTGTTTGTTTGTTTAAACGCACTGACTTTAGCAACTACCAGTCGGATATACATGTACGGCTGTTTAATATAACGCTGCCGCCAATACGAATAAAGCTGTATATAAAAAATATACTCTTTAATTCCACGCAAACGGAAACGCGGGCAAATTATTATTAAATAACTAATATTATTGAACGGAAAAGCCTGTACGTTTATTTGAACGCGGTAATCTTTGGAACTACCAAACGGATTATTTTTTTATTCGACAGAGTCATTGACGAAAGTTTAAGCTATTCTACATCACGCTATCGATAATTCAAAAGCAGAAGCGAAAAGTAGAAGCGATGATAGCTCAGTGGTAGTGTGCACGACTTCGCGTCAAGGGACGTGGGCTCGAATCCAAGCACCTACAATGAGCTTGAGCTTTCGGTGAAGGAAAACATCGCGAGGGAACCATAGCATGGTAGTAGGGCTTTTTCTAATGCCCGCCTGGGTAGCTACCACCCTCAAGTTGTAAACCTGCCGCCAAATACCAATAGGTGTGTTCCGGCGGTAGCACTTGAGAGCCAGTTCCTCCACAGGTTTAGCGTGTCTAGCAACTTGGGCCGCATCGTCACTTTAAGATCAGGTGAGATTATGGCCATAACGCTACACCTTAAGTATAAAAAAAAGCAGAATAAGTCAATGTTCGCGCCGCGCCGGTTTTTAATTTACTTAATAATAATATAGCCTCGAATATAGTGGAGCATAAAGCAACAAAACGTCAAACTATGCACAACAGTACCGGATATGATGATGGGAAGGAAGGACTCGCCTGAATGCCGATTACGATAGCTTAGGAGGCCTCCTGTTCTTTGTATTTCGGCTGGAGCGCACCCCATACACGTATAACACACGTCTATACTCGTAATAATGCTCTCGATAATAATTATTCACTTAATCTATAAAGCTGATACTCCTTAGTCACAGTTGATTATTCGCCGCTGTTATTCAAACCGTAAATGTTTTGTTTAATTAGGTGAGAGGGTAGGAAGCGAAGGGAGGTCGAAGGGTACATAGACAAAGTATTAGACCGTTGTGCATGATTTAACGTAAACAGTTATCCCATACATTTTAAACATGAAACTGTAAGTATATACATTTGTAGTGTTATTTATGATACTAACAATGGTTTAAAAGTTTAATATCATCTGAGACAAACATACCGATTTGATTGAAAAGGGCTAAGCTATCTGTAGATAATTTTATTAATGTATAAAAATAATAAGTTTAAATATAAACCAGCGGTTAATTCAATAAATCTACATGCATCTCTTTTTTTGTAGCTTTTGCCTATGTGAGTGATTTAACTGCTGGTCCATTTCTTCCAACAGTCCAGGTTCTAGCACATACTTAATAGGAGCAAAGCTTACAAGAACGGACGAAAATGACCTAATAACCTCAAGTTAGTTTTATATATAGAAGAGACAAGAACAGAAAGCACATATCATTGTTAGGACCACTTCTCTTAGTAAGTTAGGACCTGTTGGTTAGTTAGGATCACGAATCTTTGTTCGATCTCCTGCAGCAGCCCAAGCCGGGGTTCGGTCAATCTACCACCCTTGTGCCTTCAGCATTCGCCCCAAAATATTCGGTGAAGCTGTCAAAGCCCTTACGGCTGACAGCGCAAGTCAGATCGAAAAAACAAGAAAGATAACGAACAAATACGCATAACAATACCGTGAAAGTACGTCTCGGCGTCCGCGTAAAACTCGGCCTCTCCCATCTGCGCCACAAGCCCCAGTAATATGATAATAAAGGCAACAAGTTTCTAAACAGTATTGAATAGGTATGCGTTCTCTGAAAGGGAATCTCGACATAACGAAAGGGCGGTTGGTTAGGCGCCCTCGCAAAACTAATCTGTTGGCCGACAATCGCTGTCAGGGCTGACGACGGTACTGCTGGATTCCCCTTGGATAATATTATATTATTTATACCTACGTATATAACTTCTATTGCTATGTAATTCGTTTGTATTCGTTTCCACTGTTTACATATATACCATACTTAGTGCTAGTAATTTTCTTAAAGTTTTTCTCGTCAAATAACTGTGATTTTAAATTCAGTAATTATAGTCTGACACGTGAAACTTGATCCAGAAAAAGCGTAGTAAATAAAAAAAATCACCTGGTAACACCGAGTTCGATGAGAATAAACCATTTTGATATTTATAAAAATTAAAAATTAATAGTATTACTCAAAGTGTTTACTAATCATTGAATCATTATATAAATCATCGAGGTAACTCAGTATCAACCAACACTAATAAAAAAACAATACAATGTAACGAGACTGCCTGTTAGAGTCTAGTGAATAATATCAAAGATGAAGGAAAAAAAACCAACACAATAAAATACACGTACGTAAAATCCACCGACGTAACCTACTAACACGGAATTTGGCATTGATTATTAAATGTTGCCATGTATAAAGATTTGAATTTATCTGAGGATCAACTTTCGTCTGCCCGACTATAGTAGGTGTCTACAGCAATCGAGCCTTTCAATAAGCAGAATAGAACTGTAGATTAGCGCAGCGTTTTTTTTTTTACTTTAATAGTTAACGAAGGCAAAAAAGTAACGTTAGCTTAAGGTTTTTATGTATAGTCTATGTATGATGGCTATACAGTGTCTAATGTATAGTCTACGTGACGACTGTTATTATTATATATTTTTATAAATCATCGTAAACAAAATAAAGGTTTTGAGATAAATTTATAAAGTAGATTTTTTGTTTCTCGATAAAAAAATCATATTAAAATTTGTATACCCGAATAATTATTTTCTTTATACCTCAAATAGAACTTGAAATTAATATTTTTATAATAAGGAACTTCGATCCTATGTACCACAACACCATTTTTTTTTTTTTATAATTAAAGTTTAGCTTTGTACCAAGAAATGTGGCCCAAAGTGGTGGTCACGTTAAGCTTAGTGAAGGGATTGGATCTCAAGTGCAACAGCCGGAACACACCTATATGTATTTGGCGGCAAATTTTCAACTTGAAGATGTTAGCTAGCCAGGCGGGCATTAGAAAAAGCCAAAACCATGATATGGTTTAATCACGACGTTTTCCTACACTGAAAGCTCGAGTTCATAGTACGTTAATTCGAGCTTACGTCTATTGAAGCGGCTTCCGGAAACTACCGAGTTATCATCCCTTAAAATTATTAAGTACATAGGTGACCTAGTTAGCTCGGTTTTTTTTAATACGTATTAGATATTTATTAATGATATAAATAAAAACACGAATTTCATTCGTGACTTTATTAAAAAAAATAATGCTTAAGAGTGCATTTTTACTAAAAGTACAACTATATACGTGAATTCAAAAATGAAAAATCTGTTTAAATGTACAATTTACATACGCAATCTCTTTATTAATATTATCAACACGAAAAGTGTGTTTGTTTGAACGCACTATAATATTAGGAACTACCTATCGGATTACAAAAAATAGTTTCTTATTTGATAGATCTGTCAGTCCAAAAGGCTGTAGGATATTTACCATCACGCTACCATCATCAGGAGTAAAGGCATATTGAATAAAGTCACGAAAACAGGCAACAATTTTATATGTTTTTTTTAAGTTTCGCACGAAAGAAGTCGCATATATAATAGCTAAAGATAGAAAGATTCAAAAAGATATTTAGTTTACAAACTCGGTTCATTTTTAGTTTTATTATATGTATGGTAATTACGCTAACACGTTAGGTAGAGGGAAAATAAAACGATAAAATGCAAAACAAACTAGACCTGGTAATATGTTTGAAACACGACGGGAAATCGTAAATGGGAAAGTTCGGAAAACTCAGTCAGTTCATACGCGTTATTTTCATAATTCCCTTTTAACTAAAATGTTCCGGAGTTTCCGGCAAACGGTACGTATGTGCCGAATGAAATTACTTTTCCTGATGTGTCACCAGTTGACACTGGGACATCCCAGGCATAGAATTACAAGAATAGAAGTTTATTGTTATATTTATTTCAGGAAACTGGTTTTAATTGTACATCATGATAAAATATACTAACATTGGCGTGGTGGCAGTGTTGTAATATCAGTCTGGCTAGCTACCACTCTCAAGTTGAAAACCTACCGCCAAATACCTATAGGTATGTTCCGGCACTCCACTAGGATCAGCCTCCCCATCATCTTTGGACACATCGTCACATCAGGTGAGATTGTAGCCATAACGCTAAACTTTAACCATAAATAATTAACCCACAGGGGAAAGTAAAATTATTTATATTAAAACAGTTATCTCGTTATAACTCTCAAGTGCCGTGTCACTCGTCAGTGCCGCATTCAGATCACCCTACGTCTGTGTTTGACATAGGGCGTAACTTGCGAAACTTTTCAAATTGTTATTACGAACAAAACCGTCTGTCTGACATGGATTTATTTATTTGCCGATAAACTTGGCCACGTTCGATGAACGTTGGTGAAACTGTTTCCAAATACAGGGCTACAGGACAATTTAATAACGTTATATGACAAAATATATATATATAAATATACATTGCACACCTCATACCCCGCGCTCGACGCGTTTAAATCAAGCAATTTTTGCACTTTGATTGCCTATAACACAACCAATTTGCATTTATACACTAATGTAAGTAGACGTATTTCAAGAAAGCACTTGAGATATACATTTTTTGTATTATTTCATAAAAAAACAACATTTTTTTTATTTTGAAACCTTGGAAAATCTCTGTTAAAAAGAATTAACTTCAGACCTCCGGATTTTTTTATACAAGGTGTTCACTATAACTTCCGGGAAAAATAGTAAGGTATCGTTTATTACCTTTAGAATAACATCAACCAGTTCTCTGAATCTGAAAAGGATCTGGATGTTGTGTAGTGAAATAAAATGGATGATAGAGAAATACAAATGACAGAGATAAGAAAGGGATGCGAACTAGAATTATCAGTTATATGAAACCCGAAAAGTATTTTGGAAACGCTATATATTCTTTAATTATTTGTCAAAATTAATTATTTGTCATCTTTAAGCTTATATCTTTTAAAATTGACGAATAGTTTAAATTTAAAATGATAATTAAAATGGTAGGGTTTTTTTAATTGCTCGCCGAGCTAGCTATCACCCTCATGCTGAAAATCTGCTGCTAAATACTTATGTGTGTTCCGGAAGTTGCAATTGAAAGCCTTGAAAGCCAGTGTCTCCACAGGTTTAGCATGTCTACCAACTTGGGCCGTATCATCACTTAACATTAGGTGGGATTGTAGTCATAACGCCATAGATGTATAAACTATTACATAAAGTTCATAGAGAAGAGTTAATTAGGGAAGAAGCAATAAGAAGGAGATAATTAATCTACTTTAAGATAAAACCAGCTGTGCTCGCGAAATCGTTCGTGTGGACCCAATTTTTTTTAAGGGAACCCTATTTTTATTTGAAATACAAGAAGTCTAAGTAACTTCTTACAACACCAGCTATCTGCCAGCGTAAGTCCCGTCCAAATCGGTCCAGCCGTTTCAGAGATTCTCCGGAACAAACAGACAGACTGAGAGACAATAATTTTATCAATAGATTTTTTTATATAAGTACGGTAAATATTTTCATATGGATTTAGTAAAAAGCTGTTATTTTGGTATTTACCAAACAGACACTTGTATACACGTTTTTGTATACATATTGCCAATATTCATCACCAAGCACATCTACAAATACTGTGGAAAGTTTCGCACGTTAATGAGATTTTTAAAATGGAAATTACTGGATATCCCCCTTTTCACAAAATCCACTCGTGTAGCCTGAAATATCATGTAATTTAACAGGAAACCGGTTCGCTCGCATGGAATACGTCGTTTCCGGTTTTCCGACTTGATTAACGTTGAGTTCTGCGAAACATTTTTTAAACGCTCTATGAAAAGTTGGCATCGCTGCCAGCTGGCCGTCCCGTTCTGTATGTATCTGCCAACTGACTTGGCAATTACGTTTTCATATAATCGGACACATCATTATTTTAATTACCTTAAGGCGTTACTGAATGGGTTTTTTTTTTTTTAATTGACTGTGCAACGCTTGGCTTCAGTCACACATGTTGTCAGCCTGATGAAAACTGAAGAGGAGGTGAAAAGTGCACTAAGAACTGGTTCGCTTCTTCGTTTAAAGACCCCGATGTCATAGGAATCCGGAAAAACAAACGCTGGCGGTAAGTTCCAGAAGAAAAGAAGGTTTCGCAAAACAAACGAAGATACAAATCGGTTTGTTCGGACAAATGGAACATCAACAATATATGAAAAAAAACCCATACGGGGTCGAGTAGGTCTGTGTGTGTATGGGGAAGGGGAAAATAATAAAATTTAATTAAAACAGTTCCTGCGAGCATTCAGGTTTAGCATGAAAGAAAGAAAGACTGAAAAAAAGAAAGAAAGAAAGAAAGAAAAAAGAAAGAATGAAAGAAAGAAAGAAAGAAAGAAAGAAAAAAGAAAGAATGAAAGAAAGAAAGAAAGAAAGAAAGATAGAAATACAAAAAGTTTTATTTATCCAACACGCAGCAAATGATCTGAAATTAACGTGTCTATCAGTTTGGGTCACGTCTTCGCTTAACATCAGGTGAGATTATGACCATAATGCTAAACCTGTAAACTTTAAAAAAACTTCAATCAAAAGGCTTCGAAAATACGTCGAATGAAAGCAGAATTAAGATGTCCTATTTCAAACCGCGATTAGCGCATATATATTTTTTTTGGCAACAAATTTTACAACCTTTTATTAACTTCGCCGTGATTTAATTTCGAAAAGCGTGCGCACGCTTTTCGCCGTCATGTCACCCGCGTACCGCACAAACCGGTGTAATCCGGTAATATCTGGATAAGTCTGCAATAATTCAGGTTTTATTCCCGCTGCCTACCCGCGCGAAATCGCTGTTTATCCTCCTTTGCATCTTGATTTGAAGCGATGATAGCTCAGTCGTAGTGTGTACGACTTCGCGCCAAGCGATGTGAGTTCGAATCCAAGCACCTACAATGAGCTTGAACGTTCGGTGAAGGAAAACATCGCAAGAAAACTATAGTATGGTGGTAGGGCTTTTTCAAATGCCCGCTTGGCTAGCTGCCACCCTCAAGTTAAAAAACCTGCCGCTAAATACCGATAGGTGTGCTCCGGCAGCTGCACTTGTGAGCCAGTTCCTCCACAGGTTTAGCGTGTCTACCAACTTGGGCTGTATCGTCACTCAAGATCAGACTAAACCTTAAGTATATAAATAAAAAAACGCTTTGTCTAGAAGGACTGTGATTTTTCTTCCAACTCCCTGATTGTTGGTACAGTACAATCCAAATAAAACGGCGACTTTGAATACTAGAAATCATGAAAATATCAAAATCGGTGACAAACTGGTCATCCCATATTTGAGCCTCAATGAGATCTGATCTTAAGTGACACTGTGGCCCAAGATGGCGGATACGCCGAACCCAATCGAGGGACTTACTCTTAAGAACAACCATCGGAACACACATATAGGTGTTTGACGGAAGTTTTGCGACTTATCCGTGGTACCTAGCTAGATGCGCATTAGTAAAATCCGTACCACCAGGCTGTCATTTCTTCACGATGTTTTCCGTCACCAAAAGCTCTAGCTCTGTGCAGGTGGATTCGAACTGACGTCTATTAACGCGATGTCCGTGCACGTTATCAACTGAGCCATTATCGCTTCAACACGACTATGTAACATTGTAATAGGTAATACAGTTTCTTTATTTACGTCTTGTGCGTTATGTATTAATATCGTTATAAACGTTTTCTCTTTTGCTATCGTTTCTAGGAAAATTTTATTGGCTATCTCTTTGTTGCGTATGGTAAATGTGTGTAAAGTTTTTAATTCACAAAAATGGCAGAGAGGAACAGAAACAGTTACAGACACGTTTCCCGTGGAAACTAGTTATTTGTTGCGACACCGACGTGATATTATTATATACGCGATTTAGCACACGTCCGCGCAGGGGGATAAAATCCCGAATTATTCCGGACTGAGCCAGATATAACCGGATTAAACCGGATCCGCGGTGTCGTGAGCGACGTCGTTACAGCGGCCGCTTGCAGTCTGAAATTAAATGTGGCGGCGGAGTGAAAACAAAAGGATCAAAAATTTACTACTTTACCGTGAACGCTGGAGCCAAATGTGTGGAATTCGTCAGCCCCATTCAGTGATTCCGTTTGCGCGGCGACACGTTAATGTAGTAAATTAACATTCGAGCAAACCATTAAATAAACGTACGTAAGCGCAGCGTCTCCTGTGCTCAAAATGAATATGCAAACATACCTATATAATATAAGTTCCGAACTACCCTCATCGACACACTTTTTTTATTATTCTAATTCCTAAATGGTGCTGCTTTAGCGACTTGGACAATCTATATTAATATTATAAAGTCGAAAAGTTTGTGTATACGCGCTTATCTTAGGAACTGCTAACCGGCTTTCAAAATTTTACTTTTGTATTTCATAGAACAATCGATTTTGAAGCGATGACAGCTCTGTGGTAGTGTTGTACTACTTCGCGTGAAGGGACGTAAGTTTGAACCCACCTACAATGAGCTTATGTTTTCAGTGAAGGAAACCATAGAGTAGTGGTAGGGCTTTTTCTAATGCCAGCCTGGCTAGCAACCATCCTCAAGTTAAAATATGCTGCCAAATACCAATCGGTGTGTTGCGGCAGCTGCACTTGAGAGCCATTTCCTCCACAGGTTTAGCGTGTCTACCAACTTGGGCCGTATCGTCACTTAAGATCAGATCAGATAATGTTCATAACTCTAAACTTTAACTATAAAAAAATTATTGAAAAAGGCTTAAGGCCATTTAACATCACGCTACCACCAAAGGAGTAAAGCTGTATTATAAAAGTTACCAAAGTGGACAAAAATGATTAACTAAGTTACAGTTTCACATGTACGAAGTAGCGTGCCGATAAATGTAGATTCGATTCCAGCTAAATACTTGAACCTTAAGAAAAACCGTGCAGAATCATTGGTTAGTGAAGAATACTATCACACAGTGTTTGTACTTGAATATATTTAAAATGATAAGTTTTGTATATGATGTAAATGAAAGTCATTGTACTTTTACACCAATAGATGGCGCTGCCACGATTTCGTACAAGCTATCGAATGGTATTCATTGTCTATAGTGATTGTTTTTCTTAATTAATAAATTATTTCGACCTATCCAGGTGTTTTCTTTGGCAATCGCCATAAATACCTAGGTGAACATTATGATCGTGTTTCTGGAATAAATATTCAGTTTTTGTAACACACAGCATTGTTCTAGCGTTACAAATTCCATTTAAAATCGGCCCTCTTTTTAGGCCGAGGGTTTTATCATTATCAGCTCCATCGCCACTTAATATACATTATAATGTCGAGTATTTTAGATACCATGAATGAGATTGATTCGTTTGTTCCCAGGGTTTATTTCAAAGCTACTGCCGATGACGACTACGCCGATTTTACTTGCGAAGCGCGACACGAGGCCCTGCAGCGAGACACCTCTTTGAGAAGCACTGTCCAACTTAGCGTTTTATGTAAGTACACACATAGTATATATAAAAACTCCTCTATACAATGCTGCAGTAGCGGTGTTAGCTCCGTTGGTACTATATACGGAAGCCACGTCAATAGATGTGAGTCGGAATTCCTGGAATGAGCTTGAGCTTTCGCTGAAGGAAAAATTATCGCGATGAATCTAGACATGGTGGTAGGGCTTTCTCTTAAATCCGCTTTATACCTATGAAAAATCTGTGATAACTTTTTTAAGTTGTTCTTCATACGCCAGCAAAGATTCTTGCCCCAAAGGACACCTGAAAACGCATTTTATGGCATTTATGCAATACGACAGTATACATTTAGAAAAGAATTGCTCGAAAATATATTGACCCGTAGTCTTAGAGATTAGAAACAATAAAAAAAATGTACCGAACGTGTCGAATATTAATGTCGATTCTCTCAATCCCGATAGATGAGCGCAAAAATAATATTGAAACTGAAAATCCGCAGTTCAGAAGTGGGCTCATCCCCGTGAATCTCTGTTAAACAGTGCCCTCGCGAAGCCATGGGGGTCGACGAGGCCACAGCAAATATTGACATACCGCGTTCGGTTTAAATGACGATTTAATAATTCATGACAGTCCCTCACCGGGACATCGAGCCGATGCGTTTCGAATAACTCTATTTTTACACGCAGCGTACGTTATTTTTTTCATACTAACCCCAGTGGAAAATGATAGATATATGATATTTATTACCTTTGATCCGCGGCTTCGCTTGAGTTAACATTGATTTTGTCAAACAAATCGGATTACTCAATTAATAGTTTCATACAAAGTTTATTCCTCTCTTTACCCACTTCCAATATGTTTTTTGCGGGAAAAAGTAGCCCAGCGCCGTCTCCAAGATGGGACATCTATACCAAAATTAATCATTATCGATTCCGCGGTTTAGGCGTGAAAATGTAAGAAACAAACAAACTTACTTTCGCTTTTATGATGTTAGAAGGATAGTCGATGATGTTATAAATAAAATTCTGTAGATGCGATCCGAAAGTGGGACGAAAATGTTGTACCAATTGGCACACTCAAACCTCAGTATCGCGTCAGCGGTCAAGAAAGTATGTCGTGTACTGACTGATATATGAATAGCTCCAAATCAAAAGAAATGTCATTGTTTATAATAATATACACAATCTACAGACATGGAAATGTATGAAACGACAGTACTTTGACAGTCGAAAGTTCCATTAACTTCACCAATCCTTGATCCCCGTGTATATGTTTTTCTACGTCGCACTTAAGTTCAAAGAACTCCCACGTCTTAAGTAAATATCCAACTTAATTACTTTATACATGGCGTTTCATGATAATGGCGTTAAATTCCAGCAGCCTTTATAATTACAAAGGGAACTTTGTTTTCTTTGCCCGCATGCTCGGCTTACTCTTCAAATAGGGATGCGTTCGATCGATCATAACACATCATGTATCATATCGATAAAAAAAATAAAAAAAATTGACATCAGCATTCAGTGATTTAAGAAAATATTTAAAACTAGTCTTATTGAGGTTGAAACACTTTCTTTTGTAAATCACAATCTCATTTCATATTAAAGGATATATATGACGTGCTAGTCTAAGTTTAGACTAGACGTCTAAGTATACCAAAGGATATTAAGGAACAGATTTTCAACTTGAGGGTGGCTTCAGCATCCGCTCTAGCGATTACGTCAGCCCAGACAAAAAGAGAAACTACCGCCCCTTAATAAATATATAACACCATATATCCATAGCAGCGAATGTTCAAATCAGTTCAAGCAGCACTCTTTAGAAGTTTGAATAAAGTCTCAATATATACCTCACATATCACATAAACAATATAATGTATTTTTTTAGCAAACTAAGGGACTGATATTCAAAATTTTTCCTTTGTTGGTATATTTTCCATATACATTTTTACAAACAAATGGACGACGTGGCTCCCACTCAATTTGGTGGGCGGCAACTTGCTCCCCTCCCTAGAACCAGCTCTGGTGGCGTTATAAAAGATTTTATAATTTATGTTTAGCGTTTATGGCCATAATCTCACCTGCTCTTGAGTGACGATACGGCCCATGTCGGTAGACACGCTAAATCTATGAAGGAATTGGCTTTCAAGTGCAGCTGCCGGAACGTTTGGCGGTAGATTTTCTATTTGAATGCGGTTACTAGCCAGGCGGGCATTAGAAAAGCCCTACGGTCATGCTATGGTTTCCTCACGATATCTTCCTTCACTGAAAACTCAAGCTCATTGCAGGTGAATTCAAACTCTCGTCCCTTGACGTGAAATCGTACACACTACCACTGAACTATTATCGCTTCATTTTACCACCTTGCTATGATTTTGTTCATAATGAGTTTCTTTCACCGGAAACTCAATCTTATGGCAGGAATACCAATTCACGTCGATCAACTGGGTCATTTGTTTTAATATTTTCATTACATTTATTATGTGTCGAGTTTCAGTTATGAGAAAACTCAGTCCGCCAACTGTAATCTTTCTTAAATAATTTAATTATTGGCCTGCACGTTACAAAGGCAGCTCGAAGAATTTGTATGACCCAGTAGGACTATCCCATCGTCCGCTCTCCTAATTTGATTCTATTAGGATTAATATATTCGATACAACAAAAGCCTTTATAATGAAATAAACAATGATTCTTAAACTCAATCAAGGTTAGTTCGAACTCTCGTCGCCTCACAGATGTAGTTATGGCTGGTGCTATCACAAAGTTCCACATAAGAAGCTATGATAGCGCAGTGGTAGTGTGTACGAGTTCGCGTCAAGGGACGTGAGTTCGAATTCAACCATCTACAATGAGCTTGAGCTTTCGGTGAAGGAAACTATAGCATTATGGTAAGGCTTTTTTTGATGCTCGCCTGGCTAGCTACCACCCTCAAGTTGCAAATCTACCGCCAAATACCAATAGGTGTGTTCCGGCAGTTGCACTTGAGAGCCAGTTCCTCCACAGGTTTAGCGTGTCTACCAACTTAGGCAGTATCGTCACTTAAGATCAGGTGAGATTATGCCCATTACGCTAAGCATGAACTATAAAAAAAAAATCCCCCGTGCTCAGAGGGTATGTGTAAATGTATATGTAATGTGCAAAAAACGTACATCAACTAAGTTCATCGATACATTCATAATTCGATTTAGTACAACACTAGGAAGCTTTGCGAATTCACAAAGAATAGCAGAACGGCGGTACATAGAACTTTTTTTTTTTAATAAATATATTATATTTGAACCCGCAGAAACAAAGGATTTTCTACTAATATACACAAACGTAACTGCCTCCGGGGTAATGAAACCCGAAGTGCCATTATCATTCTAACATAATTACATTCCCTTTGCCCGGTTTTTGTTGCAAATTATACTTTATTACAACACCTCTTAAGTTAAATAGATTTTTTTTTGCAAGTTTCGCAAACATGAAACCATTCCGAATGGCCTAAATTTAGGCACGTACTTTCGTAGCGTAATATAACAGGCATCCTAAACATTCTGTGTCACAATGTTCAGTACCGCTAGTTTCGAAGATCAGTTTTTTTTTATAGTTAAGGTCTAGCGTTATGGCCATAATCTCGCCTGATCTTAAGTGACGATACGGCCCAAGTTGGTAGACACGCTAAACCTGTGGAGGAACTGCCGGAACACACCTATCGGTATTTAGCGGCAGATTTTCAACTCGAGGATCATTTTCATGTAAATTTGTATGTATTGCTTGGTCCAACTTGAGGGAAACATTTAATCAAATCAAATGGAAATCTTTATTCAATTAAAGCCCTAAGAAGGCACTTAAGAACGTCCCAACTAACACCGGTTCGGAAAGTGACGCAGTCATCGACTAGAATCGGCAAAACTAAATGTTTATATCGATTTTTGGGCCATTTTTTACGTCATAGTTGAATGTCTGTAGTTCTCAATTTCAGCTCACGTATTAATTCAATTTTTTAAATCAAGATTCGTTTCACATGGTTCCTATACAATAATGTCCTATGGGACTTTATTGTAAAACCTAACACTATTATCAAAAACCTCCTACATTGATAGTATAATTAAATATATGTAGATATAGCATACGCTCTGTGAAAGTGGTATGCTGTGTTTGTGCCAGTTAGCACACTTAAGCCTCAGTATCGCTTCAGCGTTCAAGCGAGTATGTTGTGTGCCGACGTATCAAGTGCCCTAAAACAACGGAAAATAACCAATAACATAACGCGTCATTGTAAAAACTATATATACAAAAGTTATAACATTCATGCGATCACATTTAACTCATAATTATTACTATTCTCGTATGCTTGGTATTTTTGTAAAATAAAATACGTCTAGCTGTTAAATTTTCCGTTGCATAAATAAACGTTTATACCTTAGACGATGCATAGCAATATATACACGTCTCTGTTTCGCGCACGGTATAAAATACATGCTGTCTTACTTCCACCTTGAAGAAAATATCGTGAGGAAACCATGGCACGGTGGTAGAGCTTTTACTAATGTCCACTTGGCGAACTACCACCCTCATGTTGAAAAACTACCACCGAATACTTACAGGAACGCACTTGCGAGCCACTGCTTCCTCAAGGCTTAGCATATTCACCATCGTCTCTTAACCTTAGATGAGATTGTAGCTATAACGCTAAGACCTATTAAAGAAAGTAATCACACAGCAAAAAAAAAGGAAATATACACCTCGAAACTCGTAACGGGGGGGCATAAAATTCATTCGTGAAAGAGGTTCCTGCGTAACGGCAGTTGAAGTGCGGTGTTAGCACCTTCAAATTCAAGCAAACCAAGTTATAGCGGTTGTGTTCTAATAAAGTTTTGTGGCGTCCTAAAACATGCCGTACAGTTTTACTGCGATAGAGATAACACGCCGGTGTGCACGCCGCGTTATACAACAACTTTGCCCATATGTGCCTATATTTAAATACATAACTTTTCTGAAGTTTACTCTGTATGAATCGTGTTTTCATATAAGGACCCTGGTATTTTGGTTGGTTGGTTTATCGATATGTCTATAATCTCACCGGACGTTAAGTGACGATGTGCGAAGTGTGAAGACGGTGGACTGGCTCTCATGTGTAACTTCCGGAACACATGCATAGGTGTTTGCGGCAAATTTTCTTTTTGAAGGTGCTAGATATGCATTAGAAAAAGCCTTACCATATAAATATGGTTTCATCAAGATGTTTTTCTTCGCCGGAAGTTCAAGCTTATTGCACGGATTCGAACTCGAGTCCATTGACGCGGTGTCGGTAGACATTAACAACTGAGACATTATCACTTTAAAACCATAGTCAAACAATTGTATAAACCAAAAGTGATGATTTAAAATAGGAAAGCAACATATTAAAGATCTCTACTTACATGTCGGCATAAGTCACTTTGAACGTTCGAAATCTCATATCTCATCTCTATAGTCACATATATGGGTTTTTACCATGTGTATGGTGTTTACGAATTAATTGGACTCAATTATCGCCGCCTACCAACCCGCTACGATGTTATATAGCTGCAATCATATTTTTTTATGGAATAGGGGGCAAACGAGCAAGCGTGTCTCCTGATGGTAAGTGATCGCCACCCATAGACACCTGCATCACCAGAGGAATCGCAGGTGCATTGCCGGCTTTTATAGGAGGGACTGGCTCTAAAGTGCAACTGCCGGAACACACCTATTGGTATTTGGCGACACGGTTTCAACTTGAGGGTGGTTGCAAGGCACCTGAAAAAGCTCTATCAAAATGTCGCGGTGTTCCATCACTCTTACACGATTTACCGAAAGCCGAAATTAAACTACACTGAGTATAAAATTGTCCCGATTTCATTTACGAATAATTTAGTAAGGGAGTGGGACGCGTACTAAATAAAATATTTTTTATTTCGCCACATAGTGAAATGTAACTATCTTGTTTTATAGTTTCACGTTACTATGTATTCGATATCTGTATTAATATTGTAAAGTTGAAATGTCGGTTTGTTTACTCGCGTTATTCTTAGGAGCTACCAGTCAAAGTAAAAAAAATACTTTCATATTTGTTAAAGCAATAACTGAAAAAGGCTTTCGGCCATTTAACATCACGCTACCGCAAATAGGAGAAAAGCTGTATTTAATAAAGTTACAAAAACGGGCAAACATATTAAATAATTTTTTGTCCCATGCGAACGAAGTCGCTGACAAAAGTAGTTGCAAATAAAAATAAATAATGACTTTAAAAAAAAACTAAAAAACACGCTTTTTATAAAAAACTGAACTAAAAAAATTGAAAATAAGTTTTAATTAATTTAAAATAGGAATAGTGTTAAAAATTTCAATAAATATAAATTAATAATAGTGTAAATAAAAAAAATGTATTTTATTTATAAAAAAGGGTGTATTTTATTGTAAAAAAATCTGCAAAGTTTGAACGAAATCTAGCCGTTTGAAGTAGGTCAAAATCGCTCCAAAGGAGTTGGTTACAAACATACAAACAAACATACAGATGAAGTCAATAAAAAAATATATATATAATAAGCGTGTAATGATCAATAACATTTGTGTTTTTAAGATTTAAGTAGCCCTTTCATATCCATGTTAGATCGTAAAAATAAATAACTACGTATTTTAATATTTTTTCAAAATCAAACTCACATCCCTCGAAGCGACGCTCGTACAAACTACCACTTAGCCATCATTGTATTTGAATTGAAGAGCCAGTAGCTCAGAGGTAGCGAGTAAGAACGCCTCGTCATGGAACATGAGTTCGAATCAAACCAGCTACAATGTGTTTGTGCTTTTGATGCAAGAAAACATCTTAAGGAAACCATAGCATGGCTTTTTATAACGCACGCCAGGCTAGCTACCACCCTCAAGTTGAATGACTGCCGCTAAATACCTATAGATGTGTTCCGGCTGTAAAGGCTGGCAACGTACCTGCGATGCCTGTAGTGTTGTGTATGTCCATAGCCGGTGGTGATCACTTACCATCAGGTGACACGTTTGCTTGTTTGCCCCCTATTACATAAAAAAATACCTATAGGTGTGTTCCGGCAATTGCATTTGAGAGCCAGTCCTTCCACTAGGCGTGTCCAAAATCATGGGCCACATCGTCACTTAACATCAGGTGAGATTGTGGCCATAACGTCAAACTTTAACTATAAAAAAATAAAATAAAGAACTATGTATATATTTACAGCAAAAAGAAATTTAAAAATCCCCGAATTCTTTTATATTTTATAAAAATTCAAGTCACTGAATGTTAACCCGACCCACGTATGAACCCGAAGGTTCAGTACAGTAATAAAGTCAGTGATCGCCGTAACTCGGTGACCCTTCATACGAATAGTCTAATATAAATAAAACCATTGAACCCTGAACACATCGACGGCCCTGATGAAATCCAAGCGATTTGCTCGATAACCCCAATAAGTTCGGCACTTTCAAATTAACGTTTGCCTCGCATAGACAGAGTGGGTTTCTGTCAATTTGTTCAAGTTTTTCCTAAGCTTTCTCTTATCATTATGAGTAAATAGTTGAAGGTTTTCTTTTTTTTTTTTTATCTTGTACATCAAAGTGACTGCCTCGGACATGATGGTGAGTACAGTACAATCCATATCAGCGGTCACTGACACCGAACAGAATTCACTGCTATATACTCGCGGCTATCACGCTGGTCTGCTTAGATACCTCTTCACGCCTCTGTTGAAGGACCCAATATCATGGCGAGGAGGGAACACGTTGACAGGAAGACGGGTCCACGATTTTACGGTGCGACAAAGATAAAAGTCGGCAAACTTTTCCGTTCTGGATGTTATAGAGGTATCTCCGTGAAATTGTGACACCAAGCCCCGCCCGTGTTTTTTTTTTTATATTTAAGGTTTAGCGTTATGGCCATAATCTCACCTGATCTTAAGTGACGATACGACCCAAGTTGGTAGACACGCTAAACCTGTGGAAGAACTGGCTCTCAAATGCTGCTGCCGGAATACATCTATTAGTATTTGGCGGCAGGTTCACAACTAGAGGGTGGTAGCTACCCAGGCGGGCATTAGAAAAAGCCCTACCACCATGCTATGGTTTCCTCACGATGTTTTCCTTCACCGAAAGCTCAAGCTCATTGTAGGTGCTTGGGTTCGAACCCACGTCCCTTGACGCGAAGTGTTGCACACTAACACGGTTGTGGTTCTGTTGTGGAATGGGAGAAAGGGATTTATTTTTTGTAGAATATCGAAATGCATTTTACTGATTGAAGTCACTGTACAATATGAAACAAATATACCAAAAGACCACAATGTAAAATAATTTAATACAATGGCTACGTAGTCAATTTATACGAGGTCGAATTGGGAGCCAGAAGTATACCAGTGAAATCTCTGTATAATCTACTAAAAGATCTTGGCGTGTCTAGGAATACATAAGTTCTGTATTAAAACGTGTCTCTAAAGCTGCGCTCGCAGGCTCCTACTAAATTTGTCTGAAGAAGAGAAACACGAGTAGAGAAGGTGAGTTTTTACGCGCGTCGGATAGAGGTCCCTCATACATGCATGCATGCATATATCCGCGTCACAAGTCTCGGAAACTGCTCGAAGATTCTCTCTGCCACACGACAGATTTCCCTCCATTTCCATTTCCCATTCCATTCCATTTCCATTTCCCATCCACCATTTCCCAATCCATGCATAGCTAAGAAGTTAAACCCCTTTTTTATATATACATTTATTTAACTGCGAATCATTTCGAATTCGATCCAGTAGTTCTTGCGTTTACTCATTACAACGTACAAAATAGTGTTTCCCCTTTGTAATATCATTAGTAACAAAATTGCCACCACAACCGTTGATTCTAATAAATATGAATGATATAATAACGTGCTTCTTAATACCGTTCGAGCGAGACGTGATCGATCAAAATCAGAGACGAAATTAATTCTACGAGAAAGAATTGAACCAAAAACCAACGGCATAAGTCAACGGGGCCGTGAGAGACAAATGGACCAGAGATTAAATGCCGCCAAAGAAAAATCACCTTATTTCTCTTACAAATGAGTTGCTAAATCTCAGTGACGCGTTTTAATAACGCGTCTAAGGGACCCTATTAATAATCAGAGGTTAATGAACTTCCGCCCAATATTATCAGACGTTCAGTGGGGGCGAGTTGTTTCAACGGTTTTCTTTATAAAGAAATAGGGGTTTGTTATTGGAATTTTTGGGAATCTTCTTATATTATGTGAATAGATGTCCCCGCAACTTAATTCGCATCGTATGTGTACATATAAAAACCGCTGTGTCCGCGAATCTGTTCCAAAGTTTATTTAATCATTTTCATAAAATGATATATAGTCTATGTTACCCAGAGCTAATATAGCTTTTTTTTATAGTTAAGGTTTAGCGTAATGGCCATAAACTCATCTGATCTTAAGTGACGATACGGCCCAAGTTGGTAGACACGATAAACCTATTGGTATTTAGCGGCAGATTTTCAACTTGAGGGTGATAGCTAGCCAGGCGAGCATCAGAAAAAGCCCTACCACCATGCAATGGTTTCCTATGTTTTCCTTCACCGAAAGCTCAAGTTCATTGTAGGCGGTTGGATTCGAACTCACGTCCGTTGACGCGAAGTCGTACACTACACTCAGCTATCATCGCTTCAAAATTATTAAAGAATTATATCGCTTATTAAAGAATTTTTGAAATCGGTCCAGTAGTTCGTGATTTTACTCGTTACAAACATACAAAAATGTTTCCTCTTGATAACATTACTATAGTATAGATAAAATCGAGCCATATATACCGCTCACTCCGTCTCTCGTATCAGAGAGTCAGGTCAAACATTAGAACCATAGCAATGTGATAAGGCTTTTTCCAATGGCCGCCTAGCTACCAACCACACTCAAGTTGAAAATCTGCCGCCAAATACCAATAGGTGTGTCGGCATTTGCACTTAAGAGCCAGTCCCTCCATAGGTATATCGTATCCACCAACTTGGGCCGTATCGTCACTTAATATCACCTGAGATTAGAGCCATAATGCTAAAAAAATTTACACGACTATAATGAAAAGTACAATCCACCGCTGGAACCTCTCGTCCGATAAGTTCATTGTTTGTATCATGACTAAATTTAATATGCTAAGACCTATTGGTTGGTTAGACTCGCGAATTCTTGTTCGTTTTCTGGCAGCAGCCCTAACCGAGGGTCGGCTATTCTAGCACCATTGCGCCCGCTACCTCAGGGCTGAGTGCCCTCAGAACTCTCCCCGGAAAGCCCGGTGAAGCTGTCAAAGTCCTTACGGCTGACGGCGTTTCGGGTCGAAATAAAAAAAGTTTATTTGCACCGTTAGTAACTCATTTATACGTTCTCAAATTTGTTACATTTGATTGAAGTATTTTAGTATTCTTTTTATAGCATAAATCAAATGCTAAATTGAGTGAGTGGTGTTTGTAATTAACAGTTGACAGGATATTCATTGGTTGTTTATCGGTACGAAGTTTACCGCTTCAGATAATGATATATAAATTAAATATCATGGGACGTGAGTTTGAATCCAACCACCTACAACGAGATTGAGCTTTCGGTGAAGGAAAACATATGAAACCATAGCATGGTGGTAGGGTTTTTCTAATGCCAGCCTGGCTAGCAACCACCCTCAAGTTAAAAAGCCTGTCGCCAGATACCGATAGCTGTGTTCCGGCAGTTGCACTTGAGAGCCAGTTCCTCCACAGGTATAGCTTGACTACCAACTCGAGCCGTATCGTAAGATCAGGTGAGATTATAGCCGTAACGCTAAACCTTAACTATAAAAACCAAAAACCATAAGTAGATTATTCTTGTTCCAGTAATTGAGTAATAGAGTTTCGATATTTCGAAAACTATCCGCATGAATATCTACTGAAAGACTTACACAACCCGGTGGAAATATTTACAGGAGTTTGCAGACCGGAAGTCACCGTTGTCGTGAGCTCGTAACAATGTTATTTCAGTTGCTTATTCTACAGGTTAACAGCTTCACTCGCGGATCTATTTAAAAATAACTTCTATAAGAAGGAAAACGTGCGAGCGAGATTACGTTCGAATGGGCGGAAAAGCGGTTACATGAAAGCGATCGGTTCTTCTAGGGAACGGAGAAGGGATGATAAAATCTATAAATATATACACAATATAAATAACTGATCTAGAATATATGAATATAGGAAAAGATAAATAATAACTAGTGGCGTTAACACTAGGTATTGTACATTCCAGGTTTTTTTATAGTTAAGATTTACCGTTATGGCCATAATCTCACTTGATCTTAATTGACGGTACGGCCCATGTTGGTAGACATGCTAAACCATTGGAGGAACTGGCTTTACAGCTCGCTTCAACTGTATTTCGTAGAGGCGGCACCGAAGGGCTTATTATAACACTTATAAGATTAAATATACGATTTCCATGACCGTAGATCCACCGGGAGCGCCGTACATCGAAGGTTACGCGGAAGGCGAGACGGTGAGACGAGGGCAGAACCTCGAGCTGGTCTGCAGAAGTCGCGGTGGGAATCCGCCCGCTCAGCTCATTTGGTACAAGAACGGAGAACAGATAAGAATGGCTTACAGGTATGTTTGATTTTAATATTTCTTTAATACTCTATAATCATACTACTAGATTTTACGTGCGGCTTTGTTCGCGTTAATTTTGATTTTCTTATAAAAATCGGATGACGCAATTGAAAGTTTTATATATAAAGTTTATCCAATAAGTTTTCGCGTGAAAATGAAGCCTATCTCCAGGGTCCTATCTATCTCTATAACGAAATTCGTCATGATCGGTTTAGGCGTGAAAATGTTACAAACAAACTCACTGTAACATTAATAATATTAGTAATTAAGATTAAGAATAATAAGTAACATGCATCACAGATCGGTGATCGACTTCGATAGCTAGTTAGATATTTCTATTGCCCGTCCAGTGGTGGAAATTTTATCATAATTGTATTCCAAAATGGTGGCTGTATCTGCTTCGATACGCCATTAGATTGTATTCCTTACGTACGATTAACTTTGAAGTACGATTTCAAAGTGAAACGAAATGATAGCTCAGTCGGAAGTATGTACGGACGCCGGCCTGAGCTTCCGGTGAAGGAAAAACATTTTAATAAAACCATAGCAAGGTAGTAGGGCTTTTTCTAATACCCCGCCTGGCTAGCTAACACTCTCAAGTTGAAAATCTACCTCCAAGTACTTATAGTTGCGTTTGAGAGCCAGTCTGTCTACTAGGCACGTCGTCACTTAACATCAGATGAGATTGTGGCCATAACGCTAAACCTAAACTTTAAAAAAAATGAAATTTGCGCAAGGTACTTACACAGGAAGCCACAGTCAAATTAATGTATCATATATTTATTTTTTCAATTAAAATTTGTGCCAACATTTCCGCAAGCTATAGTCGTAAAGAAAGCCTATTTTAACGTCGTTTCAAAACTATCTCCTGATGCATTCGTGCTAGTAAATGTAGGGATGTTTAGAAATATCATGTCTTCTCTTTTTCCCTCCGTCTACCAGTTCAATTCGAAGCTCGCGCCTCGACCGTTGAATATTTAAGCTGTATCGTAAATATTTAAGGACACGTCCGCGGACTGCGACGCGGTGTGGAGGCGACGACGCTTGCAGAAAAAAAAAAAAAACCTTTTTACTTACTTATTATGGAGATCATCTACATTTTTATTTCGAAAGAGAAATAATCGACATACAACACGTCGTAACATTATTATATTATAACACAAGCGATGATAGATATTTGGTAGTGTGTACGGACGCTGCGTCAAGGGACGTGAGATCGAATCCATCTACAGTGAGCTTGAGATTTCGCTGAAGAGAAACATTGTGAGGTAATCTAACTCACATCCCTCGAAGCGACGCTCGTATAAACTACCACTTAGCCATAATTGTATTTGAATTGAAGCGCCGGTAGCTCAGTGGTAGCGTGTAAGAACGCCTCGTCATGGAACGTGAGTTCGAATCCAACCACTTACACTGGGTTTGTGCTTTTGACGAAGGAAAACGTCGTAAGGAAAACATAGCATGGCTTTTTGTAAAGCGCGCCTGGCTATCTACCATCCTCAAGTTGAAAATTTGCCGCCAATTACTGATAGGCGTGTTCCGGCAGCGGCACTTGAAAACCAGTCCCCCTCCACTAGGCTTAGCGTGCCCACCATCTTGGGCCAGATCGTCACTTAACATCACGTCAGATTGAGGCCATAACGCTAAAAATTTAACTAAAAAAAAAACAACAACAGAAGTTAATAAAAATTGTTGCATGCGATGATGGCTCAGTGGTGGTGTGTAAGGAATCTCCGTCGATGAACCTTAGTTCGAATCCTAACAAATAGACTGAGTCTACGGTATAAGAGTACATTGTGGTGGAACTGTAGTTGTAGAAAATTTTATATGGTTAGATCTCATCTTCCAATTGAAAATCTCTTGCCAAATACCTATAGATGTATTCCGGCAGTTGCACTAAAAAGCCAGTCTGTCAATTACGCTCAGCGTGACCACCATATTGGGCATTACCGTCACTTAAAATCAAGTGAAATTTCGACCAGACTTTCAACTTCCGGGTCGTTGTTAGCTAGGCGGGCATTACAAAATACCCTATTCTGGTTCCTTACAAGGATTCGAACTTACGCCCATCGACACGGTGTCCATACATAGAAACAATGAGCTAATATGTTGTATATTAATATTATAAACAGCTAAGGTATGTTTGTTTTTTTGTTCATTTGAACGCGCTATTCCTAAAAATTACCACACAGATTTCAAAAACTCTTTTTGTATTTCACAGAAGAATGACTGAGAAAGGCTTTAGGGTATTTAACATCACGCTAACGTCAATAGGAGCAAAGCCATATGGAAAAAGGTACAAAAAACGAGTAAAACTTATTAAATAATTTCTACTTCCTAGCGAACGAAGTCGTGAAAATATAGATATAATATAAAGAGACCGGATGTTCTATGTCAATGTGGTCCAAGATAACAAGTTATGTGCTAAACCTTCCGAGGCAACTGGGTCTCAAGGCCTACCGATGAATGCTTTGATATATTGTAAATGCATACACAAAAACAATAATTAAAAAAAAAACCTAATAAAAGATATAAACATGCTGATCGAGTTTCTAGTCGCTTCTTTTCGATGACTGCGTATTCAATAAATGGCGTCAATAAATGTCTTAGTCTCATGCTATAGCTTCATTGAAGGCTTTGATTCTACCTCGATCCAAACGATCTGCGAAGACCTCATCGTAAGTTGCTCAACCTTACTAGCTTTTACCTGCAGCTTCGCTATGTGTTAAAAATTTTTTCTTGTCATACAAATCGGATGACGCAACAAACAGTTTGATACAATGTTCATACACTTATCACCGTTTCCCGGTTCTGATCTATCTCTACGCCAAATTTCTTCACAATCGCTGCAGCGGTTAAAGCGTGAAAGAGTAACGAAGAAACCTACTCACTTTCGTATTTATAAACACACATAGGACAAGGAAATAATACGAAAAAACCCATAGCCAAAAGTTAGTATATCAAGAAAAGCCATTTGTCAAAACATCAATGGTCCAACGGAGTCAGTCTGTTCTCGTTAAATATTTCTCCAAGAGGCACGAAAAAAAAAAAATGCCGAGTAATACAGTGCGTGGCGTTTCTTCTTTAAAAAAAAAAACTTAAACAACACAATATGCCTCAGCTACGCAGGACTCGACTATTGCTTATGCGGAGATCGTATAAAAAATCTGCCGACCGAACACCCCGCGGCCTCTTCACAACAACGCACCCCCCCCCCTCCCCCCTCCCGGCCCTTGTCTCTTCACCGCCCTTCATCCTTCAACCCCGAGACGTTCGGGAGGTCGTATTAAGCCGGCTACAGATAACGCGTATGTCTCTGTGATTTATGTAGGCCGTGAAAATGATGCGACATGTCGATAGACAGTTATCGATAAAAATAGATATAATAGAATTTCTCAATTATCTGTTCGTATCATTGTTACAGTGACTTTTTCTATATATGCATTATTTCTCGAAACATTGACTACGATGTACAACGTCTTAAGGAAACACATTATTCATTATAAACACTTATTATTACATTATATACATTATAGACACTTTATGCTGAATCGTACTAAAAAGAAGAAAAAATTAAAAATATATACAATTTTATATCAAATATATCTGATAAAAAATATTCCTAATTTGAATATAGGAGAATTTGTTCCAAATACGGATTTTCTAAAATGTAATTATTAACTTTGCTCAAAACTGCGTACTCCTGAATTAAGTTACCCACACTTTTGGCGTTTATTGATCAAGTGTGCTGATTTTTTAAAATAGTCTTTTTTAGGATCACCGTTATCAACAATCTCATCTGATAACTGACGATGTGACTCCAAATGGTAAACGCTGAACCTAATGGAGAGATTGCCTATTAAGTGCAACTGCCAAACAAATCTATTTGACAGCAGGATTTCCATTTGATTTGTGGTAGTTAGCCAGACTAAATGAATTGCGAAATCTCTCCCTGGTCTCTGTCAACACGGAAGTTTGAAGTGTCGCCATAGTACGTTTTATCGGGTAGTGTCGAGTGATTAGCATCCGAAAGCCGCCACACGCCCCTCACGGCTTCGACCTGACCTCGGGCATGCGTTTGTGCATTGCGATGAGGTAGTCCGTAAAAACTGGGATTTTAAACACCGCGTTAATATAGAAAAAGTTGGTAGTTAGCCAGTTGGGCATTACGGAAAAGCCGTACCACCATGGCTGTAATATTATGATGCACAATATAATTGTCAAAACGTATATTAAAAGAAACACCAATGGAACCATAGAATCCATCAACTAAGTCATCTTGAACCATCTACGAATGTTTCCACTTCGAATGGTCGTAGTCCCGCCCCGATAAACTCATTTTTTTACCGTGATTTAGCGTCAAAGGAGCTGTATTGTTCTTAAATGTATATTGATAGACGTGTATCCGATATGGTAGTTATAGGCTATCGATTTTTTCAAAACCTGTTAAGTAGTTTCAAAATGGTACACGTATTTTGTCAGAAGTAAAAAAAAAAAAAGTTAAGTATTCAACTTGGCTCCATTACATTTTTTTTATGTAAATATGTGAAATTAAAAAGGTTTTAGATTATTCGTGGTAGAAGACAGTCGATTGAACTTCCCCACGTAAATAAAGTTCCAATATCTTCTTCTATTTTCAAGGCATTTTTTCAACTGTGTTTTTCTTCGTGATTTTCCTTTACACACGTGAAAGCTTTTTGTTGATATTAAACAATACGAACTCCTCTTATTGAGGGTAAATTGTGTATATTTTATAGCGCACATAAAAGCCCTAAAACGACAAGCACTGTTCATAACTAGGCACCTTTATAAATATACCGTACAAGATTTTTAAAGTATAGCGAAGGAAATCCTATATTTTGAATACATTTCATAGAGAAGAAAGTGAAGTTTTATCTCGATATTTATATATTATTTATTATATTGTACCCGCGGCATCTGACCCGATAATATTGATTTTCTCCAACAAATTTAATTCATTTTGTACCATAAAATAGCATATCAACCTCTCCATAGTCCCACCTATCTCTATACCAAAATTCATGACAGCGGTTTAGGCATAAAGCTTAACAAACAAACAAACTTACTTTCGCATTTATAATATTAATTAAGGATTGTAATGAGTAAACAGTACGTTTGTCTGCGGCTTCGCTGAAGTTAATGTAGATATTATCAATCTGACAGTTATTTGTCTATTCCTCAAGAGTAGTATTTTTCCTATGACCTTTCAATTCCCCTGACTAAGTGTATGTGAATTTTCATGTCAATCGATAGAGCAGCTTGAGTTTGAAAATATTACATACAAACTAACCCATGTATGCGTGTATAATCTCCCGCAGAATTAATTTTAAGTTTATGTTTTCATTTTTATTAGTTTATAGTATGTTTTATGTATGTTGTATGAATTGTACTTAAAAATATACATTCCCGTCAGACGTGTATATAATCCGTTTAGAAGTGTATTAGAAACTCAAACGGTGTGAACTGTTTCATGGTTTTTATTTTTTTATACTTAAGGTTTAGTATTATGGCCATAATCTCACCTGATCAGAAGTGACGATACGGCCCAAGTTTGTAGACACGCTAAACCTGTGGAGGAACTGGCTCTCAACTGCAGCTGCCGGAACACACCTATTGGTGTTTGGCGGCAGGTTTACAACTTGAGAGTGGTAGCTACCCAGGCGGGCATTAGAAAAAGTATGTGGTAAGTGTAAGGTGGTAGGGACCATCATGCTATGGTTTCCTCACGATGTTTTCCTTCACCGAAAGCTCAAGCTCATTGTAGGTGCTTGGATTCGAACTCACTACCACTGAGCTATCATCGCTTTTTTAAATACCCACCTGGCTAGCTGCGATTCTCAAGTTGGAAATCTGCTGCCACAAATACTTATAGTGTTGTGGCAGTTGCACTTGAGACTCAGTCTCTCCACTAGGTTTATAGTGCGCACGATCTTAAGCTACATCGTCACTTAACATCAGATGAGATAGTGGCAGTAACGTAACTCATGAAGAATTTAAAAAACAACCAAAGGTACCCGCGAAGTGGTCTAAAGTAACCATACATACCCCCTTATTTACTCCAATATAAGTTAGTATCCAGTTACTGCCAAATAGAACTAAATCCCTTTGCGTCACCTGCAGTTCATAAGGGAGTAATTTGTGTCACGGCTAGGAATAAACAAAAATGACATAATCCACATTTATATTAATATTACAAAGCGGTAATATTTGTTAGAACGCACTAATTTTAAAAATCTGTCGCATTTCAAAAGTATTTTTTTTGTATTAGATAGATGACTAAGTAAGCTTTTATGTTACTTAGCATCACGCTGCCGCTAGTAGGGGTTAAGATATTTAAAAAAAAGTTACAATTACGAACAAAGGTTAATAAATTATTTTAATTAGGCGATGATAGCTCAGTGGTAGTGTGTACAACTGTGTGTACACCTACAATGAGCTTGAGCTTTCGGCGAAGGAAAACATATGAAACCATAGCATGGTGGTAGGGCTTTTTCTAATGCCCGCCTGGGTAGCTACCACCCTCAAGTTGTAAACCTGCCACCAAATACCAATAGGTATGTTCCGGCAGCCGCACTTAAGAGCCAGTTCCTCCACAGGTTTACCGTGTCTACCAACTTGGTCGTTACTTTAGATCAGGTGAGATTATGGCCATAACGCTAAACTTTATAAGAAAAAAAAATGTTAGTTCCACGACAACGAAGTCGCGAACACAACTAATAAGTCGGGCTCCAGCGAAAGATTCTCCGTAACTTGTTACACTGTACACGTATTTTGGTCCGAAGAGCTTTTTAACTATGCACATCGGCATGAATAACAAAACGATACGTGAAGCTTACCGACACCTTATAAGTCAATTTAATGCGGTATATCTTTACATTCTTTACATATAATGTTTACTAGCAAATAATCAAATCGTATTACAACGGATATAAAAGGCAATATCTCTGTATCAGGAAAACTTAGAAACTGGTTTTTCTTTTTCCAGCCAGCTAAGTTTATCCTAATAAGAGTTAGGTTTTCGTTAACTTCAACGTTAGGAAGTTCCTGATATTAATGTCACAGCGTAGTATAATGATTCACAATACACGATTTATTTTAACTAGTAAAAATATGTAAACTACGAACTCTACTACCATTCCTTAAATTCGTTAGTTATCTCTGTCTTTCCCTTCATCCCTCTCAGACGCTATTAATTTCTTTATTCGTATTTCTTAATCAATAACGCAATACGTTTATCAATGATAATACACTACATAATGAAATACGTTTCAACCGAGTGTTCCACGATAATCACGAATTTTTTTTTTTAATTTGAATTTTCAGATCAACTTCCGGTATCGATAAAATCTATCCCGTATTCACGTCACTCGAGAAATAGTATTAAGACATGCCTACCCGGTTTCGGATGTTGATATATGAGGCACACTAGCTGCACTCGCTAGGGACGAGCGCGCGTTTATCGATAAACAGTCGATACGTGAACGTTTCGCATCACTACAGGCAATACAGTTGTTTGTTAACTATAATTAAATTTGTACTCCGTGTATAATCCTTCATAATTAAGTGTTAGACAAGTATGTACGTACCGACATGTGTATGTATTTGTAAGTACTCTGTTAAAGTAACACTGTGTTAGGGATTTAACTTAGGTAATTGATATTTGCTTAAGTACAATATTACTTTAATTGTATTTTTAATAATTAAAAACTTTAAAGTAACCTATGCAAATTGGTTAGAATAATTAAGTCAATAGGTAATAACAATTACGTTGAGGGGAAAGCGGAAAATCGTGACACAATAGGTCTAGTAATCGAGAGGGTATAAAGAGTTATATCTGACCGAGTCACGACCACTTACAATCGGGTGTATCGTACACTTGTTATTCGTCCTAGCACTATAATATGGACCGTTTATTTTGAAAGTGGTGTAAGTCCATTTTCTTTTGTTTCGAGAAAATTAAAGGTTACTATATTTGTTGATAGTGCAATTTCATTTACCGACCGATTTTACGTTGTACAAAACATGGGATTTTTTTGAGAAATTAAACACGGACTAGTTATATATAAAAAATTTACATTCAATTAAGCATGAATTACGTGATAGCTCAATTTTCTCAAAAATGGACTTACACCACTTTAAAAATAAACGGTCCATATATACTATACTATATACTAGGATTTTTTTCTGCTGCCCGCATGGTTAGCAACCACCCTCAAGTTGAAAACCTGCCGCCAAATACCAATAGGTGTGTTCCGGCAGTTGCCGTCGTCACTTAAGATCAGATGAGATTATGGCCACAACGCTATACCTTAAGAATAAAAATAAATAAATAACGACGGATGAACTTTACACGCAACGTTTTATTCCGTCATCCAATTTGTTTGACAAAATCATTACCGCGAGCGATGCCGCAGGTAGAACCTAGTAAACTTACAAACAAGACAATCAATTTCTGTTCAAATCTCCGGCTCGAGTGGATTTTTTTTCTTTTTCATAAAATAAAATCAACCCCCAAAGTGTGGTTACAGGTGGGGGATGGGATAACAGATTAAGTGGCGGTTTCCACGAGCAAAACTGCCGTAGTAAGGCGGTAAATCTAAAATTATGTAGAGTCAATAATGTCTATGAATTCATTATGTGTCTCCTCCGATCTGTGGTTATTGTGTTCATAGGTTTAAATGATTTATAACCCCATATCTAACGATATATCCATATCTAATTTTCTTCAGTACACTGTTATCAATAATACCAGAGTTTATGACCAGCAATAGGTATTTTTCACGCCAGAATATATACCTATATATACTTGACCGGTATACCTGGCTTCCTGGGACACAGTACTTTACTGGCGGGAAGTTCGAAAGACTCACGAGAGACATATAACAGGTGTACCTGGCTGCCTGGAATACAACACTTTACTGGGGGAAAGTTCGAAAGACGCCAGAACTCACGAGAGACATATAACAGCCTGATGGATAGACCTTGAGAATGCTTTTTGATCTGTGCAGCACATGCTGATGATCTTCGCTGTGAGGTGATATAACTTTCCAGAAGTTATTATCGACATAATTATATTGCACTCTTCATAATATTATATAAGTTGCAGCGATGGTAGCTCAGTGGTAGTGTGTACGACTTCACATCAAGAGACGCTAGTTCAGATCGAACCACCTACAATGAGCTTGAGCTTTCGGTGAAGGAAACACTGTGAAGACACCAAAGTATGGTGGTAGGGCTTTCTCTAAAGCCGGCCTGGCTACCCAAATAGGTGTGTTCCGGCAGCTGCACTTGAGAGCCAGTCCCTCCACAGGTTTAGCGTGCCTACCAACTTGGGCCGTATCATCACTTAAGATTAGTTGAGATTATGGCCATAAAGCAAAATCTTGAGTAAAAAAAAACCTTTGACTGGGCATAGCCAATAGCGTACGCGCTATGGATAACCGTATACACTATAGAAATACAGTGCAAAATAGAACACACTAAATAGAGTGTCGTGACGCAAAATCTTACATTTTAATTTACAATCTATCATTTCATATTACAATTTAAGGCGATGACAGTTCAGTGGTCGGATGTAGGAACGCCCCGTCCTGGGACGTGAGTTCGAATCCAACCACTTACAATGAGCTTGAGCTTTTGGTGAAGTAAAACGTGGTGCGGAAACCACAGCATGGTGTTAGGGCTTTTTGTGATGTCAGCCTGGCTAGCTACCACACTCAAGTTGAAAATCTGCTGCCAAAAAGCAACAGGTGTGTTTCGGCAGTTGCACTTGAGAGCTAGTCCCTGCTTACGTTAAACGTTATGGCCATAATCTCACATGACCTCAAGTGCAAACTGCCGGATATATATACATATATATAAATATATATATGGATTACATTATTTATCCGATCATGCTTTGACTCTCATAAATGTTTTAGTAAGATCTATATTGAATAAAATATTTTTAATTAGATTCGTGGGTTGGATGAAAATAAATAATTCGACCGGTCCACGGCCAAAACTAATTTCAAACGGAAAAATATCTTGAAAGAACAGAATTCGCTTTTCCACGAATTTTAACGTCGACAGAACCTCTCCCTCCGTCTCGTATATATGAAAGTAATTGGATAAAACACACCGAAATCCAAATTACATTTTTATATACATATACAGCTGTGTGGCAGATTAAAAGGATTTAGACTTTTTTTTGGGATACTTTTTAGTGTCGCGAACGACGCTACTAGATATTGAATTAACCGGAATAACTAAGAAAATTCGGTTCAATAATTTATACATCGTATAATTAATTACTTTGCGCGGGAATTTGGTTTTTTATTTCTACCTACGCCCTCTTGGTACGCACCATTATAATGCCATGGCAGCTCAGTGGTAGTGTGTACGACATCACGTCATGGGACGTGAGTTCGAATCCACCTACAATGAGCTTGAGCTTCGAACATCGTGAGGAAACCATATCATGATGGTAGGGTGTTTTCGCATGCCCGCCTGACTAGCAACCACCCTAGATTTGAAAATCTGCCGCCAAATACCGATAGGTGTGTTCCGGAAGTTGCACTTGAGAGCCAGTTCCTCCACAGGCTTAGCGTGTCAACTTGGGTCGTACCGTCACTTAAGATCAGGTCAGATTATGGGCATAAAGCTAAGCCAGAACTAAAAACTCAGGGTTCATATTCATTGGTCGTTACAGCCCGTTTCAGTATTTTTGGTGTTTCACCTCAGATGATTGCAAGAGAAAGCGGGTAGTTAGTTGTATTTTTTCTTTAATTGAGAAAGTAAAGTAAAATGTTTTCGAAAAACGAAACACAAGTTCATGTTTGGCTATTTACTTCAAAACTATGCAAAGGATCATATATATTACTTATTTTTTTTTATATAGTTCAGGCTTAGCGTAATGGCCATAATCTCACCTGATCTTAAATGACGATACGGCCCAAGTTGCTAGCCACGCTAAACCTGTGAAGGAACTGGCTCTCAAGTGCCACTGCCGGAACACACCTATTGGTATTTAGCGGCATATTTTCAACTAGAGGGTGGTAGCTAGCCAGTCGGGCTTCAGAAAAAGCCCTACCACCATGCTATGGTTTTCTCATTATGTTTCCCATCACCGAAAGCTCAAGCTCATTGTAGGTGGTTGGAATCGAACTCACGTCCCTTGACGCGAAGTCGTACACGCTACCACTGAGTTATCATCGCTTCAAAAAATTAAATATTTGTAAGCGGAAAAGTATGTGTTATTTTCGTATTTGAGAGAGCAATCATTGTGGAAGTATTTTCGTTGTTTTAAAAAAGTTACAAAAACGGGCAATAAATAATATATGATGATTTTAATTATGAGTCCACCCCGTGACCACGAAGGCTGAAAAGCTTTCGAAACGTCGGGATCAAAATTTAATAAATAACCGCGATAAAATCCGTTTAAATTAGTTTTATTTCAATGAATAATATTCGCGTAAACCTAAGAAATCATTATAAAAAAAAACTTTGACTATTTATAATAATATATATATTATTATAATTGTAATTAACACTGCTCTCATACTATGTAAGGAGGTAATCAATTAATATTTAAAAAATGTACACGAATTTCCCTGCGGAAAGGCTGTTTGAGGGGAAGGAAAAGAAAAGGAAACAAATTAAAAGTTCACAGAAGTGTCACTTTTCAAACTTAATTGAAGTTAGATCCGCGTACTTGGGAAAATATTTCAACATTTTGTCCTCCCTTTTAGCTTGAGCGGCGTCAAGGGAATGGTACAGCTTTACAGTATCTATATTTGGGTGTTGTTTGCACGTACAATAAATGTATTTTGCCCTTAGGGAGTACTATCGATAGATATTTTCATATTAAAAAAAAAAAAAAACTGTATTATGTCCAGTCCAGTATATGTATTATGATCCCAAAGTTTCGAACGCATTTCAGCTTTCGCGGTCACGGGACAGACTGGTGGACAAAATTAATAAATGACCGCGATAAAATCCGTTTTAAATAGTGTTTTATTTTGATAAGTAATATTCGCGTAAACATAAGAAATCAGTATACATTCTTCTCGTTTTTTTTATATATATAGTTAAGGTTTAACGTTATGGTACCAATTTCATCTGATTTGAAGTGACGATGTATCCCAAAATGGTGCACCCGCTAAGCCTAGTGGAGGGGTTGACTCTCAAATGCAACTGCCTGGACACACCTATAGGTATTTGACGGAAATTTCCAATTCAAGGGTGGTAGCTAGCCAGGCGCGTAAAGTTTTTCTTTACCGAAATCTCATTGAAGGGATTCCAACTCACGTTCTTTGAGACGGCGTTCGTGCATGCTATTATTGAGCTATCATCGCTTCAATATTATGTAAGAATGGTGTTTGGGCCAAAAGTTACGTTGTTGTTAGGGGGTTCCTATCATAGCAAAAGTTGGCTGTGTGCTCGCTCAAATTACGCGCGCGAGTGCTGTGTCCAACTGCCGCCAGGGTGAGATTGAAACCCCGGCCGCTGGCGCCTGTTCACTGCAGCCACGGCTCGTGGTAACACATAAATTAAGAAAAACTTGTCATTAACTTTGATGTCGGGTTAATTATACTTCAAAACGGATGTGAAGGACTAATGTACCAGTGAAGCGTCTGGATTGGTGTTCTGAGTGTGGATTTCGTCAATTTGAGACACTTTTGTGAGTCGCCGGATGGCTACAAGGTGCAGCGCGAAGAAATATCCAGATGAGTGGGTTTTAATACTTGATTTTTGCTAGGATAGGTGACGCGGCGACCACGTATAACAGTACATTCAGAACTCCAGGTGCCTTAGTTGGGAATACTTTACCAGGGTTCTAATACCATTCCACCTCTCACCACCTTTCTCCAAATACCACCTCTCAATCTGTCAAACAAAGGCATGTTTTGCATGGTGGTAGGGCTTTTTTTAATGCCCGCCCGGGTAGCTACCACCCTCAAGTTGTAAACCTGCCGCCAAATACCAATAGATGTGTTCTGGCAGCAGCACTTGAGAGCCAGTTCCTCCACAGGTTTAGCGTGTCTAACAACTTGGGCCGTATCGTTACTTTAAGATCAGGTGAGATTATGGCCATAACGCTAAACCTTAATTATAAAAAAAATGTAGAGACTTTCTTAAAAACAAGAACCCTTAGGTAGTTAATGAGTGAGGTCTTAACTTTCAATGGTTTTGGTTTATGCTGTACGTATATTATAAATATCGAATAACTACTAAGTTATACTTAAGAATACCTAAATAAATGTGAGTGACTGGTTATTGTTAAATAAAATCGGAAAGCAGAATAATCCTCGCACGAAGTAAATCTGACACGACGTAGGAGATATATTTCTAACGTCCGCAAGTTGCGTTTTATCAAAATAGGGTGGATAATAGGAATCCAATTCCGAGATATGGTGTTCCGTCAATGATATTATAAGAGTATAGATACGTTACATCCATACTAATATTATAAATGTGAAATCTTGAAGCGATGATAGCTCAGTGGTAGTGTGTACGACTTCGCGTCAAGAGACGTGGGTTCGAATCCAACCACCTACAATGAGCTTGCGCTTTCGGTGAAGGAAAACATCGTGAGGAAACCATAGCATGGTGCTAGGGCTTTTTCTAATGCCCGCCTGGATAGCTACCACCCTCAAGTTGTAAACCTGCCGCCAAATACCAATAGGTGTGTTCCGGCAGTTGCACTTGAGAGCCAGCCCCTACCCAGGCTTAGCGTTTCCATTAACTTGGGCCGTATCGTCACTTAAGATCAGGTGAGTTTATGCCTATAATGCTAAACCTTAAGTATAAAAAAAAGAAAGCCATTTCTAGGGCTAAAAGTTTCAGATCTTCGATCACAACATCCCTCGATATCAGAACGTGTAGTCGGTAAACAAAATGACAGAACGGATGGAAAGAAAATAATAGAATAAACAACTGGAATCCGTTCTGTTTTCTGAATAAATGGTAGGGAACGAGTAATTTCAAGGTCCGCCATTGTTGAACAAGGGCGGGCTTGTTAGCTTCTATCAAACATTCCCGTTTCTTCTATTGATTTGTTTGCTTTTTTTATATGTACCTATATATATATATATATATATATATATATTTTGGACAAAGTTTCTCAATGTTCCTTGCGCTACGATTTGACTCGTAGAAATTGTCTCATAAAATAACAGCGTTATGTTTCCGCTGTATGACTTTCTTACTGTTTTTCTCTGATCTCTCTCTGTCTCTATCTATTCCTTACCCGTATACAAGAGTGTGCTTATGTGCATCGTATGCTGCCGATTATGTAACGTCAATGCGATGTTAAATGACGATGTGACCCAAAATGACGGTCACGCTAAAGGAGGAAATGGTTCCGAAGCATAACTACCGGAACACAGTTATAAGTGACTGGGCACACATTTTACCGGAAGTTCAAGCTAATTGCAGGGATTCGAAACCATAATTGTACATGTTGGTTTATATCTATGTATCTATCACTGGATCTCACTCTTGCAATAATGGGATAACCTGTTCATATTTATTCCCCATTTCATATAGCAGAATTAAAAAAAAAATGTACAGAACCATCTGTTGTTATATCGGAATCGATTTCAAAGGGAAAATTGTTTTCCTCAGTATATCCTCAATGCTTATCTTTTATTACAGAGGCAATATTTATGATGTACCATTCGTTCCACCGCTGCGCAATCGATCGGAAACAATGGAGTTGCTGGGATTTTAGATACATTCTATAAAGTGTTAGATAACTTTAAAGTATATACAAAGAGTCGATACAATTATGTCAGGCTGGATCTGCTAGGACCAAAACTGTTTAAAAGCTTACCCTGGTCTATGGCAGTACGACCTCAATACTATTTTTTTGTATGAAGTTCCTTATCGCACGGTACGGACGAATTTAGGCAAATTAAAATGAAAGATTTTTCCGTCGCAACTCCTTTTTTAGTGTGTTTGCTATTGCACTATATTTGTATAGTGTAGACGGTTAGCCATAGCGCGTATGCTATTGGCTGTGAGAAGTCATAGGTGCGCGCTCATTGGTTCAAATCAACCAGTAAGTTCTTAACAACTGCGCAAATATAGTTTCTACACGTCACACGCGTCGGCTGTTTCGTAGCGTGTTCTAGGTGTTATAATGAATTACATGAATTGAATGATTTACAATAAAATGTTTATTTTCACAACGAGAAATGTATTTGAATTACGAAATTTCCTACCGTTTCCTTAAATTCATTTGTTATCTCTGACGTTAGTAATTCACTTATTTGTATTTGTTAATCAATAATATAATACGTTTATCAATAATAATATACTACGTAAGCAAATTCGTTCCAACCGAGTGTTCCACGACACTCACGCATATTCTTTTTTATAATTAACTAGCTAACCCGGTGAACTTCGATATGTTATTCATTCTGGTTCTTACTAAAACACGGATTCACCGGTTTGTATATATTTTTTTTACATTTTCATTAGCAATAATCAATCCTAATCAACCTTTCAAGTTCAATTCGTTAAGATCAATAAACCTGGATGTATATAATATCGTTTCCGTTTCCGTTTCCGTTTTTTTTTATTTTGGTTTTCGAATGGTACTTGTTCGTAACTTCAATTAATTAAATGTATTTTTATGTATTATATATATGTATATATGTAGGTTTTCTAATGATCAACTTTACTGTCTTAATTTTTTATTAGCAAACTGTGAGGTGGTAGTCTACGTAATGCCAATTAATTTAATATATATAAAAAATGTATAGGTTTATATATGTATACCTATATATATATATATATATATATATATATATATATATATATATATATATATATATAGGTTTTCTAATGTTTCACTTTACTGTGTTAATTTTCTTTCTTTCATAAAAACCTTCTTCTTACAATAATTAACACAACAAAGAAAGAATAAACGAATTTGTTCCATCCGTTCACGTGGGATGTGATGACCAAGGACAAAAGAGATTCATTTTATATATTTATTATTAGGTTTAGCGTTATATTCACAATCTTACTTGATGTTAATTGACGATATGGCCCAAGACGGTGAACACGCTAAACCTAGTGAACCAACTGGCTCTCGAGTGCAACTACCGGAACACACTTATAGGTATTTTGCGGCATATCTTCCCTGATGAGAGAGACAAAAATATGTCTAGAGACTTGAAAATAAAATGTCAATACTCAACAAAATAGTATTAACGTTAAAACATAATAATACCGCCTCAAACAGAATAGATCGTAACCATACAACGACCCAGTTCTTTTGTTGCCCGCCGACGTTTTGTGACGATGTATCGACTATCGATAAAACTTATTACTCAGCCCATCACTATTCCGAGGTTTATTTTCGCCGGTTTCCGTTCTATAGTTGTAATCATGTAAGCTTCGCGTCGTTATTATATACCTATATATTTCAAGTATATCTTTTTGGAGTTTTTCTTCGTCTATATACATGTATAATACTGACTGTAGCCCGCGACTACGTTCGCGTGGTACTGAAATTTTATCAATAATTATTGCTAATTTTTTGTAACTTATATGCCACCATATTTATATGTAACTCGCTTTCCCGTATGTCTGTCTGTGCGGAATTTTGTAATTGATGTCATACTAACTTCCCGATGAGCTTGATACTTGAAATTTTCTCGAAGCGATGGCACTACAGTGGTAGTGTGTATGGTCTCCGCGTCAAGGGACGTGAGTTCGAATCCACGTACAATAAGCTCGAGCTTTCGGTGAAGGAAAACATCGTGAGGAAACCATGGCATGGTGGTAGTGCTTTTTCTAATGCCCGCCTGGCTAGCTACCGCTGTCAAGTTGAAAATCTGCAGCTAAATACCAATAGGTGTGTTCCGACAGTTGCACTTGAGTGCCAGTTCCTCTACATCTTTAGCGTGTCTACCAACTTGGCCATATAGTAATTTAAGATCAGGTGAGATTATGGCCATAACGCTATACTTTAACTATAAAAAAATATATAATACCAGGGGAATCGCAGATGCATTCCCGGTCTTTATTTGAGGGACTGGCTCTCAAGCAAAACTGCCGGAACACACCTTATGGTACGAGAGATTATCAACTTGGGGATGGTAGCTAGACGGGCATTATAAAAAGCCCCACCATCATCTTATAGTTTCCTTATTGTAGGTTGAATTCGAACTAACGCAACATGACGCGACGTTTTTACAGACTACCACTGAGCTATCATCGCTTTGGATCATTTTTCAATACAGCTTTATTGCTGTGGATGGTATCGTAGTGTTAAAGTCTTTCTCAATAATTTCTCTATCAGATACTACAACAACAAACAAGCAAACAAAAAAACAACAAACTTTTTCGCTGTATTATATATGAATTTAGATAAAACGTACGACGTTTTTACGGACAGTAAGTGATAAATATAAAAAGATCGATGCGTTTATTTAATTCGAAATCATGACGAATATTCAACCTTCTATTCCACTTGACTAACCCTGTTAGTTTGACGCCTTTGAGAGCCTCACCGGGCTGTGTGGAGGGGGCGAGAGGCACTTAGACGAAATGGCAACCAACTAGAGCACGAGTGTCGAAGTGGTCTGGCCTTGTCGTGCATGCATTTTCTACAGTCGCTATACATGTCAATCATACCTCTATGTATATGATACTAGCTCACTTTAAACATTTAATACTGAACAATAGATATACACCGACATATATATGTACTAGTTGACCTGGGAAATATTTCCTTCCTTCTCGAGTCACATCACATCGACCACAGCGTCATCTATCGCGTTGTGATCACTTATCGAGATAAAAAGATTCTCTCAAGTTCTTTTTTTTACATAATAAAATTTTTATTCGAAATTGTTTTACATGTTTCAAAATTGGTTTACACAATACACAGACAACACAAATATTACGCGATTTATGACCACCAGGCTGCCAAACTGAGATTCCCTGCATCTTGGCATCTGGCTTGTCTCCGACCAGGTATAGATGCGTGCTGTATCTACCGATCCCACAGTAGTGAAATGAAATGTAGAAAATATTACAAAAATAAGAAACATGACACTTGTGTATGTATGTGGGTAAGTGTGTGTGTGTGAATGTAATCAACTGAACATCAATGTTCGATCAAACTGCATACGGTGTGCATATTTATGTTAAATACAGTTCATTCGTTAAGGGGTTTATCGCGTGACACGTGACACGAAAATTTACATGTAAAGTTAAATTTATGATGCGGATAAACTCGTGTGTTTTGTTTGAACGCGCTAATCTGTTTAACATCACGCTACCGCCAATAGGAGTATAGTTGTATTAAAAAAAAGGTACTAAAACGGGTAAAACTAGACAATAACTAATACCAATAGGTATAGGTCTAGTAGGTATAGGTAACTAATGCCAAATACCAATAGGTGTGTTCCGGCAGCTGCACTTGAGAGCCAGTTCCTTCACAGGTTTAGCGTGTCTACCAACTTGAGTCGTATCGTCACTTAAGTTCAGGTGAGATTATGACCATAACGCTAAACCTTAAGTATTAAAAATATATATATATATATTTTATTGTACAATTCATCTAATTCATTATAATACATATGCTGCTGACGCGTATGCTGTATACCAACTGTCTACGCAGCCGGCGTGAACGTATTGCCTACCTGGAACCAATAAGCACGCACCTATAACTGGGCACAGCCAATAGTACGCGTTATGGATCACCCTATAGAAATATATTGCAATATAGAACACACTAAAGGATCATGACGGAAAAATCTTACATTTTGATTTGTCTATATGCCTCGCGAGTCTAGTGTAGCGAAAAAACTAAAGTCAAAAAAACATTGTTCTACACTTTCCAGTAAACAATGACTCGATCAGAACGCTCACAACATAATCGTGATCATGCCAGAATGTCAAATGCGATGCGGAAAGCAGAACGCGTCCGCGCAGTTGATAATTAATCTGTAGATTTTTCGATTATCTGTGACGGAATTAGTGTATGAGTTCAAAGTTAACGTGAACGTTGTGTAAATAAACAATTAATATAACAAACCAGCGCCAGCTAAATCTTTTGTGTGGACTGAATTCAAATATCAATCGAGACCGATCAGAACATTGTAAGGAGATTGTCACCTCTTTTCAATATTCATATTTCTTACTATAAATTCCTGGTGTAATACGCATCACAATCTCATCCAGATATAGGGGTTTCTATCGGTATGAAAACTATCTCACTCTCACGTGGGACATTTACTAAATATAATTAAAATAGGTACAACGATGTCCGAGATTAGCATCCACGAACAGTGACACGGGATTTATACATTTCAAGATATTATATCACTGCTAACAGTGATAAAGTACAAATTAGAATAACAGATGTTCAATTCCGAACACAAAACCCCTAACTGCTTGTCACCGATGACATTATTTATTATCAAAGCTTATGTAAGTAAAACCGAGACTTAAGCTGTCTAAATACCTTTATCATGTCTTTCGGGGAGCGCACGCAAAAAGTTTAGTGAGGGGCAGCGTTTTGAACGAATCGGTTCTGATTTCGAACTAGATGTAAAGCTATACTAATATTAAAAAAGAGGAAAGATTTGTATCTTTGTTTGTAACGAATAAACTCAAGAATTACTGGACCGATTACTAAAATTCTTTTATCAGTAGAATGCTACATTAGCCCTGAGTCACAGGTTGTACAACATTTTTTCTAATGAAAGTAAATAAATACATTTTTATTTCACGCGAACGGAGTCGCGAACACAGTTAGTTAATCTTATAAAGTGATATTGTTTGTTTGTTTGTTTGAATGCACTAATCTTAAAAACTACCATTCAGACTTCGAAAAATATTTTTGTATTTGATAGAGCAATATTGAAGAAGGCTCTAACAACACGTAACCTCCCATAGGCGCAAAACTATATTAAAAAAAGTTACAAGAACTGATAAAAATTATTAAATATGTTTTATGTTCCATCCGAATCAGTCGCGGATACATTATATAATATAAGAAAATTGAAGAGTTTCTTTTGTAACAAACACAAAGTTTATGACAGATAAACACAGATTATCAATCTGTCATAGGTTATGTGTCAAATGCGCGGGCACGTTTCGTTTCGTAATGACATTCTGGCGTGATCAACCACCTTTGAAATTGTTTCTTCAAACACCCATAGCTATGTTGTGTGTTGTTCTACTCAACAGATGATCCAGCCACAGGCTTGCCTACTATTTTGGGTCACGTGGTCTCTTAATATCGAACGGGCAATAAAAAATTCGACACTAGACCGTCTTTAGAATTATAATGTCCTGGTATAATGAAAAAACCATCTGAAATATATAATAAGAACTAATTCAAGAACGAAACGTTTAAACGTTCATTGGCCCATCTCGGTGACAGTTTGATAAATGATCGTCCAGGATTAGGGGCGGGGTTGGGTCACAGTTCAATGCTGGATACATCGCATCGTCGTCCCCTTTGAATTTTTGTGGTTCTTTTAATGTTATGACTGATGTGCCTGTTTTTCCTATTTACTTCTCTGTGTCGGTTTTCCCTTTCGCTTTTTGACGCGTTTTCATTCTCTCCCCGAGTGGATTAGCTGGTCCGATGTCTTGTTTCTGTTTTGTTTGTACATTTGCTTGTCTGGCAAACGTTTCGTCTCAAATGAAGCTCCAATAAACGAATATTCTATTGAATGCATACTTTTCTATACATATATGATGATTTCTTATGTTTACGAAAAGGTTCAGTCAGAGAGGCGCAAAGTCAGAAGAAGGCTCTAAACATTATCTTAGATTCGAGAAACCACAAAATAAACAAGTAGTCTATCGCCCTCTCCAGGTTCCCACCTATCTCTGTGCCGAAATTCAACACAATCGATTCAGCGGTTTAGGCGTGGTAGCGTAACAAACAATTCACTTTCACATTTATAATATTAGTAAAGATTATCTTTGTAAACTAGAAGTCACCATTTTAAAACATTTTTTTTATGTAGTTAAAGTTTTAGCGTTATGGTCGTAATCTCACCTGATCGTAAGTCACGATACAACCCAAGTTGGTAGTCACGCTAAACCTTTGGAGGAACTGGCTCTCAAATGCAGCTGTCGGAACACACCTATTGGCGGCAGGTTTTACAACTTAAAGGTGGTAGCTAGCCAGGCGAGCATTCGAAAAAGCCCTACCACCATGCTATGGTTTCCTCACGATTTCTCCCTTCACCGAAAGCTCAAGCTAATTGTAGGTGCTTGGATTCGAAATCACGTCCCTCGACGCGAAGTCGTACACACTACCACTGAGTTATCATCGCTTCTAATGCTATCTAATTCTAATCTCTAAATGATATACGGTGTGAACATTTCGTTTCAGTTACATGGATAACAACTCCTTTTCAGCGTAACAATTTGAATATAAATTACTCTGGTATTGGAATAGAATTGAAATTTGTATCTGAAGAAAATATCCCGTTGATTTGTCACTCTTTTAGGGGGTGGCTAGGAGGTAGGAGCAACTTTGAGTCACAATGCCGTAACTTAATCACCAACTTTCTTTTATTATTATTTTTCTAACTATCACCGGCCTCCAGGCAACTTTTGTTTTTAGATACTCTTTTAACAAGTATATGGAATAAAAAAACTTCATTCAATTTAGGCCCTGAGAAGGCGATTATGAACATCAAAGCTACCACCAGTTCGGTAAATAACCCAGTCAACGCGTAAAACGGGCAAGAAACTCGAACTGGTTTATTTTTCTTTAGATAGATGTCTAATTGAACTAGGTAAAATTTAAATACATTTCCCATAGTACATACACTGAGAGGGTTCTCAATTCCAGACGTCACCAGCGTTCACTTTGTAATAGCCTTTTTTATATATATATATATATTTTAAGGTTTAGCAATATGGCCATAATCTCACCTGATCTTAAGTGTCGATACGGCCCAAGATGGTAGGCACGCTAAACCTGTGGAGGAACTGGTTCACAAGTTTGGCGGCAGGTTTATAACTTGAGGGTGATAGCTACCCAGGCGGGCATTAGAAAAAGCCCTACCACCATGATATGGTTTCCTCACGATGTTTTCCTTCACCGAAAGCTCAAGCTCATTGTAGCTGCGTGGATTCGAACTCACGCCCCTTGACTCGAAGTCGTACACACTACCACTGAGCTATCATCGCTTCTAAGCCTTTTGACATCGAACCCCGCTTGACATGATCCTTGAATTTACTGTTCGGCAAATCGGTAATATGCTTTGGGACTTTGTTACAACCTTACCACTATTACCCAAAAACCTATTACTGCTCTTACTGACTCTAAAATATGGGGCGACCAGTTTTTCATCACTTCTAATATTTAAGTCACGCCGTTATTTCACACAATCCAGCTAATTCAACATTTTGCGGACTTACATGACATTATCGAACAGCTAAATACCTTAGAAGTAACTGCGGTAAAACTCCATATCGAATCGTCATAGTCCCAGTTATGGCCCGAGAAGCTAGACACGCAATGCCTAGTGAAGAGATAGCTCTCAAGTGCAACCGCCGGAACACACTTATAGTTATTTTAATGCAGACTTTCAACTTGTCAGTAGAATATGGTTTCATCACGATGTACTCCTTCGCCGATATCTCGGGCTTAATACAAAGATTCCAACTTAGGTCCGATGACGCAGCGTCTACACACGCTAACAGTTGAGCCATGAGCAGAATATCAAAATGCTAATCACCAGCAAATGTCTAAAAGTACCTCTAACCCTGATAATTTAGTAACAAAGAGTGAAATTGTACATATAGAATAGAAAACAGAGGTCATAGATGCCCTACAGTATGCCCTAGAACAGAAGCGTGGACAGGAGACTGAGCAAAATTTTTTTAAATGTAATAATGGACAAATGAGTAAGCGAGCCACCTGATGGTAAGCGATCAACGCCACCAATGAACACCCACAACACCAGGGAAATCGCACATTCGTTGCCGGCCTTTATTTTAGAGGGACTGGCTCTCAGAAAAAGTCCTACCACCATGCAACAATAGATGGTCATTAAACACAATAATATGAGTAGAACCAAGAAGAAATGCATAATGGTAGGGATGTTTCTAACGCCCGCCTGGTTAGCAACCACCCACAAGTTGAAAATCTGCCGCCAAATACCAATAGGTGTGTTCCGGCAGTTGCACTTGAGAGCCAGTTCCTGCACAGGTTTAGCGTGTCTACCAACTGAAGTCGTATCGTCACTTAAGATCAGAGATTATGCTTATAACGCTAAACTTTAACTATAAAAAAGAAGGAATAAGAAGGAGAGAGTGTCTCATACAAAGATGGATAGAGGATATAAAAGCGCTAGCAGGAAACGAATGAGTAAGGAAATTTGGGGAAAAATAAGTATGGAAAATGCTAGAGGAGGTCTTCACCAGAGAATTGGTTTCGATCAATGCCAGTGACGACAACAGCGTTAAGGAACCGTTATAAATTTATATATGATTTATTTGACGATTGAAATATGATTTATTTTGATTTATGATTTTGATCATGATTTGATTATGATTTTGATCTATTTGATGATTTATATAGGGACCGTTTATTTTGAAAGTGGTGTAAGTCCATTTTCTTTTTTTTCGAGAAAATTAAAGGTTACTATATTTATTGATAATGCAATTTCATTTACCGACCGATTTTAAGTTGTACAAAACATGGGATTTTTTTGAGAAATTAAACACGGACTAGTTATATATAAAAATTCACATTAAATTAAGCATGAATTACGTGATAGCTCATTTTTCTCAAAAATGGACTTACAACACTTTCAAAATAAACGGTCCATATGATTATATATGATGATGATATGATAAGGAACCATTATCAAATGATTTTGCAATATTCTTAATAACATGTACATATTGAAATAAAACTAATTTAAACGGATTTTATCGCGGTTATTTATTAAATTTTGATCCCGACGTTTCGAAAGCTTTTCAGCCTTCGTGGTCACGGGGCGGACTGAGGTGTAGGTTGTCCAGAAAAGTTTATGTTACTGTGTCTACCTTCAATTTAATTTTTATTATTGATAGTGTTCCGATCTACGCAGAAAGAGCTCACAGTGTCTGTGGCAGTGTCAGTTCTGCGTAGATCGGAACACTATCAATAATAAAAATTAAATTGAAGGTAGACACAGTAACATAAACTTTTCTGGACAACCTACACCTCAGTCCGCCCCATGACCACGAAGGCTGAAAAGCTTTCGAAACGTCGGGATCAAAATTTAATAAATAACCGCGATAAAATCCGTTTAAATTAGTTTTATTTCAATGAATAATATTCGCGTAAACCTAAGAAATCAACATGTACATACAAAAAGGTTTTATATCGGAAATAACTGGGCTTTATTGAAATTGTAATTATCCTGACATAACAAAGCCTCCCGCTATGAAGCGGTTTTACGATCGCGCTCCGTTCCCGCGAACTGCGAAACGCGAACGAAGTCGAGGGCGCTGACTAGTATACGAATAGCACGGAAACTGTCAGTGGGTTTCACAGTGGTACGACTTCTCGTCCGACGCAACATTGATTAATGGAGGTCCCGCCCAGGGAAATGGAAGTAACCTTGTCGCTTGTCCCATTATTTACTCCTTAAGTTTTCCAGCCCTCTTGCGTGCGGGAAAATTGTATTTTATAATGCAATTTTTTTAAGTGAAAATTCTATTTCCGCTCTAATCGCTCTATCTTGTAGGTGTGTGACGAGATTAAGCTGACTCACTCGAATCGGAGTGTGAGAGATGTAGTCAACGCGCCACTGATATACTCGCACGCATCGGTCGCGTTCAGTATCGATCGGCATACAGCTCAGTGGTAGTGTGTAAGTTCGAATCCAACCACCTACAATGAGCTTGAGCTTTCGGTGAATGAAAACATCTTGAGGAAACCGTAGTATGGTGGTGGGGCTTTTACTGATGCCTTCCTGATTAGCTACCACTACCAAGTTGAAAATTTGCCGCCAAATACCAATAGGTGTGTTCCGGCAGTTGCACATAAGAGCCAATTCCTCCACAGGCTTAGCGTGTCTACCAACTTAGGCCGTATCGTCACTTAAGATCAGGTGAGATTATGGACGTAACGCTAAACCTTAAATATGAAAAAAAAAAACACCATATGTGCCATTCCAATAAATATTATTTACTACGCTATTAACATGTTTAAATAGATGAGGTTTTCACTTATGTCATGTGATCTTAAACACAACGTTTGTATTAGAATTTTTGTAAACAGTGACTCTCAAGTATCAACTTGGATACTGAAAAATCAGCTTATTAGCCATTTATTTTAAACTAACTGTTTTAGACTCACTATTACACGACTTACACAACACCTTAGTAAATTATGGGAGTAATCCATCCCCGTGAATCCTATCTATTGGAGAAATACTTATTAAAATTTGTTAATTTAGTTTGCATGCTGATCAGCATGGCAGCAGTGACTGGTAGTGACTGGCAGTGACTGGCAGTGACTGGCAGTGACTGGCAGTAACTTTCGGTTCAATATCAGTCACCGCTGATTTGGATTGTATTGTATTTACCTGTTACCTGTAACATCCGGTACAGTGCAGCCACTATGTAACGCATCATAAAAAAAAGTGTATTGCGTGCAAACAGACAGACACACATGGCGGCCGACTTTGATTTATAATATCTAGTATAACTAGATACGTGATAAATTCTGATTAATTATTACAATTATTTAAGTTAATTAATTGTCCGAATTACCTTCTTCAACGTAATGGAATAAAACGTGAAATGATTTTTCATGAAAATTTTAGTTTTAACGGGTCTTAAGAGAAACCCTTTTCCTTGCTATTATTTAAACAAGTAAACATCATAACACAAATCTTGTAGAAACATAAACAAATATCACGTATTTAAAAATAAATATATCAATGCATTTCTCTCGCTTCGTGAAGACATAACTAAAAGTTAGCTGTTTGTAACTTTATTAAAAGCAGAAAAAAAAAAAACGAAACAGCATTTTGAACTAAGCGTTCGAGTATTACATCTCCCCGAAAGCCAGTTTAGTCTTAAAAACATTTACGGGGCTTTGAGATTAAGTAATAAATAACGTCTCGGGAAATTTAGAGAGAAATTTCACTAAAACCACTCCAAGTCAAGAGATGAAGCGGTGAAATAATATAGCGTATAACGTTTTATGGATTCGTATTCAAATGTGTTTATACTCTTGATAGAATTTTTATTCAGACTATGCATTTCCTAAATCTCAGTCTAAATTGTTATATAACTGTTACGGAGTGTACTTTGTTACGCATATGGAGGACAAAAGTTTTCTTCTTGCCTGTCTCCTTGTACCCTCATTACTCTGAAACTACTGTATAGATTTTGATAAAACTTGACACGTTGATAACGAATGCTACGGATTAACATATAGGATACTATTTAGCCTACGAAATAAAAAGATCCCTCCGGGAGAAGCTATAAAATTTAAATTTTGTATGAACATTATAGATCTTAATTCAACTTTCTAGTCGGTTCTACGTGAATGTATGAGAGTTCGAATACCTACAATGAGCTTGAGCTTCCGGTACAGGAAAACATCGTCATGAATTCGCGCCTTGCTTGCTACCACCCTCAAGTTGAAAATCTGCCATTTGTTCTGGCAGTTGCACTTAAGAGCAAGACCTTCCACTAGACATAGCTTTCTCAGTATTATAGATCATATCGTAACCTAACCTAGGTAGAGCCGTAAAATCTGCAAAATATTTTCAAAACGCTATCAAAACCCGCTATGGTTTATATTAGTTTTTACATGCCATTATTTAACAATTATGTTTTCTATAAGAAACAGTACCGTGACTCTTCTCGGTGGTATCATAATAATGGTATTTAAAACATGCAAAACGCTCCCGCTCGTGACTCACACCGCCGATATCACAGTAGGTGCATCTTTTACACGTTCATTTGATTTATTTAATTCTTGCAGCACATTAAGCGAAATAATTTTATATACTGCCAACGATTTTATAACTGCTAATATATTTTATAGTATTTTTAATGGTATTTTTTTACATCTACAATATTATATGTCTTATAAAAATTTATTTGTTTCTTTATTACTATTGTGTTGGGTTTTATGGGAGTTTTTTTTTTTTTTTATTGCTTGTGTAAAATGATTATTTTAATTTTGGATAAGAATATTGGTGCCAAAGACTACGTATTCCCAATAATCATTTTAAAACTCGCTCTTAGTGGGTATCTATACATTGTAAAAGAAATATGCGTGACAAAACGCAAGTTCGCCGGTACTTGATAGACATGAATATACGTGATTACAATATACATAAATTATGAAGCGATGATAGCTCAGTTAGTAACACGCACGGACGCTGCGTCAAGGGACGCGCGTTCAAATTTATCTACAATGTACTTGAGCTACGGTAAAGGGAAAGATTATTGTGAAACTATATTTCTTATGCTTGTCTGATTAGCTACCACTGTCGAGTTGAATATGTGCCGCTAAATATCCATAGATGTGTTCCGGCAGTTGCATTTGAGAACCATATCCTCTTGTAGGATAAGCGTGTCAATCATTTTAAGCCACATCGTCATTTCCGTTATGTAATTTTGAAGCGATGATAGCTCAGTGGTAGTGTGTACGACTTCGCGTAAATGGGCGTGAGTTTGTATCCGACCACCTACAATGAGCTTGAGCTTTCGGTGAAGGAATACATAGTGAGGTAACTATAGCATGGTGGTAAGGCGTTTCTAATGCTCGCCTGGCTAGCAACCAGCCTCAAGTTGAAAATCTGCCGCTAATACGAATAGGTGTGTTCCGGCAGCTGCACTCGAGAGCCAGTTTCTCCACAGGTTTAGCGTGTCTACCAACTTGGGCCGTATCGACACTTAAGATCAGGTGCGATTATGGCCATAACGCTAAACCTTAACTATAAATAAGGCATTCGGGGTCAACGCAATACCTTTTGTTTCATCTCATTTCCCACAGACATCACTGCTTTACAACCTTCAATATTCATATCCAATACTTTTCTCACCACATGCGTTTCCTCTCTTCTCATGAAATGCCCGAACCAAGAGAAACGATCCATTTTAACTTCTCTACCACTGGAGCCACTTTCAAACTCCCTCTAACATACTTATAATTAGTTCTGATTCCTGACAGATTTATGTAAACGCGAATATTAACAAAGTTAACCGCTTAACTTAACTTAACATCGACAAACAAACTGACCAAAGTCATCGTATAAAGGTTTCCATTTTCCCCACAAGGTCCTTTAAAACGTAATATCTCAATATAAAGACGGTCATCAAATAACTATATGAATACTAATAATAAATTCATTACACTTGAAGGAAAACCGCTGAATATGGGTCAACTCGACCCGGCCCTTAACCAAACAACTTTAAGATAAAAGGTCCAAGGTTTCGTTCCGTCTCGGAACGTTTTAAACGCGGAAATTGCTATTTGAGGAGGGTCACTACTTTCCTCTCACACCGATATAGTGATGCCGAAATAAGTTATTTAATATCGACTCATCTAATCCTATGGGAGAAGGCGAATTCCGTGTTTTTATAGTATAAAAACAACAATAATAAATATAAATACTTATTGCACACAATGGCAATCGATAAAATTAAGCAATATTTAAAATATAAGTATGACATTGTTTATTTTGGGTTAGAATAAACATAAACATACACTTGATTCGCTTTGATGAACTTTGATTTTAAAACAGAGTGGAAGGAAGGGCAGATTGACGTTCCGGTGTTATCATTAAAAAAAATTTTTTTTTAATATTTATTGTCGTTAACATTAATGTAGCATATTTTATAACGTGAAAAAGTAGAAAATAAAAGACTGGAAACGAAAAACTTGAGGCGTATATTTTTCGTTTCCAATTTTTTATTTATATTATCATTTTCTACTTCTTATTATATTATGTTCCGCTTGATAATATTAGTTACATTTTAGCTCTATTCAAGCCGATCGAGAGGTTAGTTATAAATCGATTTATAATCGAAACATCGAACATTTATCGAAATAACAAACAAATCGATTTTTTCATATAATCATGCGTTGTCATCCACTTTTGAGATATGATCCGAATTTTGAGTATCAAGTTCATCGGGTAGTTTCTTTTAAAAAAAATTACATACAAACAAACATACAAGAGATCGAGTTCAGAAACACATGGTAAAAATGTCTATAGGATTTACTTTTCCTTTTCATTTATACATTGATATTAAATTAACATGGATTCTATCTGTAGAGTGGTTATTTCCAGTTATAAACAAACTGTTTCACTAACTTATCCTTATTTACAACTAATATGGTGGTAGGGTTTCTTCTAATTCCCAAGGACCTATAGGTGTGTTCCGAAAGTTGCAATTTAGAGCCAGTCCCATCACAATGCTTTACATGTCTACCATCTTGGGCCACAGTGTCACTTAACATCAGATTTTATAATAATAAACTTTATATATATATATATTATTATTTATATATTATTGTTTCATTATTATATACGAAAATTCGAAGGTAAGTAAATATAATAATGAAACAATAATATATATCAGCGCAGATATTATATAAGCAGAAAACACGTTGAAAGTACGTCAACGAATGTTTGTGCATTACGAGTACATCAACGAATTATGATTAAAAGTACTTCAACCAATGTTTCCGTATTACGTGACGGCAGCGCTCCACTATACTATAAGAAGGCGCTACGTAACGCTGGCCAGGATATATCGTAAGAGACTCCCTTATCATTTTACGAAAAAAAATGTGAGTCAACAATATGACTAATTTCTAGGGGTGTCCCCGCCGTACTCTTACATATATAAATAAATATATAGATAAAAAGAAATTAAAGCTTATTCAAATTTAATTTAACGTACCACGCAAGAGTTACAAAACTCTAGTAAAATTTAAACTAACAAATCTATTAGGAATTAATATATATATCGTAAGTGATACGTTTTTTTCATAACCATATGATTACATAACAAATCGACTTGTATCGGAAACCGAACTCTGTTCTAATTGCGATCGGTTCGACCCCAATGTGAGTAATCGACCATTTCGTTCACATCACTAATTATGACATGGAAAAATTTATAAGCGAAAGCGTTTTTATATATACTAGTGTTAGCCTACTGGTCGATATTTGGGTATAATCAATATAAAAAATTAAAATTCTTGTATATATGGGAGAAAATCTTTTAATTATAGCTCGTCAATAGCTGCTAAATGAAAAAGAATCACTTGAAGCAATGATAGCTCAGTGTTAGTGTGTAAGACTTCGCGTCAAGGTACTTGAGTTCGAATCCACCTACAATGACCTTGAGCTTTCAAACTCAGGTTTATTGCAGGCCGATTCGGATTCAAATTTAAGGCAATCACGGGGTATTCTGTTTATTATGTTTAACGAGATACTTCATACGTGTATACATTTTGGTACTTGTATTATGATGTAGATATAAAATTTTCTTTGTTTCCTTTTAACACTTGTTCTAAGGAGTTACTTGCAGTATTTTATTTCATCATATCAATCTCTACTGTGTTTACGACGGTCTCAGGAGAATTACATTATGTCCAATCACATCGTCATTTGATAACATTTGATCGCAATACTATTTTTAGATACTTTCTACTTTATCATTGAAATGCAAGCAGAAATGCAAAATATTGTAACTTGTACCGCCGGACAAGGATAACAAATCAGAGCAGTGCATTATTTATGATGAAGATCTTCCCACGGTGGCCACCACAGGATCCCTCAACCGTAAACTTAGCTCTTAGGGTCTCTTGAACTTGCTTCAACTAATTATCATTGTTTGAATTGTGTAAATACAGAAATACAAACTATTATTATTATAAATGCGAATACAATTCTATGTATTTGGTGCGTTTTACATAAAAACTGTTAGTCGAAATAAAACTAAATTAAACGGATTTTATCGCGGTTATTTATTAATTTTGATCTCGAAGTTTCGAAAGGTTTTCAGCCTTGGTAGTCACGAGGTGGACTGAGGTGTAGATTGTTAATAGAGTTAATATTAGTTTCATTTTTGTTTGTGTTCCGATCGACGCAGAAAGATCTCACAGCGTCTTGAGGTCTGGCAATTGGTCTTTTGGGTTCCGATTTAATTAAATATATAATCGGATCCAAGGCTTGTGCTAGCTTCCAACCATCTTCTGTATTGAAATGTGGATGTTTTTTAATTTAAATAGCCACGCGAATCATCCTAGGTAGGAATCGGTGTTCTTTGGTAAGGATTTGTGGCTTGTCGAATCTAAGATTATGTTTGGAGCCTTCTTCTGAATGTTCAGCAACTGCAGAATTCGTAGAGCGGCGGTGTTTAACATCAGCTATATATTCTTTTTTATTTCAATTCGATGAGTCATATTCGCGTAAACGTAAGCAATTATTATATAAATTGTTGTAGTGTTTTCGTTGAATTTTGGTAGACAGATAGACTAAATCTTCGAGAATAATTTAAGTTATGCGTAGTCGTGAAAACGAATCTTGAAGGGTCGAAATAGTGGATGAAAGTGTGTATTGAGAACTCATCGTTTCTCAAGTTAGGAGTTATTATATGTCACATGTATCTATTAGTGAGCCATAAAAAATATTCCTTGTTGCTTAAGAACCATCTCCAAAGGCATTATAATGCAGTTAGTCTAAATATACTTTGTAAAACGTTGTCTCTTATGTCTTGCGCTTCGGCTCAGCTGTGTATTTTCATTGAATGAAAACACACGGTACAATAAAGCATCCGAAAGTCTATACTTTTATTCGAAGTCTCTCACGAGTATGATGTCTTAGAAATTATGAGACTGATCGCTTCGCGGTCAGCGCAGATCCCACGGGGTCCCGTTTCACGCGATCGAATCGGGAATAGAGATGAGCGAAGTAATTTTTTACCCATCGATATTTATATCGAGATGCAAACATCGATGTAAATTTACCCAACTTTTCAATTTTTTTTTTATATTTTCGATTCCTCCTCTACGACTGTCACTTTTATTTGAATTTTACTCTCTAATAATGAATTATTCATACAAGGCTTTCAGTATGAAAATTTTATGAGCGACATTAATGTGTTTTTCATTTTGACAATCGCACTTAAAGGACAAACTTCAGATGTTTATTATGTCTATATATGTATCTATGTCTATCTACACATACATACATACATACATCACGCCTCTCTCCCATAAGGGTAGGCAGAGACCACATCCTTCCACTTGCTACGATCCTGACATACATCTTTCGCTTCTTCTACTTTCATAAGCACCTTCATACATGCTCTTCGGTTACGGATACTTTTGACCTGTCCTTTCTCCAGAACGTCCTCGATCTGATTAAGATATGTTCGTCTAGGTCGACCCTTACCAGCTTGCCCATTCACACTCGCCTTGTAAATTTGTTTTGGTAATCTTCTTTCATCCATCCTCTCTACATGCCCATACCAATTAAGCATTCCTTTCTCTATCTTTGTCACTACATCCTCTACCACAGCACAACGTTCCCTTATCACACTATTCCTTATTCCTTACATATATATACAATATACCATTTTTGGTTCACAACGTGGTGATAAGATATAATAGTTATGTTTGACTGGCTGGTGCTTGCGTGTAATACTTCTTATACTTGTATAACATCGTGATGAAACTATAGCATGATGGTACGTACGGCTTTTTCTAATTCCGGCCTGGTTAACTACAACCCTCCAGTTGAAAATCTACCGCCAAGTTCTTATAGATGTGTTCCGGCAGTTGCACTTGAGAGGCCAGTCCCTCCATTAAAACATTTAATACATAAAAGTACCTTAGAAGTAAGATGAATATCTTGACACGTTCCAATTTCTTGAAGCGACTCGCAAACAAAAAGCGATCCACAATGAGAGTAAAATGTACTCGAACGCTCATAATAATTATAATTGAGTAGCCCGAGTGACAAAAGGGCGCAACCGAGGAAATCTCGGAAACAATCTCGCGAGCCGGAAGTTGGACTACCCCCTCCAAACGGTCCTTTGAATACGTAATTACGTTTTTAGTTCTAACTTACGATGAGTTCCACTCGGGAATTTCCGTTCGACAAAAGCTGATTTTACGGACAATGGGGTCCAAATTAATAAAGTGTATAATTGTGACGAGAATTTTGTTATGAAGATTTTTGATAGCAAAGTTACGCCGCCGAAGCTTTTTAATTTTCAATAAGCTTTATAATCGACTTTTAATTGTAATTCTCAAACTAAGTGTGTTTTCTTGTTTCGAAATATCTATCGGCGTGCCTTGATAGTAGAATCTGCCAGCTTGCCGTGACGATAAACGGCAAGACTCTGGCTAAAGGTCCCTTTAGTAGGATTAACGTGTGCACCATCTTGGGAGAGATTACCACTTAAGATTAAATGAGATTGTGGCCAAGCGCTAAGACCAATAATGTATTGAAAATAGTCCACGAAGACTACTTTTACTATCCCATGTATTCCTAGTATTTTTCATTACCTTTCGCTATCTGCAAATATATAAATAAATTTGGACTCTTCACTAAAGAATTTGGCAACACCGAGTGAATTTCTAAAACTCTAAAAAGGGATAAAACAAAGTAAACTTTTCAATTATGTTGACAAATGAATTTAAAAAAAAAAGAGAAATTAAAAAAAAATGACGATTTATAATAAAATTTACCTTTTATCCCTCAGCCTGGAGGGACCATTCCATTTTATGCCATAATAGATAATTATTACATTATCAAATTTTATAATTATCCATTCAGTAGTCTAAAAGTTTTAAACGGACGGACGGACAGCCAGATAGAAATAAATAATTAAAAATATTATAAATAAAGCGGTTTTTCTGCCATCCTTACTTAATATTATAAATGAGAACGTGAGTTTGTTTGTTACGCTTTCACACCTAAACCGCTGAATCGATTATGATGATTTTTGGTATAGAGATAGATAAGACCATGGAGACAGTGACAGACTACTTTTTCTATCGAAACTTTATAGGAAACTTTTTATTGCGTCATCGGGTAATAACGCGAGCATAGTCGCGGGTAAAAGCTAGCTTATATCTATATGAAAGTTATTATGTCTTTAGTTTTGCAAAAACAAATTATCTCTACATATTCAGAGCTCACAATTATCTACATTATAATTCTAAAGGTAAAAGAAGCTCTTAAATCATCACTTCTATACATGTAATAAATCTGTAATAGAGTCATTTTTGTACATCGAAAATATTTCCAAATAAAATACCCTGGGTGTTAAAAGATAACCAACAGAACGCATTTCTAGTACTTCTAGAATCTTTGTTTGTTTGTCTTCCACCCATTTTTTTTTAATTGAACAGTGCGCTAACGACCCAGCGTGTCACCTGGTGGTAAGTGATCACAGCAGCCCATGGACACCCACAACACTAGAGGAGTCGCAGGTGCATTGCCGGCCTTTATAGGAGAGACTGGATCTCAAGTGCAGCTGCCGGAACAAACCGATTGGTATTTGGCGGCAGATTTTCAACTTGACGCTGGTAGCCAGGCGGGCATTAAGAAACCCTACAACCATGCTATGGTTATCTCACAATGTTTTCCTTCCCGGAAAGCTCAAGCTCATTGTAGATGGTTGGATTCGAACTCACGTCCCATGACGCGGCGTTCCTACACGCTATCACTGTGCTATCATCGCTCCATCATCGTCATCACTCGATGCATCACTACTAAAGTACAAAGTTTATGATAAAACGTCACCAAGGAAATCATAAAGCATATCCTCGAGTAACATTTAGTCTTTGTTTCATTAAAATCGGTTAACTGTATAAAAAGTTATTGTAAGTAAAATGACAGCGCAAAATACAAATAGGTGTGTTCCGGCAGTTGCACTTGAGAGCCAGTTCCTCCACAGGTTTTAGCGTGTCTACCATCATGGGCCGTATCGTCACTTCAGATCAGGTGAGATTATGGCCATAATACTAAACCTAAACTATAAAAAAACCACGCAAACGAATTTGTAGTTAATAACGTTATGGCCATAATCTCACCTGATCTTAAATGACGATACGGCCCAAACTGGTAGACACGCTAAACCTGTGGAGGAACTGACTCTCAAGTGCAGCTTCCAGAACACACCTATCGATATTTGGCGGCAGGTTTTCAACATGAGGGTGGTTGCTAGCCAGGCGGGCATTCGAAAAAGCCCTACCACCATGTTTGCTTTTATTATTTCTTGGTGTTAACATATTTCTTCTCTTTGTGTTCTAGAACCAGTGGGAGAATGTCAGAAAACGTGTTAACCTTTAAAGCGGACGCATCGGACAACAAGGCGAGATACACCTGCGAAGCGAAGAATGTTATGATCAGCAACACCTTGAAAGCTGAGATAGACCTTACAGTCCTTTGTAAGTGTTACGTTTTGTGTAATACAAACTCTTTGAGACGTACTGAGCACTTTATTTCCCGGATATTTTTGAAGTACAAACTCTTTGAGATGCACTGAGTACTTTATTTCGCGGATATTTTTGAAGTACAAACTCTTTGTGATGCACTGAGCACTTTATTTCCCGGATATTTTTGAAGTACAAACTCTGTGAGATGCACTGAGCACTTTATTTCGCGGATATTTTTGAAGTACAAACTCTTTGAGATGCACTGAGCACTTTATTTCGCGGATATTTTTAAAGTGCACACTCTTTGAGACGCACTGAGCACTTTATTTCGGGGATATATTTGAAGTACAAAATTTTTGAGACGCACTGAGCATTTTATTTCGTGGATATTTTTGAAGCACAAACTCTTTGAGAGGCACTGAGCACTTTATTTCGTGGATATTGATTGAGGCTTAGTTGAGTCGATCGGCTGTGTGACACTCGTTACCTGTCATCCCCTGTTCGATACCTGGCAATTTAATTACAAAAGTAATCTATATTTTATCTTAAAGGTTGTCGTTAACAGTTATTTTTATGATGAGACCCATTATCACTTATTATATAGATAAACTTAGAAGGTTACCTGTGCTGCTTAACGGTTATCGGTACGCTGTTATTATAACACCAATATCTGAAAAATAAAATAAGGCTTAGATTTGCAGTTTGATTGTCAGGTATCGAACACAGAAAACTGCATCAGAGCAGTTTAGAAGTTGACTTGGTTAAACTTTAACTTTTTTACCTACGCCGATGTAACGAAACCTTATTGGAAGTGGACGGTAAAGAGAGGTATAAACTTCGTATGTAAGTTTTTGTTGCGTCATCCAATTTTTGAGAGAAATCATTATTAACGCGAGCGAATCCGCGGGCAAAAGCTAGTAAAATATAAAAATACCCATCAAACGTTGTTTCTTTTGCAATACAGAAAAACGAAATAACGTTTTCATTCATACCCAAATGAATTTCTATTTAAGAGTAAATGAAATACCTGTTATATGCGTAATTTTTAAATACACTAAAGTGCCATAAAACTTCTATTTTCAATGAACAAATTGTCAAATCAGTCAGTTTTCGCGGCGGCCAAATGAATTGGCGCTCTCGCCTCTAACTGAGACCACAAGTTGGGCCTTAAGGCTACAGTCAGTACATGTTTACAGAGGTACAGGCAAATCACGAGCCCAATGGACAGTGATATGGGATCCGTCGCGTACAAATACTCCTATGTAACATATCGGACGGTTACGCAAAGCGAGTAAACACCTCTGTGGTTTATTTGCACAATGTATATATACATACTGGCTGGTGCGATCGACATGAAGCGACGCTAGCTCAGTGGCAGTGTGTACGACTTCGCGTCGAAGGACGTGAATTCGAATACAAACACCTACAATGAGCTTGAGCTTTCGGTTAAGGAAAACATCGTGTGGTTTAGGGCTTTTTGTAATGCCCGCCTGGTTAGCGATCAACCTCAAGTTGAAAGTCTGGCGGCGAATACCAATAGGTGTGTTCCGGCAGTTGCGTTTATACCAATTTGGGCCGATTCGTCACTTATGTTCAGGTGAGATTATGGTCATAACGATAATCCTTATTTATATAAAAACAAAACGTAAAATCCTTACCAAGTGTCTGCATAACAAAAAACATCATCATTTTCTTGAGTACTCCCCAGTCATTTGGTAGTGTGTACCGACGAAGTGTCAGAAGACTTGAGTTCGAATCCCTGCAAGGATCTTGGGATTTCGATGAACGAAAACGTCATGATGAAACCATAGCATAGTTGTAGGGATTTTAGTAATGTCCTCCTAACTAGCTACCACTCTCAAGAGGAAAATCTACCGCCAAATACTTACCTATAGGTGTATACTGACAGTTGCACTTAAATCCAGTCCCTCCGCAGGTTTAGCTTGACCACCATCTTGGGCTACATCGTCACTTAACATCAAATGAGAGTGCGGTCAGAACGCTGAATCTTAAATTTAAAAAATACGTTTTCTTCTTCCACAAGTCTCAATCTGCCGCGATCTCTTCATTCACTCCTTTTCCTTTCATCTCATTCTTCACACACTCTATCCATTTTTTCTAAGGCTTTCCTCTTCAATTATACTATGGTAAGCTTCAAGCCAAGCGGATATATAATTTTAAAGATATCGTGATAAGTAATTGAATTAGTCACTGGCATTCAGCTTATATACATGTATTTATCATAACGCTAAAAATTTTACTATAAAAACTGATAGAATAGCTAGAAATGTATTTCTTTTATTAATTTGGTCTGGCTTTTCAGTTGTAGACGTACCACTCCGAAACTATCGAATAAATTTTGTTGAGATATGACACGGTGGTAATAAATATTATATTTTAATATACATATAAGTACTTTACATCCCATAAAACGAAAGATCTAATCCGTTATAACTGATACAAGTAAATATGTTCTAGAAAGTGAGTTTATAAAGGATTCTGAAGGAATTTTCTCCGTTCGACAACTGAAAATATAATCTGTAACTAAATTTATGTTCCTTATTTTAAAACAAACGTCCCTGTCGCGTCTCTCTGGCTTTCAGTCCGCGGATAAACTCAAAAAGTATCGAACGGAATGAATATAAAAATCATGATACATTCAAATATCTATTAAGTAGTTTCTGGAATATACTTCCATCGGTTTGTTTGTTGTGTAGGTCACCACAGTACGGTTGACGCGTCATAAACAATACTCAATGTTGCATAATGTTTGCTAAAGGGGTTCAGTCATGCGTGACCTTTACCTTTGTAAACAGACGGTGGACTTGCGTACCTTCGGGACATTTTAGGCGGATCTTTGTCGTCTGTATAAATAAAAACTGCTGTTTGTATGTTTGTATACATGATATAGGTAGGCTCCGATATCGTCCTACCGACGTTAAATTGGGGACGCACGTGTATGATGTACATATTTCTGATGTGAATCATCGATGACAGCACCTTGGCAGTAATATCTACCCTCTTGTGACTTTTTACGTACTTTAAAAAGATATATAAAGATTATTGTGTGTATGTGTGTATGTGTATGTGTGTGTGTGTGTGTGTATGTGTGTGTGTGATCAATTAAGAGAGTCTTTATATAGTTCATAGGTTTAGCTGATGTTAAATAACGATGTAGCAAAATATGGTGGACACGTTAAACCTGTGGAGGGACTGGCTCTCAAAAACAACTGCGGGAACACACTTGCATGTAATTAAAGTATAGAATTATTAGTTGTAAATCTAGACTAAATAGATACTATGAAGCGATGATAGCTCAGTGGTAGTGTCTACGACTTCGCGTCAAGGGACGTGAGTTCGAATCCAAGCACCTACAATGAGCTTGAGCTTTCGGTGAAGGAAAACATCGTGAGGAAACCATAGCATGGTAGTAGGGCTGTTTCTAATGCCCGCCTGGGTAGCTACCACCCTCAAGTTGTAAACCTGCCGCCAAAAGCCAATAGGTGTGTTCCGGCAGCTGCACTTGAGAGTCAGTTCATCCACAGGTTTAGCGTGTCTTCCAACTTGGGCCGTATCGTCACTTAAAATCAGGTGAGATTATGGCCATAACGCTAAACCTATATATATTTTATATACCTATATAAAAAAATACTGCGAAAAGTACGCGCACGAGGGTTAATGCCATTTCGGTCTAATAATAGTAAGTCTTTAATGTGAAATTAAATTGAAGGGGAAATTGGGGCTTTAGGATATGACCGGGATGGTAAAGAGTTAGTATAAGATCAGTTCGAATTCGACTACAAAACAACGTCCGTCAATAACAGACTCTCTGTACTTACTTATACTCATCGCATTTCATTTACAATCGGTGATACATTATGTGTGTTATAACTAAATATGTTCCAATCAGCAAACTTGTAAAAGGATTCTGATGCCATGTTCGAGCCTTTAAAAGTAATAAAAAATTAAAAAAAACTGTACACGTCATTGTCACGTCACGCCGCGTAACTATAATAAGAACGAAAGCAAATTAAGTAGACTAACATCTCACATATGTTAAGTTTTTTTTTTTTTTCTGCCTTAGTCGCTCCTGCCCACGTGACCATCTCAGGACCATCTGAGGCAAGGGTCGGCGATCCGGTGCCTCTGACCTGTAGCACTGCTCCCTCGAACCCAGCTGCTGATATCAAATGGCTCGTACTTGGCAAACAGCATAAGGAAGTCAGCAACAGAACAGCTATGTCCCCGGAAGGTAAGAGAATGCGCTATATTATTTCTTTTTTGTCATAGCCAGGATAATTTTTAACTATGACATATAGGTTATCTTGAATTGCCCGATAAATAAGCTCCAAGGATTTATAGTATAATTGTCTCTGCCTATTTAAAACGATACATTTTTTACGGTGTTAAAATAAGTTTACGAATCTCGTTCTGACGTCTGTTTGGATTTGTTGAAAGTACGTTTGACTTTCCAGGGGCAGTTCTATAGAAATTCCCTACTTTCTGCAAATTGTTCCACATTAAACGGAAACTCCTTGCGCATTTAATTTTTTTTTTTACATATAGTTTCGGTTTATCATTATGGCCATAATCTCACCTGATCTTAAGTGACGATACGGCCCAAGTTGGTAGACACGATAAACCTGTGTAAGAACTGGCTCCCAAGTGCAGCTGCCGGAACACACCTATTGGAATTTGGCGGCAGGTTTACAACTTGAGGGTGGTAGCTAGCCAGGCGGGCATTTGAAAAAGCCCTACCACCATGCTATGATTTCCTCACGATGTTTTCCTTCACCGAAAGCTCAAGCTCATTGTGGATGCTTGGATTCGAACTCACGTCCCTTGACGCGAAGTCGTACACACTACCACTGAGCTATCATCGCTTCAAAAATCGCTTCATCCAGTTTGTAAGACCATTTTAGATCAATTTTAAACTTCACAGATTTAACATTATTGCCACAATCCCGCCTGATATTATGTGATGATGTGACCCAAAATGATGGCCATGCTAAACTTAGTGGACGGACTGACCCTCAAGTGCGACTACCGGAACACACCCTTAGGTATTTGGTCGCAGATTTGCAACTTGGAGGTTCCAGCTAGCCAGGAGTATCAGGAAAAGTCCTACCACCATGAAACAATACAGACTAAAAAGATCTAGGCAGTTTTAGAATTAAAAAAAAACGCAAATTAGCCATCTTACGTTTAGAACTAAGCAAGACGGACGCAACCTGAGAGCTTTTGTCTAGAGTATGGAACCTAAAAGAGCTATCGACGAGCCTGAAACTGAAAATATATGGACAAGCGCATATTCCAAATTCTCGCAGCTTCAATTATCGTCTGTTACATTCGATGTGCTTAAGACGGGATTTAAAATGTACTGTTGGGTTATTTCCACCAGGTGGCTGGATAACAACTTCCAATATCACCGTTATTGTGGAGCCAAACAGGCGCTCCGTGGTCGTGGTTTGCCACGGCATCAACGCGCAACTAACGGAGAATGTTGTCGCCACTCATACCATCAACGTGCTATGTGAGTATTGCTGTTTTTTTTTTTTAGTTAAGGTTACGTTATGACTATATCCTCACCTGATCTTAAGTGCGATACGGCCCAAGTTGGTAGACACACTAAATCTGTGGAGGAACTGGCTCTCAAGTGTGCTGCCGGAACACACCTATTGGTATTTGGCGGCAGGTTTACAACTTGAGGGTGGTAGCTACCCAGGCGGGCATTAGAAAAAGCCCTACCACCATGCTATGGTTTACTCACGATGTGGCCCAAGTTTGAGAGCAAGTGCCACTGCCGGAACACACCTATAGGTATTTAGGATTTCCAGCTTGAAGTTGTTAGCTAGCCAGATGGGTATTGGAAAGTGCCCTACCACCGTGCTTTGGTGTTGTCACGATGTTTCCTCCACCGAAATCTCATGCCCATTGTATGTTGTTGGATTTGAACTGACGTCTCTTGACGCAAAGTCATACACACTACCAACTCAGCTATCATCGCAATATAGTACCTTCTTTTAACAACAAGAATTTTCTAATTTAGTGCCTACCTATCTAACACTATATAAAGAGGATAGCGTTGTATGTTTGTAACGAGTAAACTCAAAAACTATAGTACCGATTTCGAAAATTCTTACACCATTATATATCCATAGTACATTATCCCCGAGTAAATTGGGCTACATTTATTATTAGATGAAATTAGGGATCCCTAGGCAGAATAGTTTGTGTTTGTTTCGACGCGCTAATCTTAGCGTCTACGAGCAGAATTTCAAAAAATATTTTTGTATTCGATAAAGCAGCCATTGTGGGAGGCATTATGTTACTTTACATCACGCTACTTCTAATAGGAGTAAAACGGTATTGAAAAATGTTATAAAAAGGGCACAATCTCACACCGCAAGCTCAGGCTCATTGTAGGTGGATTGGTTTCGAACTCACGTCCCTTGACGCAAAGTCGTGCACACTACCACCGAGCTATCATCGCTTTTACGTACATAATTCTTATTTTACGCACTCGATGACCTTTTATTGCTCTGAAAATAAATTCTCTTCAAAAATTTTCATATATTTTCGCTTATTTAATCATTTCGGTTGGAAAAAACGAAATCGCACGCATTTAGTCTCGAACGAAACTTTAAATCGTCTCTGCGGGGACATTCACAAACGTGTCGTCGAATGCGGCCACATATATTTTCAGATCACGTGCTGGATGGATTCTGTATTGCAAGTTACTACTAACGTGGTAAATTCAGATGAAATCATTTTAACAGGTATTTATTTTTTCAACGGTATTTTTGACCCTGTCAAATTGTGAACGTTTTCTTTCTACTAAAAGTTATTTTTTCTCCCTTAAGAGCACTATTTTTTGGATGTAAAGTACTCATTGCCCTTTGGAACACTCGCCCGGGTTATTTAATTCTTGTCGCTTAGCATTCTTATTATTTAGCTTGTCTTGTAAGGGTCTAAGGGGTAGATAGCATATAACCTTTCTGAATAATTAGGTTGACACATGAAAAAATAATTTTTCATGTAGTTTTTAAAATCATCACATTCAAACTAAAAATCTACAACAAATGCGCAGGCGAATATGGGATCAAAACAATTTATCCCACAGTGAGCGAGTTCGAACACTGATTTCCAGACGTACAGTTTTACTAAACAGCGTAATACATTATTTTTAAACTAACACTGCTGTTCAAAGCGCTTGACAGCTTTTGTTATGTGGGTAATATGACTGCAAACTGCTCCGCAAAACATCAGGGAGCCATAAAAAGTTATTGCAGAAGAGTAGGAACGTATTCCTCAAAATATTATTAAAAATATCGAGAAAAGCACGCCTAGAAGATATCAAGGCTTGACGTTGACAAGAGGAGAGGTCACACTCGTTATTAGGTTATTAATAAATTAAAGACAACGTGGAATGAAATCCACCGCTAAGCTAGCTAAGCTGAATCGAGTCGTTTTCTGCCGTTGACAAGTTTATTAAAGTTTTTCGAGCTATTATCGGTTTCAAAGGCGCCGATACCGCTGAAATACTTCGAGAACTTTCCCCCGAGTGTAAATCGATGTGGTTCAAAACGCCGGTTGTGTTTATTCGACGTAAAGTATTAACAGGACTAGCTTTTGTAAGCAATTTGGAACATAAGCCATAAGCTTTATTTTGTAAATGTAAAATGTATTTCTGTTTAGTTTACAAGTTTAGGGTTCAGGTCACTGTCTCATCTGATGCTAAGTGACGATGTCAGCCAAGAACGTGGACGCGCTAAGCCCAGTGGAGAAACTTGCTCTGAAGTTTAGCTGCCGGAACACATCTATAGCTATTTGGTGGCAGATTCCCTGCGTTCGTATGCGACCAGCGTACGTCACGGTTCGTAAACCGGTTTGGCAGGAGACGCCCAAAGGACTGCAAGTCCGAACGACCTTACCCGCCAGAGAAGAAGTCAGAGTAAGAGTCTCTTACGAGACTAGAAGAATTGCGAAAGCCATCGCTGGATTCGAACAACACGGAAGTTTGAAGTGTCGCCGTGGTGCGTTTTAGTGGGTAATGTTGGGTGATTAGCACACGATGACCTTCATGGCCTGAGCCCGGGTAATGCGTTTAAATATACACGTTTCGATGGGATCCGTAAAGACTAGGATGATAAACCCACGTTAAATAATGTGTGGTAGTTAGTCAGACAGGTATTAAAGAAAGCTCTACCACCACGCAATTTGTCCGTAACATTGATTACTTTTTGCTGCCTAGGCTTTAGGCATATCTTTACCCATGGCACAGAATATATATATACATATTCAAATATAAACAGAATAATTTATCTTCTCAGCACACCTACAATAAATTTAATATAGAAAATACTTAGATATAAATATATTTATGTATATTTTTTTAAGAAATCCACACACGCGTTTGGAATATAATTTTTTTTCCAATTACGTATCTGTCAAGCCGTCAGATACAGACGTGAGGTGCTAAGCTTGATCTTAGATCGAACTTGAAAGTTCAAACGCCCCCGTGACTTCGCGTTTATTACTTTTAACATGATTTTAAATATGTCTTTTCGCTTCGTGAGGCTACGATATAAAAGACTCGTGAAAGGTCGATTTTGCTAAAATCTTAGGTTAGATCGATTAAAATCTAACAGACAGGTGTTGAAAAATCCGTTTGAAGTTTCTCAATTCAAACAAATTATGCTGAAAATTTGGAAAATCGGAAAGTGCGCGCCTCATGTTACTCATTTAATTTTGAAGAAAAAGGAAAGAAGCAGTACTACTGTCTTATTTAATTATTTATTTATTATTATTTCTATTTTGCTGGCCACAACAACTCCATAGACAGTTTTACCTAGAGAGGCTCTATCATCTTGAAGAGCTAAACTCTTTGTTATAAAATAGCGTTCGACTCGGCTGTATGGTTTCGGTGTCTTTACCTTTTGCTTAAAAAGAAAAAAAAATGAACTTGTAAATGTAATTTAAAAAACGAGGCGCAATTAAATCCATTTTACTAGGCTATTTATATTAAATAGGTAACTGGTTAATGTTACCCTAAAGACAATAGACGAAACCCGGTCTGGATACGTCAATTTTCTCGGAAGTTATCGTGACCATCCTATAAAATAATTCGGAAGTCTAAGTATAAATTTTTTTCAAGGTAGCAAATAATATTGATTTCTACAAAATATGAGATTATTTATTTGCAGGGTTTTCTTGAATTACATCTACTTATATTATCGTATAAATGTAAATTTGTGTTTGAGAATCAGAAATTGCTCGATCTTGACGTAGATTAGACCATAGTCTCACTCGCTTCACGGTATGAGGCGTCCATTTTATATATGAATGATCAATTTGTCTAAAACTTTAAGGCTTCAGCGAGCCGAGATAGCAATTACAAAGAAATAAAACAACGGGTAAAGTCTACCAGAAACCTATTTTTTTTTTTTGTAATTGATATCGACTTTAATAATCAATTTCGCAAAAATCATAATTCAGATTGAATATCCATTACCGATGTATATAAATATTATAACAGGGAAAGTTTGTTTGTTTTTTAACGAAGTAATCTTAGGAAGTACCAGTCTGTATATATATTATTTTATAGGGCAATCTTTGCGAAAGGTTTTGGGCTATTTGACATTCGGCTGCCAGCAATAGAAGTAAAGCTGTAATGAAAAAGTATTACAGAAACAAACAAAAAATTAAGAAAAAAACATACCACCAGTATGTAATAAGAAATCCTTTATAGTGGGCGATATGTCAACAGTTTCGATGAAAAGAATTCTTTACGTTTTTATAGCGATTGACCATAATTTTGACCACAAAACGAACAGTCGTGTTAATAAACATAAAAATACATCGCACCGTCTGAATCCGTTTAAATCCGAAATTTAAACAACAAAATGGCGAAACTATTGCGGCCCGAATATAAATAGTGCGGTAGAGCGGTCCACATCCGGTCTCGCGAATTATCATAATATTTACCGGAAACGGAAGCGCGGTCCAACATGGCGCCCTGGGGTTTAGGGTTCCGTTTGCGTTGTACAAATATAATAAAATTATACAGTAATACATTTTGAAGTGACATATATTAATTTAACACATAAATGAAGGGTGATTGTATTACAATAAATTTTAATTTATTTCCAAGCCTTATATGTACTTTTCAATATCCATTTAAATATTGAAATTATTAAAAATATCATGAGCTTAAGTGTCAATATTTTATTACTAGTTGCGTATGTTATTTCGGACGCTGGTAAAGTTTACTTTTAATGAAGCATCCATATTGGGAAAAAATGGAGCCTTTCCTTTTTCCAAATGACGACAAAATCTGTTATAAAAAATTCGTTTACAACAAAACAAATAAATATAGATACAAGTCATACATTTTTTTACATAGATGCATGAAGAAATTATTTAAATGCACTCATGTAATTTTACTAGAAATAATTTGCCTAAAAAAATGGGCTTTTAAGAAAACTACAATTATATAGGGGAAGTCAAGAAGCGAAAAGGTGTCCAAATATTTAGACAGATACGCGAAATATATGCGTATGTATATATGTGTATAACGTTTTTAGGTAGCCTCAATAGATCTTCTAAAAGATATAATAACTGTATAGATAGACGAGTAGTTAAAACCTGATAATAATAAACGGTTCAATAATAATGTTAGGATGAGATACAAACTTCTTAGCAAACCAAGGATTCACCGTAAGGGTGTCAAGTACATTATGAAACCTAATGGTTGTGACAGAGAGAGGATAACACGAGAGCGTCCGAGACTTGCGACCCAGATGTAGGTTTAAGGAGGCCTCTTTTCAACAATTGTCAACACTCACCTGCACTTCTCCTGTTTCTCTCCGCCCAGTATAAGTAATTCCCAATAATGATTTACAGCATATACATGAAAACAGTGTCAATAATAGAGAAATATAATTCTTATGTCCCTTCGGTAATGTTCGAGCTACGTACGATGAACATGCCTCAAGTGCCAAGCCTAAAATAAAGCCAGGGCTACGCTTGCATCGCGCTTTATACTAATCGACGTTATAAACTACTCTCCTATAACTATACTTTGTCATAAACACCCACACTATAACAACATATCTGTATGTAAATATTTGTAGGATTTATGTAGGTTTAATTTATTTCTTAGCTTAGCCTTTGCGTATAAATGCGACTGTGTGCGAGTGTAGGGTAGACAAATAAATGAACACTGACTTACTATTTATTATATTACAATAATTGCTACAACTCGAAAGGTATAAATAAATACTTTATTGTTGGAACAATTATACAATTAAATTAAATAACACAAACAAAATAGGCCAAAAAAAATTTTTTTTTACTTTATATTGGTTATTTTTATTATAATATGTGATAAGCCATCATTTTCCTTAATTATTGCACAAACGTGAAAAGTATACATGGTGGTAGGGCTTTTTCTAATGCCCCCCTGGTTAGCAACCACCGTCAAGTTGATAATTTTCCGCCAAATACCAATAGATGTGCTCCGGTCGGTTCACTTGAGAGGAATTGTCCTCTACAGCTTTAGTTTGTTTACCAACTTGGACCGTATCGTCGCTTAAGATCAGACAAGATTATGGCACATTGACGATAAAAAAAAAGTATTAAAAAAATAAAAATATACTGAATCCCAGATTTCTTTTTCAAATCAACCTTATATCCACTTTGGCTTAACACTCTAAGCCTCTCGTAGGCTTAAGGTGAAAAGTGTTTTCCTCTAGCTCTCTCTTTTCCGCTTCCCTGTAAACGATTTTCCATCTCGCTCTTCTTACAGACTTTATATTTTTAGTTAGATTTTAATTATACTTAGTTACGGAGCGCTGCAGTGTTCCAAGTTTGTTGTATTATCATTTAATTATATATCATTATAGCTTACCTTTAACGATGATTATCGTGATGATATACAAACAGCATATAACATAATATGTTGTATAGTTATAATTCATGTTAATACTACCTGACCCGATGAACTTCGTATCACCTATACTCTGGAATGCTAGATGGCGTTAAAGTAGCTAGGTTTTGAGATTTTTTGACAAACATTTTTTTTTATTTTTCGTAAAAAAAATCCAATTAAAAGTATCTTATGTTACATCTAACACCTCCAAGAGTATGTGTAGAAAGATTCACTATAATCGGTTTAGTAGTTTCCGCGTGAAAGCGTAACAAACAGACTTACGTTCACATTTATAATATTGGACCTACCAGTGGATATCCAAAAAAATTATATATTTCATAGACCTATTATTGCGACTTTCGATTATTAACTATTACGCTATCACCAACAGGAGCACATCTGTATTATAAAAAGTTATAGGAACGGGTGAAAATTATTAATTTTTTTTTTTCACGTGAACGAAGTCACGGGTTCAGCCTATCTATAATACACCAGAAATCTTTTACTCATAGTTACCGAAAATGTGTAAATATGCCAGAGCTATTTCAAAAAGTAATTCCCTTTAGTAGTCCTTATATAGCTACTATCTCTGGACCTTATTGAGCTTACCATCAGGTGAAGTACGGTCATTCTGCCGAGCCAGGAAAAAAAATATATATATTTTATTTATATGAATAGCAAATAATTTACCTCCCAATATTATTTTCCATACTTCTACCAAATATCATGAGCATATTTAAAAAAAAATCATTTATACCATAAATAGCCCCACCCGACAACTTTTAACTTATACTTTTCTCAATAACAATCTATAATATGTACGTGTAAATAGTTCTAAAACTATCACTTAGATATACACTTAGGTATGTACATAGAAATACGAGTAAATCCGCGTGTCGGGTGTAGTACTTATAAATGTCGTTTATAACATCGTAAACTTTGACATCAAATTAAGTCCTTTTATGAGATTCTGTCAATTTTCCGAACATCAAACGAAGGTCTCATTCAATTATCCGAAGACAAATATTCAAGTAATTAACTTAATACTTGATTCGCATAAGATCAAAGGCTGTATTCTGTCTCTGACGTTGACAGGATTTGTTAAATAAAAAAAAAATAGAAAAAAACCAACAGTTTCCTCAGTCAACATCTTTTATGAGGCGTTCGGTTGATGTGACTGATTTTTTACCGTGTGACAATCGTAACGTTTTAAAGTGATAATGGCTCAGTTGGTAGCGTGAATGGACTTGAGTTCGAATCCACCTACAATAATCCTGAGCGTAAAGGAAAGCCATGGCATGGTGGTACGTCTTTTTCTACTGCTCAACTGGATACCTATCACACTCGAGTTGTACTCGAGTTGTACCGACAGTTGTACTTGAGAGCCAGTACCTCCACTGGGCTTAGCGTGTCTACCATCTTAGGCCGTATCGTCACTTAACATCTGTTTTAACATCAATTTTTTTTAGTTAATGTCTAAATGGCCACAATCTCACCAATGTTGTGACGATGTATCTGAAGATGGTGGCCACGCTGAACCTAGTGGAGGGACTGGCACTCAAGTGCAACCGCCATAACACACCCACAGATACTTGTGCGCCAGATTTTCAACCCGAGGGCGGTAGCTAGCCAGGCGTGTATTAAAAAAGCTATACTATACTATGGTTTCCTCACAATGTTTTCCTTCACCAAAACCTCATGCTTATTGTAGGCAGATTCAAACTCACGTCCGTTGAGGTAGCGTCCATACACACTACCTACTGCGCTATCATCGCTTCAAATTCTTTATAGTCTGTTTTGTGAGTAAAATCACACATATCTCTATATGCATATGTCGTTGTAATTTAGCATTTCACTTTAAAAGGCCTAAATATCCCTAGAGTGATGTAGATCATCTAAGCATGTAGGTATAAAGCTTGACATTCCCAAATCGCATATGGCACGCACAATAGTATGTTACGCTCAAGCGAGGTAACGACCGCGATGATTATAAACGTGGGGCCACGAAAAATGCGTCGCGTTACGCGTTGACCGGTTACCCGCTATCGCTTACAAGGTATATTATGGAATATCATTACATATATAGTGAGAGATAAATCAAATCAAATCAAAAAATCTTTATTCAATTTAGGCCCTAAGAAGGCTTATGAACGTCAAGAATTACTGACAATTCGGAAAGTAACGCAGTCAAGAACCGAACCAAGACTCGATCTGCATCTTTTTTATTCTTATTCTTATGCTTATAAACAATAATTTAATGTGTAACATTAATTATTAGCGAATGTACAGAGTGGGACGTCAATTCCAGACATCATGATCGCTCACATATTGTGATCCACCCTATAATAGCGTTAAACTTGGTTATCCATGGATTCACCGTGCGGGTACTATATCCATCGTGTGACAGAGAGCGCTAACTCCACGCAGTTGTGACACGAATATAGTTTTATATTAAATGATGATTTATCAAAAGAATAATGTCGGTGTTTTTGACACGCAGATTTGTTTAAATAAGGTTTATACATTTTGTTATTTATCGCAATATAAAAACATATCTTAATTAGTCTCCCTGTATACATATATTTTGTTATCGTGCTCTGTAGACGCCGATGGTAATATGTTGAATCCAAACGTACGAAGATCCGAACGCCGTTTTGATGGCCTCATTTTAAAGCCTACGTGATAGGAATAAGGCATTAGAGGACAGGCGATATCGTAAATTGTATTTATTGAACACATCTCAGTACTGATTTTACTCAGTTATATCGTTTGACCGCTGACCGCGGACCGAAGTCGAACTTGCGGTGTGGTCACATCGCGAGCGAGTTTACGAGGCGATTTTGAATTTATTTCGTGCTGCTCATGAATTTCCCTTCAAGGGTACAAAGGTGCTGATATAACGTCGAGACGAGATTAACTTGAGATGTGAACACATTGAAAGCGAGTTTACGAGGCAAATTTGAATATATTTGGAGGTTTTCTTGAATGTCCCTTCAAAGGTGTAAAGGTGGTAATATATACAGTCAAAATCGATATCCTTGGTTAGGTTATAGGTTCACTTGCAATATTATATCTAAACTATTATATATTTAATTTATTCTACAAATGTGAATGTAAGTTTTTTTTTTATAGTTAAGGTTTAGCGTTTTGGTCATAACCTAACCTGATCTTAAGTGAAGATATGGCCCAAGATATAGCATTCGACTATATCTAAATGTGTTATTAATTATATGGATTTTTTTTATAGTTAAGGTTTCGCGTAATGGCTATAATCTCACATGATCTTAAATGACGATACGGCTGAAGGTGGTAGACACGCTGAACCTGTGAAGGAACTAGTTCTCAAGTGCAACTGGCGGAACACACCTATTGGTATTTGGGGGCAGATTTTCAACTTGAGGGTGGTAGCTAGCCAGTCGGATATAAAAAAAAGCCCTACCACCATACTATGGTTTCCTCACGATGTTTTTCCTTCACCGAAAGCTCAAGCTCATTGTAGGTGGTTGGATTCGAACTCACGTCCGTTAACGCAAAGTCGTACACACTACCACTGAGCTATCATCGCTTCAAAACTCTTCTTTCACGCTCTATAAAGCGATCATCATGGAATTTCGCATACACGTTGTCAGGGATAAGGAAATGGATATAGAGTTCTTTAGATACACTAAAAAGTACTGATACAAAAAAATACATATCTTTTATTTCCAAGCGAATGAAGTCGCGGATCCAATTATCAATAGATAATTAATTATATAAAAGAATTTTAAAAATCGCAAACACAATTAAAAGTTCACGAGCTATTTTAAGACCAATTTCAAAAGGGACGCTACAAACGTTGCGAGAATTAATTGCATTTATTAATTACTTTAGTTTCGATATAATAGTAGATTGGTGTGGTGACGAATTAAAATAGTTAGGTTAAGTACTAGCCGTTACATTTGTTTTCATCTTCCCAACTAAAATCCCCTTTCTAATGTGTCCTAAGAAGCGTCACTAGAAAGACAATGCAGTGTTTCTTTTGGATTGCTTTTCTCGGTTTTTGTTCTTTTGAACCGAAAGAAGTTACTATCAAGTATTGTATCGGTATTTTTAATATTTAGAATCGTAATCAATCAGCACACAGTACCTTTTTAATTGAATTTCATAATTGATTACATTTGGATATAAAAACGAAATAATATAACAACTGTATATACTAGATGAATAGATTGTTAGTACACGGGACCTCCTATTTATACATATAGATAGCTTTCAATGAAAGCATTAAAAAATGTTTACACTTATTTTATCTGTTTTATGTTTTTTTTTTTATCAATAGCGGAAAACATAAGCCTTGCTATGCTATTTAAAAAAAATATGATAAAGAATTACAAAGATATTCCTTTGCCTCTTAAAATTAAACAATTGATAGTTTAGTGTACTATTATCAGTGGTAGTGTGATGTTCAATGACCTTAATGTCTTATTCTATGTAGTAATGTTTTAATCAATGATAGCTCAGTTGTAGTGAGTACGACTGCGCGTCAAAGGACGTGACAGCAAATCCAACCACCTACAATGAGCTTGAGCTTTCGGTGAAGAAAACATCTTGATAAAACCATAGCATGGTGGTAGGGCTTTTTCTAATTTCCGCCTGGCTAGCGACCACCCTCAAGTTGCAAATCTACCGCCAAATACCAATAGGTGTGTTCCGGCAGCTGCAGTTGAGTCAGTTCCTCCACAGGTTTAGCGTGTCTACCAACTTGGGCTGGATTGTCACTTAGCTATAAAAAAAAAATTGGAAAAATAATGAATAGAGTTAAGATTATTGTTGGCTCTTCTGGAAAACTAGGGTGTTTTCTAAATTGTTTAAAGTATGTTTAACTTTGATAAATGCACTTTTAGGACCCAAATTAGAATAATTATTCGCTGGTTGGTAAAATACAACTACTGTTGATAAATTTCGATATCAAATTAATCACGTTTGAGGGGATTCGTATTTACCAGCTAAACTTTAACTAAAAAAATATATATTTGAAATCCAACTTGAAGTTCCCGAGATTAGCGCGTTCAAACCGGCAAAAATTTTCCGCTTGCTAATATTAATATAGAAAGTACAAAGCACGTACTCGCTAACAGTGTGACCACACCCGAATAAGTTTCTCCATTTGCAGTAATAGCCTCAGTACAGTGATCGTTTATGAAGACATTGCCTTCTCTAATATAGCGGCTTCAGTCTAGACGGGATTTCGTCTTGATTCCAAGATTAATCTTTCTTAATTCTACTGTTAGGTTTAATTTATTTTTAACAAGTAACATGCGTTATTAAAAGTTTCATGTGTGAGTACAGATTAATCACATTTGTAAAGCTCATATACTTAATTAAAGACTTAACTACTGATTATTATTATTTAGTTTAAATTTTTTTTTTTTTTTCTCTGTATATAGATATATATTTCGTTTAATAAATTAGACGACTCAATATGAAGGTTTATACAGCGTGTATTATTTCTCTCTTTATGCCACTTCCAATAACATTTTCAAAAGTGACCTGTCACCGTCTCCTGGGTCCCATGCATCTGTCTATCAAAATTTATCACTATCGATTCAGCGGTTTAGACGTGAAAGCCAAACGACAAACAAACTCACTTTCGCATTTATAATATTAGTGTACGTATAGAGATAGATAGGGATACTAAAGTTGTAACTGAATCAAAACATAATTTTGTTTCGAAAATTATTACTATGATTTCATGCTAATGCGCAACACACAGGCAGACGGGTGATCTGTTGGTAGGCGGTTACTGTCGCCTATAGACAGCTTAAAACCAAGGGTGTTCCAGCCACGTTGCTAACCTTGGAGACAGTATTTTAATCCCTTTTTGAAGAAACCCATATCATAGTTCAAGGTGAAAGTGTGCTAGGTAGCCGATTCCTTAGATTATCTAATATACTTTGTCATTGGATATAGGGGTCTGAGTTTATTTTGAAGCGATGATAGCTCAGTGGTAGTGTGTACGACTTTGCTTCAAGGGACGTGAGTTCGAATCCATCCACCTACAATGAGCTTGAGCTTTCGGTGAAGGAAAACATCGTGAGGAAACCATAGCATGGCGGTAGGGCTTTTTCTGATGCCCGACTGGCTAGCTACCACCCTCAAGTTGAAAATCTGCCGCCAAATACCAATAGGTGTGTTCCGGCAATTGCACTTGAGAGCCAGTTCCTCCACAGGTTAAGCGCGTCTAGCAACTTGGGCCGTATCATCACTTAAGATCAGGTACGGACTATCTGTTACTGGCCAGTTGGAGATTAGAAAATACCCAACCATGATGTTGTTACTGTTCTGGTCACAATCTCACCTGATGTTAGGTGACGATGTGGACACGCTAAGCCTAGTGTAGGGACCGGTTCCCAAGTGCAATAAGTATTTAGCCGAAAAATTTCAAATTGAGGGTGGTAGCTAGCCCAACTACCACGCTATGGTTTTTCCTCACTCAAGCTCATTGTTGGTGGATTCGAGCTCGAATCCCTTGACGCGCCGTCCGTACACGCTACCACCTGAGCTATCATCGTTACAAAATGTATCATACATGCAAAACAATAACTAGAATATCTCTCGTTTTTCTAGACCCACCATCAGCGCCAATGATCACCGGTTACATACCCGGAACTACGCTAGCGGCCGGCACAGTCCAGAAGTTATCTTGCATCTCCACCGGCGGGAATCCTCTGGCTTCTTTGACGTGGTTTAAGAATGATAAAAAGGTAAAGTTAATATACTCTTTAGCACCCCACAGCTTATTCTTTCTTAACACTGTTCTCTCAAACAGTAAATTCCAAATTAGTTTTCTAATATGGCCAGAATGCCATTTAATAATTTCAAATCTAATTAAATCAAAAATCTTTCTATAATTTAGGCGCTTAGGAACGTCGAAACTACTACCGGTTCATAAAGTAACGCAGTCATCGAGAAGAACCGACAGGAAACTCGATCTCCATCTTTTTTATAGGTCTTACTCTTATCTTTTTTATATAACAGTCTAATGTGTACAGTAGTTATTAGCGGATGTACAGAGAGGGTCGTCAGTTCGAGACATCACGATCGCTCACATATTGATCCACCTCATATTACGCGGTATCTGTATAGACTACCACTGAGCTATCATCGCTTCGTTTCGCCTTTAGATTTGTAGTAGGTATTTGATTTGTTCAATCAAATACCTACTAAGTTCAATAAAAAATTGAGTACCAGAAAATCTACCCTTCGGTAAAGCAAGGCATGTTAGACCAGTTGGTTTATATGAAGGCCAAATCCCAAATAATCTCACGTGTTTTTCTCCGTAGATACATTCAGTAACAAAGACCACGGAGAAGTCGGTGGCAGCGGAGATATCAATATTGACGAACGTCACCGACAATCAAGCCCAGTACAGATGCGAAGCAACAAACAGCGCCACCGAGATACCGCTCTTCGAAACTGTCACGTTGAACGTGCACTGTGAGTATCAATTCCATCTATTTACAGTGATTAATTAACTAGGATGGGCTGCCGAAATTCAATATTATACATTCACCCATTCATTCATTCACTCGTTCGTTCATTCGTTCATTCACCGCAAAAATATATCTGCCGCTAAACACTAATAGGTGTGTTCCGCCATTTGCACTTGAGAGGCAGTCCTTATAATAATTCCGACAATGCACCTGCCATTCCCCTGGAATTGTGGGTGTCCATAGACAGCGATGATCACTTAACATCAGCTGACATGCTTGCTCGAATGCCTGCTATTCGATAAAACATGTATAAATAAATTAAAAAACTCTAAATTATTACTGGATAAATGAACGAGTTCGTGAACAAACGAACAGATTGACTAGTGATGAATAGATCAAAAGATTAACGAAATAATGAGTTAATATAGGAACGAAGGGTTCCTCGATAAAAAAATGCATCTATACAGAATAAACTTCGCAATAATGCAATTGTGCAATGTAATATAATTATGCAAATACTCATAGGTTTGTATGATAATTTTACGACACATTTGCTATCGGTTCGGCAAGTTCGTATTGTTTTATTGTTGTTTTAGCATCAATTATTGTAACTGTATTACAATTGTATTTAATTTTTCATTAATTTCGAACTATAAATTTATTAATCTCATTCTTTTGTCTTCTAGTCTTATGTATTAGATCATGGTAATCTGATTAATAATTAATAGATGGGAAAAATGGATGAACTATGAACGAATGAATGACTGACTGACTGGACGTATTGATGAATGAATGAGCGTACGAAGAAATGAATTACAATATTTAATAATGAAAGAAATAATTCATAAACAAATTTAATGAGAGAAATTTCTTATAACAATGGGAAGATCACGAAAATCTTATAACAGATGTATACATAGGCCTATAACAGCATACAATTTATATATCTCGTTGACAGTTGCACCAGAAGCAGTAAAGGTGCGTGTTGAACCAGAAGAACTTAAACCTGGAGTCGAAGCTACGCTCTATTGTGATGGTGCTTCAAGTAATCCGCCCGCAGCGCTATCATGGTGGCGTGATGGTATACCCGTTCAAGGTTGGTCAAAGTATATTCTAGAAATATGAAGGAATTATACAGTGCATTGACAAAATCGTGACTTTTTTATTAAAATTGTTCCGAGAAGTTATTAAAAAACCATGCTCTGAGTTATTATTTATAGTTTAACACAATACTTCTGCACTATATTTGAACTATATTTCCTAAAATAAGGTAAAACAACAGTGTGACAGATTAAAGGCTTTTCAGAAAAATCCATTCCGGTTCTTTTAACTATAACAATACGCTAATATGTTCTCATAAATCAATCTGTTTCTGATTACAAATATTTATTTTTTAAAGTAAATGTTTAGCGTCCTCAATCTCACCTTACGTTAAGTGACGATGTGGCCTAAGATGGTACACACACTAAGCCTAGTGGAGGAACTGGCTCTCAAATGCTACTACCAGAACATAACGTTAGGTATTTGGTGGCTGATTTCCAACTCGAGGGTGGTAGCTAACCAGGCAGGCATTAGAAAAAGCCCTACCACCATGCTATGGTTTCATCATGATATTTTCCTTTACCGAAAGCTGAAGCTCATTGTAGGTGGATTTGAACTCACGTCCCTTGACGCTGCGTCTGTTCACACTACCAACTGAGCTATCATTGCTTGAAACTATATATAAAAAAAATCCAACAATAAAAAAAATATATTTAAAAAACATATTCACAAATCACCAAATAGCTTAACTTTATCAATTATATTAAAAACAACATGATGTATGATAGAACAAGGTCCTATCAGTAAAACTCCATTCAGTGCTGTCAATTTTGACATAACATCAGTACGTTCTCATAAGTCAATCTGTTTTTGATTACAAATATATTTCTATCAATAACAAATGATACTTTAAAAACGAACGAATAAATCTGCCTTGTTTCTCTCAATCGTGCGTTTTCCATCCATCCAGGTCTTCCAGTGCAGATAAAGAAGGGTCTTCACGGAGGAACAGTGTCCACTATACAGCTAAAACTGAACGTAACCAAAGACATGAACGGAGCGGTATATACATGCCAAGCCACAAATGACGCGTTACAGAGGAGCGTGCACGACGCGCTCGCTTTAAAAGTCCTTTGTAAGTGTAATTAATTTTGAAGGGTAGGAATTATGAAAGATTAAAATGTTACATATTTCACTAAAGTATCAAGAATGCTGCATCCAACATTGAAAGATAATCTACGTTGCTTAGCATTATTTACCCTTAAAGTTGCACTAAAGTTTGTAATTTATTTCCACTCTGAACGAAACGTGTAAGATTCTAATTCAATGTCTTTTTTTACCTTAGCTCAGTAAAATAACTGTAGTTCACCTGATGGTAAGTTTCATATTTTCTATAATATATCCAAACGACCAATTTAATACATATATCGACTGAAACTTTCAATCGCAGCTTATCCACTTCTTGTAAGCTTTCAAACGGGGAAACCGCATCGGAATCAAACAAGCACTTCTCTTATTACAAGAATTAAACTATTATCCCCTAAACCGAAACAAGCCTTTGTTTTATGAGATCAAGGGTATGCTACATATTGATTTATAGCATTACTTATCAGAGTTTGGGCGACTTCTTTACTATTGTAGAAAGAATAGTCGATTTCATACCTGATGTAGTTAATATAAAAAGCGTGCTATACACTTTTAGATTACTTAGGAGATAAAATTGCATCGAGTATAAAAAATTGTTAATATTTTTAATTTCAATCAATTGTATATTTATTTACATGTTAAGAAGAACGATGTTAGGAAAATTTCTATTACTGGTTTTTCTCCTCCAGAACGTCATGTAATTTTCGATAGTAGCTTATTGATTTTAAGAAAGTGATATCCCATCTTTTGAGATATGATTTATACATAAAGGAAATTTCGGTTTATGTTTATTGAAACTCTTGGGATCGTGTTAGTCCATTCTATACTGATTGACTATGGCTTCTCCGATTTTTCTAGTTCCGCCAATGTTAAGTATAATTTAGCTATATTAATAACGCAATTTACGTATTTATTTATTTATTTAATTATTTATTTATTTATTTATTCATTTTATGTCATTCTTTGTTTTCTTTTTTCTTATTATATTAAACTGTAGTGCTGACCGTGACATCACGATGGGCCATCAGAAAACCAGCGCTGCAACGCACCATACGTTGTAGCATTCTTGCTGAGATGGGTCCATTTACGGCCTCACACAACTGTTTAGTGGGCACGCTTTGCCTTATATTCATTAGGTTATTGTTTTGTTTTTCGCCCTAATTTTAAGTATTATCTATATTAATCATTTAGTCAGTGTCAGTTTCGTAATAAATGTATTTTCTTTCTTTCTTTCTTTCAAATACATACTCCGTCTTCATTATCAGATGCGCCAATTTTCGATGAGACCACTCCGTACTCTACGGTGGGAGTTGAGAACGAACCTCTGGTGATAATGCTACGTGCGGATGGGAACCCTGGCAGCATCACGTACACTTGGACGAAAGACGGGCAGCCCATCACGCAGTCTACGTATACCAGTTCCAGTAAGTAATACTGAAATTTGAAATACTGAAAATTGAAAAACTGTCTCCATGGTCAGCGACACGGCTGTAATGCCCCTGGTGTTACAGTTGTTCATGGGCTACGGTAACCACTAAACATCAGATGGGACGTCTGCCTGTTTGCTTCCCATTAACATAAAAAATATATATATATATTACGCAAAGTTTAGCCAAAATTACACTATTGTGTAATATCAAATAACATAAGCTTATGCGTTAAAACAAAAACCAGTTTATTAAATATCTAAATTCTGTTAATAACATTTGATATTATTATATAGAGAAAAACTTTCGAAAGACCAATACAAACTTATTTGATGAAGTTAATTGATTCGGCAAAAAGAGTTTTCGGATATCGTGTTTTACTTTCCATGAAAGCACATACATACAATATATTTAATGTATTCTTAAGTTTACGCGAATAATATTCATCGAAATAAAACTAATTTTAAACGGATTTTATCGCGGTTATTTATTCATTTTGATCCCGACGTTACGAAAGCTTTTCAACCTTCGCGGTCACGGGGCGGACTGAGGTGTAGGTTGTCCTGAAAAGTTCATGTTACTGTGTCTACCTTTAATTTAATTTTTGCTATTGATAGTCTTCCGATCGACGCAGAAAGAGCTCACAGTGGCAGATCTGGCAGGAACGAAGGCTGAAAAGCTTTCAAAACGTCGGGATCAAAATTAATAAATAACCACGATAAAATCCGTTTAAATTAGTTTTATTTCGACTATATTTAGTTTAAAATAAATATGTTTTGGCGAATCTTATTTATGACATACTAGCTGTGTCCGCGACTTTGTTGACGTGAAGTAAAATATATTTCACAATTTTTGTTCGTTTCTGCAACCTTTTTTAATACATCTTGGCTCCTATTGGTGGTATGGTGACGTTAAATAGCCTAAAGCCTTCCTCAGTGACTGCAGTGTTCGACCGGTAGTTATTATGATCAGTGTGTACAAACAAACAAACGAACATTTCCGCTTTATAATGTTAATATAGATATATATGTTTATAAATGTCCGAATAATATTCGAAGGCAGTATGTTGAATATGACACGATACCTCTTGAATCCTTCTCCAATGATCGCCCTATCAAATACAAAAATAATGTTCGATGTGCGACTGGTAGTTATTAAGATCAGCGTGTACAAACAAACAAACGAACATTTCCGCTTTATAATGTTAATATAGATATATATGTTTATAAATGTCCGAATAATATTTGAAGACAGTATGTTGAATATGACAAGGTTCCTCTTGAATCCTTCCTCAATGATCGAACTACCAAATACAAAAATAATCTTCGATGTTCGATTGGTAGTTATTACGATCAGTGTGTACAAACAAACAAACGAACATTTCCGCTTTATAATGTTAATATAGATTTATATGTTTATAGATGTCCGAATAATATTCGAAGACAGTATGTTGAATATGACACGATTCCTCTTGAATCCTTCCTCAATGACCGTTCTAATAAATACAAATATTATTTGTGAAGTTCGAGCCATAGTTATTAAGATTAACGCGTTCAAACAAAGAAACAAATTTTACCGCTTTACAATATTAATAAAGATATTTTTGTTTATAGACGACCGAATTATATCCGAAGGCAGTATGTTGAATATGACACGCTTGTCCCGTGAAGATGCCGGCGTATACACGTGCGAAGCTGTCAACTCGCAAGGTGCGGCGACAGCGAACATTTCCGTGTCCGTACACTGTAAGTTTTAAATCAAACACATTTATAAATCAAGCCTCTCAGAAAACGCCTGTAGAGTTGACGATCGACGAATTGAATTCACGAAATCGATTCACGGTAAATTGAAAAGTGATCGAAGTACGAGAGATTGCGGCTGCTGTTAGATTTAGAAGAATTTGATCTGATAGACATTAATCGTGATTGATTTTGGTACAGATCCTGCGAGCATTCAAGCGGTTTCTCAAAACGGTATCACGAACCCCGACGAAGATGCAATCTTATCCTGCACAGCTACCGGTGAGCTATCTGTTTTGTTGCTCTTTTTTTCTATTATAACATACTTTTTTACGTTGATTTTTCTAAGTCCTGTAAATTTACCGCGTTTTTATAACTTTAATTAATTTTATGGAATAGAAGGTAGACGAGCAAGCGTGTTGCCTGATGGTAAGTGATCACCGCCGCCTATGGACACCCACAACACTAGAAAAATCGTAGCTGCGTTACCGGCCTTTACAGTAGGGACTGGCTCTCAAATGAAATTGCCTAATGGTATTTGGCGGCAGATTTTTGACTTGAGGGCGGTTGCTAGCCAGTCGGGCATTAGAAAAAGCCTTACCATCATGCTATGGTTTCCTCGCGATGTTTTCCTTCACCGAAACATCAAGCTCATTTTAGGTGGTTGGATTCGATCTCAAGTCCCATGACGCGGCGTTCCTACACACTACCACTGAGCTATCATCGTTTATTTAGTTGTAGCTTAATTATTGAAAAAAATTGAAGATTTTGAGGATTTCTAGCGCTATCTAAGATGTTTCTGTAGCATCCAACAAATAATACCGCAAGTAATAACTTGATTTGTAATTTAAAGTAATAACGTGTAAATAATAATCGACACCTAATTCTTCTTACTTATATGCATTAACCTTATTACACTGTAAAAGTCACCGATATTACAAAACATGGGGATCAAAAAGAGAAGTAGAGAAGTAGAGGAGTAGAGAAAAGGAGAAGAAAGTATATTTATGGATTAAAAAGAAATTAAATAAATTTAGGACCCTAAAAACTCAAAAAACAATTAATAGTCTTAATTTTCTTTTAATTCCTAGCATCACTGTCAAGTGTTTTGTTTTCATTTTTTGGGCAAATGGCATTAGGCATAAAACATAGCAATAGTAATAGTATAGCATAGCAAACGCTTCTGGAAATTCCAATTGACAATTAATTGTTCTGACCATTTAAAATTACGACCAACTTCGAAATTTGCAAAGTAGCCTTATATTTTTTTTATATAGAATTTCTTATATGTACTGCAACTAAGATTCAAAGTCGGCTATTCTCAGGTAACCCTTTGACATCAGAACACGTAAGGTGGGAGAGAAACGGTGTTAATATCACAGAAACGGTCACGTTTGAAACTAGAAACATGACCAGTTACCTGGTGATAAGTCATCCAAAACGAGCTGATGTCGGTAACTTTCAATGCGTCGTGAACAATGGAATCGGCGGCGAGACACGTCAGGATGTCATGCTTGTAGTTAAGTTCAAACCAGAGATGGATACGGGCCCGAACTTAATCAAATCCGCTTCCAATGTCGGTGAAGTTGGAAGATTAATGTGCAGGTAAGTTCAAATAGTTGTTTGTCTTCAAACTTACCTCATGAAGTGGTTAAATTTTCATTGAACATATATAAATTTGACCCATGTGATAAAATCAAAAACTTAATGCCTTTACTGAATCTTATTGGGAAACAATGTATGATTTAAATTAGTCGATGTAGATTTAGAAACAGAAAATTGCGTAAATGACTTATTAATATGATAGTAATAAATCCGGCAGCATATATTGTCGTACCAAAGATTAATAAATCATCGATAAAAAATATTTACAAATGATAGGTGACTGAAAATTACGTATTATATGTTTTTATTTAATGTCAAAAAACAATGGCTAAAATCTCACTTATTGACCCCAGAAGAACAAAAAAGAAAATTTTAAAGCCAAACTAATAGGAGAAAATAGGATGCGCTGTAAGAATGAATTTCTTCTAAAATATTAATAATGGTTTACATTGTATAATGGCCAATAAAAAGTACCATTAGGTATTAGGTACAATTTACGCAATAAGCCAGCAGCATTATTCGTGCAACTGAGCGTGTGAATTTGAAATATTTTCACATCGAGAATTTTGTCTCATTTTCAAAGCAGATATATAGATTTATTTTAGGCATTACCTTGATACGTTATATGTACGTTGTGCAAATAAATCTTTATATTCAAACAGGTGTAAATCAGCACCGGCTCCAAATTTTACCTGGTCGAAAAACGGTGCAAAATTACCCGTGAACACGTCGACTAAATATTATGCCCAGTACCACAAAATCGACCCCATCACCTACACATCAACGCTATTAATCAGTGACGTTTCGACGTCTGACTATGGGTCATATGAATGTGGCGCCAGGAACGACCTGGGCTTTAGCACTGCTTCAGTTAAACTGGATATCACTAGTGCACCTGGTAAGAACCACCTTTTATAATGTATTTTGTAGTATATATCTCTTTAATTAAAGATTTTGCCCTTACCATAATTTTTTTGCTCTGTCGTTTGCAACCATTTTACTTTGTAATCACATAAACAAAAATTAAGCTTTAATGCCATACATGATAGTTAACTAATATTTTTTTTTTTTTTGAACTGACATATGCTGTTAGCCCTAAGGGCTTTGACAGCATCACCGAACTTTTTGGGGCGAGTGCTGAGGGCACTCGGCTTCGGTTGCTGCAGGAAAAACAAACAAGAATTTACAAGGCTAACTAATCAACACGTCCTAACTTACTAATTTCGTGATCCTAACACGACCTTATCGGGCAAACCGCGTAAGGTCCGCGGAGGTAATCCCTTACAGAACCGTGTGCTTAACGTGTAGGTGTGCATGGATGGTATGCGGTTCGATGATGTACTTTCAGTGATGCAGAGTGTCACTGTATCGCGCGAGCAGAGTCATTTACTAATCTACTGCAGGTCTTTAGATGAGATATAAAGCGGAACATTGATTGAAATAAAACTAATTTAAACGGATTTTATCGCGGTTATTTATTGATTTTAATCCCGACGTTTCGAAAGCTTTTCAGCCTTCGTGGTCACGTGGCGGACTGGGCCACGAAGGCTGAAAAGCTTTCGAACCGTCGGGATTAAAATCAATGAATAACCGTATTAAAATCCGTTTAAATTAGTTTTATTTAAATGAATAATATTCGCGTAAACATAAGAAATCATTACGGAACGTTGATTTCAGATCCTGTGTTATCACTGACTGTTACCAACGTGACTCACAGCACGGTTACTCTGATTTGGACCCCAGGTTTTGATGGTGGATTGCCTTCTTGGTACAGGGTTCGATACAGGTACGAAGTTTTTTCAATTGCACGTATCTTCCATTAGAAACCAGGTCTTGATTACAATAGCTTCTATGCGATGATAGCTCAGTGGTAGTGTGTAGGAACGCCGCATCGCATGAGTTCGAATCCAACCACCTACAGTGTGGAAACCATAGCATAGTGGTAGGGCTTTTACTGATGCCAGCTTAAGTTGAAAATCTGCCGCCAAATACCAATAGGTGCGTTCCGGCAGTTGCAATTGAGAACCAGTGCTGCCATCTGTTTAGCGTATCTACCAACTTGGGCCGTATCGTCACTTAAGATCAGGTGAGATTATGCTTATAACGCTAAACCTTAACAATAAAAAAAACATACTTACCCTTTAGAACAAATATGCCTTATGTCTCTTGTCTGGATTTTAAGTAATCCTACAGCTGTTGTTATAATAAATGGATTTAGCGGTGTAGCCACAATATCACCTGATGATAAGTGACGACGTAGCCCTGGTTGGGTGACAAGTGACTCAGCGGAGGAACTGGCTTTCAAGTGCAATTGGCGGAATACATCTATAGGTATTTGATGGCAGATTTTCAATTTGAAGGTAGCCGCTAGCTAGGCGGGAACTAGAAAATGCTGTACAGTAAAACGATAAAATTACCTGAAAGAGAGATTTAGTGACGTAATTTCTTACAGGAAAATATTCGACGATGCTTACAAATACGAGGACGTGTTACCGAAAAACGCGACCACATTCACAATCGGCGGTCTGGAGCGAAGCACAGACTACGTTTTCTCTATTATGGCTATCAATAAAATTGGTCAGAGTAAATACAGGCCCGATGACACTAAAGCTACGACACTTAGTGAGTATTTATTTGCTATCATTAATAGCTTAGTAACTGTTAATAGAAAGACTGAAACAATAATTTAGATTTTCAAAGATTTACCTCTAGCGATATCTAAAAGTGTTAAAACTTTGTTGAATAATCTTCAGCGGGCACTCGGGCCGTAATTTAATTTATAAATTACTAGCTTATACCCGCGGTTTCGCTTGGATTGAAGCCATTAAATAAGTTTTGTTTTATATCATCGTAATAAATATAATTTGTTTTTTTCAATAACTTTTTATTCTTATACTAATTAATACTTCTAATACCTCCAAAAATATGTGTACAGAGTTACATGATGATCGGTTAAGTAGTTTTCGCGTGAAAGCGTAACAAACAAACTTACATTCACATTTATAATATTAGGTGGGATTTACAAGTGTTTTTGTTTAATTTCTTAAAGCTACGAACAGATAAAACTCTGATGGAAAGTAATTTAGTGTACATCGAAATTTATAACAAAATTAGAATATTGATAACAAGATCAAATTACTTTTTAATATCATGAAGCAAAAGTGACAAACCAGTCACTCTGTAATCAAAATAGAATCAGGGTAAATAATTTAGAGTAATTCCATTATATTTAAACTAAGTTTTACCCGCGGCTCCACTCACGTTGATATTGTTTCTGTCAACCAATTATTTACCCCACTGCCTACAAGTTTTTAGAGTGAAAAAACAGCCTATGACCGTTTCAAAAGTCTCATCTATCCCTATGCCGAAATTCATCATAAAAGTTTCAGCGGTTTAGGCGTGAAAAATAACAAACTCACTTTGGCGTTTATAATATTTGTGTGATAGTATTAATCAAACTCGTTATAAATGTCTGAAGAAAATAATTTTCCCTTTGATGCGAAAAAGAGCTTATTTGTTTGTTTATTTGTTATATTATTTGTGTATAGGCTTTCATGCCTAAACCGCTGAATCGGGTATGATGAATTGTCGTACATAGATAGATGAGAACTAAGAGATGGAGTAGGCTACTTTTTTCTAGCGAAATCTTTATCGTCACTGGAGTAAATAGAGGGATAATTTTTGTATGAAACTTTTTTATTGTGTCATCAGATTAGTGTGTTTCAATAAGGTTTTTTTTTCACTATAATTTGTTACACGACAAAGCCAAGAGAATATGTCTGATGGGAAACAAAGTTTAACCTGAAACAACAATAGCCAATGCAAAATCTGCAATTTATTGTCTGCCATTGCTGTTATGTTTGTCTTTAAGTTTTTTGGCGGCTGGATGAGGATCTTAACCTGCTTTGGTCATTGGATAAATACGGCTGATCCCGAAATATGATTAAACGCACGATTATAGCAAGTGTTAGCCCTAGAATAATCTACCTAGATCTAATCAAACACAATTACTGTGTCACACAACCTAAAAAACTAGACAAACCCTGAATTAACACAGTTAAAGATCGCATCTATTGTAGTAGAAACATGTGAAGTAAATTTAACTTTGTTTCCACGCCGCCGTAGACGTGATCCCTTCATCAGTACAGTCTAGTTCTGAAGAGTACAACTCTTACAACGTTCCTGGAGTGTTTATCATTACTGGAACACTTGTGGGTACGGCTTTGATACTCCTTAATGTACTGCTGATCGGATTCTGTCTCCACAGGAGGACGAACAAAAGGATAAGAGGTTTGAACCTTACTGTAGACGAAGGTGTTAAGTTGTTCTAAATTTGGAGATGGATTCTTAATGGTCTAGCAGCATATTTGCAATATCTTTGATTCCGTGCTTACGGAAGAATTCTGCTATAGTATATCACTGTTTCTAAGATGACATCTTCAAATTTCCTTTTCGACGTTTTTTTTTTTTTGTTTGTTTTATTTTTGTTGCTTTATTTTTTGCTTTTCTCTTTACCACCAAAAGCTTCGACGGAAGTAGGCGAATTGAACGTCGTTTCTACTGAGTACGTAGACACGCCGGACGTTTCGAAAACTGTCATCGTTTACGTTTCGATCACTGGAGCTGTCTTGGTTTTGATAAACGCTGCCCTAATCGCATGTTTCATATTGAAAAGACGTTCAAGGAGATTGAAAGGTATGACTTTAGTTCCCCATTTAGTTTGCCTATTATATTCTGTTGTATTTGTAATGCCATTTCTTTTTGTAGTGAATATTCTTAAGCAGCGATTAGATTATTGGAACAGAATTGGGAGTGAAATGTTGTAGAATAAATAACGTTTAGAGACATTTCGTTACATGATACAGAAGATAAAAATAACGTAAAGAAATATAAAACTATAATGTATTGTATACTTAACACACACTTCAGATGATTCATGTCGCCATTTCTGATTTCTAAATCTGCATTTTAATATGTAATAAATATAACTCTCAATACTTTCTTACTAGTTTCATCAAAAGTGCAGATATGAATAGTTCTACAATTTTAAGTCCCAATTTGGATTTCAGTATTTTAGAAAGAAAAATTATTAGTCATATTCGAGGACTAAATATGCTCACATTTTATGTGAACTGTAATGAACCCACTACCAACTGTATTGCAATCAAATCTGTGCATGAGACAATCCTTAAAAGTTAATTAGTATGTTCTTTAGTATCACTATAGATACCACAAAAATATTTTGTTTGTCTGTCGTTATGATACCTTGTAGTATTCGTATCATCTTGTAACCACTGGCCCGATTTTGATAAAATTTATAATAACTAATGTTATAATACATCCATATACAGATTTTTTTATTGCATAGAATAAATTGGTTTTATTCCTTGGAATAAAGTCTAAAAGATGTATTAAATGAACATCTTGACAGCTTTTGATTGCAATCTTCGCTGTAATTGAATTTCAAATACATATATTTATACACGAAATTGCTGAAACCCAACACAGTTTACTTGATCAAGATGAAAATAGGTAAAAAAACTATGGACAAGTTTCTTTTGGTATTTTATTTATATATTTAGTAACTGTGTCGTTAACAGGAGCTTAGAAAGCGATTATGAAGCAATGATAGCTCAGTGCTAGTGTGTACGGACTCCGCGTCAAGAGATGTGAGTTCGAATCTACCTACAATGGAGCTTAAGCTCTCGGTGAAGGAAAACATCGTGAGGAAAGGATAGCATGGTGGTAGAGCTTTTTCTAAAACCCGCCTGGCTAGATACCACCCTCAAGTTGAAAATCTGCTGCCAAATACCAATACGCCTGTTCCGGCAGTTGCACTTGAGAGCCAGTACCTCCACAGATTTATCGTGCCTACCAACCAGCGCCTTATCGTCACTAAACATCAAGTGAGATTATGACCATAACGCTAAAACCTTAACAATAAAAAAAAAAGGATAGAAATATGAACAATTTTTCGTTTTACACAGAACAAGCTGGCCAAGCGTCAAAATCTGCGACCATAGAAATGTACGCACCTTCATCTTACAACGACACGATGACGGGCGAAACGCTCAGCTCGGTTTCGGAGAAATCGGAGACCTACTCCCAGGACGACGGCGAGGAGAGGCAGCCGCCGCCCATTCCTGAAGTGCCTACGATGCCGACCAGGCACATGCTCAGTCAGGTGTGTATTAGAACCCTTTAAAATAAAACTAATTTAAACGGATTTTATCGCGGTTATTTACTAATTTTGATCCTGACCTTTCGAAAGCTTTTCAGCCTTCGTGATCTCGGGCTGGACTGAGGTGTAGGTTGGCCAGAAAAGTTAATGTTACAGTGTCTACCTTCAGTATAATTTTATTAGTGTTCCGATCTACGCAGAAAGAAATCACAGTGTCTTGAGGGCTGGCAAACGGTCTGTTGGGTTCAGGTTCAATTAAATCTATACTCAGATCCTTGAGGAGGCTTCCAACCATCTTCTCATGTCATGGATGATCTTTTAAAATGCAGCATAGCCGTGTGATGGGAAGTTTTGACTAATTTGATTATTTTCGTTCGATTTAGACGACAGACGCCTACCTGATTGACGATCAGGGTATCGTCATCCCACCACCTCTCGACTATCCACCACCAAACTACGCAGTGTACGACGGTGACCACGCAAGGACCTTGCCGCATCCTCACCGCCACAAGGACATAAGCGGACATAGCACGTTAGGAAGAAGTTCTGGTAAGTTTAATGAAGTTAAGTCTTGAATTAAAACTAATTTAAACGGATTTTATCGCGGTTATTTATTAAATTTTGATCCCGACGTTTCGAAAGCTTTTCAGCCTTCGTGGTCACGGGGCGGACTGAGGTGTAGGTTGTCCAGAAAAGTTTATGTTCTATCAAGCTATTAAATAAAAAAGGCGCGGACATGGAGTTCGCTGATTGTGTATATTTAATAAAGTATAAATTTAAAATCTATCAAGCTATTTGTGTAACTGATTTAGAACAAGACAGGAACTTTGTAAAATCAGTTAAGACTGTAAATTTTGAAAAGTTTTTACAGTGAACTGGTACATGTGGACAGATGGCTTATATGGAATCAAAAGCTGCAATCTTACTCTTAGACATGTTTAGGTAACTGATTTAGGTAAAACAATCAAACCTGATCATAAGAAATTTCATTCCTTTCTAAAAAAGTTGAGGTAAAAACGCTTAGTAAAAGTATTTTTTTCAACATATTCATTTAAAACATTGACGGCTTAGCAGCCGCGTTTGCTGACATCACATTGACATAAACTGAAATTCCATCGCTAAGTACACTTAGTATTCTGATTTGCACTCCAATTCCAATCAAATCAAATTGCTCTCGAATTACCATTCAAATTGCCAATTCTTCCACTAGGTTTACTGGGCTAATAATTCGAGCCACAATACTATATAGTATCAGGTGTGGCTGTGGCTCGAAGCTACAATAAAAAAAATGTCTTCCCTTTGCAGTCGAAAGGTATAAAGGCTAAGTTTACCGCTTTGGATTTCATATAAAAAATATTTCGGATTTACGAAAAGGAATTCTTGATCCAAACAACATAAATAACAAATAACATAGACGATAGCTCAGTGGTAGTGTATACGACTTTGCGTCAAGCGACGTGATTTCGAATCCGACCATCTACAATGAGCTTTGAGCTTTCGGTGAGGGAAAACATCGTGAGGAAACCTTAGCATGGTGGTAGGGCTGATGCCCGTCTGGATATCTACCACTCTCCAATTGAAAATCTACCGCCAAATACCAATAGTATGTTCCGGCCATACAATTGAATGCTAGCCCGTCCACAGGTTTAGCGTGTCTACCAACTTGGGCCGTATCGTCACTTGAGATCAGGTGAGATTATGGCCATTACGCTAAGTTATAACTAATGATTTTTTTTTTATGAACAGCGAAACAGAACTACGCGCCTGCACCAAGTCCAATGCCGCCACTCGATGGTTCATACTACAACATGGCCTCTGATAGATACCTATCATATCCACCACTCATCGGAGAATTTCTGCAGCAGGTAAAGATGCTATTTTTATCGCCTTTAAACTCTCTAGCGTTTCACTGCGTGATCGAATCAGGAATTAGGAGATCCGCAGAAGAACCAAAGTAACCGACATTGCCCAATAATTGCTAAACTTATGTGACACTGGGCTGGGCACATTGCTCTCAGATCCGATGCCCGATGGGGCCAACGGTTTCTTGAATGGCTACCACGTACCGGAAGTCGTAGCGTGGGTAGACCCCCACAAGGTGGACCGACGATCTGGTCAAGGTCGCCGCAATCCTCTGGATGCGGATGGCGCAAGATCGGTCGTCGTGGAGATCTTTGGGGGAGACCTATGTCCAGCAGTGAACGTCTTTCGATTGAATGGACGTATGGATGGATGGGAACTGTCTATATTTTGATATTCATTGTTCGTATGGAATGACATCAGCATATCTGTGCCCCTTACCACGGAGTCTATCAAAATGGATTTTTATTTTATTTAGTGACATAATTATATAAACTATTACGGAATCTAAACTTACTAGAAGTACAATGTTTTTGGCTGGTCTGTTATACGATTTCAATATGCAAAACAAGTTCAATTGGTTTTAGTATTATATACTAATATTATAAATGCGAAAGTTTGTTTGTTTGTTTGATACGCTTTCATAACTGAACCGCTGAATAGGTTATGATGAATTTTGGTATAGAGATAGACGGGAACCAGAAGATGGCGATAGGCTACTTTTTCTCGCATAAAACTTATTGGAAGTGGAGTAAAGGTATATACTTTGTATGTACGTCATTTATTTGTTTGACCAAAATTCACACTATATATAAAGTTGACTTTGACGGCGTACAAAAAAAAAATACTGTGTGGAATGACTTTGGTATGATATAATCAATTTAGTTTGACATGTGTCATCCCGTACATTTTTTGTTTATATCAGCAATTTTTCATAGTCAACTGAGATAAGGGTAAGGTTGTAACTGCTTTCAAAGTACCATTCTTAAATATGAATAAACGAATAGTCGTCTGATTTTGATGAAATTTTTTATACACTTTATTTGGAGTACTGCAAGCAACTTGCCCTTAATTTAGACAAAAGTGCTATTCCTTAACAAATGGACATTAACTTTTAAAATGAAAACTAAAGTTAGTTATGTAACTTTTTTGGCTTAGCGGTATGGCCACAAACTAATCTGATCTTAAGTGACGATATGACCCAAGTTGGTAGACACGCTAAACCAGTGGAGGAACTGGCTCTCAAGTGCAACTGCCGGAACACACCTATTGGTATTTGGCGGCAGACTTTCAACTTGAGAATGGTAACTAGCCAGGCGGGCTTCAGAAAAGGCCCTACCACCATGCCATGGTTTCCTTCACCGAAAGCTCAAGCTCATAGTAAGTGCTTGGATTCGAACTCACGTCCCCCGACGTAAAGTCGTACACACTACACTACACATATGTTATACCAGAGTATCTGTTGCTTTAGCAATCGGGACGAACGCCGACACCTCCTCAGCAATACGGAGCACAGCCCCTACCGAAACCACATCTAATGAACGGAGGATTACCTGGGGGTGGGTCTCCCTCCCACATGGCGAGCCCGCCGCACAATTATGGGTTAGATGGTGAGATTATTATTTTCTTGGCAACTCTTTCGTTACACTATAATTGCCCTTAATGTTACACCTAATCATTCCGTTTAAGTTAATTGCTACTTTATTATTGTCTCGAAATCGAATTGATACATCTTGAAAATACGCATTACCTTTCATTAATCTATTAAAGGTAACTGTACAAAGTTTTAGTGCCTCAGTTAAATAGTCACATCAATTTTTTCGTCTGTAAAAATATTGGCAATATTGCTTAGCATATGATTTTCAAAAGAGTGGTGACTGGTGTCCTCGAGCGATCTACTTAATATTCTATAGTGCTGCTTGAAGTTCCTTATAAGAGTTCTTGGTTTTTATAAATCGAAGCATTTCATCACAATCCGACCTGATGTTAATTGGCAATATTATCCAACACGCAAAACAAGCAATAAATTGGCCATTTCGCATGGTGGTAGGACTTTTGCTGATGCCCGCCTGGCTAGCTACCACCCTCAAGTTGAAAATCTGTCACCAAATACCAGTAGGTGCGTTCCGGTAGTTGCACTTGAGAGCCAGATCCTCCAAAGATTCAGCGTGTCAACCAATTTGGGCCGTATCGTCACTTAAGATCAGGTGAGATTATGGCAATAACGCAAAGCCTTAACTATAAAAAAAACAAGTATAGCTTTCAGAAAACACCTGTAAGCGCTTGTCGATAGGTATCCCACTTGATAGTGGTAACTAACTGGGCTTGCAATAAATTCTCTATCTATATGTTTACTGTGATGTATTCTTCCATTAAAAGCTCAAGCTCATTCTGATTTTTCAAATCGAGATTAGTCGATGTTTTCATTTGTCGTCTTAAATATCGGATCTCAAGTAGAAATTCGCCAACAAGATTCCTGTAATTAAATCTATTAGTAATTAAAAATAATATAAACAATTGAACAGTTTCGTTAGATAGGCAGTCGACGGGGGGCACGTTGAGGCGGCAGAGGCTCGATAAGATGGCTGCTGTCCCTCCGCCTGACGTCACAGTACTGCACCAAGGAAATTGTAATCAGGTGAGTTAATTGAAAGCAATAATTAATTTGAATATCAAAATAAATAGCCAAATTGAGGCGGTTCGAAGGACCAATATGTATACATAAACAATCACGAATCTAGCAGTTTTGCAAAAAGATACGTCTGCAATACAATTAGTCGACTAATCGACGATGAGACAATTATTTTGCTTTCATATACAGAGATCCTTATCGCTTGATTTTAAATTAGATATACTCTATTCTTCGTCAAAACGTTAGTAGAATTTTTAGGTATCATTGCTGATTAGTAAACAATATATTCATCTCATGGCTGTGAACATAATCTTGATACCGTCAACCAAAAATACTCAATAAATGACACAGTATCATTTATTAATATACATGTAACTGAACATGATTTTACCTTATTATTATATCATATTAAAACTAAAATCTGAAATTAGGATTATTTTTGAAAAAAAAAAAACATTAGTATTACATAAGAGGTTGACAAAGATACTGGTCATAATGTAATTGAATTATCTGTTGAAGGTGGTTCAAGGTAGGACGAGCTTTAAGCTTCACAAGTTTTGTCGACTGAGAGAATAGTTGTACAAACAAAGAATTACATTTTGCTTCGATAATTCCGGCTATTACAATAAATGGCATCCATGAGCCCTTTCGGAATAAGTAGACATACATATTTAGAAAGAATATGTATTTTACTCACGCATTTTGCATGCACAATTTATATTTGTGGTATTCTATAATACTTTATTATAGAATAATAAAAAACTGGATTATAATTTCGGTGCATTGGCATTACCAATAATAATACAAGTAGACAGATTATGTTTGAATTTAAAATAATATTTATGATCCCTTTAAGTATGACCAAACATAGCAATAGAGGTAACACATCTACTTTAGATGCTCTAGGTCCATGCTATGTGTTCCAAGGCTATCAGTATTAATACTGCCATAATACAATCAGGCAATGGCAGTGCTTTCGCAGGTCCGTATTTTGTACAATGCACTATTTATAATACTGCACCTATATGTCTTAACAATAGTTATTCCCGAATTTCAAACTAAATTGCACTATGCGTATTACTTCAATGGTCACTTACATGTTGGATGGAATATAGCACCATTGAATGGGCCTAATATGAATTTACCATTTGACCCCGTACATCACTCTCATTTGAAAGATTATCTGTAAAGGGCAATACTTTAGGCAAAGTACTACTTTTAAGCAATATGTACCAGTTTCAAGCCAGTAAATACTTGATAATTACGTAGGTTCTGATTTAGTGTATAGTGTATAGTATCATGCCTTTGTTTATCTGACAAATGCATTTTAAGAGTCACTAATATTTTCGGCGCGATCTAAATCTATCCACAATTAACTTTTATTTTCTATTCTTAAAATAAATTCCACATTGTGAAACTGAGCTAAACTCTGCACAAGTTTTTTTTATGTAATACCAAGCAAACAAGCTAGCCTGTCACCTGATGGTAAGTGATCACCGCCGCCCTTGGACACCCATAACACTAGAGGGATTGCAGGTGCGTTACCGGGCCTTATCGGACAGAAGTTACGTGAAGTACATGCACAGTGAATTCTGTGATGCCATAAAACTTCCCTGGAAATGCTATATGGTTTTGGAATCAACACAAAACCAGCATCTTGATAACGGCAGTTATAATCTGTAACAATGTAGGTTAGGTTAACTAGTTACATGCGTAGCTTGATACATAATTTTTGTTGCAGCACCAAATATCAACGGCGCCAATAAAACAACCCCAGTCGATACTGAAGGACCCGTCTCGGCACAAGTACGGTAACCAATACGGCAGCCCGGTTTCAACCAGCACGCCGCATAATTCGAGTCAGATCCTTACCGTGCAGAACCTGACCGACGTGCCCCAGTACGGAACGATAAAGAAGGAAAACAAGAAACAGAACGTCACCATTGACGAGTCGTTCAACAAACGCAGTGAGACCCACGTGGTCTAGAGTGTACAAGAAGTCAAAGTGGAAATTAGTGGCGCAATTGTAAATAAAAGTGGACACAAAGCCATTGTAGATAGAGTTATTAATTGAATGTGATAAAATTACGATGGAACTTTCCGAGTGGTGGTTAGATAGGACGGTTTAGATAGTTAACGCCAATCGCTTCGGTGGTTCGATGATGTCCATTTGTGTAACGGTGTCGGTTGTAGGGAGTGTCGTGACACGCGAACACGGCGACTGACTTATCAAATATTTGTAACTAAGGTTAATTAATTTAAATTAATAGGCGAACGTCCAAAAGCCAAGGAATGACTTATTTCGATGGCCTATTTGTAACGATCATCATTAGTGTTTGACATGTTTAGATTAATTAATTGGAATTTGAATTGGAAGTAAGCAAAGAGATAATTATATTACACTATGTTTTGCTTCGATTCGAATTTTTAATTTAACTTGATAATGAATGGTTTTGGTCGGATTTGTTTTTGTATGACTTGTCGCGTTAGAGTGATGTTAATGTTTCATACAATTTGTATGGTTTCTTTGGTTTAATGTGAGATAATGTGTTGTATGGGTTATGTTGTGCGGCCTGCGTTAGAATAAATGATGGTGGAAAAAAGGGGGTTTAGGAGAGGGGGAGGGCTGGATGCATAACACATAACACAAGTTATTCATTTAAAATATTATCAGATAAATGCTAAATTGAGCAGATTACATCACTCCACGACACAAAGTGATACGGACAGACAAATATAAATTCTACCTAATACCAATTATATTTGCTCAATTTTTATCTGTTTTACGTTAAAAACGCGATAAGTGTTAAATTGACTAAAGCAAAAAAAAAGACAAAAAAAACCTGACTTGCGCGGTTATTATTTATTGAAATGAAAGATGTTATTATTAGCTTTTGTTGCGAAATGAAAGAAAGAATGTTATAACGAGTTCTTTCATTTCAAATAATTACATAATGATATCTTTCATTTACAATGACTGCATAATGAAAATATATTTGAAATTGTCAGTTTTTACGAGTGCGTAATAAAATGATTCCTTTGAAGGATCTCTTTTTATGTAAGGTTTTTTTTTTAATTAAAACTTGTATGTAATTGTTATTAAGAATCTTTTTTAATAATTAAAAAAAAATATGAATATAGGGTAAATTAAAAATTACGCCCCGTCGATTGAAATCGTCAAACGTTGATACTATTATGAACTAATTATATCTATATATTTATTGTTATTGAATATTATTTTCAATTTAATCGTAAACCCAACGAAATGCTAGATAATTATATATTATATAATTTTATAATTGTATTAAAATGAATCGTAAGCGAAAATAAACGGTTTTGTTATAATAATGTATTGTAAAGAATCCACAATTTTACTAAATTTATTATGAGTGTAATTATTTTATTTTACAATAATAAAAATATGATGATACCTTTCTTATATATCAATAAATTCAATTTTTAATCGCTTTCATGCAACATGTAAATATAAATACAAATATACAAAAATACTCAAATCGCGAACTGACAATAAATATATGATCAATCGTTTTTTTTAATATATACTAATGTTTTAAAACCACGCTTTTTAAAAACCTGTAAATAAAATTATAAATGTAATTTTTCTATTATTAACATCTTTTTCAATCTGAAAATCAATCGGTTTTAATGCATATACCAAAGTTTCATTAATTTTAATTTTTAAGTTATTAAGCTACTTATTACTTTTTTATTTTCATTTTATATAATTTTCAATTATCGATTATGTAACGTTGCGTTTTTGCGTTCGGTTAAAATATAAAATATATAAAAATGGAAAGTGTCTGATTTTGATGAATAAAGTAAAAGAATTAGAAACTGATTTTTCGTAATTTTGGAAATCCATCCATCCATTGACAAGATACGATTTTATATTTACAAAAGAATATTTCTATTGTTACATTTCGAATTTAAATAAAAAAGATAATAATAATTAAATTTTTCGTTTTATTTTCAACCTTTTCTCGGTTTTGTAATGTTTTTTTTAATTTGCTTTTTTGCTTATTTAACCATTATTTTTTATTATAGACACTATATATTAAACATATCAACCGTGTTGAAAAAATTTTTTTTTTTTTAATATATGAATAACATAAGATATCGCGTCAAAAGATTTTCATTTTATCATTAATATATATTTTCATTATATTTCTTTATAATACTTATAAATTCTAATATGTATGTGTTTACACGTCCTTCTAAAACTAAAGTAAGTTTAGTAAGATATTTAAAAAAAAAACCGTGCCTTATACTTTTACGCCATTTTGAAAATAAATTATCAATTTAAATATTGCCAAAAGATTTAGAACTAATTAACATTTAATAGGTCCCCTTTTAGTGTTAAGAGGCTTTTTTGAATGTCTGTTCTATCGGCTTAAAATCGAGAGATTTCATGTGAAATTAAAAACTAATTATGAGCTTTCAATCACGAGAAATAATTATAATTATTCAAATGAAACGATAGCCTTTAGCCGAGTTTTTTCATATGTTCACTTGAGTGATGAGTAATTAAAAAAAACATTAAAAAAAAAAAACATATTTTTAAAAAGGACTAATAAATATAAATTTAAGATTGGAAACGAAAAACATGGGACGCATGTTTACAGTTATGTATTATTTGCTGTCTTTAGGGTTAGATGTATGAAATTTTGATATATTCTGTTAATCTATCAACGAGATTTGAGCTATACTCAAGTAAATTATTCAAATAAATAAATATATTCAAATAAAGCTGATCGAGACGTTAGAAACAGATTATAATTTTTTTTTTTTTTATCGAAAATGCAAACAATTTTTTTTCACATTTTTATTCATTGTCATCCTCTTCTAAGCTATGGTCCAAATTTCAATTATCTACCACATCGGAAAGTTAATTAAAAATCAATTACAAATTCCCACCCGCACCGACATACAAAAGACAGATAAAAATATATTCGATGACATTCCCAACACTGAATCAACGGCATATTTGCTTAAAACTGAATTCCGTATGAGCATCTTAAAAACTTTAGATTCACAACGTCAATGCTTATTTGAGAGTTGACAGTAGCGCCGCCATCTTGTTTTTTTTTTAACACTGATCAATGGCTTTAGTCTTAAGATGTCGTTGCTTATTCGTTCACCCCATGTTCCATGTACTTGGTTTCATTTAAAAGTAGCAAATATTTTTACACAAACCTTACTATAACACAAACCTTTACTTCAGTACTTTATCGTGTCATATGATAAACTAATTAACTTATAACATTAGGGATAAAAGGGGTACGCTCCTTCAGAAAAAGCTTCGTCTACGTTATAGAGTAACAAAACTTTCAACTTTAAAATGCACTCTTGCTTGGTGGTAAGGTTATTGCCCGACTGGTTAGCGACCACCCTCGGGCTTAGACTGCCGCAAAGTAAAGATACAGTATGATCCTTTGTGTTCCGGTATAGTGAAACAGAACGAGCACTTTTCAGTCAGGTCAGCAGCAAAGATGTAATACTCTTAGTGTTGCGACCGTCTATAGGCGACGGTAACAGTCTTTAGCTATCATTGAAGCGATGATAGCTCAGTGGTAGTGTGTACGACTTCGCGTCAAGGGACGTGAGTTCAAATCCAACCACCTGCAATGAGCTTGAGCTTTTGGTGAAGGAAAACACCGCGAGGAAACTATAGCATGGTGGTAGGACTTTTTCTAATGTCCACCTGGCTAGCAACCACCCTTAAGTTAAAAATCTGCCGCCAAATACCAACAGGTGTCTTCTGGCGCCTGCAATTGAGAGTCAGTTCTTCCACAGGCTTAGCATGTCTATCAAGTTGGGCCGTATCATCACTTAAGATCATGGCCATAATGCTAAATCTTAAGTATAAAAAAAAACGTCTTCTGTCAGACGGGCAGTGTGCCAGTGCTGTCCATTAGGTTGAAAAATGCAACTAATGATGGATTGAACAAATAAGCATTGAGGCAACGATATGCCATTGGGTGTTTTAATAAGAAATCCATTCCATATACTTTTGATTAGACTTTACGCAATGGGACACTGAAGATAACTGGGCTAAGGACAAAGCTATCATTTGATTTTGATTTATTCATACGTCCAACTTTACTTTACACCCCGGATATCAAAGAAACTCAAGACGTCATGTTTTACAACGTTCTTCCGCTTGAGAATCTTATGAAGCGACTTTATATTCATTTGTAAAAAGGAACACGAGCTTGTCATCTAGTAATAAGGTCTAAAAAAATTACAAATGTTCAAAATTAATTGTCAATATTATTAAGTGTAACTATTACTATGATATATAATTGAATTAACAAGTCAATGTTAAATCTTCGGATAATTGTGAGTTTAAACTTATGAAGATGTGGTTCTAAGATTAAATGTAAAATATATGTAATTTTTCTTTCAATTAAAATAAAATGAATAACCTTTTTTACATTAACATAGGTTCCGCTCGTTTACATTACAACTGATAATATTTCTTCAATTATAATAATAAAATGTGCATTTTCAATTAAATAATTTATTATCTTTTGAAACAAAATTATACATCTCAGCATATAAAAATCAAATAATTTTGACATTTTAAACCAGCTTATTGGTTAAACAATTTTTTTTTCTGTATAAATGTATTTAGTTTTGTGCTATCATTTTCAAAATGTTTTATGAATTTAATATGATTACACAATTAATTAATATTGTTAATTTCCTTTAATTTATTCGACTTTTAAGAGTCTTGAATGTTACCAAGTACTTTAAATGACTTCGATTTCAAAATGTAATAATATCTTTCACAGAGATGACTAAGTGAACAACACATGAATAAACCTTCTTAACAATTAAAGTTAAATTAAATTTAAATCGAACGTATAAAATGTATATTAAAAGAAATAGAATCAGGAATCCGAAAGAATTCAGAAATCTATGTAATATGAAATCTATCAGAAATGTAATGTCATCGAGTCGTTGATAGTTTGTATTTAAATTCATCCATATCTAACGTGTTTCAATCATTATTAATCAAATCTTTTGATACGTTTGTAATGATTTTATCAACGTATGTCAACATATGTGGCTTACTCTTTACGATAAAATGTCTCAAATTCTCTAAAACACACTACAAGCATATACATCGTTCGCGTGGATCTAAAAATTATTAAACAATTTTTGGCCGTTTTTATAACTTTTTCTTAATTCCGCATATCTCCTATCGGTATTTGCGTGATTTTGTATCATTTTATATTGGGCAAGAAAAACAGCATCCACTATGCTCAACAATTTTCTTTCTAACACACTCTGAGTTCAAAGAGGACCAGATATCACATCCGATAACCGAATCATCCAGAACCATCTCCATTTTTATTATCACTCTAGGATATATACAAATATTAGTGGCATAGAAACACTAAGAAATACTATACCCCTCGCACCCCATCCCCTGTAGATTTCTTAACGGTCCGGGTTTGTCAAGGAAACATTATGACCAACCCTTAACGAAAATATAGCCATTTTTACGCATAGTAGTTGATATACTCCTCGAGCATATACGTAGATGATGTTATTTTTATAGGATAAGTGTTGAATTTGCACTTGTCTTTAGTGGAATAAATTACGTGCTGTCGTAGACAGTTTAACAATAAGTGTCTTATAAAAAAGATATTTCACCAAGATCAAGTAATGCATCTCGATTAGGAGTTTTGAACCAATAGAATACATAATAATAAATTTTATTAGAATGTTTTTTTTGTATGTTGGTAGGGCTTTTTCTAATGCCCGCCTGTGTAGCTACCACCCTGAAGTTGTAAAACTGCCGCCAAATACCAATAGGTGTGTTCCGGCAGCAGCACTTGAGAGCCAGTTCCTTCATAGGTTTAGCGTGTCTAACAACTTGGGCTGTAACTTTAAATCAGGTGAGATTATGACCATAAAGCTAAACCTTAAATATAAAAAAAACACTTATGTTGACAGAATTAAATTGTGTAATCAATCTGTAGCACAAACTGCAGAATATCACCAGAATATTAAGTGCAACAGCCGGAACACACTCACAGAGGTATTTGGCGGCATATTTTCATTTTAAGGATCAAGTCTGAAAGCTCTAGCATGTTTCATCACGATATTTTCGTTCACTGATAACTCGCAAGAATTTGATCACACGTCCACTGACGCGACGTCCGTACACGCTACCACTGAGCTATCATCGCCCGTCGCTCTCGAAGGTATATTAGTACGTCAATAATTTTTAGTTCTTTTTTTTATACTTAAGGTTTAGCGTTATGGCCATGATCTCACCTGATCTTAAGAGACGATACGGCCCAAGTTGGTAGACACGCTAAACCTGTGGAGGAACTGGCTCTCAAGTGCAGCTGCCGGAACACACCTATTGGTATTTGGCGGCAGGTTTTACAACTTGAGGGTGGTAGCCAGCCAGGCGGGCATTAGAAAAAGCCCTACCACCATGTTATCGTTTCCTCACGATGTTTTCCTTCACCGAAAGCTCAAGCTCATTGTAGGTGGTTGGGTTCGAACTCACGTCCCTTGACGCGAAGTCGTACACACTAGCAATGAGCTATCATCGCTTCAAAAGTTCGTTTATTATTAAAGCCATACTCACTAATCCTTTTGTTTCTATAAGACAGTATTTGTACCGAACCATATATTTTACAATGAACATATAAATATATTGAGAGACATAAACATACGTTGATGAAATCATACAATAAATAAAATAATCGTTCAACTCCATTGTAATATACTCATGAAAGACAAATTTTATACGTAATAAATAAACATAAAAAAAAAAATAAGGTTGTAAAATATATCTATGATTAATTCCAAATGTGACTTTGATATTAATTAATGCTCATGATTGTGTAATCAGCGTATATTGAATTAAAATGTATATGTTAAAATTACGTATCATTCACTTTTATTAACCTTCCACACGTACGTAAATGCAATACATTCCCATACAGATACAGATCGCGTGAACTAAAGAGAAACTTCTACATATAGAATGCTGACGTTATAACCCAAGATCATGGAAATGGTAGTGGAGGAACTGGCTTTTAAATGCAACTGCCGGAAGATACCTATAGATATTTGACGGCAGACTTTCAACTTGAGGGTGGTTGCTAGCGAGGCGGGCATTAGGAAAAGCCCTACCACCATTGAATTCAAATTACTGTTAAAAAGATTGGGTTTTAGTGAGTATTTCCGGCGTATCACACCGGATGTGTCCACATACTCCTTCCTACGCCTTGCCCAGACGGGAGGGGAAACCAAAACGCATATCCCGTACTAAAAAAAAAAATAACTCAGATGGTATCCCATATCAAGTTACACCCCAAACTAATTCACATTTAGGATAATTACTGCCACGTTAATGAAGCCTTATTATATATTAGCATATTTATGATAATTGTATACACAAATATCGCGTATTCAAAGTCGTCAAAGGCATTAATATTCTATTTAACGCCAAAATCTAAAGCTGTACCTAATATGCTAAATACATGTCTAGCGTCAAATGCAGATATACGACATACGTGGACGTTTCAAGTTACAAGCGAAGCATCTCGACGGTTTTTCTTGTTCTGTTGAAGTGAAAATTCCTTTTACGTGCGGAGTATATTATGTTATGAATAATGGATGAAGTTGATCCGTAACGCTCGTCTACGTGACGCCCGATCGGGAAAAGTCGGCTCGAGTCAACGAGTGAGGCATAACGGAGCAATAGGGGCCTAGTCAATGCGCTAAACCAAATAAAATTACTTTATTCAATATACTGGTAAGCTACCATCCTCAGGTTTTTTTTTTTATACTTAAGGTTTAGCATTATGGCCATAATCTCACCTGATCTTAAGTGACGATACGGCCCATGTTGGTGGACACGCTAAACCTGTGGAGGAACTGGCTCACAAGTGCTGCTGCCGGAACACACCTATTGGTATTTGGCGGCAGGTTCACAACTAGAGGGTGGTAGCTAGCCAGGCGGGCATTAGAAAAAGCCCTACCACCATGCTATGGTTTCCTCACGATGTTTTCCTTCACCGAAAGCTCAAGCTCATTGTAGGTATTTGGATTCGAACCCACGTCCCTTGACGCGAAGTCGTGCACACTACCACTGAGCTATCATCGCTTCAATCTGCAGCTAAATACCTAAAGGTATCTTCCGTCAGTGGTGGTTGAGACTCAGTGCCTACTAGGCTTAACGTGTCCACTGTCTTAGGCCACATCGTCACTTAGCATCAAGTGGAAATGTGGTCATAACGTTAAACCTTAACTATAGAAAAGGTGCTTATGGACGTCAAAACTACTACCAACTGTCACTGCTTCAGTAGCAACAGATACCAACATAAGAACCGGAGAGGTAGAGAAAAAAGCCCTTATCAATAAGTGCTACGGGATTGGGGAGGGGTCGAGCGTCCTGACGATCCATGAGTGCCAGTGGTTGACCTTCAAATCGGTGGTGATCCTCCAGACCAAGCGAGGAAACTGCAGATCCACGATAGTGTATCCCACGCTATCGTGGCTGTATCGAGGCACATGGAGACCTGTGTGTACTATACCGACGTGGCTGACGACGCAGTAGGCCGTTTCATTGGTCGAGCGGTGAGCGCCTAAGCGAATGACATTGTGGTTTGCAACCTCAAGGTGGCCATAAAACACGGTGACCAAAGGGTCACACAAGCTACAATTGCCCAAACCTCAACCACAAGGCAATTATAGAAATAATTCAAACATAGTAATAACTTCATAAGACAAAAAAGAAACTCACTTTTTCTTTTAGTTTTCAGTGTAATGCCCAGATACTGTTGTAAAGCTATTTTTAACGTAATCATTTGTTATGTTAACGCGAATATTATTCATTGAAATAAAACGAATTTAAACGGATTTTATCGCGGTTTAACAGTATCGCGCAGTAACATGAACTTTTCTGGACAACCTACACCTCGGTCCGCCCCGTGACCGCGAAGGCTCAAAAGCTTTCGAAACGTAGGGATCAAAATCAATAAATAACCGCGATAAAATCCGTTTAAATTAGTTCTATTTTTAAAGCCTAATAAATTACAATTACCTAAAAAAGGTGCGGACCCAGAGTCCGCAGACTTTTTTTTTTTTTTTTTTTTTTTCGACCTGACTTACGCTGTTAGCCCCAAGGGCTTTGACAGCTTCACCGGACTTTTGGGGGCGAGTGCTGAGGGCACTCAGCCCCGAGGCAACAGGCACAAGGGTGCCAGGACGGCCGAACCTCGGCTAGGACTGCTGCCGGTAAATGAAAAAGATTCATGATCCTGACTAACCAACAGGTTCTTTATTACTAAATTAGTGATACTAACTACGACCTTATCAGGTAAGCAGCTCAAGGGCCGCGAGGGTAGTCCCTTACAGAATCGTGTACTTAACGTGTGAGTGTGCACGAATGGTATGCGATGTGTTTATGTAATCTCAGTGATGTAGAGTGTCACTGTATCGCGCGAGCAGAGTCACTCGAGGGCTCCTGTCCGGAGGATCGAACCTAGGCTCAGGCGTCTGCGGAAGGAGGCCGCGGCGGGTGTGCGGGAGCAAAATTATCGGCTCGGCCTCGGCGGCGAGGACGGCGGTTACGCGGACGTGTGCGCGGACACGTGCGATTGGTGGAGACGGCAGGGAGAAGCGTGTTTAATCTCGTTATTTTATCGACGGCGTCGGAGAAGCAGTTACGTGGCCGGCGAGCAAAGCCTTTGGCATGCGGATTGGAAGTGTAACTAACTGCGTGTACTATTTTGGGGTTAGGATGAAGTTTGGCATTTGCAAAAAATTTCTTTGTAATGTCTTTAATATATGCATACATGGACGGTAGGTCCATGTCTCTATGGAGATCTACATTACGGACGTAAAACGGGGCTTGGACGGCTATGCGCATGAATCTGTTTTGCGATACTTGTAGTTTGCGAAGGGTGGTGCGTGAAGCGTGAGCGAATACGGGGCAACTGTAAGTAAGTATGGGACGGATGCATACTTTGTATATTGTGAGCTTATGTCTGAGTGCCATTTTGCTCTTAGAGGAGGTGAGATTGCGTAGCAGAACCATGGCCGTGGAGGCTTTTTTCTGAACGTAATCTATATGTTTGTTGAAGGTTAGGCGCCTATCTAAAACTACACCAAGATATTTAGTTTCATTAGCCCAGGGGATATTGACATCGAATAGGTGTAATGTCTTTTTTATATCTCTCCTCGCGTGAGGATCGAACATGATAGCCGCACTTTTTTCTGGGTTTATTCCTATGCGCCATTTGAGGCACCAGGACCCAAACATAGAGACGGCTCTTTGGACGCGGTGGTATACGTGAATCCTATTCCTGGCCGAGCTGAAGATGACTGTGTCGTCTGCGTAGGAGCCTACTGCGACGTCGGGGAATTCGGGGATATCGCTAACGAACAAGTTGAACAGGGAAGGCGCTAGGATGGAGCCTTGCGGGACTCCTGAGCGTATTGGGTGAGGCGAGGATAGGGCTCCGTCCGCTTTGTAGCAGAAGGAGCGGTCCGATAAATAAGCAAGGATTATGCGGACTAGTCTGTCCGGAACTTGAAAGAGGTTGAGTTTATAAATAAGGCCTTCATGCCAGACCTTATCGAAGGCTTTGGATATGTCGAAAAATACAGCAAGCGTGCGCCTGGGACGGTGTAGCTCCGTGAAATTGGAGAGAATATGCTCCGTGAGGCGGAGCACTTGGTGGGTGCACGAGTGCTTCGGTCGGAAGCCGAATTGCTCGTATGGTAAGAGACATTTGTCTGAGAAAAAGGCTTGTAGTCGGTTTAACAGAAGCCGCTCGTATATTTTACCTATAGTATTGAGGAGGCTTATTGGGCGGTAGCTTTCTGGATGGGCTGCCCTTTTCCCGGGTTTAAGGATACCTATTACCGTTGCCTTTTTCCAAGCGGCTGGAAAATGGCAGTGAGTTATGGCCGCATTGAAGATGCAGACCAGAAGGGCTATGAGTTTATCAGGAAGAAGTTTGAGGGCTTCGTTCCTGATTCCGTCGGGCCCGGGGGCTTTCCTTGGCTTAAGGGCTTTTATAATAGCGAGGACTTCGTCAGTTGTAACCGGCTCTAAGTTTTCAATTGGGAGGGTCTCTCTTATTGATTGAATTGTTCGATCGACCCTCCCGACGTGTTCGGGATCAATGGTATGGTATTCATAGGGATTGGGAGAACACTGTTGTTCGAGAGTAGCAGCGAGATACTCTGCCTTGTCTATACTTTCGAATGCGGGTGGATTGCCAGGGCCTCTATCTAACGGGGGCATCGCAGACGAATAGCTGCTCTTCTGTTTACGAACGAGGTCCCAAAAGGCGAGATGAGACGATTTGATTTCCTCTAAGAGGCTGTGCCATTTTTGACCGCGTAGTTCAGAGATACGGGATTTAACTGATCTTTGTAGGTTACGTAGACGTATGCGATTTTCCTCCGTCGGATAAGAATCGTGAGCGCGAGTCGCGGCGTTTTTCTCCGTGATCAGTCTTCGAATGTCATCAGGGAGTATGAAGCGGCGATCGTTTGCCGACCTTACCTCTTTTGAGGTTTCCCTGATGGCATTCTGGAGGTGACCGACCAGGGAGTCAATCGCCACATCGGCATCGGTCACAGACTTTATCTCGTCGGGGATCCTATCTAAGTGAGGAGAGGAGAGATTATTTGAGAGATAGTGTCTGAGCTTTGTATAGTCAGCTACTTTGACTGAAGCGGGTGTGTAGTCACTCGGGTGGCCTAGTTGCAGAATTACTGGACGGTGGTCAAAATCTAGTTCATGTACGACTTCGATTTGCCGCACCTGAAGAAGAGTTTTATTGGGCGAGAGGTACGCGGAAACAATAAGAATAGTGGGATGACCGGTCATGCCCACTCTACACACCGACACTTCTAAGCTGGTGAGTTCGGGAGGATCTATTGGCATGCAATATAGTGACTTTCTATAGTATATGAGCGTGCCGCCGCCTCTTACGCCGGTACGATCATTTCTTACTATCTTGTAGTATGCAATCGCGGGATTACGAACGCTCGGTTTAAGAAGTGTCTCTTGTATGAGAAACACGTCTATTTGCCGCTCCTTAAGGAAGCTAGCGACTAAGTCTCTTTGGGGTTTTAAGTTACGTGCGTTAAAAAAGGATAAAGAAAGGCCACGGGGTCTAATTCTATCCTCCATTGCAAAAACTAATTACGGAGAAGCGCGAATGAGGCGTTGCATGGAGCGCGCGATGTCAGGGAAGGCCTTAATGGCCTTGAGGCGGTCGAAATCGCGACTTGAACTAATCATATCGTCAAACGCGATGAGGTCGTCGACAAGGTGTTCCTTGAGAAGGCCTGCGAGCCAATCGAGGCCTTGGAAGGCGGATGACGATGCGGATGCGGTGGAACTTGCGGGTTTAGCTTTCGCAGGTTGCGATTTGGTGGCCCACGCGGTAGATGGGGCTTGTGCGGATGTGTGCGCAGGAGTGACTCGCACAGGACCGGAAAGGCTCGGGAAGGCCTGGGTTGACATAAGCGGTGGCGGAGCAGGACGTGCTGCCGCGGTATGCGCTGACGGTGCTCGTTGAGGGACGGGAGCATGTCTCCTGCGTGGGGCACGTTCACATCCGCGATAGTTCGCGGGGTGCCCGTCCTTACCGCAGTTGACGCAGCTTGGTGGATTCGGAGAGTCGCGGGTACGCGTACACTCCTTTGTGGAGTGGTTTTCTAAGCATTTTACGCAACGTGCATTGACGTAACAGTTACGTGCTGAGTGACCGTATGCCTGACAATTGTGGCATTGTGTTGGAATATGTATTTTTCGGGGGATTTCTACTGTGACGCCAGAGAGGTCGCAGACTGAGCTTAACGAAAAGATTTCCTTACCTTCCCGAGTACGATCAAGGATTACTAGGACCATATCGTATTATTTTTTAGTAATGGTGTGGTACATGCGGTATACCTCTCGGACGGGAAAGTTTTGCGCTTTGATGGACGCGAATACCTCTTCGACAGGTATTTCCTTTGGTACGCGTCTTAGGACAACGCGCAGAAGGCGCTCTTCTTCTAAAGTGTACGTGTAAAATTCATGTTTTCCTTCTCTAAGGAAGGTTGGGAGTTTTCTATAATCATCTGTTGTAGGGACTTTGACCTGGATCCCGGAAGGGGTACTCCGGGCGTTGGTGTAATAAATTTTTAGCCGGTTTAGTTGACCGGAGATAACAGTCCGTTTGGATTTGTCCTTGATAGTAATCGGGGGAGGTGGGCGTATTTTTGATTGCGGTTGCGTAGTACCGATTGTATTTTTAGGGATTGCGGTCGTCGTGGGTGTCTGAGGCCCACGAGAATTTTCGTCGCGTCTAGCTTTCACGGACGCGGTTTCTACTGTCTCGGGTGATAGCACCCTTTTGTTTTTAGGTTTGGCCCTACATACAAGCGTAAAGCCGGCCTCGGGATTAGTTTGGGCCTCAGGTTCGAGGTCCTGCATTTCAGTCTCATTTTCGAGGCTCGAAAGCGGCGAAAAAGAGTTGGCTGTGGGTACCGGACACGGGGCGAACGAAATTAGCTCGTCGAAAGGACGAGGCGTGGATGTAGGAGCGGAGGAGGCTGACGGCGACGTGGGGCGTGATTTTGATGTTGCGGATACAGTAGGCGTCTGCGAGGGACGAATCACTGGTGACCGGGAACGGGAGCGCGAGCGCAGAGAAAGTGTTGGGGATGCTGGGCTGGCACGCGTCGGCGCGTTTATCGCGGCAGCGGGCATGCGCACGTGTTGTGTTTGTGGGAGTTGTGTGGCCAGAAATTCTTTTAGCAGAGTCCGCAGACTGTATATATAATAATAATAATGAAAAAATAAAACATAATGACTGTATTTGCCCTGCAAAAACGTTATATTTAATACGTTATACCCGTATTTCGTAATAGGTAAGGTTATGCGTTATTGACATAATCCCACCTGATCTTAAACGACGATACTGCCCAAATTGGTGGACACGCTAAGCCTGCCGAGGCACTAGCTTTCAAATACAACTGCCTGAACACACCTATTAGTCTTCGGTGGCAGATTTTCAACTTGAGGGTGAGCCAGGCGGGCATTAGAAACTACCCTACCACCATGCTATGGTTTCCTCACGATGTTTTTCCTTCACCGAAAGCTCAAACTCATTATATGCGAATTCAAACTCACGTCCCTTGACGCTGCGTCCATACACACTACCACTGAATTATCATCCCTTTTCATACTAGCGACGCATCCCGGATTTGTACTGTGCTGGGCTAATCTGAAGATTGTCTGAATATAACATACAATTCGGTCCAGCCGTTTTGGAGTCCATAGGGAGCATACAAACATACATTCGTGTTTTTTGTCTATATAAGAAAGAAGAACCAAACCAATAAAAGTTTATATTGATACTGTTTCGGAGGACGTGAGCCCTAAATCCAGCGATTAGCTTAAAGCTTTGTATGAAGGAAAACATTACGATGAAACCATAGTCGGATCTTCCACTTAGCACGTCCACTATCTTGGTCTACGTCGTCACTTAATATTAGGTAAAATTGTGGACATATCGCTAAACCTTAGACTCAGAAGCGATGATAGCTCAGTGATAGTGTGTACGACTTCGCGTCAACGGACGTGAGTTCGAATCCAAGCACCTACAATGAGCTTTGAACTTTCGGTGAAGGAAAACATCGTGATGAAACTATAGCATGATGGTAGGGCTTTTTCTAATGCCCGACTGGCTAGCTACCACGCTCAAGTTGTAAACCTGCCGCCAAATCCCAATAGGTGTGTTCCGGCAGCTGCACTTGAGAGCCAGTTCCTCCACAGGTTTAGCGTGTCTACCAACTTGGGTCGTATCGTCACTTAAGATCAGGTGAGATAATGGACATAACGCTAAACATTAAGTACAAAAAAAAAACTACAAATTATATTAAATAATATTACGATGCTAGGTTCTTATTTTAACCTGACTAGCAACCGTCCTTGAGTTGAAAATTTGTCGCCAAGTACCTAGAAGTCGGTATATCAATATACGTATAATTCTCAAACTATTCAATAAGTTTTAACGAAATTTGACAAAGTGAGATATAATTAATTATACTAGCGGTCGCCCAGTGGTCAAAATTCGACCATATATATTGTAATCAATGAATTTATCACGGTTACATTTTTGACATTCAGAAAAGACAAACAATATTAATCTGTAATCTATTCTGAATTTGACCACAGAGTATAACAATAAACAAAAGAGTATATATGCGTTAGTGTTTTTTTTTTTTAGGTAGGCAAATGTATTTGTGCATCACCTCCCAGCCCGAGGGGACTGAGAGGGGCATATGGGACTCACCCAGCGTCCATGGTAGTGTGCGTAATGTTTTATTTATTTATTGATTTAATGTATTTTTATGCATAATTAAAACTATATATACATTAGCATTCTGCACTCCTCTGTGTGTATAAGTATGCGAAATTTCATACCCCTCCGTCCGTGCAATTTTCATAAAAAGGGATACAAAGTTTTCGCTTCTTTATATAGATAAATCAACTCCTTAATCGAGTAAGATTCATGACATTTTTATTTTTACACAATTCTCGCTGCTATACAATACTAGGTACGGATTATTTACATTTTCAACATAGATCGTTCACTATGAAAATTGGCACGTGTATATATTTGGTCAGGGAATGATTTTTAAGCGATTTTGAGACGTGATACGTAGCCGACCAGAGACTAATAGAAGTGAGGGAACTATCCCACCCTGGTCTCTGGTAACACGGGACTTTGAAGTATCTGTCTGATACGACATGGTCGCATTGGCCCGAGCTTTGGTAATGCGTTTGCACGCTGCGATAAAGAAGCCCGTTTTTTTTTCGACTTGACGTACGCTGTTAGCCTTAGGGGCTTTGACAGCTACGAATCTTTTGGGGCGATTGCTGAGGGCGCTCAGCTCCGAGGCAGCGAGCGCAAGGGTGCCAGGATGGCCGAACCTCGGCTCGGGATGCTGCCGGAAAGTGAAATAAGGATTCGCGATCTTAACTAACCAACAGGCCCTGACTTACTAATTTAGTGATCTTAGCACGACCTTATCGATAGTGTGGGTGTGCATGGATGGTATGCGGTGTGATGATGTATTTTTTTTTTTTATGGAATAGGCGGCAAACGGGCAGGAGGCTCACCTGATGGAAAGTGATCACCGCCGCCCATAAACACCTGCAACACCGGAGGGCTTGCAAGTGCGTTGCCGGCCTTTAAGGAAGAAATACGCTCTCTTCTTGAAGGTTCCCAAGTTGTTACGGTTCGGAAAGACCGCCGGCGACAGCTGGTTCCACAGAGTGGCTGTGCGAGGTAAGAAGTGCCTTACAAATCGCACTGTTGTGGAACGCTGGACATCGAGGTGGTGTGGGTGAAATTTTTTGTTTTGACGCGATGTCCGATGGTGAAATTCAGCGGCCGGGATCAATCCAAACAAAATTCCTCAGAGCACTCCCCGTGGTAAATGCGGTAGAAGATGCAGAGTGACCCAACATCTCTACGCAGAGCCAAGGGATCAAGCCGATCGGAAAGAGTTTGATCGTCGATAATCCGAGCCGCCTTACGTTGAATGCGGTCAAATGGAAGTGATATAGAGTGTCACTGTATCGCGGTAGCAGGTAGGATTCTAATCACCAGGTTAATATAAAAAGGACGTGCCAGGTGATGGTACAGTCTAATTAAGAGATACAATGGACTGAATAGTTATAATAATATACAGATTTTTGTTTCCGCTTGTAACTTACACCACAGCCTTGTGTTTGTCGGCGCACATATTGATATGTTAATAACTCGGTGTGCGCGACAAGGAGTAATATTTTAACAGGGCTTACTTCGAACCGTTTCTACGTTCGTACGGATAGAGTAGGATTTATACAAAAAAAAAAATCCGTGACGTAAATATGCCAATAAGAATAAACGTGTATTATTGGTGGACTGTTCGAGTAATTTCAATACATACATTGGGTTTATATATATATAGGATTTATTTTATATAGTTTAAAGGTTTTCAGCGTTATGGTCATAATCTCACCTGATCTTAAGTGACGATACGGCCCAAATTGAGGGTGGTAGCTAGCCAAGCGAGTATTGGAAAAAGCCTTACCATCATGTTTTCCTCCACCGAAAGCGCAATCTTATTGTAGACGGTTTCGAACTCACGTCCCTTGACGCTGAGCTAACATCGCTTACCATCTTTATCAAAACCGTACCCAAAATATGGCATCTTCTAGTATGAAAGAGAGAGACGAAATTCTCAGCTATCCATGGATTTACCGTGCGGCCGGGGGGGGGGGGGGGGGGGGGGGGTTTACATCTTGTAACAGAGAGGGAGACTCCGAGCAGTTCCGAAGGCGTGTGACTCTTTCTGACTCACTCTTCACTACTCCCGTTTCTCTCCCTGCCCAGCCAAATGGGTTAGGAGCCTGCTAGCGCAGCTTTAGAGACACGTTTTAATATAGAACTTATGCATTCCTAGACAAGAAAAGATCTTTTAGTAGACTATAGAGAGATTTCACTGGTATACCTCTGGCTCTCAATTCGGCCGCGTATAAATTAACTACGCAGCCATGGCTGTTCAGTACATTGCGTTACGAAGAAATGAAAAAAAAAAAATTCGTCCGGAAGTCGAAGCCGCAACATCAACTGGGGGTTTATAATGCTTCTTTTACCCATTAGCAGTAAAATCGACCCACATGCCGTGACGGAAACCGGCAAGACGCGCGACGCGCCGTTCTCTCATGCTGTCATTCCACCTCTCGGGGACTCCCGCAGTGTGTATGGGCGCGTATACCATACACTTTGTTGGATATCTATGTGAGCCGTTTCTACTTATATTTATACTAGCTGCGCTTGTGACTTCAGTCGCGTGGAACCAAAAAAAATCTTACTTAACATTATAAATGCGAAATGAGTTGCTTAGTTACGCTTTCACGCCTAAACCGCTGTATAGATTATGATGAATTTTGGTATAGAGCTAGATGGGAATATGGCGACGGTAATATGCTACTTTACCTCGCGTAAAACTTATTTGAAGCGGAGTGAAGGGAAGGATAAACTTTGTATGAAATTTTCTTTACATCATCCCATTTGATTGTCTAAATCAGTATTAACGCGAGCGAAGCCGCAGGTAAAAGCTAATGTTTAATCGTTTTTGCCCGTTTTTGTAACATTTTTCATTATATATTTACTGGGGGCTTGAAGTTAAATAGCCTAAAGCCTTTTACAATGAGTGATCTATCAAATACAAAAATAATTCCGACTTACAGTTCCTAAGATCATCGAGCTCTAACATACAAACTTATCGGCTTTATGATATTAATATAGATTAGTTATTTGGCTATCAGCGCGTACGAAATCTATCGAGAAAACGTGAGACGTCGAAAATGATTCAGGTAATAATTGCTACAACACGTTCCGACGATCTCTGTGCGGTGTTATAGCGTACAACCTTTAGCTTTTAGATACTCACATGAGTTACACGTTAATGGAGATTGATGGAACTGGTATTACGGTGTGGGAAAACGTGCTTTAAATGGGGCGTTTTCATTTGATTCCGGAAAATTTAGATTCTCTGTTTTTAACCTACAAATCGTTAGATTGCGCGACTGTCAATCGTAGAAATTAGATTAGATTGTCATTGAAGCGATGATAGCTATGTCGGTAGAGTGTACGGACGCCGTAGTAATCGACGTAAGTTCGATTCTTTGCGACGCGCCTGAGCTTTCAGTGAAGGAAAACATCGTGATAAAACCAACGTTTTAACGAAAGTTGAAAATCTGCCGCCAAATACCAATAGGTGTGTTCCGCCGGTAGCATTTGAGAGCCAGTCCCTCCTATAAAGGCCGGCAATGCACCTGCGATCGCTCTGGTATACTTGGTTTTATTGGGTTGGGTTTACTTGGGTGTTAGCCAGCCAGGCGGACATCAGATAAAGCCCTACTACCATGCTATGGTTTTCTTTACCGAAATACCAAGTTCATTATAGGTCGTTGGATTCGAACTCACGTCACTACATAATACGAAATACAATTATGACGTTTTAAATAAAACGTATTGGTGTGGTACGAACAGTGTTTATATCGGTTCTGAATACGACTGAAGAAGCGATGATAACTCAGTGGTAGTGTGTACGACTTCGCGTCTAGGGACGTGAGTTCGAATCCAAGCACCTACAATGAGCTTGAGCTTTCGGTGAAGGAAAACATTGTGAGGAAACCATAGCATGGTGGTAGGGCTTTTTCAAATGCCCGCCTGGCTAGCTACCACCCTCAAGTTGTAAACCTGCCACCAAATACCAATAGGTGTGTTCCGGCAGCAGCACTTGAGAGCCAGTTTCTCCACAGGTTTAGCGTGTCTACCAACTTGGGCCGTATCGTCACTTAAGATCAGGTGAGATTATGGCCATAACACTAAACCTTAAGTATAAAAAAAAAAATGCTTCACACTCTGACATGAAACGCTCTCTGATCCAGTATGACAGTGATGGGTTGCCTATATCTATCTCGTTTCAATAGCCGACTCGAGCCGAGTTTACCCGAACGAGTGTTACATAGCTGATAAATATTTTTCACTTTAAAATGCTTCCAAACTGGAGTGAGTATAGCGATGATCGGTTGCCAAACCTTTCTTGGTTACTTAATCGACTCGAGCCGATTTTAGCCGTAGAAGTATCTTAGAGTCCAGTGGTTGTCAACTTTGTGATGCAAAAGACACCGTTTTTTAATACGCTTTTATTTGCTTAATACGTATGTTAGTATATCACGGAAACTTTAAACATGATTTTGACCCCTTTCATAACGTCGGATTAACTCGAAGTTTGGTATACTTATTAAGGACCAGTGACAATTCAATATTACAAACAGTTCGATCCGTTATACTTACTAGGATAATCAGGATTAGCGATTTTAGCAAGTGACAATTGCAGAGACCGTTAAGGTGAAACACCGCTCTTCTATGCAATAGCTAATAGAGATGTAAATATCATAAAGCTATTTCTAAATAATCAATAAAAAATAAAAACAAAATAAACTAACAGAGTACGCTTTTATAGAAAATATTTTTTTTTAATGCTCTATAAGTTTGCGTTTGACCTATATCATGCCAAGCATACCTGAGGCCGACTATCGAGCGCGCAAACTTAAAAAAAATCCCTTTCACTCTTCTCTTGAAAATGTCCGATTGCAAGTAGACAGGCGCCGGGAGAGAGTTCCACTCCTTAGGTGTCCACACGTTGAAGACCCAAATAGTTTTAACCAATCATGGGTATTTCCACCGCATAAGGGTGGAAAGCCTCGCGGCGAATGGTCATCCTGTGTTGAAACGGTTTGGGTGGAATTAAATCGTGTAATTCCAGCGCCCACTCTTCGAAGTGGAACGTGTAAAATACTGAGAGACAAGTTACTTTACAGGTTTACAGAGCATTTTGCCTGTATCAGTATCTCGTCGCCCACAAGTCGATGAGTTCGGAGCTCAATGACAGTACAATACACAAGTAAAAGTTATTCAAAGATCCATCTTTTAAAACTTAAGCTTTCTTTTAATAGGAGACATTATTACGGAAATAATTAGTATTTAAAATACACTTGCCTTAGTCAGGTAAGTTTTAGTTTAAAATTTTCTTAATTTTCCTAATATTCCGGTCAATTTCCTTAATTTTCCATTCATAAGAACCTTATCCTGACGATAATCGACCCAACAAAAAAATATAATTAGCGAAATTGTTTCATCCGTTCACGCGTTATGCGATGACCAAAGGAAATAGAGATTCATTTACATATATAGATTAAATAATATAAAAGGCATTCTGTGAACATTGGCTTGGCTTTTCCGCGGAAAGTAAGTAAGTAAAATTTTTACCCGTGTTTTTTTATGGAATAAGGGAAAAACAAGAAAAAAAATGTTGTATGGCTTGATGAAGTACGAACTTCATTAAGACGAGGTAAATATATTTTTTTATTCACTAGCGGGCAAACGTGCAATTGTTTCACCTGTTGGTAAGTGATCACCAACACCCATGGACATCCACAAGACTAGGCGAATCGCAAGAGTATTACCGGCCTTTATTGAAAGAACTGGCTCTCAAGTGCAACAAATAGTATTTGGCGGCAGATTTCCAACTTGAGGGCGGCAAATAACCAGGCAGAAAAAGCCCTACCACCATTCTATGGTTTCCTCACGATGTTTCCCTTCACCGAAGGCTCAAGATGATAGATGGTTGGATTCAAACTCACGTCCCATGACGCGGCGTTCCTATACACTACCACTGAGCTATCATCGCTTCAACAAGATAAGATAATATGTAATACACCGTGCCTGCATTAAACATTTCGTCGACCGACCGTTTACCTACCTTGTTATAGCTGTAACAAAAATTTTCATTTAAAAAACTTTCCAATATAGAGTCTGTATAGCGTTGACGCGTTGACCATATCTGTCTCCCTTGCTTAGTCGACTCGAACCGACTTTACCCGAACTAGCGTCACATAACCGAGCGTTGCCGCTGAGTCTCATTCAACACCCACAAAGTACTCAACGTAAATTTTCAGCTTCTAAAACACAATTTACCATTGTAACGCATCTCGCAAATTATAGAAACAAAACAACACACGCTTCGGAAACCAACCGTTTGCATTATTTATTAGATCCGCTGTTAGTTGCACCGACTGTATCGCGTTCGACGAGTTCTCCCTCAATCCGTGATCCGTTATTGGATTTCGAAGTGGTTTATAACGGCCGTGTAGCATTGGTCATAACTTTTCGCGAACGGCAGTACTATGCCCGTAGTCGGCGCTTCAACAACTCTCTGTTGAAAAGTTTCCAATATATATTTTCAGGAGAGTACTTCGTTAATCGCTTTCCACGATTTTCACGATACGCCATTAGGTATAAAAGGTATTAATGTGGATAATTATAGGTCTCGCGTTACGGTCACAAACCCACCTAATAAAGATTAGGGTAAATGACACCGTTGGTCGAGATGAAAGACACGATAACTCTAGTAGACGGCTTGGCTCTCAAGTGCGACTTCCGGAATATACCTATAAGTGTTTGGCGGAAGTTTTTTGAACTTAGCTTGGTGGTAGGGCTTGTTCTGTTGCCCGCATGGTCAGCTACCACCCTCATGTTGAAAATCTGCCGCCAAATACCGATAGGTGTGTACCGGCAGTTGCACTTGAGAGCCAGTTCTTGTACAGGACCAAGTACTAACTTGGGCCGTATCGTCACTTAAGGTCAGGTCGTGTCAAGGGACGTGAGTTCGGATCCAAGCACCTACAATAAGCTTGAGCTTTCGGTGAAGAAAAACATCATGAGGAAGCCATAGCATGGTGGTAAGACTTTTTTTAATGGCTGCCTGGATAGCTACCACCCTCAAGTTGTAAACCTGATGCCAAATAGCAATAGGTGCGTTCCGGCAGCTGCACTTGAGAGCCAGTTCCTCCACAGGTTTAGCGTGTCTACCAACTTGAGCCGTATCGTCACTTAAGATCAGATGAGATCATGGCCATAACGCTAAGGCTTATTTAAAAAAAAGGGTGGTCACTGAAAGAAGTGTTCTACTGTTCTACTGTATTGGACTAGATCTGCCCAACTATACATCAGTTTTACTTATTATTTCTGAAGTATATTTCATTCGCAATGCGACACCCAATGAGAACAGAGATTATACAATCACGCGCAGTTGACAAGGAAAATCTCGAGGAAAACCACTGACGCCAGATAGTAATACAGTAGTATTGTAAAATTTTAAATTCATGTTTTATTCATTACACTAGGAAGATCCTCGGAAACGTTTGAGTTTTGAGTTATTCAAACCGTCTGCTTTATAGTTGGGAGTTTTGTCTGCGGATATTAATGTGTAAAAATGTAGATTTTATTCAATCACATCCCCCCTTCTCCTGTCCACAATATAACTACCCGAGTTAGACTCCGGAGACACAGCTTTACGGTAACCCCCCATTGCGACTCGAACAAAAAATGTTGCTACGTCGTACTTTTGCCTTACCATAACCCAGTGGAAAAGTCTCCCAGCCCATTTTCACTAGTGTATATGTACTCAATTTCATGGTGGTAAGGCTTTTTCTAATACCCGCCTGGTTAGCTACCACCCTCAAGTTGAAAATCTGCCGCCAAATACTATTAGGTGTGTTCCGGCAGTGGTACTTGAGAGCTGATCCTTCCTATAAAGGCCTTAGCCCACTATTCAGTAGAAGAAAGTGTATTCCCTTCCTCCTATAACATCTGGTCAAGCGAAACATAAAGAACATATTACTCGCCTGGCATGGTAGATTTTTTTAAAGTGAAAACTTCTATAGCGCTGTTTGTATAGGAAGTAAATTCATGTAACTCGTCATCGACACGGTCACGTGACGTGTTAACGTACACACTATATCCGTTCCAATTAGTATACACTTATTGCGCTGTAAACAGTTTAAAATTAACATCTAAGAATTAATTTGGATATCCAAAAATAACAACTGTTGGTTTATAGTTATAGGTTTTCACTTCCGTCGGCAGTCCTCGTGACTGCTTTGAAATATCCTTTTTATAGTAAGGCATTTTGGTCACAATCTCACGTGATTTTAAGTGACGGCGTAGTGCAAGATGTGCAACTACCGGAACACACCTACAAGTATTTTCAACTAGAAGGTGGTAGCTAGCCAGGCGGGCATTAGAAAAAGCCCTACCACCTACTATGGTTTCAACACGATGTTTGCCTTCAGCGAAAGCTCAAGCTCATTCATAGATTCGAAACCACGTGCCTTGACGCGACAACCGTACACACTACCGACTGAGCTATCATCGCTTCAAAGTGATGCGTAGATGTAGTGAACACAATCTGGGGGGACGATAGGCAGGACATGTCACTAGCAGGATACTTACAGACGGACCAACGCACACTCCGAGCATTATTAACCCATTCCTCCCCACTATCTTATTATTAGGACACTATTTTAAAAATTTCTTTTACGTGACATTTATTATTTGATCATTTTTTACAGCGAAAAAAAAATATTTAATACGAAAATAGTGTAAAAATGTTACATTCTTCAGAAATATTAAAAATAAACCGTAAAACGTAAAAATAAATATTGAAAATAGTATCCTAAAAATATGACACGATATAAAATTTTGAAGCGATGATAGCTCAGTGGTAGTGTGTACGACTTCGCGTCAAGTGACGTGAGTTCGAATCCAAGCACCTACAATGAGCTTGAGCTTTCGGTGAGGGAAAACATCGTGAGGAAACCATAGCATGGTGGTAGGGCTTTTTCAAATGCCCGCCTGGCTAGCTACCGCCCTCTAGTTGTAAACCTGCCGCCAAATACCAATAGGTGTATTCCGGCAGCTACACTTGAGAGCCAGTTCCTCCACAGGTTTAGCGTGTCTACCAACTTGGGCCGTATCGTCACTTAAGATCAGGTGAGATTATGGCCATAACGCTAAACCTTAACTATAAAAAAAATATATATATATGACTGTGGGGAGGAATGGGTTAAGCGCACATCGCATTTTCATTCCAACGAAATCAATCAAGAACATCATTCGGTATATAATCGATATAATCCATCTTTTACTACGCTAACCGTTAACTTTGTATTAAAATCGAGCTCGGATAAACGACATGAAGCGTGAAATCTCTGTAACCCGGCCGAGGTAACAGCCGAAGCGCCCGATTAAAACTATCCACACTGCTGCGGGTAAATGCGAGAGCAACTTTTATTTCCCTTTGAAACTTCTACATCTGTAAGGCAAGAATGATCGTGGATAACTTTTACATCAAGCATTATATAATTGGAACACTGAGAACTGATTTATCACTCATATATATATATATGATACTGATAAAGTATTTAACAAATTTGTGTAAAATGTTACTCAGATAATAGAGCGTTCTAATGGTGAAGGAATTTTCGAAATCGCTCCAGGAGTTTTTGAGTTAATTCGTTACAGACAAAAATACAAATCTCTCCTCGTTATAATCTTCATATATAAAAATTCCGTGTCACGTTGTTTGTTCGCGATGAGCTTTTATGAACCGATTTTAATGATATTTTGCTCTTGATGTGCAGTTTGATCTATCTTGAGAGATAGGATACTTTTATCTCGATAAGTGATCATAACGCGATAGATGACGCTGTAGTCGATGTGATTGACTATTCGATACGGCAGAACAAGGTTCGTCAGGTCAGTTAGGACTTATTATGTATCTTTTATGGTGGTAGGGCTTTTCTAATGCCCGCCTGGATAACTACTGACCTCAGGTTGATAATCTACCGGAAATACCTATAACAGGTGAGTTCCGGCGGTTGCACTTACGACCCAGTACCTCCACTTAACTCAGCATGTGCACCATCTCGGGCCGCATTGTCAGTTAACATGAGGTGGGATTGTAGCCATGTCACTAAACCTTAAGTATAAAAAAACCCGAACCTGCTAAATCGAAGACTGAGTTCCTAAATATTATCCAAATACCCATATTTTTTTATAATCGAGGTTTAGAGTTATAATTATATTCTCATCTGCTCTTAAGTGACGATACGGCCCAAGTTGGTAGACCCGCTAAACCTGTGGAGGAACTGGCTCTTAAGAGAAACTGCCGGAACACACCTAATGGTATTTGGCGGCAGATATTCAACTTTAGGCTGGTAGCTAGACTGGCGGGCGTTAAACGAAGCCCTACCACCATGGTATGGTTTCCTCACGATGTTTTCATTCACAGAAAGCTCAAGCTCATTGTAGGTGGTTGCATTCGAACTCACGTCCCTTGACGCGAAGTCGTACACACTACTACATGAGCTATCATCGCTTCATACAGTTGTTTGTCATAATAATAAAATAGATTGTGTAAACGATCTACGTAAAGTTGTATGCACTAATAGTCGTAACGATTCAAATACAATGAACTCTCTTGTAATAATATATTTATTCCAAATAGACACTGACAACCATGTTACAAATACGTCCGTACCGTAGGACGACCAGCAAAGAATGCTGACGTTGCCCTCGCTCTGTCAAGCCTACTTTTTTTTTGTTGCCACTTAAAAATAGTGTTACCCGTATTAAATTCAAATCACCATAGTAAAAATAGTTAATATTGTAAATAAAAATGAAGGTTAATAATTAAAACCTTTCAATTGTTCATAGTTTATTCTTCTACATTTCAATGAGATTGTTAATGAAAGAATCTCAAACATTAATTTCGCATTTATTTTTCATCAATAGCGGAATTATTTTTGACGAATGATTATAATACAAAATACCCTTTACAGAAATAATAAATGTGTTGATATTGAGTTCGACTTAAGCCATGATGGCTCAACCGTTAGTGCTTACATACGCCACGTCAATGGACACGAATTCTAATCCGTGTATAAAGGGTCCGAGCTTTCGGCGAAGGAAAACATCGATGAACTCCTAAACTACTGAATCGATCTTAATCAAACTTTGCACACTGTGTGCAGTTTGATTCAACTTGAGAGATACAACAATGAATAAAAACAAACTGTCGTCCTATTTACATGCTGTTTGTAAACGTAATCTCTTCGGAAAATCAAACAAATTGGTAACAAAAATAATGTACGAGATGTTTACTGATTAGTATCCTGAATTAAACGAAAATAAATAATAGTTTAAAAAAACTAGAACACACGCTTTATATAGAAAACTAAACTAAAAAACAGAAAATAAATTTTAATAATTACTAATTAAGAATAATGTAATTTTTTTTAATAAATATAAGTTATTAATAGTTTGAATAAGAAAAAAAATGTTTTATTGTAAAAAAAGCGGGGGTGCTTTTCAAGATATTATCGAAATGATAATCCTTCTCATATCTGTCAATTAAATATTCATAACTATTGACACCATGCACCCCACGCTTTTTTTACAATAAAACATTGTTTTTCTTATTCAAACTATTAATAACTTATATTTATTAAAAAAAAATACGTTATTCTTAATTTATATTTATTATAATTTATTTTCTGTTTTTTAGTTTAGTTTTCTATATAAATCGTGTATTCTAGTTTTTTTAAACTATTATTTATTTTTTATTTTTTAGTTACTGGAACTGCACGCATGCGTAGTTCGCGCACTAACTCTATCTTTCTTACTCGCATGCAAAGCGCACTAGCTCTATCTCTCTTACTCGCATGCAAAGGATGCGGAAAGGAATTAATTAATCCTGGCGAATCTAATTAGGATAATCGGATGCTTTGATCGGATTATTGCATTGTCATCGATCTTTGACAGGTGCGCAAAGTTTGAATTAAATCTGATCGTTCAAAGTAGGACAAAATCGAGCTCAAAGGGGTCGGTTACATACATACATACATACATACATACATACAGGTGAAGCTAATATAAAGCGTGTAAAAAAAAGAAACTGTATACCTATTTTTTACCTAAATCTTCGTAGTGTTCAATTAAAATTGGAGTTTTAACGAATAATCAATCAATTAAAATCGTCCAGCTATCTGTGATAACAATCAAAACGCGAAGAATCAATCAATACGGCGCGCTCCACTGAGCTCGCATTGTTTCGTTGGCCGTGCGTGTAAGTACAGTCGAGTGGGAAAGTCTTAGAAACATATATATTTTTTGATAGTTTATAGCTTTAGCGTTATGGCCATAATCTCGTCTAATCTTAAGTAACAATACAAACAAAGTTGGTGGACATGATAAAGCTGTGGAGGGACTGGCTCTCAAGTGCGACTGCCGGAACACACCTATGGGTATTTGGAGGCAGATTTTCAACTTAATGGGTAACTAGCCAGGTGGGCATCAGAAAAAGCTCTACCATCATGCAAATGCATATATTTGTGTGCTAGAGAAGATTAATACCACTTTTTGGTAGTCAGGTGGTATCACAAGCTATACACTTTAACTTACACCACTATACACACCAAACACATATCCACCACTTGATTCCAGGAGTTCCAAGGCAGCGGGAACATGTAGGAAAGGTAAATGGAGCAATCAGCGCCGTGTAATACGCATGCATGTATAGTATAAAATATACATCGTCACTTAAAATCAGGTGAGATTGCGGCCGTAACGCCAAAAACATATAGATGATAAAATATAATCCTTTACCTTTTGCATGCGATTGTATCTCGCTGAACGTTTATTCGACCTCGTACTGCGTTGAAATAATTGTTGTAATTTTTTTCGTCCCGTATTACGTATACATGTTTATTGTTTTTTACATATCAGCACTCGATTACAATATCAGCTGGTGGTGTGGTGTGACCGAAAGCTGTTAACACGGTAAACCCGTTACTGGATTTCGAGTGCCGCCAGCTGATCAACAGTCGCATGAAATTGCCACTTATAGTGGAAAGTAAAGTACTCCTGTCAACAAAAGTCATGCAAATGACTGAAGTTAAAACAACTTAAGGTATTAATGTCGTACCATGTTTTTATTAACCCGCTTTCCGGGTGTTTTTAATAATCCGGGTGGAAGTTTTTAATTGACTTTAAAATGACTTCCCGATATACTAGATACTTGACATTTGGACCATAGATCAGAAGTGGTGGATATTTTTTTTTTATGGAATAGGCGGCGAACTAGCGAGCATGTCACCTGATGGTAAGTGATCACCGCCGCCGATGGATACGGGTACAACACCAGAAATATCGCAGGTGCGTTGCCGGCCTTTATAGGAGGGGCTGGCTCTCAAGTGCTACTGTCGGAACATAGAACACAGTACATTTAAGCGATGATAGCTCAGTGGTAGTGCGTACGACTTCGCGTCAAGAGACGTGAGTTCAAATCCAAGCACCTACAATGAGCTTGAGCTTTCGGTGAAGGAAAACATCGTGACGAAACCATAGCATGGAGGTAGTACTTTTTCTACTGCCCGCCTGGCTAGCTACCACTCTCAAGTTCTAAACCGGCCGCCAAATCCAAATAGGTGTATTCCGGCAGCTGCACTTGAGAGCCAGTTCCTCTACAGGTTTATCGTATCTACCAACTTGGGCCGTATCGTCACTTAAAACCAGGTGAGATTATGGCCATAACGCTAAACCTTAAGTATAAAAAAAAAACATGAAAATGTAAAGAAGAGAAAAAGAAAAACGACTAGATAAAGATATGACAGATGAATATATTTTAATACTGACAGATATCAACAATACATTTAAAAAGCAGACAATTAAAATTAAAAAAATATGTAACACGTTTTTATAACGGCCTAAAATATATAAAATAAACTATTGGAAACCCAAAACGTGGGGCACATAACTATAAACATTCGCCCCGTATTTTTCGTTTCCAAATTTTTTATTTAATACTGTTTGCCAATTATATATTTTTTTATTCTAGTGGGATACAGAGAAATGTTAAGTTTTTCTTTTTTTTTATACTTAAAGGTTTAGCGTTATGGCCATAATCTCACCTGATCTTAAGTGACGATACTGCCCAAGTTGGTAGACACGCTAAACCTGTGGAGAAACTGGCTCTCAAGTGCAGCTGCCGGAACACACCTATTGGTATTTGGCGGCAGGTTCACAACTAGAGGATGGTAGCTACCCAGGCGGGCATTAGAAAAAGCCCTACCACCATGCAAAAGTTTAAATTTGCCTATTATCATGTATAATACATTGGGTTTATGTATAAGTATATGAAAAAGAGATGAAAAAGCGACAGACGGCCGCGGGATTTTAGTGGGTATTTCCGGCGCTTAGCATGACTACGCTATGCATTTGCCCACGTAAAAAAAAATAATAATAAATAAACGCCCTCTAAAATTTTCTAAAATGTCGTAAAAAGTTTCCACTATAGATATGCTAGGCTTTATAATGAACCTGTAAGTGGAATGAAGTGTTTCAGAAGTGTGTGATATGTAGGTGAGGTGGTCGAAGGTACGAGGTGCTAGGTTAGGTTAGGTTGGACTCGTGGCTTGTCTCTCGCAGACTCTCGGCTTCGTCCTTTAAGACAAGACAAGCTGGTGCCACTGAAAAACGCTGTCCAAGAACCAGGGCTGATGGCCATTTCCATCTGAGGCCACCCTAATTTTTTTTATATTGCGCAGCATAGTGGCCCTTTTTTTTTGACTTACCTACGCTGTTAGCGCTAGGGGCTTTGACAGCTTCACCGAACTTTTTGGGGCGAGTGCTAAAGGCGAACGAAGCCGCAAGTAAAAGATAGTTTTTAAAAAAGGGATTAGAAAATAATACATGTATTATTATTTTGAAGCGCTGACAAACAATTTTATAGTTATTCTCATCAAATTTAAAGGGCTTTTCCTTGTACTTTTTTACTCCACCGTAGTAAGTGCTTTGGCATTCGTGTCCTATAAGCCAATTCTTTGGGGATATCAAACTACAACCGGAACGTCAGGGTTTATTTAAATAATATGATATGTAGTCGTTTTCAAAGAAAATAAACATTATTCGAAAGTAGAATCACATAATTTAAATGTCGTAACCGCAAAGTGGCGTAAATAGCCCGCCATTTCGGTCCAAAGAAACGGGAAACCGAATGAAACCGGTTTTAACTGGAGCTGGCGTCCCTTGAAATATAGACCGCGCGTATATTTTGTTTCTTTTTTTTTTATACCATTTTCTCCGGCGAACTTTTTGCCAGTTACGTGTTTAAGTGTTTTTTAATTTTTTTGTTCGCTGCAAATGCGTTGAAATTAGTTTGTCAGTTTACCATAACTTTGTTACGTTTTCTCCTATACTAGAAGTACATAAAGTATGTAACGAGAAATTTTATCTGTTTAGACCCCCTCAGCACTTCGACACTCTATGACACTTTTACGACCCCCGTATGCATATTACGTCACCTCTTGGTATATGATATATGGCAATTAATTATCAGTACAAAAATTTAAATATAATCAAATCAAATAATGAGAAATACCTGTAATGCAACACATCTGCGATTCCCCTGGTGTTGTGGGTGTCCATCACCGGCGGTGATCACTTACCATCAGATGACCCGCTAGCTCGTTTTACCCCATATAACACAAAAACACAAAATTGTTTTTTTGAGCTGCGTACGTCATATTTTCTTAGACCCCACAAGGCATAGCGTAACCACACTCGGGCCACAGCGTCGCATAACATCAGTCGAGATTGTGGCCATACCGCGTAACCTATATTAATAATATTATATAGTGAAAAGTTTGTTTGTTTGTTTGAAAGCGCTAATTTTAGAAACCACCAGTCGTATTCCAGAAATCCTATCTGTATCTCATAGAGTAATCATTGGAGACGGCTTGAGTTTATTTAACATCACGCTTCCACCAATAGGCGCAAAGCAGTATTGAAAAACGTTACGTAAACGGGCACATTTTATGAAATAATTTTACCTCCAAGCAAACTAAGTCGCGGGTACAACTAAAGAAGTATATAAAGCTCCGTGGTAGTGTGTACGAACGCCGCGTCACGGGACGTGAGTTCGAATCCAACCACCTACAATGACCTTTGGTGAATGAAACATCGTGAGGAAACCATAGCATAGTGGTAAGGCTTTTTCTAATGCCCGCCTGGCTAGCTACCACTCTGAAGTTGAAAATCTGCCGCCAAATACCAATAGGTATGTTCCGGCAGTTGCATTTGAGAGCCAGTTCCTCGATAGGTTTAGCGTGTCCACCAACTTGAGCCGTATCGTCACTTAAGATCAGGTGAGATAACGGCCATAACGGTAACCTTAACGATAAAAAAAACTGTACCCCCTCCTCTATCCCTCCTCAAACGTTACGTAATACTAATTTTTACCAATAATCTCTAAAAATAAAATAACTTATTTATCGTAACAAAAGTAATTATAGTTTGGGAAACCTTAAATATATTTAAAAAAAAACGGAAAGGTAATAAATTCCATAAATACGTGAATTATTGTAAAGTCCAGTGTAATATTCAAATAATTTTTCATTGCTAAGATAACGGTACATCGGAATTCAATGGGAAAATCTAAGGTGTGTGTGAATATCGAACGATACCGGGCTCGAGTGAAAACCATTCTATGGACTTATTACGTGTTAAGTTAAAACATTTTCACTATACAATACATTCTATTTCAATTATCCTTATAAAGATATAGGAAGTAATTGAATACGAAAGAAAGTTACTTTGTATGGTTTATTGAAAGCATGATGCGAGTGAAGCCGATCGTAGGCATTTCACTAAAAATTTTTGGAAAATTTTTCGATTTTGGGGACTGAAATCGCGTTCTTAATCTTAACTCAAAAAATTGGAAAATAGGAATAATAATGGTGAATCGTTTTTTTAGGTTTTAACGATACGACCATAATCTCACCTGATCTTAAGTGACGATAGGGCTCAAGGCGGTAGACACGCTAAACCTTTTGGTATTTGATGACAGATTTTTAACTTCAGGTTGGTAGCTAGCAAAGCGAGCAATAGAAAAAGCCCTACCACCATGCTATGGTTTCCTCAAAATGTTTTCCTTCACCGAAAGCTCATGTTCATCGTAGGTGGATTCGAACTCACGTCCCTTGACGCGTAGTCCTTACACACTGCCACTGAACTATCACCGGTTCGAATTACTCAATTATAAATTTGCTGTTTCAATGTAATAATTGTTCGATGTGTGATTGCAAAATATGTGACGTGACACTAACCAGGGGGGAGTTTCACAAGTGCTACTAAGTGTGACAAGAACGGGGGAGGTCACAAATTATCATATTCGTGAAACGTATTTTGCGGAACACCCCTTAGTACCCAAACTTATCATTGATGTTATTTATCCCTGTATCAGATTACAAAGATCAATTGACTAAAATTAAACAAAAGAACTGAATTAATAAAATAATTACTTTAAAACAGTACAAAGATTGAATTTAGTAAATACATTATATACTATATATTACAGTTTCCTTGATAGAGGCTAAATCGAAAATAAAGCGCCCTCGAGTGACTCTGCTCGCGCGATACAGTGACACTCTACATCACTGAGAGTACACCATCACACCGCATACCATTCGTGCACTCACACGTTAAGTACACGGTTCTGTAAGGGACTACCCTCGCGGCCCTTGAACTGCTTACCTGATAAGGTCGTAGTTAGTATCACTAATTTAGTAATACAGAACCTGTTGGTTAGTCAGTATCGTGAATCTTTTTTCATTTACCGGCAGCGGCCGTAGCCGAGGTTCGGCCGTCCTGGCACCCTTGTGCCTGCTGCCTCGGGGCTGAGTGCCCTCAGCACTCGCCCCTAAAAGTTCGGTGAAGCTGTCAAAGCACTTAATGCTAATAGCGTATGTCAGTTCGAAAAAAAAAATAGTTTGGAAAATCCGAAAGTGCACGCCTCGTAATATAATTATAATTAAATGACATAGATTTAAGCATTTATATTAAATATGAAAAAAAATTGAATAATTTTATATATACGTGTTTATATATACAAACATTGCATGGTGGTAGGACTTTTTCTAATGCCCACCTGGCTAGCTACCACCCTCAAGTTGTAAACCTGCCGCCTAATACCAATAGGTATGTTCCGGCAGCTGCCAGTTCCTCCACAGGCTTAGCGTGTCTACCAACTTGGGACGTATCGTCACTTAAGATCAGGTGAGATTATGGCCAAAATAAACCTTAAGTAGAAAAAAATACATTGAATTAGACAGTAATTTTCAATGAGCTATTACTCAGAATGATCCTGAAGCGAATGGAAAAAAAATGGACTTAAAAAGTGAATTTTTTTGGGCGTTTTCGTGACCACGTACATCATCCACACATACAGAGAAGGCGACGTCCACCGAAATATTTTTGTATAACGGATTTATCATATTATCTAGAAAATAATGTGATTTTTAAAGTATCTACTGTCATAAAAAAGTGTTCTTGTTGATATTTGTCAACTCATTTAATACTCGAAGTACAAAAAAATCGGATAAAAGCTATTCAAGCCGAGATTATCGCTTGACCTCGAGGCAGTGAGACTAAAGCACTACCCAAACGCTTCGCTATAATAAATGAATACGACATTATCATATGACGACTGTTAGCTAATATTTCATAAAAGGACTAGCGAGAAGTCTACTAAAGTCCAAACAAATTTATACAAAGTGAATGAAATGGTTCAAGCACACGTAATTAACAAAAAAATTATTTGTCTTCATTTCGAGATCATTTTCTTTACAACGATTGAAGAATGAAGAAAAAAGTAATATGACTTCCGAAATAGGACAATTTGGTTAAGCAGAAATCATTTTATTAATTGTTGATTTTCATTATATATTTATAATGAAGTGGACTTCAAAAATAAGGAGGTATCATGTGTTTTTTATTCTGTGACTGAATATTTCACTCTAATGTATGCATGTTTATATGGTAAACTCATTTCGTGTATAGTAGAAAATTTAAGTAAAAAAAAACTCAAACATAAATCATTTAAGCGATGATATAATAAAATTTATTTGAAGCGACTTGTATGAGGGCGATTTTCTAACGCCGAATGCCACAAACATCGGTACTTAGCAGTATATGTCTTACAATATTTCAGATTCAGTTATCAACGGGAAATCATAGTTAAAATAACATATAGTTCATTACGTATCAATATATTATTATGAAATCATACAAACCTAACTTGGGAAACATCCATTTTCACAGAGTCTTATGTATATCGAGCATTTTCAGGAAAAACATATATATGTATATAGGAGCCAAAAATATCATAACAATGGTTTTTTTTTTATCGTAACCTCCTATAAATTATTTTTAAATTAGAAACAGTACGTCAATAACCAATATTTTAATAGATCAGTGAATAATTATGAACAACATTTTTTTTTAATAATATCTCCTACACATGTAATTATAATGTAAATTTATCATGCCTGTGCATTTCAAATTAACGTGAAAAACAATTATTGTAAATGATTAAGAATAAGTTCATAGAATTAATTATAATCAATTTCATGAATGCCTGTCTGTCTGTTTGTGCAGGCATTACTGTTAAAGTAAAACGTTTACGATGAAACGTATGAAACCAAAAAATATCATGACGTTACAGTTTCGAATAACATGTAATCTTTATTTCATTATTCGTTATTTATAGCTCAGTGGTAGTGTACGGACTCTGCGTCGAGGGACGTAAGTTCGAATCCACCTAGAACGAGCTTGAGCTTTCCGTGAAGGAAAACATCGTGAGAAAACCATAGCATGGTGGTAGGCTTTTTTCCAACGCCCGCCTGGCTAGCTACCGCCCGTAAGTTGAAAATGTGCCGCTAAATACCAATAGGTGTGTTCCGGTAGTTGTATTTGACAGCCAGTTCCTCCACAGGTTTAGCGTGTCTACCAACTTGGGCCGTATCGTCACGTAAGATCAGGTGACACTCGGCTCATAACGCTAAACCTTAACTATAAAAAAGAAACCGAAAAATATAACTACAACATAATCTAAAAAATTATATAGTGAACTCGTTTCAAGTTCCCGCAAACGAAGTCGCGGGCACAGTTAGTCATTATTTTAATTAGGAATGCAACGATCTCTCCCGCAATAGAAATTCTCGATATTTTTACATAAGTCATAATTGATCGAAGAAAAGATCACGCCGTAGTCTATCTTTCATCGTTTGCATAATTCGAAGTGTATAGTGAATAGATAAGGCATGAAAGCAATTAAGCTAATGTCTATCCATATACGTAACACGACCCCTATAGTCCCTTCTCGCCCCTCAGGTGAGAACTAATATCGCACCAATTTTAATTACGAACACTTCAAACAATAGCACAGAGCCGTGTGTGGAGTCGCTGTTATGATATCGACGAATAAATTTTTTTTTTTTTCAATTCATCCCGGTAAACACTGCGTGATGGAAGCGATAATAGCTCAGCTTGTAACGTGTATGGACGCGTGCGTGAATCCATCTGCAATGAGCTTGAGCTTTCGGTGCGGAAAAACCGTAGCATAGTGGTAGAGTTTAACCCCTCAAGTTGGAAATCTACCGCCAAATACCAATAGGTGTGTTCCGGCACTTGAGAGCAAGTTTCTCCACAGGATTAGCGTGTTTACCAACTCGGGTCGTATCGTCACTTAAGATCAGTTAAAATAAAAAAACTTTGCTTGCTGACTAAGAAATATTTTATGTATAGCTTCAGTTATGTTACACTTTAAGTGGGCAAGCTTAATCCTTTCTGTAATCTTAAACTACCCTCGTTACATGATCGCGTCGAACAAATACGTGCGATTCACACGACCCTCGCGCGATCTTCAATATTCGAAAACTATCTCCTAACGACAACGGCCGTGCGGGTGCTCCAAAAAAACTCTTTGATATTGTGATCTGTTTTGTGAATAAATCAGAAAATTACCATCAGCTGGAAGAACTGTAAGTCCTAGCTCATATCCTTCCCGTAAACCTAAGCCTTAACATTAACCATACATTACATAATACCGTTAAATACAACTGTACGTAAGGACATTTAAAATTTGAAATTTCGCCAAAGTAGACTGTAAGTTTAGGTGTTAACAGAAAGACTATTTATGTGGAACGATTTTATTATATAAGGTACATCCATAGACTCATATTTCTAAGTAACTAACATACATCACACAGACGATGCTATGATACACCAGCTAGCGTATGTTATGCCGCCATTTTGGAATTACAAATGTCAACAGCATTCATAAATTATCTAAAATTTCCTAAAATCCTTGAAACCAAAGACAAAATAAAAAAAAGTTCAACCACAGATAAAATTTTAAAAAGATGTATTAAAATTATAAAAATAAAATCTTATATATAAAATTCTCGTGTCTCAATGTTAGTTGCCATACTCCTCTGAAACGGCTCGACCAATTTTTATGAAATTTTATACGTATTTATTCGGTAGGTATGAGAATCGGTCGTAATATATTTTTCATACCCCTAAACGATAAGAGTGGTCCATCCCCCAAACATTTTTCTTTTTTTGACAAAATTCTCTATTTTTACCTTTTTTATTATGAGACATTAAAAATACATACAACCCTCAATTTTCAACTTCCTAACTTCATCTCCATATTTTTTAATACAACCAAAGTATTCATTAGAAATTATTTATAAGACAGAACAACGTTTGTCGGGTCAGCTAATTTCTAAGTAAAATTGTACAGAATTCGTCGACTCCACGATAGCCGTAATAAAATACCTTCCTATCGAGTCCCGGCTATAATTCCAACTGAAAATTCAGAGAGACCAATAAAATTTAACCTCGACGCTAGCTGGCCCTGTGCCAACCGACCGTGGGTCTAATGTGCCCCAATCGGGGCTATTGTGTGGGGCTAATGAGTTTCAAAACAATCAGACGGTATCATTACACGAAGGAACTCACCGGATAATAATTCTATACGACAATACGTCTTCAATTCTAGGCGTCGGCTAGTAATTTTAGATATACATTCGCATACTGAAATATATACTCACATATATCCAATGTACCAAATGACAACCACGTTTATTGTGGTCACTAATGAAGTCTCATTTTCACTATTTCTTTGAAGCGTGAATTCGAATCCACCTACAATATGCTGGACCGTTGGGTAAAGCCAAAAAAAAAAACATCGCTATGAAACCGTAGCATGGTGGTAGAGCTTTTTCTAATGCCCACATGGCTAGCTACCACATTTTCACTTGAAAATCTGCCGCCAAATACCTGAAGGTGTGATCTGGTAGTCGTACTTGAGAGCCGGTCCCTCAACTAGGGTTAGCATCAGGTGAGATTGTGGCCACGCTCGCACTCAAGTGGAACGGGGAAGGCGCGGTCGTGAGCGTGAACACTGCGAAACTATACGTTGAAGGAAGCCTATACAATATAGCACTGTATACTTAAAGAGGCTTATGTTAATAAAAAGTTTAGAAAACTTTTGTCGATCGTAGGCATTTAGCTGAAAATTCTCGGAATATAATCCGATCATGGTATTAATTCGGTTCTTAAATTCAACTTAATCGTTGGAAAATGGGAAATCAATGCTACACGGACAGCTGATGCGAGCTATGGGCGCCGCGATTTTGGACTTGGGTGGTCTACTGAGTGCCTTCCACTTTACCCCTACTCTGCGGCCGGCTGTAATGCGACATGCGATAGATGAACGGAACAATTTAAGGCGATGTAAAAAACGTTTCACTTTAAGCACAGTACCAATCTTGCCTGGCCGCCATGGCACAGTACAAACCAAAATAAGTTTTTTCAGATCCCGAAGGGGATCAGTTAGTTTCGATTTTTCCTTATTTTACAATTAATAACGTATCTATTTTTTCTCATTAATAGCTAGTACCGCGTTCGATTTTTCTCTTACGCGATTCGGCAAGAGTCCAAGCCGAGGTTCGGTCACTAGTGACACCCTTGTGCGAGTTGCCCTGCGGGCTCGAGCGCCTTCCGCGCTCGCCCCTCTAGTTCAGGTGAAGCTGTAAATGCCCCTGAGGCTAACAGTGTAGGTCCTATCGAAAAAAAAAAAAGTTTCTCTTTAAAAAAGATTATACTCTTAAAAAAACAATAACTCGCTTCCTTCAAATCTCCCGGAGCGCTGTCGCCACGCGCCCCGTAACCGATTTGATCCGCATAAGCCCCTCAAAGGTCCTCACCCGGTTGAATCTTCGATGGAAAAGATATTACGGGATATGAGATACATTTTTCGATTTAAAACCAGCTTACGTTTATAGTTTCGTTTACCAGTGTCTGAGAATGCGGAATATTCTTTTTTAATTCAAGCACGGCAAAGTGTATACACTGATTTCTTTATTTATGTTTTAAGTGATAATAGCTCCGTTGGTAGTGCGTACGGACGCTGCGTCAAGGAACGTGAATTACAATCCGCACAATAAGTTTAAATTTACGGTAAAGGAAAACATCGTGATTAAACCATAGTGTGGTGGTAGGGCTTATTATATATATATATATGGAGGTGGAGGAACTGGCTCTCAAGTGCAGCTGCCGGAACACACCTATTGGTATTTGGCGGCAGGTTTACAACTTGAGGGCGGTAGCTACCCAGGCGAGCATCAGAAAAAGCCCTACCACAATGCTATGGTTTCCTCTTGATGTTTTCCTTCACCGAAAGCTCAAGCTCATTGTAGGTGCTTGGGTACGAACCCACGTCCCTTGACGCGAAGTCGTGCACACTACCACTATATATATATGTATATATATATATATATATATGAAAGTGTGACAGAATGTGCAGTTTTGATTGATGGAGAACGAGTGAAACAAGTGGAAGAGTTTGTATACCACTGAGCTATCATCGCTTCAGTATAGATTTCATAGATTGAAAGTTATCGTTATGCCCACAATCTCACCTGATGTTAAGTGACGATGTGGCCCTAGATACTAGAGACGCTAAACCTGGTGGAGGGACTGGCTATCACTAAACTATATTTTCAAGCTGAGGGTGGTAGCTAGCCAGGAGGTATTTGGAAAAGCCCTACCACTAAGCTGTGATATATCACGATTTTCCTTCACCAAAAAATCATGTTCATTGAAGAATCCGAATTCACGTCCATCGACTAGCTATCCTCACACGTTACCACTGAGCCATCAGATCTTATTGCAATAATATTAATTTGGTTAATCAAAGAGCTTAAGAGACTAACCGATAAGTTACTCATAATAACATAGATTTATCTTAATAACTTATTATATGCTCCGGTTTTCCGGTTATCGGTGACCGGAAATATGACCGGACAGCCGGGACTCTCGCCGGCATAAGCAATGCGGTGTTACGCATGATCTATTATTGATATGTTAACGTTATAATATGAATATTATATAATGTAGTATTTATATAGTATAAGATGGCATACGGTCTTCGGTATCCACTGAACATCTCTATAAATATGTATTATGAAGCGATGATAGCTCAGTGGTAGTGTGGACGACTTCGCGTCAAGGACGTCAGTTCGAACCCAACCACCTACAATGAGCTTGGCTGAAGGAAAACATCGTGGGAAGCTATAACATGGTGGTAGGGCTTTTTCTGAACCTCGCCTGACCAGCTACCACATTTAAGTAGAAAATCTGCCGCCAAATACCAATAGGTGTGTTCCGGTACTTGAGAGCCAGTTCCTCCAGCGGTTTAGCGGGTCTACCAACTTGGCCGTATCGTCACTTAAGATCAGGTGAGATTATGGCCACAACGCTAACCTTAACGATAAAAAAATGTGTACCCCCTCTTCTATCCCTCCTCAAACGTTTAACTCTAATTTTTACTAATAAATTATATAAATTTTTACTCTAAAAATAAAGTAACTTATTTATCGTAACAAAAGTAATTAAAGTTTGGAAAGTCCAAAAGTTCACGCCTCATTAACTAATTATTATTTTTGGTTTATTTAATAACAATTGATCGACTCAGACATCGAATCAGACGGTGAAAAATAATAATTCCTAATTATACTGAAGCGTAAGAAAACAAAGGAACTCGATTAGTAAAGTATTTCGGTCGTTGTCGTGATAACATACAGGATCCGCACATACAGACACACGGACGTCTTAGACGGAAGTTTTTTAAACAGTTTTTTTAATAATATAAATAAAAAAATGGCATTAAAAATATCATGAGTGTTAAAAATAGTGTTTTCTCTTGATACGTGTGTGTATATATTATTCTACAAGTGCAATATATGATAAATAGAGACATTTTAAGTTTGAAAAATCTGTTGTTTTGCATGAAGTGATATTTACTTCGCTTATGAGGCGTGCAATAATTATTGAATTTTTACTAAATCAAAACACCTATTGCTTTGTGCTAAGTAAATTTATTTTTTACTTTTTAGTTTCCTGATGTTCTTTCTTTGTTAAAAATTATTTTATATTACAATTTTAAGTGATTGGTAGACCTAACAGGGATGCTTCTCGAACTAGAAAGCGACGGCTACTTGAGACGGAAAATGATAGAAAAAAGATCAAAACTAAAAAAATTAATTGAAAACTAATGTACAGAGAAAAAATAAAACGCCAGAGGAGCGCCAAAATATAAACTCAAAAACTACTGGACCGATTTCGATGAAATTTGATATGGAGACAGTTTCAAATCCATGGAGTACCATAGGATAGCTTTTATCCCGGAAATCCCACGGGAAAGTATTATTATACGATTTTCGAAGGTTCGAAGGTTCCCTTATCATGGGAACACCCTTGGGATATCTGCTTTCCAACAAAAAAAGAATATTCAAAATCGGTTGATATACGACGGAGTTACCCGCGAACACGCATCAAAAAATATACCATCAAATTAAGAAACCTTCTTTTATGAAGTCGATAAAAGAAAAAAAAAGGACGTTTCATTTATCTGACACACAGCAAACGATAATTAAAATAAATAAAAGAAAATAAAATAAAAAGAAAAGATCACAAAAAGAAAACCTAATGTGTGGATAAATTGGTACCAGTCTCAGCATAACAGCTACACTGATATAGTGCAGCGCTGATATTCTGGTCGAACCCGCGTTGCCCCGGGAAAGCGACAGATGGCCGTGGTGGTTTTAGTGGGTACTCTCGGCGGTTGGCGCCGTGTGAGTCCCACATACCCCTCTTAGTCCCCCCGGGCTGGGAGGGGATGCATAAAGGCATTTCCCCACGTTTAAAAAAAAAGCCCTGATATTCTGACTGGATCCTCTAAAGGCGACGATACGTAGTTATAAACAAGTTTCTTTCAATGACCAAAAGAAATGTAAAACGGAAACGGTATTAGATATGACCAGTTCTTACTGACTTTAGCGAATGGAAGTTGGAAATCTGATTAGGAGTGATTATAGCTAATTAAAATGTAAAAAAATGGACCAAACCGTTTTTGATGAGTTTTAGCGAGAATAAAGAACATCGATTTTAGGTGCTAGTAAGTTCACCGGGTCAGCTAGCAGACTACCAATATATATGACTTTCCACATAACAATTCGAGATGACGATATTTTCTCGATTCATACTTTTGAGGGCGTGAATTTTAAATTGTCGAGTTTCATTTCTGGAACTCACTTTTTATTGCAACGATTTTCGCGGATATCATTTCGCGATGAAAAGTATTTTCAGAATAGTCTCATGTCAGTGCATCCTTATACTCGCCCAAGATAAATGAAAATCTTATTGAAGGATCTTGTGTTGTTGGTATTGTTGAAGTGGGTTGAAGTATATACTATTTATTATGTTAAATAATATCAAAGAACAGGGTCATCTTTATTTTTGTAATATGGGGCAAACTTGCGTGCATGTCACCTGACGGTAAGCGATCACCGCCGCCGATGGACAACCCACAATACCCGATTTCGAAGAACATCGATTTAAGGGTGGTAGCTAGCCAGGCGGGCATTAGAAAAAGCTCTACCACCATGCTATGGTTTCCTCACGATGTTTTCCTTCACCGAAAGCTCAAGCTCATCGTACGTGCCTGGATTCGAACTCACTATCATCACAAGCTATCATCCTACTTCCACTACTCAAAGACGGCAAGTACCCACCAGCTTATGCTACACAGGGTAAGCCTAAAAAACTCCCAAACCCAGAGCAAACCATGAGACAATATCTCAAAAACAGATAAAAGAAATTTCATCCATCACGCCACGAGCAGTTCCCGAAGACAAAAGAAAGTTATATTAACTGAGTACATAAATAACCGGGGTACCTAGCCGCTGATAATGGGCTGTTGGTTCGAGACAATGGGACGTCTGGTTAAAGGAAAATACACCGTATTGTTCCGGGATAAGGATCGACACCGAATGCGGCAGTAAATGGCTCTCGGATCTTGCGTTCATTTGAGTGTTGATCTAGTAATTCGTGGATGAGGTAAATTATTACTGACGCGCGTTTTAATCAAATATACTTTACTCGATTTAAGTCCTGCGAAAGTATTTATGAACGTCAAAAGTACTACCGGTTCGGAAAGTAACCCAATAATCGAGATGTATCGATGAGGAACTCGATTTTTTTGTATCGATTTAGTTTTTATGTAATAGAGGGCCAACGAACAAGCGTGTCACCGGATTGTAAGTGATCAAGGTCATTACGTGAAGACCTTAAAATCCACATAAAGATTACCCGTCCTCAATTTTGATTACTGAATCACAGACACTATTATAAGCAAGTGTCTGTAAAATAGTTAATTGAAAATGTTAAAAATTTACCATTTTCTGATTTGCTCCTTTGTATTCACCCAACCACCTATTTGGGTGCCAAATTTGAAATTTCTAAGTCATATGGGCCTGGGTTAGAGTTATGATGACAGTGATAAGAATGACGATTTTCAGTCGTTAATATCTTAATAGTTTGGGGTGTGTTAATGAAATTTGGAACTCTTATGTATTTCGTAAGTCTGAATATATGACTCAAATTCGACATATTGATGTGAATTAGTTATGAGGGTGTTAAATGTGACTCCAAATGGTTCGTGTGATATTAATGGTGCTGCTCGATGTTCTGTTAGCTTGAACTTGGCTTGACACGCTACCGGATGTCTAAATAGTACAAAATGTATTATATTTTTATTATTTAGTTAAATTGTCAACATTTCAATTATCGATAACGAAAAAGTTTGCCGACGATTTTTATTTCTGTCGGAGCGCGCAGGTGTGGAATGGACGTCCGGTCAGCGTGTTCTCTGCTTTGTATGATATTAGGTCCTTCAAAAGAGCTGTGAAAAGGTACCTAAGCGGGTCAGCATCACAGCGTCTACTGGCAGTGAATTTTGATTGATTGCCAGTCGTCGCTGATTTAGATTGCACTTTAATTACCATTTATTTATTTATTTTTATACTTAAGGCTTAGCGTTGCGGCCATAATCTCACCTGATCTTCACTGACGATACGGCTCAAATTGGTAGACACGCTAAACCTTTGGACGTACTAGCTCTCAAGTGCAACTGCCGAAACATTTCTATTGGTATTTGACGGCAGATTTTCAACTTGAGGATAGTAGCTAGCCCTTCGGGTATCAGAAAAAGCCCTACGACCATGCTATGGTTTCCTCACGATGTTTTCCTTCTTCGCTCACGTTAATAGTGGTTTTCAGGCCGGCATGGCAGTAGCGATTGGCGATGCATTGTCGTTCTCTCGATGGTCGCTGCTGTTTTTAGACTGTGCTGTACTTAACATCGGGTACAGTGCAGTCACTTTGCCGATATAACGTATGACGCAATAAAAAGTTTCATACAAAATGTATCCTTCTCTTTACCCCACTTCCAATAAGCTTTTCACGGGCAAGTGTAGCCTATCATCGTGTCCACGTTCCCATCTATCTCTATACCAAAATTCATCCCAATCGATTCAGCGTTTTAGGAGGGAAAACGTAACAAACAAACTCACTTTCGCATTTATAATATTGGTGAGGAAGTGAGGATTTTGGCCCGTTTTCGTAACTTTTTCCGATACAGCTTAGCTCCTATTGGTGGTAGCGTGATGTTAAACACCATAACGCCTTCCCCAAGGATTACTCTATCAAATACGAAAAATAACTTCACAAATCCGACCTCCTGAGATCAACGAGTACGAACAAACGTTTCCTTTTTACAACGTTAATAATATAGATTAGCGTATCCATTATTTTGCAATTCTGTGCTTTACAAAATCAGATGTCTTCAAGGGTAGAGTATTATTATCAAACATTATACGTATAATTGCATATTGTTTCGCCACCCCCACCGTTGAGAGGGTTGCTCGAGAAAGACTAATTACTCGATCTTAATTTGATTTATAATGTTGTATTATATCAGATGAAGGCCTTAAAATATATTTGCTTTCTAATGAACTAGAATACCAAAGGGTGGTATGGTCTGAATTAAATAAATATACCGTTAGACAAGGGATGATGACGTATATCAAACTCTGGTATAGCACTTCCTGTCAAGCGTGATAGCTCAGCTGGTAACACGGAAGCGGTGTCGATGGGCGTGAGTTCGAATCCTTGCTTTTATAGTAAAGTTTTTTATTTTATTAACGGGGTGTTTAAACTCCTATGTACACGGACTTCCTCAGCGCAACACGCGAACGCGTTATCCGGGCTCAGGACAAGGTGAGAGAAGCTTAGGAAAAGAGTCATTGGGTGATAATCACCCAACACTACCCACTAGAATGCACCACAGTGACACTTCAGACTCCTGTCTTGCCAGAGACCAGGGGCAACTTTCTAGCAGTCTCTTCTTTCTTCTAGCAGTTCAAAATCTGGCTCCATACACCTGCACCTGTAATCCCGGTAGCTGATTCTAAGAGCCAGTCCCTCCACTGGGCTTAGTCTATCCACAATCTTGAACCTCATTAACACTTAACATCAGATGAGAGCGTCAATATAACTATATTATGTGTTATTTGTTAGTGATCGTGCATAAATTATATTACATTATGAAGCGTTGATAGCTCAGTGGTAATGTGTACGACTTTGCGTCAAGGGACGTGAGTTCGAAACTAAACGCCTACAATGGGCTTGAGCTTTCGGTGAAGGAAAACAGCGTGAGGAAACCATAGCATGGTGGTAGGGCTTTTCTGATGCCCGACTGGCTAACTACCACCCTCAAGTTGTAAACCTGCCGCCAAATACCAATAGGTGGATTCCGGCAGCTGCACTTGAGAGCCAGTTCCACCACAGGTTTAGCGTGTCTATCAACTTGGGCCATATCGTCACTTCAGATCAGGTGAGGTTATGGCCAAAACGCTAAACCTTAAGTATATAAAAAAAAATGCGTGTGTCGTGGAAATTTCAGTTGAAACGTATTTCCTTACGTAGTACATTATTATCTATTGATAAACATATTATATTATTGATTAACAAATACAAATAAATGAATTACTAGCGTCTGAGAGCAATTAGACAAATTGCAGAGATAGCTAATGAATTGAAGGAATGGTAGGAAATTTAATTAATTATATATTTTTTTCTAATTGTGGAAATAAACATCTAATTATACAACATTGAATTAATCTAACACAGTGTAGAACCTCTATAAGTCGAACATGAAGGGAGACGCCAAAAAATTGCAGTTATAGAGTTTTCTACTTATAGAGAATGGAGGTTTTGGTGTTTAAAGGGAAGAGAACAAAGATTTTTTTCGAAATTTGGCGGTTTCAACTTATCGAGGTTCGACTTAACGAAGTTCTACTGTACATATAATACACTACAATACAGCTGAAAGTGTACAAACTATACCTGCGGAGCCGTTGAGAACTTACTGGCTGTCTTGAGCCAATGAGCGCGATCCTATGAATGGTTACAGCCAATAGCATACGCGCTATGAAAAGAAAAGGTCGTGACGGAAAAATTTTACATTTTGATATGCCCAGACACCACCCGTACCGTGCGATAAGGAATTTAATTCCAAAAAGCACTGGTCAAACTCAGTTATACATTAGTTATTACGATAATAGTCAAAACAAATAAAAAAAAATTGTATTGAAATTGCCCATAGATAAAATTCACTAATGACTCTCAGTGATACAACATTCGGCGCAGTAAATTGTTAGTTACAATTCACTCGGGCGATTGCGACACTGAATTTACGAGATGCGAACTGGGGTGTTCGTCATTCCGGCTTTGTAAACACACGGAGCTGAATTACGCGCGTACACGGTGCGGTTAGTTTAGCTTCGTTTTCCCAGATAACAAAGAAAATGCGTTGGAATGAAAAATGTGATTCATTTTGGGCATAATATTACTGTTTCTTATAGATGTGGAATATCTATTGGCGCGGTGTAGTAAGATCTACACGCTTGCCGTGACGGTAAACGGCAAGACGCTATCTTTGATGTCATGCCTCCTCGCGCTGCCTCGCGATGTATGCGTTCGCGTGTGCCATTCATATCGGTTCTTCTCCGTGCGAACTGTTTCTATTTGTTTCTCTTAATATAATCTGTAACTATTATTGTAATTTCAATCATCAGAAATATATATATATATTTATTTTACGAAGCTTGATTGTTTTTTATTATTATACTCCATGTTTTCTTTATTGTTTTAATGTTCAATAAAATCTAAGTTTAGCTTAAATGTGTCACATCTATCGGGCGTCCTATGAAAGCTTAATTAAAAAAGAAATTATTATGTTGAAATATCAACACTTGAGAAATATCAACTCAGTACAATAATTTAGACGTAGTAAGTTGGTATAATACATTTTTTTAACTTACCGCTCCTCGAGGAAAGGTCTTAGGTAGTAAGTACTTTCAATTCTGGATTTTATAACGTTTTATAGTATCATAGCAAAGTGAAAGCAATATTAACTGATGGTAATCACACAAAGAAGAGTACTGCAAGACATAGGAAAGTGGTTCTCAGTCTCTGGCAGGCAAAGGAGGATTTTTCACCATCGTAGGGAATATTAACAGAAATTTCCGGTTAGCAACTCATGAGTCCCAATTACCCTGATAGTTCCTCTAGGCAAATGCGAGGAAGAGATCCATAAATCGATAAAACTCAAGAGGAAAGACGACTTACATCCAGCGCTTTTAAGAGTAAATACAAAACCGATACTGTATCTAATCGCTTGCAGTTTTTGATTGTGACATTCTTTCTACCATTTCGTATTGGAACTGCTTAAAGTAGAGCTTTGAAATTCTGATCCGCAGTCTTTTTGTGAGTGGCTCATTCGGGTAAAGAGTTGGCTCGAGGCAACTGAGGCAGCGAGACAGACATGGTATTTAACTTCTCTTGTGTGGTATTAAACACTTACCGTTTTTTTATGTAATAGAAGACAAACGAGCAAGCGTGTCCGTTGATGGTAACTGATCACCACCACCTATCGACACCCACATTATCAGGGGAATAACAAGTACATTGCCAAACTTTATTGGACGGATTGGCTCCCAAGTGCAACTGCCGGAACACACCTATTGATATTTATCGGCAGACTTTCAACTTAGATTAGCTAGCCAGGTGGGCATTAGAAAACGCCCTAACACCATGCTAACATACATTATAAATATAAATATTAATTGTATCTTTGCATGATCTATCTAAGGTCGTCTATTCGAGCATAAACGTCAGCTTTTATGTAAACGCTCGTCGAAACGCACAAAATAATCCCGTATACATCCATACAGTTTCCGAACAAATTCATGCTATATAAGCGGTTTTCCAAACAATGTGTGCCTTCTCTAATATATGTAAGTTATTGATTTATTCAAACTGTAGTAAAATGAATGGAGTCTTTTTTAACGTTCAATTTTATCAACACATGATTTGCGTAGTGCTAAAAGTTATCATTCTATTCCTCGGGGGCAACAGTGGTTTCTCATTTTGTACATAATAGGTAGCCTATGTTATTTACCCTTTTTTTTACATACTTAAGGTTTAGTGTTATGGCCATGATCTCACCTGATCTTAAGTGACGATACGGCCCAAGTTTGTAGACACGCTTAACCTGTGGAGGAACTGGCTCTCAAGTGCAGCTGCCGGAACACACCTATTGGTATTTGGCGGCAGGTTTACCAACTTGAGGGTGGTAGCTACCCAGGTGGGCATTAGAAAAAGCCCTACCACCATGCTATGGTTTCCTCACGATGTTTTCCTTCAACGAAAGCTCAAGCTCATTGTAGGTTCTTGGATTCGAACTCACGTCCCTTGACGCGAAGTCGTACACACTACCACTGAGCTATCATCGCTTCAAAACCCTACACTTAACGTGGAGTTAAATATGCCGCTGATGGTCCACAAATGACACAATTGCATCCGTTATCAAGTGATAAGATTTGAACAATTTGAAAACAAGATGCCGACTCTCTTGGTGCAGTTATCTTGGTAGTTTTTTTGGCAACTAATATATCATGTTCCGAATGATTATTTATAACTATCTTTTACCCACGGTTACCCTTGCATTTTTTTTTTTCAAAATTACTTCTTTTTAATTTTTTTTTATTTTAAATTTTAATTTATTTTTTAATTATCCTATGTTACTTCTAGTACCTACAAGAATATGTGTACAAAGTTTCATGATGATCGGTTAAGTAGTTTTCGCGTGAAAGCGTAACCAATAAACTTACATTCACATTTATAATATCGGTAGGGATTCAGCTACTCTACATCATGTAAAACGTCGCCTATATTACACATATCACAACATGACAGATCAAGATCCCGCCAAAAACTCCACGTAAAAGATTAAATAAACGTAATATGTCGTTTTAGGTTTTTTTTTATCTTTATATTTCATTAAATATATATTACTTATATATTTCCTAAATACCATGTGAATTGACCTTCATAGACAAACCGAAATGCATACGGTTAATTTAAAAAAAAACAAACGTGTCCTCTATTGTTGTCTCTTCTTTTTTTTTTAATTTATCATAACAACGCGAAGCACAAACGCTTTGGTCGCCGAGAAATAAAATTTGTAATTCGAATCGAGCTTGGTATTATCACATTCAGAATTACAAACAGTTTTTAACAGATTTTTAATATGCGCATTTCGTTTTATTATTTCTCCAAGTTTCCTTTGTTATTATTATCACAAGGCGGCTTAGCATGGCCGATGAAACTTTAGCATAGATTTAAACAAACCAGTCGGCGTATTCTTGACTGTTTCAATTATTGATATCCCCTTACTAATATTATAAATGCGAGTTTGTTTGTTTGTTACGCTTTCACGCCTAAACCGCTGTATCGATTATGATGAATTATGGTATAGAGGTAGACAGTAAACCTGGAGACAGTGATAGACTACTCTCCAAAATCTTATTGGGACTGGTGTAATAAGAGAGATAAAGTTTGTAGGAATCTTTATAGTGCGTCATGCGATTTGTTTGCTGGAGAACCAGTTCCTCGACAGGTTTAGCGTGTCTACCAACTTTGACCGTACCTTAATAACAAAAAAACAATATGAACACGAGCGAAGCCGCACGTAAAACCTAGTAATATTGTAAAGTGGAAAAGTTTTGTTTGTTGGAACGCGCTTTTCATAGGAATCACTAATCGGATTACAAAATTTACTTTTGTATATGACAGACCTATCATTGAGGAAGGTTTTATCATCACGCTACCACCGTTAGGGGTATAGCTGTATTGGTAAGGTCACGAAAACGGACAAAAAAATTAAAAAAAAACATTTTTATTACACGCGAACGAAGCCAGGAACACAGCTAGTATAAAGATAAAATTGTAATGAAGAAAATTTGCAGGCAAATTATAATATTACGCAGTTCACACAGAGGGGCTACGAAAGGTATAGTCCACGCGCACACACACCTTGAGAGTTTAGAGTGGTACTACATGACGCCATAAGACAGCGTCGTGCCGTTTGCCGTGACAACATTCAAGTCGCTTTTACAAACAAATCCTGGCCTGTTAACAGTCGCCGCTTCCGTTCCTCTAACAGGTCAATTAAAAGACGAAAAAAACCTCTTTTTCTTAAAGTGTAACTCCTTATGGGATAGCTTTGAAATTCTAATCCGCAATCTTTTCGTGTGACGCTCGTTCGAGTAAAGTCGGCTGGAGATGACTCTGGAGGCGAGAGAGATATAGAGCCCTGTCACTTCTGTCATATATTTTTTTTTTTTTTTTGATAAATATTAGGTTTATTAATAAAATGAAATTGGTAACTTCCCATGCTATGGTAAAGCTTTTTATTTCCAACGAATAACATATATAACATTGTTTACATTTCTGCTTCAAATATTACCAAATCACTTATTTGAAATAAGTTTTTTATGATACAGGCGGCAAACGAGTGAGCGTATCACCTGATGGTAAGTGATCATCGCGACCCATAGACACCCACAACGCCAGAGGAATCGCAGGTGTGTTGCCAGCCTTTATTGGTTGACTGGGTCTCAATTGCCACTGCCGGAACACACCTAATGGTACTTGGCGGCAGCTTTTCAACTTGAGGGTGGTAGCTAGCCAGGCGGGCATTAGGAAAAGCTATATGCTATAGTTTCCTCACGACGTTTTCCATCACCGGAAGCTCAAGCTCACTGTAGGTGGTTGGATTCAAGCTCACGTCCCATGATGCGACGTTCCTTTACGCTACCACTGAGCTATCCCCGCTTCAAATTATAGCCTGATATAATTTAGTTTGATATAGCAATATTTGTAGGAACCCCATATTGAGTGAAGGCCTTCTCGGAAGATGCCTATTTGTCTTTGTCCTGTGTCAGTTCGAGACCGTTTGTTGCCAGTTTCAGCCGGATGTCCTTACAATCTCTTCATCTCAACGTGTCAGCGATCTTTCTATGAGCAGCTGGCCTTATAGGACCTTTCTAAAACGTCGCTTTTAGAATCCATCTCTGATACTTAAGCCTCGCGACATGCCCCGCCCATTTCCATTTGAGGTTTCGTGCATAATTTAATGCGTTTGTTTGTTTGGTTATATATGCTATGATGAAAAAATAAACCCGCCAAACCGTTCCTCACCTCGCATTCCATGCTAAGAGTGATAATGTATTATTTACGCATCTCGCAATCTCACAAAGGGAAAATTTCAGTCTTTGTTTATGTTCAAAATTAACATGAATCTTTACTCTATCTATTCACTTTACGTTTTCCGATTATCTGTAGATGGTTTTCATACTTAACAGGTTAAGCATCATGGCGGCGCTATGGCTGCAACCCCACCCGATGTTAAGTGACGATGCGGTCCATAATCGTGGGCACGCTAAGTTTAGTCACGCGACCTACGATCAAGTGTTACTTCCGGAATATATCTACAGGTATTTATTAATTTAATTTATTTTTATTTACACTTTATGTTTATTACAATGGCAGACTTAATGTCATAGGCATTCTCTAACAGTCGACCTTAAGGTGGAGCGGAGATAAAAGACATCAGAAAGCAGATCACAAATGAAAGAAAACTCTACCTACTAGAATACTAAGACTAACTATGATACATGTACGTATATACTATGTATATATAAGGAAATACAATTAATAATACACTATTAAATTGTATACATAAATACCAATATGTAAATATAATAAATACAATATAATAAACATAATGAAAAAGTTTAATGAACTATATATGCCAGAAGAGTCTTATAAAAATGACGTAGCTTGGCTTTGAAGCTCAAGCGATAAGTCAACATTCTCATATTTAGTTGAAGCACATTTAATAGGCTTGACATAGATTCCCAACTTCGGGGTTTTAGCGGCGGGCATTAGAAAAAGCCCTACCACTATGCTACGGTTTCATCGCAATGTATCCCTTCACAGAAAGCTCAGATACATTGGCAGTGGAATTCGAACTCACGTCCAACGCTTCAACAAGCGGCATCCGTGCACACTAGCAACTTTTTTTTTAGCGTTATGGCCATAATATCACCTGATCTTAAGTAACGATACAGGCAAAGTTGGTAGACGCGATAAGCCTTGGGAGGAACTGGCTCTCAAGTGCAGCTGCCGGAACACACTTATTGGTATTTGGCGGCAGGTTTACAACTTGAGGGTGGTAGCTAGCCAGGCGGGCATTTTGAAAAAGCCCTACCACCATGTAAACGATGTTTTCCTTCACCGAAAGCTCAAGCTCATTGTAGGCGCTACCACTAAACTGTCATCGCTTCAACATTCAATAAAACGCTTGAATAATTTCATACTACATTATTTTCATACAACTCGGAACGTTTATGCGGTACACGCCAAAACAAGAGCCAGTGCTCATAACATTTTTCTACTTCGACAATCATTTTTAATCCAATTTAGATAAAAATTTAATTAATTATACACCAAAACCTTCCTCGTGAATCACTCCGTCTACTGGTAGAAACCGTATGAGAATCCATTTGGTAGTTTTTGAGGTTATCGCACTCAAACAGATAGTCATTTGCATGGTGGTAGGGCTTTTTCTAATGCCCGCCTGGGCAGCTACCACCCTCGAGTTGTAAACCTGCCACCAAATACCAATAGGTATGTTCCGGCAGCAGCACTTGAGAGCCAGTTCCTCCACAGATTTAGCGTGTCTACCAACTTGGGCCGTATCGTCACTTAAGATCAGGTGAGATTATGGCCATAATGCTAAACCTAAAGCATAAAAAAAGGCAGACGTGACACAGTGACTGTATATATTATAAAGCGACAAAGTTTCATTGTTTGAACGCGCCATTCTTAGCAACTACCATTGACATTTCAAAAATTACTTTTGCAAATGATAGTAAGATCAATACGGGAGGCTTTAGGCTATGTAACATCACGCTAACACCGATAGTAATAAAACTGTATGGGAAAGAGTTACAGAAACGGGCATAAGTTAGTGAATATTTTTGATTCCCATACGAACAAAGTCGCGGCCGCAATTACGTTTTTCTCAATATATATAAACACTAGCTGTGGCCGTGACTCCATTTGCGTGGAACGAAAAATTCTATTTAATTGTTTTCATATAAAAAAAAAATGTTACATAGCATATGTTACTCAGGGATAATGTAGCATTGTAATGTTGAAAGAATTTATGGAAATCGGCCCATTATTTATTGAGTTTATTCGCTACAAACAAACATACGAATCTTTCCCCTTCATAGTATCAGTATAGGTGTAGATAAATATTAAAAAATATATATTTTAATACTGGAATCACGTCCATCGTCCGTACTCTTCGGATGATAAATTAACATCGCAATTAGGAGAAATGGTTTTTAATTTTAAAAAGTTGACTATCATTAATCTCGGACGAGAGAGGATCAACAAACAGACTTGCATAATAATTTTCTTTTTTTTTTTTAGTTTTAAATAACAAACAAGTAACGTTTTTCCCGCCCGACTGTCGTTAACCCGTTACAGGAACTAAGTGGTAACTGAGATTTATCGAAATGTCTACTTTATTGATGGCAGATATCTGTAGGCGTGCTTTGCTGGTAAAATCGATCCGCTTGCCGTGACAGCAGACGGCAAGACGGTCTCTTATACAACGTCTACATTACAGCTCGTGACTTCCTTTATTGTGTCCAAGCATATATACATTTCGTATGGTTATAATCTTACCTGATGTGAGTAATTATCGTACATAATTGATCTTCTGTTAACTGATACCCGAGTTCTAGTTGAAAATCGAGTAGCATCACCACAAAGAGTGTTTTTTTTTTTTTTGTAATATTATTGTTGAATACTGAAAATTCTACATAAATATGCGTATCTACCAAACGAATCTGCGACTAATTATTACTTTTCTTTTATAAGTGATTTATTTTTATTCACTTTCTTTACTTAGTATTTAAATTTGTGCTCCTTACCCAGTTTCATTATTTTATTATATATTTTTTTTATACTTAAGGTTTAGCGATACGGCCATAATCTCACCTGATCTTAAGTGACGATATGGCCCAAGTTGGTAGACACGTTAAACCTGTGGAGGAACTGGCTCTCAAGTGCTGCTGCCGGAACACACCTATTGGTATTTGGCGGCAGGTTTACAACTTGAGGGTGGTAGCTAGCCAGGCGGGCATTAGAAAAAGCCCTACCACCATGCTATGGTTTCCTTACGATGTTTTCCTTCACCGAAAGCTCAAGCTCATTGTAGGTGTTTGGATTCGAACCCACTTCCCTTGACGCGAAGTCGTGCACACTACCACTGAGCTATCATCGCTTCAAAAACTTATAATATAATAATTTATAATATACTTATAATAGCTAAACCTATGTACGGTGTTTTTTTTTTACATATCTATTGTTATGTAAAACACTCTGATCTTCATCAGAGGGAATATGTATAAGTATATATAAAAGAAAAATCTCACTTGATGTTATGTGACCACGCTTACCTAGTGAAGCAACTGGCTCTCTAGTACAACTATCGGAAGCGATGACAGCTCAGTGGTAGCGTGTAGGAACGCCGCGTTATAGGACGCGAATTCGAATCCAAGCTACAACAAGCTCGAGCTTTCGGTGAAGGAAAACGTCGTGAGGAAACCATAGTATGTTGGTAGGGCTTTTTCTAACGCCCACCAGGCTATCTATTACCGTCAATGTGAAAATCTACCGCCTTATACCATTAGGTGTGTTCCGGCAGTGGCACTTGAGAGCCAGTAACTCCTACAAAGGCCGGCAACGCACGTGCGATTCCTCTGGTGTTGTAGGTATCCATGGGCGGCGGTGACCACTTAAGGTGACACGCTCGCGCGTTTGCCCCCTACTCCATGAAAAACCTGATGTTAAGCGACCATATGGCCACGGTAGGAACACACCTATAGGTATTTGGCGGCACACTTTTAACTAGAGAGGGGTAGCTAGCTCCTGCCAGAGACTGAAATAAGTGAAATCGCACCGTGGTACTTTCTACTGGGCATCATATCACGCGATGTGTCTTGGAACTCAACCATCTCGCCTCGGCCTAATAAAAAGGGGTAGAAGTCAGCCATACGGGCATTAGAAAAAGCCCTACCACTATGCAAAGACCAGTTTAACAATTTGTCAGCTGCTTATCCTTACTAATATTATAAATGCGAAAGTGAGTCTGTTTATTTGTTACGATTTCACGCCTAAACCGCTGATCCGATTATGATGAATTTCGGTATAGACACAGATAGGTACCTAGAGATCGTGATAGACTACTTTTCCCCGCGATAATCTTATCGGCAGTGGGATAGAGAGAAACTTTGTATGATACTTTTCATCGCGCCATCCGGTTTGACAAAAACAATATTAACGTAAGCGAAGCCGCCGGTAAAAGCTAGTATGCAGTGAACAGTGAGAATCGAATAGATGTATAATTCACCGACATCGCTGTCCGGGCCACGTCGAAAGCGGTGCAATTATCAGAGCCATTCAAGTGAATTTTCCTATTTATAAACATAATCAATTAGGTTCACAAACAAAACAGACCGACCGACCGGCAACGAACGAGACAGGGACGGGTATATGAACAAATAACGGGTGCGATAGAGACGCACGACGGTGTAGTTTCATATTGTGCTCATCTCAATATTGAGATTAAAAGTGACGCTTCGCTTGGCGCAAATTATTCCAGGTACTGTTAGCAAAATAAGTAACCAAAAAAAAAAAAAAATATATATATATATGTGTTAACTGTATGTTAACTTAGAGTCGCTGTGACGAGTTTTCACCGTGTATTTTCGGTTCACCGTATCATTTTTGAAACGAAGTAACTCGCCGCACGTTACGGTTGGAGGCTATACAAATCAAAATGTAAGATTTCTCCGTTACGACTCTTTCTTCTATGGTATACTCTTCTTGACATACGCTGTTAGCCTTAAAGGCTTTGATAGCTTTACCGAACTATAGTGTATACGGTTATCCATAGCGCGTACGCTATTGGCTGCGGCCAGTCATAGGTTCGCGCTTATTGGTTGAAGACAGCCAGTAAGTTCTCAACGGTTGCGCTGATATAGTTTGTACACGTCATACGCGTCAGCTGTTTCGCAGCGTGTTATATGTAATGAATTGAATGATGTACAATAAAATGTTTATATTCACACCTCGAAAAGTATATTTTAATTACAAAATTTTCTACAATTGTTAATCAAATGCACAGTTCAGGCTATCAGAGTTTCCATTTTATGCGTTACATTACAGTATGTATCACTTTTATTACGTATAATGTGAATTCATATCGAACGTGTAAAGGATCAAGTCCTATATCCATTCAATTGTTTATTGATGATAGCTCAGTAGTAGTGTTAACGACTTCGCCTCAAGGGACATGAGTTCGAATCCAACCACCTACAATGAGCTTGAAATTTCGGCAAGGGAAACATGGTGAGGAAACCATAGGATGGTGGTAGCGCTTTTTCTACTAGGACTAGCAATCACTCTCAAGTTGAAAATCTGGCGCCAAATACCAATAGGTGTGTTCCTCCACAGGTTTAGCGTGTCTACTAACTGGGACTGTATCGTAACTTAAGATCAGGTGAGGTTATGGCCACAATGTTAAAACTAAAGTTAAACTTAAAACTAAGTTTTAGATATGTAAAAAATATATAATTATATATGTTATTATATTAATATTGTTGAAACTGGGTGATGTATTGCAACTCAATTTATATAAAACATATATTATTTAAGTGCAACGATCCCATAGTGTTGCACAGATCCATCCGATTTGTTCTTTCAATCCCAATAAATCACGTAGAAGCCTGTAAAATTTAATTAAAAATGGTGCTTAAGGGAATAAATGTAGAAGATAGTTTCAGATATGTTAATCAAATAATCATACATTGAAATAAAAGTCCCTCCCTTGACCACGAAGGCTGAAAAGCTTTCGAAACGTCGAGATCAAAATAAATAAATAACCGCGATAAAATCCGTTTAAATTAGTTTTATTTCAATGAATAATATTCGCGTAAACATAAGAAATCATTATCAAATAATCATACGATAAAAGTTACAAGCAAAGACAGTAATTAATTTACACTTGAGATTTTAAACGTCAGAGTCATGACGCTGTAGATCTAATAATAAACTATAAGTTATAGACAAAGTGTATCGCTTTTAATATAACGCTCTAGTTTAAGAAAATCAATTGCGCACAAGAAGTATTTATTAAAATATTTTTGGTATTTTTTTTGCTAACGGTACGTAGTCAGAACTCACTCCAGTGAAACGCAGTGCAGGCGACGTTTCTGCGCACCCTACCTCTGACACAGACACCTTTTTATGTAAAGATCAGTTGCAGATACCCCAAAAATGGAAGAGAAAATTTTATCAAAAGGTTAAAAGTCGAAATATGAGAAAATAATTAATATATAATTATTAATATATTTAAGGTTTAGCGTTATGGCCATAATCTCACCTGATCTTAATTGACGATACGGCCCAAGTTCGTAGACGCGCTGAACCTGTGGACGACTGGCTCTCAAGTGCAACTGTCGGAACACACTTATTGGTATTTTACATAATTTAGTATTTATTAAAGACTAATAGTATGATATTAATGTCTGACTTAATTTATTTTTACTTTATTTTATTTTAAAAGGCACTGATACAAATAACAGATTAAATACAAAAGCAACTTTATTCTAGATATCATTTTAAATGCCGTATCCTGTTACATTAGTGCACAACTGACACAGTTAGGACACAGTTAGGAATCTAGGTATTTGGTGGCAGATTTTCAACTTGACAGTGATAGCTAGCTACACGAACATTGGAAAAACCCTTAGCACCATGCTACGGTCTCATCACTATGTTTTCTTTACCGAAATCTCAAGCCCGAAGCAGGTGGATTCGAACTGACGTCGATAGATGTGGCACACACTTCCAACAAGGCAGTGAACAAAGCTCATACAAAGAAACAACGATGTATATAGTACTAGCTTTTACCCGTAGCTTCGCTCATGTTAATATTAATTTCATCAAATTGAATGACGCAAAAATAGTTTCATACAAAGTTTATTCCTGTCTTTACCCCACTTCCAATAAGTTATTCTCGAGAAAAAGAAGCTTATAACCGTCTCCAAGGTCCTATCTATCTTTATACGAAAATTCATTACAATTGATTCACCGGTATAGGCGTAAAAGCGTAACGAACAAACAAACTCGCTTTCGTATTTATAATATTACTAGCCTTTACACGCAGCTTCGATCATGTTAATATTAAAATTGTCAAATCGAATGTTGCAAAAAGAGTTTCATACAAAGTTTATTCCTGTCTTTACTCCACTTCCAATAAGTTTTTCTCTAGAAAAAGTGGCCTATCGTTATCTTTTAGGCGGAAAAGCGTAACAAACAGAAAAACTGACTTTCACATTTACACACAATTTTATGGTGAGGAAGTAAGGATACGCGCGTGCTAAGTGAATACTAAACTAAGTGAATTAATTGAGCGTCACGCCATTTGCTGTCACGGCAAGTGGGTCGATTTTAATGCCGACGCGCACAAAAAGATATTTCACATAAAAAACATAACATAACAAAAAAAAATAATTAAAGCGATGATAGCTCAGTGGTAGTGTGCACGACTTCGCGGCAAGGGACGTGGTTTCGAACCCAAGCACCTACAATGAGCTTGAGCTTTCGGTGAAGGAAAACATCGTGAGGAAACCATAGCATGGTGGTAGGGCTTTTTCTAATGCCCGCCTGGGTAGCTACCACCCTCTAGTTGTGAACCTGCCGCCAAATACCGATAGGTGTGTTCCGGCAGCTGCACTTGAGAGCCAGTTCCTCCACAGGTTTAGCGTGTCCACCAACTTGGGCCGTATCGTCACTTAAGATCAGGTGAGATTATGGCCATAACGCTAAATCTTAAGTATAAAAAAAAAAACATAATTGTAGCGGTCACATCTATATTACATATATCCGTGTAAAATACAATGATTCTGGGCATTATCTCGAGATTTTTGTTTCTTGTTTTACTATTTACAAGCACTGAGCAAAAAAATAAGAGATTTTATTACTTTGACTATAGCGAAAAACCATACCTGGTTTTAAGAACCCTAGTACGGGTTCGAAGCCCTATGTCTTTTTAAAGTGAAAACTTATTTAAACGTGCTAAGCAGTGTATTTGTGTGTAAACATCACGGTCGATTATGTGAATATCGTTCGGGTAAAATCGGCGCGTGTCGACTAAGAGAGCGAGAAAGATATAGTCACTGCTACACTCGCACACCGACATTAGAGAGTATGACGCACCAGTCGCATTCAGTATCGCTATAAACACCGCACGGTCCGTGCCAATTCGTTTTCTCTAATACGTTATATTTCGTCCACCTGAAACGAGCTTGAACTCTCGGTGAAGGAAAACATCGCGAGGAAACCATAGCATAGTGGTAAAGTAGAAAATCTGCTGCCAAAATAGATCTGTTCCGGCAGTTGCAATTGAGAGACAGTACGCTAAAACCTACAAAATATAAAAATATCGACAGTACCCTACCCTAGAGCCCTACCGCCATGCTATGGTTTCTTCGCCGAAAGCTCAAGATCATTGTAGGTGATTGAATTCGAACTCACGTCCCATGACGCGGCTTTCCTACACACTACCACAGAGCTGTTGGGAGGTAGCCAAACGAGCATTAGAATAAACCTATCACCACTTCCATATATATGTATATATATACCAAACAAGTTAAACAACAAATATATCCATCCAAGCAGACGTAATATAATGAGAATCAAAGTCAAAACGACACTGAATACTGGAAGCTAATGAACCGAAAGCCCAACTATTCGCTATTAGATTTATTATTGTTACGGTGAAAGTGTTAAAACTGAATTCTGTAGTAAAAACTTGTTTAGAAGCGTTAGGTGATCGTTGAACATTATTTTCTTTGTGTTGTATCCAATCCATATTTAATGCAATGCGACAATCTAAGTAACTACACTTGTTCACTTGAGAGCCAGTCCCATAACAGGTTTAGCGTGTCTACTCTAGTTTATATTCACACCTTGAAAAATATATTTTAATTACAAAATTTCCTACAATTGCACAACAATTTTTTTTTTTTTTTGTATACTGAAGGTTTAGCATTATTGCAATAATCTTAAGTGTACGATACGGCCCATTTGCTTGGTAGACACGCTAAAACCTGTGGAGGAACTGGCTCTCAAGTGCAGCTGCCGGAACACACCTATTGGTATTTGGCGACCGGTTTACAACATGAGGGTGGTACCCACCCAGGAGAGCATTAGAAAAAGCCCTACCACCATACTATGGTTTCCTCACGATGTTTTCCTTCACCGAAAGCTCAAGCTCATTGTAGGTGCTTGGATTCGAACTCACGTCCCTTGACGCGAAGTCATACACTCTACCACTGAGCTATCATTGATAGCATATGATATCATCTGAGTTTCCAGTTTGTGCGTTACATTTCATTGTGTGACACTTTTATTACGTATAGACCTATTTTTTTTACGTAGAATGTGATTTCATATCGAAGATGTAAATGATCAAGTGTATCCATTCAATTGTTAATTGATGATAGCTCAGTGGTAGTGTGTCCGACTTCGCGTCAAGGGACGTGAGTTCCAAACCAACAACCTACAATGAGCTTGTACTTTCGGCGAAGGGAAACATCGTGAGGAAACCATAGCATGGTGGTATGGCTTTTTCTACTAAGGCTAGCGATCACTCTTAAATTGAAAATCTGGCGCCAAATACCAATAGGTGTGTTCCGGCAGCTGCACTTGAGATCCAGAGCCTCCACAGGTTTACCGAGTCTACCAACTTGGCCCGTATCGTCACTTAAGATCAGGTGAGATTATGGCCATAATGCTAAACGTTAACGATAAAAAAAAACTAACTGTCAGATATGGAAAAATATTTTTGTATTTGATAAAACAACCATCGAGAAAAGTTTTAAGCAATTTAAAATTACTCAACCTACAATAAGAGAAAGGCTGTATTGCACAAAGTAACAAAAACGGGCGACATATATCAAGTAATTTTTAATACCACGCGAACGAAGCCACCGACGCAGCTAGTATAAACTAAAAAAAGTTTGGAAAATCCAAAAGTGCATGCCTCATAATCTCATTTTTATTTTTGTCTATTTAATAACAATTAAACCACATCAAATCAGACCGTGAAAAGTAATAGGGTTCTATTCCTAATTATACTGAATTTAAGTAAAAAAAGAGTCGATTAGTAAAGTATTTCGGTCGTTATCGTGATAACATAAGGATCCGTACATACAGACACACGGACGTCCAAATCAGAACTTTACAAACAGTTTTTTAACTAGTTTAAATAACAAAAATGACATAAAAATATCATGAGTGTTAAAAATAGTGTTTCTTCGTGACATGTGTGTGTGTATATATTATTTTACAAGTGCAATATATGATAAATAGACACATTTCAAGTATGAAAAAATCGGTTGTTTCGCGTGAAGTGACAGTAGTACCCACCTCAACGTTTCGCTTATGAGGCGTGCAAAATGAATATTTGCGAGGTCATCAAAAAAACGCATGGGCTTAAGACGACACGACGGAAATGGAACATTATGCCTCAGTCGTCTCGAGCCGACTTTACCCGAGCGTCTCACGAAACGTTCTGTATCAGAATTTCAAAAGCTTCCTATAAGAGATTTCCCTTCGAAGGGCAAGTTGTACGGTTGGTATTAATTATGGGTTTTGTTGCAATTAACGGATTTCAAACTAACACCGGAGCGTGAAACTAATAGGTGGAAACACTCGGTTCGCGGACTCGGCACAATCAACGCTTCAGCTCCGGCTTTGACTGCGACATAACTGGAGTTAGACTGTTCTCGGCTTCATCGTTATTTACATTTCATTGGAGTCGCGTTTGTTACGTTTTACTTTAAGCACGGCACAGCGACTGCATTATGATGATAACTCAGTTGGTAGCGTGTGCGGACGTCGCGTCAAAGTACGTGAATTCCAATCCGCCTACAATGAGCTTGAGCTTTCGGTAAAGGCAAACCTTATGAAGCCAGAGCATGGCGGTAGGGCTTTCTCTAATACCCGGCTGGGTAGCTACCACCCTCAAGTTGAAAACCTGTGGGCAAATACTAAGAGGTGTAAGATTGCAGTCAAACGCTGAACCTGTAAATTACAAAAAAAAAAATCGGTGAAACAGTTTCCAAATCGAATATCGTATTCATTGAAACGTTTTAAATTAATTATTAATTTCGAACACGTTAATGTAATGTAATAAATAAATTTGTTTGTTATGAAATTAATTAATCGGATACCAATTATTTCACGCGATTATCATAATTGCCGATTTTAATGTCGGAACATCGATAATTCGGTTCGGAAACTTGTATTTACTGTATAGTAAGTTCTCAGGGGAGAAAACGCACTAAACAGTTTTATATATATTCAATACATAAATAAAAAAGCTGTTTCTATTTTTTTTTATAAATTTTCTTATCACACGGTTACGGTTGGAGGCTAGACAAATGAAAATATAATTTATCCGTCACGAGCCTTTCTTTAGTCTGTTCTATATTGCATTATATTTCTACAGTGTAGACGGTTGTCCATAGCGCGTACGCTATTGGCTGTGTCCAGTCATAGGTGCGCGCTTATTGGTTGAAGACAGTCAGTAAGTTCTCAACGGCGGCACTGATATAGTTTGTACACGTCATACGCCTCAGCTGTTTCGTAGCGTGTTATATGTATTACTAGTCGACCAGACAGACGTTTTCCTGCCTTAACTATGAATATTGTTACGGATAGCTCAGACTGGGTATTAACTCAGGCTTTAATGGGAAAAATTAGGTATAATGCGATATTTTGTTGTATATCTTATATTGAACACACGAAGACTGACAATAGAATTTAAATAGAAAAACAATTCGAATATTAAAACAAAACTATTAAAAAAAAACACTCACAAATATCACTCATAAATCCCTAGAATATTCTAATAGAAGAAGGTTGAATTCCCGAAAAATATTGAATTCGAATAGATATAATTAATAATAAAGAAAGATATATATTTAAAAGCATAGTGTTTATTATTATAATGCTCTATGACAACTGACAGTTATCTATACATATAAATAAAACTGGAGTGTCTGTTTGTAATATTAAAATAACCGTTTTTTACTACATGTATATGAATATATACGGTACATACACCAAAATATTTTTTTTTACAATTTTTGTCTGTCTGTCTGTTCCAGCTAATCTCTGTAATGGCTGGACCGATTTTGACAGGATTTTATTAGCCGGTAGCTGATGTAATAAGGAGTAACGTAGGCTACTTTTATTTTAGAAAAATTCTTTTATTTTAGGAAAATAAAGTAATGTCCAGTACCGCGCGCCGCTCACTCGCATGCCACTGGGCCGTCACGTCGGCCGCCTCCCACCAACGAATTAATATTACTTACATATATTCATAGTTAAGACAGGACAAAGTCTGTCGAGTCAGCAAGTGTGAAATAATAATGGCGTTAAGTTTTTATACATTTTCTAATGTTCCACTGAACTTCCTTAATTTTCTCTTTCATAAAACCATCTCCTGATAATAATTAACACGGCAAAAAAAAGAATTAGCAAAATTGTTCCATTCGTTCACGGGTGTTCCGATGACCAAAGGAAATAGAGATAATTTTTTATATATGTACTAGCTTTTACCCGCGGCTTCGCTCGCATTGATACCTCCAAGAATACGTGTACAAAGTTTCACGATGATCGGTTAAGTAGTTTTCGCGTGCAAGCGTAACAGACAAACTTACATTCGCATTTATAATAGTAGTAGTGATTATAATTGTAATGAATTGAATGATGTACTATAAATGGTAAACTTCACAACTAGAAAAAATATATTAATTACGGAATTTCCTACCATTCCTTTAATTCATTAGTTATCTCTGCGTTTCATTTAAGCTCGCTCAGACACTACTGATTCATTTATTTCTATTTGTTAATTAATAATATAATACGTTTGTCAATAATAATATACTGCGTAAGGAAATTCGTTTCGACCGAATGTTCCACGCATTTTTTTATTAGTAACACTGACAAACAAATCAGAAAAAGGTACGAATTCATTCTACCCTTGTGTGTTTATATAAAAAAAACCAATACCGTAATAAAGTATATGTTTCAAATCACAAAGTTGTACTCCGAAATAAATCGATAGAACAGCTTTAAAGTGGGTTTTTTTTTTTAAATCTGATAAAAGCACCCCTACTATTGTTTTAACGTTGCTTTTATTTTTTACATATCGAGCCTTTTCAGGACAAAAATCGTTGTGATTTCAAACTCGATGAAGCGAAAAAGCGAGACACATATATATATCCACATGGGAAGCAAGTAACTTGGTTGAATTCAATGCCAAGAAAACCCAGGTATGCGCCTTTACTTGAAAAAAATCCCCCTTTTCACCAAACCCTACTCTTCAGAGCACCCAGCTTGCAATGCGCGACCGCCTAAATATCTTGGGAATAGATATTCGGAGTGACTTAAATACTTAAATCTTAGGGACCACATCGAGTATGTCATGTCCACAACATCTCGGAGACTCGGAATCCTGAACAGAGTGCGACGGTTTTTCTTGCCCGATCAGCTGTACCTTCTCTATAAGGCCCAGGTTCGTCCGTGCATGGAATACTGTTCGCACCTCTGGGATGGATCCGCTAAATACCTCATCGATGCCTTAGATAAGTTGTAAAGGCGGGCTGTCCGTATTGTAAATGATACAGCTATTACCAACACTCTAGAACCGCTTCAATTGCGCAGGGATATTGCCTCTCTAAGCGTGTTCTATCGCTTGTATCATGGTGAGTGTTCTGAGGAGCTCTTTGAACTCATTCCCTCCGCTCCTTTCGACAACAGAACCACACGGGCGGGGCTTCGGTGTCACAATTTCACGGTTTCACCTATTACATCCAGAACCAAAAAGTTTGCAGACTCTTATCTCTGTCGCACCGTAAAATTGTGGAACCGTCTTCCTGTCAACGTGTTCCCTCCTTCCTATGATATTGGGTCCTTCAAAAGAGGCGTGAAGAGGTACCTAAGCAGGCCAGCATGACAGCCGCGACTGGCAGTGTATTCTGTTCGCTGTCAGTCGCCGCTGATAAGGATTGTACTGTACCTACCATCAGGTCTAGTGCAGTCACTTTGTTGTGCAACATAAAAAAAAAAAAAAAAACAAACACGTAAATGTATAGGATTCAGCCGGCGAGAGAATGAGATAGAACACATCACACGTTTACGGTCTCCTGTTTCTGCGATGCTTCGTAGCGTCCCCACTATCGTATACTAAACAGTGTCCAGATGTATTGTCAATACTTTTCAATGGGTATTTTTAATCCAGGCCTTTCAGAACTTTCACTTCTACTTCAGAGACAGAAAATAAATTTATTATAAGGCCCAAGTGTTACAGACCGTGGAAGTTGCGTCGAATCATGCTCAGTCTTGTCCCAGAATCGTTATATTATACAGCATTTTACAGCAGAGCTTCCCCTCACAACGCCAGTTTTCGTCCGTACTGTCGAACGGTTATAACTCAACTGCATCACACACTCCCGTGACACGTAACACTTAATCAAATAATGAACTTCTTTCACAGTCATTACACCAACAGTGTAAGATCAATACAACAACTTTTATAAATGCATAGTACAGTTATTGTACTATTGTGTAGTTGAATCACCTCATTAATTAGTATGTAGTATTATTTTATGTTTCTAGTATCATTATATCTTCACGCCAATAAACAGTACATGTGGTATTTAACATAAAGGACAAACGGATAAAATAAAACATATATATATAATAAGCCACGCGCCGCAGTGCCATTGTAAAAGACGCACAACTCAGCATAAGCTGTTCACCATAATAGGTAACCCCAGCGCTGGTTCTCGCTTATGACCATTATTCAATATTCAAAAAGATATCATACGATATTAAAAATCTATGTTGATTGAAGACGTACCTTCTAGATTTGAAGATGGACAAAACCGTTTGCTATTAAGCTTCATAAAGAATAATGATTAAAAAACATAGAATAAAGTAAAGAAAGAAAGAAAGACTTTATTGTTGGAACTACTATAAATAACATTACGCAAACAAATGAACAAAAATTTTAATACATTTGAAAAATGAAATAAAAGTCGAAAGATATGTCCAACAATTGGCAAACCCATTCAGCAAAATGTATGGCACTGAAACGCTGATTTTCGTTGGAATGATAAAAGGAAGCTCAGTCGGTCATATACTATGGTATAGAATTAAACGAACAAACAAATAACACAGACACACATAACACGGTGATCACATTGTGTAGGTATTAAAATAACATTACAAAAAACAAATTATCAAAAATTTTGATACATTTGAAAAATGAAAAGAAAAAAGAAAGATATGTCCAACAATTGGCAAACCCATTCAGCAAAATGTATGGTACTGCAACACTGATTTTCGATGGGATGATAAAAGGAAACTTCGTCGGTCATATACTATATTAAACGAACAAACAAATAACACAGACACACATAACACGTCACAGATGATCACATTATGTAGGTTTTAAAATAACATTACAGAAACAAATTGTCAAAAATTTTGATACATTTGAAAAATGAAAAGAAAAAAGAAAGATATGTCCAACAATTGACAAACCCACTCAGCAAAATGTGTGGTACTGCAACACTGATTTTCGATGGAATCATAAAAGGAAGCTAAGTCGGCCATATACTATAGTATAGAATTAAACAAACAAACAAATAACACAAACACACATAACACGTCACAGATGATCACATTATGTAAGTATAGATAGCTACTGTAATACAAATTCAAAGACGAAACAAGACAAATATAAATATAGATTTAGGATAACAAATACACACCAATAAACAGAGGTTAAATAGAGCTGCGTGAATATATTGTACGTCTCTCTTCAATTACTGAGATTGTAGTTGCAATAGATAAAGCTTATATGAGAGCTTAAAGCTAAGTTTACTCTTTTTTGGTCGACATGGCGGTGGGATGTTGTACCAACAAAAAGTGGCGGCATATTCGAATGACCCTCTGAAAACGGCATCGATAGTGGAATAGTTATGGTGCGGGAACATGAAATATATATGGGATTATCTTATAATTTAATTCAAACATAAAATATGCTGTTCAGTAATATATATCGGTTGTCCTTTGGTGATCCAGCAGGGATCTAGGGGACACTAGTAAAAGTGCGAAAGCTGTCACTGGTATCTGGAAACACGAGATATATAACGTCGCCGTAGTGTGCGTTATAGTGTATACTGTCCGGTGCTTATTAGCTGACGAGTCTTGTTACACACCCTCTCACCTTTGAGCAGAGCCCAGGTTTTTTCTTTTATATTCAAGGTTCAGCGTTATGGCCATAATCTCACCTGATCTTAAGCAACGATTCGGCCAAGTTGGTAGACTCGCTAAACCTGTAGAGGAACTGGCTCTCAAGCGCAACTGCCGGAACACACCTATTCGTATTTGTCGGGAGAGATTTTACATTTGAAGGTGATAGCCAGTCAGGCGGGTATTAGAAAAAGCCCTGCCCCCATGCGAAGGTTTCCTCACGATATTTTTCTTCGCCGAAAGCTCAAACTCATTGCAGGTGGTTGGATTCGAACTCACGTCCCCTGACGCGAAGTCGTATACACTACCAATGAGCTATCATCGCTTCATAAGGTAACGTTGCACCATGCGCTGAGGAAGTCCGTAAAGAACGGATTTTAAACACCACGTTAATAAAAAAGGGACTAGAGAGTTCCTGTCGATCGCAGAGCCCTGGTCAAATGCCCAGAGTGTCCAGTAGGCATGAGAGCCCTGATTATCTCTCTCTCTCTTTCTCTCTCTCTCTCTTTCTCTCTCTCTCTCTGTCTCTCGCTCACTCTCTCGCTCTCTCGCTTGCTCTCTCTCTCGTTCTCTCTCTTCATTTCAACCCAATTGCACCCACTGTTGGATATGTACCTCCTTTACTTGCCATCTTCTTTCCGGTCTGCGCTAATCCTTCGACAAACCTGACAATCTCAACTGGCCAACGGGATGATGAATAAATAAATGATTCGATTTAAAATATATAAAGTGAGTTATACATCAAAATAAAACTAATTATAACGAATTTTAGCGTGATTATTTATTAATTTTGATTCCGACGTTTTGAAAGCTGTTTAGTCTTCGTGGTCACGGGGCGGACTGAGGTGTAGGTCGTCCAGAAAAGTTAATATTACAGTGTCTACCTTCAGTTTAATTTTTAATTCTGTGTCCCGATTTACACAGAAAGGGCTCACAGTATCTTGAAATCTGGCAATTGGTCTTTTGGGTTCCGATTTAATTAAATATATAATCGGATCCCAGGCGTGTGTTAGCTTCCAACCAACTTCTCTATTGAAATTTAGATGTATTTTTTTTAATTTCAATAACCTCGCGAATCATCCTAGGTTGGAAGCGGTATTCATTGGCAAGGATTTGTGGTTTGGCGAATCTTACATAATGTTTGGTGGAGCCTTCTACTGAATAATATTCGCTTATACATAAGAAAACATTGAGTTACAGTTATGCATAGAGGGTAAATGAATTCACTTGGTAGGGGCAATGCTAATATTAATGGTGTAGAGAGAAGCCGAGCCAGCGCCCATAACTCAAACGTTCAAAACTGGCGCATAACAGTCACAGCGATAAAACTTCGCAGCGATCCACGGAGATAAAGCTGGGCGCTTTTATTTTCAAAGATTCATCATCGAACACAACAGAGTACGTACCTATTGTCGGAAATATTGTTTCATATATGTAAGAGTATACGCGGGTACTCTCTAAGGAAATAAACCATCTGATTGACTCATGATTTTATTCGTAAAATGATAGCAAACTTTTTTTTTTTTCGAATAGTCCTACATTGTTAGCCTGCGGGGTTTTTACAGCTTCACCGAATTTGGGCAACTCGCACAAGGGTGTCACTAGTGACCGAACTACGGCTTGGGCTGTTGCCGAAATGCGAAAAAGGGCATCGAACGCGGTACCAGCTACTAATAAAAAGAGAAGTTAGCTAACGTCACGTAGCGCCTTCTGTTTATAGTATAGTGGAACGCAGCCATTATGTAATGAGCAAACATCCGTTGAAGTACTTTCATCCTATTTTATCCTAATCTCACCTGATCTTAGTGACGATACGGCCCATGTTGGTAGACACGCTAAACCTGTGGAGGAACTGGCTCTCAAATGCAAATGCCGGTACACACCTATTTGTATTCGGCGGCAGATTTTCACCTTGAAGGTGGTATCTAGCCAGGCGGGCATCAGAAAAAGCCCTACCACCATGCTATAGTTTCCTCACGATGTTTTCCTTCACCGAAAGCTCAAGCTCATTGCATGTGATTGGAGTCGTACACACTACCACTTAGCTATCAGCGCTTCAATTTATATATTATTCGAATTGCCAGCTCGAAGATGTTTCTGTTCGAACGTTATTGAAGTGAAATTTCTGTAAACAAGCTGAGAATTTCATTAGACTGTTTCGGCGGGAGTTGCAAGTGTAAAAACTCTTGTATCATACCAGTTTTGTTTAATAGTCTGCACGTACTATTTGGTTCTTCACATCACTAACACTTCAGTCCACTGATTCGTTCTGGAGCTTCTATATCACTCCCTCATTATTATACCACAACCGGAACTAGAAGCGCTAAAGGCGAACTATTTTAAATAGAATAACAAAACATTCTTCTATAAAATCTAGTCTTTACAATTTGTATTTAAAAAGTTATTTTTAACCAAACGTGTAAATATTTAAACCCATTTTATATTATATTTGATATTAAAGAGACGATCAACGACCAAACACACGACAGAGAATAACGCACCAATCACATTCAGTAACGACGTAAACACAGTGTATCAAACCAATAGCAACGAAGCTGTATTGAAAACGTTACAAAAACGCCTGTTACTGTAAATAAATTGAAGTTCTACGCGAACGGAGCCAGGGGCGAAGACAGTTAATATTATAAATAGAGAAAAAATTGTCTGTTTGAACGCGCTAATCTTAGAAACTAACAATCGGGTCACAAAAATATCATTTTGTGTTTGATAGAGTAACCATTGAGGAAAGCTTTCGGTCGTTTAACATCACGCTACCACCAATATGAGGAAAGCAGTATTGGAAAAAAGATACAAAAGCGGACAAAAATTGACAAATAATTTTAATTTCTACGCGTCTCGAAGACGCGGGCAGACGTAGTACTTTATATTTATAAAATTAATTATTCCCGTTTTAACGAAATAAATAAACGTAAAATAGTTTTTTTTTTTAGTATTTACTATGACCGTGGTATCGTGCGATTTTTATTGCGAAATCAATATCGTCGTCTGGTATGTGTATTTCACTCGATTTTTATGATCCCTAAAAATATTATTGACAATTATGACCTCCAGCTGAAGCATGCTTACATTTCGTACATTATCGTTATTAAAAAACTAAAATAGCTCCATATTTGATTGATTTTCGTAATAAATTACATCTGCAAATACCAAATAATCTAAAAAAGACATAAACGTGCAGATCGAGTTTCTTGCCTGTTCTTCTCGATGACTGCGTTACTTTCCGAACCGGTAGTAATTTTGACGTTCATATGCGCCTTCTTAGGACCTAAATTGAATAAAGATTTTTAATTTGATTTGTTTAATTAATTATTTTTACCTTTAACTTTGAATAGTAATAGTATAACTGAAAGTATATTTAAAAAGAAAACCAAACCGTTCTTGCTAGATAGCGTAATTATTTATTTATTTATTACAAGAAGTACTAACAGCTGACAGTAAGAACTTAAATGAAAAACAAAAACGATTGGTGTCGCGGGAGATAGGAACGAAGTTCCTTATTATAAAAATATTAAACACAATTTATATTCGAGGTATGAAAAAAAATTACTCGTGTATACATTTTTTTAATGATTTTTTATCGATAAAAATAATACTTTACCTCAACCAACCTCAAAACCTCAACCAGCGAAATAGCATCATGGAAACCGTTTAACCCTAACCAACTTTTAAATTCGAAAGTGAGTTTGTTTGTTTGTGACGCTTTCACGCCTAAACCGCTGAATCGATTATGACGAATTCTGGTCTAGAGATAGATGGGAACCTGGAAACGGTAATAGGCCAATTATTTCCCCCCGAAAAACGCAAGGAAAGTGGGGTAGAGGGAGTAATAAACTTTGAATGACAACTTTTATAGCGTCACGCGATTTGTTTGACAAGGTCAATATTACCGTGAGCGAAGCCGCGGGTAACCTCTAGTCAATCGTAAATACAGCAATATTGTATTCCGCGTCAGTCAAACTCGAACTTGTGGCCGGAACTAATTGAACTTGTGCAAGCATTGTTACAAAGTTACGCCGGCTAAGTTATGTTCAGATGTACTGAGAGGCATTGAAGTCAAAGCACTCGAGGAGAAAGCAACAAACTATATATGTCAGCGTAGTTGAACCAGAAAACGCAATATTGGTCAATTCACTTTGCACCATTTTCGTAACGTCCAGAACGGCCCGCAGATTATGATCAAACAAACAGTTATGGCTATAATCTCACCTGATCTTAAGTGATGATACGGCCCAAGTTGGTAGACACGCTAAACCTGTGGAGGAACTGGCTCTCAAGTGCAGCAGCCGGAACACACCTATTGGTATTTGGCGACAGGTTTACTTGCTAATGCCCAGGCGGGCATTAGAAACAGCCCTACCTACATGCTATGGTTTCCTCACGATGTTTTCCTTCACCGGAAGCTCAAGCTCATTGTAGGTGCTTGGATTCGAACTCACGTCCCTTGACGCGAAGTCGTACACACTACCACTGAGCTATCATCGCTTCAACGCTGCTTTACCTGGTGCATGGTGTATGATGACCTGGCTAACTACCACCCTCAAGTTGAAAATCTGCCGCTAAATACCTATAAGTGTGTTCCAGAAGCTGCACTTGAGAGCAAGTACCTGCACTACGCTTATCGTGACCGCCATCTTGGACCAAATCGACGCTTAACATCAGGTGAGGTTGTGACTGGAACGTTAAACCCATTTTTTTCTTATAAATATTCGTTTTCCACTGTGTTATTTAGCTATTAGATACTAGATGAGCTCGCGACTCCATTCGCGTGAAACTAAAAATTTATATAATCAGTTCCATTGAAAAAAAATGTTATCAGAGTGATTCCGGTCTAACTGTGATTTATTTGATTAAAAATTTTAAGGTTTTGATATTAATCTTTTTTTATTATATATTATTTATATATTTTACTGCAAAAATAAAAATCTGAGAGGATTTTATTGGAACATCAAAGAGTCGAAAACGAGAATCAAATTATATATTTTACGTTCCACGGTACTGACACGTTTATCCACGGTACTGACATAAAATAAATTAAGTGGAAATTGATTGAGAAAATTCATAAATCTATCTATAATTCATCAATTATTATTAATCTATTTATTCTATCTATTGATGTACTTATTTATGGCGCTCGAGTAGCACAAATTCAATTTCAAAAATTCGTTAAAACTTAAAGACTAAAGTTATTGAACTGGATTTCAATGTTAACTTAATACATTAAACAAAAAGTGTGTAATTTTGTTTTCAGTTCGATCATAAACATTAGAGTGTATGAAGTAATTACTTGATATCATTTATTGCGACAAAAAATTTACAATTTATAGATACATTCTTAAAATGGACATGACACGGTACTGACATTTAAGGGATATATTGTAAGTTTTCTCTAAGTGACAAGTTATATTGTATGAAAATAATATTGAAATATTTTTATAAATAACCAATTAATACAAAAATTTCATTAATTGATTACTAATTAGTGACCTGTGAGAACAAACATCAGTTAGAACGGAATCATCCAAATAACCTATCTTACTCAGGCCAAATGTAGAATTCGAATGGTGAAAGAATTTATGAAATCGGTCCAGTAGTTATTGAGTTCACTCGTGACAAACAAACATACGAATCTTTCCACTTTATAATATAAGTATAGATCCACATACCATAAACAATATTATTATCATATAATGATATTTATATAGAAAATGATGTCTTGCAGGCAAAAATTTGTTATAAAATCACGAATATCACCGCTCCTGCTGTAGACAAATGTCTCGGCCGCGTAATTTTAAAAACCTGACAGGGAACGAACGACATTTCTCTGTAGAAAAGGAAGGGGGGGTAGTCGAAAAAAATGAGTACCTCACAACGAGATCCGCTGTACGTGACGTCACATAACAACAGTCATCAGGTTAATGAAAACGACGTAAAAAGTTGCCGTACATTCTTGCCTTCTCATATTTTATTTCATACCAGCAATGCCTCTTGGCTTCATTCGCGTCGACGTAAAAAAATTCGTGTCTCTTCGTTTGTCCGCGATGTACTTGTAAACTACTGAACTTGTTTTCAAACAAATTTAGCACAGTATGTGCAGTTTGTTCCGACATGAGAGATAGGATACTTTTTATCACGATAAGTGATCATAACGCGATAGGTGACGCTGTAGTCGATGTGATTGATTAGTCGTAAAGGCACGTCTACTTGCTCAGTTAATTTTTTTTTATATATATACTTATTAAGGTTTAGCGTTAAGGCCATAATCATCAAAGGCAATAATAAAAGTATCACTAATTTAGTAATAAAGAACCTGTTGGTTAGTCAGGATCATGAATCTTTTTTCATTTACCGGCAGCAGCCCTAGCCGAGGTTCGGCCGTCCTGGCACCCTTGTGCCTGCTGCCTCGGGGCTGAGTGCCCTCAGTACTCGCCCCCAAAAGTTCGTTGAAGCTGTCAAAGCCCTTGGGGCTAACAGCGTACGTCAGCTCGAAAAATAAATAAATAAATAAATAACCATAATCTTAAGTGACAATACGGCCCATGTTGGAAGACACGCTAAACCTGTGGAGGAACTGGCTCTCAATTGCAATTGCCGGAACACACCTATTGGTATTCGGCGGCAAATGTTCAACTTGACGGTGGTAGCTAGCCAGGGGGGCATTAGAAAACGCCCTAGCACCATGCCATGTTTTCCTCCACCGGCCGCTCAAGCTCATTGTAGGTGGTTTGATTCGAACTCACGTCCCTTGACGCAAAGTCGTACACACTACCACTGAACTATCATCGCTTCGCTATACACTATAATAACTATTTTATTATAACGTTAATATTATTATAAATGCTAAAGTGACTTTGTTTGTTTGTTACACGCATAAACCGCTGAACCCATTATGATGAATATATGGGACCTTGAAGACGGTGTTAGACTACTTTTCTCCAAAAAACATATTGGAAGTGGGGTAAAGAGAGGGAAAATAATTATATGAAATATTTTATTACGTCATTCGATGTGTCTGACAAAATCAATGTTAACGCGTGCGAAGCGATGATAGCTCAGTCGTAGTGTTTACGACTTCGCATCAAGGGAAATGAGTTCGATTCCACCTACATTGATCTTGAGTTTTCGGTGAAGGAAAACATCGTGAGGGAACCATAGCATGGTGGTAGGGCTTTTTCTAGTGCCCACCTGGCTAGCAACCACCCTCAAGTTAAAATCTGCCGCCAAATACCAAATAGGTATGTTCCGGCAGTTGCACTTGAAAGCCGGTCCCTCCACAGATTCATCGTGTCTACCAACTTGGTCTGTATCGTCACTTAGATCAGGTGAGATTATGGCCATAACGATAAACTTTAATCCATATTAAAAAATGCGAATAAAAATGAGTTATTTAATTATTTTTGCGTGATTTCGTAACATTTTTCTATACAGCTTTTCTCCTATTGGTAGTAGCGTGATGTCAAATAACCTAAAGCATTTCTCATAAAAATAAACAAGATCTGCATGTCAGGCTTTACAATTGCGCTGTAGTGAATTTAAACATTCATACAGAATTACCGACGCCATACTGGAACCATAAAATATTTATAAATACCTGTGTTCTTGATTTTCCCGTTTCTACTTAGAAATTCTCAACAGGTTTTATTTATTCAGGAAAAATAAACTTTTCAATCAACCCAGGTGAATGCTTTAAGTATTTCCTTCGTAAAGGAAAATAAAAACATTTCACCCAAGTCTCGACCAAGGCTGTATAGTTGATTGCCCGGGCTACTCTTTAACGAACTTAAAAAAGGAAGAAAGAAAGAAAAAACAAAACGTGGAACCTAAAGGTTGCAACTCGTGCCTCTTGATTGTTGGATAAGTAAAAAAAAGTCGAAAAGGCGCGTAATGAGCACAGATTATACATGCGTAACGACAGTTGAATGAAACACTGAACAAGTTTCTTCTTTTTTTTTTTCGACATAACAAAAAGCCCGCGCGGGTAATATCTTTAGGCGCGTTTCGTTTTACGCGTTTTTTTGTTTTAATATTTTTAATGCGGATTAAATGAGGAACGACTCTTCTCAAACTTCACTGAGGGAGAGAGAGTTCGTAACCTAGATTTTGTTTTGTAATTTTACGTGAATAAATTTACGACATTAACGTTTTATTTTGTAATAAAAAAAAACAACTTACAGAAATGACAAACCGGCTATCAAAATTATGTAAATTATGGAAATGGCTACTGTTTTCTATAACTTTTTTAATAATATACAGTTTTTCGAGAACTATATTTATAATGAAATAACTATAATAATAAAATAAACTCAATTTTTTTTTTTAATAGGCGTCAAACGAGCAAGCATATCACCTGATAATACGTGATCACCGCCGTCCACGAACACCCACAATACAATAGAAATCGCAGGTGCGTTACCAGCCTTTATATGAGGGACTGGTTCTCAAAAAGAATTATTTAGAAGGGGATAACAGGAGCCTCCATCTTTGAAGAAGTAATTGAAGACTGCTCACTGACATGAAACATAAAACTTTGAAACAACATTTTTTTTTTGCATTTTTTTAAGATTAATATAAATTAAAATCAATAACGTTAGTCTCATTTTCGCTTTTTTTAATAGTCTATATGTTTAACGTTATACTCACAATCTCACATTATGTTCAATGACGACGTGGCCCAAGATGGCAGACTATATGTGGTATCTACCATAGGTGGGCTATATACATATGACGGCAGATTTTCAACTAAAGAGTGGTAGCTACCCAGATGGGCATTAGGTAAAGCACTACCACCATGCTATGGTTTCATCACAATGTTTGCCTTCACCGAAAGTTCAGTGTCATTGCAGGGTTTTAAACTGACGTCCATTGACACAAAAACAAAGCCATTATCGCTTCAAAAATTATTTTAATTAACGTATTAATCTTTATATATAAAAATTTCGTGTCACGTTGTTTGTCCGCGATGAACTCCTAAACTACTGAACCGATTTTAATCAAACTTTTCACACTGCGTGCAGTTTGTTCCAACTTGAGAGATAGGATACTTTGCATCTCGATAAGTGGTCATACCACAATAGATGTCACTGTAGTTGATGTGAATAACTATTCGAAAATGTAGAACTAGGTCTGCCAGATCAGCTAGTATGGTAATACAATTTTCATTTACATATACACACGTACATCTGTATCTGTCTGTCTGTGCATTTGTAATTTGAGCGTGACGGTCAAGAGAGGTTATCACTTTAAAGAATTTTAATCCACATAACTTCTAGCTACAAACCTAACGACCAGGTTAGAATTAAATATAAACGAACCCGTGAAATACAACTAACATAGTAAAATTTTGATTAAAAATCCCCCCTACTAGTTTTATTTTTTTCGTTCGAACATGAAAGTTGCAGACTGTACGAAAAAAAAAAGAAGATAACAGAATAGCAAATAAATGCGCAACCAACATCAGCAAAGTGAATGGGTATAATAGAGAAATGGATATAAATAAAAAATAACGCGAAGCAAGATGGGGGAACAATAAATAAGTAGGGGGGAGGGCGAGAGGACGAATAAAGTAATTTGTCTTTGCCTGCTCCAATGCGCTCGGACAAGGAGCTACTTAAGCTACGAACTAAGGACAATTATGAAATTATATAAGTATGTAACTGTACCGTATTGAATAAATAAAAAAGTTTGGAAAATCCAAGAGTGCACGCCTCATAATCTCTTTTATTTTTTTTGTTTGATTATTTAATAACAATTAAACCACATCGAATCAGACCGTGAAAAGTAATAGGGTTCTATTCTTAATTATACTGAATGTAAGAAAAAAAATTCCATTAGTAAAGTATTTCGGTCGTTATCGTGATAACAAACAGGATCCGCACATACAGAGACACGGACGTCCAAGACAGAACCTTTTTAAACAGTTTTGCAACTAGTTTAAATATCAAAAATACCAAAACAATTAAAATAAGTGTTAAAAATAGTGTTTTTTCTTGATATGTTGAGTGTATTATCTAACAAGTGCAATATACGATAAAAAAAGAGATATTTTAAGTTCGAAAAAATCAGTTGTTTCGCGTGAAGTGACAGTAGCACCCACCTCAACGCTTCGCTTGTAAGGCGTGCAAAATGAAAAGTTGTGAGTACATTGAAAAGCCCTATGGGCTTAAGACGACCCGACGAAAATGGAACATTAGTATATCTCTCTCTCTGCCTTAGTGGTCTCGAGCCGACTTCACCCGAGCGTCACACAAAACGGACGCGGATCAGAATTTCAAATCCTTCCTGTAAGAAATTTCCCTTCGAAGGGCAAGCTGGACGGCAGTTATCAATTGTTTTACTTTAGCTTGTACTTTTTATTGCAATTGAGTTGAGTCGAGCAATATATTTAATTGCCACAAAAAAGTGCGAGTTAAAAATAAAACAGTTTTTTAGTCTTAAGACCATAACTTAACACCATAGAAGTGTAGTTATTACTATATCTCTCTCACTCCCTTAAGCGCCTCGAGCCGACTTTACCCAAACGAGCGTCACTCAAAAAGGTGGCGGGTCAAAATTTCAAAGCCCTCTCATAAAAACTTTCACTTTAAACATTCTGCGGAAACACAATAATACACTATTTAGTTTTATACAAAAAAAAAAAAAAAAAAAAACAAAATAAATCATACAAATACAAAAATCTGTCAATGTTCATAAAACATAATGAAAGAGTTTATTGAACAGATTATGCCAAAATATACTTATAAAACTGTCGTAGCTTGGAGTATATTTCACATATCGGCTGGACATTTGGCTACTACAATTGGCTAGTAAAAAGCTGGGTATCCTGAACAGAGCGGAGCGGTACTTCACGCCGGGCCAAAGATTGATGCTCTATAAAGCTCAAGTATGGCCTCACGTGGAGTACTGCTCCCACCTCTGGGCAGGAGCCCCAAAATACCTGCTTAACCCACTTGACTCCTTGCAAAGACGAGCTGTCCGAATCGTCGATGATCCTGATCTCACGGATAGCCTGGAACCGTTAGGACTGCGGAGAGACTTTGGTTCTCTCTGCGTGTTTTATCGGCTGTTCCATGGGGAGTGCTCTGAGGAACTGTTTAAGATGGTGCCAACGTCACCATTCTACCATCGTACCACCCGACACCGCAGTAGAGTTCATCCATACCACCTGGAAACAATACGGTCTAGTACCGTACGTTTCCAGCGTTCGTTTATTCCACGCACGTGTAAGCTCTGGAATGAACTCCCTGCCTCGGTGTTTCCCGAGCGCTATGACATGTCCTTCTTCAAACGAGGCTTAAAAAGAGTATCCCTTCAGTGGTAGGCAGCGGCTTGGCTGTGCCCCTAGCATTGCGGAAGTCCATGAGCGGCGGTGACCACTTACCATCAGGCGGGCCGCTTGCTCGTCTGCCTATCGAGGCAATAAAAAAAAAAAAAAAAAAAAAAAAAACATAGTTACATCTCCCTCCGTATCCCAAAGATCCGTTATTAAATTTACCCACGTAAATAATTATTCATACTTCTGACTTCACATCAGAAGCAGAAAACTTTTTACAAATAGTTCAAAAACTACAAGATTCATACAAAATCTATCCACCAATTAAATATATTGCTAAAACAATTTGGTTTAACAAAATAGCGCTTGCGACACCGGACAAGTGATAAAAGTGAAATGAAAATATTATAATAATAAAAGAATATATCACATTTTTCTTCTCTTTCTTATAGCGAAATTACCTTAATGAGATTTGTTCATTCCATTTCACTTTCAATTTGTTTCATTTCCGTTTTAAGAAGCGACGATGGCTCAATTGGTAGTATAGACGGACGCCGAGTCAATGGAAGTAAGTTCGAATGGTCGTAATGAGCCTGAACTCCCGGTGAAGGAAAACATCGTGATGAAACCTTAGTATAATTGTGGTAGGATATTTTCTGATGTCTGCCTGGCGAGCTCCGACCTCCAAGTTGAAAATCTGCCGTGAAATACCTATAATAGTGTTCTGGCAGTTACACTTAAAGTGCAGTTTCTCGACTAGGCGTAGTGTATTCTATACCTTGAGCCTTGAGTTAGTTAACATCAGATGAGATTGTGACCATAACGCTACACCTATAAAAAATATATATAATATGAAGCGATGATAGCTCAGTGGTAGTCTGTACGACTTCGCGTCAAGGGACGTGAGTTCGAATCCGACCACCTAAAATGAGCTTGAGCTTTCAGTGTAGGAAAACATCGTGAGGAAATCATAGCATGGTGGTAGGGCTTTTACTAATGCCCGCCTGGCTAACAACCACCCTCAAGTTGAAAATCTACCGCCTAATACCAATAGGTGTGTTCCGGCAGCTGCACTTGAGAGCCAGTTCTTCCACAGGTTTAGCGTGTTTACCATGTTGGGCCGTATCGTCACTTAAGATCAGGTGAGATTATGGTCATAACGATAAAACTTAGCTATAAAATATATATGATAAAAAAAAGTTTCCCTTCAGATATAATGAAGAGCGAATCAGATTTGCGTACAGAATCTTTCTCAGTATAATATTAATTATTTTAACAAGCAATTTACGCAATTGGACGAAGTTCATAGTTTAAGTGATTTAACAGCACCGGTAACAAATGATTCACTCTCATTGTTTTAAATATTAATTAATTTCTTCAGAAAAAAAACCTTCATCGACCCAGTAGTCACTCGAGTTTGGATTTGAAAATGATCCGCCATTATAAGAATTAACTTCACGACAATATAACCATTTTTTTTTTCGTAATATATTTTCGTGTACTGATTGCTATCTATGCTAATATTATATAAAGAGGAAAGGTTTTTTTTTTATACTTAAGGTGACGATACGGCCCAAGTTAGTAGACACGCTAAACCTGTGGAGGAACTGGCTCTCAAGTGCTGCTGCCGGAACACACCTATTCGTATTTGGCGGCAGGTTTACAACTTGAGGGTGGTAGCTACCCAGGCGGACATTAGAAAAAGCCCTACCACCATGCTATGGTTTCCTCACGATATTTTCCTTCACCGAAAGCTCAAGCTCATTGTAGGTGCTTGGATTCGAACCCACGTCCCTTGACGCGAAGTTGTGCACACTACCACTGAGCTATCATCGCTTCAAAATTGTATGTTTGAAACGAATAAACTCAAAAACTACTGGACAGATTTCAAAAATTCTTTCACCATTACAATGCTACATTATCCCTGAGTAACATAGGCTATATTTATTACACAGAAATAAATAAGGATCCCTACTAAAACTTCAATATTATAACCGCAGGTGTAATAAGATTAGCTATAAAATGTCCTTCAGCGCATGCGGTTCGGAAATTATCAATAAACTTATCGACATTAATTAAAAAAACTACTTACATCCCGCATAAAGATACATTTACTCTACGTGTATGTGCGAAGCCGGGATACGCCGCTAGTATTTAATAAAAACGTGCATAGATTTGCTAAACAAGGTATTGAAGACGATATCTTATTTGATAGTTTAACTGTATACAAATATAAAGCGACCACATTTCATTGTATATTTAAGTCAATTAACAGTCATTTTATAACTAAATTTAATCAATAAACTGATCACAATAATAAAACTGTCGAAATGCCCCAATAGTATTCATAGGAGATATATATTTGTGTTTCGTGAGATTGTTTTATTAGTTAAGGCTTATTGTCATGGCCATAATCTCACCTGATCTTAAGTGACGATACGGCCCTAGTTGGTAGGCACGATAAACCTGTGGAGGAATTGGCTCTCAAGTGCAGCTGCCGGAACACACCTATTGGTATTTGGCGGCAGGTTTTTAACTTGAAGGTGGTTGCTAGCCAGGCGGGCATTGAAAAAAGCCCTACCACCATGCTATGGTTTCCTCACGATGTTTTCCTTCACTGAAAGCTCAAACTCATTGTAGGTGCTTGGATTGGAACTCACGTCCCTTGACGTGAAGTCGTACACACTACCACTGAGCTATCATCGCTTCAAATGTATGTACGTATGACACATATTTTCTTACCGAACGCAATTAAAATGGCTTCCCATTCGCCAGCGCTGTTCATTGCGTGCGCCGACTACTCTCTTCTCTTTTCTTAAATCTCCTACCCCTCCTACCTATCTGTCTCCCAATCTAACTCTCCTTCGTGATACACACAATATGAATCTGCGTTCTACTATTAATCTCTTACTTAAGTGTCCTGCTCATAGCTCTGACTTCGTTCACTCCTCCTTCACAATCCAATCCAATTTTGAAGCATGATAGCTCAGTGGTAGCGTGCACGACTTCACGTCAAGGGACGTGGGTTCGAACCCAAGCACCTACAATGAGCTTGAGCTTTCGGTGAAGGAAAACATCGTGAGGAAACCACAGCATGGTGGTAGGGCTTTTTCTGATGCCCGCCTGGCTAGTTACCACCCTCAAGTTGAAAATCTGCCGCTAAATACCAATAGGTGTGTTCCGGCAGCAGCACTTGAGAGCCAGTTCCCCCACAGGTTTAGCGTGTCTACCAACTTGGGCCGTATCGTCACTTAAGATCAGGTGAGATTATGGCCATGACGCTAAACCGTAAGTATAAAAAAAAAATCTCCTTTGGAACGCACTCCCGCTCGAAATCAGGGCGTCCACAACACGGCTGGTTTTTAAGATGAGACTTCAACAATTATCGCTGGCTGAGGTAGCAGATTTTCCACGGTAGATATTAGTGTATATATTATATATTTATCTATATATATAATATTTATTTATATGTTAATTTTTTATTTATTTATTATATTATGCACCTGCCTCAGTTATGATCTCCACCACCCTAAGGTGGACTAGGAAAAATGCCTTAGGCGTTAAAGTCCGCCTGTATACCTTGTGTACAAAGTTTAATAAATAAATATATTTATAGGGATGTAGTGATAGGGTGGTTATTCTATGGTAGAATATAGTTATAGGAGGGTAGTTTATAACGCCGATTAGTATAAAGCGTGATGCAAGCGTGGCACTTGAGCCGTATTCATCGTACGTAGCTGAAACACTACCGAAGGGACGTAAGATTTAATGTTACTTTACTATTGACACTGTTTTGGTATTTATGCTGTAAATCATTATCGGGAATGGTTTATACTGTGCGGAGAGAGGCACGAGCGGTGAAGGTGAGTGTTGACAATTGTCGAAAGGAGTCCTTCGTAAACCTACATCTGAGTCGCAAGCCTCAGACACTCTCGTGTTATCCTCTCTCTGCCACAATGATTAGGTGTCACGATGTACCCGGCACAATGAAAGAAAGTTAACTTACATATTTATATAAAGCGCATTAAAGAAATGCTCGCCTGATATCGAACAACCGTAGTCCCCGTTTTCAGGATCGGTACACACTTTTCAGACTTTCAAACGTCGCAAACTCGATCCCCGGAACGTAATTATTGACTCTCAAGCGAGTGAAAAGGGCCGCGGCGGAGTGCTTTTAGTTGTATTCCCCCGGGGCGGAGTGCTGCCCAATAAAATATTTATCAGTAATACGTTAGCCACTCTCTTTACCGAATTACAGGCAGGTAAAAGAAATCGTCGTGGATCTCTGCTCACAAAATTGTGTAGAGGAACTACTCTATTCTGTATAGGAAATTGTCCACTTCTTAGGCGGTGATTTGTTAATTTAAAGAGATTCGAGAGGAAAATTTTCTACGGTTCAACCGCATTTAGTCAGATAAATGACAAAACAAAAATGGTTACTCGCATCCCCTTTTATGGAGTCATTTGTAAAAGGCTTCACTATTATATCTATCAACGTACGTATGGATTACGTACGAATGTATATTAGAAGTTACACTCCACTGGCGTAAATATAAGAAATTGTAGAAATATAAGAAATTTACATACATATGAACTGTTTCGAAAGGTAAAAGTTTTCACCGGGCAATTATATAAAAGTTTGAATACGTACATCACATACCTAAAGAAATTATATAAAATAAATATTGATATTGAAAAGAGATCATTTAAGTTTCAAACGCAATTGCTTATCATAAATCACTCTCAATGATTTGTTATATCAATGATTTCTTCAGAAGTACAAATTCTATGTTAATGGCGTATCACACACCGTGTTAAGCTAAAACAATCACTGTCAGTTATTCTTATAAAGCACCAATAAATACAACTTCTAATTTCAAGCCTGTACACGACTGTGTTTGTTCTACACATTCCCTTATCAAACCAGACGCTTTCAATTTAAAAAATAATTATGTAAATCAATACTCTCCAGCACAGGGCCGTTCATGTATTACGTAAAGTAATTTAGGGGAAAGGGGGTTATATATCACGTTACGATGCGTCACAAGGGTGGGGGCGGATTTCGAACAACGTAACATTGTTTTTTTTTCTATTTAAATAAGAACTTATCCCATTAAAATCTCCCAGTTTCGCATATTTATGTTTTACGGAGAATCCCTCGACTATTTCCAATCGTATTTTCAATGATTAAGACAAATAAGTTACTTATTTTAATAGTTTATTAGTAAAAAAAGGTAAAAAACAATGATAACTTTTAGTTAAAAATGCTTTCTTCCGTGTAGCGTAACGCTTGAGAAGAGGGCTTGTTACATTGGGGGGAGGGAATGTCAAATTTTTTTCAATATTGCTTTACATAATACTCGAATGACTCTTAATAAAAATGCTGTTATTTCGTCAATTACATTACGGCATTACGTCAATCTTGATTTCATTCAATCAAGATTACATTTAATCATGGTTGTTGTGTAATCATTAATATGACAAAAGTAATTCGTAATCAAGATTATGTGATTATTTGTATTCAATATTTAAGTAGTAGTTTATACGGCTATCAAATAAAAACTCGTAGGTATTAAAGCACAAATATGTTTATTACATGAAGTAAAACGAACTTTAACTATGTATATAAATAATAAACCATTTCCTGTATCTTTATGACTGCAAAACTCTAAAAGTAGTCGATTAATAGAATAAAAATTGTGAAGTTATTGCATTTTTACCTAAACGTTATTTTACAACTAGGAGTATTATTTGATTATTAATTGAAATATTTGAAAAAAGTTTGCTATTGAAATCCAATTTAAGTCGCATATGAATAATTTTAAACATACCTGTATGACTAAAATTCGTTGATTGTAATGATTAATCTCTTATAATCGGGGTAAATTTAAATTGATGACAAAGGTTGAATACAAATAAAGTGGATTTACATTATATTATAAAACTATGTCTTGTTTCTACATTATGATTTTGATATTAATCAAAAAAAAGTAATCAAGATTAAGACTAAAGATTAATAATCATTGACCTCTTGTATGATTACTTTTTTGATTATTTTAGTAAATTTGTAATCATGATTGAAGATTATACAATGTAATCATAATCTGTTATCATTATTGTGATTACAGTTTGCCCAACACTGCTTGGGGCTAACAGCATACGTCAGTTCGAAAAAAAAAAGAAATCGCATAGCTGTGACATTACAGCATGAAAGAGACAACGTTATGTCTTCAAAGCCGTCAACGACGTCAACAAGAGTGCGAGAGTGTCTGTTGTTTGTAAACCGACTCAAACTGATAATTTATATCGTTAGGAAACAATGAAAAAAATGGTTATTATATATACTATAATTATATATTTAATAAAAAATGCTTATACCTACGCTTGTTAGAGGGGCCAACTAAAACTAAACCAGCTAAGTATATCATTATCAGTATATCACACATGTAAAAAATCTGTACACAGTTTATAAGATAGTCCGTCATCGGTAAAATCAAGAATATGTGATTATAATTAAGAAAAACGTAATTAATTAATTGATTAATTAAGAAAAAAAATATTTCTGTTTTAAGCCGGCCTTACGTTTATACTCGGAACAGGCAGTAAGAATACCAGTAGCCCTGTACTTACCCCACTAGATCCCCTCTCACCAATACCAAGGAAAGAAACCTTACTTACCTGACTGTGGTCCAAGGTACCAGGTGAAGAAATAAGAGTCAATAAATCCAAAAGCAAAATGCGATACACGCACACGCACACATTTAGATCGATGTAAAAAATTGGGTATACAACTGTGGTGACTTCATTGCTATCAATTTAAATCGTTTGATCTTCCGCTAATATAAAAATATATGTAACATTCAAAAGAAGCGATGATAGCTCAGTGGGAGTGTGCACGATTTCGCGTCAAGGGACGTGGGTTCGAACCCAAGCACCTACAATGAGCTTGAGCTTTCGGTGAAGGAAAACATCGTGAGGAAACCACAGTATGGTGGTAGGGCTTTTTCTAATGCCCGCCTGGGTAGCTACCACCCTCTAGTTGTAAACCTGCAGCCAAATACCAATAGGTGTGTTCCGGCAGCAGCACTTGAGAGCCAGTTCCTCCACAGGTTTAGCGTGTCTACCAACTTGAGCCGAAACGTCACTTAAGATCAGGTGAGATTATGGCCATAACGCTAAACCTTAAGTATTAAAAAAAAAAGATATCCAGACACGGTCAGCTGATACAAGCCCTGACCTTGGCTGCTCTGCCGAGCGCCTTTCACTTCACTCTAGTCCGCGGTCGGCTGTAATGCGACATGCGATAGACAGACGAAAAATGTAAGGCCATGGAAAAATTTTAACTTCAAAAATTATCGATCATAAAAAAATAGTGTGGTTCAGGTGTATGCGGAACTGACACTGTTTAAAATATCCGTCAAAATTCTAGCCTATCAATATGTTAAGATATATATTATAATAGTAACATGGCAAAGTGACGACACTGTACCTGATGATTAACAAAATAAAATCCAGATAAGGCTGCAAGATTCTCAGTAGTTTAACTTAAACCAGTTGACTCTAAAACGTGATAAATCACTGTGAATAAACTGTCGCCATGTGCGTTATGGTCGCGACCTAGCTGGAAATATATCTCTACACCCGCTTCGTCCTTAATATATACCAGTTTATCCCGGACCGTGACATACCTAAATGTGGAATTATGACGGATATCACACCTGGTTCTTTGTGATCGAGTTCCAGTCGAAGCAGTTGTTGTCCTACCATCTGTATATGGCTGTGCGTCTCCAGAAATCACGTAAATATCTTTAATTTCGACTGAATGACTTTTTTTTAGTTTTTAGCTCGACTCAATAAATAATACATATCGACAAATACATACAGATTACATGATTTACCTAACTAGCAAATATTAATTATCATCTCATGCCACATGAAAAACAATTGATAAAAATTCATTCATTATTATAATATATTTAAAAAGGTGGTGACATAAATCTATAATTTTCACGTGATAAATGATTTTCCATTTCATGTGAAAAGTAACTGTGAAACATGAAATGTTCCATGTTTAATTTCGATTATCATTCGAGTTCAAGGTTAGATTTAGTTTGCATAACCACGTTCAATTATAAAAATTAGTTCATTGTGATGGTATTTAATATACAACTAAGGATTCGTTCACCATATTCCACTAAATTTAATCCATCACCGTTTCCACTAGAGGCGCTACTTAAAATAGAATTTAAAAAGGTGCCTATATGTCACAATATTCACTAATGGACAATTTATCCTCTCTTTTGCCTTAATATTCAATTGTGTTTTAATCGTTATGGAAATGATATTTGTTTATGGTGTAATATTATGGTGTAATATTGTTCAAATTTACAGTGTAATATTTTAGTTTGAGAAATTATGTTTATTTTGTTAATATTATTTGCTGTTCCACTAATTTGCATATTGTGGTTTAGACCTTAAGAGGTCTAGGGTATTTTTTTAAGAACTGTCTTAATTGTAATTTTTAAGTTTTCTGACACATTGAATGGCGGAATGGCGGCCCTAGAGACATAAAATAAAAGATTTTCCTGACAGACTCAGTTCGAACGAAGTTTCTTTAGCACCATATTATTAATGAAATACGTATTATATGATTCATTAACAAATACAGATAAATAAATTACTAGCGTCTGTGAGCAACTAAATAAAACGCAGATATAACTAATGAATTGAAGGAATGGTAGGAAATTTCGTAAATAATATACCGTTTCGAGATGTGAAAATAAACATTTTATTGTAAATCATTGAATTAATTATTACATACAAACTATATCTGCGCAGCCGTTGAGAACATACTGGCTGTCTTCAACCAATAAGCGCGCACCTATGTCTGGGCACAGCCAATAGCGTACGCGTTAAGGATAACCGTCTACACAGAAAAGTTCTTGACGGAAAATCTTACACTTTTTTTTACCTAGCTCCCATCCGCCAAGTACTTACCGTGTGATGAGGAATATCATCCCAATCAATATTGTAAGTATAAATACGTGACCTAGTTTTGTTAATAGGTACCGTTCATAAATCCTGTATCACGACAAACGTCATTACTTGTTATGCGCCTCGCTTTCATGTGCGATGATAGCTCAGTGGTAGTACGTAGGAACGCCGCGTCATGGGACGTGAGTTCGAATCCAACTACCTATAATGAGCTTGAGTTTTCGGTGAAGGGAACATCGTGAGGAAATCATAGCATGGTGCTAGGGCTTTTTCTAATGCCCCGCTAGCTAACAACCACCTTCAAGTAGAAAATCTGCCGTTAAATACTATTAGGTGTGTTCCGGCAGTGGCACTTGAGAGCCAGTTCCTCCTATAGGCCGGCAACGCGTCTGCGATTCCTCTGGTGTTGTGGGTGTCCACGGACGGCGGTGATCACTTACCATCAGGTGACACGCTCGCTCGTTTCTATAAAGTGAACCTGATCAAAGGATTTGGATGTATCAGGGAGGGTCTATTATAGAATAAAACAAACATATTTAATCCTATTTATTATAAACCGTAATAATCATTATTATTAATGACATAAATAATTAAATTAAAAAATAATAATATTAAAAGAATGTAATAATCACATTAATAATAATTTATCCGTAAACTAGTTGTGTCCGCGACTTCGTTCGCGTGGAAATTAAAATTTACTTAAGCAAATTTTTGCCCGTTTTTGTAACTTCCTCCAATACAGTTTTGCTCCTAACGGCGATAGCGTGATGTTAAAAAGCCTAACGAGTACCTCAATTATTGCACTACCAAATACAAAAAAAACCCCGAACTCCCACTGGTAGTTCCCAAGTTTAACGCGTTCAAACGAACAAACTTCCCCGCTTTATAGTACTAATATAGATTAACGACTGTAATCAGTAGTAACTTCTTGCTATGGGGCAACTGTAACTGGCATTGTAAATTGCGATAATAAAAAAAAACTGCGTGTGATTAAGACCACACGAACAAACAAACTCTTCAGCTTTATGATAATAATTATATATATGTAATAATACATGCTATGTTTTCCTCACGATGTTTTGCTTCACCGAAAGCTCAAGCACATTGTGGATGGATTCGAACTCGCGTCCTTAGACGCGAAGTCGTACACACTACTACTGGGCTATCATCGCTCTAGAATCATCCATAAACCTGCTCAGGCAAACGAGAGTGGTAGATCTATAAATGGATTTTAGCTATAAAAAAAAGGCTATAAGGTAATAAAGTATTACGTAAAGCTATTTTTGAGAAAAATTTGAAATTCACTTTTCCCCCTTGTAACGCGCCGTAACTTTTTCTGTTCCCCCCTTTCCCTCCTCAAACGTTATGTAACACCGAAGAGAGCATTTTTACCGCCCGGTGAAGGAAAACATCGTGAGGAAACCATAGCATGGTGGTAGGGCTTTTTCTGATGCCCCCCTGCCTAGCTACCACCCTCAAATGTAAAATTTGCCACCAAATACCAATAGGTGTGTTCCGGCAGCAGCACTTGAGAGCCAGTTCCTCCACAGGTTTAGCGTGTATACCAACTTGGGCCGTATCGTCACTTAAGATCAGGTGAGATTAAAGACATAACGTTAAAACCTTGACATTTAAAAAAATATTGATTTTTTTTCTGTATAGCAACTATTCACAAAATTTGGTGTTGTCAATGAAAAAATGGAATATCCTTAATTCACACATACACAAGAATTTCTACAATTGTAGAGTATTGAATTAGGAATAATATATACAAAATCCATAAAAAATACAGGTATTGACAGGTTTTTATCAAATTCCATAAAATAAAGTAAATTTTTACTCATGGCTGAGGTTAATCTAAGGCACTATTTCAAGTTCCGGCGGCAGAGGTATGCTCTTCATGTTCGCGAAACGTTTCAAAGCGTCGTATTTACTCCGCAGTGCCTCGATTTCTTCGCGGATCCTGTTGTTCTCATCCTGCATGAGCTCCATGTCATGCCATTCCTGGGGGGAAAAAAAACAACTTGATACATAAAAAGGGTGTGCAGTTCACACTCGACATAAGTGAATCCTTTAAAAAATCGCAGGTACGCGCTCACACACACTAGAACACGTAAATTGCCCGAACCTTGTAGGAAACACAGCCTTCTATCTCCGTTTATCGCACGTTAAATCCTATAGATACTTCTCTCTCATTCGATAGATGTATGTAGTTGTCTCATTTTACTGTCGCATTTCCGTTTCATCGTGTTTCGAATCACAACAATGCTAAAGATGTTTTCATTTCAAAAAGCCCATATCTCGACATTCATAGCATTAAATAAAAGCTTATTGCTTGGTTCAACTTAAAAAAGGTGGCACGTTGACCAATTTATTGAATACTAGCAAAGGTGAAGCAAGTTCTGTCAGACTGGTTTGTATATTCACACTTTATAAGTGTGATTTTTAATACAATTTTACGTCATATGAAGCCACCTCTAAGTGCTTGGCGACAGATTTTTCATGGCAGGAAGATAGCTAAGCAAATATTAAAAAATGCCATACCATTATTTTTTTATAAAGATCAATAGCTGACCCGACAGATATAGTCCTGTCTTAACTATGAATATTGAAATAGATTTGGTATAAATAGTAATAAAAATATTATTCAAAAACATAGTATAATTGCTATGGTAACACTTTATGACAACTGACAGTTATATAAAATAATATTGGCGTTGAGTTTTTATAAATTTTCGTAAATTTGCTGATATTGCGTTCGACTTCCTTAATTTCTTCTTTCATAAGCACCTCTCCTGATAATAATTAACCTAACAAAAAAACAATTAGCGAAATTGTTGAGATTCATTTTTATATATATACAGTTCCATATAAAAATACTAATAAATTGATTTGCATATATCTATCAACTAAAATTTTTGCAGGCGTTTGTGTACACATAAATTATAATTTATCTAGAGCGAGCAAAACATGAAAACCGCTGCTTCTCCATACCACAAAAGAACCACGTGGGCGGGACTTCCGTTTCACAATTTCACGGTGAAACCTATAACATGAAGAATGAAAGAAAATTGCCTACTCTTATTTCTGTCAGACCGTGCGATTGTGGAAACGTCTTCCTGTCAGCTTGTTTCCTCTTTCCTATGATATTGGATACCTCAAAAGTGGTGTCAAGAAGGTACCTAAGCAGGCCAGCATGACAGCATTGACTGGCAGTGAATTTGGTTTCATTGTCAGTTGTCGCTGATTTGGATTGCATTGTAATTAACATCAGGTGCAGTGCCATCATTATGCTACGCAATATTTATAAAAAATGCATGTTTTATTGGAATGTTAAATAATAACAAAAGAAACAGAATGTACTGAATACCAGCAATTATAACCGTTGACATCCATACTAGTATTAAACTGTATGACAGATGTCAGTGCAATCTACACACTACATATTCTATGACATCCATAATAGTATTAAACTGTATGACAGATGTCAGTGCAATCTACACACTACATATTCCATGACATCCATACTAGTATTAAACTGTATGACAGATGTCAGTGCAATCTACACACTACATATTGGATGACATCCATACTAGTATTAAACTGTATGACAGATGTCAGTGCAATCTACACACTACATATTCTATGACATTCATACTAGTATTAAGCTGTATGACAGATGTCAGTGCAATCTACACACTACATATTCGATGACATCCATACTAGTATTAAACTGTATGACAGATGTCAGTGCCATCTACACACTACATATTCTATGACATCCATACTAGTATTAAACTGTATGACAGATGTCAGTGCAATCTACACACTACATATTGGATGACATCCATACTAGTATTAAACTGTATGACAGATGTCAGTGCCATCTACACACTACATATTCTATGACATCCATACTAGTATTAAACTGTATGACAGATGTCAGTGCAATCTACACACTATATATTCGATGACATCCATACTAGTATTAAGCTGTATGACAGATGTCAGTGCAATCTACACACTATATATTCTATGACATCCATACTAGTATTAAACTGTATGACAGATGTCAGTGCAATCTACACACTACATATTCGATGACATCCATACTAGTATTAAGCTGTATGACAGATGTCAGTGCAATGCTACACACTACATATTCGATGACTCAACAAGCCTCAATGCTTTTAATGTTATTCTGTGGTGTGTATTTGTAATCTAAAAATATATTTTATATGTAGTTTGCATGGATTGTTTATGTCGTCAATTAGTTACTGAATAGCCTAGTTTTTTAAATTATGAAGCAAAAATTGTTCAATACAATCTCCATCGTTTATGGTTCTACCTACGTGACATTGGCAAAATTGTGTGCGCACACATTAAATAAAAAAGAAGCAGAGCCTCAATGCAAATGTCCAGGAGCGCCGCATCAATGGACCTAAATTCGAATCCCTGTGACATCAAGAGTGGACAAAAGCTAATCTATAAACTTAAAAAACAAAATTAAGTATGCAATGGATGCAAAGTTTGTATATAAAAATAAAAATATTCCAACTGACCTGACTCTTCTCTGTTTCCAATTCATCCTTCTGCTCTATACGTTTGATACGGCATGAGGCGGCGTAACCTCGATTCTTCAAGGTTCGTCTACGCTGTTTCATTCTGCAACGTTAAGATTGATAAGTAAACACTTGAGAAACCATATTCTTGTATTGTCATTGGCTTTTGGTATTGGCATATGTGAAAATTTTCAAATCAAATACATGTAAGTTGGTGAAAAGTATGTAGTATATTAATATTGTTAAGCAGAAAAGTTTGCAAGGCAGTGTGAATGTGCTAATCATAGGAACTAACAGTCATATTAAAAAAAAAGTTATTGACAGAGCAACCATACAGGAAGCCTATATAACATCATGCTGCCACCAATAGGACCAAAGCTGTGTTGGAAAAATTGCATAAACTGGTAAAAATTATAAAATATTTGTCGCGTACGGAAACAAAGCTGCTGACACAGCTAAGTGATAGACATGTAATGATACTAGTGATAAGTGTTTAATACTGCACTTTGAAATAATATTTGTAGATATATTAATCATTTATTTGTTTGAATTCAATAAAATTTGTTGCACACCAGTTTGGAGATTTATTTGTGTCAACATGTTGTTTGAACACTTAAGCTCCCTCCAACCTTTTTCAGACTACCCTATCTTTGGCTGCAATCTATCTTTGACAACAGACCACGTGCTGCCTCTGTAAGGTCATCTGACCACTTTATAGACATATAGATACATCAAAAGAAGGTAACATAAGCAACTAAAAAAACTTAGCAACAGTCTATTCAAATTAGTAAAAATAAAGACAATTTTAAAGAAATATATTTATACATGTTGAAGAATAAACCAGCACACACTTAAGAATATTATGCCAGCAATATAGAAAAACGTACCTGACAATTTGGTCTCTTGTTAGACCTCTCATTTTCAACTGCCTGTTGAGATCCCGAACAGAAATGGAAACCAGTTCATCATCACTGATTTCCGCACAGGGTGTTGGGGACAAAGGAGCCTGAAATAGGGAGACAGTTTACCTCCATTAAAGCTTAGAACAACAGTAAAAACAACTTTTACAACAGTAAAAATTAAAGGACTTCATCCTAGTGATCTGTTCCTAGGTTCTGATGGAAGAGAGGCAAGCATCATAGCCACTATTAATGCTGGTGCCCCTGTTGGATGATGGTCACAAACCAGCTATAAATATTTAATGTTTTCTATTTTTTTATAATGTGTTCAAAGTTGGTGGTAGGGCTTTTTCTGATGCCTATTTGACTAGCTACCACCATGAAGTTGATAATCTGCCGCCAAATACCAATAGGTGTGTTCCAGCGGTAGCACTTGACAGCCAGTCCCTCCAATAAAGGCCGGCAATGCACCTGCAATTCCCCTGGTGTTGTGGGTGTCCAGGGACAGTTGTGATTACTTATCATCAGGTGACAGGCTAGCTCATTTGCCTTTAATACATTAAAAAAAATGTAACCTATGAAATACTCCAAACTTAAAACACTAAAATCAGGTGTCATTTCATTATAACCATATTCTCACATGATGTCAAGTGACAATGTGGCCCAAGATGGTGAACACGCTAAGCTGTGCCATGCTACAGTATAATCATGATGTTTACTCCATGCAAACGCTCAAGCACATTGCAGGAATACAAACTCACATCCATTGAAACAGTGTATATGCATGCTACCGTTGACCTGACATTGCTTCAAATTACATGTTCAAAGACTTCAGATAAAGATGTTCAGCAGTGGGTAAATATTATATATGAAATAAAAGGAAGCATATACATACAAGATTGAAAAACAATTACATATAACAAAAATACATTACTGAGTATGTGTGTGGAGTAAATAATGAAATGTGATGTAGAAAGAGTCAGACGAGTTCCTTAGGCAGTGTATTTTAAACGGGAGTCTTATTGTAACTCGTCCTACTCTAATATAAGTTAAAAGACAACACCTCTCCTGAATAAAACCACAACTGTGCTATCAGTAGGAAATATCTATTGTATTCTGTAATATTCGTTTGTTTTTCTAAATAAATAACAATTATTTTAATTTTTATTTTAATATTCAAAGTTAATAGATAATAACTGTTTTTTTTTTTTTTGGTATACTTTTATAGTAAGCTTTGCATGTAACATAGAATTGATAAAAATGTTATACGATCTAAGTAACCTTTTGTTAGAAGGTAAATATTATTGTTTATAAAATAACTTACCATAATTGCTTTCCTTCCACCCAAATCTTTTAAATCATGAGGCATAATAAATAATTTAGGGACTGTAACAAATAACGGGCTCTAGTCCCCAATTTATGTTTACACTAAATACAAGTGATTTCGCATGTAGTTTTCACCTGCTGAGTGATGAGTTATTAAACTAAACTTGAGTCAAATAACAAAATATAAACAATACTTTCAAACAGCAAATTACTTGGTAAACAAAACTAAATAGAATACAGCGCACAAATGTCTTCACGTCACGAATTGATACGATGCCATAGGATTTTTTTAGAGATGAGCACATATCATTTTTAAGTCATTTTATCGCCCAAAAATTTAAATACATTTAAAATGTACTATAATACACAAACTTGTATCTGATAGTACCTAGAAAACATTAAATCGCTCAATATTTATTACAACACATAAATTTTTTAGACTATAATCTAATATCAATATTCCTTGTAAGTAGATAAACTGTACAAGGAAAAAAAAGGCAGAAAGCTTATAACTGTCATTATTTAATTTTCGTCTACTAATGTCACATATTTCAAAATGTATATGTAAACATAACTAACAGTATCATAAATTTATTAATTTATACTGTTAGAAAAAAGGGTAATTGGTAATATAAAATAGTATACTAATGTATACCCTATAGTCTATACAAACTATACTATACTATATAGTACTCTAGTTACTGCTTCATATAAGAAGCATTTTAATTCCTCATCTTTATCTTGTTAAGATATGAAAACTAATATTGTGTAATAAAATAAAATAATTAAATTTACTAACAGATCAAAGAAAAAATACTTTCATGTCTATCTTAACAAATAAATTTGAGTGGGTTAATCACGTATCAAGCATGTGACTCATAGAGAATTTTTTTTTTATTATAATTAAAATCCACTCATCTTAACTTGTCTCTATTATCTATATTGCGACAAATTAATAATAAAAATTATTATAATTAAATTCGAATTTGTCTATGATATATTCAACGTTCGCCTTGGCTGCATGGCTTTAGATACCTTTACCTTTTCTATTATAACGTATAAACTGAAACAAAAAAAACATTTATGGTACAGTCTTTGGTTGATTGACGACTTCGAGTAGAAGGAAAAAAGCTAACGTATTTTTGCATCATTTCTACTTTAGAATATCACCGAAATGGCCAAAAGAAAGAATAAACCGTTAATCGATTCCGATTCTAGCAGTGAGTGCTCCGATTTGGATTCTGTAAGTCAGATTTCTTTAAAAATTCGTTAGGTTATAAGCTCGCATCTTGTATTGAGTTTTGACGACATTCCTTACTAATTTGACTGCGTAAATAGGCCAAGATCAATGTTTCGCGGTTCTAAATTGATCTTTTTCGCAGTATTTCTATAGTAAATCTATAATGTACTTGTAACGTCGAGTTAAAACGTCGAAAACGTTTTCTAAGAATTCGTTACCATTATTTATGATTTAAGTGCTAGCAATGGCTTCGGAAGCATGACTCATGTATATTTGAAGCAAAAATACATATAGACCTGCTATATAAACTAAGTAAATACAGATCTGTATACTAATTTATCATATTTCGATAAGACTTTGCCAAAAATATTACAAAAATTGTTTGTTACATAAAAGAAGCTTTTTATAGTACTCAACGTCGTTTATACTCATTTCTTTCATTTGTTATATAACCTTTATAACCATCCTTTCTCTTTTGAATGCAAAATGTAATTGATGTTATAAAAAATATACATATTATTTAAATATGTTCATGTTTTGCAAGAAATTACCTTTTATATTCTTATAATTTTAGTTAAATGTTAACATTGTTATACTATTTCTCCTTTCATTATCCAAGGTATTTGAAAAATCCCACTTAATAGGAATTCATAGAGAAATATAAATAAGAAAACTTAAAGATAAAAATGGTACTGGATACTTGGGAATTGAGTAATTACATAAAGATTGAAGGGTTATAATTTTAAAAATAATTATGGAATTAATAAAAAGGAGTTTTATTTTATTATATGGCTTTACAAGCTAGATTGTATTGATTTTTTTTCTACAATAATAATAAATTTTATAAACTATTTCAATTTGTGTTATCCCTAATTTTCTTTTATATATATAAATACCTTCAAAATAACTCAAAAATAGTGAGTGACTGACAGAACCCCTATTAGAATAAATAACTGATAATAAAGGTCTCAAAAGTTTACCTATAAGCTATAGATTCTGGAATGTTCTGTTGGCCAATATGTTCCTTCCACTGTACTTTATTGGGCCCTCAAAAATTCGATTGGTTATGTCACTGATGATTGCCAATATTTGTGGATTATACTTTAATTACCATGAAAAGCAGCTATCTTGCAAAGCTAAATCATATAAAATAGTCAATATCATCAAGGCCATGTTGTATGTCCTTGTTGAAGGTTAACTGATATTAAATTATTGTTGTTGTAATACTAGTTTTTGCTCTGGTTTCACTTGTGTTAATGTAGGTATTACAGTGCAACCTCAGTAATCTAACGGTTTTTTAGGGCAGTGTTGAACTATCAAATTTGTTGGATTGTAGAGCCAACTGCTTAAGACCCTCTATGGTATAGACTTTTTTTTAAAAGAGTATCTTGTAATCTGATAAATTACATATCCAATGATAAGATTTTATATGTTTTAATACTCTGAAGTACAAATCATACTTCATTGTCTACTGAACACATCTCATGTAGTCAAATTCAAACACATTGAGTACATTAGTGGTGGCACATACAAGTTGTAACCTATTCAATCATGAGCTAACATTAGGGAAGATTGGAAAAATAATAATCAATAATAATAGAGATGTGGAAAGGGGTTCCAGTTTAAACAGGGTGCTGATTACTGGGGTCCACTGTATTACTCAGATATTTTTCTATTCAAATAGCAAACTTTTTTGTGTCTAAGGTGCCCTTTAATTTTTACTTAGGATACTTAACTCTCATGCTTATGACTTTTTTATAGTTTATTAGTTTAGTGTTATGGCCACAATCTCACCTGATGGTAACTCAAGTGTAATGGAGTATCAGGCAACATTTGGCAAGACTTCAATAGTCATGGTCCTCATATGAAACAGCTGAAGACATTTTTTAAACATTATGAACAATAGCTGGAACATAGCCTTTGTCCTTTTCTGGTGTAATTACAGTTTTTATGCAAAATTTCATGATTATTTATTGAGTAATCATGATAGGAGAGTAAGGAGTTCATATTTATTACATATGCTAGAAAATATCACATAAGTAACCAATAATGTCTATGGAGCACCCACATTCAATTATTTTTTTCTCATTTCGATATATGCAAATGTGTGAATTTGTACTATGAAGTATGTGGATATGAAAACATGTTATCTTATACGTGGATTTAAATGAAAGTATGTTTGGTTACAGCAATTTCTGAACTTGGCGAAAAAGAAAAAGAAAGGTGACTCACCACCTCCCAATAAATCAAAGGGCAAATCAGACAGATCATCAGGAAGTGAGTCTGATTGGGATGATGATGATAAGAAAAACTGTAAGTAAATTTACTATATACCATGTATTATGCTCATAATCTCATTAGATGTTACGTGACAATGTGGCCAAAGATAGTGGACATGTTTAGCCTTGTCAAGGGACTGGATCTCAAGCGCAACTGCTGGGACACATTTATACATAATTGGTGACAGATTTTCAACTTGAGATACTGAACTTTTTCAACATTATAGAAAGCCCTACTGCCATGTTATGGTTTTCCCTCACTCAAGCTCATTGCAAGAATTAAAGCTCACGTTAGTCGACACGGAGGTTCGTACACACTACCGACTGGGATACTAAAAAACTGTCTACTCCCTGCACAAAAAGAGACGTACTTCCTAGCTGTCCATGGATTAAACATACGATTTGGGGGTCCATCGTGTAACAGAGAGGGAAACTCCGAGCAGTTCCCGAGACTTGAGACACGTATGTAGGTTTAAGAGAACCCCGCCCCAACGCACTGTTCTCTGGATATAACTAATGCCTTTTTAAAAAATATTTATTTCTTATACCTTTTCTTGTTTATACTAGAAATAACAAGAGTTCGGTAAGCGTCTTGAATAGATGAGGAATAGGGTCCGACTGACTATGGCTGTCACGCGAGCGCGGTTTGCTGACCAAGTATTTGGTCGGTGAAGGAAACCATAGCATGGTGGTAGGGCTTTTTCTAATGCCCGCCTGGCTAGCTACCACCTTCAAGTTGAAAAACTGCCGCCAAATACCGACAGGTGTGATCCGGCAGCTGCACTTGAGAGCCAGTTCCTCCACAGATTTAGCGTGTCTACCAACTTGGGCCGTATCGTCACTTAAGATCAGGTGAGATTATGCCCATAACGCTAAACCTTAAGTATAAAAAAAGCATTAAGCTATACATTTCAGGGATATAACAGCACGTCAACACTCATCTTCACTACTCGTGTATCTCTCTCTGCCCAATCAAATTCGGTAGGAGAGTGCTCGCACAACTAATAACATAGATCTTACCATAGTCCTAGACAAGACAAGATCTTTTAGTAGACAATAAAGAGATTCAATTTGTTTTTTTTTTTTTTTCAGCAAAATCTTCATCTTCGTCCGGTTCCGGTTCAGAGAGTGATGCGAGAAGCGATACTTCGAAGAAGAAAGAGCAGCCTCGGAGCACTAGGAAGACTTCATCAGACCAATCTGATGACAGTAGGAAACGGCCAGAGGCAAAAAAAGTTGAACCCAGGAGGAGTACGGAGAGTGTTGCATCGGAGAAGAAGAGAGATGTTTACAGTGAACCTGAGGAAGGTATGTGAAATCAGCATACACTAGCCGTGCCCGTGACTTCGGTCGCGTGGAATTAAAAATTATTTAATCACTAGCTTTTACCCTCATGTTATTATCGTTTTTTGTCACTGTTTCATACAAAGATTATCTCTTTCTTTACCCGCTCTATATAAGTTTTTTGCGAGAAAAAGTAGCCTATCACCTTCTAGTGTCCCATCTATCTCTATATGAAAATTCATCAAAATCGATTCAGTGGTTTAGGTGTGTAAACGTATCAAATAAACTCACTTTGGCATTTGTAATATTATTATGGAAGTTTGGATAGTTCCGTCGATTTTGGGCTTTATAGTAGAAACCATTATGTTTATAGTCAATTTAATTAATTTTAAAGGTAAACATTCTTAAATGTTAAACATTATACATAAAGTGTCTTATTATATTAGAATTAATGTAAAAATATATATTTATAAGCTAGATGAAAATAAATATCTACGAGGTGATCCCTTGAAACTTTGTGAAACATCAGCAAATAGAAACCAAGGAAACAGTTTTTGTCTAACAGAGTGGTCGCAGCATGGAACAGACTCCCAGAAAAAGGTCTTGAAGCGATGATAGCTCAGTGGTAGTGTGTACGACTCCGCGTCAAGGGATGTGAGTTCGAATCCAAGCACCTACCATGAGCTTGAGCTTTCGGTGAAGGAAAACATCGTGAGGAAACCATAGCATGGTGGTAGGGCTTTTTCTAATGCCCGCCTGGGTAGCTACCACTTTCAAGTTGTAAACCTGCCGCCAAATACCAATAGGTGTGTTCCGGCAGCTGCACTTGAGAGCCAGTTCCTCCACAGGTTTAGCGTGTCTACCGACTTGGACCGTATCGTCACTTAAGATCAGGTGAGATTATGGCCATAACGCTAAACCTTAAGTATATTTAAAAAAAAAATGTTATGGCTCCAACCTTAAACTGCTTTAAGAAGAGATTGGAAAAGCAAGATTTCCTCGTCTCCAAGCTATTCCATAGACACACATCAGATAATTATTTGATAGTTACTAAATTATAATAATTCTGTCTGCGGAACTAGAATTGTGATTAAAACAGACCAAGTCACTAAGAATTCTAATATAGTTTTTTTTTTTGTATAGGTGAAGTATCTTCACACTCTTCGGATAATGATTCCATAGATTCCGCAGAGGAATTCGACGATGGGTAAGTTCTTCCATGTATTTTTATCACATCGAATTGAATTTAAATGAAAAGAGACCCTAGGACAGTGTGGTGGCGAACCCTTATGTAATCACCGTGCCATTGTTATACATAAAGATTTAATTAGGCCATGGGTGTGCTGTAAAATAATTTTAATTTTGTAAATATTGGGAAAATAAAAAATTCTAAGTACTGTGAATGTAAAACTATTCACTACAAAAGAAATACTTTACAAATTTCTTAGTTACACGAGTAATTTAAATGTTACCTTCCACAGGTTTAACATAACTATCAATTTTTTTTTTAATTATTTTTAAGGTTTAGAGTTCTGGCCGTCATCTCACCTGATCTTAAGTGACGACACGGCCCAAGTTGGTGGACACGCTAAACCTGTGGAGGGTCTGACTCTTAAATACAATTGCCAGAACACACCTATAGGTTTTGACGGTAGATTTTCAATTTGAGGGTGGTAGCTAACCAGGCGGGTATTAGAAAAAGCCCTACCACCATGCTACGGTTTTCTCACGATGTTTTCCTTCACCGAAAGTTCAAGCTCATTGTAGCTGGATTCGAACTTACGTCCCCTTTTGTATTTAAATAGTTGGCTGTCCAGTTTGTCAACGGATGAGATCAAATAATGACCCACTTTCCTTCACCGAAAACTCAAGCTCATTGTAGCTGGATTCGAACTCACGACCCTTTTTGTATTTAAATAGTTGACTGTCCAGTTCGTCAACGGATGATATCAAATAATGACCCACTTTCCTTCACCGTAAACTCAAGCTCATTGTAGCTGGATTCGAACTCACGACCCTTTTTGTATTTAAATAGTTGACTGTCCAGTTCGTCAACGGATGAGATCAAATAATGACCCATTTTCCTTCACCGAAAACTCAAGCTCATTGTAGCTGGATTCGAACTTACGTCCCCTTTTGTATTTAAATAGTTGACTGTCCAGTTCGTCAACGGATGAGATCAAATAATGACCCAATAGTAGTCGAGTAGTTATTTCTTTAGGGTTTATTACCGCAATCCATAACTCTCCCAAGAAATATTCAATACAGTTTTATTCCGAAATAGCGCACTTTCAAACCCTACATGATGGGGGTTAAATTACTTTCTCTGTAGTCCTATAGTATATATATATATAATTATACTATATAAAATATAATTCAAATTATACTATTCTAGAACATTCATACTATTCTACTATAGGACTACAGATATATATATATATATATATATACTATAGGACTATACAGATATATATCTTCATCTATACTAGATACAGATACAGATATATATCTGTATAGTCCTATAGTATGTATATATATCTGTAGTCCTATAGTATAGTCCTATAGTAGAATAGTATGAACGTTCTAGAATAGTATAATTTGAATTTTGATCACAATTTAATTGTAAGCCCATCTTGATTTAGAGGCCGTATTTCTTCTATATGTTTAACTAATTCGCCTAACAGGCGTTGTTCTTTGTTTTTGTTTTATAGGTTTTAGCATTATGGCCAAAATCTCACCTGATGTTAAGTGACGATACGGCCATAGTTGCTGGATACGCTAAACCTGTGGAGGGACTGACTCTCAAATACAATTGCCAGAACACACCTATAGGTATTTGACGGTAGATTTTCAATTTGAGGGTGGTAGCTACCCAGGCTGGTATTAGAAAAAGCATGCAATTCCTTGTGTGGAAGTTCTGTCCTTTATGGTCTATGGATCTATATGGTCACTTACCAAGGTCAAAACTAACCTATCTCCCGAGTTGGAAAAACTGCAGTTTGCAAATTTTTATTAAAATCTGGGTCTCGTTTCTATGCATAGTATTTTATAAGTGATATGTTTATCACTGTCAGTGGGATCAAATAATTTTGAATAACGATATAAAGGAAAAAATATTTAATGTCTTCTATACAATACAGATATGATGAGAATCTCATGGGAGACGAGGAAGATAGAGCTCGCCTCGCTGCCATGTCCGAGAAGGAGAGAGAACAGGAGATTTTTAAACGCATCGAGAGAAGAGATCTGATGAAGACACGGTAAGTTGCTAATAAGTATTCATTTTAATGTATAGTAACTGTGTTTTTTTTTTGTTTATTCTTAAATGAAAGTACCCTCAATTACTCCTAATAACATCAGCTGTCTACCACTGAAAGTCCTGTCAAAATCGGTCCAGCCGATTCAGTGATTAGCCAGAACAAACAGACAGACCGACAAAACTTTAAAAATTGTTTAATTTTTTTTATATAAGTGCCATATATTATTTAATATATACTTTTAGTAAAGGCCTGCTATTTACAAACGGACACTTCAATTTTTTTTTATTTGTAGAGTGTATCTCTGAGCTAGTAACACTCTTTCTTGTATATCTGTCGCGGGCGCAATTTTGTAACAGATTATAAAGTAACTTCTCGATACTTGTAATTTGGACCATAACTCAGAAGTGGATGGCAATGCATGAAAATGGTAAAAAAAAAATTTTTTCTTTGGGTAAAATTTCTATATCCTGTCAAAAGTTATAGTCCTGTCAAAATCAGTCCAGCCGATTCAGTGATTAACCAGAACAAACAGACAAAACTTTAAAAATTGTTTAATTTTATTTATATAAGTGCCATATATTATTTAACATGTACATTTAGTAAAGTAATATTTTGAATATTACAAACAGACACTTCAATTATTTTTTATTTGCCGCGGGCGGAATTTTGTAATAGATTTTACTTTAAACTTCTCGATGCAATGCATGAAAACGGTAAAAAAAAATTTTTTTCATTCGAGATACTTTCTATACCAGTTGTTCCTGCAACTTTATTCGCGTGTTTTTTTTTTTTTTTAATTTCTGCCATCTACCAGTGAAAGTTCCGTCAAAATCGGTTCACTCAAATCCACTTTGTTTATATCAAATCAAATCAACAATTATTTATTCAATTTAGGCCCTGAGGAAGTCCTCATGAACCTTAAAACTACTACCGGTTCGGAAAAGTAATCCAGTCATCATCATATAAATCATCATCATCATCATCAGATAGACTCGCTCTGTGCCTGCGATTTCGTTCGCGTGAAATTGAAAATTGCTTAAATAATTATTGCCCAGTTTTTGTATCTTGCAAGCACAACGGTGACTGTCAGAGAATTTGAGTTCATTGACAGTCACCGCTGATTAGGACTGTACTGTACTTAACATCATGTGCACTGCAGAGACTATACCGAGCAAAAAAAAAAAACTTTTTATTTTTAGTACAGCTTTTCTTCTATATGTATGTTAATATATGGTTTATGTTAATAGGTGGGAGATTGAACGCAAACTCAGGTTGGCTCGTCGGTCAGCCGCGGAGAGGTCAGTGTCCCCGGAGGAAGTGGCTCGGAGAAGAGAAGCCAGGAGAAAGAGAAGAGCTCTCCGGCTCCAGCGGCAGAAGGTACGCCAGGCCAGAGCACCGAGCCCGGAACGGGAGAGAGAGATACCAAAACAAGGTAACTATGTTTATCTTCAAACGATGAAGCAATGATACCTCAGTTGGTTATTTTTAACTGTTTCTTGTTCCCATAGTTTTACAATAATTGTGCTAATCAAAAGCACTTCAAAGTTATGACAGCTCAGTTGGTAATATATAAGGATGCCTTTTTTTATAGTTACTGTTTAGTGTTATGGACACAATCTCACCTGATGTTAAGTGACGATGTGTCCTAAGATGGTGGATGTGCTAAGCCTAGTGGTGAGACTGACTCTCAAATGTAACTGCTGGAACACACTTGTAGGTATTTGTTGACAGGTTTCTTTTACTTGAGGATGGTAGATTGGTTGGTAACTTTTCTAGAAAAAAAAAAAGTGATGAAACCACAGTACGGTGGTAGAGCTTTTGTAATGCCCGCCTGGTGAGCTACTATCCTTAAGTTGAAAATTTTCCGCCAGATACCTATAGATCCGTCCTAGTATTTTCACCTGAGAGCCAGTCCCTTCACCAAGCCTAGTGTTAGGCTTAGCGTGTTCACCATTTTGGGCCACATTGTTAATGAACATCAGGTAAGATTATGGCCATAATGTTAAAACATAATAAATAATAACCTATGGTTTGCCTACACAGGTTGGTTAATTTATAATTAATTTGTTTATACTTTATGACAGTGGAAACACATGTAGAAGAACCGAAGGAACCCGAAGAAGAGAAAGAGTTACCCCCACCCAGCCCCGGAGAAATACTGGACGACTCGAAAGATGCGGGTATGTTGTATAAAATAACTCATATACAGTATTAAAACTTTGAAATATCCATAGAAGATGTTTGAAATGAATAAATAAGGTGACGGAGCAGTGTCGAGCCCCACTAGGGAGTGTGGACCCAGTGTGTGTGTATACGTGGGTGTGTGCAGGGGAGCAGTGTCGAGCCCCACTAGGGAGTGTGGGCCCAGTGTGTGTGTATACGTGGGTGTGTGCAGGGGAGCAGTGTCGCGCCCCACTAGGGAGTGTGGGCCCAGTGTGTGTGTATACGTGGGTGTGTGCAGGGGAGCAGTGTCGAGCCCCACTAGGGAGTGTGGGCCCAGTGTGTGTGTATACGTGGGTGTGTGCAGGGGAGCAGTGTCGAGCCCCACTAGGGAGTGTGGGCCCAGTGTGTGTGTATACGTGGGTGTGTGCAGGGGAGCAGTGTCGAGCCCCACTAGGGAGTGTGGGCCCAGTGTGTGTGTATACGTGGGTGTGTGCAGGGGAGCAGTGTCGCGCCCCACTAGGGAGTGTGGGCCCAGTTTGTGTGTATACGTGGGTGTGTGCAGGGGAGCAGTGTCGAGCCCCACTAGGGAGTGTGGGCCCAGTGTGTGTGTATACGTGGGTGTGTGCAGGGGAGCAGTGTCGCGCCCCACTAGGGAGTGTGGGCCCAGTGTGTGTGTATACGTGGGTGTGTGCAGGGGAGCAGTGTCGAGCCCCACTAGGGAGTGTGGGCCCAGTGTGTGTGTATACGTGGGTGTGTGCAGGGGAGCAGTGTCGAGCCCCACTAGGGAGTGTGGGCCCAGTGTGTGTGTATACGTGGGTGTGTGCAGGGGAGCAGTGTCGAGCCCCACTAGGGAGTGTGGGCCCAGTGTGTGTGTATACGTGGGTGTGTGCAGGGGAGCAGTGTCGCGCCCCACTAGGGAGTGTGGGCCCAGTGTGTGTGTATACGTGGGTGTGTGCAGGGGAGCAGTGTCGAGCCCCACTAGGGAGTGTGGGCCCAGTGTGTGTGTATACGTGGGTGTGTGCAGGGGAGCAGTGTCGAGCCCCACTAGGGAGTGTGGGCCCAGTGTGTGTGTATACGTGGGTGTGTGCAGGGGAGCAGTGTCGAGCCCCACTAGGGAGTGTGGGCCCAGTGTGTGTGTATACGTGGGTGTGTGCAGGGGAGCAGTGTCGCGCCCCACTAGGGAGTGTGGGCCCAGTGTGTGTGTATACGTGGGTGTGTGCAGGGGAGCAGTGTCGAGCCCCACTAGGGAGTGTGGGCCCAGTGTGTGTGTATACGTGGGTGTGTGCAGGGGAGCAGTGTCGAGCCCCACTAGGGAGTGTGGGCCCAGTGTGTGTGTATACGTGGGTGTGTGCAGGGGAGCAGTGTCGAGCCCCACTAGGGAGTGTGGGCCCAGTGTGTGTGTATACGTGGGTGTGTGCAGGGGAGCAGTGTCGAGCCCCACTAGGGAGTGTGGGCCCAGTGTGTGTGTATACGTGGGTGTGTGCAGGGGAGCAGTGTCGAGCCCCACTAGGGAGTGTGGGCCCAGTGTGTGTGTATACGTGGGTGTGTGCAGGGGAGCAGTGTCGAGCGGTACTAGGGAGTGTGGGCCCAGTGTGTGTGTATACGTGGGTGTGTGCAGGGGAGCAGTGTCGAGCGGTACTAGGGAGTGTGGGCCCAGTGTGTGTGTATACGTGGGTGTGTGCAGGGGAGCAGTGTCGAGCGGTACTAGGGAGTGTGGGCCCAGTGTGTGTGTATACGTGGGTGTGTGCAGGGGAGCAGTGTCGAGCGGTACTAGGGAGTGTGGGCCCAGTGTGTGTGTATACGTGGGTGTGTGCAGGGGAGCAGTGTCGAGCCCCACTAGGGAGTGTGGGCCCAGTGTGTGTGTATACGTGGGTGTGTGCAGGGGAGCAGTGTCGCGCCCCACTAGGGAGTGTGGGCCCAGTGTGTGTGTATACGTGGGTGTGTGCAGGGGAGCAGTGTCGAGCCCCACTAGGGAGTGTGGGCCCAGTGTGTGTGTATACGTGGGTGTGTGCAGGGGAGCAGTGTCGAGCCCCACTAGGGAGTGTGGGCCCAGTGTGTGTGTATACGTGGGTGTGTGCAGGGGAGCAGTGTCGAGCCCCACTAGGGAGTGTGGGCCCAGTGTGTGTGTATACGTGGGTGTGTGCAGGGGAGCAGTGTCGAGCCCCACTAGGGAGTGTGGGCCCAGTGTGTGTGTATACGTGGGTGTGTGCAGGGGAGCAGTGTCGAGCCCCACTAGGGAGTGTGGGCCCAGTGTGTGTGTATACGTGGGTGTGTGCAGGGGAGCAGTGTCGAGCGGTACTAGGGAGTGTGGGCCCAGTGTGTGTGTATACGTGGGTGTGTGCAGGGGAGCAGTGTCGAGCGGTACTAGGGAGTGTGGGCCCAGTGTGTGTGTATACGTGGGTGTGTGCAGGGGAGCAGTGTCGAGCCCCACTAGGGAGTGTGGGCCCAGTGTGTGTGTATACGTGGGTGTGTGCAGGGGAGCAGTGTCGAGCCCCACTAGGGAGTGTGGGCCCAGTGTGTGTGTATACGTGGGTGTGTGCAGGGGAGCAGTGTCGAGCCCCACTAGGGAGTGTGGGCCCAGTGTGTGTGTATACGTGGGTGTGTGCAGGGGAGCAGTGTCGAGCCCCACTAGGGAGTGTGGGCCCAGTGTGTGTGTATACGTGGGTGTGTGCAGGGGAGCAGTGTCGAGCCCCACTAGGGAGTGTGGGCCCAGTGTGTGTGTATACGTGGGTGTGTGCAGGGGAGCAGTGTCGAGCGGTACTAGGGAGTGTGGGCCCAGTGTGTGTGTATACGTGGGTGTGTGCAGGGGAGCAGTGTCGAGCGGTACTAGGGAGTGTGGGCCCAGTGTGTGTGTATACGTGGGTGTGTGCAGGGGAGCAGTGTCGAGCCCCACTAGGGAGTGTGGGCCCAGTGTGTGTGTATACGTGGGTGTGTGCAGGGGAGCAGTGTCGAGCCCCACTAGGGAGTGTGGGCCCAGTGTGTGTGTATACGTGGGTGTGTGCAGGGGAGCAGTGTCGAGCCCCACTAGGGAGTGTGGGCCCAGTGTGTGTGTATACGTGGGTGTGTGCAGGGGAGCAGTGTCGAGCCCCACTAGGGAGTGTGGGCCCAGTGTGTGTGTATACGTGGGTGTGTGCAGGGGAGCAGTGTCGCGCCCCACTAGGGAGTGTGGGCCCAGTGTGTGTGTATACGTGGGTGTGTGCAGGGGAGCAGTGTCGAGCCCCACTAGGGAGTGTGGGCCCAGTGTGTGTGTATACGTGGGTGTGTGCAGGGGAGCAGTGTCGAGCCCCACTAGGGAGTGTGGGCCCAGTGTGTGTGTATACGTGGGTGTGTGCAGGGGAGCAGTGTCGAGCGGTACTAGGGAGTGTGGGCCCAGTGTGTGTGTATACGTGGGTGTGTGCAGGGGAGCAGTGTCGCGCCCCACTAGGGAGTGTGGGCCCAGTGTGTGTGTATACGTGGGTGTGTGCAGGGGAGCAGTGTCGAGCCCCACTAGGGAGTGTGGGCCCAGTGTGTGTGTATACGTGGGTGTGTGCAGGGGAGCAGTGTCGAGCCCCACTAGGGAGTGTGGGCCCAGTGTGTGTGTATACGTGGGTGTGTGCAGGGGAGCAGTGTCGAGCCCCACTAGGGAGTGTGGGCCCAGTGTGTGTGTATACGTGGGTGTGTGCAGGGGAGCAGTGTCGAGCCCCACTAGGGAGTGTGGGCCCAGTGTGTGTGTATACGTGGGTGTGTGCAGGGGAGCAGTGTCGCGCCCCACTAGGGAGTGTGGGCCCAGTGTGTGTGTATACGTGGGTGTGTGCAGGGGAGCAGTGTCGAGCCCCACTAGGGAGTGTGGGCCCAGTGTGTGTGTATACGTGGGTGTGTGCAGGGGAGCAGTGTCGAGCCCCACTAGGGAGTGTGGGCCCAGTGTGTGTGTATACGTGGGTGTGTGCAGGGGAGCAGTGTCGAGCCCCACTAGGGAGTGTGGGCCCAGTGTGTGTGTATACGTGGGTGTGTGCAGGGGAGCAGTGTCGCGCCCCACTAGGGAGTGTGGGCCCAGTGTGTGTGTATACGTGGGTGTGTGCAGGGGAGCAGTGTCGAGCCCCACTAGGGAGTGTGGGCCCAGTGTGTGTGTATACGTGGGTGTGTGCAGGGGAGCAGTGTCGAGCCCCACTAGGGAGTGTGGGCCCAGTGTGTGTGTATACGTGGGTGTGTGCAGGGGAGCAGTGTCGAGCCCCACTAGGGAGTGTGGGCCCAGTGTGTGTGTATACGTGGGTGTGTGCAGGGGAGCAGTGTCGAGCCCCACTAGGGAGTGTGGGCCCAGTGTGTGTGTATACGTGGGTGTGTGCAGGGGAGCAGTGTCGCGCCCCACTAGGGAGTGTGGGCCCAGTGTGTGTGTATACGTGGGTGTGTGCAGGGGAGCAGTGTCGAGCCCCACTAGGGAGTGTGGGCCCAGTGTGTGTGTATACGTGGGTGTGTGCAGGGGAGCAGTGTCGAGCCCCACTAGGGAGTGTGGGCCCAGTGTGTGTGTATACGTGGGTGTGTGCAGGGGAGCAGTGTCGAGCCCCACTAGGGAGTGTGGGCCCAGTGTGTGTGTATACGTGGGTGTGTGCAGGGGAGCAGTGTCGCGCCCCACTAGGGAGTGTGGGCCCAGTGTGTGTGTATACGTGGGTGTGTGCAGGGGAGCAGTGTCGAGCCCCACTAGGGAGTGTGGGCCCAGTGTGTGTGTATACGTGGGTGTGTGCAGGGGAGCAGTGTCGAGCCCCACTAGGGAGTGTGGGCCCAGTGTGTGTGTATACGTGGGTGTGTGCAGGGGAGCAGTGTCGAGCCCCACTAGGGAGTGTGGGCCCAGTGTGTGTGTATACGTGGGTGTGTGCAGGGGAGCAGTGTCGCGCCCCACTAGGGAGTGTGGGCCCAGTGTGTGTGTATACGTGGGTGTGTGCAGGGGAGCAGTGTCGAGCCCCACTAGGGAGTGTGGGCCCAGTGTGTGTGTATACGTGGGTGTGTGCAGGGGAGCAGTGTCGAGCCCCACTAGGGAGTGTGGGCCCAGTGTGTGTGTATACGTGGGTGTGTGCAGGGGAGCAGTGTCGCGCCCCACTAGGGAGTGTGGGCCCAGTGTGTGTGTATACGTGGGTGTGTGCAGGGGAGCAGTGTCGAGCCCCACTAGGGAGTGTGGGCCCAGTGTGTGTGTATACGTGGGTGTGTGCAGGGGAGCAGTGTCGAGCCCCACTAGGGAGTGTGGGCCCAGTGTGTGTGTATACGTGGGTGTGTGCAGGGGAGCAGTGTCGAGCCCCACTAGGGAGTGTGGGCCCAGTGTGTGTGTATACGTGGGTGTGTGCAGGGGAGCAGTGTCGCGCCCCACTAGGGAGTGTGGGCCCAGTGTGTGTGTATACGTGGGTGTGTGCAGGGGAGCAGTGTCGAGCCCCACTAGGGAGTGTGGGCCCAGTGTGTGTGTATACGTGGGTGTGTGCAGGGGAGCAGTGTCGAGCCCCACTAGGGAGTGTGGGCCCAGTGTGTGTGTATACGTGGGTGTGTGCAGGGGAGCAGTCGGAGCGGTCGGAGCGGTCCGCGTCGCCGCTGTTCGGCGCCAAGACGGAGCGCAAGCGCAACGTGGACGACCGCCGGCAGAACGCGATGGCGGCGCTGCGCGCGCAGCGGGACGCGAAGGCGACGCGCTTCGAGCACATCAAGCAGAAGCGCCGCCTCGAGGAGGAGAAGAACAAGGACAGAGACGAGGAAGACGTGGGTCTTTTTCTCTTTACCCCGTCTATTATCTTTTACAGACTTCTTTTTACCCTATGTAGTCTCTTTCACAGACTTCTTCTTACTCTATGTAGTCATTTCACAGACTTCTACTTACCCTATGTAGTCTCTTTCACAGACTTCTTCTTACCCTATGTAGTCTATTTCACAAACTTCTTTTCACCCTATTTAGTCTCCTTCATACACTTCTTCTTACTCTATGTAGTCTATTTCACATACCTCTTATTCCCCTATGTATTCTCTTCTAAACTTCTTCTTCCCATGTACCTGAATAAGTTAAAAACTTCCAAATCTCAAAAAAAATGCTTTACTTCCGTCCTTTTAGATAACAAAACCTCTATTCTCTATAAATCGAAAACTCTACAACTCGAATTGTTTTGCGTTTCCCTTGATGTTTGGCTTATAGAGGTTATACTGTATTTTCTTCTGCTAACGTCCTCTTGCCCCCATGTATTCTATTCTAATGGCTTCTTCTTACCCCATGTATTCTGTTTTAATGGCTTCTTCTTACCCCATGTATTCTCTTCTACGGACTTCTTCTTACCCCGTGTATTCTCTTCTACTGACTTCTTCTTACCCCCATTTATTCTCTTCTACTGACTTCTTCTTACCCCATGTATCCTCTTTCGTCTTCTTATTACCTCATATATTCTCTCCAACAAACTTCTTCTTACATAATCTTATATAATCCTATTAAATACATTTAATTATATTACTATAAATTTTTTTCGTTTCAAAGGACGCCGACGCGGAGATAATCGGCGGCACAAGCAAACAGAGTGTCAAGTTGAAGGCGTCGGACATCTATTCCGACGATTCGGGTTCAGAATCAGAGGATAATAAATCTGGTGAGTGTTACATTATCAATTTTTATTACGCTTATATTAGTTTCGCTTGTATCTATCTATCTATTTCACTTATCTTTGTAACTAGATCTTTTGAAGCAATTGCCCCAATCTAGAGTTGCATAAATTTACAAAACACACGCCGAAAAGTACACCAGTTGTCGTCATAATTGTAAAATTTTCTACAGAATAAGCTTGTAGATTTTCTTTTAATATTAGATATTAATACTATATAGAATACTAGTATATAGAATATAAGATAGTAATATATAGATACAGATAGATAGATATATAGATAAGATAGATAATACTAGGACAAAACCGTCATATTATTGTATTGCCATTGACTCTTAACACATGTGCAAATTTTCAAAATAATTAATCAACTTTCTATTTTCATGAAGTCGAAACATTCAGTTATAATAATATTTAGATAGATAGTTCGACATGTATACATGTGTGACATGTGTCAATATATACATATCTATAATCTATAAAGTAATGTTTAAAAAGAGTGGCTAATCCGATTTCAATGATCTCTGATTAATTGGAATCGTCTCTATCTGGAATAACAAAATAAAAAAAAAAAAAAAAAATTCAAGAAAATTATTATCTATCTTCTATCTGTATATATAAAAGAAAGTCGGACTGTAAAGAGCCATTATTATTCGAGAACGTTCAACTGATTTTAATGATATCAGATTTGTTGTATTCATCTCGGTCCAGGAAAATAGGATTTTTTGTTTTTAAAGTTTATATACCGTTATGGCCAAAATCTCACCTGATTTTAAGTGACGATGCCGCCCAAGATGTTGGACACGATGAGCCTTTTAGAAGGGACTGGCTCTCAAGTGCAACTGCCGGAACAAACTTATAAGTATTTGGCGGCAGATTGTCAACTTGAGGGTAGATAAGAAAAAGCCCTACCACCATGCTATGGTTTCATCTCTATGTTTCCCTTTACTGAAAGCTCAAGCTCAGTGGATTTGAACTCACTACCACTGAGCTATCATCGCTTATTACACAAATAAAATCCTAAATTGAGTTTTAGTTGAGAGTTAGTTTATTAGTTTGCCGGATCATTAAGTCTCTAAAATAAACGAAATACAATTCATCAGCAGGCCGTCGCAGTCCCTCCAGCTCCTCGTCCTCAGGTGCAGAGGAAGAAGTGAAGAAGAGAGAGGAAGTTGAGATCAAATACGCTGACACGAAGGAACAGATCAACAAACTTAGACTCAGCAGGTGGGACTGACTGCCTTTTGTCACCGCCTTGTTTATATACTTAAGGTTTAGCGTTATGGCCATAATCTCACCTGATCTTAAGTGACGACACGGCCCAAGTTGATAGACCTGTGGAGGAACTGGCTCTCAAGTGCTGCTGCCGGATCACACCTATTGGTATTTGGCGGCAGATTTTCAACTTGAGGGTGGTAGCTACCCAGGCGGGCATCAGAAAAAGCCCTACCACCATGCTATGGTTTCCTCACGACGTTTTCCTTCACCGAAAACTCAAGCTCATTGTAGGTGCTTGGATTCGAACTCACGTCCCTTGACGCGAAGTCGTACACACTACCACTGAGCTATCATCGCTTCAATGAATTCATCGTCTTAGATTGTTAGGTCTTATAATCGTTACAGACAGAATTTTTATATAAGAGTCACGTAATTGACCCTACAAATGGTGTTCTGTTTTAAAAATTACTTTTAGTAGAATACTTTGGTTGTATTAAAAAATTAGAGGATGAGGGTAGATGGGTAAAAATTTAAGGTTGTATGTATTTTCAATGTTCCTCCACAGGTTTAGCGTGTCTACCAACTTGGGCCATATCGTCACTTAAGATCAAGTGAGATTGTGGCCATAATGCTGAGATTAACTAAAAAAAAAAAAAAAAAAAAATTGGCATAATCTCTCGCAGACCAGCATCACGGTGACACTGCTCTCATGAATCGTGATCTCTCAATGGTCATGACCGTTTTTGGTATTTCACTGTGGTGATCATCGTGAGATACACAGTGTGTGGTCACTTGTATCTGATGGGACGCTTTGACATGGTCCAGGTTCAAGCTGGAGAGGCTGGTGCATCTGCCGTTCTTCGCTCGTGTCGTTACCGGCTGCTTTGTCCGTATCGGTATTGGGAATAATAATGGCAACCCCGTATACAGAGTGAGTTGATAATATAAATAGTGCCTTTAAACATTTATTATGATATTCTAAAGTAATGGAACTTGAGTTCTGATCCCTGGAATGAGACAGATCATCCGGTCATGGAAAATTATTGTACTAAAATTGAGGTGATATGGATTTTCTAATATCTGCCTGCTAGTTACCACTGTCAAGTTGGAAACCTGTCCCCAAATAACTATAGGTGTTTTTCTGCAGTTTTCTTTTTCAATACTTGAAGTTAAAGTTTAGCATTTTGGCCATAATCTCACCTGATCTTAAGTGACGATATGGCCCAAGTTGGTAAACACACTAAACAATTATTCTACTGGTACTGTGATGATGGGGATTTTTCTAATATCTGCCTGCTAGTTACCACTGTCAAGTTGGAAACCTGTCCCCAAATAACTATAGGTGTTTTTCTGCAGTTTTCTTTTTCAATACTTGAAGTTAAAGTTTAGCATTTTGGCCATAATCTCACCTGATCTTAAGTGACGATATGGCCCAAGTTGGTAAACACACTAAACAATTATTGTACTGGTACTGTGGTGATGGGGATTTTTCTGATATCTGCCTGCTAGTTACCACTGTTAAGTTGGAAACCTGTCCCCAAATAACTATAGGTGTTTTTCTGCAGTTTTCTTTTTCAATACTTGAAGTTAAAGTTTAGCATTTTGGCCATAATCTCACCTGATCTTAAGTGACGATATGGCCCAAGTTGGTAAACACACTAAACAATTATTCTACTGGTACTGGGGTGATAGGGATTTTTCTGATATCTGCCTGCTAGTTACCACTGTCAAGTTGGAAACCTGTCGCCAAATAACTGTAGGTGTTTTTCTGCAGTTTTCTTTTTCAATACTTTAAGTTAAAGTTTAGCAAATTGGCCATAATCTCACCTGATCTTAAGTGACGATATGGCCCAAGTTGGTAAACACACTAAACAATTATTCTACTGGTACTGTGGTGATGGGGATTTTTCTAATATCTGTCTGCTAGTTACCACTGTCAAGTTGGAAACCTGTCCCCAAATAACTGTAGGTGTTTTTCTGCAGTTTTCTTTTTCAATACTTGAAGTTAAAGTTTAGCAAATTGGCCATAATTTCACCTGATCTTAAGTGACGATATGGCCCAAGTTGGTAAACACACTAAACAATTATTCTACTGGTACTGGGGTGATAGGGATTTTTCTAATATCTGCCTGCTAGTTACCACTGTCAAGTTGGAAACCTGTCCCCAAATAACTATAGGTGTTTTTCTGCAGTTTTCTTTTTCAATACTTGAAGTTAAAGTTTAGCATTTTGGCCATAATCTCACCTGATCTTAAGTGACGATATGGCCCAAGTTGGTAAACACACTAAACAATTATTGTACTGGTACTGTGGTGATGGGGATTTTTCTAATATCTGCCTGCTAGTTACCAATGTCAAGTTGGAAACCTGTCCCCAAATAACTATAGGTGTTTTTCTGCAGTTTTCTTTTTCAATACTTGAAGTTAAAGTTTAGCATTTTGGCCATAATCTCACCTGATCTTAAGTGACAATATGGCCCAAGTTGGTAAACACACTAAACAATTATTCTACTGGTACTGGGGTGATAGGGATTTTTCTAATATCTGCCTGCTAGTTACCACTGTCAAGTTGGAAACCTGTCCCCAAATAACTATAGGTGTTTTTCTGCAGTTTTCTTTTTCAATACTTGAAGTTAAAGTTTAGCATTTTGGCCATAATCTCACCTGATCTTAAGTGACGATATGGCCCAAGTTGGTAAACACACTAAACAATTATTCTACTGGTACTGGGGTGATAGGGATTTTTCTAATATCTGCCTGCTAGTTACCAATGTCAAGTTGGAAACCTGTCCCCAAATAACTATAGGTGTTTTTCTGCAGTTTTCTTTTTCAATACTTGAAGTTAAAGTTTAGCAATTTGGCCATAATCTCACCTGATCTTAAGTGACGATATGATCCAAGTTGGTAAACACACTAAACAATTATTCTACTGGTACTGTGGTGATGGGGATTTTTCTAATATCTGCCTGCTAGTTACCACTGTCAAGTTGGAAACCTGTCCCCAAATAACTGTAGGTGTTTTCTTGCTGTTTTTTTTATAGTTAAAGTTTAGCATTTTGACCATAATCTCACCTGATCTTAAGTGACGATACGGCCCAAGTTGGTAGACACGCTAAGCCTGTGGAGGAACTGGCTGTCAAGTGCAGCTGCCGGAACACACCTGTTTTTTAACCTGAGGGTGGTAGCTAGCCAGGCGGGCATAAGAAAAAGCTCTATCACCATGCTATGGTTTCCTCACGGTGTTTTCCTTCACCGAAAGCTGAAGCTCATTGTAGGTGGTTGGGTTCGAACTCACGTCCCTTGACACAAAGTCGTACAAAAGTCTGGCTACAATCTTACCTGATGCTAAATGAAGATATGGCCAAGGTGGTGGACACGCTAAGCCTAGTGGAGGGACTGGCTCTCAAATACAATATGTTATGATTTCCTCGCGGTGTTTTCCTTCACCAGTAGCTCAGGATCATTACAGGTGGATTCGAATTCACGTCCGTTGACGTGGCATCCGTAAGCATAATCAACTGAGCTATCACTGCTTTATAGTTCCACTTGGAAGCCAGTCATTCCACTGGTCTTAGCTCGTCCACCATCTTCGGCCACATCGCTACTTAGGATGGAATCGCTATGGAAGCGATGATAGCTCAGTGGTAGTGTGCACGACTTCGCGTCAAGGGACGTGGGTTCGAATCCAAGCACCTACAATGAGCTTGAGCTTTCGGTGAAGGAAAACATCGTGAGGAAACCATAGCATGGTGGTAGGGCTTTTTCTAATGCCCGCCTGGGTAGCTACCACCCTCAAGTTGTAAACCTGCCGCCAAATACCAATAGGTGTGTTCCGGCAGCAGCACTTGAGAGCCAGTTCCTCCACAGGTTTAGCGTGTCTACCAACTTAGGCCGTATCGTCACTTAAGATCAGGTGAGATTATGGCCATAACGCTAAACCTTAAGTATATAAAAAAAAAACATCAAGTGAGATTGTGGCCAGTACACTAAACCTATAGAAGTAATAAAAGAAAATGTGTGTTTGTGTTGATAATCTTCTTTCTTTGATTACAGGTAGCAGAAATAGTGGACGTTTATGAAACAGCGAAAGTGTATAACTTAGGGAACACGAGGACGAACAAGGGATTCAAGTTAAGACACGGCATGCAGGATAGAGTCTTCCGGCTCGAGTTTGTCAGTAATCAGGTATGAGCGATTTTCTCAACTGATTTTCAGTAACAGCCGTCAATTGTCTCTAAAACAATTTCCCCCTTATTGTTCTCTCCACAACAATTAAATACCCTCCCAATTAAGTTTCAGTAACAGCCGATGATTGAGTCTAAATAATTTCCCCCTTATTGATCTCTCCACAACAAATAAATACGCTTCCAATTAAGTTTCAGTAAAAGCCGATGATTGAGTCTAAAATAATTTCCCCCTTATTGTTCTCTCCACAATAATTAAATACTCTCCCAATTAAATTTCAGTAACAGCCGATGATAGAATCTAAATGATTTTCCCCTTATTATTCTCTCCACAACAATAAATACTCTCCCAATTAAATTTCAGTAACAGCCGATGATTGAGTCTAAATAATTTCCTCCTTATTGATCTCTCCACAACAAATAAATACTCTTCCAATTAAATTTCAGTAACAGCCGATGATTGAGTCTAAAACAATTTCCCCCTTATTGTTCTCTCCACAACAATTAAATTTCAGTAACAGCCGATGATTGAGTCTAAAACAATTTCCCGCTTATTGTTCTCTCCACAACAATTAAATTTCAATAACAGCCGATGATTGTCTCTAAAACCCTTATTACACTTACCCATTTATTTCGATGGTACACAATAAATAAAATAGATACACAAATACACAGTCTTATCGTATGTATCACGGTGAGTGTTCTGAAGAGCTATTCAATCTTATCCCTTCTTCTCGTTTCCACAATGGAACTACAGGCGCTGGACCTCGGAGTCACAGGTTCACGGTAACCCTCAGTACGGCTCGTACCCTGAAGTGGTGGAACAGTCTCTCAGCCCTCGTATTCCCTTCCTCATATAACATCGGGTCCTTCAAGCGAAACATAACAAAGCATGTACTGCACTCTTAACAAGCAACTTAACTTTTGAAGCGATGATAGCTCAGTGGTAGTGTGTACGACTTTGCGTCAAGGGTCGTGAGTTCGAATCCAAGCACCTACAATAGGCTTGAGATTTCGGTGAAGGAAGCATCGTGAGGAAACCATAGCATGGTGGTAGGGCTTTTTCTGGCCTGGCTAGCTACCACCCTCAAGTTGAAAATCATATACCATCCATCATATATCATACCATATGCCATCATGGGCCGTATCGTCACTTAAGATCAGGTGAGATCACGGCCATAACGCTAAGCCTTAACTATATAAAAAAAATAACATCAGGTATAGTGTCGTCACTTTGCCGAGCTAACAACAAAAAAAAAGTCTCACCAACTAGTATCATCATACAACATCGAAAAAAGATCACCATTGCTACTGTATACGTAGTTACCAATTTTGGAATGTGACAGAATCCAGTCACTGTGAATAGTGTCTAAATCTGGTACAGATTGTTACGACTCCGTTGGAAAATATTATATCGATGTATTGTTCAAAATCTTCACAATTAACACTTTAAAGTGTATAAAATATACACCACGAGGGTTAGTGTCAGTGAATCGGCTAGAAAGCCTGGCTATCGAATCTTTAAGAAACACTGTATTGCATATTTCCTTGTTCAATAGTCACTAGCGATAAAGCGATCATAGCTCTATGGTAGTGTGTATGGATTCCACGTCAAGGGACGTGTGTTCGAATCCGGATACAATAAGCTTGAGTGCCCGGTGAAGGGAAACCATAGTATGGTGGTAGGGCTTTTTCTAATGCCCCCCTGCCTAGCTACCACCCTCAAACTTAAAATCTGCTGCCAATTACCAATAGGTGTGTTCCGGCTGTTGCACTTGAGAGCCAGTTCCTCACAGGTTTAGCGTGTCTACCAACTTGAGTCGTATCGTCACTTAAGATCGGGTGAGATTATGACTATAACGTTAAAGTTAAACAAAAAAACTGTTAAAACGATGCCTCAAGGGTGGGTGTAATATTGCCGTTTGTGTAAGTGATTGGAACGTTCTAGAAACTTCATATTGTTTTTCTGTTATCAGGAATTTACAGACAACGAGTTCCAGAAGTGGTTCAAAGCGATCAAGGACGCCAGCAAGAGACCACCCACGATGGACTTTGTCAGGAGTAAGATCAGCGAGGTCAAAGATGCACTCATGTATGAATTTAAAGTGAGTTTTATGTATATTAATTAATATTTCACTACTGTCTCTCCTCTTCGCCTACTATAATGCAAGCTATGGATCAATAACATACATACAGACATCCATTTTCATACATAAAATTTGAAATTCATTATATACATAAATCTTTAAATAATGATAAATATTAAGAAGTTAGATATTGTGCGGCTGTTGACAGCCCTAAAATTATTAAATAATAATAAATCTGCACCGGCTGATGACGGCCTTTAAATTATTAAATTAATAAAATAAATTATAAAATTAAATTAAAATTTGGCTGCACCTGCGGTTAATTAAACTAGGATTTTATGGAATTTCATTATTAGTTTTAAATAATGTTTGTTGATAATGTAAGGTACGATGAGGCTGACATGTCCTTTTTAGAAGGAGATCCATAAATAAAATTAATTAAAAAAAAATGTTTACTATTATCGACAGCAAACGGCACCAAAATTGGTCAAGCAGTTTATTTACTGCAAATCTTTTGCTTTTAAACCCCCTTCTCGAACCCTTTTTTATTATATATATCATTATCAACACAATCTCACCTGGTGTTATGTCAATATGTGGTCCAAGGTGGTGGACCTGCGTAGGAACTGGCTCTCAAATGCAACTGCCGGAACACACCTATAGGTAGTTTTCATCTTGCCCCTTCTTGCTGACCAGGCTGGTATTAGACAAAGCCCTACCACCATGCTATGTTTTCCACATCTATTTTATATAAACAATTTCAAAAATTTAATCACAGTCTAGAATTATTGTTATAGTATCGGCTATCGAAAAATGAGTATTGCATTAGAGCTTTGGTTTTTTTAAGGGAAAAGTTATGCAAAGATTTTATCTCTCTCTCTCTCTTTGTCTTGGGCAAGCCAGTACACCAGATAAATCTGGCTGAACAGAGAATTAGGTATCACTCTCTTTGAGAAGTTGGTTTAGAGGATACCCTGACCGCATATTTTCTAATTGATCCAGGATCAGTTTTTCTCTTTATAAAACATTTCCTATTAAAACAATGTGCCTCCAACAAATTGCTTAGTGGTAAATTGCTTGTCGAGTTTTATAAGAGTTTTTGAATCGGATCAATAATAATGCGATAATAATAAATTTGAAGCGATGATAGCTCAGTGGTAGTGTGTACGACTTCGCGTCAAGGGACGTGAGTTCGAAACCAACCTGTAATGAGCTTGAGCTTTCGGTGAAGGGAAACATCGTGAGGAAACCGTAGCATGGTGGTAGGGCTGTCTGATACCGGCCTGGCTAGCTACCACCCTCAAGCTGAAAGTTTGCCGCCAAATACCAATAGGTTTGTTTCGGCAGTTGCACTTGAGAGCCAGTTCCTCCACAGGTTTAGCGTGTCTACCAACTTGGGCCGTATCGTCACTTAAGGTCAGGTGAGATTATGGCCATAACGCTATACCTTAAACTATAAAAAAAGAACTAATAAAATAAAACTTTAAGATTTTAGTGTTATTCTGTGGTATATATTTGTAATCTAAAAATATATCTTATATGTAGTTTGCATGGATTGTTTGTGTCGTCAATTTGTTAGTGAATAGCCTGGTTTCGATATAATTTAAAGAGAAAGACAAAAATTGTTTGATACAATCTCCATTGTTTATGGTTCTACCTACGTGACATTGGCAAAATCGTGTCCGCACACTCGGGGCCATTAAATAAAAAAAAAGAAGATTAAGAATAACATGAAAATCAGTTAAGGAGTACATTTGTTATATATTTTTTTACCTTTATTTCCCATCCCGCAGGAATTCTTTTATTTTATAATAGATTTTACAAGCGGCTTCGCTCGCGATAACATTGGTTTTGTCAAACAAATCGGATGACGCAATAAAAATTTTCATACAAAGTTTATCCCTCACGTCCAATAAGCATTTCGCGAGAAAAAGTAGCCTATCACCGTCTCCAGGTTCCCATCTATCTCTATACCAAAATTCATCGTAATCGATTCAGCGGTTTAGGCGTGAAAGCGTAACAAACCGACAAACACACTTTCGCATTTATAATATTAGTAAGGATGGTTAAGTGTATCCTGATTGTGTATCAGTAATCTTAGTTATTACTGCTGTTATAAATATCTAGATATTTTACCTAATAATTCAGCAGGTCCTTAATAGTTTATCCGTTTGCAGGAAGAAGATGTGGAGAAGATAGTAGCCGAGAAGGAGAGGTTCAGATCGCATCCTACTAACTATGCGATGAAGAAAACTCAGCTGATGAAGGAACGAGATGTTGCACAGCTGCGGTAAGTTCTACTCTATCTCCTACTACTTCTCTTAACATCTCCACTTGCCTTACCTTCTTTTGCTATTCCGTTCAGACAACTGTTACCCGTTTGACAATTTTGGTATTAGTTTATTAATTGTCCATAATTACTTCTCTGTTTTTTTTTTTTGGTTTATTCCCTTTTCAATTTTTACTAATGGTCCATTAGTTGTTCGAATATTAGTATTCTTGTCTGCTTCCTCTTCTACTTAAACAATAACATACAATCCTACTTGTATGCTAAAGTTGTAATGTAGCGCTGAAATTATTAGTCAAATCATCTCGCGCACTTTCCTTTTACAGTATTATTTAAATTAATTAATTAGATTAATTATGAAATTAAATTAATTAATTAGATTAATAAATAAATTATTTAAGTAGATTAATTTTAAATTAAATTAATTAATTAAAATAATAAATAGTTCTCAATTTTGGCCGGAGAGGGGGTGTCTCCTACTGTGAAAAATTGTTACATGGGGGTCTAAAAATATGAGATGTGCTCTGCTCATAATTTTTTTTTTTAATTTTTCATGTTATTATAGATATATATTAGTTTATAAAAATGTTGTTATTGCAAGCAATAAATATATTAAAATATTGAAATTTGTGTACTGCTACTATGTGTCATATATCATGTATATGAGGTCCATCATTTGTGATGTAATATTGACAGGGGGGTCGAAAAAAATGTCACATGAGGTCACGAAGGCAGTGTATAAAAATTTTGCATGACGTGTTCTGTGTACGGCCCCTTATCCAAATGGCATCTACATGTATTACTGTTTGTTTATCAGAATTTGTGTAACAAAACTTTATCGATATCGAAATCTACTGTGTTTTTTTTTTATATATCCGTTTATAAAGTAATCAGTAACCGTTATAATTTTTTTTTTTTTTAATGATTAACATACTATCTAGGGGCCATTCATTAATTACGTAAGGATAATTTCGGTCGCTTTTGTGTAATGTATGTAAGTGTACGTAAGATTTCTCAAACACCCCCTCTCCCCCTTTCTTACGTAAGATTTTATATTGATCTTCTAAATAAACTGTTATGTTAGAAAACGAAATGTATTTTTTTTTTTAATAATTAAAATAATACACGGATAAATGTACTATAATACTATAATTTTTTCTAAGAACCAAACATGGATAACAATAGAATCATGTGAAATATTAATAAGTTTTTTTTTTTCAGTAAGTTTTGTTTTTTATATAAAATTAAAATTCGATTTTGCACTTTTAACTGAGACAACCATTTGGAATTCAAAATGGAATTCGATTTTTAATATTGAATTTTACAACGCCCGCCAACACCCCCAGATCCCATTACTTATGTATTCACAGCAATTATATCTAATCATTATCCTCCCCTCGGTCAGGGGTGACGAGGAACTGGTGATGGACCTGAACGCGAAGATCCAGGAGTTGGAGGACAGGGCGAGCCAGCTGGACAAGACGAGGACCTCCTCGATACAGAGCATATCCTATATCAATAATAGGAATAGGAAATTGAATGTGGAGACAGCGGAGAAGGCCATTATGGAAGAGGTGATTTTTTTTATATACCAGATAACTCTGCCTATAATTTTTTTATTTATTTTAAAGTCCATCCCTTAGGAGTAGTGATTTATTATAGCATGAAAAATACTGGCTATTATATACAAATAGAATTTTCTGAATCCTCTGTATAGTTCAAGATATTAGCGGGTTCATAAAACCACAGACCATCTATTTTTTATATTACTAGCTTTCACCCGCGGCTTCGCTCGCATTGAATCCATTAAATAAGTGGTAAAAAAGATGTTTTTCTTTTCCATTAAAAAGTATCCTATGATATTTCTAATTTCTCCAAGAATATGTGTAATTTTACACATACCATTTAACTTTCGATGGTAATTTCATGGTCGTAGCTTCATCAGAGTCTTGGTGACTATTTCCATAGATATTAATATAAATATGTATAAAAAATTTGAGTAGTTCTGTTAGTGATAGTGTAACTTTTAAACGAAGTGACTGATGGAAGTAAACTTTATGTTATATATTTATTTAATTTAGATGATAGTACATCGCTATTCTATAATATGATAGATGAAGCTCTAATCAAGGTGTTTACTACCGAAAAAGAGCAGGAAAATGTCTGCTGAGCCAATTAGCATATATTATTATATATGAATTGATTTAACCAGTGACTTCGCTCGGGGTAATATTGATTTTGTCAAATAAACCGGATGACGCATTAAAAACTTCCATACAAAGTCTCTTTTCTTTTCTTTCTTCTCGAAGTCCTCTCTTTACCCGATTTCCGGTAAGTTTTCCCCTTGAAAAAGTATCCTATCACTGACTCCAGATTCTCAACTGTATATCAAAATTCATGGTGGTTTAATTGCGAAAGTGTAACAAACAAACTAACTTTCGCTTTTTTTTATTTTATTTTACAAGGCACTATACAGATATGAGATTAAATACAAGAGCAACTTAATTCTAGATATCACTTTAAATCCCATACCCTAATACATTAAAGCACAACTTACTCGGTTAAGCACTTTAATTATGAGTGAATATGAACTGAATACAGGTTACATAAATTGTATTTTTTTTTTTTTTTTTATAGTTAATGTTTAGCGTTATGGCCATAATCTCACCTGATCTTAAGTGACGATACGGCCCAAGTTGGTAGACACGCTAAATCTATGGAGGAACTGGCTCTCAAGTGCTGCTGCCGGAACACACCTATTGGTATTTGGCGGCAGGTTTACAACTTGAGGGTGGTAGCTAGCCAGGCGGGCATCAGAAAAAGCCCTACCACCATGCTACGGTTTCCTCACGATGTTTTCCTTCACCGAAAGCTCAAGCTCATTGTAGGTGCTTGGGTTCGAACCCACGTCCCTTGACGCGAAGTCGTACACACTACCACTGAGCTATCATCGCTTCAATATTCAATTTTCAATATTCAATATAATGACTGATGGAAGCAAATTTTATGTTATATATTTATTTGATTGAGATGATAACTATGGAGCTCTAATCAAGGTATTTACTACCGAAAAAGAGCAGGAAAATATCTGCTGAGCCAATTAGCATATATTATTACATATGAATTTATTTAACCTGTGGCTTCGCTCGGGGTAATACTGATTTTGTCAAATAAACCGGATGACACAATAAAAACTTCCATACAAAGTCTCTTTTCTTCTCTTTCTTCTCGAAGTCCTCTCTTTACCCCATTTCCAGTAAGTTTTCCCCTTGAAAAAGTATCCTATCACTGTCTCCAGATTCTCAACTGTATATCAAAATTCATGGTGGTTTTATTGCGAAAGTGTAACGAACAAACTAACTTTCGCATTTTTTTATTTTATTTTATTGTACAAAGCACTGATACAGATATGAGATTATATACAAAAGCAACTTAATTCTAGATATCATTTTAAATCCCATTCCTTATCACATTAAAGCACAACTTACTCGGTTAAGCACTTTAATTATGAGTGAACATGAACTGAATACAAGTTACATAAATTGTATTTTTTTTTTATATATAGTTAATGTTTAGCGTTATGGCCACAATCTCACCTGATCTTAAGTGACGATATGGCCCAAGTTGGTGGACACGCTAAACCTGTGGAGGAACTGGCTCTCAAGTGCAGCTGCCGGAACACACCTATTGGTATTTGGCGGCAGGTTTACAACTTGAGGGTGGTAGCTACCCAGGCGGGCATTAGAAAAAGCCCTACCACCATGCTATGGTTGCCTCACGATGTTTCCCTTCACCGAAAGCTCAAACTCATTGGTAGGCGCTAGGATTCGAACTCACGTCCCTTGACGTGAATAATAAAGCCATTTAATCCAAATCTCACTTTCGATATATATTACAAAGTTTGTTAGTCATTTGTTGCTTTAGTTAAGAAAGGTTGCTTATAATTAATGTTAGTGTTATTTATGAGATTGGGACCCCTGTTTGGGTGAAGTCTTTCTCCATCCTTCTCCATGACTCCCTGTCCTGGCCAGACTTTATCCAGTCATCAGCCCACCGTCTTAACTGTCGGCAGCAGTTCCTTTTTCCCATTTCTCCTTTCCATTGGATGGCTTCAATGGTCCATCTCCACTTAAGCGAGAGTTTTACGTATGTCTTCGCTGTTAATTTTGAAGCGATGATAGCTCAGTGGTAGTGTGTACGACTTTGCGTCAAGGGACGTGAGTTCGAACCCAAGCACCTACAATGAGCTTGAGTTTTCGGTGAAGGAAAACGTCGTGAGGAAACCATAGCATGGTGGTAGGGCTTTTACTAATGCCCGTCTGGGTAGCTACCACCCTCAAGTTGTAAACCACTTGAGAGCCAGTGCCTCCACAGGTTTAGCGTGTCCACCAACTTGGGCCGTATCGTCACTTAAGATCAGGTGAGATTATAGCCATAACGCTTAAGTATGAAAAAGAAAATTTTTTTTTTTTTTTTTAATTTTCAATATGCTGCTCCTTTCCATTGCCGTTTGAATGCATTTGATTTGATAAAAAAATTAATATATTAGTAAGGATACGAATATGATGTTACAGGTGAAAGCGAACAAAGGCAAGAAGTCAGACGACCCCTTCACCAGGAGACACACGAAGCCGGTCATGAACTTCAAGTCCCACCAGGGGAACAGGAGTCAGGTGAGTGCGTACCCTGAAGCGACGGTAGCACAGTGGTTAACATGTGTATTAAGCGCTACGGACTTGAGTTTGAATACTGGTAGGGTATTTCACCACAAATAATTGTAGGTGTGTCGTGACAGTTGCACTTTAGAGCCGGTCCCTACAATGGCCTTAACGTCCAAGCATGTTGGGACGCATCGTCACTTAACATCGGGTGAGATTGTGGTAAAATACTACTACACTTTAAAAAGAATGCATTTTTCTTTTGTTAACAAATTTTCATAACATAACCTTGATAACATATATATATTTTTTTAAATATTTTTGAGATATTTTGTTGGACCCATGTTCTTATTATCAGATGAATTTATAAAGACATGTTAAACATATAGAACAAATTTATATATATATATATATATATATATATATATATATATATACACATATATATATTTAAAAAAATCCTAGTTCAGGTGACAGGCCTTAACTTTATGTTGTAGTAAAAATATTTTTTTGGAAAATAAACTATTATATAATATAATAAAAATATAAATATATAATAATAATATGTATATATATTATATAAATAAAATATATAATATATTATATAATAGTTTATTTTCCAAAAAAATATTTTTACTACAACATAAAGTTAAGGCCTGTCACCTGAACTAGGATTTTTTTTAATATATATATATATAAATTTGTTCTATATTACTTAACTTAACTTAATACTTTAAACTTAACTATATATTAAACTTAACTACATATAATATATAGTTAAGTTTTATCTTTTTGGCCATAATCTAACCTAATCTTAAGTGACGATACGGCCCACGCTGGTACACACGCTAAACCTGTGAAGAAACTTCCTCTAAAGTGCAACTGCCGGAACACACTTATTAGTATTTTGACGGTAGACTTTCAACTTGAGAGTGGTAGCTAGCCTAAGCAGGCATTCGAAAAGGCCCTACCACTATGCTATGGTTTCCTCGTGATGTTTTCCTTCACCGAAAGCTCAAACTCGTTGTAGGTGGATTCGAACCCACGACCCTTGGCGCAGAGCCCGTACACACTACCACTAAACTATCGTCGCTTCAATTTTATTCTTATCGTATTATTATTGATCCGATTACAAATTGGGCCATAAGCGTTTTTGTAAATTTGAGAATAGAAAATAAAACTGTTATTCATAACAGAAAAGCTGTTACAATGCTATCAATAAAATAAGAATCCCTATAAATATGTCTGGAAATGCAACCAAATGTACAGGGAAACGCTGGTATAATGTCTTACAAGAACACAGACACAGTGACATAAACTGACAAATAAATACACAATGCCTGACAGTGACACAAACTGACAAATAAATACACAATGCTTGACAGTGACACAAACTGACTGAATCAGACACAGTGACACAAACTGATAAATAAATACACAATGCCTGACAGTGACACAAACTGACTGAATCAGACACAGTGACACAAACTGATAAATAAATACACAATGCTTGACAGTGACACAAACTGACTGGATCAGACACAGTGGCACAAACTGATAAATAAATACACAATGCTTGACAGTGACACAAACTGACTGAATCAGACACAGTGACACAAACTGATAAATAAATACACAATGCTTGACAGTGACACAAACTGACTGAATCAGACACAGTGACACAAACTGATAAATAAATACACAATGCCTGACAGTGACACAGACTGACTGAATCAGACACAATGACGCAGAAGGACACAACCTGACAAACACAGGAAATGTGTCTTACACATGCACACACAGAGACACAGTGCCTTACAAGTGGGCGAACACAGGCATAAGCCCTTACAAGCACGTGAACCGACAAATACAGACACAGTGTCTAACCAGCACGGACAGTTAGCTTCGTATCTTTGTTAAACATATAAGCATTTAATATAATTTTATGTCATTCCCCAGGAGATGTTGAGAAATGAAATGGAAGCCATCGAGGATCAGATGGAGAAGGCGGAGGAGCAGAAGGTTGCGAGGGAGAGGCAGGAGAGAGAGAGGCTGGCGGTAATTATATATTCATATATAAAACTCTATGTATGTACGTATGTTCTTTGAGTACTCTAAAACGGCTGCACCAGTTTTGATGTAACCTTCTGACTAATCTCCAGATTAAGTCAACGAGAGTTCTTGTGAAGTTAAAACATATATTTTTTGTATAAAATTATATATATTTTTTTAAACTAAAATGTCATGTTTTTATTACAGACAAGATAGTATATATACATATATATATTAATTTTATTATTATGATATTCTGCTTTTAGTGATTATGAGAATGAAATTTTAATATACTTTCTGTTCATATGTCATACCTTTACCTTCCGCTTTTCGTTTTTCTCCTTGTTTTTCACGATTTTCATGTACTTAACTATGGTAACTATGGTCCAAATTTAAAGTACATATCTAGCTCATGTGGAAGTTACTATAAAATCAACTAAAAAATTACACCCGCACAGACATACATGAGAGCGACGTAATATTTTTTTTTATACACAAGGTTTTGTGTTATGGCCGTAATCTCACCTGATCTTAAGTGACGATACGGCCCAAGTCGGTAGACACGCTAAACCTGTGGAGGAACTGGCTCTCAAGTGCAGCTGCCGGAACACACCTATTGGTATTTGACGTCAGATTTTCAACTTGAGGGTGGTTGATAGAAAAAACCCTTCCACAGTGCTATGGTTTCCTCACGATGTTTTCCTTCACCGAAAGCTCATTGTAGGTGCTTGGATTCGAACTCACGTCCCTTGACGCCAAAATCGTACACATTAAGTGATACAATAATACCATAGCCCTGGCCAAGTCTAGTGTATGCTTATTTATTTATTTGATGAATTTACAGCAACACCAAGAAGTGGAGAAGATGAGGAAAGAGAAGCCGACGTCGACGGACAACGCTAGTCTCTATTCTCTACACGACTTCGATATAAATATCGAGTTGGACTTACCTGCCGCCAGTCAGTATTTATTACCTTATTTATATTGTATATTCAGATGACATTTAAATACATATTTTCTTTAGCAAAAACTAAGGCACACATTAATAATAACTTTATTGAAAATAATTTTTACACTACAATACATAAAAATTATCTTAAGACATAGTATCGCTATACATTTTTGAATATTTATATATATATATATATTTATACTTAAGGTTTAGTGTTATGGCTATGATCTCACCTGATCTTAAGTGACGATACGGCCCCAGTTGGTAGACACGCTAAACCTGTGGAGGAACTTGTTCTCGAGTGTTGCTGCCGGAACACACCTATTGGTATTTGGCGACAGGTTTATAACTTGAGGGTGGTAGCTACCCAGGGGGGCATTAGAAAAAGCCCTACCACCATGCTATGGTTTCCTCACGATGTTTTCCTTCACCGAAAGCTCAAGCTCATTGTAGGTGCTTGGGTTCGAACCCACGTCCCTTGACGCGAAGTCGTGCACACTACCACTGAGCTATCATCGCTTCATATATTTTAATATAACTACAAGATATATAAATATGACATAAGGTATATAATGCGATTTATTTTTACCTTATCCCGCCTTACTTTTAATAATAGTGTAACGAGTTACACCACAATATTGTGAACTTAATTTTTTTTTTTTTTCGCGACTTTAATATTTATGAATAAAAAACAAACAAAATATTTATATATAAATACTATAAACAATATGAGTTTAAAATTTGGATGTGCCTCAAACTTATTCTTATATAATAAGATGTTATATATAATTGTACTAGACAATTACAATACAATATACTGTTTATACATTTCTTACCAATCAGAAAGCAGAGTTTTATAAAAATTAATAATACAATGAAATCCAAATGTGCAAATTATATATTAATATTTTGGTTATGTCTGATCATGAGACTGATTTATATTGATTAATATACAGCATAAATATTATAATATGGAACACAGTGTTGGTAAGTTGGGGCATGGGGGTAGGGCTTTTTCTAATGCACCCTCAAGTTAAAAATCGGCTACCGAATACGTATAGGTGTGTTCTGGTAGTTACACTTTACAGCCGGTCCCCTAGGCTCATGTGTCCACCCTCTTGGGAGACATTGTCACTTAACATCTGGTGAGATTGCGGCCGTAACGCTATACCTAACTATAACAAAAATTTTTTTTTTTTTAAATATAAATCTGGTAACCCTTTGTGATGTTGCTAATATATATATATTTTTTTTTTTATACTTAAGGTTTTAGCGTTATGGCCATAATCTCACCTGATCTTAAGTGACGATACGGCCCAAGTTGGTAGACACGCTAAACCTGTGGAGGAACTGGCTCTCAAGTGCAGCTGCCGGAACACCTATTGGTATTTGGCGGCAGGTTCACAACTAGAGGGTGGTAGCTAGGCAGGGGGGCATCAGAAAAAGCCCTACCACCATGCTATGGTTTCCTCACGATGTTTTTCCTTCACCGAAAGCTCAAGCTCATTGTAGGTGCTTAGGTTCGAACCCACGTCCTTTGACGCGAAGTCGTGCACACTACCACTGAGCTATATATATGTCCTATGGATGCATAAAATAACTGTGTTCTCACCCGATTTATACTACTCTTTGTTACCAAGTACCCTCCTTCTAGTAATATATTTCTTTGCCGGTTCAGATTATTATACAACTACATTTTGAATACGGCTTTGCTCGCTTTAATAATGATTTCGACAAAGAAATTTTATGACGCAATAAAAATGTCCATACACAAGTTTATCCCTCTCTTAACCATATACCACTTCTAATACATTTTGCTAGGAAAAAAGTAGCCTGCCACCGTCTCCAACTTCCCATCTATCTCTATACTAAAATTCATCACAATCGATTCAGCAGTGTAGGCGTGAATAAAGATATGAAATAAAACAAGCTTACGTATTATAAATGTATAACTTTGGGTATTGCAGAAGAGATCAACGCACAGCCGAAACAGACAACGACGAAAGTGAAAGAGACCGGCCCGAAGCGTTCGCTGAACTTGGAGGAATACAAGAAACGCCACGGGCTCATATGAGTGTTGTTGTTAAGGACTGCGCGCTCCCGAGTGCCGCTATAGTACTGGAAGTGTTATCGGTGGTGATGATAGTGCGCGTTCGGAGATACGCTTCCCCTAACGTACGGTTTCCGTGAAGCCGAAGGTTCGGATTACTCGATATCGTAGTTTGAGATTACTCGAGGCTGGATGTTCGGGTGACTCGCACTCGTGGGTATGGTTTTCGTGAGGCCGAAAGTTCGGATTATGTGGCCGAACGTTCGGATTAGGTAGCCGAATGTTCGGATAGCGTAGCCGAAGGTTCGGATAGCGCGAGACCGAAAGTTCGGTTAACCGTACCACCGAATTTTCGGCTTCTCGGTTCATACGACTGTGCTTCGGCGCCGCTACCGAACTTTAAACATTCGGTTATACTGATATTCGGTTTTAAGAATATCTATAATTATTTGCAAGCATAGGAGAAAAAACCTAGCAAATATTTTTAAATATGTTTTTTTTTTTACGATTAAAGTAATCGGCTTAGACATAATCTATGATAATAATTATTACATTATACTCTTTTTTTTGTATTTAATTTTTCTTGACTTGTCAAAATTGACAATTTTTTTTAATTACCCTGGCATATTACCGCTGGCATAACTTCTACAACCTGGCAATTTTTTTTTGACTCAATAAGTGATCTTTCTATTATAGTGTAACAGTAAAATTAAAAAAAAAAGTTTTTATTTTCATGTATACATTGATATTTGGTTTAATCTATATATATTTTCTTTTTTTATATTTATGTTATTACTCAGTAGGAAATATTTCTAGCATCTATGCCTTTTGAGCCACGGCCAATGAACATTTAACAAACTTCAAGAGGAGTGTACGGGTTGAAGATAAATAAATTAATGTACCTTATCAATAATTTATATAATACAATTAAAATGTTAATCGGAACAACAAATTGAATTGAACAAAACGCTGACGAAATTAATAATTATTTAATTTAGTATGATTTGTTTTTATTTATTTATATTTTTATTATTATTAAATAACTATAAATTCGGTTGTATCAGTGCAAAAGATTCACGGTAAATAATTATCCCAATTGTGGGTAAAAGTCCCAGTTGTGGGTGAAGAAGGGATGAGAAGAAATTTTAAGTTTCGTGTTCCTCTGCCGTATGTTAAAACGATACTACACAATAATTACCTATAGTTTTAAATGTCCCACCGCTGGGCTAAAATCTTTCAATAGGGACGGAACACCGAGGATTTTATATTTTTGTGTTTACCCACCAAGAGAATTTTGCACGCACCTGCGATTCCCCTAGTATTGTGGGTGGCGGAGATCGCTTACCATCATATGACACGCTCGCTCGTTTCCCAGGAATACCATTAAAAAGAAATGCAGGGGCATTACAATTCAAGAGTTCTGCTTATCCCACTGCTGGGTAAATGCGTGTTTTAACGAAAAGAAACATAAAGGAATTTTATATTTTTAATTTCTTACCAACTTGTATTATAGTATATGTCGGCGATACGCCAGAATTATCGCGTTCAGACTCCATAATGATACGAACACACTTAATATAACTTTGTTTATATCCAGCCAATTTCTAGTACAGAACTGAACTAAATGTGAGCTGCGAACTATTTATATAAACCAACAGTCACTTAACGTTTAACAACTGCAACTTCTTTTACAAGATGCAATTGAAATTACTGTACAATTAATTTATGACATATAGTTCAAAAATCAATATTCATATTATAATGAATTTTACATAACTCAAAATGATTTATTTTACACATATTACTAATTGATTTTAATACTCCAAACTCCACTTTACAAAGTTTATCAACAGATGGCGCTACTAACAAGTTGTCCAATAATTTTAGAGTATTTAAATTCTCAGTTTTGTGATCACAAATAGCTATTTAAATATCAATCTTAAATACTAATTATATTTATGTAATAATATAATCATTATTTATTTATTTGCGCCCATATATACATTCCATAGTTGTGATTGTCGCGATACTCTGAAAACGTTTCTTCCTATAATAATGTTATTATTTAAAAATCGATAGACCCACTAGAGAGCAAAAGCTCTTTTTTAAGAGACAAGAGAACGTATGAGATTCTATATTTTTTGAGTTCTCTCTCCGTGTGCGGGTAGTTCAACATTTCTCAGGAGTTCTAAATTTTCCACTGTTGATCGAACACTTTATCTAAGGGATAAGAATACTTATGTAGTTTCAATGCAATACATCTCAAGATATTCAGACAAACAGTTAATCTTTATTCAGTTTTTTTTTTGTTTTTTTATTTATTTATTTAATTATTATTATATACTCAATCTGCGGACTCTGACCTTTTTTTGGGTAAGCGTGATTTATTAGGCGTTAAAAATAGCTTTACAATAGTATCTAGGCATTACATTAAATACTAATAAGTGAGATTTTTTCCACTTATGGAATTATTATTATCCAGTTTCTTGGCGACGTACAGGATGGCAGACAGTGACCACCTACCGACGGTGACCGTCGATGCCTAAGATTGTACCGTCCTTACCATCAGGCACAGTGCAGTCACTGACCACCTACCGACGGTGGCCGTCGATGCCTAAGATTGTACCGTCCTTACCATCAGGCACAGTGCAGTCGCTGACCACCTACCGACGGTGGCCGTCGATGCCTAAGATTGTACCGTCCTTACCATCAGGCACAGTGCAGTCACTGACCACCTACCGACGGTGGCCGTCGATGCCTAAGATTGTACCGTCCTTACCATCAGGCACAGTGCAGTCGCTGACCACCTACCGACGGTGGCCGTCGATGCCTAAGATTGTACCGTCCTTACCATCAGGCACAGTGCAGTCACTGACCACCTACCGACGGTGGCCGTCGATGCCTAAGATTGTACCGTCCTTACCATCAGGCACAGTGCAGTCACTGACCACCTACCGACGGTGGCCGTCGATGCCTAAGATTGTACCGTCCTTACCATCAGGCACAGTGCAGTCACTGACCACCTACCGACGGTGGCCGTCGATGCCTAAGATTGTACCGTCCTTACCGTCAGGCACAGTGCAGTCACTTTAACATCGTACGGTGAAAACGGAAACATAAATATACTGAAAATCTTGACCACTTCACTAGCTCAGTTTTTTCATATAAAACTAAAAATGATTCAATAAAAAAATTATTAATGTACTAGGTTTTTACGACGGACTAAAGAGTATAAAATAAATTTTGGTTTGAAATATTTTATTTTCCATTCTTTAGTCCGTCGTAAAAACAATATACATTAATTTTATATTAATGATATATTGATGATATATTCTGTTCATCTGTCAGCTAGATTTGATTTACATTCGAGGATCGAGAAGTTAGTTATAAATCGATTACAACTTTACAAGGAAAAAAAAATTTTTTTTTCAAGCTTCCATGAATTGTCATTTACTTTCGAGCTATCGTCCAAATTTCAAGTGTCTAACTCATCGGGAAGTTAGTTTCAAATCGATTAAAATATTCCACTCACACAGACAGACATACAATAGAGCGAGATATTAAAAACAATATAAAAAACGAGTGGCCTCGCGGGACACCAGATAGTAACATAGTTCCTTATTATAAAAATTATTAATTTCAAGTTCTAGATACGACATATAAAGAAAATATTTTTTCTTATATACATATTTTTTATTATATTTTTTTTTGATCGATAAATATAAAGACACTACAAAATTATCTCAACACCTTCATTTTGTTTATGATGATTTATAAAAATATATAATAACAGTGATCACGTAGACTGTACATTAGACACTGTATAGCCATCATACATAGACTATACATGAAAATCTTACGCTAACGTTACGGACGTTATTTGTCGGCTACGGTACCCCTCCCCTTCGCAAGGCCCCATAAGGAACTTCATTCCAAAATATAGATATATATATTTTTTTTCATAGATTTATTATCCATTTCGAAGCTATGATAGTGTCAAAATTTCAAGTGTCTAGCTCATCGGGAAGTTAAATTAAAATCAATTAGAAAATCCCACCCGCACAGACTTTGTACGACTTTACGTCAAGGGACGTGAGTTCGAATTCAGCCACCTACAACGAGCTTGAGCTTTCGATGAAGGAAAACATCGTGAGGAAACCGTAGCATGGTGCTTTTTCTGATGCCCGCCTGGCTAGCTACCACCCTCAAGTCGAAAATCTGCCGCCAAATACCGATAGGTGTGTTCCGGCAGTTGCACTTGACAGCCAGTTCCTCCAAAAGTTTAGCGTGTCTACCAACTTGGGCCGTATCGTCACTTAAGATCAGGTGTGATTATGGCCATAACGCTAAGCCTAAACTAATAAAACATTGTAAAAAAAAATTCATACATTATCATCATCAAATACCAAATAATACCTATTTGATAGTTCTTCTAAGTAGATTACATTTACACATTTGCTAATAGATGGCGCCTTGTAATGTATTTACGGGACTCCCTATGAAAATACTCTTGAATAGAATAGAAGATTGAACTATTAATTATAAAGTGTTTTGTCTATTTTTCGTCAATAGACAAACACATAGACTTTAAGATAATTTTAAATAATTCATTTCGACTATGGATTAAGGAAGACGTGACGTTGCCACCGAAAAATACACGCTTGATATACAATATAGGTAGGCTTACCATACGTCCCGGTTTGACCGGGATAGTCCCGGTTTGAGATCCCTGTCCCGGCGTCCCGGTCAAAATTTTGATTGCGTTTCAAATATGAAAAACACAAATTAAGCGAAAAGCACAATGAAAATGAGCCTCTTTCTCTTCTGCGTCCCGGTTTGGCTCTTCGTAATTATGGTAAGCCTAAATATAGGTAATGTATGTTAATTATAAAGTGGATGAGTTTGTTTGTTTGTTTGAACGCGCCTATCTCGGGAACCACCTACCAGTCGGATTTCGAAACAATTTGTTTTTGTATTTGACAGATCAAATCATTGAGAAAGGCTTTTTAGGTTATAAAACATCACGCTACCACAGATAATAGCAATTGTCAAAATGACAAAAACGGATAAATAATAAAAGGTTTTAGCTCCGCGCGAACGCGCTTGAGTTTTTTGCGGACGTTCATATAGTCATTTTTATTTTGATTAAATACTTAGTCACCTTCTGCGTGGCTGTATGATTTCGGTACCCATGCCTTATACTAAAAAGATAAAAAATATCAACGTCATCATCTCGTGTTTTTGACCAAATCTAATCTATAAATAAATATGATTGAGACGGGCGGAACCGCATGTTTGAATTGTTTTTGACTAAGATATTCCTATGGATATATGTAAAAAACTGTGTTATTCAATGAAATTACGATGCAAGTAAAAGTTTTTAAATGAGTGAGAGTAAAAATGCTATACGGCCAGCTTTTGCGAGCCACTGCCTCGTCTGCCATGGCCCAGTGCCATCTAAATTTCTAGATATCTCTATTATAATTACAACACTCAGTTTCCCGTTTTAAGTCGTGGCCTCTCTGTTAGCATTCAGATCTCGACGGATCAGCTAGACTCGAAGTAGCTAGTAGTCTTTCATCACCAGCTAGGTTTGCTCTTGTATAATCCTAGTGTACAGTAGTACAATCACTCTCTCAATGTTAGTTAGTACCACGTTCGACTCTCGTGCACGTCTCGGTAATAGCCCAAGCCTAGGTTCAGTTAGACAAACAGTGTAGGTCCTGACCCCTATCCCGAGACCCCCTGTAATGCGCCATGCGATAAATGGACGAAGAAATTCGAGGCGATGGATCAAAAGTTTCACTTTAACGTGATGCGCCTATAGTTGTCATGTTGGAGTTTATTTTGATTTGTGGACTTGTGTAAGCGAACTTAGTAGTTTCTCGGCATGTGTACAGTTGAGGGCCGGATTTACCTTAAGTGTCGCCTTGGGGTTGCGTGAAAAATACACTCCACAAATAGGTCTTACATTTTTTTTTTCTCAATCTACTTTAAACGTTATTCAAGGGCGAGTTTAACTTCCATAAAGTATACGTATTTTAAATTCTTGAATAATTACTTTAAGTGTTGATTAAAAAGAAATTTCACCGTAACTAGACTTCAAAACGTAAATATCCAATGAGAACAAGATTTTTAAGATTTGGCATGAAACCAATAAGTTCCCCATTATAGCCGGCAGTTAAATAGTTTTGTTGCCGTTATCAAAAGTTTCGCCGCCCTGGGCACTAGCCCTTAATGCCCCTAATGTCAATCCATCACAGGAAGTGTGTGTAGATTGTACGCGTAACAGTCGTTTCAGTTGTGAAATGACCCAGGAAAATGTGCTTGCCGTTTAGTGTTTGTTTGTTTTTTATAATTAAGCTTTGGCGTTATGGCTACAACTTCGCCTGACGTTAAGTGATGATGTGACCCAAGATGGTTGATCGCTAAACCTGTGGAGGGACTGGCTCTCAAGTGCAACTGCCGGAAATCACCTACAGATATTGGGCGGAAAATTTTCAATTATATGGTGGTAGCTAGCCAGGCGGGCATTAGAAAAAGCCCTACCGCCATACTATGGTTTCCTTCATCGTAAGCTCAAGCTCATTGTAGGTGGATTTGAACTCACGTCCATTGAACCGGCGTCCGTGCTACCAATGACTTATCAAAAAGTGACGTATGGGACTCATTATGTGATAAGAGTCAGTTCAAGTCTGCAGTTGCTGAACATTCAGAAAAAGGCCCAAACATTATCTTAGATCGAAAAACCACAAATTCTTGCCAAAAAACGATTCCTACCTAGGATGATTCGCGAGGCTATTGACATTCAAAAACATCCAAATTTCAATAGAGAAGATGGTTGGAAGCTAGCACAAGCCTGGGATCCGATTATACATTTAATTAAACCGGAACCCAAAAGACCAAGAGACTGAGCTCTTTCTGGGTACATCGAAACACAACATTAAAAATTAAACTAACGCTAGACATAGTAACATGAACTTTCTGGACAACCTACACCTCAGTCCGCCCCGTGACCTCGAAGGCTGAAAAGCTTTCGAAACGTCGGGATCAAAATTAATAAATAACCGCGATAAAGTCCGTTTAAATTAGTTTTAATTTGGATGAATAATATACATATGTTAGTAAGCGGGCACAATGTTTTATTACAGAAAATGTTCGAGGGTATTTTTGACCTATTTTTCGTATGAGTCCTTTTATTAAATATCCATATAATGCAAGTTATTTATCAATTCCACTTAGCGTTCACCATGGATTTAGCTATGTGCCATTTGATGTGATCATAGCTCTGTGGTAGTGTGTAGGAACGCCGCATCACGGGACGTGAGTTCGAATCCAACCACCACAATGAGCTTGAGTTTTCAATGAAGAGAAAAAGTCATGAGGAAACCATAACATGGTGATAGGGCGTTTCCTAATGCCCGCCTGGCTAGCTACCACCCTCAAGTTGAAAATCTACCGCCAAATACCAATAGGTGCGTCGGCAGTAGCACTTGAGAGCCAGTTTCTCCAATAAAGGCTAGCAATGCACCTGAAATTCCCCCGATGTTGTTGGTATACATGAGCGGCGGTGATCACTTACCATCAGGTGACACGCTTGCTCGTATGCCCGCAATTATTATATAGAAGTCTCAAAAAATAATTCTGGATCACACAAATGTTTGTACTGTGCAATATTCGAACCCACACCACGCAGTGACAGTGACCGCTTTAACCGTTCAGTCAGACCTTTACCGTTAAAGTTACGTGGGTTACCTTCGAAATATCTTTAGCAGTTGACTATGATGACCACAGTCGAGATGACGTATTTATTATCAGTTTAAATGGACTCAGTTGCAGAGACACTTGTAGTCTGCCATGACAGTGACCATCTTTGATGCTTACTTATCTCGTGATGGTCACCGTTGTTTGTGGATGGCACTGTGTTTACCATCAGATCCAGTGCGTTATTGTAAGCGGTGATAGCTCTCTGGTAGTGTGTACGATTCCGCGTCAAGGGACGTGAGTTCGAATCCAAGCACCTACAATGATTTTGAGCTTTCGGTGAAGGAAGACATCGTGAGGAAACCATAGCATGGTGGTAGGGCTTTTTCTAATGCCCGCCTGGGTAGCTACCACCCTCAAGTTGTAAACCTGCCGCCAAATACCAATAGGTGTGTTCCGGCAGCTGCACTTGAGAGCCAGTTCCTCCACAGGTTTAGCGTGTCTACCAACTTGGGCCATATCGTCACTTAAGATCAGGTGAGATACGGCCATAACGCTAAACCTTAGTATATAAAAAAAACTATCAACTTCAGTGACTTTCCGAGTGGTCCCTGTTTATCCCTCTAAACAAATCCCCCTTTTCACCCAACCCTAACTCTTCAAAACACTCAGCTTGCAATGCGTGACAGCCTAAATATCCTGGGAATGGATATTCGGAGCGACTTATACCTCAAGGACCACATCGAGTATGTCATCTCCACGACATCTCGGAGACTCGGAATCCTGAACAGAGTGCGACGGTTTTTCCTGCCCGACCAACTGTACCTTCCCTATAAGACCCAGGTTCGGCCGTGTATGGAATACTGCTCGCACCTCTGGGATGGCTCCGCTAAATATTTCATCGATGCCTTAGATAAATTGCAGAGGCGGGCTGTCCGTATTGTAAATGATACAGCTATCACCAACACTTCAGAACCGTTTCAATTGCCCAGGGATATTGACTCTCTAAGCGTGTTCTATCGCCTGTAACATGGCGAGTGTTTTGAAGATCTCTTTGAACTCATCCCCTCCTCTCCTTTCCACAACAGAACCACGCGGGCGGGGCTTCGGTGTCACAATTTCACGGTGACACCTATAACATCCAGAACCAAAAAGTTTGCAGTCCCTTAATTTTGTCGCAGTGTAATTGTAGAACCGTCTTCCTGTCAGCGTGTTCCCTCCTTCCTATGATATTGGGTCCTTCAAAAGAGTCGTGAAGAGGTACCTAAGCGGGCCAGCATGACAGCCGCGACTGGCAGTGTATTCTGTTCGCTGTCAGTCGCCGCTGATACGGATTGTACTGTACTTACCATCAGGTCCAGTGCAGTCACTTTTCTGCGGAACATAAAAAAAAATTTAATCACCAGTCTACTTGTGATCGATGTCATCGAACGAGTAGACAAATAATTAAAATATCGCAAAGCGTTAATACATTTTTTAAGGCAAATCCTATAACCGCATACTGACGGACGTTTCTCTCGAACATATTATTAGTCAGATAAAGCGCCCGTGAGTGTGCGAAATAATCCCTAGCATTTTAATTCGACGTTCGCTGAGTACAAATAGTGCATCTGCTTGCTCGCTTCTGATTGGTTGCTACTAGATACTGCACGTACGTACTAGTTGTAAGTCCAACTATTATTGTAACCATTTACAAACGTCATCGACATACAATCGTTAACATATATACAATTTTAGGTATAAGTTTTTACAATACTCATGTGGTCCCTTATCTTAAAATACGCATGTCACGTGATTCTGATAATAATTTTAATAATTTTCAATCGGATCATCGAATTTTCCGTTTTAATTTTAATTCCTTCTCGTTTCCCAGTGACGTGTGGAAGATAACGGGAAACTCTGTCCGTGTATTTATAGAAAATTATGAGAATTATTACTAGATCCCACTATTGTATTATTATAATTGATTTAATTATAATAACATCACATCACATATATGAGTTTTATTTCGCACCTACTCTTCTTGTGTCGAACAATTATCGATAATAAATAAGCAATTTTTTGCTTAACAATACTACTGACGTAATGGAAATCATTGTGTCCGGACACTCCGGAATACCTTTGCCTCTTGCGTTACGCAGATTTGTGTTTCCTGTTTTTTTTTTATTCCGTAGTGATTTCTTTGGTTCGTATGCTTTTTTGAAAGAATTATAGACGTGTCACATTATACATGAAGCATAGTGTATATACAAAGCAAACCAAACGGAAAAGATGTATATATTAATTGAATACCATTACATTTATTTGATTTAATCTGTTTATATAATTCCATATGCAGTTGTCACGGTAGCTCATATAGCACGTCTCATAACGCGAAGCGTTTGAGTAGTGCTTTACTCTCTCTCTCAAGGTCAAGCAATTATCTCGGTTTAAATTGCTTTTATCCGATCTTTTTTTGCACTTTGAGTATTCAATTAGTTGACAAATATCAATAGGAACACTTTTTTATGACAGTAGATACCTTCAAAACACTATTTTTTCTAGATATTAAAACCATTTTGAAAAAATATTTCGATGGACGTCGGGTTGTCTGTATGTGCGGATGATGTGTGTGGTCACGGTAACGGCCAAAATGCTTCACTTTTTGAGTCCAATTTTTTTCTTCATTCGCTTCAGTATCATTCTGAGTAATAGCCTATTGAAAATTACTGTCTAATTCAATGTAATTGAACTAAAAAGTGAATAGTACTTAGTTAAAAGGTATAGAAGTTAAGCAGCGTCATAGAATGACGAGTAAGAATAATAGGGATAGAATATAAACATTCTCCGTGAAAAAATGTACTAAAAAAAATTTATAATATTCATCGAAATAAAATTTATCTCGGTTATTTATTAATTTGGATCCCCAAATATGTTGGAATTTTTGATTTTGATCCCAATCAAAATTAATAAATAAACGCGATAAAATCCGTTTAAATTAGTTTTATTTCGATGAATCATATTCACGTAAACATAAGAAATCATTAATTAATAATATTACCAAGAAAATCTTTTTTTTTTTTTGTGATGAATTAGACGTGCACTTTTGGATTCTCCGAATTTATTTTCTTATCACATGATTTTTTTCATAATATACAACACTACAAAATAATTCATCCATAATGGTGTTCGTAAACATATAATTAACTTACCAACACATTTTAACAACACAACCATTTTACTTAAGACCGTGTTCAATTTAATGCAACTGATATATTATTAAAACAAACTTCATTTAAAAAAAACTATAATATTGTTGCTTTGATATAATATTAAGCATTGGAATATATGAATTATGAAATTTTGATATAATACTTCAATTTAAAACCCAGGAAAATAAAATGGTATTTTTTTTCAATTATTCATATTTATCGTCAATTTCCAATGAAAGACTTATTTTTAATCGATAATTAATGTTGTAACTTATCTAACTTACGCATATCTAAATCAAAATGAAGCACGTTTCAAATTACATAACTCTAATGCGAATTCGTTACGCACTACACTTTTAATTCACCGCAGTTTTTGAACGTGCATTGTAAAGCGTTATAACGAGAGACCAGTAATAAATTAGTTATAACTGACGATCACTCTATTCCTATCCTTAGTACTCTATAAAGCAAATCTCAAATCAAATTATACAACGCAGACCCCGAAACAGCGCTTATGAACGTCAAAACTACTACCGGTTCGGAAAATAACTCAGTCTTCGAGAAAACCCGGAAAGAAACTTGATCTGATTATCACATCTTTAGGTAGGTGCATATTTGAAGAAGGAAAATGTTAAATACACTTACAATATTTTTTAAGGGATGCACAGAGAAGGGTGTCGATTACGAACATCACAATCGTTCACATATTGATCCACTCTGTAATAGCCTTTTGACGTACTTAACGTACTATCCGACAAATCAGTAATGTATTTTGGGACTTTGTTATAAAACCTAACGCTATTACCTAAAACGATTTTATTGGTCTTACTGAGTCTAAAATATGGGGTGACCAATTTGTCACGATTTCTAGTGTTTTACACAATCCAGCCTATGCATATCAATAATGCGTAGGACAAGTACAGTCTATTAATTTCGCCCTGAGACAGAGTTAGTACAGTCCTATAGTTTAGAAGGATTAAATTCGCGTACGTAATAATAATAATAAAGCCATTTAATCCAAATCTCACTTTTGATATATGTTACAAAGTTTGTTAGTTAATTGTTACTTAAGTTAAGAAAGGTTGCTATAATTAATGTTAGTATTAAATTATTTATGAGATTTGAACCCCAATTTGGGTAAAGGCCTCCTCCATCCTTTGCCATAACTCCCTGTCCTTGCCAGACTTTATCCAGTCGTTTCCTGCGACGTGTGTTATGTCATCAGCCCACCGTCTTAATTGTCGGCTGACATTCCTTTTTCCCATTGGTCGTTTCCATTGGGTGGCTTCAATGGTCCATCTTCTGTCCGAGTATCGGGAGATATGTCCGGCCCATCTCCACTTAATGAAAGTGCGTGCCTGAGAGCATCGTTGAATTTGGTTTTTTACGAATGTCTTTGCTCTTAATTTTATGTATCTTTCTAATTTTCATTAGCGTACATTACTTGTGTTGTAATTGAGTAAGTTAGCTGCTTAGTTAGCAAACAATTAGTATTATTCAAGCTCACGGTATTCACCCGCGGCCCCGGCAACAGCCCAGAACAAATTCTCAAATATTCCGTTTATTACCATTAAAAAATCAAATTTATTATAATTTTTAGTTACGATGCCACATATCGGACATATCAAAATAAATCAAAGCACGTCAAAAAATGTTAGATATATAATTTTTATCCTGGAGGGATTTTTCAGTATATAAGATAGAATTATCCTATATATTGATCTATCTTGTAATTTCAGAGACGGACTGACAAACGTACAGACAAAAAACTGGCCTCAACTGACAAAGTACACCACAAAAATAAATTAAAAAAATATATTTTAAATACGTAAATTATTCAATTATAGTTTTATTACATATATAGCAGAGGGTTTTGCTATTGAATAACAATTTGTAAACAATACTAACGGATATGATTTATAATATACTTACCTAGTTAATTAATCAAATAAAACATCAATAATTATTTAAAAAGCACCGATAACATTGTCCAGAACGAATAAAATAAAAGGTTAGGTTAGAATAATTTCCGCTTTTTATTAACCGCTTGTGACAAGTTATTAGTTGATAACAAGCTTACCGTGCAGTGCGTATAAGATACTAGAATGTCATCGCGTTAAATTTAACTTGTAACTAATTTGTATTTAACAGTTATAATCCGAATACAATAGCAGCTGTATAGTCAATTCGCATAGTATTTTTAAATAATTTTAATACAATGGTTCGTTGTCTTAAATTCAAGCGTTTGTTAGGTACGTTGAAGTTTAAAAATTCGTAAATCATAACTTGGCTTAGTCGTTTGACATACTCTGTGGAAGCAAATCGTCTGTTATGTTTTGTATATAACTATTCATGTGAAAATAATTTTATAGGTTATATTTTTGTTTGTGTTTTAATTAAATTGAAGATTATTACACATTTTACTGGAATATTGTCGTAAGTAGTGTCTAATATTAATATTGCATTAAGTTTGGCGAATGATTATTAAAATTCTATAGGTTATTTATATGATGAGTAACTTCAGTACCGACGTAGGTCAAGCAAACATTTCTGGCCGCTTATTAATATTACCCTACTGTTCTGTAGCCATATATAAAATAATACTAGTTGGTTCCCGCGACATCGTTCGCGTTTCTTCCATTAACTGTCATACTAATGTTATAAATGCGAATGTGTGTTTGTTTGTTACGCTTTTACGCCTATACCACCGAGTCGATTGTGACGAATTTTGGTATAGAGATAAATGGGAGACGGAGATAGGCTACTTTTTCTCGCGAAAAACTTACTAAAATAGGGCTTAAGAGAGGAATAAACTTTGTATGAAACTTTTTAATGCGTCATTCGATTGGTTTGACAAATCAATATGAACGCGACCAAAGCGGCACGTAAACTCTAGCATAGGTATAATTAATTGTAAAAATCTGTTTTTGGTGTGTGTCTACATATTTAGTAGTTTTGTAGATCAGATGGCGAATCATCAACCTTATTATTTTTATTTTTTTTGATGGGTGAAACCCTTCACATATATCCATATCTAATACGGGCTAGGTGGTTGCGAGAATATGCTTGGGTAATATCCCCGCGAAGATTTTACATTTCCCCTCTACTGCATAGGGGCTGGTAACTGGGAATAGTCCTCTTGAGTTAACCCTAGCTATGCTGGGTCTGGTGTTATCGTGTACCACGAACAATGAAGGTCAGTTCGAAGCCACCTGCATTAAGCCTTGAGTCTTCGGTGATGGAAAATATTGTGATGAAACCACAGCATGGCGGTAGGGCATTTTGTAATGCCCATCAGGTAAAATTTCCATAACGTATAAGAAACCAGCCAGCCAGTCAGCTATAAAAATCCTATTTATTACTGTATTATTGACATAACTATGATGGAGTTCGGATAATTTGAGTCTCTAGCGATTGAACGTCTCTTACTAATCGTTATTGTCTCTTGATTGACATGAATATAGCTCAGTAGTAGTGTGTACAACTTGGCGTCAAGGAACGTGAGTTCGAATCCAACCACCTACAATGAGCTTAAACTTTCGGTGACGGAAAATATCGTGAGGAAACCATAGCTTGGTGGTAGGGATTTTTCTAATGCCCAAATACCCAATTAGTGTGTCCCGACAGTTGCACTTGAAAGCCAGCCCCTCCACAGGTTTAGCGTATCTACCAATTTGGGCCGTATCGTCACTTAAGATTTCTTAAGAAAAAACTTATCACCATTTAGTCTACTGTAGTGCCTTAAAAAAACAATATTTTACAGGTCTATCATGCTCCTAGGAACGTTTTCCATCCTAGTTTTCCTCTCAGCATCAGCTCAGGGAAGCATAGATGTACACATCGTTGCGTCTGACAAACAAAGCGAACGCCAAGTTCACTTATCTGGCACTAATGTGGACATAATCAGTGACAAAGAGGCAGAGTCATTCAACCTTGCAGGGGACAGTTTGAAAGACGCCATCAATGCCTATTTCGGAGCGAAGCCGACCGACGCTTATCTAAAAAGTCCCACGCCGTGGGGAGACCTTTATAAAACCCACGGCTGGACAGAGGTCAGCAGAATCCTCAGGCCGGTCAAGGCTCGAATGCTGGGCGTCCAGTCAGAATCAACTATAGTTTTAACCCAAATCTTCAATAACACTAGCACGAAGAATGCAACGTTTAACGCGAAGATTCAACAACAGGTCCAGAATACTGTCTCGTCGACATGGACCAAAGAGGGAAGTCTTAACGTCAGCCAAGTTTTACGGTACAAATTCGACATAATAGTTACCGCTGCCGTCTCCGGCGAGACCTCGTTCGTCTACGGGTCGAAGTGGGGCGAGAGTGTTGCTAGAACTGAGACTGTCACTGTCGGCTCAGAGTCCGGGGTTCAAATCAGCTTGGCGCCTAAGCAGTGCGTCATCGTGGATTTATACGCGACTCGGGGTACGATGAGGATCGAAGTCGACTACGAAGCCAGTCTCGCGGGCTCCGCGGCGGTGAATTACGCCAACGGTTACAGGGGTCACTATTTCTGGGCGTTGGATGTCAATTCGATTATGTCCGCCGGTGAGTTGAAGCGAACTCTCAGATCCACCGAGACGATACAGCTGGGTTATTATTCTGACTCCGATATCGTTGTGAGGGACCCTGAAACTGTCACTGGCCACGTATACGATAGAACAGAAAAGTGATATCTTTTGTTTTTTAGTATTATAGTATCATAAAACGGCATTTTAGCACTTTATAGTGCAGGAGTTAAGAAAATATCTATAATAAATCCAGTGATTTATAATTATTAAAAAGAATCGAATAAAGTATTTTAAAAATAGTATAAAATTTATATATATAGAATAAGAAATACCCTAAGGGAACAGTATAAAAGCAGCGAGCCTCCCAGGCTCCGGCGCTCTTTCGTTAGATAGGTAGGAAGGACGCACAGTACAATCCTGTCTCGCCGCGTTGCACAGTACAATCTAAAATAAGAGTTTTATCAGATCCTTAAGATGATCAGTTAGTTTAGACTTCTTTTTTACATTTTATAATATTCGCTTAGTAATAGCTAGTACCGCGCTCGTTTTTCTCGTTCGCGAATCGGCAACAGCCCAAGCCGAGGTTCGGTCACTAGTGACACCCTTGTGCGAGTTGCCCCGCGGGTTTGAGCCCCACTAGTTCAGGTGAAACTGTAAAAGCCCCTAAGGCTAACAGTGTAGGTCCTTTCGAAAAAAAAAAAAACAGGCTCCGGCGCATTTGTCAGGTGTCTGTCGTCGAGTACACATCGCTCAAGGACTGTTAGAATAATTATTTTGTGACGGTAGTTTTAAGACAGCTAATTTGTAAGTAGATTGTTTTTATGATTTCTTTTTGTTTGCTAGTAATTATTTTGTTCCTAATCTGTGTTTTTATTGTTAATTGAAATTAATGTGTAATTGTTACGTCACGATCAGATTTGTGTTCTTTTTTTTTAATGATTTTTACAATAAATTCCTAAATATAGTATATTTTATATTAATTAATAATAAAATTTATATAACAGTGTCCATGTTATTTTAAAATTAAATTAATTAATCTGAGATGAGTGTTAATATTTTTTAATCATTTATTTCCAAAGTTATGGTTTTCCTCGAGGCGTAGCCAGATATAACGTAGTGTAGACGTACTAGCAGAGTTACTGACAAAAAACAGATTATTCTGTACTAGTCAGCTGACCAGGTGAAATTCGTATCACACTACAAAACTTTAAATTCTTCGGCTTTTTCTATAATATAATATATGTGTACTGTACATATACACCTTCCTCGTGAAACACTATCTTTTGCTGAAAACTGCATTAAAATCCGTTGAATAATTTAAAAGATAACAGCGAACAGCGAAAACGACTTTATTTTATACTATGTAAAGATTATATGAGGAAACTCATTATAGAGGTATAGGTAGGAAGGGCAAAAGTGTAAATCCGCTACTAACCGCACCAGAGTGGATAGTTTTGAAAACCCAAAAGTGCACACCTCATAATATAATTAATTATTATATAATTAAGTATTGAATGGCATAGATTTAAGCATTCATATTAAATAGGATGTAATCCTATGTCATTCTAGAGCTATTAAAAACGAAATGGTCCCAATACATGCAGCATTTTGGGCGTAACCGTTACACAGACATCCGGACGTCGACGAAAAAGAATGTTTAATAACTTTTTTTTGTATGTAATGAAATAAATGTATTTAAATATCGTCTAGTGTGTTATTGAGTATTTCACTGGATAATAAAACATTCGCGTTGTCGTAAAAACACAAAAGATTTAAAATAATGATCACCGAGTCACGAAAATTACTCGATTTTGGAATATTGAAAGTAATGTACAACCTCAAACGGTTTGGGTTATGAGGCGTGGAATATCCCATAGAAAAAATCTTTACAACGTAGACTTAGAACTAGTTATGGGGTTTGATAACAATAAAACAACTTCAAAATTAACAGCACACCTTTGTTTGAAATGCTATCCGCGAGATAATAACAAAATAATGCGTCTTATATATAAAAAACAATGAACAAGGTTTTTATATATTGTACATGATAAGACACGCGGTAAGGAAACGGCCACATAACACGTCTTAATATAATCACAAAATTAAAAAAAAAAAATGTGCTTAAGAACAGGGTTAACGTAGAGCACACAAATTATAACGTAATTATTTCTCATGTTTACGCGAATATTACTCATCGATATAAAACTAATTTAAACGGATTTTATCGCGGTTTTTTATTAATTTCGATCCCGACGTTTCGAAAGCCTTTCAGCCTTCGTGGTCACGGTCATAAAAAAATTAATAAAAAACCGCGATAAAATCCGTTTAAATTAGTTTTATTTCTATAAGTATAACGTATTAGCATGGTACGTCCCGTATTAATGTTGATACGAAACTGAGTTTGTTTGTTTGTTACGCTTTCACGTCTAGATCGTTGAATCGATTAAGCTGAATTTTGATATAGAGATAGACGGAGCTCTGGAAACTGCGATAGGCTACTTTTTCTTGCCAAAAACTTAAACTAAGTGGTGCAAAGAGAATAATAAATTTTGTATGATATTTTTTTTTGCGTCATCCGATATTAACGCGAGTGGAGCCGTCAGTAAAGGCTAGTATTTAATCAATTTAATTATAATTTGTACTTCCATTTCAACAATTTTTACTAAATGCATATGAAAGTATAATTATACGGTACTTACACATTAAAAAAGCAGTTTTTAAATATGTTGTCTGTCTGTTTGTTCCGGGTAATCACTGAAATAGTTAAACCGATTTTGACGGGACTTTCGCTGGCAGTTAGCTGATGTTATAAGAAGTAACTTAGGATAACGTATTTAAAATTATATAAAATAAAAAAAATAAACTGTTTTTATGAATGCGTTAAAAATGTTAGTACTTTATTTGAATATATATACTCTTTCTAACTTAAATTGATGTTCAGAGCATATATAAAATTTGTATGTTATCGTGATTTTTTGTAAATATGCTAGTTTACTTCTGAACTCGCGACCTGTCTGTCGCCACTATAGCTTATAATATCAATTGTTGTTTGAACCGATGTCGGCGTGTTATGTGGCAACGCCCTCACAATAAGTTATTTCAAAGACTTAAACCGAATAATTCATAAATACAATAATACAGTTTTAAGCTTTTATATTAATTAGTATACAATTATGATTATCTATAGTAAAAGTTTGTTAAATAATATAACGCTATATCAGTGTCCGGGGTGGACAGACTTATCTACATTCTAAACTTATACAAACTATTGATACGGTCGTGTTATTAAAAATAATGATATTTTCGTCTCTTATTAAACGTATCGTTTAATTAATATGTACATATACTAGAAACGACACGGTGTGTTCGATGTGTATGATATATTTCCCGTTCGACGTCTGCGCATCCACTGTGATTCCATTAAAAATTACTTATCTAGTAACTTATTTATATCTTTGATGTATTGAATATAGCAGTTAACAGATTACAGTAACTTCGTACGAAGATTTCTTCACATCCCACTTCTGAACATCTCGGTGCATGATTTACTCACTCAAATTTATTATTAAATAGTTGCCTATTACTTAAATATCCCTGAGTACAAACTATTTTTTATTTTACCTATATATTTATATTCGTTGTGATAGTTGTTATATTCGGTTTTTTAATATTACTAATAAAAATGAACATTCTCATGCGGCGCAAGTCAATTAGATTTGAAAAATAAAATCACATGAATGGAAATCCTTCGTATACGATATATTACTTAAAAATAAGTTAATGTTTGATCAAATTTCTTAAATTACTTTCCTTGATTTTCTATATTATTGGTGAAAATAGAATTTTAAGAACATATTAAGTATTTTAGAAATTAAAAGCGCCTTGGAAAATTTTCGTGCGGGTAGAGGGCAATATCTGGTTAACCAAAAGTTAATTAAGTTAAGGTAATTTAAAATCATGTAAATACAAACACTATGTATAAAATATATAATATATATATATATATATATATATATATATATATATTAATAATTATGTCAATATATATTTTTTTATATTTTGTACTGTACTTAACGCAAATCTATACTGTGTTTTGATACACCTATAAATAAAACATAAATATCTTGCTTAGAATAGATGTGAAAACCAGACGAATGTTCAATGAAACTTTAATAATTAAATTATTAATAATATGATTCTCTTTAAATTAAGACAAATAGAACCTGTTACATCAAAGTTTTAAATTTCCACTTATGTTAAAATTTTCAAGACTACCCGCTTTTTGAAGTGAAACGTATAGCGCGGTTTGGATAGACGGCAAATTCATGTAAATCGTCATCGACATGGTCACGTGACGTGTTCACGTACACACTATAGCTGTTCCTATTTGTATACACTTATTGAGCTGTAAACGGTTTTAATTTAACATCAAACAATTAATTTAAATATCTAAATATAACAACTGTTTGTTTATAATTTTAAGTTTTCACTTCTGTCGACAGTTCTCGTGACTGCTGTGTTTTTTTTTTTAATCCAACGTAAACCTGTCAGTTAATGAATGTTTTAAAAATCTCAAGGTCCCTACAAACGATAGGCTTCTAGAACGGTCACGTGTGGTGGTACTGGAGATGTGCGAGGGGGTGTTCGTATAGCGGGTAGAGGGGTTGGGGTGCGTGCGCTGCCACCGCATGGGGTTGGGGGGCGTGGGTTGGTGCATCGCTGTCATCGTCCGTCGATGAGTCCAGCTGCTTATCCCCGGGACCGCCACTGGAAAAAAATATAATTTACATAATCAGTTAAAGTTTTAGCTCAGTTGGTTAGTTTGCACGAACGCCGCGTGAAGGAACATCCACCTACAATAGGCTTGAGTTTTCGATGAAGGAAAATATCGTGATGAAACCATAGCATGGTGGTAGGGCTTATTCTAATGCCCGCCTGGTTAGCTATAACCCTTAAGTTAAAAATCTGCCGTCAAATACTTATAGGTGTGTGCGGGCAGTTGCACTTGAGAGCCAACCATAAGATGAGTTATCACATACCTCTTTCGCCTTTACCTGAGCCCGGGTAAAGCGCTTCCTCGTTGCGCCATAAAGGAAGTCCGTAAAGATTAGTATTTAAACAACCACATTAATAAGAAGAAAAAATACCTAGCCACGTAGGTATTAGAAAAATACCAATGCAAAATGTATAATAAAATGTACAGAATTTATTATAATCCTACTAATATTAGAATTGCGATAGTGAGCTTGTTTGTTTGTTTAAAACCGCTGAATCGATTGTAATGAATTCTGGTACAGAGATAGCTGAGACCCTGGAGACGGAGACAGGTTACCATTGCTCGCGAAAAACTTATAGGAAGTGGGATAAAGAGAGGGGCAAAGTTTGTATGAAACTTTTTATTGCGCCATCCGTTTCGTTTGACAAAATTAATATTAACGCGAGGGAAGCCCCACATAAAATATAGTTATTATTAAATACGGACAAAACAAAAACGTAGATAAGAAACCATCCAAACGCGGCGTTGTACACGAGGGAACGCCCTGTATAATATCATGTTACCGAACGTTACGAGTCCTGTCAAAGAGTATTTATATCAGTCGGTGCGCATGCGCGAATGGATACATCCAACATATTAAACTGGAAGCGATCCCTTATCCCTGGTAATATAGGGAAATGTTTGTCTTCGTTGTGTCTATTGATATTTTCAAGTGACAAGATTTGGACATTTTGGGCACCTGAAACTATCTTCAACAAAACGGTGCCTGTCTTGTTGAAACTATTTTGGGCGTTTGGGCACCTGAAACTATCTTCAACAAAACGGTGCCTGTCTTGTTGAAACTCTTTTGGGCGTTTGTGTTGCAACTAACATATCATGTTCCCAATGGTTATTCATAATTCACTAACGCTCTTCATCTACACTACGTCATTTAATATGTCACGTATATTACACAATATACGGCTAAAGAATACAGTATGTATATGAATTGAAATAAAAATCGGATGTCAAATCAACATGACAGATCAGGATCCAGGCAAAAACCCCAAGTATTACCTAAAGAGAATTTTCATAGTTTCTAACCCTCCCCTTCCGTTTGTCAGCAAAAGTTAGCAATACTCTTACACCCCTGCACCCTATTATGGCTCAAGAAATTCGCACCCAAAACAAATGTTTCTATGTGTTTTTTTTAAACACGCGGTGAACGCGATTCATACAGAAATAGAAAAGACTTTAATATCCTTTACTTTTCGAATTAAAAAAAAAAATTGGAAACCGTTTTTCGTTTATGTGACTGATAGGTCAGTGGTAGTGTGTACGACTTCGCGTCAAGGGACGTGAGTTCGAATCCAACCACCTACCATGAGCTTGAGCTGTCGACGAAAGAAAACATCGTGAAGAAACCATAGCATGGTGGTTGGGCTTTTTCTTATGCCTCGAGCAAGCAACCATCCTCAAGTTGCAAACCTGCCGCCAAACACCAGTAGGTGTGTTCCGGCAGTTGCACTTGAGAGCCAGTTCTTTCACAGGTTTAGCGTGTCTACCAACTTAGGCCGTATCGTCACTTAAGATCAGGTGAGATTATGGCCTTAACGCTTAACTATAAAAAAAAAGTTCCCTCAAATTATCTATAAAGATCATAACCTCTTATTAACTCCATTATACTATTAATATGTAAAATTTCTATTAAAGTATATGTTTAAAAATTCCAACTATTATAATTTCGACAACCCAGCGAACAGTATTTTAAACTGTAAGCCTGAATATCATTGCCGGGAAATTTATCAGTGTGTTAAGATCATCAGTAAACTTCTTCTGTTTATACCACGCGTGCTTTAGCGTAATAATACACTATTCTTTTTTTCTTAAATAAACAAAGAACGCGGCATCCGGAATCCGAACAGACGAAGCGGAAATTTCTACTTCATTGCCCTTACAGGATTAGAGCTTAAATAAAAAAAAAATTGTAATACCAAAAAAAAAAACGACAAATTATTTTTCCATTTATTTTTTATCCCATATATTTTTTAATTCAGTTTCGACTGGACATTATTTAGGACACTTTAGGTTAAGATCGCCACCTTTAAATACAATAACCTATGGTATAATCACAGTCTTATCTGATGTTAAATGATGATGTGGGTAAGATGGTGGATAAGCTAAGCTTCGTGGAGGAACTGGTTCTCAAGTGTAACAGCCGGAACACACATAAAGTTATTTGGCGGCAGATTTTCAACTTGAGGGTGATCATTTCAAAAAGCCTTGCCAACATGCTACAGTTTCATCATGATGTTTCCCGTCACCGTAAGCTCGGCCAGGGATTCGAACTCAGATCTATCGGCGCAGCGTCCGAGCACACTACCAACCGAGCCATCATCTTATTCTGCTCGAGGTGCCATCTCCTACCGAAGGTCGGCTATCATTAAAGCTATCTGAACCTTGGAATCTGCTGCACAGAATAGGGATCTTGTGCTCAGACTGAACGACTTCTGGATAGTGTTTCCCCTAAAGTTTCCCTTGTGTGAGCAGTTGGAGCAGATAGTATTTGCCATTACGCATGCTGTCTACAAGGTAGTGTTTCGTGCGATTATTAACAATGTTTTAAATTTCCACTTAATGTTAACCAACTGCGAAACTCTCACGTTTGATACACTATCTGTCCACTACCGAGCTTTTGTCGAGCTTGTTTCTGTTGTCTGACTTTGAAGGTATAGAAAAATATTCCACTCGTTAATCCCAGTAATTACTAAAAAGATTTTAATTATAAGATCAGGTTTATTTATACCTTTCGATCATTGAACAGCATTTTTATGGAATAGGGGGCAAACGAGCGTGCGTGTCACCCGATGGTAAGTGATCACCGCCGCCCATGGACACACCCATATTACCAGAGGAATCGCAGACCTTTAAGGCATGTGTAAGTTCTCGTACCTCGTACGATTAATCACAGACTTATATCGAATCATATCAAAAAACTTTATTTTATTTAGGCCTCGGGAAGCCGCTTACGAACGTCAAAACTATCACCGGTTCGGGCAATAACCCAATCGTCGAGAAGAACCGACAAGAAGTTCGAACTGGTTATACTGGATTTTTAAATAGGTATATTATATTTAAACAAGGCAAAATATAATTACAGTTACAATACTTATTAGCGGATGCACAGAAAGGGGTGTCAGTATCACATCATGATCGTTCACTTATTGATCCACTCTGTGATAACTTTTGTGACATTAAAACCCTCACGACATGGTGCTTGAACTTACTATCTGGCAAACCGGTAATGCGTTTTGGGATTTTGTTCTGAAACTTAACACTATAACGTAAAAAAAAAATGGTCTTACTGAATCTAAAATATCCGGTGACCAGTTTACCACGATTTCTAGTATTTATCAATTATCCATGGTAGAAGGTACTGTGGCACAAACAATAAGATTTTTATCATCATAATAAACGATTTTTAGTAGCGCGTCCGTAAGCAGGCGAAATATTGATTTGAAAAATATGTTAAAACGCATGTTTTTGTGTTTCTGCAACTGCCCTTTATCATCTATAAATTTATAAGTATCATCTATGGTTTGGAGTGCTAAAATACCGTAGTGAGTGCAAGAATTTTTATAATCTGTAATCTATTTGTTATATTTAACTAGCTGACCTGTAGAACTTCCTATCACATGACAGATCTTTGAATAGTCGGCTTTTCTGTACTATAATATGTATGCACTATACATATAAACCTTTCGCGTGTATCACTCTATATATTGCTGAAACCCCACATTAAAATCCGTTGAACAATTTAAAAGATCAAAGCGTACAGACACCGGAAGCGAATTCAATTAATACTATGTAAAAAATATTATAAATATAAAAAGTTTGTTCGTTTGTTTGTTTAATCCTTGAATGTTTAAGGTTTCGCATATGATACCGGACTTTTTAGTCATTTTGTACACATGCAATTGCTTTGTTTTTAATATTTGGCTGTATGTATGATATCATTGCCTAATATTATTTTGAACAAAAGTGTCAAAATAAACGTCAGCTTTCAAAATTATTATTATGTAATATACAATACAAATATGTATTTTTATTTAATTTGGCATGCCAGGCTTCAAAGAGCTAAACGCGATCTTAGGAACTGCCGGTCAGATTTATCAAAAAAATGTATTAGTGTACACTTAGGAAGGCTTTCAATGCCATTTCGCATCCCGATACGTTCAGTAGTTTTGACAAGATTAACGTTCAAAGGACCTATAATTCCCTTTTATATATAAAGATTAGCGCTTTCGAACAAACAAACTGTTCCGTTTTATAATATTAATGTAGATATATATACGAGCGTGTCCGGCGGTAATAATTAGTTTATATAATATTCATTAATAATAACAACAACAGAATGCGTCTCTGGCTGCTTTTAGGGCGCAGATGTGGCGGTGTCGGGTTACATACGGCCGTCCCTTTCGCACGTGTAACTCTGTCCCTGTCGGGAGCGCGAAACTGGCCGCTTTCCAAATAGAGACATTGCAAGTATGTGGACTTATTAAATTGTTATAACAATTATAAAAATGTTCCTGTTTAGCTACATATATAGGAATTTCCTCTCACGAAGATATCCAAAATTATACGACTAATTGATTTTATATGTTTCTAATACAAATTCCTTTTTAAAACGTAAACATCCAATAAGCTGTATTTCATATGTCGCTGCAAACTTTATAGCCAATCTGAACATAGCCATTTTGGGATGCGAAACACACAAATTTGCTGTGGTAAGAGTATTGGGTGGTCAATTTAATCAATTATATCTGATAACAACAAATAAAATGAATAATGACATTCTAGAATGAAAGAAGAAAAAATTATTCCACGTACATACATAAAACAGATTATAATAACATAATCTTATAAAACAATATTGAAAAAGTGTTGCATGGGGTTGAAAAGGCCCCTGTCTCAGCATGAGGCTGCCGGCCTACAATCAGAAGCTCTACATCGTTGATATTATCCATATTATCCGTAGCACGGACGGACTAGCATACACCCTCACGGACGGACTAGCATACACCTGCACGGACAGACTAGCATACACGATAATTACAATTATAACAATACGTGATATAAAACCTACTATAATAAATAATAACAAAACGTGCTCTTTGTAGTAGAAAGCTGGTCAGTTGAGTACAATGATTAAAATACCTGTCGAATAAACTTGAACGTGATCTTACAATGATTTTATACGCATTATTAATTTAGTATGATTCTTGCGATAATAATAAAGTGTATTTTAATTTTACCTTAAACGCATTTCTAGGCGTTATTTATAACTATACCTTTTTTATTAACGTGGTGTTTAAAATCCCAGTCTTTACGGACTTCTTCATAGCAACCCGGGCACAACACCAAGCCCACTAAGGCGACACTTCAAACTCCCGTGTTGCCAGAGACCAGGAACAACGCGCACACTTCTAATCACATCTCCTCACCTTGGCCTGAGCCCGGGTGATGTGGTTACGCGTTGCGAGAGGAAGACCACAGGGGGATTTTTTTATGACGTCATCAAAAAAGCCGACTGGCATTCAACCTCTATACGTATAGTGGGTGACTCTTGTTTTCATGATGGTAGGCATTTTTCTAATGCCCGTCTGGCTAGCAACCACCCTTAAGTCGAAAATCTGCCGCCAAATACCAATACATGTGTTCCGGAAATTGCACTTGAGAGCCAGTTCCTTCACAAGTTTAGCGTGTCTACCATCATGAGCCGTATCGGCACTTGAGATCATGTGAGATTATAGCCATTACGCTAAACCTTTAACTATATAAAAAAAGGTTAGCAAGCTCTTATAACAGTGATGATCGGCTATTGACAATCACCGTCCTATTAAACGGTGTTTAACCTCGCAGATTTGCCATCATTCTGGGTGATATCAGCATAATAATTGCGTATAAACACGCAATAAAAAAAGCGTATGCAGTTTACACGCGATAGAAGTGACACCGTAATTTGTTCTTCCGTACTACGCACACACACGTACTAACTCGAGTACAACGCTCGGACTGCATAATGCTTTCTATCTCATTCTCTCGCACGTTATATCATATAGATGTATGTGGCTGTCTCTTTTTACTGTCGGTTCTTCGTTTCATCATGTCGACAAATCACAACGATGCTGAAGAAATTTTTACATCTAAATAACAATTTATAAAATAAACTTTGTGTATGTCAGATCCGACGCTCGACTGCTAAGTTTTTAAGTATGATTATCAAGGGACGGACGGTTTCACGATCGTCAAAGTGAAAGGTGCGTTAGGTAGGTTACGCATGAAAATGTTAAAGCTTTTCAGTTAAAGATCGTGTTAATTTAACTCTTAAAACTTCCGTACCGAAGACTTGAAACGAAAATCGATTCTTGAGAATTTAACTACTATAATAAACGAAATATTATATTTAAATACAGAATTTATTATTCTAAATTCAAACCGTAACCGTTGATCGTAACGATGCGTTGGAAATTCATACTTACGGCATATAATATAAGGTGCTTTTTGACCCTATCGGCTCGTCACAGCCACGTTACTAGGATATCAAGTTACATTCGAAGCCAGCCAAATGGATAGGCAAACGTGGTTCTCCCTCTGTGTGTTATAACCTTTACATTTATATCTTGATATAGTAACAGTATACACTAGCTTGTGACACCGGTTTTACACGTGTCTCAGTCAAGCAACAGTTTTGCATTATTTTGGTTTTTAAATTAAGGCCAAAATAATTACAACATCCAATGGTACGGTACATCTCAGCGCGCAACATCCGTTTGAAACATCAAAAAGTTTTTTTAGTGATGTTAGCTTAGTTGTTTGTGTATACAGACGCCTCATGAATGAACATGAGTTTGAATCCACCTGAAATAAGCCTGAGCGTTTATTGAAGAAAAACATCGTGATGAAACCATAACATTGTGGTAGGGTTTTTTCTATTGCCCATGTAGCTAGCTACCAGCCTTTTTTTTATACTTAAGGTTTAGCGTTATGGCGATAATCTCACCTGATCTTAAGTGACGATACGGCCCAAGTTGGTAGACACGCTAAACCTGTGGAGGAACTGGCTCTCAAGTGCTGCTGCCGGAACACACCTACTGGTATTTGGCGGCAGGTTTACAACTTGAGGGTGGTAGCTACCCAGGCGGGCATTAGAAAAAGCCCTACCATCATGCTATGGTTTCCTCACGATGTTTTCCTTCACCGAAAGCTCAAGCTCATTGTAGGTGCTTGGGTTCGAACCCACGTCCCTTGACGCGAAGTCGTGCACACTGCCACTGAGCTATCATCGCTTCAATTAACATGGTGTTTAATTTCCCATTCTTTACGGACTTCTTCATTGCAACACGCAAACACATTACCCGGGCTCAGTCCATAGCGAGAAGGGCATGTAGTGACTCATCGGGTGCCAATCACCCAATCATTACCCGCTAATAAGAACCACCCCGACACTTCAAACACCGATGTTGCCATAGAACAGAGACAGCACCCACTTCGGATGGCAATCTGATATCGATTAATCGAAGAAACAATTTTTGGGGATAACAATTTTTATAATCGATTCACAACTTTGGAACGAATCGATATTTCGCCCTTAAAAATCGAGGTTCGATTCTTATTTATTTTTATAAAACATTATATACTATTACTTGAATGTTTTACTCAAACATATAGAAATGATAATTTTTCACATATATAGGATAATAAAATCGATTATTGTAGTGTTAATTTTGGGTTCTATGATTGGTTTTAGATTGAAAATATAAGCACGCGAATCGAAAATACAAAACGATTTTTAATGAATTGATCTTTTGAACACGATTTTTTTGTGATCGATTCATTTCATTTCGATTTTAATCGATCCAAGATCAACCTTTTTCAGAAAGAATCGCCGTCCCTAGCCGACGCTTATTTTAATCTCTGTCGGGATTAGAATCACAAGTACTAACTAGAAATCCTCACCCTACATCGCTCATTATTTGCCAGAGAAACACTTGCCCGCTGCTTTCAAGCGATTCCAAAGTCTTACCACAAAAGGTTAACAAAAACACATAAATTGTTTTAAGGACAATATGTCCGCTTCTGTAATAAAATGCCTGACGAAATACGTGAACTGCAAATAAAGCAGTTTGAAATATTTGTGAAACAGAAATTGGTTAAAAAACCAGATAAATTTAGCAAATAAAAATGTATTCAATGTGTGCATTCATATCCATACTTTACATACTAATATTATAAATGTGAAGTGGGTCTGTTTGTCTCTTACGTTTTCAAACCCAAACCGCTGAATCGATTATGATGAATTTTGGTATAGAGATAGATTGGAACGTGGAGACGGTGATAGGCTACTTTTTCGCGGGGAAACCTTATTGGAAGTGGGGTTAAGAGAGGGATAAATTTTATAAAAAAAAAATTTTTTTGCTTAAAGCGATTTGTTTGATAAAATCTATATTAACGCGAGCGAAGCCACGCGTAATAACTAGATGTTAATATTTTTAAATATGAGTAATTGTATTGATATGATAAAAGAAGCGGTCGCTGAAGAGTTTCTTTTGGCGTTTCTTCTCTTCCCGAACGCCATTTTGTTTCAAAAACAGTTAAAATAAGTACTATTATTACCCTGTATATTTGTGTATATAGTAGTAAGGACTCCGTTATCAAGGGATGTGAGTTCGAATCACCTACAATGAGCTTGAGCTTTCAGCGAAAGAAAACATCGTGAGAAAGCCATAGCATGGTGGTAGGGCTTTTTGTAATGTCCGCCTGGGTAGCCACCATCCTCGAGTTGAAAATCTGCCGCCAAATACCAAAAGGTCTGTTCCGGCAGTTGCACTTGAGGGCCAGTGCCTCCACGGGCTTAGCGTGTCTACAGACTTGGGCCGTATCGTCAATAAGATCAGGTGAGATTATGGCCATAGCGCTAAATCTTAAAACTATAAAAAAAAAACAATTTTATTCGATATCATCCCACTAACATAAACGTATTTAAAAATTTAAATCAACAAAAATACAAACACATCACATAATATTAAATACCCGTCTCTCTCAACCGACATTATTCGTAGGCGGTTAATCGAAGTGAAAAATTAAATTTTTATCTAACATCTTCAAAATATCCACCGGTCCATGAAATCCCGGGACCCGTGCGGACGAGGCATCATGGGTCCTTTAAAGTAAGAAAACCGGTATAGGCTCAAGACCTCAAGAAAAAAGTGAATTCATCAAGACGAGATAAATAATAGGAAATACAACTACACGGCACATGCGGTATTTTTATCGATACTGAATGCGACTGATGCGTTACGTAACGTTGTCTGAGCGAGTATAACAATGACGAGCAAACTTTTCCCCTTTATAACGTTACTAGATTTTATTGCGGCTCCGTTCGCGTTAAAATTGATTATGTCAAACGAATCCGATCACGTAACAGAAAGTTTCATAGAAAGTTTATCCTTCTTTTACCATACTTTCAGGTTTTCGCGAGAAATAATACCCTATCATCGTCTCTAGGTTTCCATATATCTCTATACCAAAATTCATCTTAATCGATTTAGCGGTTTAGGCGTGAAAGCGTAACACGCAAACAAAAAAAACGCACTTTAGCATTAAGGATAATATAGGTACATAGTTCCAAAACTTATACGAGATATTGAAATTCAAGTAAACGAAGTCACGGGTAAATCATACATTCTGACATTGGCTAATGTTACTTCGACACTAATCGAAGTTTAAAAAAAAAATAGATTGCACCGTTAGCCCAGCGGTTAAAGACGTCGCGCTGAAGAGCTCTAGGTTCGTGCATGACAATTGGTTATGTGATCAAACAAATAATTGATCAGAGGTTGGTTTGTTAGTTTCTATTAGTGAATTGTATTTTTTATTTCCGTCACACATTACATTAGCGAAATCACCTACATAGGTGGGTGCCATAAAAAACATTATTCGTAATAACCGTGATAATATATAGTGTCATTAATATAAAAGTTAGTAACATATATTTGGTTTTATTTATCCGCTTACCTATCCTTGTGTTCAGCTTGGCGGTCCCTCTGTCTTCTGTTCTTGAACCAATTTGATACCTGTGATAAATAATTTTATATTAACCGTATTATATATTGAAACTGATAACACAGTGAGTCTATCTGTCTACACTAGATCTACGTGCGATTTCGTTCGCGTGGTCCTGATTGAAACACTTTGGTCAGTTTTTAAAACTTGTTCAAAACAGCATTATGTTAGAAAGCCTGTAAAAGCCTTCAATCAAAAAGTGCTCTACCAAAAGTTCTATATTAAAATTATAAAGAAGAAAAGTTTGTTTGAATGAGTTCATCTTAAGAAGTACAGGTCAGATTAAAAAAATATTTTTGTATTTGATGGCACGATGATAGATGAAGGCCATAATCTCACCTGATCTTAAGTGACGATACAGCCCAAGTTGGTATACACGCTAAACCTGTGGAGGAACTGGCACTCAAGTGCAGCTGCCGGAACACACCTATTGGCATTTGGCGGCAGGTTTACAAGGGTGGTAGCTACCCAGCCGGGCATTAGAAAAAGCCCTACCACCATGCTATGGTTTCCTCACGATGTTTTCCTTCACCGAAAGCTCAAGCTCATTGTAGGTGCTTGGATTGGAACTCACGTCCCTTGACGCGAAGTCGTACACACTACCATTGAGCTATCATCGCTTAAATTTTATTTGACATATCGCCACCATCCATAAGAGTAAAGGCGCAATGAAAAAAAAACAATGTAAGGTCTCAACCAACATTCAAACTAAAATTTAAATCAATTCCAATCTACGCGATGTTGTACAGCACAGCAATTGTACCACCATTTACTGTTTCGCGTCTGATGGTACATCAAGACGGTCAGCTCAAACGACCATACATACAAATTAGGAATTTGATAGACTGAATCTCGTAGGAAGGAATCTTGTTTAGTAACGCTTCAAAATATCAAAGTATTGTTGATTACGATGTGCGGTTACGGAGAGATTTAAAATTTTATCGTTAAAAAATCGAGCGATTTGCTAAGTACTCACGCAAATACGTAATGAATAAAAAATTTTTTTTTTTTCCATAAGGCATAGGGTTTTTTTTTATATATAGTTAAGGTTTGGCGTTATAGCCATAATCTCACCTGATCTAAGTGACGATACGGCCCAAACCTGTGCCGGAACACACCTATTGATATTTGGCGGCAGATTTTCAACTTGGGGGTTGTAGCTAGCTAGACGGGCATCGGAAAAAGCCCTACCACCATGCCATGGTTTCCTCATGATGTTTTCCTTCACCGAAAGCTCTAGCTCATTTTAGGCGATTGGATTCGAATTCACGTCCCATGACGCAGTGTTCCTACAAGCTATTAATGTATTAATCTCATTCCTCACGCACTCTATTCATCTTTACTTAGACCTTCATCTTCCTTTCCATCCTTCAACATTCATATCCATTACTTTTCGCACCAAACCAAGACAAACGGTTCAAGACAACTTTTCTACCACTGGCGCCACTTTTAAGCTCCCTTTTTACACACGTTTCACACGTTTATCTCTACATTCTCATTTCTTCTGCAAGCAATTGACACTTATCAGTCTTCCTACTTGCCCAGCACTACAACACGATACAACTGGTCTTATAATGGACTTTTACTGTGCACTTGCGCTCGGATACGCACCAAAGTAATTTGTGGTGTCATCTGCATCGAGATTTTTGATTCCTTGTGTATATTCATCGTGGTTCTATAGTGGTTATATGTCTGAGGCAAGATCGTGTGCGTCAGCGCAGGTTTGCGGTGAACGCGAAACATAACACCGTCCGACCGCTTCCTCTAACTCGGTAATATTAGGTTACGTTTTATAAAATAAAATACAAAAAAAAAAACATTACTTTTTATAATAATCACTCACAAACTGATCGTCATTCAAGACGCGGGCAAATCTTTATAGATAGATAAAAATTGCGTGTCTCTTTGTAACAGCTTTTTGCATGTAAAAGTAGACTAAATTTGTATTAATATTATGGAAAATTTTGTTTCTTTGTTTGTTTGATCGCTCTTATCCTAGGAACTTCCAGTCGGATTTCAATAATTGTTTATTACAATTGTTGTTAATTACAGCAATCATTGACAAAGGCTTGCGGCTATTTAACATCACGCTACTACCAAGAGGAGCAAAGCTGTGTAAAACGGGCTTAGATATAATTTTTCATTCCACGCGAACGAAGTCCCGGCCACAGCCAATAGATAATTAAAATTAAAGTGTCTCTTTATAATGTCAAAGTACATAACTGATTCATGCTATTTGCATATGAAATTATATACGGTACTTATAAGAAAAAAAATATGTTTATCTGACTGACCTGTTAATCTCTGAAACGGTTAGACCGATTTTGATAAGATTTTCACTACAAGATAGCTGATGTAATAAGGAATAACTAGTACTTAGTTCGCATCCTGCCACCTACAATGAGCTTGAGCTTTCGGTGAAGGAAAACATCGTGGTGATACCATAGCATGGTGGTAGGGCTTATGCTTGTGCCCATCTGGCTAGCTACCACCCTCAAGGTGAAAATCTGCCGACAAACACCAATAGGTGTGTCCCGGCAGTGGCACTTGAGAGCCAGCCCCTCCTATAAAGGCCGACTAAGCACCTCAGCTGGATCATTTACCATCAGATGGCACGGTTGCTAGTTTGCCCCCTATTCCATAAAAAAACTCAGGGTATTTCGTCTCAACTGGAAGAAGTGCGATAGCTGCCCCTGATTAGTGGCAACACGGGACTTTGCAGTTTTTCAGCATTTTGTTGAGAAATTAGCACCTGAAAGCCCGACCACCCGGGGGGTATTTAATTACAAATATGTCAACTGTGTGTTCACATTCCCGCAATGTGCGAGGACCTTCTCAGGGAAGATTGGCTACACAAGCCATATGCGAAACTATATTATGAACGAAATATGTACGTTTTAAATCAAACTAATCTAAGACCATTTTAAATAAAAAACTTATGCATATAAACACAATTGACACACGTGCACACACGTGCGAAAGTAATTGTGAACTGCACAAATCATTATAAATTTTACGGTTCAGAAATGTTATGTGGGAAATCCCCGCGTTATATGGGGGAATGCCCGTGTTATATGGGGGATTGAAATCGCATAATATGAAAATGCGTAACATGAAAGCAAGATTAATGCAATAGAGATGAGAAGTTTAATAAGTATAGCTGACATAAGAATGATAGATAGAGTAAGGAATAGTGTGATAAGGGAACGTTGTGGTGTGGTAGAGGATGTAGTGACAAAGATAGAGAAAGGAATGCTTAATTGGTATGGGCATGTAGAGAGGATGGATGAAAGAAGATGAACAAAACAAATTTACAAGGCCAGTATGACTGGGCAAGCTGGTAAGGGTCGACGTAGGCGAACATATCTCAATCACATCGAGGACGTTCTGGAGAAAGGCCTGGTCAAAAGTACCCGTAACCGAAGAGCATATATGATGGTGCTTATGGCGAAAGATGTATGTCAGGATCGTAGCAAGTGGAAGGATATGATCTCTGCCTACCCTTATGGGAGTGAGGCGTGATGTATGTATGTATGTATGAAAATGCGTTATAAAAGTACCGTGTTTTAAAAGGGATTACTGTATATATATTATTATGGAACTTACTTGCACAGTAGTTAATCCAGTTGTTTCTGCCAGCTCTCGCTTCTCCCTCGGCGAAGGGTATGGGTTGTGGAGGTACCAATCCCTGAGCACTGACCTGGATTTCTCCTGTTATATAATAGTATTTTTTTTTCTATTAGAAACTTATAAGTTTTGTTATGAAATTCGATACTAGAATTTTATTATCACACGGCCTTCGATTTCGGATTCCTGATTTGGAATCACCAGCCCCATTCCTTTGTCTATATTCTCATGGTTCCAAATATCATATTTAAAAACTTTCTTTCTTGTGTGACTTTCAATAAATTCAGTAAATTCTGATGTTCATACACACAAAAATATTCCATAAAATTCTATGACACTTGACAAAAGAAATAATAGTTTAGTAGAAAACCTTCGTAAATAAATAAAATAAAGAAATGATAAAATATAAATAATAATAATATAATAAACAGTCAATTGGTATAAACTAAATTAATATAAAGCCAATCATTACAATATATATTCTTGTTAATTTATATCTTTTTTAAGTGCAAACTTCTTTACCACCGTTGTAATTCGAAACTCGATGAAACGACAGTAAAAAGAGACAACTACATACATCTATAGGATATAACGTGTGAAAGAATAAGATAGAAGGTATTTATACAGTGTTTGTTAGAGGGTCCGAGTTCCGAAAGTTCCGAAAGTCCGAAAGTTTCACTTCCATCGCGTGTGAACTGCACACACAATTTTTCTTTATTTACATAAACATTATAAGGCAGAAAGGTTTGTTTGTTCGAACGTATTAATCTTAGAAACTAGCCGTCGGATTGCAAAAATTCACAAAGTTTTGTATTTGATTTTTAAAGCCTTAGGCTTTTTATCATCACGCTATCATAAATAGTTGCAAAGCTGTATTGAAAAAAGTGATAACAGTTATTAAATTATTTTTTTTTCACACGAACGAAGTCGCGGGCATGGGTAGTATCTAATATAGATTGGAAAATCCACAAGTGCACGTCCCATAACGTAATTATAATCGAATGACATAGGTTTAAGCATTGATATTAAATAAGAAGTAATCCGATGTCATTCTAGAGCTATTGAAAAAGAAATGGTCCCAATGCATTAAGTTTTTTTTGCCGTAATCGTTACACATCCATACACACAGACATACGGACGTCCACGAAAAATTAATTTCAATAACATAATTTTTTAGTCCACAATGGAATAAATACATTTAAAAGTCATCTAGTGTGACAGTGAGAGTATTTCTCTGGATAATAAAATATTTGCATTGCCTAAAGACACAAAAGATTTAAAATAATGATAATTGATCGACGTCTCCAAAAATTGCTCAGCTTTGGAATGTTAAGAGTTAACAGTAGTTTCAAGGACCATGTGAAACGGGTTTTGATGTCAAAAGGCTATTATAGGATGGATCAATATGTAAGCGATCGTGATGTCTGGAATTGACGACCCTCTCTGTACATCCGCTAATAACTACTGTAACATATTAAATTATTGTTTTAAAGAATAAGACTTAAAAAAAAAAAGATGCAGATCGAGTTTCTTGCCGGTTCTTCTCGATGGCTGCGTTACTTTCCGAACCGGTAGTAATTTTTGACGTTCATAAGCGCCTTCTTAGGGCCTAAATTGAATAAAGATTTTTTTTATTTTGAATGCACATCTCCAAACGCTTCGCGTAATAAGGTGTGCAATATACGTCCTGTCTCATTTATAATTTTTTAACTAGCCGCCTCGACATACGTTGTAGTGGTAGATAAGTAAACAAACTTATATAAAAAGTTCTATCGGAACAAATTTTCAATCTAAACTATTCTCAAATCAATATGATCACACAGAAAATTTTATAAAAATCGATTCAGCCCTTTAGGAGGAGATCAGTCACGTACAGACGCACACAAAAATAATACTTATAAAGATATTGATTTATGTCTGAAGAATTTGTTTAAGGTGCCATTTCGTAAGACTAATTTTGTATCGAACACATTTTTATTTAGACTGTGTTACTCTTATAATCTGTATTTTAACGATATTAACATTTTTGGTCACTCTGTTACCGCATATAAGAAAATAATTCAAACAAAGAGTACTACAAATGAAATACATAAGTGATGGGTGTTTAAATGGTTTTGTGTGTGTCATTTAATTAAATTTTCTTAGTTTATTTTCTTTTATATTTTTAATTTGGAATATTTCTTAATTATATGAAAATGTTGTTGTAGTTATATTGTCTCGCAATTTACTTTTTTTTTTTGTTTTCTTTACCACAAATTATTATTATTATTTAATTTTTAATAGCTTGATATTTAATGATACGCTTGACATTATATGCTTTTAGATGTATGTGCAAATTTAATTGGAATATAATAATTTATTGTGTATACATTTATAAGGATAAAGAACTGTATGTTTCCCAAATAAATAAATAAATAGATAAATGACTATTGAAATTAATAATAAGGGTATAATTCGAACCCCTTTAATAAGCTTGAGTTATCGGTGAAGAAAAACATCGTGATGCAAAGATTAAAAGGCTTTCACAGTCTCACTGGACTTTTTGAGCGAAAGAGAGTCGAACCCGGTACTAACTAAAGTTAAGAGAATGGTTGTACTGTGCCGCAATGGCATGACAGTACCTTACATGTCTAATTGTCAAAGCTGTTTTGTCTAAGTCTACTGGGTACTTAAAAGAAAGATTTCTCTTTCTCATTGAGTCTAGCTGATCCACCGAGATCTGAATGTAACTTATAGTCGCGCTCGCCGCGCATTTATATAGTAATCAGTGTTATAAACTACCCTCCTAAAATTCAACTCTAACAGTGTATAAAGTGGTTACGACTTATTGGATTAAATGGCTTACCTTAAAACAGTATGATGTCTCCTCGCCGTCCCATATCGTCCGGGGTAGCGGGAACTTGCGTCGAACCCTGTACTTCCCGACGGCACCCAGCGGCCTACCGCGTAACCTTTCCGCTTCCATATAATGTGCTGGAATAGTCATGGCCGTTACTTAACAATTCTATATAATTTTTTTATTGTTATGGATCAGCGTTATGGCCGTAATCTCACCTGATCTTAAGTAACGATACGGCCGAAGTTGGTATACACGCTAAGCCTGTGGAGGGACTGGCTCTCAAGTGCAACTGTCGGGACACACCTATTGGTATTTTGCGGCTGGTTTCAAGGGTGGTAGCTAGCCAGGCGGGTATTAGAAAAAGCCCTACCACCATGCTATGTTTTCCTCACGATGTTTACCTTTACCGAAAGCTCAAGCTCATTGTAGGTGGTTGGATTCGAACTCATGTCCCTTCAGCGTCCGTAGACGCTACCACTGAGCTATCATCGCTTCAAATTTTACTTTAGAATAAGTAAATGTATTTGTAATTATTTGTTTAACACCGAATATTGTTTTGCTTATCAGCATAGGCACCACATTGAGCGGTTTTTTTAATAATTTGGTCTAGCGTTATGGCCACAATCTCTCCTGATTTAAAATGACGATACGGCCCATATTGGTGGATACTCTACCCCTGGGGAGGAATTGGCTCTCAAGTGCAACCGCCAGAACACATCTATACGTATGTGGCGCCAGATTTTCAACTTGGGGCGTGATAGCTAGCCAGGCGGGTATTAGAAAAAGCCTTACCACCATGCTACGGTTTCATCACGATGTTTTCCTTCACCGAACGCTCAAGCTTCTTGTAGTTAGATTCGTTCCTTCGGCTTCCATACACAGTACCACTGAGCTATGATCGCTTCAATGCTTTGTCATCTCACCCACCTTTTAACCACAAACTCTGCAGTTTCGCGTGGTTGTGCGCACTGAACGTGTGCGACTCCAGCAGCCGGTACAGCTCCTTAAAGTTGCCGCGGTGGAACGCGACCATGGCCTTCGCTTTCAGTACGGACTCGTGTGCATGGAGCCGCTCGCACGCCGGCAGCGACCAAAGGAACCGACCAAGCCGCTCGATGTTGCCAGCTTGCTGGAGCACCTGAGGAAACCTGATCATCAGAACCCTCGACCTCTATAAACTTTTATGATGTAAAAGTTCCAATGCAACGGGTCAGACCGTCTGTCGCCATGGCGGCGTCGCCACGCTATATGATATTATATGTAAAGAAGTGACTTTTTTATGGAATAGGAGGCAAGCGAAGAAGCTGGTCATCCGGTGGTAAGTAATCACCGTCGACACCCACAACACCAGAGGTGTCGCAGGAAGGTTGTCGACCTTAAGGTTATGAGTAGGCTCTCTTTTTAACGTTTCAAAGGTCGTGTCAGTCCGGAAACCGACGCAAGTTGTTTTCACAAGAGAGTTGTGCAAGGCAGCTGAGAGTTGTGATAGGCAGATGGTGAGGATGGAATCCGATCAATTCCTCGGAACTCCATAGTGTAACTACTGAGAAGGATCACGCTGTGTCTATTGAATTTGTGTATCGTATGTAATTTGCCGTACCGTGAATTGGTGGAACAGTCTTCCAGCCCATGTATTCATATCCTAATATAACATCGGGTCCTTCAAGCGAAACATAACAAAGCATTTACGCAGGCCGGTATGACAGTGGCGACTGGCGATGGATTGTCTTTTTCTCTACTGTCTCTGCTGTTTGTGGACTGTACTGTACTTCACATCAGGTACAGTGCAGTCACTTTGCCGAGGTGACATAAGTATATGTATTGTAGAAGATGAAGTGAGAAGGGGGGATAGGAATTCATAAAAACGATAGCTGATTGGGGTTGGAGCGCCTTCCGCGCTCACCCCACTAGTTCAGGTTAAGCTGTAAAAGCCCCTAAGGCTAACAGTGTAGGTCCTTTCGAAAAAAAAAAAAAAAAGAATTAGGATTCATTCGCGCGCTAGCTTTCGAGTTGTTAACATTGTGGACTGTTGCTCTGTTCGTTCGCATGGTTCTGAGGTTATTATTTTCATAAAGTTTCTTGTAACTATAAGAATAGCCATTTTGTGTTCATTTTATTTGTAACGGTTTTAGCGTCAAAATTAAAATTGTCGATTTTTTCTATTTGTCTTAGTTTGTTACTTTTTGGATTGGTATTTATGATAGTTGTCTTTAAAAAAGTCACTTTTGATCGAATTTCCTAGATTAGAATATTATTACCTGATTCGATTATCTTTTAAAAAATAGTAAGGCTATGTAAGAACTTTTATTTCCTACAATATATATATATATATATATCTATATACTACACAGAATAGGTACTAGAATAATTTTCGCAAATCATTTTTAGCATTCGTGACTGCAATGTTTGTTTAGGCACGATCTTGAGTCACACCGGATGCGGCGAAATGCCTTGCGGCTGGACAAATAACATTGTTTGTGGCCACACCCGAAGGCAGAAATATTAAATCGAGTCAACGTAAGTAGGGTAGGCCCATACGGTTAAAACTCAGGATGTTTGAAACAAGACAAATATCTCGTGAACGGCTACGTGGGAAGTGAGGGACACAGTGGCAGGACGAAGCGGAGGAAATGGACCAGCACAACCCTTTTTTTTATAGTTAAGGTTTAGCGTTATGGCCATAATCTCACCTGATCTTAAGTGACGATACGGCCCAAGATGGTAGACATGCTTAAACTGTGAAGGAACTGGCTCTCAAGTGCAACTGCCCGAACACACCTATCGGTATTTGACGGCAGATTTTCAACTTGAGGGTGGTAGCTAGCCAGCCGGGGCATCATAAAAATCCCTACCGCCATGCTATGGTTTCCTCACGATGTTTTCCTTCACCCAGAAGCTCAAGCTCATTGTAGCTGGTTGGATTCGAACTCACGTCCCTTGACGCATTGTCCCTAGTGTTGTGATTTATAAAATACCTTATCGTTATAATATAGAAATTAAAAGCGGATGGGGACGATTGAAACAAATAAGTTTTCATTTTTATTTTTAATTGTATATATTTGTAAAAGTAGCTCCTCCAGAGGAAATTTAGTGTAGACTTTTGAAATTCAGAAAGCTGTTGAATTCGACACATTATTATCGTAGTTGGGTTTATAAACAATACTATGAAACATAAATGCTAAATGATTTCTACCGTACACAGACTAAACTTTTTTTTTTCGTGGGGATGTTTTTACGCATCCCCCTCCCTGGTGGACTGGGAAGGGTATATAGGACTCGCCCACTTCAACTAACAACATACCATGCATTTTTTAATACGCTTACATAAGTTTTTACAGAACTGGTCACAACATATTTTCCACTCAGTAAGATGAGTAATAGTTTTTAAGCAGGTTAGCAATTATGAAGGGTTGATAGCTCAGTTGGTAGTGTGTACGACGCCGCTACAAGGGACGTGAGTTCGAATCTACCTACAATGAGCTTGAGCTTGAGTAAGGAAAGCATTGTGACGAACCCATCGCATGGTGGTTGGGCATTTTTTAACACCCGCCTAGCGTACTACCATCCACATGATGCATTTCTGTCGCCAAATACCTATAGAGGTTCCGGCAGTTGCACTTGAAAGCCAGTTCCTCCACTAGGCTGAGGGAGTCTACCATTTTTAGCCACATCGTCACTTACCCTCGCGTGAGATTGTGGCCATAAATGCTTCGAGAAATAACATGATACAATATATATACGATTTAAAACAACTAACTGAATTATTAATTTGTTATTTGAGCCGGGAAAGAATCAACGATCTCTCAGACATAGAGCTTGCTATTACTACGCCACGTGGCTTGACGTAATTATAATTATTTTCACCAATACCGGTTCACCCTTAATCATTCCGGGAGAATCCCATTATCGACGCCCCTGCAAAATGCACACTGTAACTGATACCCCATTAGGGGATGATTTTTCAACTTCTGACGCGAGTGGATTATAAACCCATTTGTTTGCCGGTTTTTATTGAATACCAGAGAATTAAAAAAAAATATACCCACTAGATTTAACATGCGGCTTCGCTCGCGTTAAACAAATCGCAAGATGCCAAAAAAGTTTCATACAAAGTTTATCACTCTCTTTAACTAACTTCCAATAAGGTTTCCGCGAGAAAACGCATCCTATCACCATCTCCAGACTCCCATCTATCTCTATATCGATATTCATCATAATCGATTCAACGGTGTTGGCGTGATAACGTAACAGACAAACTCACTTTCGCATTTATAATATTAGTACGGATAAGGGTATGTTAACACCTTTAGTTGACAAATAAGGGTGCATACTTGAGACCACAGGACAGTAATACAACCTCATCAACTCGTGGTTAATAATATGAAATCTAATACTATTCAGTTAGCAATTCTTGTATATATATCTATTCTATTAGCAAATTTTTGAAGCGATGATAGCTCAGTGGTAGTTTGTACGACTTCACGTCAAGGGACGTGTGTTCGAACCCAACCAACTGCAATCAAGCTTGAGCTTTAGGTGATGGAAGGGCTTTTTCTGACGCCCGCCTGGCTAGCTACCACCCTCAAGTTGAAAATCTGCCGCCGAATACCGATAGGTGTGTTCCGGCAGTTACACTTGAGAGCCAGTACCTCCAAAGGCTTTTAGCGTGCCTACCAACTTGGGCCGTATCGTCACTTGAGATCAGGTGAGATTACGGCCATAACCCGACGCGTTCTCTATATAAAAAAAAAAAAAATGTAACTTTACCCGGACAAATGGAACACTATAATAATGGGGATCAGAATTTCAAAGTCCTCCCTTAACAGGTTTTACTTCAGCATTATCGCGCCCTATCGTCTCACTTGTGTCACATGACACAAATCATATACCTACTTGCTGGCCCGGTGGATTTCGTATTACCTATGATCGTTTTTTTATGTTAATGGGCAGCAAACTGATAGACGGGCCATCTGATGTTAAATGGTTACCGTCGCCTATGAACAACTGTAACACCTGGGGCATTACAGCCGTGTCGCTGACCATGTATTTCAATCCCGTTTTGAAGAGCTCCATATCATAACCTTGGGAGAATACCGTACCAGGCAGTCTGTTCCATAGATCTAATGTGCGCGGCAGGAATGTTCTAGAGTAATGCCGAACTGGGGGGGGGGGGGGGGGGTTAGGTCAGGGGACCCACCTTTCATTACAAAAGCACCAGTCCGGCAGAAGGATAGGGCAGCTTGCCAGGCTGCCCAGATGAGGCCCGGCTTAAGATCAGGCCGGGCCGGTCGCTGGGGTGACGCGGTGATTGCCAAGCACGGACCCGTGTTATCCCAGAAAGGCGACAGATGGCCGTGGGGTTTTAGTGAGTCCCACATACCCCTCCTAGTCCCTCCGAACTCGGAGGGGATGCATAAACGCATATCCCCACGTAAAAAAAAAGGAATGTTCTAGAGAATCTAACTGTTTCCATCGTTCTTATTTGTCTTTAGTCTCGCCAAAACTCAGAAACGTATTGACCGAATTGTATTTCTCTATTTCGTACATTTTTTGCTTAGCTATAACCAACCCTAATCAACCTACCAACTTTCAATTCGTTAAGATCAATAGAACCTGCTATATCTAATATTGTTTCCGGTTCTCATTTCCTTAAGTTCTTTTTCTTTTTTCTTATTCTTGGCAACTCAGTCCTCTTTAGAGACTAATACTGCCACTTTTAAGTGATACGATTGGCGCATTTTGTGCATATGAAACTATCTTCAACAAGATGGCTACTCTCTTGTTGAAAATATCTTGGGAATTCTTCTGACAACTAATATATCATGCTCCGAATGATTATTTATAAATCACTTCACTTATCACGTATAATATTGACTATATTACACAATACAGGGCCAAATGACTAAGTATAGTAATAAAAATAAAAATCACACACATGAAAGTTCAAGATACCGCCAAAACCTCCCTTTCTTTTGGTTAGCAAATGGAACTTGTTTGTGGATTCGAACCCACGTACATTGACGCGGCGTCCGTACACGTTACAAACTGAGCTATCATCGCTTCATTACTTTTCATATTAGGACAAAAAAAAAACTGTTGATTTTCTTTTTTTTTATAATCTTTGTACTGACAATGACGAACACAATAAAACTAAATTATTCAATTTGGTACACTCGTTCGGAAGTTGTACGCGTAATAAATAATATTTTACGAACTATTGTCATACCTACCAAATATAAATGAAAATACATTAAAATCGGTCGAGCCGTTTTGGAGGAGTGCGACCACAAACACCGTGCCACGAGGTTTATATAAATCAAATAAAAAGGAATGTGAGTTTGTTTGTTTGTAGCCCAGCCCTTCACGCTTGAACGACTCAATCGATCATGATGAAATTTCGCAAACAAATTATCAGGGGTGCACAAAGAGACATAAGTTCTCCGCCTGAGTCTCCCTTGTCTCCCTTAGTCTCTCTTCTAGTACCACGCTAACGGAGTAGTCAGAGTGTGGTGTTAACTTTTCATAGTTCTTAGGTTTAGTTTCTAGAAATCGTTTATTTCTCAAAAATAGTATGATAATATCACTTTTTGAAGATAAAATTTTCGACCGTTTCGGAAACAACATGGCGCTCCGGAAGTGAAGAAACCGCGAAAGAAACTCTTCAGCGATCGCTCTTATTAACATAACCGTACATAAAAATATTAACAATAATTTAATCCGATCGAAGCGACGATAGCTCAGTGGTAGTGTGTACGACTTTGGGTCAAGGGACGTGAGTTCGAAGCCACCAACAATGAGCTTGAGCTTCCGGTGAAGGAAAACATCGCGAGGAACCTATAGCATGGTGGTAGGGCTTTTTCTAATGCCGGCCTGGCTAGCAACCACCCTTAAGTTGAAATATGCCAGCCAAATACCAATTGATGTATTCCGGCAGTAGCACTTGAGAGCCAGTTCCTTCACAGGTTTAGCGTGTCTACCAACTTGAGCCGTATCGTCACTTAAGATCAGGTGAGATTATGGCCGTAACGCACAACACGTTAACCATGGAAATAACACACGCATTTTTACCTGGTTAATAATTTACATTTGTATAATACGCTTTCTTAACGAGACTTTGTTTTACAATTATCTAAAACTGATTAAGTTACAGTTAACGAATTTCGTGAGGGATTTTATTACAGAATCGGACATATTGCCCTTCAAATGATCTCTGGGTTTTTTTAGCCTTGTGTGAATCAGAGCTAGATGACATCTATTTCTAGTATTACAACTACGAAAAATACTATTTTTAACTATTAATATTTTTATGAATAAATATGATATAATAAAATACTTTTTGAAATGGCACTGTTAATATGATCTTAAATTTATCTCTTTATGAGCTGTCATTGGATATAGCCACACGTTACAGCGATAATCTCACCTGACGTTAAGTGGATGAAGGGACTGGCTCTCAAATACAACTGCCGGAACACACCTATAACGCGACAAATTTTCAACTTGTAGGTAGTAGCTAGCCAGGCGGGCATTAGAAAAATAGTTTAGTAAATTAGTAGTTTAGTAGTAAATTAGTAGTAGTAATTAGTAGTTTTACTAAAATAGTTTAGTTTAGTATAGTAAATTAGTAGTCTACCATTTTATATAAATTTCTAATATTACCTATACCATTACTCCCGACTGATAGAAATTTTAAATAAAAAATTAACGCAAGCGAAGTCACGCGAAAAATCTAGTTATATAATACAAAACTTAAAAAAAAATGGTCATGAATTAAATTCCTCTTAAAATTATAATTCCGAGGCAATTGATTTAAAAAAATACATATATATTCTGGGAGGCACCCTCTTTAAGTCCAACCCCTCTGTATTTACAGTTGTCTAAGTAACCACGCCCCTCCTGTAACCGGATAACCGGATGTAGACCGTCGAAGCCCACGTTGTCAAGGTTATATAAGGCTTTGTTTGCTCGACACAGCGTTTCGGAAACTTTTGACAATCGACTTTGTAGTTTTTTTTTTATTATTATTTTTACCAAGAACTCACCTGCACTCTAACTTATAACGGAAGTAGGGAGTACATGTAAATAATTTTCCTTAATAAAATCTCAGTTGATGTACGGGTGCCGTGTAAATGGACGTGACTTCGAATCCCTGCAGTAAGCTTCAGCTTCCGGTGAAAGAAAACATTGAATGAAACCATAACATTGTGGCAGGGCTTTTTCTAATGCCCGCCTGGCTAGCTACCACCCTCGAATTGAGAACTCGTGTGTTCCGGCAGTCGCACTTGAGAGCCAGTCCCGCCACTAGGCTCAGCGTGTCCTCCATATTGGACCACATTGTCACTTAACATCAGTTGATGTTGTGGTCTATAGAATGGGTGTTGAATGACGTGTTTATGCGTTGTAACAGGATTCTAAACACCAAGTTAATAAAAAAAAATCCAAGGTAGCTAAACAGACGGGCAATCGAAAATAGCCTACCACCACGCTATGGTTTCATCGCTATGTTTTCCTTCACCGAAAGCTTGAGCTCATTGCAGAGATTGTCACTCACGTCCATTCACGTGGCGTTGGTACTCGCCACCACTGAGCTATTATTATTTGTCGAATTGGAAGTGTTTGAGTTATAAAAATATTTATTTATTTATTTATTTTATGTTATACATAAAACTAATTTAAACGGATTTTATCGCGGTTATTTATTAAATTTTGATCCCGACGTTTCGAAAGCTTTTCAGCCTTCGCGGTCACGGGGCGGACTGAGGTGTAAATAACCGCGATAAAATCCGTTTAAATTAGTTTTATTTCAATGAATAATATTCGCGTACACCTAAGTAATCATTATTTTATGTTATTTTACATTTTTACAATTAATTTAACAATTTTTTTTGGCCAAACTAGTTACTTCAAGAATACGCAACGCAGAAACATATATTATCATTTCTATAAATACTAGCTTTTACCCGCGGCTTCGCTCGCGTTAATACTGATCTTGTCACACGAATCGGATGACGCAGTACAAAAGTTTCATACAAAAGTTATCTCTCCCTTTACTCTTATTCCTATAAGTTTTCGCGAGAAAAGTAGCGTTTCAGGTTCCCGTCTATCTCTATACCAAAATTCAATATAATCGATTCAAGCTCAGTGGTAGTGTGTACGACTTTTCATCAAGGGACGTGAGTTCGAATCCAAAGCACCCACAATAAGCTTGAGCTTTCGGTGGAAGAAATCATTGTGAGGAAACCATAGCATGGTGGTGTAGGGCTTTTTCTAATGCCCGCCTGGCTAGTTACCACCCTCAAGTTGTAAACCTGCCGCCAAATACCAAATAGGTGTGTTCCGGCAGCTGCACTTGAGAGCCAGTTCCTCCACAGGTTTAGCGTGTCTACCAACTTGGGCTGTATCGTCACTTAAGATCAGGTGAGGTTATGGCCATAATGCTAAACCTTAAGTATAAAAAAAAAAAACTCAATTTCGCATGTATAATATTAGTAAGTATTAAGGAGTGCGAAACCGCAGGAGAACGCTAGTTCAAAGGGAACATTCAAGGTATTCTATTTCCAACCGAGATAGACGTGTAGTAAAAACCAGTACCGATAAAAATATTTTTTGTTGTAAGTAATTATGGAAGTTAAAACGTCCGTGCGTGAGGGGCCTAATTGCTAACCAGCTGAACCCGCGAATCTAAACCCGATATGTTTTGAAAACAAACCGTGCTAATTCGCTTAGTTATCGGAATGCTAACTAAGTACTCGATGTTATTGTAGAAGACTGCAGGCGTTGCGATTTATCCGCCAGCTCTCGATCAAAAGTATGTCATGTTCGATTCGCCATTTCGTATTGCATCATTTTAGATGTGTTCCGGCAGTTGCACTTTCTGTATACTTTACACGTTTAGCGTTTTTATTACAATCTCAGGTGATGTTAAATGACGAGGTGATGGATGCACTAAGCCTAGGGAAGTGACCAGCTCTCAAGTGTAACTACCGGAACAAACCTATAGGTATTGTTTAATGTAACTTTAGGTGTAATTAGCTAGGCATCTAATTACTATTATACAGAAATTTTTGATTTTTTTTCCAACTGGCGTACGCTATTAGCCCCAAGGGCTTTGACAGCTTCACCGTACTTTTTGTGAGGGCACTCAGCCCGGAGGCAGCGGGCACAAGGGTGCCAGAACTGCCGAACCTCAGCTTAGGCTGCTGCCGGTAAATGAAAAAAGATTCATGATCCTGACTAACCAACAGGTCCTGTCTTACTAATTTAGTGATCCTAACAACGACCTTATCAGGTAAGCAGCTCAGGGCCGCGAGGGTAGTCCCTTACAGAACCGTGTACTTAACGTGTGGGTATGCATGGATGGTATGCGGTGTGATGATGTACTCTCAGTGATGTAGAGTGTCACTGTATCGCGCGAGCAGAGTCACTCGAGGGCTTCTATCCGGAGGTTCGAACCTAGGCTCAGGCGTCTGCGGGGGTAGGCTCCAGCGGACGATACTTTTGGTAATGTCCGAATGCAGTATAGAATACACTAACTAATTTATATATTACGTGAAAAAAAATAGCTCACCTCGCAAACGCAAGCGACTTGCTCCTGTGTGAAGCCAAAACTCGGCAGGGGAGCATCTCTAGGGGGGGTCGCCTCCCGCTGCCCCCACTCGGGGCCCCCCAGCATGTCCAGATGCTCGTCGCCGGCCACTTTGACGCAAATATCCGACACTATATTGTTAACGAAGCGCGACGCAATAAGCCGCGTCGCGAATACGTCTTTGTTTTGTAAAAAAAAAAAAAAAGTATTTTAAATGAGCTCGTTTATCGAACACCGCTTTTTCTATTTTTAAAACACAGTCATTTCCTATTTGAGTTTTTAAAAAAGTAAACAAACCGGCAAAGGCAGCAGCCCCGACGGTGTTTATACAGAATCGATCAGCTTTTAAAAGTCGGTTACATATTTGTCTTTGGATTTTCTAAAGAGTACCGATATTTGTTTGTTTTTTTTTTGTTTTTTATGTTACTGTAAACCAATCTTTTTGAACACTCACTCAAACGATTCGATTATAAACAATCCAGTCTCTGTCTGGCAAATAATCACAAGCACTTTTTTTGTTTTGTTCACTCTATTACTTTCTTTTTTTACAATAAACGCACAACACTATTCGGTCGAAATCTATTTACTTCTGAGAACAGCTTTCCTTTTCTTTTTCATTTTACTCACGGGCGTGAATTCGGTGATTCTGTACCTGCAACAAAATAAACAACATTCATTACTAATTTTGCTAATTTTTTAATAATTTTGAAGCGATGATAGCTCAGTGGTAGTGTGTAAGACTTCGCATCACGGGACGTGAGTTTGAATCCAAGCATCTACAATGAGCTTGAGCTTTCGGTGAAGGAAAACATCGTGAGGAAACCATAGCATGGTGGTAGGGCTATTTCTAATGCCACCCTCAAGTTGTAAACCTACCGCCAAATACAAATAGGTGTGTTCCGGCAGCTGCACTTGACAGCCAGTTCTTCCGCAGGTTTAACGTGTCTATTAACTTGGGCCGTATCGTCACTTAAGATCAGGTGAGATTACGGCCATAATGCTAAAACTTAAGTATAAAAAAAAATCCTAGATTAATATTATACAACGGAAATGTTTGTTTGAACTCGATAATCTTAGGAGGACCACAAACAAGGATTCCAAAGATTTGTACTCGATAGAGCAATTATTGTGACAGGCTTTATGTTATTCGACATCACGTTATCACCAATATAATCGTTTTTATATATATATATATATATATATATAACTGTACGACGCTCGGCTTCAGTCACACCTGATGGAAAGTGAGGACGAGGCCGAAGATGGGACGCGTTCGTGCAGAACAAACTGGTTGACTCTTCGTTCGAAGACGCCGATGTTGTAAGACTCCGGAACAAAACGCTGGTAGTGAATTCCACTCGTTGGCGATTCGCAAAAGAAACGAGAATGAGCATTGTTTCGTGCGAAATAAATTGAACATCGACTACATAGGGGTGAATGATACACGATTTCGAGTGATTCGGTGGTGGAATGGGGAAGGGGGGGGAGAAATTAGTAAAAAAAAAATCTGATCCACGCGAACTATGTCGCGGACACAGCGAGTTATAATTTAGAGCGTTAAAGTGTTCGTTTGTTTGAACGCACTAATATTAGGCACTGTCATTCGCATTTTAATTCATTATATTCGATAGAGCAATTATTGAGGAGGCTTTAAAGCTTTTAACATCACGCTACAACCAAGAGGAGCTGAGCAGTATTGAAAAACGTTGCAAGAACGGGCGAACCAAACAAACAGCGAAACGCGTTATTTACAATGAACACTTTCATACAGTAATACTGAAAATCTATTATCTACAGTTTAATAAGAACGGGGTTGATTCTAATTTCTTGTGCGTAACATAAGAAGAATGTAAACAAATATTAGAGAACGAGAGCCTGGAGTTCTTTAGTTCAGGACATCGCACCCTTTTCATACTCTAGAACTCACAAAAATTGTATAAATAAAAATATATGTATTTTTTTATAGTTAAGGTTTAGCGTAATAGCTATAATCTCACCTGATCTTAAGGGAAGATACGGCTCAAGTTGGTAGACACGCTAAACCTGTGGAGGAACTGGCTCTCAAGTGCCTATTGGTATTTGGCGGCACATTTTCAACTTGAGGGTAGTAGCTAGCCATGCGGGCGTCAGAAAAAGCCGTACCACCATGCTATGGTTTCCTCACGATGTTTTCCTTCACCGAAACCTCAACCTCAATGTAGGTGATTGGAATCGAACTTACGTCCCTTGACGTAAAGTCGTACACAGTATCATTGAGCTATCATCGCTTCAAATTCAAAATATCTTTATTTTCATTGTTTTCGCTACCGCTCTTATTTACATTTTTTTCTACATTGTTTTGCTACGAGTGTGAAATTAAAAAAAAAAAAAAAACTACCAACAGACACAACTGAGTTTTATGCAAACGAAGTCGCAGCCACGAAAATTCAATATATATGATTGTCATATGAATGAATGAATATGAATATGATATGAATATGATGAATCACTCATCACGGTATCTTCAAATCTACCGTACATATATACCTACTTGAAATTTGGCATCAATATTCCATTCATACCTTGAGTTAGAACGAATTTTACAATTAGGCGCCCTTGACAGGGAAAACGCGATCAAACTATGACATAGTCTGACATAATTTCTATGACCTTTTATAAGACAAATGATAGCTCAGTTGATAGTTTGTACGGACCCCGTGTGTGAGTTCGAACCATGAGCCATTGAGCTATCGATGAAGGAAAACGTCGTGGTGAAACTATAGCATGGTGGTAGAACTTTTTCTAATGCCTCTAGCTACCTAGCAACCTCAAGTTGAAAATCTGTCACCAGATACCTCTAAGTGCGATCTGCAGTTCGTTTTAAAAAACAGCCCCTCCATTAGGGTAAGTGTTCCACCGTTTTGGACCACATCGTCACTTAACATCAGGCAAGATTGTTGCCATAAAGCTAAACCTAAAACGCTCACTATTTTTCCTTTTCCGTTTGACAACGTTTCCGTTTTAGAAAAAAAAAAACATTTCGGTAGTTTAGTATGGTGTGATATATTAAAAAAAAAAAACCTTGACCTAAGTTAACTAGGTCATATAAATTATACCTATATTCCATATTTTCATTTAACATTGTTGCAATTTTCCAACAATCTAGACCAACAGTGAAAGATGGTCATGTTTTAAAAAACTTTGTTAAGCACTTTATAGGTTTAGCGTTGTGGCCGCGATCTCAGCTGATGTAAGTGACGTTAACGAAACAAACAAACACGCTTTACCGCTTTATAATATTAATATACACGGATAAACATAATTAATTTTGATTTTGACAGATTTCGTATCGAAAAAAAATAGTAAATTTAAAAACCCCTCGTACAGTGTTCCAGACAAAAACAAACTTCATACTGGGATCAGCATTAAATCAATCCCGCGGTACAATCTCACCGGAGATCTTCATTTTGGGTTCTCGTGGTCGATCACAATATTTTTATCCCATTAAACAAAATTCCTTCACGTCTCCCGTTTGAAGTATTACACGGATGCAGCGGACAGGGCAAGACGATCCGAATTTCTGTTAAACTATCCTTTACCCGCGGCTTTTCTCGCGTTAATATTGATCCTGTCGAACTATTCTGTTTCCGGTGCCCGCCATTTTAAATAAATTATATCAAGAGAGACTGGTATATGAACATTTGTGCTCGTTGTCATTTATAAACTGGTCGCTGACTATTTTGGCGATAATGGATAAGATTATTTTTTTTATAGTTAAGGTTTAACGTCATGGCCATAATCTCACCTGGTCTTAAACGCAACTGTCGGAACACACCTATTTGTATTTGGCGGCAGATTTTCAACTTGAGAGTGGTAGCTAGCCGAGCGGGCATCAGTAGAAACCCTACCACCATGCTATGGTGTTCTCACGATGTTTTCCTTGATTTGCACTTGAGAACCTGTTCTTTCAGAGGTTTAGCGTGTCTACTAACTTGGGCCGTATCGTCACTTACAATCAGGTGAGATTATGACCATAACATTAGTAATAAAAAAGAATATAGGTTTAGCGTTATGGCCGCAATCGCACCTGATTTTAAGTGATAATGTATTCCAAGCTAGTGAAAACGCCAACCCTGTGGAAGGACCAGGTCTCATAGGAAACTGCCGCGACACACCTATAGGTATTTGTCAGTAAATTTTCCACTTGAGCGCGGTAGGCTAGGCAGGCATTAGGGCGAGAGCTCTACCAGCATGCTAAGCTTTCAACACGATGTTTTCCTTCACCAAAAGCTCGAAGCTCATTGCATGGATTCGAACTGACGTCCTTTGACGGGCCGTTCGTATACGCCACCACTGAGCTATCATCGCTTCAATCTTAACAGATTACCTCAAAACCAGAATTTAGTTTTCGAATTCCGAAAGACAAACGACAATATTACTTCGCGTATTAGAGAGAGAAAGCAATAGAGTAGGGTCACGAGGGGGCAGAAAGTTAAACGTTTTGTGTTTTTAAGTAATTTTTATCATCGACACCATCGCAAGGGAGGCCCTCGTGATGTATGGAAGCAGCTGACTAGTGACGTACTCGTGTCGATACTCGAATAGCGTGTTAATTTTTTCAATTCATCGACATATCACATACCAGCAATAAGCGAGTGAATTGAACCAATGATGTCTTCGTTAGTAGTGTGTGCGACACCGCGTCAATGGACGTGAGTTCGAATCCTCGCAATAAGCTCGAGCTTCCGGTGAAGGAAAACATCGTGATGAAACCATAGTATGGTGGTAGGACATTATTTAATACCCACTTGGAGAAAATTTATGCCAAACACCTATAAGTGTGTTCTAGCAGTTGAACTTGTGAGCCAGTCTCTCCACTAACCTTAGCGTGTCCTGGTGGCCAGTGATCACCGCAACCAATGGACACTCATAACACCATGATAATCGCAGGTACGTTGCTGGCCTTTATTGGAGACACTGGCTCTCAAGTGCAACTGACGGAACCCACCTATTGTTATTTGGCGGCAGATTTTCTGCTTGAGGGTGGTAGTTAGCCAGGCGGGCATTAGAAAAAGCCCTACCACCACGCTATGGTTTTCACACGATGTTTTCCTTCACCGAAAGCTCATGCTCATTGTAGGTGCTTGGATTCGAACTCACGTCCCATAATATTGCGTTTCCGCACACTACTACTGAACTATCATCGCTTCACGCGTCATCGCTTATATTTTATTTAGTGTAATTTAATATATATAACACATGTTATATATTATACATTTCTGGACTCCATTTCTATATAAATCTAACTATACCAAACAAAAGAATGATCCATGCACCTAGCAGGTTTAAAAAGGGATCCAAAGCCTACACTTAACGTATGAATATACGGATTCATGTGTTAATGGAAACTCTTATTATGAAAATGTATGTAGAAACAACAATAACCATTCATTAGAATTATAAGCCATACAAGTATTATTTTGTTCCTTTAAAAATGTTGGTTGGCTACGAGCCAGCAGGAGACAGGTGTCGAGCTTGTTTATATCTTATACAGCTATTTCTTTTGTCTAATAATCCTAACATATTACAATTTAACGAGTTGTTTATTTCATACCGCAAAGAAATATTAAATATTTAAATGTAAACCTGCATATCATTGAATTTTAAGAATGAAACTTCTTATATGAGGACTCTGGAATTCTGATCCGTACGTCCGATTTTCTTTTTATTTTGGTATAGCGATCATTGAAGGAGTCTGTACGTGTACAAGCTATATCTGCGCAACCGTTGAGAACTTACCGGTTGTCTTGAACCAATAAGCGCTTATCTATAACTTGGCACAGCCAATAGCATACGCGCTATCGATAACCGCCTACACTATAGTAATATAGTGCAATATAGAATAAATAATAAAATGGGTCGTGACAGAAAAATCTTATATTTTGAATTGTCTAGCCTCCATACGTTCCGTGCGATTAGGAGCTTCGTTTCAAAATCCAAAAATATACCAATCACGAATAGAGCTGGACAGACCAACAAACATCTACAGAGTAAAGAGACAAACCAAAAACTGAGATGATAAATTGACTTAAATAGATGCTTGGTCTCATAAATCTGAGTTCCATTTATGATGCAACCCTAAGTATAGTGGCGCGAACTAAATTAAAGCGAAACTAATTTTAGCATCATTGAATAGAATTAGGTTGCCTTTTGTATTTGTAGTATAAGTGGACTGGCAGACGTCCAAATGGGTTTTATCCGTCGTTATATATCTGTGAGATAAGAGTCAAAAAATTTGGTCCCTTGCGATTCCATAGCAGAATTACACATATATATATATATATATATATACTCATATATATCAAGATGTCGTCGTTCTAGTCTTTTTGATTAGTGAATCTATAGTAGTACTTCCATAGTAACAGTAGGAATTAGATCAGTACAAAATAGTAGAATATATAGTCTAATACGTTAACAGATTGCATTAGGAATATTAAAAATGGCTGGACCGAAAAAAACATGATACCAAAATTGCGTATAACAGTGAATTGATGTTAAAATAAAGAAAAAATTATGTAATAATTATAAAGAAACGTAATTGTGTTGGATAGGAGGGCATTGAGGAGGGCTTTATGGTTTTGAACATCACGATACCGATTTAATAGGAGGAAAGCTGTCTTAAAAATGTTACAAAGTTGGGCGACAATTATGAAATAATGTTTTGCTTTACATAAACAATGGTGCAAGAACGACAAGTATAAAATAAATTGCAAAATATGCATGTTTCCGAAATGAATTTAGATGCATTGTATAAAATAAATACAAACCGTAGGAAAAGTTACAAACCTTCGCGACACATGTTAAAGTTTCAATAAACTATTATTATTATATTATTCGAATCTTAAGTCAGTAAATGAAAAATTTGGTGAAGTTGAAAATCTGCCGCCAAATACCAATAGGTGTGTTCCGGCCGTTGCGCTTGAGACCCAGTTCCTCCATAGGTTTAGCGTGGCTACCAACTTGGGCTGCATCATCATTTAAGATCAGGTGAGTATATGGCCATAACGCTAAACCCTAACTATGAAAAAATAAAGAAAGTTTCCAATGGTATAATCCAATGGAAGTTTCCACATATAAAGCTAATTCTATTTTCCTCTCAGTCATAGTGGACATTAATACATTTATATATAATAATAATTACAATAAATTTAATAATAAAGATTACAGTAAAGGTAGAAAACCAAATAAAACTTCATTCTATAAATCATTTTCTCCTACTCTGTCCAGCTCATACATCTGACCTTGTACACTCTTCTTTCTATGTCCAATCTATTCTTCTATGGAATGTGTTCTCACTAGATACCAAGATATCGACTAATCGCTTTGGCTTCAAAGCCAAGGTACCTAAGTTAGCTTGACAAGAATTTTAGCATTATCATTTTAATTAACTCTTTCAGTATGTTGTCTGAGTAATGACATTATTATTTATTAATATTTATTACTTTGGTATTTATATAAATATATATAATTAAATAGTGTATTATTGTAACACCTTTTATGTTGTGTATTCGTTTTCTGCTTTACACCTACCATTTTTATCTCTGCATCACCTTAAGGTGGACTGTCAAAGAAGGCCTATGGCATTAAGTCCACCATTGCAGTTTGCATAACGTGTAAATAAATAAAAACAATCTACTCTATCATTCTTCTCAATTGTAGTGTCTATTAGTATGTCAGATCAACGAATGTCTATCTGACGAGCAATTAAGTGCCATACCGTAACAGAAAGCCAACAGTGAGTATTGAGACATCCTCGTCTCAATAAACACTACTATTTTTAGATCACACCACTCGCTAGTGCGTGATGATGAATAAATTCATACTTCAGTATTAGTTCAATCATTCGTCGACTATTTATGACTTTTTATTTAGTACTTTGCTGTAATAAAACTCATTGCAGATTCTTTTTCTCTGTTTTGAGGACACAAGAGTTGCCGTTGTTATAATTCTAAGTAATGAATAAAATTTTAATGAGAGTCTGTTTAGTTTTCGAATCTAAAGGCGGGCGATGTTAACGAATGTTAAATAATCTTTAAATTTTAGAAATCTTGCTATATAATTAAATAGCATACGAACCATAATTTTGCTAACCTTAGAACATAGAAGGAGAGGAAACACATGCGGTGTTAAAAGTCATGGATATAAATGTTGAAGGTTGGAAAGGAAAAGGGAGTAAATGAAGAGAAGGCGGGTGATAGAGATTTGTGGAAGAAGGAAACGTATGGCGCCAACTCCAAATGAATTGGAAACAGAATGATAGGATGATAGCAGATATGCATGTATGGTCAGAAATTACTAAAATTCTGTTTATAAAATACTTAAATAGCTCCACACACATCAACCAGCGTCGTGAATCATTCTGTCTATTAGGGAAGACTGTATGGAAATGTGTTAAGTAATTTTTGAGTTAAAAGTGATCAAACAAACAGACAAACTTGGCGAGCAGACTTTATTTTACAAATATGTATAGATGGCATCGGTTATGAAAAGGCTAGCTCTGCCTGCGACTTCATTCGCGTGGAACCCTACTTCCGGAAGTATTTAATAGGTTTTGCCCGTTTTTGTAACGTTTTTTGTAGCTTTGCTGGTATTGGTGGTAGCGTGATATTAAATATCCTTAAACCTTCCTAAATAATATTACTCCAACAAATAATCTTTTTTTTTTTTTTATTTCAACCAGTGCTTTCTAAACTTAACGCCTTCAAACATACAAACTTTTCTGTATGATATTATATTAATATAGATACTCATTTAATTTATTTTTTTTATAAAGTAAACACTTAAGTGATAACAACAGAGATCTAAAAACAATACATTTAGTAATCCCACACAATACCTTACCTATCATAGTCGCATCTTAAATATGGTTAAAATCAAATATATCTTCTATCGAAACTGATTAAATCAGTTTTAAATGCAAATTATATGAATCGAGTAATACCAGGTTTTTTAACATTTTATCGTTTCAATCAGCATACAAATGGCAAGATTGCGACTTATTAGCCTAAAGAACAAGGTATTAATTACTAACGAGTAGCAGAATATTAATAATTAGTTATTTTCTCAAACGATAAATTAATATTATAACGATAACGAGATATACAAAGATAACGATAATTACCATAATCTGCAGCTCGATTGTATCTTTGCAGTTTGTTAATTAAACGTTAAATTAGTAGTATTTTACCCCTTTTTTAACCGTGGTGAAAATCTATTATGTTATTACTTCGTGGATCTCGTGAAACGCATAACCAAGGTTCGGGTTAAGGTAGAACAGATATGTGGCTATTAATTATTCTGAAATACGTGGATATTTTGTGGTAAAATACCACTTGCAATAGACCACAGATATAGCCCACACTTATTCTTGTCTCTGGTAAGAGAAGTTTACTCAAGTATTTTTGTCATTTAAAAAAAAAACTGATTGTGTATAGCGATGGTTTTTTGTAACATTTAATGCCATGATGGCTTAGGTGGTGGCGTGTACAGACCCTGCGGTAATGTACGCGAGTTCGATCCTTGCAGTGTGCTTCAGCTTTCGGTGAAGGAAAACACATCGTGATGAAACCGGGGCTGGGGTTAAAAGATCATAAAATTCGTAAGAGGTGACTGTGGACGTCCCCTTATTAGTAGGCTGTAGGAAGTGTCACTAAAATTGTCAAAAAAAAAATGGTTTGTTAAAATAAAAAATTAATGACGAAAATAATTATTACAGAACACATGTATAAAAATATTATTCTATTGACTTCAAATATATATTAACACTAGGTTATACGCGCGGCCGAGCTCGCGTTTATATCAGATGACGCAATAAAAAGTTTCATACAAAGTTTATTCTTCTCTTTACGCCATTTTACTTTTTCTCTAGAATAAGTATCCTATCGCCATCTCCAGGGTCCCATCTATCTCTATACCAAAATTCACCGTAATCGATTCAGTTGTCTAGGCGTGAAAGTGTAACAAACAAACGTACTCACTTTCGCATTTATAATATTAATAATAATAGCCTCGACATTACATTGTCTCAATAATCTACATGGCACCATTATTTCCAGAAAAAAATCTATATATATATATTGTCTATTTATTTACTCAAATGTTTCTAAAAAAAATATACATTACACAATACATGTACATACATAAACATTTTTTTAAATACTTTATACCTTAGGCGGTATGGCCGCAATCTCACCTGATGTTAAGTGACGATGTGGCTCAAGATGGTGTACACTTAAGCCTAGTGAAGAGACTGGCTCTGCTAATTGATATTTGAAAACAGATTTTCAACTTGAATCTGGTAACTAACCAGGCGTTAAAAACCACCATACTACAATTTCATCACCATGTTTTTCTTCAATGAATTCTCAAGCTTACTCCAGGGATTCGAACTCTTCGAAGTCGTGTCTGCAGACGCTACCAACTGAGCTATCATCGCTTCTATATTTAATTTAAAGACGAGATTATTACCAAGTGGAATTATCTCTCAGCTGGTCATTTGTACATAATAAACAAGTTTGCATATTTTTTTATAGTTAAGGTTTAGCGTTATGGCCACAATCTCACCAGATCTTAAGTGACGATATGGCCCTAATTGGGAGACACGCTAAACCTGTGAAGGAACTGGCTCTCAAGTGCCATTTTCAACTTGAGGGTGGTAGCTAGCCAGACGAGCATTAGAAAAAGCCCTACCACCATGCTATAGCTTCCTCAGGATGTTTCCCCTCATCGAACGCTCAAGCTCATGTAGGTGAAATCGAACTTACGTCCCTTGACGCGGAGTCCGTACACACTACCACTGAACTATCGTCGCTTCAAAAGTATTATACGATGTGACGTCATGAACAACTACTGTGTTGAATTACGCTGGCAAAATAAAAGATATTCGATATAGAATATACACAGTCTCATCTCATAACAAGGGTATTATAATAATGTAGTAAAATAAAATGTTATCGATATGCGGGTCTGGAGACAACACTATTACCCCACGTGGCGTCCGCGATCCTTATCGAGCAACACCAGCTGTAAAACTGAAGATTTATCGACAATTTACTGCTACACGATGGTCATACAAATCACGTACTATTAGCGATGTATATTTATTTTGTAATGTTTTTTTTATTGTGTTGTTGTTTTATATTTAAAAAAATAATTATATTCGTCTTTTGATCCCTATTAATAGTATAAATGCAAAAGTAACTCTGTTTATCTGTCTGTTAACCGATTTTAATGAAACTTGGTACAGAGATAGACTAGACTTTGGAAAAGGGCATAGACTATCTTTTATCGCGGAAATTGTCTTGAAGGGACAAATATAGGGTATGATGATAATTTGAACGTTCGTTGTTGAGGGAGATAAAACTTTGAAGGTGAAGATTAAAGATACTTTGTATTTAGTTACTCGATAAGATATAAATAAACATTTCTTCCAGCGTTTTTGAAATTCCGACCTACGTGGGGATGAAACAGGAGATGAAAGTTTGTATATGTATTACTTAGAAAAGAAATATCCAATAACATATATTATAATGCTGCCCAAAGTTACTATTCAACGCGGACAAAGTGTCCCGGTTAAAGTTATTCCATTATAAATGCTAATAGGATGTATCGATTAAGATCTCTGGAATTACATTTATATAAACGTACGCTAATAAGACAGAAATGGCGTGGGTTAACGGCCTGTCAGATGTTCTTTTTAATCGTTCAAATTTAGGCACGGGTATATTGTGACTATAGTAATATTTGGACCGTTTATTTTGAAAGTGGTGTAAGTCCATTTTCTTTTGTTTCGAGAAGATTAAAGATTACTATATTTGTTGATAATGCAATTTCATTTACCGACCGATTTTAAGTTGTACAAAACATGGGATTTTTTTGAGAAATTAAACACGGACTAGTTATATATAAAAAATTTACATTAAATTAAGAATGAATTACATGATAGATAATTTTTCCCAAAAATGGACTTACACCACTTTCACAATAAACGGTCCATTTGTTAATTAATCGGAATAAACTTTTGCAAGAGTTTTTGGCTACATCAATGTTCTTATTTCAATGCGTAAATTTATAAGATTTTATATAAATGGAGATCGATAAATGTGAACGGGTGTATTGTTAATAATAATTGGAAATATGCATTTTGATTTACCATAGGAACTTCATTGATCCAGTTCAAATATAGGAGAAATCCATCTTGTTAGAAATGTGTTTAGAAATTTTACATCTTACTAATATTATATATGCGAAAGTGAGTCTGTTTGTTTGTTTGTTACGCTTTCACGCGAAAACTACTTAACCGATCATCATGAAACTTTGTACACATATTCTTGGAGGTATTAGAAGTATCATAGGATACTTTTTACTGAGAAAAGAAATCCGAGCGAAGCCGCAAGTAAAGCTAGTATTTTATATGCGAAAGTGAGTCTGTTTGTTACACTTTCACACGTAAACCGCTGAATCGATCGTGATACATTTGAGTGTAGAGATAGATGGGACCTAGGAGACTGAGATTGACTACTTTTTCTCGCGACAAACTTATCGGAAGCGGGGTAAAGAAAGTGATAAACTTTTTGAGTCGTCATCCGATTTCACTAAAGCAATATTAACGAGAGCGAAGCCGCGGCTAAAAACTAGTAATTAATACAAACATTCTACCGACGTGACATTGGCAGAATTATGTATAAAACGTGTTGATATTAAAAAAATATGTCGGAACAATTAAAGATGTATAGATACTAATGAATAAGACAACAGAAGACTACATGGATACATCACTACATACACAGTACATATTTGTTATGAAACAATTGCAGTTTATTGTTGTGTTACAAATAAAACTGTAACTTTGTGAATGTCTCTCTTGTATTTTATTAGACTGTGTGTTAGACTACAGTGGAATTTCAATAACTCGAATGTCAAGACGCTGAAAATTTCGAGTTAATAAATTTTCAACTAAGTCGCAATTTCTATATTTTTACGCTGTAGAGTCAGAGTTAAATAAAACATTGACTTAAATTCTATTGGACATATATTTATTGAAACGTTTAGATATTATTAAAGCAAACGATAGACACATCTATAAAAATCTGTTAACTTCTTTTTATTTAAGGAATTGGCGATTACATTTTTTTTTTTTATTATTTCCTCCGATTCAAACAACGAACCGAACATATGATCCTCGAAATCGTCATAACCTTAAACGTAAGCACAAGCTTACGAGAAACTTACAAAGGTTTCTTTAATTGCTGGTCTGGCATATTGATTCGATAGTGGTGCATCAAAATCTGCCGGATCAGTATGATCAACGTTATTCTGATTAACATTATCGACATTTATATAATAGGTAGCTGGTCATCGGATACCAAATAATCCTTTCAGATTTCATTGGTATGAATTCGGGGGATACCAAATAAGACGTCATTATATTTCACTAACTACGACCGACGGAGTTCGCTTTTTGAAATTCGCGTTATAGAGTATACACACGTATCATCAATATCTCGCAATAAAACTCATTTGTTCGAGTTACCAGGTGTAAATAATTCGAGATTCCGCGTATTTAGGGATCCAGCGGAGGGCAATGGTAGATTTGTTTTCGACTTACTGAGGATTACGACGTAACGAAGTACGAATTATATAGAGAATCCACTGTAAAAAAAAATTGATCTGATACATTTCATGATTTGGGCTCTGGTCCCTAGTTTATGTATAAAAAAGGGTGATAGCAAGCTAACCGGATACCGGAATAAGCCCTACATGTTATGGTTTCATGACGACGTTTTCCTTCACCAATGGCTCATACTTAGGTATTCAAACTCACGTCCCTTGGAGCGGCGTCCGTACACACTACCAACTGATCCACAATCGTTTAATTATATAGAGTATAAATGGAATTTTCTGGAGATTTATAGTGCACCTAAACTGATAGAAGACATTTTGAAACTTTTACTGACCACAAGAAGAGACAGGACAAGGTGTGACAGGTAAGCTTTTTTATAGGTAACAAGTAAGCGCTTGAGCACAATCTCATCTGATGGTAAGTGACGATGATGGATAGCGCTTACTTAGATTTAATCTTTTTTTGAAGACTCCCAGTTTATATGATAAAGTAAAGCTAGTATAATATAAATAGACACTTAAGATCAGGTGAGATTATATCCATAATGCCTATGATAAAAATAATATTAAACTTAACTATAAAGAAAACCGCTAGGACGATACAAACTTTTTCCATCAAAATATTGTAATAACAACGTCCACCGACTGAGACTGAATTAAGATAAACATCAAGATTTTACATGAGATTTAAAAAATATTTATATAATTAAGTTCTCGTGGGTATTAATTATGATGAATTCACCATGAAATGACCGGCGGTACCGATTTGATAAGTCATTAAATATTTACTTTTCAAAATAAATTTATAATTTAAAAAATCAGTCATTTTAATCAGACAGATTAATTTAGCCTATGGTGGCTTTGTGTGTGAAAAGAAATTAAATTTGTGAAATATTATTGATATCATAAGATAAAAAAAGTTAATTTAAAATAAAAATGCGATTACGCAAAATTATTATGGTTCAGTGCCAAAATTAAGCACGCTTTAAAAAAGACAAACAAACATGGCCGCGATTCCCGCTACTTCCCGCTAACAAGTGACAGTTCTATTACAGATTAAAAAAAAAACGAAGAATTAAAAACTGAAAACAAACGCGAACGTACTACTAAATTTTATTAAATGAATTATACACGTCTTCGACGAATTCGAATAGGCCTAAAGGCCGGGGACAGATTTAATCTCGCGTTCATAAAATAATACCTTTACGGGGCGACGGACCACGGGCGGCTAATTAATGGGCTTGTACAACCATTTTACAACATGAAATACGTTCGAAGGGACCGAATAAAATATGAATACCAACATAATATGGAACATATGTTTTTGTGGGATAATTTTATTCGATTCAATTAAATGTATAATGAAATTACAGATTCGTTGGTGTTTGTTTGTTTTTTATTTATTTATTTAAACCTATGTCACTTATAAGTTTGTTTTGGTATTTTAATTAACGTACCGGGGAAATACGAAATATTAGATCGTTGATAAAATTAACAAAACAAATTAATAAAACTCTATTAATTAGCTATAATAAAACTGTAAGGCAAAATAATATAGATATGAGTTAGAATATTCTTTTGAAAATTATAACAACTGTGTGGTTGATTTTGTTATCGATGTCGACACTTTTTTAATTTTTTGTTTATCACCTAGTACGGACATTATTCTGAAACGACTAAATAGATTTTAATTAAACTTGGCACGGTGATAACGAATGATATAGATTGATGTATTATAGCATTAAACCAAAGGTGGGGTTGAGGATAAATTTTGGTTTTTGATAAACATTATAAAACAAGTCCCCCGCCGCAACCGTCTGTTTATTCGCAATAAACTCAAAAACAACTAAACAGATTTTTATACGGTTTTCACTAATAGAGAGAATGATCCACGACGAAGGTTTAGAAGTATAATTTGTTATGCAAGTCCATGTGAAAACGACAAAAAATCGTTGTTGAAGTGAAAACTTCTTTAGTATCAAAGTGATTTAAAACTAAACGAAACGACAGTAAAAAGAGGCGACCACATACTTGTATAGCATATAACGTTTCTTACAATGTCCCAGCGTTGTACATGTGTTGGTATGTGTGTCTGTCTAGTATGAAGTTAATTTTGAAGGTCTTGTGGTAATGTGAACTGCACACACAATTGTTTTCCTATTTTTGTTTCCATAATCTGAGAATATAGTACTTTGAGCGTCTGTACGTGCGAGTAAAGGATTAAAAACTAATTCTTTGCATACGTACGGAATAATTTTTTTTTTTAATGTTTGTAGCTCTGTAAGATATTGTGAGGCACTCAGTATGAAATTAAAAAAAAAGCAATGAGTGTGCCTCTAGACATTTCGACTTTAAAATTGCTTTCACGTGTTGGTGTGGTCATACAGTGATAAATTTAGGACCTTTTATCAATAACGGGGTCGAAATGAATTTTTAACATGACAGTTCGGCGATTGTCCCTAAAATATCTGCATTCTGGACTGAAAGTTGTTGAAATCTCAACATACAGCTGGGGCATTTAATGAAGGTTACAGTTAAGTATTAACAATAACAAATATGATATAAATGAACTGAAGAGCCTACGTCAAAGTTTTTGGCGAAAAAACAGACTCGACACAAATGAGCCTTTTTGAAACAAAAGCTGCTTTTACATTCCGCAAACAGCAACAAATTGAAGAACATCAGTTTTTTGATGAGTCAGAAGAACTTAGAAGGGACACAGGATTGCAGATTAATGGGCGAGGATTTAAAACTTTACGGTGTATGGGGTATCGAATACCATCTTAGTTACCCTAGCGCCAACTTCACCTGCACGCGGTACACCTTGCCCAGTAACCGACGAGGCTCTGTCGACTGTTGTTCCCACACTTAATTTTGGTCATGAAGGTTAACCATGTAATCCTGGATATGTCACAGCTTGGTGGTACAGTTAGCGACCACCCTCGGGTTTAGATTGTCGCAAAATATAGGTTTGGCATGGGCCTTTGTGTTTGGGCACAACGAATGTGAATCACCTGTTTGCTGTGATAAAAAAAAACTGTCGTTACACTGTACTACAACTTTAAACGCGATTATCACGAAACTGGTTTTTAAAAAACTACTCGTGTTATTACTCAAAAAACTATCGACCGATTTGTTTGAAATTTTGGGAGGCTGTTCTCGATGTTATTAAAAATGTTAGATATTTCATGCTAATAAAATACATTTTCGGGGTCAAACATGATGCTTGATTATGTTTATTTGTACTTTATGTAATGTATTGAGTGCCTATAATTGGATCGCATGTCATAATTTACCATTGTAAAGGATGTTAGTGAGTATATAATACGCGCACTGTTGGCGCTGCCTTCGTAAATAAATAAATAAAATAAAAATAAACATGTCGAAAAGATAGCCCTTAATCATGACTTTTATTTTTCAAACAGATTTTTTATATTTAATTATATCCTCTTTTTTGGTATTATAGGTATATCTTTCCCGATAATGTGTTATAAAAACAAAAATGTGTGTGTGTGCAAGTCATACACGGTGGAAGTGAAACTTCTGAAATGTCCCCGATTAAAAATACCTATTGTAAAATATTGAAAATACGTATGGACAATGTTTAGTAGACGATAGTGGGGACGTTACGAAGCATCGCATAAACAGGAGACCGAGAACGTGTAATGTGTTCTATCTCATTCTCTCACCGTCTGAATCCTATACATTTACATGTTTGTATCTCTATCGACTCGCTTTTTCGTTTCATCGAGTTTGAAATCAACGATTCTAAAGAAGAATCACTAAAAAAAAATGTTTTTTTCAGGGCAATAGTTTACGTTTGACAAATGGAGTACTTTCGTACCTGGCGCCTGAAACGACAGACAAGAAATAATTCCGAACCATTTTTGAAGGATAATTTTATTTAATATTAATTCAGAATATATTTTAGAAAGGTTAAATAAAGTTATATTAAACACCTAAAACACAACTTTTTTATAACGTTCTGCAACATTTTAAAAATATGCCTAACTTAGAGGTGTTTACATGAATTTCCCCCATTAAGGTACTATCCAAACTGGTTGAAATATTACAATAATCTAGGGATGCTATAGCAAAAAATGTCTACCATAGCGGATAAGTGACAGCTCGTAAATTATATTACATAATATGAATGTAAATGTTACTCAGAGTACCGATACATGTAATCTCTCTCTCTCTCTTCCAAGCTCTCATATGGTGGTGGGGTCAGCTTCCTTTATTTTTCTCATTCACTTCTCTCTATCCTCGATTGTCTTCTGAGACTTGGCACTCCCTCATGTCCTTTCGCACTACACCCTTCCGCCCCGTTTTAGGTCTTCGTACCTTCTGGATATACTTCTGGATTCTGGATCTTCGACCGGCGAGGGAAAACTGCAGTGCTATATTTCAAACATAGATGGTTTTTTCTTTTTGACATGACCACACCATCGCAGCGTACTCTCCTATATCTCGTCGGAAATGTCGCGTACTCCAAAGCTTCCTCGTCACGTATTCCTTGCGGATTTTATCCAGCCTGGTTGATGCACACATCTATCTCGACATTTTCATTCCGGCAAGTTGGAAGGCATGCACGTTTTCTGGGTCACGGCCTACGTTTCTTACCATTCATATGGACTGAACCTTTAAGTTTAACCGGAACTCTTTTGTCGCGTGTAACACCAGTCACTTATCGCCATTTTAGACACGCTGAGGCTATTCGATGTTGTATGTTACATTCTAAATTGACCTACCTGTGACCACCTCATCCACATACAGAATAGAACACATACCCCCAATCTTTTGTAAGAAATTTGGTGGAATTCTAAATTATTTGGCAAGTTTTCGCTTGCACCTGACTAACGCAGAAGTACGGACATAACATTGATAGGTACTTCATAGTTTTATGTTTAGAATTCTGCCAGCAGTCCTCGATAACGGCCTACTTTTCACCCAAGTGATTCTTAAAAGCTGAAATGGACAGAGCACCCAACAAATCTCTTTTATTTTATAGTATTCCTCATTATATTCATCCTCAGACCGATTGTAATCGGAAATAGATGAAAATCCAGTGTAACAACGAACACGTAATATTAGTAAAACTCCCTATAAAATAGAGTAATGTGGAGATAGTCTCAATTGCGTACTGAATATACCGTGTATTACAAACTCCTTTCTCTTTCTCTTAATGTTATATTTTGTCTTTCTTATAACCAAAAGAGCTTATATGTAAAGCATAAAAAATGTATATAATTCTTGGTATACATGTCACTTTTCCACGGAATCCATCATTGCAATTGAACATTTTTTTAATAATTTATTCAAAGTGGTAATAAAGTCAGAAAGGTGAAAAATAAGCAACTTAACTTTTTCATATTTCGCTCGCATGACTATTCCTTGCTGTATATTGTAAAAAAAATATAATTATTTTTTAAATATTACACAAAAAAGATCTAAAATAAATAACGGAATAAAATTAATTATCTATACGATCAATGTATTTAAAAGTAAAATTATCAGGTAATGTGGTTCTTCACTATCAAAACTATTTTCAACAAACTTTTTTAACAAATCCTTCGTATAGTCTGTTTTGTTTTCACAACAGTAAAAAAGTACTAAATTCAGACTGTCGGTATAAAAACACAAGAGCAAACTGCTCTTTAGAGCTTTTTGTTTTTTATTTAATTTATACAAAACTTTTATAGCTCTCACATTCAACAAAACGCCGGCCGTCGGGCGGTGAGCTCAGAAATAAGGAAGACATCCCGTGCCATACTCACATTCATGTGCACCGCTAAATTAAGATCCGTCTCACACCAACAGCTTTAACAAGCTAAATGCTAAAAATAAAATCCTGGCCAGTGACGAAACACAACCTATTTACGTTGCGACTTTTAACACTAAAAAATTAAACAGTTCAAAAATCCGAATCGCGTCACAGATACATATAAAAAGTTTACATACACTAACTAGACTGCACTTAGAAAACGGTACGAAAAAATAAGTTTTTATTTTCATAAATGCTGTTCCGTATTCGAAACACGTACACTACCGCCGAGAGCGAAAATGGAACTGGTTTGACACGAACTTCCGTTCCGCTTTCCGATTGGTCGACACGAATTAAAGAGATCGATCCGACCAATCGCGATACGTTTGTGCGTTGATGGGCAACGCCTTGCATTGGTCGGTGCGTATATTCGCCATTTTTTCACATTTCGTGAAACAATTGTGATTGTTATGTAGGCGGATTGTTGACAGAGAGCGGCTAACGATTTCTGAAAATGTAGGGAGATATTTTCGTTGCGTCCCACTAGACCGCAAACGGATAACAGCTGATATAATTAAATCACCAGTTAGACGAAAATAATTTTGTAAAATGTGCTTACGAAGTAACGAACGACGCGATATATTATTAATCTAGTATTACTCCTTCAATACAACTATGTTACATTTTTCGCAGGATGTTTTTAGACTACATTTAAATTTATATCTCTACGTGTGTCTATTGTAACAAATACATATACAAACACACACTATACGTTTTAATGGAATTAAAAAAAGGTAAGCAAATAATATGATATGAAAATACAATGGACTATATATTTTTAATTTGTCGCGTGTACTTAAAAAATAATATGGCGAATGAGGCAATAAAGTAGTTGGTTTTTTTTAGGTGGAAGATTTATATGTCGTGATTTATTCTTAATTAAGCTTTCGTTATTAACCATTATATGTTGCGTGATAAAATTGTGTTACTCAGCAGAAATGAAGTTAGATTATTAAAAAAATTGAAATTTGTATAATTTTAAAATATTTTCTACAGTTAGTTGAGTAATTAGTGATAATTAAGAATATGAGTGTTAAGTTACAGTTATAGACAATAATGTTAAGCTACAAAAAAATATGAAAACACCTATATTTAAAGATTTGTTAAAATTTATATCCACCATTCTTGTCACTTGATTGTAATTTGTGAAATGAAAATACAGAAAATAATCCTTACTTTTTTATGGTTAAGGTTTAGCGCTATGGTCATAATCTTACCTGACCTTAAGTGACGATACGGCCCAAGTTGGAAGATACACTAAACTTGTGGGTACTGTCTCTCAAGAGCAACTGCCGAAGCATACCTATCTGGCGGCAGATTGTCAACTTGAGGGTGGTTGTTCGCCAGCTGCGCATTCGAAAAAGCCCTACCAACATGCTATGGTTACCTCACGATTTTTTCCTTCATCGAAAGCTCAAGCTCATTGTAGGTGGATTCGAACCCACGTCCTTCGACGCAGAATCCGTATATTACCACTGAGCTATCATGACTTCAAAACTTACTAATATTATAAATGCGAAAGTGAAATTGTTTGTTTGTTTCTATATGTCATGCTTTCGGGCCTAAACGACTGAATGGTTTGTGATGATTTTCAGTATAGAGATAGATGTGACCTTGGAGATGAAGATAGGCTACCTTTTCTCGTAAAGACAGGAATAAACGTTATGTGATACTTTTTATTGCGTTATTCGATTTGACAAAATCAATATTCGAACGTCAGCCAAGCTGTTTGTGCCAATAGTTATTTTAATTGAGTTACTATTAGATCAGTTCATATGACAATTAGAAAATAGAATACTTATGTATATATGTCCAACTTAAATCAAGTCAAGTTAAAAATCTGCCAACAAATACCTAAAGGTATGTTCTAACCGTTGCAAGTGATAGCCAGTCCCGCCACTAACCTAAGCATGTCTATCGTGTTAGACTACATCGTCACTTAACATCAGTTGAGATTGTGTCCATAGCGCAAATCTTATTAACTGTAAAAAATCTCATCGTAAAGCCTATAAACATTTTCATTCAACTTGTCCATGTCCAATTAAACTCTCATTTGTATTTACAAAAACTTGACCTTTTCGAAACAATCTTACGTCATAATTCGACACATAATAAATCTTCGAACTTTCATTAACACACTCAAACCGAACCCACATGTGTTAAGGCTGTTCAAAAAACAAACATCATTATTATCCAAAGGCTCCCGAAAGTTTGCTCATTTTCGTTCCTATTCTCTACAATTTAAAGGAACATAAAAAAATACACCCCGACTACTGCGTCGATAAAAAATCGAATTACAACTCTATTGGTAAGGGAAGAAGGCTTAGCGATGTATCAATGTTATGTTGGTAGCCCTGAATACGGTCATTATACGCATATTTGGCGGGCTTTGTTGGATTTCGAACCTTTTGTTATGCCGCTCTTTTGTCAGCTGACGTTTAGTGGTAGACATCTTGTTTTTAAATGGCGTAACCGTGAACTGTAGTGAGGGTTCCCGTGTAAAATAAATACGATTTTAATTGGCTTTTAAACAAGGATTGAACAAATTAATAATAATTTGTGTTATAAATACTACTAACAAAAGTTATCCCATATAAAGAAGAAAGAAAAATGAGATGGTTGATAAACGAAATTTGAAATGTATGGTTCATTGAACGTAATTTCATTGATACCATTTCCTTTATATAAAGTGTAAAAATATATTATAAATAATTTTAGTAATAAAGTAAGTTAACAAATTTTACCAAAAATATATTTAACATATATACTTCAAAAGAAAAATTTGTATTGTGTTTTACATCAGTGTGATAGCTCTACAATGTTATCGTTTTAATTTTTTAATAATATAACTTTTATTATATCTACAAGTCTATTAAAAAGTATATTACTTTTATATGTAAAAATTCATTAAAACCGGTATAGTCAATTTTAGTTACATCGAAACAAAGAAAATCTTTATAAATGTTAAATTTAAGTCGATCAGTCAATAGATGACTACGCAATCGCTATTACCACATCAAAATATATGTTATATGTACCGACATAACTGCAGATAAATAAAGCATTTAAAATATTATACGGAACACGCAAATCTGTCACGGGTCTAACTTACCATCTTTTTTTCCCTGTAAACCCTCTTCAAAACACCGGCAGTCAAGTACACATCCCATCATCTATAGAATCACAACAATGGATCGATGTAAGGATAAAACATTATCCCTTGATAATGGTATAACAATGGTTTTTATGGTGACAAATCAGCTGGAAGATTATTTAAATTGTAATGCGATTTGTTAAAAAGGAGCGCACAATAAATAATTGGTGCCACCATCTTGAATCTGACCGCACTAATGTACCTACGTCAACATTTTAGTCATTTTCATTCATATATTGTTTTTATAATGTTGTAACATTGTTTTTCATCCACTTATTAATTGATAATTTGCATGTACACGTGTGACATTGTAAAATATCTTGCCAATTGTCATGGGTCGAGTAAAGGTTTTAGAAGACGATGATTATCTTGTTTAGTGGCACTTAACAAATTATATCTCGTAGTTATCTATTTTAAGATTCTAAAGCGATTTTTTTTTGCTTTTGTGAATGCGCTTAATTTGTGATGTATCTGTGGGATTTCAAAAAATATTTTTCATTTGTTATAGCAATTATTGAGGATGGCTTTCGGTTATTTACCATCACTCTACAATCAAAAGGAGCAAAACTGTACAGAAGTTAATAACACGGCCTAAAATTATTAGACAATTTTTAGTTCCACAGGAGCAAGTAACGGGTACGACCATTTTACATAATGTAGGATAAAAAAAATGTGTTACGATAAAAATCACATTCTGACAGATTATGATCACGCCAAAAAATCCAATATGGCGTTCAAATATCAATAAAACAATTTATTTTCTTCACAATGAGAAAACTTTGTATCACATTGCAAGCTAATAATTACTTGTATTATTATTATTATTACTGTACTTACCTTAACAGAACACTCAATTGTAGTGATAAGAAAAACATATTCAAGTATCATTGAATTTATAGTTTCAAAACCATCCCCACACTTATCATAAACAAGAATCAAGGACTGTATTGTGTAGGTTTTTTTATGTCGAATTAACATGGGGGCTTTTACAATGTGCTGAATAATGGTATTAAAGCCATAATGTTATGGTATTGTTACCCTCTTTGGAGTTCCGTGGACCGGAAGCGGATGTATGAAAACACTTTTTTTTTTAATAAACGTGCCGTTTACACAGGCTCCGTGTGGCGCTAGAATATGAAGTGTCGATGTAAAGAGATATATTTTATTTTATTGTAATTGAATAGTGTCAATCGAATTGAATACGCTTCTTCAAAATTTTATTCTCTACGGACTTCTACATCACAACGCGCAAATGTATTACCTGGGCTCAGGCCAAGGGGTGTGGTGACTCATCAGGAACCAATCAACCAACACTACCCACTAAAACGCACCACGGCGACACCTCAAACTCCAGTGTTGCCAGAGATCAGAGATAGCTATCGCATTTTTTCTAGTCTCTGGTGGGAAAACACTAGTGTACCATAGAAGTTAAACCTTATATAGATTTATTATGCAAATGTGAAGGAAGTAAAGTAAGTTCGAGGAAATTGCTAGAATATGAATTATTTTTTTTTTTATTGAAAAGATTAATTAATAATAGTATGACGTATAAATAAACAGTTTTAATTATTATCTTCTAACAATATTTGTCGTTTTCTTTGAGAGTAGAATTATGTATTTTCTATTTGTACTAAGAAATTTCATTGTAATTGAACACCCAATCCATGAACTTGAACTCCTACTTTTGCAAAGAGCCAGAACAAACGGTGAACAAAAACATAGTGGTGGGTGAAGCCAAAGCATGTGGTGGGGATACTTCTAATGCTCGTCTGACTAGTCATCATCAGCTCTGTTCCAGCAGTCGCATTTACGAGCCAGTCCCTCCACCAAGCTTATCGTATTCATCATCTTGGACAATATCGTCACCTAACATCACGTAACGTAGCCAAATCTACTAAAAATAAAAAAAGTTCAACCGTTTGTTTTATTCTAAACAATGTGTAATAAAACTAGTTTGTACTATCGACTTTGTACGTGTTTATCCCATTACTCAGAATAATGTTTACTCGCCAACCATAAGATTATGATTGATTGAAATACCCATATCTAGGTTGTAAGTTATTAGTTTAAATATTATGAACGCTGAAATCTAGGTATTCCAGTATCTTAGACGGTACTACAGATAATGTCGCAAAACTTAAAGGCCGGCAACGCACTTTCAAGCCCTCCGTTGTTGAAGGTGTTCATGGGCGGCGGTGATCACTTTCCATCTGGTGAGCCTCCTGCCCGTTTACCCCCTATACCATAAAAAAAAAGATACATGAAAGCAATTAAAACACGCATCAGATATACTATATATATTTTTTGTAAGGTAATGGATAGTAAACAAGCTGAAGGCCTTCTGTTAGTAGATGGTTACTACAGCTACAACACCAGAGGTATCACGAGCATGTTACAGGCCTTGGCAGAGAGGTCTGCTTCTCGTTCACTATACCAGAACACGAAGTCTCAAACTGAACCTTTATTTTGCGGCAGTCTAAACCCGAAGGTGCTGGATAATAAGTCAGGCAATAAGCTTACCATCAAGCTGTGATGGACCAAAGGTGAGACCAACAACGCAGGTTACTCGGCAGGGTGCACCGCGTGCTGGTAAGGTTGGCTTGGGTGTCTCAGATGGTATTCGATACCCCTAATTTCGAAATTGTAACTTGAAAATTGACTACGTATAATTGATTTTCATAGTTGTCTACGTTGTCAAAGCAATATTTATATAGTTAAAGGGTTAGCGTTATGGCCACAATCGCACCTGATCTTAAGTGACGATACAGCCCAAGTTGGTAGACACGCTAAACCTTTGGAAAAACTGGCTCTCAAGTGCAACTGCCGGAACACACCTATTGGTATTCGGCGGCAGATTTCAACTTGAGGGTGGTTAGCTAGCCAGACGAGTATCAGAAAAAGTCCTACCGCCATGCTATAGTTTCATGATGATGTTTTCCTTCACCGAAATCTCAAGCTCATTGTAGGTAGTTGGATTTGAACTCACGTCCCTTGACGCACAGTCGCGCACACTACCACTGAGCTTTCATCGCTTCAATAATAGTTCAATATTATATATGTACTTTAATTTCCATAACTGACTCAATCTCTTACATATAAAACCTGCGGAACCCATATACAAATTTAATATTTTGCACTTGACTCACGCCATTACAGAATAAAGCGTACGTCCGATACGGAAGTAATAATTTTAAACCAATGATTCCTTACGATAACTACAACTTTCGTTAGTTCCATTGTGTTGCCAGTTATGAAAATAATTTATCGATTCTGAATCATAGGGAATAGAGTGCGTAAACAGGATTATGGGAAAGCTCAGGATCATTGCATGAATTCGAAGTCGCTTCCATTAACGCGGCATCCGTGCACACTACCAACTGAACTATCATCGCTTCAATGATCGTAATAATAATAATACACAAAGCAAAAACACGTTTGGAAAATCTAAAAGTGCAGACCTCATAATCTAATTTTTTTTGTTTATTTAATAACAATTAAACCACATCGAATCAGACCGTCAAAAGTAATAGGGTTCTATTCCTAATTATACTGAAGCGTAAGAAAAAAAAGGACTCGATTAGTAAAGTATTTCGGTCGTTATCGTGATAACATACAGGATCCGCACATACAGACACACGGACGTTCAAGACGGAAGTTTTTTAACCAGTTTTTTAACTAGTTTAAATGACAAAAATAGCACCAAATTTATCATGAGTGTTATAAATAGTGTATTTTATTGATGTGTGTGTGTATATATTATTTTACAAGTGTAATATATGATAAATAGAGACATTTTAAGTTTTAAAAATCAGTTGTTTTGCGTGAAGTGACAGTAGTACCCACCTCAACGCTTCGCTTATGAGGCGTGCAAAATAAATTTGTATGGCTAATGGCTTGTTTAAGAATAATTCTAAATTCTAGCTATAAAATTCACTCTAACGGGTTGACGAACACCGACGATATGAATATCAATCTATATCTATCCATCTGCAATAAACTTGAGCTTTCGGTGAAGGAAAACATTTTGATAAACCATACCACGGTGGCAGGGCTTTTTCTACTGCACGCCTCGTTAGCTACCGCCCTCAAGTTGAAAATCTGCCGCCAAATACTAATAGGTGTGTTCGGCAGTTACACTTGAGAGCCGGTTTGAACCGAAGAGAGAGAACCGTGTCTGCCAATTTGAGCCACATCGTCACTTACCACCAGGTGAGACAATTGCCATAACGTTAAACCTTAACTATAAAAAAATGATACTCCCTTCCCCTTTTCAGTAGCCCCAAATTTGCAGCTTTATTGCCAGAGATCGATACCGCTTTTGAATTGATTTCAGAGCCAGAAATATCTATACGTATTCAGTGGCGGATTTTGGCCTTGGCCCGTGAGTCCCGGGCCGAGGGCGGCAAAGTTTTAGGGGCGCCATTTCCGAAAAAATTGAAATCAATTTTGTTTTTTATCAACGGGAAAACCGAATGCCTTTTTTTGCTTTGGGCACCTCAAGGTGTCCATATTTAAAGGGTAAAATATTTTTTTGATAATATAATTACTCACGTAAGTACCTAGTTGTATTTTATTTTAAATTAAAAGCAATTTTTTTATTGCGTATATTAATATACCGGAAGAGTTTGTTGGTTTGTATGAACAGATGAACACACTAATCATTGGAGTCGCATTACAAAAAATAGTTTTGTATTTGATAAAACAATGATCAGGAAAGGCTTTAGCATATTTAATATCACGTGACCACTAATAGAAGCAACGCAGTGTTGAAAAAAGTTATCAAAACTGGCAATAATTATTATATAAAAGCGTTGATAGCTCAGTGGTAGTGTGTACGACTTCGCGTCAAGGGACGTGAGTTCGAATCCAATCACCTACAATGAGCTTGGGCTTTCGGTGAAGGAAAACATCGTGAGGAAACCATAGCATGGTGGTAGGGCTTTTTCTGATGCCCGCCTGGGTAGCTACCGCCCACAAGTTAAAAACCTGCCGTCAAATACCAATAGGTGTGTTCCGGCAGCTGCACTTGAGAGCCAGTTCCTCCACAGGTTTTGCGTGTCTACCAACTTAAGATCAGGTGAGATTATGGCCACTACGCTAAACCTTAACTATAAAAAAAGAAAAGTAGACGTACGTATGTATGGACTCCACGATGAAACCTTTATGTATGGACGTGCCATCTCTTTAAAGAAATGTTTATTACGGCCATAGATGTGCCGTCAAATATTGTAGATTTTCCGATTATAGTACTACAAAATACTTGAAACTCAATACTCATTATTTACTACACGAATACGGTCAAATTAACTTGGGCCTAAGCCAACATCGAACCATCAGAATCCATCACAGAAAATTAAAATTATTTCATTCAAATTATCCATATCAGAAAATTCTTTAACCTATCGTTTCAAAACGATGTATTCGTTCACCGAAACTGATGATTAGTATTCAAAGGCGCTACTCCCTCACCATCACAACTTTAATTCGTCGAGATCTAATGTGCTGATGCGATGCAACCAGATCTCTTTCCCTCGAGACATCTCGAACATGGGAGCAGTTACGAGATGATATTGTTTTTCAAAATTATACATAATAATATTATATGCAACACAATCGGCCGTCAATGATTTGGTATACACGATAAAAAGGTAACTGTTGAGGGTCGCCATAAGTTACCGTCGAGCGTCGGTGTCGCGTTACCCTCCTGTAGGTCTTGTCACTCGCACCTCGCCTCGGTACGGCCGGTGGTAACTGTCGAAATTAATTTTTCCATTTATATTTTAAAGTAAGGAATTATATACATTGGGAAGACACTGGCACCTGAGATACAGGTTAAGAAAAAACCTAGTTCAGGTGACAGGCCTTAACTTTATGTTGGAGTAAAAATATTTTTTGGAAAATAAATTATTACTATTATATTATTATACATTTAAGTGACAACGAGTAACTAGCAAAAATGGTATTAAAATAAACTTAACGTTGAAGCTCGTTTACAAGTCTTCACAAATATTCCTTACTAATATTATAAATGCGAAAGCAAGTTTGTTAATTACACTTTCACGCCTAAGCCTAAGAATTTTGGCAAAGAGATAGATGGGAACCTGGAGACGTAGAAAGGCAACTCTTAAACGCGAATTTTTTTTTGAAGTGAGGTAAAGAAAACGATATACTTTTATTTTTTTATTGCGTCATCCTAATTATTTGACAGATATTAACGCGAGCGAAGCCGCACGTAAAAACTAGTAAATTGATAAATATGGACAGAAAAATATAATAAATCGGTGATTTAGAGAAACTTAAAAAATCAGCAAAATATTACCAGCCATGAACAAAACAGAAAATTTAATCACAAAACTACCTCAGCACATTATATTTACACATGGATCATAAGTTTTCTTTATTTTATAGGGCTATCTGTATGGCCACAGTCTCACCTGATGTTAAGTAACGATGTAGCCCAAGATAGTGGACACGCTAAGCCCAGTGTAGGGGCTGGATCTCGAGTGCTACTGCCGAAACACGCTGATAAGTATTTAGTAGCAGATTGTCAACTTGAAGGTGGCAACTAGCCAGAGGTGCATCAGAAAAACCCTACCACCAAACTATGATTTATCACTATGTTTTTATTTACGGAAAGCTCAACTCGTCGCAGGGATTCGAACTCACTTCCATTCACGCGACCATGTTTCTAGCTGAGCCAATATCGTCCTATATACTATTATATACAGTATCTGATATGCTTCGAATATAAAATATCATGCATTGATCATTTGTACAATTTAGTTATTTTTCATACTTTATACCTACCTTATTACCTACAAACTATTTACCTTTTACCCCCTAAACAGTATTTTGAAGTTATACAGAATCGCGATAATATAATATAACATTAAATTAAAATGATTGTTCCTACTTAAAATGTTGTAAACGTGTTAAATAAAATTTACGTGAATAGACATAGTTCGATATTATTAAACAAATGTAAATAGAATGCAACAACCTTTTCTATTATTATATGACCTCAAATATCATTACAGCAACTATAACTGTAGGCAACAACTTCAGTTTGTTTAGGTGAAAATATCGAGCTGACACAATGACTCTCCTCTTCTGTTTACAGTAGATTGCTATAACCAGTGTGTAGTTGTAATTTATATTTATATACTAGCGGTGCCCGCGACTTCTTTCGAGAGGAATTAACAGTTATTTTATATTTTTTTGTCACATTTTGTAACCTTTTTCGATACAGCTTTGCTCCTATTTGTGATAGCGTGATGTTAAATAGTCTAAAGCCTTGATCAATGATAACTGTATTAAATACAAAAATATTTCTTTCCGTTTCACTCGTAGTTGCTAAAATTCGCGCGTTCAAACAACCAGACAGACAAACTTTTTATTTTATTATATTGTTAGGAGTAAGAAGAGGAGTGGTTTAAAATATTAAGAATAATACAAATCTCACGTATTTTCAGTTAAATTCCTTGGGTTTCAGCTACGTACGATGACTGTCTCGCCTCGAGTGCTTCGCTTTATCTAAAGCCATCGCATAGACTGGACTCGTCTCGAGTGTTGCTACGACTGAACGTCGCGCTTATATATCAATCTATGTTAAGAAACAATCCTCCTTGAAGTTACTGCTAACAATATTACTATAGATATACAACAATTACATACCAAAGTTATAAGTAATAAATGCTTTTCTTGAAGGAAGTTGTGCAAATGTCCCTAATTATGATGGACTATAAGGAGCAAATTCGTAATTTAAGTTTTTATAATTTACATATTAAGTCTCTTATCTCCTTCGCAGACTTCTAGTAGATTCTATGTAGAACACATGACACAACAACTAAAAAGAAAATTATTTATGAAGATAATTAAATTTTTCAGTTCCTAGGATTAACGCGTTCGAACAAGCTTCTTCGCTTTAAAATATTAATATATATAACTCGGGTCACGACTTATTATTAGTTGCTTTGCTTTGTTTTGAGCTTGAATATACACGAGACATTCAATAACTCATGTCATAATTTTAAATAATCTCAAATATTACCCAGACAGTTTTAACTTAAAGTTTTGCACGAAGTTTTATCTTTCTAAATAATACTGGCAAAACAAAACGGGTGAAATTCTTCACAGCCGTACGCGAAACAAATCCCCTAGTGATAAAGTTTGCTCACATCACATAATATCGGGACGTAAAGTGCGCTTGAAGAATTCCGAGAATTCCCTCCGCCGAGGACACGCCAGTGACGTGTATCTTCACGACTTCACACTTAAAGGTGATCAGTCGGACACAAGCTATGACATACCAAATAACATATCAAAGAATTTGGGTTTATCCGACACAGATCAACTTCATAAGATAAATGTCAATTTCTTTTATTAAGTAGTAGCTTTTATTCGATTCGATCGCGTTAATACTAATTTTGTTCAACGAATTCGATAACGCAATAAAATGTTTCATACGAAGTTTATCCCACTGCTTGTAAGTTTTTCGCGAGAGAAAGAAGTCTATCTGCGTCTCCATCTATCTTTGTTCCAAATTTCATCACAATCGATCCGGCGGTTTAGACGTGAAAGCGTAACATACAAACAAACTCAGTTTCGCATTTATAATATTTATAGATGTATTTCAAGTGAACACTTTAAAATCAAATTTTCTTGAAAACAATTTTATTTTGCAACCTTGGAAAAAAAAGTAGAACAGAACAGAAGAATATTTTATACGAGGTGGTCACTATAACTCCTGAAAATATGGACGTAACGAGATTAAGTTTCGTTTATTAACTTTAGAATAACATCACACAGTTATTTTATATCTGTAACCTAGTAACCGTAGTTTAATAATAAAATGGAATTTTGCATGCCTCATTGTTTTATATTTATTGTATTTACATTTACAAGTTCTAGGTAATGTCAATGTTTTTCTATTTAAGAATAATGCATAGATACCGAAATCATACAGCCGAGTCAAAGGTAATTTCATAATAAAGAGGTTATCGCTTTAACAGGATAGAGACTCTATGTAAAACTATCTACATAGTTTAAGTGGCAAGCAATAAATCATGCTTGCTTAAAAAATATAGAATAATTAATAATAAAATAATGTTTTTTTTTCTTCTTAATAATTCAATTAATGGAATGAGGCGTGTACTTTTGGATTTCTCAAACTTCCCAAGCGTGGAGCTAAAAATTGTATAAGCAGTTTTGCCCGTTTTTTGTACCTTTCTTCAATAAACAAACAATTATTTATCTTTCTTAAATCTTCAATAAAAAGTATCCTATATTACTTCTAATACCTCCATGAATGTGTACAAATTTTCATGATAATCAGTTAAGTAGTTTTCGCATGAAAGCGTAACAAACAAACTCACATTCATATTTATAATATCAGTAGGGATATGTAAAAATATGAAAGTAGGGCGTGGTCACGTAAAATTATCCACTATTTTTTGCCCGTTTTGGTAACGTTTTTTAATACAGCTATGCACCTATTGGTGTTAGCGTGATGTTAATAAGTTTAAAACCTTCCGTAACGATTTCTCTACCAAATACTGACGGAATTTTTGAAATCCGACATCTACTCTCTGTGATTTGCGCGTTCACACAAACAAACAATCAAAAATCCGCTTTTTAATAATATTAATATATAGATTCATATACATATAAATTGAGATTAATATCACTCACTTACCCCTAAAAAGTTCGGTGAAGCTTTCACCAGCGTATGTCCGGTTTTTTTTATACAGTTTTAAGGCTTAGCGTTATGGCCATAATCTCACCTGATCGTAAGTGACGATACGGCCCAAGCTGGTGCACACGCTAAACCTGTGGAGGGACTGGCTCTCAATTGCAACTGTCGGAACATACCTATTGGTATTTGGCCGTAGATTTTCAACTTGAGGGTGGTAGCTAGCCAGGCGGGCATCAGAAAAAGCCCTACCACCATGCTATGGTTTCCTCACGATATTTTCCTTTACCGAAAGCTCAAGCTCATTGTAGGTGCTTGGAAGCGAACTCACGTTCCATGACGCGGCGTCCCTAAACACTATCATCGCTTAAAAAAAAAAAACAACTCATTAGCTCCGCGACCGTCGTTGCATGAGCACGTATTTGTGCTACATTTTTAATAAAGGCTGTTCTAATTTTAGATATCGTAATAAACGTTCACCACGCGCACACAAACGACAGACGAAAAATTATGACATGTTTTTGTATATCAAAATATACGTTAATATGTATTACTATACTAAAATATATCGTGCTATTTATCAGTCGACATATTTTGGTGCCGTAATAAAAATATATGTTATAGCCGCGTATGTGGTCACTCGCCGATTACTATAGAAGATATACCGTAATATACCTTGCTATGATTTATATTATAGCTTTCTCTGTTTCGGGTTATCATTATTTTGAAAACAAGCTATATCTGCGACTTCATTAACCTAATTTCCAACTTTGAGGACATGATATTATTAGGCCAAAATCTGGAATGAGTATGTAAGAGGGAGTTTGAAAGTGGTATAGTGGTAGAGAAGTTGGAATGGAATCGTTAGTCTTAGTTGGTACATGTCATGGGACGAGAGGAAACGCATGTAGTGAGAAAAGTAATGGATATTAATGTTGAAGGATGGAATTGACGAGGAAGGCCAAAGAAAAAATTAAAAGAGAGTGTGAGGAAAGAGATAAAAGAAAAGGGAGTGGATGAAGAAATGACTAGAGATTTGTGAAGAGGAAAACGTATTGCGTCGACACTAAATAACTTGAGACCAGGACAAGAAGGAGGACATAATATTATTATTATTATTGAAACAACGATAGCTCAGTGGTAACGTTTACAGATATCGCGTCAATGGACGCTAGTTCAAATCCCTGCAACAAACTTCAACTTTCGGTGAAGGAAAACATTCTGGTGATATCACAGCGTGGTAGTAAGGCTTTTTCAAATACCCGTCTAGCTAGGTACTTACCCACAAGTAGAAAATCTGCCAATAAATACCAATAAAAAAGATAATAAAATAGGTGTGTTCTGGCAGTTGGAATTGAGAGCCGGTCCCTTCAACAGACGTAGCGGATCCGCTATCTTGGATCACATCGTCATTTAACACGTACAAAGTAGCAAAAAAAATACATCTGATATATAGTTTACCAACAAATATAAACAGTACGGAAATAACTCAAAACCTATAGGCGAATTGAATGACTATATATTTACGCGTTAGAGAGAGACGGCGTGGCGTGCGAAAAGGAGAGATACACTTAAGGCTTTCACGGTGGGCGGTACTCGGTTAGACACACCTTATAATAATAAGTTATTATAAGACTTTCATCACGCTATACGTAAGCGAGGTTAGGTAGGCAGTGATTCTAATCGTGTATCGTAATTAGTTTTATATATATTGATTTAATATGTTCACTGAATGGTCGAAATTAAATTATCAAATTATTATTAAAAATTTAAAGAAAATATCTGTTAACGTGTCCGAAAAAAAAGTGTTTTTTATTGATCAAATCAAATCGAATCCAAAAACTTTATTCAATTTAGGCTCTAAGAAGGGATTTATGATAGTATAGCTACTACCGGTTCGAAAAGTAACGCAGTCATCGAGGAGAAACGGCGAGAAACTCAACCTGAACCTTTTTTTTTAGATCTTATTTTTATATCATTTCCATATTTACAGTAGTTATTAGCGAGTGTACAGAGAGAGGTGTCAATTCCACACATCACGATCGCTCACATATTTTCCACACTGTATAATAAATAGCTTTTTGACATCAAAACCCGTCCGACACAGTGCTTGAACTTGTCGTCAAGCAATTCAATAATGTGCTTTGGGACTTTAAAACGTAACAATAATATATGATATGATGTATTCAAAGGTTCAGTTGTACTGAAATAATGACGTATGTTTAACTTAAATATCATGTCAAGTAAGTAAAACATTGTGTATGTAATAGAATCAATATAAGTACACACCAACATGTATTTGGCGACAGATTTTCAACTTGACGTATTGTGAAAGGTGTCTCTGGTTTTTGGCAACACGGAAGTTTGAATTGTCGCCGTGGTGCGTTTTAGTGGTTAGTGTTGGGTGATTAGCATTCGATGAGTCGCTACATACCCCTCACGCTTTGACCTGAGCCCGGGTAGTGCGTTTGCGCGTTGCGTTGAGGAAGTCCGTAAAGACTGGGCTTTTAAACACCACGTTAACAAAAAAAAGGTGGTAAACAGTAAGGCGGGCATTTGAAAAAGCCCTACCACCATGCGTAAACTTTCTAAATCCATTTAATGTATGGGTTCATTTACACAGGTATTCAGTTCCTTCACAGGTTTAGCGTGTCTACCATCTTGGGCCGTATCGTCACTTAAGATCAGGTGACATTATGGCCATAAACCTAAACCTTAACTATAAAAAAAATATTTAAAAAATGTACGTAGGTATATCTATAGCAATATTACTAAGCGAAAAAGTTTGTTTGTTTGAACGCGCTAAATCTTAGAAACTAACAGTCGGATTTCAAAAATTCTTCGTAATCGATAGAGCAAATTATTGAGGAAGACATTAGGCTATTTAACATCACGCTACCACCAATAGGAACTAAGCTGTATTGAAAAAATTATGAAATATAATTTTAGTTACACGTGAAGGATATTGCAGGCACAACTACTAGTTAATAGAATTACCAACATACTAACAAACGAACAGACACATTTTTAATATGCGTGTACGTTTTTACCCATTAATATGTCGAAGTTGTTGTCAATATGATTTTGCATGTAAATGACTATAAAATGTTCGATTTATATGTAAATCTTGTTATTACCGGAAACAGTTTAAAACAATATCGTACCTCCCTGTACCAGTGTTTTACGTAAATTGCGAATCTTTTTTAAAACACAACTAGGGGTGCATGTCACACGATGCACTAAACAGCCAGGGCCGTCTTTAGTGGGGGTCCAAGGGTACATTTGGGCGTGCAGGTGAAATTGGCACTAGACTAACTATTTTTCTATGTAATAGGGGGCAAACGAGCAATCATGTCATACGATGGTATGTGATCACCGCCCCCCATGGACACCCAACACCAGAAGAATGACAGGTGCATTGCTGGCCTCAATAGGAGGAACTGGCACTCAAATGCCACTGCCGGAACACACCTATTGTTGTTTGGTGACAGATCTTCAAATGAGGGTGGTAGCTAGTCAGGCGGGCATCAGAGAAAGCCGTACCACCATGCAAAACTAAGATGGTATTCGATAATCTTTACACCACACAATCAAGGTAATATCTATTTTTAAGTGCAAATTAAAAAAAAACGCATTTACAATCCTTTTTTTTGGTAGAAATACATAGCGTTAATAGTGTAATAACATTCTTGTTACGCGTTACTGTATCATTCTTGATGTTTATTTTCAAATGACACTTAATACATAGCACGCCAAGACATGAATTTAAACTACTAACTTTAATTCTAGACGTCTGACATTTTTGGCGTAGGGTGTACCGCAAAAATTTAACGATTATGGCATAGTATTATTGGTTAAATTCGATTACTTTAGTAAATCAGCTGGATTTGCGTCAGTTTTTCTAAGCTGTATATTGAATATAGAGCAAGAGCCCGTGAGTGCCAGACCTTCGGATTTTTATAAAAGCTGAAAATTTTTCTATGTGTGTCCCTAGTACAGGTAAGAATGATCCCCACCCATGAAGCTGAGGCAGCGGTGGCTTTGGCAGGTAACAGGTAACAAAGGTGTATAAAATTCCATCTCAAATTTATCATAAAATAAAACTGATTTTTTTTTATATTTCATTCATAATAATATCAAAACTCGCGTTGCTCATTGCCAGACAGTTGGTATGGTTGCAACCCTCTGCCGGACACCCTTAAACTGTTATAATTTATAATTATACTTACGTTATATTATAAAACCTAAATTTTATATATAATGTTTTGGGGGCCTATTAATCTATGTTTACATAATAGCCGGACAGTTTCGACGGTTCTATCATCTTGCCAGACGCATTCAAAGTGAGCAGTAGTTCGGAGAGCAAGAAGCGTATACAGTAACTAGTGCGAGTGAGACAGAGCGCTTGGTCTATTGCGGCCCTTCACTGCGCATCAGCTGCTGTTTATTGTACCTATCTGGTGAACGGCTATGCTCATAATAAATGTATTATTTTTCTGTGCAGTTTATAAAATAAATGTGATCAGTTGTAATAAAGTGCTATCATGAGTGACGAAAAAATAGTTTGCTTTGTTTGTAAGAAAAGTGATGAACATATAATAATATTTTATGAGGAAACTTTAAAAAAATGCCAGACTATTCTTAAATTACGAAAAATACATAACCTAAAGTACAGAGACATAATTTTACCCAGTGAATACACCGAGAGTGGTTATCACAGAGTATGTTACAAGGTATTTACAGATCTTATGAAAAAATATTTCACCTTTCAACCATTGAGTGCTGAAAAAAAAAGGAAAAAAACAAGGGAGTTGTGTAATTACAAGCAACTCATCTTCAAACTTGTCGTCAATACGAGATTTGAGTTCTGAACTACCTGATCCACAGTCTCCGTCAACAGAATCTTCATCTCAACTAATTTCACTATCCCAGTCCACAGAAACACAACCTTCGACATCTGAAAATGAATCTCATTTACAGTCTGTATTCACAGAATCTCCCACGACATCTCAGCCAGCTCCAATTTGTGAATCAATAGATCTACAATCTGCAACTCTTCAAGATATTTCTGACGTTTTTGAACCAGAAGTTAGTGATAATAATTTTGTATCTCAAGATGTTAATATTTCGACTGATAATATTGCTGGTAAAAATGATAACGAAGTTGTTTGTATATTTTGTAATAAAAAGAAGAAAAAAGTGCGATCGAGAATGCTTCCGCTTCATGCAGCTGATGTTCAGCAATTTAAAGATAGTGTCAAACCTAATATTGAAAGTCATAAAGAGTTTACAGATTTTTCTAATAATTTAAGATATGTGGACCTAACTAAAATACACGCCAAATTAGGAGAATCTATTTGCAGAAGCTTACCTGGACTACACGCTTTCACAGGATGTGATTCCAATCCTGCATTTTAAAGAAAAGCAAAATTGAAACCGTTTAAATTGTTAAAAAAATATGTAGAATTTCAACAAGCATTCATGAAGTTTGGTGACAGCAAAATCATCGAAAATAACAATGAACAAGTATTAATCTTCGATATAATTCAAAGTTTTATATGCTATCTATACAATATGAATGATATCAATGATGTTGATGCAGCTAGGCTACAAATGTTTATTAATTCGTATACAGTATCTGATGTGAACGAAGCTTTTAATCGAAAAAAGTTGCAAAATTTTGATGCTAGCTGTTTACCACCTTGCAAAAGTGAGCTATTGCAGCAATTTTTGCGAGCGAATTACATATGTAGCATATGGAACAACGCTCACTTACAAAAGCCAACAGCATATAAACCAGTAAATAATGGTTGGATACTGGAAAATGACCACTACTATTTCAAATGGTTTGAAGGAGATCAATTACCGAATTATGTCAGCGAATCTCTAAAAACAGTTCCAGGTATTTGATAATTATGTTAAATTATTGTATATTAATTTTGGTCTATTTGTAATTAAATTAACTTGTTTTTTTTTTACTATTGCAGAAAACAATGAAGAAGGCGATATTGAAGACGATCAATCCACAGAATGGAATAATAGTGACGAGGAATATGGATGTATTGACGACGACGATGAAAATGATGAAAATGTTTAAAGATTTAATCAAAATAAATGTATTTCCCTGTAACTTTTTTATTTAAAAAAAAAATTGCCCTTTGATATAATAAACAATAAAATTTGATTTACTTTAATTCATTGACTTTACAATTTTGATAGAATTGAAAATAATAAACTTCGTAAAAATGAAAAATAATATAAATAAAATTATTACAGGTTCGATATGATTGAAGTTGTAATACAACAATTTTACTGAGTATTGTTTTAAATATTTGTTATTCAAACTGTAAAAATTTATTTAATGAAATTTCTTGATTAAAACAGTCAGTCAACAGCGCTCTGTCTCACTCGCACTAGTTACTGTATACGCTTCTTGCTCTCCGAACTACTGCTCACTTTGAATGCGTCTGGCAAGATGATAGAACCGTCAAAACTGTCCGGCTATTATGTAAACATAGATTAATAGGCCCCCAAAACATTATATATAAAATTTAGGTTTTATAATATAACGTAAGTATAATTATAAATTATAACAGTTTAAGGGTGTCCGGCAGAGGGTTGCAACCATACCAACTGTCTGGCAATGAGCAACGCGAGTTTTGATATTATTATGAATGAAATATAAAAAAAATCAGTTTTATTTTATGATAAATTTGAGATGGAATTTTATACACCTTTGTTACCTGTTACCTGCCAAAGCCACCGCTGCCTCAGCTTCATGGGTGGGGATCATTCTTACCTGTACTAGGGACACACATAGAAAAATTTTCAGCTTTTATAAAAATCCGAAGGTCTGGCACTCACGGGCTCTTGGACCAATACGCAGCTTTCAAACACAATATTTAGGATCGTGATCTTTTTTAGCTACCGATGAAACAGAAATAAGAATGAGTACCGTACATGAATACTATTTCTTCAAACTGTTTTACTGCATATTTGTTTTCATAGTTAAAGGTTTAGAGTTATGGCTATAATCTCACCTGATCTTAAGTGACGATACGGGCCAAGTTGGTAGACACGCTAAACCTGTGGAGGCTGTCTCTCAAGTGCAACTGCCGGAACACACCTATTAGTATTTGGCGGCAGATTTTCAACTTGAGAGTGGTAGCTAGCCAGGCGGGCATAAGAAAAAGCCCTACCATGATGCTATGGTTTCCTCGCGATATTTTCCTTCACCGTAAGCTCAAGCTCATTGTAGGTGGATTTGAACTCACGTCGCTTGACGCGAAAGTCCTTACACACTACCACTGCGCTATCATTGCTTCGAAATTTCGCTAAGAAAATATCATACGTGATGTTTATTTAAAATTAATTACTTAAACATTAATTCAATATTCAGTTCCAAGGTAAAGTATATATTTTCCGATATTGATAAAAAAAAACAAAATGAATTATTTATTTTCCGCTTCTTTTTTTAAAGCAAACTAACGTTCAAAATCCCATAAACATGTAAAGACGCCATCTATTGAACTAACATGATAGCTGTTATAGTAAAAACATTTTATTCGCAAATGTAATCAATACAGAAAAATCAATCAAACAGCCATTACAAGTAGTTTGATTGCGATAATGTTTAAAATATTCTCTCACGTCGGCTATAGTATATTATCTATATAGGTAATAATACCCAGGACCAAATAGTTCACTGAGTTTTCCTACCCTTTTATTGTTTTTTTATTTCTCTACTATAGCTATAGTCGAGCCATCAATAAAAATTTGGAAACATTAAATTTTTTCCACCCTTATTAAGTTTCCTCTCAAATTCAATAAAAAGTTTATAATTCGATTTCGACCACTAAATTATTTTAGACATTAATTACATTAACAATTCACATTACTCACGAAATAACAATAATGAATTCGAATAGAATGAAATCCCCAGGACCAGCGTAACATTACTTCACCAGAGACAGCCAAGGGTACCCACCAAGGCTGCAACCAAGCGAGACTGCCGTATGAGATTCCGGAAGTGCAGCAGATGGTATGATATCCAACACGTAAAGAAACCCTGGAGGACAGCGAAGCCACCCTCGACAACGAACGCTTAGACCCTGCGGGAACCAAGACTTGTGTCCTGCAGGACTCGCTGAAAACTATTGGTATTCGAGAACTTATTCCAGCACTGAATCTCTTAGAGGTAGTGTAAGGTTGTGTGTTATCAGGAAACTGAGGCCGATAACTATCAGTTCTCTATCCGACGTTTTATTTTCTATTTTGTGTTGAAATTACTTCAATTATTAATTTTAATATAGTTTATAATTTATTGTATAATATAGGAGAGATGTAATCAAAGTATCTGCGTGCAAAAAAAAAAGTTTCAAACACTCTAAACCTATCCCATAAGTTGTATTGAAATTTAACATCCCGCTAATTGTTATTATAGATGAATATACAGGACACTATTTGTCCCAACAAAACTAAAGGATTCCTGCGGGACAAAGTATAAAATGAAAATCTTACAGTAGATTAACTTCTTGACGAATTTTATTTATTTATTTATTTTATTCATAGTGCAATTTAATGGCCAGATGTGTGCGCACACAATTTTGCCAATGTCACGTAGGTAGAACCATAAACGATGGAGATTGTATCAAACAATTTTTTTTCTATAAACTATATCCAAATAAGGCTATCCAAAGACAAATAGACAATACATGCAAATTATGTATATAATTTATAGTTAGGTTACAAATATACACCACAAAACGAGACTAAAATCTTAAAGCTTAATTTTATTAGTTCTTATAATACTAGACAAGCATTCTACAATTAAGCGATTTACCATAACAAGAGTTAGGAGGCACATAACGTTCATAAAACACGGAATATGGGGGGGGGGTGTAAAAATACCATAGAGAGAAAAACTGTGACTAAAGCAAAAACAAACTAAATCTAAACTAAAAAATATGTGGTCAGGGATTGAGCCACATTCACAAAAAGAGTGATCCTTAATTCTCAGTTTAGCAAGGGTAGGCTTAATGTTATAGACGTTTAACTCTGACAGTCAGCCTCAAGGTGGTACAGAGATAAAAGATGGTAGGTGTAAATCAAACAATGGAAACCCACATAACAACTGTTGCAATACCATGACTACCTTTAATAAATATAAATGCAGGATTTGAATCCAATTTTCACCGTTCGATAGCCGAAAACATAACGAGTTGTTACAGAAAAACATAGTAACTGACAGGTTCTGAAGTTCACTCCTTAAGAAACGATTTTCATATTGAGCCCGCGGTATGAAAATTTGGATTAAAAATGATAAGTGACCTTTGCGCAACGTACTTTTACTTCGAGATAATTTCATTATTTTTTAAGATGCCCTGATTTACCTTCTTCTTACACAATGTACAGTCTACACTCCAATAGTTGTTAAGGAGTAAACTCCGGTCGTGCATCGGAGCTTACACACAGTTTTTTCATTTTTCATTAAAAAGTATTTACGATATCTTTATAAAAAAATATGTCCTGTCGTTCATAATTAATCACCGATTTACTTAAACAGCGGCTACTAATATACTGCTTCTAATTTGCAAAGATAATTTTTAGGTTACAATAAAAAAAAAAAACATTTTGGCGCCTTCACTGTTTTTCCGGAACAGGCTCGATAATGTAAAAATATATGATAGTCTATGGTATTCCAGTACGCTGTAGATGGCACTATGGTCGAGTTGCTAACTACTGGAGAGTGTATAACAGCGCTTGCCGAGATAGTTTCATGGTTTCTATCTCTGTAGGGGAGATGCCGGTTTGGGAAATAACCGGCCAGTTATTAATATTGTTTTGTTTTCATATATACCACACGCAAAGTGTGTTTTGAATACTGATCACACCTATTCATGTTATCGTTTGGAAGTAAATACGTCAGGGACTTTCAGTAGTATGAACTAGAATGAGATTTCTGGGTGTCTCGGTGAAGTAGAAAATAGTGTTATACATTGAGTGTAAAATACTAGAAATCGTGAAAAATTGGTCATCAAGAGACGTGAATTCGTATCCACCTACGATGAGCTTGAGCTTACGCTGAAGGAAAACATCCTGAGGAAGCCATAGCATAGGCTTTTTTAATGCACGCCTGACTAATACACTCAAGTTGAAAATCTTTATGTTGGCTTTCGCACCGTTGATGTTCTATAAATAATTATATTATTGAAACTTTACTAGTCGGGGTCACCAATTGAGGATGTCATAAAAACATAACCCTCTATTCAAAATCTATAACTATACTAATATTATAAAGAGGAAAGATGTATATTTTTGTTTACACTCAAGAAATACTGGACCGATTTCAAAAATTCTTTCACCATTACAATGCTACATTCGCCCTGAGTAACTCACAGGCTATATAACATTTTTTTTTTTTTTTTTTTTTGTTTCACTGGAACGCAGTTGCGGACACAGTTGGTTATAAATAAGTACAATAATATTCAGAAATAAAATAAAACACTTAATAGTAATAAAACTAATTTAAACGGATTTGAACCGTACTTCAACATGAACTTTTCTCGACAACCTACACTTCAGTCCGCCCCGTGACCACGAAGGCCGAAAAGCTTTCGAAACGTCGGGATCAAAATTAATAAATAACCGCGATAAAATCCGTTTAAATTAGTTTTATTTCGATGAATAATATTCGCGTAAGCATAAGAAATCATTGCACTTATTATTATTTTATTAAGATAATCTTCATTTACTTTTTTTTTTCGATAGGACTTATTATGCTGTAAGGGCTTTCTCAGCTTCACGGAGCTTTGGTGGCGCCTACTAAGACACTCAGCCCGAGGCAACGAGTAAAAGGTAGCCATGAAGTGGCCGATTTTCAGCTTAGGCTGTTGCCGGAGAATTATTTATTTTTTCTGTATCCACCACTGACATAAAACAGGTTGCTATTAAAGAGGTTGACCACCACATACCATATAGATTTGAATAAACAGGTACAGCGTTACGGCCACACTCCCAACTGATGTTAAGTGACGATGACACTAGGACACGCTAAGCCTAGTGGATGCACCGCCTGCTGGAACACATCCACAGGTATTTGGCCGCCGATTTTCTAGCTAACTAGGTGGACATTAGAAAATTGTATTATATATATATATATAATACTATATATGTTATATATATATATATATATATATATATATATATATATATATATATATATATATATATATATATATATATATATATATATATATATATATATATATATATGTATGTATATAGTGTTGGTACACATGCTATGGTTTCATCACGATGTTTTCTTTGACCGAAAGCTCAAGCTCATTATTGTAGGTGGATGAAGTCACGTTCCTTGACGCAGCATCCGCACGCACTACCAACTGAGCTATCATCGCTTCATTGCTTAAATAACTTATAACGTTCTTCTGTAATTGGACTGTCCAATGCAAAAACAATTTTTAAATTCCAACCTATAGTTTCTGAGATTAGTACGTCCAAACAAACAAACCCTTCAGCATTATTATACTACTATTACCTATTGCACTTGTTAGTGATAGTGTGATGTTAAATAGCGTAAAACCATCCTCAAGGATTGCTTTATGAAATACAAAGATAGTTTTTAAAAAAGGACTGGTAGTTTCTAACACAAACGAATTTACACAAACAAATATTAACACTTTATAAAATTAATATAGATAGGTTTTGCGTAATGGACACGATCTCACCTGATGCTATGATTTCAACCCGATGTTTTCCTTCATCGTAAAATCATGCTCATTGCAGGGATTCGAATTCACGTCCATTGGCCCGGCATCCGTACACACTATGAACTCAGCTATCATCAATACAAATGTAACTTAACGTACTTAAAATTACAATAAGTTAATTATGCAACAATCACCCTTAGGTTTATTTACAAATGTTACTATTTTATAACCTTTAATGTCTCCCTTCCGACTTATCATACTCTTTTACACGTCAAAGTGAAAACATGACATACTATGTGTAATTTTATTTCATTACTATTGTGGCGGCTGAATCTAACAATAAGTTGCTGGCCGATAGGATATGTTTTATAATAAATGTGTTTTATATATGTCAAGAACACTTAAATTAATTACTTAGCAAAGGTGGTCGTATTATAATAATAATATATATATATATTGCAAATCATATGGTTCGAGGTGTTTTTATTTAATATAGTATATGAACAAATATTATTCAGTATCCTATAATATAGTATTGTATATATTTATATAGATATATATTATCTTACTCTATATTTTATAAATTTTCTGGAACTTCTTATAATTTGGTGTATTTTTCAAAGCTTAAATGATTAAATTATAAAATATAAATTTATGTTGTCACAGAATCGTTGTTTTAAAAGAGTACTTAAACTGATTTAATATCCAACTTAAAAAATATTGCCTGTTTAACTTTTTATCTAAGTTATATAAATCAAGTAATATTAGATTTTATTTCCAAATTCCAAATTACCAAAATAAAATATCGATATAAATTAGTTTCTTATATTCGAGATTGTCGTTGATGTTGGCAAATACTTTTGCGGCTCTAATTCAGAAATAAAAACTACAGTCTCAATAATATTACTCATAGAAATTGCTGTTAAATAATATTACTTATTATTCGGGAGAATTAATAAAATTATATTAATATATACGAATATATATAATTTACAGAGAATTTATATAAATAAAATTCGTAGTATTGAGCAGTGTGTACTGTTGAAATAAACCTATGCTAGCTATATACTGAAGACCTTTATCTAACGAAGAATTTTAATATTATTTATAATGAATTTATTGTAATATTTAAGATAAAAGTTTAAAATTATATATCTAATTCACCAATTCTTTGTACTACTGTAATAATTTAATAGTTTTTGTAGAAACTTAAAATACAGATTAATGAAATTGCGAATTTTATATAGTACTTGGCTTCAAAAATCAAAATATTACTTAGTATGGCAATAATAACCAATAATTACTTGCAAATATAAATTAAAATAATAATAATCATATGAACAAGCAAGGTCCCGCCAAAATAATAAACAAGGTCATAATGTTTGGTAAAAATCTGTTTTGGGAACTTTTGATTTAACCTCAGCAACATTACATATTAATCTATGGTAATTCGTAGTTATGTCCAAATTCTGTAGTATTAATTATGAATATCGATTTTTTTCAAAATTCTCTTTATTGGAACAAATTAAACAAAGGACTAAATTTATGACAACCAACATTAAATATTACATCTTAATGATATTATTCGTGTGAAACTTAATACAAATATAATATATGACAGTGTATTTTAAAATTTTCTATCACAATACATTTCTAATCGATTTCTAATCGATTCCACTAATAACTTTTCCATTCCAATTCACGTGATTACGTCACTCGAGACAAGCTAAGCGCGGAGGGAGATGTGCGAGATTTGTACTCAGTTAAAACTAATACGTCATCTCGTAATATAAAGTGTTATTTATAAATCATATCGTGACTACCTTTATTATTTAATAATAAAAAAGTAAGTAAATCAGATTTGCGTCGCGATAGTTCTCTTTATGGCGGGCAGGCATTGTTTTGTTCCCAGTGCAGTGACTCTTAAGTATGCATAATATAACCTATGTGCACTTTACATAAATCTATGAGGTGGTAGCCTTGTGATTGATGCAGATGCAGTCGCTACGGTAATAGGACGCTAATGGGATTACAATAGTTGTGAAAACGTCATCGGCATAGAGTTTTTGGTGCGTCGTGTTTATCAATTGTTGTTGCATATTGCAGGACGAAGATGCCGGCGGCGCGAGGCGTGAAACGTGCTGCGTCTAAATCTTCGGCGGCTACGGCATCGACGGGACCTAAAAATAAGAAAAAGCGTGGACGTAAGTACCATTCAGTAACCGTACACGGAATGTTTTCTTTAGTTTGTCGCGACGTCAATGACCTGTCAAACAGCGATGGCGGGAAATCGGGCTCTTATTGATACTTTTGTAAATTATGTTTACAATCGGCACATTATTTAAATTAGTCGCCTAATAACAGGTTCCGTTCGGTTATCATTGAATTTTAATTGTGTATATCTTAATTTAGTTTTTCCTATTCGATTGTTTTGAGGTTATTTAGTTGTTGCTTGCATTTTACGTAAAGACGCTGGTAACGCGTGGTTCCCGTTATACGTGATCTAACCTGATTCCCGCCAAACATTATCTTTGTTGTTATAAACCCTAATAAAATGTATATTACCCATGTGAAGTTCAAACAAATATAATTTGTTTCAAAACAACATTAATTACTATCCATTGAATAATAATAATACTGCACTGTTCTCTTTCACTTGACCTCAATATGTCACTTTTTTATTTATTATTCATCGGAATTAACCTACAGACTATAACAACATCAATTTATTTCAATGTAATAAGTACCTATGTGGTATAATATCAAAAATGTGCACAAATGAGTTCTACAACAACAAACAATTTAAATTATGCAATGTAAATAAATGTGTATATAAAAGAACATGTATTTCTTTATAATTATAACAGTACTCATGGTGCATGTATAGATATTTCTTATTGAGCTAAGAGGTTATGTATCCAATTTCTGCTTAGAATTGATTTTTGTTTGAAAAGCATATTTATTATTTGTGTATGCTTATATATATGTATATATATAAATATAGTATATGTACTACTTTGTTCTCATTATACAAGCTTAAATTTGAAACTATATGGCATTGAAATTATCTGTGGATTTAGATATATATCCTCATTTTATCTGTAACCTTTATAGTTATTTTTCTATATTTGAAAAGTTTTATATAAATAAAAGTCATGGGTGTAAGTTTTAAAACTGTCTCGTGGATAACAAAGACCTTGAACCAAATGGTTTTAACTTAGCTCAAATGTAAACTGAAAGAAAGGTCATTAGTATATAAATTTATCACTGCATTTTAGGGTTAACCTTTTAAAGAATGTTGCTGTATAGTAAAAAATATCAATAGTAATACACTTTTTTGCCACATAAATAAAATAAGGCCTTGTATTTTGGTAGTAAATTTTACTATTGACACGACTGGGTGTAAATTGAATTCCCATAATAGTTTGAGATTTCTACAGTCATTTTTGTGTCTGTGTTAAATAAATATCTGTATAAGTTTATCATAATATTAGATCATCATATAACATACTATATTTAGTATTGTGTCAATTAGCCTTTTATAGCATTGTGTTAAGTTAGAAAAAAAAACACTGTACCCTTGATAATAGGTTTTACCATAAACTAAATTATAACTTTTATTATCCCTGACCTTTATCATTTAGACATGGAATGATAAAAAAAGTCTATAAATGATAATAATTATCTTTAAAAAATTTTTTTATCAATTTGTTTATAAGACTTTCTTATTCCAATATGATACTCTTCGAATAAACATTTGTGTGAATATCATAAAAGTACCTCAGTGACCCTTATCTTAACTTCTTTAATTTCAGAATTAGGTTATTAGATAGATGATTTTTCAAAGATTAAGGGCTATTTGAAAGCAGTTCCTGTTTTCAGACAATAAAGTTAAATACATGGTCCCTGTGGATGATTTTAATGGGTATTGCTGGTTTATAGGTTCCCGTTCAGAACCTCGTACTTCTTGTAGCCTCCCCGGAATATAAGGAGGGAGATGTTTGATCATACTTATATCCAAGAATATTGGAGTGATGACATAACTGAAAGTATGAATGAAGTGATGAATGATACATGTATAAACAGTGATAATAACAAAATGATTGCAAACAGATGAGCGTTAGAAAAGAAAATATGTTGTGCCTGGCCAGTAAAGGGAGGTTATAGCATAACAGTGGTGTTTTTCGAGAGTATTATCTATTAGTCCTCACAAGTCAAGTATTAAATAATACTCTTATAGCCTGTTTAGACCTGATTTGATATAGTAGCTCTTTATGTGGGGACATGCATTTATGCATCCCTTACCAGGCCAGAGGAACTGAAAGGGTAAGTGGGACTCACCCGGTGCTGGCAATACCCACTAAAACCCCATGGCCGTCTGTCACCTCCCTAGAGCTATGCGGGTCCGTGCATGCAATCACCGCGAAAGCCTAGCAGTTTGACATAGTACCTTTAAAGAAATGTTATAAAATAACAAAAAAAATTAAATTCATCAATATATATTTTTAATAGGCAAAAATTTAGAATGTAAGCAATTACATTTAAAGTATTGAATATATATTCATAAAAAAAGATGGATGTATATAAACGGATTTAGTTATAGGGCGGGGGTTTTATGACAGAATACAGTTATAGGAGGGTAGTTTATAATGCCGATTAGTATAAAGCGCGATACGAGCGCGGCTTTGGGTATATCCTGCCTCGCCTGCCATGGCACAGTACAAACCAAATTTAGTTTCCAGATCCCGAAGTAAAAGGTTCAGTTAGTACATTTAGGTTTTTCGATTTTTATTAATAGCTAGTACCGCGTTCGATTTTCTCCTACGCGATTCGGCAACAGATCAAGCCGAGGTTCGGTCACACCCTTGCGTGAGTTGCCCCTAGTTCAGGTGAAGCTGTAAAAGCCCTTCAGGCTAACAGTGTAGGTCCCATAAAAAAAAAAAAGCTTTGGGTATAGTCTAAAGCTTGGCGCTTGAGGCGTAATCATCATACATAGCTGGAACATTACCGACGTGACGTAAGATTTATATATCTCTTTTATTGACACTGTTTTTGGTATATATGCTGTAAATCACTATCGCCAATGATTTATATTGGGCAGAGCGGTGAATGTGAGTGTTGACAATTGTTGAAAGGAGGCCTCCTTAAACACACATCCGAAGTTGCAAGTCTCAGACACTGTCTCGTGTTATCTTCGCTCTGCCAAAACTTTTAGGTTTCACAATGTACCTGGTACCCTTACAGAGAATGCGTGGTTTGCTAATAACTTTGTATGTCATCCATTATTATTATCTCCTAAACTACTGTAAGACTTTATATTTCTATATATATGTAATCACTAAACTCCAATACTGTTTATTAAGTGACGATATGGCCCAAGTTGGTAGATACGCTAAACCTGTGGAGGAACTGGCTCTCAAGTGCAGCTGCCAGAACACACCTATTGATATTTGGCGGCAGGTTTTACAATTTGAGGGTTGTAGCTAGCCAGAAGGGCATTAGGAAAAGCCCTACAACCATCCAAATTAGAACAAATGCAATGAAAGTAGACAGAATTTTGTTCTATTATATAAAAACGTGTATTGTTGCTAAACGTGACTAATGGTTGTGTTTAAATTTACTGGATATGACAAAACAATGTATGTAAAACTTATAAGAATGCTAATTCTGTTATTGCAAAAAAACTTGCATATATTTTTTTGTTACTCATTGAAACAAGTAGGCGGTCATTTATGTTTACGTCCATTTTGAGCTTAATGTCAAAGTCTGTAAATGGAATAATGAAGTGAGAGTTAAAAATAAGCATTATGAGCTAACACACCTAAATCATGAGGAACCGACATTTATATTGATGATATAATCTTTCAAATTAAATTAACCACTCATGTTTATTTGATTTATCTTTTACTATAGATAAGTGAACAAATTATTACAAATTACATATATGAATATGCTTTTTTTATTGTCCGGAAATACATTTACATATCTCCTGTTGATTGGGGGAGGATTTTTGGAGCACTGCCTACTTTAAGAAAAATTTAATACCCAAAGGTTACAAATAATTTCATCTAATTTTTTATATAAATATGCAGGTACATAAACAATATTGCTTAGGTTGAATTATTTTCTTTAATTTAGTTTACTTTGTTAGTTCTAAGTAGTTCACAGGAAAATCCATTTATCCATTTTGTCATTCTTTTGAACACCCAATACTTTTTATACAATATTACTTGAATTTTCTATCACTACATCTGATATCCTTATGGCTCACTGGAAGCGGAACTGCCCACTTTGAGAACCTATGATCTAGTGCAAACTGCAAGAAATACTGAAGATTGAAGCAATGATAGCTCAGTGGTAGTGTATAGGAATGCTCGTCATGGGACGGGAGTTCAAATCCAACTACCTAAAATGATTCTGAGTTTTCGGTGAATGAAAACATCGTGAGGAGACTATAGCATGGTGGTAGCGTTTTAGCTAATGCGCGTCTGGCTAGGCTACACCCTCAAGTTGAAAATCTGCCGCCAAATACCAATAGGTTTGTTAGGGCAGTTGCACTTGAGACCCAGATGCTGCAATAATGGCCAGCAATGCACCTGCGATTCCTCTGGAGTTGTGGGTATCCATGGGCGGCGGTGACCACTTACCATCAGGTGACACGCTTGTTCGATTGCCACCTATACAATAAAAGAAAAAAATCGGAAATAACTTTCACATTTCTATATAGTTAAGGAATTTGTAAAAATACATATATTAATAATTATGATTATGAAAAAATCACTTAAATACAGATTTTTTACTGTAATCCTGAAATTCCACCTTATGTGTATATTGAAATTAGTTGAAATTGCTTCAGCAGTTTAAACTGGAAAATGAAATAGTTATTTTCATATTTATAATAATATAGTCTGCATTTTCGGATAGGTGTTTTAGGTCGTTTTTGTATTATCCATAGATTTGGTAGTTACGTAGATATTGTGTTGAGTCAGTCAGTTGGTGATATTTTGCTTATATATATATATATATATATATATATATATATATATATATATATATATTAATATTATAAAGTGGAAAAGTTTGTTTGTTGAATACACTAGTCTTAGGAACTACTAGTCAGTTTTCTTAAATTCTTTTTATATTTGATATTGCAATTATTGAGGTAGGCTTTATGCTGTTTAATATCACGCTACCACCGACAGGAGCATAGCAGTCATGTCAAAAGTTAAAAAACGAAAAAAAAAGAATAGTTTTTAATTCCACAGGAACGAAGTCGCGGTCACAACTCTATATACAGTAGAACCTCGATGAGTTGAAAACCTCCAAATCTCGAAACAACGTTTTGTTCCCTTCCCTTCATACACCAAAACCTCCATTCTCTATAAGTCAAAACTCTACAACTCGAATTTTTGTCGTCTCCCTTGATGTTCGGCTTATAGAGGTTCTACTGTATATAGATTGCCATAGTATAAGTTACACTTAATTTACAACAGAACAATTATTTTTATCCGTTGTATGTTCAGCGTTCGACCATCATCTCACCTGATATTTAGTGTCAGTGTGGTCTAAGATGGTCACTATATATAACACTAACACGACACGAATGACATGGCATGAACTAACATGACACGAACTAACGTGACACGAACTAACGTGACACGAACTAACGTGACACGAACTAACGTGACACGAACTAACGTGACATGAATTAACGTGACACGAACTAACGTAACACGAACTAACGTGACACTAAACCTGGTTGAGAGATAGAAATCTCATATATATATATATATATATTTTTTTTTTTATTTTTTTTAACCAGCTATCCAATTGGAGATACCAAGTGCGCCGAAGAAGCGCGGACGCGTGTTCACATGTGGCCAGGGCGACGTCGGACAGCTTGGACTAGGGGAAGATGTCGTGGAGACAACCAAGTATGTGTATATAAACGAATATATATTTTTTTAAACGAAGCGTGAAGAAACATTTAGTGTGCCAGCAAGACAGTTGGGACTGACGAAGGACATTTGGCCCTACGGCAGTCGATACTGTTACTGGACTGTACTGAAACTTACCATCAGGTGAAGTTCAGTCACTTTGCCGAGCTAGGATAAAAAAAAAAAATATGTAAATCTATTTATATTAATTTACCCCACTGCACTTTGTTTAGCGCGATAAATTCATCCTTACTAATATTATAAACGCGAAAGTAAGTTTGTTACGCTTTCACGCGTAAACCGCTGAATCGATTATGATGAATATTGGCATAGAGATATCCTGGAGACTGGAGTGATAGGCTACTTTTTTACCGGAAAACTTATTAGAAGTGGAGTATAGAGAGGGTTTAACTTTGTATGCAACGTTTCAATCCATCATCCGATTTATTTGACAACATCGTTATTAACGCGAGCGAAGCCGCCGGTAAAAGCTAGTAATATCATAAAGCAGAAAAAGTTTGTTTGTCTGTTTGCACTTGCTAACCTTAGCAACTAGCTTTCTAATATGCTTCCCGTATTAGATAAATAAATTTGAATTCTTTAGGCCGTTTAACATCACGGCACCACAATTAGAAGTAAAGACGTGTTGAAAGAAGTTATAAAAATAGGCAAAGTTTGTTAATTTTTTTTTTTATACGAACGAAGTCGCGGGCGTAGCTAGTAATATTAATATGCGGTAGTTGCGTTCATGGAATATTATACAGTGACATCTATGGTCATAATGATTTCTAATGTTTACGCGAATATTACTCATCGAAATAAAACTAATTTAAACGGATTTTATCGCGGTTATTTATTAATTTTGATTCCAACGTTTCGAAAGCTTGTCAGCCTTTCGAGCTTTTAAATTAGTTTTATTTTGATGATCTTTTATTATGTTTTCAGAAATATAAACTGATACCTGATGTGTACTTTGATGATTTTAAACCGATTGACAGTTTTTTTTTAAACTTTTACAGATTCAAATACGTGACCGCGTTGGGTGATAAAATTGTTGACGCGCACGCAGGCGGTATGCACACCATCGCTTTAGACAGTACTGGAAAGGTAAACTTTTGTCTTCGGTTTTAGTTTGATTTTGTAGGCCATAATCTCATTTGATCATAAGTGACGGCACGGCTCAAGTTGGTAGACACGGTAAACCTGTGGGGGAACTGGGTCTCAAGTGCAGCTGCCGGAACACGCGTATCGGTATCTGGCGGCAGATTTTCAATGATGGTCGCTAGTCAGGCGGGCGTCAGAAAACGTCCTCCCGCCGTACCACGGTTTCCGGTTTAGCCGGCCGTCGGATCCATCCCCAATCCCCCCGGACTGGGAGGGTACGCCTAAACGTATTTCCCCACTTTGAAAATAAAACTAATTTGAACGGATTTCATCGCGGTTATTTATTCATTTTGATCCCGACGTTTCGAAAGCTTTTCAGCCTTCGCGGTCACGGGACGGACTGAGGTGTAGGTTGTCCAGAAAAGTCCATGTTACTGTGTCTACCTTCAATTTCTATTTTTGTCATCGATAGAGTTCCGATCTAACAAAATAGACACAGTAACGTGAACTTTTCTGGACAACCTACACCTCAGTCCGCCTCGTGACCGCGAAGGCTGAAAAGCTTTCGAAACGTCGGGAACAAAATTAATAAATAACCGCGATAAAATCCGTTTAAATTAGTCTTATTTCAATGTATAATATTCGCGTAAACATGAGAAATCATTACGCATTTCCCCACGTAAAAAAAAGGGGGTTCGTCGCATTTGAAGCGACGTCCCTCGAGGTAGCACCGGTTGCGTGTGCAGGTGTGGACGTTCGGGTGCAACGACGAGGGCGCGCTCGGGCGCAAGACGGGCGGCGAGCGCGAGGAGGGCGCGCCGGGCGCGGTGCCGTTGCCGGGCGCGGCCGTCGCGGTCGCGGCGGGGGACTCGCACTCCGCCGCGCTGCTGCACAACGGGGACGTCTACGCGTGGGGCGCCTTCCGGGTACGTACATCTCCAACTCACCTCCCCGTACATCTATACTACATACTGACACAATATAATGCACTCGATACCGGGGACATTTACGCGTGGGGCGCCTTCCGGGTACGTACATCTCCAACTCACCTCCCCGTACATCTATACTACATACTGACACAACATAATGTACTCGATACCGGGGACGTCTACGCGTGGGGCGCCTTTCGGGTACGTACATCTCCAACTCACCTCCCCGTACATCTATACTACATACTGACACAATATAATGCACTCGATACCGGGGACATTTACGCGTGGGGCGCCTTCCGGGTACGTACATCTCCAATTCACCTCCCCGTACATCTATACTACATACTGACACAACATAATGTACTCGATACCGGGGACGTCTACGCGTGGGGCGCCTTCCGGGTACGTACATCTCCAACTCACCTCCCCGTACATCTATACTACATACTGACACAATATAATGCACTCGATACCGGGGACATTTACGCGTGGGGCGCCTTCCGGGTACGTACATCTCCAACTCACCTCCCCGTACATCTATACTACATACTGACACAACATAATGTACTCGATACCGGGGACGTCTACGCGTGGGGCGCCTTCCGGGTACGTACATCTCCAACTCACCTCCCCGTACATCTATACTACATACTGACACTGTATAGTGTACTCGATAACGGGGACGTCTACGCGTGGGGCGCCTTCCGGGTACGTACATCTCCAACTCACCTCCCCGTACATCTATACTACATACTGACACTGTATAGTGTACTCGATAACGGGGACGTCTACGCGTGGGGCGCCTTCCGGGTACGTACATCTCCAACTCACCTCCCCGTACATCTATACTACATACTGACACTGTATAGTGTACTCGATAACGGGGACGTCTACGCGTGGGGCGCCTTCCGGGTACGTACATCTCCAACTCACCTCCCTGTATATCTATACTACATACTGACACAATATAGTGTACTCGATACCGGGGACGTCTACGCGTGGGGCGCCTTCCGGGTACGTACATCTCCAACTCACTTCCCCGTACATCTATACTACATACTGACACAACATAATGTACTCGATACCGGGGACGTCTACGCGTGGGGCGCCTTCCGGGTACGTACATCTCCAACTCACCTCCCCGTACATCTATACTACATACTGACACTGTATAGTGTACTCGATAACGGGGACGTCTACGCGTGGGGCGCCTTCCGGGTACGTACATCTCCAACTCACCTCCCCGTACATCTATACTACATACTGACACTGTATAGTGTACTCGATAACGGGGACGTCTACGCGTGGGGCGCCTTCCGGGTACGTACATCTCCAACTCACCTCCCTGTATATCTATACTACATACTGACACAATATAGTGTACTCGATACCGGGGACGTCTACGCGTGGGGCGCCTTCCGGGTACGTACATCTCCAACTCACCTCCCCGTACATCTATACTACATACTGACACAACATAATGTACTCGATACCGGGGACGTCTACGCGTGGGGCGCCTTCCGGGTACGTACATCTCCAACTCACCTCCCCGTACATCTATACTACATACTGACACTGTATAGTGTACTCGATAACGGGGACGTCTACGCGTGGGGCGCCTTCCGGGTACGTACATCTCCAACTCACCTCCCTGTATATCTATACTACATACTGACACAATATAGTGTACTCGATACCGGGGACGTCTACGCGTGGGGCGCCTTCCGGGTACGTACATCTCCAACTCACCTCCCCGTACATCTATACTACATACTGACACAACATAATGTACTCGATACCGGGGACGTCTACGCGTGGGGCGCCTTCCGGGTACGTACATCTCCAACTCACCTCCCCGTACATCTATACTACATACTGACACTGTATAGTGTACTCGATAACGGGGACGTCTACGCGTGGGGCGCCTTCCGGGTACGTACATCTCCAACTCACCTCCCCGTACATCTATACTACATACTGACACTGTATAGTGTACTCGATAACGGGGACGTCTACGCGTGGGGCGCCTTCCGGGTACGTACATCTCCAACTCACCTCCCTGTATATCTATACTACATACTGACACAATATAGTGTACTCGATACCGGGGACGTCTACGCGTGGGGCGCCTTCCGGGTACGTACATCTCCAACTCACCTCCCCGTACATCTATACTACATACTGACACAACATAATGTACTCGATACCGGGGACGTCTACGCGTGGGGCGCCTTCCGGGTACGTACATCTCCAACTCACCTCCCCGTACATCTATACTACATACTGACACTGTATAGTGTACTCGATAACGGGGACGTCTACGCGTGGGGCGCCTTCCGGGTACGTACATCTCCAACTCACCTCCCCGTACATCTATACTACATACTGACACTGTATAGTGTACTCGATAACGGGGACGTCTACGCGTGGGGCGCCTTCCGGGTACGTACATCTCCAACTCACCTCCCTGTATATCTATACTACATACTGACACAATATAGTGTACTCGATACCGGGGACGTCTACGCGTGGGGCGCCTTCCGGGTACGTACATCTCCAACTCACCTCCCTGTATATCTATACTACATACTGACACAACATAATGTACTCGATACCGGGGACGTCTACGCGTGGGGCGCCTTCCGGGTACGTACATCTCCAACTCACCTCCCCGTACATCTATACTACATACTGACACTGTATAGTGTACTCGATAACGGGGACGTCTACGCGTGGGGCGCCTTCCGGGTACGTACATCTCCAACTCACCTCCCCGTACATCTATACTACATACTGACACTGTATAGTGTACTCGATAACGGGGACGTCTACGCGTGGGGCGCCTTCCGGGTACGTACATCTCCAACTCACCTCCCCGTACATCTATACTACATACTGACACTGTATAGTGTACTCGATAACGGGGACGTCTACGCGTGGGGCGCCTTCCGGGTACGTACATCTCCAACTCACCTCCCTGTATATCTATACTACATACTGACACAATATAGTGTACTCGATACCGGGGACGTCTACGCGTGGGGCGCCTTCCGGGTACGTACATCTCCAACTCACCTCCCCGTACATCTATACTACATACTGACACTGTATAGTGTACTCGATAACGGGGACGTCTACGCGTGGGGCGCCTTCCGGGTACGTACATCTCCAACTCACCTCCCTGTATATCTATACTACATACTGACACAATATAGTGTACTCGATACCGGGGACGTCTACGCGTGGGGCGCCTTCCGGGTACGTACATCTCCAACTCACCTCCCCGTACATCTATACTACATACTGACACAACATAATGTACTCGATACCGGGGACGTCTACGCGTGGGGCGCCTTCCGGGTACGTACATCTCCAACTCACCTCCCCGTACATCTATACTACATACTGACACTGTATAGTGTACTCGATAACGGGGACGTCTACGCGTGGGGCGCCTTCCGGGTACGTACATCTCCAACTCACCTCCCTGTATATCTATACTACATACTGACACAATATAGTGTACTCGATACCGGGGACGTCTACGCGTGGGGCGCCTTCCGGGTACGTACATCTCCAACTCACCTCCCCGTACATCTATACTACATACTGACACAACATAATGTACTCGATACCGGGGACGTCTACGCGTGGGGCGCCTTCCGGGTACGTACATCTCCAACTCACCTCCCCGTACATCTATACTACATACTGACACTGTATAGTGTACTCGATAACGGGGACGTCTACGCGTGGGGCGCCTTCCGGGTACGTACATCTCCAACTCACCTCCCCGTACATCTATACTACATACTGACACTGTATAGTGTACTCGATAACGGGGACGTCTACGCGTGGGGCGCCTTCCGGGTACGTACATCTCCAACTCACCTCCCTGTATATCTATACTACATACTGACACAATATAGTGTACTCGATACCGGGGACGTCTACGCGTGGGGCGCCTTCCGGGTACGTACATCTCCAACTCACCTCCCCGTACATCTATACTACATACTGACACAACATAATGTACTCGATACCGGGGACGTCTACGCGTGGGGCGCCTTCCGGGTACGTACATCTCCAACTCACCTCCCCGTACATCTATACTACATACTGACACTGTATAGTGTACTCGATAACGGGGACGTCTACGCGTGGGGCGCCTTCCGGGTACGTACATCTCCAACTCACCTCCCCGTACATCTATACTACATACTGACACTGTATAGTGTACTCGATAACGGGGACGTCTACGCGTGGGGCGCCTTCCGGGTACGTACATCTCCAACTCACCTCCCTGTATATCTATACTACATACTGACACAATATAGTGTACTCGATACCGGGGACGTCTACGCGTGGGGCGCCTTCCGGGTACGTACATCTCCAACTCACCTCCCTGTATATCTATACTACATACTGACACAACATAATGTACTCGATACCGGGGACGTCTACGCGTGGGGCGCCTTCCGGGTACGTACATCTCCAACTCACCTCCCCGTACATCTATACTACATACTGACACTGTATAGTGTACTCGATAACGGGGACGTCTACGCGTGGGGCGCCTTCCGGGTACGTACATCTCCAACTCACCTCCCCGTACATCTATACTACATACTGACACTGTATAGTGTACTCGATAACGGGGACGTCTACGCGTGGGGCGCCTTCCGGGTACGTACATCTCCAACTCACCTCCCCGTACATCTATACTACATACTGACACTGTATAGTGTACTCGATAACGGGGACGTCTACGCGTGGGGCGCCTTCCGGGTACGTACATCTCCAACTCACCTCCCTGTATATCTATACTACATACTGACACAATATAGTGTACTCGATACCGGGGACGTCTACGCGTGGGGCGCCTTCCGGGTACGTACATCTCCAACTCACCTCCCCGTACATCTATACTACATACTGACACAATATAGTGTACTCGATACCGGGGACGTCTACGCGTGGGGCGCCTTCCGGGTACGTACATCTCCAACTCACCTCCCCGTACATCTATACTACATACTGACACAACATAATGTACTCGATACCGGGGACGTCTACGCGTGGGGCGCCTTCCGGGTACGTACATCTCCAACTCACCTCCCCGTACATCTATACTACATACTGACACTGTATAGTGTACTCGATAACGGGGACGTCTACGCGTGGGGCGCCTTCCGGGTACGTACATCTCCAACTCACCTCCCTGTATATCTATACTACATACTGACACAATATAGTGTACTCGATACCGGGGACGTCTACGCGTGGGGCGCCTTCCGGGTACGTACATCTCCAACTCACCTCCCCGTACATCTATACTACATACTGACACAACATAATGTACTCGATACCGGGGACGTCTACGCGTGGGGCGCCTTCCGGGTACGTACATCTCCAACTCACCTCCCCGTACATCTATACTACATACTGACACTGTATAGTGTACTCGATAACGGGGACGTCTACGCGTGGGGCGCCTTCCGGGTACGTACATCTCCAACTCACCTCCCCGTACATCTATACTACATACTGACACTGTATAGTGTACTCGATAACGGGGACGTCTACGCGTGGGGCGCCTTCCGGGTACGTACATCTCCAACTCACCTCCCTGTATATCTATACTACATACTGACACAATATAGTGTACTCGATACCGGGGACGTCTACGCGTGGGGCGCCTTCCGGGTACGTACATCTCCAACTCACCTCCCCGTACATCTATACTACATACTGACACAACATAATGTACTCGATACCGGGGACGTCTACGCGTGGGGCGCCTTCCGGGTACGTACATCTCCAACTCACCTCCCCGTACATCTATACTACATACTGACACTGTATAGTGTACTCGATAACGGGGACGTCTACGCGTGGGGCGCCTTCCGGGTACGTACATCTCCAACTCACCTCCCCGTACATCTATACTACATACTGACACTGTATAGTGTACTCGATAACGGGGACGTCTACGCGTGGGGCGCCTTCCGGGTACGTACATCTCCAACTCACCTCCCTGTATATCTATACTACATACTGACACAATATAGTGTACTCGATACCGGGGACGTCTACGCGTGGGGCGCCTTCCGGGTACGTACATCTCCAACTCACCTCCCTGTATATCTATACTACATACTGACACAACATAATGTACTCGATACCGGGGACGTCTACGCGTGGGGCGCCTTCCGGGTACGTACATCTCCAACTCACCTCCCCGTACATCTATACTACATACTGACACTGTATAGTGTACTCGATAACGGGGACGTCTACGCGTGGGGCGCCTTCCGGGTACGTACATCTCCAACTCACCTCCCTGTATATCTATACTACATACTGACACAATATAGTGTACTCGATACCGGGGACGTCTACGCGTGGGGCGCCTTCCGGGTACGTACATCTCCAACTCACCTCCCTGTATATCTATACTACATACTGACACTGTATAGTGTACTCGATACCGGGGACGTCTACGCGTGGGGCGCCTTCCGGGTACGTACATCTCCAACTCACCTCCCCGCACATCTATACTACATACTGACACAATATAATGTACTCGATACCGGGGACATTTATGCGTGGGGCGCTATATATATATACATGTCTACATATACTATAACCTACTTCACAATGATCCCCGGGTACATGTATACAACATACTAACACTGTATAAAGTACTCGTTAACGGGGACATTATTTACGCGTGGGGCGCTTTTCGGCTATATATATGTCTATAACCTACTTCACAATGACCTCCGGGTACTATATATTCAATACTAACACAATATAATGCACTCAATAACGAGGACATTTACGCGTAGGGCGCTTTACGTGTATATATATTACCTACTTCACAATGATCCCCGGGTACATGTATACTATAGACTAACACAGTATAATGTACTCGACAACAAGGACTTTTATGTCTAGGGTGTTTTCCAGATACGTATATGTCTATAACCTGCTTCACAATGAGCTCCGGGTACATGTATACTACATACTAACACAGTATAATGTACTGGGTAACAGGGACATTTACGCGTAGGGCGCTTTCCGGTTATATATATGTCTAACACCTGCTCCACAATGAGCTCCGGGTACATGTATATTCAATAGTAACACAGTATGATTTTGTTGGAATATCGTATACTAACACAGTATAATGTACTCGACAACAAGGACTTTTATGTCTAGGGTGTTTTCCAGATACGTATATGTCTATAACCTGCTTCACAATGAGCTCCGGGTACATGTATACTACATACTAACACAGTATAATGTACTGGGTAACAGGGACATTTACGCGTAGGGCGCTTTCCGGTTATATATATGTCTAACACCTGCTCCACAATGAGCTCCGGGTACATGTATATTCAATAGTAACACAGTATGATTTTGTTGGAATATCGTATACTAACACAGTATAATGTACTCGACAACAAGGACTTTTATGTCTAGGGTGTTTTCCAGATACGTATATGTCTATAACCTGCTTCACAATGAGCTCCGGGTACATGTATACTACATACTAACACAGTATAATGTACTGGGTAACAGGGACATTTACGCGTAGGGCGCTTTCCGGTTATATATATGTCTAACACCTGCTCCACAATGAGCTCCGGGTACATGTATATTCAATAGTAACACAGTATGATTTTGTTGGAATATCGTATACTAACACAGTATAATGTACTCGACAACAAGGACTTTTATGTCTAGGGTGTTTTCCAGATACGTATATGTCTATAACCTGCTTCACAATGAGCTCCGGGTACATGTATACTACATACTAACACAGTATAATGTACTGGGTAACAGGGACATTTACGCGTAGGGCGCTTTCCGGTTATATATATGTCTAACACCTGCTCCACAATGAGCTCCGGGTACATGTATATTCAATAGTAACACAGTATGATTTTGTTGGAATATCGTATACTAACACAGTATAATGTACTCGACAATTCACGACATTCACACCTGTGGTGCTTCGCGGGTATATATCTATTACATACTGTCGGAAAATGTTTTTATTTAATTAAAGATAGTTCATTGAAACCACCCACCACGAACTACGAAGGCTGAAAAGCTTTCGAAACGTCGGGATCAAAATTTAATAAATAACCGCGATAAAATCCGTTTAAATTAGGTTTATTTCAATGAATAATATTCGCGTAAACCTAAGAAATCATTATATAAAGATAGTTCTTTTAGTTCGACATTTTGCATTGAAAAACGTTTAAAATTATTACTAAGAAGGCCTTATATATAGCATTATATATTTGTAATGAAGTTTTATAACACATACTAACATACTTGACGAGGAGCTTCCCGGGTGTATATTTATTAAATACTAACACACTATAATATACTCGACAATGGGGTCATTTACACCTGGTGATTTCCGCGTATATATATATATATTTTAATATTAAATACAGTATAACCTCGCTACAAGGACATGTATTGCCTAAGGTTCTATATATATTTACATAACATACAGCCGAACAAATTGTTAGTTTACAATAAAAACTACAACAAGAAACATGAAAATGCCAATAAAACTATCATGTAAGGTTTAATTAATAGCATTTTTCTGAACAGGATTCACACGGCAGCATGGGTCTAGTGATGCGCGGCCGTGAAGGGAAATCATGCAAGGAACCAATAAAGCTTGACCTCCCTGAACCGGCCGTCGATCTCGCGTCCGGTGGCGACCATCTCGTCGTACTCACAGTAAGTGCTTAATTACTACAAGTGTCGAATAGTCTGTAATGGTAGTGTAATTTAAACGGTCACTACACTCAGTGTTGAGGGTTCGAATCCCACGCATGACAAATATTTTAGCTGACATTGTTCTGACACATTCAGTAATCAATAACTCGACCAAATCCTATTAACAAATTTTTCGCTTCCCCAAGTGTCTCTGTGCTAGGGTTAGCTTACTGTGTATAGAGCTGCAGATCAGTTAGAGTCACGGCTTGACGGAAGCCTGTAGATGTATCTGGTCCTGGCCTTAATCTATAAAACCCAAGGTGGACCCCCTTAGTTGAGGCATGCCAAAGTATAACTTTGGCAATAAAAATAAATACTGACTGTGAAACATATAATCAAAGCTATTCAAAATATGTCTGACTGTACTGACATGTATTGTTAATATTGAGCTTATAATCATTACTAATTATATTTTTTTAAATAACAACTTGACTGTGATACTACTACTTAAATGATCTTTGCATAGTTACAAACTATAACATAAGCATAAAGTGTAGACTGTAGAAGTATTTCCTTCAGACTGTGAACTTTTAAACGGACATACACAAGATTTTTTATATATAAAGATATCGTGTTGTTTGCAGACATCCGGATCAGTTTACACAATGGGCTGCGGAGAACAAGGGCAACTGGGCCGCCTCGCCCAGCGCTCTGCCACTAGGGACGCGAGACAAGGATTCAGTGAGTGACACCCCATATCTAAACCTAAAGAGAACAATCTAGAATACTCTAGAACAATACACTCATTTAAAGCAGTGATAGCTCGGGGTTAATGTTAAACTCTAACAATGAACCTGAGGTTTTATTAATTTCAGTAAATGGAAACTTTGTGACGAAGCCCTAGCATGATGAGAGGGTGTTTTCTAATTTCCACAAGGTCACTACCACCTTCAAGTTGACTTTCTGCCAATCATCAATATAGGTGTGCATCACCGTTTACACTTGAGAGTCAGTCCCTCCGCTAGGTTTAGTGTCTTAGGTTCATTTCTTCCTTTAGACTATCAGATAAGAAGAACTTTCAATTATATATTTAAAAATGTCTATCAGTAACCCTTAATCTTGCCATACTATCATTGAACTTCTGCTCAAAAGTATCCAAGCCACTGTAAAAAATGATATACCCGTCAGTGTCTCCGTTGCCAGAATAGTAAATATAATGGCTCCTCAAACAGCAGTACTGATTTGATGACCGCTACAGTCACTACTGTTTTAATTGCCCACGGTCAGTCACAGTGTCGACTCTATAATAAAAATAATAGCCCTTTATTATCCTGAATTCCTTTTTTCCACACTCTTCTTATAGTAATCTCACAATTCAGCATGCCTCATGGCATAGGCTTCCTCTAGCTGTTTCCACAGTACCGCTGTAATCTTTAATTTATCCTCTCATCTCCATTGTCTCCCTCTACTCTTTTTTTCTCGCTTGCTTCTTATCGTATTCATGATTAATAAGTAAACAAAAGAATTATGTGAATATGTTTGTTTCCAGGTGCATTACTGGTACCATCGAAAGTGACCCTAAAGCAGGGGGCGTCACGAGTCTGGGCCGGGTACCACGCCACCTTCGTCCTCGATGCGAACAACGACAAAATGTTCGCCTGGGGACTCAATAATTATGGACAGCTTGGTGAGTGTCTTTATGTCCACCCTTCAAGTTTTAAGGCAGGGAATCACTGATATGTTGTCTAGAGTAAATTAAACATTATAGTATTATAAACACTCATTTTAGTATATATCCCTTTTATTAACTATAATATTAAATATTATTTTTAAAAGAACCATAATTAAAGGTAGCCATAACGCTAACGATTAGCTTAAGCTGCACGCGAATGCACATATTTAGTAGGACATTTTTATTTCCTCGTAACATATTAATAAAATTATAAACAAGGCGTGAACCAAGTTTACAGAATTAGCGATAATAAAAAAGAAACACTGATTCCGGAGACGCGGGGTCGTGACTTCAGACGGTATATGTGACTTGCGAGCAGCAGTCGGGATCCGCAGTGACTTGGGGCCGGACTCTGATTCAGCGGGGGTCGTCGGGGGTCACGACCCCGGGACCCCAGGTCGTGAGCTCGAATACAAGCACCTACAATGAGCTTGAGCGCCCGGTGAAGGAAAACATCGTGAGGAAACCATAGCATGGTGGTAGGGCTTTTTCTAATGCTCGCCTGGGTAGCTACCACCCTCGAGTTGTAAACTTGCCGGCAAATACCAATAGGTGTGTTCCACAGGCTTAGCGTGTCTACCAACTTGGGCCATATTGTAAGATCCGGTGAGATTATGGCCATTAAGTATAAAAAAAAATCGGTCGGCGTGTGTGTGCGTGGTGGTGATGTAGTGGATGCGGTGCGCAGGTATAACGGGGGAGAAGCGCAAGGGCGCGCTGTACGCGCCGACGGAGTGCGACGCGTGGGCGGGCGTGCGGGCGCGCGGCGTGCGCGGCGTGGCGCCCGGCCAGCACCACTCGCTGGCGCTCGACGCGGCCGGGCAGGTCTACGCGGTCGGACGCTGCGACTACGGCAGGTAACGACCCCCCACCCCCACTACCCCTACTCCTCTACTACCCCTCCCACCTCTCCTCTACTACCCCCCCCCCACTTCTCCTCTCCTCTACTACCCCTCCCACTTCTCTCCTCTACTACCCCCCTTCTCCTCTCCTCTACTACCCCTCCCACTTCTCTCCTCTACTACTCCTCCCCTTTCCGCCACCACCCCTCCCCTACTCATCCACTACCCCTCCGCCTCCTCCTCCGCTACCCCTCCGCTACCCCGCCCGACACCGTGGCACTACTCTCAATATTCCAAAGCCGACAGTTTAATGATCATTATTTTAAATCTTGCGTGCTTTTACGCCAATGCAAACGTTTTATTATTAACCCATTCCTACCGACTGTCATATTTTTAGGACACTATATTTCCAAAATTTCTTTGTACGTATTAGGACTTTTATTTTTATTATTAAAACATTTTTGCGGCAAAAACATTTCTTTTATTACAAAAATAGTGTAAAAATATGATTTCATCAGAAATAATAAAAATAAAAGTCCTAAGGAATTTTGAAAATAGTGTCCTAAAAATATGACCGCGGGGAGAAATGGGTTGATTCAACATTAAATGTTTAACTTGTTCATCCCTCAACAACATAATTGACTTAAATTTACCAGAGGCCTGAACTTCAAACAAACCATACCTTAGTAATTTATCTAACACCACTTTTGGGAGACCTATCCTCTTAAAGTATTTATGCGCTATCTCTAAATTAAATTAATCGTTTTTTGAACGAGTCATTTATTGCTAATAAAGGCAAGATAGGGTCCATAGAACCATATTGTACTGTTATTTAATTTTAAAATATACACAACTACATATTACATTATATAAAAAGTAGAACAATCAACTTGAATATAGTAAATACAAAAACCTGTAAAAGATACGGCCTTTTCAATCTATTCACATTCCCTTTAACCAAAAAAAATTCACAGGCAAGACTTAGCTTTAACCCCACAACAGACGGAGCTATAATATATATTAATATAGTAAGCTATTTATTACGGTATAGCAGGTATGGTATAATAATATATTTTTGCATTTATTAGCATAGAAAATACACTATAATACCAAAAAGAGAAACTCGTTAACTCTGCGACCGCCGTTACATGTATTTGTGCTACATTCATCATTTTAGCGTTACTTTAACTAGTGTATTAAATGTAAATTTAAAACCTGTTGTTCTTGAAATATATCAAAATATACGTTAATATGTCTTACTATACCAAAATATACCGTACTATATCTGTTCACATATTATGGTGACGTAATTAAATATACGTCACAGCTGTGTAAGTGGTCACTTGCCGATTACTATGGAAGATATACCGTAATATACCTTGCTATGATTTATATTAATATATATATATACACCTGATCTTAAGTGACGATACAGCTCAAGCTGATGAACACGCTAAACCTGTGGAGGAACTGGCTCTCAAGTTCAACTGCCAGAACACACCTATTGGTATTCGGCGGCAGATTTTCAACTCGAGGGTGGTTGCTAGCCAGGCGGGCATTACAAAAACCCCTAGCTCCGTCGGTTGTGGGCTTTACTCGGGCTGGAATCGAACTGATGTATATGCAAATGTCCTACTAATATAGACGTTTGTTGTCCAGGTTAGGTCTCGGCGAGCGAGCTGGCGACGCGGAGACCTTGGAGCCAATACCTAAATTAACGAACAAGAAGTGTATCAGTATAAGCGCCGGCACAAGTAACTCCTTCGCAGTCACAGATTCCGGTCAGTTCGCAAAACTATTCTGCGTACATTAACTAAGTAATTAGGAAACCTTATGGGAGGACATATACCCTAAAATGTAGATCAGAAGCTGTTGAATTCAATGAGCTAAATACATGTTTGTTAAATTTTTGGGTCGCTAAATATATATGTTTACTCATTTATGGGGCCGCTAATTATGTTATTCCGACCTGACATATCTGTTAGCCTTCAGGGCTTTGACAGCTTCACTAAACTTTTTGGGGCAAATGCTGAAGGGACTCAGCCTCGAGGGTAGCTAAATACTATGTTAGGAATGTATGGGGCCGCTATTTACGTATGTTAGGAATGTATGGAGCCGCTAAATACGTATATTTGGAATGAATGGGGCCGCTAATTACGTATGTTAGGAATATATGGGGCCGCTATTTACGTATGTTAGGAATGTATGGAGCCGCTAAATACGTATATTAGGAATGTATGGGGCCCCCTAAATACGTATATTAGGAATTAATGGGGCCGCTAATTACGTATGTTAGGAATATATGGGGCCGCTAAATACGTATATTTGGGACTTTTGGGATTGCTAAATACTTACGTTTGTGATTTTATAGCTACTATATGCCTATGTTTAGAAATTTATAGGGTCGCTTAATACTTATGATTGAAAATTTATGAAATCGCTTAATATATGTTTGGTAAATCAAGGGACTGTTAAATATATATGTTTGGTTATGTCTCTTACGTGCTATATACATATATTTAGAATTGTATGGGGTCGTGAAATAAATAATATTAGTGAAATAAATTTTAGAAATCCATTCTAAACTATTTTCTTGTTTCTAATGTTAAAAATAATTTTGAGTGTGTATTGGCATGTGGTATTAAGAAATAACTCTATGTTTCTGTATTCAGTAGAAGAATCCAATTATTTAGTGTACATTTTATTTGTACTATAAAAAAATGTAAAAGTCTGATGAAGTCCTATGGGGTCTTACCAGTGAATGGATTTAACATTTCAAGCGGCAATTGTGTACATAAACACCTTAGTTCCTAAATTGTATAAAATATTTTAAATTTTTATGAAATGTATATGATAGGTGATTCATTCATTCAATAAATTTTAAATTTGGTGATTTTTTTTTTCTTGAACCAATTGATCAGAAACGTTAGGAAGCTAGGTGGGCATTTATTAATTACGTAAGGTAATGAAAGGGGGGCTGTGGTTACGAAAAATCTTTACATGTCCTCATGATGTGGGGAGGGGAGTGAAATTAATTCTCACGTAATATTTTATGAATGAAAATTCAGTATTCAAAATTTAATTTCATTTTATATTTCAAATAGTTCAAAGTGTACAGTCGACTTTTTTTTTCATTTTTTTTATTGATTATTGAAAAAAAAATTGCTTATCAAAATTTCATATGTTTTTATTATTATCCATGTTTGGTTCTATAGCAAAAAAATATAGTATATTTTTCCGTGTAATATCATATTATTTTAAAAATAAAAAAAACATTTCCTAAACATAACAGTTTATTATTTAAAAGATCAAGATATAATCTTACGTAAGAAAGGAAGGTTCGAGAAATCTTACGTATACTGACATGGGGTTGGGGGGGTCAAAAGTGACCAAAATTAGTATTAGGTAATGTATGAAGGTAATATAAAGAAGGTAGTTGGCCCAGAATGGCTACGTACAGCAAAGGACAGAAATAAGTGGAAAGCCTTAGAGGAGGTCTTTGTCGTAAGACAAGCTGTTAAAAGAAGAGATTAGAGGAATGCGGAGATTAGAATTTAGTTTAAGTTAATAGTTTTTAAAACGAGTATATTTGTAGAAATAAGTTTAATCTATAACAGTGATAAAGGCTTATTATTATTATTAATGTATGAATGCCCCCCTATGGTTAATGTAGTGTGTATGTTAACGCAGGCGAGGTGTTGGGCTGGGGGATGGGCAGCGAGGGTCAGCTCGGCACCGGCCAGTGCAGCGACGCGGCCGAGCCCGCGCCGGCGCTCGCCAACGCCTTCCAGGGCCGCTTACCGCTGGCTGTCTCCGCCGGCGGACAACACACCGTCTTACTCGTGGTCAGTGAATACACATTTTTGGTAGTTGAGTAGTTACGTACTTTGACCTCTATGTGATATAGCTTTTTTAGAGTTATGGTCACAATCTCACCTGATCTTAAGTGACGATACGGCCCAAGTTGGTAGACACGCTAAACCTAAGGAGGGACTGGTTCTTAATTGCAACTGCCGGAACACACCTATTGGTATTTGGTAGCAAACTTTCAACTGGAGGATGGTAGTTAACCAATCGGGCATTAGGAAAAGCCACTTTGCACCACCACCATACAGAAATCTATTTGTTTAATATATACCATTATATAGAAACAGAGGTTTTACAACACCGTCTTGGACCACATTTCCATTTAACACCAGATGAGATTGTAACCATAACACTATACATATAAAGTATTCCGAATATGTATCTAACAATATAGTAAAATATAGAAGATATCATTGTAAAGAAAACCAAGGAAAGCAAGTCATTTGGGTATTTTAGACGGTTTATTGTTAAATCTACAGCATAAATGGAATTTACACTGTTTTTTTTTAGTGGAAAAAATGAATGGTTTAATATAAATGAATTGTTTGCAATCTCCCAGGAGGACCCCACGTCACAAAGAGACCCCTCGCCGACGCCGGAGATAGAGACAGAGGAGGAGAAGACGGAAGACTCGGAGGAGAAGCGAGATACAGAGGAGAGTAAGAAAGAGAAACCGCGAGGAAAGCGGCAGAAGAAGGAGCAAGAGGGAGAGATCTCCTCCACGTCCAGTTCGCAAGTCGCTGATGTTTCCAACGAGAATAAACCAGAGGTTTGTTCTTTTATTTATGACTAAGTTGAGTCGATGGCTTGGTCTGCGTAAAATGCTTACGTAATACTTTATATATGCAATTAGGGTGTCTATTATTTCCCAAATTGTTCTTTTATTTTTCAGAGACCCCCTAAATCTTCAGTTTATAATATTAATAAATTATAAATAATTGAATAATTTATGAAGAATGGAACTTATAAAAAACACTTAAGACTCCGTTTTTTGTAGAACATTTAATTTCCTAAATAAATATACCTTGATTTTGATTGTAACTCTATTCGTTTCACAGGAAAAAAAAAACAATAAAAAAAAGGATAATTCCTATATTATTTTAATGAGAAATGTATGGTTCAGGCATGGGTTAATAAAAACAATAAAGGCTTATTCGGGTCTGATATTTATTTTAAGGGGATAAACTGATAATATGAGGGATTTAAAAAAAAATGTTTAGGAAATAACGGACACTCTACTATGTATATAAGGTATATACTTTTGCAAACATATCTTCAACAATTGAATATACACTGCTACAGTTTCATTTTATATAAATATTAGTGCGGTCATATATTTTTTAAATAATATTCCTCTTCTGATCAATAAATTTATTAGTCAGGTAATTTCATAAAATACTTTATATAGAAAAATATTTAATTTAGGTATTCAAGATAATGTCTTAAAATTATGACAGCATTTTACATAGGTTAAAGCAAATAAATGTAACTAACATAGTTAATAATAAATGTTTAATAGAAATGCAGGTATCATACAATATAAATGAAAAGCTACTGAAATTTGATTGTTTAGATCAAATTTGTCGATGTATAAAAAATAGGCTCAAAGGCCAACTGGGATCTAATAATGAGAATTTCGTTAGTCGGTATTTTAATATATAATGAGGTAGTAAATTGACTGAAAGTTCCATATCCTGCCCAAAGAGAGGTCAATAATTTAGTCAGTCTATATAGTTGCGTAATTATCCAGTAGATAACTCTGTGTAATCCATTTAGGATCGAAAGAGAAGCAAAGGTCCATCGTCATCGAAGAGTACGAAGTCATCTCATAAAGTCGCTGCCAAAAAACCTCGCCGGAATTAGGTTCCCATATGTTTCCTATTTGTTTTTTCTTCCTTTTTTATATCGTCAGTATTAAATCAAGACCATTATGCACTTGTAACTTATGAGAAATTAAGCAATTTAATTTAAAAAAATCGATTTGAATTATAAATCATACATGAAATTAAATTATTAATAAACGATTTTAGTTTGAAATATAAATTATATATGAAAATACATTTTTAATAAACGATTACTATTTGGGATATGAATCATACATGAAAGTATATTTTTAAAACGATTTCTGCTTGGGATATAAGTCATACATAAAAGTACATTTTTAATAAACGATTTCTGTTTGGGATATGAATCATACATGAAAGTATATTTTTAAAACGATTTCTGCTTGTGACATGAGTCATACATAAAAGTACTTTTTTAATAAACGATTTCTGTTTGGGATATGAATCATACATGAAAGTATATTTTTAAAACGATTTCTGCTTGTGACATGAGTCATACATAAAAGTACATTTTTAATAAACGGTTTCTGTTTGGGATATGAATCATACATGAAAGTATATTTTTAAAACGATTTCTGCTTGTGACATGATTCATACATAAAAGTACATTTTTAATAAACGATTTCTGTTTGGGATATAAATAACTATTGAAAGTACATTTTTTAATAGATTTTCGTTTGAGGTATTAGTAATATGAACATAATTTCGCCTTCGGGTCCGGTGTATTTGTAATTTGTCACGTAATATTTATACGAGCGAACACTAAACCTTTATTTTTAAATAAAAGTGTGTGAGGTTGTTTTTGTTGAATATTTTAAATGAGCAAGTTCTTTCAAGTGCAAAATGGTAACTATTGAAGCGGTGTAAGTTGGCAGTAGATTTATTCGATATTTTAGATAGATTCATTATAATTGAATGTTTTAAGATGGGTGATGGTACATATCTCGATATTTTTTAAAAATCATTTATTGAATTGTGGGATTTTTAAATATCGATGGTAGCGATTTGTTGCTCTGGAACTTGCTTATATTCAATTTCCTATAAGTTTGTCATACATATTTGTTTCTGTAGCCCTTGTGATTTACGGGATAGGAGCAAAAAAAAACGAGAATTTCATGAAAAAATTGAGTTTCGTGCACGTACTAGTACCCTGCCAGTTCGAATTACGATCACGCCACAATGGATACTTTTGTAGAGCTTTCAATTCTGAAGATATCATTGCACGCCTTGGTGGAGCAATTAATAATAAGGTCTCAAATTTTCATGATCTTTTTAAGTGTTCCCACAATATTTTGAGATGGGAGTGAAAATAGATAGTCCCAAAAAGCACCCTAATAGGTTTTGTTATCTGTTATATATTCTGAGTTCTGTTAGGTTAACATTATCATTAACTCGCATGGTACAACCATTTCCTTCTGAAATAATTATTCAAAGTTGTTTCAAATTAACAGCGTGTTAGTTTGAAAAAATAACTGTCAGGAATAATAATTATTTCAATTGTTTAGCGTTTTATCATAATCTCATCTGATGTAAAGTGAAGATTTTACCGAAGATGGTAATATATTAACTTGAAACGAAGATAACTCTTGTATAAATGTATAGATCACACTATCATCTGTTGTAAAGTGACGATTCCACCGAAGATTCTTATACGCTAAATCGAAAAGATACAAGCTACAGCAACATCTGTTGTAAAGTGATGATTTGACCGAAATATCTTAAATCGAAAGGAACGTGAAGTGACGTTTTCGCCGAAAATTCTAATACGCCAAATCGAAATGATATAGGCAACAGCAACATCTGTTGTAAAGTGATGATTTGACCGAAACCTCTTAAACCGAAAGGAACGTGATTCTTAAATAAATATATAAACTATAATATCATCAAATGTAAAGTAACTCCGTTTGGCCGCAAATGTTAATATGTTAAATTGAAAGGCTTTTTAATGACATATGAACATACAGATCACAATGTCATTTCATGTAAAGTGGTGAATTTATTTTATAGTTACCGTTCCAACTGGGGGTGGTTTTTAAATAAATATGCAAGGGTAGATGCCACGATAGTATTTCTAGTTGACGGTGACCGTCGCTCGAGCAAAGCCTAAAGATACCTCACCGTCATGTTGTTACGGATTTTACAGTATTCACAAATGTGTACAATGGTTTTTGTTTAATTGTATTACGGAGTATCTATGTGTTTAGTGTTTGTGTCGTCCACTGTGCCGTTGGTAGATGTGTTTGTTTGTATATTTTTTTTGTGTATTTAGTTTTTTTTTAGCATTTGATTATTTTGAGATATTTTTTTTTATATATCCTCGTTTGGATATATCGAGGTGTATTAGTGGGATGGTAAGGCATGACGGTTTCGTCTTTGTCAGAATCGCTAAGTTGTCTCTTTCTACAATCTTTACTTAATACTTTAAAGCGATGATTGACTCAGTAGTGTATACTGACGCCCCGTCATGGGACGTGAGTTCGAATCCACCTGCGATGAGCTTGAACTTAGGAAAGCATCGTGAGGAAATCATAGCGTGGTGGTAGGGCTTTTTCTAATGCCCGCCTGGGTAACTACCACCCTCAAAGTGAAAATCTGCCGCCAAATACTAATAGGTGTGTTCCGGCAGTTGCATTAAATAGTCAGCCCCTTCATGGGTTTAGCGTGACTACTGTCTTGAGCCATATCGTCACTTAAAATCAGGTGATATTGTGACCATAACGCTAAACCTCGACTATAAATATAATGATTTCTTCCTCATTGGCACCTTTTAACTGTAAAATGTAACTAATGTGAGATTGTTAAAAGTGCTGTGAAGAAATATACAATAAATAAATAAAAAATTCGTTATCGTAAACAGAAAGGTATATAATGTATGGGATGACATTTTATATACCAAATCGACGACATGTTGAAACCCAGGACCTGTAACTAAAGTTTAAAAATTCACATAAAATACATCATTGACGTTTATTTCACAGCTGACGTTTAAAGACATATTTGTATTTTTGATGTATTTCTGGATACATATGATGTCGGTTTTGTGTTTACAATGTTATCCCAATAATTGATCCGATTGACGGCGCTGTATATTGTAGGAAGAGACAAGTTGGCTAGGGGGAGGCTTAGTTTTACAACGGTTTAGTGTTTAAAATTTTAACCCAGTTTTTATTTTTCTTTAAATGAGACAACTTGGCTGTGTGGAGGGGAGGCGTGTTGTAACACACAATATTTTTTATATATCCGATGCCACCACAACACCTTTTGTGTTGTTAATCATCATTTATATCTCTTATAGTGTACTAGATGTGCCCGCGGTTTCGTTTGCGTGGAAATGGAATTTATTGAATTTTTTTTTTGGCCGTTTCTGTAAATTTTTTCAATACAGCTTTTCTCCTATTGGTGGTAGCGAATGTTAAATAGCCTGAAGCCTTTTTCAAAGTGACTCTATCAAATACAAAAATAATTTTCACAATCTGACCGGCGGGTCCTATGATTAATGCGTTGAAACAAACAAACATTACCGCATTGTGATATTAATATAAATTTCACTATGATGCGTTTTAGTATCGACCAATACATTATCGTGGTTCATTCAAATTTGTCCTGGAACTTTTTGTATATTTAAAAGTGATACAGTTTTATAGGAGTCATTTAATTCAATTCCAGAAAGTAAACGGTGACGATAAAAAAGAGATGCCGATGGAAGTGGATGAAACTGGTGAGTTTGATTTATGTATGTGTACAGTGTAAACTCTATTTAACGATAACCTCGTTAAAACGTTGAAACTAGTTCCGTCTGGTTGCCCATACTATGATATATTCTGTCCTGTTAATTATGACTTATAGAATACTTAATAGAAACTTAACCCATCCCTCCCCACTGTCATATTTTTAGGACACTATTTTTTAAATGTCTTTTTACGTATTAGGACTTTTATTATTATTATTTAAACATATTTTAAAACGAAAATAAGTCATTTTATAAAAAAAATAGTGTAAAAATATGAATTTCATCAGAAATAATAAAAATAAAAGTCCTAATACGTAAAAAGAAATTTTGAAAATAGTGTCCTAAAAATATGACAGTGGCGAGGAATGGGTTAATAAGGTGGGTACTTTCTTGAGAGTCACTATATGTATATGGTTTGGACTATATTTCTTATTCAATGCAATGCTGGTTTTGTGATACCGCCATATGTCTAATGTAATCAAACAACATTCGTTTATTCATATTTAAAATATGCATTTTGAAAAATGTCACGTCATCTAACCAAAGGGGGGGGGGGGGGTAGTTTCGAAAAATCGTCAAAAGTACCTCGCGTCACTAATGGGCGCTCTTTTACCGTGCTATATATATATATATATATATATATATATTTATATTCGGGGTTTGGTCACAAATTGACCGTGTCACTCGAGTGATAACTTCCGAAGTAAAGTAGGGTATCTACTTTCATAATTCCCGAATACTACACATAACCAGCCGGTAAAGCATCCTCGCTGCTCTGAAAGTTGGAGACGTGAAGATACTATTACATAAACCGACGGACCTCGATGGTTTCTTTATTTTATTTTCAAGCGCTATACTTAGACCTTGGTTACTGTATTAAAAAAAAAAAAAAAAAAAAAAATTCCCCTGTTGTAGACAATACAGAAGAGAAGAAAGAAGAGACAACAGCCCCAACGGAACAGACGGAAACGGAACCGCAGCAGAGAGTGGGGGAGGAGACGAAGCCGGACGCGCCGAGCTGCGACACCGACACCAACACCAACACCAACACCAACACCGACACCAACACCGAGACCGGGCCGGGGGCGGAGCCCAACCCGGAGCCCCCGCACCAGCCCCAGCAGCAGCACCCGCAGGCCGACGCGGACGTGGACATGGAGAAGCCCGAGCTGAACGGCACCCCCGACATGGACGTCGTCGAGGCGAAGACCCTCGACGAGTCGATACCACCTGCCAACCCCCTCACCACCACGGCGTGATGGTAAACCAGCCCTTTTGTTTCCCCGTTCTGTTTATGTATCGGTCTCTTACGTTTGATCCGGTCCCCCGGGGACCTCAGCCCGGTCAGTTGCACTTGACTTGAATTGGCTCATATTACACATTTAACCCTCCCCCTCCTAACCCCCTGGCCCCCCCATTACTGTCAGCTATCAAATTCAGCAGAAAGACACCACTGTCATTCATATACATAATAAAAATAATATACATTTTATCTATCGGTCATTGGTTGTGAATGTTTACTAGAAGTCTAGAATTGGAAAGTGATCATTATAACTCAAATACATTATATAAAGCAATATACATTTTGTATATCAGTCATTGGTGTCGTAATGTTTGCTAGAAGTTTTGAAGTGGAAAATGATCACTGTCATTCATATACATTGTTAAAAAAATATATGTTTTGTATACTGGTCATTGTCTGTAATATTCCCCTTAACGTTGAGAGACATTTTAGTCTTTCCTCCCTCCTCCGGGCAACGGTTGGAAAGTAACCACTATCACTAATAAACTTAGTAGACACAATATATATTTTGTATATCGGTCAAAAGAAGTGATGTTTTCTATATCCTTAAGAAACATTTAAACCTCTCCCCTTAATGATATCTGCTTTCAATTCAATGTGAACTAATCATTGATATTCATACACTTTATAAGAACACTATACATTTTGTATATCGGTCATTGGCTATATGTAGTGTTTTTTGTGTCGGTGAACGGTTCATACTTACCCGTCTCCACCTTTTCATTCTCATATTTATCTAAACTGTTAAAGTAAGAGAAGTAATTCGTCAGATATGTTTAGTGACTCAGTAAAACCAGTTTCCGTTTTGAAAATCAGTCACTGCTGTACTTAATTATATTTTTGAAATCTTTAATAACCTTGACCTTTTATCCCGTTGGCCTACAGATGTCAGAGTGAATGAAAATATATTTAACTCACTCTGATGGTAATCTGTTAGAAACGGTCACCATACCATACTGTTTTATATACTTTGTAAGAGGTTAAGTCTCTTTAATCCGAGTCAATAAGAAGCAATCAGTTTTTGTTATGCAACTCGGTCACCGGAGTACTGTTTTTCTCCATTATTCTCACCTAGGTCTTATCAATCTAGCACTTGTTCGGCTTATCTGTGGTATAAAATAGAACGTTTTAATTCCGTCCCGTTCTCTCACATGATATCGCGTATTTCTGTTTCATAAGTGAATTAAAAACGAAATTCGATTTAAGTCTGTATAAATTATTTAAATGGGTGTTGAATTCGAACCTACGACCCTCGATGTGGAAACTGCAAGCTCAATTTAGCTGACTCGGGTTGACCCTCTTCCTTCAAACTGGGGGACGGATTATCTGATTATTATTGTATATAATAATAATAATATGACACTGACGTGTTTGTTTCGATATGAATTGAATGAACAAAGTAAACTTTAATTTAATAAATATGAATAGATATTAATTATGCTGTATTAAAAATATGAAAATTTGAAAAAATAGAAAAGGTTGTTCAATTTTTTTTTTTCAAATTTACACCATTTATTTGGTGGATACTAATTAGAAATAATTTAATTTTGAAAAATATCCAATGAGGAAATATTATTTAGTATAAAATTATCTGTAATATCTAAATAAAATATCATTTGGTATGTCTGTGTATGATATTTCATATCGAAACAACACAGTGAAGCCTTTTGTCGATTACGCGCGGTAATCGATATGTATTTGTTGTATTTTTGTATGTTTACAAATAAATAAAAAAGTTAAAATAAATAAAAATCATATACGATATATATGTATGTTGTTCTATTGAAGTTACAAATAACTAAAAACCCCTACGGTTCGATTTTTTTTTTTTTTAATTATTTCAATTATCTCCCAACTTTATCATGTGTAACATGTGTAATGTTCGGACGTCTCTGCCGGTCCCCTCGCTGTCCGAGCATGAAGTTTAATGTTCCAGACGTTAATAATATTGAATCCGTTGAAGGTTTTAAGATTCGTGAGACTTGTAGACTACACTTTTCTATAATTATTAAATCTAAAAAATCTGACAGTACTGACATATCCATAATAAATAACAGAATTTTGTAATTTATTGAGAGCCCTGTATACGAGTGCTTTGAGCGATAGTTTTGTGACCATAATGGTTTTTGCTATTTTATTGTTGCCATTAATAATAATATAGAGAAACTTAAGAAGCAAAGTTGCAAGATTATTTTTACCATTTACAAAATGGCAATTAACCACTTTTTTGGTTAATTTTCTCGTATTGATTTGCGGATTGTTATTACTCAATGTAAAGTGGTTTATTGTATTAACCCTTAAATGAACGTTTTTTTTTTAATAATGTTTATACCTCACAATTAAAGTCAGTACGCATTTAAGGGTTGAGGGCTCATTGTAAAATATTTTTTTTTCTGACTATGGGTTTTATGAAATTGTGTAAAATGATTATTCGATTTAAAAATGCTGCTAATTAAATCGATTTAGATGAATTGTATCAAGTGTTCGCCGGAAAAGAAACTTTCTTGAAATGCACTCGTAAAATTGATTAAAATTATATTTATAAAATCTAGTAAAGATATGAGAGATCCAATTTAATATTTTAAATACCAAACTCGATCGGTGTATCGAAGTTCGTTTATTCAGAAGTGGGATACGTTCAAGTATCCCGTATTAGTCCTTCATCCAACTTTATTTACTGAAGTAGGGGGTTCGTTTTGTGGTTAATTTTAATTTAGAAAACCCCCCTCTCGCCCTACCACTTTCCGATCATGCATGATGTATGTGAAAGGTGACGAAGAATAGGAAAGCCTCGATAACCGGTGGTTATAGTTTAAAAGAGCTAAGCCCAGCTGTGGGCTGACAGAAGTCCCAATCTTATTTTCTACCAGCTGTGAAACAAATAAAGTTTTTTTCGCGGATCCTTAATTTTTTCATAAATAATAATAGCCTAAATAGTCAATATCGGTCCAGCCGTTTCAGAGATTAGCCGGAACAAAATTAAAGAGAGACAAAAATAAAATATTTCGTGTTGTATGTGCATTTAGGAAAAAGCTGTTATTTTGACATTACAAACAGACCCTTCAATTTTATTTATTAGTATAGATTTGTTTACTGTCTTTTGTTACTGAATTTGTATTTCAATATACCCCAAGTCTCACAAATCAGGGTTGTGATAATTATTCTAATGTCGGCACGGATCAAGGAGTCGTGACGATTTAAATGGGTAATAAATTCGTTACCGACAAAGTGCGATTTGACATTAAAAAATTCAAATAATAATAATGACCAGTGGACGTAAGTATTTTTTGTTTTTTAATCTATCGTTGTCGATAAAACTCTGCGATTAAATAAATATATATTTATATTAAGGACAAAATAAGTGTTGGGATAAAGATTACGCGCGTTTCCCGACCGAATAGTGCGTTAAATGTAATATAGTATATATTTTTTTCAGCGTTGCTAGATATAATAATGATTAAAACAAATATATATTGATTATAAATAATAAGATAATAATTAATGTTAAGATTATCGAGTGTTGCGTGTGAATGACGTGCTAATGAACTGGTACAAGACGAAAATTACAGGTTTCGGTTACATTCGGCGTTAGTTTCGGATACATTCGACGATAAGTGCCAACTACATTTAACTGTGATTATCGGATACATTTGTCAGTCTGTGTCAGTTAGTTCGACGTTAGTATCATTTATATTTGATCGCCAGTTTCAGTCATTATCGACTACGTTCGACCATTAGTGTCAGTTACAATCGGTCGTTAGTGTCAGATACCTTTAGGCATCAGTGTCAGAGTCATTATCTGTCGCGTCTATCACATTTAGCCGTCAATATTAGATATATTTGGCCGTCAGTGTCCGATACATTCATTCATTAGTCTCAGATATGTCCGACCTTCAGTGTCCGATACATTCGGCTGACAGTATCAGATACATTAAGCAGTTAATTATCTAAAACATTCAAACTGTTATTGTCAGATACATTCGGCCGTCAGTGTCAGATAAATTCAGCCATTACTGTCAGATACATTCGAATCAGAATGTGATAATACAGTCGGCCGACAGTGTCAGAAAAATTCGAGCATTAGTGTCAGATGCGTTCGACCGTTAGTGTCCGAGATTTCCGATATTAAGTCCGGACTGTAAGTGTCAAATACATTCGGTCGTCAATTATCAATTCCCGGGACACATATGTCCCGACTGTAACCGAGGCCACTACCAAATCTTTCACGAGTACTGTTTACAGGTAGAAGTAAACTTTATGTTGATTCGTTTTATTATTATTATTATTAATTTTTAATGCATGGTTTTAAATGGAAGTACAAAACGTACTGGATATATTGTCACGCGACGATGCTATATTTCATAATAATTAATTTCATTGTTAAATTAAAAGATGAATTATAATGTATTGTGTTTTCCTAATAAAATAGTAGATTAAATATATTTGTCTTTTATTTTGAGCGCTCGTTCTGCCCGCGGCTACATCTGCAAATAATTCCCTGTATAGAAACCGTTGAGTGAAAATAAAAAAACCTCACCGAAAATATCAGATAGAGGTGATATAACATTAATTTAAAGTCATCTGCAGCCCTTATATTTTTTACTACAATAAAAAGTAGGATAAAAACGTATAAACTATGAAATATAAGCGTAATTTGAATTTTAAAAAAATATGATTTTTTTTTTTACTATGTATATAAATATAAATCCCTATTTCCTTCGGTCATCGCATCACGCGTGAACGGAGGGAACAATTTCGCTAATTCTTGTTTTGTTGTGTTAATTATTGTCACGAGACAGTTTTTAGTAAAGAAAAAGTGAAGGTAGTTGAGCGTTACATTAAAAAATCTGTATATATAAAGAATATTATGAATGAAACAAAAAAAATTAAGCTACAACTTAAAACAATATAAAATCGGATAAAAACGTTTTTTTTTAGTATTAGCGAGAATAAAGAACAATTATTATAATAGGTGATACGAAGTTCACCGGATCAGCTAGTGTTTGAATGAAAATGAAATCTTTCTTTGTGATAATATTTTTTATCGTGTCTCACTGGTTTATTAAAGTAATAGGCACATAAGAAAAAGTAACTGTTTTTTATATTTTAAATTTAAAGGTAACCTGCTATAACACGTGCGTAGACTTTCGGTCTAACTGTGACAAGAATCACTAATAGTGTTAACAGTTACCTATTAGGGATGGCGATCTATGATCGATTAACTAAAGAATTGATAATTTAGGGTAAAAAAAAAAACTATTCACACCTCTGAATTAATATTTCAGCCTTAAAAATCGAGGATTGGTTCTAATCCATTTTCATAAAACAATATTTACTGGTTTTTTTAATTTTACTCAAATATATACAAAAGTGATAAATTTTCACATACACAGAATGATAAAATCGATTATTCTAGTATTCTTTTTGTTTTCTATTATTGGTTTTATATTGAACATATATGCACGAAATCGAAACGATATAAAAATCGATTTTAAATGAATCAATCTTTTAATCTTTGATTTTTATGTGAATGTATCGATTCTATGGATTTCGATTCGAATCGATATTGTAAAGAATCGCCATCCCTATTACTTATCTACAACACGTATTATATATGGTCGCATGCAGTTAAAAGTATAGACACAGCGCTGCACTTGACGTATGTATTCCTAAAAAATGTTGACTAGCGATGGATGTAATCTTCAGTCGGCCTGCCGAAGTCTTACCATTTTTTTTTTTATACTTAAGGTTTACCGTTATGGCCGTAATCTCACCTGATCTTAAGTGACGATACGGCCCAAGTTGGTAGACACGCTAAACCTGTGCAGGAACTGGCTCTCAAGTGCCGCTGCCGGAACACACCTATTGGTATTTGTCGGCAGGTTCACAACTAGAGGGTGGTAGCTAGCCAGGCGGGCATTAGAAAAAGCCCTACCACCATGCAAACCACCATCATATTTGAAGACATTTTCACGACTTGAAAGTAAATCATGTTATTGTCCGAACTGGTGCTAGTGTCTGATGGTCATAAACGTCTCCTTAGAGCCTAAATTAAATACTTTTCATTACCTAAGTTTGGCATATGGCTACACTCACTTGATGTTAAGTGACGATATTTGTCCAAGGTGGTGGGCACAAGAGGATCTAGCTCCAAGTGTAACTACCGGAACACTTGTGGGTGATTGAAATCAATTATAATTTCATATATAAAGTAAACAACTGAGTAGTTGACTCCATTAAACAACTTTTTCAATAATTTCGTAATGATAAACTAATGCATAAATTTGTAATTTTATAAGAAATCCTGGTATAATTAAAAACATGTCAATAAACCTGTTAATTCAAAAAAAAACACCAGAATATATTAAAAATGGAGTTGATGTAATCAAACATTTCAAAAAATTGATTATTATTCTTATTAAGGTCAACTGATGGGTCTATACCGCCAATAGGCATTCATGCAAAATAACTAAACTATTATTAAATTGCCGAAAAACACAGGTTCATTACAAGGATTCGAACTCACGTTCATTGGAGAAATAAAACAACTCGTGTGGTTTAATTATTATTATATATTGCAGTACAAGACATTTGGATACAAATACTAAACTACATGTGTTTGAGCGTTTCGCGTATCTCTTGAACAAAGTCGACTGTAATCTTACACAAGACCTCGTTTCCTTGATCACTTGATGCTATGGCATTTTTAAGAGTAATGCAGATCAGGATTTCTACCGTTTATAACTTGAAGGTACCCCAGTTAAATAGTTTCAAACATTGGTACCTCTTAAATGCATGGATTTGTGATTAATACAAAAAAAAAACAAACTAGAAACTTTAACTTAGGTCTGAAATTAAAAATTAATTAAAAATACATCAGTATGTATTTAAAAGTTAAAGAAAATCCCAATAAATGGAAAAGGGTTTTTAATCAAACTGAATATGACACTGTCATACACAAGCGGGCGTCAAAACTAATTAATAATTACACCCGCGTGTGATATTAAGCGACTTGCACACATTAACTATACATTCACCGACAACAGAAGCGACTAAACAAATCCTAAAATACAGTATTTGAAATTAAAAAAAAAAACGATAATGCATGTTTATAATTTGAAAATTTAAAAATTTCTATTTAAGCACACATTATTTAAAAAAATTAAATGTTCTAGATCTTTAGTATGAGCTCGAATCTAAAGAAAATTATGTACAAACAATAGAAATGATGTGCGTTTAACGGAACAGTATGGAAACAGGTATTTATAAATAACTGTTATCTGTAAACGAAATAGCAGTTTTTGAGACCGATATTGATACTTTATTCGAGTATAAACATGTTTACTTTATCAGTAAGAGATAAAAACAAATATCTTAGATGTCCTAAGACAAATTCTTCGAGCTCTTTTCAATTATGGTATTATAATATCATTTAAAACTTCTACTATATTGCTTTTTTTTTTAACTATTTGTTAACTTGGTTTTTTTATTAAAATATACTGGATTTTTTCAATTTAATTCATGTAAAATCAATATTTTTTTTTATTTCAATTTTATTTTTATTTTATTTACTATTATTTTGACCTCGTCACGTTTTCATCAACGGTACCTGTAAATGCATGTTACGTGCACAAATCGCTTAAAAATTTACTAATTTTATCCGTCATTGGTACATACTTTAGATAAATATAGCGGGGTGATTTCAAAGACTGTTGATGGTAGGTCAAGAATTAACGTTATCTTTAGTAATATTTGCCATACACTTTTATTATAAGGGACATGTGAAAAACAGCACGGAATGTGAACGTCTGGTCGCCTCAAAAATCCGGAGGTTTAAAAAAGCCCATCGTTTCATTATAACATAACCACATACAATACACATCAAAGAACGTAAGAATCATAATACGTACATATAAAGCAATCTTATACAATAAAAATATATTGGCAAATGCAACGAGAACACATTTAAAAATCTAATTCTACTGTAGCTTCGTATTGTATTATTTGTTAAAATAACGTATTTACTTCATTCCTCATATTCGAGTAACATTCGTACATTTGAAACAGAAAAATTACATTCATAACAGAAACAGTAATAAAATATTATATTGCATATAGAATTCACAGACAACACATATCTAGTTACATGAAATGTATTATAATTTCATATATGACGTAAACAACCCAATAGTTGATTCTTTAAAAATTTTTTTTTAATAATTCCTTTCATGCATTTAAAAAAAAAGTAATACATAAATGTTATATATAAAAAGAACTTGTTAATTTAAAATACAAAACCTTTTTGTCTGTCACACATACTTCAATAATGTACTAAAAGTTAAAATAACTAAACGATATTAAAAAAAAAAATCTTATTACGGTCAACTGACGGGTTGTTTACCCTATATTCATAGGCAATAATACAAAATAACTGGAAGCAAAATATTTTATTTTCCCCCTAAACACAAGTATTATTTCCTGCATTGATTTCCCCCTAAACACAAGTATTATTTCCTGCATTGATATACACAAAAAAAAACGCATAGATACTTCTTAAAAAATCCATTCAGACCATCAGATAACTGTCCACCTCAGGAGCTGGAGGTGGACTATTTAAAATTAAAATTAATCTCCTCAAACACTCAAGCGAGCAAACTGGTATTCAATGGTGGTAGCTAATGTGTCTCGGGTGTTTACTGGTCTCCGATACCCGCATCTTCTTCAGCATCTGTAACGAAATTATTTGATTTACATTCACTGAACCTGCAACTTAGTGTGTTATGAAAATAAATACTGTTATTTTTTTTAATAACATTTTTTAGTTTATTCCAAATACAGACCCTTAGTAGATTACTTAAAATGAAATAAAATTTAAAACTACAATAAAGTTAGGGATATTATTAGAATTCTAACCATGACGTCTGTACTTGTTTAAAAATTACCTAAAATGTTTGCTTAGGATATAGAGATGCGTGTTGAGTATCTATGTGTTTTGTGTGTGCATATGTGTTTGTGTGTATATGTATGTATATTGTGTGTGTGTTGTGTATATATGTATGTATGTGAGTATGTGTATGTATACATATATGTGTCGAATAAAATTATACTTATATCCTTTGGGAACCTCTTTCTTCCAAGATATATATACTCTACGCCCTTTCCAACCTATTAACCCAACAATTTAACCAAGTTATCTATTTCTGCAATAGTTAGGGTAAAAAAAAACCTTAAATCAGGTATAAAATAGAATATTTCATAATATTTAATATCCTGTATTAAATACTGGTTTAGTATTTAGAATGTTTGGACAGTACATGTATCTTTTTTATTTTCTCTTTAAGCCAATGATGGTACAAAAAAACAAGTTGACTAGAGAGCCTTTTCTGTATTACTTCTTTTTTCATAAAAAGAATGTAATTCTATATGTGAAAGCAGCGTTAATACCACTTTGGTCGAGGTTATGGACTAATGGAATGGACAGAAAAACACATGCTAGGCTAGTATCTACATTAACATTAGAAAGTAGAAAATGTCTGTTTAAATGCACTACTTTTAAGAACTAACAAACGGATTTAATCAAAACCACTTTTGGCATTTTATAGTGTAATGATTGAAGAAGGATTTAGGCTATTTAACATCACGCTATCACAAACAGGACCAAAGCAGAATAGGTAAAAGTTACAAAGATCACCAAAGATTATTCTGTGTAAGAGCTTCCAAAATGTGCGCTGCATAAATAGTTAAAGAATTATGAATATTATATATGCGGGAAATGTAATTTTTAACACGTCCTACAAAATCGCGTTCGCATACATTTTGAAGTGATGAAAGCGATGATAGCTCAGTGGTTGCGTGTAGGAACGCCGCGTCACGGGACGTGAGTTCGAATCCAACCACCTACAATGAGCTTGAGCTTTCGGTGAAGAAAAACAAACGTGACCAAACCATAGCAGAAGTGGTAGGGATTTTTTCTAATACCTTTCTTACTAATAATGGCAGTTTTTTTTTTCGACTCACTGAGTATTACGACTTAACGAGGTTCGAGTTATAAGAGATTCCACTGTATTTATTCACGAAAGTGTCATATCAACACGGTATAAACTGATATCTAAATGAATTTCACAATTAGTTTTATCTAATTGAATTCGCATGACGGTAGGGCATTTTCTGATGCCCACTTGGCTAGCTACCACCCTCAAATCAAAAATCTGCCGCCGAATACCAATCGGTGTGAGAGTCAGTCCCTCCACAGGCCTACCAACTTAGGCCGTATCGTCACTTAAGATCAGGTGAGATTATGGGCTTAAAACTAAGCCTCGACTATAAAAAAAAAAACATGCGTGCGTACAAAGTACACATGTCAGAAGTGAAACTTCTTTGGCGAACTAATTTATAAATCTTGTTTATATTTATACAAATCTAAAACTTTAAATTAACTGTAAATTAATAATTTAATTTTTAACTTTAATTTAAATTTCCCTGTCTTACTCTCTCTCAATCGGTCTCGATCACTCTCTCTCTCTCTTTTCCGACACTTCCGTTGCATACCGGCGTGACGTTTCATCTGTAAAAATTTTACCCTCATGCGCCTAAAGAAGTTTCACTTCAAAAAACATCCTGAACACGTATACAAAACATGATCCAAGTTCACCTTCGTAATGATGGCCGCCGTTGCTGGTCTCCAGGCGGAGCTGGCGGAGCCTCGCTGCAGCTTCCTCTGTATTCAGGTTGCTTTCCTCGGCATCTTCGAACTCATCTTCACCTGCAGAAGACACCAAGTTTAAAATTTTTTTTTTTTGTTTTATAATAGTCCAGCTATTGGTCTTATGATAAGTACCTTGCAATCTATACATAAAAAAAATTACCCACCATTTTTTTTAATTTTATCCGTTTATCTGTTTGTCTGTGCACGCATCGAGTGAAATGTACGAAACCAATGTAGATAACTTTCACACGTAAAAATTGTACGCAAATTTCAAGTATAACTGTTATTTTCGATTTCATCGCAATCGGTTCACTCTATCAAGAGATATTAGGCAATATAAATTTAGAGTAATCGCAAGCACGCAATTAAGTTAATTGCAACGCTAAAATAGAACTAATGTTGACAGTTGAACTCCATAGTCGATAGATGGCGTTGTACATATGTCGTTATCTTATAATAAGAATACTGAATGTACTCTTAACTACCAACGTGTTAAAGTTTTTAACAAACACGCGAACGAAGTCGCGGGCACAGCTAGTGAAACATAAAAATAGATAAGCTATTCATTGAAGGTTACCACTATCACACATACATTCGTATGGTGGTAGGGCTTTCTCTAAGGGTAACATGGCTAGATAGCACTCCCTAAGTTAAACTCTACTACCAAAGACCTATTGATGTGTTCCATCACCTGTACATCAGATGAGATTGTAAACATAAAGCTAGACTATTAAAAAAAATATACCTTCTTCAAACTCTTCACCATCCATATACGGGTCATCATCATCGACCTCGTCTGCTGGGTCCGGGTGGAGAGACTGGCCCTGGCTCATCGCGGAGTACATGGCTTGGAGATCATTCTCGTTCTGGGGTATGAACCTTAAAGAAATGTGATAATAAACTTTAATTCATTGTTCACCGGCTAACGCACTTCAAATAACCTGATAACTCAGGTACGGTTCAAGAAATCTGGCAACTCAAAAGTGAACATTGACCAACATTTCGCAAATAATAACCAGTGTCATCTTGACATTAATTTGTACCACTGTGACTCTCATTTGGCTCATCATGTTCCAAGCAAGCATTGATGGCTTAGTGGTACCACTTAGCAACTTTGTGTCAATGAACCATAATTCTAATCCATGCAATGTATCTGAGTTTTTGGTGTAAGAAATATATAGCAATAGCACTGTATAAAGATTCTAATGCATTACCTGCCTACCCGCCCGTCTACCCCGTTTTTTTTTAAAATATACTTAAGGTTTAGCGTTATAGCCATAATCTCACCTGACCTTAAGTGATGATACGGCCCAAGTTGGTAGACACGCTAAACCTGTGGAGGAACTGGCTCTCAAGTGCAGCTGCCGGAACACACCTATTGGTATTAGGCAGCAGGTTGTTGAAAATCTATCTCAGTTGCACTTGAAAGCCAGTCCCTCCACCAGGCTTAGTGCGTCCATCATCTTGGGCAACATTGTAACTTTACTTCAGGTGATAAGGGGGTATTTACATAACACTAAGAATAAAATTTTAAAATATTAAGGATAAAAAACATCAGCCACAATAACAGTTGAAGCAGACCATAGGATTGCAGGTAAGTAATTGCTCACTTTAGGAAAAATTTAAAACCCAAAACCCCTAGAAATCTTTATCAAAATTTTTTACCCAAATATACAGGAAAATATACAAATAACTATCTGATCCGACGGACGTTATCCTGTCTTAACTATGAATTAGCATTGGTATATTTAATAAACAAATATTATTCCAAAATACAGTATAATTACTATAGTAATGCTCTATGACAACTGACAGTTATGTAAAATAATATTGGTGTTAAGTATTTATAAATAGTCGTAAGTTTTCTAATGTTCCACTGAACTTTCTTAATTTTTTTCTTTCATAAGAACCTTCTCCTGACATTAATTAACACAACAAAAAAACAAACAGTGAAATTGTTCCATCGAAACATGAAAATAGAAATTCATTTATATATATATACATATAGATGGCTTAGGCTGATTTATATTGTTTAGTTTAGTTTGTTTTGTTAGTTCTCAATTCGATTAATTCTTCTTAACATTTAAAGATGTTCCTGATAATTCACACGTAAATATATCCATTACGTTATACTTTCTACAACCCATAGATTTTTATTTACCGCCCCCCAATATTAATTGAAATTTCGATATCCTCAAGGCTCATTGGGGGACGGTACCGCCCACTTTGAGAACCTATGGTATACACCGTGTCCTGCTACTATAAAAAAACTCATCCTACGAGTTAGCTTACTTTATTTTTGTTGTAATACATACAGTTTAGGAAATATTAAGAATAATTTAAGTGAAGCAAAAGATAGATACATGAAATACTATAAATATTAAAAAATCCTAAGTTATTAATGTCAACTTACCTACTCCACTTACAATCATGAAATTTTAATAAAAAACTGCTTAAAAATAACAAAAAAAAAATTAGTACTCTATGAAAACAATACAGCATATACCTAAGCTGGTGACAGCTGGGGTGTACCAAGCTATATCTCTTTAGCGCCAGGGCTTTACTAGGCCAACTGCCGGGGCGACGTGGTTATTGTCATCTCGACCCTGGGTCGCCCCAATTTATGCACTGCATGCAATGCATGGCACCGGGTGAGTGCCACGTAACCTGCTCGACCCCCCCAGGGGATGAGGGCATTCATAAATGGATTTCCATACGTATAAAAAAATTATGTATATATACCTAAGCTGTGTGATGGGGTGATCATCAGCATCAAAGTCTTCATCATCATCCGCCTCGTTCGCATCACCACTGCCTGACTCGCTACTGAGTTCTGGCAACCTAGAAAACGTTCACGGCTGCTTAATTTAATCAAAATCAAAACATTACTATAGGTTTCTGCCAGGTTCTTTATAGGTTTGGCCGGATGCTTCACTGCACACCAAATACAAAATACAAAATAGATTTATGGTATCCTCATTGCAACATGTAAATTAACAGGGCTCCGGCTAAGGCATAAAGGGTATGTAGCAACACTCATCGGAGCACACACCTTCATATTCTCCATAGTGTGTTTTGTGAGTAGTGTTAGTTTTTTTTTAATGTAATAGCTGGCAAACGAGAAAGCCTGTCACGTGATGGTAAGTGAACACCATGGGCACCCACAACACCGGGGGAATTGCTAGTGCATTGCTGGCCTTTATTGGATGAACTAGCTCTCTAGTGCTACTGCCGGAACACACCTATTGGTATTTGGTGGCAGGTTTTTAATTTGAGGATGGTTGCTAGCCAGGCGGCCATTGGATTTCCTCAAGATGTTTACCTTCACCGAAAGCTCAAACTCATTGTAGATGGTTGGATTCCAACTCAAGTCCAATGACGCGACGTTCCTATATACTATCACTGAGCTATCATCGATTATTAATTAGCACCTAATGAATGCCGCTCTCGCCTTGAGCTGAGCCAGAGTAATGCATAATTACATGTTGCCTTGGGAAGTGTGTAAACAATAGGATTTTAAACACAACTTAATAAAAAAAAGGGTGGTAGCTTGCCACTTCTAGACAGTGGTAGACACAGTAATAAGCACAGAAAGTGATATAGGACTAGCCAAAAATCAGAGACACACACAGGAGACACAATACGTCACTAATTGCCTTCAACAAGAGACACATGTTGCAGCAGATGTATGTGAATGTCACCGCGATAGGGCTCTGCCCTGATGCGGTCTGCCCGCTCCCCTCTATTGTTATCTATACTAATATTATAAAAAGGAAATATTTGTATTTCTGTGTTTTTGTTTGTAATAAGTCAAAATCGTCTCTGCATAAACACTCTACATCTTTGGCCTCTTCTTCATTTTCCATCAGGTGCGACTGAGGTCAAGCATCATATAGTAATTTAAAAAAGTCTATATTAATTAACTTAGTTTTATTACAAAACCGCTTTTATTTACATCATACCTGAGTTCATAGTTTAGTACCAGATAGAGAGCAGGTGATGGTTCTCTCTGTATTGCATGGAGTGAGATGCTGGGGTATAGAAGTGAGATTGACGGAGCTGGTCCACCAGATGGCCTCACACCTCCACCCCACACCACATTACTGTAAAAACATGTGATTTTATTTAGCAAGAACTTCTGTAATAAAAAACCCGTGTTCGAAATTTTAAAACATTATTGTCTATTGGCAGTTTCCTTCAATCTGGTACTGCTGACATTGTTAATGGGTTCCATTGGTAGTCTATAGTCAACTTGCAGTAGGACAATTATATTTTCTAAGTCAAGTACATGAGTTAACCCTTTCCTCCCCACTCTCATATTTTTACAACAGTATTTTCAGAATGTCTTGTTACATATTAGGACTTTTATTTTTATTATTTAAATATTTCTTATAGCGAAAATAAAAATGTTTTATTAGAAAAATATGAATTTCATCAGAAATAATAAAAATAAAAGTCCTAGTAAGTAAAAAGAAATTTTTGAAAATAGTGTCCTAAAAATATGACAGTGGGGAGGAATGGGTTAACAGTAAACATACACTATATAGAATAAAATCATATGATAGGATCTCTTTATATTTGGATGTTTTTTTTTTTTATGACAATGGATAGCAAACAGGCAAAGCCTATCTGAAGGTACATGGTTATCTTTGCCTATGGACAACTATGATAACAAGGGTATTATTACCAAATTGCTAACTTTTGCAGAAAAGGCTAGTTCTCCATCACTATGCTGGAACACAAAGGCTCAAACTGAACTTTTATTTTGAGGCAGTCTACATCCAAGGGTGGTTGATAACTAATCAGGCAATAATCCTACCATCAAGCTATGACTAACCAAGGATTGCATGGTTAACCGTCATGACCAAGACCAAATGTGGGACCAATTGCCAGACCCTCGTCAGTAACTTAGAAACGTGTACAGTGTGCAGGTGAGATTGGCTTGGATAACTCAGATTGTAATCAATACCTCTTACACCCCACATCATATAAAAGCGTACATTTACAAATCTACCTTGGGTATATGCTCGGCAGGCTATGGAAGGAGTTGTCAGAGTTATGTGGTGTGAACTAGTATTACCCACTAAGAAATACCATAGGAACTAATGATCCTTATCTATAATTCTCTTTCACATTATTTAACTTGGCTTGTTATTGAAGTGTTAACTTCTTTTGGCAAACTGAGCACTTTATTATTAAGCACACTATAAACACAAATAATTTAAATAAAGAAATCAACAGCAGTTAAATTAATTTTCCAAATAAACATTAACATATTGGTATAGCCAAAAGAGATTCCAATCGCATAAAATGATTTACAAAAAGAAAAAGCATATCTAACAAAACCTATTGATTAAATTATAAATGTAAATACAATCCTATAAATGATATAAATGTACTAAATAACAAATCAAATCAAATCAAATCAAAAACGCTACAAGCTGCTAAATGACCTGAATAGGAATGGCTATGTGGTTAATTTATATGCGATTGAAATGGGAGGGAGAGGTGTACCAGCTAAATCTCTCTATAACCTTATAAAAGATCTGGGCTTATCTAGGATGGCAGTAACTGCTATATTAGAGCAAGCTTCTAAAGCCGTGCTAGCAGGCTTTTACCTAATTTGGCTGGGTAGGGAGAAAAAACCAAGTGGTGAAGGTGAGTGTTGGTGAGTGTCGACAAGGGGCCACTTATATCTACATACGAGCCAAAAGTCTTGGACATTGCTTGGAGTTTCCTCCCTACCACACGATGGACCCGCAACCGCATAGAGAAACCACAGTTTGTGAGGAAGTTTGTCTGTCTCTGGGTTTTGTCCAAGACTAAGCCGTCACAATTATCTATGTGACGAGAAGTCATTCTCAAGTGGACTAAGGGACCATGCGACATATAGTCAACACTTCTATGTTATACTTTATGTATAATAATATTTATATATGTATATGTTATACTTCGTGTCAAGGGATGTGATTTTGAATCCAAGCACCTACAATGAGCTTGAGCTTTCGGTGAAGGAAAATATCGTGAGGAAACCATAGCATAGTGTTAAGGCTTTTTCTAATGCCCGCCTGGGTAGCTACCACCCTCAAGTTGTAAACCTGCCGCCAAATACCAATAGGTGCGTTCCAGCAGCAGCATTTGAGAGCCAGTTCCTCCACAGGTTTAGCCTGTCTACCAACTTGGGCCATATCGTCACTTAAGATCAGGTGAGATTATGGCCATAACGCTAAACCTTAGGCATAAAAAAAGAAAAATATGAAACACTATATAACTTTTGTTACATGAAATAAAGAGAAAAATCAAGTTTATAGCGAGGTGTATAATATTCGTATGTATGCCTTGCCACAAAATAAGACCCTGGCTACATCCTCGCAAACAATGCAACACGTTTCGGTTCATAACAAAAAAGAAAACGAAGACAATGAAGGAATTTTCTATAATAGAACTATTGTTTTGTTAACATAAATACTTAAGTATAAATGAATACTAACTTTTCAGTGATATAAAGAGTCGCTGTTCCCAATTCTTGATCGTTTACAAATAATTTTGTTGACGGAGTTTGCAATAACACGCCTTCGACCGGCATTGAGAAAGTTGACGATACAACCACCATTGTGTCAATATGATAAATTAAAAGTACACTGTTACAATAGCAACGTTAAATTATGATTTCTTAGGCCACCTATAACTGATACAACAGTTTTACTTCAGCGATAATGAGAAATAAATAAATTTCAATGAAAAACGTTGCGCTAAGAACTATGGCTAAAAATTAATTGTCATTTTTTATATTAAGATTTACGATCACAGGACCCATGTACATTAAGCCTACATCATCACAAAACTAAAATCGAAGAAAGAGTACAAAGCGGAGTTATCAGTGAAATCTTACATTGCAATTATTATAGTTAAGTAGGTTTCATTTCTATTTATAATCTTGTATTATTTCATTCTGCATTATTTAATATTAAAGACATTTTAAATAGTGCATAATTATTATTATAATTAAAAAAAATGGTATACAATAAATAAAATGGAACACGAACACAAGAGTTAACATTTATAATCTGAAGAAAATTCAACAAGAGACGTTATTTTTTTTAATAATGTAACATCAGATTGTATTAAACATTAATAACTAGTTTTTTGTCTTCTTGTACATTAAAATATCGTTGCAAATATATTTTAATTGATATTTTATTATTATATTTTATATGCAATTATGGCTTTAACGAAAAATAAAAAAACTGGTTGATAGTTCACAACAGGTAAACTGGTTAAATAAAGATTTTGAACTTGTTTTGTTAATATCGTTTCAAAATATACATTATTTCATAATAAGTAAAACATCTTCTTGTAACACTATAATTAATCAAATCAATATATACTTTTATAAATATCAACATTTGGCATTATCATTTTTGTAATATTATAATTGTAAGAAATTTTCCGTGCTTAAATTGATTTACGATATACATTTTTGTTTAGAGATGAGCATTTCATTAAGAATCGATATCATGGGCAAGGGGCTGGTACAAGGGTTTTGGTGACAGGGAACCTTGGCGTGGTGCACCCCGGACAATGTTGACTAAGATGGCTGGTAACAAACTTTAACAAGTGTGATAAGATGTTCAAATTGTACAGAAGTTAGGTTAATTACCACAAGGCATAGAACTTTATTCTTGGACGTATTCATTGTATTCATTATTTTTCGTAGCAGGGTGCAAGAACAAAATCGTCAAATAATGAAGAAATCCACCAAATTCTTTACAACCATTTCGTTTATGGCATGTCGGTGAGGTAATCACAGGTAGCGAGTTGTTGCGGCCGTGGGGTTTTAGTAGGTATTTCCCCCAGACTGGGATGGGCCGCGTAAATGCACTTCCCCACGATATAAAAAAAAAAGGTTTGGTTTGACTTGCAATAATAAACAGTGCGAGATGACCGTGGTAACAATTGGCGAGCATTAGTACTTTTTCCATTAGCCAAGCGCTCTTCTCTGTTTATTATCACAAGTCCAACTAAACCTTACCTAACATCTCATAATCTGTCACTACCCTTTACCTCACCAATATACAGAAAAGAGCACATATTCCAATCGAAATGAGTATAAGAAATTTGGCGGAATTCTTGATTATATGGCTATTTTTCTCTTACGCTTGGCTAAGGTTTTATAAATCTGAGCGCATTAAGAATGAATTGGAATTTATCATGTATATGTAACAGACATGTAAAGTCATTCAAGTAAAATTTTCGAATATTTAATCGATACTGTAATAAATCAGATCGATTATCAATTGATTCTGTACTGTCATAATCTAAGAAACATGTTTTTTTATAATAGTGTGAAATATGGATTCTGTTTTTATTTACAGTTTAAACCGGTTCGATATTTGATGTGTTATTTATTTGTGTATATTGTGTTAAATAAACAATAATGGTGAAGTATGCTACAGTAATAATTTTCAAAAATGTTAGGACAGTTATTCATCGTCAGTCAGTAAGTTATGTTTTTATTATATTTACATCTCTAATATTTTTCTAATTTTATATATTCCAACTCTCTAGTAAAAAGAATATCTAAACCTTGTACATAAGAAAATAATTGTGAGATTGCTTTTAAAAAATATGTGTAAAAAGCGATATTGCATATTGGAATACATGCTCTCGGCTTTTTGCTTTGGTACCCGGCTGCACGATTTCCATTATAATTTTAATTCTTGGAACTTTTTGGCTGTGAATTTTTTTTTAACTTTTGCTACCAATCTGACCCTTGCATTTTACGTGGACTTGTACCCGTTTTTGTTGCACCTGACATTGTATTCTGGACATATAGGATAGTATGGCAGACGACAACCCTGGGACTATAGCCAATTATACTGACGGCATTTAGAAGGAGAGGTTGCACGTGGATCAGCTCAAGAATTTGTCAAACTGGATAATGTTGACAAGCTCCAAACCAGGAAGCAATGTGTTGAGTTTGCGTAGATACATGGGTTAATAATACTTAAAAGTACAATATGCCAAATATCCCAATGGGAATTGTTTACGGAAAAAAAAAGAATCTTGGCAACTTTGTAGCAGTAAGTATGCAGTTGGCAACTGTCGGGCATAGTCGAATATTACTTGAGGCAAGGATATGTGGTTCGAAAATGTGAAAATATTGCTAGTGCATGTGTACTATTTGATGTATGACTTTGCCCACTGGGACTCTTATGACTGTGTCATCTTTGAGGATCCAGCGGGCTCCCTCTCAATGGCCACTATAGCAGACTGGTGTAATTACTGCAATTAGATAGCAGTACTGTATCAATTAAAGCTTTAAGATAATATTGGCAAAATTGGTGGCCCCAGCAAGGTGGTTCAAATCAATGAAAGCAAATTTGGAAAAGAAAATATTACTGAGGTAAATACATTTTTTAATGGTCTTTAAAGTTGGTTAAGTTTTTTGGTGTCATCGTTATGGTTGACAGCAACATTCAGAGCAATCTGACTGAGATAGCTAAACTTAGGGCTCATTTTTATTGGTTGTTACATAATGCATTTGGGATGTGGGAGATTTCTGTTCACGAACGCTATAATGACCACATGGAGTAACTATTTTCATTAGTCAATATGGCCCGCTTGTGGCTTGATAGATATTTTTCATCCGTCTTTTCTTTTGTAAGAATGGGACTGAGAGGTTGTCACAGAGTAAACTGAGTAATTGCAGCTCACTTGCTTTACACTAACCGATGAATACCATTGGATTTCAGGCCCACATGCCATATATTTAGATATTAATTACATTAGTCGATAGCCTGTATATGGGACTCCCCACATTCTGTATAACAACTGAGTTATCAACCAATGAAAACAAGCCCTGAGAAGGCTAAGAGCAAGATCATAGCTGTCATAATTTTTTTATAGACAATCAACATATCTTGGCAGGTGATAATCAATTACTAGGTATTATTTAAAATATATATTAATATATAAAAATATCTAAGGCAAACTAATTTCATGGGGACATATTATTTAAACTTATATTGTTTTTTATAAATAATAGTATTGTTATTTGTTCTAGGATGACAGTTTATGGCCCATCAGGTCTTTGGAGTCATAGAAGATGGCAGTGAGGTCCTGCAACTTGAAGTTTGCCCAGACAATGTGCACTTAGCTAAAGTGCTGGTGCCCCTCATCCAGATGCATATGGTTGTATGGTCCTTATGGATACATCCACATAAACGTGAATTACTCTGACCCAGACAATCCTTTTGTTGCTCCTGATGGGACTCACACATGAAAGATCGAGTCCCAGTGGCGTGTGGTGACAAAATATATTAGGAAATACAATATAGACAATCCAAACGATTTTAGTGGCATGACTGTAAAATATATGTGAAGAAGAAAAGTGTTTTTATTTTTAACAGATTAATTTTTATATCTGATAGAGGCCATAAAATATGAGTCTCCAATGAATTAAAGAATTTATTTTTACTATTTCGTTTTATTTGTGCTTTCATAGCCCCGCTATATATAAAGAGTTCAGGTCAGAATAAAACTGGTGGTTCCAGATGGGTCCGGTTTGGTTACAATGTTGTCTGTTGAATGTTCACCAGCTAAACAAACTGATGACACCTGTAGGTTAGAATGTTGAATGTAAAGCGTCAGGCGTTGGAGGGAGGGTTAGGCCTCTCAACTTACTACCTGAATCCAAATAAATACAATCAGAGGAACATTACATAGGTTAGGATAGTTTCTTAGTATGTTAACAATGGTAATGTTTGGAATTGACGCCCCTCTCAATACAAGCGCTAAAGCATATTGAGAATATATATATATATATATATATTTTTTTTTTACATACTTATGTATATGTATAACCAGATCGAGTTTCTTGCCGGTTTTTCTCGATGACTGGATTATTATATCCGGTAGTAGTTTTAACGTTCATAAGCGCCTCCCAGTGCCAAACTATACGTTTCCGGAAGCCCTCCCTCGTAGGGGTTCACCACTCGCCCTTGCCCCTCTGTACCCGCCGCCGCCCTTACGCGTCCTGGCGGATACTAAAGCAATACCCAGGTTCCCTCCCCATAATCTTTTTAAATGTGTAATCTTTTGTTATATTGGGAAATAAGTCATCATGGTTTATAACACAAATAAAAAAAAATCGGGATTAAACAATCTTTGAGGCTGAGATAAACCTCTGTTAAATTATAATATATAGAATTAGTTGATATTTAGAATTCACATAAATCACGTTTTCATTATTTTAACAAAAGAAGTTTCATTTTTTTTTCTTTCTGTACTAATATTATAAAGAGGAAATATTTGTATTCTTTGTAACTAACAGATTACAAGAACTGCGGGACTGATTTCAGAAAATCTCACACCATTACAATGCCTCATTAGCCCTGGGTAACGTAGGCTATATAACATTTTTTTTAATAAAAAAGAATTAATACAATATTAGTTCCACGCAAATGGAGTCGCGGACACAGGTAGTATTTTATAAAATTAGACATGCCAGAAAAGGTTCAACACACTAAAAGTATGACCACCAAATTTTTGGTCGGGATTTTAACTTCTTATATAGTGATTTTTATTTTTATGACAAATTAAATCTAATGTATTGTTTCAGGGCGTTTAATCGATCCAGTGTAGAAGGCAATATGAGGTCTAGAAGAATCAGAGTGCGCACTGATTGGATATCACTGGATTGTTATCAAGTAAGTGGTTATTAATTTAGAAATGATAACAAAAATATTGTTAATTCATTCATTGTATTGTTGAATATGGAAATAGAATTGGTACAATTAATAAAAAAAATATTATCCAAAAACATAGTATAATTACTATTGTAATGCTCTTTGGTAACTGACAGTTATATAAAATAATATTGGCGTTCAGTTTTTATATGTTTTCTAAGGTTCCACTTGACTTCCTTAATTGTTTCTTTCCTTTTTTTCATTTTTGACAATAATAAACACAACAAAAAAATTATTAGCTAAATTTTTCCATCCGTTCCCGCGTGATGACCAAGGGAAATAGAGATTCATTTTTATATATGTAGATAAGGAATTATTTTTAGATTTATCAACAATATCCTAATAAATTTATATACTTGTTATCAGTTATTTCGGAGTTGAATGTATAGTTAAAGAAGAAACATTTTTTTATAGTTAAGGTTTAGGATTATTGCCATAATCTTACCTGATCTGAAGTGACGATACGGCCCAAGTTGGTAGACACGCTAAACCTGTGGAGGGACTGACTCTTAAGTGCAACTGCCGGAGCACACCTATTGGTATTTGGCGGCAGATTTCCAACTTGAAAGTAGTTGTTAGCCAGGCGGGCATTAGAAAAATCCTTACCACCAGCTATAGTTTCCTCACGCTGTTTTCCATCACCGAAAGCTCAAGCTCATTGTGGGGGATTCGAACTCACGTCCCTTGACGCGAAATCCGTACACACTACCACTGTGCTATCATCGCTTGAAAGTCATTGCCGTTAATTGCTAAGTGCAAAAGTGTTAATAAATTGTAGGACTACCCATATTGTCTTTTTTTTTGTTAATTTATCGGTTTAGCGTTATGACGACAATCTCATTTGATGTTAAGTGACGATGTGGCCCAAAATGATGGGAATGCAAACCCTAGTAAAGGACCGGCTCTGAAGTGCAATCTATAGATATTTCGCGACAAATTTGCATAATAGAGCTTATAAACATATAAATAAATATCTATCACTGGTTAAATATTTCTCTACCCTCTCCAGCAGCCAATAACTCGATCAAAGCACTATCGTGTTTAGTTATAGAGTCACTTATATACGGGTTATCCTATCGCTCAAGTAGCACCAAGCAGTAATACAGTTACAAACTTTGTTTATTTCTTTTTTATGTCGGCAAAGTGACTGCACTATGCCTGATGTTAAGTACAGTACAGTCCAAAAACAGCAGCGACAGTAGAGAAAACGACAATCCATCGCCAGTCGCCACTGTCATACCGGCCTGCGTAAATGCTTTGTTATGTTTCGCTTGAAGGACCCGATGTTACATGAGGATAGGAATACACGGGCTGGAAGAATGTTCCACCACTTCAGGGTACGGCAAAAGCGCGACATATAAAACCCTTTTGTCCGAGTCGTAATGGTGAAGCTGTCACTCCAAAGTCCAGCGCGTTTAGATCCATTTTTTTTTATTATGTATTTTAGCTTTATGGCCATAATCTCACCTGATCTTAAGTGATGATACAGCCCAAGTTGGTAGACACGCTAAACCTGTGGAGGAATTGGCTCTCAAGTGCAGCTGCTGGAACACGGCAGGTTTACAACTTGAGAGTGGTAGCTACCCAGGCGGGCATTAGAAAAAGCCCTACCACCATGCTATGGTTTCCTCACGATGTTTTCTATCACCAAAAGCTCAAGCTTATTGCAGGAGGATTCGAACTCACGTCCCTTGACGCGGAATCCGTACACACTACCACTGAGCTATCATCGCTTTAAGTTTCCACCATCAATCGCTTTCCATTGTGGAAAGGAGAAGATGGAATAAAATTGAATAACTCTTCAGAACACTCACCGTGATTCATATGATAAAATATGACCAGAGAAGCATTGTCTACGTATCTTTGAAATTGGTGGCATATATATTATATATATATATATATATATAGGTATGCCTGTAACTTCGTGTATGTGAAGCTAAAAAAAAGTTTGGAAAGTCCAAAAGTGACTCATAATCTAATTTTTGTTTGTTTATTTAATAACAATTAAACCACATCGAATCAGACCGTCAAAAGTAATAGGGTTCTATTATTAATTATACTGAAGCGTAAGAAAAAAAAAATGACTCGATTAGTAAAGTATTTCGGTCGTTATCGTGATAACGTACAGGATCCGCACATACAGACACACGGACGACCAAGACAGAACTTTTTTAAACAGTTTTTCAACTAGTTTAAATAAAATAATTGGCATTAAAAATATCATGAGTGTTAAATATAATGTTTTTTCTTGATATATGTGTGTATATATTATTTTACAAATGCAATATATGATAAATAGAGACATTTTAAGTTTTAAAAAATCAGTTGCTTTGCGTGAAGTGACGGTAGTACCCACCTCAACGCTTCGCTTATGAAGCTTGCAATATTTAATAATTTTGCATATTTATATACCTTTTTAAAGTCAGTTGGTGGTAGGGTGATGATAATTAGCCCAAAGCCTTCCATGGTTACTGTGTTATAAGATACAAGAATATTTTTTGAAACAAACAAACTTTTTGCTTTATAATATTAATATAGGTATTGAAGATAGTGATGACAGGGGCAAAATAAAGAGTGAGGCCTTTCATGCAGCAGTGGTGGGGAATCTCCTAGGGAAATAATGGACAATCAATGTAATATCAATGGTTAATATACATATATGTATATGCGATAGTTTTAGTATCCACTAACGACTCGCCTCGGCTTTACTTGGATAATTTTTATTATAACAAATATACCAAAAGTCCTAAGACTACAGTAGTTGAGAACGAAAAAAACGAACGCAGTCGTGAACGTGTTAAACGCTGTGTGGAACGTAGCTTTAGTGATGATCGGGCTAGACTTCGTTACCGTGGAACTAAAAATTACTTTTGTATCCTTCAGAGACAGTCGGTCCCTACCACAATTTACAGGACTACCCGCTTAGTTGATCTGAAGTTTCCTGAAAATTTCATCAAAATCACTCGGAATGTTTGGCAATTCATACAGAACGTACATACATACATCGATTTTTTATATACACATATAGTAACTGTGCCCGTGACTTCGTTCGTGTGTACTTTGAGATCATGTTTCGTATATTTGCTCAGGATGATTATTAAAATAATTTAGATAAGTAATTTGGACCAAAATCTAGAAAAGATATATGTATATCGTGAGCTTATTTCTAGAACTTTTAAAGAGTTTTTTTTAATACATTATTTTTATGTTACTTTAACTATTTATACACCGCACGTCACGGAAGCTCTCAGAAAGAATATTATTTTGCCCGTTTCAATAACTTTTATCAATACTGCTTTGCTCCTATTAGTGATAGCGTGATGTTATGTAACCTAAAGCCTTCCTTCATAACTGCGCTATCAAATGCTAAAATAAATTTTCAAAACCGGCTGGTAATTCCTAAGATTAGGGCGTTTAAAAAGACAAACTTGTCCGCTTGCAATGTTAATATACAGAGCAGGGGATCCCAAACTTTTTCATTTCGCGGTGCACATAAATTTTTATTATTTTATCGCCCTAACATATCTAGCTGGTCGAAATAAATAGATACAATGATACTAGTCATGTATATAGGCACAAAATTTAAAACATCCACATTACGAATCTAAACTGAGTTTTTTTTAGCATTATGACCATAATCTCACCTGATCTTAAATGACGATACGGCCCAAGTTGGTGGACACGCTAAACCTGCGGAGGAACTGGCTCTCAAGTGTAACTGCCGGAACCCACCTATTAGTATTTGGCGGCAGATTTTCAACTTGAGGGTGATAGCTAGCCAGGCGGGCAACAGAAAAAGCTCTACCACCATGCTACGGTTCCTCACGATGTTTTCCTTCACCGAAAGCTCGAGCTCAGTGTACGTGGTTGGATTCGAACTCACGTCCCTTGACGAGAATTCGTACACAATACCACTGAGCTATCATCGCTTCAAAAATTAATAACACTTACCTACTCGTGGAATTATTAAGTTATTATTAGAACTACTGTAATTATTTTTTTAGTTGTAACCTTATTTATACTAATTACTTCCTAAGTAAACAAAAAGAAAATAATTAAATTTTTAAATAATTTATTTATTGAAAAATACACACACAGTACAAGTATACACAAAGTACAGTTTAATATAATAAGTAGTACACACTAACACTGAGCTATCATCGCTTCATGTTTATTTATATTATCATATAATTAACAGTTTCCTAGCACGTAGGTAAGTATATGAATTAAATTGTTTATTCCGTCTCCACGAACATTTAAGTTGCGGTTTTGGAAAATGGTGAAGAGAGTTGTTTCACGGCGCACACTTTGGGAACCCCTGGCTTATGAATTAATGCGTCGTTGTGCAGACTCTGGCATCGACCAACGTGCAATTGTCCAAAACTCGAAACAATCGCTGGCAACGACGTAACTTATTACATATTTAAATTTCAATACCTTGTTTACAAGAACGTCTGTATTATTTTAGTTGACTGATTAATTTGTTACGTATTTTTTATACTTGTAAACTTTGACCTAATTACTAAGTTACCTTAGCCCAGTGGTAGTCTTTAGGAACTCCATGTCATGGGACGTGAGTTCGAAGAAATTCATCGTGAGGATACTGATGGACGCCTGGTTAGGTACCACCCTCAAATTGAAAATCTGCCGCCAAATACCAATAGGTGTGTTCCGGCAGTTGCACTTGATGGCCAGTCCCTCCAAAATAAAGGCCGGCACCGCACCTGCGATCTTCTAATGTTGTGGGTGTCGGTGGTGATCACTTACCATCTGTTGACACGACTGCTTATTTGCCCGCTATTACAGAAAAAAAATTGTCACACTGTCCTTGATGGAAAGCATACTACGTCGAAAAACAATGATGTCCACTAAGGCTACGTTCCATTTAGCGTTTATGAATAGAGGAACTGAGGTTGTAATGTCTCTGACTCCTACCATACTCCCGGACTTTGCTCCAACGGTTTACCACATTTTTCACAATTTGCACATCTTACAAGGTAAAATAATTTCCGCAGAGGCAGCCAGAGATTTTATTAAATCTTGCCCCCACGGCTTTTTCAGCAATGGAATCGATGAACTACCTATAAAATGTCGAAATTCTACAAATAATAATGACATATACTTCGATTGAATAAATATATATTTTTTAATTTTTTTATTTTTAGTTTTGTGTATTTTCACATAAAACACTAATTTCATATGTCAGGACTAATTATATTACAAAAAAATATATACGCGGCCGTAATATTATTTGGCCTTAACAAGTGGAGAAAAAATGACACGTATAGATTGCTTACATTCTCTAAACTATAAACTTTTTTTATTTCAATTTTAACTGATGGTTGTATTTCACCTTCAAAATATCAACGAAAATAGTAATAATTACGCATTAAATGTGATCCAATGACCTTTATAAGTTTTGTTTGTATAGTTTGTACAATAGTGCATTACAAACCAAGGTATTTTCTGTTGTTTTGAGGGCATTTTATATATTAATCGGTGCACAACCTACTTCCTTGAACGTCGACGCAATACTGAGGTTCTAGTGTGCCAATTGACACAAAGTCAGCGTGCTGCTTTCGGTACGCATATGTGCGTCAACACATTTTTAATTATAATATCACTGGTTGTGCCCCCGACTTCGTTCGAGTGGAACTAAACATTACTTTGGTAATTTTAACTCGTTTTTCTAACTTTTTCCGATATTAATCCAGTAAAATTAGGTGTTTCACCTTGGAAAAAGAGATAGTCAGCTATAAACTTGTATAAACCTTTATTTTGATATCTTAAAACTTGTCTCAAAACTTACTTATCGTAAGGTGTCCACGACTATAGATATTTCAAGCGTAAAGGTAAAAAACCCACATTTTAAACATTTTTGCAAATATCTCGTTTCCCATGGGTTTAAAGCCATTTGTATTTACCACAAGTATTGTAGATGATTTAATTCCTTACAACTTTTGTTTATACATTTTTTTTATAACTTGAACCGTTTTCGAGTTAGAGGCCAGAGCGCGCGCAATGTTTAAGTATTTAGAGTATCATTCGAGGTCAATCTGTAGTCTCAATTAAAAATTATTTAAATTAAAAACAAGCTTATAAATTATTGATAAATATATAATTGTAAATAATTTGCATTTTTTATTAAGTATTACGTTATTATAAAAAAAAAAAAACAATAATTTAGTAGCAATTAATTTAATAACACTTACCTACTCCTGTAATTATTAAGTTATTATTAGAAATAATGTAATATATTTTTTAATTCTAATCTTATTTATAATAATTACTTCCTAACTAAACAAAAAGAAAATAATATTTTTTTTTTAATTTATTTATTAAAAAATACCAATATACACATTTATGAACGTTGAAATTAAAAATAATTTAATAATAATAAGAACTACAAGTTCTACTTTAAATTTTGTTCTTCTTATCATCATCGTCTTCCGGTCGCTGTAAAATTTCAAATTCCTCAGTGTTCTCTAGTCTCTCTCGTCGTTGTCTCTAGTTCTTCCTGGATTTCAGGGTCGAAGGTACCGTCTTCATTGATATCACACTGATATGGTGAAGCATTAAGACAAGCTTGCCAATCACACTTGCCGCAAGCTAAAGAACATTACAACCCCGCTTGTCTCCATCCACATCGCGACCCACAGCCATTCTGGCAGAATATTGTGTTAAGCAGTTCCTCCGGAGCTGGTGGATTCATTGTCGTAACAGGTTCCAGGAATTCATCACGCATTATCCAACCTCAGTTCTGGGATTCTAGATCATGCCCTAACCAAGTCTGAACTTGATAATAAACACGGTTGAAATGCTGTGGAGCTGCTGCACTCGCTGGTGGAAGATTTGTTCACTACATAGCTTTATTCCGTTTTGTTAACTCGATGGACTCTGTATCGCGAAGACGATCGATACAGTCCAAGATGTCCTTAATTACTTTCTACTTAAAATGTAATTAAAGTATTTCCCTTAATAACTTTATAATTACACGAGTAGGTAAATGTTATTAAATTAATAGATTTTTCTTATATAATTAGGACTTAACGTAATGGCTATAATATCACCTGATCTTAAGTGACGATATGGCCCAAGTTGGTAGACACGCTGAACCTGTGGAGGAACTGGCTTTCAAGTGCAGCTCCCGGAATACACCTATTGGTATTTGGCAGAAGGTTTTCAACTTGAAGGTGGTAGTTAGCCAGGCGGGCATTAGAAAAAACCCTACCACCATGCTATGGTTTCCTCACGGTGTTTTCCTTCACCGAAAGCTCAAGCTCATTGTAGGTGGTTGGATTGGAACCCACGTCCCTTGGGGCAAAGTCGTACTACCACTGAGCTATCATCGCTTCAATTAATCGATACTGAATTATTGAAAAAAAAGGGTAATTATAACGTAATCATAGTTAGTAAAAAGTGCAAATTATTTAGAGTTATATTTTTTTGTCGCACCGTGAAATTGTGGAACCGTCTTCCTGTCAGCGTGTTCCCTCCTTCCTCTGATATTGGGTTCTTCAAAAGAGCCGTGAAGAGAGAGGGCCAGTGTAGTCACTTTGCTGTGCAATATAATTTTTTTTATCAATATTTTATAAGCTTTATACGGTGTGTTTTTAATCGGAACTACAGGTTGACCTCGAATGATACTCTAAATACTTAAACACTGCGCGTGCTCTGCCCTCTATCTCGAAAATGGTTCGAGATATAGAAGAACGTTTAAACAAATGTTGTAGAGAATTTAATCCTTTACAATACTTGTTGTAAATACAAATTGGATAAAACCCATGGGAAATTGAAGCCATGATAGCTCAGTTGGTAGTATGTACGACTTCGCGTCAAGCGACGTGAGTTTGAATCCAACCACCTACACTGAGCTTGAGCTTTCGGTGAAGGAAAACATCGTGAGGATACCATAGCAAGGTGGTAGGGCATTTTATGATGCTCGCCTGGGTAGCAACCACCCTCAAGTTAAAAACCTGCCGCCAAATACCAATAGGTGTGTTCCGGCAGCTGCACTTGAGAGCCAGTTACTTCAAAGGTTTAGCGTGTCTACCAACTTGGGCCGTATCGTCACTTAAAATCAGGTGAGATTATGGCCATAACGCTAAGCCTTAGCTATAAAAAAAACGAGATATTTGCTATAAATGTGTAAAAAACGAATTTTTTACCTTTGGATCATGGAATATCTGTAGTTGCGGACACCCTACGATAAGTATAGAAAAAACGAGTGTGAGTTGTGAGTGAGTGTGAGACTGAAGTGAAACTTGTGGTTCTGTAAGAGACTACCCCAGCGCCCGTTGCGCGGTTTGCCCGATGTTATTGTTAGGACTTAGTAAGTTAGGATCTGTTGGTTGGTTAGGATCGCGAATCTTTGTTCGTTTTCCGGCAGTAGCCCAAGCCGAGGTTAGGCCATTCTGGCACCTTTGCGCTTACTGCCTCGGGGCTGAGTGCTCTATGCAATCGCCCCAAAAAGTTCGGTGAAGCTGTCAAAGCCCTTATGGCTAACAGCGTTGGTCAGGTCGAAAAAAAAAATGAAACTTGTCTGGCTATGAGAGAAAGAAATAAAGAAAATGTGACGCACCTCTCTATCTTGCCCCTACAGTAATAAACGAGACGTAATTCTCTCTCTTCTTATCTCCACTAACTTATATCTCCCCCTCAACTTCCGTTCGCCTCATCCGATCACACTTTTCGTAACGCTCTCGTCACGCATTCACCAGCTTACTCCCCAAGCCGAGCGTGCCTAAAGAAGTTTCACTTAATTAAAATTATAAAATTTTAATTCATCTAATACTATTAAGTACTTAGCTATCCATAGATTCTCTGTGCGGGTGGTGGGTCCATCATCTGGCACAGAAGGAAGCTCCGAGCAGTTCCCGAGACTTGTGACACGGATGTAGATTTAAGAAACACATTTCCTACGCGCGTCAACACTCACCTTCACTGCTCGTGTTTCTCTTCCTGCCCAGTAAATTTTGGCAGGAGCCTGCTTATGCAGCTTTAGAGACATGTTGTAGTGTAGAACTTACTGTAGGCCTAGACAGTCTAAGATATTTTAGTAGCTTACAGTGAGATTATAAGTTTCACGTATCTCGGAATCGGCTCAATCGGTTTGGATTAAATGTATTCAAACAAGTTTATGCTATTTAATTTGATCTATAAAAGCAAATTTTTTGGACAAATTATTCCTTTAATATGTTTAAATACATTCGTGTTTTTTTATTTCATTGCTCATCAATATTTATAAAAGTATTTATATATATTTTGTATATATTTACATATAATTATTCATACATATTTATAATAGTAACATATGAATGTTTAATCAAAATGTGATTGGTATTTAAATATTATTTTAAATAAACATAATTTAAAAAATCCAAGCTGAGTGATGTCATCCTGGTATTCAGTACTAATGGGCATAAAATGACATTTGACGTTCCTGCCAATATTGTCTCGTATGGATGTTTAATCAATATGTGATTGATGTTTAAATATTATTTTAAATAAACATAATTTAAAAAATCCAAGCTGAGTTATGTCACACAGGTATTGAGTACTAAAGGGCATAAAATGTCATTTGACGTTCCTGCTAATATTGTCTCGTATGGATGTTTAATCAATATGTGATTGATATTTAAATATTATTTAAAAAAAAACATAATTTTAAAAATCCAAGCTTAGTTATGTCACCCAGGTATTGAGTACTACTGAGCGTAAAATGTCATTTGACGTTCCTGTTAATATCGTCTCATATGGATGTTTAATCAATATGTGATTGAAATTTAAATATTATTTTAAATAAACATAATTAAAAAGAATCCAAGCTGAGTGATGTCACCCAGGTATTGAGTACTAAAGGGCATAAAATGTCATTTGACGTTCCTGCCAATATTGTCTCGTATGGATGTTTAATCAATATGTGATTGATATTTAAATATTATTTTAAATAAACATAATTTAAAAAATCCAAGCTGAGTGATGTCACCCTGGTATTCAGTACTAATGGGCATACAATGACATTTGACATTCCTGCCAATATTGTCTCGTATGGATGTTTAATCATTATGTAATTGATATTTAAATATTATGTTAAATAAACATAATTAAAAAAATCCAAGCTGAGTGATGTCACCCTGGTATTCAGTACTAATGGGCATAAAATGACATTTGACGTTCCTGCCAATATTGTCTCGTATGGATGTTTAATCAATATGTGATTGATATTTAAATATTATTTTAAATAAACATAATTTAAAAAATCCAAGATGAGTGATGTCACCCTGGTATTCAGTACTAATGGGCATACAATGACATTTGACATTCCTGCCAATATTGGCTCACATTGATGTTTAATCAATATGTGATTGGTATTTAAATATTATTTTAAATAACCATAATTAAAAAGAATCCAAGCTGAGTTATGTCACCCAGGTATTGAGTACTAATGGGCATAAAATGTCATTTGACGTACTTGCCAATTTTGGCTCACATGGATGTTTAATCAACATGTGATTGATATTTAAATAATATTTTAAATATACATAATCTAGAAGAATCCAAACTGAATGTTACCCAGGTATAATGGGCGTAAAGTGTCATTTGACGTTCCTGCTAATATCGCCTCATTATAAAAAAAAAAAAAACACTACTTATATTCGTATGACAACATAACAGAATATAAAAAGGAACAGATAACACTAAAAAGCCATAGATAATAAAGTGGAGCGATCTTAAAAAAGCAGTTCAGTGAGTCAGATATGAAAATATTTTCTATCGGAATATAGATATGAGTATGGCATTAATTACTACCTGTCCTTATCATACTGAAGCATGGTGTTGGAACATACCTTTAAGTTACGAGACGTCCCGTTTCTGAGGAATTACACTTGAAACCCTAAAATAGCGTGTTTTTATTAGAAAATTGTCTTAGCTTGTATCATAATCGCATATCGAGAATTTCTGTTCCTTGTACCAAATATTAAACAGAAAAAACGATTTGTTTTTTTCTATAGTTCAATATCCTTAGCTAATATAATAGAATTGAAAAAGTGCTTATTCATTATCATATTATGAAACATTATACAACTTTACTTGTGCTAAACTACATGGCAGTTTATTGACAGGTTTTCCTCCATTTCTTAATGTAAATTTATCTGCTATATAACACTAATTCATAAATACTTATATATATAAATAAATGAACTATCCAAGTCAGACATTAGACTTAAATATATTATCCTTAGTTATAAGAAGAAATGATATTTTAAGTTTTTATATAATATTTCATGTTGTTATAAATAAATTTTAGGTCTAACCATTGAACTTGGCATCCGTGTAGACCTCACTTCTTTCGTGGTTGAAGTTAACAACCAAGGCTTATATCATAATACTGAACTTAGCTCTCATTTCACGTTTATCATGGTATATGATTACTTTTTGTATAAACATTATTAGTAGATATTTATTAATATTAAATTAATACCAAATGGTTTTTGTGAATCTACTGTATTTTCCAACGTTTAGGGTATAAGTTTTTTTGTGTTTTTTTTTCTATATTTTCTTTTACTTTTTAATGTTCCATTGAATTGCCCATTCAATATCCGGAATTTTTTCACGCGTTTTCTATGTATACTTCCTTTGTACAACTCGGGGCGATATAACGTGGGCAGACGGTTGCCATCTATAATAGAGCTCTCTTGTACCTTTTCATTATCCATAATTAATAATCTTACACTATTGATCTGCGCTCAATATTAAAATTTGAAATAATTAATACTAAATCTCTGTTAATAACGTAATAATTACGACACGACTAAATAATGAATACTAGGTAGTAGATACAAACGTCGACTTTACTCTTAGTTATTATAAGTACAAAAACTAATATGTTTGGATTAAAAAAATAATTAAGGGTGGTTATATTATATATTCATGTGATGACTTCAAAATCCACATAAAGATGATCAGTCATCGATTTTGATTGCTGGTTTTTACATTACATTACAGGCACCACTATAAGTGTTCCTAACGGAATCAATGAATCGAAAATCATTACTAAAATTATTAAAATTAAGCGATGTTAGCTCAGTGGTAGTGTCCAGAAACGCTACGTCATGGGACGTGAGTTCGAATCCAACCACCTACAATGAGCTTGAGCTTTCGGTGAAGGAAACCATAGCATGGTAGTATGGCTTTTCTGATGCTAGTCTGGCTAGCTACCACCCTCAAGTTGATAATTTGCCGCTAATTACCAATAGGTGTGTTCCGGCAGTTGCACTTGAGAGCCACTTCCTCCAATAAAGGCCGGCAACGCACCTACGATTCCGCTGGTGTTGTGGGTGTCCTTGGGTGGCGGTGATCAAATACCATCAGATGACACGCTTGCTCAGTTGGCCCGCTATTACATAAAAATAATCTATTTTCTGATCCTATGCATTCATCCAACTACCTATCTAGATGCTAAAGTTAAACTTTTTAGATGATCTGAAAGTAAGCTACAGTTGTGATGATGAAATATGAATATAATGTGATAAAATTGATGATTATTGGACGTTAATATCTGAATAACTGTTTGAGATGTTTGTTGATGAAATTTTACATGTTTATGGTATATAGTTTTAGAGTTATGGGGGTGGAAAAAGTAACTTCAAGTAATTCGTGCAATTATTACATACAGTACTGCTCGCCAGTTCTATTAACTAGACATGTTACCGCGTGTCTGCGTGTCTAGATTTATTCCTTTTTTGCACGCCTCATAAGGGAACCGTTAACTTTGGGCTAATTATCATCACCCTACCACAAACTGGCGCAAAACTGTATTGAAAAAGTTACATAAACAAGCAAAATGATTAAATATTGCAAGCTTTATAAGCGAAGCGTTGAGGTGGGTACTATTGTCACTTCACGCAAAACAACTGATTTTTCAAACTTAAAATGTCTCTATTTATCATATATTGCACATGTAAAATAATATATACACACACATATCAAGAAAAAACACTATTTTTAACACTCATGATATTTTTGATGCCAATTTTGTTATTTAAACTAGTTAAAAACTGTTTGAAATAAATCTGACTTCGACGTCCGTGTGTCTGTATGTGCGGATCCTGTATGTTATCACGATAACGACCGAAACACTTTACTAATCGAGTCTTTTCTTTTCTTACGCTTCAGTATAATTAAGAATAGAACCCTGTTACTTTTGACGGTCTTATTCGATGTGGTTTAATTGTTATTAAATTTAAAAAAATAGGTTATGAGGCGTGCACTTTTGGATTATCCAAACTTTTTAAAATATTTTCGGCACACATTAAAACCTCTGTACTTATTATAAACTGTTGTCAGTTATTCTGCTATTAGATTATCTGCTATTCGGTATCTTAGTAAAATTACGGTTAACTATACAAATCAAAGTGTACTTTATGACGTCGAATCAAAGGTTATACACTTAATTATGGAATATACGTAATTTCTATTCTGAAGTGCTCTCTCTATTTTTAATGCTAATGGGGCAGCATACAAGCAGACGGCCCGTTTGATGATAAATGGTACCTTCGCCTATGGTCCGTAACAACATCAAGAGTCTTATTTTTATGTTACGCAGAAAAGTGACTGCACTGTACCTGATGGTGAGTACAGTACAATCCATATCAGCGGCGACTGACACCGAACAGAATACACTGCCAGTCTACGTTGTCACGCTGGCCTGCTTAGGTACCTCTTCACGCCTCTTGAAGGACCCAATATCATAGGAAGGAGGGAACACGCTGGCAGGAAGACGGTTGCACAATTTCACGGTGCGACAATGGTAAGAATCAGTCTTTCACAATATCGGAACAAAAAGCTTCATGCTGAACATTTTGAAGCGATGATAGCTCAGTGGTAGTGTGTACGACTTCACGTCAAGGGACGTGAGTTCGAATCCAAGCACCTACAATGAGTTTGAGCTTTCGGTGAAGGAAAACATCGTGAGGAAACCATAGCATGGTGGTAGGGCTTTTTCCAATGCCAGCCTGCCTAGCAACCACCCACAAGTTAAAAAAAAAAAAAAAAACCTGCCGCCAAATACCAATAGGTGTGTTCCGGCAGCTGCACTTGAGAGCCAGTTCCTCCACAGGTTAAGCGTGTCTACCAACTTGGGCCGTATCGTCACTGAAGATCAGGTGAGATTATGGCCATAACGCTAAAACCTTAACTATAAAAAAAAAACTTTTATTTTGTGGCAGTCTAAGCCCTAGGGTGGTCGCTAACAGGTTGGACAATAACCACATCACCAAGCTGTGAAGGTTCGAGGATTATTTGGTATACTGATATGACGAAAACCAAATGTGAGACCAACGATCGCCAGAATCACGACAACCTCTTTCACACATGTTGAATATGAGATAATGCTTTCTCTTTCTAATGTTGTGATAAACGTCGACGTTATCAATAATGTTCACTGATAACGCATAATTGACAGCTGAATAGTGCCCATATATAGTGTAAACTATATGGAAGTACTTGAATGATTTTGTGGCCTTATTGAGAGCTATTGTTAAATAGAGAGAACACTTACCATGCACTTTTTTTATATAGTTGAGGTTTAGCGTTATGACCATAATCTCACTTGATCTTAAGTGACGATGCAGCGGAAATTGGTAAACACGCTAAACCTGTGGAGGCACTCACTCAAGTGCAACTGCCGGAATACACGTACAAACAGACGCACCTACACAAGATAACTGTAATAGTATAGATGTCTTCTCTTTTATTTGTGGGAAAAATGTTCATAAAAGTAAAAGAGCAATAAAATGATGAAGGGTTATTGGAATTCAAATAATAAGTGGCGCTAACCCATCTATAAATAATTCCGCATCGCATGGTCATGGTCCCATGTCGATACGATCAGTAGTTTTGACGTGATCGCGCCTTAAAGAAAAGGTGGTCCTTATTTAGGGATTGTCCAATCCCCCCCCCCTTCCCCGATAGGCAAATTTTTAAATGGAAATAACAGGGGGAAAAAAACCTGTTATTACTTCGGAATTTTTAAATGTATTAAAAAAAATTCATGCCAATTTATAGTTCTTAATTTTAATGTTAACTCGGCCCCCCCGATAACCAGAGGAAAAAATCTGTTATTACTTTGGATTTTTTTTTTGCATGAACGTATGAACAGATCATGTCGGCAAACAACAATTCTTGTAGAAAATTTAACGCTCTACAAAAAAGGTTTCCTATGATTTTTTGCTAACTCTAACGGTTTCTGAGTTATTTAAGGTCATAGTTGAAGCTTAAGTCAATTTTAGGATTATTCTATTTCTACCGTCGTTTTATTTCTACAGTCTACGTTTCATGACTTAAAAATGAAAAAAAGATTGTAATTCATAATTTACACGAGTTTTTTTACCTTCACGCATGCTCTGAAAGAAAAGTATTATTTTATTCAAAAACGACTATCACAATTTCAATAAATAAATAAAAAAATTGTATTATATTATTTTTTTAACATTTATACTATTATGAAGTTATTACAGTTTTTTTTACCGCATCAGGAAACATTTGACGACGGTCTTTAACCAACTGTAATACATATTACATTTGTTTTTCATCCTTTGTGTAATGATTACAAAAATCTTGCACTAGTTTAACTCCTCTCTCAGCACAATCATGCACAACTGACAATTTTTCGATGAATACTTCAACTATGACTTTAAATAGCTCAGAAACCGTTAGAGTTATCAATAAATCATAGGAGACCTTTTTTGTAGAGCGTTCAATTTTCTACAAAAATTATTGTTTGCCGTCATGATCTGTTTATACGTTCATGACGAAAAAAATTTCAATGTAATAACAGATATTTTCTCCTGGTTATCGGGGGCGCGGGGTCAAAATTAAAATTAAGAACTATAAATTGGCATGAATTTTTTTAATAGATATAGAACCGATTTAGGACTATCGTGAAAATAAAATCGGACAAACCCTAAATAAGGACCACCCTAATATATATATATGGATAAATTGTAACTGCGTAATAACTTTTTAAAGCGCCCTTATGATTTTCCCGTCTTTTCCCAGTTACGAATCCATATAAACAACGACTCTTGTGTTCACCCTACCGTAAACTTTCTAGACTTTTAACGGAGTTATTTTTAATTCGCAGGGCAGTAATTAAACTTACTGCCATTTCAACGTAGAGTCGGTGGACTGATTTTGTAACAATATCCAGAGACGCGAAACCGTGTCGAGCCGAGTTCAAGCTAACAGAACAGGCGAACTACGCAAACCATTTAGAGCCACTTTGACACCCTCATATCTCAAAAACTATTTCACATAGACTGGTCAAATTTGGCTCATATATTGTGACTTGCGAGACACATTCGTGTTCCGAATTTCATCAACACACCTCGAACAGTTATTTAGATATTCACATCTGAAAATCGTCACTTTATAAGTGATCTATAGATCCAAACTCACGCAAATATGCCAAAGACTCATATGTTATATGGGAGATATGTGCGAGATACATATGTGGTCCAAATGTCATCATTATTAATACGATTGTGTGTTTTTCTGTTTATCGATACGCTTCATGTTTTAATTACTCGATTATCGTGATTGCAACGATCGGGATGATAGCTCAGTCATATGTGTGTACGAACATCACATCAATGGACGTGAGTTCGAATCCCTGCAATGAGCTTTGATCATTCTGTGAAGGAAAAATATCGTGATGAAACTGTAGCATGGTGGCAGTGCTTTTTCTGATACCCGCTTGGCTAGCTACCACACTCAAGTTGAAAATCTATCCCCAAGCATCAAATCAAATCAAATCAAAAACCTTTACTCAATTTAGGCCCTAAGAAGGCGCTTATGAACGTCAAAACTACCACCAGTTTGGAAAGTAACGCAGTAATCGAGAAGAACCAGCAAGAAACTCGATCTGCATCATTTTTTTTTAAGTTTTATTCTTTTTTTTATACCCACATCTACAGGTATGTTCCAGCAGTTGCACTTGAGAGCCAGTTCCTCCACTAGGCTTAAAGTGTATCTTCAGTTAAAACGTCTTTAATAAAAATCGTCGTAAAAAATATAAAGTTTTATAATAAAATCCGCTTTAATAACAGATCGCATTGAAAAGAGAAAATAATCTGAAAGGTTTGAGAAATTTGTTGTATCCTTACTAATATTAGATACTTGATTTTTCGCGCGGCTTCGCTCGCGTTTATGTTGATTTTACAACCAAATCAGATGACGCAACAAAAATATTTCATACAAGTTCAAAACGATGATAGCTCAGTGATAGTGTGTAGGACTTCACTTCAAGACACGTGAGTTTAAATACAACCACTTACAGAGAGCTTGAGCTTTCGGTGAAGGAAAACTTTGTGAGGAAACCATAGAATGGTGGTGGGCTTTTGTTGATGCCCGTCTGGCTAGCTACCACCCTCAAATTGAAAATCTGCAGCCAAATACCATTAGGTGTATACCGGCAATCGCACTTGAGAGCCAGCCCCTCCACAGGTTAAGCGTGTCTACGAACTTGGGCCGTATCGTCACTTAAGATCAGGTGAGATTATGGCTATAACGTTAAACCTTATCTATAAATAAAAGTGCATCCCTTTCTGTAGCCCACTTTCAACAAGGTTTTTGCGAGGAAAAGTACCCTATCACCGTCTCCTGGTTCTCATCTATCTCTATACCAAAATTCAATACCAAAAAGATTCAGCGGCTTAGGCGTGAATGCGTAATTAACAAACTCACTTTCGCATTGATAATATTAGCTAGGGCTTTTCATTGTCATAAAACGTAAGGTTTTCTCTGGGATAGGGAATAAAATGCTACACTCAACATGACCAATGATCGTTCACCATTCTCCCAATATATTGTACAGATTTTGCTAATATACAACACGCTGATAACGAATACTATACATAAAGCTTTTATTTATCGCACAAAACGTAAGGGTATTATTTACTGTCATTAAAATCTGGCAACACTAAAGGCCGTCGTTGCTTGAGTACGTAATTGTGCTAGATTATTAATAAAGTATGTTCTAATTTAAGATATCGTATAATGAATCGATGCGCTTTATTATTGTACTAGATTTTATGTATGAACTACTTTTTTTTTATAGTTAAGGCTTAGCGTATTGGCCATAATCTCATCTGATCTTATGTGACGATACGGCCCAAGTTGGTAGACACGCTAAACCTGTGGAGGAACTGGCTCTCAAGTGCAACTGCCGGAACACACCTATTGGTATTTGGCGGCAGATTTTCAACTTGAGGGTGGTCGCTACCCAGGCGGGCATCAGAAAAAACCCTACCACCATGCTATGTTTTCCACACGATGTTTTCCTTCACCGAAAGCTCAAGCTCATTATAGGTGGTTGGATTCGAACTCCGGTCCCTTGACGCGAAGTCGTACACACTACCACTGCGCTATCATTGCTTGCGTTAATACTGATTTTATTAAACAAACCGGATGACGCAATACAAAGTTTCATCTAAGTTTGACCCTCTCTGTACCCCACTTCCAATAAGTATTTCACGAGAAAAATAAACCTATCGCCGTCTCCAGGATCACATTTATCTCTATTCCACAATTCACCGTAATCGATTCACCGGTTTAGGTGTGAATGTGTAACAAGCAAAAAAACTCACTTTCGCATTTATAATATTAGTAAGGATGGGAAAGAGAGTTTGTTTGTTTGTTACGCTTTCACGCCTAAAACGCTGAATCAATTAAGATAAATTTTGGTATAGACACAGATAGGCTCTCGGAAACGGTAAAAGGCTACTTTGCTTAACCAGAAACTTATGGGAAGTGGGGTAAAAGTAACTTTGTATGAAACTTTTTTACTGCGTCATGTGATATGTTTGACAAAATCAATTTTAACGCGAACGAAGTCAAGGTCACAAGCATACAAACTTACAAATAATTACTTTCTCTCTTTTAAGTTTAGTTTGTTATTAAAACGTATTTTGTAAACTATAAATTATTTGTTAGTCACATAAAGGAGTCGATCATAAGATACCTTCGCTGCTCGTAAAACAATTTTGCAAATTATACATGCTATTACAGATATGTATTAACTTATTAAAGTTTTATTATAGCAAACAATACATAATTAAATATATTGAAACTTGTGTACTGGTTTACTTGCCATATATCATGTAGGGAGGAGGGTCTATCATTAGTGACGTAATATTATAATGGGATCTGATAAATGTGACGTATCGTTTTGAAGGGGGGAGGGGGTCTAAAAAGGTAAACTACTCCGTGTAATATTTTATAAAGGGCCCGTATCAAAAGCAGTTACCTTTAAGAGATTCGATTTTTAGTATATCGTGTTAGCATTATCATTGGTCGCCGCTTTGTTTTTAGCCTTATCGTTGATCATCTCTATACATTGAATGTCATATTGCATGGGTTTCAATATTCACACGTTAGTTCAAAATAACTTCTTGGATTTAAATTAATATTTACATTTGGTTATATTTAACTTTATAAATTCAAATTGTAATGAAAAGGTTTTATATAAATTGTTTTAATAATCTATTTCAAGTGTTAGGCTTTTTCATTGGTCGCCTCTTTATTTTTGATTTATCATTGATCGTCTCTTTACTTTAAATTTCATATTACAAGGGTTTCAATATTCACACGTTAGTTCAAAGTAACTTTATAGATACAAATTGATATTTACATGTTTGGTTAAAAATAACTTTATAAATTCAAATTGTAATGACGAGATTTTATAAAAATTGTTTTAATAATCATATTCACACTAGTTCGCTTTTAGCGCTTTTAGTTTCTGGTTGTGGCAATATAAATATGTTTTTTTTTTTTTTTTCGAACTGACATACGCTGTTAGCCCCAGGGGCTTTGACAGCTTCACCGAACTTTTTGGGGCAAGTGCTGAAGGCACTCAGCCTCGAGGCAGCAGGCACGAGGGTGCCAAAACGGCCGAACCTCGGCTTGGGTTGCTGCCGGTAAATGAAAAAGGTTCACGATCCTGACTAACCAACAGGTCTTGTCTTACAAATTTAGTGATCCTAACAACGACCTTATTATTAGGTAAGCAGCTCAGGGCCGCGAGGGTAGTCCCTTACAGAACCGTGTACTTAACGTGTGAGTGTGCACGAATGTAATGCGGTGTCATGGTGTACTCTCAGTGATGTAGAGTGTCACTGTATCGCGCGAGCAGAGTCACTTGAGGGCTCCTATCCGGAGGATCGAACCAAGGCTCAGGCGTCTGCGGAGGGAGGCCGCGGCGGGTGTGCGGGAGCGAAATTATCCGCTCGGCCTCGACGGCGAGGACGGCGGTTACGCGGACGTGTGCGCGGACACGAGCGATTCCTGGAGACAGCAGGGAGAAGCGCGTTTAATCTCGTTATTTTATCGACGGGATCGGAGAAGCAATTGCGTGGCCGGCGCGCAAAACCTTTAGCGTGCGGATTGGAAGTATAGCTAACTGCGTGTACTATTTTGGGGTTAGGATGAAGTTCAGCATTTTCAAAAAAATTCTTTGTAAGGTGTTTAATATATGCATACATGGACGGAAGTTCCATATCTTTATGGAGATCTACATTACGGACATAGAACGGGGCTTGGACGGCTATGCGCATGAATCTATTTTGCAACACTTGTAGTTTGCGAAGGGTGGTTCGCGAAGCGTGAGCGAATACGGGACAGCTATATGTAAGTATGGGACGGATACATACTTTGTATATTATGAGCTTATGCCTGAGTGACATTTTGCTCTTGGAGGAAGTTAGATTGCGTAGTAGAACCATAGCCCGGGAAGCTTTTTTCTGTACGTAATCTATATGTTTGTTAAAGGTAAGGTGCCTGTCTAATACTACACCAAGGTATTTAGTTTGGTTAGTCCAAGGGATATTGACGCCGAAAAGGTGTAATGTTTTTTTTATGTTCTTTCTCGCGTGAGGATCGAACATGATAGCCGCACTTTTTTCTGGGTTAATTCCTATGCGCCACTTAAGACACCAGGACCCGAAATCAGAGACGGCTCTTTGGACGCGGTAGTATACGTGAATCCTATTCCTGCCCGAACTGAAGATAACTGTGTCGTCTGCGTAGGACCCTACTGCGACGTCGGGGAATTCGGGTATATCGCTAACGAACAAATTGAACAGGCAAGGCGCTAGTATGGAGCCTTGTGGGACTCCTGAACGTATTGGATGAGGTGAGGATAGAGCTCCGTCCGCTTTGTAGCAGAAGGAGCGGTCCGATAAGTAAGCAAGGATTATGCGGACTAGTCTGTCCGGAACTTGAAAGTGATTGAGTTTATATATGAGGCCTTCGTGCCAGACCTTATCGAATGCTTTGGCTATGTCGAAAAATACAGCAAGCGTGCGCCTTGGACGGCGTAGCTCCGTGAAATTGGAGAGAATATGCTCCGTGAGGCGGAGCACTTGGTGAGTGCATGAGTGCTTCGGTCGAAAACCGAATTGCTCGTGTGGTAAAAGACATTTGTCTGAGACAGTTGATTGAAGTCGGTTCAGAAGGAGTCGCTCGTATATTTTACCAATCGTATTGAGGAGGCTTATCGGGCGGTAGCTTTCCGGAAGAGATGCCTTTTTTCCGGGTTTACGGATACCTACTACCGTTGCCTTTTTCTAAGCAGTTGGAAAGTGACAGTGAGTTATGGCCGCATTAAAGATGCAGACTAGAAGGGCTATGAGTTTATCAGGGAGAAGTTTAAGGACTTCGTTCCTAATCCCGTCAGGACCGGGGGCTTTCCTTGGCTTAAGGGCTTTTATGATCGCGAAGACTTCGTCAGTTGTAACCGGGTCTAAGTTTTCGATCGGGGGGGTCTCTCTTATTGCTTGTATTGTTTGATCGACCCTCCCGACGTGTTCGGGATCTCTGGTATGATATTCATAGGGATTGGGAGAACACTGTTGTTCGAGAGTAGCAGCGAGATACTCTGCCTTATCTATACTTTCGAAGGCGGGCGAATTGCCGGGGCCTCTATCTAACGGGGGCATCGCGGACGAATAGCTGCTCTTCTGTTTACGAACGAGATCCCAGAAGGCGAGATGAGACGGTTTGATTTCCGCTAAAAGGCTGTCCCATCTTTGACCACGGAGTTCAGAGATACGAGATTTAACTGATCTTTGTAGGTTACGTAGCCTTATGCGATTTTCCTCCGTCGGATAGGAATCGTGCGCGCGTGTTGCCGCGTTTTTCTCCGTGATCAATCTTCGAATGTCATCAGGGAGTATGAAACGGCGATCGTTTACCGCCCTTACCTCTTTCGAGGTTACCCTGATGGCATTCTGGAGGTGACCGACTAGAGATTCAACTGCCAGATCAGCATCGGCTACAGACTTTATCTCGTTGGGGATCCTATCTAAGTGAGATGAGGCGAGGTTATTAAGAAGGTACTGTCTGAGCTTTAGATAGTCAGCTACTTTGACTGAACCGGGAGTGTGGTCACCCGGGTGACCGAGTTGCAGAACTACTGGCCGGTGGTCGGAGTCTAGTTCATGTACGACTTCGATTTGCCGTACCTGAAGCGCGACCCCTTTTAATATGGCTATGTCTAATACTGAGGGGCGGCAGTTAGCTTGGTAATGAGTTGGCTCTAAGGGAGCAATCACGTCGAAGTTAAGCGCATTTTCTAACAAATAAAGTATCCTGCCATTAGCGGTGGTACGCGGGTTGTTATATTGAATATGCCCGCTATTTAGATCACCGGCCACTATAACCGAATCACCGAGCGCGAAAAGTGCCTCCAGATCCGACTGAAGGAGAGTTTTATTGGGCGAGAGGTACGCGGAAACAATAAGAATAGTAGGATGACCGGTCATGCCCACTCTGCACACCGACACTTCTAAGTTGGTGAGTTCGGGAGGATCTATTGGCATGCAATATAGTGAGTTTCTATAGTATATGAGCGTGCCGCCGCCTCTTACACCGGTACGATCATTTCTTACTATTTTGTAGTTAGCAATCGCGGGATTTCGAACGCTCGGTTTAAGAAGTGTCTCTTGTATGAGAAACACATCTATTTGCCGCTCCTTAAGGAAGCTAGCTACTAAGTCGCGTTGAGGTTTTAAATTACGCGCGTTAAAAAAGGATAAAGAAAGGCCACGGGGTCTAATTCTATCCTCCATTGCAAACTAATTACGGGGAAGCGCGAATGAGGCGTTGCATGGAGCGCGCAATGTCTGGGAAGGCCTTAATGGCCTTGAGGCGGTCGAAGTCGCGACTCGAGCTAATCATATCGTCAAACGCGATGAGGTCGTCGACAAGGTGTTCTTTGAGAAGGCCTGCGAGCCAATCGAGGCCATGGAAGGCGGATGACGACGCGGGCGTGGTGGAATTTGCAGGTATTGGTTTCGCAGGTTGCGGTTTAATGGCCCACGCAGTGGTTGAGGTTTGTGCGGATGAATGCGCAGGAGTAACCCGCGCAGGACCAGGGAGGCTCGGGAAGGCCTGGTTAGAAATAAGCGGTGGTGGAGCGGGACGTGCTGCCGCGGTGTACGTAATATAAATATGTCTTATAATACTGAAGCAGAGACAGTGGAGCTCCAGAACGAATCAGTGGACTGAAGTATTAGTGATATGAAGAACCAAGTAGTACGTGCTGCCTATTAAATAAGACGGTTAAGATATAAGGATAATTTACAATCGTAATATGTTATTCAATTTAGATTTATTAAAGCAATTTGCAAGGTGTCTTTCCGATATCAATGATCGATCTGGCGACCTGATAAAGGTTTAAAAGTAAGAAAGAAGAATTTTTTCTTGGTTATATAAATAACAATAACAGAACAAACAAACATACATAATGCGCTAAATAAAATTAAGCATTTATGTCATCTATAAGAATAATATTTTAGAGTAAGGAATTATGTACTTTGGGAAGACACTGGCACCTGAGATACAGGTTAAAAAAACGTAGTTCAGGTGACAGGGTTTGACTTTATGTTGTAGTAAAAATATATTTTTTTGGAAAATAAATCATTATTATTATTATTATATTTAATTTTAATCAACAAGGCATCTTATTCATCTAGTCATTGCAGTACAGCCAGTCGATACTGTAGCGCTGGTTTTATACGAGGTTTGCATGTAAAGACGTTCAGTCGAAAGAAGGGTTATGATAAACATACAACTTACAATGAACAAAAACATAAAATTGTATTTGTACATAGCTGTAAGCGCGACTTCGTTCGCGTGGAAATAAACATGGTGGTTTTTGCCCATTTTTTTTTTATCAATACTGTTCTTTGTGGTAGCGTGATGTTAATAAACAGCCTAAAAACTTTGCTCAATTATTGCGCTGTCAGATACAAAAATAGTTTTTAAAATCCGACTGCCAGTTCCTATGATTAGGGCATTTAAACAAACAAACTTTTTTCTCTTTATAATATCAATATACGTAGATAGACCGTAATTATGTATTACGGCAAACATAAACATAGCCATATATGTTTATGGTACATACACAATACGAATTTACGATTTCTTAGTAAAAATATTGAATGATTTTTACAATTTACTCTTGTCTATGAAATACAGTAATTATTTAATCTACTAGCCGTGCCCGCAACTCCGTTCGCCTAAAACTAATGTTTTATTTAATCATTTTTATTTAAAAAAATACAGCCTATGTTACTCAGGGTTAATGTAGCATTCTAATGGTGAAAGAATTTTTAAAATCGTTCCAGTAGTTTTTGTGTTTATTGGTTACAAACAAAAATACAAAATCTTTATAATATTAGTATAGATACGCAATAAATTATAAAGAAAAGCGAAGAATATGACGGTGAACTGGGTTCGTTTAGGCGAATCGCTGTAACTAACAGCTTAGTGGTAGCGTGTAGGAACGCCGCGTCATGGGACGTGGGTTGAAATTAAAATCCTATAATCAGCTTGAGTTTCCAGCGAAGGAAAACACCGTGAGGAAACCATAGCATGGTGATAGGGCTATTTCTTATGCCCGCCTGGCTAGCTACCACCCTCAAGTTGTAAAATCTGCTGCCAGATACCATTAGGTGTGTTTCAGCAGTTGCACTTGAGAGCCAGTCCCTCTTATAAAGGCTGGTAACGCACCTGCCATTCCTCTGGTCTTGTAGGTATCCATGGACGGCTGTGATCACATATCATCAGGTGCCACGCTTGCTCGTTTGCCGCCTATTCCATAAAAAAAAATGGGAGGCGGGTACTACACTGGCTTCTCGTGCCAACTGTCCGTCTACGGTGGGAAGGGGGAAGTCCTGTCCTCGGCCTCCCGTTATAGAACTTATTTACAGAAGGATGCACAGAGAAATTAACGTTATAGAATCGCTGACGTCTTTCCTAATCGAAACTATTTCTGCCAACATCCTTGTATACTCTGATTGATGATAAATGGTACTTTACGTATGACGGAGAAAGAGAGAATGAGTAATTAATGCTATATAAATAGATCGTCAAACTGCATAATAATATACCAATAATGTTGATCTACAAATTGTTATTATTAGTAATTTTTTTTGTTATTAATTATTATTTTAGTTTAGTTTATCCTCCACAGATGTAGAGTTCTACCAGCTTGGATCGTACCGTCACTTAAGATCGGATGAGATTATGGCCATAACGCTAAAATCCTATAAAACTATTGACAAAAAGATATTAGACGTATTGAACAGTTACTACGAAATATTTTAACACATTACTCACCGGTTGACGGGCCGGTCGGTACTAAATGAATATTTTTAACCACGCCCCTATATAAGATCAATTACGCTGCTCCTTTCCTGACAAGAGTCGTACTGGTTTTTTTTAAATATAATTAAGGCTTAGCGTTATGGCCATAATCTCACCTGATCTTAAGTGACGATACGGCCCAAGTTGGTAGACACGCTAAACCTGTGAAGGGACTGGCTCTCAAGTGCAGCTCCCGGAATACACCTATTGGTATTTGGCAGAAGGTTTTCAACTTGAAGGTGGTAGTTAGCCAGGCGGGCATTAGAAAAAACCCTACCACCATGCTATGGTTTCCTCACGGTGTTTTCCTTCACCGAAAGCTCAAGCTCATTGTAGGTGGTTGGATTGGAACCCACGTCCCTTGGGGCAAAGTCGTACTACCACTGAGCTATCATCGCTTCAATTAATCGATACTGAATTATTGAAAAAAAAGGGTAATTATAACGTAATAATAGTTAATACAAAGTGCAAGTTATTTAGAATTATATTTTTTTGTCGCACCGTGAAATTGTGGAACCGTCTTCCTGTCAGCGTGCTCCCTCCTTCCTATGACATTAGGTTCTTCAAAAGAGGCGTGAAGAGCAGGCCAGCATGATCGCGGTGACTGACAGTGAATTCTGTTCGGATTCTACTATACTACTTTGGATTGTACTGTATTTATCATCAGTTCCAGTGTAGTCACTTTGCTGTGCAATATAATTTTTTTTAATCAATATTTTATAAGCTTTATACGGCGTGTTTTTAATCGGAACCACAGGTTGACCTCGAATGATACTCTAAATAGTTAAACACTGCGCATGCTCTGCCCTCTATCTCGAAAATGATTCGATATATAGAAGAATGTTGTAGAGATTTTAATCCTTTACAATACTTGTTGTAAATACAAATTGGATAAAACCCATGGGAAATTGAAGCCATGATAGCTCAGTTGGTAGTGTGTACGACTTCGCGTCAAGGGACGTGAGTTTGAATCCAACCACCTACACTGAGCTTGAGCTTTCGGTGAAGGAAAACATCGTGAGGAAACCATAGCATGGTGGTAGGGCCTTTTATGATGCCCGCCTGGCTAGCTACCACCTTCAAGTTGTAAACCTGCCGCCAAATACCAATAGGTGTGTTCCGGCAGCTGCACTTGAGACCCAGTTACAACAAAGGTTTAGCGTGTCTACCAACTTGGGCCGTATCGTCACTTAAAATCAGGTGAGATTATGGCCATAACGCTAAACCTTAGCTATAAAAAAACGAGATATTTGCTATAAATGTGTAAAAAACGAATTTTTTACCTTTGGACCATGGAATATCTGTAGTTGTGGACACACTACGATAAGTATAGAAAAAACGAGTGTGCTATAGATCACACGACTGAAGTGAAACTTGTGGTTCTGTAACAGACTACCCTTGCGTCCCTTGCGCGGTTTGCCCGATGTCATTGTTAGGACTTAGTAAGTTAGGACCTGTTGGTTGGTTAGGATCGCGAATCTTTGTTCGTTTTCCGGCAGTAGCCCAAGCCGAGGTTAGGCCATTCTGGCAACTTTGCGCTCACGGCCTCGGGGCTGAGTGCTCTATGCAATCGCCCTAAAAAGTTCGGTGAAGCTGTCAAAGTCCTTATGGCTAACAGCGTTGGTCAGGTCGAAAAAAAAATGAAACTTGTCTGGCTATGAGAGAAAGAAATAAAGAAAATGTGACGCACCTCTCTATCTTGCCCCTACAGTAATAAACGAAACGTAATTCTCTCTCTTCTTATCTTCACTAACTTATATATCCCCCTCAACATCCGTTCGCCTCGCCCGATCACACTTTTCGTGACGCTCTCATCACGCATTCACCAGCTTATTCCCCAAGCCGAGCGTGCCTAAAGAAGTTTCACTTCATTAAAAACATAAAATTTTAATTCATCTAATACTATTAAGTACTTAGCTATCCATAGATTCTCTGTGCGGGTGGTGGGTCCATCATCTGGCACAGAAGGAAGCTCCGAGCAGTTCCCGAGACTTGTGACACGGATGTAGATTTAAGAAACACATTTCCTACGCGCGTCAACACTCACCTTCACTGCTCGTGTTTCTCTTCCTGCCCAGTAAATTTTGGCAGGAGCCTGCTTATGCAGCTTTAGAGACATGTTTTAGTGTAGAACTTACTGTAGGCCTAGACAGTCTAAGATATTTTAGTAGCTTACAGTGAGATTATAAGTTTCACGTATCTCGGAATCTGCTCAATCGGTTTGGATGAAATGTATTCAAACAAGTTTATGCTATTTAATTTGATCTTTAAAAGCAAATTTTTTGGACAAATTATTCCTTAAATATGATTAAATACATTCGTGTTTTTTTATTTCATTGCTCATCAATATTTATAATAGTATCTATATATATTTTGTATATATTTTTATATATAATTATTCATACATATTTATAATGGTAACATATGAATGTTTAATCAAAATGTGATTGGTATTTAAATATTATTTTAAATAAACATAATTTAAAAAATCCAAGCTGAGTGATGTCACCCTGGTATTCAGTACTAATGGGCATAAAATGTCATTTGACGTTTCTGCCAATATTGTCTCATATGGATGTTTAATCAATATGTGATTGATATTTAAATATTATTTTAAATAAACATAATTTAAAAATTCCAAGCTGAGTTATGTCACCCTGGTATTCAATACTAATGGGCATAAAATGACATTTGACATTCCTGCCAATATTGTCTCGTATGGATGTTTAATCATTATGTAATTGATATTTAAATATTATGTTAAATAAACATAATTTAAAAAATCCAAGCTGAGTGATGTCACCCTGGTATTCAGTACTAATGGGCATAAAATGACATTTGACGTTCCTGCCAATATTGTCTCGTATGGATGTTTAATCAATATGTGATTGATATTTAAATATTATTTTAAATAAACATAATTTAAAAAATCCAAGCTGAATGATGTCACCCTGGTATTCAGTACTAATGGGCATACAATGACATTTGACATTCCTGCCAATATTGGCTCACATTGATGTTTAATCAATATGTGATTGGTATTTAAATATTATTTTAAATAAACATAATAAAAAAAATCCAAGCTGAGTTATGTCACCCAGGTATTTAGTACTAATGGGCATAAAATGTCAATTGACGTACTTGCCAATATTGGCTCACATGGATGTTTAATCAACATGTGATTGATATTTAAATAATATTTTAAATATACATAATCTAGAAGAATCCAAACTGAATGATGTTACCCAGGTATAATGGGCGTAAAGTGTCATTTGACGTTCCTGCTAATATCGCCTCATTATAAAAAAAAAAAACACTACTTACATTCATATGACAACATAACAGAATATAAAAAGGAACAGATAACACTAAAAAGCCATAGATAATAAAGTGGAGCGATCTTAAAAAAGCAGTTCAGTGAGTCAGATATGAAAATATTTTCTATCGGAATATAGATATGAGTGTGGTGTTATTACCTGTCCTTATCATACTGAAGCATGGTGTTAGAGCGTACCTTTAAGTTACGAGACGTCCCGTTTCTGAGGAACTACACTTGAAACCCTAAAATAGCGTGCTTTTATTAGAAAATTGTCTTAGCTTGTATCATAATCGCATATCGAGAATTTCTGTTCCTTGTACCAAATATTAAACAGAAAAAACGATTTGTTTTTTTTTCTATAGTCCGATATCCTTAGCTTGTAAAATAGAATATAAAAAATGCTTATTCATTACCATATTATAAAAAAATATACAATTTTACTTCTGCTAAACTACATGACAGTTTATTGGCAGATGTTACCTTAATTTCTTAATACATATTTATCTGCTATATAACACTAATTCATAAATACTTATATATATATATATAATATATATATATATATATATATATATATATATATATATATATATATATATATATATATATATATATATATATATAAATGAACTATCCAAGTCAGACATTAGACTTTAATGTATTATTATCCTAAGTTATAAGAAGAAATGATATTTTAAGTTTTTATAAAATATTTCATGTTATTATAAATAAATTGCAGATGTAACCATTGAACTTGGCATCCGTGTAGACCTCACTTCTTTCGTGGTTGAAGTTAACAACCAAGGCTTATATCATAATATTGAACTTAGCTCTCATGTCACGTTTATCATGGGATATGATTACTTTTTGTATAAACATTATTATTTATTAATAATAAAATTAATATTTAATGTTTTTTGTGAATCTACTGTATTTTCCAACGTTTACGGGTATAACTGTCTTTTCGTGTTTTTTTCTATATTTTCTTGTACTTTTCAAAGTTCACGTGAATTGCCCATTCAATATCCGGATTTTTTCACGCGTTTTCTATGTATACTTCCTTTGTACAACTCGGGGCGATATAACGTGGGCAGACGGTTGCCATCTATAATAGAGCTCTCTTTTACCTTTTCATTATCCATAATCAATAATCTTACACTATCGATCTGCGCTCAATATTAAAATTTGAAGTAATTAATACTAAATTCATGTTAATAACGTAATAATTACGACACGACTAAATAATGAATACTAAGTAGTAAATACGAACGTCAACTATTAGTTATTATAAGTACAAAAACTAATATTTTTGGATTAAAAAAATAATTAAGGGTGGTTATATTATATATTCATGTGATGACTTCAAAATTCACATAAAGATCATCTTGCATCGATTTTGATTGCTGGTTCTTACATTACATTACAGGCACCACTATAAGTGTTCCTAACGGAATCAATGAATCGAAAATCATTACTAAAATTATTAAAATTAAGCGATGTTAGCTCAGTGGTAGTGTCCAGAAACGCTACGTCATGGGACGTGAGTTCGAATCCAACCACCTACAATGAGCTTGAGCTTTCGGTGAAGGAAACCACACCATGGTAGTATGGCTTTTCTGATGCTAGTCTGGCTAGCTACCACCTCTAGTTGATAATCTGCCGCTAATTACCAATAGGTGTGTTCCGGCAGTTGCACTTGAGAGCCACTTCCTGCTATTAAGGACGGCAACACACTTCCGATTTCCCTGGTGTTGTGGGTGTCCTTGGGCGGCGGTGATCATTTACCATCAGATGACACGGTTGCTCAGTTGGTCCGCTATTACATAAAAAAATCTATTTCTGATCATATGTATTCATCCATCATGTGCTAAAGTTAAACTATTTAGGTGATCTGAAAGTAAGCTAGAGTTGTGATGATGAAATATGAATATAATGTGATAAAAATAATGATTTTTGGACGTTAATATCTGAATAACTGTTTGAGTTGTGTGTTGATGAAATTTTTAAATGTTTATGTGATATAGTTTTAGAGTTATGCGGGTGGAAAAAGTGACTTCAAGTAATTCGTGCAATTATTACATACAGTACTGCTCGCCAGTTCTGTAACTTGACATGCGACCGCGTGTCCGTGTATCTAGATTTATTCCCTTTTTTGCACGCCTCATACGCGAACCGTTGAGGTTGGTACTACTGTCACTTCACGCAAAACAACTGATTTTTCAATCTTAAAATGTCTATATTTATCGTATATTGCACTTGTAAAATAATGTATACACACAAGTATCAACAAAAAACACTATTTTTAACAGTCATGATATTTTTAATGCCGTTTCTATTATTTTAACTAGTTGTAAAACTGTTTAAAAAATTCTGTTTTGTACGTCCGTGTGTCTGTATGTGCGGATCCTGTATGTTATCACGGTTACGTCCGAAATACTTTACCAATCGAGTTTTTTTTTTTCTTACGCTTCAAAATAATTAAGAAATGAACCCTATTACTTTTGACGGTCTGATTCGATGTGGTTTAATTGTTATTAAACAAACAAACAAAAAAATACAGATTATGAGGCACTCTTAGGTTTTCCAAACTTTTTTTTAGCTCATACGAGGTTTGCATGTAAAGACGTTCAGTTAAAGCGATGATAGCTCAGTGGTAGTGTGCACGACTTCGCGTCAAGAGACGTGAGTTCGAATCCAAACACTTACAAAGAGCTTGAGCTTTCGGTGTAGGAAAGCATTGTGAGGAAACCATAGCATGGTGGCAGGACTTTTTCTAATGCCCGCCTGGATAGCTACCACCCTCTAGTTGTGAACCTGCCGCCAAATACCAATAGGTGTGTTCCGGCAGCTGCACTTGAGAGCCAGTTCCTCCACAGGTTTAGCGTGTCTACCAACTTGGGCCGTATCGTCACTTAAGATCAGGTGAGATTATGGCCATAACGCTAAAACCTTAACTATAAAAAAAAAAAAAACCTTTTTTTTTGTGCCAGTCTAATCCCTAGGGTGGTCGCTAACAGGTTACCGCAATAACCACACCACCAAGCTGTGAAGGTTCGAGGATTATTTGGTATACTGATATGACGAAAACCAAATGTGGGACCAACGATCGCCAGAATCGCGACAACCTCTTTCACACATGTTGAATATGAGATAATGCTTTCTCTTTCTAATGATGTGATAAACGTCGACATTATCAATAATGTTCACTGATAACGCATAATTGACAGCTGAATAGTGCCCATATACAGTGTAAAGTATATGGAGATACTCGAGGGATTCTGTGGCCTTATTGAGAGTTATTGTTAAATAGAGAGAACACTTACCATGCACTTTTTTTATATAGTTAAGGTTTGGCGTTATAGCCATCATCTCATTTGATCTTAAGTGACGATACGGCGCAAATTGGTAAATTGGTCGAAGCGATGATAGCTCAGTGGTAGTGTGCACGACTTCGCGTCAAGAGACGTGGGTTCGAACCCAAGCACCTACAATGAGCTTGAGTTTTCGGTGAAGGAAAATATCGTGAGGAAACCATAGCTCGGTGGTAGGGCTTTTTCTAATGCCCGCCTGGCTAGCTACCACCCTCGAGTTGTAAACCTGCTGCCAAATACCAATAGGTGTGTACCGGCAGCAGCACTTGAGAGCCAGTTCCTCCACAGGTTTAGCGTGTCTACCAACTTGGGCCGTATCGTCACTTAAGATCAGGTGAGATTATGGCCATAACGCTAAACCTTAAGTATATTTAAAAAAAACACGCTAAACCTGTGGAGGGACTGACTCAAGTGCAACTGCCGGAATACACGTACAAACAGACGCACCTACACAAGATAACTGTAACTGTATAGATTTCTTCTCTTTAATTTGTGAGAAAAATGTTCAGAAAAGTAAAAGAGCAATAAAATGGTGAATGATTATTGGAATTCAAATAATAAATTGCCCTAAACCATCTACAAATAATTCCGCATCGCATGGTCATGGTCCCATGTCGATACGATCAGTAGTTTTAACGTGATTGCGCCTTAAAGAAACATATATATGTATATATATATAATGGAATGGATAAATTGTAACTGCGTAATAACTTTTTACAGCGCCCTTATGATTTTCCCGTCTTTTCCCAGTTACGAATCCATATAAACAACGACTCTTGTGTTCACCCTACCGTAAACTTTCTAGACTTTTAACGGAGTTATTTTTAATTCGCAGGGCAGTAATTAAACTTACTGCCATTTCAACGTAGAGTCGGTGGACTGATTTTGTAACAATATCCAGAGACGCGAAACCGTGTCGAGCCGAGTTCAAGCTAACAGAACAGGCGAACTACGCGAACCATTTAGAGCCACTTTGACACCTTCATATCTCAAAAACTATTTCACGTAAACTGGTCAAATTTGGCTCATATATTGTGACTTGCGAGATACATTTGTGCTCAGAATTTCATAAACACACCTCGAATAGTTATTTAGATATTCACATCTGAAAATCGTCACTTTTATCAGTGATCTATAGATCCAAACTCACGCAAACATACCAAAGACTCATATGTTATATGGGAGATATGTGCGAGATACATATGTGGTCCAAATGTCATCATTATTAATACGATTGTGTGTTTTTCTGTTTATCGATACGCTTCATGTTTTAATTACTCGATTATCGTGATTGCAACGATCGGGATGATAGCTCAGTCATATGTGTGTACGAACATCACATCAATGGACGTGAGTTCGAATCCCTGCAATGAGCTTTGATCATTCGGTGAAGGAAGAATATTGTGATGGAACTGTAGCATGGTGGCAGTGCTTTTTCTAATACCCGCTTGGCTAGCTAAAACTAAAACTAAAACCTTTACTCAATTTAGGCCCTAAGAAGGCGCTTATGAACGTCAAAACTACCACCAGTTTGGAAAGTAACGCAGTAATCGAGAAGAACCAGCAAGAAACTCGATCTGCATCATTTTTTTTTAAGTTTTATTCTTTTTTTTATACCTACATCTACAGGTATGTTCCAGCAGTTGCACTTGAGAGCCAGTTCCTCCACTGGGCTTAGAGTGTATCTTCAGTTACAACGTCTTGTTAACTTTGAATGAGATATATCCGATCTAAAACAATACAAATTAAAAATATAAAGTTTTATAATAAAATCCGCTTTAATAACAGATCGCATTAAAAAGAGAAAATAATCTGAAAGGTTTGAGAAATTTGTTGTATCCTTACTAATATTAGATACTTGATTTTACGTGCGGCTTCGCTCGCGTTAACATTGATTTTATAAACAAATCGAATGACGCAATAAAAATGTTTCATACATAGTTCAAAGCGACAATAGCTCAGTGATAGTGTGTAGGACTTCGCGTCAAGGGACGTGAGTTCGAATCCAAACACTTACAAAGAGCTTGAGCTTTCGGTGTAGGAAAACATTGTGAGGAAACCATAGAATGGTGGTGGGCTTTTGCTGATGCCCGCCTAGGTAGCTACCACTCTCAAATTGAAAATCTGCAGCCAAATACCATTAGGTGTATACCGGCAATCGCACTTGAGAGCCAGCCCCTCCGCAGGTTAAGCGTGTCTACCAACTTGGGTCGTATCGTCACTTAAGATCAGGTGAGAATATGGCTATAACGTTAAACGTTATCTATAAATAAAAGTGCATCCCTTTCTGTACCCCACTTTCAACGAGGTTTTTGCGAAAAAAAGTACCCTATCACCGTCTCCAGGTTCTCATCTATCTCTATACCAAAATTCAACCAAAACGATTCAGCGGTTTAGGCGTGAATGCGTAATTAACAAACTCACTTTAGCATTGATAATATTAGTTAGGGATTTTCATTGTCATAAAACGTAAGGTTTTCTCTGGGATAGGGAATAAAATGCTACACTCAACATGACCAATGATCGTTCACGATTCTCATAACATAGTGTACAGAGTTTGCCAATATATAACAAGATGATAACGAATACTATACATAAATATATAAGATATTATTTATCGCACCAAACATAAGGGTTTTATTTACTGTCATTAAAATCTGGCAACACTAAAGGCCGTCGTTGCCTGAGTACGTAATTGTGCTAGATTATTAATAAAGTATGTTCTAATTTAAGATATCGTATAATGAATCGATGCGCTTTATTATTGTACTAGATTTTATGTATGAACTACTTTTTTTTTGTATAGTTAAGGCTTACCGTAATGGCCATAATCTCACCTGATCTTATGTGACGATACGGCCCCAGTTGGTAGACACGCTAAACCTGTGGAGGAACTGCCTCTCAAGTGCAGCTGCCGGAACACACCTATTGGTATTTGGCGGCAGATTTTCAACTTGAGGGTGGTAGCTACCCAGGCGAGCATCAGAAAAAGCCCTACCACCATGCTATGGTTTCCACACGATGTTTTCCTTCACCGAAAGCTCAAGCTCATTATAGGTGGTTGGATTCGAACTCCGGTCCCTTGACGCGAAGTCGTACACACTACCACTGCGCTATCATTGCTTGCGTTAATACTGATTTTATTAAACAAACCGGATGACGCAATACAAAGTTTCATACTAAGTTTGTCCCTCTCTTTACCCCACTTCCACTAAGTAATTCACGAGAAAAATAAACCTATCGCCGTCTCCAGGATCACATTTATCTCTATTCCACAATTCACCGTAATCGATTCACTCGGTTTAGGTGTGAATGTGTAACAAGCAAAAACACTCACTTTCGCATTTATAATATTAGTAAGGATGGGAAAGAGAGTTTGTTTGTTTGTTACGCTTTTACGCCTAAAACGCTGAATCAATTTAGATAAATTTTGGTTTAGACACAGATGGGCTCTCGGAAACGGTAAAAGGCTACTTTGCTTAACCAGAAACTGATGGGAAGTGGTGTAAAAGTAACTTTGTATGAAACTTTTTTACTGCGTCATGCGATTTGTTTGACAAAATCAATTTTAACGCGAACGAAGTCAAGGTCACAAGCATACAAACTTACAAATAATTACTTTCTCTCTTTTAAGTTTAGTTTGTTATTAAAACGTATTTTGTAAACTATAAATTATTTGTTAGTCACATAAAGGAGTCGATCATAAGATACCTTCGCTGCTCGTAAAACAATTTTGCAAATTATACATGCTATTACAGATATGTATTAACTTATTAAAGTTTAATTATAGCAAACAATACATAATTAAATATATTGAAACTTGTGTACTGGTTTACTTGCCATATATCATGTAGGGAGGAGGGTCTATCATTAGTGACGTAATATTATTATGGGTTCCGATATAATGTGACGTATCGTGTAGAAGGGGGGAGGGGGTCTAAAAAGGTAAACTACTGCGTGTAATATTTTATAAAGGGCCCGTATCAAAAGCAGTTACCTTTAAGAGATTCGATTTTTAGTATATCGTGTTAGCATTATCATTGGTCGCCGCTTTGTTTTTAGCCTTATCGTTGATCTTCTCTATACATTAAATGTCATATTGCATGGGTTTCAATATTCACACGTTAGTTCAAATAACTTCGTGGATTTCAATTAATATTTACATTTGGTTATATTTAACTTTATAAATTCAAATTGTAATGAAGAGGTTTTATATAAATTGTTTTAATAATCTATTTCAAGTGTTAGGCTTTTTCATTGGTCGCCTCTTTATTTTTGATTTATCATTGATCGTCTCTTTACTTTAAATTTCATATTACAAGGGTTTCAATATTCACACGTTAGTTCAAAGTAACTTTATAGATTCAAATTGATATTTACATGTTTGGTTAAAAATAACTTTATAAATTCAAATTGTAATGACGAGATTTTATAAAAATTGTTTTAATAATCATATTCACACTAGTTCGCTTTTAGCGCTTTTAGTTTCCGGTTGTGGCAATATAAATATGTCTTATAATACTGAGGCAGAGATAGTGGAGCTCCAGAACGAATCAGTGGACTGAAGTATTAGTGATATGAAGAACCAAGTAGTACGTGCTGCCTATTAAATAAGACGGTTAAGATATAAGGATAATTTACAATCGTAATATGTTATTCAATTTAGATTTATTAAAGCAATTTGCAAGGTGTCTTTCCGATATCAATGATCGATCTGGCGACCTGATAAAGGTTTAAAAGTAAGAAAGAAGAATTTTTTTGTTGGTTATATAGATAACAATAACAGAACAAACAAACAAACATACATAATGCGCTAAATAAAATTAAGCATTTATGTCATAAGAATAATATTTTAGAGTAAGGAATTATGTACTTTGGGAAGACACTGGCACCTGAGATACAGGTTAAAAAAAACGTAGTTCAGGTGACAGGGCTTGACTTTATGTTTTAGTTAACATATATTTTTTTGGAAAATAAATCATTATTATTATTATTATTATTATATTTAATTTTAATCAACAAGGCATCTTATTCATCTAGTCACTGCAGTACAGCCAGTCGATACTGTAGCGCTGGTTTCATACGATGTTTGCATGTAAAGACGTTCAGTCGAAAGAAGGGTTATGATAAACATACAACTTACAATGAACAAAAACATAAAATTGTATTTGTACATGGCTGTAAGCGCGACTTCGTTCGCGTGGAAATAAACATTGTGGTTTTTTACCTTTTTTTTTTTAGCACTATTGCTCTTTGTGGTAGCGTGATGTTAATAAACAGCCTAAAAACTTTGCTCAATTATTGCGCTGTTAGATACAAAAATAGTTTTTAAAATTCGACTGCCAGTTCCTATGATTAGGGCATTTAAACAAACAAACTTTTCCACTTTATAGTATCAATATACGTAGATAGACCGTAATTATGTATTACGGCAAACATAAACATAGCCATATATGTTTATGGTGCATACACAATACGAATTTACGATTTCTTAGTAAAAATATTGAATGATTTTTACAATTTACTCTGGTCCATGTAATACAGTAATTACACAATCTACTAGCTGTGACCGCGACTCCGTTCGCGTGAAACTAATGTTTTATTTAATCATTTTTATTTAAAAAAATACAGCCTATGTTACTCAGGGTTAATGTAGCATTCTAATGGTGAAAGAATTTTTGAAATCGTTCCAGTAGTTTTTGTGTTTATTGGTTACAAACAAAAATACAAAATCTTTATAATATTAGTATAGATAAGCAATGAATTATAAAGAAAAGCGAAGAATATGACGGTGAACTGGGTTCGTTTAGGCGAATCGCTGTAACTAACAGCTTAGTGGTAGCGTGTAGGAACGCCGCGTCATGGGACGTGAGTTGAAATTAAAACACCTATAATCAGCTTGAGTTTTCAGCGAAGGAAAACACCGTGAGGAAACCATAGCATGATGATAGGGCTATTTCTTATGCCCGCCTGGCTAGTTACCACCCTCAAGTTGTAAAATCTGCTGCCAGATACCATTAGGTGTGTTTCAGCAGTTGCACTCGAGAGCCAGTCCCTCCTATAAAGGCCGGTAACGCGACTGCGATTCCTCTGGTCTTGTAGGTGTCCATCGACGGCTGTGATCACATACCATCAGGTGAAACCATTGCTCGTTTGCCGCCTATTCCATAAAAAATAGGGGAGGTGGGTACTACACTAGCCTCTCGTTCCACCTGTCCGTCTGCGGTGGGAAGGGGGATCGGATCGACCTTCGGAAGTCCTGTCCACGGCCTCCTGTTACATAACTTATTTACAGAAGGATGCATAGAGAAATTAACGTTATAGAATCGCTGACGTCTTTCCTAATCGAAACTATTTCTGCCAACATCCTTGTATACTCTGATTGATGATAAATGGTACTTTATGTATGACAGAGAAAGAGAGAATGAGTAATTAATGCTATATAGATAGATCGTCAAATTGCATAATAAACCAATATTGTTGATCTACAAATTGGTATAATTCGTTTTTTTTTTTTTTTTGTTATTAATTATTATTTGAGTTTAGTTTATCCTCGACAGGTTTAGCGTGTCTACCAGCTTGGGTCGTACCGTCATTTAAGATCGGATGAGATTATGGCCATAACGCTAAAATCCTATAAAACTATTGACAAAAAGATATTAGACGTATTAAACAGTTATTACGAAATATTTTAACACATTATTCACAGGTCGGTACTAAATGAATATTTTTAACCACGCCCCTATATAAGATCAATTACGCTGCTCCTTTGCTGACAAGAGTCGTACTGTTTTTTTTTAAATATAATTAAGGCTTAGCGTTATGGCCATAATCTCACCTGATCTTAAGTGACGATACGGTCCAAGTTGGTAGACACGCTAAACCTGTGGAGGAACTGGCTCTTAAGTGCAGCTGCCGGAACACACCTATTGGTATTTGGCGGCAGATTTTCAACTTGAGGGTGGTAGCTAGTCAGGCGGTCATCAGAAAAAGCCCTTTCATCATGCAAATCTAAATAAAATTTCTTATCGATAGGATTACAGCGATGATAGCTCAATGCTAGTGTGTACGACTCCGCGTCAAGGGATGTGAGTTCGAATCCAAGCATCTACAATAAGCTTGAGCTTTCGGTGAAGGAAAACATCGTGAGGAAACCATAGCATGGTGGTAGGGTTTTTTCTAATGCCCGCCTGGGTAGCTACCACTCTCAGGTTGTAAACCTGCCGCCAAATACCAATAGGTGTGTTCCGGCAGCTGCACGTGACAGCCAGTTCCTCCACAGGTTTAGTGTGTCTACCAACTTGGGTCGATTCGGCACTTAAGATCAGGTGAGATTAGTGCCATAATGCTAAACCTTAAGTATACAAAAAAAATAGATATATATGACTGATGGAAGAAGGCAATTTTCTTGCCAAATTTCATGACTACAGAAGTGGAGTCACGCAGCACAGTAAGACATAGTGTACTGTGCACAACTTTTTTCTATATCAACGTGGTGCTTACAGTCCAATCTTTACCGATTTCCTCGTCGCAATGGCCAAACGCATTACTCGGGCTCAGGCCAGTGCGTGAGTGCCATGTGGTGACTCATGGGACGCTAATCACCCAACACTACCCACTAAAACGCACCACGACTATACTTGTAACTTCCGTGTTGCCAATGACCACGAACAGCCCCCACACTTTCTCTGGAATGTCGCACTACACCTCTTAACCGTCCTCATGACTGACTGCGACTTTGTGAAAACCGTATCAGAATCTACTTAGTATTTTTTCATTTTTTCGCGTTTAGTAAGACAGGTGTAATTTTTTATTTTATTGCATACTAGATTTTACGTGCGGCTTCGCTCGTTTTAATAATGATTTTGTCAAACAAAACGCAATAAAAACTTTCATACAAAGTTTACTCCTCTTTTTAGCACACTTCCAATAAGTTTTTTCGCGAGTAATAGCTTATCACCGTCTCCAGGTTCCCATCTATCTCTATACGAAAATTTATCGTAATCGCTTCAGCTATTTAGGCGTGAAAGCGTAACAAACAAACACACTTTCGCATTTATAATATTATATATAGTAAGGTCGTATTATAAATAAGCGATTTTCAATTGATGGTACCTACATCTGAACCGGTAAATTTAATTTCCTTGTAGCAACACCAATGTTTCGATGATAAATCACTCATACGTTTATGCATAAGTATCAAGGGGGGAAAAAAATTAACTTTGTTCGATGGAATTGTGTTCCGTATAGAGGATTAAAAAAACAGTAATAATTAATCTTCATTAGCAGTACCCGTGACTGTGTTGACTTAAATTATGTTTTTTTTTTGTTATTTTATAATTTTTATAAACCTCTTTTCAACTGATGTCAAGTGACGATGTGACCCAAAATGGTGGACCCGCTAAGCCTAGAGGGACTGGCTCTCAAATGCAACTGTCGGAACACACTTACTGGTAATCGCCGGCAAGTTCGCAACTTGCAGGTGGTAGCTAGCCAGACGGACATTAGAGAAAACACTACCACCATGCTATGGTTTCCTCACCATGGTTTCCTCTACAGCTCGGACTCACTGGAGGGTGGACGCATTGACGTAGCATCTGTATACGCTATCCCTTACCTATTATTGTAGAGTCTTTCTTTTTCTTTATTAATCTATATATATATATATATATATATTCCTATATCAATTGAACCTTAGCTTAGTTAGCTATAGTAGCTTGTTATATATATATATACTGTACTATTTTTTTTCTTTTTTTCTCTACCCTGGAAGTTAATTTTCATTTTATGGGATAAGCAGTAGCTTATCATTAATCCGTTATTATCGTGTCAAATTTAATTAAAATCCGTGTAGTACTTTTGACGACTATATTGATAACAAAGTAAACATTAATTCTATTTGAGAGTGACGAATTTCTTGACAATCCATGGGATTCATCGTGTGGGTGGGAGTCCATGGTGTGGTAGAAAGGGAAACTCCAAGCAATTCCAGACACTTGTGACCAGTGTGTAGGTGCAAGGGGTCCCTTACCGACGCGTGTCAACACTCACTTTCACTATTCGTGTTTCCAACGTTACCCAGCCAGATTTGGCAGAAGCCAGCCAACGCAGCTTTAGAGGCACGTTCTAATGTAGAAGTTACTGCCGTCCTAGACATACCAAGATCTTTTCTAAGATTATAGAGAGATTTTGCTGGTACACCTCTCACTCCCACTTTACCTTCGTATAAATTAACCATGTAGCCTTTCCTGTTAAGGCCATTTGGTCGCTCGTAATATTTATATGTTTTTAGAGCGTGGTCCTTCTGTATGTTTGTTTCCGATGGTACAGTAAGCTTTAACCAGTACTATGTGTTTAGTTGTTTCGGAATAAATATATCCGGTCCGGAAGTCAAAGCTCCAACTATAGAGTAATAATATACAGTAGAACCTTGATAAGTTGAAAACCTCCAAATCTCGAAAAAATGGTTTGTTTCCTTCCCTTCAAACATCAAAACCTCCATTCTCTATAATTCGAAAACTCTATAACTCGAATTCGAATCCCATGATGTTCGACTTATAGAGGTTCTGCTGTACTACGACATAAACTATTCTTACATAGCCAATTCAGTTGTAAAGTTAATTAAATAGCGCTATAAATAATCCAATTATTAATTTATTATTCTTTTAATTGTAATCTGTATCTAAATTGTTCGAATACCTATGATTATTAAAAATATGTAACTTTGCTGTTCGAAACAAAAGTAATGTATACATTAGGGTGGCGCAAAAAAAACCGTCAATTTTTTTTTTCAGTCTCGGGTAAAAAAATGTTAGTTTTTGATGTTTTAAGAGCCCTCTCCAAAGAACAAATAAAAAAAAATTTAAGAGGTCGCTCCAAACTTTTTTAAATTTCAAAAATCATCAAATATCGATTTTTTTTTATTTTTTAATTTTTATCTATTATTGTAATAAATAAAAGAAAAAAATGTATGGAATTTAAATTTAAATATTAAAAGGTCGCTCGAAAAAATCTAATGTAATGAAATAATAATTTAAAAAAATTTTTGAGCGACCTTTCAAAACTTTAATTTTGAACTGAAACTTATTGTTTTTTGGTCTATAAAATTTTACCGTAACGAGAAAAAATAAATAAAAAAAAATCGATATTTGACGATTTTTGAAATTAAAAAAAATTTGGAGCGACCTCTTAAATTTTTTTTTTGGTTGTTCTTTGGAGAGGGCTCTTAAAACATCAAAAACTAACATTTTTTTACCCGAGACTGAAAAAAAAAATTGTCGGTTTTTTTGCGCCACCCTAGTATACATATAATAAGAACGTTAATTTATGGTGTTTGTACTTTCAATTTTATGTGGAAAAAAACAGGTGACTAAGAATAAGTAATAAAATACATTTAAATCATTTTTAGGTATGTCTGTGAATTTATTTGTGCACGCATCACTGCCAAATTGAAACGTATATTATAAAAAGCCATCAAGGTATCATAAAGCGCATCCTCGAGTAACATTTAATCTTTGTTTTATTAAAATCGGTTAACTCTATCAAAAGTTATTATAATTTGAACGATGGCACGAGATTTAATACTTTCAATTCCACGCGAACGACGTCGCAGGCGCAGCTAGTGAGAAATAAATTTATCCTAGTTTTTCTATAAAATTTCCCAAAACTACTATATTTTTATAAATTCATATCTAAACTATTTTTAAATACTTTATAAGTTATAGTCGTATCGCCACAATCTCGCCTGATGTTAAGTGACGATGTAGCTCAAGATGGTGGACACGCTAAACCTGTGAAGGGACTGGCTCTCAAATTCAACTGCCGGAACACACTTGTGGGTTTTGACGGCAATTTTTCAGCATGAGGATGTTAGCTACAGGCGCGTATTAGAAAAAGCCCTACCACCATGCTATTGTTTCATCACGATGTTTTCCTCCACCTAAAGCCCAAGCGATTCGAATGATTCGAGGGATGGGAACTCACGTGTATCGACACGGCGTCCGTACACGCTACCGCATGTTTCGCGTGTCTACCAACTTGGGCCGTAACGTTACTTAAGATCAGGTGAAACTATGGCCATAACATTATAACTGGTTGCCTAAAAAAGTGTGAACGCTGTCTCTGGTCTCTGTCAGTAAGGAGTAACGGGAGACGCCGTCTCTTTATTGATTATCTGACGGTTCTTACCGCCTGATGAGTAGCCACACCTCGCGGCCTGTCTCTTTTTTTGTTAACGTGGTGTTTTAATTCCTATTCTCTACGGACTACCTTATCGCAACATGTAAACGCATTACCCGGGCTCGGGATAAGACAAAAGGGGCGTGTGGCAACACTGATCGGGTGATAAGCACTCGACACTACCCACTAAACGTACCACGGCGTCACTTTAAACTCCCGTGTTACCAGAGATCAGGGACAGGGCTCGCACTTCTTCATGTCAACGCTCCTCGTAGTTTGCCCTGCGAAGTACAAGAGGAAGTAGATAAATTAATTTATTATTACAAAAAAAGGTCTCACCAACAGGTTAAAGGTTGTAACAAACAACAGTGACAGTCACTTTTTCGTATTAAAAATAAACTCGGCTTTATTATACTCTTTTGTATTCATATAATCTCAGAATAATTACAATAGGTAATATATCGAAAATTATAGTATACAAAGCATAGATAATTTTATATTATGAGCGTGTAGAGTATTAATATTAAAAATTAATAACGTATTTCTGTATAAAACATTGTTTATAAAGTATGTTATAAAACGAAATGAGGTGTAGAAAAATCCATTTTGTAGACAAGGTCGCTACGTCGTCGTCGCTTTGCCACTTATAATAGAGAGAGGTATACACTTTGTAATGCACTTTTATATTTATTTACTCATGTATAATATATTTATAATATTTGTAGTTATTTACGTGAAAGTATAACTTTTTAGGTTATAAATAAAAGAAAAAGGTTATGAATATCGAGTAAACAACAGTCCGTGCTAGTAAATCAAGATGGACGCGGCAGTTCTAATTTCAAATTACGTAAGTTCAAATCGAATGTTGTACTGTTCATGTGATACAAGTCGTTATGTTTTTTATGTATGCTTTTAGACATTTATTAGATTTTATTATTATGTACAAATATGTATTATTAAATTTTGTCGTGTACGTTTTGAAATTTAAAAAAATCAAATTCTATTTTTAAATAAATAAAATCATGTAATTACTTATATTATGAACAAATTCATATAAACAAGGAAAAATATTTTACATTTATATTTATGTGTACTAAAAACACCTTTCATGTATAAACCATGGACAGTAATTAATTCACATACCTGATGAGTAATTACAATTAATTTTGTCGTGAAAGTTATTATCGCACCCGAGCGGCCATTGCTTGATTATTTAATTGTTGATTGATTTAGTGTAGTTATAACAATTGTGTTATAATCGTACTCGGGCCGGTTGATATCCGCGGTCAGGACACGTTACATACGTTGCATCTTATTTATTTATTAGCGCGAGGCGATATCGCGGCCTCCACTTAGCCTAGCATTTGTTTCCCCGCCGTCTCGGGCAGCCATGTTGGATGCGCCGCACCGCACGAACCCGCCAGTTTAACGCGGACATTCATACGCGGACACCGCACGTATGAATCGCGCGCCAAATCCGCACGCATTTTAAAAAAGGAGGATAAATTATTTCATATTGTAAAAAAAAAAACTAAATTAATTATGGGTCGTTCGAAAGACAGCGACGGTATTAAAAGTAGCCTGATAATATCGGAAGTTCAGAAGCGACCTTGCCTTTTCGACTCGAACGATCCGAATTACGGCGATAGGGCGGAGAAGACTAGGTGCTGGGAGGAAGTCTGCGAGAGCGTCGTGCCTAGCTGGACGAACCTCGGCTCCTCGGAGAAGTTTACCGCTGGTATGTTTACCCGAAGGAGTTACGTTGGTAGGACGTGCGGGCGGGCGCGTGCGGCGCTCGAACGTCACCTCAACCGGTCGGCTTGCGATCCGTAGCGTCCAAGTTGCGTGTCTTTGTTCGGTCGGTCGGTCGGACGAATGCTTTCGAAACGTACCTAGTTCGAAATAACGTTTTGCTCCAATCCGACACCAGATTAAAACACGTGGTATCTTTATCATTACTTTACTCATTAATATAGGTTTATATTTTATTTTTTCATCGCCGCCATTTTGTTGCGGAATTTTGTTATTATAATATATTTTTTATTATAATATTTTTACCGACGCGGTATGAAATTTTCCTTTACATTTCTGTTTAATGTTATTGCTGTTTTTAATTATTTCGTATGCATCGAAGCAGGACAATGTAACGTGTCGCTGAGATAATATTAGTATATTGCTTCCATGTTATAACGTCACTTAGTTATGTAGCCGTTTGTGGAATTTATCTTTGCTTCGGTTGCATATTTTGTGAACAATATAATTTTTAATGTCATCGACACCGTATTGCACTAATCGTTTGTATCAAATTATTCATTACATATTAACATATTTAACATTGAAATAACATTACATCATCATATTAATAAAATATTACATCACTTATATCGTGATGGCAAATATATAAATTTACTACATTTTTCGGAACTGTCATGGTTGATAATTATATACCTAATGGTAAATAATTTGAGCGCGAAATTTTTTTTTTTTATGTAATCAGTAAAAAATATAACTTTATTTTTATTTTAATTACATGTCTGCTATTGAAAAGGGCGTCTCCGGCGGCGGTTAGTGACTACTTTAATGCATAACTTATATGGCGTATAGAAATAACTCTACACTAAATGTGTATTAATTGAGTTATTTAAAATTATATATCTTTGAACATGTTTTTAGTCGTTTAAATACGCGAATTTAAAAGTTTTTTTTATTGATGTTTAAAAATAAATATGATGCAATTACCACCTCACTTCAATTACTTCAATCTCGGGCTGTCAGATATTTGTTTCCGATTGATTTTCGATTAGGACATGCATAGTGTCTGTCTTTTGGTTTGTTTAGGGATCAGCGATCGTTTACCAACTGTCAAAAACTTTAAAGGCGTCACGACAATATTGATTCTCAGATGGATCGCAGATCTCTCGGTGGTCACTGTCGTTTTTGGATTTTATCATCCTACGTACCGTCAGCTACAGGGCAATGACTCTACCGTCGTGCTATATGTCTAACTAACGATGAGCCGTGACTCCACACGCGTTTATTACGAAGAATTTATTTTCGTTTTGTGTTTTTAATATCATTTTTTTATTAGTTTATCAAACTCACTCAAGAACCTAAAACATTTTTATATCTAAGTATTTTTAACAGTTTTTATAGAAATGGCGTGGAGTTCGCATGTAGTTAATTAATGACGAAATACCTTTTAGGTACCTTTTACAAACTAGTTTTTTTTTTTTTAAGTGGCATTTGTATAAGTAGACGATTTCGTTAATGTTAACTGAAAAGGACTTTACAAACACAAATTCTCAACCAAATTCGAACAATTTTTTATAGATCATATAAATAATTGCCCTGTGCGGGACTCGAACACCACAACCATTGCAGTGCGGTGGTTTCAGCGAGGCAACTGTTTTAAAATGCACGACTACGGTGCATAATTTTATCTTTAAAAAACACATACTTTCATTAATAATCTTTTGTTACTTGAAGCGATGATAGCTCAGCGGTAGTGTGTACGGACTCCGCTTCAAGGGACGTAAGTTCGAATCCACCTATAATGAGCTTGCTCTTCCGGTGATAGAAAATACCGTGAGGAAACCATAGCATGGTGGTAGGACTTTTTCTAATACCCGCCTGGCTAGCTGCCACCCTCGAGTTGAAAATCTGCTGCCAAATACCTATAAGTGTGTTCCAGCAGTTGCACTTGAAAGCCAGTCCCTCCACTAAGGTTAGCGTGTCCATCATCTTGGGCTACAAATAATTAGGTAGTAAGATTGTGGCCATAACGCTTAATCTTAACTATAAAAAAAAGTTGTAAATAATCGGGAATAATTTTTTTTTTATAGTTAAGGCTTAGCGTAATGGCCATAACTACGTATATTAAAGTACGAACAAATTAAGTATATTAAAGGTACACTAAATACGAATTTGCTATTTCGATTCAAATATTTAGCGATTTTTGTTATCGCTTTGCTTTAGTAAAATACAGGCAGGTCGTTTCGAAGTAGTATTATAGGTCTGAAGTCGTTACAAACACACATTCGCGTAAAATATGTTAGGCAGAATTGTACCTTGTAAACCCCCCCCCTTTTCGTCACGCTACGTCATCTTTTCTAAGATTCCCCTATCAATATTACGTCACATATGGAGGGAGGGGCTTGTATATGATATATGATATTTAATAGCAACCAATATTTTTAAATATTTATTGCTTGCTATTATAACACTAATAAATTAATAAATGTCTTTAATAACATGTAAAAATAAGAATTGTTTTATGTGCTGCGAACCTCAAACACTTTCTTCTCTTCTTCTCTCGGGTCTTTCGGCAGTTGCATTTGAATGCCAGTCCCTCCATTATGGGTTTAGCGTGTCCACTAAGCTCCACACGCTACCATCAGGTGAGATCAGTAGTGGATTTACTGGTAGGCAGGGCCTAGGGCGGCAGATCTTTAGGGTATCTGTGTTTCGTTTTTAGAAACTGATTTGATACCTACTACGTACATATACCTAAATTTTACTATATTATATGATTTAGCACTTAGAATCGAAGGGTCATATCGATTTTTTTCTACAATTTACGTTGTCCTATGTGGAATCTAATTGTGGAAGTAGGCAGGGGCGGTAAAATTAATATAATATATATAAGCGATGATAGCTCAGTGGTAGTGTGCACGACTTCGCGTCAAGGGACGTGCGTTCGAACCCAAGCACCTACAATGAGCTTGAGCTTTCGGTGAAGGAAAACATCGTGAGGAAACCATAGCATGGTGGTAGGGCTTTTTCTAATGCCCGCCTGGGTAGCTACCACCCTCAAGTTGTAAACTTGCCGCCAAATACCAATAGGTGTGTTCCGGCAGCATCACTTGAGAGCCAGTCCCTCCACAGGTTTAGCGTGTCTACCAACTTGGGCCGTATCCTCACTTAAGATCAGGTGAGATTATGGCCGTAACGCTAAATCTTAAATAATAAAAAAAAGGTTGGTAAAATTGTAAATACGTCACAACGCTACTCCAAGGAAATGTTAAAAATCCAAAAAAGAATAATCGTTGGGAGCGTCGTTTGCGATGATAATTTTTAAATCAATATTATGTATAGTAAAAACATGAAATATGTACGTTCATAATGTGTTTACTTATGAGAGATTAGCGTTTTATCTTTATTTTTGGTGTAATCGTATGTTGTTGAATTATACATTGATAAAAACATTTTGATCGTTCATAATATACGTATGTTTTTTTTTTTTTTAATTCCAGCCTGTGATTTACAATTTTTGATTTGTAACATTTCGCCGCGATCTTATTTGATCTTAAGTGACGATGTGGCCCAAGATGGTGGACACGCTAAGCCTGGCTCTCAAGTGGAACTTCCCGAACACATTTATAGGCGGAGAGGTGACAAATTTTTAATTTAAAAGGCTATTAGATTTTTTTTTTCCTTTAAACGATTTAGTTTTGATGTTTTTTTTTGTATGTATGGATGTATGTCGTTGTGTATGTATATAGCCTTATATATGTAAATATGATAGGTGGTTGTCGTCGTGCAGATTTTTTTTTTCATTTTCCATACATATTTTTTGACTTCGTACATTAAAACATATAATCCTTAATTGTTTACCTATCAACAGGTCTAAGTAATTTTCTTAAATGTTTACTTTTGATTTACCTGTTGTGTTGTGTTGCCAAGGTCCATTGCATATACTATATTTAATACGGTGTATATATATTTCTCTTTTAGTTTTGTAATTAAAAGTTATAATTTTGAAGCGACGATAGCTCAGTTGGTAGTGCGTACGGATGCCACTTCAACAGATGTGAGGTCGAACCCACCTGTAATGAGCTTGAGCTTTCGGTGAAGGAAAACGTCGTGATGAAACCATAGCATGGTGGTAGGTATGACTAGCTGTTGAAATGTACTGCCCCAAATACGTTTTAAATACCATTTTGGGCCACATCGTTATTTAACATCAGGTGAGATTGTAGTCACAACGATAAACATTAACTAAAAAATCCGTTTTATATTCTTGCCCCTTTTTATCGAAAAATTATGCATATTAAACAGTTATCAGGAAATATTTTAATTAATTTAACACACTCCTCACAAGTCGGTACTAAATGAACATTATATATCACGCTCCTGTATACGATCAACCTAAAAATTATTATAAAAAAAAAACTTATAGACGCATGTATAATATTAGAAGGATATTTAATATTACAGTGCAAAGAGTTCATAGCCTTTGGAACCTTTGTAAACTTAGTAATAAGGCTCCTTTCCAGAATAAGAACGTTATTTCAGAATCTACGCTACTCGTCCCTATTCCAGGAACGTTACTTTATAAATAATAATTTCCTTGCAACCTAATTAGGCTTCGCTAGTAATTAAATTACTATATAACTGTCACAACCTAAACCTATAAAAAAAATTGTTATAATTACATTAACAATGTTTATATAGAAGGCAATATGGAATCATTCAGAAAAAAATTACAAATTCGGTTTCATAATTAACTCGGATTGCAATATAATCGTCATCGTGATAAATGTTTCTAAATGTCGTAACGCGAGCATTGAACAGTAACCGTTGTAAAAGTAAAAATAATTAATTTATGGTTTGTTAAAAAAGACTGTTTTTTTTTTTTTACCTAGCGAGGCAAAGGAAACGATAGTGCTAGCTGTGCAGATCGAGGCTTAACAACACTCGAATGGTCTAAACTTAAATGCTCGATTGATTGAATCGCGATGTTTAAAATTATTTAAAATCTTTTTAACGCAACGAACAACGGACGAAGCGAGCTCTATTATCTGAATAAAATTATTTACGTTCTAAATTTAAATTGTGTTATAATGTAGGTACTGTGCAGAGACGCTGTTAATAATCTACTGGCATTGAGTATTATTTAAGTATGTAATGTAAATTGAAATATATTTGTTTTGATTGTTATTTTTTAAGCGTCAATTTCATATAATGTGGCATCATTTATACAACTGTATATATGTTTTTCTGATTATGGAATGAAACTTCCACAGGAACATTAACGGGAAATTTAAATAGTTTAAAAAAAGTGAATGTACGATAGTCAATAAACGTGAGTTCGAATCCCTGCAATGAACCTAAGTTTTCGGTGAGGGAAAAACGTCGTGATGAAATCATAGGATGATGGTAGGGTTTTTCTAATGCCTAGTTAGGCTAGTTACCGTCGTTAAGTTGAAAATTTGCCTTCAAATACCTATAGGTGTGTTCCGACAATTGCATTAAAAAGCCAATCCCTCTATTAAGCTTGGCGTGTCCATCATCTTCGGCCACATCAAGTATAAAGTGAAGTATAAAAAATACATGAGTGTGATATATTATTGAATGAAAAAAATTTGTTGATCAAAAATTGTAAATAAGATAGGAAGTTGTAACTTATTACACGCACTCTCTTTTTCTTATAGTTTACATTATTTGATAGCACATTGATAATCAAACATTAATATTATTTATGCGTTAGTTAGATTTACAAATACCCATTATTCTTTATATATTTATGAACCTACCTAATTGAGACAGTCAACGATTACACCGGAAATCAGCATGACGTCACATAAGGAGTTACCCGTAACTCGACTCCTATGATATAAAATCTTTATATTCGAAATTCAAACCTGACATTATTCAGCTATTCCGAGGTTATCGCTTCAAAAACTTGCAAAGTGACATTTTTTTTTTATGTTATAATGAGACGTTGATAGTAATTTGTCTATGTTTTATTCAGTAATGGAAGAAGCGAATTGATGTCAGAAACAATTTAATATATGCGCTAGCTATTTTGCCGTAATATTCGTACTACTATTATGATGACTATCAGAATCAAACTTGCTTAAGCTTGGATGAAAAATAACAATTAAATAAATGTGTCTTTTAATTATTTTATTTCATATTTATTCTTTAAATGTTAGAATGAAAACTCGCATTTGATTAATTATGCCTTTTATACGTAATATTAATGGTTTTACTCATTTTTTTCTGTTGCGTTGAACAGTAAAGAGTAGATTGTTAATAAACAATATTAAAATAAAAACTTGTAATCAAATATTCTTATAGAATCATGTAGATCGTACTATTTTCGTTCGTGCATTTTTGACAAATAAAATACTGGATTTTTTGCGGACAACTAAGAATTATTTTAAACTCTATTTTCTCCGTATTTGCAAAATGTTTAATATGCTCTTTCTGATTATCGCGGCAGTATTACGTACAGATAAAAACAATTAATTGATGTAAAATGATGATGATGGAATTGTTGATAGCAGAAAAAAATATGTATTTCTCTATATTTTACATTAGCCTTTACCCGCGGTTGCGCTCGCGTTAATACTGATTTTATCGACCAATTGTGGTTGTCGATCAATATAGAAATAACTTTCCTATCGGATGCTATTAAATGACTTATTTTTTGGTGTTGGTCAATACAGGTAGTTATTAACTTTTCCAAAATCCAAAATATACTCAACTATTCTCCTAGAGTTTGTAGGAAATCGGTTGACGCAATAAAATATTTTATACAATGTTCATCCCTCTCTTTCCTCATTTTGTATAAGATTTTCAAAGTTCGGTGGAGCTATCAAAGCCCTTGGGGCTAACAGCGTATGTCAGTTCGGAATAAAAAAAATCAAAAAAAATTATAAGATTTTCGAGAGAAAAAATCAACCTATCACCTTTTCCAAAGTTGCCATTTACCTCTATAGCAAAATTCATCATAATCGTTTCAGCGGTTTAGGAGTGAAAGCGGAACACACAAACTCAATTTCGCATTTATGATATTAACAAGGATTTTAAAGGAAATATTTTAAGTAAGGATTTCATAATTTAGGATTTCTGTATTTTGTTTATTTATGTCAAGGAATATCAAAGCTGTTAACAATCAATTCAAAACACAATAGACAACTTATAGCTTAAGAGATATTCACTAGTATAGGTTATTTACTAGGAATTGAATTATTTTGTACTTATTTGTTGTTGTAAAGAATGTATTTTCTTCTTGTTAGTTATAAAACTTATATATTATTTTATTATTAAGTCATAGATAACATAATAACAACTATTATAAAATCTAAGATTATACGAATAGTACAATGTGTTTTGGCTGGTTTATTATCCAATTTGAGTATGCACAACAAATTCAAATTGTGTATCGAAATTGGTTTAAACTCAAACGGATTATGTGTATAGGCACACTATACACATAATACATAATCAATATTGTGAACTACATACTATATAACTAGGTTTATATAAACATACATCTATATATTCTTTCATAATATTATATAAAGCAACATCTGCCTGTCATGTATCTATAACTCTCGACACTCGCTGAATTGATTCACATGATTCAGTTTTTTTAATCATACGTGCGTATTTTCCCTGATCAATGATTTAATATGTTTTGCGTACGAAGAATTAGTTATAAGGATAATAATAATGAGTCAATTACAATAAAATTATTAGTATTTTTAATGGTCAATAGCTTTATCGTTATGGCTACAATCTCAACTGATGTTAAGTGACTATGGACCCAAGTTATGTGACGCGAATAAAATGGCGGTCACAGCCAGTACAAAATAAATCATGTGACGTTCCAAAAGATATAGAATATACAATTTAAAAAAAATAGCTCATAATTCAATTTATTTATAGATTGACCTGCGAGACTTCTTTTTACATCATGTTAATAAAACGGGACTGGTAGAAATTGTTACGTCGTTTCCAATAGCGAACAACTCGACCATAGCGCCACCTATCCCGTTAAGGAACAAGGTCACTTATCGGAGTAAATCATATCCTATTTTTTAAGTCGGGCCATGCAATTATACTTACAGAAAATTTCATTGAAATCGATAGAAAGGTTTCAAAGATTATTTTAAACGTGTATCGTGACACTGAGTTTCTATGTATAAAGTGCTAAAAATTTTTTTAAGACAAGGAGGTGGTAACATAGGATATTGTGTCTGACTGTATTGTGATTTTTGTACAAGTAATGACTTTTAGTTTGTCACTTTTCAAAATAAGACAGTGGATATTTTTTACTTTGCCAAAAAAAGGAATCAGAGTGTATCAAATCTAACTCCGCTTACGAGATTGTGCAGTGCGCTCTCTATAAACGAATTTTAAAACGCATTGTCGATAAATAAACTGAAGTAATTTATAAAATTGTTTGATATAATAAAGCGCTATATCTGTGGCTTCGTGACTCAATAGAGCAGGGGGCCGCCGCCCGCGACCCTCCGACTACGGTTGAAATGAACCTGTATTCACTCACACGGTGATATACATCGACGTTTCAGTGTCGGTTTTGTAACTCGCATAACGTAACAAAGCGAGTAATGTATGAAGTTGTAGAGATACGATTTATGTGTTTAGTTAATAATAGTAGCCGTATTGTAAAGTGGTCTCAGTCGCGTTGTAATTTCTAAAAGGAGTTCAAATGATATCTAAGTAGTCATTTTTGTTCTTTTTATAAATAAATAAACGTTATGTTATTGTTTCCGTTGATGGTTCTGGTTTTCCGCTCATTTTATGTTGTATTAATTAATAAAATTTATAGACATTAAAATTATAATTATGAATGTAAAAACTATTTATGAAGTTTTATTATTTCTAATTTATATATAAAATTAAATATTTTTATATGAAGAAATAATTAGATATAAAAGTATGCGTGGGGTTACATGCTTATTATAGACGCGTTCGCGCCAATGTGATTTTGTGAGTTTGAACCTTATTAAACAAAAGGCGATTTTTAAGTATATTATGGTAATAATAAATACTGAGACGCAATTTAACATACGGCCATTTAATCCTAATCTAGATATAACTTCCAGAATATCAGTATGGTAGTTAAACATAGGGATGTATTTAAGATCACTTTAAATTTTAATGCGTTTAAGTATTAACTTTTGCATATGGAGGGGGGAGGAGTTGTTAGTACAACGTTACAAGGTTTGTGAGGATGGGAGGGGGTTTAAACAATACGTTACTTATCATTTTTTTTTTAATCAAAAATAAGTAAATTTTTTTTCGTCAAGTTCACAATCTTATTCGTATCTGTTTTACGGAAAATGCTAGAAAAGAACAATGCTCGATGAAGCCAAAACTGTATCCAAGGTTAGGGTCTAGTCAGGGAAAATGGCGTAACATAAAATTAGTAGTATAAGTGTATTAGGACAAATTTGAGTCCATTTTAAACTTATTGTGAACATAAGAAAATATAGATAAATCAAATAAACAATACACGTAAGTACTACGAGTTAAAGATCGTTGGTTTGGTTTATTATTACTGCAAATTCAATTAAAACAATAGAAAAACATCCAAAATTTAAAGTAATCATATATTTTGAAGCGATGATAGCTCAGTGGTAGTGTGCACGACTTCGCGTCAAGGGACGTGGGTTCGAACCCAAGCACCTACAATGAGCTTGAGCTTTCGGTGAAGGAAAACATCGTGAGGAAACCATAGCATGGTGGTAGGGCTTTTTCTAATGCCCGCCTGGCTAGCTACCACCCTCTAGTTGTGAACCTGCCGCCAGATACCAATAGGTGTGCTCCGGCAGCAGCACTTGAGAGCCAGTTCCTCCACAGGTTTAGTGTGTCTGCAAACTTGGGCCGTATCGTCACTTAAGATCAGGTGAGATTATGGCCATAACGCTATACCTTAAGTATAAAAAAAAAAACCTCTAAGATCACTTATAAATATACATGTCTAGGGGCGCTCACGGTTAGGGGCGGCACTGTTTGTTGTCACAAGTCCAACGTAACCGAACCCAGCACCTCGCTACCAGTGACCACCTCACCGACATATCATACACTTCTGGAACACTTCGGCCCGCCCACGGATTTATTTTAATCCTAAGCATATCTATTGCGGGAACCATTATTTTTACACGTTACATTTCTTAACTTAAACCACTCTAAAATCACGTTTTAAAACAAATATACTTTTGTCGTCTTTTTGGACGTTCATTACACCAAGATTATTAAAGGTAGCTATAAATAATGTTTATGATTATGTAGATAATATCCTGTAGACTTACAATAAAATAGCCTCAATAATGGGATTTTTTTAATTTTATGTAATTTAAAAATAATACACATTTTGTAGAGATTTTTTCAAGATAATTATTACTGTTATTGTGGTAGATAAACTCAGTAGCGTTCGATTAAAAATAAATACAATAAGATGTGCGACTTACTTTCTAAATATCGCATAAATAGAGCAAGAGATGGATTTTTTTATATCAAAAAGATAATGTAGAAAAAAAAAACTATAAGAGATGGATCTCTTATTTAAGCCATTTTCGTCGATCATTTTAAGTATATTTTCATAATTGTTCAGGAGGTCACTTTTCTGTGGGTGACATTGTATATTCCCCTTAAACATGTTTCCAACGGTATCGCCTCGCAGGTCAAAAAGTGGTATAACCCAAAAAGTGTATACTTTTATTTAGATACTAGCTTTTTCTTGCGGCTCCGCTTGCGTTAGTAAAAGTTATTTATCTATCACTCGGGAATCGGACTATTTTTCTGGAGAAACTAATTACTTTAAAATTCAGTTGATACATTTCACTGTAACAAACATATGGTATAATAAAGAAAGTCTGATTTATTTATATAATTTATTCATGATATGCACAATTGACTAATACAGACGCTCGTTGACGACATTCAACATAAAACAGAGTATCCGGTGTTGCCCACTCTAAATTAGACATAGATACAACAGAATTCGAATACAACACTTTATAATTCAAAGCGATGATGGCTCAGTTGGTAATGTGTACGGACTCCGCATCAATGGACGTGAGTTCGAATCCCTACAATGAGCCTGAGCTTTCGGTGCAGGCAAACATCATGATGAAACCATAGATTGGTAGTAGGGCTTTTTCTAATGCCCACTTTACCTACCACGCTCAAGTTAAATAGCTAAAAGTGTGTTTCGGCAGTCGCACTTGAGGGCCAATACCTCGTCTAGGCTTAGCATGTCCACCGTCTTGGTCCACATGCACCGTCACTATACATTAGTTGAAAATGTGTCTATAAAATTAAACCTATAAACCTTATCCTTTTACTAGTCCTTCCTCCTTACTAGTATTTTAAATGCGAAAGTCTGTTTGTTACGCTTTCCCGCCAAGACCGCTAAATCGATTGCGATGAATTTTGATATAGAGATAGATGGAACCCTGGAGACAGTGATAGGCTATATTTCTCGCGATAAATGCATAGAAAATGGGGTAAAGAGAAGAATAAACTTTATATGAAACTTTTATTACTTCATCCGATATTAACGCTAGCGTAGCCACAGATAAAAGCTAGTAATCTATAAAAAATACAAATGCTTGAAAAATAATGACGATTTCTAGTCAAACATTGCCCCGAAACCTTTCAATGTTGTGAGGGTAACATCTGCTTACCCTTGATGATATGCTGTGTGTTTATATACAATGCAGGGACGTAGACGCCCCCGTCAAGGAACAGGTCGAGTCGAAGGCTGTATTTATTACGTTCAAATGAATTGGGTCACGTTGATCGGTACAAGATAGGGTTGCCAAGCGCTTTCGTTATATGTCTCGTTTCTTAGAATCTAGAGGTGGTAGTTCTTAAAAGTATTGGTAGTTTTAGTATAGTAGTGTCGGCACATATAAGCAACCCTAGGTTACCCGATAATCAAGCGTAGGGCATCAGGAAAATGTGGGCACCAAAAAACCTTGGTTGATTGGCAAATAGCATCAGCTTACTTTCGCCTTTTACATAATACTTCATTAATTAATACGTCTTTTAATTAGTTCGTGCTTTTTAATTAACATTAACATTTAATGTTACTTGGAATCATTACTTTGATAGAAAATGTAAAAATTGTCGATGGGTTGACATATATTTTGTATAGTATATATATTTTTATTTTATTTTGTTCTTTACCTGACTGTCGACTGTTGCGTTTTCACAGTTACAATTAAAAAAATATTAAATAATGGATATAGAAGGTGAGGGGGGCGTTCTGGCATTATTGGATCCTTATCCAGCCCTGGGCAGATAAAATAGAACAGTAACAAGTATACATGATAGAAGTGGAGTTTAAGAATTAATTTGTCGTACCGTGGAGCTGTGGAACAGTCTTCCTGTCAGCGTGTTCCCACTCTCCTATGACCTGGAGTCCTTCAAAAGAGGCGTGAAAGGATATCTAAGCAGGCCGGCATGACAGCGTTGACTGATTGTGAATGTCGGGATAATGTCAGTCACCGCTGACTTGGACTGTACTGTACTTAACACCAGGAGCAGTGCAGACACTATGTTGCGCAACTTAAAAAAAATTAAGAGAACGGTCTCTAAACGTGTTATGTATTTAAAATTTCACTCTCAATTTGCTTACAGTTATCGAATAACATAAAACTTTATTTAAAACAAAATTAGTATTTTACAAGAAAATTCTTAAATTATGTGTTGAGTTAGCTTAGTAAAGAGTCATATTTTAGTCATCATATGCATACATAGGAAACTGTTGCATGCTGGGAATTAAATTAGCCCAGTTCAAACTTTCACTAAAATGTACGACTGTTTATCTATGACTTAAAAAGCGTGCCTTAATATAGAGATTTACCATAATGATATTTTAGACGTGAAACATCTGTTAATATGCTTTGACAGTTAAATCGACCCGTTTGCCGTGACGATAAACTATATGAAGCTCGCTCATGCTGCCATGTTCTCTCTACGTCCCCACTTTTGGCAGCTTCCTTGTATGTGTATGCTATATATACACACCATACTATACTATATATGGCGTGATTCCATTCTAACTGTGATTTTTTTTTATTACAATTGTTAAGATTTTGAAACTAAACTTTTTCAATTATTTTTTTTGCATATTATTAATAAATTTTACCACAAAAATTAATATTTTACCTTCCACGGTACTGACGTACAATAAATTCGGTAAAAATTGAGATTTTTTTTTACTGTTGCATCATAAACATTACAATTTACGAGGTAATTAGTTTAAATCATTTATTGCGAAAAAATATTTTTTACAATTTATAGGTAAATTCTAGAAATGGACATGACGCGGTGATCACATTTAAGTGATATATTGTAAGTTTTCTCTGAAAGTTTACGTGGCAAGTTATATTATATAAAAATGATGTTGAAATATGTTATAATTATCGTATTAACACAAAAAAATCATTAATTGGTTATTAATTAATGACCTGTGAGAACAAACAATATAAAACATTGAATATCACTGTCAGAACGAAAACACCCACACATATATATATATCACATATATATATATATATATATATATATATATACTTCGCTGCTTTTTTGTTTGAACTGTGCACTATTATTTTACTGAATATTGTCTACATTGTTTTTTATTAATTATAAATTCTAATCTTATATAAAAATAATTTTTGTCACAATGTTAGTTGCCATACTCCTCTGAACCGGCTTGACCGATATTTATGAAATATATAATTATGTATGTGCGGTAGGTCTGAGAATCGGTCGAAATCTATTTTCATATCCCAAATTGGTAAGGATGCTCCACCTAAAACATTTTTTTTTCTTTTATGATAGGGCATAAAAAAAAAAATAAGCCCTAAAATTTTACCCTCTTATCCTCATCCCCTTTTTTAATACAAACAAAGTTTGCTAATAGAAACAGCGTTTATCGGGTCATATATATATATATCGCGAGTTATTTTAACCTGAGCATTAACACACTGTTTAAGCCGTTCTGTAAAATTTTAAAGCGGTGATGGACGTGGAAACTTCCAATCGCTGCTATGAGCCTGTGCTTTTGGTGAAGGAAAACATGGTGATGTAACCATAGTATGGTGGTGGGCTTTTTCTAATGTGTTCCGGCTGTTGCACTTGAGAGCCAGTCCCTCCACTAAGATTAGCGTGTCCACCATTTTGAGTCTCATCGTCACTTAACATAATGCTGTAAATATAACTTTTTTTTAAATTAAATTTTGAGTCAGTTTCATTCCTAGCTTGCGAGATACCATTCAATTTTAAAATATATTTTATAGGTTTTAAAACGTGGCAGCCCTGACCGCAGTCCGAGACGTCTCGTTAAGTGATGCTGTCAAAGAAAATTAATATATAAAAAAATTATGTCCAACAACTCGCGACCGAAGTAGAGTTTGCGGTAGAGAGTGATTGGCTTTGTTAGGTGAATGCGAATCACTGCCGGCCTTGGTGTTGCTGCCATTTTGAGGTCAAGGTCAAGAGGTTAGATAACCTAATAGTGCATAGGAAGGCACCTTCACGGAGTTTTACTCAGTAGGTGTATATAGAATTTGTTGGTTCCAATGAGATAGTGGTTTTCTATAATTTATAGAACTGTCCCAAGATAGTGGACACGCTAATCCCAGCGGAGACACCGGTTCTCAAATGCAACTGCCGTAACGTACCTATAGTGTTTGGTGATTTCTAGACAGGTGGGCATTAGATAAAGCTCTAACACCATACGATATTCCATCGTGATGTTTTTCCTTCACCGAAGGCTCAAGATCATTGCAGGGATTCGAACTCACGTACATTGACGCACTACCAACTAAACCAACAAGAAAACCAACTAAAGTAATGTAATTTCGAGCTCACATGTAGATAGTCGTTAAACGGAGTGGCGTTATACGGATTTTCCACTACACCAAATCCAGAGGAAACCGTAGGCTGTGCGGTTTGTAAATGATTAATGCCACTTGCATGAAATAGAGGTATATATGTAAAATTTATCAGTGAGTCATTTTGTTTATGGGCGAATGAGAATTCGATACCGGATTATTATACTGATTACTAAGGCATGCGAGGTATGCAGATTCGATTATGAGAAGTTATGTCGAAACGTATATCATAATCTTATAGATGGAGGCTTATAATTAGTTTATTGCCCATTTTTATAATTTACTTGCGGCATTGCTCAAGTTAATATAGATTTTGTCAAACAAATCGGTTGACTCAAAAGAGTTTCATACAAAGTTTATACCTCCCTTTCCACACTCTCAATAAGATTCACGCGAGCAAAAGTAACCTATCACCGTCTCCAAGGCCCATTTTTTTTTTATATAGTTAGGGTTTTACGTTATGGCCATAATCTCACCTGATTTTAAGTGACGATACGGCCCAAGTTGGTAGACACGCTAAACCTGTGGAGGAACTGCCTCTCAAGCGCAGCTGCCGGAACACCTATTGGTATATGGCGATAGGTTTTTAACTTGAGGGTGTTTGCTAGCCAGGCGGGCATTAGAAAAAGCCCTACCACCATGCTATGGTTTCCTCACGATATTTTCCTTCACCGAAAGCTCAAACTCATTGTAGGCGCTTGGATTCCAACTCACGTCCCTTGACGCGAAGTCGTACACACTACCACTGAGCTATCATCGCTTCAAAAACTATCTCTATACCGAGATTCATCATAATCGATTTACCGGTTTAGGGGTAACATCGTAACGAACAAACAAATTCACATTCACATTTATTATATAAAGTAAGTATAAGTAATTCTATAGCGTACTAAATGAGTTTACAAAGTTTTTACAGCTAAGGTAATTTATTTCCATAAAATTCTATCGTAGCCGATATCCGTGCAACTTTCGCGTATTGTTTATCTTTTTTATATATTTTTTTACCACAGTAAGTACTTCATTTTGCCGTATTGTACCTCTGTTGTAACATTACCCTGTGTGATAGGTAGTTTCTAACCAGTTTGTTCTCTGTATACATACATGTTACCAACCAGGTATTAGCTAGCGCTGTATTGCAGTTATGGAATACTCTAAAGAATTAAGGAACTGTATTTTTAAATATTATTAACTGAAAACATTATTAGGCATATGATGATCAGACACGTATATAAAGAATTTATTGGAATTATATTTAAACATATAAATAAAATCGAAGCTTCTGTTTCTAATGTTTAAATAACAGCTTTTTATTAAAAGCATATGATAGTTTATACGGTACTTATATATATATAAAAATATATGTCTGTCTGTTTATTCCGGTTAATTTCTGAAACGGCTGGACCGAGTTTGACGGAACTTTAGCTGGCAGATAGTTGTCTTTATAAGGAGAAACTATGGCTACTTTTCTTTTATATTAAATTAGGTTATTGCGATAAAAAAAATAGTTCTATTCCAAAGAAGTCACGAGCACAGTTAATAAACAATAATCATTCGTGTAAACCAACATAAATGATAAATTTATTACAAGAATGATGCGATAATAAAAATAATTTCAAATAGAAATTCTTCCATGAAATGTATTTTTCTTATAGAAGTTCTTACTTCTCATGTGCTCGTCTACGATTGACAGTTTGACATACAGGTTTCTCACTGCACGTTTAGTATAACGGCGGATTTTTTTTAACCGTGAAGTTGTTAGTGAAGTGATGATAGCTCAGTGGTAGTGTGTACGACTTTGCGTCAAGGGACGTGAGTTCGAATCTAACCACCTACTATGAGCTTGAGCTTTCGGTGAAGGAAAACATCGTGAGGGTTTCCTCGCGTTAGCATTATGGCCATAACCTCACCTGATCTTAAGTGACGATACGGCCCAAGTTGGTAGACACGTCAAACCTTATGAGGAACTGGCTCTCAAGTGCTACTGCCGGAATACACCTATTGATACTTGGCGGCAGATTTTCAACTTGAGGGTGGTAGCTAGCCAGGCGGGCATCAGAAAAATGTCTACCACCATGCTATGGTTTCCTCACGACGTTTTCTTTCACCGAAAGCTCAAATTTATTGTTGGTGGTGGATTCGAACTCACGTCCCATGACGCGGTGTTCCTACACACTACTACTGAGATATCATCGCTTCAAAGGTTAGGATAGGACCGAAATAGATGGTGTGAGCGAGAAGAGGCTTATACCCAGCAGTAGGTGAAATCGGGCTAGATTTATAGATAGATATATTATTGGCTAGATAGTTATAAATGAAAATTTTTACTTTTAATTATTTAAAACGATGTCAATTGAGAACTTATTACAGAAAGTTACAGTATTTCCCGTTGAAAGTATATCATAATCAGGTTTTTTAATAACCTCTCTTTTGTAAAACATTATTTTTACTTGTTCATTACTTTAATGACTAATTATTCCTATATATGTATTTAAGGTAACAAAAAAATGTACATTCAACAATAGCAGATGTTAATATTACTAATAAGGATTCATATGGACAACCCGTTTCTGTTATTCCGATGTTCGAGAATAAATACATTGCAGCGCTAACTGGATCTGAATAAATAGTTTATGAAACATTAAAATTAAAATGCCACTGGCTGCGTGATCTTGTTAATGCGTAAAACTAGTATCATTCATAGTAATTTTTTTGGTATTGTTTCCCATTTCAATTGAGAACGGAAAAGGCAAAGGTATCTATTCCATGCAGCCAAGTCAGATGTTGCTTTAAATGCAGACGTTACTATCTTCAACTAGATATCTTCTTGTTCAATCTCTTTTGGGAGTTTTTGTGGCAACTAATATATCATGTTCCGAATAATTATGCTTCACCTATGCTCTTCAGCTACACTACATTACGTGAAATTTCACCTGAATTTACACAATATAGGGCTAAATAATTAAGTATATGAATAAAAATATAAATCACAACATAACAGATCAAGATCCCGCCAAAAACTCCTCATCCATAAACTAGCATTTTCTTTCTTTAACTATTAAGTTTTTCTTTAAATTTCTTCCTCGTTGAAAGATAAGGCAAAGCTATTTGTCATGCAGCCAAGTTGGACGTTATTTCTTAATTAAGAGGTTAGGGCTTCGACAAGAATGTGACTCTCTTGTTAAACTTTAAGCATTGTGGTAGCGCTTCCTCAATGCCCGCCTGGCTAGCTGACACCCTCAAGTTGAAAATGTACCACCAAATACCTATAGGTGTGTTCTAGCAGTTGCACTTGAGAGCCAGCCCCTCCACTAGACATAGCGTGACCACCATCTTTGGCCAAATCGTTATTTAACATCAGGTGAGATTGTTACCATAACCTTAACTATAAAGAAGTGTTTAGGGAGTTTTTGCGGATCACACAAATAGGTAGCCGGTGCGAGATACTACCCTACAGCAATTCGGCTAGGATTGCTACAAGGCATCTGCTTTATCAGCTAAACTTATCGTGCGGTCAAGTTGAGAATTACGTTAATAAAAACAACGGTCAACCTTTTTGTTCAGTGTTACTGGTCATCTAACATTTACCTCTGTATGAAATATTTGTTAATGTATCTCAAAATATTTAAATCGACGTTTCATTTACTGTGCACAACGCTCACGACTGCGGGTTTCCCCGTTCCATTTGGTTGTGAGCGTTACAATCATTCACTCAAGTGAAATGGAGTATGGGTCCACCCGCCCAGATGGGTCGTTGAGAGCGTGCCGTGAGTAATGTGACGTCTAATTACGTCATTAGTGATGTTTACGTCGCGACTATAACGACCTTTTGTCGTCAAGTGAAACGGTTGACAATATATTGGACCAGTGGTTCTTAAACTTTGTTCGCCGCCGCACCTTTGTCGGTAACAAATATTTCGCAACACAGGTCGCCTTAAAGATTTTTATTAGTGTCCGGTCGAACCAGGATTTTCAGCTGAAACCGAACTTGGAAAAAATTGTATTGCATACTGAAAATATATATATTTATGATACATATTCAAAGAAGTAACTTGTTTGAATGAACAACGGTAATTGTTCTATGTAACAGTAATATTGATTTATTTTACATTTTCAATTTAACATGTATAAGTAAACTTAAAAAATGTTAACACTTAGTACTTAAATAATTTCTGATTGAATATTATCTTTAATACGTTTATAACATTTACTTAACTTAAAATTGTGATCTTGTGTTTAGTTCTAGGACATAAAAGAATAAGTAATCTAATCATCAGTCTCAACAAAGTCATCAATAGCATATAACATAACATATTTTGTTATTTAATCTGGTAGGTCGCTAATAAAAACAAAATTAATTATTACCAAACTATTACGGCCAATGAAAACATTAACTAAAGATATTAAAGGCGGTGCGGGGAGAGTCGAGAACTCACCCGAGCGACGTGCATTGTATGTGTCGATCATTAACATTTTTATCAATAAGGGCTATAGTGGAATGTTATTAGAGGCACTTACGGCCTTTATGTTCGGTGTCATTTCTGAGTCGACAGCGACTATGTATATTGGGCTTAAAAATTTCAAAATGTTTAGCTGAGTTTTCCTAAGTATTGCCGCGGTACACAATTTATTGGCGTGGTATTTAAAATCCTATTGTTTAAGGACTTCCTTATCACAAACGCGTTAACCGGACTCAGGGCAACTCAATAGAGGCCTGTGGTGACTCGTGGGCTAATCACCCAACACTATCCACTAAAACGCACCACGGCGACACTTCAAACTCCTGTGTTGCTAGAGGCCTGGGACAGCTTTCGCATTTCTTCTACCATATTTTACGTATATCATACCTATCTACGTAGTCTCACTGTAAGTGCCGTTATCGCTGCAATAGAAATAACAATTTAAATAAAAGTATACCAACAGCGCGGTATAGCAACATATATATGATTTTTAATTTCGTAATTAACATTAAATAAAGTAGCTAACATTAGGTTAACAGGAATTACCCGTACTGAATATATTTACATTATTACTTAGACATTGAAAATATTATAAGGTCAGGATAAGAACAAATTACGTAATACGTAACAAATACTGTTTTAAGCAGAATTATGTTCCAAAGAAATTAAAATAAAAAGTATAAGACACTGGCAAATGTTGCGGCGAGAACCTTTTAAAAACAATAAGGGAATTATTTTAGGGTTGCAGAAAAAGAGAGTGAGACACAAACTTAGCTATCCAAGGATATACCGTGCCGGTGAGAGGACACTTGAAATTTGGATCACAGTTCAGAAGTGGATGACAACGCATAAAAATGTGGTTTTTACCGATAAAAAAATGTATAATCGATTTACTACATCTCTATATATGTACTTCGCTTGAACTTAATTCAAATCTGACAGATGAACAGAATATATCAAATTTCATTCACATAACCCTAATATCGAAAAATAAAACTACAGTGTAGTTCTTTTATGTAACTAGGTTTTAATAATGGACTAAAATATAGAAAATAAAAGATTGGAAACGAAAAACATGGGGCACATGCTATACGTAACTAAAATATACGCCCTATGTTTTTCGTTTCTAATCTTTTTAACTACCAGGTGGTAAATAATGAACACCGAGTCCTATTTTATTTATAAAGATAGTAAAAATATTTATTAATTAGGAATGAAAAACTCTCTCCTGTAAAAAGAGCAAATTGTCGCTTACGATGTTTTACCAGAAAAGGCTCGAAATCTATATACTAATATTATACAGATGAAAGATTTGTATTTTTATTTGTAACGAATAAACTAAAGAACTACTGGACCTGAACATTAGCCCTGAGTAACATATGCTATATATAACAGTTTTTAAATGAAAATTATTAAATCCAATTTTAGTTCTCAACGAACTCAACCAACTTAGCTAATGTTACATATGGTGGTTGCGATCCAGTTGTATAGAATTATCAAGTATTCTCTCGCAATGTTTTAATTTCGAATGGACTCTTTATCCGTATGTAAATTCCGTAACGTCTGCATTGAACGGGTGATGCGCTGAGTCATTCATTAGTTGATAGTGACAAAATACTTAAACTGTAATAATATATCGCCATATTGCGTTGCAGCGGCCATTGCAACATAACCGGGAAGACGCATTATATTTTTTTAAATTTATTCATGACTCAAGGTACAAAATCTTTCAGTCCAATACATTGAGTTTTAAATATAACTTAAATTATATACAATATTTTTTTCCTATTCTACCACACATATATTCGTGTAACGAATTGTAATAACTATTATGCTTTAATAAATCCTGTACTCGGTGAGAAATACTTTGTGAGGCGAAACCGTCGGTGTTGCCAGTCTCGTAATTTATTTCTACATTGGTAGTTTTTAATTCCAACTGAGTATTATTTTATCGTTATAAGTATTATAAGAGCTTTATTTTATTAATAGTTTCCCCGTGCAATAAGAACCCAAAATCATTTTTTTGTATTGAAGTGAAAGTTGAGTTCATATTCGTCAATTAGATGTTTCCAAAAATTATAAATTATATATATTGAAAATTGCAAAAAAATTCATTCAAATTTTCTTTTTATATAATGTACATACTACTTTTGGACGAAGAACAATTGTTTCTCTCCACTCTGCTAAATAAATCAACGTTAAACGACTCTGTAGTAATGGATTGATACATCATTTTAGTAAAGAGACGTCGATAACCTCTCTCGCTTGCACCTATTCTTCTTATCAGGTATTTTCTAGTATTCCACAATGTTTGTTCAATGATACTACAATAAGATTACACCTTGTATCGTTTATGAAACAAGTTTTATACCATTACGCGGTTATGAAATGCTAACCTAAACATACGTATATGTCGATTGTATTGTTTTAAAAAATTTCTTTGTCTATGTTGTAAATTTTAATCTCAGTATGTTTTTACTTGAACTTATTCGTTTTCAAGGACGTAATGCCGTTTGATTGCTGCTATACTAATGCTATTAATATGCAATAGTGTAATAATATTATTTAAGTTTAGAACAAAATAACTTTTTGATTCTTGCAGTGAAACTTGTTATGGGAGGGCTTTGAAAATTCTTATCTGTAACCTTTTTACGTGACGCTCGTTCGGGTAATGTCGGCTCGAGGTGACTGAGGAATCGAAAGAGATATAGCGATGTTTCGTTTCCAACAGATAGAAAATAACTTTTAGCTAGTTAATTACAATTAATTTCACTTGCGCGCAGTAAACGAATTGCAAAATGCAAAGTACCACCAACGAAAACCGCATGTCAATGTAGGTTTAAAATAACTATAAAAGTGTGGTTTTTTGTACATACGGTTTATATGAGCAGGTGAGATTATAGTCATAACGCTAAACCTAAACTATATAAATAAAAAAAGAACCAAAAAGGGAGTGTGTGTATGAGCTCTGATACACAACTGGAGTTTACTCCTTACGTACCATTGTCATGGGACAGAACGATGTCACGATTGTCGAAGTGAAAGGTGCGCAAGGTACGTCGCGCAGAAAAACGTAACACTTTTGAGTTAACACTTGTGTTAATTTCACTGATAAAATTTCCATACCTTTAAATACTTAAAAATGATAAATAGAATTTTAAGGAGTAAATACTACTGATATTCTTGTTCTGTACATTATTCTTCATATAATCTACACATTTATAACAGCAAAAAATATCTATAATAATAAAAAAAACGCTGTGTGTTTCAGACAATACCACAGACGTGAAACATCAATATTTCATCACTCTCTCGCTATTTTGTCTGTTTAATCGCCTCGAGCCGACTTTACCCCAACAAGCATCTCACAAATCAGGAATTCAAAACCCTTTCTAAATTGTTTTACTTGAAACGATTTAGTAAAAAAAAAAACAAAACGTATGACAAAGTTCACGTGGCAAACCTAATTATAAACACGCTCATGAAACAGCAGAAGATAGAATCATTGCAAGATAGATAAATACGGCTGGATAATGCTTCACTTTGTTTTCGAAGAGAAATGATGCATGATAAAAATATCTAAACGATAACTTAAATGTAACAATACACATGTGTATGTTAATTATCTATTACCATTTTTTCTTCGAATGTTGCCAGAAAACATTAGCCGTTGTCAATGTTTGTACTGAAGTTGAGATGTTAATATTATTGTATTTGTTGCTAATTTTAGTCATCGATAGTGGGGATCTATTTAAATTTTACAATGGAATATTTTAACATAACCTCCGTGTAATATTTTGTATTTGACATTCATCGGACATATAACGGACCTGCCCGGGAAGTTAAATGCATAAAATATAATTTATACTAAAATAATTTAAATTAAAAACCCAACCTGAAGGATAAAGTTTTAACGAAAACTTTATATTTGGAGTCGCGAAGTTAATAAATAAAAAAGAGGAAATACAAGATATCAAGTTGTGCGGTTCTTAATTACCGACAAATATAAATATTAATTGTTAGTTACAATAACACTACGTTTATTTAAAATACCGGTTTCTAGATAAACGGCGGAGAGTTAACGTGTCCGATGTGTGTTGCATTTTGTCGTTCATTTTATTGTTAATTTCAAACGGAGTATCGCAAACTATCGTTAAACCGCTTTGGTCAGTTTTTATTTTATCAGACTATGCAACCTCTTTAGTCATACCGTACCAGTCTTGTGTCAGTGCCTTTTGATAATTTAAAAAAAGAATCATTGTCGAGGAATAGACACCACATTATTTATTATGAATTGAACCGTGATCATGTTTTAAAAATACTTTTATTATTATTATTATCAATAATAATAAAATCATTCTCGTCGTGCATTTATAACGCGTATTAAGTTTATTTCTATTCAAATGAAATTGTTGTATCGATGAAATTTATAAAACGAAATATATTGCAAATAAAAACATGTTTTTCCATATTTAAAATTAGGATTGCTTTCGATTCCGCGCTCTGTTGTAGGTGAACGAGCTAAGTAGAGACAGTGTCGCGTGAATCGCCCGTGCGAACGGGGGCGCGCACGACCTTTTCAACACGGTCTTGGCTCTCATAATTATTGAAAAGAAAAAAAAAAGCCATGAAGAATAAAAGTAAGTTCTATATTACATCTTACGATAATAAATAATTAAAAAAATTAATTCTGTCGTCTTGCAAAAAATCGTTTGCATTTATTTGACTATTATGTTGGTAAATTTATAATTATTGTGAAACGAGAATTGAATTATGTCTAGGTATATATTTATACGCGTTTGTTTGACCTAAAATTGTTGCTTGCGGTATGTAACGAACGAATACGCCAGTTGTAGGATTTTGATCCAACTCGACGTTACGAGCCGGGTGTTAGATGTAACAACAGTTTATTATATCGTGGACAAGCTTCTATTCGTTTATATTTAATAAATAGGTAAAGACGAAGCGGCTGCGTACCTTTTGCCTCCGATGAAGCATTTCTTTCCTTTTTTCTTTAATAGCTATTGTCGTGTTTTCGAAATAAAGAAATGTAAACTTTTTTTATACATTTAGACAGATCACTACCTTTTCTTTTCTGTTAACTGTTTTTTTTTTAATTAATTATTGTAATAATCTCTATTATAATTACTAATCTAATATAATAATTACTAATATTTTGAATGCAAAAGTGAGTTTGTTTCGCTTTCACGCGTAAGCGGTTGAATCGATTGTGATGAATTTTGCTACAGATATAATTGGCACCTAGTAGACGGTGATTGGCTATTTTTTCTCGTGAATACCATATTGAAAGTAAGGGTAAAGAGATGGATAAACTTTCTATTAAACTTTTTATTGCGGTATCCGATTTGTTTGACAAAATCAATATGAAAGCTAGCTAAGCCGCGTGTAGAAGCTAGTTATATATAAATTTGGAAACTGGTTTTATTCATATATTACGCGAATACGCTGGTCTGGAATAACGTAATAATTATTATGAGTTACTTTAAAACTTTTCTATTGTAAATTTATAAAAAGACACGTTCGCCAGTCACATTTTCCAGTTAAATCCCGTCACGGTTATATATATATATATATATATATATATAAATTGATATACACGGTATATGATGATAACTAAACTCGATATTACAGTATCATTACTATTTATAGCGATGATAGCTCAGTTGATAGTGTGAACGGACGCCGCTTCAATGAACTTGAGTTCGAATCCACCTGCAACGAGCTTGAGCTTTAAGTGTAGGAAAATAGCGTGATGAAACCATAGCATGGTGGTAAGGTTTTTTAATGCCCGTCTGCCAGCTATCACCCTCAAGTTGTAAGTCCTACCTATACCTATAGGTGTGTTCTGGCAGTTGCACTGGAGAGCCAGTCCCTAGGCTTAGCACGTCCACCATCTTGGACCACATGGTCACTTAACATAAGGTAATATTGTAGCCATAACTTTATCTGAAAAATAGAAGAAATATCTGCCTTTACGAAACATAATTCAGAACAAATCGCGGCCAACTGTAGTATAAAATAATTCTTAAAACTAACGGCAAATGTTATGGGGTCAGCGTTAATGTTTGTAATTAAAATAATAATATATATTTATATTTATATTTTTTATATTTTCATATTATTATAATTTAGTTGTTCTTTCTAGAGGCTTTCCTTTTTTACACGCTTAATTATATTATAATTATTCTGAATTATAATTATTAATGTAAAGGTTCACTTGTATGTTAGTAACCGACTCCTTTGGACTTGATTTTGACTCACTTCAAACGGTCAGATTTCATTTAAATTTCGTAGACTTACCGAGGACCAATGGCAATACACTAATTTGATAAGATTATTCCATTATTTTCTGCGGAATAAATTTCTTAGTTTATACAACTTTCATCTATAGTTGATGAGGCAGGAATTGATGTTAATTATAATTTCCAATCATTATCTTAAACCGATATATCTAATATTAACAAATTTCCAAATACCAAAGAGAATTTTAAATCAACAAAATAAGAAAGAATTTAAATATATAATTTTGAAGGAAAGAGACTAATTCGCTATTGTAATGAATGATGATTGAGCTACTGATTAATTTTGCTCTGATAAAAATATTAGTTTAAAAATACAAAAAAATACGCTTTTATAGAAAACCAGACTAATAATTAGAAAATAAATTATAATAAATTTGAATTAAGAATAGTGTAACTTTTGTAATAAATATAAATGAATAATAGTGTATATAAGGAAAAAATTTATATATATATCTTAAATCGTTTGGTGCTTTTTAAGATATTATCGAAACGATAATCGTTCTATTTCTTATCTGTCAATAAAATATTTATAACTATTGACACCACACACTCCTCGCTTTTTTTAATATAAATTAATTGTTTTCTTATATTATTAATTTATATTTATAAAAAAAAAACTCTATTGTTAATTCAAATTTATTAAAATTTGTTTCCTTGTTTTTAGTTTAATTTTCTATATAAGCGTGTTTTTTTTTTATTTTATACTATTATTTATTTTATATTTGGTTTGGTGATGGTAGTGTATGAAGTTAACACCCCTCTCTGTGTATCCTTTAATAGCTATTGTAAATGAATTATTTAAAAAATAAATATGTACCTAGAAAAATATATAACCATATCGAGTATATTACCATGTTTTCTCGATAACTAGTTTGTTTTCTTACCCGTTGCTAGTTTTGACGTTCATAGACGTCTTCTGGAGGCCAAAGTTGAACGCCATGGTCTCATGCGAAACAGTTTTTTCACCGGTGCGACGCAATGATCGCAAGTTCGAACCCGCGTAACCCCAGCAAAGCGACAGATAGCCGTGGGGCTTTACTGGATATTCCCGGAGACTAAGCTCACCAGAGGACAGTAATTTTCCTGACATACCCGGAATTTCAGCTGTCTATCAGGGAAACAGGGAAAATTACAAATTTTCAGGAATAATAAAAAAATTGAGGAAAAAAATATATAATTAAATAATAAATTTCATAATTAGCAATCAAGTAATTTATTATGCATTAATTATTCATTTGAACCCATATTTAAGATTATCCGTAAGTTTTTAAAATAATAATGCTGAAGTTTTTAAAATAATAATGCTGCTGATGTGTCAAGAAATTTATTGCTAAGGCAGAGATTAAGATAGAGACATAAAAAAAAATCGATATTTGTAAAATAAAAAGATGACATAATAACCAACCAAATTCGTCTAGTGTCAATTTAAAAAATATCGATTGGTATCAACATATATCCCTAACGCACCAAAACAAATATAACTTAAAAAAAAAGAACATTTGACAGACAGATGCTGTTAAGTGTTTTCCCGTTTATATGTGTGGGTATAAATAAAGTAATATTATATATTCACGTTAGTTATAAAATATATAGCAGTGAATAAACAATTACCAAGGAAAAGCGAATTAAGGTTTTATTACCACGCGTTAATGTTTAAATTTTATTTGAATCACTTATCGTCCATTTATAATTTTATGAACAAAATTATAATATGAATCTTTCCTCTTCGTGTAGTGAGTGGTTTTATATTATTTACTATTGTTATTGAAGTATACTTGATGCGAAGTTTTAACTACTTATTAGGTAGGTTTAAAGTATTTTATACTCTCTGTCTGGCCCCCCGTGTACGCGTATTACTCTGAAACGATGATAGCTCAGTTATTAGTGTGTATGGACGTTGCGTCAAGGGACGTGAGCTCGATTCTTCCTGCAATGAGCTTGAAGTTTCGGTGACGGAAAACACCATGACAAAACCATAGCATATTGGTTTGCCAACGACCAATTATACAAATATTAATTTTTACATGTACGGATAGTTCAACCACAGCTTATACATAATTTCAGTTATGTAATATCAGCTAACGTACAAATAAAATTGTACCAAATTCCGTCAGGAACGTATTTTATTATATAACTGCCTGTCACCCGCCCGCTACACTTTAAATAATCATCGTCATTTTGAACCTAAAGTATACAAAATCTTAATAAACTAAACACCTCAACTGTCCCCATGAATCACCTTGCCTATTGGTGAAAACCGCATGAATATCCGTTCAGTAGGTTTCGAGTTATCGCGAACAGACGCACAGACAGACGCTGCGGAAGGCTTTGTTTAACAACATGTATGTAGTCATATTATTTTTATTCGTTTTTATATGATAAATCCATATCTATATGTAAATGAATCACCGAAATTTACCAAATTGAATAATTCTTTATTTATTCTGTTCGTTACTGTCAGGACAATGTATAAAAATATTACCAAAAAAAGGAATAGATTTTATTTTTAGATCTCATAATATGCGACGGTCGCCGCATCGAGCGACGTGGGTTCGAACACACCTTTAAATTTTATGTAACGAAAAGACATATGAACTAATAAACAAGTTTCACTTAATAACCAAAATAAATAAAAAATTGAAACTATATTAGATATAACCAGTTCTATTGATATTTTACCGAATGGAAGTAGAAAGGTTGACCATAATTTATTATAGCTAATTAAAAAGTAAAAAAAAATTACAAATCGGTCAAACTGTTTTTTAGTTGTAGCGAGAATAAAGAACCTCGATTTTAGATAATACTAAGTTCACCGGGTCAGGTTATTACCTATTCTAAAGTATTCTAATTTAGAATAAAATTCTAATACCAGATCTACTAAATGTAAGTGACGATGTGACCCAAGATGGTTGACACTCTAAGCTTATTGGAGGGACTGGAATCGTAAGTGTAACTGCCGGAACACACCTATAGGTATTTGGCGGCAGATTTATTGTCTTTCTTTGGGAATCACAATTCTTTATCCTAATATTGATTGAAGCGATGATAGCTTAGTGGTAACGTGTACGACTTCGCGTTAAGAGACGTGAGTCGTGACATCGTGAGGAAACCATAGCATGGTGGTAGGGCTTTTTCTAATGCCCGCATGGCTAGCAACCACCCTCAAGTTAAAAATATGCCGGCAAATATCAATAGGTGTGTTCCGGCAACTGCACTTGAGAGCCAGTTCCTTCACAGGTTTAGCGTGTCTACATCATGGGCCGTATCGTCACTTTAAGATCAGGTTATGACCATAAGGCTAAACCTTAACTATAAAAATATTCACAATAAAATTACCACATTCGAATAAAGATTCTACATATATCATAAAACATATAATGTCAAACACATTATTTAATCTCAATCTATAAATATAAATATATATTTATGGTAAATAAAAAAAAACTAACACAGAATTATAACAATATTAATATGAAATTCATAATAAATTCAAAATATAAGCTAACAAGAAAATACAATATTAATATTGAATAAATTGCAGACACAAAACCATTTAAACACTTATTACTCGTGTAATTCATTTTTAATCCTCTCATTGTATGCATTATTGTTTTTATAATTATAAGAGTTACATACTCTTGATAAAAATGTATTAAACACAGAATTTATTTTAGAAAATGGGACATTAAACAAAAATCGATTTCCGGCATTACCTCTAGGGCACCTATTTTGAGAGTGGTAGCCACCAGGCGGGCATTAGAAAAATCCCCTACCACCCCACACCCTGCTATAGTTTCCTTACGCCGTTTTTCCTCCACCGAAATCTCGGCCTCATTGCAGGCGGATTCGAATTCATGCCCCTTGACGCTGCGTCCGCACACACTACTAACCGAGCGATTATCACCAAGCTCAGACATCAATCACTTCCTTCTATAACTATATGGCGAAAATAAACATTATGCCAGTCTGTTTGCCGGGTTGGTTATGTCATTGAAAACGGTTGTCGAGTGAAAGGTAAAGATTCAACATCTAAACTTAAATAATGATCAATTACCCGCAAACAGTATACATTATACCTTTGCACAATGCAATAAGTTTTATTCCTGACTAGCTCAGGACCGCGACTTCGTTCGCGTGGAACTAAAAATTAGTTAATATACTTTGTCCGTTTTTGTAATTTTTTTCAATACAGCTGTGCTTCTTTCGGTGGTAGCGTGATGTTATATAACCTAAAGCCTTCCTTATGAATCACTCTACCTATTGCTGAAATCTGCATTAAAATCTGTTGTATAGTTTAAAAGATCTAAGCGAACAGACAGCGGAAACGACTTCATTTTATACTATGTAATAAAGATATAGTATAAAATATCACGTACCTTGGATACGGTGCTAACGATTTCAATGAAATTTCGTATTTACACAGATTTTTGTTTTTCAATTAACGTATGAATTACGCAAATTATTATTAATAATATTGTAAAATATGGATGTTTAACTTATATGTAAAGTGTATCTATATATATCATCATCATCTATATATATCGAAATAAACACAATTTTGGAGAAAAAAAAACATCGAGCCAAGGTCGATAACTCGGGTACTGTACGTTAGTTGATTAAGATCTAGAAATAAAATGTATTGTAATTATTTTCAAAAAATTAGCCTTCAAGAGTAACTGATATATTAATAAGTTTTTTTTTCTTTTTTTTTTATAATTACGATTTAGCGTTATGGCCATAATCTCACCTGATCTTAAGTGACGACACGGCCCAAGTTCGTAGACTCTAAACTTGTGGAGGAACTGGCTCTCAAGTGCTACTGCCGGAATACACCTATTGGTATACGGCGGCAGATTTTCAACTTGAGGGTGGTTGCTAGCCAGGCGGGCTTTAGAAAAAGCCCTACCACCATGCTATGGTTTCCTCACGATCCCTAACCTGATCACGTCCCTTGACGCGAATTCGTACACACTACCACTGAGCTATCATCCCTGATACTTGTTGAAAAGATACTTCGGAGTGTCTTCGGTGTGAAATATGTTTTTAAAAATCTATATAATGATTACCCGAATACGACAAAAGGGCTAATGTAATTCTTGGCTCATTAAAAACGTGCTGATAACGAGTCCTCGGTGTGATCGCCCACGTGTGGAGATACGAAGGTCCCAAGTGCCCACGTGTGGGTGTATTGTCGAAATAATCTTTAATTGTTTATTGGAGAGGTATATATTTAAACCGGTGTTGCCAGGTCTGTGAAATAATCTTGCTATTGTATTTTATGTAAGAATAACAAAATTTTTATTTAATAATTTTCATAATAAAATCATATGTAGCCTATGTTACTCGAGGCTAATGAAGCATTGTAATGGTGAAAGAGTTTTTGAAATCGGTCCAGTAGTTCTTGAGTTTATTTATTACAGTCAAAAATACAAACCTTTCCTTTTTATATTATTGCTAGCTCTTAACCGCGGTTTCGCTCGCATTGTTTCCATTAAATAGGTTTTTTTTCTTTCGTAAAAAATAATGACAAATTAAAAGTATCCTGTGTTACTTCTAATACCTTCAAGAATATGTGTACTAAGTTTCATGATGAGCGGTTAAGTAGTTTTCGCGTGAAAGCGTAACAAACAAACTTACATCACATTTATAATATATAAGTAGGGATTAGTAAATTAGTATAGTAGTAGCTTTTACCCGTGGCTTCGTTCACATTAATATTGATTATGTCAAAACGGATGACGCAATAAAAAATTTCATGGAGATTTTATTATTCTCTTTACTCCACTTCCAATAAAGTTTTTCAGAGGTGTGTTCCGGCAGTTTTGTTTGAGAACCAGTCCATCTACTAGGATAAGCGTGATTACCATATTGGGCCATATCGACACTTAACATCAGGTGAGATTAGGGCATTCACGCTAAACCTATTCATCATTATAAAAAATTGTTATTATTATAAAAATAACATGATAAAATATATCTCAGTATTATATATTTTGCACATAGCAAATACATATTGGTTAGACAGCGACGGTATTACTGTTCTGAGTTGGTATGTACTGTGTATTATTTTACTGTACATTTATGGAATCCCTCGCGACATACTACTCGGTGTCTGTTGCGAACGAAGGGTTTGGCAAAAATAATGTACGATTGAATTTTCGTTATATGACTTATTCAGCGACAAGACACAACTGAACTAAGTGCCATTTATGACCGTGGTATAATACGACCAAACAAAGAGAACATTACACGAAGTACATAGTGGCGACAACTGGCGTTCTGTACCGACAACACAGACATATACAAATTGTTTGGTTTATACCCGTCTAACTGCGGATATTGTCATACTTATTATGCAAGAGATAAGTTGTACTTTCTTGGCTTGAAATAAAAAAAAACACGCTGTGTGGCGTGTTTTATTCAAGACCACCACATGACAAGTGAATCATCATTATATCTTTCACGCTCCCTTAGTCGCTTCGAGCCGACTTTACCCGAACGAACGTCACAGAAATAAATTGCGCATCAGAATTTCACTTCAAAAGTTTCATTTAAAAAAGTATACAATGATTTTAATTAAGCTAAGACAATAATAACTTTTTTATAATTTTTTAACCGTTTTCATAACTTTTTTCAATACAGCTTTATTCCTATTGGCGATAGCGTGAAGTTAAACAGCTTGAAGTATTTCTCAATAATTGCTCTATCAAATACGAAAATATTTTTTGTGATTCGATTGGTAATTCTTAAGATTAGCGCGTACAAACAAACTTCTCTGCTGTATAATATTCATATATATATCTCGTGTATCAATGTATTTTCTTTCTTATAAATAAATATACAAATCCATGTATATTAAAACCCATCTGGTCTAAAGAAATTGGTGAGACATCAAATGACACATAATGCGTTGTTTGAATTCCTTGGCGATTATTGGCTAAACCTGTCTTTGAGGTTACATTGCGATTTTATAAATTTAGCGTTTGTTTATAATCTCACTAGGTTTTTGAAGTAATACTGGCTCTGTGGTAGCGTGTATGGACACCGCGTCAAAGGACGTGACTTCGAATCCCTGCAATGAGTCTGAGTTTTCGTGAAGGAAAACATTGTAATGAAACCATAACATAGTAGTATAGGGCTTTTTCTAATGCCCGCTTTGCTAGCTACCACCCTTTTTTAATAACGGGGTATTTTAAGTTCCAGTCTTTACGGCAATACTCATCGCCACCTCTAGGTGGCAACCCTAGGTGTAATATTTGTTCCATCAAAATCATAAGTTACGAACAAGTTACCAAGCATTAATTAAGTAATACAGGGATCATTGCTATAACTCCAGAGCTTCATAATGAAAGGGAATTATTAGTAGCCAATGGAGACGAGAAAATGCTTTAAAGCTATATTTTACCATATCAGAGAAAATATGTATTGAGTATTAGTATGGTGAGGTCACAAGGGCTTGTAGAGTTCCGCTGGCTGGCTCCTACCAGAGACTTGATCTGTGGGTGTTGGGTTGTAAACACAGGGGTCACAGCTTGTTGGTAGGGTTATTCTCCAACTGGTTAGCGACCACCGGCGCGTTTATACTGCCGCAAATAAAGATTCATTATGAGCCTTTGTATTATCGCACAGTGAAAAAGAAACAGCCTTTTGCGTCAAGGTCAGAGACATGGTTGTAATACTTCTGGGGTTGCGGCAGTTAATAAGCGACGGTAATCATTTACCATCAAGGGCCTTCACCCTGTATACTGTCTGTTAGCATAATAAAAACAAGGGGTAGTACAAGATCTGCTAGGGTATTTATGTTGATTAGCACTAGATGTGTGTGGAAGTTATCATAGTAATATCGTATCCTCTATCGGCATATTACAACAGGAAATACATATCGAAATAATTATAGGGTGGGTGTTCTATGGCAGTATATAGTTATTAGAGGGTAGTTTATAATGCCGATTAGTATAAGGCGCGATACGAGCGCGGCTTTGGGTTCAAGGCTAAGCCAGGCGTTTGAGGCGTATTCATCGTACGTAGCTGGAACATTACCGAAGGGACGTTAGATTTTGTATATCTTTATTATTGACACTGTTTTGATGTTAATGCTTTAAATCATTATCGGGAATGATTTATACTGGGCAGAGTGAAACACGAGCGGTGAAGGTGAGTGTTGACAGTTGTCGAAAAGAGGCCTCCTTATACCTACATCTGAGTTGCAAGTCTCGGACACTGTCTCGTGTTACCCTCTCTCTGCCATAACGATTAGGTTTCACGATGTACACGGCACCCGCACGGTGAATCCGAGGTTTGCTAAGAAGTTCGTATCTCGTCCTGACAGTAAATTTATCTAATTAATATTATTGCCTTTTAACAACTACTTACGCTAGAAATCTCTATTCCATGATTCGGTATATCTTATGTTTCTATAAATATGTTTAAAAAAGTATTAATTTCTTAAATGGAATATTACGTATTCGCACGCAGTTTTGTTTTCAGTGACCGGTAACACTGCTAGTGTCGGATAATGCGCGAAAGAGACGACGGTAATAGTCGTATGGATTTCTGTAAAATTCAAAATGGTGGACGCGTGTTATTTTATAATTTACGCAATATCGTTGTGAACTATAAAACCATATTTACAAGTCTTTACGCCCTCGAATAGAATTACGTAGGGAATTTTGATCGCTATTCACTTCTAAGTTGAAGCTATGATAGTCAATGGACGTGAGTTCGAATCCCAGCAATGATCATGAGCGTTTCGTGCAGGAAAACATCGTGACAATACCACACCGTGGTGATAGGGCTTCTTCTAATGCCAGCTTGGCTAGCTACCACCCTCAAGTTGAAAAAGTACCGCCAAATACCAATAGGTGTGTTCCGGCAGTGGTACTTGAGAGCCAGTCGCTCCACAAAGCTTAGCGTGTCTATTACCTTGAGCCACATTGTCACTTAACATCAGATGAGATTGTGGTTATAACACTAAAACTTAACTGTAAGAAAGATTAATAAAATATCTACATGACATTGGTTAAATTGTATGAAAACATTAATTAAAAACCTTATACAATATTACAGCTATTGCATATAAAATATAATTAATTAATAATTATACTTATTTCCATATTAATTTGTTGCTTTAAGGCGCTTGTTTACGATATTTTGTGAAATATTCTCACGGATCTGCCAGTACTTATGTCTTTAAATATTACTGTACTAATTTAAATATAATATTGGTTTAGAATAATTAAAATTTAAATACAACACTAAATCCATTAATACACGCCAAGGATTTCCTACATCATCCACATAAAAGTAAATATAAATTGTAGTATTTTTTAAGAGTAAAAAGGTTTAGTGCTATGACCATATACTCATCAGATGTTAATTGACGATATGACCCAAAATAGTGGTCATTCTAAACCAATTAGAGAGTCTGGTTCTCAAGTGCAACTACCGAAACACAACTACAGGTACTTGCCGGCAAATTTTCAAATTGAGGGTGGTAGATAGCCAGGCGGGCATTATAAGAAACCCTATTTTCATGTTATAGTTTCATCACTACGTTTTTCTTTACAGAAAGTTCCAAACTCAAGGCAGGGATTCGTACTCACGTCCCTTGACGCGGTGCTATTAATTCAGAGATATTTTTTGCGGTAATATTATTATGTTTTGATATTAATGTTAGATGCGCTGGTAGATACGTTCTTGTGAGCTTGAATAGTTAAAATTTACTTACACACCAAACCCCTATACGGAAAGCATAATTATTAACACAAAACTATTCAAGGAGATACACACGACTTCACCAACACACGCACGCATACACCCACGCACACGCACACGCTAACGCACACACACGCATACACCATTATTTCTTTTTAATAATTATTTCTTCCTAATTAGCACCATTGAACTGGTAAATGTAATTATTTTGTAATTGTTAAATGTGCTATCAACAAATATACAATAAATAAATGTTAATATTTTTGATTTTTCAATGACGCTCCTTACAATTTCTCGCTTAAAGTGAAATAAATGGGAATTTTCATATCCCAAAGTAAACTTTCATTCCATATTTCACTCCTTTTGGGTTTTAATTTCACGGAAATAATAGGTGTAAGCCTTCACCAAGGTCCAAGCAATTACTGTACCCAAAATTCATAGAAAGTGGTTCCCCCATTCACATGTGAAAACGCGACGAACAGACACGAGTCAGTTACGTGTTTACAATAATTAATATTAGTATGAATTATTTCTCACATTTCCATCACAGTAACAAAGTTAATTGTAATAAAACTAATTTAAACGGATTTTATCGCGGTTATTTATTAAATTTTGATCCCGACGTTTCGAAAGCTTTTCAGCCTTCGTGGTCACGGGGCGGACTGAAGGCTAGCAACCACGCTCAAGTTGAAAGTCTGCCGCTAAAATACCAATAGCTGTGTTCCGGCTGTTGCACTTGAGTGCCAGTTCCTCCACAGGCTTAGCGTGTCTACCGACTTGGGTCATTACGTCACTTAAGATCAGGTGAGATTATGAACATAAGGCTAAACCTCGGCTATAAAAAGAAAATAATTTTGATTTGCCTACCCTCCATCCATATCGTGCTGTAAGTAACTTCGTTCTAATGAAACAACGTATAGTAAATAAATAAATTGTTACAATACATGAAAGAAAGAAATCGTTTAATACTTATAAAAGACATACAAGCATTAAAGGACACTATAAATAAAAACATTAAAAGAAAATAAAAAAGAAAAGACAATACACACATAAATAATAATAGTGTATATCTAATTATTAGCATAGGGCGTCCAGCTCAGCATATGCTGAAGTGTCCAAAACACTCAGCTCTGATTTTCAGCTGGAACCCTTAACTTGATAACTTGTTCGACCAATCGCAGTAAAAATCCTGAATAACAATATTCACAACAAAGATAAATTATGGTAAAATAAATTAGGCATCTCTTACAAATATACGATAAACATTGTGTGCAGGGGTATAAATAAATAAATAGATAATAATTAGGGTACTAATCAAATATTTTACTTTACCATAACAGACCAGCATAATTAAACTAAAAAATACACATCTAGACACATTGCATTATTAACATGACGATTCTGTCATAAGTTATCGTATTTTGATATTATATCTTTGTGATAGCGAGTGATATGGGGCATTTTAAGCGGTTATACACATCTGCTCGGTATGCAAACGTTAAGTAAGACGGCTCAACGTCACGCTATCACCGTTCAGGGTTCGGCAGACATTGATTCCCTACTGTTTAAAATCTTTGAAGTTACGGTAATTCAGTTGTAACGTCGTGACGTGATTTCGAATCTCTACAAAGAGCTTGAGATTTCGCTGAAGGAAAACATCGTGAGGAGACAATAGATTGGGATTTTTTAATGCCTGATTTTTTTTTTATTTAATTGGTTACCTAACTAGTACCCTTTTTTGGAATTAACGTTGTGTTAATCTTTTTTTTACGGGTACTTTCTCATCGTAGAGCCCAAACTCATTACCCGGGCTCAGGCCAAAGGAGAGTGGGGCAGGTGGTGTCTCATTAGGTGCTCATCACCCAACACTACCCACCAAAACGCACCTCCCCTATATGATTGATTTTCGTAATAGATTACATCGAGTGTGAATAATGTGACAGCTGTCATGTTAGTTCAATATACTGATAATAGATGGCGCCACCTAAATATTTACGGGATTCCTAACGGACGTATGTTAAAAAATATCACCCATGTTCTTGCCAATAGCGGAAACATAAGCTAACATATCATAATCCAAAATGTCGGCATCGAATTGTCATAATTCAATCCCGATTAGTCTAGTACAGGGGTTCTCAAAGTGCGAGGCGCGGTGCTCTGGTGCGCCGTAGAGAGTGAAGAAGGGCGCCGTGAAGAGATTCTTTTTACCATTCTCGTATCATCGAAATAAAACTAGTTTAACGGATTTTATCGCGGTTATTTATTAATTTTGATCCCGACGATTCGAAAGCTTTTCAGCCTTCGCGGCCGATCTACGCAGAAAGAGCTCACAGTGTCTTGAGGTCTGGCAATTGGTCATAATTAACCGCGATAAAATCCGTTTAAATTAGTTTTATTTCGATGAATAATATTCGCGTAAACATAAGAAATCTTTATACATTCTCGTATCTTTGTACCTATCTTTTGAAGCGAAGATAGCTCAGTGGTAGTGTGTACGAATTGGCGTCAAAGGACGTGAGTTCGAATCCAACCACCTACAATGTATTTGAGCTTTCGTTGAAGAAATACACCGTGAGGAAAACATAGCAGGGTGGTAAGGCTTTTTCTAATGCCCGCATAGCTAGCAACCACCCTCAAGTTGATAATCTGCCGCCAAATACCAATAGGTGTGTTCTGGCATTGAAATTGGCATTGATAAAAGACATTGAAAACCCCTGGTTTAGTAGTTTTGACATGACTGAATGTTAAAGGAACTTATATATATATTTACTGTGCAGCTAAAAATTGTTTGCCCGTTTTTATAACTTTTATCCATACAACCTTACCCATATTTGTGATAGCGTGACGTTAAATAGCCTACAGTCTTCCTCGACGATTGTTCTATCAAATACTAACATTATTGAATTTTTCCACTCCGACTGGAGATAGTTCATAAGATGAACTCGTTCAAACAAACCTATCCACTTTAAAAATACATAAGTAACTATCGAAAACTATAGAAAACTGTATGTTTTTCGAAGACGCGGGAACAGATAGTTTTATATATAAATATGTTTATTACTTACGCAGTGGTATGTCCTTCAACTTGACTTGGACTGTTTGAAACGCGCACGACCTCGCCACGATCTGCCGTTTCCAATATTTAAATTGTAATTATTCAATGCTTTACAATATACTGTTTTTTCTTTTTCTGTGTTGTTTAAAAAGTATAAGAAATAACCGGGCACGTTGTAGAAGTAAATCTTGTCTATTCTAATATTGTTAGAAGGAAAGATTTGTATTTTTGTTTGTAACGAATTAACTGGAAAACTAGTGTACCGATTTTCGAAAAATTCTTTCATCATCAGAACGCTATATTATCGCTGAGTGACATAGGCTATAAATGAGTTAGATAATAATCAGTTCCATGCGAACGAAGTCGCATGCGCAACTAGTTGAAAATAGAGAAAAAAAGAGAGTGAGTTGATAAATGTTAAACTTTCACGCCTGAACCGCTGAATCGGTTAATATGAATTTTGGTACATATAGAGATAGATGGGAACCTGGAGACGTTGATGGGATATTATTTCTCGCGAAAAACTTATTGGATGTGGGGTAAATAGAGGGATAAACCAGGTATGAAACTTTTTATCGAGTCATACGATTTGTTCGACAAAATCCATATTAACGCGAGCGAAGTCTCCGGTAAAAGCTAGTGCATATATAAATAACTAGTGAAACGCCTCTAACCATTAGAAAGACATGTTGTATTTAGAAATTTTATTGCGTTTTTAAATTAATATACATAGTTTTTATTTTCGTAAGAATGTGATTTTATTTAATAAATTTAATACTTAATCAAATCAGCAATTATACTCGTAATTTTATTTTATATAAATAACCTGTTTTTACGTGGACGCCTTTGAGTCTTACAATGTGGATGTTTAATCGGAATTCGATCCATATCTAAATACCTATATATATATTTTAAAACAAACACTATTTTTTAATTACATTTCTAATGTGTCCATAACATTTCCTTCTCAATTTTAATCGTCTATTTACTAAATTAAAAGTTATACACAAAACTATTAAATACATCAAACATCGTTAAGCTTCATATAAATACTAATTAATCATTTGACCTTAGACTGTTTTCATTATTTTGTATGTTATTCTTGAATGCTGTGTAACAATTGTTCCCAAGCTCTTTTAGTCAAGGCGTGATACAGATGTATACCCGCCTTAATCGCATACTTTTACCTGCGGTTTCGGTCGCGTTAATGTCGATATTGTCGGACAAATCGCATGACAGAATAAAAGATTGCCTATAAAGTTTTTCCCTTCCTTTATCCCACTTCCAATAAGTTTTTCTCGAGAAAAAGTAGCCTATCAGCGTTTCCAAGTTCCAATCTATCTCTATGGCGAAATTCATCATAATTGATTCAGCGGTTTAGGCTTTTAAGCTTAATAAACAAACGAACAAAAGAACTAACTTTTGCATTTATGATATTAGTGAGGATTGCCACAAGGCTTGCACTTCTGTATGACGCTATGACTTTTGGGTAGGGTTATGGACATGTCCGGACCTCTAAACCCTTGCCCAGATTTTCTGGCTTAGATGGAATACGAGTAATAAAACTTAAAGTATGATATCCTCACTTCTCTCGTGTGCATCTGTTACCATGCCTAACATACCGCTGTGACTAATTGGGGGCAATATTTTGATTTTGTAACTAAAAGGTGCGAATTTTTATTGAAATGTCAGGGTTTTTGTCAGGATTTTTATAATTACTAAATGATAACTACTTGGATTGTCGCTGATTGAAGACTTTGCTTAATATCTGTTATAAGTCATTCCATTGGTTTGCCATCGGTTGTATGAAACTGCCACTTGAAACTGCCACCGTATAGTAGGTGACCACCGATGGCGTAAGAGCTCCTTGTCATGCTCGGGCGAAACCTTGGGGGAATTCATACTTTTTTTTATATATACTTAAGGTTTAGCGTTATGGCCATAATCTCACCTGATCTTAAGTGACGATACGGCCCAAGTTGGTAGACACGCTAAACCCGTGAAGTAACTGCCTCTCAAGTGCAGCTGCCGGAACACACCTATTGGTACTTGGCGGCAGGTTTACAACTTGAGGGTCGTAGCTAGCCAGGCGGCCATTAGAAAAAGCCCTACCACCATGCTATGGTTTCCTCACGATGTTTTCATTCACCGAAAGCTCAAGCTCATTGTGGGTGCTTGGATTCGAACTCACGTCCCTTGACGCGAAGTCTTACACACTACCACTGAGCTATCATCGCTTCAAACTAAATGACTGGCAAGAAATTTCGGTGCCGAACGCTCGTATTAATGGAAACTGTCCGGCTAGCTAGTGAAGACAGTGTATAATAAATGTTCCCTCACCCCTAATTGAAGGAACTCTCTGAAGTGGCGGTTCACCTCCGTAAAGAAGAAGGGAGCGCCAGATCTCACCTATAGGCGAGTCGAGTTGAAGTAAGAGTTGTGATTTTTTGAAGTGAAAACTTGTATAGCGCGGTTAGAATTGGTACTAAATTTATGTAAGTCGTCATCGACATGGTGACGTGACGTGTTAACGTACACACAATATCCGTTCCTATCAGTATAACTTATTGCGGTGTATACAGTTTTAATGTAACATTAAACAATTAATTTGGATATCCAAAAATAACAACGGTTTGTTTATAGTTTTAATTTTTCACTTGTGTCGCTAGTCCCCATGACTGCTGTGAATTTGTTGTGTATGGGTAAAGTTCTGCGTTATGACTACAATCTCAACTGATGTTAAGTGATGATGTAACCAAGGATGGTGGTGGACACGCTAAGCTTCGTGGAAGGACTGACTCTCAATCAATCAATTTATAGTTGGATGTTCCTCGATATATGTCCTCATGAACATTAACTGACTGTCCACGCAAGCAGATCGTAAGTGGAAAGATGTTGGTTATAAAAAAAAATTCGTGTTGTAATATTTGCAAATAATCTTTTATTTTAATTAATCTATATTAATATTAGGGAAAGTTTGTTTGAACGTGCTAATCTTAGGAACTACCAGACGGATTTCAAAAAATCTTTGAGTTTCGTTTAGATCAGTCATGGATGAAGCATTTCGGCCAGGGGTTGCCAACCTTTTTCAGTTCGCGGCTCACATACATGTTTACTATCTTGTCGCGGCGCCCTAACCTATCTAGTTGGTAGAAATCAATATAAATAGATAGGCACGACATTTAAAACATCCGCACTATACATCCAAAATGTTTATTTATATGAACATAAAATCAATAGGTTCCGAGCACGTAGGTAAGTATATCAATTAAATTGTTTAAGTTGTACCCGCCAACACTCAGGTTGAAGTTTCGTAGAACGATAAAGAGAATAGCGCCTAAGCCGCGACACACACTTTGAGAAACCCTGCTTTAGGCTATTTAACATCACGTTACAACCAACAGGATCAAAGCTGTATTGAATAAAATTACAAAAACCAACAAAACATCTATATGTATTAATTTTCATTTCTCTTGGTCATCGCATCACGCGTGAACGGATGGATGAATTTCGCTAAATTTTTTTTGTTATGCTAATTATAGTTAGGAGAAGGTTCTTATGTAAGAATAAAATAAAGAAGTTGAGCGGAACTTTAGACTATATTAAAAAACTTAACGTCAATATTAATTTTACGTAACTCTCAGTTATCACAGAGCATTACAATAATAAACATTATAATTATAGTTTATTTAAATCAATTATATCAATTCGAATTCAATATTCACAGTTAAGGCAGAACAACGTCGGTCGGGTCAGCTACTATTGAATCATTTTGAGTTCCACGCGAACGAAGTCGCAGAAACAGTAAATTATATTTACATTAAATTGTTTGTTTACAGGTAAAGAGGTACAGAAAAGATGGCGCTCGATACGCGACTCATATACGAAAACGTACCGTCAAGGGAAATGCGTTTCACCGCAACAGTGTCCCCCGAACAGTCGCCGTTACCACTACCACAGGCAGATGTCGTTCCTCTTGCGAGCACTGCAGAACAAGTTAGTAAGCCCCATTTGTTTATTTTTTCTTCATAATCAAACAAACAAAACGGATGACGCAATCAGAAGGTTCATACAAAGTTTATCCCACTTCTGATATATATATATTTTTTACGCTGTTAACCCCAGGGGCTTTGATAGCTTCACCGAACTTTTTGGGGCGTGGGCTGAAGGCACTCAGCCCCGAGGCAGCGTGCACGAGGGTGCCAAAACGGCCGAACCTCGGCTTGGGCTGCTGCTGGTAAATGAAAAAAGATTCACGATCCTGACTAACCAACAGGTCTTGTCTTACAAATTTAGTGATCCTCACAACGACCTTATCCTCTTGCGAGCACTGCAGAAAAAGTTAGTTAGCCCAGTTGTTTATTTTTTCTTCAATATCAAACAAGCAAATCGGATGACGCAATCAGAAGTTTCATACAAAGTTTGTCCCTCTCATTACCCTACTTCTAATAAAGATATCTCGAGAAAAAGTTGGCTATCTCCGTTTACTGCGCCCCGTCTATTACTGTACCAAAATTCGTTAAAGCGTAACAAACAAACAAACAAACGAACTCACTTTCGCGTTTATAATATTAGTGTGATTTTGCCATACCACGGTCAAATATAGCTGCAGGTTGGGTCAGTTATCATATTTTGTAAATTCATGTGCACATACAACCGATGCATTATCGGTAATACGTTTTATGCATACTTTTCAGTGTTTGTTTGTTTGTGTGTGCGTGTGACTGTGTAGCGTGATATGCGTATTTCTATTTTATAATTTAATGTCAGTGATTATGGATTATGCATAGACATGTGTGGTGTGAACAGAAAAAACATTGCATCTGATGTAATTGTTTAACAGTTACATACAATTTCGATCTAATGTGAAAAAATTAACAAAAAATGGTGTAAAAATGAAGAGTTTCAAATTTTTTTCTGTTGATAACACTAACATTTCTTAATAATAACTAAACATAGACATACGGCTGCTAAATAGAGGACAATAACGAAAGGAATTGTTTGTACGTAGAATCGTATTTGCCTATCCATCTATACGTATACCAGCTCTGTCCGCGACTTCCCGACCAATTTTTGTCCGTTATTGTAACTTTATTCAATTCAGCTTCGCTACTATTCGTGGTAGCGTGATGTTAAACAGCCTGAAGCCTTCCTCAGTGATTGTTTTATCAAATATAAAAGTATTTTAACATATCCGCATGCCAGTTCCTAAGATTAGAGCGTTGAAACAAACAAATTCACTTTTCCGTTTTATAATATTAATGTAGGTAACAAAATACCATTTACTGATTTACTGACTGACTCTTATATATATATTTAAGAATTTCTACTGTAGTCCGTGAGGTCGCCTTCAGAGGGTCCTGTCAGGATACCAGCGCTGCACTATATCAGTGTAGCTGTTATGCTGAGACTGGTACCAATTTATCCAAACATTTCGTTGTTTGTGATCATGTTGTTTATTATTATTGTTTTTAATATATAATTTATTTCTGTTTCTTATATTTATTTTAATTATCATTTGCTATGTGGTGGATAAAAAATCCTTTCTTTCTTTATTCTTCTTTCTATATCTTCAGAACTACCAGATGTATTAACTGCTTTACTTATCCTACCACTTTAAAAGGAATTTTGAATTAAGCGATATTGATGGAAAAACGCGAACTAAGTCGGTAGCATCGGCTAGTTTATATATTGACTCATTAATTGGTCTATCCTTAGTATGTTGAGGTAATTTGTTTTTCCTTAAAAACTAATCAAATTACGTAGATCTACAAATTTGGGAAACACTGGTGTAAAATGTTGGTCACGTTGTCTAAATTATTTGTTTTTATTAAAATCAAATGGTAAAAACATAGTCGATTCGAGAGAGGTAGAACCGTGTAAGAAACTGGAACTGACTCAGGGTACGCAATTATTTTTTCCTCCCTAAAAATTCACATAAGTAATTATTTTACTGTACCAAACAATTCAGTGTCTATCTACTCCACAATAGAAACTTGAGGCTAATGATTTCATTGTCTTTTCAATAATGTTACCTCTTTTTTATACTTTTAGGTTTATCGTTATGGCCACGAGCTCACCTGATGATAGGTGACGATGTGGCCCAAGATAATGGACACGATAAATTTGGTACCGGGACTGGCTCTCAAATGTAACTGCCGGAGCACACTTATAGGAATTATCTATAGATTTACTCTAACCTCCCCACCAAAAATTAGATAAAGTGTGGGCGCTGTCCTTGGGCACTGGCAACACTGTAGTTTGAAGTGTTGAGTGATTATCACACGATGAGTATTGCCACATACGCCTCTCGCCTTAAGCCCGGGTAAATCCATATATAATAAGTTTTTAAATACCAAATTACCAAAAAAAGGGTGATAGCTAGTCAGGAGAGCATTCAAAAAGCCTTACCAACCATCATGCTATGGTTCCATCACGATGTTTACCTTCACCGAATGGTTACAGAAATTCAAACTCATTATATACGCTATGCAAGATTTGACCTTGGGACATTTCACCTGGTTCCAGGAAACCGAGATATTCCCAAGATAAATACGAGTCGTATTCGGAAGTCTCCAATTCACCACAACACCCGCCACCAGAGGACATCACACCGAAGATCAAAACCGAAGTGCTGGACAAACCCCTCGACCTGAAGACCAAGCCGGACCTGCCTGAGAAACCGGAGACCTTGGACAAGAGCAGCCAAGCAACTATAGAGAAGAACCCGTCATTGGAGATCAAAATTGACGCGAACAACATACTGCCCGATGACCACTTCGATGATGACAGACTCTTCATGAATTCCCTGATACCGTTGTTCAAGAGAATGAACGATGATACACGCCTGTTATGCCGTATCGAAGTTCTGAAGATCATCAGATACGCACTCCAGGGTCATAAATATTTCGAAGCGCTGAAGATAGCCGAGGACAGCTTCTTCAAGGACAGGATAAGTGGGATCCTCGCCAAACAGGAGTCGGTGGAGATCTCAGCTAGTTCCCCGAAGAGTACCGAGTCGAGGTTGTCCATGACCACGAGATCAGCTGATGGCAGCAGGCCTGTAAGGAAAAGAAAGGTAATGATTTTTTTTTATGTAGGTAAAGATTAGCGTAATAGTTACGATTTCACCTGATGGTAAGTGACGATGTTGCCCCAGATAGTGGATACGATGAGTGTAGGGACAGGCTTTTAAGTGCAACTGCCGCAACACACCTAATAGGCGGCAAATATTCAACTTGTGGGTATTTGCTAGCCAGGTGAGCATTAAAAGCCTTATAATCATGTAGGCTCATTACAGGTGGATTCGAACTCGCTTCCCTCGACGCGGCGTCTGTACACGCTACCAACTGAGCTATTATTGTTTTAAAATGCATTTACAGTAATTTACTATGTCATTTTTATAGGATGTCCCACTGCAGACGTTTTGTGTCTCTCTTTTCACCACCTCGATCATTATTAACACCGGTGTATTTTTATTTTTTACAATCTGTCGTTCAATTTACAATTACTTTTGATAGAGTTAATCGATTTTAATGAAACAAAGACTAAATGTTACTCAAGGATATGCTTTATTGCACTTTAGCTGTTATGGGTGCACAAACGTACAGACAGACATTTCTAAAAATTACATAAATGTATTTTATCACTTAATACTTAGTCACTTGTAATAATTAAATCTAAGAATTACAGACTCGTTAAATTTACACTCCTATTGTGTGTATAGTTTTAATTGGGACACTCATTGCAAATGTAAGCCACATTACCATATGTAGCAACATTATTGTTTTTACATGATTGATTACAGCTCTGAGTGTACTGACAGTTTAAGAGGATTACAACATACACTAAAACCTTAGGTAAACATTTAAAAGAACAAAAAAAAATCGTAGGACAATATATCAAGCCTATTTGGGAATATATATATATATACTTAAGGTTTAGCATTATGGCCATAATCTCACCTGATCTTAAGTGACGATACGGCCCTAGTTGGTAGACACGCTAAAACCTGCGGAGGAACTGGCTCTCAAGTGCTGCTGCCGGAACACACCTATTGGTATTTGTCGGCAGGTTTACAACATGAGGGTGGTAACTACCCAGACGGGCATTAGAAAAAGCCCTACCACCATGCTATGGTTTCCTCATTGTAGGTGCTTGGATTCGAACTCACGTCCCTTGACGCGAAGTCGTACACTCTACCACTGAGCTATCATAGCTTCAAAACATCGCAAGTCTCAAAAAATCTCATAAATATGTTGATATTAAAACCTCTCAGAAGTTATATTTCGTAAATTAGAAGCAGTATAGATGAATTGGTCAATTATGAACAAATCATATCCAATACTAAATATTATAAAGAGGAAAGTTTTGTATTTTTGTTTGTAACGAGTAAACTCTAAAACTACTCGTCCGATTTCAAAAATTCTTTCACCATTACAATGCTATATTATCCCCGAGTAACATGGGCTATAAATTATTTAAATAATTTTCAGTTCCATCCTAAATTTTTTTATATAGTCATAAATAATTTTCATTTGTGAATGAACAAACTCCCGTTAAAAGTACAAATATGTCGCTTTCGCTTTGCTTTTCCGGAAGAAGATCGATGTTATATATTAATATAAAAATTAATATAATATAATAGGATAAAACGTACCTCTTTTAAGCAAGTAATTTTTTGAATCGATGATAGCTCAGTGGTAGTGTGCACGACTTCGCGTCAAGGGACGTGGGTTCGAACCCAAGCACCTACAATAAGCTTGAGCTTTCGGTGAAGGAAAACATCGTGAGGAAACCATAGCATAGGTGGTAGGGCTTTTTCTAACGCCCGCCTGGGTAGCTACCACCCTCAAGTTGTAAACCTGCCGCCAAATACCAATAGGTGTGTTCCGGCAGCTGCAGTTGAGAGCCAGTTCCTCCACAGGTTTAGTGTCTACCAACTTGCGCCGTATCGTCACTTAAGATCAGGTGAGATTATGGCCATAACGCTAAACCTTAAGTATAAAAAAAGTATTTTAATAGATAATTTAGTTAATCATGAAGAACAATACATATATTTGTATAAAGATATCATAAACACCTTAGCCATGATAGCTCAGTTGGTACTGTATACGGACGCCGCGTCATGGGACGTGAGTTCGATTCCTGAAGGAAAACGTCGTGATGAAACCATAGCTGGTGGTAGTGCCTGGTTAGCTACCACCCTCAACTTGAAAATTTTCCGCTAAACACATATAGGTGTGTTCCGGCAGTTGCACTTGACAGCCCGTCGCTCGACATATTTAGCGTGTCCACCATATTGGGTCACATCGTCACTTAACATCAGGTGAGATTGTGGCCGTAACTACCTTAACTATCAATAAAAACGAGTGTGTTTTAGACCAAACGACTAAAGTAAAACTTCCCTTGCTATGAGAGAAAGAGAGGAAGAAAATTTGTGCTCGCAACTTATATCTTCCGCTCAACTTCCGTTCGCCTCACCCGATCACACTTTTCGTAACGCTCTCGTCACGCATGCACCGGCTTACTTCTCAAGCCTTCGTAAACAAGTGTTGTTTACAAAAAAAACTATTAATTACGAATTATCCCGTTTTCTGTATCTTGAAAAGGCTTGATCTTATACAAAGAGGGTACAGGATATCTGTTTACCCCTTAAGGGATACACGTGATGATAAATGTTTCAGATGCGTTCTCCGTCACCCCTACCGATGCCAACGAAAAGAAGAGGTCCGGGTCGTCCTAGGAAGGTAAAACCTTATCCTAACTAATATAAATGCGAAACTGAGTTTGTTTGTTTGTTACAGTTTCACGCCCAAATCGCTGAATCGATTAAGATGCATTTTGGTATAGAGATAGATGATACCTTGAAGACGGTGATAGGTGACTCTCTTTCGCACAAACTTTTTTGGGAAATAGGGGTGTAGTGACGAATAAAATTGTATCACCCCCACCCTTACTTCCTTACTAATGTAAATGCGAAAGTGAGTTTGTTTGTTTGTTACAGTTTCACGCCTAAATCGCTGAATCGATTAAGATGCATTTTGGTATAGAGATAGATGATACCTTGAAGACGGTGATAGGCGACTTTCTTCGCACAAACTTTATTGGGAAAAAAGGGGTGTAGCGACGAATAAAATTTTATCACCCCCACCCTTACTTCCTTACTAATATTATAAATGCGAAAGTGAGTTTGTTTGTTTGTTACGCTTTCACGCTCAAACCGGTGAATCGATTAAGATGCATTTTGGTATAGAGATAGATGATACCTTGAAGACGGTGATAGGTGACTCTCTTTCGCACAAACTTTATTGGGAAAAAAGGGGTGTAGTGACGAATAAAATTGTATCACCCCCACCCTTACTTCCTTACTAATATTATAAATGCGAAAGTGAGTTTGTTTGTTTGTTACGTTTTCACGCCCAAATCGCTGAATCGATTAAGATGCATTTTGGTATAGAGATAGATGATACCTTGAAGACGGTGATAGGCGACTTTCTTCGCACAAACTTTATTGGAAAATAGGGGTGTAATGACGAATAAAATTGTATCACCCCCACCCTTACTTCCTTACTAATATTATAAATGCGAAAGTGAGTTTGTTTGTTTGTTACGTTTTCACGCCCAAATCGCTGAATCGATTATGATGCATTTTAGTATAGAGATAGATGATACCTTGAAGACGGTGATAGGCGACTTTCTTTCGCACAAATTTTATTGGAAAATAGGGGTGTAGCGACGAATAAAATTGTATCACCCCCACCCTTACTTCCTTACTAATATTATAAATGCGAAAGTGAGTTTGTTTGTTTGATACGTTTTCACGCTCAAACCGGTGAATCGAATATGATACATTTTAGTATAGAGATAGACGGGAACCTGGACACGGTGATAGGTTACCTTTTCTCCCGAAATTTTTTATCGGAAGTGGGGTAAAGGCAGGAAGAAAATCTGTTAGAAATTTTGTACAATTTCTTTTTAATCTGCTATAGCTGAAAAGTTCAAAAATGCGCCCCACAGTGCTTCGGGAAACTTGTGGCATATAACGACAAGAGACTAATGTTAAATTATCAGCACGAAAGTAACGAGTTATTCCTAGTTTTAAGTTGCTTCCCATAAATAAATAAAAAAAAAACAGTTTTTTTCCAATTTACTCCTGAACTATAAGTCCAATCTAAAAATTTTGATAGATTAATTTCTATCGATTTTCATTATAAGAATCGAATAGTAGTCCAACTTGTGTAATTCCGGGACACCTATAGGTATTTGACGGCAGATTTGCAACTTGAGGGTCGTAGCTGACCATTGCCCATTACAAAAAGCTTCACCGCCCTGCAAAATATGCATTGAAAGGGGTGATGTTAATTCTCGGTGCTTCTCGCAGATTCGTCCACCACCCTCGGATTCGGAGGAGGAGCAGCTATCGAAGAAGCAGTTCCCGAAGCTGAAGGTGGCCCCGGTGGATGTGTCCCAGCCCGATATGGACGAGTCCCTCAGGCAGGCCACCAGTGTTGCCCAACTCTCGACACCTTTATTCATGAAGGTATGTATGTATATGTATATGGTATATGGTATATGTATGGTAACCTTTGTACCATACCTCCTCCGCCCCTGGCGATTTCATTTTTGGTGTATAAACTTGTATAGGGAGTAAATTCGTGTAAGTCGTCATCGACATGGTCACGTGACGTGTTCACGTGCACACTATATCCGTTCCTATTTGTATACACTTATTGCGCTTTAAACAGTTTTAATGTAACATCAAACAATTAATTTGTATATCCGAATATAACAACTGTTTGTTTATAGTTTTAAGTTTTCACTTCTGTCGGCTGTCCTCGTGACTGCTGTGATTTTTTTTCATCATCTAAATTAATTAAATTTCAAATTTAATCTTAAATAATTTATACAGTACCTGGGTACTTTTAGCTCGAGGTTTTTTTTTAATTGTGTTTTTTTTAATAGTAATTAAATATTGATAAACTTTCACATTGTACGAGATTACACATCTGTTTTTTCAAAAAAATACACTTATATAGGTGAATTCTATTAGCAAACTTATGTCTAAATAAAAAATTTCATCAAAATCGTTGAAGCCGTTTTCGATATAACCCGAAATGTACATACATATATGTAAGAATTGCTCACTTTATTGTATTAGATAGATTACGTATAATTTTTGCGTATCTCTAAAACGGCTCTGCCGATTTAGATGAAATATTGTATTTAGAGAGATTCTTGCTTTTTGAATTCACCTTTATCGTTGTATTTTTCATAAGAACGCATTTCTTAAAGTGGTGTGCATGTTTTTTTTTTAATCTAAATAATCAGTTCACGTGTATGAATGTACGTAAAATGTGGATAATTAATCTTGTGGTTCATATCTCAATATATAAATAAAAAAAAAACAACTTAACCTCGGTCACCCAGCCACTGACTTTTATATGTTACCAAATTTGCCAATATCAAGTGTGAACCTAAGTTTAACTATTTATAGCGTTCATTATTGTAATACTCTACGATAACTGACAGCTAGTTATGTGAAATTAATATTGACGTTAAGTTTTTTAAATTCCCTTCAATACAATATAGATTATGGGCCATTTTTACTTTTTATACGTTCTGGGTTTAGCGTTATGGACACAATTTTACCTGATGTTAAGGGACGATTTGGCCCAAGATGGTGAACCCGCTAAGCGTATTGCCGGAACTGGTTCTCAAATGCAACTGCCGGAACACACCTATTGGTATTCGGCGGTAGATTTTTCAACTTGAGGGTGGTAGCTAGCCAGGCGGGCAGTAGAAAAACCCCTACCATCATGCTATGGTTTCCTCACGACGTTTTCCTTCACCGCAAGCTCAAGCTCGTTGCAAGTGGTTGGATTAGAACTCACGTCCCATGACGCAGCGTTCCTATTAACCTGCCGGCTCACTTGTTAAAACTCTTCAATAAGTATTTCCGGTAACTTTTAAACACTCATTCTTAGTTATTGTCTACAAATCATTTGTGTTCATTAACTCTATCGGTCGAAATGGGTGACAAAGGACCACACATGATGAGATCTTTATGGTGACTTATTAATAGGTTAATATATATGACCACAGCATGTACAATTAACAACAGTATATAGTGAACAAAATGCAAGTTGTATTTTCTATATATATGTATATATAGAGAGATACAATTTTGTTCTCTATTCACATTAAAAGTATGTGAGACGATAATAGTAACATCCTGAATCAGATGTACAACCTCGAGCGGACTAAGGTCGCCCCGGCACTGTCAAGCCAGACTGCTCAAAACATGCAAGTATCAATCAAAACTGAACCGGTCGACGTCGAGCTGTCGGAACAGGAGTTAAGTTAAACGCGAAATTATATACTATAAATAGCTTGTTAGTTACTAGGTGTGTACGTTGTTGTGTTGTATAGTTGTTTGTTCCGTCATATACAGGGTGTTTGTTTTGTTTAGGAATAGTTGTTTATCTCATTTATTACTCTCGATACGATTTTTTTGGAGTGTAACTTTTTTTACGTCATCCTAATAATTTTGTCGTTTGAACGTGAAGCATTGATTTCACATTTTCCTATTATTAAGATTAGAAACGAGATTTTTATAACGTAAATCGAATAAACTTTTGGAAATTTTCAGTTGAATGTCTACGATCAGAAAAACGGTTCACTTGCATCGTGGTTTCATAAATCCATATAATTCAAATTATTTTTTTGTATCATATTATTGATCAAATTAACGTATTTTCTGTCGTGGTTTGTATGATTGTAATGTAGATCTCTTTACTATAATATGTAAGGGGGTCTGTGGCATTTTTGTTATAATACTTGATAACAAAGACCAATTAAAGTTGCCAGGTTTTCTATCAATTCATTCGGTTCCATTATCGCCTCAAATATATGTTTTTTTTTTCCTTACTTTTTGCTTATTGGCGTAGTCATTTCGAGACGTCTATGAATTAAATTATTGTGATGTTATTTTTTTTTTTTTTTTTTTATAATACTTCGATATTTATGAGAACAAAAATATTAAATGTGAATTTGTATTTCGTTTAAGCTTTAATATCAAAATCCTCTTATGGTATGTTTTGGAGCAAAGTTTATTTAACCAAAACAAAGGGGCCGGATCCCTTAAACCACCACACGCCAGCACCTAAATTTTGTTGAACTAGAAATTTATTAAACTTTGAATTTATTAAAAACAATAACGTTTTCAATAAACAAAATAATTTTAAATGTGTCTTATAAAATTGCTAGGCTAAACTAAATGAATGTACGTTTATTGGGACACTTAAAAATATATTTTAGCATACTTTTTCAACTAAGGCATACCCAGGGTCACTTGGACCAATGGTAGGTGAATATGTCAATTGTGTCGTGACTGGACCATGACTACTATACACCAGCTATAATAACCACTATAGGAACACGTTTAAAGATGGTGGATACGCTAAAGTGTGGAAGGACTGGCTCACAAGTGCAACTGCCGGAACACATCTATTGGTATTTGGCAGCAGATTTTCAACTCGAGTGTGGTAACTACTCAGGCGGGCATTTGATAAAACCCTACCATCGTGCTATGTTTTCATCACGAAGTTTTCCTTTACCGAAAGCTTAAGCTAATTACAGGGATTCGAACTCACGCTCTTTGACGCGTCGTCCGTGCACGCTATCAGTGAGCTATCTCATCGGTTCAAATGTTAAATATATTGTTAATGGTGAGTTTCAATCTATTCTAAATCATTACTGTAAAATATATACATATATATACGTTCAGTATTCGTTTTGTTTCTCAATACGGCATAGATCTCATAGTAAGTGCAGCATGAAAATTATCTTTATCTCTCGATATATGTAGAAACACCCTGTATTAGTTTGTTTCTTTTATAAGTGTGATATGTGATACTTTCTCGTTGCTTCGCCATTTCATTTGTAATATTATTAAGAATAAATATATAGTTCGTAAGATCAAATTTATACATTAATAATATTTACTGAGCGATGGACTGATGTCAGTATAGTTTCGGAACGAAATCGTGATAATTCGACATGTGATGTTGATTGTTTAAGGTGCGCCTAATGGGCCGTTCAAGTATTACGTAACGCAATTAGGGAGCAGAAGGGGGCTTGTCAAACGTTACGATGCGTTACAAACGCGGGAGAGGGGTTCGAACAACGCGTTACGTAACATTGTTTCTTTTACTTGAATAAAAAACTAGCCCATTAATATTTCCCAAGTTCGCGTGTTAATGTTTTACACCGAATCCCTCTTAAAAAAGGTAAAACATAATTATCACTTTCGGGTAAAAATGCTCACATCGGTGCTACGTAACGTTTGAGGGGGGTACAGAAAAATATAATGATGCGTTACATGGGGGGAAGGATAATCAAAAACCTTCAAAGATTGTATTACGAAATACTTGAACGGCCCCTAAGGTTATATTATCAAATTGTACTTGAATAGATTAACATCGGTTAAAAAGAACGGGGTAAGCATTTTTAGATGTATAAGTAATAATTGTATTTAATGTATTAGATATGAAATAAAATTATATTTTTCAATAGGCCGCTAGCATACTTTCAGGCGAGTATTGTCGAGCTTTCGTTATAATTATGTCACTTGACCGATAGTATGTAGGCGGCTTTATTTCACCTCGTCGTGATACTATTTGTACATTCCAGAGTTAAAATATTTTTAGGACAATAAAAATAAATATATATTTTATGGATGTGTAATACGAAAATGTGGAATAAAGAAATTAAAAATTGTCTGTATTTTTAACACTTTTCCTATAACTGTACCTGCTTAATACGACGTAACTAAAGATAGAAATTAAAAAAAATGAGTCGTCGTGGTGCGTCTGGTAGATGTGAAATATAGAAACTATTTAGTACAGATAATATGCATAAAAGCATAGTTGACGACAGGTAATAAATATGGAATAGTGAAAAAAAAACATATTGCGTGGCGATGCGTCGCCACGGCCTGTATCGCCACGCCAGCAATCAGGTTTACCCTCGCCTATATGTATATAGTATGTATGATAGTATACGCATATGAAATATTTATTTCACATTAATAATTTTGAATTACTAATCTTATTTTAACGGTATATGTGTACTTAATTTATTTTCCGGCTTATCAGTAGTTCTTTCATTGATTAAAAACCCAAGCGTTACTTTTAACGAACACAATTCAAGTAGAGATGTGTAACTATGGCGTTATAGAAAAAAAAGGATGCATATCCGTGACAAAGCTTTACCAGACGACCACATGCTTACAAAACATATCTCTTAATCACTTTCTTAAGAAATGAGTTTGGAATTGAGCTATGTGTGGATGTGAATTGAATAGTTAAAATGGTTGCTGCTGCTAGTAGAGTAAGTTGGAAAGAAAAGGAATAGTGTCGTCGGCTGCGCGTGCCTATTACGCATTAATAAGGTACGAGTAAGTTGCAGATTACGGCATAGATTGATGTATCGATATATACAATTGATTGATTTTATTATACATGTCAATATTTTTTTAGCAACACTACATCAGGTAAAATGACGCCTAAATTACACAATACGGGGCTAAATGACTAAGTAGATGAATTAAAATTAAAGTCACACCATGACAGATCAAGATGCCGCCAAGAAACTCAATTTTTTGTTTCAATTCTTTCCTTTTGAAAAGGCAATGAAACTAAGACCATACAGCTGAATTTGACCTTATTTCATGACTAAGTGATTACTCTATCAACGAGGTGATAACTCGTTGTCTACAATTTATTTTTGGTCACCGTTATATCATGTATCTAATAATTATTCATTATTTACTTCACTTATATCCATCAGCCAAATTATATCACGTAAAGCGACACAGATATTACAAAACATTATATACAGGTCAAATACTAAGTATTTTAATAAAAATTTACATCGCAACATGACGGTTCAATACCGGCCCAAAACTCACAAGAAAGAGTAAATAAGACAAAGATTACATTGTTTGCAGGTTTTTATTTTAATATGTCTACTCAGATATCTGCTCATGACACATCAATACAATGTTGTGGTAATCATGTAAAAATATAACCTTTTAACAGAATTACAACTAATCACACTTGGTCGTATGTCACCTTATATATGTACATAATTATATCAGTCACATGGCACCCATTATGTGTATAGTGCTTTGCGCTAAAGCCTGATAAAATATATTGTTTTATTAGGTTAGCTGGCATACGAACACAGCTATTCGCTGAATATCACAATGTATTATGTATTAGCTGAATATATTACGCTTCATTTACTTAATAGACTGTAAATAGTGTTTAGTCTGTACAAATATAATTCAGATGACAATAAATTCTTGTTTCATAATTTTCAGAATATGATTTTTCCGTAGTCGGGTTTTAGTTTTTATACTTATTTTTTATTATTATTTTGGGGCTATAATTGCTTGACAAAAAAAGTCTGAGTAATTTCTTTGTTTGGTTTTATTATTATTCATATACATAGGTATTATTTTACCTATTTATATATAGGAAATATACTAAATAGTTTATTTAATGGAAATTTTAAACACTTCTTAACATTTTTAATTGCTCAAGAGGTCGTGAGTCATGAGGGGTTTCCATCAATTTGTTATGATCCAAGGAACAAATTAACAATACATTTAAAAACCTGCGCCTGCTTGAGCTATGTAGGCCTGTCTCTTAGCAAATACTGACTTCCCTAAATCAATTACTGCTGTATCTAGAGTACACATAGAATAACATAGATATATATTCTGGATAGGCCTGGAAAGAAAATATATTTGGCTCAAATCTGAGGCGTAATTTTTGAAATAGTTCCCAATTATCGGGTGTATGCAAGCAAAGCCGTGAAAATACAGCTAACAACATATAGATAGAGCTAAGTAAGGCCTTTCATGTTATACCCAATATAATATTATTCAATATATTTTTTTAGGTCCTTACTTTATTTCTGTACAGGGCTCAATATTCAATTTAATGTGACGTCACATAGCCTACAACCAGCAGATAATCGAAACGCTTCGAATTACATATCACTTATTGAATTGTGATTAGTAGTTTAGAAATTATGAGAGAACAAATGAACAAACATACATACATACAAACCAGTCAAACATAAATCCCTCTTTTTGCTTCGCTGTAGTTGGGTAATAATACTATCATTTTTGAAGCAAAACTTCTCTACGCACGCTTGGCTTAGGTTGTAAACTGGTAAATGCGTGACAAGAACGTTACGAAAAGTCGGTGATCGGGCGAGGCGAACGGAATTTGAGCGGGAGATATAAGTTAGTGAAGATAGTAAGAGAGAGAGTTACGTTTCGTATATTACTGTAAGGGCAAGAGATAGAGGTGCGAGCACAGATTTTCTTTCTTTCTCTCATAGTCAGAGAAGTTTTACTTCAGTTGTGTGGTCTAAAGAACACGTTTCTTTTATGATTCTAGGATACGCTTAATCATTATTACTAAGTACATAATTTTTCTCTCTGTAACTCCTTTTGTTTATATATATATATAGTTATACCATTCATAAACGGTTAGTCGACTTTCATGAATTTTTTTACAGTAAAACTTTAATTTCTATAATAATTATCGATTATTTGTGGAAATCGTAAAAAAAAATATAAATTATATTTTATTTCTTCTAAATCGAGATTCAAACCTAATGAAAATATAACACTTGAATATGTGATATATGAATATGAATATACTACAAAAATAATTACGGTAGTAAATGAATGCGCGTGGTCCCGCATGGTACTATTTTATTTCAATCACTAAGCCCCGCACCCCAAATTAATAACTTAATTTTAAAAAATCGAAACTACATCGAGTAATTTACATTTCGATAAAGCTACAAAAATGTAATCATATATCAATACCTAATTAAACATTGGAAATGTATCATCATTATAGCTCGACACGATGTAGCTGATTTTTAAAATAGTTTATGGCAATACTTAAACCCTTAAAACTTGGTTTGTGGCTGCAACACTATTCATTAAAATGGTGTCATTTCCGGCGGCGGTAGCGCGGCGGGATGGCTGCGCACCGTTTATGAAGAAATTACTTTTTGTTTTTGTATTTAGATAGTGTTAAATACTAGTGAATTATATAAAATTAAACTGTAGTTGCTGATTCAAAATGGGAAAACCTGGTAAGTTCAATTTTTTTCATGTCACTTTATTAAAATGGATTTTATCCCACGCGTGGTTTACCTCGTGGTATAACTTAAAATAATTATTGTCGAAAAACAGCATTTAACATTTTAATGATATTAAAGACAACATCTGTATAATTTATATCGTGTTTCGGTCTTTTCAAATGGTGAATTGTGGGGGTTTTTTTCGGCATCTTGCGATATATTATGCCTTTTACGTGTTTGCAGGTTACTTCTAAATAAGTAATTAAATTTTATTATTACAGTAATTTAATATGAATATATTAATAACACGTTTCAACGTGCTGTATAAATGTTGTAAGTTGTATTTATTTTAGGTTATAATCTGGTCGCCATGCGGCAACGCTTGGTTGGCTTTGGTTACATTTAACAAACTATTTCGATGTTATAATCAACAACGCTAAAATAAATACATTATTAATGCTACTGAATGCCCTTCAGCTTAACGTCAAATTCTCTGAAACGTTGAAATTACTGGAATTTGTTTAGTTTACCACGTTGTTAATACAATGTCTTCTGTTGATGTATATCAATGATTGAATATTTTAATGAATATGTAGAATTCAATGGATCCCGCGGCGGCGGTGGATTTAGAGGAGGTCGCGGCGGTGGTGGATTTAGAGGGGGTCGTGGAGGATTTGGTGGTGGTCGCGGAGGCGCCGGCGGTGGAAAGTTTGAAAAGAGAGGCGGAGGTGGCGGCCGGGGATTCGGAGGACGAGGCGGAGGAGGTACAAATCTTTTAAAGCTTTAGGTTTAACGCTGAAGCCAAAATCTCACTTAGTAAATGGCAATATTATCCAAGATCGTTTACTTGCTAAGCATAGTGGAACAACTAGCACTCGAGTACACCTGCCGGAACACACATATAGGCATTTGGTGGCAGATTTTCAACAGGCTGATGGCTAGTCATTTGGTCATTAGAAAAATTTCTATTACCATGCTATGATTTTATCACCAAGTTTGGGCTCATTGCAGAAAATTCAAACATTGCACATTGATGCGGTCAATGAGCCTGTATACACCAACAATTGAGATATCATTGCTTCAAAATGATCATCTTTCCTTAAGAACTTGTAATTTATTAACTAGTAGAGAATGCCACAGGCATTAAGTCCACCTTGATTGCATATTGTATATTAAAGTGAATTCCCACTAGTTTATAGCTTACTACAAAAAAAGCATGCATCATACTTTTGGTAACTAATTAAATTAAGTCAGTAAGCTCATAGTTATAAAAAATATTATAAATTTAATCTTTATAACTTTTATGGTTCATTTTACTAGTTTATAGGTAAAGAGACAAAATAGTATTTTATATACTAAAAATGTCTCAAAATGATTAACAGTAACATAAAAATTAAATCCTTAAAAAGTTGTTCTACAGAACAACATTGGTTAAATAAATGTTAAATAGAACTTTTCTATGTGCAAAGTTTAACATCATTGTCTCCCTTAAACAAAATTAATACTGTCACATAGTTTAATCTCATGTTAGATAACTGCAACATTCTATTGCATATTTTGACATCATCAAGGACAAGTTATAATTGTCGTTACACTTCCTCCAACATTAATGAGCTAAAATATACCTTATAATATTTATTTTCCAAATATTTATTATTTCAAGTTATATAAAGAAAGACAATATTATCCCACAGAATAAAATAAGTTGAAGCAGAGTCACGAGGAACTTATAACTATAAAAATATAGTTGTTATTTTTGAATATCTAAATTAATTGTTTGATCTTAAATTATAACTTGTAAATTGAAACTGTTTACAGCACAAAAAGTTATACAAATAGGAACAACTATACTGTGTATGTCAACATGTTACATGACCAAAAAATTCAGATAGTAATATTGATATAGATTATTCCAGTAATTTTATATTCCTGTCAAAAATGTGCAGTATAAAAACTGCTATTTGATTTAAAAAAAAAACAAATTGATGTACCAATGGTCATATGATGTATCAAAGTAGGTTATTTGTTGAAATGTTGATATATATATTTCAATGTTTTATATGATGAACGTGGTCCCTCTAATCTTGACCTATTCGTGAAGACTATAACCACACACCCACTTCTGATGATTAATTTTGATTAATTGGAACTTAACATTGTGGTTTCTGTTATAAAATATCTCGTAATATAATTATAGGACGCGGCCGTGGAGGCGCCAGGGGCGGATTCAAAGGAGGCAAGCAAGTCATTATAGAACCACACAGGTATGTGTTTAATTACATTTTTTTACATATAGGTCATGCCAAAGTTTGCAGCCAGGCTGAACATAGCCACACTGGGCAATCCACAATACATATTTAGGTAGAAATGATTTCGAAATATTACCATTGCTTTATATATATGCTAGATTTGCCTACAACTAGTTTGCTACAATTTAGTCCTATTAAATTTTTTAAAACCATTTTTGTACATTTTTTCAATACAGCTTGTAACCTTTTGGTGGTAGCGTGGTCTTAAATTGACTAAAGCCTTTTGTCAATTATTGCTCAATGAAATAAACAAATCGGACAGGTTGTTCTTAAGATGAACATGTACAAACGAAATGTTTTCATTTTACAATATTGATGTAGATAATACGAACTCTTTGCTGTGTTCAGATTGACCATAAAGTTTGGAACTTACTATAGTATACATATCATATATACTAAGTACAACATAGAAAACATATTAAGTAGGTTCAGTTCAATACAAAATGATTTTGTACTATAGCCATATCATTAGTATGGATTGTCACTGAAATTTGTTTGGTGCTTGTTGGTGTTACTGCTGAGTACCGGGCTGCAATCTCCTTCTGATCTGGTCTGGTGAAGTCTGGTGAACCTACCAAAGTAACTGGAGCTAACTAACTTAGTTAAAAAAAAATAGTGATGTACTAAGGGATATCTCTGCCAAAATCTCTGGATGAGATTCTAAATACTGATATATTAAAATGTTATTTGGCCATCTCAATAAATTTAGATGAATTTTAGCTTAGTTTTGCTGGCATTTTATTCATCAAAAAATTGTTTTTGTATACTTTTAGGGGCCTAGAAACAATCTAATTTTTTGATATGTGTTTTTGCTTAAGATGAAACAACATTGAAATGTAAAGTTTGACAATCTAATATGTGAAACTTATCATATTCAGGGCCCTTTTTGGAAGACTTTTTATGTGAAATGTACCATATATCCTTTTCTGTACGCCTGACTATGTGTATGCCAAATTTCATGATTATCAGTTGAGTAATTAAATTCTAAAAATATAACAAACAAACCAATTTACATTCATAGTATGAGTTAGGGTAAATATATTGAAATGATGTTAAAAAATATAACTTTCGTTCTTCTGAATGCGAAGGCTTGAAGTGAATTTTATTTTTCTGATAATTCTAACTCAGTGTCCTGTTTGGAACATACTTTAGATGTGTTATTTAACTTACTGTATCACTATAGACATCCAGGCGTGTTCATAGCACGTGGGAAGGAGGATGCTTTGGTCACTAAGAATCTTGTGCCGGGATCAGAAGTGTATGGTGAGAAGAGGATCTCAGTAGAGGTTTGTATATATTTTTAATTTTGTAAGATTGGTAGTATTTATTGTTGAAATGTGCAAACACAGCTGAGTTAAAGAATAGAATTTTAATGAGATAACAAATCTAGCTTCTAGTGGCCACTAAGAGTTTTAGTACTCGCCCTCAAAATTTGCTGAAGCATTGAAAGCATGACATATGGCCTATAAAAAAACGGTTTTCAGTAACCCCGTAAATTCAATTTTCTCAAAGATTCAACATCAAACACTACAGGATCATAAAAGACATGCATATAACTCATAAGTGTTAATAATGCCTATGAACAGTTGTTTTGCCTTTTTATATGGGCTAATCTCAGGAATTGACAGCTAAATTAGATAAATCAGATTTCCTAATTGTTACCCACATACATAAGGACAAGTATAAATAAGGGTACGTTAAATAAAAGATGAAACAAAAGTTTAATATAGGTTTGAGTTCCGTGTGAACAAAGTCGCATTTAGTCATGGATATATAATAGCCATATTTTGGAGCAAGCAAGAAACTTAATGATGAACGTGGTCCCTCTAATCTTGACCTATTCATGAAGACTATAACCACACACCCACTTCTGAATGAAACTTCAGCGTGTGGAAATTGTATCCTCGTTCTTCCACCAACAGATTATAATACTGTATCTTTCGCAGACCGATGGTGAGAAGGTGGAATACAGGGTCTGGAACCCGTTCAGATCGAAGCTCGCCGCTGCGATAATGGGTGGAGTGGACGCCATACACATGCCACCTGGTTCGAGAGTGTTGTACCTCGGAGCTGCCAGTGGAACTACAGTCAGCCATGTCTCGGATGTTGTTGGGCCTGTGAGTACTGTCTTTTGCAAAATAACAGGATAGGATGATGATTATATTGAACTATGGTACATAATGACATGTCCCTTTCTGGGACCTGTTGTGTGTAATCAAGGATATGGTATCTGCCTGTGATGAGGTATGATAAAGTCGTCATGTGACTCTTGTGGTATATTGTGTTTAGAGATCAGCCAATATATCTCGTCAGCAGTAAAATCTATTCTGCTCTATTATAAAAAAGTCTTGACTAAGCAAATCTCTTAAGAAATATCCCCATATTTATTAGTAAACATGCAGAAATGTCTTTTTTTTTTACTTTACAATGTAATAAAATTTGCTACCTGTTTTTGTAATTTTTTTCAATACAGCTTTACTCCTACTGATGGTAGCGTAATGTTAAAATAGCCTTTATATCGCCTTTATAAACAGAAATATTATTTTTTCGCTTACTAAATAGTACTTACTTATACTATATATATATATACTATACTATATATACTATACTATATACTATACTATACTTATAGCTTACTAAATTTTCGCTTACTTAGGATCACTAAATTTGTAAGACAAGACCTGTTGGTTAGTCAGGATCGTGAATCTTTTTCACTTACCGGCTGCAACCAAAGCCGAGGTTCGGCCGTTTTGGCACCCTCGTGCCCGCTGCCTCGAGGCTGAGTGCCTTCAGCACTTGCCCCAAAAAGTTCGGTGAAGCTGTCAAAGCCCCTGGGGCTAACAGCGTATGCCAGTTCGAAAAAAAAAAAAATTAATTTTTCGTTTGTTAGTATGAATATGTAATAGGTTAGCGTTTTAGCCACATTCTCAAAAGGTAAGTTAAAGCGTGGCCCAAGGTGGTGGTGAACATGTTGAGCTTGGTGGAGGAATTAATTCTCTTATTGTATCTACTGGGATATTTAGTACCATGATGATAAATAGAATTATATGAACAGACCTATTCGTGAAGACTATACATTCACCACCCACTATTCTGACAACTGCTCGTTATATTTGCATTAAATTATGTTATTTTTTACTTGAATTTGTAACCGATCGTACATTTCACAGGAAGGGCTGGTGTATGCAGTCGAGTTCTCGCACAGATCAGGCAGAGATCTTATAAACGTCGCCAAGAAGAGGACAAATATCATACCCATTATAGAAGATGCCAGGCATCCTCTTAAATACAGGTGATTATATTGATTAACTGTCGTCTATAATTCAGTAAAAGTATCTCCTTTAGGCGGTGATAGCTCAGTTGATGGTAGCATGGATGCCTTGTCAGTGAATGTGAGTTTGATTCTCTGCATTGGGTTTTTTGTGAAGGAAACAATACCATAGGATAGATAGATAGGGCTTTTCTAATGCCCGCTTGGCTAGCTACCACCTTCAGGTTGAGAATCTATTGCCAAATACGTATAGAGGTGTTTCGGCTGTTGCACTTGTGATCCTGTCCTTCTGCTATGTCTACCAAATCAGACCACATCGTCACTTAACGTCACGTGAGATTGTGGCCCCATCGCAATTGTAATAAATAAACTCTCTGTGACAAATTTTACAGTACAGTCATGAGATAGGGAAACAGGACGTGGTTTTTTGCATATGTATTTTATGAGGAATCAAGGAAATATGGTTCATATTAACTTAATTTTGTTATTGTTCTATAGAATGCTCGTCGGCATGGTCGACACGATCTTCGCAGATGTAGCACAGCCGGATCAAGCTCGAATAGTCAGCCTGAACGCGCAGCATTTCCTTAAGAACGGAGGTCATTTTGTCATATCTATAAAGGTTAGTGTTGCTTTTTTTTATTGTTACAGCAAATTATTTGTACGTGGCACATATAAAGATAGATAGGCACAGATTATAAATCGAACGTTACAATAAATATTCTAGATGACGATGTTCTTCATTGGTTTCTACCTTCAGCACCTGAATTGGCTGGTCTTCAAACTGATAAACAAAAAAATTCATTTGTTATTATCTAGATTTGACGCTACTGAATGAAATTACTAAGTTCACAAGTGCTTTTTTATATAAAATTCTATTTGCAAAGTTTATCTGGCATTTTGATGAGTACTTTTGACCTTTTAGACAGTGCTTGAATCAATTTGTCGATTGAATGCTTAAAAATTGTTGTGACCATCAAATGTCACATACATAAAGTGATCATTATTGTGTATTAGTAAATTTATTCATATGTAGCATAATCATTTTACAAGAAACTATGTCAGATAGAACACGTTCTTGGCGGTAATGCTGAGTTGACGGAAACAATTAAAAGTATTGTCGCTATGATCAGTCTCACCTAAACAAGTTCCTTGGGTAGTGGCGAATAGAGAAACAAGTAACAATATATTATAAAAAACATATAACATGTAATGAAATTACTTGTGAACACTTGATGTCCTAAATTAATGATTCATTGCCAGCCTCACCAGAACAGATATGTTTTGGATTTACTACTTTGTTTATATTTGTGAATTGATATATTTTTTTCTGTGGTTTATACCTTTTATTACCACGAATACATCTTATGGTTCCTTCTCCCGTATTTCACCATGTCGATTAAAAGTGGAGATTGTATAGGACTCCCACACTCCACTAATGAGTAACCTTTATTTGAAATTTGGCTTGCAGCTTAGTACAAAGTAGACGCAACCTTATGCTTCATGGAAGAAGCAAATGGATTCAAAGGCAACTACTAGTTTATTATAACATAACTATGATGATAAAAAGCATCTAAATATTTCATGTTGAAATAAATTGAACTCTCTCACTGAGTTTACATACAATACTTATTAAAATTTGCAAATCGAGTCCAGTTTTATTAATATAAATCCGTTTCTTCCAACAGGCTTCATGTATAGATTCGACCGCACAACCTGAAGCAGTGTTTGCGGCTGAAGTGAAGAAGCTGCAAGCGGACAAACTGAAGCCCCAAGAGCAGCTCACTCTGGAGCCCTATGAACGTGACCACGCCGTTGTTGTCGGCGTTTTCAGACCACCACCGAAGAAGTCAGCGTAGATTTAGAAAGTTCTGTGTTAGTGTTTTGTGTTCGGACCTCGGTGAATCAACTTAGTTTCCATTTAAAATGTGTGCAGTGTGTATGTATGGTGAACCTAATGACCTCAAGATGCTTCAGAAGATACTGCTTAGTAGCAGTAACAAAGATACATCCACCACCCTGATATTTGGCACTGTTTCAACGTATCGCCAATCATATCCGCCTAATATCAAACTTTATCCTCACCAAATTATAATCTTTATTGCTCAGTGGTCTATGGGGAAAGGCTACAGAAATGATATATTTTTTAAACTTTTGTATACATGGCGGACTTAATTCCTGTGGCATTCTCTACCAGTTAACCTTGGGCTGGTGCAGAGATGATGCAAATTAGGTGCAATGGAAATTAGACTGTATATTACCTATTCAATAATGTAATTGAAGTAAAAATATTAAATATATAATATATATACAAGCAATGTAATCATCAATGGAAATGGCGTCCAGCAAAATGTATTATATCATTTAAATCGTGTCGCTTTGTATATCCGAGGTCCGAATCACTGGTTTCCTTAGTTTTTATAAATAACTCTATGTATGGGGTTCGAGAAAACTGCGCGATTGAGTCCGAATGTCATACGTGTTTAGTATGTAAGTTTGTAATATAAGATGACTATGTATTAAGAATAGTGAAATAAAAGATGGTGCGACATATGAAGGTTTTTATTTCCTCCCATAAAACTAGCCATTTTATATATTTCGATTAATTATCGAATGTAGAAGGTTCAATATATTTTTATTGTTTCATATTAGTATTTTGGATTTATTGGAACGATGCTTTTGATTCCAAATAATATAATGGGCATGTTTGATGATAGTACATCTATAGAAATTTATCTTAAATAACTTAATGCAATACTACTGTAATTTTCTTCATGCAAATTAAGAAGTTTCTTATATATACCTATAGAGCTTATTAATAACTAATAAGTTAAAAATGATTGGGTTTTATCGATGACACTATATTGAAATCCGTGTAACTGGGGCTGACCCTTCAACGATCTGAGTCAAATCCTAGATTTCATATTGCACTGCTTTGAAACGTAACGTAACGAAAGGTAATTGTTCACAAGTCAAGGAATTTAGTATTAGTTCCATTCATTTTACGTAGGTGTGAGATATTTCATTTATCAATTGTAAAAATGATAAACACGTCACGTAAGTAAACATTCGCCATTGGCCCTTCTATCTAGAAAAAGATGGTAATACCACGCGACAACATTTTTGACGTCACCGATCACAAATTTCATTACGAATTTAAGTCTAAAGGTTAAAGTTAACCGTTTGTGTTATAAATAAACTAAAATCGTTGTTAATTTGGGTATTTTTTATTGTCTAGTATTTTATCTAACTAATTAAAAACAATGTTACCTAACGTGTTTAAACTCCTCTCCCGCTCTTGTAACGCATCGTAAAGTTCTACCAGACCTCTCCCTCAAATTACTTTGTTACTCTTTTACGAACTGAGAAAAAAATACTTCTATTAATTTTCTCGAAAAACAAGAAACTATATTCTTTAAGAAATTATTAACAATAATAAGATGAATAATTTTATATTGACCAGCAATAAGGTTTTCGCGAAAAAAAGTCTTCAAGGTCTCATTTATCTCTATTGCAAAACTCAACATAATCGATAGTGTTTTAGGCGTGAAAGTGGAACAAACTCACTTTCGCATTTATAATATTAGTAAGGATGGCACGTTGATTCGTAAAGGATTGCCACTCCTGTTCTATACTGTCAAATAATATATATATAATGGCACGGTCCACCAATCAACTATCCTATAATACTGTTTTATATCTATGAAATAGCTTTGTGTTAAATATTATTTCTCTTGAATGAACATACCGACGCGAACACTATGTTATTAATCACTATATGAAACATGTCAGTTGTGATAAAATAACATCCTTACTTATTATAATATATTATAAACGCGAAAGTGAGTTTGTTTGTTACGCATTAACGCATAAAACGCCGAATCTATTATAATAAGTTTTGGTATAAAAATACATAGGTCTAACCTAACCTAACCTAACCGGTCGAAAAATTAGTAATAATTCGTTGAATAATGGTCTTGTCTCGTTAAAACATATACTTGTCATACATTGTTGGAATCCTCTTCGCTTGCCGCTTCATTCTGCATACTTAGTTCCACCACCTTCGACACTAAATTTCAGGTTTTCCTGAAATCCGTTGTTTTATGGTACCTCGAAATAAGTTACTTTTTCTCGCAAAAAACCTTATTCAAAGGGGAATAAGGAGAGGTATAAACTTTGTATTAAACTTTTTATTGCGTCATCGGATTTGATGGATGCCCATATTCGTGTCTAGACGCGTTAAATATAAAGTGTAAATATTTATTAGAGATTTTGCCGGGGTCTTTATACTTATGGTGTCTCTTTCAAATTTATAAACCTATTTTGACCGTACATAATGTAAAATACTGGTAGCAATTTACGTGATATAAACTCAGCTATTAAATGTAAGTGAATTATTAATTACCCAGAAACATACGTTTAGAGTTACCATGATTTATGATCAGATCTAACATAGTAACCGCCATCTCGTTAGAGCTGTCATCATTGCTCCTAAGTACTGGACGAATATCTGATTTGTGGATCTGCTCTTATATATGTGTCTAAATATATATATAATACTGGTATAGTTTATTATGTACACAATACGAGGCTGTTTCAACCTAAACTCAGGGCTGCTTTACAATATAGTGTTGGCGCATAATATTTTCGTTTTTTGTGTATTTTTTCACTTTCGTGACAAGAGCATTAGGTGTCGATCATAAAATACGTTAACGCTTATGGGGGGAGTGAGTATGTCGCTTACTGTGACAATAAATGACATGGGGACTAAGTTAACGAGACGTACGTCGCTAATAATTACATTTTATTCAAGGTTTATTATTGCAAGCAATAAATATTGAAATGTGTCCACCTACTGTTATTAATTGCCATACATCATGTACTTACAGGGTCTATTATTTTTGACGTAATAAAGATGGGGGGTCTCAGAAAATGTGACAAAGGGTGTTATTAGAACTTTTAAAATTAGATGAATATTCTATGGACATTGCATTGATATAATTGTATATATACACATTTTTCATGAAATAAAGAAAACCCAATTTTGTAAATTAAATTTTATTAAGTCAATCTCCGTCTGATTCGGGTCTGTCCTCGTCCTCCGAGTCGTCGGGGGCGGAGCCCGGCTCGCTCTCGTTCCAGGACTGCGCGCTGTCCGACTGGTATTGTTCCACCTCCATCTCATCTGATGACGAATCTGGGAAAATATAATCTCATGTTTAGCCAATCTTAGGCTCATTTCAGACTACGCTATACTATATAGCACTGCGTTCACATTACTCGATATAACCGACATACCGTTATATTGTAAAATAGCATCTTGTTCTTCCCTCATCTGTTGGCATGTGCTTCGTTGAGTAACTATCAAATCGAGCCGCCCTTTCAAGTTCAAGAGTTGGCATAGGTGGGATCGTCTGTGAATAAACACAAAGTTTTATAATAATTACTTTTTTATAGTTAATATTTAGCGTTATGTCCACAATCTTATAGTCAAAATGGTGGACACGCTAAACCTAAGTAGAGTGACTCAATTTCAAGTACAATGCCAGAATACACTTGTAGGTATTTGGCAGCTAATTTTCAACTGTCAAGTGGTAGCTAGCCAGGCGGGCATTAGAAATAGCCCTACCACCATCACAACCTACCACCTACCACCATATCCTTATTAATATTATAAATACAAAATAAGTTTGTTTGTTTATAACGCTTTCACGTCTGAGCTGCTGAATCGATTGTGATCAATTTTGGTATGTAGATGAGGACCTAAAAACGGTGATAGGTTACTTTTTCTCAGGAACACCTTAATGGAAGTGGTGTAAAGAGATGGATAAACTTTGTATGAGTTTTTAGTGCGCCATCTGACTTGTTTTGACAAGATCAATATTAACGCGAGTGAAGCCGCACGTAAAATCTAGTAAACTATAACAAATACCTCTGTGTGAATATAGCGAGCAGTTGGGCGAGATGTTGCGACGACTGTGAGGTGACGGTCGCCAGCAGCAAAGCCGAGTGAGCCCGCAGGAGCGCGTTCGTCCACGTGCACACTGCCGCGCATCTGATCAACAATCGATAGTAACACAATAAAAAAATCGATTCTTTACATCGATTCACAGCCCTGAATCGATATTTCGCCCTCAAAAATCGAGGTTCATTTTGATGGTTTAATTTTTTTTTTATCTTTCACAGACATAGAAGGATAAAATCGATTAATTGTAAATTTTCTATGATTGGTTTTTTTATTGAAAGTATAAGCACGAACAGCAATTCGAAAACAAACAATCAAAGTTTGATGAATCGACCAATTTGAACTCGATTTTTTAGAAAGAATCGCCGTTTCTACAATTTATATCGCAAATTACGTCGCACTATTTCAATGACTTTGACCCTCGCCCCCCTAAGGGTCTTCCATTAATTACGTGAGGTTAATTATGCCGTTTTCGAACGCCCTCTCCTGGTGAGATTTTAAAATATGCATACGTTTAATCTAAATAAATTAATCTGCGATCAGTTACGTGGGGGTTTATAAAAAAGAACTACGTAATAACTGCCGAGGTCCCCTCTGCCCCACGTGATACTGGGTGTGATTCGGTTTGACTTCCCTCCCCCTTGAAAGCGTCACGTAATGAATGGACGCACCTAACGTCCGTACTCATACAGCTGGTCACATTCGTGGGACTCTTTCCTCCCTAGTGTGACGTCACATATTTTGCAAAATCATGAAATTATTAAATTAAACAGGAAATGAATAGTTCACATTTCGTGTTTTACTTGTTGTATTTACCCGTATATAATATATTTATACTACGAAATGTGACGTCATGAAATTTATACCAATTCCCACCCCTATATCACACTTCGTCGACGCTCCTCCGTCCCCCTCTTATAGTGGGACGTAATTTACGGACAGCCCCTAACCCAGCCATAGTTAACCTTCTATCCATAATCCTTAATCACCCTTTTTTCTTTAGGGAGCCGCAAACACGTGTTAGTCATAGTTTCGAGGGTCGCAAACAAAAAATATTCAGGTAATGATTTCTTTAGGTTTATAAGCCCTTCCTTAAGTTATTTAAAACAAAGTTATACCAGATGGACCAATCACGAAAATCAAAATAGAGCACAGCACATACGATGTCTATGTCGATACGGAATGTGACTGATGTGTCACGCACTGTCATGTAATGCTCGCCGAGCGAGTGTAGCAGTGACCCATTGACTGTTTCTCTCGTTTTTTTTTTTTTTTTTCGACGGGACCTACACTGTTATCCTGAGGGGCTTTTACAGCTTCACCGAATTAGAGGGGGCGAGCCCGCGGGGCAACTCGCACATGGGTGTCACTAGTGACCGAACCCCGGCTTGGGCTGTAAAGTAGTAGGAAAAGCCAAACAGTTTTATCGGAAGCGTTATCTCAATACAAGACATGTTTAAACATGCAATTCTCACGTTTGTAGGTTACTCTGGCAGTTGACAACTGTCAGTGTCAATTGACATTTGTTCAATGTTGCCAGACAAAAAATTTCATTATGTCGTTATTATGACCGTACTTATGGTAGAATTTTAGTATCAAAAATTATCTGCCTAAAAATGTGTGTACATTAAAAAACACCGTTACGTTCATAAGTATTAAAATACAAAGTTTTTGAATTTCTATTTGTACTCACTGGTTTGTATTCTTAGTGGCCATGATCACCAGTTGTTCTATTAGCATCGGGATGTAATCGGCTGGTAAGTTCGAGACTGTGCTCTTGGCAACCTTTTCGTTGTTATTCTGAAGAACCATCAATATTACTCTGTAAGTGATATAAAACTTTATTTAATACTAGCTAAAATCAGTGCCTTAGGAAAGCTCGCGAAATGTTCTATCTAGTAATAATAATGAAGGCAGTTTGTAAAAATAATTATCTACTAATGTAGGGGTTATTAATAATTGGCTTCGGTAAGTAATTCATATGAAAAATATATATTTATTACTTTTTATTTTAACCAAATATAACATTTCTTATACGGATTTCTTGTTTGTCTTACATGTTAACATATATAATTTTATAATACTTGTTGATCATCACAGGGAAATCGTTTTAATGCTTTAGTTTTCTAATATATGGCCTAAGTAATAACAGTACAGTTGACAAAATACACGACTTATTGATTTTATAATTTTCGACAGATGGCGCTAATAAAATACAAAAAATTCTAATTAATTAAATTGTTACTTCTCCAATTTTTTTTTAAACATGGATAAAATAATATGTTTATGATTAATACCACATCTAGACATGAATAGAAAATACTATATCAACGCCCAAACCTGCAAATGTGATAGTTTCTCCATAAAGTGTACCATAATATTTTTAATAAGAATTGAAGCGATGATAGCTCAGTGGTAGTGTGCACGACTTCGCGTCAAGGGACGTGGGTTCGAACCCAAGCACCTACAATGAGATTGAGCTTTCGGTGAAGGAAAACATCGTGAGGAAACCATAGCATGGTGGTAGGGCTTTTTCTGATGCCCGCCTGGGTAGCTACCACCCTCTAGTTGTGAACCTGCCGCCAAATACCAATAGGTGTGTTCCGGCAGCAGCACTTGAGAGCCAGTTCCTCCGTGTCTACAGACTTGGACCGTATCGTCACTTAAGATCAGGTGAGATTATGGCCATAATGCTAAACCTTAAGTATAAAAACTAAAAAAAAAATGTATAAATTGGGAAAGAGTGTCACCATAATGTCTTTCTGGTGTTTCTAGGCAGACCTTGAACATAGATTATATAAATCAGTGTTGTGGTTATCCATGGGCGGCGGTGATCACTCACCATCAGGTGACAGACGCTCATTTGCTCACTACTACATCAAAAAAATACTGACATCTGTCATCAATCTGATTAATCGACTAAGGTATCTCAAACACTAACAGATGGCGTTAGGCGTAGGCTCATTACTTTATTTCTCCAACATATATATGATGATACTTTTGAAGTGATAATAGCTCAGTGGTAGGGACACTGGATAACAGGACGTGAGTTTGAATACCTGCAACGAGTCTGAGGTATCGGTGAAGGAAGACATCATGATGGAATCATAGGATGGTGGTAGGGCCTTAGCTCATGCCCGCCTGGCTAGCTACCACCCTTAAGTTGAAAATCTGCTGCCAAATACCCATAGATGTAATCCTGCAGATACGCTTGACAGTTAGTTGCTCCAGTAGGCTTACCGTGTCCACCACATCATCACTTTACATCAGGCAAGATTGTTGCCATAACGCTAAGCCTATTAACTATAAAAAAAGGATTTGATATATATGTATTTGACGGTGCTTACAACCCAGTTATGTATAAAGACCACAACAGACGAAGCTAGAATATATATTAATATAAATCATAGCACGGTATACTATGGTATATTTGTCATCAAAATATGTTTGGTATAGCAACACATATTGATATATATTTTATTTTCAAGAACAATGTAATGTAATTTTTTGTCTAATACATTAGTTAGATACATTATACGATATCTAAAATAAGAACAACCTTCATGCAACGATGGCCGCAGAGCTAATGAGTGCAAAAATATATATTATAATATATCCACTGTCTGTGGTAGCTAATTATACTATAATATATATCTTACTTAATATATATTATAGTGTCGTCTGTTGAAGGCTTAACCCTGGATATATGACAACTAAATTTAGAATGCGACCCATATACAGGTGGCAGTGTGAAAAGTGTTTCACATCCGATGTGAAGTGTTTGAAGCGATGATAGCTCAGTGGTAGTGTGCACGACTTCGCGTCAAGGGACGTGGGTTCGAACCTAAGCACCTACAATGAGCTTGAGCTTTCGGTGAAGGAAAACATCGTGAGGAAACCATAGCATGGTGGTAGGGCTTTTTCTAATGCCCGCCTGGCTAGCTACCACCCTCTAGTTGTGAACCTGCCGCCAAATACCAATTGGTGTGTTCCGGCAGCAGCACTTGAGAGCCAGTTCTTCCACAGGTTTAGCGTGTCTACCAACTAGGGCCGTATCGTCACTTAAGATCAGGTGAGATTACGGCCATAACGGTAAACCTTAAGTATAAAAAAAAAAAAAAAAAAAAAAAACATCCGACTACCCAGGAACGGTAAGGTACTTACTTTTTATCCTTTGAATGTAATCCCTGGACGAGTAATTTAGTTAGGTTCTGACTGACTGGATTTTTACTACGCTGCGTTGTATCGAGGGCCAGGTTTTCTAATCGGGCTTCCATCGGTACTTCGATCTGAAATTTAATAATCAATACTACCTTGACTTAGATTGTAATGTGAAATATATGGAAAAATTAGTGTGTTTTTAAGTAATCCACTGTCTTTTATATTGCCACAATATTTTTTTTTATAATCAATACTACCTTGACTTAGATTGTAATGTGAAATATATGGATAAATTACTGTGTTTTTAAGTAATCCACTGTCTTTTATATTGCCACAATATTTTTTTTTATAATCAATACTACCTTGACTTAGATTGTAATGTGAAATATATGGATAAATTACTGTGTTTTTAAGTAATCCACTGTCTTTTATATTGCCACAATATTTTTTTTTATAATCAATACTACCTTGACTTAGATTGTAATGTGAAATATATGGATAAATTACTGTGTTTTTAAGTAATCCACTGTCTTTTATATTGCCACAATATTTTTTTTTATAATCAATACTACCTTGACTTAGATTGTAATGTGAAATATATGGATAAATTACTGTGTTTTTAAGTAATCCACTGTCTTTTATATTGCCACAATATTTTTTTTTATAATCAATACTACCTTGACTTAGATTGTAATGTGAAATATATGGATAAATTACTGTGTTTTTAAGTAATCCACTGTCTTTTATATTGCCACAATATTTTTTTTTATAATCAATACTACCTTGACTTAGATTGTAATGTGAAATATATGGATAAATTACTGTGTTTTTAAGTAATCCACTGTCTTTTATATTGCCACAATATTTTTTTTTATAATCAATACTACCTTGACTTAGATTGTAATGTGAAATATATGGATAAATTACTGTGTTTTTAAGTAATCCACTGTCTTTTATATTGCCACAATATTTTTTTTTATAATCAATACTACCTTGACTTAGATTGTAATGTGAAATATATGGATAAATTACTGTGTTTTTAAGTAATCCACTGTCTTCTATATTGCCACAATATTTTTTTTTATAATCAATACTACCTTGACTTAGATTGTAATGTGAAATATATGGATAAATTACTGTGTTTTTAAGTAATCCACTGTCTTTTATATTGCCACAATATTTTTTTTTATAATCAATACTACCTTGACTTAGATTGTAATGTGAAATATATGGATAAATTACTGTGTTTTTAAGTAATCCACTGTCTTTTATATTGCCACAATATTTTTTTTTATAATCAATACTACCTTGACTTAGATTGTAATGTGAAATATATGGATAAATTACTGTGTTTTTAAGTAATCCACTGTCTTTTATATTGCCACAATATTTTTTTTTATAATCAATACTACCTTGACTTAGATTGTAATGTGAAATATATGGATAAATTACTGTGTTTTTAAGTAATCCACTGTCTTTTATATTGCCACAATATTTTTTTTTATAATCAATACTACCTTGACTTAGATTGTAATGTGAAATATATGGATAAATTACTGTGTTTTTAAGTAATCCACTGTCTTTTATATTGCCACAATATTTTTTTTTATAATCAATACTACCTTGACTTAGATTGTAATGTGAAATATATGGATAAATTACTGTGTTTTTAAGTAATCCACTGTCTTTTATATTGCCACAATATTTTTTTTTATAATCAATACTACCTTGACTTAGATTGTAATGTGAAATATATGGATAAATTACTGTGTTTTTAAGTAATCCACTGTCTTTTATATTGCCACAATATTTTTTTTTATAATCAATACTACCTTGACTTAGATTGTAATGTGAAATATATGGATAAATTACTGTGTTTTTAAGTAATCCACTGTCTTTTATATTGCCACAATATTTTTTTTTATAATCAATACTACCTTGACTTAGATTGTAATGTGAAATATATGGATAAATTACTGTGTTTTTAAGTAATCCACTGTCTTCTATATTGCCACAATATTTTTTTTTATAATCAATACTACCTTGACTTAGATTGTAATGTGAAATATATGGATAAATTACTGTGTTTTTAAGTAATCCACTGTCTTTTATATTGCCACAATATTTTTTTTTATAATCAATACTACCTTGACTTAGATTGTAATGTGAAATATATGGATAAATTACTGTGTTTTTAAGTAATCCACTGTCTTTTATATTGCCACAATATTTTTTTTTATAATCAATACTACCTTGACTTAGATTGTAATGTGAAATATATGGATAAATTACTGTGTTTTTAAGTAATCCACTGTCTTCTATATTGCCACAATATTTTTTTTTATAATCAATACTACCTTGACTTAGATTGTAATGTGAAATATATGGATAAATTACTGTGTTTTTAAGTAATCCACTGTCTTTTATATTGCCACAATATGTTTTTTTATAATCAATACTACCTTGACTTAGATTGTAATGTGAAATATATGGATAAATTACTGTGTTTTTAAGTAATCCACTGTCTTTTATATTGCCACAATATTTTTTTTTTATAGATAAGTCTTAGCGTTATGAACATAATCTCACCTGATCTTAAGTGACGATACGGCCCAAGTTGGTAGGCACGAAACATCTTTGGAGGAACTGGCTCTCAAGTGTAACTGCCGGAACACACCTATAGCTATTTGGCGGCAGATTTTCAACTTGAGGGTGGTAGCAAGACAGGCGGGCATCAGAAAAAGCCCTACCACCATGCTATGGTTTCCTCACGAAGTTTTCCTTCACCGAAAGCTCAAGCTCATTGTAGGTGGTTGGGTTCGAACTCACGTCCCTTGACGCAAAGTCGTACACACTACCACTGAGCTATCACCTTTTCATATATATATATATATATAGGGGAGATGTTATGGTCACTTTCTCTATTTATTTTAAATAAGTAGATCTCATCCCTATAGATATTTAAGTGCAGAATTCTAACTCGAGGGTGGTAGATAGCCAGATGGGCATTAGAAAAAACCCTACCACTATGCTATGGCCTCCTCATCATGTTTACCTGCAGCATAAGGCCAAGTTCATTGCAGATGGATTCGAACTCACATCCGTACGCAATACTAACTGAGCAATCAATCATCGCTTCAAAATATACAGCACATTCTATAAAAGGAGACAATGTATATGAAAACACCGACTAACCTGTCCACCCGGCGTTGTCCGTTTTCTGCTGACCACTTCTAAAGGTTCCACATATGCTACGTCCTTACTGTTCGCATCTGATCTCACTTTGTTCACTTCATTTGTCTGTTTCGTCTTCTTCGAAGTCACTTTCGCTTCTTCGCGGATAAGAATTTGCGTTTTAGATTTCAGTTCCGGCGTCTGGAAATAATATTTTTAATTAATTTAACTTAATTAACAGACTGTGGAGGTTGCATCGAAACGTACTCAGAGTCTCGTTTCACAATCTTTATATTTCTGGTTACTACAAATTATATTTCCAATATACGTTCTACTATTGAATGTTCTTAACTTAATCTACCTCGAGTGTCGCTTCTACTGAACTGATAACCAACTGATAACTGAGCCATAGCCGCACTGGCATAACACTTATATAGTAATGTGTTATTAACTACCCTCCATCTTATTAATTTTAAGTATATACTATTATTAAATTTCCATATTAATATGTATTACTGTACTTATTTAAGTATTATGGTATGTAACAGTTATTAGGTAACTTACTCATTTATTTTATACAACACTTAATTTAATCTATAAATGAATAATCTAACATTTAGCAAAATTATACAATATTTATTTCAATTTGAAAATATTAGACAAATAAACCTCCCAAAAATGCTCGTTTTTAGTTTTATTAACGGGAAAGATTCATAAAAAAAAAGACAAATGTGTTGAAGTGGCTCAATTAAAAGTTTTAGTAAACTGAGTAATCTACATAAAATAGTTTAAAAAGGCGTGGCTATATTAATATTATAAAGCGAAAAAGTTTGTTTGTTCCAACGCCCTAAGCTTAGGAGCTACCTGACCGATTTCAAAAAAATCTTTTGTATTTTATAAAGAAATCATTGAGAAAGACTTTAAGCTATTTAACATCTCGCTATCACCAATAGGAGCAAAGCTGTATTGGAAAAAGTTACGAAAACGATAAAAAATTATTAAATAATTTTGAGTTTGATGCAGACAAACTTACAGGCACCTGACTCAGCGGTGTAAATATTATAAAGAGGAAAGATTTTTGTTTGTAATGAATAAACTCAGGACCTACTGGACAGATTTCCAAAATCTATTCATCACTAGAATGCTACATTAGCCCTGAGTAACAGGCTGTGTAACATTTTTTAATGAAAACGATTAAATAAAATTTTATTTTCACGCGAACGGAGTCGCGGACACAGCTAGTTAAATACAGTAAAACCTCTATAAGTCGAATATCAAGGGAGACGCAAAAAAAAAATCAAGTTATAGAGCTTACGACTTATAGAGAAACAAAACACTTTTTTCGATATTTGGAGGTTTTCAACTTATCGAGGTTCGACTTAACAAGGTCCTACTATATATGGCAAAAGACTGAAATATATGTAATCAACCCGCATCCTAACTAAACAGTTATTTTAAACCATTTTACATAACCATTTTATACTAAAATTCTAAATTGAGTCAGTTATATTCTCAACATGCAAAACATGATTTATGATCTGACCTGCAGCAAGATTTTAACAACACATGTATAACTGGTTTGATAATTTAGAAAATTATTCGTGTTATATGATGACGTCACATGCACAACGCCATCTATCGAATATGGAGTTCAACTGTCAACATTAGTACTATTTTGGTGTTGCAATTAACTTAATTGCATGCATGAGAACACTTTCAATTCATATTATCTAATATCTCTTGATAGGATGAACCGATTGAGATGAAACAAACACTAAGTAACACTTCAAGTTGCGTACAATTTTTACATATAAAAGTTTTCGGTTTCGTATATTTTACGTGATGCGTGCACAGATAAACAAATAAAAATTCTAGAATTACTGGAAACGGGTTATTCTGTTGGTTATCTATTACCAAAATGTTTTTGGAGATATTTTCAATGTAGAAAAATGACTTTTTAACTTAAAAACATTATTTAACTTACAACTTTCTCGAAGACCAAACTCGGTTCCTTAACATATCCCAGCAGGAGGTTTCCATCTTGCTGAAGCCGGCAGCACTGAAGTGGTAGAGGTCGGGCGTCTGCACTAGTCACTTGTATAGTCACTGATGGTTTAATGGGTTTTGTTGAGGATCTAAAATATTGAGACACTTGATGAGACATTTTAAACTTTCAATTCATATTATCTAATATCTCTTATCATTATGTGAACAGATTTTTTTTTATAGTGAAGATTTAGCGTTCTGTCCACAATCTCACCTAATGTGAAGTGACTATGTGCCCAAGTTGGAGGCCAATCAGTGAATAGGCAAAAGATAGAGCCAAGTGGAGAGACTAGCTCTCAAATGCAACTGCCGGAACACACGTATAGTTATTTAGTAGCAGATTTTTAAATTGAGGGAGGTAGCTCGCCTAGTTCTTTGTTATCAGTACAAATATCATAGGTAGCTGTGCCCGCGACTTTGTTCGCGTAGAAATAAAAAAAATATTAATTAATTTTTGGAGAAAATGTATATATGAAAACGCTAATTTTAGAAACTAACAGTCGGATTTCAAAAATTGTTTTTGTATTTTATAGAGCAATCACTGAAAAAATCTTTATGGTATTTAACAACAAGCTACGCCTATTAAGAGCAACTCTGTTTAAGAAAAAGTTACAATAAGGGGAAAAAATCCTCACTAATTTCATAAATGCGACGGTGGGTTTGTTTGTATGATACACTTTTACGGTTAAACCGTTGAATCGATTACGATGAAATTTGGTGTACAGATGGATGGGACTCTGAAGATGGTGATAGACTATGTTTTCTAGTGAAGACTTAGAGGAAGTGGGAATAAACTTTTTATTGCATCATCCTACTTGTTTGACAAAATCAATATTAAGGTGAGCGAAGCAAAATCTAGTTATGGAATATTAAATAATTCAACGCGAAGGAAATCTCGGGCAGTTATATTTTAGAAAAGATATAAATAACAAGTACTAACCCGTTTAGCATATGACCATAATAATGAACAACACCGCTCCTTGTGGCTGCGGCTAAACACAACTCCGCACCGTTTTCTTCCTTCAAGCTGGCGTCAACTATCCTCGGGGCGTCTTCTAGAACGAAGCTGTACATTGGTGTGTTCACAACCGATGTTTTGCTGATCGATTTCTTCCGCTGGCGCTTGTTTGGAGACGGTTCTTCGCCGTTTTGCTGAGGTGCGACTTCATCTGTGATCGTGACATCCCAGAAAGACAGCAGCCTTTCGTTCCTGTCAAGTTTCATCAAGTTTAGTAACCGGTATACCTTTTGGTTATGAATAAATCCATTTTTAGATCCATATTAAATACATTTGATGCGAGTTGGAATCCAGTTACAATGAGCCTGAATTTTTGCTGAAGGAAAATATCGTAAGGAACTCAAGGGTTGTACAGTTTTTTTAATGCTAAATTGGCTAGCAATCATCTTCAAGTTGAAAATCTGCCTTCAAATATCTATACATGTGTTTCGGCAGTTGCACTTGAGAACCAGTTCCTCGATTAGGTTTCTACCAGTGTAATTATCGAAAAAATTACATAAAGGGATAAGAATCATTAAATAAATTTAATTTCCTTGCGAAGGGAATCGCCTACACTGCTAATATGAATAACAAAGCAACCATACCTTAGTTATGATTTTTAAGAAACAATTTATATATAGATTTGGTTTGTTACAGTTACAAATATATATATTTTTCAAAGTTAGTGTTGCCAGATTTTACAAACACGATTATACACACAATGCGTTGAGACTTAGAGGGATAAATAGAGATAGAGGGAATAATCTTGACTGCAAACTTGTTTTAAATAAACACATAACTTACTGAGAACCCTCTATCAGCCAGCAGGATTCGTTCAAGCTGACAAGCTGCAACAACGAGTTCTGCGATGTGTTGTGCCCCAGGCATTTGATCAACACAGAATTACCACTATGTAACCTCCATATCCGGACTTGCCACGATGCTGTCACTAGAAACCTAGCTGGTGTGTTCTGGAAAACATATCAGAAATGCAATAACGTTATTGTAGTTACCACTACCACTATATTGAAAGTTATGCATAAGGATCTTTGGCTAGAAGTGTGGGCGCTGTTCCTGAACTCTGGCAACACGAGAGTTTAAAGTGTTGCAGTGATGCATTTTTTTTTTATACTTAAGGTTTAGCGTTATGACCATAATCTCACCTGATCTTAAGTGACGATACGGCCCAAGTTAGTAGACACGCTAAATCTGTGGAGGAACTGGCTCTCAAGTGCTGCTGCCGGAACACACCTATTGTTATTTGGCGGCAGGTTTACAACTTGAGGGTGGTAGCTACCCAGACGGGCATTAGAAAAAGCCCTACCACCATGCTATGGTTTCCTCACGATGTTTTCCTTCACCGAAAGCTCAAGCTCATTGTAGGTGCTTGGATTCGAATCCACGTCCCTTGACGCGAAGTCGTGCACACTACCACTGAGCTATCATCGCTTGTGGGTAGTGTTGGGTGATTAGCACCTCGTGGGTCTTGCAACATATCTCTTTATCATGGCTTGAGTCTAGGTAATACATTTGCGCGCTGCGATGAGGAAGTCCGTAAAGAATAGCATTTAAATCACTACATTAAAAAAAGTTTCCTTGAAGAGTGGGTGAGGGATAGGTAACTTAGTTATACATGGATCGTTGAGTGCCGATTCTATCGTTTGGCAGATAGGAAAAGTGTAAATGTAGGTTTAACGAGGCCCTTTTCCGATGTGCGTCAATGTCACAACTCATGTTTCTCCCCTTGTACAGACAAGTTTCATTGGAGTCTTATAGCGCAGCTCTAGAGACACGTTCTGATTAGGGATTTTACAGAGCTTCGACTCCAATTCTAAAAGTTGGACTTATAATTGATTATATACTTCCGACATTATCCAAGGTTATAAGGAGATCGCAACACAAGTTCTTGCTGCTAGAATTTGTATCGTACGTACAAATTTTAACCTGTAGCTCAGAGAAATTGCTTGATTTTTCAGTAGATTACTCTAGAGGACCACCCCTTAAGTTTTAAGGAAGATACCAAATTACATCAGTTGTTACAATTCCTACTACAAATAATACATTATTATAAGCCTCCGGTTCTGACTCCAGTGTACCCACCTCTGTAACATTTCTAGTTCTGATAGAGAACTTACTGCAGTCCTAGATACACCAAGATCTTTGCATAGATTTTGCCAATATACTTTTTGCTCTATAATTATAATTTATATTATAAGCGAAAATGTTTGTTTGTATGCTCTAATATTAGTAACCACCAGTTACATTTTACAAATTATATATTTGATATGGAAACCATTGAAGAAGGTTTCAGGCTGTTTAAATAATTTTTAGTATCTCCTCAAGTAGGTAGAGAACACAGCTAGTATACCTATATAATTGGATTTTTTTTTTAAATTTATTTTGGCTTCTACCTACTACTTTTGCCAATGTCATGTGCAAAGTGTATTCTTCACAACTGATCTACCTCCTTTTTTTAAAACTGTCTAGGATTTTTTTAACCTTAAAACACATGTTATATGTTAAATATATAAAGATTAATGTGTCATAATGTTTGCATGCTCTAATCTTGGACATTACCTAACTTATGTCAATGAAATTTTATTGTAAAAGAGGTTGAGAGAGATTATAGTTTCTTCCCAATAATGCCGCCATTATTGAATGTGACAAGTGGAATTGTGGTTAGATTATTGACTGCTGGAAACTCCAGAGTAATGCGTCCCCGAACCGACAGTTATAATTTTCTTCAGTTGGTTGTAATACTCAACTACATCATGAAAAATGGCACCTATATAAGATAATATAATTACAAATAATATAAGTTTTTAAACAAAAATCATTACCAATACATGAAAGACTAAGACCCTATTAAAAAAACGGAAAATTACTAAATAATTTTTAGTACCATCAGGACAAAGTCACAGACACTTCTACTATACATATATTCTTTATACTTAATCACAAATCATTTGGCACTATGTTGCATGCATATACTCAAGTGTTATGATAATATTGTATATATGCAATGATTGAAAAATAAATACAAATACATTGTTTTAAATTGGATTATTGGTGGGAAAAATGCAAACAAAGTCACAAGGACAATAATATTCAGTGACAAATAAAGCTCACATGAAATTCAACAACATTTATAACAAATTAAAGTAAGATGCACAGTGCAATTTATTATTTTTTTCATTTTATTTTTAATTAGATACAAAAAAAAACAGTTTCATCATGTGACACTTTCTAGAGTTATTTGGTTTTTATAGATTTTTAGTGTTATGGCCACAATTTCACCTGATGCTAAGTGACAATGTGTAAATGTAGTTTGTTAAAATACTAGGTAAATATTGATCAGTGTAAACTAACCAATCATATGAATGTATGTGAATTATGAGATTATGGTATACATACATTATTGTATGTCTGCCAACACTGGTGCTGAACAGTGTGCCAGATTCAGAGTGCATATACTGAATTTACACATTTTTAATTATAATAACATTGCATTTATCTGAATAAATTTTATGAGTGGAACAGTGATATGTTTTGTTTTTTCACTTATCCAAGGTTAACTAGGTCAAGGTCAAGGTCTAAGCTCTTATAAAATATAAGATGATCACTCACCTGATTGTGTGGTATGATTTTGATGGCATTAACATTGTTTCCTTGTTTGATATTATTTTCTACATAAACATTATACTTAAACTTAGCTGATGCACTTTGTAAGTCCCACTCAGTCACTTTGTTATCTTTACTGCAGCTGAACAAACCGTACTTTTTATTCCAATCCAAAGCGTTCACTTTCGATTGGCTGACTTCACTGTTTTTACCAGAAAATAAAACACTTTCAACTTTAGCTTGTGTTATTGAGTATAGAAGAATCTTGCCACTCGTTGTACCTAGTGCTATACACTGAGTCTCTTCTCCATTGGCATTTGAACTCCTTTTCCCGCGTTTTACTGTGTTCTGTTGATAGAAAAACGAGAATTCAATTTTTGAGGTTATATTCGTATTAATAACAGAATAACATTGCTATCACGGACGTTACAGTACATTATATAATAATGTATGTGGAAATTACGCTATATGCTATAAATTAACCTACATTTCACTTTATATATATGGTTAATACACTAAAAACCACGTGTTGATCCTTACCGCAGAGTAAGAAACGGTTATCCATTGTAAGCATGAAGGCGGAGCAGTGAGGTGAAGGTCAGGAGTGTATTCTTGTTTCAAAACGTTAGTCTCCGTGTCCCATATCCTTAATCTGCCGTCTTGAGTTATGGCAGAGTAATATTTCCCATCTTCAGAAAACGCTGCTTCTGCCATGTTTCATTGCAAACTGCAAACTGACATTTCACATTTCGTTTTACATAAATTACTCGAATAGTGATAATTTACCACAAAAAATATATGTCTATTTTATAAATGTTGTCATCAGTTGATTAATCCTTTTCAAAAATATACACGTTTTTTATGTGATTCATTAACGTGATAAACATTTACGTGCGTTTACTAGGTATGCATTTGCCTAACCCCTTACTACAATTACAACACATTTATTTTGATTGGATTAAGTTGTTAAATATTTATTTTTATTTATGTTTTTCGACCTGACATACGCTGTTAGCCTTAAGGGTTTTGCCAGCTTCACCGAACTTTTTAGGGCGAGTGCTTAAGGACCGTAGCCCCAAGGCAGCGGGCACAAGGGTGCCAGAAAGACTGAACCTCGGCTTAGGCTGCTGCCGACATTACGCTCCTGCCGGTTATACATTGATGAAGGTTTCATAGGTATCTATTTTTTATTAATGTGTTGGAATAATATATTGTTTTGGCGTACATCACCTGATGTTATGACATACGGTTTGCGAAAGGGGCGTGTCATTCTTCGTATGAAAAGCACTGTCAAACTATTTTACCTAAATTTCAAAATACAGTTTGGAACTACATACAAAATATATATAAAACGTAAGGATATAACTTGGGAGAGAATGCGATAGTAGTATCTATAAGATTTAACTCGCCAATGTTCATAGTACTTTAAAAATTCTCATCCGATCTCAAAACTTATGCAGCATCGGGTGCGGTCAATACTTCAAGGAGTGCCGCCTAGGAACATCGCATGACGTTGGTTTTTTGTTCTTTTTTTCTCTATACATTAAAGTAAAAATTTCTTTAGCATCAACGTTATTTGATATGATATATAACAAAAAAGTGACAGCAAAAAGAGTCAATAAGTCAATATATAACGTTTATAGAGAATGAGATAAAAGGCACAATGCAGTGTTTCTTAAAGAATACAAGCATTACAAATGGGTTAGTATGCGTTTATCTGTGAATGCGTATTACGAAGCGGATTTTTGAACTACACACACATTTTTTTTTATTTGGTTTGTATTGGTTTTGTATTATTGTGTATCATTATATTATTCAATATCAGTTTCTGCGTTAGTCGAAACGAATATGACAATGTTTTTAATACTAGTAGAAATCATGGACTTAGTAATCCTCAATAAGAATTAAATAGGAATGTTAAATAAAACATTTTTTAAAGGAAATCAATCCTACATAACAAATGTAGAAGTTATTTACAAGCTTTTTTTTTTCGAACTGACGTACGCTGTTTAGCCCCAATGGCTTTGACAGCTTCACCGAACTTTTTCGGGCGAGTGCTGAGGGCACTCAGCCCAAAGGCAGCGAGCACAAGGGTGCCTGTTTATAAGCTTAAACAAATAAAATGTACTATATAAATAAATACGGATTAGCTAGATTTAAATGTTGCAAAAGTAATAAATTGTAGTAAGTAATATATTTTTTTAAATTTTGTCTATGGTACCTATGGAAATATACTGTTCTGTCATATGGGTATATTATGTTAGATATCTGTCACTTATGTCATTTCTCTTTTTTCTATTGAGATTCGGTTGACTGCAGACTTCATGTTTGTTCGTCGCGGATGTTGTAGGCGGAGTGCATTGTGATATATTTTAGTTTTTAAAGCTCTCGTTCCACTTTTCGATAATATTCTTTTATTTTATTTGTATATATCCTAATAATAATCGAACACTGTGTTTTAATGTAGTGATGTAGTGTAGTTATACGATTTCCGAATTCATATTGTGATGTCATGATTAATTTTGTGCCAATCGTTGATGAAAAATGAGTGGAAGTGTCGAAGCGGACGTCTCTAGCCCTCTGTCGGATGGGCAGAGCACAACGTTGGATCCGACGATATCGAAATCCTCATCGGACAGTCAAAGTTTGAAGGAAGAAATTGGGGTAGGTCATGACAAATCTGATTCTTCCGCGTCGAAGCCGCACCCTATGGCTTTCACCATTGACTTCGGTCAAGGAAAGTCTGTTGATAATAAAAGGCTCGAAGAGTTAGCAAAGAAGTCGCTGGCGCGACATCAAAGAGTGCAGTCAATGTCTGTGAGTGTAACAAATAGCTTAACAAAGTCGAGTCCAACGCTTCAAAGGCCTCCGATGAGCGCCAAATTGCCGCGGAAAACACAAGGCTACAACTCTGAAGGTTACTTCTCATCAGACCAAGAGGACAGCGGCCTCTCTAACTCCGTAAGAGCACGTAACTCTATAGCACAAAAGGCTGCACACACAAGCCCCGTAACTAACAGACAAATAAAGTCTCCAGTAGCTGAAGCTGTTCAAAAACGTACACCTAAAAGTCCAGTAATAGATAACATTATGACTAGAAGTGAAAATTTTACATTGTCATCACGTCAAACTCTCAATTTACCATTAAAAAACAATTCCTACACAAAGGAAATTCATCAGATGCCTAGTTATAGAAATCCATACTCTCCGAAGCCCTTAATAGATGTTATTGACAACAGTCCTGAGGTATTAATGTTAACTGATATATCAAGTCCGGAATTAGATATCTTGACTCCTGATAACGGTCTTTCTGAACCGGAACATTCAAAAAGCCCTGTAGTACGAAAGGGCAGAGCTTCATCAGAAACTCCAGATTTGTTTAAAAAATGTCTGACAAAGGAACCATTGTACATAGATGATGATATAGATAGGCAGTCTAATAACTCTTCAACTGGTACTTATACGATAGAAGGAGATAATTATACGGAGGAACAAAAAGCACGGATGAGTATTGATAGAAATTATGCAAATGAATTGCTCAATGAAGAAACTCTAAAGAAAGGAACCAATGAAAGTGACCCAGAGCTAATATTTGACTTTTCTAACAGAGTCATCACTAAGGAGCCTCGTAGAGATACAGGTTTGAGGATACCGTTATCACAGAACAGTGCATTTGACACACCAAAAGTCTCTAAAGACAAAAATGTATTAGAAATTTCATGCTGTTATGAGTCACCAACCGAGAGTGATTTAGCTGTCCAGACATCAAAACAAATCAAATCAACAAGGAGCTACTTAGAAAAAATCAAGAATAGAGTAAGAACTATTACGGAGAAAACATTTGCTAAGTCCCCACCGAAGCATGAGGATGAACCTGACTTTGGTAGCTTCACTTCGGTAACCACATCAGGTGTTTTAAGCTCCAAATGCCTGTACAAGGTAGAGGTGCCAGTGCGAAGAAGATGCAGCTTAACCAAGTCCGAAATCGATCAAACTGATTACATTCATAGGTTATCTAGAGAGACATCGGTGCCTGTGTGTTTGCCAAGCACAAAAATTAATTTAGATGATGCAAAATTCGAGAGTACCGCTCTGAAGAACGCTCAGAAAGTTTTGAGAGATGACAGTGGTGTATCTACTATTGTAACACCAGATCAAGTTGTCGGAAAGCTGTCGAACTTGAGCCAGAACAGGTGTAAAGGTGACAAGACTTGGATCCAGGATTGGGCGGAGAGTGTCAAGAATTATAACAACAACACCTTAACTCAGGGCTCGGACGTAGAGAGGACTCCAGTCAGCCCACATCAGATAATTATAAAACGTAAGTAATTTTTACTTAATTAATATTGTGTTTATTATAATGCATAGTAGCAACATATAGAGCCTTTTTAGTAAAACCATTGAATGCGACAATTGCATTATTTACAGGAGAGAGTTTTATATTCCCAATTAAAAAGTATTTATGACATCTTTATAAAAAATAATGACTTATTGTTTATAATTAACCACTGATCTATTGTAATTTGAAATAGTGGCTGTTAACATACTGCTTCTAATTTACAAACACCATTTTAAGGAGGTTAAATATTAAAAATATTTTTAAGACTTTTGGCTCTTACAATGTTGTCTTGAAATGGCTCAATATAATAATTTATCAGAGATTAGCAGTTATACTTGTCTTTGAGTTGCTCTATATACAGAGTCAGGGGTCAACACGGCAGTGACTGCCGAAAAAAAATATATTGGTATGCATTGGTTTAGGCAGAAGGTATGGAGCCATGAGCGGCAGATTTTAGAAGCAGCAAATTTGGGATGTTTTTCTTTTGATGTTTAGAAACTGAAATGATTCACACTTATACATAGTATATTTCTTTACTCACTTATACATAGCATATCTCTTTACTCCACTGCCAATAAGTTTTTCGCGAAAAAAAGTAATCTATCTCCGTCTCCAGGATCTTATCTATCTATATACCAAAATTGATCACAATCGAGTCAGCGGTCTAGGCGTGAAAGCGTAACAAACAAACAACCTCACTTTCGCATTTATAAATATTATAGTTAAGTTATATAGTTCTAGTATAGAAGACTATTTTAGTATATAGTATAGTATGAATTATAAACCGGAAAAATTTGTTTGTTTGTTTGGACGTGCTACGAAAATTCTTTTTGTATTTGATAGAGCAATTATTGAGGGAGGTGTTCGGCTGTTTAATGGTACGCTGCCACCAATAATAGCAAAACGGTATTGAAAAAAGTTAGAAAAATGGACTAAAATATTAAATAATTATAGTTGTTCGGGAACGAATTCACAGACACATCTAATTAATATTATTAAGCGGAAACGTATGTTCGAACCCGTTTACCTTAGGAACTGCCAGTCAGATTTCAAAAGTTTCTTTCTGTCTTAAAGCGATGATAGCTCAGTGGTAGTGTGTAGGAACGTTGCGTTATGGGACGTGATTTCTAATCCAACCACCTAGAATGAGCTTGAAATTTCGGTGAAGAAAAACTTCGTGAGGTAACCATAGCATGGTGGTAGGGCTTTTGTGATGCGCGCCTGGTTAGCTACCACCCTCAAGTTGAAAATCTGCAGCCAAATACCAATAGGTGTGTTCCGGCTGTTGCACTTGAGAGCCAGTTCCTACACACGTTTAGCGTGTCTACTTGGGCCGTATCGTCATTTAAGATCAGGTGAGATTATGGCCATAACGCTAAACCTTAAAAATACACAACACTGCCACCAATAGGAGCTATTGTGTATTGAAAAAAGTAATGTCAAAAACAGGCGAAAATAAAAATTTATTTCCATGCGAACGAAGCCGCGCACATAGCTAGTTAATGATAATAATCAACAAATATTTTGCGAAAACGGTATACACACGTTCTCGGAAATCGAGCCACGGTCGTGTGTATTTATTTTTAGCACATCTGTTTTGGTCTAATTATATGACACGCCGAGGTCATACTGCCCGTAAAGAACCCATGCTCGTTTATTTACATGCCAGAAATCTTTCCTTTATTACCCCATCCATGGGAAAATTGCTCTATCACGGTGTTGGAAATAATACTATAGCTGTATACCTGCTTGTTATATACGACGTTCTGTTATATCTTTCAATTGTACCCTTCCTAGCTTAGCCAGCAGCCTATACAGCTGACACACCATTCTTATTCCCTTCCTTTCGTCTCTCGATCCATCCACCAGTCAGTCTTCCAAATGCCCTTTTCCTACAACGACGCTTGGCTCTGTTAATAATTTTTGTAGATCTTTTTCTTATTTTAATCAAATATATTCCAGTGTAATAGTAAAGTTTTTTTTAAAACCCAATTAAGGGTTCCTTTATAACAGTTCGCTTGTTATATGGGGTATCGAATCCATTTTTTTTAATTCCGTCAGGTTTTTCTTATCATTGACGCGTACCAACGAAACTTTTCCGCTTTCTAATATTAATATAGATTTTCAGAAGCCAAGAGATAGAAAAATCGCTAATTATTTGCTGTTTTGAGATACGTACGTACGTAATAAGGTCTCCAAATAGTTTGTAGGATACAAATGGATGGTCGTTAGTGGAAATGATAAACGATACCTACATAACAAAACCTACTCGTTGTATACTTTTGTTTTGTTTTCGAAATAAATAATAAATAAATACTTTTTAATTGCTAATGATAATTTAAAGTAAATATGCAAACAATATAAAATAATGCTTTTGAAAATACGTATGTAAATAACTACTATTGGGAAGCTAATTAACATAATTAGGTTGGTCTTTGTCCGTGATCATTAATATGAATTCAACAAGATTATTGTGTAGGTGGGAAAATAAACTTTTTTATTTATTTTTGAACTTATTTGAAGTCAATATTTGTTATACTCCTACCTATAATTAACCCATTCCTCCCCACTGTCATATTTTTAGCACACTATTTTCAAAATGTCTCTTTACGTATTAGGACTTTTATTTTTATTATTTAATCATTTTTTACAGCGAAAAAAAATTATTTTATTAGAAAAATTGTGTAAAAATATGAATTTCATCAGAAATAATAAAAATAAAAGTCCTAATATGTAAAAAGAAAATTTGAAAATAGTGTCCTAAAAATATGACAGTGAAGAGGAATGGAAAATTTTGAGGAACGCCATAATGAAAATAATTCCGGGGCTTAAAATTAAAAAATAAAACGAAGTTCGTCGATAGATTTTTTTAAAACGAAAACCAAGAATATATATTAACAACAAGGGAAATAGGTATCTACTTTTCTGTTTTTTTTTTTTTTTTTTTTTTTTTTTTTTTTTTTTTTTTTTTTTTTTTTTTTTTTTTTTTTTTTATGGATAACTACTTTTGACCCGCGGCTCTGCTCGTATTCTCTACCATTTTGAAGTAAATCGGAGGATGCAGTGAACATTTTAATACAAAGTTTATTCCTCTCCTGCTTATTTTTTTGCGAGAAAAAATGTTCTATCACCGCCTCCAGGTTCCCATCTATCGCCGGGGCGACGCGGTGATTGAGTGCACGAACCCGCGTCGCCCGAGCAAGGTGTCAGACAGCCGTGGGGTTTTAGTGGGTGTTTAAGTTTATATATATAGATAGATATTTGCGTACGACTTCGCGTCAAGGGACGTGAGTTCGAATCCAACCATCTACAATGAGCTTCAGCTTTCGGTGAAGGAAAACATCGTGAGGAAACCATAGCATAGTGGCAGAGCTTTTGCTAATGCCCGTCTGGCTAGCAACCACCCCTCAAGTTGAGAAACTGCCTCCATATGCCAATAGGTGTGTTCCGGCAGCTGCACTTGAGAGCCAGTTCTAAAACAGGTTTAGCGTTTCTACTAACTTGGGCGGTATCGTCACATAATATTAGTATATGGGTCAGATTTTGGCCATAGCTCTAAACCTTAACTAAACAAAAAATAAGGTGTAAAAAATGTGTATAGGATGATCCAACTGGAGAGATTGACGAGTCAAGTTTTTTTATTTATTTATCTGAATGTTACTGGGACATTGTGGTCCATCTATAGAATATTGGAAAGTATAGAACAAGGTCTCCTAAGCCGACTGCTATGTAAAGAGGTTTTCCTTAGCTTAACGTTGTTACGAGGATTCGAATTCACGTCCATCGACGTATGACGTTAAGTATATACAGCTATGCCCGCGAATTCGTTCAAGTAAAATGAAAAAAAAAATATTTAACATTATTTTTCTTTGGTTTTTGTAACTTTTTTCAATACAGCTTAGCTACTATTGGTGGTAGCGTGATGTTAAATACCCTTAATGTTTTCTTTTATAACTGCGATATAAAACGCGAAAAGAATTTTTTGATACTCTTAAGATAAGCTCGTTCAAACAAACAAACGTTCTCGCCTTATAATATTTAATATTAATATAGGTATATCACAATCTTAACTAATATCATAAATGCGAAAGTGAGTTTGTTTGTTTGTTACGCTTTCACGACTAAACCGCTGAAAAAATTATATTGAGTTTTGGTATAGAGATAGATGGGAACCATCTTTTGTACGTGGGATAAATGTATTTATCCATCCCCTCCCATTCGGGGGGGGGGGACTGATAAGGTATGCGGGACTCACCCGGCGCTGAGCACAATTTCGTCTGATGTTAACTAACGGTATAGTCCAAGATGGGAAAACGCTGAATTTGTGGAGGAATTGGCTCTCAAGTGCAACTGCCGGAACACACCTATAGGTATTTGACGGCAGATTTTAAACCTGAGAGTGGTAGTTAACCAGGCGGACATTCGAAAAAGCCCTACAACCATGCTTTAGTTTCATCACTATGTTTTCATTCACCGAAAGTTCAAGCTCATTGAAACGGATTCGAACTCACGTCCATTGACGCGATGCGGCGTCCGGACACACTACGAACTGAGCTGTCATCGCTTCGCAGTATATAATGATGTAATAATAAAACTGAATAGAGAAGAGATCGTTTTGTATTTAGAAAGGCCAGGGTCCCAAAAGCCTGATGAAGATACCAGCGCCACCAGATACCCAGATTACAGCATAGTCGGGTAGAAAAGTACATGAACAATAGTTATTGATTTTAACAAACAATAACTACATACTATCGTACGTGTCATATAATAACGTGTTCTTATCAAGACTTGATAAGGAAGTCGCATACAAACGGACCGTTCGATAATAAACTTTAACTTGGGGTGATAAAGTACAAGTTTGTATGTGGATAATGTCATCAATTGAGAGATAACGGCTAACAACAAAGTTCGCACGCGTTCAATGCATTTGCGTTTATGAACGAAATTTTCAAGGCTGTAGGTATAATGTATCATTATTTTACAAGTGTAGGTTCACTGGAAGCCACTGGTTCATTGAAATCCCCGCAATGAGCATGAGGTTTCGATGGAGGATAATATAGTGATAAAACCATTGTAGGGTTTTTAATGCCTTCTTGGCTAACAACCACCCGTGAATTGAAAATCTGGTTCCAAATACCTATAGGCGTGTGCCGGCGGTTGTACTTGAGAGCCACTCCCTCCACTAGGCTGAGCGTGTCGACAATCTGCGTCCACATCATCACTTAACATCACATGAAATCTATAAAGTATACTAACTAAACTTTCCTTACCTTGTTAAAAGGGGGTGGGGTAACTACCCATGCCACCGGAGCTATACCCATGATAACCATGTCTGGTTCTAGTCCACATGTATTAATATCTCTTTAAGGAGCTGATTGAGCTGATTTTAACGCCATGTTTAGAGCACCTAAGTATTTATCTATTGGCAAAAGGTGTTAGCGTTATCACGATATGGGATGGCTATAAAAGAAATAGTTAAAAGCGATAAGTAGTATCTAAATCCCGTTATCAAAAACCCTATTTTTTTTTATTTCACTTTTTTTTCCTATAAAAATAGTCGCAGATTAGGTCAGTGTCGATATATGAGTATCAAAATATATTTTTATATTATGTCTTTATAGATTGGCAAAGTTATCCAGCTGTGTCCTCCAAATCCCTTTTGTAGACGGCAGGTTAAAAAATTATCGCCAAATATCTGATTCGAATCTCGCCAGTGACGATTGGAGGCCACTCTCGCATTTAGGTTAAATTTGTTATAGGTATTAGTTGTCCTCGTTGACACTAAAATAATTAAAAAAAAATTTTGAAATAAAACATATCTTATGTGTTGTATTTGTGTGTAAAATTTTAAATGAATCCAAATTTCGTGACAGAGTAACAAACATAAAAAATCTATTTATAGTATTGATAAAGATCTAAAAACCTAAAGGTGTATCATTTGATGATCAGTCGTCTGTAATGCCATTCATGCTATGGCATCCTCGCCATGCCACCCACGTCATGCCGTCCGTGCTATTCCAGCCATGGCATGCCGACCTATCCACGCTGTGGCTCTATACCATTCAATGTCCGGGTAAAAACTTTTATTTAACCATAAAATACCATGAATATTGTTCATCTTATTTAAAACGTATGGTTGGTATTATTCAATGAATGTTATATTAACTGATTTCTCCGAATAGTATTGCGCGCCTCATAACGCAAACCGTTTGAGTTTATGTATTACTCTTAACATTCCGAAGTCGAGTAATTGTCGAGACTTTAATGATCATTATTTTAAGTCTTTTGCATATTTACGGCAGTGCAAATGTTTTATTATCCAGAGAAATACTCTCACTATCACACTAGATGATTTTTGAAGACATTTATTTCATTATGTACTTTAAGAAATCTTATTGAATAATTTTTTTTCATGCATGTTCGGACGTTTGTGTGTATGGATGTGTAACGATTACGCTCAGAAAACTTAATGTATTGGGACCATTTATTTTATAATAGCTCTAGAATGATATCGTATTATTTCCTATTTAATATGAATGCTTAAATCTATGTCATTCAGTTATAATTAAGTTATGTGGCGTGCAGTTTTGTATTATTTTATCATTATTGCGAGCTGTTAGTGATAAAAGCTGATAAATGAGAAATACTTTATTTATCCCTTAGTATTCAGTAGAACAATTATAAATTTTATCAAACTTTAGATGCTATTTTTAAAGAGATACGCGAATAACGAGACATATAGACAGACAGCTGTAACAACAAAATATTTTTACCTCTATACCCATATAAATTTAAATCAATAAAATGCTATGAGATATCCATTTTCAAACTAGAAATCTTGTATCTGTAAGATTCGCCAATTCTACGCTAATACTGGCTACATAGTATTCGATACAATTATGACTAACTATCAAACTATATTCTAAAAATCCAGTATATCTAGGAAAGGTCCGATTACCTGGCAACACCGAATGCCGCGCATTTCTCCCTCGAACAATACCAGAATATTTATTATTCCTCGGAATTTACGGGCGTCGAGCGCGTTGACCTCGCTTCAAGATGGCGTTACACTCTCGATACAATAAACTTTTATACCTCTTTGAATGCAGGAGCGTTTGAAACAATACACTAACTAAAATACGGCGTGTCTTAAAACAATACTTTCTTTTACAAACATAGATTGAAATAGGTAAAAATCATGACCACCGGATGCTCGGTTGGAAGTCTTTATGGACACCGAGTCAATGAGTGTAAGTTTGAATCCTTACAATGATCCCAAGCTATCGGCGAAAGAAAAGATTGTGATAAAACCATAGCACAGGGGTAGGGCTTTTTCTACTGCCCGTCTAGCTAGATCAATTTGATAATCTGCCACCAAATATTTATAGATGTGTTCTGGCAGTTGCACTTGAAAACCAGCCTATATAACTATATTTAGCGTATTCACCATCTTGGGACGTATCGTCACTTAACAACAGGTAAGATTGTGAACCTATAAAGTGTGTTTCTGGTCAAGAAACGAATTTCACATAGACTGGAAGTAATACTGAAAATTTAGTGCATAATCCTGGTGGTTCACACTCATTGAGTTCCACATACCGCTCTCAGAAGCCCAGTACGTGGGTGTGAGTTTATATGAGGCCTCCATAGACAGGGTCTGTGGGGAAAGGTCATTTTCTAAGAGCAAACTTTGCGTTCCTATACGACCAGCGTGTATAAGGGATCGTCCGTAGATTTGTTGGTATCTACTGCATCAGACGGGTTAGGTAGCAGACCCTGGATTTACTGCAAGTCCCAATGGCTTTTCCCGCTACATATTGAAGACTGAACCCGATGAGTCTTCCAATACGGACTCTCGCCTTTATCAGATCCCGGCTAATGCGTTTATACGCTGTGATGAGGAATAAGATTTTGAACACCATGTTAAGAAAAAAAAAAAAAATGGCTCCGTGGTAGCATGTGCGGAGAAAGCGGTTTAAACTAACAAAAAAGGTCTTCTAAATTAGTATTGAACAAATAAATATTTTCAATGATTTTTCTTTATTTCCAGCTCGCAGTCCCCACGGTGGAACTCCAACGAAGATACCGAGTCCTGTGGGGACTCTATTAAGCAGGCGGACACCGGTAAGCAATTGCATTTATTATCTATACATATATAAGGAATATTTAGTTAACTTATAGAGATGTGACTATGACCATTCGAAACGGAAACTTTCAGAGATGATTTAGGGGACTTAGATTTTTGATTCCGTTATAGCTTTATTATTTTTGATGTGAATCTTTTGAAGTGAAACTTCTTATGGGAGGGCTTTGAAATATTGATGCACAACCTCTGTGTGATGCTCGTTTGGGTTATGTCGGCTCGAGGTGATTAGAGAGCGAGAGAGAGATATAGGGCCTTGTCAAGTAAAACATCGTAAGAAACAACACACACTGATTTACTGGAGGTATTTAGGGGTTTGTTTAAAAAAACTGAAATAATTTTGAAGCGATGATAGCTCAATGTGTGATGATAGCGAGGGACGTGAATTCGGATCCACCTATAATGAGCTTGAGCTTTCGGTGAAGGAAAATATCGTGAGGCAACCATACATAGCATGGTGGTAGGGCTTTTTCTGATGCCCGCCTGGCTAGCAACCACCCTCAAGTTGAAAATATGCCGTCAAATACCAACAGGTTTGATTCGGCAGATGCACTTGAGAGCTAGTTCCATTTAGTCACTCGGTTACCGCATATAAGAAAATAATTAGAACAAAGAGTGGAAGTATTACAAATGAAATGCATACGTGATGGGTGTTTAAATGGTTATGTGTATGTAATTTAATTTAATTTTCTTAGTGTATTTTTTATTGTATCTTAAATTTGGAATATTTCTTAATCTGATGCTAATGTTGTTGTAGTTGTAATGTGTCTCGTTTTACTTTTCTGTTTAGGTTTTCTGTACCACAAATTCTTATTATTATTTAATTTTTAATAGATTGACATATAATAATAACTTTGACTGTGTATGTTTCATGATATATGCAGAAACTTAATTGGAATATAATAATTTATTGTGTATACATTTATAAGGATAAAAACTTTATGTATCCGAAATAAATAAATAAATAAAATGTAATTTTCTAGCTGCAAGCGAGCTTTTAACTCGCTAAAAGTAGTTTTGTGTTGAATGTGAAACCTCGAAAATAGTAAGAGTAGCATATTGATAAATATTGTATGTCATATAGTAAATATATATTTATTTTTGCTGTTTAAGATACGCAGTTATTTGAACGTGCTTTGAAACGGTTAACTGTTATTGATTCTTATCCTCTAACAGCCAGTATGTTTCCTGTAGTGCTATATTAACTGACTGAGCAGACGTCGTCTTGCCTTTTCCAGTAGCTCGATCATAGCGCCATGTATTACGTTTAAAAGTACCATAAAATCCTTACCTATTAAAAACCATATATGAATATCAACCAAGTTTTAATGGTAATTGGTCGAACGGAGTTAGAGGTTAGAGTTTTGTCCTAGACGCTATAAGAATACGCACGTATCCGGTTATGTTGGTGACTCATATAATATAAAGTAATACTAAAATAAGTAAGTATATTAATGAATGAATGGATATTAAAAAAAAATGTTTTATTAGGTAACAAGTATCCGAAGTGTTGATTAAGTATTTGTTATCAACCTTATGAATTTCCATCAAATTTCATCAAATTCAAAACCAGTTGTTTCGGAGTGATGTACGTACGTGACAGAAGGAAGAAAAACTTTAGTTGTTTTTTTGTATGTCCATAGCAATGTTCAGTGCGATTATAGTAAAAGAAAATGATGTACAGATTTCACTTTGTTACAGTTAAATTATATGTATATATAATAGAGTTATACGCAAATTCGTTTGCGTGGAACTAAAAGTTTTCTATCAGTCTTAATCCTTTTCTGTAACTTTTTGATGCGAAACGTCTATAGGCGAGGATAAACATGATTGTTAGCGTGGCGACGCATCGCCACTCTATGTTTTTTTTTTCATCATTATGCCATATTTATTACCTGTCGAAAAATGCTTTTATGCATATTATCTGTACAAATTAATTTCTATATTTCACATTTATCAGGCGTATCACGATGACTAATTTTTTGTAATACAATTTTGGTCCTATTGATGGTAGCGTGATGTTAAATATCCTATAAAGCCTGTCTTGATGGTTGTGCTATTAAAATACAAAAGAGTTCGATTCCAACCGCGGTCGCGAACGGACGTATCCGTGAGCTCTCGCTGATTGTTTTCGAAATCGATTGCTGCGCCTTGCCGCGCCGCCTATTGTTCCTTTGTCTTACGTCTCGTCGGCAATAATCCGTCTATTGTTGCCAGTTCGTGCTACAGATAATTAGTTCTTGTTAATCTTAATCTATTGTTTGGTTATCGTGTCAAGTTTACATTGTGAAAATTCTCTTAGTTTTTATTGTGAATTCCAAGTATTGCTTTTTGTTATTGTGAATTAGTGCAGTGATTAAAGTACCGCCACTGTAAGTACGCCGGTCACCGGCTGCCAACAAAGGTAAAACTTATTTTACCTTAAGCCTTTTATTACAGGCCAGACTTCAGATATTGTTTTTTTATTTCTTTTCTCTTTCCAAATTTGCACGTGCAGTAGATAGTATTTAATTGTTATTTCGCCGAACTCGGGATAGTTTTTTAGTTTTTGCTAGCCGCACCCCCCTGCCCTTCCGGCAGGGAGGTTTTATTTTTACATCGGCTACTTCCTTATAACCTTACCCACCCCAAGCCCGCTACCCGATATGGCGCATCGTAGCGAGCTACTGCTCAATAGGTTACGCGCTTTCATCGAAAAGGAACAGCCGGACCTGTTCCAGAAATTCCTTTCCACCCAAACCCACCAACACCCACACGCACAATATGTTCGCGCTCCACCCGCCGGAGCAAACGCGCCGGCGCACCGCCCACCAACCCCAGCCGCAACCACTTCCCTACCCATCCGCACTCCCGCAGCCACGGCGACCGCACCGGCACGCCGCCCAGCATCTCCACCGTCACCTCTACGTACGCGCTCCCGTTCCCGCTCGCCTGTCACTCGCCAGGCACAAGTATCCGACGCTCCCGCGAACTGTTCCTCGCGCACCCAGTCGCCTTCAGCGATTCCTACCCCTTCACCTGCATCTCAACCATTTGCAGAGATGATTTCCTACATGTCCCGTCCAATTCCCACGGCGAATTCCTTCTCGCCGCTCTTGTGTGAGTCAACCCCTGAAACAGAGACCGAAATGGAAGCCATAGATTCAGAGGCTAATCCCGAAACTGGCTTCACAGTCGTTACCAGGACGAAACCTAAAAACAAGCGGGTGCTATCACCCGACACAGTTGAAACTGCTGCCTCTAAAGCCAGGCGCGCTAATAACTCTCGCGTGCCTCAGCTATCTGCAACTCCCTCAAGCTCCGCAATTCCTGCAACACCAGCTGTACACGCGCAACCCAAAATTCGTGCACCTCCCCCGGTTACGATCAAAGATAAAACCAAGTGGCTGAACATCTCTACTCAGCTAAACACACAAAAAATACGCTATACTAGCGCTTTGAGTACCCCTTCAGGGATTCAAGTAAAAGTCCCAACAATAGAGGACTACAAAAATCTTACTGCCTTCCTCAGAGGAGGCAAACACGAATTCTACACCTACACTCTAGAGGAAGAACGCCTTCTGCGCGTAGTTCTGAGACGCGTCCCAAAGGAAATACCCGTCGAAGAGGTATTCTCGTCCATCAAAGAACAGAACTTCCCTGTCCGTGAAGTACATCGTATGTACCATACCTTCACTAAACAAAATTACGATATGGTTCTTGTTGTCCTTGATCGCACCCGGGAAGGTAAAGAAATCTTCTCGCTCACCTCAGTCTGCGGTCTCTCCGGTGTCACAGTCGAGATCCCACATAAAAAACACGCCCCGACTCAGTGCCACAACTGCCAGGCATACGGTCATTCCGCTAGAAACTGCCACATAAGGCCCCGGTGCGTCAAATGTCTAGGTGATCACTCCACTAGGGAGTGCCCACGCATGCCCGAAGCAGTCGAACCTCCTAGTTGCGTCTTATGCGGCAAGGCCGGACACCCTGCGAATTATCGCGGCTGTGAACGTGCCCCACGCACGAGACACGCTCGCGGCCCTCATCGAGCGCCCTCAACGTACACCGCGGCAGCACGTCCCGCTCCACCACCGCTTATTTCTAACCAAGCCTTCCCGAGCCTCCCTGGTCCTGCGCGTGTTACTCCTGCGCATATATCCGCACAAGCCTCAACCACTGCGTGGGCCATTAAACCGCAACCTGCGAAACCAATACCTGCAAATTCCACCACGTCCGCGCCGTCATCCGCCTTCCATGGCCTCGATTGGCTCGCAGGCCTTCTCAAAGAACACCTTGTCGACGACATCATCGCGTTTGACGATATGATTAGCTCGAGTCGCGACTTCGACCGCCTCAAGGCCATTAAGGCCTTCCCAGACATTGCGCGCTCCATGCAACGCCTCATTCGCGCTTCCCCGTAATTAGTTTGCAATGGAGGATAGAATTAGACCCCGTGGCCTTTCTTTATCCTTTTTTAATGCGCGTAATTTAAAACCTCAACACGACTTAGTAGCTAGCTTCCTTAAGGAGCGGCAAATAGACGTGTTTCTCATACAAGAGACACTTCTTAAACCGAGCGTTCGAAATCCCGCGATTGCTAACTACAAAATAGTAAGAAATGATCGTACCGGTGTAAGAGGCGGCGGCACGCTCATATACTATAGAAACTCACTATATTGCATGCCAATAGATCCTCCCGAACTCACCAACTTAGAAGTGTCGGTGTGCAGAGTGGGCATGACCGGTCATCCTACTATTCTTATTGTTTCCGCGTACCTCTCGCCCAATAAAACTCTCCTTCAGTCGGATCTGGAGGCACTATTCGCGCTCGGCGATTCGGTTATAGTGGCCGGTGATCTAAATAGCGGGCATATTCAATATAACAACCCGCGTACCACCGCTAATGGCAGGATACTTTATTTGTTAGAAAATGCGCTTAACTTCGACGTGATTGCTCCCTTAGAGCCAACTCATTACCAAGCTAACTGCCGCCCCTCAGTATTAGACGTAGCCATATTAAAAGGGGTCGCGCTTCAGGTGCGGCAAATCGAAGTCGTACATGAACTAGACTCCGACCACCGGCCAGTAGTTCTGCAACTCGGTCACCCGGGTGACCACACTCCCGGTTCAGTCAAAGTAGCTGACTATCTCAAGCTCAGACGGTATCTCTTTAATAACCTCGCCTCATCTCACTTAGATAGGATCCCCAACGAGATAAAGTCTGTGGCCGATGCTGATCTGGCAGTTGAATCTCTAGTCGGTCACCTCCAGAATGCCATCAGGGTAACCTCGAAAGAGGTAAGGGCGGTAAACGATCGCCGTTTCATACTCCCTGATGACATTCGAAGATTGATCACGGAGAAAAACGCGGCAACACGCGCGCACGATTCCTATCCGACGGAGGAAAATCGCATAAGGCTACGTAACCTACAAAGATCAGTTAAATCTCGTATCTCTGAACTCCGTGGTCAAAGATGGGACAGCCTTTTATCGGAAATCAAACCGTCTCATCTCGCCTTCTGGGATCTCGTTCGTAAACAGAAGAGCAGCTATTCGTCCTCGATGCCCCCGTTAGATAGAGGCCCCGGCAATTCGCCCGCCTTCGAAAGTATAGATAAGGCAGAGTATCTCGCTGCTACTCTCGAACAACAGTGTTCTCCCAATCCTATGAATATCATACCAGAGATCCCGAACACGTCGGGAGGGTCGATCAAACAATACAAGCAATAAGAGAGACCCCCCCGATCGAAAACTTAGACCCAGTTACAACTGACGAAGTCTTCGCGATCATAAAAGCCCTTAAGCCAAGGAAAGCCCCCGGTCCTGACGGGATTAGGAACGAAGTCCTTAAACTTCTCCCTGATAAACTCATAGCCCTTCTAGTCTGCATCTTTAATGCGGCCATAACTCACTGCCACTTTCCAACTGCTTGGAAAAGGGCAACGGTAGTAGGTATCCGTAAACCCGGAAAAAAGGCATCTCTTCCGGAAAGCTACCGCCCGATAAGCCTCCTCAATACGATTGGTAAGATATACGAGCGACTCCTTCTGAACCGACTTCAATCAACTGTCTCAGACAAATGTCTTTTACCACACGAGCAATTCGGCTTTCGACCGAAGCACTCGTGCACTCACCAAGTGCTCCGCCTCACGGAGCATATTCTCTCCAATTTCACGGAGCTACGCCGTCCAAGGCGCACGCTTGCTGTATTTTTCGACATAGCCAAAGCATTCGATAAGGTCTGGCACGAAGGCCTCATATATAAACTCAATCACTTTCAAGTTCCGGACAGACTAGTCCGCATAATCCTTGCTTACTTATCGGACCGCTCCTTCTGCTACAAAGCGGACGGAGCTCTATCCTCACCTCATCCAATACGTTCAGGAGTTCCACAAGGCTCCATATTAGCGCCTTGCCTGTTCAATTTGTTCGTTAGCGATATACCCGAATTCCCCGACGTCGCAGTAGGGTCCTACGCAGACGACACAGTTATCTTCAGCTCGGGCAGGAATAGGATTCACGTATACTACCGCGTCCAAAGAGCCGTCTCTAATTTCGGGTCCTGGTGTCTTAAGTGGCGCATAGGAATTAACCCAGAAAAAAGTGCGGCTATCATGTTCGATCCTCACGCGAGAAAGAACATAAAAAAAACATTACACCTTTTCGGCGTCAATATCCCTTGGACTAACCAAACTAAATACCTTGGTGTAGTATTAGACAGGCACCTTACCTTTAACAAACATATAGATTACGTACAGAAAAAAGCCTCCCGGGCTATGGTTCTACTACGCAATCTAACTTCCTCCAAGAGCAAAATGTCACTCAGGCATAAGCTCATAATATATAAAGTATGTATCCGTCCCATACTTACATATAGCTGTCCCGTATTCGCTCACGCTTCGCGAACCACCCTTCGCAAACTACAAGTGTTGCAAAACAGATTCATGCGCATAGCCGTCCAAGCCCCGTTCTATGTCCGTAATGTAGATCTCCATAAAGATATGGAACTTCCGTCCATGTATGCATATATTAAACACCTTACAAAGAAATTTTTTGAAAATGCTGAACTTCATCCTAACCCCAAAATAGTACACGCAGCTATACTTCCAATCCGCACGCTAAAGGTTTTGCGCGCCGGCCACGCAATTGCTTCTCCGACCCCGTCGATAAAATAACGAGATTAAACGCGCTTCTCCCTGCTGTCTCCAGCAATCGCTCGTGTCCGCGCACACGCCCGCGCAACCGCCGTCCTCGCCGTCGAGGCCGAGCGGATAATTTGGCTCCCGCACACCCGCCGCGGCCTCCCTCCGCAGACGCCTGAGCCTTGGTTCGATCCTCCGGGTAGGAGCCCTCGAGTGACTCTGCTCGCGCGATACAGTGACACTCTACATCACTGAGAGTACACCATGACACCGCATTACATTCGTGCACACTCACACGTTAAGTACACGGTTCTGTTAGGGACTACCTTCGCGGCCCTGAGCTGCTTACCTAATAAGGTCGTTGTTAGGATCACTAAATTTGTAAGACAAGACCTGTTGGTTAGTCAGGATCGTGAATATTTTTCACTTACCGGCAGCAACCCAAGCCGAGGAGGCCGTTTTGCCGACCCTCGTGCCCGCTGCCTCGAGGCTGAGTGCCTTCAGCACTTGCCCCAAAAAGTTCGGTGAAGCTGTCAAAGCCCCTGGGGCTAACAGCGTATGTCAGTTCGAAAAAAAAAAAAAAAAAAAAAATACAAAAAATATTTTTTTAAATCCGACTGGTAGTTTTTAAGATTAACGCGTTCAAACAAACAAACAAACTTTTCCGCTTTATAATATCAATTAATATACTAATTCAAATCGTTTGATTAAAAAAATAGGATAATAATATCTCTTTTTTATTATTCAATAATCTACTTCCGTTTCGGAAACGACATGGCGTGAAGAGACGAAACTGTAAAGAAACTCTCCAGCAATCCCTCTTTTTTTACATGCTTTTTATTAGTTTCACTTGTAAATTTGTAATCGACTCCTTTGGACTTGATTTTGGACCACTTCAAACGCTCATATTTCATTTGAATTTCGTAGACTTATCGAGGACCGATGACAATACACTAATTTGATAAAATTACTCTATTATTTAATTTGCGGAATAACATTTGTTACTTTATACAACTTTCATCTATAGTCGATGAGGCAGGAATTGATGCTAATTATAATTTCCAATCATTCTCTTTAACCGATATATTTAATATTAACAAATTTATCGATTACTAAAGAGAATTTTAATCGAATAAAATAAGCAACAATTTAAATTTACAATTTTGAAGGAAAGAGCCTTGTTCGCTATTGTAATATGTAATGAATGATGATTGAGCTACCGATTAATTTTTTTCTAATAAAAATAATAGTAAAAAAAAAAAGAAAAGCAACGTTTTTATAAAAAAAATAAAAAAATGCACTATTCGTAATTCAAATTCATGAAAATCTATTTTCCAGTTTGGTTTGGTTTTCTATAAAAGCGTGTTTTTTTTTTGTTTTTTTTTTTTTTACTATTATTTATTATCATGTGATGTATGTAATAGATATGTCGTCTCCCCTTTTATTAAAATGAGAAGATAGTTTAAGTAAGCTCTGGCGATCAATATGGCTGTCGGTAATCAACGCGATTTGATTGTTTGTTATTCTGTATGCACGACAATGGTGTTCTAAGAATCTTTGGCAATCGATGCCGTTGTACTGATACACACGCTGCTATCATCACGCCAACAGAAAGCCTGGAGAAGCAGGGGGCAGTTTATGCAATTATTTCTCCCATTGGCGTGCGATCAAACTGACATTGTATCTAATTCTTTACTCGTAACGAAAGTACTGGAAGGTATGCACAATCGCGTCGATCATTCCATCTTCCCCCACCATCTACTATAGTTCACTATCTATCTATCTATATCTATTAAAACAGTAGAACCTCTATAAGTCGAACATCAAGGGAGACGCCGAAAAAATTCGACTTAAAGAGTTTTCGACTTATAGAGAATTAAGAAGAGAGATTTTGGTGTTAGAAGCGAAGGGAACAATATATTTTTTCGAGATTTGGAGGTTTTCAACTTATTGAGGTTCGACTTAACGTGGTTCTACTGTATTTTAAAGCGAAAAATTTTATTTGTTTGTTCGAACACGCTTATCTTAGAAACTATCGACCGGAATAAAAAAAATTTTTTTTAATTGTTAGAAAAATCATAGCGAAATGCTTTAGGCTATTTAACATCACGCTACCACCAATAGGAGCAAAGCTGTATTGAAAAAAGTTACAAAAACGGGCAAATATCCATACTAACATTATAAACGCGAAAGTGAGTTTGATTGTTACGCTTTCACGCCTAAACCACTGAATGGATTATGATCAATTTTGGCATAGAGATAGATGGAAACCTGGAGACGGGGTTAGGCTACTTTTTCCCTTAACGCGTTAGAAGACACTGTCATCAAGTTATTTGTTGCTTGAAAGCTCAGTAACGTTTGCTAGGTCAAGCTGGTGTATTATATTGCAGTTATGTAGCGACATCGCTCTGATGCGATGATAGCTCAGTTGTAGTGTGTACGACTTCACGTCAAGGGACGTGAGTTCGAATCCACCTACAATGAGCTTGAGCTTTCGGTGAAGGAGAACATCGTGAGGAAACCATAGCATGGTGATAGGGCTTTTTCTCATGGCCACCTGGCTAGAACCATCCTCAAGTTGAAAAATGGCCGCCAAATACCACTATTATCCACTTGAGAGCCAGTATCGCCACAGGCATAGCGTGTCTACAAACTTGGGCCGTATCGGCACTTAAGATCAGGTGAGACTATGGCCATAACGCTAAACGTTAAGCATAAAAAAAACAGTCAAAAGACGTCCACTATTGGACATTGGCTTCCCCAAAGAATCACCACAACGAACCCTGTCACAGAACTTGCGTTTTGAAAAGTCATAATCATAAAACGTTATTTCATGATAATTGCATGGTGGTAGAGCTTTTTCTTCTACACTCGAAGCTAGTTATCACCCTCAAGTTGAAATCTGCCGCCCAAAATCATAATGTGTGTTCTGGCAGTTGCCCTTAAGAACCTGTCCCTCTCTAGTGGAGGCGTAGTCCACCATCTAGAGCCACATCTGCATTTAACATCATAAGCGATTGAGGCTATAACGCGAAAATATATAAAGTGTAAAGAAATAATGGTTTTCCCCGAAGATTGTCATAATGAACGATCCTATCTGGGAATTTAAAATATATAAAGTAATTAAACACGTTTTTTTCTTATTTTAGAGTGAAAACAGTGCCACGAACAATATAAGAATGTTTTCTATGTTCATTCCGCTTGATGGTGCCCAATAGATCTGCATATAGAAGAATCTTGAAGGGAACTTTTTAAAGGTTTTCATTTGTTAAAAATAAAGCTTTCTGGAATTTTCTTTTAGAGTATTATCATTTCGTAGACGTTGTAGAATCGGTAAATCACTTTTGCAGAGTACAGTGTAAGTCCATCCGTAACGTCGAAATTGCTTGAGATTGGTTTTTGAAGTGACACTTTTTTGCAATCGTTGTGATTTCAAACTCGATGAAACGAAGAAGCGAGTCCATAGAGACAGAAACACGTAAATGCTGGAGGCTGCTGAAATGAGGATTCAGCCGGCGAGAGAATGAGATAGAACACATTACACGTTCTCAATTTCCTCTTTGTGCCACGCTCGTAGCGTCCCCACTATCGTCTACTAAGCATTGTCCATATGTATTCTCAATACTATTCAATAAGTAATTTTAATCAGGGACATTTCAGAAGTTTCACTTCTACCGTGTGTGACTTGCACACACACACAATTTTTTTTTTTGCATCATAGATATAGCTTTATCGTCACAATCTGTTATACTTTATATTCACAATTTTTGATATAATAGTGGGCAAACGAGCAAGCCTCTCACCTGATGGTAAGTGATCACCGCCGCCCATAGACACCCACTACACCAGGGGAGTCGCACGTGCGTTGCCGGCCTTTATTCTGGACGGACTGGCTCTCAAGTACAACTCCCGGAACACGCCTATAGGTATTTCGTGTCAGATTCTTGAGGTTGGTATAGGAAAAGCCTTACCACCATGATATGGTTTCATTAAGATGTTTCCCTTCACCGAAAGCTCAAACTCATTGTAGAGATCGAACTCGTGACTATTGAAAGTAAGTCCGTAGACATTATACTGGTGATCATTATTGCTTCGATTTAGCCAATTTTGGTCACCGCTGTAGTCGGGCGGGTTGTATACTTGTTTGGTGCCTCAATTGTAGAGAAAAATGATTTAATGTTTATAACAGCAAATGGATTGTGTGTTGCAATGGAAGCGTTGTTCCGCACTGTAAATGTGAGGTATCGAGTAACTCGGCGATTATTATATAAATCGCCACTGGTCATTCACACGGAATCGATGGACAATTAGTTTCCTACGTTATGGACAGTTTTATTGCAAGCGACGTATTTAAAAGAAATAGATCACTATTACGTTTAATCTTTCTCTTCGAAGTGAAACATTATTTACGCGTATTTTGCGGATAGTGACCGAAAGTGAACAGTCACGCGCATGTCGGTGACGCTGAGTAATCATCTCCACATGGCATCGTCGTCAATCATCACCAAATACCCACAAAAATATTCGCCAATTCATGTAATGCCAAAGATCACGGAGGGATTTTACATTTTGAGACCATCCATAAACCACGTTTAGAGGTATGGAGGAGCTCGAGGAAATTTGGGAAGGGGGAAAGTGGGTTTGAATTTTGTGACGTTACATTTCGTAATCTAATATGCGAGGCACAAAAGTTAAGTATTGAAAAAACCCTCCGAGAAAATTGATCGTATAGCAAACAAAATAATAAATTGTTGTTACATTTTCCATGTTCATGATCATCTTTTTCAGGCTTATTGATTATCAAAGTACGTCAAATGGAAGGACATGAAATCTCATGATAGAGATTTTTCTAGAGAAAAAAAAAATGTTTGAAGCCCGTGGAACTTTTTTAACGCTAGCAAAAATGTGGAAAAATTTCTCTTGATTACTCCAGAATCGAATATGATAAAAAAGTTAATGGCCAGATCTAAAAATGGACCCCAATGAACCACGTGTTCACAGCATTGTACTCGGTTTCGGGGTCAATAAATATGGTCGTATCGGTTGGTGTATAAAAGTGTAATAACACTGAGTGTCAATAAAATGATTTTATCTTTCGATAACGTTCTGAAGGTTCGTTTACATCTGACGTTAAATTTGATTTACTTTTATACGACTTTTAATTTGGCTTTCAATTACATGATCGTTTCAAACCGGTACTTGTTTTTAGCTATTTACTAATTTTATTTCGATAGATCTGTTTCCTACTTGGATTTTTTGGCACGTTCGTAGTCTTCAATGGTTTTTTTATAATATAGAAATTAAATGCAGCTCTAACACGCGACTAGCTTTTTGATAATTGCTTGACGTTTCGGCCAGGTTACACAGGCCCTGGTCACGAGTCGACTAAAGTGTTGCGGTGTCTTCGTTATGGAGGACAGTTTCTAGTAACTACCCTCTTCCCTTTCTACCCTTTCTAGTAACTGTGTAGTATAGGTAGCGTTTTCCGTAATAAATATTATCTGTGTTCGTGACTTCGTGCGTGTAGTATTCAAATTGATTTTACAATCTTTTTTTTTTTGTTTGATAGTAAAGGTTTATCGTTAAGGCCATAAACTCACCTGTTCTTAAGTTACGATACGGTTCAAGTATCATCTAAACCTGTGGAGGGATTGGCTCTCAAGTGCAACTGCCGAAACACATCTATTGGTATTTGGCGGCAGATTTTGGGAAGAATCCTTGATGCGGAGTCCGTACACATTACCACTGAGCTATCATCGCTTCAGGGAAAATACTTATTTCTGGATAAAAAATATTCATTGTCTTTTTCTGTATCTCATTCGGCCGCCGCGTAGTATCTTTTCGCATTCGTCTTGTTTAGCGTTATTATAAATTTTACTCGGCTCCTAATAGTTGTAGCGTGATGTTAAATAGTCTATAATAATCTTCTATAAAAAACTGTCAAATGCATACAGAATTTTTGAAATAGCAGGTAGTTTCTGATATTATCGTATTTAAACAAACATAAACTCATTAGATTTATTATATTACTATACATTTTCAAATAAGTCTGTCATATTGTCCTGTTAGTCAGGTTCAAGGAATTTATCTCTGTCTAAAGCGATGTCGTAAACGAGGCGATCTTATCGGCCCGTGTGAACGAACTTTTTGAAATGTATTTTAATAACGCACATGTTTCCTGACGCGGCCGTTAGCTCTTTCAGGTTTAAAGTTCAAATAATATCTTATGGGGTTCGGTTTGTTATGTATTTTAATTGCTTTGGATGTACGATTTAATTAGCACAACTGTCTATAATATGTTTCCGTCTGATATCTTAGTAAAGCGAGTATATCTTTATGCTTTATACGTTCCTAGACGAGTCGTCAGTTTGTCATGACATTTTAGTGAGTTTGGTGGTTCTTTAAGTGACATCTTTATTCACGTTGGGTAATTTTAGAAATGGTGATAAGCACAGAACTTGTTACCCATCATCCTTAGATACATATACATATACTATAGGTGCACTCGCCCAATGTTTTTATGGCATAGGGGGCAAACGATCAAGCGGACCACCTGATGGTAAGTGATCACCCTTGCCCATGACTACCGACACCACGGGAATTGCAGGTGCGTTGCCGACCTTTATAGGGGGGACTGGCTCTTACGAGCAACTACCGGAATACACCTATTGTTATTTGGCGACATATTTTCAACTTGAGGGTGGTAGCTAGCCGGGGGGACATTAAAAAACGCCCTACCACCATACTATGGTTTTCTCATGATGTTTTCCTTAACCGAAAGCTCAAGCTCATTGTAGGTGGTTGGATTCGAACTCATGCTTCCACTGAGTTATTATCGATATTTTTTTTTTTTACCCTTTATACGTAGTTTAATGGCCGACTTAATGCCATAGACAATCTCTGACAATCAACCTTAAGTTGATGCAGAGATAAAACATGGTAGGTGGAAAGCAAAAAACGAAGAAAGGACATACAGACTATTAGAATATTAAGACTAACGATAATAAATATATACTATGTACTAGGTTGTTTTACCTTTTCCAGTATTCAATCACATCGACTACAGCGACATCTATTGCGTTATAATCCCTCATCCTGATAAAAGTATCCTATCTCTCAGGTTGGATGAAACCTGCACGCGTGTGCAAAATTTGGTTAAAACCGGTGCACTAGTTTAGGAGTTCATAGCTTACAAACAACACGTTTCAAACAACAACAAGGAAATGAAATAATACACTATTTCAATCTATACACGAGTACTTAAATAATAAATACGAATAAATAATAATGTCAATACCCATAAAATATAATGAAAGACTGTATTGAATCGATTCTGCCAAGAAAATGCTTGTAAAAATGTCGCACCTTGCCTTTTAAGCGAATCAATTTGTATTTAGCAGACATAAATAAATGGACGAATAAGAAACTTGATAATTAAATTGTTAAATTATTGTCAATACAATTATTTCAGAGTTATAAGTTTTCTCTTCCACCGTCAATCCTCGATGACTGGTTCCTCTTTTATTTGCCATGTGCTGACGAGTAAAAGTGTTTGAAAAAATAAAATAATCTAAAACGAAATAGCGGTTCAGTGCATTCTAAAGATCTAATACCGGTTCTTTCACGAATTTTAGTCTTATTTCCATGTGGTTACGTCGGATTATCCGTTTAAACCGGCCTAGGTTCAATTTTAAACTGATCCGCGGCTGGAAACGTTCGGTTAGCGACGAGATTTATACTCGGTACGTGGCTGGAATTAGGAAGTCAGATGCAATCGCACTATAATTGGAAACCCGTTGTTTTTTTTTTTATATGAAAACTGGTGTAGCGCGTTTTGTGTAGGGAGTAAATTCATGTAAGTCGTCATCGACATGGTCACGTGACGTGTTAACGTACACACTATATCTGTTCTTATTTGTATACCCATTTTTTATTTAACATGTAATAATTCATTTGGTTTTGCAATAATAATAACTGTTTGTTTATAGTTTTAAGTTTTCACATATGTCGGCTGTCCTCGTGACTGCTGTGTGTGTGTTTTTTTTAATTATAGTTCTTTGGCGTCAAAGAAGAATACAGTTCGCACTGATGTCTAGTGTTTAGGGGCAAACCATTAAATACGTAAGGGTCTCGAGGGAACACAGAGTGCTTTAAATCGATACATCTTTTTATATATATCTTTATAAAAGTATACTATTACATACATACATACATACAGTAAACATATATTACATACATAAATTATATAAAAGCCTTTTCAGGAAAAACAATTTTTTTTTTTATTAAACATCTTTATTAATACAACCTCTTAATAATTATCTTTGTAAATTGGAAGCAGTATGAAATGAAATGTGGTAAAGAGGTAAAACTTTGTATGAAACTTTTTATTGCGTCATCCGATTTGACAAATTCAATGTTAACGTGAGCGAAGCCGCGGGTAGTAACTAGTTTTGTAATACTATAAATATGTAGTTTCTGATTCAATTATCAATTCGACGCCTAAGAATTGACGTTCAAACATAATTTTATTCCGATCGGAAACACCATAACATCCATCGGGAATATAAATTGCCTTTTTAAGGTTCTTACGCTTGGAAACTTCAAATAATCGAATAGACGTATATCGAGGAGTTGAAATATGTCGGTCAGGTTCAAGTTTCTTTTAAAATAACACATAATTAACCGGATATGCCTGTCTGTTAATATATATAGAGGCTCCAGCACGTCGCATGTTGAGTAGATGGGAAGATATCTGTCTACCTGTCCATCCTTAGTAATATAATAAATGTGAATGTCAGTTTGTTCAAGTCAAATCATTTATTTCTTATAACAGGATTATAATATATACATTTTTTTTTAAATCGGAAAACTACTACTGTTTCGGAAACAGCATGGCGGTCTGGAAGAGGAGAAACGGCGAAAGAGACTTTTCAGCGATCGCTCTTTGTAACACGTGAATACAGTTATCAGAACTTAAAAATATCAATAACTAGGTTTCACCCGCGGCTTTGCTTACGCTAATGATGAAATTATATCAAAGGAGAGACTGGACAAAGGAACATTAAAACGATTTCTTCTCGTAGTCATTTATACGCGGGCCGCTCACTATTTTGGCGATAATGGCCTACACATAAAATATAGATATATGCTGTCCCGGGCTTCTTTGTAGAACTCTTTAAGAGAAACATTTCCATTATACAATATATATATGCAACTTTAACGGTTTTTGCAGCGCACGCCAGAATAGCTCGCATATGGCAGTATTTTTTCCTACTCCCTTGACACTTATCGTTATATCTTGGACAAATCACACAATATCTTTATAAATCATAGCCTATGTGTTATTCCGATGCATAAGCTATATTATTGTAAAGTTTCATGAAAATCCATTCGGTAGTTTTTACGTAAAAGTGTAACAAACATCCACACATGCTTTCGAACTCCCGCATTTGTAATATTAATATCAAATATTATTTTAATGCCATGTATTTTTATCTGGTAAGTAATCGGAAATAACGCTTATTAACATCTAAAGACCAGACAACCTGTTGTCTTATATTACAGTTATGTTGGTGGAGTTTTTAACATGTCCGAAATGTACACGTACCTTCATCAACAAAATTTGATATACTAAGCACCACAGAGTGCATCAAAGGGTGAAATAACTTCGCCCTTTGTAGTACCTTTGTATACTTGTCCAGGAAATTGGTCTCTGTCGCCAAAAACGGCCAGATTGATATCATCATCATCATGAATCAGGGTGAATGGCGCGCCACGAGGGTGCGTTTCGCGGATCTCGTTCTTCGAACGACCGTCCTGTGGAACGTACTTGCTTCTGCCGTGTTTCCGGACCGATACGATTTGGAAGCCTTCAAGAGGAGAGCACCAACTTGCTTCTGTCGTGTTTCCGGACCAATACGATTTGGAAACCTTCAAGAGGAGATCATCAACTTGCTTCTGCCGTGTTTCCGGACCGATACGATTTGGAAACCTTCAAGAGGAGATTATCAACTTGCTTCTGCCGTGTTTCCGGACGGATACGATTTGGAAACCTTCAAGAGGAGAGCACCAACTTGCTTCTGCCGTGTTTCCGGACCGATACGATTTGGAAACCTTTAAGAGGAGATCATCAACTTGCTTCTGCCGTGTTTCCGGACCGATACGATTCGGGAACCTGCAACAGGAGAGCTTACACGTACTTTACAAGGCCGGCAACGCACCTGCGATTCCTCTGATATTGTGGGTGTCCATGGGCAGCGGTGATCACTTACCATCAGGTGACACGCTCACTCCACCACCACCTTACCAACTATCCGCCGTAATAATTGTATAATACGCTTTTAAAAATTTCTCTGTTTTACAATAAACTGTTTTGTTTATAGGTCACGTATTTCGTTGAGGGATTTTATTATACTACAGCGGAAACTAGCGTCTGTTTGTTTGTTATTCTGTCACACGTTAAATAATCAACCGATCATCATCAAACACATTTTCAGAGATCCCAGAACATGAGATATTTGTCATAAAAAATGGTATTCTGTTCCTGCGGTACGGTAAAATAAGGGATTTAGGAAAAAGTTTCCACTAAAAGACAGGAAAATAACTTTCTATTGTACGTAAATGAAGTCGCGGACACAGCTAAATCTTATAAGAGACTCGTTGTCTCTTTTTATGACCATAATCTCGCCTGATCTTAAGTGACACGTTAAACCTGTGGAAGAACTGGCTCTCAAGTGCAGCTGCCGGAACACACCTATTGGTATTTGGCGGCAGGTTTACAACTTGAGGGTGGTAGCCACCCAGGCGGGCATTAGAAAAAGCCCCTCCACCGTGCTATGGTTTCCTCACGATGTTTTCCTTCACCGAAAGCTCAACTCATTGTAGGTGCTTGGATTCGAACTCACGTCCCTTGACGCGAAGTCGTACACACTACCACTGAGCTATCATCGCTTTTGCATCTTGGTAGGCGGTAGGGCTTTTCATAAAGCCCCTCTAGCTAGCAACCACATTCTTGTTGAAAATGTGCCGCCAAATACCAATAGGTGTGTTCCGGCAGTTGCACTTGACAGCCAGTTCCTCCACAGGTTTAGCGTGTCTACCAACTTGGGCCGTATCGTCACTTTAGATCAGGTGAGATTATAGCGAAGACACTAAAGCCTTAACCATATATATATTTTTTTTTAATTTTGGTCGTTTTTGTAACTTTTATCAATACAGCTCTGCTCCTAATGGCGATAGCGTGATGGTAAATAGCCTAAAGCCTTCTACTATTATTGCTGAATAAAATTTTGAAATTCGACTGGTAGTACCTAAGATTACCGCGTTCAAACAAACTTTCTGCGTTATAATTATTAATATAGATAAATAGATTACTTTTTTATGGCTTCCATTTGTGTAAGTAGTTTTGATAATACATTAAATTTGCAATTTAATGGGTCTCGGTTATGTGTATTAAAATTAGATTACGTCAGGCAAACGAGAGTTTCTAATCAATTCAGTTATCAAACTATATATATGTCTGTGCTAACTACTATTAACTAATTACTTTGTTTTACCTTAATTGATCTAGTAGACGTTGTACTGCCTCCTACAGTATTTAAAACCACCTTATAATTTCGAATTGTGTGCAAGGTATTTTCAAATGCCCGCCTGGCTAGCAATCACTCTTAAGTTGAGAATCTATCGCGAAATACCTGAGTGTTCCGGCAGTTGGGCTTGAGAGCCAATTCCTCTACTATGCTTATTGTGTCCACCATCATACATTGTCACTTAACATTAAGTAAAATTTAGACCAAATCCTAAACATATAAACTATAAAAAAAGAAATAATTATATCTAGAACAAGGTAAACCGATGAAAGTCAGGTAATTTGTATAGTTTAGGATTTTTTTCTTATAGAAGATTTTAGGAAATTGGTGGAAGGTACAGAGGCCGTAGGTTTTAAGTCAGTAAGAATCTGAGAATCTGACATATCCCATACTTTTGCTGCCCGGCGGAAGGTGGGTATCTCATGTAAGATCTTCCTACGAAAAAAAAAAAAAAAAAAAAAGGAGATTGGATTTAAAAATCTATTACGTTAAATAGAGTTTAAACTGTATTTATATCGGATTCTGTTCACATTTCCGACATATTGATTTCGGATGTCCGATAGACTGGCTAACAATTATGATATTATATAACACCCATAATTTACATATAGCCTACATAACTGTAACCGGTCCATAAAAGATGAAGTTATATTCCATATCCTGTTGCCAATTGGCAACTGTCTCTTATTTCGTAATATAGTCTGACAGGTCAGGATTTTAATACGATTTCTGTCTCACGTAACTTTCCTAAGCTACTTCATAGCCCACACATTTATAATGGGTTTCCCCTACGAAATAATACAAACAAGAACCCATGCCTACAATTCACTGCTGAGATATTAAAATTAACAAGAAGTATGAAATATTATTTGGCTTTTCTCCGTGCGTATTACGTATTTGATTACATTCTGACGAGTAAAGAGTAGCTTAAGATAATTGTGCGTAAATCGTATTAACAGTCTGTTCTACGTAGTTAAATCTCAATGAGTTATTAAAAAAAATGGTAACGAAAGTTAACATTGTTCACCTCACCATATTCACGTAATAACCATGTATATTCTTAATTACGAATTATTTTCGTAACTTTCAAACTATAATTACACGCTGCGTTTAATTATAATCTTATTCTAACAAAAAAAAAAACAACAGAACATCAACGAAATTTAATTACACGGAGAGAACGGATATCTAGTGATGGTATCTGCGGACACAGAAGGCTGTATACAACGATTCCGTGGTCTCGGTGGCCGCAGAAAAAAATAATAATCAGATCAAGTTCGAATTCCGAGACGTGAGTCACCTGTCAAACTTTCGCGGGTAAAAAGGTGCGCGAGCGTTACCAAAAATGGCGACGGCATGCCTCTTTGTGAATCGGTGAAACGATTTTGTTTCATTCACAATAGAGTCTTTGATTTATGTTGATTTCAGATAAATATTTTTTTTTATTCAGTCGGTGCTGTATCTAACCATTTTGTCTGGCGAAAGCGTGGTCATATTTTTTTATATTTATTTTATCTATGGTCAGTTCGTCACAGATTAACTTTTTCCTTGTAATTCTTCCATTGTTAATATCGAATACGTTGATAGTAGAGGAAACGCAATTTTATCATGTTTTAAAATTGTAGGATGAATCATTTAACGCCTACATCTTGCATTATACTGTAGCGAATCCTTCTATTGTGCATCAGATTACATGTTTGTTAAAGAAGTTTTCGGTTTAATATTAAAGTTGCCGAAAGTTATATAAATACTTTTATCATAAGAACATAATGAAACCATCATTATTTTTAAAGATTTTCTAAATAGTAAGGTGTATATATTTAGAAAGAATCGGCTTTGCTCGCATAAGCTATATAACTAAAAATGTTTTTTTTTTTGTTGGGTTAATTTTTATTATCGGGACAATATAAATTTAACCCAAGAAACAGAATTTTCTATACAAAACTTTATAAAGATTACAAAATATCATAAACAAATTAAAATACTAAGAACCATAAATATTAACAAATACGAGTGTAAAAAAGGAATTCAGGGTTTTGGACAGGTGAAATTTGAGCTGGATCAAAAAAGTCACGTATAAGACCCAGAAGGACTAAATTTTCATATCGTTAGGAATATATTACAAATTCACATACAAATATTTGATGTTTAAAATAATTTACATGTTTTATGCCGTACTTAAGGCTCCACACTAGGCAATGTCTGTGACATGGAAGTCTAAAATACAGTCAAAATTATACCTATAATGGCTGGTGCCGCATTTTATCTGGGACAAGAGAACACAGAATTAAAAGCAATGATTTTATTAACACTAAAGTCAATTTATTCTTATAGAAAACAAAATCAAATCGTTTATTACTCAAAAACAAGATAATATCGCTTTTTTGAAGTCAAAAATCTACTACTGTTTTGATAACAACATGGCGTTCTCGAAGAGATGAAACTGCGAAAGAAACTCTCCGGTAATGGGTCCTTTTTATTATTAAAATATAATTCTTTAATTACTAAAATTAGGTAATTAGAGTTTCAATGTATAATTTCCTTGTGGGTTAGGAATAGATTTGAATAAACACTCGATCCCACTTTCGGCTGATTTGAGCCCGAAACCGAAAAAGGCTAATTGAATCCCTAGCATATGGCATTGCTCGTGACTCATAGCCCGTTCACTGCACGGATACAAGGGTTGCCAAAACTCTTTTTTTAATTTCCTTAAAATCTGTAATAGTATATGAACTAATTTGAAAAAATAATATTAGTATTATAATACAATATTAACAATAATAAATAAATTATATAAGGCTTAAAAAATTGTATTTTACGCGAAAGTGTAAATGTATAAATATTCTTCGTTTATTGTATTTTCTAAGAATTATTTGTACACTAGCTGTGCCGGCGGCTTCGTTCACGTGGACCAAAAAATCTTTTATTAATCTTTCTTCCCGTAATTCTAATTTTTCCCATATCTGCCAGAGAAAGTCCCATAAAAATCGGACCAGCCGTTTCAGAGATTAGCCGGAACAAACCCACAAACAGACATAAAAAAAGAGTAAAGTTTTTGTTTTAATATACGTACCATATATACTTTCATGTGCATATATTATGACATTACAAACAGACACTTAAATTTTATTTATTTGTGTTGATTGTTTAACAGTTTATATTATAGTTGGTAACCCTATATTATACAACTGAATATGACAAACTGGATGAATACCACAACGGAGTTCTTATAGGCCGTTTCATTTTATAGCCACAATAAAATATAGCGAATTATTTCTTCAATGCCTTATGCAACATGTTCTTAATTGTGAATGCAAATGGCCGCGAATTATTTTGCTTTGTTATTTCAATTTTGAGTAGATTTTAGAGTAAATAAGCGGCTTTGAAGCCTTAGAGGCTCAGCTCTATGGACCCCACGTTAATGGACGTGAGATCGAATGCCTACAATGAGTATTAGCTTTCGGTGAAGGACAACATTGTGATGAAACCATACCATAGTGGTAGAGCATTTTCTAATATCCGCCTGGCTAGCTACCACCCTCAAGTTGAAAATCTGCTGCTAAACACCTATAGGTGTTCGGCAGTTGCACTTGAGAGCCACTCCCTCTATTACGCTTAGCGTGTCCACTATCTTGGGCCGCATCGTCACTTAATATTACGTGAGATTGTGGTCATAACACTAATAACCTATAAACTATATATAAAAAAGGGTTATTGATCATTTACGAAAAGAAACCCTGAATTAGAATAATATAGAAAATTATATTTCTTATTAGAGTTAATGTTAACGATGTGGGTCAACCTGTTTCATTGTAGCAAGGCAAAATATCGACATCTATAGTACAATATTATGTAGCGGAATAGTTTGTATGTTTGAATTCGCTAATCTTATTAGTTACTAGTCAGATTTCAAAAATCCTTTCTGTGTTTGATAGACCAATCATCGCAGAAGGCTTTAAGCTATGTAACATCACGCTACCGTCGATAGGAGCAAAGCTATATTGAATAAAGTTACAAAAACGGGCGAAAATTAATGAATAATGTTTAGTTGCACGCGAGCGAAGTCGCGAGCAACGCTAATTTATAATATATACATTTAATTTGTTAATTGTATGTAAATTCCGACGAATACTATTGTATACGTTAATGTTAAACCAGTTAATTATGCAAAATGAGTTAACGTGACTTATATAAATACCGTAAGATTAAGTTTGCAAAGTCAGGATAATAAAAAAAAAAAAAAAAAAACGTAAAATATATTTACTGTACTATGTTTTATTACAAAACCGGCCTTCGTTCTGAAAACGTAAGTGAATGTTATAATGTCTCGCACGTCACGGTTTGTGTCCGCGCCCGCGATTTACATTTTGGGGTTCCTTACGACAGACTGCTGGGTTAGAAACCCTATTCTTGTTTTATCTTTGTAATAGTGATTGTCTAAATTACGTTATCGGTTAGTCAGTTGTCAGTATCTAATACTATTAAGTAAGCGTTTCTTGTATATGTCTATCTTTATATATAAAATTTTGTGTCACGTTGTTTCTCCGTAGTGAACTTCTACTCTACTGTGCCGATTTTAATCAAATTTTGAACACTGTGTGCAATTTGATCCATGTTGTGAGATAGGATACTTTTTATCTCGATAAGTGATCATAACGCGATAGGTGACGCTGTAGTCGATGTGATTAACTACTCGAAAAGGCAGAACAAGGTTTGCCAGGTCAGTTAGTATATAGTATATAGTATAGTAGTAGTCAGTTAGTATATATTATATAGTATATATAATGTGTTTTATTTTTTTCAAAAACTTTTTTTAATAACATTAATTATATTTGACTTTCTAATATAAATAAAGTGTTTGTACGTATGTAACATTATAAAATGTGCATATGTAATCAATATGAGATGCGCCTTTGAACATATATTTAAGAATAAACACAATTTAAAAAGCGCGAGCTAAGCTCGGTCTTTATAAGGTTAGCAAAAGCCTCCAATCTCATGTTAAATGTAGTTGTGTTCCAAGATTCTAGGTTACAATTTTTACATTACAAATAAAAATGCAACGACACCTTGACCATGCAGCCAAGCCAGAATTTGCAAGTTCAAAGGTATTTCTTCAGTACAGTGCCATCGATTTTAATGTATAAACAATAATAAACATATTTATATAAACACGGAACCGTGTAGTGCTGATTCGTTTTTTTTTTTCATTAAATTTAAAGCAATAATAATTCGTTGAGTCATAGACTATAGAGATCGTTGGCCCCGGCTCCCGAGCAGACGTGCCGCTTTAAGGGATGACTTCCTGCCTCGTCGAAGATATTTGTACAATAATTTTTATTAATAATTTGTAATGTTTATTGTTATACGTTCGTATCAGGATGTTTATGTTGTTCATCAGTGGAACGTTAAAAACGTGCGGTTACGTATGTAGGGTTCGGCTCAAAAGACGATAAGCCGGTTTTTATTTATTTATTTCACAAGATGCGCAATGAATATCCGAACCATAAATACGCATTATCTCAATGTTTGCGCCATCTCGCTTCTCGGTCATTCGTCTAGGGCATTAGTTTTTCTATTTCCTTCTATGTTCTGTTTCCCATACGAATATGGAGGTTGAAATAATTGTATTTAAATCGTCTTAAATTACCTGGGTACCTACCACAATCACGTGAAAAGATGCCGCCAAATACCTATAGGGGTGTTCCGGTAGTTTCACTTGAGAGCCAGTCCTTTCACAGGTTTAGCGTGTCCACCGTCTTGGGTAACATCGTCACTTAACATCAGGTGAGATTGTGGCTATGACGATAAATCTTAATTATAAAAAAAGTATTGAGATAAAAAATAGATTGCGCGTTGCAGTGGCACACACAACGCTGGCAACACTAAGTAATACCGATGCACACTCTCTTTTTTCTCTTGTAATTATCTCATTCAGACAACAATCTGCCGCATCATACCTCACGTTTTAAACTGTCATGGCCGACGTTCTATTTTTAACTTTGACATTTTTATAATTATGTTGCCAACCTCTGGTGAGTAAATTAAGTGGTATATTTATTTTTAATTTATTTCCATGTAAGAATATTTTAAAAGGTTACTTTTTTATATATGTTATACCATCACCAATATGTAGTAAGTAATGCAATCAAAATTAATTATATATATTATCTGATGTGATAGCCAAGTGTATGTGAAAAACTCATACGCAAAGACTAGTTCGAATCGACCGACATCGAAGTGGTAACATGACAGTTAAAGCACACGGTAACAATGACTTTGAAATGAAAAAAATATATATATTACCTCATGCCCGATACACACGCTAAATGAGTACGTTGACAAAGGTTTATTTATTCAATGTGAAATCCAATAAAAGCTGTGCTAACAACGCTCGTAGTAAGTTGAAAGGAACTCTATGGCATAACGTTAAGTCTTAGAATGCTATGACAGTTGGTATACAGGACAACTGCATAAATATACATTATAGGACGACACTAATTCCTGGAATACGACCAGGAATAAATTATTTAAGAGTTACTCGGTGACCGAAGTATTATCTGGAAGAATGACGGTAATAAAGCATCGTTTTTCCTGTCATCATTATCATGTCAATCGACTTGACAAAATACACTTTGGACTGTCAATCAAACCGTACTTAAGTCTTAAATGCAGGATTTATTAATATGGACTAAAAAAATATATTATAAATAGATGTATGTAGCAGATATGAAAAAAATAAATGAAATAGGTGTAGATATTTTAATTTTATTCATTTAACTGGACTAAGGTAATATGACGTACAGCCAAAGTTAAAACTTTACTACCGTTAATATTTAATTGCGAATTAAGAACAGTGTTTAATTTGTGAAATTCGTGAAAAATTATTGAAGTTCGCTCGCTAGTTTTGAGATTGGGCCGTTCAAACAGTCAAGACAAACTTTTCCGCTTTATAATATTAATATAGATATAAAGCTGTCAAAATACGTAGACGGTTAGTTTACGTAGACGGTGATGAGCTGCGGGGTGCAAGCCGATGCCAGAAACACAAACATTAATATTGCACGTTACCACATACGGATTTAGAGATAGTCTTACAAGGATCTTGACCCCTAACCCCCCCCCCCCCCCTCCACCAACGAAATACATCGTCTAATTATCGTAAAAACGTTATATTACTTCGTTTTGTAATATGTTCGATGTTGAAGAGAATATTCGAGAGATATTTTTTATAGGTTTTATGTTATGTTACACCCTCACCTGATGTTAAGTAACGTTGTAGCGCAATATGGTGGACACGGTTAGTCTAGTCGAGGGACGAGCTCACAAGTGCAACAGCCGGAACACACCTATAGGTATTTGACAGGAGATTTTTCAAGTTGAGATTGGTAGCTAGCTATAGTGATATGGAAGTATTGCGAAAGCTTTTCCTGGTTTCTGGCAACACGGGAGTTTGAAGTGCCACCGTGGTCCGTTTTAGTGGTTAGTGTTGGGTGACTAACACCTGATCAGTCAGCACATGCCCCTCACGTCTTTGACCTAAGCCCGGGTAAGGCGTTTGCGCGTTGCGTCGAGGAAGTCCGTAAAAAATAGGATTTTCAACACCACGTTAATAAAAAAAGGGTGGTAGCAAGCCATGCGGGTCTGTGACCCTTTTGTAGGCTAGATCCGCGCCTGCGAATAACGTTATTGGATGCCTTCCAATGCCAATGTGTTTAATTCTCTTATCGACTAAACAGCTGAACCAATACAGTTTTGTTTAAAATTCTCCCGCGAGACGGTGTTTACAATCGCTTGGTAGCAATAAAAATATTGTAATTAAACTAAATTATTCAAAAAAATGCGAGTTGGGGATAAATAAAATAATAACACTGTAACACTTTGCATATGGCCGTCAAATAGTTTTTAATGGCTTCTTAAAATCTTTGGCCGGTGTCAATATTTACTTAAGTTAAATTTTATAGCAGTTTTTTTTATAAAGTATTGGACACTCTTAATAGGATGCATAGTAACAAATACCATGTGCTGAGATACAAAGCCTCGACAGATGAGAGTCTTTCTCGCTCCGTTAGTCGCCTCGAGCCAACTTTACTCGAGCGAGCGTCACACAAAAAGATTGTGGATCACAATTTCAAAGACCTCCTATTAGAAGCTGGGCTACTTCTCCTTATCTCTACAAGTTATAAAACAAGCCTTGAATTTGAAGTGCTCACTAACGAATTAGTACTGTTTCTATGTACGTTTTAGAACATTGACCGCGTTAAAGCGACACTCGGAACGTGTTTTTCACTTAGCGAATCCGTTAAATTTTTCCCAAACCGCCGAGAACGGTGTTCGGTTTTATGTTTTTTTATGACAATTTTTAAGGAGCGGTCGTAAGTTGTAGTGCGTAATCGAAACTATTCACATACCGTTATTCTATACTCGACCTTAATGTTTGCATGTAAAGTGTATATTAGCATGATTAGACCGTGTAAGGTGCGGTCAAATGTTGAGACGTGTTCAATTCAAAAATGGAATGTGACGTTTGACATTTTGAATGTTGTGTAGAACGCGCCATATTGTTTTTAGATTTGCTATCGATATAATAATTATCTACATATACTCCTTTGTACGATTTTCTTATTAGTCTCGCAGCGATGATAGCTCACTGGTAGTGTGTACGATTTCACGTCAAGGGACATGAGTTCGAATCCACCTACAATTAACTTGAGCTTTTGGTGAATGAAAACATCATGAGGAAACCATAGCATGGTGGTAGAGCTTTTTCTAATGCCCGTCTGGCTGGCAACCACCCTCAAGTTGAAAATCTGCCGTCAAATACTAATAGGTGTGTTCCGGCAGTTGCACTTGAGACCCTTGGGGCGTATTGTTACTTAAGATCAGATGAGATAGCCTTAACGCAAAACTATATTTATAAAAAAAGTACATACCACTGTTATTTTAATATTCAGAAGTATACATATATACCTGTAGAGGTTATAATTCATAATATACACGCAAAATTTTACCTTTTTAGTCCTGCGTCACGGTATGTCAGATTTTCTACTGTGCCCCATAAATATTACGTCACAAATGATAGCCCTCCGTACGTGATATATGGCAATTAATTGCAATACACAAATTTCAATATGTTTAAATATTTATTGCTCAGTAATAATAAATACATGTAATAACATGTAAAATTTACAAAATTGTTTTATGAGCTAAAGTCTGCGGATGGCACGTTATCTTACGCTCCCTTCCATCCCAGAAGTGCCAATTATTATAGTATTTTATTTTATTTCGAAACAAATTATTTATGTCAGATCGGCAGATCAGTGCCATATGGGTTCGACTGTTGTGTTACGCATGGTAGTTTTATCTCACCCAGTTTATTCAACTTAAATGTGGACCACTCAGCACTCAGGTAGGGTGTTCTGTTGATGGTATAATGATCGATAACTTAAGCCACGCAATGACATGGTTCTGCTTAGCCCAGTGAGCTAACTATAGGGTAGCATAGCTCGGTTCGATGGAGCCCCAGGACAATACATCACGAGCTCAGAAGAAACCTGACATTTTTAACAAAATTTAGTAAATAAAAACTGTTGTGTCAGCGACTTCCTTCGCGTGGAACTGAAATTATTTAATCTCGCGTCGTCATTCAAATTACAGTAACTTTTGATAGAGTGAACCGATTTTAATAAAACAAAGACTAAATTTTACTCGAGGATACCGTTTATGATTTCCTTGGTGACGTTTTATCCTAAACCTTTTACTTTAGCGGTGATGCATCCATAAACAGACAGACAGGCATTTCTAAAAATTGTGAAAATGTGTTTCGTTACTTAATCACATGTAATTGTATTTACACATAAACCTAAAATGTACAGACACGATAAATTTACATTCTTATTATATGTATAGGTGATTTAACTAAATTGCACACAATATTACTAATACTATTGCGTAACTAATTTAGTGATTTTAAATGTCAATAGGCGTTTTTTACTGGGCCCCATCCAATGGATTTGCCACGGGCCTCAGATGGTGTAGTCACGCCACTGGCTCAGCCCATCAACCGGCGGTCTGTGAGCGGTCTGTGATGCCGATTCCCATGGCTTGACGTACAGTTCCACAAAAAGTGAATTGATGTTATTTAAGGGGCTGAGTGTCCTCAGCATTCACTTCAGAAAGCTCGGCCAAGCAGTGAAAGCCTTTCCGGTTAACAGCGTTTGTCCTTTCGAAAAAGAAAAAAAAAACTCTTTGGGGGGCCGTTCAAGTATCACGTATCGCAATTTTCTAAGAATTTTGGCTCAACTCCCCTCCCCATGTAACGCGCTGTAACAATTCTCTATACCCCCCTCCTCAAGTGTTACGTGACACCCAACTGAACTTTTTTACCGAAAAGTCATAATTATCTTTTACCGTTTGTTTACCAATAAACTCTTAAAATAAATATCTTATTTATCTTAACCTCTGGAAATGCTATTAGAAATAGTCGAGGGATTCTGCTTAAAACATTAACAAGCGAAATTCAGAATTTTTATTAAATAAAAAAAAAAAAACAATGTTACGTAACGCGTTGTTCGAACCCACCTTTCCGCCCTTGTAACGCATCATAACGTTTTACAAGACGCCCCCTCCCCCCAGACTGCGTTATGGAATACTTGAACGGCCCCTAAGGCGAGACATAGACACTTCTATTTATATCTAATATATCATTACAGGGTATTGCGTTACGCATTGTTTTATATACTGCAAGCCTATGTTATTACAAATTTTGATAACTGTACAAAATTTAACCCAGTTTCAGCCAGCGCTAATGCTCAATCAATATATTTATCGTGCCAGTCGATACATGTGACGTATTTCGAAACCGTATTCGGTGCAAATGTATTATTGTAACGTTTTAGAATCGATATTACTGGTACCGATTATGTAAGCAGTAAAAAAGGGCAGGTCTTTGTTTAGTAAAATTTTGATGACAAAGGAAACGGGATGATTACGTTGATAATATCTATTTCTTTACCTTTTTTCTACAAAATTAAATACACTGTGATATGCCAATTCGTGGCTCCCTCGACGCAGTGATTGCATGTTCGAACCCGCGTCGCCCCAGCGTGGCGACGGATGGCCGTGGGGTTTTAACGGGTATTCCCGGCGACTAAAAAAGGCCTGCACGTTAGAAATTAACACTTACTTACTTACGAGCTTACTGCTTTTTCCCTATTACAAAAGTTCCCAACGTGACTAATGAAGTTTTCCTTTCAAACATTTACCCTAAAAACCATCAAACTCATCAAAGTTGAAATAATCTAAGGAATATTCTAGAAATGCCTAGAGAATGAACATACAAAGAAACATCCATATTTGAAAGATTGTGCGAAGATGGCAGTTGGGAGGATATAGAATGTTATTTCAAGCATATATGTAGATATCATAGCTGTATAGTATATATAAAGAAATTCTTAAGTCTGACTGACAGACAATGCAGTTTAAACCGGTCAGTCTAGATCTATGTTTCTCAACCTTTTGTGCGTCAGATGACATTTTATGATAGCAGAGATCATGAAACTTAAGATGACACACGATCTGTATTTAAAATGTAAGGCTGACCTAGCGATTACTTTACTGCTGGAGCCACGCTGAGTGATATGGGTTTAAATCCTACAGGAGAATTGTGCGATCCACAAAATATTGATCCAAGTCTGGATTTTGTGTCTGTTTGATAATTTACAATTAATAATACTTACTAATATTATAAATGTGAAAGTGAGTTCGTTTGTTACGCTTTCACGCCTAAAGCGCTGAATCGATCATGATGAATTTTGGTATAGAGATAGATGGGAACCTGGAGACGGTGATAGGCTACTTTTTTTTGCGAAAATCTTATTGGAAGTGGAGTAATGTGAGGTATAGACATTGTATGAAACTTTTTATTGCGTTATCCTACTTGTTTGACAAAAATCAATATTAATGCGAGCGAAGTCGCGGGTAAAGCTAGTATTAATAAAAAATTAAGAAAGTTGATATTGTGTAAAATTATGATTTTATATAAGTATAAATACGTGTCCATAATATTTAGTCAAAACAAGTGGCATGTTAATGTGTACATAGTAATATTACAATAGATGCGGAAGTAAGACAGTATATTGTTCACACCGGGCGCGAAAAAGAGACGTATATACATTGCTATGCATCATCTGTAGCGATGGTCCTCAAACTTTTTTTTTCGTATCAAAATTATATTGTATTAAGTAGATACCTTAACTTTTGAATATAGAATATTTTTGCAGAATCATAAAGTTCAAATAAATTTTTGGATATTCTCTGAAGGAAATTAACTGAATTTTTATCTTTTATAAATATTTACATATATATATTTATTGTGTGCCTGAAACTATAATGGCAGTATAAATGCACTGTTAAATCGACAGAAAACTAAAATTTTCATCACGATTTGCTTAAATAATTCACTATTTTCGATCCTCATTTCAAAACCAAGAAGCCCCAAGATTTTGTTTTCGCTGATGCAGACACCTTGCAGTTCGAAATCGACTCTAAGAAGTCCATATGGATAACTTTGGGTAGACTCTAAGTATAAACGTTTCTTTTTGTATCGGGAAATTTTACACATGAATATATATATTTTATTTTATAAAATATCAAATTGGCAATGAAATTAGTATTAATAATAAATGAAATGTCATTGCATGACCTTTACAACTTTTATTTGTATAGTTTATACAATATTGCGTTACACACGAGGGCATTTTTTGTTATTTGGGGCACTCGACATATCGATCAGCACACAATTTACTTCCTTGATGGTCGACGCGATACTGAGCTTAAGTGATACAATTGACACAAAATTAGTGTGCCACTTTCGTATCTATACATTTTTCTTTATAATATTATTGGTATACAATGGTAAAAATATAGAGTAAAATGCGTGAGTCTCGTAGAACACTGATTTGGAACGAATGTCCCTGTTTTGATAAATGTATTATATTATTGATTAACAAATACAAATAAATGAATTACCATTGTCTGAGAGTAATTAAAAGAAACGTACAGATTACCAATGAATTGAAGGAATGGTAAGAAATTTCGTAATTAATATATTTTTTATAGTTTAAAATAAACATTTTGTTACACATCATTAAATTAATCTAATTCATTAAAATACATATAATACGTTATGAAACATCTGATGTGTATGACGTGTACAAACTATACCTGCGCAGCCGTTGAGAACTTACTTGCTGTCTTGAACCAATAAGCGCGCACCTATGACTGGGCACAACCAATAGCAGACGCGCGTTATGGATTACCGTCTACACTATAGACATATAGTGCAATATAGAACAGACTAGAGAAGGAGTCGTGACGAAATCTTACATTTGTGTAACCTCCATCCGTACCCATATAATAAGGAACTTCGGTCCAATATTAATGTATCGAAATGTATAATGTACGTGAGAGTACAAGGAAGCGTATTGCCGTTTGTCGTCACGGCAATGGGATCGATTCCACTGTTAAGGCTCACCAATGGATGTTTCACATGAAAAACGAGTAATAAAATGCGACGGACAAGTGCTAGTAAAAAAAATAAGAAATACACTATACAAAACTTTAGTGTTGCATTTTGATCGATTAGCCAATGTCCCGTTTGAGCAATGAACTAGGTTCGGATTCGGCGAGTTATTGTGATAATTTGCCGATAAGAAACGCCATTTACATTTATAATAAAATGGTAATGGAGCCAAAGCTATACATTAAAGATATGTTTTGAAAATTATTATCTGGATGTGTTTATTATGAACGTGGCGGTGTAAATTATTTGTACGTCTGTCTGATAGTACGTTTATCATTTTAAACGATTAGATAGATCTTGATGAAATTAGACATGAGGATAACTAATATTATCGATCAACATATAGAATTATGTATACCTTATAAAACGCACGGGTTCATCCGGGATAGGAGATAAATGTTACAATATTGTAATAAATTAACTTTTTTTTTGACAGATTGTGATATATAATATTCATTTATACATCATATAATGATAAATATAATTTGTGGTTGAATTCGAATTTGTGTATTTAAAAACTAGCTGAGTCCGCGACTTCGTTCGAGTGGAACGAAAAAATTATTTAATAATTTGTAAATTTTGTCAAAACAACTATACTCTTATTGACAGTAGTGTGATGTGAAATAACGTAATGCCTTTCTCAATGTATCAGATATAAAAGAACTTTAAATGCAACTGGTAGTTTTACTCAAGCTCGTTCAAACAATTTTTTTTTTTTTTTATTCTTAATGTTTACCGTTATGGCCGTAATTTCACCTGATCTTAAGTGACGATACGGCCCAAGTTGGTAGACACGCTAAACCTGTGGAGGAACTGGCTCCCAAGTGCTGCTGCCGGAACACACCAATTGGTATTTGGCGGCAGGTACACAACTAGAGGGTGGTAGTAATAGTAAAAAGCCCTACCACCATGCTATGGTTTCCTCACGATGTTTTCCTTCACCGAAAGCTCAAGCTCATTGTAGGTGCTTGGGTTCGAACCCACGTCCCTTGACGCGAAGTCGTGCACACTACCACTGAGCTATCATCGCTTCAAATTTTGCTTATATATAAAATCTTTATATATAAAAATTTCTCGTCACGTTGTTTGTCCGCGATGAAATCCTAAACTACTGAATCGATTTTAAACAAATTTTGCACACTGCGTGCAGTTTGATCTAACTCGAGAGATAGGATACTTTTCACGTCGATAAGTGATCATAACGCGATAGATGACGCTGTAGTCGACGTGATTGTCACTTAGTATTAACATAGGTTTTGTTTAATGTTTTTCTCGGCCCTTTGGCAGAAGGAAAAGTTTTCACTGTGGTAATTAGTATAAATATACACATAAAGGTGTATATACTCATAAAACGAAAGTTCACTTTCCATCCGTCACAATAAACGTCACGCTTCCGTTGTTACCTCGGATTTTATCTTATCGTGACTGCACACGTACAGGCTCGCACATAAGTCATGCATTTATTTATAATTCTAACTATATACGGTACTTCTGACTTGCGTGAACCCGTGTACCGCTTGGTAGCTCCGTCTCCCACGGTATTGGAAACGCGTTCAAACTGTTCTATATTGGCTTTTGAATACGTATCTATATTGCAAAGGTGGAGAGTTTGTTTGTTTGAACGCGGTAATTTAATGAACAACCAATCGGATTCCAACAATTTCGTGTCAACCATTTTGTATTTGACAGAGCAGTATTGGTTGCAGCACAGTACGGCTTTTGTAGCCAATATCGTGTGTTTTGTCTACTTATAACGTGTTATGGTTCCATTAATAAATGTATTATAATTCTTGTTAATCATGATGATATGATGCGAGCGATGATCGCTCAGTGGTAGTGTGTACGACTTCGCGTCGAGGGACGTGCGTTCGAATCCATCTACCTACAATGAGCTTGAGCTTACGGTGAAGGAAAACATCGTGAAGGAACTACAGCATGATGGTAAGGCTTTTTCTGATGATCGTCCTGATAACTGCCACCTTCAAATTGAAAATCTGCCGCCTGTTCCGGCAGTCGCATTTGAGAGCCAGTCCTTTATCTAGGCTTAACCTGTCCACCATTTTGGGCCACATCGTCACATCAGGTGAGATATTATCCGACTACTACCATATGTATGTATTATTTAAAAGTATTACCGTTTTACGCATAAACACGGTATTCTATTGTGTGCACAAGATATCTGGGGTTCACTTACTAACGGTCACGGTTCGATACCCGTGAAACGGAATCGCTGACTAACTAATACAGTTATACGGAAAAAAATATTGCTTTCACCTACATGTCAAAGTATCCTTGAAATTATTGTAAAATAAACAAGAGATACGGTTTATTTAAACAGATAAATAAAATTGAAGTTTCCGTCTGCAATGTCAAAGTAACAGGTTTTTATGAAATAAGTATATAGAAACAGTTCTTTTATAAAAATATCAATTTTTGATTTTTTTTGTCTCCGACGGTTTGTTCCGGCCGATCGTTGAAACGGCTGAACCGATTTTGACGGGACTTTCGCTGGCGGATAGCTGATGTTATAAGGAGTACCTTAGACTACATTTATTTTGCAAAGGTCTTATAACAATAAAGAAGTAGACATTCTCCGAGAACTGCTAACGGTAGTAAAATGTTTAAACTTTGAATAATAATAGTGAATGCATTTGAACTTCCAACTCCGAGCGATAATTTATACTTAATATTATAAAGAGGAAAGATTTGTAATTTTCTTTGTAACGAATAAACTCAAAAACTACTAGACCTAATATAAAATATCGTTCACGATTAGTGTGCTAGATGTTCCCTGTGTAACATAGACTATAAACGGTTTTCGGCCTTCGAAGTTGCAGCCACATTTGTATATTTGCATGTGGTTTGTTTATTTATCGAAAAATATGGTAAGCTGTGTGAGCCCAGTGCAGAATATAAATAAAATTCGATCGATATAATATGTATTAAAATTATAAAGTCGAAAAATTTGTCTGTTTATTTTAACGCGCTAATCTTTAAAGTACCAGTGGGATTTCAAAAAATCTTTTAGGATTTGATATAGATATCATTGAGGAAGGCGTTAGGCTATTTAACATTACGCTATCACCAATAGGTGCATAGCTGTATTGAAACTTACAAAAAACGGGTGAAAACTATTGAACGAAGTCGCAGTTAGAGCTATAGATTGGATTGATAGATAGATTACATTAGGTATGTGGATCTATAGTAAGTGACTCACATACGGGTTTTATATACGTGATGGATCCATCATATAATAGTATTTTGACGGTTAAATCCGACTTTACATGGTCCTTGAACTTATTGTCTGGTAAATCGGTAAAGTGCTTAGATTAGAAGCCTTATTATGGACTATAACGCTATTACCTAAAAACCTTTATGGGTTTTATGAATGTTAAAGTGTGGCTGAGTAATTTTTGTTTACTTTTAACTAGCTCTGCCCGCGACTTTATTCGTGTCCCGAGTGGAATTATGTTTTGTATAATTTTCCTACCTGTTTTTCAACTTTATCGACTTAGTATCGATGTGCTAAGAATAGCTATTATCCTCTAGGATTATCCCTTGAGTGGCCCTATATTTTGATCCATGATATTTGTTATCACTCTATGAAATTTTATTAAAATTTGCACAGTCTTGGTATGATGCCGGGAACAAGGGAATAGATAAACTGAAGTTTATAATAATATATTTTTAGTAGTCGTGTCTTTAAACGACACATTACCCGCGGTCGTTAGGAGGTCGTTGAAGCGATGATAGCTCAGTTGGTAGCGTGTACGGATGCTCCATCAATGGACGTGGGTTTGATTCCCAACAGTTAGCTCGAGCTTTCGATGGAGGGAAATAGCGTGACTGATCATGACGATATTGCATTTTGTAATGCCTACCTGGTTAGCTACCACCCTCAGGTTGACAGTATGCCGCCAAATACTTATAGGTGTGTTTCGGCAGAGATGCACTCTAGAACCGGTCTTTGCACTTCCATCACCCTCCCACCACTATCTTTGGTCACATCGTCAATTTACATCAGGGGGCCATAAAGCTGAACCTATAATTTATAAAAAAGTTGACCTCATATATAATAGAAGGTAATCTATCTATATACATAAAAATGAATCTCTATTTCCCTCGGTCATCGCATCACGCGTGAACGGATGGAACAATTTCGCTAATTCTTTTTTTGTTGTGTAATTACTGTTAGGAGAAGATTCTTATGAGAGAAAAAATTAAGGAAGTTGAGAAAATTTGTGAAAACTTAAAAACTCTTAACGACAGTATTAACTTCACAACTGTCAGTTGTCAGGGGCATTACAATAATAATATATTTTTGAATAATATTATTTTAATATTTACCACAATTTGAATTCAATATTCATAGTTAAGACGGGATAATGTCTGTCGGGTCGCTAGTTACTTATAAATAAGATCAGAAAGAGAAATCAAGGCGCGGTAGTCCTAAATATTTCACGCAAATATCACTTAAGATCACGTGAGGTTGTAGCTACAACGCTTAACTTATAAAGTTAAAAGAAAAATGTTAAAGTATTAAACTGATACAACTGTACGTTGTGTAATTACAAAATTTAATTAAAACCATTTCGTTACAAGCGTTTCGAGCGAGGTCGACTTCGCCGGTCCCTAATATTGCATGGACATTTATCATTCGCATGAAAAAGCGTGTTATCTACTAAATAGTAAAAAATACGTTGTCAGCTGGTCATAGTTAAGGGACAGCACATATTATGGCGTTATTGAGAGTTGTCGTTAATCGAAGAGAAGATATTTTTAATAGTCTTTAAGTTTAGCGTTATGACCTAGGATGGTGGACACGCCAAGCCTAGTGGAGGGACTGGCTCTCGAGTGCAACTTCCGGAACACACCTTTAAGTGTTTATTAGCAGATTTTCGACATGAGGGCGCATTTCATTTCTTGCCAGAGGGGCATAAGAAAAAACCCTGTCACTATGGTTAAGCACAATGTTTTCCTTCATTGAAATTTGAGGCTCATTGCCTGTGGATTCGAAGTTACGTTCATTGACACGGTGTCGGTACACACTACCAACTGAGACATCATCGCTTCGTTAGCTTTTATCTCTTATCCTGCAGGAACCCTTTGATTTTAATTGATAAAAAGTATGCTGCACGTTAATTCATAACGTTAGTTCTCATTACTGTAACGTTAGTTGTCGTGCTTACAAGCAAATAGACAAAAATGAAAAAAAAAATATTTCTTTTAAATAGCAATAAACAAAGGTACCTACCTACAGCCCGATTATAAATTTTCAGAGTGTAAAATGTATCGATTTGACTGCGTTGTACGTAGTTTTATTCAATGCATAGATTAGGCTGTGGGCAGACATTTTTATAGATCGTAAGTTTCAAAACTGTCTTCAACACATACGGGTGGGTTCCGGCAGCTGCACGCGGAGTCGGGCCCCTTTACGAACTTGTCTATGTATGCTCTTTGAAACTTAAAATGCTATTTTTAAACAAAATCTTTCTTTAAACATTTCAAGACAACTTACTGTAATATAAACAACACGTAAAACCGTTTTTCTTTTTTGTAGGTTTAGCATTTTGAGTACAGTCTCACCTGCTGTTAAGTGACCGTGTGGACAGATGTGGTGAAGACGCTAAGCCTTGTGGAGGGACTGGCTCTCAAGTACAACTGCCGGATTATATCTATAGGCATTTGGTGGCGTAATTTTAACTTGAGGGTGGTAGCTGAGGGTTGAGCTGAGGGTTATAGCAAAACTTGAATCGTGATATTGATGTACAAATGAATGATACGACTTAACTACAAACTTGAGGGCTGTTTGTTACTAGGATCACTAAATTAGTAAGTTAGGAATTGTTAGTTAGGCTCGAGAACCCTTGTTCACTTTCCGGCAGCAGTCCGAGCCGAGGTCCGGCCATTCTGACACCCTTGCGCCCACTGCCTCGGAACTGAGTGCCCTCAGCACTCGCCCCAAGAAGTTCAGTGAAGCTGTCGAAGCCCTTTAGGGCTAACAGCGTACGTCAGGTTGATAAAAAAAAAAAAAACAAGAGGGCTGATTATCCTGAGATCGGATGAAGGCGTGACATATAAACATCTATTTCTTTAATCTATACATCAATATACAATAGAGGAAAAGATTGAGTGTTCGTATGCGCTAATCTTAGGAACTATCAGGCTGTTTCGAAAATTCTCGTTTCAGTCTCGTAGAGAAATCATTGAGGAATGCTTTAGGCTATTTAACATCACGCTACCACCGATAAGGTTTTTTTTTAATTAACATACGATGTTAAACTTAAGGACTTCGACAGCTTTATTAAACTTTTTGGGGCGAGTGCTGCGAGCACTCAGCTCCGAGGCAGCGGGCGCAAGGGTGACAGAACGGCCGAACCTCGGCTCGGGCTGCTGCCGGGAAGTTAACTAGGATGCGTGAGCTTAACTAACCAACAGGTCCTAACGTACTAATCTAGTGACCCTAACATGACCTTATTGGGCAAGCCGCGCCAGGGCCGTGGGGGTAGTCCCTTACAGAACCGTGTACTTAACGTGTGGGTGTGCATGAATGGTATGAGGTGTGATGATGTACTCTCAGTGATGTAGATGTCACTGTATCGCGGGAGCAGAGTCTATCGAGGGCTCCTATCTGGAGGATCGAACCTAGGCTCAAGCGTATGCGGGGGTAGGCCGCGGCGGGTGTATTGTATGGATAAGGATATTAACCCCTATTTTTGTCACATGTTACCTTATAGAACAATAGAAATGACTGTAACTTGACTCGGGTAGACAATAAAGGTGTTTCGACGGACTCACGCTTCGCCGGTCACGCTGTGGTTCCGTTGATGATATGTCAAGTTATGAGAAGATAGCGTTTTAACGAAGGCATTGAAATCGATTAAAACACATTGAGAAGTTCGCCCAATAAAATATATTTGAATACGATGTATGTTTTTAAAGCAATGGTAGCTCAGTGGGAGCATCTAGGAATGCCGCGTCATGGGACGTGAGTTGGAATCTATGCACCTACAATGAGCTTGAGGTTTCGGTGAAGGAAAACATCATGAAGAAACTATAGCATGGTGGTAAGCCTTTTTCTACTGACCACCTGGCTAGCTACCACCCTCACGTTTAGAATCTGCCGCCAGATACTATTAGGTGTGTTCCGGCAGTGGCACTTGAGAGTCAGTCCCTCCTGTAAAATCCGGTAACGTATCTGTGATTTCTCTGGTAATGTGGGTGTCAATGGGTGGCGGTGATCACTTACCACCAGAAAAATAGATACAGTACTATGATATAACACGACAGAGAAGATCAGTACGTTAGAAGGAGACAAAAGATTTGAGTCGTATATCGTCATTCCATCATAGATTATTTCATATAGTTTCTCCTGTAGCGTGAGGAAATGTAATTACTCATACCTTCGCAGCCCGAGAGGATACTACCCACTAAAATACATCACAGGCTTACTTCAAACCACCGTGTTGCCAGAGACCAGGATCAGTGTCCACATTCTCAAGTTGAAAATCTGTTAGCCAAGTCCTATAGGTGTGTTACGGCAGTTGCATTTGAGAGTCAGTTTCTCTGCTAGGCATAGCACTACATGAGTTGTGAATGTATCCATAACGCTGAACTTATAATACAATAAAACCTCGTTAAGTCGAACATCGATAAGTCCAAATCTTGGAGGATTTCTCCCGAAAAAATGGTTCCCTTCGCTTCTAACACCAAAACCTCCATGCTCTATAAGTCGGAAACTCTGCAACTCGATTTTTATGGCGTCTTCCTTGATGTTCGACTTATAGAGGTTCTACTGTATAAAGTAAATTTATACCCACGTATAGGGTGTTGGAAATCGCTTTCAGCCTATGTCTTACGCCCGTGTATGGGTGCTGTGCTGTACGCACCTGCCGATGACGTCACGTCCGCGTATTGTAGACCCCCCTTTGTTTTATTTCGATCATTGACAGGTGCCAGAGTTACCTTTAGTTAATTCTTTACTGCTAAATGTATTACGCTGATTGAAAGACCTTGATTATAGTACCCTATGGTTTGAAATGCTCCGTATCAAACTCCATTTAACGTCAATCGATTAACTACAGAATCTCTATAGCGTCAAATCATTTGACTGTACTTTATGTTATCGTGTATACAGAGATATTTTCTCTGCATTTAACGAAAACTACATTATAAATTGTTGTGCAGTCCCTTAGCTGTCGCTTTTATTTTTTTTATACTTTGTAGTTCTTAGCATTATGACCAAATTCTTAACTGATGTTAAGTGACGATGTGGCTCGAAACACGCTAAGTTTCGTAGAAGCACTGGCTCTTAAGTACAAGTGCCGGGACACACGTATAGGTGTTTGGTGGCAGATTTTGAACTGGATAGCGGTAGGTAACCACTACAAGAATTGCGGGAGTCCTGGCAACACAGGAGTCTGAAGTGTCATTGTGGTGCGTTTTAGTGGTTATGGTTGGGTGATTAGCATACGATAAGCCACCACACGCCCCTCACGCCTTTGACCTGATCCCGGGTAATGCGTTAGCTCGTTGCGAGAAGGAAATTAAGCGATGCTAGCTCAGCGGTAGTGTGTACGACTTCGCGTCAAGGGACGTGAGCTCGAATACAACCACCTACAATGAGCTCGAGCTTTCGGTGAAGGAAAACGTCGTGAGGAAACCATAGCATGGTGGTAGGGCTTTTTGAGATTCCCGTCTGGCTAGCTACCACCCTGAAGTTGAAAATCTGCCGCCAAATGCGGATAGGTGTGTTCCGGCAGTTGCACTTAAGAGCCAGTTCCTCCAAAGGTTTAGCGTGTCTACTAACTTGGGCCGTATCGTCATTTGAGATCAGGTGAGATTATAGCCATAACGCTATGCCTTAACTATAATTAATAATAATAATAAGGGTGGTATAGAACCAGGTGGGTATTAGAAAACTCCATATGCTATAGTTTCATCACAAGGTTTTCCTTCACCGAAAGCCCGGGCAGAACACACTACCAACTAAGTCATCATCGGTTTGCGAGTACTGGACCATATGTTTTATGGTTATATGTTTCCGAATATAGTTTCTTACTGTATGTAAGATAAGTAAGTAAGCGATTGAGTCATACGTGCAAATGACATCATATAGCTAGAATCATCTCCGTCAGCAAACACTTGACTGTGTTTTTGTTTACACATAAATGAAATATTCCAATTATTTTACCTGTTGTTTTGTTCGATCATGTGGAGTTTATATTTACGTAAAATAAAAAAAAAAATAAAAAATCATTTTTGCCCTATCCCATCTATTTCGTTTTACGATACAAATAGTATATTCTCTATGTCAATTCAGTGTATTAGTTATCAAAGTGTTATTTTTTTTTTTAATCTAATAAAAAAGTTACATGATAATATAATAAAGCAGACGTAAATAAAAATATATATGATTTGTCTATATTTTAATAGTATACAGCGGAAGAGTTTGTTAGTTTGTTTGTGATAATTTTAAAAACTTCCTGTCAGAATACAACATTTTTTTTGTATTTCATAGAATAATCATTGGGGGAGGCTTTATGCTGTTTAACATCACGCTTCATCAATAGGAGTACAGATGTATTAATAAAGATTACAAAAACAGGCAAAAAAATATTAGATAAATGAATATATATGAATAATAGAAGTGTGAAATAAAAATAGTGATAACTATTCGAAATATGTAAAGAAAGTTGTGTCATCTATCGCATGACGATATGTACGAAGTATAGATAAGAAAATAAGAAAGATAAGAATAAGTCTTTAAAAAAAAAAGTGATGCAGATCGAGTTTCTTGCCGGTTCTTCTCGATGACTGCGTCACTTTCCGAACCGGTAGTAGTTTTGACGTTGATAAGCTCGGGAGATTTTTGATTTAATATTATTTATACTAACACCATGTTCGCTTACAGATATTTTTTAGGAATTTAGGATTTTTTAGAATCTTTGCATATCTATGGAACATCGTCTCGACAGCATAGACATGCCAGGTATGACCTTAATCGATCGAGACGTTTAGAAGTCACACGATCACTAACAGACGAACTTGAGACCTTTATATAGAAACTAGTTGTGCCCGCGACTTCGTTTGCGTGGAACGAAATATTACTGAATAGTTTTTTTGCCCATTTTTGCAACTTTTTTCGATACAGCTTTGCTTCTATTGGTGGTATCGTGATGTTAAGACCTTAAAGGATATTCAGTTTGACAAAATTTTACTTATTTAATATGCCATTCGTTATTAATTATTTATATTAGGTTAGTATATTTATTATTACACTCTTATTTCACCAAATATTTTATTTGCACTACCTACAATGGTAGTAATTATTTCTTGCTACATTACTGCTGGTTAGCTGGAAGAAAATGCCTTATGGCATTAAGCTCGCTAATGTACATATTTGAAGTGCAATAAAGAATTTAATTCATTCATTCATTCATTCAAAGATTATCCTACCAAAAAAAAAAAGATATTTTGAAATCCGACTGGTAGATCCTAAGCTTAACGCGTACAAACAGACAAACTATTCAACTTTATAATATTAACAAACTGTATCCCCGACTCGTGGATTTAAAAGTAATGCAATTTTTTTTGTCTACTTATGTTACTTTCATCAATACAGCTTTGCTCCTATTGGCGGTGGCGTGATGATAAATAGCTTAAAGTATTCCGCAATGATTGATCTTTGAAATACAGCAATAATTTTTAAAATCCAACTTGTACTTCCTAAGATAAGGGCTTTGAGACAAACCTTTCCGTTTTATAATATTATTAGCTGTAGTCGCGACTTCGTTGGCGTGGAACTAAAAATCTTTATATATGAAAATTTAGTGTCACGTTGTTTGTCCGTTATGAACTGCTAAACTACTGAACCGATTTTAATCAAATTTAGCACACTGCGTGCAGTTTGATCCAACTTGAGAGATGGGATACGTTTACCTCGATAAGTGATCATAACGCGATAGATGTCGCTGTAGTCGATGTGGTTGACTATTCGAGAAGACAAGTTCTTATTTAAGGATGTCTCCTCGTTTTTGTAACTTTTATCAATACAGCTTCACCTCGTTTGATGGTTGCGTGATGTCGAATACCGTGACGCCTTTCTCCATGAGTGCTTTACCAAATACAAAGATGAGTTTTGGAATTATCTAAGATTTACTTGTCCAAACAAACTCAGTAATGTTATCGTGGATATTATGCTCAGTGGTGGCCGGCAGAGATGTGGACGAAAGTCTAATTTCATAATGCTGTGTGCTAGATAGTTGACCGCGTTACGGCTGACACGGCGGCAGGCCGCTGGTCGCCGCCAATGGCATGGCACCTGCCATTTGCCAAGGTCGAGTGAAAGTCGCCAGACACCCGGCTATTGCTGCCTTATATTAATTTTTTTTCTAACACAGACTAATTCGATAATCGTCTGTCACCTATTACAAATTTCATTGAAATCTATGAAATAGTTTAGGAAAGGTTGGCGATTATAAGGCTAGCTGTGTCCACGACTTCGTTCACGTGGAAGTAAAAATTATTTGATAACTAGTTTTAACCTGTGGCTTCGTTCGCGTAATTATTGATTTTGTTAAACAAATCGGATGACGTAATAAAAAGTTTCATGCAAAGTTTATCACTCTCTTTACTCTACTTTCAATAAGTTTTTCGCGAGAAAAAGGTAGCCTATCCCCGTGTACAGGTTTTCGTCTATCTCTATGCCAGAATTCATCATAATCGATTCAGTGGTTTAAGCGTGAAACCGTAACATACAAATAAACTCACTTTCGAATTTATAATATTAGTGTGACAATTTCCAGTTTTTGTAACTTTTTTCAATACAGCTTTACTCCTGTTGGTGGTAGCGTGATGTTAAATAGCCTGAAGCCTACCGCAGTAATTGCTCTATCATATATAAAAACAATTTTTGATATCCGACTGGTAGTTCCGTAGATTATCGCGTTCAAACAAACAAACTCTTCCGCTTACTAATATTAATATAGATAACAAACAGGCATACAAAAATACGTAATAAAATGTTCCGGTAGATTACAAGTATACTATAGACGCTTGCTCGAGCGGTTTAGGCGGTCGCCTCGCTTTTGACGCGTGTAGTGGGTTCGAATCCCAAGCGGTTACCAAATATTTATAACGCAAGTAAATAACAAACTATGTTTTTTTTTTATTGTTTATAAGTTATGGCGATAATCTTACCTTATGTTAAGTGACGATATCGCTCGAGATGGTGGACTCACTATGCCTAGTGGAGTGACTGACTCTCAAGTGTAACTATTGGGACGCATCTATAGGTATTTGTTGGCAGATTCAATGCAAGAAGCGATAATAGCTCAGTGGTAATGTGTACGACTTCGCGTCAAGGGACGTGAGTTCGAACCCAAGCACCTACATTAAGCTTGAGCTTTCGGTGAAGGAAAACATCGTAAGGAAACCAGAGCATGGTGGTAGGGCTTTTTCTAATGCCCGCCTGGGTAGCTCAAGTTGTAAACCTGCTGCCAAACACCAATAGGTGTGTACCGGCAGCTGCACTCGAGAGCCAATTCCTCCACAGGTTTAGCGTGTCTACCAACTTGGGCCGTACCGTCACTCAAGATCAGGTGAGATTATGGCCATAACGCTAAATCTTAAGTATTAAAAAAAAAGATCTCGTAATGAACTAACGAAATGTTATTCTAAAACTAACATTTCGCTAAGTGTCCAGTGGTTGGCGATCTGTTCTCAATTAAGAGATTCCTCGATTCGCGATGTGAATTCCGTGTACTTCATACGATATGATACCTCGGTTTCATACTAAACGATCGCGTATTGCACCGACGCGTAAATAATTCGGCGAAAATATCAAAGAGATTAACTACTGACAGAAGTATAAAAATGACTACCGGGCAGATAGTTTTTACACGCTTTACATTAGCTTCACCTGTATGTATGTATGTATGTAACCGACCCCTTTGAGCTTGATTTTGTCCTACTTTGAACGATCAGATTTAATTCAAACTTTGCGCACCTGTCAAAGATCGATGACAATGCAATAATCCGATCAAAGCATCCGATTATCCTAATTAGATTCGCCAGGATTAATTAATTCCTTTTCGCATCCTTTGCATGCGAGTAAGAGTTATCTAGCTCTAGCTAGTGCGCGAACTACGCATGCGTGCAGTTCCAGACTTACTCTTTCGGAAAGAAACAATCGGAACACATTTGTACATATTAAGGGTGGTTGATAGTTAGAAAATCGAACCAAATGATTTATAGTTTAAAAAATTTAACTAAAAAATAAATAATTGTTTAAAAAAACTAGAACACAAGCTTTATATAGAAAACTAAACTAAACAACAGAAAATAATTTTTTTATAAACATTAATTAAGAATAATGTAATTTTTTTTAATAAATATAAGTTATTAATAGTTTGAATAAGAAAAAAAATGTTTTATTGTAAAAAAAGCGTGGGGTGCATGGTGTCAATAGTTATGAATATTTAATTGACACATATGAGAAGGATTATCATTTCGATAATATCTTGAAAAGCACCCCCGCTTTTTTTTAAATAAAACATTTTTTTTCTTATTCAAACTATTAATAACTTATATTTATTATTATTTTTTAGATTATTCTTAATTAATATTTATTAAAATTTATTTTCTGTTTTTTAGTTTAGTTTTCTATATAAAGCGTATGTTCTAGTTTTTTTAAACTATTATCTATTATATTTAACTACCGGTCATACAGTACTCGTAACTAACTTATCAAGTTTTTAAATTTTAACTTTGTTTTTATAACAACGCTAACTGATCCGGTGAACTTGGTATCACCTAAAATCGATGTTCTTTATTCTCGCTAAAACTCATACACGGTTTGACCGATCTGTATGTTTTTTACATCTTGATTAGCTATAATCAATCCTAATCAACCTACCAATTTCAATTCGTTAAGATCAGTAGAACCGACTTTATTAAATATCGTACCCGTTTCTTCATTTCTTTCGGTTATTGAATGAAACTTGTTTATAACTCCCATGAATAAAATGTCTTTTAATTATATGAAATTTATATATAGGTGGATTCGAACTCACTCTCCTTGACGCGGCGTCCGTACACACTACTAACTGAGCTATCATCCCTTTTCATATTACAAGATTAAAAAAAAAAATTGTTCGTATTTTTTTTTAAACAAACCTTGTCCTGACAATAACGAACATAATAAAAAAAGAATTATTCCATTTGGTACAGTCGTTCGAAAGTTATGCGCGTACATACATATCCGCGATTCATTTATATATATATATATATAAATGAAAAATATAATTTAAGCCTAAACTCATAACAAATAGCATCACATACATAAAAACACTGTCTGGCATTCGAACCGACAACACTCAATGCTACAGCTGTAGAATGACCGCTTAAGCTTTTCAGATCAAATCAACAATATAGTTTTTTTGTTTTTCAAATGAAATTAAACTTATTGATGTTCCCCGTTTATTTGTCTGTTTGTTACACTTTCACATCTTAAGGCCCATCATAAATTATCATTAATTACGTAGGATAATTTTGGTCATTTTTGAGCCCCCTACACCCCCATGTAAGTATAAGTAAGATTTATCGATCCACCTCCCTTTTTTTTACGTAAGATTCTATTTTGATCTTTTAAATAATAAACTGTTATGTCAGGAAAGGAAATGTTTTTTACTTAAAAAAATATATATATACGATAATACACGGAAAAATGTACTATATTTTTTCTATAGAACCAAAGACGGATAACAATAAAATTCTAATAAGTTATTTTTTTTTTTCAATATGCGTTAGAAATTTTTTAAATAAAATTAAAATTCCACTGTACACTTTAAAATTAAGAAAACTATTTGAAATCTAAAATGGAATTAGATATTTTATATTGAATTTTGATTCACGAAATGTTACGTAAGAATGAATTTAACCCCACTCTCCTCCAAGATATGGACATGTAGAGATTTTCTTACCTCAATACCCTTAGTGAATTTTCCCTTAACTACTTAACATACTATTATAACAATTTGCACACATATACTCAAGGGTACAGAAATGGATAAAAATATGCTTAAAAATAAGAAAACCCACGTTCACGTGAGCGAAGCAGCGAACAATAGTTAGTATATTCATATTCTATACTACCTATGTCCGCGACTTCGTTCGCGTGGAACTAAAGTTATTTAATAATATTAGCTCGGTTTTCAAACCTTTTTCAATACAGCTTCGCTCCTATTCTTACCTATCAAACACAAAAATAAATTTTAAAATCAGACTATTAGTTCCGAAGATTACCCTGTTCAAACAAACAAACATTTTTTTAGCTTTATAATATTAATATAGATATAATATACAAGCGAATTAGCATTGACAGAACTTTCACTGTATCTCCGAACCTACCTGACCTACTGACTTGAAACCTATCATACATATTCATTTGACAATATGTACACCTACTTATAAACAACTAAGCATGTTTGAGGCAAAAAATGTGTTGTGGAATAGAGGGCACACGAGCAAGCGTGGTTGTGATAGTTAGTGATCACCGCCCCCATGGACACCAACAACACCAGAGGAACGAGGAAGAAGGAGGTGTGTTCCTGGCCTTTATTGGGGGGACTGGCTCTCAAATGCAACTGCTGGAACACACCTATTGGTATTAGGCGGCAGAATTTCAACTTGAGGGTGGTAGCTAGCTATGCCGGCATTAGAAGACGCTCTACCACCATGCTATGGTTTCCTCACGATGTTTGCCTTCACAGAAAGCTCAAGCTCATTGTAGGTGGCTGGATTCGATCTCGCGTTCCATGACGTGGCGATCCTACACATTACCACTGGGCTATCACCGCTTCAAATGCCATGTAAATGAATTCTGGGGCTCCAGCTGGTAACTGATTAGAACGCGAGAAAACTACAACTCGCACCGTTTGGTCTAAATAAAACGTACGAAATCAGAATGTCCCCCTTCAAAATTGAAATATTTTATTAATCTATATTAATATTTACAGTGGAAAAGTTTGTTTGCGTGAACACGCTTATATTAGGAACTTCCAGTACGATTTCAGAAATTATTTTTGTATTTGAGACAGCAGGGATTCCCAATCTTTTTCAGTTCGCGGCACACAAAATGTTTACAATTTTGTCGTGGATTCGCCCTAACCTATCTAGCTGGTCGAGATAGATACGTTGATAGGCACAAAATTTTAAACATTCACATTATGAATCCAAACTGTTTATTTATACAAACATAAAATAGCACTTTATGAACACGTATTTAAGTATATGAATTAAATTGGTTATTTTATACCCGCAAACATTTATATCTAGTTTTCAGAGAATGGTAAAGAGAATAGCTTATCGGCGCCCTTCTTCACTTCTGCGATACATTAGGGAACACACTTTAGGAACCCCTGTGATACAGCAATAGGTTCTTAAAGTGGGCGGTACCGCCCCCAATAGGCGCTGAGGCTATAGGACTACTGAAACTTGTAGTGTTAAATTTTTAACTTTTATAACGATAACAAAGTGGATCATAATTATATTGAACAAAAAAAGTATGTATACATTTTGGCTGGTTTATAGTGTTGTTTGTTATATGTTGCCTCTATAATTGTTTGTGTGGTAGTTTAATATCTCTGCAGTTTAATAACATATATCATAGCTCAGTTATATCGAGGTAGTATCGGTCGTGTCTTGCATTCTATAACGTAATTTATATTTGCTTTCACTTTTTAACACGTTCATAGTAGGTGCATACCGTTTCGGATTAGTCTTGCTACCATTCTGTTGTTTCTAGCACGCATTTCAACCGACTTCAAAGAGGATGAGGTTAATCAATTCGGCTGTATTTTTTTTTCTATCATTTTTAAAGCGACGATAGCTCAGTCGGTAGTGTGTTAATGGACGTGAGTTCGAATCCTTTTCGGTAAAGGAAAACTTTGTGATGAGACCATGGCATGGTGGTAGGGCTCATTGTAATGCCCGCCTGGCCAATTACCGTCCTGAAATTGAAAATCTGCCGCCTGTAATTGTGTTTGGGCAGTTGCACTCGAGAGCCAGTCACTTCATTAGGCTTAGCGTGTCCATCATCTTGGGCCATATCGTTACATAGCACCAGAGGTAAAATTGTGGCCATATAACACTAAACCTATGAAATTTTGAGAGATATTTTAGCGTGTATGGTACAATGTTTAATACTGTTTAATACTTTACTGTTTGAATATAAATAAAAAAAGAATATAGATTTATTCCACTCAAATAGAGTATCATATTATATATTATTATTATAAAAATTGATAGGAAACAGGAGCATTAAAAACACACAAACACAAAACTACTTAAAAAGATACACACATCTTCATCTATACACACATTGTCACACACACCCTTGTGTGTATGTGTACACGCGCGCGCGCGCGCACACACTCACGCACAATCAAAAACAGGCCTTTGATTGCGGACAACACACACAATTATTTCTTTTTAATAATAATATCTTCCTATTTGGCACATCCTAACTTTTGTAATACCCAATTTTGTAATTGTTAAATGTGTTGTGAAGACATATACAATAGATAAATAAGTATATGCAAAAAAAAACGTTATATCATTTTTTTTTTCGTTATTTATTTTTACTTTTTTTAATACTGCTGTGTACCTATTGGCGGTAGCGTGATGTTAAATAGCCAAAGTTTTTCTCAATAATTGTTCCGCCAAATACTAAAATAATATTTGAAATTATGCTCGTGGTTTTCGTAATATTAATGCGTTCCAACAAACAAACTTTTCTCTTTTATAATATCTAAATCCAACGATACGAATGGCTATTGAGTTTGTATATTTTCTTTTATATTCAAGGTGTAACGTTATGGCCATAATCTCACCTGATCTTAAGTGACGATACGGCCCATGTTGGTAGACACGCTCAACCTGTGAAGGTACTGGCTCTCAAGTGCAACTGCCGGAACACAATTGTATTTGGCGGCAGATTTTCAAGTCGAGGGTGGTAGCTAGCCAGGTGGGCATTAGTAAAAGGCCTACCACCATGCTACGTTTCTCTCAGGATGTTTTCCTTCACCGAAAGCTCAAGCTCATTGTAGGTGGATTTGAAACCGCGCCCTTTTGCCGCGGAATCCGTCCACACAACCGTTAACTATGCGAGATATATGCGTTCTGAATGTCTATGCAAATTTAATATATTTTTTTTTTCAATTGTAAATGAATGTGTGGGCTTTGAATAATTTTGGACGGTGTTATTATTGTAACGGATTTTGAAACGTGGGCGGTCTTGGAACGCTACTACGGCGTCTCTAGCGGGAAATGGGGTAACTCTAAAATTATACATTTTACACAAATATATCGTTCAGATATAATAACCATCGAAGTACTGGTGGTGGAAAGTTCAAACTCATTGTAGGTGGTTGGATTCGAACTCACGTTCCTTGACGCGAAGTCGTACATAATTACACTGAGCTATCATCGCTTCAAAATGTATAATATTTTCAGCTGACCCACTTTCGCACTTGTTTTCAAATTAGGTTACTCATCTTACCTCTCTTTATTAATGAAAAATGAAAATGAAAATATCTTTATTTAACATAAATTATAAACACATTGCATACAAATTATCTGTTGATCCCCGCACTAGGAAATAAATCCTGTATCGCGGGTAATCGACCGAAACCGAGTTACAAAATTTATATCCTGTTAGTGCCATGAATGTGCCAGTTTGAAACAATAAAATAATAGATAATTATAAATGCATAAATTGATCAATTAAGAAACAAAAACAAAAATAAGAAACAAAAAACTATTAAATTTTTTATAATGTTAAAAAATTAATGAAGTCGGACAACATTTATAATTATGTCATATTGAAATTGATTCACACAATGTGTTGTTTATATACAATCCATATTAATATTATAAATAGGAAAAGTTTGTTTGTTTGTTAATCTAGTCATAGGAACTTTCCGACGGATTTCAAAAAATAATTTTGTATTTGATAGAGTAATTATTGAGGAAAGATATACGCTATATAACATCATGCTACCACTAATAAAAGCAAAGCTGTATTGAAAAGAGTTATAAATAGTTTGGTAAATCCAAAAATGCACGCCTCGTAAACTTTTTTTTTGTTTATTTAATGACAATTAAACCACATCGAATCAAACCGTCAAAAGTAATAGGGTTCTATTCCTAATTATACTGAAGCGTAAGAAAAAAACAGACTCGATTAGTAAAGTATTTCGGTCGTTATCGTGATAACATACAAGATCCGCACACACAGACACACGGACGTCTGAGACGAAAGTTGTTTTAAACAGTTTTTTTAACTAGTTTAAATCACAAAAACGGCATCAAAAATATCATGAGTGTTAAAAATAGTGTTTTTTCTTGATACGTGTGTGTATATATTATTCTACAAGTGCAATATATGATAAATAAAGACACTTTAAGTTTGAAAAATCAGTTGTTTTGCGTGAAGTGACTCTAGTACCCACCTCAACGCTTCGCTTATGATGCGTGCGAAATGGGCAAAAACGATTCACTAATATTTAATATAAAGCGATCGAAGTCAAGAGCACGACTAGTGATATTATAAAAGTATAGATACGTAACCTTGATAATATTTGATTAAAACAAATGGCGCACTAATGCGCGCATATTAAGTAATATTGCACTGAACGTGGAAGTAGGACAGATGATTTTTATACCGAGCGTGTAAAAGAGACAAGTATACATTGCTGTGCATCGTCTAAATTATTAACATTTCTTTGTAACGGAATATTTTGCGGATGTTTTTTTTTTTATGTTAGCTCGGCAAAGTGACTGCACTATACCTGATGTTCAGTACAGTACAGTACAAAACCAGCAGCGACCATCGAGAGAACGACAATCCATCAGTCGCTCTACTGTCATGCCGGCTTGCGTAATATTATATAATTTGTAAAAATTATTAATATGATTCCGTGATCTTTAAAAGTTTCTTTTGTATAGTTTGTAGGATATCGCAAAACACGCGAGGGTGTTTTAGAGCACTTGATATATCAATCGATACACAACATACCTCCTTGAACGTCGACACGAGACTGAGGTTTAAGTGATACAATTGTCACAGAATCAGTGTGTCACTTTCGGAGCACATATGCCGTGTCTACCTTAATAAAACATAGTCTATATCAAAGATACTATACCTTTTAACATCGGATTTTATATATGAACTAGCTCTTACATGCGGCTTTGTTCGCTTTAATATTGATCATAATCTAAAAATTCGGATGACACAATAAAATGTTACGCCACTTCCGATATGTTTTTCGCAATAAAAAATATCCTATCACCATTTCCAGGTTCGCGTCTACCTTAATAACAAAATTCATCAGAATCGTAACAAACAAACTAAACTCACTTTCGTATTTATAATATTAGTATGAAATATGATATAAGAGACTTCCACTCATGGAATATCATCTATTCAATACTTTAAGAGCAAGGCGTTATAAAAAATATTAAGGGGTTTTTTTTTAATTTCTTACAGGATCTCATACCGACCCAGGACACGGAGGCGTATCTGCTGAAAACTCAAAACGCAATAACAAACCTACAAGCGAAACTACAGTCGTCCCGGACAAACAACTTTTCCAGCATCCCCTCCCAACTCACCTCCAGTCTCATCAGCGAGAAAACCGCCGTCTCCCGGCTGCCCGTCTCCCAACTCAGCCGGTCCAATTCCCTGAACTACCGCCTCCGGAGGAAAGAGAACTCCGGCGGCAGCAGCCCGCTACGAAGTCCGGGAAACTACGTCATCACCGGCTCGTCGAAACTGCCTGAAGCAACCAAAGTCCTGCTGAACTCTGCATCGAGGTCCCTCGACGCCGAGAGGAGGAAACACGATTCTAACATGAACAGTCCGGTATCCGACCGCGGCCTCCTTAGCAACAGCTCAGACGACAAAACACTCTCAAACCGTCCAGAAACCGACACGTCAAACAGGAAACACGCGAAGCACAAGTATTTAGACGCGATAGACCACGATTTAACCAACGCCAATAACGTATGCCTCAAGACAGTGCTGAAAAACAACGCGCTCGAGGCGAAATATCCCCGCATCGAACAAACGCGTTGCCAGGGCGACAAAACTCAGAGGGTCTTTAAGGAACCGAAATTGTCATCTATCAAGCGATCGAGCTCCTTCAACACTGTCAACAAGAACAACAACTATTTGGACCCCAGATTCATCTCGAGGCGGTCAAGCGGCCACTCCGACGAGTATAACTTATCAGACGAATCGGATAATGTCTGCTACGAGACGCAGGGGAGCAAATACAAGAGGCAAGGCCACCGGAGGGTCGATTCGGGCGATGTGAAAGCGATCGCTCCGTCGAACTCGCCTCGATGTCCGAACACGCCCGAAATGCAGAGGAAGTTCGGGCCGGGCCTGGTGAGGAATTCGAGTAGAGTGACGAATAAGGATAGGGGGAGTCTCTGCAGGCTGGAGCCAGCTGTTAGGGAGGACAAAGCAAAGCCTGTTAGTCATCAGAGCAGGAGGATATCGGAGCCGACGAGGCAAGCCGTGCTGTCGAGGCTGACCAAATCTCGGTCGTCAACGAGGGAAGTGCAGCAAACGAAAAACCTAGACAAAGGTATTGATTTTTTTATTTAATTTCATATTTTACAACGTATGGTTGCTGTAAAAGATCCACAGCTTAGTTTTACACAATACTAGCCTTTACTCGCATCTTCGCTCACATTAATATAGATTTTGTCCAATTAGATGACGCAATAAAGAGTTTCTCTTTACATAACTTCTCATAAGTTTTTCGCGAGTAGCCTATCTCCGTCTCTAAGTTCCCATCTATCTCCATATCAAAATTCATCACAAGCGGTTAAGACATGTAAACGTAACATATAAACAAACAAACTCACTTCCTCGTTTATAATATTAGTAATGATTGTAAAGTGGAAAAGTTGTTTGTTCGTTTGCTTGAACGCGGTAATCTTAGGAATTAAAGGGAGAAATATTTTTTTTTTGTTTTTTTAATAGATAATATCACGCTATCACCGATAGGAGCAAAGCCGTATTGAGATAAGTTACAAAAAGATCAAAAAATATCTATATATGTATATAAATTAATCTCTATTTCCCTCGGCCATCGCATCACGCGTGAACGGATGGAACAATTTCGCTAATCCTTTTTTTGTTGTGTCAATAATTGTCAGATGAAGGTTCTTATGATAAAGAAAAAATTAAGGAAGTCGAGTGAAACATTAGAAAATATTTACGAAATTTTATAAAAACTAAACGCCAATATTATTTTATGTAACTGTCAGTTTTCATAGAGCATTACTATAGTAGTGATGCTAAGTTTTCGTTTTTTTTTTTATTATTAATTATACCAATTTTAATTCAATATTCATAGTTAAATCAGGACACCGTCTGTCGGGTCAGTTAGTTAATAAATAAAATTTAGTATCACCTGAGTGAAGTCCCGGGTACATTTAATGTATGTATATAATTGTTCCTCGAATTATTAGAGTAGGTAGACGTATCGAGAGTAATTATTGAGTAATTATTTTTTGAAGCGATGATTGCTCAGTGGTAGTTTGTACGATTTCGCGTTAAGGGACGTCAGTTCGAATCGAAGCATCTACAGTGAGCTTGAGCTTTCGGTGAAGGAAAACACCGTGAGGAAACCATAGCATGGTGGTAGGGTTTTTTCTAATGCCTGTCTGGCTAGCAACCACCCTGAAGTTGTAAACCTGCCGCCAAATACCAATAGGTGTGTACCGGCAGCTGCACTTGAGACCCAGTTCCTTCACAGGTTTAGTGTATTTACCAACTTGGGCCGTATCGTCACTTAAGATCAGGTGAGATTATGGCCATAACGCTAAACCTTAAGTATATAAAAAAAAATGAAATAGAAAATAAAGAATTACTTTTTGAATTCTTAAATGTTGAGGTTTTCACTATTTCTAACAGCACTCGTAGACATTGTTTTAAAAATGTGATTGTTTTCGTTATAACTATATTAAAAATCCGGTAAAAAAAATAATTGATAAATCCAAAAGTGAACGGCTCATAATCTCATTTTTTTTCTGTTTATTTAATAACAATTAAACCACATCGAATCAGACCGTGAAAAGTAAATTCTATTCCTAATTATACTGAAGCGTAAAAAGAAAATGACTCGATTAGTAAAGTATTTCGGTCGTTATCGTGATAACATACAGGATCCGCACATACAGACACACGGACGTACAAGACGGAACTTTTTTAAACAGTTTATATAACGAAAAGGCATCAAAAATATCATGAGTGTTAAATATAGTGCTTTTTTTTCTTGTTATATGTATGTATACATTAGGGAGATAATGGCCATAACTCTTAACTTTACATATATGCACCGTTTATTTTGAAAGTGGTGTAAGTCCATTTTCTTTTGTTTCGAGAAAATTAAAGGTTACTATATTTGTTGATAATGCAATTTCATTTACCGACAGATTTTAAGTTGTGCAAAACATGGGATTTTTTTGAGAAATTAAACACGGACTACTTAGTTATATATAAAAAAAATTACATTAAATTAAGCGTGAATTACGTGATAGCTCATTTTTCTCAAAAATGGACTTACACCACTTTCAAAGTAAACGGTTCATATATATATATATATATATATATATATATATATATATATATATATATATATTTAATATTGTTATATATTTTTAATATTGTTATTCAAGGGACAAAGAAGCCCAGTCAGTATCGTTCGTCATCCGCTTTAGCGACGAAAGAGATAGAGTTCTCCAACTGGAAAAAGAGATCGTCCTATGACCCGATGAAGGCTGCGCAGGAAGGTAGGAAGAAGCAACAGCAGGCCAAAAGACAGGACTGTATCAAAGATGACCTCAGCTCACCGAGGTATGACATATAAACTGTATATTCTATTTTTTTTTATACTTAAGGTTTAGCATTATGGCCATAATCTCACCTGATCTTAAGTGACGTTACGGCCCAAGTTGGTAGACACGCTAAACCTGTGGAGGAACTGGCTCTCAAGTGCTGCTGCCGGAACACACCTATTGGTATTTGGCGGCAGGTTTACAACTTGAGGGTGGTAGCTACCCAGGCGGGCATTAGAAAAAGCCCTGCCACCATGCTATGGTTTCCTCACGATGTTTTCCTTCGCCGAAAGCTCAAGCTCATTGTAGTTGCTTGGTTCGAACTCACGTCTCTTGACGCGAAGTCGTACACACTACCACTGAGCTATCATCGCTTCAAAAATCTATTAAATGAAATAAAACTAATTTAAACGGATTTTATCGCGGTTATTTATTAAATTTTTAACTATAAATATTAAAAATTAAAAATTAAATTGAAGGTAGAAGGTGAAGACACAGTAACATAATCTTTTCTGGACAACCGACACCTCAGTCCGCCCCGTGACCGCGAAGGCTGAAAAGCTTTCGAAACGTCGGGATCAAAATTTAATAAATAACCGCGATAAAATCCGTTTAAATTAGTTTTATTTCAATGAATAATATTCGCGTAAACCTAAGAAATCACTAAGAAATCATCTATTAAATGTGTAGATTTTGAACATTTTTCGGTAATTTTTGTTAATTTCCCCTCCCAATACATTACGGACCGGCATGATTTGAATTCTAGTAATCGTAATGAACTGGTCACGCCATATTTTAGAGTCAGTGACACCAGTAACAAGTTTTTTAGGTAATACTATTAGGTTTTGCAATAAAGTCCGAGAGTACATTACGGAATTGCCGGACAGTAGGTTCAAGAACCATGTCAAACGGGTTTTGATGTCAAAAGGCTATTATAGGATGGATCGATATATAAGCGATCGTGATGTCTGGAATTGACTCTCTGTACATCCGCTAATGACTACTGTAAATGCACATTAAACTATTATGTAAAAACTGGGGCTAATAAGATATAGCAATAAGATTTAAAAGATGCAGATCGAGTTTCTTGCCGGTTCTTCTCGATGACTGCGTTACTTTCCCAACCGGAAGTTGTTTTGACGTTCATAAGCGCTTTCTTAGGGTCTACTTTAAATGAAGATTTTTGATTCGATTTGATATAGACTATATTTAACGTGAATCTGAGTAGATTAACTGCTTAGTATAGGATCTTATTTAGGATTAGTCAGGATCGTGGTTGTTTTTTGCGTTCCCGGCAACAGCCCAAGCCGAAGATAAGCCACTTCATGGCTCCCTTGTGCTCGTTGCCTCGGGTTCAGTGCCTTAGTACTCGACCCCAAAGCTCGGTAAAGCTGTGAAAGACCTTAAAATTAGCAGCATGTGTCCAATAGAAAAACAATTGAATCTATTAAATGATAACCGGCCTCATATTTAATTTTAAGGGTTCATATTTAGTTTTTAGGGTTAGCGTTATGGCTATAATCTCATCTGACGTTAATTGATGATGTTACCTAAGTTCGTGGACATGTTAAGCCTAGTGAAGTGACTGGCTCTTAAGTGCCAATGCCGGAACACACCTAGAGGTACACAGCGGTTTGGATGTGCCCCTGGCATTGCCGAAGTCCATGAGCGGCAGTGACCGCTTACTATCAGATGGGCCGCTTGCTCGTCTGCCTATCAAGGCAATAAAAAAAAAAAACACCTACAGGTATTTGGCGGTAGATTTTCAATTTGAGGGGGGGAAAAAGCCAAATGTTTTTTCTTCGCCAAAAGCTCAAGATTATTGTAGGCGGATTCGAATTCACGTCCATTGACTGGCATCCGTACACAGTACCCACTGAGCTATTATCGTTTCAAAGCTTAAATTGCCCTTTAGAGCTAGTCGCTTCACTAGGCTTAACGTGCCCACTATCTTGGGATATAACGTCACTTATCATGAGGCGAGATTGTGGTCAAAACGCTTAGTCCATAATTTACTACACAAGACAAATAGAAATACAATAAAACACATTAGTTAAATAAGAAATGTCAGTTTAGACAAGCGTTAGACAATATTTACGTTGTGTTTAATTTTACACAGTGTCTAGGCCGTGTTTATCTTTCAACAAAGACAAAACACACTGTTCTGATCAAACGCGAATCGATGATAGCTCAGTGGTAGTGTGCACGACTTCGCGTCAAGGGACGTGGGTTCGAATCCAAGCACCTACAATGAGCCTGAGCTTTCGGTGAAGGAAAACATCGTGTGGAAACCAATAACAACACACAACAATAGGTGTGTTCCGGCAGCTGCACTTGAGAACCAGTTCCTCCACAGGTTTAGCGTGTCTAGCAACTTGGGCCGTATCGTCACTTTAAGATCAGGTGAGATTATGGCCACAACGCTAAATCTTAAGTATATATATAAAAAAAAAACTTTTATTAAACACGTGTTGGATTAAACATGGTGAGTGTCCATCAATGGTTGACCAATAACTTGCATAATTCCAGCCATTCGTCACCGGTCCACCGTTCTCAGTCGTTCCACGTCACCAACATAGCGGATCTGGAGACCCTGGACTATTCCTCCGAGGGTACGGAGGACGATCAGCTCCTGACCCTGCCGGTCGATCCGATGATCACGTCCACGCACTCCGATATCCTGGACCTGAGGCCTAAAGATTACAGGCAGAACTTGAGGCGGCAGGGTGTCTCCAAGGATGTCACGCTGGGTAGAAATTACGTGGCCAATTTCCAGGTAATGTTTTGGAATTCGTTTTTGTCTGTACTCACCATCTTGTAGCCCCTATCCCGGAGGGACCGTTCCGTTTTGTACGATATATATCTTTAACTATATTATTATATATCACCATGTCATATATTATGTTCTAGAACCATCTTTCTTCCCATATCCCGGAGGGACCCTCATGTTTTGTGCGATAAATAATATCTTATATATATTGGCAAAATCTGTATAATATGTTGCTAGAATCGTGAACGATCATTGGTCATGTTGAGTGTAGTGTTGTTCCCTATCCCAGAGGAACCCTTTCATTTTATGACAACGAAAATCCCTAACTCTAATATAATAAACGTGAAAGTGAGTTTGTTTGTTACGCAGTCACACCTAAACCGCTGTATCGTTTATGATGAATTTTGGTATAGCGATAGATGGGAACCTTGAGACTATGATAGGCTACTTTTTCTTGCGAAAAAGTTATTAGGAGTTGGGTAATTTTTAATTAATTTTAAGGTAATTTTTTTTTGTCAGATTTCTTGAAGTTTTAATAAATAAGTTATTTTTATTTTAAGAGTTTATTAGTAAAAAAAGGTATAATATAATTATGACTTTTAGGTAAAAACGCTCATCCGGGTGTTACGTAACGTTTGAGTAGGGAAGGGGGGCGTACAGAATAATGTTATAACGCTTTACACGGGCGAGGCCTCTAACATCTCTAAAAATAACTTACTTGAAGTGATTTTTAACAGGTTAACCAAGCAGATAAAAATCGTCGTAATTCGGACAAACGCAAGACATATATAGTGGACGACATAACACCGACAAAGGAGAACATAGGCTTCCTGAGCAAGCTCAGGGACACCGAGTCCGCCGTGGACAAGCGGAAGACCTTCATCATGGACAGCGATACCAATTCCACCACCAACGGCAGCAGCCCCAGGAACTCGTCGATATTCAGTCACGAGAAGGTGAGTTTTTTGAAGTGGGACTTTTGAAATGACACGTGTGACATATAACTTTTTAAGTGACACTTATGAAATGAAACTTTTGAAGAGACACTTATGAAATGAAACTTTTGAAGTCAAACTTTTGTAGTGAAACTTTTGAAGAGACACTTATGAAATAAAACATTTGAAGTGACACTTATGAAATGAAACTTTTGAAGAGACACTTATGAAATGAATCTTTTGAAATGACACTTACGAAATGAAACTTTTGATGTCAAACTTTTGTAGTGAAACTTTTGCAGTGACACTTATGAAATGAAACTTTTGAAGAGTCACTTATGAAATGAATCTTTTGAAGTGACACTTACGAAATGAAACTTTTGAAGTCAAACATTTGTAGGGAAACTTTTGAACAGACACTTATGAAATAAAACTTTTAAAGTGACACTTATGAAATGAAACGTTCAAAGTGACACTTCTGTAGTGAAACTTTTGAAGTGAAACTTCTTTAGGCGCATGAGGGTAAAATTTTTACAGATGAAACGTCACGCCGGTATGCAACGGAAGTGTCGGAAAAGAGAGAGAGAGTGATCGAGACCGATTGAGAGAGAGTAAGACAGGGCGAACGTAGCATGAGCAACTAGCCGTGGAGTGAGAGTAGGGAGCAAGCGAGTGAGAAAGATTGAGAGAAAAAGTGAGACAGAGCGAACAAGATTTATAAATTAGTTCGCCAAAGAAGTTTCACTTCTGACATGTGTACTTTGTACGCACGCATGTTTTTTTAAGTGACGCTTATAAAGTGAAACATTTTCGTTATATGATTATAATATTGTTGAAGAACTCGTTGACAACGGGCACGAGCGACACGGAGGGCGAGAGCGGCACCGAGAGCGCCCCCGTCGTGATGCGGCAGGGGGCGGGCAGGAGGGCGGCGCTACCCCCCAAACAGAGGTGCGCTAACATCATCTATATATATCGAGCCCTAAAGGATAGATATCCAAATCGACAATTGCATGGTGGTAGGGCTTTTACTGATGCCCGCCTGGCTAGCTACCACCCTCAAGTTGTGAATCTGCCGTCAAATACCTATAGGTGTGTTCCGGTAGTGGCACTTGAGAGCCAGTCCCTCAAATAAAGGCCGGCAACGCACTTGCGATTCTCTTGTGCTGTGGGTGTCAGTGGGCGGCGGTGATCACTTACCATCAGGTGACACGCCTGCTCGTTTACCCGCTAAAACATTAGAAAAAATGCATTTTTTACAGGACAGACTTTTTTCATTCCTAATTTTAAAGTATTTTTTTTATATCCTTATAAAAAATATGCCTTTTTTATAATTAATTAAATTAAATTAAAATAGTGATTATCCCAATTTACGAAGATCATTTTAAGGGGTTGCAAGTATTTTTAAAACTTTTAGTGTTTACAATGTTTTTCCTGAATAAAATTAGATATTTAGAACTAACTAAGCCGCGCGGCTTCGTTCGCTTGCTATTTATTCTTATTCATGTAGAAGCAGTGCTGTTAGCCAAGTTGCATATAAGTGCACAACAAAAAGTCCTTTACTTGGGTCTGTTGTTGCCAAGACATATATAGAGGAGTAGCTGTACCCGTGACATCGTTCGCGTCTAATCTTCAATTTATTTTCATGGCATCTAATTATTTGCCAAAATAAAAGCAGCCTAAGTTACTCCTTATAACATCAATTATCTGTCAGCGAAAATCTCATCAAAATTGTTTCAGCCGTTTCTGATATTAGCCGGAACAGACAGACAACAATAAAAAAAACATGCGTGCGTACAAAGTACACATGTCAGAAGTGAAACTTCTTTGGCGAACTAATTTATAAATCTTCTTCGCTCTGTCTCACTTTTTCTCTCAATCTTTCTCACTCGCTTGCTCCCTACTCTCACTCCACGGCTAGTTGCTCATGCTACGTTCGCCCTGTCTTACTCTCTCTCAATCGGTCTCGATCACTCTCTCTCTCTTTTCCGACACTTCCGTTGCATACCGGCGTGACGTTTCATCTGTAAAAATTTTACCCTCATGCGCTTAAAGAAGTTTCACTTCAAAAAAAAATACATGTTTTTGTAAATTTTTTCATATGTAAAAAGCTGTTATTTTGGCTTTACAAACAGACACTTAACTATTGTTTTATTTGTATAGGTAAGCGATGATTCTACGCTTACGTACTACTATAATCCATACTTAATAAATGCTAAAGTGAGTTTGTTTGTTTGTTACGCTTTCACGCCTAAACTGCTGAATTGGTTATGATGAATTTTGGTATAGAGATAGACGGGAACCTGGAGACGGTGATAGGCTAGTTCTTCTCGCGATAAACTTATTGGAAGTGGGGGTAACGAGGGGGGTAAACTTTGTATGATACTTTTTATTACGTTTTGTTTGACAAAATCAATATTAACGTACGCGAAATCGCAGATAAATGTTAGTACTAAATAATCGGCAAAAAAAATCGGTATCTCGTATTTCTGTCCGGGTGGAATTTTGTAAATGATTTTAAACTAACTACCCGATGAGTTAGATATTTGAATATATCTCAAATGTAACTGATATATAAACAGAATGTATCTGTCATCCACATAACCCCCAGCAAGCAGTAAATAACAGCAATAAATAATAATGTACAATGTCTTTATAACGGACTATAAAGTAGGAAAAATGTTTTGAATATCCCAAAGTTGTCTGTTTAATAACAATTAAACCACATCGAATCAGACCGTTAAAAGTAATAGGGTTCTATTCCTATTTATACTGAATCGTAAAAAAAAAGACTCGATTAGTAAAGTATTTCGGTCGTTATCGTGATAACATACAGGATCCGCACATACAGACACACGGACGTACAAGACGGAATATTTTTAAACAGTTTTTTAACTAGTTTAAATAACAAAAACGGCATCAAAAATATCAATACTGTTTTTTCTTGATACGTGTGTGTATATATTATTTTACAAGTGCGATATATGATATATAGAGACATTTTAAGTTCGAAAAATCAGTTGTTTTGCGTGAAGTGACAGTAGTACCGACCTCAAAGTTTCGCTTATGAGGCGTGCAATAGAGATTCCCTATAGATAATGTCGCTGGCATCCATTCCTAACGACCTCGTCACGCATTGAAATAAAACTAATTTAAACGGATTTTATCACGGTTATTTATTAAATTTTGATCCCGACGTTTCGAAAGCTTTTCAGCCTTCGCGGTCACGTGGTACTGAGGTGTAGGTTGTCCAGAAAAGTTTATGTCACTGTGTCTACCTTCAATTTAATTTTTATTATTGATAGTGTTCCGATCTACGCAGAAAGAGCTCACAGTGTCTTGAGGTCTGGCAATTGGTCTTTTGGGTTCCGATTTAATTTTTTTTTTTTTATACTTAAGGATTAGCGTTATGGCCATAATCTCACCTGATCTTAAGTGACGATAAGGCCCAAGTTGGTGGACACGCTAAACTTGTGAAGGAACTGGCTCTCAAGTGCTGCTGCCGGAACACACCTATTGGTATTTGGCGGCAGGTTCACAACTTGAGGGTGGTAGCTAGCCAGGCGGGCATTAGAAAAAGCCCTACCACCATGCTATGGTTTCCTCACGATGTTTTCCTACACCGAAAGCTCAAGCTCATTGCAGGTGCTTGGGTTCGAACCCACGTCCCATGACGCGAAGTCGTGCACACTACCACTGAGCTATCATCGCTTCTGACGCGAAGTCGTGCACACTACCACTGAGCTATCATCGCTTCATGTAATTAAATGTATAATTGGATCCCAGGCTCGTGCTAGCTTCCAACCATCTTCTCTATTAAAATTTGGATGTTTTTTTAATTTCAATAGCCTCACGAATCATCCTAGGTAGGGATCGGTGTTCTTTTGCAAGGATTTGTGGCTTGTCGGTTCACCAGCTCACCCCCCCGACTCATGACCGCCACCAGGTACAGCGGGGAGTACTCCGTGTCCTCGTTTAGTGGTGCGGCGGCGCAGCGCAAGGGTCGGGAGGTGCAGCCGCGGTACCTGGACATCTCCAAGTACAAGCCGGAGAGGTCGCCGAAGAGCTTCCTCCGGCGGGATCCCAGCAAGACGTACGTGGCCGTGCTCAGCTGCGAGTCCAGGGTCAGCAGGGGCAGCGCCCAGCATTACGAAATGGGTGAGAGCCTTGTTTACTACGTCAGGGGACGTGGGTTCTGATACGGGAACGCTGAAGTTGGCTTTGACTCCCGGGCTTTATTTCAGGAGAAATCGTCTGCATTTCAAGATGTATGAGGACTAATAATTTAATAAATAATTCCTACAGACGATGTTACTGCGCAGTTACGAAAATGGTGGAACAGTGTAGGGATGTAACAGTTCAAATCCATCTACATGAGCTTGAGTGGCCGGTGAAGGAAAAGGTCGTGAGGAAACTATAGCATGGTGGTAGGGCTGTTTCTGATGCCCGCCTGGGTAGCTACCACCCTCAAGTTGGAAATCTGACGTCAAATACCAATAGGTGTGGTCCGGCAGCAGCACTTGAGAGCCAGTTCCTCCACAGGTTTAGCGTGTCTACCGACTTGGGCCGTATCGTCACTTAAGATCAGGTGAGATTATGGCTATAACGCTAAGGCTTAGCTATAAAAACAGCGTATTTTTATCGAATAGCGGGCAAACGAGCAAACGTGTCACCTGATGGTAAGTGATCACCACCGCCCATGGAAACCCACAACGTTGGCTACCACCCTCGGGTGTGAAATCTGCCGTCAAATACCTATAGGTGTGTTCCGTCAGTGGCACTTGAGAGCCAGTCCCTCCATTAATGTTAGCGTGTCCATTAACTCACCTAAATGCTATACCTACCTATACTAATATTATAAAGGGGAAACATTTGTATATTTGTTTATTTCAAAAATTATTTCACCTTTTGATTAGTACATTAGCTCTGAGTAACATATCAAAGTGATGTAATAAAATTTTAATTCCACGCGAACGGAGTCGCGGGCACGACTAGTTTTATATGTAAAAAAATCGTGTCACGTTGTTTGTCGTGTTTGATTTGAAACTTTTTAAATACACAAAAGATATTTTTTTCGTACATTATTATTCATTTTACAAATATAAGTTCTTGATTTCGCGAGACTTACCTTGATGCCCTGTACCCTAAAGGTACAGTCAGCAAAGAAGTCAGAAATAAACTACGAATTTTTTTGCCTACTGTCAGCAAAGACGTTAGAAATAAGCAATATTTTTTTTCCCTACATTACCCTCCCTTTTGACTAAAATCCCAATAAAACGGAAAGATTTCAAGAACGCGTCACTGTTATCCGCATTTCGTTACATGAGAGAGAAAAATGTTATGGCGGAGAGAAAGATAGCTATACATCGTATTATATGGTCGAGTTAGGGAGACAAATGAATACTTCAAGATTCAAGTGACAACTGTCGTTTATTAATGCCTTATGTCTGATACATTTAAGGTATGCATATCACCTATTTGTGACATACTTTTTAAGAAGTTGCCCTTTTATCACGTGTACAGTGCTGGAGGTGACTTTTTTAATATCAAAGTGAAGCAAGCCTGATAGCAGCCACTGTACAATCCAAAAATAATGACTGCCATCGAATGAGGCAATACATAAATGGTCATTGCCGTCATGTCTACCTGCAAGATTCATAGATACTCAACTGTTATCGAGTGTTTGTGTGTATATGTGTTCATGAGACAGAGAGAGAGAGAGAGAGAGGGAGAGAGTGAGAGAAAGGGAGAGAGAGAGAGAGAAAGGGAGAGAGATAAGGGGGGAGAGAGAAAGGGAGAGAGAGAGAGAGAAAGGGGGAGAGAGAGAGAGAGAAAGGGAGAGAGAGATAAGGGGAGAGAGAGAAAGGGAGAGAGAGAGAGAAAGGGAGAAATGAAGAGAAAAAGAGAGAGAGGACGGAAGAGAGAGAAAGAGAGAAAGGAAGAGAGAGAGAGAGAGAGAAAGGAAGAGAGAGAGAGAAATATTGGTCTAACGATACCTATAAGACACTTGGGTTATATATGTAATAGCTGATAAAGAAATTTAACTGACAGTGTAAGTCACTGTGATGGATTTTTAAGGTTTTTCCCCACAATAACGGAGGGTAATTATGGGATGATTCCTACCTTTCTCCGTTTTAGTTCCTTTACCCCTTTTTATTTTCTGTACACTCTATTTTAGTGAAAAAAAAAGTTTTTTTTAAATTCGGTGTACGTATAACTACATTTTACGCCTGACTTCGCTCGCGTTAATAATAATTTTGTTATACAAAGCGGATGACGCCATAAAAAAATCATACAAAGTTTATCCCTCTCTGTACCTCCCTTCCAATATTGTTTTCGCGAAAATAATACCCTATTACCATCTCCAGGTTCTCATCTATCTCTATACCAAAATTTATCATAATCTATTCAGCGGTTTAGGTGTGAAAGCGTAACAAACAATAAAAAAACTCTCTTTCGCATTTATAATATTAGTAAGAATGCTTGATGTTTTCACTAGAACAAAAGAAGCAAGAATTAGAGAAGTGGAAACGCAGAGCGTCATACGATCCGAGGAAATCGGCGGCGCTCGGGAAAACTGGAAAAACTACACCGAAAACTGCCAGGTATTTAAATACATAATATACGTTCATTATTACGAACTAAACTATCGAATTAAACAAATTATGAAATTCGAAATAGGTGTTTCTTCAATAAAGCTCTCATACAACTTCATAACGATTCATTTCTGTTTTTTTTTTTTTTTTGTTTTTCAACATTTGACCACTGATGGCTATATAATTAATTTTGGGTAAAATTAAATTGTTATTAGTGAAAATAATAGTAAAACAGAATTATTATATTTTATTTGTTTGGTCCCTTAAGAGAGGACACTTTATTTGACTGGGCCTCATTGCCAAAGTAAGTTTATTAGAAAAGTAGAAATAATATAATTAACAGGCGTTGCAATAGTTTTTTTAATCTATATAACATAATGTCGAATGTTTGATAATATGTTTGTAGTTATATTTGTTTTTGTTGCCATACTAAAATATAATACGTTTTGTGTTTTTGTTGTTTAGTTAAGTGAACAAAGAGATTTATTATGTTTTATGTATATATATATGTGTGTATATTTTGTATGATTTTATGTTGGTTTCTTGTTCACTAACGTAATATGATGATGAAACGCCGCTTCTCTACTGTTAATAAACGAAACGAGATTAATTTTCTGTAAATTTTAGAGCGTGACAGATGTCAAAATGCATGCACTTTCGCCTAAAGTGAGTCGCGGGCCGCCATCTCGGTTTGTAAGGTTAGTTAAATGTCAAAGTGACAGCCATGGCGTCCGGCAACTGTCACTAATGTCAAATGACGCTGTCAGATTGTACAGCACAATGCTCAATAAAGCTATCTTTTGTTGTAACATTCGCTTAAATAATGCTTTAAAACCACGCTAATAAAACTCTTGGTATTTTTTGTATATAAATTTGTTTTCGCATATTTAATATAGGTATATTTTTTAACGTTTTAAAAAGTGGCAACTGACTTGGACTACTGTTTGTAATTTACAAATAGTAATTAAAATATTTTCAAGAAGCGATTTTCAAGCGACGTTGGCTTAGTTTGCAGGATTCCACGTCGTTGGACGTCAGTTCGAATACCTGCAAATGAGTTTGAGTTTTCGGTGAAGGAAAACATCGTGATGAAATTATAGCATACGGCTTTATCTAATGTCCGCCTGGCTAGCTACCACCCTCAAGTTGAAATTGCCACCAGATAGCTATAGGTGTGTTCAGGCTGCTGCACTTGGGAGTCAGCCCCTCCACTAGTATTAGCATGTCCACCATCTTGGGCCATATGGACGCTTAACAGTAGATTGTGGCCATAACGCCTAAATCTTAAAAATATTAAAAATAAAATATTGACTTGTATTTTTACATCTCATATATATTTAGTGTTGCTAATATTTTTTTACCTAATATATATATATATATATATAATCATTTTTAGAATTTTCTACAAGTAGCAGATCGGTGTAAATAGTTCGCTAGTTACTAAATCAAACACCAAATGGTACCTATCTGATTGATTTTCGTAACGGGTTACATTTGCAAATAGAGCTAATAATTTGACAGCTGTCATTGTAGTTAAATAGACTGTTATTAAATGGCGCTTCTTACAAATTAATAGGATCCCTAATGAACGTACTTCTTTTATTCAAAGAACAAGGCAAAATCTTTAATTCAAGGCAAGAGGATCAAATAAATCGTCAAAATTGCCACACGTAATTAATTAATGGACCTTTTCAATGGTCGCTTCTCCTATTTATATTTGTATTGAATTACTGAGTTTTCATATCGGTTGACTTTTGTAATGTCTTTGTAGTGATCTTAGGATATTAAAAAGGTAATTTTCAGAAAAATAATAATAATAGACTTCCTCCCACTTCTGAACACGACCATAATTATCGTGTCACGCACGATGTACTGACGATTTTAAACGCTGAGAACTTTCAAGAATATCTCTAAAACGTTGCGTTTTCCTCAAAATGTTTTTCTTCACCATCAGCCAAGAAATTTCCAGTTGACAAATTATGTTAGTACATGAGAGCCATCTTTTAAATGTTCGTGGGTGTATACCGGTATTCTAATCCGCGGACATCGACTCGATATTTCCCATTAGTGATATAAAAACATATAACACTAGCATCTGCACACGATTTCCTTCGCGATAATATAGATTTTATCAATCCCAAAGATATTCTATAAGTCGGAAACAGTACTTTTTTTCATGACAGTGCTCTATATCTTTTTCTGTATCCCTGACATCGTGTATGCGAAATTTCATGATTATCGGTTGAGCAGTTGCGGCGCAAGAGCGTAACAAACAAACTCACATTCGCATTTAGTTTGTTACAAACGAAAGTCAGTTGGCATTTGGAAAATCACGAAAGCTTTTCTGCTGCTTGAAACTAAATAATAATTATAGTTGTTTATTTGTATATATTTATTTATGTAAAAATATTAATGCATATTATTGGATATTTGATAATCTTACTAAAACCCTTTCACTTGCCTTATACAGCTATAATTTTTCTATTGAAAAACCTTGTAAATAACGCACATAAAGGTGTTTTTAAAGTTAATGCTTTTAATGAATGTGTAGGTCATGTAACTAACTTTTCAATATAAAGACTCCATTAACATAATATTTTTATATTCATTTCCATTGTAAATACTGATTTGGATCAGAAATATAGATGGTTTTGATGAATAGTGTTTTTTTAAGTGAAACTTAAATTCCATCGCTTCAATTTTTCTTCCGTCTATCTCATGTCGCATTACAGCCGGCCGCGGAGTAGGGGTAAAGTGAAATTGATTTTAATACCTTAAATTGAATAAGTTTCAGTCAATATACCTACGATCCGCACAAAAGTTTCATGAAAACTGACAATTTTTTTTTTAATTTCTTTCGATGTTTTGATAAAGACAATTACATTCCACCTTTTGTGATATCCTGGGCTGGTTACGAGATGGTGATAATAACTCATCAGTAGAACACCACGATGAGTCGCACATTCCCTTTTCTGGCAATGAGTCGGTACTCTCGACACTTTGTTACCAGACACCAGTGAGGGCTTCCGCAATACTTCTAGAATATATAAGGGTCATGGGAGATGAGAATTTTAGAAAGTCGCACATATAGGAAGTCTTTGTAATAGATAACGGTTTCGATGAAGCCAGTTTTTAGTTTTTTTTTTGTTACTAAATAATCAATATAACGTGTAAAGCATGCAAGCGAATGTGAAAATGGTGAAAATGCGTTTGGTATTCCTTTTATATTTCCGGACAAAGGAAAAAAAGGGATATCATATTGCTTACGTATAAGGTTTAAAATATTCAAAGCAATGATGATAAACATAAAAAATTTGCCAATTTGTTGATGATATAAAAACTTGGATAGCCATTCAAAATCATTACAGGACGCTTACTATCTTTTAATTTATTGCCAAATTATTTTGTAATGTTTTAGAGTCTTCTTTATACACGTCAGTGTGTCAGGCTTAAAAACCACAAGTCTATTGTCTAACTAAGACTACTTCTTTTTATTAAGTGTCCACATGTCTGCGTACACAACTTTGCCAATGTCACGTAGATAAAATCACAGACGTTGGAGATTGTATTAAATAATATAAAAATCTCCTATAAACTGTACCCAAACCAGGCTACCCATAAAAAAAGTAACAAACTACATATATACACCACAGAATGACACTAAGCTTTTAAAGTTAAATTTTATTAGTTTTAATAAAACTCGACAAGCGTTCTACAACTAAGCGATTATTAGTAACAAGAGTTAGGAGACACATAACGTTGATAGGACGGGGAATAGAGGGAAGTAAAATATCATAAAGAGAAAAACTGTTCCTAGAGCAATTTTCTGATGTTTATCTGCGTTCGATTCCTAATGTCATATAGTATTTATATCAACGCCATCTATGTTTCGATTCATGCCACTATTACGTTAGATATGGCCGGAGTAATGAGTCTGTAACCACTCAGCAGTGTTGCCCGGTCGCAATCGTTCCACGGGCCCGTGTCGGCGTCGACGAGCTTCCGCTATCAGCCACCGTCTGAGATCACAGAAACATACGACGCGTCTAGCGACAATGACTTTTAATCGCGTCACTATACCGGTTAAATAAACGTGAAATATTTCGTTTACATAACGATACAGTAATACCCGGACTTACGCTATTCCTGCTTATGCTAATTTACGCTGATTCGGAGTTACGCTACTTTCACTTACGCTAGTTCAGAGTAACGCTACTCTGACTTACGCTAATTCGAGTTACAGTATTCCAACTTACGCTAATCCGGAGTTTAGTTACTATGACCTCCGCTTATTAGGAGTTATGCGACTTCAACCTTCGCTAATTGGGAAGTACGCTATTCCGCCTTATGATATCTCGCTAGTTACGCTAATCCAACTTACGCTTATTCAGAGTTATTCGGATTTTCAAGCTCACCGGTCAGCTGTCTTGCCCACTGACAGTTTTTATCAATTCAGTACGTATTTTAAGTGAAAACTTGTATAGCGCGGTCTGAATGGGGAGTAAATTCATGCAAGTCGTCATCGACATGGTCATGTGACGTGTTCACGTACACACTATATCTATTTCTATTAGTACACAGTTATTGCACTGTAAACGGTTTTCTTTTACAAGTTTTAATTTAAGATCAAACAATTAATTAGCATATCCATAAATAACAACTGTTTGTTTGTCGCTTTACGTTTTCGTTTCTCTACGCAGTCATCGTGATTGCTTTAACTTTTTTTTAATATGAAATCAACGATATATTTAGCTGTTAACGAAATAAAGGAGGACTTGAAAAAATCAGCGCAATAACAGTATATTTTGTATGAGAACATAAGTTTTTTAAGCTTATCTTACGATTTTTATAGACTGTCTCTGATAGTGAACGCCGTCTAAACTAAAAGACACTATGACCATTAATAGATCGGAAATCCACCTGCATTTCGGCCATGTCATAGTAACTACGGCTTACGTCTTAGAAATACATTTTATATATGTGCTTCACAGTGATTATTGTTTTCTTTAATCTTTAATGTTAATTAATCGTGTGATTTGTATGAATTTGTATGGCAAATTGTACACCCAAGTAAAGAAACCTATGCAATTATTCATCAGTCCCGCTTATCGCGTAAGTCCAGAGTATTATTGTGAATAGTTTCGTCCAAAACTATGAAATAAACTTCATGTATTTTGTGTGTATAGTGACGGGATTATGGCGAAAATATTGGAATACAAAGTCATGTTCGTTATTAAAATGTATGGTTTATTGAAAAGCTCGAAACAGTTTTGACTTTTATTTTTAGCTTAGGCGTCCGTCGACTATTACGTAAGCATTTAAGGAATTTCGGACCCTCCCCTTCGCTCTTCTCACCACAAATAAGTAAAACTCTACCTTCTCCTAAGCTTACATAAAGTATGGTATTTTTTTTTATTTACCATAAAACACCGTGGTATAGCGAGTGAGAAATAATAATTATTTTAGGGAATCCCTGAACATCGTTTCTATGTCATAGACAAATGGGGATGCCATATTAAATTTTTCACAAATATCTGAAAATGTAAATATTTTTGATGTACAATTATACAAAATACTTTCCCTGTCATTAAAAGTAAGCTAAACAAGACTACACCCTTACCCTTTTGGTACTTACGTAATAGTTGAATGGACACTGAGACAATAGATGTTTCTGGAAGTTTCACTTAATAAGTACGCGTCAGTTCCGATGTAGAACTGACTCTTTCTAACTTTCGAAGATATTTATTTTAATACAAACTCGATATAAAACTGTATACTAATGAATGATCAATTTTTTATAATTTTTAAAACAACTGTGCACATAATTTTTTTTACAATTTATAATACACTATTTTTCGTGAATGAAAAAAAGTATCTATTACTTCGAAAAGCACAATATGTTAACAAAAAATAAACGTTCATAAAGAGAAAGGTATCAACACTTTCGACTATTTTTTTTTTTCCTGACGCCTTTAATAAAATGAACGAGACACTGTGGAGTGTAACTTACGAATCGAAAATACGATGAATGTGTGTAAAGAAACTGTGTGAATGTTGCCTGTGTTTATAATTGTTTTTTTTATGTACATAAAATGTCTACTTACGCGTTGTTTGTAGCAATTCATAAATATTGTATGAGAAAAAACACTCTTATGTTTGTCTATGATTTAAGATTGCCGTTCTTACTAAAATGGTGTAGTGTAGCACGTTTCTAAAAGTCTGGACATTGTTTTAAATTGCAAAATTCAATGCATTTTAGGGCACAAATAAATCAATATAATGAATCAAATGAATGTTTTTGAATTGTCCATGAATTGAGGAATATAGAAAATTCTAATACTATAACCTCTCATTGATTATCACCTTCGATGTTGTCGTGAAATGATTTTGGAGGATGAATTCGTTCTCGAATATTCGTTTAGAATTGTCCGTTCAATAAAATTAATCTATATTCTTAATTGATTACATTGTATGAATATTTATTTGTGCTTTAAATCTTTGTTTTAATACGGCTACTGAATTATATTGTGTATAAAGTAGTACAATAAGTAATAGATTCGCTGTAGATGCGTCTAAATAATCCAATCGATAATTACTTGTATTATATATTCGATATTGGCAAACGCTTTTCTGGATGTCTTTATATTTCTTACGCCTATGTATATACAAACATAATTTACAATATTTAAATTTTACTTCGCACAATATATGCATTCTTTTTATTTTAATACTTCTTGTTAAGTTCACTGAGATATTCCATCGAAGTCCATATTATGCATAATTCATGAAATATTTGTAATTGTTGAATAAAATAATAATAATATTAATAATAATCCGGTTTATCAATAAGAAATATGATTAGTTAATATTGAATTATTATGAAATAATAATTAAATGTGATTTTAATTATAATATTATCGGTATTAAGTGAAAATATATGGATTACATTTCGGAGATTTAGTGTACGTTTATTTTTTTAATTTTCATCAAGTTATGTAATGTGTATTAATTAGTTGTGTAATTATCGTCTGTGGCGGCCTTTTGTTTGACAGCTTAGACAGCTGTCACTTTGACAACGCAACTACCAAGTTGACGTTGACAGACGTCAAAGCGGTAATTATTATAAGGACAAGAGTCGGGCGACATTCGCTTTATTTTTATCGATCTAGCGCAGATCAAGATCTTGAATTACTACAGATCTTCGATGTGCTAAAATGGAATGAGAATAAACTTAATGCGACTGTCAGCTAAGAGGAATACTATTGTTTGCTCATATTCACTTCACACATCGATGTATTTTATAATTTTTATGCTTAAGTTTTTTTTTTAGGTTTAGTGCAATAATAATACATCACATCGAATATTTGGTCGATCCTGACAATACAGTGTGTATGTTTTAACAGATCGACACTAGTATTGTAGTTACTTGTAGTAATAGAATAAATACTTAGCGGCAATTTCAATAGTATCCAAAACACAAATGTTCTAACGAGAGGTTACCAGTTCTTTTGGAGCCTTTGCTAATATTACCTTGTTTGATAGCTTAATGTTTTTATAATTATAATTTTTTTCTTTTCAAAATTCGTGTTACATAACTAATGTCCCTATTTTATCTGTTAATTCATATACATTGTGTCGTGGATTATATCTAAGTTGCTTTAAAATTTCTATAATTTTTAAATCCATTTCGTATATAATTTTATGTTTAATACTCATTTTTATACGTGTTTATATATTTTAATTACGTCGCTGGCACTATTCGTTTTCGCAATGAAGTAAATATGGACCCTATCATAATTCTATAAATTAGGTCCAATTCGAAGCTTTAAAAATTAGTTTAAACTATATCTATCACAGACTGTTATAGGTAATATTGTCTATGGTGACCATACATCGGAATAAGTAGAGGGTCAAAAAAGTAATAAAGAAAGTAACATAGAGTATAAAGTATGATAATATTTCACACTACCTTAATATCAGTATATTAGTTGTGGCTAAATTTAATCAAAATCTATCCAGTAATTTCTGATTGACGCGTATTCCAGTGGACAGACAGATAAGATGTTTTTAACCTGTGTATTCATAAGGAAGTATGCTCAGATTACAATTAAAAATGTACAAATCAGTGTCCGTTACTCTTTTTATAAAAAAAAAGAATTTAAAAGAAAAGAAAACCCACGACATAACTAATCAACATTCCGCTAAAAATACAGCCAGCTATTAAGCATAGTAAGCAATTAGGCTTAAAGGACATTTGTCCTGTGCTAGTAATAATAAAAAAAAAGGAAATTTAATTGCCTGAGAATTGTTGTTTTATATGTATAGACTCAACATTCTACTTGTCTGTTTGTAAAAATTGAGACACAAATTGAAAATTGTATTTCTAAGAATCAAGAAAAATTCTGTAGTATTTTATAATAAAGTATGAAGATTGACTATCGTTCCCTAATTTTAAGGTGATGTTCTCTTTTATGTTACTTCCTACTTAGATTTTTAGTAAATAACTTTACTTATTCCGATCTATGATTAGGAATGATGGAAAAATATAATTGCATATCTTTAATTACATAATTATTGTTTGCCAGGCTGTAAATTGAATAACACGCTTTGAACTCATTAAGTATAAAAACTGTCCAATGTAATTCTAAATAATATAGGAATTATGAATTATTAAGTGTTTCTAATATTCAGTCTTAAAGAACGCTCATAAGAATGAGGGCTACCATTGTAACAAAATTGTGGACGTCAAATATGACAGCTTACATTTTTTAATGTCGACGTATATTTACACGCAATTCTGCTAATGTCATATCGATAAAATTTATAGTAAGCTTCAGGATCTACACAACGTTGTTACTAGGATGTGATTACCTGTTAAAATTATCTAGACAATTTTTGATTCCTTTATGCATAATCTTCTGAACATATAACGCAAAATTCTACCAAAAATATATGGCCAAATAACGTATATCCATGAATCAAATTAGTACTATATCTTGACAGATTAAAAGTCCGTCAAAACTCAATATTTGACGGTCCATTTTTTTAACGATTGGTTACTGTGGTATCCCTGATTTCATATCTCAATTTTCAGTAGTGGTTTAGAGAAAGTAAGCCTGGCTTCAGATTGACGGCGAAGATTTATAATATAATAATGAAACTCGAAGCGAAGTAGATTTTTTGTATTACAACAACATATTAATAATAAATGTTTAGCAATTTTGTAAAAAAAAAAAAAATGTTCATTGATTGAAATAAATAAACGAGTATGTTTAGTATTGTTCTTTTACTTAAAATAATCTTTTTAACCTTCTATAGTAATCGTTTGGTAGATTTTTTTAATACTTTGTAGGTCTAGCGTTACGGCCACAATCTCACCTGATGTTAAGTGATGATGTGGTCGAAGATGGTGGATACGCTAAGCCTAGTGGAGCGACTGGCTCTCAGGTGCAACTGCCGGAACAAACATATAGGTATTTGGTCGCAGATTTTTTGATTTGAGAATGGTAACTAGCCAGAATGGCATTAGAAAAAGCTCTACCACCATGCTATGGTTCAACACGATGTTTTCCATCACCGAAACCTCAAGCTCATTGTAGGTAGATTCGAGCTCACGTCCCTGGACGCGGCGTAGGCACACACTACCAAATGAGCCATTATCACTATATCCCCTTTTGCTGGAAGTACTGAAAAGAGTTGAACGAATTCTTGAAGAATATTTTTCAAATGGAAGACTTGAAGAACTCATCCAATTCTAATATCATGTCTTTCGCTCATTTATATCGCATTTGAGGTTTTATCAAGGTATGTTTAATATTAATATTAAATTCTTGTCCCACTCATAATAAATTTTATTATATTTTTTAATGTCAGTAAATCTTATACTGACGCTCTTTCAAGCCTACGAACACTATGAATTGATTTAGTATCACTTCAATATCACCGCTCGTTGTCACGTCGGCATACATATCGGTAGTAAATGACACCAAAAGAGCGTTTCTGTGGCGGATATATCAACGTATATATGTATAGTAATCTTTAAACATATTGGTTAGATCCTTATCCCCTTATTCAATTACGAGTTAATCCTGGCTGATTATTCAATTAAACGTGGGCGGGATTTTGATCTGTCATCTTGTGTTTTTGATTCATGTTTTTAGTTATTTAGCTCTGAATTATGTAATATAGATGACATATTACTTGATGTTGTGTAGTTGAAAAGCGTAAGTGAAGTGAATTATAAATAATCATTTGGAACATGATATATAAGTTGCCACAAAAACTACCAAGAGTTGCCAAGAACAAAAAATATCAAGTACAAACTTACATTTCCGATAATATACATTTAGCGGAGTGAGAGGGTGTGGCCTAAAGAGGTGACGTCACGGCAACTCTGGTGGCGTGACGCTGTCGACATATGGAGGGGCGCGAGCTAGCAAGTATCGAGGCTTCAAGCAGCGGGCCGCTTCGCTTCCAACGCTCGGACCAGACGGACGTAGTACCTTGTGTGCCGCGAATAATTCGTAGATTTAATTTGCTAACCTTAGTTTTTGTGATTACATTTAGATAATGTCTGTTTATTTTATTTGTTTGTAAGTCTTATAAATATACATAAAATATAAAATTTTTTGCGTTAGCAACCGTTCAAAAAAATACTGGTCGTCAGAGATTAGAAAATGTATGTGCGCTGACCCTGGTTTCTGGCTACATGGGAAATTGAAGTGTCACCGTCGTGCTTTTAAGTAGGTAGTTTGATAGTACTTGTCACCTGATGAGTTTTGCCACACTTGTCTGAAGATTCCTGGGTGCGATTAAATCGAAGAGTATTGGCTTTTTATACTATTTGGTAGTTCTGTGATGCGGAATATGAATTCTAAGTAAAACAACATAAGTACATTTATTATTAATGATTTTATTCTTGAATATCAATTACACTTTTTGTGTTTTTATTGTTATTTTATAAACTTCACAGACCACTTCTTAGTTTTAATATATAGTAATGTAATTTCTTCATATATAAAGGTGCCACGTTAAACCGCTTACTGCCTTATAAAGTACGTACGTTTTTTTTTTATTTGTTCATCATACTTTATAAGGACCATTTTAAAAACGTTTCTCTTGGCCATCTTTTTTGATCTTCTTCTTCGTTGTCTACAATATCTCTGATACACTCTATAATTTAAACAAATAATACACAATGGAGAATAACATTCCAGAGTCACTTTACACTTTTCTCTTATTAAAAAGGAACTTTTCACTTTTTTCCGCTTGTCACCCGTTACTATACGTACGTCACAACCACATTTCTTTTCTTAAAAAAAAAAACCCCAAATTATGAAAAATTAAAGCAAATAACCTCTAAATTGAGCAACGTTTATTAAGTGACAGTAGAATGTTATTCAATGAAAGCATATTTTAAAGTCGCCATTTTGACGACTGCGATTGACTTATGTATAATCCCTTCGGATAGAGAATCCGAGTGCCTTCGGCCAAATGTTTGATATAATTATTTGGCATTATAGTTTACTACGTAATAATTCTAGATGGCATTATTCACAACATACGACGTAACTGAGCAGCGTCATACCTATAAAACATTAAACAAAGATATACATATTATTAATTATATTCTATTCGATTATGCGTCATTTGTACAATCGTATTTAAAATAATAACATGTGATAACCATTCTAAATTAATTCCGAGCGTAAAATATATATAGATCAAAAGGAAGTTAATATTTATTATATTTGAGCTTTACATCTCGTAATATTGCCCTTTTCTATAACATTATGAACCGGGAAGGCATTATATGTCAGTAAATTGAAAAACTAAAAACTGAATGTTTCATAACAAAGATGTAGCCAGGTCTGGGTGTGTTAGGGGAAACGGGGGTAACAACGCTCGTCGGGTAATGGCGCTGACCTCTATAACCCTATCAAATAGATACATAGCAACATATAACGTCAACTTAAATGTGGCAGGTGGTGGTGGTGGCAGTTTCTAAAACGCAACGAAGCTTACTGTACTGATCAAATTTTCGAGTCAGTGTTTTGGCCAAAAATGAGTTAAGTAAGTAGACAAGTAAGTCCAGATTTTAATAATTATTGAATTGTTTTTTTAACTTTCTTCGGGTGCTAAACAATAATATTTTGTGATAACGTAAATAATTTTTAACAGTTGTATCTCAATGTTTTTAAATTTCAACTTAAATTAATAACCGATGTTATTAATAATTAAGAAGCCTTTTAAACAGTAAAATCTTTGTTTGAAGAAGGGATGACCAAAATAAAAGCTGAAAAATAATATAACATCTCATTCAGAGCCCAAATTGTCCGAAATCTTCGAGTTACGCAGTCTTGTAATATGACTAGGAGTTTAGGATGTATTTAGGACCTTTTTAGCAGATCTATCGAATAAGAAACAATGCTCAAAATCGAATTTGATAATTCCCGGTTTTGCTATTCAGGACCCGCTTAACCTGAGCGGTATTACGCAAAGTCACTATACGCTCAAATATATTCTTTTTATGAAGTTTTCCTACCAGTCGTAAGTCAAAGATGTATGTATACGTTCAGTGTTAAAATTATGATAATTTAATAGTTAATATTATTTTTATAAATTCTGATATATAACCAATATTTAAGAAAATAGAGCGTGTTTTTCGAAGTGTACGCCATTCCCCCTGCTTCCCCTATTAGTTTTAAGGAGATGCATTGTCAATTAAGTTTTAAATATTTTTTAAAGATGTTTCCATTAAATAAGGATTGACACAAATTCCTGGCTACATATTTGTTTCGTAACAATCGAGATACTATTCGATTGTTTCATCTAAGTTCGTACGATGTGACGTCACAAGTGTTGTGACCGACGGCCTATTCAGGTCTAGTAATCGACGTAAAACCATTTTTTTTACTTTTAATTTGTATGTCCTAAACGCCAATACATACTGCGTGTGCACATTGCACAGATAAAAATCGTCGATCAATGTATCGCGAATTACTCACAATCTGAATTTGCCGATAATAATTGGGATGTTCTACAATCGATTAAATACATCGTTTACGGATATCGATATCAAGCATAGCCGCCGATAATGAGTTTTCAATTAAAAAAAATAATAATAATAAATATTAATCTACACAGATCAACAAGTTTCCAAATAATTTTCTTTTAACACTATCTTTCAACATATTTATATAACAAAAACACATCATGATACCCTGTCATTTCATGCCTTCGAATACAAAGTATCTAACACATTTTAAATGCATTTTAATAATAGGCAGCGGACAGAAAAACAATAAAATTTGGCACTACTCTGATTAATAAATTAAAAAACTCGAATTTTTTGCCCCTTAAATTCTATTCTTAGAGTGTAATTAAAGCATCCACTTATGTGATAAACACACATTTTTAATTCAAATATATGTATATATATAATTATATGTAAGTATGTAGTATTAATAAAACTATGATTCAAGTTTCCTGATTAATTTTATCCTTCAAGACCATTGTATTTATCAAGAGCCTTACGCGACAATTATAGATACAATAATAAGGAAAAGAAAAGGTCAACTAATAAAAAAAAATATAGGTATATAGATTTGTTTAAGGAACTATAGATTATAAAATTAGAAACCGAAAATGTCTTTTTTTTTTTAAGACATAAAACAATGTACAGGTATCATTAATTGTTATGTTTCGATGTACGTTTATGTTATTTATTTGATTTACAACAACAAAAAAAAGAAAATCAAGTTTTCGGTTTGAATAATACAAAAAAAAATATATATGCATTATTTCTATATATATCTCTTTTTCACAATAAAAGAAACGCATTTTTCTTGAAATTAAGCATTCCTTTTCATGAAAATAATCGTAATTAAGTGATAACATTATTACGAAACAATAGTAATTGTCAACTTTGAATTTGTCTGTGTTTACTATCGCACTTCATAATTGCATATGTCACCAAAATGTAAAAGCAATTAACCGACGACCTGTTACATATTGGAGCTTTAGCCGACATTTTAACTTGTCATTAAGTGACTTTTCATTGTAATCCATGATTTTTTTATTTTATATAATTTATCTATCGTGCTTAAGTATATTGAATATATTAATTTAATAACTTATATTAATTATATAAATAACATCCAGAAACATGTATTTCATCATCATTATTATTACCAAGCGACTATTGTGGGTTCGAGTCCATTAATTTTTCCTATGATCTACAATAAAGTTCTCTTAACTTGACACTGGCGAAATTGCTTACACAAACAGATGTCATAATATAAAGATAATAAAGATATGAATTATAAAAAAATCACTACATGACATATTAAGATCCCGCCAAAAACACCAATGACAAATTTAGTAGAAGTATTATAGCCAATTTCTAGAGTTTGCATTAAATTATAAAATAAACTTCGTTTATGTAAAATAATGTCACACTTATTTACCCACAGAGTATCATGTTTTTTTTATTCTTACATATTTTAATTATAATTATTCACCTATAACTTTAGGGCGGATTTACACAAACCTCTACATTTGTTTATTAATATTTACAATAATACATAAGCGCTACTACTTTCATATTAAAATCTAATCTTCGTTATAACGAAAATTAAGATGAACCTTTATCACGTAACATCCGTTTAATTTCTATCTAAATCTAACGAAAGACTTTCGTCGACAGATCGTTTTTAAATCGAAAGTCTTTCGTCGTAAAATGTATCTTTCGATCGACGAAAGTCTCGCTTTCGTCGATGAAAAATAAATCACAAAGTAAATGGAAAAGGTTCCTTTATTTAAAAATAGGGAGTATTCGGTTAATTCGTTCATTTTTCTTCCTTACGCTTAAGTCAAGTTAAAAGCAAACTTCTGAAATGTGCGTTTGTTTTCGAAAATATGTACCTTTTATTTATTGTATATATATGTATTATATATAAATATATATTATTGTGTAAGACATAAATAAAATAAAATTATAAATAATGAGATTGTTATAACCAAGAACTGCCAATGCGAAAGTAGTGCTACGACTAATAAAATTTTGCTGATGCAATTATTTTAGCTTCACTTAGTTTTGGAGACGAGTACTAAGGCACCCAGCCCGAGGATTGCTAAATGTATTATTGTGTCGACTTTTAAGTATCCCTTGACATCGTTTTAGATTATCATTTTTTTTAATTGTATTAGCGTGCCTTATATTTTAATCGAAGCACTTGCCGTGACGAGAAACGGCAAGTCGCTCTCTTATGCTGTCATGCAACCTCTACGTCACAGCTCTCGACTACCGCAGTGTCTATGCGTATACTATTCATTTCGATGCTTCTATATGTGAACTGTTTATATTTATTTTTATTTATTAGCGAAACTCTATTATTTTTTATTAGTGTATACCATATCTTATCCTTATTGTTTTTTTTATTAATTATAAATTTTAATGTGTTAATATTAAAGCAATATATTGATATGTTAAAATTTATAATGAATAAAAAACAATAAGGATAAGATATGGTATACAATAATAAAAAACAATAGAGTTTGATAATAAATAAAAATACATAACATAACATACACAACATAAAAGTTTCACATCTGTAGGGTGTCACGAGACGGCTAACTTTTTTTACAAAACACGTCAAAGTTACGTCAATGCACTTACACGGTATAATAATTAAAAAAAAAACATTGTAGTTTAGAGATCGGAGAATTATTACCAGTCAGCACTATGGCAACTGAATAATATGCTAAGACCGAAAGGGGTAAATAAATGAAGCCACTGTCACAGTATTACCACAATGTGGAGGGTGGTTACAACCCAGTTTAGAACATAGCTACAATCCCGATTGGTTATCTATATTAATATTTTAAAGTGGAAAAGTTTTTTGTTTGAACGCGCTAATCTTAGGAATTAGCAGGCAGATTTGAAAAAATATTTTTTTAATTGATAGAAGAATAATCGAGGAAGGCTTTAGAATATTTAAAATCACGATAGGAGCAAAGCAGTATTTAAAAAAGTTACAGAAATGGACAAAATGATTAAATAAAATTTGAGTTCCACGCGAATGAAGTCGCAGGCACTAATCGTTAGTTATACATTGGCAGATTCTAGAACGCGACGTCTTGGGTGTTTTTTACTCAACGTAGGATCCTATTCCAGTTTAACATAAACTCATAGCACTCTTTCGTGGCAAATAAAAAGAAAGTAAATATTAAATATAATTAACTGGTTTATAATTTGTTTATACAGTAAAAATACTAATTCATAATAATAATAATAACAATAAATAACACCGTAATAATTTGACTTCCCATAATTTCACTAATTCGATACTTTTTCAATCGCTGAATAAACTTTAATAAAACTCACCGAAAATCCGTTCTGTTTTCTCCTTGACTCAATACATTCAAATTTCCATTGCCGACGCTTCGAAAAAAAATCACCTATTCTTATGACATAACCTCGAAACGAGAAACACCGCCATCTGTCAACATTATAACCTCAAAACCGAATGAGAATCGTTCGAAATTGCAAACGTCTCGTCTTATATTATTTGAATAAACCAACCTATTACACTATATACAGTTTCTAATTCCATTAGTCCGATCGTCAACGGCGACACAACCGAAGTTCAAAAAACCGTACACAATTTAGCAACTTATCTCCGATTCACCGTTACCCTGTACTTTGTTTCTGTCTGTCTGTTTGTTGTTCATCTTGACGCTGTCCGACGAGGAAGTGTTGTCGCTGCTATCGGCGTAAGGGACATCGGTCATCGGCCCGTTCAGTAAACTCGCCGCGGAATTCGACTGTTTCAATGTCGCCACTCCTTCGTTCTCTTTGAGATCGTCTATGACCGCTTTCTTCGGATCTATCTGGATCGTCTTCTCAGCTAACTTGTTGGGCGTTACGACGTTTATATACGGCGGTAGTATGTTCATTGTGGTCAAGTTCACAGATCCACTGTTCTTTTTCAACGCGTTCAGATTCTGCTCCAACTGGGCCGCGTCCAAACATAGGGGTTTCGGTTTTGTTGGGACCTTGTTCGTGTCTTTGCCCCAAGCGTTGATCCGTGGCGGGTCCGGCGATGCGATGGGAGCTGTCTTTCTTTCGGCGGTAAGCGAGTTCTTGTGATTAGTCTTGTCTATGACTGCGGAGTCGATAGCTTTGGTTAGGACGTTCTCCGGTGGTTTGGGAGAGGTCGGAGTTATGCTTATAAGTTTTTCGACCTGTCGACGTAAGTTTCTTTTGTTAGCCCTTATAGTATACCATTAATATTAATTAGAATCGATGATAGCTTAGTTGGATGTGTTAATGGATTTGAGTTCTCTGCAATGAGCTTGGCCTTTTGGTGAATGAAAATATCATGGTGAAAATATAGCATGGTAGTAGGCCTTTTTCTCTCTACTCTCAAGTCAGAAATCTATAATCAAATATCTATAGGTATGTTTTGGCAGGATCACTTAAGAGCCAGTCGTTCCACTAGGGTTTAGCGTTTCTACGATCTTGAACCACATCATCACTTAACATCAGATCAGATTATGGCCACAACGCTAAACCTATACCGTAAAGTTTCTTTTTATACTTTAGGGCCCATTTTGCTGTATTCGCGACTAAAGTATGAAGTAAAAATACCTGCCAGTGAAAGTGCAGTCAAAATTGATGCAACCCTTACAGAGATTAGACGTAACAAACTGGCGGAAAAATAGTATATCTTGTTTTTTTTTTTTTCCTTTAGAGTTCTGTATATATTTCTATATGCAATAACCAAAAAAAAAGTGTTCTTTTGACATAACAAACACACTTCTATTATATTTATCTCTATAGATTTACATAGTCTAAAAAGGTTGATAATATTCGAGCTAGGTAAAACAAACATTTTAACATAAAGGTATTACAAAAATATCATAGCTGTATATATATAAAAATGAATCTCTATTTCCCTTGGTCATCGCATCACGCGTGAACGGATGGAACAATTTCGCTAAATCCGTTTTTTTTTTATTAATTATTGTAAGAAGAAGGTTCTTATTAAAGAAAAAAAAATATAAGGAAGATGAGTGGAACATTAAAATTCTAAGAAAATTAAAAAAACTTTACGTTAATAATAATTTTACATGACTGTCAGTTGTCATAGACATTACAATAATAAACACTATGTTTTTGAATAATATATATATTTTTAATTAATTATTATATCAATTCTAATTCAATATTCATAGATAATATAAGACAACGCCTGTCGGGTCAGCTAGTATTTTATAAGTATCTATGATATTTTTTAATCATATTTCGTTGATTAATAAAGTACGAAAAATAAAATAAAAAAATGTTTAACTTGAGGCAATCTTTCTTTAAGTCACCGTCAAATGAGTCTATATAAGTCTATAGTAAGTATATATTCTAAACTTAATGTTAGGTAAATATAATCTTTTTTTTTGTGACATCTGACTAGTGATAGATTTACACTTGGGGCTAGTGCCCACGGTAGGAATCTTTAGTGTGTCAGCAAAAAAAAAATTCAACATTCTGCTAAAAAAATCAATGGTTTTAAAAAATAAAAAAATGTTTTTGGTTATATGCCAATTCTTAAAATTCGAGTTCTTATTGGTTATTTACATTTTGAAATCTAGTTGAAGTGCATATATTTTTTAATCAACATTTAATGTAATTATTTAAAAATTTAAAATAGTATTGGTAATATTAAAAAAAATGAACTATAAGCGAAGTATTGTATTTATTCACAAGTTATGCTTCGGTCCTTTACTGAAATAGTACAAGAATAGATAATAGAAGGGTATTTTTCAAGGTGCCCCATGGCGACAGTTAGGTGGAGCTCGGCCCTCTTTTTTTACGTGGGGAAATGCGTGTATGCAGCCCGGGGGGACTAGGAGGGGTATGTGGGACTCGCCCGGGGTATGTGGGACTCGCCCGATGGAGTTCGGCCCTGCATCTGACGTTGGCCGAATTGCTTATAAAACATAAATCATATTAAAAAAAGTAAACACTTTAAAATAACTCACGGCGGGTCCATTGGGAGCTATCGGCTTGGCCTCGATGATTGGTTCCGTGAACGATGTCTCCCAGATGACCGGTTTTTCATCAATTGCCGATGCATTTTCTTCATCTGACGACGGGCATTCCTCCACTGAACTGAGTAATCTGGAATTCATTGATCTTATCATACTTTGATATAGCTGTACTTCTTTCTCTCATTTAGTAGCAATACCTAAAGAACCTTTATACTAAAGTTTGGGAAAATGGTAAAATATCTTGGAAACCCACACATTTAAAGGTTCCACACAGCGTTTTAATAACATCATCGCTTCAAATCAGGTGTAGATAATGAAATAAATCGATACATAGAAAAATGAATCGCTGAAATATATATGCGTGCATAACTTCCGAACGGCTGTATCAGATTGGACAATCTTTTTTTTTGTGTTCGTTATTATCAGGCCAATGTTTGTATAGAATATATATATATATATATATATATATATATATATATATATATATATATATATATATATATATATATATATATGTTTCATAACCGCTCCCGATAACGAAGACAGATGATAGTATCTAAATTGTATAACAGTTTACCGTTATCGTTAAGGAACAATGATTGTACAAAACTTTTTTTGTTTTAATAAAACCAAACAGTTCCTTTTGGGTAATGTATTGAGTAAACATTTAGGTTAATTTTAGTTCATTTTTTCTTATTTTTTATTGTGCTGAAATGTATTGATTTTTTTTTATTGTTGATCTTAATTATTATTGTTTTTGAATAACTATGCTTAATAGGTGTTTATAAAGATTATAGACAAATTTTGCTAACAACGGAGTTTACATCTGCCAACAAACTGTCATGCAGTTTAGCAGAAGTATAAAAATGTAATTAAAATGTATATTTAGTATTGAAAATATATTAATATAATAAATTTAAAAAACTAATGATCCGTTTTATGATGGGACAGAAAAAAACTCGATCATGATCACAAAAAAGTCATTTTTAGAAAACGATTTTTGACCATTATTCACGCTCTATCATATAAGTATAAGTAATTGAACCGTAAATTTAATATATTTATTTTTTGAAGCAATGATATCTCAGTGTTAGCGTGTACGACTTTGCGTCAATGGACGTGAGTTCGAAACCAACCACCTACAATGAGCTTGAGCTTTCGATGAAGAAAAACATCGTGAGGAAACCATAGCATGGTGGTAAGGCATTTTATCATGCATTATAATTTCACCTGATCATAAGTGACAATACCGTCCAAATTGGTAGACAGGCTAAAAGCTGAAAAGGAACTGGCTCTCAAGTGCAACTGTCGGAACACACCTATTGGTATTTGGCGGCAGATTTTTTAACTTCAGGCTAGTTTCTTGCCAGGCGAGCATTAGAAAAAGCCCTACCGCCATGATATCGTTTCCTCACGATGTTTTACCTCACCGAAAGTTCAAATTCACGTCTCTTGACGCGGAATCCGTATACACTACTACTGAGCTATCATCGCTTCCTGTCTCTACTTTTCATACGTATGTGTTAGACTTACCTATCAGTGGAGTTAGACGGCGGAAACTTCGTGGTGTTGGGACCCGCGTCGCCGGAAGCGGGGGCCGCGGCCTCTGCCTTTCCGCTGCCCTCTTTCGGTTGTATTTGAATGTTGCCATATTCTTGTGATGCTTAACAAATAAACGAAGCATTTGTTTATAATACCTACTAGCTTTTACCGCGGCTTCGTTCGGGTTAGTATTGATTTTGTCGAACAAATCGGATGGCGCGATAAAAATTTTCATACAAAGTTTATGTATACACCACTTTAAAAAAAAAAAGGCGCGACAAAAGTATCCTATCATCGTCTCCAGGTTTCCATATACCTATGCCAAATTTCATCATAACCAATTCAGCGGTGTAGACGTGGAAGCTTAACAAACATACTCATTTCACCATTTATAATATTAGTAACGATTGAATTATTTATGTCAGTTAACGTGGTATGGACGGTAAATTAGTATTCGTTTCTTTCCACGAAAACGCCTGCTCTTTTATTACAGTTTAAGGGTTTAACGTTATTGCCACAATCTCTCTTGATGTTAAGTGACGATGTGGCCCAATATGGCCGGTATGCTAAGTCTAATGGAAGGACTGGTTATCAAGTGCAACTGCCGGAACTCACCTATAGGTATTTTGCGGCAGACTTTTAACTCGAGGGGGATAGCTAGCCACTGGAAGGTTGTGCAAAAGCTGTCTCTGGTTTCTGGCAACACGGCAATTTAAAGTCATGGCTCGTTTTAGTGGATACTGTTCAGTGCTTATCACCCGCTGAAGTACCACATACCCCCCACCCTTGACCTAAGCCCGGGCAATGCGCATGCGCGTTGCGATAAGAAAGTACATAGTAAGGAGTTGATTTGTTTTTTCATATTTAAAGTTTAGCGTTATGGCCATAATCTCATTTGATCTTAAGTGACGATACGGCCCAAGTTGGTACACACGCTAAACCTGTGGAGGAACTGGCTCTCAAGTGCTGCTGCCGGAACACACCTATTGGTATTTGGCGGCAGGTTCACAACCTGAGGGTGGTAGCTACCCTGTCGGGCATTAGAAAGAGCCCTACCACCATGCTATGGTTTCATCACAATGATTTCCTTCATAACATTAACATAACATAACATTTAGAATTGATTTTATTGTATAATAATTGAAGTATTGTATATTTACCTCTCAGCAGAGGTAGATATTGTAAATCCTCGGTTTCGTCCGGATCCTGTGTCACCGTTGGCGTTATGCTATGAACTCCCAGCTGTACCATTGAGCTAAAACAATACTTCTTTTTACTACGTTAGTTCCTATGAAATGTTATTAAGCATAAAAGTCATTTTAGTAAGCTTCTCTGGTCATAGTTTTCGTTAATATGATGGTGTTGCCAGTTAATTATTACCGTGAAAATAATTAGCAAGGGAATTAGGTATTTAACTAGGGTCTATATCGTCCACTAGGGACTAGAAAAAGCGTGAAAGTTGTCTTTGGTCTGTGTTAACACAGTAGTTTAAAGTGTCATCGTGGTGCGTTTTAGTGGGTAGTGTTAGATGATTAGTACCCGATGAATCACGACACGCCCCTTTCACCTTGGCTGAGCCTGGGTAGAACAGGTACTGAATTGTGAAAGTTTGATAATGGTTTTTTTTTTACTATGTTAAACCACTGGGTGTATTTAATCCCAATGGAGATGAGAACAACAGAAACCTATGATAATAGATATCAAAGACTTATTTCTTATTCACCATATTTTAGAGTAATTGAACTTGTATATTGTAGAGTAATAAGAAACTTACTAAAATCCCTTTAATTTACACAAATAATTGTAACGTAAAAAACATAACCTTTAAAACAACATAAATTAGATAAAAAGCATGTTACTCTGAAATATTTGCATTACCGACACTAAATGAAAATAAAATGTTTATGCAGTGAGATCCAACATTTATTCTTACCGGAATTCCTTGACATAATTAAAAACTTTTAATTTTGATTACAAGCAGTAATGATAGATCGGTAAATAATATATTTTTTTATCAGATTAATGATATAACTTCGTGTCATAAGTTGCAAATTAATAAATAAACAGAAAAAAATACGATTACTGTCGTACCCATAAAAGTCATTTTATATCAAGTTTTATAAATTTTTTTACTAAATGTACAGATGTATAGATAGCACCTCTAGCGTTGAAAAAAAAAACCATGCTATGTTACTAAAGCGGCGTTAATATACTGAAATTTTAATTGCTTAAATTCCCTGTTTTACAATATAAAAATAAATTAATACTTCAAACATTAAACTAGGGAAATTTATGCAATTAATTTATATTTGAGCTGGCAACTTTGTTACCGCAAGTTGCAAAAATGGAAATTAAAGACCGTGCAAAATGTTCTTATTTGTCAGTTGTGATTTCAAGTAGGCTGGTAGGCGTGATTTACTACAAGCATATTTACAGATCATAGAGTTATTTTTACATTTGGTTTCGAAAAATAATCAGCAATCCTTGTGTTATGATTAATTATCGCCTATCTGAGATCGCTGATGGTTTAATAACAGTAAAAAATTTCATATATTATTCATTGTTCTTTACTTATATGGACTTTTTTGTTACGTTATTTTGTTTTGATTAAACGCCAAACTACATTTTAAATGTTAAAACTCTAATCTTCAAAGAAAGCGCTGACAAGATGGCGGTTCCCTTTATAAATTACTTATGGAGTTTCTTATTTATTTAAATGTATATTTCTTGTTCTTACTTCCCTTATGTACAATATGTATATTATATTTTGTAAAATAATGATATTTCGCCAAAAATATTAGTAATAATATTCGTTCAATAAGACAGGCGAAGGAATTAATTCAATTGAAAATGACAATTCAGAAGTCCGCCAAAAAAATCAAACAAAGCTGTTTGTGAGAGGTAAGTGTTGCCACGTATGTGAATAAATATTACTACAATCAATATCTTATTAGTAGTACTAGTATACATTGCATTACATTTATTACCTTTAAAATTACTATCGGTTTATCAAGTTTATAACTTAATTTGCCAAGACAATTAAAAAAAATTATATCAACTACAATGGTAACAGAATTATGATTTTTGTGAGCAGCATGTCATTTTAGCTAGCCAAGTTTTCTGATACGTATTTAAAGTTGCCTACCAACCTACTTGTGGGCAAAAATTACCTATTGCCGGGCTGTGAGGCGTCCTGCCGAGACATCGGGACGAGGTAGTCGCACGCCGCTCCGGGCTGCCAACATGCGACGCTCAATACACATGGTTTTAGGGAGATGAAATATAACCGCATTATCGAGAAATCGGTTAAAATTATTCATAAAGTTTGGTTGAATTTTTTTTAATATAATTTATATTCTATAATTTACTAAAAAAGTAAACTCAAAGAATATGTTGGTTTCCTATTTTTTTTAAATTAATAAGAATACCTAATCAAAACCTTCTATATTTTATATTCATTTCGTTTTCAATAGATTACTTTCTATTTTCTAATCACTTATTTTTGTTCATTTAAGTTTAATATCTCCCGAAAACCAGGTTAGAACTACGCGTGCATGCAGTGGATTTTGAAATTTTATATTGGACGTTTGATCTTATTTTAAGTAGTATTAGATGAAATATTATTAAAATAAACTTATTCAAAAATGGAAAATTTATATAATGGGAATGTGATATACTTATTTTTTTCTTTCAAAATCCAGTGCCAGGGGTAAACGTAAAATATAGAAACAGATACAGGTTAAAGATTCTCGCTATAGCTACTGGCAAGTAAACACTCAAGTTCTTTTAGAAATAAATCGTTAGAAATTCTCCGAGATTCTTTGAAATGTAATGTGAAAAATGAGTAATAACATTATGACTGATGAAGGTTATTTTTTTAATACTCTATGACAATGTTAGTCTATGGTTAATGGTGATTGTTGACGTTGAAACAACACATGATAATATATTTACATTCCAATGAATCTCATTGATAAAACTACGGGGATACTATTGAACTACGCGAATCTCATTCAAGGGTTGGCTAAAAATGGGTGAATAATAAAAAAATTGGAAATAACATAGGTACATGCGTCACTCGAAAGCTACGGCGGTATAAAATCACGGTCCGCTAAACATAGATACAAAAGATTTAACGTTTATTTTCTTTATTTGGTATAGATTAAAAAATATATGGAACCAGTTACTTGCTTCTAGTAGCCAGAGCGAAATCATCGGGGGAAAAGAGAAATATATTAGTTTTTTTTTAAGATATGTATATATTCATTTTATGTTAGAATTGAGACAGGTGGAATAATATTTTGGAGGGCGAGAAAGTATTGTGTATAGAAATTATAGTGTAGTAAATCTGCACTTCTGTCTCTTCTCTAACAGGTTATGTCAATGGAGCCTACTTTGACACGCTCACGGCATATTTAAATAAATATTTCATTATGCGTACATTAACATAACTTTCAATTAATAGTTTGTCACATTATGTGATATTTGTAAATAATCTATCAAGTTAAAAATCATTTACTTGACGTGTAATAAAAAAAAACCGTCTATTATAGATGTATAGTCTGTGCGCGAGGTTTAAAGAATCAGGGGCTGAGGTAGCGGCGGGTGTGTACCGTAGATGCGGGAAAGCATGTCATTTTGTACTATAAATAGTAATAACTTATAAAGTTAAACTTTATTTATATCGCCTTGTCAAATTCGTTCGTCCATCTATCTATTGCATGTCGCATTACAACAAACATGGCGGCGTTCATCGCCCGCATCAGCTGACCGTGTTGCATTGATTGATTCCCGTTTCCCAATTATTAAGATTACAAATACCGTAAATCTAATAATTTTCCGAAAATCTTCAGTTAAACGCCTACGATGTTTGATTCGGACAAAAAAATGGCTAAGACGAGCCATGAGAACCAGAAAGTAAATAATCTCGCTTCTTTTTTTATGTAGTTAAGGTTTAGCGTTCTGGCCAATATTTCACCCGATATTAAGTGATGATGTGGCCCAAGCTGGTGGACACGCACAACCTGTGACAGGATTGGTTTCCCAGTTTGCACTGCTGGAACACACCTATAGGTATTTAACAGCAGATGAACTTGAGGGTGGTAGCTAACTAGGTTAGTATTGGAATATGCCCTATCACCATGCTTCATCACGATGTTTTCCTTCACCGAAACCTCAAGCCCAATATCATAGTAGATGCAGTGGATTCGAACTGTCGTCCCTTGACGTGGCTTCCGTACACACTACCAACTGAGCTATCATCTCTTCAAGAATAATATTGTAGTATGATTTAGTAATATTAACTAAATCACAACTCCACATAAGTCGACATCTCTTAAGAATTTGATTGCGGCGTTACTTTGCGGAAATCCATTATTAAATGCTGAAGTGTATATTAATTTACACGTCCGCTTCGAATTGACAGGCCGCTGAAGTAGTTGGATGACAGTTGACCAAACGTTGGCGGATGTTTGATCCAAATGTGGGCATACGGCATAATCGATTACACGTGTTTCGCTCTGTCACAGAGCATCCTCTAACCTAGCGACCAGATCGTATCGGAAGAAAGAATGAAATTATACTGTTAACAATACTTGAAACAACATGATGTGACAAACCGTAAATTAAAGAGAGAGATGCGGTCGTATTTGATAACACTTTACTATTGTAACTCACAGGGTTAAGGGGCTAGGTAAAGTGTTTTTGTAATAAATAAGAAATCGATATAAGTGAAAACTTCAAGGCGTGGTTAACTATACGGAATACAACTATAACGTATTCAATAAAACGTATAGGCACGGCACATACCGTGTTTATATAAATATTGAAAGCGACTGATGCATCACGTTCGCTATAGCAGTAGAGATGGCAATACGTTCCGAAAAAAATCGATTCTTGGATCGATTCGAACCGAAAACAAATGAATCGATTTACAACAAAAAAAACAATGAAGATCCAAAAGATCGAAACATCAAAAATCGCTTTTTGTTTCGATTTACTTTTCATGTTTATATTTTAATTTTCAAATCAATCATAGAAAACAAAAAGTATGACTCAATAATCTATTTTCTCATTATCATATATATGTATAAAATGATTATTTCTATATAACTTTGGGTAAAACATTCAAATAATTGGTAATAATCTTTAATGAAAATAGATAAAAAACGAATCTCGATTTTTGAGGGTGAAATGCCGATTCAGAACTGTGAACCGTTTTAAAAATCGATTTTTTTACCCTACTAAATCGATTCTTCGATTAATCGATCACGGATATTCATCCCTGTATAGAAGCAACGCGTTGATATCTATATCGCTCCTCTACCCGAACGAGCATCACACAGTCGATCTTTTAAGTGCAGTCTTAATCGATATTCACAACACGCCCAAGGAAGTTTCCACTTTAAAAATTCGTTAAACTGTATAAAAGGAGTTTTTCAAATTAATTACGTGAAAATGATTACCTGGGGTCCGCTATGACCGTTTGTGGATGGCAGCAGAGATCGTACCACCGGCAGTGGCGCGCTTAATATCGACTCGTCCTTGTAACAATAAATAAAATTTATTTAACACTAGCCTATACCTGCAGTTTCGCTCGCGTTAATATTGATTTGAATCAGATAAAGCGGTTGACGAGATAAAATTTTCATATATAACAACAACATACAACGAATTGAATGATTATTGATATAGAATAAATGATTTATTACTTTTCGCCTATTTTTGTAATTTCAATACAGCTTTACTCCTATGGGTGGTAGCGTGATGTTAAACAGCCTAAAGCCTTCCCCGATGATAGATTTTTATTTTATTTTAAATTATTACTGCAACACCTGAAGAATGTGGATGAAATGTTATGCAGTTTTCTTTTTACCTGTAAAAATTGCTGAAGCCTGTCGTGCATCGACGCAAACGAAGGTCTCGCCGTCGGCAGCGGATTCCAGCACTCGCACATCAGTATGTAGACATCTTGCGGACACCCTGACGATGAAAATTAATAAATTAATCAGTTTTATTTGTTCGATTGCAGATTATATTAAACTGTAGGATTACATTATTTGTACTAATATGGACTTTTACATATATTTACACGCGCTCACTCACAATATTTTCACGCACCTCCTTTACATGCACGCAAAGAGCTTTAACTTAAGACTGAATCTCAGAAAACCCTCGGTTTGGGCTTTTAATGCACTGTACGTTTTTTTTATTATTATTATTATAGTGTATGTAAAGGTTCAACGTCTTTTTTTTATACTTAAAGTTTAGTGTTATGGCCATAATCTCACCTGATCTTAAGTGACGATACTGTGGAGGAACTGGCTCTCAAGTGCAGCTGCCGGAACACACCTATTGGTATTTGGCGGCAGGTTTACAACTTGAGGGTGGTAGCTACCCAGGCGGGCATTAGAAAAAGCCCTACCACCATGCTATGGTTTCCTCACGATGTTATCCTTCACCGAATGCTCAAGCTCATTGTAGGTGCTTGGATTCGAACCCACGTCCCTTAACGCGAAGTCGTGCACACTACCACTGAGCTATCATCGCTTCATTCTTATTATATAACTGTCTCCTACAACACAATTATTACTAAGGTAGGAGACAGAGTTTCCTTATATATGTACCTGTAACATTTTGTATTGAAATAAAATTAGTATTTATTACTCTCGTCTCTGTTCGCGTTAATTATTTAATAGTGATTTTCTACCGCTCAGGAAAATACTTTAAACTGCATGAAAAACCCCGTATCTAGTTCTGTATCGCTGGCAACGTGTATGGGAAGTAACGTGATGATCAGTTAAGCGGTAATAAAGGCGTGGAAGGGAAACGGACGAATAAACAATTTTACATCTCTTCTCGTATTTTGCTATCAATATAGAACCTATTCTTCTCTTCTTATATTCTAGGCAACTTAGTCCTCTTTAGACACTATTACTGCCATTTTCAAAGGGTTGGATAGATGAAGCTATCTTCAACAAGATGGCGACTCTCTTGTTGAAGTTCTCTTGGGAGTTTTTGTGGCAACTCATGATTCCGAATGATTATTTATAATTCACTTCACTTGTGCTCTTCAGGTACACTACATCACGTAAAATGTCACCTATACTACGCAATACAGGGCTAAATAACTAAGTAGATTAATAAAAATAAAAATCAACACCATAACAGATCAAGATCCCTGCAAAATCTCAATATGGAACTCAAAAATGTATTTTTTATATATTTCTGCTCGCCTATCGTCTTGTAAGCGCATCACTTTGACACGGCTGGAGAGATTGAAATTAAACTTGACACAGTTCAGATATATAACGTCCTATTAAGCAAAAAGGTTTCTTTACAGGTATTTTTGGCAGAGCGAAGGGTTTTATGTTACCCCCGAACGTGCTAGGTGGCGGTATGGTTGAGTTCTTAATCCCTAGAAGGAATAAAATGAAAAATGTCGGACCAGCTGGTAATAATAACGTAAACCCAGCGCCACCGGGGGTTGAATGTTTTTTTTTTATGCTTAAGGTTTAGCATTATGGCCATAATCTCATCTGATCTTAAGTGACGATACGGCCCAAGTTGGTAGACACGCTAAACCTGTGGAGGAACTGGCTTTCAAGTGCAGCTGCCGGAACACACCTATTGGTATTTGGCGGCAGGTTTACAATTTGAGGGCGGTAGCTAGCCAGGCGGGCATTAGAAAAAGCCCTACCACCATGCTATGGTTTTCTCACGATGTTTTCTTTCACCGAAAGCTCAAGCTCATTGTAGGTGCTTGGATTCTAACTCACGTCCCTTGACGCGAAGTCGTACACACTACCACTGATCTATCATCGCTGTAACCTATTATTGGTTTTAGCTCACTCCTTCATCGCGTCGTTTAGCTTCAACAGAGAAATATACATTCTTTTTCTATATACATTATATTTTCTAACTCGGTAAATAAAAAAATACATATTTGAAAGTCAAGAGACACGAAAAGGTCAAAATCCAATCGAATGAGACATGATTTATCTCGGTCACTTGACAAAACCCGTGTAATCTCTTTAATGATTTAGTAAGTACGACATAGCGATGATAGCTCAGTGGTAGTCTGTACGACTTCGCGTCAAGGGACGTGAGTTCGAATCCACCTACAATGAGCTTTAGCGTTCTGTGAACGAAAGCATCGTGAGGAAACTATAGTATGGTGGTAGGGCTATTTCCAACGCCAGCCTGGCTAGCTACCACCCTCAAATTGAAAATCTCCCACCAAATACCAATATGTGTGTTCCGGCAGTTTCACTTGAGAGCCAGTTCCTCCACAGGTTTAGCGTGTCTACCAACTTGGGCCGTATCGTCACCTTAGATCAGATGAGATTATGACCATAAAACCTTGACTGTTAAAAAAATGGAAGCATTTAATTAAAGTAAATCGATCAAATATGTCTAAAAACTCACCAAAGGGTTTCTCCAAGCGTCCACCACCGGAAACCATCTCCATCACCTCCCGGTTGGAGCAGCCGGTGTAGGGCATCACACCCAGAGAGAAAACCTCCCAAAGAAGAACGCCGTAAGACCTAGGTCAACCAGTTATACAGAATATATAAACTTGTTGAATACATATATAATTTTTCAAATCTATACTAATATTATAAAGAGTAACTCAAGAACTACTGGATCGATTATAAAAATTCATGCACCATTAGAATGCTACATTAGCCCTGAGTAACATAGGCTATATAATGTTTATTTATGGAAGTGATTAAATAAAATATCAGTTCCGCGCGAAAGGTGTCGCGGACAGAGCTAATATTATTATAAAGTGGAAAAATGTGTACTTTTGTAATGAATAAACTCAAGAATCACTAAACCGATTTGAATATTTTTTTCACCATTAGAATGCTACATTATTCTTGAGTAGAATAGGGTATATTTATTAATAGAAAAAAAATAGGGATTCCTACTTTGAAAGGTTTGTTTGTTTATTTGAACACGCTAATCTCAGAAACAACCAGTCGGATATAAAAAAAAATATTGTAATGGATACAGCAATAATTGAAAAGGCTTTATATTATTAACATCACGCTACCACAGGTAGGAGAAAAGCTGTATTGAAAAAAGGAATAACAATGTACAAAAAGATATTAAATAATTTTCAGTCCCATGCGAACGAAGTCGCACGGTCAGCTTTACTTTATAAGTTTAGTGTTATAGCCACAGGCTCACCTGATATTAAGTGACGATGTGGCTCAAGATGGCGGACACGCAAACGTAATGAAGAGACCGGCTCTCAAGTGCAACTGCCGGTACACACCTATAGGTATTTGGCGGCAGATTTTAACTGGACGGTGGTAGCTAACCAGGCGGCCATTATGAAATGCCTCATCAGCATATTTTGATTAATTCACGATGCATTCCTTCAACGAAAGCCCAGGCACATTGGAGGGATCCGAACGCACGTCCATCGCTAGTATAATTCCTCGATTAGTAGCAGAATTCCTAACGTATATGTTCTATTCAGTTCAAAAATAGGTAGTTATCCTAAAATACTTAATATTCACATTATTTTCGAAAAAAGAACACGCGAAGTATCGAATTAACGAACAAAGAAAATCAAATCCGTTACAGGAGCGTTTTTTGATTTTGGAACATGACAACCCTCTAGCAATGTTGTATGAAACGGCGTGTTAGGGTTATTAAATACTCTATGATTGCATCTCTTTTATCATTCATGGCATATGAAAGTAAGTCTTTTTGCTTAGTACAAATTGGGTTGACGTGGCTGTATAGCTATAAATGTGCTTGCCTTTCGGCACAGACGATAAATCGAAAATTAGTGGCAAAACTAAAAAAAACGGCTTAATTTGTTATATACATACTTAATAAAAATAAATTCAATAATTAAAATGAGTTCCAACGGTTCAGAGATTGATTGCACTCCACCAGATGTAAGATAAGAGGCAAAATGGCAATGAAAAAACTACTCCCAGCAAAGTTTAAAGACAAATATATGAAAGTATATGAGTTGGGAAAACGAAAAAAAAAATTAACATTTACTGCGAAACAGTAGTTTTGGCGTATTTTAATGAGATTACTAAAACTAAAAATCCATTTACATTATGGACAATTTATTCCATGCTGAAATGTACAGTTCATGTTAAAACCGGCATTAACTTGGAAAATTATGGAAGTTTAACTACTTTTCTTAAACGATAATCGACCGGATTTAAAAGCAAAAATCGAAAAATTTTATTGACGAAAACATAAAGCAACATTTTCTTTTAGTAATTAACCTAATATTACTAATGTAACTTTTAATGTAACATAAATAAATTAAATGTTTAAATATAAGTACAAATGTATGTTTTATTTCTCTGCATTCTTTTGAAAAAACTACTAAATATGCCTATATATACACGTATTAGTAAAGTCCTCGCCTATACCTCGGTCTTTAAACTCATACTCCGACCTTCATTTTCTATTTCACGGCCTTTGCAATAACATACTATTAATGCTGACTAAAAAACTGAATCTCCTTACCATACGTCAGTTTTTATAGTGAAAACCCCGTCAATGTAAGCCTCAGGCGGCATCCATTTTATTGGGAGCATCGCTTTGCCGCCCTTTTTGTAGTACTCAGCCCTGTAGATGTCTCGGGCCATGCCGAAGTCGGCTATCTTCACGACGCGGCCGGGCCCGCGAGAGGTAAGCAGGCAGTTGCGTGTGGCTATATCCCTAAGAAAACCACACACGTGTTATGGCAATACTACGTTAGCACTGTTCAGTATTCTCACTGAGGAGAAATTCGTTCCGTTCTACTATCGCAGTAACCTAGGAAAATATATGACGTCATAGATCGTCGCCATTATTGTACTGTGAATATTGTAGCTTTCGAGATAGGATTATCTCAGTGCTTTGATCAACAGCGTTCGGAAATTTGACGAATTGCATTATTGATTAAATGAATATTGTATTTCTAAATAAACACGGCAATTTTCATAATATTGTCTTTATTGGAGAGTGATACCAATAATTTGAAAGTAATATAAGAATTAACCGAATTCCAAAAGCTATAAAAAAATCAGTAAAATATTAAATAAATATAGATGACAGTGCACTGGACCGCGTTCCGTTTTAAACATTAACCAGTATAGTTAACTACAAAAGGCTTTTCAGTATAGTAATTGACGTCACAACTTATAGTGCTCGCAGTGCATAACGGAACATAGTTGATATTTACTATATTTATTTATTCAAAGAAATCAACAGCATTAAATGATTTTATATAAGAAAAAAAACTTTTAGGTTTGTCAAAAAATATTTCAGTACATTTATATATGCGTAATTAAATAAATATCATAGGTCATCCAAACATAAATGCAATGTATAACAAGTAACTTTACATTTTTATACATTTTATTTGAATGAAACAATGTATAAAATGTGGGAAATGCCGTGACTAAATACAAAAAGAAATAAAAATGAAATGGAATATATAATGGAATGAAAATTTTTATTGCGCCATTCGATTTGTTTGATAAAATCAATATTAACGCGATCGAAGTCGCAGGCAAAAGCTAGTTACATATAAAGACATACCTATGAATGAATCGTTTGCTCTCCAAATATCGGCAGCCCTTGCAGATGTCCAGGGAGCAGAGCAAAAGGTCCTTCATTGTAAGAACGCTGGCGATCTCCGGCTTCGGACGATTCTCCCGAAGGAAGTTCTTCAGATCACCACCAGCCAGGAGTTCCAGTACTATGAGTCTGTACAAAGAAATTACACATTATTGAAAAAGTATAGAGTTATTCATGGAGAAGCATGGTGGTAGGGCTTTTTCTAATGCCCACCTGGCTGGCTACCACCCTCAAGTTGAAAACCTGCCGCCAAATACCAACAGGTGTGTTCCGGCAGCAGCATTTGAGAGCCAGTTCCTCCACAGGTTTAGCGTGTCTACCAACTTGGGCCGTATCGTCACTTATGACCAAAATGCTAAACCTTAACGATATAAACAAAAGAAGCTTTAGATGTTGGCTAAAACATTATGATGAATATTAAAGATTCCCAAAAACAAATGCCGACTGGAAGCTTAACTATCATGCGCCATTTAAATCAATTGATTTAAATGAACACAATGTATCAATTAACATAAGTTTTTGAACAGATCTACGAAAATAGCACCGCTATATAGACCGTTTATTTTGAAAGTGGTGTAAGTCCATTTTCTTTTGTTTCGAGAAAATTAAAGGTTCCTATATTTGTTGATAATGCAATTTAATTTACCGACCGATTTTAAGTTGTACAAAACATGGGATTTTTTTTGAGATATTAAACACGGACTACTTAGTTATATATAAAAAAATTACATTAAATTAAGCATGAATTACGTGATAGCTCATTTTTCTCAAAAATGGACTTACACCACTTTCAAAATAAACGGTCCATATATAGAAATTGGTTCAAAATTCCAATTAAGCGATTTTAAGCTAATTATTTACGTGTCCTTAATAAGTTAAATTAGTAAGCAGACATTCTGCGCGACTTATGCGAAATTCTAGAGCTCAATAAGAGCAAATATTACGGAAAACATTGCGAAAGATTAATTGATTTTTCAGATAACTTCCTACCTCGGATGTCGGTCAAAGCTCACACCGATCAAGTGAACAATGTTCGCATGGTTGAATTTGCACATAATCGCCGCTTCCATGAAGAAGTCCTCTTCGGATTGTCCCGTGGAGTGATCTGGCAGAGTCTTCACTGCGACCGGCATCTCGGTGGGATCATCAGCGTGAATGCGGCAGAGACCTTGGTATACTTCTCCAAATGCTCCGTGACCGAGTGCCCTGGAGACGTTCCACGGATATAGAGAAAGTAACTATGCGCAAGAATTTGCAGGTAGTAGAACAAAACTTGCGACTATTTCTAATACCCAAATACCAATAGATGCCCGGCAGTCGCAATTGACAGCCAGTCCCCTAACATCACGTTGGACCATCATACGTTGTAGCATTTTTGCTGAGATGGGCCCATTTACGGCCTCACACAACTGTTTAGTGGGCGCCCTCTGCCTATTATATCCACTAGGTTATTGTTTTTGTTTTTTTATCGCCCTAATTTTTAATTATTATTGTTAATCATTTAGTCAGTGTGAGTTCCGTAATAAATGTATTTTCTTTCTTTCTTTCATTCACTAGAGCGTGTCCATCATCTTGAGCTACGTTGTCACTTAACACCAGGTAAGATTGTGACCATAACGCTATACCTAAACGCTATATCAAAATTATTGACCTAATAAGTAACATGGTCTATATGTATAGCATTTGTTAGCCCTTGTAGAATGTTTAGCAGAAATCAAGGTGCGGTAGCCCTAAATATTTCATGTAAATATCCTGATAACGTCCCAATGCAATTATTAGATAACTATAGTGTATTAGTTTTAAGTGCTCTCTAGAGATTTAACTTTGGGTGCCATAATACTGCGGTAGGGCAGTTTCTAATTACCCTGTTAGATAGCTAACAGTTAAGTTGAAAATCTATCGTCAAATACCGGCCAGTGTACTTCTGTTCTTGCAATTAAGAACCAGTCTCTTAACTAGGATTAGCGTGTCCACCAGTTTGGGTCAGAGAATCACAACATTGTGGCTAAAAGCTAAGTCTATCAAATACAAGAGCTATAAGAATAAGAATTTAAAAGATAAGCTTACTTGACAAGTTTCAGGTTATCTCGCGAGATTTGCGGCAGCTGGTTGATGTCGAGCCCTATAGGCAGCATGGTCTCACAACCATAATAAGGGTTGAACGTCATGGCGACAGGGTTCCCGCTGTTCCCGGGCGGGTTGCAAAGGCTATGCAACTGAAGGTCTTGCTCCCTCACTCGTTTTTGGTTTTGTTCCGACTCCTTTTTCCGCTGGTACATGTTATCTGATAAAGAAGTTTTTGACGGTACATTAAACAGTCATGTTGTATTCATTCATAAACTAACGTTATTTGACCTTTCTCTGTAGCTTTATGGACGCTAACCCTAAAGTGATTCGAGAATTGATTTCGTAGTGCTGCTAGGAACATTAATTGGTTCTGTATTACGTATTATTGTGGTCATTTGCTGGTATGCGTGTCGCAAGCTTTTTGTCAGTAGAATAAGAGAGAGTTGGGAACAGTCCCTTACCGTGTCGTTCGAATAATAATCGAACTGATCAAAGAATTTGAAAGGCCAAAACGCATGATCATAACAGGTCTTACAGGTGATGCCAATTCATCCTCCAACAATTTTAGTAATCCTATTTGGTGTAATGTCTGAATGAATTCTTTAATTAACGCAGATTATTTTGCATTTGTGATGTCATGAGATATATAATCTATAACTTACACAAATAGAGACAGACACAGAGGATCGCAAGCGAGCAGACAATCACAGCGACCGACAGTACGATGATTACAACCCACGAGATTCGAGGCCAAAAGTCTTCAACTGAAAAACAAAAATGTACTTTTAAATATAATACGCTTAACTCTAACACTTTTTGATAGATCTCCTTAGAAATTGAAAGCCATGTGTGTTTTTTATAGAAAAGATTATTATTCGGTCTTTGAAAGCTTTGGGCGATGCTGTAGTTGACTCATTGATTGCTGGAAATTGCAGGACAATATCTACTAGGCCACTTACTAAATCTAATCCAATTTCAAATGTTTGAGACACCGAGTTTCATATAACCCAATTAATTCTAACAACAAATAGCTCTCACCATCATGTGGCTTTAATATAGTTGTACTTGTTTTGTCCTAATGCAATTATGCAAACGTTGATAGACTATTCTAGAATATTAATATTCATAGAAGATAGAATAATCCTTTTATGAAATATGGGCTATCAGTCGTCATATAATAATGTCGCGTTGTTTTAACTTTGATTTAGCCTCTATTATGGAAAGTGTAATATATTGTATACAATTATATTAAATGTTTGTACTCTTTTAAAGTTATTATTTTATTAAATTAATTCTTGTGCTGAGTTTTAGTCAATAGATCTTTGTCATCTGATAAATAAATAAATAAATAATTTGAATTGAATTTCACCATCAGTGAACAGTAAAATTGAAAATATATAATGAAAGACTGAGGTGCAAAGTTTCATAAGCTGGGAATCCAAGAGTAATATTAGCAAAATATAATGAACACTCACGTATACATTTAGTTGGATCGTGAAGATCAGCTGTCCAAGTAGCGGGGCAATAGCATTTCACTTCGCTTCTGTGCTCGTTTAGAGCCACACAACGATAATCACAGCCGCAATCCTGAGACCAAAGTGCGACAAAATTTTTGAACTAGCAATAAGGGGATTACGTGCTAAATTTATAACTAAGCCTCAGCATAGCTTATTAGTTTTAAAAAATTGTGTTTTTCTTCATTGACTTCATCTACCTACTTAACTGTTTAGATTACAATATTTTGATGTGCTATTCGCATTAAGTGGGCATTCGGAAAACTCAACTCCTATTTACCTAATCATCTACTTCTTTATCTCCACTATTATTAATTAACGACTCTAATTCTAAAATAATATTGCTGTAGTACGCCAGCTTATCCACTCCTTTTGATCCAAGGCAAATGTAATATAACATATTTGGGTTCAGTTGAAAATCAGCCGTATAGTAGTTGTTCAGCTTTGGTCCTTTGTCGATGTTGTGCGATGCTTGAGTTTGTAAGACTGTATTTATGTATTTACACTGTGTGTACTGTGTATTATAGAAATAAATGCTCTTTCTTCATTTCTTTTGTGATAATTAAATGTCTGAACGAGGATTAGGGATGAAATTTTCATGATGCGTCACATTTAAGCACGTTCACAAAAAATACCAGTCTTATAAGACAATTGGAAATGAAAGTTCTGCGAGTTCACATTTATAGTTTTAGTAACAAGTTTCGCGTTTTCAAGAAGTCATCTGTCAAAGCGGTATAATTTGCAAGAACTGGCTGACGAAGCTAATTATGTTCAAAAAAACTATGTATTCGGGAAACATATTATAATTTTGCTTTGTTTATCTATTTAATACTTATTATATAATTTGAGCATATGTTTCATTAATATATCTAATATAATTTAATTATTTTATTATCAATACTTAATTGGTACGTATCTGAGTATATTCTTATGTGTTTATGTATATTGTATCTGTATGTATGTATAAATTCTTATCGTTGATTAATATAATTTTAGAATAATAACTTTGCTTTTTTTGGTAGTATTCTTTATTTTTGTGTAAACCCACGTGACTCAGCTTATTCTGAGTTATGTGCTTTTTACAATGGCACTGCGGCGCACGGTGGATTGTAACATTTTAATTTTTTATTAGTAGATTATGTTGAATTTAATTTTATGATAACTGCTGCGTGTTAATTTTAAAGTGTTTTTTACTGTATCCGTGTAGCCTTGTGCCTTGTAAATAAATTTATTTCATTCTGTCTTATATTGTTAGATGCTTAAACATAATTATAGCAAAGATGTTGCACTTACATGAATGGCAGGAATAATCAGCACTTCACCGTGTCCAGCTCTCTGGGCTACAGCGACTTCACTATAGTCTTTTATAGCTCTATTGCCTTCAATATACGACCACCCCCCACCACCATGTTCACCTTCGTTGGTATTACCACCTGTGACAAGTAAATAATCGAGTAAGGCCTAATGTACGTAATACAATTTTTGTTTCGCGTGACCCTAAAACAAATACATTTGAGAACTTCCTAAAAACATATGTCAAATATTTCATGTTATTACACGAGCAATACTGAGTATTTTCAATAACTGTTCATAGGGGTATTTTATATTACTAAGACAGGCTTAAAGGCATGTTATCCAGTGGTTTTTATAATAAAAAAAACTGTAATAAATTTTGAGGTTATGTTATTTGTTAAATAAAAATTTCTTATCGCAATAAACTTTTATACACAATGTTAGTTATATAGTGATTTGGATAAGGGTGGCTTTCCCTCCATCACGACTTTATTTCTTATGTAGAATGTTACAGAATCCTACCATTACTACCTTATAAGACATTGGTTTACAAAAGTTCTATTTCTTTTTATACGATGGGTTAAGACAGGGACACATGGGTTTCATCATGTGATAGGGATCGTCAAGTCCTTTTAAAAAGAGACAAGGATAAAAAAACTTCATACTGCTAGAGAATTAAAACGACGATCGCTCAGTTGGTAATGTATATGGATTCCGCGTCAACGGATGTGAGTTCGAATCCACCTACAACAAGCTTGAGTTTTCGGTGAAGGAAAACACCGTGATGAAACCGTAGCATGGTGGTAGGGCTTTTTTTAATACCTACCTGGCTAGCTACTACCCTTAAGTTGAGAATCTACCGTCAAATATTTACTGGTGTGTTACAGAAGTTGCACTTGAGAGCCACCATTTGACTACATTGCTAGTTAACATAAGGTGATATTGTGGTCAATACTCTAGTTAGCTGTAAAACCGATACATGGAGAGAAGATGTCATTGAAATGAATTTAATCGTGTTTGGGAGTTTGTTAAATAGATATCTCAAAATTTACATTGTACATCTTTATTACAATATTTTTTGCGTTATATTTTAGCGTTATGGGCACAATCTTATCTGATGTTAAGTGATGATGTGGTCTCAGATGGACTGGTTCTCAAGTGCAACGGTCAGAACACGGCTATAGGTATTTAGCGGCAGATTTTTAACTTGAGAGTGTTTGCTAGCCAGGCGGGCATTATAGAAAGCCCTACCACCATATTATGGTTCCCTCACGATGTTTTCATTCACCGACAACTCAAGTAGGTGGATTCGAAGTCGCGACGTTCGTGGACATCAGCGACTGGATTATAATCGTTTCAGTAATATAAACGATAAGAAAAGGGGCTTACCAAGCCACCCTCCGCCTCCGCCCCCTCGGAGACATCCGCCCCCGCCGCCCCCGAAGCCGCCGTGCGCCTCGCCCACGCACGCGCGCCCGCCCACCGCGCCCTCGCGCACCGCGCCGCCGCGCACCACCTCGAACCCTGGTGTCTGAGGTCCCGACCGGGGCACCCAACCACCGCCCGCACCTGACCCCAAAACCCCATTAAAAACCCTTACATTTCTAGAATATTATAATCGTGATATAATGCCAGCTCAAAATCAGCGCTGAGTGTTTCGGACACTTTAGCATACGCTGAGCTGGACGCCCTATGCTAATAATTAGATATACACTAGTATTATTTATGTGTGTATTGTCTATTCTTTTTATTTTCTTTTAATGTTTTTATTTATAGTGTCCTTTAATGCTTGTATGTATTTATTATTAGTATTAAACGATATCTTTCTTTCTTTCTTCTTTAATACGTTGAACGAATTCCTAAGTGATACATATTATATCATTTATATTACAATGTAGCAATTTGTGAAGTTCCGTGACCAACATAAGGATAACAGAGCCCCTAGGCAAGTTATTTGACAATAATTGCTGGCGTGCAAAAATACACTAATCTCTCTTATTCACTTAGTCGCATTGAGCCGACATTACCCAAAAGAGCGTCACAGGAAACGTTGCGGATCCAAAAATCAAAACTCTTCCATGAGAAATATCAGTTACGAAAACACTTGTCACCCTAGAATATGTTAATCGTGTCATCATAATACGCTGAACAAATTATTGAACGTTGCATTTCATATCCATAATACATTATTATTATAATGCGTAATAGTTAGTTTGTTTCGACGCGCTAATCTTACTACCAATCAGATTTCAAACATTCTCACTGTACTTGATAGAGCAATCATTGGAGAAGGCAATGGGCTGGTTCAAATCATGCTACCACCACTAAAAGCAAAGCTGTCTTGGAAAGTATTACAAACGTTACCAAAATGTATTAGATAAAATTTTAATAATTCTGGACACACGACACTACTGGATTACCTACAATACGTCATAAATTTGGTCAGGTACCTGCGGTGCGTTCTGGATGTCCGTACATGTAGCCAGATTCAGGGGTGGCGTTGGAATGCGTCCGACCGTGCTGTGACCCATCGTCATGGAACGCGCCCACGGATAGGCCTCCGCCCCCGCCGGCCGCTATCAGCGGGTACGGGACTCCGTCCTTATCCAGCTAAAAGTAATTTTACCGGTATAGCGTGTCCAAGTGGTTTAAACTCTAGAACTAATTGTGTTTGAGTAAAACAAGGATTGGTAGTGGTGCTCAAGTTTTCTAACACATCAATCGTTCTGTGGTTTACTCTAAGAGAGATATGATCTGTATAATTATAAAAGAAGTTGTCATTTAGCGTTATCGCTATTATCTCACCTGATCTTAAATGACGATACGGCCCTAATTGGTAGACACGCTAAACCTGTGCAGGAACTGGCTCTCAAGTGCAACTGCCGGAACACACCTATTGGTATTTGGGTGTGGTCGCTAGTTAGGCGGGCATTAGAAAAAGCCCTACCACCACGCTATGGTGTCCTCACGATGTTTTCCTTCATAGAGAGCTCAAGCTCATTATAGCTGGATTCGAAATCACGTCCCTTGACGCGAAGTCGTTTGCACTTGAGAGCCAGTTCTTCTACAAATTTAGCGTGTCTACCAACTTGGGCCGTATCGTCACTTAAGTTCAGGTGAGATTATAGCCTTATGGCTTATGGTTATGGCTACGCTAACATTCACTATAATTTTTTTTTTACATCGTGTTGAAACCGTAGTTTCGTGTGTTAACCCACCTGATTAGCTTCTACCTTCAAGCTGAAAATATGCCATTATATACTTATACGTGTGTTCCGACAGTTTCACTTGAGAGCTAGCCCCTCCAATAGGCTTACGTGACCGCCATCTTGGGACACATCGTCATATGGACCGTTTATTTTGAAAGTGGTGTAAGTCCATTTTTGAGAAATATGAGCTATCACGTAATTCATGCTTAATGTAATGTAATTTTTTTATATATAACTAGTCCGTGCTTAATTTCTCAAAAAAATCCCATGTTTTGTACAACTTAAAGTCGGTGGGTAAATGAAATTGCATTATCAACAAATATAGTAACCTTTAATTTTGTTGAAACAAAAGAAAATGGACTTACACCACTTTCAAAATAAACGGTCCATATAACATTAGGTGATATTGTGGTCATAACGCTAAATCTGGGAAACTCACTGGGAAAGCTGGGAAAGTTTATTTTTTGATATGCTATTGTTAATGGCTAATTAGGTATACTAAGTAACAGTTTCTGTTGTGCTTGTCTTATTTTCTGGTAGATATCACTGATTCCTCTATAATATTGATTTATCTAAATTGGCAATAATAGATTTAAAATTAAGCACTAGATAAAACCACAAACTGCATAAATTGGAATAGGATCAAAAGTTATAGAACTTACTAGAAAGACATAGGTGGCACCGCCTCCTCCACCGCCGCCATCGGTGACATGCGTGTTCCTGACTTCATGGGTTTTGCTGGTGAACACTTGCATGCTCTCGTTCATTTGCTTCCTCGAGCACTCTTGGCTCTCTTGCGCTGATAAAGTCTGAACAAAAAGAAAATCTTAAATCAAATCAAATCAAATCAAAAATCTCTATTCAATTTAGGCCCTAAGAAGGCGCCTATGAACGTCAAAACTACTACCGGTTCGGTAAGTAACGCAGTCATCGAGAAGAACCGGCAAGAAACTCGATCTGCATCTTTCTTTTTTAAGAATTATTCTTATCCTTTTATACCATAATTTCATGTATTACAGTAGTTATTAGCGGATGTACAGAGAGGGGTGTCAATTCCAGACATCACAGTTAATCTTAAGAACCAAAATAAAAAGCAAAATAGGTAGCCGTTTATTCTTTTCACTTGATAACTTATGAATAACTTGATTTTACACGAGGCTTAGCTCGCTTATTATTGATTTCGTCACACAAATCTGATGACGCAAAAAGTTCCGTACAAAATTTATCCGTCCCTTTACCCCACTTGCGATAAAATTTTCGCGAGAAAAAGTAGCATATCACCGTCTCCAGGTTCCCATCTATCTCCATACCGAAATTCATCATAATCGATACAGTGGTTTGGGCGTGAAAGCGTAACAAACATTCATACAAATAACCTCACTTTAGCATTTATAATATTAGTATGAAGTATGATAATATTCTCATGATTAAATGGTGTGATGCTGATGCAGTGTTGATGAGTTGTATGCCTTTAAGCGTAAGAAAATTGTCTAATTCTATGTGTTTAAGTCCTAATGTCACTATGCAAACAGTATATAGGCTTGTATGACAGTCCTTTTATGAAATATTGGCTATCAGTCGTCATATAATAATGTCCGGTTTGTTTATGGTTCATTTCATCTCTATTAGAGTAACTCTAACTCTAATATATTGTATGTCATGTATTATAGTACTCTATTTAGGTCATTATTTTATTAACTTAATCATAGTGTTTAGTTTTAATGGATTTTTGCCATGCTTTGGCATAACTTACTAAAGTTAGAAAGGAAAGATATAATAAGAGGTCATTTGTTAATTAGTCCAATATGTTTACCTTCTTGCAAGCGCTGGTTCCTTGCTGGCCAATTAACATATAGATCTGCTCGCTGCGGTGAAGCTCAAACAGTGCCCTCGCTTGAGCTCCATGGGATACTCCTGCCCAAGCCGATCCGAGACCGCCGCTGGCACCCGTTGCTATTATACTAGATGGAAAAAGTATGTCTTATACACATGTAAGAGGTTATGCTGTTTAATGAAGATTTTTTTTTATATACACCTACTTCAGTCATATGATGGTGAAATTACAAGGTGGCCAGGATAGGTGGACTAAGCCTAAAGGACTTGCTATCGAGTGCAACTGCCAGAGTACACGTTAGGTATTTGGCGTGACATTTCCAACTTGAGGTCACTAGCCAGTTGGGCATTAGAAAAAGCTGAGGGTGTTATAACTCTCTATTGCGATTTTAATTAGATATTACTTCTCGATAAAACGAAATACAGTTCTCTCCTTTACAACAGCTCGTAATTCTTCTTCTTAATTTTTTTTAATGGCCTCATATATGTGCACACAATTTTGCCAACGTCACGTAGGCAGATCCATAAACGATGGAGATGGAATCAAACTTGTTTTTACTTTTTAAATTATATTATTCTTTATGTCAACATGTATTATGTTGACGTATAAAAAAAGAATACAACAAAAAAGCTAAACACCACAATGCCCAACCACCATGCGTTGAGATTCAAAAGTAGACGAATTTATGAATAAAAAAATGTGTGTGTGTGTGCAAGTCACACCCGATAGAAGTGAAACTTCTGAAAAGTCCCTGATTGTAAAGTATTGAAAATACATATGGACGATGCTTAGTAGACGATAGTGGAGACGCTACGAAGCATCGCACAAAGAGCAGACCGAGAACGTGTATTGTGTTCTATCTCATTCTCTCCCCGGCTGAATCCTATACATTTACGTGTTTTTGTCTCTATCGACTCGCTTTTTCGTTTCATCGAGTTTGAAATCACAACGATTCCAAAGGAGTTTCACTTCAAAAGTTAGAATAAATAAAAATACAGTGACAGTGCAACAGCAGAATTACAATGTTTATGGTGTTTTACATTAACAACTGTTTATTATAACTAACTTTTTTGAGTTTTATATCCACTAAAGGGATTCATATTTTAAGTTAGAATTTCTTTCTCGACGAATTCGTTTCTCCAAATTTAGTTTTAAAAGACGTGTATTAGAAATAATAGATTATTGTGTATTACAAATAAAAATATGGATCATAAATTATGTGATATCCTTTATTGAGATACTAAAATGTCTTGATAATGGCCACAATGGTCTTCTATAAGAAAAATTAATTAATTACTGAACGTAGGACTACTATCTACAGACACATGTAAATGGAACAGAAAACTTTGCTGGGATGAAAAAAAAACTCTTAAACACTTACGTATATATCCCTTCTGCCGGCACCTCCCACATCTGGATACCTTCGTATGGAGGATACTGAATGACGGATACAGAGACAGGGCTGTTGTTGTAAGCCACGTTGCACATTGTTTGGTTTGGACCAAAGCGGCCTGTCGCTCCACAGGTTGTGAATCGATAATCTGGTGAAATCACAGCATTATATTGATTTCAACTATTATTACGTATCAAACCCGATTAAGGTAGCACGTGGAAGTAGCTGATAACATTTTTCATGGCACTAAGCTATCACCGTAGCCTATGGGCGTTCGTAAGGAAACGACCAATAATACTGTAATGTGGTTTTGTAAATTTTATGATCTCCCACTGAAATGTCGTGATATTTGGTCCGAGAGACTACACTCCTTTTTTTCCCATGTAGTCTCATGTTGTAGGAGAAATAGAAATTTTGGTCAATTAATTACAGATTTATAGCAAATTTTACACATTCTCTTGCCGGGCAAAATTACATGATACCAGGACCCTCCTGTCCCCCTCGTGACATTGGGTGAAGACAGTTCTACCCCCATGCTCTGAAATATCTGACGTAATAGAGATGCTCACTAACACCAAAGATATACCTAGAGCTTTGCCAAGTTTGAACACCCTTTCCTGACAGAATTTAAAAAATCTCAACTTGTAACTGTAACAAAGTTTCTTTAGCTGCTATTTTCTACAGTACAAACGTATTGTACCAGTCAGGTTCCTTCTGGAAGAAAGTGATCTGTTAAATATATATACTTAAGATTTAGCGTTATGGCCATTATCTCGCCTGATCTTAAGTGCCGATATGGCCCAAGTTGGTAGACACGCTATACCTGTGGAGGAACTGTCTCTCAAGTACCACTGTCGGAACACACCTATTGGTATTTGGTGGCAGATTTTCAACTTCAGGATGGTAGCTAGCCAGGCGGAGATTAGAAAAAGCCCTACCACCATGCCATGGTTTCCTTACGATGTTGTCTTTCACTGAAAGCTCAAGCTTGTAGGTGGTTGGATTCGAACTCACGTCTCTTGACGCGAAGTCGTACACACTACCACTGAGCTATCATCGCTTCATGCGTGTCTAAGTTCTTATTAGGCAGAAACAATCGGAAATTTGTCAAGCCGAATTGCCTTAGCTGTAGACTTACAAGATTTATTAGCGAAGGCGGCGTGTGGAGTAGTGTTCTCTCCAAACACTGGGTCATAGTAATTGTAGTCACCCAGTTCTTCAGGGTCTATGTTGAGTCCAAAACATTCTGGGGCCATCGAGAAATCGTCGATAGCTGAATCTGAATATATACGCATGCCCATTCGCGTTCTGAATTGGAGAAAGTACCTGGAAATACATGCGTTATTGACGTTTTCTAAAAAAAGTTTAGTTTCCAGTTACCGAATTATATGTTAATGTCCTTGTTAGGGAGATCACAATTCTATTGAGTATACAAAGCTGCACCGTATTTAAAATGAAGTTGAATTTAATTATTTTCTTTAATCTAATAACATCTAGGAGGCCTTTCGATTTTTTAAATAATAGATTCACATGATTCTCTGCAAGATCAATTAACGTTAATGTTCATTTTTGGCTGCACAACTAATATCCAGTGAGGCATCTGCCACCCCAAAAAAAAAAAGACATCGAATCGATTGTTATGTTCTGACGATCGATCCGATGATCGATGTTAAGAATCGATTGTAACATCTGACGATCGATCTAATGATACATGTTAAATGACGATGTGACCCAGTATGGTGGACACGCAGAGCCTAGTTAGGTTACCCCTCCTGGTCCCCCCAGGCTGGGAGAGGATGCATAAACGCATTTCGCCACGTTAAAAAAAAAAAAAAAGGTGCTGGCTCTCAAGTGCAACTGCTGATGCACACCTACAGGTATTTGGCGTCAAATTTTCCACTTGAAAGTAGAAGAAGCGAGAGATGTATGTCAGGTATCGTAGCAAGTGGAAGGATGTGGTCTATGCCTATCCTCATGGGAGAGAGGCGTGATACTATGTATGTGATGTATGAGAGTGGTAGCTAGACAGACGAGCATGAGAAAAAGCCGTACCACCATGCCATGGTTTTATTACGACGATTTCAGTCACCGAAAACTCAGGCTCCATTGTAGATGGATGTTGGTGACATTTCTAACGTCTCTTGACGCGGCGTCCGTACACATCAAGCTAGCTTCATTTCAATTCGTCTCAATTTAGCTGTTCACACACACGCTCTCTATAATCGAGCACTTATTTTTAGGTGGGGCACGGTGATGCGAATATTTGGTATGGAGATGTGTATGATAGGCAATAATCTTCTACTATTTTACTAATATTACATACACTATACATATTACATATACTATATCACTGATTCTATACAAATTAAATCTAAAATATCAGTAAAAAACAACTCCACTAGCCAAAATAAAAATATAAATGTATTACGTAGCTGATAGTAAAGATGCCATATTTCTCGGGATTAATTGTTGATATATTTCGTCGATTTGATATTTAGAATGTCATTCAAGAATTTTTTTGTGTTCTCTTTATGGATACAATTGTAGAAAGAGACTATTTGTCTGGAGAGCGGGACACTTTGTTACTAACGTCACAAAATTCGCTTACCTCCGAGTGATGTTGGGCAGGAAAATGGAAGCTCTATACCAGTTCTCCCCTTTGTCTTTTGTGGAGAACCATAGAGAGGAGGAGATATTGCCTCGAGTGGTGAGTTCCACGACGTCGACGCTTAAAGATCCGTAGTTCCTTCCGTTTTGTTGATAATAGAACCTTATCTATACAGAGGGAAAGCAAAATGTATTTAGGCCAAATATATTTGAAAAGGAAAACTTCTCTAAGCGCGGTTTTAAGCCTAGTTAGAAAAGATGGAACGATGACAAGAAGGTGATGCACACTGGAACTGTATCATAAATATAAATTCGATCTACGCTGATGGCTTTAGTAGAAAATATGGATAAATAAACCGATGCAAATATTCATCATAACTCTTTTTCCACGTAGGTACTATAACGTATTCCGTAAAACGTATTGGCACAACACATACGGGGGTTATGTCCATACTGAATGTGACTGATGCGTCATGCTCGCCGAGTGAGTATAGCTTGAATGCGTTGATCGTATCGAACCTTTTCATGCGTCCATAATTTTTAAAACATGTTTTTTATTGTAACCTCCTATAATTATCTTTATAAATCAGACACAGTATGTTAATAGCAACGGCTTTAATCAATCATTGGTATATTTTTATTTTAACCTCAGTCACTTTCGATGTACCCTCAAAATGATATTTTGTAGCGCGCCTAAAGAAATGTTCAAAAGTAAAGGATTCGGGCGAAACAAAAACTGACCATGCAACAGTTGTAGTATTTCGACGTGATATTCCCATGGACTTTAGGTGGTGGGTTGAAGATCACCGTCCTCATGATGGCTGTCGATGCGAAGTCTGCTTTCTCCTTGTTCGGCCCGGTAACATTCATGTTCACGAAGAAGTAATAACCGATACACTGGGACAGCGTGAAGTTCATGTGAGCCGGGACTAGCGGGGGCAGTATGTGTGTAGGGTAGGGGTCCGGGGGCCCGCATGTGTGGTCGAAGTTTGGTCCAGTCTTGTCAGTGGGTGTGGGACCACTATGTCGGGACCACTTCAAGATCGGCCTGGAATTAACAGAGCTTTTAATTTTTGTTATTTTTTTAATCAGACGCGGACTCAAAACCTTAAAACTGGAAATAATGAAAAATTCTAACAAATCTCATATTCGTCAAAGGTGTTTTTTGCCATGTCCCGATTAATTCATTGTCCAGAGGAATTATTTGACACTAGCTTTCACCTGCGGCTTCGATCGCGTTAATATTGATTTTGTCACACAAATCGGATGACGCAGTATAAAGTTTTATACAAACTTTATCCCTCTCTTTACCCAATATCCAATAAGTTTTGTAGATAAAAAGTATCCTATGACCGTCTCCAGGGTCCCATAATCGATTCAACGGTCTAGGCGTCAATGAGTAACAAACGAACAAACAAACTCACTTTCGCATTTACAATATTAGTAATACAAGGTAAGCTCAGTATATTTCTTTTTTATTTAATAAGAATACAGTACAGTAAACCAACAAAAAATACTTTTTTTTTATTCATTTTTAAAGAATATGCAGAGTGAATATTATCCAGATGTGAATCTGTCGGAGGTCAATAGGAGCCATAACCCTCGCACTCGAAACATAATTGATCTATTATGGTATAAAATATAATTTAACTTGTATGTTTTTAATGTAGAAATTTCATTAAATATATGACTGACTACCCTAGAATAATACGTAACCCGGCGCTACCTGAAATTGTTATAAGCCATTTGAATTTTAATGTATCAAACTTACTGAGGTATATCCTCGAAGCCGCAGTTGTCATGTTCGAAGTTACAGTAGGATCCATAGGGCATTTTATCTGCAAAAACATAAAGGTTAAGGTGTAACCCTAGCCAAGTTGTCTGTCAACCAGTGGCGTAACTATACCGTCTGAGGCGTTTAGCAAATTCATTAGATGATGCCCAGTAAATATCGTAACATTGTAATTAAAATTTTAATAAATTACTGTTGTGGCAACCCAACACTATTACTAATAATACGTGCATCCTTTATCTTTACATAGTATAAAATGAAGTCGCTTCCGCTGTTTGTTTGTTCGTTTAGATCTTTTAAAGTATCTAACAGATTTTAATGCAATTTTCAGCAATAGATAAAGTGATTCACGAGGAAGGTTAGTATGTACAATACATATGTATTATAGTACAGAATAGCCGAAAAATTCAAAGATTTGTAATGCGATACGAAATTTACTGGTTCAGCTAGTTTATAATTACTAATTTAATTTAACAAGATATTTCATTAATAAAATTATTATTTCCGAGCTCTCTGTTCTGCAAAAGTGTTAAAAGGACCCACATAATTTAAAGATTTTGTGTTCCTTTTTTTTCGAACTGACATACGCTGTTAGCCCCAAAGGCTTTGACAGCTTCACCGAACTATGCCAATGTTCCATACCACGTTGAACACGATTTTGTCCGATTTTGAGTGCTAAAGTTGATCATCTGTATACGAACCAAAGACCATGTCTTTAGTTATGTCAAAGATCAATCGATTATAAGTACTCATATAAAAATGTATTTTATTTAAACTGCTTAGGTCCGTCTGAGCTCGTGGCCTTTTGGGCCTGGGATCCATCGAGCCGAGGGCCCGTGGCTTTTTCCAGCTGTGACACCCTATAGTTATGCAACTACTGTCAACAATTGCAAATTGACAAAAAAAAACAAAAAAAAAATGAAATGTCACAAGTGAGAGTGATTTTAACCTGTATTGTCTTAATCAAAGACAACTTGGCTAGGGGCACCGATGTCCGCGCCATCACTTGCTCTCGACAAAATCAATCAAAACTAGTTTGAAATAATAAAAACATATCACAAAGGATTATTTTAACCTTTAGCCCATCTATTACTGCTGTAAAATAAACGAAATTGACAAAAATGGCGCATACAGCGCTGTACACTTGATACATGTGATATTTTTTAAATGAGGAATAAGGAAGACTTGGTACGAAAGACAGAGACTCAATCGGTAGTATTTCCAAACGGTGCCATAATGGACGTGAATTCGAATCCACCTGCAACGAGCCTGAGCTTTCGGTGACGTAAAATATCGTGAAGAAACTAGATTATAGTGGTAGGTCTTTTCCCTAAATGCCCACCTGGCTAGCTACCACCCTCAAGTTGTAGATCTGCCTCCGAATACCTATAAACGTGTTCTGGTAGTAGTAATTGAGAGCCAGTCCCTCTACTGGGCTTAGCGTGTTCACCATCTTGAGCAGTCGGGCCACATCGTCTCATAACATCAGGTGAGATTGTAGCCGTAACACCAAATCTAAAAAGTTAAAATAAAACATACAAAAACTTGCTGCATGCTTGTTAAATTAACGAACCGCAAAAAAAAACATACAAGAACTTGCTACATGTTTGATAAGTTGACGGACCGCAAAAAAAACATACAAGAACTTGCTGCATGTTTGTTAAGTTGACGGACCGGCAAAAAAAACATACAAGAATTTGCTGCATGTTTGATAAGTTGACGGACCGCAAAAAAAACATACAAGAACTTGCTGCATGTTTGTTAACTTAAAGGACCGCCAAAAAAAACATACAAGAACTTGCTGCATGTTTGTTAACTTAAAGGACCGCCAAAAAAAACATACAAGAACTTGCTGCATGTTTGATAAGTTGACGGACCGGCAAAAAAATACATACAAGAACTTGCTGCATGTTTGTTAAGTTGACGTACCGCCAAACCCGACACCGCAGGTCCTGTCTAAAGATTCTTTGAGTCTACTTTTATGTCAAAATAATAGTAAATACTTACCGCAACTCTGTTGTTCATCGCTTCCATCGTCGCAATCCTTGACGAGGTCGCAAACTTGGTGAATTTTGATGCACGCGTCTTGCTGTAAACAAATTTTTATTTCATAATATAACGATGCCTTGCCAACGTCTCCGAGTTTCTGACGGGGTCTATGTTTGAAACTGCAACTGAGTCAGATCAGCGCATTCTTTATACTATAAATAGGGTAAGGAGATCCGCCTCTCATTGCACTAGTCCAGACGTCTGACAGGACAGCTCACCTGGCTGCCCAGACGGTGCCCAGCATCGCCCCGGCAAATCCACAGATGGCCGTAGGGTTTTAGTGGGTATTCCCGACTAGCCTTAATAACCTTCCCAGTCCCACCGAGCTGGGAAGGTATGGGCAAATGCATTTCACCATGATAAAAATGGTATACTGAGGCATCAATATGTATTGAATGAATGAATGAACTTTGTGATTTAATTATAGCACTTTTATTATGCACAAATTAATTCTGTTGCACTTTTAAATTGTACACTGGCGAGCAGCAAAGCATTTTCTTCAGCAACCCAGCAGTACTGTTATCAAACTAAAGTTATTGTGGGTTGGGGAAATATAAAAGAAGTAATTATCAACCGAAGGTTCAGTTTCGGTTTTGGCCAAAAACCAGCCGAATCTTAAGCTTATCAGTATTCCGAGCTTGCAGTAACTCGCACTGTTTGGACGTAACTTACGAATAACTCGTAGATGCGAGTAACTCAATAGCTCACATCCTAATTACTTCAAGTATTTTTTTTCAGTTTGCCCGATCATCGAGTACCAACTCTCACATAGAAGCAGCCCGATAATTTTATTTACATCGTTTGGACGCGTTCTACAGTAGCACTTCAGTGCCAGGGAGACATAGACTTTATTATCGTTTTTTTTTTTTTTTTTGTAAATAAACACGTTCACCCTTTGTCGCAACAACTCGCAAAACTGGGCAGGAACTACTTCAGAGATTCCAGTCAGAATGTCAGTGCTGCAGTATATCATTGTAGCTGTTATGCTGAAACATGTAGCAACTTATCCACACATTACGTTTTTTATTTAAATTTTGTGATTTTCTTTTTAATTTTAATTTTTAATTTCTGTTTCTTTTATTTATTTTAATCATCATTTGCTGTGTGGTGGATAAATAAAACTTTGTTTCTTTTCTTTATTTCTGTCTATGTGTTGTGTAAACAGTAAGGGCGAGCCGAACTACTGGCGTGCAAGTAGACAACCCGACTAGCTGTCTACTGGCAAGGCAGCAGCTCGCACTGTGTAAACTAGGCATTAGTGTGCATTGCGCGTCCTACGACTAAGTTTGCGACTCGTGTGTTAGTACTATCTCTCACCACGGACCGCCGTCATTATTTTAGTTTGCGTTTTTCGTCTATAAACTAGATAGGTAAATAATTAATTTTGTTTTTATTTGTCACTTAAGTTATTACAATGTTTTTTTTTATTAAGTATGTAACTGTAGTGTATTAACTAGATGTCCTAGAACTAAACACGAGAACGCAATGAATAATAGGTTTAGCCTTAAGAATTTCGTAAGCACAATATGTATAATATTCAATTAGTAAGTCTTAAATTATTAAGTGACAACATTCTTTGAATTTACATATAAGAGGAGAGGTCATGAATACATTTACCTTTATTTTTGTTCAAGTTATTATTATTACATACTTCATTTACCGTTGTTAATTTAATCAAGTCACTTCTTTATATATGTGCGAAAAATGTACTAAATTTCAGTGTACAATATAGTTGTCCAAACATAGATAATAGCTGTGTTTGTGACTTGTGAAATTAACCAATATATATTTCTTGCTCGTTTTCTTTACTTTTTATCAACTTTTTTTTTTGAACTGACATACGTTGTTAGACCTAAGGGCTTTGACAGCTTCACCGAACTTTTTGGGGCGAGTGCTGAGGGCACTCAGCTCCGAGGCAGCGAGCGCAAGGGAGTGCCAGGATGGCCGGACCTCGGCTTGGGCTGCTGCTGGAAGGTTATTTTTGTCAATGTTGCTTTCGTCATAACGCGAAGCGTTTGAAGTTGTGCATTTCTTCAATTGATCATTATTTTTAATCTATTGTTTTTTTACGGCAATGCAAATGTTTTTAATCCAGAGGAACATTATCACTATCACGTTAGATAATTTTTAATGTCATTTATTTCATTATATACCAAAAAAGTCTTATCCAATTATTATTTTCGTTGACATAAGGATGTCTGTGTGTGTAACGATTATGCCTCAAAACTAAATTTATTGGGACCATTTCTTTTTTAGTAGCTGTAGGATGACATCGGATTACTTCCTATTTAATATAAATGCTTATATCTTTTCATTCAATTACAATTACATTATGAGGCGTGCACTTTTGTATTTTCCAAACTATATCTTAACTGTTGGTGGTAGTGTGATGTTAAATAGCCTAAAGCCATCCTCAATGAATATCGAATACAAAAATATTTATTAAAGCCTTACTGATGGTTCCTAAGGTAAGCGCGTACAAACAAACAAACTACACCGCTTTCTATAATAAAAAATAACTTGTAATGAAACAATGCAAGCCATAGTAAAGGCATTTGCGGTCACAGCTAAAGGTCACAGCTAAACTAAATAATTATCTTCTACGCTTTAAACAGAGACAGAGGGAGAGACAGAGGGAGATAGAGAGGGAGATAGAGAGGTAGATAGAGAGAGAGATAGAGAGGGAGATAGAGTGAAAATGTTAAGGAGAGTCTTTCGATCGCAGTATCATTGTATCTTTGAACTTACATACGATATACAACTCAACGGGATTATCCAGGCGGGAATATGTGGGCGTAGTTCGTGATATGCTTAGATTAATCGTCCCACCCACAAGCATTACTACTACAACAAAACGTGTCTGACCTCTGCCAGTTTATATTCAATAATATCGTTAACGAATAAAGTACCGAGTTGTCAGGACTTTTATTTGTACTTTTTTTTTATATAGTTAAGGTTTAGCGTTATGGCCATAATCTCACCTGATCTTAAGTGACGATACGGCCCAAGTTGGTAGACACGCTAAACCTGTGGAGGAACTGGCTCTCAAGTGCAGCTGCCGGAACACACCTGTTGGTATTTGGCGGCAGGTTTTCAACTTGAGGGTGGTAGCTAGCAAGGCGGGTATTAGATAAATGCCCTACCACCATGCTATGGTTTCCTCACGATGTTTTCCTTCACTGAAAGCTCAAGCTCATTGTAGGTTGGATTCGAACTCACGTTCCTTGACGCGAAGTCGTACACACTACTACTGAGCTATCATCGCTAATAACTTCCGTTGAACGTGATATAGATAGAAGCGAATCGAAACCTACATTGTGGTCGTTTGCTTAGTGTTGAAGGATAAATATTTCTTTAAAAAAATTCATCTATATATGTAAGAGTAACGGGGTACTCTCAGGAATTAAAGCTATCTGGTTGACTCATGTTTTTATTCGTGAAATGATAACAAACTCCGAATGATCAATCGCGAATCTTTCACGATATATCCTAGCCAGCGTTACGTAGCGACTTTTTATAGTATAGTAGAGCGCTGCCGTCACGTAATGCGGAAACACCAGTTGAAGTACTTTTAATTCGTTGATGTACTGTAATCATAAGTCATTGATGTACTCTAACCATAATTCGTTGATGTACTCTAATCATAATCCGTTGATGTACTCTAATCATAATCCGTTGATATACCCATAATGTTTTTAATTGAAGTACTTTCATTGTTTTTTTTGTTTATATAATATTTGCGCCGATATATATAATAGAACAAGTAGAAATATACAATTTCTATGATAGAGCGATGGATATTTGGGAGAAAAGTGTTAAGGAAACAACTGTGATATTCAAAAAAAGGCGGTAATATCTAGTCAGAATGGCATTAGACCGAAATCTCAGGGTCAAGGTCACTCGGGAGCTTTTAGTGTCGTCGTGGTGCGTTTTAGTGGGTAGTATTGGATGATTACCACCCGATGAGTTACCACAAACCCGTCTCGCCAAGACCTGACCACGAGTAATGCGTTTACGGAAGTCCGTGAATAATACGATTTTAAACGCCACGTATAGTAAGGGTGGTATCTGCTAGCCAGGCAGGTATTAAAAATATCCTACATATGCTATGGTTTCATCACAATATTTCCCTTCACCGACCCCTAGGACTCGTGGTAGGGGTTCGAACTCGTTCGTCTACACTACTGAGCTATCGTCAGTACAAAATTCACTATATTATTGTGAGAAAAGTGGCCCGTGCTCGTTATTCCAAGATTAATTTCTATTTTCGTGCGTTTCAACGTAAAGGTAGAAAATCTATACCTGTAGAATTTCTCCATAAACACCCACTGTAAGTCTAGAGAGCAACGCACAACCTCCAGACTGCTTTGATGTATTTTTAGTTGTTATGAAGGTAGGGATTATTTGAAATCAATATGTATTTGTAGAATATTTATGATAGCTCTGCCCGGGCATTGTTAGGATCGAACTCGAATCGGCTAGAGTCGAACGAAGTGTCGAACTTTGGAGCGGTGATAGCTCAGTTCGTAGTGTACGGACGCCGTGTCACTGGACGTGAGTTGGAATCATGATGAAACTATATCTTCTTTGCAGGGCTTTTTCTAATGTCCACCCGACTAGCTACCACCTTTAAGTGGAAAATTAGTGACATAAATCTATAGGTGTGTTTCGGCAGTTGCACTTGAGAGCCAGTCCCTTCACTAGTCTTAGCGTGTCCACCGTTTTGGGCCACATCGTCACTTAACATCGGGAGTGATTATAGACATAATGCTAAACCTATAAATTGTTGCTTTTGTGATCGAAATATAACAAGAATGAATACCGAATAATTAAGGATTAATTTTAAAGGGGCCGTTTGAGTATTTCGAACGCAATTTAGGCGGGAGGGAGGTTTGAACAAAGCGTGACGTAACATTTTTTTTTTTTAATTTAAATTAAAACCTAATCTATTATAATTTCCTAAGTTTCCAACTTTTCCGTTTATGTTTTACGGGGAATCCCTCGACTACTTTTTATCGTGTTGTCAAAGTTTAACATAAATAAGTTATTTTAAGCAGTTTATTAGTAGACGAAAAGACAATATAATTATGACCTTTAAAGATTCTCAGTTGGTTGTTCTGAACGTTTGAGTAATGGGAGGTGGGTTAACAAACGCGAAAAGTTGCATCACTTGAACGGCTCCAAAGGTCGGGAAAATCTAACAGTTCACGATTATTTTATTGGCAACACTGAAGCTTCGTAACCCAAGAACAAAACATTGTGTAGTTTATTGAAATAAAGTTAATTTAAACGGATTTTATCGCGGTTATTTATTGACTTTGATCCCGACGTTTCGTAAACCTGAGAAATCATTGTGTAGTTTTAAAAAGCACAACGAAAGTGAAACTTTTTTAGCAATAGTAATCAAGATATCTAATACACGGTCGGTTGTTCTCAGTTGTTCTACCGATCGCCGCCACTGCGACCACTACTCCGCGGCCGGTTGTAATGCGACATGCGATAGATGGACGAAAAAAATTGTAACGATGTAAAAAAAGTTTCGTATAAAAAAAAAACATAAAAAAGTAAGTCAATAATAAAGGTTGTAACTTACGTTCATGATCTGACATTTGACTTGCCCATAGACACACTCTCCGTTGTAGACCGGCGGCTCCGGAACGCACTCTATCATGCGTATATTGTCGATAGCAATATGAGGCAGGGATCTTGAGAGGCTCACGTAATTTGGCCTCGTAATCTCTACAATTATCCTGACTTCTTGCTGTACCTTGCCGATCATAAATCTCATGGGATGCCATCTGTTAACAATATAAATTATATATATGAATATTTCTGATAAGTGTCGAAGCCATACCATCTTTAATTCTCTGAAGACATGAATCTTTAACTCATAATTTAAAAGCGTTAATTTTCCGCCGTTGAAGAAATACTACTAAATTTGAAGCGATAATAGCTCAGTTGGTAGTGAGCACAGACGCCGCATCAAGGGACGTGATTTCAAACCCATCTACAATGAGCTTGAACTTTCGCTGAAGGAAAATATCATGATTAAAGGGTATTGTTTTTCTAATGCCGGCCTGTCTAGTTCCCACCCTCAAGTTCAAATTTGCTCGCATTAGCGATTTTGAGATAGAAACTTTTGGCGGGATACTAATTTGTCAAGTGATTCTAATTTTACTTTTTTTTATACTTAAGGTTTAGCGTTATTGCCATAATCTCACCTGATCTTAAGTGACGATACGGCCCAAGTTGGTAGACACACTAAACCTGTGGAAGAACTGGCTCTCAAGTGCAGCTGCCGGAACACACCTATTGGTTTTTGACGGTAGGTTTACAACTTGAGGGTGGTAGCTAGCCAGGCGGGCATTACAAAACGCCCTAACACCATGCTATGGTTTCCTCACGATGTTTTCCTTCACCGAAAGCTCAAGCTCATTTTAGGTACTTGGATTCGAACTCACGTTCTCCACGTTCAATAACTTCATGAATTTACGCTATTTCGTTACATGTTATTTAATATTTTGTATGAAATTGTAAAATAAGTATCTCGGGTCGTGATTTATAACAGATCTCATGCATTGTTATACCACGGAATTCCCTATCTTGTCAAAGCGTCGTAAAACTCCCGCAAGGTATTCTACCAACTTGGTTCCAACTATATAAAAAGAAGATGAATTTGCGGAATGTATACTTACATTTCGAAATTATTCCCGGCCACTTCTTGCAATATCCATTGCACCTCGGACACAGTCGATTCCGAGACCAGTTTGATGCTAGCGTTCTGCATCTTGCTTTGGTGCAGCTTGGCCTCAAACTGGACGAAAGAAACAAAAATATTAAGTAATCATAATAGGGTAAGTCATTACAGCGAGAACTAAGAAGTTTTTAATGACTTATTGCCATTTAACAACTAAGTTTTGGAATGGTTTTATAATCATAACGTGGAAGACATCGACCGTGAAGATAAAATTTCTATTTATTAGAAGTTAAGGAAGTTAGGGACAAGCCTGCGATCCGATTATACATTTAATTAAATCGGAACCCAAAAGACCAATTGCCAGACCTCAAGACACTGTGAGCTCTTTCTGCGTAGATCGGAACACTATCAATAATAAAAATTAAACTGAAGGTAGACACAGTAACATGAACTTTTCTGGACAACCTACACCTCAGTCCGCCCCGTGACCACGACGAAGGCTGAAAAGCTTTCGAAACGTCGGGATCAAAAATCAATAAATAACCGCGATAAAATCCGTTTAAATTAGACTTTCAAAGTTAGTCATCGTTTTTTTTTTTTTGGTTTGCGTATAGTTATTAAAAAACGAGAATTTTCTCTATACTTGGGATAGTTCGACGGGTGAAATTATTCCACTCCACAATAGTTCACAGCCAAATAACCTTGCGTTGTGCTTTTGGATTCAGTAGGGTTCCTAGTACTCATTGAGGCTCATTGTAATGTCTACAATAAGCTTGTCTCTTCCTCTAGACTTACAGTGGTACTAATTCCAATCACTTGTCACTTTACACCAAACGAGATTGTGGCCAATCGTTAAAAGCATTAACAGAATAAAAATAAAATGAAATCATACCTTACAAAACTCCCAGAGTCCGTGAAACGGTGGTGATTTTACCACCATATTCTCCATCGTCGGATCCACAGGCAGGTAGAGGAAGTGACCTGAAACAAACAATAAATATTGAATAAGAATGATTTAAAACGCGAATTTTGTCTTGACACTCACTGTGCTTGCAACTTCCGTCACGTGAGACTGAAATTTCGGGATTACAGTACTCATGTGCTTTTCTTTATATCTGGCAATGTGTATCGAAAATTTATGATCGGTTGAGTGGTTAAAATTTGATAGGGTAACAAACAAACAAGCCCACATTCGTATTTATAATATTAGATAAGTTATTAGAGTTGTGAAATCTTCATGAGATCCAAAACCGCGAACGTTAGGAAGCTGTGTAGATGACTTAAACAATTTTTAGACAACTTTTAGACAATTTTTAGAAAAACAGAAATAATTGCTAGTTTTGATATTTGTGTGTGAGTGTTTGATTGTAGTTGCAATGGTGTTCTAAGTAGTTTATGGTATTTCTTATAGGTTCACTATAATTCTATTTCAATTAGCGAAAAGATCAACATTCAATCAAGTTATAATTAGCACGCGGTGATTGCGAGATCGAACCCGTATCGCCCCGACTTGTGCGGCAGAGGTACAGCGCAGAGCGTAAGAGGTAATTCCCGGTTCGCGCCGGGTGAGTTCGATATGACCCGATCGTTCCCTGGAACGAGAAACAGAATCCTCCACGATAAAATAAAAAAACATATATATCTAAGTAGTTTTTTTTTCGTGGGAAACTGCATTAACGCATACCTTCCCAGCGCGGGGGGAATAGGGAGGTTATGTGTGACTCACCCGGTGATAATCACCGTGAATACCCACTAAAACCCCATGGCCGTCTGTCATCTTCCTGGGGCGACGCGGGTTCGTGCGTACAATCACTACATTCCAATATTAACACTTTTACCGTTTAGGCAAAGTGTTTTATTTTATATTGAAAACAGTATCAAAACAGCTATCAAGGCAAGTGACTGAATGAAATGCGACAGTGGTTACCAGTATATTGCATATATACATGTAGGACCGACATAAGGTTTTTTAAAATGCCTGTTTGTATAGAGAATTTTTTCCTCATCCATACAGCATGTTACAATTAAATCCTCAGCCCAATACCGATGTCAACCAAATCAAAGATTAATTTGGTTCACTGTGGAGTTTCATTTTGTGTTACCAAGTGAGTCTTAGATACGTCTCTAAGTTACCCGAACTAGAAGGAATCCGTTAAAAGATTGAAGTTAGTTAAAAAGGGACGCATTAAGCCCTATGTCGAGAGAGACTACAAATATAAATAAACGCCCACATAGAATAATCACAACAGACATAATTTTCATGATGATAAAGCTTTATTACTAACCATCTGACTATATATTACCCTCAAGTTGAATATCTGCCGCCAAATACCAATAGGTGTGTCCGGGAGTTGCACTTGAAAGCCAGTCCCGCCACAGGTTTAACGTGTCTACCAACTTGGGCCGTACCGTCACTTAAGATCAGTTGAGATTATGGTCATAGCATAAAACCTACTATGCTGCAACGAGACATGCATAATATGAGTTTCTGCTTGTCTGCCTACCTCCTATTATACAAAATCCTCGCTACATACATACGTTCACAAGGCCAAACATTACATTGTTAACTAGTTAAGATAATTTCACTATACGAGCCGCTTCCTCTGGGGATCGCGTCTCAAGTAGCTGCAACTAATGAAAAATGACGTACCAATTCAAGTTTCTTTTTATGGATACGTGATATGACGTTGATATAGTAATAATTTGAATCTATATTAATTAAAGTAGATGTGATTTCATATGCTATTAATAGGTATGTGTCTACATAATTAGGTGATATTTGGATCCCTACGGGAAAATGTACTATTTAGCAAAGGCAAAGCATTAAATAGAGAAGTTCATAAAGCTTTAATTTATATTTAATATGTGTTACAAATAATGAAATATTAAATAAAATAAATCATTAATTGTTTCGATTCATTTTGACAATGTCAGACATATAGTCTGTTGTCAGTTTCACAGAGTAAATATTGGCGCCAAATAAAATTATAAAAAATGTTGCCAAACAATCACCAAAAATAAATTGATGGTTTATCACAAATAATAATCATATACATTCTATATGATTGGTTTACTTAAGACCCTAAGTTTAAAAGATAGGATGAGCTGCTGAAGCCCTTTGCAAAATATAAATAAATTTATAATATTTAAACATTATGTTTCTATTTATATGAAACTCAATGAATTTGCATCTCGTCAAATTCCTTGTTTTTTTTTTTTAATTAATAGGGTGCAATTGAGCATGCGTGCCACCTGATGGTAAGTAATCATCGCCGCCCATGGACACCCACAACACCAGGGAAATCACCAGGGCGTTGCCGGTCCTTATTGGAGGGACTGGCTCTCAAGTGCCGGAACACACCTATTGGTATTTGCCGGCAAATTTTCTACTTGACGATGGTATCTAGTCAGACGGGCATTAGAAAAAGCTATACCACCATGTTATGGTTCCTCTCGATGATTTCCTACACCAAAAGCTGAAGATCATCATAGGTTGGATACGAACTCACGTCCCATGACGCGGCGTTCCTACACACTACCACTGAGCTATCATCGCTTCAAAAGTGTTTGTATTATGACGCAACTTTTAAGTTTTTACCAGCACGAAATTCAACAAAACATCTAAGGAAGTAATCGCTTCATATTTTTAGAATTTTTTTGCCTGCTCAGCTAAGTATACAATAAATTTTAATTAATCTAATTAATATTACTTGGAAGCCAAACTATTAGTGCAGAAGAGGGTACTAGAAATAGAATTCATTCCTTTACATCACTATTTGCTTGAATTAGCTTAATATGTCTTTTTCTCTTTGCATTTCATAGACGGGATAAATATAGACATCCCAATGGAAATTGAATGCAGTTCAAAAAGAGATAGCTATAAAAATAACCCCGACTTGCACTGCGGCACGCTACGTTACTTAGTAAGAATATAAGTTGATTAAATAAAGTCGAATAACTGACTCCTGACAGAAGGAGAGTTGTAACAAACTGTATATATTGGTTCTAAGTAACGGGTTCACCAGCCCCGGGTCTAAGATTTTTTCAAAACCGGGGCAAAAACTTGCTATTGGCACCCCCTCTCCATTGTGAGGCCGATCGTAAAAAAAAAAAACTTAGAAATATATAATGAAATATGAAATAAATGTAATAAGGATGTATGGAGCCTTTCAGAGAAATCATTGTAAAGAACTATTAAACTTTTCATGACTACGATCTGTTGTTCGTAATTGAAGCGATGATAGCTCAGTGGTAGTGTGTACGACTTTGCGTCAAGGGACGTGAGTTCGAATCCAACCACCTACAATGATCTCGAGCTATCGGTGAAGGAAAACATCGTGAGGAAACCATACCATGGTGGTAGGGCTTTTTCTGATGCCGGCCTGGTTAGTTACCACCTTCAAGTTGTAAACCTGCCGCCAAATACCAATAGGTGTGTTCCGGCAGTTGCACTTGAAAGCCAGTTGCTCCTAAGGTTTAGCGTGTGTACCAATTTGGGCCGTATCGTCACTTAAGTAGAGATTATGCCTATAATTGTTATTTAGAAAGATAATTTTCCCGCCAGAGACTAGAAGAATTGCGGCCACTGCCCCCGGACTCTGGCAACACGGGACTTTGAAGTGTCTCTGTGGTGTTTTTAGTGGATAGTGTCAGGTGAATAGCACTCGATGAGTTACCTCACGCCCTCGTCCGTTAGAAATAAGAATTTTAAACACCACGTTAATAAAAAAGGTGGTTACATTAAAATAAAACCTTTTTAAAATTGTTGTCGCTTACGATGTTTTTCCTGAGAAGGCTCGATATTAAAATTGTTATCGGAGCGTTAATAGCTCAGTGGTAGTGTGTACGGGCTCAGCGTTAAGGGACGTGAGTTCGAATCCACCTACAATGAGCATGAGCTTTCGGTAAAGGAACATATCGTGAGGACAGCATTGTGGTCGGGCTTTTCTAATACCCGCCTGGCTAGCTACCATCCTCAAGTTCAAAATCTGCCAGTTGCACTTGAGAACCAGTCCTTCCACCATCTAAGACCACATTGTCACTTAACGTCAGGTGAGGTTGTAACCACAACGCTAAACCTAAAACTATAAAAAAAAAATACTGTTTTTGGTAAAACATATTCTCTTTATATATCACCTATAAAATAGTAACATAACAACTACACACTATTTTGTTCAATATCAATAAGTTATAATTACTTTGATGATATATTTGTTTTGTGTATAGGTAAATAAACCGCCCGTTTGTATGTTTGTTACACTACAAAACTATACTTTCATACGTTTCAATAGAAAATCTATAACTTTACAATATCTCCAGAATCGCTCATCGTATGTCTCGAGATAGAACCTCCAGACTCCTTTGATGTATTTTTAGTTGTTATGTAGGTAGAGATTATTTGAAATCAATATATATTTGAACAATATTTATAATAGCTCTGCCCGGGCTTTCTTAGAATCGAACGAAGAGTGGAACTTCGAAGCGATGATAGCTCAGTTGGTAGTTTCTTTTATACTTAACGTTTAGCGTTATGGCCATAGTCTCACCTGATCTTAAGTGACGATATGGCCCAAGTTGGTAAACACGATAAACCTGTGGAGCTCTTAAGTGCAGCTGCCGGAACACACCTATTGGTATTTGGCGGCAGCCTTATAACTTGAGGGTGGTAGATAGCCAGGCGGGCATTAGAAAAAGCCCTACCACCATGCTATCGTTTCGTCACGATGTTTTCCTTCACCGAAAGCTCAAGCTCATTGTTGGTGCTTGGATTTGAACTCACGTCCCTTGACGCGAAGTCGTACACACTACCACTGAGCTATCATCGCTTCAAGTATACGGTCGCCGCGTTAATGGACGTGAGTTGGAATCGTGATGAAACTATATTATGGTGGTAGGGCTTTTTCTAATGCCCACCTGGCTAGCTACCACCCTCAAACTGAATATCTACCGCCAAATACTTAAAGGTGTGTACCGGCAGTTACATTTGAGAGAGGTTTCTTCCAGTATAAGCGTGTCCACACTATCCACCATCTAGACCTACATTGTCACTTAACATTAAGTGTGATTGCAGCCATATCGCATAACCTATAAAATATATAAAAATCATGGGTAAAACATTTATCTCACCTCCAGGGTTCCCGTCAGCATCAGTACTTGGTCCAGTGAACTTCAATCCCTTACTAGTCGTATTCATGGCGGCGACGTCACCGGCTGTCACAACCTTGAACCCGAGACCGTGGCTGGACGTAGTCAAGTTCCACTGCCACATGCAGACGTCGACGTGCGAACCGTTCGAGAAGACCTCGAAGTTACAAAACACGCCGGTCGCTTGCGATATGTAATTCTTATTTATTTCCTCGTAATTATCCGTTGGGCCCATATTTCTGACCATGTCAAATTTATCCGACCCGTTTCCCGGTGTTAGTATCTGACTGACCGGTACCTCGCTATCGTTCATAACTTCGCTATGTTTCTTATTGATTTTGAGGATCCTTTTAAGGTTCTCCTTGCCTCTGTGGCGCGACTGCCTCCTGTCCTCGGTCCTGTTCATCAGCTCCGTTAGTTTGTGCAACGAAGTGCCCCTCGCTGGACTGGCCGACCTTAGAACCTCGTCTTTTTCCGTCGCCAGGGTTTTATCCGTATTATCCTCCCCTTTGACATCATGATGGCTGGCTGACACGACACACAAAATCGTCACAACGACTAATATACCTGTAAACGCCATTAGTGCTTCTTTAAATTTAGATATTCTATGCTCCGCTTATGGCGGCCGTTTCCTTCCGTGATGACATTTTCGACAAACACCGCTCTAGCTATCATTAGTCTAATTGAATTCACAATATCCCACGGGTAATAAATAATCGAAATACGATTCGTTTAATAAATGTGTAGATTTGTTTAACGTTTTGTACATTTTCATAATGTCGTTTTACGTGTCTCTATAATGGAATGTATAGATGGCTTCACAAGGTACCCGCCCGTTGAGAAATATAGATATATAGTCGAATGGACGTCTATACCACGCACGCTAGTAAATCATTTATTTCGACACACTCGCGGCATATCTTACACTGTTCCATAACGAAAACACAAAATACGACGAGCGTCGTATGTTTTAAAACGTTTTTCACGCGATAAATTAACAGTTTTGGCACTGATAATGCATTTTTAACTTCGTTACGAGGTACCGTGACCTGATCCAGAACGTGGCGCCGCGGCGGGAATACGCGGTACTAGACTAAAATAATCATTACTTTTCGCGAGATGTGATCTTGGAACGGCGTCTGGATGCTGCGCAGGTTTCGCCCGTCGCCACCTCGACGCGTTCCCGGGCTTTCTGCGCAGGATGTCTATGTTACCCGCGCCGGATATAACATTGGCTCGAATCAGTATCATCTTTCACGTCAAATACTCCTCATTGGTCGATATTATAAACGCCGATACTCGATTCGACAAAATAAAATTACCGGGAAATCGAACCAATCGTAAGCGAAACCGGATATGAAGTGAGAAAATTTCCTCAGAAAATTGTTTACGCGAACGGCGGGCGGTCGTAATTTTTTTGCCGATCGCCGGATATTGGATTGGTGTTTTTTATCGGCACCGTAGTTATTCATGTCGACGAAAATAGAATTATGATTCGATTAGAACGTTGCTGAAGGTTTCTGTCATTTTAAAAGTCACTTACTACTTTCGTTCGTGGTAGGTTGCATTTATGTTGTTTCGTGAAAAATGTTGAAACCATTGAGACTAGACATGTTAAGTGTAAAACATATCATATAACAAAAATAATTAGAGTGAGAAATTAATCGAATGATCAAATAAAATAAATTAAAAACGTATTCAGTGACATTTTATTTTGCGTGCATAAACCGTTCAGAAATCATCATTCGCCATTCTGTAATGTATTTTGTATCTTTATATAAAACAATTTAAGCTTACAAGTTTTTATTAAAATTATCATTTTTAACCTTAATATATATAACTTTTACCAAGAATGTATAATAATAAACTATTACAAATAAAAAAATAATAATACAGGAAAGCAAATGACAGATGATGACACATTCATATTTATCGTTTCAGAACGCAGTACCACTCCTTTCTATCTGGTGTTTTGCTTTTGTCCCAAATTATATATTTTTTTTACCGGAAATTTTAAGAAAACCAATATATTATCAGTGTCGGTAAATTAAGTAATACACAATAATGCTCAAACACATAAAAAATTGTGCCGAAAGTGTAATCATTTTATAGAAAACATTGTTTATATCATAAGGTAAGTTTACCTATACTTGCTTCTATTTCTGAAAGAAAAATAAAATAATGTATATGTTTTATGTTAATCGCTTGCTTGTTATTTAGTGTTTGTTATGATTTAATAAGTGTGTATTGAAATAAGGAATATATTTAAATGAGTATATTGCAACCCACTTTCAAAAATGAAATCTCAGATTCTGAGAAACCTGTATTACGTACAGTAAACGGAGCAGTGAAATTGTTGAGATTTCTTAAAAAAAATGCACTTCGTCCTATTTCTTATTCCACAGAGGTTTTCTACCACTTTCATCATATCAGCTGTTATCTCTCACTTTTTATACACATCCATAATTTCTTTGGTTTGCCTCTACTTTATGAATATAAAAACCATCCTCGTACACAATCTTAGCTATTCTTAATTCTTATGTTGTAATTACTCTGGCTTTGTTCTTTATGATAGGCCACCTGCCTAACATCATCTCTCAATCAAAATCTATATGTATAAATAAAATTGGAGTGTGCTTGTAATATTGAAATAACCGTTGTTTACTACATGTATATGAATATACACGGTACAAACACCAAAATAACATTTTTTTGTTTGTGTGTTTGTTCCGACTAATCTCTGAAATGGCTGGACCAATTTAGACGTGACTTTTATTGGCAGGTAGCTGATGTAATAAGGAGTAACTTAGACTACGTTTATTTTAGAAAAATAAAGTAATGTTGCAATGTCCAAGTACTGTACAGTATCGCTCGCAGCACATATGCATGCCTCTGGGGCGTCACATTGGGCGCCTCCCACCAACAAATTAATATTACTTATATATATTCATAGTTAAGACAGGACAAAGTCTGTTGGGTCAACTAGTATGTAATAAAGCCTGATGGTGGTTCTTTTTTTATGTTGATCACCCTAATCTTAGGAACTACTAGTCAGATATGAAAAATACTTTATGCATTTAACAGTTCAATTATTGTGGAATTTTTGAAAGCTGACACAGACATCTGAATGGCAGGACAAGACCATATGCTTGTGCCCTTCTGTAACCTTAAGTCAGACTGAGAGAGGCAGGTCGGGGTACCAGCCTTACATTGCACTAGTCTGGCTATCTGAAAATGCATTTTGCGAAGCTCCTTGGAGCCAGGTTTACCATTAGTCTGGGGGATGTGGTGATTGCAAGCTCAAGCCCGCATCGCTCCAACAAAGCAACAGATATCTGTGGGGTTTTAGTGGGTATTCCTGGAGACTTCTACATGTGAGGCTAGCCCCACTTAACCCTCAGTCTGTTCCTGGACTGCATTTCCTCTTGCAATGCATTTCCTCACAATAAATAAGCTGTGCCCATGACTTTGTTTATGATGAACTAAAAATGATTTAATAATTTTTGCCAAATTTGGTAACTTCTTTCAATCCGGTCTTTACCCTATTGGTGGTAAAGTGATTACAAATAGCCTAGAGCCTTCCTCAATGATTGTTCTATCATATACAAAAATATTTTTTGAAATCCAACTAGTACTTAATAAGATTAGTGCATTTGAACATATTTGCTTTATAATATTAACATCATGTTAAGACTTTTAAAAGCTAAGCTAAAAGTAAAAGAGGGCTAAGCAAGAAGGATAGACTGAACCAAGGCTTAATTGCTTAACCAATCATTAAAATTATTCCACTCCATTGTCACAAGTACAGAAAACCTGCTAGATATAAAAAAACTATGAGAGCTGTTTCTGGTGTCGGGCAATACAGGAAATTAAAGTGTGGTATTTTACTAGGCAGTGAGATGGTGCTTGTCTCCCTAAGAATCTTGTCTATCGCCCATCTTACCTTAACTTGAGCCCTGACAGTATGTTTACACATTGGAATGAAGAAAACCATGAATAGATATTAACACTATGTTAATAAAAAATAGTACAAAGGAATCTTTTCTATACAAATATAACTTTTAATTTCACATGAACAAAGTCAAGGGCACTAAATAAGGAAGTTAATATATAAGGATAAGAGAGAATATAATAATTTAATAAGTGATGATAACTTGCTCCTAGTGTGTAAGAATGCCGCATCAGGAGGGACGTGAGTTTGAACCCAACCACCTACAATGAGCTTGAGCATTCGGTGAAAGAAAACATCGTGAGAAAACCATAGCATGATGGTAGGCCTTTTGTAATGCCTGCGTAGCTAACTACCACTCTCAACTTGAAAATCTGCTGCCAAATACCAATAGGTGTTTTCCTGTGGTTGCCCTTGAGAGCCAGTCCCTCCAATACAGGCCGGCAATGCACCTATGATTTCCCTGGTGTTGTGGGTGTCCATGGGCGGCGGTGAACACTTACCATCAGATGACACGTATAAACGTATGCCCGCTATTACATTAAAAAAAGGCCAGATACAGACAGGCTCCTTCATATATTTGCTCATATATAGCTTAAAATAATACTATTCATAATGCCTGCACCAGTCCAGCTGGCTGCAAGGGCAGCTTGCTAGGTTGCCCAGATGAAGCCCGGCTTACCATCAAGCCGGACCGGTCGCTGAGGTGACACAGTGATTGCATGCACGAACCCGCATCGCCCCAGGTAGGGACAGACGGCCGTGGGGTTTTTGTGGGTATTCGCAGTGCTTAGAGTCGGATGAGTCCCACATACCCGTCTCAGTCGCCCCAAACTGGGAGGGGATGCATAAATACATTTTCCACGTAAAAATAGGACCTATCTGCAGACTGAATATAGCTAAAAGTATATTTAAATATTATAATAACCATTGGGAATTCCATTGAATCATAAAATAAATAGTATATAATTATAGATTGTTTTGTTTCAAAGTAATCTTATCTTACGGATTACGTTTCTATAATATATATAAGGCATTTGATAATAAAAATTAATGCATATTTGATCAACAAATATAATTATATTTAGGTCCTGGTGAGAGATTAGATTTTGTTATTAGTTCAGAAAAATTAAAAGTGTCATTTTGTGTTTAATAAATGAAGCTTAGCTTAATATAATTATTATCTACTAGCTGACCTGACAGACATTCTTCTGTGTTAACTGTGAATATTGAATTATATTATTATTTATTTTATAAGTTATATTTATTTATATTTTTATAATTTAGATATAAAAATTATAATATATGCGATGTCCAAGCAAAATACAGATTAATTTATATATATACATAGATTAAACAAATTATTGTAATATTTCCACCTTAAAATTGTGTAAATAAGTATTTTAAGCATATTTTTGACCTAAAACTTCTATGGGTGGGTCTTAGCTGTAAAATATATTCACATAGTGTCATTAAAGTGCAAGATACGAGATCAGTTTAGGAAGATTTGCAGTTATGTCAAATGACAATACACACTCTTATACAGTCTTGCTACCACCATCAAGTTGAAAATCTACTACCAAATGCCTATAGTTGTATTCTGGCAGTTGTACTTGAGACTCGGGCCCTCCACTAGGCTTAGCGTGTCTACCATGTTGGGCCACATCGTCCCTTAACACCAGGTGAGATTGTGACCATAATTATAAAAAAAATGTATGCAGTAGTTTTATAATGATGCATATTTATGGGGATAGAAAGAAATATCAAAATAAAATATTTTTGATAACAAAGCGTACACCAATTATATATATTTTTTTTTCTATATTAATGTTATAAAGAGGAAAAGTTTGTTTCAACACGCTAATCTTATAAAATACCAGTGGGATTTCAAAAAGTCTCTTTGTAATTGAAACAGACATATTTAAGGAAGCCTTTAGGCCGTTTAATATCACGCTATTGCCAATAGGAGCGAAGCAGTATTAAAAAAGTTAGAAATAACAAAAAATTATTATATTACATTATAGTTTCACGCGAACGAAGCAGCGGACGCATCTAATATATAATATTTATATTTGTTTCATATGACTTTATTATATGTGTAAATTCCCTTTTATAATTTACCCGCTATGAAAAAGAGATTATTTCCACGAGCTTTGTAATTACAAAGATGTCATAAACCGATACTATAAATGTTTGATATAAATATGACAAATGATATGAATTATAAGTGTAAAACGATTTCAATTGATATGATGATAAACATTCATTACCAATTAATAGGTATTCAAAAATAAAAGTAATAGAACTTGATAAGGATTGATAAAAGGTGAACTACCTCCCTCGAGTTGAAAATCTGTCTCTAAAAATATAGAAATATGACAGTTGCAATTGGGAACCTGTTCTCTAACTATTTAGTCACTTTTGACCATCAGATGACATTGAGGCTATATCAATTTTTATATAGAAAACCGTTGGCGGATACGGGACACCTCGCAGATGTGAATACTTAAGGTCATTTTAGAAGCGATGTAGGAACAATGATGGCTCAATTTGTATTGTGTACGGACTTCAAGTCAATGGACGTAAGTTCGAATCCACCTGCAAAGAGCCCTGGCATAGTATGAGGTTTTTTCCTAGTGGTCGTCTGGCTAGTTACCACAGTCAAGTTGAAAAACTGCCGCTTAGTACCAATAGGTTAGTTCCGGCAGTTGCACTCGAGAGTTCATTCCTCCATTAGCCTTATCGTGTCGGGTCACATTGTCACTTAACATCATGTGAGATTATAGCCATAAACACTGGACCGAAACTAAAGAGAAATTATCGATTATGTATTTTCTGTCTTTTGTACCGGATTTTGTTCGAATATAGTTCCATTTTTGGCTTTGTCCAAGATTTAAAATTCACAATAATGTATAATTAAACTTTAAATGTGAATTTTGTTATTAAATAAATTCATCTGGATTTACCTTCAATGTGTTGAATATGTATAGATCACTATCATTAACAACATGTTTCATTAAATGATATTAGCTGACCAGGCACACCTTGTTCTGCCTTTTTGAGTAGTCGATCACATCGCCTACAGCGACATTTATCGCGTTAGGATCACTTATCGAGATAAACAGTGTCCTATCTCTCAAGTTGGATCAAAATGCACACAGCGTGCAAAATTTGATTAAAACCGGTTCAGTCGTTTAAGAGTTTACTGCGAACAGACAACGTAACACGAACCTTTTATATATAAAGATATATCACAATGGTAATGGTGTATTTTGTCATCTCTCATGTAATTTACAAATATAAAACTGATAGGACAGAGGGCTTTATAAGTAAAATAGGCTCATTTCATCTAAAACTGGTTCTGCGGGTGGTATAAATATGTGTATTATGATAAATAAGAGTGGTAGAATGGTGGTGGAGAGAGCGATGATAGCTCAGTGGTAGTGTGTACGACTTCGCGTCAAGGGACGTGAGTTCGAATCCAAGCACCTACAATGAGCTTGAGCTTTCGGTGAAGGAAACCATAGCATGGTGGTAGGGCTTTTTCTAATGCCCACCTGGGTAGCTACCACCCTCAAGTTGTAAACCTGCCGCCAAATACCAATAGGTGTGTTCCGGCAGCTGCACTTGAGAGCCAGTTCCTCCACAGGTTTAGCGTGTCTACCAACTTGGGCCGTATCGTCACTTAAGATCAGGTGAGACTATGGCCATAACGCTAAACCTTAAGTATAATAAAAAAAAAAAAAGATTTTTACAGGTATTGATAATTTTCAGGGACAATGAATTGAAACCATGTCAGGCGGCAACTCTTCGAAGAACAAAGCACGCTCCTCGAAAAAGCAGGAAGGATGGGAGGAAGCCGGCGGGGAGTTCTACCAGGAGTTGTACCCTGGGGGGGAGCAAGAGCTGTTCGAGAACCTCCAGAGAGCTGACGCAGCCAAGCTCGCGACCTTGCTGCCTTCGAAACAAGCCCGGAACAGTGAGTATATAGCGGACTCTATATATTATGTAGTACCTGGGTAATCGGTGGTTGGTTAATTCGTGTTTATTTTTGAAATAAAACTAATTTAAACGGATTTTATCGCGGTTATTTATTAAATTTTGATCCCGACGTTTCGAAAGCTTTTCAGCCTTCGCGGTCACGGGGCGGACTGAGGTGTAGGTTGTCCAGAGTAGTTTATGTTACTGTGTCTACCTTCAATTTAATTTTTATTATTGATAGTGTTCCGATCTACGCAGAAAGAGCTCACAGTGTCTTGAGGTCTGGCAATTGGTCTTTTGGGTTCCGATTTAATTAAATGTATAATCGGATCCCAGGCTTGTGCTAGCTTCCAACCATCTTCTCTATTGAAATTTGGATGTTTTTTAATTTCAATACCCTCACGAATCATCCTAGGTAGGAATCGGTGTTCTTTGGCAAGGATTTGTGGCTTGTCGAACCTAAGATAATGTTTGGAGCCTTCTTCTGAATGTTCAGCAACTGCAGACTTCGTAGAGCGTCGGTGTTTAACGTCAGCTATATGTTCTTTTACGCGGGTCCCTATATTTGTTTTAGTTTGGCCGATATAGGAGATATAGTGTTTATTTTATTAGATATATTTAACCAGGAACTATTTGATATGATGCTCTCAGCACAGTTTCAAGGCTGATCCTCTCGCCGTTGGCTAGCAGCTATCCGCATACTCTAAGACCTGGCTGTTTTTATAATGCCCACCTGGCTAGCTACCACCCTCAAGTTGAAAATCTGCCGCCAAATACCAATAGGTGTGTTCCGGTAGGTGCACTTGAGAACCAGTTTCTCCACAGGTTAAGCGTGTCTAAACTTGGGCCGTATCGTCATTTAAGATCAGATGTGATTATGGCCATAACGCTAAAGCTTAACTTTAAATAAAAAACTTTCCTACCGTGCACATTGATCTATGGGACGGAGTGCCTGGCACGGTTCCTCGCAAGGTTATTTTTTTTTATGGTAGCTTGGCAAAGTGACTGCACTGTACCTGATGTTAAGTACGGCATAGTCCAAAGACAGCAGCGACCATCGAGAGAACGATAATCCATCGCCAATCGCTACTGTCATGCCGGCCTGATGATATGGGGCTCTTCAAAAAGGGGTTGAAAAATGGTCTTCATGGTTGGTAACACGGGTATGCCTCGGGGATTGCAGGTGGTCATAGGCGACGGTAACCATTTAACATCACATGAGCCGTCTGCCTGTTTGCTGCCCATTACCATAAAAAAAGCGAATACCTTAGCCATTAAACATCCACATTTAACTATTATACATACGTTTCAACTGATTATTTAACTAAAAAAAATATCATAATTTTTTATCTATATTTAAGGTAATATTATAAAGCGGGAAAGATTGTTTGTTTGTTTGAACGCGTTGATCTTAGGAACTACCAGTGAGATAAAAAAAAATATATTTATATATATATATATATATATATATATATTAATTTAAATTTGATAGAGCTGTCATTGTCGCAGGCTATTCAACATCACGCTACTGCCGATAGGAATACAGCTGTATTAAAACGAGTTACAAAAATGGGCAAAAATTATTAAGTAAAACTTTAGTTCCACGCGAACGAAGTCAGAGGCGCAACTATGGTGGTGGGAATTTTGCCAATCAATCGAATGGTCAAAGTCCCATCTTGATTATTTCAGTAGTTATTACGTGGTTAAGCGTCAAAAACACTATATTTTACCTTAACAAAACAAACTGTCATTGGGTTTTTTCTAATACTCGCCTGCTAGTTACCAACCTGTATTGTGGGTGTCCGAGGTGGCGGTGATCACTTACCATCAGATGACACGCTTGCTTTTGTCTCCTATACCAATAAAAATATGTATGGTTTATAAAAGAGTCAATGAATAGAATATAATTCAAATCGGTTTATAAACGAGGAAGTTCTAAGGATAAATAAAAACAGCGAACAACTTAAGAACCAGATCCTTTATATAGTGAAGTCAGAAAAAAACTACTAAATAATCAGCGATTATATACCTAATATGCGACCAACAAGTTTCTACTCTACAATTATATTAAACTGAATCAGTTATAGTTCATGTATTTCTTGACGTATATATTATTAGCGGACACATTTTCCTATCTATGATTTATGTATTTTGTTAACATTGTTTTTGGATCAAAGTAAGATTAATTTATCCAATGTCTTATTGATATTATATCTGTACTGTCACCTGAGACACAGCATCACCTAGTTCAGCTGGCAGGGTTCATAATCTGTGTGAATTAGCTTTATTATAGTTTAGGAAAAAATATGTATCACCCACCAGTCTTGTTAGGCACCGCTCCCGCCTTGGTCTGATCTGGGTGATATGTTTTTGCGTTGCGATGAGGAAATCCAGACAATGGTGGTAGTTATCCAGGCGGATATTGGAAGAAGTCCTACGACCATGTTATGGATTCCTCACGATATTTCCCAGCACCGAAAGCTTGAGCTTGAGCTCATTGCAGGGATTCGAAATAACGTTCATTAACACAGCGCCTATATACTCTAACAATGAGCTATGAGAATCATTATGTAATTACAAAAAATGAGCAGATACAAAATAAAAAGCATTTATATATATATAATGATTTCTTATGTTTACGCGAATATTATTCATTGAAATAAAACTAATTTTAACGGATTTTATCGCGGTTATTTATTTATTTTGATCCCGACGTTTCGAAAGCTTTTCAGCTTTCGTGGTCACGGGGCGGACTGAGGTGTAGGTTGTCCAGAAAACTTCGGGAACGTTCTGAAAAGCTTTCGAAACGTCGGGATCAAAATAAATAAATAACCGCGATAAAATCCGTTAAAATTAGTTTTATTTCAATATATATATATATATATAATTTATTTGAATTAGTTTGTAATGTATTCGATATTTAAGCCTAGACACATTAATTTCCACAATAAATAGTAAATAGTATTTCTACTATTACAACCATGAAAATGAATGTTTTTTGTTTAAATTATGAATATTTACTTAATATATTGCCGCGTTATCTTCGAGTTATGGCCTGGTCATAGTAACCACGTTTATTACGTAGTTGACGAAATAATGGCAAAGTTTTCCCGTATGATTTTATAAAAATACCCGTAAGTCAGTTTTCCTTTCCCCTTATTGTGGCAGCAGAGTGGCTATTTGAATTGTGCTGTGTAGTCGTTCAGTGTTGTTTGATGTGTTTTTTAATACAGTATACTTTAAGTGGCATGGCTACAATCTCAGCTGATATCTATTGTAACTGCCGGAACATTATATAGGTATTTTGCAGCACAATTCCAACTTGAGGGTGATAACTAGCCAGGCGAGCATTAGAAAAAGCCCTACTGCAATGCTAGTTTGTATTATTAAGGTAAAATATAATTTTATTTGACGCCTAACCACATCAAAACTACCGAATTAATCAAGATGGGACTTTGACCATTCGATGCGGATTTTTTCGTATATGATGCTACTTAATTTTTACATTTCATAATCACTTTGTCTTCCTTTTTTTACGATTTTCTTTTGTATAGCGGGACAGCCACGTTTATTATATATGTAGGTGACTGAGTGTCATGTTTTGTCCTTACAGCGACGACAGTAAAAAGGGCCAGATCTCAGAATGATAGACGCCAATCGACGTACGCAAGAACTATGCAGAGCAGAGACATTCACCTATCAATGCTGCCTGATCTATCTGGTACGTATTCCTGTAGATAATTGTGTAACGGGCTTGTGAGGATTCTTATCCGTGAAGCCTTTTAAAATAAAATCAACAGGCAAGAACACGAACACACAAGCACTATTATTTGGAACCATACAGATGTATAGATCCGCCAAACGACTTACATAGACTGACTTGTAACGTTGAAAACGCTTGTATACATTTTTGTGTCTACACTGTCTATATTTAGACCATAACTAGGGCATAACAGACAGTTTACAATAATGTACCATACGGTTATGGATATCGTGCTATCCCGGACAGACGGTAAGATGTTATCTATCGCTCGTATGCATTTCACAGACGTCGATAGAAGCTGTCCGAGGACGCCCTCGAGTAGATAACCTTTTGTATCCGCTGTTTTGTTACTACTATATATAACCATACAGGGAAAGTTGTATTAATAGGGATAAACTATGCATGAAATTATTTTATTGTATCGTTCGATTCGCTTTAAAGTTTTAGAATAATTGTTTATAAGTAATAATGAGAGTATGAATATTTTGTTCTTTCAAACTACTCCTTTAGAAGAGTAGAAGAGATGATGAATGGGTTGGGTTGGGTGGGAAAAGGGAAAATGATTGCAGGTATAGAGTCCGTAGATTTAGTCAATAAGAATCTGACATAACTCATGATTTTGCTAGCGGAAGGTGGGTATATTATGTAAGATCTTCCTACAAAAAGTAAAAAAAATTGGGTTTGAAGTTTAATATAGAGAAATCGTCTTCACGATATTAAATTTGACAGGTAAACAGTTGATTGATAAACAACGTTGAATACCTACCTTGAAGCGATGATGGCTCAGTGGAAGTGTGTACGACTTTGCGTCAAGGGGCGTTAGTACGAATCCAGCCACCTACAATGAGCTTGAGCTTTCGGTGAAGGAAAACATCGTGAGGAAACCATAGTATGGTGGTAGGGCTTTTTCTAATACCCGCCTGGGTAGTAACCACCCTCAAGTAGAAAATCTGCCGCGAAATACCAATAGCTGTGTTTCGGCAATTGCACTAGAGAGCCAGTTCCTCCTAAGGTTTGGCGTGTCTACCAACTTGGGCCGTATCGTCACTTAAGATAAGGTGAGATTATGGCTATAACGTTAAGTAATAATAGTTAGCTAATAGTTAATTACTAGTAAAATAATGGTTAACTTTAATAAAAAAAAAACCTAGGAGCCATTCATTAATTACGTAAGTGTAATTTTGAGCACTTTTGACCCCCTACCATGGCGGTAGTAAATAAGTACACGTAAGATTTCTCGAACCACACTACCCTTTCTTACCTAAGATTCTATCTTCATAAACAATAAAAATAATTTTAATAAAATTATAAAACCACTATACACTTTAAAATTACGAAAACTAATTGGAATCCAAAATAGAATTCGATTTTTATTATTGATAATTGATTCACGAAATATTACGTAAGAATGAATTTCACTTGCCTTCACCCCGCCCTCCTCTCCCAACATAATGACATCTAGAGATTTAACATCCCTCCCCTCTCAATACCCTCAATATAACATCTTCCTCAAATAAATAATAAAATTAGATAAAAAAAGTGATACAAATTGATATTATTTGGGATCCAAAAATGTCGTCAATTATAAATGATAAACATTTTGGCACGTGTTTAGCCAAGAAACGCGTGAAGGTAGTTATGTATTTTTCAGGGAACCTCTCTAACGAAGAGAAAGCCTGGGAGGAGATTATGCAAATCAAAACGACGCCTGTCCCGATGCACCAGAAACGTGAACTGAAAGCGAGGTTACAGGTGAGGATTTTCAATGTTTGTTTTCAGCCATTTCGTTTTCTGTTTTAGCATAGTTTTTCTCTTTCATTTGAAAAAGGCAAAGGTATCCAGATCATGCAGCCATGTTAGATGTTATTTAAGTGCAGACGATACTATCTTCAACAAGATGGGGACTCTCTTGTTGAAGTTGTTTTGGGAGTTTTTGTGGCAACAAATATATTATGTCCCGGATGATTATTCTACAATTCATTTAATCTATGCTCTTCTGTTAAACTACATTACGTAAAATGTCACATTAAAGTGTATGGCTTTAAATAAAAATCACAACATGACAAATCGAGATCCCGCCAAAAACTACTCAGCCGTTTCAACATATCGTGGGTATAATTTAGGGTTGCCACCTTTTTGACGACAAAAAGGTTTTTTTTTTTTTTAACTCATAACAATAAATTACATTTGGGAAATTAAATGAAAAAATAACAAATGTATTTATTTCACATGCGTATTTATTAATAATTCTTGCTTTAACCAGCAAAGTTCTAATATTTTTCAATAATCATAGGAATTCGAACAGTTTAGATCCGTATTAATAAATTAACAATATATTTTTAATTAATTTAATATATGGTTTATTTTTTGTATATTTACATAGTAAATTATTATATCATGATGTCACTTACACATCGTCATACAGTAGTCTAACACCCTCTAGTCACAAGTCTCCAAGCACCTTGGAGCGATCGCCGCGTCATTGGACGTGAGTTCGAATCCAACCACCTACAATGAGCTTGATCATTCGGTGAAGGAAAACATCTTGAGGAAACCACAGCATGATGGTAGGGCTTTTTCTGATTCTCGTCGGGCTAGTTACCACCCTCAAGTTGAAAATCTGCCGCTAAATACCAATAAGTGTGTTCCGGCAGTGGCACTTGAGAGCCAGTCCCGCCTATAAGTCTTGTGGGTGTCCAAGAGCGATGGTGATCACTTACCATCAAGTGATACGCTTGCTCGTTTACCAGCTATTAGATAAAAAAACCTATTAGTGTATTCAGTTTCTTCTGAAACAGTAACGTGATATCATATTGGGCCGAGCTGTCATCAAAACTTGACTCAAAAAACTTCAAAATGGTATAAACTATGAAAGACAAAAATACTGAAGTGACTTCAAAACGTTGCATTCGAATGTTTTTTTTTTTTTTTATAAACTGACAGGGCTTTGACAGCTTCACCCAACTTTGCTTTCGCATTTGCATTAGCACTTAGCATTCGAATGACGTTTCTCACATTTACACAGTACATCAATTTGTTATATTTTATGTCAGCATGGTAGAGTTGTAGCCTTGTACCTGATGTTAGGCACAGTATAATTCCAAAGCAAAGATAATCACCGTGAACAGTAATTCAACACTACAGTTGTTGCTACGGTCATATGCTGGCTTGCGTGTCTCACTAGGTTTCGCTTGAATGACCCAATGCCATAAAATACAGGGAATACAGAGGCTGGGAATTTGTTCCACAGCTTCACGGTATGAGAAAAGTGCGGCAAATTATCATGATATAAAAAAGAGAAAAGAGAATGAGATTAAAAGTTTAGCTTTAACGAAATACCATGATCAAGTAAGAGCGGGGGCTAAAAATTAACTTACAGAATGCTACGAAACTACGCCTCCAAGGGTTCGAACAGCTCCACTGGCGTCAGCGGAAAGTGTGGCACCGATTTAGGATAAGTTTCGGTGAGATTGTCGGTAAATTAGAACTATGGCAGAATCCGATGCGCGAGATCGAAGGGAAATTCGGTACTGGCGTTGTATCCTACTTTCTCTTCCTGAGATGGTTGTTATTCTTAAACTTAGCTATATCGTTGTTCGTGATAGTATTCATTATTCTACCAAAGACTTTGCTAGTCGAAGACGTTTACAAATGTGAGAATTCCGATCCGAATTCGACGGTGTGCTGTTCCACCGCGTATTTCGAGAAGAATCTAACAGATTCCAACGTTGTTTTGGACGTCATACAGGGAACCGGGTGGATGGAAAGGACGATACTATTCTACGGTGTTTACACGGACCAAATATATACGTACCACATCCAAAGTTTGTTTGAGACACCGTTCTTTTATAATATGCCAATGGCGTACATTTTGGTGCCTATATCGTGGGCCCTGCTTTCCCTGGCTGCGATAGTCAAGTCCGCAGCGAAGGGTTTCAAAGAGAGACTCGTCGAGAACGAAGGGCAATTTTATAAATACTGTAATTTAGTGTTCGGAGGTTGGGATTTCTGTATACACAATGATAAATCAGCGAAGATAAAACATAAGGCGCTTCACAATGAGCTCAAAGGTTGCCTGCAAGAGGAGAGGTATAAAGAGGAGAAACAATCGAGAAGCCGCGAAAGCGAGATCCTCCTGCATTTGAAACGTGTTTTCATCAATCTATGTGTGCTAATAATTCTTATAGCATCAGGTGTGCTTATCTACGTTACCTTTAATTATTCGATGAATCAATTAAATGATAACATAGCTAATCAGTTAGACAACAATAGAACTTACTTTAACAGATTGCATTTAGCTTCATATAGGACGACCATATCGTTTAGTAATTTAGAAAATTTGCTTCTCGAGTTCCTGCCGTCTATATGTATCGTACTTCTGAATCTAACGGTCCCTGAGGTGTTCAGTTATTTGATACAGTTCGAGCATTATATCCCAGCTAATACCGTTATAGTGACTATATTGAGGACTGTGTTATTAAGACTGTCGTCGTTAGGTGTCTTATTGAGCCAAATGTACATATACGTGACCACCAGCGAACGCATCTGTTCGAAGCATTTCGATGATACGTCCTCCCTCGAGTGCTGGGAGACCTATGTCGGTCAACAGCTTTACAAGTTGGTCCTAACAGATTTCGCCGTACAATTCTTTACAACTTTCATTATAAACTGCCCCCGGGCGTTCCTGGCTCGGCACACGAGTAATAAATTCCTCAAAATTATCGGCGAACAAGACTTCTACCTTCCGAAACACGTTTTAGATATAGTCTACGTGCAGACTATCATATGGATGGGTTCATTTTTCTGCCCTTTCTTACCGATTATCGGGACGATATTCTGCTTTATGATCTTTTATATAAAAAAGTTTACATGTTTAGTTAATTGTACGCCGTCTCCGGTGGTTTATAAGGCGTCGAAATCGAAGTCTTTGTTTATGTCGGTGCTTTTATTAGGGTTCGTGGTTGCGATCGCTCCTGTGGCTTATTCGATCGCGGAGGTCTTGCCTTCGATTAACTGTGGTCCTTATCGTCGCTATAATACCGTATGGAGTTTGGTCGTGAAAACTTTCGGGGGCTTCCCTGACGTTGTGCGAGAGATAATCTTCCTGCTTGGGACGTCCACGTTCGCTGTGCCGGCGTTCGCTGGGTTACTTTTCTTCCTGTATTACTATTGGGCGGTCGCGACAGCAAATAGGCATATGGTTGCGGTTTTGAAGAACCAACTCGTGTTGGAGGGGCACGATAAGCAGTTCCTGTTGAACAGACTGAGCGCGTTCATAAGGCAACACCAGAAGAGGTGCGAGCGCCGGAATAGATCCAGTGTGGTTGATGATGACACCTCTATACTGCAGGAGTCGAGGTAAGGCAGGATTGTGATGCGTCTCTATTGACCCCGTCCTTTTAGTACCGATAGTTTAGATTGCCCTGAATTAATTTGAATTTTGATGTAAGAAAATTTTTGATTCTTTGGTATAGGAAATTATGAAGGGTATACGTCTGATTAGATGGAAGGTTTAGGAGATATGTCTATTGAAGGTGTTTAGTTTTCGTCCGGGAACTTGATGTGGAGGAAATATCTTTTGTAATGAATGATTAGTTACAACTAAAAAGTTGTTAGGGTCATTCATATGGATGGAAACTAAAGCGGTGGAAGGGATCCTACCTATTATTTAATGTAATGGAAACGTAAGATGTTCCTAATCCTATATGAGGCTTTGCAAATCTTTATAAAAGATATAAAAGGGTGAATGTAAGTTTTCTGATATACAACAATCTAGAAAAACATATACAAAAAGAAGACGAGGCGCATTGAAGGATTTGGTTGTTTATAAATGAAGGTGTTTCGAACATTTCAGTCAAAGAGATAGGAAAATGGCGACGTCATATTTTGACATCTTCAGACTATTCAATAAAATGAGCTTAAACATAGGTTTTTTTTGTGAAAATAATTTTGTAAAAAAAAATGCATTAATTTCCACATATCTATTATTTATATTTTAACTCGTAAATGTCAAGGATTACCTTTTTACCTCTATATAACCAATTTAGTGCTCACTGGAAAATATGTAGAGTAGTTTCTTCCATGGATCATTTAAATTTAGGATGTCTCGTGGTTCTAAAACACTTTTTTCTTTAAACATATTGCGTGTGTCTCAAAATAAATAGGTTAAATAATAGTTAGTGGCAGCTCACTACAATGCTCTTAATCTTAGTTTAAAATCTATATTTCCTTTTAGATGTAATTTCCATTTAAAATATGTTACTAATACATATTATTATTGTAATAGAGAAATATACTATTTTAATTTTAGTAAAGTTCGGTTATAGGATTTACGTTTATATTTATGTGGAATCGCTTCTTCGTAAGCGTGTTTTCTATGTCTTATGATTTGGGATGATCGAAACGAGCCGTGAAGATTATTTTGCTGACCGTACATAATCGTCCAACACCTAAACTTGAATCAACTCGAGCGATTCTCAAACCGTGCTTTTTTTAATACTATGAAATCCGGTTATGAATCTTCCTTTTTTATAATTAAGGCTTGCCATAATCTCACATGATCTTAAATGACGATATGGCCCAAGTTGGTAGACACACTAAACCTTTGGCAGAACTGGGTCTCAACTGCAACTGCCGGAATTGCCTATTGGTATTTGGCGGCAGTTTTCAACTTGAGGGTGGTAGCTAGCTAGGCGGGCATCAGAAAAAACCAGACCACCATGCTCATTGAAAGCTCAAGCTCATTGTAGGTGGTTGGATTCCCTTGACGCAAAGTCGTACGCACTACCACTGAGCTAACATCGCTTCCTCCAGTGTTTTGTCTAAATAGACTGCAAAAGTAAAATTCGATTGTTGCGAACCATTACTACTCTATTTACCGCTCCGCCTTCCCTAAGCCAAGTTGTCTTATTTGAAAAATTATGGCACTCGATGATCTTCTCTACGTATGGAAGTTTCGACGATCAGTTTCTAGTTGTGGACGATTATGTGAAACTTAGATTAATGAAACACATACGTCGACGGTCGCCGTTATATTTGAACAGTACCGTATAGACCAGTGGTTCCCAAAGCGTGCGCCGCGGAGAGTGAAGAAGGGTACCGTGTGGCGATTCTCTTTACTATTCTCTGAAACCTCGACTTAAGTGTTCACGGGTACAAATAGACAATATACACTTACCTACGTACTCGGAAACTATTAATTTCATGTTAGTATAAACAAAGTATCTGTTTATGTGGCTTCATAATGTGGATGTCTTAAATTATGCGCCTATCTACATAACTAGTAACATTGTATCTATCTATGTCGACCACCTAGATAGGTTGAGGCGCCGCGACAAAATAGTTACATGTATGTGCGCCACGAACTGAAAAAGATTGGGAACCCTTGGTTTAGGCCATCACGTGCTTTGCAGTGCCATTTCGCAGAACTTAGCATATAATTAACCCATAGAACACCATATATTTGCCTAGTTATTGTCTCGTGTTGTCATTTTTAAATGTTAAATTATCATTTATTTTTTTGTAAGAATTATTTCTCTAACGACACTTCAAGACTTAAAGGATAGAAAATTATTTATTTATTTATTACGAAAAAAACGCCTTGTATATTTCTTATTTTTCAATTTCGTCAACTGACAGGAAAACTCAGTCACTGTACATTTAATCTATAGATAGTATGAAATATGTGCACGATAACATAATCCTGTAAAAAACACTGTTTTCATAGTATATTTTTCCTGAAATTAGTCGTTGAATTCCTATAATTCTTCGAATGAAAGCAATAAACGCTAAAAAAAGTTGTTCCATCCAAACAATGCATTTAATGAATTTTCTTGTCAAATTATGAAATGTTTGTCGTTTTATTATCGAAATGATACTGTGTCAAGGGGGCATTCAAGCATTTCTAGGGTTGTAATATGTTTTTAATCTTTCTAACAGAGGTAGTGAGGATAATATCATTATTATTTAACAATTATTAAATTCACAAATGGTTGATTCCTTTGCTTAATTTGTAGATGTATGTAAAAAAAAAAAAAAAATTATTATAATATTGATGACATAGGCGAATTAAAAGAAGCCATATATGGTTCACGCTTTGGAATAGCTACGAGGAAAGATTTTATTATATACATACTACAGGGGGTGCTGGGGGTTTAAAATTAGGGAAATATCATTTATACTTGAAGGTCCCCTAAACTTGATTTGTACATTCCTGGTTGTATTTATTTTTCTGTGTGCTATTTTTACACTTTCCGAGGTTAAAAATCATAGAAATTCTATTAATAGGGCTGCCAACCGTCATGACGACACGGGGAAGTCCCGTGTCTAGACACCAAATTGCCATTATTTTTGATTCTGCGAAACTTCTAAACAGAGATAGACGAGGAACGCATATTGGTTTACAAGAATAGTTTAATCTAATTACTAAAAATTTTACCTCCTTTGGCACGTTTTAAGTGGATTATAAATTGAAACGGAAAATGCGATATGAATCTGCTATTTTTCACTGTTATAATATTTTAATTAATTTCTGTATGTTATTCAAGTGAAAACTTGTTTGGCTACATCTAGCACTTTTAAATTTTCGAACGTCTACTGGTAGTACCAGAGATTAGTACGATCAAACAGAAAAATACTACAATTCTATTACATTAGTATAAATAAGTAATTGACGGACGTTAATTCTTTAACAAATTTTTTGTTATTCTCATTCTACCCTCGTATCTATTGCATATTTTTAATAAATCCTTGCACTAAAGTTGGCAACCCTATTTATAAAGTTTTATGTAAATGATTGAACAATATTAAAGTGTCCAATCGTTTCTATCGGATTCTTTTACTTCCACATTTCAGAGGCTGTATAGATTAATTACGTGTGTCCAACTATTTATTTTTGAAGTGAAACTTCTTTAGAATCGTTGTGATTTCAAACCGGATGCAATGGAAAAAACGACAGGTGAAAGGCATCCCCACTTCGTTCTTCTAAGCATAGTCGACTGTAATTAGTTAGCCAGAGCGAGAGAGGAAATGTCGGTGTGTACGTATTTTGCACACTGTTTAATACCTGCTTGTATTTGAGCATTCTTTTGTTGATTTACTGAAGTTTCACTTCTATCGTGTGTGAAACGCACACACATTTTTTTAATTATATTGTATCGGTTAACGTACGTAAGAGGCATAATAATAGTGTCAATTTCAAGAGAATGAAACACTCCAAAACTGAATGCAATCGTTGATTAAGTTGTGGGTAAGTGAAGCAGAAGCCTGGCGCTGTATACTTTCAGCTGACTCCATCGTGTATGGTGTGATGATGATTGATATTCCTTCACTTGTTATCAATCTTGCATTAATATTTATTTTACATATAATTTAGGATCCTGTCGATAAAATGATCGCAGATATGGAAACTTTAAGTGAATACTTGTTTAGCATTATTGTGAAATTCGATGAAACGAAAAAGCGACAGTAAAAAGTGCCAACCACATACATCTATAGGATATAACGTACGAGAGAATGAGATAGAACGATTTACAGTGTCAGAATACAGTCTCGAGTCTTTGCCATCTTGTTTTCATAAATTTGAGTACACCCTCTGGATCTTGTCGACAGTGACGATCGTTGAATGACGTGGATCCAGCGACGGTCGCCTTAGCCGTTTCATAGTTTTTCGCCACACAAAAAAAATCAAAATTTTAATTATTCAAATCTGCTTTATCGTTTGTAAAATATTTGGACAACTTATATAAACAATGATCCTAAATTCGAGGCTCTCTGTACATGTTGTAAATAATAGGCATTTATTAGTCAATAATTAGTTATATAATGATCTCAATGATATAAAACGTATATGTATGGGGTGTTGATATAATTGTTTATGATGTCTTTACAACTTTTTTTATATAACATAGATCATTTTATACTTAAGCTCAATTCTGTATGAGAGTTTTTTTTTACAGGTAAATACGTAGTTACCTATCCCTTAAGTTTTATATAAACAATCACATGTCTTAGAAATGGAACGCTCGGAACAACAACTGTGCGTTAATCTGTGGTCTTTGACAGTCACATGACAACTCTGTAGAAATACGTACGCCATTTTTTATCAAGGTCACTGAATACAAGTCCTTCGATCCTTTCGATCGATTAGATGAATTGAGTCTTATTTATATTATACTAGTTGTGCTTGTGACTTCGTTCGCATGAAACTGAAAATTGTTTAACTAATTTATAGCCCATGTTACTCTGGGATAATATAGCATTCGAATGGTGAAAATTTTTTTATAATCGGTGCAATAGTTAGAGTCTATTCGTCACAAATGAAAATGCAAATCTTTCCTCTTTACAATATTAGTATAGATCTATAGTAATCTTGATTCTTAACAATATACCCGAATTTTCCTATATTTTTATATATCGAACCAGCAAAATTATACCGTGGTTCCCAAAAATTGTCTTTCGCCATTCGATATGGCCCTCTCCCGTCTCTCTCTTACGCATGGCAAATGACACGTGTTAAAAGAAACAGTAACAATCAAACAAGTAGCACAGTTTTTGTATCCCAGCGCTTCACCAGTGCTTATTACATTAATTTCAATACACGATCATAATGATTTTTATACGAAACTATGCCAAAAATGTAAACGTATTTTATTTACGATACCTTAGTGATAGAATATCGAATTAAAGAAAGGAAAAATGTAATTATTATAGGATAAATCGTAACAAACGTACACTGCCATAATTATCGTGTTTATAAAAATATAAATCTGATTATGATGGGAATAAATGATTGTATACTGGTTATTTTATTTTATTTTTACCCGATCGTTAAATATCTTTAAAGACTGTTTGATTAAACATATATATGAAAAAAGTTCTGGCTGATCTTAAATTTAGCTTCCAACTCTGGACTAGCGTTAGGGCCGACTTCTACCATATTTTAAAACTATTTCCACTTGGGAATTCCAATTAAAGTTATTATGAAGCCGTATTTTCCTATAACCTTACTAGGCTTCAGCCTGGGGCCTCGATATCAAGCGGGAACCAATTGGAAGTTGCATTTGAGAGGCAGTCCCTCAAATCGGCATAGCGTGTCTACTGTCTTGGGTCCCTCCGTCACTTAACATCAGGTAAGATAACTTGGAAAACTATAAAATATAAAAAATACCCGATAACGAAATAGCGCTGTCATCGAACTATTTATTGGTTACAGAAGAGGACAGGAAAACTATTTGGAAATAATTTTCGGATTCTACTCCTTAAGAATTGAGTTTCTAAGTGGTATGAAATTTTTATGGGGAATAAATTGATAAGAGCGTTTTCTGCGCAACGTAACTAGTGGACCTTTCACATTGGCAATCGTGAATTTATCACAGCATGGTCAGCTCTACCTCCCCTCGAGGGGGAGTGGTGAGGAAACTGTTTAGGGCGTTCTGCCCTATTCAGTAATTTTCTTCGCAATCAGCAACTGCTAACTGATCCTTGGATTTTTCCCACTCAGTTGAGTTGAGTGGATGTGGTGTATGTGTATTTATCGGTCTCATGACAACGGTATCTAAGGAGTAAAAAGTAAACACTAGGGTTGTGCGAATAGTTCCAACTAACGAATTATTCGTTCCGAATTGAATATAAACGTCCGATTCGAAACTAACTCGAATCGAATGATTCTAAATATTTCAATTTTTCGATGATTTTCAAAATCTTAACCCATTACTTCCCAAGCATCGAATACATTGGAATTTTTTGATTAATTCTTTAAATTAAGTTAATAATACATTAAGAAAAAAGGATATGACAAAAAAAAATATACCTTCACCCCTGTTTCAGCCTGCCCTATAAATATAACAATGGGGATATGTGATCAGAAATAATACAAGTTAACAATTATAAGAAAATCTGCTTTATATGAAAATTATGTCCACAAACAGTCTTTAAAATAAAATATTATGAGCTTATTTTGTATGATAAGGTATGAAACAATCACTGCAAAGTGTTTTTTCACATTTACCACAAAAGGTTACAGATTTTTTCTTACAACCTTGACCTTGACAACGCCTCTGTTTGTCCCTCTTATCATATAGTTACCAACATTATCAATCCTGACAGGTTGTAAAAGAACTTCTGAAGACCCGGGTATCGGTTTACTTGCATTGCCTTTCGATTTTTTCATCCAAGCAAAACAAACCCTTTGTCTGAAATGTAGCAGAGGGATGATTTCATCTTTATTTGTCTGTTTGTAGATAATCGATGCATTCACAGGGGACATGTCTAAAACACGGATAACTAAAGGCCAATACTATTATTTACCTCTAAAGCGGATTGGATATTTAGAAAAGAGTCAATCATGTTTATCCACTCCTCCCATATTTTTATTATAATTATGAATAAGCATTGTTTGATTCACGGCTACTTTGGCCTTTTCTTTCTTTGCGTTCCTATACGTTTAACAAAAGGTTCAACAGAATCAAAATTAGTCAAAGACAAACAACATTGTTGTCATGCCATTTCACGCACAAAATTTCATTATTTTTATCAAAACGATAATCGGAAAAACTTCGGTCTTTCTTTTTCATCTCTTGTTTGGTCATGATAGGACATTTTTAGTCCTATTTTCTCTGACTGTTCCTGTAGCTTTGAACCCTTGAGATTTCAAACCAATCAACAATTGTATGCTGGTGAAAAAGTTATCGAAGTAGACTACATGTGCTCTGGGAGCTGTACAAACTGCAACTTCTTTACCACTGTTGCACCCAAGCCATCGTCACTACTAGCAGAGGTTTGAGCATCCTTGCCTGTTTAAAGCGAAAAGTTATAACAATATCCGCTGACTCCACACAGTGCCCAAAGCTTATATCCGAACCTTACTGGTTTACCATTTATAAATTGTTTGATTCCACGGTGACAGAAGTATTTGACGACCATTTCATCAACAGCTAAATTGGTTTCAAATATACCAAATTTTCGGAATTATTCATTAACTTTATCGATAAGTGGGCGAATTTTGAAAGCTTTGTCAGTATTATGAATTTGTGAGCTGACATTGAAATGTAAATAGGATTTAATTTTATCAAAACGATTACGGGACAAATTGTACAGACAGTTTCCCAGTGTCATATTTATAGGACGGCTTATTTTGAATGTATATCACAAGTTCACAAACTATATTTTGTTTTTGTTTTATATTTGGTAGAGATCTATGAATATGTCTTATGTACTTTGAAGTAGGTAACGTTTTTCTTTTTTTACAGTATATACAATCAGAATTCAATGCTCTCCTTCAGTCAACAAAAATGATCAATTTTAAAAAAATACGTAAAAAATTTTAACAACGAAAAAAATATATTTTATTAGAAAAACATGAATTTCATCAGAAATAATAAAAATAAAAGCAAAAAGAAATTTTGAAAATAGTGTCCTAAAAAAATGCCAGTGGGGAGGAATGGGTTAAATTATTATTTGTTCGCAAATTTTTGGGTGTTTTCAATTTAGAGTTTGCTGTGTTCGACATTAAAATATAAAATTTACAAATATACATTTTTCTATACTATGAAATAAAAATTACAAAAACATAGCAATGTATGTAGTATTTTAAAAATAAGAATGAAACAACAGAAATAATTTTGTAGCAAATAAAATTATACCAAAAATAAAAAGTTTAAAAATCTGCTACATTTATTATACGTTCTGGTGTAAGTTCGCGAAAATTGTATACTACTTCGATGCACAGTGTAATTAATGAATTGAAAACAATCGAAAAGCCAATGATAATCCGGTGATTCGACCATGAATATTAATTATTCGATTCGAACGATACTGAGCACACGCACACCACTAGTAAACACGCTCCTTTTCACCGACTTAATATAATACAATTTTCACATCCCTACCCTGTGAGAATTAAAACAACATCTTTAAAATATACTTTATTAAGGTACACAAATTACAAAACTAAATTAATCTATCACCATATAACATATTATTCTAACGCCTTTCCCGTACCCAACTATGAAGGCTTCGTTTCTGTTCCCGAAAGTGTGTTAAGTGTCTCTACCCAAGATGTCTTCCAATTAAAAAAAAAATCAAACTACACGTGCTAAAATCACTGAAGTTTATGTTTAAATTTACTTTAGCAATGTTATAGCGCATAGACCAATAGAATATTAATATTACAATGTTTCCTTCAGGTATTTCTGAATACTTGTGGATTTGTTTAGTTTCCTTTATCGGCACGGAATAAACATAAGTTATGGAAGGTTCTGGCGCCTTAGATACAGGCTACACTTAGTTCTGATGACAGAGCACTTAGGAACTGTTGTGATGTTAAAAGTTTATTTTAAACTTATTTTATTAACTTGGCTCGAGTCAAAGGTATTATTGAAGGCTTATATTACAAACCAAGTCTGTCAAGAATAGTCATGGATGAATTTCTGTTTATAATTGGCAAAATTACTACTACAATGTTCGATCGTAAGCATGTTACAATACAAAAACGACAACCTAGACACGAGAAATCACTCAGTTATGGCTACAATTTCACCTTAAGTGACTATGTGACTCAAGATGGTGGGCAAGCTAAGTGGTATTTGGTTGGTCCCGGTGGAGGAACTGGCTGTCAAGTGTAACTGCCAGAACACACTTATATGTTATTGACGGCAGATTTTCAACTTGAGAATGGTATCGAAATAAAACTACTTTAAACGGAGTTTATCGCGGTTATTTATTTATTTTGATACCGACGTTTCAAAAGCTTTTCGAAAGCCAAGCGCTACCACCATGCTATTGTTTCGTCACGATGTTTTCCTACATCGAAAGCTCAAGCTCATTGCACCTCGCCTGAAAACTCCATACCGACTATTGAAAATGTGTCTCGTTTAAGTTTTCATTTATCGATTTCAATAGTATTTTTATAACAGTTGGCGGTAAAGGGTTTTGCTTTGAATTTAGACAAAAAAGATTTAGAATATCACTTTGTATTTTTTTTTTTGTTTCCTTTACGCTGATGATTTGTAGAGAAGACAGCTAGTGGCGCTGGAGAGGAAACTTTAAGAAATAGGTTGTACAAATGTACGGGACGGGTTTGAACCCGTCGAAACTCTGTCGCTTGTACGGGAGAGGCACTAAACAAACTGTTAATCTACAAACTAAACGTAGCGGAAACCCGTAACTTATATACATACACAGTGCAAACTCGATTTACCGATTAAGTCTTTAAGACGTTTAAATTATTCAATAATAATTTCTGTATTTAGCACTAATTCTCAATAAAATTGACTTATTTATTTTTTTAAACGTATTGTCGCTATATAGAGTTTACCCTGTATATAAAGGTGCTAGCTGAGCCCGCGACTTCGTTCGCTTGGAACTATGTAAAAACTATTTAAAAATATTTGCCCGTTTTTGTAACTTATTCCAATACAGCTTTACACCTTTTGAGGGTAGGGTGATGTTAAATAGCCTAAAGTCTTGATCGATGATTGTTATATGAAATACAGATAGAATATTTGTGGTCAGACTGGTATTTCATAATATTAGTGCGTACAAACAAACAAACGAACTTATCCGCTTTATAATATGAATATAGATATATATGTACATTTATTTAAAAAGGCGCGTAGCTGTGTCAACAAATAATGGACGTTGTATCAACTTCAATAATAGATTGCACCAAAAATTTTACACATTGGGCAAATTCACAGAAAACACTAATAAAATAGTAAAAAAAATGTTTGTGCTTAAGACCACACGATAGTAGTGAAAAAACATAATAATACGAAATATAACTACAACGTGCCGTATTTATGTCGAAACTGAATGCGATTGGTGCGTCACGCCACTCACGTAACGCTCGTCGAACGAGTACTTTCTTAACGGGCATCCACATCGTAGTTATTTATCGTGGAGCAACAGAATGCAACACGATATCATCCATTAAAATTCTTCAACTTTATGTGGCAACATATACAATAAGTTATTACGATAAATAACTTATTGTTACCGGATATTGCCTACTAACACTCAGGAAGGTTGCTTCACAAAAAGTAACTGCGGTATGGATGCCTTTTTATACGACTCGAGCCGACTTCACTCGAACGTTACATATCCGAGCGTGACGGCTACGTTACATTCTATACCCACATAATAAAGTCAACGAGCTAAAGTATCTTTATACAAAAGTTCATAGATGATTCTGCCGGTGTCAGGTAGAATGACATAAATCTTGCTTTCATTGGACCAGATTCACTGGGAAACCATTTATGACAGCCAAATGTAGACATATCGATTAATCGATATTCTCGATAACTTCATCGATAAACATCGATCATCATTATTACGATATAGTTGTAACTTAGTTTGTAATCAAATGCCCTAATACAATTATTTCCCGTAAAATATAACTCTCAGAGACTAGTATTGAATACTACAACTGTGTACCCAAAATACTATAACTATTTATGTATATTATTATAAACATTTAATTACCTAAAATCGATATAATGCCCGCTAAGAAATAAAATTATTATCCATTATATGAAAAAAACATGTAAGTCTTAGAGACATACCCTGTTGTTTATTTAATTAAATTTAAATTAAATACCACCTCTAAACGTGACAAGTCGCCAATCTGTAACAATATCAAATTATCGAAATAAATTTAGTAATTTATTTATTTTCTTTTATGGTCACACCTGCACTATACAAAAAAAACAGAAATGCTCTGCGGGTTAGACCATAAATCATACTTAGCATAATCATGATGTGATCTTGAAGCTATGATAGCTCAGTTGGTAGTTTGCACGGACGCTGCGTCAATGGACGTGAGTTCGAATCCACCTCCAATGACCTTCAGCTTTCGGAGAAGGAAAACATCGTGAGGAAACCATAGCATGGTACGTGTTTTTCTAATAGAACCCGCTGCCATAGCTACCACCCTCAAGTTACCTACAAGTGTACCTACAGTGTCTGCACTAGGCTCAGCGTGTCCGCTATCTAGGGCCACATCGTCACTTAACATCATGTGAGATTGTGGCCATAACGGTAAAGCTATTAAGTATATTAAAAAAAAAACTTACTCAGTGCAGTGCGGCGGTGGGGTGTTCAAAGTCACCCTTGTCGAGGTGACGCCGTTGACCTTTACCAGGTTCATATACGAGCATAGAGATGCGCTCCGGGCTCGTCTTGTTCCGCTGCATATCTATTATTTTTATGATTAAATCACAATAACATTATAAAAAAAAAACATGCGTGCGTACAAAGTACACATGTCAGAAGTGAAACTTCTTTGGCGAACTAATTTATAAATCTTGTTCGCTCTGTCTCACTTTTTCTCTCAATCTTTCTCACTCGCTTGCTCCCTACTCTCACTCCACGGCTAGTTGCTCATGCTACGTTCGCCCTGTCTTACTCTCTCTCAATCGGTCTCGATCACTCTCTCTCTCTTTTCCGACACTTCCGTTGCATACCGGCGTGACGTTTCATCTGTAAAAATTTTACCCTCATGCGCCTAAAGAAGTTTCACTTCAAAACATCGTCTAAGCCAGAGGTTCCCAAACTTTTTGTCCGCGGCGCACATACATGTTTACTATTTTATCGCCCTAACATATCTAGCCGGTCGAAATATATAGAAACTATGATAATTGTTATGTAGATAAGCACAAAAAAGTTTGCAAAATTTAAAAGTGCACGCCTCATAATATTTTTTTTTGGGTGTATTTAATAACAATTAAACCACATCGAATCTGACCGTGAAAGGTAATTGGGTTCTATTCCTAAATATACTGAAAGGTAAGGAAAAGAAAAGACCCGATTAATAAAGTATTTCGTTCGTTATCGTGATAACATACAGGATCCGCACACACAGACACACGGACGTACAAGACGGAAATTTTTTAAACAGTTTTTTAACTCGTTTAAATAACAAAAATGGCATGAAAAATATCGTGAGTGTTAAAAATAGTATTTTTTCTTGATACGCCTGTGTATATATTATTTTACAAGTGCAATATATGATAAATAGAGACATTTTAAGTTTGAAAAATCAGTTGTTTTGCGTGAAGTGACAGTAGTACCCACCTCAAAGCTTCGCTTATGAGGGCGTACAATTTTAAACATTCACATTATGAATCCAAACTGTTTTTTTTGTAGTACTGTACTGTACTGTAAAACTGTAGTTTTAGAGCACGTGGGTAAGTGATTAAGTTAAATTGTTTAGTTTGTACCCGCGAAAACTTAAGTTTTGGTTTCGTAGAATGGTAAAGGGAATCTCTTTACGGCGCCCTTCTCCACTCTCTAGGGCGCACCAGGACGCTATGCACCGGGGCGCACGCTTTGAGAACCTTTGGTTTAAACTATAAATGCTTCTTTTTATCATTGAAAAAGGTAGGGATGTTTATACTTTATTGGTTGTTTGTTTGAACGCGCTATTCTTAGTACCTACCAGTCGGATTTCAAGTTGGTGGACACGCAAACACTAGTGGAGAAACTGGCTCACGAGTGCAACCGCTGAAACACACCTATAGGTATTTGACTGTAGATTTACAACTAGAGGGTGGTAGCTAGCCAGATGGGCATTAGAAACAGCCCTGCCACCATGCTATGGTTTCATCGTGATATTTTCCTTCACCGAAACTTTAAGCTCATTGTAGGTAGATTCGAACTCACGTCCCTTGACGTGGGGTCTGTACACACTACCACTGCACTATCATCGCTTCACGTTACGAAAATAATAATTACGAATTAAATTAACTTTACTTTTTTGTATATATCGCATTACACACAAGCGTTTTCTATTGTTTCAAGGCACTTAATATATCAATCAGTACACAACATGCTTCCTTGAACGCCGACGCGACACTAAGATATGAGTGTGCCAATTGACACAGAATCAGTGTGCCAGTTTCGGATTGCGTATGTCCGTTTTATGAGTTATAATTCTTTTGGAACTGTATGAGATATCGTTCGAAATCATGAATATAGAGGTCGCACGAAACTTTCTAACCAGTCTGGATATAACCATTTTAGGCTGCAGACAACGTAAATTTAGGGATCAGAGGGACATTTTGCGTATGCATTCTGTTTGCCACGAATAGAATACACAGGTAACAATTCTTTTTTTTAATAATGATTTCTTCCTTGATGGTTTACTTTTGGGTTGTGTATAGTATTTAGTGAAATACTGACATTTGAGGCTGTGCCGTCGCTTATGACCGGTGAGCTCGAGCTGCCTCCGCACCAGCTGGGAGGCGGAGGCCGGCCGGGCGCTGGCCGGAGCCCCCGCGGCGCCTGTAGTTGCTACAGGGCCCAGTGCCACGTCAGAGTACGCGGTTTTGTTACTGTACTCTGCCCAAATCGGATATTACGGAAACCAAATACAGTGGAACTCATAGGCAAAATGCTAGAAATTACGAGTTAAAGAGTTTTCGAATTATGCCGACAAGAGACGGAGTTATAATGTATATTAATACTAAGTGACCCGGCAGACGTTGTTCTGCCTTTTCAAGTAGTCAATCATATTGCCTTGAGCGACATCTATCGCGTTATGATCACTTATCGAGATAAAAAGTATCCTATCTCTCAGGTTGGATCAAACTGCACACAGTGTGTAAAATTTGGTTAGAGTTAGGTACAGTTGATTTCTTATGTTTACGCGAATATTATTCATTGAAATAAAACTAATTTAAATGGATTTTATCGCGGTTATTTATTGATTTTGATCCCGACGTTTCGAAAGCTTTTCAGCCTTCGTGGTCACGGGGCGGACTGAGGTGTGGGTTGTCCAGAAAAGTTCATGTTACTGTGTCTGTTACGGTTCAGTTGTTTAGGAGTTCAAATCAAATCAAATCAAAAGTCTTTATTCAATTTAGGCCCTAAGAAGGCGCTTATGAACGTCAAAACTGCTACATTTCATCGCTTTTATGTTCATCGCGAACAAACAATGTGACGCGAAATGTTTATATATAAAGAAGATATTAAGCTATATATTACAGTATAGCAAGCTGCCACAGAAGGTGGCTATGCTATAATATATATTTTTGCACTCACTAGGCTTGCGGCCATCGTTGCATGAGCACGTATTTGTACTACATCCCTACTAACATTATAAATGTGAATGTAAGTTTGTTTGTAACGTTTTCACGTAAAAACTACTAAACCGATCATCATGAAACTTTGTACACATATTCTTGGAGGTATTAGAAATAACATAGTACACTATTTATTAAAAATTTTCTTTGTTACGAAAGAAAAAAACCTTATTTAATGACTTCAATGCAAGTGAAGCCGCGGGTAAAAGCTAGTTCTTAATAAAGGTATTCTAACTTTAGAGATCGTATAATGGGTCTAACTGGTTATGTTTACCGCGCACATAAATGACAGAGGAAAAATGGCACCTGTTTCCTTGTAATATGTATAAAAATATACGTTAATATGTCTTGCTATACTAAAATATATCGTACTACGTCTGTCAACATATTTTGATGACGTAATAAAAATACACGTTATAACTCGCGTTTGTGGTCAATCACCAATTATTATAGAAAATATACGTTAATATACCTTGCTATGATTTATAGTCATATATATCATAGCTTCGTCTGATGTCTGCAACAAGAAGTTCGAGATACAAAGGAATTTAATTTCTGAAATTTCGACTTGGCAAGGCGTGATTTTTTCGAATTTTCCCTCGAAGTTGTAGCGGCAAAGTTTAAAAATTCGACTTGAGTTTTATGGTACATATTTATTGTAACAAATTGGATATAAGTGAATAAACTTTACAGGCATGAAAATCTTTTTTTTATTCAATTCTTATTTAAGGAATTTGATTTATTGCCAAAAATTCTGAGAATTCAAAGATGTCTTTTATATTTTACCAACTGCGTCTTACGGAGTCTTCTTTGTGAAAACCGAGTCATGGAGTATAAATATATAGTATCCATACCTCGCAAGGAAATTTTGTACGAGTTACAAAATCTAAATAATTCGATATACCCCATATTTAGGGTTCAGCAAAAAAAAGTGTCATTTTTTCCCGACTTACTAAGGACTACGAGTTACGAGGTTCGGGTTTTAGAGATTCCATTGTAATTTTAAACCCTTTTTTGATTAGGGTTCTTCATTTTAGAGCAATATGTATTTAAGTCCCAATTGAAAATCTTGTAGTCGCTGGTAAATCGAAAAAATTGAGAATTTATTAATTAACTTAATTAATTAATTAATTTAAATAATTTAATCAACTTCGAAAATTATCCATTTTGGTTCGTTTATAGAATACGTTCGTACTCATGGGGCGGGAGGGGGTGTCGCTTACTGTTACATGAGGTCCGGGGGGTCAAAGATAACATAGCCATCATCCCTTCGAATACATGAAGAGATAATATTTTAATGTATGCGAGACACGCAGATTGCGAGAGACAATACTTATTATAAACGTGAAAGTGAGTTTGCTTTTTTGTTACGCTTTCACGCCTAAGCCGCTGAATCGATTATGATGAATTTTGTTATAGAGATAGATGATAACCTGGAGACGGTGATAGGCTACTTTTTCTTGCGAAAAACTTAAAGGAAGTCGTGTAAACAGAGGGATAAACTTTGCATGAAATTTATTATTGCGTCATCCGATTTCTATGATAAAATCGATATTAACACGACCGAAGCCGCACGTAAAAGCTAGTGCATAATATATCGATACCTAATAACTTTTTCAGTACAAACCTCTGTCGTTGAGAATTATCTCCATGTTCCGCTGGGAGAGTTCCAAATCGTTGACGGTGGTGACTCGATGTTTCTTCTCGGTGTCGACGTCCCACGTTCGATTCCTGTCGCCCATATACATTGAAATATCGTTGACAGTGTTGTCATCGTCCTCTAGTATCGATGAGTTCTTACTTTGGCTTTCAGTCTGCGAAGGAATTTGCATTCCCCTTTATTGAAGTGTTTGGTATTGATAGGTTATCGAACGAAGTCGCGGGCGCGTACTAGTTTTACATGTATTTGGAAGCATTAACTTTATACTCAAGGAATCATTTCACAGTACTTTATTTGTGTTTGACAGGTAAATACAATAGCAAAAAAAAAAAAAAGATATAAGGCAAAGCAGGGTGGACCCTAGGCCGGCAGATTTTAGAGGTAGCAAATGTGACGTCTTTTTTTATATTTTACAGAAATTAAATATATTTACATTTATAACACTCAATTGTTATCATAGGTACATATGAAAAATTTAACATACAATATTTCAGCACTTAGAATGAACGTTTTTTTTGTTTAATGATATAGGTTTCGCCGTTGACTTGTCTCATTTGATGGTAAGTGAACGATGTGGTTCAGAATAGTTGATACGCCAAGCCTAATGGAGGGGCTGGCTTACAAGTGCGACTACCGGACCACACCTATATGTCTTTGACGGCATATCCTCAACTTGAGGGTGGTAGCTAGCCAGACGCTACCATGGTATGGTTTCACCACGATGGTGCCCTTTACCGGGCACTTAAGCTCGTTGTGCAGATTCGAATGCACGTCCATCGACGCGACGTGACTAAACACTTTTTTTTTCTACTTAAGGCTTTAGCGTTATGGCCATAATCTCACCTGATCTTAAGTGACGATATGGCCCAAGTTGGTAGACACGTTAAACCTGTGGAGGAACTGGCTCTCAAGTGCAGCTGCCGGAACACACCTATTGGTATTTGGCGGTAGGTTTACAACTTGAGGGTGGTCGCTACCCAGGCGGGCATTAGAAAAAGCGCTACCACCATGCTATGGTTTCCTCACGATGTTTTCCTTCACCGAAAGCTCAAGCTCATTGTAGGTGCTTGGATTCGAACTCACGTCCCTTCATGCGAAATCACTACCACTGAGCTATCATCGCTTCAAACACTAACACTGTCTGTGGTCTCTTTGAATAAGAGTAGCAAGAAGACAGAGGAAAAGAGCATTGAAATTACCTTTACACGTTTCTTGTAAGTGGGACTCGATTGCGGACGATTCATAAAATCGATGTGTCTATTCGCCCCACCTTTATCGCGGACGATCGGCGAGAGTTTCCGATACTCGCTTCTCTGTTCCAACTCTATTCGTACCGACGTGGAGGTATCGTTACTGACGCGACCGAAAAACGGCGACAGTTTCGGCTTCTTCGCCCCACTAGTCGCATCCGAATCGTCAGCGCTCTCGACCGTCATCGTAGAATCGATACTATCGACGTTCCCGGCGACCGGTTTCACGACGATCAATCGATCGTTTGTAATCGATTCGCCGATTACGTAATTCGGATTCTCGAAACCGGTTTGCGTTGCAATCTCGCCGCTATGCGATGCGGTCGTGTTTGACGATTTGGTAAGCATCTTTCTGCGCCGTTCCAACTCGGAGTGTATGTCTGTTTGCACGCGTAAGTTTATATCGCCGTAGCGACGGATTATATAATTCAGGAGCCACTGGTATCCTTTACGGAGTCCCGGATCGATTTTCGGTCTCTTCGATTTCGTATCCGTGTACGCGCTATAGGATTCTACTAGTGTCGGACAACGATATCTGAAATAGAAGTGGTATACTAGTACGAAGATTTTGATCACGACGTTTCGAAAGCTTTTCAGCCTTCATGGTCACTGGGCGGACTGAGGTGTAGGTTGTCCAGAAAAGTTTATGTTACTGTGTCTACCTTCAATTTAATTTTTATTATTGATAGTGTTCCGATCTACGCAGCAATAAAAATTAAATTGAAGGTAGACACAGTAACATAAACTTTTCTGGACAACCTACACCTCAGTCCGCCCCGTGACCGCGAAGGCTGAAAAGCTTTCGAAACGTCGGGATCAAAATTTAATAAATAACCGCGATAAAATCCGTTTAAATTTGTTTTATTTCAATGAATAATATTCGCGTAAACCTAAGAAATCATTAGTACGAAGATCTCTCTCTTTATTGTTTTTTGGTGAAAAGTACCCTATGTTATGCACCATACGTGCCATATTTAAAGATCAGGCGAACCAAGTCGCAATCACAGCTAGTTTAAATAGACACATCGAAATTACTAGAAAGAGTTTCTCTCAACTTATTATACCAATCACATGTTTAAAGATGTTTAAGAAAATGAGTTCATAAGTTAGCGTTAACGAAAATACACATTTACTTCTATCTATATATTCTGAAATGAATGAATGAACCGAAGTGAATCAATGTTTGATTTAATTAACAATTAATATAATTTCTAATTGTTTATTTATTATTAACAACCTTTGTTCGCTGCTACGTTCGCGTAAACGCGAACAACTAAATTCATCACCCATTGAAGTCTGATTTTGCAGCCGCACAGAATAAATATGAAATTACATATTCCTAATTTGAGAAATAAAGGGTTAATTCTCCAGTTACAAGTATTATTTTCTCAATAATAGGTAGCCTAGGTTCTACTCCAAAATCGGCATCTAAACGACACTTTTGAATATCAGTTAATAGAAGAATAGAAAACGTAACAAACAGATAGATCGACAAAGTTATTACTACATTTATAATATGAAATCGGCTTTTATATGTCGCCCTAGCATTATATTCAACCGGTCAAGCGTAAGTAAATATACTCAAGTTGCGTATCTATATCTATTTTGTATTCTCGCTTACATGAATATGGAAATGTATGTATAGTCCGTCTTTGACAGACAAGAAAGTAGAATCGATTCACCCACTATTTATTTTACTCCTTTTAAGGTCAATTCAATTAACCGCAGCTAAAGAACTTTCAGTGAAATATAAAGAAAATAGAGGTCAAATATAAAGGGATAACTCACTTATTAACCATAGGTTCTATGTTCAGTTTCTCCACGACGTCGATGTCGTCCAATGCACCGTTTTTATCCTGCTTATTGGCTAACACCAGGATTGGTTTACCTGAAGAGGAAGCAATCGTACTGATTTAACTGGTGGAAGAAATAATAATTCAATGGTAGCACGTACGGGCATCGTATTTTTTATACTTAAGGTTTAGCGATGTGGCCATAATCTCACCTGATCTTAAGTGACGATACGGCCCAAGTTGATAGGCACACTAAACCTGTGCAGGAACTGGCTCTCAAGTGCAGCTGCCGGAACACACCTATTGGTATTTGGCGGCAGCTTCACAACTTGAAGGTGGTTGCTACCCAGGCGGGCATTAGAAAAAGCCCTACCACCATGCTATGGTTTCCTCACGATGTTTTCCTGCACCGAAAGCTCAAGCTCATTGTAGGTGCTTGGATTCGAACTCACGTCCCTTGACGCGAAGTCGTACACACTACCACTGAGTTTTCGGTGAAGAAAAACATCGTGATGAAACCGTAGTAAGGTGATACGAGCTTTTAAAGTTCGTTTGGTTAGCTACCACCCGCATGTTGACAATCTGCCGCCAAATACCTTAAGGCGTGTTCCGGCAGTTGTACTCGAGAGCTGTACCGACTCCCTTAATCGACTTGAGGCCATTTTACCTGAATTTTTGAAGCGATTATAGCTCAGTTGGTATCGTTTACGAACGCCGCATCGAGGGGCGTGAGTTCGAATCCAACTGCAATGAGCTCGAGCTTTCGGTGATGGAAAACATCGTGATGGAGTTATAGAATGGTGGCACAGCTTTTTCTAAGGTCCGCCTACAAATACTTGTAAGTATATTCCAGCAGTTGCACTCGAGAGCCAGTCGCCCCACCAGGCTTAGCGTGTCTACAATCTTAGGTGTCATCATCAATTAAAATCACGACATATTGTGATTTGTGGGGAAGTAATTAAATTACTTAAAACAGTTATGATATATTGCACCGATTACTTGATGGTTAATATGATCATCAAGTCACTGCCGCCTCGTTGAGTGGTAAGGGTTGGAATCCCAGAAATTGGCCACTAGGGTCAACGCCCACACGTCTTCTATTCTCTGTCTCTGTCTTCAAATATATTTTTTTCAAATTATTCGCGAATTATTAAATTATTCATGAATTTTGGAGTGTTTTTATAGGACTTGTTATAGTCGACATTAAAATTACACGAACAAAATAATTACTATAGTTTCTTTTAAATAAGAAAGAATGAGCAGAAATAATTTTATAGCAAATAAAGTATTATCAACAATACAACGTTTACAAAATTTACAACACATTTTTATAAGTTCCAATGAAAGTCCATGAAAATAGTATATTTCGATGCACGATACAATCAACTATGGTGTGGTAGGGCTTTTTCAAATGCCCGCCTGGCTAGCTACCACTCTCAAGTTGAAAATCTGCCGCCAAAGACCAATAGGTGTGTTCCGGCAACAACACTTGAGAACCATTTCCTCCACTGGTTTAGTGCGTCTACCAACTTGGACCGTATCGTCACTTAAGATCAGGTGAGTTAACCTTAACTATAAAAAGAAAATAATTAAAACAATCGAAAATCCAATGATTCACGAATTATTGTAAAATTTTAGAATAATTATAATCAAATCGATTCGAACATTCGAACACACCTACTTATTAGGCGACGGATTCGGGATTCCGATGCGAATTGTGAGTGAAAATTCAAAGATCTCACGTTTTCTCAAATAAGAGATAAGAAACATTGTATATATATTTCAACCACGAGTGCATAAGTAATTTTAATCACACTCATTCATCATAAAATCGATAAGTATGTCATCACGGTAAACGGCATGACGCGTTCATATCGAATTTTTTTATATTACATAGTTGCTTTGTTGTTTGCCACACACTCATTTCATGTTAAGTGACGTTGGGGCCCAAGATAAAGGACGTGCTGGGCCTATTGGAGGGACTGGCTCTCAAGTGCATCTGCCGGAGCACAAAATTACAGGTAGGTACCTGACGAAAGACTTTAACTTAATGATATCTAACCAATTAGCAGAATACCCTCTTCTCTACCGTTCTCTTGTAGATTTACCAATTTTAGTATTTATAAACTCTAATTTTGAGTTACAGATTTTGCACATGTCGGAAGTTTTTGTTCATAATGTGATTATTAATATGCATGGTTCGCCATAAAAAGTATAATTAATATTTACGTAGAGTTACCTGATATTTTATCGTGCGATAACACCTCTTCAAGCACCGTTCTGCACTCGTCCAGCCGTGAAAAATCACTCGAATCGATAACGAATATTATACCGTGCACCTCACTATAATATTGCGGCCATATTTGTCTGAAATGCGGCCCGCCGCCGAGATCGTAAATCGTCACCGGCGTGTCCTTATGAGCCAGATTCACCGCCTTGAAACCGACAGTAGGTAAAACTCTGTCATCATTGTCGCCGACCAAATTGTTAACAGTTTTCGTTTTTCCCGCGTTATCTAAGCCGATCAGAATCAGAACGATGTGACGCCGTGTGTTACGCCTGCGGAACACCCTAGCAAAACAGTTTCCCATAATTAACGATTCAATCACACATATATATATTATATCACATCACGATACGTTTGACGGGATTTTCAAATTTTATTCCTTCTCTATTGTCATCCATATGTAAACTAAACAAAAAAAGTTATGTTGACACAACGGTTGTCAGTGGTGATTGTGTGGCCAGTGATAATGTACGAAAGAGTTAAAACTGTACACTAATAATTTAAATTAAATAAAAAACCTGTGATTTGTAATAATATGTTTTTTTTTTGCCGGGGTCTGTCATGTTTTGTTCTTTATCTATTACCTTAGCACAGCTGTTCCTAATCTGTTTCAGTTTATATAAACATAAAAATTAACAATTTCCGAGCCCGTAGGTAAGTATATAAATTAAATTATTTATTTCGTACCTGCGAACACTTAAGTTGAGGTTTCGGGCAATAATAAAGAGGATCATTTTACACCGCCCTTCTTCACTCTCTGCCGCGGCGCACACTTTGGACACCGCTGCCTTAACATACAGTCAGACTTTCTGTGAGTATGTAGCCTTTCGAGATTTGACGATTGTCAAAGTGAAAGTGGCGCGGGGTACGTTACGCAGAAAAACGTAACGCACTTGAGTTAACACTTGTATTTATTTCTCTCATATAATTTCCTTATCGGGGAGCTTATATGAAGTAAGGAGTAAATTCCAAAAAAGTTATAATTCTCTGCCCAACTGGAGTTATTAGATGTAGAAACATTTTTACAATTTTTTTAAATATAATAAGTCTTAGTGTTGTGGCTATAATCTCACCTGATCTGAACATACCTATTGATATTTGGCGGCAGAGTTTCAACTTGAGCGTGGTAGCTAGCCAGGCAGGAATCAGAAAAGCCCTACCACCATGCTATGGTTTCCTCAAGATGTTTCCTTCACTGAAAGCTCAAGCTCATTGTAGGTGGTTGGATTCGAACTCACATCCCTTGACGCAAAGTCGTACACACTACCACTGAGCTATCATCCCTTCAAAGCAATATCATGTTATTCTTGTAATTTTGTAATCATGCATTGGCAACACTGTACAAGTGCGTGTAAATACAAGGTAACGCAGGTGTTTTCTGTTGGTATTTGCGCAAGGTATCAATGAAAAGGTCGCACACATGTGTTGTTGTAACGAGTCATCATTCCCCGGTTATGAATGACATCATCCAGGCATATATTCCTCAAAATATAACGGTATAAACCAAGGAGCTGCCAAAAAGCGTGGTAAAACTGGCTGACTAGACTTGCTCGCAAATCTCACGTAAGCAGAATTTTAATAATTTTGACTCTCTCCTCACACTAAGGTGCTACCGTAAACATATATATGTTTTTAATTTACCATAAAACACCACGTTAGAATTATGTTCTAAACATAATTTTAGGGAATCCCTGTAATTGTATTCACTCTCGTGCATAGACAAGTAGTGTTGCCGTATCATAACCTATAAAATTTTGCAGAAACATCAAAATAAGTAAATATATATTGTTGAGGCAGTTACGTTCTATATGATCCCCAGATCATCAAAGATCAGTTACCTAAAGACTTTAGTGCCTAGGCAATACTTGAATAACCCCTATTACAAATACATTAAGCATAAGCAATTAATACGTAGCGCTGTGGAATAATATATTCTTCTTTTTGCTACCTTGGTAACTAATCCCTCTTTTTTAAAAGTATTAGTAGAGTTGGTGGAGTATTTTGTGATAGATTCAATATGCTAGAAAAGGGTTAGAACTTTGGTTCTTATTAGACCTTTGGTAGTGTTTTTGTCAAATCACATCATTAGATGACATTAATGAAGCCACATTATTCGATATCCCGCCTATATGGGTTAAATAAACAATTTATCCCGCTAAGAAATTGGTTTCCATTTTTACTTTACATTGGCAACCAGTTTTTTATGCTATTTCTACAAACTCAGTTTTTTTTTTAAGTACTTTTAATGTAGTCCTTATTTAAAAGTCCATGTATATCAGACAAATGTGTATATATAATAAGTTATATAGAAAAAAGGTCAAGGAACTTGTTATAAAAAAAATACGTTTACTAAGAATTTCATTAATATTCGGTAAGATTATGGTCGAATTTCGACCGTTAGGCGAATAAACAAGAAAAAGGTATAGCATGAGCATTTAAAACTTTATTACACGAATAATGCGTGCAAATAATTTCTTCTTACCCTGTATTTCAATAAAATAAAACCGATTTTTTCATGTACACTCAACTGGAAAAATATTTGTCGACGGTAAACAAAAATAGAAATTGTTGCCAGTCGAAATAAAAACCTACCAAAATGGTAGGATTAGGAAAAAAGACAGCCAACATTAATACTTTATTATTCGAAATATAAAATAAAAGGCTTCTTTATAATATTTATATTGTGTATATGAGATTAGTAGATATTTGATTTATGTCGTGAATTAAAGAGGACATTTTCCGAAATGTTTGTTAAATAATTATCTGAATTTAACAACAATCGTGTCCCCGTTCTTTATTGAGTAATATGCGAGATCTTTCATAGTGTTGTCGAGGTAAATCTCGGCTCCTTCCATCTGATCGTCAAGCACGTAGAGGTACGGCGTCTCGGTCTTGCCAGCCTTCGAGAACAACCTCTGCGCCAGTGTTACCAGCTTCTGCACCGCCATTGTGGACGGGAATCTCTTTTTAAACGATTTCCCGTTTTCATCCCGCAACGTTATTTCTAGAAGGTGCGATGTGAGCGTGCTTGTCGTGGATTGCTTCACCAGAAGACTGTCATCGGGTATACCGTATTCTGAAGGAAAAATAATAACACCTTTTACAATAGAATGGACCGAAAAAAAAAAAGGTTGAAGCTATAATTTCTAGCTAATAGAAAAACTTTTTATTTACTAAAGATTTTGAGGCCTACTGATTAAAAAAAATAGTTCTGCTGATTTTTTTGTTCATCTGACAATCTTTGAAAGCAACAAATAATTGACGAATATGATCATTTTCCATCACCAATTCCAAAAGGAGTATATTATTTATTTTTTTTAAATTGCAATAATAATCAATTTTTTTTCTTGATCCATAAATGATGATTTACTTTGGAAAAAAAAATTGTTTTGTAGTCATTGATAGCCAGCTGTGCCTGCGACTTCGCCCGCATGGAAGTGGAAATTATTTAACGCATTTATAGCCTATGTCACTATGGACTAATATGTCATAATATCAATGTCAATATAATCAAATATGTCCATATCAATGTCACAATAGCATTGTAAAGGTAAAAGAATTTTTGAAATCGGTCCAGTATTTTGTTCAGTTTATTCGTTACAAACAAAAATAAAAAAATTTCCTCGTTATAATATTTTAATAGAAATACGAAAAAATTAATAATTTACCAAAAAAAAACGAATAGCAAGTTTTATGAAAATTGAGGATTAATCTGTTATACATTTTTATAAGTTTTCGTTCCATCTTTTTTACACACTATTTATTTATATTATATTTTTAATTTTACTATTTATTATTTCTTACATATATATATATATATATATGAAGTTCATGGGGAGTTGTTGTTGTCACGTCGGCTTTATACTATGTTACACTTAGTGTATGGTGGTTAAAATCTAAACGAACACTACTTATACCAAACAAAGTAAATACATCCCGAGAATAACAAGAAATTAAATGTATATATAATTCGAGGGCCTTTTTTAGACAATACTAGCTATATCCGCGACTCCGTTCGCGTGGAATTTAAATTTTGCTTAATCATTTTTTTTAATAAATGTTATATAGCCTATGTTATTTAGGGCTGATGTAGTATTATAATCGTAAAATAATTTTTGAAATCAGTCCAGTACTTCTTAAGTATATATGTTACAAACAAAAATACAACTCTTTCCTATATGGGAATGTTTCATAGCATTTTAGTAAAGCCTTCGAGAGAGGCAGCTAAAATGCTGTATGAAATGAGTGAAAGATGATGGTATGAACGAGGATGTATGAAAGAGCTAAATTATAATATTATTTTAGGTTACGATGGGGCTGGTATAACTACGGTTAAAAGCCCCTAAACAAAATAAAGAAAACAAAAAAAAAAAAAAACAACTCTTTCCTCTTTATAATATCAGTATATATAGTTTTCAAGTGCAACTGCCGGGGCACACCTATAAATATATGGCGGTAGATGTTCAACTTGGACAATTCTACAAACGATTGCCTCCACTGCAAACTCAAGTGTTTTATTTAATGTTTTAGAGCAAAACACTGAGGTGTTTTTTTAAACTAAATGTTTTGCTTTAAAACATTTTAAGTGATTAATAAAATTATGTTAAACATTTTAGTATTTTGTTTTAAAACTCTTTATCTGTTTTACCAATAAATATACTTTAAACTGTTTTATAATAAAACATTTTTAATTTGTGAAACGTTTAGTATACGTTCTAACGTTTTAAAACTAATCAGGTATTAGCAAATAAAACGTTTCTAGAAAAAAAAAAAACGGTTTAATGTGTACATCTCTACACATAATCGACATTAGAGTCAGACGATACACTCACTGTTGATGAGATCCTCGAATCTGTTATGTTCCACAGCAAACGTGGTTCTAGCTTGAGGGTCCTCCTGGGCCAGCTTCCACTCGGCTCCGTAACGCTTCAAGTAATCGTATTCGGCACCGCGACGCGCCTCCGCCGTGATCGAGGACCCGTTCAATTCCTGCGCAATAACAAACGAAAACTTTAACCTCTAAACTAACTTTAACTAAAAAATCTTTAACCGCTTCAGGCCTTGAGAAGTTGCCGGTCATCAACACTACCACCGGGAAAATAACACAATCATTGAGAAGAACCGGTAAGAAATTCGATCTGGTTATATATATATATATATATATATATATTTTTTTTTTGGTACGTACATATAAAAAACTGTATTTGCAATAGTTTTTAGTGAATACACTATTGGTCACATATTGACCCAACGTTTGGCATCAAAACCCATTTGACATGGTTCCTGAACTCACTCTCTACTCTCACTTTTGTAAAAAAAAAACCTAACACTTATCCATTTGTTATTTATATCCGTATTAATAACATAACTGGCTAATATAATAATATAATTGGATCATATCCCTCTGCAAAATTTCTTTTAACTTTTATCTTTAGTTGAGGCTTAGTGTTATGGCAATAATCTCACCTGATCTTAAGTGACGATATGGCCCAAGTTCGTAGACACGCTAAACCTGTGGAGGAACTGGCTCTCAAGTGCAGCTGCCGGAACACACCTATTGGTATTTGGTGGCAGATTTTCAACTTAAGGGTGATAGCTACCCATGCGGGCATTAGAAACAGCATTACCACCATGCTATGGTTTCCTCACGATATTTTCCTTAACCGAAAGCTCAAGCTCATTGTAGGTAGATTCGAACTCACGTCCCATGATAAGGCGTTCCTACACGCTACCACCGAGCTTAATTTAACTTTTATTTTCTTTTATTTAAGTTCTTAATGTCAGCTGTTAGTTTTCCTTGTAATAAATAAATAAATAAATAAATAAAAAATTATTTATCTCAAACGTTTCTACATTTTTCTACCGAACGATTCGGGTAAGAGAATCATCAGAGTTGGCAACCCAGTCGAGTGAAATGTCAAACACTGAAATGAAAAAAAAAAAAAAAAAAAGCTTGTATACCTGTAAAGTGCCAATCTTAGCGATAATAAGTTGAGATCCGGTGTCGTAGTTTTCCGTGTTCTGTACTGGATTCTTCAGAAAATACAATTTCTTTAACCGTCGAAGCCTGTTCAGTTCACTCAGCGATCTCCACTGGAAACGATTTCAATAATATTTATAACGCATAAATATAAATATTTTTATATAAATTATATAAATAAATAAAAAAAAAACAACTTTCTATTAACGAATTCACAACATGTAAAGAATAGCTTTATAATGTAAACAAAAGTTTTTCTTAGCCTATATATGGACCGTTTATTTTGAAAGTGGTGTGAGTCCATTTTTGAGAAAAATGAGCTATCACGTAATTCATGGTTAATTTAATGTAATTTTTTTTATATGTAACTAGTCCGTGTTTAAGTTCTCAAAAAAATCCCATGTTTTGTACAACTTAAAATCGGTCGGTAAATGAAATTGCATTATCAACAAATATAGTAGTAACCTTTAATTTTCTCGAAACAATAGAAAATGGACTTACACCACTTTCAAAATAAACGGTCCATATATAGGCTAAAAAAAACTTTTTTTTACATTATAAATCTTTTACGGTCCATATAGAGTGGTGGTCACATAATTAAAGACACACCTCAACTAACCACAAAAATGTACTTATGATGCCACTGTTAGCTAAAATAGGTTTTAAATCCAGTTAAATTGTTGTTAAACCATAGATTACGATGTGTACTTACAATGTGGGACAGAAAAATAATTTTGTTCCGTACTACTTTAAACACTGATCACTGTGGGAACGTAACACAATGTTTTTGACCTGTTATTATCATTTGGCTGGCCAAATAAAGACAACAGAAGTGCTTATAAAGCTTCTGATTACAGTCACTTCAGTCTTATAAAAATGATTTATATATATATATATATAAAATAAACTTTACTTCCCTTGGTCATCGCATCACATGTGAACAGATGGAACAATTTCGCTAATTCTTTTTTGATGTGTTAATTATTGTCAGTTGAAAGTTCTAATGAAAGGAAAAATTAAGGGATTTGAGTGGAGCATTAGAAAATTTTACGAAAATTTATAAAAATTTAACGCTAATGTTATTTTACGTAATTATCAGTTGTCATAGCACATTACAGTAGTAATTATACTATATTTTTGAATAATATTTTTGAATGCAGGACAACGTCTGTCGTGTCAGCTTGTTGTAAACAATAATAGAAGTGTTCTGAATTAAAAAAAAAGAAAAAAATCGACACCTGTTTTTTTGTTTTGCCACGTATTTTCATGACACGTCGATGTCAGTTGAAAATCTAATTCATTTAGTTCAAATTAGTACGTATTAAGTCAATTAATATGGGAAAAAACGAGAGTTGCGATTCGTCTACTAGAAAGATTATTTGAAACTTTCATAACAAAGGTTGGTCATACAGAAAAATATCAAACCACTTAAACTGTTCTAAGGTCATGGTCATAAATGCTATTAAACATTTCAAGAAGTTCAGTGCGACTGAAAACGTACCAAGAAAACGGAAACCAAGAAAAACTACTCCGCAAGTGGACTTTAGATTGGTGTTGTTGGCAAAAATAGGACTGTTCAAATTATATTTTTGTTAATGTATGATGCAGCAGGATCTAAGAGTATGTCTGCAAGAACAATTAGACAGAGACTATGTGAGACAAATTTGTACGATAGAGTGTCTTGCTGTGTCTCACCATTGAAAACTAAATTGCTAGAACAAGATTAATGTTTCCTAAAAAATATGCAAACTGGACTGAGCGAGCATGGAAACATGTAATTTTTTCTAATGAATTGAAAATCAATATAATTGATTCTGATAGAAAACAATATGTTAGACTTTCCCCCAAAATGAAATGTATTCAATGTATACAAAGAAAGTAGTCTAGCATGGAGGCGGACATATCAAAGTAAGAGGCTGTTTCTGGAGTTGGTGTCAGACCTGATAGCAAGATAGAAGGCGACATGAAGAAATTCCAGTACACGAATATTTTAGAATAAGCCCGTCTGCCCAATGCTGAGGAAAATTTACCAGTCATTTGCAGTTTCCAATAGGATAATGATCCAAAACACTGCAAAAGTAGTAAAAGATACCATAAGAAACCAGTACGTCACAGTTTCTTGATTGGCCCACATTAAATCCAATTGAAAATTTATAATATCAATTGAAGAAGGAAGTGGTGGCAAAGCGGATGTCAGACATTGACCAACTTTTCAAAGCTCTTAGTAAAGAAAGAAAAGTTGTGAAGAAGCTTGTACAAAATTAGTCACTTGAAGGCCTAAGAGGTGTTGATTACTGCCAAAGGACATGCCCCCAAATATTGAAATGTACTAAACTGTTTTATAAATGTGTCAGGAATTTTGTGTTGTGATAATTTTAATAATAACAATATATTTTTTATTTCTCCTAAGCAAATCCGAGTGTCTTTTATTATATGGCTAGATGTTTGTACGGTTCTAATACTTTCAATTAGAATAAACCGGAAAAAGATTAGGAACAGTCAAGTTTTTTTAATACAATTTTAGTTAAACATTTCACAAAACCTACACAAATATTTTATATTTCATTAACAATTTCCAATGGTAGTTTATAACAAATATTGGGAGGTATGGCTTAGTAATTTTAATATGCTTTCAGTGTCTGTAATTACATGACAATCACTATATAGCTCGGTAATATTGTGTACGACTTCGCGTCAAGATACTTGAGTTCGAATCCAACCACCTACAATGAGCTTGAGCTTTCGGTGAGAGAAAACATGGTGAGGAAACCATAGCATGGTGATAGAGCTTTTTAATGTCCGCCTGGCTGGCAACTACCCTCAAGTTGAAAATCTGCTGCCAAATACCAATAGGTGCGTGATGGCAGTTGCACTTGAGAGCCAGTTCCACAACAGGTTTAGCGTGTCTACCCATTACGCTAAACCTATGCTAAATGATACTAAAACATATTTTTTAAACCTTTTTGATTATAAAATTACTCTTATTGGTGGTAGTAACATAATGTTAAATAACCTTCATCAATTATTGTGCTATTAAATAGAAAATTAATATAATTAGTATAAATGTTTGGGATCTAGATGTTCCTATAATTACTGTGTACAAAGAAACCAAAGGATTAGTAAGAAGTTCCTTTTTATATATATTTATATTAAGATTAAAAGCGGAAAAGTTTATTTGCTTGCTTGTTTAAACACACTATGCTTAGGAACTACCTGTGGGATTTCAAGATGGTGGAAACGCTAAACCTGTGGAGGAACTGGCTCTCAAGTGCAACTGCCGGAACACACCTATAGGTATTTGGTGGTAGATTTTCAACGCGAGGATAGTAGCTAGCCAGGCGGGCATTAGAACAAACCCTACCATCATTTTGAAGCGATGATAGCTTCAAGGGACGCGAGTTCGAATCCAACCACCTACAATGAGCTTGAGCTTTCGGTGAAGGAAAACATCGTGAGGAAGCCATAGCATGGTGGTAGGGCTTTTTCTAATGCCCGCCTGGGTAGCTACCACCCTCAAGTTGTAAACCTGCCGCCAAATACCAATAGGTGTGTTCCGGCAGCTGCACTTGAGAGCCAGTTCCTCCACAGGTTTAGCGTGTCTACCAACTAGGTCCATATCGTCACTTAAGATCAGGTGAGATTATGGCCATAACGCTAAACCTTAAGTATTAAAAAAAAAACATCATCCTATGGATTCATCACAACTCAAACTCACAGTCGGTGGATTCGAGCTATCATCGCTTCATAAATATCGATAATAAAATTGACTATAGACATATTCTCAGCGAATACATACATCGTTAATCCGGTTTCGGTTCAAAAACAACACCTCCAAATGTTCAAACCCGTCGACTTTCGAGTTCCCCGGGTCATCATTGAAACGTATCTCGTTCAGGAGGCAGTCGTTCATACTGAGCACTTTCAGATTCATCCTGCCCAGGTTCAGAACCTCCTGCCACGAGTCCACGGGGTTCCCATCGAGCCTCAAAACCGTCAGGGTCCGTAACGTGACCACCGGTGGGCTTATCCGCTGTATGCGGTTGTAAGCCGCTACAATCTCCGTTATTTTAGGCCACAGGTGGGACAGTACGAGTATATCCGCCCACTCGTAATCGCACACGGATATGTTTAACTTCTCAAGGCTCGCGAAGTTTATCGAGAGTTGGGTTAGAGTTTCCTCAGGGATTTCAATGGCCATGCGATTTTTGCTGAAAACAATTAGATTTCATAATGGAAGCTTATTGTAAAAAAAAAAAAAAGTGTGCAGTTCACACGAGGTACAAGTGAAACTTTAAAAAATGTAAAGTTCATAATACATACTAACATATGTATAATGCTCGGACACTGTAAGAAACACTGTAAAATGCCTTCTATCTCATTCTCTCGTACGTTAAATACTATAGATGTACATAGTTTTCTCTTTTTACTGTCGCTATTTCGTTTCAGCTAGTTTTAAATCATAATTCACGGTGGTAGGACTTTTTCTAATGCCCGACTAGCTAGCTACCATACACAAATTAAAAATCTGCCGCCAAATATCTATATGTGTGTTCCGGCAGTTGCACTTGAGAGCCAATCCCTTCACTAAAATTAGAATCTCCACCATCTTGGGTCATACCGTCACTTAAAATCAGGTGAGATTGTGACCATAACGCTAAACCTTAACTGTACAAAAGAAGATGCTGAGGAAGTTTTCGCTTCGTAATTCGTGGGGCATCTAAGGCTGTGATTCGAAGATAGGATCAGAATCAAAAATATAAATTCTATGATATGTCACGTTTCGTATCGTTTCGATACGCACAATTTTTTTTACTTTATAGGCATCGTATTATTATACCAAGTATAATTCTCAGTATCACATATTTTTATCAAAAACGGTCTATTCTCGCTAATAACTTGGAACAAATGCTCCATATTATCACGCTCCCCATTGTAACGTATACAAGAAACTCAGAAATTAACCTATCTCCCTAAGTTATCTCCGTCATCCGGCTTGTATTAGTAGTTTCAGAGTACGCGCATGTACTATAGGTTTAACGTGCCCACTATCTTAGTCCACAGCGTCACTTAACATCAGCCGGGATTGCGATCAAACGCTAAATTTATAAATTATAAAAAAAGCTAAAGTTAAACGGATTTTAACGCGATTTCAGCCTTCGTGGTCACGGTGGGTGTGAGTTGTCCAGAAAAGTTGACGTTATAGTGTCTACCTTCAGTTTACAATTATTTTATCGATCACCGTAATAAAATCCGTTTACATTAGTTTTATATCGATGAGTAATGTTCGCGTAAACATGAGAAATCATTAAGGTAATGTAAAATCACATAACAGAAGTGAAACAAAGTGTACGAGAGTCGGACAAAAACACACAACTGACACAATAGTTTTATTACATCTATACATTATAATATTGCATGGTAGGTAGGGCTTTTTCTAACGCCCGCCTGGCAAGCTACCCTCAAGTTGAAAATCCGCCACCAAATACCTATAGGTGTGTCCCGGCGGTTGCACTTGAGAGCCAGTCATTCCACTAGGTTTCCTGGGTACACCATTTTGAGTCACATCGTCACTTAACATGAGATGAGACTGTGGCAATAACACTTACCTTATAAACTACTTAAAAAGGGCCAATGTGTTCATTTTAACTCGATACAAAAAGGTGTGTCATTAAAGTCACTGAAAACGTAATTTATAGGTATTTAGTGGACGCACCATCTTGGGCAACATCGTCACTTAAAATCAGGTGAGATTGTGGCTATGACGCTAAATATTAACTACAAAAAAAATAACCTGAGATCAAGTTCCTGCAGGTCCGGCAATTGCGCAGAAAGCTGTATAACTTCGCGCCAATTCGAGAAAAGGTTGCAGGAGACATCAAGACTCCTAACATTGGGACAGAGGGGGGCGACGTCGCCCGCCTTCGCTACGTTCTGATCGTGGACGCAAACTTCCAGAAGACGATCGAACTTTCTAGAATCCAACCGTATACAAAGTGTAAACTCAATTGCGCAATTTTTCTTTCTTTTTTTTTAGGGTTTACGCACTTTTTCTCACTTTATTATTAGGGATTTCGCATTTTTTCTTTCTTTTTTTTTAGGGATTACGCATTTTTTCTTTCTGTTTTATTAGTGACTGCGCATTTTTTTTTTATTATCTCATCTCTATTTCTCCACATCCTTGTCCTTAAACAAGGCGTGAAGAAGTATTTAGCAGGCCGGCATGGCAGCTGCGACTGACGGAAGACATTACCGCTTTCGACAGTCACCACTGTCCCTGGACCGTACTGAGCTTACCATCAGGTGAACTACGATCATTCTGGCGAGCCAGGATTAAAAAAAAGTCTTCACAAAATAACAACAAAACTAAGAACAAATACTTTAACTATATTTCACATCAGCTGTGTTTGCGTGTTAGTGTAAGTGGAATAGAAAATCTATACTAATGAAGAGGAAAGTTTGTAATAAACTCAAGAACAACATGACAGATTTCAGAAATTCTTTCACCATTAGAATGCTACTTTAGCCCGAGTAAAATACGCTAAATAACATATATTTTTTTTATGAAATTGATTACACAAAATTTTACTTACACGCGAACGGATTCGCGTACATAGCTAGTGATTAAATAATTCTAGGCAACATTTGAACTTTTTCCAATACACCTTTAGTCCTACTGGTGGTAGAGTGATGTTAAATAATGCACTTAAATTTTCCGCAATAATTGGTCTATCATATACAAAAATATTTTTTTAGAAATCGATTAGCAGTTTCTGAGATTAGTGCGTTCAAACAAACAAACTCTTCCGCTTTATAATATTATAATATAGATTTAGATAGAATAATTGTCCTGTATGGGACTCGAACCTACGATACTTCGGCGCAGCGTTTGCTAAGAGGCTACATCTTTAACCGCTAGGGCGACCGAGAAGTCGTCTGCCCGTTTTATGGCGTATTATATCTTTTGTTGCTAAATTATGTTTAAAATCACTATTAAAATTAATAATTGAATCTATATTGTTTTTTATTTATTTATATATTGATATTTTAATCGTCATTCTATCCAATATTGATGATAAATTAGATAGAAAATTAGTGATACAGTTGTTTGTTTTATGGCGTATTATATCTTTTCTTGCTAAATGATATTTAAACTAACTCACATTTAAAAGTAATAATTAAATCTATTTTTTTTTTTATTTATTCTTATTTTAGTCGTCATTCTATCCACTATTGATGACAAAATAGAAAGTTAGTGATAGAGTTCTTTTTTCACTAAATGTACTAACTAACTAACTCACTGTTTCTGATGTATCTTCTCAAAACCGACCATCTCTATGAAGGGTGCCCCCATCTCCCTCTTCCACTCGTTGATGACTGTTCTTCGATGAGCAGCGACTGTCTCATCCTGTAATGATGTAACCCAAATTCAGTTCTCGTTTGAAACCCATACGCAAATATCTCCAAAGATGTTATTTCCATTTCAGAGTTTTTATTGCTGTGTTATTAGAGTTTAAGCTTAAAGACTACAACGAAGATTCGAAATGATAGCTCAGTGGTAGCGTGTACGAACGCCATGTCAATGGTAATGAGCTCAAATCCTTGCAACGAGCTTGAGCTTTCGGTAACGGTAAACATAGCGATGAAACTGTTGCATGGTTGTAGGGCTTCTAATGCCCGCCTGGCAAGCACACTTTTCTTTATTTAATAACATGGTGTTTAAAATCTTTTTTAAGGACTCCCTCATGCAAACGCATTACCCGGGCTGAGGCCAAAGGCGTGAGGAGTGTCTGGTGTCTCATCAGGTGCTTATTACTCAATACTACTCCCTAAAATGCACTACCCAAACACTTCAATCTCCCATGTTGACAAAGGCCAGGAATAGCTTACGCAATTCTTCAAGTCTCTGGGGCGAAGACTAGCTACCATCCTCAAGTTGAAGATCTGCTGCCAAATAAATATAGATGTCTTCCAATTACACTTAAGAACCAGTCCCCCCACAGGTTTAACATGTTCACCAACTTGGACTATATTGTCACTTAACATCAGATAAGATTGTAGCCACAACGCTAAACCTATAAACTATAAAAAAAGATTAAATCAATAAAGCAGTAATCTCCAATCATGCACTGTTTTGAACTAGAAGCGATGATAGCTCAGTGGTAGTGTGCACGACTTCGCGTCAAGGGACGTGGGTTCGAACCCAAGCACCTACAATGAGCTTGAGCTTTCGGTGAAGGAAAACATCGTGAGGAAACCATAGCATGGTGGTAGGGCTTTTTCTAATGCCCGCCTGGCTAGCTACCACCCTCAAGTTGTAAAACTGCCGCCAAATACCAATAGGTGTGTTCCGGCAGCAGCACTTGAGAGCCAGTTTCTCCACAGGTTTAGCGTGTCTACCAACTTGGGCCGTATCGTCACTTAAGATCAGGTGAGATTATGGCCATAACGCTAAACCTTAAGTATAAAAAAAAAAGACCTTAGCGGATATTACTAAAAGTGTGAAACCTCTTCCCAATCTCCACCAGTATGTAGGATTGAGAGTTACCAGGGTACCCTTTTACTATACTATGATATACTAACATGGTTTCCAAGGTCAGCAAAATGGCTGTAATACCCCTGGTATTGCAGCTGTCTATAGACAACAGTAACTATTTACCATCAGATGAGTATGCTGCCTGTTTCCTGCACTTTAGCATTAAAAATGATAATACATGATAAACTAGAAATAAAAGACTCAGACTCTTAAACACATAAATGTGTGAAACCTTACTAATATAATATACTATATACTAATATAATTATAAATGTGAAAGTGAGTTTGTTTGGTAAGCTTTCACGTCTCCACTGAATAGATTATGATGGATTTTGGTATAGAGATAGAAAGGGGTGATAAACCACTTTTTCTTATGAAAAACTTATATGAAATGGGGTAAAGATAGGCATAAACTTCATATGAAACTTTTATTACTTTATCTTTATCATAATATTTACTTTAAACTTTAGAGAACAATTGCTTATAATTTTGTATTTTTGGTAATAATGTCTAGCTGTATTGACCAATAACATTAAATTAATAATTTAATAGCATTTGATAGAATAATTATTACTGTATTGATCAACAATGAATGGTTGACAAAATCAATATTAACATGAGCATAGCCACAGGTAAAAGTTAGCACATAATAAAGTCTGCCCCCAAATACAAATAGGCTTGTTCCGGCAACACACCTACAATTCCTCTGGTGTTGTGGGTGTTCATGGGTGGTGATGATCACTTACCATCAGATGACATGCTTGCTCGTTTGTCTGCTATTACATTAACACATTATCAGGACTACAGAAATACAAGTACTATTCTCAAGAGATAAAAAAAAATGTTTAGATTGATGGAATCTGAATTAATGTTAGTAAAGCCACTGGCAAAAGATGGGGTTTAATATATTACACTATGCTTTTAGATTTTATATTAGCTCTGTAATTTTCTCTTTATACACTAATAGTTGAAGAATTAATATACTATGTGCACTTATCAAGTGATTAAACTAGCTATGAAGATACTGGGGACTCCAACTTGGAAGGCAGGTAATTATACATATTTAGACATTAGTAAAATAAGGATTGCAGTAATTCCTACTAATATTATAAATACGAAACTGAGTTTGTTTATTTGTGTATAATGTATAAACTTTGGTATAGAGATAGATGAGATTTTGGAAACAATTATAGGCTACTTTACACCCAAAAACCTATTGGAAGTGTGAGTAAAGAGTTGCATAAACTTTGTATGAAACATTTTATCGCATTATCTGATTTAGTTCGACAAAATCAATATCAACATGAGTGAAGACGCATATTAGATCTAGTTATAATTATTAAGAACCAACAACAATAAAAAACTTCCATGTTACAATTCTGAGAAATAATGTATAACATAGGCACCAGTTGCAGAGGGTCAGAGGCTCTTACACCCCCCATTTCAAGAAAAAGTTACATATAAATGTTTTTTTTTTTAATCTGTAAATAAAACCTTACATATAACATATGTTGATATAACATATTTGTATAAATTATGATTTTAATTAATACTAGTGTATTGATACTAGCATGCCACCCTCAACATAATCCTGGGAGTGTCCACTAGTGGAAATATAACGACTGGACACCTAGAACCTACATAATAAGAAGTAAATGCTTGGCCTTACCTCCTACACAAAGATTATAAGTATGAATCACCATTACAATATAGTAAACACAATTTTTAAATTATATTACAATTAGCGAAAATAATTGTATGTATGTACCTCGCGGTCTCCGTAATATTTTCTTATGGCGTCCGCGCAAGTCCTGAACGGTGCGATCTTGTTGGGTCGAACAAAAGAACCAGCACCAGGGTTCGATGTTTTGAAGTATTGTACTCCGTCCACACTGCCGTCATGTTTCCCCCTTGCAATGTTATCCCACTCGACGCCGTACCATATCCCTTTGTAGCCCTGAACCTCACCAATATATTTCACTGTACCAAATTCATCATTACATTTAATCCTGCTTCCAATGTGCACTTGGATATCCGCGTCCTCAACGCCATTGTGGCTATCCATGGCGCCGCTGCAAAATTTTGGCAATAAATTAACAGGCATAGCGCCCACCATTATTTTTTGTTTTTAAATAAGGAATTGTTTATCTTTATGAAAAACAGGCTGATCTTTTTCCCGAAAAATTGTTTATGTTTTTTTTTGTAACTATAACGCCTGGACACAAACCCTTTAAGCTTGACTACATGTTAAGCTTCAAACACGATTTTAAGAAAATCGTTGCTCCCTGGTTAAACCTGCTTGGAGTGTTTTTGCCCAACTTAAAATGTTTATAATAATATTTACATCTACTTCGTAAACAGTTTATCAAAAATAAGATTGCACATATTATATTATATAGGACGAAATAACGTAACTTCATAAAATGAAATAAAAATTATAACATGAAAGATCATGATCTAGCCAAAGTTGTCAAAAAAACTTTCTCAAAAACTTAAATCGCTCATAAATTATATTCTTTTCATGAAAGTTACATATAGCATTAAATTGTTTTTCACGTGTTTTTTGTCATCATGAGATTCAGATATTAAGGTTCGTTCAATTCGAACTATATATAGTGCTTTCGCGTATTTAGTTGGGAGCAGGAGCTCTGTCCACATGGATCTACACTATAATACTTTCTTATATAAACCTAATTCAGCTGATCCAGGATAACTTATTAAGCTGAGTATTGAGAGAATGTCGCCAAGGAAAAAAAAATGGTATTAATGATTTTGAGTACGTCTCAGATAGTGATCAGAACGCTTGCAACATGCCTTCAGCTGTAGACACGACAAAAACGTCAGTAAGGACTGATTATGACGTTACTAAATAAAGTGAAATGAAAAACCGCGGTAGTGTGGATCACCGTTGTGAGCGCTATCTGAACGCCTTCTTTATTAGAAGTTTGTAATGACTGAAGTAATGTAAATGCGAATAAGAAATATAAGAGTCTGGCAACAAATTTTTACTGGCCTCTGTTGGCAATGTTGTCTAAAATGTCATTTCGATTGTCATTCTGTCAACAACAAATTATTTAGGTTACCAGCTCTAAAACATAAAATAGCCCCACAGACTTACTTTTCTTTAAAATTATTATGTTTGTTTTAGAGGACTTCAAATAAAATATTAGGTCACTTTCAAATCAACTAACAGAATTATCGTAGTTGCTATCGTACCAGAAGCAGACATTTACTTCGCTTTATATGTTATAAACTTTTATCACCTAGATTGAAGCCACAGATATGATGAATCAGTCATATGTTAGCCGATTCAAATAGAATGTAGGCCTTAAAAATTTACTGAAAACTATTATGAGGTCAGCACATATCCTTATCTAATTTGTAAGAGGTGTGATTTGCGATTTTCAGGAGTATAAAGGTTATCCCTTTGTTTTTTTACAACACCTAGTACTTTCGATAATTTCTAATCTATTCAGTCTGTAACCTACGAAACAGACGAACTCGCGAAATAGCGGATTTATATATTTATACACATTTTTAAAAATAAAGACATATAGACTTTCAGTAATTACTTTGTACGTCGTCTTGTTTTCCTGTTAATTTATATATTTATTTCATATATGTTGAATTCTCATAAAAATTAAATTAACAGATAACTTACTATGAAATAAAAATATAATGAACGAAGAAAGCATTTCAGTCATCCACACCATTTTACATAATATAACATTTAATTAAAATAACACAATTGTTATACTTTTACACATTTTTTTAAACTAAACCATGTATAATTAATAGTGCATAGTTGTTAACATTTCTCATTCGTAAATACAGACCGATGTTAATCGTTATAGGCTGACATCAGTGAAGTCATAGGCTAGCAAGATTCGGACTTGCCGCCGATTCGTTGATATATGCTAGTACACGAACGCGAATTTTGCGGCATTTACGCCCGTCGTGTGCCCGTCCGGCTCTGGTTCAATGATTCATTTATTTTCACTCGTTTCAGTGAGGCGCTAGCGTCATCTCGTTTGCGGCTCTCAAAAACGGGAAACTGGGGACGTGAAAAGTGTTTTTTTTTGACAAAAATGGCCACCGAATATAATGTCGTGGACGTTTATGCCAGTCGATAAAGAAAATTGTTGTTCGTGAAGTGTAAAATGCATTTTATAAGTGAACAATTGTGACGTGCTGTGCAATAGTGCATACGGATTGATCTCAAATCTCAACAAAGGATAGATAGCATCAAAATGAGGTATGTATCGAGTTCATCGTACCATCCTTTAGTTAGCAAAACAAATAAATATATACTTTAGCTATCGTAAACGCGTCGATTTATTTATGCCCAGAGGGAATTTATTGCTTCATCGTGTTTCATTTTTATTCTCGGCTCGCGTTTTTTCACTTATAATAACAACGTAAACAGTACGGGCGTGCTTTAACGGATCATCGATTAGTTGACACTGAATTTAATTATTAGCTATTTATGAATGACATTGTGATTGCTGGCTGTTTGTAATCAGTTCCTAAGCTTCGGTTAATTTATTGCTTCGATACGTTTTTCGAAAAAAGTCTGCATTGATTTTTCATTCGCATTGCAAGATAACATACCCCACACGGCGTTTTGTACTATTTTTCTCCCTTTGTTTACTGGTTAACGGTTCGTACTGACCTTGTACTTTATCGAATAACAATTTTGTTAAAATGGGGACATACAAGAATGCTGTAGGGACTCTATGTACGTATAGTTTCGTAGAAATAGGGTGGCATGCGACCCCCGTTCGAGGGTGTTCCTAATAACGTTATTGCATATGACTAATAAAACCTACCCCATCCCAGTATTAGGAAGCGCGAAAGAATTTTCCTATATGTCTTATTGGATTTATCATTACCTGATATATAATTAAAGCGATTAGGTAAATGAGCTGCAAATCTGTTGGCATTGATAATTTTGGTTTTTATAAATAAATCTTGGTTTATATAAATAGTATATTGAGATAAGTTTTAATTAATATACAAGTGTCTCATTTCTTGATAGGTTTAGTGTTCATAAGATATGAACAATTTAACATTTTATTCACAAAAGCTTTAAAGAATAATTTAAATGACTATGAGATAAAGTACCAATATTATGCAAGTTTAAGGATGTTAATATAAGCAATCACACACATTATTAGACTTGGATTATAAATCTCCATACCTTTTTAATGTTGTTTCTGTGAAAGAATAGTACAACTTAGTTTTATTCTCATTATTCTAGTCTCTTTCAATAATGTGTTTAATAAAAACCTTATTTTGTTTTATTAATATTTTTGAATTATTGTTACAACTGTTAAGTTACATGGATGACCAAGCTTAGCTCTTTATTTTTTTCTTACAAAATATATATTTAGGTATGAATCATATATTGAATAAAAGATTTTACATATGTATGAATATAATTAATCATGTAATTAAAAAAATCGCGTTTTACGAAAAATACAACTATATAGTTAGGTGAATTAAATAAAGCAAGAATCTGTCTAAATACAAAATTTCATTGAATTTGTTAGAGCCGTTTCTGAGATATGCAGCATTTATGTACATATATACAAGAATTACTCATTTAATATTATATATGTTATTTTTATCTATGAATTACCCTAAATAGTTTATATAGCTTTACAGGTTTATTCAGGATAATACTTGATTTAATTGCCTGTGTGATATTAAACAATTTTATAAAGCATGAGGTAAAATAATTCTATTAATTAACTAATTCATTTATTCACAAAACAAACAGTTCTTTATCCCTATTAATATATACATAATAAATTATCACATTCCAATAAAGTTTACACATTCATCATACAAACAAACATACAATGTCAAACATATTATTTGAATTCCCTAAAAAAAAAGCCCACCCACTGTGCTATGATTTCATTATGATTTTTTTCCTACATAAAAAGCTCAGGTTCCTTGCAGGAATTTGAAATCATGTTCATTGATGCTGTGTCTGCATACATGATCAACTTACCATTGTTGCTTGAAATCCTCTTGCTGAGAGCTTTGTAGGCCAGCAAAAGATAGAGAGGTAGTTATATGGTATGTCAATGCCTGAAAAAGTCCAGATATGTTCTCCTGTTGGACATTAGAAATTTGTCTTCCTTATCACTGAGGTTGTCAGGGGTTGAAGAGAAAGTCATTTGATATTGATATTTATACTTTTTAAATATACACTATTACATAGCCAATTACATACTTATAATATCTGATAATATTAAATAGTTATGGGAGGTTACTATGTCTCAGGCTGAAACTAACTAAAGAGTTCTGGTGGCCGCATATGACGCATCAGCGAATAGTTCCCTGTATCCTGTGTAAGCAATACTGTCGATACAGAAGAAGCATGATAGTTGTACTTGGTCTCTGCCAGAATGGGGAATTGAGTGTTGCTGTGGTATACTTTTTAGTGGATTTTTAGCATCTCCACACATCCCTCTTGTAGCCAGCAAGCCAATGATCAGCTCTAATCAAACCAAAAATCTTTATTCAATTTAGGCCCTAAGTCGGTGCTTATGAATGTCAAAACTACTACCAGTTCGGAAAGTATCAACACAGTCATCAAGAAGAAACTGACAAGAAACTCTATCTACATCTTTTTTTAGGTTGTATTCTTATCTTTTTATATAATAGTTTAATGTCTTACAGTAGTTATTAGCGGAGTACAGAGAGGGGTGTCAATTCCAAACACCAGAATCACTCACATATCAATTCATCTTATAATTGCCGTTCTGATAAAGAACTTAATTGCATCTCTATGTTTGTACTTTCTATACCATTAAGTAGAATTCAGTAACTTTACAGTGCTGTGATAAAAAAAAACTTAGATAGTCAAAATAGTTTTAATATTTTTAATTATATTGTTATTTATATAAACAGTATGTTAACTCTTTCAAAAAATATGTCTAAACAGTATGCTCATTTTAGTAAATTGGCAATAATATTTTAATAACAAATAGCTTTAGTTGAATCAAATGTTTTCCCATAATGTTACTATTTTATTAGGAAGTCAACCTTGATCTTTATTTTAATATATACCATAGTTGTAGTATTTATGTCTATAGATGGCATTATAAATCAAGGTTTGAATTAGTAGTAGTAATAATATTCATCCATTTTGGAAGGCAAAGGAATCAATAGATACTGCCAATTCTTCAAAAGTCTTTGAATTTGTTAAATAATAAGCTAAAATTAGTATACCAGAGACTATATAGCATACTTAAATTAATGCCTATGATGAATACTTTGATAGATCAGCCTGTGTTTAGTTATTAAGAATAACTATTCAACTGTAAGCTGCATATGGTATAAGTCGTAATGCTACAGAATGAAAATAATTATCTTTTGGAGTGTTAGGCGATATCTTAACTTGTCCTATTGTGTTTTTATTTAAATTCATTACTTACGTAAATTCGCTTTTCGTTATATAATATTAGTGACATTTTGATATAGCATGATTACGCATATATAAATGAATTTAATTATAAGTAATATTTCGGGTTACGGTTCGATAGTTGTAACAAAAACTCTTTAAATGGTTATAAGTTAATGTTTTTATATTATAAGTGAAAAATATCTAGATACGGCATAGGCGCTCCAAAAGTGGCAAACTGATTATGTGCCAGTTGGCACACGCAAACCCCAGTTTCGCGTCGGCGTTCAAGGAAGTATGTTGTGTACCGCTTGAAATATCAAATGCCCTAAGTCAACCGAAAATCTCTATACTGTAAACTATACAAACATAATTTCTAAACTATTTTCATTGATAATTGGATATATTAATAAAGTAAAATATGTCTACCCGTAAAACTTTTCCTTGCAAAAAGAAACGTTTATAGTGTAGACGACGCATAGCAATGTATACATGTCTCTTTTTCGCGCCCGATGTAGAAACATACTGTCCTACTTGCCAATTTATTGCGATAATACTATGTGTGCATTAGTGCCACTTGTTTTGGCCAAATATTACGGATAAAGGTATCTATCCTTACTAATATTATAAATACAAATGTGAGTTTGTTTGTTACACTTTCACGTATATACCGTTGAATCTATTGTCAGGAAATTTAGTATGTAGTTAAATGGGATCTTGGAGACGGTGATAGGCTACTGTTCTTTGGGAAAAACTTATTGGATGTGAGGGCAAAGAGAGGTATAAACATTTTATTGCGACATCCAATATGTTTCGTGAAATCGATATTAAAGAGATCGAAACCGCAGGTAAGAGCTACTTTTTATTTAGTATAAGGCATCTATTATGTGAGCTGATTTTCGATCCCCCCTCACCTCCAGTTGAGATCTTAGATTTTGTTTGATCCCCGCCCCGCTCACTTAATTTCACTAAAGAATTTTCAAAATGCATGCATTCAATCTAAATGAGCTAAGCTGCGTTTGATTACATTGGTGTTATAAAAAAAAAACAATTGGATTAATTCTACTTAAGACTAGTTACGTTTGGGCGGAAAACAATTCTTATTTAATGATTTCTTAGGTTTACGCGAATATTATTCATTGAAATAAAACGAATTTAAACGGATTTTATCGCGGTTATTTATTGATTTTGATCCCGACATTTCGAAAGCTTTTCAGCCTTCGTGGTCACGTGGCGGACTGAGGTGTAGGTTGTCCAGCAAAGTTTTCTGGAAAAGCTTTCGAAACGTCGTGATCAAAATCAATAATTAACCGCGATAAAATCCGTTTAAATTAGTTTTATTTCAGTTCTTATTTAATTTACACAAATAAAAAAAAACAATTTAAGATAAACAACTTACGAATTTTCATCTAAAATTGCTTCTTTTACAAATCGAGTAAACTTTTTTTCAACATAAAAGTTTCCGGGAGAACAAACTTGATCTCTTCAGCTAAGAAATAAAATTGTTGCAATATTTCTTGTGATAAGAATGCCCATTTTATCAAAAAAATTGTTTTTTTTCGTCAGTGTAACCTAGTTTTCTCGCAATTTTGCACTATGTCTTGCGGAAAAAAATACGTGATATCTGCCACCTCTCGGATTGACCCCCCAACCCCCTAAACGTTTGACGTAATTAATGGACGCCCCCTTAACATTGAATTATATTAAAATGTATACATTAAAATTCGTCGAAACAGGCTCAATGGTTTAGGCGTGAAAATGTTACCTAAACAGCTACTTTCACACGTATTATATTAATTTGGATTCTAATTAATATATATCTTTATATAAAGAAAAATATTTATATCTAAATATGCATATATTTTTTATTTATTTATATTAGTTTGGGGCAAAATATCTTTGTATTTTAATTAAAATTTAAGATATTTTTTTTATTAATGTTTATTAACATTTAACTACAGTATATACATGCCATTTTGTTCAATGCCTTTCTACCATCTGGTAGGTAGTACCATTATCCCGTTGCTGTAAAAAGTTTAGGAATTTTTGATCAAAAAAACCCAATAAGTAGATTTGACAGTCTTTATAGTTTACTAGGTTTTTTTTTTATTTAATCTATTTTGTACACCTTAAAACATATAATTCTACATAACAAATAATTTGGTCAGTACAAAGGTCGGCCTTATTGCTAATAGCAATCTCTTCCAGCCAACTTTTAGATGAATATGTTCTGTGGAGTAGAATCAGGGGTATTTTGGATGTCTAACTACAATCAAACTTAAGAACCTACATATTAAAGACATTTGAACTGTAACATAGATATGAAGTATACTACAATATGAAAATATATACAACATACGGACTGCATAGTAATAAAACACAAATGTGACATACAAATGTATCACACAAACGTAAAATTAACATATAGCACTTGTGTTAAAAAGGCATATAGTATATTTTGACAGAATTTTTAAATATGTCCACTATTTGCGCCTTCCTCAGAGAAACAGGTAATGCATTCCATAATTGCGCAGCTTGGACTGCGAATGATTTTGCGCTAAAATTTGTGGAGTGAGTCGGGACTTCAAGCGTTATATTTTCTGACTATCTTAAATTGCGTGTATGCGTATCGCGAAGGAAATTAAAACGTCTCTTTAGGTAAGAAAGAGCGGTAGAGTTAAAAAGAGTAGTGTGTAGCAGAAATAGAGAACGAGAATTTCGGCTTCGCTCACGTTAATATTGGGATTTTATCAATTCGGATGACCCAATAAAAAGTTTCATACAACATTTTTCCTCTATTTACCCCACTTACAATAAGTTGTTTACCAGAAAAAGTAGACTATCACCATCTCCAAGGTCTCATCTATCTCTATACCAATCACAAACGCTTAAGCGGTTTAGGCGTGAAAGCGTAACAAACAAACATACTTTCGCATTTATAATATTAGTAAGGGTTGACACAGGTAAAACTAATAATCAACTGTAATTGTTTAGATAATTGGTACCTAGTCAAGTAATGGGCGACGTGAAGGTGTTTAAAAAATAATTTTTATTTAATTAAATGCGTTTATACTGGTACATATCTCGCATAAGACTAACTTAATAACTAGCTTATTTTCTATGGAACCATCAAACCACCGGTAAGGGGTGGGCTTATCTTTGCAAGCGTATGGTCTGGTTTCTTAGAATACCGATTTCTGATTTGTAAGCTAAGTAGTTGGTGGATCTATAACTGCCTTTTTAAATGTAAATATTTCTTGCATAGTCACAATTTACCGAACATATGTTTAATCAAATTTAATTAGTCATATATATATGGAATTATACGTGACGTATGTCCTATTTGAAGTTGATGATTTAGTTCGTGATATTTGTACTTAGAATTAAGGAATATTTTCCTTCAAATATGTAGGTTTTCAGTTATTTAGTTAGAACTTAAATTCCTAAGTAATTTATTATGGAATTTTATTTAACCGTACTGAGTCCGTGACATTATTCCTGTCTGTTTGTATGACTTTGCTCTTCTCGATGACTAGATTGTTTTCAGAACTGGTGGTGGTCGTTTTTACGTTCATAAGCGCCTTCTCAGGGCCTGAATTGAATAAAGTTTTTTTTAATTGATATGATTGTAAATTGTAAAATATTTAGTTACAATTACGGGGTAATCTATGACGTTATAGGATATATTATAGTGATAGTATTCGTTAAATGGACTGATGAAAAATCAGTATTGTGTGAGTGTGTCATTGTATCGACGATAAGGAACATCAAGCTAATTACTAGATTAAATACTATAGAAGTCGTACAAAACTGGTCACCTCTTATTTTAGATTTACCAAGACCGGAAACAGTTTTTTAGGTAATAGTGTTAGGTTTTACAATAAAGTCCCAAAGCACAATAGTGAATTGCCGGTGAGTAAGTTCAATATACACATAAAACTATTATGTAAAGAAAGACATACGAATAAGACTTCAAAAATTCAGATAGAGTTTCTTGCCGGTTTATGCCTTTCGTTTGTAGTTTTGACTTTCATAAGCGACTTCTTCGGGGCTAAATTGAATAAAGATTATTGATTATAATCGACTACATTTTACCCGCGGCTTTGCTCACTTTAATATTGATTTCGTCAAACAGTTCTGGTTCCGGTAACTGCTATTTTAAATAAGCCTTTCGTTTGTAGTTTTGACTTTAACAAGCGACTTCTTTGGGGCTAAATTGAATAATGATTTTTGTTTATAATCGACTAGCTTTTACCCGTGGCTTTGCTCACGTTAATATTGATTTTCTCAAATAGTTCTGGTTCCGGTACCTGCTATTTTTAATAAACTATATCACAGGAGACTGGTATGAGAACAATTGTGCTCGTAGTTATTTATACGCGGGCCGCTCACTATTTTAGCTATAATGATATAAAAGATAGATATAAAAGATAGATATGTGCTGTTGCGGGTATTTTCTAGTACTATCGAGGATAAATATTTCTGTTATAGATTATATACGTGTAACTCTAACGGTTTTTGCAGCGCACTCCAGAATAGCGCGCAGATAGCAGACTTTTTTCCTACTTACTTGAAACTTATCGTTGTGTTTTGGACAATTCACGCAATATCTTTATAAATTATAGCCTATGTGTTATTGTGATGCATAAGCTATATTTTTATAAGGTTTTATTATAATCCGTTCAGTAGTTTTTGCGTGAAAGAGTAACAAACTTTCGCGTTTATAATATTAGTAAGGATTATTCAAGCAAAATGGAGCCGTTTCGTCGTTTTAAGAAGTTTGTCATTACATTAATGGATGTTTTTAAATGAACAAATATTTATTTATTTATTAATTATGTTATTAGTACGCGAGTAAACAGCTTAGGTCCGGTATTTTTTTTTAAGTGTGTTTATTGAAAAAAAAGGTGTGTGCCTAGGACTAAAAAAGTGAAATTTCGATATATATCTCGCTCTCTCCCTTCGACTCCTCCAGACGACTTTAGTCAAACGAGCGTCACACAAAAAGGTTGCGGATCAGAATTTCATAGCTCTCCCATAAGAAGACTAACTTCAAAAATTTTGCTTTAAAAAATTTAGGTGTTGATTAAATATTGATAATGGAACTCATTTTATTGAAAATAGTTTAGTTGATAATTGCGTTTTTGCGAAAAATACAACTGCATATTATATACATAGCTGAATTAAAAAAGCAAGAATCTGTCTAAATAGAAATCCGTTATAATTGTTAAAGCCGTTCGCTAAATTTATACAAGACTAAATTTTACTTGCGGCTTTGCTTGCGTTAATATCGCGTTATATTTTGTGAAATGGAAAAAAAGTTTCATAAAGGTTTAACCCTTTATTTACCTCATTTCCAATAAAGATATCGCGAGAAAAACTCGCCTACCTCCGTCTCCAGGGTCCTATCTATCTCTGTAACAAAATTCATCACAATGGGTTCAGCGGTTTAGGCGTGAAGGCGTAACAAGTAAACAAACAAACTCACTCTGGCATTTGTAATATTAGTATGATTTTATAAATTTAATAAATAACCGCGATAAAATCCGTTTAAATTAGTTTTATATCAATGAATAATATTCGCGTAAACCTAAGAAATCATTAGTATGATTTGCTCACGAAATGATGTTAGATTAGATTATTAGTTATGAGTTTTACCTATTCTAATGACAATTGAAATTCTTATTTTAGATGATAGTTTACGTGGTCACACGCCGTATCGCCATTATATGTATCTATTAAACAGCATATAAATTTAATTTTAAAATAGGTTACTTTTAAATGTTCAATTTGGATTTATGTACATATAAATGAATCTAGGGACGTTAAATAGAATTCACATTGCGTATGATCCAAGCAGATCCTATCAATCTCAATTTTCTCATCGCTATTTAAAAGTTGGTCTACTCGAGGTACGAGCTACGTCGAAACGGTTACACAGAACAGCTATAAACAATGCAAAAATAATATTCGTCCGTCGGATTTTGGAACACGTTCAGTTTATAATAAACTAGCGAAGCACCCCCGGCTTTGGACGGTTCGTATTTACTAGAAAACGAGGGGTACGTTTATTTGCTAGCCCACTCTACACTCTACATCACTGAAACTACATCATCACACCGCATACCATCCATGTACACTCACACTTTCGATTAGGTCGTGCTAAGATCACTATATTAGTAAGTTAGGACCTGTTGGTTAGTTAGGATCGCGAACCCTTCGTTCCTCGGCCATCCTGGCACCCTTGCGCTGGCTGCCTCTCAGCTGAGTGCCCTCAGCACTCGCCCCAAAAGTTCGGTGAAGCTGTCAAAGCCCCTAAGGCTAACAGCGTATGTCAAGTCGACAAAAAAAGCTTATTTACTTATTTGAAACAACCAACAAGATTTGGTTGATTGGTCTATTGATTAGGTCGGGGAAAAGTTTCTTCGCATCTTGTATGAAAACTTATTTTGACAGGAAGAAAAGGAAATTAAAAATAACTGGAAACAAAATAATACTAGAGGTTTTGGCGGGATCTTGATCTGTCATGTTGTTATTTAGCCGTGTATTGTGTAATACAGGCGACATTTTACGTGACATAGTGTAGCTGAAGAGCACAAGTGAAGTGAATTATAAAAAGTTTGGAAAATCCAAAAGTGCACGCCTCATAATCTCATGTTTTTTGTTTATTTAATAACAATTAAACCACATCGAATCAGACCGTGAAAAGTAATAGGGCTCTATTCCTAATTATACTGAAGCGTATGAAAAAAAAGACTCGATTAGTAAAGTATTTCGGTCCTTATCGTGATAACATACAGGATCCGCACATACAGACACATGGACGTACAAGACGGAACTTTTATAAACAGTTTTTTAACTAGTTTAAACAACAAAAATGGCATCAAAAATATCATGAGTGTTAAAAATAGTGTTTTTTCTTGATATGTGTGTATATATTATTTTACAAGTGCAATATATGATAAATAGAGACATTTTAAGTTTGAAAAATCAGTTGTTTTGCGTGAAGTGACTGTAGTACCCACCTCAACGCTTCGCTTATGAGGCGTGCAATAATCATTCGGAAAATGATATATTAGTTACACTAAAAACTCCCAAGAGAGCTTCAACAAGAAAGTCGCCATCTTGTTGTAGATAGTTTCATCTGCCCAAATTATCCAAATCTTATCACTTGAAAATGACAGTAATAGAGTCTAAAGAGGACTGAGTTGCCAGGAATAAAAAAAGAAAAAAAACTTTTTACTAATTAGTTTATTTTTATTGGAATGTAAACCTTTTTAACGTCATCAAAATCAACCAGATTCAAATAGAACAGACAAAGAGATTTTATTACCATTTTGTACATCTTATATGCGAAAAGACTTTTTCTACGACCTATTACAATCTCATTACATACGTCGCGGAGAAATGGTTCTATACAATCTTAATTATAGGTATATACCATGCATTGCGTGCTGCGAGCAAATAATACAGTTAAAAGGCTAATACCAAAAAGTAAAACGAAATGCAGAGCTAGTGTATTAGTAAGATAAATATATAGATAGAAGACGCGAGATATTAGTTTATTGTCATCGGTACCCACGAACCGGTAGCCAGGATGATTTTTTATTTATTTATTGTCACGTTATGCTATAAATTATTCATAACATTAACGGTCGTGCGTACTAAATTGGTGAACACACGTTATTATTATATATTTTTTCGAGCTCACATATGCTGTTAGCCTTAAAGGCTTGGGCAGCTTTTTCAAAGTTTTTGGGGCGAGTGCTGAGGGCACTCAGCCCTGAGGTAGTGGGCGCAAGGGTGCCAGAGAGATTCGCGAGCCTGACCAACCAACAGGTCCTGATTGATTGATTTAGTGATCCTAACAACGACCTTATCGGCGAAGCAGGTCAAGGGCCGCGGGGGTCGTCCCTTTCAGAACCGTGTACTTAACGTGTGGGTGTGCATGGACGGTATGCGGTGTAATGATGTACTCTCAGTGATGTAGAGTGTCGCTGTATCGCGCGAGCAGAGTCACTCGAGGGCTCCTACCCAGAGGATCGAACCCAGACTCCACAAATGTACGTCTAAACTTATGATCTGGGCGCGTTTTTTCATTGACGCTACGAAACGTTCCGTGGGAACGGTCTACGCTCGTGTTAATGTCAATTTTGTTATTTTAAAAATCATGGGAAAATTATATTTTTTCTGGATTCAAAGTAGCCAATGTCAACTTATTGCATTACCTTCGGTCGCGTTAACATTGATTTCGTCAAACAAAGCGTATGACGCAATGAAAAGTTTCATACAAAGTTTATTCCTCTGTTTAACCCACTTCCAATAAGTTTTTCTGGAGATATAGTAACCTATCACCGTCTTAGATTTCCCATCTATTTTTATGCCAAATTTCATCATAATTGATTCAGCGGTTTATCGCAACATTCATAATAATGCCACTGCAGAACTATCGGAAGATAACTTCTCAGGAGCAGCTAATATAACAGGTGAATTATGTAATGTAAAGTATAATAAACACAATTCGGTTACCAAACTGGCCAAAATGTAGAGGGAGAGGACGTGTTCGCATTTAAAAAGTTAATTGTCACTAATCATTATATCCGGCGGAATTAGTAAGGGAAGTGCTCAATTCTGTATACTACTCGTGTACCACCAATAGTCGAAGTTGCACCATAACTATTATCGTTAAATATAATATAAAACATAGAAAAAGGGAGATCCATTTTTTACTTCCGTTTTATAGTTTAATAGATTTTAGGTATGACTTAGCTCACGTTAATATTGATTTAGTCATAGAAATCGGATGATAGGTTTTTCGCGAGAAAAACTGGCCTATCTCTATCTCCAGGGTCCCATTTATCTCTATACTAAAATTAATTACAATTGATTCACCGGTTTAGTCGTGAAAGCATAAATAACGCACAGACTTACTTTCGCATTTACAATATTAGTAACGATAAGTGTAAGTGCCAGTAAGATGCCAGTTACTCCACAGGTTTATCGGGTCTACCAACTTGGGCCATATCGTCATTTAATATCAGGTGAGATTATGGCTATAACAGGCCGAAACTATTATTATAAAAAAAAAATGCTGGGTGGGGCCACAATCTTATCTGATGTTAATGTTCATGGGACTGACTCTCAAGTACAGCTGCCGGAACACATCTATAGGTATTTGGCAGTAGATTATCAACTTGAGGATGGCTGTTAGTCAGACAGGCATTTGAAAAAGCCCTTCCACTATGCTATGGTTTCATCACGATGTTTTCGTTCACCGAAAGCTTAAACTTATTACAGGTGGATACGAACTCACGTCCATTGACGTGGATTCCTTACACACTTACCAACTGAGCTATCATCGCTTTAAACGCGATATAATGGAAGCAAAGCATCTCTTTCTCATTGCTATAAAATACGCAGTATTATGTATCATTATATAGACTCTATACTGTTTAAATTTCCTTTGTCTTCCTTATGAATTGCTATAACAAAACTAATTCAGTGCGATGTTAGTGAGGGTATTATAAATATTATTTGCAATTAAAATAATTTTTATATATTAATAGAGGCTTCATGCTATTTATTTTCTGTATTTCAAATCGACATATCAAAAAAGGTTACCAACGAACAGGTTGACCGCCACATTAATAAAACAAAACATTACACAGCCGGAAGGATCGATGTCCAGTGCGCGCCAATTGTTCCGCCTAATTTAGGCAAAGCCGAACGATGCACGCGTCTGTCAAATGCAAATTATCGAGCCTGTGGACAAGGGTCACGTATTTTCAAGCAATTATGTTTGAGTCGTAGCATCGACGGGTACAAGTTCGAATTTCTGCAAATGCCTGAACTTTCCGTGAAGGAAAACATCGTGGTGTAACCATAACAAGGCAGTAGATCTTTTTTTTTATAGTTCAGCGTTATGGCCATAATCTCATCTGATATTTAGTGTCGATACGGCCCAAGTTGGTAAGCACGCTAAACCTGTGGAAGGACTGGCTCTCAAGTGCAACTACAGAAACACAACTATAGGTAGGTAAATAGGTATTTAGCGGCAAATTATCAACTTGAGGATGGTAGCTAGCCAACCGGGCATTAGAAAAAACTACCGCCATGCTATGGTTTCCTCACAATGTTTTCCTTCATCGAAAGCTCAAGCTCATTGTGGATGGTTGCATTCGAACTCACATCCCATGACGCGGGGTTCCTACACACTACCACTGAGCTATCATCGGTATTCTCTAATGCTTACCAGTTTACCTACCACCTTCAAGTTGGTAATCTGCCACCAAATACCTTTAGGTATGTTCCGGCAGTTGCACTTGGGAACCGGTACCTCGACTAGTTATAGCGTGTCCACCGTTTTCGGCTTCATTGTTACTTAACAGTTTGTGGACATGACACTAAACCTATTTAGTATAGGAAATAGATACCAGACTGGTTAGCTACCACCCACAAGTTGAAAATCTGTTTTTTGATATTTCGCGGTGGTCTTTATAAGGGTATGTTTAAGAATGACGAAGTAACACCCTGGGAAAATGCGAAAGAAATTTTATTGGTATCGGAATATAAAATTTCATCCCCTATTCAGCACCTCTTCATGTTTTCTTTCACGACAATAGGTAGCCTATGTGCTTCTCTAAAGTACAATCTATCTGTATATTAAAATTCATCGTAATAAGTGCAGCGTTAAAAGCATGAAAATTAAACAAACAGACAAAGATACTTTCGCATTTTAAATACTAGTTCGATCCGTTATAAAGCAATTTTGACACTGGCCAATATTACTGCCAAACCTTTGAAGAAATAGAAAAAACACGGACGATTTGCGATTCGCGTGCCGGTTGGACGAAGGTCTCGTAATAACGAAACCGGCCAAGTAGTTGGAGAAAGCCTTTTTCGTTTAAAAAAAAAAAAAAAAAAAAAAACAGGAAATTAACTATTTCCGCCTCGACGGTGACAGTCGAGGCCGTGTTCCGACGTTGCTACTTCATTTCACGTTGCGAATTACAAAGTAGTCGGCAGGTTCGTTTAAAATGCCTCCACTTTGTTATTTCGATGACTTACAAACTTGACACTGGTTCAATCAAATTTGTATACAAATCTATGAACATGAATGAATAAACGAACACATTTTAATTTTCAATTTTACATCGGTGAGCTTAATACCACACGGTATTTCCTTCCACCTAACCGGGGGTATTGTTATCAGAGGATATAAGTTATTGTAAGCATCGCGAATACAAAAGAGGCAAGCGAAATAATAAATACGTAGAATCTCGTTAAGTTAAAAACCAAGTAAAACACAAAATATTTTAAGTTATACAGTTTATAATTTATCAAGGGTTTATGTTAGAGAGTGATTGACGAAATAATATACAGTTTAGATTTTTATTCGAATGCGCCAAAAATAAAATAAAATACATATACATGTTCCGTAAAAATAAAACTTTATTTAGGATTTAGTCTCTTGAAAAGTCAGTGCTATTTATTTTGTTTAAAACAGTTCAAAGTTTCAAACGGTTTCAAAGTGAATTTGATTTACAATACAAGTGTTCAGATTTTATTTATGAGTGATAATGTACTTTCATGTATTCCAAACTGAGACGCAACATCTTTCCTTTTTAATCCATCTATCACTGCTTCTATCGCTTTTAATTTAACAAAGAATGTTAGTGTTGTTAATATTCGGATTCTAGACCATAAGCATACATTGCACATGCATGCAAACACACACACACACACACACAACACACTAACACTAACACATATACCCGAAAACATCACGCGTCTTGAATCTTAAATAATTAAGACTTTATAGCTTGTCTATTTATTTTCATTTTTAGTTTTATTTATATTCACTTGCCACAATTCACTTTATAGTTTATATATTAATATTTGTAAAATCCTATTAGGGCCTTACGTGTTTTTACATATTTATGCTAATTATGTATATGTACGCTGTTGGATTTCCAATGAGTAAAGAAATAAATGAAAAAATATTCGTGTTGAGCGCATTTTACTTAGTAAACTTTTATCACCCAGCACAGTTTTCTGGAGAGTGATCAACAACTAATGAACCAAGTAAGATGCTGTCCTAACCACCGCGAATACAGATTTTAGGGATTTCAAAGAAACAATAGGTCATTGTATAATTATTCTGTATGTTAACAATTTTTTTTATTTTGTACATTCATTCGGAATGAATAATCGGCAGACAGTTTGTTATAGCGGTCGTCGAAACATTTCTTTAAGTAACCGAGGCCTTATACTGAAATTATTAGTGTAAGTTATAGAGGGTGCGCGTTTTAAGTAATAGAGTGTTTTTGGGCTTTGAGGAGAAGGGAGTAGTATATTTTTTTGAATTGTAAAGGTTTTCGCTTTGTCGTGGTTTGTGTTATAGAGGTTCTAGTGTAAATAAAAAATACATATAATAATGAAATGAATTTAATATTAAAATATATCTAAAATACGTAAATAGTGTACAGGATAGATAAAATAAGTACGTGTAAAACATAAATAATTATCTCATATATATACACACATAAACATATACATATGAATTTACGTACATGGATACAAATGAAGTTTCTCTTATCACATAATTGACGAGGGATTTTTTAGACGTTACTTTGTGTTTTATTAATAAACCAAATTTTACGTGCGGCTTCGTTCGCGTTAAGATTGATTTGTCAAACAAATCAGATGACGTAATAAAAAGTTTAATATAAAGTTCGCGAGAAAAAGTAGTCTAAAAATAGGGAATGGTAAGAACTGGCCCACTGGAGTAGACCTATAGTTAAAATATTTTACTCGAGGAGGCAAGGAAATCGGTAGAGCGGATTGAACATGGGCGGACGTCGTGACACGGGATTTTTATATGCAAAGATTAGGGATGTTACAGAGCTGGAGTCGGTATCGGAGGCTTATTATCTACTTTATCGGAGGCGGATGCGAAACGGAGTTAGCGAAAAAGACGGAGGTTTTAAATAAAGAAGTTATATATTATATACTAATACTAGCTGACGTGACAGACGTCCTTTCTTAACCATGAATATTGAATTTACATAGGGTTTTTTTTTATCCTAGCTCGTCAAAGTGACTGTGCTTCACCTGATAGTAAGTTTTAGTACAGTCCAGTAACAGTAGTGACTGCCGTAGGGGCAAATGTCCTTCGTCAGTCGTAACTGTCTTGCCGGCTCACTTATTTGCCACTATTACTGGTATAATGAATTAAAAAATATATGATTCAAAAGCATAGTGTTTATTATTGTAATGTTCTATGACAACTTAGGGTTGTGTCAAATTAATATTGTCGTTAATTTTTTAATTTTTCTATCAACTTCCTTAATTTATTCTTTCATTAAAATCTTCTCCGGACAACAATTAACACAGCAATAAATTGTTCCATCCGTTCACGCGTGATGCGATGACCAAGGAAAATAGAGATTCATTTTTATATATAATAATATTACTCGATACTAAGAAAAGAAGAAGCGAGATTTTTTTTATCTTCGATTACACCCTGTAGAACAATACTTGGAAAAATCAAGAATATCCCTCAGCAGCAAGTTAAATTTTGTACATAATTATTCTAGCCGCAGTAACTAGTGTTGCGATCTCCGTTTGAACCTCCGATTCAAAAGTATCGAAGTCGGAGTGGGAGGTGAAAAATAAATCGGAAGTTCCGACCTTTCGGAACCGGTGTGAAGCTCCGTAACATCCCTAGTAAAGATACATACGTCGAGTGGAATGCAACATGGTGACGCCGGTGACTAAACATTCTCTGTCGGTCGATGGTGACGCATCCGCTATCCGTAAAAAGGAAAAAGGCGCGATGGAATCGTTAACGGTTAATATTATAAACCGTTTACTTGTTATTTACTAGCTTTCACCCGCGCCTTCGCTCGCGTTTGTATTAATTCCGTCAAACAAATCGGATGACGCGATAAAAAGTTTCATACGAATTCATCATAATCGGTTTCGGTATGAAAGCGTCGAAGCGATGATAGTTCAGTGGTAGTGCGTACGGACGAGGCGTTAAGAGACGTGAGTTCGAATTTGCCTACAATGAGCTTGAGCTTTCGGTGGAGCAAAGCAGCGTGAAGAAACTACAGCATGGTTGTAGGGCTTTTCCTGATGCTCGCCTGGCTAGCAACCACCTTCAAGTTGAAAATCTGCCGCCAAATACTTTTACTGGCAGTTGTAGTTGAGAATCAGCCCCTTCACTAGCCATAGCGTGTCCACCATCTAGGGCTACATCCTCATTAAACATCAGGTAGATTGTTAAAAAGAATGTGAGAAATGTTAGGCTAGTCTGGTTTTGCTAACAATTCCTTTTTCTCACGACGTGACTACCATTTTATGAGACCTTGGAGTTTTTTTTATATATACTGTCACGTTGTAGCGTTGACCTTTCAAAGCTTTCCGCCGTAAACGGACCAGTTCTCGATTGTCGCGAACAAAAGTCCTTACTCAGAGACCGCGACGAATCATCAATGGAATATTCTCGAATGATATTTCTGGTTTTATACATTACATGTGCTTGCGACTTTGTTCGCGTGGAATTAACATCTATTTATTAAACATTTTTGCCTATTGCACGCCTCATAAGCGAAGCGTTGAGGTGGGTACTACAGTCACTTTGCGCAGAACAACTAATATTTCAAACTTAAAATGTCTCTATCTATCATATATTGCACTTGTAAAATAATATATACACACACGTATCAAGAAAAAACACTATTTTTAGCACTCATGGTATTTTTGATGCCATTTTTGTTATTTAAACTAGTTTAAAAACTGTTTAAAAAAGTTCAGTCTTGGACGTCCGTGTGTCTGTATGTGCGGATCCTGTATGTTGTCACGATAACGACCGAAATACTTTACTAATCGGGTTTTTTTTTCTTACGCTTCAGTATAATTAGGAATAGAACCGTATTACTTTTCACGGTCTGATTGGATTTAAATATTAAATAAACAAAAAAAATCGATAATGAGGCGTGCACTTTTGGATTTTCCAACGTTTTTATAACTTTTGTCGTTACACCTTTACTCCTATTGGTGGCAGCGTGATGTTAAACAAACTAAAGCATTCCTGAAATTTCCTGAGGCTTTTAAAATCCGACCCGTAGTTCCTAAGATAAGCGCGTTCAAACACACAAACAATCTTTTTCGTTTTATCTATATGATTATCAATATAATGCACACTTCATACCCCGAACGTAAGACACGTCAAGTTCAAACAATTTGTATTAACATTATGAATCGGTAGTATGTTTGTTTGAACGCAATAATCTTGGGAACTACGGGTCGGATTTCAATGAATGTTTTTGTATTTGATAAAATCCATATAGACAGATAATAAATTATCAATATTCTAATATATTTGTGTCATTAGAAGTGAAGGGGAAACAGTTTTCCTCGTATAACCTAAGTGCTCGATTTTTATTGCAGACAATTACTGCTTCAACCAGCGCTATTTCGAATAATAACTCATCCATCGTGACGAATGATTTTCGACTCATTTTATCTGACCTTTGTGAATGTTTCGTCTTAATGATACGCCTGTAGACAGACCACAATGGCTCAATGGGGTCGCGTTTTGTAACTATAAGAAATGATGGAGTTCCGCGTGTAGATTATTCTAGATTAGAAAGTCTACGTCGATTGTGTTGGAAATGATTGATGGGTTAAACCTAGCTATGGAGCATTTCACCTGTCACTTGTTATATAACAAGTGAAATGATAAATCACTACGCAACTACGTACATCGAAAATCTATGTTTTATATCGAAATGACTTGATTCAAATTCGAGCTTTACTAGGCTATTTTAGAATTTATGGAAGTGAAGTAATTAGTAGCATGGTTATATGTGAGAAAGAGATGAACAACATTTTAGCTGTCATTAGCGGTAAAACAAAAGAAATGATAAATCACGTATCACGCAACTACATAGGTATATTGAAAATCGTGCTTGGATATCGAAAGAGGTTAATTCAAATACGAACTTCATTAGCTACGGTATTTATGAAGGTAAATTAATTAGTAGCAATAATACTATTGTACGTGTGTCACTATCGAAAGTTTAGAATCTGTATGAAATACATTTTGTACTAAACACTAATGGGTTTAATTTATACTTACAAATTTGTGTTTTACCACTAGAATAATTTTGCGTGAACAATTATTTTGTTTGCAGATTATTACAACGTCGTAATATTTCGCGTCACAGTCTTTTTAAGTCGTGAAATATAATAAGTAGTTGTTAGTGATATATCATCGGTGATATATGACAAAAATAACAATAAAGTAACTTTAATTTATATGCGTATTGCGTACATAATGCGGACTGTGGATACTATAACCTATCCTAAGCTGGTTCTGTAAAATATTTGCATCAATTTCACGATAAATCCAGTCTAAGTACCGGTCGTTTGATGATGTGAATACATATATTTATAGGCTTAATAAAAGCGAATATGTTAATAGTTATTGGAACGTGACGTGTAAAAGTAAGCTGATGTTCTAGAGCTCGTGTTATAGAGGTTACATTGTTTTTGTAAGGAATAGTAAGTATAGATATTGATATTATTTAAATATGTCTTTCTGTGTGAATTTACACCATTATGAGAGTACTTTGTTCGGATCTCTTTTACGTACTGTCTCGCGTAATGTCATAACTGTAATCCATTATCGGGGTTTTGATCTGTCGTCTAATGATATTTGTTCATAAACTTTTTATTCAACATACATTATGTCATTTTGAGTGATGGATAAATTGGTTTTTGTACGTTATTGGATTATCTATATTAGTATTACAAAGCGGAAAAGTTTGTTTGTTTGAAGTTTGAACGAGCGAATCTTAGGAACTACCAGTTGGATTTCAAAAAATATTTTTATATTTGATAAAGCAATCATTGTGAAAAGCTTTAGGATATTTAAAATCACGGTATTATCGTAATTTTTATTGAAAATAGATACGAAAATGGGGAAAAACGAAACAAAATTTTATATCTGCGTGAACGAAGCCGCAGGTTCAGCTATTGACTAGCTATAATTCAGAAAAGGAATTTATAAGTTGTCACAAAATATGCCTAGACAGTTATAATAATGGAGCCTTCTTTTTATTAGAGTTATATTTGTGTATTAAAAACAATATGAATTTCTATTCAAACATATCATTGACACTGGTAAATGCTAACGGGTCGTTTAGTAATTTTTATTTAGAAAAGTAAAGTATATCTATTTATTTATGTACACGGGTTTTTGGCGGGATCTCGATCTGTCATGTTGTGATTTTTATTTTTATTTATATACTTAGTTGTTTAGCCCTAAATATTGTGTAAATTAAGGTGACGTTTTACGTAATGTAGTGTAACTGAAGAGCCTGGGTGAAGTGAATTGTGAATAATCATTTGGAAGATGATATATTAATTGCCACAAAAAAACCCAAGAACGCTTCAACAAGAGAGTCGCCATCTTGTTGGATATAATATCGTCTGCATTTAAAACAACATCTGACCGTGCTGTATGGTTCAGATACCTTTGCCTTTTACTTTCTCAATTGAAAGGGAAAAACTATACGCTAAACCGAGAAACAAAGGATTCGATTTAAAGTAATTAAAGAATTACATTAATTGTGTATTTAGTACTTCATCTATATATAAAACCGATTTGTGTATGTATGTTTTGCATGGTGGTAGGGCTTTTTTTAATGCCCGCCTGGCTTATCTACCACCGTCGAGTTGAAAATCTTCTGCCAAATACCTATAGGTGTGTTCCCGCAGTAACACTTTTTTTTATAGTTAAGGCTTAGCGTTATAACCATATCCTCACCTGATCTTAAGTGACGATACGGCCCATGTTGGTGGACACGCTAAACCTTTGGAGAAACTAGCTCTCAAGTGCAAATGCCGGAACACACCTATTGGTATTTGGCGGCAGACTTTCAACTTGAGGATCGTAGTTAGCCAGGCGGGCATTGGAAAAAGCCTTACCACGATGCAAAAAGCTTAAACTAGCACCGCACTAAGCTTAGGGTGTCTACTAACTTGGGCCACATCGTCACTGAACATTAGGCGGGGTTGTGGATATAACGCTAAACATTAACTATAGAAAAATATTTCCTTTGGACCCCTAAAACCGGCTGGACCGCGTTTAATTAATTATTTAGAAAATCTACTGATTAGTTTGTCAGCGATGTGGAACAACATTTTTTTTGTGCAAAGCCGGGATGGGTGGCTACCTTTTTGAACAAACGCTTATAAGCTATCACCCATCTCAAGGCCCGGTGTTGCAAACTACAAGAATTACGAAATCTGTCCCATATCTCTGGCAACACGGGAGTTTGAAGAGTCGTCGTGGTGCGTTCTAGTGCGTTGGGTCATTAGCAACAGATTAGTAACCACAAGCCCCTCACGCTTGACTTGAGCCCGGGTAATGAGTATTGCTATGAGGAAATCCGTAAAAAGTTGGCTTTTAAACTCGACGTTAATGAAGGGCCTGGTGTTGAAGGAACCTTTAATGAGGACATGTATAATAGTCCTATGCGGGAATCGGAGGCATAGTACTCCGCGCACCGGCCGCGGCAGTGTCAAGGCGTCTACTTAAATCGCTTGGGTAACCGTGCAGTTAACGTTTTGGAATCAGGTAGTTGTTTATTATAGAAGGGGTAATTTACTGCAAGCGATGCGATAAACAATTCCTGCCCTGTTATTACGTGTTTTGCGAAGGGGAGGCTACAGCGGAAATCGCTAAATATTCGCTTTGGGATGGCGTTTTTATATATCGAGTTCGGCTTATTGCCACAATCATTGGATCCAGTCGATTTCAAGTTTTTTTTTTTTTATTCTTAAGGTTTAGCATTATGGCCATAATCTCACCTGATCTTAAGTGACGATACGGCCCAAGTTGGTGGACACGCTAAACCTGTGGAGGAACTGGCTCTCCAGTGCAGCTGCTGGAACACACCTATTGGTATTTGGCGGCAGGTTTACAACTTGAGGGTGGTAGCTACTCAGGCGGGCATTAGAAAAAGCCCTACCACCATCCTATGGTTTCCTCACGATGTTTTCCTTCATCGAAAGCTCTAGCTCATTGTAGGTGCTTGGATTCAAACTCACGTCCCTTGACTCGAAGTCGTGCACACTACCACTGAGCTATTATCGCTCAAAGTGCAGCTAGCTGCAGGCACATAGCCATAGTATTTGGTGATAGATTCTCAAGTTGAGGCTGGTAGCTAGCTAGGCGGGCCTTAGAAGAAACCCTACCACCGTGCTAAGGTTTCTAAGCTGAAACTCATTGCAGGTGATTTCGTATTCACGTCTATTGACGCGGCGTCCGAACACACTAACAACTGAGCTATCATCGCTTCAATGCGCTCCATCGCTGATATGGCCACTCTACTTGTGTCCGCTGACCTAAACATTTTTATTATAGACTCACGCGGTTATTTATGGTAAATTAGCTGTATACCCGACTTTTGAAGCGATGATAGCTCAGTGGTAGTGTGTACGACTTCGCGTCAAGGGACGTGGGTTCGAATCCAAGCACCTACAATGAGCTTTGAGCTTTCGGTGAAGGAAAACATCGTGAGGAAACCATAGCATGGTGGTAGGGCTTTTTCTTATGCCCGCCTGGCTAGCTACCACCTTCAAGTTGTAAACCTACCGCCAAATACCAATAGGTGTGTTCCGGCAGCAGCACTTGAGAGCCAGTTTCTCCACAAGTTTACACACTACCACTGAGCTATCATCGCTTAAAATATCTATAACTATCTATTTATGTATTTTTGATCTTAGGTTTATGTAGTAATGTAATAACAAATGATTTGATTTAAATTTGCCACTTGGGCCGTATCGTCACTTAAGATCAGATGAGATTATGGCCATAACGCTACACCTTGGATATATATATAAAAAAAAAAAAACTAAACGTCATTCAATATTTTTTTTACCCATTTCTATAACTCTTGTCAACGCAGCTTTGCATCTAGTAGCGTGATATTAAAACCTAAAGCCTTCCTCGATGATCGCTACGTCAAATACAAATAGAATTATCGAAATCCGATTGGTAGTTCCGGGAATTAGCGCGTTCAAACAAATTTTCCGATTTATAATATTATAATACTAGCTAACCCGACAGACGTTGTCCTGTCTTAACTATGAATATATTTAAGTAATATTAATTCGTTGGTGGGAGGCGCCCGACGTGACGGCCCAGTGGCATGCGCGTGAGCTGCGCGCGGTACTGGACAGTACTTGGACATTGCAGCATTACTTTATTTTTCTAAAATAAAAGAATTTTTCTAAAATAAACGTAGCCTAAGTTACTCCTCATTACATCAGCTACCTGCCAATAAAAGTTCCGTCAAAATCGGTCCAGCCATTTTCGAGATTAGCCGGAACAAACAGACAGACAAAAATTGTAAAAAAATGCTATTTTGGTGTATGTACCGTATATATTCATATACATGTAGTAAAAAACGGTTATTTTAATATTACAAACAGACACTTCAATTTTATTTATATAAATATATCGATGGCAATGTTTACTTAAGTAAGTGGAGGTGGGGAGGGGAGGGGAGATACTTGCCTGACAATAAAAATTAAGATCTTCGTACAAATTCAAAAAAGAAGTCATTTCTCACAGCAAAATATGTTATAATATAATATAATATATAACAATAATGCAGACCTAAGTATATAACACCGCCTAGGCAATATAACACTGAATGATTTTAATTTAGTTTACAATTAACCTATAAGTTTTATTTTTAGTTAATTTTTTCTATACACTACAGCTCATGTGTACTGGCATGATTTACTTATTACTAAACTGTGGGAGATACACATTATTCCTGAAATTAATTATATAAATTGATTAACTAAATACTTACGTTTTGTTCTCATGTATCTAAGTGAATAAATAAACGAGGAAGGAGAGGTCCGAAATTAGCCAAAATTCTCTTTCTTCAACTAAACGTCACAGGACCATCGTTTTACTCAATTTCGGTAAAATAATATACACTAAGTTCCTCCTGGAAATCCGCAGAAGCGGTTTGTTTAAATTATAATGTAAGTTTACACGGTGCACGTTTGACCGATTTTTCTCGTCGCCACTGTACGAAACATGATGTAATTAGTAATGACCCGAGATACGAGCGTTAGCGAGTTTTCGTTTTGGCATTTTATTTATTTCAACTTGTCTTTCTTCTTAGCGGCCATTCATTAATTACTTAAGGATAATTTTGATCACTTTTGATCCCCCCTACGCCCATGTATACGTAAGATTCTATCTTGATTTTCTAAATAATAAACTGTCATGATAGGGAAAATGTTTTTTATTTTATATGTAATAAAGATACCCCAACCTACCTCCCTTCCACATAAAGTCATGTAGAGGTTTTTTTAACCCCCCCTCAATACCATTACGTAATTAATAAATGCCCTCTTATATAGTGGCAGGTTTTTTGTATACTAACTTGCCAATGGCGTGTAGAATAGGACATTATATTTTGTATTAGCTGCACCTGTGATTTCGTTCGCGTAGAACTAAAATTATTTAATCTCGTGCCGTCATTGAATTCACAGCAACTTATGATAGAGTAAACCGGTTTAAATGAATCAAAAACTAAATATTACTCGAGAATACGCTTTATGATTTCCTTGTTGACGCTTCATAATAAACGCTGTACTTTAGCAGTGATGCGTGAACAAACAAACAGACAGACATTTCTAAAAATGACGTAAATGTTTTTTCTACTTATTCTTAGTTACTTGCAATAGTTTTTTCACATTAATCTAAGAAGTACAGTCCCGTTAAATTTACTTTCTTTTTATATGCATAAAAGATGGCGAAGATGAACATATATTTTTAATTAAATCGTAGCTCCATATAAAGAAATATACTTAGAAAAGGTTATAAGTATGCACAAGTATATATATGTACGTGAAAATGTATATTAGTAACTTGGTAATTATGGCCATAACGCTAAACCTTTAACTATAAAAGAAATTGTACTAAATTTGGTTGCTAATATAAAATAAGAAATTTATAATAGTTAGTAAAACACATACCCTGGATAAAGGTTACAAGCGTACGCTGACGATCATTTCTATATGCAGTCATCGTTGTTGTTGTAACTCTATTGTGCTTGCTATCAGGGTCAGTACTACTAGTAGAAGTGTTTAAGTTGACCCTGGTCGCTGGGCCTACGAATGTTTGAATGTTTTGGTGGTGTCTGTTAGTATGTTTTTGACGATGCTTGTAACCTTGTTCAGTTTCTCTATTCACTGCTTCCGTTTACATATCTTGAGTGGTAGTCCATAAACGGATTTTTTTCATCTACGATAACAATAATAGAATAGTAATTTAGTTTTCTCGCTTCATTCAAATATAATCGCTTGTTCGGTTTCGTGCTCTTGATAGAAGAGACACTTCGTAAAAAAGACGGTACAAAAAGGGGGTTACAAATAATTTGAATTGTATGTTGGTGTTTAAAATTTCTACTCTACGTCACATTTCCCTTCACTCTCGTGTAACTTATTATTCATAAACGTGTCGCGTTTTAGGCGACTAGTCCTTGTATGTTATCGTGATGGAAAAAATACATTGACCTACTATTTCTCGCCGTACGTCTGACAGGCTAAAAAGAGGGACATGTGAAACACATTAGTTTTTTTCATCGATAGGACATATGCTGTTAGCCTTAAGGGTTTTCATAGCTTCACCGGTTATGGGAGCGAGTACTAAGGCACTCAGCCCGAAGCAACGGCCACACGGAGCCACATTAAGGGCCGATCCTCAGCTTGTGCTGTTGCCGGGAATTCTAAAAGAAACCGGGGTCCCGACTAATCCTAAATAGGATCCTAAGCAGAATACCTTCTCAGCTACAATGCGGTTGGAAATACCGTGAACTACCCTATAAAAGTGACCTTCGACCCGCCATAAATCGAATGGAATCAAAATACTTTAATCAATTTAGATCATGAGTGGACACTTATGAACGTCATAACTACAAGTCAGACAGGGATAGTTATGACATTCCTTTTAGTTAGGCTACGAGTATAAGAATTTTAAATTAAATTGTTGTTAAAATAAAATCAAACGAAAACGCTATCGCTTGTATTTTGTATCGGATATTTACAGTTAGGGTCGGCGATATGCGCCGCCGCTGTCCAGATTATATATATGGCTTAATACACTCATCCGTCCGGACACTGTGTATTGACACTAACTGGCCGAATTGTGATGAGCTGTTTTGCCTTACACAATCACCATCACTCTCATTTTCAGAGGTAGACGGATTCATCTATATTGATAATATAAAGAGAAAAAGTTTGTTCGAACGCGCTAATTTGGGAACTAAAAATCCGAGTTTGAAAATTATTTTTGTTATTTATAAATTAACTTGCTGACCCGACAGACATTTTCCTGTCTTAACTATGAATACTGAATTCTAATTGGTATAATTTATAAAAAAACACATATGATTAAAAAACAGTGTTTATTATTATAATGCTCTCTGACAACTGAGAGTTATATAAAATTAATATTTTCATTAAGTTGTTTAATTTTTCTAATGCTCGGTTCTACTTCCCTAATTTTTTTGATAAGAACTCAAAATAAATAACACAACAAAAAATATTTGTTGTAATATAAAAACAATAATACAATGTAAAAAAGCGTTCAAATAAAAAATAATTGCACACAGGAAATAAATGAAATTCTTAATTAAATTGATAGTGTATTAAAGTTGTTAATAATACTTTTAAAGCCTTTTCTTTTCCTTAAAAAGTTTTAAACCGTTACTTCTCAAGTTTAGGAGTACCACCCCTTTTAGGAGAAAATGAATACCAACTCCCCCCTTTTTATAGTAATAGGTAGGGAAATGAACAAGGCCTAGGCTGGTACAATTTGGTTTGTTTTGTTATATCAAACTTGACTAGTTCTTCTCCTAAGTTTTATTTATGCTTTTGAAACTCTGCTACAAGAGCAGAGATCACGTTTTGGCTTTTTAATTCATTTAAATCATCACCTTAAATCTAAAGGCTTATTTTATTGAATTTTATCAAATGAATCTGTTAAATAAGTCTTCCGTGGTGTAAAACTCTAGGGTTTATTCAAAATGTATAACAAAACGAAGTGACAATGTTGCCGCGACATGATGTATTATTTATGGCTATTAATTTTTGGCCGCAAATGTACTGAATCTGTAATATAATTACCGAATATAATATGTATAAAAATATTACATTTATCCCTTCCGTTATACTTTCTACCGCTAATCGATTTTCATTTAGGGTCCCTAATATCACCTGAAGTCTTAATCGCTCCCTTTGATATCCTCAACACCCGCAGGGTAGCTTTATCGCCCACTTTGAGAACCTATGGTTCAAATCAACACAGAGGTGGTGCCATCTATGAAGAACTTCTATAACTAACATAACAGCTGTTAAATTTAACTGCGACTTTAAAATATGAAACATTCAAAGAAAATCCCAATATAGGTTTTATCACCATGTATATAGTCATCGAGATTCTATCGAATACAATGGTAACTGTTCGCGTGCGACATCTGTCGACAAATAACAAAAAACTTTGTACGCATTGGTCGCGGATAAACACATATGGTATGAAATTTTAAACTCGACCGTATGTCATGAGAGCAATGGTGTAGAAAAATCCTTCGTCGGTGCCATCGACTACATACTCAAATAGACATTTATTTCATCCGTTGAGGAATATGGGAGAATCTGTCAATTATATGTTTTTTGTTAATTATAATTCGAGTGTACTTTGCTATTAATGTAAAGGGCAAAAATATTTAATATCGATTCTATTTCTGTCTGTTTGTATGCGTTGCACTCCGAAACTATTCCACAGATTTTGATGGATTCTGACATAGTAATAAATAACATCATGGATTTAGATAATGCATTATTATTATCCAGAAGAACGACGGAATTTATCTAAGGAAGCTAAGGTTTAAGTGAAAGTAGAAAAACGCTGTAATATAATTTCTACACAGAATTCTATGCAATATTTTCTGATCGAAAGCTGAAATCTTAGTTTCAAAAACAGAGAGTGATGTCTAATAGACACTTTGCTGGAACGGAGTTCCTTTTGCTCTATTTATTTTGTGTTTGTATTAAGTAATGATTGATCATTTGATTGATTGATGATGATGAAGATAAATAAAATCATAGAAGATAAAATATATTTTTTATATTTTTGCGTATTCTCAAAATTGACACGGTAATAAAAGTTTGATTTTGTAGATGATCGGAACGTGCCTCAAAAATCACCGAAAAAAGATGACGGTTTTTGGGTGACGTTTTTCATCGTTACACATTTTTCGGTCTAGCTCCTTGATTCACAAACAAATCAAAACGATAACGTGCGATAACAAATTGGACTAAAATTTAAGCAATATTCTATATCTGTTTGACATTCGAGTGTTTAAAATATAGCGGGCGAAAGGCATGAATTTTTGAACAGCGGTGGGAACTCTGCAGTAGTACTTAGCAAAAATATTTTAAATGCCACCTCTGTAGTTTATATCTATTTCGTCAAACACCTAAACTACTGCTCTTTCTCTCTCTTACACCTCTCTTGTGTAACGAAATATAAAATTGAAGCGACCTTGACACGTAACTCTAAATTCTTGTCCAATTATTCAATCGCCACGTAAGAGGTTTCACTTGAATAAAGAAAAAATATTACAGAAATATTATAAAATGAAATTCTGTACCCAAGAAGATTATAACAATAAACTCCATTAAAATATATTTTCGGGTCGTTCTATGAAAGCTGTGTTTCTCGAACCATGGTCACTTTGCCTTTCTCTAAGTGGCATTAATTGTAAATAATCTAAGGGCCGAATTATAATAAAATTAATTCCAAATCATCTTTCACCTTAACTTTACATATTTATTCTGTTATTTAGTTCCGGCATGGGGAAATTATGTTAAACAGTACAACTTAGACCATGACAAAAGAGTGGAATAGTCCCTCACCTATACTATTGTTATAATTTATACTATATTCTTCGTCAGCAGTTTATAACTGATTTTTTCACTCAAACGTAACGATACAAACTTGTTAATAGCTTAATGTTGAACGTAAATTACACCCTGGAGTAAAGTACGGCCTTACTTTCAAGTTGTAAGTAAGTTGAAATTTACTGTTCCCAACATACAATCTTACTATAACAACGCAAGATGTGTTGCTTCCGTGTCGGTCAATATTGATGTTAATTCAAGTTAGTAAATATACACCAATTCTTCACGACTTTCTGTTAGTCAAACGTGTTGACAAAAAAGTCTTGGAATTTTAGTAACCGTCTATACGGATAATTAGTTGGTTGAAGGCAGAAGCCGTACTCGAGTTAATTGCCAAATGAAAATTTCGCATATTGTCTGTGAATAGGTATCAAATGACATTCCAGACATCTGCACTTAAATTTATTTGCATTATGCATCCCTATGGTCAACATATATTTTATCATTACATATATTTACATAGTATAAAATGAAGTCGCTGTCTGATGGCCGGGTGTTTTAAATTGTCCAACGGATTTTTATTCAGTTTTAACAGCAACAGATAGAGTGATTTATGAGAAAGGTTAATATTTATAATAGATACATATTATAGTACAGAAAAACCGAAAGATTCAAAGATTTGTTATGTGATACGAAGTTCAACAGATCAGCTAGTTATAAACATAAACAAATTTTTCCACACCTGACTGTCTTTAGTTATAGTTAAGGTTTACCGTTATGTTCATAATCTCACCTGATCTTAAGAAACACACACTTACCAAATACTAATAGGTGTGTTCTGACAGCTGCATTTGAGAGCCAGTTCCTCCATAGGTTTATCTGTCTACCAACTGGGCCGTATTTTAAGATCAGGTGAGATTGCGGCCATAATGCTAAACCTTAACTATATAAAAAAAAACTGTACTACAGTTTTAGCGAGAATAAAGAACATCGAGTTTAGGTGATACGAAGTTCATCAGTCAGATAGTTTACAATAGTTATTAGCGAATGTATAGAGAGAGGTGTTTGTTCAAGACCTCACCATCGCTCCATGTATTGATCCACCCTTTAATAGATAGTTATGCGATCGCCAGGACGATTGATAACAACGACTTTCCACGGAATCGCTGCGTAAGCGATGCGATTCCAGCTAGCGAGCTGCAATTTTTTTTTATGAATTAAGGGAGTAAACTGGCAGGAGGCTCACCTGATGTAAAGTGATCACCGCCGCCCATGAACATCTGTAACACCGGACCCCTTGCAAATGTGTTGCCGGCCTTTAAAGTCCTATAACTCATGGGGATGATTAGAATATAGTTTTCTTTTTTAATCATAATAGAATACTATAGACAGTTGTGCTAGACATCTGACTCTGTTCAGACGATTCACTAAGTAATATTTGTAACAGTAGTAATAATTAACATCTTTGTCATTTCTTTTTTTTTATTACGAAGATCGCTCCGTAAACTTGACTAGCTCTTTCAGACTAAAACCCGCTTCACATGGTGCGTGAACTTAATATAGGGAAAATCGATAATGTGCTTCGGGAGTTTGTTGTAAAACCTAACACGGTTACTTAAAAATCTTTGACTGGTTATAGTAGCTGTTGTATTTGGATGGCACAGTGGTCACTGTCAGCCGATACTAAAATTGGAAACGGAAGATATTTGGGACGCATGTTTATACTTACCAAGTTTTTATTTTCTACTTTTTAGTCCGTTATAAAAACATTGTACATTATTTTTTTGTATATTACTATTATTTTTTGCTTATTTCTTAGGGTAATGAAATTTTGATATATTCTGTTCGTCTGTCAGCTAGATTTGAGCTACATTTAAGTATATAGCTGATCGAGAAGTTAGTTATAAATCGATTGTAAAGTTTTTATCGAAAAAAACAAACAATTTTGTCACGTTTTCATCCATTCTCATCCACTTGTGAGCTGGAGTCCAAAGTTCAAGTATATAACTCATCGTGGTTTTTCTTTAACATCAATTACAAAACCCGGACAGACATACAAGAAAGCGAGATAATAAAAACATGGCGATAAAATTCCCTTGTTTTATATAAACAGATAACTGTACTAGGTAGGGAGGCGGTGGTGACGTAATAGAAAATGCGGTTTTAAATTTAATTTCGTTAGAGCACTCATTTAGTTACGTGTGAGGTAGGAAGTAGGTTCTAAAGGGGATGGGTACGCGTGTAACTGGGGCAACGTGAAGCGTTTCTACAGTGTTGCCAACTCACGAAAATTTCCGCGAAATATTCTAATAAAAAACGTTTGCATCTATTGGTGGGTAGGGAGTGTCGTTTACTGTAACAAAATGTGACACAGCGGTTGGGGACTCTAAGGAAACGTGATGGTAGCGGCTAATAAATATATTTTTTTAAGTTTACAAGTTGTTACTGATATTATTAAAGTTTTTTTATTACAAGAAATACATATCTTAAAACATTGGAATCTGTGTACTGTTATTAATTGCCATACATTCATTTATGACCTAATAAAAAGGTCTAAAAAGGCAATATTATGCGTGAGGTGTTTTAATGACATCTAAATCAAAAGTGGCGTGGAAACGCGTGACGTAATTTTTTTAAATAAAAGACTATTCCTAAGTAAAATTGGATTTAAAACAATTTCATGTGTTGTGAAAATGTGAAAGTATAAAAATTCCAAATAAAGTATATATGTATTTCATACTAATGACAAAATATATAAAACAAAATAAAAATATAAAATACTTTATTATAATTTTCCATATATATTTACTGTGCACATTTGGCTTGGATACAATTTTACTAACTCTACAGATTAGATAAAATCAATATAGTTTACAACAGATATCCTTAAAGCCACCATTACGCTTCAATTTAAAAGAAGTATTCTCTACCGTACACAAAATATAATTAATCTAAGCCAGGCAAATAAATATTCCATATATATATATACTTCTCTACAACCGGCTCCCTGATAACGCAAAAGTAAAACTATAGCAAAAATCGCTAAACGTTTGCTCGAAATGGCAAATTCGTTTTATGTATCAGTTTTAGCGTAATTAATTTGTCAATTTATTGTTGATTATTTGTGATTTTTGTTGTCGCTTTGCCTTTGCGAGATACGTATTTGAAGGGGCGAATTGATATTCCTTATATTAATTTTTCTACCGACGTAAATTACTGCATCAACTTTTCCGAGACGCTCCGGTGGTTGCCATGCGGTTGGCAACACTGACTCTGGGTAGGTACTAGTGTAATGATTTATGGCGTAGAAATATAGTATTTGAGTAATGTTGTTTATTCTATATATATACGGTTTTTATTATATATATAGTTTATAGGTTTGCGTTACGGCCACAATCTCACCTGATATTAAGTGACGATGTGGGCCAAGATTGTGGATAGGCTAAGCCTCGTTGAGAGACTTGCTCTGCAGTGCCGGATCACACCTATAGGTATTTGACGGCAGATTTTTAATCTGAGTATTAGAAAAAGCCCTACCAGCATGTTATGGTTTCGTTACGACGTTTTCCTTTCACTGAAAGCTTAGGCTCATTGCAGGGATTCGAACTCAAATCCATTGATGCCAAGTCTGTACACGCTACTAACTGAATCATCAGGTTTTACGTCAGTCCTATACGAATCGAAATGTTGCTCCTAATGTATATCCAGTCGTAGATTTACTTATATACATTTATTTTTTTGTTTCAGGTTGGTACAACATCCGGAAATTTACTATAGGAATCTTCAAATAACGCAATACGTAAGGTATTTTAAATAATTTTATGACGCTTGTATGTATGTACATAACTGTTACACTTCTTAGAAGTCGTGAACTGTTATATCAGGAATCCGAATTCCAGTAGTTTGTCCAGTGGAAAAATGCCTGTGAACTCTACTAACACCTGTACGTACATGCGGACTAGTAACGACGTACGCTTATAGATTATATAATTTATCACAGAGCGGACATGTTTCTTCTGTATCTATATTACTCCTTACTATACCTACCAATATTATAAATCTGACATGAGTTTGTTTGTTTGTTACGCCTCCACGCTTAATCCGCTGAATCGATTATCGTAAATTTTGGTACAGAGATAGACGGGAACCTGGGGACGGTGATAGACTATTTCTAGGCAAAAAAAAAACTTAATGGAAAGAAAGGGATAAACTTTGTATGAATGTTTTCATTGCGTCATCTGATTTGTTTAGTAAAATCAATATTTAAACGTCAACGAAGCCGCGTTTACAAACAATTAATAATAGTATTAAGCGGAGAAGTTCTTCTTATTTAAAAGGAGGTTTTCCCTCCTTCCTATGATATTGGGTCTTTCAAAAGAGGCGTGAAGAGGTACCTAAGCAGGCCAGCATGACAGCCGCGACTGACAGTGTATTCTGTTCGCTGTCAGTCGCCGCTGATATGGATTCTACTGTACTTACCATCAGGTCCAGTGCAGTCACTTTGCTGTGCAACATAAAAAAAAATGTATTTTATAGAGCAATCATCGAGGAAGGCTTTAGGCTTATTACCATCACCCTACCACCTATAGGAGCAAAGCTGTACTAAATAAGGTTACATAAACGGACAATATTTATATAATAACTAGCCAAGTCCGTAACTTCGTCCACGTTAATACTCTTCGTCCGTTTTTGTAACACTCTTCAATACAGCTTTGCTACTCTCGGTGGTAGCGTAATGTTAATAGCCTAAAGCCGTCCTCAATGATTGCTCTGTCAAATACATAAATAAAATTTAACAACCTACGGGTAGTTCCTAAGATTCGCGGGTTCAAATATGACATTTTCGGTTTATCATATTAATTTAGATTAAGGTCACAGCCTTCACTTTTTTTCTTTGAAAGCTACGTTTTGGAATAATATATTTAATTTCATTCGCAGACGTTATTGGATTTTATCCTTGAAAAATATAAATATTGAGATTAGTACGTGATCTAATACAACGTTCAGTCACGAATCTTGAATACGAGCATTATCATTTCTTATACATTCTAGACGATGCTGTATTTTTCCCTTATTTTTACAATCAGATACAATGTAATCTAATTTAGGGTTGCTTAAAACATGAGATGCCTAATAAAACTACTAACGTATTATAATAGCGTTTATATTTTGAAGTGATGATAGCTCAGTTGATAATATGTACGGACGTGAATTCGATACCTGATTGAGCATGATCTCTCGGCTCGATATAATTTATACATCGTGATGAAACCACAGCAGCGTGGTAGGGCTTTTACTAATGACCGCCTGGCTAGATACCATTCTCAACTTGAAATTTTACCACCTAACAGCTATAGGTGTGTCCCAGCAGTTGCACTTGACAGCCAGTCCCTCCACTAAGTTTAGCGCGGTTATCATCTAGGGTCACATCGTCACTTAACATCAAGTTAAGCTATGGCCGTAATGCAGAACAAGAACTTAGTGATGAGGTGTAAATGAATCTCACAGATGCTTCATCCTGATAGGCATTAATGGTAGTTTGTGCTTGCGTAACCACTCCGTACTTGTTCTATGAACTAATTATGTAATCGCACAGTTTGCTAAGATAGCTAGCTCGTCCCACTCTATTATCATGTCGTCGACCTATATGGCCGGACAATTTTATTGCGGTAAGAGTTTTATGAGTATTTTGAACCGTACCACCATGTTTATAAAACATTATGCGTAGGACATTGATCATTACTTCAACAGTGGTGACAGTATTAGGGTGCCCGTCTGCACTCTACTATATATCATTACTTTTTACTTAATATTATAAATAGGAAAGTGAGTTTGTTTGTTCGTTACGCTTTCACGCCTAAACCGCTGAAGCGATTATGGTGAATTTTTGTGTAGAGATAGATGGGAAGTTGGTGTTCTTCTGCCTTTCACGGAAATATTTTTTCTGTCATGAATGTGTAATAGCGGGAAGAGAGAAATTAATTATATTTTTGTTTAATTAACTATAAGTCGTTTATTTATCGAAATCTGGATGTATTCGGTTTCCTGTGATTATTAAAATTAAATAAAAATATTGAATCAAACATGTAGCAATTAATACGGATGTAATATAAATTATTAAAATAAATAATGAGGAATAATTAATGTTTTTTTTTCCAAAATTTCCCAAAAGTACTATATGTTTAATTGGTAATTATTGTATTGGTATGGAAATCTAAAGAGGATGGATGAAAGAAGATTGACGAAACAAATTTACAAGGCGAGTGTGAGGGGCAAGCTGGTAAGGGTCAACGTAGGTGAACATATCTCAACCAGATCGAGGACGTTCTGGAGTAAGGCCAGGTCAAAAGTACCTGTAACCGAAGAGCATGTATGAAGGTGCTTATGAAAGTAGAAGAAGCGAAAGATGTATGTCAGGATCGTAGCAAGTGGAAGGATGTGGTCTCTGCCTACCCTTATGGGAGAGAGGTGTGGTAGTATGTCTGTATGTATGTACTATATGTTTACAAGTAAAAAAATAAATAGGTACCACTTTCCTTTCAAACAATGGTGGTAACCCTAAGCATAATATTCGGTGGTTATTGTATTTTAACGGTAAATAAATTATCTAATTAAGATAAATAGGTGTTTAACGTTTGGTATGTTTATATGGACTTTTCGGTTTATCAGCTGCGCTCTTGGCTTCGTTTGCGTTGACGAATCCTCATCGAGTGGTACATTTCATCATCATCATCCTTTCCGATTTCGGCTACAGCGACTTATTCTACAGGAAATAGAGAGAAATAGATTAAGAGATCAGATGTTTCGCTCTTATGTGGCTAATGTATCCTATTTTAGCAATGAACGTACGGCTATATTGTGCGCACGTTAGGATTCCATTTTCATAGCTGTAAGTTATATTTGCAGGCGGTTTATTTTTTTGTTCGTTATGTTTTATATCGAGTGCTAGCCTTCGCCTGTAATCAGGTGGTACATTTATTTGGGGTATTAAGTACCCTATGTCTTTTTTGCTGTACCCCTGACAACGTGAATGGAAAACTTTATCTTTATCGGTCTAGCACTTGAGGCGTGAAAGCGTAACAAATTAATATATATTCTACTGGCTGTGTCTACGGCTTTGTCTGTGTCATGCGTAGAGCTGAAATTCTCTACTAATATTATAAATGTGAATGTAAGTTTGTTTGTTACGCTTACACGCGAAAACTACTAAACCGATCATCATGAAACTTTGTACACATATTCTTGGAGGTATTAGAACAAACATATGATACTTTTTATTGACAGAAAATAAAATACGAAAGTTAAAAAAGACTTATTTAATGGCTTCAATGCGAGCGAAGCCGCGGGTAAAAGCTACTTGTTTAATAGTGTTTCCCGTTTCTACAACTGTTTTCAATACAGCTTTGCACCTATTGGTGGTAGCGTGATGTTAAATAGCCCAAAGCTTTCCTCAATCATGGCTCTATAAAATACAAAAATATTTTTTAACAGCCAACTGGTAGGTTCTAAGATGAGCGCGTTGAAACGAACTTTTCTTTTGGACTTGAAACTTTTGAAGGATATTGTAGTAGGATATTTTCACATATATGTCGGTTTATACTGTACGGAATTCATTACAATGACTATCGACTTTTCAGCGTATTCGAACTCATTGCCACTGTAGATTGCTAATCTCGGAGGCTTTCACGTTCGGCAGATATTACTTCCGGCTCAGTTAACATCGTTTTCGTCTGTAATGTGGCGTCCATTGAAATAACTTCGAGCAGTCCGTACTAGTATATGTTTTTTATGTATTAATAAGTCTGTCGTTATATTGCACGCCGCATAAGCGAAGCGTCGAGGTGGGTACTACTGTCACTTCGCGCAAAACAACTGATTTTTCAAACATAAAGTGGCTCTATCTATCATATATTGCACTTGTATAATAATATATACACACATGTATCAAGAAAAAACACTATTTTTAACAGTCATGACATATTTGATGCCGTTTTTGCTATTTAACCTAGTGAGAAAACTGTTTAAAAAAGTTCCGTCTTGGACGTCCGTGTGTCTGTATGTGCGGATCCTGTATGTTATCACGATAACGACTGAATTACTACACTAATCGAGTTTTTTTTTGTCTTACGCTTAAGTATAATTAGGACTACTACCCTATTACTTTTCACGGTCTGCTTCGATGTGGTTTAATTGTTGTTAAATAAACAAAACAAAAATGAAGTTGGAATATAAAATTATGTAATAGATTTTGCCCGTATTCGTAACTTTTTATAATACAGCTTTGCTCCTATCGGTGATAGCGTGATGTTAAATAGCTTAAAGTTTTCCGCAATAATTGCTTTATCAAATATCAAAGGAAGTTTTGAAAGCTGACTGTTTTATAATATAAACATAGATAACTTGTCCAGCCGCTTGCAGTAAATAATTCTACCATAACGCCATCTATCTTGCTTAGATATATATATAAGATATATTACTATATCAACGATTTTATCTTTCAAATCGGATCAAGGAATACAGATTTACACAATTTCGTTGAAATCTGGTTTATCTGTTTCCGAGATTAGCGTGGACGTACACCGTGACAAGGGATTTTTATATATTAACATAGTATGTATGTACTTATGTATATAAATCTGATACGACAGCTACGTCCTGCGTCGCAGATTCATCTCAATAAAACCCGACATGTCACTTGATGTAAACACACGTCTCAAAGAGTAGTTAAAGCGAGTCGCGCAGAACCGATGTTCGTTTTATGTATGCAAACACTGTTATCTTTGTATAAACTGGTGTTGGATGGTTGTGATGCGGCCATATTTATTATTGAAAATGTAAGGTGATTCTTGTAAATATATATATATATATATATATATATATATTTATTATTATTAATAATGTTAAAACGCGACATTAATTATATAAACAAAAAAGGAGGTTGGTTTATTGATAAACAGAGAAGAGAAGAAGAAGAAGAGAAGAGAGCTATTTTACCTTATATATTGTCTACTGGTTTACTATATATTACATAGTAACTGTGCTCGGGGCTTCGTCCGCTCGGAACTAAATATGTATTAATTAATAATTTGTGCTCGTTTTTGTAACTTTTTTTAATGTAACTTTGCTCCTGTTGGTTGTAACATGATGTCAACTAACCTAAAGCCTTCCTCAATGATTCCTCGGCCAAAAACATATCAAAAATATTTTTTGGAATCCGACTAATAGTTTCTAAGATTAGCGCGTTCAAAGAAACCAACAAACTTTACCGCTTTATAATATTAATTTAGATTACGTTGCGCTATTTTTTACTGTTAAAGTGTTTAACTAATTGTACGTTATAATACTTAAATTATTATTTCAAACTTGAGTTACTTTTTCTTATAAAATAATCTGTTTGTCTATACCTATTCAAACGAAGACAACTGTGAGCGCTTTGTTAAAAAGTATAATCATTCGTTAGTAAATTGCAACGTATTTCAGAAGTTTGATGTTCACAGATTCATGTCGTCAATTGCAGAAACAGCCTGTTTTTGTATCATAAAAGTAGTACATAGCTGCTGACTTTAAATACTTTGGAATATTGGATTGTGAAAATAACCTACCTACCAGTAGATTTTTTGAAGATTATATGTATCAGTCGTAGCGCGCTTTGTCACCGTGTCCATCGATGTGGACTTCAATCCTATATTTAGCCTAAACTTTCCATGAAATGTCGCGAGGAATGCATAATATATTGGCAGGGTATTTGTAATGTAACATCATGTGTGAGATCTAAGTATAATATTATCAGTTGAGACTAATTACCTAGTCTTATAATATTATTGTGGGCAAGTAGAACATGGGACAAAGTAAAGCTACTACATTATCTTAAGTGTATAGCTTGGAATCAATTGTTTCAAACTAACCATTTAGGTACTTAACCTTTTTAGTGTGTTATCCAAAATTAAAGGTGTATAAATTAATTAATTATAAATTATAAATTAAAATAAATTAATACTTTAGACAAAATATACTATCATTTACTATAGCAAATTCGAAGGATGCAATAGAAGATCAAAAGTCACGTGAATGTAATCATTGGTGCAGGTATTAAGTTATAGTGCTGGCATATAGAATATAAATACAATAAAAACTTTACTAGTCCGTATTACAACTATCACAAACCGCAGTTTCGAGGTGAGCTTCTCAACTCCTGTGATGTAACCAGTGATACCATAAAAAATAAATCAAATGGGAGTCGAATACGTGCTTTGTGGGTTCCGTTCCACTACGGAGTAGATTCGTCTTATTTATATAGTTATCAACAATTTACGTTTTTTGATGATTCTTAATGTTCGCCGGATTTACGCTTGACCAGTTTTAAGTATTTGTTATTTTATTGCTATAATCATAAGTTTGTTATTTGCATTGATTACGGTTTTTACGAAGAACCTAAAAAATCATTGAAATTGTATTGTATATAGTGAAAATAAACTGTGTCTTTTTTAGCATATTGTGAGCGCAAAAAGTTTTTTTTTATGTAATAGTGCGCAAACAAGCATGCGTGTCACTTGATGGCAAGTGACTACCGCCGAGCATAGACACCAACAACACCAGGGGAATTGCAGGTGCGTTGCTGACCTTTATTGGAGGGATTTGCTCTCAAGTGCAACTGCCGGAACACACCTATTGGTATTTATTGGCAGATTTTCTACTTTTGGGTGGTAGCTAGCCAGGCGGACATCAGAAGAAGCCCTACCATCATCCAAGTTTTGAGACTTAGAACATAGTTATACTTGAATTATAGAGAAATGCAGAGAAGTAAAAATGTATGTATAATTTATATGACAAATAAATAAACTAATAGACAACAATCTTAATTTACGTTCATACTGCCAAAGTCAAATATATAGCTTCCTGTTAAACAACTGCTCAGAAAAGATATTTTCGCTAGAAGATTTAAAGATGTTTTATAAAATTCTTTTAAACTACCTTATATTTGAAATGTTTATTCCTTTCAGTACTTAAATACTCAATAAGAACCACTCTTACGATCATGCGCAATTAATAATAAGACACACAAACGAAGGTCATATACATTCCAATAAATAACGGCAATAAAGTTCTTACTGAAAAGATAAATAATTGCTGTCAAACTTCAGCCAATGGGTGACCATTGATAGATTTATTTTATGAACTTTTGATGCCATTGATATATTAAGATTGAAATATGTAGGTATTCTGAAAGTATGACAATGTATGGTTCTTCTTCTGAATGCAGCAGAACCCTTAAAAAGCAACGTTTAAAAGAATTCCCTTGTATAAAACGGCTTTTGTTTCACGGAATATATGTCGTAAAATGTATAACAGTTTTCGAATGAGAGGTCGCACCGCGTGTCAACAGTTTTAAAGCCGTGCCGAGTGGAGCTTTAATGGTATCACTTTTTTTTTTCGTTGCTGCGTCCGTCCGTTTGCACTCGACACTTTTTGCACCACTTGACCGAATATACCGCTATGGAGTCGTATCATTTATGCCGGCAATTTAGGCAACGTTTTGACGTTGAGAGCTTACGTAACTGTCAGGTGTGTGTTAAAGTTTATCAGTTCTAGAGTAATTGGATGTGAATTGTTAATTCTGTGTACTTTAGAGGGGTGGTTTGTTACTACCTTTTGTTCGATGTGGCTTTTTAAAGTAGTTATGTTATGAAAGTTAGTGGGGTTGGATTTCCGCACATGACTGAATTTTGTATATTCAGTTGATTTTTAGTTCTATATCGGGGCATTTTATATATGTTTTTGTATAATTTATCAGTAGTTTAGATATCACATTTTACCATAACAACATATACCAATTATTACAGCTAATAAAAATATTATGATACTAGTCGTGCCTTGCGGCGTAGCATGCTTTACTACGCTAGATTTATTTTTGTTTGTATTTTTATTTTATAGTTTATAATGTTCACAAATATTATTGACAGCTTTCCATTTTTTTTAAATATGTTTATTTTTTCTAAATCTATTACTGACGATTTTGTGAGCTATCAATTGAGGAATGAAGTTAATTTAAAATCTCTTAAAAATCCTCGTATTAAAATTTTAACCATTTAAAAAAAATTAAAAACATATATATGTCATATTTGTAATCCCTGCTCCGCATAATATGGATTTATTAAACAATTGAAAACAAATTTTATTCAGCTTTATTGATATATTAAACCTTCATTTATTCTCGACAGGTTATGATAAGTGTATTCAGATATTGTTTTTATTATATTTTATGGAATATAATAATTTATTGTTTATACATTTATAAGGATAAAGAACTGTATGTTTCCCAAATAAATATATAGTACTTATTTATACACATAACATGTCGTGCCCTTTCTCGGGTAGGTATAGGTCTCTTCAAAATGTTTCCATTTATCTCTGATTTTTGCTACTTTCATCCAGTCACTGCCATATACTTTTTCGATATCATCTTTCTAACTATCTCGAGGTCTGCCTCTAGGTCTTGTGCCCTAAGGACCCGCCCTCTTTGTGGCCTCATTTGCTCCATCTTTCTGCTGGCTCCGCATCAATTACTTTAGTTTTGTATCTTATGTCTTTGCACTTGTTTGTCTTGCATTCTAATGCCAAGAATTTTCTTTTTCCTAGCTCTCTGGCATTACCGTATTTTTACCCGACTACGGCGAAGCAAAAGGAGGTATATCTTTTGCGGTTTTGTTAAATATCTAAGTTTCAACTCCATATATAAAGCATGGAAGTAAACGGGAATCCATCAACTTTTTCTTGAGTGTTATTGGTTGTAATTCACTATGTATTCAATAGTATCCTTATTTATTCTTAGTGAAGTTGAGTTATTGTTATTGAATATAATATATATATTTAGTTTAATAGCACCTGATTTTTCTCTCAGAGACATGCCCAACGTATCCATTATAACATTCAAGACTATCTCCTGTCTAGGAATCGCTTGTTCTACACGAAACATTACAAACAATCTTCGACGATGGATAAACAAATATACCTCCATCTCTATCGCCGCGTATACGTTTATCCTTGTCTAACTCGATGTTTACCATTTTCCCTCACATCGCAGCAGTTGCGCGGGCGCAGTAAGCGCACGTAGACGCGTTTCGGTTTTCAGTGTTTGAGTTGTGTAGTTTTGTTAGTGATAAATCAGTGCTGACAAGGTTCTATTGTGTATGTAATTGGGACAATGCATTCCTCGGTGTCCATATTTTTATGTATTAATAGGTCTGGTGCCAAGTGATACCGTGGTTTGATGATATAACTAACTTGTACAGTTTCAATGTAATCTTTAACTATGCCCAGTATCCTGGGACTACTGTTTTAATGCAGTCGCATTTTTTTTTAAATATGTAACTCCTTAGGCAGTGATTCTATGATCGGATGAGAACTGCGAGTGGAATTTATAGGACGTGTCACGTTACGACAGAATAAATATATGACTATAAAATATAACTAAATAATATAAAGAGAAATAGAGCTATGTATATTGGCTAAATATTTTTTTTAATAAAGAACTGTCACTTTAAGGTTCTAGCTTTATGGCGTGGCGGACTTAACAAACAACGCGGCAACGCACCTGCGTTTCCTCTGGTGTTGTGGGTGTCCATTAGCGGCGGTGATCACTTACCATCAGATAACCCGCTTGCTCGTTTGCCAGCTGTTCCATAAAAAACATGCAATTAACGGACATCAAGTACCACCAAAATTCGGACAATCATATGTGGATAACACAAATTACGTACTATATTAATTTTCTACTAGCTTTTACCCGCGGCTCCGCTTGCTTTAATATTGATTTTGTTAACAAATCGTATGACGTAATAAAGTGTTTCATACAAGGTTTACACCGATCTTTGCTCCACCTCAAATAAGTTTTCACGAGTAAAATTATCCTATCACCGTCTTCAGATTCCCATCTATCTCTATACCAAAATTGATCACAATCGATTAAGCGGTTTAGGCGTGAAAGCGTAACAAACTCACTTTTACATTTATAATACAATAGAACCTCGTTAAGTCGAACCTCGATATATAAAAACCTCCAAACCTCAAAAAAATATTTTGTTCCCTTCGCTTCAACCACAAAACCTCTATTCTCTATAAGTCGAAAACTCTATAACTCGAACTTTTTAGCGTCTCTTTTGATGTTCGACTTATAAAGATTCTACTGGTATTTATAAGGACATTATATAGTACAACTGTCTAAAATATAATAAGGTAATATACATTATAGACTACGGTTGAGAACATTAATTGTCAAACGGAATCGTACAAGTAAATAAACTCACATGCCTATTCAGTTTGTTTGCATAAACTTCGTATTGTCTAATAGATGCAGTTAGTATCAAAACAATATACATAACAAAAGTTATAACATATCTATGTATAAAATAAAATCTTGTACACATCTCTCTGGGATCGTGTAACATCTAAAAAGATTACTTATAGAAAAGTGAAAGTAAATTTAATCTATATTAAAAATATACCAGGGAAAAGTTTTGTTTGTGCTTATCTTAACCACTTGTCGGGATACAAAAACTATTTTTTTATTTGATACAGCAATCACCGAGGAAGGTTTTGGGCTGTTAACATCACGCTACCACCAATAGGGGCAAAGCTGTATTGAAAAAAGTTCCGAAAATCGGTGAAAAATGTGAAAAAGATTCACAATTATTAGTTTTCGTGGGTCGTGGCTACATTGGATTGGATGAAAGTTGAAGGCAGTTCCCATTATGGCACGCTTTATAAGCGAAGCGTTGAGGTGGTCACTTCACGCGGAAACTTAAATTGTCTCTATTTATCATATATTGCACTTGTAAAATAATATATACACACACGTATCAAGAAAAAACACTATTTTTAAATTTTTATAGTTTAAAGTAGTTAAAAAACTTATTATAAAAGTTCCGTCTTGTACGTCCGTGTGTCTGTATGTGCGGATCCTGTATGTTATCACGGTTACGACCGAAATACTTTACTAATCGAGTCTTTTTTCTTTGTCTTACGCTTCAGTATAATTAGCAATAGAACGCTATTACTTTTCACGGTCTGATTCGATGTGGTTTAATTGTTATTAAATAAACAAAAAAAATATTATACTTAATTTAATTAAATCGGAACCCAAAAGACCAATTGCCAGACCTCAAGACACTGTGAGCTCTTTCTGCGTAGATCGGAACACTATCAATAATAAAAATTAAATTGAAGGTAGACACAGTAACATAAACTTTTCTGGACAACCTACACCTCAGTCCGCCCCGTGACCACGAAGGCTGAAAAGCTTTCGAAATGTCGGGATCAAAATTTAATAAATAACCGCGATAAAATCCGTTTAAATTAGTTTTATTTCAATGAATAATATTCGCGTAAACCTAAGAAATCATTATAAAAAAAAAGAGATTATGAGGCGGGCACTTTTGGATTTTCCAAACTTTTTACCACGTTCAGTGTTGGATCATCCTGAGGCATTTACTGAGTAACCTTCAAGCTCTATTCACCACGCAAGTCTTGCATAGACATCGAAATCCCTAGGGTAAGATTATCATATTTTTTAAATGTATTTCAGCTTCGTTGAAGGAAAATATAAAACAATTATAACGTACATACATATGTATATATCGATATTAATATTCTAAAGCGGGACAGTTTGTTTGTTTAAACGGGCTACACTTGGAAACTACAGGTCGCATTTCATATTTTTTTATTGTATTTGACAGAAACATCATTGAGGAAGGGTTTAAGCTATGTATCATCACGCTATCACCAATAGGAGCAAAGCTGTATTGACAAAAGTAACAAAACTGGCAATAATTATTAGTTTTAGAACGAAGTCGCTAACACGTCCAGTTACAGTTAGTTATATATATACAAATTATTATACGTCCTTTTTTATTTATTTTTCTGTAGTTAAGACTTACCGTTATGGACATAATCTCACCTGATATTAAGTGACGATACGGCCCAAGTTAGTAGACACGCTAAACCTGTGGAAGGACTGGCTCTCAAGTGTAAATGCCAGAACATACCTATTTGGCGGCAGATTTTTAACTTGAGGGTGGTAGCCAGCCAGGCGGGCATCAGAAAAGCCTTACCACCGTGTTATGGTTTCCTTACGATGTTTTCTTTCACCAAAAGCTCAAGCTCATTGTAGGTAGTTGGATTCAAACTCACCACCCGTGACGCGGTGTTCCCACACACTATCACTGAGCTATAATATAAACGAGTAGAGGGATGTAAATGAAATTCATGTAATATATTTCTTTTGGATCAGGTTTTGTGGATCAGTTAGACTCGAATCTTTCTTTTTCTTGAGTAGGCTGTGGTCATTGAGATCGCCAGCTAGGGTTGCACAGTACACAGTACAGTCCTTCGCGCCATTGTAGCACAGTACAAGCACTCCCTCATTTTAGATAGTACCGCGTTCGATTCTCTGTTTCGCGTCCCGGCAACAGCCCAAGGCGAGGTTCGGTCACTAGTGACACCCTTGCTCGAGTCGCCCCTCGTGCTTGAGCGCCCTCCGCACTCGCCTTCTAACCCCGGTGAAGCCGTGAAAGCCTTTCAGGATAATAGAGTAGGTCCCTTAAAAAAAAATGGCTAGATGTTCAGTTCAGTCGAAGCGACACTCGAGACGAGTTCAGTTGAGTTAAGAACGTTCCACAGTACGGACGACATCTCGAGTTTTAAAAATGCTGTAAAATATAATAATTTTGGGTATGATTCGACGCAACCTCCACGTTCTATAACAAGAGCTAGTTTTGTTGTATGTTTCTAAACGTCTCACCAGGTGGTTTTGTATAAGGAAAAATATTTACAACAACAATTTATTATGTATTACCCATATTCATATGATTTATTTAATACTAAATATAGACAATGCGGATAACGTACCGGTATATAAAACGTTTACTTCCTGCTCATATATTAACAGGATTCTCGACAGTAAATCTATATCGATATTATTAATATTATAAAGCGTTAAAGTTCGTTTGTTTGAACGCCCTAATTTTAGGAACTACCATTCGAGCTTCATAAATTGTATTTGTATTTGATAGAGCAATCATCGAGGAAGACTTCAGGCTATTTAACATGACGCTACAGTCAATAGGAGCAAAGCTATATTGAAAAAAATTACAAAAACAGGCAAGAATTATTAAATAATTTCAAGTTTCACGCGAACGGATTTTCAAACACAATAAAATTTAATAGTTTTCTTTTAATACAATAATTTTGCAAGACAGCAATTTTTTTTACAAACTATTACAGTCCCTATTCTGTGTAGTATATATATATATTAGCTCGGCAAAGTGACTGCATTTTACCTAATGTTAAGTACAGTACAGTCCAAAAACAGCAGCGAGCAAAAAGAGAACGACAATCCATCGCCAGTCGCTACTGTCATTTTTGCCTATATTTTTTTTTTCATCGCCCAGCATCGTAAGTTTTATATAAATTATATTTGCTGTTGTACGTAGGCGCGGCAAAATCCGAATAACTTACAAGCGATATATATAAATATATATATATATATATATATATATATATATATATATATATATATATATATATAAATCCGCTACTGGATTTAGGCGTGAAAACGTAACGAACAAACACATTTTCGTATTTATAATATTAGTAAGGATCGCTAAGAGAGTTTCTATGGCAGACGTAAAATGCATATATTACTAATTTTAATTTATAAACCAGTTCAACTGTTTACAATAAAGAAACTGTCAGTACCGAAGACGCGACCAATTTTACATAATATAGAAACGAATTGTGTTATATTACACTGAAATCTCTCTAAATACTCCCGAAATGATAGCATAAAAATCTTTATCTCTCGTTTTAACCGTGTTCCTTATAAACGGTCGTGGACTCGACAAACCCGGACAATATCTTCGGGTGTTTTTGTTATTGCGTGCGTAAAACTAATTCCTTAAAAATAAAAAGATTCGTGTCGTGGGACTCCAGATAGGAACGAAGTTGCTTATTATAAAAATATTAATTTCAAGTTCTATTCGAGGTATAAAGAAAATAATTATTCGCGTATGCATTTTTTATTATGATTTTTTATGGGTAAAAAAAAACCTACTTTACAAAATTATCCCATACACCTTTATTTTGTATACGAGGATTTATAAAAATATATAATAATAACAGTCATCACGTAGACTATACATTGGACACTGTATAGCCATCATACATAGACTATACACAGAAAAAAATTGATATTTTTTCCGGCTAGGGTACCCCTCCGCGACGCCCCATAAGGAACTTCATTGCAAAAACATTTAACTTACAGGGAATTAAAAGGCTTATTATGTAAAACTCTTGTATACATTTCTGTGGAATTAAAACTGTATCTATACATATGAATAAAAATAAAACGCCGATATGTATGTACGCGCGTAACTTTCGAGCGATTGTACAAAATTGAATAATTTTTTTTTTTATTTTGTTCGTTATTTTAATGAGAAGGTATGTGTATATAAAAAAAAATGACAGAACTTTTTTTTAAATCTCTTAATATGAAAATTAATGAAGTTATGATAGCTCAGTCGGCAGTGTGTTCGGACGCCACAGTCACGGGGCGTGGGCTCGAATCCTATTTAAATTTCATGTAATTAAAAGACATTTAAATCATTCGAGTTATAAACAAGTTTCATTCAGTAACCGAAAGAAATGAACAACGGAAACGATAATAAATATAGCCAGTTCTATTGATCTTAACGAATTGAAGTCGCTAGGTTGATTAGGATTGATTATAGCTAATCAAGAAGTGAATAACATACGAACCGTGTTTGACGATTAGCTAAAATAAAGAATACCGATTTTAAGTGATACGATATTGACCGGGTCGGTGAATAATTTTTTGTCACCTCCTATTGGTGATAGCGTGATGTTACATAGCTTAAACCCTTCCTCAATGATGGTTCTATCAAATACATAAAAAAAAATTATGAAATCCAACCCTTAGTTTCCAAGAGTAGCACGTTTAAACAAACAAACAGTTCCGCTTTAGAATATCAATATCGATATATACATATGTGAGTCGTTATAATCGTTTTACTCTTTCCTTCAACGAAGCTCAAATACGTTTATTAAATATGATAATCTAACCCTAGGGATTACGATGTCTATGCAAGACTTGCGTGGTGAATAGAGCTTGAAGGTACTCAGTAAATGCCTCAGGATGATCCGACACTGAATGTGCTAGAGTTTGGAAAATCGATAAGTGCACGCCTCATAATCTCTTTTTTTGTTTGTTTATTTTATAACAATAAAACCACATCGAATCAAAAGTAAATATCAAATCGAATCGAATCAAAAGTGTAACAAAAAAAAAAAGACTCGATTAGTAAAGTATTTCGGTCGTTATCGTGATAACATACAGGATCCGCACATACAGACACACGGACGTCCAAGACGGAAGTTTTATAAACAGTTTTTTAACTAGTTTAAATACCTAAAATTGCATAAAAAATATCATGAATGTTAAAAATAGTGTTTTTTCTTAATACGTGTGTGTATATATTGTTTTACAAGTGCGATATATGATAAATAGAGACATTTTAAGTTTGAAAAATCAGTTGTTTCGCGTGAAGTGACTGTAGTACCCACCTCAACGCTTCGCTTATGCGGCGTGTAATAGCTGAGACGTCTTTACAGTGGAACTAGAAATTATTGAATAATTCTTGTTCGTTTTTGTATCTTTTTTCAATACAGCTTTGCCCCTATCGGTGGTAGCGTGATGTTAAATAACCTAAAGTCTTTCTCGTTGATTGCTCAATCAAATACATTTTTTTTTATATCCGTCCGGTAGTTAGTAAGAATGACGCGTTCAAACAGATAAACTTTTCCTCTTTAATGATATTATTAGAGGTAAATGGGTTAATAATTATTACTGCTATTAAATTTACCTTTGGTGTTAATATAATTTATCTGTGTTTGTATTAGCTAATTAACTCTGATTGTGTATGTTAATAACGCGTATTTAATTAGCCTTGTACAAATTAAATGTATATAAACTCTTATCAACAATTATATCGCATATGTTTTACTAAATATTGATTTATAATTATTTAATAAACACAGATAAGCTGTGTGTCTTTTTGTGTGTTGATGGAAAATTTGAATACGTTTGTTTAGAAATTATTTATATGTTTCGCGGTAGACGACGGTTTTGTCCAATGTGAAGCGTCGATGTTTTTTTTTTATAGTTAAGGTTTAGCGTTATGGCCATAATCTCACCTGATCTTAAGTGACGATACGGCCCAAGTTGGTAGACACGCTAAACCTGTGGAGGAACTGGCTCTCAAGCGCAACTGCCGGAACACACCTATTGGTATTTGGCGGCAGATTTTCAACTCGAGGGTGGTAGCTAGTCAGGGGCTATAAAGTCCTACCACCATGCCATGTTTTCCTTCACCGAAAGCTCAAGCTTATTGTAGGTGGTTGGATTCGAACTCACGTCCCGTGACGCGGCGTTCCAACACGATATGTAGTAATCCTTGAACGCACCGCCTAGTTACAATGCCAATATATTGAAAGAGATACACATGTATCAGAAATATATACCAAGATCAATTGTAAGAATTGATATCGCCTGTCAATCAGACGATACAATTGCAATAAATTGTTCATTACATATACTAGAACCGTCATGTAATAAAAATGTAACGGAGCGCACATATAGATACTATACTTTTTATTACGTAAACTAGTAGTGCCCGCGACTTCGTTCGCGGTGAATTAAAAATTATTTATTCATTTCGCGGAACGCTTTTTTTTTCTAAAATAAATGCAGCCTAAGTTACTTCCTATAACGTCTTTAGCACATTAACATTAGCCGAAACAAACAGACGGACATTTTTTTGTAATCGATTTGTATATACAAGTTCCGTATATACTTTCATATGCATTTATTAAAAAGCTGTTTCTTTGACAATACAAACAGACACTTCCATTTTGTTTATTTGTATAGATTATGTGAACTGTGTTATCGATAGAGCGGGTTTTTTTGTGGACCAATTTCGTTTCCTCTATGCGTATTACACTGAAGGCGTTGGATAGATTGTAATGGAATTTGAAATGGCTATAACGAATATTATGAATAAACCAACAATAAATAGAATATCTTATAAAAGAAAATAAAATTTAAAATATGCAGAACAATAATTTCTTCATTAATTTCGAGGCAATCTTGCTCGGTTGGATTGTTGGTAATTTTTATCGCATATAGGCTTACCGTTATGGTCACAACCTCAAATGATTTTAAGTGACGATGTGGCCCAAGATGGAGGACACGCTATATCTAGAGGCAAGATCGGTCCTCAAGTCCTACTGCGGGAACACACCTATAGGTATTTGACGGCAGATTTCCAATTCGAGGGTGGTAATTAACCTTCCTGGCAGAGACTGACTTTTGAAGCGATGATAGCTCAGTGGTAATGTGCACGACTTCGCGTCAAGGGACGTGGGTTCGAACCCAAGCACCTACAATGAGCTTGAGCTTTCGGTGAAGGAAAACACCGTGAGGAAACCATAGCATTGTGGTAGGGCTTTCTCTAATGCCCGCCTGGGTAGCTACCACCCTCAAGTTGTAAATCTACCGCCAAATACCAATAGGTGTGTTCCGGCAGCAGCACTTGAGAGCCAGTTCCTCCACAGGTTTAGCGTGTCTACCAACTTGGGCCGTATCGTCACTTGAGATCAGGTGAGATTACGGCCATAACGCTAAATCTTAAGTATAAAAAAAATAAAAAGATTTCCAATTCGAAGGTGGTAATTAACCTTCCTGCTAGAGACTAGGAGAAGTATGTGAAGTGTCGCCGTGGTGCGGTTTAGTGATAGTGTTGGGTGATTATCATCTAATCAGCCACTACATCTTCCCCTCGCCTTGGCTTGAACCCGGGTAATGCGTTTAGCGACGAGGGAGTCCAAAAGGATACAAATTTTAAACATCAGATTAATAAAAGAATAGAAGGTAACTAACCAGGCGGGCATTAGGTATTACCTTTTTTTATGCTTAAGGTTTTAGCGTTATGGCCATAATCTCACCTGATCTTAAAGTGACGATACGGCCCAAGTTGGTAGACACGCTAAACCTGTGGAGGAACTGGCTCTCAAGTGCTGCTGCCGGAACACACCTATTGGTATTTGGCGGCAGGTTTACAACTTGAGGGTGGTAGCTACCCAGGCAGGCATTAGAAAAAGCCCTACCACCATGCTATGGTTTCCTCACGATGTTTTCCTTCACCGAAAGCTCAAGCTCATTCTAGGTGCTTGGATTCGAACCCACGTCCCTTGACGCAAAGTTGTGCACACTACCACTGAGCTATAATTTTTTAAGGATTTTGTACACTCTCTCTGCCACTCCGCGTGCAATTGATGCGTGAAGATGTATTAGTGGCAAGTGTACGCATGTACCGTCGGGTTCTAACGGAACATAACTGGAGAACACGTTCCCACGGTACAGTGATTACTCAAAATATGTACGTGTCTTTATAGAAATCCCCGTGTCTCTGTGTTCGTCTACGCCAGCGGCTGTCAACCTTTTTTAAATCAAGTGCCCAATTAAATTTTTCACACCGGGATGGGCACATATTTATTTTTATGTGAGTTAAGTGTGAGAATAGAAATAAATATTATCAATAATAATAATAATAATTTCTTTATAATTAATTTAATATGCTTAAGAAAAAAAATGTTTTTAAGTTAGTATTTTGAAAATCTTGCAGCGAGCGCGTTACACATGAAAAGTGTGCACACTTGCGTATTATCGATAGATTTGTATAAATTACTAGTGATGTCCAAAAATCGAACAGGTTAATATGAGTTTAAGAGAAAAAAATGATCTCCTCTCTGATCTCTGATCTGAACTGATAAATCAGGCCTCAAAATAGTTTTTTTTACATTCCTTGCTAGTTTTGTCAGAGATTAGTAGTCGCGACCCACTTACATCTATATACATATAATGAGAATATAAATATAAGGCGTCTGTGTGTTTTAGATTTATGAGAAAGAAATGTATTAGGAGTAACTAAGAATACGATAGCCAAAGCCAATCCTTCCTATAAAGGTCGGCAACGCACCTATGATTCCTCTATTGTTTTAGGTGTCGAGCTCGTTTGCCGCGTCATGGGACGTGAGTTCGAATCCAACCACCTACAATGAGCTTGAGCTTTCGGTGAAGGAAGACATCGTGAGGAAACCATAGCATGGTGGTAGGGCTTCTACTCCTAGCTACCACCCTCAAATTGAAAATCTGCCACCTTATACCATTAGGTGCGTTCCAGTTGCACTTGAGAGCCAGTTCCTGCTATAAAGGCCGGCAGAGCACCTGCGATTTCTCTGCTGTGGGTGTCAATGGGCGGCGGTGGTCACTCACCATCAGATGACACGCTTGCTCTTTTGACAGCTGCTATAAAGAAAACATATATTTACATAATTTTTTAAAATGTCTATCTATCTGTTAGTTTACGCACGCGTCACGGCGAAAGTACAACGTTTATGATAAAACGTCACCAAGGAAATCACAAAACGTATCCTCGAGTAACATTTAGTTTTTGTTTCATTAGAATCGGTTTACTCTATCAAAAGTTATTGTAATTTCAATAACGGCGCGAGGTAATATAATTTTAGTTGTTTTTTTATACAGTTTATGGTCATAATCTCACCTGATCTGGAGTGTCGATACGGCCCAAGTTGGTAGACATGCTAAACCAGTGGAGGAACTGGCCCTCAAGCGCAACTGCTGGAACATACCTCTAGGTAGCAGCAGGTTTTCAACTTGAGTGTGGTAGCTAGCCAGGCGAGTATTAGAAATAGCCCTACCATCATGCAAAGGTTTCCGAAACCGGAAGCTCAAGCTCATTGCAGGTGGATTCGAAGTCACGTCCCTTGACGCGGAATGCGTACACACTACCACTGAGCTATCATCGCTACAAAACGAATGAATAAAGTCGCAGGCACGGCTAGAATGGTAAGAAATAATGACACGCCATGAACATGGAAGTGTGAAGTAACAGCTTAATGCACATATATAGAAACATAATGCAATGTCCATCGGTCAGTTATGTGAAATCATCGATCCGCTACGGTGATGTCTTCAGATTTGTACTGTTCATGTGAAGAATTATCAATTTATCCGTTTGTCTGTGTGTGTATTTCTTTTGTTGTGAGGAAACCGAACACAGCCGTGGGGGTATATTATTTCGGTGAAAAAGCTAACAATAAGAGCCAGGCGGAGGCTCAGAATTTCCACCATCTCGAACTTCATCGTCACTTAACATCGCGTGAGATTGTGGTCAAGCGCTTACTTGTTGAATGTAAAAAACGATGATATGGTAGGATTAACGGTAAATCAAATAAGACTTAAAAACATTTCAAAACTAACAGTGCACGCATCATAATATTTTCTTTTTATTTCGAACTGGCATACGCTGTTAGGCCCAGGGGCTTTGACAGCTTCACCGAACTTTTTGGGGGCGAGCGCTGAGGGCACTCAGCCCCGAGTTAGCGAGCACAAGGGTGCCAAAACGGCCGAACCTCGGCTTCGGCTACTGACGGTAAATTAAAAATCATAATCTATTTTATTTTGTTTATTTAATAACAATTAAACCTCATCGAATCAGACCGAGAAAAGTAATAGGGTTCCTAATTCCTAATTATACTGAAGGGGTAGGAAAAAAAACACTCGATTAGTAAAGTAGTTCGTTCGTTATCGTGATAACGTACAGGATCCGCACATACACGCACAAGAGTCCAAGACGGAACTTTTTTAAACAGTTTTTTTAACTAGTTTAAATACTAAAAATTGTAGCAAAAATATCATGAGTGTTAAAAACTGTATTTTTGTTGATATGTGTGTATATTATTTTTCAAGTGCAATGTATGATAAATAGAGATATTTTAAGTTTGAAAAATCAGTTGTATCGCGTGAAGTGACAGTAGTACCCACCCTCAACGCTTCGCTTATGAGACGTGCAATAAATACAAAATTAGTATTGTGCAAATACCATCTCAAAGGCTTCTGCCCTTTAAATATTTATGCTCTTGTAAATAAACCGCGACTTCGTATGGGAATAGAACTTTATTGTTTTTCGAAATATACTCTTAGTTCCACACATTGACGCGTTTAATAATACAAACGAAAATTCTGCACCTTTATTATATTAGTAAAGATATATTATATAGTAGCCGAGTCCGCCACTTTCGTTACTGTGGAACTAAAAATCTTATATATAAAATTCTCGTGTCAGAACGTTAGTTCCATACTTCTCTGAAATGGCTTGCCCATTTTAATGAAATTTTATATATATATATATATATATGGTAGGTTTGAGCATCATTCGTAATCTAATTTTCATACCCCCAAGTGATAAGGGTTTTATCATTGTTATTTTTGTTTCTCATATTTTTTTAAGATGGAGCATTACAAAATACATACTACCCTAAATTTTTACCCGCCTGCCTTCATTCCCCTCATTTTTAACACAAAGTATTTATTAGAAATAAGTTATAAGACATAACAACGTTATAGCTAGTTATATAACAATTTTGGTCCGTTTTTGTAACCATTTTCCATACAGCTTTTCTCTTATTGGTGTTAGCGTGATGTTAAATAGAACTTTCCTTAATGATTACTCTATCAATTAGAGAAAGCATTTTCGAAAGTCGGCAGGTAGATCATAGGATTCGCACGTTAAAACAAACAAACTTGTCCTTTTTATAATATTAGTATAGACGTAAAGATTAGAAATCGAGTTGTACGAACGACATGATCCAATTTCTAGGTCTATATCAAAGGCAGGAGTGCCGAGGTGTAGTGTTGCAAACCGCAGTTATGTATAAATCTACTACATAGAGTTGTCATTTGAACTTAAACCGGGGCCTGTAACTGTTTTTTTTTTATCGCAACACGCTAAAGCGACTATAAGCACTCTGCCTTCTGGTAAGCAAAGTATAATCCAAAAAATTATTGTATAGTGTTACGGCTTTTTCTAATGCCCACTTTTCTGGATACCAGTCTCGAGGTTGATAATCTGCCACCAGATACCTATGAGTGTGTTCCGGCAGTTGCACTTGAGAGCTACCTTCCACTAGATTTATCGTTACCGCCAACTTGGGTCACATCGTCATTTAAAATGTGGTTAAATTGTGGCCATACCGCTAATTCTATAAACTAAAAAAGAAAAGGATAATTATTGAAAAATTATAACAGTTTATTGATGCTGTACCGGTTGATGAAAAATTTACAAAATGGCATTGCACGGTTTTGTTTTTACCTTTTTTTATGCTGAATAGATTTATTGTTGTGGCCACAATCTTACTTGATCTTGATGATGTGGCCTAGGTTGTTTTTTTTATTGAACTAACATACGATGTTAGCCCTAAGGGCTTTGACAGCTTCACCGAACTTTTTGGGGCGAGTGCTAAGGGCACTCAGCTCCGAGGCAGCGGGCGCAAAGGTGCCAAAATGGCCGAACCTCGGCTTGGGCTGCTGCCGGCCTAAGTTGGTGAACACGCTAAGCCTTATGAAAGATATTTTTATATGAATTACTCAACAACACTTATACAAGATTCTTTCGAAATCTTTATAATCGTTTCTGAGAAAGCAATTACATCCGTAAGAATGCTTAAATAGTCTTAGATTTGTTATGGACAGTTCTGCAGAATGATTGAAATGTTCGATACACTCATAGTACAAAATAAAGTATTCCTACACCATAAACGGTGAATTCGATTTGTTTAAATAAACCTAAATTCAGCAAAAACATAATAATGATTAACAAATAAACACAAAAAGCGCTAAATCGCTTGTAAATTTTATTTACTTGGTGTGGGTAGATATAATTTCCCTTTTGAAATCGATTACGTCAGTGTGTAGTCGTGCGTTGGCGGTGGTAACGATCGGACGTCCGTATACGGTGGTCGTAGTAGAATTTAACAATATTTATGGATGTGTTAATCTTACTTAATCTCTTATTTATACCTTCCATTGCCAATAATAGATTTTTACTGTTAATATATAGGTAACTTTAATGATAACTTGTTTGTTTATTTAAATTAGGTTTCGGTTTTGGTCTTCTTGAAAAATTGATAGTTATTCTATTATTGCTAATGATTCGCTTGGTGATAGGGTAAATTGCGTCCTAATGATTTGCATACAACTGTGGTAAATACTTTTTTTTATAGTTAAGGTTTAGCACACGCATAGCTTATTTTATACGTGGCAATTTCTCTATAAGCTTAATATTTTTATAATATATCGGCAATCTCTATTACGCAATACTGTTTATAAACTACTATCGTGTGCTACAATGTAAAAATTGAATTTATCCTACGTGTCATTTATCAAGTGTCAAAATTGCTTACATTTGCAGAAGTAATTAAAAAAAGTAACAGTACGGCTTAAAGGACGATTATCAAGAAGCAGTAACAATAAAAAAATAAATTACGAGAATGTCTATCAAAGTAACTTTTAATGGGATTTGAATTTATTCTATTAGTATTTTATACCTTATATTTTTCAATATTAGTGAAACTTTATTTCGAGTTTGTTATTTTTTTTTATAGTTAAGGTTTACCGTTATGACCATAATCTCAGCTGATCTTAAGTGACGATACGACCCAAGTTGGTAGACACGCTAAACCTGTGGAGGGACTAGCTCTCAAGTGCAGCTGCCGGAACACACCTGTTGGTATTTGGCGGCAGTTTTTCAACTTGAGGGTGGTTGCTAGCCAGGCGAGCATTAGAAAAAGCCCTACCACCATGAAATGAGAATGATGCGTTTGGAATCAGCCGATGTTGAGATCGCTTGGTAGTCTCTACTTGTTTTTGAATTGTATAAGGGGCCATTCAAGGATTACGTAAGCATCAACAGGGGGAGTTGTCGCTTAAATTAAGTTTCGATTCATAATGTCTTTGTTTTAAATTGTGTACTTATTTACATAACTAATATAATTGAACCTATCTATTTCGACCAGCTAGACAAGCTAGGGCGCCGCGACAAAATACTGTAACCATGTACATGCGCCGCGAACTGGAAAAGATTGGGAACACCTGGCCTAAAGCCTCCCTACTGATTGCTCTATCAAAAGCAAAAACAGTTTTCGAAATCTGACTCGAAACTTTCCGCTTTATAATATCAATATAGATTTCTTTGTCACAACGGTATTGTTTCATTCGTAGCGTTGGTCAGAAATAGGAGGTATTTATGGAAAGGCAGGTCCTTGGACCGGCGACGTGATACCTCGCCGGCGTCGCGAACAGAGATGCCTACCATGACCGCTCGTTCGACTGCGGTGGTGCTGTGAGAAAAACTACATAGCTTTGGCCGCAGTGCGAGTTATAAGCGACAGCGTTTCTTAATTATACGACGAATAACTACCTAATCTCGGTTTCGTTCTGACGGGTTATAACATTTGGTTTATTTTTTTGTGTCTCCAACTTTGAAGCCTTATGGCCGTAATATTTTTGTCTTCAGTATGTTCCAAGGGTCAAAACAGTTTTGAAGCGATGATAGCTCAGTGGTAAGGTGTACGACTTCGCGTCGAGGGACGTGAGTTTGAACCCAAGCACCTACAATGAGCTTGAGCTTTGAAACCATAGCATGGTGGTAGGGATTTTTCTAATGCCCGCCTGGGTAGCTACCACCCTCGAGTTGTAAAACTGCCGCCAAATACCGATAGGTGTGTTCCGGCAGCTGCACTTGAGCGCCAGTTCTTCCACAGGTTTAGCGTGTCTACTAACTTGGGTCATATCGTCATTTAAGATCAGGTGAGATTATGACCATAACGTTAAACCTTAAGAATAAAAGATAAAATAAAAACCCTTTTTTTGCCCTTAAGTATATTTCTTGAGACTAATCGTGAAGTGCGTGACCTTAGCAAACATAAGCTTTTTTTTGCGTCTCAATTATTATTGTGTATTGATACTTTACAACATCTAATGCCTATTACTGGTGCTATTGAATAACTCTATTGAATGGTGGATATGTTGGTATGAGAAATTGCAATGTTCGAACGTTTGCGGATCAAACTACCGATAGTAAGTTTTATTTATAATTCACTCATACTAATAGGTCACATATAATCACACCTGATGTTAAGTGATCCTGTGGCCCGAGATGGTGGACACGTTAATACTAGTGGAGAGGTTGACTTACAAATACCACTGCCGCAAGCTAACCAGTAGTAGTGTGAGGCTTGAGGGTGGTAGCTAGCTATCCGTGCATCAGAAACTACCATGCTATGGTTTCATTAAGATGTTTTCCTTCACTGAAACTTCAAGCTCATTGTAGGTTGGTTCGAACTCACGTCCATTGATACCGCGTTCGTACGCAACCAACTGAGCTATCAACTCTACGCGAATATGAAAATAAATGTTAAATTTTCATGTGGTTGTAAGTGAGGTATTACAAAATTGTCATCATATAACTTGAGTTTATACACTTAGTTCTGAGTGAGGTATTTGTAATATTCCTTTCGTTTATGATTTGTACCATCGCAAGAGATGCGCATCAGTGCATTACAAAAACTCTGTTACGCTACAGATGTTACGTAATCTCTCCCGACCCCCTCTGGCCCTTGACCGGTCGTGATAGGGTTCAATTTACAACAAAATAATGAAACAGGTGCATATCATTCATTTCGTAAGGCATTGATTAATCCAGGAAGAATTTAAAACTATCTTTTGTCCAATTAAACGTTTGGAAAGGTGATCGTGTCTCACGGAAATGCAACGTAGCCTTGACTGTCCCACTTCTGATATTTTTTTACGTATATACCAGTGAGAGCGTACAGTATAATACAGGCAATTCTATTTAGTATTAACCGACTCACGACCATGAATTTTCCCTTTCCGCTTGCTTGTGAGCGTCAAATTTTTTAAATATTTAAATTAGCGTTATTAGTACTTACACTCTGAGCCTAGTGGAGGGGCTGGCTCTCAAGTGCAACTGCCGGAACACACCTATAGGTACTTGGCGGCAGATTTTCAACTTGAGGGTGGTAGCAAGCCAGGAGAGCCTGTATAGATTTTTATTATCAATAAGGTCTATAATGGAATGACAACCCAGCCACTTTTGATGCATCAAACGAAGATATTAACAGTGTTTGGAAGCCTACGATGTAATAATCACAAAAGTTTTCTACAATCGTTTTAAAAGGAAACTATTTTGTTAGGGACACAACTGATCTGTAAAAAAGATGCAACTTGTTTATTTTTTTATGTTGCGCAGCATAGCGACTGTACTGCAACTGGTGTTAAGTACAGTACATTCCAGAACAGCGGTGACTGACAATGATCCGAAATTTACAATCAGTCACCGCTGTCACGCCGGCCTGCTTAGATACCTTTTCACGATTCTTTTGAAGGACTCTTATGTCATAGGAGGGTGGGAACACGCTGACCGGAAGACGGTTCCACAGCTCCACGGTACGACAAATATATGAATCAGCAAACTTTTTAGTTCGTGATTTAATGAGTCACCGTGAAGCTCTGTGTTGTTGATTATCCTTTAGATTTTCCCAACAAGGTTAACTGTACAAATGTATACAGAATACAGGTATCTGTAGGTATATTAAAATATACGCATACGTATCAATTTTTATGATGAAATGGTGTTACAGACGTCGTTTCGTTCTACGATTATTCCTTTGGACCTACACTGTTAGGTTTAAGGGTTATCACGTTTTCACCGAGCTTTGGCAGCGAGCACAAGGGAGCCATGAATGACCGAACCTCGACTTGGGCTGTTGCCGAGGGTTGAGTAGATACCGTGAACCTGTCTAGTTCGAGTTGGATCCTGTGCCAAGCAGCTAACCTACTCTGACTATGCTTGAAGCGATGATAGCTCAGTGGTAGTGTGCACGACTTCGCGTCAAGGGACGTGGGTTCGAACCCAAGCATCTACAATGAGCTTGAGCATTCGGTGAACGAAAACACTGTGAGGAAACCATAGCATGGTGGTAGGGCTTTTTCTAATGCCCGCCTGGGTAGCTACCACCCTCTAGTTGTGAACCTGCCGCCAAATACCAATAGGTGTGTTCCGGCAGCAGCACTTGAGAGCCAGTTCCTCCACAGGTTGAGCGTGTCTACCAACTTGGGCCGTATCGTCACTTAAGATCAGGTGAGATTATGGCCATCACGCTAAACCTCAAGAATAAAAAAAAAAAATTACATTCAGGGCGATCCCTCACAGAACCTCGTTCTGTGATATAAAACGTTATGTTATATGTTGATCCGTAATATTAGATAGTTTTGTACACCGTTCCGGCCCTCAGAGACGGCAGCTCGCCAGGCTGCCTGGACTGGGTCCTGCTTATCATCAGGCAGGGTTGCACACAGATTCCAATTTCGAACCCGTGTCGCTCCAGCAAGGCGACAGATAGCACATACCGTGAGGCTTTAGTGGGTATTCACGGCGACTAGAGCCGTGCGGGTCCTACATAACCTTGTCAATTCCCCCTGGTTGAGAGGGTATGAGTAAATGTATTTCCCCACGATAAAAGAAGTTATTATCGCATTGACTTTAATCGAGATCTGCCCAGTAGTCTTATCGTGATGAAAACATAACACGGTGGTAAGGTTTTTTCTAATGCCCGCCTGACTGGCTATTCAAGCTGAAAATCTGCCGCCGAAAACCTAGGTGTATTCCCTCAGTTGCACTCGAGAGTCAGTCTCTCCCCTAGACTTCTAAGTGATCTACCATGTTTTGCTACATCGTCATTTAAAATGACGATTTGTAATCATAATGACTTAACATTAACTATAAAAAAACCTGTAGGTTTGAATAATATAATTAATATAATGATTTCTTAGGTTTACGCGAATATTATTCATTGAAATAAAACTAATTTAAACGGATTTTATCGCGGTTATTTATTAAATTTTGATCCCGACGTTTCGAAAGCTTTTCAGCCTTCGTGGTCACGGGGCGGACTGATATATTAATGTTTAAATTAGAATTGGTTGATGTTTTAATCAATTTATAGATTTGCGAATTTATTACAATTCTGTGTGACCGACGGACACACAGGGTGATTATTGTTCGTATGAATACGCGTTGTTCGGTCGCTCGGTGACTCTTATCGCCGTTTGCCACATTTCCGTCATTTCCGTCATTGATACATCGTTGTATCATAGAAATAAATATTTCTAACACTTATTTATATACATTTTATGAATAAGCCCGAAAGCGTAAAATACAGGCATTACTTAAATACTAGAAATCGTGACAAATTGGTCGGCCCATATTTTAGACTTAGAGTTGTAAAGTTTTTTTAGGTAATAAGCACTTGAGAGCCAGTCCCTCCTATAAAGGCCGGTAACGCACCTGCGATACCTCTGGTGTTGTGAGTGTCCATGGGCGGCGGTGATCACTTACCATCGGATGAATGACATGCTTGCTCCTTTGCCTACGATTCAATAAAAAAGAAGTGTTAGGTTTTGTAACAAACTGCCAGAGCACATTACCGATTTTCCGGACAGTAATTTCAAGCAACATGTCAAGGGGGTTTTGCTGGCAAAGGTATTTACAGAGTGTATCGATATGTGATGAACAGTACCACCGATTATAATATCGATCCAAACCGCGGTACGCAATTTAAGCCAGTTTTACCTTCTCATTCTTCTTTTTTATTCTTGGCAACTTAGTCGGGCGATTACTGCCTTTTTCAAGTATTTAGATTTGGGCATTTAGGGCAGACGATAGTATTTTCAGCAAGAAGGTGACTCTTGTTGAAGCGCTCTTGGGAGTTTTCGTGGCATCTGATCTATGTTGTTCCGAATGATTATTCACGATTCACCTCACCTATACTCTTCAGCTACACTATATTACGGAAAAACCTTAATTTACATAATTTATTATAATTTAGGGCTAAACAACTAAGTATATAAATAAAAATATAAATCACAAGATGAGATCAAGGTCCCACCAAAAACTCTATAGTATCTAATTGCTTGTAAAATAAAATAAAAAAGCCTTAAATATAACTTATAAATATGATTACACATTAAAAATACAATGTTTTTTTATTTATTAATATGCTTTAGTCACCTCCTCGGTGAAGGCCTCCCCGATTACTGACCATATTTCCCCTTTTTCTTGCAATAGTGGAACGCCCTGGGCCAGCTCACTAACGATATCTTCCCATCTTCTAAACGGTCTGCCTCTTTTTCTCAGGTTAATTCTTGGCAGCCACTCGGTAGTTAGCTTTTTTCATCGATCGCTTTCCATATGAGATACATTTCCGGCCCATTTCCTTTTCAATTTCCCTTATCCTTTTAATCACGTTCATAATATTTGTCTTACTCGCAGCCATTTTGTTACTAATTCTATCTTTTAACCTTATTCCTAGCATACTACGTTCCATCTATCTTTAGCAGACAGCTAGTCTACTCTCGTCTTCTTTATCCAAAGACCAACTTTGACACGCATACGTTAGATATAGCAGAATCGTTGCTTCTAATTGCTTATCTAACGCTATATAATATAGTCATTGCCTTGAGTCATACGTTTGTAGAATGGATCCATTCGCTTGAAATTTAATGACAGCTACTTGATAGGTGGTCTAATTGCTTATCTAACGCTATATAATATAGTCATTGCCTTGAGTCATACGTTTGTAGAATGATCCATTCGCTTGAAATTTAATGACAGATCTTTGATAAGTGGGATTTAAATATCCGATGACGTCAAAGATTGACTGTAGTATATTACAGAGAATATATTTGGTGTCGCACTCACAAACATAGATTCTACAAAGAAAAAACTCTCGTGTACCTAATACTAAATGCAGATGATGCGTCACGCCCACTCATGTAACGCTACGCTGATACGCAGAGCGAGTATAGCAGTAACAGTTGACTGTATCTCTCTCGCTTCCTTAGTCGACTGGAGCCGACTTTAACCGAACGAGCGTCACATAGGTTAACGTGTCAGCTTAGCCTCATTCAATACCAACACAATAAAGTGACCAGCTCGAGTAAGCTTTTAACTTCAATAACAGTATAGAAGAATAACTTTCAACAAAAGTCAGCTCATAATATAATTCTATGTCATTCTCTCACAGACTATTATCTATATTTATTTGTTTATACTTTGGAAGACTAACAGATATACCTTCTACATTAGTTAACATTTGGACTAGAAATATAATATTTACTGGCCTTCGCCGATAAGTGGCAAATTTAAATCAAATCATTTGTAATTACATTACTACATAAACCTAAGATCGAAAATACATAATTAGATAGCTATAGATATTTCAAGCGATGATAGCTCAGTGGTAGTGTGTAAACTTGTGGAGAAACTGGCTCTCAAGTGATGCTGCCGGAACACACTTATTGGTATTTGGCGGCAGGTTTACAACTTGAGGGTGGTAGCCAGCCAGGCGGGCATTTCAAAAAGCCCTACCACCATGCTATGGTTTCCTCACGATGTTTTCCTTCACCGAAAGCTCAAGCTCATTGTAGGTGATTGGATTCGAACCCGCGTCCCTTGACGCGAAGCCGTACACACTACCACTGAGCTATCATCGCTTTATTATTTGTTTATTGGTAAACAGTAATGACTTTGTTTTAGAATTTGTTAGTAAATTTTTTTTAATCAGTTTTTGATTTCCGTCAATGCTGCCTTCAGTTTCGTCAACATTCGAAATAATTAGAGGAAGTACGAATATACAGTGTGTATTTATCTAACTTAAAAGAAACGAAAAGTTATTTTGTCAACTTTCTTTCCAAATGATTCAGTTTTAAGAAACTACACATAACTTAGTTCATTATCTCAAATAGAAGTTCGCTTCTCGTGAATTGGCTAATTATAATTATTACTTTGAATTAATTATTAGACAATTATATTAGGTACCAATTGAGAGATGAATGGTCTAAGAAGTATAGCTGGCATAAGAATGATAGATAAAGTAAGGAATAGTGTAATAAGGGAACGTTGTGCTGTGGTAGAGAATGTAGTGACAAAGATAGAGAAAGGGATGCTTAACTGGTGTGGACATTTAGAGAGGATGGATGAAAGAAGATTGACGAAACAAGTTTACAAGGCGAGTGTGAATGGGCAAGCTGGTAAGGGTCGACGTAGGCGAACTTATCTCAACCAGATCGAGGGCGTTCTGGAGAAAGGCCAGGTCAAAAGTACCCGTAACCGAAGAGCATGTACGAAGGTGATTATGAAAGTAGAAGAAGCGAAAGAAGTATGTCAGGATCGTAGCAAGTGGACGGATGTGGTCTCTGCCTACCCTTATGGGAGAGTGGCGTGATACTATGTATGTAGGTTCTCTAAGTTTTAATACACCTTTGCATCTGTTGGTGGTAGCGTGATGTTAAATAGCCTGATGCGTTTAAGATTTTTTTCATACGACTGGTAGTTCTTAAGATTAGCGCGTACAAACAAACAAATAAACAAGCTTTTCTGCTTTATAAGATTAATATGGATAATATATAGTTACAGGTGTCGTAAAAATATAAGGTTCAGTTGCATATAGAAGTTAAAATCGTTCGCGTATGCGGAGCGTTAATTTTTTTAATAGACGTAATTAAAGTGACACGTCAATAGAATCATACTCAATTAAGATTCGTGTAATTGTTGTTTGCCCTTCAATTTAGCACTGTTATGCCGTAAATGTTATAACATACTAGATGTTACGTGCGGCTTTGATCGCGTTAATATTGATTTTATCAAACAAATCTGATGGATCTGGTGGTTAAAATCTATCACCGACTCCAGGTTTCCCTCTATCTTTTCACCAAAATTCATCATAATCGATTCAGCTGTTTATATATTAATATTAGTGAGGGTAACGTTATTAGGTGAATTATTTCAACAAAATCTTCCAATGATTACTCAGGAGTGTTCAGGATGTGAGATTTCTAATCTGGATTTGAATACTTTTATAAGAGTTTAATTCGATTTCCATTAAGGAAACAGAAATAGTATTATTTCAGATATTAAATCCGGCGGTCTCATTTGCATGATAAAAATTTAAAAATTAATATTGTGACGCAGGAAAGTTTGTTTGTTTGGACGCAATTATCTCAAGAACGGATTGTCAGATTTCAAAAACTCTTTTTGTCGATATATAACTAATTTAAACAGGTTGTATCGTGGTTATTTATTAATTTTGATTCCGACGTTTCGAAATCTTTTCAGCCTTCGCGGTCACGGGGCGGACTGAGGTGTAGGTTGTCCAGAAAAGTTCATGTCACTGTGTCTACATTCAATTTAATTTTTAACATTGATTGTTTTCCGTTCTACGCAGAAAGAGCTCACAGTGTCTTGAGGTCTGGCAATTAGTCTTTTGGATTCCGATTTAATTAAAAATACAATCGGATCCCAGGCTTGTGCTAGCTTCCAACCATCTTCTCTATTGAAACTTGGATGTTTTTTAATAACGAATAATATTCGCGTAAACATAAGAAATAATTTTTGTATTAGATAGAGTTGTCATTGTGGAAGGCTTTAAGCTATTTATCATCACGCTACCACCAATAGGAGCTATGCTGTATTGACAAAGTTACAAATTGGCGTAAAATTATTAAATAAGTTTTCGTATCATGCGAAGGAAGGTGAAAGTAAAACTTAAACATATATGTATACAATCGATTGGTTTAAATTTTCAGCATTAAAATTCATTTCAGTTACTCCTTTTGTAATGTACATTCTCATTAGGAACGGACTCGTCGATCATGTAACATTGACAGGAAAACGCGAACGGAGTCGCGGGCACAATTTAGTTTTCTATATCATCGAACCATAAACAATACGTCTGAAAATCGAAATCGAGCGCGTCCATCACGTGTTTTCGTATATAATTCAATCTCTATTTCGAAGCGTGCAAAGTTTAAAATCGTTTCGGATTTTAGATAAATTATCTCCCCCGTATCCCTTATCGTATGTCATGAGATAGATAACGCATGAGTCGTGTGACAATGAAATTCTTTGGACAAGTTTTTTTAATGTTTTCAGTCTTATAGTTTGGTCGCAAAATTACTTGATGTTAAGTGATGATGTGGTCTAAAATGGTGGTATAAAGTTTTTTCTATTGGAAGCATCTATTGACTCGTCTTGGAAGTAAAATTGAGTTGTATGCCGTCACAGCAGACGGTATGACACTCTCTTATGTCGTCCTGTCTCTTGTTTGGGTATTTTAACTTTTATTCTTGTTCTTTTTATTATTAACTTTGTATTTATATTTATTACTATCATAATAACTTAAATCAACTTCATGTTTCACTTATGTCTGGCGTCTCGTGACGGCCAACTTTTTTATATACTTTATAGGTTTAGTGTTTGATTATAATCTCACATGACGTTAAGTGACGATGTGGTCCAAGTTCGTAGACTCCAAGTACTACTGCCGGAACATACTAATAAATATTCGGTGGTAGATTTTTTACATGAAAGCGGTAGCTAGTTACACGAGCATTACAAAACTCTCTATCCTTCATATATGTTCTCTCTCTCGTTCTTTTACGAATTAGAGTATAGTGCTGTCCTTTTCGCTTTGATGAAAGACTTTTTTCATTTAGAATATATATTGTAGTTCTTATCAAAGTGTTAAACACTATACTAAACCAAAAAAGGTTGTGAATTTAGAAACATTAAAATTGATAGGTTATTAGTCGATCGGAACAACTGATTCTGTATATCACTTTATGTATGATGGGCCGCAACCGAATCGAATTCAGGACCTTAAGCGAAAATATTTGTTTAAACGCTCTAATCTTAGGAATTTATATTTGATATTTGATAGAGCGATTATCAAAGATGGCTTCAGGCTATTTAACATCACGCTATCACCACAAGGAGCAAAGCTGTATTGAAAAAAAGTTACAAAAACGGGAAAAATGATTATATTTTACCTCTGTTGACTAGCTTGTGTGGTGTCTATAACAGAGATTAGAAACTTTTTTTACCCTTTTCACTCATTTTCAACAATTTTCACGGTCGAATATTGTTGTTCGAGTTTTATGTATAATTAACATAATAAATAAATAAAATAAAAAGCCTTTATTTCGTGCAAATAGGTATGTGTTCACTATTATTGTAAGTAAATATCTACATTATATAATATTATATGAATATCAAGATAAATAGAAGTATGGGTTCTGTACCTGGTCTCTGGCAACACGGGAGTTTGAAGTGTCATCGTGGTGCGTTTTAGTGGGTAGTGTTGGGAGATTGGCACCTGATCAGTCACCACACGCTCCTCACGCCTTGGCCTGGCCCTGTAATGAGCTTACATGTCGCGCTGTGGAAGTTTGTAAAGATTAGATTTTAAACACCACGTTAGAATAAAAAAGGTTAAGATAATGGTGACTAGAAGTGTTAAAGCTGGCCCTGGTTACTGTCAATATGGGGAATTGAGAGTTGTGGTAGCTGAGAATTTAACTTTGCTTCTCACGTCATGAGTCTCCACACACGCTTCTGGTGCCTTTCGTTTCGCGGGGGAATGCATTTACGCATTCCATTTGCTTCGAAAATCCCAAGGCTATCTGTCGTCGTCCTGGGAGGACGCAGGTTCGATCCAGCAACCACCGCGTCACCCCGGCAATGGGTCGGACCTGATGCTATTAAACCAGGGTCGTCTAGTGCCTTGTCTGGGCGCATTGGAAAACAAAGTATGTGAAAAGGTTAAAGGGAAAGATGATTATACAAAATCAGGTTAAATACAACCATAACTGGATTCCGAGAAGGTATTTAGTAATGAAACTGACATTTTAATACATAATGATTATATACTAATTCATTGGAAGTTCCTAATTAACCGCAAATAAAAAGACGTGTGACCTTTTTGTTAATTAGTAATAATGGTTTCCTATTAAGACAGGTAAATTAGTTGCATTGATATTTTGAAGTGAAAGCTTCATTAAGGGGGGGGGGGGGGCGTGAGTGGGTTATATAGATTTCGTGCAGTGCTGGCCGCTAGAATACTAAATTAACACCCTATGGCCATCTGTCGCTTTCCTGGTGCTATGCAGGTTCGATCTCGTGATCACCGCGTCGCCCCGGATGGAGGCTTGGCCAAGTAGTAAGGCGGACCTGCATCCTGGCAGCCTGGCGAGATGCTCTAACTCAACTCAGTGCAGTCCAAAAACAGTAATCACTATTGATAGATTATTAGTCGATCGGAACAACTGATTCTGTATATCACTTTATATATGGTGGGCCGCAACCGAATCGAATTCAGGACCTTAAGCGAAAATATTTGTTTAAACGCTCTAATCTTAGGAAATCTTAGGAATTTATAGTTGATATTTGATAGAGCGATTATCAAAGATGGCTTCAGGCTATTTAACATTACGCTATCACCAAAAGGAGCAAAGCTGTATTGAAAAAAAGTTACAAAAACGGGAAAAATGATTATATTTTACTTCTGTTGACTAGCTTGTGTGGTGTCTATAACAGAGAATAGAACCTTTTTTTTACCCTTTTCTCTCATTTTCAACAATTTTCACGGTCGAATATGTTTGTTCGAGTTTTATGTATAATTAACATAATAAATAAATAAAATAAAAAGGCTTTATTTCTTACAAATAGGTATGTGTTACAGTATTATTGTAAGTAAATATCTACATTATATATATCTTAAATTATTCTTACGGAAGATCCTCTCTTCTATGCGAAGGTGACCTAGTGGACTCTAAAGGAAACTATTTTTCTCTATTTTGAGTCAGTTGTGGACAGCAGGAGCCAGATATTTTTATTAATTCGTCTGCCCATCACGTATGAGGTCTGTCTAATTAACATATGAAACTTAAATGTTATATATGCAAATAAATAAGTAAAATATTGCGCGTGTAGTACTCTGTAAAGCTAATTACAACAAATCAAAAAGGGTTCAAAAGATATATAATATTACAGATAGTAAGAGACTGATCAAATTAAATATATGCTGTATTTTCTCAATTATAAAAACTTGTCTAAACGTCACGTATCCTTGAAATTTTACTCGAAATACTATATCAAGTAAGCGTCAAATTTACCTCAATAAATAATCTTTTGATGTTAATGAAATATTTTTATTATATTGCATCTGACCATAATAATGTATAAAACTATACACACTTAATAGTATACAGTTCAATAAGAGAAGTGTCCCAGATTTATCATAAAAAAAACTGGTCATACGAAAGAACATCCCGGTCTGGCCCTGATAACTGTGTCACGGAGTCAGTCGCGCACAGACCGCCGGCGCGTGCGCACGTGTTTCGTCTTTAGCGGATTTTTTATCTTAACATTTTCTTCAATGTTTTATTTTAAAGTAATCATAAGTGTCAGTTAATACGTAATTATCACCACAAAGTTTTCACTTAGCACACGACCGACCCTCAAACATTTCAGTGAATACAATCTGTGATTTACCTTTTTGTATGTGATTTACCTTTAATGTGATATAAAAAAACCTAAGCTTCCCTTAACGAAAATGCGTCGAATGAAAATGATAAACATATCCCCGGATCTGGGCGACCTCGAGGAGATGTTGGCGAACGTGCAGACGCAAATCGAGCACGAGATCGACCTGGAGAAGGAATCGAAGATGCCCTCGCTGACTAACGTTCAGGAATCGCCGAAGATGAAGCGGACTTCGTCCTTTAATTACGTCGATACGGAGTACCGTCGAGGATATCCTCCGAAACCGCCTGTGGTGAGGTACAATAGTGAATACACTAATGGTACGAACTACACGAATGATGAGTACCGTACCGTCGAATACTGTCAGCCGACGGTCAACAGTCTCCATCGAGGGTCACAGTCGAGCATAAAGTCTGATGAGACGGCATCCCAAGCCTCGTTCCAGTCGTTCCGCTCTGAGCCTGGGCAGAGGCACTCTGTCCTCAGCATGGGCGATAAACGAGGATCCACTACCTCACTGAATGGGAGGAATAAAAACGCCACATTGCCCAGAGGACACGGTTCCACTAAGGAGAAGAATTGGGAGGAATATTGGTCACAGTGAGTTGATTTTATTTAATTGTTTATATTAAGATAATATGTTTTATCAACATGTTATAATTCATATCAATAGTTAACAATGACAGCGAGGAATTATTAAATCTATACTAATACTTTAAAGAAAATAAAAGTTTGTATGTTTGTGTGTATGTGCTAATCTTAGGAACCACCAGTCGCATTAAAAAAATATGTGTATTTATTTATTTAGGTAACAAACAGATGTTACATAAATATACTTCAACTTCACAATATCTACACTTCAACAATATAAACTAAAGCTTATTGTACCATGTATTTAAAATCCACTAATAACAAAAATACAATAAACCATTCATACAAAACTTTTTTATTTGATAGAGCAATTACTGAGGAAGTCTTATTTAACATCACGCTACCACCAGTAGGAGCAGAGTTGCATTAAAGAAAGTTAAAAAACTGGCCAAAAATGATTAAATATGTTTAGTTCCATGCGAACGAAGTCGCGGACACTGCCAGTGTTATCATAAAGAGGAAAAGTTTATTCGAACGCGTTAATCTTAACAACTAGTAGTCTGATTTAAAAAAACCTCTCGTTGTATTTGATAGAGCAATTATTGAGGAAGGCATTAGTGTATTTAACATCACGCTACCACCTATAGGAGCAAAGCTGTATTGACAAAAGTGACAAAAGCGGGCGAGTTTTTAGTTCAACGAGCACTAAGCCGTCAGCACAGTTAGTAATTCCTACAATAATTGTATTAGGCATGGTGGATTTGATTTACATGAAGTTTTTATTTCAAGTTATGATTACTTCAGGGAAATCCGATTTGTTGTTTATTCCGAAAGTTGCGTGAATAAATTTCGAAGTTTCGTATTGGCCCCGGTCCGGCGACGTCAGTCCGCTATGTTACAATGTTGGAACATCGATGAATGTCAATCCGAGACGATAGTTAGCCAATTCTTTGGAGGACACAAACAACTAAGACATCGCGTTACTGCCATCGAGTTACAGAAGGCTTTTTCCTATTGTATATGAGAGGTTTTATCCTCTGCGGCGAGCAGTGGTTATTACCACCTAAGGCCAACGTCTGCTAGGTCTGTGTTCACCTTCTCGTAGTATTGGATAGATTTTGTTAAAGTAGTGATAAAATATAATTACGTACATTCTCTAGCAATTTGAAGCGATGATGGGTCAGTTTGGTGGTCTGTACGGACGCCGTCTCGATGGACGTTAGTTCGAATCTGCCGACAATGAGGGTGAGCTCTGCGTGGAACATCGTGAGGAAACCATCGCGCAAAAAACTTTTTCACTATATAATATTGTATTATAGATATCAGAATATAATATGTTTAACTATAACTCATTCAAAACAATCGCATGTTATTATTTCTTATCTGTACCGGAAACCGTTTGAAGAAACATATTCGTGGCCTAATCGGAAATTTCATTCTTAATCTGAGTCATTCGAGGCTCTGACACATAAATGTGAAAACCAATAAAATAAATTAGCCTAAAAGACGTACACTTTCGACTTGACTGTGGAAGTTGAAAAATTATTAAAAAAAATGCCGTAGTACTTATAATTATGAAATAATGTCCCTTCCCACCGAATCTCGCTAAAGTTAATATAACCGTTGAATTTGTTTCCGAGAACTAAGCGCTGTCATAAAATAAAGAATTACAGATAGTCAACTTCCTGTAAGGAACTATATCATACGAGGATTTCGGATAAAGTCGATCTATAATGATAATCGTGACTTATTAATGTGTGACATTATATTTATGATGCAAGAATTTTTATACTTGTGTTTATAAATACGTTTTTGTAAGTAAATAAGTTAATACAGATTTTGTCAAACAAATCTGATTACGCAATAAAAAGTTTCATACATAGTTGGTCTCTCTTATTAACCCACTTACAATAAGTTTTTCGCAAGAAAGAGTAGCCTATCACCGTCTCCAAGTCCTCATCTACCTCTCTACCAAAATTCATCATAATCGATTCAGCGGTTTCAGAGAAAAAGTGTAACGAATAAAGTATATATAAAGTAATATAGAGCACAGAATAGTAAGCACTAGCTGTGCCCTTGGCTTCGTTCGCGTGGAACTAAAAGTTATTTAATAATTTTGAACTGTTTTTCAATACATAGTCACAGTTTGTACGGTAACACGTCTCGTGACCATGTCGATGACGACTTACATGAATTTATTTCCCATCCAAACCGAGCTACACAAGTTTTCACCTCAAAGAAGTCAACTACATTCAAGGTTGACCGGAGTTATCTCTCTGTTCTTAAATATTCTATGGCACCTATTGGCGGTGGCATTAATTGTTTCTGAGAATGGAACAAAGATATTTATTATATCGTAAGCTCTCTCGACCGGCACAGGTGGAGTGATAATAATAGTAAAGCGAATGGATAATTCTGTTTCAATAACGGTCATACTCGGATTACGTTCGTGATACTTTCACTTGATGTACAAAGCACCGGGGCAAAGCAATTGCACCGGCCTGTCTCGACTCGCAGATATATCGAGCCTTTTTTTATGTATACTTAAGGTTTAGCGTTGTGGCCATAATCTCACCTGATCTTAAGTGACGATACGGCCCAAGTAACCTGTGGAGGAACTCGCTCTCAAGTGCAGCTGCCGGAACACATCTATTGGTATTTGGCGGCGGTAGGCTTACAACTTGAGAGTGGTTGCTAGCCAGGCCGGCATGGAAAAAGCCCTACCACAATGCTATGGTTTCTTTACGGTATTTTCCTTCACCGAAAGCTCGAGCTCATTGTAGGTGCTTGGAATCGAACTCACGTCCCTTGACGCGAAGTCGTACACACTGCCACTGAGCTGTCATCGCTTTTTAGGTAAAACGTCATGAGCCGACAATTTGCATTGTTTAGGGGAGGGATATTTTCATTAATAATTAAAAAACATGACTTTGTTGTTCATAACTCACCACTTATGTATTTAAAATGTAACCATTTGAATACTGATTCATATTAAAAAGAGACATTTTTGGTGCTTACATCTATCTAAACTAATATTATGAATGCGAAAGTTAGTTTGTTTGTTCGTCACGCTTTTACGCATATCCTGCTGAATCGATTACGATGAATTTTAGTATAGAGATAGATGAAAGCCTGGAGACGGCGACAGGCTTTTTTTTTCCTTTGTTCTTTTATTTAATAATGTCTACCTGGTTAGCTACCACCCTCAAGTTGAAAATGTATCTCCAAACACCGGTAGATGTGTTCTAGCGGTTGCACTTGAGAGAGGATTAGCGTATCCACCACATTGGGGCACGTCGTCACTTAATATCACTTGAGATTGTGGCCATAACGCTAAATATCGTAACAAAAAATATGTATATATTCTATTTCGCTTTGACGAAGAGATTATCGGTGTTTTAAAAGTTTTTTTTTTTTTGGTACATGGATTATAACAGTCTTTTTTGTTAAATGCCCTTTTTTATAAACCTCATAAACATTGCAGTTAACTGTAACAAAGGATTTTGTCTTTGTATAAACTTTTGCCATTGTTAATGATGTATTGTTTAGAAACTTTACTTTAGTTTTATTGGAAAGTATTGTTACTATGCGATAATAAAATTTTTCTAGGCCGAAAGTATTCGGAGAGTGAGATTTAATATCTTTGTCTCGTAGAAATATTTAAATTAAGCACGATATTATTCCTTAAGTTTAGCGTTATGGCTACACTCTCGTCAGATGTTAAGTAACGATGTAGCCTAAGGTGGTGAACACGTTAAGCCTAGTGAATGGACTGGTTCTAAAGTGCAACTGCTTGAACACACCTATAGCTGTTTGGTGGCAAATTTTTAACTTGAGGTTGTAGCTAGCCAGGTAGGCAGTAGGAAAAAACCCTACCACCATGCTATAGTTTTATCACAACCCTTTCCTGCTCTGAAAGTTCAGTATAGCTGAACGCGGCGTCCGTACTCTACCAAACGAGTTAACGTCGCTACGATTTGCAAGATAATCTACAATACATTAGATTTTTTTTTTTAAATAAATGCTACTAAATAATAGAATTAGATTTAGCCAGTGTCAAAAGTTTCGTTCGGTTCGTTCTTTTACATAACAAAATAAATACAATTATTTTATTTCCTGAAACATTTACATAATTTATACTCTATCTAAGGCTCCTAACTAATCAATACATGGAAGCCTGAAATACTGTTAGAATTATATGGATAATTTTAATAGTTGGTGGCACTTTATATCAGAGACAATCCTTGTTTTGTTTGTTTGTTTCTTTGTTTGTTACGCTAACATGTATTTGACTCTGAGTGAAATTATGAATAATTAGCTTTTACCCGCGTCTTCGTCCGGGGTAGTATCGATTTTATGAAAGAAATCGGATGAAGAAATAAAAAGTTTCATACAAAGTTTGACCACGTCTTTGTCCCACTTCTGATAAGGTTTTCGCGAGAAAGAGTAGGCTACCTCCGTCTCCAGTGTCCCATCTATCTCTAATCCAAAATTAATTATAATCGATTCAGCGGTTTAGACGTGAAGCGGTAACAAAGAAACTCACTTCCGCGTTTATAATATTAGTGTGATTTCTGTATTTTAACGAAAACAAACAAACAGAATTATTATTATGTTGCATCGTATCGAAATTAATGAACTTATCGGGATGGGGCTATGACCATTTGATGCGGAGTTTTTCATCGATAGATCTACGTCACTTAGTCTTTGTATTCTTTTGTTTTTTTTATTTTTTTATTTATTTATTTATTTATACGCCGTTTTATTTGTGCTTACTAAACGCATAAGGTGATTATAAGAATCTTACGTTTTCACGCATTGACTACCGAATAGATCGGTATGAAATTTTGCATAAACGTTGTTCGGAACAGAAAGGGACATGGGGTGCTATTTTTTAATGTTCTGTAGTCTTAAATAGAGACAAAGCCGCGGCCGTAGCTAGTTCATTTTAATGCAGTCCCGGCTCGCAGTAATTACTATCGGCTGGTTATATTACATGGACTATAGTGTTTGTAAAAAGTTCGTATTATTGTGAAAAGAACATTTTTTCGTTCATTTCGTTCATTCAACTGTGATTCGTTAAAAATAGTTTTGTGCCATTGTCAAGGATTTTGATTTAATTGTTTTTACTCGTAAGAATTGTATTGTGGTGTTGAAAAATTTGCTAACCGATTAGTTTATTTGTGCGATCCACGAATAAACGTTTTGAGGTCGGTTGTCATTTTGTATCCGTTTTGATTCTGATTATAAAGACCGTTTACTTGACATTGGCAAAATTGCCTACACAGGGAAATGCGATTGTAGAAAAAACCTTGTAGGTATCTATCGTTGTAGATTTGTGTATCAAAAACTTAACAATTCGAACAACGAATGTGTATAATTCTGTATTATCTGTATCTGGATAGTTTTAAACATAGTTCAGTTTTAGCGTTCTGACCGCAATCTCACCTTATCGTAAGTGTCGCTGTAGATCAAGATGGTGGGCACGCTAAGCCTAGTGGAGAGACTGGCTGTCGAGTGCAACTGCCGGAACACACCTATTGATTTTTTCGCGGCAGATTTTCAACTTGAGGGTGGTAGCTAGCCAGTCGGGCATCAGAAAAAGCGCTACCACCATGCTATGGTTTCCTTACGATGTTTTCTATCACCGAAAGCTCAAGCTCATTGTAGGTGGTTGGATTCGAACTCACGTCCCTTGACGCAAAGTCGTACACACTACCACTGAGCTATCATCGCTTTTAAACACGGGGCTGGTTGCCGACCAGGTGGATGTTAGAAAAAACTCTATCACCGATGTTTTCCTTCACCGAAAGCTCGAGCTCATTCTAGACAGATTGGAACTCGCGTCCCTTGAGGCGGCGTCCGTGCACACTACCAACTGAGCTATCATTGATAACGCTACAGTCGAGTTATTGAATACCGAAAACGGCGCGACGTGTACCGAACCAGCCAGTTAAGTAATAAACCAGTACGTTACTCATTAAGCTCGAGAAAGTTTAGTATCGTACTCGCGTACGCTCTGCACTTTTAACGATATCGAGTTATGTCTGGATCGAAAGAATATTTCTTAATCGGTAACTTGTTTCGCCGATTTCGATTATCTCTTGCAATAGTAGAGTCGAGACCGAAGAACGCACGAAGGTCAACCCCCCCGGGCACAAATGTGGAGCTGTCAAAATGAAAGAACATTTTTTTATTTATTAACTTTGACATTATTAAGAAAGAAAGACATACAAGCAATAAAGCTATGATAGCTCAGTGGTAGTGTGCACGACTTCGCGTCAAGGGACGTGGGTTTCGAACCCAAGCACCTACAATGAGCTTGAGCTTTCGGTGAAGGAAAACGTCGTGAGGAAAGCGTAGCATGGTGGTAGGGTATTTTCTAATGCCCGCCTGGGTAGCTACCACCCTCAAGTTGTAAACCTGCCGCCAAATACCAATAGGTGTGTTCCGGCAGCAGCACTTGAGAGCCAGTTCCTCCACAGGTTTAGCGTGTCTACCAACTCGGGCCCTATCGTCACTTAAGATCCGGTGAGATTATGGCCATAACGCTAAACCTTAACTATAAAAAATTTAATAAAGGACACTATAAATAAAAAACATTAAAAGAAAAGATAATACACACATAAATAATAACAGTGTATACCTAATTATTAGCATAGGGCGTCCGGCTCAGCATATGCTGAAGTGTCCGAAACACTCAGCACTGATTTTCAGCTTGAACCCGAATCCAGTTGCGGTGCATTATAAGCTTGTTCCATCAATCGCAGTAAAAATTCTGAATAACGATATATACAACCAAGATAAATTTCGGTATAGATATAGGTGGGGATCTGGAGACGATGGTAACTCTTGCTCGCGAAAGCCTAACAGGGAGTGGAGTTAAGAGAGGCATATATTTGTATAAAACTGTCAGCTGCGTCATCCGAATTGTTTGCTAAATCAAAATCAACGCGAACGAAGCCGAACGTAAACTTCGTTCGTGTGGAATTTAAAATGATTTATTATTTATTTGCCCGTTTTTATAACTTTTTTCAATACACCTTCGCTCGTAATGGTGGCAGCGTAATTATAAATAGCCCAAAGCCACCACTCTCAGTAATACTCTATCAAATATATATATATTTTTAAATCTGACTAGTCATTCCTAAGAGCAGCGCGTTCTAACAAACAAATATATATATATTTTTTATTTGATAATATTTAATTTAAATTAACACAGAAAGAAACTTATACAGGGTTTCAAATACACCCATTCGCATACATGCACAAATGTGCACGCTACAACTGGTCTGTCATTGCTTCTGAAATTGTAACCGATTGCAAAGAAGTACAGTGGGTCGTCAAGTGTATGTCGGTAATGCAAGCGGCGATACATCATTCATCCCACGGTGACGATAGATTTGGGTTAACATTAAGCGCCGGCCGCCCACCGGACCAGTTTCGCTGCAAGTGTATCGGCGTGCGACAGCCTTGTGACCTTCGTCAGCCGACGCGATTGCCCACGCTCTCTGCCGGTCCCCTCCCTGCGTACTCTTACGTAAACGCTCGTCATAGCATTCACCTCCGAGACCATATACGGACGAGGCCCTTTTGTCCAATGAAATCATTGAAATCAATCCTTTAGATTAAAAAACGGATGTTTTATTTTTTCGAACGCATTAATCTTAGAAAGTAACCGTGGGATTTCAAAGATTTTTATCGTATTTTATAGAGCAATTATGCTTAGGGATCAAAATTGATAAATGGCCGCGATGAAATCCGTTTAAATTAGTTTTATTTCGATGGTCTTAGGCTATTTAACATTATGCTAATAAAAAGTTTCACACAAAGTTTATCCTTCCTTTATCCCACTTCAAATTAGTTTTTTTGCGAGATAATATATAGCCTATCACCCTCTCCGGACTTTCGTCTATATCTGTACCAAAATTCATCGTAATAGATTTAGCGGTTAAGGCGTGAAAGCGTAACAAATAAACTCATTGTCGCATTTATAATATGATATGGTATGGATTGAATAAAGGACGTATTTCTTTTTTTCCAGTGAACAATCCATAAGCAGTGCGCGGGCCTCGGTCATGGTTTACGACGACGGTATGAAGAAATGGATCCCCTCGGGGTCGAGTTCGGGGCTGTCCAAGGTTCACATCTACCACCACACGCAGCACAACACGTTCCGAGTTGTCGGCAGGAAGCTAAACGATCACGAGGTCAGTGTGTTTTCTTACATGTCTCTTACCGTAATATACAGGTGGGCGACCTGTATCTTGTAACAAGATTTAGTGTTATGATACCTTTATATATAAAAAAATCGTGTCGAGTTGTTTGTCCGCGATGAACTCCTAAACTACTGAACCGATTTTAATCGAATTCTGCACACTGCGTGCAGTTTGATCCAACTTGAGAGATAGGATGGTTTTTACCTCGATAAGGGATCATAACGCGATAGATGACGCTGTAGTCGATGTGATTGACTGCTCGAAAAGGCAGAACAAGGTCTGTCAGGTCAGCTAGTACTTTATAGGTTTGTGTTATGGGCTGATGTTAAGTAACGATTTAGCCCAAGATGGTCAACATGCTTAGCCTAATGGCGGCACTGGTTCCTCAAGTGCAACTGCCGGTACACACCTAAAGGTATTTGGCGGTAGATATTCAATTCGAGGGTGGTAGCTAGCCAAGCCCAACCACCATGCAATTGCACTATATCTGTAAATCCACCACTGTGTATACATACTTATCATTCACAGCACTTAAGCAGAATAATTCAACTATATCACGCTAAATGGCGCTAATATTTCATGACATGGAACTAAATATTCTAAGTATATATATTTTTATACTTAAGGTTTAGCGTTATGGCCATAATCTCACCTGATCTTAAGTGACGATACGACCCAAGTTGGTAGACACGATAAACCTGTCGAGGAACTGGCTCTCAAGTGCAGCTGCCGGAACACACCTATTGGTACTTGGCGGCATGATTACAAATTGAGGGTACAGACTACCACTGAGCTATCATCGGTATAAAATAAAATCAAATTACAAACTATAACATGACTGATATAAAATGCCGATGAAACTCCCAATAATTATAGTCCATCGTTAGACAATTCCAGTTTTCTTTTTGTGACTCTACTGGCACCTGTCGGTAATACCAGATGCCACCTGTCAAGCGTACCTGTCGTTTGGAGTATGTTTTTAATCGAGCCCATTCAACTATATTATGTTATTGTGATAGTCTTTGGGTTTTTTTTATAGCTCCGACATTACCTCTAACATAATCAGGGACTTTTATATAATATTTTATTTTTCATTGTGTGCCTTTTTTTTTTCTTTATAATTTTAATTTGAGCGCATTCTTTTACTCTTATTTCAGTTCTTATATCAATACAATTTCTTATTCTAATAATACAATTTTTTATTTTTATCAGTGTTTGCCATAGTCCGTACTGTAGACCTCGTCATTGTTATATATACTTTATCCCTAAGTGTAAATAATATTTGGTTAAAACTTATGTATAAATGTAAATGTAATAATTGATTTAATGTAATTTCTTAATAGTCTTTAGTTGTATATGAATAGTGTGATTTTAGATATATACGTGTATCTTGTATGATATCTATGATACATCTATACTAATATTATAAAGAGGAAAGATTTGTATTTTTGTTTGTAACGAATAAACTCAACAATTACTGGATCGATTTCAAATATTATTGCGCCATTACAAATGCTACTTTTATCGATAGTAACATAGGTTATATGATCCTCTATATTCCTCTCTATACTCTACTTGTAATGAGTTTTTGGCGAGTAAAACTATCGCCTATCGCCGTCTCCAGGTTCCAATCTATCTCTATACCGAAGTTCATCATAATCGAATAAGAAAGAAAGGAAGAAATCGTTTAATACTAATAAAAGACATACAAGCAATATAGTATGCTATAAATAAAACATTAAAAGAAAATAAAAAAGAAAACTAAATACACACATAAATAATAATAGTATATATCTAATTATTAGCATAGGGCGTCCGGCTCAGCATATGCTGAGGTGTCCGAAACACTCAGCGCTGATTTTCAGCTGGAACACAAATCCAGTTGCGGTGCGTTAAAAGATAGTTACGTCAATCGCAGTAAAATTCTGAATAACGATCGAAATAAAACTAATTTAAATGGATTTTATCCCGGTTATTTATTAATTTTGATCCCGACGTTTCGAAAGCTTGTCAGCTTTCGTGGTCACGGGGCGGACTGAGATGTCGGTTGTCCAGAAAAGTTAGTTTTATTTCGATGAATAATATTCACGAAAACATAAGAAATCATTCTGAATAACGATATTCACAACAAAGACAAATGATAGTTAAAATAAATTAGGCATCTCTTACAAATATACGATAAACATCGTGCAGGGGTATAAATAAATAAATAGATAATAATTAGGCTACTAATTAAATATTTGACTTTACATTAACAGAGCAGCATAATTAAACTAAAAATACACATCTAGACACATTACATTACTTGACGGTGGTTGTTAGCCAGGCGGGCATTAGAAAAAGCCCTACTACCGGCATGCTATGGTTTCCTAACGATGTTTTCCGTCACCGAAAACTCAAGTTCGTTGCAGGTGGACTCGAACTCACTCCCCTAGACGCAAACTCGTACACACTACCACTGAGCTGTCATCGCTTGAAAATCTTCGATGCATATATCCTGTTACGGAGATTCCTTATCCCGACTGACTGGAGACACAAGTTGTTCTCGACTGATAAAAACACAGGAATACTTACTAAAATCTCGACAGTGATCCTTCATAGTTACACCTTGCATGGTGGTAGGGGTTTTCTGCCTGGCTAGCTACCACCCTTAAGTTGAAAATTTGCCGTCAAATCGCCAAATAGGTGAGTTCTGGCAGTTGCACTTGAGAGCCAGTTCCTCCAAAGATTTAGCATGTCTACCAACTTGGGCTGGGGTGAGATTATGGCCGCAACTATCTAAAAAAAAAAACAAATTTATTACGCCAAGGATTCTCAAACTTCTTTCGTTACGGAACCCTTTGAAAACCCAATTTTTTCATAGAGCCATATAAAAAAAATTGTTTTTGAACATTCCTTATTTATAATTATGTTAAAATGTAACAGTTCGTTGATATTAGTTTTAAAAGAAGGCAGTTGAAGTCTCATATCAGGTGCCGTACGGCACCGTGATCGCGGGCTTCTATAGACTCATGAGTATTCTGGTGGAGCGTCCACAGAGGCTTTGCGGAGCACACTTTGAGTATGCATGTGCTAGGCATTGGGAATTGCTTACATATCTCTTTCATTCGACATTCCCTGGTAAAACAGCAGGACCTAATGTACTCACGTTCAATCGAAATAATAATTCTGTAATTATTATTGTTCTGTAATAAAATAAAAATATATTATCTCAACATAATACTGGTTGTTATTATATAAAATTGACGTAGTAATTATGTAGTATTGTTTGATCGGTCGTGTATCGTTACGTGTAAACACACGATCAAGGTTATCGCAGTAAGAGATATCGGAAAAAGTCAAAAACGACATATAAGTGCCAGATCAAGTTAATAATTGACTCGTGAAGAACACTTATTATCATAAGCAAACGCGGAATAATTACTCGGAAGTTAATTATGTATGTTATATATTTAATCCGAACATGAGTTCTGTTACAAAATAAATTTACGTGTGTGCAAGTCACACTTCGTAGAAGTGAAACTTCTAAAAAGTCCCTGAATTAAATTACTTATTGAATAGTATTGAAAATACATATGGACAATGCTTAGTAGACGATAGTGGGGACGTTACGACGTACAAAGAGCAGAGCCAGAACGTGTAATGTGTTCTATCTCACTCTCTCGCCGGCTGAATCCTATACATTTACGTGTTTGTGTCTCTGTCGACTCGCTTTTTCGTTTCATCGAGTTTGAAATCACAATGATTTTAAAGAAATTTCACTTCAAAAACGCGTGAGTGTCGTTGAACACTCGGTTAAAACGAATCACCTTACGTAGTATACTAATACTGATAATCGCATTGTATTATCGATTAACAAATACAAGTAAATGAATGACTAGCGACTGAGAACAATTAAATGAAACGTTGTGATAGCTAATGAATCGAAGGAACGATAGGAAACTTCGTAATTATTATATTCTTTCTAGTTGTCTAAGTAAACATTTTATTGTGCATCATTCAATTCATCTTAGTATATGACGTTAACAAACAATATCTACGCAGCTGTTGAGAACTTCTGGCTATCTCGAACCAATAAGCGCGCACCTATCACTGGGCACAGCCAATAGCGTACGCGCTATGGATAACCGTCTACACTATAGAAACATAAAAAGGTCGTGACGGAAAAATCTAACATTTTGATTTGTCTAGCTTCCATCCGTACGAATAAGAAACTTCGTTCCAAAAAGCGACTATTTTCCTAAAATAAAACCCTACGCGTAATACTATGCATGGTGGTAGGGGTTTCGCGAACTCGAAGTAGCGCCCCCGTGGTTCTGTAGTGGAACGGAGAGGAAGGGATTCTGTCAAATAGCTCACTTCAGAACACTCTTAAAGAGACAATGTCCCTTCGTAGCTAATCATATATCCAATCATTCTTCACTACTCACTTCACATATGTATGCACGTGAGCTACACTATATCAAATAAAATGTCACCTACATTATACAAGATAGGGTTAAATAACTAAGCTTGTGAATAAACATGTAAAACGTAACATTACAGACTAAGAATATTACAGATTTGAAGCGACGATAGCTCAGTAGGTAGAGTGTACGAACATCGTGTCGATGGACGTGAGTTCGAAGTCACCTGTAATGAGTTTCAGCTTTCGGTGAAGGAAAACATCATGTTGAACCCATCATGGCTCTACCATTTTCTAATGTCCCCCTGGCTAGCTACCAGCCTCAAGTTGAAAGTCTGCAACCAAATACCTATAGGTGTGTTCCGGCAGTTGCACCTGAGAGTCAGTCTCTCGGCCAGGTTTAGCGTTGAAATAAAACTAATTTAAACGGATTTTATCGCGGTTATTTATTAAATTTTGATCCCGACATTTCGAAAGCTTTTCAGCCTTCGTGGTCACGGGGCGGACTGAGGTGTAGGTTGTCCAGAAAAGTTTATGTTACTGTGTCTACCTTCAATTTAATTTTTAATATTTATACATTGTAACATACATACATTGTATAAATATTAAAAATTAAATTGAAGGTAGACACAGTAACATAAACTTTTCTGGACAACCTACACCTCAGTCCGCCCCGTGACCACGAAGGCTGAAAAGCTTTCGAAATGTCGGGATCAAAATTTAATAAATAACCGCGATAAAATCCGTTTAAATTAGTTTTATTTCAATGAATAATATTCGCGTAAACCTAAGAAATCATCAGGTTTAGCGTGTCAGCTATTTATAACCACATCGTCACTTGACATCAGCTGACATTGTGGGATTAAGGCTAAACTTTAAAATATACATTCTGCGCATGTAATATATAGATTACTATTAATGTGCTGATGATATGGGTTCCAGGTGGTGATAAACTGCGGTATAGTCCGCGGGTTGAAGTACAATCAGGCCACGTCGACCTTCCACCAGTGGCGTGACGCTCGACACGTCTATGGCCTAAACTTCTCATGCAGGGAGGATGCTGACAGCTTCGCTCGAGCCATGATGCACACGCTCGAGGTGAGTACATGTTTTAGGGTGACTTTTTATGGGAGGCCGTTGAAATTGTGATCCGCAACATTTTTGTGTGACGCTCGTTCTGTTAAAATCGACGCCAGGCGACTAAGGAAGTGAGAGGGTTATAATGGTGTTTCACTTACTGAATAATTCTACAGATTTTATTCTTAATGTGAGCTTTTACCTTTATTATATTTAGAAGCGATGATAGCTCAGTGATAGTGTTTACGACTTCGCGTCAAGGGACGTTAGTTCGAAGCCACTCCACCTACAATGGGTTGAGCTTTCGGTGAAGGAAAACATCGTGAGAAAAACAGCATTTTGGTAAGGCTTTTAATAATGCCCGCCTGGCTAGCAACCACCCTTAAGTTGAAATCCTGCCACCGAATACCAATAGGTGTGTTTCGGCAAATGCACATTAGAGCCAGTTCCTCTACAGGTTTAGCGTGTCTACCAACTTGGGCCGTATCGTCACTTTAGATCAGGTGAGATTATGACGGTAAGGCTTTACCTTAACGATAAAAAAAAAACACCTTGAGGAGCTTAGACAGCTTAACCAGGCTCACTCAACCCCATAAGCAAGTAGCACTTTGATGACAAACTAGTGACACTTTCGCTAGGGCCGTTCTCGATGTGTGAATTTGGCGAAATTAATTAATCTCTACAATGCTAGCTAAACTGACTATATACATATATACATTAGCTGTCACCCACCCACTACGCTATGCATTTTTTTTAACTAACCTCAATAGAACACCTATTAAATACAAAGCACATTTAATGTATTCAAGGATAATTGGAAAAAATAAAAAAAAAGCAAGGGACGACGGAATTAAAAAATTAGTTTATCTAACTATCTAAGACAGCCTTAGTAAACCTTTCTTTTATAGGTGCCAATAACTCGTGTTAGTCATGGTGTCGCGATCTGCAAAAAAAAAAAAAAATATTAAGTTATTATTATTTTAGGTTTTTGCGATAGTAACAAAGTCAATCAAACAGCTATAAAAAGATATATCGCGTATATGTTTTTGTTAATTAGAAATGACCAATGCAATATGTCGCCAATGAAGCATGACGCGAAGTAAGCTCAATGGTAGTGTGTAGTGTGTCTGCGTTAAGGGACGTGAGTTCGAATCCACCGACAGTGAGCTTCAGCTTTCGGTAATGGAAAACATCGTGAGGAAACCATAACATGGTGGTAGGGCTTTTCTAATACCCGCCTGGCCAGCTACCACTCTCGAGTTGAAAATCTGCCGCCAGTTACCAATTGGTGTCGTCCGGTAGTTGCACTTGAGAGCCAGCGCCTACTATAAAAGCCGGCAACGCACCGGTGATTGTGATCACTTACCATCTGGTGAGACGCATGTTCGTTTGTCGCCTACTCCAAAAAAATAATAATCTGGGTTAATTTTTCCAGTAGTTAGAATCAGACGTCTGATGTATACTAAATATAAATGAATGGATTGCCGTATATTATTTAAATTACTATATAAATAATATCACTACAAATTGCGGTCCCAAACCGGTATCTATCATCTATTTACTCAGTCCACTCATAGTTTTTATAATGAGGGCGAAGTTTAAAATTATCAGAAACAAAGCAATACCAAGTGGGCCAACCACAAAAACCCGGAAGGCCGCCGGCAGCCCGCAGGCAGCAGATTCAGTATAGCAGATCTCAGACTAACTCCGCATCGTAAACACAGTCCCATCCCGATAAGTTGAATAGTTTTGACGTTATCGACTGACAAATTAATTTTATTTCTATGTATATAGAAGATATATATTTAAATTCAAAATCTAAGTACCCTAGAAGCATATATATATTCCTAAAACGCTGTGCGTCTAGTTTGTAAGTGGTTGGGCACTCTTACGTATAACGAAACTGAATATATTATATATATCTTCTTTTTTTATTCTTGGCAACTCAGTCCTCTGTAAAGACTATTACTGCCATTGTCAAGTGATAAGATTTGGAAATTTCGGACAGATGAAACTCTCTTCAACAGAATGGCTACTCTCTTGTTGAAGCTCTGTTGAGAGTTTTTGTAGCAACTATTTGTTTTCTCATGTACGTAAAATAGTTTACGTGTATGCACATCTTATTTATATGTATATGAAAATGTATATAGGTAATTAAGTAGATCAGCGTTTTTCCAGGTATGATTACTATTTAAAAATCTAACATTGTATATTCTAGTCTATTCATGTAGATCTGTTGAGGTACTTTTAGATGAATAATAAATTGTTTCATTGTATCCTGGCTACGAAAATACAGGCTCTGCCAAGTTCGGAAACAATTAATTATAAAAAAAAATATTTCTCTTCTGTATGTATATAGAAGATAAATAAGTGTCGAATGTGCCCTGTTTCAGATTTTAGCCAATAAGCCTAGCGGTAACTCGGCGCCTCCGCCCCTCCAGCCTCCGAACCCACCAGTCCCATACAATGGGTATAATAACACGCACACCGATGAGGATATGGGATACAGGTGAGCGATTACAACCTTAGAGATTTTCCACTTATTCGATTCACAGCTCTGAATCGATTCTGGAAATCGATATGTCACGCTTATCAATCGAGTTTTGATTCTTATCTAAAATAGTAAGATCTAGTATAGTTTCATAAAACTTTATTTACAGTTATTTGAATGTTTATCCAAAAATATATAGAAATTGTAGTTTTTCACATACATAAATGATAAAAGCGTTTATCGCGGTGTTGGTTTTATTTTCTATCGAAAATATCTCGATTATATCTCTTGATTTGAGATATCTCGATTTTCTTGTGAATCGATTCATTTTATTTCGATTTCAATCGATCCAAGAATCGCCATCCCTGCTAACAACGTATTTTTACACATTATTGTAAAAATTAATTTATATATATATAATATATATTATAAACCGTAAATGTATACTTGAACGCGACAATCTTAAGAACTACCAGTCGGATTTCAATAATTAGTTTTGCATTCGATAGAGCAATAATTGAAGAAGGCTTTAGGCTATTTAACATCACGCTACCACCAATAGGAGGAAAGCTGTATCGAAAAAAAGCTACAGAATCGGTTGAAATTATTAGATAGTTTTAAGTTCCACGCGAACGAAATCACAGACACAGTTGTTATTAGATAGATGTAAAGTTATAATTTGGAAATGTCAATTTAGTGTTTTTAGTTTTATATATATGTGTAAAGAAACTATATCTATTTCTTTAAGTTGTATAGCGCGTTTCGGGCGTTTAAAACAGTGCTAATGTACTTGATAGATGGCGCTGTAACGTTATAACGCTAACTCTGTGGAAAAAGTAGTTTTGTTTGGAATTGACAACTAACTGTAAAAAGATATTATAAAAAAAAAATATTTGTATAAAAAGGAATTGACCGTGTTAAAATTATACTTTGCATGTCGTTTCTTTGTTTTCAGGTAAGGTATCATTATTAAGTTTAAACCTTGTAATTAGTATCTAAGTACTAAAAGCTTTGTTTTCAGAGCAACGTGTTGGTTTAATTTTAATCTACAGTTCCGAAGAAATTCCGAAATATTGTCTTATATATGTATTCTTCATGGAATATTAGGTAAACGAGCAAGCATGTCCCCTGATGGTAAGTGTTCACCGCCGCCCATGGACACCTACAACACCAGTGTAATCGCAGATGTGTCGCCGGCCTTTATAGGAGGGACTGGCTCTCAAGTGCCACTGCCGGAACGGACCTATTGGTATTTGAGGACAGATTTTCAACTTGAGGGTGGTTGCTAGCCAGGCGGGCATTAGAAAGTTTGCGTTAAGTCTTCCTGAATGATATGAATATTTTTTGATATCCGACTGGTAATTTCTGACAATTACGCTTTCAAACCAACAAACAAACAAACAAACTCTTCCGCTCTATGTAATATAATACCTCAAATAATTTAAATTCTTTTAACTTTATAGAAGCCCACCGCTGTTTCGTATGAATAAAAGAAAATGCCTTGATTTGTAGTAAACTTTTTAAAATCACTCTCCAGGATAGTCAGAAATATTCTAAAAATTTCATTAAAATCGATTCAGTCGTGTTAGATTACATTTTCACACATACCGATTTCTATGGATTTACTAAATTGAATGTCGTACATTTCTTGGGCTTGAAGGACGATGACCAGGGAAGACGCCGCGATGCTGCAGCAACCCCAGTACCACGCTCCCCAGCACCAGCCCCACCAGCAGTACCACGCGCAGCCGGCGCAGTACCACGCGCCGCATCCTCACCATCAGGTCAATATCCATCATACTCCTTAAAATATAGTCTTGATACTTCTTTATAGTTAAGGTTTTTGCGTTACGGCCACAATCTGATGTTAAGTGGCATTGCGGCCCAAGATGGAGGGCATACGAAGCCTAGTGAAGAAGCCTTCTCAAGTGCAACAGTCGGAACACACCCATAGGTATTAGGGGGCAGATGTTCAACTTGAGGGTGGTAGCTACCCAGGCGGGCATTAGAAAAAGCCCTACCACCATGCTATGGTTTCCTCACGATGTTTTCCTTCACCGAAAGCTCAAGCTCATTGTAGGTACTTTTTTTTATACTTAAGGTTTACCGTTATGGCCGTATCTCGCCTGATCTTAAGTGACGATACGGCCCAAGTTGGTAGACACGCTAAACCTGTGGAGGAACTGGCTCTCAAGTGCAGCTGCCGGAACACACCTATTGGTATTTGGCGACAGGTTCACAACTAGAGGGTGGTAGCTACCCAGGCGGGCATTAGAAAAAACCCTACCACCATGCTATGGTTTCCTCACGATGTTTTCCTTCACCGAAAGCTCAAGCTAATTGTAGGTGCTTAGATTTAAACCCACGTCCCTTGACGCAATCGTGTGATCAGTGTGTTAAAAAAATGTATTCATGTTTCAGGTCCAGCAGCCGACTCCCCCAGCCCCACCACCACACGGTGTGCACCACACGCTGCCCCACCAGCCCAGCCAGCCTACTCCAGGACACCATCGCACGAACAGGTATTCAAGCTATTCTGTACTTTGAAATAAAACTAATTTAAACGGATTTTAAACACAGTGACATGAACTTTTCTGGACAACCTACACCTCAGTCCGCTGAAAAGTTGAAAAGTTGAAAAGGCTGAAAAATTTTCGAAACGTCGGGATCAAAATTTAATAAATAACCGCGATAAAATCCGTTTAAATTAGTTTTATTTCAATAAATAATATTCGCGTAAACATAAGAAATCATTATTCTGTACTTTTCTAACCGATACGTATATTAAAATGTAGATATTATATCAGTAGGTATTGTAGAATGCAGCATAAGTTTATTATTTCAAGCGATGATAGCTCAGTGGTGGTGTGTGGGAACGCCGCGTCATGGAATGTGAGTTCGAATTCAAACACGTACAATGAGCTTGAGCTTTCGGTGAAGGGAAACATCATGAGGAAACCATAGCATGGTGGTAAGGCTTCCAGCAGTTGTACTTGAGAGCCAGACCCTCCAAAAAGGCTCTGCACCTGCAGTTCAGGTGATCACTCACCATCAGGTGACACGAAAGCTCGTTTGCCCCCTGTTCCATAAAATGAAAAAAACGCTTAATGGCAGACCACGATTCAGCTATTAAATTGAAATGACCATCTAAATTTACTATTCTATTTAGGACAGCGGTAACAATCCTGTCTATTTCTTTGTAACGAACAACTAGAAACAAATATCAATGGAGTTTCGAAAACATTTCTGAAGCGATGATAGCTCAGTAGGTATTCTGTATGGATGCCGCGTCAATGACCGTGAGTTTGAATCCTTACAATGTGCTTGAACTTTCGGTGAAGAAAACATCGTGATGAGACTATAGCATTTTTCTAATGCACCATTAAAAATCGCCAAATAGTAGGTCCCTCCATTAGGTGAGGTTGTGGCTATAACGCTATACCTATTAAAAACCTATTATAAAAAATCATGCGTGCAGTTCACACGCGATACAAGTCTTGAAATATTTAAGTAAACAATACACGTCTACAATAAACTATGGTCATGATGTCTTTACACCTTCTCTCGCACGTTATATTATATGGTCGTCTCTTTCTACTGTCGCCTTTTCGTTTCGTCGAGTTTGAAATCACGATGCTAAACAAGTTTTGACTTCAAAAATCTTTGTATTTTAAGCTTGAATATATGTGTGATTTGACTATAGTTTACTTCTCAATTGATAGTTATATCGTTTGCTGAATTGGTATTGTTAAAAATAATTATCTATGCAGTGCTCCAATGCCCCCTAACATGTCGCTGTCTGCGGTGACAGGGGGCGCTCCGCCCCCGGCGCCTCCGCCCGTGCCGCCGCATCAGAACCTGGCGCCCGCCACCAACGTCAGTATTATACCATATATCTAATCTAATCTATCTATCTATTACTATTAAGTGAGTAATTCTTGTATATATGATGTTGTGGGTGTCCATGGGTGGCGGTGATCACTTATCATTAGGTGACACGCTTGCTTGTTTACCTCCTATATCATAAAAAAATATACGTTATATAGGGTGGCCCAAAAAATAAAGATTTTTTTTCGAGTGTCGTACTATATAATGTAATTTTACAATGTTTTAAGAGTCTCTTCCAAACGGATGGCCAAAAAAATCTATTTATGTATAGAAGTAGCTCGAAAAGATATAAATCGCTTGTCTTTGAAACGTTGAAAAATTTGAAGCGATCTATAAATCTTAAATTTCGACTTGAGATTTTCAGAATGTTTATCATTTTTCGTGTAAAAAAAAATCTGAAACAATGAGAAAAACAAATAAAATATACATCGATTTTTAACCCTTTAAATTTTTTTTAATAGTTTGGAGTGACCTTTAAAAGATTTGACCTTCCAGTTCAAGGGGTCTCTTAAATAGTTGTAATCTCACAAATAATGGTACGTTATGAAAAAAAAAAATTTTTTTTTTTTGGACACCCTGATAAGTATATACATTTTGCGTTTTTCATGGCTCTAACGATTCGAATGAAATTTTGTACTTAGACAGATTCTTGCTTTTTGAAATCATGTATATAGTTGTATTTATTGTAATCTTTCTAATAATATTAAGTGAGAAAGGTTTGTATATATGTATATAATTTTTGCATGTGTAGGAAACAGCTCTAACGATTTAGATCAAATTTTGTACTTAGACAGTTATATCCTTGCTTTTTGAATTCAACTATATAGTTTTGTATTCTAAGTAAATCCACGAATTATAAAGTACATGATTAATTAAATTCGTGAGTACATACGTTTGTAAAGTCGTGAAAAATAGATGTTTATTAAATATGTGATTCGTATCTAAGTATATATTTTTTCATCACCTAAGTATTTATAATATATAAATCGGAGAAGGTTGTTTGTTTTATTTATTTGAACTCGCTACTATCAGGTAATACTAGTGGAATTTCAAAAATTTCGTTTGTATCGGACACAGCAATCATCGAGGAAGGCTTCAGGCTATTTAACATCACGCTACCACCAATAGGGGCAAAGCAGTATTGAAAAAAAGTTACTAAAACGACAAATATTTTTAATTCCACGCACACGTGGTCCCGATCATAGCTATTTATACATATAATAGAAGTGTGAAAGGCGTGAAAAGGTATCTAAATAGACCAGCATGACAGCGGTGACTGATAATGAATTTTGCATGGTGGTAGGGCTTTTTCTAAAGCCCGCCTGGGTAGCTACCACCCTCAAGTTGTAAACCTGCCGCCAAATACCAATAGGTGTGTTCCGGCAGCTGCATTTGAGAGCCAGTTCCTCCACAGGTTTAGCGTGTGTATCAACTTGGGCCATATCGTCACTTAAGATCAGGCGAGATTATGGCCATAACGCTTAACCTTAAGTATAAAAAAATTTGGATAAGTGTCAATCACCACTGATCTGGATTGTACTATACTTAAGACCAGATGCAGTGTAGTCACTATGTTGGAAAAAAAAAAAGTTTCTAATCTATGCATTAAATATTTTGATAATCATGATCTATTCGTACTGTTTTATCTGTATATAAACTATTTTTTAGCCAATCAATTTGGACAAATTGTGCTGGAAATTTATTACAGAATTTTTTTCCTTTTTCAGGGTGGGTTGGCTCCACCGACTCCGCCGGCCGCTCCCCAACCGCCACCGGTGGTAAGTTTTCATCTATAATTATATATGTATTTACTTAATTTGAACACATACATTATTTACTGCAAAGAATTCAAAACTATATTCTACATAAACGTTGTATCGAATTGATTTATTTTGATTAAGTGTGTGCAGTTCACACGCGATAGAACTGAAACCTTCGAAATTGTCAACTTCATAACATATGCTAACCCACGTACAACACTTGGATCCTTTAAGATACACTATATAATGTCGTTTAACTCATTCCCTCGCACGTTATTTCCTAAGGACGTATGTGGTTGTCTCATTTTACTGTCGCTATTTCGTTTCATCGAATATCACTTCACAACTTTTTTTTATTTTTATTTTGTTCAGGTGTAGCGTTATGACCACAGTCCCCCCTGATATTAACATGGTGCACATATTAAGCCTAATGCAGCGACTGGCTCTCAAGTGCAACTGCCGTAACACACCTATATGTATTTGGCAGGAGAGTTTCAACTTGAAGGTGGTAGCTAGCCAGGCGGGCATTAGAAAACGCCCTACTATCATGATATGGTTGCATCCCGATGTTTTCCTTCATCGAAAGCTCAAGTTTATCGTAGGTGGACTCGAACGCACGACCTTTGAGTGGCGTCCGTACACACTACCAACTGAGCTGTCATCGTATCGAATGATCAATAAAGAAGTTCAAAGATCACGTTGTAGATTTATGTTTATGTTCCCAGTTGCAACAGCAGCAATTGCAGCAACAGCCGCAGCCGCAACAACTCCAACAACAGCAACCGGTGGCGGTGGCGGCGCAGACGCCCGCGGGCGGTCCGCCCCCGCCCCCACCGCCGCCGTCCGCCCCCGCGCCGCCGACCGCCGCCGCCGCCGCTCCCCCCGCCCCCGTCGCGGCCGCGGTTTGTTCGCCCCCTCCGCCCCCGCCGCCGCCCGCACCGCCGCAGCAGGACCCGACCGGGCTCGCCGCTCAACTGCAGCAGGCCAGGCTCAAACGACAGGCTAAGGTAATCTTCTGAATCAATTTATATTTACTTATTTATTATATTATTTATTTTTAATTTTACGCAGTTCGAGAATTTCCAGCTCATTAAACTATTTCGTTATTACAGATATTCATTAAAGTTCTATTATCGCAAGCAATATATGAAATAATATGTATTTAAATCCAAACATCTACTGAGATCGGGGTCAGATTATATGACAGTGCGATGGCATAGCATAATGCAAATCATGACGAGAGTGAAAGAAACGGCAATAAGCTTGTCAGCTCCAGCGCATTTCGAATCGTAATTTGCGAAAGGCGCTGGCGTTGATTCGCCTATTGCCGTTTCTTTCGCTCTCGCCATAATTTGCATTATGCTGTCTCATCGCATTGCATGTATAAACTTTCGTATTCGACATTGCCCTCGGCCGATGTTTAGATGGTTGATGTTAAAAGTCGAAGGGGTGCATAGTGCAATGTTTGTCACGTGTCTACTGGATATATTGTATTACAGCAGGCGACGGCGACCGTCACGTCGGAGGCGGCGTCGCCCCCGGGTGGGGGCGGTGGGGGCGGTGGGGGGGCGGGGGCGGAGGGCGGCGGGGGCGCTGCTCGCGGCACATTGCACTGCATGATGAACGAGATGGCGCGCACGCTGGCCCGCAGGCGAGCGCACCTCGACCGAGCAGAGGTATTTGAACCCGCTACCACTAATCCAGCGGTTCTCAATGTTTTACAATTTTGTGACGCACACATATTTTTAGTATTTTATCGCGGCGCTCTAAGTGGCCGTTTATTAATTACGTAAGGGTATTGAGGGGAGGAGGATTAAGAAAATGTCTACATGTCCTCATGTTGGGGGAGAGAGATGAGATGTAATATTTCCTGAATCAAAATGTAGTATTAAATATCTAATTCCAGTATGGATTCCAACTGGTGTTCTTAATTTTAAAATGTACAGTCGAATTTTAATTTTATTTAAATATTTTTTATTGATTATTGAAAAAGAAATCTTATTCAAATTTTATTAGTTTTTGTTATTGTCCATGTTTGGTTCTATACAAAAATATATATAGCACATATTTCCGTGTATTATCGTATTTTTATTATTTAAAAATGATAAAACATTTCCTTTTCTTACAAAACAGTTTATTATTTAGAAAAAAGACCAAAATTGCACTTACGTAATTAATGAATGACCCCTAACGATTTGAAGCGATGATAGCTCAGTGGTAATGTGCACGACTTCGCGTCAAGGGACGTGGGTTCGAATCCAAGCACCTACAATGAGCTTGAGCTTTCGGTGAAGGAAAACATCGTGAGGAAACCATAGCATGGTGGTGGGGCTTTTTCTAATGCCCGCCTGGGTAGCTACCACCCTCAAGTTGTAAACCTGCCGCCGAATACCAATAGGTGTGTTCCGGCAGCAGCACTTGAGAGCCAGTTCCTCCACAGGTTTAGCGTGTCTACCAACTTGGGCCGTATCGTCACTTAAGATCAGGTGAGATTATGGCCATAACGCTAAACCTATCTATCTGATCGAAATAAATAGATTAGCACAATTATACGAGAACGGTAAAAAGAATCTCTTCACGGCGTCCTTTATTACTCTCTACGACGCACACTTTGGAAAACTCTACCGTAGCTTATATTTTTATTTTTAATTATTTTTATTATTAATATGCAGCGATTCAGTCTGTTGGCATGGCGACGCGTCGCCACGTTTTGTGATGGTATATGTAAAAAAATGGCTAATGAAATGAATCAAGTTGCCTAAATTTAATGTGTGCTGTTATAATAATAAATTTATATGAATCTAGATTTAATCTGCGACTTCGCAAGCGTTAATATTAATCTTGTCAAACAAATCCCATGACGCAACAAAAAGTTTCATACAAAGTTTATCTCTCTATACTCTACATCGAAAAAAAAAATTCGCGACATTAGTAACTTAATACCGTCTCCAGGTTCCCGTATATGTCTATATTAAAATTCATGAAAATCGATTCAGCGGTTTAGGCGTGAAAGCGTAACAAACTCACTTTCGCATTTATAATATTAGTAAGGATAAATAATCATAGGTTATCCTTTTAAGTTCATCGTTTTTATTAAAAGAAATCGCTGCTTCGCATCTGGCAGCAGTCCCGTGTCGGCTCCCTTTTTTTAAAGTAATAATGTTAGTATTTATTTCAAAGTCCCTAAACGTATTACCGATTTGCCGGACAGTAGGTTCAAGAACCATATCAAGCGGGGTTTTGATGGCAAAAAGCTATTATAGAGTGGATCTATATATGAACTATGGTTAGGACTCGAATTAACACCTCTCTTTATACATTCGCTAATAACTAACTGACTGGTGAACTTAGTATCACCTAAACTCGATATTCTTTATTCTCGCTAAAAATCTAATACAGTTTTCACCGATTTGAATATATTTTTTTCACATTTTTATTATCTGTAATCAATCCTAATCAACCTTCCAAATCCAATACGTTAAGATCAATAGAATTTCCTATATCTAATATAATTTCCGTTTTTCATTTCCCCTTGGTTATCGAATGAAATCTGTTTATAATTCTAATGAATTAAATTCCTTTTAATTATATGAAATTTTAATATGTAGGTGGATTGGAATCCACGTCCCTTGACGCGGCGTCCGTACTCCGTTGGTAGTGACCAACTGAGCTGTCATCGCTACATTATTTTTCATGTTATGAGATTTAAAAATCAAGTGATCGTTTCGTTTTATACAAACTTCGTCCTGACAGTAACGAACACAATAAAAAAGAAATATACAATTTGATACATTCGTTCGGAAATTATGCGCGTACATACATTTAGGCGATTTATTTATAGATAAGATGTAATACGTTATTGAAATAAAACTAATTTAAACGGATTTTATCGCGGTTATTTATTAAATTTTGATCCCGACGTTTCGAAAGCTTTTCAGCCTTCGTGGTCACGGGGCGGACTGAGGTGTAGGTTGTCCAGAAAAGTTTATGTTACTGTGTCTACCTTCAAAGCTTTCGAAACGTCGGGATCAAAATTTAATAAATAACCGCGATAAAATCCGTTTAAATTAGTTTTATTTCAATGAATAATATTCGCGTAAACCTAAGAAATCATTATGTAATACGTTTTTTCTTATTAAAATGTACCTACAAAAGATAATATAACCAGATCGAACATCCTGTCGGTTCTTCTCATTGACCAGTTTATTTTCCGAACCATTGGTGGTATTAACGTTCATAAGCGCCTTTTCAGGGCCTAAATTGGATAAATTATTTTGTCGTGACTTGTGTCTAAAACGAGTGGTTTTTGTTGTAGTTTCTATTTTTTTTTTCATAATTCTAGGAGTCTTCAGTAGAAAGTTCGGCTTCCTCGACCCCCATGAAGTCGTGGGAGAGGTCTGCCACTCTGCCTCATCGGTTGCCGGCCAACTGTAATGGCAATTCCTGTGAGTCTAGCATTGTTTGTTATTAAAATTAACAATTTCTAATGTCCGCCTGTCTAGCAACCCCAATAAAGTTGGAAACCTGCTGCCAAATATCTATAGGTGTGTACTCCTCTAAGCTTACCATGTCCAACATCTTGGACCACATCGTCACTTAACATCTGGTGAGATTGTGTCCAAAATGTTAAACCTATAAGTTATAAAAAAAAAACAAGCAAAACTTAGTCTTTAAAAGTATACTTTTCCTGCGAGACCTATGTGCTTGGTTCATACTTTTTCCCCCTAAATATTGTAGAAAAACATGATAAGTTACATAAATATTCAAACTAAAACATAGAAATGCTTTACAAAATCCCTTTAATATACATTTCGATCACAAGTATCCCAACAATATGTAGTATGGTCCTAAGACTCAGTAGGATTCTAATACAGAATATCCTCCCAAAAAATGCTGTAATCTAATATATGGTTCCATAAACCCCTACATTGTAAATAACGGTTTCAACATTGCTTAGTGTATATGTTTCGAAATATTTCTATAACATTGTTTTAAGGATTCCTGCAATATAGAATATAGTCCTTAGAATCCTTGCATTATAAAATATGGTTGAAAAATTTGTACAACTCATAAAATCGGTTCAATTATCCGTTATTATTACAAAAATCTTTGCACTTTAAAATATAGTCTCTAAATAAACCCTCTAAAATTTGAGTGTTTTACAAAAAAATTCATTTAGTTTCTATTACTATGAAGGTCTGAATAATCTATATGAATATCTTGATATATCCTGATATAGTTTGGAATATTACAGCGAATTCAGACTCACCGGCGCAACAACAGCCTCAGTCCCCTCGATCGGTACGTAAGAGGTTCGGTTCCGCAAGCGAAGAAACAATCTTAAAGGTATCCCGATTTGTTTATTTGTATTTGATTTGTTGTTTACTGTAAGAACCGTGCATTTTTCATGATTTACTTGACCTATGTATGAGTTATAAAATTTTGCCTCTTAACATGTATAATCTTCTCTGGATTCCGAACTTACATGTGTTCTAGATGCCCCTAGATCTTTGTAGAAGCTTGAAGCGATGATAGCTCAGTGGTAGTGTGTTTGAAGCGATGATAGCTCAGTGGTAGTGTGCACGACTTCGCGTCAAGGGACGTGGGTTCGAACCCAAGCACCTACAATGAGCTTGAGCTTTCGGTGAAGGAAAACATCGTGAGGAAACCATAGCATGGTGGTAGGGCTTTTTCTAATGCCCGCCTGGGTAGCTACCACCCTCTAGTTGTGAACCTGCCGCTAAATACCAATAGGTGTGTTCCGGCAGCAGCACTTGAGAGCCAGTTTCTCCACAGGTTTAGCGTGTCTACCAACTTGGGCCGTATCGTCACTTAAGATCAGGTGAGATCATGGCCATAACGCTAAACCTTAAGAATAAAAAAAAAAAAAAAAAAAAAAAAAATAGGGTCTCTTTGTGTGTTCTCACGCATAAGTAAAGGGGAGTGCTTTGAGGGGGTTTTTGGTATGGTACTCTCATAAATATTTCAAGACCGCATTACTCGCCGTTGGTTGGCTGCTCATCCTCCAAAGCCTGGCCGTATTGTGACAATAGTTGGTTCTGTATAATCGGATTGTTCTGTTAGATCTGTGAATTCGGTTGCCCAGCACAATTTTCCCCTACAACTATTATATGAGGCCCTTCTAAAGTGGATTGAAATACTGTCTCCGAGGCAGCAACATGGCTGTAAAACCCCTGGGCTTGCTGATGTCTATAGGCGATTGTACACATGGGTTGATCTGTTTGCTGCCCAGTAGAATAAAAAAAAGTTCTACTTTCTTACTCACACCGATATGACGTGAGCAAAATAGAGTATGAGAAAGATACATAGATAATGAGACAGATAGGTAGAGTGTGAGAGAGATACATAGAGAGTGAAAGAAATCGATAGATTTAGAGAGATAAATTGAGAGTGAGAGTGATAGATAAAGATGAGAAGATAGATAGATAGAGAATGAGAACAGTAGATAGAAAGTGCGAGAGATGATAAATAGAGACTGAGAGAGGTAGTTTGCGAGTGAAAGTCAAAAAGAGAGATAGAGGTGGCGTTAAATGGTCCTTTTAATAGTGATACAATAATATATGGTATATCGTACCTCCTTTTATCCCATAGATGGTTTCCATCGTCTTTCAATTGTCCTCAGCTTATGAAATAATAAAAATGCTGATGGTCAATCCGTTGATTTCGATTTACAATGAATATTATTGCATATTACATATCGTTTTTTGCCGATTTCGGCATCGGCGACTACTTCCATTTTCATGACATATTGCGACTGCGTTGGTATACCCTCTTATACCAATGGTATCCAATTTTTGCAGTAGCCCAGATACTGCCTTCTCTGATCTTGGAATGAAAATGCAGTTTGCTTTACCAAAGGTTTCCATACAGAGGTTCTTTGTCACATATATTAATGTGCTTTCTGAACACCTTTGATGACCTATGGTACTGGCTACCAGGTCTCGAATATTGCATAACTATGTTGCAGCAAGTGAACGGCGGCGGAGCCCTGGGCGGGGGCGGAGGCGCCGCGGGTGCAGGGGACGGGGGCTGCGTCTCCGCGGCGGAGTGGGACGCCTTCAAGCAGGACATGATCCGCGAGATCCGACACCAGATCAATCAGATGAAGTGGGAGATACTCGATGGTAAAATCAATTCACTTACTACTAATAAGTACACAATGTCTTAACTCCATTAGACGTCATACACTAGTCTGTACAGTGGAATGAGATTTGATGTGTTACCAGTGCAATGGAATTTTGAAAATATGAATTATCATTTAATAAATGAACGTTGTATGGTATAATAGCTTTTACCCGCGGCTTCGCTCACGTTAACATTGATTTTAAATCAATCAGATAACGCAATAAAAAGTTTCATACATAGTTCATCCCTCTCTTCACCCCATTTTCTATAAGTTTTTTTTTTTAAGAAAAAAGGAGCCTATTTCAATGGCCAGAGTCCCATCTGTATGTATACCAAAATTCATCATTATCGATTCAGTTGTTTAGGTGTGAATACGTAACAAACAAACAAATTCACTTTCGCATTTACAATATACTAATATACACAATATACTGTTCCTTGGTACTTTTTTACCTAAATCAATTAATAATATTAGTTGTATACTGATTATGTATATTATTACAATTATATAGAAAAACATCTGAATTAAATGTTTAATAAAATTGATAATAAAATACCATAAAATACAGTTTGTTACAGATTCTTACTTTCGTACTGATGATAACACAATGGTAGTGTGCACGGACTCCGTATCAAGGGACGTGAGTTCGAATCCGCTTATAATGAGCTCGAGCTCTCGGCGAAGGAAAACACCGTGATGAAACCATAGCATAGTGGTAGGGCTTTTTCTAATACCCGCCTGGGTAACTACCACCGTCGAGTTGAAAATCTGCCGCCAAACACCAATAGGTTTGTTCCGGCAGTTGCAAGTAGACCAACTTGGGCCGTATCGTCACTTAAAATCAGTAGAGGTCCGATAATAATGCATTTAAAATTGACCCTTATCGTTACAGCAATGAAGTCCGAGTTCTCGCGCAGGTAAGGTCCCACGAGCAAAGCAACTAGTCCCCAGCAGCAGAGCGACGCGAACGCACGTTTTATACGTTTATACTGGATACGGACCCGCTGTGTGTGACGTCACACGCAACCCTCGTGACGTCACACGCGGGCGCGTACGCGATGCTAGTGACGTCACCACTGTCGGTACGTAACGCCGGCGTGACGTCACACGCAACCCTCGTGACGTCACGCGCGGGCGCGTGCGCAATGCTAGTGACGTCACCACTGTCGGTACGTAACGCCGGTGTGACGTCACACGCAACCCTCGTGACGTCACGCGCGAGCGCGTACGCAATGCTAGTGACGTCACCTCTGTCGGTACGTAACGCCGGTGTGACGTCACGCGTGTCCCTAAATGTAGGCCGCGATTGTTGTCGCGTTTTAAAATTATTATGCCATATTTAACGCGCGTGATGTGGGTGTAACTTCGTGTCTATTAACGCACGCGTATGTTAATATGCGTATGTGCATGTAAATACGCGTATGTGCACGTAAATATGCGTATGTGCACGTAAATACGCGTATGTGCACGTAAATATGCGTATGTGCTAGTAAATATGCGTATGTGCACGTAAATATGCGTATGTGCACGTAAATATGCGTGTGGGCACGTAAATACGCGTATGCGCACATAAATATGCGTAAGTGCACGTAAATGTCGTAGCTGTATGTATTACGTTAATTGCGGTCGAGATTAACGTTTGTAAGGATTATATTGTATCGACTTCAGTTCTTGATAGTTCTTCTTTATTAATATATCGAAGTGTACAAACTTATTTATTTCGTTTGTATAAACAAGAATTTTACGTTTTTGATACGTCTTTGTATGCCAAGTACACTATTGCAAGATTATTTTAAACGTTCAATTTGGAAGTTTTATTGTCGATAACTATTTTGTTTTGTAAGCACAAAGCTGAATACGAACTGTGTTATGTAATATTATTAATTGGAGCTCAGAGTTGACACACTGGACTTGAACGTTTAATATTTTGACAGAATAAAATCTGATACGTACGCCTTGTTTTATCGATAAATATTAGACTTTGTTACTATGTACTGGTATGAGTACGTAAAAAGCATCGTTTTTTTGTGTTAATAATATGTTATTACAACGACCTTATAATATGTTCATAATCATAACACAAGTTATTGTTTGTTCAGTCCATTTCTTTGGTAAAAAGAAAAACTAATGCGTTAGTATCGATAAAGATTCGATTAAATATTCTACCGTTAAAATTATTGGATATATGTCATTTAGGCCTAACTTTGTATAATTTAGAGTCATCGGTACTGTGGCCCGAGAACTTTCTAGATTTTTTTGACATCTTATAATCTACGGTGTTTTGATTATTTCTAATTCACATGTAAACAATAGTCAAAATATATGGCAATTATCATCAGTATAGGTTTAGATCATTCGAAGTAACGATTTACAAATACGATACATTGAATGCTTCGAGGGGAATTCCCCGTGGTGAATTAAGTTCCAATGTTGCTTGATGTCAAGGTATTAAGGGTTTTCTTTTTACGTTAATTAACATTTTAGAATCTTGTCGATGTTTTTATAAATGTGTTTGCATGAACCGTGATTTTATTATTATTTTTATAGGAGTCAATAATAATAATTTATACTTTGAGGTATAGGAATAGACTCTTTATTAGAAAATCACTGCCATACGGTCTCTCTATACATTGAATGTTCTCTGTGTTTTTACCGCTAGCTTTTGATATACGTTGTCTTTGTGATCGCTTAACAACGGCTATAATATGGCAACACTGATAAATGTTGTATCATACGAGTCATTCTATCGATTATGAGAAATCGATATATGATTGTAGGGTCGATTTGTTTGAAGGACGTTACGCACTAAAATTAAAGAAAAATTTTTTTTTTTTTTTTTTCAATTTAATATAATAAATATTCATTTCTATACGTATTACTTACGTAGACGGTAAGATATTTGATATTTAACGGTGATAAAATTGGTTATTGTCTTTTACACGACAGTACAGTAATACGTCGATAGTAATAAAAAATATATATATGTCTGTCTGTTAGTTCGTAGCTCTGTGGAGTGTTTTTTTTTTTTCTATATTGAAACTGCTTAATGTGTATTTAATATTAAGTGTTCTCGTGTAAAAGGCGATGATCGTTATATATAAGAACGTAGTAGAAAATTAACGTAGATCATTTCTCGGTGTATGGAAATAGTATTATTCGAAATATTCGTAAATTACGAAGGCTGGTTCGCGTCTGATAAGTCACACGTTACGTAAACTCTCCGATGCGAGTTTTTATCGTGTCGGTTACGTTACGTCAATCGGAACACCGATAAGGACATGGGTCAATCAACTTTCCCTTTGTTCGATCGTAATACTGTACGGAATTATATCAAAATAAAGATGTTTTCTTTTAAAACAAAACTTATAACTTTAAAAATAAGTAAAAAAAAACTGTGAAAATTGTTTCGAATTTTACTTAATTATTTAGTGGCAAATATAAGGGATGACCATAAATCACGTCAACTTTACATATACTAGTGTTCGCCTACTGGTCCAAATGCAGTCATAACCGTTATTGAAAATTCTGAGAATCGCGGGAAAAACTTTTTCCAAATTCGACCCCTGACTTTAGTAAAAACGTAATATTTTTACAGGTTTTTTTACTTGGATCATTTTTACAATGAATTATTGCTTAGTAAATATATATATATATATCTCTGATTATAACGTGAAATCCATAGATAATATTGTATTTGTGGGTAAAATTAATTAAATAGTTGGGTCGCTGTCTCGGACTGTATTAATTCCTTACCCTCATATGCAATATTACCTACGGACATATTTTCAGAGATTTTTTTATTCGAATATTTCTCAACCAACACACACACACACACACACACACACACACACACACACACACACACACACACACACACACACACACACACACACACACACACATTGTTTTAGGAATATACCGATCCCACTATCAGGTAGAGATCCGTTAGTTACCTGTGCTTTTATAAAAAATGTTTCAAAAAACATTACGTTCTGTGAATAATTCCTACAAGTTAGACTGAACGTTGAGACTAAAGTTGATTGATCCATTCACATATATATAAACTGCGTACTGTATATTTAGTGTAAGTTATACAATATAAAATGTACACGTAGCTATATATATATATCGTCGTTCTCAAATCAATATCTTGTATGCTCAACAAGTACACGAAATGTTTGTTTGTTTGTTTGTTCGCGCTAATCTCAGAAACTAGCAGTCGAATTTGAAGAAATCATTTTGCATTTGATAGCACAAGTAGTGAGGAAAGGTACAGGCTATTTAGCATCACGCTACGACACTTGGGAGACGAGCAAATACGAAAAGAATGTTACGAGAAGGATGGGTCATTGTTTGGCTGTTGAACTGATCATCATGGAATTTTGCATACAGAAAATGACATAGGGTTCCTCCATCCAGAAAAAAGAATAAGAAAGTAGGAATGGAATAGAAGAAAGAATTGTAGTCCCACACGAATGATTACATATGGATAATCTTTACATAGTATATAATGAAGTCGTTTCCGTTGTCTGTTCGCTTAGATCTTTTAAACTTTACAACGGATTGTACTGCAGTTTTTAGCTACAGATAGACTGATTCATGAGAAAGGTTTGTATGAATACATACACATATTATAGTACAAAAAATACTAACGTATTGAATGAAATATAAGTTTTTACTTAATGATTTTCTGGCTGATGCATATAGCGTTATTTATAATACTCAGAGTTACATAGCAGTTGTTTTATACGAATATATGGTTAATAAGCTAGTCGTAATAATATTACAAATCTTTCTAGGAATTGTTAAATCAAATTAAAAAAGAAATCAGTAAAAAAGGATTACCTGAATAGATCACTTCGGGGTTACCAATCTAGGAATCGTAAAATCAAATACTACTATGAACAAGAATAATCGATATATTTCTCCATTGTCAGAATCACTTAAAATATTGCATTGACATCCTTGTAAATTTATTCTTTTATCATGTGGCATCAATAATATCATACACGTGTATCGTACCGGTGCTTTTTGGTCACGACACATCTTAAATAAAAGGACGTATTTCAGATATTGGTTTGATAACGACGATAAACACTTTTGCCGGGTGAAAAATTGTATAGTTTCTAATGAAAATGGACGCCACGCCTTGGAATACACGGAGGTCTTCCAACAAAACAGATTATTCCATTTCATAAGACTTATTTTGAGGTTAGATTTTTATGTGTCACTTTCTGTTTTCATTTATTTAGCGAGACGCCGTGTTTGTTGATCCGCCAGCGTCATTTCGACAGTCAAATATCTTTCTATCTTTCTTTTCTTACATTCCATTCCATATCGCTGTAATCGAAGCGTCAGTATGTGTTTTAGATTGTAATGTTCCATTTTTTTATACAATGTCCTGGTAATTTTTAACTGATGCCAATTTCAATTGTCAATTTTGCTCTGTGCAAATGTCATGATATCACTGAAATAGTTTTAAATCGTTAAGTTGAAATTTAATTAGTACAAGCTTCCATTTTTTATTTAACTTTAGTAGCGTGTACCGGTGTAATAGTGCAAATAATAGAAATAGGCCAAATTAGAATAAGTTTCACGCCGTTCTATAGAAGATTCGTCTTGAAATACACGAGTTGTAATACTTTTTTTTTCTAATAAGTTCGGATTTTGATTTCCTCGTCGACTGCGATAGGTTAAGTTATCATTTTCAAGACCAAGTTCTCAGGATAATCCACACTATTTATTGCAGATTATTAAATATATTAAATGCTGATGGAAGATTCTCCTATGGGAGAAACGTTGGGTTGTACTCTAAAAAGTACATTGCAAAAAGTGTAGCAAAAATCTTCTTTCTATGTGGTTTATATAAACTATACTTTGTTCCTATGATACTAGAAGTCATTTTTATATCTCTCGAGAAGTTTTTTGTTTTCTCGATAAAATACCTGTGTTCTTCTCTGTAACTCTGACAACGGCAACAAGTTTATATGCAAAAGATAACATGATAATGATAGGTTGACTAGTTACAGTATGAAAATGTTTTTTACGTATTAACATTCCCTCTTCCCCTCCCCCCTCCCTTTGGTAGTGACGTCTTTACAAATACAAATGTCCTCCTCAAATCCTTAAGCCAACTCAAAAATAGTACCTAGTCTAGTACTCACGTCGACATATGATTCGTATATTTTATATTAAGTTTACATAACTTTCCCTCCTCTAAACGTTTGGTGAAATTGTCTTTACTAATACAAACTTCCTACTCAAGTCATCAAGTTAAGAGTAGTAGTCAAGTACTCAAGTCGACACCTATGATTTGTATCTTTAATATTAAATTCACATAATATTTCCTCCTTCCACCATTTGATAGAGTCATCCTTACCAATCAAAACTTTCTACACAAGTCCTTAAATCAAAAAAGTGTTCAGAGCCCACTTATTGCTGAATTTTGAAACTTTTCACATTGAAAAGTATTATAACTCGTGTTGTAAATATTCCACTAAGTTAATCACCCGGCATAAAGTAAAGGGTTTACTGTTAAAATGGAAATATAAAGTACACATTAATATAGGTACTTTTATATGGTTAGGTTTTTTTTTACGACAATATCTTATATAGGGCGAGTTAGATCATATGAAAAATGTGTAAGGGCAGTACATTTATTTAATATTGCACGTCTCATAATGCAAAGCGTTTGAGTAGTGCTCTACTCTCTCTCTCAAGGTCAAGCAATTATCTCGGCTTAAATTGCTTTTATCCTATCTTTTTTGCTCTTTGAGTATTAAATGAGTTGACAAATATCAACAAGAACACTTTTTTTATGACAGTATGTACTTTAAAAGACACTATATTTTTCTAGATAGCATGAAAAAAACAATTTTGAAACAATATTTCGATGGACGTCGGGATGTCTGTATGTGCAGATAACGCCCAAAAATCTTCACTTTTTGAGTCCATTTTTGTTTTCATTCGCTTCAGTATCATTCTGAGTAATAGCCTATTGAAAATTATCGTCTAATTTAATGTAATTAAAAAAAAAATAATAGTAGTTGGTTAAAAGGCGAGTAAGAACAATAGGGATAACATATAAACTTTCTCCACGAAAAAATTTAAAAATAAAATAATTAAAAATATAAATAAATATAAATAATTTTTTTTTTTTTTTTGTGATGAGTGAGCGTTATGAGACGTGCACTTTTGGATTTTCCAAACTTTTTTTTAATAGATTCATGTAGTTTTCACATTCTTATTTCCTTATAATAACACTGTTTTTTTAGCAATTTACTTAATCACTTTTTTAATTGGACCCTGCTTCACAGATATACGTAAAATGTTATACTGATATAGTATTTTATACAATAAAAAGCAAAAAAAGAAGAAAGAAAAAACAATTGTCTTCCTTTGAATATTCTTTCGACAATTGAAGTATTAAAAGGAGATTAAATCGATTATAATTATCGGTTTTTTTTATTCAAAGTTTTAATTACGTATATCATTCCATGTTTTGCAAACTTTGGCCGGGATTGGCCTATGATTATGTTTTGTGTTTCTGAAAATACAAACAAACTTTATTTTTTAATAATTATTGTTAAGTCATTTTTGATTTGGCCTCAACAGTTAACTTTCAAATATTTTTGATGTTTTGAATTCCATTTTTATTAATGACTGAATACGCGAAGTATGCATTGTTCCATATTCCCATATAACATGTAAAATGTTTATTGCCATTACAAATATACAATTTAATCATATTTAGGAAAGTGATTAATATTTAGTGATATTTATATGAATATTAATATAAGAAATACTAGTATTAAAAATTTATATTATTAATTATTATATTAATAACGAATAAAAAAAAACCAACTTAACTAACCAAATCTTGGTTGAGTTGCTAATTATTATTGGTCTCAATTATGTCAAAGAATGTTCTTTTCGTCGTTGACGAAAATAAAAAAAAACAACACGTCGAGTCTAAAAAAAATATGCCTAATTTTTTTCGTCATATTTCTTTCTAATTAATAAACTTTTGTAGGGGACTTTATTAAGGTGACTCGATAACGTCGCCTTTATATTATTATATTTTTTCGCTTATTAATATATTGAACGTCGATGTTTTGTATATTTCTATCAAGTTGGAATGACATGTTTCTTTTCCTAAGAGCTTAACCTGTGCGTGGGTCGTTATTTATTTGTATAAAACTGAATTTATAGGATTTTTTTATTATATTATTATTAGTTTAGAGTTATAATATTATTTTCGAAGAATCAACGCTAAAATTGTAAGCTTCTGTGTAATATCTAGAATGCCTAAGAACATTTTTGTTAAGTATCCGAAATAAAAAGCGAGTTTGTTTCAGCGTATATCCGAATATTACTTCAATATATTTATTCTTACGTCAATTTATTATAAAAAAGTCGTCAATACAAAATGGCGTATAGTTTCGTTCGCTTATTAGTCATTTCAAAATGGCGTGTACGGAATCCCTCGCTTTTTTAGTTGTCGATAAAGTTTTAAGTGATATAATATGTCTTGTGCAGTATTTATTTTGTAATTCAAGAATAAGTAACGCCGGCGCGCGCCGCTAGTATATAAGGTTACCATGTGCTATACATAACTATATAATTATTATGTGTAACGATTATGATGTACTAATAAATATTAAAAAAAAATGTAATGATTTGTTCGCAGTCATTTAATGTAAATACAATTTTGGTAACGAATTATATTTTTTTTTGTGATCGTACGTTTCGTTTTTTTTTGGTCCCTCAATATGCTTTATAATAATAGTCATCTAATTTAAAATGTAGGATGTTACATCGACCCTTTTCAGGAAAATATTATAAAAATGGCGTCTGTTGGTAGCCTCCTAAACATTATCTTTGTAAATTAGAAACAGTATCTTAATAGCTAATATTTTAATATATATCAGCGTTTAATTATAAAGATATAAATACTTTTTATTAAGAAATGAAAAGCTCTCTGTTGCTAAAAGTTCAAATTGTCGCTTACGATGGTTTTCTTGAAAGGCTTGATTCGGGATAAATTTGTTACCCGTCTTATGTAGAAACGAATGTAAGGAAAGAAACGTCAAACTTGGTGTTCGTTTTCCTCCAAACTGGCAACTCTTTGTTGAAAAGATCATTACTGCACTACGGTAAAGTGTTGAGATGTTTCAATCATTTAGCAAAATGGTGACAGCTTTGTTAGATTTAAAGAAAGACATTTAGTTTTTGCACGACCAAGTAATTACAGCTTACCCGATGGTATGTCTAACGCAATATAGAAAGGATTGTGATCACGAATTGATCCATAGATTTATTGCCATTCGTATGAATTTTCTTACTCTTGACAGCTAACCTACTATGGCAGTAATAATTACAAAAAATAAGATCCCGTGAAGTGGTTTACGAACAAAATAAAAAAGATTTGTGCTCTATGCCACATCACAGAAGTGTAACACCAATAAATCTCTTTTCAGTCATCTGGTCTTTTCTTTTTCTATCTTCGCACCCTTAGTCGCCTCAAGATAGGGTTACCAGATGACAAGAATTCTCGTGACATGTCCTGAATTTTAACTGTCTATCTGGAACACAGGGAAAATTGGAAATTGTCAGGAATTAAAAAATATATATTAAAGAAATGAGACTATAATTAAAAGATAAAATCGAATAATTACCAATATACTAATTTATTATTTATTCAGTATTTATCTGAACCTCGTATCACGCATATCACACGCATAATATTCAAGCTTACCTCCGAATTTTTTAAATTTTGCTGCCGAAATGTCAGGAAATTTATTATTAAGACACAGATTCTTCCAGGAAAACTTATTTTCGGATGAGGGCACCCTACCTCGAGACGACTTTACCCATGCTGAGCGTCACACAAAAAAGTTGCGAATCAGAATTACAAAGCCTTCCCGTAAGAAGTTTTACTTCAAAATCTCTTAAGGGCCGAATATTATTTTAGGCCAAAAGTCTTCGATGAATCTACATACTGCATCGACGGTAATAAACAAAACAATACAGTGAAAAAAAGGCATTTTATTATAAAAAAGAGGAAAATTAACTTTTTTACACTGAACACAATTGCGCAACAATTATAATATAAATAACATATACAATTTTTTATTGTTTTAATACACGGAATCACATATTATGCGTTAACAATATATCAAATGAGTAGTACATACTCTAACATAAATACGATGTCATGTTATAATATAGTCGTTCGAGAAGAGAAACATCGCTATTTTTAATCACAGCGTCCTTCTTACTGAATTTTTCCAAGGACTTCTAAGAACAAATTACATATGGAAACTAACCTATAAACGGTGATCAAAAGTCACTGTGATCAAAGATGACACCCCAGTTCTTCCTATCGCCTGACAATATATATAAATAATCTTTTATATTACAAACAAAAATAATAAATTAATTCATCTTCTACGAATATTTAGCTCAGAACGATCAAATCAAAAATAACAGTATAGTCCAAAAGTAACGTTATAATTTGTAAACATTAATTTGAAAATATTTATTTATGTTAGTAAACTCCGTGATGACTTAAGGACACGTTCGTAAAGCTCTTTTGTTATATATAGTAACTCAAAAATTAGTGATGTTTGGGGATCAAAAATTATCCGGTTTGAATCAATAAGAAAAAAAAACTCATAAGTATATTCATTTCGTATTGCATTTATTATATTTAAGACATGAAAAACTCAAGATCTAAATCCCAGAGCTAAAAAAGGAGCTAAATATTCATAGTGCGTTACGTTTCTACTTTTCTTGTCAGTCACTCGATAATAAATAGTAAAATTAACAACTCGCGTACGTACTTACTTATATAATAATATATATTATGAAACTAACATGGGAGATTGTCCTTTCCCTTGTAAGTACAAGTTTCAATGTAACCGTTAGCACCATAAATGTATATTAAACCTTAATCAATGCTTATATCATATAGGTTTAGGTGATTTGAGTTTATAGATTAAAAATTTTCCCACCGTGTCGATAACATAAAATAGACAACAAGGTGAAAAGAACTACATCTCCCGTGTCAGAAATACAGAACAAAAAAATAGGTGGTGTCACTGAAAATTATGGCCGATTTTTATTAATCTTAAGTATAATAATAGATAATCCGAAAGCTTCAAGCGCGTGTATATTAAATATATCATTTCGGTTGCACTTAACGACGATAGTAGGCGCCATGCGCTTAAAAAGTCTCAAAGAAAAATTAACAAAAACAAGGTAAAAAGTGGTAACTACGTTCTTTAGTAAAATTTAAGAAAATGAGGTAGAATTTTTTTATACAAAAATCCTCTTTTCTTTGGCCTGACTTTAAAAAAGTGTGACGTTATTCAAGAGCAAGATAGCAAATGGTAGCGTCTCGGGTGGACTCTTCTAGCGTTACCTAAGACTAATACCTAATATTTGCGCGCCATTATGTGACAGAAAGCTGGAGTTTTTTTTTTATTTAGATTATTATATATAGCTTTAGAACATCTACTTTAATCCCTTAAAACTATGTATATTTTATAAATATGTAAAAAGCTTAGAGATATAATAATTGTAATTATCTGCAGAATAAATAGTTATTGTACTTGATGAGAGATTGTTTTGTGTAATAATGTATATACATTTTAGTTGATGGGCGATGCTTTGTGCATTTTAAGCGTTTTAATGTTTAATCATTTTTGATGATACTACAGCATCCTTATATTCTTGTCTGTGAATGGAGACGAGATGTAGGTCCTGTAACGAAAATAAAAATAAATTATATTACTTTTATAATTTCATAACTGTGCAATATCTTAAACAACAACAGATCAAACAAATAAAAAATCAAACTAGGTCATTAAAAAATAACTCTTTTTCTAAGCTCATTTAAATAAAAAATAAAAAACGCTTAGGTCAATATATCAGCATGCTTTACCAAAACGTTTCAAATAGTAAGATAGCCGCCTTTAATTATTTATAACAACTAAAGAGTTTAAAAATAAAATTAAGCTTCACATGCTTTGTACTTTTCATATAAACGTACAAATATGCAATGAAATTTTGATCATTTTCGTTTTTTTTTTTTTGATGATATGATGATCTTAAACATAAAATAATATAATTTTAATATATTTATATACATTTATAACGTATGTTGAACATTATACTGTGATTAGGTGTATATTATTGCTACTTGCTGGTTTATAATTTATTCAATCGGAAGCGTTTTCAGTAAATATTTGAAAGATATATCCGTATTTTGACAAAAATCTATTTCTGTCTTGCTGACTCACAGAACTGCTTTAATTATATTAGACTTGAATTTGGACCACTTGTTTAAAAAGAATAATCTAAGAAGGACTAGCTAAATATGTTTCTTGTATATATTTAGTTGCCAAATTTAGTTGCCTAGCTAGTTGTGAAAGTTTCTAATTCGTATCGTAATAATGAATTAATAGAAAAATCAATATATAAGAACACGGCAGTGCATCGCTTCAGTGTTAATTTGTTTGATTCTCCATCGATTTTATATTGTACTACAAGAGTTTCGTTTTAATTTAAAGCTTATTTTCAAACAAAATCACCTGGTCATATATAAAATAAAAGTTTTTAAAGAACATAAAATCGTCTATAACAAAATTAAAATAAGGTGAGTTACGAGAGATATTTTAATTTATTACATAATCTATGATCGAAAAATATTTGCACTTTAGCTTTGTTCAAAGATAAAACAGATAAATATATTTGCATATTGTTTCTCTATAGTTAAACAAGTTTTATATAAATAATAAAAAGTATCTATTGACATAAATCACACAAACGAAATATTAAAAAGACAGATTCAAAAAATGTTCATCAATCAATCATTTAAAAAAATATTGCGCAAACAGATAAATCAGTAAAATACCCAACACACTTTCTATTATTGTTATTAAATAGCAGGCTGTTTATACACAGTTCTGTCAGTGTCACATAAAACATAGAAAATAAATCTAATGATTTTCTATTAAGATTCATATTTTTAAATGGCAAATAGCAATCAAAATATTGAGAGCACTTTACCTCCATTGAGTCAATGCTCACAGCACAAAAATGGCGTAGATTTATGACGTCATCTATTTTCCTAGTATATTGCGGCAGCATATATACTGTCGGTCTATAACGAAACCGATTTCTCCTCAGAAAGAGTACTGAATAGTGCTCGCAGTTGTACATTGGAACATATCTCTACTGACACTACAACATGACAGATGAATATGTATATATGTTTATATCTAAAGCTAAGTATACACGATACTGAAACGATTCAACGTGCTTTGTTCTTTATAATTAAACACACAAATGCCAACAAATTTTTGTAAGTGAATTGCAAACATAATTTTTATAGCAAAAAAATTACGTAACACACATTATGACGTCATAAATAGTGTGAGAGTCGAAAACATGCTCAAAACACAAGCAAGCAAAAATAAATCTATACACATCGACTACAAACTTTAATATTTTCAAAGAACCTGTGCGTGTGGCACTTGCTTGTCAACATTTTTTTTTGTTTTTTTATTTTTTATTATTTTATTTTTTCTTGCAGTCTTCTTGCTTAGCTTGATTATTCAGTTAACACTGGGAGCATGGATCTAGAAAAATAACATAAATATGTTACTTTAAACAAAATTAATTGTGTTTGATATATCTCCTCGAAATCGGCTGACAAATCATTTTAATAAAGAACACTGAAGAAAGTTCATTACAATACCTAATACAAATAGATTTTCGTATGATCTTTATCAGTCGTTCTATCGAGAAAATTCTTTTACTAATTGGAAAGTAAATTAATTACTACTGAGTGACATATAAAACGCATATTATTATATATATATATATGTTTACGTTATACATCTTTTGGCGCGTTATCGTTACACTTACCGCGCACAACGCCTAAAACGTGTCTTCAACGGCTACGGTCGTTGGGCTCGCAGTGAAAACGACCCATGCGTAACCTAGTCCATTTCACTTGATTTAAGAAAACGACCCATGCGTAACCTAGTCCATTTCACTTGATTTAAGAAAACGACCCATGCGTAACCTAGTCTATTTCACTTGATTTAAGAAAACGACCCATGCGTAACATAGTCCAATTTACTTGATTTAAGAAAACGACCCATGTGTAACCTAGTCCATTTCACTTGATTTAAGAAAACGACCTATGCGTAACCTAGTCTATTTCACTTGATTTAAGAAAAGCACCCATGCGTAACCTAGTCCATTTTACTTGATTTAAGAAAACGACCCATGCGTAACCAAGTCCATTTCACTTGATTTAAAAATTATGATACTTGTAAGCAAATGAAACGAGAACCACGATCCTGAACATTGTGAACGCTAAGTGGAATGTAGTAAAGGTATCATTGTGACTAAACTTTTAGTTTGAAACGGACGTAACACACCAATGTAACACACTCTGAAGTTGAAACATGTTTTTGGTGAGTGATTTGATTTTTAATTTTATTTTCCTTAGTAATTATTGTTAAACAACTTAATTAAGAGTCACACCGCTTCCGATTCGCGGCAGATATCTCACAAACTTAGAGACACAATGAATCAACCAAAAAATACTGTGACGAGGTTTTAACCAAAGTTATAGTGGTCACGACGGTGTTGGGTATAGATTTCTACCGCCCCGCATAATTTAACATATTTTGATTATATACATGAAGCAAAAGGCATGTGATGTGACGATGAAGGGATAAAAAAAAAGTGCAGAATGTGATAAATGTAATTTTCTTTAACTCACAATAAATAAAATAATCGCTTAATGAGTGTAACGTTATCGACTTTAGATAGGTAATGAAAATTATTTTATATAAAAAAAAATAGGTTACACACTGAATCTTTTATTCAGTGGCAACATTTATATACAAAATATTTCTTTAGATAATAATTAATCCCTAATAATTACATAAAAATGATGTAAATTTACATGTTATAAGGTAAATTATGAATTATATACGTATATTGTACAATATTTAATATGTTTTGGTGATAAGACCAAGTAATACATGGTAATTAAGTCATAAAAAAAGTAAAGATGATCAAGTATTTTGACAACGTGATAGACTTTATTTTTCTCCCATAATCTATTTTATAACTTGAGTGTTGTTAATTTACCTTCTAAAATCGATAGCATGATAAAAGTAATTTTGAACTGGTATCACTTATAATAAAACCTTTTACAAGGTTTTTAAAAGATAACCTATATTTTTAATAATTCAATTTGATAAATAGCATAACCTAATAGTGATTATATAAAATTAAATATTAAACTAAACATGTACCTTCCATTTCCAAAGCTATGGGAATGGGACCTTGGCAGCGTTGAAAATTAAAATACATAATAATATAAGCAATACAGCCCAAATGAATCTATATTGTATAAATAAGAGTTGATGAGAGGAAACCTCTTTGATCTCATGAACTCTTTTTGTTATCTGTCCTTTTCTACTCAGTTAAAGTGTCTGGTTTCATTTGTCTACTGAAGATGGTTTTATTTGGAGTTTAATTTTACCCCGGCTTTGCTCATTTTTATTTTGTCAAACAATTCTGATTCCAGTACCCGCCATTTTAAATAAATCATATCAACGCAGACTGGTATAAGAACATTTGTGCTCTTAGTCATATATACGCAGGCCGCTCACTATTTTGATGATAATGGCTTACACAAAAAAAATAGATATATGCGGGCTTTCTTGTAAGACTATATAAGATAAACGTTTCCATTATACATTATTTAGTGTAACTCTAACGGGTTTTGAAGCGCACGCCAGAATAGCTTGCGGATGGCAGATTTTTTTCATACTTGACACTTATAATTATATTGACAATTGACACATAATTATATTGACAATTGACACAATATATATATCTTTCTTGTCCTTCTAACAGCTTGATTAATTTATGTGTTTTTGTATGTGTTTTCTTCTAAGATCACTTGGATCATCGGTTCTGCTGTTGACGACACCCATATATTTTTAATTTCATCGCCAAATTATAAAAAATCACATCAAATTCATCACCATTCTTGAGTTATTCATTTTTGATAGGATAACAACTGTGTGGAATCACTTAAAAAATAATAATTTAGAAACGTTTTTTTTTTTGTTTATTCGGTGGAAGAGTTGCGGTTTATAAAAAAAATATAATTTTCTACTATTACCCACTACATGTTTTTTTAAGAAAAAGACAGATACACTTACTAATAAATATTATTAGCCGAAGGATTAATGAATATAGCGTATAATTATTATAATTATCAATAACTACTAATGTAAATAATGTGTATAATAAGCTATATATTGATGGTTTAGTAGATTCATGCAAAAATACTCAACCAATAAATATCTCTGGATATCTGTTATTTTTTTTGCTGCGTATTTTCAGTAGTAGCAACGAGTAACATTTAATTATATTTAATTAAATAATGACGGTAAAATAAATAAACAAATATTGTACAGTGGAATTTATATAACTTGAATTCCGTTAAATAGTATCTAATGGGTTAGTAGATCGAAAAAAAATTCCATTTCCTCCCGATGAACCGCTAAATAGGAGGTACGTGACCTACATAACCTTCCCAATCAGCCCGGACTAGGAGGGTATGCATAAATATCCTAATCCTAAATACACGATATCTCGAGTATTTAGTATTAGACTTTCGGTGCAGCTTCGCTTTTAATTTTATTAGACATAGACTTAGACTTAGATAGACTTTTGATTTATTGAACAAATCGAATGACACAGTAAAAAGTTTCACACAAAGCATACTCCACTCTTCACTCCATTTCCACTAAGATTTTCTCGAGAAAAAGTAGCCTATCACAGTCACCAGGATCTCGTCTATCTCTATACGAAAATTCATTATAGTCAGTTCAGCGGTTCAGGCGTGAAAGCGTAACAAACACACAAACTCATTTTCGCATTTATAATATTAGTATAATTTGTAACTTGCAGTTATATGAAAGGAATCAAAGGTAGATTAAGTATTTATTTTACCGCCATTAATTACTTACCCCAAAATACAGCAGTCGGATAATTTATTACATTTTTTTATTTATTTATAGTTAAGGTTTAGCGTTATGGCCGTAATCTCACCTAGTGACGATACGGCCCATGATGGTAGACACGCTAAACCTGTGAAGGAACTGGCTCTCAAGTGCAGCTGCCGGAACACACCTATTGGTGTTTGGCGGCAGATTTTCAACTTGAGGGCGGTAGTTAGCCAGGCGGGCATTAGAAAAAGCCCTACCACCATGATATGGTCTCCTCACGATGTTTTCCTTCACCGAAAACTCAAGATCATTGTAGGTGCTTGGATTCGAACTCACGTCCCTTGACGCAAAGTCGTACACACTACCACTGAGCTATCATCGCTTCAAAAATCGTATATGTTGTAATAATCGGTATTATAAGGTCGTTGTCTGTTCAAATGATGAACATTTTCTAGCGGGTAATGCGTCGGTCGTAAAGTGCATGCAAGTATATGAAGTTTTCTATTATTAATGAAATAAATATATGTGAATATGTAAGAAAATAGGCAGAATGTTATGGTATTTCGTAAATATGGGTACAGTATATGCCAATGTTATAATAGACTTTGTGCGGCTACTGGCATAAGCCACCCATACTGTGCATGCATATCTGGTGTGTAGACTGTCTTCCAATAAACATTAAATTACCCATTTTCTATCAACCTTAGCATGATTGATTCTTTTTTATATTTCATGATAAGGCTGTCAGATTAAATTCATAATTGAATTAATATCCCGGTAACTGAAAACGAATTGAAACGTAACTGAAAATGATTTACCTGTTTATGGTTTCTATTATTTGTATTCATTTGTTTTCTGCAGATATCAACATTATTTTATTTGTTTAAATTCGTGTTTATTCATTATAACCTTTAGTAATGTCTTTGAATTTGAATCTATGTGTTCTATTAGTATTTATTTTTGATTGGAATATATTTTTATATCTTACCCGTTTCTAAAGTTAAAAATTGGTTTAATTCATTTCAATACGAAATTTTAATGTTATTTTCGATATGAATTAATATAACTATACAACGAATTAAAATTTATTATATTCGTGTCAACCCGTTTTCAGTTAATATGATAGAACGTACTATTGAGAGAATGCATTAATTGTTGTGGTAGATCGATTATTAAATAAAATTTTGCCCGATCGCATGAAAACGAATTAACATTCATTTTATTCGTGTTAATTCATTTTCAATTAACACGATAGAACAGATTGGCTATATTGATTGTTGTGTGGTAGAATTGTTGACTCACAGCTCCATATTATGGACGGTTGACTTAGGGCAGGTAGTGTTGACGCGCACGTGGCAGTGCTTGTGGCAGCGAAGCGAGCAGTCGCGACACTCGTAGCCCTGCTTGCCGAGCCGTCGCGCGACCGTCTTACCGCACACCTCACATACAGTGCCGCTGCGGGGCAACCGTATCTCATTGCATTTGCATGTTGGTAATACGTTTTCTAATGCCCGTCTGGGTAGCTACCACCCTCGAGTTGAAAATCTGCCGCCAAATACCAATAGGTGTGTTCCGGCAGCTGCACTTGAGAGCCAGTTCTTCACAGGTTTAGCGTGTCTACCAACTTGGGCTGTATCGTCACTTAAGATCAGGTGAGAAAAAAATGTATCTCAGTGTGACCGACCAAAACTCAAAAGTGGGACGTTTCATTTTTCTTATACTGATCACGCCAGAATGTCATGACGTGAGTTTGCGGTTGCGAAAAAGGGAACGCGCCCGCGCATTTCACATATAATCTGTTATTTGTCGATCATCTGTGATAGAGTGAGTGTGTAAAAGTTAATACGAACGTTGTGCAAATATATACAACTAATAATAAATATAGGAAACCGGCGCTCTCAATGTTTTGTCAGGATAGTGAAGTATCAGTAAAACTAAAGTATGGAACGAGATATAATAATTCAGCTCAATCAACACCGGTCAAGATATTGCAAGGTAGTTGTCCTGTTTATTATTATCCATCTTTGTACATTATAAACTCAAGTGTAAAGTATTTAGTGACTGATTTTCAACTATGGTAGATAGCCATTTCTTTGCCACTCATAGATTACTGTCTTTACTTACAAAGAAAAATAAAAAAATAAACACTTACCCACTAATATGCTTAGCAATGAACGTATGTTCGTTGAATATATGCAGTTTGATTCCCTTCCGCCGCCACCGGGACCGCTGCGCGATGGCGAGCGGTACCAGATAGTGCTTCTTGATGCCGGCCTCGATGGTCTCCAGGACCAGGGTCGAGGCCTCGTGGATGAAGGTCCTCGCCGAGGCGGTACTGAATCCAGACGCTTCGCTAAGAGAGGACCTTATCCGTTCAGTTTTAATTCAAAACACGGGTTATTTGTTGGTATTTTTTTTTAATTATGCGAACGTAGATTAAAATGAATTAACACATGATTTTTGTATAGACAAGAAATATAAAAGTACAAAGAGACAGAAATAATTTTTTTTTTTTTAATGTATTAATCAACGCATATTTTTAATTAATGAAAAATATATGTAAAGAGATATTATAAGTGAATGAAAACGAAAGCGATCATAAATGTATATTTTATCGCACGCAAAAGTATAAGCGATTATAATAATGATATATAAATATATATAGATTAGTATAAGAAATACCAGTGTTACCAGTTTGCAGAGTGCCATTACCCCCAGCATGAGTGTTGACAGATGAAAAAGAAGAAAAAACTTACGATTAGTTCAAAGTGTTACCGCACTAAAAAATATATTTCCTACTAATAACTTTATCGTTTCGTTAAATAAGCAGTGATTATGATCAGCGTTTTGTAGTTAGATAAATAAAAAAATTGCCGAGTTAAATTCTCTACTATACTACATTCAAACGAAAGCAATTTTCATTTTGTCAACTGAATCCTTTTTCCAAAACGCTCTGATAGATAACGTATAGCTTATATATATATACTAGTGCTAATAATATAAGCTATAACTATAAAGCCGAACACTTTGTTTATTAGAACATGCTAATCTCAAAAACTACCAGTGGGATTTGACAAATTCTTTTTGTATTTAATAATTAAATTATAGACGACTTATCTAGTATAATATTATGATACAATCTTTAAGAGCTGAGCACAAAGAACGGTATGCTTGAAGGACATCCTTACACAAGGTCTTTATTACATAATGACATGGTCACTCATGATAATGCGACGCGATGAGACGCATAGGGTTTTTTACCTTCGCTATAGTTGAATATAAAGTATGAAATATTGTATCGAAATTTCTCATATTGGTAATTAATTAATTCTAAGGTACTTGAATATGGTCTCATAAGAGAACTCCCGAAAGACAATTAAATATGCAATGGTTTCTGAAACTTTGCTCCATCTCCATCTAAAACTACTGGTATCATTATAGAATACCACATTATTTGGTAAAATTGATTGATCGTTTTAAACCCACGTTGTATTCATAAATTATAATGCACAAATACACTTTAATAGTTGTTCATTGCTGAACTGATTGTGAGTAATTAGGTATACACAAAGCAACAATTGTGATGATACGAAACATACCTTCTGGAGGTCCTAGATTCATCTCCCGACTGCGCGGGTGACGCACCTGCTGAGTACACATTCCTGTTAGGGATAGCCAACGCTTTATCTGAAACAGATTAAAAAATTCACATGAATTTAACAAAACTGTAACGACAAGAAATTATGTTCGACTAGCTTTAACTCGCGTTAATTTTGGTTCTGTCAAACAAAATGGATGACGTAATAAAAAAAAAATACAAAGTTTATCCCTCGAACCAATAAGTTTTTAATAAGTAGCCTGTCACTATCTTCAGGGTCCTATCTATATCTACACCAAAATTTATCATAATCGATTCAGCGGTTTTATGTGAAAGCGTAACAAACAAACTCACTTTCGCATTTATAGTATTAGTAAGGATTATATTGTATTTACCGTGGGTGTTCCTCTCGGCGCTGATGCTCCGTAAACGGCTCTGGTTGTCGATCTCCGAGTCAGTCATGTCCAACGATTGTCCTCGAGTGCGGGATCGACCAAGTCTTTAATAAATGTAAATATATATATTTTTTAATTTTTTTCGATGATAGCTTAATGGTAGTGTGTACGACTTCGCGTCAAGGGACGTGAGTTCGTATCCATCCACCAACTACAATGAGCTTGACCTTTCGTTGAAGGAAAACATCGTGAGGAATATTCTAATGCCCGCCTGGCTGGCTACCACCTTCAAGTTAACACCTACCGCAAAATACCAAATGTGTTCCGGCAACTGCACTTGAGAGCCAGTTCCTCCACAGGAATGTCTACCAACTTGAGCCGTATCGTCACTTAAGATCAGGTGAGATTATGGCCATACCGCTAAGTCTTAACAATAACAAAATAAATGAAAATGCTCTCAGTAGAGGTAGTCATAATCCGTCAGAGATTGGAAGAATTGTGAAGGTAGTTGCTGATCGCTGGCAAGTGGAGGGAAAAGCAATGTTTTTACAGTTTATAAGTTTAGCTTTATGACTGTAATCTCATGTGATGTAAAGTGACAATGTCACCCAAGATGGTGAACACGTTAATCCTATTGGAGGGACTGGCTCTCAAATGCAACTGCCGGAACACACCTACTGGTATTTGACGGCAGATTTTCAACTTGTTATGCCCTAACACCACTGCATGGTTTCATCACAATGTTTCCCTTCACCGAAAGCTCATTGCAGGGATTTGAACTCACGTCCCATGACGCGGTGTCCGTATACACTACAACCTTTTAACGTTACTGAAAATGGGGATAAACAGACAAACATCAAACAACAAGTAGATCTAAAAACCTGACAGTCCCTTTTCTTAATAATTTCCAACTTGACGAATGATATATCAAATGAATACCTAAGTATTTTCTCACATATAGAATGTTAGATGAATCTCAACAGATACATCTATACTAATATTATAAAGAAGAATGATTTATATTTTTGTTTATAACGAATAAACTCAAGAACTACTGGACCGATAACAAAAATTCTTTCACCGTTAGAATGCTACATTAGCCCTGAGTAACATAGGCTATACAACGTATTGTTTTTTAGAAATAATATTAAATAAAATTTTAGTTCCACGCGAACGGAGTCGCGGGCACAGCTAGCTGGAATATATTTACCTTCGCTTAATAGTGCCAAAGAAGTCACGTCTTCGTTTCCTGGGAACAGGTTCCGGTGGTACGTTCTCATTTTGATTGTTGACGTAGTCGCCCTGCTGCAATGAAAAACATATCAAAATGAACAATAAAATACTATTTTTAACCAGCAACATTTCATATATGTCATGTAGCATCTAATAATGAAAAAAAAAATGAAACGTCAAACGACAAGTTTATTAGGTAACCTGTCAGATATATTAGCAAAGCAAATTGTTTCTGAAAATTATACATTTTTAATAAAAATAAATTATTTACGTAGATTATAGTGTTGCCTGTTGCGATTTTGTTTTACAATTGGTAGTTATTGTGAACTAAATTGTTCATATTTTATTATAGTGTTGTCAGTTTTAAAAATTTAATTTATTATAGTGCATATTTTAAAATTAATCCTTGTGCTCACTATGCCGTTAAATTACAAATGCATATTACAAGTTAATTTATAGGGAGTGCAGAGGACTAAAACCGTATGCTCTAAACAACTATATAGCCCGTTTTTACTTCCTTTGTAAGAGAGAAAAGCATAAACCAGGTTATGATTTATTTTTCATATTACCCACTAAGAAATCCATTATTTAGAAAGCTTTACCATCACTTTATTCTAGTGTTTGATATCCAATAAACACTATACTTAACATAAAACGTTTAGTTTTTTATATAATTCTTCATATTAATTTTTATCGCCATACTGTTTAGAACTCATTTTATAATTATTGAATTCAAAACAATGTATTTAAAAGTTGGTATAGTGTAAAGTTGTTCATGAACATATCACTATCTAAAACATTTATAAATGGTGGTATATAAAAAAGAATCGAACGTATGACTTGAGTTTCCTATCTCTATTTATCTTTTTAATAAATTCAATCCAACAGTATCTACAGCAATGTATATATGAATAGAATAAATTGCATGTTATAAAAAAAGGTTTTTGCTTTTATAAGTGACAGAATACTAAACCTAATTATTGCATATACGAGAGGTTTTAGAAGAGTGCTCACCTATCAAGCTATTTGGTATATCTTGGCAAATTTACCTAGAATCTTTGTGTTCCTGGTACAAATTCATGACATCAACACCGACTTTTAATAGACAGCGTGTACGCATTTGTAGCTCTGATTATAAATTGTGATATTTGTGCATTTTGTGACTATTATCGCGTGTGAATACTCACCACACCAGTGATTTATAAATAAAAGTGCATAATACCAACTCACGCCAGGAAAGAACCGATTTTCAATGCGTTCTCCACCGACATATTATCTCGATTTTAGATATAGCCTATATTCAGAAAGCATAGTATATGTAATCATTTTATGTCAATATGACGTATAATATCAACAGATTATGTCATTCGTAAATCGTTTCGTTTCTGTCACGTGTAATATAAGAATTGCATCCCAAACACATGCGAACATACATCACACAACAATAATTAATGTATTAGAATTTTTGTTAAGAAAATCACATAAAAAACATTACCATCTCGCTTTCTCCGTTTACTTTGGCACCGTTTTCCTTAATTCTGACGGTTTTTCCTGGCGATTGATTAGGACTGGCTGTTATTTTCTCATTTTTCATATTAACACCTTCGTCTACTTTGACTATGGACTTATCTTCTGGTTCCGGTGGCATATCAATAGCGTCGCCGCGTTCGATTTCGATGAATTTCCCGGAGTCTGTTAGTTCAACCTTTTCGGTAATATTTTTTTGTTAGTATGGCAACATCGCACACAAGAAACAACTTCGTTCAGTTGAAGGATGTTAATAGGGTCTAATTTAGTTGCAATTAGCAAAAAAAGAGTATTCACTAACAAAGCGTAATAAGTGCGGTGTCTTTGGTAATTAAAAAAATACATTAAACTATAATGTGAAAGGAGGTATTATGTAAGATAATTTTAAATTAGATACTTTTAAGTCGTTTCAAGAATTTCACAGTTCAATTCAAAATTCCACTCGTTACAGTCTTTAAATAAATAAAAAAAGGATTCATCAGAAGTTTTATAAAATTAGTACTGAATTTTATAAATCAAAAATTATTTCTCTATTCAAAAACACCACTCAATTACAGCTTTTTTGGTATTCTATAGCATGCTTAAACAACTCAACTAACGAGGTATGATTGTATGTACATCGGGGAACAAAATGAAACAAACAAGATCACTAATGTTGGTAATAATATGCAAAATATTCAAAGGACAGCCGAGGATACGATCTGAGATAGCAGTATTGAGTAGTGACGTCACAAACTACACTTTTTTTTAATAAGTGTATGCACTGGTGCGTATTATTATTCTTAATACGTCAGTTATTATCTTGCGGTTATAAGTCGCAAGATATAGCTTCCCAGCTCGCACATCAGCTCCCCTGTGATTTTAAACAGAAAACGTTCGATTTGACATAATTTATGACTTGGCTGATTTTATTATATTAGAACTGTATACATGTATAAATGTTGTATTTAATGGTACAAATCATAGTACATATTAGTATTAATATCGTCATTTATCGGTAATTTAATCAGCATACAAAAATTACATGGTAATAAATATATCAAGTAAACCTTTAATATATTTACGGCCGCTGAAAATATAAATAACTGCCAGAATAACTTCAATGTTATTTATAATTAAAGCTGGCAACACCTTATTACATGGTTCTACATTTCGTGTAGTAATTTTACATCAACCAAAATAAAAAAACACCTTTTCTATAACATTCTACTTGGAATATAGTTTATACGCATTGAACATTTAAAATTAAATTTATGATAATATCATTTATGTAAGTGACATCAAAAATCGACAACAAATTTTCAGCAAACTAGCCACAACATTAACACGATAAGTAAACACTTTAAAATTATACGTATCTTTAACAGTAACTATCTCCATAAATGCCACCAAACTGTCAAATCAAACAATATCTGTGTGCTTTCCGAGAATAGCTTTTTTTTATTCACTTACCTTTATGGATTTTTTCGGCTCCTAACACATGGTTTATGTTTAGTTCACCGCAAGCGCAGGAAATGAAAGAAAAAAATAACAAAACAAATGTTAATTACGAAAAATTATGTACATGAGGTAACCTCGGTCGACTTTCTTACGAAATTAAACAATAATGTCGATATAACAGAAAGATCGATATTGTTATTTTATTCTTTAGGTCAAAGTTGTAGAGGAAATTTTTATTTTAATAATAACATTTACTACTTTAAGCCATTTAATAAGAACCTTGAAAACTATTCCCATTCATTTTTTATTGATCTCTGTATAGATTAAATTATTTTGAATGCACTATTTGATTAAAAAATACGTATTTATCCTATTAATGTTACACTCATTTCAATTATTTTTGATGCCTTTGATGCCAATTACAGTCTCTTCGTGTAATTCTGATATGAATGTCACCCGCTTAGTAATAAGAAAATAGACAATTTTAGTATAAAGAAGCTGATGATCCACAAAACAATTTGCCGTTTCGAAGAAAATATTTAGCGATTATTATCAATCGATTTGCTATTGCAAATAGAGGTGCCTATTTCCGGAACGTAGTAGTTCCAGAAACTATCTTCACAATTGGAAAGTTGTCGGTCCCATCCGAGTTGTCAAACAACATAGTTCCACATGTTCTGTCAACTGTCAGAACAAATGAGTGAACTAATTTCCGAACGATCGAAATCCGATAACGATCGAGTCCCGGAACTGAACCGATCAAATTCGTGTATATTATAGTTGGATAGTTCCGTCTTTTCTTATGCAATTATGATCCGCAATACTTTGCATTAAGGACGACAATAATTGATTTATTAATATTCGTTTTCTTAATATTCGTTAATTTCTCGTTTGCTCAAGACATTGACTCCGGCTAAGCGCCCCCTCAGAGAGCCTCATTTTGTTCATAATAAATATTTTCTAATCGTAATTAGTATATTAGAGAAAATAGTGTAAATACAATCGGCTGATTTATAAATACACTAGCCAATATTTCTCATATCTATTTAATTTATTACTAATTTCGTATATAATTAATATGTAGCTTATTCTATTGCCCTAGAAAATTTTATTTTAATTTAGGTCTCTTAGCTAACTGTCTAAAGCCTACAGAGTATGAAGCTAAATCAAATGAAAATTTTAGTTTTAAGAATGTATAAATTGCCTAATTAGCTATGAATTCCAATTAAATCGAGTAACTGTAAGGACCTATTTAATTATGAGCACTAAAGCATTAGTTGTAAGACATGATCCGAAAGCCAACATCTGAACTCTCTAGTTCCGCGTTACATGTTCCGCGGACATGTTTCCTAGACATGATTCCGATAGAGAAGAGAATCGTTCCATGTTCAATAAACTCTAAGATATGATTTTTCACATGTCTAATTGCAATATACGTAGTAGGGTTGCCGGTTATTAATTATGCGTCAAATGTGAGATTGAAAACAAATTGTCCAAACATATTATAACTCTTATAAAGCTAATACGTATATAGAGAATAAAATATCTTTTTAATTAATTTGGTATATATATGAAATATTTCTTTATTGAACATTTCTTTACTAATATTGAATGAATGAATGAATTCTTTATTGCACTTTAAATATGTACACTGGCGAGCTTAATGCCATAAGGCATTTTCTTCCAGCTAACCAGCAATAATATTGTATATGTAAATATTATTTATTTGATAATTATTGTAAATGCGAAAGTGTGTTTGTTTCTTTGTTTGTTATGCTTTTACGCCTAAACCACTGAATAGATTATAATGAATTTTGGTTTAGAGATAGACGGGAACCTGAAGACGGTGATATGGTAGTTTTTTTTTTCCGAAAAACATGTACGAATTGAGATAAAGAGAGGCTTAAACTATGTGTGAAACTTTTTATTGGGTCATCGCATTTGTTTTATAAAATCTGTATTAACACGACTAAATCCGCACGTAAAATCTAATATTCCATAATTAATAAATATTGCTACTTATTTACGCATGTAAAAAATTGTATTGAACTTTTTTTCCACTTACTTCACCAGTCCAGCTTTATCGTTTCGAAAGATAATTGGATAATATCAATCTCTCTGTTGTAATTTGAAGAAAACATTGACGTCTGAAAAAATCTTTTTTTTTTTTTTAGAGTCAAAATCTTTACGCGGATATGCTGTTATTGTATAGGTCTATAATTTCGGAATTCCTTTAATCTACAACACGGGATCCGCGGCAATGTTATAATAATTTGTGTAGCGTGTTTTATGAGTAAAAATAGCTTTAGCCGGATAATATATATAAACGATATCAAACGAAGACTTTCTGTAAAAGTTTCATAAATTCATACCATCTGCATTGTCCCACAATTATAATATATTCTATTTTTAGAGTAAAATAAAATTAATTCCAAGAATTTATCTTTCGAATTATCTGGCAACACGGTCTTTCAAACGCCAATAATGTATTTTGACAGCTGTCAAATGGCCTACAACAAGCGAAACGGTGTGTAACTCAAGGAAGCGCATATAATAGGTCGTAATAGATTAGATAATATATATAGGTGAAGTATCCTCACCCTTTGCACTGAATGTATAATCAGCGTGGACTTGTTTGCGGCGCTGGTGGGGCTAGTCTGCAGTTCTCGAAGTGCTGACTCAGTTAGTTGGGAGTTCTCGTGACCTGCTTAAGACAACGTCGTTTAAAATGGCGTCTAAAGTTTATTTATTACTTCTAGAGTTATGGCAGTCTTTGAAGCAGTGAATGCTTTTCCTCCCGCTATACTTTGATATGCTTCAGACAATGGCCAAAAAGGCATAAGCGTCGACCAAATTACTACAGAGGAATAAAACAACATTAATTAAGCAATTACAGGGAAAATAAATTTCGTTTTCAAAGTAATCTTTTTTTGGTATTGTAAAAAGAAAAACTTAATATATCTTTTTATATTACTTTAAAATGAATAAGAAAGGTATATTCCAGGCAAAATTACTACAAGTGTTGCTACAGCGTCGAACATAGATAATGTAAACCATATTCTATTTCTTTTTAAGAATAAATTGTATGTTATCACGTTTTAGTATACATATAAGAGCGGTGCGAAAGCAATCCATGACCTCGGGTAATAAGGGGGAAAATGTCCAATGTCCAAGTCAAAAATGTCCAAGGAAAAATGTTTAGTATAACAAAAAAAATCGAGATGGAGGTCGTTTTATTTTGTATTTCTGGTGACAGGAAGTATTGTTATTTCTTCACCACGTCACCACTATCACTGTACCTATAGGCACATGTAACACCTGAGGTACCACGACGCTTTTTTACCTTAAGTAGGTTAAGGTTGTGACAAAACCTCTCGCAATACGCCTGGCGGGTTACAAAGCGCGTGTGGCAAGTTTTATCAGTTGATAAGCCCTGTCAAATACACCCTTTTCTATGAATGTGGTATTTAAAATACCATTCTTTATGGACTTCCTCATCGCAACGTGTAACCACATTACCTGAACTCAAGCTAAGGCGAGAGAGCTATGTGGTAACTCATCGGGAGGTAATCAGCCAACATTACCCACTAAAACGCATCACGGCGACACTTCAAACTCCAGTGTTGCCAGAAACCAGAAAGAGTGCGTACACTTCTTTTGTGTCAAATACTCCCTAAGATACGACAAAGCTGCAAGAGGCCAGGGACAGCTTTCATACTTCTTGCAGTCTTACCCGGATTACCCGGTTACCCGGATTTAAGCCCTTTAGGCATTAACTATCTATATCTTGAACCTAAGGGCCCTCTGAAACCCAACTTACTATAAAAACATAATACAAAATCCTATAGTTGTAAACTTCTATAACGTTGTGAGGTTCTATAACTAATTTCTATTTCGCCAATCTGGCATCTTATAATTCCTTATTGGTTATAGTTACAATTTCAACTGATGTTAAGTGACGATGTGTCCTAAGATGGGGGACACGCTAAGCCTAAGGAATTGGCTCTCAAATGCAACTGCCGGAACCCACATATAAGTATTTGAGGGCAGATTTTCAATTTAGGGGTGGCAGTTAGCCAGTTGGGCATCAAAGAAGCTCTACTAATCGGTAAACATTTTTTAATTTACGTCAAAGTGACTGCACTGTACCTTTAGACAAGCACAGTGTAATCCAAAAACAACATACACCAAATCACATGAATCTATTATTAAAATTTTAGTGATTATCAATCTCAGAGCATAAGCATAGATACCATTTTGTTTGAAGATGGTTTTTGTGGTGGTGGTAAGCTGACCCTGAGGGGAGAGAGTGCGCAGACTCTCTTTAATCTTCACCGGACGAGAACCCAATTCTGGTATATCTGGACCTTCGATGAAGAGAAACTGAAATGGATAATAAACCATGTTAAACTTTACTGTATTGATGTATCGGTAATATGCCTGAATTGACCACGGTTTCGAGCTAATAAACTTAATATAATTGGTTTAAACTCATTTATTTCTGTTTTTAATAATAATATCAATTGACCTAGCCGAATTTGTTCTGCCCTTTCCATTATGTAAGAACTCTACTATATCGACTACTATACTTACTTACTTATCGCATTCAAGGATAGAGTCACTTATCGGTTTCAAAACTTACCTATCTCTCAAGTTGGACTAAGTGATACATATTAACAAATCTTATTTAAAACTCTTATGCGGTTTCCGAGTCTAATGTAAATGAACAGCGTGACATGGTATTTTTTTTATTATATATAAAGATTACATTATACGTACGGCTTCACTTGTGTTGGTAGTGATTTTGTCAAATAAATTGAAAGACACAATAAAAAGTTTTATTCAAAAATTTATCCCACTTTTTACCCCATTTCCAATAAGGTGTTCGCGATAAAAAGTAGCCTATCACTGTCTCCAGGTTTTCAACTATCTCTATACCAAAATTCGTCACAATCGATTCAGCGGTTTAGGCGTGAAAGCGTAACAAACATACTTTAGAATTTATAATATTAAGTGAGGATAAGCACAGGGCTTTCAAGATTAAAGAGAGCGTAAATAAACTAGAAGAACCTAAAGAAGAAAAAGAAAGAGAAGGAATTTAAAGCCTGTTCTTAAAGAAAAGTTTGTCCCTTAATTGGAACGTATTGATTTCTATTCAGCGGACTTCTGCTACAATCAAAGATTGACACTGAAAAATGCTTCTACGGTGCCAAAACAAGATATCGGTTAAAGACACATAGAAACTGCAATGATCAGTTACTATTACGTTCACCAATAGCTTTGAACGAATAATTAATTTGATATATCCAAATCTTGTGATAACAGTAGCTCGAATCACATTCTGAACGTTCTGAAAGTACATGTCCATTTTTTGACATATTAATTTATTGTATCCCTACAGTAGACCGATTCTAAAAAATGAAATAACCAAATCACATAACAAAATATAGACATATCGGCGTAAATATTATATAAGCAGAAAATACGATGAAAGTACTAAAAGTTTAGTGCATTAAAAGTACATCAACGAATAATGATTAAAAGTACTTCAACGGATATTTGCGCATTACGTGACGGCAGCGCTTTAAAATACTATAGAAAGGCGCTACGCAACGCTGGCTAGGGACCAAAATGAGTTTTTTCGGATCACGAAGGGGATCAGTTAGTTTCGATTTTTCCCTTTTTTGCAATTAATAAAATTTCTATTTTTTATCGATTACGATAAAAAATAAATCGATTACGATTCGGCTACAGCCCAAGCCGAGGTTCGGTCACTAGTGACACCCTTGTGCGAGTTGCCCCTCGGGCTCGCCCCTCTAGTTCAGGTGAAGCTGTAAAAGCCCCTCAGGCTAACAATATAGGTCCCTTCGAAAAAAAAATCGCTGGCTAGGCTATATCGTGAGAGACTCCTAAGCGAGACTAATCATTGGGAAGTAATTACCATTTTACAATTAAAAACATGAATCAACAAGATGGTTTTTTTTGCACCACCTACTCTTACAGGCATACCTTATTACATATATATGCATTTTGCTGACATATTATTTTATTGTGTCCGTGCAAGATAACTGATTAGTACGTTGTGAATTCTGGAAATCAAATAAAATTCTCAATAAACGCCTGATACCTACCTCTACAGTGAGGGTGCCGCTGACGTCATGTTCCTCCATCGGCCTGGTCTGAAGGGCGATTTGCTGTCGTTGCGACGGTGCTGCCAGAAGCTCGTCGATACCGACGAGGCCAAGACCTAAGAACCTATATATTTCCTCTAATAAGCACGTCATCTAGTATTGACGAATGAAGTTGTCGAACCACAAATATATATATTTTATACTTAAGGTTTAGCGTTATGGCCATAATATCACCTGATCTTTAGTGACGATACGGCCCAAGTTGGTAGACACGCTAAACCTGTGGAGGAACTGGCTCTCAAGTACAACTGCCGGAACACACCTATTGGTATTTGGCGGTAGGTTTACAACTCGAGGGTGGTAGCTAGCCAGACGGGCATTAGAAAAAGCCCTACCACCATGCTATGGTATCCTCACGATGTTTTCCTTCACCGAAAGCTCAAGCTCATTATAGGTGCTTGGGTTCGAACCCACGTCCGTTGACGCGAAGTCGTGCACACTACCACTGAGCTATCATCGCTTCGTATATTTGGTATCTACCATCAAACTGTATCAGATGTCCACAGTCTGTTTGAGTGTGAGAGCCTTTTAAACGAAGCAAGTAATAAGGATTGTTTCTAACGTACACCATTTATTTTTGATTTCATGGTGAGTAGAAATATTTACAGAATTTCCCGGATTTAACAGTACATTTATGTAGAAAAATTCCCTCACTTCAGGCAAACGTGATTTTGTTAGAAACATTGTTTGATTTTTACAGGATTAGTAAAATATTGTGTAGAGTGACATAGGCGAATTTATGGGTAAACCATTTTTGCCATTAAAATACTTACTTTACCAAAACTTCTTATTATTGTAATGGCATCAGGATTAGTAACATATTGTGTAGAGTGTGACGTAGGCGAATTTACGGGTAAAACATTTTGCCATTAAAATACTTACTTTACCAAAACTTATTATTGTAATGGCAAATGGACAATTGTAACGAGCGAGCTGCCATTTTTTTAGAGAATTATTTGAACCTTTTGCACACGTCATAAGCGAAGCGTTGAGGTGGGTACTACAGTCACTTCAGTCAATACAATTGATTTTTCAACCTTAAAATGTCTCTATTTATCATATATAGCACTTGTAAAATAATATATACATACACATGCCAAGAAAAAACACTATTTTTAACACTAATGAGATTTTGATGCCATTTTTTTATTTAAACTAGTTAAAAATCTGTTTAAAAAGTTCTGTTTTGGATCTTGAATTTTATCACAATAACCACCGAAATACTTTACTAATCGAGTCTTTTTTCTTACGCTTCAGTATAATTAGGAATAGGACTATATTACTTTTCACGGTCTGATTCGATGTAGTTTAATTTCTATTAAATATAGAAAAAAAGAGATTATGAGGCGTGCACTTTTAGATTTTCCAAATGTTTCCTGTAGTATACTGCTATAAAAATATTTATAATCTATGCTTGGATTTGAAAATAAAAGTAATAAAGGATTCGACCGTCAAAATGATGATAGTGACTCATATTTTGGAATATAATATAATTAATTACTTAGCTTTAAATACTTATTAATTAATTCCTTACTTAATTATAATTAATTAATTAATTCGAATAAAATTAGCTGCATCACGGTATATCTTTTTATTTTAAATACTGTGCGAAAGGCTTACACACTACCGTATACACCACTTTCCGAGACTAGTAAAATATTTTATCAAGGGAGGTAGAATTGAGTAAAAACATTAATTTCCAATAAATAAAAACCGTTCTAACACGTCGCAAAAGGATTCGTCAAAGTATTTTTTTATATAGTTAAGGTTTAGCGTAATGGCTATAATCTCATCTGATCTTAAGTGACGATACGGCCCAAGTTGGTAGACACGCTAAACCTGTGCAGCCACTGGCTCTCAAGTGCAACTACCGGAACACACCTATTGGTATTTTGCGGCAGACTTTCAACTTTAGTGTGGTAGCTACCCAGGCCAGCATTACAAAAAGCCCTACCACCATACTATGGTTCCTTACGATGTTTTCCTTCACCGAAAGCTCAAGCTCATTATAGGTGGATTTGAACTCTCGTCCCTAGACGCAAAGTGATACACACTACCACCGAGCTATCATCGGTTTAATATAATCGCTATTCAACTGGAAGCATTTTTAAAGAACGCATTAGAAACCGTCGTGTGTGTTAGGTTTTAGGTATTAACTTACCTATGTTGAGCGGTACCAGAAGACGGTGTTACTGGTGAAGGTGGTCCCGTACGGTCGTATACCTCGAAGAGAAGCTCTGCCGTCTGCGGCGAGAGCTCACTGTTGAGAAAAACAAAACCATGTTTCTGGAACATTCCATACTCCCTAATGCTTGTTATAGTACAGCCAATGAAACTTGGCCAGACTGAAATTCGAACAGTTTTTTTATATAGGCTTAGCGTTATGGCCATAATCTCACCTGGTCTTAAGTGACGATACGGCCCAAGTTGGTAGACACGCTAAAGCTCCTGGAACACACCCATAGGTATTTGGCGACAGATTTTTAACTTGAGATTGGTATCTAGCCAGGCGGGCATCAGAAAAAGCCCTACCACCATGCTATGGTTTCCACACGATGTTTCCCTTCACCGAAAGCTCCAGCTCATTGTAGGTGGTTGGATTCGAACTCATGTCCCTTGACGTAGAGTCGTACACACTACCGACTGAGCTGTGTTCGCTTCATCAGATGCATTCGCGGAAGCGTTCTATCGAATTCAACGGGGGGTTTAATAATTTATGGTTAATTAAATGGGGTTGGATAAGAATTTTTATCCTGAGTATAGATTCATCAGAGGAATTATGATTAAAGCGGCCAATATGCCTCGATGGTATTGAATATTGCAATACATTGAAATTCGAAATGTATCACAAATAAAACAGTTACTTTTCAACAAGTTGATGTATAGTTTTTTGGACTTTTGGTCACATTGAACGTGATCCAAATGAACCCTTAATGGTATCTGTTAAGTAATTTTCGTCATGTAAAGAACCAGTTAAAAGGCCGATAATTAATTACGTAGGGATAATTTTGGTCACTTGCGACCGCCCTACCCCCATATAAGTATACATAAGATTTCCCGAACACCCCGCCCCTTTCTTACATAACATTCTATCTTGATCTTCTAAATAATAAACTGAAAACTTATAAAAATAGGAAAAATACACGGAAAAATGTACTATAATTTTTTCTATAGAACCAAACATAGATAACTATAAAAACATATGAACTTTTATTACATTTTTTTTCCAATAAACATAAGAAATTATTGAAAAGTTTGATTTACGAAAAATTACGTGGAAATTCATTTCATCCCCTCCCCCCACTAACATAAGGACATATTGTAGAGATACTCTTAACCCCGCCCCTCTATACCCTTACGTAATTAATAAATGGTCCCTAACAAGTCTCTCCTTAAACTTTTAGGTGAAATTGATAATTGGCGGCGTGGTAAAGAAATCTGAGGATTCAAGAGTCGCAGACACCATGTATGGGGTGCGGTGATAATCTATCTTGTTTTGTCACGTTTCGGAATATGTAAATGTTAATACGTCAACCGAAAGATTTACAGACATTGCAAGACCTTATCCAAAAAACTAATACGCGATACGAAAAAACTAACTAATATACGATAAAAAACTAATAACCGGATATTAGTCCCGACCTCGGAGTATCTTGAATCTTGACCATTGTAATAGGATTGTGCTCTACTAAAGTATCAAGACTTCCGTCTTATATTAATATCAACCGTTTATTTTGAAAGTGGTGTAAGTCCATTTTCTTTTGTTTCGAGAAAATTAAAGGTATATTTGTTGATAATGCAATTTCATTTTGCGACCGATTTTAAGTTGTGCAAAACATGGGATTTTTTTGAGAACTTAAACACGGACTAGTTAGACATTAAATTAAGCATGAATAATGTGATAGCTCATTTTTCTCAAAAATGGACTCACACCACTATCAAAATAAACGGTCCATATATAAATAAATGAAAAATTGCAAATTATAAAAACTTTGATGATTCCTCATTTTTACATCGCCCTTCGTTTTTTTTTTTTTCGATTTGACGTACTCTGTTACCCTTAAGGGCTTTGACAGCTTCACCGAAGTTTTTGGGGCGAGTGATGCTGGAAAGTGAACAAGGAACGCCCTCAGTAGAATGCAAGGTTGTTAAAAAGGTAGTTTGGAGCAACTCACAAGAGGAAATGTTCATCCCATTGTGGGCAAGTTGTGTCCCTTTTGAATGCTGTCTGATTCCTCTGCGGAGGCTCGTCCATCTCCACAACGCAGTACGGAGCTATGCATCCCGATTTACCTGTTTTGAAAACGTTAATTAACAACCGGTATACGGATTCCACAAGTCGACTCAGTTAAGCCGTTCAATGTGGAAAACTCTAGGGAAGGTTTATGGAGCAAGTTAATTTTGGCGTACCGATGTTTTTTTAATAATTAAGGCTTAGCGTTATGGCCACAATCTCACCTAATCTTAAGTGACGACATGGCCCAAGTTGGTAGACATGCTAAACCTGTGAAGGGCCTGGCTCTCAAATGCAGCTGCCGGAACACACCTATTGGTATTTGGCGGCAGATTTCAACTTCAGGGCGGTAGCTAGCCAGGCAGGCTTTAAAAAATGCCTTACCACCATGCTATAACTTCCTCACGATGTTTTCCTTCACCGAAAGCTCAAGCTCATTGTAGGTGGTTGCATTCGAACTCACGTCCCTTGACGCAAAGTCGTACACACTATCACTGAGCTATCAGCGCTTGAAATGTCGAACGTTTAGCTCTATGATCAGTCCCACTTGATCTAAAATGACGATATGATCCAATATGAAGGACACGCTAAGCCTATCTGAAGACTAACTCAGAAGTGCAAATGCTGGAAACACTTTTCAACTTGAGGATGGCAGTTAACATAGTGAGCATTAGTAAAACCCCACCCACTGAAGTATGGGTTCATATCGATATTTTGAACCGATGATAGCTCAGTGGTAGTGTGTCCGACTTCGCGTCAAAGGACGTGAGTTCGAATCCAAGCACCTAGCATGGTGATTCCGTCATGCCAAATACCAATGGATGTGTTCCGGCAGTTGCACTTGAGAGCCAGTTCCTCTACAGGTTCAGCGTGTCTACCAACTAGGGCTTTATCGTCACTTAAGATCAGGTAAGATTATGGCAATAACCTTAACTATAATAAAAGAATATATATTTGCCTTCACCTAAAGATTATGCTTATTGCAGGAATTCGAACTCACGTCCATTGACGGTATTCTGTGATTTTCACACTGTGGGACATGAACGATGAGGCTATAATGGGACTGTTGGTTCCATACCTCCGATATCTTTGGCAGCGACGACTTTCACCAGCAGACGCTTGTCTCCGAGAAGACCGGTACCGCTCATAGTAGAATTCGGAGTCGACGAGAAGAAATGTCTGTCATGCTGGAATTTATGAAAACGTTCGTGTTACAATCTTCTTTATAAACTTTACCCCCCCCCCCCCCCCCCCCCTAGGTAGGGGTGGCACAAAATATATTCTTTTTCCACTCTACTCTATAAGCTGTCTATTCAGTATTCACACTTTTGTATTACTCTTTTGATTCCTTCATCCTTCTTCCATAACTTTCTTCGGTTTTCCTCTTCTCTTACATTCATCGGCCTTCATATTTTAACATTCTTCTAGATAACTAAATAGCTTGAAGCTCTTTATTTACAGTTAAGCTTTTAGCGGTATGGCCATAATCTCACCTGATCTTAGATGACGATACGGCCAAGTTGGTAGACACGCTAAGCCTGTGGAGGAACTGGCTCTCGAGTGCAGCTTCCGGAACACACCTATTGGTATTTGGGGGCTGATTTTCAACTTGAGGGTGGTTGCTAACCAGGCAGGCATTAGCTCTACCACCATGCACCACGATGTTTTCACTGAAAGCTCAAGCTCATTGTAGGTGGTTGGATTCGAACTCACGTCCCTTGACGCGATGATGACATCGAAACCTCATAATGTGTCCATACCACGCTAATTTATTACTCCTATTTATTACTATTACTGTTGTTAAAGTATTCTTATAGTGTTATAATTAGAACTATGTTTCTCAACTACTATTTAGTAATTTCTGGAAACTTCCGATTCAGTGGTGTTTTAGTTTAAAGATCGCTAATATCCATAGAGATATGAAGGTTTTTTCTTTTACAATATATCCTTACATGCTATACCTATAAATAACAAATAACTCGTTAAGATTACATTGTTTCTTTACCGAAAATATGCTTTTGAAAATTAAACTAATTAGCTATTTAATTAAAACGTACATAATATTAGTAAAACCGTTGGGTAACCACTTGACTTAATTTAATGTATTCTTACCACGGGCCTCAATTGCTACAGTTTCAACGCTGCCTGTAAGTAAAGCTAAATTTTTATAGAAGAACAAATACCTAGTATTTAAACAAACAGAACTCACCATTGAGTCATAATGGAGGGGCAGTTTGGGCGCCGTATCGACGTGTCTTCTTAATCGAGGACAGGTCGGGTACTGAGAGAGGGCGAAACGGAGATGCGTGTTGCGCAAAGCACCGACTACTATGTCACTGTAAGGATATTAAATTGCTTGTTATAACAGAACATCCTATTTTTGGTCAGAGGACATTTCTTGAGAAGAAGGCACGATCTTAGAGGCCGTTTAAGTATTACTTTATGCAATGTTCATCCTCCCTCCCCCCCGCGTACCGCACAATAACATTTTTCTATACATTCCCCCCTTTCCTCCAAAATCGTTACGTAACACCCTAAGTGTGTATTAGGTATTAGGTTATATTAGGTAGGTACCTTTCTCTACAAATAATCACTTGAAATATAATAATATTTTTAGTTTCAAAAGATAAACAAAAAGAGTTGCGAATTTGGGAAATTTTAATTGCCTGGATTTTTTATTTAAATAAAAAAAAAACACAATGTTACGTAATGCGTAGTTCGAGAGGGGGCTCTCGGTTTTGTAACGCATCGTAACGTTTTACCAGTAAAAATGCGACGTAATACTTGAACGGCCCCTTAACACGCGACTCCAGAAAATATTGGTGAGTAGAAACCGTTCTGTGACTTTCCCAGTTTCGTCGAGGCTTATGTTGGTCCAAATGGAAGACGACAATTGTGTTTGATAGAAAAATGGCGAATATAGGCTGGGCGCAACTCCGGTCATAATCAATGGCGTATCGCGTTCTCAAATCAATTCTGTGTATCCGACAATTGAATGGGATGGTCCGGATTCCTGTTCATATCAGTCACATATTGATTTCCCAGTCTTTCTGCAGATCTCTTGCGTTCCAAGAATATCCAATGTATGTTTAGTAATCTATCGCGGTGGTAAAGACCTGCCCTCGAAGGTCGCGATTGCAATAGTGTTATAAATCCGTCATTGTGACTTAAATTCCGTATGTCGCGTTTCAGGATCAGTCAATTTAGGTGAGTTTGAATCCCCGAAATTAACCGGAACATTAGCTGTAGCAAGACATCGTGATGGAACCATAGCATAATGGTATGGCTTTTTCCAATGCCAGCCTGTTGGCAGTCTACCGCCAAATAGGTGTGATGTGTGTTCCAGCAGTGGTCTTAGCGTGTCCTCCATCTTGGGCCACATCGTCACTTAACATCAGGTGAGATTGTGGCCATAACACTTACCTATAAGTATATATAAAGACAGTGAGGACCACTGGTGGATTACTTACCTGTCGACGGGTGTAGTTATTCTATGGATTTTATTATACCATCAGGTAGAGTGACGTCATTTTGTCGCGATACGAAAAAGAATATAACTATACAATGTTTTAAAATGTAGCTAATGAAAAATTTATAGAAATAATCAAAAGGGCTATTGGAACTAATTGATGACGGATGAACATAATAAAGAAGTATAGGGCCAACGCTATTTAACGACAAACTCCCTAAAACGTCGAAATTACTTGAGCTTTGATCCGTATGATGATATATATATTCGAAGCGATGATAGCTCTGTCGTAGTGTGTACGACTTTGCGTCGAGGGACGTGAGTTCGAATCCAACCACCTAAAATGAGCTTGAGCTTAAGGAAAACATCGCGAGGATACCATAGCATGGTGGTAGGGCATTTTCTGATGTCCGACTGGCTAGCTAACACCCTGAAGGTGAAAATCTGCCGCCAAATACCAATAGGTGTGTTCCGGCAGTTGCACTTAAGAGCCAGTTCCTTCACAGGTTTAGCGTGTCTACCATCTTAGGCCGTATCGTCACTTAAGATCAGGTGAGATTATGGCCATAACGCTAAACCTTAACTATATATATAAATAACGTCATATAATACACAGTTTTTTAAGTGCCGGTATATAGAATTAAAGTTGAATTAACGTCGTCTCACCTAACCAATTGTTGGAGGTTGCTCTCAGTGACGTTTGGCCTCAGCGGCCCGACCGGAGCAAGGGCTACCTTCACCTCGGGCCATCCGTCGAACTTCAACTCGCCTGTCAGTTTGTCCGTCACGCAGGCAACGTTCAAGCGGGCGCGGAATCTATAAATAATCGAGAATTTTATTTAATTAACTAATAATGCTACAAGTGACTCATATGTTCCATTAAAAGACCTATAAAGTTTAGATCAAAAAACTATTAAGTATAATATCTTATTATATGTGTATTTTATAACAGGATATCTCGTAAGAATATATGAATGGAGTAAAACATAAAAAAATAATTTAATATGATCTTAGCCTCACATGTGTAGGTTTTCATTTTATAATTATCATAGGTTGTATTATTTGGCGAAATGTCAAACAAGATTATGGACAATTTGCGTTATACAGTAGAACCTCTATAAGTCGAACATCAAGGGTGACGCCAAAAAATTCGAGTTATAGAGTTTACGACTTATAGAGAATGGAGTTATTGGTGTTTGAAGGGAAAGGAACAAAATTTTTTTTCACGATTTGAAGGTTTTTAACTGATTGAGGTTCGACTTAACGAGGTTCTACTGTATATTTATTTATTTATTTTATATATTCGCATTAATGTGTGTATATTTGGTCTTAAGTTGGATATCCTTTGGATAGGGTATAGCAAATTATTTGAGAACAGTTATTATTTACATTACATATATCTATATACTATTTATACGTACATATCACTCAATTTTCTATATCATATTATTATTTTATTAACATTTTTTATAATTGAATACAGTTATATAAGCCTAATAATACATTTTTCTACTTCTAATCGGTTTATTTAGTTATGTCGTAAATTCTGTTATCTAATAGTGAGATTTATTTACTAAAAGTCTTTTAGTATTTGAATTAGTTTACATTACATTGTCTCCTTTCTTAAGCATTTTTGCATGTTGTGGTATATAACCTATATAAGTCGAACATCAAGAGAGACGCCAAAAAATTCGAGTTATACAGTTTCCGACTTCTAGAGAATTTTGACATAGGCGTATTTTAATTTGACAAAAGCAGGTTGAGATTCGTTCTTATAAATTTGAGTTAGAGGTAAAACAAATAAAAATTCATATTTCGCTGGTAACACACATATTTTTATTTCATTTCAATCAACGTTATTTCAAAACATCCTTAAAATAAAAAAAATATGGCATAAAAAAATTTCGGTAATGTTTTTTTTTTTTGCTCTAGATAATTCTGTTCTTGTCTCTATCTATAGCATTGTCTAAGGTATAAAGAGCAGAAAATTCTTTCCCTTCAGAGTTGTTGGTTTTCTCTATAAAAATCCGTAAAACGAAATCAATAAAATAAAATTAAACACATGACACCGAGCAAGTAAACACGTGTTAACGTGACTCATAAATTCGGGGTCATTCTATTCATTGTATTATCCTAAATTGCTTTCTAAGAAATAATGACGTACTTACACTGTTTGCGAATTCTGAAAGTCGGTAACTAATTTTCCTTAGAACTATAGAGGTAAAAAGTCTTAAATAATCGAGTAGTAAAAGTTCTAAAATAAAACATTACTATATTTAAGATACAGAGGTAAAATTTCGTATATCGAGTTATGGAGGTTCAAATTTTTTTTTGTGTGGCCTCTTCTATTTTGGACAATATTTCTGACATATCGAGACTTTTCAGGAGACCATCTAAAAATTCAGAAAATGATTTTTTTGCGTTGTATCCTCCTAAAAACTTATAAACAGTATTAATACCCATACTTTGATAGATCAGTGGTAAATTATGAACAACAAGCCATATTTTCTTTTAAATTATATCATAAATCCTTTTTATTACGAACGAAAAAACTCATGTGATAAGTGCAATTTGCCACTTGCGATGTATTTCCTTAAAAGGCTCGGTATATATTTACTGTGTACTCACCTGTTAACATTGACTCTGTAATGGGACACTTCTACTTTCTCTCCGCGCTGGCTGAATGCCTTCACCTGGAATGCGGGTGTCGCTTCACAGTCACACGTGATCGTCTGGAAACGCGAAAATAATTATTTCGATGCTGATATAATTATTTCATAAAAAAAAAACAATGCAATCATGAGGACTGCCGACAGAATTGAAAACTTAAAACTATAAACAAACAGTTGTTATCTTTGGATATCCAAATGAAGTGTTTAATGGTCAAACTTGTAAATCGAAACTGTTTACAGCGCAATAAGTCATACTAATAGGAACAGATACCGTGTTATCATTAACACGTCACGTGACCATGTCGATGACGGCTTACATGAATTTACTTTCTATCTAAACCGCGTTATATAAAATTTTCACTTCAAAAATAGTGCTTACATCAGCACCATTTTCTTTTAGTAACGTGGGGTTTAAATTCTTTATGGACTTCCTCATAGCAACTCGCAAACGAATCCCCCGGGGTCAGGTTAAGGTTAGAGAGGCATGTGGTGGTTCATCGGGTGCTAACCATCCAACACTACCCACGAAACCGCACCATGGCGACACGTCAAACTCCCGTGTTACCAGAGATCAGAGACAGCGCACATACTTATCATATATTCACCATCGTTAAAGGTGTACAAAGTTTAAGTGGCACTATTCAAACACTTCAAGAGTTTTAACATATTACTTAAAACTGCAGTATGCGAGGACACGAAGGTAGTACCTGACCAGATAGATTCAATTGATATTGTGTACGGCCAAAAACAAGACGGACACATTGTGATGAAACCATATCATGATAGTTGGGCATTTTCTAATGCCTGTCTGCCTGACTATTACCTGACTTAGTTGAAAATCTGCCACCTGCGGCAGTTGCAATTGAGAGCCAGTCATTCCTTTACTCTTAGTGTATCCATCATTTTGGACCACATATTCGCTTAACTTCGAGTGAGATTGTGAGCATAAAGATAAAATTTGAATTTATTGAAGCGATGATAGCTCAGTGGTAGTGTGCACGACTTCGCGTCAAGGGACGTGGGTTCGAACCCAAGCACCTACAATGAGCTTGAGCTTTCGGTGAAGGAAAACATCGTTAGGAAACCATAGCATGGTGGTAGGGCTTTTTCTAATGCCCGCCTGGCTAGCTACCATCCTCTAGTTGTGAACCTGCCGCCAAATACCAATAGGTGTGTTCCGGCAGCAGCACTTAAGAGCCAGTTCCTCCACAGGTTTAGCGTGTCTACCAACTTGGGCCGTATCGTCACTTAAGATCAGGTGAGATTACGGCCATAACGGTAAACCTTAAGTATAAAAAAAAAAACTTCAAAACCAGTGAAACGTATTCTTTTCTTTATTATTTATTTTCCCCGATCGCACTTCAAGAAGTAATTACAATGACGTTTAGTATAAAAGATAATTATATATATATATAATACAACACGCGTGCGTTTTTATTTTATATCGTCCAGCGAAACGGTCACATAATAAATACAACAAGAAGGATATAAAACATTTAACAAAACAGGAAATGATTAGGGCCAATCAATTGATTGCTTACAAGCGATCCGTTTAACGCAATCATAACATCCTCTATATACATACATACATACATACATAGAATCACGCCTCTCCCATAAGGGCAGGCAGAGACCATGCATGCATCATGCATGGTGGTAGGGCTTTTCCAATGCCCGACCGGCAAGCTACCACCCTCAAGTTGAAAATCTGCCGCCAAATACCAATAGGTGTGTTCCGGCAGCTGCACTTGAGAGCCAGTTCCTTCACAGGTTTAGCGTGCCTACCAACTTGGGCCGTATCGTCTTATCTACTTAAGATCAGGTGAGATTATGGCCATTACGCTAAACCTTAACTATAAAAAAATAAAAAAAATCCTTTCACTTGCTACGATCCTGACATACATCTTTCGCTTGTTCTACTTTCATAAGCACCTTCATACATGCTCTTCGGTTACGGGTACTTTTGACCTGGCCTTTCTCCAAAACGTCCTCGATCTGGTTGAGATAAGTTCGCCTACGTCGACCCTTACAAGCTTGCCCAATCACACTCGCCTTGTAAATTTGTTTCGTCAATCTTCTTTCATCCATCCTCTATAAATGTACATACCAATTAAGCATCCCTTTTTCTATCTTTGTCCACGACGTTGCCTTACCACACTATTCCTTACTTTATCCATCATTCTTATGCCAGCTATAATTCTTAGACTTCTCATCTCTATTGCATTAATCTTGCTTTATGTTTCTTCTGCCAGACCCAGCACTCACTTCCATACAAAAGTGTCGGGACTAGCACACCCCGATGCACAGCCAAACGTGCCTTTGTGGACACATTCCGGCTTGCATATAAAGTTACGCACTCGATTCCTTAACTCAACTCTTCGCTCAGTATCACGGTCACTCTTTCCATCTCTGGTAACCATTGACCCCAAGTATACAAACTCTTCCACTTGTTCCACTCGTTCTCTATCAATCAAAACTGCACATTCTGTCATATTTTCTTCCTTTTCAAAAACCATTACTTTCGTTTTACTGGCATACACTTTCATTCCTTTTCTTGTTACGGCTCTTTCCAAAATACTGACCATCGCCTGCAACTCCTTCGCTGATGACGCCAGTATCATCCTGGTCATCAGCGTTTAGGAGACATTTGACAGTCAGACTATTCATTTTAAGTCCATAACCACCCTCTTTCAAATCTTTCAAGCAATTGTCTATATGTAAATTAAACAACCCTGTCTAACACCTTTATCGATGCTAAACCAGTCTGTGTAAGCTCCGTGAATCCTGACAGAAGCACTAGAACTCTCGTAGAGTGACCTCAGTGCTCGTATCAAGTTGCCACTCACCCATATATAGACAACGTCACCCACAATTCATTCCTCACCTTATCATAAGCGTTTTCCAAGTCCACGAAAGCGCAATAGACCTTATGACTGTAAGTCAAAAAAATTTCGGCTATGGTTCGTAAGGAAAAGGTTTGATCCTAACATCCTCTATATGTTTTAAGTTAAATTGTAAATTCAGTGTAAAACGAAACGTTAAATGCGTACTCAACATTTTTATATTGTCTTTTAAGTACAAAATTTACATCGATGTTTATTTAGACTAGCTAAAAACGGTGTTATAAAATGGCTAGCGAAGTTTTCTACATAGTAATCATTATAATGTCAGTTTTTTAAAGGAAATTAATCATCTTTTAATGCATGGATTATTATTATAGTACTCTGTAAATAAAATCGTACAATAAATAATTTTAATTCATTTATTATTTTATACAAACATTAAATTTCTCTGACCGAGTTTCTTCTTGTTTTCTACATTTTAACATACATGCGTTTTTAAAACTACTTAATCTGTCACAGGGGAATCGTTTTAATCATTTAGTTTTCCAACAGATGGCGTTAGTAGTAGAATACAATTCTAATTATTAAAAATTAAAAAGCTAGATAGGATAATATTTAATATTGTTGATAACACAACTAGACATACTGATAGAAAATACTATGTAAACCCGAACCTGAAAATGTAATAGTGTCTCAGGAAAGGGTACCACAAAAATGTATAACGTCTGAAATAGTGTAATGTTTTGTAGTATAACATACACTCCGAATAGAAATAGAGATCAATATAACCATCGTCGAGTCCTTAGAAACGCTAACGCTATACGCCAAAGTTACTGCATTTTATTTGATGGTAGGCAAATTACAATGTAAAACAACGGTGACCACCGACAGATAAAAAATCCTTTAAAGGTCGTTACTGCCGTGGCAGCCTAAAACTTCTCGGAATTTGAATATAGCTGACTGTTCACGGACCACGACAATATCCAGTCCCTATCACGGTTTGTGTTATATAACTATGTGACCCAAGATAATAGACATGCTAAGCCTAGTGGCGAGTCTGGCTTTGTGAGTGCAACTGTCGAAACACACCTATAGGTATTTGACGGCAGATTTTTAACCGGAGGATGGTCTAGTTAACTAACTAGGAGAATTGCCGGCTCTGTCTCTGGTCTCTGGCAGCACGGGAGTTTGAAGTGTCTCCGTGGTGTCTTTTAGTGGGTAGTGTTGGGTGATCAGCATCCAATAAGACATCACATGCTTCTGCACATGCAGACCGTAACGTACTGGCATTTTAAACACCACGTTAATATATAGGCGATGATAGCTCAGTGGTAGTGTGCACGACTTCGCGTCAAGGGACGTGGGTTCGAACCCAAGCACCTACAATGAGCTTGAGCTTTCGGTGAAGGAAAACATCGTGAAGAAACCATAGCATGGTGGTAGGGCTTTTTCTAATGCCCGCCTGGGTAGCTACCACCCTCTAGTTGTGAACCTGCTGAATTGGTGTGTTCCGGCAGCAGCACTTGAGAGCCAATTCCTCCACAGGTTTAGCGTGTCTAACAACTTGAGCCGTATCGTCACTAAAGATCAGGTGAGATCATGGCCGAAACGCTAAACCTTAAGTATAAAAAAAAGGTGTTTGGTAGACAAGTGGGCATCAGAAAAAGCCCTACCACCATTCCATGGATTCATTACGATGTTTCCCTTCGCCGAAAGCTCAGACTCATTGCAGGGCTCGAACTCACGTCCATTGACGCAGGGTTGATACACACTACCAACTGAACTGTCATCGCTTTAACGTTTTCACGTACTTGTATCGAAACTTCTGTTTACTTACCACATCATCTTTAGAGTCACACTCGCAGAACACATTGGATATGTTCGGCGGATGGCTGTCCAAAGCCCGGACGATCTCAACACCGATACCTTGCTGGAACAATAAAATATTTCATTATATAATATATTATCACAGTGACAACAAGACTTAAATAAAAAAAGAAATGGTGCTTGGTTAAGAGCAAACGACAGAAGTGAAAATTTCAACAAGACAAGGTCAATAATACGGAATCAAATCAAATCAATCAAATCTAAAAATCTTTATTCAATTTAGGCCCTAAGAAGGCGCTTATGAATGTCAAGAATTACTACCGGTTCGGAAAGTAACGCAGTCATCGAAAAGAACCGGCGAGAAACTCGATCTGCATCTTTTTTTTTGAAGTCTTATTCTTATGCTTATAAACAATAATTTAATGTGTTACAGTATTTATTAGCGGATGTACGGAGAGGGGTGTCAATTTCAGACATCACGATTGCTCACATATCGATTCACCCTATAATAGCCTTTTGACATCAAAACCCGTTTCACATGGTTCTTGAACCTACTGCCCGGCAATTCAGTAATGTAATTCAGGAATACAACTATACCGTAGTGCCACGGAACATTCCGTGTTAATGTCGATACTGAATGCAACTAGGGTTACCAGATGACAGGAATTTTACCAGGGAAAATGGAAATTCTCAAGAATTAAAAAAAGACATAAGAAATAAAATTATAATTAAAAAATAAAATCTAACAATGAACAATCAGCTAATTGGTTATTTATTGATTATTCATTTCATACCACGTACCACGCATATTCAAGCTTACCCGCGTGTTTTTAAAGTAAGATACTTTTGCTGCCGAAATATCTGGAAATTTATTGCTGAGGCAGGAATTTATTCAGGAAAACTTATTTTCGTACCTGGTAACCCTAAATGCGACTGATACATCGTGCGCTCTCATGTGTTGACTGTATCTATCTCGCTCACTTAGTCAATTCGAGCCGACTTTACCCTGAGGGTGTTGTAACTTTCTATTAAAAATTATAATATAAAAACACGTCATCATAAAAATAAGAGAATCTTTATTGTGTTTCTTTTTCTATATTTCTCTTCAACATATAAAAAAGGTTACAATAAAAAAGGTCGAACGCCAAACTCCGAATAAGCGTCACGTAGCCGAGCGTTTCATCTCAGTGTTATTCAATGGGTATTGAGTATTGACCCACAAAATAAAGTGATCACACAAATCGCCCTATATACTATATAATAGATATAATAGAATACTAGCTATTATATAACAAAAAACAAAACAAGATGACGACTTCATAAAATAAAATGGCGCGATTACTATCATTATAACGTCTTTCAAAGTTAACTACGCTCTCTTAGAGTTTCGTAACGAGTTCATTGTGTAACTAAGTTTCAAATGGGTTTTTAATGGTGTTTAGCTTTGTGTGAAGAGATTTATTGTGAAATAAGTAGGTATATTTAATTTAGGAACTCCATTGTTGTTCAATTAACCAACTACCGGTATCTTCAATGGCGAAAATGTTTACTTCGGGAGTTCTTATATACGCGGTCCGCTTTAGAATTTTGACTTGATATGAGGGCGACTTTATTCGTATGGATTAAAAAAAAAAACCAGCCTAAGTCACTTCTTAAACTGTCGCCTATCTGCCGGTGCAACTTTTGTGAAAATGAGTTTTATTTTGTAACTGACATACGCTGTTATTCTTAAAGGATTTGACAGTTCACCGAAATTTTTGGGGCGAGTGCTAAAGGCACTCAGCTCCGAAGCAGCGGTATGAAAGGTGCCAGAATGGCCGAACCTTAGCTTGGGCTGCTGCCGAAAAATAAACAAGGATTCGCGAGTCTAACTAACCCACAGGTCTTAACTTACTGATTTAGTGATCTTAACAAAGACCTTATCGGGCAAACCGCGCAAGGCCCGCGGGGTAGTCCCTTTCAGAACCGTGTACTTAACGTGTGGGTGTGCATGGATGGTATGCGGTGTGACGATGTACTCCCAGTGATGTAGATTGTCACTGTATCGCGCGAGCAGAGTCACTCGAGGACTGAAAGTCATTACAAGTGTTTCAGATATTAATAGAAACTATAGAGCAGAGGTGGCCACCCAGCACCCGCGGGCGCAAGTGCCTTTTCCACACAACTTTTCAAACTATCAAGAATCATGTGAAAATAATTATAAATATATTTTATTACTACAATTTACAATGTATTATAATCATTTTATTATATTATTGTAACGCTAATAATATATGTTTATTTTTATTCTATTTTTTTTAGTTTTTCATTGCGCACTTGCTTTTATAAAGGTTGGCCACCTCTGCGATAGAGAGACCATCGTGGAAACATATATAACCGTACACCGAACAAACAGTGTAAGTAATTGATTGAAATTAAAAATTGTATTATTAAAATGGTATGAAAATCGATAATAGTAAACCATATTCGTGATTGATGCAGTCATTTATAATAAAAAATGTAGTACAGTTAAGATTCTACAGCCGAGATAAATTTTACTTGTGTACAGTACGTAAGTATGTGCGGGTTCTCGAATGGCTACCATGTACCGGAAGACGTAGCGTGGTAGCCATAAGGTGGACCGACGACCACCTTAAGACCACTTAAGGTCGCGGGAATCCGCTGGATGCGGGTGGCGCAAGACCAGTCGTCGTGGAGATATCTGGCGAAGATCTATGTCCAGCAGTGGACGTCTTTCGGTTGAATGGATGGACGGACGTAAGTATTTTAAATTCAGGTACTTCGGTAATATGAGTAACTAACTTTTCAACTCAAACAAATCGGATGTCGCAATAAAAGTTTCATACAAAGTTTTTCCCTTATTTTACCTCATTTACAATAAGTTTTTCGAGAAAAAAAAAGCCCTACCATTGTCTTCAGGTTCCCGTCTATCTCTATATCAAAACTCTTTATAATCGGTTTGGTGGTTTAAGCGTTAACAAAGAAACAAACAAACTCACTTTTGCATTTATAATATTAGTAAGGAAGTAAGAATGATCAAATCAAATCGTTTATTCCGAATATATATTTTTTTTATACTTAAAGTTTAGCGTTATGACCATAATCTCACCTGATCTTAAGTGACGATACGGCCCAAGTTGGTAGACACGCTAAATTTGTAGAGAGACTGACTGGCCCTCCAGTCCAACTGCCGGAACACACTTATTGGTATTTGGCGGCAGATTTTAAACTTGAGGGTGATTGCTAGCCAGGCAGTCATTAAAAAAAGCCCTACCACCATGCTATGGTGCCTTCACAATGTTTTCCTTTACCGAAACCTCAAGGTCATTGTATGTGGTTGATTCGAAGTCACGTCGCTTGACGCAACGTTGTACACACTACCACTGAGCTATCATCGCCTCAAAAAAGGATAAAGTAATGACTTTTTCAAAGTCAAAAATCTTCTGCCTTTACGGAAACAACGTGGCGTTCTGGAAGAGAAGAAACGGCGAAAGAAATTCTCTAGCAAACGCTCTTTTTAAAAACATTAACAATATTTAATTTATTGAAGCGATGATAGCTCAGCGGTAGTCTGTAGAATCGCCACGTCCCTAGACGTGGGTTCAAATTCAACCACCCACAATGAGCTTGAGCTTTCAGTGAAGGAAAACTTCGTGAAGAAATCATGGCATGGTGGTAGGACTTATTCTAATGTCCGCCTGGCTAGCTACCACCCTCAAGTTGAGCATCTGCCGCTAAATACCAATAGGTATGTTCCGGCAGTTGCACTTTAGATCCAGTCCCTCCAATAAAGGTCGGCAACGCAACTGCGATTTCCCCGATTTAGTGGGTGTCCATAGACGGCGGTGATCACTTACCATCGGGTGACACGCTTGCTCATTTGCCCCCAAGCCCCCTAGTTTATACAATTAGGTACTTTAAACTGTTTAAGATGGAGTTCATGCGGAATTTTATTACAGAAGCGGAGAAATTGTACTTTAAACGATTCATATAATTTTGTTAGTGTTGTGTAGATCAAAGCACTAAAGTAAATTATATATGATATACCTTGAGCTTTCGGTGAAGGAGAACACCGTGAGAAAACCATAGCATGGTGGTAGGGCTTTTTCTATTGCCCGCCTGGCTAGCTACCACCCTCAAGTTGAAAATTTGCCGCCAAATACCAACAGGCGTGTTCCGACAGTTGCACTTGAGAGCCAGTTCCTTCACAGGTTTAGTATGTCTACCATCTTGGAACGCATCACTTAATATCAGGTGAGATTATGGCCATATCGGTGAACCTTAACTATATAAAAAAAAGCTGAAAATCATAGGTGAAGTGAATTGTGAATAATCATTAGGAGAATGATATATTAGTTGCCACAAAAACTCCCAAGAGAGCTTCAACAAGAGGGTCACCATTTTGTTGAATATATTATCCTCTGCCCGGAATGCCCGAATCTTATAATTTGAAAATGGCAATAACAGTATGAATAAACTGCCAAGAATAAAAAAGTAGAAGGAACGTGAAGAACCGCAGTTGTAAGCGTTATAGAGAAACTCAGCAGTCCGAGGTCACTATTACCTATAAAAGGATATTACCTCATTGTTTATGAATTATTGTGCTTATTGTTATCAGCGAGTGCCGTGAGAAATTTACGTTTTTTCGTAAACTATTCATAATTTTTTATTATTGTTTACGAGATTACGTGGCTTTTAAAGAGTCGGGAAGTAACTTAAGACGCAATTAATATGCAGAGGTAAAAAGTTAATACAATTTTAAAAACACTTCACATTGGTTTATTTTTAATTATTATGTCTATCTACCTACGGAATATTTTTTTAATTTTATTGGAAATTATTATAAAGACTTTTTCCCAATCATCAGTCAAAAATTGTTTGTCTTTTTTTAATGTTGATGACTTTTTATATAACAAAAAAAAAATCATTTTTTTTTAGAAACTGGTAATGACAATTCATTAGATACCTTTTCCCCTGTGTTTGTGAAAAGGGATCTTTTTTTTTTTTTTGTTCGGGTAGTAACTTTTTCTTATCTTTAGGGTTAAATAAACCATTTTAGAAATAATAAAAAAAGAAACACAGATTTCCAGAAATTTTCTAAACTTATTAGTAATAATAATTGGCGAATTCTTATAGCAATATATTTTATAGCAAGGTATAGTACGTAGAATAAAAACGACGCGTAGGGTGCTTTCAATTTATGCGTTTCGTGTCAGACAGCTGTCGCATGTTTACCGTGTACTGGATATTTCTATTGCTGGGCCACAGTAGCAGTCCGACATCAAATGCCTAAATTGAAAATGTATTTTTTTTTATATATACTTAAGGTTTAACGTTATGGCCATAATCACACCTGATATTAAGTCACGACATGGCCCAAGTTGGTAGACACGCTAAACCTCTGGAGGAACTGGCTCTCAAGTGCTGCTGCCGGAACACACCTATTGGTATTTGGCGGCAGGTTTACAACTTGAGGGTGGTAGCTACCCAGGCGGGCATTAGAATAAGCCCTACCACCATGGTATGGTTTCCTCGCGATGTTTACCTTCACCGAAAGCTCAAGGTCATTGTAGGTGCTTGGATTCGAACCCACGTCCCTTGACGCGAAGTCGTGCACACTACCACTGAGCTATCATCGCTTCACGCTGACTGCCGTGCGTTTGTATACCAGTGATGTGACATCAATCAACCATGGAAGCTGACGAAGAAACGTTTAGTGCTCTTATTGAAAATCACCAAACAGAAACAAAAACGAAACACCCATAATAGTGCACCACCTATGCTTTCTTCAACGTGTAATTCTCGTGATTTCCATATTATTCTATTCCCAGCAATATTTTTAATCATCTAAGAATGTCTAGGTAATAGTTTTACGAATTACTTCACTAAGTTAAAAGCAGTACGCATTTCAATTTCATTTATAAAATCTTTCACGTTTATATCATAAATTTTAAATAAATAAGTGAATGAAAGTTTTATGAAATTAGCTCTGTAGTCTGTAATCACCGCACTGTTCATCACCGAAGTGAACACGTTGTGCTTGCAACGTCGCCGTCCTGTGGTTGTATAAATTCATCACAATTGCATCGTCTTTCATTCCATACCTTCCGAAGTAAAAAGCATGGTGGTAGGGTTTTTTCTAATGCCCGCCTGGGTAGCTACCAGCCTCTAGTTGTGAACCTGCCGCTAAATACCAATAGATGTGTTCCGGCAGCAGCACTTGAGAGCCAGTTCCTCCACAGGTTTAGCGTGTCTACCAAATTGGGCCGTATCGTCACTTAAGATCAGGTGAGATTATGGCCATAACGCTAATCCTTAACTATAAAAAAAAGATATTGTCATCTATAAATATGTGACATTCCACCACGAGAAAGTTCTATTGCATTAGGTATATTAATATTATAAACCGGACAACTCTGTTTTCTTGAGCGCGCCAAATTTACGAACCACCAGTCGAATTAAAAAAAAAAGATGTATTTGATAGACCAATCAATGAGGAAGGCTTTGGCCTATTTAACATCACGCTATTACCGATGGGAGCAAAGCAAAAGCGGACAAAAATTAATAAACCCATTCGATATTCCCCGCGTACCGTGTTGTGCTAGTATTGTTATAAAAACAATGTATTAAACAATGCCTTCATCCAACAATTAGATGTCTACAAACGATCGACCGATTAAGTTATTTTCCCCTTAAAGTATATGCAATTGACCGACTGTCATCCATTGTTTATGTGTCGGTTGAATTATTTATCTATGCTAATTAGCCTTGCCTACAGGCGAAAACTGTTAACGAGGGTATTATGAACTTAACTAACTTAACTATATAAAAAAAAAAAAAATATAGTAGCGTAGATTGTGTATTAACACACACCGGAAACACATCTATCTCTATATTAGTAATCAAATCAAATCCAAAATCTTTATTCAATTTAGTCTCTGAGAAGGCGCCTATGAACTTGATCTTGACTTTATGAACCAGTTCGAAAGTAACGCAGTCAACGAGAGGAACCGGCAAGTAACTCGATCTGCATGTTCATGTTTTGTAGGTGCATATTTTTATATAATGATTTAAAGTTTTTGCATTTACAATAGTTATTAGCGGATGCACCGAGGGGGTTGTCAATTCCAGACAACACTAGCGCTGTCGTATATGATTATAGTTCAATGGTAGTGTGTAGGAACGCCGCGTCATGGGACCTGAGTTCGAATCCAACCACTTACAATGCTTCGGCTTTCGGTGAAGGAAAACATTGTAAGGAAACCATAGCATGTTGGTAGGGCTATTTCTGATGCCCGCTTGGCTAGCTACCACCCTCAAGTTGAAAATATGCCGGTAAATACCAATAGGTGTGTTCCGGCAGTTGCATTTGAGAGCCAGTCCTACTACAGGTTTACCGTGTCTACCAAATTGGGCCGTATCGTCACTTAATATTAGGTGAGGTTATAGCCATAACGCTAGACCTTAACAATAAAAAAAATATTGATCCATCCTATAATTCTATGCTTTTTGACATCAAAACCGGTTTGACATGACTCTTGAACTTCCTGATGCTTTGGGACTTTATCGTATCGTCTAGTATAAGCAAGCGAATTCGCGCGTATTGCTAGTCAAGTATGTAAAATGAACATCGATTTCTACGACATCGACGTCAAAGGGGATGAAGTAAAGGGGAGGGGGTGTTCCCACGAGACATGTCGGCGACAACCTGACCATAAACACGCAGACTCGGCGCCATTATGTCTGACCATAGAGCATAGAAAGTTTTCGGGTTTTATGTTACAAAAATCGACTCTCAGAGACTATGTATTTATATATAATAATGTTATGTACGTCTGTTAGTGATCGTGAAACTTGTAAACGTTTTGCCTGATATAAGGAAATAAGAAGTTAGTTGTTTTGCTTTATCTATACTTCTATATTAATATTATAAAGTGGAAAGATTTGTATTGCACGCCTTATAAGTGAAGCGTTGAGGTGAGTACTACTGTCACTTCACGCAAAACAACTAATTTGTCTAACTTAAAATGTCTCTATTTATCAGATATTGCACTTGTAAAATAATATACACACACACACATATCAAGAAAAAATACTATTTTTAACAGTCATGATATTTTAGATGCCGTTTTTATTATTTAAACTAGTTAGAAAACTGTTTAAAAAAGTTCCGTCTTGGGCGTCCGTGTGTCTGTATGTGCGGATCCTGTATGTTATCACGATAACGACCGAAATACTGTACTAATCGAGTCTTTTTTTTTTCTTACGCTTCAGTATAATTAGGAATAGAATCCTAATCACGGTGTGATTCGATGTGGTTTAATTCGAATGAACTTCGGTATAGAGATAGATGGGATCTCGGAGATGGTGATATACTACTGTTTCTGGCGAAAAACTTATTGGTAGTGGGGTTAAAAAATAAAACTTTTATTGCGTCATCTGATTTCTTTAATAAAAATAATCATTATTCATGTGCGCAAAGTCGGGGGTAAAAGCTAGTCTGATAATAAAGGGGCTACTTTAAGACTATTTTTACTCGCAATATGGCAAGTTACTCCTTTTAGCTTGTCGTATGACATGTTAAATAATCTTACATATATATATATATATATATATATATATATATACATTATAGTTAAGGTTTTAAGCGTTATGGTCATAAACTCACCTGATCTTAAGTGACGATACGACCCAAGTTGGTAGACACGCTAAACCTGTGGAGGAACTCACAAGTGCAGCTGCCGGAACACATATTTGGCGGCAGATCTTCAACTTGACGGTGGTTGTTAGCCAGATGGGCATTAGAAAAAGCCCTACCACCTTGCTATCGTTTCCTTTACGATGTCAAATAGTTTTTTTTTTGTTTAGTAACTATCAAAGTGTCTGATCAATAAAAAAAATGGGATCAATTATTTCGACCATTGCTCGAACATTAAAAACTTAAGCAATATATCATAACAATCCACCTGACTTGAGTTTTGTAATCCATCTTCCTTTCACAACGCATTGACAGCTACAAAACAGATTTTACGACTACGCAAGGTTAATGGTGGAAACGTGAACGAAGTCGAGGGCATAACTAAGTATATATTTATCAGGTATCTAATTAATATACAATCAACGCTTAGTTTGAAATTAAATGAGCACCAACGCAATTGTTTCCTATTTACTAAGTCTATAAAAGGTTGAGAAACCATTATCTAAGTTGGTGAGTGGTTCTTAACATAGTCTGGATTTGAGACCACTATATTTTTTTTTTGTTAGGTTATGGAACAGTATCGTTTAAACCAATGAACGGTGTTAATATGAAAGTAAACTTTGATAAATTTTAATATATACAATATCGGTTCAATTATGTTATACTGTGTGCGCGAATTCCTTTACTTGGAGCTTACATTTTGATTAAATATTTTTGCAATGTACCTAATTATTGGTGGTAGCGTGATGTTAATAGCCAAGCCTTCCTCAATGACAGCTCTATCGAAGAAAAAGAGAATTATTGAAATCCGATTAGTAGTTCTTAAGATTAGCACGTTCAAACAAACTAACATATTTTTTCGCTTTGTAATATTACTAGCTATGTTCTCGACATCGTTCGCATGGAACTAAAAAATATTAAAGTATTCCTTTTTTGAATAAAAGGTGATCAAGTGATCGGTAACCGTTTTTGTGCCACCGGCAAAGTGTGTACAAAATTTCATGATTATCAATTCAGCAATTATCAAATTTATTATCTGGCGCCCACGATTTCACCCTTTTTAACAGTAATTTTAGCCGTATGGCTATAATCTCACTTGATATTAAGTGACGATGTGGCTTAAGATGGCGGACACGCTAAGCCTTGTAGAGGGTCTGGTTCTTAAGTGTAACTGCCGGAACAAACCTATTGGTATTTGGCGGCAGATTTTCAACTTGAGAGTGGTAGTTAACTAGGCGGGCATTAGGAAAACCCCCGCTCCATGTTATGGTTTCCTCAAGACGTTTTCCTTCACGGAAAGCTCTAGCTCATTGTAGGTGGATTCAAACCAAAATCCCTTACTGCGGAGTCCGTACATACTATCACTGAGCTATCATCGCCTCAACATCCCATCTTGCATCAAATTCATCCCGATACTCTAAAGCCTGGCTATATTGTAATAAAAGTTAGGTTCTGTGGAACCTTTTGAGCGTTAGACCAATGGAATCGGTCTGCTAGCACAGTTTTCCCAGTCAGTTCACTGAGGGACTATAGATCTTTTAAAGCGATGATAGCTCAGTGGTAGTGTGTACGACTTCACGTCAAGGGACGTGAGTTCGAATCCAAGCACCTACAATGAGCTTGAGCTTTCGGTGCAGGAAAACATCGTGAGGAAACCATAGCATGGTGGTAGGGCTTTTTATACTGCCCGCCTGGCTAGCTACCACCCTCAAGTTGTCAACCTGCCGCCAAATACCAAATAAGTGTGTTCCGGCAGCTGCACTTGAAAGCCAGTTCCTCCACTGGTATAGCGTGTCTACCAACTTGGGCCGTAGCGTCACTTAAGATCAGGTGAGATTATGGCCATAACGCTAAACCTTAAGTATATAAAAAAAAACGAGCTGGTCATAGGCGGTCATCTATTGTACATATATAGACCGCATCTACATTTAACCTTAACGTAGTGTTCGTCTCACGAAACGTTCCTGGCAGCCTGCCAAATCATGGCATGCTCGTTCTTAGTTATCTACGCTTGTTTTCGAGATGCGAATCAATAGTTTTAGGGTGCGGCGAGGTTTTTTTGCGGTACAGGGGTCAAGGAAGTCATACTTTATTGATTCGTTGGTGTTAGGATGCAATGGTGGATTTCTTCACACAATATACTAGATGGGTTACGAGAGAGGCGTGAAAAGTACCGTCGAATACCACCTAAATAACACCACGACGACGCACAATCTCCCACACTGCCATCAAAACCATCTTTCATGCTTCTTCCAGTAAAAGGATACAATCGACATGAAAAGTTACAGACTAGAATCGATTAATCGGATCTAAATTATTCGGATTCTCGATTATCGAGATTTTAAACCGCGATCAAATATCCTCTATACATGAGTAATTGCTTTGTACCGTGTTTTTATTAATTCGCTTCCTTGTATGTCCGTGCGGGTGGAATTTTGTAATTGATTTTGAACTTACTTCCCGATGAGCTATATACTTGAAATTTGAACTATAGCTCCAGAATTCGATGACAATGCATGGAATGTGGAAAAAGTGTTTTTTTTTTTTGTTTTGTATATAAAATTAAGCGTTATGGCTGTAATCTCATCTGATCTTAACTGACGATACGGCCCAAGTTGGTAGACACGCTAAACCTGTGGAAGGACTGGCTCTCAAGTGCAGCTGCCAGAACAAACCTATTGGTATTTGGCGGCTGGTTTTCAACTTGAGGGTGGTTGCTTGCCGGCGGGCTTTAGTAAAAGCCCTACCACCATGCTATGGTTTCCTCACGATGTTTTCCTTCACCGAAAACTGAAGCTCATGGTAAGTGGTTGGATTCGAACTCACGTCCCGTGACGCGAAGTCGTACACACTACCACTGAGCTATTATAACTTAGAACAAAGAAAAGAACCTGTGTGTACTTAAGACCACACGACAGACTTGGAAACTTCATCAATATATTTATCTCGCTCCCTTTGTAGATTCGAACCGACTTTACACGAACGGTCGTTACATAGCCGACCGTGACGGCTCAATATCATTCAATTCCCATCAAATAAAGTGTTCAGTACGATTGCAAGTTTTCACTTTAAAATGTGTCGGATGACACATGTCAAAGTCACTGATTGAAAGACAAGTTGGCAAGAGGCACTGGCATTCGTTACATCGGTCTAGCCCTGCACGATCTCAGCATCACGCGTTTTATTATTGCATTAAAAATCGTTTAAATTGCCGTAATGAAGAACTACAAAGATGTATCACGTAAACAAATATAATTCTATATCTAACCAAATAAATAAAAATGAAGTGTCTGTTTGTAATGTCAGTGTAACAGATTTTCACTAAATGCATATTAAAGAATATACGGTAATTATACAAAAAAATAATTTTGTTTTCTTTTGTCTGTCTGTTTGCTCCGGATAATCTCTGAAACAGCTGGACCGATTTTTACAGGACTATTGCTGGCAGATAGCTGATTTTATAAGGAGTAACTTACGTAACTCTTATTATACAAAAAATAGTTCCACGAAATAAAAAAACATTTTGTATGTTTAAAAGTACTAAAATTCTTGGATTTCAAAACTTCTTTTTGTATTACATATAGTAATCATTGTGGAACGTTTAAGGCTATTTAACATCACGCTAAAACCAATAAGAGCAAAGCTGTATTGAAAAAAGTTACAAAAACGAGCAAAATATATTAAATTTAATTATCGTTCCACGCGAATGAAGGCGCGGACATAGCCAGTAACAAAATAAAGGGGTAAAAAAACAATACAATCTAGCATGATGGAAGTGTTTTCCTAGTACCCAACTAACTAGCTGTCACCCTCTAGTTGAAAATTTTCCGCTAAATACCTAGTGTGGTACCTTTGAGAACCATGTAACAGATTTATCCCTAGTACCTATGTATATTTGTAAGAAAAAATAAGTAAAAGATACATTTAACTCCATCTAGTTAATATTATAATTACTTTTTCTCAAGTTGAGAATGAAGGCTGTAAGGGATTTAAAATATTTGTAGAAAAATATAAAAATAAACTTGAATTCATGAAATGTCGGAAATCACGTATGTTAAATAATCATAAAGTTTCATATTTTTAATAAATAAAATAGAAAGTATCATATTTAGTTTAGACAATTTTTATAATCATAGACAAACGTTGAGTTTATGTTATCTTTATAGTAAGATATATTTGAATATTTGAATTGGGCAATCAGAGATGATGTCATGAAGCGGAATTAGGTAAAACAATTAAGAGTTTTAGTTTTGCTATTAGATAAAGAAGGGAGTTGATAGAGTTTTGAAAGGAAAAATGAGAGGGAGAATTGTTGAAACAAGAGCTAGAAGAGGATATACTATCAGAGAAACAATAGGGAAAGCCGTGATCGTTACAACCAGTACTTCTACCAGGCCTAGCGTGTCCGCCACCTTGGGTCACATCGTCACTTAAGATCAGGTGAGAGAGATAGTTGCCTTAACGATAAACCTATAAAATTTATAAAAAATATTTTATTATATGCGTTTACCGCAATGCACTAAAAGGTTTCTGTAGGTCATCTACAATTACCAGAAACTTGCACTCATGCACTCTTAAAGTCCACAGGAGACGGAGCTATAATATATATCAATATAAATCATAGCAAGGTATATTTTCTATAATAATCGGCGAGTGACCACAGACGCAGCTATATCGATATTGTTATTACGTCACCAAAATATATCACTGATTTAGCATAATATATTTTGTTATAGTAACACATATTAACATATACGTATAACACTGATGAGTGCAAAAATATATATTCTAGCATAGCTACGGTCTGTGGCAGCATGCTATACCGTAATATATAGCTTACTATCCTACTAATATTATAAATGCGAAGATGAGTTCATTTGTTTGTTATGCTTTCACGCCTGAACCACTAAGTCGATTGTAATGAATTTTGGCACAGAGATAGATATGATCCTAGAGACGGTGATAGGCTAATTTTTCTTGCGAAAAACTTATAGGAAGTGGGGTAACCAGAGGGATAAACTTTGGATTATATCATCCGATTAGTTTGACAAAATCAATATTAAAGCGAGCGAAGCCGCGCGTAAAATCTAGTAATAATGTATATTATAGCTCCGTCTATTGTGGGCTTTGAATGCCTTCAGAATAACTATCATATGACTGTGGAATGCATTACCGCGTCATCGTTAAAATATTAAAACCATCACCAGTTTCATATCACAACTGCACCGACATTTGTTTAGTAAACAATGAGTCAGTGATAATATAATTAACATTATTTAGACTTATAATATTGGTATACAGATAAATATTTAAGATTTACCAGTATTCTTGTGGTGGTAGTAATAAGTTCATCATAATTATTATTCCAAATTTGACTATATTATTAATATTATTAATACCGTAGAAGTTCTATAACTCGAAACTCGTTAAGTCGTAATCCTCAGTAAGTTGAAAAAAATTGTATTCCCTTCCGCTGAACCCCTAAATACGCGCTATGTCGAGTTATTTAGACTATGTAACTCGAGGTTATTACCTTTACTAGATATTGATACTATATATCAATACCGTATACCTCGAATTTAAAAAAAAAAGCGCCGTTATCGGTAATAAAACTAATTTAAACGGATTTTATCGCAGTTATTTATTAATTTTTATACCGACGTTTCGAAATATTTTCAGCCTTCGTGGTCACGGGCCGGACTGACGACGGGATCAAAATTAATAAATAACCGCGATAAAATCCGTTTAAATTAGTTTTATTTTGATGAATAATATTCGCGTAAACATAAGAAATCACTCCGTAAGCCGTAGTTAGCAAAATATAATAAATCGATATACAATAATTAATACAATTCTCCCTTCATCTCCTTGTAAAAGTACTAACTAAATTTGTAATAATTTCGTAAACAGTACTAATAGACACGAACTGTATTGCTATAGTCAACAAAACATATCAAAATTCGAAGATATATTTTATATTCTGTAACTTTTGACATTCCAAACATATTTTATCTATGTAGTTTGGTGAATGAACATAGGCAGTACTTTTTTGTAATTTTAAGTCAATGTCCGTTTATTTGTTGTTTTTACGTTTGACTATGTTATTAATAAAAACAATAAACAAAAAGTTTGGAAAATCCAAGAGTGCACGCCTCATATTCTCACTTTTATTTTTATTTTTTGTTTATTTAATAACAATTAAACCTATCAGACCGTGAAAAGTAATAGGGTTTTATTCCTAATTATATTGAAACGTAAGAAAAAAGACTGTATAAGAAAAGTATATCGGCCGTTATCGTGATAACATACAGGATTCGCACATACAGACACACGGACGTACAAGACAGAACTTTTTAAACGGTTTTTTAACTAGTTTAAATAATAAAAATGACATCAAAAATATCACGAGTGTTAAAAATAATGTTTTTTCTTGATATTCGTGTGTATATATTATTTTACTAGAGCAATATATGGTAAATAGACACATTTTAAGTTTGAAATATCAATTGTTTCGCGTGAAGTGACAGTAGTACCCACCTCAACGCTTCGCTTATGAGGCGTGCAATACAACTCGAAAGGTATAGTTAAAAATCATGCCTTTCTATGTAAAACTTTTGCAATTTCTTTGTATCTTGACTTATAGGGAGTGGGGTAAAGAGATGCATAAACTTTGTATCAAACTTTTTATTGCGTCATCCGATTTGTTCAACAAAATCAATATTAAGTCTGCTATTACAATAAATTTACACGGCGAATCCGCGGCAACTGAAAATTGATATTCCGTGTTATTATCGAAAATTTAGATCACTCGTGTACACAAATTAAACTACAACTATAAAGTAAAAGTGCCAGTAAAGTTACATAATATAGATTAAATAGGTATAGTAACTTTATGACTTAAAAAAATACTGCATGGCGAATCAAGTTTCGTCAAAAACCAATTATTCTCGGTACAGTCATGTAAAAGCTTCAAATACCAACTATTAAATAACCTTATCATTCAAAACTTGTCGTGACCTAGATATATGTCGTTTTATATCATAGCTTCATATTTATATTGTGCGTATATCGCAACACGTTTACATAAACATTCAACGAATAAATAAATATAAAGTGTCAATAAATAACCTCTATTAAAACGTGTTATTTGAAGTATAAGAACAAATAATTTGAAACATCTATCACATTAAGTAATCGAGAACAGATCAAATTGACGGGCGTTCTAAATTTAATTTTCTCCCGCCATTCGACCCAGATTCTCGGTTCGTCCTTTTGACAGCTGGCTCTTATTAAAAGGTGCGATGAACTCTTGAACTTTCCGTTTCATTTAATTGAACATCACAGAGTATATATACAAGTTGGATTAAAAGTGAATTCTTAAAATTTCTTCGGAATTTTTGCCGGGATCTTGGTCTATCGTGCACTGACTTCTTGTCGTTGTGATCTGTAAATCGATGAAACGAAAAAAAAGACAGTAAAAAGAGACAACCACATATATTATAGGATATACCGTGCGCAAGAATAAGATTGAACGCATTATACAGTGTTTCTTACAGAGTCCGTGCGTTGTACGTACATATGTATGTCTGCGTGCCTGCTTATTACAAAACGATATTGTCAAGGTTTCACTTTTATCGTGTGTGAACTGCACACACATTTTTTTTTTTAAATTATACATTTTTTTATTTAACCGTATACTTTGTAATATATTATGTGAGATGTTTCATATTATATTTTGGTTGTTGATGTAAATTACATTTTTTTCGACCTGACATACGCTGTTAGCCGTAAGGGATTTGACAGCTTCACCGAAATTTTTGGGGCCAATGCTGATGGCAGCTAGCCCCGAGGTAGCGGGCGCAAGGGTGCCAGAATGGCCGAACTTCGGCTTGGGCTACTGCCGGAAGACGAACCAAGATTCGCGATCCTAACTAACCAACAGATCCTAAGTTTAGTCGTCCTAACAATGACATCGGGTAAGCCGTGCAAGGGCCGCGGGCTAATCCCTTACAGAATCGTGTACTTCATATGTGGTTGTGCACAGATAGTATGCGGTGTAAATTACAAATAATAGCACTGATTATGAAATCTGACATTACATAAACACTCCGTAGACTTTCTAACAAGATTGCCACGATTTTGTTAGGACAGATTTCAAAAACTCTTTTAGTATACAATAGAGTAATAATTGCGGGAGGCTTTAGTCTCTTTAACATCACGCTACCATCAATAGAAGCAAAGCTGAATTGAAAAAAGTTACAAAACCGGGCAGAAAATATTAAATAGTTTTTTTATCCAAGCTAATGAAGCTGCGGACAAGCTGGTTACAAAAAATTGACATCAATAGGAATAACTTTATTTGTGTTGTATGTATGTATGTTTGCGTGGAACTAAAATTATTTAATCTCGCGCCGACATTTAAATTACAATAACATTATTTAATAGAGTTAACCGACTCTAATGAAACAAAGACTGAATGTTAATCGAGAGTACGCTTTATGATTACCTTAGTGACATTTTATCAAAAACGTTGTACTTTTGCAGTGATGCGTGCACAAACAAACAGACATTAGGATATTTCTAAAAATGTTGTAAATGTAATTCGTTACTTATTCTTAATCACTTGCAATATATTTTATTTTCATAAATCTAAAAAGTACAGACACTTTAAATGTCCATTCGTATTATATGTATATATAATGTTTTATATATTTAAAAATAACACATGAAAAATATGTGTTTATTCAAAATGCTGTCACCGAAACAATATGGCGGTGAATCGATGCGGCCGCCATGACATCACGGGTGACGTAACACCTACAATATCGTTGGCTAAGTGACGGACTAATACAAAAATAGCCCGAGCAGTAGTTGTACTGGCCGAGACGATATCTGACTCACGAATACCTACCTAGTTGCTTTACATATTTGACAACGATTACGAATGGTGGTAGGGCTTTTTCTAATGCCCGCCTGGGTAGTTACCACCCTCAAGTTGTAAACCTACCGCCAAATACCAATAGGTGTGTTCCGGCAGCTGCACTTGAGAGCCAGTTTCTCCACAGGTTTAGCGTGTCTACCAACTTGGGCCGTATCATCACTTAAGATCAGGTGAGATTATGGCAATAACGTTAAACCTTAAGTATATAAAAAAAAGAATGATGAAGAATTGGCGATGGATTGTCGTTATCTCGATGGTCGCTGCTGTTTTTGGCCCGTGCTGTACTGAACATCAGGTACGGTGCAGTCACTTTGCTGCGGTAACATTAAAAAAAAATACCAATAAGCTATTAAAAATACATACCAAACTATATATCTACCTAAAGTCCGGTGAAATAACGAAAGCCCCTAGGCTAACAGTGTAGGACCTTTAAACCTAGACTTAGACATAGATGCGTTCACGACTTCGTCCGCGGAAAACTAAAAATTATTTAAACATTTTTCCCCGATTTTGTAACTATTTTCGAAACAGCTTTGCTCCTATAGGTCGTAGCGTGATATTTTATATTATATTATTTAGTTAGTTATTAGTTTGTACGACTTTGCGTCAAGGGACGTGATTTCGAATCCACCTACAATGAGCTTCAGCTTTCGGTGAAGGAAAACATAGTGAGAAAACCATAGCATGGGCTTTTTCTAATGCCCGCCTCGTTAGCTACCACCGTCAAGTTGAAAATCTGCCGCCAAATACCAATAGGTGTGTTCCGGCAGTTGCACTTGAGAGCCAGTCCCTCGACCGCTAGTTCCTAAGATTAGGGCGTTTAAAGAAACTTTCTCCTTTCTAATATTAAATAGCTGAGCCGGCGATTTCATTCGCGTGGAAATAACAATTGTTTTAGTAATTTATGACAATTTTAGTTACTTTTTTAAATACTGTATTGCTCCTATTTGGTGGTAGCGTGATGGTATACAGTCTATAGCTTTCCTCAATAATTGCTTTTTTTTTAAATATTTTTAATGTTTAGTCTTATAACCATAATCTCACCTGATCTTAAGTGACGATACGGCCCAAGTTGGTAGACACGCTAAACCTGTAGAGGAACTGGCTCTGAAGTGCAGCTGCCGGAACACACCTATTGGTATTTGGCGGCAGGTTTACAACTTGAAATTGGTAGCTAGCAAAAGAACATAAGAAAAAGCTCTACCACAAACCAATATAATTTTGAATTATAATTATAATACAACCAATTTATCAAATACAAAAGTAAATTTCGAAATCCGACTGGTAGTTCCTAAGATTAGAGCGTTCAAACAGACAAAGAAAATTTTCCGCTTTATTCTATGATCATGGAAAGAGATTGAGCCATCACGCTCGAATATGTAACGCTCGTTCGTGTAAATTCCGCTTGAGTTAACTAAGAGAGCCAGAGAGATATGGTCGACGTGTCACTACTAAGCACGCTCGACGAGCGTCACATAAGACAGCATTACGCATAAGTCGCATTCAGTATCGATATTCACAATATGTGTCGTACCGATATGTTTTATTAGATACGTTATAGTCGTTTACGTATTGTTAACTTCACTTTGAAGTGTTAACTTCTTTTATAGTAGGCCTGGCTATCTGAGATCGATTAATCGTAGAATCGATTTTTAGGGATGTTTTCAATCGATTCACAGGTCGGAATCTATCCAGTAATTCGAGATTTCGGCTTTAAAAATCGAGGTTCGATTCTTATCTATTTGCATAAGACATTATTTTTTTTATTTATTTTTTATTGCCTCGATAGGCAGACGAGCAAGCGGCCCGCCTGATGGTAAGCGGTCACCGCCGCTCATGGACTTCCGCAATGCCAGGGGCACAGCCAAACCGCTGCCTACCGCTAAAATACAACCGCTATTTACAACAATTTGAATGTTTTACCCGAACACATATATAGAAATGATAATGTTTCACTCAATAAATCAAAAACTTGCTGGATGGCTTCATACTCCGTCTTTTTTTGTGTAATATCGAGCAAACAAGCAAGCGTGTCACCTGGTGGTAAGTGAGTACCGCAGCCTATGGATACCCACAACACCAAAGGAATCGCGGGTGCATTACCGGCCTTTATTGGAGGGACTGGCTCGAAAGTGCAACGAAATAAAAGTTTGGAAAATCCAAAAGTGCATGCCTCATAATTTTTTTTTTTATTTATATTTAATAACAATTAAACCGCATCGAATCAGACCGTAAAAAGTAGTAGGGTTCTATTCCAAATTATAAGTGAAGCGTAAGAAAAAAAAGACTCGATTAGTAAATATTTCGGTCGTTATCGTGATAACATACAGGATCCGCACATACAGACGTCCAAAACAGAACATTTTTAAACAGTTTTTAGCTAGTTTAAAAAAATGGCATAAAAATATCATGAGTGTTAAAAATAGTATTTTTCTTGATATTTATGTGTATATATTTTTTTACAAGTGCAATATATGATAAATAGAGACATTAAAGTTTATAAAATCCCACTTCACTTATGAGGCGTGCATAAATGTCTTTTATATACGTAATACTTTAATGTACTTGTAAATAAAACTTTAATTACTATAAGAATGATAAAATAATTTGTTGTTTTCTACTATTGGTTTTATACTGAAAACGTAAACATGAAAAGTTAATGAAAAAAAATATATTTTTGATGAATCGATCTTCTGGATTTAGATTTATTTAAATTCAATCTTTTCGTCCTAATAAAACTAATTTAAACGGATTTTATCACGATTATTTATTAATTTTGATGCCGACGTTTCGAAAGCTTTTCAGCCTCCGTGGTCACGGGGCGGACTACGGGCGATAAAATCCGTTTAAATAAGTTTTCTTTCGATGAATAATATTCACGTGAACATAAGAAACCATTATTCATTTCGTTTCGATTCTAATCGACCAAAGAAACAATAACTTTTTTTGTTAAAACGATACGAACGAACTATTGGTTTTTTTGTTTTATTAAAAAAACTGGCATCTCTACGTTTAAGCACATAACGTTGCGTACATACAATAATTGCTGTTATTGTTCTGACGTAGTTTCGTCACATGGGTACCTGCTTTTTAAATATTGCATTGTATTGTAGCAGGAATTATATATATAACTGTAGATAGCGTAGAAGAAATGTTTATGCATTAAAGAGATAGTAATTAAAACTAATTAAAATCCGTTTGTTAATGAGCTTGATAATATTAAAACACATTTTGAAAGTCGGCTGCTGGTTGCATAATTCGAGTTTGTATTAATGAACGCAAAACAGAATCTGATGAAAGTATGTTCAGAACCTACTTTGAATAGAGAAGTATTCTTGGAAAACCGTCCATTGACAAATTAGTATCTTGTATTGTGTGAGGTTATTCATTCTCACTGGAAATAGGAAAAGTTACCTACATAGACAAATGCTATAATATAAATATGCGTAAATGTCGTCGAACACTAGGTTGGAACGAATTTTCTTATGTAGTATATTATCATTGATAAACGTATTATATTATTAATTAACAAATACAAATAAATGAATTACTAGCGTCTGAGAGCAATGAAATGAAACGCAGAGATACATAATTCAATTCATCTAATTCATTATAATACGCTACGAAACAATTGAAGCGTATGAGGTGTACAAACTATATCTGCGCAGCCGTTGAGAACTTACTGACTGTTTTGAACCAATAAACGCGCACCTATGACAGGGCACAGCCAATAGCGTACGCGCTATGGATAACCGACAGTACTAGTGAAATATGAAAGAAAGTGTTGTGACGCAAAAATCTTTCGTTTTAATTTGTCTAGATTCCAGCCGCATAAGCAAGTTCGTTCCAAAAAAAAAGGTTAAAAATTATTAATTTACTTGTCAATGATATTATTAATAATTTTTTTTGGATAAGGTTTATGCGCTCTGAAAGTGGCACGCTGATTTTACGGCCAATTAGCATACTCAAACTTCAGTATCACGTCGGCGTTCAAGGAAGTATGTCGTGTACCGATTGATATATCAAGTGCCCTAAAACCACTGCAAATGCCATCGTGTTAAAAGGAATATTGTAGAGACAAATGAAACTTCCAAAGGTCCTGGGATCATATTTAATTCGTAATTGTTACTATTTTCATAGATAATTTGGAATTCGTATGAAATATAATATATCCATACGTAAAATTTCCCGGTACAAAAAGAAAGTTTATACTTGGTGGCCAAACTCGCGGCTGCGGGTGCAAGTGTGCACACGGTTGATTTGTAACGCGCCCTTCAAAATACTTACAAACTAGTTGAGCCTGCGACTTCGTTCGCATGGAACTGAAAATTATTTACCTATTTTATAGCCTGTATTACTCGAAGATAACATAGCATTCGAAAGGAATTTTTGAAATCGGTCCAGTAGTTTTTGAGTTTGTTCGTTACAAACAAAAATATAAATCTTTCCTCTTTATAATACCAATTTAAAAAATACCACTTTTTGAAACCGTTCTTAACTGAACGGAAATAATTTTAAAGTAAGTATAACAGTAATTTTATTTTTATGTATTTTAGTGATTTCAGTATACTGGATGCATTTACAAAAAAAAAAATGTTGCCATCGATCGAACGAGAATTGCTAGATAATAAAAAAATATGTAATAATATATGATCGATCGATTGCCGATATGGTGTGATATCAATAGTGTACGGGTCGCAACCCGTTACGATACAGCTCCATACAACCCTGCAAATTGCCTGGCTTCCATCCATACTGCAATTTCCTTGCTTGCTATTTCCATCACCTCTCTCCGGTTAAAAACTAAGTTTGTTTAATGTCTTGGGCACTAATAAAATACCGAGTAACGTTTCATGTTTCTAAGAATAATAAATCGTCCATAAAATGTGCCGTTAAAAAAACGGGATTACTATGCAAAAGCTGATCTGGGTCGCGGAGCGTAGAGTAATCGGGGCACTGCGGTCGCTATGCAGTCGGCAACAGCGGTGCAACATGGCTGTTTCGTACATAACCGTTGTAAACTCCATTCTTATTTTATTTGTATCTGTTACACAGATCTACAAAAAAAATATATGGTCCCAAAATTTATGTTACGACTTTTTCTATTCATTATGGTCTAAAATAAAGGAAAACTACCGATATTCCTTTCTAAATTTGCTTAAGGATAAATAATTCTTAGTTCTTGGGTTACCATATTAAAAAAAGTATTCAATATTTGTAATGTTTGTAAAAATACCGCGAAAGATAGAGATAAATATTTATATTATTTATATGTCACAGAGCGTCGACAGATGTCACCATTTTATAGTTTATAGGTTTAGCGTTATGGCAATAATTTCATCTGCTGTTAAGTGACGATGCGGCCCAATCTGTGAACACGCTAAACCTGTAAAGGGACTGGCTCACAAGTGTAACTGCCGGAACACATCTATAGGTATTTGACGACAGATTTTAAGCCAGGCGTGCATTAGAAAAATACCTACCACCATGTTATAGTTTCATTACGCTATTTTCCTTTACCGAAATCTTAAACTTCAGGGATTCGAACTCACATTTCTTTTTTATACTTAGGGTTTAGCGTTATGGCCATAATCTCACCTGATCTTAAGTGACGATACGCCTAAGTTGGTAGACACGCTAAACCTGTGGAGGAACTGGCTCTCAAGTGCAGCCGCCAACACACACGTATTGGTATTTGGCGACAGGTTTACAACTTGAGGGTGGTTGCTAGCCAGGCTGGCATTAGGAAAAGCCCTACCACCATGTTATGGTTTCCTCACGATGTTTTCCTTCACCGAAAGCTCAAGCTCATTGTAGGTGCTTGGATTCGAACTCACGTCCCTTGACGCGGCGTCAGTACACGCTACCACTGAACTATCATCGTTTCAAAGTGAGTGATAAACAATATTTTTGATATAAGATACACAGAGGATCACATTTCTTCTAATCTTTCGATAGATGCTAATATTTTTAGGTTAAGAAAACTACCTAACCTAACCTGAAAATATATTTATAAAAAAAATAATTATTTATTATTTAAAACCACTTTCCAACGTAGAGTTAGTTAATTTTATATATCGTAGAATAATTTACAATCGAGCAAAATATACAAATAATTCAATCAAACCCGGTAGGTAAATGTAAACAATGTTCCGAGAATAATCAAGGTCATGAGAGGGAAAACAAAGTACCACCCGCGTATTATATATTATTATTAAACGAATATTATTACGAAGATATATTTTAAAGACGATATGTTCCACCGGAAATTAAAAAATATAACACACTATGGCTACGGTTCGCTTAGCATTAACTTTGAAGCGATGATAGCTCAGTTGATAGTGACAACAAACGTCGCGACAATCGATATGAGATCGTATCTCTGAAGCATGAGCTTTCGGTGAAGGAAAACATTGTGATGAAACCATAGCATGGTGGTAGGGCTTCCTCTAATACGCGCCTGGCTAGCTACCACCCTCGTGTTGAAAATCTGCAGCCAAATACGTATAGGCTAACACTGACAAAGCATAAAAGATTGTTTGTTTGTTTGAACGCGCTAATCTTTAGAATTACCAGTTGGATTTTAAAAATTCTTATTCTATTTGATAGAGAAATAATTGGGAATGTCTTAAGACTATTTAATATCACGCTACTACCAATACGAGGAAAGCTAATTACGAAAATGTTTAGTTCCACGCCAACGAAGTCGCAGACACACCTAATTTGTCATAATATACTGTGTATTGTATATTGCGTGTTCAAGGGCTTAAATAATTTTTCTATATGACCTTCAAGCATTCGCTAAACCAGGCAATGTATGTTAAAACCGAAAAACTCACCTCCTCGACGGACTTCTTCGAGAACTCGTTCATGGACACGATCCATTGCTGCACTAGTTCATTCACAATCACAAGGTCGTTATATAACCACATCAACAGTTCATTAACCCATTGAACGCTCGGCTGGTCGCTGCCCATGCACGTCGGTACAACGACGCTTTGGTGTTTCTTCACTGTCAGCTGTTCGGGCCCGGGGGACATGCGGCCGGGTCGCTTCTTATTCGGCGGCGTCGCGGGTACAAATCCAGTCGGTTTACTGGGCTTTATCGGTACACTTTTCACTTTGACACTCGCCGAAACCGATTCGACGGTCGGCGTGACTTCGTTTACTTTTTTCTCATCGTTTATTTTAACCTTCTCGCTTTCGACGACCTTTCTGGTGAATCTCGTGTAGGCCCATTTAGCGATGCCCAATAGTACTATGGAGAAGAGGAGCCAGATGAATATCAACATGACTAGATTGTCCATAGCTGTGTCCATGTAGTCGAAACTGCAGATCAGGTCGTCAACTGCCTCGGCTAAGTCAGCCATAGCTTTCCATGGTGTCGCCCACCATTGGGAGGCGTGTTCCCCCGACGCCTCTGTCTCCGATACTGACCGGGAACCGGGCATTTTTTTTTTCTATTCTCGTCCCAGTGTGTAGCTATTTCGGTGCCGCAGCTCGCTGTCTCGCACCGATGCGTTCAGTGGTTACGTACTGAGAGTTTATTATGTGAACGCATTCGTTTCGTTCGCGGTTTATCGCAGTTTCTTAACTAATTCGTTTGGTCTACCGTGGTGTCATCCTTCATCGATGGCTACCTGTAAAGATGTATTAACAATATTAAACCCAGTTATTTACGATACGACTTGTTATAGGTAACGTTTAGTGTGATGGCCTCTGTTCTGATATTAAGTGAACGAAGTGGCCCAAGATAGTGGACACACAAAGCTTAGTGGAGCGGCTGGCCCTTAAGTGTTTTTTTTTTTCGACCTGACATGCGTTGTTAGTCATAAGGGCTTTGATAGCTTCACCTAAATATTTGGGCGGAATGCTGAGATCACTTGGCTTGGGCTACTACCGGAAAATGAACAAAGATTCGCGATCTTAACTCACCAACAGGTCCTAACTTACTAGGTTTAGTGGTCCTGATAATGACATCCGGCAAGCCGCATAAGGACTGGTCCCTTGGTGGTCCCTTACAGAACCGTGTACTTACTGTGTGGATATGCATGAATGGTATGCTATGTGATGATGTACTATCAGTGATGTAGAGTGTCACTGTATCGCACACGCAGAGTCACTTGAGGGCTCCTATCCTCGTCGATCTTAGGGTTCTCAAGTGCAACTGCCGGAATACAGCTAATAGTGTATCGCGGCAGATTCTCAACTTGATGGTGGTAGCTAGCCTGGAGGGTTTTGCAAAATGCCCTACCACCATGCTATGGTATCATCTCGATGTTTTCATTCACCGAAACCGCAGGTAGAAGGATTTGAACTCACGCCCCTTGACGCAGCGTCCGTACGCACTACCGACTGAGCTATCATCGCTTCAAAACGACTTATTGTATTTCTCATTATTACCGTATTAGAAATTATAACATACTATCTGACGCCCTCGACTCCATTCATGATCATAAAATACGTTGTTAGTAAACATTTAAATTGTGAAAGGAACATTTTACAAATTTCAGTTCACTAGTTGTGATAACTTTATTGTGATAAATGATTCAGTTAGTGAGTGGTATTTCGCATATGTACGATTGGTTGTCTCAAGAACGTCTGATAACACACAATAAAGTGCATGTGTATCTTCATATAAAATTAGTAGAGCCCGCGACATCGTTGAAATAATTTTATGCCCGTTTATGTAACGTTTTTCAATACAGCTTTGCTCCTATTGGTGATAGCGTGATGTTAAATAGCCTAAAGGATTTCGCGATGATTTTTCTATCAAATTAAAAAAAAAATGTATTCCAAAAGGTGCCTAGTTCAAAAGATTAACGCGTTCATAATTTAACGGGCTAGTTTTGACGTTCATAAGCACCTTCTTGGGGCCTAAATTGAATAAAGATTATTGATTTGATTTGAAAACAAATAAACGTTTCCACTTTTAATATACATATAGACGAAATTTCTATTTAATACTACTAGGTTTAACAAAAAAATCCTTGAAATATCGAAATTATATGACTTTGGTTGGGTGACTTTGTCGTCTATACAATGATACACGAAGGAATACTTAATTGGTAGTGGCTACGGACGCCGTTTCAACGGACGGAATGAGCTTGAGCGTTTGGTGAAGGAAAACATCTTGAGGAAACCATAGCATGGTGGTAGGGCTTTTTATGATGCCCGACCGGCTAGCTACCAGCCTCAAGATGAAAATCTGCCGACAAATACCAATAGGTGTGTTCCGGCAGTTGTAATTGAGAGCCAGTTCCTTCACAGGTTTAGCGTGTCTACCATCTTGGGCCGTATCGTCACTTAAGATCAGGTGAGATTATGGCCATAACGCTAAACCCTAACTATAAAAAATAAAAACTATAACCTCATGTAACGTTAAGTGACCATGTGACTGATGTGAGTGATCAAGAAGGTGGACACGAAAGCATAGTGGAGGCTCTTAAATTTAATGACGGAACACATCTATAGTTATCTTCGGGATATTTTCAACTTGAGAGTGGTAGGTAGCCAGACAGGCATTATAAAAGTTCCTACCACCATGTAATGTTATATAATATGGCGATATTAATAAATTAAATAATATTCCCAAAGTTACAGGAATTACGACTTTAAAATACAGCCTATAGCGATAGAATTAAAATGGAATCGATTTAATTAGCGTCGAATGTTTGACCGCGTGGGTTTTAAGTTGAAATGTCAACTACTTGATTCAGGTCAATCGTCCAGACCGCGGTGAGTGATAAAAATAATAATTTGATATCATGTTAACATGTGTGAGTCAATATCTTACCGTATCTCTAAACTAAAGATCCTATTACGTAAAAGCATTTGCTATTGCTATGAAGTCATTGCTATGTCTTTCAGAATAAGGACGAATACTTATCGATGTCAAGTTTGAAAATATTAATATTCTGACAACGACATTAGAGTCTGTGAAATGAACATCACGAATATTTTATTTAATATGGACCCCAAGAAGGTACTTATGAACATAAAAACACTACGATTGGTTAAGTGAATTATAACGCGCTTATATTAAGCGGAAAAGTTGTTGGTTTGAACGCGCTAATCTTTGAAACTAACAGTCAGATGTCGAAAATTATTTTTGCGTTTAATAGGGAAATCATTGAGGAAGACTTTAGGCTATTTAACATTACGCTATCCCCGATAAGAGCAAAGCTCTATTGAAAAAAGTTACAAAAACGGACAAAAATTATTGGATAATTTATAGGAGCGTGCGAACGAAGTCGCGGGCTCTCTACTAATTTGAATATGAAGATACACATGTTACCAGTACACAGATAAGAATGTTACAGAAACGGGTAAAAATTATGGAACAGTTTTAGTAGAAGTCTCTAGAACAGCAAATTAGCTTATCATTTGAAAAGATGATAGTGGCTGTACAATTTTTTTTATGTAGATACACATGTTACACAGTACACAGATAAGAATGTTACAGAAACGGGTAAAACTTATGGAACAGTTTTAGTAGATTTCCCTAGAACAGCAAATTAGCTTATAATTTGAAGAGATGATAGCTCAATTGTTAGTATTACAGATGCCGTGTCAATGGACGTGAGATCTAATCTTTGCAATGATCTCGCGTTTCCGGTAAATGATAACATTGCGATGAAACCATAGTATAGTGGTAGTGCTTTTTCTAATGATCATCTAGCTCATTATCACTCTCAAGTTGAAAATCTACCGTCGAATACTATAGGTGCGTTCCGGGCGTTCCGGCAGTTGCATTTAGGTGAAAATCCCTACACTATACCTACACTAGGATTATACAATATCGCATTACACACGAAAGCATTTTTTGTTGTATTATAGCACCTGATATATCAATCGGCACACAACATACTTCCTTGAACGCCGACGCGACACTGAGATTGTAGTGTGCCAACTAACACAAATCAGTCTGCCACTTTCGGAGCGCATGTGCCGTATCTACAAAATTTTACTTATAATATTATTGTATACTTATAATAAAACTGTAGCGGAGTCTGATCAGTACCTATATTAATATTGTTTGTTATATTATAAACTAGATTTTACGTGCGGCTTCAAAAAGTTTTATACAAAGTTTATCCACCTCTTTACTCTACCTTATTTAATCTATATCTATACCAAAATTTATCGTAATCTATTCAACTGTTTAGGCGTGAAAGCGTAACAAAAAAACAAACTAACTGACGCATTTATGACATAAGTAAGAATTATTCTGTGATACTAGATTTTTGGGGAACCATTAACAGAAAATCATTGCCACTTTTAGAGAGCTTAAGAGCGGTGTCTACAGATTTTTCCTTATATCATTCGTGTACAAGTAGTAGTATTTGTAAACTAGTCCCCTCGACAAAAATAAACACTAAATAGAATGTCTATATAAACATGATACGTAGTAAAACGTATAGACCCAAGGTGGTACATAGCCCATCGATATGCGCGACGACCTTGCCACTATGACATCACTGCGAGGTCACTCCGCGCGCCGCACGTCTGATCACACAAAGCATGAAAAAGGTTAATTTGCTCCATCCATAATTTAAATTAATATATTTCATTAACTGATTGATGTTTTTTATTGAATACTATATATAGTATTCCTTGGGTGTACGTAAGCACATAATATTGTTTTATTTATTCCTTCCATTATCTATATAAATAAAGCGGCTAAATTTGTTTGTTTGAACGCGCTAATTTTAAGAACTATATTTGGAAGCGATGATATCTCAGTGGTAGTGTGTAAGACTTCGCGTCAAGGGACGTGAGTTCGAATCCAAGCACCTACAATGAGCTTGAGCTTTCGGTGAAGGAAAACATCGTGAAGAAACTATAGCATGGTGGTAGGGTTTTTTGTAATGCCCGCCTGGCTAGCAACCGCCCTCGAGTTGAAAACATGCCGCCAAATACCAACAGGTGTGTTCCGGCAGCTGCACTTGAGAGCCAGTTCCTCCACAGGTTTAACATGTCTACCAACTTGGGCCGTATCTTCATTTAAGATCAGGTAAGATTATGGCTATAACGCTAAACCTTAAGAATAAAAAAAAAGTGTGTTCGTTACGCTTTCAGGCCTAAACCGTAAAATCAATTGTGATGAATTATGGTACGCAGATAGGTGAATCCCTGGAGACGGAAATAGGATACCTTTTCTCGCAGAAAACTTCTGGAAATGGGGCAAAGATGAGATAAACTTTGTATGAAACATATTATGGCATCATCCGATTTGTTTGAGAAAATTACTACTACCGAAAGCGAATCCGCATGTAAAATCTAGTAAATAAATCACGTAAATCTATATATATATACACCCGTATACATAAAAATATAGTTCCTTTGACGCTTAATCAGGTCAAAACTACAAACATTCTCAGGAGGTGATTACCACCAGTCGATGCGGAATTTTCGTAGATGGTTTTAGAATTTCAGGCTAGTTTTTGGATTCCATTTTATCTTTTTTTTTTGTCGATTTACTTTTGTATATACATATTAGTAAATTAATAAAAATCCGTTTGTGGAGGAAATTTCAGACTGATACAAAGCAATTGGCTAATTAGTATAATATTACAAAACTTTACTAACTTATCAACGAAGCATGTGTGCGTAGGTATTTGGGATCTATATTTTCGCTTATGCGAAAAATCTGATGAATAAGCAATGATGCAACTTATTAACTTATGCACTTATATGTTTGTTGAAGTAATTTCAACAGCGGAATGTATAAAGTATTTGCCTACTTGGTGCTTGCTGAGTATGCGCGTTCCATCATAGACCACTTCGTCACTTACCATCAGGTGAAATTGTGGTCAAGTGCTTACTTGTTGAATGTACAAAAAAAAAACATATTACATTGTTTGCAGAGGCGTTTATCTGTTCCATGCAAATGTATTTTGTTTCTTTTTCTTGTATTGACTGTATATGTCATTAACTTTTTTAATATTCATTATAGGTTTAATATTTTCAGCACAATCTCAACAGATTTTAAGTGAAACGCATAATCGACGTACTGGTTCTCAAGTGCAATTGCCGGAACACACCTAGAGGTATTTGACGGCAGATTTTCAACTTGAGGGTGGTAGATAGCCAGGCGGGTATTGGAAAGTGACCTACCATCATACTATAGTATATATAATGTTTTCCTTCACCGAAATCTCAGGCTTTTTGTAGGGATTAGAACCCACATCCATTGACGTATATGCTACCATCGAGTCATAATCGCCGTTGACTAGCTGTGCCCGCGACTTCGTTCATGCGGACTTGAATGTTTTATTTTGTATAATTTTAGTACGATTTTAAACATTATCTTATAGAATCTTATTTAAGCTCGATCATTTTGCCTTATGTATAAAGAAATTTATTTACAAGATTTCTATACTTTCAGGGAGGAACCCTATCATTTTATGATATAAAAACTATCCTATATATTCACCTACAGCTCAGCGGTAGTGTTTACAGATTCCGCGTCAATGGGCGCGAGTTCGAAACCACATACTATGAGCTTGCGCTTTCGGTGAAGGAAAACACCGCGAGAAAAACATAGCATGGTGGTAGGGCTTTTTCTAACCCCAAGTTGAAAATCTGCCGCCAAATACCAATTGGCGTGTTCCGGCAGTTGCACTTGAGAGCCAGTTCCTCCACAGATTTAGCGTGTCTGCCAACTTGGGCCGTATCATTACTGAAGATCAGGTGAGATTAAAGCCATGACGCTAATCCTTAACTAAAAAAAAAATATATTGTTATCTATAAATACGTGACATTCCACCACGGGGAAGTATCCATATTAATATTATAAACCTGACAACTCTGTTTTTTTGAGCGCGCCAAACTTACGAACCACCAGTCGAATTTCAAAAATATATTTATGTATTTAATAGATCAATCATTGAGGAAGCCTTTGGCCTATTTAACATCACGCTATCACCGATGGGAGCAAAGCAAAAGCGAGCAAATATTAATAAACCCATTCGAAATTCCACGCTTACCGTGTTGTGCTGGTATTGTTATAAAAACAATGTATTAAACAATGCCTTCATCCAACAATTAGATGTCTACAAACGATCGACCGATTACGTTATTTTCCACTTAAAGTATATGTAATTGGCCGACTGTCATCCATTGTTTATGCGTCGATTAAATTATTTATCTATGCTAATTAACTTTGCCCACAGGCTAGTAGGGAGTAGTAGGGAAGTATTTGGCGGGATCTGGAAGTGTCTTGCTATGGTTTCTTATTATTTTCGTTACATTTAGATAGTGTTTGCTTATTGTACCTACACTAGCATGTCCGCGACTTCGTTCGCGTGGTATTAAAATTTCATTTAATCACTTCTCTTTTTACTTTGTTCAATAGAACTTAGCTTCTATTGGATGTTCGATACTCTAAACCCTTACTCAATTATTGTTCTATCAATAATTTTAATTAAGAAATAAATAAGTAAATATTTTTTTGTAATCCGACTAATGTTTCCTAAGATTAGCACGTAGAACTAACATACTTCCTGCAGTTTTAAAATAAATAAAAAAAAGTATATAATTTTTTTTTTAATATAGTTAAGGCTTAGCGTTACGGCCATAAACTCACCTAATCTTAATCATACGGTACGGCCCAAGTTAGTAGACACGCTAAACCTGTGAAGGAACTGGCTCTCAAGTACAACTGCCGGAACACATCCATTGGTATTTGGCATGACGGAATCACCATATAGAAAGCCTCTGAAGTCGTCAATGATAAGCTAAGCGAAACCTTAACATCACTGTTCTACCCAAGGATAGCGATCTAAGGTCGCTTAATCAAAAATCAAACAAACAACAAAAACAACAATTTTTAAAAACGATTCAAAGCTTGCAATCGTTATTAATCCTTGTAAATTGAAGTTCGATTTATATATAACTTTTCACATACATTGAATGATAAAATCGATTATTGTCGTAATTTTTTTGTGTACTATGATTGTTTGTATCGAAAATATAATTACGAAAAACTTTTGACTAATCGATCTTTTGTATCTTGATTATTTTGTTCATCGATTCGTTTGATTTTCATTCGAATCAATCCAAGTATCGGCCGTTTACAGAAAAATCGCCAAGCCTAATACCACTAATAGGTATAGCCAGCCATAGGTAAAGCTGTATTAAAAAACTTACAAAAACGGGCAAAATTCTTAAATAAATTTAATTGCACGCGAACGAAGTCGCGGGCGCAGGTAGTACTTTACGTCTGAAGGTATATTTTGAACGCTGTGATCGCAAAATGGTAACTAACCTTAAAGGAATACAAGTAAACTATAAATAAGTATGACATGAGAATTTTGTGACTCAAATTTTATAAGCACCTACATAATTGGATGTTTTGAATGTAAGTGGTTGGGTCATGCATAGGTCAGGGTGACATAATCAGTGTGTAAAGATAATGGAACAACTTGGCTTATATTAAGGCTAGCAGTATCGCTATCTTCGTTCGTCTGTACATATGATAAAAAATATAAATTAAACGTGTCTGTACGTTTTAGATTTATGTGAAAAATATATTGCAAGTATCTAAGAATAAGTAATAAAATATATCTACATAATTTATTGAAATGTCTGTCTGTTTGTCTGTTTGTTAGTGCACGCATCAGTAGCAGTGATGTTAAAGTACAAGTACAAAGTTAAATCAGTTCATTAAGATCGATTAACTTTAGCAAAAGTCATTGTAATATGAATGACAGTGCGAGAATAAATCATTTTAATTCCACGCGAACGGAAACGAACTAAAGTTTATTTAAGAAGTTTCACCGGTTTTTTTTTACATTTTTTCAATACAGCTTTGGTGGTAGCGTGATGTTAAATAGTTTAAAGCCTGCCTTACTAATTGCTGTATCAAAAGCAACATTTTTTTTTTAAATACCATGGCTAGTTCTTGAGATTAGCGCGTTCAAACAAACAAACAAACAAACAAACAAACGAACGAACATTGCCGCTTTATAATATTCTTATTCTTTATTCTTGGCAACTCTTTAAAGACTGCCAATTCAATTGCTGCCATTTTCAAGTGATAAGATCATTTTGGGCAGATGAAACTATCTTCAACAAGATTGTGACTCTCTTGTTGAAGTTCTCTTGGGAGTTTTTGTAGGAACTAATATATCATTTCTCGAATGATTATTCCCAATTCACTTCGCTTATGCTCTTCAGCTACACTGCATCACGTAAAATGTCGCCTAAATTACACAATACAGGGTTAAAAAACTAAAACAGATCAAAATCCCGCTAACAAAACCACTTTATAATATTAGTGTAATAAAAAAGAAATATAGAATGAGTTTATGTCGTAAAATAAAAAGGTTCCTTCAATTTAGAAAATTAAATCAAACATTTGTTGTGAATAAATTTCAATAGTTATTTTGACGCAAGTCACTTCCGTTTGTAGCGTGATACATTAACTTAGTCTACAGCGGTTCTGTGTACCATACTGTTACATATTATCATCTTACTTAATTCCATTAAAATGTCAATCACACAAACACAAGTTGACAATCTGCCGCTAAATACCAATAGGTGTGTTCCGGCAGTTGCACTTGAGAGCCAGTCCTTCCGATAAAGGCCGGCAACGCACCTGCGATCCCCTGGTGTTTTGGGTGTCCATGAGCGGCGGATATCACTCACTATCAGGTGACACGCTTGCTCGTTTACCCCTACTCCATAAAAAATACACCACAATTCCGAACAACCCCCCTGGATCACTAAAGATCAAAGGCTGTTTTTACTACACCGAGTCTTCAACCGAAATTGAACCTTCGACCATCGTGTTATTGACATATCGACCGCCAGACAGTGGAGGTGTCAGTAAACATTGTGATAAACACAAAATAGACATGTTTATCTGTGCTACGGACAATGATATCTCGTGACCTCGATTGTCAATGAATGGATAAATATTACTTATAGCTATATTCTTGGAAAGCACTAACGGGCTAAAGTTACATAACAGAGAATTCTATAAAACTGAATTAAAACAAACTCCCAAAAAAGTCAAAATTGTTTATCTCTGGTTGGTTTACCTTGTTGCCACACAATGATATCTACTGTCCATTTAACATCAACTTTTTATATTAAATTTATTATTTTAAAAAGTTTTAGGAATTTCCTCTCAAGTGCATCTGCCAGATTTTGTGCCAGAACGTGAGAACAATCATCTACAATGAGCTTGAGCATTCTGTGAATGAAAACATCGTGAGGAAACCATAGCATGGTGCTAGGGCTTTTTCTAATGCCCGCTTGGCTAGCTTCTAACCTCAAGTTGAAATTTTGTCGATTAATACCAATAGGTGTATTCGAGCAATTGTACTTGAGAGCCTGTTCCTCCACAGGTTTAACGTGTCTACCAACTTGGGCCGTATCGTCACTTAAGATCAGCTGAGATTATAGGCATAACACTAAGCTGTAACTATAAAAAAAATCTATTGGTATTTGGCGGCAAATTTTTATTCTGATGGTGATAGCTGTTACCACCAGAGGCTAGAAGAAGTGGGAAACCTGTCCCTGGCTGTTTTATAATAACAGTACTACAAAGTATCTGAATCTGGTAACAAGAATTGTAATGACCTATCAGCATTTGGCAGCAGATCATCAACTTGAAGGTGGTAGCAGTATATAGTTATCAAGCACAGACTCAAAAAAAATTTATACATTTATACCCAAATCCGAAATCTCGTATCCATAACATATATAATTGTAAAAAAATGCACCAAAATAAGTAAACATTTTTTTTGTTTACTTATTTTGGTAAGATCTTTTGGTGAGATCTTGATTTGTCATGTTGTGATTTTTATTGTATTCAGCCCTATATTGTGTAAATTAAGGTGACATTTTACGTAATGTAATGCAGCTGAAGAGCATAGGTGAAGTGAGTTGTGAATAATCATTCGGAGCATGATTTATTAGTTGCCACAAAAACTCCCAAAAGAGCTTCAGCAAGAGAGTCACCTCTTGTTGAAGATAGTGTCGTCAACATTTAAAACAACATCTGACTTGGCTGTATGGTCTAGATACCTTTGCCTATTACTTTCTCAATTGATAGGGTTAATATACTTTTTATCATTTAACGCTTTGCTGCTAACCTTTATATTGTTTCTTGCTCACAGCACGCAACAAATAAAAAACTTATTACTATCTATCACTAAGATTGCACCTGTATAGTCATTTTGCCACCATATATGTAATGCCCACGACTTCCTTCGCGTGGAACTAACTTTTTTTTCAATACATCATGATCAAATAAGTACACAAAGAATTTTTGAAATCAGACGGGCAATTTCTTTGATAAACGCGTTCAAACAAAGAAACAAACTTTACCTCTTTATAATAATAATAAATTAATGTCTTAGTTCTGTGGGTGTTTCAAATAAATAAATGTATTTTTTGTAATCTCACCAGCCTAAAACTCTATTCCAAATTAATTCGAAATTTAGCATGCATATTAATTTCATAATATAAACAACCACTTATAACAGGTTCTACAATAACGTGCGGTCGAAGGGAGCAACGCGAATGAAGTCGCATGCACCAGCTAGGTTTATAATAATTTATTGTTATCTAAAACTCACAATGGTCGCTTATTGTTTGAAAGATACTCTAATTAAGGAAGATCCGTATTTTTAAATAATTTATTTTGACATAGAAAAGGATCAATCCTAAAGCTCACTGAAGATATTGTTACGAAATTAAAATTTTAAAGTTAGTATGCACTATATAGTTAGTAAATACATTATGAATAACCGGCGGATCCTATAAACAGACGTCTTGCAATATAATAAGTGTTGAATGAAAAATATTAATTTAAAAAGACTTAGATGTTATCGTGAAAATTAAGGATTACATATTTTTTTATCCAAGAAATATATAATAAAAAAATATGGCTAATAAAAAAAACTGGGTGATAATACAATGTCACCTGCTAGGTCTAAGAAAAACAGAGAACCATCCAAGTGGTTTCATGAGAATAAAATGAAATAAATAACGTTAAGCAGTTTAGGAGCGAAATTATGAACATACAAATAAATAAATACACAAATATACAAAATTGTTTAGAAATTTAAATAATAAAATTGAATAAAAGAAAAATGTACGCGACATGAATCATAACTTCTATGACATCATGAAAACAACAAAAATATGACATCACTGCAACCATTAAGTAATTTAAAATATAACCACAAATTTCGTATTGAACACCAAATTATATCCATAGCATATACATACAAAAAAGAAAACAAATAGTAAGAGTAAAAATTAAATTTTCATGATGTTATTTATGGTAAACCCTGACATAAAAACCGTTTTTACATAAACGAAATTATAATTAAAAGCTGTAATCAACGATAATATGATTCAGCACTCACTTTTAATTATTGAATTTGTTTGTTTGCTTTCGTAAACACACTACTGTTATCGCATATCGATCGTACACACGACCGCTCGGCCCGGCACACACGGATAGACTGATTTCAATAAACATAAGTTATCGACATATTTGTACAATGTCGAACGCATTGAAAGGTGTCGATAAATTACGACCACTGTTTAATATTACATAAAGTTCTTTAATATTCATTATCTTAGCCCATAGCCAGCTTGTCTATTCCTACATTTGCTTTTTTATAGTCAAGGTTTAGCGTTATGGCTACGATCTCACCTGATGTTAAGTAACGATATGGTCTAAGATGGTGGATACCCTGAGCCTAGTGGAGGCACTAGGTCTCAAGTGCAAACTGCCGAAACACACCTATTGGTCTTTGGCGGCAGATTTTCAACTTGAGGGTGGTAGCTAGCCAGGCGGGCATTAGAAAAATCCCTACTACATACAATGCAATGGTTCATTAATATTACTATTAATATTATAAAGTTGAAACGTTTGTTTGAACGCTCTAATCTTAGGAACTACCAGTCGGACTTCGTTCTTTTTGTATTCCATAAAGCAACCACTGACGGTTTTTGTTAATTTAGCATTACGCTGTCACCAATAGAGCAAAGTTGTATTAAGAAAAGTTTAAAAAACGGACTAACTTTCTTCAATAATTTTAAGGTTCAAAGAACGTTAAGAGCGAAGTCGCGGACACAGCTAGTTGTATAATAAAGTCCTTCACACGTGACATTAACGAAATTACCTAAATAGGCAGAGGCAAAACTTAAAGAAGTTTGGTAGCTCCACAAGTGCACTACTCATTCCATTCATTTGTTTTTTAAAAAACATATCAAGCTGTACCATTGTCTTTTTTTATTAATTATTCTATATTTTTGAGCAAGCACGATTTATTGCTTGCCTCAAAATATCCCTGGATAATTTTACTTACAGAATCTCTATCATGTTGAATCGCTAACCTCTTTATTTTGAAATAACGTTCGACACGGCTGTATGATTTCAGAACCTTTGCCTTTTCCTTAAAGAGAAAAAAAACAGAACCTATAACTTGTACATGTAAAATGTGATAAATTCAACAATGCGGCTTACAAAAACGATTTTATTATTAAAACATGGTTTCTAGGCTATTGATATGAAATAGGTAACTAGTTAATGTAATTCTAAAGATAATAAACAAAATCCGGTCTTGATACGTACATTTTTTAGGAAGTTATAGTGACCACTTCTAATAAAAACATCCGGACGTAAACGTAAAATATATTTTCAACTGTTTTTTTTCAAGGTACTACATAAAATTGTTTTGTACAAAATATGAGTTAAGTTATTTAAAGTGTTTTCTTGAAATACATATGTACTCATAATATCGTATAATTATTTTTTAAATTTAATTATAAATTGACTAAGGTAAAAACAGTTTAAGAGCAAAAACAGCTTGATCTTGACGTGTCGAGAGTAAAGCACTACACAAATACGTTTCGCGCTATGGTGCCATGCAAATGAGATCTGTGTCAGTAAAATAATTATAGGTATTGATTACTGTATTACGAAGCGACTTGGAAAACGAGATTGTACAAATGAATTAATGAAAAAATAAATGCGTACCCAGTTGACAGCTGACACTCTTGTTATAATTTACGGAACGTCAATTATATCGACGTCCTGTGACGGCGGATTAAATAGGATTCATTACTAACACGGATTGTCGCCATTTTATTCGTTTTTTTTAGTACTTACTGGCTAATATATTTTGGAACATTCAACTTTTTATACGAAAATTTATAAAGACTTTTTCTGTATCTATTATTATGGAAACGTATGATTTCCATTGAAATTCGAGTGTTAATGATTTATGCGAACTTCTATTAAAACAATGTATAGACAGTGACAAATGTTTCTGCGTCGCCGAATAAGATGAAAAAGAAAACCGTAATATGACAGCTTAAAAACCGCCAAAAATGTAGTTTGTCTGTCATTAGTATGCAACAGACTATCCAATGGTATTCAACAGGTATTCAATAGGTCAGTGCGTCAAGCGCATACCATAGATAACTAAACGTTAACACGTAGTAAACAAATTAGTACAAATTTCCTAATAAAGTACAATCTCGTTGGTTACCATGATACAATCCAGTGAATCATCAAGGCTTTAACACAATTAAACTGTTTTACATCATGATTTATCACTAATTAAAACGCCCTTGTAACGCTTTAGATATACTATGGTAAAGTTATGGTCGGTTTTTTTTTTAATTTTGATTTACTCTCTGACCACACTTTGGTCCGAATGAATCTCAATTTAATAGAGATATAGTTGACAGAATTTTTCGCAGGATTTTGGTGGTCTATCATGTAGTGTTTTAATATTTTGTATTTTTTTTTATAGTAAGGGTTTTAGCGTTATGGTCACAATCTTACCTGATATTAAGTGATGATATGGCCCAAGATGGTAGACACGCTAAACCTACTGAAATGGCTGGCTCTCAAATGCAACTGCCGGAAAATACCTATAGGTATTTGGCAGCAGGTTTTCAACCTGAGCGTGGTATTAGAGCCAGGACGGTATTAGAAAAAGCCCTATAACCATGCTATGGTTTCATCACGATGTTTTCCTTCACCAAAGCTCATGTTCATTACAGGGATTGGAACACACGTCCATAGTCGATCTTTCATTCGCATTTATAATATTTTTTTTGTATAATAACTCTTTTTTTTTTTTTTTTGAGAATACTAAGAACTTTTTGTTCGCGTGTGATGATGATGGCATGGTAATAAAAAAACGATACTGAAATATAGTCTGTACCGTAGTACGACTACGGTTACAATTACCTATTTGTATATAGGTTACAACAGTATGTACCTAATAACTATTAACAAAGTAAGTTTCAGGGCTACATTTTTTATCGACCGCACACAAGCTTACCTTACAAATGATGATGTAATTATGGCATAACCAGTAAAAATGGCGTGCGGCAGTGACGTCACACAAAATGGCGGACGGGTTGTTCACCCAATGGCACTATAAACCACAGGGCTGTCAGATTTATTGTATATTATTAGAATACTACCTTTAGCCGCAATTGTTCATGTGAAATTAAAACTTATTTATTAATTTCTTCCCGCTTTTGTAATTTTTCTCAACACACAGCTTTGATCCTTATGGTAATTGCGTGATGCCAGATAGCCTAAAGCCTTTCTTTATAATTGATCTATCAAACAAATCCAATTATTTTTGAAAACAAACAAACAATTTTTTCTGCTTTCTAGTATTAATGTAGATATAAATTGATCCAGGATATTGGTTTTGTGAACCATGCCTGATCTTTAAATGTTTTAAACCATAATTTAAATTATACCTGAAGGTATACGTATAAATTACGTAAATGGATGAAAGAAGCGGATTTATATCAGTAATCTCTGTATTTTATCATATTTATTATATATATTTCGGTATCTGATTTTATTTATATATGTAGATCAGCTCTCGGCCGAATCCAGAGGCACTCGTTCGTGGCAACTAGCTCGAGGATGCCAAAGTGGCCGAAGTTTTATTGGGCTATTGTTTATATACAACCATTGAGAATCGAACTTGAAATACAATGGTATACCTATGTTCAAAGTATGTCATATATTATTTAACATTCAAAATGAAAATAGGACTTTATAACTATGACAGCTATCTATATTAATTATTTATATTATTAAGCGGATAAGTATGTTTCGTAGAACGAGCTAATCCTAGAAAATACCAGTCGGAATTGATAAAAAAAAACTAGTGCAAGTAAATATTATTAGACAATTTTTGCCAGTTTTTGTAACTTTATTCAGTATAGCTTTAATTCTGTTGATGGTAGCGTGGTGTTAAATAGCCTAAAGCCTTCCACAATGATTAAAATCAATGTTTGAAATCCGGTTGGTAGGTAAATCCTAAGATTAGCACGTTGAAACAAACAAATAAACAAACTTTTCCCTTTATAATATTAATATAGATTTACCTTGAACAAAGCTGTCAAGTAAGTTTAGCTATTATATCGATAAAAATAATTGAATCATTTGAACAACCCTAGACAAAATAAGTGTGACACAAAAAATATTATGACGGTACTGAGATTATTTGCTACAAATAAGTGATATAAAAAGCCTATCTATATTTGTTTGCCGTCAAGTTTCGGTTTCCAAAAACCTATAGTTTGAACGCGCTTTTTTTGATACTTAAGGTTTAGCGTTATGGCCATAATGTCACCTGATCTTAAAAGACGATACGGCCCAAGTTGGTAGACACTAAACCTGTGGAGGAACTGGCTCTCAAGTGTAGCTGTAGGAACACACGTATTGGTATTTGGCGGCAGGTTTACAACTTGAGGGTGGTTGCTAGCCAAGCGGGCATTAGAAAAAGCCCTACCACCATGCTATGGTTTCATCAAGCTCTTTTCCTTCACCGAAAGCTCAAGCTCATTGTAAGCAGATTCGAACTCACGTTGACGCGAAGTCGTACACGCTACCACTGAGCTATCATCGCTTCAAAACTATCGCTATCTTAGAAACTATGAGTCGGATTTCAAAAATATTTTCATATTTGATAGAGCAATTTTTGAGTAAGGCATTAGGCTATTTAATATCACGCTATCGCCACTAGGAGCAAAGTTGTATTGAAAAAAGTTACTAAAGCTGATACTGATATTGTATATGAGAAAATAAGTTTGTTGGATCGTTTGTTACGCTTTCACGCCTAAACCGCTAAAATGATTATGATGAAAGTATACAGATAGATGGGAACCTGGAAATGCTGATAGGCAATTTTTCTCGCGAAAACTTTATTGCAAGTGGGGTACAGTGAGGGATAAAGTTTGTTTGAAACTTTTTATAGTATCATCAGATTTGTTTCACTAAATCAATATTAACGCGAGCGAAACCACGTGTAAAATCTAGTATTAAATAGTTTATCAAGTCGCGGACACAGGTGGTACGATATATTACTAGGTGTTTTTTTAATGTATCTACTATGTAAAGAAAAAATATATTGTAACACTGCAGTGGATTCGTTCCAATTAGCGTTCACAACGTAAACGCTCACGACCGCGATTTTTCTTGCATGCGAGCGTTACATTCATTAACTCAAGTGATGGAGTACGGGATTACCCGCTGAGGTTGATGTTTCGGATCTCGGTGTGAGTGAACATGATGACGTCATCTGAGACGTCTTAATCGCGACCACAATGGCCGTGCACATCATGAGGAACGGGTGAAGGAATGAGTGAAGCTTACGATAAGCTCAGAGAGATACGTAAGGCATTTGAGGTTGTCTCTGTAAAAATATAGAGCGAGAGAGAGGGACAGATCGAGGATGATGACGTAAGGGGGGGGGGGCTCACAAAATCTATACATATCGGAACAGTGGAGAGTATAAAAGTAATTCTTTTTTTATACTTAAGGTTTAACGTTATCGCCATAATCTCACCACATCTTAAGTGACGATACGGCCCAAGTTGGTAGACACGCTAAACCCGTCGAGGAACTGGCTCTCAAGTGCAATTGCCGGAACACACCTATTGGTATTTGGCGGCAGATTTTCAACTGGTTGGTGGTTGCTAGCCAGACGGGAAACCATAGCGTGATGGTAGAGCTCTTTCTAATGCCCACCTGGCTAGCTTCAACCCGCAAGTTGAAAATCTGTCGCGAAATACCAATAGGTGTGTTCATGCAGTTTGCCCTCTATTCCATAAAAAAAAGAGACAAAATTACAACCATCAAACATACATAAACCATTCTTAATAATGATTTACGGAATATAAAACGAAAATATAATGTTGTTATTAAAAAAATAACAATCTCTCGGTCCTTCGGTGAAGTTCCAACTACGACAAAGGTCCGATGTGTCCTTGAGTGCCTTGCCCTGACTGTATGCAATAACCATATTCGCATCATATTTATATTTTATACTAGTATGTGTAACTAACTACCGACCGTGTGATACTATATATACGTATATATAAGTATAATACAGTTCCTTTGACTGTCAACCAAGTCAAAAGCCGGAGCTGAAGTCGGAACCAGAGGTTTATAGTCTTCTTTATCGGAGTCGAAGTCGGAGGCGGATGCGACAGGGAGGTAGAGAACAAGACAGATATTTGTGTTAAATAAATAAATTACATATTATATAATATTATTCTATACTAGGAATTGTAACGGGTGACCATATCTGGTATAGGAAGGCCGTGTAGAGCAATCTTTTGAAAAATCAAACTATCTATTTCAATTGATTTAGGAATAGAAAAATCTCATTTATGATGTCTCGTCTGAAAGTCTTTAAAAAAAATTTTTTTTGCTTATGGAGAGACGGTTGACGTCTAGATTTGTTCTTCATTGTCAGTATCTACATTAATCAGTCTTCGTATGCGGACACATGCATAGATTATAAATGACTTTTTAAAGAAGTAGTTGTACCTTCATTTCATAAGTATGTTTTCTCGCAAATTTTACACTTTTCCCGTATGCGTGTCAATTTCACAGATATAATTATTTAAATCACTGCTTTTCGGGTTCATGGTTTTTCGTGTTGTAATTAATTTGTCTTTAACTAAAAATAAAATATACTAAAAATAACCAGCAATATAATAAATTATTAATCTCAATACACAACTCATAAGTTCAGTGGAAGGTCGGTACAAATGACAAAAGAAAATTTTGTTAAGGCAACGCAAGCGTGAGGGGATTCCCTGAGATACAAGTTAAATTTTATACGTACTTATTCTAGCCGCAGTTACTTGTTGTTTTGCGAACTCCGTTATAACCTCCGACTCAAAAGTACCGAAGCCGGGAAGTTCAGACCTTTTGGAATCGGAGTGGAAACACCGTAACATCCTTAACGTATAGCATTGTTATGACATCAATAGTTTAAAATATATATGATCATAGCGGTTACATATTTATTCATAAGACTACATAGTTTTCCTGTTTAAATATCAAATTAATAAGTAATAGAGATTAAAAACATAATTGTGCAGGCCGGCAGTGTTTTTGTTTATCCTTGTGGTTGATCTCGCTATACTATATAGTTTAATAACAAATTATTGTTTTACCAAATACAAAAACCAAGATAAACTTAATTATAGATCCAAAGTAGTTTTGAAACGATGATAGCTCAGTGATAGTGTGTACGACTTCGCGTCAAGGGACGTGGGTTCGAATCCAAGCACCTACAATGAGCTTGAGCTTTCGGTGAAGAAAAACATCGTGAGGAAACTATAGCTTGGTGGTAGGGCTTTTTCTAATGCCCGCCTGGGTAGCTACCACCCTCAAGTTGTAAACCTGCCGCCAAATACCAATAGGTATGTTCCGGCAGCAGCACTTGAGAGCCAGTTTCTCCACAGGTTTAGCGTGTCTACCAACTTGGGCCGTATCGTCACTTAAGATCAGGTGAGATTATGGCCATAACGCTAAAACCTTAACTATAAAAAAAAAGTCTATGCCTTAATCATTGAGAGGCATAATTATAGTTAAATTTTAATATAAAATGGTGTCCTGTGTTTATTTAAAACAATATAAATAAAAAAATGCGATATTCCGTGTCTATGGTCTTTTTTTTTATTATCCCTGTATTTTTGGCATGAGTGCCGACAACAGTGAATAAGGAAGCACTCGCATTATTCTATCTCGTAATAAAATAATTCTTTACCTCTATAATATTAGAAATATTTATTAATACATAACTTTTTAAATGACGTGTATAGTATGTATATTATGTTGGATGCACCCTCTGAAAGTATTCCTGGCATCATCCATGATTTTAAGGAGGTTTTAGTCAGTCGTGTAAACCTTCTTATTTTATTTCATAACCTTAAATTATTCATCCACATATTCTGTAATATCGTTGACATTTGACACGTTATTCTAAATAGCAACTAGAAACATGCATTTTTCGGTGTCAAGAAAACATAATATAGGTGCCAGTTTTTAGAACGATGCTGTAATGTTTACGGACGAAGTATCAATGGACGTGAGTTCAAATCAACCTGGAATGAACTTAAGCTTTCACTGAAGGAAATCATCGTGATAAAGCCACAGCACGGTGGTAACGTTTGTTGTTGAAACTCTGCCTCCAATACATATAGGTGTGTTCCGGCAGTTGCACTCGAGAGTCGGTCCCTCCACAAGCCTTAGTGTGTCCACTATCTTGAGCTACATCGTCACTTAAGACCAGGTGAGATTGTGGGCATAGCGCTAAACCTTAACTATATAAAAAATTACGATGTCAAAAGATTATGACAACAGTACGAAATTAGGCTCAAAATACATGCATTCTGTAGTCTCAACGAATTAAAAAACGACGTGCACGGCGTTAAATGTTGTTTTATTGATCATGTATATGCCACGGTTTAATTTTACCGCAATAAACAAAGAAAACAAAACTGGGTTGAAGCTATAATTTAGTTGTTATCGCTACATGTCTAATTGCTATATGACGATCGAAACTACGTACCTATGCTAAATGGCATGGTTAATCATATTTCCCTTTATTTCTTTTTAAATGTATGAACTCAACAATGTGAATAGTTTTTTTTTAATTGTTTAATCTACACATACAATAGAACGGTATGTTATTTGTTATATTTTTTTTTTGTATAAGTTTTTCCCTTGAGAAAGTAAAAGGCAAAGGTATCTAGACCCTGCAGCTAAATCAAATATTGTTTTATTGCAGACAATACTATCTTCTACAAGATAGTGACTCTCTTGATGAAGATCTCTCGGGAGTTTTTGTGGGAACTAATATATCATGTTTCGAATGATTATTTACAATTCACTTCATCTATGCCCCTCAGCTACACTACATTACGTAAAATGTTACCTTAATTTATTCAATGTAGGACTAAACAACTAAGTGTATGAGTTAAAATAAAAATCACATGATCGAGCAAGAACCCTCCAAAAACTCATTAGGTATAATATTCGTAGCAATAATATTCTTCCGATAGGACAAGCGAAGGTATATATCCATACTGCCAATTATAAGTGTTAAAACCATATAGAAACCAAATCAGTGCATTAAATCATTTTTTTTTTAATTATAATCAGAGTGCTATTTATTATCTAGATTAAAAATATTTTATTGCGACTGTTTGTACGTATATTATTTAAATTTTGTATAGATTGTACGATATTGCTTTACAAACGAGAGCATTTTGATGCCATAGAGTTGCAAATCTATCGCCAAATAGCTATTAGTATATTCCGGCGATTGCATTTGAGAGCCAAACCCTTGCACTAGGCTTAGCGTGTCTACCAATATAACGCACATCACTTAACATCAGGTGAGACTATGACCACAACGCTAAATCTATCAAATATAAAACGTCTGGATAAAGTACTTCACATATTACTTTACCCGAGTTTCTTTTAACCGAATAAACTCCCCACTAATGACAATGCATTCGAAGCACAGTTCAAACAATTTAAATACTTATGCATACAAAGTGACTTAATGATGTCTACCGAATTAGATATATTTAACCGTGAAACACTGTAACAGCTGTTTTTGGTATATCAATTAGTATTAACTACACATCGTGTCTAGACACTCCAAGTACATATTTAGTAAGGGCGCTGATGTAATTCAAAAAGCGTTTTTTTTGGTGTAGCGTTATGGCTACAATCTTATTTAATGTTAAATAACGATGTGGCTTAAGATAGTGGACACTATAGGCCTAGTGGAGGTACTGGCTCTCATGTGTAACTGTCGGAACACACCTTCAGGTATTTGGTGGTTGATTTTCACCTTGAAGGTGGTAGCTAGCCAGGCGGGCATCAGAGAAAACCGTACCAACGTCTTGTGGTTTCTTTATGATGTTTTCTATCACCAAAAGCTCAGGATCATTGCAAATCATTGCAAAACTAGCAAATAAATTAAGATTTGTTTTTTTTTAATATAATTTGTATGCTATAGATATAATCTCACCTAATGTTAAGTAATTATATGGCTCAAGATTATTGACAGGTAAAGCCCAGTGGAGAGACTGGCTCCCAAGTGAGATTGCCGGAACACAATTATGTGTATATTGTGGCTGGTTTTCAACTTGAGGGTGGTAGCTAACCAGGCGGGCAATACCAAATACCCTAACATCTATACCATACCATCTATGCTAAGATTTTAACACGATGTCTTCCTTCACCTGGAATTCAGGCTCATGGCAGGGGGCCGAAATCACGTCCACCATTGCTGTTAATTGTGCTTACGGTAAAGAAGTACACAGACTCTTCTACTTTTTGGAAAAATAGTACTCAAGCTGGTACAATATTAAATTATTCAATATCATGCGAACGCAGACGCGGACATAACTAGTATATTAATCAGTCGATATGATTGATATACTGAAAAATTAGCTACTATATTCAGTTAAACCATGTGTAAGTAAAATTAAAATAAAGACCGCATTTGTAATACAGAAGAACCACATACATACACAATGTTTGGAATTAGAATAGCATTAGAATAATACTTTCGCCGCATAAATAACTTCTACAGCGTTCAAGATAAATAAAACATGAAATTAATTAAGAACATTAACGTAATATTTTCTATGCTAAGGAAAAAACACGATTTAATTACTGCAAAATAATCGAATAAAAATTATCTGTTCCTATATTTTTTTAAACTAGGTACACTTACATGTTGTCGTAAAAACAAATTAATTTGTAACAAAACAGAAATCAATAATATTAGAAATGAAAAGATGTCTAATTGCAATCCATTCCACCCCTTGTGTTATCGGTCCATGTTACCATTGGTTACGGGTTATTTATTAACTGTAATAATAATATAAACGTGTTGTATGAAGCTGAATAAATCAATGACCATTGTCATACGATATTTTTTTTTTTTTTTTTAAAACCTTCATCTTTACTAATGCTCTTACACTACGTTAATCCAGCCAATCGATTACATCTAAAATACGATATAATAAAAATATATTTATACATATTCTCACCGCAAATCAGATCCAAAACAATACAATTATCATGTAATATACGATTGATCAAATTTCAAACAAAATCGAAACCGCGACAACGCGAACTACACCGCTATTGTGTTGTACAGTTTGTTGTGTTAATTGCCACGTTTTTTTTTAATTATTATTTTACAAAACATTACAATAACACTATGTCATTGGAGCGCGGAGATCGATAAGAACGAACGCATAAAACGTCCCTCGACTGACAACACCAGTGCCGCACTAACAGATTATAACGTATACAAGGCGCGAGGCAACAGCCTGAATATGCCTTGGTAGTCATAAGCGACAAAATGGCGTGCTTATTTCGAGTTTGCGCAATGCGAACGAACAGCGCTTTCCGCGGCCATGAAACCATGGTAAAACAATAATTATGTTCTTATTTCTACGCATATTTAACTCTGTAATTTTTTATTTTCAAATTTATACAAAAACCGGTACATGGGCAATAATTAGTACCGCCAAAACAATGATTACTTTTTTTATAATAATGATTGATCCTATAATAATGTTATAAAATATACTATTAGAATCTTATATGAAATCTCTATACGTGACCATGAATATACGCGGTTATAAACTTAATTTGATACTAGCGTCAGACGTAAATTACCCATATTTGCAACCAGAGCTGGATAAGTAGGACATTTTGGCATCTTTATTAATATTTCTTTAGGACTAGCTATGCTCGCGACTTTGTTCGAGTGCAATTAAAATTATATTTAATCACTTTTGCCCGTTTTTGTAATTTTTTTCAATACAACTTTGCTCTTATTGGTTCTCTAACTTGACAGTCTTCCTCTACGTTTGCTTTATCAAATACAATAGTAATTTATGAAATCAGACCGCTGGTAGTTACTAATTAGTGCGTTCAAGCAAACTTTTCCGTTTTATAATTTTAATTAAGTTTTACCTGCGGCTTCGCTTGCATTGCTATAGGTTTTGTTGAACAACTTTGATTAAGCAATAAAAAGTTTCATACAAAGTTTACCCCCTCTTTACCCCCACTTCCAATAATGTTTCCGCGAGAAAAAGTAGCCTATAACCGTCTCCAGGTTCCCATCTATATTTGTATCAAAATTCATCATAATCTATACAACGGTTTAGGCGTGAAAGCGTAGCAAACAGACTCACTTTCGTATTTATAATATTAATACGGATATCAAAGAGATTCTATTTAATTAAAAAAAATACTGTCACTATTAGTCCAGCGAAATTAGGGGTTAAATTGTTCCCACCTGGGAACAAGAGATATCGGATCGGAACGTGTAAAAAAATATATTTTGGCCCCTAAAACTTGTCTCAGAATTTACTTATCGTAGGGTGTCGACAACTACAGATATTCCAAGGTCAAAGGTCAAGAAATCGATTATTTACAAATTTATTGCAAATATCTCGTTTTTTATGAGTTTTATGCTTTTGTATTCATGATAAATATTGTAAATGATTAAATTCTCTACAACTTTTGTATATACATCTTTTTTATATCTTAAACAATTTTTAAGATAGGGGGCAGAGCGTGCGCAGTGTTTAGCCTATTATAGTATCATTCGAGGATAGGGTTAACAGATGACAGGAATCTTCCTGAGATGTCCAGAATTTCAACTGCCTATCGGAAAAATAGGGAAAATTGGATATTGTCAGAAATTAAACAAAAAAAGAAAACATAAGAAAAAAAAAATTAAAGAATAAAATCTAATAATTAGCAATCAAGTAATTGTTTATTCATTAATTATTCATCTGAACCTCGTACCACGCATGCATATTCAAGTTTACCCGCTAGTTTTTAAAATAAGATACTATTAATTTATTTTCCGATCTGGTAACGTTATTCGAGGTCAACATGTTTGTCCTGTCCCGGTTAAAAACACACCGTATGCAGTTAAACGTAGAGTTAAACGTCCGTCATTACTATAAACAATTTATAACGATTATTATTACTAGTACATAGAAACATTACAATACATAGATATTAAACTGATTCTCCTGAAACCGCAATTGCTGTATAAATTAGGAGACGTATCGTTGTTTAACAATTTATAATGTTCGAGTTGAACGAGTTCAAACAGGTATTTAAGAGGTCCAAGAACACAATAAATGAATAAATAGAAAAATAATCTAAAAGAACTGAATACCACAATAATACCACGCGGACGTGACTTCGGTGTCACAATTTCACGATGACACCTGTAACATCAAGAAACAAAAGATTTTATAGCCTCTTATATCTGTCGGATCGTGAGGTCGTAGAACTGTTTCTTTGTCGCCGTGTTCCCTCCTTCCTATGATATTGGGTACCTACTTCAAAAGAGGCGTGAAGAGGTACTTAACCAGGCCAATATAACACCGGTGAATGGCAGTGAATTTTGTTTCATTGTCAGTCGTCACTAATTTGGATTGTACTGTACTTAACATCAAATACAGTTACTATGCTGGGCAACTAAAAAAAATGCGTGAGTGTCGTGAAACACTCTGTTGGAACGAAGTTCCTTACGTAGTACATTAATATTGACAAACGTGTTATATTATCGATTAACAAATACAAATAAATGAACTACTAGAGTCCGAGAGCAATTAAACGAAACTCTGAGATAAATAATAATAAATTTAAGAAATGGTAGGAAGATTCGTAATTAATATATATTTCTAGTTGAGAAAATAAACATTTTATTGTACATTATTCAATTTATATAATACATATAATTCGTGTTCTGATATAGACAGAAACCATTGTAAGGTGTGACGTCAATCAGTATACTGAAAAACTGTTCCTTTATAGTAAGCTATACTGGTTAATGTTTAAAACGGAACGCAATCCAGTATACTGTCATCTATGTTTATTTATTGTCAGTTTAGTGTCAGTAGTATTGTTCAGTTACATTCATTTTATACAAAGTATTGGTTTTATTCTGCAATAAAGACAATATTTTGATAATTTCCATGTTTGTTTTAATGACTCGTATCTTTGAATAACAATATACAAATAATCAACAGCACAAGCTGTCAGATTTCTGAACAGTACAAAAATGGCGACGATCTATGACGTCATATATTTCTATAGGTTACTGCGGTCAGCAGGAACGAATTTCTTCCCAGTAACCGTAACACATTGCTCGCAGAACCGATGTCCGATGGAGACAACGGGTTCTCGAATGGCTACCACGTACCGGAAGACGTAGCGTGAGTAGGCCCCCCACAAAGTGGACCGACGACCTGGTGAAGGTCGCGGGATACGCTAGATGCGGTTGGCGCAAGACCGGTCTTCGTGGAGATCTTTGGGGGAGACCTATGTCTAGCATTACACGTCTTTCGGTTGAATAGATGGATGGATGGAACAGTTCTGAATAGTGGGGTCAATGTATATCAGAAAACAACCTATTTTTCAATCTTTTGTAGCTAACGTTGTTGTGACGCGTATGACATGTAAAAAACAGTATCTGTGTTGCCGGTGAGAACTATCTGGCTCTCTTGAGCCAATAGGCACGCACCTATGACTGGGCACAGTTAATAGCGTACCTGCTATGGGTAACTGTCTACACCAGGGATTCCCAAAGTGTGAGCCGCGTCGACCTGTTGCACCGTAGAGGTAAGAAGGGCGCCGTGAAGCGATTCTCTTTACCATTCTCGTAGCATTGTACCTATCTATTTCGACCAGCTAGATACGTTATGTCGCCGCACCGCGACAAAACAGTAACTTGTATATGCGCCTCAAACTGAACAAGATTGGCAAACTCTGGTCTACACTATAGATATATAGTGCAATACAAAACAGACAAAAAAGGGGTCGCGCCTCGTACAGGATAAATCTTACATTTCAATTTGTCTAGCCTCAACTCGTATCGTGCGATAAGGAATTTCGTTCCAATAATTGATCAATGTACAGAATATATAGAGCATAACTATCCGGTATAATGAGTCCCATATTTTATCCCACTGCAGTCTGGAACAAACTAAGCAAACAAAAGTAACAAAGCACATGCGCGGGACACGAAAATAATACAATAAAGAAATTAATTGCAAAATGGTGGAAATAAAAACAACACGGTAAAGAAACTACCAAAATCATCTTTTTTGTCAGTTAGACAACAGTTCTAAATTATATAGAATAAGAGGTCTTCTATTCCAAAACTCTTTTAGAAATCGGTGTTAGTATTTAATCCACACAAGTACCTAGTTGGGTAATGCATTTAATATCGAAGGTACTTCCAAATACGCATAACATAGAAGTTGTTATAACTTAGTAGCAGGTAGGTATATTTTACCTATGTTTTGTTTTTTTATTTTAACCCACGAACTTGATTATTTTATTCATTTATATAATATCGGTAATAACTATTGTAAATGCAAACATTAAACCATGATGTAAAAAAAATGTAAAAAAGGTATAAACATGCAGATCGAGTTTGTAACTGGTTCTTCTAGATGACTGCTTTACTTTTCGAATCAGTAGTATTTATGACGTTCATAAGCACTTTCTTAGAGCCTAAATTGAATTAAGATTTTTAATTTGATTATGTATTATTGGTAGTATTCTTGGGTGCATGATTTGTTAGTTACTATAAAAATACCCTATGAAGTTCTTACATTTTTTTTCGAACTGACACGTTGTTAGACCTATAGGCCTTGACAGCTTCACCGAACGTTTTAGGGCGAGCGCTGAGGGTAGTCAGTTCCGAGGAAGCGGGAGCAAGGGTTCCAGAATGGTCGATCCTCGGCTTGGGTTGCTGCTAAAAAATAAACAAAGATTCACGAGCCTCACTAACCAACAGGTCCTAACAAATTAATTCAGTTCTGACACGAGATTAGGGCGTTGCATGAACGATGAAGATTTACATAATATTCTACTATGACATGGAATAATATTGTTTAAACAGCTCGCCATTAAGTCTAAATCAGTGTTTCCTAAACTTAACTTTCGCACACTTTAGGAAATATTGAACAGGCAACACCCAGCACAAATTCTTCATCAAAAATTTTTACTGATGCTTAAAATTAGTATAACCAAATGAAAGGGTCTTTTAAAGACACTTTATTTGACGTTTTATATTTTTAAGTAATGCAAAATAAACATTTTCAGTCAATGACAACAAGCACATGAAACATTTGATTTAATATTAGGTATAGTTGGACTTCTTTTAACAAGTTTGAAATGTTTGGACTGTGTGTATTATTGCGACTGATTTGCAATGTTTACAGAATGTAGAGCCGAAAATATAATGTGTAAGTCCTTCGTATGAAAAACTTATTATTTGCAATGCTAGGGATATTAAAATTCATATTTATTCTTTAGGTAAGAAATAAAAAATACCCTCCCCTTTAAAAAGTCATCTCGCAAGTTATACAATACCTATGTATACATTTGCCGTTGCTGGTAGTGCACTAAAAAAACTGAAATTATGAACTTTATTTTATGTTGTTGTTAAACAGAGTCCACCGCGTTTGTTTATCTGTCTGTCTGTTCGCTATAATCTGAAAGACTACTGAACAGATTTTCATTCGGTTTTCACCAATAGACAGAGTGATTTAGGAAGGTTTACATTTACAATTTGTTAAGGTTTATGAGGAAATTTGATGATGATTGGTAAAAATGTCTGGAAAAATCAAGCTGTCTGTGATCTTTGACACATTGCGTAGGGAACGGTTGACAACTAAGAATAGTTAAAAATAATTAAAAACTGTATATGACATTTGACAATTGGAACTTCATTTGAATACTCGTTGGTCTTACAATACAGTTTTTATCATAAATTTGTAACCGGTTTTTACATTTCGACGCCATTTATAATATACCATAAAAATATTATACATAATAATATGAATCTTTATATATAAAATTCTCGTGTCACCATGTTACTTGCCATACAACTCTGCAACAGGCTGAACGATTTTTATGAAATTTTATATGTATATGTGTAAGTGAATCGTATAAATTTATCAGAATCGCGTACATTTTGTTGCTAAAATTTAAATAGTAATGATAAATAAGATTCTAAACAAGCCTTTAAATGCCTGAAGTAGATGCCTTGTTCTTTTTTATTCTTGGCAACTCAGTCCTCTATAGAGACTATTACTGCCATTTTCAAGTGATAAGATTTGGGCATTTTGGGCAGATAAAACTATCTTAATCAAGATCGCCATCTTGTTGAAGTTGTCTTGGGAGTTTTGTGGAAATTAATATATCATACCCCGAAGGATTAGTCATAATTTACTTAAGTTATACTCTTCAACTACACTACATCACGTAAAATGTCGCGTAAATTACACAATACAGGGCTGAATAACTAAGTATACGAATAAAAATAAAAATGACAACATGACAAATCAAGATCCCTCGAAAAACTCTCATTAAAATACGTAATAGGCAATATTCAAAGAACACAGAACTACTTTTTTTTTAAATAGATTAAAATCCCAATATTTCACAGTTAAACTCTATGTCACTAGAAAATAATCTTGTTTAGAAAAAGACGATGTTTATATTTATATATTTTTATAATATTGAGATTTTTATAAACTTTGTGTCCACTATCTTATCTGATGTTAAGTGACATTGTTTTTGAAGATGGTAGACACGCTAATCCTAGTGCAGTAGACGTACTGGTTCTCAAATATACCTGCCGAAACACACTTATGAATATTTGACAGCTGATTTTCAATTTGAGGGTGCTAGCTGTTTTTCTTCTCGTACAGCTCAGGCTCATCGCAGGAATTCGAACTCGCATCCATTGATGCAGTGTCCGTGGACACTACCAAGTCAGCCAATCATAGTTTTGTCATAATATTATTCATAAAAATGCTAAAGCAAAAAAAATTACCATTTCATAGTCTGCATGATTAGAATAATCTTAATAAAACCTTTTGGGTAGTTAAAATTAATAATTAAAATCCACTCCAAAAAGTGTGTTATTTTTATATATTTTTTTATATGATTCAATATGAATATGGATCGATATGCGGCGCCTCGATCACCGCCACTATATGTGGACTGACCTTTTGCAAATAAAAAAAAAGATTCAAATCGATAACTAATTTAAAATTCGATTTTCAAGAGAATTTCCTTGATAATTTTTATTCAGACATTATAAGAGAGATTTGGCTCATGTAGTCGAACTAATCGTAATTTATATGAATAACACAGTTAAACAATAATAATACAATACAAACTCATTTCTGGAACTCTGATTCTACGAAGAAGTCCCTATCAAATCGAACTCATCGATCCTGAAAGATATAATATTGACAAATGTTTTTGTATATTACTATAAAGCATACGTACCTGCTAATAATGTAATTTTTATTTTTTTAGATTTTTTAAGCCTTTCTCGTAATGCATCTTTCTCGTATGCATTCAAATAAATGTGAAGCAATATATTCAGTATCAAATTTACAGTCATGGTATAAATAATCACTGAAAGCAACAATGATATTATACAAAAGTATAATTAATATCGTTAAATATACATTATTCTTATATCGCTTAAAATAAACGTTTAACTAAAATTAAGATTCATTAAATTTATATACAACATGGGCAACACTGAATGTCAATGTCACTGTCATCCAGCTACGAAAAACTGTTTTCTATAATTTGGCGCTTAGTTCGTAAATTATTTTTATATTGTTCAAACATAAATAACATGGCTGAAAAACTAGAAGATCTTAATTTGCCCATGACAGTCGTCACAAGAATAGTTAAGGAAGCGTTACCTGAAGGTGTTTCCATATCAAAAGAGGCGAGGACCGGTCTCGCGAAAGCAGCGTCGGTTTTCGTGCTGTACGTTACTTCGGCGGCAACAAATATTGTTAAAAACAAGAAAAGGAAGGCGTTAACAGGCCAAGATGTCCTCGACGCTATGAAAGATATAGAATTCGATAGGTTCGTCCAAACTTTAGGCGAATCACTAGAACAATATAAACAGATCGCTTCAGCACGTAAATCCGCGTCTGGCAAGAAAAAAGAAGAAACCGAAGACACAGAGGTGATAGAAGACGATTAATGACCATGTAAATATGTTAAGGTAATTTTAAGAGTTTGTTAATAAAAATGTATAGAAATGTGAAATTTGTTTCAACATTAAATTCTAAACATATGTCTACTGAAAAAGCCACCTATTAAAAAAAAATAAACATCAGAAGTACGAGTACGAGATTTCAAGTTTAAAGTTGTCAGTTATATATAACAAGTATAAAAAATTCTTTAATAAGTTTATACTTTGTAAGGTCAGTGTGGGGAAGTCATTGGCTTATATAATTTCAATATAGAATTCAATTGTAATTCAGTATTACCGAATGATCCCTTATAATCATAGGCATTCAAGAACTCTACAAATGTCTGTTGTATGATGTTTCCTCACTGACAATCTTCTCTGTGTTGACCTTATACAACTTTAAGAGAACAATTCTTTTAACTGGATTTCATCAATGTTGCATAATTAATAACACCCTATACGCTGAGGTATATTTCATTCTGGGATTGATCATTGTACATTCGTAATTGAGGGGATCTTTACCCAACTTGATTTTGATCACCGTACACTTGGTTTTATGAACTTGTGTCATAGGTCTTTGTTTTAACACATTGTATCTTTAGCCAATATACATTGGGTAGTTGAGAGGATTTTAACCTCTAATAAAACTACCTATTGGTGATCACTCTTTATTTTCCCAAACTAAGTAACACAGTTTTAAACCGATGATAGATCAGTGGCAGCGTGTATGGACTCCACGTCAAGGGATGTGAGTTTGAATCCACTTATAATAACCTTGAGCTTTTGTGAAGGAAAACATTGTGAGGAAACCACAGCATGGTATTATTGGTTTTTCTAATGCCGATCTGGATAGCAATCAGGCGGTTCTGCCACCAAGTACCAATAGATGTGTTCTGGCAATCGTACTTGAGAGTCAGTCCCTCCACAGGTTTAGAGTATCCACAAACGTGGGCCATATTGTCACTTCAGATCAGGTGAGATTATGGCCATCATTCTCAACCTTAACTATAAGAATCAAAGTTGTTATGCTTAATCCGATCATCACAGTATAATCCAATAACAATGATACATCTGCCACATCAATGAGCATGCCTCTTGACAGCTGGATAGATTCGTCTGTTCTCAAAATCAGCTTGCCCTTGGTGGTTATGACCCAAATAGTACAACGACTGCTCAGTTAAACATCTTTTTGAATCACTGTTAAGATATGTCTTTTGACTGGCAGAAATGTAAAAATACTTCCTAATCTTTTATTCATAAGCTGAATGCAGGGGTATCATAGTGGTTCTATTGAGTATTTCTCAAACTGACCAGATGAGCTTCAGCCACCCTGGATAGAGAGGCTTCATTACAAAAGAGGTCTATATCCCACCTGCCCCACTATAGATAAATCCTTTGGTTTTTGTCAATGTTGTGAAAAAATACACTTACATACTTCCCATGTTTCAAATAATCATCAAAAATCAAATAACCACTAAAAACATACAATGACAACCATCAATGCCCCTATTACTAACTGTGGGACTGATTTAAAACTTTGTTGAGTCCCTGGACCCTCCCATCTCATCTGGATGTCAAATTATTTTAGAGCAAGTTATCATCATGGAGATATTTCTAATGAAAATAAAGATTTTTTTAATGCTTTATGGGTTTAGCATTATGGCTACAATCTCGCCTAACGTTAAGTAACAATATGGTCCAAGATGGTGATTATACTAAGCCTAGTGCAGGAACTGGCTCATAACGCATCTATATAGATATTTGAAGGGAGATTATCTACTTGAGGGTGCTAGAGAGCCAAGTGGGCAGTATGGTACAGTTTCCACACAGTGTTTTCTGTCACGGAAAGCACAGGCTCATTAAGGTGGATTCAAATTCTGGTCCAAAACAAGGCTTATACAGTGTTTTATCAAGAGTAAACTCGAAATAAATAAAACAAACCAATTCTCTCAATTATCACTTTATTCAGGAATAAAATCTTTCTGAAATAAACCTTGAATTATTGTGGTCGACCTTCACCCGAGCTCTAGCTAAGAGTAAACACATCTCTGCTCCATAACGAAAATATACTCTAATTTGTTATAATCTCTATAATCTAATATTACATTTGTTTAATTCTTTTCATTAATATTATTTTTTTGAAAATTTTCAAAAGACTTAAAATTAAATTATGTACTACCCAGAGAGATACAAGCGGAAAGTTAAAAATTATTTTTATTATGGAAAGACTGTTTGTGTTGCTAAGAAATATGATGATTACAAGCATAGACATTATAGAAATGACAAAAAAAATATAAGAGAAGAAAATTACATTATTTCTCTAAGTTTATTTTTAACCTAAAGTTACTAATATTATATTGTCATGGTAAGTAAATATATTGGTACAGTTTAACCCTCAAATGCACATGCAAATGTAATGTATTCTTTAGATGAATAATTTTTTTTTGGTAACCTTTTTAAGATAATATCTATGAGTATTATTATTTGTACTGTAATGATTTCTTTAATGAAACATAAACAAATTAAGCATTTCAGGGTTAATTTTTACCATTTAATGGGGATTTATTTATTCTGTCCAAATAGCCCTTTGGCGTAAATCCTACAATTTGTTTACAAATATCTCAGAATAACAATTGTGCCTGAACTTATATTATATCCATGGAAAGACTGCATGTACTGTGTACTTATCATGCCACCGTAATATAAATAACGGAAAATTATTTTATGTATAAAAGTAAATAATCCTTTTTATTAGTCCATTATTGTCCTTTTGAAAATGCTGATAATTATCAATAAAAAGACAAAAATAATTTCCTAAAATTAACTTACATTTTTTCAATATAAACATACATTTAGCTTAATAGAAGTTTTTGATGATTATGTATAGGGATTAGCCAAAGAACTAATGGACAAAAACAGATGTCTTTAAAGATCATGCTTAGAATAGTATTAGATACGTCTCTATATTATAAAGAATAAATATCTGAGATATAATGTTTTTTCCTATGGCATGGTGTACTAAGCATATTCAATAAGTATGAAAAACATCTTTAAGAACATATCAGAGACTTAACAGCATAGAACATGATCAGCAAAAGAGTTTAAAAAACATCTCTCTTTGTTGCCGAAATATTATTTTTAGTAATATAATCAGTAATAAATGTCGAAAATGCAAGTTATGGCTGGAAATAGTGTACAGAATATTCAACTTTGAGGGTAGATCAAAATTAATTTAGTTTCGTGTTTTTAATATTTGTTTACCAGGCGCGGATCCAGAGGGGTTGGGCTATAGGACTTATAACCCCTAAATGATGTACAAATTTTGTTTTGTTAATCTGTTTGACTTTGAATCTTCAAGAGACCTCAAATCTCACTCTAGATTCGTGCCTGGATAACAACATGACGGCGAACAAATCATACGCATATCTAAACGTATTTACATTGCATTTTATATTAACGCGTATGAAAATAAATAGATGTAAGAGCATTTGATGCGAACTTTTTAAAAGTCTACATTTTATAATTTTTAATTTTATTACACTCTTTTATAAGAACAGACTTTCATTATGAGACACGTTTCCTTTATGAATCTAAATGAGTAATAATATATTTTTTTAATATAATATATAATTTGTATTTGTTACAGGCTGTGACATGACATAAAGGTTACATTAATTATTATTGTTTCTTACTAGTTACGTAAAAGATAACGGATTAGATTTTTACGAATCAAATCTTCGACTGTCATTTAAATTCGTAGACAATTTCGCTCAAAAATACCGTGATATTATTGGTAATCACTGCTCCGCTGGATTATACGATACATGCATTTTTTTTATTTCTCGTCCCTACAATGTAACCTTTATCCCGTGTCTACCTCTATTTTAACACGTCTACCTATGTACTAGAAAAATCTGAAATATATTTCAAATATTGGTGTTCAATAATCTTAAAATCTAGGATCTATTCAAAAATACTCATCTAGGAAAACACCTAGAACGCTAAGCGGGTCTAACATAGGACTAATTTAATATTTATTTATACCCAAAGCGAGTTACCGGTATCAGACATACAAACTGTATGTAAAGAGATGTAGGTATAGGTCAGAGATATTTTTTGAAGGGCTAAAGTTTGCTAAATTGGGTGCTGCGGCAATAATCAGGGAAACTTAGTTGAAAATTATGAAATTGTGCCTTATGTCTTCGTTTGACGTCTCAAAAATGACACCAGTCAAAAGGGCGTTAGTGTCTGAGTTGACATTCCATTATAGACCTTATTGATATATAAAATCATTAAGGCTACCTCTCCGTACCGCAAAATATTTTTCACCGATAAAGTTGCCACGGTTAAAAATGTTTGATAACCGTTGTTCTAGAGAACGTGTGGGCGCTGTATCTGGCAACTTTAAATCGTTCTATCGTTCACCAAGAAAATCGGCATCTGTATGGATTTATTCAAAGAGTAACTTATTGATGTAAGAGGCCATTCAAGCAATATAATGATTGCATGAATATAAGAATATAATGCATTTTGCGTAACTACCCCCCCCCCCTCCTCGAAGTTGGTAGACAAGCTAAATCTATGGAAGAACTGGGTCTTAAGTGCAACTCCCGGAATATAACTTTTGGTATTTAGCGACAGATTTTCAAGGTCGCTAGCCAGGCGGGCATTAGGAAATGTCCTACCACCATTTGTGATATTTTTTTTTACGTAGACATTTTTTTATCACGTCAAAAGCCGCGAGTTCGAATCCAACCACCTACTGAGCTTGAGCTTTCGGTGAAGGAAAACATCGTGAGGAGACTATAGCATGGTGGTAGGGCTTTTTCTAATGCCCGCCTGGCGAGCAACCACCCTCAAGTTGAAAATCTGCCACCAAATACCAATAGGTGTGTTCCGGCAGCTGCATTTGAGAGCCAGTTCCTCCACAGATTTAACGTGTCTACTAACTTGGGCCGTATCGAGATTATGGCCATAATACTAAAACCATAAGTATATATAAAAAAAAAGCCAGTCTCACACTCTGCGATACCAGCTTCATAGAATAAGTACATACTGATATTTAGTTTGCTCATATCATATGATTAAAATTATTTTTTTAGATACCTGTAAATTTATGTTTTTTTACACACATTCATACACTTCATTGTATATATATATTTTTAAAGTTGCTATAGAAGACCTCATGAGAACGACAAGCATTAACAGATATTTTAGGGATCCCTGAAACATTCTTTTCACTATCGAGCATACACAAGTAGGATGACCATATCTCGCGATCGGTCGTCGGAAACGTGGGAATGATCTTAGACCATTATAGACATGGTCTACGGGGTAATTTTCTAAGGGCAGTTCTTCGCCCTTACAGTAATGCACAAGTCCTTGGCGTTCGTATGCAACCAGCGTACGTTACGTTTCGTTCGTAGAGTTCTGTGGATTCGCCGCAGTGTTACCAGATAGAAATTTCAAACTACCGTGTCAGCGGTCTAATGTTGCCGTGTTTTAAGTATAATAACCTTGAATCTGTTTTCGTATTTTCTACGTATAATATCGTATAAATGTGAAAGAAAATAGAACGTTTTTTGTTATTCTTTCATACTTTTTTCTATTCTACTAAAAGTTCCACTGTTTAGTCATAAATACAAGAAGTCATTTTGAAACATCAAGACAATTTCCATTTCGCTGAATATATTATTGAGGTAAAATGTTTCCTTAAATGCCTGGCATGCACCCCCGCCCCTTAGAGCAGGCCCTGATGGGGCTATAGACGAGTAATTGAAAGGGAAGATCTTATTACTAACCTCACTTGAAAATCGTTAAATATTAATATACTAAACCGGTAACGCGCTTCAGGTACCCGAATATAATCTTATAACAGCCAATCTCAGTCCAAATGCCAATAATGTACAGGGCCGGAGTTAGCACATAACAGGGCCCTTTGCCAACTCGATATATATATTTTTTTCGTAACAATAAACGAACCAACTTATGGTCAGTGCGTTGAAAATAGTTTTTGTTAAACCTCAGCGTTTCTCAACCTTTTGATCCGGCCCTAAAATTACGAAAAAGAAGTACTACGTCATTGAAAAATAACCTAATTTATTACGTAATTCTATTCTATTTACACTCATAAAATTTCAAGTTAAAATTGGATTTCATTTTTAATTTATTCATTTTTATATTTTATAATCATTTTTAATGTAGTCCTCATTCAATATAATATTATTAAAATGCGATTGAATACTGAACCGATTTCGATGGTAAATAATTTTTTGACAAAAATAAAAAGGTGTGTTTGTAAGAACACACGCCAAGAAAAACAATTCACCAAGGCGAGTTCAAAAATCAATTTAACGTATTAAACCGTATTCGCACGGCACATACGATATTTAAGTCGATATTGAATGCGACTGATGCGTCACGCTCTCCCATGTAACGCGTCGACTATATCTCTCGCCCCGGTAGTCGACTCAGACCGAATTTACTCGAACAAGCGTTACATAGACGAACGTGACAACTCAGTCTCATTCAATACTCACAAAATAAAGTGCTCAGAACACATTAAGTTTTCACATCCAAGAAAGAGGACAGTGTTAAAACTTTTTAACCCAAAAGTGTTATTTTTTTACACTCCCCTGATGTCCGTAAACACAATGAAACTTATCCATTATAAAGATTAAAAAAAATTGATAAATTATGCGACAAAATACCTAAAACATGAAAAAAAAACACATCATAACAAAAAACTGAAAGTTTCAAAGAAACTCACTGAAAACTAAAAGGTATAAATTAACAAAAACAAAATCATAAATTTTACAAAATATGTTTATTGGGAAGTTATAAATAAAACGGGGGATTATTTTAAAGCGATACATTCATGATCAAATATAATATATTACATAAAGATATCAAGCCTTTTCAGGAAAATCGTCGTAAGCGACAATTTACACTTTCTACACGACACGAGGTTTTTCATCCCTAATTAAAAAGTATTTATGATATCTTTATTAGAAAATATGACACGTTGTTTTTAATTAATTACTGATCTATTAAAATAACCGCTACGAACATACTGCATCTAAGTTACAAAGATAATTTTTTGGCGGATACAATTAAAATACATTTTTCAGAGATTTTTGACACTTACGAAATTTTTCTTGAAAAGGCTCGATATGTCGATAAAAAACTTAACCCACAAAACCCCTTCTATCATTTGTATATTTATTTAAATTGCAACTGTATGAAAGCATTTTTATTGGTTGTATAGTAAATGACCCGGCGAATTGTCAACTTATAAATTCGTTAAGATAAATAGAAACGGCTATATTTCTTTTGGTTATTGAAAGAAACTTGTTTATAACGTCAATGAATTGAATGTCTCTTAATTATATGAAATTTAAATGTAGATGGATTCGAAACCACGTCCCTTCACGCGGCACACGTACACAATACCAACTGAGCTATCATCGTTTTTTCATTACTTTTGATATTATGTAATTTAAGAAAAATGTGTCTTTTTTTTAAACAAACCTTGTCTCATTGATTATCATGAACAGAATAAAAAAAATGATTGAATTTGATACAGTCGTTCGGACGTTATGCGCGTACATACATTTCAGCGAGTTATTAAGATTTATTTCAGATTTTGTAAGTTAAGTTTCTATCACATTAATACGTTTTCAACTAACACAGCGGTAGGTAGTGATGGGTGATAGAAAAGTTGTAATCGATAAAAATCGTGTATATTTGAAAATATTTGAACATAAAAACAAAAAAAAATGTCATTATAGTGCAAACAAAATATTGAAATCATCATTCTTGCTTTCAAAACCAATGCAAATACCTGGACGGTATGAAGTAGCCTCCTACCATGCTATATACTCCTTGAAAGATATATTTTTGAAGTGATACGTTTTAAATCGAAATGTTGATCCGCAAACATTTTGTGTGACGCTCGTTCGGGTAATGTCGGCTGAAGGTGACTAAAGCAACGAGAGGGAGATATACTGATATTTCACTACTGTCGTGTGATCTTAAGTTACGCACACTATTTTTCATAATACTGCAACCTAACCTTTTAACTTAGCTCTAAAATGTGGCTATTCCATTGTTAATACGGTCCAGGAAGTTTTTGTAGTAGCTTACAACGCATAATTCCATTTATCACATGCTAGCTGTCACCTGCCCTCTATGCTAGGCGTCTTTTGGCTTGTTATTTAGCAGCCTTAAATAAAATGGCGACTAAAAAGCATATTATATTCAACCTAAAGCAACAGTAAATCAACAAAAAGAACTAAGAACCATCAATGAACCATCCATAACCGTAACAACCACCCATTCAGTAGTTTTAAGGCAATACGAACTGTATGTTTAATATGTTCACTTGTCCACAATAAACAAACCATATTACGCTAAATACAGCCATAATATAGAACACATAGGTATTATTTTATAAATGATTGTAAAACAGATCCATTATAATATTATTCATCGAAATATTATTAAACAAAAAATTCACTGTGTTTGAACATTAAGAGGTATTTATCGATTATAACTTATTCAAATCGATTTTTTCTAGACATTCCCACTGCTCATTAAAAAACAATTTAACTCTGGTTGATTCGATAACCAAAGATCGATATGTTATAAAATAATCGATTACATGAATCACTACCACCCGTCACTAGTCCTAATAATCGATTCTGAACATAAGAAAAACCGTCTACAACTGAGACTCCTCGTTAAAAACTCGATTGTCTAATAAGAAAATAGCTATTAAAATAAGCGTTAAATGTTACCATGGTAAAACACAGTGTTGCCAACACAGTTATTTTTAATAATCAGGGGAAAAAAATACATATATATATATAACAATTGTTGATGAAAACACTGGATAATGAATAACTGCTCAAAGTAAATCTAAAAAAAAACCGTATGAAACAATAATCTTCAGAAATACGACTCCGTTCAATCATCAACGAATATGTATTATGAACAAAAGTGCCCTAAAACTTCGAAATTATTAAATAAATAGTATTGCCAGTCCACGAAAACTCCTTAACTCTCCGAAAAATACGAGAATATCATATTATATTTAAAAATAATAAAAAAAACGTTAATTAAATATATCAAAAAAATTACAACTATCCTAGTTATTATTATACAAATCGACTAAAACTAACTGGAATATTTGTAATTATTTACAAAAATAAAATATTACATAAGCGAGCGCGTTTTTATTTTTTTAATTAATTATTAAAAACTAAATTCATTATTAACGAAAATTGTCTTTTTCCTTGTTATGTTATAATTGTATGTTAAACATTACTTTTTCTTTCGATAATATATTTATTTGGTTGTAATAATTATAATGATAAAATATTAAACAATAAATACATTCTCAAGTAAAAATCGACAAAAATAGTGATTTTTTTTTAAATGAGCAACACTGTCCAATAATCTGTTCAACACACAGATATCCACTATTTTTGACAACGTTAGAGAATAAAATCTAGATTTATGACGAATCTAAATACAAATATATTCAATAATATAAAAAAAAAACATGCTATCGACAGTTTAAATAAATATATTTATGGTTTTAATAATATTTAATTGTGTTAAACATTTGTTATAACTAATTTTATTTTCACTAATCATTTCATATATCTCATAATATGGCTAGAGAAAAGAATTAGAATAAAGAATATTTTTGTCGACATCGATAGATAGAGACGCCTTTATGTGATATATTGTATTGTATATACAAACAAGTAAAAAAAAATGGATCAAAGAAAAGTTACACGCTAAAAACTTGTCAATTTGAGAACGGTTTTCGATTTCCCTGCATTTTAGAGTTATCTGAAATCGATACTATCCATATGTGGGAGACACCGAAGAACGTATTATATACAATAATGTATTAATATCGAATAAAATTAACACGCTGTACTGAAACAAAAGCGTCAAAAGCACACATCGTATCGATATAATCGGACGATCGATAATTTTTTTATCGATTAAAAACGATTCTCCGCGATTAGTATTAACATTTCTAGTATTTTTGGAATGGATCTAACGATTGGCAGTGATTGTTAATTATCATAAGTGATCACAATCATTTGTATAAAGCAAATTTTTGTACATCAATTTATATCTATATCGAATACTAGTGAATTTCCGAGTATAAAAGAATATATAATTCAAAACGAAACCGACTGAAGAACTTTGTTACTTACTACATTTTTTTTTAAACCCATGGGGTGAATTGACAATCACTAATGTTAAATAAGTAAAATGTTGCCATAAGTTTTCTAGTGTTGCCTTATTTAAGTGTCCTTATAACGTTATGATTATTCGAATCATAATTTTTTAAATATATTTTTGATCATTTCCTAATTTTGGGGACATGGAAATTAAATATATACCACGGTATAGCAGTGTTTTGGAAACAATTCGCAAAAAACCTTATGTTAACTGGTGAGGTTTAACCTTTATTTCCATATAAATTTGTTTTTTTTTTTTTTCAGAATATAATTCAGAATATAATGTTTTACAAGTTCAGATATGAGTTATTATTGTAATGTTTTTTTTTCTTCTTTTTCGATCTTTCGATATAAACTATTCTGGTGGATTTAATTAAAGAAATGCATTTTTTACCAGAATTTTAAAATAACTAAATAATGTATGTGGTTTTTGCTTTATAAAGCTAACTCGCTGAGACAAGTTTAGTTTTTTAATTATCAATGTAATCTAATGTATTCTTTCTAGCCACTGAACTCATAAAAATTAAACAAACATAAAACTTGGTAGATTTATATATCCAAATAACTGGCAACACATCAAACGTCACTTTACAATACGGATTTCATTATTTTAATTTAAACTGTCATTCAACCGATTAAATGCAAGAAAATCGGAAAATTAGATGCGAAAAAATATATATTTATAAATTCTATTTTGAGGCTTCGACTTCTATTACTGGGGGTCGAGGGGGGTGGGGAAGAAGTGAATATATCGACATCGATACATCCCCTTAAAACTAATTCCACTGGAAACTATACCCGCAATTTTCAGTGTTTTACCTCTCAAGAAAAGCGTAAATAAAATACCACATGAGAGTATACCCCTATATACCTCTTTCCATTGATATAACAACCATTGTACCACGGCTACTCCATCTAGCTCATCCCTAATCTAAACGACACCGATATGTCACACTACCACGATTCGCTTAATAGGTAAAACCATTGTACCTCGAGGTCCGTTTAATACGTAACCGTGTCACATATGAGATCGGCTTAATACGGAACCGCATTTGATCCGTTTAATACGAAGCCTCGTGCCCCGCTAATATGTAAAGGTCGTTACCGTCGTCTCCGGACAGCGTGTTGCTGTGGAGTTGGTGCGACTCGAGCACAACGACCCTGGAATTTTGAAATTAAAATTAAATATACATAAAAATTTTGAAATTACGTTAAATATCTTGTTATTCACATGTTTTTGTTTTTGATAAATTCGAAAACAAAAAATAGCAGATAGTTAAAAATTTTCGTTGTAGAAGGACGTGCACAATATAATATTATAATAATATCAAACTGTAATTAAATTTATATGTGACCATTTACGGTCATCCACAGTAGAATTTACATTAATATGGAATTGTAATGTTTTTAGTATGTCTTAGTTATATTAGTACTATTGAGTTCCTTTTGTTATTAATAGGTCGAGTTTGAAAGAAACCATCAAGATAGCTCCATTGTGCATTGTATTAATTTAGGATCTTATAAAAATAATGAGAATAGCTGCTACTCGCGTCATATAAATTTGTCAGTATACATAAATGGTTTAGACGAATTTAGTCGAGAGCCAGTGCTTTTATTACATTTAACGTATCTAAGACATAATAGGTACTGTATCTATGTCTACATTACTACATCACACGAGTTGAGATTATCACAAAAGTTAAGTTAAACAGCAATTATTTGACTATTATTATGGATATTATATCTAAAAGAGTCATAGAGAAGAAGAACAAGTATAGAAAAGGGTAAAATATGCATAGAGGAAACGAGTGTGTAAAGAGGGAAACGTGTGTGGAGAGGGGAGATATGAGTATAGAGAGAGAGAAATTGTGTGCGGAGAAGGATAAATGACTGGGGAGATGTGATAAACGAGTGCGGAGAGGGGATAAACGAGTGTGGAATAAGAGAAAATGAGTGTGAAGAGAAGATAAACGAGTGTGGAAGGGGAAAACGAACGTAGAAACAGAAAAATGTGTACAAGGGAAAACAAAATGGTGCCGTAGATGATATCGTGTACTTACTTGTCGTGTGGCAGCAAACGGTAGGAGCGCGAGTGGTCCGTGATCTCCTGCGTGACGTCCGCGTTACGCAGCGAGCGGCCTTGCACGCCGTGCCGGTGGAACGCGAGCACCGAGTCCGCGAGGCAGACTGACACCACGACGATTATATTCAATAGCAATTTAAGACGATGATAGCTCAGTGGTAGAGCGCACGGACGCCGTCTCAACAGACGTTAGTTCGAATCCACCTACGATGAGCTTGAGCTTCGGTGGAGGAAAAACATCGTGACGAAACCGTAGCATGGTGGTGGTGGTGGTACCCTCAAGTTGTAAATATACCGCCAAACTCCTATAGGTGTGTTCCCGCAACCGCACTTGAGAGCCAGTCTTTCTACTAAGGTTACCCTGACCATCATCTTTGACCACATGGTCACTTAACATCAGGACCATCTGATCATACTATTGAACCTTAATTATTAAAAAAAATTGCTACGATATGAACTCTTCACAGAGTCATAGGACACGATGTACATCAAATGGAAATCTTTGGTGTTTTCCGGGATCAGCTGGTATGTGGAACAGCAATCTGGATTGAAGGATGGGAAACCTTCGAAATGATTTATTTTGATTTACCACATATCGGGATGATCGCAGTAATAATTGATTATTTAGATAGATTGATTTAGATGGATATTTTGGTAATTTTAGTAAATAATTTGATTTATTTATATCTTATAACTACATAAAGTAAAGAAATCAAACAGGCACTGATATAAAATGTTTAATTCTTTTGTTGAAACTCATTACCAAGGTATTTTTAAGAATCGTCATATTTAACAATCTGCCTACTTACGGTTCGTGTATTTGTAGCCAAAAACTGCATGATTTGAGAAAATAAACGTCACGTTTTACTTACCCCCCTGTAATTTATCTCTTCAACTATAGGAATCAGTACACGTACCCCCCAACCCCCCCCCCCCCCCAAACTATATATTAGTGTGTGCGTTACCCTCTCCTGATATATATTATTTTGTACAATTCCCCCAATTATATACGTGTGTATACGTTACCTCCTCCACAAATATATTACTTTGTACAACCCCCCCTTCCCAACTATATTTTCTGTACATGTTCTCTGGTAAATATTTTATTATCTATACGTGTTTCTATGATATATTTCTTGAACTGTTCTCCATGTATCCTCCCCCTCTTGTATTTATCTATACCAGTTCCCCCCCCCCCCTTAGGTATAACTATAACTCACGTATGCTGTCGATATGGAAGTCGAACTCGATCCTGGAGAGCAGTTTCCCGCGGCGCTTGTCCTCGTCCCCGAGCGCCCCCGGCACCACCGGGATGATGTCCACCACGTTCTCGTGGCAAACTAGAACCTGGACCACATTCCCATTCATGTTTATATATATATTTTTTTAAGTTAAGGTTTTGCGTTATGGCCATAATCTCAACTGATCTTAAGAGACGATACAGCCCAAGTAGGTAGACACGCTAAACCAGTGGCGAAACTGGCTCTCAAGTGCAACTGCTGGAACACACCTATTGGTATTTGGCGGCAGATTATCAACTTGAGGATGGTTGCTAGCCAGGTGGACATTAGAAAAAGCCCGGATTCCTCACGATGTTTTCTTTCACCGAAAGCTCAAGCTGACATTGTAGGTAGATTCGAACTCACCTCCCTTGACACGAAGTCGTAAACAACAATGCTATTGAAAGTTGTCAAATGCAAGATAAATCATTCACGGTCAACAAATTTAAAAATTGTACAGAATTTGTCCTGAAATCAAGTCGCGTTACATAACTCTCACACTGTATATATTATAGCATTCTGAAAGCTGTCGTCAAATGGAGAGAAGATACTATGGTATTAACCTAAGTCAAATTATTTAAACGTGTTAGGGGTCGTTCAAGTATTAAGTAACGCAATTTTTGGAGACTTTTGACCCTCTTTACGCCCCCCACGTAACGCGCCGTAACATTTATCTCTACCCCTTTAAACCTCCTCTCTAGCGTTACGTAACACCCAAGTGAGCATCTTAACCTAAAAGTCATAATTACGTTATACCTTTTTCTATCAATAAACCCTTAAAAAAAGTTTGGAAAATCCAAACGTCCACGCCTCATAATCTCATATTTTTGTTTGTTTTTTAATAACAATGAAACCATATCGAATCGGACGGTGAAAGTAATATGGTTCTATACCTAATTAAACCGAAGCGTTAGCAAAAAAAGACTCGATTAGTAAAGTATTTCGATCCAAGACAGAACTTTTTTAAACAGTTTTTTAACTAGTTTAAATAACAAAAATGGTATCAAAACTATCACGAGTGTTAAATATAGTGTTTTTTCTTGATATATGTGTGTGTGTATATTATTTTACAAGTGCAATATATGATAAATAGAGACATTTGAAGTTTGAAAAATTAGTTGTTTTGCGTGCAGTGACAGTAGCACCTACCTCAACGATTCGTTTATGAGGGGTGCAATAAATTAACTTATTTATCTTAAGCTTTGACAATGCGATTAGAAATAGTCGATGGATTCCCCGTAAAACACAAACGAAAAGAGTTGCGAACTTGGGTACTTTTAATAGCCTAATTTTGTATTTTACGTAATGTGTTGTTCGGACCCCCCTCCCGCGCTTGTAACGCATCGTAACGTTCTACAAGACGCTCCCCCCATATTGCGTTACGTAATACTTGAACGACCCCTTAAAAAGTTTGTCGGTACGTCTATTGATAATAAATACAGTTTATCTTATAGTTATAACAATCATCCAACAGGAAGATAGTAAATTGTATATTGAATATATATACAGTTGAAGGTTGAAAGAGTAAATAAGCTGAAATGGTATTGAGAACGACGGAGAAAGAATGCAGTTGGGATTCATTGGTTACAGAAAAACGGGGGTTCAAGCAATGAACTGACAGAGGCCGGTGGTGATGATATACCAACTGAGGAATCTCCTCCAGGGACTGTAAATTAATGGTTTCTGGACTACGGCAAGTTGGGAGCAATGTTTCTAGGGGGACTTTTGGACCGTTCTGCTTTTTGCAAGATCCACTCAGGAACTAGGCCAAGGGTGAAGAAGCTATTCCATGATGCACTCACATAGTCCTTGTTTAGCTGGTGCACGGCTCGCAGCGTGTGCAGCCTCTCGGGCCGCGGCAGCACCGTGTTGGTGCCGCCGGCGCACAGATCCAGCTCGTCGGAATTGAACCACGTGGCCCCTGTCACCGATACCACGCTCATATATCGCTGAACATACCATAACCTCGTAGACATATACAATGCCAAAGTGACTTTCACATGTTTTTAATGGTTTCTACGTTTTATCGTTATAGCCATTATCTCGCCTGATCTTAACCCATAGAAGCCTGATATGCCAAATTAAAATAAAAGAATATTGTATGTTAAATAGATAGTAAGTTAAATACAACTTAGACAGCTGATTTTTACACTTTTGTTTACTTGAATATTAGGCAATTATGACATACATACAGCCAAATATTAAAACCAAACCAATTTCAATTGCACAAAGTGATTGAATAGTGCGGTATCAAATTTGGAACCTTGGGCATTTAAGGGTTAAGTGACGATACGGCGCCAATTGGTAAAGACACGCTAAACCCGTGGAGGGACGGGCTGTTAAGTGCAACTGTCGGAACACACCTATAGGTATTTGGCGGCAGATTTTCAAAATGCGTGTGGTAGCTAGCCAGGCGGGCATTAGACAAACCCTACCACCATGCTGTGGTTTCCTCATGATGTTTTCTTTCACGGAAAACTCAAATTCACTGTAGGTGGATTTGAACTCACGTCCATTGACAAGGCGTTCGGACACACTATTACTGAGATGTCATCACTTCAACATGTGTTAAAACAATATATTTTTTGTTTCTCTTTGGCTATGGGTACAGAATCTAACAAGTATCAAGAGGTCATTAATCAATTAGTACCTCGGCACCTTCATAAAATCGAAATACAGAAAAATACACGGAAAAAAATCATGAAGAAAATTAATCTTTACTAATATTATAAATGCGAAAGTGAGTTTGTTTGTTTGTTACGCTTTCACGCCTAAACCGCTGAATCGATTGTGATTAATTTTGGTATACTAATAGATGGAAACCTGGAGACGGCAATAGACTATATTCCCCACGCGAAAACCTTTTTGGAAGTGGAATAAAGAGAGAGATACATATTGAAATTTGTTATTGCATTATTAGATTTGTTTAAAAATCTTATATAACGTATGTATTTGTGTCTAGTGATTATTCCTACTAATATTATAAATGTGAATGTAAGTTTGTTTGTTACGCTTTCATGCGAATACCACTAAACCGATCATCATGAAACTTTGCACACACATTCCTGAAGGTATTAGAAGTAACATAGGACACTTACAGTTGAAAAAAAACAATACGAAAGTTAAAAAAAAATGTTTGTCAAAAAATCTCAAAATCTAGCTACTTTAACGTCATAGGTGACCCGAAGTTCACCGGGTCAGCTAGTATAAAATATGTATTTATGTATGTGTGTATATGCGAGTTGGGTACAAACCCGAGTTGATGTTGATGAGGTTGAGCCTCATGGGTTTCCTGGTGGCGCCGATGCACAGTAGCGGGTACTCCAGCTCATGGGTGATCACCAGCTCGAACACCGCCAGCGGCGACGGTACCGTGCACTCTATATTCTAAACGTCACACCGATTCCCATGACATTATACATAAATCGCTATAAACCTTGCAATAACACATTTTTATAGTTTATAGACATAGCGTTACGTCCACGATCTCTTCTGATGTTAAGGGGCTAATGGAGGAACTGGCTCTCAAGTGCAACTGCCGGAACACATCGATAGGTATTTGGCGGCAGATTTCCAACTTGAAGGTGGCAGCCGGCCAGGCGCGACCACCAGACTACCGTTTCATCGCGATATTTTCCTTCACCGAAAGCTCAAACACATCGTAGGTGGATTCAAACTAACGTCTCTTGACGCGGCCTCCATCCACACTACCACTGAGCTATCATCACTTTTAAAATCTTATCATTATATATACAATTTTCGTGTCACGTTTGTCCACGATAAGCTCCTAAACTACTGAACCGATTTTAATCAAATTTTGCACACTGTGTGAAATTTGGTCCAACTTTAGAGATGGGATACTTTTTATTTCGATAGATTATCATAACGCGATAGATGGCGCTGTAGTCGATGTGATTGCCTACTCGAAAAGGCAGAACAAGGTCTGCCAGGTCAGCTAGTTATTAGTAAATCGTTATTAATCGTCGAAATTACATTTATAAATTCTGGAGTTTACTTCATAACCCATTCCACACCATTGTCATATTTTTAGGACACTATTGAAGTGAAACTTCTTTAGGCGCATGAGGGTAAAATTTTTACAGATGAAACGTCACGCCGGTATGCAACGGAAGTGTCGGAAAAGAGAGAGAGAGTGATCGAGACCGATTGAGAGAGAGTAAGACAGGGCGAACGTAGCATGAGCAACTAGCCGTGGAGTGAGAGTAGGGAGCAAGCGAGTGAGAAAGATTGAGAGAAAAAGTGAGACAGAGCGAACAAGATTTATAAATTAGTTCGCCAAAGAAGTTTCACTTCTGACATGTGTACTTTGTACGCACGCATGTTTTTTTAAAATGTCTTTTTACGTATTAGGACTTTTATTTTTATTATTTCTGATGACATTCATATTTTTACACTATTTTTCTAATGAAATAATTTTTCTTTTGCTGTAAAAAATGTTTAATAAAAAAGTCCTAATACGTAAAAAGGCATTTTGAAAATAGTGTCCTAAAAATATGACAGTGGGGAGGAATGGGTTAAGATACTATTTTTATATTTAGCCCGCGATATGAGTAAAATCGAGCGTTAAATAAAAGTGAGGCGTTACGTTCCTTTGCGCAACGTACTTTGGACCTTTCACTTCGAGATTATGTATGTATATAATTTATGTTATATATTTCATTACAATTATGTAAATAATATGAATATATGTTTATATATGCTTTGAATGATTTTTAAGATGCTTTCATTACTCTTGTTTTACATGATCTATACAATAATAGTTCTTAACGAGAAAACTCAAGTCGTGCGTCGGAGCTGATAGACAGCTTTCTTTTTTTTATTTCGCTCAATTAATCTTAACTTATTATGAAATAATTCAATTAATTTGAAAGTAAATATGAAAACATTAAAGAAAATACTACAAGATATGACCTCAATAATAATAATAATAATAAAGTCTTTATTTCCCGAAACATATAAATAAAATAACTACGAAAAGTATAATATGACTATGAATACTGTTGGTTGAAATAAACATCACTATCTATCCTTAATCCTTACTAACATCTACATTTCTAAATTGTTTCAAAGCTACGAAAGTCTTGCAAATTTATGGAAATATTTTAAACGAATGAAAAAGTTCCAAAGCTATGAAAGAATTCCAAACTTACGAAAGAGTTGCAAACTTATTAAATGACTGCGAACTTATGAAACAATTCTGCATTTACCACAGTCCCAAATTTATAAAAGAGTCACAAACTTTTGGCAGAGTTTGGTTCCGCCCATATTTAATAGAAGACAGAGTTTCAAACTTATGTAAGAATTCCCAACTAACTAATAATTTAAGTCATTAATTTCGTGACAATGCGAGAATTGAAACATTTTCAAATGTGATCGAGACAAAGTGACTCACTTTGAGCAGCATAAACTTCCTTAGCGGGTCGTACCACTGCATGAGGAAGAGTCCGGCGGGCGTCGCGCCGCACAGGTACTTGTACCCGTTGTACGGGCTCCGCGCGACCGCACAGCGCGTGCAACCTGCCGCACCCGACACTTACACACTGCGTAAACCTACACGCGCGCTGTTCCTGACACCAGAAACTGTGGTCCTGTGTCCTCCGAACGGACACATGCCGGTATAGTTTTCTCTAATGCCCGCCTGGCTAGCCACCACCCTCGAGTTGAAAATCTGCCGCCAAAGACCTGGGCCGTACCGTCACTTAGATCAGTTGAGATTTTTTTTTTTTTTTTTTTTTATACTTTAGGTTTAGCGTTATGGCCCTAATCTCACCTGATCTTAAGTGACGATACGGCCCAAGTTGGTAGACACGCTAAGCCTGTGGAGGAACTGGCTCTCAAGTGCTGCTGCCGGAACACACCTATTGGTATTTGGCGGCAGGTTTACAACTTGAGGGTGGTAGCTGCCCAGGCGGGCATTAGAAAAAGCCCTACCACCATGCTATGGTTTCCTTACGATGTTTTCCTTCACCGAAAGCTCAAGCTCATTGTAGGTGCTCGGATTCGAACTCACGTCCCTTGACGCGAAGTCGTACAAACTACCACTGAGCTATCATCGCTTCAGATGAGATGATGAACAAAACGCTAAACTTTAATAGCCAGGTGGAAATTACAAAAAGCCCTATCACCATGCTATGGTTTCTTCGCGATGTTTTCCTTCAGCGAAAGCTCCAGCTCATTGTACGCGGATTCAAACACACGTCTCTCGAATTGGAGTCCGACCATACTGCCACTGAGTTATCATCGCTCCAAGACTTGCCTGTAGGTGCGTACGTAAGTTCGTTGGTATTTGTGTACTGTCATAAGTGTTTCTCGTACATACGTATGTGTGTGTAAATGCGTACGTAAGTGTGCGTACGCATGCGTGCAGATAGAAAGAGATTTATTATTGGATAATATATAAGATAATATAAAAATAAACACACATTAAAAGCTATTACACCCAATAACGGCCTCATACTGAGCTGATTGCTACAATATATGACCATACGTGTGTGTGTGTGTGTGTGTGTGTGTGTGTGTGTGTGTGTGTGTGTGTGTGGGTTTGTGTGTGTGTGTGTGACTGACCTCTAGTATCGGGCACCCTGGTGGTGAGCGCGAACCGTCGCGGCAGCAGGCGCGGGGGCAGCACGCGCAGGGAGCGGCCGCCGCGGGCGCTGCCGATCAGCGCGAGCAGCTCGTGCCGGTACAACGACGGAGTCTTACCTGTTGTATCACACGTAATATTAACCTTACGAAAAGCAGTTGCTTTATGATATACAAAAAAAAAGGTTTGAACATAATTATAATAGCATACTAAGAGCAATAAAGTAGATACCAAGTTACATTGCCCATATCTTAGGTGAGCAGATAAACACAAAGTTACATATTCAGTCATACACACACACGCATATATTCGTAGTTGCTTTGTGATATACAAAAAAAAATGTTTGAACATAATTATAACGGCATAGAGAATCTACTAAAAGCAATAAAGTAGATACAAGTTACATTGCCCATATCTTAGGTGAGCCGATAAACACAAAGATACATATTCAGTCATACACACACACGCATATACTCATAGTTGCTTTATGATATACAAAAAAAATGTTTGAACATAATTATAATGGTATAGAGAATCTACTAAAATCAATAAAGTAGATACAAGTTACATTGCCCATATCTTATGTGAGCCGATAAACACAAAGTTACATATTCAGTCATACACACACACGCATATACTCATACACAGTCACACACAACATCACATACATACGAAAAGTACGCTAAATTAAGCATCTCTGGGCTCTGCAAGAATAATATTTTAAAGTAAGGAATTATGTATATTGGGAAGACACTGATATCTGAGACACAAGGTAAAAAGCCTAGTTTAACCTTATGCTGAAGTAAAAATTATTATTTGACAAATAAATCATTATTATTATAATACTGTAGCAAACAAGTTCAAAGTGAGAGACGAACTTCGTCTTGAGACTTGTGACACGAGTGTAGGTTTAAAGGATCCCGCCCCGACACTACTTCAGTACTCGTGTTTCTCCCCTTGCTCAGACACATTTGGTACATTTGGTACATTTACTCAAATGCTAGACAGGCCGAGATCTTTTAAAATATTATAGAGAGATTTCTCTTACTTAGATTATAAAGAGATACCTGTTCCTTGACTAAATCTAAAATGGCTCGCGTGATAATAGGCTTTTCGAATCGATTCGATATGAAACTTACCGGATAAGGACATGAGAACGTCCTTGATAACGTGCATCCAGATGGTGCGGCGCGGGAACAGCTGATCCATCGCGGTCTCGTGTAACTCGTTCAAATTCAACGTGTATATGCCTTCTTCCGCACCTACGCACGGACATGACGCCATCGGTATTTCAATATATTAATAAATAAATATATTAATATATTAATAAAGGGGGGTAATTAATATTTATCACGCGTCATAACGTGAAGCGTTTGAAGTTGTGCATTTCTCTCAACATTCCATAGTCGAGCAATGATCATTATTTTATTTCTTTAGTGTTTTTACGACAATGCAAATTTATTATCCACAGAAATACCCTCACTATCACACTAGATGATTTTTAAATTCATTTATTTCATTATATACTAAAAAAACTTATTGATCTTTTTTCATGGACGTCCGTATGTCTGTGTGTATGGATGTGTAACAATTTCGCCCAAAAAACGTAATGCATTGGGACCATTTTTTTTTTAATAGCTCTAAAATGACATCGGATTACTTCCTATTTAATATAAATGCTTAAATCTATGTCATTCAATTATAATTACGTTGTGAGGCGTGCGCTTTTGGGGTTTTCAAACTATTTTAATATGTTGTTATTCGACGCATTTTGAAGACAAAATCGAGCCATGTGTCGAGGGTGATTAAAAAAAAATAGTTTTAGTGTTTAAATAGTAATCCTACGGGCTATATTTATTGTCATTTATTGACAATGTAGTCAATAATTTTATGTTTTCTAAATAAATATTGCCACTAGTGGTCGCCCAATGGTTGCTATACTATAATAGGCGCTGTAACAGCTTTTGAAGTTTGATTCTAAAAGCCTTCTTTCATACTGGGAAATAAAAACTGCCTCTTTCTAAGTCTAGACAGGTAAGTTTTAGGTAGGCATTTAAAACATTGCAGCATTCCATCACTTCCTAAATCCTGTACGATAAAACATGAAAATGTTAGACAGATCCTAAGATGATAATTGCGAATGTGAGTTTTTAACGCGTTTACACTTTAATTATTCAACCAATGAATAATTATATTTCCATATACTTTGCCAAGGGTACAGAAAAAGACATAGGTTATCATTCATATAGCAAAAATGTACCGTTTCAGTGGTATGGTTACTACTATTATAAATTCGAAAGTGAGTTTGTTTGTCACGCTTTCACGCTTAAACTGGTGAATTCATTATAATGAATTTTGGTATAAAGATAGATGGGAACCTGGAGACGGTCATAGGCTACTTTTTTTCGCGGAAACCTTATTGGAAGTGGGGTAAAGAGGGGGATAAACTTTCGAGTCTTCCGATTTCTTTGACAAAATCAATATTAACGCGAGGGAAACCGCACGTAAAATCGATTAGTATAATAATTATAAGTTCAAGAGTAACTAGTTACCTATAAGTATATGCTGATCCCTGGTATCCGGGTGTATCCAGGACGCGGTGCAGTTGATCCTGAGCGGACATCCGTTGAACACCTGCACCATATAAAACATTCACAGAGAAAAAGTTGAATATAGTCCCTGAATGATAACACGTTAAACCTATTGAGGGGACTGGCAGCCCAATGCAACTGCTTTTTTTTTATACTTAAGGTTTAGCGTTATGGCCATAATCTCACCTGATCTTAAGTGACGATACGGCCCAAGTTGGTAGACACGCTAAACCTGTGGAGGAACTGGCTCTCAAGTGCTGCTGCCGGAACACACCTATTGGTATTTGGCGGCAGGTTTACAACTTGAGGGTGGTAGCTAGCCAGGCGGGTATTAGAAAGAGCCCTACCAACATGCTATGGTTTCCTCACGATGTTTTCCTTCACCGAAAGCTCAAGCTCATTGTAGATGATTGGATCGAACCCACGTCCCTTGACGCAAAGTCGTGCACACTACCACTGAGCTATCATCGCTTCAAAAACTAGAACACATACCAGTTCTTAATATCTAATCTTGTCAATTACACAAAATGAAATAATATTTGAAAAACATGTGTGCAGTTCACATGCGACAGAAGTGAAACCTTCGAAAATATGACGTCCATGACACATACACACGTACAACGCTCGGACCCTGTAAGAGACGCTTTGCAATGCCTTCTATCTCATTCTCTCACACGTTACATCCCATAGATGTACGTGGTTGTCCTTTTTTTACTGTCGTCTTTTTGTTTCATCAAGTTTTAAATAACGACGATGCTAAGGAAGTTTTCTCTACATAAATGTATAAAATTTAAGCGACCGTATTGTAACTTGATCGTTTGCTAAACATAATCAGGTATAGTTTAAAATATCATCAGGCTTATGACAAAATAACTTAATATTACTGAATATGACAAAATGAATGTTCACAAAAATCACATTGCAGACTCTATTAAAACGGTACAACTGGCTACTGACTACACAAACTGTTTTCGCACGCACATATTGCTAACGTAAACATTTTTTTATTGCCACAAATGTTGTCCCATCAGATCTAGATCGTTTCTGATCACAACAACGTGATTTTCCAACAAAAATGATAGCAGTTTTCCACAGCATATGCTGAGCTTGGGTCCTTTTTTGATTTATTTCAGTTTGTAAGACTGTATTTGGGTAATTACAGTGTGTGCAATGTATATAATCTAAATAAATGTTCTCTCTTACATTATTTATAGCATTTAAGTCAAATAAGTAAGTAAGTAAGTAAGTAAGTAAGTAAGTAAGTAAGTAAGTAAGTAAGTAAGTAAGTAAGTAGTAAATTTGATTTGATAGAGTGTAGGTATATTACCTTGGAGAAGCAGGCGCCCATGTGGACCTTGGGCGTGGGCGGGAGGCCGTTGGGCGCGGGCCGCGGGGGCGTGTGGCGGCGCGCGCGCGACCGCCGCGGCGGCACCGGGGGCGTGCCGTTGTCTGGACGATAAACCCAACACTCTTATTCCCCCTTCATAGCTTTACCATTATAGCGATCATACTCGTCAAGGGACGTGACTTCGAATCCAACCGCCTACAATGAGCATTCGGTGAAGGAAAACATCGTGAGGAAACCATAGCATGGAGGTAGAGCTTTTCCTAATGCCCGCCTGGCTAGCATTCACCTTCAAATTGAAAATCTACCGCCAAATACCAATAGCTGTGTATCGTCACTTAAGATCAGGTGAGATTATGGCCACAACAGTAAGCATTAACTAAACAAACATACATTTCACATGCAAACACATACACATACGTACGCACACAACACGCGCCAGAAATCTTAAATAATTTATACTGTATAGTTTGTCTATTTATTCACTTTTATATATATGTATTCTAACTGTGTATATGTATGCTGATGGATTTCCAATCAATAAATACTTGGCTTTGGTTGGCCTACTCTCAATTTATCAACAACTCCCCAAAATGCCAAAAAAATGCGTAGTCCTTTAAGTGTCGCGCATAGATATAGCACTATATTTACTGTTACGTCACAAACTTACCTTTATTTTCCACTTTCGCTTTATCTCTCTGGCTGTCCGATAGACTCCGCTGTCTCTGGCTGACTCTGCTTTCCTCTTCTACTAAATCCTTGGCATCTCTACCGTTCTCGTCCACCATCTTGAAGATCTCATCAACAGACGACGTCTTCCTCTTCCCTTCGAACTCACACTGACAGAACTGGCTCAAATCGATACCGGCCGTCACAGAATCCGAATTATGTCTGTTATGTTTCTTCCTATGTTCAAACTTGCCATCCATATTTAGACTTATATCGATCTTTCTGCATAAATCATCGTCAGACGTCGCACCGTTCTGCAGTTTGTCATCTGCTATTCTTAAACTGTTCGCTATTTGCAATGCTCTGAAATTCGATAGCGATATCTTCTGCTTCTTGCATGTGTCGCAGTAGACGATTCCGGAGTCCGGGTTCTGGTTGGGGCAGTTCCTGTAATAGCTGAGGATGTCTCCGTTGGAATTGCAAGCGTCGCAAGAGCATTTAGCGACGCTTCGCTGTAGATCGCTGAGTGTGTTCTGTTCCCTCGCTTGCGATTTAGGACAGAGCCCGCATTCGCAGTTTGCATTCCGCATTTGCGGCGATACCATCGAATCGCTTTCCTGATCGTCCGCGTACGTAATATCGTCCCCTATCTTCCTACATAGCGGATCGTCGATGGAAATTCTCGAAGCACCGATAGGACTTTGAAAGTTCGAGGCCAAATTCTGATATATATTCGTGTTTGAATTGTTCAGATAGTTCTGTTTTAACTGTATACATTGGGAGAGATGTTGGTCGTGTATCGATAAACCAGAGTTACCAGGTTGCGTCATCGACATCGTGTCAGCCGTTAAGGGGAGTGTTGCCCTGTCGAAAATTAATCAACTTAACTGATCATGTTATTTTAGATTCTACACGAGTTTTTAGTAAGCCCGGGGTATGCAGTGCTGTTATTTTAAGCTAAGGACCGAGTGCTGTTAGACACAAAGATGTTGAATTAAATTTGCAATTATCTCGTTATCCATTTGTTTATTAAATAAGTGTTATAAAATAACAAGTGGTGCTCGGTGGTTCTCCAAACGGGTTCGATGAGATGGTAGTCGAGAAACTATTCTATGTAATGCTTACAAGTTGGTACATTAAAGAAAAACTGATACAAACACATTCCTAATAAAGCTAAATTTCTATATGTGCGTATAACATGCCACGTTTGTACATTGTAACAATTGTAAACAGATTTCTATATACAAAATAGGAACTGGTAATATAAGGAAAGTTTAGATGTAAAAAAGAACTCTTAAAACGTCTTAATACATAAAATATTGATTATCAGATCTTTTCTTTTATTTTTTATATTTATAGTTAAGGTCACAATAAGGTTATGGCCATAATCTCACCTGATCATAATTAACAATACGGTCCAAGCTGGTAGACACGCTAAACCTGTGGTTCTCAAGTACAACTTCCGGAACACATCTATTGCTATTTGGCAGCCGATTTTTAACTTGAGTATGTCAGCTAGCCAGTTGGCCATTAGAAAAATCCCTACCACCGTGTTAGGGTTTCCTCACAATGTTTTCTTTCACCGAAAGCTCAAGAGCATTGTAGCGGAGTCCGTACAAACATTGAGCTATCATCGCCTCAAGCATAGCTCAGTTGGTAGTGTGTACGGACGCCGAGTCAATGAACGTGAATTCAAGTCCGTCTACAATGAGTTTCAGCTTTCAGTGAAGGAAATCTTCGTCATGAAACTACATATATGGTTGAAATAAAACTAATTTAAACGGATTTTATCGCGGTTATTTATTAATTTGGATCCCGACGTTTCGATAGCTTTTCAGCCCTCGTGGTCACGGGGCGGACTGAGGTGTAGGTTGTCCAGAAAAGTTCATGTTACTGTGTCTACCTTCAATTTAATTTTATTAATTTTAATAAAATTAAATTGAAGGTAGACACAGTAACATGTTAATAAAATTAAATTGAAGGTAGACACAGTATCATGAACTCTTCTGGACAACCTACACCTCAGTCCGCCCCGTGACCACGAAGGCTGAAAAGCTTTCGAAACGTCGGGATCCAAATTAATAAATAACCGCGATAAAATCCGTTTAAATTAGTTCTACTTCAATGAATAATATTCGCGTAAACATAAGAAATCATTATACATATATGGTAACAAGATATCTACATGGTAGGAATTTTTCTAATGACTGGCTAATTTCTGCCGCCGAATACTTATAGGTGTGATCCGGCAGTTGCACTTAAGAGCCAGTCCCTCCATTTAAGTTTAGCGTGTCTACACACATATGATGCTTGATCGAAGATTATTAAATATGGTAAATAACCAAGTAGGCTTATGCCTATAAGCTTTGGCATCTAAGTAAGTACCAATTCGCTCGATTTAGCACACTTATATAGAAAGAGTAGACACTTCTAATCGTAACAACGAGCAAATAAACCTTATAACCACATGCCCCAAGAACGTACAAAGCTGCTCAAGACTAATAACATGTCAGCTAACTACTTCCAATGGGATTTACTTTAACCACATAAGGGCTATTCATAAAATACGTTCACATTTATGGGGGTTGGAGGGGGTGCCAGTGACAAAATGTGACATGGACGACCGAGAAGGTTTCAGATAAATTTAACGAACAGGTAACGAGGACCTGGATGAGTATAACGACAGATAAAAAGCAGTGGAAAGCATTAGAGGAGGCCTTTTCATAAAGCACACCGAAATAAGAGTTATATTTGAAACAAGTGTAGATTTTAGTTATTTTTTTGCTGTCTGTATTTATTAAAAAAATAATAATAAGGGCTTTATTATTATTAAAATATCGAAAACCAAAACTAAAATGATAAACATGAGGCAGACTTACGTCTATTAGACAGGTATTTCGATTAAAACACACTGAAAAAAAATTTGTTTTCACATATAAAGTTGAAAAAATAAAATCAAATAGTTATTTCACGAAGTGTGAGATAAAACACATCAAAAATGAGGCAGTAAATTTTTCTAATAAAGTGCCGAAAGACTTGAGAGAAACCAAATCATTGAATATATTTCAAACAAAGTTAAAAATATATTTAAGCGATCCCTGGATGCTATTAAATAAGTGAAATGAAACAAATGTCATTCTCATTAAGTGAACTATTTTCTTTTCAGTAATTAAATCCATTAAATCGATTTTTGCATATTATTAATCAGATATTTAAAGTATTATTATTGCAAACACTAACTATTTCAAAAAGATAGAAATTTTCACCTATTCATTGTCATACATAATATATGGAGGGTGGGATATATATAGTTTGTAAATATCGATATGGAGGTACCGCAGGTAATGTGACATAGCGTGAAGACAAAGTGGGAGGGGGAGAGGGGGGTCTACATACGTAAAATTTTACGTGACATATTTTATGAACTGGCCCATACAAAATATACACATACACACTACAGTATATAATGAATGAGACAGAATACATGCATTTTGAAAATCGTTCTCGTCCGTTTACCTGAGCATTAACTCTTCGTCAATGTATTGCAAGAGGCTCCTAAAACAATAGAGACAACTTACAGACACGTGACCCGTCACACATATATTTATTGTACGTTAAAAATATGGCTCGAAGCTTACTTAAATAGTAAATAAAATTATCAATGCAGTTGAATATATTAGGTTCAAGAACAAATGTTATAAAAAATACTGACAAGACGGGTAGCATGGGGGCTATCAATAAGGGTAAAAAAAAGTGAGCCGTCACGGGACGCCTGGCAGATGTGAAACATCGAAATTGTTTGGTATAAGTTATACATATAAAATAACAGATTACTACAGGAATCAGATATGGCATAACGAAAAGATAAAGCATTACAAATTTGTTACATAAAATAATGACTGTTTAATATATAAATATTCATTTTTATTAAATAAAAAACACCAAATTTATTTTTTCGCTACGTCTCACACATTACTACGTATAGAATACGTATAGTACATATATGCCATCATATAGCGTGGCGATGCGTCGCCACGACCTGTATCGCCACGCCAACAATCAGATTTACCCTCGCCTGTAGATGTTTCACATCAAAACTGTTTTCTCAAATGGACATTTCTTTGTAAGTATATTATCTATGTTTGTACTTTTATATGGCATATTTTAGTCATTAAATTATTTTAAAAACATATCAAACATTTTTTAATAACTGGCATTAAGTTTATGGATAAGTTAAAATAAGTATTGTACTTCCAATTAACCGATTTATCATGCAAATATATTCTCGATATTAACATATTTATTTTACTCTAAAAGGTTTAAAACTAAAATGTTCCAGAATTTAGTTTTGAAAATATTTTAAAGATATATCGTAGTAGAGTGACGACCATAAAGGAACGGCAACTGGGGCGGTCTTACTGAAAACCTCCTTAGCTAATAAGTCTCATAAACCTTACTAATACTACAAATACAAAACTGAATTTATTTGTTACGCTTTGTTAAGCAAATTTTGGTATAAAAATTGATGGTACCCTGGAGACGATTACAAGCTACTGTTTCTCGCGAAAACCTTCAAAGAGATAGAAAATCTTTGTATTAACGCGAGCGGTGCCGCGGGTATAAGCAAGTGATATATAAAATAAATACTAACGAAATCTTTCATTGTGACCTTCAATATGTCTCCTTAATTCATTCCCGGCATATTGATTACAACAACTTTATAGATATTATTTAAAAACTTCAAACCATATCTTTTTAAATATAATCACAACGCAAAACCATTTATGATGCACAGACATTTATATATATGGATGATTCCGTCCTAATAATGATTTATAAGATTAAAATTTTTAAGTCTTGTAAATTTAAAGTTTTTCAATTCTTTTCTGTGCATATTATTTATCTGTTTTACTGTAAAAGTAAAAATCTGACAGGATTTTACTACAACTTTAAAGCGTCAAAAACGAGAAACAAAGTTCAAACTTTACGTTCGACGGTACTGATTCATGTATCCACGGTACTGACATAAAATAAATCGGAAATCAATGTTCACTTAATACATCAAACAAAAAGTGTGTCAATTTTTTTCAGTTTGATCATAAACATTCGAATTTATGAGGTAATTAGTTTAAATAATTTATTGGGACAAAAAAAAAACAATTTATAGGTAAATTCTAGAAATGGACATGACACAGTACTGACTTTTAAGTGATATATTGTCAGTTTTCTCTAAATGTCAAGTTTTATTATATAAAAATAATGATGAAATATATTTATAATTATCCAATTAGCACGAAAATTTCATCAATTGATTATTAATTAATGACCTGTGAGAACAGACAATACAGGACATTGAATATCACAGCTAGAACAGAATCACCCATATAAAAGACACCATCGTCATAATTTCTTACCTCCTTCTTACGTTACTCTATATAGTATACATATATATATATATATATATAAAAATACATAATATCCAAAAGCCATACATTCAAAAAAACACGTCAAGGAATCCATGCTCATGGTCAAAAAAAAAAAAAGAAACAGTGATTTTTAACTCAACTTTGTGCATATGTGATACACCCAAACATTATAAAAAATATATATTATCTTTAATATGGAATTTAAAAAAAAGTCAAGAATATAAACCACCTTCACCCAAAGATTTCAAGCGAAATATATCAAAAAAAAAAAAAGTAAATCCTTGTTAGGGCGAGAAAACAAAACGGTTATAAAAGTAAATTTCGTATTTATTTTTTTTAATCAGGAGAAATGCCAAAATATACCTTAGACTCATTCGCAATATATCATCACCGGTGATCACCCGACACCACTTGCTATAACATAATAATATATATAAAAAAAGTAATACAAAAAAAAACAAAAAAACGGTAAGGTAAGCGTTAAAAAATTAAGGGGATGGGGGGGGGGTAATAATGGGGTAATCAACAAAAAATATATATAAAAATAATACATATACAGTGACTTACTTTTCACTAGTCGACATCGTGTCCGCCGAAAGCTCCTGTGATAAGGGATTATGTTTCGGACAACTCATTAGGGATGTGACGCTCCAATCCTCGCTTGTTTGTCTATGGTATACTGTGAAACATGGCCTAAAATATATCATCTATCTCTATAAAGAATATTATATATACCACACATACGTATATTATACGTATAGCCCAGTGGTTGTGTGTATGGTTTTGCGTCACGGGACGTGAGTTCGAATCCAACCATCGACAATGAGCTTGAGTTTTCGGTGAAGGAAAACACCGTGAGGAAACCACAGCATGGTGGTAGGGATTCTTCTGATACCCGCCTGGGTAGCTACCACCCTCAAGTTAAAATTCTACCGGTAAATATCAATAGGTGTGTTCCGGCAGCTGCACTTGAGAACCAGTTCCTCCACAGGTTTAGTGTGTCTACCAACTTGGGCCGTATCGTCACTTAAGATCAGGTGAGATTATGGCTATTACGCTAAACCGTAACTATTAAAAACAAAAAACGATTTTTTTTTTATTGCCTTGTAGTATACAACTGATGATTAAATGTAGTTAAATAGCGCTAATATTTATAGTTTATTGGAAGTTTGGTAAATAATTATTATAATTATTATTTGCGTGTAGTATTACTTATTATCATTAAGCATTACTAAATTTCATTTTATTGCGTTATACATAATTAATTATTAGGATTTTGGGTTAATTACGCGATAACACATATTTTTATTGATATAGCCAATCTAAAACAGTATGATTAGTTTATATTTTGCAAATAGGAACTAACAATGGCCGCATAGATATCATTTGTTAGTCATATAACATTATTTAACGTATCGTGATGGTAAAAAATTGAGGGTATATAAAAAAAAATGATAGGAATAAACGAGTGAGGAGAATTAGTGTGTAATAGACAAGTGTAACAGTACCGACCGTTCCGTTTGACGGTGTCACCGTCGCAGGAGCCGGCTGCGGCGGTGGTCGCGCTGGTGGTACCGCCGCCCGAGCTGAACGCGATCACGCTCGGTATCGAGGCGAGGGTGAGATCGTCCTCGGCGTCGAGATCCACTATCGGCGAGTCGTCGTACAGCCGACGGCCGCGCTCCAGCGATCCCGATCCCGATCCCGATCCGCTCTCGCCTCTCAGTAGACTGTCACCGTTATACACAAATACAGTGAGAGACAGGTTTTTATTGGGTGACAAATTTTTTTTTCTTGATGTATGATGTATTTTTGATGTATGTATGTATGGTGATTACCATCAGAGGTCGTTGAAATTTCGGATGAACCCAGAAGGTAACATTATTATATACACATTGGGTATTTAATGTTTCCAATACTCGAACATGTCTTTAGCGACGTATGACGACCATAGACCATAGGAATTCAAGGTTTTAGTGACATTTGTCGTTGTCGTTTGAAGCGATGATAGTTCAGTGGTAGTGTGCACGACTTCGCGTCAAGGGACGTGGGTTCGAACCCAAGCACCTACAATGAGCTTGAGCTTTCGGTGAAGGAAAACATCGTGAGGAAACCATAGCATGGTGGTAGGGCTTTTTCTAATGCCCGCCTGGCTAGCTACCACCCTCTAGTTGTGAACCTGCCGCCAAATACCAATAGGTGTGTTCCGGCAGCTGCACTTGAGAGCCAGTTCCTGCACAGATTTAGCGTGTCTACCAACTTGGGCCGTATCGTCACTTAAGATCAGTGAGCTTGAGCTTTCGGTGAAGGAAAACATCGTGAGGAAACCATAGCAAGGTGGTAGGGCTTTTTCTAATGCACGCCTGGGTAGCTACCACCCTCTAGTTGTGAACCTGCCGCCAAATACCAATAGGTGTGTTCCGGCAGCAGCACTTGAGAGCCAGTTCCTCCACAGGTTTAACATGTCTATCGACTCGGGCCGTATCGTCACTTAAGATCAGGTGAGATTATGGCCAAGTGGCGGTGAGTTTGAGAGGCGGTTGATACCTCCGCGGCCGGACGTGGTTGGTGGTGAGCGGCGCCGCGTGGTGCTGGTGGTGCTGGTGGTGTTGGTGCTGGTGCTGGTGGTGGTGGTGGCGGCCCGTCTGCTTGGACGCGATCCGCTGCGGCACGTCGCACACCTGCTGGGATGTACCCGACACGTCTATACTATTACCAGCTGTCCTGGTAGACCTTGTTCCGCCTCTTCGAGTAGTCGATCACATCGGCTACAGCGACATCTATCGCGTTATCATCACTTATCGAGATAAGAAAGTATCCTGTCTCTCGAGATGGATCAAAATGCACGCAGTGCGTAAATTTGATTAAGATCTGTTCAGTAGCTTAGAAATGTATCGCGGACAAACAACGTGACACGGTATTATTATATATTTTAATATTGTTTCAATCTTACAAATTTCATTTCTATATTCTCTATATATAAAGAAAGAAAGAAAGAAAGTTTTATTTATCCAACACACAGTAAATGATATTAAAATACATAAAAGAAAATAAACTAAAAATAAAAAATTATACAGAACAGTACAGCAAGATCACAAAATATATATATATATATATATATTAAATGTCGAGAATATGCTCGCAAAATTAATCTTGCAAACTTGGAAATACAATATTTATATTCACTTATACTTGAACCGCACTCAGTTCAGTCAAGCAAGTTATTAAAAAAAAAAAAAAATGTGTTTCTCAAACGTTTTGAAAATTAAAATGTCTCAAGTTATACGTTAACGTCTATTAAAAACGAGAATATATTTATAAAATAAAACGCTTAGATGAAAAGGTGGTAACACTTGTTTATTTTTACTTAAAACCGCCACTGAAGTATACCATTGCTCGTTATCAACATTTTTGTATATATAACTATATATATATATATATATATATATATATAAGTATATATATATAAGTCAAAGTGACTTAGTATATTATATTAATTACAATACGTACGCGTTAACATTAGCTGTATTCAAATCACACAATAGGTCAAGAACGATTAAATAAAATATGAGTTCCACGCGAACGAAGTCGCGAGCATAGCTTTTAAATCTAATTATACATACAAAATACAAATTAAAAGGGTACGGACCAAGAATAAAAACAATACAACATCTACTTGCTTTACTTTACTGTGGGGTTATTGAACGAGGGTGAGCCGTCACGGTCGGCTATGTGACGCTCGTTCAGATAAAGTCGAGCTGACTAGGGAAGCAAGAGATATGTAGCCACTGACGATCATTGCTATACTCGCTTGAAGAGCGTTACATGAGACAGCGTGACGCATCAGTCGCATTCAGTATTGACATAAACACCGTACGTGCCGTATTGTTAACCTCATCTTGATGAAATTTTCACATTTGTCGTATGGTCTTAAACGCACACAGATTTTACTACGAGCGTCACATGGCCGAGCGTGACAGGTCAGTCTCATTCAATACCGACAAAGTAAACATGCTAAGGAGGTATTCGAGATCTCTTACCCCATCCTCGTCAGGATCCTGGTTGCAGTTAGTCGGAGGGTTCGAATACTTCTGTAGCAACTCTATCGCCAATCTCTTACTCATATCTTGCTGGAAGAACGGATGCTGGAAAATAAAGCGATGATAGCTCAGTTGGTAGGGTTTGTACGGACGCCACGTCAATGAACGTGGCTTCGAATCCCTGCAATTCGAACGAGTTTTCGGTGAAGAAAAACATCGTGATGAAACCATAGCATGGTGGTAGGGCCATTTCTAAGACCCACCTGGCTAGCTACCACATTCAAGTTAAAAATCTCCTATATACCAATAGCTGTGTTCCGGCAGTTGCACTTGAGGACCAGTCCCTCCATTACGTTTAGCGTGTCCACAATCTTGGAGCACCGTCGTCACTTAACATCGAGTGAGATTGTGGCCCACACCATAAATTATTGATAGCAATAACGTAGCAGACACTTTAAAATCATACAGTTTAAAGTCTATATAGCGACCGTGAAGTATGTACGTATATTAAGGCGTTATTGAGAGTTGGCGTTAAATGGAGAGCATGGTTCATTAAACATATACCAACCAAAAACCTGAACAGAGTCAGTAATTTCGACTTATAATATCACTAGCTTTTACCCGCGACTTCGCTCGCGTTAATAATCATTCCGTGAAAAAGTTTTATGCAAACTTTATCCCTTTTTTGTTTTCACTCCCAATAAGTGTTTCGCGAAAAAAAGTACCCTATCACCGTCTCCAAGATCCCATCTATCTTTATATCAAAATTCACCGTAACAGATTCAGCGGTTTAGTGAAAGCGTACCAAACAAACAAACTCACTTTCACATCTATAATATTAGTAAGGATCGGCTGAAAGTAATACTTTCTTTCGCAGGTTAAAAAAAAAATAATGCTCACCTGCAATAATTTCTGTGCTGTCGGCCTCTTCTTAGGGTTCTTCGTCAGCGCCAACTTGAGGAACGCGTGGAAGAGTTGTGACCAGCGCTCCCGCTCTTTCAACTGCGGCGGTTTGAATCCCGATTTGGACATCAGGAACAGCACCCTCATCGGGTGGAGCTCGAACATTGGCGGTTGGAGTTCCGCCAATTCTAAAAGTAGTAAAAAAAAAAAACGATGTATTCTTTCTTAAGACCCATGAGCTCTTCAGACCCAGAAGTGAATCATCCCTATATATATATATCTCTTATTCGCCTCGTGCCGATTCTACTCGAACGAGCGTCACACAAAAATATTGCGAATCAGAATTTCAAAGCCCTCCCATAAGACGTATTACTACAAAAGCAGCTTGTCCTATACTATCGTACTGTTAAATTCACATTCAAAATCATGAAATCAGCCTGTTTCAAAGGGATATAAAGGCATTGTTAAGTAACAGACAAAGATGTCAGCATTATGCAGAATAGTAGAAATTCAATACCATATTTGGCTATATTATGAAATTAACCCATGTTCAATAACCTACCATAGATATTTTCGGGCAATAAATGAAGCCTTGTCTAGTTATAGTAAAATAAATCTTAGCTACCTAACCAAGCTATCAGCCAATTGATAAAGGTCAAGTTTACAACCAGGTAAAATGGACAAACTTTGCTAGACTTCTAGAAATTAAATTCGATGTTATTTACCAATAGCAGTTATCCCACAGGCCCAGATGTCGCAGAGCTGGTTGTAACCGCCTTTCCTCTCCACAGCTGCAACCTGGAAATCAATAATACTTGCTATAATTTAATGTATTTTATAGGTTTAGCTTTAAGGGCCCTAATCTTATATGATGTTATGGGGCGATGTGACACAAAATGGAGGACACACTAACACTAGAGGAGGGACTAGTTAGAAAATGCAACTGCCCGCAAAAAATCAGCAATAAGCAAAAAGATATGGTCATCAAGTCTAACTTTAAGCAGAATTAACCAATCACAACTTAGATTGTCTTTTCTCAAATATATTTTCCAAACAGTGATACTGACCTCAGGCGCCATCCAGTACGGGGTTCCAATGAAAGACTTCCGTTTGTTAATTGTCGCAGTTATCTGCGCGGACACGCCGAAATCAGCAAGCTTCACATCGCCGCATTCCGTTAACAATATATTAGCACCCTTTATATCTCTGAAATAATACAGAAAACATTGATTCCCCTGTCCATTTCTTATGCTATATAAGGGATTTTCTAAAATGAGACTTCTTACGTGATGATACCATAATTAGAAGAAAATTGTGAGATAAGTTACAGTAACTTCTTATATTTAGGCATATTTCCTGTGATAATCAAACCCTAAATCGTAACACGCCTGAACGTGTCATATTCTCCAATTAACCGACGTGCATTCAGCAGTAGATCAATACTGTAGGTATCTGTTGCTCGACTGAACCGATACCACCATGCACATGGCGATAAAGATATTCTGATGATTTATCTCAGTTTTGAATCAGCCGGTATCGCGAAGTGTAGACTTGTCATGGAGATGTTGTAGTTTATATTTGAAATTATTCGTACCAGAGAAGTATCACATCTAGAATAAGCGTGGAAGCTGTTCCTGACTTTCGACAGTATGGGAGTTTGAGAATGGCAGGAGATTTTTAGCCGCCATTCAACGGTGGTCATCACTTAAGGAATTCCACACAGGCCTGACGTAAATAGGTAAAATTGGTATTAAAAAAAAACGAAGTATAGTGACGTCACTGTTACCATACCAGGCTGAAAAGAAATAATAAGTTTTTTTTTATAGTTAAGGTTTAGCAGTTAGCCCACAATTTCACTTTATGTTAGGTGACGATGTGGCCGAAGATAGTGGACACAGTAAGCCTAGTGGAGGGACTGGCTGTCAAGTGCAACCGCTGGAACACACTTAAAGGTATTTGGTGGCAGATTTTCATATTGAAAGTGGTAGTTTGCCAGGCGAGCATTAGAAAATGCCCTAGCACCATTTTGTGGTTGCATCACGTTGTTTTCCGACTCGTCCGTAGACTCTACCAACAGAGTCATCATCACTGCACAATTTGAGTCCTAACGAAGAGCTTTTCTTGTTCATCTGTGGCAGTATGAGGGACTAAGAGTTGCTGTGATGTCTTTCAGTGGACATTTGACGGCGATTATCTCTTGAGTTCCACACAACCCTGATGTTAATACCACAAAACGTGTTTTTTTTTTAAGTATAGTGACATCACTATACCCATACTAGGCTGAAAACAAATTAGTATCACTCACCGGTGCATTTTCCCCATACTGTGCAAATACGAGAGACCCATAAGGGTCTCCCTGCACATATACGCGATCTGCACCTCGGTCAGCGGCCCGGTCACGTGATATATGTCCTGGAAACCCGATGGGCGGCAATTAAAAAACCATTAACCGCATAATTAGCCGGGTCAATAATAATTAGTTACGCACGCGAGACTTAATTAGTATACTTAAAAAAGTGCGGTTCCTTTTTACATTTTCTTAAAAAAGCCGAACATTTGAGATTCGATCAAAAATTTATAGTTGACCATAATTAACAGTTTGTTGAAGACTCGCAGAGGTAATAAAAAAGGATATAACACTGAATATCGACGATAAGACGAAACGACAGAACTGATAGCTTCATGAAAGCAAGTTAATAATACGATAATGAACAAGCTGTGCCCGCGACTTCGTTCGCGGGGAAGTAAAAATCCTTACTGATATTATAAATGCGAAATTAGTTTTTTTTGTTACGTTTTCACGCATAAACCGCTGAATCGATTATAACGAATTTCAGTATAGAGATATATGGAAACCTGGAAACGATAATAGGCTACGTTTTTCCGCGGAAAACATATTGGAAGAGGGGTAAAGAATGGGACAAACTTTGTATAATATGGAACTTTTCATGGCGACATCCGATTAGTTTTATAGAATCAATATTAACGCAAGCGAAACCGTAGGTAAAAGCTAGTCATTTAATATTTTTAGCTTATCTTTGTAACTTATTAATATCAAAAAGGGAAAAAGTTTGCTTGTTTGTTTGGAACGCGCTAATCTTAGGAACTAATTGTCGGATTTGAAAAAGTATTTTTGTGTTTGATAGAGCAATCTTTGAGGAAGGCTTTAGGCTAGTTAATGTCACGCTACCACCAAGAAAAAGAGCAAAGCTGTATTGAAAAAAGTCAACAAGAATGATTAAAGAAAATTTCAGTCCCACGCGAACAAAGTCGCAGGCACAGATAATATTCCATATAACGGAAGGATCAAAGGAAGGAGTTAAAGTTGAACTTTTCGAGGAATTGTACATAAGGAATTATCATGTAATTTTCCAATGTACGGTAACATACTTAAAATACTAAACTGCGACGAAATTTCATTTTGTTTTTTGTCATGGCATCTGCCTGTCAAGTTAATTAAGCAAACGACAAGTGATAATAAACATACAAGCAATTAACACAAAGTAAAATCCCCACTCAGAACACTTATTTGTGGATCGCACAAATAATTTGAGCACCTTTGAGAGCGGCGCAGTGTTACCAGATAAAAATTTCAAACTACCATGTCAGCAGACTGAAACTGCTGTGTTTTAATTTGGTGGATAATATTGTTTTTTTTTTTTTTTTTTATTACAGTATATGATACCGTATCGATATGAGAAAATATAATCTTTTTGGTTGTGTTTTTTACTAGTTTTTTTATTCGTCCAAAAGTTTCATTTCTTGTTCATTAATAGAAGAAGTCATTTTGTTAATTATGTAATTTGGTGGTGAAAACAAAAAACACAATTTCCATTTCTCTGAATACAACATTGTTGAGCCAAAATTTTTTTTTTGTTTTTATATATATGTTTTAGTGTTATTACCACAATCTCACAGGATTTTAAGTGGCGATTTAGCCCAAGCTGGTGAACACACTAAAGCTGCGGAAGGAGTGGCTCTCAAGTGTAACTGCCGGAACACACCTATAGGTGTATGGCGGCAGAGTTTCAAATTGAGAGCGGTAGCTAGCCAAATGGGCATTAGAAAATACCCTAACAGCATGCTATGGTTTCTTTACAATGTTTTCCTTCACGGAAAGCTCAAGCTCATTGTAGGAGGGTTGAATTCTGTACACAGCTTGAAGCGATGATAGCTCAGTGGTAGTGTGTACGACTTCGCGTCAAGGGACGTGAGTTCGAATCCAAGCACCTACAATGAGCTTGAGCTTTCGGTGAAGGAAAACATCGTGAGGAAACCATAGCATGGTAGTAGGGCTTTTTCAAATACCCGCCTGGCTAGCTACCACCCTCAAGTTGTAAACCTGTCGCCAAATACCAATAGGTGTGTTCCAGCAGCTGCATTTGAGAGCCAGTTCCGCTACAGGTTTAGCGTGTCTACCAACTTGGGCCATATCGTCACTTAAGATCAGGTGAGATTATGGCAATAACGCTGAAATCTTAGGAATAAAAAAAAACTACCAACTATGCTATCTTCGATTCAACTTCGCTTCCCTTTAATAGTCTTTGTTATCAGTCTATTTAATTTATTTCTTTTAGTGTAATTTAACTTAACAATCTCTCACATGCAGCATTAGATATCTTGCATCTACGATAATCACCCTGTACCTGGTAACACTGGCGCGGCTACGCGACCCTTTCAACCGTTAGGCCGATATCGTGCAGCCAGTATTGCCAAGATAAATACCTGCAAACTCCCCCCGCCACAGTACTCCATCGATATCCAGAGCTTGTCCCGCCTTAAATACGATCCGTAGTAAGCGACGATGTTCGGATGCCGGCAGTCTTTCATCATCAGGATCTCCTGCTGGATGATGGCGAAGTCGTCGCCCGCCTCCAGCTTGATCACCTTGATGGCCGCCAGCTCCCCGTTCCCGTTGAGCCTTTTTGCCTGTCAACAGAATATACAAATCGATTTTCATTTTGGTGGCATGGTGGTAGGCATTTTTATAATGATCGCCTGGCTAGCTACCACCCTCAATTTGAAAATCTGCCGGCAAATAGTCACTCCACTAGGCTTAGCGTATCTTCCCTCTTCGGCCATATCACTACGTAACATTGAGTGAGATTGTGGCCAAGCTATAAAAAAACACATACAAAAATATTGTAATGGATTTTTTTACTGCACATCCTCTACTAGTCTCTCTATAAAAGTGACGATAGTTAGCTTAAGAGGACGTGAGTTCGAATTAGCCTGACCTTGAGCTCAATGTGTCCGTACATACTACCAAACTATCGAATCACTAGTATCTGAAGCGATCATAGCTCAGTGGTGGTGTGCACGACTTGGCGTCAAGGGACGTGAATTTGAATCCAACCACCTACAATGAGCTTAAGCTTTCGGTGAAGGAAATAATCGCGAGGAAACCATATCAAAACAAATCAAATCAAAAAATCTTTATTCAATTTAGGCCCAAAGAAGGCGCTTAAGTAACGTCAAAAATTACTACCGGTTCGGAAAGTAACGGAGTCATCGAGAAGAACCGGCAAGAAACTCGAACTGCATCTTTTTTTTTAAGAATTCTTTTTTTGCTTATAAACAATAATTTAATGTATTACAGTAGTTATTAATTATTAATTATTATTAAGTATATGTACAGAGCTGGACGTCAATTCCAGACATCACGATCGCTCACATATTGATCCACCCTTTTGACATCAAAACCCATTTGACGTGGTTCTTGAACCTACTGTCCGGCAATTCAGTAATGTGCTTTGGGACTTTATTATAAAACCTGACACTATTATTAAACTTTTGCATGGTGATAGGGTTTTTTCTGATGCTCGCCTGGCTAGATACCATCCTCACGTTGAATATCTGTCACCATATACCAATACGTGTGTTCCGGCAGTTGCACTTGATAGCCAGTTCCTCCAAAGGTTTAGCGTGTCTACCAACTTGAGCCGTATCTTCAATTAAGATCAGGTAAGATTATGGCCATAACGCTAAGCCTTTAACTATAAAAGTAAACCAACTGAACCATCATCATTTCAAAAGCCATAATCGCTTTAGAGACGTCATCGCTTCTAACTACGTTCTACGCAGGTTTCCGCATCGTTGGTCATAGTTCTACACCTATCAGTTCAGTAGTTTTGACGTGATTGTGCATCACAGGAACTGTATTTACTTTAGGACTAGATTTTACCCGCGGCTTTACTCTCGTTATTACTGAATTCGTCAAACAAATCGGATGTCGCAATAAAAAGTTTTATAAAATTGTTATGTCTCTCTTATCCCCCACTGAGAATAAATTTTTCGCGAATAAAAGTAACTTATCACCGTCTCTAAAGCCCCATCTATCTATATACCAAAATTCATCATTATCGATTCAGTGATATAGGCGTGAAAGCGTAACAAACAAACAAACCATAGTCGCATTTATAATATTACTAACGATAGAGTGTATAGATTTGTTGTCCCAATGAACATGTGTTTACACGCGTGATTGTGTGTGTGCGTGGGTGTGTGTGTGCGTGTAGTGAGATCGCTTAAACATAAAAGGTCAACGTATTCCCGACGTTTATTTAACAGTATTAAGCGTGCATCATCAAGTAATATTTATTGTGTGAGTCACATAACCGCAACGTACTAGGCCGGTGTATACTACACACGGTAGGATCTTTATAACCGATTTAGAATAATAAATTGAAGCTATTACAGCACAGCTGGTAGCGTGAAACGAAGCTGCTTCAATGGCGCCTGAGCTTTCGGTGAAGGAAAATATTGTGATGAAACCACAGCATGGTGGTAGGTGTTTTCTTTTAATCATTTGGCTAGTAACCATTATCAAAATGAAAATCTGCCGCCATAAACTTGTAGGTGCGTTCCGGCAGTTGCACTTGAGAATCAGCTTTAGTGTGTCAACCATCTTGAACCACAGCGTCACTTAACATCCGGTGAGATTGTATCCGTAACATTTAACATATAAAGTATAAAAAATCCCGGGTCACGATATTTGTATTTATGTGTATTTTAATGACATTTTCAGCATTGGGTAAATTTGGTCCATATAATTCCATGCTCCGAACATACATCTTATCTATTTCCTTTAATTTTATTCACATATTAATTTATCGTTTAACGTTACACTATTTTAAATGCAAATTTGTTGGTGATCTTTTCACGAGTAAACATATGAACTGACCTTTGACTTTGAGATCTGAAATTCAAAATATGTTGGCTTAGTTGCAGCAATCAATATAATATATCTCTACTCATAAATGTGATTTTAAGTTTGTTAGTTACGCGTTCACACGAATACTACTTAATCGATCATCATGAAACTTTGTACACATATTCTTAAAGGTATTAGAAGTCACATAGAATACATTTTTATTGAAAAAAAATTTTACGAAAGGTAAAAAAATAGTTTGTCAAAAAATCTCAAAATCTAGCTACTTTAACGCCATCTAGAATTTCAGAGTATAAGGTGATACGAAGAACATCCAAAAAACATCAAAATTTCAATAGAGAAGATAGTTGGAAGCTAGCACAAGCCTGGGATCCGATTATACATTTAATTAAATCGGAACCCAAAAGACCAATTGCCAGACCTCAAGATACTGTGAGCTCTTTCTGCGTGGATCGGAACACTATCAATAACAAAAATTAAATTGAAGGTAGACACAGTAACATAAACTTTTCTGGACAACCTACACCTCAGTCCGCCCCGTGACCACGAAAGCTGAAAAGCTTTCGAAACGTCGGAATCAAAATGTAATAAATAACCGCGATAAAATCCGTTTAAATTAGTTTTATTTCAATGAAGTTCACCGGGTCAGCTAGTAGATAACAATTCCGTGTCACAAAGGTTTGTTAGTGATAAACATAGAAATTACTTGACTGATTTTCATGAAATTTTGTACAACTGTGTATAATTTGTTTCAACCTAACGCTGAAATGCATAGTCTTTCAACATTGAAATATCATCAACAGCATCCAATTAAATACTGACCGTAGTAAAGGTATAAAAAATTGCAAACAGTTTATTGTTATTTTTCTATATAATTTATATAATTAAAATTATAAAGTGAAAAAGTTTGTTTGTTTGAACGCGCTAATCTTAGAAACCGCGAGTCGGAATTTAAAAATTGTTTTTGGGTTTGCTAGAGCAATCACAGAGGAAGGCTTTAGGATACTTAACATCACGCTTCCACCAATAGGAGCAAAGCAGTGTTTGAAAAAGTTACAAATACGGGCACAACTTATTACATACTTTTTACTTCCACGTGAAGGACATCACTGGCACAGCTACGATCATATGTGATTTCAGTCAATATTAATAGATCTTTCATTAAAAGGTTTTCTTTTTATAGTTAAGGTTCAGCGTTATGGTAATAATATTACCTGATCTTAAGTGACGATACGGTTCAGGATGGTAGACACGCTAAACCTGTGGAAGGACTGGCTCTCAAGTGCAACTGCAGGAACACAGCTATTGGTATTAAAGATTTTCAACTTTAGGGTGGTAGCTAGCCAGGCGGGCATTAGAACCCTACCACCATGCTATGGCTTCCTCACAATGTTTTCCTTCACCGAAAGCTCAAGCTCATTGTAGGAGGTTAGATTCGAATTCACGTCCCATAACGCGACGTTCTTACACACTATAACTGAGCTATCATCGCAAAGTGACCACAACTTGATAGATGTGCACTGCGATAGTTTTGGACCATTGGAAAAGACTAGAACAAGATCTACCATATCGGTTAGTATTTTATATCATTTTATACGCATACATATAAGTAATGCAGACAAACGGGACAGACCGACTGTGCAACTTGCCAACTGCCCCCCCCCCCTCCCAATTCAATTCCAAACCGCATTGTTTTATTATATCAACTCGCAGACGCAGGGGCGAGTTCATACTGGTAAATCAATAATATAATATCGCGTTACAACTCTTAGGGGGTAAACAGATCTCTATCTCGAAATACATTCGTACCTTAATGCATATTGATGTAACGTATACATGCAAACTTTACTTTTTTATCGTACTCATATGTTACTTTGTTATTTAGTACGGAATTTGCATTTTGTTATCTTTGAACACAGAGTTGTGGGAATTCGATTGAGCTTCAATAGTTATGTGAAAGGTCTATGACAGTAGTATGCTTGTTATGGATTAACCGGGCTGGTGCCAAGTCCATCGTGCGACAGAGAAACTCTGAGCAGTACCCGAGACTTGTGGCACGGATGTAGGTTTAAAGGAGTCCCCCCCGATGCGCGTCATAACGTCACTGCTCGTGTCTCTCTCCCTGCCCAGACAAATTTGTTGGGAGTCTACTAGCGCAGATATAGATGCACTTTCTAGTATAAAACTTACTGCATCGATAGGTATTACATTGAGAAAGGCTTACGGTATTTAACATCACGCTACCACCCATAGAAGCAAGTTACAAAACGGGGAAAATAAAACTTAAAAAATTAGTTCAACGCCAAAGAAGTCGCGGGCGTAACTAAAAGGGGATAAAGCACTAACCTTTGGCATCGTATTAGCGTTTGCCATGAAAATTGTCAAATAAATACTTTATGAAATCGGTTTTTTATATATCACTGAACGTGACAGGTGGTGCTATGGTCGACTTGATTGATAGAAGAAAATAAAGAGTTTGTCGAATCAGTAATAAAAATATTTGAAAAATGAGCAATCATCAAACACTGCCGATAGAAGTAAAAACTTAAAAAAATGATCACAAGGTCTAGAGCCGATTATACACGACTCAGCGCGTCAGGAAACCGAACGCACTTGATGTCGTGCCCAGTATATTTCGCAAAAGGAAGATGGCAGCGCAAATCGCTTAATATTTGTTTCTAAAAGGCAAGTTTTTATTATTTATCAGCTTTAAGCCCGTAACAGACGGAGCTATAATATGTATTAATATAAATCATGGCAAAGGTATATTACGGTATACATTCTATTTTCTAATCGGCGAGTGGTCATAAATTCAGTTATAACTTATATTTATGTTACGTCACCAAAATATGACAAACAGATATAGCACGACATATTTTGGTATAGTTCAAGAACAACCGGTGTATTTTTATGGCCGCGGTGAATCCTTACTAATATTATAAATGCAAAAATGTGTTTATTTGTTCGTTACGCTTTTACGCCTAAACCGCTGAATCGATTAAGATGAGTATTGGAATAGAGATAAATGGAAACCTGGAGACGATGATAGGCTAATTTTTTTCATGAAATACTTACTGGTAGTGGGGTAAAGAGAGGGATAAACTTAGTAAGAAACCTTTTACTGCGTCATCCGATTTGTTTTACAAAATCAGTAATAACGCGAGAAAACCCGCACATAAAATCTAGTACAATAATAAAGCGCATCGATTAATTATACGATATCATAAATTAAAACACCTTCATTAAGATTGTAGCACAAATACGTATTAACACAACGATGGCCTACAGTGTTAGCAGAGTTTAATAACAGAGAATATTTTAACATTGAGTTTAAATTAAAATATAAATTTATGAAAATATTTTCAGTCGTTTAAAAACTATCAGCGTTATTATTAATCTTTTTTTTTGTAAATGTGTGTTGTATATTATTAAAAAGTTATATTATTCCATAGAAATAAAGCAAAGTATTATTTATATTATTATTCTTAGTTAGTTTCGTGGTTACTATAAAAAAATCACTCTGGCACATAGAACTGCGAAAGAGTTTTACGGGCAATTGGTTGCGTATAGATCATTTTTCAATACTAGGTTGTTCATTCGCTTTCGAAAATATAAATAAAAAACGACAATAGGTTTCCGAGACACAGACTCACTTACTACAAACATAACTTACAGCCTGCTGGCGTCGAACAATGCGAAAAGAAGAATGATAACTTATGAGATATTTTAGACCAAAAAAAAAATACGTCATTCATATTTCAAAACAAATTGTTGGATATATTTTGAGGATGGGTAGTTAGAAAAATTATAAAAAAAAAATAGTTTTCAATATGTTGTGGCGCATTAATATCTGAACAAATATTAAGTTTTCACAAGTTAAATAATTTAAAAAGTCTTAGAGGATTAATTTCACCAACACAAGATGTTTATGACATATGTATTAAAACAGTAACATTTCTAACACTACAAAAGAAGGTACAAGGTAATCACTACATGCACACTGAAAAGCAATTAAAATTATTTCACGTAAAAATACTGGAAGTGTTTAGGCAAACGAAAATTTTACGCTATATCAAATGACCATTCCGTTCAGCAACCAGCAACATGAAACCACAAATATAAAAAAAAAAACAAATAGACAAAAGTTTAATATATAAGTATAATAGACATATAAAAAACATTTAAATAGTATTTTTAAAATATTCATACACGTTTATTATATTTTTGTCCAATGTGTTTTATATTTACATTTCAAACTTTGCTGACCGTACTCGAATTGCAGGATCATTAGCGTGCGTGCGGAAACACGTTATCACGCATGTAGTTAAATTTTTCACCAAGATTTTTAGCGCCAATGGCGCATGTAACGAATGAAGAAATATATATTATAACAGATATATTTTGAAGCGATGATAGCTCAGTGGTAGTGTGTACAATTTCGCGTCAAGGGTCGTGAGTTCGAAGCCAACCACCACCTACAATGAACTTGAGCTTTCAGTGAAAGAAAACATCACGAGGAAAACATAGCATGGTGGTAGGGCTTTTTTTAATGTACGCCTGGCTAGCAATCACCCTCAAGCTGAAAACCTGCCGCAATATACCAATAGACGTGTTCCGACAGCTGCACTTGAGAGCCAGTTCCTTCACAGGTTTAGCGTGTCTACCAACGTAGGCCGCATCGTCACTTAAGATTAGGTGAAATTATGGCCATAACACTAAACTTTAACTATTAAAAAAGAAAAAACCACCCACTGTAGCAGCTTGCTATACCGTAATATATATTTAACTATATTAATATATATTATAGCTCCATCTATTGTGGGCTTATTGTAGTAAATTTGAAAATTTACTGCTGATTATTAGTAATTTTGCTTTTGTTAAATTCTATATTATCTATACTTCTTAACTAATATTATAAAGAAGAGAGCTTTGTATGTTTGTTTGTAATGAATAAACTCAAGATCATACTGGACCGATGTCAAAAATTCTTTCACCATTATAAAGCTACATTAACCCTGCGTAACAAAGGTTGTATAATTTTTTTTTTAATTTTAGTACCACGCGGACACATCATTTTGGCTAGCAAGACAATTCTGACTGACGAAGAACATTTGCCCCTACGCCAGTCACTACTGTTACTGGACTGTACTCAAACTTAACATCACGTAAAGTACACTAACTTTACCGAGCTAGGATAAAAAAAACAGCTAGTAAATATTACAGTGTCTACCTTCAGTTCAACTTTTTTGGACAACCTACACCTCAGTCCAGCCCGTGACCGCGAAGGCTGAAAAGCTTTCAAAACGTCGGGATCGAAATTAATATAAACCGCGATAAAATTCGTTTACATTCGTTTTATCTCGATGAGTAATACTCGCGTAAACATAAGAAAACATTATTCAAAAATCATTTTGTATTTGATAGCGCTATAATTGAGGAATGCTTTAGGCTACTTAACATCACGCTACCATCAATAGGAGCAAGGCTGCATTGATTTTTTTTTTTTTACAAAAACGAGCAAAAACATTTTTTTTTTTTTTTTTTACACAAATATCACGTGATTTATGGCCACCAGGCTGCCAAACTAAGATTCCCTGTATCTTGGCAGCTGGCTTGTCTCCGACTAGGTATAGATGCGTGCTGTATCTGTCGATCCCACAGTAGTGAAATGAAATGAAGAAAATATTACAAATTAAGAAACATGACAACTTGTGTATGTATGTGGGTGAGTGAGTGTGTGTGAATGTAAAGTGTATGTAGTGTGAAGCAAAAGTGTACAGTACATGAAATTATGTTTATTCTACAGTTTTGAGTAGCTCCTCTGTTTCTTCGTACGACTTATTCATAAGCCATCTTATTATTATTTTTTTACTTTCATACTTTGTTTTTCTATAGATAAAGACTTCGCGATTAATCTTATTATATAAATAATCTCCAAGAAAACAGAAAAACCTATGTGAAAATGCTGTGAAAAACAGGTTCGTTTTACAAATTATGTCCTTACGACGTCGAATTGTGGTTATATTGGGTTTATATAGCAATGATGAGTGTTTCTTTAATATTACTTGCTGTATAAATAATTGACGGATCGACAAAACTTCGGCTTTATTATATAACAGAAAAGTAGAATACTGATAGGGAAGGAAGTACATTACTTTTAGTACAGCTCTTTGGGCTCTTTCAAGCCTTATTAATTTAGTTTTCTTTGCCCCTCCCCAGGTTGTTAGGCAATATGTGATTATGGATTGGCAAAGTGCGTAATAAATAGTCTTTAAAAGTATATAGTCTGCCACATGTCTAAGATTTTTGAATATAAAAATAAGTTTGCGAACACGAGTAATTACTGCGTCAATATGAGAATTAAATGAGAGTTTTTGATCTATTATTACTCCGAGATATTTAACTGAATCAGTTTGATGAAGGATAGGGCAATTATCGCAGAAGTTGAAGTTATCGCAAATATGAGCAGATATAGAATAGTTGTGAATATTATTTTGATTGTGGTTGCTGAGACTAAATGTTATGTAACTTGTTTTATTTGCATTAAGGGTTAAAGAATTTGCTCTAAGCCAATGTGTAACTTTGTTAAAACCTTTTTGTGCACTATCAAAAGCTTCTTTCCACGTATTACCAGATAAAATAAGTACAGTGTCATCCGCATAAGAAATAATATGTCCATTATTAAATAAATAATTTACAATTCCACGCGAACGAAGTCGCGAGCACCACTTATAGATGCGTATCGATTCAGCGTCACTGATATGAGTGTGAAGGATCACTATAGTTCGCACAACAAGTCTAAATGTCTTCGATTCATTCAAACCAGGAGGAACGTCTCAGTTTATCGATATGAAACAACAGCGCACTCATTCACATGTCCTCCATTATTTAGCCTCGTTATGACGAAGCGGTATTCGATTCGTAATACCCGGATGACATTAACCATTATCACCATAAACGGCTGGCGAGTTCACAGGTTTACACAAGAATTATGAATGTGTATTCAGCGGCCTCAATATGTGTAAGCGATGTCAAAGCTTGTCCTGGATTTCTAACAAGACCACTAGGGGATTTTACTGAGTACTCCTGTTTCATACCAGATGAGTTTCCTCTTGTAACCAGGCCCGGCCAAACCCGAGCGGACGATCTGTGAATAGGTTTTGGTAAAAAAAGGGATCTCAAATCAGAACAATTTATTTAATTTGTATATTGAGAAGGCGCTTATCGAGAAGAACCGGCAAGAAACTCGACCGGGGTATATATATATATATATATATATGCCTGCCTGGATAGCTACCAACCTCAAGTTGTTTTGTTTTACTTTATAGGTCTAGCCTAGTGGCCATAATGTCACCTGATATTAGGTGACGATACTACCCAAGTTGGTAGACATACAAACCTGTGGAGGAACTGGCTGTCAAGTGCTACTGCCGGAACACATCTATTGGTATTTAAAAAAATTAGTACTCGTGAAGCCGAGGGCAAATTGGTCCGTTTAACAGTAAGTGGTCATTGCAATTCATCGCCACAAAGCGCTGACCTCAAACAGACTTCCATTTTGAGACATAATAGGTTGTTAATACCGTTTCGGAAGATTTGTGATTTGGTAATATTTACGAGAACCAGGAACTTGTTTATGAGAATTCCTTATACAGTGGAATCTCTATTACTCCAACCTCGTTAAGTCGTAATCGGCAAAATATCGAAAAATACGCCGCTTCCTTTCGCTGAACTCTTAAATACGCGGTATCTCGAATTCGAATTTTCTGAAGCGATGATAGCTCAGTGGTAGTATGTAGGAACGCCGTGCCATGGAACGTCAGTTTGAATCCAACCACCTACAATGAGTTTGAGCTTTGAGTGAATAAAAACATCGTGAGGAAACCATATAATGGTGGTTGGGCTTAGCTAGCTACCACGTTCAATTTGGAAATCTGCCGCCAAATACCATTAAGTGTGATCCGGCAGCTGCACTTGAGAGCCAGTCCCTCCCTATAAAGGCCGCAACGCACCTGCGATTCCATGGTGTTGTGGGTGTCCATGGGCGGCGGTGATCACTTACTATCAGGTGACAGGCTGGCTCGTTTCCCCGCTATTACATTAAAAATTATATATATTTATAAACTTTCTAACTCGTATACAACATTATCTCCTTGTGGTATTAATAATACATTCTTATGCTCTATTACTTAAACTAAGTTGTAAGATTCGATAACGTCTCAATATAATACAATTCTTGCTAAAACTCGGTATGATACAACTCGAAAAAAATAATATATATATATATATAAATGAATCTCTACTTCCCTTGGTCATCGCATCACGCGTGAACGGATGGAACAATTTCGCTAATTCTTTTTTTGTTCTATATTAATTATTGTCAGGTGAAGGTTCTTCTGGAAGATGCATGGAACATTCAAATATTGTAGAAAATTTAACGATAATAATAATTTTACATAACTGTCAGTTGTCATAGAACATTGTTCTAGAACATGCACTATGTTTTTTTTAAATATATTCTTTTAATAATTATACCAATCCTAATTCAATATTCATAGTCGGGACAGGACAACGACTGTCGGGTCATAATATAGTACTTTATAAATCGCACCTATCTAAGTCGAAATCTCTGCAATGAAATCCCAAGGATTATCGAACTTCTCGTTCTTAGATTTTCTACAAATAACTTGACTTTTGTCGGTTTACCTCGTTGCCCGTACAATACTACACTCTCTTCATTTAACGACAACTGTCAATGCGCACTACCTTCAGTGTCGCTACATAGAGTTTACACTGTATATACACGAATGCGTAGTCGTAGAAAAAAAACAAATCAATATCATACAAAGAGAGAACAATAAAAAAGTTATACGACATTACAGTTACAAGCCATATGGGGTCGATGACGCTGTTCTCGGTTTGCGTACTAATTAGATACTGTGCCAGAAATGACCCGGTTCCGTTCCCGGTTCGTGCAATCGTGATTGCGTTAGCGTGCGCCGGTTGCGGGGCTTCAATTACGAATTATCAAGATGTCGGTAACGCATATTCTACGAACATCAAATTGGAAATCTGACGACAAGCACCTATGGATGCCGGAATGTGAAGCACCCACCTTTGTTTCATGTGGGTAAATGTATTTACTTCCTTTTTATACTTTATAGGTTAAACGTTATGATTACAATTCCATGCGATGTTAAGTGACGATGTAGACCTAGATGATGGACACGCTAAGCGTAGTGGAGGGACTTGCTCTCAAGTGCAACTTCCGGAACACACCTATAGGTATTTGGCGGCGGAATTACTAACTCGACGTTGGTAGCTAGCCAGGCGGGCATTAAAAAAAGCTCTACCACCATGCTATGGTCTCCTTACGATATTTTCCTTCAGCGAAAGCTGAAGCTCATTGTAGATGGTTGGATTCAAACTCAAGTCCTTTGACGCGAAGTCGTACACACTACCATTGAGCTATTATCGCTTCATCGGTAGTGTGTAGGAACGCGGCGTTGTGGGACGCGAATTCAAATCCAAACACCTGTAATGAGCTTTCGGTGAAGGAAAATATCGTGATGAAATCATAGCATGGTGGTAAGGCTTTTTCTGGTGCCCGCCTGACTAGCTACCACCCTCAAATTAAATCCTTGGTGTTGTGGGTGTCTATGGTTTTATGGTTATATATTTCGTTATAACAAGTCCAATTTAAAAAAAAAAAAATATTGTCTCTTCTCACAGCAAAATATGTTATAATTATCTTCTTAACAATTATGCATATCTTAATTATATAACACCACCTAGCTCATAAAACGTAAAAACTTTCATTTACTTTACAATTAGCTTATAACATTTTTAATTTAATTTTTCTGTATTTTACACAATTCGCGTGTACTGGCACGATTTACTTATTACGTGAACCGTTTATTTTGAAAGTGGTGTAAGTCCATTTTTGAGAAATATGAGCTATCACGTAATTCATGCTTATATTAATGTAAATTTTTTTTGTTCGTTCGTTTCTGCAATATCCGAAACGATTGGACTAATTGATACAAGGTGTAAATAAATTTATTTCGAGTTCACGCGAACAAAGTTATTAAATTATTTTATCGACAAGGGCATACGAAGTCACGGGCCGGGGTTAGTGATTTTTTGTGTCCTCTTGACGCAACTAACAGAACGTTTTAATCATTTGTAAAATGTGGTCAACACATGTCCCCGCCTTCAATCGTTCGCCTTAATTCGTGGAAAACACATGCACTGATACGGGAGCACCATTCAAGTGGCACATGCATGGTAGCCCATGCTGTCTTCATGTAAATTATTATCTACACTAAGTTTTGATTTTCTATTACGCACGGATAAAACTTCAAAAGATGCGAGTTTAGGAATTATTTATTTATAACTAGCAATACACTCCGGCTTCGCACGGGTAATTAGACGAACTTCTTAGGTATTCATATATTCACAGTGCGAGTGCCGGGTCTATGGTGTGGCAGAGAGAGAAACTCCGAGCAATCGAACTTGTGACACGGATGTAGGTTTAAAGAGCCCCTTTCCGGTTCGCGTCAACACTCACAATCATTACTTGTATTTCTCTCTCTGCCCAGACTGCGCTAACTAGACTCTTTAGCGCAGTTTTAATGGCACCACTTACTATACAACTTACTGCAGTAGGTCTAGGACTACAGCGATGATAGCTCAGCGGTAGTCTGTACGACTGCGTCAAGGGGCGTGAGTTCGAATCCGACCACCTACAATGAGCTTGAGCTTTCGGTGAAGGAAAACCTCGTGAGGAAACTATAGCATAGTGGTAGGGCTTTTTCTGTTTCCCGACTGGCTAGCAACCACCGTCAAGTTGAAAATCTGCCGCCAAATACTAATAGGTGTGTTCCGGCAGTTGCACTTGAGAGCCAGTTCCTTCACGGGTATAGCGTGTCTACCATCTTGGGCCGTATCGTCACTTAAGATCAAGTGAGATTATGGCCATAACGCTAAAACCTTAACTATAAAAAAAGGCCCAGATCTTTTAGTAGTTCATAGCGAGGTTTCGCTAGTATACCTCTCGGTCCCACTTCGAACTCGTATAAATTGACCACATAATTATTCCTGTTCAGGTCATTTAGTAACTCGTATTATTTATTTGTTTTTTAGTGTGCTCTTCTGGTATATTTGTTTCCCTTTGTACGGTGACCTCACTCAGTACAATGTGTTTCGAAAATAAATAATTCCGATACGGAAGTCGATACTCCAACATCCTCTGGGATTTTCTAGTGCGTGTTAATCAGAGAAGGTAGCCAGCTCCACAGCGTTGTTATAGTTTAATAGTCACTTTTTAAAGATTTAGCGTTATGGCGTTTACGAACTTACGTTGAAACAAAATCCTACACACATCCTTAACAACACCTATATCTGAGAGACGTACGTACATGTTCCTAAATAGGTGCGTTTGTTTCGTGACTTTATGTTAAACCACTCATACATAGCAGCTTTAAATAGATTACGTTCTGGACATAATCCATCAGTATTTTTTTATACTTAAGGTTTAGCGTTTTGGCCATAACCTCACCTGATCTTAAGTGACGATACGGCCCAAGTTGGCAGACACGTTAAACCTATGGAGGAACTAGCTCTCAAGTGCAGCTGCCGGAACACACCTATTGGTAATTGGCGGCAGGTTTACAACTTGAGGGACTAGCTAAGCCAGGCGGGTATTAGAAAAAGCCCTACCACCATACTATGGTTTCCTCACGATGTTTATCTTCACCGGAAGCTCAAGCCCATTGAATTGATTCGAACTCACGTCCCTTGACGCGAAGTCGTACATACTACCACTGAGCTAGCATCGCATCAATTTCGATATTTGATGCAGAAACGCCCGTACTAGTTTCGCACAACCTGGTAGTTACAGATGACGTTCATCACTATCTGATGGTATATCTTCGAAACAGTACTGTTAACATAATGATTTCTTAGGTTTACGCGAATATTATTCATTGAAATAAAACTAATTTAAACGGATTTTATCGCGGTTATTTATTACATTTTGATCCCGACGTTTCGAAAGCTTTTCAGCCTTCGTGGTCACGGGGCGGACTGAGGTGTAGGTTGTCCAGAAAAGTTTATGTTACTGTGTCTACCTTCAATTTAATTTTTATTATTTATAGTGTTCCGATCTACGCAGAAAGAGCTCACAGTGTCTTGAGGTCTGGCAATTGGTCTTTTGGGTTCCGATTTAATTAAATGTATAATTGGATCCCAGTCTTGTGCTAGCTTCCAACCATCTTCTCTATTGAAATTTGGATGTTTTTTAATTTCAATAGCCTCACGAATCATCCTAGGTAGGAATCGGTGTTCTTTGGCAAGGATTTGTGGCTTGTCGAATCGAAGATAATGTTTGGAGCCTTCTTCTGAATGTTCAGCAACTGCAGACTTCGTAGAGCGTCGGTGTTTAACATCAGCTATATGTTCTTTTACGCGGGTCCCTATATTTCTTTTAGTTTGTCCGATATAGGAGAGGCCACAGTCACATTCGATTTTGTATACGCCCTGTTCTTGTAGAGGTATATGACACTTGACAGGTGGTAAAAATTGACTAATCTTCTTGGGCGGCTTGAAGTAAGTTTTAATTGAAGCACGCTTCAGCACATAGCCAATCTTGTCTGTGACCCCTCTTACAAAAGGTAGCACAACAGGTACACGTTCTACTGTGGCTGGTTTCACTCGGTTTCCGTGACGGCGGCGTGGAATTTGGAGCTTGTTATCACGCAGTACTTGCTTGACATATCGCAGCTCAGCAGCCAGATGTTCCTCGTCACAGATTCCTTGTGCTCTCTGAAACAAAGATTTACCCACGGTAGCTAACTGTTTCGGATGGTGGTGAGATCCAGTATCCAAGTACTGCGTGATAACAAGCTCCAAATTCCACGCCGTCGTCACGGAAACCGAGTGAAACCAGCCACAGTAGAACGTGTACCTGTTGTGCTACCTTTTGTAAGAGGGGTCACAGACAAGATTGGCTATGTACTGAAGCGTGCTTCAATTAAAACTTACTTCAAGCCGCCCAAGAAGATTAGTCAATTTTTACTACCTGTCAAGTGTCATATACCTCTACAAGAACAGGGCGTATACAAAATCGAATGTGACTGTGGCCTCTCCTATATCGGACAAACTAAAATAAATATAGGGACCCGCGTAAAAGAACATATAGCTGATGTTAAACACCGACGCTCTACGAAGTCTGCAGTTGCTGAACATTCAGAAGAAGGCTCCAAACATTATCTTCGATTCGACAAGCCACAAATCCTTGCCAAAGAACACCGATTCCTACCTAGGATGATTCGTGAGGCTATTGAAATTAAAAAACATCCAAATTTCAATAGAGAAGATGGTTGGAAGCTAGCACAAGCCTGGGATCCAATTATACATTTAATTAAATCGGAACCCAAAAGACCAATTGCCAGACCTCAAGACACTGTGAGCTCTTTCTGCGTAGATCGGAACACTATAAATAATAAAAATTAAATTGAAGGTAGACACAGTAACATAAACTTTTCTGGACAACCTACACCTCAGTCCGCTCCGTGACCACGAAGGCTGAAAAGCTTTCGAAACGTCGGGATCAAAATTTAATAAATAACCGCGATAAAATCCGTTTAAATTAGTTTTATTTCAATTAGTACTGTTAACATTAAAATAATTAGAAAGCTTAATCTAAACAGATTAGATATGGGTATGTTTCATCGCATTATAGTAAATCCTTCGAATGAGGTTGCCAAAATGTTGTAGGAAATTTGTGAAAGCTGATTTTATGAACGAGGATGTACGAAAGAGTTCGTTTTTAATATTATTAGTTTATGGCAGGATATAGCTGCTCTAAGCAACAAAAACGAGTGTCGTGGGACACTCGATTGGAACGAAGTTCCTTTTTTAGTATACTATTATTGATAAACGTGTTATATTATTGATTAACAAATACAAAATTTATTCATGTTGTAAAAATAAACATTTTATTGTACATCATTCAATTTATTATAATAAATATAGATTACATATATATTATACTAGCTGACCCGACAGACGTTATCCTGATTAACTATGCATAGAGAATTAAAATTGGTATAATTTATTTAAAAAAAAGATATACATTCAAAAGCATAGCGTTTATTATTGTAATGCTCTATGACAACTGACAATGAAGTAAAATTATTATTATCGTTAAGTTTTTTTTTTTTAATTTTCTAATGTTCCGCTCAGCTTCCTTGATTTTTTCTTTCATACGAACCTTCTCCTGACAGTAATTAAGACAACAAGACGAGAACTAGCGAAATTGTTCCATCCGTTCACGCGTGATGCGATGACCAAGGGAAGTAAAGATTCATTTACGTATGACGTGTCCAAACTATATCTGCGCAGCCGTTGAGAACTTACTGGCTGTCTTGAACCAATAAGCGCGCACCTACAACTGGGTACAGCCAATAGCTAAAGCATCTACACTATATAAAAGGCCGTGACGAAAAAGATCTTACAATTTTTTTCGCCTAACACCCATCTACCAAACTTGTTTCCAAAAATAAGAAAAACAAAATAGGTGCGCAGAGTGCACTTAATCAAAGTGGCCGATTCTCGGCTTGGGCTATTATCGAACGAGTTTGATGTCGAATTAATTTCCAATATTATCTAAGTAATGAGTCAAGACGCGAGTCTCGAGCGGCACTGTCAATGGCAAGCCGGTTCGATGCACGGGCGAGGCCGCCGTGCGATCTCGGCGAAAGTGAAATTGACTGGAGCTCGCTTTGACCGCGTTAGCGGATTTTCAGTACAGCGCTGAGCAAGTTATTATGTTCACGATTCGAATTCGTATAGTGGACAGGTTGGTATTTTTATAATTAAGATTTAACGTTGTGGCCACAATCTCACCTCTTCGGTGACAATGTAGCCCAAGATGATGAACACGCCAAGCCTAGTGGACGGATTGGCTCTCAAGTGCAACCGCCGGAACACACCTATAAGTATTTGGCGACTGATTTTCAACTTAAGATTTGAAATTGCATGTGAAATTGAAATTGAATGAATTTGGCGGGCATTAAAAAAGCCCCACCATCATGCTGTAGTTTTATCATGATGTTTAGCTTAAGCTCATTGCACGGATTCGAAGTCACGTCGTTTGACGTGGCGTCCGTAGACGCTACCAATGAGCTTTAATTGCTTTATTCGTCTAGACGCAGTGCGATAGCAGTCCATGGGGAATGAAGGGGGTGTGGTCATGGAGGTTGTGTCATTTAAGTGGATTTAGAGGGTTAACGTATCTATCATCTTGAATCATATGGGCGCTTAACATCAGGTTTAAGATTAAGAACAGGCTTAAGATTGTGGCCATAGCACTTGACCTATAGAACATGAAAAATCATTCGATCGCGAGCAGGTATCTATCACCACGAACTATATTTAGAAATTTATTTAGTTAATTTATTTAACTATATATAACTGCTAATATATGAAACGATGAGACACAGCTGTGATATTACATTACATATCTGCTCAAAATTGCATCTAATAACATCGATTTTCCCGAACTTCTCTCGAAATTATGTTTTATTGTTCCGGCAAAGTATTTACGTACAAACGATCCTTTGTCGTTGCTCACCAATGCTACTAATTACTGGGAAAAATTATTTTTATGCCGACCTGGTCACTCCTTCAATGGTGTGAGCGAGATTGGTGATTTATATATCTTCAATATTATCATAAATAATAGATCCTTAAGTAGTTTAAAATAAGGTAAAATTAAATTTAAAATAAAAGTATTTTTTTTTTGTATTTTTGTTTTGAACAATTGTTGCATCATTCCTATGCGTCACAAATACTGGTAAGTACTATATGCTATGCCTATTATATATATAATCCGTGACGTCGCCTTCAGAGGGTCCAGTCTGAATATAAACGCTGCACTATATCAGTGTAGCTGTTATGCTGAGACTGGTACCAATTTATACACACATTAGGTTTTTTTTATGTGATCTTGTTGTAATGTTTTTTGTTTTTTTTTTCTTTTATTTATTTTAAATATCATTAGCTGTGTGTTGGATAAATAAAACTTTCATTCTTTCTTTCTAGCTTCTTCTTTAATAATGACGATTGTATGTAATAATAAGCTCACCATTCATGTATTTTTAACTTATGTAATAATGTAACAAATAAACGATTTGATTTTTAATATGCTACTTATCCGCGAGAACCAGTAAATGGCTATATATCTCTAGTTATAACTAATCTATACTCAAAGGGTTTCTAGTAAGCAAATCCGCACATCATGGTTTGTAGTTGTAGTAAGTAGAGTATAGAAGTAGTTACAAAGTGAGAAGGTATATTTCGTAAAATAGTTATACAGTAAAAAGTAAAAAGACTGATTCTTTCTCTTAATGCACTCGTAAAGTTCGCGAGTGCTTAGTTAGCTAGTTGTTTGTTATATTTCAATTGGTCGTGAGTTTTGTTGCATCGTGATTTTATACTAAATTATGTAGTAAAACAAAAGGTAATTAAAAAAAGTAAATATGTAGGTTATGGTTATGGTACATATACTAATATTATAAAGAGGAAAGATTTGTATTTTTATTTGTAACGAATAAACTAAAAAACTACTGGACCGATTTCAACGATTTCTTTCACCATTACAATGCTACATTAACCCTGAGTAACATAGGCGATAAAACATTTTTTTAAGAAAATGATTAAATACAATTTTAGTCCCACACGAACGGTGTCACGGGCATAGGTATTGCAAGATAGCCGTTGGTCTTGTAAATAAATAAAAAAATTACCAATGTCCAACTTAAGAAGATTCATCGAGTAATATGTGACCATCAAAGACCGCGTTACTTTAAAATAAAAGCGAAACGAATAAAGCACCTCGTCGTGTGAAACGAAACGAGATTTATTTCCCGCATTCAAGAGAACATTAAGATATTAATTATATCACATGTATGTATACGTAATAACCAAACGAAAATATGCTAATAAAATGCAGGTTAGGTAAACATAGGTATGCTAACAAATAAAAGGCGGTGTAAGCACTACCAAATGAGCAATCATCGCTTCAAAAACATCGATCCAATACCAATAAAAATATATAGTTCGGAAAACCCAAAAGTGCACGCCTTATAATGTAATTATAATTGAATGATATAGATTTAAGCATTCATTTTAAATACTAAGTAATTCGACGTCATTTCTAGAAAACGAAAAAAAAAAAAAAGGTTTTTAAATACGAGTGATAGTGATAATCTGTCTGACGGCGTCCGTGTGTCTTGTTAAAGCGATGATAGCTCAGTGGTGATGTGTACGACTTTGCGTCAAGGGACGTGAGTTCGAATCGAACCACCTACAATGAGCTTGAGCTTTCGGCGAAGGAAAACATCGTGAGGAAACCACAACTTGTTGTTAGGGATTTTTTGATGTTCGCCTGGCTAGCTACCATGCTCAAGTTGAAAATCTGCCGGCAAATACCAATAGGTGTGTTCCGGCAGTTTTTTTTTATACTTAAGGTTTAGGCGTTATGGCCATAATCTCACCTAACCTTAAGTGACGATACGGCCCAAGTTGGTAGACACGCTAAACCTGTGGAGGAACTGGCGCTCAAGTGCAGCTGCCGGAACACACCTATTGGTATTTGGCTGCAGTTTCACAACTACAGGGTGGTAGCTACCCAGGCGGGCATTAGAAAAAGCCCTACCACCATGCTATGGTTTCCTCACGATGTTTTCCTTCACCGAAAGCTCAAGCTCATTGTAGGTGCTTGGGTTCGAACCCACGTCCCTTGACGCGAAGTTGTGCACACTACCACTGAGCTATCATCGCTTCAAACTCGAGAGCCAGTTCTTCCTAAGGATTAGAGTGTCTACCAACTTGGGCCGTATCGTCACTTAGGTCAGGTGAGATTATGGCCATAACACTATGCCTTAACCAAAAAAAGACTATTCTAACTGTCGTAGCGCCGATATATATCGTTTTTATTTATTTTTCGTATCAGTATTATAGAAAAACAACTCGACAGATGTCGCGCAGCCCGCGTTCGCCTTATAACATAGCAACCGACGTATGATTTTATTTTACCACTAGCATATGTTGAATATTTCAAACGTTATATCGGACGCGACAACTGTGCAAATAAACAGTTTCAGAATAATATAAAAGCGTGTCGGGTCACTCCGTACGCAATGTACTGCCGTTTTGATAGCTAAATATATAATATAACAGTTCCTGCGACTTCGTTCGCATGAGCTGAGAATGATTTATTTTTTATTTTTTTTTATACTTAAGGTATTAGCGTTAGGGCTATAATCTCACCTGATCTTGAGTGACGATACGGCCCAAGTTAGTAGACACGCTAAACCTGTGGAGGAACTGGCTCTCAAGTGTATCTGCCGGAACACACCTATTGGAATTTGTCGGCAGGTTTATTTAATATTGTTTGCCCGTTTTTATGACTATTTTCAATACCGCTTTGCACTTGTTGGTGGTAGCGTGATGCTATATTATATAGCCTAAAGCCTTCTTCGGTGATTGTTCTATAAAATACAAACGTTTGAAGTCCGACTGGTACAAACTCTAAACTATTTTGAAATATACAATAGAAACTCTATAAGTCGAACACCAAGGAAGACGCCAAAAAATTCGAGTTATAGAATTTTCGACTTACAGAGAATGTAGGTTTTGGTGTTGGAGAGGAAGGGAACAATACATTTTTTCGAGAATTGGAGGTTTTCAACTTATCGAGGTTCGAGTTAACGAGGTTCTACTGTATATACATTTGTATATATGAATAGAAACATATTTTACGGAAGCAAACCGCTATATCGGGTTATCACCAAGCCGCGACCCAACCATTAACTTTGCTAGGTTTAGCACGTATTTGGCATCCCATTGTTCAATACAAAACCGACTGATAACTACAAAGACTTTGATATTGTCAAACCCTTAACCATATCTGTAAAAAGTGTGTACTTATGTAAGTATGATAAATTGTACTCCTTGGACGTGAACACAACCAAAGACTCTTTTAAGCGCCCTAAATCTACTCAAAATTCAAAATAAGTCAAAATTCATTACTTAATTAGCTACCCCGTGCAATTATTTTGAATATTATTGCAAACAAATACCAAATATGCCAAATTGCATGGTGGTAGGGCTTGTTCTGATGCCCGACTGGCTAGCTACCACCCTCAAGTTGAAAATCTGCCGCCAAATACCAATAGGTGTGTTCCGGCAGATGCACTTGAGAGCCAGTTCCTTCACAGGTTTAGCGTGTCTACCATCTTGGGCCGTATCATCACTTAAGATCAGGTGAGATTATGGCCATAACGCTAAACCTTACCTACACCTATTTGATAGACTTTCATAATAGATTGCATTTGCAAATACAATTTAAATAATCTAACAAAACAGCTTGTGAATAAAAGTGCCATCTACACATTGATTCAATTCCTAACGAAAACACGCAGCAGAATTAATTAGTACATTCATTTCGGACTCTTTGCCTGTTTTTGTGAAACGCGGGAAAAGGCTTTTATGTTAAGTTTAAAAATCATTAAATTCATCAAACAATTATAGAAGATATGGCGTTGCCATAAAAAAAAAATTGAAAAATATTAAAAAAAAAAACACAATATAAGAAAATGTGATGACTGTAAAACAATACATTTAAAATATCTCACATTATTTAGGATTCAGAAATTGGATATCAAATAATCCTCGAAAATTGTATAACTTGCAACTACCTCCACAGTGTATTATGTCAGCGAAACTTTCTGTTCGAGCAGAAAATACACTTACAGCGATGTTTCATAAAATAATTATAATCTTAAAAAAAAACACCTCCGGATAAAAAAAATTAAAATTCTTTTTCGGTATAGCAAACATAGAAGTACAACCGCCATAGAATCCTTGATGTTAGTATTGAATTATAGCTCACGGGAACGGAAAACCTTGCACCGGATTTTGCCACCAGCTGCGCCCATTCTACTACATATTTCTGATCCTACGTTCTCTTCAAACGTTATGGTATTTACAATGTTTAATTTTTTTTGGGGGGATTTTAAGGGTTTCTGACACCCGTTGAGACTTGACGCACATCCTCCCCGTGGCCTAATCGGGCGTTGTGATTACGCAGCAGAATATCAAGTCTGATAATTGTTTTTTTTTACTACGACAATAAACGAGGCATCTACGATGCACTTAAAGATCTAGATCGGCTGCAAATTGGACCCAAATATAATTCCATTTGAGTGTATTTTAATCCTATCTCGGCACAAGGACTGTTGGTAAGTTGATGGTAAGTTTCAGTATAGTCCAAGAACAGTAGTGACTACCATAACGGAAAAATTAACTCTATTCCGGCCATCTCTTCAAGATTTGTTTAAAATACGCAATATCATAGGAAGAAGGAAACATCCAGATCGAAAGACAGTTCCGCGGTGCGACAAAGGTAAATTGCGAACTAATGATTGTAATAGTCAATTTATGACGCGCGTAAGCAAATTATATGGACCGCGGCCGTGGGCGTTGCGATCGTTAAGTGGTGCGTAGCCTAAGAGGATCCGAACAGGGTAAGGTCAGACCGTAACGCATATTCCGGGCACGTGTTTCAATTATGAAACAATTACGAAACGTAGCAAGGCCGTCACACAAACAAATACAACGTTCTAGAACCATTACATGGTGCATATATTAATTGATCTAATCGTGGTAATAAACAATGAACATACATAGGAATACCTCAGCGCTTCCGCTACGATATGGTTTCCACTTTCGCCTATGTAAATTATGAGGGTACTTTTGTTTTTTTTCTTTATAGTATATAGTTTAGCGTTGTGACCACAATCTCTCCGGATGTTTAGTAACGATGTGGGTCAAGATGGTGGACACGCAAAGCCTAGCGGAGGGACTGGCTCTCAAGTGCAACTGCCGGAACACACCTATAGTCATCCTGCAGCATATTTCCAACTTGTGAGTGGTAGCTAATTAAGCGGGCATAAAGAAAAGCTAGGTGCTATGGTTTCCTCACGATGTTTTCCTTCACCGAAAGCTCAAGCTCATTGTAGGTGGATTCGAACTCATGTCCATTTACGGGTCGACTATACACAGTACCAAATAAGCCATCATCGTTATTCAATATAGGCCATGAGGATATTAGCGTATGCACAATGGGGGGTGTTAGTATCAGACACCACTAACGTTCACATATTGAGTCACCATACAATCCACCCTTCGATATCAAAACCATCTTCACCTTCAACTTACTGCCCGGCAAATCGGTAACATGCTATTGCCTAAAAAACTGTTACTGGTGTTACCGAGTCCAAATTTTTGAAGCGATGATAGCTCAGTGGTAGTGTGTACGACTTCGCGTCAAGGGACATGAGTTCGAGAATCCATGCACCTACAATGAGCTTGAGCTTTCAGTGGAAAACATCGTGAGGAAACCATAGCACGGTGGTAGGAGTTTTTCTAATGCCCGCCTGGGTAGCTACCACCCTCAAGTTGTAAATCCTGCAGCCAAATACCAATAGGTGTTAATATAAAGCAGGCAAGATACAGGATACTAAGATCCTGTATCGTTATACACCTAATTAGTCTTTACTAACGCCAGCACAAACGTACATGAAAAACTATACGTATGAGATAGATAGGATATATATGAGAGCCAGTTCCTCCACAGGTTTAGCGTGTCTACCGACTTGAGCCGTACCGTCACTTAAGATCAGGTGAGATCATGGCCACACGCTAACCCTTAAGTATAAAATATATATATATATATATATATATATATATATATATATATATATATATATATATATATATATTGCGTGACCAGTTCGTCACGATCTTTAGTATTTAAACCAATCCGGTCTTTTACATACTCCCGATTTTCCAAGTTCAAGCTGGAATTATTTCACAAACTACTCAGTTAGGGGGTGGGGTCGGGCGGCGGAATGTATATCACAAAGAGACACGACTATAAGAAGCGTGACGCGACAAATTGATAAATTCTAAAGAGGAAATAAAAAAATTCAAGATCAGCGAAACGTCACCTCGTAGCAATACCGACCGTTGCGGGAGCATTATGAGACAAGGTCGCTAACACCTGTCATAGACGCTGGTCACGACTGACGGGGCGGGAAGCGAACCGAGACACTTCCAATTTGCGAGTGACTCACGTGTTCGCACTTAGTCATAGAAAGCCTCATCATTACCGCGCACATACAACAAACAAGCGGATCGAATGATGATAGACATAATAGATCTCTTGGAATCTTATTAAATATTAGCTTCGAATACAATTTTCGCATGTCCTATAACTGTTTTCAATATAGTTTTGCTCAAATTGGTGGTAGGGTGATGATAAAAAGCCTAAAGCCTTCCTCAATGATTGTTCCATCAAATACAAATAGTTTTTTTTTTTTTTTTTTGCCAGAGGATTAGCTCATTCAAATAAACAACTTTAATTTTTACAGTTAAGATTTAGTGTGGTGTCCATAATCTCAACTGATCGTAAATAACGGTACGGCCCAAGTTGGTAATCACGCTAAACCAGTGTAGGGATTGGCTCTGAAGTGCAACTGCTGGTCCACACTTATTGGTATTTGGTGGCAGATTATCAACTTGAGGGTGGTAGCTAGCCAAGCGGAAATTAGAAAAAGATCTACCACCATGCCTATGGTTTCCTCACAATGTTTTCCGACACCGAAAACTCGAGCTCAGTGTAGGTGGATTTGAATTCATGTACCTTGTTGTGCAGTCTGTACACACCACAAAGTTTTCAGCTTTATAATATTATTACATGTATACACGATTTAAGATCACCAATTAACATACTACAAACAAACATTTGCTGAGTCAGTGTGTCATATCAATGTCTTCATACCTGCTATTTGCAACAAATACTGTGTCATAAATTTCAAAGGGTTTCCCTGACTGCAACATAGGTCTTTAGGGTTATATGTAAAATGGGATAACGGATAGACAGCATTATTTGTATTAACATAATAATAGTATATATACAATTTGATTAAAAAAAAACAAATTCAAAGATCAGTTTTTCTCTAGGTAAAAATTGTTTGCTGAAGACCTCAAACAAGTCTTTTGTAACCCCAATCCCATCCCAACCATGTGTTTTAGAGGTCAACTAACTGACAAAATTATCGAGAATTTCTGTAATAATAAAAACACACTATTTTGAAAATGCATTTATAACATTTAAGTTTGTCAATAGTTACTATGCAAGAGAATTTTTTCTTCTCAAAGGAAAAAAATATTTCCTTATACTATTTTTGCTGTAAATATGCTATATATACTATACCTATATAAGTTGATCACAAAGATATTTTTCTACACCTTTCTCGACCATCGTGAAATCTATCATATCGTAGAATAGTTATCAACCATCCTTACTCCCTTACTAATATTAAAATATGAAAGTGAGTTTATTTGTTATGGTTTCACTACTAAATCACTGAATCAATTATGATAAATTTTGATTTAAAGATAGACGGCAACCTCGAAATTGTGATGGGCTACTTTTTCTCACACAAAACTTATTGGAAGAGACATGGGAGTGACATGAGAGGGATAAACTTTGCATCAAACTTTTTATTGTATCATTTGATTTGTTTGACAAAATTAATATTAATGAAAACAAAGCTAATTATCTTAATAAAAAAAAAATATTTCTTTCATTCTACTAGCAAATGTACATAAGGTTTTTATATAAAATATCATTTTCATATAATCCTATAGAGTAATGATGTACATGGCAGCTAAGCTCTGAGTCAATATGCTTTTTCTCCACTTCTTCGATAATTATTATTGTCATATTTCCACCAATTTGCACAAAACCTTATGGGAAGTTACACTTGAACCTTCCTCATAAATCAGTCTGTTAATTTGTGAAAATCTATGAAAATCCCTTAGGCAATTTTTTAAACCAGCTTTGTTTATTACTATGCATAGATTATTTACAAATTATCACAACAGAGAACCTTTGTGGTATTTCTCTCACTAAATATTTACAATTAATACAATTATCTGTTATTTTGTGACTGCTTTTGTTTATTTCACATAACTGGTTTAACAACTCAGAAATTTGTTTTGATAAGAACTCGACTAAAGTAACTTTTTTTTTAAAGCCATCTATGTAGATGTGAAAGTATCAGAAAGTATTTAAAATATATATCAGAAGCATCAATAAGCATGTTGTAATGAATCCAACTAAAAGTTAAGTAACCTATTAGGTATACCAAATTACTATCTTGGGTTTCAGCGTCATTTAACATTAGTTGAGATTGTCACCAAATACAAAACCAAAAGTAATACTATATAGCAGAACAGTTTGTTTGTTTGAATGTGTTAATCTTATGAGCTAGAAGTTAGATTTCAAATATTCTTATTGTATTTGATAGAACAACTATTGTGGAAGGTTCTAGGCCATTTACCATCACACTACATAGACATAAGTTCAGTGCTTATAGTCAACTGTTTATTTTCTGATTGATTATCCTCAAATTTCTTTTTTTTATATTTAGTAACTATAAATAAGCAATCAAGTTCATATAAAGAATAAATGTAAAAGAGCCCCAAAATTTAAATCCATACATGTGTTTTTCAAATGTCAAATAATAATTATTATCAGTATTCAATCGCCTGGTGTACAACAGCACAGTACTTTAAGCATGTCAAAATAAATGTAATATAAAACAAATATATATTTATAAAGACTATCTTTAGTGATAACAATTTACTGATAGTAACATTAAGTGACCAGTTTGAACATTACTTTGATAATAAGAAACTTAAAACTAAAGTTTGCAATAAAAAAAATAATGTGGTAAAAATCTAAAATGTGTGGCATTTTATATGTAAATCTGTCACCACACACTTATTAATGTGTTCTTAGGAACATGTACACACTATTCTAACTAGTTTGGTATTATATTTTGTAGCAATTTTACTAAACACTAAGCAAGAGTATAACTAAACCTACAAAGAGATTATAAAAAAAACTAACCAGAAACAGAACTTTTTTAACATGAAATTTCTGAGCTTACTAGAGTTATGGTAAAGATTTAAAACTACAACAGCTAGAAATGATTACAAAAAAATACATTAATATTAAAATTTAAAGAATTATTTTTTGTGTATATTGCATGAATTTAACTTTTAAAAAGTTTGTATGTCACTAAAACTTATTTTCTTAATGAATTACATAAACTTAGATAACAAAGAAGTAGTGTGTTTTGAATAATACCAAGTTTCTGGGTGTGTTCCTAGTTAATTAGTAAACAAAGGTGGTTCGCTGCTCAAGGTCAGTCACTACACACATTGTTTATAAAAATTACATTAGACAAAAATTCTAAAATATCCCAACGTGTTATAAACACCTACAGACCGGATTGCAATTAAATTTGTCATTTTTATGAACTGCAGTATATCGAAAAAGTATCAAATTTTCATGAAATTAATATTTAATAGTATTTTAAATGTATATATCAGGGTTTTGTAAGAGTTAATGTTTAGTAGTATTCGAAACAGCCCCCCTACCTTGTATACATCGCCATAGGTACCTGATCCAATCCTCTGGACCAGTTCGTACTCATCCTGAGGATTTCTACGCGATATATCCGAACTCAACACACCACCACTATGCGCCATAATCACTACACAACACTAATATAACATTTATCTACACTTTCATCTCATTATTCACATAATTAGGGACACAAGTCGCGAAATAAATTATTTTTCTAATACAAAACCCGACATCGTCTGACGTTTGCCACAATACCATAGTCAGGGCTGCCAGAAATTAATTATATAACTTGTCGCTTAGATGGAAAAATCGGGAAGGTAAGAAGAATTTTCTTGGACTAATCTTTACAGACGATAATTAATAAAAATTATATTATATATACACATATAATGTTAAATCCGTGAGTTTATTATATTAACATATAAAAAGGTAAGCGTACAAAAAACTACTATTGGAAGTAATGAAATAAGATATTGTAACTCTAAATATAAATACGAATAATACGATCGCAGGTGAATTATAATGTGCCTAGAATTGTATACGTTTGGTAAAATTAATTTATTTAATAAAATTTCTTTTTTATTCTCATTTCTAGTTAATCAATTAACGATATCGTAACAGCTCAAGTGTAGTTTAAGACGCTTTCATTTCAATAAAGCAAACATTGACGTCTGCATATTTAAAGGAACAGCCTTGTAAACAGTTGTCGTTAAAAGAGTCAATCTATTTGAACAATAACAATTAATTCTTTTATTGTAATAATAAAAAGACAATAATTAGCGTTTATCGTAAGCTATTTTACTTAGAATTATAGATTGATTGGAAATTTTTGAAATGCTTTACAGTAGTAATTACAGTAATAAATATTCAATAATTTAATTCGAAGGTAAGACAATAGTTAACTCGATTTTAAATATGATGATAATACATAATAATGAGATGCCAAAAGCGCCTAAAAGAACTTTCAGTTGAATGATATTAAGTGTACTGTTCACATAGTTCAGAAAATAATTAAATTTTTTCACACAATCCACGACATTTTTGTCTTCACAAAAGAGGTTGGACATAAGTCTAAAATATTAAAATCATAATTTTACAAAACTTAAATCGCTTTTCGATTTCATATAAAGTAAGAAAATCATAGAAATTAAAAACGTAAAAAAAAATGGTTTTATTCAATCTACTTCTAAGCTATAAATCTAATCTAAATAGATCTACAGTTTTGTTGTTTTAAATAGAGTAATCGAGTAGCATTAAAACCTTTATGAAACGAAATAATGGCTTCCTGATTTAATTTAATTAATAAATTTTGGATTGTTTCGAATTTACTGTACTAAAAATCAAAAATTGCAAAAATCGTGCGTTAGTCCTGGAAACTTGTAGCATATATTGTAGCATATATAATAGAGAGGTAATATACTATAAAATGTTCGGAATGAAAATCACGGGATATTCATAATTTTAAATTGTTTCTCATACGTTAAAAACAGTTTTACTCAATTTTCTCCTAAACTATAGCTCCAATCTAATATGTGGATTAATTCAACTATTTCTTTTCGCGATGATAATTCAGTGGTAGCGTGTAGGAACGCCGCGTCATGGGACGTGAGTTCGAATCCAACCACCTGCAATGAGCTTGACTTTTCGGTGAAGGAAAACATCGTGAGGAAACCATAGCACGGAGGTAATGCTTTTTCTAATGCCCGTCTGGCTAGCTACCACCCTCAAGTTGTAAATCTGCCGCCAAAATACCAACATGTGTGTTTCGGCAGCTGCATTTGAAAGCCAGTTCCTCCACTGGTTTAGCGTGTCCACCAACTTGGCCCGTATCGTTACTTAAGATGAGGTGAGATTATGGCCATAACGCTAAAATCCCTTAATTATAAAAAAAAGTGCACAATTTCCATTGTATTGGCATTTGTTAAGAACTCACACTGTAGCTTATCATTTATTCAATATCTATATCTATTTATCTATTTATTTAATATCTAGATACAGAACGCAATGAACATTATGGTAAGGGTAGTCGCCCGTTTGGATTGCTCCTAGTTTGAAAACCCTTTACTGTATTACTGTTTATAAAAAATATTCAAGAAAGCATAAAGGAAACATTTAATTTCATCAAGACTTCTTTATGCAACTAAGGGGGCACTTAAGCAGACGTCCACCCCTTTATGATAAACAGTTCGTATTTTAAATGGTCATTTGACACGTTAAACCTGTAGAGGAATTGGGTCTCAAGTGCAGTTGCCGGAACACACCTATTGGTATTTAGCGGCAGATTTTCAAGTTGGTGGTGGTTGTTAGTCAGGCGGGCTTTTAGAAAAAGTCCTACCACCATGCCATAACGGTAAAACCTAAAAGTATTAAAAAAGAGAGCATTTTTTATGGCGTTGTGCGAAAAAAATACTTTAAGGACATCGTCTCGCAATATGTAAACGTAACCTGGACTAAGATTAAGACGAGAGGGGGCTGTGACGAAAATCCTTTGGTGACAAACACCTGCTGAAAAGATGGTAAACACCGTAAGGAAACCATAGCATAGAGGCAGGGCTTTTACTAATGCCCGCCTGGCTAGCTACCACCCTCAAGTTGAAAATCTCAAGATCTCAGTCCTTCCACAGGTTTGGCGTGTCTACTAACTTGGGCCGTATCATCACTTAAGTTCAGATGAGATTATGGCCATAACGTTCAACCTATAAACTATAAAATCCGTATTGCCAGAGACCAGAGACTGCTCAAGCAGCAACTTCGGATGAGATTGTTACACTTAGCGTCTGGAGACTGGGATACAGTCAATAAACGTCGTCTTGTCACCGCATAGTTCATTTCCATAGAAAAGGTGGTCATAGAGCATGAAAAATATTGACGTGGTGACTTTTAGGGTTGGACTTATATGTAATCATCATTACTAAATATGAGTATGTATGTTACATACCACGTCTACTGTTTAATAATATGGAACCTTAATAATTAATGAGATGGAGGGTAGTTGATAACACAGATTAATATATAAGTGCGAGCGCGCGGCTAGAGGTTCAGTTCAGTCAAAGCGAACCTTGCGGCAAGTTCAGTTCAGTTCAGTTGAGTTTAGTCCGTTCGACAGTACGGAAGTGTTATAGTAAGCGAAAGCTCTGCTGTAAAATATAACGATTTTGGAATGAGTATGATTCTACGTAACCTCCACCTTCTGTAACATATATACTCTGCCCTTAGTATTATAGCTTTATTTTGAAAATTATGTAGACCAGTAGTCAGCTACCTATAATAAGAAAATTAAGTAAAATATCATATGTCTTAAAATAACCGATTTAATATATTTAAGCAATAACGCCAATGGAATTGTGGACTGTCGGGAATTATTATCAAAAATTCAGATATACGTACCTATCAAACACATTAAAAGAGTGTTGTAGTAAGCGAAAGCTCTGTTGTAAAATATAACGATTTTGGAATGAGTATGATTCAACGTAACCTCCACCGTCTGTAACATATATACTCTGCCATTAGTATTATAGCTTTATTTTGGAAATTATGTAGACCAGTAGTAGTCAGTTACCTATAATAGTTAGCTATAATAAGAAAATTAAGTAAAATATCATGTCTTAAAATAACCGATTTAATATATTTAAGCAATAACGCCAATGGAATGTGGACTTTCGGGAATTATTATCGAAATTCAGTTATATGTAGCTACAAAGACATTAAAAGAGCCTAAACGTTTATGTACTCCATAAGCGAAGACAACTTATAGACAAATACATTCATAATCCGGTCGTGCCAGCATTTCGATTCCCTACATGGTAATATTGACTTGTTTAGTACAAGTGTCTTTTGTCTCAGACAGTTTATGCAGATTTTTTCAAGAGTTAATTCACGTGCATCGTTGCTCTCTTCTTTACGTCTACATTTATTAAATTATATTTGTGAAAACATGTAAAATAGGCGTGATATTTTATGTGTTTTCTTTATATATTCTATTTTAGTTGTATGTTTCCCAAACATTGTAAAATAAATAAAGGCGGGCCACACTCGTCCTCAATGTTTATAAGGTGGTAGAGTATCTGGGTATGAGTCGCGACCAACACGCATTTAGTAAAACAGCTGTCATAGTGACACCTTCGGCAGTACTTTAGACTTATTTGCAAAACACGTCCGCAAAGCTCGCGGATTTCGCTGACCCCTGATGTAAACGATCAGTGATTACTGAAATCAAAACTACAAACCCCATCTTTTTTTTATACAATCCCCCAGAACACCTCGGACGTGATCGGAGAACTTATTTATTTTTATACCTAGTCTTTTATTCTTTACTTTCGTTATATATAAACACCCAAGCCTCTTGTGAGGCGTAACAAAATAGGCATGAATAAAACAAGTGAAATAATGTTAAAATGGTATATTTATTACAATCCAATATCTCCGGTCGGCATCGGTGTAACATCATACAAAATCTTTTAACGCCGACTATCAATAACTCTAACATTTTATTATAAAATTATATAATCTTTTGGTACAATCCATTTAAGTGCACTTTTTAAAATGTTACGACATAGTGACGTAAAGGCTACCTCTTTTATATTAAGCATACTCGTGTTGGAATTCATAATTCCCCAAGTGTAATTTCATGTCTCTGAATCAGGCTGTAAAGATTATTTACCTTTGCATTGAAATCATATAAACGTTAGAAAATTATAGATACGGTCTTAGAGTTTCAATTTTTTTTCTATCTACTTTCACATATCATATATTTTGGTCTGCATTCAGAAAGAAATTGTTTTAAATGAGTTGGCCTCAGTGATTAAAATTAGATGGTATTGATGACATTCAAAATACGCGTTTATTACCAATTATTATCATGACAACGTATAGCATACATATAGAAATAAAAGCGAATGAATGCATAAAAGTGAAAGGGAATTTATAATATTATTTTAATATTTTTGCGCACACATATAAAGAGATAATTAGGTAAAAGAATACTAAAGAGAAGAAAGGAAATCCATAAAATGACATGTGTTCAAAATGTCTCCAGTTGTCTATAGACTTCATTTATTTCCCTTGCAAAAGTTATTTCGGTAGACATATAAAAATGATATCACAATTTATTGAAACAGTTCTATATAGCTAATTCATAAACTGTACTGAAAAATATGAAACGTATCCCTGTTCAGTAAGTATCATGTCATTTATAATTTAATTAAATCTTTCGTATGAAGCTGTCAGAAATAATGACGATCCTGTCAACAATGAAGTTTGAAATGTCAAAAATATATTTAGACAAAAGTATATCCATATTATCATAATGATAAAGAATCGATATAGTACATGGATACAATAAAATCTTAGAACTGGAAACAAGAAACTAATAGTCAGACGAAAAAAAAGATAGTTTATTTAAAAAAAAAGAAATAGAGACTACACGACTGTTTCATTTTAATGCTTGTATTTGATCAAAAATTGGTTTAAATTTCGTACGTTTCAATAAACCCCATTGACAGTTTATCGACAACAAATTTGATTATTACCTCGATTATAATAGATAGATAATGGAAGAATTAAATATTCAATAAGTTTCTAAATATATTAAACTAACAAACGGATGTTCCGGTCAAAACAAAACAAATATATACTCATGGGGTGATTTAAAAACAGTTTCAAATTGGAATCAACTTTTATCATCCAATAAGTTAATGATATTAGTTCTATGACACTTTATATAGAGTAAGTCTCTTTTAGTGTCATTCTTTCATAATAAAAAATTGAATTAATACTTCATATCCCTTTTTTAAGTAAATTTGAGTCAAGCAAAAATTAAAAATAATTATTACGGCGTCTATACTAAAAAAAATATACATGTACATAGCCTCATTTGATTGGTGTGTTGACAGGCAAGAATTCATATGATGGTAATAAAATTAAAATTATTTATATGTTTATTCGACAGCAATTGTAGATTCACGTCGACGTGATATTTATCCTTTATATGTGTTTTTTTTTATACGAGAAATATTCAATAATTTAAAATCATCATCGACAGGTGTAAAATCAATTTCTTACAAAGCACATTTTTATATAATTTGACACAAATTAGAATTGCTACAATAAGGATAATCACATGTAAACGTTGTTTTTTTGAGTTTGGGAACTCACCTAGATACGTGTGCTTTGAGCCTAAATAAATATTACTTATTTGAACTCAAATATAGGCGTAACAAAATGGTGGCTCCCTTGTTTTAAAACTGTCCCGGGAGTTTTATGGCAATTCAAAATGTCAACTATAATAAATTTCACTTGTAAAGGAAGAACAAACAATATGTCGCGCAAAATGTCGTCGAATTTGCAATATATAGAGCCCAAACAACTTAACGTTACGTATCGAAATTAAAACTACCGCATGCTAAATATCAAAATACAGCAATAAAAAAATCAAGTAATAATGTTACAACATTCTTAGGTGTAACATTTTTACTAATAATTGAAATAAACCATAAAATAAATTATTAATTTTTTTATATGTATTTTCCGCATGCATTATTAAAATAAATGAACGATCCAGCAAATAAAACTTATTTTCGATGGAAAACACGGAACTCGTTTACTACGAAGATATTTTCCGCAGTTAATTTTTTTTAAACATTTTTTTGTTTTTACATTTAATTTTCATCTCTTCCACCGTATATTTTTTTGTACTAAATGCTATCAGTAGATTTATTTACATAAAAAAAAAAAAACAAATTCTTATTTGGTTAAAGCGCGTACATACAACGACAAAAAAAAAACAAATTATATTTTTTTATAATGACAAGTGATCAACGACTTTTGTAAGAAATCACGGTAATTTCAACCAATTTTAAATATATATATTTTTGATATACATTTGAAGCATGCTTTGGCACTTTTCACCGTATAGATATATAAATAATTAATATACATATTCGTTTATAATTTTTATAACATTTTCTAAAGTTTTTTTTATTTTATTTTGCAAAGTCCAATTTTAAATAATCTTATACAGGTATCAAAGCGCTCCTATGACGTTTAGAATGGAAAACATTTACAAAATTTATCCTATTAATCTAATAAAACAAATATACACACATACAAACAAACAACCTAGATTCCGACGTTTTATTAATAGATAGAGATCTGTTTAACGAACTGAATCAAACCGGATTGAAATTTTTGTGCCGACGCTGGCAACACTGAATGTGTTAAAAAATCGAATAAACTATGCATTTAGGAGAGTGCTCGGCCACAACAACTTACTAATTTCGAAACAAACAAACTCGTAACACACGCACTGTCGATTCCTGATAATTTATATTTTAACCGGACAACACTACCGATGTCACGACCGGGAAGTCCCGAAACTGAAATCACTCGAGTGTTGCCGCACCGAAAAAATATAAGCTGTCAAAAATAGCATAACGTCACCCCCCAACCAACCCACCACGCATACAACAACGTCGTGACGATATCAAAATATTAATTATTACCTAATTCAAATACACAATAACCAACGTGAAATCGAATTAACTCTAATGGTAATTAATAGGGAAAAAATGTCTTAAAAATTAATAGTAACATTAAATAAAAGGATTAGATTAAAAAAAAAAACATGTTTTTTACGATTAATCATACTAGAGACCAGAGGGTAGAAGCTAAATTACAGAAATACACTTTATTATTATTATTATTATTTATAATATTTTAATTTTTATTTTTTCGAATAAATAATTTATTTCCTCTGTATTTTCATTTAACTAGCATGAGCAAAAGCGTCCGTATCTATATATATATATATATATATATATATATAGTTTCTCTTGTATATATTTATTGCATCACTATTTTGTCGTTTTTTTTTTTTGGAATTTGAGGTTATATTTAGCTGAACGCCATGTTGGAATTTTTTTATACTCTATAGTTGCCATGAGGCGTAACAGTCTATGATTGTCTATTAAGGATAACAACGGGTGGCGCTTTTTTAAAAGTATGAGGTCTTTTTCACCTCCTACTAGCGCGCGATCTCGTCGACCTCACGGGTGCCTTTTTCGCTTTGCTAGCGTTTTTCGCTTTGCTAGCGTTTTTCGCTTTGCTAGCGTTTTTCGCTATGTTAACGTTTCTAGCTGTGGTTTTGCGGGATTTCGCTTTGGTTTTCGCGGACCTATTGCTCTCGACCGAGTCCATTCGCCGATCGGACTCGAAGGAAAACGCGGGCACAATGTTCTTGACTTGCGACGGCGAGAGGCTGATCTCAAGGCGTCTCGTCCTCGAGCGAGTCATGCGTACGTTTTGCGTTTCGTTTATATTCAAATTCAATTCGTTCTTGTTCCTTCTCGCTTTGGCTACTTTCCTTTCGGTTGTATTCACTGTGCTATTTTTCCTCGACGATCTGCCATTTTGGCTCTTTTCTCTGAGCACGGGTTTAGCGGTTTCCGCGTACTTTCGCTTGCGAGTTGTCTTAGTCGCTACGGTCTTTTCATTTTCTATCGACTCTTTCGTGACTCTCGCCTTCTCTGCTATGCTCTTGCTTCTGAGCGCTCTGCCTTCGACTGCTGGTGCAAGACTGATGGCCTTCCTCTCCGCTTTATTACGTAAGTCACGACCGTTGACTTCTTTATTGTTCTGTTTCGTTTCCACTTTCCTGCGTTTCCTGGGGACAGGCGATTTGTCATCTTTAGAGTTCTTCGCTCGGCTTCCCTTAGGGAACGCTACTTCGGTGTCTTCGAGCCCTTGGCTGCTCTCAATGTAAATATAATCGTCTAATTTAGATCTAGATTTAGCGTAAGTCTTCTCGACGGGCTTGACGGACGGGACGTCGTCTATGTCGTTGTAAGCGGGTTCGATTCCGTCGCTGACCGGCGTGTCCTGTGTGTTCGCTTTGATTAATTCTACATCGTTGTCTATCGAGTTCTTGTTCATTCTGTTTTTGAGGTTATTGATAGTTTCTAGTAAGGATGTCTCCTTCGGTTCGTCTTGCTCCATCTGCATTTCGGTGGATGTGCTCGGTTCGGAGCTTGATTTCCTTTGTTTATTTTTATATCTACGTTTGTATAAATCTGCTTTTGTCATGTCCTGCGGAAGGGAAAATTTTAAGTTAATGTCATAAGGACGGGTAAGAAATAATTAGACAATTAGACTATAATATTAAAATCTGTCGTAAATAATTTGGCACCACACCTAAGTCCAATTAAAATGACAACTAATAATTCTTTACAACCGTTACACAGAAGCCACTGATTTTCAAATCAACAGCGACCCATTAACTATGAGAATATCGTTAACGGATCCAGTTGAAAGTAGCAAAGTATGATGGGACCATCTTCTCCAAATTTGACCATCGCCCCCAAATAATCCTAGTTTCATTTAAGGTCAGTAACCACAACACACAGCTATGACACAGTATTCTTAAATAATCATTGACCATAATTAGACCATGTGCTTCTTAAATTTCTAATACGAAAAAGTATTTTGAGTAAAACTTCCTATGAGTGGGCTTTGAAATTCTTATCCACAACCTTTTCGTGTGACGCTCGTTCGGGTAAAGTCGGCTCGAGGCAACTGAGGGAGCGAGTGAGATATATAGTGATATTTCACTTCTCTCGTGTGTAACACACACATTTTTTTTAATGCTTGTATATATTGTAACGAGCTAATGACAGCACAGTACCTTTTTTTTATGTATTTAAGGTTTAGCGATATGGCCATAATCTCACCTGATCTTAAGTGACGATACGGCCCAAGTTGGTAGACACGCTAAACCTGTGAAGGAACTGGCTCTCAAGTGCAACTGCCGGAACACACCTATTGGTATTAAGGAGCAGATTTTCAACTTGACGGTGGTAGCTAGCCAGTCGGGCATCAGAAAAAACCCTACCACCATGCTATGGTTTCCTCACGAGGTTTTCCTTCACCGAAAGCTCAACCTCATTGTAGGTGGTTCGATTCGAACCCACGTCCCTTGACGGAAAGTCGTGCACACTACCACTGAGCTATCATCGCATAAACAGTAAAAAAAAAAATTGTGACCATAGACAACTGTGCTTAATATCAGGAACGATGCCGTCACTTTGACGAACTAACATGAACAAAAAAAAAAAAAAAAAAAAAAAAAAAACTCATTATACTTACAGCTAACTTGAAGTGGACGTTTTCGTCAAGGTTCACCCCGAGGTCAGCGAGTATATCGGTGGTGGAGGGTCGGCTGTTCGGATCCAGCGACAGCAAGCTGGTCACCAGCCGCTTGCTGTCGCTCGACACCCTCTCCCACTGCGGTCCTGTTCACCGGACATTCATATATCATCCCCGTCGGTAATCAATCAAGACGTTATCTAGTCTGCAGTCTTAAGAAGTTACAATTATCTCACTAATATTATTAACTAGATTTTACGTACGGCTTTGCTCGTGTTTATATTGATTTTGTGAGACAAATCGGATGACGCAATAAAAGTTTTCATACAAAGTTTATCCCTCTATTTACTCCACTTCTAATATGTTTTTCGATCGAAAAAGTGACCGTCTCTAGGTTCCCATCTATCTCTACGCTAGAATTCACAGTAATCGATTCAGTAGTTTAAGCGAGAAAGCGAACAAATAAACAAACTCATTTTCGCATTTATAATATAAGAAAGGATGTGAACATGAGTTTGTTGGTTTGTTACGTTTTCACGCGTATACCGCTGAATCGATTATAATGAATTTTGTTATAGAGACAGATGGGAATCTGGAGACGGTCATAGGCAACTTTTTCTCGCAAAAACTTTTTAGAAGTTGAACAAACTTTGTATGAAACTTTTTATTACGACATATGATTTTTTTTATCATTCTCGTATCATTGTAACTATTTATTTCGACCAGCTAGATAGGTTAGAGCGCCGCGACAAAATAGTAAATATGTATGTGCGGCGTAAACTGAAAAAGATTAGGAAACCCTGCTCTAGGCTATTTTAAAATCATGCAAATTTGTAGTTTCATGCTTACAAAGTCGCGGTCACAGCCTGTTAATATTATAAAAAGGAAAACTTTGTTTAAACACGCTAATCTTAGGAACTATCAGTAGATTTCAAAATATGTTTTTATATTTGATAGAGCAATTATCGAGGAAAACTTTAGGGCTATTTAACATCACGCTATCGCTAATAGGGGCAAAGCTGTATTGTTTTTTTTTTTTTTTACAAAAACTGCCAAATATATTAATCCATGTGAACAATTGAAATATAACTAATTTAAACGGATTTTATCGCGGTTATTTATTAAATTTTGATCCCGACGTTTCGAAAGCTTTTCAGCCTTCGCGGTCACGGGGCGGACTGAGGTGTAGGTTGTTCAGAAAAGTTTATGTTACTGTGTCTACCTTCAATTAAATTTTTATTATTGATAGTGTTTATTATCTAGTATTCCAACACTATCAATATTAAAAAATAAAATTAAAAATTAAATTGAAGGTAGACACAGTAACATAAACTTTTCTGGACAACCTACACCTCAGTCCGCCTCGTGACCACGCAGGCTGAAAAGCTTTCGAAACGTCGCGATCAAAATTTAATAAATAACCGCGATAAAATCCGTTTAAATTAGTTATATTTCAATGAATAATATTCGCGTAAACCTAAGAAATCACCATGTGAACAAATTCATTCATTCATGTATTCAACAAAATTAATTGCCACTACCACTACAACATGATAAGATTACAATTTGATGAGAAAATTATGTATGCATAAGCAGCCATTCAAGTATTTCATAACACAATTCGGATGAGGGGTGATCTTGTAAAACGTTACGATGCGTTACGAGGGCGGGAGGGGGATTCAAACAACGCGTTACGTAACATTGTTGTTATTTTCCTTATTTATATAAAAACTAGGCAATTGAAGGGGGGGGGGGGTCTAGAAGAATTTTACCGCGAGTTTAATAGGGTGGAGGGAGGGTCAAAAATCATTAAAAATGCGTTACGTAATATAATAACGGACCCTTAAGTGAGTTATTGTTAATTTTGTGTGTGTGTGTATGTGTATGTGTGTGTGTGTGTGTGTGTGTGTATGTGTGTGTGTGTGTGTGTGTGTGTGTAAATATACTTGGGGAGTGCTTACCATCCATAGTGAAGCTACCGGTTCTTATCCTGTCCATGAAAGCGGTGACCGGCTCTTTCTTCGACATCGGCTGGAAGGGCGCCTTACCGCTCAACATACAGTACTGGAATATGAAAAGAGTTAACGTTATAGCCACAATCTCACTTGATATTAAGTGACGATACGGCCCAAGTTGGTGGACACGATAAAGCTGTGGAGGGACTGGCTCTCAAGTGCAACAGTCGGTGCATACATTATAGGTAGTTAGGTAGGCGCTATCACCATGTTATGATTTCATTACGTCCAAGCTCACTGCACGTATTCGAATTCAGGTCTTTGACGCGCCATTCGTACACACTACCACGAAGCTATGATCACTTGAATCTTGAGTTTGTTTAAGATATGTGTTGCCTGACTGGAAGATATACTAAAACTGTTTCCAGACCTTCGCAGATATGGCAAATGTAAGGCCATCGTAGGGATTGTTATTACTATTTCTAATTTAGAGTCACCCCCTGGCTGAAGGGGATCGGTAAATGAATAGGTTAATTTCAATAAATCTATTAAATCGAAAATATTTATTCATTTACCTCTCGAGAATGTGTAATAATAATTCAATGCGTAAACTCATTTTCTAATTTTAATCCATTTGATAAAAGTTAGGGAATTTCGTATATATAAAGAGAGGGATAAACTTTGTATGAAACTTTCTATTGCGTCACCCATTTGATTGACAAAATCAATATTAAAGCGAGCGAAACCGCACGTAAAATCTAGTAATAATGAAGATTATTTAACGTTAAGTGAAAGAAATCGTGGACATAAGTATTGAGGTACTCACGAATATGACCCCGAGACTCCAAATATCGCATTGTGGCCCGTATCCCGGTGCCGCAGAGCTGCGCGCCCGCGATACCACCTCCGGGGCCGCATACGGCAAGCTGCACCCGCACACACAGACACATACAATATGATGCAACACGCTATACGTAAGCAAACTGTCTCAATAACAGTTTAAGGAGTACTCTAAATAGGGTTGGCGATCTGAGATCGATTAATCGCATAATCGATGTTTAGGGTCAAAATATCAATTTTTTAATTAATTCACAGCCCCGAAAACGAACCCATGAATCCATATTTAAACCTGAAGATTAAGGTTGGATTCTTATTTATTTCCATAACACATTATTTACGATTATTTAAAAGTTCTTACCCATAAACGTATATAGTTTTATTTAGTATAAGAATGACAAATATCGATTAGTAACTATCGATATCGATTATTATGGTGTTATTTTTATTGTCTATGGCTAATTTTATATTGGAAATACATGCACAAAAGTGAATCGAAAAATAAATATTTTTAAATGTAACAATCTTATGGTTCTCGGTTTTATTTGAATCGATTCATTTGATTTCGATTCAAATCGATCCACGAATCGTTTTTTCTGTAAATATAGCCATCTCTAACTCTAACACAGTATTTTCCAAAACACTGTTTCTAAATAGAACAATACGAGATTGGAGTTATTCCTAAAGGTATAAAGAATAAGTCACTAATTTATAAAAAGCACTTCTAACATATAAATAATAAAAAAATCGATTAAAAGTGATTGTTTTATTCAAATAAACAGAACATTCATAAATTTATACCCCTTCCTTCTTCACGAAAATCAAAACATGAGTCACAACTTTGGAAAACTTTGTTTAATGATTCACAACCTAGTTAATATTGAGATAATCGTTTAACTTTAATTATCTTTAATAATTCATGATGTTTTTTTTTAAACAGTGAGCAGCCCGCGTATAACCGACTACGGGCACAATTGTTCTTAAACCAGTGTCCTTTGATATAATTTATGTAAAATAGCGGGTACCGGAATCAGAATCGTGTGACAAAATCAATATTAACACGAACAAACCTGCGGATAAAAGCCTGTATATAAAATATAGTGGCTCACCTGAAACATGGCGTCATCATCCGCTGCCGCTCGTCGCATTCGGGCGCGCGTCGCGCGAAACCGAAATCGACCACTTTCACTTTGGCTTCACCGATACGATTACTTGTCAACAGTATATTCTGTAAGTTAAATAAACTACTTTAACTAACAGTTTTAACTAAGACTTCTTGACGGTATTTTAAACTGATATATAGGCATTTAGTCCGTATTTATATTTTAAAATGTGCTATGTGATACTGGTTACCGTTTATGTGGTTATTGTGAAACGAATTAAGATAATATTCTATGAATGTTGCCAGAATTATTTTTTATTTTCATTTTTTTTTATGGATTAGGGGGCAAACGAGCTTGCGTGTCACCTGATGGTAAGTGATCACCGTCACCCATGGACTCCCACAACACCAGAGTAATCGCATGTATGTTGCCAACCTTTATGGGAGGGAATAGCTCTCAAGTGCATCTGCCGGAACAAACCTTTTGGTATTTGGCGGTAGATTTTCAACTTGAGGGTACTAGCTAGCCAGACGAGTATTAGAAAAAACCCACCATCATGCTATGGTTTCCTCACGATGTTTTCCTTCCCCGAAAGCTCAAGCTCATTGTAGGTGGTTGGATTCGAACTCACCACCCATAATACGGAGTTTCTACACTCTACCATTAAGCTATCATCGCTTAAATATACATACATACAATAAAATAAGAACTACTTTATTGGAATAATGCTATATATTTAAAAAGCAATACTGCAATATGTTTTTTAAATATTTGTAACGTGCGTGAATTATATGTGTGACCTGTGTATATGCGTGAATTGTATGTGTGACTGCGTTTATATGTGTGTATGAATTGTATGTTTGATTTACGTATACTGCGTGTGTGATTTGAATGTGTGTGTGTATTCGTGTGTATGTGGATATATAGGATACGTAACTGTGCGTGTATTGCATATGCATGCTTGAGTTCTGTATGTGTCTTTGTGCGTGTCTATAGAGTAAGTAGTGTGTGTGTGGTGTATGGTAGTACCTGATGGGTACGGGACTGTGCGTGTATTTCATGTGTATACGTGAGTTCTGTATGCGCGTGTGAACAGAGTAGTATGTGTGTGTGGTGTGTGGTAGTACCTGGTGGGTACGTGGCTGTGCGTGTATTGAATGTGTATACGTGAGTTCTGTATGCGCGTGTGAACAGAGTAGTATGTGTGTGTGGTGTGTGGTAGTACCTGGTGGGTACGTGGCTGTGCGTGTATTGAATGTGTATACGTGAGTTCTGTATGCGCGTGTGAACAGAGTAGTATGTGTGTGTGGTGTGTGGTAGTACCTGGTGGGTACGTGGCTGTGCGTGTATTGAATGTGTATACGTGAGTTCTGTATGCGCGTGTGAACAGAGTAGTATGTGTGTGTGGTGTGTGGTAGTACCTGGTGGGTACGTGGCTGTGCGTGTATTGAATGTGTATACGTGAGTTCTGTATGCGCGTGTGAACAGAGTAGTATGTGTGTGTGGTGTGTGGTAGTACCTGGTGGGTACGTGACTGTGCGTGTATTGAATGTGTATACGTGAGTTCTGTATGCGCGTGTGAACAGAGTAGTATGTGTGTGTGGTGTGTGGTAGTACCTGGTGGGTACGTGGCTGTGCGTGTATTGAATGTGTATACGTGAGTTCTGTATGCGCGTGTGAACAGAGTAGTATGTGTGTGTGGTGTGTGGTAGTACCTGGTGGGTACGTGGCTGTGCGTGTATTGAATGTGTATACGTGAGTTCTGTATGCGCGTGTGAACAGAGTAGTATGTGTGTGTGGTGTGTGGTAGTACCTGGTGGGTACGTGACTGTGCGTGTATTGAATGTGTATACGTGAGTTCTGTATGCGCGTGTGAACAGAGTAGTATGTGTGTGTGGTGTGTGGTAGTACCTGGTGGGTACGTGGCTGTGCGTGTATTGCATGTGTATACGTGAGTTCTGTATGCGCGTGTGAACAGAGTAGTATGTGGTAGTACCTGGTGGTTACGTGACTGTGTGTGTATTGCATGTGCATACGTGAGTTCTGTATGTGCCTGTGTACGTGTGTATAGAGTGCTTATTGTGTGTGTGTGGTGTGTGGTAGTACCTGGAGGGTACGTGGCCGTGCGTGTTTTACATATGCATGCATGAGTTCTGTGTGCGTGTATATAGAGTGAGTTGTGTGTGTGTACGTACCTCCGGCTTGAGGTCGCGGTGCACGGTGCGGCGCGCGTGCATGTGCCGCACGGCGAGCGCGAGCTGGGCGAGCAGGCGGCGCGCGACCCGCTCGGGCAGCGCGGCGCCGGCGCCGAGGTGCGCGCCCAGCTCGCCGCCCGCGGCCAGCTCAGTCACTATGTACGTGAACGCCTGCGACCGACACCGATACACTATTACGTTGCCACAACACACTCAACTAATGCTTTCTCAACTCAAACTTCTTACAACATAACTGACGAGAGAAATTTCGAGGACTCGTCGCTTTTAAACATACCACGTTGTATGACAGAGAATAGACAAAAGGTAGGAAGAAGAGAGAGAACAATGTACATTATCAATACTTAATATTATAAATATGAAAGTGAGTTAATTACGCTCTCACGCCGAAACCGCTGAAATGATGAATTTTGGTATAGTGATAGATGGGAAATTGGAGGCGGTGATAGGTTACTTTTTCTCGCAAAAAACGGATTATAGTACAGTTTATAGCACATATTGTTATTATTGTAATTATTAATGAGTAATAGTCCGGCCGCGAGAGTGAACGATTTTTTTTTCTTTCTTTCATTCTTTCTAACTTCATAGAAGATAATAGAACAGAGAAATTTTAAGAACTAGTCATGTTTAAACATACCTCGTTAAATGAAAGAAAAATAGGAAAAACATAGCTATATATTATTTATATATGTTAATTAATTTTTAATAAACAGTTTAAGTTCGCGGCACCACTATGTTCGGAGAAATTTTACTTCGATCACATGTATAGTGTTGTGCTCTGTACGCACATTTTCTTATTTTATTTCCTTTAAAGAGATTAACAAAAAATAGAAAATCCAAATAATTACGCACGGAACAAATTATATATACTTCTGTGGGGTGTAAAATAATCTTTTAAAATTGAAATCGTTTTAAACTTAGCTAAAAGGTAAAATGAAAAAATAAAATAGCATAGTTTTTTTATATATATGTATTATATCTGGCTGTATTAAGTAATGGTAATATGATTACTAGTTAAAAAAAGAGAGATAAAACCGAACAGATCTATTAATTTATACTTTTAAATTAAGAAATTAAATTATAAGTAAAGGTCCAAGAAATCCTTATTTCTGCAACAACTTCATGGTGCGTAACTTCGACGCTTTGCTTTGTTTCAAACTAAAGATTCACTTTTAAAGATTTTTTTATATCGCATAAAAAGCACGGATGTAACTTCAAGAATCAGTATTATATAAAAACAAAATAATAGAAGACAAATTAATAAAAATTCATTGGTTAGACTCGGTTGTATAAACATTTCAATGGGACAGTATAAAATAATTTTTTTTAACCCATGCTTTGAAATATTAACATTATTTTCGAAGAAAGAATAAGCGAAGTATCGAATTTACGGACAAAGTGACTGAAATCCAATGCAGGAGCGTTTTTAGTATTTGTAACATTACAACGCTCCAGCATTGTTGTATGAAATGGCGTTTTGGGGTTATTAAATATTCTATGATTGCGTCTTTTTTATCATTCTTGGCATAACGAAGTAAGTCTCTTTGCTTAGTACAAATTACGTACACGTGGCTATATAGACATAAATGCGCTTGCCTAATCGTCTTGATTTGTTATTTACATACTTAATAAATATAAATTTAATAAATAAATGAGTTCCAACGGTTCAGAGAATGAAATGGAGATTGATTGTACTTCATCAGATTTAAGATCAGAGGCCAAATTGGCAATGGAAAACCTGCATCCAGCAAAGTTAAAAGAAAAATACATGAAAAACGAGAAAAAAGTAAACATTTTTACGTATTTTAATTCCATGCTGAAATGTACAGTTCATGTTAAAACCGGCGTTAACTTTAATTACGAACATTTAATGTCGTTTCTTATTTACAGGTTACTATTAAAGTCTTTAATTAATGTAAACTTTGCAATTTGTTTAAATTGAATGTGTCGTCAAAACCTATATATATGTTTAGCTACAAAGTTAATGTTCAATAAACTTAATATATAATATAAAAAAGTATGTTTTATTTCCCTGCATTATTTTGAGAAAAGCACTATATATGCCTCGGCGGAAATTTCCTATCTTGTATTAGTGAACCGTATGCGATTGCTTATTTCACGGTTATTGCAATAATGTACTGTTATAAAAGAATGGATATAACTTACAGAATCGTGAAACACTTCGTGCAGCGTTATGATGTAGGGGCAGCCCTGGCACGCCTTCAGTAGCTCGATCTCTTGCTTGATGTCCTTCTTCTGTGTCGATATGATCTGAAATAAGAAAACGTCATTGAGCAAACGATTTCCTGAAGAATATAATTTTTTTTTTTTAAATATGATATGTTTACGATACTAATATTATAATTGCGAAAGTGAGTTTGGTTTGTTTGTTACACTTTCAAGCCTTAACCGCTGAATCCATTGTGATGAATTTTGGTACAGAGATAGGCCACTTTTTGTAGTAAAAAAACTTATGAAGTGGGTTAAAGAGAGGGAGGAACTTTGTATGAAACTTTTTATTGCGTCATTAGATTTGTTTGAGAAATTAAAGATTAACGCAAGCGAAGTCGCAGGTAAAAGCTAGAATAGATATAAATATTAAAAAAAAAAACGATTTCTTTCATGTGAAACTTCTTTTAGGTCGGTTTAAATTGGTTTTTATGAAACAAAAACGTGTATCAAAAAAGAGATAGACAGCTCTGTGTACTAATTGTCACCCGCCCCCTACTCTAGGCGTCATCTGTTTAATTTTCAACAGTCACTGTCATATTTTCACCGACTACACAAAATCTTAACAATTTAAACATCTTATTTAAAAAACCTTTCTCATGAATCACTCTAATTACTAGTAAAAATCGCATGAAAATCCGTTCAGTAGTTTTGAAGTTTATTGCGGACAGACAGACACGGCGAGGACGACTATGATTTATAATAGGTAGTGATAGTGATACCTTAACAGCGTACTCCTTCTCCGTCTGCCGGTGGATACATTTTCTGCAAACAGAATACGACCCATCGCCCAACAGCGGCGTGCTGAGGTCCACCGAGTACTTCTGGAAGAACGGTGAATCCTGGAACGACACGGCGAGCTTAATTTTATATACAGGAAATATAGTTATATCGTCAGGAAATATCAGGTGAGTTTTTGATCAATACGCAGGAAATACTTTACATCATCAGGTTATAGCAGATGAGTTTTGATAAATACACAGGAAATACGTTTATATCGTTAGGTCATATCAGATGAGTTTTGATAAATACACAGGAAATACGTTTATATCGTTAGGTTATATCAGATGAGTTTTGATAAATACACAGGAGATACGTTTATATCGTTAGGGTATATCTGGTGAATATTTTATCGATAGACAGGAAATGTAGTTATATCGTCAGGTTATATCAGATGGATATTTGATCGATACACAGGAAATATAATTACATAAGGTGAGTTTTTGGTCAATACGCAGTGAGTACAGCTATAGTACATCAGAATAAGTCCGCCGCACCCTGGACAGTCAGTCTCGATTTTAACTTAACTCACTGGCCAATCTTTTCACGACAGCACAAACGTAATTTTTTAATACAATTTGTGCTGATCCGATAAAATGAAGAGGTACAGTTATATTGTCAAATAACTAATGCCAAAAACAGTTTTATTAATCTCGTCATATCTAAAACATGAGTCCTATTATGTGTCTTTCCAGTATTAAAACGTTGTCGTCCCTCATACGATCTATCCAGAGTTTATACAAACACTCATTCAATACTCAAGAACCTGGATCCTACCTATATATTAATTTGTATATATATATATATTCACCTTAGCCACCCAACCTTTCAGCTTGTCATTCTTGTGGCCGGTCGCCTGCAGCCATATCTGGTCGGATATTATATTCTCGGAAAACAATATACTCGGCGCCACGTACGAGTAACCTGAAATAAGAAGTATTACGTAAGAACGTTTAAAAAATAGTAACTCTCTTAAATCATGGCATATTTGTAATGGGTTAGACAGAGAGTAATAATTTTGTATGTTATAGCAAAACACACTCGCTTCCTTAATTTTGAGTGAGGATCAGAAAATGAACTTTTAAGACATACATTTTTGTGTGTATATATATATAAATTTTGCGTATCTCCGAAAAGATATTAATTACCTAACGATTTGGACGAAATTTGGTATTTAGACAGATTTTTGACTTCAGCTTTATAGGACAATTTGTTACACTTCGATATAATTATAATTTATGGATGAATCTTAAAGAGTTAATATAAGTGTAATAATATTTTTTATTATTTTACACTGCTATTATTATTAAGTCGCTTTATTGTATGTCTGTTCGTGTGGATAATTGATTTTAAACTAACTTTCCGATGAACTAGATACCTGAGATTTAGGACATACCCCAGAAGTGCATGTCAATGAAGGAAAAAGGGAAAAATTAATGTTTGATTTTCGATAAAAAAATTATAATTGATTAATAACTAACTTCTCGATCCACTATATACTTGAATACAGCTCAAACCTAATAGACAGGTAAATAGAATACAGCAAAATTTAATTCAAATAACTATAAAATGCAGAAAATAATAATAGAATAAAAAAATGTAATGTACCATATTTTATGAGGGACTAAAAAGAGGACAAAAGATCGTATAACGTAAAACAATGAGTACATGCAATTTTTGTCCGTTAGAAAAACATGGTAAATTTTTATTTTATTATTTTAAATCAGTAAAAATATGAAAGTAATAATAAAATTAATAAAATATATATAATGCACCATGTTTATAGAATATAAAAAATCGGAAATCATGAGGCACAACGCAATTTTTTGTCCGTTATCAAGACATGGTACGTCACTATTTTTTTTATTGAATATTAACGCACCTGCAATACTTCTGGTATCGTGGATGTCCATGGGCGGCAGTGGTTACTTACCATCATACGACCCGGTTACTGGTTAGCCCCCCTTATTCCATAAAAAATAGAGTATATATATATATCTTAATTCAGTAAACTCACCCAGGAACAGTTTGTCGTGGTGTTTCGGCGCCTGAGCTGGCGAGTCGGTGGGCGGCATCCTCGTGAACTCGTCAGCGAAGTTGCAGGTGTCGGTCGCGTGGGACAGCTGGGGCACGAACGGCGCCTGTATTTCACGGTTTGCGACGATCTCCCAATCGAGGTTCTGTCAACCAGTATTGGAAAACCTTTTAACCGGTTTTTCATCATACATACACCGATTTGTTCTTGAGGGGCCGTTCATAAAATATGTCACGAAAAATTTTACCTTTGTAGACTTTCACCAAATGATAGACACTCTAGAGACGCACACGATATATGACAATTAATGGCAGTACACAAATCTTAATATTTTTCAAATATTTATTCTATGGTAATAAAATCTTTATCATTATATATAAAAATCTCGTGTCACGATGTTTGTCCGGGCTAAATTCCGAAACTACTGGTTTGATTTTAATGAAATTTCGCACAGATATGTAACTTTGCCAAGCTTAAAATAAAGGTTATCCTTTTATTTCGATCAATGACCGCGATATTTTTATTAAACAATTATATTTTTTTTAATTGGGCACAGTATCGCGTGGCTTGTTCTGCTAGTATATTTATTAATATATATTAATATATATAAATATTTGTAAATAACATATAAAATTGACAAAATTGTTTTATTAGTTGCCTTGTCTTAACGACACCTTTTTTAAGACTCATGTCACATTTTGTCACAGTAAGCGACACCCCATCCGCCCTTCCCATAATTGCGAACTTTTTTCATGAACGGTCCCAAAGTTTATTGATTATATTCAGCGACTACTTATGTCCGCGACTCCATTCGCGAGGAATTAAAATTTTATTTAATAATTTTCATTCAAAAATGTTATGTAGCTTTAGTCACTAAAGTGAAATTCTAATGGTGAAAGAATTTTTGAAATTGGTCCAGTATTTTTTGAGTTTATTCGTTACGAACAAAAATACAAATCTTTCCTCTTCATTATATCATTTAAGAAGTATAGATAATATAGAATTTAACAAGAGCAAAGTCACTAATAATCAGCAGTAAATTTTTTATAATTTATTATTATTATTTTTAATATTTTTTTATTTTTTTATTTTTTTTATGGCAGCACTGTATCTTATGGAAAACAGTAAAATCTAGAAACAGTGACTTCTATCAAATGAAAATCCGTGGCCAGTCGTGCTTAAAAATTTCTTTATGTTGTAAAAGGCATAATGTTATTTAAGAGAAATAATACGAAGGTTCTGAGATTGTTCCTGCCTTCCTTTACTAACTTATTATTCGAGTCGAAATGGAGGTTCATTCGAAAGTTCTCGAGACTCTGAAACCTAGTACGTAGGTTTTTGTTACGAGAAGAAAAACGAATAAGCTATTCATTATTAGAAAACTCGCTATGAGACGAAAAATGATGTTCTTAATGTGAATTTGTTCGGAATATCTAGAAAATTAGTAGATATAAACAATGCATATACACGAATGCAGATGTTAAACTAACCTCGGAACATAGATCTAACCTGGAAAAACGGATGCTTCTTCAGTTCTTCTGCATCGCCCTCACCGCCACCGAGTCGGCGACGCGGGTCCTTCACTAACAGCCTGTAAAGTAGAAATAGATCTAATTAAATATCTTTATTCAATATACACCCTGAGAAGGCGCTCAGGTAGGTCAAAACTACCACCGGTGTGGAAAATTATCCAGTCATCGAGAACAACCGGCAAGAAACTAGACCTGTTTATATTTTTTAGATACGTTTTTTTCAATAAAGCGTTTATAGTAGAACCTCGTTAAGTCGAACCTCGATAAGTTGAAAACCTTCAAATATCGAAAAAATGTTTTGTTCCCATCGCTTCAAACACCAAAACCTAGATTCTCTATAAGTCGAAAACTTATAACTCGAATTTTTTGGCTTCTCCCTTGGTATTCTACTCATGGAGGTTCTACTTTCCTATACTTTTCAGCGGATGCACAGAGATGAGTGTTAATTCCAGACATCACCATGGTCTAAATATTGATCTACCCACTTATTGGCCCAAAACCCCATTTGACTTGGTTCTTGAACATACTGTCCGGCAACGCGGTAATGTACTTCGGGACTTTGTTGTAATACCTAACGTTATTACCTAGAAAACTCTTACTGAGTCTAAAATAAGTTTGTCACGATTTCAAGTATTTAAACCATCCTAGTCTTTTTTTAAGTCATTACGGGCATACATTAAATTATCAAGATTGCATTGGGAGGGCAGAGTAAAGATACCGTATTTCGAAAAGCAATAAATACACATGTTTCGTCTTTACAGGTAGAACGCTTGCCCTTAATCTCAGATCAGTTTAAGTACCGACGTGACCCAAAAGGGGAATACTGTAAACCTGTAGACGAGCATCAGATCTCAAGTATGACTTACCTGATGACGATACATTTCAAATTTGAAGGTGGAAAGTATTTAGGAAGAAGTGTCAGAGATTTTTTTTTTCTGATGGTAAGTGATGTTGTGACCTAAGATGGTGGAAATGGCAAGCTTAGAGAGACAGACCCTCAAGTGCAAGTGCCGGAACACATTTATAGATGTTTGGCTGCAGATTTTCAACTTGAGGGCGGAAGCTAGGCTAGGCGGGCATTAGAAAAAGCTGTACCACCATATTTTTTTTAAGTTACCACTATTATTTCAATACAATGTTTTTAATTTTCGAAGAAATCTTAAGCTCTTTTTCTGTGCGTTTCTAGAAGTAAGGGGTGGCGTGAAATCTTTTTAGCGAGTCTTTGACGGTGTTTAAAATACATAATTCTAACTTTTCACCACGAATATAAAAAACCCCATCTTAAAAACATTTTTTTATTATTTTTATTTACACAATCTGCGGACTCTAGGTCCGCACCTTTTTATAGGAAAGCGGGATTTATTCGGCGTTAAAAATAGCTTTACAACAGTAGGCATTAAACTGAAAACTAAAAAAAAAATTTTTTTTTTCCTCTTATGAAATTATTACAATTTTTGCCTTATTTCTATAATTGTCTTGTGGTTGGGGCTTGGACAATTATAGCTTGTGTGACCCTTTGATCACCGTGTTTTATGACCAAAACCAATTAAAAAAAAAGTAGAACCGCTTAATATCCTTCCATAGATGACAACGTGGTATCGTAAGAAATTCAATCGATTGAAGATCTTATTGAGAATGTGCATAAAAAGAGGCCCTTAGAGATAATAATGAAGACGAGTCAATTCCGTTTTTGTCAAACGCCCAGACCCCAGACATTATGAGCTGTTAGTTGTTAAAGAGGCTATGTCGCTTCTTTGAATCAAAGCCAAGACAAAGGCAGAAGTTAAATTATGTTGAAAATAGCAATTTGCTAATGCATCAAAATCTTTCTGCCAAACCAAAAAAAGGGATTACTGTAAATAACGTAATTATATTTGCGCTATGTCATTTACAAATGTATGATTTATTACCTACATATACGAAATTAGAATATAATACATAATAATAGTACGTTTTATTTTCTCTATCCCACATCATACGCTTTCTTGCCTAAGAAGCGTTTTTGATTGGTTTCCAGTGATTTGGTTAAAATCGTCTTAAACGGGTTTTGCAGTAGTTTGGAAAATCCAAAGGTGCACACCTCATTAAACGTAATTACAATTGAATGACATAGATTTAAGCATTCTTATTAAATAGAAAGAGAACCGATGTCAATCTACAGCTATTGAAGAAGAAATCATTCCAATACATTACATTTTTTGGGAGTAATCGTTACACATCCATACACACAGACATCCGGACGTCCACGAAACTTTTTGGATACGATTTTTTTAATAGGTATATCGAAATAAATAATTGAACCATCTATTGTTATAGTGAGAGTATATCTCTGGATAATAAAACATTTGCATTGCCGTAAAAACACAAAAGATCTAAAATATTAATCACTGAAGTCTCACAACTTGCTTGACCTTGGAATGTTGACAGTAACGAACAACCTCAAACTCTTCGTGTTATATGACGTCCAATAACGCAAGTTGAGAAAAATAAAGAGAAACAATTAACCTACATCCAAGACATTGAAACTGCCAGGAGCAGCCACGTGTCAGATCCACGTATAGTTTTAATTGAGATAAACAGAGAGACCGCACACGCACACACACGTGCCTCGGAACACGTCGCGTGAACACCTACGTGCCTGCGAGGACGAACCGTGTATCTCAGAATTGATAAACTTATCTCCACGTACTCTAGACTTAACGGTTCAATATATTCTGATTATTATATATGAATTATAATTAATCACTACCGACTTGTGATTTCTGTTTCAATCAATTACAATATTGTGTGTAATAGAGTCGTAACTAAAACTATCGGGTATTCACAGTAAAACTCAATGGTCCCTACCATATACGGAAACTGCATCAACGAACGTGTTTTCGAAATCCCTTCAATGATCTAGAGCTTTAAGACATTCATCATGTTAAAACCATAGCATACTGTTAGGGCATTTTCTAATGATCGCCTAAAGTTCTACCATCGTCAAGTAGAAATCAAGCATCTACGAGCTATAGCTGTAATTACAACTGAACTTAAGTGAAGGTTTGACTTGATGGTGTTGTTGACGTTCAACTCGAGGTTGAACTTGGCATGTTCGGTCATATTATCATTTGACATTCGGTGATAAATAAAAATAAAATACTACTAACTTTCTGATAAAATCCTGGACCTCAGGACTGACATCAGGCGGTACGGGGTAGCTGCATCTCACGATACGCTTCGTGATCTCCTGCTGGGTGTTCCTCTCGCCTTCGACCGTGAACGGTGATGCCCCCGTCAGGAGTTCGTAGGTGAGGACGCCGACCGACCACCAGTCAACCGCCTGCGGACAAATATAAACACTCCATATACTACACATGCTAGATTTTACGTCGTGTTAATGTTGATTTTGTCGAGCAAATCGGATAACATAATAAAAAGTTTCTTACAAAGTTTATTCCTCTCTTAACCCCACTTCAAAAATAGTTTTCGCGAGGAAAATTAGCTCATCGCCGTTTCCATGTTTTCCTTTATCTCTATACCAACATTCATCATAATCGATTCAACAGTTTAGGCGTGAAAGCGTAACAAACAAACAAACTCACTTTCGCATTTATAATATTAGTAAGAATGATATTAATGTGTCCTTTAATGAAGTAATTTTAAGTATGAACAGTTTTGTATATATTTTTTTTTATTGAATACACAATGCGCATTTATTTTAATCGGAATCATGTATCGTCCGAGCAATGGTCTCGATCGAAATTTCAATTTTTTCGAGTGCAATTAGCGCCTGTCGAATTCGATTCAGTCAGTAAAGTGCTCGGCCGTGAGACACGTTGCCGTGAGGAAGTGTATATATTAAACAGCACAACAAAATACGCTTCACCTTGAAGACATAAATACGAGTGTAAACTGCGTTTGATCGTCTATTACGTTTTGTCATAATCATCCCCTTTTATAAATTGTTGCACGACAAGTGTGACTGCATTGTATTTATAAGCATAGTGTGATCTAATATGTCAGTAGCTGAATACACAAAGGCTACTCTCGAAAAGTGACTATACCAAAAGATTTACACTCCTTACCGGTTTTATCACCAGATATTTGTCGCTACTCAAGAATATTCATAAATTGTACATCCCCCCGCACGCGCTCCGCAAATTCCTTTTTTAGCAATGAAATTCGTTATCGTACGGTACAGATGCGAGTGTAGACAAATGAAAATGTAAGATTTTCCCGTCACGATCCATGCTTTAGTGTGTTCTATATTGAAGTATATTTCTGTAGGGTAGACGGTTGGCTATAGCGCGTACGCTATTGGCTGTACCGTTATAGGTGCGTGCTTATTGGTTCAACACTGCCAGTATGTTCTCAACAACTGCTCGGATATAATTTGTACACGTCATACGTGTCAACTGTTTCATAGCGTATTATATGTATTACAATGAATTGAATAATGTACAATAAAATGTTGATTTTCATAACTAGAAAACAATTCATTAACTATCTCTGCATTTTATTTAAATGCTCTCAGATGCTAGCAAGTCATTTATTTGTATGTGTTAATCAATAATATACTACGTAAGGAAATCCATTCCGACCGAGTGTACCACGATACTCACGCGTTTTGTACAAAACACCGGTATTAGTTATAGAATTATAGTTGGCTTAATATAAAAAAAAATGAATACTTTTTTTTCTTTTATAAAAATATAATTGTTAATAAGTTTATTCACTGGTGGATGATTTAAGCTTTCCTCTATACACACAATTTCACAAAAAGACAAATCATTTTAAATATCATATACGTTTTCACTATGTAATAGAGTTCTACCAGGAAATTTGAGGGAATTATCACCTGAACCAACAGAACTCCAGATTTATTCACATAGACATAAAAAATTTATCAAATATAAGAGTTATATATTATTATTATATCAAGATCAAAACTTATGCCGATCGTAGGATCGATCAATCTTTTTTCACAACGGTACAGATTTTCTAACGCCTACCAGATTAAGAACCGCCTCTAAATTGAAACCTTGGCACCGTCTTGGGTTATATTATCACTGAGCATTATCTACGATTGTAGCAAAACCCTTTTCAATATCCTTGATAGGTTAAACAATATGGTAACAATTTCACCCGATGTTAAGTTGCCGATTGATACAGAAGTAATGTCTCTATCAAATGCTATTAAAGTTATTAATGCAAGTTTTAAGTATTAAAATTTATTCTTCTCATTACCTCACTAATAAGTAAGTTTTTTCCAAGTTTTTTTTACAGTCACAATCTAGCCTGATGTTAAATGGCCCAAAATGGTGGATACGCTAAACATAGCGGAGAGACTGGCTCCCAATTGCAACTGCCGGTACACACCTACAGGTATAGTTATTTATACTATGGCATGGTTTATCACAACACAGGGATCGAACTCACGTCCTTTGACGCGGGATCCAAACGCACTAGAGACAGAGCCACCACCGCTTCAAACACGATAACTTATCAAGAAATAAAAAAAAAGATCTACAATAAAATACTACGGAAGTGAATAAATTGATTATCAGTTCAGATAACCGATTACACTCAATTATTGTTTAACAGCATCCAATCAGAGACAATAGAGGGCAAGTCGGTAATACCACGGTACGGACGTGAAATTTTCCGTTCCACGAGGCGACCGCCGACGACGCCCGAGTACGACCGAGCTGGATCCGACACACGCTTCCGGAAAACCTTGAAGCACCGCCGCTACACACTCCAACGTAATTTACTAGGAAACGTTTTCCACAGGCACGTTAAATAACGTCCTATTTTAATACCTGTAAGCTTAAAAATGATATCCGAATGTGCTCAGTAACATTTATATGAACCGACTGATATACATTGCAACAGAAGTTATTTAAGTTTGGTCGGTATACTTGGATGTCGGTACGATGATTTTTCCTTGTTTGTTTATAAGTGTTACCTGTGCAGGTACTGGCTCTCAAGTGCAACTGCCCGAAAACACCTATAGATATATGCCGGCAGATTTTCAACTAGCGTGTGTTAGCCAGCCACGAATGCTAAAAAAAAAACTATCCACGACATTATGCTATGGTTTCAGCAGTCTGATTTTTTCCTTCACCGAAAGCACAAGCTCATTACAGGTGGATTCGAACTCACGTCCCTTGACGCGTCGTCCGTACACAGTACCAACTGAGCTATCATCGCTTCAAACCTGCAGAAAATCTAACCGTCACCGTAAATACAAGGTCGTTTTCGTGTGATTTTCTGTAATATGAAACAAATCCACCAAACAAACTTCCTTAAGTACAAAGAAATGTTCAAAAACATTTCTCCGTACCCTATTTAACTTAACGAACAAACGATACTATAGATAGATTACCCGCAATGCCGTTACAAAATAATAACGTACATACGTATAAACAATATTTTCACCGTTGGAAATGGATTGAAGGTGGAAAATACGTTCCTCTGCGAAGACATTAAAGTGTATTTTTGCATGGAAGCGATGAAGAAGCTCGCACCTTGAACGTGATAAGAGCGAGGTCGCATCGCCGCGGTGTGAACTATAAAATGTATACAGTAATATTGCGAATTTCTCAAATTTTACCTTGTCTTGTCAACGGTAATTCAAAAGAGCGAATGTCCTGTAATTACTTTGAAAATGATTCCTTTCCTGTCAGTAGTTATTAAGATATGATAGCTCAGTGGTAAAGTGTACGGACGCCGCGTCCAAGGACGTGAGTTCGAATCCATGCATTGAGCTTGAGCATTCACCGAAAGAAAACATCGTAATGAATCCATTGCATAGTGGTAGGGTACTTTCTAATGTCCGCCTGGTTAGCTATCACCCTCAAATTAAAAATCTGCCGTCAAATAGTTGTGTTCCGGAAGTTGTTCTTGAGAGTCAGTCTCGCCACAAGTTTAGCGTACCCACCATCTTGGGCCGTATCGTCACTTAACATCAGGTGATATTCTGGCCATAATGCTAAACCGATAAACTAATAAAAAAATCAGAGACAACATTTTTAATTCCTCCCTATACAAGACTACATACGCTTTTTCGAACTTTTAATTTTATTAAGCGATAAAAAAATCAAAATACATTTGAATCGTACATTAAAATTAAAATAAATAGTTCATCTCACACTTGTTTTCATATACGTTTAGTTCTCAAATCATTCACCGATCCGAAAAAACCGTCAATCTATGTTAGAAATTGCACCTCCATACTCAAAAATTAAGTAAGAGAATGCTTTTACATAAATAAATGAATAAACTGATTTATATTAAAAATACTCTATACTAAAGAGCACTAGAGAGCTTTTGAATTTCTCAAAACTGATGGAAAATTCATGAGACGTACTGTCTCGTGATTGACGATCTCATCCAGTTTCCTAGAGATTTTGTTAGGTATTCGCAGGCAGACTGTCGGTATGAGCTATCTGAACGTTCATTACTGTTATTAAACGGTAACATAATCACGGCATATACCGTCGGGCAGACTGGAGTAATTTTTCCCGCACGAGTACATCGAAACGCATCCGTGTAACGTTCCAGAAATGTAATCTTGTAACATTTACAAACTGTTACGTCTGGGAGGATACGTTAGCTGTGTCACTTAAAAGTGATTTTAAAACGTTTATTGGTTTAGCGTTATGGCCATAATGACACTCTAAGCATAGTGAAGGGTCCAGCTTTTAAGTCTACCAGTTAAGGATTCTGTTTTCAGGAGTACATCTATAGGTAACAGACGGCAGACTTTCAACTTGAGGGTAGTAGCTAGCCACCAGAAGAATTGCAAAAGGTGTTCCTGATCTCTGACAATACGGGAGTTTGAAGTGTCAGCACTACCCAGAGTTGGGTGATTAAAAACCAATGAGTGACCCACCACATGCACCTCACACCTTTGACCGGAGCCCAGGTAATGCGTTGCGTTGAGGAAGTCCGTAAAAATGGGATTTTACACACCACTTCAATAAAAATGGGTAATAAATAGTCAGGCGGGCATTAGAAAAACCCTTATCACCATGCTGTAATTTCACCACGATGTTTTCTTTCAACGAAAGCTCAGGCTCGTAACAGAGATTCAAACTCACGTCCATTAAGCCGGTGTCCGTACACGCTACCACTGAGTTATCATTATTTCAAAAATATATTACCACATTAAATATTAAAAGCTTCAGTAAAATGCCTGTGGTATCTAGGTCGCATTCATGGTATCGATTGTTCTTTTGATTTTTGGAACGCGTCCCAAGTCGATTTCTGAACGCTAGCGTATTGCGTGTGATGTATCTGCCAGGGGAATTCCCGTTTCGTCGACGGCATACCTATAAAACTAGACACAAGCGTCACTAATGTTAAATTTTACCACCGATCAGGGAATAACCACCGGGGAATCCAAACTGATCAAGGACGCATTTTGAAGTTTATAAACTGGGATGTTCAAAAGTTATCAAATAAATAGAAACTAAGTGTACTAACTACTAATAGGTGTATAACGAGACATCACAATTCAGTTCAAGATTAGTGAACAGTGCCGATTAGCACGCAGCAAAGCGTCATTGAAGTATTACGGAAAGCAATTTTTTTATTCTAGTAAAACGTTACGATGCGTTACGATGGCGGGAGGAGGGTTCGAATAACGCGTTACGTAACCTTTTTTTTTTATTTAAATAAATAATCGTAACATTTTTCGTTTAAGATTTACGGAGAATCCGTACGAGTCAGTAGAGTTTAATCCGAATCGTTTAACGAATACTTCTAATCGCATTGGCAAAGATTAAGATGAATTACTGATTTCATTTTAAGAGATTATTAATAAAAAAAGGTCAAATATAATTATGACTTATAGGTAAAAATGCTCACTAACGTGTTACGTAACGTTTGAGGAGAGGGATGTGCAGTAAAATGTGACGGCGAGTTACATGGGGGGGGGGGGGGGGAAGTACTACTACTTACTGATACGGAGCCTAAGGCAGTCGTCCTCTTTATCTATCTACAAATCTTGTGAGAATTCTTCACCACACGCTAAACCTAGCAGTGGGATTGTACTCAAGTGGCGTAGGTATTTGGCGACGGATTTTCATTTTACAAAATTTCATATTGAAAAAATCACTAAACCAATAGTTTTTATTTATTTATTCTTTATTACGTTATAGCACGATTAACAAAATCAAATTAATTACTTGTAACAGTTAAGAGGCCAGTTAGGAATAAATGTTTTTTTTTGTGTGTGTGCATTGTATTTTTGCGCAATTAGAAGCATGTTTTTGAGTCTGTTTTTTTTTTTAGTTTAAGGTTATGGTGTTATGGTGTTATGGCGATGATCTCACCTGAGCTTAAGTGACGATACGGCCCAAGCTGATGGATTCGCTGAACCTTTTCTATCTCTTTGAACAGTTTTGTGTCAATGATTATGATCCTGTTTCCTAAGTCGTTCCTACTCTCTATGTGAATGGAATAAATCTATGCATGTATATCATTACTAATATTATAAATGCAAAAGTGTGTTCGTTAAGCTTTCACGCCTCAACCGCTGAATCAATTAAGATGAATTTTGGTATAGAGATAGATGGGAACCCGCAGACGGTAATAAGCTACTATTTCTCGCGAAAAACTTATTAGAAGTAGGATATCTCTACCAGGTACAAATAATAATAATAAATAAGAGGTAATTTTTTAATGCATCACCAGATTCGTTTGACAAAATCAATATTAAAGCGAGCGAAGGTGCACGTAAAATCTAGTATATAATTAAAAATAACCGGAACAAAGTCATTGCGGTAGCAGGTGTGACAGTGCGGTCACAGCGAGCACAATGACGATTCGTCGTGCAAACATCGCGGTTCATGATAAATAAATACACTCTCTCCGAGCTACCAAATTACTTATTAAAAGTAACACTACTAGCGGAGACGGTTGTTTCGAGGTGAAAACGAGATCCACATCCGAATACCCATCTTAATTTTTGATACATAAAGTCTAAATTCATCCTTTATCTTTAAAACAAACATATCATAACTGAATAACAAGCTGTATTTCAATACAGTTAAGCGACAAATTTGCTTACAGGTGTATCGAGTCGGGTATTTGGGTCGTGCGAATCAACAAAAGCGTTTTTGGCAAGTCTCAGTCGGTAACAACTTTAATATATTATAAACTACCCGAGCCCGCGACTTTGCTCGCATTAAACTAACTCAGTTACTTATTAATTGGAGCAATGTTTTTTTGTATGAAAAAATCGCCATTTTATTTTATGTACCCCTTAAAGCTGTTTACGCAAAATTACATAATGAGCAGTTAAGAAGTTGGTTAAGTATTAACTTATCCCAATAGACTCACATTCGATTACTTTTTGGGCGACTCCTAACAGTTAAAACATAATGTTAAATAGCCTAAAAACCTTTCTCAGAAATTGCACAGCCAAATGGAAAAACAATTATTAAAATCCGACTGTTAATTCCTGAAGTTAAAGAAAACTCTTCAGCTTTATTGTATACAGTTTCATATAATAATTTTAATATACCTTTGGACCTATTGGTGGTAGCATGAGGTCAAATAGTCAAAACCTGTCCCAATTATTGCACGCCGCATAAGCGAAGCGTTGAGGTGGGTACTACTGTCACTTCACGCGAAACAACTGATTTTTCAAACTTAAAACGTCTGTATTTATCATATATTGCACTTGTAAAATAATATATACACACACATATCAAAACTATTTTTAACACTCATGATATTTTTGATGCCATTTTAGTTATTTAATCTAGTTAAAAAACTGTTTAAAAAAGTTCCGTCTTGGACAAACGTGTGTCTGTATGTGCGGATCCTGTATTCACGATGTATATCACGATAACGATAGAAATACTTTAGTAATAGAGTGTTTATTTTTTCTTACGCTTCAGTATAATTAGGAATAGAACCCTATTATTTTTCACGGTCTGATTCGATGTGGTTTAATTGCTATTAAATAAAAAAACAAAAAAAAATAAGATTTCATAATCTCACTTTCGGATGGACTTCACTTTTTGGCGTGCACTTTTGGATTTTCTAAACATTTGTTCTATATAATACACAACGAATTTTTGAAATTTGACTTATAATTCCTAAGGTTAGCGCGTTCAAACAAACAAATTTTTCTGCTTTATTATTATTAATATTAGTATAGATGTATATGTTCAATATATAATTATTTTTTTGTTAATCTTCATTGTCACATGTCTATTTTTAGCAACTATTGTTAACATTGTTAATGTTTGTAATTTGTGAAATAACAATCAGGAGTAATAAACACAAAAGTATATTTGAAGGTTGCATAAGTTAAATCGTATCTCCAATGAACATAAACTCATTTAAATAAATTATTCATTCATGAACCCTGAATAGGATATAATAAAACATTATTATTTTTAGTATGACAATAGACGTTATCTCGCTTATCTATACATATTATAAAACAAATATTTTCGAAGCGATAATAACTCACTCGGTAGCGTGTACGGACGCCGCGTCAACGGTACGTGAGTTCGAATCCCTGCAATGAGCTGGAGCTTTCGGTAAAGTAAAAGATTGTCGATACCCGCCTGGCTAGCTACCCACCACCCTTTTATTTTAATAACGTCGTGTTTAAAATCCTAGTTAGGACCTGTAGGTTAGTTAGGAACTCTTAGTTAGTTAGGCGAATCTTTGTTCGTCTTCCGGTAGTAGCCCAAGCCGGGCTTCGGCCATTCTAGCACCCTTGGACCCGACCCTCAGCATTTCCCCAAAAAGTTCGATGAAGCTATCAAAGCCCTTACGACTAACAGCGTATGTCAGGTCAAATAAAAAAGTTTATAAAATCCCAGCCTTTACGGACTTGCTCGGTCTCAGCTAATCATGAACTTACTAAAATGGACTACGGCGACACTTCAAACTCCCGTGTTTCCAGAAATTAGGGACAGCTTTGATAATTCTTCTAGTCGGCTAGTTATCATCCTCAAGTTAAAAATCTGCCTCCATCTACCTGACATAGTGTTCCGGCAGTTGCACTTGGGAGGCAGTCTCTCCACTATAAGCCTAGTCGATCATGTTCGGTCTTTAAAATAAAATAATACTGTGGTTATAACAACCTTTAAACTATTGTTACTTTAATATTATCAATAGAACATTTTGGAAACAGCGAGCTATTCTACAACTTTACGTGCGTGAACAGCTGAATGGACAATGCATTTTTTTATATAGTTAAGGTTTAGCGTTATGGCCATCTCACCTGATCTTAAGTGACGACACAGCCCAAGTCAGTAGACACGCTAAACCTGTGGAGGAACTGGCTCTCATATATTCATCTATCTCATACCTATAGTTTTTCATGTACGTCTGTGCTGCCGTTAGTAAAGACTAATTAGGTATATAATAATACAGGATCTTGATATCCTCTATCTTTCCTGCTTTAATGCAGAAGTGCAGTTCATGTGCGACAGAGACAGACCGGATGCACTCGGCGCTCACTAAACTGACCGGTATTTAGAACACCGACACACAAACCCACTTCGTGTTAGTTCGATCATAACTTAATTATCATTGTCCCATATAAACTCGGCGGCCATTTTGTTTTTAATAATCTGCCTGTAGACCAGTTAAAAATCCAAAGCGAACAGACCCGATAGAAAAGGTACAACAGAGCACCATTGACGTCGGCAGCAGGTTTCCTTCTTATAGTTTACTATAATGCAAAAACAATTATTAAAATCCGACTCTTAAATCCTAAGATTTGCACGTTGAAACAAACAAACTATTCAGCTATATTATACAGTAACAGTGTCCGCCACTTCGTTAGTGTCGAACTAAGAATTAGTTACCCGATTTTGTAACTTTTTTCAATACAGCTTTGCCATTATTGGTGGTAGCATGATGTTTTATAGCCAAAAGCCTTTGCCAATGATTTATAATTTCAGAAATCCGACTGGTAGTTCTTATTATAGCGTGTTTAAACAAACAGACTAGTCCGCCTTAAAATATTAATATAGATTTTTATAGTATTCCACAATCTCACCTGATGATAAGTGACGTTGTGGCCCAAGGTTGCGGACATGCTAAGCTTAGTAATGGAACTCTAAAATGCAACTGTCGGAACACACCTATAGATTTTAGCGGCAAATTTTTAACTTCAGGGTAGTAGCTAGCTGTTAGGCATTAGTTGAAGTCTATATTCTGCCCTCACTGGCCAGAGAATAGGACCCACTTTCGCATTGCCTTCACTCCCTAAAAGTAATCCTGACGACATCACTGTCAAGACCTTATAAATTACAAGTTATTATTTAGCAACGAAGTAAAAAGTCTAGGTCTCTTACATGAATAGATTCTAATTATTAATTTAATACAGAACTGTAATAAATTAGTCTTCTAAAGAACTAATAAAGTCTCGAAGAGAGTGAATCAATTAGAGGCGACCTCGAGACGCTTCTTACGCCGTCCCTGAGAAGGTACTTCGGTACTATCTATAGTAATATTATAAAGAGGAAAGATTTGTATTTTTGTTTGTAACGAATAAACTCAAGAGCTACTGTACTGATTTAAAAAATTCTTTCGCCATTAGAATGCTACATTAACCCTGAGTAACGTAGGCTGTATAAATACTTCTTGATAATTTTGATTGATTAATAAAATGTTAGTTCCAAGCGAACGGAGTCGCGGACGCAGCTAGTCTTTTATAAATCTTGTGCAAGTTTGTTCGTGTTCGTGTAATATCCAAACGAGCTGACTGATAGAATTAAATCCATGTCATATTATTTTTATCCCGAGGATGGTTCATAGTTATTCCATGATGGATGGCGCTATGGTCGAGTTATTAATTGCCGAAAGAGTCAGACGGCTTCCAGGTCAGCTATTCTGGTTAGCTATGCTGGTTATATAATAGAATATTTATTACAGTATTAAGTAACTAACATAGACATCGTCATGTTTAGAAATCACCTTGGAAAAATGTATGCTCCTATACCAATTTATATGGTGATCGGTGTTGCTGTATTGTCAATTCAATATCCATTTTTATAATCATACAAGGAATATACACGACTGAGGAGAACACTTATAAAATTTATATTGATATTATAAAGCGGAAAAAGAAACTACCATGCGGATATTAAAAAATCTTATTGTATTCGACAGAGCAACCATTGCGGAAGGCTTAGGCTATTTAACATCACGCTACCATCAATAGGAGCAAAGCTGTATTGAAAAAAATTCAAAAACGGGCACAAATGATTGAATAAGTTCTAGTAACACGCGAACGAAGTCGTGGGCACAGTTAGGAGTTTACGTAATTTGCGATACAGTAAAATTATCTTTCCTTGAATATATTCCAAACGTCTCAAGACTTTTTTTATAAAATAAAAAACTGCGTTCATATTTATGTAGTTTAGAGAATGAATTACAAAGAGACTAAATAATATATAAGTTACTATACACATAGTTTATTATTTTACTCAAAAAGTATAGACTAATAAACGTCTGCGTATATTAAATAAATTATAAGACAAAAAACACTAAAAATTGTACGTTATATATGTTTGAATAATTGTATGATATATATTAATTATTTCATAAAACTAAAGACTGTGTATGATAAAAATAGACTTCCAAGATAATATTTAATGGGATGTGGACTTATTAACATGTTTATTAAGTGAAATAAAAAATTACACGTGCAGCACTGTACACATGAAGCTGAATGTGAAATGATCAGCTTAGTGGTAGCTAAGGACGTAAGTTCGAAGCCCTTCAACGAGCTTGAGCTTTCGGTGATGGTAAACGTCGTGATGAAACCATAGCGTGATGCTAGGGTTGTTCTAATGCCCGCCTGGCTAACTACCATCCACAAGTTAAAAAAATCTGGCGCCAAATACCGTCAGGTATGTTGTGGCAGTTACACTTGAGGGCCAGTTGCTCCATTAGGTGTAGCGTGTCCACCATCTAGGGTTGCATCGCCATTTAACATCAGGTAAGATTGGGGCTATAACGTGAATCCTACAAAGTATAAAATAATGTACTATAAATAGGTCATAACAAATAAATAATTATTGGAACGATGCACTCCATGCCAGTTAGTAAACACGGCTCATGGCAACTGGAAACAAGACGAATGAACTCGTAACTACAAATTTCACAATGCCAAAAGCAAATCACTAAAATTTCTTCTGCTTTATTTACAAGTTAAAGTTTAGCGTTATGGGCACAATTTCCTCTGATGTTAATTGACAATGTCAAGATAGTCGACACGCCAAGCCCAGTGGAGAGACTGGCTCTCCAGTGCTACTGCCAGAACACAGCTATAGGCATTCAGCGGCAGATTTACAACATGGGTGTGGTAGCTAAACAAACGGGCATTCAAAAAACTCTACCTCCAAAAAGCCTTCTAAATGACAAAGTCGTATCAGGTATCACCCTTAGTGCAGCGAAACTAAACTTAACTACTGCCAATTTTTTTACGACTTTTGGTCTCGACATTACGAAATGCTGAATTAGACGGTGAATGTCGGATTAATACCGGTGCCAATTAGCACATACTCACACAGACACACATACAACGTCATGACATAACACGTATCGCAGAACCTATATCAAGTTCAGGGCTGAGGGACCGGTCTCGACGAGCCCGCGAGCCGCGCTTAGCAGCGCCGCGGTACGCAGTCGATCCGCGACCCACTGACCCCGTTTCAAATCCCACCGACAATGCCTCGACCGTGTATATCCCTCATTCGATTTAATACTCTATCGACATACCGCTTAAAGTCGAGATTGAATTGTATTCTCGTACCTAAAGCCGGTGATAAAACCCTAATACAGTAACGCAAAATGTTTGCAAATAGAAAAGAAAATTACGTTTGCAGTATCAATTTTTTAGCATTTTCCTTGACATTTGAGTAATAGAGGATTCCACTGTAGTTCTCTTTCATCTTTTTTTCCGTTGCATGTGTCTTTTTTTTTCATTCAACAGTTTGTTTAATGAATTTAATAGAACATTTTAGAATTAGGTTAATAAGAACGCCTTGCCTCCATCCCAAGTTAGATCCATGCAATAAATTCATGCTATCAGAGTATTTTATTTTTGTTTTTCATAAACCAAACTATCTATACATATAATATTAAGGTAAATTGCAAGTGTCTGTAATTTTTATATTTATAAAAAAATAAAATTCCAAGTGACTAAGAATAACTAATAAAATACATTTACATCAATTTTAGAAATGTCTTTCTGACTGTTTGTTTGTGCAAGCATTACTTTTAAATTACAACGTTTATAATAAAACGTCTCCAAGGAAATCATAAAGCATATCCTTGAGTGATATTATTATATAGACTAATCTTTGTTTCATTTAAATCGGTTAACTTTATCAAAAGTTAGTGTAATTTGAACGGCGGCGCGAGATTAAATAATTTTAGTTCCACGCAAACGAAGTTGCAGGCAGAGCTAACAGATATATCTAATACTATTAAGTGAGTAATTCTTGTATATACTTTTCGTGCATCTTGTTAACGGCTCTAACGATTTGGATGTAATATTGCATGAAGACAGATTATTGCTTTTTTAATTCAATTATATACAAGCACTTTTCGCAAAACAGAAGCTTTTCCACTAGGCTTAGCATGTTTAGAGGGCCACATCGTTACTTAAAATTAGGTGCGATTGTAGCCATAAAAAGCTAAGCTTATAAACAAAAAAAAATATGATTTATAATAAAATTATTATTTATATTTGCAATTATTAAAATGTGAGTTTTTTAATCACAATGTGATTCTTACCTATTTTTTGAATAAGTTCAATTAAAATACCGAGCTCAGCCCGGTCACACATGTACTGAATCTATTATTACGTGTGTAAATATCACTGCCTAGCACATAAGGCGTATAGCATGATAACTGACGGATCTATTTCGAGTAAACAATTGAACGCAATTCCGCCCTTATGACGTCCAGAGCTGAGGCCACAGACGCAAATGACTACATACGCTAACAAATAACAGGGTTGTCACGGACGTTTCATTATGAAAATATGTCTATTCTAAAACACAGACCAGCCCACTTGCCTAATGATGTATCAAAGGAATACATTATTGTAATAATATTTTTTAATCTATCATTATATTTAGATATACACGTGCGCCTATTGAAACCACTGTTGGTAAAGAGGAGTGGAAGAAGAAACCGTGTGCCGCCCTTACTTAAAGGGACACGAGTTTGAATCGCTGCAATGAGCGAAGAGGAAAGCATCGTGCTGAAACCATAACAAGGTGATAGTGCATTTTCTAATGCCCATCCGGCTAGCTATCACACTCATTTTGGAAGCCTGTCGCGAATTACCTATATGAGTGCGTTCCGACATTCGCACTTAGAAACCAGCCTCTCCACTAGTCTCTGGTCTCTTAACATCAGATAGAATTGTGTCCATAACGTTAAATCTATAAACAATAAAACAATAAAAACAAAATATATAGGTATTTTTATTGTATCAACTACAGATCTTCGGAAAACTCTTAATAAGTGTCTCAGCTCTTTCAAATGATAAGGTCCTCCAAAAGAAAAAGGTAAATATGCAGACAGCATTCAGGAATAGTTTTCTACGAGACATCGTCTTAAAGGATTGTGTAAGAGATTAGCAAGAGGGTTAAAAACCGAGACACTACACCAGCGGTCGTACCGTTACTTTTTTATAGATTATTATTAATTTTGGCAATAAAAAGTCTATCACCGTCTCCAGGTTCCCATCTATCCCTACACCAAAATTCATCACAATCGATTCAGCGGGGTAAGGCGTGAATGCGTAACAAACAAACGGACTCACTTACGCATTTATAATATTTGAAGAATCCCTATATATAATCGGCCTCGGGAACATTTCAGACCTCTTTGTGGATAATTATAAACTGTCACGGGTGCCAGTTCATCAGCTAGACCAAGTGCCCCGTTTTCTATCCCTTTCCTCTATAACTAATATACGCGTGTGAACAGGACGAAAGTATTGTTATGCTATTCGTTTGAAATACTCGATAGTAAGAATTCTAATTATAGTTTAGCTGTAAATAATATTTCGCGAGACACTATCTCGTACGCCCACTGTTTACCTTTCGGAGAATTTGTAATGTTTGCCAAAAGAAAACACGTAAAAACCATTCATTATTTTACATTTAAATAACAATAATAAGCTTCTTTGGAAAGTCCTTATTTCTTTGGTAAATCCATTTATTGATGGCCTCTCAAGCTTTAGGGAAGACGAGAAGATAAACAGTCTGTAAAAGTTTCAAAGCGGCCCTATATTCCCGCGTAACTCGCTAAGGACCCGGAAACCCTCTCGCATTGCTTCTAAATCATAGCGAAGCGATGATAGCTCAGTCGGTAGTGTGTACAAACGCCGCGTAAAACAACGTGGGTTTGAATCCACCTACAACAAGTTTGAAATTTCGGTGAAGGAAAACATCGTTATGAAACCATAACATGCTGGTAGGGCTTTTTCTAATGCTCGTTTGACTAGCTACCACCCGCATGTTGAAAACCAGCCGCCACATACCTATAGGTGTGTTCCGGCAGTTGCACATGAAAGCCAGTTCCTTAGGTTTAGCGTGTCCACCATCATGGGCCACATCTTCACTTAACATAAGGTGAGATTGTAGCCATAACGACAAGACTCAGCGACTTCCTTTTAATATGTCCCAGGGTCAGAAAAATACATCCAGTTGTCGAGGGGCTTGTAGGCCGGGATGACAGTAATGACTATGACGATACGGATAATGGACCACCTTTAATGGTGGTCTTCGATATTTTTGTATTGTACTCTGCTTACCATCAGCTATAGACCTAGAGAAAACCCTATAAACCCAGGCGGACATAAGGAAATACCCTACGACCGTACTGCCATGTAATCACATTGATTATCTCCACCGAAAGCCGGATTCGTTATACAATTCGAAACTATGTCAACCGACATGATTTCGTCAAACAGCTTTCACATCTTTGGGTAATAAAATAAACATAATCTATATATATTTTTTTCCTAGTCAGATACACGCTAACATTTCTTGAATCTCCGCGCTGTCAGAATACAAAGGTCGCCAACTTTCTTTGTAGGCATAGAACATTACCTTCGAGTAACCTTGACGTTGACCCCGCATTTGTTTTGCAACTACGCCGCAAATTTATCACGCGACTGCACAGCGAGATATTGACGATTTGAGCACGAATTAAATAAAACAAATCTTATCAAGTGGCAACTAAAGATATCGTACGTACGCGCGAGCCTCCGAAAGTATCAAGATTATTACGACCCGACCGAATCAAGGAGGTAGGTAGGTCGTCACGACGCGACCACGAAATGGAAAACGGAAATTCATCTCGATGGCGTAATCATGTTACAATTAAAACACACATGTAATAAACCTATAGCTATGTACAATAAATATTATGTATTATGTCAATAATACAAAAGCCAACAATGTTTTATTTCGAATTTAAATACCTATGTTTGCCTTCCAGTAAACGCACCATTTCGAAGCTACTGTTTTTTTTTTATAGTTAAGGCTTAGCCTTATGGCCATAATCTCACCTGATCTTAAGTGACGATACGGCTCAAGTTAGTAGACACGTTAAACCTGTAGAGGAGCTGGAATTTGTTTACTCAATATATTTCGATTGAATTTAATACTGTGATTGCAGATATTACGTATGAACCATTATAGAATACATGTTATACATATACTAGTTATACCCGCGACATCGTTCAGGTGAAACTAATATTTCTTATTTTATTTCACGAAAGCCCTTTTTTTCATGTTTTTTGAAAATAAAAATAGCCTAAATTACTCCTTTAAACTTCAGGTATTTAAAAGCAAAAGTGCCATCAAAATCGGTCCAGCCATTTCAGAGATTAGCTGGAACAAATAGAAAGGCGGACAAGAAGTTTAAAAATTGATATCATTATATTTTTACCGTGTATATTTTCATATGCATTTGGGAAAAAGTTGTTGCATTGACATTACATATAGACACTTTAATCACAATTATTTGTATATATACCGAAAAGAGTATTTTTCAATGCAATCTCGATAAAGAATTCAAACATTCACTATTAGTAACAAATAGGACAGTACTGCAACTGGAGAGGTGCCAAAACTATTGGTCGCGAGTTTCGAATCTTTGATTTTTATCATAGATTCATTTTATAACAACTTTCAGTGTTCTATTTATATTATGTAACAAACAACTATTAACGATTTACACTGACTCATCCAGATATCTCCAATATCAGAAGACCTATTGATTTGAAATTTGGCATGGACATTTCTTTCAGCATAGAGACACTCACTATTCACGGCCCCCTTACTACATATATTTTTGGTGGTAGGGCTTTTTCTGATGCCCGACTGGCTAAGCTTTTCAAGTTGAAAATCTGCCGCCAAATTCTAATAGGTGTGTTCCGGCAGTTGCACTTGAGAGCCAGTTCCTTCACAGGTTTAGCGTGTACCACCTTGGGCGGTATCGTCAATTAAGATCAGGTGAGATTATGGCCATCATGTTAAGCCTTAACTATAAAAAAATAAATTAAAAAAAGCCATAATTTGCGAAAGAAAAGCGATAGCAAGCGCTGCAAATAATCGGCAATAAATTGACAATTTCAATACACTAAAGTTGATACATAATACGAATTTGTCAATTAGAGCAATTGTCTAGCGATTTTTGCTATTGCTTTGATTAAGCAATATACGTAATAAGAAACGTATTTTACGATAATACGCGGTTGACGAGAAACTAACAGACGAAATCATAGGAATCAATTAGTATAATACATAATTATATATCAAAATATATCGATAAACATTTTCAATGCATAAAAAGTTAATAGTTTTTGTAATTAAAATTATATATTTTGTAATTAAAAATCATAACACTAAATATTATCTATTAAACCTTAAGCTTTTGTTTTGGTATTCTTAATTTTCGAAACGAGTAATAAAATACTTTGCTATGTTCATAAAAGTTACCGCTTTCATGAGATTATCGAGGGAACTGGTTGACATTCCGTCTAATAGTAAATTACCGCCTCTATGATTTCCACAACAACAGATAAGGTATTGCAATTATCCGCGACCTTGCGGATTCTCTACATAGTTCTTTACGACATTCGTGTAGGTACTCAATGATGCGACATTCAATAAATATTGTTGTTATTACAATAACACATATTCGAATCATTTATAGTTGGACTTTGCCAATCAATAATCAATTCAAATCGAATCACTTTATTCGATTTGTGCCCTGAGAAGTCACCAATGAACGTAAAGACTACCACTGGTTCAAAAAATAACTTAACCATCGAGAAGAACCGGAAAGAGACTCGATCTGTTTATATATATATATATATATTTAATATATTTAATGTTTTAAAATTGTATGAAAAGTTTATTTTTACTTACTCAATCAACCTTGAATAATTAACTAATAATATTGAAAAGTTTGTGTCGCTTTCACGTAATGATTTACTAAACAGGAAAAGGATGCAGAAAAAATCGTAGGCTAGTTTTCAGCTAGAAAAAACAACTGAGATAAACCCCAAGTGATAGCAAACAAATTTTTATTCCAGGCGACAAAAGTCGCTCATACAGCTAATGATCTATTCATCTGTATTAATATTAAACAGCGACAAAGTTTGTTATAATGTTTTAATCTTACAACTACCAGTCATTTAGAACAATAGTTTTTGTATTTGATAAAGCAATCATTGAAGAAGGTTTTAGGCTATTTAACATCACGCTTCTTCCAATAGGAGTAAAGCTGTATTGAAAAAAGTTAGGAAACAGCCATAAATGATTAATCGATTTTATTTCCACGCCAAAGAAGTCGCAGGTGCAGTTAGTATATGTATAAGCGGAATCCACTCACTGACTATTGAGTCGAGTTTCGATACCTCCCAAAACTACCAGACATTGAAATATACAAGACTTGAAATTTGGTAAGAATATATATATTTTTATAGTTAAGGTTGAAGGCGTTATGGCCGCAGTCTCACCTGATGTTAAGTGACGCAGATGGTGGACACGCAAAGTATAGTGAAGGAAGTGGCTCTCAAATGCAACCGCCGGAACACACGTATAGGTAATTGGCGGCAGATTTTCAACTCGAAAGCGGTCGCTAGCCAAGCGAGTACTGGAAAAAGCCATAACACCACGCGATGTTTCCCTTCCATGAAAGCTTAAATGCCCATTGTATATGGATTCGAGCTCACTACCTATTGAGCTGTCATCACTTCGAAAGATTCCTTTCACGATGTATACGCCCGCTAAGAATGGATTTTACGAACACGCGCACGGAGAAGACGTAACGATATCGCCTACCAGTTATTCTTAAATAATCAACATCATGTCGCAGGCACAAAATAAAAAAAAAACAGATATGTATATTATCTTATATTGAATATAGGGGCCAGTCTCACAACCTCCAAAACGATCAAGATTAACGCAACCCGACCGCAGAGAGAAGGCGGCCGGCGAGGAGCTCGTGGCCTCGAGTTTGTGACCAACTAACCTACTTAGGCACGGACCGAGCCATACACCGGCCCGAGAGCCGTCTCCACGGTGTCCTACCGTCTGCAGTACACCTAAACCTGCCTCTTTTTTTACGTCAACGTGGTAAAAAAAAAAACGCAATATACCGGACGAGCTGTGAGAAAGACACATTTTGAAGCGACAATAGCGCAATGGACGAGCTTTCGGTGAAGGAATACATCGTGATGAAACTGTAGCATGATAGCTTTTTCTAATGCCTGCCTCGCTAGCAACCACCCTCAAGTTGAATCCCAGCCGCTAAATACCTAAAGATATGACGGCAGTTGCACTAGAGAGCCAGTCCAGCCAACTGGCTTAGCGTTTCCAAAAACTTAGCCCAATCCGCCATGCAACATCAGGTGAGATTGTGGCCATAACTTTAAACTTATAAAAATATTTAAAAAATGGTTAGCCGAGTATAGGTTTCATCCAATATTATTTCAAGCTGCAATCCTCTTTATTACTTAACATCATACAAAATGTCCTATAACTAGCTCTACGCCTGCGATTTCAATTGCTTCGAACTAAGTTTCTATCTCAAGGAAGGGCACTTTTTTAGATGAAAAGTATTCCGTGTTCTTCTCAGTACCACTGATAAAGCGTATGGAACTTTATATAGGTAAGGTTAAGCGTTATGGCCACAAACTCACCTGAAAAGTTAAGTAATGATGTGGCCCAAAATGGTGCAACTGCCAGAAAACACCTATAAGTATTGGGCAGAAGATTCTCATAGTTCATGATGTTTGGTTGAATAGTTTATGCGTTAAACAAGGACACAAACTCGCAATCGCATCCATACTAATATTATAAATACGAAAGTGAGTTTACTTGTTACGCTTTAGTACCTAAACCGCTGAATAGTTTATGATAAATTTAGAGCCAAGTGGGAACCTGGAGACCGTGATAGGATACTTTTTCTCACGAAAACCTTTATGAAGAGGAGTAAAGAGAGGAATAAATTTTGTATGAAACTTCTATCGCGTCATCCGATTTGTTTGACAAAATCAATATTAATGCGAGCGAAGCCGCACGTAAAATCTATTATATAATATTTGTTAGAATAACACAGATTTTCCAGGTCGTCTATCTCAAAGGTTAAATTGAATTTAAACCAACTTGTATTTACATTTTCACATGGAGAATCAACTAAAATTATGTTCAATGATAACGTTGGCATTGAGGATAGCTGTTAATTTACTAGCGAAGTTTTGTTTACGTTTTAACTGATACGAAGTAATGTAGTATGTATAACATTGTAACCTTAAGGTCAAAACAAAATATAACTAGACTGCAGTTTTAACTTAGCAGTTACTTTGTGCCCGTAAATTATGTAATAATTTCCCTCACACTTGACACTGGCGAAATTGGCTACATAGCGACGCTATAACAAAAAAAAATTTATTAAAATTCTTTCTAATTCGTTCAGAAATATTTTGATTTTAAAGTTTTTATTTATTTGATCAACTTATTAATCCTTTTTTTATATTATAAATGCGAAAGTGAGTTCGTTCGTTTGTTTGTTTGTTACGTTTTCACGGCTAAGCAACTGAATCAATTATGATGAATTTTGGTATAGAAATAGAAAGGAACCTGGCGGCGATGGTATGCTACTTTTTCTCGCGAAAAACTTAGTGGAAGTGGGGTAAAATTTTGTATGAAACTTTTTATTGCGTCATCCGATTTGTCTAACAAAATCAATATTAATGCGAACGAAGCCGACGGTAAAAAGCTAGTATTGTAATAAAATTGACTTTTCTGTGTCAGATATTTATGCTACGTTTATATAAACGAGACATCATCTAGTTCGTAATCTAATTCACTTTCGAACTGAATCTCATCGATTTCTATATTGAGTAATACATATCATGTGATCTCTACATACATAAATATCAGTTTACAGATATTAATATTTATTTCAGTTATTATAATTTATATATCTGCTGATATAGATCGGTTAACCCTGACTAAATTTTTTTGCAAAATGTACCGTCATTTAACCTAAAAGACTAACATACCATGAAAATGGCATAATACCTAATTTATAAATTGTTGCACATACGAAATCTATATATATTCTAAGCTTATTAGTTACTGGTTTGTACCTACATACTCGATGAATGTAAATTAAAATACAATTTCTGCGCATCACGGTGTTACACGCTGTTGCATTAAATTGATGTTTGAGTATGAAAGAGTTTCTGATTAAAAAGTAGCCTATGTGTTAATTCAGGGTGTTAGCTACCTACCTAACAGATTTCATCTAAATCAGTCCCGCCGTTCGGAGGTAACGAGCGTATAAAGGCACAAACTTTCGCCTCTATAATATGTAATAGGAAGTGGGAGCGAGAGGTATACCAGAAAAATCTCTGTATAATCTACTAGAAGATCTTGGCCAGTCGAGTACTGCAGTAAATACTATATTAGGACGTGTTTCTAGAGCTACGCTAGCAGGCTCCTACCAAATTTGGTGCGTGGGCATAGAAAGAAATACGAATAGTGCAGAGAACCTTTAAACCTGCATTCGTATCTCAAGTCTAGGGAACTGTTCGGGGATTCCGTCTTTACCACAGCATGGACCCGGCACCCGCACGATGATACCGTGGATATCTAAGAAGTTCGTCTCATAATAGGAAATAGGATTGAATAGTAAAGAAAAGAAAATCAGTCAGTTATATTATTGCGTTGTTAATTTTATTAACAGAATAGTACTTCGATAAACATGTAATTAAAACCTAAAAAATATTAATACTACCCAAAAAAGGATAACAAAACCCAACCGGTAACAACTTGTCCAATTTCCTAGATGTCGGATTCTTTTACGGCAATCTCGAACGAGTTGCACCACTCCTAATCATCCGTTTCACTTTTGCCCGAGCACTTTCACTGGCTAACGGTGCGTGTACCCCGCTTGAATAACAAGCGGATAACGACTCTAACTGTAACGTTGTCAACGGGCAAAATTCGCTGCAACGGAGCACGCCTTAACGGCTTAACGTAAATTAATAATTTGCAGGAAAAGTTGCCGTTGCAAAAATCCAAGCGAATCAAGATTCAGAAGACAGCGATTGTCCGAGTGATGGCGCTCGAGTTTGAAAATACGTTCCGTCCGACCGACCAACACGCTTCGCTACCATAACCGCTTGTGTCATCCGTTACGGTAAAGCTGTTATTACATCCGTAGACCGCTATATTACACGGCCGAGAGAAGATGACGGCCATCGTGAGCTATTACTCATTCGCAGAGCGCTTTTATAATTGTCGACGTATGCGACTGTGTGGAAACGAACAGCGTCGAATACTCCAACTTCCGAACCGGTTCACACGATATAGGAAACAACAATGATTACAAAATCATACAATAGGGTCAAGATTATAATAAAGTGAAGCGTTTAAACAATAATGTCAACGGCACTATTGAATTCAAATGAACCAATGACGGATACGATACTGATCTAGATGACACGAATAGTTGTGCACGTAACGTTTGTGTAGCTTTCATAAGCTTTGTCTATGGCGATATGGAAAGGAATGTTCTAGAAGAATAACACTTTTGGCGATCGATAGCATCCTCGACTAACCAATTATAAGACTTTAACTATGGTTGCCAAATCTGATACTATATGAAAAGTGGGTTGGATTTTATATAAATTTCATGATATAATTCTGAGAATCAACCGGATGTGTATTATTTAGAATAATTTATTTAGAAAAATTGGTCAACATTCTTTAAAAGTCATGTGGAACTTGCTTGTTATATTGAATTAGGCATATGACCATAATCAAGTTATGAATTACATGGTTTTAGAAAGCACATTTATACCGAAATATTTTATGTAAATTGACATTTGTTGCAGCCATGATAGAAATTACATCAACCGACATTAGTTGAGAGCCTTGCAATAAGTTAGAGTTTTGGTAAAAGGTAAACATTATAATGATGATATAATATGAATTTAACCTAGATACCATTTGCAAGTTAAAAATTTACGACCAAGCACTTGTAGGTGTGTTCCGTCAGCTGACCACTAACCAGGTTTAATATATTGCCGGCAGGGATCACATCATTACCTGCCTCTGGTGAACTTTCGACTACATATAAACTAAAAAATATATTATGTTAGCTATTTATTTTTACCAGTGCAGCTATTTTAGTAGAAACAGTAAAAGTATAACTTGGCAAGAATCCAATAATTAAATGTAAAGAAATGTTATACGGGGTTAAGAAAACTATAACAGAGTTAAATTAAAACCCTGAAGTTCAGAAGTTGGCAAATTACAAACTGGCTCTCGCAAGTTTGTTTCGGTTGTATTATATTAACACAACATTACTAATAGAATGTCAATATTAGTTATTACACTAGCAAAATCAAAATCACTGCCGCAGTAAACATGACAATTAGCGCAGAGCTGTTAAATTTGCACACTCATTGTTAACATAAATAATATGCAGTATAATAGAACACATAAATTAGATCAGATAAATTAGATTCAATTAGAACAGAGAATTAGATAAAGGACAGCTACCCAAAAAGAAAGTAAATATTTTTAAGTTCCACCAAGAATACTATATTATAGAACAGATAAATTTAAATGCAGCTGATTATTTAATGCTAACCAAAAAAGTAAATATTTTTAAATTCCACCAAGGACAGTATAATAGAACACATAAATTAGATCAGATAAATTAGATTCAATTAGAACAGAGAATTAGATAAAGGACAGCTACCCAAAAAGAAAGTAAATATTTTTAAGTTCCACCAAGAATATTATATTATAGAACAGATAAATTAGATTCAATTAGAACAGAGAATTAGATAAAGGACAGCTACCCAAAAAGAAAGTAAATATTTTTAAGTTCCACCAAGAATACTATATTATAGAACAGATAAATTTAAATGCAGCTGATTATTTAATGCTATCCAAAAAAGTAAATATTTTTAACTTCCACCAAGGACAGTATAATAGAACAGCAAAATTAAACCGACGCTCATTATTTAAAGCTATCCAAAAGAAAGTAAATATTTTTAAGTTTCACCAAGGATACCGTAATTTCCAAGAGAATAATTAAGTTTTTGACGATCATCAATATTGATCGTAATTGCCCGCGTGTTTCTGAGAAACCTCTGTCGATTTGAAGCTGCCTTTTGGAGGGGCTAAACTTACGTAATAAATAGTAACCGTTATACTATTTCATTTAAACATGGTTTTCATTATTTGCTCATTACATATTTTTATCATTTGTTATTTCTAAGTTTACAACAATCAGGTCTACGGGTTCAGCTTTAATCTTTATCCTTTAGTTTGTAATATTTTTTCATCGACTTTATTAAATTGCAATATAATAATTTCAGATATTCTTTAAATAAATAACTAATAACATTCGCTGGATTTTACAGTAAGACGTAATACTTTCAATTTGTTTCAAGCAGAAGTAGCCAGGAGCAAATTTGATGATGATAATTGAACCAGTCCGTACTGGTGCTATTTTGGTTTGAATAGGGTGGACGACGAAATAATCAGCCAAAGTAGGAATTACTACGTAGATCTCAGACGTAATAACTTGTTATTTTCTCAGAATTGCGCTTGATTTTGTTATCTCCCCCATCATTTTATAACAAAATGCTATTCGTCATATAGTCTAAATTTCTCTTCTACATAGCCCATAAAGGCATCATGACAATATTTAGTGAATTTTAACAAAAGCTTAATTTCTTCGATAAGAAGTAACTTTACAGCAGATGACCTTAAAAACACTACTTACTCCTTGCACATAAAATCGTCCTTTCTCTCCAATATGACCATGCCAGTGATGACTTATAACCAGGATGTAATTTAAAAACTGGCCTCCGTTGACACGGCGCTGGCCGGCGTAGCGGATTTGTGAATTCCGGACGTGTGAAATTGGGCCGAAATTTCAATAAAATAAAACTATATCTATAAAGCTATAGTTCTCCGATTTTTTAGTGACGGCCAATGCATTGATAGCTTTTAAATGTGTAATAAATAAAGAAGTAAATGGTTTGCATGAATTAGTGTTAATTATAATCTCTTTGATAGATGATGGATTTTTCGTATCTATTCTAATATGTGAACTAGATAAATGTTATAATCGTTGAGATAGTAAAAATACTTTATTACTTATTAAAATTGGTTTAAATGTGTATTTCGAACCTAATGTTTATATTTGAATGCTAGACCTTACAATGCAATTATCGTTTGATATTGAACTTCCACAAAGGTTGTTTTCATTTAATAGCGGTCAAACGAGCAAGCGTGTCACCTGATGGTAAGTGATCACCGCCGCCTATGTACGCCCAAAACACTCGAGGAAACGTGGGTGCGTTGCCGGCCTTTGTTGGACGAACTGTCTCTCAAAAACATTTTAATTGCAAAGCATTACATTTTTAGTTTGTAAAACGAAGAATTTACATTGTAGAATAATTTAAAATGCAAATAATGTCTAATACCTATGACAAACAAGAAAGAATACGAAATACAGAGTGTTTTGTGGATATGGAAAAATTAAATTATCTATTTAAGAATGGTGTATTGTCAAAAAGTGTTCATTTCTGCACATTTTTATCAAACATAATGTTTATATCCTATATTGAGACCGGATCTTTTTGTTGAACTATTAGCAGACCACTAAGATAGATTCCAGTTGACAGATGATTATCATTAGCTACACTGTGATCAGTTTCAGTGTAATTGATTTTAGCGATCTTACTGCCAAAAACTGTCTAACTTCGTTTGATAGGATTGTTACAATTAGACAAAGTCATTCAGAGATTAATTTATTACTGTCAATTATCTTTAATTATCTGGTTGACCGAACACAAATCGTGATTTTTTTAAATTATGTATATTTCCAAAAACATACTTAGACACGAATCCCATATTGATTAAACATACACATTTTATATATTTTATACATTTTATATTTATATCTGATTATTTAAATAAGCAATACTGTAGTTATTAATATTATTAAAAACAATTTTCTAAAAATTGCGTTTAACCATATAGGTGAATTAAAAAAGTAAAAATCTGTGTAAATACAAAGTTTCGTAAAAATCGTTACATCCAATTCCGAGGTACGCGAAATGTATATATTGCTCGTTGAATAATATTACATAGATTTAGAATCACCGATTCCCTAACATCAGTCGTATCTCTTTATATTAGTATATCCAGTAATTTGCCTTTTGGATTCGTTACTGCTATGAACATTAAAACAGTTATTCAATATAATTAATTATGAATCAGAATTGCATACTTATGCAGGAGCGAAAATCTATACCACGTTCTGCAATTTTATTCAACAAAATGGGTAGATATGATCACGTTAATTCCAAAAAACAATTCGCAATATACACTTGAAACTTAAAATTAAAAAGATTGAGCATATAGTTGAATGTATTTCACTGTCGCATATCGGTCGAAAGTAGGTATCTCGGTGCTAGGAAACCCGAAGCACCGCACGCGACAAGTTCGTTTGTATACGTACGCCTTTCATACCTTACGCATTCACTTGTATGCGTGAAAGGGACGTAATCACTCAGGGTAACAGTACTTATCATTCTATATTTATAATTGGCCCGATGCGATACCGTGGCTCGTAAGTCGTAATAACAGTGACTGTTCCATTTGGGTTACTCGAGCGATAAGGTAATGCAGAATAAATTAAATCAAGATTCGTTGTAATAAATTGCAATTAAATAAGATCACGAGAGATTACTTAAGGTTAACTTTTGTTTGTAACTCTGTCAATGTGAAAGTTGCGATTCATGCGTTCGTTGTAGCAATACGAGTTAAAAGTACAAAATCATTATTTCTATTGGGGTATTGTCTTAAATGCGATTATTGAACAGCAAATAGATTGCTGTTATTTTGCTGTAACTGATTTAGTTTAATAAACTATTATATGCTGTTGCAAATTTAATTCATCAATTTTTAAAACGGCTGTATTAAACTCAACTCCCTTGCATTAAGGCCTCCGTTATTGATCTTACTAATCACTAACTAATTAAATATCACTTCCCGTTTTCGATACTAAGGAATCTAATTCTGGTCTTTTTGTCACCGATATTTTAGTTACTAAGGAATCTCATCCTGGTCGTCTTGTCAGCGGTTCAAACACTAGTTCCTAAATTAGAATAATTAAACAGAATTCTACATACTGCTAAACATCTAGGTATTAAGGTGTAATTGAATTTGCAAAAGCACTAAGTCTGAAATAAATAACCGCAAACTAACATGGACATATTGCTAAAAGTGTATATGATAGAAAACTCCTACAATACCTTTTTATATGTGCTCGGCAAAACGATTACGAGGCACGGTAAGTAAATTGGTAGTCCAAGAATAGCAAAGAACTGCGGAAGGCGAGTATCAATCGGCATTATCGACAATTTATTATACGTTGTTTAATAGATTCCTGTGAGTTGAACACGGCTTTGAAGACTGAGAGTTAATCAAATAATTAATCTTTTTTCAATTCAGACATTAAGAAGGCTCTTATAAACGTAAAGACTACCAGTAATGAGTCATCTTTTCTGGCATATTTATTAAGTTAACACGCTGGAATATCCAGGGGACTCAAACATCACAGTAGCATTCAGGTGGATATTTTTCCCGTTACGTATTATTAATGAATACTTAAGGAATACATTTTTGAGTACATTTAAGAAAAAAGTATGTGTTGACAGTTTTATAAATAGAAGTTGGGGAAAAAGACATAAGACAGAACATTAGAGACACCTTGAGAATCACGGATAGAACCCTAGACGCAACCGAGTAACGAGCATGTTAACCAGTAAGCTGACTAGTTGAACTTTATTTTGAAAGCGGAATTCAAAATGAAATAAGACTCCACAATGACCATTAAGCAATTCAACGGATAAAATGTTAGTGAAAGTTATAGGTATCAAACCTCTCTACAACTGACAATCGAAATTTAAAATTGGAACAGGCCGACCTCATTCCGCACGCGTCTTCGCACGAGAGCAGTTGTACCGGTGATGATGCAAAAATAAATGATTAAATTTAGATTTATACTGATATACCAAATATTGCAAACGGAGAATAAACCTCATTTATATACGACGAGTTTAACGAACAATTTTTCGACAATGCATTTTCTTTTTAACACAAAAACATTGTTCCGCTCTGTTAAATTTTATTATTTGGCTTTCACTTCTCATAGAAAGGAATTCGCAAACCGTTGTTGGGCTGCTCGAGTCCAAATATACTCGTTTTATAACAGTAATTTTACAAGGCGGTCGTCAAATAATAAAATTTAACGGCTTATTGAATAACAGATTAACAATTTTGCACAAGAGCCATTTCAACGAAGAATAGTTTTTGCAAAACTCAAAAATAAAAAAATGAAACAAGACAAAACACAGCCCATTACGAATTCACTTTCACTATTGTCACTTTTAAATTTCAAAGAGCACAAAGTAAGATTTTTTTACCGAGTATTATTACTTTGTGAGCATTCAGTAGACCCGCATAATAATATGGTAAATTACAGTAATTAATATGTTTCTCTAGACAAGAACTACCGACAATGGAAAGCATACTTATTTTTTTAAAAAACATCATCAGGCGCTGAATTAAAATTATAAAAATTTGGAATAAATTAGAGCTAGCTCTATAGATATTCCATATTCCAGATATAATAATTTGAAGGTTGATGATAATTTATATTTTACAAAGCCGATGTAAACATGTTATGCTGACCTTATCTACGTAGGAAGAAAAGTAAGAACAGAGTATATTTGGTGATTAATCAAGTTAAACAAATCTGCAGCCAAACATCTATATTAGTCTTCCGGCAAGTAGAATTGAGAGCCAGTCAGTCCAGTAGGGTTAGCGTGTTTACCATCTTGGTCCACATCGTCACTGAACATCAGATGAGATTGTGGACTTAACGCTAAGCCTATAGAGTATTAAATAAGTCACGACCACCATGCTCATAATAAACCCGACACAGTCAGTTCGGCTTTTGGTTTGTCACATTTCGCGAACAGCTTGTATTTATTCAGTTACCAAATAGTAACAAGTTAGTGACAAACCTCGATGAGCTTATTTAAATATCGAACCTTTTCAGGAAAACCATCGTTAGCAACAATTTGCACTTTTTACAGGAGAGTTTTTATTCCTAATTAAAAAGTATATTGATATCTTAAAAAAAAAAACCTACATATAATAACAAATACAAGGATAATATCTGGGCCTGACAGTGTAATAAACAGACTCACTTTCGAATATATATTATTTGTAACGATATGCCTTGTTGTTCGTAATTAATCACTTCTATTATAATAGTGGCTATTAATATACTGTTTCTAATTCACAATGTTAATTTTTAGGTAACAATAAAGAATTTATTTTTGGTTCTTACGATGTTTTCCCTGCAAAGGTTCGATATGTATCGGGAATCGTAATTCTTTTTGGATTATACTGTGTTTTTCATTAGATACACTTGGACCTCACGTTGCATGTTTTAATTTAAAAAAAATAGTCAGAAATTCAAACGTTTCATCATATTTCTACAATCTAAAATATACATTCAGTGTCGTCTGACACGAAAATTGTTAAAAGAAACAAGATAATAATAAAAAGGTTAACGAGGTTAATATACATTTTTCCGCGGAACACGAACATGTCTCGCCAAATAAATTGAATTTCTGTGAATAATTATTGTGTATTGGCTACGTTGTGAATCACGCAGATTCCTGGATTCATTCGCAAACTCCGTGCCTTTTGCCGCGGTTTGCGGCGTCATTGCCGCGTATTCCATGCCTTTGAAACGATCTTTGACATTACACGAATCTATTAGAAATGTATTAAATTAATATTTTTATAATAAGAAACTTCGTATCTATCTGGTATCACACGACACCACTCGCCTTTTTCTGTATTATAACAAAATATAATAACACTAGCTGTACCTGTGACTTCGTTCGCGTAAAATTAAAAATTATGTAATAATTTTTGCCCGCTTTTATATTTTTTTTCAGTATAGCTCAGCTTCTGTTGGTGATGGCTTGGTGCTAAATAGCCTAAAGCCTTCCTAAATAATTGCTCTGTCAAATACAAGACTGGTAGTTCCTAAGATAGGCGTATTCGAACAAACGAACTGTTTCGCTTTATAATATTAATATACATTATTATTATATCATTTTACCTCATTAATAACATATACATGACATGGCATTGGCATAGTGGTAAGGTAAGGTGGTAGAGCTTATTACTAATACCCACGTGGTTAGGTACCACCCTTAAGTAAAAAAAATCTGCCGCTAAGTACTTATATAGGTGTATTCCGGCAGTTACACTTGTGAGCCAGTCCCCCCACTAGACTTAGCGTGTCCACTGTCGTGGGCCACATCGTCACTTAACATCAGGTGAGATTGCGGCCATAATGTTAAACGTATAAAGTAGAAAAGTACAAACAAACATGCATAAATACCAAGTTCAACATGGTAGCTAAGGTTTCCAACTGTTTCATGAATGGGCATATTGCGATTAATTTTCTTTTCATTGCTTTTGATTACATTAAAGTGTCGTCTCACAGCAGCGTTTTCACTAACTAATGACTCGGCACTTAACTTTTCACTTTCGATGTTTTCTTTCGGACCGTACGCAGTCATATTGACATATTTTTTTACTATCGCATATTAATTTCAATGAATGTCTATCTTGTCAAGTTTCTCTATTACAATTTCTATTTTTTGAGGCGTATGATTTATTTTTTATAATGAGTCGAATTGTTAGACTCTAGCGTATGTGGAGACCGCGTGTCAATAGACGCTAGTTCGAATCCCTGCACAATGAGTCCGAGTTTTCGGTGGAGGAAAATTTAACTATACCATGGTAGTAGGGCTTTTACTAAATACCGCCTGGTTAGCTACCACACTCGTGTTGAAAGTCAGCCCTCAAATAGATATGGTTGTATTCTGGTAGATGCACTTGAGTGAGTCTCTAAACTAGGCGTCGACCATCTTGCGCCACTCCGTCACTTAACATCAAGTGTGAGTGCGCCATAACGCTGAACCTATAAAATACTAGGTAACAAGGTCGGTTTCATTTTCATTTCTATAAATATGTAGGTACCTACATAATATAATATAACCAGATCGAGTTTCTCGCTGGTTCTTCTCGATGACTGGTTTATTTTCCGAATCTATGGTAACTTTGACGTTCATAGACGCCTTCTCAGGGCCTAAACTGCATAAAGTTATTGATTTGATTTAGTGCACATCATACTTCAGTGATTATATTACTCGCTATTAAGTATTTCATAGTACGTTATTATTTTGCAATGTTGTGATAAATAATCAACGACCTATGACCGAATGAAGTTGCCGCCACAATCATTACTCGAACATAAATATGTAATAGCGACTGAAGAAAGTTAAATTCCGTTGACGTTAAGAAACCACCGCGATACAATCAAACTTTCAAAACTAAACAACATTTAAAAAAAATATTCGTAAGCCCGAGGCGCGGAGCCGGCGCTCGCCGTGACCCACATAACGGGCGGCCATATTGGATATTCAGTGCGCACGCGCCGCATTTGGTGGCACATTTCACATGTATACACCCGGCTTATCTTATACTAGATGCGTCCGCGACTTCGTTCGCGTGGAACTAAATATAATTTTTGATAATGATTTCTTAAAATTAAAAAACATCCAAATTTCAATAGAGAAGTTGGTTGGAAGCTAGCACAAGCCTGGGATCCGATTATACATTTAATTAAATCGGAACCCAAAAGACCAATTGCCAGACCTCAAGACACTGTGAGCTCTTTCTGCGTAGATCGGAATACAATCAATAATAAAAATTAAATTGAAGGTAGACACAGTGACATGAACTTTTCTGGACAACCTACACCTCAGTCCGCCCCGTGACCACGAAGGCTAAAAAGCTTTCGAAACGCCGGGATTAAAATCAATAAATAACCGCTATAAAATCCGTTTAAAGTAGTTTTATTTCATTGTATAATTTTTGATATTTTTAATACAGCTTTGCTCCTAGTGATGGCAGCGTGGTGTTATATGGCCTAAATCCTTCCTCGATGATTGCATTATCAAATACAAAAATAATTTTCAACATTCGACTTGTAGTTTCTACGCCCGTTTAAATAAACAACAAACTTTTCCATCTTACAATATTAATATAGATACGTGTACATTCGAGTGACTATTTTCATAATCATATTAATTCTTTTTACTTACAGCTGTGATTAGAGATTTCTTATCTCTAGACCTTTAACGTCACATTAAAAAAAGTCAGTAGATATATTTTTTTATGTATTTGACTGAGCTAAATTATAAGAATACGTATAAACAGATTATAAAATTAGTACTATTTAAAAAGAAATACATACTTGATGTAACTGTTATATACAGAGTAAATAACCATAATTGACCATAATTATTATAGGTTTTGCATCGTGGTAGGGCTTTATCTAATACCTTTTTCTACCACCCTCAAATTAAAATGCCTATAGGTGTGTTCACCATCATGGGCCACATAATCACTTAACATCGGGCGGGAATGTGGCCGTAAAAACTAAACTCGCAAAGAACTTTTAGCAAGCGGGGTTAAGAAAGAAACAAACTTTAATACTTAAAACTTGTTACAATAACTTTAATATGCATTTGATAGAAAAAATATTTCCCTATCGATCGGGAACCAGAATTGGTTGAGAGGATCAATATTAACGCGAGCAGAGCAGCGGATAAAATCTAGTTAAATCATAAACTACGTTTTCCTAAAAGATAATAGGATATTGAAATAAAACTAATTTAAACGGATTTCATCGAGGTTATTTATTAAATTTTGATCCCGACGTTTCGAAAGCTTTTCAGCCTTCGTGGTCTTCAATGAATAATATTCGCGTAAACCTAAGAAATCATTAGATAATAGGATACTCATTGACTGTTAGGCGGTATGAAGTTCCGCGGAGTTAGCTAGTAGTGGAATCTAATCTTAACATACAGTATAAAAATTCCGAACAGTTCACTTTCTCCTGTAAGCAGACGATGTCTAAATATAATTAATATCGGTCCGTCGTGTCGGTTCGCTGTGCAACAAGTGCGCCGATCAATCGAGAGTAACCGGGTATCTCTTACACAAGACTAATATAATCGAATAGACTCATCTTGTTACTACTTTTATATATTTTTATTTTATAACCCTCCCGCGATGATTGCGCAGTTGTAGTGTGTACAGACTCCGCGTCAAGGAACGTGAGTTCCGATCCACCAATGAGTTTGAGCTGTCGGTGAAGGAAAACACCGTGAGGAAACCATGGCATAATGGTAGGGTTATTTTTAATGCCCGCCTGTTGAACTACCCTCAAGTTGAGAATCAGCCGACAAATATACCTATGGGTGTGTTCCGGCAGTTGCATTTGAGAGCCAGTCCCTTCACAGGTTTAGCGTATCTACCAAATGATCAAAAGATCAGGTAAGATTCTGACCATGACGCTAACCCCTAACTATAAAAAACAATACTGTAGCGATTTAGACGGTCGCCTCGTTGACGCGTGTCGTGAGTTCGATCCCTACACGAAACAATTATTTCTGTAAAAACGTAATTCGTACCTCCACTTTAATGGTGTCAAAACAAAGTTATCGAGAAAAAGGCATTTAATGTTTATGCCACTCTTATGTTTTGCTTTCCGGAATCTCACTTTAAATTACAAAACGGATTTCAACAATTTAAAAGGCTGATTGAAGAGACAATATAACATTTTCTATATCTTGAAAAGCCTTTCTTATTTTAACTATGTTATGTCTACTAGTTTTTTCTGGCGACTTCGCTCGCGTTAATATCGATGTTGTCAAACAAATCGAACGACTCTAAAAAAGTTTCCTACAAAGTTTATCCCTATCTTTACTCTACAGGGTTTCCGCAAGAAAAAGTAGTCTGTTACCGTTTCTAGGTTCCCATCTATTTCGAAACCAAAATACATCATAACAGATTCAGTGGTTTAGGCGTGAAGGCGTATCAGACAAACAGACTCACTTTCGAATTTATGTTATTAGTACGAAGGAAGATGGCATTGTCTATTCGTTCATACATATCACATAGCATTCTGCCTATGAATAGTTTTAATAACGGTGTAATGATACAATCATCTGGATTATCTCATTATAAACCCGGGTTGGCATAATTAAAACAAGTTGTTTTAAAACAGTTAGAATTAAAAACGTGTTTTTATCACGTGTGTAAAAACAAAGATCAAAACAAGTTTTAAAACGATGTATAAAAAATTTTAGAAAAAAACAAACTTTAAAACTACTTTTCATCGCAAATGAATAGAAATAAATAAAAATAAATTAATACTTCGGTCTCTAAATAGCTTGAAATAATACTGGTTGGGTCAATGCTATTTATATTATTTACTTTTTTGTACTTTATAATTATTTTGGCATTGTAATTAAATAAAACATATTACTTTTATAAGTAATTTATTCAAACAAACTAAGATGAAAGTTCCATTAATTAACAAACAATATTTGGTGCATGCATTATATTTCGGTTGTAAAGGGCTATTAAAAATGAACTTAAGTTAGAACGTACAGAGTGAATGTAAAGCGTTTAGTATGGATTAGGGATAGGTAAGCACGCAACATAAAATAAATGTTTATCCATTGATCGATTTTTGTAAATATTTAATTTACCTTGGTGAATTAAAAAATACTTAGTCTAGAAATGTATTAATATAGGTCTATTTGATTTGAATGATAAGGCCTAGACTAAAAAAAAAACAAAAGAAAGAAGGTTGTTTATAACAATTTGAACTGTACGTTTTATACAATAAAAAAAAACTGTTTTTTTTATAATATAAACCCTTCATAATACTGTCGCCTCGGATTCCGACCATTACGAGAGAACGGGATGGGTATTATTAATTAGGCCACTCGTGCGAACGAGATGTCTATAAATATTGGTCACATGCGGTGGAAATGTGTGATATTTTTATTAATAATAGGTATAAATGAGAATGTCTGCATGTTTGTTATCCGATCAAGATTGGATGGAATCTAACACAAAGATAATTTATTCGCTAAAAAATATGTTTATCGTTATTCTAATGTCGTCAATGCCGAAGAAGTTGCGGATAGTGACTAGCTAGGATTTTAGGTGCTACAAACGAACTTATATGCATGATTTTAATAGGGTAAATAAAAAAAAACACGGCATATAGTTTTAGGATATAGTGTCAATTATTAGTTGGTTCTGTAAGGGATTACCCCCGCGGCCCTAACGCGGCTAGCCCGATGTCATTGTTAGGACCAGTAAACTTAGTAAGTTAGGACCTGTTGGTTAGTTAAGATCGCGAATCTCTGATCATTTTCCGGCAGAAGCCCAGGCCTGAGTGCCCTCAGCACTCGCCCCAAAAAGTTTGGTGAAGCTTTCAAAGCCCTTACGACTTACAGCGTATGTCAGGTCGAAAAAAAAAGTCAATTATTCAATGCAATTTAATATACTTGGTTTTTTTTTATATATTCAGGGAAAGACAAGAATTCAGTATGTTTTTGTCCTATATATGTCAACAGACTCTTTTTTTCAGTAGTTAGTCATCGTGTTTAAGCATTATTAATAGAAAATTATTTCCAACCGTTACAAAAAAAACCCTAAAGTTAAAAATAAATTAATTTCACCACCGAGATACTTATATACCTAACAATAATATACTGAAAAACAATATACCAAGTACAAACGAAGCATGTTTTAAAAGAGTTTTAATATTAACATAGTCTACAGTTCGGCTATAATATAAAAATGTATTAAAATAATATCACTATATATATAAATGTGACTAAGTAATGTGTTTCAAGTGTGGTGCGCGTTCTATTTTTACAATAGCAATGTAAGAGACATGTCGGTCATCGACGCTGACCGTCAAGGTTGCCACTTTCGAGATACTGGATTAAATTAAATAAAATATTTTCTCTCGAGCATTGTCTTACAAAAGTACGTATAGTGAGTAAAATAGCGTTTACAAATTGTAGTACCAAAACACCGTTTATATTCTAATTGATAATTACTTTCTATAGGAGAGCTCTTTCTCATTTGACTCTTACACGTGGACTCCGACGCGGCATTATAATTTAATTTAAATTCAACTAACAGAGAGGTAAACTAACAAACTAACGAGAATCCTTACAAATTCTCGTTAGTTTGTTAGTTTACCCCTCGGCGGCGCATTGCCCATTAATTACTTTACGTTTCATTACACAAAAAATATTATATAGATGCCAGTACTAAGAAAACCTAGGTCATAAGTCTAATTTAGAGATAATAATTTCTTGATAATGACCAAATAGTATAATTTAAGCCGAACATTTGCCGATACGAATACGAATTATGTCTCAGGTGCTTGTTATTTTCTTCTCGTTATGTTAATAATCCATTCCTATGGATAGTCATTGAACTTAAAGTGCATATTATTAAGGATGAGATTCGATAAATAAAATATACTGTGCACGCAGATTTTTTTTTTAACAATAGTGACAACCCTATGTTTGTCACAGTTGTTTACAACGCATACCTCATACATTTGTCATATCTAGCGTACCTTTTCGGGAACGATGTAAAGAAACGTTAAGGTATCGACATAATATCAACATGGTATTCAATTTATGCCGAATGACGTCTTATGGTTCAAAATTATTTAAACAGACCTATATACGGTTATCATTGAATCTATGTATTTAATTTTTTTTTATATTAATTGATATCGAATTTATTATCAAAATCAAAGACCAACTGCTGTTAAAAGATTCTCATTATCTTCATGTCCTGTTCCCAAATTATTTGGGGTTCGGCGCAGTACGTTTTCTTCTTCCATAAATCTCCATCAGCCATCATCTCTTCATTCACTCCCTTTTCTTTCATCTCATTCCTAACACTTTTTATTTATCTTTTCTTTGGCCTTCCTCTTCCTTTCTATCCTTCAAAAATTATATCCATTACTTTTCTCACCACATGCGTTTCCTCTCTTCGCGTAACATGTCCGAACCAAGTCGCTCCCTCTCTAACAACTCCCTCTAACACAGTTACAATGTTAATATGCGATAATAATGCTATAAGCTGCTAAATGATTGTAAGCCAAATAAAGTGAAGCAAATAAACGTAAAGCTATGAATGGAAAGTGGTAGAAATTATATGTATAGAAAAGGTGTAAATAATGAGATGACAGCTGATAGAGCTGATGCCGACCCTACCCAGGCAGGATAAAAAGCAAGAAGAAAAAGATTCAAATAAAGACACCACATAATGGTATTTGTAATTTTTGTCTGTCCGTCCCGTTGTTCTCGCATCGGTCCAAAACTACTGAAAAAAATTACCTAAAATTTGACACGATGATAATTATCATTATCTGTATTAATATTATAACGCGGAAAAGTTATTTGATTGTTAGTTTGATTTAACGCGGTAATCTTAGATCTCACCATTCGGATTTCAAAACGTATTTTTGTATTTGATAGAGCAATAATTCAAGAAGGCTTTAGGCAATTTAACATCACGCTATAACTATCAGGAGCAATGTCGTATTAGAAAAATAAATCAATAATAGGAAAAATTAGTAAATAATATTTTATTTTCATGCGAACGAAGTCGCGGACACAGCTAATGGATAAATATATGTGATACTTTTACGTGTTAAAAAGGGTTTCTTCAGGTTAAGAATTAAAGTTTGAAATTTAGATGTAAGTTTGTTTGTTATCTAATAACTTATAAATCATAAATCAAAAATACATCATATAAACGAATTGATTTTTGGTCAACGTTTGAAACTCTGTGGCATATAACAAGGATAATTCAAATCCCACCCAAGAGGTTATCTTTCTGTCTTTTAACTAGTAACTTTCGAAGGCTTTCATACAATAATAATACTAAAATTGCATCACAATCAGATGAATGGTTTAGAAACGCATAGAAAAGTAACCTACAAAGAAGCATTTATATTTAGATAAATTATTTAAAAAAGGACACATTTCAATTCTAGTGGTGAATACTCGGCCGGATATTGGAGAAACATAAAATATTCCAAAATCCTGCAACACATAGATAGCTGGCTGGACGTAGTAACTACCGGCAACCAAAAGTCAGGTCTGAACTAGAGTATATATGAGTACTGTTCATTACAATGTATTTGGAAATTCGAAACAATTTACTTAGTTGTTCAGTTACCGCTCAAACTAACATTAAACTGATACGTTCTAATTATAATGCCTGCCTCGTTAGGTACAGTAGCGTGAAGATACATGATTAGATATATAATTAGAGTAATGAAATAAGGAAGGAGGAGTGCGCAGCGAGAGCCGGGCGCACGGCCGCGTCCTCTGCGCCAATGTCGCTGCATTAGGGTTACCAGTAACGTTTAATTCAATTTTGACAAATCGATGAACAACAAACTAAATATGTAACCATACACCATTAAAGAAAAAGTATGTTGTATTCATTACTATTAACGTTTTTGAGTTGATCTTATTTTTTTTTGGATTGGGCATATGTTGATAGCCGTAAGGGTTTTCACACCTTCACTGAGCTTTGGGGGAGTAATAAGGCACTCAGTCCGAGACATCGACCACAAGGGAGTCATGAAGTGGGCGATCCTCGGCTTCGCCTGCTGCTGAGGGAAATTGTGATTTTTATTCCTATCCCTTATTTGGCCCCAAGTTATATAATATTAGTGATATTTTGCGTGAAATAGTTTGGTTATTCTTAATAATTGTAGTTAATCGTATATTGAATTCGGAGTATAAGTCGATAGTTGTCATAAAAACTCTCCAGAAAATTTTAACAAGAGATTCATCATTTCGTTAAGGCGTTCTATGAACCCCGAATATTTCCATAACATTCTACCATTTTACACGATATTAGCACTATGTTGTATAATAGAAGGAAAAAATAATATTTAACAGTCATAGTTTAAACTATGGTTAAAAATTTGTCTCTGATTTTACGCCTCATTTATTCAATATTAAGGGTGATTACGAAGAAGTTACAAGTGGCAACCCTACAATATGTAAAAAGTATGCGAACACTTAATAAAATGCAATATTAGCGTAGATAATACAACCATGAAAGTACTATATAGATATAACGTATCTATATTAATAATACAAAGCGAAAAGGTTGTATGTTTGTGCGCGCTTTAGGAACAGGTCGGATTTTAATAATATTTTTTGTATTTAATATGGCAATAGCTGAAGAAATACAAAAACGGGCAAAAAAAATGAATATTTTTTTAGTTCTAGAAGTCGCAGACACAGCCAGTAAACAATAAATTAATAGCAAATAATACATAGTTCAGTCCTTTCTCTTTAGTGTGTCATTAGATTTTACATGTTTTTGTTCAGTAATTATTGAGGAGCTTTGGTGGTTATAAAAAAGAAGATGCAACCGGCTTTTCTCCACTTTGACGAGAATTACCTCAAATTTTCAATAATAATCGACCGTCCACCACTTGTTAAACTAAATCTTAGTCTCTATATCTATTTTCTAATTTTCAATTGTCATTCGTTCGTGTGGAAATAAAAATTATTTATAAATTATTAAATAATTTTTTATATACTAGCTTTTATTCCTCTCTTTACCCTACTTCCTATAAGTTTTTTACGAGAAGAAATAGCCTATCGTCGTATCCAAGGTCCAAATTTACCACAATTCATCAAAATCGATTCGAATCCACCTATAATTAAGTATATACAAGTTTCATTGAATAACGAAAAGAAAAAAAAAGGAAACGATATTAGATATAGCCAGTTCTATTTAGCTTAACGAATTGAAATTGGAAGGTTAATTAGGATTGATTATAGCTAATCCAAATGTACCAAGGAGAAATACAAATCGGTCAAACCGTTTTGGAAAGAACATCGATTTTAGGTGATACCAAGTTCACCGGGTCAGTTAGTTATTAATAATTCAATCTTGGGCTATGACGAATAGGTCAGGAGATAACGTTTTATATATAATACGGAGAAAACAATGTTAGCAATAATTATATCGAGGGCCGACACAATATTACACAATATGACAGCGTCGTGGCACGACGGGGAACGAACACCGTGGACCAAGGCTGACTCACTCCTACCACTGCGCTGTATTGTGCAATGCACTTGAAACGAACGCTATTTTACGCCAATGTAAAATGTATTATTCCTCCATAATGTAAACCTTTATACACGCATCCTTATCAATATTATAAATGCGAAAGTGAGTTTGTTTTATTTGTTTGTTACGCTTGCATGGCTAAACCGCTCAATCGATTACGATGAATTTTTGGCATAGAGATAGGTAAGACCCTGAACACGGTGATAAGCTACTTTTTCTGAAGACAAACTTAGTGAAAGTGAGGCAATTATAGGGATAAGATAATCGAATTGTTTTCGATTAGCTTCGTTTCGCATCACATTGGGTAATACATAGAAATAATTATGAAAAATGTTTTATAATAATTGAACATCAATTTTTAAGGATGAAATATCAATTCAATGAATCGATTCAAAACTATGAATCGATATAAAAATATTTTTTCCCCTAAAACTCCGTAGTATATACCGGCGTTAAAAAAAGGTATAGATCCCTAATATATCACTCAACACTCACTCAACTATACGACGGCTGATGCCTAAAAGTGAACCTCCTATACGTTCTAAAGACACAGGTGTAAGGTGTACGCGATTCCATCGATTACAATTGTAAAGGTTCCCACGACCACCGAAAAGATATCATTCCATGTTGTGATACAAGATACACATATAATCTAACTATAAGGAAACAAACTCGACTTGTTTCTTCTAATCTGTGATAAAGAAAAACATAAAGCATTTATTAACAGTGATAAAACGTTTGTAAAAAACAGGGACATTTCCGCGAGGCAACATGTGATTAAATCTAGAAATGATTGTAAGGGAACGCTAAAATCGGCCTACACTTGGTTTTTTTATTTGTATTACCGTCGGACATACAAAGGTATGGTTTGTTCGAAACTTTGTAGCGATGAATTGCTACGACTTGGAATCTATAGTATCAATGTATATACATACACATACTTATCCTCACCAATATTATAAATTCGTTTGTTTGTTTGTTACACTTTCACACCTTAACCGTTCAATCGATTATGTTGAATTTCTGTATAGAGATAGAACCGACCTTGCAGACGGTGACAGACTACATTTTCTCGCGAAAACTTTTTAGAAGTGAGATAAAGAGAGGGATTTAACATTGTATGTCACTTTTTATTGCGTCATCTGATTTGTCTTACAAAACTTATATTCCCGCGAGCGATGCCGCAGGTAAAAGCTAGTATACATATAAAATATTTTACAATAAATTGCATAATTTTAAAGGTAGTAAAATATAGACATTTAATAAGGGTCGTAAAATATTTATAAGCGTTGTACAAATTTGGTTCCGTAACTGATATATTATACGAATACATACATATATATCGATACTATATAGTATAATATTATGAAAGTGAAAGTTTGGATGTTTGTTACTCAATAACGCAAAAACGGATTAACGAATCCGGATGGAATTTGACACACAAATAGTTTATTATCTGGATTAATACATAGGATATGTTTTATTCCAACATTTTTTTTAGTTATTTATTTAGAACTAATCCTAATATCAACGCCAACGAAGACGCTGGTAACAGCTAGTAGATTACATTATAATTACATAATTAAGATGTACGGGCGCTGTGTCAGTGGACTTAAGTTCGAATCCTTGCATGGACCGGCCAGAGCTTTAGGTTAAAGAAAACGTCGTAATGAAACTATATAATGGTGGTAGGGCTTTTTCCAATGCCCACCTGGCTAGCTACCGCCCTTAAGTTGAAAATCAGCCACCAAATAGTTATAGGTATCAATAAACTATTTATATACAACAGCTTTAGCTGAGGTATTTATTACATTCTCAAACGTTGCAAACTTATCAATAACCGAGCAAGTATACCTCAATACGCATAGCAAAACCGGACGTGTCGGCTTGAAGGCATCTCTCTTCAAGATCAACCGGTAGCAAATATTCTACAGCTTGATTTATAGGCACAATGACGCCATTGAACCGTACCGTTCAGTCTACGTTGGTACCGTTAATAATTTGTACAGCAACTTAGATTGAATTCGCGGAATTCTATGCTGGTAATACAATCCACGCCGAGGTTCAACCAGTTTGGCAATATTACGGTAGTACTGAGTAGTATACACTTTGCGCTCGCCCCATAAAAGGGGCCGTTCAAGTTTTACGTAAAGCAATTTTTGTATATTTTTGAACCTCACATGTAACGCACCGGTTATAAAAATGTATCGAAAAAACAAACAAATCAATTTCTTCACATTTTCATACATTGCCATTCACTTCTGCGCTATGGTCCAAACTCCACGTATCTAACTCATCGAGATGTTAGTTTAAAAAACCATTATACAATAATAATAATATTAAAAAAGACAGACAAAGATCTAGCTAAAAATTCTATCGGAGCATCATTTGATCGATTCCATCTAAATAATTGTTGACCAAACGGTCACGATCATCGACGCGACAGAACTAAAAACATATAGAAAACTTTTACAAAGTAATTACCCTTATGATAATAACTCGTTATACAGCTCAACATTGTGATAGTTACCCGAATTAGTACAACATTGTCGCAATTATGTAGGTCACGGTCTGAATGCTAGAACGAGACGACGAACGTGCGGTTACCTACGCGACAGAACGAGACGGAGGATAATAGCCCGATCGACTAGAACTGCTGAGTTTATAATAATAATATTGGCGAAAATACTTTTGCGGCGACCGGTGTTTTTAAGCTGTTTTGTTTGAAATAGCAAAAGCGGTGTTCGGTTGACAAGTAAAAAAAAAAAAAATTTTTTTTTACCTATATACGTTGTGAACTGTTTAATAAACAATCTATAAAGTCATTATTAAAATGGCAATCGTATAATAAAGTCATATGTCTATACTTGCATGAAGGATTGAAATTCCTTTACTTTATATATTACTAGCTTTTACCAGCGGTTTCGCTCGCGTCAATATTGATTTTGTCGATTGATACAGGAGTCGTTTTTCTATCAAATGCTAAATAATTAAATAATTTATTTCAGGATTTTAGGTCAATACAGGTGGATATGAAATGACTTAAAATTGGACAGTATAAGCAATTACTCTCTAAAGTTTGAAGAAAATTCGGATGATAAAATAAAAGTTTACCCCACTTACTTTAAGTTTTTCGATAGAAAAAGTAACCTATCACCCTCTCCAGGTTCTCATCGTAATTAATTCAGCGGTTTAGGCATGAAAGCGTAACAGACAAACTCACTTACATTTACAATATTAATTAAAGAGTAAGGATTTTTCATTAATTAAAAACTACTGAACGGATTTTTATAAGATTTTCGCTAATAGACGGAGCGATATATTTGGAATTTGTTAAGGTTTTGTGTTAACTTTGACACCAGAGTAGCGGGCCGATGACAGCTAGTAAAATGATGTGTATAATGAATTTGATGATCCAAATCAAATCAAATCCACGAATCCAACCTGCCTTTTACTGTAGCCAATAATTCGGCTATTTAACATCACGCTACCACGAATAGGAGCAAAGCTGTATTGAAAAAGGTTAGAAAAACAAGCAATATTTATTGAATAACTTTTATTTCCACACGAACATATCACAAGCACCACTAGTTTACCTATACATGAATCTTTTTACCTTGACAATGTTACGATTTCGGTAGTGTTATTTTATTCTACCAGTTAACATTTAGAATATACCGTGCAAACTCTATAAAACGACATTTATGTTTTTTTTATGCTAATGGGCAACAAGCAGGCAGACGGCCCATCTGATGTTAAATGGTTACCGTCGTCTATGAACAACTGCAACACCAGGGGCATTACAGCCGTGTCGCCGACCATGAAAATTATGTCCTAATTCTCAGTAAATCGAAAAAAAAAAGCCAATCCCTTCCGCTGAACCCTTAAATACGCGGTATCTCGAAATATTTAGACTTTGCAACTCGAACATATAAATATTTCCCTACGAGGTATCAATACTACTACATATTTTTACTCTATACTACCAATTTCAAAAATCAGACTCCGAAAGTCGTAGTTAGTGAAATATAATGACGTCTCGATATAATACATCTCGAAAAATAAACTTAAAATTCACGCCTTTCAAAGTCGAAATTTCTACATTAAATCCTTTGTATCTCGAACTTCTTAGTAAGTCGAAAACTCATTCACTCGAAAGTTTTAGCATTTCCATTGATATTCGAGTTATACAGATTCGACTATATAATTGTATGGACAAGAGGGTAAACTAATCAACTGTCAACTTATTATCAATCAAAGTAATACAATGAACTTCTAATATTTCAAAGTCTACGTTAAATGGGATTGACAGTACAACTGTTCCGCGTAGACCGTTTTGAGTGAATGAAACTGAATTGGCAATAGAAAGCTAACTCACAGCTCCGGCAGTTATGTCATTCGCACGATGGTCCATCTATTATGCTCTTTACTGTTAATACATATAAGATTTATTGTTCGAATCGCCGATGTGCGTTCGTGTGAATTGGTTGATTGCTTGCAATTATTCACTAACACTGTCACGGTTAGCGGATTTTTTTTTTCTCTTCATATTTTAATACCACCTTCTATGGATTTTACCGGGCACCGTTCTGTGACCGGTTTTATTTAATGTATTTTGTTTTTGTTGCGTTTCCGCGTTTCGACTTTGACATGACCTATATAATTATTTAGCGTTTTGTTTTGCATATGCAATTAAATTATATTTGAACTTCACGTATTAATTGTTGTGTCATTTTTATTTTTACTAGTATTTTTGTATTATAATGACGTAACTGACGACTTTTTTATTTTTTAACGTGATGTTTAAAATCCCATTCCTAACGGACTTCCTCATCGCAACGCGTAATCGAATTACTCGGGCTCAGGCCAAGGCGTTTGATGCGTGCGGTGCGTTTGTTTGTTTGCTTATGTGGTTAGATCATCACCCAACACTACCCACTAAATAGCACCACGCGACACTTCAAACTCCCGTGATGCTAGAGATGGTTACTCTGGATACTTACTGTAATGGTTAGTAACTACCCTCAAGTTAAAAATACCATCATACCTATAGGTCTGCACCGGCGTTTGCACTTGAGAGCCAGTTCCTCCACTAGACTTAGCGTGTCCACCCTTTGGCCACGTCATCCCTTAACATCAGGTAAGATTCCGGCCATAATATTGAACCTATTAACTACAAAAAAGAAAACACCAAAAGTCGTTTGCAGGATTATACTATTCAAAAGCATCTGTCCTCGAAGAAGCCTATATTTCAGATGACTTTCTTCAGATACAGAGTAAGTTTTAATAAAGGCACGAAACCTTGAACCGATTATTTGCAATAGTTAACAAGGTATTATTTACAAATCGGTCAACAAAACAGTGCAGCTGACAAATCCTTGCGCAAGCAATGCCTCGAGGCGTATTGACGATAAACTCAATAGTTGTTACTGATTTGTGACTCATCGGTGTTTACCGGTCCGCTTGTAGTACTTTGGACTTGCCTTGTAAAGACGTGGGACCTTAATTTTCGCATTAAAATATCGTTCAAAATGTAACGTTATGACCACAACCTTGTCCGATATTAAATGAGGAAGGTGGCTCAAAATTGTGGACACACTAAACTTAGTGGAGGGACTGGCTCTCAAGTGCAACTGCTGGAATACACCTATAGGTATTTGGCGGCAGTTTTCAACTTGACGGTGGTATCTAGCCTCCGGCAGAGAATAGAAACGTCGCCGTGGTTTTAGTTTAGTGTGTAGTTAGTTTTAGTGGGTAGTGTTGGGTGATTAACACCCGATGAGGCAACCCATGGTTCTCTCACCTTGGAATGAGCCTGGGTAATGCGTTTGAGTTTGCGTCATTGTTGCTTGGCAAACATGATTCTCTGTCTTATTATCATATCAATGTTTCAATCTATATATTATCAGGGCATGGTAGAGTGTAGTCACTGTGTTTGTTGTTGATTTACATTATAATCCGAAACCAATCTACCATCGAAATCTGTAGACCGTCGTTATAATCATACTTGTAAGCCAAATAAAATGCATGGGTCCGAAATGCAAGGATAAAAAAGAAAGTCACCGGAACAGATCGCCTTATGTATGGTAGTTAAGAGTATCGAGACCAAGCCAAGTACAAGATTTTTGTCACAAACCATTTAATATTTTATTAATATCAAACATTAATTCATAGTTAGCGATTATAATAAAGAAGAATCATTGGATTTGTTCAAAAGTTTCAAATTTTGCTTTACCTTAAAGAAAAATTAATGCTACGCGGAAAAAATACAATGATAGGAAGTAAACTCGTTTGATTATTCACAACCCTTAAGTTGTTAAATCTATCAAGCGTGTTCCGGCAGTTGTACTTGAGATACAGTTCCTTTTCTGGACTTGACGTTTTACCATTTTTGGGCACATCTCTGTACTTAACAACATGCGTATTTAACCATCCGCTAGACTTAACATTTTTAATAGTATCTATACTAATAGTATTCCTAATGGTAAATGTAACTTGTTTTTGAATACATATAATTTTATTCGCAATATATAAAATGGAATGCATTATTAATATTAACAAAGCGACCTGCTGGGAATTCCTAGCCTGTAGCATAACTTTTGGAGAGTACTTTCGCTGAATATACCTACTTTACTTTAAAATACATTCCTCTTATAGAAATAAATTATAGTATGTGTTTACTATTACATTTTTCTTTATACTTTAGCATTTGAACACAATATGCTTCAATGTCAAGAGACAGTGTAGTCAAAGGTGGTAAAAGGTGGTAGGTCACATGCTAAGCTTAATTAGCTGCAATTGACAGAACATACCAATAGGTTTTTAGTTTTAATACTGGAGGCTAGTAAAGCCATGCGTTAGAAGACATTCTATAATATGCTTCAAAGTTATTCAAATTGAAGTCGATGGACGCGATGAGCATAGAAAGATGTATATAATACGGATTTTTTATTAGAAGCTACAAAAGGTGGAAAAAGTCGCGACCTTATTAATAGAAGTTGTAATCTATTGGATATCAATACAAGTAACAGATTACGAGATAATTATAATAACTTTTTAAAGGAGTAAATTGGTCTTACTTGGCATGTGTATTCTAAAGTTATTTTTAACAATAACTATCATCATACTAATATTAGAAATGCGAAAGTTTGTTTATTCATAACGCTTTCACGGCTAAACCACTGAATCAAATGTGATGAATTATGGTACAGAGATACATGGAATCCCAGAGACAGAGATAGGCTACTTTTTCTCGCGAAAAACTTATTGGAAGTGGGGTAAAAAGAAGGATAAACTTTGTATGAATTTTTATTTTTATTATCCGATTTGTTTGACAAACTTAATACAACGAGAGCGAAGCCGCACTTATAATATATATTTTGATGAATTAATTTGTAGTGCCTACGTTTAAAGTATAGGATATCATAAAGAATTTATAATAAATTGCAAGAACAAGAATATGTTCGAATCTTTACAAGACACTTCTGCGGAAACACTTCTAATTTAACAAACACAATTATTTTTACCGCATTAAAACTATAACGTTCCCTTTGTTAGAAACAGGCACCGTTTCAACATAGTCATTATAATAAACAACTCATTTTTACTATTGCTTATAACTAGTTACGACTCTCAGTGAATATTTTGAATCAGATAGACTGTATGTCCATAAGGCACCTTACGTAGTAAAAAGCATATAAATTGTACTCACAATATCGTGACCTTGGCTGCCGCTTCTGACGACCTCAGGTGCCATATACTCTATGGTGCCGCAAAAGCTATAGGCTCTACTCTCTGCACCGCAGAACTCCTTGGACAAACCGAAGTCTGTGAGCACAATGTGGCCCTCGGCGTCCAGGAGGATGTTCTCCAATTTGATGTCACGGTAGATGATACCGAGCTGTGTGACAAAATCATAAACAATAAAATAAATGACAAATACCTGCTATACGTATATTTCTAAAGTTAAAAGGAACCAAAAATACATTCTCACACTTTTAAAGAAACAAAAATATTGGGCAAGACACTGGGAGATTATTCTTAGTTTCTCCCTCTGCAGATTAATCAAATTATGCAAATAATAAAAATTATGCAGATTTTATTTAATCAAAGGGTAATCTACCAAAATTGTGATCTGCTATACGCGCGGCGTTTTGTATAGGTTCTGTACTGACAACATATGTGCAGAATTTCTTGAAAACATATCAATTAAATCAATATACTTTATTCACTTTAGGACCTGAGAAAGCGCTTATGATTGTCAAAACTACCACAAGTTTGGGAAATAATCCAGTTATAGAGAAGAACTGGCTGAAACTCGGTCTGGTTATATGTTTTTTAAGTACCTATTAAAATAAAATGCATTTACAAAAGTTTTTAACGAGAGAGAGAGATAGAGAGAAATAGTGCTGATTCCAGATATTGCCATCGTTCACATATTAGCCCACCCTGCTTTTACTTTTGAGGATTACGAACTGTAGTGCATCCAGCTATTAGACAATCCTAAGATATGATTGATTGACATTAAGGCAACGTAACAACCTCAAAACAAGTGCTAATAATATGCAACACTTCTAAGTAAGCTTATTATTTCAACAAAATCGTGTAATTTTACATTTAACATTTAAGATATTTAAGATAACATAACATTTAAGATGTTTGAGACATGTTCTTGCATATTACTAGAAAAAAAAAATTTAAAAGTTCAGTATAAATTGTACTCTACCTTTATAAAGCTGAATAATATATGACGTTCATTCCAGTATTCCGCACATTATCCAAAATTGTCTCTTGGTTACGCGATCATGTTCGAATTACTCATAAAAAATGGGTTTTGACTTCAAAAGACATTACATTTTAAGGACTAGCGTACAATAGTCCAATCGTACGTAAATAAATGTTACAGAAATCGAAATATATTGAGCATACTGTAGCTAGATACGAAAATAACAAATGTCTGATGATGCAACTGCATCTGGCCGAAGCACATATAAATAACGACTTAAGTCAGAATTATTATAAATAAAAGTGTAGTGATTGGTTTCCACACTTAATTATACTATATCAAATCATAGTTATTGAAAAGTATTTATTGCATTAATTTAGTTTATATTTGACTGTGGCAACTCCCAAAAGGTACACTTTAGTTTATCGTGAATGTTGTTCTCAGTTTGTTACTAACTCTATTAAAGATGTAGTGTGTGGAGTAAAATTTACCTTATGCAACTGTTCCAGAGCCAATATAATTTCAGCGATGTATATTCTGACTTCATTCTCATTGAAGTGCTCCCTCTGGTACAAATGTGTGAATAGTTCGCCGCCTGCTACGTAATCTGTCGAAAGAAAGAAAAAGCACTTTTAAAAATTGCTTCTGTTTATCTGAATTTACCATAGTTTAGTTTTGGACAAGCGTAATGCTTTCCGTTGTTTCCTTAATTGCACAAAAATTAAAATGTACAGTAACAATAATAATGAAGAAACCTAACAGTTGAAGGAGTACTAACTTTCCAAATCCTACAATTGACAAAGGAGACACAACTTAACTAAATCTTACCCTTAAAGAACCGTTTAGATTAAAGGATTTATTACAGTAAGAGCTACCAGACCTGCGCCCTTCAAACTTAGAACCGCAAAATCCAATACGCAGCTATAATAAGCACACAGACCGATATTAAACACCAAGCACAGATCTTATAATTATAACAGGTAGTGGTCAGTCTCATTAATGGAGGTAAAAAACAAACTTTGAAAACAAAACATCAACATTATATCATATATAACATCAAAAAGATCAACGACTGCGTGTTCATCTGACCGAGTTGTGTTTTTGTAGACATGTTATTAATTTTGTGCGGAGCTTACTCGTATAGTATCCACAACGCATAAAAGATGGCGTGCGAGTGCTTCTAATAAAATGATATATTTCGTAGTAGTTTTTACCTGCGTCTTTGCTCGCATTAATACTGATTTTCTCAAACAAATCGGATGACGCAATAAAGAGTTTCATTCATACAAAGTTTATCCCACTCTGTAGCTCACTTCCAATAAGATTTTCGCGGAAAAAAGTAGCCTATCACGGTCTCTAGTTCCTCATCTATCTTTATACCGAAATTCATCATAATCGATTTAGCGGTTTAGGCGTGAAAGCGTAACAAACAGACTCACTTTCGTATTTATAATATTAGTAAGAATAGATTTTGGTGTACTTCTAAGTGGAATTGTAATCTATCGTGTTTCAATTTTCATTTTAATTCATACACTTGAGTTATTTCGCGCGACGTTACGTAATATCGGTGAAATTTTGCGTGATATCGACTGCAAATTATTAATATTTGATTTAATGGAAATTTTTCAGGACCGATTAGGCAGAAGAGTTGCTCCGTTATTAAAACTTTGTATGAGCTCTGTACATATGCAAGTTTCTCTATCCTTCTACGAAACATTGTCATAATTGTAGAAACATGCTCCCATTAAAAAAGAGATAGAAAAAGGATTTTGGTGTTTAAATGTAGTCATCAAAACTGAATTCTAGAAAATACCTGAGCTCCATATTATTACGCCATTCTTGAGGTAAAAGCAGTGATAAAAGATACAAAAGGAAACCCAGAATTAATAAGGGTAAAATGCAATTAAGTAGGAAAACTGCAGAAGTATTCACACGTGGAAGAAGTCGCATTCACGAGGTAGTTAAACGTTTGTATTTGCAAGCGAATTATTATCGCCGTGGGTAGACGCCTCCGCATGTGGGTTACAGCTAAATATTTCGACCTAGATCTAGTAAATCACGCGCCACATCTAGGGTTGCAATCGAAAATAAAACATATTTACTGGAAATAGACCAAACGCATATACAACAAGAGATATAAAAAAAACATATAATTATGATTTGGATAAACCGGCTTTGCTTTAAACTTTGTTTTGAACCTGCAAAATTGGAAAGCTCCTAATCAATCATTCTAGTAGTGAAATTATTAAATGCAATTATGGGTATAGCAATAATTCTTTGACTAATCTACAGTTATAAAATGGTGGATAGGAAGCAGAGCGTTGGATAGTGCTCTAGCAACTTACTATGGTTACATAACAATATTTTACTGCGTCGAAAGTTCCCGGCCCATTTTAAGATTTGGCAGTTTGAACAATGGGACATGAATTAATAAAGTTTCAACTTATTTTATTGAAGTAGTTAGCCGTGGGTTATTTAATTCAACACAAATGACATGTATATACCTATAATACTACATAAATAGGAAAAACAAACTGTATGTAAATAATCCCTGAAATTATTGATGGAATTACACTAATTCTGTCACGGACATTCTTACTATTTGATTTTGTAATTAATGCTAGCAAAATCGAGAACGAGCGATAGTATTTATTATAATATTACGACATGCTAATATTTTACATGAACCATATAAAATATCTCTAGAGGAATAAAAAAGATTTATCAGTCGGCAATGAAACATAAAAAATTAAATCTAATACGAGAGTCACACATAGGTATTGCGCGAATTCTCACGGCCATAGAATCTAGACATGACAGGTGTTGCAAAAAAATTGGCAACCCTAGCCACGCCCCACTGAGAATCTGGTACAAGTTCAATAATTTGTTTACTTTGCAATGTATAACACGCAAGAACAATAGGCGAGTCGTTATTATTTCAAACTACCGCACCAGAGACACCTTTAGTCTTAATCGCTAATGAAATTCATCGTATATGTGTGTAACAATGTATTTAATTTGTGATTTTATTGTCATGTCTTTTTAAACAATTATAGTACATTTTATGGTATAATTTCGTTTATCAGTCGTTATTTATGAGTATTTTATTACGATAATGCAATACAGATGCTGGAACCAAAAGAAGGCGCCTGGAGCTTCTATGTTAAATTGAATTACAAAAGCCTTACTAATGAATGAAAAACAAAGCAGCGACTAATGGCTCAGTTCCTCGATACTCTAGAGGTCAGAAAAACCATCGGATATGCTAACAGTTTTCGTACTATCCACTCACACGAACATCCGCTGTGGTACGATGCACGTGCAACCGCACAATAGCAAAACGTGCTGCACTTAGTGCTTAATAATATTGCTACATTTAAAAAATACATTATAGCGAGTACAACGCTGATTCTTGTCCTTGTACATAAACACATGCTTTACATCGTTTTTATTACCGTTGTGTTCAAAAACTTAGTTGTAGTGTGTACGACTTTGCGTTAAGGGACGTGAATCCAATCATCTACAATGAGCTTGAGCTTTCGGTGAAGGAAATCAAGTCAAGTTGAAAATCTGCCGTCAAATACCAATAGGCGTGTTCCCAGTTCCTCCACAGGTTTAGCGCGTCTAACAACTTGAGCCGTATCGTCACTTAAGATCAGGTAAGAATATGGCCATAACGCTAAGCCTTAATTAAATAAAATAAAAAACTTTACAGATGGATGGACAAGGCATTACCCGGGCTCAGACCAAGGCGAGAGGGGTATGTGGTGACTCGTCGGGTGCTAATCACCCATCACTATCCTCTAAAACGCATCACGGCTACACTACAATATCCCGTTTTGTGAGGGAAAAGAAACAGAGCCGACACTTCTTCTTGTGTCTGGTGGAACACGCCGTACACCTTGGACGGACTACAATCGTCTTGCTTCCTATATAATAAGACAGCTGCAAAGTCATATAAATTGACAAACATTGATTCACAAATGAAACATGATCACTGGCTCACTGTCTTTACCCAAAAAAATGTTGAGTTCACATTATCGTTTATTTCATTGTCAAACTGATTTCGAGATTTATTAAGGAGATTATAGATTAATACGGAGTTTTGTAGTGGAAACTTAAACCAATCACGTATTGGTATCTAATTAAATTCATCCACTTACATTATTTGTATATACTTACATTATTCTACATTTCACCTGATGTAAATTTGTTATTGGATATAATTGTATTATAAGAATTGAGAACGAAGATTTTAATTGACCATTAAAATTTGTCACAATCTTGTTTGAACTTTTATAAGACTAATAAAATATTCTTTAGACGTGACATTGGTATGATTATGTGTAAATACACACTGTCATTAAATAAATAAACAAAGAACCAATACAGTTCGACATTGTGACATATATAACATGCTTTGTTTCTACAGTAGTATATATTTTAATATTTGTGATTTATTAATTACTAAATCTTCTATCTTGACTGGGAGAAAATTATCTTAGCCTCTTATAGGAGTCTCATTTAAGTGTTTCTTCTAATATACATGTTACTATTTTCTGTATGTTGTTGTATGTATTGAAGTATTCATTTAGATCTAGTTAAAATACATAATATATATTCTAGGTTTAATCTAATCCAATTCTGTAAACAATAAATACATATAAGAAAGCAAAATATAATAAAAAGCAAAAGAAACTATTCGGGTAAAAGAAATAAGAATAATTTTATCATAGTATTTCTTCGACGCGAATGTCAATTATATAATAGCAGAGTTACTAGTGGTTTCTACACTTTCTATACGTACATACATATTGCAAATGGGCATACTATTGAAATAATTTAGAAAATCCAAAAGTGCACGCCTCATAAAGTAATAATAATTCAATGACATAGATTTAAGCATTCATATTAAATTGGAAGTAAGCCGATGTCATGTTAGAGCTATTAAAAAAGATATAGTCCCAATACATTAAGTTTTCTGGGCGTAAACCTTACACGTCAATACACACAGACATCCGGACGTCCACATTTTTTTTACACTAAATTATTTTACGGTATGTGAAAGGAATGAATTTAAAAATCATCCAGTGTGATAGTTGGAGTATTACTGGATAATAAAACATTCGTATTACCGTAAAAAACACAAAATATTTAAAATAATGATCATTGAAGTCTCGAAAATTGTTTGACTTTAGAATGTTGAGAAAAATAATGCACAACCCCAAACGCTTCGTGTTATGAGACGTGCAATATGAATCTTCTTACTATAAAGTGAACAGAAGTTGTTTAACCAAGAAATTTTTAAACATATTCTAAACTCTTAAAACAAAATTGGTTTAAGAAAGAAATAATAAATGAATAAATAATATAGGACAAAATAACGCCATCATCAGAATAATTCGTAAAAAGGGTAAGTTGACTGACTGCAGAACGTGTCTTGATCTGATAAGTTCCTCAGCTCGTATAACAACAATAGACTGAACAATTAGCAGCAAAGGGAAAAATCGCGAAGCACGTCCGCCAGGTCAAGGCGTGCGCGGAAACGGTGCGTTGCGAGAGTATTGCAACTGATTAATTTTCACTTTTAATACATCTCTTTAATTACTATACTTTATTTATTAACACAAGCATCTTCTGCGAGTTTATTCGCGCAACTCAAGTTTGTAAACCAGTTTTTAATGGATGTTTCTTTTTAAAAGAAATATTCATTAAATGTTAAGTCGAAACTTATTGGAATCAAATTTTCTCTCAGGCAAACTGAAGTACATACGAAAGGTACTTTACAACTAGATGATACTGATTTAATTTAAAATACAGTTATAGCATTTTGCAGTTGTAAAAACAACCGTGATCTAGGTTATGATGGATGCCAAGAAGCAATTAAAGTGATAAATTTGAACGCTGTAATTAATATAGTAAAAAGTTTGCAAAAACGAGGTCATTGTCCATTACAGATGCTGAAATTAAAGATGAATAACGGATTATTGCACAAAATTTCAAACCGTTGCTGCTCTGCAGGAAGGAATGTGGCGCTAATACTGATGCAAATTACAAATGTCTTGTAACAATCAAGATGATTCGTACCGAAATAATGATTTCGGGAATTTTAGTAACATTGACAAGGGTATAAGTGTAAATATGAATTGTGTTTAGTCCTTCGTCAAAGGCAATGTTATGGATAATAATCGACTGACCTTGTAGATTACCTTGTAAACATATATTATTTTTTATCTATACTAAACAATTATTACGAGATAATATGTGAAAGAAAGTAGAGTAAGGTTTTTTATTATAACAGAAATTTACGAAATACTGATATGATAATGTACGCTCACCTGGTTCGATTAAAACCAACGGATTTTCATAAACTTTTTTACATGAGATTTGAAGATAAATTCACAAACGGTATACATTGCGAATATCTCGACATAATATCTTTTGTTGCGCGGCATTTTTTACTTAGCCTTACGCTAGTAAGAAATATATCTGTGGAATACTTCAATTATCTTCGATGTTCTTGTTTTAGTTTAGACATTTTGGGTCGTCAAGAATCAATAAACATTAAAAAGCAATAACGAATGCAAAAAGATGTGCAAATAAAGAATAATTCCATACAAAATCATATTGCAAATATCATGGTATATTTACCATTTATAATTAAATTATTAGAAGACAAGCGTGAGACGTTAAGTGGTAATTCCGTGCGACCTCCGCGGGACTGGGTCAAGGCGATTCAAAACTAGGTCTCGATACATCGTCCGTTTCATTTAGCAACAGCACAAATGCCATACTTTTTTGGGCGCAAAAAGGTCTTTCTAAATCGCAATCCATCTCAAGTCGGCTCTTACACGCGTCGCTGACGTCCGACACGGCCATAACGTTGCTGTAACGCATTCAATATTTCTATCGATACGCGGGTTCGCATTTTCGATTTTGTAACGAACGAAACCTTGAAGATTATTGTTGTTATAAAAGAAAAGCTATTGAAGGATTACAAACACTTTGTTATTCGTTTGAAATAATTTGAATATGGGTAATTACGAAAGAAATTTGGCTTTGAAATGGTATAATTTTTGCAAGACGATTGTACAATGTAGTGAATGTTTGGAACGGACAATTTATTCTGTATGTTTTGTCATACTCACTGGGTATGATGAATTGATTTAAATGACTTTTTTCAAGTGAAACTTTTGAGGTGTAACTTCTTATGGCCTCCCATAAGAGCTTAAGGTTTTTTTAATAAAGCTTATTAATTAAATAAGGCTATAAGGCTTTTAAATTCTGGTCCGCAAACTTTTAGTACGTCGGTCGACTAGGGGAACTAAAGAGAGATATAGTGATCTTTCACTTCTGTTGAGTGGTATTTTCTAATTTTCAACATACCGTTTTGTTTACCGTTTCTTTTTAGAATTATTAGAACAGGAAAACCTGAATATCTTCATGACAAATATTACGTTGGTCCAGCCGGACCAGATTGTCTCGCCTTATTGTTCCAAGTCATAAAACAACAGCAGTAAGAAGTGGTTTAAAGTATGCAGTGTCTCAAATATGAGATTATATTCCACCACCTTTGTAAATGCAAAGATCAGTACGCTCATTCAAAAATAAAGTGAAGGAATACGTGCTAAATTTACAATTAAGCCACAGAAAGGATCACATTGTTTATTTTATTTATTGATTTCATCTACCTACTGAACTGTTTACATTACTTTTTTTATTTGTATAAAGTTTGTATTCCGAAAACTTAACTCTTATTTACCTAATCAGCTAGATATTTATCACCACTTTCATAAACTAACGTTGTACTACCACTTTTGATGTTGTATGATGATTGTGTGCATTGTAAATAAATGCTCTTTATTCCTTTTTTTTTTTCATTTCTTGGGAAATTACTGTTAACTTGACGCAATCCGACTGGTGAAATAAGATCATTATATAGAAAATCGAAGCCAATTAGTTCTTGTGTTATACTATTATAATCTCTAGAAATCACATAGCTCCTGGGGCAAGAGATGTTTGAAATCACCAATGCACTAATAATAACACTACTTATTGCTAAATATACAACGCACGGATTGAATACAGTGACGGAAGATTCATTACGCATATTACGTTTGCAATTCAGATCGACGAGCGTCCTACTAATTTAGAAATTGTCAATATAACAGGCAGCCTACTTACGACTTCATTTTCAATATTCCACATTATATGCTTGTATCTAATGAGTTTTGAGTAACTTAAACAATTTATTAAAAATCGTCACCAATTCTTTTGATTCTATTGTTATTCGATATCCGTTTGCCGAACTTACATTTTGTAATTATTAAATTAACTAATACACGAGTACTACTTACTTTACATAGCATTACTTTAAACTATGGGCTCTATTCGGGCTATGGACTAAAATCAGGAAAAACTATTTCCTAGTAAGTACTCTACATATGCATTTCCACCATGAAATCAATAAAATCCGTGTTTAAAGCCATCGGTGTATTCTGGCAGCAGAACACCTGCAAATGATTGCTAATTTAGAATGTTATCGACTTTGAACGTATTACCCCTAAAATCATGTAAAGCTGTGGGATCTAACGCTAACCTTCAAATTTACAAACTCTTTCATACATTAACGTGAACTCAAAACAAAACCTAGGGCTTTACGGATCTATGAGTACTGATCGCTCGGCAACACGTAAATAAAATATTTCAAGACAATGTTTTTTTTTTAATTTTCACTAGCATTTACAGATCTCAAAACGTTTTTTTTCTGTATGTTTCTAGATTGAATCGTTACTACTATACCCTAGCACTTAGACTCACTATAGTGGCACGCGTTCCAGGATCATTATATCCAGAAAAGTGGGAGGTGGGAAACTGCATGACATGGTCATGACCATCGTTAACAATGGTCAATTTTTTTATTTTTTATTTTTATAGTTTAGGCTTAGCGTTAAGGCCATAATCTCACCTGATCATAAATGACGATACGGCGCAAATTGGTAGACACGCTAAACCTTTGGAGGAACTGGTTCTCAAGTGCAACTGCCGGAACACACCTATTGGTATTTGACGGCAGATTTTCAACTTGAGGGTGGTGGAGCTAGCCAGGCGGGCACCAGAAAAAGCCCTACCACCATGCTATGGTTGCCTCTCGATGTTTTCCTTCACAGAAAGCTCAAGCTCCTTGTAGATGGTTGCATTCGAACTCACTTCCCTTGACGCAAAGTCGTACACACTACCAATGAGCTATCATTTCACTTCACCATCATCATTCAATTCACCTGAATGACTCTTTTTTCTAATTTCGTATCTGCATATGTAGGTAATTGTTAATATCAGGTGTTAATAAGCATACAAGCAACGGCCACAAAGTAACATCCCATCTTTTTCTAATACTTGCCTGGGCTAGATACCGCCCGCAAGTTGAAAATCTACCACCAAATACCTATAGGTGTGTTTCGGTAGTTGCACTTGACAGTCAGTCTTTCTACTAGGTTTAGCGATTCCACCATCTTAGGCCACATCGTTATTTAACATTAGTTGAGATTATTAACCCTAAACCTATAAAGTATTAGAAAATAATGTAGATCCCACAAATAATTACTCTGTATGGGATTCGAAGCCACAGTACACGGTAGCAGCGAGGCGAGTTCGCCTTAACCACTATACCAACCTTGCTGTTTTATAAAGATACCAAACATTTCTAATTTAATATTAAAGATCATTATCTTAATGTACGTAGATTCACATCGTTCATTAAAAGGTTAATTGATTTTGAATTATTATTTTAAAAATGAGTTTACCATGTTTCGCGTTTGACTGAAGCAGAACTGGTTTCGTTAATTTGATACCATTTTGTTAATTATCACATTAAATAATTATACTTGTGATAATGATGTAAACACAGAACTAGATTTTACAATGTAGGTTAGATAAAGTGACGGCGTTACAAGTAAACTATTCTAGTGCAAGTAGAAGCGGTGATAGCTTACCTTGGTAGCGTGTACGGATACCGCATCAATGGTCATGACTTCAAGTACTTGCAATGAGCTTCAGCTTTCGGTGAAAGAAAATATCAGGATGAAACCATAGTATGGTGATAGGGTTGATTCTAATGCCCACGTGGTTAGCTACGATTCTCAAGTTGAAAATCTTCAACCCAAAACCTACAGGTGTGTTCTGATAGTAGCACTTGAGAGCCAGTCTCTTTACTAGGCTTAGTATGTCAATCATTTTGGACCACATCGTCACTTTACAGTATAAAAAAATAATATCCAGACGATGGTTCATAGCTATGCCATGATATGTTAGATGTCGCTGTGGTCGATATATTGACTAAAGAAAGGAGTAGAGAGTTTTGTAGGTTGTTTTCTCCCTTAAGTGTCTCTATAATAGGCTTTATTTTATTATAATTAATCCATACTAATATAATAAATATGAATGTAAGTTTGTTTGTTACGCTTTCACGCGAAAACTACTTAACCGATCATCATGAAACTTTGTACATATATTCTTGGAGGTATTAAAAGTAACATAGGATACTTTTTTGATGAAACAAAACATGCGAGCGAAGCTTCGGGTAAAAGCTAATTTCTATATAATTAGTTTGTATATTAAAATTATTAAGACATTAATAAAATCTTTACATATTAACCAATATTTTATGTTTGGCCAAAACAAGTGGCAAGCTGATGCGCATATTCCAACGAACATGGAAGTAGGAAAACTCTTTTTGTAACAGTTTTTTTAAGGATTCGATTATAAAATTATATCAATATATCTATGAAAATATAAATAATTACGAATTAAAGACGATTGCATAATCTCTAGCAGTTTTATTTGTATACTTTGTATTTTACACACGAGGACCATTTCTGTTGTTTAAAGGCACCTAATATATCAATCGTTACACAGCATACTTCCTTGAACGCCGACGCAGTACTGAGGTTTCAGTGTGCCAACTGACACAAATTCAACATGCCATTTTGAGAACACGTGTTTGATATTTACAATACCACTGGTAATATAACTAACGATCCACGTAATTCCGCTTAAATCGTACGCCAAATACGCTAAAGATAACGTATGTTCTTAGACAATAATAAAAAAAAAACATTCATAATACCTAACGTTCCATTATTTAAGTGAAGTCAAACAATACTTAAAACAAACTACTGGACTGAGTCGCTGCACGGGCACAGTATAGAGGACAATCGACCTAATTGTGTGGGAAAACGGTCGAAAACGCAACTGGGACTAGAGCGGTGCGGCGGACGTCACTTGCGCAAGTTGCATACAGTGAACCGGTCCTCCCCTTGACCCGGTTCACGTGAGCTCTAAATCCGAACCCCGAATCGAATGGTTCAATTTGAATATGAAATTGATAATATGTCAAAGTTTCTTTCATATGTCGTTAAGTTTGTATCGATTTCATAGAGACGTAGCGATGATGACTCAGTTGGTAGTGCGTACGGACGCCGCGTGAACGGACGTGAGTTCGAATGCCAGCAAAGAAACGGTGGTAGTATTTATTCAAAGGCCCACCTCGTTGAAAACACACTTTGTTTTACAGTGGTGTTAACAATTCTATTCTTTACGGACTGCCTCATAGCAACGTGCAAGCATATTACCCGAGCTCAGGTCAAGGTGAGAGAAAAATGTAGTGACTTATCGGGTGCTAATCACCCGACACTGCCTACTGAAGCGATGATAGCTCAGTGGTAGTGTACACGACTTCGCGTAAAGGGACGTGGGTTGGAACCCAAGCACCTACAATGATCTTGAGCTTTCGGTGAAGGAAAACATCGTGAGGAAACCATAGCATGGTGGTAGGGCTTTTTCTAATGCGCGCCTGAGTAGTTACCACCCTCTAGTTGTGAACCTGCCGCCAAATACCAATAGGTGTGTTCCGGCAGCAGCACTTGAGAGGCAGTTCCTCCACAGGTTTAGCGTGTCTACCAACTTGGGCCGTATCGTCACTTAAGATCAGGTGAGATTATGGCTATAAACCTAAACCTTAAGTATAAAAAAAAAAACTAAAATACACAAGTCCCGTGTTGCTAGAAACCAGCGTCTCACACACCCACTTTTTCTAGGTACATAGGTATACTTAGATACCTAAACTAGTATTGTCATAATACTTACCAACATCTCAAATACATTTACATACCCTACCTATACATATATACTACCTATTCGATTTCTAATAAGTGTCTTCAAAGTCCAATTTCCAATGACAATTAAAATAACATGGGACTGTCTTGGAAATATTTCCCACCATTAAAAATATAATTCTCCACATCGTTTTATAAAGGACGTAATTCTTAGTTGAAGAACTGAAGATTGCTTGAATATTACATTAAAATCGGTCCAGCGGTTTCGGAGTCCATGGAGAAAATCATACACATATCGACTTTTATTTATATATAGATTTTAAACATCAGAAAAACGAATAAATATACTTGTCTCACCATTATATTCAAAAAACCTTTCTAATTCAAATCTATACTAATAATAGTAAAGGTTTTTATATTTGTTTGTAACGAATAAACTCAAGAACTACTGACCCGATTTCAAAAATTCTGTCACCATTAGAATGCTATATTAGCAATAAGTAACATAGGCTATATTATCACATTTTTTCAAGAAAATTACTAAGTAATAATTCGTATAACACGAACGGAGTCGCGGACACAGCTAGTCATACATTAATAGACGGCTAGTTTTCTGCTATATGCTTCCAACGCTAACATTGAACTGCATCGTCCTTTAAACATTTCCCGCACCATTTATTGATATAATTTATTTCACGGATAAAACCCTGACCATGAAGCCACGATATTCTTAACCATATATGAATTTATTTATTAAAACTTGCATCATACATGTTTAAAAGGCATAACGGCAAAGCGTCCAGTACTGTTTGTTTACAATTTAAATCACTTTGTCCGTAGGGTCCCCATTCGTTTCTACACATCGGGACTATTTCCACCTTTATTACCTATATCCTGACAAAGTGCTGTTATATGCAGTTTTTATTTCAATAGCCGTATACTTTCGAAGACTATGGAGTCGGTATTGTGTATTTTTTAATTATATTTTATCTATTTAGTTATTTTTACCAATGCCAAATTTAACTTTGTAATCATCAAGCTAATGTCCAACAAAGATACAGCACTCTTATTATAATTGTTCAGGGAGTTATTGTGGTAACTTAAAAAGCATATTCTAAGTAATATTTTTTATAACACGTTTGAGTCATAAAACTGTATCGGATGGTAAGCATAGTACATTCCAAAATGGTTACCATTGAGAGATGTACTCATTCATTGATGGTCGTCGTTTGTAATACCAACTTTCACTGGGAGATCCGAAATGATCCAAATAAATAATTTATTTGTTTGATTTTATGAAATCACGATGCAAGTGTAACTTTTTTTCGGATTATAGGGACTTAAATATATTAGCAAAATTATTCGACTTAGGGTATGAAAATCACGGTTATAATCTTAACTTGATAATTGGAAAATGAGAATAAAAACGGAAATCAATGGTACACTGTCAGGAAAATGGGATTAAAAACAGGAAATCAATGGTAGACCGTCAGGAAAATGGGAATGAAAACGGAAAATCAATGAAACATCGTCAGCTGATGCGAGCCATGGGCGCTACTATATTAATCTTGAACGCTCTGTCTAGCGCTTTTCACTTTACCCCTACCTTGCGGCCGGCTGCAATGCGACATGCGATAGATAGACTAAATAAATGGAGGCAATGTAAATTTAAAGTCTCACTTTAAAAGCTGCGTGCTTAAGACCACACTATTAAAGAGTATCTCTCTCGCTCCCTTAATCGCGTCGAGTCGACTTCAAAAAAGTTGCGAATCCGAATTTCAAAGCCGTTCCATAAGAAGTTTCGCTTCAAAAGTAGTTCAATGAGTTTAGTAAATTTAGTATTTGGGGCCCCGTATTTTTAATTCTTGCGTCCCGGCAAAAGCCTAGCTTATCATGGTAACCGAATTTACCCATGAATCGGAATCATATTCTGTATCGTACATCTGTTGACCCAAAAACCAAATGTGGTCCTTCTCTATGCGCGGCGCTTGATTATTATAATATAAGCAACATACGGTCATATTTATTTCACTTCCCGAATTATATTTAGACTCTGATCACGTTGGCAACTGACTACAGGATGGCATTTTTTTTTATATTACGACATCTGCCTATCTAGGCAACTTCGGCAATGTCAAGTGTGACCAATAATATGGATTATATTGCGGCACTTATCTGTTTAATTAAATATGAAATACATTATTTTTATGTACTGTAATATAATTATCTATGTCAAATATAGGAATCTATGTTAATAGCAATAGTGGCAACACCGCATCTATCATCTGACGTTGGATGTGATCGAAACTAGAGGTGTCTGTATTCAATATTATACTTCTAACAAAAGTTCCTACAATTAAAACCAAGATCGAATCAATATACGTTCCTTAATTTTTGTGTAATTAAACTAACAATACCACATTAATTGATATAAACTTTTAATATTAAATAAAAATAATTCCAACTATAATAGAAACATAAAAACTACCCCAAACCGGCGCAGATGAAATGAATTTATTACTTAATCTGTAGAAACGATCTGTTTTAATCGATGATAGCCCAGTAGTAGTGTACGAACAGCACGTCAAGAAACTATAGCGTGGTGGTAGGGCTTTTTCAAATGTCCGCCTAACTAACTACCATCCTCAAGCTAAAAATCTGCCATCAAATATCTATAGGTGTGTACTGGTAGTTGCACTTGAGAGCCAGTTCCTCCACAAGCTTACCGTGTCTACCATTTTGGGCCACTACGTCACTTAACATCAGGCGAGATTGTGGCCATAACGCAAAACCTTAAAAAAATTCATAAAGTTAGGTAACATTAGTGCATCCATTCTTTTTACCTGTTCCAATGGAGACATAGCGTGATTATGGCTAGTTATAATCCTACCTCGTAACGTCTGTATTCCTTAGTATTAAAGAAAAGCAAAGGAATTAAGTTAGCAGAATTAACTTGAACGGTTGAACGAACTGGCGCCGATTACAATCTGAAAACGCAGAAGGTTAACACACTGATCGACGACCCTTACCCTCGTTTAACCTTAAAGGTCTATTTACAAAGCGCTTAGAAACTATTTACGATGATGTATTATGTACCCTCTAGACATTATCCCTGAAACTGAATAGTATTATATATTTTTCGATATTGAGAAAAAATAGGTTAGCATTATTAATAACGATTTACGAGTATCTATTATAAAGTAGAAAGAAAATGCCCACATGCTATAGTTTCATCGCGATGTTTAAACTCATTGCAGGTGGATTCAAACTCACGTCTCATAACACGGCGTCCGTACACATTACCAATTGAGCTACCACCGCTTCAAATCTTCAATCTTAGTCAGAGCTAACAATATTTTTAAAACATTGGCACAGATCTGTTTCACACGGGAACTCTTAATCTTAAGGTTATCTAATCACCAGTAACTATTTTCTATCTAAATAAATCTACCAACATGACCTTATTCATGTTATCACTCGATTGCTATTCTCCTGGTAGCTATCAGAATCATAAAAAGCTTATACTCATTTAAAACACCATCAACATGGCGCCATCTATTAACAATGTGTTTAACTTAATTGCCAGCTGTTAGATTATTTACACCCTATATGAAAATGTAAAATTCAATTAGATTACTTACTTTCACACTACTGCTATTTGGTGTTTTATTACGATAATGTACTAAATATTTTTGCTCATTAAATGTTCACAATATAATTTACCGGTGTATTGATGATTGCGTCCCATAAATCAGACGCGAAAGATATGGATTTTGACAGTGATCGGATAAACAATCTACAGCTGGGTGTAATGTATTTTCTAATATCCGCATAACCGTATTGGGTCCTTCAAAAGAGAGGTAAAGAGGTACCTAAGCAGGCCAGCATGACTACGGTAACTTGCTGTCTATTATATTCATTGTCAGTCGTCGTTGATTTGGATATACTGTACTTAACATCATATACGGTGTCACAGTGCAGTCACTTTGCTGGGCAACATAACAAGAATCCAAGAAATTGTTGATGAATTTATACGGCAGAACCCTAAACCCAAGCCTTATATAACTTTTTAAGATTTTCGATCGCATCGTCACTAACCATACAATTTAGATTAAAATCAGACGCTAATATCAAACAAAATAGAAAAAAAGTAATTGTTATATAAATACCCTTCAGTGAACGTTACACGCTTTGCGGACCTTAGGTCTACGACACGAACTACGCACGACAGTCGGGACCTAAACTAAACTCTCGCTCGGTCACAAATCGGAGGTCAAATTCTCGTTATTGATTTAAATGAACGAACAATTTACATGTAACAGCTTTAGCTTTACCTTGTTACAGGATAAAATATGAAGTTCTTTATAAGACTTTAGGCTTATTAATGAATTTATGAGACTCAAAAGTTTCATACCCCCATTTATGAGTTAAGCAAATAACAGACGCAACAAACTGCAAGATTTTTAAAGTGAGAATATCTTTAGGCGCACTGATCATATTAATTTGTAGCCGTTGAATGAGACTGAGCCATCATGCTGGGCAGTCTAACGATCCTAAGTTAGCCACAACGTAGTCAGGACTCAGATACGTAAAGATCCTTACTAAGAAGCTTCATTACTAGACACACACCAGTTGAGTCCAAAATGCGACTTGTCTAGGCCTGCCATCGTGGTGGGTGTTACACCTGATGATTGATGATCGCGGTTTCATCGAATATAATTGTAGTATTCTATAACCCAGCAACTAAAAAGCAGTAATGAGAAACGCTTGAACATCAGCCAGGACATCAGCGCGCTTTCTAAAAATTTCTGTTGTTAGCAAAAGTGTTAATGTAAATTGTAGCTCATCTATTATTTAACATTAAATGGGTTTAATAACTAACGATATGACAAATTATAAATAAATGATATTCCTAGAGGATAATCGACTCTCAAACGCAGTTATTGAAACATTAGCGATAAGTATTTAGATACAAGCAGATTTTCAACTGCGTATAACGGTTGCTGCACATATATCGACCGTTTAATTTTCGGTTTGCCGTCTGTTTATAACAAACTATTTATTTTTACTTTGTTTGTAAAATGTAAGAAAAATATTTTTTGCTCATTATCATACTGAGAAGTGCAAGATCTCATACAAGTCCACAAGGTGAATATCGCGGGCAGCGGTTATATCTATTTTTATCTTTTGTCTCAAAACATGCAGTAAATTACAGTAGCGTCTGCCAAAACTTACTGGTGGTTTTTTCATTATGACATTCAAACAAATATACATATAAAGGCATCAACAGCTTATTGTTCAATATTAGGATGATTCATTGAGTCAAACATCAGTTTTTAGGTAACCTATTGTAAGAAAGATTTGCCTTCGAGAAACATAATAGGCGCAACAATGATAATAGTATAATTTATTAATGTTAGCCTGACAGAGCCGGTTACTAATTCAAACTAGTTAAGCGCTAATTCACTATAATTTGATAATTGGCTTCTAAATGGTCATTTAAATGTTGAAAAAGCTATATGAGATCTCTAGGAAATATGATAGAGTATAGCTTCGATTATTGAGAGAATAATAAAGAGTTTGTACTCACCAAGAATGAGATGTAATTTTGCATCAGTCTGGAAGGCGTAGTGCAGCGTCACTAGGAAGGGGCACGCTCTGACCGCTTCCAGAACCTGTTAAATTTGTACACACTTAATTATAAATGCAAATATAACTATAATTATTTTGGTGTCTTATATAAAATAAACATCAAAATGATCTCGACGTCTATAAAAGGCGATTTAATAAACATACGTCTTAAATATTAGCCATAATACACATTCAATTTAAAAATTCTAGTGGTTTGTTAATTGTGGTTTCTCCGTATATTTAAATAGATGTATTTACTACATTAACGATACATATATTTACGATATTTGACAACTATTACGAACAGAAACTCGATAAATGTATAAAGTTGATACAACAGGAAAATAACTCCACTTCAAGATTCGTAAAGCCTTGAATCGATAGCAAAACCCAATATGTTTTATAAAAAAAAACCTAATAAATAACCTGGAGGGACACCCAATAAAAGTAATCAAAAAATATTAATTTGTAATGCTGCATCACGAGTTATATTAGTTTAAACATATAACTGCGTTAACTACAAACAATAACTGTTCGTGACAAGAAAAACATTAAAAAACAAGATAGCACGTGTAACGTTTTATCAACACAAAAAATAAAAAAAAAAAACAAAAAAACCCTCTTATCAATTTACAGTGAAACAATTATCAAATATGCTGCAACAACAATAACAACTATACACCAACAATTAAAAGCTTTTAAACTACTAATGGCAGATAGAGTTGAGTGGAATTTGAAAGAGCGTTTGGTAACAAAGTCCGAGTTTCATACGGAGCAGATTGATACCGGATCGCACGACATAGGCCGCGATATACACGAAATCGAATATAAGAAACACAATGCCTTCATTGTGAAATAAATTCCGGCAACTAGTCTTGGTTTAAAAAGGTTAAATTTAAAACGTAGCTTAAAAGATTATCACGTAATCAAACAATTAATTATGTATCGATTTCATTTCTAATTTTAAAAGTTCAATATCTCTGACATTTGTAAATATAAACTACGTAAGTGTAGCAACATAAGCAAAAACCACGAATAAGATTAGATAAAAAGTAATGACACTTTATGTAATATTTTTATAAATGTTGTCCATCTTTTAACTAATATCGAGTAAATAACATCAGTAAACGATGAAATCTATATCCTCAAAATCAAGTTTATTTATAAGAATCTTGAGTACAACTCTAAGGTATCGTGTAACTTCTAAACGAGGTGACTGATAGAAGTAAAATTTATGGAATATATTTCTTTTATCATAAAGATATTTCATACCTATTGCATTATATTATAGGTCGCTCTGTGAATGAGTCAACAATTATCGCAGGAAACAGAACAATATTTGTCGGGGTAAGAAATATACATACAAAATAATATTTAATGGCATCTTTCTTTCATTTGTAATATATCCCTATACCATCCTGCTGTTATAGTTGGTCTTGAATAAATTAAAGATTTTAAAGATACTAATACATACTGCAAATATTAAGTACTACTTTGTCACATATTTTGAATAGCCACTTTTGATATTTCCACTGCAGTTTATACGTGTATTGGTGACATCGTTAATTGTTAAATACTCGTGTTTAGTAATGAACTAAATTAAGCTCTCGCTTTTATTTTCGAAGTGACGTACGCTGTTAGCTCCAAGGGCTTTGACAGCTTCACCGAATTTTTGGGGGCGAGTGCTGAGGGCACACAGTCCCGAGGCAGCAGGCACAAGGGTGCCAGGACGGCCGAACCTCGGCTAGGGCTGCTGCCGGCAAATTAAAAAAGATTCATGATCCTGACTAACCAACAGGTTCTGTATTACTAAATTAGTGATACTAACTACGACCTTATCAGGTAAGCAGCTCAAGGGCCGCGAGGGTAGTCCCTTACAGAACCAAGCTTAAGCTCTCGCAATTACATTGGAAATTATCAGATATACAAGAGTATCTTTCATTTAATTATGTATAAATGTCAATATTTGTAGTTACCTATGAATCATGAACAACCAATTAAAGGGTTCAATAACATTACAGCACTCACCTGTCTTTCTGTCCTAGTGTGCTCTGCCGTTTTTAACTTTTGCACGATTGATGCCTTTTTTAATACTTTCATGGCGTACAGTTTCCCCTCGTCAACGCCGCATCTTTTTTTAACTAAGAATACTTTGCCATAAGCTGAAACAAAGATAAAGATCTATTTAATTTGTATTCCAACTGTATGAATTGTTTAAATGTATAAAATGTATCTCAAGGTGGTTAAAAGTTAGCCAAATAAGTGATTTGCCCTAAAGAGCAAAACAAAGTTCCAAATACTTGGAAAACAGATACCTCAACAACTTAAGGGTGACTAAAAAGATATTAAAATTTGCACTGCTGTTACACAATTTTATAATCAATCAGCAATTGGAATGGAAGTCTATCGATACAATGTTCGATCACCCTTCTATTAATTATTGCTTCATATTGTAATTGTAAAACATGAAGTCAATTGAGTTTATAAATTTTGGATAATATTAATTCTTTACAATACTGGTAACTTTCAGATCATTCTATTATCTCTTAACTAGCGTCTTTAAAACTGTATGTTTTTCTTGATTATGATAAACTTCATTGGACTGCAAATTGTTGATAATATCGCCAGCTAACGGTATGTTTCGAAAACTTATGTATCAAAACAGATAAGATCATAAAAGAATCAAATGAAATAGCAAACTTCATTACGATAACATTACAGAAATCAATACGATCTACTCATTAAGCTTACAAACAACATTCATCTTTACATATGTATTTATAAAATCACAAACAAACCGTTTTTTTTTTGCCATTTGATCGGCTGTTTATTCTAGAATTCACATATACGGTCTTCTCAACTGTTCATGAACATAGATATAAATCATGCAAACTGGTTGTAAGGAGCCGACATTATGAGCAAAGGTCATGTTTACACGCGAGCCCACGTGGTAAATAGGTCACAAGCAAAAGGGATAATTACAAAAGATCATTGTTACATGTAGTTATGTACGGAGCTGAACCACTTGACACGGGTACGGTCATATCGTACGACTATTACAATGGTTAATTAAAGATATTTTAAGAATATAAACAATAGATTAGATTTAAGTCACAATATAAATCGGTTTAAGATTACTGGATTTAATTAAGTCTTGACTTTAATTAGTTTTACTTTGTTGTTCATACAATGACGCATTTATATAATATTGGTGTCCTCTGTCCATCTAACTCTCAATTATGCCATACAATGCGCAGTCTATTAAATGTTGGTATATAGAATTTGCACTATATATATGTTTTTATAAAGACAACTTGCGCAGTAGCAATAAAATCTGCTACTGCAGGGGATTTTACAAACATGCTAAAAAACAGACACAGAGTAACACCTTTCTTTAAATCCACTTTTTTAAATAATTAAAAAAATCCTTTTACAGACTTCCCCGTCGCAATGTATAAACTCACTACTCGGGCTCAGACCAAGGCAAACTCATTGGCTGACACTTTCAAACTATCTCGTAAAAAGCACCACAACGACAATTCAATCTCTCGTGTTGCCATACACCAGAGACAGCTTCCGCACTTCTTGTAACACAAAGATTAAGCTTAGACTCAGAACAATAATTTTTTATTCGTCGATCATGGATATGACCAACACCGTTATTTTGTTAATGTGGTGAAAAAATACATTTACATTCATGTATTCTCTTGCAAAATGCAAAGCAAGATACGACACCAACCCATATTTCGTTTTATTACCAGATATTTTTGCACTGCTTTCTAATCCACCATACAAATATCTAAGTGTCCTGTGTGACGTTAGCTATAAAGCTGTTAATGTTCTTACAACAACATATTTGTTAAAGTTGATTGGAAGACAATTTGCTCCGAACAAGTAATATAGTTGAAACGTTTAGTGTCGCAAGCAACACAAAGTATCGACGACACGAAGGCCAATATACTGCATTCGTTTTCTATATAGATAAGTAAGTAAATTACAATCACCTTCTGATATTACAATGAGTACTACATTAAGTAATAAAAACATTGATAGTGAGGTTCATGCGACTACAATGTTACCTTACCATATTGATAAAACTGTAAACAAGAGTTGTTAGTCACCGACTAGATGATTTACAAGGTTTCCTTCGCAACCAGACATTGTTTTTCTAGAACGTTCCTGACGCATACGTTAGAATTACAGCGTAAGTTACTTAACAGTTTCTCCTCAGGGTTACAATATGTGCCTCTTCAAACAGCGATTGAAATACTGTCTTCAAGTTTGGCAACACGGCCGTAATACTTCTAGTATTGCAGCTATCACTAGATAACAGTAATAAAGCCTAACAATATCTCAATCAGTACATATTTCCTCTTTGATTTTTTATGGAGTTCGATTGTGTATATTTGAAATCCAAGGTACAATGCTAATAATATTAATTTGGGAACCCGATGAACATATAACCATTCCTTAAAAAAAGAATATTGCAAGTGACCAATTTAGGAGACAACAATCTCTTCCTTTTCGATTATTGAAGTCGGTTAAAAATTAATACCTTCAAAACTAGAGATGCAATCTTCTAAATGCAATCAATATCTAAGCCACATCCATATCAAAGTAATAAATGAACAACAATCAAGACTTCAAGACCGTTTCTCTTCCGGCCGCGAACAATGTTGTTATGTGAAGTGACTGGTTTACAATTAGAAATAAAAGAACCGCGAAACAATGATTGATTATATACCATTTTTATGAGGGAATTCGTAGGCTTAAATTTAAGTACTACTGACATAAATTACGCGCCCAAATAACCATTTTTATATTCAAATTTATCCAGTCCTGAAAGAATTTTATTTTCAGAAGTCTTTGTTGATTCTACTACAACAACTTACTTCATTTCACAATATGCCGGGCGAGCTACGAAGATGGTGTGAAGTTCACCTCTAGTGCGAATCATCCTAAATACAACCTAAGACATATCGACAACCCTCATTCTAAAGACCGTGACCGATTTGAAGCGATGATAACTCAGTTGAAAATGTATTCTAACACCGCGCCAATGAATATGAGTTCGAATTAAGCTGCATCGAAATTGAGCTTTCGGTGAAGGAAAACATCGTGATGAAACCATAGTATGGTGGTAGGGCTTTTTCTAATTTCCATCTGGATAACTACCAATCTCTAGTGGAAAATCCGCCGCCAAATGCCTGTAGGTGTGTTCCGGCATTTGCACGTGAGAGCTAGTCCCTTCACTAGGCTTAGCGTCTTGGGCTAAATTGTCACGTTGACATCAGATGGGATCGTGACCATACCGCTTGATTTATAAAGTCTTAAAAATAAACCTTTTATTTATCATGATGAAAACATCAATTTACTCGAGTGAATTTATTAAACTCGTATTCAAGTGATAGAAAATTTGACTGGAGTTCGTTTGCACTCGAATAATCGAGTCAACTCGGCTTGCCGAGTAGATTAATTTTATTTTTCTTTGTTTATTTATGAAATAAAAATGGTAAATAATATTTTGTATTTTATTTCATATTACCAATTTAATAAAAGATATTTAAACATTCTTATTCCAATCTAATCAAAACTCAGCTCGAGTGATAAATTTTTACTCGATTTGTAAGGAATGTAAGTAGTTTACACGAGTGACTCGCATACAAGTCGAGTAACGTAAAAAGTGTTAAAGCCACGAAAGGGCATTTCGCAAGACTTATCAAGCACCGCCAATAACCCATTAAAAAGCCACTACAGCATCACCCAAACCTCATACTACTAATAATATCTTCTAACAAAGTAAGTCGGCTTTTATGACATACATTATACCTGATACTTGGAACTACTAACCGAGTTGAACATAAACTAATTGGATGCTAGATATTCTTTTGCACAATTAACCCTTAAAGAACACTATAAAAGACGTGCAGCTCTTAAGTAAACGATCAATTATAAATACCAACCTACGAAATATACCTACAATCCATCGACAATAGAAATAATTAACACCGATCCATTTCGAAATGAACTCTACGTACGCAATGAAATGTTAAAAACGGAATCTAATTTTAAAAAGGTATTATTCGAATCTCAAAAGAAAAAACCACTCATTTACTTCGAAACTCTAAGAAGTTTACAGCCTTGCCCTGTGGAAGACCGGCAAGAAATTATGTCGAAACTTTTTATGTTAAAGTTTCTTTAGCAAATTTGTGAGGAAAGGTTTATATTTGTTTAGACTATAAATAAAGTGTACTTGAGAGAAATCTTAAAACACGATTGCGATAAATAGCTGACCTAAAACATAAACGTAGAATAGTCTTACATTTCCGAGATGCATGACTTAAGTGACAACTGTGATCTTACACATAAGTTAACTAAGCTATATATAATATCTATGTATAATAAAATACTATTAAGTGAGAAATTCTTGAATATATTTATAACAGCTGTGCCCGCAACTTCGTTCACGTGAACATAAAAATGATTTAATCATTTTTACCAATTTTTATAACGTTCTTCAATACAGCTTTTAAACCCGACTCCCAGTTCCTGAGATTACCGCGTTCAAGCAAACAAACATAATTTTCCGCTTGATAATCATACTAATATTATAAAGCCGACAGTGAGTTTGTTTGTTTGTTATGCTTTCACGGCTAAACCGCTGATAGGATTGTGATGAATTTTGGCACAGAAATAGCTAGGATGTTGCAGACGGAGATAAGCTACATTTTCTCGAGAAAAACTTATAAAAAGTGGGGTAAATAGATGAATAAACTTTGTATGATACGTTTTATTGCATCATCCGATTTGTTTGACAAACTCAATATTAACACGACCAAAGTCGGACATAAGATCTACTATTAATATAATAATGAATATATAGGCGTAAGATGAAAAATAACATTCTAGGGTTTGTTTGTTCGACAATATTATGTTTAGAACGGTCAAAATATATGGCACGACCTATACAAGTGTAGTTAAAAAAAATATCATCCTCAACAATTATCCTCTCGGTTTTCTCTGATACCTTAGTTCTGATGGTTCTAGGAAACGTGATGCAAGCACTCTGCACCCATACTCTCATACAATGCTAGGGCTTATATTTAAAACAAAGACATTAGATACTCCGTGACGATCACAGAGGCGGGTGGTATAAAGCAACTTGATACATCCGGCTAATCGAATAACTAAACATCAGGTGACACAGTGCACTCACTGACTGAAAGGGCCCTTTGATACAGAACTGTCGGTAGAGATGGCATAACATTTATTCCTTAGCATACTAATATTATAAATGCGAATATGAGCTTGTTTGTTACGCTTTTACGTCTAAACCGCTGAATCGTTTATGATGAATTTTGGTATAGCGATAGACGGAAACCTGGCGACGTTGATAGGCTACTATTTCTCACGAAAAACTTAAGGCAAGTGAGTTAAATGGGGGATTAATTTTGTATGAAACTTTTTAATGCGTCATCCGATTTGTTTGACAAAATCAGTATTGACGCGAGCGAAGCTACACGTAAACTCTAGTTTTTTTTATATTTTTCCATGAAGTATACATATATAAATCAGTTATTATGGCGATCATTCAAACAGTATTGGCTTTTATATATACAGATATCCATCTTTTATTAGTATCGTTCGCGTAGAACTAAAATTTATTTGTCCGGTTACCAACAGAACTAATACGAAGATTGCCAGAAAACTTCATCAAAATAGGTTTACCGTTTTGGAATACCTAAGGAACATCACACATACGTATATAATCCACTTTTTATATACAGACAGATTCTAAAATATTACACCAGTACGACAATGCCCAAGCATTCCTTAGAGAGTACATTTAACAGTTACACAAACAAATTTGCCTGCAGCGTGAGGTTAAAATTATTTTTTATGTTCTTCGAAAACATTATTATTTTCTGGACATAAGTACCCTATAGTTATATTACTCCTGTTGAGACGCAACACAGATGTTTGCAACCAGGTATAAATGTGACGACCAAAGCCACTGTTTTTGGGCCACCTGTGTTTCGGAAGTAATTTAGTCGGATTAAAAAAAAAAATGCACAGATATTCCGAGTGTCTTATATAGAAATAACCAGCACTACATGTATAACGAAAAATGTTATTTCGAAGCTAAGAATATGAACCTGCTTCCTGTTTTAATATTGTTTATATATGCATACTCGTTAACACAGTTGGCTGTGCCGGTAGCTTCCGCATTGAAGATCGCTACTTGTTGACTTACGGCCGGTGCCGAAATATGTATGGAGGTAGAAATGAAATTGTATATTCTAATTAAAATTTATCCAATGTAACTTTTAACTACGCCAGAGGGCAAGATACTGGTAAGCCATCGACGATTGCTGTCGCTTCGCGCGAGCTGTAAATACGTACGCTAATACCACGTCACGATCAATTCTCTTTTACCATTCGAATAATAAACAGGAAGAATGTCCACTGCATGAGGTGAAAACCTACTTAAGTTTTAGACATCTTATGGTGGTTTATATTATGCGATGCTGAGTCATGAAATTCCTATTCAATAGTCTCAAAACTGGACCTTAAAGCAATAACAATAAACATATCTATGCTCTACACATTGCATCCTTGGCTTGGCCGGCGCAATATTGTCAACATGCCCGACGCTGGATAGAGAATAGAACAGTAAAGTATTATTCGAGTAATTCCTAAAATTTCAGCAATGATCTACACACAACAAGACATGTGTTTTAATACCTAAGAAGTTTGATGTAAATCACCTCTTTATCTTAAAGAGGATTCCCGGTTTCTTGGCAACTGTTCGCCATTTTAACTCGATCGAGCGTCCAGAGGTTGAAATGGGACGTAAACTCTGTCCCAAGAAACGCGAGATTGTCATGTTACATAATCAAAGGGCAGTTTATTATACGAAAGCATACACTTGATAGATAGTTTTAAAAAGTCTTTCAAAATCTATTTGAAATACTTTGTACGAAAATGCTGAGAGAGTAAAACATGCATTCGATACACCTGATCGTAATAAATCTACTTACCGCAGGAAAATAACTGTACAGTGGATGTATTTCACGAGATAGCGTGAGTTAGTGAAAATAAATTTGCTAAGTGATTTCTATGTGAACTAAAGGTGCAATTATGTCGTATCAAGCAAAACTTTTACGTACAAGTAAAAGACAAAGTCACACTGTATAAGCACACGCATGAGAAAAATCCTCTATTCAAGAAAAATTAGCAAATAAATTATAATCTTATCACAAAAACGTATTAAGCAGGTATCAAATAAAATGGTGGTTTAGATACATTTTCGACTCACCCTACGACGCCAACTGATTACAATCAGCAAACATTGACTTATGAAATGTTAAACAAAAATAACTGTTGGCAATTGAAGGTGAAAATGCAAACAGACTGTCCAACGCATCAGTACGTTTAGTGTCTGAAGATGCGACCTAGGCCGGTCGACGATCCCGATGGATGAGGTAAATAAAGCGGCCTAAATATATCTATACCGAGGATAATAGCAGTAAGCAGAATGTTCTTGAATTTTTAAGAAACAACAAACTTAATGACGAATGATAATTTATTGCAAAACTTTTACAGTGTACAAATTAAAGGAATATTTTCCCACTTCAGAGTTAAGTTGTGTTAGTGTTTGTTTGGTTAGTTAAGTTTAGTTAGTGTTGTAAGATGCAGTTAGATGTTATCACGTAAAATAAGTTTAGATTTACATACAACGTAAAAATACATAGGAACATAGAATAAAAAACTCCCAAACCTCGATTGTATTTGTAAAGGTCAATTTCCAGATCTAAGATATGTATGTAAATGAGAAAGATAGGTGAGCATATAGTAATTATACGCGTGTAAAAATATGTATATAATTACAATTTACGTGTGACCTGCGACTTCGTTCGCGTGAAAATATTATTTTTTTAATAAATTTGCTGTTTTAGTAAATTTTTTCAATACAACTTTGTTCCTATTCGTGGTAGCGTGATGTTAAATAGCCTAAAGCTTGCAATAAAATAGTTTAATTTTTTTTTAATGGTTAATTGAAATTTAAAATAGTTTATTTAAAAAGACCCGTCTTGTTTATCTCCTTATAAATCTGAAAGTACTTAATTATTGTATTAATACTGATATTATGAATTAACATTAACCGCATTCAATAGACAGCGTAGTAAAACATTTAGGACTCAATTTAATGGACTAGGGCATGTTCCACAAAATCTTGGCTGCACCAGGATCAACTGATGGCTGAAGCCAGGATTTAATGGAATTTTGACATTAATTCTAAGTAATTTTTGTACATACTGTCAGGTCAGTGTACGATGGGAATGACATGTCCTTTTTGGATTGAAGTCCCTAAATTAAATAAAGACAACAACACAACATGCTTTCTTGAATGCCGAGACGATACTGAAGTCTCAGTGTACCAATTGACACAAAATCAGTGTCACTTTCGGAGTTCCGTATACCGTATCTAAATATTTTTACTTATAATATCATTGATTCATTATGTGAATGAGATTACATATGTATGTTAAAAGATATTCATAGTTAAACCGTAGGATAAATGCCATGTCCACAAGTTGTGAAGTAGGGCCTAGATATGTTGAAAACAAGTTCAGAATATAAGATTAAAAGTAATGTATACTGCAGTACAATTTTAAAGCTTTTGAAACGAGCACGAGCCAACGAAACAAAGGCTATCTTCGAGCGCACGCGGAATGTCATTTGGACAAGGTCGGGGAATCTATTTCCGAGCCGGAATATTACTTGTCGCGTGCAAATGTTATTTTCTCTATAGAATTACGTTTCAACTCATACTTCTTTATTTATTTACCTAACAAACTCCCTGACGTATGGAAATGTCTAAACATATTTATACGTAAAAGAAAATTGTTAAACGCGTACATACTCGATTGATTCTCATCCCCGTTTATCTCAATAGCTATAATTGTTTTGGCGTTCATAAGGGAACCTTAGGTGGTATATTGAATAAAGATTTTCTGTTATTACAATTTTAATATATTTAAAATTATAATTCAAAAATCAAAATGATCAATATCTTTCTCTCGCTCTGTTATTCTTCCTGATTTTTAATCACGAAATTTCTTTAAACCAATGATTAAATTCTTTAAATGTTTATTAAATTCATTACCAAAATTTTTCCTCGTTTCAAAATTGAGACGGTAAGAAGCGAACGAAGCGAATGCGATGCCGAAGCAAAATACTGATATATATTAGACCAGGATCCTTTTACCAGCTCGTTCTCGCAGTTATTCAATATTTCATACAGGTCAACGGACACTGTAATTGCTTCCTTTCAATACTGAAATAAATCTCATTTTATATATGGCGACTGATAGGAAAGCGTGTCGAATGTAAATAAAATAGCACATCGATTCAAACAACAAAATGAAATTATAATTTAGTTAAAGATTGCATGCAAAATGCAAGACAGAGACAACAATGTTGTTGGGAATTCAACCTTCTTGTATGTTTAGTATATTCTACTGACTTACTTTTATTATTTTTTGGTTTATAGTTTTGTTTAATATTCGAATTATGTTTTAATGTAAATTCTATTATCAGTCTTCAAGTGTCCGATATAAGATATACAACGAAATATCGTATTATTCCTATTCTTTCCCATAAATGCCCTAGCCAACACGCAGTCTGAGCTATTCGTGACAAATGTCTTGAATATATTAAGTAGGAAAGTGACAGCAATATACCTGATTGTAAGTACTGTAACAAAAGCAGTACTAGCCATCGATATATAGAATTTTCTAGAGAGTTTTTTAAGCTTTGCTGGTTTAGCGTTATAGCCATAATCTCACCTGATGTTAAATAACGCTGTGGCCCAAGATGGTGGACACGCTAAGCCTAGTCAAGAGATCAGCGCTTAAAATACAACTGTCGGAACATATTTATAAGTATTTGGCAGCGGATTTTCATCTAGAGGGTGATAGCTAGCCAGGCGGGTATTAGAAAAGCTCTACCACCATTCTATGGTTTCATCACGATGTTTCCTTCACTGAAAGCTCAAGTTCATTGCAGGTATTCGGACCCACGTCCATTGACGCTTCAATAATGAATTGCGTTTCAGTAGTTCTTAATTTAAAAGACGCCAACAGACACACAGACGGACATTTCATTTTATATTATGTAGGTATAACATTATATCTGGTTGTTCGTTTTTGTTGCTATGTCTAGGTAAAATATTACAAGTTAAATTTTCTACCTAAAGAGACCAGTCAGCCGAGAAATTTATGTAACTGTTTTTTAACACAGCTTTGCTGCTATTGGTGGTAGGTAGCGTGATTTTAAATATTATAAAGCTTTATTTAAAGATTGGTCCATTAGATACAAAAATATTTTTCAAATCTGACCGACAGTTCCCAAGATGACCGCGTTGAAACAAACTTGTCTGCTTTAAATTATTAATAGAAGTGAATTCATAATGTTTATTATAAGGAATGTTATGGAAATCTAATCGTAGCCGAAAGTTATGAGGCATAACTTATCTCTAATAAATATTTCAACAGAATCTTAATACAAGCAGATTCGAATATTAATACAAAACAACTAACATTGATTTAAAACAAAGTGAATATACTTTCTTAATAAAAGTTCTAATTATAATTTCTTATATTATCCACAAGTGAAATTATCCGAAAGTACTTTCACAACCGTATCCACGTCCGAAACCGATTAAATATTGTTACAATATTCACATCCGAAATTTCATATCCGTTTCACCGCTAGTTATTTCTATATCTGAACAATTAAGAAAATAGTTTGGAGAATCAAAAAATGCACGTCTCATAACTTTCATTCATCTAAAAAAAAAAATTTTCTTAGTAATATTATTGATTATTTATCCTTATATTTTTTCGTGGAGAAAGTTTATGTGCTATCCCTAATGCTCTTACTCGCCACTCATATTATTTTCTATACCTTTTAACCAAGTACTATTCATTTTTCAATTAAATTACATTGAATCAGACGGTAATTTTCAATAGGCTATCACTCAGAACGATACTGAAGCGCATGAAAAAATAATGGACTCAAAAAGTGCATTTTTTTTGGACCTTATCGTGACACATAAAGACAACCCGACTTCCACCGAAAATATTTTTTGAAAGCGGTTTTTTATACTATCTAGAAAAAGTAGTGTTTTTTTTAAGTATCTACTCTCATAAAAAAGTGTTTTTGCTGATATTTGTCAACTCATTTATTACCCAAAGTGCAAAAAGATCGGATAAAAGCAATTTAAGCCGAGATAATAGCTTGACCTTGAGAGAGAGTAAAGCACTACTCAAACGCTTCGCATTATGAGACGTGCAATATAGAGTAATTTCAGCCACTTAGTATACACTATCTCTATTAATGACTAGCTGTCTCCGCGACTCCGTTCGCGTGAAACTAAAACTTTATGTAAACCTTTTCATAAATCATGTCATATAACCTATGTTACTCAGGGATAATGTAGTATTCTAATGGAAAGGTTTTTTTTTTAAATCGCTCCAGTAATTCTTGAGTTTACCCGTTACAAATAATAATACAAATCTTTCCTTTTTATAATATTAGTATAGACGTGCGTTATGTTTATTAGTACCTAGCTGACCCAGCAAACTTTATGCCGGTTAAAAATCAATGAATATCGTGTTAACATTTAGCTAAACGCGATTTAGGATTTTATTTATATTATAAAATATATATTTAAAATGTATTCTACTTTTCTGGACAGAGGCGAAGCCAACAAATCATAGATCATTAAAATATCATATAAATAGATATCATATTTGGTCATAGTTTTTATTTATCAGTTATTTTTATTACAGTTATTCTGCTATTCTAGACAGAGACGAACTAACTAGAGAACTAACTAATCAGAGATAATTGAAATTGGTTCAGCCGTTCTGGAGTTATAAATAGTGTAAATAACCCGACTTCGTTTTATGTATATGTCGCAACCAACTAGCTTAATGCGCCGTCCAATGCACAACCTACAATATACAATACAATATATTACCCGAATTCCCAACTTATAATAAAAAGGGCGCTCGTCGTGAAATGTTTGTTATCACAAGTCCAACCTAACCTAACCCAGCAAAATCCTCTACTACAGCGTACATATTCCGACTACAAGTTATTTCTTTATTACCTTTATTATTACTAGTTGCACGGCCGTTAGTGTAACGGCCCCGTTTAGTAAAGAGGCTAGGCTGTTGATTGAACGGCAAATTAAGCTAGTTGGCTGCGACATATATACACAGTTACTAAACCTTTGCCACCGAGCACTTTTAAACCTAACTATTACTAGCAAGCTAAGCTACGTGTCTTTTATTTAAGCAATTCTAAATTATCGTCGCATTTAACGCAATTTTTGCAAATAACACAAAACCCTAAAAAAATTACATATCGCTCAGAATTTTATTAAGAGTTTATCGCGAACATACAGACAGTCGCACCAGGGCATTTTGTTATATAAAACATATTGAAGAGAGAAAGAAAAGCGGGTTAACATTCGACAACCAATCGAGCCAGTATTGAAATTCCGTAGCACAGAAAGCGTCGCGTTTACGTAACCAACACTGCTCGGTATCGCCCGTCCATAATATAACGACCCGAAATCGTTTTAATCGACGGTCGACCATTTTAACTGTTTCTTGTTATTGTGTTATAATAGCTAACGAGTTAATATTTAACCACATACCCGTCTGATATTGTACGGTGATGCGGTTAACGATATACTTTTCTTATGATACACTACAATCTAAAATAAGAATCGTGAAAATCGGTTTAAAATTGACGAAAATATCAGTAGACAAACGTCGTATCAGCGCTCAAGTTCACCCCCTTAGGGGTTGAATATATTTGTCATTATTCAATGGAACCACCACCAATGAGTAAAACCGATTAAAAAAATTATTAAAATCGGTTTACAAGTAAGGAAGATATGGCATAACATACATGGAAAAAAGTTTGCAAAATCCAAAAGTACACGCATCATTACCTAATTTTTTTTTGTTTATTTTGTTACAATTAAACCATATCGAATCAGACCGTGAAAAGTAATAGAGTTCTATTCCTAATTATACTGAAGCGTTATAGAAAAAAAAAAAGAATCAGAAAATTATTTCGGTCGTTATCGCGATAACATACAGATCCGCACATACAGACACACGGATGTCCAATACAGAACTTTTTTAAACCGTTTTTTAACTAGTTTAAATAACAAAAACGGTATCAAAAATAGCATGAGTGTTAAAAATAATATTTTTTCTTGATATGTGTGTGTATTTATTATTTTACAAGTGGAATACATGATAAATAGAGACATTTTAACTTTGAAAAATCAGTTGTTTTGCGTGAAGTGACATTAGTACCCACCCTTCGCTTAAGAGGCGTGCAAAAATTTTTTTGTGGCATATAGTACCTCCTCCTTTTTAAAATCGGTAATATAGCTGTGTGCCTATAACATAAGTTATAACTTCATTAAGACAAAGTTATACTTAATAGTTTAAAAAAAAACAAAAGTGCACGCCTCATAACGTTATTATAATTGGATGACATAGATTTAAGCATTCCTATTAAATAGAAAGTAATTCGACGCCATTCTAGAATCTAGAGCTATTAAAAAAAAAGACATTGTCACAATACATTAAGTTTTTTGGGTGTAATCGTTACACATACATACACACAGACATCAGGACGACAACAAAAATTTTTTTTCTAAAAAAATAATTTAAAGGGTAAATGCTAGTACCTAATACTTTTCAAAGAGTAAACTACATTAGGGTGTTTGTACTGGTAAAAACTTCATGGTCGCTATACCCATATGCCCGCGTAACGTAATACAAGGAAAACAATGTCGAAAATTACATTCATTTACATACAAACACATAATATAAATACATACTAAGTATTTTTTTAGAGATAACAGCTCAGTGGTAGTGTGTACGACTTCGCTACTATGAGCTACAATGAGCTTGAGCTTTCGGTGAAGGAAAACATTGTGAGGAAACCATAGCATAGTGGTAGGACTTTTTCTAATTTCCCTTTGCATAACTACCAACCTCTAGTGGTAATCCGCCGCCAAATACTAATAGATGTGTTCCGGCAGCTGCACTTAAGAGCCAGTTCCTGCATTGCTTTAGTGTGTCTACCAATTTGGGCCGTATCGTCACTTAATATCAGATGAGATTATGGCCATATCGCTAAACCTTAACAATAAAAAAAATGTTAAATATATTTTGTACTGGATTTGCGTATTATATCCTTTTTTTTAATGAATAAATAATCGTTTTATAAATATGGCGATCGGACTACCGATAACTGCATACATGAGAATTTAATCAATGACTTTCATTTACAAATAAATAAATTTTAATTTTGACAATAACATTAATTTGAACATCCGAGGGAATCACTTATAGCTGTAAGGTGTCAGTCCTCATCAGTTCATACTTGTGCGACTGCGAATGACACTCAATTTCAGGTCAACCAGGGAATAGGTGCCAAAGTGGCCGAACCCAGGCTTGGGCTATTGGTAACATACAAGTACCACAGATCTAGCTAATCTTTAGAATTCGAGCCTTAATAACATTTTTTTTTTTTTTTTCGACCTGATATACGCTGTTAATCTTAAAGACTTAACCTTAAGGGTTTTACACCTTTAGCGAACTATTTGGGGCGAGTGCTGAAGGCACTCAGTCCCAAGGCAGCATGTAAGTGTGCCAGAATGACTTGGGCTGCTGCCGGAATACGAACAAGGGTTCGCGAGTCTAACTAACCAACAGGTCTTAACATACTAAATTTAATGATCCTAACAACCAACTCATCTAACAAAAGCTTAAGCACTGCATCATACACACAGCATGTTCGAGGGTTGCGTCCCAAAGTATCGTCACTAATATTTTATGCATTATTATTCTGCCTCTCACCTTTTCTCCGTTTCTATCTCTGTCCTCGTCACACTGACCAACCGTCCTATCTATTTTAATGCAATGCACAAAGTTGCCAACCCTTGGTGTGATGATTGAAACACTTCCTTCAAGTACGAATAATGCATGATATGTACCTAACATCGCTGCACTGAACCGACGAGTTCATGCGCTCGCGGGACGCTTCTGAATAAAATTAAATGCCTGACTGATCACTTAACGTAGAAAATTTAACTGTTTTTTTTTTTTTACATAGACTTAGCAACAAAAACGAACATCCATACAGTGTTATACACGTTACCATCTTAACCTTTTGTTAGTTTTGAAATAGTGCAATGTAATATATTTACACAATATAAATGAGCATAAAACTTTAAATTAAGCACGATATTTACAAGTTAAGAAGAGTTTTGTTAGGTTTTCTTTTTACAGTTAAGGCTTAGTGTTATGGCCATAATCTCATCTGATCTTAAGTGACGATACGGCCCTAGTTGGTAGACACGCTAAACCTGTGGAGGGACTTGCTCTCAAGTGCAGCTGCCGGAACACACCTATTGGTATTTGGCGGCAGTTTTTTAACTTGAGGGTGGTTGCTAGCCAGTCGGTCATTAGAAAATTTACCAAAAGTAAATATTCATTTTAATAAGTTATGTTATATGATTAAACCACTTTTGGCTAAATTATTATGTTAATGATTATTTATGTAGAATAAATAATAAATAAAAAGCAATGCCTCTCGGTCCGTATATGTGTTTGTTAGCGTGTTTTAACTGAAAAACCACTGAAACGAATTTCATTATTGAAGCGATGATAGCTCAGCAGTGTGTAAGGACGTTGCGGCCATGAACATGAGTTCGAAGCCACCTGCAATGAGTTTGAGCTTTCGGTGGAGGAAAACATCACGATAAGATTATTGCATCATGGTAGGGCTTTTTTATACCTACCACCCTCAAGTAGATAATCTGCCGCCAAATACCTATAGGTATGTTTCGGCATTTGCACTCGATATCCAGTCCTACCTAGGCGTAGCGTGACAACTATCTTGGCCCACATCGCCACTTAACAGAAGGTGAGATTGTGGCCCTAACTATAATTAATACACCCTTGTAAGATTTCACTGAAATCAGCTAAACCATTTCCGAGGTAAACGTGAATATTCACCTTACCCAATATTCACAATATTCCCCTTTACATTGTGATACGCATTTCTTATATATAAAAATTAAATTGGTATATCAAGTTTAAGAACACATGCAAATTTGTCAACACGGATCGTTGACCCGCCATTTGTAATCGACAATGAGCCTGTTTCTATGCATTAATATTAATAATATTTTTCCTCTATTGATTTCTCGGAAATATTTGCCAGTGTCAATCGACAATTTGTATTCGGGCAATTATAATTAGTTAACAGTGTGCAACAACTTTTAAATATTAGTGAAACCGTTGTACTTTGAAGCGATGGTGGCTCAGTAGTAACTTATAGTGATATGATATCGACAGATGCGAGTTAAAATCTCTACCATAAACCTGTTTTCCGTGAAGTAATAATACATCTTAAACCACAGCAGCATAGTGGTAAAATATTTTGCAATGCTGTAACTGACCATGACAATATAAAAACACCTACATCACAAAAAAATAAATTAAAAATTTTGTCAATTCATAAAAAATAAAAATATAACATATCGAGCCTTTTCAGGAAAAACATCGTAAACACCAGAAATCTTAAAAATGTAATTTATTTATTGCAACTCCTTAAAGATTATTGTTTTAAATTAGAAGTAATATGTTATTAGCTATTATTTTAATACATTAGTGATTAATTATGAATAACAAGTTATATTTTTAATAAACATATCATAAATTTCAAATTCAAAAATCATAAAAGATTAGCAAAACATTTTAATGTTATATTATTAACATAAGAGTTTACCGTTTAATAAAAAATACATATATATATATATATAGGATAAAAACAGCAATAGAAATGTTGCGGTTATTTATTCCTCTACCCCCAGTATCTTGTTCAGTGAAACTGTATGAAAAAACACAAAGAAATAAATTACAATCGGTTCCCACGAGTACCGACCAAAGCGCGTATCATATACATATACGCGTTAGAAAAACGCCTTCGACGAACATTAAATAGACAATATTTACCTAACACGCCGCTCTAAAACCGCCCGCTGCAAAACCGAACGTGCGTACGGTGCTTAATAATCGAAAACTAAATTTAATAGTATAATCTCGAATTCGAAACGTCCAAATGGTAGACGCGCCGCGTGCTGTTAACAAGCCTGACGCGAAACACATAACCCCATAAAGATCGCCCATAACGAATCCGTGACGTGGAGGTAAACGGCCTCGATAGTGAAACATCTGCCACAGCTAACGAAAAAAAAAAAATAATAAGCCACCTGGCCGCTGGTGGCACCGAGCGACCAGTATCGCGCGACCCCCGGCCATCCCGAACGATGAACCAACTATTACCCCTGGCTATAAAGTTTATAGCATAAGCCTACGTCGATTGTTTACTTCGGTGCGGATTTATATTGACAAAAGTAGATTAATATTATAACCAAATTAGCAGATTTTTTTAAATAGAAAAATTATTTTATTTAAACTTTATATGGAACTAGATTTTACTTACGACTTCGCTCGCATTAATGTTAGATTTATCAAGCACATCGGACGATCAATAAAAAGATTATCCCTCTCTTTACCCCACTTCCAATAAGGTTTTCGCGAGAAAAAGTAGCCTATCAATTCCGAATTTCATCATAATCTATTCAGCGGTTTAGGAGTGAGAGTGTAACAAACAAACAAAGTCAATGTCGCATTTATAATATTCGTAAGGATTTAAAACTTGAAAAATTATATATCACTTTTACTTTCTGGCTCTCAATTGTATTTTTAGATTTTCAACTTGAGGGTGTTAATTAACAAGTCCGAGCGACTATCACTATACAAATAATTTATATAATCTCCATATACGAATACCTTGTTTGCCTTTCATACATCTACAACTAAATTTGTAAGGGGTTCGGTGAACCCCTGATCTACATTATCTAAGTTATTATTGTCAATGGTCAATATGTTCCACTAATTGATAGATTTAGGGAGCAAGTTAATTTTAAATATAAAAATTCATAGAGTAAAAAATCTATCATTGATACCACATCCTCCTACGTGTATACGCAAGATAAGTTGACGCCAGGTGAACATCTTAACGTTGGAAGTTGACAACTATATGTAGGTTAGAGTTGACGACTCTTTCTGAAAACGATCGATTCCTGAATATGAGCGAATCGATTTAAAAAAGAGGAGATCCAAAGATCGATTCATCATAACTATTTTTTTTTTAGATTTGTTTTACTTACTTATATTTTGAATATACAAATAATCATAACAAACAAATAGAACACACCACAATAATCGATTTTATCATTCTATATATGTGAAAAATGATTATTTATATATATGTTTGGATAAAACATTCAAATAAATGTAAGTAATGTATTATGAAAATAGATAAGAATCGAACTTCAATTTACAAGGGTTAATATCCATTCAGGATTGTGAATCGGTTTATAGGCGATTTTTAACCTAAAAAATCGATTCTTCGATTAATCGATCTCAAATCGCCACCCCTAAATAAGAGGGCCACAACAAATTTAGCATTCAACCCACTCGTACTTAGCGACGAAACAATGAGGTTATGTAAAAAAAATGTTACACAGTTGTTTTTTTTTCCTTTTTTAATTCATTATAGAAAGACGGTAGATAATACTGTCTGCTTTCGGGACCCAATTAAGAAACGATAACAACCTGTTTAGAGTCGCAGCTGCTGTGTGATCTAAGTTTTAAAGTTACAAAACTGATGAGTTTTATGTGTCTATTCAAATAGACTCGGGGAACAGTTTGACGATAGTGTGATTTTATACGCGTATTGATTGATTAAATAATAATCATATAATTGTGATTAAAAACTAAATTATATTCTAATACTTTGAGGTTTTTTTTTATGGAATAGGGGGGAAACGAGCAAGCGTGTCACCTGATGGTCATCGCTACCCATGATCACCCACAACACCAGAGGAATCGCAGGTGCGATGTCGGCCTCTATAGGAGGGACTGGCTCTCTAGTGCAAGTACCGGAACAAACCTGGCGGCAGATTTTCAACTTGAGGGTGGTAGCTAGCTAGGCGGGTATTAGAGAAAGCCCCACCACCATACTATACTTTCCTTACGATAATTTTTCGTCACTGAAAGCTCACGCTCATTATAAATGGTCGTATCCGAACTCACGGCTCTTGCCGCTGCATTCCTACACGCTACTACTGAGATATCATCGCTTCAAAAATATATAAAAATGTGCAAATAAATTCCAAACTTTTAACATAGACTTTTCATAATTTATAATAATAACTTCGAAACGGGTACTCGTAAAAATGTATTTTTAAACAATTCTCGCATCTGAAATATTTCGCCTTTATACATGTAAATGTATATATATTATGTTCCTTTTTGTATTGGAGTGAAAGTTGAGTTAAAAATGACAACATTCGTAAATTCTTAGAAGTTTTCAAAGATTATCTTCAGCTGAAAATGAAAATCGAAATAACAAAAACCATTTCCTGTTTTTAAATAGTGGACCACGTTATAATGTTGGGTAAATACATTTTCGTTTTTCTATATGGTACTAATTCTACCCCCAGGATAAGAAAAAAATGTTTTTACTCTACCCTGATTGTTTCTCAAAGAAGATTTTATCGCAATGCCATATCTTAATTCTTGATCAAAATGAATGAATAAATAATTTTGCAAAGCTTATGTTTTCCGGTAGAGGTTAAAAATCCTTAGTAATATTATAGATGCGAAAGTGAATTTCTTTATGTGTTACGCTTTCACGCCTAAACAGGTGAATCGATTATGATGAATTTTGGTATAGAGATAGATGGGACCTTGGAAACGGTGCTAGGCTACCTTTTCTCGTTAAAAACTTATTGAAAGTGGGGTAAAGACAGGCATAAACTTTATATGAAACTGTTTATTTCGTCGACCGATTTGTTTGGTAAAATCAAATATTAACGCGAACGAAACTTATGTAAAAGCTAGTACAGATATAATCCCATAAATTATATACACTATTGTATTATTTGTTCAACAATGTTCTTTATTTAAATTCGTGACCGGGACCTTAATTTAACCTAAATCTCTCGTGTTGTGATTTTAACTTTAATTTATAAAGTTTCTTTATTTAGTCCCATCAGTACCATTTTCTGTAATATTATTTGTATCTGACGTAAAATAGTTTGATTATTGTGCACGTCACTCTAAATTCCGTTTTCTGACTCGACAGTGACCACAGATAATACATCAACATTTAACGTCATAGCACAAGATTATACGTGTATGTGTTTACATCAGCGTCCTAGTAGTATTGGCCAGAATCAATATTTGTTTCCTTTTTCATTCAAGTCTTAACTGCGTAGCCAGAATAAAATCCGATGTCATTCTTATGTCACTCAATGTCTAAACGACGTGCAAATTTGACAGGGAATTATTATAGGAATCTCAAATTCAATTAGTACAAGGCCACAGAGTAAAACAAAGAAATTCATTATCATTACATCGAGAGAAAAACCAAGCTCGCTATAATACATCCCAGATATAAAATACAGAATATATATACAACTGTATTATTCGCAAATACTTAATACTGTTACGATGTAATATGTTTTATATATACTAGCTATTTCCGCAACTTCGTTCGGTTGTAACATAAAATTATCTGATCACTCGCCCGTTTTTGTAAATTATTCAAAACAGCTTTCCTCCTATTGGTGGTAGCGCGATGTTAAACAGCCTGAAGCCTTCCTCAATGATTTCTCTTTTATATACAAAAATATATTTTTAAATGCGACTGCACGTACTTAAGATTAACGCGTTTAAACACGTAAACTTTTCCGTTTAATGATATTAATGTAGATAAGATGCATATAAGACAGTCCTTTGGAACTTTCACCCAAAGTCTACATGCATCCACGTGACGGCAAGACGCGACGGAACGGTGCGTGTGCGGTAGGTCATGACAAAATGGTCGCCCGACGCAGGTGTCGAACGCACCGCTCCTGGTTGCGTGTATTCGCGACCGGGCCACGCAACCGAGCGGATGTCTGTTGAACTCACTGATTTTTTTGCACATGGCGTGGTCATACGTATTTATTTCTTAATTTTGACACTAAACCATCACTACTATTCATGACTACAAAAACATAAATTAACATAATTAGTAGGTTGTTAATTTACTAAAGTTTTGGCCAAAATAAAACCTACAGCCGTAAAAAGGGTCAAGGAACACACAGCTGCACTTAAAAAACAACATATACACAAGGCGAGGCCAAAGCAAAATTTCTGATTGAAGAGGGTCCTAATCATTGGATAGAATTACATGAGCCAAAAATTCCTACCACAGATCGTTTCTACCATCCTAGAATTGTATGGGAAGCGATCGAAAGAAAAAAGTACAAAACTTTTAATCTGGATGACGGACTAAAATTATTTACGGCAAGGAATCCAGTGATTGGATAACTCAAGACTCGGATGCGATCGATGCATGTGTTGTCTGATACAGTGAGTGTAGTATGCCGGAACAATATTATTGATAATGGGGGTAGTTATTAGAAACTGCCCTCTCTGAGGAAGACACCGCAACATTTCGGTCGGATATTGACCACGGCCTGTGTAACCAGGCGGAAACATCGAGCAATTAATAAAAAGTAAACCGCAATTTAGACCAGCCTTTAATATCTATATTAAAAGGTACACAATACGCGAAAGTCAAAGTCAAAGTGTTAGGTTGTTAATTATCCGTACCGTTAGGTTCGCGACCACTACACACATTTTTTTTTATATAATAAAGGTTTAGCGCTATGGCCACAATCTCACCTGATGTTATATAACAATATTAACGATATGGCCCAAGATGGTGGACACGCAAACATTGTGGAAGGACGAGCTTTCAAGCGCAACTGCCAGAACAGCCTTATAGTACAGTATTCGGCGACAGATTTTCAACGAGGTTGGTAATTAGCCAGGCAGGCATTAGAAAAAGCTATGTTTTCATAACGATGTTTACCCTCACCGAAAGCTCAAGCTTATTGTAGGTGAATTCGAAGCCCGTACACACTATCGACTGAGCTATCATCACTTCAAATGGTGGTTGAACTTTTACAGTTACTTTCTATCGGTGTGTCGTTTTTTATATCTAAGGTTTAGCGTTATGGCCATAATCTCACCTGATCTTAAGTGACGATATGGCCCAAGTTGGTAGACACGCTAAACCTGTGGAGGAACTGGCTCTCAAGTGCAGCTGCCGGAACACACCTATTGGTATTTGGCGGCAGGTTTATGACTTGAGGGTGATAGCTACCCAGGTGGGCATTAGAAAAGGCCCTACCACCATGCTATGGTTTCCTCACGATGTTTTCCTTCACCAAAAGCTCAAGCTCATTGTAGGTGCTTGGATTCGAACTCACGTCGCTTGATGCGAAGTCGTACACACAGCCACTGAGCTATCATCGCTTCATAGCTTTATTTGCATTAAGCATACCACCAAGCACCATGAAATCAACCTAACGTGGTACTATAAAAAGATAAAATTGCTTCCAAATCCCGTTTCGCAAACTACAAATTATCCTGTAGAATTTTAAGTTGTTCTAAGAATTCACTGCTAAGCCTTCCTTTTTAAAACACATACCTACATATCATAAACTTTATTATTCAGTTTCGAATAACATAAATTATACAGTTTAGGATTAACATTGTGCATATCCTGCCGAATCGTTTTGCATTCTATATTCAGACAGTTTTGATTTATTCAGTATCGTGTATTCATATATGCTAATTTAATTGGGATATTTGAGAGCGAATAGCATCTATATCGGCACGTCACCTGACAACAATCATTAGGGTTTCTCCAGATTCAAGAACGCGATTTGAAAGCAATGGTGGCTCCGTTGGTAGTGTCTACGGACGCCGCATCAAGAAACGTGAGTTCGAATCCAATGAAGGAAAACATCGTGATGAAACTATAGTAAAGGGCTTTTTCTAAGGCCTATCTGGCTAGCTACCACCCTCAAGTTGAAAATCTGCCGCCAAATACCTATAAGATGTGTTCCGGCAGTTGCAACTTGAGAAGGAGTCTCTTAGAGGTTTAGCGTGTCCACCACCTTGGGCCACATCGTCACTTTACATCAAGTGAAATTATGACCATAACGTTAAACCTTATCTATATTAAAAAGGATTGGTGGGTTCCATTTGAATCAAAGTCTAAAACGATCGGCACCAACACACACATTTTTCCGATACTTATTTGTGCCATACCGTGAAGTTGTGGAATCGTCTTCCTGTCAGTATGTTCTCCCCTTCCAATGGATACTGGATCCTTCATAATAGGAATAAAAAGGTACCTAAACAGGCCAGTATGACAGCGGTGAATGACAGTGTATTTTTAATCATTGTCAGTCGCCACTGATTTGGATTGTGCCGTACTAACATCAAATGCAGTCCAGTCACTTTGTTAAACTAACACTCATTCATAACGATGCCTCAAAAACTCGTGGTCCTATTGACTTAAAATTTGGCATAGAATGGCCTTTTCACAATCTGGACATCCACTAAGAGCGGAGTTTAAGATCACGAGCTGATGAGGGGGAAAACGCAAACCAAGTCGCAACCAACCAACCGCTAGTCTGTAAATTAAAATGAATATTTGATAATAAGAAATTGTTAATCTTCCACACCGTTTGAAAATTGACACGTGTATGCATTTTTTATACTTTCGTACTTTTCTCTTACGCAATAAATGGAGCTGCAACTTCAAGTAAGCCAACAAGTTTATTCAATTATTATTTTAATATCCCTTATACATTATCTATATAAATAAATACACATAAAAAATATCTAATAGACATGCAATTGCTAGGGGCTCTTTACAAATCCTTATTTAACGTTACCTTCACAGAGTGCAATATTATTTTCATTATGCATATAATTTCTTATTACAAAACCAGTTTACTTACGAAAAAATCAATAAAAAGTATTTATTAAAACATTTTGAAAACGTTACAATAATTAAAAATCTTCATTTGAATGTTCACGCCGTTAAATTCTTTTTAACGGCAGTTTTTAAAATGAATTAACACGGTTGTTATGCGCCTGGTATTATGAGCAGTAATTTATAGTCGCTGTCTCGTATTTCCGGGTGGCTGAGTTTTACCCCTACGATGGAATACCATAAGCATAAATGCTCAAGAATAAATTATATGATTTGCTGAATTATCAATACTGAACTATAAATATAAATTCTAACAATATTATAACTGCGAAAGTGAGTTAGTTTGTTTGTTATGCTTTAACGCATAAACCGCTGAATCGTTTATAATGAATTTTGTTATAGAGATAAATAATAGTACCTTGGAGACGCAGACTACTTTTTCTCGTGAAAAACTTATAGGAAGTGGTTAAAGAAAGAGATAAACTTTGTATGAAACGTTGACAAAATCGATATTAACTTGCGTTCACCGAGGTATCAATCATTATTGAAAATTTGAGAAAATTCTTATAAAGTGCCAACATTGTATAGAACCTTCCTTGTTCCTACTTTATACGTTTTATATTTCTTCTCTTTTAAGTAAATAGTTGTACCTAAAACAGCATTCTTAACTTTCAACTTATTATAAATAAAAGTATGACCTCAACAAAGGCCTAATGAAATACTAACGTCAGAGAGGCGTGAAAACTAAAACGCATGTGTACTATAGGCAAAAATTACTATTATCTAAATGAAGGTATTGAAAGACTGGGGGCGCGTTATCTCTGATACGGGTGGGCCCACTGAGCACTGAGCCCTGCAATGTCAACGCACTCGCACCCCCGTGTGTTTAACGTTAAAAAAAACAGGATTTCGTTAGACAGATGTTCTTCGATGAAATTCTTTAACCACGCTATATGCTTATCTTCGTTCTGACTCTTTAGCAGGGTTGTCATAATTTTTCTATACTTAGACGCGTTTTAAAAAGTGGGTGAGCATTTTAAAGTAAACCTCTTTTAATGTAGTCCCTGCCTTAAATCAGTAACGTTAGCAAAATTAATTATTGCTTTAATCGAACATAGAAAATAGGTTATGACGTCATGACCATGTGACGTAGTGAATTTTTTTATCACCTGTACAACTAGTGTATATAACCGACGAGCTGATTTCACTACTATTTATGTCAATATCAAATCGACTTGTTTTCAAGTTGAATGAACTATGGACACCGGTGCTTATCGCGCGATGCCATTTTTAGCAATGACATTTATTTTGTACTGTTAATTGTACACGGTTTAGTAAAAACATATATCAACTAATCGAATCAAAACCCAATTATATAAAAGGCAAAAACTCTTGATACAAATTCAACAAAACGGTAAAAATATCCATGATTTTTTCCGATCAGCTAATAAATCGCGCAGTTTCTTAATAATATAATCTTTCGAACATATAATAAATAAACTAAACTCATTAAATAGCTAATTATTAACCGTTTCTAATGCATTAATAACGTTATATTGGCTAAATATATCATATATATTATAGCCCTATGTTTCTTAGTTTAGAAAAAAAAACACCGAAAACAGATCATAAGTACCAGGTGAGCATAAGGTCACGAGAGTCTGTAAGGACGGTGGGGTAACGACCGGGCACCGCTACGCGCCAGTTTCGGGGGTCGACGACCGCGCCGACGGACGACGTCCTGGGACGGCCACTACCGAACTCTGCGTAAGTATGCTGCCCTGGTACTAGACGAGAATTTTTCTTACTCAATACAAACAAATACCTTTTTTTTTATTCCACTCATCAGTTTAACAATTAAAAATTAACGATATAATCAACACAGGCATAGATTTAATATAAAAAGCACGCAATAAATTAAACACGTGGCTTATTTGAGAAAACACAAGATCAGAAATACGCCGCACCGCGCCCATCCCTCGGCTAACGCGAGCGATCACCCTAAGGGTTGAAAGAGGCACCCCTAATATTCGAGTTAAGGATATAACCCCTGTAAGGTCACCAAGACGAAATTCTATTTCAAGGTGGCACAAATAACAACAGTATATGGTTTATACAAATTCCAAAGTAAATACCAACTCCACATCTCTATTTTATTATTCGTTACATATCAACTATGTTATAATTATATAAAATAAACTCTATACAAACTTACCTCTCTATAACTCCACAAATAATAAACGAATGTTTTAATAAGCTCAAAGTCGAAACAAGATTTATGTAAAGATGAATCAGAATGTAAACACTGCGCAAATATAATAATTATATACAATAGTAAATTATAAACAAAAACTCTTTTCAAACTTCGTGTATACGAATGTATTCATTAGCGAATAATACAGAATCTATGACAAACAATTTAATATTGCTGTTCCCAAACATGCATTACATAAAACTACGCAACCTCATAACTACTTTCCTACTATAAAACAGATCTGAGAATCAAAACATACAACATAACCGATACAAAAACAATCACCATTGTTTGTTTTGACAAATTCTACGCAACAAAACTGAATAACATGATTTGTAACATGTAATGTAATAACATGATCAATGGCAAATAAGACGTTGGCGCATTTCAAATCGCAAATCTAACTAAAGATTTTTGGCGCTTATTGCGAGATTTTAATGTCTCATGTTGCGAATTTTATTTTAATTCATAATCTTCCGTTTTTTGCCTCCATGTTTTGTAATATTGGTAGCATTTTAAATGCCACAGTTTTGTTATTATAGTACATAAATTAATTTAAAAAATGGTTAGTGATTAAGACAACAGCACAGAAGTGAAAACTTCATCAAGGAAGGTTAATTAATCATATTTCATACTGATATTATAAATACCAAGGTGAGTTTGCTTGTTTTTTGCTACGCTTCACGCCGAAACAGCTGAATCGATTGTAATATTTTTTGGCACAGCGATAGATGGGATCCTGGAGACTAGATAGACTACTTTTTCCCGCGAAAAACTCATAGGAAATGGGCTACAGAAAGGAATAAACTTTGTAATGTAACTTTTTTTTATTATATTCGACTATTTTGATTTGATCTGATTTGAATTCTATAATCTACGCGAATAGAAATACTTAAAAATCATGTTTGGTTAAGAAAGGAAAAAATACTTTGCCATTAAATATGGCCCATCAAGGTCTCAATTTTACCACAATATTTGATATCGATAAACGAAAACAAAATAACCTAGTGGCAATTACTTACCTAAAAACAAGACACTCAGGATGAAAACCAGTCTGTTAGATACTGTCCATACCTTCCCTCACCGTCAAATTCCCAGTCATACTCAAACATTCGTACTGTCAGAGCCTAGGAACAGCGCCCACACTTCCAGTCACACAATTATGTCTACGTCATGCAGAATTTCGTAAATATTCACGACTCATTACAAGGATTTCACAAAACAACCCAGATATTATGAAAAATAGTACAAATACATACAAATGAATAAAAAATAAAACTACATACAAATAGATAAACCGCTAAATAAGATTTAATGCTATTTTTATGAAATTTGAACTTGACAAGGGATATGAAATACATTGGAGTTACAGACTCGACTCAATGACCTTTTTTGTAGTTAATTTGACCTTTTAAAAGAACCAGCAAGTCCAAAATGCTAAAAAAAAATACATGGTAAACTGATAATAATGGGCAAAAAACTGTTGTTAATGTTAATTTAATGAATAATTTTTGAATTTAGCAAAGGAATAAAATCATAAGTAGGATTTCACTAATACCTCAAAATTTTTGTTTAATATGGACTACAAGATTTACCGGTGGAAATGATAAAAAAAAACTGGGATAAAATAAAACAACGTAATACACACATTAAAAAAAAACCCAAAAATGCATAATCGTCGCCAAATATCAATAGGCGTGTTCCGCCAGTTGCACTTGAGAGCCAGTCCCCACAGGTTTAGCGTGTCTACAAACTGGGGCCGTATCGTCACTTAAACTCAGATGAGATTATGGCCATTACGCTAAAACCTAAACTATAAAAAAAACACTGACCGTTAAGTTGTATGTAATTTATGGAACACATGTTGAATGAGCTGTCGGTATCTTTTTATTTATTTAAACCATTTTACAGAATGGGCACACATGGCTTCGTTTCGATCGTCGAGGTAATTTTTATAATCTTATCTCTTTCCAAACGACGGTTGTTGTGATTTCCAATAACATAGTGTTGGACCGCCCTTTGCACCATTCACGGAATCAAACAGAATCGACTCTAAACTCAAATGACGGCAAAAACAACTTTGTTCACCATAAAAATGAGTGTTCAACAACTTGTTTACACATGTTTTTGTTCTAAACAAACTCAATGAAAATGTCCCTTTTTTGTAATGCTGTTATTGCTCGCCAGTTATATATATATATATATATATATATATATATATATATATATATATATAACATTTGAATTTGTACTTATCTTGTCCCATTTTAAAGTTTTATCTATTCGCTTCAAATAGATCTCTATTATATATAAGTCAATGTATACCTAATTAACAATAAAAATAAAAATTTAATACCATTTGATGCAAATCACAATATTAACCGAGATATCGAGATATAAAAAAGATATGAAGGTAGGTCAACTAAAGTGAAATCATTTCCAAAGTTTGTAGACTTTATCGCTAAATGGATTAATAGTATATACAAATCAAGTGTCACGGTTCGTAAGGGCCATGCAAACGTGACCGGCGACATGTCGCATGCGGTCGCGCACCTTTCCTAACGCTTTCTATCCTACAAAAGGGTCCCCTCATGTTTCCTGATGTGATAACAGTTTCGCCAATGTCGACACCTCGTTCATTGTATATTTATTTATACTGGTAATTGCCCAATGAACTAAATTCACACATTTTATTACTATTATTTACTAAAAAGTTATTACGCGAATAGAGTAAGGTCCGGACGCATGCCTCTCATCAAGTTTGCATTTGTTATGAGAAAAATTGTATCACCCAATAACATAAAGTGTGAATCGATCGAAGATTTGCACCCTCGTTGACGGAATGTGAACGGGAACCGAACTCAGCGGAGAGCTATCACAGACCATTTAGAACTGAACATAATGCGATCAAGCATGTTCTATAAAAACGTATTAATATATAAATAGGTGTACTTATGGACCCGTATTTAATTATGCGTTTATATCGAGTCCAAAGAGACAAAGTTATAACGAATCTGTAATTTATGTCGCAGAGTAGTATTAGCGATTCTTACCGCATTAACCGTGAAGAAATATAACACAAGCCTGTATTTATCCATGATTCAAAAGTACGCGAAATAAAAATGATTTAGGTATTCTATTCATACATTTTATCGTAGCGTTGTACAATTTAAAAAAGGTCAATCTCATAGACCTTTTTTATTAACGTGGTGTTTAAAATCCTATTCTTTACAGATTACTTCAAGTCAAAGCGAGTTTCATCGGGTGCTAATTACCCAACACTACTCACTAAAGCGCACCACAGCGACACTTAGAACTCCCATGTTGGCAGAGACCAAGGGGAGTACACACACTTCTACTTGATATTAGACCTAGAGTTATGTAATTTATTAGAGGACATCGCTGCTATGCCAGACTACAAGCCCCTCGGGCAGCTGGATACTTGTTGATCCTGCAATATGATAAATCAAAAGAGAATGTCAATGACGTGCTTTTTACTATGTATATAAGGGTCACGACTTTTTCATGTAAAAATCACTACCAACCGCCGTACTGTTGCTTAATATGCACCGGCTAACCCCGAGATGACAAAAACTTAATAAACTAAACTTATAGGAGATATTAATATTATAATCTATTAGCTTTTACCTGCGGCTTCGCTCGTGTTGATATTGATTTTGTCAAACAAATCGGGTAACGAAATAAAAAATTTCATACAAAATATATTCCTCTGTTTACCCTAGTTAGAACTAGTTTTTTCCACGAAAAAATAGCCTACCTCCGTTTCCAGGTTCCCATCTATCTCTATACCAAAATACATAGTAATCGATTCAGCGGTTTAGGCCTAAAAGCATAATAAACAATCTCACTTTCGCATTTATAATATTATTAAGGAAGTATACTAAAGTAAATAAGTTGGTTAAAACGCAGTATTGAAAAATGTTGCAAAAAGCGGCAAAAATTAGTAATAATTTTTAGTTTCATGCGAACGAAGTCGCGAACACAGCTACTATTACATATTTTTAGTGACAATAATTCACAACGTAATGCTTAGTGTCACATATTAATCTTTTTATACGAAAATTTTGTTAATAAACTAGTGAATAATAATGAAAACGTCAGTCTCCAGAAATTGCATACACCCGATATATTAGTCTGACAAGGGCGACATACAATAATTAGGTACAGGAATAATACATGGCCCTGTTGAATTGACTAAGGCCATTATCAACTGAGCCATTACTAAGGCCAATTATTATACCATAACATTGTTGTATAACATAACGGGCTTCGTAATCATTGAACGCATCATCGTCACGCGGAAGCGGCCGGTGCAACGTTATGCATTGTACAAAGAAACCCCACTACAACTTTAGTTTTTCTCTAACTAGCCGTATATTAAACGTATGTTCCAGGAAGCTGTTATATCTTGAGTACATTATTGCTAATCGTGACTTACGAATAATTTCAAGAATGATTAATTATCAACAAACGATTGGCAGACTGACTGTATTCTAATTGGCTTTTGAACAATATTCTTGAATCTCCAAAGGTTAATATGATATAACAAATGATTTAAAGGAATCCGATGAATTAACACGTTTAATCTTGGGCAGCATAGTAACATCTCGGTATCTGGTGTTAAGTACAGTACAATCCAAATCAGCGACGACTGACAATGAACTGATAATTCAGTCAGTCGTTGCTGTCATGCTGACTTGTGTAGGTACCACTTCACCTCTCTATTGAAGGACTCCATGTCTTATAGCTCCACGGCACGATACAATAAAAATACTTGGCAAATAAATTGTAGTCACTGTGAAGCTTTGTCACCAAAGCCGCGTTTATCAATACATATTCACTCTTCTTTCATTTTATTAGTCACACACTCCATCCATCTTTTCTTTAGCCTCCCTCTCCTTTTCCATCCTTAAACATTCATATTCATTACTTTTCTCACCACGTCCGCTTCTTCTCGTTTCATGGCATGTCCGTACCAAGACAAACGATTTCCTTTCAACTTCTCTACCACTGGCACCAATTTTAAACTCACTCTTACTTTTACACACTCATTCCTGACTTTATCCACTCTTGTAACATCACACAGTTATCTCGACATTCGCATTTCTACTGCATTTATCAGTCTTCTTACAAGCTTAGTTACCTATATGGTCAGGTCCTACAATGGACTTATATATTCTGCCCTTCAATTTAAAGAGGCCGATGAAGTTCTACTTGAAAAAATAAACGTTTCCAAAAACACGACTGAAGACTGACAACTGTCGTGTAAATCGGGTATTTGCACGAACCACAAATTTACAGTCTCGAAAATTTGAACGTAGCCCACTTTGACCTTAAATGTTTCCATGTTAATTGCGAAATTTGGTATTCATATCTCAAGTTATAATAAACTTTCCTGAACTTAATTTTTATATCGAGAATTATATTGCAATGTTATTAAATATTTAGTCAACGTACTTTGTCGGACTATCTATACTAACATAGTACAGCAGAAAAGTTTCTTTGTTTTTACGCGCTAATCATAGAAACTGCAAGTCAAATTTGGCAAATTCCTTTAGCATTTGACAGCCGGATTCCTGGGAAAGAATATAAGCTATCTAACATCAATCTACGACCGTTGAGAGCCGACCAAAAAGAGAAATAACTCTTACCGAAAAGGATGTTCTGTATGTACTTATGTGTGTGCGTAATTTTCTATCAAACTGACTCGCTATTGCACACAAGTGAAATTGTAAAAAATACTTAGGAGCATGTTTATCTAGAAACTCCTTAGTTAGTTCTAACAGTAGAGCCGTCATGTTAGAGCTGTATTCGAAGATGAGAAATATAATACGAAATAAGAACTAATGGCGGACCGAAAATAAATAAACATTCTTGATACATACAATAATTACCATTGTTAATTAAAACAAGCTACTTTATGTGTGTGAGAAATATACCAAATTTCCGTAAGTACACAATACAATTTTTTCCAAGTTTTAGGTATGTTTCGGTTTAGGTCAAAACTGCGACCCAAACCGAAAGTTCGTTTTCGTTTTCAGATGTAAATCCTGTTTCTGCCGGACAATAGAAACAACATAAACAGCGCTTAGTTATATGTAATGTCGTTATTGTTACTTCAATTATGACGTCGTTAACTAAAATTGATGACGTCAATAATAATATTTTATGACGTCGAAGAGGAATGTGATGATGTGAAAAAAGTGAAAGTTTCTATGAATTAAGCTCTTTTATTTAAGAAACATTAACTGTGCCCTCGACTTCGTAGGCGTGGAATTATATTTTATTATATATATATCGGAAACAATACGTACTAATTTGGACGAACAGTACCTACTACATATACATTGAAGAACAGAACAGTGTATATATATATATATATATATTGTGTATGATAGCCAGATTCATAAAGACTCACAGATTAACGCATTTAAACAAACAAACATAAAACCTCTTCTGCTTTATTATAGAGAGTGAGGAATCCTGAACACATGTGACAATAGAGATAATTAACTAATCAACACAGCAGAATTCGTTGGTTACGCGACATCTCTTTGTTCTGTGAATAGGTGACTGGGATCCTCGATTTACTGTGGTTCGCGTGACACAATCAAGCCAAGACGGTAAGATACCGGGTTCCTGTTGTTATTTAACTATAATAAATCTATTTACGGGTTATCTTCTAGCCTGGAAGGCTCAGAGGAGTATGCATAACTGGCCTAGTTTGAACCAGGAGTCTATATATTGATAGGTAAAGACCAAAACAGTTTTGCAGCTTTACCTCGCGTTGCCCACGAAACATTAAATCTTAAAATTTAATTGTTTGACTTATAACTTAAACAATTAACAAAAATGTTTATACATCATTTGATAAACAAGGGATTTCTCCGTCATAAAAGATATTATTTTTTCCCCTCTGTATTTAATAAATATCTAAAAGTTCTTGTGATAAACAATGTAGTATCAATTTATATGTTACACTTTTAACTGTTTAACCGAATGAATCACGAAAACGTTAAGTTTCATAGTTGCAACCTACCTTTTTTTTGACATTCAACAAAAAAGCGCTTGATCACAATCTCATCTGATTGTAAGTGACGATGTGGTCTATGATGGAATGCGCTTACTCAGCAAGTTCCTGTTCACTCTCTGTTTGAATACTCTCAGATTGTGGGATATAGGAAAGACAGACGCCGATAGTGAATTCCATACATTTTTAACTGTTTAACCGAATGAATCACGAAAACGTTAAGTTATGTGGTTGAAATCTATTTTTTTTACATTCAACAAACAAGCGCTTGACCACAATCTCACCTGATGGTAAGTGACGATGTGGTCTATGATGGAACGCGCTTACTCAGCAAGTACCTGTTCATTCTCTGTTTGAATACTCATAGATTGTAGGATATAGGAAAGACAGACGCCGGTAGTGAATTCCACTTGCATGCAATGCATTATAAAAGTATCTGCAAAACGCTTCGTGCGGATCGGCGGAATATCAACTATATACGGGTGGAAACCCTCGCGGCGTCTGGTCGTCCTCGGATAAACTTAAAACACGATTTATGAATTATCTCAACCTTTCCGTAATTTGATAAAATAAATTTTATCAAAGCGTCTCCTATGTCTGGGAATGTACATAAATTATTTTCATGGAAGGTATTATTACCACAGTATGCTTGAAACTTGTTGAATCTGTACAGGTGATATATTTGCAATAAACTACGACATTCAAACAGTCTTGCATCTGACGTCACTCAAACACTGATTTAATAACTAACTACTCTGACTACTTTTATTAAAGACATAAGTCAACATGATCTAAGTATCTCTATGACTTATACTAAGGTAAAGAAAAATCCAAAAACAGCATTCACCATCGAAAAACCGTGACCGTCACTGTCGTGCCGGTTTATAAGCCTCAGTAGGGTATACCATCGTTCAGTGGTTCCCAAAGTTGACTAAACTCCGGCTCGTCTTACAAAAACTTTGAAATTCTCACTCATCCCTTGGTTTTCATGTTAAATTTAATTGTAACGTTTATTGGAAATATAAATTAGTCAAGACTTACCTCCTGTTCCGAGCACTTTGAGCAATTCGAAATGTGATATGTCCACTTTAGATGCACCGTTCAGATTAACTGAAAACAAAGACAATTTTATCAATAAACAATCTACACTTACAACATCACATTAGACTACAAGCAAGTGAATCATATCCATTGGTGTACTTCCTCTTGAGGACCATACAAGTATAGGTAAGCAGAATTTTAGTGATTTTTGACTCCTGACTTCCTAGGCTCACGTAAGCATTGGTATATCCTTACTAATAATATAAATGTGAAAGTGAGTTTGTTTGTTACACTTTCACGCCTAAACCGTTGAATCGATTATAATGAATTTTGGTATAGAGATAGATGGGAACCTGGAAACGGTGATAAGACTACTTTTTCTGGCGAAAAACGTATTGGAAGTGTGGTTAAGTGAGGGATATACTTTGTATGAAAGTTTTTATTGCGACATCCGATTTGTTTGACAAAATCTACATTAACGCGAGCGAAGTCGCAAGTAAAAGCTAGTTTATTCTATATTTATCATAAAACACCACATGAGAACGATTACGCATTAGCAAATATTTTTGGGATTTCCTGAATATTATTTCCGCTATCGAGCATAAACAAGTAAGATTACCATATTCTGATATATTACATTTTGCAGGGAAATCGGTATCAGTAAATAAATAAATATTTCTGACGTAATTACCTTCTAGAACGTTTCGTGTGATAAAAAAAAATAAGTTAAGCCGTGATCCCCACTCCTCCTTCTTTTACGTAATACGTGAATAGTCCCTGATAATGCGTAATCACAATGTCCGAGCTAATGCCACCTGAAGGCGATGTTGCGATACACATCAGACGACAAGAACCTTCGAATACCACAAAGACACCATGGCGATCCCAAATCTGCCGTACTGCCCGAGTCCAGAGACAGCGTTCACACCTTATAATGCACTGACGGTACAGTTGATAGTACGGTAAGCGATGATAGCTCAGTGGTAGTGTGCACGACTTCGCGTCAAGGGACGTGGGTTCGAATCCAAGCACCTACAATGAGCTTGAGCTTTCGGTGAAGGAAAACATCGTGAGGAAACCATAGCATGGTGGTAGGGCTTTTTCTAATGCCCGCCTGGGTAGCTACCACCCTCAAGTTGTAGACCTGCCGCCAAATACCAATAGGTGTGTTCCGGCAGCAGCACTTGAGAGCCAGTTCCTCCACAGGTTTAGCGTGTCTACCTACTTGGGCCGTATCTCACTTAAGATCAGGTGAGATTATGGCCATATCGCTAATCTTAAGTATAAAAAAAAAATACAAGAGTTGGAAGATCTGTTATAAGTCTGACCTTTCAGTGAAAACAACATCGTGATAAAACCGTAGCCTGTTGGTAAGGCCTTTTCTAATACCAACCTGGCTAGCTACCACCCTTCTTTTTATTAACGTGATATTTATAATCCCAATTTTTACGGAGTTCCTCATCGCAACGCGCAAACGCATTACCCGAACTTAGGTCAAATTTGTTAGGGGCATGTGATGTCTTATTGGATGCTAATCACCCGACACTACCCACTAAAACGCACCACAGCGACACTTCAAACTCCCATGTTGCCACACACCAGGAACAGCTTTCGCAATTCTTCTAGTGTCTAGCTGCCACCCTTAAGTTGAAACTGCCACCTATAGGTATGCCTCACTAGGCAGCGTGTCCACTATCTTGGGCCGCATCGTCACATAACATCAGGCAAGATTGTGGCCATACAGTAAAACCTATAAAGTGTTTTAAAAAAGCCAAAAAATACCTCTGAGCGAATACCGCATAACCGTATACCGGTTGAGTTATTTTCACTTTAAAATAGTAATATTTAAAAACAAACCGCGATAAGTATGATATACATTTACATAAGAATTGGCGATATGCAAACAATCGCTTATGTTACCGGCTTGGTGAGGCGCTCTACCAAGCAGCACAATGACGACAGTTCGTTGACATCCCTTTTGTAATTATAATTCTATCATTTAAAACATTTCAGTCGGAAATATTACGAAAATTTATTTACCTTCGACAAATACAATTCCATTAAAGTATATACACGTATTTTCATAACAACGAAGTCTAACCGTCGGGATTTTAACGTAGTGCGAAAGTCATTGAAGGTAGGAAAATAAATTTTCACTATTTTTTCTTTACTCCACAAACCTAATAAGAATTAACTTGATCTGATGTTAAGTAGTTTTTAACTAGATTTTAAAAAGCATACACAGGTTGTCCCGAATTCATAATCAAGCAAAAATAGCGTCAAACCTATTAGACTGCATATTACCACATAAAATGGAGCGATGATAGCTTAGTGGTAGTGTGTACGGACGCCGTGTTAAGGGAGTGGATTCGAAAACATCGTGAGGAAACAATAGCATGGTGGTAAGGTTTTTTTTAAGCCCGCCTAGCTAGCTACAACCCTCAAGTTGAAAATCTGCCGCACTAATAGGTGTGTTCTTATAGTTGCACTAGAGAGCCATTTCCTTTACAGGTTTAGCGTGTTCACCGACTTGAGTCGTATCGTCACTTAAGATCATGTGAGATTATGGTCATAACGCTAAATCTATAGACTATAAAAAAATAGAATACAAAAGTGTATTGCAAAATAGACCACTTTTATACCGCAAAGATGGGCCAATATTTTGACACAATCACTGAAACAAGTAAAAGGAATAAGCATGTGTACAGAAGAACTACAATGTGCAAATAAGAAACTATTTTCTCTGGGCAACAAAAAAAATACAGTGTAACTTCATTAACGTCAACCCCATTTTACGCCAACGTCTTTAAAACGACGAAAGCACTTGACTTGGGTGTATTTAACATTGATTTTGCTTCTCTCCATAAACCGACAACTCACAATAACAATATTGAAGGCAGTCCCATAAATGCTGGCTATATAAAGTTTACAAAGTATTTTAGTGTAATTCTTTTTGAGATAGTACTATTCAAAAGGCTTAAAGTAAATCGAAAGTTAAGTTGTGTTTGATGCACAAATTATGTATCCGAGTTTGTTCGAGTCTGAGTGCTTAGTTTCCGGTTACTGCGTTCTAAATCCGTTTCACTTGACATTCGCAAATTTATCTTTCATAAGTAGCTCCCATAACTAAAAAAAAACCAAATGCAAGTCGTAGGAGTCCACATCAGAAACGAAAACTTCTTAGCTTCATTGTTCTTAGATTCATTAGCTAATTGTCACGAAAAAAGTTATAAGAATTATGAATATAGATTATAGGTACTGTTTTTCCAAAATAGTTTTATTAAAAAGTGCCGTTTAGAAACGAATTACATACCTATTAAATAAACACATTTTACGATTTGACATACGTGTGTACTGGTTACATAAATAATAAAAAAGAACGACCGTAAATAATCATTATATTAAAAATAATTTGCTTAAAATATGCATTGTAACGAAAAATATGGGCGTGAATTCAAAATGGAAGAATTTGTTGAAACACAAAAATTCATCCAAAACGTTACAGCTGTTTCCGAGATACGAAAAGTTTATTTTTATACAACAGCAATTCGTTCGCGTGGAATTAAAAAATATTTTTGACCGTTTTTGTAATTTTCTTCTATACAGCTTTGCGTCTATTGATGGTAGCATGATGATTTCTTATGTTTACATGTTATGTTATGTTATGTTACATCTTATGAGTACATGTTAGCATGATGTTATACAGCCAAATGTTTCCTAATTGATTGCTCTATCAAATACAAATACAATCTTTAAAATCCGACTAGTAGTTTCTAAGATTAACGCGTTCAAATAAACATTTCCGTTTTATAATATTAATATACATACATACACACACAGAAACATTTTTATATATATGTAAGTACGAATTCAGTACTTTTTTTATCCATCCCAAAAGTTCCCAAAGACATTTTCACTCGAAAAAAGAAAATTAGTATAAACATATCAATACATTGACGAAATTATCACAAGCAACACTAGAGGACCCATATCTACCAACCGGGGCGGACGCTAGACAATGTCAATGGGGCACTGACCCCCCCTCGCGCGCTTCATACGCTTAACCAAAAGGTCATACGTACGATTACACAACTGGCAAGTTTTCCACAGTAATGTTTGCTTATCGTACGTTTCTTGTATTTTTTCAAAGATTTCATTTTGAGATACATAGGTATCTATATATACTAGTGGTCGCCCAGTGGGCGAAATTCGACCATAATTAATTTAAATTATAAGTTTGAACATTATTAATGTTTTTTTTTCTTTATTTTGTTTAGGGGTTTTTAACCGTAGTTATATCAGCCCCATCGTAACCTAAAATAATATTATAATTTAGCTCCTTCATACATCCTCGTTCATACCATCATCTTTCACTCATTTCATATAGCATTTTTGGCTGCCTCTCTCGAAGGCTTTACTAAAATGCTATGAAACATACCCATATTTAATTTATTTAAATTACACTTGTTAATTAATTTATTTCTAATAGTACTATTCTATGTTCTGTTGTCAAAGATTCGTATTAATATATAGGGTTATGTTTGACATTCAGTAAAGACAAACAATATTAATCTAATCTCAATGTAACAATAAACAAATGCGTGTGTTTGTCAAATACATGGTAGTGTGTGTAGTTTTTGTTTATTGATTTAGTGTATTTTTGTGCATAATATAAAAAATATATTAGTACTCAGTACTCCTTCTCTATATAGACTATAAGTATGCGGAATTTCATACTCCTCCGGCCGCGCAATTTTCGTAAAAAGCGGTACAAAGTTTTTGCTTCATGTATTAATAATATATAGAAGATAAAAATGAATCGTCGAAATGTATAAACGAGCATAACTTCCGAACGACTGTACCAAATCGGATAAATCTTTTTTTTTTTGTGTTCGTCATTGTCAGAACAAGGTTTGTTTAAAAAACAAACAGATTAAAAAAAAGTCTCATAATAAGAAACAAAATGAATCGGTGGTAGCTCAGTTCGAAGCTATTATTGCTCAGTTGGTAGTGTCTACGGACGCCACGTCAAGGTACGTGGGTTCGAATCCACCTGTACTTAAATTTCATATGATTAAAAGACATTTAATTAATTGGAGTTTTAAATAACTTTCATTCAATAACTGAAACAAATGAAAACGGAAACCATATTAGTAGACATAGCTAGTTGTATTGATCTTCACGAATTGAAGTAGGAATGTTGATTAAAATAAATTATAGCTAATCAAAATGTAAAAAAAAGGATATAAATCTGTTCCAAGAGTTTTTAGTTTTAGCGAGAATAAAGAACACCTATTTTTTGTGATACGAAGATACCGTGTCAGCTAAATTATTATAAAATTTGACGCATGTAATAAAACTAAAATCGAGCCTAAACGGCCTAGACTAGCTTCTACCCGCGGCTTCGCTCGCGTTAATATTGTTTTGACAACAAATTCTGGTTGTCGTTCGGTACAGAAATAAATTCGCTATTTATTTCAGTATATTGGACAATAATTACAGATACGAATTTACACAAAATTCAAAATTAAAAGCAATTATTTTTAAAGTTCAAAGCAATTCGGATGTCGCAATAAAAAATAAACAAATACTTTACCCCTCTCCTTAACCCACTGCCTATACGATATTAGAAAGAAAAATTACCCTATTACCGTGTTCAGGTTCCATCTATGTATATATCAAAAGTTATCATAATCGATTTAGCGGTTTAGACACGAAAGTATAACAAACAGACTCAATTTCGCATTTGTAATTTCAGGAAGGAAAAAATGTACATGGGGTCTTATTTGGCATCCATAGAGAGCTTAAACATTTTTTTTAATTTTATAACTTCTGTATGTCCCCCTTTTTATCCCCGTTTCTGTGAAACTACTTCTTTCTGTTACATGTTTTTATCGCTTAAAGGTTTTGCGTTACGCTCACAATCTCACCTGATATTAAGTTATTAAGTGACACGCTAAGCCTAGTGGAAGGGTTGCCTTTCAAGTGCAGCTGCCGGAACACACCTATAGTATTCGGCGGCAACTACTGGACATATTTCGATGAAATTTGACACGATGATAGCTAATATTACTGATCAACAACATATAGTGTACTTTTTATTACATAATGTTACTTGTTGTCCACGCAATGAATATATTACCTCTTTTAACAATAACTCTCAGTACCGCAATAAAATGAACAAAGTGTTTTTGGAAATTTGCCATAAAAACAGATAAAAAACGTTGCCGGTTTAGGTCGAGACATACAAGGTCCAAATAAGGCATAATACTCTTTAGTAATATGAAACATTATATGGATGCTTTCAAGTATATCGTCCATTAACGGAATCGATCTGGCGACCTCAGAAAACCAAGGCTAATCTAATACCGCACCTCCATAGTTATTTATAATAGTATAACTGCCTATGCGAACTGCTATATGTTGGCGAGGGCAAAATAACATAGTGATTATATACTAGTAACCGCTCGCGGCTTCGTTTGGTGTTAGCAGAGTGACGAAGACTATATGTACTATTAAAAAAGAAAAAACAATGGTGACTATATGTCGATCAGTATATGATTTTTATAGTTTATAGGTATAGCTAAGTACAGCTGATGTTAACATACCTATAAGTATTTAGCGGTAAATTTAGAACTAGACTAAAGCCATACTATGTTTTCATCTGGATGATTTCCTTCACTGAAACCTCAGGATCATTGCAGGGATGGAACTCACGTTCATTGACTCGCAGCCCATGCATATAATTAACTAAGCTATCTTCGCTTCGAAAGAAACCGAAGAACTGTTTGACAAGGAACTGCGCAGGACTAGATCACTAGACTATTCTGGGTTTAAAAACCCCAAGAGAGTCATAGTGACTTTATCGCCTAATTTTATATATCTGGTCGTCGCGGTAACGCAATAAAAAGTTTCATAGAAAGTTAATTTCTCTCTTTACCCCACTTCCAAAGTTCTTCGCGAGAAAAAATAGCCTATCACCATCTCCAACGTCTCATCGATGACTATTGCAAAATTCTTCATAATCGATTCAGCGGTTTAGGCGTGAAAGCGTAACAAACAAACAAGCTCACTTTTGCATTTATAATATTATTTATATTATTATACATTTATAATATTAGTAGATTGCAATTTGCGGCACATAACGCCACGTTGCATTCAATAAGAGGGCCCAAATAAACTATTTCACTATTATTGCAAAAAGGCTTACCAAAAACTTCATTATGGTAATTTTAAAAAACATTGCAAACAATCACAACACCCGTAGACTTGTCAAGCCGTTATCGCGGTCGTCAAGGACTTCCGATAGTAAACCCACAAGTATTGTTCCCACAAATGTTCTATAGAAATACATTATTATACAATATGAGAGAAGTTGATTGTTCCGTTTATTTTTATTCATTTTATATGGGTTTTAAAGCGATATTATTTACTTATCAACTATGTTCCTATTGGCTTTTTCAAATAGCGGCCAAACTAAAAGAAACATAGGGATCCGCGTAAAAGAGCATATAGCTGACGTTAAACACCGACGCTCTACGAAGTCTGCAGTTGCTGAACATTCAGAAGAAGGCTCCAAACATTATCTTAGATTCGACAAGCCACAAATCCTTGCCAAAGAACACCGATTCCTACCTAGGATGATTCGTGAGGGTATTGAAATTAAAAAACACCGAAACTTCAATAGAGAAGATGGTTGGAAGCTACCACAAGCCTGGGATCCGATTATACATTTAATTAAATCGGAAGCCAAATAACCCATTACCAGACCTCAAGACACTGTGAGCTCTTTCTGCGTAGATCGGAAAACTATCAATAAAGGTAGACACAGTAACATGAACTTTTCTGGCCAATTTACACCTCAGTCCTCCCCATAATCACGAAGGCTGAAAAGCTTTCGAAACGTCGGGATCAAAATTAATAAATAACCGGGATAAAATCCGTTTAAATTAGTTTTATTTCGATATATAGGTAAGGTTTAACGTTATGGCCATAATCTCACCTGATCTTAAGTGACGATAAGGCCCGAGTTTGTAGACACGCTAAATTTGTGGAGGAACTGGCTCTCAAGTGCATCGGCCAGAACACACCTATTGGTATTTGGCGGCAGATATTCAACTCGAGGACGGTAGCTAGCCAGGTGGGCATCAGAAAAAGCCCTACCACCACGCTAAGGTTTCCTCACGATATTTTTCTTTACCGAAAGCTCAAGCTCATGTAGGTGGCTGGATTCGAACTCTCGTCCCTAGACGCGAATTCGTACATACATACTACCACTGAGCTATCATCGCTTCAATACGTATAAAAACTGTAATGGAAAATAACTGTATAATAAATATATTTTGTAAATTATAAATTGACGTCCATTTTATTTTGGATATAGAGAACTTTGTTCTTAGTTTTTGTCTCTTTTGTAAGCACATAGTTCCGAAACTACTGCACAGATTTTAATGATAGTTGACATAGTAATAATTAATATTATTGGAATAACATATACGATACTTTTAATGCAATGAAACGAAAGAACTTCTTCAGAATAGACGATGGAAGTTACAATTCTATTATGTCCGACCGAAGCCTCGTTTTCAGGTTCAACCAAAAAATCTTGTGTCGGTAAAAGTTTCGGTTTTAGCCCGTAGCTTCTGAATGTTCGACAGCGCTGAAACTCAGTCAACATGTATTATTTCGCGTCGTTCGGATGAGGTCGCGACTCTTGCGTTATTAGCTATGTCGCACCGAGCGTTAACGCCGTTGTTTTTTTTATTATGTAATAGGGGGCAATCGAATGAAAGTAAGTGATCACCGCCGCCCATGAATACCCATAACTCGAAGGGATTCGCAGATGCATTGCCGGCCTTTATTAGAGGGACTGAATCTTTTTTAATACATTCATTTATGCATCTCCTCCCAGCCCGGGGGGGGGGGGGGGGGGGACTGAGAGGGGTATGTGGGACTCTTAGCGCCAAGAATATCCGCTAAAACTCCACGGCCGTCTCCCTCTGCTTGCTTCTAGTTTGTTTTTACCTTCATAGATAGTTTGGTAAATAATTCATTTTATTTTTATTTCCCACCTCATATATTAAGTCATTAAAATATGTTTATATTTATATTAAGTATTTGACTGTAGTGTCGTTTATACACGCTGATATTTAGGTAACTTATTATTTTATCTTCTAAAACTAAACACAATACTTCAATGAATAATATAATAATATTGTGAGCACAATATAATATTTAATTAGCAAGTCTTTAAGTACTAAGTGGCAACATTTTATAAAGTTTACTCACAAGAATAGGTCATGGATTACTAATTACTATTATTACTTATAATTTTTTCAGGTTAAATTCAAAATGTAACACAATTAATTATTTTTATTACATATTTCAATTCATTTATTAGTGTTGTTAATTAATACAAGTTACTTCTTTGTGTATGTGTGAAAAATATGATATTTTGCAGTCAGCAATTTTTTTTTTACCAAATTTAAACAAGCCTCAATTTCCGCCAAAACTGAGACCCAAGCGGGCGCTACTATTTTGTAGTAAAACTTCTCTCTATATATATGTTCTATAGATAAGCTCTGTCAAAGTAATTAGGAATGCTATATTATGGTTAAATTTAAAATTATCTGCCTGACCTTTGTTATAGCAATTTCTACATATAAACATAGATAAAACTGTGTAATAAACTACGGTGTCATGCAACAACTGCACCATAAAAATAAAGTGATACTCAATAATAACACAATATACATTGTATTTCAAGTACAGCAAACGTAATAACAAATTTATTAGCCTCTCAAAATAAAGGGAATATAATCAGTTTACCAATATAGACATTGGTACTTTTTACCTTGGAAATCAAGGTTTCTTTTGTTTAGAACGCTTTTTTACACCGTATATTATTAGCGTATGGTCACAATCTCACCTGGTGTTAAGTGACACTTTGGCTCAAGATGGTGAACACGCTAAGCCTAGTTACGGGACTGGTTCTTAAGTATAACTGCTGTGACACACCTATAGGTATTTGACGGTTCATTTTCAACTTAAGGACGGTAGCTTACCAGGCGGGTATCACAAAAAGCCTTTCCTAAAAAAACTTCATTACGATGTTTTGCTTTACCTGTTGGAGTATTCTCTGTCTAGAAATACTCGAACTGGGCCGTTATTGCATAGTACATTTTTTTTCATCACGGTGGAAGTAATAATAATTTTGAGTACAAAAAGTGCTATTTTATTTGGAAATCCGGCCATTGTACTATAATTTTTAGGCCGTCGCTTACTAGAGGGTTACTCACGGTAACATGAACGTGATTTTTTTAGTAACAGAAAGAAAATGACATGATGCATTTCCTTTTTCGAATGGCAATAATGTTAAAAATACGTGCCCTAGATTTTTTATTAACTTTCTGGCCACTACCTCTATCCAATCACTCGACTTCCTTCTCGACACCTGTATGTGGATTATAAAAAGAGCCTATTGTCAAACAATGTCAATAAAGTTGAAACTCTACAACTTAATTATGGTTAAATTTATTAGTAACTGTCCTGTAGACAATAACTTTTAATTTTTTTATCTATATTAATATTATAATGCGGAAAAGTTTGTTTGTTCGTTTGTTAGTTTGAACGCGAAATCTCTTTCTCTCTCAAATCCCAGCAATCATTTAGGAAGGGGTTAGACTGTTTAACATCACGCTACCACCGATAGGAGCAAAGCTATATTGAAAAGAGTTACAAACACGGACAAAATTAAATATAATTTTAATTCCACGCGTACGAAGTAGCCACACAGCCAGTAGTTTACATTTGTTAGCTACTCTTATGGTAATATTATACAACAGATGCATTATTTTCCTCATAATCATAATCACACAGTTACAATTTCAATCAAAATATTGTGCAATAAATTATTAATCTAATTAAAATTGTGGAAATATGAAGGCTGTTATGTCGCGTCTTTTGACATTTGATATGACATTCGTGATGTTTAAATTGTGATATATCACGATATCATTCAGATTATCATAAAATACCATTAGAATATACTCTAGGATTAACTACATGTGGTAGTTTTAAGGGTGTTCGGTCAAAGGATTTTTGATTTTAGCATTTGTATTTATAGATAAATCCATTTTTATATATTCTACAACTGGATGACCCGACAAACGTTGTTCTGTCATATAAATGATTACTAGTGAATACTTTGGTTGTATTAAATCGCGATTCAAAATGAGAGGCTGAGGGTAGGAGGGTGGAAAGTTGGGGAACGATTGAGCCGCATAAAAAAAAAATGTGTATTATATTTCATAACAGTAGCACTGGTTAGCTGAAAGAAAATGCCTAGTGGCAGTAAGCTTGCCAATGTATAACTAAAAAGTGGAATAAAGTGTTCATTCAGTCATGCAAACTTTGCAAAGATCTTTGAAGAAATTTCAAGTTTCAGTGTAGGCAGTTCCTACAAGAGGATGGCTAAGCAAACAAATAAAAAAAATGAATAAACTCTATATATAGATAACAAAGTGCATCCAAATAATAATTTTCCTGCCTGTGACTTCCTTCATGTGGAACAAAAAAATATCTCATGATTCTCGCCCATTCTTGTAACTTTACAATACAGCTTTGATAGTAGTAACTTTATATGGTAGCTAGATGGTTGTTCTATCTAATACAAAAAATATTTTAGAAATCTGGCTGGTTGTTTCTAAGATTAGCAGGTTCAAACAAACTTTACCACTTTATAATATTAATATAGATATAAAAATCGATAAAGTTCCCTATAACAATCAGCCCCAATATGTATTGCCTATATTGCATAACTGAGGTATTTTTGAACTGTATCAGTAATTACAGAGATCACTTACACAGAAACAAAATTTACCTGTTTATAGAAGTAAAGTAGGTTTTCCATGTTTTCTTGTAACAAGGAAAAAAAAAAACGAAACTTGTACCTACAGAGTAACAGAATTCTACTGTTATTTCATTTGTAATTAACATAATATTATTTAAATGTAAATAAAAAGCATTTGAAATGAGGAAACAAAAATATTTCAGTTGACACCAGAAAAAATGATTAAATTAATATTTTAAAGTTAAAAAGTTTGTTTCTTTCAATATGCTAATTTTAATAACTACTGATTAGATATTGGCTTTAGGCTATTTAACACATACTACAACCAAAGCTATATTGACAAATATTAAATAATTTTGAGGTATACAGAAACAATGTCATGGCCACAGTTGGTTCATTATTCAAATCATATGCTTAGACTATTTAACATCATGCTACCACCAATAGCCACAAATTTGTATTGAAAAAGTTGCAAAATTGACAAAATTGATTAAATAAGTTTTACTTTCATACAAACAAAATCATGGGCACAACTAGTTCATTCATAAATTCGTAAAAGGCTGATGGATTTAATTTTATTTTTTCTTTACTACTGACACTTAGAATTCACAGCCAGTCACCATTGTCATGATGGCCAGCTAAACCACAGATTAGTCTATTAAAAAAACTCTATAGCTCTGTTATATCAGGACAATTGTGAATTAATTTGTCTAACATCAAATTATTATTATACTTATATTTGTAGCCACAGACTATAGATTAATGATATAATCCTGCAACTTGGTGTTATAGGAATAACAGGAAATTGGTAAATGTATGTCAACAGAAAAACCACACAAGCTTTTTATAGAACACCTTGTATTTTGACTGAGAAGTTTTTATAGCTTATTAGTGTAGCATTCGGCCACACACACTCAATGTTAAGAGATAATGTGATCCGGAATAGTGAATATGTTAAGCTTAGTGGAGGAAATGGCTCTCAAGTCCATTTTCGAATAATACCTGAAGGTATTTGGCAGCCTACTTGCATCTCGATGATGGTAGTTAGCCAGACTAGCATAGGAAAGGGCATTTCCATCATGAATGGTTTCGTAAGAAAGTTTTCATTTATTGAAAACTTACACTCATTAGAGGGATTCCAAACCTTGGCCATCCACTCAGTGTTAATACACATTACCAATACTGTGAAACCATTGCTTCATGGACAATGATTTATAAGATTAGTAATAAGATAATTATTAATCTGGTATCATAAAATCTATAGGCCATTATGAACATCAGTCAGGATGTATGCTTAGTAACACTTTATTGTATAAAAGTGGGTGTCCATTTGATCATAGGAAAATTTAAAAAAATTTGAATTATAATATGTTATTAATGTAATGTATAATAATAATAATCATGTGCTATAGATTTCAATGTTTCTATCTCACTCCCACCCTGAAAAATCTATAGAAACACATTCTATCCAATTCTCTCAGAGTTTACAATTTATATATACATTTATAGCAATCTTTTTCAAAAACATTTTCTATCATAAAATTAATTTCAAACAATCCCCAAAAAAGTTTCTCTTAAAAAAAGTTTCTTAAATATAATAAGCTCTTATAATAACTAAAAATTGAGTAACATTTGGTTCTGTACCTAACAAGTCCAAAATTAATATCATATAAACAAGCTAAAGTAACTGAAAACATTATGATGTGATTTTTAAGGATTTACCTATAAGGATTAAATATATTTAGAATAACCAACATACAGATGTCATAATTTATAGATTAATTAGTATTTCATTTATTCCTGGTTCCATTCAATTAGAATATAAAATATTCCATTCGAATATTTATTTTAATGGAATTTAATAATAGACTCTTAAATTATAATTTTCAATTGACTATTGATATAAAATATTCCATTACAATATTTTATATCAGTAGTCATTTAAAAATAATTTCTGCAAAATAGCTTTTTTATCACAATTTCAAATAATTTAAAACATTAAGAATTAAAAAAAAAATTGGGCTATGTAAAAAAGTTAATCATAGGACTAATTTTTTTATTGCTATTTGAAATAAATTTCATGTTTCATACAACATAACCAGTTATGTTATGAAAAATACATTATTATCAATTATTTACATTATTTCCTTATTTTCTGTTATGGTTAAAATTACTGATAAGAATACATTACAATAAATTAGTAAAAAAAAAAAGTGAAATACAGAAAACAGTTACCCTTCTTTATCTTTTGAATTTAAAATAGTTATGGTATAATTTTTTTTCCTATTCTATGGAATACCAGAATACATCCTGGGTTACATGGTGATAATCAAATATGTAATTAATAATTATATTATTAAATATACATTAATATTCAGTCTAAATATCAATGCCATTTGATTTATCTTCAGTGGATTGAAGAAAAATGGCATTATTTAAAAAAATACTGTCTTTACAAAAAATTCTATAAAAGTTTTTTAAAGCATTAATTTTATAAAAATGTATAAAAACTTACGTTTATTTCTTTTCCTGATTTTACTAGCATCCACAAGGTTCCAGTCGACTGAGTCTCTCGCAGGAGCTGGCACGGTTCCACCGATCAACTCAACCGAACTGCTCCGCTTGGTACTCGGCCCAGGGACAGGGGTAGCGTCATCTTTACAGTCCTTTGCTGCGGGCGCACTAATACATTCTATCACCTCAACACTCTTGTCTACATGAACACGCGCACTGGTGTGACCGTTCACGAGGGCGGCGTGGTCGATCCTCGCCTTCTTCGGAGGCACCTTTTTGTTCTTCTGACCGGTGTGACGACGCTTCAACTTCGTGGAGTTCGAAGAATTCCGTGAGCTGACCGGCGACGGGCACGCGCAATCCATACTCCCCTCCTGGTCGCTACCCTCGTAATATCCTGACTCGTGTTCCGGCTTCTTGTCAGGCACGCTCATCTCAGCGGTAGCCATGGCTCAGCCTTCCACCAAAACCATGTAGGCTCCACTCAACAGCACATCTACGTTTTTCACACGAGTACGCGACACACCTCCCAAGGAATGTGAACTGCTCAGCGAAACAGTGTAACCGACGGAGATTAATTAATTTGAAACTATTATAACTTTAGGCGAAAGTATAGACGACACGTAAGGCATTTCGCGACTACCACGGGGAACTGCGCGAACTTCACGCACGAACACAACTGTAGGTGGCGCTGCCGCACGTCGGTAACCCGACAAAATTAAAACGCAATGATATGCCAACGCGAAGGAACCAGCGGAAACGTCAACGTAATATGTCTGAACTAAAATAACACACGCGACAACTTAACTCAATTAATCTGTCAAAATTCCTAGCTTTTTATTAGTTTGTATTTGTTATTTACTTCACGTTCACAGCCTAATCGTTGTCCATTTGAACGGTATCATGAATCCAATATCATCCAATTGCGTAAACTGTATAAAAACATATCTTCACAGTCAATACAATGTATCGGGCCACCTCGGTCAATTGATTTCTAAGGTCCACTAAATTGTAATTAAAACTTTCATTCACTACAAAACTTATATACACTACATAAATAAATTAAAAATGCTTGCGCGAATGAGAAACTAACTCACTCAGCGCGCTAGAGACACTGAATTTGAGAAACGCAAAATAGAAACCGTGTGACGACTGCGATCGCCGTGATCCCCCCCTACCGGCACAATTTACGAGGCCAAATAGTACTTGTGTGACGCGCAGATAAATCACACAATCAATACTGGCATTATTTTTCCTATTGTTAATTTTTATTAAAGTATATATACAAGAAACAATATTAATCCACTATTAATTTTTTTCCTACAGTTGTTACTGTACAACCCATGTTATTTGCAAAAAAGTATTGTCAGTTTAAGCTTATACTGTGAAGCCACAGTTTGCTAGACGTAAATAAAAAGAGACAAAACAACGCTCATTTAGTAGGTAAATCGAGATAGAAAATAAAGAGAGATAAATACTATTACTGTCTCTTTCTCGTCTCTTTGTAGAGTGGCATTGAAGTAGCCGTGTTGAAATAGTTATTGAAAAATTATGTATGATTAAACATCACATTTACTTCGAAAATATGTATAATCTACATCTAACTTTTTATACTGCAATAACGATACTATGTGCTTACATTAAATTCATCTCAGTAATGAAAATGACAACCCAGCAACTTAATTTAGACACAAGCGATAGATACTTATTCTCTTATCTTGTTGTACCACTTCTTTGCACCCTTGAATAAACTTAACGTATTTTTACAATTTTACAACACATTTGCCATTTATAAAATCAACACAATTATAACTGATTTGTCATATTTAAATTTGTTTCGATTTTGGAAAACAGTTATTTTGAAACAACGGTAGGGTTTTTGAAATAACGGTTATTTTTTATTTCTTAAACGTAGGTATTTGTAACTTTTTAATAGACAGTAAAGTAATGCCACTATATCTAAGTGTAAGAACATAATAACCTAACAATAACGGTGACTATCCATAGAGTAGAAATTCATTGAGGATCATGAAAGGTGACAAATCAAAATGGAGTCACTGTAATAGGATAATGGGAGGAATGGTCACGAACTATCCTCATATAGATTCCTATCGCTTGATTATTGGATTTACATGGACTGAACACGGAACACTATACACCTAAATATGTTACAATAGCTTATCATCACCTGGTATCACCTGGATGTGGCGGCTGAAGCAAAATAATGTTTTGCTGTGTTTAGTCGAAATCTTTTTGGAATATATTAACTGGCCGATAAGGTGTATTTTGGAACTATTAATATATCTATCCATAGGATTTCAATAAAAATTGTTAAGAAAAATGAGTCGTGTCTAGAAGATTTGTAAAAAAGTATAGTGAAAATTATATGGGTCGAGAGGTATTTTTATTTAACATAGGATATATACAAAGTCTATTAAATATTGTATATGGAGTATGATCAGTGGCGTAGCTAAGTATCCAAAGGCCCTGGTGGAAAACAAAATGAGGACCTATCTAAACTACTCAGGTTTTATCAAGTAAGAAAAATAACTTCATCAACGTGATCCGTAAAATATGAGAAAACAAAACTACCTTCATGCGTATGTATAAGTTTTTTTGCGAACTTCGTTTTGACGTAGATCGTGTTTACTTAGTTTGTAAATTTTCGTTTAGAGAAAAATGATAAAAATAAGATATTTGTGTTTTTATATGAATGACGCACATCTTATTTATAATTTATTTATATTATTACAATTTTTTAACAACAATTCTTAACCGAATACATGTAGGTACATTACTTAAGGACTGCTATAGACAGAGTGACCTCTAGACAACACTACCGCAACTTATAATTTACCGAACATATATTATAAATCCTACAGATTATTATTATAACAGTTTGGTATACCTACTTATTGATTGAATGACGCAATTTCTGAAGATAGTGGTAAATTTAATCGTACAAGCGAAACTGCGGGCAAAAGCTAAGTAATAAAAACTAGAAATTATGTTATCAAAAAAACAGAATTTATAATACGTTATTAATACCATAGTAACAACAGAATTTTGACATTTAGGGGAATTCCCTTCAATATCAAATTGCTATCATCTGGAGTGCCACGATTTTAGTTGAGTTACAACCTATTGCTTGTGAACGTTACAATCGGTAACTCATGTGAAACGTAGTGCGTGTCCATCCTTGTAGATAGGCCGTTTCGAGTCTTTATTTTAGACTGAGTAGGACCAAAAACAGTTCTGTAGCTAATAGTGTTAGGTTTTACAATAAAGTTCCAAAGAATATTACCGAGTTGTCGGTCAGTATGTTGAAGCCTCAATTTTAATGTCAACAAGCTAGTAGAACGAGGATCAATATGTGGGTGTTAGAAATGTCATTTTTAACACCCCTCTCTGTGCATCTGATAATATCTTCTGTAAATGCACACATTATAAAATGATTTAAAAAAATATATAAACAGGTAGAGTTTCTCTTCGGTTCTTCTCGATGATTAGGTTATTTTCCGAACCGGTGGTAATTTTGACGTTCATAAACACTTCAGGGCCCAAATTACGTCATCAGTGCCGCTTTCGTTACGACCACAACGATCGTGGTCGTCATGTGGAACGATTGAAGGCATTTTTGAGAGTTGTAAATGCTAAATAGACGAAGCCAATTTTTTTATACTTTATATGTGTCAGCGTTATGGCTACAATCCCACCTGATGTCAAGTGACGATGTGGCTCAAAATGGTGGACACGTTAAGCCTAGAGGAGGCACTGGCTCTCAACTGTAAAGGCAGGGACACACCTATAGGCATTTGGCGGTAGATTTTCAACTTAAGGGTGGTAGCTAGCCAGGCCGACATTATTAAAAGCCCTACCACCAAACAAAATGTATTTGACAACCCTACAAACACGTGCCATTTTTAAACCGTCTCACACGATATATCGGTACTATTCCACTTTCATTTCGTGATATAATTTTTACGTAACACATGGTGGCTTGGGAAACGTAGCGTCGAATGCGATAATTACATACATTTTTTTATATAACTAATAAGGTTTTATTAAATCTATTGAAATTTTTAATACATCTGTGAAATTAAGAAGTCTATCAGAGTGTCTTTTGGCGGGATGTCAGTCGGCCATTTTGTTGTTGGTTTTTTTTCATACACTACGTTATTGGGCTCTATGTTATGTAATATTGGTGGCATTTGCGCTTTATACAATGTCACCCAGGGCGAAGTGACAGTCCGAAAAATTATGAAAATATACTTAAAATTATCGAAGAAAATGGGTCGAATGGGGATTTATCTCCTATAATTTTTATATTGAAGATCTACTTTTTTGAGAAAAAAAAAATAACTATCTCTTACACTATTTATGCGATAATATGGAAATTAACTGACATATCTGATTTTTAATGTTTTAAATCGAACGCTACTGCGTTTATCTACTATAACAGTAATAATTTAATTGATTTATTATTAAAAATGTAAAAGACTTGAAACTCGAAACTTTATTTACAAAAATAGTGTTTTTAACGACTAAAACTAAGAAAAAACCCTAGTTATTGAGGTTATTTTAGAAGTTATTTTTAATTTACTGGGTATTGTTTACATAATCATAAAACATAACTTATACTTATCTTTAAAAACCTTAATTGGTGTAATGAATGTCCAAAATGACGATAAATGTATATTTTTTTAAAACACGAGTTTTGAAAGATGGTTTGAGGTAAGAAGTGAAACGATTATTGAAGTTTAAGTTTTCTACAGAATAATTTAATTGAACTTCTTGAAGATGTGCCACGAGCTATACGGAGAAGAATTTGGTTACAGCTATTCGGTGCGCCAGCTCATTTCGCGCGATTAGTTAGGGAATACCTTTATTCATGCTGTTTTTAATGGCTCGGAGGAGACGGTCATATATGTCGGTCATTTCGATAACAATAAAAAATGTCACTTATTTTCCAATATATCGCATAAATATTGCAATAAGTGGATTTTTTTTTTCCATAAAAATATCCCTCATTAGAGCCATTTTCTTTCGATAATTTTGCGTATATTTTCATAATTTTTCGACCGGTTACTTCTCACTGACATTGTATTTTGTCTATTATACATATATGAAGTGTATTATAAATAATTCAAAACGTGTTTTGTAAATTGGCATACAAATTTCTAGATATTTTTGACACGGGGTTACCATATTTAGCGACTGATAATAAAGCCAAATTCACTGCCAGTCACCGCTGTCATACTGGCCTGCTTGGTACCTTTTCACGCCTCTTTTGCAGGACCCAAGGTCATAAGGAGAAGGGAGCATGCTAACTGGAAGACGGTAACACGATAGAAAAAAATTGCTTCAAATTTTGGAATATCACTCCTTAGAAAGTTCTAGTAAATGTGCCACCATTTTGATAGAGCGCTGTTTGAACTTCGATTAGACACGCGACATTGGCAGAATTGTGTAGATATAAACACCCGTTACCATTAATTAAATAAGAAAAAGTATATCATCAAGTAACGGTATAACTTGTTTCTTTTTAACTGACCGTTTGACCACGCGATAGAACGAGACAGGTATAGTTTGCCTTGCTTACGCCGGTATCATAATGAGGAATATAAATACGTATCCCGATAACTTTTAAACATAGTTCACAAATGAAATATAACAGTAAAAGAATATAGAATATAATTAATACCTACTACGAGTGTCCGCGACTTCATTCGTGTGGAATTAAAAACTATTAAATATTTTTTGCCAGATTTAGTAACTTTTTTCGATACAGCTTTGCTCCTGTTAGTGATAGCGTTATGTTAAATAGCTTAAAGCCTTCCTCAATGTTTGATCTATCAAGTACAATTTTAATTTTAGGAATCCGAGTGGTACTTCCTAAGATTAGCGCGTACAAACAAACTTTTCGGTCTTATATTATTAGTACAGATAAAAATACGTACAAATATTACATGTGTGTGATAGTTCAGTCTTATTCACCGAATATATCTATAATTATACACATTATAATATATTATATACCAATTTACACATTTTAAGTATGAGTTAAGCAATGATGGCTTGGTGATAGCGTGTACGGACCGCGCGACAATAGACGTGTGTTCGATTTCCTGCTACGATCCCCAGCTTTCGATGAAAGCAAACATCGTAATGAAACCATAGCAAGCCGAACGAAATACTTTTAGCTGTGTTCCCACAGTTGAACTTGAGAGCCAGCCTACTAGGCTTAGCGAGTCTACTATCTTGGGCTTATCATCACGACATCAGCTGAGTTTATGACCATAATGCTAAACCCTAACTATAAAAAGGTTATGTCCACAATCCCACCTGTCCTTAAATAACGATGTGATCCAAGATAGTGGTCAAGCTAACCATAGTGAGGGGAGTGGAACTTATAGGCATTTAGCGGTAGATTTTCAACTTGAGGGTGGTAACTAGCCAGGCGGGTATTAGAAAAAGCCCTACCACAATGCTATATACCTAAAACCTATAAGAGTTAAGGTATAAAAGTATACACTAAACCGCTTATAGCTATTAGTTTGAAAACCACAAATTAATTTTATCTCTAGCACGTCTTATAGCTGGCGCAGTACAAGCAACGTATTTTATCCGCTCTGAACATATAACTTCTAAAATTAAAATATAAATATAAAAATAAAAGTAAATATAATGTCTAAAAGTAAAAGTTCTAAAAGTTTATTTAAACACACTAATTTTTTGAACTACCTGTAGGATTTGAAAAACTCTATTGTCTGTAAAAGGTGAATTATTAAAGATAGTTACAGACTTGTTTAACATCACGCAAACACCCTTAGCAGCCGAGAAAAATGAAACTTTTAGTACAACGCGAACGAAGCTGTAGGCATATCTAGTCAAATCTTTATATATAAACATCTCGTGTCACGAAGTTTGTCCGGGCTAATTTCCCTAACTACTATGTTTATTTTAATGAAATATTGCACAAATATGTAACTTTGTGCAACTTAAAACATGGGATATTTTTTTCTCGATAAGTGATCATAACGCTACATGTGAAGTTGTAGTTTTTTTATACTTAAGGTTTAGCGTTGGGTCGTTAATCTCAACGGATCTTAAGTGACGATACGGCCCAAGTTGGTAGACACGCTAAGCCTGTTTAGGGTCTGGCTCTCAAGTGCAACTGCCGGAATACACCTATTTGTATTTGACGGCAGATTTTCAACTTGAGGGTGGTAGCTAGCCAGGCGGGTATTAGAAAAAGCCCTACCACCATGCTATGGTGTCCTCACTATGTTTTTCTTCACCGAAAGCTCAAGCTCATTGTACGCGGATTCGAACTCACATGCCTTCACGCGCAGAACCGTACACACTTCCACTGCTCTATCATCGCTTCAAAATGATATGATTTGATATATATGTCGATATGATTGACTGCTTGAAAAGGTAAAATAAGTTCTGCCTGGTCAGCTAAAATCTAAATAAATATCCGAATAAATCCCATTTAGTTCGATAAATCTCCTCTACAAATACGTCTGTACGAATTTGTAATCCGGTCAATTTCCACCGGCCGTACTATACATATTACGTATCTGCCATTTCGAAGCAATCATTTAGCAATTTCTGATATCGCTGTTTGTTCTTGCAATAGTCGTGATTTGTAAGCCGAATGTCACACAGTTATTGTCACACACGCTTAGTACTGTCATGTGTACAGTTAAAAATAAGTATTTCATATATATATATTTATAGTTAAGATTTAGCGTTATGTCCACAACCTCACCTGATGTTATGTTACGATGTGTCGCAACCTGGTGAACACGCTGAACCTCTGGACAGACTGACTCTCAAATGCAACTGTCAGACCACAAGTAAAGGTATTTGGTGACGGATTTTCAATGAGGATGGTAGCTAGCCAGTCGGGCGTTAGAAAAAACCCATGCTATTGCTTCTTTTCGATGTTTTCCTTCAACGAAAGCTCAAATTAATTGTAGGTGGATTAGAACTCACGCCTCTTGACGCGGCGTTCGTATATACAACCCACTGATCTATAACCATATAATGCTCAGCGCTATCTGTTTTCAACCCAAAAAGTTGGCATCGAATTGTAAATCAAAAGGTTCAATAAATTACTTGAATAACAGTAATTAAGGTAGAAAAAGTCCTGAAATAAGTGGTCTAGTATGAAATAAGCCCAAGAAACTTAGTAAAATATGAGTTAGGGTTGCTATAATCAACAGAGTTTTAATAATAGCATGGACATTTGGTTAAAAATTGTACGAATTAAAGTTACCCTGTTCAATAATTTGTGCAGTTTTCTTTGCAACCTATGCTACAGTAATTAGAGATGGATTTACAAATGTGCCTCTTATAAGTTAAAAATTACCGTCGCCTATGTTACTTTTCTTAACAGTAATATGTACTATTTCACATATTTTATACATGGCAATACTTCTCCTTACTTCTGCACTCTATAGTACCAACATAATTATAGATTATTCAAAATCCTTATAACGGAATATAAATACTAACAAATTATTTTTACCGTGATCAGTAAAATAGGATTTATGTTAACAATAAAAAAACACTATTTATTTAAAAATATGTTTTATATCACTATTAGTGATTATAGTTATAATTTTTCGATTGTCCAGAAATTCACAGAAAATGTACACCCCAATAAATTATTTGCAAATCTTTTACCTGGCCGAATTTTCCCTTGTTCGATTGACCTATGTTTCTTTATATTAATATTCTTCAAAGGCTTATATCAGAGTGGACCCAAGGTAAGTTACCCAATCACCATCAAGAAGCATCCGCTAAAATCAAAGTACAAGTAAATTATCAAATTCAATAAATAATTTAAAAAAAACTGATTTATAATTACTAGTATACGCGAAACAAAACAAGCATAGATCTGAGGTAATGATGACACAAAGGTCTGCTGAACGTGGGTTCGAATCCTAGAAGAGGCAAATTAAAATAATCCTGATAAACCCAACTCTACTGATACTTTACCAAGGCATGCTCGTTAAGTTTTTGAAAATTCATCACTGAATTACCGATATGCGTTTTCTTACAGGCCCATGCGTGAGGAAATCTTGTCGATATGCTTATCATGCGAGTTTAAGTTAAGGTTAAAGTATGTATGATATTATATATACAATGTACCGATCTTTCTTTTTCTGTAATGTAACGAAATTTTAACTTTAGGCCAAAACGTAACGCGTCCTCCAAGTTTGTTAGTTCCCGAACCACCGGCTATGAAATCTCACTTAAATAAAATACTTTAAAAGATTTTAAGCAAAAAGGTCACACACTGTTTGGTGGTAGAGCTTTTTCCATTGCTCGCCTGGCTAGCAACCACCCTCGAGTTGAAAATCTGCCGCGAAATACGTATAGGTGTGTTTCGGCAGTTGTACTTGGGACCTAGCCTCTCCAATAGGCTTAGCAGGTCAACCATCTTGTGCCATACCTTACGTAACAGCCGGTAGGATTGTGGCCATAACGCTAAACCTATTCTTATCAATATTATAAACACGAAAGTGAGTTTGTTTGTTAAGCTTTCACGCCTAAACCACTGGGATCGATGGGAACCTGGAGACGGTGATAGACAATTTTTTTTCACGAAGAACTTATTGGAAGCGAGGTAAAGAGAGGGGTAAACTTTGTATGAAACTCGTTTTACCGTACCAATCGATTTGGTTGAGAAAATCAATATTAACACGAGCGAAGCCGCACGTAAAAGCTAGTTAACTATAAAAAAACGACACACTACTACTTTTCTTTTATTTTTATGAAACATTTTGTTTTTCTTACAACTAATTCGTGTGTTCATGAATATTAAAATGCATTTTTTCGTTTATATTAGAGTATGTTTTTTCTTACAACCGATTCGTCAGTTCGTCAATATTATAACCACAATATCGTGATCATTTTCCGGTAACGTAATTTAGTATTAAATATTAACAAAAGTGTTTTGAACTTTTAAAGTGGTTTCCCTTTCCCTCTTGAATTATCGTCATATAATTGCAACAACCTCATATCTAAAATCACTTTCGTTTTTTGTTTGCAGCATATAGAGTTAGGTTCCTTCACAGCTAATGTATGAGGAAACATGTATTTATGCATTGCAATAAGGAAGTCCGTAAAAGGATTTATAATAATCATCATCATAGTCTTGTCCTGTTCCCAAATTATTTGGGGTCGGCGCAATACGTTTCGCTCTTCCATACATCTCTGCCAGCTGCTATTTCTTCATTCAGTCCCTTTTTTATCTCATTCCTCACACACTCTATCCATTTTTCTTTCGTTTTCATCTCCCTTTCCATTATTCAACATATTTTTCTTACGACATGTCTAAACCAAGACAAGCGATTCCCTTTTAAATACTCTACCACTGATGCCACTTTTTAAGTTTTTATAGATTAAAAAAAACGGTATATATATGGGATAATTACTTTCATTCACTCATAGTGAGATCTCCAAAATTACACGTCTAACTGATTTGACATTTAACATCCGTATTCTTTTTAACATAAAGGCACCAACTAGAAATGCAAAACAAGAATTAAATGGCGGACTTTATCATAAACTAATAGTCATCCGCGACATCATACGCGTTACAAAGATCAGTGGTAAGGTGTACGAATTCCCGCAATCTCTTTCTGCTTTCGTTAAAGGAAAACATCGAAATGGAAATATAGTATGGTGGTAGGGCTTTTTCTATGATCTGCCTGGTTAACTACTAGCCTGAAGTTGAAAATCACAAGTTAATCACCTATAGGTGTGTTCCGGTAGTTATACTCGAGAGTCAGCGTATCCAGCGTATCCACCATCTTGGACCACATCATCTCCTAACATCAGGTGAGACTGCGGCTAAAATCAATAAAAGGATCGTATATAAACTAAAAATTAAATGAGACATTAAAATCAGACAGTTGTACTTTGTTATCTTATCTTTAATTTAAGCAACGTGTTAATTATCAAGAGCAAACGAATCGATCATGTTCGCGAGAACACGGAAGGTTCTGGCGGTGCCGACTTACGGAAGTGCTCTCTGACCTTCGTAAATGAATACGGAGCAGTACGAAAATCACATAGTAAACAACAATTATCGTGTTTACGAAATTGTATTTCAGTTTCCAAGATTAACTCTATGCATTCGACATACTTCCGTCTTTTGAGAATGTGCTTCGAAAATTCAAAAACGTGCTTATAAAGATGGTAAGCTCTTACCAAAGTATTGTAATGTCAGAGATATTTATTTATTTATTAATAATGGTTCACATGATAGGTGCAGCAACTTCTTACGGACAAACACCGCATGACATTGCACTACCTACATTCGTTTCTTTTATTTGTTTTGTATCATTTTTATAATATATCCGACAACCCACATATCAATACATATTAGAAATGGAAAAGAAGAAAAAAGTTTTGTAAAACATCAGTTAGAAGCCTGTGTACAGTCCGTATGAATATCCCAATTTTACTTAATTACTAGATCATTATTACTACCCCTAAACCTTCCTTCCGCAAAGAGCATCCAAGAAAACTTATTATATGCACACAATAATCCCCCATTGCGTGAAGGCAGTTCACCAGTCTATCTACTTCCAGTAGAGATAAATCTCCTAACAGATTTCGCTGTATTCTACATCCCCTATACACCTTACGCAAGGATTCTAGCATGTGATACCTTGCAAATATGTGGACATTTAACAACTAATCTCGGATTAAGATATGTCTTGTGTTAAACTCTATAAACACAACTGACACTAATAAAGAGTTCGGATAAACTCAAATATTCAGATCAAGAACAGAAATTGTCGCACTTTGTCGGATTAAAAAAGAAGCCTCATACTTTTCCTATTATTATTATATAATCGTACGGTAAAATAAGTTCACGGTATCTAGTGGTTAGCATTATTCATACTGAGAAACAACTTCACACACTATGAGATCCGATTGAAGGAAATACGAAAGTAATTCCTTGACGCTTGGCACATAGGACGAAATGTAGGATCACGATTTTTTCAATATAGTTAATTATCTGACCCGGTGAACTTTTAATCACATTACAAATCTTTGATTTTTCGGCTTTTCTGTTCTATAATATGTATGTATTATACATATAAACCTTCCTCATGAAACACTCTATCTATTTCTGAAAACTGCGATAAACTTCGCTAAATACTTTAAAGGATCTAAGTGAATAGACAGTGGAAGCGACTTCATTTTATGTGAAGATTGGTTTACTGTTGTAACTACAATCTCAGATTCTCACTTGATGTTAACTGACTTTGTGGCCCGCGATGGTGGACACGTTAAGCCTAGCAGAGATACAAGTACAAGTGCTGGAACGCCTCTATAAGTATTTGGTGGCAGATTTTTAACTTGAGGGTCATAGCTAGCAAGAAAACCAAAGTTATCTTATAAAAATCTTCCCTTCCGTCTGATAGAACCAAATTAGTACCATAACTTACTGTTGTATTGGTAAAGGGTCCCGATATTTTTTCTTCATCTTAAATCCATACGTTAACATGAAAATATGGGAGATAAAGTCTTACTATCATTTTAATAAAAGGAATAAACGTACAATATATAAAGTTTGAAACAAATGCTTACAGTCAAAACACGTTTTAGCCTATTACAATTCAATTTATAATAGAAGCATCTTTTTTTAACTACACTGATAATTCAGTGAGTGTATTAATAAGAAATTGAGACTCATATAGTCATAAAAATAATATAATACGTTAAAATGTAGTAGGTACATCAACGAGAATCTATTTCATTCACACTGCTATAAAATTCCATTCGCTCCCGTACTTACGTATTTTGTAAGATCAAAGAGGCAGCTTCGAAATAAAAAAATGAGATTGCTCAGTATAAAGTAAGTATCAAAACGTATGAATATCTATCATGAAACATCGTTTCAGAAGAATTCTATAGAATCTTATTGCGTCCTTGTCCTAATTCTTAGAGTGTTCACTTTTAAATCCTCTCGCGTAAATTTATGTCGTATTAAAAATATTATGAAATCTTTGTTCAAGACTAAATTTGAACGATGTAATATTTATCAAACCTTTTATCAATTAATTAAATCGTAAAAATGCGACAGGATTTTTTTTTTCAAACTTGTTTAGTATCAAGTAATTCGCGAACAAAAAACTCAAACCACTTTAATATGATTGTAGAACACAAAATTGTTAAGAAAGTGTATTGTACAATTGAAGATTATTTAGGAAATAAAAATATACGGAATCAAAATATTAATATTTTTATGTACGGATAATTGTAAACACATATTAGCAAGATCGATTGCTGACGAGGTTCTTTCACCGTTTGTTCTCTTTTAGAACACCACATTGTTTCCGAAAAAGCAGTAGTTTTAAACGATTTCATTTGATTTGACAAAACATGTAATTTCGATTTTAAAGCGACAGCCTTATTACATATTTGGCAAAAGCAAAGTGATAGATCACTCAGTATTTTCTTCGAATCCATAAATTTATATTACACATCAGCTTCATTGTACTTAATTTTTCAATTTATTTTTATGATACATAAGTAATCAGGGGGCCGATATTATGCCATGTCCGCTATCGTTCTTCTCTTGGGAAATAGGTAATTAGAGAGTTTGTTGTCACCAATGTTAGTAACTATAAAATATAATTTATGTGCAGTATTTTTTCATTGTAAAAAAAAAGACAAGATATGAACACAGGATTCTGCGGTTTGCTGTTCAGTTTAGATAGTTACCGCATGTTTCCACAAACATTGTTTTAAATTTGTATTGCTATTTATTTATAATATACTAGTCCCATACCCCGGTCGCGTTTTTTACGTCAACCATTCGTGATCATAAAACACGTTCTTAGTGGATTTTCTACATCCTGAAAAGAATAATCGTTCCTAATTTCAGTTTATACGCCTGGTAGTTTTGGAGATACGGTGATGTGTCAGTCAGTGATATATATCGAGCATTTTCACGAAAAATAACGTAAACTCCAAAAATCTTTTTTTTTATGTCATCTCCCACAAATACCTTTGTATGTTAGAAGCAGTATGCTGATAGTCACTATTTTAATAGATCAGTGGTTAATTATGAAGAACAAGTCATAATTTTGTTATAAAAATATCATAATTTTGTTTTTTATCTAGGAATGAAATAATCTTCTGTAAAAAGTGGAAAGTGCTGAAAAGGCTCGTTATTTATGTAAAGATGTGTAATAGATTATACAATGATACAGTTTCAAGCTTAACACATAACTTTGATGGATATTAAACAAAATGTCTGAAAAATGTATGCTCTCATATTTAATGTCATGACAGCAGCATGACAGCGCCCGCTGTAACGATAACGTCGTCCCGGACAAAAAGACAAATCGCTGCCCCCTAGAAATATATAATACCCCGAATGTCCAAATCAGTTCAAGCAGCGCTCTTTATAAATTTGAATATAGTCTCAATATGTATATTACATAAACAATATAATTTTTTAACAAACGTAGGGCCTGATTTCCGAAATTTTGTCTTTGTTGTTAAAATTTAACACATCAATTTTTTCAAACCTAACGGCCACCGCAACGCCCCTGGGTAATTCCCGGTTTGAACCCCCCCCCCCTCCCTCAACCCGCCTAAAGTGAGCCCTCACAAAGCTTAGAGACTGGATTTATTTAGATAACACTTATGACATTACCGTATCTATGAATTTAAATTGCAGGGTTGGCCCAGCGATTAAAACAGTTCCGTCGCTACAATCGCAACGCCAAAGTGCTATGGGTTCGAGTCCCGCAAAGGCCAATTATTTCTGGGATTCAGTAGCGATGGCAGCTCAGTGGTAATATGTACGGACTCTGCGTCAAGGGACGTAAGTTTGAATCCACCTACAATGAGCTTGAACTTTCGGTGAACGAAAACATCGTGAGGAAACCATATCATGGTAGTAGGGCTATTTCTAAAGCCCGTTTGGCTAGCAACCACCCTCAAGTTGAATATCTGCCGCCAAATACGAATAGGTGTGCTCCGGCAGTTGCAATTGAGAGCCAGTCCCTCTATAGGTTTAGCGTGTCTACCAACTTGACCCGTATCGTCACTTAAGATCAGGTGAGATTGTAGTCATACCGCTATAACCTAAAACTATATAAAAAAAGATTGGTTGTTGCTTTCTTTTCACTTGGCATTTGGGATAAAAAGGGTTTAGTATTTTACACGAGCGGAGACGCGAGAGCAGTTAATATATATGCATCTATAAATATTCAATTGGGTTTATGTAAATATACAACTTTGTATTTTATATAATTAATTTATACATTTTATTAATAAACTGACAGATAACTTTCCAAATAACAAACACGTATTAAACCCGTTAAACAATAAAACCGTTATCATACTTCACCTATAACATTATCTTAGGTTAAAAACTTTTCGTAATTGTAAACAATAATTCGATTATTATTAAACGTTATAATATCCCGGTTTATTGTTTGTTAGTCTGTTTCGTAAAACATATACAAAAAATTATAATCCTACATTTTTCATCCGCTCCTTTTTTTATTGTTAGCAACTTCAGTAAATTAAAAGAAAAGATTTAAAATTTTGATATGGCAACTTTTCTAGTAGCATTGTGTACAACGTATATTTATATAAAAATTTTATAATATAAAATTATAATAATATATATATAAAATTATAAAATTTGTGAAGAAAATGAACATCAAACGCCGCAATCTTCAATTTTAAAACGCGTTGTTGAACTGACATGTAATAAGCTTAAATAGTTTTGATACTCGAAATACTTCAATTGAATGTACTGAATCTATATATCTTCTGATTACCATATGGATTTTTTAGGGGTTTCCAGTACTATCCTGCGACGAATCATAAGTGAAGGAACGTCGAACAATAGAGTATTTTCAACACCTGGCAACAAGAGGACTAAAAAAAAAATTATTTAGACGGTTTCGATTTGGAATTGATAGAAAATAAAATGAAAGAAATCCGTGCAAATAAATAGGCCGCGTACGCAAGCAATTTGTATTCTTGACGTAAATACTGGCTCCATAAAAGTAATATTCCTTATGGAAATTTCTGGCTTATATGTCATCTACTTGAGGCTGTTAAGCAAAATAAATTCGCGCCAGTGTATGAAATAGATGAAGTTTTAAAATCCTACGGCCATCAAGTTCTCAGCTCCCTCCTTCCCTTTATACTTTGAATCCTATAGAATCAGTTTGGGGAATTTCGAAACAAAAAGTAGCAGCGAAAAAGGATAATAGTCCACCAGATGATATAAAAGCTCCAACAGAAGAAGCTATTTCTGATCATACATTAAAAGTAGAAAGTGAAGTCATTTACCAAGACACACTAATTAAAAATTTGGAAGACAGATTTATTATAAATCTGTACATCATTTTCTTTGTCCTCAACATCACCATCATCTGATACAGAGGAAGAAATGCATTTCGAGTGTTTGAATACATTTTCCAGTTCTAATTAATGTTTTACTTTTATACATTTCTAATAATCATATGTTATACTCAAAATAAAAGTGTTTTTTTTACTAATATACCGGTATACGGATTTCATAGACACATACATAATAATATACAGAAACAAAATAAGTAATTATTAAAAAAATATTTTTGTAAATATGTATAGCAGACAAGTCATAAGTAGTCAGTTAACTTGTTTAGGGTACCTGCATGTATTAATATAAATATATTAAAACAAACACCTATGATACAATATAACTGAAATCCGTCCCAACATAATGTAAAAATAAATATTTTTACTATATATACCTACAGTAGTAAAAGAAAAAATACAAGTGTCAAGACTATTTATTCCAATTACCCTAGTGTTGCTTACTACAATTTTTTATTACCCTATTTGCCATCAGATTCTGGTACACCTATACTAATATAAGATTTTGATACTGATATCTTAAGCAGTATAATCGATTTTAATTATAGATACGAATATTTTTTTTTTAGATATATGATAGTTACGGTTTCTTTCAATATTTTCAAGCTTCATCTGGGACGGTGTCAATTGGATTTTACAAAAAAGAGATAGCTATAAATGTATGTATAGGTTTTAGGCTGTGAGAGAATGAGATAGAATATAATAGAATGAGAGCTGGCTTTTCTTGGAAGTTATTTTTCTATTTCCTTATTGAAGTGAAAACTTCGTTAGACGAGCTAAACACTTTATTTTGTTGAGCTGAAACGTGTGGCTATGTGAGGCTCTTTCGGTTTAAAGTCGGCTCCATTCGACTAAGGAAGCGAGGGAGATACAGATAACTGGTTATTGTTATACTCACTGGATGAACGTTACATGAGAGAGCGTGATGCAACAATCAGTATCGACATAAACAGTGCATGTGTTGTGCTAATACGTTTTATTTAATATGTGACAGTTTTATTTTTTATTATGAATTTCGCCTTCACGAAGTTTTTACTTCTACCGTGTGGACTTGGCATACACTTTTTTTCCTAAATTTGACTGTTTGTTTATGTTGTTATTGATGTAATACATTATGGAATAAATTTGTAATGCTTTTTCTTTTCATTATGCCATATCTGATTCCTGTCGTAATCTGTTCTTTTATGGACAAAACTTATGCAAAACTATTTCGAAGTTTCACATCTGCCAACGTCCCGTGACGGCTTAATTTTTTTTTTGTATTTAATAGAGCAATTATCGAGAAAGGCATTAGGCTATTCAAAATCACGCTACCACCAATAGGAGTAAAGCTGTAGTATAAAATAATAAAAAAAAAACAAAAGGGATAAAAGCAGATATAAAATATAGGCTATATTCTTTATATTATTTTCGATTAAAATTGTCGATGACAATAGCGTATTAGTCACGCACTCATGCATCGATTGTCTATTTCATTTGGTAAAATTTGCATTATGGTCTGGTGTAAAAGTATGTGGCGACCTTTGTAATTGTCACTGGCAGTAATATCGGTTTGCGTGCCAGCGCTTTAGAAAGACAGATGTCAGGGAAAGACAAGACGCGTGGTTTTGCTATATTGGTAACCCCGACGTGATTTGAACACGTAACCTTCTGATATTGTTTATATATATAATCACTATTGAAAATTCTTAGGCATAGGTGAACATCAATTTATAATATGTGGAAGGAATATTTTACCGAGAGATTTAAATAAAAGAATATATGGTATAAAAGAACACAAAGTTAGCCACCTCGAATACCTGGGTTTTGTGACAGTATATTAATTAGATCGTATATAGTAACTTTAAACGGTAATACGTTCTGGGTACATTCCATCAGAAAAAAATTGGATATTTGATGCGGAAACGTCTTTCCCTCTTTTGTACAACTTGGTAATAGATGATGTTCACCACTGTTTGATGGAATGCGTTAAGAATTAAGTATTAGAATTAAGTTAATTAAGAAGTTTAATTTAGATAAATTATATATGGACATGTTTCATAGCATTTTAGTAAATCCTTCGAGTGACGTAGATGTTATATGGAAGATGTTTGTATGAAAGAGTTACATTGTAGTATTATTTTAGGTTGCGATGGGACTGATATAACCACTGTTAAAAGCCCCTAAACAAAATAAAGGAAAAAACACGACTTGCTCTTCTGTTTACATTATTTCTCTATTGTCATTATTTTATAGTTCTAGTTTTAAAAACTTAGTACAGTGGAATCAGTATAACTCGAATGTCATAGGAAATGCTAACAATTTCGAGTTAAACAGTTTTCCACTTAAAAATAAGAAGTTCAAGATACAAAGGATTTAATTGCTGAAATTTCGACTTATAAAGGCGCCGTTTTAAGTAAGTATATTCTTCGAGTTGTAGAGTCAAAGATGAATAAAAAATCTATAAGTTTTATGGTACAAATTTATTGAAACATTTTTCATGGACACGCTAAACCTGGGAGAAACTGACTCTCAAGTACAACTGGCGGGACACACATATTGATATTTGGCGGCAGATTTTCAACTTGTGGATGGTAACTAGCCAGGCGGGCATCAGAAAAAGGCCTACCACAATTTCGTTTCCAAGTAGCAAAGTCATTCACGTTACCACTGAGCTATCATGGCTTCAATTAGATATTAGGTAGCGAACTAAACCATACAACATAAAAAAAAACTAATTTAGCATAATTATGTGATATGAACACCTCGCACAGAAATACCATTACGTTCGAGTTACAGATCCAAATAATTAGAGATACCGCATATTTAAGGGTTCAGCGGAAGGAAATGGCATTTTATTTTGACTTACTGAGGATTACGACATAACGAGGTTCGAGTAATAACGATTCCACTCTACATTAAAGCTGAACGTACAGCAAACGTACATTTGATAAAACCGTTTGAAAACGGATCACAGAAAAGGTAGCCCAAAACGTTTCTAGGCATAACTCCTATAGGTATTGTTCTTTATGTTTTCTACTTGATAATATTCATCTTTCTAATGTAACAAAGTTAGGACTTGAAGTCTTTCCGGCGTCTCCAACCTAACCGGTCTGATACGGCAGACCCATATAATTCTATGGGTAAACCGTGTCGTACGCTGGTCGCATACGAACGCCGAGCACCTATCCATTACTGCAATGGCGAACACCTGAGCTAGCTACCACCCGCAAGTTGAAAACCTGCCGCCAAATACCCGTAAGTACGTTCTGGCAGTTGTACCTGAGAGTTAGTCCCTCCACCAGGCTTAATGTGGGTCCTTTTTGGGCCACATCCTACCATTTTGGGTCACATCGTCACTAATGTAAACCCATAAACTATAAATAAAAACAGTAACTCATAAGGTACAGTGTTTGCGCAAATAGAATTCCAAATTATTTTTTCCGGTCGTCCTAAGTGTTTAATGTTGGTTTTTTCTAATGATACTTGAATCAAAATACTAATCGAACAACGAGTTTTAATACATATAGTACCAAAGTCCAAGGACTTTTTATCTTATTTGTAGTCATTAGTTATCTCTCCACAGACAAGTCAAATATCTTTCCTGTTTTTGATAACGTTTGTGGCTGTTACATGATAATCATTGGCAAAGTTCATTTAGGTACTATGTATTTGTTCGAAATTAGAAATTATATTAAGGCCCTCCTTAATAAATAAAATACTGGCGGTGCCATTTTGAGATTTATCCAACTACGGTTACAACAATGTGTCAAATTGTATTATGGGATAAATTATTAATGAAAATTTAAAATTTAATAGATAATGGTAAAATATTCTCGCGGACATGGTATTTGTTCTCTATGACGGTATATCTTTCTCATTATGGTGCAGATTTGCACAAACTAGACAGAATTTAATAGTGTATTCAATCTTCGATTGAATCAAAGAAAATCATGAAACAGTCTAAATAAACGAAAACTTTATTATTCTGTGATATTCATCACAGTTAAAGTACCTACTTGTGTATCTAAAGTACAAGTTTGATTGTGGAAAGCAAAGAAGATAATAATGATAAATATTTCACCAGTCGGTTTTCGATTTCAACTAGGTTAATACGGTGTGGTAAAACTCTCATTTCAACAGTCATTTGAGAAAAAACTTGACACAGATCTATGTGGTATGAATAAATGAGATGATTCGACACGCACTTTTTCATTACTTATGTATTTTATAGATTTCATATTTGAACAAAAATCTTATTTCGTATTAGTTAAGTAACTACTTGAATTGAAATGGTGAAGTAAGTAAAACGGTCATTCGAAGCAACATCTGTAAGAACACACTTGTAGGATCTTAGATATTCAATTTAGAAATAGTAATTTAGACATTCAATTTAGAAATAGTTGCTCACCCGAGCATTAGAGAATTATCTACAATCAAGCTATAGTTTAAGCACATTGTTGTCCTTAACCTAAAGTTAAACACTGATGTAAACCATCTTCATAAAGGAGCTAGTTGCATAATCAAATTTTGCTTAGTAAACCAATATAGAATCAATATTTTGGCATAATATATAATACATAATACATATATATATATATATATATATATATATATATATATATATATATTATAATCGTGGCTTGCTTAATCTGAAAAAAAAAAACTATTAAATTAACTAGGTATTCTGGTCGTAATAACTTTTACACGATAGTAAAGCACCAAAGAGTTTCCTGATTAGTTATTAACTACGCTTAAAAAAATAAACGTAATTTTAAAGCCATAGTTAAAACTTCGGTTTCAAATCTATACAACCGAAATTTGTAATATCAATGCGTCGTTTATCTATCTGCGAAAAGGAAAACCTTGAAAGAAAACCTTGCGTACAATTCATAAATATTAGCTAATAATACTTACCGTAACCTATTTCATGCCGGACCGTATTGTCCTTCATTATCATCGCATCTTCTTTACACTGCTGCCTTACTTTTTGCTCGCTTGTGTCTTCTACATCTCCGTCTTTCGTTAAATCATCGAAGTATTCCTCAAATCTGTTCTTGTTAAAGAAATCGAAGTCGATAACGGTCCGTTTCATAGTCGGTGTAGCTGTTCTCGCAGTCCCCATTTCGAATTGAAGCATTCTCGCCGGCGACATGACCTCTGTAACCGGTGACGGTTTAACGAATACATCATCTTCATTCTTCTTTGTCAGCGACAGTTTTAACAAGTTTTTAAGTTTGGTAATATTCTCGTTCGGTTTTGAAACGGACTGGAGTTTAGGCGTTTCTAATATCGGTGGAGATTTATCCGCAGCGGCGATCTCAATGGTCGGCGTCTGAACTGGTGTTATACATTGTTCTGTAGTTGTATCTACGTTCGCAAATACGTCTGATGAAGTGATTCTTTCTTCTATTGTCACGTTCTCTGCCATGTCAGCCGGTGTAAGAGATTGTTTTGTAGGAGTGTCTAAGTTCGAACACGGAACGATGTCGTCCGAAGTGTGTCTTTCTCCTATGGTTACATTATGCGCAATTTCAGTAAGAGTAAGAGTTTGTTCTGTAGGCGTATTTAAGTTTGAACACGGAACTAAATCCATCGATGAGTTTATATCTCGTATAGTCACATTCTCTGCAATGTCAGCAGGTGTAATAGCTTGTTCTATAGGTGTATTTAAATTCGAACACGGAAAGATGTCTATCGAAGTATCTCTTTCTCCTATGGTTACATTCTGTGCAATGTCAGTAGGTGTAAGAGTTTGTTCTGTAGTATCAAGATTGGGACTTGAAACTATATCTACCGAAGCGTTTCTTTCCCCTATAGTTACATTCATTGCAATGTCAGAAAAATTATCGATACTCATTCGGAATTTATCATCAGGTAAATCAAGTGTTTCCGCTATGAATAGCCGATTTGAATTGGAGTTTGTTGCATTATCATTTCTTTCTAAATTTTCAAACGGTGATAAATCCATAATTATTATGTTTGCGAATATCTATTATCATACGTTGTTGTCGTATAAATCATACATGAAGTCTTAAATGCCCTTGAAATAATCTTGCCAATCGATAAGCGCAAGAATTTCACATCACTTCCACTCACACATGCGCAAAGTAACCTCTATTTGTTTGTGTGTAACTGTGAGCTGTCAAACAAGTTTCACTGCTGTTTTCCTGGTTTTATTCACAAAAAAGTCCAATTAAGCGATATGATCCTAATATATTACACATAGGATACATCCGAAATGTCGGTATAGTCCTGCAATACCTCTATTATAGTCAAATACATGCTAAAAGTTTATATCACTGTAGTTCCGGCTATAAATAGATTTAATCTTCACTTGCACACGGATTATTGCCCGCCTTTTTCCTTTCACATTCACAGTAAATATATTAATGATCATTTACAACTTTGAAGTAGTTTTATAAGTATATTACACAATACCAATTCGTTCTGTTAGTTGTTAATTGTATGCCTATTAGTGTAACAGCGGATAAAACAGATACGGCGCGATGGCGCGCTCCGCAGCGCAACTACACGATATTGTAATGTCAACAAACAAGATGTTCCGACACTGCACCGTTGCTACTCATTAGTATAATTCCTTTTGAATTTACACAAGGAATCCATTTTATCATGTAATATTTTATATCTAATAAGAATCTTTATAAGACGATATTTATTAAATCAATTGGATTTATTTCTAACATGTAATGGTTTTCGTTATCTGTCCCACACCGGCGTTTTTAACATTTACCACAGTTTATTTCTAAAACGTAATGGATTTAATGTATAATTCCGTATTATACTTTATATTTCCAAAAAATACTATATCGAAATAGTATAGTAGGTATAACGTTTGAATAAAATTCACAGGTTATTTTAACTATTTTGTAACATAATACGTACGATGACTCTTATTGTCGTCTGACAACCTTAAACATGACCTTAAAGGTTTGAAACGTTGTCTAAATTGTAAAGCTGAATATTTTATAACATCGTGTGGTTATAAACAAAACTATTACAATAACACTGTGTTGTCTTTATTGGTTTATATACAAATTTGCATTAAATAGGTTATAAGATCAATCAACTTTATAAAGTATATTTATGGATAAAATAAATCGACTTTCAAACAATCATATATATACGGTCGTTGTTTACTTATGTGGATACTTCTTTTGACAGTTGAGCAAGTAAATACAGGGTAAATATTTACGTTTTGAACACTGACCTGTTACCATAGAGAAAGTAACAAATAGAGTATGTCACATTAGGAAATGAAACAGCTCGTACAAATTAATTGAACCGTAAACAAAAAGTGCTATACTTTTGAAATGTCTTTAGTCATCACTGTATGTGTAATAATAAATTTTATCTGATCTAAAACGGAATATTAATTGTTCGAATCAATTTTGTGTACCATTCGTAACAGTTATTGATTTAGTGTGAAACGAGTCGTGAACGTCTTGTAGCAAACCGACTCACATTTTTTAAATATATTTGAATATTTTGGAAAAAGTCATAATAATATCATCTCAGAAACTTCCCGATGTTTTCTGATTCAAAACATATCCAGTTTGCAGTCTACTGCGCAGATTTTCCAACATATCTATCACTATAATCTGTCAAAAATTTATCGATACAAAAAAGTGGCAGTTATCTATTTAAAAAATACTTTTTTGTAAATTTTTAAAGTGCAATATCTTTTGATTTAATAAATTGATTTTTAAATTATCAAACCTTTCATTTATTTCATTTCCTAGTTCATTCAGTTAATCATTCGATTAATCGAGAATCAATCTATTAATACTTTATTTAATTGAGGATCGTTTAAAGAGCATTTAATGTAATTCGAAGAGTTTATCATTTTTTTTAGAATGTCTTTAAATATTTAACCGTACGGTTATCATACCATATACGGCGTTTTATCCGTAACTTGGCTGTAGCGACCGAAATCTTTTTTTTAATTCTTAGCATCTCAGTCCTCTTTAGAGACTATTACTGCCATTTTCAAGTGATAAGATTTGTGGATTTTGGGCAGATGAAACTATTTTCAAGAATATTGCGACTCTCTTGATGAAGTCCTCTTGGGAGTTTTTGTGGGAAACTAATATATCATGTCCCGAAAGATTATGCATAATGCACTTCACTTATGCTCTTTAGCTATACTACATCGCGTAAAATATCGACTAAGTTAAACAATACAGGGCTAAATAGGTAAGTATATAAATTAAAATTAAAATCACAAATGACAGATCAAGAGCCCGCCAAAAACTTCACGACCGATATCTTATTCTAAGTTGTCACCTTAGATATGTTTATGTACATATCCAATATGCCGTGTGATCTACGAGAACGTGTGAGGAACTCATCGGATGAGAGACCGCCAAATGCTCACTAAATTACCACTACGACGAACTACGTTCCCCCTTATTACCAGAAACTAAGACCTACTTTCACGTTATTGTAAGTCCTGGTCAAGAGCACATCTTGACTTCTGCAGCCTTTCCTGTATCAGCCTACCTAATCAATCTGTTACGAAAATTCGGACTAAGTTAATAGTGATGCTAGAAGTGCTGATGACTCTTTTTCAAGCGAAAGTAACAAAGGAAAATTTCAAAGAATGGGTTACGATAGATTTCCACTAAGAAAATACTTCGTGAAATAACTTGAACTAAACACCTGGTTGTTTAAAAGGTTTATATTACATTTCCTTGGTTACATTTTAATTTTAAAATACCACTTCATTAGTTAAATCCGTACGTGTAAAAATCGGTATTATTATTATCGATTTGTTTTGTTTAAGCTGATTGTATGTAAAATAGCATGATGATAATGTGTCTTTATAATATACAGCACGAAGATTAGATTTCTTGTAACATATCATGTATTTTATTTTTTAAAAGGGACTGACCGGCATAAATATCGATATATCAAGTTTTTTGTGATGCAACACTAGATGTACTGGCCTTTAAAGTTTGCCACAGAATACACTATGCGGTAGACAGGTCACAACATAATAAAGAGAACAACCGTTGTTCATACCCATTATATATTCAATAATATTGTATGAGTAGTTCACACGTGATAGAAGTGAAACCTTCAACAATACGCCTCGTAAAACTCAGGCGCGCACAAACATACTGACACACGTACAACGTACCCTGTAAGAAGAACTATATGTCTTCTACCTCATTCTCCCGCACATTATATCCTATAGACGTATGTGGTTGCCCCTTTTTAGTGTCGTTATTTCGTTTCATCGAGTTTCAAATCACAACAATGCTAAAGAAGTTTTCACTTCAAAAAACGGTGTGTGCTTAAGAACACATAACAGATGTGAACATCACTATATCACTTTCGCCTATCACCTCGAGCTGACTTTACCCGAACGAGCTTCACACAAAAACACTGCAGATCAGAATTTCAAAGCCCCCCCCCCCCCCCCCCCCCCCCCCCCCCCCATAAAAAGTTACACTTTAAAACTTTATTTTGTTGAGAAGTCATTCATTAAACATTACACTAAGATCATTGGCCATTAGTAATACGCTATGTATTTGAGTAATATGGAAGCAAAAGTAGCAATCACATTTTGTGATACTTTTGAGCGAAATACCCAAAGCAATTAAATATGTTGAAATAATCGAATATTATGTTTAATTTAAATGGGCTTGAAAAAAAAACAGTATATCTACTTGTATTTTTTTTTTACAAAAAACAACACAATATCAACATTTGCGACGGTTTTACCTGTACACTTAAAAACTTTGAAGGCGCAAGATTTCTGCCTTTGCTTTTATATGACTCGTTTAATAAGTGTAATTTTTAAATTCTTCTTATGAGCTGTCCATAATATAAAATATATAATAAATAAAATAGCTGTAAATAAAAAAAAATAAACACAAGAATAGAATAGAATAGATTGGGAACACCAGACAAAATTATCGCTGCCCAGAGTTGATACATGTACAATAATTATTATACATGAACCATAATTTAATTAATTCTTCAAGCGTACAATCTTTTTGTGGACAGCATCGGTAAATAACAACAAACTTTTAGACATACATAAATATGATTGGTTCGTTGTTGGTTTGGTGGTTGGTTCGTCCGTTTAATAATGTTTTAAGATATAAATTAAATTAAAATTTATAGATGCTGCATGCTGACCCCCAGTGAACCTTGTATCACATTACAAATTTTTGAACTTTTCGGCTTTTCTGTACTATGATATATATGTATTATACATATAAAGCTTCCTGAGGAATAATTCTATCTGTTGCTGAAAACTGCATTAAAATCCGTTGAATAGTTTAAAAGATCTTAGTGAACAGAGAGGAGAAGCATCTTCATTTCATACTAAGTAAACAAATTGAAGGTATATATGTCAAGTTAAGGCATAAAATAAAAAATAAACTGTTAAAATACACATTTATTAACATAACTCATTTAATTTTCTTCCTTTTCCCACCGACCCCATCAAATTTCCCTCCTTTCCGCTTTCCACCTTTCGTCGCCTTGAATCCTCGCTTCTCGTGTGACTTGTCCCCTTTATTGAACCTTCTCCCACCGGATTTCTTATTCCCTAGGATTTTTCTATTATAACCCTTGATCCATTGGTCCCTTTTCTCTTCCCATGCGAGTTGTTTGACGCTCGCGTTGTCCGCGTTGGAGACGGCCTGACTCGAGCCCTGCTTCTTGTTCGTCGCAGTCTCTTCTAGAAGGGTCGAGAACTGTTCCGCAGACGCGAACAGCGATCCGAGATCATCTGACCCTGGTATAACAAAATCCATTATATAATATTCAGACTAGAGATAGCGATTCTTTCTGAAAAAGATCGATTCTGTGTCGAAATCTAATAAATCGATTGACAAAAAATTCGTACTATTTTTCAATTCGCTCTTCGTTCCTATGTTCTCAATATAAAATCAATCATAAGACAACAAAAAGAACACCATAGTAATCAATATTTTATCATTTTTATATTAACTAAAGTTTCTATATACGTGTTTGGGTAAAACATTCATGTAATTGTAAATAATGCCTAATGAAAATATATAAGAATCGAAACTTGATTTTTAAGAGTGAAACATCGATTAATCGATCTCAATTCAGTCCCAATCCTACTAAAGTTACCGGCCCACCATCAAGATCGCTGGTATTTAACATCAAGTGAAATTGTGGCCATAAAACAAACCGATAAAGTATTTTTTTAAATTACTTCCACAACTATAACCTCACACACGTACTCATTCATTCTCTCACACAAATACTTGCACATACACACTCCAACATCTCTACAAAAAAATATTACATTTAGAACCAGTACCTCTACTAGACTTAGCTTGTCCACTGTCTCGATTCACATTGTTACTGAACATCATCAATCACCTCTACCATCATAACCCACCCATGCACTTATACATTCACACACCCAGATTCATACATTTTTACTTAAAATAATAAAACCGAAGAGTTGATTTGTTTAAAGCGCTAATATCAGAAATTGAAAAAATATTTGTTTTGCATTGTACATCTTCAAGAGAAGATTTATTAAAAACGTAAAACATTATTTCATAATGAAGGTATAAATGTGAATTTCCATACAAAATTTCAACCCCAATTTTATTCCCTTTCAAGTCTTATTTTCGCAACAATACATAGCTTGTATATTTCTCCAAGATCCTAATTTAATTCTCAACCGAAATTCAATTTCAATCGGTTCAAGGGTAAGGCATTATAACAGACAGACAAACTAGTCTATATTGTTTTAATTAAATAAACTTTTCTTATAATATTTGCTCGGAAAACTACTGTATTCTTAATTTCTACTCTTCGACTGTTTCCTAATCCGAAACATATATCTCGGATACGGTTATAGTTTCGGATATCTGACAATTCAGTTACAGTTACTGAAATGAGTATTATTTTTTATTAAATTTAACATATAGAAATAAACAGTAAATGTAAATGAATTAACCTTTAACTGCATATGTTTTTAACCATGTTTTTATTAACTCTCTTGTATGTTTGTCCGGGTGGAATTTTATAAAGATCTTAAACTAATTTCCTGATAAGCTAAATACTTGAAATTGGGTCCATAGCTCAGAACTGGATGATACTGCATGAAAATAAGAAAAAAAAATTTCTTTATTTTTTAAATAAAAACTATATAATAGATTTTTATAACTTCAGCTACACACTTGTATATATATATAGACCTATGTTTATCCTTTCCAATATTTTATTTTCTACTTTTTAGTCCGTTTTAAAACATGCTAAATTATTTAATTTTAATTATTTATTTACCTTTGAGTTTCATTTTCGATGATTTTCCTTTACCCTTCTTACTACCGGGCACATCGACCTGGTCATCCTCGTCGCTGCCTTCGAGCAAAAGTTCTGAAGACAGAATATATCATTGAAGACCAACCTTTACATATCAACAATCTATGACTCGATATGAACCTGTGGTACTGAGGAGTCTATGCTTTTATCATAACAAAAAAAAATTACATCGCTCTACCTAATGGCAACCACAGTGCAATTAAGTTAGCAGTAACTACGAGAATAGTGATTGTTTTTCACCTTATGTCTGGTGGTTGGAAACAAGTCAGATATATAAATATTTACCGCTGCTTATGATTATATTTACATATACACACATATTTCTTTTTTTAATTGTGGGGTTTGCTTATTGTAGGCAATTTTGCCAATGCCAAGATTTGAAATGATGTTGGCTTCTGGAGGACTATTTAGATATTACTGTATGCAGAATTTTAATAATTGTCAGCTAAAATAAGAGAAACTCTCTTCCCCCCATGGACGTCGCGTCAATGGACTTGCGTTCGAATAGGCGACAGTAATACATCGTGGTAAGACTTTATGTAATGTCCGACTGGCTAGCTACCACCCTCAAGTTGAAAATTTACAGCCAAATACCTATAGGTGTAATCCGGCAGCTGCACTTGAGACCTAGTTCCTCTACTAGGCTTAGTGTATCCACCATCTTGAGCCACATCGTCACTCAACACCAGGTGAGATTGTGGACATATCGTTTAAATCTATATCTTAAAGAAATGGGTATTTAATGCTTTTTGCTCATCCCAAAAGTGCCCAACATACACTGTTGGGATATATGAAGGCGCCCCAAAAAAAAAATTTTGTTTTTTTCGAGTATCGTACTAAAATATGTAGGTATACATTGTTTTAAGAGTCTCCTCCAAACACAGGTCAAATAGAAAAAATTAAGGGTCACTCCAATTTTTTTTATATTCTAGAATTGTCAAAAATGTTTTTTATTTTTATTTTCTTAAATTATTTTATTACTTCAGGAGTTAGCTCCAAAAGATATAAAGTACTCGTCTTGGAAACTTTAAAATTTTGAGGGACCTTTAAATATTCAAATTTTGACTTTAGATTTGCAGGATCTTTAGTATTCTGCTTTTACAAAAAATGAGAAAAAGAATAAAAAAAAACTTTGCACTGTGAACCTTATAATATATTTTTTACCTACCGTTTCGAGGGTACCCATAAAATATTGTAAACTTACAGTTTATGGTACGAACCTCATAAAACAAAACTTTTTTTTTGGGTCACCACATGCATATATAATATACAATATACATATCACATCGACTACAGTGATATCTATTGCGTTATGATCACTTATCGATACAAAAGTATCCCATCTCTCAAGTTGGATCAATTTGTACACAGTGTGCAGAATTTGATTAAAATGGATTCAGTAGTTTAGGAGTCCATCACGGACAAACAACGTGTCACAAAATATTTATGTATATACATATATATGTAGAAGAAAACGATATATTGATATATAGATGTGTCACTAACCATTTTCATCACCGGAAAGGTCAGGCTCGTCTTCATCAGCCGAGATGTTCAGTTCTCCATCGCTGCCTGTTAAATGTAATAATATTTGCAAGATTTAAACTTAATATTTAAATTAATACTATCATATAAAATAATTTATATCCATACATATAATAAAACTGTAAGTGAACCTAATTATAGAATTATTTTTTTAAACTGTATCAGGTTGTACTTTATATTTTTATAGGTTAAAAATAATCTATTAAAAGGAATATATTTCTATATATCTAAAGAAATATAGTTTTTACGATTTGTAATACGATATAAAGTGAGAAAAAAGTCACGAGTCTATATGTGTGTAACTTTTAAATAAAAATGTGTATGAAGGGAAATTAATCTGTATGTATGTAGTGACTTTAGTGTATGTGTATGTATGGTTTGGTAGTAAATGGATTATTAACTACCAAGAAACTGAGTGTTTGGTGTAAGCATAATCTGCCATGTTTTCGTTTTTATTTCGACTCATAAACATACATCATTTGATTCTAGATTATATAAAATTGGTGGCATTTTGTGGGATATGGTTTACTTATTTATTGTACATAGGTTAAGTAAATTATATACTAGTGGAAAAAATTTAGGGACAGTTTTTTTAAGGAGTATAAAAAATTAAATAAAGAGAAGGTGAGGGTCAAGTTCTCGAAATCTACCTTCAATTCTCTATTGGTTGTTACAGTATCGATGATCAGAGAAAATGATTCATTTTCATTCAATGTCCCATAGCTCAACAGGAAACGGAGAAAGGCTTACAACAAGTTCTAACTGGATAAACACACAACCTACCCGCTACATATAGTGACTTAGTCGCACAAAACATTAAAATCCATACACCGAAAACTAACAAGAAATCTTATTTTCTTCTTTATATTTGTTAGATAATTGTTTTTGGTCCCAACTTCGTAAAAGTAAAGATTTCATGTTTCAAATTGCTTCTTTTGTTGATTCAACAGGGCTATTTTTAACAAAGATACAGAGCCATTTGTTTTTTTTTTATTACAGGGAAACTCAAGGCATAATCTTTAGTAGCCACGACTACTAGTTGCACAGTTTAAATACAAGAGTTGCCATCTTCTTAAAGTGTTGTATGAACCTTAAAGGATTGTAATATATTTAGTTAAAATATATATGAACAGGTTGAGACTAAAAATTAGAAAGATCACATACCTCCATCATCCATGTCATCAACATCACCTGCTGCATCATCTTCATCATCACCATCACTCCCCAGTTCATTATCATCTTCTTCACCTTTCTTCTTTGGTCGTTTGCTCTTAGCCGCTTCCATCTCCGCGAGGTAATCTAATTCTTCGGCCGAATCGTCTGAAATATATTTATTTACAATTAAAATCTAATACCTAATATGTTATTTCTCAAATACGTTTTTAGTACAAACTCCATTTCTGACTTAATATTTGATCATAATATCAATTAAAAGCTGTGCCCGCGACTTCGTTTGCGAGGAACTAAAAAATAATTTAACAATCTTTGCCCGTTTTCATAACCTCTTTCAATACAGCTTTGCCCCTATTGGTGAGAGCGTGATGTTAAATAGCCTAAAACCGACCTCAATAATCGCTCTTACAAATAAAATAAAATTTTTTTTGAAATCCGACATGTAGTTCCTAAGATTGACGTGTTCAAACAAACAAATTGTCCTCTTTATAATATTAATATTTGAAAATGCTATAATCGCTGGATTTAATTTTGAGGTATGTCACCGATATTCTAAACAAGAATGTTGTTCTGTACATTCTTTGATTACTCTTTACGTAAACGAATATAAAAACACAACTACCCACCACAGTCGGATGCCAACTAAAAACGCACCATGAACAACCTAGTACCGGAGATCAGAAACAGTGCCCAGATACTTCTAGATGCTGATATAAATAACAATACCCCGGAGACGAAGCAGTTTCCATGGAATATATTATATTTCTGAAGAGACGATAACCCAGTTGGTAACAACTTGGTTAGTGATCCACCAGCAATAAGTACCAGTCCCTCCACTAGAGCGTTTCCACCACCTTGGGCGACATCGTCACTTAACACCAGGTGAGTTCTGGCCGTAACGATAAACGTATGACGTATTATTACCTGGTCGCTTGGTCCCGGTGACGCTGTCCAGGTACTTCTCGAAGTCCTCACTCGTGACGGAATCAGCGTCACTATCGTCATCCTCCGGAGCCTGTAGCTCGCGACGTTTGCGTAGGAAACTAGAAAAAAAAAAAAAAAAAAAAAAAAAAAACATATTTTTCACAGTCATAATACCATCAATTTGCGATATTCGACAGATAAGACGTGATGAGGGTAGGCAGACAAATAAATATAGTGAAAACAACTGACTCATATAAGAATCTCTCGTCGACTGGAATCTTGGTCGCATCCTCGTTGAGATATGTCGAAGAGTTCACCGGTATACTCCTTATACCTGCAAACAATTACACATATATATATATGGGGTATTCCATGCCAAATCGACCACTTTTGAACCTTACCCCTTTAGATTTCGCTGAATTGTTTTTAACTTTTTCTACTCGATGAAAGACGTTTTTCAAAATTTTTTCAATTTTTTTTATCCAACCCAAAAAAGTTATGAAGCTTTAAAAAAAATGGCTCTTTTATTTTCAAATAGCCATAACTCTCTCAAAAATTGACCTTTCGGGACGTTTTTTTTTTTTTTTCAAAATTCTTGTTTTTAATTGAATTTTTTGAAAGAATAAATAAAAAAAATTTAACATGATCGCTTCTATGAAATAATCGCGTTTTTTGTATAAAATCGTTATTTTTTCGAAGTTCGTCGTTCTAAATTTTTTTATTTCTTTTCTCAATAAAAACTTCAATCAATCCTACAATTATCTTGCGTGTATCCCAGAGGGCCAATTTTTTTTTATTTAGTTGAAAAAAAAATTCAACTTTTCAAAAATGCAGATTTTTTTTCATAAATATTATTTATATAACATAATTAATGTAATTATATGATTTTAAGGTATTATATTCTCCATACCCCATATATATCAATAAGTTATCTTTTCACTAACATCTGACATCATATATATACCATTTACGTGAAAGAGTCCAAAATAATGAATGTTATACGTTATTTAGTTATTAACATTTGTTTTTATTTTCAGTATTGCCGCAATTATAACTTGTAATTGTTGTATTGCACTGACCACTGGCGGTCATAAATAAATAATAATAAATAATACATTTTTATTGGTACAAAAAACGATATAACATATAGTACAATTTTATGTTGCTAACTGCAGTAGTTAGTAATCTAACCTGAAAATTTAAAGGAACATTGAAATTAAAAAAAGGAGTTAAACAATAAATAGAGTTGTACTCTTTTCATCATTTTATTACCTTTAGCGATATAATTTTTCCTGATGGCAAACTTAGGGTGTGATCCCTTGACCTTCTTCACGCCGACCTCGTCCGCGGTCTCCTCGACACGTTTCTTCGGGTTCTTGAAGACGAACCGGTCGAGGAACCGGATCCCAGAGAAATCCTTTAGCGGATCACCGCTGTACTGGATTATCTGGTCTGTCAATATTCAAAACAAATCAACGTTTCTGTTAATATCTTCGTAAATATAACTTATATTTGTTGAAAGAAAACGAAACAGAAGTAGATTATTCTAGAATCAATTAATATAAAACAAAAGAGGTACAAATAAGTGAGTAATTTATTAATAATAATGGATTTTCAACATCAACTTAATACCCCAGGCAACTTCATGCTATAAAATTTTAATCACCAACTTCATACTATATAATTTACATGGCCAACTCCATACTACATAATTTACACGACCAACTTCAAACTATAGTATTTACATGGCCAACTTGATAATATATACTTTGCACGGCCAATTTCATAGCATAAAATGTACACCACAAACTTCATATTGTAGAATTTGCATGGCCGATTTCGTACTATGAAATTTACACGGCCAACTTCATACTATAGAATTTACACGGCCAACTTCATACCATAGAATTTATATGGCCAACTTCGCACCGTAGAATGTAAAACCCAACTATATACTATAGAATTTACAGGACCACCTTCCTACTATTGAATACACAGGACCAACTTTATACTATAAAATTTCTTCGGCCAACTTCATACTACAGGATTTACACAGACAACTTCTTCCTTACTTATTACTGTTAATCTCGTGTATATTGTAATGTTTGAATACAAACCTTGCAAGAGTTTCTGTGCAAATAACTTGACGGTGGGATGCGCGTGGTCGGCGAGCGGCACCAGCTCGAGGTACGCGGAACACGAGGCTCCGGCAAACGCCGGGTTACGAGCCCACGGGTCGTACTCCGTTATTATCTGAAACATCAGCGCTATATATATCTGTTTTTTTTTTTTTTTTTTTTTTTTTTTTTTTTTTTTTTTTTTTTTTTTTTTTTTTTTTATACTTAAGGTTTAGCGTTATGGCCATAATCTCACCTGATCTTAAGTGACGATACGGCCCAAGTTGGTATACACGCTAAACCTGTGGAGGAACTGGCTCTCAAGTGCAGCTGCCGGAACACACCTATTGGTATTTGGCGGCAGGTTTACAACTTGAGGGTGATAGCTACCCAGGCGGGCATTAGAAAAAGCCCTATCACCATGCTATGGTTTCCTCACGATGTTTTCCTTCACCGAAAGCTCAAGCTTATTGTAGGTGTTTGGATTCGAACCCACGTCTCTTGACGCGAAGTCGTGCACACTACCACTGAGCTACCATCGCTTCAACATATGTATGTATAACATTTTTCCGCGCCAATAATTTATTGTAGTCACTAATTTATTCATAGCCATGTATTTTTTATACTTAACAGGTTAAGCGTTATGGCTACAATCTCACCTGATGTAAAGTGACGATGTGGCCCAAGATGATGGACACCAAGCCTAATGGAGGGATTTCAAATCAAATCAAATCAGATCAAAAATTTTTTTTTCAATTTAGGCCCTAAGAAGGCGCTTATGACCGTCAAAAATTACTATGACTTTATTACTGCCCTCATGTTAAAAATTTCTTGCTGAACACCTTTAGGTGTTACGGCAGAGGCACTTAAGAGCCAGCCTGCACTAGGCTGAAAGTGTCCACCATCTTGAGCAATATGATCACTTAACTTCAACTGAGATTGCAGCCATAATGCCAAGCTTATACATGTATAGAAAACATCTCTTACTCTGTCCATGTTCACGGTCTTCTTCAACTGGATTTTGCTCGTCAACTCCTTCTCTTTGACATCTTCCTGTTTCACTTCCACGGGTTCGGTGTTGACCCTCGCGTGGAACCAGCCCGGTGAAGCCGCCGTTGGAAGTTTACGTTTCGCTGGTTTCACGTTCCCTTCCTCGTCGATCTTCAGATCTACGTATGTTTCCTCGTCATCGTCCTCTGGAAAGTTAATTTTTAATATACCAAATACCATAGTAAATACCATAGTGGCTATGTTAATTTTAACCGAATCCATAGTGACCATAAAGCAATGTCGCGATAAAAAGTTTCATAACAAGTTTATCTCTCTCTATTTACGCGAAAAATTCGCGGATCACCGTCTTCTCCATGGTCTCATCTATCTCAATACCAAAATTTAATCATAATCGATCGAGCAAATTCAGCAGGTTAAGGGTGAAAGTGAAACAACGAAACAAACTTACCTTCGCATTTACAATATTATTAAAGATACACTAACAAGTTCAATGTCATAAGGCATTTCCTTGCACCTAACTGCTGGTATTGTAATAAAATGCTACACATAAATAATAAAATAATTAGTAAAATAAGTGAATATCAAAGTCTATTGTTTCACATAGAAATCACAGTTAACAGAATCTTGTGGTTTTTCTCAATGACTAGGTTGTTTTCAAAACCAGTGGTAGTTTTTTGCCATTCATAAGCGCTTTCTCAGGGCTTAAATTAAATAAAGTATTTTGATTTGATTTAATTGAGATCCTGTTTAAAAACTTCCCCATAATTAGATGACAAGAATTGTGTATTTAATATTATAAAATGTTAGAATACTCACCCATTAATAAATCTTTTTTATCTCCGTGCAGTAGATCTACTTTCTTCTGTTCTATTTTGTCTTCTTGATTGTTATCCTCTGTGCTAGAGTTCGCTGTGTCATCTGCTTCATTAACTGCTGATTCTTCAGTCAATTCCACTTTTACTTCCTGCGACATAAGAAAAAATGTCCTATCAAAGTTTTATACAATGCTATATATTTTTCATTCTATATTATAAAAGAGTAGCCGATCTGGTGGATCGTATTTTGCCATTTTCAGTAGTCAATTACTGAAAAATAGTGCCATCTATTGCGATTAGGGACATTAGATATCTGGGTAAAACTATTCACTCCCAGCCTGAACCAAGTGATGGAATTTACAAAATAGCTGTTTAGGCTAAATTTGGTCGATGAGATTTTGTAAAGGACGCAAATAATTTCTCAAATTACCCGCATGCGCTTGGGACATGCTTAGAGATACGTAAATGTAATATACAACAAAAATATTGCTGCTTAGTATATAAAAAAATAACTCTATATCTATTATATCTATTATACATAAGTCAGAATAAGTGATAAAAGTATTTAGTGACAAAAAGTATTGAAAATGGGCATTATTATTAGATATGGCACCATAACAGAATACATCAGAATAACAAACATACAGGATGAATTGAAAGCATGATTCTATCCTTGTTAATATTTTATTTACTTAATTTTTTCATTATTATTTTACAGCGATGATAGCTCAGTGGTAGCATGTATGGATCCCGCGTTAACGGGCACGGGTTCGAATCCACCTACAATGAGCTGGAGCTTTCGGCGAAGGAAGAGATCGTGAGGAAACCATAGCATGGTGGTAGCGCTTTTTATAATGCCCGCCTGGCTAGCTACCACCATCAACTTAAAAATCTGGTGCCAAATACCAATGGGTGTGTTCCGGCAGCTGCACTTGAGAGCCAGTCCCTCCACAGGTTTAGCGTGTCTACCAACTTGGGCCGTATCGTCACTTAAGATTAGGTGAGATTATGGCCATAACGCTAAAACCTATACTATATATACATTTTTTTCAATTGCGAGTATTATCGAACCCGGTACTTGGTGTATTCAACAAGTAGAAAGCGGCTACGTAGAGAATGGCACAGTAGTAACATAGTAGGTTAAGTTAGGTATTTGGACAAATGTTTGAACAAAAGGTTGCATTGATCCAGTATCAGATGTATTTGTATTGCTTAGTATTAGAATGCCGGTTTGCTAAAATAGTAAATTGATGTATTTTTTATTAAATTATCATTTCATTTAGCTGTACTAACGTGATAGAGCGTCAATAATGATAATACAATGTTTTCTAAAAATGACTTTTTTGTTATCGTGTTCGAATTTTTTTCTGTCCTATCATCGAAGGCATACAATACTTTTCGGGAGCAGTTGCCTGACATCCTTTATATTTATATATAAATAACACTAATAAGTAAGTCATGCATTTTGTGAATTTTTTATTCAAAGTATTATATAAAAGAAAAAAAAAATACAAATGGTGCATACCAAGAGTTTGCAGTGTGAAAAAGAAATATAAAGTTTCACATAACTTACATCCTTAATCTCCCTCTTAGTCCACTCGAGCCTGACAGCCTCCTTCTTTTCACCGTCCTTCAGGACCTGGGATATGAGGAACAGCATCCCGCAGGCCTGGGCGGGGCTCATGTAGCAGCACAGCTGCAGGAGCCGTTTCACGAACGACGTCACTCTATCGATATTCCTGTCCTGCTTCATCGACTTGTATATGAGCGAGAAGAGCAGAGCCGAGTGTGTCGTGTTGAAGATCTCCAGGTCTACCAGTTTCCGATAGAGGGCTGTGTAGTAACTGAACAAAAAACACGAACAGATTTTTCTACAGTTAAATGTTAGCGTTATGACCACCATCTTATCTGATATTAAGTGACGATGTGGCCCAAGATGGCGGACACACTAAGACTATTAGAGGCACTGGCTCTCAAGTGCAACTGCCGGGACACGCCTATGCGTATTTGGGGAGTTTTTCAACATGCGGGTGGTAGCTAGCCAGGTAGGTATTAAAAAAAGCTCAAGCTGTGGATTCGAACCCACGTCCTGTGACGCGATGGCCGTACACACTACCACTGAGCTATCATCGCTTCAAGAAGCTCGTATAGATGAGTTCCGCCAAAGCAATTGAGACCCAGTTCCTTCACTAGGCTAAGCGTGTCTACCATTTTCTTGCCACGTCAGGTAATATTGTGGTAATAATGCTAGACTTATAAAAAAGGGGTAAAATGGGGATAATGTCGTGGATAAAAGGCGGTTGTTATTTATATATATATCGAGTGCATAATTTTAGGCCACATCAAGTGAGACCTAAATAAAAGGCGCTAGGCATATTACAAAGGGGGCAAATGGGGAGAACGTCACGGGTAATAAGTGGTGGGGAGATTGTGACCGTAATACCGATAAAAAAAATTCAAAGCAGTCATGAGTATTGCCGACAGAAGTGAATAAATAACCGGTTGTTATTTTTGTATATGCAAATTAATTGTTTGATCTTAAATTAAAACTTGTAAATCAAGATTGTTTACAGCCCAATCATCATACTAATATTATAAATGCGAATATGAGTTAGTTTGTTTTTTTTTTATACTTAAGGTTTAGCATAATGGCCATAATCTCACCTGATCTTAAGTGACGATACGGCCCAAGTTGGTAGACACGCTAAACCTGTGGAGGAACTGGCTCTCAAGTGCAACTGCCGGAACACACCTATTGGTATTTGGCGGCAGGTTTACAACTTGAGGGTGGTAGCTACCCAGGCGGGCATTAGAAAAAGCCCTACCACCATGCTACGGTTTCCTCACGATGTTTTCCTGCACCGAAAGCTCAAGCTCATTGTAGGTGCTTGGATTCGAACCCACGTCCCTTGACGCGAAGTCGTGCACACTACCACTGAGCTATCATCGCTTGTTACACGTTCACGTCTAAATCGCTGAATTAATTATGATGGTGAGGTTCCCATACGGAGACGGTAATAGGCCACTTTATCTGATGAAAAACTTATTGGAAATGGGATAAAGAGATGGATAAATGTTGTATGAAACTTTTTGTTGCGTCATTCGATTTGTTTGACTAAATCGATATTACGCGAGCGAAGCCACAGATAAAAGCTAGTAAGCTATACCGATAGGAACTGATATAGCGTTATCCTTAACGCGTCATTACACCATGTCGATGACGATTTACATGAATTCACTACTTTTCCTAACCTTTCTATAGAAGTTTTCACTTCAAAAGGGGATAAAATGGGGAGATTGGGGATAACGGCGCAGATATTTTTTTATTATTAAAGGGTTAGCGTTATGGTCACAATCTCACCTGATCTTAAGTGAAGATAAGGGTCAAGTTGGTTTGGTCATGTTTTCTTTCACCGGAAGCTTAAACTCATTGTAGGTGGTTTTGAACTCAAGTACCTTGACGTGAAGTCCACACTCACTACCGCTGAGCTATCACGGTCTCAAAGATATAGTCTCACCATTAACACGTTACGTCCTATAGAAGGTTTCGGTTCGAAAAGGGGGAATCGGGGGATAAAGTCGGTAGGTTGTTGAATATATATATATATATATATATGTGGTTGTCGAAGCGATGATAGCTCAGTGGTAGTGTGGACGACTTCGCGTCAAGGGACGTGAGTTCGAATCCAAGCACCTACGATGAGCTTGAGCTTTCGGTGAAGGAAAACATCGTGAGGAAACCATAGCATTGTGGTAGGGCTTTTTCTAATGCCCGCCTGGCTAGCTACCACCCTCAAGTTGTAAACCTGCCGCCAAATACCAATAGGTGTGTTCCGGCAGCGGCACTTGAGAGCCAGTTCCTCCACAGGTTTAGTGTGTCTACCAACTTGGGCCGTGGTTACGCGCGGGAATAATATGGTTGGTAATTAATTATCGTGGTTGCGCCACCTGAGTAGATTGCTAGTAAATATTTATTGAGATAGAGTGCATATTTTATTAATTAGTTACCAATTTTATTGTTCTCATTGACGTGGTCATCCGCCTCGCCCGCTTTGTGTGTTCCCAATATTTGCCGCGATTGTAATTATTTAATAGTGTATTCAAACACAATTTCTAAACCCGCGAAAAATAACACGTGGCAAATCTAGCCACATCCACAGTGGAAAGACTATTTACACGTCTTCTCCAGACCTCCAGGCCGTATCGTCACTTAAGATCAGGTGAGATCATGGCCATAACGTTACAAACATAAATACAAAAAAAAAAAAAAAAAATATGTGGTGTGTGCATACCGGTCGGAGACTCCCTGACACGCGTCGCTGATGTGGAAGAGCAGCGCCAGCGCGTGCAGCGCCACTGCGGGCGGCGCCGCGTGCACGAGCCGGTGCACGGCCGCCACCTGCTGCGCCGCCGTCAGCGCCGACACGCGCTCGCGGTCCGCGAACGGGAACGCGCGCTTCACGCCCGTCAGGATCGCGGACATCAGCCGCGAGTCTATCTCGCCCTGGGGCACCGCGCACCACGTCAAACACTACCCGGGGACATCTATACCGCATCGCGTACAGTGCCCCCGGACATCTATACCGCATCGAGTATTGGACACGGGGACATTGTACTGGCATCACGTACAGTGCTCGGGGACATCTATACCGCATCGAGTATTGGACACGGGGACATTTGTACTGGCATCGCGTATAGTGTTCGGGGACATCTATACAGTATCGAGTATTGGACACGGGGACATTTGTACTGGCATCACGTATAGTACTCGGGGACATCTATACAGTATTGAGTATTGGACACGGGGACATTTGTACTGGCATCGCGTATAGTGCTCGGGGACATCTATACAGTATCGAGTATTGGACATGGGGACATTTGTACTGGCATCACGTATAGTACTCGGGGACATCTATACAGTATCGAGTATTGGACACGGGGACATTTGTACTGGCATCGCGTATAGTGATCGGGGATACCTAGTTATAGCCCCTCAGTCCAACCCTGCCTTTATATTCCAAAACACTACTCAGCAGTAATGCACCTGCATGGGATAATCCTTAGTAGTCGAATCGCCCGCGCTTGTCCGGTGCAAATAATATTTTTATTTAGACTAAGAAACTAACATAGATTTTAAGTCATTCTGTGTTTAACCACCATTGGTGAAACATTAAAGTTCTAAAATCAACTTTGAGTTTTTAAAAAGACTCCTGAGATCCGTCGCAATTTAAGTACCTATACTGCATCGCTTATTGGACTCGGGGACATATATACCGCGTCGAGTATAATGTCCGGTAACATCTATACTGCAACGCGTATAGTGTCCAGAGACATTTACACTACACCAAATAAATTTAATAGTTAGGGGCATCTATACTGCGTCTCTTATTGGGCCCGGGGATATAAATGAATGCTTTTATTGCACTTTTTAGTTGGCTAATTGGTGAGCTTAATACTACGGGACATTTTCTTCCAGCTACTCCACAGTATTGTTATCAAACATAATAATAATTATAGATAGTACAAACATAAGAAGCAAAGAAATCAGTTAACTTAACTAATTAATAAAACAAAATGAACTAAACGTCTATACTGTATCGCATTTAGTGCTCTGGGGCATATATACTGCATCGTATACAGTGACCGGGAACACATATACTGCATAGCGTGCAGCGCCCGGAGACATCTATTCCGCAACATGTATAGTGCTCGGAAACATTACTACGTTATATATAATATTCGAAGCTAACTACATTACTATACATATAGTGTAATTGTATCCGACCAAACCGAAATCAATATACTCTAAAGACGGATACATAAATAAATAAATGAATTATCAATATTTTCATACCAAATATAGCAATATGGATTTCTACTCCGTAAAAATATACCATTTGGTTTATCTAATCATATCGGGTTAAAATAAATATTTGATAGAGTAATTATTAAGGAAGGCTTTAAGGTATATAACATCAGGCTACCACCAATAGGAGCAAAACTGTGTTAAAGAAAGCTACATAAACGACCAAAATTTTAATAGGTTTTAGATCCTCACGAACGAAGTCGAAGGCACAGCTAGTACAATGACATACATAGAATACTTTTTACAACCCTTTTTTATATATACCTACAACTAAACGTTGACAAAATAAAACGTACCGCTCGCCTAATGATATATTATTACCGAAGTCTATGGGAATTTGTATACCCATACCATCTCAATCTAATGATATGTTATTTCCAAAGTCTATGCGAATTTGTATACCTACACCATCTCAATCTAATGATATGTTATTACCAAAGTCTATGCGAATTTGTATACCTACACCATCTCAATCTAATGATATGTTATTACCAAAGTCTATGCGAATTTGTATACCTACACCATCTCAATCTAATGATATGTTATTACCAAAGTCTATGCGAATTTGTATACCTACACCATCTCAATCTAATGATATGTTATTACCAAAGTCTATGCGGATTTGTATACCCACACCATCTCAATCTAATGATATGTTATTACCAAAGTCTATGCGAATTTGTATACCTACACCATCTCAATCTAATGATATGTTATTACCAAAGTCTATGCGAATTTGTATACCTACACCATCTCAATCTAATGATATGTTATTACCAAAGTCTATGCGAATTTGTATACCTACACCATCTCATCTAATGATATGTTATTAGCAAAGTCTATGCGGATTTGTATACCCACACTATCTCAATCTAATGATATGTTATTACCAAAGTCTATGCGGATTTGTATACCCACACCATCTCAATCTAATGATATGTTATTACCAAAGTCTATGCGGATTTGTATACCCACACCATCTCAATCTAATGATATGTTATTACCAAAGTCTATGCGAATTTGTATACCCACACCATCTCAATCTAATAATATGTTATTACCAAAGTCTATGCGAATTTGTATACCTACACCATCTCAATCTAATGATATGTTATTACCAAAGTCTATGCGAATTTGTATACCTACACTATCTCAATCTAATGATATGTTATTACCAAAGTCTATGCGGATTTGTATACCCACACTATCTCAATCTAATGATATGTTATTACCAAAGTCTATGCGGATTTATATACCCACACCATCTCAATCTAATGATATGTTATTACCAAAGTCTATGCGGATTTGTATACCCACACCATCTCAATCTAATGATATGTTATTACCAAAGTCTATGCGAATTTGTATACCCACACCATCTCAATCTAATGATATGTTATTACCAAAGTCTATGCGAATTTGTATACCTACACCATCTCAATCTAATGATATGTTATTACCAAAGTCTATGCGAATTTGTATACCTACACCATCTCAATCTAATGATATGTTATTACCAAAGTCTATGCGGATTTGTATACCTACACCATCTCAATCTAATGATATGTTATTACCAAAGTCTATGCGGATTTGTATACCCACACCATCTCAATCTAATGATATGTTATTACCAAAGTCTATGCGAATTTGTATACCCACACCATCTCAATCAAAATTTCGTATGATAAATCCCTTTCCCTGAGGAGATCTTACCTTTTTAATCGATGCCTTGAAGAAGGCAAAGTATACCCGAATGAGATTCTCCGCAATCTTGGAATCGTCTTTCCCGAGATAGAACTGATTCAGGAAGCAGATACCGTAGTACTGAGCACGGGACGATATGTTAGTTCTGAAATAATATACCTACTTGAGATATTCTTATAGATTGTTGGTGAGAAAAAAATACAAAATTCTAAGTGTTCAGTGGAGTAAACGGTATGCTCGAAGTGGAACACAGTTATTGTAATGAGACACTGTATCTGAACTTAAATATATCGACTGATTGAAGACTGAACATCATGTTTCTAGCAGAGACTCGTGATTACGGTGGAATATTATGATTGAAGTGGTTTATTTATTAAGATTAAATTGGAAAATTGTTATTGAAGTGGAATGTCATGATTAAAGTGGAATATTGTGATTGGAGTGGAATAATATGATTAAATTGGAATATTGTGATTGAAGTGGAACATCATGATTAAAATGGAAAATTGTAATTGAAGTGAAACATAGTGATTGCAGGGGAACATCATGATTAAAGTGGAATAATGTGAATAAATTTGAATATTTTGAATGAATAGCATAATAAATATAATATTTTTTAAATCCCACACCTGAACAGCATCTTCTCGATGTGTGTCAGCACGACCGCCTTCATGTTCGGATGGTTATAGAGAAGCTGGCAGAGATGGTAGATCACTTTCGAGGCGACCGCTTGCGTCGGATCCCCGAGCTTGTTTATTATGTTAGTCAGGAGCATCTGTTTCACACACATATATATATATATATATGTTTCTACAAATACAGTTTGAAGTAGATACAGTTTCGGATACTATTTCCCTTCGGTTAATCGGCAGTTTTAAACATTTGTGAAGTTGTATATGGCCTTTAACATAATAAAAGACCGAGGTTTAGGGTGGTAATACACGACGATTCTGACCACCATATACCAGGTGCAACACCGAACATAGTTCCACCTTTACGCGTACCGCATCTTTTTTATGTAATAGCGGACAAACGAGCAAGCGTATAACCTGATGGTAAGTGATCACCGCCGCCCAGGGATACCACAATATCAAAGGAATCGCCGGCCTTTGCTTTGAAGGGACTGACTCTCAAGTCAACTGCCGGAACACACCTATTGGTATTTGGCGGCAGATTTTCAATTTGAGGGTGGTAGCTAGCCAGGCGGGCGTTAGGAAAAGCCCTACCACCATGGTATGGTTTCCTCACGATGTTTTCCTTCACCGAAACCTCAAGCTCACTGTAGGTGGTTGGATTCGAACTCATGTCCCATGAAGCCGCGTAACGCGGATTAACAGGAGCATATCCAGCAATTGAGCAAGTGGTAGGTATCTGTACCCAACTAAGTCAAGACCGCTATTACATTCAGTGTTGGCATAGTGTTTTTCATGGGTACTTGATGGTGCTTATCATACTATGATTCCGTTTCAAGGACTACTCGGACATTGATTAAGGGAGTTAATAAACAAATTTTATTCACTACAAGTACAAAAAATTATCACCACTATACACACTAGGCTGGGCAAAAAAAAAAGGTTCTTTTTTCTTTAGTAACCTTGAATAAGTCATCCAATGTGACGAAAAAATTTCTGATAAAATTTGATTTCTTATTATTAATACTAAGAGGTGGCTCATCGTGATTTCTAAGTGTCCATTTAAAAATTTATATTAATTAAATAACACGAGATATTTTTATTTGGAATTTTAATACGCTCGAACGAACTATCGTCCAATGAAATTAATTGTAAGGAATTCAAGGATCTACAAGAAAGATCTGTTAGGATTTTTGGTTAGTAATCAACTAAGCAAAAATCATTTAATTTTAAGTTTTTCTAGATTATAATTCAACATCAAATGATGAATGATGACTATTTACATACTCTATCAAAATAATAAAACACTAAATAAAATTAAAAAAAAAATAAAAAAAAAACTAGCAGTTAAGCTGTACTGAAAAAAGTTATAAAAGGGCAATAATTATTAAATAATTTTTAGTTCCACGCAAACGAAGTCGCGGGCAGAGCAAGTATAAAATAAATATCATATGATATACCTGTTCCCTTTCAGGATGATGCATTAACAGGTATGACATCGAGCTTACAGCCTTTTCTTTGTTCGTTTCCACCGAGTCGTGGGCAAACTTGTTCAGAGCTTCTACATATGCTATTAAACAAAAGAAACATTTACATCCTTATACCATCACATAGTTTTTTTTTAAATGGTGATACAACCCAAAATTGAAAATGATCATAAAGAAGCTAAATAATTCATTCAAAAAATATATAAATCATTGAATTTTGTCAAACAAATCAGATGATGCAATAAAAAGTTTCATTCAAAGTTTATCCCTCTCTTTGCCCCACTTCCGATAAAAATTTTGCGAGAAAAAATAGCCTATCACCGTCTCCAAGGGCCCGTCTGTCTCCATACCAAAATTCATCATAATCGATTTAGCAGATTGGGCATGAATGTGCAACACTTTCACATTTATAATATCAGTAAGGATAAGGGTTTATTACTAATTTAAATAAGAGCAGATAAGAACATGCTAATAATCAGTGCCTAATCTCTCGTTAAGATTCTCATAACAGTAAATATGATTACTCACTTCCATAAAGTTCTTTCAGCTGATCCTCATAGTACCACAGTTTGAGGATATTTCTCTTTGCTTGCTTGTTACCGGACGTCATATCCTCGAGGTGACCAAGTGGATGCTGATCGAAAGAACGCAGTTTCACATCGGGTATCAGCAGTTCTGACACCAGAAGTTCTGATAAAGCATCTGGAAAAAAAGGAATCAAATGTTATTTCATAAACAATTAACATTAGTACTGTATCTTTTGCTACACTTTACAGGAATATTATTATTGCCACAATCTGATTTGATGTTAAGTGACAATGTCGTTAAAGTTGGTGGACACTCTAAGCCTAGTGGAGGGACTGGCTCTGTAGTGCAACAGTCGGAACACACCTATAGGTATTTGGCGGCAGATTTTAAACTATGAAGATAGTAGCTAGCCATCTGTCAGAGGTTAAAAGTTTGGGCTCTGACCCTGGTTTTATACAACTTGAGAGATCTAAGTGTCACCATGGTGTTTTTTAGTTGATAGTGACAGGTGCTTATTACCCGATGTTATATCATGTTGGATGGTATATAACTGTGACATGGCTGACTTGTAACCAGCACATACAAGGTTTTAAACCCGCTTTAGTAAAAAACAAAAAAATGTATATATTATAGGTACAGCAGTATGGGCACAGACGCACGAGATGTGGCCCAAACTACTGGACATGCCATGTCTAGTGGAGAGGCTGGGTCTCAAGTACAACTGTCAGAACAATTTACCTGCGTATTGGCAGCAGATTTTCGACTTGATGGTTGTAGCTAATCAGACGGGCATTAGAAAAAGCACTATTTTTTTATACTTAAGGTTTGGTGTTATGGCCATAATCTCACCTAATCTTAAGTAACGATACAGTGCAAGTTGGTAGACACGCTAAACCTGTGTAGGAACTGGCTCGCAAGTACAACTGCCAGAAAAATTTACCTGCGTATTTGGCGACAGATTTTCAACCTAAAGGTCGTAGTTTTTTTTTTTATCGTACTGTAATGTATTTATTCATCCCCTTCCAGCCCGGGGGGACTGAGAGGGGTATGTGGGACTTACCCAGCGCTAAGCGCCGGGAATACCCACTAAAACCCCACGGGCATCTGTCGCCTTCCTGGGGCGACCGGGCCAACCTGGTGGTAAGCTGGGCCCCATCCGGGCAGCCTGGCTAGCTGCCCATGCAGTCTACCGGACTGGTGCAATGGGAGGCGGGTCCCATTTTCAGCTAACTAGGGTGGTAGTTAGCCAGGCATAAGAAAAAGCCCTACCACCATGCCATGATTTCATCATATGTTTTCCTTAACCGAAAGCTCAGGTTCATTGTAGGTGAATTTGAATACAGGTTCATTGGCATTGACATTCGTACACACTACCAACTGAGCTGTTACCACTTCAAAAGTATATCAGTATATAGTCTGTGTCAAATCAGTTAGTGTCAGTTCAACTGCTGGGAAATATCATATGAGACCACAATTTTATTAGAAATATTACCTATGATGATGATTCCATCTTTCTTCTTTGCTGGTTTCACATTGTTTATCAGGTTTCTTAGTGCAGTCAAATTATAAACAGGATTATCCTGAAAAGGTTTACACAAATCAGTAAATATATATGCAATCTTATAAAGCTAATGACGTGATCGAAAATCCTTACTAATACTAATATTATAAATGCGAAAGTGAGTTTGTTTGTTACACTATCACGCCTCAACTACTGAATGCATTCTGATTAATTTTGAACCAGAGATAGATATAAACCTGGAGACAGTGATAGGTTACTTTTTCTCCCTAAAAATCTAATGGAGATGGGGTCAAGAGAGGGATAAACTTTGTATGAAACTTGTTATTGTGTCAATTGATTTGTTTGATAAAATAAATATTAACGTGAGCGAAGTTGCAAGTAAAACCTAGTATAATTATAATATATTGCTTTTAGAAGCAATGACTGCTAGATATTATCATATACTGACATCTCTTCTATAGATGTCAGGTTGAATCTCTGTCATGAACCTGTACTTTCAATGAAGGAATACATCATGATGACACCATAGCATAGTGCCAGGGCATTTTCTAAAGCCCAACTGAATAGCTTCCGCACTAAAGTTGAAATCGCCAAGCACTTAAGTTAGGTATATTATAGTAGATACAATTAGTAAGGTCCAGAGTAGACTTATAATAATAAATATCATTTTTTAATTATCTATAACAGTAGTTTTGAAGCATAAAAAGGTATAGCGCAACTCCATTTATGCTTATTGATTTAATAATCAACTATCCTAATGTCAATGTTACATGACTTTTATAGGCTAATCTTGGCTAAGTTTTACTTAATGTTTAAAACATACTTTCAGCCTTCCAAGACTTTGGAAGCGGTCAGTGGTAGTGTACAGGAACTCTGCATCATGAGATGTGAGTTTTAATCTAACCACCTACAATGAGCCTGAGCTTTTGGTATAGGAAAACACCATAAGGAAACCATAGCATGGCGATAGGGCTTTTTCTAATGCCCACCTGGCGAGCTACCACACTCAAGGTGAAAATCTGCCATCAAATACCAATAGGTGTGGTATGGCAGTTGCACTTGAGAGCCAGGCTCTCCAATAAAGGCTGGCAACGCATCTGAGATTCCCATGCTGTGTGTCCCTAGGTGTCCTAGGCAGCGGGGATCACTTGCCATCAGTTGACAGGCTAGTTTGATTGATTGATTAAAAAAAATATGATGACCTTGTTATTAATACCTTAAAATACACGGCGCTTTTAGTGTTTCTATACAATGTTTACACTGTATTTGAATTATTTGCTTTACCTGTATTAGTAGAGTAGCAGCTGCCACTCTGTCCCCAATTGCACCTTTGTTAAGTAGAGTTTTAGCCCACTGATGATCTGATGATCCACTTTTGTTTGTTTCTAAAAAAATAAAATATTGCTCATGGTTTTTATAGAAAAGTGTTATGGATAGTTGAGAAGTTAGAAGGTAGACTCTGTGATGTCAACATATGATTGCAGCTTATAATTTATGTAGTGCACACTTGTCCTAAAACAGCAACTAAAGCCTGGACCTTTAGGAATGAAAATACATAATTAAACTTTAAGCAGCATTTTAATTCTTGATTTTATAATCTTTATATTTCCATTTAAAGGTTATTTCAAAGAGAAAGAATTCCTAAGAAGTATAAAGGTTACAGATAACTACATCACTATGCATTTAAAGTAAAAAATTACAATATTTGTATGACGGTATTATTGAGTTAAATGTATGATTTGTATAAATTTTTCAAAAGTCTATAATATAAAATTCATAGCCGTTGGAATAGGACATAGATTAAAATAACAATTTCATCAACAAATATTGAATTTTATTAACACCTTACCTTCTTTGTCAGCAATTTGATAATATGATATAAAGGAAGAGTTAAATTTCATTACATGACAGAAGAAAGAAAGCTATGTATATTGTATATCTAATAATGGCTAACCAAAACAAGATTTTCAGTTGAAATTGAAAACAAACCTGCTTGGGTCTCAGTTTCAGCCAAAAATGAAACTTATCTAAACTTGGAAAACAATTTATTGTATGAGTTTAAACTAAAACTGAATTTTAGTATATTTTTAGCACATAAATAAAGAAGTGTGAACACAAACAAAGTATAGGTAAATATAATCATGACCTACTCTTACAAGTAAACTTAAAATATCTTGACACTTATTTCTTAAAGACTTACTAATTGATTACTACCCATATTCTCTCAATAAAGCTCACAATGATATACAATACAGTTAAATACTTAATAAAAAATACTTTTATATCACAATACTAAAACTGTTGCTGAAACTAGATTTGCTGGTCAAAACTGAAATTGAATATTTGGTTACCTAATACACAATTTAGCATACCCACATTCTTAAAAAGTTTTATATCCATCTTGAGTATGGTGCTTTAAAGTATATTTTATTGTTGTTTAAGACTGTCCATATAAACATCACATATAATTTATCACTTCTACTAGTAGCATAGTACTTTTACAATTTTACACTCACTTGTTTCATAGGCCAAGGTATCCCCATGTAAAGCACTGTTAGCCTCCTTTCTTAGTTCCTCTATTTTCTCATGAGTGAGTGTCTTAGTGATTGTTGACGGTTCTTCTGGCATCTTCGAAGAATTAAAATACTTTTTATATATTGTTTATTTCGTAATATGATACAATTATTAGCAATAAGTATATTTGTAAAGTAGGCTTTGATACAGGGAATGATATGTATGTATGTTTAAATTATATAATCTGAACTTATCTATACATAATATCAAAGGTTTTCTAATAAAACTGTTTTACTTGAGAAATATCATATTAATATCAAGCCTATTCCAGAAAAACATAAGCAACAATTGGACTTATTCCATGAGACTTTTTTTTTAATTCTAATTTAAAAATATTTATGATATCTTTATAAAAAATATGACTTGTTACTCATAATTAACCACTGATCTATTAAAATAGTGGCTTTTAACAAACTGCTTTTGACTAACAAAGATATTTTTAGAAAGTTACAAAAAAGACATTTCAAGATTTTAAACGCTTACGATGTTTTCCTTGCAAAGGCTCGATATATTAAGTTTTATGAAAACTATAATTTAAACCGATAATATTCTAATTTTTACAAAGTTTAATTGTAATCAATAGTTAGTGAAACATCCTAATATGTTCAGAATAAAGATAAAGAATAATAGTAATAAAAGAATAATAATCTGTTCAGAATAAAGATTACCTGATGATACCACTTCTTCTTTTCTTCATATTCCAAACTTTCAGCGAAGTTCTTAGCTATACCAAGCCCTTTCTTTTCATCTGCATTTTTGTCAACATTACCATAATTAGTGTACGCCTCGTCCACTAATATGTTTTCTTCAAATCTCTTATGTTTCATTTTTAATTTATTTTAATACAAATATTTATATGAACACGTGAAAACACTCCTCATGTTGCGTTTTGATTTCAATGACAAGTGACAGTGGGAACCACAGAATAATAAAAGTTCTAGCGGAGATTGGAATAGACACGAGAAACCAGTAAAAATTAATAGACACTAATTGTTACTGGATAGATAATATTATCAGAAAAGTTTGTCTTAAAATGAAAACTTCTATACGAAGTTTTGGATACCGAGTAAATTTATCTCAGTCATCATCGGCATGATCACGTGATGTTTTAGCGATGACACTATATCTGTTCCTATTAGTATAAATAATTGCTGTGGAACAGTTTTAATTTACGGTCAAACGATTAATTTCGATATCCAAAAATAACAACTGTTTGTTTATAGTTTTAAGTTTTCATTTCTGTCAGCAGTTCTCATAGGTATTTTTTTTATTTATTTGTTTATTTATTAAGAATTACCGTTTGAATTTCAATATATATTTTTTAGCCTGTTTATCATTTATTACCAATATAAATAAAGCTGTACTGAAAAAAGTTACAAAAACAGTAAAAAAATATTACAAATTTTTAGTTTCATGCGAACAAAGCGGCAGGCACACCTAGTATCTCATATAAGATACAGTGTAACGTGTATATTTTATATCTATAGTTTATAGCTTTCAGTATTATGGCCATTATCTCACTTAATCATAAGTGACGATACGACCCAAGTTGGCTTACAAGTTATACCTGTGAAGGGACTGGCTCTCAAGTGCTACTGCCGGAACACACCTATAGGTATTTGGCGGCAGATTTTCAACTTGAGGGCGGTACCTAGCCAGTCACGCATTAGAAAAATCCTATCACCACACTATGATTTCCTCACGATGTATTTCTTCACTGAAAGCTCAATCTCATTGTAAGTGGATTCGATCACGATTTCGTCTTTTTGACGTCCCAAACCCGAGACCACTGTTTTCAAATGATTAGATTTAGGCATTTTGGGCTGATGCTACTATTTTCAACAAAAGGGGAAACGTAGTATCCTCTCAGTTGTCTGCGAGGGGAACTCTCTTGGTGAAGCTCTTTCGGGAGTTTTTATGGCAACTAATATAAGAAGTTCTGATTGATTATTCATAATTAACTTCACTTATGCTTTTTACCTCCACTACATGACGTAAGGAAGTATATGAATAAAAATAAAAATCGCATGACTGACCAAGATCCCGCCAAAAACTCCTATGATTTATTTATAGGAATCCTTAATTTATCTATTAATACACCCACCCACACACTAAAAAATAGTCCTAGAATTATAACAAGATAAAAAAATCTAGAGAGCCCTAAAACCATGCTTTTTGGTAACATAAAATATTAGTGACAATATTATTCACATTTATTATTTCGATAATTCAATGAAAATAATGGAGTTGTAGGTAATACAAATTTGTACTTGGGTCAGAAAGATAACAATAGGTTTTCGCTGCAAACCAAGGTCATAGTATTGTTTAAATAATAATTGTTAGAAGAATTTTCTACACTTTATCAATCGTACAAAAGTTTAAATTAGATTAATTTTCTTATTAAACGATGTTATCATCTCATTATCACCAAATGAACTCAAGATTACTTTGTGTGACAGAATCTTGCCAGATCAAAAGCTTTTCCCCTAAATTAGCGCATAGTTGTTTGAATTTGAAGGTCTAAAGTAAAAAAATAATTATTTACTTAATTAAAAAAAAAAAAATATTGAGGTAAATTATTATTTGCAAAACAATAAAACTTGGGAATATGACTAATTTTTCCCTAAAACTTATAACTTTTGAGTTTTAGAATTTTATTTATTATTTTAATAACACATTTAAAATAACATATAATTTTTGTTAAATATTAAAGATAAATTAGTTTAAGAAAAAGCGATAATAGCTCAGTGGTAGTGTGTATGAACTACGCGTCAAGGGACGTGAGTTTTAATCCACCTACAATGAGTTTATTGTTTCGATGAGGGTAAACATTGTGAGGAAACCGTAAATAATGGTAGGGCTTTTTTTAATGCCCGCCTGACTAGCTACCACCCTCAAGATGAAAATCTGCCGCCAAATACCAATAGGTGTGTTCTGGCAGTTGCACTTGAGAGCCAGTCCCTCCACAGGTTTAGCGTGTCTACCAACTTGGATCGTATCGTCACTTAAGATCAGGTGAGATTATAGCCATAACACTAAACCTTAACTATAAAAACAAAGCTCGCTAGTAAAAAATCAGGTGCCAAAAGCAAAAACATCCATAAAATCACATAGGGAGAAAACCACATAAAAAGTTCCGGTTAAGGAAAAAACCCCGATAAAAAAATATAAACAAACGGGGTCTACTTGCTCTTTTTTCAGCTGGTAACCTTGCCGAGCCTACCTTAGCAAGCAGGACAGAACAGTATAGGGTTTTAGCGCATATTACCGGTTCGCACTTAATGAGCCCCCTGTTTTACTCATGCAAAGTAGACACTAAACAGTTACAAAATGTAAATATTTATATTTATGAAAATATATATATTTGTTTTTAATACTTTCTTAATTTGACAAGATGTGGCTTTGTCTTAAAGGTCCCAAAGAATAATACAATATTGTTGATATCAGTTGATAATGTATCTTCTTTATTTGGAAAGTAAATCAAATCAAATCGTATTAAACAATTCTATTGATCTTTTTCAGTTATAGATTTTGTGTAATTGCCTACTTTGATTTATTTTTATTTAACCTAGTGAAAAGACTAGATCTTAAGTGCAACTGCTGTAATACACCTATACGTATTTGGCGGCAGATTTTCAACTATAGGGGGATAGCTAGCGAGGCGGGCATTAGAATTTTTCAACGTGTGAAATTACAATCAAAATTTAAAAAGTTGTTTCAAAGTGAATCGTACATTAGAGCACAGGCTGATGAAAACTATATAATCATGGCATCTATATTGATACCAAACTACAACTTTATCATAACTTTCAAAAAATAGTTGATACACTAACTTACTTTGATTACAGTTTAATTTTATTATATGTATACAATGTAATTAATAATAAATATTTACTGGCCCGGGAGTTTTATTTTTATAACATAAATTTTAGAGGGACGGTATTAGATTCAGAGGAATTGAGTTACCACCATCTAACAACAGTTGCGGGAAGCAGTGCTTGCAGATTCACGATAATAACAGTATATTTACTATATTTTACACTTTTCTATTATATACTGTAATTAATACAATAATGGAAATCATGACGAAATCATTTTAGAGTAACATACAATATGTAATTCGAATTTACAAATAAACTAACGAAGAAAAAGAATTTCTATTAAGATTTAAATATTTTTTTTTGTAAATCTACTATATTGTTTTTAGAATCTTCTGTATTTTTTAGGTAAAAACACTGTTATTTTACTTTTGAGACCTGGAAGTACTGGTGGGATGTACATGATTATAAAACATTTAGAAGCAGTGGAGTTTTGGTAACTAATAGTCATAATAATTGAAATGGATAATAAAGGAAGAAAGGTGATAGTTTGTGATTTTGGAACTCTTGTAAGCTTATCCTAAAAATATATAATTTTATTTTTATAAAAATCTTAATTATAACTTGTTTACTTTATGTAAAAAATATGTTTGTAGTTTACGAAATGCGGGTTCGCCGGAAATAATTTCCCATCATTTGTATTTCGATCAAGAGTACTTATACGGCCGATCGCCTCAGCTGAAAATAACGTGAGTAATGTAAGGTTATGTATATTAATGCAGTATTTCTTTATAGCAATGTCTTTCAGCATCGAATATAATTTGTGTACTACAAGTACAACAACATAAAACATTGTATTATCTATGAGTACTCATCTATATAGGGTTGCCAGCATCACTCTATAAACTTGCGAGATATATGTAATCAAAATAAAATAAAAGTATTTGATCTAAAACGAAGATATACTGTCTATTATTATTACTCGTTAAATAATTAGATATTTGCAATTACTAAAATAGAATCATGCATGTATAATTAGAAGATTTACAACTATATTAAATTAATATGATAGTCTGTGTCATAAAGAACTATTATATTGTATATTATAGTATATAGTATGTGAATGAAATACATTTTTTTTTAATACTCAAGGTTTAGCGTTGTGAACATAATCTCACCTGATCTTAAGTGACGATACGACCCAAGTTGGTAGACACGCTAAACCTAAATTAAACCGCTTAATTAAAAATAATTAGTGATCAATTTTCGATAAGGATCTCGTCAGCGGCATAGCGTTTCCACGTCAAGTTTGCGTTAATCTGTTTATACTCGTAGCCCTTAAAAAGAATCCTCTAGAAGAAAAGTTGCAATATAAATCATATATAAACTTATTTCCAGAGATCAATTTGGAAAGTTAGTAATCCCGTGGAAAATGGAGTGAGTATAATTTTTATAAATCAATTGGAAAGGTTTATAATACTAGAATAATCACATTGTTAATCGAATCGTTATTAATCGATAACGTTCATCATTGAATCGTTCATTGTATAATTATTTGTTTTGATATTTTATATTAGGATGTTTCTTCTGAAGAGGCTCGATATAGATTTTGATGTTATTGAGCGAGCGATTATTTTAAAAATATTCAAAGAATCGGAACGATCTTTTATAAATATATGTGTATTTCGAGCTCCAAATTTAAGGATGTTACTATTTGGGTACAAATTCTTACCGTAACTAGATGAAAAAAACAGAATTTCGAATATTTTTGCATGTTTTTTTGAAGATCTTTCATACGCGACCGCAGAAAAACTTCTGATATCTACAAATGCCTTTTGAAAAATGATATAACCTGTTTTCAAAGGAGATAAGGAAGTTAGGCGGTTTTTAAGCTACACTGAAATATATACATAGAGTGTAATATCTATACGCCGACACATAAGGAGCTGTGTATTTTATGGTGTTAAAGATAATTGTCTTTAATGGGACAAAAATATTATTGTGTGTATGTATGATGTGTAACCCTGTGAGAAAATAACTAATGTACAAAATTATATATGTGTCACCATCATCATTTTGAGTTTCGAATCCTGCAGAAGTTCTCTTTTGAAATATCCATCATTGTAATTCATGGACTTCTGGCGACTGAAGCAAAGAGATTTTAACTGCGTTCAGTTGCGAACTTTTTGTTGTTAGCGGGTCGATAAGATCTGTCAAAAAGATTGAAATGAATTAGTAAGAAAATTATATGAGTCAAGACGTGTATTTATTTAATATAGGATATATTTGTAAAAAATGTATTACAAAAAAAATGTTGGAATTTGATTATAATGGGAAAGAGAATCTACTAAAAGCAATAAAGTAGATACAAGTTACAACACCTATATCTTGTGTGAGTCAATAAATACACAGACACATATTTATTCATACACACACAAACACACATATACTCATACACATGCATACGCAACATCACATACACACGAAAAGTGCACTGAATTGCGCATTTCTGTACTTTATAAGAATAATATTTTAGAGTAAGAAATAACTATATTGGGAAGACGCTGGGACCTGAGGCACGGGCTAAAAAGCATTATGTTGTCAAAAAAAAATTTTTTTTTTGTAAAATAAATTATTATAATTAGTATATACGGAGTGTATTAAATATCTTATTTTATAAGCTCTTCTATTTCTTCTTTTTTATTAATAGCCACATGTGTGCGCAGACAATATTGCCAAAGTCTCGTAGGTATCCTATAGTCTCCTTTACAATAGCACTTTACAATAGACAACACGGGAAACATGTCAGGGAGTCTGTAGAGTTGCGTTAAAGAGAGTTTACAACCTATGTGTAATGTAATCAGGTCATCCAAGACTGGGAGGACATGTGCAAGCTCTGGGACTACACTTTTGGTCCGCGTAGAATGAAAATAGATCCAAAGGAGACGAAGATCTTGCTGACTGAACCGCCTATGAGTTCGTCTGTGTACAAGGAAATATTGACTGAGGTAACTTCGCGATAAGAATCAAGTGTACTAAGCGATGATATATCAGTTGATTGTGTGTACGGACGGTGCGTTAAGGGACGCGAGTTCGAATCCACCTACACTGAGCTTTAGCTTTCGGTGAAGGAAAACATCGCGATGAAACCATACAAGATGGTAGAACTGTTTCGAATGCCCATCTGACCAGGTACCATACTCAAGTTGAAAATCTGCTGCCAAATACGTACCTATAGGTGTGTTCTGACAGTTGCACTTGAGAGCCAGTCTCTGCACTAGGATTAACGTATTAACCGTCTTGAGGCACATTGTTACTTAACATCAGATTAAATTGTGGCCATAATGCTAAATCTTAACTATAAAATGGGGGGGGGGGGGGGGCAAATGTAACATCCTCCATTGTGGCTCTCTTATATTAAGCAATCGAATAGGTCAATAGAGATCAACCAGTTCATGTCCATGTGCTGATTGCAGGCCGATACTTCAGTGCCGACTGTCATTGGATTACTGATTGTTCAACGGTTGTCCTTTTTTTGGATTATACTGCCCTTACTAACATGTATACCGTATAGTTCCATAACTATGCAAAATAATAGTAACCTATTACAACGAAAAATTGTAAAATTTATTTGTATATGCCTTCTGCTAATTTGAAATATTGTACAAATGTCAAGTGAATGAGTTTGACTCATCTAACGAGAAGTCACACAGTCTTTATAGCAGATATCTGGTTATGACCTTAAATAGTTTCTATCAATATCACTACTTGTGTTATTAAGACCGGAGAAGTTATGTAGTTACTTCATTCTAGGTTATGTTTGAAAGATACGAATTCGACAGTATGCATGTCGCTGTACAGACAGTGCTCCCTTTGTACGCCCGAGGCTTGATGACTGGTATTGTACTGGAATCTGGTGAGTTCGTTATCAATTTCCATCACTTTCAAGAGCTTAAGACTTTATTTTTTGCTCTTTGCGACTATGCTACTATTTGTACGATAACTCAAAAGTTATCACTTCATATTATAAAACAAATTCCGCTGCTAAGTTTGTCTGTCTAAACGCGATAAACTCAACAGCTAGCGAAAGGATTTTCGTACGGTTTCTACCAATGTATGGAATGATTTATTAGGGAGTTTACAGGGGTATAATAGTTAAGGTTTCATATAAATTAGCTGAAATATGAGAATTATTGTTGATGAAGTCGCAAAATGTTCTACTGATTTGGAGTCTTATTAGCGCGCATCTAGGGAACTAACAGATATATGTAAAATCTATGTAGCACGAATTTTTTACTATTAAAAAGGAGTATTAAACTGTACAAACGATCTACCTTGTTTGATTGACAAAATTATCCGTGCAAAGTAAGAGCGGATTTCTAGTGTTATAGCTGTATTTGTAGGCACAATACAATCTAAAAATCGGGTTTAGCAATTCATTAAAGGTCAACGTTGTCATGCCGTAGTTGGTACAATCCTTACAGAAAATGGATATCATCAGTTAATCCTGAAATGAGACAGAATAAAAAGAAAGCGGGAAGAATTTATCATACTGCTTAACACGAAAGAGGGGTAGCAAGAAGGTAGAATTATATCAAATGCGCGATAGTTTCGAGGTATTTGATTTTTGGATATTGCAACATTGCATTTACGACGTTTTGTCGTTAAATTGACTTCGATATAACTAAAAACTAATTAACAACTTTTTCCTGTTTATTTATCCTTTTCTAGTATAGGTCTATTCCTATTGGTGGTAGCGTGATGTTAAATAGTTTGAAGCCTTACTCAATGATTACTCTATTAAACACAAAATATAATTTTTGTATCCGACTCGTAGTTCCTAAGATTAACGTATTCAGATAAACTTTTTCGCTTTATAAGACTAATAGAGATTTAATAATTTCATTTGAAGTAATTTTAGACATGCAACAGATCACCATTAAATTCGTCGTAGCTCAATTATATAAACATTTATGTTGTATAAGTTCTTTGTATACATTTTTATTTCCGATAGCTTTGGTGACGGTTAGGGTGTTTTAGAACACCATTTCAACATAAGAGCATGCATTAAATTAGTTCCAATAGAAATATGATAAGCCGTTATCTGCTCAAAAACGTTTTTATTGACATTTTTCCTTTTTATTTATTCTTGCGTGGTTATAGGGCATTTTCTAATTCTCAGCTGGCTAACTAACCATCCTCAGGTTGAAGATCTTTCGCCAAGGACCTGATAGTGTGTTCTGGCAGCTGCCTTTAATGATGATATACTAATTACCCCTTATGCTAATGATATAATTCCATCCATCTATCCATCCATTCAACCGAAAGACGTCCACTGATGGACATAGGTCTCCCCCAAATATCTCCACGACGACCAGTCTTGCGCCGCCCGCATCCAGCGGATTCCCGCGACCTTCACCAGGTCGTCGGTCCACCTTGTGGGGGGCCTACCCACCGTCTTCCGGTACGTGGTAGCCATTCGAAAACCCGTTGGCCCCATCGGGCATCGGTTCTGCGAGCAATGTCAGCCCACTACCACTTAAGTTTAGGTGATATAATTACATAGAATTTATTAAAAATTTAATGCAGCACTTTATTGACTGTAGATCATTATGTTCAAGGTCATGGTGTTACCCACGTAGGTGCCGTTTATGATGAGGTTGTTGTGCCAAATCAGATACAGAGATTAAATGTCGCAGGTGGAGACATCGACACTTATCTTGTTAAGGTAATAATTTTTCTTCCCGTCAGACTAGAAGCATTGTACGTAGGTCCTAGTCTCTTTTAATAAGGAGAAATTGCGATGAGTTCCATACGCCTCTCTTGTAGCTCATCTTATTGCCAGAGGATGTACATCAATATATTTTGTCACAGTGTTAACAAAAAAAATGTGCGTGCGGTTCACACATGATAGAAGTGAAATATCCATTAAATTACCCACTTACAAGGGTCGGACCCTAGAAGAAACACTGTATAACGCCCTCCATCTCATTCTCTAACACGTTATATTCTATAGATGTATGTGGTTGCATTTTTACTGTCGTTTTTTAGTTTTATCGAGTTTCAAATCACAACGATGCTAAAGAAGATTTCACTTCAAAAATCTATTGTATTAGGTTCTATGATACCTATTAAATACTTTAATCTTATTTGGGACACTTTGAACTAAATATGTGTGATCTGGTAACGAGAATATGTTATATGAATTATTCGATTTACAGTTATTAGCGTTGAGAGGGTATTCGTTCAACCGCTCCATCGACTTGGAAAGGATTAGAAAAATTAAAGAGACACTTGGTTATGTCGCGTACGACATAGAACAGGAACAGAGGCTCGCTTTGGAGACTACAGTGCATTTTGAACCATACGTTGTACGTTATATATTATTATTTTACTTTTTTTTTTAATCTCTACTAATGTTACATATTAACTACTGTTTATGTGATGGTCGAAATTCAACCATATTCATAGTGGTCATTTAGAAATATAGCGATTAATATATAGATATAAGTAAAAATTTGCGTATGCGAAAAAAAGGCAATAACAAGTAATGATTTCGTTTTTTTAAACTTACATAATATGTTATTTTTATTTTTTGACCTACTCTATAAACTTAATATTGAGAGTAGCGTATTTATTTACACGGCGTTCTCTTTCTATTTTATACTGGTGAAGTAAGTGTACACTTTCTCTCCGTAGATTTTGGACGTAAAAAGGTTCTTTTTTACAGCTTCCAGACGGTAAGGTAATAAAAGTAGAGGCAGAGCGTTTTATAGCTCCAGAGATTCTATTCCAGCCGCACCTTGTCAACGTGGTGGGTCAGGGTATTGCGGAGCTTGTCTTTAACACTATACAGGTATACGACAGTGAAGTTATGAGAATTAGACCACCCGATTGCTTTATTTTGTATGAGTTCGAATTGTTTTTATCAGGCTGCGGATATAGATATGCGTAACGAGCTGTACAAGCACATAGTGCTGTCCGGGGGCTCCACTATGTATCCCGGGCTACCGTCCCGGCTCGAGAGGGAGATCAAACAGCTCTACCTTGAAAGGGTGCTCAAGAATGATTATACTAAGTTCTCTGTAAGTAATATCTGGTTTGGTTTGTTTTTGTACATTTTCTATAAACATTTTTTTTTTTTGTTATAGCGTTATGGCCATAATCTGATCTGATCTTAAGTGACGAAACGGCCCTAGTTGGTAGACACGCTAAATCTGTGGAGGAACTAGCTCTCAGGTGTAACTGCCGGAATACAGCTATTGGTATTTGGCGGCAGATTACCAACTTGCGGTTGGTAGCTAACCAGACGGGCATTAAAAAAGCCTTATCACCATGCAAATTATGTTTGTGTGAACAAAATGATTAAAGTTCATACTAAAGTTATACAATATGCTAGACATTCCATATTTTCTTGGTCCAAAGATTTTGTTTATAACAAAAATCTGTATTTCGACTTTATTAGCGTTATAATTACTTATGTGTTGATACTTTAACAATGTAAAAGTCTTTCAATATTTATTTTTTAACTAAATTATGTCCTAATTTTAGTATCAGTTATAACAAAGCACTATCTAAATACCACACCTAAGTATTTAGGGCCCCTAAAAATTCGTTAAATAGCCTTACAAAAAGTAACAGTTTTTACATATATACACGGTATTTTGTAGTTATCTCTCGAGTTTTTTCTAGTTTCTCCAATAGTGTTTTTATCTAACTACTAGCTATAATATAACTCGCGGCTTTGCTCACGTCAATATTGATTTTGTCAACTCGGTTGACGTAATTAATAATTACATAGAAAGTTTAATCCTTTCTTTACCCCACTTTCAATAAATTTTTAACGAGGATAGTAGCCTATCACCCTCCCGTAAGATCCCATTTATCTCTACACCAAAATTCATCACAATCGATTCAGCGGTTTAGGCGTGAAAGCTGAACAAACAAACAAACTCACTTTCGCATTTATAATATTACAATACAATACAAATAATTTATTTCCTCAGTCATTTACACGGTTTACGCCTTGCTTAAGGCTCCAAACTACGCAAAGCCTGTCACATGGAAGCCTAAAATACTGTCAGAATTATACTGATATTAGTATGGATGTCTATACATATAAAAAAATCGTGTTAGGTTGTTTGTTCGCGATAAACTTCTAAACTACTGGACCGATTTTAATCCAATTTTGCACGCTGTGTACAATATGCCAATACGCCAATTTGTGAAATAGGATATTTTTATTACGATAAGTGATTATAACGCGATATATGTCACTGTAGTCGATATGATTGACTACTTAAAAAGGCAGAACAAGTTCTGCTTGGTCAGCAAATAAAATAATAGATATCAATATGAAGTTTCTATGCAGGGAGTCAAAGTGATAGTAGAGGACCCGCCTAGGCGTGATGAAATGGTATTCGTTGGTGGTGCTGTACTAGCAGAGGTATGCAAGAATAGAAATAGCTTCTGGATATCGAAACAGGAGTATTTTGAGCAGGTTCGAAAAAAAATTTATTTTCATTTTTGTAGAAAACTTCTTTTGAAACTTTGGAATAAGTTTTGTTATCTTTCTCACAGGTACTTTTCCACTCTGGAAACAAAATCATAAGTGTTTCTTCTTATTTTATTCTTCATTACTTAGTCCTCTTTAGAGGCTCTTACTGTCATTTTCAAGTAATAAGATTTGGACATTTTGGACAGATAAAATTATCTTAAACAAAATGGCGACTCTAAAGTGGAAGCTCTCTTGGGAGATTTTGTGGCACTAGTATATCATGTTCCGAATGAATCGTAATGTAGCGTAAAATGTCGCCTATATTACACAATACAATGCTAAATAACTAAGTAAATGAATGAAAATAAAAATCACAACATGACAGATCAAGATCCCACCAAAAACTGAAGAATCAAAGTTTATCATTCTTTGTAGATTTAACATTTGACCATAGTGTTGCCTGGTCCAAAAACAGTATTGACTGCCGTAAAGGGAAAATTACTCTTGTCAGCATGAACTGTCATGCCGGCCTGCTGGATACTTCTTCACGCTTCGTTTAGAAGATCCAATATTATACGGAAGGAACACCCAGGTGGGAACACGGTTCCACATCTTCACAAAAGCGATAAATATATAGGATATTTAGTAGTATTCGTTCACATCCTAAATTAAATATAAACGTCTAGAACCATATGTTTTGTATTATATATATTTGTACCAAGCTTCTATACACAACCAAGTTTTCTTAATAATTAATTTAAGTCTTGTTACATATATCAATCGCTACTATATTATAAATGTGAATGTAAGTTTGTTTGTTACGCTTTCACCCGAAAGCAACTTAACCGATCATCATGAAACTTTGTACAAATTCTTAGAGGTATTAGAAGTAACATAGGATACTTTTTATTTAAAAAATGTTCATCAAAAAATCTCAACATCTAGCTACTTTAACGCCATCTATCATTCCAGAGTATAGGTGATACGAAGTTCACCGGGTCAGCTAGTAATTTCTAAATCATCTATAAAACATATCTTATCGGCCAGCAACTTTTTGCTGGATTCAGCTGTCACAAATATAAAGAGTTTTCGAACCTTTTGATTTGGTTATCATGACAACATACCCGTTACAGTAATCTTTTTCTCTTCATAGTACATTGAGGCATAGTCTTTTCACTGTCTAATGTTATCTACAATAATAATTTAAACCGAACTCTCCATTCCTCCACACAACCCTAACATAAGTTTTTGTAAAATTGAATTTTATTTTATTTTTCAGGGTCTGTCTTGCTTGAAGAAACGAACGTGGTGACTGTTAATGTTAAATTAATGTTAGAGTATAAATGTTAATCTCTTTTATCACCATACTTACAAAAGTACCGGACTTATTGAAATTCGTCTTGCATATTGCTTTCACTACGTAGATAACTTCATAATTGCATTTTATATACTCTCTTTCTAAATCATCTTCATCTATACTAATATTATAAAACGAAAAAGTTTGTTTGTTTGAACTTGCTGATCTTAGAAGCTACCAGTCGGATTAAAAAAATATATTTGTGTATTTAATAAACCAATTATTAATTAAGGTTTAGGCTACGCTGTCGACAGAAGTGAAACATCAGTGTATCTCTCTCTCGTTCCCTCAGTCGCCTGGAGCCAACTTTACCCGAACGAGCTTCACACAAAAAGGTTGTCGATCAGAATTTTGAACCAACTTACGAAAACAGGCAAAATCGTTAATCCTTTTTTACGGATACGCGAAGTCGCAGGCACAGCATGTTACATATAAAATTGTATTTTAATATTTATATACGTACATAATATATTGTGATAAAAAATTTATTATTGTATCTACTTATACTTAGTTATTATCACATTTTTCTGTTTTTTTTTTTTCGATCATGACTTATGTACGTAGGTAGTTTTGCCATTGTCAAGTGTCAGAACATATAATTAATGGACACAAAGTCACACCTAGACTCTGAATAATCTTTTGTGCATCACCGAATTTTATTTTTGTCATTTTCGGTATACCACTTTCACACGGGAGGCGACTTTATGGGATTAGAGTTTTTATTTTATTCTATAATCTTTTTGCTTAAAACTGTCATCACAAGTAGACAATAAGTAAGACCTTTATATAAGTAACTATGCAAGTGATATCAAATTAAGATTATATATGAAATGGGTATTTACGTTTCACTTTCTGACAAGTTTTTTATACTTTTTGTTTTATCCAAAGATTAGTAAATATTAAGATTTTTGTGCTATATTAAGGATATTTTATATTTAAAGTTTAAAGAAGGGCGAGATTCTAAAATATATATGTTTTATTTGTATCCGTCTGTTATATTTTTGATTTTTTTTTGTTTCTGTAAAGAACACGTATTAAACAATTGTTATAAACCGTTTTGTGGTTTTTGGTGTACAATGTTCGAAAACAGTACTATTGCTCCATTGATGTGAGAACGACTGAAGCATTTTGTTTGTCTGACTAAATCTGTTAAGAGTTTTCCTGGACATTTTGATTAAAATCAAAGGGAACTCAAAAGAAAAGCAACCACCGTGCGGGTTCCAAAGTAGCCTTTAATGTACCATTTACAAAAAATGCAGACACGAAAAAGCTTAAGCAACGCACATCGTTTAGAGAAACGACAAGTTTTATTAATTGCTATTTATTTTTTTCCCAACTATGCAGACTGGCATGTAATCTTTGTCGTTTTCGGAACGGACTTACACCTATTGGCCGATATAGAAATTGGAACCTTGTCAGTTGTGTTTTGTTATCATACAAATAGAAATATATAAAAAAAAGTGTTATTTCTCTCCCTTTCATTTTAGTACATTTTTCTTAAGGAATAGTTGACTAAGATTTTGTTTGCTTTAGTTGCTAATTCATTAAAATACATGATCGTGTTTATAACCCAGTTTAGATATTAAAAAGTGTGAAAACATTCGTGTTTTATAATTATACTAAAGTATAAATTCTGACGGATCTACATACATAAATACGAACTCTTTTCCAAATGAAATGTTATTTAAGCACGGTTCAAAATCAAGCTTGCTCGGCTCTCTGGCTCATTGAATCCTATATCTTGGCTCCTGCCGTCATTAACCATGTTTAAACTTTACACTTACATCGGCTGTTCTCAATGAATACTTACTTTTTCTTCTAATTTTATAATGAAATTACTTTTATATATTTTGCTTAGTTCGATTAAATATCCGAATATATATCTCGATATCCTTAAAAGTTTCTAAAATTGTATTATAGTGTAATTACCTGGCAATCAAACATTTTCCTTACACAACGCGCTAGTCGCTACTTAAAAATGGGCGTGTCTATATTCTAACTTTTTTTTGTTACAGAAAATCTATGCTTATTATTTTGACATAAAGTTTATATTGATATGTGGGTCACTAATCACGCCAACACTATATAGCGTTCTTAATTGCCGTCAGTCATTCCGGATGTATGAGGCCGCTTAATTGTCTCTGGCTTAGTCATAAGAGCATATTATAGCAGTGAAATGTTTGTATTCACGGCTATTTCACCTATGACTAATGAAAATATGATATATATTTTACAAGACATAAAAATTGCTTTTAATTTTATAAAGTCTGATTTGATAACATAATAAATTGTTATAGTTTATTATATCAAGTGTATCTTTTCTTAAGGTAACTCTGTCATTTTGTAAATTGTACTGTAGCTGGTGTAATGTGCATTAGAAAGTAAATGCAGTAATTAATCTAGAGATATCTCACAGAAGTATGATTTCATAATTCATATCTAACAAGTATTTAATTTAATATACTATAACAATAATTGAACGACATATCACATTCATAATTTATAAGTGGTAATTGTTACAAAAATCAATTATTCCACTTACTATTATTGTTCAGCAAGGTACAGTTATTTATTGAATATATATTTATTTTCGTGTCGATTATCCTTGCATGTTATTGGTTGGTTGGGTACAGGCGAGTATCTAACAACTAAAAATATGTCTGAAAGATACCACAATCCATTTTATTCTGTGTACACTCAAAATCACGAAACGAATAACGAACGTTTCAAGTTTAACTATAATATTATTTGAGGTCATGAAATAATGTCCTTTGATTACAATTACATAATTAAAAAAACAGTTTTTCATGAAAATTATTGAAAAGCTATATCCTAATCCTATAACGTTATTCATCAGTAACAAATAACTGTTATGACATTAATAAATGTCACTTTACTGAAGTTACTATGCTCCGTGAAGGTGTATACTTTGCGGGAGTTTGTGACTTAATTTTATGTTAAACGCTTAGTTTTTTGAGAGAAATATATTATAAACAATATTCATTTAAAATGGATGAGAAGGGAAGAAAAGTGATAGTCTGTGATAATGGAACCGGTGTAAGTTAAACGAAACAAAATCATGTAGAATATTACTTTGATAAGAAATCGAAGTGCCAATAGTTCATAGAAACTTCCGTTTTCAGTTTGTGAAATGCGGATTCGCTGGGAGCAATTTCCCGGCGTTTATTTTTCCTTCAATGGTTGGTAGACCGATCATCAGAGCTGAAAATAAGATTGGCGACATAGATGTTAAGGTGAGTAAATTGTATTTTATTACCTTACCATCGTGGATGTATTAGTCATTCATTATCATTTCGGTATTGTAAATCGAAACAGTTAGTAACTTTGCGGTTAATAATTTATATATTCATATACAAATAACGTTGTAGTAAGATATAAATAAATATTTTTTTACAAATTGACTGTTAATCCAGTTACTGTATATATATGTATCTGAAGCGATGATGGCTGAGTTGGTAGTGTATACAGACGCCACAGCAATGGACATGAGTTCAAATCCACCTGCAATGAGCTTGAGGTCAGGGAAAATGTTGTGATGAAATTTTAGCATGTTGGTAGGGCATTGTCTAATGCTGTCTGGCTAGCTACCACTCTCAATTTGAAATTCCGTCGCCATATATCTGTAGTTGCAGTTCACTTGACAGCCAGTCCCTCAGCTAGGCTTATCATGTTATTCATCTTGGGCCACATTGTCACTTAACATCAGGTGAGATTATAGCTGTGCTAAACCTTATAAATTTAAAAAGTATATGACTGTCACGCCTCCTATTTTGAAGAAAAATCAAATAGATGTATATAATTTATCAGTAGCTGGGTTAATAATAATATAATATCTACAGTACAGAATCGTAAAAATAGGTTCAGCCAATGTTTTGACATTTTTAACCTGTATATCATATAAGAAGGTTACATATATATTTGTAGAATAACACAGAACTTAAACTATTTAAGTGTACACATATGTTATCTGACACTACTAAGAGTGTCATTCATTAACAATTCATGTTAATTAAATAAAATCAAAAATTTTTATTCAATTTGGACCCTAACATTGCTCTAATGAATGTCAAAACTACTGCCTGTTCAGAAAGTAACACAGTCATTGAGAAGAACCAGCAAGAAACTCAATCTGCATTTTTTTTAAGTCTTATTCTTGAAAAAAAGATCTTTATTGTAATAAGCATCATGAGATAAAATAAACATATTAAATGGTAATTTAATATTGTAAACCACTGTAATGCGTTTAATAAAATCATTGGTTTCAAAATTTCCTACTTTCTATTAATTTGAGACTATCTATTATATAGACATAGTTAAAAAGAGTTGTTGCCAGATTTTCTGTTGCCATTTCTTCTCTTCTAGAACCTGCAAGTTGTTTCTGAAATAGTAATAGGTTTTTTTGAGAAATAAACAATTTGGTATGGAATGGATATACTTAAGATATAGGGTTTTTATTTATAAAGTACAGGCTTAGCATTGTGGCCACAATCTCACCAGATGATAAGTGACCATGTGGCCAATAATGGTGAAAACTCTAAGCCTAGTGAAGGGATTGGCTCTCCAGTGCAACTGCCGGAACACACCTATAGGTATTTGGAAGCAGATATTAACTGGGTATATTATTAGCATTTTATGTATTGTATCAACTATATTGAATAGTTGTGTAGGCTCTAATTTAATGAATATACCATACAAATGTTTTGATAAAATATTTATTGGATAAAACTGTGTTACAAAAAAAAATAATTAAATATAAGATTGATAAATTAGTTTAAATTACATTGAATGTTACAGGATGTTTCAATTGGAGTAAGTTGCAGATAGTATTTGGCATGACAAGTTTTAACAGCATGGATTTATTTTCATATTAAATTTTTCTGTAATATTTTCTTGTTGTTGGAATAGTGGAGTGTTGTGTATTTAACATATTCACACACAAGAACTTCATAATTTATTAAATTTAATAATACTTTCTATGGTTATTCAGTATTAATGCTCTTAGAGTTTCTTAACCTTGATGGTTTATCTTTTTTTGAGACTCTCCGCAAACTCTGGAATCGGTTCCTGATTGTTAGCGAACTGTCTGTTAGAGTCACTAGCACTTTGAATTTTCTCTTCATCCAGATGTACTTTGCATATTTTCCTCAAAGACATTTAGTTTTCACCACATGCCATTTTCTATAAGTAATTTTACTGATATTGTGCACATCATTTCATGCTGAAATAAGTTACATTAGATCATTTATAGGTTTATTGTATTGCCCACAATCTGACCTGATTTTAAGTGACAATGTGGACCAAGATGGTGGACACTCCAAGTCTAATGGAGGGACTGGCTTTAAGTACAAGTGCCGGAACACACCTATAGGTATTTAGTGGCAGATATTTAATTTGAGAGTGGTAGCTAGCCATTGGGGCATTTGAAAAAGCTATACCACCATGATGATCACGCTGCACCATAGTCATATTAAAGCTAAATTTTTCATATTCATTAGATTAGCAACATTGACATCATAAGTCTGGAAAGATGATTTATGTTATAGTTGAAAGTCTTCATCTTTAAAGTATTTTTTTATTGTGATATTAAGTAGTATTATGGATTAGTAGTAATGTAGTGGTAATGGGTAATGTTTTTTGACATCCTTAAGCGAGTTCTTAAGTTATTAACTAATAAAAATATAAATATCTCCTAAGGTAAATTTTATTCACTTCACAAGTAAAATAAACCACTGCTTGCTTAGATACTATACACTTTCTTTTTCATAGGCTTTAGCACTATGGTTACAATATCTCCTGATGTTAAGAGACAATATGCCCAAGTTGCTGAACATATTAGACCTATGGCGAGACTGGCTTTCAAGTGCAACTGCCAGAACATACCCATAAGTATTTGGTGGAAGATTTTCAACTTGAGGGTGGTAGCTAGCCAGGCGGGCATTATAAAAATCCCTACCACCATGCAAAGCTGTTATATGTAGACATTTACATATTGTATTGTGTAATAAGTTTAGCTTTTTCAGTTTTATCTGCGAAACTTGATTTAACTTGATAAAATTAATAACTAAATGAGGATAATTTAAATAGAATTAAACCCTTCTAGGATGTGAACATGATGTCCAGCAAATTTATCTTAAAAATAATTTAACATTTGAAATTTTAAATGAAATTTGTGATAAATGTTTCGAATAAACTATTCCGTTACTTTAGTGGAAGAGAGAGTTTATAATTTTCTATTCTTGTTTATTCAGATGGAGTGACGGTTTAAATATATTGAATGTTTGATTACACAATCCTTATTTTTTAATTTAAAAGACAACTCCCGTACTAAGGGTCTAACCTTGTGTCACGTGGAAATTTACAAACATACAGTTCACAGATACACAGTAGCACCCAGACACAAAACAATCATTTGTAGATATAAATAATTGTCCTGTACAAGATTCGAAGTGAAAGCACTCACTCAGTGTGGTGGCAGTGGCAAGGTGACCATTTAAACCACCAGCCCCATCTTACAGTTAAAAACTTACTACTTATTTTTTTACTCTAGTGTTGAGTGGGTTTCTCATATTCCCATAGATTCTGTGAGGTTGTTTCTAATTTTGCCATATATGGTTCATCTCATAAAACTTTCTGAAATAATTTTTGTTTATTAAAATAATAATTATATATCCTGTTTCGAGTTTAGTTGATATACTTTTTGGGTAGATAGAAAATCTTGCAGTGCAGGCCATAAATTATATTTTGCATAAACATGTGCACATGTAGTCAGTATAATATATTGTACGATTTTTTGATGAAATAAGTGTTTATCGACTATTTGTTGGCTGGCTTATAGATCTATTGTGACACTATTGTCAGTACTTCATTTTGACATTTGACATCCCATACGTATTTTTTTTGTTTTATATTTGCGTTAGTCATTTTCTAAAGAGCTTAAGGGTACAAGCCTGTCCTAGTGGATGCGCATGTGTTCCACGCATGGGACGGTACGAATTCTCTGATTGTTAGGGATTTGCTGTGAGACCGAATTTGATGACGCCTTAGCGGACTCCAAATTGTGCAAGGTCCCCGATGGCTACCGAGAGACAAACCGATTTATGGTCTTCGGACTGACTTGCACCAGTCAAGTCTTACATACCTCTTGTAGCCTGATTAGGTAAATTCGAGAGGATTACCATAATACTGCAATTTTTTTAAGTGAAAACTTCTGTAGCGCGGTTTGGACTCGTGGTAAATTCATGTAAGTCGTCATCGACATGATCACGTGACGTGTTCACGTACACATTATATCTGTTCCTATTAGTATACACTTATTGTGCTGTGAACAGTTTCAATTTAAGATCAAACAGTTCATTGGGATATCCAAAAATAACAACTGTTTGTTTATAGTTTTAAGTTTTCACTTCTGTCGGAAGTTCTCATGGTTGCTTTGTTTTTTTTTTTACAAATCAAACTGACTCTGGGTCTAAAACTTTATTTAGGTTCTGTAACCATTTTCCCGTTTCATGTATATTTTAGTAATTCATTTGGTGTTATTATACCATACTGTATTATTATTTCTTCGATACATGAGACATGTTGAAATTTTTCATTTTTCTTTATACCGAATTTATATAGATGGAATTTCGATATTTTTAACCTATTCGATATACCAACATAATTCAGTAACTGCATTTTACAACGCTAAAAAGGAAGGAATCTGATTGTTTTGCTTCTCTTAATTGCAAAGTTTGTTATACCACCCCTGTACAGATTGGTGTTAATGTTTTTTTTCCCGTGACGCAGAATAATTTTTCATTTTTAACATAACAAGCTTAGTTTTCCTTATTTTGCGTTATAACGAAAGCTGATGAGACCAGTGTCTAGCTTCTATGGAATACGTTTTTCCTGTTAATTATTAACAATGGTGTTACAGGACTTGATGGTGGGAGATGAAGCGTCGAAACTTAGATCGATGCTGGAAGTCAGTTATCCTATGGAAAATGGAGTAAGTATAATATTTTAAACTAGCTTTTACCCCCGGCTTTGCTCCCGTTAATGTATATTGTGTTAATTCGGATGACACATAAAAAGATTTATACAACGTTTATTCCTTTCATTATCCCACTTACGATAAGTTTTTCGTGAGAAAAAGTAGCTTATCACCGACTCCAAGGTCCCATCTCTGTAAAAAATTTATCATAATCAGTTCAGCGGTTTAGGCTTGAAAGAGTAACAAACAAACAAAGTTACTTACATATTTACAATATTAATAAGGATAATTCTAGGGTATGATTGAGAAGTTTTCAAATTTTTAATAATTACAATACATTCTGTAATTAAAATTTTCAAATCATGGAACAACCTAGTTTGAAACAAGTATTTGAATATAGCATAATTCTAAGGTTTTAAAATTATATTTTTTATCCTAGCTCGGCAAAATGACTGTATTTCACCTGATGGTAATTTTCGATACTGTCGAGTAACAGTAGTAACTGCTGTAGGGGGCAAATGTCTTGCCGGAAAACTATGCGGTATTTAAGCAAGCAAGTTACCGAGTTACATTTTTTGGATTCCCTCTAATTCTTGTATCGTCCGTTAAGAGAGTTATATAAACAGGTCGTACGCAACTGGGAGGATATGTGCCACGTCTGGGACTACACGTTCGGCCCCAGCAAGATGAATATAGATCCGAAGGAGACGAAGATCTTGCTTACGGAACCGCCAATGAACCCGACGAAGAATAGAGAGAAGATGATCGAGGTAACAGCCTTTTACGAATTCCTAAAAATTACTGGTCGCGGAGGCGATTATTGTGCCTTATCCAGTTTCAATAATCTAACTGTAGCATTATCTATCGCATTCGAGAATTATATAAAGATCTTCATGAAGAGATACATATCAGTGTCAATTTTCATGACCATCGTTCATATAATGCTGGACTAAAATCATTTCAACTATGGGCTATTGTATCTGATGATAATTCAGATCATAAAACAATGGCGACCATCAAAGGATAGTGATCGAAGAGAAGTCGTTGCTGAAATATCGGTCCGCAATCTTAATATTCGCTGCCTGATTCGAAACATCACAAATAAAAAATGGTGTGTATTTAAGGCCTTACGACAGAACTGAAAAATTCAATAAGGCATAGTTGAAAATACGAAATACAATTATAATATATTTAATAAAACGTATTGACTCGATATATTTGTGCTTATGTCGATTTTGAAGCGATAATAGCTTAGTTTGTAGTGTCTACGGATGCCACTCAAGGGACGTGAGTTTGGATTCGCCTACAATGAGCTTGAGCTTTTGGTGAAGGAAAATATCGTGGCGAAACCATAACATGATGGTAGGGCTTTTTTCTAATATCTGCCAATGTACCATCCTCCAGTTGAAAATCTGCCGCCAAACACTTGTAGGTGTGTTTCGGCAGTTGCACTTGAGAGCCAGTCCCTTGGGTTTATGTCCACCATCTAAACATCAGCTGAAATTGTAGCTATAACGTTAAACCTATAAAGTAAAAATAAATGGGTTACCGGTTTTATAAAAACAATGAAATATTTTTACTGTGATCTTTGCATCGAAAAGCAGCCTTTGATGTTTACTTGCCGTTGTCAGACAATAATTTTCCCGGTACAGTTGTTACCTCGATATAAATATAATACATTTTTATATAATATGTACGAAAAAAAAATGGTGTGTGTTTCACACGATAAAAGTGAGACATCACTATATCTCTCTCGCTCCCTTAATTGCCTCGAGCCGACTTTACCCAATCGAGCGTCACATAAAAAGGTTGCTGATCAAAATGTCCTAGCTGTCCCATAAGAATTTCAAAAATACAAGTGGCATTATGTAGGCCTACATGTATTACCATGGCAAAGGTGGGGGTTAAAAAGTTGTTAAGAACGTCACGTGATTTATGGACGACCTCTTCTAAAAGTTAATAAGGTTTCTTTTTCTTACTTTATACGTTCAGCGTTATGGCCACAATCTCAACTCTTGTTAAGTGACGAAGGTTCCAAGATAGTTGACACACTAAGCCTTGTGGAGGGACTGGTTCTCAAATGCAACTGCCGGGTCACACCTATAGGTATTTGTCGGCAGATTTTCAACCTGATAGTAGTAGCTAACTTATTACATATCTTTTAAAAGATTGTACGGCATGCAAAGATATGGGAAGGTATGTGCTTTATTACCAGGTTATGTTCGAGAAGTATGAATTTGACAGTGCGTATGTGGCCATTCAAGCCGTGCTTACTCTATACGCTCAAGGCTTGATATCGGGCGTCGTCGTGGACTCGGGTGAGTGCTTCTCCTTTTTTATATATAAGTTGTGACCGCGATTTCTTTCGCCCAAATTAAAAATTCTGTAATAATTCTTGCCAGTTTTTGTAACATTTTTTTAATATAGCTTAGCTCCTATTGGGATCCTATTGCTCTGTCAAACACAAAAATATTTTTTTTGGATCCGACTGGCAGTTCGTAAGATTACCGCTTAACAAACATACAATATATTCTGGTTTATAATATTAATATAGATACATAAACTTTCAAATATAAATTAGTCTGTAGTATCTTTCAGAGACCACATTGTGAGTCTTTGTGAGCCACCAGACACCAGTACTGTTACCTAACTGTCTAAATTCAATTTTGTCTTTGATAGCTCAGTTGGTAGTGTGTACGGACACCGCGTTCAGGGTCGTGAGTTCAAATTCACCTACAATGAGCTTAAGCCTTCGGTGAAGTAAAACATCGCGAGGAAACCATAGCATGGTGGTAGTGTTCGCCTAGCCTGCTCAATTTAAACATTTGCAACCAAATACCTATAGGTGCATTACGGCTGTTCCACTTGAGAGCCAGTCCCTCCACTAAGCTTAGCCTGCCCACCATATTGGGCTACATCGTCACTTAACACCAGATCAGATTGTGGCCTTAAATATAAGGATTGTTTGCGCGTGTTCGATTAAATATGATTTTTGAGATCCCACTGGTTGTACCTATGATTGGGGTGTTCAAAAAACTTCCGCATTACAATACTGATATGAATTACTTGTTTTTTTTTTATCCTTAAGGTTTAGCGTTATGGCCATAATCTCACCTGATCTTAAGTGACGATACGGCCCAAGTTGGTAGACACGCTAAACCTGTGGAGGAACTGGCTCTCAAGTGCAGCTGCCGGAACACACCTATTGGTATTTGGCGGCAGGTTTACAACTTGAGGGTGGTAGCTACCCAGGCGGGCATTAGGAAAAGCCCTACCACTATGCTATGGTTCCCTCACGATGCTTTCCTTCACCGAAAGCTCGAGATCCTTGTGGGTGCTTGGATTCGAACTCACGTCCCTTGACGCGAACACACGCACTACCACTGACCTATCATCGCTTCAAAATCGCTTTTTGTGTTCTTGCCTATATAATCTAGTACTTACATGTGATTAGTTGAGTCCAAAAAATTCTTTGGATCGAAGGTGATGGTGTCACACACATATGCCCGGTTTACGAGGAGTTTGCACTACCGCACCTGACACGCAGGCTGGATATAGCTGGAAGGGATATCACTAGATATCTCATTAAGGTAATGTTCCACCAGTTTGAAATCTTATTATACTAATACCATGCGATTAACATTGATTAACCCGGACACTGTAAATTAATCTGTTAGTGGAATAATTATACGTATTAAGTACACGGTTCTGTAAGGGACTACCTACTCCCGCAGCCCTTGCGCGGCTTGTCCGATAAGATTTTTGGGATCGCTAAATTAGTAAGATAGGATCTGTTGGTTGGTCAGGCTCGTGAATCTTTGTTCATTTTTCGGCCATTTTGGCACCCTTGCGCCCACTGCCTCGGATCCGAGTGACCTCTCGCCCGAAAAAGTTCGGTAAAACTGTCAAAGCCCTTAAGGATAACAGCATAGGTCAGTTCGAAAAAAAGTTAGTGTCAGAGCGGGGCTTACTATTATTAGACCGATAAAAACCCTGTTACGTGTGTTCTCAGCCGTGAGTTTGTTCGTAAGAAACTATTAAGAATTATATAAGCTACATATATCTATTGATTATATACTTTTCTATGTTTGTAAAAGTGGCGGTGGCACTCTCGGGAAACAAGCCATCATGTTTTTAGTCGTTAAATGATTACTACCTCCGAATCATGTCGCGTTTGGGAGTATTTCACGACACAGCCTATAGCGTATCCTAGCCAGCGTTACGTAGCGCCTTTTTATAGTATAGCGGAGCGCTGACGTCACGTAATGCGCAAACATCCGTTGAAGTATTTTTAATCATAATGCGTTGATGTACTCGTAATGCACTATAACATTCGTTGAATTACTTTCATCGTATTTTCTGCTTATATAATATTTGCACCGATATGTCTATATACATTATTCTATCTTATTAACACACACACACACATATATACACACACGCACATACACAGATAGAGAGGATACACACAATTTATGTGTATTTTTATTAATTATCGAACTTACAACCTACTTATAGCATGGCTAAAAAATATGTACTCATTGTAGTGTGGCCTATATAGAGCTTGTACAGTGTTTCTGTTTTCATTACAGTTGTTATTATTAAGGGGGTACGCATTCAACCACTCCGCGGACTTCGAGACAGTCAGGATGATGAAGGAGAAGCTCTGTTATATCGGATACAACATAGAACAGGAGCAGAGGCTCGCCTGGGAGACCACGGTCCTCGTCGAGCCATATGTTGTATGTATATATCTTCTTTTATCTCTTACTAACTCGTATTTTGCTGTAGAGTCATACTAATATTATACATGCGAAAGTGAGTTTGTTTGTTTGTAACGCTATCACGTCTAAACCGCTGAATCAATTATGATTAATTTTGGTATAGACATAGATACTGGAGACGGTGATAGGATACTTTTTCTCGCGAAAACGTGAATGGGGGTAGAGGGGGATACAGTTTGTATTAAACGTTTTTTGCGTCAATATGAATGCGATCGAAGCCGCAGGTAATATTTAGTTGTAAAATACCTTGAACATTTATCGTACGTGCATACGGCCAGCTGTGGCCGAGACTTTGTTCTCATGGTACTAAAAAACTTTGTAACTTCAATACAACTTTGCTTTTTTTGGCGGTAGCGTGATATTAAACAGAATAAGGCCTTCCTTAATATAAGATTAACATTAGCGAGATCGCACAAACAGACATCCTTTTCCACTAAACAATTAAGATAGTAATGCAGATTGGAAAATATATAATGGTCAATATATAAAATGTTTTCATTCGACAGCTCCCTGACGGTAGAGTTATAAAAGTGGGTGGAGAGCGTTTCGAAGCCCCCGAGGCTCTGTTCCAGCCGCACCTCATCAACGTCGAGGGTCAGGGGATCGCGGAGCTGGTCTTCAACACCATACAGGTATTTCAGTATCATCATGGTTATCATAATGTCGGTGGAACTTTATAATAATGATCCTATTATTCTGTTTATGGACTTTATTGTAACACTTCACTTAAGATAACTTCTTACTTAGATTTAAAGGGTGCGGTGTTGCCAGTGTAACCTTTGAAGTAAACTTTTATATTTGACATCGATAATTATATTTGACATCAATAATCATATTTAACGTAAATAATAATAATAATTGACATCGATAATTGTGTTTGACAAGAATAATTATATTTGACATCAATAATTTTTCGTGACATCGATAATTATATTTGACATCAATAATTATATTTCACATAGACAATTACACTTGACATAGATAATTATATTTGACATAGACAACTATATCACAGGAATATATCGATATGTGACAAATTATTGATAACATATGCATAATTTTTATTGACCAATACATGTTGAAGTGATGATTGGTAAGGTGTACGGACCCGAGTTCGAATCCCTGTAATGTGTTTGAGCTCTCAGTGAAGGAAAACGTCGTGATGAAACCAAAACATGGTGGTAGGGATTTTTCTAATGCCCGCCTGGCTAGCTACCACCCTCAAGTTAAAATCTGCCGCAAATCATTTATAGTTAAGTTCCGGAAGTTGCACTTGAGATCCATTTCCTCCACTAGGCTTAGCATCTGTTTTTAACTTGAATACTCGATTGAGACTACCATCTTATGTTATTTTAACATGAATTACTTCTTCAGGAATAGTTTGGATGTGTTTTTGGAATTGTTTTATCAGGCTGCGGATATAGATATGCGTAACGAGCTGTACAAGCACATAGTGCTGTCCGGGGGCTCCACTATGTATCCCGGGCTACCGTCCCGGCTCGAGAGGGAGATCAAACAGCTCTACCTTGAAAGAGTCCTCAGGAATGAGTGCGACAAACTCTCTGTAAGTTTTTTCTGTATTATAAATTGTAACTTTTTTGTTCTTGGCTCATTTTTTAGGTTAAGCATATGTAAAAAAAATGTGTGTACAGTTCACACGCTATAGAAATGAAATCTTTAAAAATTCGGACCCTGTAAGAAACACTGTATAATACCTTCCATCTCATTCTCTCGAACGTTATATTCTATGTATGTATGTGGTTATTTCTTTTTACTGTCGCTTTTTCGTTTCATCGAGTTTTAAATCAGCGTCAAAGATAGCCAGAATAGCCGAAAAAAGAAAGGGAAATATACCACGTTAAATATTGAACAAATGAATTTATTAATTAAAATAAAAAAAATAAGTATACAAAAATAAAATTAAACCCTAGGTAAGAAAATAAAACGACAAAATAATGTTATCTATACAGATAAATAAAATTGAAATAAAATGAAATGAAAATGACTAAATGTGTAATAACAGCTTTTTACTAAACATAAATGGTTAAAATTAACTAATTATAAGTAATATAAATTAATAAACTAATTGTCAATACTTTTAAGTAATTTAAATTAATTAAGTAAATTATTATTTAATCAAAAAAACATTTTTTTAATTTCGTCTGTCTGTCTGTATGTTTGTTCCGTTTAATCTCTAAAACGGCTTAACCGATTTTGACGGGCTCCTCGCTGGCGGATAGCTGATGTTATAAGGAGTAACTTAATGTACTTTTGTTTTAGAAAAAAAAAAATGTGTTCCGCAAGAAAAAAAAGTAATTAAAACCGACACTTTTATTGTTGAATCCCACGTCAGCTAGTTCTGAATATAGAAATATAAATAATTTTCTTGTAGAAATTCAAAATCAGAGTGGAAGATCCACCTCGGCGTAAGGATATGGTGTTCATAGGGGGCGCTGTGCTTGCGGAGGTTTGCAAGAACAGGGATAACTTCTGGTTATCCCGACAGGAGTATCTCGAACAGGTTTGGACGCTAATTCTCTTTTTTTTTCATCATGTTCTTATGTATGATAGCTCAGTGGTAGTGTGCACGACTTCGCGTCAAGGGACGTGGGTTCGAACCCAAGCACCTACAATGAGCTTGAGCCTTCGGTGAAGGAAAACATCGTGAGGAAACCATAGCATGGTGGTAGGGCTTTTTCTAATGCCCGCCTGGCTAGCTACCACCCTCTAGTTGTGAACCTGCCGCCAAATACCAATAGGTGTGTTCCGGCAGCAGCACTTGAGAGCCAGTTCCTCCACAGGCTTAGCGTGTCTACCAACTTGGGCCGTATCGTCACTTAAGATCAGGTGAGATTACAGCCATAACGGTAAACCTTAAGTATAAAAAAAAAAAAAAATACGATTTAAATTACCATAAAAATCGTGTCACGTAAAAGCCAAGTCAGGCGATGGTAGCTCAGCGGTAGTGTGTCCGGGATCCGCGTCATAGGACGTGAGTACGAATTCACCTATAATGATTTTGAGCTTTCACTGAAATAAACATCGTGATGAAACCATAGCATGGTGGTAGTGCTTTTTCAAATGCCCACCTGCCTAGCTACTTTTCTCAAGTTGAAAGTCAGCCGCCAAATACCAATAGGTGTATTCCGGAAGAAGCACTTCAGACCCAGTTCCTCCACAGGTTTAGCGTTTCTACCAACTTGGGTCGTATCGTCACTTAAGGTCAGGTGAGACTACGGCATTAACGCTAAACCTTAACTGGGAAAAAAAAAAACTATAAATCACGTGACACGTGAAAGAGGGACTCGATATGACACATTGTGTGATACAAGTGACACCCCTCTATGTGCATCCGCTAAAACCTATTGTAAATGTTATAAGTGTTGTGTTATGAATGTTTTTTTTTTTTAAATAAATAAATAAATAATTTACATTGGCGAGCTTAACCCATTCCCCCCCACTGTCACATTTTTAGGACACTATTTCTAAATTTTTTTTTTTACCTATCAGGACTTTTATTTTTATTATTTAAATATTTTTTACGGCGAAAAAATGTTTGTTTAAAAAATTAGTATAAAACTATGAATTTCATCAGAAATAATAAAAATAAAAGTCCTAATACGTAAAAACAAATTTTGAAAATAGTGTCCTAAAAATATGACAGTGGGGGGGGGGGGGGGGGAATGGGTTAATAGTACTCGGCGTTTTCTTCCAGTTAACTAGCGGTATTGTTGTCAAACATAAGAGTGCGAACATAAAAATAACAGAATAAAAAATTGAATCAACTAAGAATATATATAGTAATAAAATGAACTAAAAATTTAAATCTGACTATAATGTAAATAGTGTAATTATTTTATTGTGTATTGTATAATTTAGGGTGGCGCAAAAAAACCGACGATTTTTTTTTTTTCAGTCTCGAGTGAAAAAATGTTAGTTTTTGATGTTTTAAGAGCCCTCTCCAAAGAACAACTAAAGAAAAAAATTTTAAGAGGTCGCTCCAATTTTTTTTAAATTTCAAAAATCGTCATAAATCGATTTTTTTTTAATTTTTTAATTTTTATCTATTATTGTAATAAATAAAAGAAAAAAAATGTATGGAATTTAAATTTAAATAAAAGGTCGCTCGAAAAAATCTAAAGTAATGAACTAATAATTTAAAAGCAAATTTGAGCGAACTTTCAAAACTTAAATTTTGAACTGAAACTTTCAGAAACTTATTGTTTTTTGGTCTATAAAATTTTACCCTAACGAGAAAAAAAATCGATTTTTGACGATATTTGAAATAAAAAAAAATTTGGAGCGACCTCTTAAAATTTTTTTTTAGTTGTTCTTTGGAGAGGGCTCTTAAAACATCAAAAACTAACATTTTTTCACACGAGACTGTAAAAAAAAAATAGTCGGTTTTTTTGCGCCCCCCTATTGTATATGGTACCTACGTAAATATATATCTCCGGGACTATATAGGAGTAATTTAACCCCCATAATGTAGGGTTCGAAAATGCGCCATTTCGGAATAAAACTGCATTGAACTTTTACTTCGGAAAAGTTTTACATTTCGGTAATAAAAGTCCAAAAAAAAAAAAATTATTGTACCTGAGTATTACTGGGTTATTATTTGGTCTCATTCAATAATGAAATGAATGGTCAACTATTTAAATCCAAAAAAAAAAACTCCAAAGACAAAGGACAATTTTAAGTTTTTTGCAAAAATTCTGCAGAATTTTTAAAGGAATATTCAATGCAGTTTTATTCCGATAAAACTTTCGACGCCTTCATTACGTGGGTTGAATTACTCGTCTATAGACCCGATAACCCTCACGAATGAAATACGAACAATTAAAAATCATTCTGTATATAACCAGATCGAGTTTCTTGCCGGTTCTTCTCGATGACGGGTTATTTTCCGAACCCAATAGTAGTTTTGACGTTCATAAGCGCCTTCCCAGGGCCTAAACTGAATAAAGATTTTTGTTGATTGATTGAGTGACATACAATCTCACCTGTTAAGTGACGATTTGGCCCAAGGTGGACTCGTTAAACCTGTAGAGGGGCTTGCTCGCAAGTGCAACTGCCGGAACACACCTATAGGTATTTGGCGGTAGATTTTCAACTTGTGGGTGGTAGCTATGCCAGCCCTACCACCATGCTATAGTTTCATCACGGTGTCTTCCTTCATCGGAACCTCAACCCATTGCAGGTACACACGAGCATCTGAGCTGTCATCGCTTCAATATACGGTGTGTCCCAAAATTCAACGATAAGCCGGTACCAAAAGGATTTTCTTCTGAACCAGTACCTATGCATATTTTTGTGACTAATTTGCCTAAAATATTATAATACTATTTTGGAATCTTAAGTTGTAAGATGCGCCAATTTATTTTTCACCACGATGAGTGATTTTGGGGACTTTAGTTGTCGTGATGAATATTGCCACTTATGTTTGCTAATACTATTATTAATATTAATACTAATAATATTTTTTAAGGATTTAGCTTTTTATTTCGTAATGAAAAAGAAAATCTAGTTTGAATTTTCGAAGTGGAATCTTCTATAGCGCGGTTTGTATAGGGAGTAAATTCATGTAAGCCGTCATCGACATGGTCACGTGACGTGCTAACGTACACACTATATCTGTTCCTATTAGTATACACTTATTGCATTGCGAACAGTTTTTATATACAATATTTACATTTAACATCATACAATCAATTTAGTTATACTAAAATAACTGCTGGTTGCTTATAGATGTAAGTTTTCACTTCTTTCGGCAGTCCTCACGACTGATTGATGATTTTGGGTCACATTGTGTATGAATATATTTCACTAATAATTACGTCAATAAAATTATGACTGTATTTTTTTCAGGGCCTGTCCTGTCTGAAGAAGCTGGGTCCCCGTGCCAATTAATCAATGTATTAAACGATTTTATATGTTTAAATATTATATAATTCCATTATAAGATTAATTCCCTTATAAGACTTGACTGTCATCATGTATTTATACTTATTTAAATAAATTTTATTTCGCTGTCTAATATCGTTATAACATTTTTTTTTATTACACTGGCTAACTTCGTTCGCATGGTGCTGAAAATTCTTACCCTTTCTAATGTTATAAATACAAAAATAAGTTTGTCTGTTTGTTACGCTTTCACGGCTAAAACCGCTGAATTGATTATGATGAATTTTTATATAGAAATAGATGAGACTTTGAAGACGGTGATAGGCCTCTTTTTTTTCGCGAAAAATCTATAGGAACTTTTTTCAATATAGCTTTACTCTTATTGATGGTAACCTATTTTTAATCTGACTTGTAGTTCCTAAGGTTAGCGCGTTCAAACAAACAAACTTTTCCGAGAAGAAAACTAACTTTTTCTAGTAATCAATATAGCTTATGTTACTCAGGAACAATGAAGTATTCTAATGGTGAAACAATTTTTGAAATTGATTCAGTAGTTTTTGAGTTAATTCGTTCTAAACGTACAGATATACAAATCTTTTCTCTATATAATTTTTTTTGTAGTTAAGGTTTAGCGTTATGGCCATAATCTCACATGATCTTAAGTGACGATACGGCCCAAGTTGGTAGACACGCTAAACCTGTGGAGGAACTGGTTCTCAAACTTAGCTGCCGGAACACACCTATTGGTATTTGGCGGCAGATTTACAACTTGAGGGTGGTAGCTAGCCAGGCGGGCATTAGAAAAAGCCCTACCACCATGGTATGGTTTCCTCACGATGATTTCCATCACCAAAATCTCAAGCTCATTGTAGGCGGTTGCAGCGTTCCTACACGCTATCATCACATTATTCTAATGTGTTAGGAACACTAAACTTAGGTTGATAACTTGAGTATACAATAATCTCTCTGTTTACACAGTACCTGTTCTGCATGTAAGTCAAGTAGTGCAGTTAGAAACAGTATGCAAAAACCGTAAATATAACTTGGCAACACTATAAAGAATTTTTATATCTGAGGTCTAAGATGTGCGGTCACCACAAGTTTGAACAAGCTCAGATTCTGTATCCAGCTCGAACAGCTTCAGGTAAGTAAGTACGCATCTTATGTCCAATAAATCCTGATATAAGATATATATATACACATATATTCTTAAGATATAATGTGCTGAGTAGTTTTTTTTAAGATAACAATAATAATCCAATCAATAATTATGTCACGATGAGATACGAACTTCTTAGCAAACTACGGATTAACCGTAAGGGTGCCGCGCACATCATTCACCCAATCCCAATCCCACCCATTGGAAACCCAATCATTGTGGCAGCGAGAGGATAACACTAGAGTGTCTGAGACTTGCGACTCAGATGTAGGTTTAATCCCTTAGCCTACACGATATCTACCAATTGCGCGAGCTATAATACGCAAGAAATTCGTTCGCGCGCCGTGCCATTCAACTGTTCAGCCGTGTACCCGAACTGGCGCAAAGTGTATACTTTTCGTAACATATATATTTCAATGCAACGAAAGGAATTGTGAAATAATAAACAATGTTTAGGTACAAATAGTAATTTTAAGACGTCTAGGAAGTAATCATAATCAATTGATCAGTTGACAAAAATAATTTATTATTTCAAAGTAGATAAAGTGGTTTTTGTTTATGACACAAATTCTTTACCACGAGTCAGACTCGTGGTTTTCACTTATGGCACAAAGTCTTTACCACGAGTCAGACTCGTTGTTTTCGCTTATGGCACAAATTCTTTACCACGAGTCAGACTCGTGGCTATAGGCTAAAGGGTTAAGGAGGCCTACTTTGTCGACGATCGTCAACACTCACCCTCACCGCTCGTGCTTCACTCCACCATGTATAAACCATTCTCGATAATGGTTTACAACATAAGTACCAAAACAGTCTCAATAATAGAGAAATATAAATCTTACGTCCATTCGGTAATGTTCCAGCTACGTACGAGGAATACGTCTCAAGCGCCACACTTAGACTGAACTCAAAGCCGAACTTGCATCGCGCTTTACACTATCCTCCTCTAACTATATTCTGCTATAAAACACAAGGCTATCGCTTTATATAGAGTTTTGTTGGTGGGGAGTCGGAAACACCTAACTATATATATATATATACTTAAGTGTAATGATTGGCTTTAATTTTTTTCTATCCAAATACTTTATTATCTATATTATTATTATTCATATATTATCATTTCATTAATATATTTATTTCTTAAGGAAAGCCCGAAGGTTTTCTAATAACTCAGTATTTTTATATCAATTGACATATAACTTTATAGAATATTTTTAACGCATTGCGATTCGCGTGCGTATAAATTTATATTTCACACAAGACATCGAATCGAATGGACAAAAGAATTTGGACGTCAATCGAAATTAGGAGTCCGAAATGTACGGACGTGCGGAAAAATTCTAGTACCGAGGTAAATAAACCTGCAGTGCTACGATACCAATCGGTTTTGGTTTACTAAAAGGAAAGCTTCGAAGACATCGGACGTGAAGAAGAAAACGTATACCCCGGATGTCGAGAACGATATGGACATATGTTAAAAGTGGGAACTGACTACACGAAGGCTCGTTTAGACAGTACCCGACAGCGGACGAGCGGCTTGCTAGAGAGGGCGTTACCTACGTTACCTGGATTCAAATAGCAGGTTTTTATTCATCATAGTTTATTATATTCATCATTGTAAAGAAACCTTCGGGTAATATACGTAATTTATCTAATTTTCGAATTTCATTGTTTTACATTTATTAATACCTGTTATCTAAATTAAATTAATTGTCCGCGTGATATAAGGTTTAGCGTTATGGCCACGATGTCACGTGAAGTTAAGTGACGATGTGTCCCAAGATGTTGGGCACGCTAAACCTTGTAAAGGGACTGGTTCTCAAGTGCAGCCGGAACACATGTATATGTATTTGGCGGCAGATTTTCAAGCTACTAAAGCTACTAGGTAGCTACTAGGCGAACATTTGGAAAAGTCCTACTACCATATTATGATTACGATGTTTTCCTTTACCCGAAGCTCAAGCTCATTGTCGGTGGATTAGAACTCATGTCACTTGACTCGGAATCCATACACACTACCACTGAGTTGTTATCGCTTCAAACAAAACTATCCTGTATTAAGAATTATTATATCTAACGGTCTAAGGTGTGCGAGCAACACAAGTTTGTAAGTTCACCTGAAGTGCTTCTAGTGGAAGAAAACATTCTTTAATCGTATCCTGGCTGCCAAGATACAGGCTCTACCTAGTTTGGAAGCCATTGTGGAATTGTTTGTTGTGAATCTAAGTCGAAATAAATAAAATATAAATAAATAAAATAAATATACCTATATATCCCGCGACTTCGACCGCATTATTCCAGGCAGTCGCCTGTGGTCGTCATATTCCATCTTAAAGAGTATCTAGGTCTTAAAAGGAATACTCCTAGTATATTTCAAGTCCATAGATTGTTGGAGATATCTTTATAAAATACCTATCAATGAAAAGTGCCATCCACTATTTTCCCCATATAGGGGATGAAATTACAAAACGCCGTAACAAGTGTTTATATATTAAGGAATCTTTATAATACCTAAATAATAATATACAATATATGAAACAGACTAATCTTTTAATTAACAATCTTAGTACAATCTAACGATACTAAATATAGTTAGGTATGTGATATAATCGAAGTTAATTATAAAAACACAATAGAAATTTATTTCAAATTAAAATTCTGATATGCAAAACATTTCTCGATAATTACGATGCTTAAGTTAGATTAAAATTTTAATTAATTAGTCATTCGAAACAGTATAGACTACCGGATTCTATCTGTTAGCCATTTTACATAATTTTAGTGTATTAAAAAAATTGCCAACGTCACGGGGGTAGAACACAATTGATTGACGTTCAATGTTTGTACTGAATCGCAGTTTCCTAATTATAATTGACCGAGTATTTGTTTCTTTGCAATCGTTATTCTTATCTGACTAGTCTTGGTACGCGCTAACACTCTTTCATTCTACCTTAAATATGTACTATCTTTATCAGCCAGCAACCCTTATTTATGGCCAGATTTAAATAAGTAACCGTATATCATAATAAAAAGAAAAAAAACTTTAATTAATCTATATAAATAAAAATGAATGTTGCTAAGCGCAAAACTCGAGAACGGCGCGACCAATTTGGCTAATTTTTCTTTATGTTCTTTAAGGCGTACGGAATTTTTTTTTGTTTAATCTCATAATACCATGGTGGCTGGGCTTTTTTGATGCTCGTCTGACTAGCTATCACCCTCGAGTTGAAAATCTGCCGCCAAATAACAATAGGTGTGTTCCGGCAGTTGCATTTGAGAGCCAGTTACTCCACAGGTTTAGCGTGTCTACCAACTTGGGTCGTATCGTCACTTAAGATCAGGTGAGATTATGACCACTACGCTAAACATTAACAATATAAAAAAAGAAACATTAGTGCGTGATTGATTTCAGAAAATCCAAAAAGTATTAAAAACAAAATAACAATTACAAATTAATCACTTAAAAAAATACATAATTGCGTCTTTGTACATTTTACAAATATACCGCACATTTCGCTATTATTATGGAGTGGTATATTAGTCTTACTTTCATTCTATATAATAACAAGTAAACGAATTACTTTTATCATTTGTAATGTACGGCGGACCACCTCACGTGTTAACTGAGCTGATCACCAGCGCGCGCCAGATATTGAAGATAGTCGTAATAGTATTACGTATTCCGTTCGAGAGTTACTGAGTTCGGATTGTGCTGTGCAGATAGAAAAGTAAAATGTTCACAATTGGTCCCAGCACCAGATCTATAACGCTACTTAGTTTATGAGATAGGGAGTGGTTCAAAGCATTTTATGGTCAATATTAAAAAATAAAACAGTTATATTCAAACGACGACGTTTGAAACAACGCATATGGTAAAGAGAAATTTCATGACAAGGTAAATAAGTGCTGTAATTCAGAAAGTACGAGCAATAGTGGCGGCGAAAAATAAAAATGTCGATCTCAATGTGACAATTCAGAATAACTCTTCCATTCCATTCCATTCTATACAGTTATCAATCAGAATGGCGTAGTGAAATAATCCACAAACTTTTTAAATTCACTGGACCACCACCTCACAATATGCTAATGAAATTAAAGTTTTTTGAATGTACTCTGTTACGTGGTAAAAATGTGGTATTTAGATGTGTACATGTTATTGTGGTTAGTTGACAAAATATGGCCAGATGAAATTTATTCCATTGATTGAGCTCACTGTACCATGGGGTACTACCATCTACTAATAACCTGAACAGGAATAGATATGTAGTTATTTTATACGCGGTCGAAGTAGAAGCGGGAGATATACCAGCATAATCTCTATAACCCATTAAAAGGTCTTGAGCTATCTAGGACAGCGGTAAGACCTATATTAGAACGTGTCTCTAAAGCTGCGCTAGCAGGCTCCTACTAAATTTGACTGGACAAGTAGTAAAGGTGAGAGGTGACGCACGTCGGAAAGGGGCTTCTTAAACCTACATCCGTTTCACAAGACTCAGGGACTACTCAGTTTCCCTCTCTGCCACACGAAGCGCCCGGCACCTACACGAGTAATCAGTGGATAGCTAATAAGTTCGTCCCATATCAGATAAAAGCCGGGGAGATACAGTTGTTCAAAAATTAGATGCAATAATAATTGAAAAAAGATAAACGAACCTTGCGGAGTTTTCAACTATAGTTATTCCTGTATGATCGTCGGTAAGTGTTCGAAGCAATACTCGGGAAACCCGATTGTGTTGAGAGGTTGTCTTGATTTTGATTATACCGATGATTTTAACGGCTTTGCCATTTCAGTTTAAGAGCCTACAATTTCCTGTATGCCCTTTTAGCCTGGGAGGACTGGGAAGATTATGTATGTATGTGTATTATGTGAAGACTATGTTGTCTTGCTTGTGAGATGCGGGTTCGAACTTGCAATCACCGCATCTAAAGTCTTAAGCCAAAGTTATATATTTTTTAGATTATATATCACTTTTGTTAATTAAATAATTTATAAAGTAAACACTTTGTCTCTCGTCTGCAACAGTTCGCACTTCGACTAATCGCTTTTAATTGCTAATATACCCATAAATATCATGATTAAATGTAACGCTCGTTACTCACAATAAATGTTATACCGTTGACTGGCAACGGTAGAGCAGTCTTCTTGAACCATCGAAACGAAGATGTCTATTATAAAAGTATCGACGATTTGGCTACTCTGTTTGACAATCTCTGGAAATCTTGCGAGATCGGACAAAAGGGTTCGGAGTTTTTTTAATATATTTCCATTACATATTTTACAAATCCATAATCTATATGACATGATATTATTTTGACAACAATAAGCAAATGCATTGTTTCAAACAGCAACCCAACACTGCTTTACTCTTTGGCAAATTCTAATCTCTTATTGAGTAATTAAAGTCTTCCGGGGTAAGAATAGTTATCCGGGGGCTTAATGTGTTCCTGTGACAATACTAATTCATCATCTTCAATATTTGAACTCTGAGACCAGCTTTATTAAGACAATTTTGTAGGATACTCAGGTTCTGGAACTTGTAAATTATGCGAGATTGAAGCAGAAGTTAAAGCAAGCTCAGGTTATTCGATGGGTTTCGCATTTTTGCCTTTACGCGGTTTAACAGGATCAACTTCACAAAAAACAGCCATCAACGTGATCATTTGGTTCACGCAAAAATTTTTGTACTGCAAATTTCATATTCTGTTTCTCATCTAGATACCAACGTAAAGTAAACAAAGATAAAAATAAATATTATACACATTCATCGTTACTCCTTTACTAATATTATAAATGCGAAAGTGAGTTATTGTTATTGGAAGTGTGGTAAAAAGAGGATTAAACATTGTATGAAACTTTTTATTGCTTCATCTTATTTGTCTGACAAAATCAATACTAACGCGACTGAAGCTAAAAAAGTTAAAAGCTACTGTAAAACAAATAATTTCTTTCACTAAAATTGCGTTTAATTGTAAACATGTTTTGCAATTACAGCAAGCAACATATGGAATCCAGGGATTGTTTAAATTCGTTAAAATAAGTTTCGTAGGCTTCACAGAGGTTTTAAACACATACCTCAGTGGTTCTGTATACGACTTTGCGTCAAGGGATCTGACATACAATGAGCTTAAGCTTTCGGTAAAGGAAAACATCGTGAGGAAACTATAGCATGGTGGTAGGGCTTTTTCTGATGCCCGCCTGGCTAAGTACTACCCCCAAGTTTAAAATCTGTCGCTAAATACCAATAGATGTGTTCTGGCAGTTGCATCGGAGAGTCAGGTCCTCCAAAGGTTGAGCGTGTCTACCAACTCAGGCCGTATGGTCACTGAAGATCAGGAGAGATTATGGCCATAACGCTAAGCCTTAACTATAAAAAAAAACATATTATTCACTGTCAATAATTGGCGTCCAATTACCGAATTATCACTTAAGAACATTCACTTATAAATGTTTTAATCGAAATTTACTGAATGGTTTTTAATCTTTCTACCATATAGAATACTAAACAGAATCTACAATACCATTATAGTTTCTTATATTCCTGCATAAAATGTTTCGTGAATTTAAATTCGTATTTATTGATTTTGTTTCAGAACAAAAAGCTGTCAGACTCAATCGTTGAAATCACTGATAACCACGGCGTGAGTGTTGAATTTCAATTTTATTTAATTATCATATAGCTGTTCATCGCTCTTTCTGCACCGTGTACAGTGATTACTGAGTCAGCAATTATCTATATTACTAATCTCGTACAAAAACATTTATTATGTAAGGTGTTAGGGATCTAATTCAACTGGATCGCGAACACTATGTATGTGATAAATCCGTCACAGTATCCAGGTAGTGATCACAGAACCAAAATGTTCGAGCTGTCCATGCGACCGGCAAAAGCAAGCGGTGCTGGGCCTCTCAAGCGGTATTCCTCGCGGGTTACGGACTACTCCATATGGTGCCTGCCATACACAGCCCTATTTGTTACCTTTAATGCTGGTGTGTGATCTTGACGCTCGACACTCCAAACCGCCACCAAAATTGATAGAAGGGGATATTTGTAGTAAATTGTGTGTACTAGGCATGTATTATGATCACCCGGGCAGTTAGAGCTGTTGCCACCAACTTACACGCCAATTGACAGTACTAATTTATAAATACATAGGCCCAAAAAAAGAAAACACTTTTCTTCACTCAGTCGCGTTCTGCCCGATGTTACAGCGACGGCTTATTCGGATTATTGATCTCTGAGTAGTTTTAGATTTTGGGATTTTTACTATCATTGTAGTGCCAATAATCTGATATGCTACTATAGAAAAGTTCCTGATTATGATTACGATATTTTAAACATCATATCTTTCCTCCTTACCATTTTTAAAATCAATTTAAAAAATTCAAAATCTGTACACATTTCTGTACAACGATACGTGTGGCGCAAGAGTATTGGCAGCAACTAACCCAAAACTTTTCTAGTAGACTCTTTTAGTAGAATACTGCACTCTCCTGATAAGAGTTTAAAGTGAACAGTAACGCCACTATCCGTGTATGGGCTAAATAAGAAAGATGATGATTACTTTAGGAAAAGGGAAAAAGGGCTAGCTTGTTCGTATAACGGATATCCGATGGTGCTTATGACTAGGCTAGTCATTCCGCCCCAAAGTAAAGTCAGTACAATCCTTTAGTTTAGGAGATCAGTTTACGCTTTTAATGCATGTTGTAAACAAGTAGGTTTATCTGTTAAATATAGGATCATATTTAGGATTAGTCAGGACCGCGGTGTCTTGTCGCGTTCCCAGCAACAGCCCAAGCAGAGGGTCGGCCACGTCATGGCTCCTTAGTGCTCGTTGCCTCGGGCTGACTGACTTAGTACTCTTCCTCAAAGCTCGGTGAAGCTATGACAGCCCTTAGGGGTAACAGATTATGTCCAATAAAAATAAATCGCCAAGATTTCTCGACTGATGGTCAGGTGCTAGAAGACGCAGTGCGGGCAGACTTTACACAACGTGGACCGGAAGACAGGTGCGAGTTGCAAAGGTCGCTGGATGTGAGTGGCGCGGAAGTAGTCAATGTATTGATTCTTTGGAGATCCCTGGAGATATATTGCACAATTATTGTCTGCTACAGTGATAATGATTAAGGAAGGAGACAATTTTAAATTTATACTCATAAACCAAATTAGCTGGGCTCATCGATGTGTTCGCGATTTTCCCATTAATTGCGAATAAAGTTAAATCGGTTCTCAGTGACGAAAGAAATATGAGTGGCGGAGTTCGGATATTTCCTTATATTTTATATGAGTGTATGCTTTTTTACAGACAATATATAATCAACAACAACAACTAGTAAGTAGATTTTGTAATTTTTAAGTTTAGTGGTCAAATTTGTATTATTCTTATTGAAAACGGTCAGAGAAGAGGATATGAACTACGTTTGCCCCAATTTTAATAATAAAACATAAGGCATTCGTTTCAGTTGATTCAAATCAAAACTTTAAAAAATAAAAACGATATTACTCGATACGCAGCCCTAAATCTTACCTTTCTTGCTGGTCAGTATGTGTTCTCGATGCTCGGCACTCCAAACCACCAAAGCTTTGTAAAGTGGTGTATGTCTAGTGAACTGTGTGTACTAGGTATGTGTTATGATCATCCGGGCGGTTAGAGCTGTTGCCACTAACTTACACCCCAATCAGCCCACCAACATCTCACCACTAAGCAAGTCACAGTACCAATTCACAAATACATAATAATAATAATCTGGTTGAAATAACTTTTTCTTCAATCACAATAGTAATCATCTTTTTACAATACCAATAACAATACAAACCTACGACAATAAGAATGAAAATTATTGACGTTTTGAAATTGCAGCTTTATTTTTAATTCTTACATAAAGTTTATTCATTATCAAGTATATGATAAAACTCATTGAGTGAAGTTTGTACGTTATTTTCCATTATAAAATGGGGTATATTATATTATAGGTATAGAAGATAAAAGAATCATGCCAATTAATTTTATCATTTTAACGAACAGTATCGAAAAATAAATTTTAAATGAGAGGAGACCTTTAAACACCAGTGGATGGGACCGGACTGATATAAAGAACGATGACGTACGGTTAAGAATAAATAAAATAATTTTCCCATCCTTGCATAGTATTGCACATGTATTACATATACTTTGCATAAAGTTTGAAGCGATTTAGCATTTTAGAAACGACGAAAGCTCAGTCGGTAGTGTGTACGGTTGTTGCGTCAATGGACGTGAGTTCCAATCCCCCCGCAATCGGCTTGAGCTTTCGGAAAAGGAAAATATTGTGACGAAACCATAGCATGGTGGTAGGGTTTTTTCTAATGCTCGCCTGGCTAACTAACTACTCTAAACGTGAAAATCTCTCGCCAAATACCTATAAGCGTGTTCTAGTTGTTGAGAGGCAGTCACTCCACTAGGCTTATCGTGTCAACCATCTTGGGCCGTATCGTCACTAAAAATAAGTTGATATGAGGCCATAACACTATAAACAATAAATAAAAAATGCACGAACACTGCATTATTAATTCTTTATCATTACAGATGCGTTTACTCGAGAAAGAACATAAAATTCTTAAGTCCATGGATAAGGTACGATTTTGTATTATTAACTTTAATTTTTTTTTATTAAATAAACAAAAATCTTACTACTTATAAAAGTTCTGTTTGTCCCATATCTGTTACCTTCCCTAAGTTGTCGCTTTCAGTTTATAATTTGTACAAAAAAAAAAACGATGTTTCGCATCTGCTAGACGTCCTACGTCGAATCACTTTTATGTTTCTTTCTCTTTCTGAATGGTAATTGCGTTAGCATTAACATTTCTCCAACTTTTTCGCAGATAATTAAGAAACAGACTCTCTCCGGTCAGGTAAGAACCTCGTTAAGTCGAATCTCGATAGGTTGAAAACATCCAAATCTCGAAAAAAGGTTTTGTTCCCTTCGCTTCAAACACCAAAACCTCTATTCTCTATAAGTCGAAAACTCTATAGCTCGATTTTTTTGGCGTCTCCTTTGATATTCGACTTATAAAGGTTCTACTGTATATTTAAATGAATTTTTTCGTGTCATAAGGGAAGAAGCGTGTGACATAACTCTCATCTTCTTTTCTACCACTTCTTGCTTATTCTCTTATCCTACCTGAGTAGAGTCGGCACAACAGTTATTTATTTATTTATTAACATAATTTAACTATAACTAATTAATAAACAAATTTAAATATAACTAAGCTATAGAAACTAAACAACCCAGTAACTCCAATCTCTCGCAAAAGATCCTCAATGTGGTTTTCTTTTGGACTGCTGTGTGGCAGAACATAATAATTGTGGGCAACTGGATCGCGGATTACAACACCAAGTATGGAACACCAGCCTTAGTAAAGGACTCAGGCGTGTTACGTTCCAAGACCGATCGGTTTTTTATTTTATTTTACATATTCATCACACCAACATAATAATTCAATAAAGATAAAAAAAAAAACACATTATTGTTAATCCCTACACAACATTACAATGTAAACATTCAGATCACAGGCTTGCGTGACATTTATATATAAGGATAATTATGTTACATATTTACAATATACATTTAAGTTTAAATGTAATAGAACAAAAAATATTAAATGCTAAAAAGGGAATAATATTAAATAATTTATAAAGTTAAAAAATGATTTACCTTTATATATAAAAATTTCGTGTCACGTCGTTTGTACGCGATGAACTTTTAAACTACTGAACCGATTTTAACCAAATTTGGCACACTGTGTCCAGTTTGATCCAACTCGAGAGATAGGATACTTTTATCTCCATAAGAGTCAATAACGCCATAGATGACGCTGTAGTGGATGTACAAGAACAAATTGTACCAGATCAGCTAGTAATGTATAAGGAATAAGCAAGGAGGAAGGACTTATATGTAAGGACGTCAAATTTGGTTATATTTTATTGTATTTTTCTAAGTAAGGAGTAGTTGTATGGACCAAATGCATCAGAAAATATAGGAAAAGGATTTGTACCAAAGTAAGCGTGGCCTACCATACACATGATGGTATAAGGTTTACTTTGAGACACGTTTGTTCCTCGCGTTTCGTGTCGAATTGCCGGAAGTCTTTCATTCCGGTATGATAGTGGTGACTCCTGATAAATTGTTTTCCTCTTAAGCCTTAGCTTGAATCCACTGAGAGCAACTGGTGAACCGATTTACATACACGGTTTTTTATGCCTGATATGTTTATGCCAACTAAAATGTTTGGAGAATTTAAATCTGTACTTGTTGTATTTGTTTCAGCACAAAAAACTGTCGTTCATTGGAAACAATTATAACCACGGCGTGAGTGTTGAATATGAATTTTATTTAACTATCATATACCTTTTGATCGCTCTTTCTGCACCGTGTACAGTAGAATTACTGAGTGATCAATTATCTATACTTCTAACCTCGTACGAAAACATTTATTCTGGAAGGTTTTTTTTTTATATTTATGGTCATGCGTTATGATCATACTCTCACCTGATCTCAAGTAACAATGCGGCCGAGGTTCATGGATACGCTAATCCTGTTGAGGAACTGGATCTCAAGTGCAACTGCCGGTACACACCTATTGGTATTTGGCGGCAGGTTTTCAACTTGAGGGTGCTAGCTAACCAGGCGGGCATTAGAAAAGCCCTTCCACTACCACCCTACGAGGCGTGAAGAAACATTTAGTGGGCCGGCAAGACAGTTGCGACTGACAAAGGACATTAGCCCCTACGGCAGTCACTACTGTAACTGGACTGTACTGAAACTTACCATCAGGTAAAGTACAACCACTTTGCCGAGCTAGGATATGGAAAAAAAATTACCATGTTATGATTGCCTCACGATATTTTTCTTCACCGAAAGCTCAAGCTCATTGTAGGTAGTTACGAACTCACGTCCCTCGACGCTGCGCCAGTACAAACTACCATTGAGCTAACGTCGTTTCGATGGATCGGATCTAACCCAACTGGATCGCGACCACCACGCATGCGATAGATCCGTCACAGAAACTCTCTTTTGTTGTGTCATGTTTCGGAATGTGCCAGTATATACAGTTACATGCTACCTGACGTTACAGTGACGATCCATTCGTATTACTAATCTTTGAGTACCCTCTCTGATTCTGGGAATGTACCATTCTGACCATCATTGCAGTGCCTTTAATTTGCCGTGGTACTGTACACAAGTTCCTGACGATGATCAGTACATCGTAAATGTCTTAGATTTCCTTCTCACCATTCAAAACTACAAATTCTGTCACTTTTGTGTACTGCGTCATATGCGGCGCACCGGATAATGGCACTAACTAACCCAAAATCTTTGTAAATATGAATCATACGATGTGTTTGTTGCTTTTTAAGGCACATATTTTTTGATGTGAAGACATTGAGCAATTTTTGCGTAAACAAAAACATAGAACTCGCGTCATCGTCACCGAACTCTTTCCATTTATGTAGAGAGTGTATGCAGATTGTTAATTACGAGTTTATCGTATATGAACGCTTGGTGGACCGGTTTGCCATGCGACTTAATAATCACGTGTGAGCAAGGTAGTAGGTTACCTCAACATGTGGTAGTTTTACTTCTTTTTTTACATTATTTTTTTATATATAGTTTTCACTTCTGTCGGCAGTCCTCGTGACTGCGTTTTTTATTTTCAATGGTTTAGCTAAAAATGCAAAAACTCCAATAATTGATGATAAAGTTTGACTCCATGAAAGTTTTGTTTAAAATTGAAATCCCAATAAGCTTAACCATTTATTTTATGGAAATAAAATTTCTTTATATTTAATTTACAACAAACAAGATTTCTTCTGTTATTTATATGAAAAAATTCAAGTTCGATAATGGACCATTAAAATTTTTAATTTATCTATCTATAGACGTAATTGTTTTAGACATATCCTACAACATTTGGGCGAAGAGCGAATATAAAAAAAAACTTGCACGCTCGTTTACATATGTTTATGCTTTTTTACAGACAATGAATACCAACTATCACCCACAACTTGTAAGTACATTTTGCATTTCTTCAGTTTAGTAGTAAAACGCATATTATTATCGGAAACGATCAGTGAAGAGGATTTGAATTCTACCCTTGCCCCAATTTTTGTTTGTTTGTGCCACAGGCATTTCTTTCTATTGAGCGAAATATAATATGTATATAATAATGCCCATATCTCATTAATTGAGTATAATCTATACTATTATTATAAAGAGGAAAGATTTGTATTTTTGTTTGTAACGAATAAACTCAAAAAGTACTGGTCCAATTACAAAAATTCTATCACTATTAGAATGCTTTATTGTCCCCGAGTAACATAGGCTATAAGTTAGTTAAATAATTTTCAGTTCCATGCGAACGAAGTCGCGGATACAGCTACTCTGTAAATATAATAAAACTTTAACTGATTCAATCTGTTTGAAATGTATCTTTCTAATTTTTTTCATTAGTAATGGGATATACTATGTTATAAGTGTAAAGGACTAACAATATATACTTTTTAATTTTATCTGTCTGTCTGCTTGTACAAATATCAATCTGAACTTACTGTAAAAATTTTGATAAAATTTGACATGGTTCTAACATTTGTTATTAATCAGTACGTAGACAATATGATTCGGATACAACTAAAGTTTTCTCCTGGGATAAAATTAAAATAATCAATAACAAAAAATACAAATATAAATATGCTTTGTTATGAAGGAAATGTTAATGGCATTCCTGAATACGATATATTTTTTTTAAAGTTTAACACTATGACCATAATCTTACCTGATTTTAAGCAACAATAAAGTTGGCAGACATGCTAAACCTGTGGAGGAACACATTTATTGGTATTTGGCGGCAGTTTTTCAACTTAAGGTTGGCAGCTAGCCAGGCGGACATCAGATAAAGCCCTACCACCATGCTATGGTTTCCCCACAATTTTTTCCTTCATGGACAGCTCAAGCTCACTGTAGGTGTATTCGAACTCACGTCCCTTGAGGTGGAGTCCGTACACACTATCACTGAGCTATCGCCGCTTCAGACTTCTTCAGTCTTATCGGTAGCAGAGTTACTGACTACTGAATAGGACAGGATAATATCTGTCGTGCAAGTTAGTGGGGGATAATAATACCAGCCTATAATTATACCCAATTTTGAGCAAAGATCTATTCTTAAGTAAGCTTATTGCTCACGGGACAAAGTATTAGTAAATTTAAAGTTTTGGAATTTCACTACTATTGAAAAAAAAACATTTCTCAAGCGTTTAGGGGTTTCCTCGTGATTTTATCCTTCACCGTCAGCCGATAGTGTTACAAATTCAATTTGTGGACATCGAATCAATCACATGATCAACACGGCTTTAGCACGGCTGAGTACAACATTAATCATGCAATTATTACGGATGGATAAAATTATTCTACCAATGGATGAGATTACCGGAAAGACAGTGCCGGAAAATATGGCTTGAATGCATAGACCTATACTCAGCAGTGGGTGGGACTGAGCTGACAGACAGAACAATTACGTACAGCTAAAAATAAATAATGTATCCATTGTTGTTTGGCATTCTTGACTTGCATACTTTGCGTAAATATATTTTTTTATTTATTTATTAACAGCACAATGATCATAACAATACAAATTACAATAAAATTTCTGTACTATATATATAATAATATTAATTCATACAGATTATGAACCCTGCCACTTGAACTAGGTGATCCTGTATCTCAGTTGGCATTACAGATAATGTATCAATTTAATTAACACGTCACACAACCACAGTGGATATACGAAGTCTGGAATAAAATGTTTACAGAAATGTAACTTACATTTATAATTTACATATTGCACGTCCACTGCATTATTAATATTTTATCTTTACAGGTGAAATTACTCAAGAAGGAAATTGTGTTAATTAAAGCTATGGATAGGGTAAGAGGTCTTGTTCTTATAGTTAATAGATTTATCGTTAGAATCATACCTGGTGTTAAGTGATGTTGCGGCCCAAGATGGTGGCCACGTTAAGCCTACATAAAACTTACGCAAAACTAGATATGTCTTCACACGTTAAGTACACGGTTCTGTAAAAGGGACTACCCTCGCGGCCCTGAGCTGCTTACCTAATAAGGTCGTTGTTAGTGATCCTCACTAAATTTGTAAGACAAGACCTGTTGGTTAGTCAGGATCGTGAATCTTTTTCACTTACCGGCAGCAACCCAAGCCGAGGTTCGGCCGTTTTGGTACCCTCGTGCCTGCTGCCTCGAGGCTGAGTGCCTTCAGCACTTGCCCCAAAAAGTTCGGTGAAGCTGTCAAAGCCCCTGGGGCTAACAGCGTATGTCAGTTCGAAAAAAAAAAAAAATAGATATGTCTGAACGGACGAGAATTTGAAACTTCACTGTCGATTCCAGTCCAATTAATCCAGGCAAATTGTCGTCTAATAACATTGACTTAAAAGTGTTTGAATACAAATTTAGTTATTACCCGTTTTTAAGGTATCTAATAAATGTATATCAAAGTCGTTTCTTCAGATTATTATACTTCTTATTACTTCTTCTTTCTTCTGTCTTCTTTCTTCTTATTCTTATTATTAATTATTATATGTCTTTCAGGAACAAAAGCGGTCAAACCCATTCGCTGAAACCATCATTAACCACGGCGTGAGTGTTAAATACGAATTTAATACAATTAACATTTACCAGTTGGTCGTTCTTTCTGCACCGTGTAAAGTGGACCTACTTAGTGATCAATTATCGATAGTTGTAACCTCGTACGAAAACATTTAACCTTAAGTGTTAGGGATGTAACTCAACTGGATTGCGACCACTACGCATGCGATAAATCCCTCACAGTAACTGTTTGTTGGTGTGTCATGTTTGAACGAGCCAGTGCATACGCAGTCGCGTGCAGTCCGACGTTACAGCGACGATCCATTCGGAATACTGTTTTTTTTTATATACTTAAGGTTTAGTTAGGCATAAAAAAATTACGGTAAACGGCATTAGACAAAGCACTACCACCATGCTATGGTTTAGTAACGATTTTTTTTTACCGAAAGCTCAGGTTTACTGTAGGTGGATTCGAACTCACTTCCATTGACGCGGCGTCCGAACACACTACCAACTCAACCATCATCATTACAAAGTAGTAATTATTAAAAAAGATTTTTTTTTTCGAAATGCATACGCTGATAGCCTTAGGGGCTTTGACAGCTTCATCGAACTTTTTGTGGCGAGTGCTGAGGGCAGTCAGCTCCGAGGCAGCGAGTGCAAGGGTCCCAGAATGGCTAAACCTCGGCTTGGGCTGCTGCCGGAAAGGGAACAACTATTCACGAGCCTAACTAACCATAAAAAAAGTGTCTTGCTTATAGAAACTATTCGCGTCCTTAGTCATACGATCTCGTTAACGTAGTTATATCCGGTTTCAACGGTATAACCTTTTTTACAGACGATAAATAATTATGAGAAGACCCTAGTAAGTAGATTTTGGAATTCTTAAGCTTAAAAATAAAATTTATTTAAAAAATAAATTAATTAAGGTTTAGCGTTATGGCCATAATCTCACCTGATCTTAAGTGACGATATGGCCCAAGTTGGTAGACACGCTAAACCTGTGGAGGAACTGGCTCTCAAGTGCAGCTGTCGGAACACACCTATTGGTATTTGGCAGCAGGTTTACAATTTGAGGGTGGTAGCTACCCAGGCGGGTATTAAAAAAAATCACCATGCTATGGTTTCCTCGCGATGTTTTCCTTCACCGAAAGTTCAAGCTCATTGTAGGTGCTTGGATTCGAACTCACGTCCCTTGACGCGAAGTCGTACACACTGCCACTGAGCTATCATCGCTTCAAAAAAATTATAAATCAGAAGTCATTTGTTTCAGCTGAGCCAAATCTATAAATAATGCCTAGATCTCATTAATCGTGTATAATCTATGCATATAACAAAACTGTTACTGACTATCAGTGAAATCTGTACATTTCATGTTCGTTCATTATAAATGGGGTAGCCTATGTTATAGGTGTATAAGTCAAACAAATATATAATTTTGCATTATATCTGTATGTCTGCTTGTACACATATAACTTCGAGTGTATTGTACAGATTTTAATGACATTTGGCACTATAGATACAATACAGACGTATCGAATAAATCGAAAAGGTTTTCTTCTGGGATAAGGTGTGTGCTAACACCTCATCTCGTATAATCTTCCTACAACCACCGGCAACCTCACGATAAGCCTGATGGAGCATCTTATGTGACGATACCGTCCAAGTTGGTAGACACGCTAAACCTGTGGAGGAACTGACTCTCAAGTGCAACTGTCGGAACACACCTATAGGTATTTGGCGGCAGATTTTCAACTTGAGAGTGGTAGCTAGCCAAGCGGGCTTCCGAAAAAGCCCTACTGCCATGCACACATTTATCTATTATTGCATTGCTTTGCATACGTATTACAGAAAATTTACATAAATATTGCTGATACATTGCGAATTCCTTACCTTTTTAGTTAAATATAGTCGAGGATGAAATTAACGTTGTTAAGTCCATGGATAAGGTAAGATTTTAATATAAAGTTTGATTTAAAAAGCCTTGGTTTTGTAAATATGATCTCATGAGTATGTAAAAAGCTTAAATGTGCATTTTTGTTTTTATTTCTTACTTCATTAAAACGTACCTACTTCCTAACTAATACTATAAATGAGAACGTGAGTATGTTTGTGTTACGCTTTTCACGCTTAAGCCACTGAATATGATAAATTCTGGTACAGAGACAGATAGAATCCTGGAGACGGTAAGAGGTTGTAAAGGTAATATAGAAAAATCTAATTCACGACACTAAAATTTTACAGGTAGGCAGTTCTAAAAATAGTTGATAGACAGTTTTAAATAAGAGTTTTTGAAAATTTCCATGTATCGAACCGTATCCTCAAATCCATACTAATATTATAATGCGATAGTGGGTTAGTTAGTGTTAGTTGTGCTTTCATACCTCAACTGCTAAATAGTTTATGATGAATTTCGGTATAGTGATGGAACCTTGGAGACAGTTGTAGGTTACTTTTTCGCGCGGAAAACTTACAGGAAGTGGGGTAAAGAGAGTGAAAAGCTTTGTATTAATTTTTTATTACGTCATCCGATTTGCTTAAAATTTGGAATATAAGTGTCTATAATTAATTTGTAATTATAAGATTATGAATATTTGTTTTCTAAATTACCCCTAAAAAGGGTTGTAAAAGTAATATAGAAAAATCGTATTCATGGGACTAAAATTTGGCAGGTAGGTAGTTCTAAAAATTCTTGATAGACAATTGTATCCTCAATTGTACCTTAAATAAATTATCAGTATTTGATAGAAAAATATTTCTGTATCAATCGACAGACAGAATTAGTTAACATAATCAATATTAACGTGAGCGGAGTCGCGGTTAAACATTAGTTATGTTATATGAAACACTTTAGTCATTCTTGACTTTGTAAATGACCAGCGCAGTTTAGTATTAGAAGTAAATGTACATTAGTCATCCCAAGTTTCAAATAATTAAGTTATTTTAGGTTATAGTGAGAGAGTATAAGATCCATATGAATATTACCCTTTGCCAGACCAACAAGTAAAAGTATCATTTCAAAGAAAATACAATATTAAGAATTACTACGTAACGCAGAAAATTTCATACCTCCTAACAATAAATGAATTTAGCTAATCTCGATTTTATTTATGTCATGAAATGAATCCTAAACGTTTATTTTGCTTTTCTGCACGAAGACGAATTTAACAAATCTGAGAGATTAAAGTCGTTTCAGTCGTTCTCAAATTATATCATAAACACTTTATAATTTATGGGCATTTAAAATTTTCTTACCCTTTCTTCTGGGTGACTATATTTTTGTTTATCCGACCGAGTTTCTTTATACTAATAAACTTCTACTTAAGTTTGAAACTTGAATATAAGCTTTTAAAATTTATTAAATCACTAACAAATATCTCGTTCTTAATTTCTGAAGCTGGTTTGTATAATCCTGGGTCTCTTTTATATAATTAAGGTTTAGCGTTATGTGGCCATAATCTCATCTGATGTTAAATGACGACGTGGCCCAAATTGGTGGACACGCTAATCCTAGTAGAGCGACTGGGTCTCAAGTGCAACTGCCGGAACACACCTATAGGTATTTTCAGTTTGAGGGTGGTAGCTAGCAAGGCGGACATTAGAAAAAGCCACCACTGTGGTAGGGTTTTTCATCACGATGTTTTGCCTTCACTGAAATTTCAAGCTCGTTGTTGGTGAATTCGAACCCATGTTCATTGACGCGGAGACCGTACACACTCCTAACTGATCATTACTTCAAAAAGTTGATTACCGAATGAGCATTTACACTGCGTGCATTGTATATTCATCATCATCGAAATAAATGCTTTTTGTATAATTCTTTTTTTTAAATGGTTAGTGAATGCGTTGAAAATAACACTTTTCCACATTTTCGCAGGATGTTAAGGAAGTAGAACGCCAGAGTGGGGTAAGTAATTACATGATTTATAAAGGCATTGTTTCGTACGATACGGGATAAAATGTGTGGAATAGCGCCTATCTTCATCTTTAGAAGTTCTTTCTCTTATCCATTTATTTTTGACCCTCACTCCCCCCCACACAACCCGCCGTAACAATTTTAGGTACCCTCGCTCTCCCTCCTCCAACGTTACGCAACACCCAAGTGAGCATTTTTACCTGAAATTAGTTATCATATTTTATCTTTTTTTTACTGATAAACTCTTCAAATAAATAACTTATTTATCACTGGACATACGATTAGATATTGTCGAGGAATTCTGCGTAAAACTTAAAATGCGAACTTGGGAAAATTTATTGGGTTATTTTTTTATTTCCTCTTCCGCTCAAATTGCGCTACGTAAAATTTGAACGACCCTACAGGACAATATTTTTGTACGACAGTACTAGGTGCTTAACACCAGCCATAGTGATGGACTTACTCGTGTCAAGTGCCTTTTATTTTGGACAAATATAATAAACGTAACGCATCTACACCCATCTACTTAAATGTCATTTATTATTCAGAGCAATAGTCAGAGCAAATTTTGAGGGTAGTAATAAATAAAAAACATGTATGTGTATAAAGAGTTTGTAGATAATTCTTATGGACATAACACGTACGATTAAATACAATGCGCGTGCAGCATTGTTGAACGAATGCGCGTAAAACTTCTTAAAAGAAAGATTTAGTTCGAGAAGCAAGGTGAGAGCGTCTCAAAAGAATATAAAAGGGTCGAATCGAAACGGACATTTACTTGAAATTTCATTGTCAATTCTAATCCAATTACCGAGTTGTCATCTAAAAAAAAAAATTAATAGTAACTGGTAGTTGATAATCCATACTAATATTATAAATCCGAAAATGAGTATGTTTGTTACGCTTTCACACTTAACTGCTTAACCAATTATGATTAATTTTGGTAAAAGATAAATGTAAATTCGGAGACGGCGACAGTCAACTTTTCTTGCGAAAATCTTATTTGAAATAGGGTATAGAGAGGGATAAACTATGTATGGAACTTTCTATTGCGTCTGCCGATTTGTCTGACAAAATCAATTTAAACGCGAGCGAAACCGCACGTAAAATCTAGTAGGCAATATAAGGAAGCTCACGATCATTCAAGGGGATATAGAAAGAGCTAGCTTGTTCGTAAAACGGATGGCTGACTTCTACAATAGATATTCCCGCGGCGCAGAACAAGTCGCTGTAGTGATTCTTTAGAGATCTTCTTTATACATATAAACCAAACTAGCTGTTGCCCCCGATTTCGTTCACGTGTTTTCCATTAATTACGCATTGGGTAAGAAATATGGATGACGAATTTCGAATATTTACTAATAAATAATATTTATATCTATGCCTTTTTACAGACATCGAGTTATAATCACCAAACACTAGTAAGTATTTGTAATTCTTAAACTTAGCAGTAATTATTTTTGTAAATGGTCGGAGAAAAGTATTTGGATCCTACGCTTGTCCCAATTTCAATAAAAACACATAAGGCATTTGTTTCAGTGGAGCCAAATGTATAAACAATACCTAAATCTCGTGTGTCTTTTTTCTTACTAATATTTTAAATGCGGAAGTGAGTTTGTTTGTTTATTCCGCTTTCACGCCTAAACCGCTGAATAGATTTTGGTGAATTTGTGTATAGAAATTGATGGTATCCTAGAGAAGGTGATATGCTATTTTTTCTCCCAAAAAACCTATAGAAATTGGGGTAAAGAGAAGGGTAAACGTTGTATGAAACTTTTTATCATCATCCGATATGCTTCAAACTTTAGAAAATTATTGCGTATTTTTCGAATTTTGTTTTCGAAGTGTCTACCAACTTGGGCCATATCGTCGCTTAAGATCATGTGAGACTTTGGTCATAACTCTAACCCAGTGGTATTTCACAGTTCATTAAAACACCCATTTGTTAAGCTTTTAGATTTCCTCACAATTTTGTTATTCGCCTTCGGTTAATACTATCAAAAATTCAATTAGCTGACATCGAAGCAATATTCCCATTATTTTAACCACAGGATCAACACTGCTATAACATGTTTAAGTATAAAATGAATCAGGAAATGATTACAAATGGATGCAATTATTCTAAAAATGGCAAGACTATAACATATATTAGTGAAGGTTACCTGACAGGGTAACACAGAACCGTAAAAGATAGCTTGAATGAGTGGAGTCCTATAGCCAAACGAGGCGGGACTGAGCTGACAGTAACAAATATTATTATGTTCTGCTAAGAAAAAAATAATATTTTTTCCATGATCGCAATTCATTGCACAAGTATTGTGTGTACTGTGCATAAATAGTGCACACACACTGCATTGTTAATTCCTTATCTTTACAGGGACTTTTATTCGGGCTCAAGCTTAATCTTCTTAGGACCATAGAAACGGTAAGATTTTAACATCATTTAACATTGTTCTACCATATTGTCTCCTCACTATAACACCCGTATAGAGCTTACAGAATCCGTACAAGCTCTTAGTTACTAAGTTACTAAGTTAGATACTTGAGTATCAGTAACGGCGTTCGTAATTAAATTCCTGATTACAATAGTATATTAGAGCGGTTTTATATGATAAGTTTAAAAACGAGACGAGCGTATCTGACTTCTATCTATCCTCTATAAAATCTAATCTAAAATCCTCTATAAAATTGTCAATGCTTTCATAGATGCTCCACGATTTATTAACTAATTTTATCTTAGGTCTAATTACCGAACATTGCGCAAACCATATGTTTAAAAAATGAAAAAGCGATGACAGCTCAGTGGCAGTGTGTACAGACTCCGCGTCAAGTGACGTGAGTTCGAGTCCACTTACAATGAGCTCGAGCTTTCGGCGAAGGAAAACATTGTGAGGAAACTATAATATGTTCCAAGCAGTCGCACTTGAGCGCCAGTGCCTCCAATATTTACAAATGCAATCTCCAACCAAAGAATAATCCAAGTTTAAATAATTATAGATGTAACTTTAATGCAGTTAATAGTGCATTAAACGGAAACGACTGGTGTAGCCTATTTAAGCACGTGACTTAGACTTACTTAGACTTAGATTAGATAGACTTAGATTTTTTTTACAAAATTATGCATTTTTTTTTTACAAATTTTTGCACGTTGTCCTTGGTAGATACATTACATACTCCACACCGAAAGCCACGTAGCGGAGGCTATCCAGCGTGATTTCCAAGACCACTAATACACGCCCTTAAGGAAAAATCAATGATTCACTGCAGATATAAAGAATATAAAAATTTACAAACTAAAATTGTATTTTAAATTTTAAGAAAGCGCTGTGGCTCTATACTTAAACTATGTTTCAATAACTTTAAAAAATACGCTGCTGATAACTTACGAAAACAACCAAAGTACTTTTGGGAGCTTTTGGAAAAATGTACACCGAAAAGAAATTCCATGCCTAACGAGGTGTCTTGGAATGGTGACACGGCTAAGAGTGGACGAGCGATAGTAGATATGTTTCTTAAATATATTCAAAGAGTGTATAAATCTAAATCGACACATAATAGTACTTTGCGCCAGTTAACAACACATTATAATAACTTTTACTATGTCACTTCATATAATATGTACAAAATAAACGAAATATAAGTTTCAGATGGTTCTGGCCCTGACACGATACCTCCTATTGTGTTTAAAAACTGTTCCCAGTTCTTGTACAAACCACTAACTAAAATCTATAACACATCTCTTGAAGTGGGAATATTTCCAACCGAGTGGAAAATCGCGTACACAACTACTATTCCTAAATCTGGGAAAATAGATAATGCCCGAAATCACAGGCCTATATCCGTATTTTCTATACCCGGGAAAATAATGGAATAAATCATTCACAAAAGGTTGTATTCTCACTTCAATCAGGCATTCAATGTAAATCAGCACGGCTTCATTACTATAAGATTGACAAACACTAATTTTATGAGTTACGTATCGGATATCATAGATTTTTCCCTTTTTTAATTGCTCCATAGTGAACAAGCCAAGACCAGAAATCATACTGCCTAATGCCATATAAGTCATATTTTTAATTTTCTATCGATATACGTTTATTTATTACTTTATTATATCGTGTTATTGGACATGTATATTTCTAGTATTTTATTTTATTGTTTGTTATATTTAATAATAATTATTTTTCCTTAGAATCTCTTTCCTATTAATATTAAAACGTAGTGCTGACCGTGACATCACGTTGGACCATCTGAAAACCAGCGCTGCAACGCATTATACGTTGTAGCATTTTAGCTGAGATGGGACATTTACGCCCTCACACAACTGATTAGTGGGCACCGTCTGCCTATTATATATCCTAGGCTATTGTTGTTTTTATTTTTTGCCCTAATTTTTTATTATTATTGTAGTAGTCATTTAGTCATTATTGAATGTATTTTCTTTCTTTCTTTCTTTCTTAGTTGCTACTGAGAGTAAATGTGCGGTACACGCAATCTATATGGATTTTAAAAACCATTTGATTAGTAAACCATAACCAACTTCTATATAACAGTATGGAATACATGGATCCTGTCTAGTATACATGGGTACATAGATAGTATGACAATCAACATTGTGACACGAGAATTTTATATATAAGATATATATCGGTTGTTTGTTTATTTGAACGCACTAATGTTAGGAACTTCAAGTTGGATTTCAAAAATTCTTTTTTTGTTTGATAGAGCAATAATTAAGGAAGGTTTTAGAATGTTTAACACCGTCCTAACATCAATAAGAGTACAGCTGTATTGAAAAAAGTTAAACACAGCCATGATTATGAAATAATTTTTAGTTTCACGTGAGCGAAGTCTCGAACATAGTCAGTGTATGTATACAAAAATTGCTCTCTTATTAGTGTTAGATCAGACTATTCATGCTATTTAATAACAAAATAGGTATATTTAAATACCTTGATACTTAAATTACTTTTGGATCGAAATAAAATCCGTTTAAATTAGTTTTCGAAGCGACGAAGGCTGAAAAGCTTTCGAAACGTCAGGTTCAAAATTAATAAATAGCCGCGATAAAATCCGTTTAAATTAGTTTTATTTCGATGAGTAATATTCACGTAAACATAAGTAATCATTAGATTTAGTTATTAAATTTGAACAATAATATTAATTAGATTTTTGATATATTTGCAGTTGAAATTACAACCGGAGAAACTCAGCTACGTAAGTAATTTATATCGTACGTACATAGTAAATATTTAAGTATAATATAGTCTTGAAGCGATGATAGCTCAGTGGTAGTGTGTACGACTTCGCGTTAAAGGGCTTGAGTTCCAATCCAACCACCTACAATGAGCTTGAGCTTTCGGTGAAGGAAAACATCGTGGAGAAGCGCCATAGCATGATTTTTTTAATGCCCGCCTGAGAAGCAACCACCCTCAAGGGGAAAATCTACGCTCAAATACCAATAGATGTGTTCCGGCAGTTGCACTTTAGAGCCAGTTCCACCACAGGTTTAGCGTGTCTACCAACTTGGTCCGTATCGTCACTTAAATTCAGGTGAGAATTTGGTCATAACGCTAAACCTTAACTATAAAAAAAAGCAAGTAACTTATATCGGCCGTCTTACGAAACTCCGCCACCGTAATCCAGAATATTCGATATCCGAAAAACAAAATAACCGAAAACGTAAACTCAATTGATGTCGGATTGAGTCGAGTGGAACACTGTCGACACTTTCTTTATACTGTTTAGGATTTAGCGTTATGGCTTCAATCTCACCTGATGTAATGTAACGATGTAGCTTATGATGGTGGACATGCTATGCCTAGCGGAAGGACTGGCTCTCTAGTGCAACTTCCGGCACACATCTGTAGGTATTTGGCGACTTATTTTCATCTTGAGGGTAGTAGCTAGCCAGTTGGGCATTAGAAAGAGCCATACCGTCATGCTATAGTTTCATAACGATGTTTTCCTTCACCGAACGCTCAAGCTCTTTGCATGTGCTTTCAGGATTACGTGGGGCGCTTCGCAGGAATAGTTTTATTAACTTTACTCAGTAGTTCTGGTGCATTCAAGAATCCATTTATTCATTTATACAAAAAAGTGACTTCAATTGAGCCTTTCCGATCTTTTAAAGAGATTAAATTAAAATACTTAAGTCTGTCTTGGTATGTAAGAAGTTTACCACAAAAAGTTTCGCAAGTGCCACAAAAATCAATTTCATCTTTCTATTCTGTTTACATAATTATCGTAGTGGGGATTCCATACAACAATACAATATTCTGAGACATGTTTATTTTTTTTTTGCAAATTTTAATAGATTATAAGCGAAAATCATGATTAGCAATTCTCTAAAATAATTGTTATTGATTACTGTCATGTGTTCATGGTAAATTATAAATAGTTTGAAAGATCCAAAAGTGCTCGTCTTGTAATGTAATTATAATTGAATGACATAGACTTAAGCATTCATATTAAATAGGAAGTAATCCGATGTTATTCTAGAGCTATTAAAAAAGAATTGGTACCATTACATTAAGTTTTTTGGGCGTAAGCGTTACACATCCATACACATACTTTTTTTTAACATAGTACTTATTTTTTTTATTTTTTTTTGCATTAACGCATCCCCTCCTAGCCCGGAAGGACTGAGAGAGGTATATTGGGTTCACCCGGCACTAGCCGTCGCTAGCCACTAAAACCCCACGGCGATATATCCCCTTCCTGGGGTGACGCGGGATCGTGCTGGTAATAACTACGCCGGACGCCCACGAAATTGTTTTCTCAATAATATTTAAATAAAACATCTACATTGCCGTAAAACGTTTCATTATTTTATATTTATGTTATATTACGTTATTTTAAGAGTTTATTGGTAGAAAGAGATAGAACATAATTATGAGTTTTAAGTAATAATCCACACTTGGGTGTTACGTAACGTTTGAGGTAGGGGAGGGGGTGGTCCAGAAAAATGACAGGGTGTGTTTCGTGGGATTCTGTCAAAAAACTTCAAAAATTGCTTTATGTAATTCTTGAACGGCCCTCAAAGAGGAGAGGAAGGTCAAAATTATTAATATTCTGCCCACCTAATACTTTAAATGGCGCCTTACTTTAGGTTTACCGTAAACCCACTGTTGTAAGTTTTCCTGTCATTCCATGATTCTCCAGCAAGCAGGAAGTATATGGCAGTATAAATAAATTTATTGTTTTACAGGGCATGCATAGTATGCCACCATATTGGCGAGGGTTATACAAGGTATGTATTATTTATTCATATTTTTGAGAACCTCTCGTTATTTTATTATAATATTAAGGCAAAGTGACCGCACTTTGCGTTGTAGAACTGTTTTTTTTAGTTTCACCACCTCAATCATAATCTCACCTGATGTTAAGTGACGATGAAGATTGTGGAAACGCTAAACCTAGTGGAGGGACTGACTCTCAAGTAAACTAAAAAGTTATTACAGTAGCAAAATATTAAATAAATAGTGTGTGCTTAAGACCACACAATAGAAGTGTAATATCAGTATATCTCTCTCTCGCACCCTCAGTCGCTTCGTGCCGACTTTACCCGAACGAGCGTCACAGAAAAAGGTTGTCGATCAGATTCTCGAAACAATTTACAAAATTAGGCAAAACCGTTAATACTTTTTGAAGTCTGCGGGATGTCGCGGGCACGGCTGGTTCCATATAAAAAAAACCGAATTTCAATATTTATATATGTATATAACAAATCGTGATACATTTTTAATTATTGTATCTGCTTACACTTATTTAATATTTTTTCCTATTATGGCTTACGTACGCAATTTTGCCATTGTCAAGTGACACAAAGTCACCCAAAGACACGCAGACACGCAAAAAATCATTTGGAGATCGCCGACTTTTATTTTTGTCTTTTTCGGTATTCGAGAGCGGGATACATGGGATTAGTGTTCATCTTATTATTGTATACTCATAAAACTGGTATCACAAGTAGATTATAAGTCGTTTATCTAAATACTACTAATATAATGCAAGTGACATTAAGTTAAGATCATACATTAAATAGAAATTAACGTTACATTTTCTGACAAATTAGACATATAAACGATAAGCTAATTTTATATTTTTTCCCAGTAATGATCAGGTGTCTACGAAGATATGATTGCCTGCTCGCTTCTGAAATAAACCAGTTGATATCATTTTGTGTTTTATTTTATACTAGTTTCACCCGCGGCTCCGCTCCCGTTAATATTTATTTAATTATAAGCAATCGGATACATAAACATAGCAATAAATCGTATGACGCAATAAAAAGTTTCATACAAAGTTTATCCCTCCCTTTAAACCACTTCCAATAATGTTTTCGCGGCAACAAGTAGCCTATCACCGTCTCCAGGTTCCTGTCTATCTCTATATCAGCATTCATCATAATCTACTCAGCGGTTTAGACGTGAAAGCGTAACAAACAAACAAACTCACTTTCGCATTTATCATATTAGTAAGGTTTTTTTTGTAATAACGCCCATTATAAAATATCCTTTGTCTATTGTTTGCAAGTTTAGCGTGACCGCCACAATCTCACCTGACGTTAAGTGACGATTTAGACAAGACAAGATGGTGAACACGCTAAGCTTACTGGAAGTACTGGTTCTCAAGGCCGACTGCCCGAACACACAAGTATTTTGCGACAGATTTTTAACTTGAAGGTTGCTATAGGAAAAATCCTAGCACCATGCTATGGTTTCATCACGATGATTACTTTTGCCGATTTTTTTTTTTCGAACTGACGTACGCAGTTAGCCCCAAGGGCTTTGACAGCGTCACCGAACTTTTTGGGGCGAGTGCTGAGGGCACTCAGCCCTGAGGCAGCGGGCGCAAGGGTGCCAGGACGGCTTGGGCTGCTGCCGGTAAATGAAAAAAAGGTTCATGATCCTGACTAACCGACAGGTTCCGTATTAGTAATTTAGTGGTTCTAACTAAGAACTTTTCCGGTAAGCAGCTCAAGGGCCGCAAGGGAACCTTTTTTTACAGAACCGCTTTTGCCGGAAGCTCAAGCTCATTGCAGGGATTCAAACTCACGTCCATTGACTCGGCAATTGTACACACTGCCAACTAAGCTATCATAGCTTCGAAATGTACATGCCTTTGTAATGACTGTCGACACGGTAACCTCACACATACAGTAGGATTATAGAATGAGCTTGACCTATTTTTCTTTTTTTTATATAGTTAAGGTTTTCAGCGTAATGGCCATAGGCTCACCTGATCTTAAGTGACGATATGGCCCAAGTTGGTTGACACGCTAAACCTGTGGCTCTCAAGTGTAACTGCCGGAACACACCTATTGGTATTTGGCGGCAGATTTTCAACTTGAGGGTGGTAGCTAGCCAGGCGGGCATTAGAAAAAGCCATACCACCATGCTATAGTTTCCTCACGATGTTTGCCTTCACCGAAAGCTCAAGCTCATTGTAGGTGGTTGGATTCGAGCTCGCGTCCCTTGACGCGAAGTCGTACACACAACCACTGAGCTATCATCGCTTCAGCTTGTTCGTTAATGATGTGACATTTTTTCTTATCTCGCAAAAGGAAAGTTTAGACGGTCTAGCCTGCTATCTTACTTTATGCATTCGCTACAAAATAAAAAGCTCGAAGCGGATTCTGCGTCAAGGGACGTGAGTTCGAATCCACCCACCATGAGTTTGAGTTTTCGGTGATGGAAAACATGGTGAGGAAACCATAGCAGGGCCTTTTGTAATACCAGCTACCACCATCAAGTTGAAAATATTCCATCAAATACCTACCAATAGGTGTATTATGGCGATATCACTTGAAAGCCAATCCTTCCACAATTCTATCGTGTCTACCAACGTGGGTCGTATAGTCACATAAAATCAGGTGAGATTATGGCAATAACGTTAAAAGTAAAAAACTATAACAAAATGAAATTCTGAACGGTTTTTGATGTAATTTTCTGTGTTCAATATTTGATAACATGAGTAAAGAACAGATCCCCGACTTCGTTTGGGATTTGCGTCGATCACGCCTGACCGTAAAATACATTCTTAGTTGGTATCTATATCGTGAAACGAATATCAATAGCAATGTTCAATTAAGTATGTATCTAGTAGTTTTTGGGATATTGTGATGAGTCAATCAATGAGTGGTATTTCGATTACATATGTTTAGATTTGAAGCGATGATGGCTCATTTGTTAGTGCGTACGATAGTTACGTTAATGGATGCGGGTTCAAATCCCCGCCACGAACTTGAGCATTCAGCACAAACATGAAACCATAGCGTGGAGGTGGGGCTCTTTCTAATGTCCACCTGGCTAACTACGATCCTCGAGTTGAAAATCTGCAGCCAGATACCTATAGGTGTGTTCCGGCAGTTGCACTTGAAGGCCAGTCTCACCACTGAGCATAGTGTGTCCACCATCTTGGCCCACATTGTCACTTAACATCGGGTGAGATTTTGGCCACAACTGACTCATTGATTATACTAGCTTGAAAATTACGTAATTTAGAATTCGTCATGCACATTCCTTTCAGGAAACATGGAGAAGGAACGAAAGAAGTCAGAGTCACTTGTTAGTATTAGGAATATGATTAAATGAACATTAATTAAAAAATAGTAAAATGCAATAATAATACTGAAATTGAAATACATTATCATGATAGTAGCGTTTAATGATTTTCATTTAATGAAGAGATAATTAATAATTTCGTCCAGTACACAAGGACGTATCTATGAGACACTTTTGTCGACGAGGGAACGTGTTTAGAATCCGTGCCAGTATTATGTAACGCAATTTATGAAGATTTTTTAGCCTCCCTCCCCCCACGTAACGCATCGTAACATTCTTCTGTACTCGCCTCTCATTTCTCAAACGTTACGTAACACCCAAGTGAACATTTCCACCTAAGAGTTATAATTATGTCTTAGCTTTTTTTACTAATAAACTCTTAAAATAAATACCTTAACCTTAAAATAAAAACCTTAAATCTTAACCTCTGGAAATGCGATTAGAAATAGTTGAGGAATCGTCCGTAAAACATAAATATGTGAATTTGGGAAAGTTTTTTGGGTTAGTTTTTATTACGATAAAAAAAACAATTACTTAACGTGTTGTTCGGAACTTTCCTTCACCGAAAGTTCAGGTTCGTTGCTGGGATTCGAACTCTGGTCCATCGAAGGGGAGTCCGTACACACTATCAACTGTGCCATCATCACTGCAAGAATGAATGAATTTAAATTCGTCTAGTTTATTGATGGCAACTCGATTTCGAAACTGTCACTGCCAATTTCAAATGATAAGATTTGTGTATTTGGAGCAGATGAGAGATTCTTCAAAAAGATATTGACTTTCTTGTTGAAGTTCTCATGGGAGTTTTTGTAGCAACAAATATATAACGTTCCGAGTGATTATTAATAATTCACTTCACTTGTGCTGTTCAGTTACACTACATCACGTAAAATGTCAACCATATTACACAATACAGGGCTAAATAACTATAAATAAAATAAAAATCACTACATGACAGATCAAGATCCTACCAAAACTCCTAATTTGAATTAAATTAAATTTTGAATATTATCTATATATATCTTCTTTTTCTTTTTATTTAATGGCCACACGTGTGCGCACACAATTTTGCCAATGTCACGTAGGTAGAACCACACCCGATGGAGATTTTTTTATATAGTTGAGGTTTAGCGTTATGGCCATAAACTCACCTGATCTTAACTGACAAGACGACCCAAGATGGTAGACACACTAAACCTGTCCAGCTACTGGCTCTCAAGTGCAACTGCCGAAACACACCTATTACTATTTAGCGGAAGATTTTCAACTCGAGGGTGGTAGCTAGCTATTAGCGTTAGAATAAGCCCTACCAGCATGCTTTTCCTTTACCGAAAGTGCAAGCTCATTGTAGGTGGAGTGGATTCGAACTCACGTCCCTTGACGCGAAGTCTTACACGCAACCATTGAGCTATCATCACTTCAAACAATATTATAATCAAACTCAATTAGAGTTGTATCAAACAATATTTTTTTTCTCTATAAACTATATCTAAACCAGGCTATCCACAAGTGAATAGACAACACAAACAATTTCCTTTTAATTTTCCGAAAGTGAAAACTGAACACGCTCTTACTCACCTCTCTTTGTCTTAGAAACGTAATCCATAGTTATTGTATTAATACATTTTTTATTTTTGTTTCAACGAACGTTTTGTTAAAAGCGATGATAGCGCAGTGGTAGTGTGAACGACTTCGCGTCAAGGGACGTGAGTTCGAATGCAACCACCTACAATGAGCTTGAGCTTTCGGTGAAGGAAAACACCGTGAGGAAACCATAGTATGGTGGTAGGGCTTTTTCTGATGCCCGCCTGGCTAGCTAGCATCCTCAAATTGGAAATCTGCCGCCAAATATTAATAGGTATGTTCCGGCAGTTACACTTGAGAGCCAGTTCCTCCAAAGGTTTATAGTGTCTACCAACTTGGGTCACATCGTCACTTAAGATCAGGTGAGATTATGACCATAACGCTAAGCCATATATAAATGGTTGAAAGTGGTATACGTACCCTTCTCTTGAGAGAAGATACGCCGCGTATTGATACGCCAGCTAAAATAATGTCATTTCACCGAAAAGACTATTCGCCGCAAATTGATACTAACGTAATCAGTGATTTTATAACCATATAGTTGGGCCCACGATTTCGATTGCTTGAAAAAAAAAAAACATTCTTGCCCGTTATTGTAACTTTTTTCAATACAGCTTTGTACTTTTTGGTGGTTGCGTGTTGTAATACAACTTGAAACCTTTATCAATGATTACTTTATATAATACAAAAATAATTTTTAAAATCCGATTAGTAGTTCCTTAACATTATAAAGCGAAAAATAAGCGCATTCAAATAAACCAAATTTTTCGCTTTATAATGTTAATATAGATAGATACGACACCACCATAATATCTGGCTAAAATAAGTGGTATGATAATACACGCACATAGTAATATTGTTTTTTTTTTACGAACTGACATACGCTGTTAGCCTTAAGAGCTTTGACAGCTTCACCGAACTTTTTGGGGCAAGTGCTGAGAGCTCAGCTCCGAGGCAGCGAGCGCAAGGGTGCCAGTATGGCTGAATCAGCTTGGGCTGCTGCCGGAAGTAATATTGAAATGAACGGAGAAGTAGGACAATATGTTTTTTATACCGGGCGCTAAAAAGCTACATTTATACATTGGTATGTATCGAGAAAACTATAAACGTATCTTTTCCTAACGGAAAATTTTACAGATGGATACACTTCATCTATACATATAAATAAAAATGGAGTGTCTGTTTGTAATATTGAAATAACCGATTTGTACTACATGTATATGAATATATATGGTACATACACCAAAATTATTATTTTTTTTACAATTTTTGTCTGTCTGTTTGTTCCGGCTAATCTCTGAAATGGCTGGACCGATTTTGACGGGACTTTTATTGGCAGGTAGCTGATGTAAAAAGATGTAACTTAGGCTACGTTTATTTTAGAAAAATAAAGTAATGTTGCTATGTCCAAGTACTGTCCAGTACCGCGCGCAGCTCACGCGCAGCTCACGCGCAGCTCACGCGCAGCTCACGCGCAGCTCACGCGCATGCCACTGGGCCGTCACGTCGGGCGCCTCCTACCAACGAATTAATATAAGTTAATATATTCATAGTTAAGACAGGACAAATTCTGTCGGGTCAGCTAGTATTATATAAGTATGAAATTGTCAATGAAAATTGTAGTAATACACATGAAGAACATATGAAGTTTTGGTTGAGGGTACAGCATATACATACACAACACACACACACACACACCACGAGGCACACAACATACTTCCTTGAACGCTGACGTAATACGGAGTTGCGATGCGACTCGAGCTGTTCTTTACTCGAGTGACTCGAGTAAATTTATTAAACTCGTAGTCCTATCCCAATTACACACTAAGGCATATCGACAACCCCCATTCCAAAGACCGGGACCGATTTGAAGCGATGAGAACACAGTTGGTAATGTGTTCGAACGTCGTTCAATGAATGTGAGTTCGAATTAACCTGCATCGAACTTGAGCTTTCGGCGAAGGAAAACATAGTGATGAATCCATAGTATGGAGGTAGGGCTTTTTCTAATAACCGTCTGGATGGCTACCAACCTCTAGCTGAAAATCCGTCACCAAATGCTTATAGGTGTGTTCCGGCAGTTGCACGTGAGAGCCAGCGCCTCCACCAGGCTTAACGTGCATACTATTTTGGGTCACATAACATCAAGTAAGATTATGCCCATAACGCTAAAGTATTAAGTAATGACATTAAAATTTAATATACTAGCCGAAGACGTTGTCCTGTCTTCACTATGAATACTGTTGGTATATTATTGTGACAGTTATGTAAAATTAATATTGTCGTTAAGTTTTCTTAAATTTTCGAATGTTCCGCTCAACTTCCTCATTTTCTTCTTTCATAAAAACCTTCTCCTGGCAATAATTAACACAACAAAAAAAGAATTAGTAAATGGTTCCATCCGTTTATGCGTGATGCAATGACTAAGGGAATTAGAGATTCATTTTTATATATATATAGATGTAGGCTTAGACAAGAATCCTTTCTAAGATTATAAACGCGAAATTTTGTAAATGAGGATGTATGGATGTTTGTTACTCTTTTACGCAAAAACGACTTAATAGATTTTAACAAAACTTTACAGTAATATAGCTCATGCATCAGCATAACACACAGGCTATAACTTATAAAGATACTGTGTAAATTGTACAAAATATAACTTTAAGTGTCAAGTAAGTAGGAAAAAAATCTGCCATCTGTGAGCTATTCAGGCGTGCGCTGCAAAAACCGTTAATGTTACACTATATAATGTACAATGGGAATGTTTATCTTAAATTGTCGTACAAAAAAACCTTATATTATCGCCTAAATAGTTAGCGGGCCGAGTATATATGACTACGAGCACAAATGTTCTTATATCAGTCTCCTTTCTTAATTTATTTAAAATAGTGCGTACCGGAATTAGAATTGTTTGACAAAATCAATACTAACGTGTGCAAAGCCGCGAGTAAACGCTAGGTAAATAAAAAAATACTCAAAATAACTGCAAAATTATTTACTTAGCAAAAAAATTAATACAATTGACTGAAAAATAATTAATTAAATTTCAGCTTAACTCAATTCAATCGATTGCAATTATAAACCATACTGTGCAATTTGTTTCAAACATAAGCGTACATAATTATTCATCACGTTTTAATTATATTTCAGAATGTCATGTTCATCGGAAAAACGAATTGAAAGGCCTACACTAGTTATAACATCAAACCGATAACTCCTTTATCTTTAACATCATGAAGACCTGTCGAAAAATTATTTCTTTTACATTCTTTTTTATTCTGACTGTGCTTGGAAGTTGTGAGGGATATTATCAGGTATACATTGAGGTTTTAGAATAACTTTATTTCTCATGAAGTATTACATAATTCACTTACTAAGATTCAAATGCTTGAAACTAAAATTAATATTTAGAGCGCACAAAGAAAGGTAGATTACGAGAATACATACCAAAAAAGTAATAATAACAATGATGTGGGTAAACAAATAAAATGCATTAACCATAAGAATTTTCGATCCTTGCCAAGGAGAAACATGGATGCATGAATTAATTTTAATTAGATGAGACATTGATGGCATAGTGTCGTATCAACATATTTTTCGTTTTTATATTCGAAATGAAAACATAAATTTAAATATACAACAATTGTCTAATAACTTTTATTGATTTGTGTCGTTATTAAATTTAGATAGATTCTTAATTCTTAACTTAAGGTAAAAAATAGTATCATATTCTATATAACCTCACTTAGTGTCGATAATAAATAGGTATCCGTAAGGAAAAATTCTAAGGTTATCACAAGACATTTGCACTGTTAACAAGTATAATCTGTCGATCGCATAAAACTATAAATTATATAATAATTTTGACCCTATTTGGAACTTTTTTCAATACAGCCTATTCCTATTTGTGGTAGCGTGATGTTAACCTAAAGCCTCCCTCCATGATTGCTCTATTGAATACAATTTTTTTTAATCCCACCAGTATTACTAAGATTTGGCGCGTTCAAACAAATATAGAAAATTTACCGCTATACAATATTAATATATAATAATTATTGGTTTTTATTATAATCCGATAAATGCTGTATGAGGACAAACATCAGTATCACTTTTGTTTTTTGCAGTATACATCAGCATCTGGCGATGATAATGAATCATTAGCAGAAGAGAATAATTCTAAGGTAAACTGTTACATGCCAATTGTATCGTTGAAAAATATAATTTTGTAAATGATAATAGAGGATAAACATCGGTGTCATCTTTGTTTATGTTTGGATGCATCATTTATCGATAATACGTAATCATTATCAGAACACAGGAATTCTGAGCTAATCTTCCACACAACAGTCGTGTTTGTACAAGCATAATTAGGTAACGCTTTTTCAAGATAATTATACTTCAGTATCATTTTCTTATTCAGGATTCATCAGCATCTCGCGATGATAATGATTCACTATCAGAAGAGACTAATTCTAAGGTAAATTGTCACATGACAATTGTATTCTTGAAAACTATAATTTTGTAAATGATGATTGAGGATAAATATAATTAACAGCTTTGTTTATTATAGGATTCATCATTTGTCGATAATACGAAATCATTATCAGAACACAGGAATTCTAAGGTAATCTTCCACACGTTTGTATTATTAACAGCTGGATTTGGTAATGCTATTTGAGGATAATCATACACAGTATCATTTTTGTTATTCAGGATGCATCAGCATCTGGCGATGATAATGGATCATTATCAGAAGAGAGTAATTCTAAGGTAAATTGTAACATGACAATTGTATTCTTAAAAACTATAATTTTGTAAATGATGACTGAGGATAAACATCAGTAACATCTTTGTTTATTATAGGATTCATCATTTGTCGATAATACGAAATCATTATCAGAACACAGGAATTCTAAGGTAATCTTCCACACGTTTGTATTATTAACAGCTGGATTTGGTAATGCTATTTGAGGATAATCATACACAGTATCATTTTTGTTATTCAGGATGCATCAGCATCTGGCGATGATAATGGATCATTATCAGAAGAGAGTAATTCTAAGGTAAATTGTAACATGACAATTGTATTCTTAAAAACTATAATTTTGTAAATGATGACTGAGGATAAACATCAGTAACATCTTTGTTTATTATAGGATTCATCATTTGTCGATAATACGAAATCATTATCAGAACACAGGAATTCTAAGGTAATCTTCCACACGTTTGTATTATTAACAGCTGGATTTGGTAATGCTATTTGAGGATAATCATACACAGTATCATTTTTGTTATGGCGATGATAATGAATCATTATCAGAAGAGAGTAATCTAAGGTTAACTGTCACATCACAATTGTATAGTTACCAAAGATAATTTTCTAAATAATAATTGCGGATAAATTGTTTATTTCAGGGTTTATCATTAATTAGTGTTGATAATGGACTGTTATCAGCAGTCAAACATGCTAAGGTACTTATGTTATAACCTATTTCGTTATTTCTTTTGCAAATTCGTTTTACATTTTCGTATATGCATATGTTTTGAATTATACCATAACCTCACCTGGTGGTACGTTAGGTTAATCATACGGCCAAAGATAGAACATAATAAACCTAGTAGAAGGACTGGCTTTGACATGCATATGCAGGAATTTCTACATGGTGATAGATTTTTTAATTAAGTAATCTCATTAAGGGGCCATTCAAACATTACGTAACACCCAAGTGAGCATTTTTACCTAAAACTGATAATTATGTTTTACCTTTTATTACTAATTAACTGTGGCCGCGACAACGTTCGCGTGGAATTAAAATATTATTTAATGTTTTCATTAGAAAACATCTTATATAACCTATGTTATTCAGGGCTAATGTAGCATTCTAACGGTGAAAGAATTTTTAAAATCGGTCTAGTAGTTCTTGGGTTTATTCGTTACAAACAGAAATACAATAATTCGTCTTTAATTATTAGTATGGATATAGATAAACTCTTAAAATAAAATAACATATTTTTTTTACCGTTGGAAATACTATTAGTATTAGTATCGAGAGATTAAAAGTTTTCAACTTGGGTAAATTTTAATTGGCTAGTTTTTTATTGAAATAAAAAAAAACAGTGTTACGTAACGCGTTATTCGAATCCCTCTACCGCCCATGTAACGCATCGTAACGTGTTACAAAATCCCCTCATCCATGTTGTGTTACATAACACTTGAAAGGTCTTTAAACGGATACGTGCTCGTGTCGATTATCTATGCCGTAAATTAGACAATTTTTTTTTATGCTTGGATAGACCTATGTATTATTTTAATATCATAACTCTGAAGTTAAAATTATAGATTATACTAATTCAGCAAGAAAATGATTGGTAATACTGGTCTTAGGACAGATGTGAAATACTAAAATCTGTTGTTACTTCAACACGCCTTTTTTATCTGTGCTTATTTTGCGTATCTTGACTCTGCCCTTTCGATACATTCATTATAATGTAATGTATGTCCGCAAAAACTTGGAAAAGCTAGGCTTTCTAAAAGACCGAGATGATTTAAATACTAGAAATCGTGACAAATTTGTCATCCCTTATTTTAGACACAGTAAAACCATTAAAGGTATTTTTTTGTTTTAGTGTTACGGCCTAAATTGAATAAAGATATTTGATTATCCGTGCCCAGGTCAAGGCGAGAGGTACTTATAGCATAACTGATTCGGTGATAAGCACCGTTAAATGGGCCTAATAAAACACTATTAACAGACGGAGCTATAATATATATTAATGTAGCAAGCTATATATCACGGTATTATAGCAAGCTGCCACAGACGGAGGCTATGCAGTAATATATTTTTGTACTTGTTAGTTCTGCGGCCCTCGTTACATGAGCACGTATTTGTACTACATTCTTAATAAAAGGTGTAATAACTTTAGATACCCTAAGTTATGTTCACAGCGCACGCAAATGACAGACGAATAATTACACCTGTAGTTTTTGAAAATATACGTAAATGTGTCTTATCATGCCAAAATATATCGTGTATATTCGTCGCCATATTTTGGTGAAGTAACAAAAATATACGTTATAACTGCTTCTGCGGCCACTAGCTGAGTACTATAGAAAATATTCTGTAATATACCTTGCTATGATTTATATTAATATATGTTATAGCTCCGTCTGCTATGTGCTTAAGTATTAATTAAAAACATAAATATTTTCAGATAAATTACCATCATCAAAATACCTGCATAACGGTGGCGGGTCGAAAAACCTGTTTGTCAAGATTGGATGTAACTATTGTATTTCATTATCCATTCGACGTTGTAGTATTTAAGACGTTTAGCTATATTTACTACGTTAAATAGAACATAGTCTCTCTTGTATTTTTATACTTTATAGATCTAGCGTTATGGCCACAATCCAACCTGATGTTAAGAGACGATATAGCACAACATGATGGACACGCTAATCCTAGTAGAGGGACTGGTTCTCAAGTGCAACTGCCGGAACACACCTATAAGTATTTGGTGGCAGATTTTCAACTTGCGAGTAGTATTTGGCCACTTGGGTAATTAAAAGACCCTACCTCTATGCGATGGTTTCATCATGATGTTTTTATCTACCAAAATTTCAAGCTCATTGCGGGGATTCGAACTCACGTCCTTTGACGCGGCGTCCGTATACGCTACCACTGAGCTGTCATCGCTTCAGTACCTTAATTTTATATGATCCATAATATTGAGTTTAAGGCTAAATTTACACAAATTGATTTCTCAATGTCGGAGTATAAAGGTGAATGAATGAGAAAATGAGGAAGAATTTTATTGTTAATAAAAAAACTACGTAACGTTATGACCACTCTAATTTTTTGTTTTCAGACCCCAGGAAACTCCCATGAACTCGCCAAATTGTTCAAATTATATTTAATCAAAGACCGACGATAATTAAACGAGAAGGAGTGAAATAAAGACAAGTCAAAATCGTTATTACCTTTATTCATAATGGCTAATGTTTCAATCTTAAATTATTAACATACGCACATACATAAATACCGTTACGTAAAACATTATTTAATACATTAATAAATTGGCAACACTTAATTTTATTTCACATTTTGACGGCTGTCATCCACCACAACATTCAATTATTTTATAGTTCTGCGAATTTCAAGAGTTGCCTGAAAGGACTATCTATATAAATAAAAAATAGTTTTAATAACACACATTTACATAATAAAAAATAATATTTTACAAGGTTAGTATTTACCATTGTCATAAACAAGAGATGTTTATAACAATCGAAAAAAATGCATGCAATAAGTATTAAATATATATTATTTTACATTAAACCCCAAAACTCTATAATCAAAAATTTTCGAGTCTTTGTTAATTTGGCCCTTGACTAAGACAAAAACGCGAAAAGTCAACTAACTCAATTAAGAAGCACACAAATGGTGACACGCAGCACACTGAGACAACATAATTTTTTGAAGAAGGAATGGTTGCTACAACACACTCGAACTCAAAAACATAATTACATCAAAAATATATAAAATTTACCATACTCATACAATATCATTAATAAGAAAAAAGGGACATTAATTTGTTATAAATAAACACAGGAAATGTAATTGATAAAACAAATACAATACAATAAAAAAAAACGAAGATAATCACAAATATAAAAAGGGGTTAGTATAAAATTATACGAAATATTACCAACCTAACTATATCTAAATTCATAAGCTAGTAAACCTAGTACAGTATTTATCAATAAAATGGTATAAATGCTACACTTATTGTACAAAAATACAAAAAAGTCAGTCAATATCACGATACAAAAAAGTAAAAGTTAGTCAAAGCTACAATTTATTTAGACCAATTTTTATAGTGTATCCAGGATAATTAGGATTGCGATTCCACAGCCTCAAGATATTGAAATTAAAAAATTACTGGAGATTTTGGCGGGATTTTGATCTGTCATGTTATGGTTTTTAATTTAATTTATTACTTATGTAATAGCGGTGGTATTTAATATTACATATTTTTATTATTATACACAAGGGAACTGAATAATTAATATCTAATAATTACTAACACAGATTTCAAGCTGTCACAAAAACATCCTGGACAATAATAATAATAAAACCGCCATTTTGTAAAAGCGTCGTTTGGACTATGACGCTAACTTATAAATCCTACAGACATGACAACGACAGAGTTGTGTATAACGACGTTCTGACATGAATAAAAAAAGAAACAACTGTAGGAATCTATATCTGGATGGAATATAACTGCTTTCGTAGATATGTGAGTAAACTTCTATGAGAAAATGTAAACTCTCAAGAGAAACTCTTCTCTCTAAAGAGAGAGCATGTAAACTCTTTGCAGTTACCTTGTAAGTTAGTTATTTGTGGTCATTTTAGTCTAGTATTATTTATTTGTTATGCTTTCTTGTTATATTAGTATTTTCTCAAATTGATTGAGGCATCATACGTTTTCTAGAGTTACCAAAACCTTAGCGACTAGTAATGTTATAGAAATACTACCAGTCCATAAGATTTATTATTCATGCGAATATGACACAAATCGCAAATACTCATCTATGTTTATAAACATCAGAGATCATTAAGGAAATAAATTATAATTTGGGTAATAAATACAGCTTGTATTAGAAAAATAATAGAAAATATTAGGACGAATTATGGACGAAATAATGTGATATTTTTATTGAATTTCCATAATACTTTGTTCAATTATTTATAAGAATACCAAGTTTTTAACTTGCACAGTTAATTGAAAAGTAATAGAATAAATACGCCAATTTTAAAAAGACCTAAAATATATAAATTTTAATGGACGAAATATGAAAGTAAATTTTAGTCTTTACGGGTGGGTTAAAATTAAACTAAATTTAAATTATACAATACACACTAATCTATATATAATAAAACTGTAACAGAGCCAAATCAGTATGTCGAATATTTAGAAAATATTGGAGCGTAATTTGGTCTGCACCATGTATTTTTGGCTATTTTGACATCTTTTTTATTTTTCTTTTAATATTTACGTTTGTCCATGTATACGCACCATTTGACACTACTGGATAGATTATGATGACAGTTGACACTTAACAACATATAGAGTATATTTTATTTCGTAAATTTTGTAGCAAATTAACTTTTAGACGAATTTTGATGCAATTTTAAATTATAAACGATTAATAAAACATGTTATCGGTGTAACATTGGCTGAATTGAGTATATATATATGTCGCTATTATATAAAAAAAACCTGTCTCTACTTACGTAAGAAAATAACTGGAAAAACTTCATTCCGTCTGCCACTACTCTATGTTTGTAACTACCTTGAATATTGTTATCAGTTTTCACGATGGTGTCGGTTTATATGTCAGTGTACGCATCGTAAAAATTCACTTCAATAATTTTTCCCTAACACGTCAAAGTAATAAGAAGGCCTATTAAACAAAAATATTTATAAATACGCACGGCGATTATAAATACAAAATTAACCTTATTCTTTAAACTTAAGTGATTCTATTTATTAAATTTATAAAAAAATAAAATAACTACGAAGCACGATTATATACGAAAAATAAATACAAATATATTGTTTACATTTTTAATAAGTACTAAAATCAAAAACCTAAACATATCCTAAGCAGTATATATGCCACAATTTAAATAAACCCGTTGTGTCTTCACTCTACATCTTAAATAATGTTACTATGGAGTGCAGATATAAGTGCTCATAGCCTTATTATACCTAAGTGTTCTAACGCAAAAAAAATATAGGTTGACATACGTCAAAGTTATTTTGACAGGTGACATTCTGTAGTTTTTTTTTGTTGGCAAAGGGGCAAATGTGAAGTATAAAAATGACCATTTATAGAAAATCTATATAAAGTCGACTCCAATATAGCATAACTTAACTGAATTTTAATATTTGCAAAATTTTATTTATCTTATCAACGTCAGACTATTTTTAACTATTATATAAAATATAACTACTTCTATTCGTATTTTAGTAATTTATTTGGGTATATTTCACGTTATCTACAAACTACTGTTAATTTCTTATGATATATTGGCGCCATTCTAGTCATTTATTGAAATCTTATGTTATATATTTTGATGGCCACGTTTTGAGATGGAAACGCATGAGATAATCCTCCTCTTTTCTACACTCCATAGTTAGTACAAAGTTATAAGATTAAACATTGGACAAGTAAACATCAAAGCGTGTATTTGTCACGCCTGACATTAGTAAAATTATCTGCATAGACAAATGCCATAGTATAAAAAAAAGTCTTGATATAATCAATAGAATAATAAAAAAAAATAGCGTTCATTTTGTATTGCTATATAACACGTTTTTATATAAATCCAGTCTTTCGTAAATAAATCTTATATTAATAATTAATTTTAAAGATAACCTTTTATTAGATGCAGAGTTAAAAAGGGTTTCTAATATTTGATTTTGAAAAAAAAAACTTCTTTAAGCACGCTTGACTTGGGGAGTAAGCTGGTGAATGCGTGAAGAGAGCGTTACGAAAAGTGTGATCGGGCGAGGTGAACGGAAGTTAGTGAAGACAGAAAGAGAGACAGTTACGTTTCGTATATTACTGTAGGGGCAAGAGAGAGAGGTGCGAGCACACATTTTCTTTCTCTCATAGCAAGAGAAGTTTTACTTCAGTCGTGTGGTCTAAAGCACATCTTTATTTTGGCTTCGACTATGATACATATAGACGTCATAGAAAAAAAGGGAAGCAATGGTGAAATATAACTTAATATTGTTTTCAAATTTATTTTACTACATAATGTGTTTTTTATGAAATTATTTTGTTGATAATATTATTGATATTTCTATCATCCACCGATCGTGTGATAATGCCGCAATTATTTTGTACCATATGACGTTCTTTCATTCGGGTACCAACCAATGTGTATCCAAGCCAAGCGAGGGATTCTCAAAGTCTCGAAAGTCGACATTGTTTTTTAAATTAGAGTGTCCATCAGGCTAAGTGCTGCTACTTTGTTGTTTGAGTTTCTAAAATAACCAATGAGTTTTTGTCACGAAATTATCCGCAAATAACAAACTAGATGAATTGTTACAAAATAATAAAAACTATATATTTTAAAACGTAACTTATTACTATTTCTGGCGAATACACACATATTTTATAGTCTTGAAATATAACCTAGCGCAAAGTTTCTTTCTTTGACATACCAAGATGCGATTTAAGATGCCTAGTTACATACTAACCTTAACTTATAAATGCAGTATCTGGTCACATCACAAGTAATATACAATAGTTATTAATTAATAATAGTTTTATATAGATTTGTTTAGGCATAGTGGATAAATATAAAGAGAGACCTCAAGAAAGCAAATAAAAGATAATATAATAGATATCATTAAGACACAAGATATAAACAGGTATCGATTAGAAATGTAAGGTCAACGAGCCCCATATATTGGAAAATTTCCAGACAGACTTAAAGAAGAGGGTGAGTGTTTTGTTAAAACCGATGAGACAATTTATCGGGCAACAAATAAATCATGCCTCAGTGATTATTTATAATTTCCTTCATGTACGTAAAATTATCAAACTGTATTTTACAATATGCCGCGAAATATTACAGAACGTAAAGTCAATTAAAATAAAATTCACGACATGGCAGATTAAAAGGTCACCAATAACTATATTTCTATGTTACACGATAGAGTTAAAAAGGTAGTGATGTGAACAATGGATTATTTCCATATACAGTTAATCGATTTCTGATCGAGTTTTTGGCGGGATCTTGATCTGTCATGATATAATTTTTATTTTTATTCATATTTTTAAATATTTAGCCGTATATTGTGTAATTTAGGTGACATTTTACGTGATGGAGTGTAGCTAAATAGCATAAGTTAAGTGAATTATGAATAATCATTCGGAACATGATATATTAGTTGCCACAAAAACTCCCAGGAGAGCTTCAACAAGAGAGTCACCATCTAGTTAAAGATAGTTTCTTCTGCACAAAATGCCTTAATCTTATCACTTGAAAATGGCAGTAAGTCTCTAAAGAGGAATAAGTTGCCAAGAATAAAAAAGAAGAAGAAACAAGAACAATCACAGTTCCAAATCGTAACAATGTCGAATGTTATTTTGTTTGTTTGTTAGGCTTTCATGTACAAAGTACTTCATCGAACAACATGAAATTTGGCAAATAGGTTGTCAGAAGTACAGAAAAAGATATAGGGTAGCTTTTATGTGGAAAAAATACTACTCGCAGGCGAAAACCATTGTTCAATATTTTCTTAATATATATCTATATAAAGTGGAAAAGTTTTTTTTTAACGCACTAATCTTAGGAACAACCAATAGATTTTTTTTGTTGTATTCGATAGAATAATCATTTAGAAAGGCTTTAGGTGATTAAACATTACGCTACCACCAATACGAGCAAAGCTGCATTGAAAATAGTTACAAAAACGGGCTGAAAATTTTGAATAGAATTTTAGTTTCACCCGAACAAAGTTGTAGGCAGAAGTTTGGTTATATGGGGTAGAGTTTCTTTAGTTTCTTTAGCAAGTTAACCTATATTCCACCGTCTGTTTTGGGTATAAAGCTATGTTGAGGTCTGTATTTATAATCGACCAACATATTGATAACATACGACCTCTAATCCATTCGTTCTGTTCCGGTAATTCATTATAATTTATACTACATAATCGTCTCTACGCTTTTTGAGAAGTCAGTTTAAATCGGTTATCAGTTCCTTATTTGACTTTACCGCAGTTTTATTTAAATAGAAGCATTTTTCGAGGACAACCGATAGATCGTAGCTTAAGGACGATATACAATTGAATACGTTAGGGCGCCGAGCGCTCTCGATGTCGGGTGTAGCCGAGTGAACCCGAATCAGCGTCACCAACACAACCGTTACGGTTTACTTTAGTCCACTTTAAAATAGAAAAGGATTTATTTATCTATATACAGTTATATATTGTGTGTGATGATTTACTTTTCTCATAAAATAAAAAAAGCTTCGAATTATGGCTACCAGTCCTTAATTACATCACGAGTTTAGCGAAATTTTGTAATGAGATCGCGGATTCACTTACTTAAAATAAAAAAAGACTTCCCAATATAATTCATAAATCCTATTCATAAATTACCTCAGAATTTAAATTATTATTATTACGCTTAAATATACGATTAAAAGAATACATTATTGATGTATTTAAAAATCTTATTAATATAATTTTTGACTGAGGACGTACCTATTACTGTTAAATTACGGACGATTACAAATACATTATTCGGCGAATATGCCATTAATATAGCCAGCGGGCAGGGATCATCGATATACTATATCGATATTGAATTGTCCAAAAATATCAACAAAGTAATCGATTATTCTAAATTGAGTTACATACAAAAATGAAACAAAGTGAAACGTTTTTATCAATACTAGACAAGACAGGTATGATGCGAGTCATGGGCACCGCGATATTAGCCTTGACAGCTCTGCGGAGCGCCACTCTCTGCGACCCTTACTCCGCGACCGACTGTAATGCGACATGCGATAGATGGACGAAAAAAGTTGAGGCGATATAAAAAAAATGTCACTTTATTAAAACTTTGTACAACAAAAGTATTGATTTATCGTAAGTTTCGTAACCAAAGGTCAGAGTATTATTGCAATTATAACTCAAGATCGCAGATTTAAAGAATGGTACTTAATCCCAAGTAATACTATAGTATAGTATAATAAAATATAGTATAAATATCAAGGATTTTAGAACAATCAATGTCGATGTTATTATATTCGATACAAATTATCCCTACCCTACTGTCAGCTCAAAGAGTACAAAGAGCTAAAACTATCACTTAACTAGAAAAGCTTATCTTACAACCTATACGCACATCGGCGTACCTAATTAGAAATGGCTATTCAGTCTTAATTTCTAATTTCTATTTACAGTTCTGGCAGTTTCGTTTAGCTAACGTCATTTTCTTATATTTAACTAAATTTAAACTAAGTTATTTAGAGAAATTATACATCTATTAGCGACCATAAACAAGGGAGTGTACAACTAAGTACATCCGAATCATGCATTAAAAAAACACTCAATCCAATAAGTATTATATATATGACCTTAAAATATAAGCCTTAGCGTCCACGAGCAAAATAGTCTTGATTCACTCTATCGCGTTCATCTATCTCATTCGGATAATCAATTAGTTTTTTTTTTCTTTCCAATCAATTATTATTTGCATTTATTTGTGTCAGAAACGTTGTATTAATTCGACTTTGGCATCCTATACTTATTGCGCTCATAGAAAACTCCTCTCAAAATGTATTTGATTTTATTATAACATTAATTCACGGTTACATGAGTTTATAACGAATACTTTTGGGCTTGGAAATCTACACTGTAATTGAAAGCCAACGAAAATCATATTTCAGCTAACGAAAAAAACCTGACCTAACCTAACTTGCTGTGAACATGTTTTTTTTCATTATTTATGAGATCTACCCAATCTAAGTAACGTTTCTACCTATTTCTACGGCGTTAACTTATAACATGTTTTGGGTTAATTTAAAATTTTGGCTTTTTCAGTTCGTAACAACATCAAGTCAAAATTTTGTTAAAGTTAATTAATATTTACATTAAAAAAATATTAAAACAACCATGTAATAAACCTCGATAGTATTATAAAGACAATCCTATACACAATATAATTGATCCAATTTAAAAGTTGAAAACAATGGCGGTTTCGTAGTTTTTGAATATCATTTTTGTTCAATTTTATATCACAGCGTATTCAAAACGTATATGTAAAAAATACATAGATATAATGAGTTCGTTTTCAATCTAAATAAAAAATTTACGGATATAAATTATTATAAGTATAACGCTATAAAAAAGAGACTTCAAAATGCCACGAAAAGATCATTTATAAACTTTTAATATATAAAATAAATCTAACCTAAAACTATCAACCTTCGTAGTTGTCAAATATTTTATAACCTTAAAATTGTTACAAATGCATTAATAAAATAAAATTAGATATATTTATATGTAATAATATAATAATTAATATTAATTTTGTTGCTTATACGATCTAGAAACTTATAATACTAAAGATCATAAACATATCACGCGATTTATAATATTATTAGGCAATCGAAAGTTCTAGAATGTAAGTGTTCAAGATGACAATTCTGTTTTCCATTACATTGGCTATATACATTTAAAAGTAATTTATAATATTTCAATTGATAATACACTGCCATGTATGTAAACATAATTTTATAACAAAATGTTTGACAGAAACTGCAAAAGAAAATGAACAAAATTATATCCTAAAATATTTCATTCAAAACTTTATTTATAATTGGCAAGATTTTATACGTAAATAAACGACCTGCGTGCATTTGTCCCATTGTAGTTCCAATAACTTGTTTCACGTATATAGTAATACCATATAACATACATTTTTAAATTATAAACTAAAAATTTCAAATAATTATGATAATATGCTACTTAAATATAATTATGTTATCTGAAAATTACCGCATTTATGTAAGTATAATTAGTTTTAAATTGATATCGAAATTTCCCGTCTAACGCACATTTTGTTTGTAACAAATGTTTGTTATACTGAAGTTTGACATGAGACCAGACGCTCACTTCATTCGAGATAAGTAGAAATATTCTTAATACTTATGTATGTTTCTTTATCATCTATAATATAACGTAGTTTGCATTTTGAATTATATAGTTTGGTATATTGTGCAAAAATGAAGCAGATAATAAACTATTAACTGGAAACATGCACTTTGTGTTTATACAAAAACTCTGTGGTTAATTATAATACGGAAGCCGCCATATTACTTGAGCGCTGTTTGAACTATTACATGATATATTAATAGAATTTTATATAAGCACATGTTACCATCAAAGAAGAAAAAACGTACTTCAGGTATATTTAAGTAATGCATTTTTTGAAGTGAAAACTTCTTTAGCATCGTTGTGATTTGAAAGTCGATGAAACGAAAAAGCGACAGTAAAAGAGACGACCATATACATCTATAGGATTTAACGTGCGAAAGAATGATATAGAAAACATTGTACAGTGCCTCGTATATGGGCCGACCGTTGTACATGTGTGTGTGTGTTTGTATGTGTAATTGTGTGTATTTGCTTGTGTAAAGGCATCATATAACCGCGAATGAATATTTTTAAGTTTTCACTTCTATCGCGTGTGAACTACACATTATTTTTACATTTGTTCTATATAGATGATTTGTGATTGCAGCTAACTTCAGACACACAGACATTTGTTGTAAATATTATACGCCAATTTTAATGTGTATTTATTATATTTTGTTATTTTTTATATTGAAATTTAAGGGCAAAAATAATCAATACATTTAAGTATAGGTTGTTCAGGTCACTTAGCTTTCTAGTTTTTCATTGACATCTCCCAAGCGTCCGGTCGAGTGATCGTTCAGTATGGGCTGTATTTCTTGACACAGCTGCATAAAGCTCGGTCTATCTGACGGGTTCTTAGACCAGCAACGTTTCTGTAATCAAAAACGAATGTATATTTTTTGTGGCAAATACGGCAATTTTTCATACATTACGGCCACAACCGTACGCGATGTTAAGTGGCCCATGATGGGGGACACATTAAACCTAGTGGAGAAACTGGCTTTTAAGTGCAACTTTCGGAACTTTGTGTAATTGGCTGAAGCTTTTTAACTTGAGTTTGAGGTAGCCAGGCGGGCATTAGAAGAAGCCCTACCACCATGACATTTCATCACGATGTTTTTCTTATCGAAAGTTCAAGCCCAATGCGGGGATTCGACGTCCTTTACCGCGGCCTCCTTAAACGTTACCACTGAGCTATAATTGCCTCAAAAAGTTAGACGAGTTCTAGTATAGTATTTTTTGTATTTCAACTCATCCAATTCTAATATCATATTTCGTTCAATGACAATATTCATCCACATTGAAACAGCAACTGAGGTAAGCAAGATCAGCGATGATAGCTCAGTGGTAGTGTGTACGACTTCGCGTCAAGGGACGTGAGTTCGAATCCAAGCACCTACAATGAGCTTGAGTTTTCGGTGAAGGAAAACATCGTGAGGAAACTATAGCATGGTGGTAGGGCTTTTTCTAACGCCCGCCTGGCTAGCTACCACCCTCAAGTTGAAAAACTGCCGCCAAATACCAACAGGTGCGATCTGGGAGTTGCACTTGAGAGCCAGTCCCTCCACAGATTTAACGTGTCTACCAACTTGGGCCGTATCATCATCTTGACTGTAAAAAAAAATATATAATACTATATGATATTCGCCATAGCATAGAGAGGTTGAAAGTGGTGGTTAAAGTTTTAATGGAACTTACTAGAAGATCCGCCATCTTCGGATGCATATTGTCAGGCAGTTTCCACTCCAAAGTACCAGATTTGAGATGTTCCAGAACGGTTTCGTCTCCGAGCTCGGCAAACGGCATCTCTGCCTTCGTATATATCTGCAATTCAGAGTAAATACACCATATGATTTTTTTTTTTTTTTTATACTTAAGGTTTACCGTTATGGCTGTAATCTTACCTGATCTTAAGTGATGATACGGCCCAAGTTGGTAGACACGCTAAACCTGTGAAGGAACTGGCTCTCAAGTGCAGCTGCCGGAACACACCTATTGGTATTTGGCGGCAGGTTCACAACTTGAGGGTGGTAGCTACCCAGGCGGGCATTAGAAAAAGCCCTACCACCATGCTATGGTTTCCTCACGATGTTTTCCTTCACCGAAAGCTCAAGCTCATTGTAGGTGCTTGGGTTCGAACCCACGTCCCTTGACGCGAAGTCGTGCACACTACCACTGAGCTATCATCGCTTCAAAATTAAAGTTTAATCAATTTTAATCCAGCAATACGGTATGTATTGTATTGTAATATTGTACCATCTTGAAGTTGAAAATCTGCTGCCAAATACGAATAGGTGTGTTCCGGCGGTTGCACTTGAGAGCCAGTCCACCGGGCTTAGCGTGTCCACCATTTTGAGCCAGATTATCACTTAACATCAGGTGAGATTGTGGCAATAACGCTAAACCCTACTGAATAAATAGTATAATATAACCAAGTGCTTAGTTGTGAAATTCACCAATGATTTGTATAGTTTTATTGTTGTACTATGGAAACCAAACTTTTATTACTTTAAGAAACATCATAGTCCCTACTAACATTATAAATTTGAAAGTTTGTTTGTTTATTACATTTTCGCGCCAAAACCGCTGCAACGATTATAATGCATTTTTGTATAGAGATAGGCTACTGTTTCCCGCGAAAACCTTATTGGAAGTGGGGTGAAGAGAGGGGTAAACCTTGTATGAAACTTTATATAGCATGATCCGATTTGTTTGACGAAATTAATATTAACACGAGCGAAACCGCGGGTAAAATATAGTTTTACATATTTTTCTATACGTTGAATTTAATTTTAAAGACCTTAATACAAATAAATAATTAATTATTACGATCTTCTGTAAGGGGTAATTAGTATTCAAAGAAAAGGGAAACCAATCTTTTATATTGAAGATTTATGTAAATGCAAAAAAACTTTCCCGATTACATTGAGTTTATTGTGTCTGCTCACCTCCCAAATAGTTGCCGCGACCATATACACGTCGGATTTGATGGTGTGTTCCTCATCTATGGCTTCCAATGGTAACCAGCGCAGTGGGATCACCTATGTGAGAAAAAAAATCAAAGCAGTCATGAGGACTACCGACAGACGTGAATACTTAAAACTATAAACAAAAAGTTTGTAAAATCCATAAGTGCACGTCTCATAATCTCATATTTTTTTTTGTTGTTTATTTAATAACAATTAAACCGGATCGAATCAGACCGTGAAAAGTAATAGGGTTCTATTCCTCATTATACTGAAGCGTAATAAAAAAAAAAACTCGATTAGTAAAGTATTTCGGTCGTTAGCGTGATAACATACAGGATCCGCACGCACAGACACGCGGACGTGTAAGATAGAACTTTTTTAAACATTATTTTAACTAGTTTAAATAACAAAAATGGAATCTAAAATATAATGAGTGTTAAAAATAGTGTTTTCTCTTGATATGTGTGTATATATTATTTTACAAGTGCAATATATGATAAATAGAGACACTTTAAGTTTGAAAAATCATTTGCTTTACGTGAAGTGACAGTAGTACCCACCTCAACGCTTCGCTTATGAGGTTGTTATTTTAGGATATCCTAATTAATTGTTTGATCTTAAATTAAAACTTGTAAATGAAAACTATTTACAGCGCAATAAGTGTATACTAATAGGAACAGATATAGTGTGTAGGTTAACACGTCACGTGACCATGTCGATGACGGCTTACATGAATTTACTCCCTATACAAACCGCGCTATAGAAGTTTTCACTTCAATAATATTGTTTTTATAGCAATCATTCCAACTAAAATACAAATAAAACCATACGACAGAAGTGAAACGTAATATGACTGTAACATGTTAAATAAAACATGTGGGCACAGTACATACCATGTCAAAATCGATACTGAATGCGACTGATGCGTCACGCTGTCTCATGTAACGCTCGCTTAATGAGTACAGCAGTGACACGGCTGTATCTCCCTCGCTCTCTTAATCGACTCGATCGGACTTGACCCGAACGAGCGTTACATAGCCGAGCGTGACGGCTCAATCTTATTCAATGCCCACAAGATAAAATACAACAAAAGTTAAAACTTTATTAAGGCAACATTAACAATACGAAATATAACGTAACAATTTTAATATCGACATGAATACGACTGATACAACACGCTCTCTGATGTAACGTTCGCCGAGCGATCACAGCAGTGGCGCGTTGACTATATCTCTCTCACTCACTTAGTCGACTCGATCCGACTTTACCCGAACTAGCGTTACATAGCCGAGCGTGACGGTTCAGTCTCATTCAATAATCATACTAATATTGTAAATGCGAAAGTACGTTTGTTTGTTTGATACGCTTTCACGACTAAGCCGCTGAATCGATTATGATGAATTTCGATATAGAGATAGAAGGGAACCTGGAGACGGTGACAGGCTACTGCTACTTGAGAAAACCTTATAGGAAGTAAGGTAAAGAGAGGGATAAACTATGTATGTAATTTTTATTGCGTCATTCGATTTGTTTGACCAAATCAATATTAACGCGAGCGAAACCGCACCTAAAATCTAGTCACAAAATAAAGTGTTTGATTAATCCTAATAATAAAGGAATATTGCCTTATATATTATTACCTTATCATTAATTTTGTAATAATCATTCGCGTGCACGGAACGCGTCAGTGCTGGATACGACAACTTTACAATCAAATTCGGCGTGACGATACAGTTCCTTGTACCTATATCCCTGGAAATAATAACGATCTATTTAAAAACCTACTTTATATATGGTGGTAGCATTGTGCTAACATTATTTTTTATTTTAAATTAAATATAAAACTAGGCAGTTAAAATTTCCCAAGGTCGGAACTCTAATCGCTTTACGAAAGGTTAAGAAGACAAGTTACTTTACTTCAAGAGGCTATCATTACAAAAGGGTAAAACATAATCATGGTTTTTAATTAAAAATACCTACTTGGATGTTACGTAACGTTTGAGAAGGGGGAGGGGGGATAGAGAAAAATATTACGGTGAGTTACATCTTCAAAAATTGCGTTAATGAAACTCGAAGGGCCTTTTAATCAAATATGAATTCGATCAAAAGTACATGAGACTTGGTCCTTCGAGCCAAATGTATTTTTTTTTTTTTTTTTTTTTATACTTAAGGTTTTAGCGTTATGGCCATAATCTCACCTGATCTTAAGTGACGATAAGGCCCAAGTTGGTGGACACGCTAAACCTGTGAAGGAACTGGCTCTCAAGTGCTGCTGCCGGAACACACCTATTGGTATTTGGCGGCAGGTTCACAACTTGAGGGTGGTAGCTACCCAGGCGGGCATTAGAAAAAGCCCTACCACTGCTACCTACCTGCTTGGGTTCGAACCCACGTCCCTTGACGCGAAGTCGTGCACACTACCACTGAGCTATCATCGCTTCAAAATTAAATCATGCAAAATGTTTCTCCACTGCAGTGACATGTGGATGATTCACTTACCTGTGAGTGACCTTCGCGTTGGCAAGGCTGGTGCCGGCGAGGGCGAGGTGGTACGAGAACAGCACCAGGAGATCAGCGCTGAGCGGTCGGGAGCGCATGGCTTCCTCACTGTGAGGGTCTTCAACTGCATCTGCAGGTCCAGTAGCGGCAGACCGCTCTTGCTGGGTTCGAGACGCGATAAGGAAACTTTTGAGATCACCCTGAAAGTGTTAAAAATGGAAATTTCATGTTGAAAACTACCAATAGATGTTCCGGCAGTTGCATTTGAGAGCCAGTTCCTCCATAGGTCTAGCTTGTCTATCAACTTGGGTCGTATGGTAACTTAAGATCAGGTGAGATTATGGCCGTAACGCTAAACTTTAACAATAAAAAACAATGTAATAATGTACAGAAATTGCTAGGAAAATAATGATTGATTATTTGTGGAGATGAAACTTACCCATTCGGTGTGCTCCAGGAGCATGAAATGCGGCTGAACATCAACACATATACCGATCAACCGACAAACGTGTGTCTCATTGATTTTACCAAACACCTCCATCTGACGGCGAAACTCTTTCTGTTTATCCTGTACATAAAAATTAAAAAATCCAATAAATTCAATCAATCTTAAAAACACTGGTGGATGGATACTTTCACCATCCATAAGCTATTCAAGTTTTATCGCCCCTACCTACCTCTACGATTAGATTGCACATAGGACTACGTAAATTGAAGAACATATAAATAGGTATGATTTAGATTCTAATTGGTTAGAACTATTATAACGCAAAATTCAGGAATATATATGAATCATTTCAGTTCCTAAGAAACATAACAAAAATACCACTAAATATTCCGTCTCTAAAATCTGCCTCCCTAGGCTCCAGTCTACTGGTAAATCTACCACTGGTTTAATAGTTAATGGGTCGCAGTATTATCTGACGTTAAGTGACAATGTGTTCCAAGATGGTGGAGTTCCAAGGAACACACCTACAGGTATTTGGCGGCAGTTTTCCAACTTGAAGGTAGTAGCTAGTCAGGCAAAGATTAGAAAAGCCCTACCACCACGCTATGGTTTTCTCATGATGTTTTCCTTCACCGGAAGCTCAAGCTCATTGTAGATTCGAATGCACGTCCATTGAAGCGGCGTCCGTACAAACTATCAATTGAGTTGTCATATGTATCATCGTAAGGATTTCTATTTATAAGGTAATATGATTATTAGATATCTATACTAATATTTGAAAGACGAAAGATTTGTATTGTTGTTTGTAACGAATTAACTCAAGAACTACTGGACAAATTTCAAAAATTCTATCACCATTAGAATGATACATTAGTCCTGAGTAAGATAGGCTATATAATAATTATTTTTTAATAAAAATGAATCAATAAAATTTTGGTTTCACGTAACGGAGTCGCGATATAGCTACATACAAATAAAGTTATAAAATTTATTTCGCACATGGTCTATACGGTTGAGTCCAATTTTACGGTGTTAGCTTTTAATTAGGGCGGCGTGAAATTGAATTAACATATCTAATGTAATATTACCTCATCCTTAGTAGTCAGTTTTACAACAAGCACCGGTCTAATTTTCGGTTCTCCCAGCTCGGCGGTTTTGTTCCGGATGCTTCTCAACTTAGTCTTGTCGATTTTCGCTACAAACACTTCGCCGAACTCACCGCGCCCTTGAAAGTGTAACATATTATAAAATTACTTATCTCGACTGTGTGCTCTCAGTGGTTCACACAAAACCCGATGAAGCTAACGAAATTAGTCATATCTAATTTAAACGGATTTTATCGCGGTTATTTATTGATTTTGATCCCGACGTTTCGAAAGCTTTTCAGCCTTCGTGATTATGGGGAGAACTGAGGTGTAGGTTGTCCAGAAAAGTTCATATTACTCTGTACTACTCTCTCTCTGTACTACTTTGTAATAGAGTACTGTTACAGAGTACGGGATCAAAATCAATAAATAACCGCGATAAAATCCGTTTAAATTAGTTTTATTTCAATGAATAATATTCGCGTAAACCTAAGAAATCATTATGAAATTAGTCAAGTTGGAAGAAGAAATTTATAATTATATTTACTTTTCGGCCATAAGGGCGGTCCATAAATTACGAGGAAGCGTATCATTGTGTGACAAGGAGTCAAAGGGATCCTAAATTTCATGACGTCACATTTTAAAATCGAGAAATATATATTATTAATTTGCTGTTTTAATTGAATAATTTGTTGATGTAAGATTGCGAACTATGTGACCTCACACTATGGAGGATGAAGCCTCACAAATGTGACTTTAGATAAGGGGTGGGTAAGATGTAAGGACGGTTTAAAACCAAATGAACCAATCACATTACACACCACAACCAATCACACATCAGTAGTAACATTTTGATGTGATGTCAGTCTACGTGATATTACCATCTTTTTTTTAGGTTTAGCGTTACGGCTACAATCTCACGTGATATTAAGTGACGTTGAGGGTGGTAGTTAATCAGGACAATAAAAGGCTCTACTATCATGCAAACCACCACCAGTTCTTCTAGAGCCACAAAAACACGTCTTGGACATTTTTTTTTTTATAGTTAAGGTTTAGCGTTATGGCCATAATCTCACCTGATCTTAAGTGACGATACGGCGCAAGTTGGTAGACAAACTAAACCTTCGGAGGAACTAGCTCTCAAGTACAACTGCCGGAACACACCTATTGGTATTTGGCGGTAGATTTTCAACTTGAGGGTGGTAGCTAGCCAGGCGGGCATCAGAAAAAGCCCTACCACTATGCTCTAATTTCCTCACGATGTTTTTCCTTCACCGAAAGCTCAAACTCATTGTAGGTGGTTGGATTCGATCTCACGTCCCTTGGCGCAAAGTCGTACACACTACCGCTGAGCTATCATCGCTTCAAGCAACATATTTTTATGGCGTTGTATGAACATTAATATTTGCAAAAATATATGTTACTCTATTATGATAATGGCATGGTTTTGTATAGAAATATTGTCTCTAAATGAGACGGTCAACTTACCCACAGCAACTTTATCTTTGAGCATAGTCCGCGGCACGTTCAGTCGGTCCAGATTTAGAGATTTTTTTGATTCCCGTGATGCAATGGACACGTCTGACCGTTCCACCTCTGTTAATTCATAAACGGTATTTACAATCCACGGATGTGGTATCTATAGTTCTATACTAATATTATAAAAAGGAAAGTTTTGTATTTTTCTTAGTAACGAAAACTTAAGAATCACTGGACCGATTTAAAAAATTCTTTTACCATTAGCCATAAGTAACATAGGCTATATATTTTTTTTGATTCCCGAGATGCAATGGACACGTCTGACCGTTCCACCTCTGTTAATTCAGAAACGGTATTTACAATCCACGGATGTGGTATCTATAGTTCTATACTAATATTATAAAGGGGAAAGTTTTGTATTTTTGTTAGTAACGAAAACTCAAGAATCACTGGACCGATTTAAAAAATTCTTTTACCATTAGCCATAAGTAACATAGGCTATATATTTTTTTTGATTCCCGTGATGCAATGGACACGTCTGACCGTTCCACCTCTGTTAATTCATAAACGGTATTTACAATCCACGGATGTGGTATCTATAGTTCTATACTAATATTATAAAAAGGAAAGTTTTGTATTTTTCTTAGTAACGAAAACTTAAGAATCACTGGACCGATTTAAAAAATTCTTTTACCATAAGCCATAAGTAACATAGGCTATATTTTTTTTTTGATTCCCGTGATGCAATGGACACGTCTGACCGTTCCACCTCTGTTAATTCATAAACGGTATTTACAATCCACGGATGTGGTATCTATAGTTCTATACTAATATTATAAAAAGGAAAGTTTTGTATTTTTCTTAGTAACGAAAACTTAAGAATCACTGGACCGATTTAAAAAATTCTTTTACCATTAGCCATAAGTAGCATAGGCTATATTTTTTTTTTAATGAAAATGTTTTATTGAAATTTAAATTCCACGTGAACGGAAATACGGAAACAGCAATTTTTTTTAATAATTACAAACTTGAAACTTGTTATAAGTTCAAATAATTATGCGAAAACATGTTTGAGTATCTACTTTAATAATGTCAATTCGGAGTAAAAATTTCGTTATTTATAATGACAGCTTTTTTTTTTTAATTAGTCTCAATAAAAGTGGTGCGCTTTAAAGTGAAAATAGAAGTACTTGATCGTTGAAATCTAGAACAGCCTTTAAGCAACTGTATATCATGCCTTTTTAATGCTTATGAATCAACGTCATAATTATACCTGACTATATTGATATATTGTAAAAAGAATTGTTGCTTGTTTGTTATATTTTCTAGATTAAGTGTTATAGCCACAATCTCATCGGATGTTGGAACACAATGTGGCCCAAGAAAGTGGATACGTTAAGCCTTATTGTGGATATTTTGCGGCAGATTTTCAACTTTAGGGTGGTGATGGGTGGCATTAGAAAAAGCCCTACCATCATGCAACACCTTTTTCGGAACTTTAGAACGTAACAAATTACTTTTCCATACTCACAGATTATCTATATAGAGAACATATCCGCAAATATAAACGTTTTACTGTAATCGAAACGGAATCTTATTTTTAATCGACTTCAATTCACAAATGAATTTTTATGTTTGTTACTTCATAATTTCGTCATTTATATAATCATTTAGAGTTATTTTACTGGAAAGAGGATATTTCTAAGCGAGTACCAGTTAAATTCAATCAGCCTTAGACCTTGGATTTCGAAGATACACGCAAGAAACCACATTAAATTGGAATAGGAAAAGTTTTATCATTGAGATATACATAGGTTTATGACAATCAAGATTAGGTATATGAATCTATGGTCAAGAATATTTGGGATCGACTTGGACAACGAATCTTTTAATGCATTAATTTACAACTGCCACTTTGAAGTCGTTTTGGATCTTTATTAAAAATTATCATTACAGTGAATGGGCACGTACAAAGTTCGTTCGTTTAGTAAAAAATAAAGTATTTTATCTTATATTAAGCTCACCGTTATCTTTTTCCATTAGTTTCCCATTGCTCGTTACAGTGACCCTGGTCTTCGTTTTGATCTCTTCCCCGTCTTCCACGAGTTTCTCCTGACCCTCGACCATTTCTAACTCCATTTTCTCACCTGTATATAAGAGTTGAAAACTGTAGTTTGGCATAAGTTTGATCTGTATTATAATTAAAACAGTGTAATAATTAATTGACCATCAAATCTATTATATCTATAAGAACTGTGTTCTCTAATATCAGCAATGCGGACGTACCACGAAAAGAAAATTGGCTTCATTAGCCATATCAAAACCCACAAACACCGGAGTTGATTCAGTCTCCTTGACTTAAAACTATCAGGAATTCGATTAAAAAAAAAAAAACAACAATTTGAATTCTATTCTGTATTGTAAATTTTTGAAACAACGTTAAAATTGAAACTGAAAATTAAAGGCCAAGTGACCACCAAAAACAATTATTGCTCTTATTTCGTCACTAAATATTATTGGACACTTCGGCATTTGAATAGATATTTCAATGAATTCCTTTTCATGCCTTAAGTTGTAATGTGTAAATTATAATACCTCTCTGTCTCCTCTTCAGTCTTCGCTTGCGGCAGTAGAGCATCAGCACCAACACCAGCACCATATACGCAGCGGCAACTGATATCGATACGATGACAGCTTTACCCCCGACACCACTCGTCTCTTGTGCTGCTATTTTTTTTTATACATATATACATTAAAATCTATACTATTATTATAAAGAGATAATTTTTGTATTTTTGTTTGTAACGAATAAACTCAAAAACTACGGTACCGATTTCAAAAATTCTTTCACAATTAAAATGCTACATTAGCCCTGAGTAACATAGGCTATATAATTTTTTTTTTAATGTAAATGATTAGATAGAAATTTTAATCCACGCGAACGGAGTCGCGGACGCGGCTAGTAATTTATAGATTTAACTTATTCCCATTTTTAGTTAAATAATAGTATGACCCAAAATGGCAGCAAATTATGATTACCACATTACATTTGATACCCAACGAAAAATAATTATACTATTCACGGTGGTAGGGCATTTTCCAAACTAGTTAATTTCAGCTACCACCTTTAAGTGGAAAATCCGTCACCAAATATCTATAGGTGTATTCCATCCAGGTATACTTAAAAGCCACCATATTACACAACGTATTCATTTAACATCAGGTGAGAATTTAGCCAAATGCTAAATTATTAGTCATTAAAAAAAATGCTTTGATGATAACTTTCAACGGGTATTTTTCTACAGCAATAATGGTTGGAAATGGTAAGATATAATTCATCGAAATAAAACTAATTTAAACGGATTTTATCGCGGTTATTTATTCATTTTGATCCCGACGTTTCCAAAGCTTTTCAGCCTTCGCGGTCACGGGCCGGACTGAGGTGTAGGTTGTCCAGAAAAGTTCATGTTACTGTGTCTACGTTCAATTTAATATTTGTTACTGATAGTTTTCCGATCTACGCAGAAAGATACACTAGACACAAAAACTAAGGGGTATAAAAAACCAAATTTTTGGGTGATTTTCAATGAGCTGTAATTCCGAGGAAAATGATCGTACAGAAAAAACAAAAAAAAAAAAATTATAGCTCCATGTGTCTAGTTTTCAGATATGACTATGAAAAATTTTTTCATTGAAAAAATGAATAAAATTCACAAAATTGCTCATAATGGTGATTTTTGCAAAAACAAAGAATTTGAAGCTTCGGGGCACAATGAAAAAAAAAATCGCAGCGCTTTAAATTTTTGAGGGATTTTAGGGGACACTTTGAGGTTAAAAAATTACCGACGATATCCTTCGTTCATCCATTTTATCCAAAGTTATACCAAGTTATCCAAATATCCTTAATTATGCGAATTTTTGTCTTTTTTTCAGTCCGAATTTTCAATTAAAAAAAAAAAAAAAATTCTAAATAATGTTTACATTTTCTGATAGAGAATATTGTGCAGTTTTTAAAACCCTCCTTCAATTTCCTATACGATCATTATTTCCGGAGTTATTGATTATCAAAGTGAAAAAGAACTTTTTTGCTTTGATTGACGATAACTCCGCGGCTAATCGTCGTACAGGCTTATTGAATACGTCAAATTAAAGAGTATTAAATTTTCTAAAAGAGCTTTTGAACGAAACAATCAAAAAAAATTTTTTGAAGCCCGTGGACCTTTTTTAGACGAGAAAAAATTTGGAAAAATTTTTTTTTGGTAGTTTTCTTAGGATTTCTACAGACCTGGACATGACAAAAAAATTTCATAGTCATATCTGAAAACTAGACACATGGAGCTACAATTTGCTTTTTTTGTTTTTTCTGTACGATCGTTTTCCTCGGAGTTACAGCTCGTTGAAAATCACCCAAAAATTTGGTTTTTTTTTTTATATCCCTTAATTTTTGTGTCTAGTTAGTTGACAAGTACAGTCCTACCACTACACTATCGTTCCACCCTCATATATATATTCGGTGGGATGTATCAAGCCTTAATATGTTATTGTCAGATCTTAGGTGAAAGAAATTGTTACCTTGTGGCAGTACAGTGAGGATGAGCTCATTCCTATCGAGTCCTGCTGCGCTACCTGCCGTACATCCGTACCGATCCGAATGCTGCTCAGAGACGTTACGGATCACCAGCGAACCGTTCTTCAATACCACCAGCCTTAAAAAAACCATAAGCCATCTCACAACATCTGTCACAAGTAATTTATAAAAAAACATATCTTAAAGGTTTTATGGCCACAATATTACCTGATGTTAAGTGATGATGTGACCCAAACTGGTGGATACTCTAAATTTAGTGGAGGAACTGGCTTTATATTTATAAATTATATATTCGCCCTTTTAAATAATAACAAAAATTTTTTTTTTGTATTTTTGTGTTGCACAATTATAGCATCATTCCCATGCGTCACAAATACTGGTATGTACTATATGCTGTGCATATTATATATATTTTTAAGGATGTCTACTGATATCCGTGACGTCGCCTTCAGAGGGTCCAGTCAGAATATCAGCGCTGCACTGTATCAGTGTAGCTGTTATGCTGAGACTGGTACCAATTTATTCACACATTAAGTTCTTTATTGTTTATTTTTTTTGTGATCTTGCTGTACTGTTCTGTTTTGCTTTAGTATATTTATTTATTTTTAGTTTATTTTCTTTTATCTATTTTACATATCATTTGCTGTATGTTGGATAAATAAAACTCTCTTTCTTTCTTTCAAGTGCAACTGCCTTATTCTTGGCAGGTTAGTCCTCTTTAGAGAATGTTACTGTCATTTTCAAGTGATAACATTTGCACATTTTTGAGTAATAGGTGAAAACTACCTTCAACAAAATGACGACTCTCTTGTTGAAGCTCTCTTGGGAGTTTTTGTGGCAATTAATATATCATGTTTCGAATGATTATTTATAACTCACTTCACTTCAATGTAAGTATATGCATAAAAATAAAAATTAGAACATGACAGATAAAGATCCCGTCAGGAACTTCGTAAGCTCTCTTCTTGAAGGTCCCCGTGTCGAATCGGTCGGGAAACACCGTCGAAGCAAATCGGTTCCACAAGGCAGTCGTGCGAAGAAAATAATTTCGCACGAAACACAACGTCATGGATCATCATTCATACAAACGGTGAGAATGAAATTTAAGGGTATGACGCGTTGTATAGTGATGGAATCCAGCTGCGGGCATTAGTTCGTGTAGTTCCTCTGAACACTCCCCATGGTAAATGCGATAGAAAATGCAAAGCGATGCCACGTGTGTTCGCAACGCTAGCGGATCGAGTCGATCAGTAGGAACTTTATAAATGCGAATGTGAGTTTGTTTGTTTGTGAGTTTGTTAGATTTGCACTCAAATAAACTTGTGTTTTTTAACTTCTTTTTATCGTTATTATTAATGATGGCGAGATAGTAAAAACATTATGACGGAGAAAAGTGACGCGTTATTATCATCAAAGAAATTTGTTTGTAATTAAATAACCAATAGAACGTATATACCATCATTTATGGAAGGAAAATCGTGGTACACAATATCGTTAAAAATCTAGAATACTTAATTATTTAAAACAAATTTTGGATATTTATTTTTATACGTACCTAGCAAGTGACGCGTTCATTGCTCCTTCTATATTCACGTCACTTTCTGTAATATAAAAATAATTGGCATTGACATTTTAGTTACATACAAAAGCTCTAGGCATTGTAGATATTATAAATTTTGTAGTGTATTTTGAAATAAATAATCATTATGGAGTTTTACTTTTTGTTTCCGCTATACTTGTAACTTTAAATATGTAAATATGCCAAATGGCAAAACATTTTAGTCCATTTTTTCCTCTGTGAAATTATATTCTTTTTAGTGTTTAGTAGATATTGAAGAATTTAATATACCGACATAAATATTTGTGGCGGTCAACCTTTTGATTTGTAATCTTTTTTGATATGTCGATTAGGAATACAGAAGATAAATAGAATTAAGCTTCTGTTATTACACAAAAATGACGTGTTTTATTTTATTTGCAAGTAATATTTAATTACAAAAGTTATTAGAGAGTTACAACACCCCCATATTATTGAAAATAAATATTAAAATCATTATAATTGAGTCATTTTGTGCAAGTTTTCTTAAACGTTTCAAATCAGGAGGTCCCAGATGAAAGGGCGTGTGACAATAACATTTCAGTATTCAAGTACATTACAAAACTGCAAAATCATGTAAATCAGTACATATATTACGGATGTCGAGAACGCCGCTGCATGCCATGGTGTTGTAAAATGTCGGAACTTAAGAACCAGGCTACATTCCTTTACAAGAAGATTAAAATATAATGGCTATTATAGTAAGCATCAGTTTAACGCAATTATATACATGGTTTGTACTTCATGATTGTGTACTGGGTGTCGTGCGGTAAGAAAATCATACTCTGCACCGTTGCTTTGGCCGAGAGGACTTTCTTATTTCTTTCTTCACACTACAGACTCTTGGCCCGCACCATATTCATTTAATTGTGTTATTTTTTTATATTAAAGTACTCTTTATAAAATGTACAAGACAAATAATTTACTTATCAGTGGTCTTTTTTATATATATAATTGGTATTACTATTGCGATCTTTAAGGGTGCGTGTGATGTTATTAACCCCCTGAGTCAGCTATATCTTTAGCCGGTGAAGTGACCGTCCTTTGGAGAGAACCTCACAGTAAGTAACTTAGCAGGTTTAAAACCGTTGTAATTTTTATAGGTACATGTAAAGAAACCTTCGCGAGTATACGTATTTTCGAGTTTTGATTTCATTACCTTTTTAGACTCTTAAATTTGATTTAATTGTTCACACGACAATGGTTAATATTTACTTTTTTTTTTGAAGTGGCCTGGACTCTCCATGCTTATGCCATAGAACCTATTAAGAAACTCTGCCATAAATCAGTACTCACGTTGGTTCAATGTAGCTAGGTTTCTGTCCCAGTGTGTGGTCGGCACGGGATCGCCAACGGCTCGGCAGTTGAGAATGACTGTCTGGCCGACAGTGGCCTGGACGTTCAATCCCGCCTCCGGTTCTACGACCCGCGGTGAGACTGGAATTTCAAATCTTTACATAGTATATAATGAAGCCGCTTCCGCTGTCTGTTCGTTTATATCTTTTAAACAATTCAACGGATTCTAAAGTTTTTAGGATTAGATAGAATGGTTCCTGAGGAACAATATATACATATACATATCTTAGTACAGAAAAGCTGAAAAATTCATGAATTTGTAATGTTATAAGACGATTTGCATAGTGGTAGGGCTTTTTCTAATGCCTGCTTGGGTATCTACCACCCTCAAGTTGTAAACCAGCCGCCAAATACCAATAGGTGTGTTCCGGCAGTTGCACTTGAGAGCCAGTTTCTCCAAAGGTTTAGCGTGTCACCAACTTGGGCCGTATCGTCACTTAAGATTAGGTGAGATTATGGCCATAACGCTAAACCTTAAGTATAAAAAAGTGCCACTGCCGGAACATACCTAATGGTATTTGACGGTAGATTTGAGGGTCGTAGCTAGCCAGGCGGGCATTAGAAAAAAATAAACAGTATCTCCAGTATTTTGATCAATACCATTACATTTTTTTTTAATTGTTTTGTACAAATCCGCCGTTGCCAAGTTAGAACAACTTTACACAATTAACTCACACAGACTAGCAAACAAACTCGGGCCAGCTATTTGTGGATCACGAAACGAATTTTCCATCTTTCGTTCAATTCAAACAGCACTACGGCGCGATGGTGGCAGCGGGACAAAACCAGTTTAACCGCTAAGCCAACCATGCAGGTAATATATATGTCAAAAATGGGTATATTATATATAAAACCTCTTACCAACAACATCTAGTGTGATCTTCGATGTGATAGAATGGTCACCTTCCACAGCTTTGCACGTGTATTGGCCGGCATGCCGTCGCTCTGCTTCTGGCACCAATAAAGTTCCATTGACGGAAGTGATACCTTCTGGGAGGTCATCGGCATCATTCTGCGACAAATTTATAATATACGCCTTAATATTATATCTAGGTACAAGTGATAGAAGCAAAGCAAAAGACCCTTGAATAGTAACCAAATCTTCAGCTGTTCTTGAACGTGAGTTTGTTTGTTTCTTAGTCTCATAGGTTCTTAAAGTGGGCTAATAAGTTCAAGTATATTGGGGGAGGCCAAAAAAATCATTGGGCGGTGCCTTAGACATTTATGTCAAAATTTAGATAAAGTATTTCTGGTAATTTTGTGGTATTTGAACACTCAATTTTTCCTAAAGTGGTCGACACAACAAAATGTTTGAGAAACACTGCTTAGGCTTCAACGTTTTAACTACTCCACAGATTATAAAGAATTTTTTACATACACTTTGAAAGAGACATAGAAAAAAGCATAGGGTACTTTTATATCAGAAAAAATCTTCCCGAGATATGGAAAAATAACTTTCAAGTATCATGCGAGCAAAGTCGCGGAATAGGCTAGTACAAAGTTTTGCATTCCAATTAGGCCTTAACAATTCTATAACATAAAATCAAACTAACGAAAAAACATTACATTTTTTTTTATTGTGTTAATTTTTATTATGGCTTTAATATGTTTTGTCCAATTTTTTTTTTATGGAATAAAGATAAACGTGCAAGCATGTCACATGCTGGTAAGTGTTCACCGCCACCCACGTACACCTACAACACAAGAGGAATCGCGTGCGTTGCCGGCCTTTATAGGAAGGACTGACTCTCAAGTGTCACTGCTGGAACACACTTTATGGTATTTGACGAGAGATCTTCAACTCGAGTGTGTTAACTAGCCAGGCGGCCATTAGAGAAGCCTTACTACCATGCTATGGTTTCCTCTCGATGTTTTCCTTCAACGAAAGCTCAAGCTCATTCTAGGTGGTTGTATTCGAACTCACGTCCCATGACGCGGCGTTCCTACACGCTACCACTGAGCTATCATAGCTTCAAAGAGGCTAATAGGTTATTAGGCTAAATAGACTATTAATTATATTTTTATCAATCAGAAGTATAAATTCTTAATAAAAAAATAAACAAGTTTGCTACGGCCTAACGCTAACGCAACACAACTGATGTGCACGCGACGAACGCTCGGAACTAAGTGAGAGTATTGGCGGTCTAACTGCCCTTTTATAGGCAGTGGCTATAAGCAGTGATGAGGGTAGTTGTGTCGTCGTGGAGGACAATTGCTAACACGGCCTCTCCTGACCAAGTGTCGCCCTCGACACAAGCTCCGTGGCTGAAGCCTGGTCTGGTGCCGTTTTCATTGACTGACCAAGTCTCTGCCTCCAGTGACAGTGGACAGTGAATCACTAACAGTGATTCCTGAGCCTGGAATCAAACTGCTTGGACCGACAACAACGGCAGCTCCAAGATCTTGGTCCACATTTAGGGAAGGCATAGAGTGACCGGCTCCAGAGCGTGGTGCGCTATTCTGTGGCTCGTGTGCAACCGTATTTTCATCAAGCCCAGGCATTTTTCTTCGTAGATTCAGAGTTTTTATTCCAGCTGAGCTTCCAGTCGTTGCCACCATCCAGGCTGTGTATGAAAGTAAAACGCCAAGGCAGATATGCCTGAAGTCTAATGAACGCCAAGACCATGTTAGGTCTGTAGTTCATCGAACGCCAGGGCAATATGCCCGAAGTTCGGATAATGGAACGCCAAGGCCTTACGCCTGCAGTTCAGATAATGAACGCCAAGGCTTAAAGCCTGTAGTTCAGAACGCCAAGACCATGTTAGGTCTGTAGTTCAACGAACGCCAGGGCAATATACCCGAAGTTCGGATAATTGAACGCCAAGGCCTTACGCCTGTAGTTCAGATAACGAACGCCAAGGCTTAAAGCCTGTAGTTCAGATAATGGAACGCCAAGGCCTTACGCCTGTAGTTCGGATAATGAACGCCAAGGCCTTATGCCTGTAGTTCAGATAATGAACGCCAAGACCATATTAGGTCTGTAGTTCAACGAACGCCAGGGCAATATGCCCGAAGTTCGGATAATTGAACGCCAAGGCCTTAAGCCTGTAGTTCAGATAATGGAACGCCAAGGCTAGATAAGCCTGTAGTTCCGATAACAAAAGCTTTTACATACCCTCAAAGAAGGCTGCACATAACTCAGGGCACCACTCGCCACGCCAAGGCACCATATACTGCGCCGCTGCTTGTGTAGTTTTCTTTTAAGCTCATATTGTTCATTTGGTAGAACCTTCACAACTCTGCCGAACGTTCTCAGGAACCGGTGAATTTAAACGTTCTCAGGAACCAGTGAATTTACAAAGGCCTCGACCTTATGAGGGCTCGGCCTCACCTGACCCTGACCCCGCCCGGAACACGTCTGGGGTTCCGGTGTGTAGTGGTCACAGGAACGACGCCATAACCGACAATTCCGCGTTGAAACACTCGATCGGCTAGGCTACGTGACCGATACCGCGACCTATTATTACTAGAACGACGTCGCGATCTACGACTGGATCCGCCAGTCATATTTACTAAAACTACTCTGTTCTGTGGGCTAGAAGTTACTTATCCCACGTCTGATTTTATCAATCAGAAGTATAAATTCTTAATAAAAAAATAAACAAGTTTGCTACGGCCTAACGCTAACGCAACACAACTGATGTGCACGCGACGAACGCTCGGAACTAAGTGAGAGTATTGGCGGTCTAACTGCCCTTTTATAGGCAGTGGCTATAAGCAGTGATGAGGGTAGTTGTGTCGTCGTGGAGGACAATTGCTAACAATATTATCATTCTTTATATTTCAACACTAGACTTATTAATTTATAATAAAAAGAAAACCCGAAGGTTTTATATAATAATTTGAACGGATGGAGTTTACTGGATCCATTGTGAAGGCCGTATATCCGTTCTGGCTGGAAGAACGATATAAATTAGAATTTTAGAACGATTATTAACAAACGATTTTTTCTTGTCATTTGAAATAAGGAAGTTACGATAAAGGACGTGTGTCGAAAAAACTCGAGTCTTACAATACAAAACTGCAATCTACATTAATATTATTAGTACATATATGACGGATGTCGAGGAATTGAAATAGAACTAGTTTAAACGGATTTTATGTTAATAACATGAACTTTTCTAGACAACCTACACCTCAGTCCGCCCCGTGACCACGAAGGGTGAAAAGCTTTCGAAACGTCGGAAACAAAATTAATAAATTACCGCAATAAAATCCGTTTAAATTAGTTTTATTTTAATGTATAATATTCGCGTAAACATAAGAAATCATTATGGTAGCGATGTTCGGTGAGCATCAGTGCTACGTTTTTTTTTTTTTTTTTTTTTTTTATACTTAAGGTTTAGCGTTATGGCCATTATCTCACCTGATCTTAAGTGACGATACGGCCCAAGTTGGTAGACACGCTAAACCTGTGGAGGAACTGGCTCTCAAGTGCTGCTGCCGGAACACACCTATTGGTGTTTGGCGGCAGCTTCACAACTAGAGGGTGGTAGCTACCCAGGCGGGCATTAGAAAAAGCCCTACCACCATGCTATGGTTTCCTCACGATGTTTTCCTTCACCGAAAGCTCAAGCTCATTGTAGGTGCTTGGGTTCGAACCCACATCCCTTGACGCGAAGTCGTGCACACTACCACTGAGCTATCATCGCTTCAATTATTATTGCAGGTCCTCCCTGACTGCGTATCGGGGTGTCGTGCAGAAAGAAGAATGTACCCTGTACCAGACGAACGCCTTGCCAGAGTAGAACTTCCAGTAACCAATTTAGCAGGTTTAACTCGTCATTTTTATAGATTATTGTAACGAAGCTTTTGTGAATAAATGTATCTCATTTCGACTTTTCACTTCATGGATTTTTAGTCATTTCTTGACTCCTAAATTTAATCTAATTGTCCACGCAACAAAATATGACAATATATACTTAATCTTCGAATATGTTATAGTTTAAGCCTGTAATGTTAGAAAAAATGTTAGTACTGCTTACCATATACCACTGCACAGTCGGGGAAACCCCTCCGGTGACTTTACAATGGATTTTTCCAGAACTGTTCAGTTCCAACTTCCTGCTGTACGGTTCAGGTTCGAAGCGAAGTGCGCTGTCTGCAATATAAGAGTAATTCTTAATCTATACTGATATTATAAGACGGTATTGTTTGTCTGTTTGTTTGTTTGTTTGTTTGACCGCGGTAATCTTAGAAATGACCGGTTGGGTATCAAAAAATGTTTATTTTTTATTTGAAAGGGTAATCTTTAGGAAAGGCTATTTAACATCACGCTACCACCCGTGGGAGCTAAGCTGTATTGATAAAAGATACAAAAACGGGCCTTAAATATTTAAATAAAATTTTAGTTCCATGTAAACGAAGTCGCGGGCACAACTAGTCTGTACTATAAATCGGAAAATTGTTTGTTGGAACGCGGTACCTAATCATAGAAATCACCGGTCAGATTTCTAATTTGTTTTTTTCGCACTCCTACCGACACACAAATGTTTGAGTTATAATTTTTGTATAATCAACTGTCAATCAGTCCCGAAGGGTGTAAAAGCGAGTATTGGTAGCCAACTGAAGGGAGACAGTGTTGATATAAGGTTTCATAATCCATATTTAAACGAGGTATGCACGCGGTTGCGCTTGCTTTATATGCAGAAAGAGAATTAGTGCAAAGTTCATTATTCGACTGCGTTACTACATTAGGTGATACATCCAACAATACGACTAATTTGGTTCACTAACGCTTCGAGATAGTCAGTATTAAAGCTATTAAAGATGGAATAATCTATCCACGTGTCGACCTATATGTTTTGCTTTTAAAGTGAAACTTCTTATGTGAAGTTTTTGAAATTCTAATCCGCAACCTTTTATGTGACGCTCGTTTGGGTAAAGTCGGGTCGACGCGATTAAAACAGTGAAATAAGTGTATATACTAAATGTTTCACTTCTGTCGTGTTGTGTGAATCGCACATAGTTTTTTCTTTATTTTGCCATGTGTCCTTACATTTCTTATTTTTTTTTTCTTTAGTAATCGCTCACAGACTATTTGGCTAGGGGCACACTTGTCGAACATGGAAAATTCTATCAAAATAGGTAAAAAAAGTCAATAGATTTTTTTTTAATTTTCCTCCCTTATCCCGGTGGAGCGCTTTCATTTAATAGATAAAAAGTGTTTTTTATATTATTAATACATAGTTTTAACGATCACCATGTTATTCATATATCTAGTAGCTTCGAAGTCATGCGACAATATGTGACAGACAGACAGACAAAAATTAGAAATGAAATACTTTAATAATACCTTCAAAATCAATAAATTATGCCTCGACCATAATTTCCAAATATGTACATTTTTTTAATACTGAATAGGTTTAGCGTTATGGCCAAAATCTCATCTGGTGTTAAGTGACGATGTGGCCCAAAATGGTAGGCACACTAAGTCTAGTGGAGGGCCTGACTGTTAAGTACGACTGCCGGAACACATCTGTAGATATCTGGCTGCAGATTTTCAATATGAGGGTGGTAGCTAGCCAGACGGGCATTAGAAAAAGCCCTACCACCATGCTACGGTTTTATTTGAATTCACGTCCCTTGATGCGACGTCCGTACACACTACGAACTGAGCTATCATCGTTTCGATCATGCTGTTTTAGAACATATTTTAAATATTATTAAAACGGATATTTTATATATTCTTACCATTCGCCGCTCTAATTCTCCTAGTAACCTTGTTCGATGTCACATGTCCCAAACCTGTCAACAAATGAATCCATTATTAGTACTAGCTGACCTGTCAGACCTTGTTCTGCCTTTTCGAGTAGCCAATCACATCGACTACAGCGCCATCTATCGCGTTATGATCACTTATCGAGATAAAAAGTATCCTATCTCTCAAGTTGGATCAAATTGCACAGTGTGCAAAATTTGGCTAAAGTTTGTTGTTGTAAAGTTGATTGTTCAATAGCTTAAGTGTTTATCGCGGACAAACAACGTGACACGAAATTTATATATATTATATAGTAAAAAAGATTATTTATTTGTTTTTGCGCTAATCTTAGGAACAAGCAGTCGCTTTTCAAAAATTATTGGAATAAAGTTTCTTATCATACGTTACAGATGGAAGCTAGGCAAAACAAAATGTAAGATTTTTCCGTCACAACCCTTTCTTTAGTATGTCCTATACTGCACTTTAGTTCTATAGTGTAAACGGTTATCCATAGCGCGTATGCTATTGACTGTACCCAGTTATAGGTGCGCGTTTATTGGTTCAAGACAGCCAGTAAGTTCTTAACGGCTGCGTAGATATAGTTTGTACACGTCATACACCTCAGCTGTTTCGTACCGTATTATAATGTATTATAACGATTGAAATGAAATTAACAATGTACAATTAAATATTTATTTTCACAATTCGAAAGAATATATTAATTACGTAGTTTCTTACTCTTACTTCAATTCATTATTTATCTCTGCGTTTCATTTCATTGCTTCAGGCGCGTGTAATTAATTTTTTTGTTTTTATTAATCAATAATATTATACGTCTATCAATAATAATATAGTATGAATGAAAATGCGTTACAACAATGTTCTCACGCATTTTTTTATATTTGATAAAGCGATCCTACAGTCAGGCTTTCGGATATTTACTATCACACTTCCACCAATACGAGTAAAGCTGTATCGAAAAACGATACAAAAACGTGTAAAAATTATTAAACAATTTAATAATTCTATGGAAGCGATGATAGCTCAGTGGTAGTGTGTACAACTTCGCGTCAAGGGACGTGAGTCCGAATCCAACCACCTACACTGAGCTTGAGCTTTCGGTGAAGGAAAACATCGTGAGGATATAATAGCATGGTGGTAGGCCTTTTTCTAATGTCCGCCTGTCTAGCAACCACCCTCAAGTTGAAAATCTGCCGCCAAATACTAATAGATGTGTTCCGGCAGCTGCACTTGAGAGCCAGTTTCTCCACAGGTTTAGTGTGTCTACCAACTTGGGTCGTATCGACACTTAAGATCAGGTGAGATTATGGCCACAACGCTAAACCTTAAGTATATAAAAAAAACAAAGTCGCAAGCACGACTATAGTATTATAATATAGTGGTTCAATTTTAAACTGACCCATCAATAAACCAAAAATACATTGGCTTTTTCTAATGCCCACCTGTCTAGATACCACAGTCAAGTAGAAAATCTGCTGCCAATTACTTATATGAGTCCCGCCAGTAGCTTTAACGTATCCATCATCTTGTACTACATCGTAAGTTAACATCAAGTTAGATAGTAACTTAAACGTTAAACCAAACTACAGAACAAAAATCGTTCAACTCATCAGCAAGACGTATATCATATTTCATAACTGCAATGCTTTGAATATTCAACTATTGTGCACATCGACCTAATAAACATGACACCGTACGGATAAAAGTACAACGTATAGACATTCTTTGTAATTTTAATAAATCCTCAGATTTTTACATAGAGGTATAAACGATTAGATAGTAGTTTAAACATGTTAATTTAAGAATACTGTGGATAATTGATATAATGTAGTGACTAGTGTCGAATTTCCACGTAGCACTTTATGAGAACATTCCTGGTGTCTGGCAACACGAGAGTTCGAAGTGTCGCCGTGGTGTGTTTTAGTGTGTGGTAGTGTTGGGTGATTAGCACCAGATATGGCTTACCACATGCCTCTCTTGCGATTAGGAAGTCCATAAAGAATAAGAATTGTAACATCACTATAATAAATGAGTAGGCTATAGATTTTACAAGAAATGCAAAAGCTGTCTGTGGTTACTGGCAACACGAGAGTTTGAGGTGTCATCGAGAAACATTTTCGTGGGTAGTGTCGGGCGTTGACTTACCACACGCCCCTTTTGCGATGAGTAAGTCCCGTGAAGAATAGGATTTTGAATGCTACGTTAATAAAATAATGGAGTAAAATAACATAAATTTATGATCTAAAACCTAACATGTCAGATCTAGATTCCGCCAAAACCTCCGTAGTTCGTCTTTTTCTTTTTTAACTTTTCTGGTATCGGTGGTAGCGTGTTGTTTAGTTGCCTAAAGCCTTTCTAAATGATTAATCTATCGATTACAAAAATACATTTTTTTAATCCGGCTGGCAGTTCCTAAGATTAGCGCGTTCAAACAAACAAACTCTTCCACTTTATATAGTTATAGATTAAGCACATAAAAATGTGAACAATGGTTTTTGCCTGCGAGTAGTATTTTCGCTACACAAAAGCTACCCTATAGCCTTTTCTGTATCTCTGACAACGTATTTGCCAAATTTCATGATGTTTGATGAAGTACTTTATATTTGAAAGCCTAACAAACAAGCAAACTGACATTCGCTTTTACTTGTGACGATTTGGAACTGTGATTGTTCTTGTTTCTTCTTCTTCTTTTTTATTTTTGGCAACACAGTCCTCTTTAAAGACTATTACTGCCATTTTCAAGTGATAAGATTGAGGCGTTTTGGGCAGATGAAACTATCTTCAACAAGATGGCGACTCTCTTGTTGAAGCTGTCTTTAGAGTTTTTTTTTTCAACTAATGTATACTATCTATACTAATATTATAAAGGGAAACATTTGTATTTTTATTTATAACGAATAAACTCAAGAACTACTTGACCGATTTCAAATTTACACCATTAGAATACTACATTAGTCCTCAGTAATATAGATTATATAACCTTTTTTTTTTAAGTTATTAAATAAAAATTTAGTTGCACGCGAACGGAGTCACGGACACAACTAATATATCATATTCCGAATGATTATTCATAATTTAATTCACTTACGCTCTTCACCTATACTACATCACGTAAAATGTCACGTATATTACAATACAAGGCTAAATAACTAAGTATATGTATAAAAATAACATGACAGATCAAGATTCCGCCAAAACCTTCGCAGTTGTAAAAAACCTAATATTATTATAATCTGTACCAGTTGTTTTTTTTTTAATTCTATTTTCATATCGGATCAAAGGAACAAATGGATATCGAGAACACTCAAGCGCTTCCTGCCGCGAGGTGGCGACAGAATACCAAGTTATAAAGCGCTGCACCGAAAACGTTTCACACTCGGTGTGCATCGAACATAAACATACGCCTCCCGTTACAACGTCGTCGGGTGACTTCAAACGGTCCGGCGATACGGTCTACGCCTACTGTGACCAATTGTTGATACACATGTAAGACTTTTTTTTTAATTTTTTGGACTATTCTTGCTTGGGTTAAATCATAAAGCTATAATAACTTAGTTGGTAGTGTGTTGGACGCCGCGTCAATCGAGCTTGAGCTTTCGGTGAAGGAAAACATCGTGATAAAACCATAGCGTGATAGTAGGGCTTTTAACATGTTACGGTAGATGAATTTGAGCATTAGTCCCTCCACTGAGCTTAGCGTGTCCACAATCTTCGGTCGCATCGGCACTTAACATCAGATGAAATTGTGGTCATAACGTTAAACCTTATCTATACTAATATTATATAAAGAGGAAAGATTTACATTTTTGTTTGCAACGAATAAACTCAAGAACTACTAGACCGATTTCAAAAATTCATTCACCATTAGAATGCTACATTATTCCTGAGTAACATAAGTTATATAACATTATTTTATGAAAATGACTAAATAAAATTTTAGTTCCAAGCGAACGGAGTCGCGGTAAGAGCCAGTAAAGTATAAAAAGGGTACAAAATGATATACTTGCGTCGCGTGATACGAACAAAGAAAATAGTGTTAGAAGTTAACTTCATTGAAACTTTGAAAAACAGTATGCTCCCATAATATGGATGTACTAGATTTGCCTGCGACTTCGTTCGCGTGGAACTAAAATTATTTAATCTCGCGACGTCATTCAAACTACAATAACTTTTGATAGAGTAATCCGATTTTAATGAAGAAAAGACTAAATGTTACTCGAGGATACGCTTTATTAATTTCTTGGTGACGTTATATCATAACCGTCGTACTTTAGCAGTGCTGCGTGCACAAACAAACGAACAGACCACCAAACGGACATTTCTAAAAATATAGTAAATAGTCACACACAATAATAATAAAAAAGGAGTTGTACGAGTTCTAAGAGAATATTTTTCAAAAGGATTCCTTAATCTCGTCCAATTTTAATATGTTAAATACTCTGTTTAAAATATATGTTCTGTAATTTTGTATGTAAAATGATGATCTCTCTCCTCATTTGAAGCACAATTTGTATTTTCTTACTTATTCTTAATCACTTGCAGTTTTTTTTTAAACATAAATCTAATAAGTACAGTAACGTTAAATTAATTTTCTTATTATATATATGTAAAGATATGAATGATTATTTCATTTGATACATATATAATATACTAGGTGTGCCTGCGACTCCATTCATGTGGAAGTAAAAGTATATTTAATCAATTTCATTAAAAAATAAAAATTGAAATACGACAAGTAGTGTCTAATATAATCAAACAAACAAATATTTTTTCCGATCAGAGATTCATAATTTATTGTAGTAATAAATATAGCCTATGTTACTCAGGGGTAATGTTGCATTCTAACGGTGATAGATTTTCTTAAATCGGTCCAGTAGTCCTTGAGTTTATTCGTTACAAACATAAAGACAAACCTTTGCTCTTAATAATATAAGTATAGATATAGACTACAAATATAAATATGTGATATACTAGAACTACGCAGTCTCTGGATGTGTGAAAGCTGTTCGAGGTTTCTGGGAATATGAGGAATTAGTGTCAGCGTGAAGTCTTTTTAATGGGTATTTGTCAGTTCTTGTGACCCAATGGATCGCTCCACCCCCTCTCGCCTTGGCCTGAGCCCGGATCTTGCGTTTTTCACCACGTCAACAAACAACAGGATCGTACAGTCTATATATCCTTACTAATATTATAAATGCGAAAGTCAGTTTGTTTATTATGCTTTCATACCGAAACCGCTAAATCGATTATGACGAATTCGGGTATATAGGTAGATGAAAACCTGGAGACGCTGACAGGTTACTTTTTCTCGCGAAAATCTTATTGAAAGTGGGGTAAAGAGACTTTGTATGAAAATTTTCATTACGTTATCCGAGTTGTTTAATACAACCAATTTTAACGCGAGCGAAGCCGCACGTATAATTTAGTATAACATAATTGACAATTACGTTCATCATATAGTAGTTATACATAGTCGGGTTTCGAATCAGCGACCTCTCGGCTCAATAGCTGCTACCACACCACGAGGTGCGATCTTTACGTGGTCACGAAAATGAAAAATATGAATCAAATATGTATGTATATATATATATATATATATATATATATATATATATATTTAGATAGCCCATAAAAGTTCAAAAGGCGAACCACCCTACACAATCTAAAAATAAGCACAATATAAGTTATGTTTGAACTTCGAAGCGACTGGCGCGCATCAGTCGGCAATGAACCCGCACCGGGTTCACGGCCCGACCGACCAATTATCACTTAACTATCAAACCATTATTGAAGTTTTACATGTTTTGACGTTGTATACTTTATACTCGCTGTGCCCGCGACTTCGTTCCTGTGAAACCAAAAATTATTGCCCGTTTTTTTTATCTTTTTCAATACAGCTTTGTTGCTACGGGTGGTAGTGTGATGTTAAATACCCTAAAGCCTGCCTCGTTTACTATTCTGCCAAATACAAAATTATTTTTTTTAAATCCGAATACCATTTCCTAAGATTAGCGCGTTGAAACCAACAAACAAACTTTCCCTTTTATAATTTTAGTATAGATTGGTTTAACTTTGACCAACAATATACCTGATGTTAAGTGAATTTGTGGCTAAAATAGAGGACATTCTAAGCTTGGTTAAGGGACTGACTCTCGAGTAAAACTGGTGGGAAACAATCATTGAGGAAGGCTGTAGGCAATTTGACATCGCGCCACGACAAATAAGAGCAAAACTGTATTGAAAAAAGTTACAAAAACGACCAAAATATATTAAATAATTATTTTTAATTCCACGCAAACAAAGTCACGGACAGAGCTAGTTAATATTATAAAGCGGTGGTAAAGTTAATTGAACGCGTTAATCCAAAAATCTTCCAGTGGGTCTCTAAATATTTTTATTTTATTTGATAGAGTAATTATTGAGGAAGGCTTTAGGTGATTAAAATCATGCAACCACCAATAGGAGCAAAGCTGTAGTGGTTTTTTTTAAACGACCAAAAAGTATAATTTTTTTTCTACGTTAACGAAGACTCAGGCAGAACCAGTTTGTCATAAAAAATAATAATAATAATTCAACGACTCACGTAAACCTTATAACTGTTCTAAAAGAGGGAGGTAGCCCTAACAGCCTAAAATAATAAGGTACGACGGTTATTTTTTATTTCTAGTTATTTTCACACATAGATATATAACATACGTATATGAATGTAATAACTTCAACTAAACATCATAACATATTGTCGCTTCAATACTTATTTTATTCAATCCATAACTTAAAGTAATATTAAAGTAAAAAACTCTTTTTGTTCTACAAAAAAACCTTTATTTCGAAGACTTTTTCACATGTAGAATTTAGTAGCTAAGCGTTACTTAGTTACTTCTTAGTTTTCATTTGAATATTTTTTTTAGTTTTTTGTTATATCATGAGACGTTACAGCAGTTGATTAATTTGCTCCGCTCCAACATTTAATGATAATTTCCACAAAATAACGCCTTCATCAATCAAATAGACTGAATAAATTCGCTTCCCTGATTAAAATTATAACCAAAAATAAAAATAAAATAAATACATCGCTAAACTAGCGCCCCACAGCGTTACTTTCACGCATTGTCAAAGATAATGGCGGCGTTGCCATGGCGACGGATCATAAAATTTTACGATCCACGCCCCTGACGCGGGACAGCTTTGAAAACGGTTACTTCGAGTGCCTGAGTTCTATGGGATTAGAGATCTCAATTCGGCTTTCATATGAGCCATCTATTCGTATTGGTCTTTGGAGGGAGGTGTTGATGGCAGCCGAATTGTATTTAGCTGGCCAGTATCATTTAGTTATTTATTCTTCTTGCTGTCATTTAGTGGCAGCTTATTTAGACACAATTATGCCAATGTCATGTACAACGGTCGAATTTCCTGCAATTATACAGAGCTCATAAATGTTTTAATGAAATAAGTCAATGAAACATTTTCGGTTTTTTTCCGAACCTGTACTCATAAAACATGCCTGGAACTTTTACATAACTCGAAGGCAAATGATGTAAGTTTATGAATAAAAACAAAAACTACAATATGAAAGATTAAGAGTCACATCAGACACTTTTTTCTTGGTGTAGTTTTTCCGTTTAAATTCAGAAAGGAAAAGGCAAAGGTATTTATACCATGCAGTCAAGTCAGATGTTTTAAATGCAGACGATTCTATCTTCAACAAGATGGTGACTCTCTTGTTCAAGCTCTCTTGGGACTTTTTATGGCAAATAATACATCATATTCCGAGTGATTATTCATAACACTTCACCTATGCTGTTCAGCTACACTACATTACTTAAAATGTCACCTTAATTTGCACAATATAGGGCTAAACAACTTAGTATATGAATTAAGATAAGAATCACGACATGACATATCAAGACTTTTGTTTCAACTTCTACTATTTTAATAAATAGGCAAAGGTACTAGGACCATACAGCCAAAACGTCGTAATTTCACAATTTTATCCATTTATTAAAGGAAAACAATATCATTTATGTAACGAACATTTAATAATATATATGAAATATCAATTATTTCCTAAATTTAATTAATGAACACGTTATTAAAATAATTTCCATGTATATAAACAAAAGTTTTCGCCGTGAAAATTTTTACGATTTCTCATTAAAAGCGAGACGCCACGCTAAACTCATAAAACGTTATGTTTAAGGGTCTAAATTCCATCAAGTTCTGTCAGTTTACGACCAGGGGTTTGTTTATTACGCTTTAGGGGGCGGGGGTGTAACTTTAATTATTTTACAAAGTGCCACTGTTTAATTGAGTCGCCGCCATATTAGAAATTCCTTTTTTTACGATTTGATCAATACAGAGATATCATTTTATTATTATTATTTCAGGTGCATTTTTGGGGGTCGTTGACCGAGTGAATTTGGTGGTAAGGTGACATCTAAATAAAACGCCATCTTCAAATATAATGCATAATAAATGAAAGTCAGGACGTATTCGATATAGGACTCGTTTGAATTTATTTCTAAATTTCTAAGATTTATGCAGCGACGATAGCACACTATCGGTGTACGGACACCGCGTCAAGTTATGTGAGTTAGAATCGAATCCAACTGCTATGAGTTTTCGGTGAAGGAAAAAGTCATGATGAAACCACAGCGTGGTGATAGGGCTATTTCTAATGCCAATCTTGACAGTTCTTTTGTTAACGTGGTGTTTGAAATCCCAGTCTATACAGCCTTACACAACGCAACGCGCAAACGCATTACCCAGGCTCAGGTCAAAGGCGTGAGGGACACGTGGCGACTCATTGGGTGCTTATCACCCAACACTATGCACTAAAACGCATCACTTGAAAATGCCAGATATAGTCGCTAAAGAGGACTGAGTGGCCAAGTTTAAAAAATAAGAAGACGAACTACGGAGGTTTTGGCGGGATCTGGATCTGACATGTTAGGTTTTAGATCATAAATTTATGTTAATATACTCCATTATTATATTAAGTGGGCCGGCAAGACAGTTGCGACTGACGAAGGACATTTGCCCCTACGGCAGTCGCTACTGTTACTGTACTGTACTGAAACTTACCATCAGGTGAAATACAGTCATTACTTTGCCGAGATAGGATAAAAAAAAAAAATAACGTAGCATTCAAAATCCAATTCTTCACGGACTTACTCATCGCAAAAGGGGCGTGTGGTAAGTCACATCTGCTAATAAGCGCCCGACACTACCCACGAAAATGTAACTCGACGTCACTTCAAAACTCTCGTGTTGCCAGTAACCACGGACAGCTTTTGCATTTCTTGTAAAATCTATGGTCTACTTTTTTATTAAAGTGATGTTTTAATTCCTACACTTTACGGACTTCCTCATCGCAAGACAGGCGTGTGGCAAGCCACATCTGGTGTTAATCACCCAACACTACCCACTAAAACGCATGACGGCGAAATGAAGCGATGATAGCTCAGTGGTAGTGTGCACGACTTCGCGTCAAGGGACGTGGGTTCGAACCCAAGCACCTACAATGAGCTTGAGCTTTCGGTGAAGGAAAACATCGTGAGGAAACCATAGCATGGTGGTAGGGCTTTTTCTAATGCCCGCCTGGGTAGCTACCACCCTCTAGTTGTGAACCTGCCGCCAAATACCAATAGGTGTGTTCCGGCAGCAGCACTTGAGAGCCAGTTCCTCCACAGGTTTAGCGTGTCTACCAACTTGGGACGTATCGTCACTTAAGATCAGGTGAGATAATGGCCATAACACTAAACCTTAAGTATAAAAAAAAAAAAAAAAACAAACTCCCGTGTTGCCAGAAACTAGGAACAGCTTTCACAATACTTCTAGTTACTGGCGGGTACTTCTAGTTACCGGCGAATGCTAGCTACCACCCTCAAGTTGAAAATCTACCGCCAAACACCTATAGATGTATTCCGGCAGTTGCACTTAAGAGTCCGTTCGTTCACTAGACTTAACTATGTCCATCAGCTTGGGCCATATCGTCACTTTACATCAAGTAAGGCTGTGGCCGTAACGTTAAACCTATAACTTAATATAAATAAAAATGTGTTCGGGAATAAACTTGCATTCGAATTTTAAACAAGTTATCTTGAACCGATTCAGCTGAAATTTTTTATGCACGTTTGGTTCGGACTACACTTCATCACAGCCCCGGATCGGGGGAGGGGGCAAACCTGCCTGCCTGCAAAACTTCCCTGAGGGACCAGAAAAACATGTTTTTATAATTTTTCTAAGCAAAAGTGTATACAAGTAAATAGTTAAACCAGATCACCGTCTAAACAGTAAGCACTACTTACATAAGCCTAGCGTGAGAGCTCAGCTTCACCCATAACACTATGAAAGTGCTTAAAGCAAATTTAACTTTAAAAAGTTATTAGCCAATAGGTAATAAATTGTGTAAATTTATTATAGAATTCTTATTCTTATTATTATTTAATTATCTTATTATAATGCACGGTGGTAGGGTTTTCTCTAATGCCCGCCTGGCTAGCGACCACCCTCAAGTTGTAAACTTGCCGCCAACTTACCTCCACAGGCTTAGCGTGTCTACCAACTTAGGCAGTATCGTCACTTAAGATCACGTGAGATTATGGCCATAACGCTAAAACTTAAGTATAAATAAAAATCCAATCACAAAAATGCACCCCACTATATTTTTCCAATGTATTATAACAACTGATTTATCAAGATTTGTTTAATAATGATTAATTTGAATGATTAATGATAATTGATTGATTATCAAGGTTTTGCTCCGGTTCGAAAAAAAAAAAATAGTTCCGGGGCTGCTACATCGTTAGCTATGTGACGACATTGTAAATATCTTTGGATGTGAATCGCTATTGGCGTGCCTTGTCAGTAAATCGTGCAGCTTGCCGTGACGTTAAACGATACGACGCTCGCTTATACCGGCATGTGAACTCTGTCAACTCCTTTTTTGTACGAGTATACTAATCACTTCGCCGCTTGTTTATGTGAACTGTATACTATTTTATACCACGTTTCATGTATTGATTTTTTTATTGATCTAAAATTGTAACATGAACTCAAACGTTTCGCATCTACCGGCCGTCCCGCGATTTTTTTTTTTTTAGAAATATTGCAATTTAAGCTTGTTTTAAAAATGTTTTTTTATTAACTAGCTGCGACTGCGACTTCGTTCGTATTTAAAGATTACCCAATAGTTTCATAGTGATGAAGGGGACAGACAGACAAACAAAAAATCCAACTCCAAATATATACTTTTTAATATTTAATGTATAGATTTTCTACCATTACAGTTTTATTATATGTATAGATTTAATTTAATCGCTGTGTATTTCAGTTTTTCAATATAGCATAAATTATAGTATTAGGAAGGAAACGCCACACGTAAAAACATATATTTTATATTTGTTTTTATTTAGTATACATCGATGTTAACTAATATTATACATACGATAATAATTCTGTCATTCGGTTCCTAATCATTCCTAAACCGCCTAACCAATGTTGTTGAATTTTGGTACAGAGATAAATTGGACTCTGAGGTAGAACATAGGTTACTTTTGGTCGCGAAGGAAGTCGCGGGCACAGTTAGAGTTATATATGAATGAACGCAAATCTTAAGAAATGCTGAACCGGATTCAGTGTAATTCTATAGAAACCACAATAAGAAATCTTATCTGTGAGGCAGTACTCCGTCCATCAGAGCAGTTAATAAATAAATACTATGAAAGCCAAAAGGTTATAAACGAGCATGGGAATTAAAATTAAGTATTCCTCGCAGTCCAAATATTAATTAGCTCGCTGCCATCTTCCTGACATTCGGAACGTTATTACCTACGTGACTTGAATAGGGCCGACACAAGACGTATCGCGAACTAGAAAAACAAATCTATTATTTTCGGACTTAAATAGTTTTGTCTTTCGTTTGTTTGCTTTACATCTACCGCCTTTGATCTCTGGACCACCTTAAGGTGGACTGTTAGAGAATGCCTATATCATTAAGTCCACCATTATAGCAAAGATTAAGTATAAAATAAATAAATCAATATATATTATGTTCATTGGATATAATATTTAGAAGCGATGATAGCTCCGTTGGTAGTGTGTGGATGCCGCGTCAATGGACGTGAGTTCGAATCCATGCAACGCTTCAGTAAAAATATCGTGATGAAACCATTTTTTCTCTAGCCCGCCTGGTTGACTACGACCCTCAAAGTCAAAACCTACGTCCAAATACTACAGGTGTGTTCTGGTAGTCGCACTTGAGAGCCAATCCCTCCATTAAGAGCGTGTCCACCATCATAGATCATATTGACATTCGTGGTCATAACGTCAAACCTTTCAACTACTTAAAAAAAAAAAAAACGAATTAAAACATTTTTATCACAATGTGAAGGAAAAATCAAACGAAGCAGCCGGGCTTAAGTTAGTGATATTTATTATATTTAATTAAAAAAGTGAGAACAAAACAGAAGTATACAATGAATAGATTTATAAAATTAATTATAAAAGTTTTTATTTTTCGAACTGACGTACGCTGTTATCCTCAAGGGCTTTGACAGCTTCACGGAACTTTAATGACAAGACTAATGTGATCTTCAAATGGCATCCACAATTCAGTAATGGTAGGTAAATCGTGCCTGCCCTTATTCTAACTAGGTAAGGTTGGATGTTAGGTAGATAAAAAGAAATGTTATAGATTAATTGTAAACTAAAACTATATGAAAACCATTACGTTTTATCGGCTAGGCGGTGTCGTATAGCTAGGAATGGATTATTGTCAAAAAGACGATTACAACATACTAGATTCTACGTGCGGGTTCACTAGCGTTAATATTGATTTTGTCAAACAAAACGGATGACGCAATAAAAAGTTTCATACAAAGTTTATCCCTTTCTTTATCATAATTCCAATAAGTTTTTCGCGACAAAAAGTAGCCTATCACCGTCTGAAAAGGTCCGATTTACCTCTTTAGCAAAATTCATGACAATCGATACAGCGGTTAAGGCGTGAAATCGTAACAAACAAACTCACTTTCGCATTTATAATATTAGTAAGGATTATTGGCCGTTATTGTAAACTTTTTCAATACTGCTATGTTCCTAATAGCGGTAGTCTGATGTTAAATAGCCTAAAGCTTCCCTCAATGATTGTTTTATAATATACAAAAATATTTTTGTAATATGACTGGTAGTAGAAGATTAGCGGGTTGAAACAAAGAAACATTTCAGCTTTGTAATATTAATATAGATTTTGCTGTGAGAACACATAGTAACCTTTTTTATTTGTGCTTTTTATAATGAAATATATCATTTATTTTCTAGTTAAGGTTTTAACGTTTTGGCTCTCACCTGATACTAAGTGACGATGTGGCCCAATCTGCTGAATACAGTAAACCTGTGGCAGGGCTGGCTCTCAAGTGCAACTGTCGGAACACACCTATTGGTAACTAGCGGAAGATTTTTTTAATATTTAAGGCTTAGCGTAATGGCCGTAATCTCACCTGATCGTAATTGACGAAACGGCCTAAGTCAGTAGACACGCTAAACCTGTGAAGGAACTGGCTCTCAAGTGTAGCTGCCGGAACAAATCTATTGACATTTGACGGCAGATTTTTAACTTGAGGGTAGCTAGCTAAGCGGGCATTGGAGGATGCTCTACCACCATGCTATGGTTTCCCCACGACGTTTTACTTCACAGAAAGCTCAAGCTCATTGTAGGTGGATTCGAACTCACGTCCCTTGACGACGAGTCCGTACAGACTACCACTGAGTCACAATCGCTTCGAATTGTGCGAAGGACTACGTGATATATTGTTTACCACTTTCGCGACCGCCTGTACACGGCGCAGCTGCCGTAAACAGCTTTTCCGTGGAACTCTGCGTCACGTTTCTTCCAACGCGACAATAATAATATTACCCGAAACGTGTAGTTGTTTTATTTGTTTAACACCAGCGCGTTGGAAAGAACAAATTGCTTTTCTGTAACACAGGGTTGCGATATTACAAATAGTTGGTTAAACTATTTAGTGTTGGTAAATCATTAACATAAGCTGGCATTTTCGTCAATAGTTACTTAACCACGTAATAATATCTAAAAGCTAAAGATTTTTATTTTGTTAAGTTCTAATAAACAAAATTTTATTTCATCGTAAATGAATGGTAACAGATTCTTCCGATCCGTTTTCTATCTGATTCGAATGATGCACTATGATGTATATAGTTCGTATTCTCATTTTTTTTAGATACAACATTTGTACTTTCCAGCGTCGATATTATTTATATTTATATTTTAAAGCAGATCTTAAGCACTAACAGTCGGATCAATCTTTCAGGAAGGCTTTTGGGGTATTAAACATCACGCTACTATCGATAATAGCTCAGTGGTAGTGTGTACGCCTTTGCGTCAAGGGACGTGAGTTCGAATCCAATCACTTGCAATGAGCTTGAGCTTTCAGTGAAGGAAAACCACAGCATGGTGGTAGGGCATTTTCTAATGCCCGCCTGGCTAGCTACCATACTCAAGTTGGAAATCTTCCGCCAAACACCAATACGTGTGTTCCGGCAGTTGCACTTGAAAACCACTTCCTCCAAAGGTTTAGCGTGCCTACCATTTTTGGCCGTATCGTCAAGATCAGGTATGACTATGGCCATAACGCTAAGATTGAACTATAAAAGAAAACCTAAATTTGCCTGATGGCACATGTAGGACAAACCATAGCTTCGCAAGTATATTCCACATACCTAATAAGGACCTATGATAGAGCTATAAACATGGATTCTAAAGAAACCCAAGAATAATTCCACTCCACCGCCAAACTGCGCGTACACTGCATAAAGCTACACACTAAGGACTTGTAACACTGCTGTAAATTTAAAAGCTTCCTAAACTCCTTTCCACAAATTCTAATGAGGTCAGGCCTAATTATATCAAATTTCAATTCATACCGATGCCTCCAACGGTATGATTGCGTTTAAAAATAATTAGCCAAGGTATATATATGGTGTTTCACAAAAGTACGGGTACTTCGACCGACAAAAAAACAAGTTAAAACAAGGGCTCGGCTCAGGGGGGAGACACCGTGCCCTATTTAGGTCGGCACGTGATCCAAATACGTGATCCGCTGTTTTATTCTCGCAAAAATCGAATTCCCTCAAGATGGACGGGTTTCGTTTCTCAAATGCGTCTTCTAACGCGTCACCTTATTCCCTGGAATCTGCTAGGGTATTTGCAAACGTTCAGTCGTCGGCTATAGAAGGTTTTTATTACAATTAACTAGCCGTGCTCGCGGCTTCGTGCGCGCGATATTGAATTTTATTTAATCTAAAGATCGCCTGAACGTTTCATCATAATTGGTCCAACCGTTTTGATTTTCCACAAATTTACAGAGAACGTACATATACACGTGAATTTTTATAAATAATACTTATGAATTTAAGTCAATATAGGAACGAGGTTTTGACTGGATTTAAATCTTGGATGTATTAAAAATTAAAGGATTAGCGTTATGGCCACAATCTCACCAGACTTTAAGTGACGATGTTGCGCAAAATGGTGGACACGCTAAGCCCAGTGAAGAGATGGGCTCTCAATTGCAACTGCCGGAGCTCACCTATAGGTTTTTGGAGACAGATTTTCAGCTTGAGGGTAGTAGCTAGCCAGGTGGGCATTAGAAAAATCACTACCACCACAATAGTTCAGTGACACTTTCATTATTTTATTAGCTCTGCCTGCGACTTCTTTCGAGTGGAAAGAAAAATTATTTAATACATTATCAAATATAAAAATAATCTTTGAAATTCGATTAGTAGTTAATAAGATCAACGCGTTCAAATAAAAAAAAAAAAAAAACAAACTCCTCGCTTTGTAATAGTAAATATAAGACGTATAGACAACATCGTTGACGTTACATTTTTAAGAAACGACAAGCAAAGACCATCTTGCAAACTTAAACTCTAAATCCATGACTGCTTAGAATAAAGTCTACCCTAAAATAAAGACATTCGCCTAAAAACCGGGCCATATCTCGGCATCTCAGAACACATTGGTTTTCCGGTCACACATTATGTAGATTTCTCAGGGGACCTCTACGTAATGGAGTTTTGATCGCCATACCTATATCCTGTTTTGTCGTGTGTACAGGAGAAATAACATCCTCGTTGTTCCTATTACACTATGCTAATGTGCTCCATATTCGTATAATGGAAGACTTTTATTTATTGCTATCGTTTTCCCCCACTTCCTAGTAGTTAAATAACTCGACGTCAACGCCATTTATCGCATTTTCATTCATTCGCAAAGTATTCAAAAAGAACGACATGTATTTTCCTAATTCTCATGTTACATCCTTTCGCTATCCCGGAAGAACTCTTTTCTTACTATCCGATAATAACTATCCTTTACGATAAGTACAGTAGGAAATTTCATGTCGAATAGAAGAGTTATTTCGCAGTTTCTTTTAGTTAAGATTTAGTGTTATGTCCTCTATCTTATCTGATGTTAAGTGACGATGTGTCTGAAGGTGGTTGACACGGTAAGGCTAGTGGAGCCACTGGCTCCCAAGTGCAACTGCCGGAACACACCTTTAGGTGTTTGTTGGTAGATTTGCAACTTGAGGGTGTTCCTCGTCAGGCAACCGAATAATCCCTAGCTTAATGCCAAAGTTAGATGCATACAAGGAGACAAAGGGCCAATAATTAAAAATCACTATTTTGTAACTCATATATTATAATAATATTAATAACTTTAATGATCCTTTGTATTTTTTACAATAATACAATAAGTAAGTATAATTTTAATTATTTCTTTGACACCGGTAAGCTTTTACACGCAGCTTCGTTCCCAGTTTCCTTTCCAATATCCCATAATTATAATATTTCAGTATTTCCACGTTCAAACAGATTTAGTAAAAAGGCCACTTCATTACCAGAACATTGCAGTGAGATTTTCTAAGAACTAGTCGTCTTAGTTTTAAAACGAAATATAGGGTCCATTAATAGCAGTTTATTCGTTAAAAAACATTATCATAAGTATATATTAATATCCCATTAAAGACTCTAATAATATAGCTTCAGTACAATACATGTTCTGTATTATTGTATTTATGCTTCAATTTTCATAGTTTTCATATTTATTCAATAGCTAAAACCATGGAAAATCAACAATACAGGAATCGAACAAAGAAATCCGAAAAATTTCATAACGGACCTAGACGCAAAACAAACGAGTCGAAGTGGAATGCAAACTGAACAATTGTGAACCCCGAATAGCGATCTAATTCTCTAAACGGATCGGCATAGAAAAAAAAAGAATCTCACATAGCGGACTTATCAATAATTCGACGGGAGAATTTTTGCAAACGGCAACACAATGGTCCATCAATCCGCCCGGAACAAAAAGCTAGCGACACTAACATTTCGGATGGAACAAAAGCGCGCGGAAAAAACGGCGCCATTTTCTGTCGCGAGAAATATATGACGTTTGCATTTTTTTTTTACATATTTCGTCGCGTTCACCAGAAAAAACATTTATATCTAAGAAATATCATCAAATAGTTTAGTGGTAATTCATGTATGTTTTGCGTACAACAGTAAATTATATACGTTTTTACAAATGAGTGTAATGAAATCTTACTTCAGCATTCTTTTTTTCTATTAAAAATATTTTTTGTAGCGCAGAAAACGATCTAATAAATTAACTGATTGCCAATTGCAATGGCAAAGATTAGGCTGGTTATAATAAATATCTTAATTAATCTATATCTATACTAATACTATAAAGCGGGGAAGTAAGTTTGTTTGAACGCGCTAATTATATGTACTATCTGTCAAATTAAAAAAAAAATGTTTAGAATTTGATAGAGCTATAATTAAAGTCGGCTTTAGGCTATTTACATCACGCTACCGCCAATAGGAGCAAAGCAGTATTGAGAAAAATAATAATTATTATATAATTTTAAATTCCACACGAATTCACGGACACGGATAATAAATGCTAATTGCTAATCTTTAATATTACGCTACCACAAGTGCTATAAAGCTAAGCCGTATTGAAAAATCTACAAAAGCGGACAAAAACTATTTAATAATTTTAAGTCTAACGCAAACGAGGTCTTGGTCATAGCTAGTGTAAACAAAAATACCAGAAAATCCAATTTTTTTTAAATGGAATATGAGGCAAACGAGTAAGCTTATCACCTGATGGTAAGTGATCACCGCCGCCCATGGACACCCACAACACCAGGGGAATCGCAGATGCTTTGCCGGCCTTTATGGAAGGGACTGGCTCTCAGTGCAACTGCCGGAACACACCTATTGGTATTTGGCGGCAGATTTTTAACCTTAGGGTGGTAGTTAGCCAAACGGGCATAAAAAAAAGTCCCACCGTCATGCTATAGTTTCCTCACGATGTTTTCCTTCACAAAAGCTCAAACTTATTGTAGGTGGTTGGATTCGAACTCACGTCCCATTACGCTGCGTTCCTACACACTACCACTGAGCTATCATCGTTTTTTTCGCATGAGTATTCGTTCGTATCAATCATAAAACGTTCGCATAGAGAAACATACGCCATGTTGCATGCGGAAACGGAAATCATTGTTCCACTGTCGAAATATAGTCATTGTCATTCCACTTCTATTCAATACAAGCCGTTGAAATATTCAAAAAAACCTTAACCAGTTTTCTGTATGTATAGCTATTATAGGATTAGCGTTATGGCCACAATCTCATCTGACATTATTTCGCGATATTCCAAATGCAATTACGCAAACACTCATAGGTTTGCATGACAGTCCTTTTATGTAATATTGGCTGTCAGTCGTCATATGATAACGCCGGGTTGTGTTATTTTTTATTTAGCCTCTTTTCTGGAAAATGTCATATATTGTATGTCATGTATTATATTCGATTTTTGTCCCCCCTTTTTATTAATTTAACTCTTCTGTTTAGTTCTACTCAATAAATGTTTATAATATGATAAATATAATAATAATAATAAAATATGATGTGTCCAAAGATGGCGGACCTGCTAAGCCTAGTGACGGAACTGGCTCTCCAGGCTATGAACTGCAACTGCTGGAAAACACCCAATTGTATTTAGCGACAGATTTTCAACTTGAGAACGTTTGCTATCAACTTACTATGGAATCATTACAATATTTTTCTCATAATAGTTCAAGCTCAATGAAGGGATTTGAACACACATTCATGGACGCAGTATTCATATAAGGAACTGGTTCTCAATCGCAACTGACGGAATACACCTACAACACGTATCTGTCAGCAGATTTTTAAATTGACGTTGGTAGCTAGCCCGGCGGTACTTAGAAAAACCCTATCACTGTGCTATGGTTTCACCACGATATATTGCTTCATCGAAAGCTCAAACTAGTTGCAGGGATTCGAACTCACATTCATCGACGCGGTTTCCATACACGATACCACTGAGACAACAGTTTTTATCTAGAGACATGGTGGCCCTTACATTGAATTTTGCATAATTACGTGTTTTGGCGAACTACCACTGCACGTCCTTGTGTTTTAATTATTGAATAAAAAAAAGGCCATAAATCCTTCACTTCTTACCGGAGAGTTTTGTAATTCCTAAGTAAAAACTATTTATTATATTTTATAAAAAAAACTAGCATTTACCTGCGGCTTCGCTCGTGTTAATAATGATTTTTATCAAACAAATCGGATGACGCAATAAAAAGTTTTATACAAAGTTTATCCTTCTCTTTACTCCACTTTCAATAAGTTTTTCGCGAGATGAAATAGGCTATCATCGTCTCCAGGTTCCCATCTAACACTATACAAAAAATTATCGTAATCGATTCAGTGGTTTAGGCGTGAAAGCGTAACAAATATACAAACAGACGCACTTTCATATTTATAATATTACTAGCCGTGCCCCGACTCCGTCGATCACGTGGAACTAAAATTTTATTTAATCATTTTCATAAAAAATATGTTATATAGTCTATGTTACTCAGGGCTGATGTAGCATTCTAATAGTGAAATAATTTTTGAAATGGGTCCAGTAGTTCTTGAGTTTATTCGTTACAAACAGAAGTACAAATCCTTCCAGTTAGTATAGATTATGACATGTTGTTCATAAATAACCATTTATCGATTAAAATAGTGGCTATTAACATACTACTTCTAAGTTAATTTTTTATAAGGTTAGAAAAATATATATTTTGAAGATTTTTGGCAATTACGATGTTTTTCCTAAAAAAGTTGGATATATGATGTAAACAAAATTAGAATAAATATAGTTTTTTTCGTGTTGGCACCCAAATGTAGGTAACATTTGCAATTAATAATAATTTACTAAGTTCCCGAATCAACATTATCTACTATTTGTTAAAGATAAAATTTTATTTCGATAAAATGGATAGCTCAGTGGTAGTATGTACGACTTCGCGTCAAGGGGTGTGTGTTCGAATGCAACCACCAACAATGAGCTTGAGCTTTCGGTAACGAATAACATCGTGAGGAAATTATAGCTGGTAGTAGGGCTATTTCTAATACCCGCCTGGCTAGCAACCACCCTCAAGTTGAAAATCTGCTGCCGAATACCAATAGGTCTCTTCATGCATCTGCACTTGAGAGCCAGTTCTTTCCAGGTTTAGCGTGTCTACCAACTTGGGCCGTATCATCACTTAAGATCAGGTGAGATTATGGCCATTATGCTAAAACCTCGACTATAAAAAAACGCCTTTCAGAACTTAAATGTGTCATATTTTATATTAGTCATGTCTGTGACTTCGTTTGCGTGGTGCTAATATCTTATTTAATAATTTATTGCTCGGGTTGTAACTTTTTTCGATACACCTTTGCTCCTATCGGTGGTAGCGTGATGTTAAATAGCCTAAAACCTTTCTTAGTGATTTCTCTATGATATCAAGATAGAATATCAAGATTTTTGAACACCGATTTCTAGTGTCTAAGATAACAGTGTTCGAAAGAAAAAAACCTTTTACTCTTTATAATATTCATTAATATGTTGTAAATAAAAGTGCAATGAATAACGCTTTTTTTCATGTTCTCAATAAAATGTTAACACGTTTGCAATTACCACAGATCAACGAAATTCCCGAATCGACAATTATTTATTTGTTACAACAAATAAAAATGTTTCATTCAAAATAACCGAAAAAATATGTTAACGTCATTTATATTTTAAGCACGTATTATTTAATAAAACTTAATTTTAAATTAGAAGATGTTGGTCATTTTAGCATTAGAGGAGGCCTTAGTCGATATAAATTTTCTACTCCATAGTGAGTTTTAGTAGTAAGAGGTTTTCTCCAGTAAATGTATGCGTCGTACTAGTACTATGGTGGAGTCATCAAGTGGCAATGTCTATTTCTAAGCTAGTGATGTAGACAAGTTTTATGTTTTTTAATAACTATTTTTTTAATCTGTATTACAATTATAAAACGGAAACGTTTATCCGTTTGTTTCATTCTTAGGAATTACCCTTAAAATTTCAAAAAATATTATTATATTTGTTCGATCAAACACTGAAGAAGGTTTTAGGCTTTTTAATATCGCGCTACCATAAATATGAGAAAGTCTGTGTTGAACGAAAGTACAAAAACGGGCACAATTTATGAAATAATCTTTAGTCAGACGTGAACGAAGTCGCAGGCATATCTTGCATAGTATAAATTGACAAAAACAACATCAAATACGAAGAGCCATCAGGGTTCCGAAGCTCTCAGTGACACAAAGTCTATAGACACAATAACAACATATTGACAGATCTAATATCTTTGTTTACCATGTTTCACTTTCATCCTTATATTAAAATCAATCTATCACGATGTTCCACTGTGTGTGTATTAATCACAACTTACTACTCATACAATAAGTGTTGTATGAGTTTAATATACAGATACTATTGTAGAAGAGCTTAGTCAAGTAAAAGGAAAAGATGAAGGTACAAACATAGTATATTAGCTTTGTAGAGGCTAACTTATTTCGCAATCAACAATCTACATTATTGTATGAAACAATTTAGTAAAGAAAACATGTGATTTTTAGCAAACCAATAGAAGCACAGTATAAGTAAGCCATTTTGCAACAAACGTTCTAAAATTCATACGTTAATTCTAAGGTCGATGAAAATATATCGATAACACAAAATAAATATACAGCCATCCCGAAATTATTGTGAGTGTTCGCTCCGGCGCGTCTCGTCGCCTCGCTCCATGAATAGCGAAGCATTCTTTTGTGCTGTCCCCTTCGCATTATATGCGTGTGACAAAGACTGAGCTATATCCGTGGATATGCACCAATAGCCGCTTAATCATTGCGAATATTGAGACGTTTTGATTTGGAGGAAGAGATATTGCAAATAATTGTTTGTCTCGAACACCTACTCCTTTCTGTTTTTTTTTTCTCTTAGTACTAACATGTTTAGATACAATTATGCTAATGTCATGTAATTAGATTAGATACATTGCTAAAATATTCTGAAGTTCATGATTTATTCAACACAGTAACAGGGTAGCGATTCTCTTGTTAACACTGTCCAGGGTTTACAGTTTTACCCATGTTTACAATTTACTAGACTTTACCCGCGCGTCTGCTCACATTAAAATTGATTAAATCATAAGCAATTATCCCTTAAACTTTGAACCAAATCAGATGAGGCAATAAAAGTTGCATACGAAGTTTATTGCTCTCTTTACCCCACATCCTATAAGTTTTTCGCGAAAAAAAGTAGCATATCACTGTCTCTAGGGTCCCATCTATTTCTATGCCAAAATTCATTATAATCGATTTAGTATTAGTAAGGAAGTAAGGATAAAGATAGGTTCAGTATTGTGATTACAACCTCACCTGATTTTAACTGACAAAATGGGCCAAGATGGTGAACACGCTAAGGTTAGTGGACGAACTGGCTCTTAAGTGAGACTGCTGAACCACACCTATATGTATTTGGCGGCAGATTTTCAACTTGAGAATGGTTGCCAGCCAGGTAGTCATTAGAAAGAACCCTATTACCGTGCTATGTTTTCATCACGATGTCTTCCTTCGCCGGAAGTTCAAACTCATTGTAGGGATTCGAACTCACGTCCATCGAAACACGCTAAGCTTAGTGGAGAAACTACCTCTTAAGTGAAACTGCTGAAACACCTTCATGTATTTGGCGGTATTTCAACTTAAGGGTGGTGGCTAGTAAAAAAAGCCCTACCACCATGCTAGGTTTTCATCACGACGTCTTCTTTCACCGAAAGTTCAATCTCATTTATTGTAGGGGTTTGAACTCACGTGATGGCTTCGACAATCTATCCTACATTTGACGACAACTCTTAATAACGCTATTATATATAAATGTTGCTATATAGAAAACACGGTGTATTTTATGAAAAAAAAAACATTATCAACGTAGAAAAAGGTATAAATAAACACGATCGGGTTTCTCGCCGGACCCTTTCGATGACTGGGTTGTTTCCGATCCGGTAATAGACATTCATTACTGACTAAATGAAATAAAATATACTAAGTCTTTTTAAGCGATGATAGCTCAGTGGTAGTGTGTACGGATGCCGCTTCAAGAGACGTGAGTTAGAATCCATCTACAATCAGCTGATGAATGAATGATGGCAAGGCTTTTTCTAATGCCTGTATGGTTAGCTACCACCCTAAATTTGAAAATCAGCCGCCAAACACCAATAGGTGCGTTACGGCAGTTGCATTTGAGTGTCAGTCCCTCCACAGGTTTAGCGTGTCTACGAACTTGGTCCGTATATAGTCACTTAAGATCAGGTGAGATTATGGCCATAAAATCTATATACTAAAACAATAAAGGAAACTTTGGTATATAATATTTTGTAGTAAAACGAAGAGCTAAGTAAAGCGAGAGGACTACCTACTTGCAATGAGTTGATCAGCGGATGAGCGTTGTTGAGCGATCTCGAGCTGGACTATCACTTTTACACTTTAATTTTCACAACATTGTCCATACAAACACTGAGCCAACGCCGATTTATTATATTAACTGTTCATATTTGTATTTTTCACAATGTTCGTGTTAGCGTCACCTTGAACTTTCACGTTTATCCTTACTAATATTATAAATGCGAAAGTGAGTTTGTTTGTTACGCATTCACGCCTAAACTGCTGAATTGATTTTGATGTATTTTCATATAGAGATATATGAGATCTTGGAGACGGTGATAGGCTACTTTTTCTCGCGAATTTTTTCAAGTCATGTAAAGAGAGATGTTTGTATGAAACTTTTTCTTGTGTCATCCGATTTGTTTGAAAAAATATATATTAACGCGAGCTATACTGCGGGTAAAAGCTAGTACGTCATAAGTGTCAGACGTCAACTGTCATAATTTGTAGACAGAACCACAGACTATGACAACTGTGCACCTGCGCTCACGTCACGACGATCCAGCATGAACAAAATCAATGTTATGGCCTTTTTACGGTGGTGGTAGAAATCCATATACGGACCTCCTCATCACAATGCACAAATGTACTACCTGGGCTAAGACTGACGCGAGGCGTGTGTGTGTGTATGTGTATGTGTGTGTGTGTCAGAACTGTCAAAGTATCCACTAAATAGCACCACGGCGACATTTAAGTAGCCAGAGAGTAAGGACAGCTTTCAATCTTGTTTTAATAGGCCTGTATCTATAAGGGAGCATAGGTATCATAACCCCCACGCCCTAATAACTATAATTCTGAGTTACAGTAGCAAATTCTATTTTTTTTCGAACTTCTTCTTTTTGGCCTAAGAACCTTTGTCTTAAGAACAACTTTCAACAGTTTCATCACAATCTGACCAATGGTTTAGGAACGCTTTAAGGATAAAAATACATAGAAATATTCGATTTTATTTATATATATATTAGACTAAATAACATACCTTCTGCTGCAAAAACAGTTCTAGTACCTGAAAAACAATATTAGAAAACGTTAAAACAGATTATAAATTCGTTTTAATCTATAGGTAAACTAAAAATGAGACTAGGCCGTATGTATACATATAATATTTATTACAAATTATAATTGCAGTATCGTTTTTTATATTTTATATTTACAAAATAAAAAGTTGGACAGTCTTTTCTACGAGTATCACACTTAAATTAATGTAGATGAAATTTGACACAGTATAACTAACATTGTAGATCAATATATGGGATATTTTATCACATAAAATAAAAGATTATTTCAGAATCTATATATATAAAAATGAATCGCCAAATTATATGTACGCAAAGAAATTTCGAACGACCGTAACAAATTGAATAATTCTTTTTTTATTGTGTTCGTTATAATCAGGACAAGGTTTGTATAAAAAAAGAACTCATAGTTTTTATTCGCATAATATGAAAAGTAAGTGAGTAAATAGGAGAGAAGGCTGATATATCTTTTTTTAATAGTTAGGGCGTTGCGTTATAAGCATAATCCCACCTGATTTTAAGTGACGATACGGCTCAAGTTGGTAGACACGCTAAACCTGACACCTGACAGGCCAGCATGACAATGGCGATTGGCAATGGATTATTGTTCTCTCGATGATCGCTGCTGTTTTTGGACTATGCTGTACTTAACATCAGGTAGAGTGCAGTCACCTGGCGAGCTACCATAAAAAAAAACCTTAGGAGGAACTGGCTCTCAAGTGCAACTGCCGGAACCCACCTATTGGTAATTGGCGGCAGATTTTTAACTTGAGGGTGGTAGGTAACCAGGCGGGCATCAGAAAAAGCGCTACCATCATGCTATGGTTTCCTTCACCGAAAGCTCAAGCTCATTGTAGGTAGTTGGATTCGAACTCACGTCACTTGACGCAAAGTCGTACACACTACTACTGAGCTATCATCGCTTCTACATATATCAAACTGAATTACCGTTCGTTCGTCTCACTGAAACTCAACCTTGTAGGTGATACAAAATTCACCGGGTCAGCTAGTAGAGAATAAAACACGAATTTCTAACACGGTTTGATCACTTGTTATGAACATTGGCTCATATGTCATTTTTGCATGGTACAGCTGAACACGATATATGCTGGTAAGTCAAATTATTGATTCTCGAAAAGAGCAGAAACAAGCTAGAGAAAGAACTAGAAGAGCAGTAATAAACTGAGTAAGGTTTGTTTAAAAAATATATCTTTCCTACATGCTCGCAGAGCCGCGGGCATAGCTAGTATAAATATATACACGTTCTTCTGTATAACGAGACCCTAAACATCAAGCGGCTGCAGCACTCGAAACTTGTCAAGCATCGCGGCGATTCGTTAGCGTACCGTGGCGCGCGACCGCGACTGGGAACGCTTTAATTGCGTTTATGTTACATAATATGTTGATTTACTAAGTGCTTAAACCGCTGGAACGTGAAAAATACAATTTTTGAAATAAATTTTTCGCCGCCATTTTTATTATGTAGGACGCAAATTATGGCCATCGAGACTAAGGACACAAAAATAATCAGCCAAATCGTAAATTTAGTTTTTTTGTTCCTTAATACATTGGACCTATGTGTTTTACCTATCGATAAAAAAAAATGTACAAAATCGTATAATGTACAAAATGTATACAAATAAGTGCACAATTTCACTTTCGGATTTACCTAAATAGGTCTTGATCTGTCATGTTGTGATTTTTATTTTTATTCATATACTTAGTTGTTTAGCCGTATATTGTGTAAATTAAGGTGACATTTTACGTAATATAGTGTAGCTGAAGAGCATAGGTGAACTGAATTGTCAATAATTATTCGGTACATGATATATTAGTTGCCACACAAACTCCCAAGAGAGCTTAAACAAGAGACTGACTATCTTGTTGAAGATAGTATCGTCTGCCGAAATTCCCAAATCTTATTACTTGAAAATGGCTGTAATAGTCTAAGTTAGTGAGACTAAAAGAAGAAGACTACGAGACTTAACTGTACTCACTACATCCCTAAGAGCTATATTGCTTCCTTGTTTGTAAATAATCCAAAAACTGCTTTTTTTATCTTTAATTTAGAAGTACGACAAAGTGATATTTCTGAAACCGATAGTAAGCACAATACACTACAAATACAACCGCACCGACAAGACAACGAGACATTTACAGTGCGTCGAGGGCAGGGTCGTTGTTTTCTTTATTTCTTACCTATTTTACATGATGGAAACCCCAACATAATGCTAAAAAGAACAACGAAATACCCGCGACACCCATTGACACTCGCCTCTCAAAAACCGTATTAACACAAAAAAAAGTAACTTGAACAAGTTTATCACCCAGTGTCTGGTAGTTCAGATTCCTAATCCACTACAGAGACAATCGTCTCTGTAATCTGTTCCCGTAATTTGACTATATTAGTATAAGTATACAAAATGGCGCCGGGTGGGAACCATTTTTGAATATCGATCACAGTAACCGTCTCTGACATATCAAAATAAACTGCAAAAATATTCATTTGAAATTCGAATATAGAGAAAAAATATTCGAAGTTACCGGAGCCGTTACGTGTTTCAAAATTCGTTTTACATGATTTGAGAAAATGAGGTTACACTTCTATGTGTTAGAGTTGAATTTAGATTGTTTCAAAAGGTTTAAATGTAAATTGACAAGTGGTATAAACTATAAGCGACTACGATTCAATTTCCTTTAATTTTACATGATACTAGACAAGATCGCCTGATTGTTTCGATGACTGGATTGTTTCCGACCTGGTAATAGACATTATTTATCGCCTAAGTAAGCTGTAAATAATTGGCGTTCAGTTTGATTATTTCTTAATCTTAATTAATATTATAAATACAAAAGTCTATTTGTTTGTTTGTTACGATTTCACGCCTAAAACAGTGAATAGATTATGATGAATTCTACTATAGAGATAGATAGGAATCCGGAGACGGTGATATGCTACTTGTTATTGCAAAACCTTATTGGAAGTGGAAACTTTGAATGAAACATTTTATTGCGTATGCCGATTTGTATGACAAAATCAATTGAACGCGAGCGAATCCGCATATAAAATCTAGTATACTATAAATATTGTTTAGTCTGAACATAGATATTGAAAACGACAATATTTTCTTTATATAAATAAAGATCTTTTTAGAACGTGAATTTTAGTAGTCGAATTTTACTTTTTCGGCTTATTTTTGTTTTAATTATTTTGCGGTTTATAATTTCTATTACATAATCAAAACGTGACCATAATTTCGCCTATCGCGTTGAAAATAAGCTCAAATGACATTCGGAATATTGTAACACTGGATTTTTGTACATAAAAGTAAAAAGGAGGAAGGAAGGAAGGCCTACAACGTTCTACGCACTTTGTTATCCACTAGGTTGTATTGTATTTACGCCAACGTCGCGTATGTAATCAATTAAATAATATGATTATGTTACCGGTAATACTAACACATCCTTAAGAATTTATATAGTATGAATAAATATATATTATGAATATGAATATATTATAAAGCGATGATAGCTCAGTTGGTAGTGTGTAAGAACGCCCCGTCAAGGAACGTGAGCTTTCTGTGAAAGAAAATATCACGATGTAACCATAGCATAGTGGTATGGCTATTTCTAATGTCTGTCTGGATAGTCACTACCCTCACATTGAAAGTCTGCCTACAAATACCTTTAGGTGTGTTCCGGCAATTACACTTAAGAGCCACTTCTATACTAGGCTTAGCATGCCCACCATCTTGGGCCACATCATCATTTAACATCTGGTGAGATTATGATCACAACGCTGAAATCTATGAACTTTAAAAAAATGTTATTTGATTATATTAATAGTCGGAATAAAGTTTAATAATAAAAAATAAAGTGTGAATGATAATTATCTAAAATAAACTTTAAGTGGTAATTTTAAAGGGAATTTTTTATCACCGCTTAAGCGTATAACTTGTCCGAAACGGGTGAAAGTCAGGAGTCGTAAACATGTCTGTTTTTATAGTTCGGCTCCCCTGGTATAGTCGGGCGCGGGCAGGTTGCGAACCCCTGATCGTAGGGGTGGCGCGACGCATCGAAAGCTCACTGGCTTTTCTCTTTGTCTGCTTAGTTGGGGTTTGTTAGCGTTAATTCTCTGATTACTTATCTGTTTCGCTGATAGTTTATTTGGCTGTGCTGTTTCTTGTACGTACTATGTTTTATTAGCGCGGTCAATGACCGTTGTTTTTGACTTCCACTACATTTTTAAATTGTATTATTTGGAACGCGGAAAGAAACGGGGAACGTATTCACATAAATTATTACTTTTTTTTTATTAAGCTGCGGTCCGTGGACTTAAAAAGCATCCTTTTTACATTTTATCAAACTCGTATAATTTTTTCAAGGAAAAATTCTTTAACACTGTATTTTTAGAAAACCAATGTTAGTTTTACCAACCAAATCTAATTTAGAAATATGTATGTACGTAAGTACGAATATTTATTTTATTCATTTTGACTACATTTGCTGAATTTAATATACTGTTCGTTATTAGCTGGTTAGCTGGAAGAAAATGCCTTATGGCATTAAGCTCGCTAGTGTAAAGCTATAACTCAATAGCGTTGTTTTTCTGAGCAACGTACCTTGCGTGCCTTTTTCTTTGATAATCGTACCTAAGGAATGAACTTCAGTCTTGCATCTTATAGACGCTGTGTTTTTAAGTAACCTTGTAAAATTAATTGGTCTCTTTTTTTGACGCTATTAATAATTTGTCTAGGTTAAAAACGATGGCGCCGAGGGCGTGCCCTACCTGCGTTTACGGATATTAGAGAAGTATCTCTACACACAACAGCACGTAAATAAACCTTTTGCAGTATATATTAGCGCTAACAGATTACTATTACTGGAGTCAAATATGTTAAATAATTTAGACGAGCGACAGCGTGTCAAGGCAAGTTCAAGCTAATAGAACTGACGAACAGCACCGTGTGTAATATTACACAAACTCAACGGATAGCGACCATATATTGTTTAAGACTGAATCTAATGGACCAGGGCATGTTCCATGGAATCTTGGCTGCACCTGGAAGTGATGAACCCAAGATTTTATGGAATTTTGTGATTAAATCTGAGTAGTTTGAGGACATATTTGACTGTAATTATATTTTGCACATACTATAAGGTAAGGGTACGATGGGACTGACATGTTTTCTTTGGACTAAAGTCCCTGAAATAAGTAAAGACAACAAAAACAAACATTTGGAGCCACTTTTGATACCCTCGTAACTCGAAAACTATTAAATATAAACATGTCAAATTTTACTCATATATTGATTTATATATTTATATTAATATATAGTTATTTAGATATTAAGGACCAAAAATTGCTTTTTATAACACTGACCTATAGATCAAAACTGTAACCCACTTCCAGGTGACCTAGAAAGCTCAAATTTGTCATCGAAATAAATAGTTAGGTCAATACAAAGGAAAAAATCAGAAACTAGTAAATTTCTATCAAGTATCATGTATTATATAATGATTTCTTATGTTTACGCGAATATTATTCATCGAAATAAAACTAATTTAAACGGACTTCATCGCGGTTATTTATTAAATTTGATCCCGACGTTTCCAAAGCTTTTCAGCCTTCGTGGTCACGGGGCGGACTGAGGTGTAGGTTGTCCAGAAAAGTTCATGTTACTATCTACCTTAAATTTAATTTTTGTTATTCATAGAGTTCCGATCTACGCAGAAAGAGCTCACAGTGTCTTGAGGTCTGGTAATTGGTCTTTTGGGTTCCGATTTAATTAAATGTATAATCGGATCCCAGGCTTGTGCTAGCTTCCAACCATCTTCTCTATTGAAATTTGGATGTTTTTTAATTTCAATAGCCTCACGAATCATCCTAGGTAGGAATCGGTGTTCTTTGGCAAGGATTTGTGGCTTGTCGAATGTAAGATAATGTTTGGAGCCTTCTTCTGAAATATGACCGCGAAGGCTGAAAGCTTTCGAAACGTCGGGATCAAAATTAATAAATAACCGCGATAAAATCCGTTTAAATTAGCTTTATTTCGATTGTATTATATTTTTCAATTGATTGATTCTATTAGGAACACTTACTTATTACAGCACTCAAACGCCGAAACTATTGAATTTACGAAAAAAATGTAAGGACATAAATGGTAGAAAATTTTCTCTAGTTTAATTTGTATTTATCGTAGATTGAGTCGGAAAGAAGATATCGTCAAAAAACTACTATTGAACGCCATTTTTCCAATATGGCGGCACGACCGGCAAAGATACGAGATGGCAAAGTTGAAAATCGAAAAGTGCACAAAAGCCTTTAAAGTATGCAAAAGCTTTTACCACTTTCGATCAACAAAACCCTTGTCAACTCTGTGGCGCCTCAATCACCACCGCTACTTCTGTGTACTGGCCATAATCAAATCAAGAAACATTCCAATCTTTTGAATGGATATTTGTCATAAAATATGATTGTCAATAATATTGCTTTGTTGACGTATTAGACGGAATAAGATTTATTACCAAATTAAGCTTGTGAATTAAGATTCATTTAAGTGTACATTTAGCAGCTAAACAATTATTATAACACTATATAAACTATTTCCTGGCACTTTTATTTTGTAAAGAAGTCACCCAAGCAAACCGGGTGATCGCATAACATCGATCCTTAAAACTCCTTGCTAATCCCCATCACTGACTCCGCCGATGTGACTTGTCCAGATCTGACAGAAGAGTTGCTCAATAAACTCGATCGACTGCAAAATTTGTGTATTCGTTACATTTTTGTGTCGCGTAAGTACGATCATATTTCTCAATTTCTTTCGAAACTAAACTGGCTTGGTGTCCGTTCTCGTTGAAATGCACACGTATTGCATTTTCTTTATGGTGTGTTATTTGACCCTCGGTCGCCGCAATATCTCCAGGAACGCTTTGATTTCCTAACGGCTGTGATCATCGTTCTGCGCACAGTAAAAGTCTCGTCATCCCACAGCACAAATGTAGACTGTATTCAAATCCCTTCACAGTAATTGCCATACGACTATGGAATGCTTTACTTACTACTTAACTTTAATAAGTTCGAACTAAGAATATTTTAAATATTCACCTACACCAAGTTCTATTTACCAAACAGAAGACAAGCTCTTCATGAATTTACATCTGTATTTTCAATATATACTTTTTTGTTGTTTGCTGTGTGTATTATACTTTATTATAGTTATCTATATAACTTTTTATATATCTATATGCAAGTACGGTTGTATGTATATATATGTATGTTTGTATATATGTTTATTTCGGTATGCATATGGGCTGAGTGTTTATGTTCTGTATGTATTTATTTTATTTCATTCAATACACTATTTATTTGTAAGTATTTTATTTGTATCTTATTTTGGTTATATTCAATGTTAAGTTCTCTTTTTTTTCTATTGTCTACGTATAATAAATGTAATATTTTGATAACAATACCGTTGGTTAGCCGAAAGAAAATGCCTTGTGGCATTAAGTTCGCCAAAGTACACATGAAAAGTGCAATAAAGTGTTCATTCATTCTGCACATCAAAATCTATGATATTACCCATTTTCAAAACTTCCGGAAAACTATCCAGATAATCCTCTGTATTAACCAAATGACTGGACTATTAATTTTATAATGAACAAGTACCTACTAATAAGATCTGTATAAAAAGTAATGATATCCCATCAAAAACATAAATGCGAAATGAGAACCAAGTTGAATCATATCATAATTGACATATGCCTTGGTAGTTGACTCTAACGACAAAAGACGTGAGATCTAAATGAGTGCCAAGTTCAGGCCTGAAATGTATTTATATCAACATAAAATATTTTATAACAACCTAGAATATTATTTCATCTTACAACTTAGGATAAAATATTGAAGTCTGACTTGGCTAGTCTAGGTGAACGAAGGTAATGTGAATTTAGTATAGAAGAAATGTAATCTTTGAAATTTTGAATCATACGTCATTTCATTTGACACATCATTACAATTTTAATGCCTCAATACGAACGATCTCAAAATTCTTCGATGATCCAAAAGTCATTTAAAATATTGTTTTTTTTTTTTCTAATAACAGGATATATTACCAGCGTTCGATGACAGGTAATATGGCCCTAACATGTTGTAAGACGCAGTTATCACCCATCAGTTTGAAAAAACTGTCAATAATTATTTTTATATAATACACACTCTATTCCAACGGCCTTAAAGTCAGTAATTAAGCGCACTTTCGTGTAAAGTGTGGCACAAGCCTGTACATATTTTTTGTGCAATTTTTTTTAACTAATAATTTCAAAACAGCCAAGGGTCGGGATCTTAACTTGCGTCAAAGAAAGTTTTTTTAAACCAAAAAAAAAAATTCGTCGCGAATTTATCCACACTCAAAGAGCTTGTTTATTACTATCAAATAGTATTTTTAGTGTTATTATTTAGTATTACAAATAATATTCTAAATGCGAAAGTGAGTTTGTTTGTTTGTTACGTTTTTACACATACAAAGTTTATTCCTTACTTTACCGCACTTCCTAATAGTTTTTCGCGAGAAAAAGAAGCCTTTCACCGTCTCCAGGGTCTCTATACCAAAATTCATCATAACCGATTTAGCTGGTTTTTTTTTATCGTTAAGGCTTAGCGTTATGGCCATAATCTCACCTGATCTTAAGTGACGATACGACCCATGTTGGTAGACACGCTAAACCTGTGGAGGAATTGCTACCGGAACACACGTATTGGTATTTGGCGGTAGATTTTCAACTTAAGCGTGATAGCTAGCCAGGTGGGCGTTAGAAAAAGCCCTATCACCATGCTATGGTTTCCTCACGATGTTTCCCTAAGAAAACTCAAGCTCATTGTAGGTGGTCGGATGTGAACTCACGGCGCTCGTCTAGATCTAGTAACTCTAAGTTTAAGTAACTTTAAGTTCGGTTAAGCTGTCAAAGCACTTAAGGCTATCGGCGTATGTCAGTTCGGAAAAAATAAACTTACGCAGACCGATGTTACATTTAATTGAAGAATCAGAATAAACTTTTATGTAGTTTTATTTTTCTAATTTAATTTACATAAAAGATCAAAAAGTATTTATTAATATACATATATTGAGTTTTTCAATGCACGGTTTACCTAATAGGTAAAGCAGTTGGCTCGCTACAAACACCGTTTCGAATCCTACGCGGGACAATTATTTGTGTGATCCATAAATGTCATATTTTTCCGAGTTCGACTGTTAATTTGTTTCCGATAAATTTATTTACATTGACATTGGCGAAATTGTCTACATAGGCTAATACCATAATTAAAAAAAATAGTATTTATAAAATCAGGAAGGTGTCTAAATATTTATATTTCACGGATTGTATTTTTTTATACGTTACCTACGTTATTCGAACTTTGCTGGGTATTATAAATTGTGTTTATTTAAAAAAAATACATTTAGATATGAATTACATATTGAACTCACGAGTTTAATTAATCATTTACTTAAAAAATTGCGTACTCATGGAAAATACAACTATATAGAATAAGTTAATTCAAAAAGCAATTATCTGTCTGAATGCAAAATTGCATCCAAATCGTTACATTACATTTAAATAAGAATTGCTCAATAATCATAATAATGCCTATTATATATTACTAGATTAGATATAATATTTAATCATTGACTAAATACACAAAGAACTTATTTCAGGAGAAATATTCAAGCGTTAAATTAATCAAAATAATAGTACAAAGTAATATTATAATAAACATAAGTACTGAAAGTGATGTATTAACAACATTGTTATTAAAACCCCGTTGTCGCTAAACGTAAACAAATGTGCGATCCTTTTACAATAACACCTAACACAAGTCATCACACATCCGGAGCTAACAATAAACATCAAAGGAAACAAAATTGTCGACTCCAGACACACTATATCACATCAAAGCGGCCGCTGCAAGCCGAAATGCAACATATTATTCATTCTAACAATTCCCATAATATATCTGCAGCGGGGAACCTATAAATAGCCGTACGAATCAAAGGGCAAAAGGGATGCAACTTACCGGACAGGATCACAACGAACACCACCGATCGTAACACTAACATCTTATTTATACATGAAAATTACACATATATGAATTAAAATCGACAAGTATTGTTATTATTATAATTTCAAAGCGGTAAAGAATGGAACATTTCGATTATTTGGATGATAACCGACGTGTAGAAGCGCCGAGGCTACCGACCGCGCGGCGACTCGACAAGCTATGGTCGATGGGTAAATACGATTCGAGAACCGGGCGAGCTTTGTAGTGGAGTCACTCATTCGCCCTCCCGAGCCCCGGCTTTCGACTCCAAGCACACATGCATCGAAACCATGAATAACCGAGGGAAGCGAATAGGGATAGATAATAAAATAGCAGCGATTTTTTTGTAACTTGTTATAATTACAGTTAATTTACTATTTTAGAAGTTCCAGTAGTTACATTTTTTAATTAATGTAGCAGTACAAGTCTTGATATTTTGATTCTGCTACAATATATAAACTAAATCCAATTGACGTATTCAGTATGACGTTTCAACATGATGGTCCACTCTTTAGAACAATCAAATACTTTTTATGACATATCCAAAATTAAAATTCTTTGTTATACTGTGTTATTCTATGGTATACACGTTTCGCTTAAACACTATATCCAAACTAATATACAGTTTTTAAAGATTAAACTTCAAACTATTTACCATTTTTTATATTTAAATATTAATCATTGTTGTTAGTTTAAGTTTATTTTCAATTTCAAAAATATCACTTTGCTTATTGTATATCTTTATTAGATTAAAATTATTATATGTATGTTAGTAATCGTATACCTTTTAACGAGTTGACTGATAAAAATAAAATTCTTATAATATCGTCTTTTTATCCAGACGATGATTCTTAGCTATTCCATGATATGATAGATGGCGCTTTGCTAGCAAAATTATCTAAATAACTTCTATCAGGTCAGCTAGTAATTAATAAAAAAACAATTTTAGGACTAATACCAAAGACACTGAACACCGAATTTAAAATTTTACAATTCAATGCTTTGTAAATGCTACAAACATATTATTATTGAGGTTGTCCATCACTACGTTGGAGATGTACGTCGCACACAAACTTGACTCCTATAGAATCCAGACAGTAGCTAACTTCGTACATATTTGGCAGTTATTGAGTTCATTCACATTAGTAATATAGTAAAATCAAGATAATTTAGGATAATGTTTATCGAAAAGAACCATTCGTTTAATATATTTATAAAATTTAACAATAGTTTGTTTCAATTTCATTGTAAACTAAGTAGGTAAGTGTTGTTGGCGTACTAACTAATGTTTTAGATTGTAAATTTAAGATGTCGCGCTTAACAACCACTTATAATTTATGTTTTATTTCGACAATAGATGGCTCTGACACAATAGTCATTGATAAAATTCAAATACATTTGTCGATATGTGTTACTGGAGGGAAATTGATACTATAAAGAATTGGTACTTATTAATTTTGACCGACTAGAGTGTAGCCATGACACAAGTACGCTTAGGTTTAACGCGTTAAGGATTACTCACGGTATCAAGAGTTCTTGTACACCCTGAACATCATATGAAACAGTGGTGGATTTACCAGTATGCTAAAACCTGGGGCGGCAGATTTTAGAGGCGGCAAATTTAGTGCTATAGGGGTATTTTTGTTTTGCTTTTTAAAAACTGACATGGTTCATACACTACATACCTAAATGTTGCTAGATAAAATGTTTCACCACTTAGAATCTAAGTCTTATATCATTTTTTTTTTCTACAGTTTAACGTTTACCTATGTGGAATTTAATTGAAAAGATAGGTAGGGACGGCAAAAATTTTAATAGCCTATGTGCGGTAAGTGTATATTCGCTACTGATATTATAGCTTCATAGAATGAAGATACCTCAACAGTTGAACCGAGCAACAGTTCATCTAAACAGAAACCACTGGCTTACTGCGACGTATAGAACATTCAATAAACAGAATACTGTTAAATAAACCTTTATTGACAACCGGTAAAGACCGTTAAAGAGCTCGCCCTGGTACGGTATCCTCGCTAACTCTTTGTGGTGGGGAGAGGGCCTACGAGATGATATTATTATTATTTGGTGCTGGTGTATAAATGACGAGTTTACCAGCAGACTGAGTAAGTTAAAGCGTAGGAGCGGCGTATATGGAGCGTTTTTTTTTTATTCAAATATTTCAGAAATTAGAAAGCTTCACACAAATAGGTCAAGCTGTCACACGATGATAGGTCTTTCGCCATATGTGTAAATCTGACATTGTAATGTATACCAAGTTATCAATCAGAATTGTATACTCTACCAAGGTTGTGACCGACAATATCTATCACAATCTATTCCCTTTTTTTATTTTGGGATCAAACCTCCTAAATGCATATTATGGAAATTTGAGGATAGGTATAACAGCAATATTTTGGAATGGATCTTAGTTGTATAGGTATATATAATAGTCAAACAATACAAAATGAATTTTTGAAATCCTACAAGTAGTTCCTTAGATTAACACATTCAAAGGAACTTTTTTCCTTAACATAGTATTAATATAGATAACATTTGTTTGACACAAGTATTTTTAATTATGAGTAAATATCAATATAATTTTTGGTTTGTATGTAAACAATGGTGATTCAGTGTATATTATATTTATTATACTATTTGTTATTGTAGTGAAATGGCATTTTGCCTGTTAGTAGAAATAATATTATCTGGAAACAAAAAAAAAAAAAAAAAGTTTATTATAAATATTTGAACTAATATTTCCTCACATTATCTTTATATTATTAATAAACCTAAAAATAAAGTTTATAGTTAAAAACTTACAATTATGTAAGTTCTTCAGTGTATAATCATGTGGACTGTATGTGGAGATACTTAGAGTCTATTACTTAATTAAAATAATTTATATATTCTCAAAAGACTTAATTAGATAATAATAATAATAATAATAAAGTTGTTTTTTATTTTTATTTTATTAAATAGCAAGCCAACAAGCAACCTTTTCACCTGATGGTAAGTGATCACTGCCACTCATGGACACCCTCAACACCAGGGGAATCGTAGGTGCATTGCCGGCCTTTATTTTGGAGGGACTGGCTCTCAAGTGCAACTGCCAGAACAGACTTATTGGTATTTGGTGGCACATTTTCAAATAAAGCATGGTAGCTAGCCAGACGGGCATCAGAAAAAAGCTCAAATGCCATGCAAAAATTCCATTTTGTTTATATATTATGTAGAGCATTTATTTAGAAATCTATAGTAAATGTATGCTGTGTCGTATTGTTAATTTGTACAGTTAGTAAATTAAGTATAATTGTATTTAATTATAAGAATCACTGTAGGACTGTTGGCAGACCTAATCAAAATAAAACCACACCTAAATTATTATCCAATAATGTAGTATTTTAAACTGGTAAAAATGACTTTTAATAATAGATAATTTAAGATATAGAATGAAAATAAAGCCATTTTAAACATTCTTTTTATTACTAAAATGATATTTTGCGAATGTTTGACCCACAATCAATGGGAACACTAAGGTTGCATCTGCATACAGCTTTACTGGTGTCGCGTTCGGTTTTATCTTTCCCCAGGAGACAGCTTCATCTGGCCGGGCACCAGCGTCACTTCCATCAAACTCACTGGCTGTATTAACATAAACTGAAAAATCTGCACCATTTCTCATCAAATTTGCATTACAAATGTGGTGTTTTACAACCCCACCCCCTAAAATTATCATTCCAGTATTGTTAGCCTTCACTGCCATTGTGTTTAGCCTGCGTAAGTCGCTTAAAATATCAATAACTAAGCCAGGACGTTTGTATGAATGGAAGTACATCATATCTCCCAAAGAACCGTCAGTCAATGCTGGGCTAAAAATTGGAATATTATTTCTCCAGGCCCAATAACAAACGGAGCTTTCATCGTTGATCTTCTCACCTAATCGTGTGATAATTTTCGATGGACTCCATATAGTACCTTCTACAATCTGCTCATCAACCATCTGATTAAGTAATGGAGTAACCCATTCTTCAAAAAGACAATAATTGTCATTTGGTACCAACAGATTTCCTATCCTGTTGATTCCTCGAGTCCTTAACATTTTTCCACTTAAGTTAAAGTCACCGATGTATGTTGGAGCGAGGCATTTTATCAGATCTTCCTCAACACCGCCTGCTGTGGTAACTATACAATCTACGAGTTTGTTTTTAACTAAAAATCTTATTGTGTCTCTCAAACCTGAAGATATCATGTTCGAGGTGTAACCCAAAAATATTGTGCAGTTCGTTTTCTTTTTAATGAATATATCTTCTTCGTAGGGATCGCTCGTTTCTTCAGTTAGACCGACAGAACGACATTTTAACATACTGTTGATCTCGGCAACGGCTTTGCCGAAGTTCGTGGCTTGAAAACCGGATAACATGTACGATTCCAATATTTTGTTATAATCCATACCATTTTCCCAGTCATAGCCCGATACTATTGGTGTTTCTGCGGGTAATTCTTGGCTAGGCTGTAAGACTGCGTTAACTGCTATATTTGGAGCTATTTTACGTATACTATCGTTCATATTTCTTACGTCCATGATTATTTCTAGTTATTTTATTTTAATATTTTCAAACAGAAAAAAATATTAGTAATTTTTCTTACACAGGTTTTTATTTCATTTTGACATCCAATTCCATTTTCCAAGTGTCAAATGTTGTCAAAGCGTTTTGTTTCTACTATGTTATTATGTCAGTGAAAAATACAAACAATGTCTTGGGTATAAAAATATATACAATTGAAATTAAAATACACATATTGTAAGACTTTTTAAATTTATTGTAGTTTTAAATTATTTAATGCATCGAAAAAAAAACAATTCTATATATAATTCTTTTGATATAAATTTCAATTCACCGGTGACAGAACAAAAATTACTTTAAAATTAATGTTTATTCTAATGTATGGTTTTTATTAAAATTTGCGCATTAATTATCATTTTTTGTACTCTCAAGTATAATGTGGCAATTTGGATTGTTTTAACTGAAAATAATAATAACTGAAAATGTACAGTTCAAGTTACCGTCTTTACTTCATTTAAGCAGATACCATAGTTAGTGTAAGATTCGTTAAAAGACAAGCGTAGGTGTATAATTTATAAAATTATCATTGCATGTATATATGACAAATTTGAGTACAATTTTATGCAACGATATAAGTGTCGTGTAGTATCTAAATATATAAGTGGTGTGTTGCGTGATTCCGTTCACTTTTAATGACGATCGGCTAGTATAGACTCGGAGTAGGTTTATATAAAAAATACCGTTGTAGACTAACTACAAAGTGCGTATTTTACAAAAAATCCTATATAAGTATTGATCGTCGTTAAATATATATTATTAATATTATAAAGTGGAAAAAAATGTTTAAACGCACTAATCTTAGGAACTACCAAGCTAATTTCAAAAACTCTCTTTGTATTTGATAGAGCAATCATTGATGAATTCTTTAGGCTATTTAACATCACATTACCACTAATAATATCAAAGTTGTGTAGTGCAGAAATACAAAAACGGTTAAAAAATATTAAATAATTTTTAATATCAGGTGAACAAAGTCGCAGGCGTAGCTAGCTGTTAAATATTTAGAGACTTTAGATATTTTTACTTTTATTGCCGCTTTGGTAACGTACCATTTCTATGTTTAAATTTTGTATCAAATCACTTGTCTGTTACAGAAGCTGAGAACTTTTTTCCAATGTGTTATCATTTATATTACAATCACTAGTTAATTTAATTTGAGTTTATATAAGGACTTATGACTTTTATGCTGATTTGAGTTTCTAGAGGGAGCAGTGATCCGGATTTCTGCTGCCCACCTGTCATCACTATACCTAATAGATCTGCTCCAGCAGATACAATTAAAACTACGGACGAAGCCTTAACGCCACCTCTAGATCTCCTAGAACAAAGAGGTCTGCTATAGTGTAATTTTGTCGTACCGTCAAGCTATAGAACATTCTTCCAGGCTCTGTATTTCCTACTGGCGTAAGTACAGGATGGCAGAGCTGGAAAATACAACGGGCCTCAATTCGACGGGGCCCTGGGCCTAAGAGGCTGGGGAGATTAGAAGTAATATAACATCTTTACCAAAATTTATACATTTCTTATAAATAGTTAAATTAAATCAAAGTAAGACATACCTAAAGACCGAATATAAATAAATTAAGATTTAAACGCATTCACAAGAAATTATTCAATTTTAAATGCATCTATTGAATTATTGTGTCTTTTGAAAATAATATGACTCTATATTTAAACTTTGATGATGTTATTAATACTTTTGCGGAGCAGAGAGTTAGAAGGAAATAATTTTAGTTATAAATATCTTATTAAGATTAAATTGTTTTTTTTTAATATGTAATACCAAAAATTTTTGAAATAAATCTTATGGAATATTTAACTAAAATCTACACAATATCAGTAATAATATTGGGTAACTACTTAAGTAATTTATTCAAATTAATTTACAACGTGACAGTTTTTAATGCGGCTCAAACAAATAAATTTGCCACAGGCCTCAGATGGCAAAGTTAGGCACCTGGTATTTCTTATCTGTTAATAAATCGGGTTTTCTAATATCAGAGCACTATAACATAAAAAATAAAATATACCTCATATTCGCATTTTTCATCTGATTATTTAATCTTCATAACTTTTGGCACTGTGATAAACATGGGGACATATAGAATACGCGAATTAAAAATGGGCTTTTTTAAAAAGTCAGTAATCATGTTACACAGCAACATACCATATATATGAGGCGGTTACCAAACGATAACAGATACCATGAGTTCTTACATAATGTTATATAACGTGTTCCGTCTTAACCTAAAAATGTGATTTTCAATTCCATGTTTATCTAATCGTAGTTAGGATAATTTTAACTAGGAAACTGCGGCAGTTCACTGTTAGTCCTCATCGGAACGAATTTGTCACTAGTAAGGACACTGAACGGTATTCGTAGTGTATATCGGAACATAATCTTTTTTTTTAACGTCGTGTTTTAAATCCTGTCCTTTACGGACTTTCTCCTTGCAACCAGTAAACTTATTTGCCATGCTAAAGGCGAGAGAGGCATATGGTAACTCATTGGGTGTTAATCACCCAATACTACCCACTAAAATGCACCACAGCGATACTGCAAGCTCCCGTGTTGCCAGAGACCAGGGAAAGCTTTTGCACTTTTATTAGTATCGGAACACACACTACATTTATAAATGGAATGTAAATAATCTAATAACTGTCACGTTAGTTAAATAGATTGTTAGTAGATGGCGGAAATCAAAGGTTAAAAACAGCCTTGAAAATGGGCGAGAGGTGTTCTTGTAAAACGTTACGATGCGTTACAGGAGCGGGAGGGGGACTCGAACAACGCGTTATGTTACATTGTTTTTTTTTATTTAACTAAAAAAATAGGTAATTAAAATTTCCTAAGTTCACAAACCTTTTCGTTTATGTTTTACGGGGAGAATCCCTCGACTATTTCTAATCGCATTGCTATAAGTTAACATAAATAAGTCAGTTTATTTAAAAAAATTATTACAAGAAAAAGGGTAAATCATGATTCTGACTTTTATGTAGAAATGCTCACTGGGGTGTTACGTAAAGTTTGAGGAAGGGGACGGGGTACAGAAAAATGTTACGGCACGTTACATGGAGGGAGGGAGAGACAAAAATCTTTAAAAATTGCGTTACGTAATACTTAAACGGCCCCATTAACAAATTATTAAGGCAGATTCCGCAAAAACACCTTAGAGAAACAATATATTTGGCAGTGATGATAGCTCAGTTGGTCCGTTGGATCCCGCGGCAAGGGACGTGGGTTCGAATTCACCTACAATGAGCTTGAGTTTTCGGTTACCGAAAAACATCGTTATGAAATGATAGCATGGTGGTAAGACATTTTCGAATGCCCGTCTCGATAGCTAACACCAAGTTGAAAATCTGCCGCCAAATACCTACAGGTGTGTTCCGGCAGTTGCTCTTGAGAGCCAGTCCCTCCACTAAGTTTAGTGTGTCCACCATTTTCACTTAACATCAGGTGAGATTGTGGCTATAACGCTGAACTTTAACTATAAAAAATATGTTACTATAAGTAAGTAAAAGTTGTCATAGCAACAATAATAACTGTTGTTATAGTAAGAACTGTCGCTGCGAAAGAAATTCCAATTATGATTTAATTTAATTTTGTTTGTCTTTTCTGCTATAAGATATTTGTTAGTAGTATTTATATTCCAATACTTATTTTGGAATACATATTACCTACAACAAAACGAGCAAAGCCGCGGGCACAACCAGTGGACTACAAACTTGATATTATAATAACTAGAATAATTTATAGAAATCTGTAAGTTCCTTAGTAAGTTATTAAGTAAGATATTCAATGGCACTTTCTCAAGGGAAAATTCGCAACGCCTAGATATTTCATATCGAGTTTCGTCTCAGATTTGGAGCAGAGAAATCCAGGAAAGTTTCATGCTTCTGTTATCGCCACTATAGTCATTGCATAATGCAAACTCCATATAGCAACTCTGTAAGAACTACGTTGTGGATAATTGTCGTTAAATGGAGAGCATATAAAAAGGCGTGGTTGTTGAGCTTTTTCTTAAGCCCGCCTCGCTCGCTGTAACCTTTTTTTTTGAAATCCCAGTTTTAACGGACTTCCTCAATGCAACGTACAAACGCATTACCCGGGCTCAGGCCAAGGTGAGAAGGTCGCGTAACAAGACTCATCCGGTTCTAATCGCTCAAAACGCACCACGACGACATTTCAAACTCCCGTGTTGCCACAGATCAAGGAATTTAGCGATATAACGATAAGGGATTATCGTTAAATTGATCTGTGTTAAATGGAGTTTATTATTTTAAAGCTATTAATTCTTTCTTTTTCTGACCCTAGTTAGGTAGGGTCGGCATACCATACTTTCCACTTTCATTGTCATTTATCAACTGTCACCTTGACGTCTTTAATGCTGTAGAAGGAAAACCGCCGTATGCCGTGACAGTAAACGGCACGATGCTCTCTCATCGACTCAAGACTTCTATGATTGTGTGCTTCTCTTCTTCGTGGCTTTTCTGTGCGACTTGCGTACTATTAGTCTATATCTATACTAATATTACAAAGCGGAAAAGTTAGTTTGATTGTTTGAACGTGTTAATCTTATAAACGATTTAATTATTTTTATTTATTTATTTTACACTTCACGTGTGACACAATGGCGGACTTATTGTCATAGGCAGGTGGTGCAGAGATAAATTACGGTAGGTGTAAAGCAAATAATAAATGAAAGACAAAACTATATAATAGATTACTAAGACTGACTATAATACATATGTAAACGTATATACTATGTATACATACATGGAAATATAATAAATAATATACTATTTAATTTTGTACATAAATACTCATATAATAAATACAAATAAATAATTATGTCTATACTCGTGTAGCATTGTGAAAGAGTTCATTGAACGAATTGAAGCGATGATAGCTCAGTGGTAGCGTGTACGACTTCGCGTCAAGGAACGTGAGTTCGAATCCAACCACCTACAATGAGCTTGAGCTTTCGGTAAAGGAAAACATCGTGAGGAAACCATAGCATGGTGGTAGGGCTTATTCTAATGCCCGCCTGGCTAGCAACCACCCTCAAGTTGAAAATCTGCCGTCAAATACCAATAGGTGTGTTCCGGCAGCTGCTCTTGAGAGCCAGTTCCTCCACAGGCTTAGCGTGTCCACCGACTTGGGTCGTATCGTCACTTAAGATCAAGTGAGATTATGGCCACAACGCTACACCTTAAGTATAAAAAAAAATTAATTCTGCCAATAAAATATTATAAAACCGATGTAGATTGGCTTAGAAGCTCAGTCGGATTTGAAAAATTATTCTTGTATTTGATAGAGTAATCATTGAGGAAGATTTTAGGCTATTTAACATCACAGTACATCAAATAGGAGCCAAGCTATATCGAAGAAAGTGACTAAAACGGGTAAAGTTCGTTAAACTATTCTTAGTTTCACGCGAACGAGTAAATACATTTTAAATTTGTCATTAGTCATTTCTCAAACATTATTTTCACTGCATTAGATAACCGGACCATGCTAATCTATTACTTCTAAAGTTCTTTGTGACTGGAGTTATTTATTTAAAGATTGAATTAATTTATACATCTTAACAGAATATTGAGGCACCAAATTACACTATCATAAATATTCAACATCTTTTTTATTGCTTCACACATTTAGCGTTATGGCAACAATCTCACATGATGTTAAGTGACGATACGGTCCAAGTTAGTAGACACGTAATACCTGTGCAGGAACTGGTTCTCAAGTGCAACTGTCGGAACACACTTATAACTATCTGGTTGCAGATTGTCAACTTGAGTGTTATAGCTACTAGCAAGTGGACATGGAAAACCTACCACCATGCTATGGATTCATCACGATGGTTTCCTTCAGAGAAAGCTCAGGTTGTTTACAGATCTTCCAATTAAAGTGCCATTGATGCGCCGCACGATCTTAAAAGCCACCACGGAAACAACATTTATTCAAAAATTATAATTTGTGTATCTGAATAAAAGGGGTTTTTTATAGTTAGGGTTTAGCGTTAGAGCCATAATCTCACCTGATCGTACGTGACACCTAAGTTAGTAGACACGCTAAACCTATGACGGAACTGGCTCTCAAGTGCAACAGCCGGATCTCACCTATTGGTATTTGGTGGCAGATTTTCTACTTGAGAGTGGTAACTAACCACCATACCATGGTTTCCTCACGACGTTTTCCTACACCGAAAGCTCAAGTTCATTGTAGGTGGATTCGAACTCACGTTCCTTGACGCGAAGTCGTACATACTATCACTGAGCTATCATCGCTTCAGATGTTAATAAACAGATACCTTTTTTTATACGCATTCATTTTATATGAGAATACGCAAATAATTGCATTTGTTATATAATAATCTGTACTTAAAAAGGAATCCGCATAATTACAACGATGTTACATGAACACCTTTCTTCGATAAATGAAACAATAGTCCAAAATAATATTCCCTCCACTACGAATAGGTAATAGTGAGAAAGGAGTTCGAAACGTTCTCCAACAACCAGTCACTAACTACATCACGGGTGAACGGCTCGTACGGAGCCAATTCATTAGGCTGTATGATTTTGCGATCCGTGCGCGTTTTAATTTGTAATTGCGTGTAATACAGATATATTATTCTTTGGTGTTCGAATGAGTTTCGTGTATAAAGTCTTATAGTAAGTAAAAACTTTATGATTATAATGATTATAATAAATTATGGAAAAAATAAACATAATCTCAGATAAGATTACACATAATATAGTTAATCATATTTTTATTAACTTGCTTTCTTGGACGTCTGTCTGGGTGGAATTTTGGAAATGACTTAAAACTTATTTCCTGATGAGTTAGATACTTCAAATGTGGGCCATAGCTGAGAAGTAGATAACAATGCATGAAAATGTAATAAAAGAAGAAGAAAAACGAAAAGGCATAGATAAGACAGATGAATGTGTTTTAATGATGACAGATGAACAGAATATATTAAAATTTCAATAACTTACCCATTATATACATATATTTGTATAAAATAATTATAATCATCTACTAGAAAAATATATTTATTTGGAAAGCAATAATAATAATAGTTAGAAAAATGTACCAGGTTTTTGTACCGACCAAAAAGTATAAATGAAAAGATTGGAAACGAAAACCATGGGGCGTTTCTTTATAATTGTTTTTCTTTCTTTTTTATTATTGACAACTTAGTTTGACTATTATCATTTTCAAGTAATAAGGTTTAGACTTTTCGGACAGATGATACTGTCTTCAACAAGAGAGTTGAAGCTCTCGTGGAAGTTTTTATGGCAACTAATATATCATGTTCCCTATGATTATTCACAATTCACTTCACCTATGCTCTTCAGCTACACTACATTACGTAAAATGTCACCTTAATTTATACAATATAGGGCTAAACAACTAAATATATGTACAAAATAAAAATCACAACATGACATATCAAGATCCCGCCACGAACTCTCTTGTTTATTATTATGTATTGCATGTAATCAAATTTTTGTTATTTGTATATTGTCAACGATTGATATGTTTATAAAAATAGAACGACAAAAAATTTGAAAATGTATCCTACATAAATTAGTATCCATGTCTTTGTTAGATAAAGTAATATAAATATTTTAAGTTCTAGAATTTCTTTTTATTCTTATTACGCCATTGGCAACTAGCCCTCGTTCACGACTATTATTACTGCCATTTTCAAATGAATATAAATACTTGTGGTGATTTTAGTATTCTAAAAAAACGGTGGCCATCTTGTTATAACTTTCCTGGGAGTTTTTGTAACATCCCAGTATTCATAGTCTATGCTATTGTTTCCGATTCACACCGATTGTGAATTCTACCCAAGCTATTATGATGTAAAATGCCACTTGTGTTACATAATATGCAATTTAAAAAAATTTATTGAATAAACAATAAAATTCCTTGAGCCTAAATCCCGCCAAAAATTTAGAAAAAATTGTTACACAAAGATTTTTAAGAACAGAAAGTCAAGACACTTATTTCGAACAGCCAATCTTCTTCTTCTTTTCTGTTCTTGGCAACTTAGTCTGGACATTACTGCAATTTTCAAGTAATAAGATTTGGGCATTTCGGGCAGATGGTACTATCTTCAACAAGATGGTGTTTCTCGTGTTGAAGCTCTGTTCGGAGTTTTTGTGGCAAGTAATATATCATGTTCCGAATGATTATTTATAATTCACTTCCCTTATGCTCTTCAGTTACACTGCATCACGTAATATGTCACCTATACTACACAATACAGGGCGAAATAACTAAGTATATGACTAAAAATGAAAAATCACAACATGACACATCAAAATTCCGCCAAAAACTCCTTGCCAACCTTATTGAGGTACATTTTTAAGTAACTATCTTATTCTATTTATCTACAAATATAATTTAAATCAGTTTTTTACCTCAAGTGTCATTTAATAGGTATTGTACGTTTAATTTATGCAATGAATTCGATATCAAATGGTAAATTGTCATTGCCCACAAAAAAATGAAAAAAAATGTAACGATCTGCTTAATTGTTTGATAGAGGTAAAAAATGAAGTATGTGGAAGTTATTACAATGTTTATAATGCGGTTGATAGTCAATTATAATACATTGTCATTTAGAGGAAATTGTTAGAAATGTCTGTTCATTACCTGCTAGCTACAACTGTTTATTTTATTTTTATAAAAAACGGAGCATCAGAAGCAAAGACACCGATACATCAAGTCTTTTTGGGTACAAGCATGCACAATGTGGTAGATAAGTCACAACATTAAAAAATAAAGAAATAGGAAGGACAACATTACAAAAAAATAAGAAACTAACAAATATCACTGTGATGTTTTTTTTATATATTATAAGAAAAAAAAACAAAGCAATCATGAGGACCGTTGACAGAAGTGAAAAGTTAAAACCATAAACAAACAGTTGCTATTTTTGGATATCCAATATAATTGTTTGATATTAAATTAAAACTTGTAAATCAAAACTATTTACAGCGCAATAAGTGTACAGAAATAAGAACATATATAGTGTGTATGAACACGTCACGTCACCATGTCGATGACGACTTACATGAGTTTACTCCTTATTCAAACCGCGCTATATAAGTTTTCACTTCAAAAATAACACATATTTCATAATATATTACACATGCATTATAAAATTTCAGTAACGTACACCGTAGTACGCCATGACAATTTTATCAGATTGCGGTCATCATATACTGGCCATAAAAGTGCTCGTAGGCGTATATATAATGTTCTGGGATCAGATATGTGTATTCAGAAAGTGAGCCGGGCGGCAGGACTCTGTCTAAAATTAGTTTGAAAGCTGTCACTGATCTAGTAGTATGCAGAGTCCATAGTCGTTATGATGTTTTGTATATGGTTTTTTATAGTTAAGGTTTTGCGTTTTAGCCATAATCTCACCTGCTCTTAAGTGACGATACGGCCCAAGTTGATAGGCACGCTAAACCTTTGGAGGAACTGGCTCTCAAGTGCAACTGCCGGAACACACCTATTGGTATTTGGCGGTAGATTTTTAACTTGAGGGTGGTGGCTAGCCAGGTGGGCATCTGAAAAAGTTCTACCACCATGCTATGGTTTCCTCACGATGTTTTCCTTCACTGAAAGCTCAAGAACTTACCACCATGCGATGGTTTCAAGATGCTTTCCTTCATTTAAAGCTCATGCTGTAGATAGGTGGATTCAAACTAACATCCCTTGACGCGGCGTCCGTACACACTACCAACTAAGCTGTCATCGCTTTAATCGCTCTGGAGACTCACCAGGGCCTCTGCACCGACAATTGAAGCGATGATAGCTCAGTGGTATTGTGTATGACTTTGCGTCAAGGGCCGTAAGTTCGAATCCAACCACCTACAATGAGCTTGAGCTTTCGGTGAAGGAAAACATCGTGAGGAAACCATTAGCATGGTGGTAGGGCTCTTTCCGATGCTCGCCTGGCTAGCTACCCTCAAGTTGAAAATCTGCCGCCAAATACCAATAGGTATGTTCCGGCAGTTGCACTTGAGAGCCAGTTCCTCCTAAGGTTTAGTGTGTCTACCAACTTGGGCCGTATCGTCACTTAAGATCAGGTGATATTATGGCCATAATGCTAAGCCTGAACTTAAAAAAAAAAACAATACAAAGGCTGGCGTGAGTGTCGCTTAATTTTGAAATCGACGGGAACGATACAGCGGGATTTAATATCGTGTACAGTTAGATAAATCATATGAATCGCAATGTTTATCTAAAACTTTCGCTTTCGGACAATAACTCAACAAGATAAATGCCATGTCCTCTGTTTACTGATCGCTAAAGAATAACCGTGTTAACATGCGATTGTTTATGCGTCTTCACATTGGCCGCCGTACGCGTATTATATCAAATAATATAGTTTTAAAGTTGTATTACTTTAGACAAGTTATCATCATACTTCATACTAATCATACCATACTAATATTATAAATGCGAGAGTGAGTTTGTTTGTTGGTCATGCTTTCACGCATAAACCGCTGAATCGCTTGTGATTAATTTGGGTACAGAGATACATGAGACCATTGAGACGGAGATAGGCCTCTTTTTACACGAAAAACTTATAGAACGGGAGGTAAGGAAAGGGACAAACTTTGTATGAAACTTTTTATTACGTCATCCGATTTGTTTGACACAATCAATATTAGGGCGAGCGAAGACGCACGTACCTAATATCTAGTAAAAAATAATTTTAAACTATGTTTTTCATTATGAAATGAAGTTTGCGTGCTACGTTGTTAGATACTATGAAGTTTATTTTACTTCTTTTAATTTCTTAACTTAAAAACATAAACATTATAGATATCCTGTTTTGTTTCTCTAAAATATTCACACGACTAACGATAGTACGGGCAACGATGTATGTATATCAAATAGTATCAAAATAATAAGAAATACATATGAGGAAGACTATGTACATTAATGGTTTCTTTATAGTTGAGGTTATGCGTTGTGGCCATAACCTAACCTGATCTTAAGTGATGATACGACCCAAGTTGGTAGACACACAAAATCTGTGGAGGAACTGGCTCTCAAGTGCAACTGCCGAAACACCTATTCGTATTTGGCGGCTGACTTTCAACTTGAGGGTGATAACTAACCAGGCGGGCATTAGAAAAAGCCACAACACCATGCTATGGTTTCCTCACGACGTTTTCCTTCACCGAAAGCTCAAGCTTATTGTAGGTGGATTCGAACTCACGTCCCTTGACGATGCGTCCTTACACACTACCAATGGGCTATCATCGCTTCAAAGAAACATTAAAATAATAATCAGACCAAATTGAATAGTAAGAGTCCGTACCCCGCTAGATCATTTTATACATAGTAATAATATCAGAAATACTGTTTTTTTAGAACCTCAAACAAGTAAAACCTAAAAAAATTCAGTCGCAAATTTAAGTATAACAACTCCATTCTGAATATACATGCTTGAAATCTGACAGAAACTATATTCCAAATGGTCTATCACGACGCAATTATAATCTAATATGAACATACCTTAACGAGGAAATTTATAACATTGCGACATTTCATACACTGAGTTTTTTTATTTTTATTTAAAAAGTAATATTGAAATTCAGTTAATTACTACCGGCTGTCATATTTGAAGACTAATTAGTTGATTTGATAATTATTTTATTTGGTAATAAACGATATTTGTAACCGATTGGTTCCTGATCACCATATATCTGGTGTAACAGCCGACGTCTTGGCTCGCGTTTTATGTTATTCAAGAAAGTGACTGCACTGTACCCGATGTTATGTTTTTTTTTTTAATGTACAAGCATTGAACCAAAGCTCACTGCCAGTCACCGCTATAATGCTGCGCTACTTAGCTCTTCACGCCTCTTTTGAAGGACCCAATATCAAGGAAGAAGAAAACACGCTGACAGAAAAACTATTCTGAAACTTCACGGTACGACAGAAATAAAAGTCAGAAAGCTTTTTAGTTCTCGATGTTATAGATGCCACCATGAAACTGTGACACCGAAGCCCCGCCCGCGTGGTTCTGTTGTGTAATAGAGAGTAGATTAGTTCAAAGAGCTCTTTGGAAGACTTTCCTGAGGTGTATCGTGTTAGGACCAACAGGCATAAATTCCAAAAATGTTGAAAATGTGTTCTGATAGTTTTCCTTTAACACCCTAGCTATTTTTTTTTTTATATTTTCTATATACAAAAACTACTTTTCTATAGATTTATTATATGTATAGATATAATATAATAAATAGTAGGTAGTTAGTAGCAGAATTACACAAGAGAAATGGACTAGAAACATAAATTTTGAGTTGCCACAAAAATGCTGTGGTCAATTCTAACAAACGCGTATTAGGCGTTTGTTAAAGCGTCGTTTGGATTTTCTATTATATTTTATAGGTTTAGCGTTATGGCTACCACTTCACATTATATTAAGTGACGATGTGGCCCAGAAGGAAGGCTAAGCCTAGTGGAGTAATTGGCTTTAAAATGCAACTACCGAAACACACCTATAGGTTTTTAACCGCAGATATTCAAATTAAAGGTTGTAACTAGCCAGACAGGCATTAGAAAAAGCCGTATCACCATGCTATGGTTTTATCACGATGCTTTCCATTACCGGAAGCTTAAGCTCATTGTAGGTGGATTCGAACTCACGCCCCTTGGCGCGACGTGCGTATACACTATCAACTGAGTTATCATCGCTTAAAGATGCGAGTCCCAGTTGTATCCACTAAACATTGCTACTGTGACCTCGTGTTTCATACTACCAGAATGTGATTATGTACAACTCCATAGGAAATTCACATACATGTCAGTTGCCATGCCTATATTCCAAATGTGTTACAATTTAATCGAGGAATTCCTTACTTTTAGGAAACCCTAGCTGTTCCTACGACTTCTTTCGTGTGAAACTAAAATTATTTAATCTGACGCCGTCACTGAAACTACAATAACTTTTGATAAAGTAAACCGACCTTAATGAAACAAACGCTAAATGTTACTCGAGGATACGTTTTATCATTTCCTTGATGACGTTTTATCATAAACGGTGTACTTAAGCAGTGATGCATGCGCAAGCCAACGGACAGACCACCAAACGGACATTTCTAAAAATGATGTAAATAGTCCTTTGCAATTAATTAATTATTAATTATTATTAAAACGAGTTCTAAGAGAATATTTTTCAAAAGACAGACCCCTTAATTTCGTCCAATTTTAATATGTTAAATGCTCTGTTCAAATAATGTACATTGTTGTATGTAAAATGATGATTAATCTCCTAATTTGAAACAAAACTGCGGTTTCAGCCGGATGAGTTTTATGTAAATTAATTAGTAACAAATAAATAGATAAATAAATAATAATAATGTAATGTAGATAACTTCGATTTCTGTATCTACAAGGGGTCGTTGTTAAAATGCGTCACACAATTACGTTACAAATGATATACCCGACCCGCCTATGTACTTGTACATGATATATAGTAATCAATAGCAATACGCAAATATTTTTATATATGTATTGCTTGCTGTAATAAAACCTTATTAAATATCTAAAACTAACTTTTACCTGCGGCTTCGCTCGGGTTTATATAAATTTGTCTAACAAATCGGATGACGAGATACAGTTTCATAGAAAGTTTACCCCTCTCGTTACCCCACATTCAATAAGTTTTTTGCGAGAAAAAGTAGCCTATCACCGTCTTCCAAGTCCCATTTATTTCTATCGCATAAACTCATCATAATCGATTCAGCGGTTTAGTCGTGAAAGCGTAAAAAAGCAAACACTTTTTCAAATATTTTTTTATTAATATTAGTACAGATAAGGATAACGTGTAAAATTTACAACATTGTTTTTAGACCCATTTTTGTAACAGTAACCGACAAAATACTTTTTTTTTTTTGAGAAAGTATATTATGAAACGCCCCCAACAAATTACATCCAAATTAGAATTGCAGTAATACGTAATACACAGATTTGGTTCGGTGATCATTTTACTACATTATTATATGTAGGTATAAATGAAGACCTAGATTTTTATAATAACAACTAACCGTTCGCCTCGCGTCGCGCACACGCGATGTGTACACATAGGAAGCGGATACACGGCCATTTTATTGCATTCTGACATAATACACGTGTTCTGTTCCGTATTATAAAGTATATTATTTATCAATATATTATCGCATTGAGGAAATGTAAGGTTTTACATTGTAGAAACTTTAATTTAAACTAAGTAAAAAAAATTACACGTCATAGATTTAGTGCTATAGCCACAAACTCACCTGATTTTGAGAAACGATGTGGCCCATGATGGTGGGTATGGTAAGCCTTGTAGAGAAACTTGCTCTCAAGTGCATCTGCGTAAACAGACCTATAGGTATCTGACAGCTAGTTTCAAACTAGAGCGTGGTAGCTACCTCGGCGGCCATTAGAAAAAACCCTACCATATCTTCATTACGATGTTTCCTTTACCGAAAGCTCAGACTCATTGTAGGGATTCGAACTAACGCCCATTGACGTACCCATTGCATGGTGGTAGGGCTTTTTCAAATGCCCGCCTGGCTAGCTATCACCCTCAAGTTGTAAAACCTGCCGCCAAATACCAATAGGTGTGTTCCGGCAACTGCACTTGAGAGCCAGTTCCTCCACGGGTTTAGCGTGTCTACCAACTTGGGCCGTATCGTCACTTAAGACCAGGTGAGATTATAGTCATAACGCCAAACCTCAACTGGACCTGAGGTGGTACAGCTTTTCTAACATCCGCATGATTGAACCACCCTCAAGTTGAAAATCTGCTCCATATACCTGTAGGTCTTGTATTCCGGCAATTAGACTTGAGGGCCAAACCATGCACTAGGCAAAATCGTGGGCTACATCGTTACTTAACTTCAGCTGAGATTGTGGCCATAATGCTAAACCTTTAAAGTATCTTTTTGGATTTTACTATGCTGATCATTGAATCCACTATCTTCCGCTAGGGACTAGAAGCTATGTGAAAATAGTCCTTGTTTCCAGTAATAAGGGTGGTAATTCGTGTTCGTCGCGGGGTTGTTTTAGTGTTTTATTTCTGGTGATTCACATCAGGAGAGTCCTACGTACATACCTCTGACGTAGCCTACGAGAAATTGCGAGACAAAATCCACCTCACTATGCTACAAACGCAATGATATTGGAACGCATACAAAAACGTTTCCTTTCTCATCTGATTTTCTCAATAGGAAGATCACAGAAAGAAACGCCTTACATTAAAATATTAAAACACTCTAAATTAGATTCAATGGAAATAAGTATAATGAGAATGATGCAAAAAAAATCTAAATTTTGAAACATAACATTATTAAATTGAATACCTAACTGAATTTACTAAAGCCCACAGTTACTAAATTTAATACACAACTAAAGTTACTAAAGCCCACAGTTACTAAATTTATTTCGATTTATAGTCCCTTCGCGTCTTCCGCTTTATTGCATCACTATGCCTACCGGTAATATATACTGGCCTAGGAACAAGCACTCTCGTGTCTAGCCTTTACAGAATTATTAATAAAGTTTGTAATAAATTTGATATACATTTTCACAGTATTAGTGTATGAATACGTACTGTATACAAGCTTATGATTGATGTTTTATAAATCTTGTTCTTTTTAGTTTTCCATGTCTAATGGTTAGGTATTGTTTTAATGTGTAGTTTATTAGATGAATAAAAAAAGAACAGCCAATGTAGGAAGTGCTAGATATTCAGTCATACGATGTTTTTCGTAAGTAGTTGCTGGACTTACCATGAATATGTTGTTTTTATAAATATATTAGTATAAGTTACTGTGGATGATTCATTATTATTCAATAAATAAATAATATAATAACTCCGAAATATTTATCGTTTTCCACGTTAATGAAACAAACACTGGGCTGTATTACTACAAATATTATATCTGTTATTGTAGAATATAAATTTTATATGCAACCTGTTTTAGCAAGGAATGTAGTGCCTCCAAGTAAACTTACTAACACAATCTCCCCAAGGCACGAGCGATCGCGTTGTTTGACACGAGACCAGATCGAATTCCGCATCATCCTTTGCGAACTCTCTGGAAGGATGAAAGATAAAAACAAAACACGTATTCATTGCGCAACGTCTATTTGAGCTATGCAGGACCGAAATGCCTACTACTGCCTTCCTCAGCAAATCAGGATTGCACTGCATCGTGGCAATGCTGATTTGTATCATATATATGTATGCATTTTGTATACCTTGCCTTTTTTTAACGTGGTATTCAAAATCCTTTCACCGGCTTATATGTCGTAAGATGTTTACCCGGGCTCTACGCCAAGACGAGAGAGGCCTGTAGCAAAACTCATCGGATGACAAGCACATAACACTACACACTCAAACATATCTTCAAACTACAGTGTTGTCAGACACCAGACACAGCGATCAAACTTCTTATCGGATATACCGCTTTGCAGCCCCGATAGGATGCTTTTAGAATACGTTTTTAGTTTATATTACCAAATATTCAGTGTATTATAAAATAAGTTAAAAAATAAAACAATACTGTATTCATTAGTACGTAATAAAACACATAAAAAATAGTGTTAGTACATATTTTGTTAAGTTAAAAATTAATTTTCCGTCCCTAGAAAACAATATTTGTTTTTGATGGAATGTTCTCTTCTGTTTCTATTTTGATAACCTGAGACTTAAAAAACCTTGTGACGTCTTCCTAAAATATTGTTAATGCGTGTGTTTCTAATTGATTTCTAATCTATATTATAAAGTGGAAAAGTTTGTTTATACGCGCTATTATTTGTAACTGCCGGTCAGATTTAAAAAATTGGTATTGTTTTTGATAGAGCAATAATTAAGGAAGGTTTTACTTATGAAGAAGGTTTTATCTAACACCACGCTGCCTCTAATAAGAGCAAATATATATCTAAAATTTTGTAACACAAATACCAGCAAAAATTGTTAAATATTTAAGTCCCAAGCGACATAGTGAAATATGTAAAATATATAAATAGCTAGTACGTAAATAGATGCATAGCTAAATAAAAATCTTTCTTTGCTTTGAAGAAAATCAATTACTTCGTGTGAAATTGTATCTCAGTATTTACTGTATTCATCTTTAACCGAAATGAAAAATAAAAAAAATAATGTTTCTTAGTATTATAAGTTATTTGTAATCGCTCTCAATTTTCTATTACATTAATGTAATCAGAATGTTGTCTTAATAGACATAATATAATTACTGAAATAATAGACAAAAAAAAAATCTTTTTTTTTTTGTTTTTAAGATCCGTCGCATCGGTCGCTGTTAAAAAATAAGGAAATGTGATTATTTTTTTTATATCTGGGAGTTTTTGACGGGATCTTTATCTGTCATGTTGTAATTTTTTTTAATTCATATATTTAGTTGTTTAGTCCTATATTGTGTAAATTAAGGTGACATTTTACGTAATGTAGTGTTGCTGAAGAGCAAGGGTGAAATGAATTGTGAATCATCATTCGGAAAATGATATATTAGTTGCCACAAAAACTCCCAAGAGAGTCACTGTCTTATTGAAGACTCTGCCCTTAAAACAACATCTAACTTGGCTGCATGGTCAAAGATACCTTTGCCTTTTCCTTTCAAGGTTAAAAGGGAAAACTATACCGAAAAAAATGTTTTTACGTCTGCTTTAAATTGTAAAATTAATAAAAAATATAGTTATGAAGTATATTTCATAATAAATATTAAGAAGAACATAAGTTTCTCACCAACAATAATAATTCTTATTATTTATCCAATTCGCTTTTGACACGCAGCGTAAAAACGAAAGCGGCGAGAGCGGACCTAAAGCGAACTTATAACTGGAGATACGAACATTGTTTAGGCGTTAGATGCGTTATCAAACAAAACATTCTATTGTTATAAACTTACAAGAACACGGAAACAATTTCATTCGCTACTCATCTTTGTTATAACTTACGCCGGAAGAGAGAATTTTTCGACAATATATTTTCTTTTTGTTTAAAATCCCATCCCTTTTCCTAATTTCCAAATTAATTAATAACTCCACCGGCTATTTACAATTGTTAGATAATCGCAACTTCTTTCTCGTTGCATTTTATATATTTAATGCAATGATAGTGCAGTGGTAGCATCTAAGAATACGACGTCAATGGACGTGAATAAGAATTCCTGCAATAAATTGAGGTTTCGGTAAAGGGAAATATGGGGGCAAGGCTTTTACTATCACCCATCTGGCTAGCTACCACCGTCAAGTTGAAAATCAGGCGTGAAATACATATAGGTATGTTCCGGAAGTTGCACTTGAGAGCCAGTCCCTCCGCTAGGCTTATCGTGTCCACCATATTAAGTCACAGCAGGTGAGATAGTGGCCATCCCTACTAACAATATAAATGTGAATGTAAGTTTGTTTGTTACGCTTTCATGCGAAAACTACTTAACCGATCATCATGAAACTTTGTACACATATTCTTGGAGGTGTTATAAGTAACATAGAATATTTTTGTTTTTTTTTTACGATAGATTTTTTTTTTTTTGTCAAACAATCTCAAAATCTAGCTAGTTTAACGCCATCTAGCATTTCAGAGTATATATAGGTGATACGAAGTTAACTTACGAAAGTTAAACTTGAGAACTTGATATTTTTACTATTTTAAATGTACATATTACTAACACTTACTTTTTACACACCTATTGAAGTTTAATAAAATGTTCATAATGTTTATTTACAAAGAACACTCTCAAATCAAATCCAACTCAAAACTATGAACTCGTGAACGAATGATACAGCTTGTGAGTTTTTTGTTTCAGATCCAATAACACGAATATATAATTCCAGTCAAAAGAATTTCAACGCAGCATGGTAAATATTTGCTATGAATTACTTTTTCGTCTATTCTAATCATATCTAACTGGACTGCAATCGCTATACATAAAGTGTATACACTGATATACTAAACCGTTTAGGCATACCGCCATAGTAAAACGCATAAGTTTGTCGCAATCTGTTAAATTTAAAGTAGATATAAAGGTAGAGGATAAAGGCTTTTCGCATCTAGTAGCGATGATAGCTCAGTGGTAGTATGTACGGGCTCCACGTCAAGGGACGTGAGTTCGAATCCATCTACAATGAGCTGAAGAATGCTATGCCATCTACAATGCTTTCGGTGAAGGAAAACATTGTGAGAAAACCATAGCATGATGGTAGGGCTTTTTTCTAATGCCCTTCTGGCTAGCTACCACCCTCAAAATGAAAATCTGCCGCCAAATTCAATAGGTTTGTTCCGGCAGTTGCACTGAGAGCCAGTCCCTTCAATAAAGACCGTCAACGCATCTGCCATTCTGCTGGTGTTGTGGGTGTCGTTAGGCGGTAGTGATCTCTCGTTTGTTTGAACGAACAGTTGCACTTGAGAACCAGTGCCTCAACAGGTTCAGCGTGCCTACTAACGGGGGCCATATCATCAAATTCGTTGTAATTGTAAAATTTGGCCGGCAACGCACCTGCGATTCCTCTGGTGTTATAGGTGTCTATAGACGGCGGACTATCAGGTGCCACGTTTGACAATTGCCCCCTAGTCCATAAAAATAAAATAGTACGTTCTAAACTTCTAATAGAATCTCTTTGGGTGTACAATTTTGGACAGGTTAAATTTCAAAAAAAGGAAATAATGTTCTTTCCAGCTATATTTTGATGGGGTTTTCTTTTTATAATTAAGGTTTATCTCAGGCGGTAGACACGCTAAACCCATGGAGGGACTGGCTCTCAAGTGCAACTGCCAGAACACACCTGTTGGTATTTAGCGTCAGATTTTCAACTTGAGGGTGGTTGCTAGTCAGGCCGGCATTAGCAAAAGCCCTATCACCTTACTATAGTTTCATCACGATGTGTCCTTTCAAAGTAAATCTCTACATGCCTACATTATAGTGGGTACGGGGTGATATTCATTGTTACGTAATATATCGTGAATCAAAATTCAATATTAAAAATCTAATTCCATTTTGGATTCCCATTACTTTTCTTAATTTTAAAGTGTACAGTCGAATTATAATTATATTTTTTATTGCTTATTGAAAAAAAATACCTTAATAAAATTTCATATGTTTTTATTGTTATCATATTTGGTGTTATACAAAAAATTATAGTACATTTTTCCGTGTATTATCGTATTTTTATTATTTAAAAAATAAAACACAATTCATTTCCTAATATAACAGTTTATTATTTAGAATATCAAGATAGACTTTTACGTAAGAAAGGAGAGGGGGGGTTCGAGAAATCTTACATATACTTACATGGGGGTAGGTGGGTCAAAAGTGGCCAAAATTATCCTTACGTAATTAATGAATGGCCCCTTTACATTCAATATGATTATAGTCATTTTCAACCTATAAAGCAAGACTCATGTCTACTATATACAGTAAAAATAAAAAAACATATGTATAATTTATCTTATTTCAGAGGATTGAAGTGTGGATAGCTGTCACTCTGTCGACATGCGTGTTTGCAGATAATGTAAGTTATTTATGTTTATGATTAATTTTCATATTAATCTTTATATTTGACAACCGTGTCTAATTCTAATGGGCTGGTTTCCCAATTGATGTTATAAGGTTCATTTTTATATATATCTAAAAAATGTGTAGGTGCGCTGTTAATGATCGTGTACCTTCGGTTCGATCTAAGTGTTACGTTAATACTAAAATGGGTAGGGAGCTTTTGCTTATAGTTTTTATAGTAATCAGGTTTGGCGTTACGGCCATATCTCACCTGATGTTAAGTGACGATGTGACCCAAGATGGTGGACAAACTAAGTCTGGTGGAGGGAGTGGCTCTCAAGTGCAACAGCCGGAACATGTCTACATATGTATTTTTCGTCAGATTTTCAACTTGATGGTGGTAGCGCTACCACTATGCTTGGGTTTCATCACGATATTTTCCTTCACTTAGTACTTAGTTTTAGGATTCCATTGATTTTTTTAAATATACTGTTGTATACATATCATGTAATTTCTTTTTTATGCATCATTTTATTAAGGGTTACTAAAAACAAAAGCCGCCTGCGTAGTAGACGGGTGATAAAAATGTATAAAACTGAAGCTTAGAGTATTGAAACGATGACAGCTTTGAATCTTTCGGCGAAGGAGCGCATGGCGATGAAACCATAACATGGTGGTAGGGCTTTTTGTAATGCCCGCAGGCTAGCTACCACTCTCAAGTTGGAAATCTTCCGCCAAAACCTATAGTCGTGTTCCAGCAGTTGCACTTGAGAACCAGTTCCTCCACTAGGCTTAGCGTGACTACTATCTTTGGCCACATCGTCAATTAGCATCAAGTAAGATTGTAGCTATAACCTTGCCTAGAAAAAATTGACGTCAGTGTGTTCCGTCGCACGCCCACTAGCGGGATGCAAGAAGAGTTTAACCAATAATAATAATAGACCCTTATATAATCTTGTTACTACGTAACTTAAAATAAAAACTTTATCTCATATTATGTTATATAAGTGTTAGTGAAAGTTGTACCATTTATGTATAACGGACCATTCATAAAGAGGCCTTAAGTACGTATTCAATAAAAACCTGTAACAGACTCGGAACACACGGAATGGTAAATGGTAAGACTGGCGATATTAAATTGGAAAATTGTATTTAAAAAAAATAAAATCCATATTTGAAATCGACTTGCAGCTCTGAAACGATATTTCACCCTTAGAAATCAAGGTTGGAATTTAATAATAAAAAAAAAAGCTTTACAATTATTTAAACGTTTTGACAAAACATATATGTATTTATAGAAATGATAATTTTTCACATATATATAGAATAGTAACTTCGACAATTGTGGTGTTCACGAAAAGCGAATTAAAAACAAATCGATTTATAATGAATCGATCGAGGAATCGATATTTTTTAGAAAGAATCGCCATCCCATAGTGAATTGTTTACAACGTTCGAAACATGCCTAGAGCCTTACCACTTGACGGTCGTGGTCGTTGTGGCCGCGACGCAAATGTTACTTACGACATCATTATTCACCCTCAAACTAAGTTTAAGAGCCCTTTTGGTCTGGCGGACTCAAACCTATCAAACCACTATCGCAAGTGTAAGCATAGTTAATGCTAAATGGAACGCACCCATAATGTATTTTGATATTACAAAGCGAAAAAGTTTTTTCTTTGTTGTTCTGAACGCACTAATCTTTTTTTTAATTATTCAAATATACCCTCTGACGAAGGTCAGAGACTTTTGTAGTACAAAAGATATGTAAAAATATACCGTACATATTCTTAATTATTACAATAAAATAATTAAAATAATAAAACTAAGCAAGTAGCATAAAATATAATTGAAATTAAAATAAGTAAAAAAAATCAATAAAAATAAATAAATCGTAGAAGAAAAGTAATTAGTAGCACATAAGGTTAGTAGAATCGCTTATTTATTTAGAATTTTACAACTTTTAGCAATTATATTATAAATATAATTTAATATTAGAAACTACAGGACGGATTTCAAAAAATATTTTTGTCTTTGATATAGCTATCATTGAGGAATGCTATAAGCTAATTAACATCACGCTACCACTAATAGGAACAAGCCCGTATTGAAATAAGCTACAAAAGTGGCAAATATATTAATAAATTTTTAGTTCCACGCCAAGTCGTGGGCAAACTTACTACAACTATAACTGACACAAATATACACATTAAATATATATTTTTTATATAACAATATATCGGATACTAGAGTTTACGTAATATGGATATAATATAGATTTTGTCGAAAAAATGACGCAGTAAAAAATTTCATACAAAGTTTAATACATTCAGTTTTATACATTCATTACAAGGTGTAAAAATATTCTTGCCGACGGCTTCCACGGCGAGCGCTGCCTAAATGGTTAATTTTACATGAAAGTAATATATGAGAGAAATGTTCCTCTTAAAAAGTTCTAAAAATAAGGCTGCGATAGGATGTATCTATCTTTTCTGGTTTACTTACAATAAACATCTTTATGATTTACAGTTATATTTTCAAATTAAGAAAAGAAGTACTTAAAGCATTTTTATTTCCACACGGTCGAAATCGCAGGCATTATATGTAGGTTTTTCGGAAACTAGTCAGTAGCAATTCTGTATTTAACATTTCAGTGTTTAAATAGATAGGTGCTTATTTTTGTAACACACTGAGCAAAACCCTCTAATCTACTACATATTCAAAATAATATTCGTTCAATAGGACAGGCGAAGGAAGTAATCCATACTGCCAATTCTGAAGTTGTCACTATAATTGTAAAATATTATTTAACGAATTCTATGTGTATATATTAATATAAAGGCATAAGGGCCAAATCTTTTATATCAAGAAATAACTCGAAACTTCTGTTTTATTTCTTATGTCTTAAGGGTCCGGGATATATGTCTTTTAAGCCCAACTTTGTAAAACATATTTAACCTTCAAAGGTAGCTCTGACATGAATACGACACAAGGGTGTACCAGTTAAACGTAACGTGTATGTAGTGTATGTAGGCAGAATGCAGAACTGACTAATGCTATTAATATATGTTACAATAAAAACTTTACAAAATAAACATGAAAGACCGAACAGTATCAGATATACTATGTATAACTCTCTGTCCATCTGTCTATCTTCTCACTTATGTAACAAAAATCGTAAATACATGACGCGTCCTTGAAATTTAACTGTCGATCGTCCTCCACTTATTGAATACAATGAAGGTCGGATACTCGTCAATGGACGTGAATTCGTTTCCCTGCTTGATGCCTGCCTAAAGAGCCTAAGTAACATTGTGTCGAAATCATAGCATGGTAGTAGGGCTTTTTTTAATGTCCGCCTAGCTAACTACCAAGTTAAAGTTTTAAATCTGTTGCCAAATACCTATAAGTGTGTTACGGCGGTTGCACTTGAGAGCCAGTCACTTCACTAGTCTTAGCGTGTCCACCATATTGGGTTACATCAAAAATAGTTCAAAGATTGGTCACTTGTCCTTTAAAACAGCAAAAATGTAGTGCAAGCACATTATAAACTAAGTTTTATATGTGTCTATAGAAAAAAATACATAAGTAGCAATCTCTAACTGGATCGAAGGGACACAATCCGCAGGCACTTTCATGCGATCTGGTTTTCCACGATAGTTCACTTTTACTTCTACGCAAGTTTTACTCGCATAAATGGTTATATGTGGTCAAGTTCTCAGCATCCGTAATATATAAAGCTCAGTACACACTTACGCTTTTCAAACGGACCTCAGTAAAAAGTAAAAAATAAAGAAATGAGTGGTGTCGTGGGACACTAGATAGGAACGAAGCTCTTTATTATAAAAAAAAAAATTTCAAATTTTATTCGAGGTATAAAGAAAATTATTTGTTTATACATTTTTTTCGTGATTTTTTTTATCGATAAAAAAAACTACTTTACAAAATTATCTTAACAACTTTATTTTGTTTACGATGATTTATAAAAATATATAATAATAACAGTGGTCACGTAGACTATACATTGGACACTGTATAGCCATCATACATAACTAAACATAAAATTTTTACGTTATCGTTATGGACATTTTTTGTCGGCTATGGCAACCCTTCACGACGCCACATTAGGAACTTCGTTCCAAAAATCTCTTTGTTAACATTCGTGTATGAAGGAAATAGTTTCAAATAGTACAATGTTATACATATTTTGACGATTTTTATTTTAAACTAGCATTTACTCGTGTCTATTTGCGTGGAATCAGAATTTATTGAAAAGAAACTTCTTATGGGAAGGCTTTGAAATTCTGATCAGCAACTTTTTGTGGGAAGCTCGTCCGGGTAAAGTTTGTTTGTTTAGTTTGTACAATATCGCATTACACACGAGAGTGTGTTATGTTGTTTTAGAGCAGTTGATATATCGATCGGTAAACAACATACTTCATTGAACGCCGACGCGATACTAACGTATAAGTGTGCCAACTGGCATATAGCAGCATGGCATATGTCATATGGCATATACTGGCAACTATGGAAGCGCCTATACTGTATCTACACATTTTTACTTGTAATATCATTTTACCTGTCTAGACAATCGTTGAATATATTTGCATATTTCATTTTATAACGATTACAAATTACAGAACATGATAAAATATTAGACAAGTCATGTAATTGTTTCCGACCTGACAACACAATGATAGAACGCGTGCTCTCGTTACAATAGTTATAATAATAATTGATAGTTTGCACATTAAATAATGGTAATTATGAGCCGCTTTCTATTATTACGTCACGTCCTTGTACGTACCTATACGTCTATCATGCGAGTTCCGCTTTTACGGTTAATTTACATATTACACACTAACTTATACCCGCGGCTTCGTTCTCTTTAACCTTAGATTCGTCAAACAATTCCATTTATAAAAAATATAATATATTTAATATAATGATTATAATATATATATATGGATCGTTTATTTTGAAACTGGTGTAAGTCCATTTTCTTTTGTTTCGAAAAAATTAAAGGTTACTATATTTGTTGATGATGCAATTTCATTTACCGATCGATTTTAAGTTGTACAAAACATGGGATTTTTTTGAGAAATTAAACACGGACTAGTTATATATAAAAAAATTACATTAAATTAAGCATGAATTACGTGATAGCTCATTTTTCTCAAAAATGGACTCACACCACTTTCAAAATAAACGGTCCATATATATACATACATATATATATATATATATTATAATAAATATAAATAGGTAGGTACACCTTATTAATTACTAGCTTTTACGTGCGGCTTCGCTCGCGTTAATATTGATTTTGTCTGACAATCGGATGACTCAATAAAAGGTTTCATACAAAGTTAGTCTTTTTACCCCATTTCCAATAAAGTATTCGCGAGAAAAAGTAACCTATCACCGTCTCCTAATTGCCATCTATTTCTATACCAGAGTTTCTCAAAATCGATTCAGTGGTTTAGGTGTGAAAGTGTAACAAAGAAACACAAGAAACTCACTTTCGCATTTACAATATCAGTAAGGATAAACAGTAAATCTGCAAAGTTTGAAGTAAACCGTTATAACAATAAAAAGTTTAATATAAATTTACTCATCCCCTCGACTGATCCTTATCAGTTTGTCGCTTGAAACAGTAGCTTATAACCGTCACCAAAGTTCCATCGATATATACCAACATTTAGTTTAAGCGTGAAAGCGTAACAAACAAACAAACACACTTACGCAATTTTAATATTAATTAGGCTTGCATGGATACCAAAAATTCATCATAATCGATTTAACGCATTAAGCTCTAAAGCGTAACAAACAAACTAACTTTTGAATTTAAATTTTAACCAGGATCAGAATATAAGAATCTCTTTGACATACATATGTATATACATATAGCTGACAACCTGTTCAAGATCCATCTAATGCATTCATGAGTATGGTCTCTTATTGGAATAAAAACTATTTTGTACCTAAAGTTGGACCGAAGAATACACCCATACAAAATGACATTGCAATTGGTATAGGTTTGCCTACAATCTCTGCCTAGACAGGGTGCAGAGGCAACCTATGCGTATTGTAAACTATATAAATATCACCAACACCTCATAGATGCTACAGTTCTGTATGGGATAATACCTGTAGAAGCGTGATCTACCGTCTGTATAATGGACAGTGTTCTAAACAGCTCTTTAAACTAATCTCCTCCTCTCTATTCCACAACAGAACCACGCGGGCGGGGCTTCGGTGTCATAGTCCATGGTGATATCTGTAACATCGAGACTAAAAAGTTTTCTGACTTATGTCTTACCGTGAAGTTGTGAAACCACTTTCCTGTCAGTGTGTTCCCTTCTTCCTAAGTAGGCCAACAAGGCAGCGTTGAATGGCAGTGAAATTAGATTCGATGTCAGTCGCCGATGATTTAGATTTTACTGTTGTTGCATTAGGCGCAGTGTAGTCACTATGTTAACCAACATAAAAATAACTGTTACGTGACGATTTTGCCTAAGATACCTAAAATCTAGTGGAGGGAGACAGTAGCTCTCAACTGTCACTGCAGGAAGACTACCGCACAAAGCGAAAGGCTGTACAGGTTTTGAATGAAACTGAGCTGAAACACTCGTCTATGTGATGCTCGTTCGGGTAAAGTCGGCTCGAGTCGACTAAGAAAGCGAGACAGATATAGTCACCGCGTCGCTGCTGTACTCGCTCGGTCAGGGTTACATTGAATACGTGACGCGTCAGTTGCATTCAGTGTCCGTTACTTGTGAGAGCATGCCGCATCACTCGCATTCACTATAACACTATATGTGCCGTGCCAATACATTTTATCAATACTTTATAATTTTTTCTTAGTCTTCACTTCTGTCCTGTTATCTTAAGTACACACCATTGGTAATGAATTTGTATTGATTATTTAATACTGTATTTTCAGGAGCAAGATGGCAGCAGCTTTAGTTGGGGTTGGCAATTAACACCGGGACCTGACTCGGGGACAGTCGGGCAGTACTATGTCAATCTACCACAGGTAATCATGATTTTGTATAAGCTACAAATCTCATGTTAAATATATTTTTGTTATAGATTAGTAAAGAGACGGCCTAACTAATTGTTCGTGATTACTAGTCGCCTATAATAGTGGTTGTATGTACTTGCCAATGCTGTAGAACATTTTTCTTATAGCATCTATGCAAGTCTTTTGTCAGCTGCACTTGAAAACCAGTTTCCAAAATTAATTAATGCATACTTTAGATCACACCGCTATATATCATGCAAAATAATGATAATCTAGCAATAGGTAAATAATGCCAGCTTCAGATAATAATTTATGTAAAGAAAGTAACCACAACATTTTTTTCTCTTGGGCCAATCCGTTTAATGATTAGTTTAATGATCCGTTTAATCCGTAATATCCGTAAAATCCGTAAATAATCCGTTTAATGAATACGCTAAGTAACTGAGCGAAGTATGAAAGATTTACCCGTTGAGAATCATGAATATATATATTCAAGAAACTCTTTTTTAGTGTAATGCCTACTGTTGTAAAGCTATTTTTAACGCCTAATAAAACACGCTTTCCTAAAAAAAAGGTTTCCTAAAGGGACCCAGAGCCCGCAGATTGTGTACATATTGATTAAAAAAAAAATCCTCTCTTTTTTCAAACAGACACTGACAATCAATGGCCCCAGAAATACCGTGTACTGTACCTTAAGTCAGTAACTCGATCCATTCATCTGTAATTTTTTTTTTTTTTTTTATACTTAAGGTTTAGTGTTATGGCAATAATCTCACCTGATCTTAAGTGACGATACGGCCCAAGTTGGTAGACACACTAAACCTGTGGAGGAACTGGCTTTCAAGTGCTGCTGCCGGAACACACCTATTGGTATTTGGCGGCAGGTTCACAACTAGAGGGTGGTACCTACCCAGACGGGCATTAGAAAAAGCCCTACCACCATGCTATGGTTTCCTCACGATGTTTTCCTTCACCGAAAGCTCAAGCTCATTGTAGGTGCTTGGGTTCGAACCTACGTCTCTTGACGCGAAGTCGTGCACACTACCACTGAGCTATCATCGCATTAATTTTAGTTTAATGTTCTATTATTGAACAACATACCAAAGTTATAATTGTAATATACCCCATTACTTCCATCATCAATAAGCAATTAGTTAGATGGCCTTTGTGTATCAAATAACTTTACAGTCAGAGCAGCATGTCAAATATACAGCAGACGAGAGTGGATACCACGGAGCTGTTACACTCAACACAAGTGATGGAGAGCACACGCACTCTATGAACTTCGCTCTTGGTGATAGGGCGTTACAACTAAACGTTGACCAGGTTCGTATTAAAGTCACAACCTTTCTCCTTCGTTGCACTACCAAGCTTTTAAGAAATATTTTCTTGATTGTAAGTAGCACACGCTTCAAAACAGTCCTTTTTTTGTCAGACAAATTACATTCCAAATATCACTAGAAAGTTAGTAACTCAAAATACATTGGCTGCTCGCGTAAAACAAAGTTATAAAATAGTCCCAATTTATTCCACTACGACAAGGGTATTGTTCTGCAATTCATAGGCACAACAGGTGTCAATTTTACTTATCATATGAGTTCCTAAAGCATCGAATTCAGAAAACTAGGGTAGTTCATAAAATCTGAATATAATAATATAGACTTTATAAGATCACAAAAACTTTAGAAGCAGTTAAAGTTTATCATAGCATAAGTCGTAAATATACAAGGTGAATCTAGTTTAACAAGTTACAGTTTATATTTATTTTTGCAGTTTCCACAAATTCATCAAACTGTTTTCAATGGCACTCAAGAAACTTCAAATTTACCTTACATCAACGTTCATCCTGCAACGGACATATATCTCCTACAAAACCAGGTCCAGTTACAAAGCTTACCGAATCAACAACATGAAATATTCCAAATACCTAATACTTCGATGGTGCATTATCCGTACACAGCACAATTATATAATTTACAAACCCAACAACCTCCACAAAACCAAATTAATTATGATAATAACCAAGCGAACAAAGGTGATGTCTTCACTTACAACACTCCACATCCCGAATTCCACCAAAATAAATCTACATTTGAAACTAAAGTAGAAAGTTCTCAACCTATTAACCAAGTATTTAAAAATAATTGCTCGGACGATAACGGTGTTTTAGAAACCACGTCTAAAGAAATCTATAGCGATATACAGAAATCTAAAGAATTATTCGCAGAAATACCTTCGTATGAGATTCAAAATCTTGATGGCGATTTCGGTGTCAGGGGAACAACTAACAGACCTTTATCGTACAGAGGCGCTGTACATTTTCGAGTAGAAACGCCTAGACCCCATGCAAGAAATGAAAGATTCTATTTTACTACTGTTGTCACTCCCATATCACCAAGAAACACGGCAAATATTTCTCAAGAAGGTATAAATAAACTTGTTGAATCTACACAAGACCTTATTTCAAGTGAGGATTTAATAAAAATAAATAATGCTATAGAAAAACACTTAAATGATCAAAGCGATGATATAATCAAACCGAAACCAAGATTTAATCCTAGGATACATCAGTCAAGAGGTAACTTCGCGAGCCAAGAAGAATCTTGGCGTAAAAATCAAAGTGTAAAAGACAGAATAAGAGAAATATTTGGTTCTGATATTAAACCAGTCGAGAAAGACAATTCAGATATTTTAGAAACAAATTCTAATCACTATAAATTCACAGCACCTATTGTAGTAACCGATACATTTTATGATAGCAGAGACCAAATCGTTGATAACATTGTCTCGACTATGATCCCATACATTGATGACGGATATCAAATTGTAAGTGTTAAAGGTTCATGCGAAAACAGCAATACTACATGCAATGACGAAAATCCAACGGAAGAAGTCGTAAAAGTTACTCCAAGACCTTTAGGGGAGAATTATTTAGCACCAATAACGGTGGGATTAAGGTTACTTAATGCCAACGGAACAATTAACTCTTTTGAAGACTTTGAAACCTCTGACAGCGAAATAGTATCAAATACAGTCGCTAATCCAAAAGCAGAGAAAACAATAGTAGAAATTGAAGAATCATTTCCTATTGAAATTACTCACATAAACGATGTCGAGGTTCACGAATACTTAGAAGACGGGCGAAGTAATGAGAAAGAATCTTTCGGAAATTATAGAACTTTATATAATAAATACATTGACGCGTTAAGATCATCGAGAAGAATTCAAGAAAACATGAATAAGATATTATATAAATACGGTACAATGAATAACTACGAAAACCCAGATGATCAGGACTACGAACAAGGATACACGGATTCTAAAGAAAACCTTGAATCCAGTGAAAATATACAAACACAAGTCGAAGTTAAACCTGAAAGGAACGACAGTAACCAAAGAAGCGAGTCTGTGTCCTACGAAAATAATTACACCGACAATAATCAGAAAATAATTCAACCCATTGTTATAGAAAAGGAAGTTCCAGTAACGAAATTCGTTGACAGGTTTATTGAAAAAGAAGTACCATACGCACAGAAGGTGGAAGTTCCTGTTCCTGTGGATAGGCCAGTGCCGGTTGCGGTGCCCATAGAAAAGATTGTCGAAAAACCGGTAGAGGTAACCCGGTATGTCGACAAACCATATCCAGTAGAAGTACCAAAACTTTATCCAGTTGAAGTTAAAGTACCTTATCCAGTCGAACATAAAGTATATGTAGATAGGCCAATTCACGTACCATATCCAGTGGAAAAAGTAATTGAAAAACAAGTTGTACAACACGTTCCAATACCAACGCCAGTTGGAATTCCTTACGAAGTACAAGTGCCAGTCGAACACCATGTTCTTTATCCAATAGGGATTGAAAAACCTTACCCGGTCGCTGTGGCAGTAGACAGGCCGGTTCCAGTGGAAAAAGTTGTACATAAGGAAGTTCGAGTACCGTACCCAGTAGAAAAAAGGGTACCTTATCCGGTTCCGTACGAGACGAAAGTCGCTGTACCATACCCGGTTGAGAGAAGAGTACCCGTGCCGGTTGAGAAAATAGTCGAAAAACCAGTTACGGTTACGAAAATAGTTGAAAAACCGGTTCACATTGAAATTCCTGTACCGCATCCAGTCGCAGTACCCGTGCACGTACCCCAACCAATTCCAGTGGACAGAATAGTCGAAAAAAATGTACCATACCCTGTTGACAGGGTCGTTGAGAAAAAAGTTCCTATACCTTACCCGGTTGAAAAAATTGTCGAAAGAATTGTACAGAAACCATTTTTGATCACTAAATACGTCGATAAACCTTATCCGGTCGAGAGGAGAGTCCCGTACCCGGTTGAGAAGATAGTTGAAACAAAAATACCTTACCCGGTTCAAATACCGGTTGAAATAAAAGTGCCGTATCCTGTCGAGAAAATCATCGAGAAACATGTACCAGTTCCTGTCTACAGGTATATGGAAAAGGGAGATGAGTCCAGAACGAACTATCGTTACCAGTATCCAGCGAACAATCAGCAAGGGAATAACTTCGACTCTAGTAGACTTAAACTTAACCCAAATATCCAAACAACATTGTGGGGTAACCAAAACGCATCATCATTCAAATACAATTATACTCAAGATAAAAGAGATTATAAAGCAAATAATTCGGTGAAGAATTACTTAAACTATCTAGTCAATTCACAGAAAAGCCCGTATCAGTACGTTCCTACACCACAGCAGGATCAAAATATGGGTAAAAATAAAAATTATTTACTCGAATTTAAGTTAAGAAGGACAGATAGGGTTCCGAAGGTGACCAACTTGAATATCGAATATGGAGGCTTTATACCACCTTTGATTCCAAGCACGGAGGTGGATTTGGATGGCTTACCAGTAAATAAAGTATAAAATCCCAACCCTTGTGTAGTGTGTTTGATTCCACAATAATTCATTCTATCAGTGTAAAATAATTAGAAATATTTAATGAATATACGACAGTATAGTGTCCCAGCAGATAACAAATCTGTTCTATTACTAAATACATTTGACGTAGGAAGAAAACATCACAAATGCCTACATTATTTTCACTCTCGTCAACCTCACAACGATTCGTCTGTAAGAGTGTATCCATACTCCATTCCCCTTGATGATGAATGTAACTTGCAAGGGAGCACTATGGACTTAGTGGTGCTATCAAATTGCTAAAATAATGCTGAATATTTATTGGAAGAAATGTAGCAAGCCTGACCTTTCTGTGTGGTAATTACATGATTACTATATTTGCTAAAATGCGTGACTTACACAATTAATAAGCGTTGGAGTGCTAGGAGCCATGCTAGCGTTCATAGCGTGCATCCTAAGAACAACCATAGAGGTAAAACTGTCATCAAGTACCTATAGGAATGTTCTGGTTACTGGTATATTATTACTTCCATCATTATCAGGCGAAATGAGATTGCAAGCATAATATACATATATATTTTTCTATTCAGTAACAGCTCGTCAGTACACAACTACCCAAAATCATCTAGAAAATGTTTACGTTTCATACTCTAACGAGATAATTACACTCATGGCAAAACTGTCTAACTTGTGCAGTTATGGATTTACGAGATATACTTAAAAATACATACTTTTAATAACAAATATCCTACAAGTATCTTGACCTTAAAGCTTTCGGTGTATTTATGTAAGAAAACAAAGTTTAGCATCCAGATCAAACATTCTTTAGATTTATCCGCAATTAATTTATTCTTATGTTAAGTTTCTTGTTTTTCTTTTAAATCAGTATTAATACTTTAATATAACTAGCTTACTTCGATTATATACTAACAAAATAAAATAATCTAGGTTATTTTCACCATTATTATATAATTAAAAGTAATTTCTATTGTTTTACATGCAATATATGTTTATTTTTACTTATCAACCACTTAAATATGCTACATGGATTGAACATATAGAGCAAGAATTTTTAATCCGATGCTTGTAAGTCACAAGACGATTTTAAATAGCCCCTCGAAAGATAGTCAGTAAATTAAATACTTAATTAAATAACAAATAATATTTACGTTTTCCCCATAACGTTTGAAACGAATTTAAAAGTAGATGCTTATTAAATTATTGAGAGCAAATTCCAAGACTCCAGTACTAGGACAGAAAGTATAAAACAAAATACACATTGATTTTGTTTTATGATTCAAATACCTAACAATTTTAGTTCATAACTCTTTTCTTGTTAATACACAATTTTTAAAAACAAAATTAAAATAGTAACCCTTGCTGTCGGTAGCCCGCCAAAAATCTCAGAATCATTGTCACTATTCTCGAAATACAATTACGCTTCAATAAATTATTTTATCCCACAAATGTTTAATCTTAAGAAATAAATCATTGATACTAGTAGTAAGAAAGTTATTTATACGCATAAGTATATGTTTGTAAATATTAGTTTGTATTCGTTGTTCTTTAATAAATGGTTTATATTTTATTGTAATATGTTTTATTTATTATGAAGGTATATGGTAAGAGATATTAATAATAATCAGATGAATAGCATGTTGTTAATACGATGAATGCTGTGTTCATATATTTTTGCAGACAGTACACATGTATACATGAATCAAACAGTGTAACACCATGGATTGTAAAATGTTGGGATTTATGATAGAGGGTTTACTTTTGACTGTGGTCAATATCCTACCTCTACTAGGCATTATCAGCTCTTCCACAAGAAAGTTCTATGCAATTATTTTGGCTTGTTCTCCCTGATAATGTAAAGGTTGTCGTGCGGTAACCCTATATCAGCCGCGTGTCTCGCCGGAGGGGACCTCACAAAAAAAGCAAGCCAAAATTTCCCCCTAAATGCCCTTCGGGCTTGAGCGCCCTCCGAGCTCGCCCTCAAAGTACGGTGAAACTGTAAAAGCCATCCAGGATAACAGTGTAGGTCCCTTCTAAAAAAAAATGTTGTTACCTTTTATTATATTACTTTGGAGTTTATATTTAAACTAGATTTTACGTGCGGCTTTGCCAGTGTTAATATTGTCAAACAAATCGGATGGCGCAATAAAAAGTTTATCCGTCTCTTTATTCCACTTCGGTAGAAAACTCACCTATTACCGCCTCCAAGCGCGTTATGTGTCCCAAGATAGTCGACACGCTAAGTCTAGTTGAAGGACTGACTTTCAAATGCAATCGCCGGAACACACCTATAAGTATTTAACGCTAGATTTTCAACTTGAGGCTGTTAGCTAGCCGGGCGCACATTGCAAATAAGAAATTTTTAATATTGCTAGGGGTTCATCATTAGACGAAAGCGACTCTGGCATAAAGCATTTTTTGATTTTCTCCTCATGAAGTTACTACATCAAAATTTATTCACAGATTCGACAATATTATCACCAGGTGACGCCTTATATCACATACAATTTAGATTGAAGCGTGTCAATTATTAGATATTTGTCCTTTATTTTATTAAAGAAGTGTCGATAATCCCAGTTTTTATGTACTACCTTATCGCCACGCTCAAACGCATTACCCGGGGTCAGGTTCAAGGCATAAGGCGCATGTGGTGGCTCATCGGGTACAAATCACCTAACACTATCCATAAAAATGCACCACAGAGACCCTGCAACCCCCGTGATGCCAGAGACCAGAGACAATTCTTCTAGTCTACATATTTGTGTTAGAACAGTAATTTTATCTGGTCACGATTTAATCAAAAAGCAATTATAGCGTATATTTAAAAATCGTTAACCAAAAGAATAAAAAGCTTAAAAATATACTCACATAGAATTTAGTATTTTGACATCTGTCACGTCAGCAAATAGACAATATAATAAAGAGGTTCAAATTTAGTACACCCAAAGATTTATATTACACAGGGCGAACAAAAATAACAGTTGATACTTCAGTAAGTAATTCGATTTATTCGGATACTCAAACAAATTGTAAGATAACAAGAAAACAAGGTGTGCGCGTAGTGGTTTCGGAACGTCCTGGCGGGCATACGTTGCAAGCACGCGAGCAGGTTAACTGCTTAGTAGAGGATGCTATTTAGAATTAGATCAATTAGTAGTTCTGACCACGGCTTCTTTTTGCGTGCCCGGCAACAGCCCAAGCCGAGGATCGCCCACTTCACTGCTCCCTTGTTCTGATGGCCTCAGGTCGAATAATTTAGTACGCACCCCAAAGCTCGGTCAAGCTGCGAAAACATATGTCGCATACCCATGTACGTGGATTTCAAATGTTACATGTATTTATAGTAATTTTATTCTTCCTTTTGAACTACAGGAGACAGATACAACGTAAATGAAAAGCATGGATTGGAATTAAAAATAAAATTTATTTCCAATTGAATCTCACAAACGTTCACGCAACACCGCGGGCATCGGTCAACATTATATCTAACGTTATCGAGGGAAAAAAACGAGCTCATATATATAAACATATCACTACTCCATTTAGAAATTATTAGAGAACGCACGGTACGCTTTGTCGACATTAATAACTTATGACAAAATATCTTCTCCATCAACGGTATCCGTTTAAACGCATCATACAGCATGTTACTAAATAGGTATACACAATATCGATAGCTAAATTTATTACACGTCTTAATTAAATAATAAATCCATTAACGATTATTGAAATTGAATATGAAACTATGATGACAAAACTTTTTTGGCATCGACATATTTAAGACATTCTACTTTTAAAAAAGTGACCATTTATTACGGTAGAATACGTAGCAATATTTTTTATCATTATTTACATTTTTACTTTCAGAAACCTGCATTATAACAGTTATTTCATAACACTTGAAAAATATTTTTAATGCTTATTTAGTTTTTTCAAAAAAATTAAACTAAAAATGTACTTTGAATTGTTCCAAATACTTACTGGACAACAATACAATTACTAAGTTATAAATTGTTAACGCGATGACCGAATACTGAGCTTAATAGGCGCATCTCCAAGAGCTTTAAAAATATAAAAAGTAGTAAAAATTGTTTATCGATATTACCAATAGTAAATACGCCGTGTCCATTTACAAAGGCGCATTAAAATATCATGGTTTTCTGTAGAATAAATATAGGAAACCCCTATATCGGAATGCTACATCTGTGTACAGATGTAATTAAAATTACTATGTAATTAATTATATTAAAATGCTAAATTATTTTACGAAAGATACAAAATGTTATCACTTTAATACCAAACTATCCTTTTGTTTTTCATATTTGATACGTTTCTATATAATTCAACAGGTTGCAATAAGTTGTACTACGCTCGATTGGTAAAGTTATTAAATTAATGCGACAACTTCATAAGCATTCATGGCGTTCGAGACGTTTCATTCAAATTTTGACGTTGAACTAATTCGAGAGTGAAATATAATAAACAATATAAACGTGCAGCGATAAACAGAATTATAACGACATTAGGCATATTTTAGAGGCTATATTTATCACGTTCATATATGTAATATTTTTTTCAGTCGACAAAGCGAATCGGTGACCGTGAAGTCGGATTTTGTGATTTCATGACTGTCAAAGTATAACACTACACTTAAATAATTATGATTACAAAATGGTAATTATATATAATAATAGAAATAAAAATGTACACGCGACCGCCGCACTGCGCGCACATACGCCCACTTATACCACTATTTTATATATATTTATAACAACATTTACCATCTAATAAGTATATCTCGAACGTCACACGCGAATATTTTGTAAGAGGATAGAGACAAACAACAATAAAGCATCACACTGAATACTGAAATATACTGAAAGGGTAACAAATGGATTTATTGATTCAGAATAGTTCATTGGTCGACAACGCCGGACTGTTTTCGGATGTAATCTATGTGTATACCTTTAGAACGTTTCTATTTCAATTATATTAATATTTTATTCACTCAATTACTGTATATAAAAAATTAAAGAAACAATGAAAGTACTAAAAATAATTATATAAAAATGTGTTTAAATGGTTTTTCATTCTTATGGTGTTGTAGTTAGGTTTTTATCTTTAGCATATATTTTTAATATTAAATAGAGTGAAAATTAAATGATACGTTTGACATTTTATATTTTTATGATATATGTAGAAAACTTACTAGAATGTGATAATTTATTATGTATATATTCATAAGAATAATGAATTATTTGTTACCCGAATAATTTTACCACTAAACTATGTCAACACAGCAAAGTTCTAAACTTTGTTAACACAATATACATTTTCAATGACATGGTTTACGATAGAAATTGTATCTCTTACTGACGTATTTCCGATTTATTTTGGTATGCATTCTGAATAAATTTCTATTAAACACTTAGTATATTATATTCACAAAATGAATGACAATTATTGTCCTTCATTAAATTATTCTATTAGTAATGTTGCACAAGTCGTAAAAATATTTTATCGCCAAATATCGAGTTATACGGGAATCGAAATACTCGAAAAATTTGAAAACGATTAGTATAAGAACGGTGTAATAATAAAACTTTGAAACCTTTACATGTGTCAGGCGATTATTTAAGCACACTTTTATCTATGGTTAGGAACATTAAAAAACAATTTTGACACATTAGTTTATAATAATTTGGTTCATATCGATTGGCATTTTATATTTCGTTTTGACAACCTACTTTATAAAGCGTTTTTGTCACTCTCAACAATGGCGAAATTATTTACATAAATAGAAGCCATTTGCTAATAAAAAATTAAAACAGGAAGCGCGAATACGGTAAAAAGTGAAATATGTAATAATAATTATGTTTTTTCTTTGTACCATATGTATTCTTTCCTCTCGTGTAACGTAATATGCCTACACGTGACGCGTGTTTGAATTTACGTCTATGATTCTCATCCAACATCGAATAATTCCCTATAAATATGTATTAGTTAATAAAGTTGTGTATAAAGTATCACCACAGATGAGAAAAATTCAAAAAGTCGAAACAGTCTATAGCTGTTGTCAACCCCCGAGGCCACTCACTACATTTCACAACAAAAATACGTATGTATTATACGTCAAAGTTGCGTATAAACTGTACCACAGAATAGAAAAGTTCAAAATGTCGGAACAGTCTACAGCTATTGTCAACCCCCAAGGCCACTCACTACATTTCACAACAAAAATACGTATGTATTATATGTCAAAGTTGCGTATAAACTGTACTACGGATGAGAAAAATTCAAAATGTCGGAACAGTCCACAGCTGTTGTCAACCCCCGAGGCCACTGACTAAATAACATAAAAACAACATTACACGATCAATATTTATTGCTATACACACTACAAGTCAATAACACTTTGATCACAATTACATTACTAACTATATATTATGACATACGTATGTATATATAACATGTATTTCATTAAAATTGAATTCTAGTAAAGATGCGCACACTAAACCGACACGTGTGTGACGGACTGTCAATTGAATGATGACGTCACTAGAAGAGTGTAAATCTCTTAAAAACAATAGTTTCATTTCATAGCAGACAATTTTAAATTATCATAATGCGTTTTGATTTTTAAGTGAAAATTACAGTGCAATTAAAATACTTTTGTATTCGTTTCGCGTCATCATTTAATAAACGTCCAGAATTAAGATAAACCTTTGACACTTTCTAATTCAGCCTTATAATTAGAAAGAGACAATAACAGTGGGCGACCGCGCGCACGCCGTCAGTCGTTCTGACGTGTAACGTCAGTCTATACTGACGTACAATATCAATCCAAACTGACAGAGTACGATGACACTGACATAATAATATTATGAAAAAATCACATCTTTATTAACCGATCGCTATAATTCTGTATACAATAAAGATTTCGATTTTTTTTTTTTGCAAAAACTATAATACAACTTTTTTTAACTCCTATATAAAGTTATATGTAAAAAGTTTCCGAACCCGCTTCAAAACACATTGACAACTATAATTATAAATACATACTCATATATATAAATGTGTTAGATTAATTGAAAGAAAAAATGAAGACAGAGTTTTACTATAATTTCATAGCTCCTATTATCATCGCAGAAAAAAAATTTAATAACATCCGTCCACGATTTGTCATTACTGAATAATAAAGATAAAGAAAATAATAAACAACAATAAATGATAATTAAAAAAGATTATTATATAATATTTATTTATTAACTTTAAGCTAAATTGTAAGTTATTGAGCCAAAACTCACTTTGTACAATAATATAAACCGATACACAATGTAGAAGGTATTTAAAAATAAGCGATTAGCACGAAAGATAAAGCATTCGTCTGTACGGACCGATATAAGAAAAAAAAAACAAATGTCTTTTGAATAATCGATTTAAAGGGTCGTTTGAATTGAGCGAAATTATATTCTCGTCAAAACTGTTTAGTCGAACTTATGTGATCAATGCTTGACAAGTTAGATAGCTTGAAATGAAGGCTTGACAACAACTGATAATATACATCGCTCTTTAAAAATAATGTAAACGTCTATCGAAGTGCTCGTTTTACGTTGTGATAAATAATTTATAATTATTGTAAAAAAAAATATGTGTATACTTCAGATTTCATATGAAAATATATACTATTATCGACGTACAATCGACCTTCGACAAGTTCAAATTACGATGAAATAAATTAATACGCTTTTTTTAATTTCGCTCAGTGTCAAACCCGCGTGCTAAGATTAACGTACAAGTCGTACCGTACAAACAAACGCACACACTTATATATCTAAATGAAAGTATTAATCATGACACGTTACAATTATTATACAGACAACGCGCATTTAAATTGAGAGCGAACTATTTAAAAAAAATTAACTAAATATCCCTTTTAAGTTTATAAGATCAATTACGTCACTGTCGTCGATTAAACTCAACTCACTTGGCACATTTGTAACGTTCCATCTCATGTCCCAACACTAGCTATCGACATCATTGTCAACGGTCACGCACACATCCCTATTGAAGATCAAACGATTTCGCTTGACATTATCTATTATATTTCACGTTAAATTTCCTATACTGGTTTGTAAAAAAATGTAAACCGTATCGATTATTTCCTTCGAATAAATTAATTATAATTAATTCATTAAAAACGCGCGTAAAGCTATAGTTGAAATGAAAACATCGAAAGAGTAAAACATTTAAAATGTCGCACGATAACGGTTCCGTCGAGCGTAACGAGACGTCATCGTCACACGTCACACAGATTCACTACAAGAAACGGTATAACTTATAGTAACTATATACAACAGATTAATCATATTCAATAAACACTTAATCGTTACAAAAAATCGATAATATTGCAATACGAAACTATACAATCCATATAAAGAGAGTACTTGAAATGATAATAAGCGGTAATTTGATAGTCGACAAGTAATATAATAATACCTCGACATTTATATGACAGCTCTCCTTTAATATTGTAAAGTAATTCAAATAGAGGAGTGTAAGTGTTAAGCCCACAACAGACGGAGCTATAATATTAATATTTATATATATCATAGCAAGGTATATTACGGTATATTTTTATAGTAATCGGCAAGTGACCACAGACGCAGTTATAACGTATATTTTAATTACGGTACCAAATATGTCGACAGATATAGTACGATATATTTCGGTGAAGCAAAACATATTAACGTATAAATTGATATATTTTAAGAACAACAGGTTGTAATTTTACGTTTGTAATTTTTGTGCTCGGTGAACATAACTAGTTAAATCCTTTATACGATATCTAAAAGTAGAACACTCTCTATTAAGAATGTAGCATAAATACGTGCTTACTCAACAACGGTCGCAAAGCTAATGAGTGCAAAAGTATATATTATAGCATAGCCGGCGTCTGTGGCAGCTTCCTATAACCGTAATATATAGCTTCCTATATTAATATATGTTATAGCTCCGTCTGTTAAGGGCTTTACGTCGACGTCGTAATTCAAAAGTCGAAGAGCTCCGGCGGCGGTATAGGGTCGACGGGGAGACAGTCGCAGGGCGGGGGCGAGGGCGGGGGCGAGGGCGGGGAGGGCGGGGGCGACGGGGGAGAGTGTCGCAACGCACGGGCGCTCGAGTAGACGTGCAGGAAGTAGGGCGCGTGCGAGTGCAGTGCGTGCGCGTCCGCCACCGTGTCCGCACGCAGCGAGAGCGAGGAGCGCGGTTGCGTGCGCACCGGCGACAGCGGCACCCGCAGGTACTCGCTGCGGGCGAGAGACAGCTCCGCGGCTAGGAAGTGCGCGAGTGCACCGGAGGCGGTGCGGACGCCGCCGTTCGCGACAAGTACCATGTCCTCGGCGGAGAGCCGGAGGCTGTCGGATCGTGGCGGCGGAGGTGGGGGGGGCGGGGGCGGGGTGTCGCGCGAGGAGGACGACGTGTGCGGGGAGGGCGAGAGGTGCGGCGGCGGAGGGGGCGCGGGTCGGCGACGCCGGCGCCGGCGCGGGGCGCTCCCGGGCAGTCACAGCTTGAGCTCGTTCGCGATCTTAGATGCAATGTTCTTAAAGCCGATGCTCGTGCCTGCAGATAACATTTCAAATAAATAAATATAAACTTTTGCACGGTTATCAAAAATCTATCTATCTAATAATATACAGACAGAAAATCTTGTATATATATTAAAACATAATTAATCAAATTTGTGTTTTTAATTTTAATTATCAATTCGTACGTATGTAAACATCATAAAATGTGAATGTGTAATCAACGATCAACATGTGACGCAAATTAATACATATTTTATAAATAAACATAATAAAAAACCGGGTTAAGCTTGGTCTCCCAGGTAATACATGATAAAAATTATAAGTACATGTTACTAGGTGATAGTATATCCAATATCACACACAAGTGGACAGCAACAAAAAAGAACAAAGGATAAGCATGAGAACCGACCGGATATCCGCTTGAAGCGCACGCCGTTGAGCGAGAGGCGCGGCAGCTTGCACACCTCGATCTCCCACTGCACGAGCGAGTCCGCGTTCGGATCCCCGTGCACGCACAGCAGCAGGAACCTCTCGCGCTGCTCGTAATCGCAGTTGTTCGCATCCAGCACCTGAAAGGTCATCAATATTATTCATCCGTAATTTATAGGGGTGGTGTGAACATCCATCTAATCGATATTTTACAAAGAACTCCAAAGATTTCGAATACGCAAATAATTCGTGAATCGCCGAATTATCACTGGATTTCCCATTGTTTTCAATTCAAATTTCATTATAACGTGCATCAAAATGTACCATTTCCGATAGTATACAATTTTGATGATACTTTATTTGCTCCAAGGTATTTCTGTTGTTTAATTCTTAAAACAAAACTATACAAACTTTGTTTTTATAATTTTATTTCATATTTTAAATAATGTATATATTACTTGTAAATTTTACATTTTAATGCCGACCATAACAAACCCTAAATTCAAAACACTTAAAAATTTGCGAATTATTAGATATATGCAATTTTTTTTTAATTGTTCGGAAACATTCGAATCATTTGAGACGAGTTCTGAATCGAATGTTTTCAAATAATTCGAAAATTTTCTAATATATCTAATAATTCGAAAGTTAGCGAATGTTTAAATTATTAGCGAATTCTTAAATTATTCGCAAATTTTTGAGTGTTTTGAATTTAGGGTTTTTTTTATGTTCGGCATAAAACTACAAAAAGCCATGGAACATTCAATCCGGAATGAATAATTCGTATGTGAGAATTATTCACACTACCCTAGTTATTAACGAACGGCCCCTTAACCTGGTGTGACCACTTTTAATTAACGTGGTAATAAAAACCCTATGCTGATTTCCTCATCGCAATGTATAATCGCTAAGTAACTGGTAAAAAAACCATGAGATACGCGATAGAAGGGCAACGCGACTACATTGAAACCTTCGTATTATCAAAGGCCACTAAGCTTTGACACTTCTTTTAATTCTGATGTATAACCAGCCAGATACCACTGTAGGCGACAATTACCTATTAAAACTACAACACATAAACGAAAAATGTTACCTTTCGTATTTCGGCCATGATTTCGTTCGGATCTCTAGATGACGTTGTCTTCATGCTCCAAGTGAACCGAAGCACGCGAGGCTTGACTTGTTCCTCGTTACCTTGCCTGGGGATCGACATATATGCTCACTATAGTACCAGTATACAATATACAATAATCTATCAACGGCCTCGCCTGCCTTCCGTTACTATTCATACCAATAATTATTCTACGTTTATTTTCCAAAACAGTATACTATTTTTCACGTACGTCTTTGCCTGCATAATGCATAGTTTTGCAGAGAAATTTACAGTCAGGGATGCAGAAGAAAACGTATGTATGACTCATTTACAAATCAACACTTCTGTTTGTATATACTCTAGTATAGAATTGAGCGATCCAAAAATAAAGGTATCTCTACTATGCCGAAAGTCATTTGAAATGGCAGTCTAATTGATGGTCGATATCAAAAATTTTCCACTTCTAATATGAAAAATAATTGTTCACAAATAAAACTTTAAACGCATCAAAATGATTCATTTCTCTACTTCAGCGCAAAATATGCAAGCCGAGAGTAAAAACGGACAATTGGCGCCCAACATGTGTCTTTCGAAAAGTCTATTTTTTCCTTAATTCAGATCTACAAATGTGGACATCCTGACATTCGCGGTATGGCTGCAGAGCCGGCATTGCCTATAGTGCAGGGCGCCAACGTATTGGTTGCACCGGGCGCTACAAGGCCTAGAGCCACCATTGTATGGCTGGCAACACTAAAATTAACCTGTATAACCATTCAATATTCTAACTTATAATTTTAAAGTCTTCTGATCTATCGTCATTAAAAACTTATCAAGTACATATTGTTTTGTAATATCAGTTCTGAAGCTACAGATACAACGTTTATGGTTCTGTATAAACTGCAATGTCAATTCTGCGAACGTACATGGTAAATAATTAGGTTTTTTTATTACCAAACAACTTGTGAAAGAATAATAAATATTACAACTTCTTTTTGTTACCGAATCATTTTGTTATCGGTTTTGATATAAATCTCTAAAAGAATAATACCATTGAGAACTAAACTGAAACAGGTATCAGAGCATACCGCCATTATAATTTTCAGACCTGCACTTAACATTGCGCGTGCTCTTTACGGCTGTAACGAAATTATAACAAAATTCAATATAAATGTTAATAAACCCCATGCGCTTTGTTAATCATTGAAAATGAAAATACATTGTTAAAATACACAATGGTTATACTAATTTTATCTTTGTCTATTATCATCCATATTAAATATAAGTAACCACTTTATTTTTGGATTTTATCATCAAATACGTATTGAATAATTACATTCGAGACGTCCGTCATTATAAGAAAATAAAAAAGGTGCCAGGATAAAATCCAAAAACGAATTTATTGTTCTATCCCTGTTAAAAAAGTATAAAAATAAGCTCTATGCATTTGTTAGTTGCGCAGTTCTCAACAGATTATATCAAAGTACGAAGGTAAAAATACTCTCTATCTATAATATTATCTATTAAAAAAGAAATCAAATTGTTGTAATGCTTGTGTATTAATTGTATTCGATAAAATCCACACAAACAAACATTATTATTAGTTACAACTCATACAACATCATGTTTTTAAACTCCTGTTTTAAAATCCAAAACATCGACTAACACAATGCAAATTCATTAATAAAAAAATATAAAAAACCGAACATAGATAACAAAATGGACACAGAATATATCATAGAGAAGAGACACGTAGATAAAGAAAAACAACATATAATAAAATGTACGAGCGATAATTACCCAAGCATGGTATGTGGACTAGCGCCTACTGCATGCTTCGGGGTGGTACCGTCCAATGGCCTAAAAACAGAAAAACATAAAAAAAACTATTGCTAGACACTAAGGGCGGCGGGGAGCTGGGAAACTCGTTGCAAACACCGTACATTTTATTTCGTAACACGCTTATTTAGCCCTGCAATAACCGGTTCATAGTCACATCAATATCGTGTCCATTTAAAAAGACAAACAGCACTGGATAGCATCGACAATGTAAGCAAGAAACACAAACATAATATTAATTAAATTGTTACATATATATTACGTATACTGTAAGCAGAGGTTACGCCATCCAGCGATGCGTAAAGCGTTGTTCTCTTTAAACGTGTTAAAAAATATACTTTCTAGAACAAAAACAAAGTTTCACTATCAAAGCACACTTAAGCAAGCGACATTAACATTGACGTCATCAAATAACACACACACTACAATCTTGCATAGAATTTAATATACTTACCTTCATTATTTTGTTATTTATATATGTTACATAATAATTAAGTATAAAAAGAATTAACTTTTTTAAATGGCTTTTGTATCAAAAAACCTAAAAAAAAATTGTCACGTAAAATTCCGCCCCAAAAACCTAGATACATTTAAAATGTTTTAACAATGTTATTATCATAAAATTCAAGAAGTAATCCATTCAATTTAGTAAGTTAAAAAACGATCAAACCATCTAAAAATATTTTTAAAAACAAATCTGGTAAGTAGAAAACGAAAAAATAAAACGCATAGTGCATGAAACAAATTCTTCGGATTTTCGATTCGTTTCTTTGCATTAGATAATCGTAATCTAAAATTATAGAAAATCCGCAAATTTACATTCTCTTTAATATACCCTAAGTTTATTTCAACCATTATGCATTCTCTTACTCAAAAACACTTTATGTCATGCTGTTTATCATAGTTTTAAATTTTTTGAACACCATGCAACCAATTACCATCATTACGAATAATCTATAACAGTATTGAAAAATATCACACAAATTGGTTGAACGTCATTATTAAAAAACATCGAAATATATATGTTAATATAATTAATTTCAAACAAAACAACAAAGTACGACGCTTGAAGGTTTACTTGACGTAATAAACTGGAAATTAGCCCCTCGTTCGTATTTCAATTATTGAAAAAAAAAACTACTTAAAAGAAACATTGTGTGGTTTTATGAAAACACGATGGAAGTGAAACTTATACGTCAATCACTGATTAAAACACTCAAATACTGTAGAGTACTTGTACGAATTACTGAAAATATAAATGTTATACGGCAGCCGATGTAAGCTATGGACGCCACCCATATTGGCCTTAGCTGTTATTTTCCGCCTTTCACTTTATCCTTACTTCGAGATCGACTATAATGCGACATGCGATAGACGAACGAAAAAAAATTGACGTTATTGAATAAAAAGTTTTACTTTTAACTTCGTACGGCCTACACTACACAAACGCTTTACAAATAAACAAAAAAAAAAAAACCCGATTTAGAAAATGTTATCCATTTAAATTGACCTGTTTTCAAGCAAAATTAAATAAAAATCCATCCGAAAAAATATTCTAATATGCTTGTGTAGGATTTGCACTAAACTTATTTACGATCACCATAGGCTCAGTGGTAAACACGTTACGATACTTCTCTTTTGATTTATCAAATCTCAGGATCTTTATATTCCATCCTGCTGGCGAGAGGCTTGCATTCTAGTAATATGTAAGATTTTTAGATCATCCTCTTCCCCTTTTCAGTAAAAGTAACCGAAATTCCCTGTTATGTTTTCGTAAAACATTACTACATACATATATATTTATATTACCATAAAACGAGAGTGAGTAAGCAATAACAATTGTTTTACGGAATCTCCGAACATGTTTTTCGCTTTCGAGCATGGACAAATAGTGTCATACGCTATAGTTCATAGTTATATAAGTACTTAAATCAGTGGAAAAATCAAAAACAGTAAATAAATAAATATTGTTAACATAGTAGTTCGTGTTTATATTGTTCTGCGTGGTGGCAGGGCTTTTTCTAACGCCCGCCTGTCTAGCTACCACTACAAGTTGTAAACCTGCCTCCAAAATACCCACAGATGGTTTCCGAGAGTCCCTCCTCTAAGCTTAGCCTGTTCATCATTTTGGGCCACATCGTTACTTACCATTAAGGTAGTAGTCTGGCCATAACGCTAAACCCTTACTATAAAAAAGACCATTTAGACCGATGCTCGTGTCCCATGTCTTTAAAAATATGCTGAAAAAACCGGCTCCAACCTCCTCAGTGCCTGCTGAATAATTGAATGATTCCTAGGCCAGTATGACATGACAGTTCCTTATTTCTCGAAGGTCTAGCTGTTTCAGAAATGTAAAAATGTACCGTACCAACCATCATATACAGTACATCCTCATTATTTATTTATCTACACTCTAATGCATAGTACAATGGCGGACTTAACATCATCGGCATTCCCTGACAGTTAATCTTAAGGTGATGCAGAAATACAAGCTACACTTTAGCGTGCAACGATAAAATTACTTACTTTATTTTCTGACAAAAAAAGAATTCGCATCCGCTCAGTTTAAACAAGTAAACCTTCTTCGCATCGTTCTTATATCACCAAAAAAATTAAAAAGATATTTGTATTAAAGAAAAGAAAAACATATTATAATATATAGTGTCCGTTATGACCGAGCTCGTACCTCCGCTGTATGTCCAGAGAGGAAAAAATGCGAGGTTTCTGTCGGCCGGTCGACTCTCCCAACACGGACAAGCTGGTGACATACCACTCACCGTATTATACATAGCATATATACAGTAATACATATTTACCCTATGGAAACTTTCTATTAAGGAGACGGTATTTCTGGGCCTAATAGTTATAAGTGTTGTTTGTAAACAGAATTTAAACCAAAAAGGGTCAAAGAATTAATTAAAAAATTAAAGTTAAAAGTGGACCATGATCTAATGACGTTAAAGGGTTGAAACAAAAAAGGACATTACTAATAACCACTACATCAAATTAATCAAAGAATTCAGAAAATAAGCATTTTCAGATTGAAGTAAAAATATCTTTATACATAACAAATAGAAGTATTAAAATCGATACATTTTTACAAATCGATTACGTCTTAAATACAATATTTCATGAATGAAATGGTTAGATAAAGTACATTTTAAAAAACTCCACTCTTAACCTGCCACAGCTACATAACTTTATTTAATAATTCCATGACTATTTTTTTAAATAATTAAATCTTTTATATCCAGGCCCAAGAAACTATAAGAGAGTATCCGCCTCCCAGCAAATCAAATTAAGAATTAAAAAGACCTATTCTTACTAAACACTAGAATCAAGGCAAACTTAATTGTAATATTGAACTATTAACAATCTGAAATAACAATAAAATTTTAAGACCCAACCATAAATGAGATTCCTATAGAACACAATTATTTTGAACAACACCGGACAAAAAATCCATACAATGTGCACACTGCACAAGATATAAAAAACGCATACAATGTCAAATATAAAAATTCCCAGTACTGGCTACAATAATTCAATTAGTTTTTGAATACCGACAGCAAAACAGAACCTAAAGAGAGATGTTTATAAATACCTAATATATTTCCAAACGTTGCAACGTGACAGACAAGCTTAGTGATAAAATAAATAAATAAACAGCCTGAAGGCAATCTGAGGGAGTGTGACATTGAAAATAAATTCATAACCTAAAGTATATATCGATTTTAATAAAATTTTAACAATAACACAAAACGTACTAAAATCGTTTGGATATTAATTTACAATACTTTCGCTTTGATTGAAGAATTATGTAATTTTGTTTTTAAGAATATTCTGCGTTTTAAAATATTGCATTGGTTGTACATATTTTTCGTTTATACTGTCTTTATAAACCAAAATAGGATAACAATCCGGTTATCAACATATTAATCCGTAACATTAGTTTTAACCATCTGGAATTTCTTTGAAATACATCCAGTAGTTTCAGAATATAATAGGGACAGACAGACAGGCAGACAAAAAAGCAAAAATAAAATATTTTGTCCATTTTATCCATAATAACAAAGTAAGCACACTGCATTACGTATTGCACAATAGCAAAGTGATAGCAAAAGTCGCAATAAACCGACAAACTAAGTAAACTAAAGATCGTTAAGTATACATATTGAATTTGACGATCTTAGCTATCGCTTTGCTTTGGTATAATACTTAATAAGGGGGCTGATATGTCAATCGTGACAAAATATACGGAATAGTGTGCAATTTTTTTTATCATATCTCTAAGCCTTAAAGTGTAAGAAATAAGTAAAATCAATTCAATGTTTTTACAAATTTCTAGACAGTAAATATTTACGCGTTATCATTTACATAAAAATAAAATTTCGGTTTACTTTTTCTTAGCCTAAAAGAAATACCTAAAAAAACCCATTGGCAAAAATACAAGGAAATAGAAAACGAAAAAAAAAAAAAAAAGAAGTAACATACAGGAGAACGAGGGGATAGAAGTGTAACTAAAATGAAAATGGGTAAAAATTGCGTATCAATTGTATTACAATCGACGCTCATGGCTGGAAAAGAGCAGTAGGGAAGAAACTCGGGTCAAGTATAGCTACCATAAACAGTGATATGATAGTGAGGTTAACACGTATCGATACAAAACATCCCTTCGGTAGAAAACGCCTTCTAAAAACTAGTAACACTTTATATGTAGGATTAATCTACTGAGCCAACTGGTGTCTATAAAACTTCGGCCATTTTGAGATAGCAAATATTCCACCATCTTTTACAAGTCCAACTATTTTCATGTATCAGGTAGCTCCGAGGAAGCAATCTGGATTAAAAAAAGGGTAGGGAATAGGTTATTTCGTAAATAAATGAAACACGTTATGTTTAAAGAAAATTATTGATTATTCCGGAGAAGCGCAACACATTCATTTCGATATTACGATTAACAACAACAAACATTCAGATAATGAAATTATACATCGAATTCATAATTATATTTGAATACTTATAACATGTAAACATTTTTACTTTTGTATTTTACAGTCGTATTTTACACATAAATTTCAATGAAATTGTACAAAAAAAAAAAAGAAATACATATGCAATAAAGTACTAAAATCTAGACAAATCCATTAAATGAAATACGCATTTCGCTGCCCCTTTAAATCTCAGAAGCGAGTATCGATTTACTTTATTATATTATCAGTAGCAAATGGACAATTATAAAACGATCTTCATATAAAAAGCGAAGTTTAAATATAGTTCAGGACAATATTTCGTTACATTTCAGTTTCCAGTATATATATCTACAGCAGCGGATTAAGGCATGGACAGTGTGGGCCAACCCGCCTATAACGTGTTACTTTAAAAGGCCCACACATAAATAAAATGAGTACATAATCCATCCGCATATAAGTAATATGTTTTCAGTGTTATCCCTGCCCCTACTCAGATTAGGAAAAAAATATAAAAAAAAGCTATTTGAAAAATGAAATTTTTATATAAACAAAAAAGTTTCTAACCCATTTAGCATTTAGGCCTTATTTAAATACTCTGTGTGTTTATTTTATGTGAATTTAATACATTGGCAAATACATTTAGCTCCAGTTTGATTTTCTCGAGATTTCCAATTCAATTTACAAAAAAAAAAGTAATGTTAAAAATTTCATACCATACCCGATATGTGTGGCATTTGTTTGAATCAAGCAAGGTAATATTTATAACCAGCATCTAGTATTTTTTAGACACTTTATTGCTTATATTTCTCTAATCTTTTTTTTTATGTTTCCTGTAACGGAGATGATGCATTTATTGACAAAAAAGAAGCTTAGGAAATACAAAAAAGGAGTCGCTTAATATGGAGGAAAAGAAAAAGGAAGTTTAAATTACAATTAAAACTAAAACTTACCGACTAAAGTTAGAATGTATTGCATTTTTCCTATACTGAGTTTTATAACTAATTAATACATACAATCCTTAATCGTAGATAATAAAAAAAATCTCGCAGGAAAAAAATATTAGAAATATAATGCACTAACTTCCGTGCGTTGGATCACACACACACACACTTACGAATTAAAAAAAATACCTCTTATGTACGTCAATATATTAGCTATGTCTTTACTTATACATTTTTTTCTCTGTTAAATTTGATATAAAAAAACAAAACAAACAAAATAGTAAACACTGCCCGAATGATAAAATTTGATATAAACAAGTACAGATACCAAAAAAAACAATACCATAATTAGTGCCTTAATCACATGTATAAAAATAAAAACGTAATACTGTAGTCACAGTGCCTGTATTCGACTTATTAGTGACAAAAATACTAACAAAAAAAAAAAGAAATCCCAGAGCAGTGTCACTTATGTGAGATGTCAACGTAATCTCAAAGATTAAACCAAACACAATGTTCAAATAGATTCCAACACAGCACCTATGTTACGAAAGGAGAAAAATCAATACTATATCCTACATTACATTTGTATAGCATTTAAATGAAACTTGAACTATATTGACGAATTATGCACTCATAATTTGCCAAAAAGTACAAAATATATTGTCTTTAATTTACATATACATAATACGTAATAATTGAAAAGGTTAAACAGAAACGTTTCATAGTTTCGATTAAATAAAGATTAATCCTTATAAGTTTAGTTCAAAGTTGCCATTACGATTTTCTACAGTATTTTCAAAGCAAAATAAATGGTTTAAACCTGACAAAATACATTATTTCAATTGCAAAAGTTTTTCCTTTTTACACTGCAATACATATAAACGGCTCATTGCGGTTCTCAAATTTGCGATGAAATCTACTTAAAAAGTAGTAGAATCGATAACAAACAACAAGATAATCTCTAAGCGATCCATCAAACGGAAAAAAAGTTGCTAAACACGAACAAGTGTGATCACATTAACGGCACCCATTCGTACAATTTCGCCTAATATAAACCGACATGACCACCACGCACTAACGCCACGTACATCCAAATATGTACAACGTTATTTTAAGACGTCAATTACAGAGTAATAAGATATATTATATATCTATTTCATTAAAATTGTACCGAAATATATAGTCTTTATTACCTTATTAGATTCATTTTTCTACAGTTCTATAAGTAAAGTAATTATTTAACCTCTCCAAAGTATAGCAAAATTAACACAAAAAATGCAGAGCTGTTTCCGTTACCTTCTAGAATGTCATTGTTTTGAAAGTGACGATGTAAAGTTGAAAATGGTAATACAGGAAACTTAACGAGAAAGAGAGAGATATACTCGGTTTCACTCTAGCTGTCGAAAGTAATCGAGCTACATATAAATAATACCCTACGGACGAATTATATCACAACAATATAATAAAAATACAGGCTTGTAACTTTCCCAGTGTTGAGCAAAATCTTATTCTCCACAAATACTACGATATATTTGATGGATATTTTTCAGTTTTGAATATGTATCTCTGAATATATGATTCTGGTAGTTTTATTTACATAAAAGTGTTCACAGTGATCATATTACTGACTCACAATCAATAAAATTTATACCAATGATAAGCAGCTAAAATCCTTTCCAAAATTAAGTCCTATATTTACCTGAAAACCGAATTCAAAACGGTTCAGTGATTCTCAAATATCACTCCTTAACACTTATAATTAGATGAACATTTACTGAGGATTCCCCTGCGGCAACATCTATTTTCGACCATCTTTTAACCCAATAATAGACATAAATATTGTGTTAATTTTGAAAAAACATAGTATTTACTAATGTTATATGAGGATCTTCTAAGAAAATTAAATAATCATAAATACAATTTTTCAGGGTGTACGTAATCCGTAATTACTCAGTCTTGATAATTTTATTAAGAATATATATATATATATATATATATATATATATATATATATATCACCTTACACCATAGAACCGTACAAAAATATGAAAATCTAATAATCACTTAATAGTATTTGAAGCTGAACAAAAAAATATTTTATTTTACTATATAAAAAAATCTAATTACATCTGTAGTTGTCAGGAAACTTTACATATTATACTGAGTAGAAATTTATATATACCTACCGTGGAGTATAAGGATTGGACGCTATAACTAACCTATCCTTATATAATTTAATATCTCACTCACGGCTTAATACACTATCATGATAGCTCAGTGGACCGTATCCAAATGCCGGGACATTCCAACTATAGTGACGTCAGAAAGACAAAAATGGAACAAGATTACAAACAACACTCATATGGCCTTGACTATTCATTAAATGATAAAAAAACAAATAGAGGGCGCTAGAGTGACGATTCACTGATCAACTCTGAATATGAATTAGGAATGATATATCTGTAATGAATATATCATTAGAAGCGGTGATAATTCATGCAAGATGTTAAGCTTGCAGATAAGGAAAACATTGTGATAGAAACATAGCATATCAGTAAGGCTTTATCTAATGTCCGCCTGGCTAGCTACCACCCTCAAGTAGAACATCTGCCATCAAATACCTACAGACGTGTTTCGGAAGTTGCACTTGAGAGTCAGTCCCTTCACTAGGTTTAGTATGTCCACCATCTTGAGTCACATCGACACTTAACATCTGGTGAAATTGTGGCCATACCGCTAAACTTACCTATAAACAATAAAAAAGAACAACTTATTTTGTATTTGTTAAATATAATTTTTTTCAACAAAAAAAAAGTATATATATAAACCCATACTATAGACATGACCCCCGCGTGGCACGGAGTCCCTCTTGGCCTACCCTAGATTCGGCACCGATCAATATGTAAAATAAATGTCAATCCTATGTGTAAAGTGGTATGACAGTAAATCGAAATCTTCGAATATCAAATTTAGAGAAGGTATTTCAAAAAATAAACTGGTATATTCAGTTATTTCAAGCGTAATTTCAACTGGTTTTGATCATAAAATCTCTTAGTGAACGCTGAGATTGAGATTTTAACAAAAGACTAAACTTATCACATAGAATATCAGAGTAAGCAAGTTTTGGAAAAAAAAGGATGTTTTCTGAACACGTGGTAGAGTTTTGAAACTCCAAAGTACCTTCTGAAGAACATACTAAAATAATGTATTTTTAAATTTTATTTTTATTATATACTTGTATATTCAAGAATATGGAAAGGTCATATTTACCAGACAAGATATGAAAATGTATATAATAAATATTCACGGAGGTAAGGCATAAATAACAAGTTATTCGCGATATCTCTCAATGTTAAGGGAGGACATCTGGTGAAATACCTTCACTATAGAAAAGTTATAAGACAAATATTGAGTTTCTGTAGTAACTGAAGTTTCCAGAGCTCCTTGCGGGCTAGAGTTAATGATATATTTCAAGCATTTTAAGTCTAAACGGGTCTACCATCACTGGGAACGGTATAAACTAGCAGACATTTTGGTGCAATAATTAATAACCAAAGAGAAACCGTGAGACGCCAGGAATCGTTTGGTAGTTTTATTGTATGTGTTTAATTTACCGTACCTTCTCTCAGTTCTTTCTGGTCGTACTATATATTTGCTCATGAGTTTAAATGTTGTTAAAGTTTCTCTGATTAATAAAATGTAGAACCCATATCAGCAATTTTTCTGACGTATTTATGTCTCAACCAGGTGAGATCGTAGACTCAGTTCATACACTATTTTCACATTTATTTTATATTTACCTAGCTATTCAATAGTTTCTTCGTAAATTTTACTATGAAAGTCTTTGAGAGTTTATTTCCTATCTATGCGGTTACTTAAACTTTGCCTCTTGATTTAAAAAAGATAAAAAATTATTTCAGCGTCGACAATTAAAATCAAGATTAATTTAATTATTTTCAAAAGCTCTTTAAAAGATAATTGAAAGAATAAGCTAGATATAGATATACTACAAGCAATATGCAAGAACAGTTTTTATTATTTATAGGTGTAGCGCTTGATCACAAACACACATGATGTTAATCGACGATATGACCCAAGATAAATATATGTAGATTCAAAATATTTCTGAAATGCAGCTGCCGATCGAGAAATAAGTGCTTATTGATAGATTTTCAACTTAAGGTTGGTAGTTAGCCAAGCCATTATTAGATCATACCATACCAGTATGCTACGGTTTCATTATAATGCTTTCATGTAATTTACCCATAGTTACCAAATTTGATTGTGTAGTATTTTTTAGATTTTAAATAGGTCGCCGTGAGAAGTAACTAAATTTGTTAAGAGCGCTTTAGAAAAGTTCGGGAACCCCTGTGCCAGGATAAACTTATTTAATATGGTCCACGATGAAGGATACGTACATTATGTAGAAACACTTATTGTATAGTGTATAATTAATTAATTATGAAATACAAATATACAAAATATTTCAGTCGTATATTTATTAAACGATACAGGCTTATGAAAAATAAATTAATTTTCAGAATTCAATGTTTATATCTAGAACTTTCGCGATTATTACTTTTCTATTCCGTAATTTCTTTATTTTAAATGAGTACAGACCTAGAAAAAACTCATAAAAGAAGTCTGAAAATTAACAATTAATTTCATGGAAATTATTATATTCATATCGATAGTCCGAACTCAATTATGGGAGATTTGTGCTTCTAATATGAACTTATTAATAATAGAAGAAGAAAAATCATACATATATTTATATGCATGTATATTTATATATATATACTCCATATAAACAACGGAACCCTGGAATGTTCAAAATTCGTTCGAAATAAAAACTCTCTATGCATCTAAAACTCTAATATCAAATGCATCACGCGACGGGACTAGGGATTTGCTACATGCCATTTCATCACGATAATAATAATACATTTAATATAAATAGCTCGAGTATATAATATGATTTTGTACGTGTTTTGTTAGAATGTAATCTTAAAATTTACTTTCATAATAATTATTAGACTTTTTCGATAAGAACGAACATTTTTTAATTACTCTAGAAATTTCAACAGATACCGACTATATTTGTGGGATAACTCGTAATTTACAGTCGATAAATTTATTTTTGGAGTGAAAACTTCTATAGGAACGCTTGGATAGGGAGTGAATTCATGTAAGTCGTCATCGATATGGTCACGTGACGTGTTAACGCTAACACCATATCTGGTCCTGTTAGTATAACCTATTGCGCTGTAAACAGTTTTAATTTAAGATCAAGCAATTAATTTGGATATCCAAAAGTAACAACTATTTATTTATAGTTTTAAGTTTTCACTTCTGTCAGCAGTCCTCATGACTGTTTTTTTTTTTTTTTAATACACAAAGTATAATGGTTTTGAGTTATTGCAGAATATACATATTTCTGATCGAACAATGTTACAGAAGTTCTTACTTTTTTATCGGATCACGATATACCCATGATAATACTGTAAGTTAATTGCCCGGCCGGTCCGTCCCTTTCGAATTAATTTCAACAAAATAACATGTAGGCAAAAAAGTCGTCGCGATTTTTTTTAATAAACTTTAATGACATCTATAAACATCGATTTCGAATGAAATGATTTTAACTTGAAAACGGACCATAAATGTTTTTAAATCTGATGAAAAACTCTGTAAATACTTAATAGATACGAGATCGTTCGATTTATCGATAAAAAATGTACAGACAAAAATACTCTCGATAGTAAATAGTTATCAAAAATTTTCATATCGATAAATTAAACGATTCTCGGTACTGTTAATTTAGAGAATATAAATTAACAGCAGCTATATTTTTTGTAAATAATTATAACTATAGCGGCTCGAATCTTCTGTTCGCGATAAAGTTGTCACCTCTTCTTGACTGTTTCGACTTCATGGGTTCTGATTCAACCTGCGTACAACGGAACGGGTGAGCGAAACGACCAATCACAAGCCGAATCGCCCCCCTCTTCTGTCTCCGGGCTCATTCAATTAAACTCACAATTGTAATCATCACAATTAAAAAAAAATCTATTTGTATTTTTCCTTTGTCGATAAATTTTCATCGTAATTCAACGCGTCGTAACACAAGATGCACAATACTAAAAACACTAACTCCCTCCGTAATTAAAAAAAAATTAAATATATATATATATATAATAAAAGACGCCGTCACGTTGCAACAATAATAGTTAAGGGTTGTGGATAGACTATTAAACGAAATATCGATTAAAATCGGTTGAGGTCGCGACCGTCGACGTTTGTTAGTACAAGCGTACGGTTAGACTTAAAAAAAAAACAGGCGTAGTAACACGGGGGATGCACGAAACATGACACCGACATAATCTGATATTTCATACTCTCTCCGTACATTTTTCACATCGATGACGAAGCACAATCATATACTTACGTTTTAAAAATTATCGACGTTCACCGGTCACTATATCGATAAAGCACTACGTACAACACTCAAAGCATGTCGGCATTGCGTATTGCTGTCTTAGCTCACACGTTTGAATTAGCAAAGAAAAAATTACTATTATATATATAAATATATTAAAAAAAACTTTAATATACAAAAAGTCAGCATTGTAACAGAAATATAGGGGGGGCGGGCATACATCATGCTTTGAATTTACACTATTATAAGTCGACGTACTTTGAGGGGGAGGGTGGCTAGCTGGGGTGATATGGGTAAGAATTTACCGCGTATCCCTAAAACCGATTATCGATAAAAAAAAACATATACAATATCGTATCGTCGTGCGTATTTATCGATAGGGAGGTAGGAGTCTCTAGCATCGTGCATCCCCTGTGTTGACGCGAGATCTTAAACAAAGAGCTCGGAATCTTAAGAGGGAGACAATTTCAATTATAACGAGTAAAGAAAAAAAATATAAATATCAATAATAAAAGATAAAAATAAACACACATCGAAATGATCAACATAACGAGACATTACGAATGGGTTAATTATACACGTGGCGAGTTAGAGATAGATATAGGTGTGTTTATTATAAAGTGTAATATATTTATTTACAAAAAATAAATAAAAAATAAACTCTGATAGTAAAAAAAATTAGTAACCTTCTTGAGGTAAGTTGCCTACTAATGATTATTTCATCCAAGAAGGCGTTATTTTGCTAAAACTCATCCCAAGTAATTCTTTTAATCATTTTATTTTCATATTTTACTTGGAAAAGATTCACAACTATAACCTTCCATTCCTACCCATTATCAATTCTAGAAGGAGGCAATAGCTGTTAATCTATTCCAGTAATGAAGGACACTTCAGAAGGAATTACCCGATAAATACAAATAGGTAAAGATCAGAAAAAAATTACTAAACATATTTATTTTACTAAACTTTCCAATAAAAATAAAAACATACAAAAACTAATCTTTCAATATATTATACTCAATTCAATAATACTAACAGACACATTCAAATCTAACCTTTTGTAAGCCAAATGTTTTAATAAACAGAAAAAATTGAAACAAAAAAAAAATTAAAACTATTTGATCCACGTGTCGTCTCCACAACCCTTTTTAAATATATTTTTTCAAACTAACCACACTGAAGGCATACAATATATGCCATTTATGGCTTAATGAGTCTAACATCTACTACCGACTATAAACGTGGATGATAAATGTATGTAAAATGGTATACAAGAAACAATGAAGCTGTGCTTTCTATATATATATTGCGATAATATATTTTTAAAGGCAATTCGTTATAGTAATCATAAAAATATAGTACTTATATATATTTTTCAACATTGATTTTTTATTTACTGTCGCAAACAATAACAAAATGCCTTTAAACACCAACAGATATGTCATGTAAGGTCTACGAGCAAGCTAGAAGCGTTGCGTATGAAATGTTAATTGTAAAAAATAAAAATAGAATGCTCTTTGAACACCATTTCGTTTATAATACGTACGTATAATATATAGGTTATTTATTTATATATAAAAGTTAGTCACATATTATGTTCAGTCTGTAGTGTGGAAATGAATAATATAATAATAAAAATATAAAATATTTTTATACATATCTCAAATGTTGATTTCTTAGAAGTAAAAGTACAAATCCCACTTACAAGCAACTTTTAGGTGAAATAAGTAAACTAATTGAAGACCCTTTTCTGATACTTGCCAATGAAATTGAATTGGGGAAAATAAGTTTACTTCGCAATATTCAATTGTTTTGCTTATTTAACACAAAACTGTTAATAAATGAGATATCGGGTTTTGCTTTTATATGGTTAAAATGTTAACATTATGAATTATCTTTTTAAATGATCTGTGATGCTCAAAGTACGGAAGATTGTATTATTAACCTTAATTATTCAATATGATGATTTAATGATCTTAAGTGTGAATGTGGTTCAAGATAGTGAATGGTTAAGTACTTCTTAAATTGAGCAAGCAATATTTGAAGGTTAATTGACAAATTGTCTTATAATTTACAAAAAAACCTAAATTGTTTAATACCATATCTTTACTTTAGGTGTTAAATATATAAGGGACTTAGTAGTAGATTTTGTATGTATGAACAACAACTACATATGATACAACAGAATTTAGGAATTTTTAACGATGATTTTCATTGTTATTATATTTTATTTATTATTGAGTCCACTTACTTATATGGTACAAAACTAAACAGTAGTGCATTCAAATAAATCCCTGACTAGTTAAACATGAAACATTTGTAGTTATGTAAAAAAAGTTAAATAAATTAAAAATCACAACGCTTTTAAACTAGCCACAGTTTGAATTACTTCTATTAGTAATAGTTTGACACAGAATGCAAAAAAATTGAAAAAAAAAATGCAAGATTTTCTATATACGTACCACAAAAGATAACTACTTATACATTGTTGCAGTTGCATTTTCTTTATAAATTTTCATTTGTGATATTTTATTTATTGCAATATCTGACAGTGCGTCGTATGTGTGCTTTTTTAAATGTATGTTAGTATGACTGTCTTTATTTATATATAGTTATATTTTAGTTATCAGTTTACAGCTAGTATAGTGTGTTTCGTGTTCGATTGTGAGTGATAAATCGATTATTTATGATTCGATTACGGTCGTTCATAAAATATATTCGCACCTCATAAAACAATTTTGTAAATTTTATATGTTATTGCAGATAGTTTATCAATTTATAAGTTTTATATTAGCAAAAAATAAATATTTAATAATATTAAACTGTGTGTACTACTATTTATTATCATTATTTCTAGATGTGCCCGCGTCTTCCAACTACAATACCTTTTGATAGAGTTAACCCATTTGAATGAAACAAACATCAGATGTTACTCGAAGATACGCTTTATGATATCCTGGATGACGTTTCATCATAAACGTTATACTTTAGCAGTGCTGCGTGCACAAACAAACAGACAGACATTTCTAAAAACGATGTTGTCAGTGTCAGTCACTCGCAATAATTATTTTCATATAAATCCAAAAATTTTAAATATCCATTCTTATTATATTTATTTCTTATTATATAAACGACTCTTGATTTTTTGAAAACCCTTTTGAAAAGCGTAATATTTGATCTATCTCTAAAGAGAAATAAATGTGTTAATGAACATTATTTATTAATAATTATGTTAAAACGTAACTGTTTGTTGATATCAGGTATTGATAGAAAAGTAGTGAAGAGAGGAATATATATATATATATTTCATTATCATCAATATTCCGGTATAGAGCCCTCATGGACTAGGTGAATCACTGGTGACTAAGTTTGAGTATGGCTGGTATATATCATTGCTATTAATTGTAATATAATTTGTGGCATAATGTTCATGAGGTACGTCTAAAAAGATGCCATTTTTGCATGTCGTATTTTATGGACGGCCCTTTGTGTGTGTGTGTGAGATATGTTTAACCATTAGGATATGATGTGGATGTGGGTGTTGTGACAGTGTGTGAGGACTTACCGTTTGGAGAACCTCGAGGAGAGCTTGGAGAAGAAGGAAGGCCTGGCCTGGTGCGGGGAACCCCCGTCACCGTACGCGCCGCCGCCGCGGGACCGCGTCTGACCTGCAATTCCAAACAAATTAACCTTAAAACCCTGGCAGACACCGACCGAGCTGCTTGTACTATAGCGGGATCTCTATAATTCGAATGTCAAGCAAAATGCTAAAAATTTCGGTATAACAAGTTTTCGACTTAACAAAAAGTTCGAGATACAAAGAATTTAATTGTAAAGATTTCGACTTACAAAGGCGCTCTTTTATGTAGGTATATTTTTCGAATTGGTAAAGTCAAAGTTAAATAAAAAATCGATAAGTTTTATGTTGTACATTTATTGAAACAAACTCAATATTATAGTTTACTTCATAACTGTAAAACGTCTAATATATATATATATATATATATTTTGTTTAAGGAATTCTTCGGCGATAATTTAAACTATTCCAGGTAAGAAGTCAATATATTTAACTAACTATGACTAAGTGACTCTGTGACTCTCTGAAGCAAATGGAACGGGTAACATTGCGGTCGTGAGCGTGACCTAAAAATAGGAAATCAAAAAAGAACAAGAACAGCCGCGACAAAGTATGAAAAGCCGCGGTGTAGATACTCACCCGAGTGGAAGGTGGAACGCGAAGGTACGTTCCTCGGGAACACGAGCGAGTTCGGAAAGTCTCTCCGAGCCGCGCCCGCAGCGGAGCCCGCCGATGGGGTGCCGGCACCGGCGACCCCACCGCCCCCCACACCGCCCACGCCCCCCACCGACACTGGGCAGTTTACGCTGCGAACGAGAAATACACAACATCGTTTTTTTTTTTATCATCTCATCTCATCTAATTTTTAGTGACGATGTGGTCCAAGACGGTGGACACACTGAGCCTGAGGTACTGGCTTCTCAACTGCAGCTGCCGGAACACACCTATAGGTATTTGGCGGAGAAGCAATTAGCCACTGACTGCCTGAGTGTCTCGTAACGGAATCTCCAAACCTATATATACGCATTTGATCGGTTAGAATTTTAGAATACTTATTTCTTTTGAGATTTTTTTATTGCACTTTATACCTCAATTATGACTGCAATCTTACCTGATGTTAAGTGACGATGTGGCCCAAGATAGTGGACACGCTAAGCTTCGTGGAGGGACTGGCTTTCAAGTGCAACAACCAGACCACACCACAGGTATTTACAACTTGAGGGTGGTAGCTACCCAGGCGGGCAGTAAAAATAGCCTTACCGCCATGCTAAGGTTTCTCACGATGTTTTCCTTCACTGAGGGCTTAAACTCGTTGTAGGTGTATTCGAACCTTACCTTCGAACATACCTTGACACGGCGTTCGTACATACTACCAACTGAGCTATCATAGCATCACAACCATCGTATCTTTAGTAAAAAGCGTCAACTAAAACAACAGATAAGTAACAAAAATTCGGGGTGCGCTAAACACCACGTGGCAGAGCGAACTTCATCAAAACGAGGTTAATAATAAAAATATAAAACGTATCAGCACAGCACATACACTGTTTATGTCGATACTGAATGCGACTGATGCGTCACGCTCGTCGAGCGAGTACAGGAGTGACCCGTATCTGTATCTCTCACTCCCTTAGTCAACATGAGCCGACTTCAACCTAATTCTCCATTTAGAATAAAAGCAATCAATCTTTTATGTAACTGTCTAAGTTCAATCAGTTCAATACACAATCATCTTTAATGACATAATTGACATTTCAGAATATTTAATTTCAAACACACGATCATAAATAACTAGAAAAAAATTATAAACGATTTAAAAAAAAATATAATAAATAGAATAAATAAATAGAAAAGAAAACGGTTAGTTTAAAATAGGATAAATAAACATAAATGAAAAATATAGAATAGTATATATATGTAATAAATAAATTATCGGTGGCACAAAACGTAAAAAAAAAACCAACACACAATCAAATTTTAAACGAATAAGCGAACCAATACAAACTAGAAAACGTAATACCCAAAAACAAAGCATTTTGCAGATGCTAGTATTAATCTACTATGAATAATATAATGTAAGCTTTTGCACACCACTTCTATAATCACTGCTGTATCAAACATTAAATGTAATTTTTTATAAACATATATATTGTGATTACCGATTTTGTATCAAAATGAAGCATTAAACTATATACTATTCCAGAACACCCAGAGTATCTATTTTTTGAGGATAGAAGATTTCAAAGCCGTATCCGGACTTTCGAACACCGGAAAGACGGTTTTCGAAAATTTGAAAGCCACTTCGACAAATATTAAAAAGCCGTTGGCAATAACCAAAAAGTTGGTCAGATGTAACAGCAAAGTCGTTTGGATTAACAACGGAAAGCCGGTTCGATAAACCAATAAAAGAAACAGTCACGAGTACTGCTAACAAAAGTGAAAACTTAAAGCTATAAAGAAACGGTTGTTATTTTTGAATTTGCAAATTAATTGTTTCATCTAACATTCAAACATGTAAATCAAAACTGTTTACAGAGCAACAAGTGTATACTAATAGCAACAGATAGAGTGTGTAGGTTAGCACGTCACGTGATCGTGTCGATGATGATACTCTTTAACCCAAACCGCGCTATAGAAGTTTTCACTTTAAAAAGGAAAAACCCAACAACAAAACGTGTGCGTATCGTGAAGCGAGTGCGTTGCGGCAAACGTTTCTCTACCTCTGCCTGGTCTGCGCCAGATCCCTCGCGGACGCGTTGTGCGGCGCCGCGTCCGCGCTCAGCGGCGGCGCTCCGCTCGCGGACGATATCGAGGCGCTTTTCACGTGCGTCTTGCCGCCGGCCTGGCCGGACGCCGCTCCGGTCTGACCGGACGGCGCACCGGTCTGGCCGGACGGTACCGTCGCCCCGCTAGCGGCGCTAGCCCCGCCCGTCGTCCCGTTCTTACTCTCCGCTTGTACCACCGTACTGTCCGCGCAAGTGTAATTATGTAAAGGCATGCTGTTAGTCATACGTACATACATACATACATACATACAAGGTAAACCTTCATGCTGGTACACTTCTGTTACCGTTACATTCTTTAATAAAAATGATGCGTTTATGTATACATAAATATATAAAATAAAATACATATATATATATAGATAGATTTAAATAAGTCTTTTATATACAGTGCTTTTGAAATAGAAATTTATTACATTATCAGCAAAGTTTTTGATCCAAATGATAATTTCTTAGAAAATAACCTTAATATTATGTCAATGCCTATAAAATATAAAATACGAAATTATACACTAGTAATGACTAAACGTCGATGGGGTTATAGGGTATAGAGACAAAAACTTCAATGTTTTCTGCTAGGTTTGGAAGGGTGAAACATTCTTGGGGGTTTTCAGCGATGTCGGGGTGATATCGTGGTACTGACCTGACTGGATCGTGAGGGGGCGACAGCTTGGGCGGGTGCGCCGGCGGCTCGTAGTGCCGACGCGCGGCGCCGCCGGTCAGCGTGCGCGACCGCGGCTCCAGTTTCGGCTGCGCGCTCGTTGGTCTACACGTACTCTGTACCTAGGTAACACGATCACGTCACTAAACTCTAATTAAATCGAAAAATCTTTATTCACTTTAGGCCCTAAGAAAGCGCATATGAACGTCACAACTACTACAGGTTCGACAAATCGCAGTCATCGAGAAGAACTGGCAAGAAACTCAATCTGCATCTTTAGGTCTTACAATATAATAACCAATATAAACAATCCTTTATGACAACAAACCTTGTAATCAATTGTCATTCACCCTCTTGACAAAAATACAAGGATTAGTAATCATCCGTTTTGACACACAAAAACAGCGAAATGTATAAGAGGCATTGATGAAATCTCTATAAATTTATTTATTTTAGACAAACGGTACAGCTTATTTGTAGCAAAACAATAGAGTATAATTTTATTTTTTTATTTTAACTACAAATAAAACGAAAAATGATTCGTATTAAATAGTACACATAAAAATAATTTTTACATTTACCTACCTTGAGCTACATAGTTTTCGAAGTAGTCCGTGGAAGGAAGAAAAGAACAAAAAATTCAAATCTAAATGTTAATTTATTTTATAAAGGGTTATATGATAACATAAAGAAATATGACAATAATTTACACTAAAAGTGTGTAAAATACACAATATTATGTGCCTAATAAAATTGTTACTAACAATTCTCCTTGCAAAAACAGGTTACAATTTTTAATAATATTGTATCCAAATTCATATAGTTGACAAAATTTTATTGACTTTGCAACAATCTATTTAATATAAAGAGGTGGATGAAACAAGATTATACGTGGCAGGGATGTGAATGTTAAAATTATTGTGTGGAGTTACTAAGTTGGAATTCACTAGGAATGAATATATTCAAGATAAAATAAAATTGGCACCAGCGACAGAAACATACATCTAAAATAAAAATATGAAGGTGGACTGATATAGAAATAATAAACAATCTTCTATCTTCACATACTATACTTTTGGATGGGGGCTTATACTTATGGACTGTTGAAAGGAATAATATATGTACAAAATATGCGAATACTGAGATGACAGCCGATAGTGGTAAGTGCCATAAGAATACATATCTCCCATACATTCTTGGGTTTGATACGTGATACGGGACAAGATGGAACAAAAATTTATATAATTCTAAATTAATCATACGAGGGTACCTGCATTTGCGCGATTCTCGCTGTATTCTCTTTGATTGACGCCGAATCGATTGTGTTCTGTAATTAAGAAATCATTATTAAATAATATGATGATATTCAAATGGCATAACTTTGTTTAACTACAAGATGTAAAGAAATAAACATTTATTTTAAAAGTACTCAGTTGAGCTCAATCGTCCAATTATTAGGTTCAAATAAGACCCTAACACTTCACTTACAAACAACAAAGTCACCTTAACATCACGTGAGCTTGTAGTATAACGCTATATTGTAACTATAAAAAATGACAGATTAATTAAGATACCACCCGAATTCCCATGCATTTCAGAGTACATACCTGTCTTTTGAAATTGGAAGTGGTAGTGGTCGCCGTCGATGTGGTATTGTTCGCTGTGGTGGTGGTGGTGCCGACTGTAAACGATACCAAAGACACCGTCACGTCAAAATCACACCCTCAATAAACATAAAAATATACTATCCAATACGTGTTAGTCACATATATGTATTGATTAGAAAAAAAAACTCATTAATGGCAAGTGAATTTTTAATTTAAACAATATTTTATGAATTTTATAGAAAATTCGAAAAAACGCATGTGGTAAGAAAAATAATGGATACTAATGTTGAAGGATGGAAAAGAAGAGAGAAGCTAAAGAAGAGATGGACAATGTTTGTGAGGAATGAGATGAAAGAAAAGAGAATGAATGAAGACATGGCGGGCTGATAGAGATCTATGGAAGGAAGAAACGTATTCCGCCAACACCAAATGACTTGGGAACAGAACAATAGGATGATGATATATATTTTTTTATTATTCTAATATATTTAATAAAAGCAGCTACAGTTACTTATTTATATTTAAATATTTTTTTTTTCGAACTGATATACGCTGTTAGCCTTAAGGGCTTTGACAGCTTCACCCAACTTTTTTATATTCAGATCGAGCCGTTGCATGTATGCAGTATTCCTATGAGCGAACCTTCAATAACTGAACAAATAATATTGTAATTCATACAATAGCATAATCTGTGGAATGTCACACAAACACAACTTTTTTAAAAAGAGTTATATCACTAAAAACAAATGTACAATTAAACGTTATACATTCATTATAAACGAAATAATATTTACTGTCTGAAGCTAACGATATTCTTCAATATACATTGAAATTAAAGGTTTTGTAGATATAAAACAAATAGATACCCATACATTAGTATCTGTTTGTAACTTTAGTAAGCTATAATTCATATATGTATAAACAATATTAGTTCTAACTAAACTTTACGGCATAAAACAAACATATCTATAAATTTTAAAAACAAAAAAATAATGAAATACTATGTAAGGGTTATGTATGGGCTATGTAACAAAGTAACGATAACGTAGAACAAAAAATATCTATTACAATACATTTGTTCTTAGTCGAACTACATACCTTCTTAATATAATTAATTATAAATTCCAATACCCAATCAAAAATTAATATCGCGTAATATAGTAAGCTATAGGCAGCAAAATGATTAGTAAATAATCCAACTACCAAAACTCACCATAAGCGTTATGAGTACAAGAAAAAATAAATCAATAATGACTACTCGTTTTACACCAAAAATAGAATGTTAACTATTGCTTTATACTATTTTTGATCAAACTGATCCCTGACTCTTATCTATAAACTACAAGTGCATTCTCAAGATGGAAAATTCCCGTCTAGAACGTAAAGATATGTTTGGTTAAAACTTAGCGTGTCCACAATCATGGACCATATCTTTATTTAACATCAAGAAAGGACTATCCAAATACAATGCCCATTAACAACAAAGAATGCAAAGTTCTTAAGGACTCTATGGATTTGAATGACATCAATATAACGTCTAGCTGTGTCTTTACACCTTTTCGCAGTAGTATGTGTACCGATCGACTAAGAAATAATGCAAAAATGAGTCACTGTGGCAGGTTCATCATGCACACGAGTCTACGATTGTCAATACCCAGTTGGATACGCTTCATCTATATACATACAAACTACCTGCGACTTTCTATGAAACTAAAAAATATTGAATAAATTTTGCCCGCTTTTGGTAACTTTTTTCAATACCGCTTTGCTCCTATCGGTTGTAGCGTGATATTAAATAAACTAAAGCTTTCCTCGATGATTACTCTTACCAAATATCGAAATATTGTTTGAAATTCAACTGGTAGTTTCTACAACTAGCACGATAAAACAAATCAACAAACTTTTCCGCTTTCTAATAATAATATAGAAATGGATATTTGTATGTGATTGATAAAGCCCAACACCAGCTGACTCCGATAACCATGAATATTCTGAGTTATACTATAAACTCTACATAGCGGCACTAATGAACTGCGTATTTATCTAACGTTGTTGACAGTTGCCTTTAAATGGAAGAAAGATGTAAAAAGTTTGTAATTCAATCGAGTGGCGTTAAATAGAGTTTACACTATATAATACATTTATGAAGTCAGATGTATTATGGGAGGGCTCTTTAATTCTGATAGGCAACCTTTTTGTGTGACGATCGTTCGGGTAAAGTCGGCTCGAGGCGACCGAGCGAGAGAGAAAGAGAGAGATATAGTCTTGTTTCCCTCTCTCTTATGTAATGCTGTTCTCTCGTGTGGTCTTCTTAAACACACACCGTTTTAATTTTATGCAAAGATTTTCGTGCTATCCTTAATTGAGTCGAATTATTGGCTACAAAAACAAACCAAGACAACGTCTGCTAGTCCAGTTAACTTATTTACGAAACTTAATTAAAATAATGTGGTATAAAGTTTATTACTATGCATTTGGGAAAACTTCTGCTAGAATATATATTTCGTACCTAATTATGACTACTGCCTACGTGTATCAACGTAATTAAACTAATTATTATATATTTTAATTGACAATTCCAAACAAAATATGTTTTGAGTTTTAGTTTGTAACAAATACTTTATAAATTTCGTAAAGCGACAAGTGTACTACAAAAACAAATACGTAATTGACTGTTATATAAAATGCGCTACCGTCATAATATTTTACCGAAAGCTCTAGCCTATTGCGGGGACTCGAACTCACGTTTAATGACGCGACGACGGTACACACTACCAACTGAGCTATCATCGCTACTAGTGATTGTAGCGATAATAGATGAATTAGATCATTGATAACTATGTCTTTTTTTATGCTAACACGGCATAGTGCCGACACTGTGCCTGGCGGTAATCCGACGATTGTAAGACTTATCAATACATCGTTACCACACAGATATGGTAAGATTCTCGTCTCGAATAGAAATTGATTGAGCTAAGAAGACGATACGTCAAAAGAACCAACCTTTTGATTTACCACTACGTATATGGCAGCCTACTGGGATATAAATCCACATCATTCCGCTTGATAACTATCCCTATTGATCCCAGAAAGCGACAAGGATGTTACAATGGTTCATATTAAAATCTACTAAATCAAATAATCGATAATTTATTTTCTAATACCTATTACATGAATTCGAATTAATTAATCCAAATAAACCACAAAACCGTTAAAAATCCCTTAGATAATAAAAATGGTTATGTTAAATGCAAAGACAGATAATTGTGAATAGAAGCTATTATGGTTAGGAAACAAGAAAACCACGCCGGTTAGTATGTTCTCGTGTCGTGCGAGCATTTTAAAAGTGCCCTATACGCATCGAAGCTTGTTTAGTGCTCAAGCACTTAATAATAAAACCCGTTTAGCGAGTGTGAAGTATTCATTTTTTTAGGCTTTACTTTCTTGGTAAGTTATGTTTCGTGCATATATACTATTAAGCGTGTATCGAAGCGAAAATAAATATATATACATAATTCAAAAATGTTTTCGTGTGTTTATTGTTATGTAAATGTAGTGTAATATGTTACTTGTCCTATTCGTTAATATACCTACAAATGATGTCATATGTTTGCAAACGCTCGCGAATTTACGATCAGTACATGAAATGATAAGTTACGTTGTGCTAAAATGATCAAAAAATTTGTACCCTTTAAGAGAAACAAATAATTAAAATATATGCGCGCGCTTCAATTTCTAATGTGTGTTGCTCCTGAGTGGAGGATTTTGATATTTATAGTATGTCTGCTAACCCACATATAGCATTTCTTATTCGTAATCAATTACTCTAAGAATATTTGGTTTACAGAGATATTCTCCATTGTCAAAATTACCAGTTATTTCAACTATATCATATTGACAATATACAAAGGAGCATTTCTTTTTCCTTTTCTGTTAATGAAAGCGTTAAACGCCTATAAAGCATATTATTTCAATATACGAAGATGTGTATACTATCAATTTTAGTACAGCAACTTTTCTCCAAATGTATCTGAAGTATCGTCTTCTACAATGTTCTGGCATATGTAAGCCTGCTCTTATATCGTTTACGGAAAATCGGCGAGAATTTTCCAAACAATACCTACTACTTGAGACAAGAACACCATTGTTCGGACGAGTGTGTGTACTTGGGTTACATAAACAAGATATAACTTCATATCACACCAATTCATCGTTCAATCATGCCTACACAAATACCGATTAGAAGCGACAATTGTATCTTGTAAACCGGTTAGCATTCTCAGACATACCACGCCTTTTGTTATGATACCCCAATATGTGTATTCATATTGTAATTATTGAATAAAATAATATAATAAATAATAATTTTTCATGTATAATCAAGGTGTTTGTTTCAATGAGTCACTAATCACTGAATTTAATTTTACTTTCACTTTATTTTCGAGTTTAGACACCAAAATTGTTTGTTTTCTTTTTTAACTTTCAAATTAAAACGTCAAGAACAATAACCAAACAGACACTGACTGAAATTACAAAAGAAGTATTGCCAATGTTAAACTGTCAAAATTCGTAAATAAAATATACTTGGAACGACAAATGGAGCAGAATGTAAAATGCATCTATGAATAATCGTCAATACATAAATAAAATATACTCAGGATGCCAAATGTCACAGAATGCAAAATGAATCTATGAAATTGAAATAAGTTTTGTTTGACTACAGCAATACAGTTCGTATGTGTTTTATGACTGTAATCAAATTATTACAAACTTACACACAAGATATATTTACAACTACCTTTTATATAGTAACTACGTGTGACGAAAGAGACAAAATATATATAAAAAGCCAATAAAAATAATTGCTATAAATGATCACTATTCAGATTAATACATGATAAAAACATCTGGGCCATATTTTTAGACACTAGTTGTCAACAGCATACTATATGGACTCTAGTGAAATTTGATATCTATATGTACTATAAGATTCATTTGGAATCTCGTAAGTTCCCAATCGAGTGTATATTTGTATGTGTATTTTAAGTGTAATTGTGTACACATAGACACACGCATACAAATGTTTGCAGTAACACTGATAACAAACTACGTAAGGTCATGTTTTGTATTGCTAACTAAACAGGCTTTTTTTAATAGGAATATTTTGAGGCAACTGCAAATATGTGTGTGATAGAAACTTTACGTCGCGTTATAGTAAATCATATGACTGAAATGTTGATTATTTAGTCCGTGATAAGTGTGTGCATATATGTGCGCAAGTTGTGTTTGTGTGTATAAATTAACATATATAAATGTTATTTTAAGATTACTTCTACTCCCTTTAGCTAAAACCAAAAACACTAGACTAAAATTATCATATGCAAAATGTGTGTGTGTGTGTGTGTGTGTGTGTTTGGGTGGGTGTGAGTGTGTGCGCGTTACCTTGCGTGCGCAGCACCTCGGCGCCGGAGGAGGCGCGGCGCGAGGGCTGCGGGCGCGCGCTCGCCGAGATGGAGCGCTGCACCCCGCGGTGCGACGGCGACCCTCCGCACGCGGACCCTAAGCGGAGCGCCACACGTTACCGCGATACCCACTGCCTCCGTGTGCCGATCACAATCCACCTCTATTATCCCCAATACACGCTACACACCATTCATTACGACAACTGACACTCTAAAGCCCACAACAGACGGAGCTATAACATATATCAATTAATACTAGCTGATCTAGAAGAACCCCTTCTGCCTTTACGAATAGTCAATCACTTCGACTAAAGCGACATCTATAGAGTTATGATCACTTTTCGAAATAAGAAGTATCCTATCTCTCAAGTTGGATCAAACTGCACACAGTGTGCAAAATTTGATTAAAATCGCTTCAGCAGTTTAGGAATTAATCGCGAACAAACAACGTGACACGAAAATTTTATATATAAAGAAAATAATAAGCTATATATTACGGTATAGCAGACTGCCACAGACGGTCGCTATGCTATAACATATATTTTTGCACTTATTAGCTATGCAGCCATCATTGCATAAGCACGTATTTCTGCTACACTCTTAATAAAGGACTTTCTAATATTAGATAACTAATATACCTGATATTAAGTAACCTTCAAGTTTTTTAGACGTTAAATCAAAGAATACGGAGCTTACACAAACACTATCACTTCATGGAAAATAACATACTAAAATTACACATTAATGTGCGATTTCCTTATTTTTTTTTATCATACGTCTACAAGGAAACATAACGAAATATAGATATAAATTTCATATCACATTGTTTGTCGCGATGAACTCCTAAACAACTGAACCGATTTTAATCAAATTTTGCTCATTGTGTGCAGTTTGATCCAACTTGAGAGATAGGATACTTTTATCTCGATAAGTGATCATAACACGATAGATGGTGCTGTAGTCGATATTATTGACTACTCGAAAAGGCAGAACAAGGTCTGACAGCTTAGCTAGTATCTTATAGGTTACTGTGAAAGATGCATTCCTCATAGTTAACCTTTTAGGCTACAGCTATGTCATAAGTCTATTACTATTACACCATTTTATGATATAAAAGATAGATAAATAAAGCTAACAACACGAAAACCACTGCGTTTGTCATGTTTTAACATATCGAATAATATTTGAGTCATTCTGTAGTATATTTTTAAGTAAAGAGACTGCACTATTCAAACACAACGTGGTAGTTATCGAAGCCGGAATAGAGACCCCGTAGCCCACACGATTGATTCCTAAGAGCCCGTTCGATTTCTGGCTGTGCAACAGCTGATGACGAAACGCGACATGCCTAAGTGTCACTGTTGCGACCACGTATATGGTGGTCAGGATCAAGTGATAATGTTGACGGTATACTTGAAAGTATATGAAGACGATCATACTTGTTCGAAGCCATTTTGTAACTATACCCTTTCCAACTATTTCTTTTTTGACTGTTCGAATAAAACAGAATTAGTGATGTCCTAATGTGTTACTACTGATTCGATTTTCTATGACAATTGATTTTATTGATGAAGAAGTTTTAATCGATTCAACACATTATATGTACCTCGATAAATACTCAATAATAAATATCGGAGTAAAAAGCAAGTCATTTCAGTATTTAAAAAGAAAACAGTGTCCGTGAACCGCTATATATTTTTGTCCACGGTTGCCTGTTAATATAAACATAAAACATCACAGGCGTGCTTGTGTCAAAAATAAATAAAATGTTGGTAGGGGTATAACTATATTTCCCAATACACACGACAACGACTAATTCATACATAGATACACATTTTACAATACGTCAATTTGAAATCTTACATTCACTTTACATAAATAAGTGTCGCAATCATATACGTTCGAATTATTTTGCAAATTGAACTAAATTGTATCAGTTTTTTTTTATTCTCATGCTTATCGAAGCCTATCTACCTATATTTCATATTCTCACGTTGGTCATTGATTTTCATGGAAATTGCAACATTTTTATAAAGTACAAAATCTTCAAACTATACTGGAGACGATGAAAAACAAAACATAAAGCCTATAGATAGAATGAGGGTCAGAGGGAAATTGTGATCAGCACACAATAATACAACGAAGCGTACAAGATAAAGGAGAATAAATTATAAAGCATTTATATTCATGGGAAACACGACACATTCGACATAATTCACAGTGATTTATTACCACAAAAAAGATGATAATTATTAATTAGTACAAAAGTACTAGGCATTAATTACACGTCAAAATAGCTTATTATTGAATTAATAATTTCAACTGTGAACTTGTCAGTATGTGGTTTTTTTACGACGTCACAAATTATTAATAAGTCCCCTTGACTTAGAATTGTAGAACTGTAGTTTTGTACGTAACATACCCTATAACCGATGTTTTAATTTTAAACTTTAACCTATTTAAAATTAAAATAAAAAATCCATAATGTTCATCTTCGGATAATGTAAAAATATCAGAAGTAATTTTAAAATTTAGAATTCATACATACAGAAATGAACACCCCAAAATAATTAGTTTTTCTTTTTTATTACGGCAACACAGGTTCCATAGACAATACCAAGAAGAGACTGGTGACATATCAATGATAACGTTAAATGAGCCGCTCAGTTAAATATAAGCTCAAGCTAGCCCATGATTAGACCTAAATAACTAAACATAAAAGCGTAGAGAATTTGTTTTAGTTTAAGCTCCATTATATTCCTAGTTTATTGGGCGCTAGTAATTCCGCTCGACCCCTACAAGCCCAATGGTGTAACCTGAAAACTAACTACATTCTTCGGCGTTAGATATAAGCTTCTGTGTACTATTCTTTCGCTTATTTACAGCATTAAAAAAAATCATTACATAAATATATTAAAGCGTATTCGATCTTTTCACATATAAAAAAAATTCAACATCATTTTTCTACAAGTGCAACACAATAGCTTGTATAACCTGTGTCGAACACCGAATGGAATATACAATTCATTCACATATTACATTCAAAAACAATATAATTTCAAAAAATCATTTATGTAAAGTTCATGTATAGGCAAAAATAACATTGTCTAAATTTTGTTAAAAAAGGAATAAGGCGAAATTGATAATATAGTTGCAATAATTTATAAATTTAGATAAACAATAAATTTGGTATATACTGTACTCTACAGGGCTTTATTATATAAAGGATATATTAAACCTTATGAGACTCATGTTATACCGTATGTAACAAGGAATATTTTACCAGCTTGCTGCTTTAAATGCATTTAGCCAGGGTTTAATTTCATTCCAATTACGTAGTACTATATTCAGATATGGTACAAAGACAATTTGTCATTAATATCACAGATTCCATTTTATTTTAATTGTTTTGCAACTTATCACACCTAAAATATTTTGTAACTATAAGCGATAAGTAGAATTAATATTTGATATACATTTTTACTTGGAACTGATAAGACACATAAATACCACAACATAAGACTGTCGGTACTTATTCGTACCGCCAACCACACCATTTCTTTGTTAATTTCTAATATAAAAGATATCATTGACCTATTGATAAAAAAGTAGCAAAAAATATTTTCTCCAAATAAAAATCGCCTTAAATAATGGCATATAATCGACTTAGTTATTTTTGCTTCTACGTGACTCATTTTGACTTGTTTTGAGCAGAAATAATAAAAAATTAGATTGAATATGAAGAAACGTCAGTCGACGAGCGTGTGCCAGTGGCATGTATGTGTTTGTATGAGAGTATGTATGAATAGTGTACCTGAATGAGCGTTGGTCTGTTGCGGCTGCTGGGTCTGGTTGGCGGCGGCCGCCGTACGCAGCGACAGCGACGAACCGGACCGGCTGCCGTCTGACTCCGGCTGGATATATATATTTTTAATTTATTAAATTATATTCTACCAAAATAAAAAAAACAAAGAGAAGGGCCCGTTCATAAAAAAAAAAATAGTGCCGTCACGGGACGCCTGGCAGATGTAAAACATCAAAATTGTTTTGTACAAGTTATATGCATATAAAATCAGATTACGACAGGAATCAGACATGGAATAATGAAAAGGTAAACCATTACAAATTTGTTCCATAAAATAATGACTGTTTATTACATAAATATTCATTTTTATTAAATATAAATTACAAAAATTCCAAATTTTATAGATCATTTGAAATCGCGACAACTGAATTATTTCGCTACGTCTCACACACTACTACGTATAGCCTACGTATAGTACCCACATTACATCATATAGCGTGGCGATGCGTCGCCACGCCAACAATCAGGTTTACCCTCGCCTATAGATGTCACAACACAAATGATAGACCCTTCCTGAACAATACAGTGGACCCCGGTAATCCGGCACCCTCAGTAATGCGACATGTCTATTATTATTAGATATCTTTTTGACAATCTTCTACAATGCAGATAATACATGAATGAACAGGTTATAACTTGTGCGCGCCACCACTACTGTACTCGACGCATAGGTATTGTTTTGATTCTGATTGCCTAGTTTGAATTTGACTACATGTGCGTTGTTTAATTTACTAAATACAACATACATAATGAAGTATGATATGTACTTCAGAGTACAACATATAGAATCTTATCATTGGATCTGTAATTTTACAGATTACAACCGTACTCTTTTGTAAAATAATCGGGACTATATGGTCTTGGGCATTACTCTATAATGCGCCAAATTCAATAGTGCGACACTGCCCTGCAAAACGCTTGTCGAATTACCGCGGGTCCACTGTATATAGCAATTAACAACAGTACACACATTTCAATATTATTTAATTTTTATTAATTGCAATAATAAAACTTTAATAAATGAATATCTGTGATAACGTGCAAAATTTACATAATTGTTTTATGAGATGCCAAAGTTACATTTTTTTACACCGATGTCACACATTTTGTCACAATAAGCGACACCTCCTCCCGCCATAAATGCCAGAGTATTTTATGAATGGTCCTTGACAAATAATTCCGGTTTCCAAGAAAGATATATGTGTTGTTATGACATATGAATATATGACATGTGAAGTTATGAAGTGATGATAGCTCAGTGGTAGTGTGCACGACTTCGCGTCAAGGGACGTGGGTTCGAACCCAAGCACCTACAATGAGCTTGAGCTTTCGGCGAAGGAAAACATCGTGAGAAAACCATAGCATGGTGGTAGGGCTTTTTCTAATGCCCGCCTGGGTAGCTACCACCCTCAAGTTGTGAACCTGCCGCCAACTACCAATAGGTGTGTTCCGGCAGCAGCACTTGAGAGCCAGTTCCTCCACAGGTTTAGCGTGTCTACCAACTTGGGCCGTATCGCACTTAAGATCAGGTGAGATTATAGCCATAACGCTAAACCTTAAGTATAAAAAAAAAACTAGGCCAAATCCTGAGCCACTTTATTACTTAAAGTAACATTAGGTTAAATTATAATCAAACACTAAACAAATAATGTATGAAAATAGTTTGGTAAATACAAAAGTGCACACCTCCTAACGTAACTGTAATTGAATTATAAATATTTAAACATTCATATTAATAGGAAGTAAATCGATGTCATTCTAGAGCTATTAAAAAAGAAATGGTCCCAATACATTAAGTTTTTTGGGCGTAATTGTTACACATCCATACATACATACACAGACATCCGGATGTGCAAGGTTTTTTTAATTTGTATTTAATGGAATAAATGACATTAAAAATGATCTAGTGTGATAGTGAGGGTATTTATCTGGATAATAAAACATTTGCATTGCCGTAAAAACACAAAACATTTAAAATAATGATCATTGAGGGCTTGAAAATTGATCGACTTTGTAATGTTGAGAGTAATCCACAACCTCAAATGCTTCGCATTATGAGACTTGCAAAAAACGACGTATTATAAAATATTTAAAATAAAATTTCGAGGATTTTTCAAACGTATAGAACACTTTCAAAATCTTATATTTTATCGTGGCATTTTCTTAATTCACTGGTTCTCTATGTAACAGAACCTTAGATTTATTTCTTATCAAACACAAAGACATTATACGTCAAAGTAGAAAAAATGTATATATAAATCAATACTTACGTCTGTACTCTTTCTACCGAGCAGTAGATACGTTGCAAAAACATCATCGTATTTCGCTTCGGCGAGGGAGTACTCGATCTCTTGCCGGTTGTAACCCAAGCAGACTAACGCCTCTGTAACAGACACGCAAAAATAATAATATTAATACATATTACTATTCACAATTGGTCTACAAAAAAAAAAAACAACAAAATATCTATTTACTAAGGTAAACATTCCATACAATCTAAATACATATCATATCTCATGCTGTAAATGAAACTGTCTCAAGACGAAATTTTACAAAAATGAATTAATTTATGCAATTTTTTTTTATACATTACGAAGACAAATCTTGTTTTTTTTTTTAAGTATATTTAAAAATAAAAAGAACGTTTAATAATATATGAGGTATAAATCAATTGGAATATTCCTTAACATGTGACCGGATGGCCCAGCGGTTAAAGCAGTTGCCTCGTTGAGACCGCCGCGTCGCGTGCTGTAGGGTTCGAGTTTTAATTGAATCTTAATTGTTTATAAACTCTTTCTCATTAGGAATTGGCAGAATTTACCTATATAGGCAAATCATAGGTAACAAATAAAAGCAAAGAAAATCAAAGGTAAAATTATGTCTAACCAAAGAGCAATATTATAAAAACTTCACAATTAAATTTTTAACAAGCTCGCTAAAACTAATATATTACTCGATATATTAATAAATAAAAATATATTTATATACCCTTTTTGTTTATAAACGAAAATAAATTTCTATAGAATACACTATATAAAAATCGAGAAAATGTCACAGTCATCATATACACAAAAAACTTAATGCCAACATCGTCCGGACAATAAAAGCAAAATAATAAATCCAATATTAAACATTCCATTACAAAAATCATTATATATCACACATGCTACTTATCACACATATATAACTTATTATTTAAAAAAAATCTCTAGAACAGACTGTCACAAAACATCGTTAAGAAATTTAATGCCAATTTTCTTCGTACAATAAAAGAAAAAACTACCGAATATCAAAAGTTTAGTTGAGAAAGTCATAAAAATATCTACATGACACACAAATATTATAGATAAAAAATATAAAAAATGTCTATAATCTTGCTATTATCAAATTAAGAAAACAAACGAAAAAAAATATCGATCAAGTATCAGAATTATTTCCAAACATGTATGAAATTAATTTTACGTTAAAATGAACTGGACATTATAACGACGGTGAACATAAAAACGAACAATTGTAAACATCCAATTCTAAAAAATATCAACTATCTACGTGACACCTACTAAAATATTATAGCATAAACTCTAAATAGCGTCACTTAAAGCACCGTGAATTTTATATCGTTACGGAGAGTTAGCTTTAAACAGAGAGATTGAAACATTGTACGGATAAGAACGTAACAAGACCAAAGTCTAATAGACCCAACGTATTACGAAGTTTGGCGCTAAATTGAGTGACGCTAAATGAAGTTTAAACTATATATCTCTAGTATCCACGTACCAACTTGCGCTGTGCCGTTATATTAGTATCGAAGTACGCATGAAATGTAAATAAATACATTTATATAAATATAGATTTATTTGAAATTATTAAGCATTATAAAAAAGCAAGCGGTTTATACTTCATATTGTCTTATATTAGGTGTGACCGCGACTTCGTTCACTAAAACTAAAAATTATTTACTACTTTTAGTCAGTTTTGTTCCTTTTTGCGAATACAGCATTGCCTTAGCCTACACCAATGATTGCTTAATTCAATTCAATAATATTTTTTTGATATCCGACTGGGAGTCCCTAAGATAAAAGCGATCAAACAAACTTTTCCACTTTATAATGTTAATATAGATTAGATTACGTTTTATTTTGATTGAAGCGTCATTATTCGTTGGCTTGTATTTTAACTCCCTCGCGAGTGATAATAAGGACTTTTTTTTTATTTATGTAATTTTCCTACTTATATCTGACAGTGTTTTTATTAGATGTAGTATACAAATTCCGACTCACCTATCCGCTTATGGTCCTTGAAGTCCTGCTGAGGTTCGACGTAGGGCCTCAGTTCGTCCTCCTCGTAACCAGTGTTCATCCATTTGTCCCGCATTATGGTCTCGAGGGAGGCTCGCTTCACCGGGTTCAGCACCAGGAATTTCTTCAACAGATTCTCGCAGTCCGTCGACATGTAGAACGGTATTCTGGAAAATATCACGACTTCGAATACGCAAAAACTTGGAGAAATACCGGCATGATTTAAATACTAGAAATCGCGAGAAACTGGTTACCCTCATTTAAGGCTCAATAAGACCGCTAATAGTTTATTAGGTAATAGTGTTAGGTTTTACAATAAAATCCCAAAGCACGTTACCGAATTCCCAGATAGTGAGTTCGAGAACCATGTCAAACGGGTTTTGATGCTAAAAGGCTATATTATAGGTTGGATCAGTATGTTAACGATCGTGGTGTCTGGAATCGACACCCTCTCTGTTTATGCGCTAGAAACTACTGTAAATAGACATATTAAACTATTATGTAAAAAAAAATGGACCTAACAAAGTTAAACCTGCAGATCGAGTTTCTCGCCGGTTCTTCTCGATGACTGCGTTACTTTCCAAACCGGTGGTAGTATTGACGTTCATAAGACGTTTGTTGTATTTAGGGTCCGATTTGAATAATGATTTTTGATCTGACTTCAATTAATATAGAGAACAACATTAATTTATAATTAAAAACAAGCGAAAATTTGTGCAGCTTGACCTAAACTGTAAGCATTTTAACTGACTTCGCTTAGATATAATTACATTTAATATTAATTTTACATACAATTTTTTAACAGGAGAATAGGTAATGGAGTATGTGTTTTCTTTTTTTTCCACAGGGAGGCAGTTCTACCACAAGCCACAGCATCGTTATTTTATTTTTTTGTTGTCTGTATTTAATTTAGAAACTTCAGGTCAAAAAAGGACATGTCAGTCCCATTGTAACCTTACAGTCTATATAAAAATAACTTACAAATATGTACATAATCTACTTAGGGACCGTTCAAGTATCACGTAACGCAATTTGCCGGGACGGGAGTCTTGTAAAACGTTACGATGCGTTATAAGAACGGGAGGGGGGATGTTAACTAGTCTTTATTTACATAATACATTAACCCATAAAAAAAATCAAATTTGTATGTTTATGTTTTACGGAGAATCCGTCGACTATTCCTAATTGAATTGTTGAAGGTTAAAATAAATTAAGTTATTTTATTTTAAGAGATTATTAGAAAAGAAGGTAAAACATAATTATGAGGTTTAGGTAATATTTTTCACTTAGGTGTTACATAAAGTTTCAGGAAGAGGTGTGGGGTACAGGTAAATATTACGGCGCCTTATATGTGGAGAAGGAATGGTCACAAAGCCTCAAAAATTGCTTTAAAAATAGAATTAATGACAAAATGTTCATAAAATCCTAGCTTCAACACATGCGGGTGCAGGCAAGATTACCATGAATGAGTAATTTGAACCCGGTTACCTGTATTTCCCTCTGAGGACCCTCTCGCGCAGCTCCCTCAGCGTGGACCCGTCGAAGGGCAGCGACCCGGACACGAGGGTGTACAGGATGACGCCCAGCGACCACACATCTACTTCAGGACCGTCGTACTTTTTGCCTGTAACACGTTAATTATAATTTAACTCCAGGTGCAATAATCAAAATAGCTTTTCATAGTATAAATGTTCTTTAGCCGTGTCTCTCACGTGCAAATCTATATTAACATTATAAAGCGGAAAAGTGTTTGTTCGTCTGAACGTGCTAATCTTAGAAACTGCTGGTCGGATTTAAAAAAAATTTTTGCTAATGATAGAGCAATCATTGAGGATGATGCTATTTAAGATGGCGCTACTAGAAATAGAAGCAAAGTTGTATTGAAAAAGTTATAAAGCACGAACGAAGTCACGGACACAGCTAGTTCTATAGATATTCGTCTTTTTCTCAGATGGATAAATAGGTGTGTTCCGATAGTTGCACTTGAGAGCCAAGTGTAAAATATCATTTTAACATTTACAGTGTAAAATAAAATTAAAACAAACTTTTATGAATTTTATAATATTAATATAAATTTGTCGTTGGCGATACAGAAACTTAACCGACAGAGTAACTCATTGTAATGGATTTGAATTTTTATTTTTATTTAAACAATCTCACATACTATTCCGTTTTATAATAGCTATACCATACATTTTTAATTTTCATCTGGTTTGTTATGTTACTTTTAAAATATTGGATAGATTTTTATAAATTGGACAGTATGCTTAGCGTGTCCACCGTGTTGGGTCAGATTTTTTTAAAGTTTATGCGCTATGTCCATAAATCTCATCCGATCTTAAGTGACGATACGGCTCAAGATGATGGTGAACACGCTAAACCTGTGGAGGGACTGGCTCTCAAGTGCAACTGCCGGAACATACGTAATGGTATTTGGGGGCAGATTATCAACATGAGGGTGGTAGCTAATCAGGCGGATATTAAAAAAAGGTCTACCATCAGTCATCTTCTGAGCCAAGATTCTGGCCATAAGGCTGAACCTATAAACTATGAAATAAAAGATACCTTGGAACAACTCCGGTGCAGCATACGGTGGACTGCCGCAGAACGTGTCCAGCTTAGCGCCCGGCGTGAACTCGTTCGAGAAACCGAAATCGGCGATCTTGATGTTCATCTCGCCGTCGAGGAGTAAATTCTCAGCCTGCAATACGAGAAAACATAAGTTTCACGAACTATCATTGCATTTAAAATATCCTAACAGTTTGTAACATAGTAATGAATAAAGAAAATTATAGCTAATGATAGCAAGGGACTTGAGTTCGAATCCAACCAGCGACAATGAGCTTGAGCTTTCGGTGAAGAGAAACATCGTAAGGAAACCATAGCATGGTGGTAGGGATTTTTCTAATGCCCGCCTGGCCAGCAACCACCCTCAAGTTGGAAATTTGCCGCCAAATACCAATAGGTGTGTTCCGGCAATTGCACTTGAGAGCCAGTTCCTCCACAGGTTTATCGTGTCCACCAACTTGGGCCGTATCGTCACTAAAAGATCAGGTGATATTATGGCCATAGCTCTAAACCTTAACTATAAAAAATAAAAATAATATTTATAATAAAAAACAAACATAATGCCAAAAATAAATTAAAACATAATATAAGAAATATTAAAGTAAATAAAATGTAATAGTATGTACGTTAAAGCAATGATGACCTTGTGGTAGTATGTACGGAATCATCGTTAAATAACATGAATTCAAATCCCTGCAATAAACCTGAGCGTTCGGTCAAGGAAACATCGTGATGAAACCATAGCATGGTGGTAGAGTTTTACCTAACGCCCGCCTGGCTAGACACCAGCCTCGGATTCAATGTTTGCTGCTAAGTACCTGTATGTGAATGCCGACAGTTGTACTTGAGAGCCAACCGGTTGGCTTAGAGTAACCACCATATTAGGCCACATCGTCACTTGACATGAGATGACATTGTGGCAAAAGATTCTAGCTAAATAAATTTTCCAAATAAAATTACAAACTACATAAATAAAGCTACAAACTGCTTAAAGAAGAACCTACTTATAAATATACCTAACAAACTAACTTGTGGATTGAACAAATAATCACTGATGAAACGACTTGTCAACTCACCTTATTGCAATCTTATTGTTTACTGTTAAAAATCGCTAACACAGCGTCACAATAATAATCAAGTATCAATGATAATCCGAGCTCCGATGAACAAGTAGATACAGCACAAATAAATTCCATATTCCCATTACAGTGACTGGACGCAGACCCGGTTTTTCCACCCGCACGTTTTCCATATTCAATCGATTCGCGCGAAGATACTTTCTTACTCATTAAAAATGCGAACGACAAACTGGAACTCGATTCCCGTACCAATATTCCCGGTAATGTATAAACAACGAGCTTCATGAATCGTAAACTCAATCAAAATGTATTCCAAACTCCTCAGCCATAAAGAATTTAACCTTATCCTATATGATTGATAACATCAAGTGTCACTTATTGTAAACTTACAGCAGAAGCAAAAGGAGACCATCAATTAGGGCATCAATTATTACAAACAGATACTTTGTTTATATTTTCACAGTCAACCGTTATGCTCACATTCTCATGTGATGTTAAATGACGATATGGCTCAAGACGGTAGACAAGCTAAGCCTAACGGTTGCACTGGCGCTCTCAAGCGCAATTGCCGGAACACAAGTACTTTTGGCGGTAGATTTTCAACCTGAAGGAGGTAACTACACAAGCGGGCATTAGAAACAGAAAAGCTATTATGCATATTTATAGGCTAAATGTGTTTATAAATAATTCTGCCCAAATCACATTAATATAAGTATGCTAGCTGATGCCTTCGACTTCACTCGCAATCTTCCTGTTAATCGTGCCTGATTGTGAAATACGTTGACAGTGGGTAAATTATGGGTAATGAAATATCCATGCCATATTTCAAAAGTATAGGTCTAGTAACTACTAACCTGTAGATATTGCGAAAAGTCAGTTAAAATGTGGTATTTCGCTTATATGTGTATAGATGGAATCTTATACCTATTAAAGAATACAAGTTTACGAAGCTTACCTTGAGATCCCTATGTATGATCCGCTTCTGATGGCAATATTGAACCGCCGAGACGATTTGCCGGAACTTCGCACGGGCTTCCTTCTCTTTCATCCGACCGTGTAGTACCAAATAGTCGAACACCTATTTACAAAAAAAAAAAGGCAAAACTTAAAACTGTGAAATTTTAACAAATCGATTAAGAATGTAAATTGAAATAATAACTATTAAAATAAAATATAAACAAGAATTCACCAGTTCACATAAAAACTGACACAGATTCAGACAACCGTTTTCAATCGCTTGAAAGGAGCGGTAAAAACTAAAATGTTAGAAGTTAAATATGTTTTTGTGTACATCACGCAGATTATAGGACCTTGTTGTCCATCGATAAAGATTTCGCGCTTGACCTCATTCAGTATTTCGCAATGAACCGTCTCAGCTAAATGATCTGTGAAAGCTATTAAATAAATTATCTCTAAATTCAAATTTATAAATAAAGCACCATACGGGGACCGCAAGGCAGAGTACCCAAAATGCTAGCAGCATTGAATTAGCTGAGCAAAGTAGTAGCTAACATTTCCAGACCTCACTAGTTACTTCAAAGTCCAGTGTGGTCTCACATATACGTGGCGTAATTTCTTCGTACCTATCAAGTGCACTCGGCCCCCACGATCCCAGTTTGAGTCGACTCGAAAGAGCTCAAAAAGATATTAAATTCAAATACATAAGCCGCTTGGAAACTTCTGCTAAAGCCACAAGAAGATGGGATGATTATTAGTGTAAAAGCAAGATCTTCCTCGTGGTTCGATATTACGTGGTAACCTGTAATGATATCTTGTACAATTTATCAAATAGATCGGATCTGTTTGTTATTTTAGTCCCTGTACCGAATTAATAAGAAATATATGCACCTAATGCAAAGCTGCTGCTAGATGTAGAGATATACTTTATTTTTGCTTCCTACTTCTTCCTTATATTTAGTAGTAACATGTATACATACGCTAATATCAATCTTACATAGAAGGGTACAAATATTGTACGTGTCCAGGAACAAAACTCCCTGTTTTTGTGGCAATTAATAAATCGTATTCTGAGTTACTGTTCATTATTATTTACGCACAATAACTAAGCTACGTCACATAAAATATCATTAAAGTTATATAACATAAAGCCCAATACTGCCAAAAATCACAACACTACAGATTAATATTATACCGAAAACTCGTTTGTGTCCATACTGACTTACACTGATTTTACTATTAAATACGAATATGTCTGACTTAATAAAAAAAAAACTGAAATCTAATAACTATAAATACTTAAATTTTAAAGTTTGCGATTCCAATTATTTCAATTTACAGTATCAAACGAAAAATGAATACAAACGTTGGATAATATTATGTAACACCAAAGGTAAATGAAAGTTTACTATCATCAAAATAATTCACAGTCCACATACCTCGCCGCCCGACGCGTACTCCATCACCAGATAAAGTGTTTTCTCCGTTTCAATCACTTGGAAAAGTTTCACGATGTTGGGATGATCGAGCATCTTCATTATCCTCACCTGAAATTAAATTCATTATTACAAATACATGTAATATCATCTCTTGCATATCACTTCACTTTGAGAACCATATCTTTGCCAATTTAGTCACAATTGTTGGAGGAATGCTAAGTAATGTTTATCTATGACTGAAATATAATAGGTGTGAAGAGTTAACTTTCTTTAAAATATACAAATATAAGCAAAATGCAGATCCTCATAGTAGTTTTCTTAAATAAGTATCAATATAAGACAATATCTTTAAAAATAACAATAATATACGTCTGTTAAGTGACCGCATAACATCTAAACGGGTTGACTGATATAAATAAAATGCAGTATATTTCTACTATCGAGACGAGGGTTCATAGCTATCCCATGTATAATAACCTAAAAATATATATAAAAGACCTAAAAAAAGGACATCAAGTTTCTTGCCGGTACTTTTGACGTTCATGAGCGCCTTCTTAGGGCCTAAGTTGAACAAAGATTTTTGATTTGATATAATAGATGGTACAGTGATGGAGATAGTAACTATTGAAAGAGGCAGAACAATGTGCAGTAATGACGGTGGGATAATAGAGCATGTAATATCTTCGCCTCCTAAGGATCACCTTCTATCTATTATCTGTGCTGAAATAACTTCCGATGTCTAGGGTGTAATTACTAGGGCGTAGCGTGTCCACCATTTTGAGCAACATCGTCACTTCATATCATAGGTAAGATTATGGCGATAAAGCTAAACCTAAAAAAACAAATGGCCATCTCAACGAAAAAGTAAATAAATATTCAACACATTCGCGACATTTCAATTCTTACCTCTCTAAACAATTTCTGCAAAGAGCCAGGATTGAGCTGAGTTTTGTCGATAATCTTGATCGCGACCTCCTTACCCGTCGGAACATGCTTCGCCAGTTTCACTTTCGCGAAGTTGCCTTTACCGATCGTCTTTAAAAGCTTGTACTTCCCTGTAAGAGGAAAATCAGTTACATGTAATATTTTTTACGGGGCAAACGAGCAAGCGTGTCATCTGATCGTAAGTCAGTCAGAAGTCAGAAGTCACCGCCACCCATGGACACCCACAACACCAGGAGAATCGCAGGTGTCTTTCCAGCCTTTATTTTGGCGGGACTGACTCTGAAGTGCCACTGCCGGAACACACCGAATGGTATTGAGAGGCAGATTTTCAACTTGATGGTAGTAGCTAACTAGGCGGGCATTAAAAAAAAAAGCTCAAACTCATTGTAGGTGGTTAGTTTCGAACTCACGTCCCATGAAGCGGTGTTTCTACATGCTGCCAATAAGCCATAATTGCTGCAAATATCATCCTAATCTATATAGGGTTACATTGGATTTCGAAAACGTTGCATCATTCGTCCTATTTTCTATTGCCTACGTATAACTTTTATTATTTTATGGACAATAAGTTTAAACAAAACATAGAGTAATCTTAAGCGACGATGAACTTATGTGGCATTTACAATTCACCAGAAAAACTAGTCTTGCAGTGATTGTCAATACCTTCACTCGTACATACTTCATATATCAACACTTTTTTTCTTTCCACTTTACAGTAAATTTAGAAGCAAAGTTGTCACCTGACATAGGTTCTAAATCTTCCAGCGCATTCTGTGAAGGGAAACATCGCAATGAAACCACAACTTAGCGGTAGAGCATTTTCTGATACCCTTCTGAATATATACTACCATCAAGTTTAAGTTTTTCAATACATCGCAAGCGCACTTTGTATTTTACTTTATTACTATACTAGCTGTGCCTGCGAATTCGTTCGCATGGAACTAAAAATTAATTTAATAATTTAAACCCGTTTTTAAACTTTTTTCAATACAACTTTGCTCCTCTCGGTGGTAGCGTGATGTTATAGCCTAAAGGCTTTGTCAGTGATTGCTCTGTCAAACATAAACATATTTTTTTTAATTCGTCTTGTAGTTTCTAAGATTAGCGCGTTCAAATAAACAAAGAAACTTCTCTGAGTATGTATCCCTAATTTATAGCCTATGTAACTCAGAGATAATGTAGCAACCTAATAGTAATCTAAAGACATACCAATGTGTGGTTCTTCGGAAGTCCTCGAGCGCGATGAAACCCTCGCGCTGCTCCCTGCAGTCCCGCCGCCGCCTGCGCCCGCCGACGACTCTGATGCACTCTGCGAACGTAACATAAGCATAACGTTAATCATATATCCAGAGATTATGTTGTATTCACTTTATTAATAGCGCAAAGACCCCCGCGTCGGGGATACTGCATTACCTTCAACGAGAGTTACTAAAGAATCTCCTTCTAGAAATTAGAAGATAAACGAAGGTGGTTAAACCACTTATCAATTCCATTGAAATAGTTGCTATAAATTATTCAAGACAATCCAAGATATTGAAGTAACAACACATTCCTATGTTGAATAATTATTCTCTAGTAATTTTGTGTATTATTTATGCCTTTTTAAACACAGTTATAAGCATATGAAACTACGTAATGATTTCTTATGTTTATGCGAATATTACTCATCTCTATTCCCTATACTCGCTTAAGAAACGCCAGGATCAACATTAATAAATAACCGCGATAAAATCCGTTTAAATTAGTTTTAGTTTGATATGTCGAAATAAAACTAATTTAAACGGATTTTATCGCGGTTATTTATTAATGTTGATCCTGGCGTTTCTTAACTGGCGTATCTGGAAAGCACGGACAAACAACAAAATAATACTGCAATTATAAATAACAAAAAAGAACAATTTGCATAAGTAAACAAATTTAATAAAGTCTAGCTCTACCTTGCATCCCCATTTTCAGAGTTTGTTATGAAACGCTCATAGAATGATTTCAATCATTGCATACCAGTCTTTTTAGGACAAAGCATAATGAACAATATTGCTTTCATTTCGCCTTTTACTTGAGTTCTATTCTAGCAAAACCACAACAACCAATTCCTACATTTTGTCTAATGGAAACCAAGTTGAGACACGTATGACCCGATTCACTAGATACACACATTCATACCCGGGTCTCGTAGGGTCGTTGACCCGGTTACATGCTATAAACCGGGTATGTTTATCCGGTTACAGTATGCAATACACTCTGGTGTGCGTGGCATTTCAACGTTTTATTAGAGATAAAAGATGTAGTAAACATTTATATTACGGTACTTGTTTTGTATCTCCTACAAATTATTAACTTACTCTCTCTCCTTTTCAGTTCTACTTAACGCGGTTAAGTGTACACCAGCTATATTTCCTTGTTTGTTGTAGAAATATGAACTTTAAAGGTTCTGTAAGTAATTTTGCCAACATCCAAAAAAGTTTAATTGCCAAATAGGCTACAAACATATATAAATAACATGTAAGTAAGACATGTAGACATGTAAGTATTGTAGATCACAACTTGCAGTTTTCTTGTTATTACGTAAGCGTCACACTTTTTTAGGCTTCATACAGAGTAATTTTCTTTTTAATCTCTGTCCGAGTTGAGCGAATCCTAAGCTACAAAAAAAAAACAGCTGCACGACAAAATGACACAGTGACCCTTTTAGTAGGGACAGTATAATTAAAAAACTAAATATAATAATTTAATATCGCAAATTTATCCGTTGTCACCTCTTAAAGCATTTAATATCGTAAGAAGGAAATCCATTAGTCGAAAGATCGTACCACAGTGCCGAAATGGACGTTTCCTGACAACTGTAAGTCGGTAAAACTTTGCAAGTTTTTTCGTAGCAGCCCAAGCCGAAGTTCCGCAATTCTGGCACACTTGCGGCCGTTGCCTCGGAGCTGAGTGCCCTCAGCACTCGCCCCAAAAAGTTCGGTGAAGCTTTCAAAGCCCTTATGGTTAACAGCGTATGTCAGCCCGAAAACAAAAAACTTTGCAAAGGGCCTGTACATTTTGAATCCTATAATACTTCTACAGAAAGACGTTCATTACCGTGGGTGAACCGGAAATAGTAAAATCTTAGTGGATTTTTTTACTTGCTCAACCTTGCGCCTGCACTGCACCTGATCTTAAGTATAGTACAGTCCAAATCAGCGGTGACTGATACTGAATCAAAATGCGCTGTCAGTCAACGCTATCATGAAGAGGTACCTAAACTCTTTACGCCTCTTTTGAAGGACCGAATGTCATTTAGCAAGTTACAACAAATGCTCCCAAGAATGGGTCCAAAATGACACCAACTTGTATAACAAAATGTGATTTACGACATCCACCTCTTTTATTAGTTACTGTCGTAAAAGAAAGATTCTGCACGATTGGATTAGACAATATAGAATCAATAATAGATCGTAGCGCGTTCAAACATTGCATTTATTGTATCCTGGGCGAACTTATTTACGAAAAAATAGGGGGCAAATGAGCACGCGTGTCTCCTGATGGTAAGTGATCACCGCCACCCATGGACACCCACAACACCAGACGAATCGCAGGTGCTTCGCCAGCGTTTATAGGAGGGACTAGCTCTTAAGTGCTACTGCCGGAACACACCTATTGGAATCGGCGGCAGATTTTCAACTTGAGTGTGGTTGCTAGCCAGGCGGCCATTGGAAAAAGCCGTACCTTTAGAAAATGCTATGGTTTACTCAAGATATTTTTCTTCACCGAAAGCTCAAGCTCATTGTAGGTAATTGGATTCATACTCACGTCCCATGACGTGGCGTTCCTACACGCTACCACTAAGCTATCATCGCTTTGATGTAAGTCTCACCTTTAATATACTATAGTAATGTTTTTTTTTTAATACAAAGCGTACTTTTAGTAATAATCTCAGTAATATGCAGGAGGCGCCATATATTAAGAATCTCTTAAACTAACATAACAGCTGTCAGATTGTTTACATTCCATTTACAAATGTAATCTATTACGAATAAATCAATGAAATAAGTAGTATTCCGTGTTCGATTATAATAACGTGCGAAATATTTGTACGGGTTTGAAATTACTTGAAATAAGCCCGGAAAAACAAAGTGAAGCCCGATTTTCTAAGGTTTTAGCCTAGAGCCTCAAGATCATGAGAGCCAACACTTAAGTTATTAGCAAAATTAAAATTACTCTACTCTAAAAACAGTGAACAGTAAAACACTAAGATCAACGCGAGAGGTGAAAGGGCATCATAAGTGGTATTGCATAGGGCAGGGGTAGCAAACCTTTATGTATCAGAGGCATATTTTATAAAGAAATATTTTATAAGGCCATAAACCTGCCATTCAATAATTATGATTTCGTGATTATTGGGAAAATAATAATACTAAATATTATCAATGCAAATCTCTTTATTTACTACAAATAATATCTATACTTTGCATTATCTCAGTTACACGCGTAATTTAAAAGAAAATAACATGTCAGCTTCTTTGAAAAGTTTGAAAAAATACGTGTGGTACAGAATCGCATGTTTCTAAAACTTTGTTAATGCCATTTTTATTTGTATTGCTTGTCAATATAAAATTATTAATCTTATTATTGTTAATATTGTTTAAAGAATATAGTTTCTTATTTTCATATAAAGCAATTTGTGGTTGCGTGGCCAAAATATTGTGTAGCGTGCCATCAATGGCACGCGTACCATTTGTTCAACAGCCCTGAACTATGACCTCTTTTTATCTAAATCCGATCGTGGGCTCGAGTACAGGTACTTTTGTAAATAAATAAGGTAATCGAAGGATTGCTGTTACCCCGTGGAGTTTCTGTATGGCCTTGGCGCGCCGCCTCCGCCACAGTTTGGAGAGGAAGACCGGCGCCAACAGCGGCAGCATCCGGTGCCGCATAGTCTGCGGGTTTATCTTGCTGGCTCGCAACGTACACGCTCGCCGGAATACCGCCTAGCTCAGTAGCTAGAGCTGACTAAGACGCACTTCACTTAACTGAATAATTGGAAATGTATTCAATTCTATTCTAAATGTGTTTGGTTCAAGACTCTACCGCAAGGGTGGCGAACCTTTATATAACAAGGGGCCATTTAAAAAAAAATTATTAAGGTCATAGAAGTGCCGTCAAATAATTTAGGATACGTGATTATTAGCAGTTTAATAATAGTAAATACTATCAACACGCAACTCTTTATTATTGATAATTATTTTTCAAGAATATATTTACTTGTTTAAAAAAATACAAGTATTTTGTACGTACACAATGAATTTTGTGATTGGTGGTGTGCCCATTATATTGTGTCGCGTGCAATCAATGACACGTCCCATCGGTTCGCCAGCCCTGCTCTAGAGCATTCATTTATTGGTTGAATTTTTCCCAGACTATTTGTCAATATTTTAAAATTTCACCTTATGTTTTAAGTAATTATTTTAAGTCTTAAGTGTTTAACGCCGTCGTGAATTACAATACGAGATATGGAATTTTTATTATTTAGTGTCACGGCAAGGTGACAGAGCTATATGGGTTAAACCAGTTTCCTCAATGCGATCGTCGTGTCAAAGAGCTGCTGGTCGGAGTTCCGCACAGAACTTATATTATGTGATCTACAAAAAATTGTTCTGAGATGAGTTGTTATTTTGTATTCGTTAATTGTGGTTATATAGTCAAGTAACAAAGATCAAGATGAAATGTTATCAAATATTATTCAAAAACACATAAAAACTTAGCTAGCATTGTAGACAATAATTCAATAACTCTACCAGAACGTCATCCACTATGAGTACACCGATTTATAAGACTATTCTTTAAACCATAAATGTATATTCTCTAGGTAGGTTTTAATATATACGTTGTTTTTACACTAGGTAATACATAGAAATATTAAGAAAAAAAACTTTTTTACTAAATTACACGAGTGAAATCGCAGTCGCAGTTAGTATATGAACAATGACAATTACGTGAAATCGAAGATGTGACATTAAAACACATTTAACACTGCTCCACGATTCGCTTTGTAACTTATCCATACACGGATCACTATTACCAACTATTTTATAACGTAGATAGTTTAATGTATTATAAACTGAATCGTCACTAAAACAACCCAACGAGCGTTCTGATCTAAGCAAATGTATAAACTGACTCATAATTATACGAATACGAAGCGACTTACATGTGTATAATCAATATGTGATATTATTAATGCACATATTATAAATATACACATAAACATATGTATGTATGCACATACAAATATAGTATACATAAATTACAATAAACTTTATCGAGCGTCGATAACGTTGTTATTAGTAAAACCGGTTTTAATTAATGGCGTCAGTTCGTTTAATCAACTAGAAATGATTTCGTTCGCGCATAAATATTTTTTCGAACGTGATGCGAAATAAACAGTAAGTCAAATTTCAGTTATAAACTTTATTATAAATACAAGAATCACATGGAATGCGTGTGAGCCATTTTAGTGCTATCGGTGCTGAATGAAGCGCTATTTTTGTACAAACTGCTCCTTAATTTTTTTATATAACCCTGTCGAAAAGTCTTATTTCATTTGTTTATATTACCAAACAATCTTCTATACCGTAGAAGTAAGATAGGGTTAAAGGATTAGTATCTATAACTAAAACGGTGTGTGCTTAAGTCCTTACGACCACAATGAAAGCTACATTAAGGCGAGGATAATAATAAGAGATAGAACAGAATAAATAAAACGTATAAGCACAGCCCATACCGTGTTTATGTCGATACAGCATCTGATTGATGCCTCATGCTTTGGCTCACGCACGTCTCTCGGTCCATGAATCGACTCGAGCCGACTTTAGCCGAACGTGCGTCACATTGTCACATTGCAGCTCAGTGTTATTCAATACACACAAAATAAAGTGATCGACGACCTAAAGTTTGCACTTCAAAATCTATAATAATATTATAAATGCGAAGTTAGTTTGTTACGCATTCACGCCTAAATCGGTGAATCGATTATGATGAATTTTGGTATAGAGATAGATTTGGGCCTGGAGACGGCAATAAGCTAATTTTTCTCGCGAAAGACTTATTGATAATGGGGTAAAATGAGGGATTAAACTTTGTATGAACCTTTTTACTGTTTCATATGATTTGTTTGACAAAATCAATATTCAGACGACCAAATCCGCTGGTAAAATCTAGTAATCTATAAGTATCTCTTAACTCATTGTATAAGGTCGACGTGTTGTTTAGAAAAAAACAAATTCCTTTTAATAAAAAAAAATATTATTTATATAATATATTAAGCTGGTCTGGCCAACCTTGTTCTGGGCTTTCGAGTAATCAATATCTCGACCACAACGTCTCCGATCGCTGTCAAAGACAAGGTCACCTGTTGGGATAAAAACTATTCCATGTGTATTTAGTATTTAGCAATACACAATTACAAAATTTGATTGAAATCGGTTTTGTTTGGACGAACAACGTGTCGCAGGATTTTTAAATATATATATGTTCTTCGAATTCAGTTATAAGTTGCTTCGTGATTTTTTTATAGATTAATAAGTGAATAATAATATATTTATCAAATTAATATAAACGAAGCTGTTCCTCTTCATTATTTTGATTTAAATTGTAAAAGTAATTCAAAGTGTTAAATATAATGTAACATAAGTTATATCTACCTAAAGAACAGAGGCTAACTCTAGCGCGCTTTTACTATGTAACTTACATATAAACGACTTCTTTTTTACCATCCCTAAGTCCTTAACGAGAACTTAAAGAGCATAAGCCAAGAGAGGTTTAGATTCGATAGCGCTTCATCGAATTTCACACCTTTGCCTACATCGAAACATTACAACAAAGTGAAAATATCCGTTATATATAATAGTGTGAGGTCAGAGTACGGCGCATGTCTGTTCTGCGGTTTGAATTATCGCTTGTTTGCATTATCTATTTCATTTATAATGAAATCGTATTTTCATACGTCATGGGGATTCATTTATACGGCAACGTATTGAAGTTAATCCGATAAGGTTCAACGTGTGTCATTAATGTGAATTGAAGCGTTGATGGCTCAGTTATAGCACGATCGGATAATGTGCTTCGAAGAAGATTACGTGCCTACAAAGATACTCAATTTTAAAGGAAGTAAATATAATAAAAGAGTAACATGATTGAACAGTCTGTAGAATGTAGCGAGCCCAAGCTACCACACACTCGTTTGGGACAAGTAATTGCTGATCGATGTATTTACAGTCTAAAACAGCGTTACGAAACAACCTTCCTTCGGAATTGTTGATGAATCAATATGCACTGAAGACTGATAATAATTAAAATTATTTATCATTCTTTTGTGAGAAATAAACCTTATATCTTTATATTATTATTTATGTTTATTACAAAACAATATACCATGATGAATATTATCTACATTAATATTATATAGCGGAAAAGTTTGTTTGTTTCAAAGTGCTTATCTTAGGAACTACCGGTTGGATTTCAAAATTTGTTTTTGTATTTGGTAGAGAAATAATTGAGGAAGGCTTTAGGCTATTATCATCATTCTACCACCGATAAGAGCAAAGCTGTATTGAAAGAAGTAACAGAAACAGGATTTTTTTTAATAATTATTAGCTACACGCGAATAAAGTCGCGGAAACTGGTTATATAACCAGGTCGCAGCGAGATGATATTCTCGTTTCTCGAATTAATTATGAGGAAGTGAAAAAGTTCACAGTGTTCATAAAATGACATAATTTAAAATTATATTTTTAGATATTTATCATTATAAATATAGTGTAGTTTTATAGAACGCTGGAAAATCAGTAGAACTAAACATATTTGCAAGTAAAGTTCGGTTGATAACAAAAGGTTAAAAGATTATCAAACGTTTCTTGTATACAACTCATATTATTTTGAAGCAACACTTGAAATATATTACAACAACAGTTGGATAATAATCATTGTGTCCTTGGTAATCAACTACAAAAACCGTGTAAACTATAAAAATAAATATGTATCTATATTAACATAATAAAATTGAAAAGTTTATTTGTTACTTTGAACGCGCTAATCATAGAAGTTCTACCACTGGGATTTCAAAAATTATTTTTGTATTTGATAAAGCAATCATTGAAGAAGCCTCCAGGCCAGTGTTTTTCAACCTTTTTCATGAGACGGCTCCTTTAAACTGAAGAAATATTTCGCGAACCCCTACCCGTTCCTTTTTTTCATATATTTTATTTTGTGACAAATATTCAATCCAACATATTTATTCATTTGCATAATTAGGGTTAGGATAAATAAATAATTATGAACGTAAAACACAATTTTTACTAACATCGAATACGTCGCCAATAGACAACGCAACGTACAAACAAATTTGACTTGTGGTCATCGTCTCTAAATCAAAACCACTTCAATTGATTTTCTTCGACAGAGTCTTTTATTGAAAATATCGGATGTGAGATAAACATCAACCTGGTATGAAAATGGTGTTAGAAAAGTTGAAACAACTGATTTTTTTTCGACTTGACATTACGCTGTTTTCGTAAGGGCTTTGACAGCTTTGATAGATTTTTTTGGGGTAAATGCTGAGGGCATTCAGCCCCGAGGCAGCGGCCGCAAAGGTGTCAGAATGGCCGAACCTCAGCATGGACTGCTGCCGGAAAACGAACAAAGAACTATGTTGTGTATTACTTCTCATTGCAAGAGATATCGGAGAATACTCGGCAAAGGTGGACCTTAAATACGTTTTAGAATGCAGCTATAAATGAGGCAAATTTGTGAACTAAGTTCGAAGAAAATCTGCTGTATTTATCTACCGATGCAATGCTGCAATTGGAATTAAGTCTGTCAATATGCATAGCATTTAGTTAAAAAGGAAATCAGAATACCCAGAATTAACAATAAAGGCTTTGAAGTGCTTGATTCCTTTGCCACCTAGTACTTATGCCACTTGACATTTTTATCAAAAGCCCAAATAAAAAGTAAGGAAAGAAATCGGTTAAATTAATTTTTTAAGCTTTTTTTTTTACTGCAGTAGTTTTCCCAACCTTTTGGAACTCCGCTATAGAAGTTTCGCGACCACCCTAAAGAGGCTTCGTAATCCCCCGGGGGGTCGCGACCCATACGTTGAGAAACACTGCTTTAGACTATTTTATACTTTGTAGTAACATTTAAGATGATCTCTAACATACATTTACATATGTGTGATAAGTAAATATCATTAATTATATATTTATATCTATATACTAGCTGTGCCTGCGACTTCGTTCACATGGAACTGACAATTAATAAATATTTTTTTTAGAGTCTGTAAAAAATATTATAGCTAAAGTTAGCGTTATAGCCATAATCTCACCTGATTTTAAGGGACGGTACGGCCAAAGTTGCTTGGCATCTGTGGAGAAACTGGCTCCAAAGTGCAATTACCGGAACACACCTATTGGTATTTTGTGGCAGATTTTCAACTTGAGGATGATAGCTAGCCAGGCGGGCATTAGAGCAGCCCTACCACCCTGCTATGTTTGTTTCTTTGCGATGTTTTCCTTCACCGAAAGCTCAAGCTGATTGTAGGTGGATTCGAACTCACGTCCCTTGACGCGGAGTCCGTACTCACTACCACTGAGCTATCATTGCTTCGCTAATACATTAAAGCCTTCCTCATTGACAGTTCTGTCACATATAAAAATTATTTTTAATAACTGACTGGTAGTTCCTGGAATTAACGCGTGTAAACATACATTTCCGCTGTATAATATGAATATAGACGTCCAACTATTAAACTATTCGGTATAGGAACTTTTCGATTCACTTTTATGTACATTCTCTCCGGCCCATAAAAGTAAACGACACCCAGTTTAGCGAGCAAATGAAAGCTAACATATATATATAAAAATCTTATACACGTCTGTTAGTGATCGTGTAACTTTTACTAGTTGACTGGTAAAAGTAAAATTCATGTAATAAATTTAATTTATCGAGACGATGGTTCATAGCTATCCCATATTATGATAGATGGCGCTTTGATTGAGTTACTCAATAACTAAAGGGGCAGAACAACGTCTGCCGGATCAGCTAGTATATATATAGCTGCACAAATATAATATACTAGACGTTACGTGCGGCTTCGCTCGCGGTAATTTTGATTTTGTGAAACCAATCGGATGACGCAATAAAAAGTTTTATAGAAAATTTCCCCCTTTCTACCCCACTTCTAATAAATTTTTCGCGAGAACAAGTAGCCTATCCATCCGTCTTCAGGTTTCCATGTATCTCTATACCGAAATTCATCATAATCTAGTGTGAAAGCGTAACAAACAAACAACAAACTCGCATTCGCATTTATAATATTAGTAAGGATATGTAAATACTATCTAATGAAATATATTATACTAATAAAATTTACATTTTGATATATTCTAACATTTCAAATCAAGTGGAAACCTTATTCACATGCGCATTTTCAAATTTTATCTTTACCGTAAAAATAACTCGAAATTAATTCAAACAATAACCTTTTAAACCATTTTTATGCAGCTTGCCATTATAATTTAAAATGACAAGAAACATAATTTTTAACGTAGCTTGATATGTCATGAAGTAGTTTTTGTATTAATTCATAAACTTATGACATTTGGCGAAATATTATAACATGCCTCCAAGCTATTGCCCGCGCTTTCGTTTTACATGACACAAAAAATGTAAAATTTTTACCTCTCAAAAAGAATTTCTTGTTTTCGAATGAAAATTAACCTAAATTCTGACAATGTGTATTTAAAAAAAAAACAGTAATCGGTTAAATAGTAAAGGTGTGAGAGTGTGACAGACAAACTGACATACGTTACTATAATATTAGTTAAGATTAGCGGCACAAGCGTCATTATTTTTAATGATTTATATAGGCCTAGCCTTATGACCGCAATCTCAGCTGATGTTAAGTGACGATGTGGCCCAAGATGGTGGACATGCTAAGTCTAGCGGAGGGATCGGGTTTAAGTACAACTGCTGTAATACTCGTTCACAGGTATTGTGCAGTAGATTTTCAACTTGAGGGTAGTAGATAGCCAGGTGAGCATTATTAGTAAATGCCCTACCACCATGATTTGGTTTTACTACGATGTTTTCTTTCATCCAAAGTTCAAGCGCATTGCAAGTGGAATCAAACTCACGCCCATTGACGCGATGTCCGTACACACTACCAACTGAGCCATCATCACTTCAATTAATTCGGCTGTTGTCGGGACGAAAGCGAAACCGAACATTAGTATTATAACCATCAGTCTAAGTTACGCAGTTACTGAGCATGACCATAATTAAACAATAAGTCTCTAAGAAATAAATATAGACCGATACGTGTTTGTTTTACTTAAATATAAACCATTTTAACAAACTCTACATCATCGTGAACGCTGAGAGGGTAATGTTAACATAACTGACAACGATGTTAGAATAATTAACGAAGCGAGATAAACATGTTTACAGAGTGTCCGTTACCTGTACATTAGTTAATTTTTAAGCCGTTTTTAATGGAGTTTAGTCGACAGAAAATGATAAATAAAACATGAATACACAACATAAATGCGTCATACGTCGATAACCATGTAATGACACAGACCATGACACCATTTTAGTATGCTAGGACCTTCTCTAATGCCCGCCTGGCTAGCTACCACCCTCAAGTAAAGAATCTGCCGCCAAATACCTATAGGTGTGTTCCGGTATTTGCGCATGATACCCAGTCCCTCTAATAGGCTTAGCGAGTCCACCATCTTGGGCCACAACGTTACTTAACATCAGGTGAGATTGCGGTCGTAACGCTAAACCTATATAGAAACAAATCCATTTACAATAGTAACAACAAACAAAGCAATGACTCAATACAATGGCGATAAAATACATTCAACTCGCAGCCAAGTGAACCACTGAAAAATTCAAGGCGAAATCGACACGCTCTGTACAAATCAATACTCCCCCAATTATAAATAGACCACTAATATGAAAAATACTACTACACGCGAGCATAGGTTTGAACTTTAGTGACCGATATATACCTTCAACCGTGCGCACGTCATGCGACTAAAGGTTGCTTTGTATGGCTTCTGAGCATTACCACTCCCTACGAGTTTTATGTAACATCAGAGATAATTAAAAAACTGACTGACGTGTTCAATGATTGAATAAATGAACACTTTATTGTACTTTTAACGTGTCCACAGGCGAGCTTAATGCCACAAGGCATTTCTTCCATCTAATTATGTTGAGATGGTGTGGTAACATAAGCAAGTTGCATTTAAGCCGGTAAATTATAACAGAACGAAAGAAGAAACAACATTAATACTAACACGTCAAAATGACAGTACTATGTAGGGACTGTAAGCACAATTTGTGCAAAAATAACGGCAACCACCGAGTAATTGTATCATACATCGACAGTCGCTACTGTCATAACAGTATATCACCGTTGTCAAAACCAATATCAGTCTTTTATGTTCAAAAAGTATAATGTTAAGATACTAAATATGAAAATACATGTATGCATGGTCCCTATGGACATCAACGAGACTACCTGACCCGGTGAACTTAAAAAATAAAAATGACCGCGAGTCATCCTATAGAAATAAATATATACCATCGCTGATTTTTTAACAATGTTTTGAAGATATACAATTCTGTAGTACATTAATCTGATCTATCTCGCAGAGCGTGCAATTTAAGCGTACAAAAATATGTTTGTTACAACATCACATTACAAATGTTTGAATATTTCGGCTTTTCTATACTATAATATATATGTATTTTACATAAAAACCTTTCTCATGGATCACTCTATCTATTGGTGAAAACTGCATTAAAACCCGTTGAATAGTTTAAAAGATCTTATCGAACGGACAGCGGAAGCGATTTCATTTTATACTATGTAAAGATGTTCGAGCAACTTCAGTTTGGTAGCGATCGGATCAACAGACATTTATACATGCATACGGACATGTATATGAAATTCTCATAATGATTTTAATACAACTTTAGATAAGTAACGCTACGGTTATGTTATTCACTACGTAAATAAGAGCATAACGTCTATAGGACCAACTAGTTCAATATAAATAAAGTAATGTAATAGTTAAAAATAAAACAAAATACAAAGCGATATAAGGGGTTGATAATTATAAAACAAAACGTCTCGCGTCTTGCTTATTTTTGATATTGCGTCATCACTATACACTTATCTATTAAAATACCATTGTTTTATGCAACTAGATGGATGTTCCACGGGCCGCACTTTTAAATAAATTGTAACAAAAAAACATTTAAAATGATTACTTGAAAAAATTATTCTTATAATTAATACATGTATAAAATCATATAAACATCCCTAAAACATATTTAAAAATAACACTGTTCTAGAAGTCTTTAACATACTCTAGAAATCTTTTTGTAATAAAATCGCCGTTGTCAACTGTTACAAATTATTGTTTATAATTAATTAATTTATATATTCAAAATTAATACTAGTATATATATATATAGTTTATTGTACCAAAGGGTACAGATAGACCGAAGCTCGACAGCAGACTGACCTGACCCGAGGGTCACCACGGCTGAGGTCTAATAAAAGAACGCAACCCGATGAGGCAAGTAACGTGTAACGGTGCAAACGGCCCGTGAAAAAGGGTCAGAAGGGCGTAATAACCTAGATTAATTAACCTATAATGATTGATATAACCATATATAGGCTGATAACCAAAACACACGCGAAAAAAAAAATTACACCAAATTACATACTTGTCTTTGGTCCATACAATGCTGCAATGCAACACCCAATCGCGTCATTAAATGCCTCAATTGTCGCTATACAGAGTTAACCCCGTATATAATTATTTACCTATTCTTTATTAGTTAAACCAACATCTGCGGGACTTTAGTACTATAAATAAAACAATTTCACAAAACATTTTTTCTCCCTTTACAATAACTTCCTCAAATTTTCAATCGAATTAGCATTATTTGTAAATTTTTCAATACATTTTAAATCATTAAGACAAAACGAATCATTATACTGGTAGGCTAAAAGGACTACCTCCCTACGCTGTACTGACAGAGGCGGGTCGGGGACCTGCCTCTCATTGCACTAGTCTGGCCGTCTGAGAGGGCAGCTCGGTAGGTTGCCCTGACAGGGCCCGGTTTACCATCAGGCCGGGCTGGTCGCTGGAGCAACTTGGTGATTGTACGTTCGCACCTGCATCGCCCCAGCAAGGTGACAGTTACGTCTTTGGGTATAAGTGGGTATTCCCGATTGATAGCGCCGTGAGAGTCCTACATAACCACCTCGGTCCTACACGGACTGGATGGATATACATAAATGCATGTCCTTGCGTAAAAAAAAGGTTAAACAACGAATATTTGTTTGCCAAATTCTTTAAAGTAATTTATGTGGCTACAAAGCAAAACATTACCGGTTTCAATTGATACGTGTAGGCTTATATGATTAAATTAGTTAAAACATCCGCAACTTATAGGTTCAAAACGTCTACCACAAAGTCCAAGTTTATAAATCCAATAATAGGCAATCCGCTGAACAATTCAAACTGAACATTAAACTCAATATTTACCTTCGTAGTTCTCACATAAACTCATAGTCCAATAAATTGTCTACAAACGGCGTATCGATAGCTTCGTGCTTACCTGTAACAACACAACTTTAATTAACACATAAACTAGTTATTTTAATTAATAGCGGCATAACATTTCTTTTAAACATATATCTGACATAACAAGATTGTAACGGAAATATTATAATCATGGGAAAACATTAATACGTATTGTACAAGTTTTATCTTTCTTCATGATTGGCCTAGCGACAGGGTGATGATTTGCGGCAGATTTCTGCCACTTGAGCAGATTTTGCCACCAAAATTATAGCTCTAGCCGATAAAGCAGACGATTTAAAAAAAGTGGTACAATTTGGCATATTTAAAGGAAATCTTTATTATTTTAAAAATCATTTGCTTATATTAGTACTTTTATATTTAGAATATTTATAATTTAATATATCTTATTATTTAATTTTATTTCTATTACGCATTTATTTGGTAGGTAATTATTTACTGACAACTGAGATAGCACGGAAATTTACCGTTTGTTCTATTTTTATGTAGGTACCCCATATAATTATGAACGTTAATAAATAAAAACAGGATTAATTTTCTTAGTAATATAACTAAACGAGGTTCAAATAAATGTATGTTATCTTGTCTTTTTGACTCAGTAATCAGTTATAAACACGTTTGTCACTGAGCAATGTTTTAAGAGACTAATAATTCTTAGACCCACAAAAAGTTGTTTTCAAAGATTTCTGATGAAATGAAAGAGCCATATTAATAGTGAACATTTTAAATAAATTTCGCAATAGTAGAAGAAAATAAACTTCAAAAAATTGACAACGAATTTCAACATATGTAAATCGACATTGTGTAAGCGATTTGTTTGAATCTAGTGGGAGTAGCACCAGTGCACTTTTAAGTGTGGAGGAGGGGGTTCGAGCAACGCGTTACATACTAATTTTTTTTGTTTAAATAAAAAACTGGGTGATTAAAATTTACCAAATTCGCAACTTTTTTCGTCGGTGTTTTACGAAGAATCCGTCGACTATTTCTAATCGCATCTCTAAAGATTATTTTATTTTTATTTCGAGAGTTTATTAGTAAAAAAGGTAAAACTAAAGTAGTAATAAATGTTACGCTGCGTTACATAGGAGGGAGGGTCAGAAATCTAAAGCAAATAGCGTTACGTAATCCTTGAACGGCTCTTAAAACAATATTCAGGGACAGGCTCCTAAACAAACATGTATCCGCTATAAACAGAACAGAAGGTATAAATGAAAACAGTACCTGCTTTACACCAAGAAAAAATTTATTAAAAATATGTTGTTCAAATCAATGTGTAATGAAAATGAACAAAATGAAGAGTTTTAAGCAAATGTTAATACATAATAAGTATAAATAGTGTAGTAAATGAAAAAAAAAAAGAAACATTTCAGGTTGAATAAAGAATTTTTTTAAGTAGGTAATATTTTATTTATATATTCCCGTCTCCACGGATGCAATAATATGATGGTATATTTTTGGAATTTTCTGGAGTCGGGTTTGGCAGATTTTTTGAGATTGTCATATAGATTTTCCATTTGGAACATGGTTACACTGCCTAGCGATTAGAGCAGTTATTAATCCTGTTACACGCGTAAAGATATATCGTAGCGATGTCAGACTCTACAGTTAAATCGGACGCCTCTAATGTCTCCATACGCCACCGATATCAGTGTCGATCGTCATTTCTCCGAAGAATGTCATTTTCGTTGCGTTATTACATCTAATTATGTGTTTAAAGATAAAAAAAGTCGCGGTGTGTGTGTTGTTTATTTTATTACACGCTTTTTATTAGCTTCACTTGTATGTTTGTAACCGACTTGTTTGGACTTAATTTTAAACCACTTGAGATGGCCGGATTTTATTTATTATATGCAGTTCTAAAATGATTTATCTTCCTAACCACTATATCTCTGTTGGCAATTGGATCAATCGCTTTGTATTTTTCGACAAGTGTCATGTAAGCGGGCATTTTTTTATATGTGATCATGGTCTGATTTTGTCTTGTAAAAAAGTTTTACTTCTTTATCTTTTTATATACACTTCCAGTTCTTCTTCCGACATACTGCAAAGTGCAAAGGCAATCGATAACGATTTATCGAAAAGAAATTGTAATTGCCTGCAATGAACGATAATCTGTAACGATTTTTCATACACACGATTGATAAATCGATTCGATCGATTAATGGCTCGGATATATCGTTACGTGTGTAGCAAGCTTTAGTCGCCTCGCTGTAAGCGCCGTGTCAAAGTAATAACTCATTGAAAAAAAACAAAAAAAATCGTTATCATGGAAACGAATCGATTTATTTTTATTTTACAGAAGTGGAGTAAAAAGAGGGCTAAACTTTATATGATACCTTTTTTGCGTCATGCGATTTGTTTAACAAGATCAATATTAATGCGAGCGAAGCTGCACGTAAAATCTATCACGTATTAAAACCAATTACAATATTCCTTCAATAACGTTTAACATTCTTGGTTAAAGACATTTCTTAAGTTATCTCCGTTTAACTGAAAAAAAATTCTTTACCGTCTATATATAGTGTGGTCATTTTAAATTAATAAATACAATCATATTTCAAAATATCGTTACGATATGCCGCGATGCCACTTTAATTACAATTACTAATCAAGCAGTCCAATTTGCACAGACTTATATCTATAAACTTTAGGGTTATTTATACAGACAATGAAACTAAAACAATTCCAAGGAACAAAACTGACCCGCAGATTACAAAGGCTTATCGAAACTCGAACATCTGTGGACCAAAGGAGACCCAAACAACTCCAGTATATACAGGAAAATTTACTTGTTTACAATCCTACTTAATCAAATAAGTTTAAAAGCGATCAAACTATTACTCGAAACTGGTGTAAGCCTTTAACTTTAAGCTTAAACTAGGCCTATATCTATGGATAACGCTCAACTTAACTGTATATTTAATCATCCGAGAAATTAATTGTCATAAAAATCGGCGTGCCGGGAAATTTGCCACCTATGGATTTTGATTATAGTTAAGAACGAAGCAGTTGACCATAAGCACGCAAATAAAGTTAGCCACATCGGTCGACTGTTGTGCAGTTTAGAAGAATAAGATCACAAGATTCTTTTATAATATATAAGCAGTGCTTGCGACTTTAAAGTTCAACTAAAAATTATTTAATAATTTTGGCCATTTTTGTTACTTTATTCAATACAGCTTTACTCTTATTGGCGTATGGTGATGTTAAATAATCTAAAACCTTCTTCAATTATTGTTTTATCAAAAATACAAAGAATTTTTGAAATCCGACTGGTAGTTTGTATGGTAAAGGCGTTCATACAAACTTATCCGCTTTACAATATTAATATAGATTAGCTGGCCCGGTAGATGTTGTTACTACTACATCGACTACATCCCGACTAGATCGTTATCTATAATATTATGGAATAACCCTTAATTATCGTCTTGATAGAATAAACATATTACATGAATTTTACTTCTTTCAGTCAACTCGTTTAGAAGTTACACGATCACTAGCGGACATACACAATGGTTAAATCTCGATACACTCCGTTCCGCTTATACAGTTTTCTTCGAGAAACACAAGTAACGCGTTCGGTATAGCCAATTTCCCAATAGGGATGCTCTCTATACGAGTCATCACCGGACGACGGAAACAATATAATTAGGGTTGTCGTTCTTTAAAAAAACTTCGCTTATATACTTCAAGAATTCTATAGAAACTAACGACCTTTACATTAGAGATATACAGAAAAGCACAATCTAAGTGAAAAGAGAGAAAGTAATTCAAGTAATTATAATTAAAAAACAAGCAAATTAATAGTAATATATAAATACCACAATATAACTTTACAAAGTGACTTATTTACGATAACGAACAGTTAACATTAGTAAATTAGTCAATATATTCATTCAATCTTTTTGTATGTGAATTATTATTACATCTCCAAACTTTATTGTTGTTTTTATAGATCCATGGTCACTAAGCAAATACAGATGTAATAAAAATAGTAATATACGCAGTGGTGGATTTACAAACTATGTTAGGTATTCTTACAAAGTTAAAAATGGTTACTTCGTATTCAGCCGCATAAATATGCCGCCCTTAAAAATTTGCCTACCAAGACTATCTGGATATCCGCCACTAAATATTATGTCTACAAATTTACAAACTTTATCAAATGACTTTGGAGTTTATAAAAAACTTGTAGGTGTCACTTTTCAATAAATAAGTCGGTTTAATTAATGAATATGGAATTAATGGAACTTTGCCCTTACGAATAGTTAGGTACCAACTGGGATAACCCTAATACATGCCGAACTAAATCTTTGACACAGTTTAAGACGCTAGCTTAAAGAACCATCGCGTACGCCGCATCCTAGATTTTCCACAAGAACACACACATAGGTTAGGACTAAGTTTTAAAGACTAGCAAAGGAGCTTCAAAGGGTTCTAAAAGACCTATTTAAAGAGATTGAGGTTATGTTTGGGTCAGGTCAGAGCCTGTATTCAACTAGTGAAATGAACAAACCTATTGAGCTCATTTGTCGTTATAAATGAACCAAGCCACCTGGGATATTACTTTTCTACATGCTTACTATACGCTAACTAGCTACACTGAACAATGGTAATAAAATAACTTTTTGGGTTATGCGTTAAGGTCACAATCTCAACTAATCTTAACTGACTATATGGCCTAAGCCAGAGGACACGTTAAGCCGATTGGAGAGACTGCCTCTCAAAGTACAACTACCGGAACACACCCAAAGGTATTTGCGACACTACACGGGCTACACTATTTACGGGCACTATAAAAAGCCCTCCCACCATTCTACGGTTTCATTACGATGTTTTCCTTCACCGAAAAGGCATTAGGCTTAAAATTCATCCTCCATTCATATTTTGTTTCTATTCGTCTCCGATAGGATACAACAAATAGACAATCGAAAAATCTATCGAAGCTATCAACCGAACAATGCCATTATTTTCGGTGTATGGGAGAAGTTCCTTATTATTGTATGCCGATGCTATGTTGCTCATCATACCATTGTAAGTCATATTCAAAAATTACATACAGTTTCGATCTTACCATCATCACATATGACATATCGAGCCTTTTCAGGAATAACATCGTAAGCGACAAGAACCACTTTTTACGGAAGAGAGTTTTTCATTTCAAAGTAAAAAGCATTTATGATATCTTTATAAAAACAAGACTTGTTAATAATTAACCACTGGTCTATTAAAATAGTGCCTAATAACATACTGCTTTGAATTTAAAAATATTTTTAATATTAAGATTTTTCACACCTACATTGGTTTTCCTGAAAAGGCTCGATATATTAAAGCTAATTTGAATTGGCAAATTCGAGTACAACAAATGCTAATATATAATATAACAACGTAAGGACATAGAAACTAAGCAAGGTTCGACAACACAAGTATAGCAAACAAATATAACCAAGTACATAAAAGTAAAAGTCTTTTTTATAGCCTATGAGAGCAATACAAAGACCGATCCTTGGATCCCATTTTAAGCAATTTTCCGGCTGAGGATCGCTTTCGTTGTGCCCTTCCCTAATACGATATGTCTATTTATATAGATCTCTGACATACCTATCTACATACACATTTCATATTTATTTATTTTTAGTTTTTAGTGTTATGACGACAATCTCACCAGATTTTAAATGACGACGTCGCCAGATCGTGAGCACACTAAACCTAAGTGAAGGAGCTGCCTCTCAAGTGCAACTGCCGGAACACACCTATAGGTATTTGGCGGCAAGTTTTCAACTCTTCAATCTTACAATCAACAAACCTTTTTAAATTTTTATCAAAAGCGCTAGATATTCATAGAGATATCGTTAATACAAATTCAATTGAACAGAAGTGTTGCACGATGCATTATCAATCCAATATCTTACCAGGTAAATATATGTATATGCAATGACGCACGCATGCATACAGAGACACACTTCGACACATATGTATGCAGCGTCGTATGGTGCGGTGACCGATTTCATCAAAGCATATCCGCCGATCAATACTTCTGCCGTCCTCCGCATATGAGCGCAATCTACTAAATTCAATTATAATTTAACCAATCCAATAGGAGGTTCCACTGTTTTTGTAACAAACTTTTTTCGCATATTCGTTTATATTTTGTACTACATCTTACGTACGGCTACGATCCTGTTAATATTGATTTTGTGTAACAAATCGGATGACGCAAAATAAAGTATCATACAAAGTTTATCCCTCTCTTTACCCAACTTTCTATAAGTTTTTCGAGAGAAAAAGTAGCCTATATCCATCCTTAGGGTATCATCTATTTCTGCACCGAAATTCATCAAAACGATTCAGCGGTTTAGCCGTAAAAGCATTATAAACAGACAAACAAACAACTCACTTTCGCGTTTATAACATTAGTATGATGTATTATGGTAGTCGCAAACTCAAAGAAATCGATAGAGCATTTCTACCATAAATATCTTGTTGACGTTCCGACACTTCTGCCTATAACTCGTAGTTACATTGTTATAGAAGAATAAGCAAGAATAACTTAGTTTTTAATCATTCAAATATCGCGTAGATAGATGTAGAATGTCTTTTTACAATAATCTTGAAATTTCTGTGACAAGAACAATCGTGATGAAAACATAGCATCGTAGTAGGTTATTTTACAATGCCCGCCAAACTAGCTATCATTGCCGCGCTGAAATACTATAATAATTATAATTATAATGCTATAATAATAACACTAATCATCAACAATTGTATTCCTTCTTCAATTTATGCCCTAAGAAGGCATTTATATATGTGGAGGCATTAGTGACTGCATGCACTATTATCGATACGAAAAATTTACCAAAAATTGTGAAGTTCCGGCGACAGACACGATTTGGTTTATAATTATTATTTGTAAATTATTTTAACAATTAATAAAGAATAATATATGTACAGAGATGGAATAAAACTTTGTTACATGATCCTTATTATACGTTCAACCGATAATGTGCTTGAAAATCTTATCATAGAATCTTTATCTATTACCTAAAGATTTTTATTGTTTGGCAAAGTTTGAAACATAAGAAAACTAATCTATTTCTATTTCTAGTATTAAAGTAATTGGTCGTTCAACCTAGCCAAAGTTTTTGGATTTGAATCCCTGTAATGAGCCCGAACTTTATGCCAAGAAAACATCGTGATGAAACTTTAACATGGTTGTAGGGCTTTTTCTGAAGCTCATCTATCTATGTACCATCCTCAAGTTGAAAATATATCGCCAAATATCTACAGGTGTATTCCGGCAGTTACACTTGAAAACTCCACGGGACTTAGCATGTCTATATCATCTTGGGTCACATCGTCGATGATTAGCATCAACCGGTCAAACGCATTAATTTACGCACATACATTATCAAGTATGTATTCGAAAAGCAAAATTAATATACCATTTTTATTTTTTTATCAACGTGGTGTTTAATATCCCAGTTTTTAAGGACTTCCTCATAGCAACGCGCAAACGCATTACACGGGCTCAAGTCAAAAGCGTGAGGGGCATGTAGAGGCTCATCAAGTGCTAATCACCCAACACTACCCACTAAAACGCACCAAAGCAAAACTACAACCTGCCGTGTAGCCAGAGACCAGAGACACCAGACCAATAATATCGAATAAATTAATGATATACCAAATTCTTGTAAATTATTCTTAAAGTGATTCGTAAGCCTTCAAGCTATTGATTGCTAATAAAAAACATTCTACAGGGATACTTTTTTGACATTCTTATATTGGAACAAACGATGCGTCAACGTCAGCATTTTAATTCCGAGAACATTGCTTTGTCCCACTTTCAATGCCAATGTCGACCAATTGTTATTTGTTTATCGGCGTGCGTCGACACTCCGTTTACATAACATACACGCAAAACCTTCAACCGTATTCATATCGAATGGTATCAATCTCATATTTATTATAGTAATCACGCTAAGGTTCTAAGTTTTTTTTTATAGTTTATAGGTTTATCGTTATGGCGATGGGAAATGCTGGACACGATAATCCTAGTGGAGGGAATGGCTATCAAGTGTACCGGCGTACACACTTATATACTTGTAATGAGCTTGAGATTTCGGTGAAGTAAAACATCGTGATGAAACCATAACATGGTGTTAAGGGTTTTTCTAATGCCCACCTGGTTATCTACCACCCTCCAGAGAAAAATGTGCCGCAAAATACCAATAAGTGTGCACCAGCAGTGGCTCTGAACAAACCATTTCTTCCGCAGGTTTAAAGTATCCGCCATTTTAGGCCGCATAGTCATTTAATATTAAGTGTCAATGTGGCCATAACACTAATCTATAAAAAAAATAACGCGGAAGTAGCTATTTGTATGCATTTATAATAAAACAGTTAGGAACCTTTAAATTTAGTCTTATACGTAATATTCATTATATCTAAATAACAATTGAGAATAATGCGAATGGCAGAAAAGTCAGTCATGAACGAAAATCGAACCTGTGAGCTTCCGATTCGATAGTCGGTCTCGCTACCACACCACACAGATTTTGATGAACGTCAACGTTTTGATGAACATTTTCTCGCTTATCATACATTTAAAATCTATGACTAACTGTGTGATGGAATGGAATCTTAATAGGACAAAAACAAGAACCCGCTTTTATCGAAGTGCAATCATGATAACTATAAAAAAAAAACATTGTTATGGCATCAAACATAAATAATAAAAATATCGTAATATATGTACATGCGGTAGTTAGTTAATAGGCGTAATGAAATCAAATATTTCCATCGAAATGAACATTAAACAGGTTTATAACAACCCCTCATAAGACTTACTTATTCAACAAAAGATTGGAATTAAATAAAGAAGTGAATAACAAATTGAGAGCTATCAGAGACATTAAAAGTAATAAATGATTTTAAATGTATCTAACACACAATTCTTACCCTTTTCCTAGCCATGTTAAAGAAGTTACACTAAAAATAGCATCATAGTACAAACTGAACACGTCACCGGTATTCAAACGTCCTTACGCGAAGGCATTTATGATCGCACTGCTATAGGAAACGTTGAAAGGGGGTGGCGCATGGGGTTGCAAGCTCAAACTTAATGGCTGGTAATTTTATTTATTGTATAAACGAAAAAATACAATTTCAAATCCGTGAATTTTACTAAAATTGTATAAGTACTGCAACATAATAATATACTTGCTGTACTGGTACACATTGGATACAAATCAACGATTATACCAAAGGAAGTATGAAAATAGTATTAGTGCTAGAGACATCAAGGAGCAGCTAACACCGAAATAAGTTAAAATATAAACTTACCAAAACAAAAAAAATAATGGCAATAAGGTGAGTAAATAACTTTCCAGAATTACAGTATTCACATTTTAATTTTACAGCAATTATTGAAACCAGTGTAGATAGAATAGGACAGTTTTTCCGGAAAACGTGAATTGCAAATTTAGTATTCATAGAAAACTCAGAAAAAGGATACAATACTTTAAATTATCTAATTTTAATTTGAATTTAATGTATCTCTTTTGTTAACGTTTATTTTTTTTGAGCACATCAGTAACTTTTAATTCAAATAATATGTTTAATTAGGCATTAATCATACTATTTCCAATATTAAAACCTCTAGCCTCTATCCATACCGTGCGATAAGTAACTTCGTTCCAATAACGTGCTTTTTTGATCAACATGAATCTTTGGAAAATTCACACGCTTCTTTACATTTACTATAGATTTATCATAACCACTTTAGTTATAAAACTACACATTTTTAAATAAAACATAATGAGGACGTACACCAATTACCTGTTCCAGAAAGACCTCGATTTCCCACTCTGCGCGCGGTCCCGGAAATGATTTTTTCTCACGTGGCAACCGGAATGGCGCACACCGCCCTACATTCCGCTACTTCGGTTTGAAAACGTCTCATGATATACTCAGGCGTGCAATGCGTTTTATACTTGAACTCGTGAATCCCAAAGTGTATTATTAATTGAAGCGAAAAAAGCTAATGTTCGCAGAACGCATTTTACAATGTTATTGCATTTACATAGAACCGGGTGGGTTCGTTAGACTATTGTATGCCCTTGGTGAACGTTAGTTTCTATTATTATTTATCTAGTTATCTACTTATTTACATGCGAAACTGAGTAAACAGATAAAGTTAATTCCCTTAATCGTTAAATAAAATTTGCAAACAAAGGAAAGACTATAAAGTAAAAACGTACATACATGAACGAAATCTGTTTGTATTCGAAGCTTTAAGTTAAGCTCTTATAACAAAATACCGTATGCCCAAATAATACGACTCCATTTTTACGTAGCAACCTTTGAAGGATGAATCAAAACAGAATATTTCGTGAAAGTCAGGTCGTTCGATTATTGCGAAGGATTTTACCGGATTCTTGTTCGTCGGTATATTCTGAGGCTATTATATACTTAGATGGCCGGTCACCTCGAGCATAGATTATTTGATATTTCATACAAAACTAAGTGTAGTTTTACCAATATAAGAATTTTAACAATCCAACTAGATATTGACGTCATCGTCTGAGTCTGCAGTTTTACTTTATTGGGAATAAAAATAATTCCCGTACCTACTTAAACATTACAGTATCTACTTATTGTCACTACATGTAAGAACGGTCGAACCTACCCACTTCTTAATGAAAATATCTATACCAAATGGACCCGGTATACGACGCAGCCTAAGCGTTCCGCTATAAAGGAGGGAGTATACCTAGTTAATTATTGTCGCGATCTTGAAAAACTCTTACAATATCATTACACACAATATATAACACTGTTTATTTCTTAAATCGATGATTTTTTTATTCATTAAAACTAGATAATAGAAACGATAGTAAGACAAATAAAAATAAATATAGTTTGACCAAATTACAAATAAAAAAAACACATTGCTTTATAAACAGATTTTTAAGTTTAAATAAATTTTAACTCGTAAAACGCACGCCTCGGTATAAACGAAGCGTGTTTAAATGGCCGGATATTCAAAACGCGTACGCCTAAACTCTAAACGAAGGCGTCCTTGACATTCGGTATATTTTATTTTACAATAAACCAAATTGGTTTCATAATATCTTTGCCTTATGTTAATACCGCCTCCTTATAACGTATTTTGCAACAACAAACCTATAGCAAAAATCACAAGTAATGTAAACTAAGTATAAAATAATAAAAATACGTAGAAATATTACCAATTTGTCATATCAATTCCAGAGAATTTTACAAAATTTAAGTTTTGATCATTTTATAAAGCCCAAAGTATTGGTAAAAAAACTTACCTAGACACATTTAATTCGAGTTGACCTTAATGGGTTTCAATGGACTCTTACCTGAAATTACAAAAAAGGAAAACGTTAAAAATATTGCTCTCGATCGCCAATAATTTATAGTCTAGATAAATTCTGTCTAATTTTACTTTGTACATTCTGTCTAGTTGTAAATTCTGTCTAGTTTTACTTTGTACATTCTTTTAATTTATATAGTAGATGCATTAAAGAAACCTACAAAATCATAGTCATTATCGTTTTTTTTTTTGTTTTATACAATACTGTATGTGAATTTATAGTTATTAAAGAGTTAATACTTAAAATATCGAGCCTTTTCATGAAAAAACATCGGAAGCGCCAAAAACCTTAAAACTGTTTTCTTTATTGTAACCTCCTAAAAATATCTTTGTAAATTAGAAGCAGTATGTTATCAGCCACTATTTTAATAGATCAGTGGTTAATATAATATTTTTTTAAGAAAATATCATAAACTTTTTTAATTAGGAAAGAAAAAAAACTCTCATGTAAAAGTGCAAATTGTCGCATACGATGTTTTTTCCTGAAAAGTATCAATGTAGTCATATTCACTAAACGTAGAGCTTTTTTACGAAAAAATGAAAAAACTTGTGAATCTTTGAAGATAGTCTCGCGGTGCTGTATAACAAACTCTATTTACACAAGTTGTCCTAACGTATATAGCCCTCTTATTACTATCCAATCTACACCATTTTTTATACAATGCATACAAAATGTCTAAATTCGTTTACTTACTAATATTAGGTACTATACTTATTCCCTATTCTGATATCCCGATGGAGCGTAAACACGTAAATCCATGGTATCACATTAGTAAATCTTACCAAAGACTTTTCTATTTCGATAGCAAAACACTCCTTAACTATAAATAAAATATATATAACAAGCTGTACCTGCGACTTCCGTTATCATGAAATTAAATATTATTTAAATATTTTATAGCCTATGTTATTCAGGGATAATGTAGCATTCTATCGGTGTAAGAATTTTTGAAATCGGTCCAGTAGTTTCTGAGTTTATTCGTTACAAACAAAAATACAAATATTTCCTTTTTAAAATATTAATAGAGATTAACAATTTTGATTCAGTTACAGTTTTACTATATGTATAATAGGTCTATATAAAATCTTCTTTTCCGTTTAGTTATACGTACAAATTTACTCATAGTACTTACAGACATTTGGTTCATCTATATTTATCAATCTATGTGTCATTCGGTTACAAAGCCAAAATATCCAACATGGTAATAATTATATAGCAAGCCATAAATGTACTGTTTTTTTCAGTCTATCGTTTTAGTGAGTAGTATCAGGTGATTAGCATCCAATAAATCACCACAGCCCCCTCTCGACATGGTCTAAGCCCGGGTAATACGTTTGCACTTTGCCACGAGGAAGTCGATACAGAATGAATTTTAAATACCACGAAAAAAAAAGAGTGTATAAACTCTGGTTATTTAGTCGTATAAATAACAAACATAGAGGAGCTGACCTTTTTTTATAAACTATATGTTAAAATATAAATTAAAAGACAACGAAGTTTGTATGAAGATAAGCAAATTAACTTTATTTACTATATATAGCCAAGGAAACGTTTAATATAACATTTAAAATAACCCATACATTCCCACACATATTATTTTGATAATAGACTTTGATTTTACTAAATTAATTTGACTCGAAACATTTCTACCAATAACACATCTTTTTTTTTCACTATACTATACTGGAGATGGGCTCCAAATTATCGGCTAACAAAAGGGCGTATTGTAAAGTTTTATTCATCGAAAAGAAATAATAATTCAAAAACTTAAGTGTCATATTTGATAAGGCCTATACAAAATAATTGTAATAGTTGAGGCGTAATTAGTATTTAGATTAGTGTAATATGGGCATGTTATGAAGAGAAAAAAAATATATAACTGAACAAAAACGGATATAGTAATAGAAAAAGACTGAAGAAAGAGCTGAATGACATGACAGGTAACAGTTCCGAGTGAAACAGGAAACTATTGCACATAAAAATTAAGAAAAAGGTTGTACCTAATTCAAAATATAAATTTAGTCTACTTTAATTTGATCATTATTTTCTTTACATACGCATATCATCAAAAAACATATTGTTGGTAATCGTAGTTACGACCTACGCACTTTAGTTATTCACCTTGAATGAGGTTCTTAAAAGGGCGTTCTGGGCAGAAGGTTCTCTATTAATTAAGTTAAATAAGTAACTGTAATAAAACACTATATTTTTCTATTCATCCTAATTATTAATGCAGTATTGAAATATACTGTTTTCTATGCTCATCTGTCAGATGCAGTGTTGCGTTTACGGGTACCTTCGGAACACAGATATCACGTTCACAATTATTACCTGAACTGAAGACCTCGCTGACACAGGTGACGTGGGCGTTCGCGACGGTGGTGGCTCAGCCCTGTGCTCCGCTAACACCCTGTGCTCGTGCTTCGTCCCAACCACAGAATTCTTTACCCTTTCCATTCTCGCCTGTATCGCTTTCCTCGAGATAACTTTCGTTTTCTCATCCTTGGCGCCACCGTCGGCCAGTTTCCTCATAAGCCTGGCTGTGGCCGCCACCGAATGCTGTTGGGTATCGGAATTCGTCCTCGCAAGTCGTGTCGGTTGCCTCGGTACAGGCGTGGCACCACCAGTACTACTCCTGGTAGTTTCATTCCTACTGAACGGTGTACCGTCATGTTCTGTATCGGAATCCGCCGGTAAGTACCCTCCGCCGCCGACCGATGACACACCAGTTCGGAGCAGGTTTTCATGTTCCGCATACCTGACCCTCTCATCGACGGAGACGTTACCATTCTGGGCTCTTTCGAGGCCTCGTTCCATTTCACCGATCTGTCTTTCTAATTTCCTAAGGACGTCGTCCGAAGGGGGTGTTGGTCCGCCGTCATCCGGCGGTTCGGGTGTTTGAAACGATTTTAAATGTATAGGATGCGCTCTGCTGATCTCGAGGCGTTTCGGACCGATTCCGGTGCCCGGCATCTCGTACTGAGCTCGCTGCGGTTGAGGCGTTCGTTCGAGCATTGCTAAAGACACAGGAGATGGCGGTGGCGCACCGTTAACAGCCGGCTCCTGGGTATCCGGAACGGGCGACACTCGCGGAGCGCGGAAGCTCTTCCTCATAAAATCCTCGCGTGTTAATTTCCTTTCCATTTTCACTTTGACATTTCACTGAGTTCACTACTAGTGCATGTTACCTTATCACAGTTCGATAACAATAACTTTACTTATCTGAAATCTATAAATGAAAAATCAATAAGTGGTGCCATTGACTGAATGTTGTATGCCCAACAATGACTTAATTCGTTATCAACGGAATCCAGATAAAGTGATATTATCAATGACGATTTCCTTCGGTATCGATTAAAGTATTCGACCTAAATAAAAATCAAATCGACTGTTAAAACACACCTATAGATGGTTTAAAACCTAAAGGTTAAAGAACGTACAACATCAAAGTAATCGATACAAAAATAACTCAGTTGTTGACGTCACGCCGGATAACCTCATCTAAAATTTACTGATTGACGTACAAACAAACTTTTCTATTGTTACAATTGACTTAATGATTGAGTACCGTGAATCAATTATTTGAATGAATGACCACTATGATTAATATATGCGATTCAATATGAAATGTCAGACAGAAAAATAAATCAATTTATAGCTTTTTATATACAACAGAGAATATTAAGATAAAAAACAAAAGACTTTCATTAGCTCATTATCAAATTTCTAAAACAACCTCAAAGTATTAACTTTAAACTTGGCATACATATTCCTTTCACAAACCAGACACCTAACTACAAGTTTACATTCACGCTTGGTTGATGCCAGAAACAACAGCAAACTTGAGGACTTATTAACGTATATCTGAAACGTATGAAATATTAGGAAACGAGATGAATTAATTCTTGGAACATAAAAACAAAAAGATAATGTTTTTATGACGTTCATGCCAATCTAAGAATTATGAGTAAACTTTGAAATCATACGAACTGCTATCGTCTAATTATATTTTTCCAATAAAATAAAAAGTTGTTGACGCATCTATAAAAACAATTTTCTCAAAAGAATTTAACAAACAATGATGAATTTTCGACATACACATTGTATATAAAAGCAAACCTAAATTCTGTTTCTACAAGAATATAACTCCTAAACGAAACCAAAACTACACAGAACGTTGATTTAGAACTTCAAACACATCCATAATATCGAAGGACCTTCACAAATAGTCAATCTTAAAAAAATAGACTGACCAAGACGGATTTCTTATATAGAATTTGAAATATGAAACTTTGCACAAATCAAATACTTTTTGCTATCGAAATAATGAGACCTCAAAAAACCCTAACAAAAAGCCGACAAAATCAATTTAATCGAAACAAAAGAACGAGATACGATGATAAAGGATATAATATTTTAGCGGCGGCGTATAGTCGAGTCGATGTGCAAGCGAGACAGCGATCAGTCCATCTGCAAAGAAAGAGACAAAACAAAATTGTTAATTTAAAATCGAATAACTAAACCGTTCCACCATTCCCGAAAAACACGTTTGCAGCACATAAAGCCGCCAGCGAGCGCACCTGTCTCTGAAAGAGATGCACCAACCGACACCGAAACACGCACACTTGTATCAACAGACAAATACAATAAGCATGACCATACAACACACGTAAATGAAAACGTTGTAAATGATTTATATGTGATGATTGACGTGACGGATTTACACTTTTGCCACCCATAGGATATACACATTTTGCCGTACCTACCTAGTCCTACAATTAGATTATACATGGGACTACGTAAATTATAGACAAAAAATTGTTATAAAACTAAGATTCTAAGTGGTGCAACCTGTTATCTATATTTAGGTATATATATAATTATTAATCATTTCAGTTCCTAAAAAACAAAGCACAAATGCCCCAAATATGCCGCCTCTAAAATCTGCCGCTCTAGGCTCCAGCCTACTAGTAAATCCACCACAGATCAAATCAATTCATTGTCAACGTATATTATCCTTATTAACGGTTACAAATTAAAAGTACCGTATAGATCTATCAACTGACAATAAGAATTGCGAAGTCCTTGATGTTTATGTCACGACGATGCAACAGATGGTGAGCGAAAAACGCATGACTCACAATGTGTCTGTAGACACGTTCCGTGGTCATATTATTCGTGGACACAGTCAGCGGTGAGTTAAACACAGCATCTCGGGTAAACTAGAAAGTCGTGTTCAAATCGGAAACTGTGTCAACCGTGGCGTGTTGCAGGAAAACATTTGCAACGCATTGCGCGTTCTTGATCGCACTTTAATTTGAAAAGTGCATTACGTACCGTACAGTTATTACAGCGAACGTGATTTATGTAGAATATAACGGTAAATATGCTTTACTTCCAACTCGTGATATCATGACGAGTTTATTGTACAATTTATCCTTCGACGCATCTTCATTATCGACTACTGACGTAGATGTATTTTATGGTAATTATATAAAATAATTGAAATACTTCAAGATTCAGTATAAAATCATGATTTAAAGCTAAGTTTATTTTGTCTAACCAGTAACTGCATAGCGAGGGAAACATAAAAACGTATTAGGGAGAATATTTCCAAGTTTAAAACATGAAATATAAAAAAATCCTATTCGAATGTAACTTCAACATTTAATTTGTTTAAATGTATATACATCAAATTTAAAACAACTAAAAACAAAAATACAGGTAACTTCATATACGACGCAACAGAATTCAAAACAGTCGGTGTTATATTTATCGATCCCGCCCTGAAATAGTTCAAAACAATGCTATAAATACCCCGCGCACGCGATTAATCCAAATGCTATTTATAACAGTGTTAATCTTGGCATCGCTAAACGAATATCGCAACGAAAGTGAGCTTAACAATCATTCCGTTTGGGTAATGTGACCTTGGAATAATAAGTTACGTCGGAAAATGCCTCATTTAGTCACCCACGGAAAACTATATAGTTGCTCATTTTTACTACACACAACAATAGAAAAAGATGGTTTATGCCTCACATCACGCTGAATGCGGTCTGTATTTATCACCATGATTTTTCATGTAACTTACTTTTATCTATATTATTATTATAAAGCGGAAAGTTTGTTTATTTGAACGCACAAAACGTAGAAACTACCATTCGGATTTAGAAAAATATTTTTGCTTTTGTTAGAGCAATCTTTGACGAAGGCTTAACATCACGCTAGAATCAATAAAAGTAAAGCTGTATTAAAAAAAGTGACAAAGACGGGCAAAACTTAAAAAATAAATTTAGTTCCACGCAAACTGAGTTGCAGGCACATCTATCATCATATCGTCATACTTAATATTATAAATGCGAAAGTAAGTTTGTTACGCTTTCACGTCTAAACTACTGAATAGATTATGATGAATTTTGGTATAGAGATAGATGGGAGCCTAGAGAAGGTAATAGGCTACTTTGCATCGCGAAAAACTTATTGGAAATATGATAAAAATAAAGATAAACTTAGTATGAAATCTTTTATTATGTCATCCAATTTCTTTGATAAAATCAATATTAACGCGAGCGAAGCCGCACGTAAAAGCTAATATTCTATATAGTTTAAGGAAAAAAGCATTAAATACAGATCTAACAGATCGCAAACGACTGCATGTCCAATTTATTCCGATTTTGCAACACGACCCTAACCTTACCTAATGCAGTATGTCGAGTTGCGCCGACTAATACGTGTTACTCAAAGGACAAGTTACGATTGGAACTAACTGCGAAACAGACCCGTTGCGGATTGTAAGAGTTGATAAATACCTGTTCAATTCAAACCTGAGCAAATTAAATATTTAATATTAACAAGTTAAGATCGAAACTAGTAACTCCATTCTTTCACGGAGAATTAATGTTAATTTAGACTTAAATATAATGGTACCTTACAAATTAACGGTTTCTTTTTAATGTTACCTTTATCTCCATTCTAACTCATCATATTTAGTTACGATCGCTGATAGAACCGCCAAGTTAATTGCTAATTGATATAGCACTCTAACATAAAATATAATTTATTTATGAATATACAATAAATGAAGAAACATACTATTCTTCCAATTGTCTAAGTAAATGTTCGCAGAATTACCGAAATTAAAAATTAGAGGAAGTCCTTCGAAAGGTTGCATAAACTGTTTTCAACATTTTTATTAATAAATTTACAACTCAAGAGAAAGAAAACGTACTATGCTTTTTACCATTACTTATTAATACATATATAGGTAAAGATTAAACAAGATACAAACGGTTCCCAATGTAATTGTTTAGATACGCCTCTAGGCAGCAAACAGCGTGATGACAGAAGTGCAACAGTAACACTGTACTCGCGGGGGCATTACACCTGAGCTGGCTCGAGTTAAGCTAGAAATAACCGTTGGTAACTCAACTCTTTGTATACCTGTACAGATTCATGATTTGCAACGAGCGTAATCTTTATTGCTACGGAACAAAATACTATTTCATATAACCCGATCCGCTGTCATAAGTTTGCATCGGTGGACCACAAGCTTCCGCCATTGTACCGGTATCTGTTTGCATGGGGCGGCTATAGACATCTATTTATACTGTATGTAGGACGTCCAGTTGACATTGTTATGACGGTTTTATATTAATACAGAATATATACATATATGTATATATATATATGTTTTTAAAATCCATTTTTTTTAATAGCGTCCTTCTACTACTGGAATAGAATGAAACTAAAGTTCACAAATATTAATTTGACTTTCTATTATTTGCTAAGGCGAAATGATTCAAGTATATTGCACTTTTTCCACTACCAATACTTACTTTGATAGCACATCAGATAAAGGGTCAATTTGTACACACCAAACTATTGTAGATACATTCGCAAATTACCTTTAATTTTTAACATTACTGATCTGTGGTTATTAGATCCAACTGGCTTGTCAAAATCAACCAAAGATATTAAACATTATTAAAAAAGTAATAAATTATTAAGTAAACCGTATTTCAGACTAACCCTTCTTGCCCTTTCGCCTTTCCTAGCGCTTTCTTAGTATAATATTCTAGTAAAGAGTTCATTAGTTGGACAGTAGATAGATTAAAAGAGTAGTGTAAGCAGAAGCGATATGTTGAAATAAACGTCCGTTTCGAAAATATTTGTTTAAAAAAACTCGGAAAATGCGTTTACATAAAACCGTAACCAACTTTGTTTCATCCGATTAACCTAAAAGGGTCTAAAAATTGAAATTTCCGCCATTACATATATATGACTCATGTACCAAAACGGACCAATTTAATTGAGAACCCTCGTTCGTATTTTTTTACATAACGGAAGATTTAAGTTGAAAATCCAACCCACGCGGCCTTCCAATTATTCATTGTTCACGAGAGAATTACCATTTTGCGTAAAAAAAAAGGAAACCGTAGACGCTTTTTGTCGCGAGATCTTTACTCGAAAACCCGTACCCACTACTAGAAGTACTTTTGGAACTTATTCCCACAACATTTTTTTCTAAATGATTTTAATTCTTTGCAACAAATGTTCGTTCGTTGAACGCTCATCGAGTAGTTATATTTACATACATATATACATAAAGCACATAATTTCTGTCATAGACCTCGATGGTCATATACCAGATGTAAATTAGCCAGCGTACAAATCAGTTAGTAAATGTACGAGGTAATAGGATATGTAATAACATTCGCCAGGGAGTAGAAACAATGGAAAAGCAATTTCTAGTTTCGGGCAATAAAAGGAAAATCCTTAGATCGCTCTGGAAATTTCTAGTGGGTATGGACTGGCTCGCAATTTCCAATCCAGTCCCACATAGCCTTTGCACTAGCACTAACATATGGTTTGGATATTCCGAAGTATGTAAATGGATTTTAATCATGTAAAAAAATTGTGTTTGTAATAACAATACTAAGCTTGTGACAATGACTTTCTTTCAATTCACGTCTTGGCGTCAGCCAATGGGATCTATTACTGAAATTTGCATTTGACAAAAGTCACTAAATATGTGCTTCCAAATAGCATATTCGTATTATGTATAAGGTTTAGTGACAATTTACTGCCGTTTAGTTTATTTGCAAATTTTGATATCGCTATACACTTAGTAAATAAGTAATTAGTGGTTTGTAATAACTACGACGGTTGCCGATAGATTATCGACATCTCGCGCGTTGTTTATGATAGGTGTTCTCTATTGGTTTTGGACTATACAGTACCGTTACATTATCGTTCTACAAAACTGTATAAAAATCTCATTTATTTCTCATGCGCCACAGATATCTTCATAAATAAAAAAAAACCGAATGGTGTCTAGACGGACTAACCGCAATCGAGTAATAATCGTGTCGAAATATATTGGGTGCATGAACAGATTACTTCCCTGTCGAAAGACAATGTTGTGAAACCGGGTCGGTTAAACTTGACCAAAGTACGAGAGGCACGGCCGCCGCGCATATTTGGCCTTTTATAACACAACCACGGAGGCTGTTCAGAGATAGCCAGAAATGGAGTTCATTACCATATCGCCGTGTAAATCGAACCGGGCCAAAATTGAAGCCAATTACTGTTAAATGTTATCGTTATACCCAACAATGCTTTTTACTTTCTTGCGAATTTGACGCAGCAAAAAAAGTCGAGATTGCGCATATTTTAATGTTCATTTGACTAATTTGATATTGTATAATAGTTTCAAATAAATTAATAATAATCTCCAAATATACAGCTGCTTTAGGGATATCGTGCCTTAACTGCTTAGATACTTATTTTTAATTGCATCGTCTTTTACTAATTATTACCTGCAGTTTAGGTCTAACGTCAAAGTGAACCACAATATATAAAAGTTATACGTAAATAATAAAAATGTAAACGATTCAAATGTGCACATTAATTACGTTTTGGAAATATTATTTCATAGATGTATTTTGTTAACAATATAGAACTCGAACATATTATATTTCGAATTTTTAAACTGTCCTATTGGATGCGCACACTTTGAAATATTAACGTTGAAGATATTCTATAACTCGTGGAAAGGCAAATATTTCTTGATTAAGGGTATATATAAAAAGGCTGTCTCCTAAAAATATTACATTCGTAAATCGAAAAAACTTGACCAAACGCTTATACGAAACATAATTTAAGCACACGCGAACAAAGTAGCGAGCGCGGCTAGTACCAAAATAATAATAAAAAAAATTAACTTTAATAGCGTACGTGCGAAGTTAACATAAGAACCTCGTGAAATAACCGAGCTCGGAACCGGTTTCTGCCGTTCGCGTACTAAATGTTGTTCCGGCGACTGATTCTGGTGAGTCATCGCGACCGCCAAGACAAGTCGCGACGCGCCGTCAGTCACTCCATTTTACATCACATCGCGCCGTGTCGCGTTCAATCGATCTATCGAGATTCGATCGAGCCTTTTGTATAATATAAATAATTACTTAAATAATCAAATACAGTGTCAACATAATACATAGACTCTATGAACTACACATTTTATGGCGCTATTGACAGTTATATATTACTAGATTTTACGTACGGCTGCGCTCGTGTTAATATAGACTTTGTCTAACAAATCGGATATTGCATTAAAAAGTTTCATAACAAGTTTATCCCTCTCTTTACCCCACTTCCTATAAGTTTTCACGAGAAATAGTAGCTTATCTCCGTCATCTAGGCCCCATATTTCTCTGTATCCAAATTCATCACACTCGAACCAGCGGTTTAGACGAGAAAGCGTAACAAACAAACTCACCTTCGCATTTATAATATTAGTATGATGGATATGGATATGGATAATTACCTTAACAATACAGTGTCAACTCTATACAGCAATTTATGATGGATATGGATATGGATAATTACCTTAACAATACAGTGTCAACTCTATACAGCAATTCTTAATGAACTGCACATTTTATGGCTTTTATGACGTTTTATTATTGTATAGGCAATAAGATGAACCGATCAAAATCGACCAATTTCGACAGTATAGGATGTTTCCCATATTATAATTTCTATCTGCCACTGATAAACTCCAAAATCATTCATTCGATACTATGAAAATAATGTATTTTTTTTTTAATGGGAAAAGATTTTATACTACACCTGAACATAGAGCATATTTCAATGCTCAATATATTTTTACTATAAATCCATCTCCAAACAAATATAAATAGTGTCCGCTAGCGATACTCAATACCAAGTAATTTATCCCAAAGCCGCTGGCGACTGCTATTGTCTTAAAAAAACTAAGCTCTACACGTTCGATTAAAAAATAACAATACTGTATTATTGCTGGGACCGCCATGAGTCAATGCTAGTTAGCAACCCACCAAAGACAGTCTTCACATCTACTACTTCATCAAACAACTGTCAAGATAATAGAACTTATTACACCGACTAAGTTGCAGTTATTATTATCGTTACCGAAGCGGAATGAAATAATAAGAAAAAAAAATACAACTTAGCAGTTACCGTCAGTCGAGTGTTATTAAAACTACGAAATATACTAAAACTGATATAATCTTTATTAAAAATCAAGGCTTTTCTTTGTTAAAATTATTTCAACACAAATGTGCACTATATTTACTATTACTTTTTTGATGCAATCATAAACCGTAAACAGGAATTGTGTAATCTTATAAAAAATCCTCTTCTTTAAATCTTATCCTTTTTTTTTCATTACAATAATTTCACTTTGCACTGTTGTCCGTACTTAGTAGAGTCAGCACAATATTTTTTTTTCTTTCATTTAAATAAACTAGATGCGGTTTCGTATTTTAAGACAGCCGACTTATTTTGGGATCTTTTTATCTAGCCAAGGATAATTAAATAGCCATATTATCACTTTTTAACTTTTTTCAGTACTGCTTCAATAGTATATCAATATATAAACTATTTATAATAGATTATACGTACTCAAAATGCAATTTCTATATATTGTTAACTAACTAAAATATAATAAAAACTATTTTTTTTAAATAAATATAAGAGTATTCAATGAAATTATAAATTACATAATGTATGCCCTTTACAAGTAAAGATAGAATATAAAGTCAAAATAATATCACCGATTGGATGGAACATGGGAGGGAGTTACAAGCCTAGAGGAGACGTAAGACGTTTATAATAAGAAATATCTCCAATAACCTCTTACAAAGTCATACTTATTTATATCTTTCTACCAAAGGGAACATCCTTGCGCAGAGAGGAATAGTATCCAAACTCAATTTATTATTATGTGACATAATAATCTATAGAAACGGGTAAGAGATTTATTGGTTCGTTAACTGTAGCAACCTCATCTGTCAATATAGTTGCTTAAAGTTATATTTCAATTATTATGTCATAAAAATAGAATTAACGTACAAATTAAAATCAAAAATACACATTCATTAAAAATATCATTATATCAAACGAAATTAAAAGGAAGGAATCGCAAATCGGACTATAATAACTTGATTTTTAGTTGGTTTTAATTAGAGATATTATTCATAACCATATCCTACCCACCCGTAACTGTATAATCCTTGCTAATATTATAAATGCGAAAGTGAGTTTGTTTGTTTGAAACGCTTCCACGCCTAAACCACAGAATCGATTACGACGAATTTTAATATAGACACAGATGTAAACCTGGAGACGGTGAAAGGATACTTTTTCTAACGAAAAACTTATTGCAAGTGCGGTAAAGATAGGAATAAAATTGTATGAAACGTTTTATATAAACGCAAGTGGAGCCGCAGGTAAAAGCTAGTATAATTCATATATCCGAATCCAGAATCAACATTTTATACTCATAAAATCCATACCTCGTTTTAATGTACGCAAATAAATTTAATTTATAGACTACAAAAAAAACAACTATTAATAAGATAATATACTAAAGTGTATTATTTATTTATAGGTATAGCCCTGATATTTATTACATTGAAAATTCGCTGTCCGTTTATGGTAAAGACCGTAATCATTGTATGCGCAAGCGCCGGTGCGTGAGTCATGCGCGTGAAACAGACAGCCTTCGTTTGTCTCTTTCTCACAGCTTACAAACTATGTTTGCATCTCGCTCGCACATCTTGTAAAAGTAATCTTGTTTAGTCCACAAACTCAAACTTGATAAGTTAATAATGATTGTACTTTTCTAATAAAACTATATCCTTTCGATTTTCGTATAATTTAAATATACGTATACTATAGCTTTGCCCGCGTTTCGTTCGCGTGGAACTAAAAATCATTTCATAACTTTTGCATACATTTCTAACTTTTTTAAATATAACTTTGCTCATAACTCATAGCTCATAACTTAAAACCTGCCTCATTTATTGCTCAATCAAATACAAAAATAATTTTTGGTATGTGACAGATAGGTAGATTAGCGCGTTCAAGCTAACTTTTTCAGTTTTTAATATTATATATGAATAGAGACTATTTTTTACAGACGAATACACGAACATTTTGTCTCGATATTAATGTGGTCAACGGGCAGTGGGTTTGATTAACCGTGAAACAAATTACGATTAACATGACAGACATGAAAATAGTGAATCTTTCCATTGAACACATAAATCACCGGTTCGACGACCACCCAAATCTTGAATTATTATCAATAATTCAGTTCGCTTACAAAATGCCACTAACGTTACATAACTTAGGGCCAGATAACATAAGATTAAAATTTCACCAAAAACTTTACGTGAGAATTTATGAGTCATATTATTATTACTTTTTTTATAGTTAAAAGATTTAGTGGTATTGTAATGATCTCACGTGAAATGTTAAGTGACTATGTAACCTAAGCTCGTGGATACACTAAGCCTAGCGGAGGGGCTGGCTTACATGCAACTGTCTTTAGATGGCTATAAATATTTAGCGGAATTTTTTTAACTTAAGGTTTAGCCAGGCGGGCATTAGAAATAACCGTACCACTATGCTATGGTTTTATCACGATGTTTTCCTTCAGCAAAAGCTAAAGCTCATTGTACAGGCTACGAACTGAGCTATCGTCGCTGCATATTAAAACAGACATGTAATACTACCATGCAAATAAAAGTAACATGTATTTAAAGTGAATACACAATTGATACACGCATAAACTAACAACTGGTTGATAAAAAAAACGATAAAACTCTTCTAATTCCGCTTTATAGGTCCGCATTCCTATTCACACAGTTCGCGTCACCCATTCCGATTAGCCATGGCGTTTACACCGAGATGTGTGTAGACTCCCCTAATCTCGTTATCACCCAACGTGCTACACGTAACCGAAGATAATGTATTGAAAATTCGAAAGTATACACGAAAAACTGTCATCCTGAGGAATGATTGATTACATTCGTAAGATAAAAGAAAACTCGCAAACGCTTTCTATATTCTCGGAGTTTGCGTTAATGATTTTTTTAAATTTTTCTTTGAACTATCCTTTTAGCCGCGGTGCTACTCGTGAAGTCTAACATGAGGATTTGTATATGCATATATGTATTATTATACATACATCAACCGTCACTCGTTCGCTAGTCTAGGGGTATAAAACTAAACTCTAAATAAAATAATAAAGGATCACTGAAATTTAACTAACGAATAGACGTACAACATCTAAAAATAATTCCACATCGCATGGTCATGGACCCATGTCAATACTAATAGTAGTTTGCAATTTAATTGCATTTAACTAAACACCCAATTGTATTTTACATATAAAAATATTCAAAATCCAAATACAATGATGTTTTCGTACACCGATAAAGTTCGGACTCATTGCATGGATCAAACCATTCGTACGGGATATTCTTATTACCGAGACGATGGTTCATATGTACTCTAAAATCTGAAAGGTGACGCTGAGGACGAGTCATTAACCACTAAAGTGTTAGAACAAAATCCACCGGACCAGCTGGTATATAGAAATATCCGCCACGTAATGTAAGCCTACACAAATTTTACGCAATCACTCTGGTTTCATCTCTGGCCCTTTGCGTTTAGTGACATTACGAATATCGTCAAGGCCGCAACGATTTAAGTTCGGAAACCGGCACACGCTGTATTTACACGTAATTTATGCTAATTATATTTTAAAACGGGCGCATACAAAACAACAGGAAGCGACAATAGACCACGTATCCTTTAATTAACCGTATTTAATACGTCAAGCGTTTTTCCCGACATCGGTATGAACACAGTTCTAAATAAATTAATTAGCGGTCGCAATAAACTTGCACATATAAATTTTACATTTGACGTTTTTTTACTTTGATTCTACATTAAATACTCGATTTTATCCGCGGCTTCGATCGCATTAATATTGATTTTGTTACATAAATTGGATAACGCAATAAAAAAATTTAATACACAGTTTATATATCTATCCTTACCTATCTTAATCCATTTGCAATAAGTTTTTCGAGACCGCCTCCAAAATCAATCAATCAAATCAGCGGTTTAGGCGTGAAAGCGAAAAGCGTAACAAATAAACAAACTCGCTTTGACATTTATAGTATTAATAAGGATTGCATCTGAAAGAAACAACTTCCTAAATTAATACGCAGACAAAACTTTGTACCTCTTTTTAAATATATTACGCGTTCCAAGGAATTCAAGATATAGACATAGCTAAAGTTTATATATGAAGCGCAGAATCTTCTTACATTTATATACATTAGCTGTGTTTGCGACTTTGTTTGCGTGATACTAAAATTACTTAATCTCGCGCCGTTGTTCGAATTACAATAACTTTTAATAGAAAGAACCGATTTTAATTAAACAAAGCCTAAATGTTAATCGAGGCTATGATTTATGATTTTCTTGGTGATGTTTTATCATAAACGTTGTACTATAGCAGTGATGTTTGCCAAACAAACAAATAGACAGACAGATATTTCTAAAAATATTGTAATTGTATTTTATTACTAAGTCATTTGCAATAACAAATTTAAAATGTACAGACACGTTAAATTTACTCTCTTGTTAGAAATATGTAGATATGGAAATGTAACAATAAAGTAGTTAAATTTTCAAACTATTCACTAACAAAAAAAAAACTTTATCCTACAAAGGCGAAATCATATCGTTTACTTTCACAACAATACCAGCACGATTATCTGATATTAACCGCAACCCAGTTTTAGTTTACCTGACACGGATACCGCCGCCATTCCGTGTACAAATTCATTGCGAGTTTTATCAAAAGAATTTCTCGGATAATCTTCATCGTGGAAGTATCTAAGTAATGGATTTAAACGTACTCAAATAGAAACCAGATAGTAATACAATTCATTCCCGTTAAAAGCCTCATCTTATACATCGAATGGAAACATTTAACACTGCACATTATAAATACAAAAAGTTTATCTGTTTCTTACATTCTCACGTATCAAATACTGACATCATAAATTTGCATACACGTTGTCACATAATAATATAGGGTTAATTATCATCTACTAAGTATATTGTTCCGCAAGGATGAAAAATACCTTTTATATTGCCAATAGAGCGAATCCCAATATTAATTCTATTTAGTTAGATCTACGTATACATAGAATTTTATTTATTTATGTATGTCATGCTTGGTGTTTATATATAGAGCGTTTTCAAGTAAAACATTCTTAATGACAATGACAGATATTTTTCATTCCTAATTAAAAAGTATTTATGACATCTTAAAAAAATATAAACTGGTAGTTTATAATTAACCACTGATCTATTACAACAATAACTAATAACATACATACTGGTTCTAATTTACTAAGATCATTTTTAGGAAGCTGAAAAAAAAAACTCTTATTTATTGTTGGAGCTTATGAAGTTTGGTACACAAGGGTTGATATGTAAGAATACACTATGTAGGTAGCGATCAACAAAAATAACAGTAAATACTTTAAAATGATGATAGTTCAGTGGTAGTGTGTACCACATCGCGTCAAAGGATGCGAGTTCGAATCCACCTACAATAAGCTTGAGCTTTTGGCGTAGGAAGACACAGTGAGGAAACCATAGCACGGTGGTAGGGTTTTTTCTAATGCCCGCCTGGCTAGCTGCCACCCTCAAGTTAAAAATCTGCCGCCAAATACCAATGCGTGTATTCCTGCAGTTACATTTGAGAGCCAGTTCCTCCACAGGTTTAGCGTGACTCCTAACTTGCGCCGTATCATAACTTGAGTTCAGGTGAGATTATGACCATAACGCTAAACATTAACTATAAAAAAATGTATTCAAAGAAAATTGAGACACAACGACATACAAATATACACATACAACCTTCCATACATATACAAACTTCCATACATCGATCGATGTCACTCAAAAACGGCATTCGAACCAAAACACTTTATCAAAAGCAATAGTTATAAATTAGAAAATAAAGTAAGCATGAAGTCAAAGAATTATAGACTTCTGAAATGCCTTTAATTCTGAAATTCTGACTTTAGAATGCTGGAGATATATTTTGAACTAGCTCATTTTCCTCAAACCATCATGCGGACTCGGTAGGGGCTGTCAAAATCTAAGTCTTGTTTACACGCCATTTTGTCCATGACGTTGCGATATTCGCCCCACTAGGCTTACGATATAATAAATATTACATTAACGCAATCTAATATTTATATAATAACCAGGATTATACAAAAGGATCTTTGGAGAATTTCGAGTCATGCAGAAATTGTAATATAAACGAATGATGTACGCCTTTTTGTATAAATGCGAAGCAGTATTCAATTGTATGCATGAGGTATTACAGTTCTATATATTTAAATAGTATGTATACCAGTTATAAATGTTATAACTGAAAATTTGCGTATAAAAACGCTACATTACATTTACACTGGCAATCCGAATCGAAACAAGTTTAAAAAGAGTTTTCTCAGTCTTGCATGTATTACCCCCCAGTTATTATAATAATTTTTTTCCCAAGCTATTGCTAGACGTGACGTTAGAGATGTCTTCGGAACCATCGGAAGAGATTTCCTCGTCACGCGGGATCACTCCACATATTCGTATGTTAACTTGCTAAGATTTTTTTTTATGTAAGCTCGGCATAGTGACTGCACCGTACCTGATGTTAAGTACAGTACAGCCCAAAACCAGCAGCGACCATCGAGAGAACGACAATCCATCGCCAGTCTGTGTTAAAAATAGCATTGCAGGCTGAAAGGTCTTAAGGTGTTGGTGGAAGGCATTTAAATTTGAGTTTCATTTGAGAGTTAAGGACTTTTTGTATTTTTTTTTTACATTATGTACAAATTATTAAATAACACCTCCACATTCGGATACATTTAATTATATAAATACAAACTCGGCGGGACGTGGTGAAAGTGTGATGACATTATATCGAGATAACGGATGGGAGGAGACACTTTCGGCTAAATATACAATAGAAAGTTTTAATTATGTTTACATAATATTATAAAAAGTACAATCACATATTAAATGCATTACATAATATGTATATTTCCACCTACTGTGTTACTATCAACCTGTAGATATTTAATAAACTTTTGATATTAGTAAACGAGCTTTTATTTCTAAGATCTTTTATATGATTTTAGATATAGATGGCATAAACTTTCCATAATTTAAGCATCATCTCGACGCTATAAAATGCAGACTACATTGGATTAATGCTGAGTAATTAAAATAATTTTGGACAATTACCCGCGCAGCTTCCTCGGCATAGAAATTTATTGACAGCGATTATAAAGGACTGTTAAGATCGGAAGGGAACATAATCAGAATACCTTTATTATATTTATATTTGCATACATACTTGGCAGAATACTCATTTTACTACAATCGAATGCTATTTTTCTTTTATCGTAATACAATGAATTTAGACACATTTATTGTCTAACAAAAAAGTACGAAAACATTGTATAGATTTAGTATACTCACTTAAATTATACAATAAAAAAAATGCACAAGTTATGTAGCTGTAAACCAAGGTGTCAACTTAAATAACTTACCAGCTTTGTCAATATAAAACTGGTGGTAATTTAAATCAGAACTGAAATTATTAGCGGAATATTGCGAATATGATGTGCTTAACATATGTAAATTACTAAGATTATATAAATTACAAAGTCAAAGCGATAACTAAAATCGCCGAATATTTGTTTCGAAATAACCTATTCCATGTATCAGCTTTCGTATACTTAAATTATCTATTTATAGCCGAGTATCTACGGCTTTTGCTATCGCTATTATTATGCGAAATATATAATAAGACGCGGTTAGACAATGTTATAATGTCACTGAGCCATTGGTCCGATCAATTAAGAGACTTAACCAGAAAGTATAAAAGTATTTTTACACTTCCAAAGGCGCGTGTGTCGTATAAACAGGCGGCCATGTTTGGCATGTTTTAATGGGTTTACAAAACTATTATAATAAATTCCATCAACCTTACATGGAGTTTCCGAGTTTAATATAAGAAAATGGTTGATATTGAGCGCTATACGTTTTGTATCTAAATATAGTTGATCTTGAACGTGTATACCTTTTAACTGACGCTGTTATTACATTTGTATTTTGTTGACTACGTTAAAACTCTAAAAAGCGCACACAGCTATACCTAACTGTTATAACAATAACGAAGTTTGTAACATATTTTATGATACTAAGGTTTATTTATTCTTATCCTCACTAATATTATAAATGTGACAGTGAGATTGTTTGTTTGTTACGCTTTCACGCCTAAAGCGCTGTATCGATTATGATGAACTTTCGAATAGAGATAGTTGGGACCCTGGAGACGGTGATGAGCTCCTCTTTTCTCGTGAGAAATTTATAGGAAGTGGGGTAAAAAGAGTGATAAACTTTGTATGAAACTTTTTATTGCGTCATCGGATTTGGTTCAAACTTTAGAGGTGAGAATAATTGCATATAATTTTAAATTTTGGGTAACTTCATATTTACCTGTATCGACCAACATCCTGAAACAAATAATTTAATAGCATTTGATAGAAAAAATAATTCTGTATCGATCGACAACCAAAAATGGTTGACAAAATCAGTATTTACGCGAACGGAGCCGCGGGTGAAACTCTATTAGGAAATAAATTTACAAATGTAGTTTCAGACTAATGGAGGTACAAGGAGACACAGTCGTAACATGATTTCAGTATGAAAGATACGGAAGCTACGTTGCGGATAAAATCCACAACACTTTTCAGTTAACGTTAGCATATATTTTGCTTCTAATAAAATTTCAGTTACAGTTTTATTACATGGATAGATTTCAACCGATACAGTTTTTCAAAATTGTAACTCGCCCCTACTATTGATTAAATACTATTAGACGCATTTCGATCTCCGCCGACGATTGACATCAATACGATGAGATTTCGTAACGAAATATAATTATCGTAAATAAGAAAAACAAAACCAGTTCACATCCACAGGAAGTCAACACTAACAGTAACTGGACATAACACAGATAGCCTGGGCGTAAAATAGAAAGCTAAACTGGACGAGATCTCTCTGCAACTGCGACCGGTTCGAAGTAATAATCTACTTAACACGTGTCCGAATGTTCCGTTGATAAATGGCTGTTAGAAACAATTTTAATAATCATAATCACAGAGGACGGTTAAACATAACTATTACAAATTTGACGTAACTACAAGAAATGTGATGACGTAAGTGTAGATTGATCGATCGACTTAAAAGCTTCCCCAAATCAGTGGGTTCGATAATCGTGCGGATGTTATGTGACTTAATTGTAGGTAAATATAGTGAACTCTTCTTAAAATGTTTCGAAAGATCTCTACAGTAAGGAAAATTATGGTGAAAATAGATTTAACGTCGTGTTATGTGGTGTGATGAATATCATACGTAGAAGCTGTACCTTGTCTCTGGCAATACGGCAGGTTGATGTGTCGCACAATAAAAAAAAATTCCAACATAATAGAAAAAAAATGTCATAATAGAAAGGATTTTGTCAGGTATTAAAAATAAATAAAAGGTGTGAACACTGGAACCTGACAGAGAAGAATGTAATAGAAAAATTGGATCTGTCGACTTAGGTAGGTATGATCAGAATGATAAACAGATATTTTTTTCTCAACAACAAACAGATATTGTGGCCATAACGCTTAACTATTAAAAAATAACATTTAGTAAAATATCGATTGTATCGCTGATCTTTTGTTGTCAATTTTTCGTTTTATATTGTAAAAATAAACACGAATAGCAAATCGTAACAAAACGATGTTTATATATCGATCTATTTTATCGTGATTATTTTGTGAATCAATTTATTTTAACTCAATTCGAATCAATCCAATCAATCATCCATCTTTTTCAGAAACAATCGCAATTTTTAATCAGGGCGTGCCCTCTGGCGGTGCCTGCCTCAGAGTCTGTCATGGGACCGGTATTCGTGATGGCAATTTCTTCTCAAATAACATTATACAATAGATAGCGCTTGATTCGTTTCAACAAATCAGTCCGCTTCATAAATATTAACGACAGTTCGAGGTATTTAATTGAAAAGAGAGGAAATCCCATACAGCGATCGGTATAAAATAAAAATCAATTGAATACGATAAAATCGACCATAAAACTAAATTCATTTATAAACCATTAAAATTTAACAACGAAAAAAAAACAACAACCATTATAAACACTATTATAATCGATCGTGAAAAGAAGACGCGTTTGTGAAAGTTTAGATATCGATTTAAAACGAACATTGATGTCGTATTCATAGTTACCGAAATTTTAAATATTATTATAGACTACATATAACTTTCTTGTGGTTTAATATAAAGCAACATTTGTTATCCGTTTCTAGACGAAATAATAGTAATAGATTAAAAAAAAAAAACAAATACAGTGTAAACTCTACATAGGGGCACTTGTGGAAATGCGCATTTTACGGCGTTATTGAGAGTTGTCGTTAAGTGGTGAGATGGTATAATAGTAGGGACAACAAGGAAAACGAACCAAAGTCAATTTGGAGCGATATCCCAATTGGTAGTGTTTACATATACCGTGTCAAGAGACGTGAGATCGAATTTACCTACAATAAGCTAGAGCTTTCGGTGAAAGAAAACATCGTGTTGAAACCATTGCATGGTGGTAGAGTTTCCTCTAACGCCCGTATTCACTAACTACCACTCTCTAGTTGAAAATCTGCCGCCAAATACCTGTGTTCCGGCAATTGCACTTGATAGCCAGACCTTTCAATAGGCTTAGCGTGTCCGCCGTCTTGGGCCACATCGTCATTTAACATTAAGTTAGATTGTGGCCATAAACGCTAAACCTTAACTATAAAAAAGGTCAAGTTAGTTCGACGTTTAAAAGAGACTGACTTTATATCGAGTTTTATGAAATGGAGTGTACATTAATACAAACAAGCCAACCTGATCACTATAGCACAAACCCGTTTCAGTAATACATATCTTTTATACATTTTTCTTAGCCTTTTATACTTCAAGCATTCGGAATTTTTAATGAAAAAAATAACAATAGACAATTCATCATTTAAAAATAAAAATTATAAAAGTGAAATACGTAAATGCAAGTAACAAGTTATAAATAAAATTATTGGGATAATTTACGCCGCTGAAGGCCGACAAGTACTTTTTCCTCGGAAGGTAATTTGAGTTGACCTAATTACGATCCCTTGTCACTGAATATATGGCTTAGTAACGATTTTCTCATAAAGACAAGGGGAAACGGTAAAGATAATTTTTCCGCTTAATAGAAATAATGGTGATTGTCCCAGTAGGGTATAAATGGCGTACGAGATAACAATAAACAGAACTTGAAATAAGTAATCATTGATGATTCAATACTATCATGTATTAATTATAATAATAATGATTCTGGAGGCAGGAATCAACTTTGCATGGCGGTAGGGCTTTTGAAGTTGTGATTCTTCCGCCAACTACTAACAAGTGTGTTTCGGCAGTTGCACTTGAGTGCCAGTTCCTCCGCAGGTATAATATATCCACCATCTTGGGCCGTATCGTCACTTAATCTATAAACTATAAAAAAAACTTTGATGGCCTTTTTTTAATGATCAAAGATATGTAAATGAACCTATGACGATTGAAAAGTTTGTTTTAATTTCTCGTCAATAACTATGCCGGCAGATTAATTTACAAGCCCGTGTCGTTTCTAGGTATAATGTGGGCTAGTCAATAACAAGTAAGGTAAATAATGAACGGATAAGTGCAGAGCGACAAGATCGTCCCACGGACGTTATCGTAACAGAAGGTTCCGTCGTCGGCACAATTATAAACACCCACAACTCAACAATACTTAATGCAATGGTTTTAGATCGACGGTGGGCGATGACCATTGTACTTATCAATACGCTAACGGCACCATATCTCAAACTATGAAAAACGATTTGAAATTTGTTCGCAGGAATGAAACAGATCTGTCGTTCGTGTGTTGTGAGATAATCAATCAGATGCCTATACCTATGTTAACAAATGATCTAGGCCTACTTAACAATAAGCATAAGAATCGAAGGCAGGGATTATGAAGCTTGTGGTACGAAGTATGTAGTAAAACACCTTTGCCTATGGTATGTTTCTATATTAAATATTAATATTATATAACGGAGAAGTTTGTTTGTTTGAACAGGGTAATCTTAAGAAGTACCAGCCGGATTTCAATTATTATTTTTAATTTCATAGAGTAATAATTTTGGAAGGCTTTGGTCCATTTAACATCACGCTACCACCAATAGGAGCAAATATTATAGAAAGTTGTAGAAAAAATTATTAAATAAAATTTTAGTCGCATGCGAGCGAAGTCGCAGGCACAGCGAGCTAAGTATATAATAGTGCGATCACAAGGGTTTCATGTATTACTAAACCGTGACAGTTATATCATATTTTTTTAGACGGTCAATTCTCAAGAGTTCTTTACTCTACTATTTTTTTTTATATATTTATAACATACTAAAAAGAAGGCACTGAACCATACTGCAATTTGAACTTACCATCTCTTATTATACTTAAAAGTAGCGCAACCCCCCACCCTCACCTGGACGCAAAAATTGTCGTAGCATAAAATCCTTAAATGTAACCCTACTGAATAAATAAGAGCTACTAGCGTAAAATGGCACTTGCCATATAAATCCAATTTAGCCCAAGAAATATTGTTGATTACAAATTTCGCTATACATTACAGTACAGCCCTTCTAAACCTTTCCATTACATATTGTCATCAACCAGAATATTTTATAAAGGTTCAACAACACACTGTATTGTATATCAACCACTGATCTAAGATCTGATTACAATATACTATAAATGCAATGTTTATTTAACATTGTTGAAATAATAAATTAATTATTTTTTTTAACTCGATTCTAAATACTATATACTATATGTAACGCCCGTTTTAGTGACAGACTTAAAAGTGCCGCTTTGGGTTGATTGACATTTAGTAAATCTTGGCCCGACAGGGTTACCACCATAGGGTTTCAACATGTGTATGTGTAGCTGACAAGGGACTTGCGACCGGCAATACAAAAAAGCCATCTGGTAGTGTCCTAACTTGTTCGTGCTACTTAAAAAAAAACCACTAAGTGAAGACAGTAGTTGACCGCAAAAAAACAAACGTGCAGATCTAAAACCGATAGTAAGCAGTGGAAACATCAGATCGCATCAAAAGAAAGTATTTTACTATTGTTTTCGTGTGACCCACACTCTACCGGACCGGCAGCCAAGAGATTCGCGTGCGGTATCAAGTGTCTAGCCCGTACACATTCAGTAAAGTAGAACACGGTCGGTGTCCAATTTCGACTGTTACTGAAGACTTTCGGAGCGAAAACCAATAATTATTCATTTAACTAAAAATATTTTATAAATTTGTTTTTTGTGCAGAAACTCTACTGATGAGGTTAACGGACGACGTAATACAAGAGGTAGATAATAAGCTGAACCAATAGGAGCGATTGCTTTTAAAATACAAGAGCTGGAACTTAGCGATAAATATTCACTTGAGAAAGGTAAAATCTAAACACATGACTTTAGAGAAGTCCACCATATCAACATGCTATTGGTTCATCACTATATTTCAGTTCACCAGGAACGAATAGTTCGAGCTATCTGAAAGATTGTCACTGAGCAATCCTTGCTTTAGGTGATTAGGTGAAAGGTGATTCTAAAACTTTGTAGTACATACTCTTTTTATTATCTTTACATATAAAAATTTCGTGTCACGTCGTTTGTCCGCGCTAAACTCCTAAACTACTGAACCGATTTACATCAAATTTTGCACACCGTGTGCAGTTTGATCCAACTTAAAAGATAGGACACTTTTTTATCTCGATAAGTGATCACAACGCGATAGATGTCGCTATAATCGGTGTGATTCGAAAAGGCAGAACAAGGTCTGCCAAGTCAGCTAGTACATATATAAAAGTTAAAATCGGAAAAATAGTTGCTATACAGGATTTATTATTTACAAAATAAAATATACATTTTTAAAAACGGGTTAAAGTTTAAATGATAACTTTTATTTACATATTAATGTGTAATAACAATACAAAAAAGGTTAATTTATTTGGTACAGAGAAAGAAACTATTCACTTCCTTGACGTCACTAAAATTAAACAATGTGAGTGGTTTCGTTTTTTTTCCTTTGCATTATTTTATATTATCACCAACCCAGCCATTAAATGCTGATGTCATTTAAATTCTAAATGTATAAATATTATAAAAAATAAAAAAATTATAAGCATATTACGTGTTGACATTAATTACTTTGGTATTACCAAAGGATCATTGTTTGCATGCTTGCATTGCGAATCTTTCAATGATCTAGAGTCTCAGTAAAAGAAATCTCGCGATGAAAACATACTATGATAGGACATTTTCCAATTTCCACTTGAAAATTGAAAATCTCACATAAGTGCTTTAGAAGTGTATTCCGTCAAGTTTCACTTTAAAGGTAATGCTGTCCGCTAAGCTTCGACCATTTAATATTTAAGTTTGTGTAAACACGCAAAGCGAATAATAAATTGATAAAAATCAAGATTTAGTAAACGAAAATATTTTCAATTGTGAAATAAATTTTAAATTCAGAATCATCTTAGAAGCAAGTGTATTCACTAACGATAATAATCCTGGAGTAATTGACCATAATAATGTCACAACCAGGAAACTAAATAGTAAATGACTTCCTAGAACCTTAAAATAGTCTCACGCTAACACCGTCACTCTATAAGTAATCACTATTATAAAAACCTTCTGAGGTCATCTCCAACGTTAATACAACTATAACAATATTCCAATGAACTAATATAATAAATGCGAAAGTAAATATATCTGTTACATTACATGTTACACTTTTACATGTTACACATAAGCTACCTATTACCATGAAAATAATGCCTGAAGAGGTGAAACAATTAATTAACTTCGTATGGGACCTCTAGTCACTTTTCTAATTATGGCTACGAAAATTCTTATTGACGTTTTTGGTAAGCAAATATACAGTGGTTCGCGTTCATGAAAATATTCCCAAAACCGTACGTACACTATGGGATAATTCATTAAAATTTATATACCCATAGCTTGTGTATGTTGGGCACAGCTTGTGTTTACCGTTACCTATGATTAAACGCAACACCTTTCTATCTGTTAATGTGTGAATACCTCAAAAACTACTGAATCGAATTACATGATTATTTCTTGAAGTATGTATTCATTTTTTTACCATGTTTTAGTATGTATTCGTTTCATTAGCGAGTAATAAAATTAGACGACAACATAATATAAATAAACCAAATGCATGCTTGTTCATTGATGATAATGTCAAAGTCACTGGTCAGACTTCAATGAACAGTTATCTCTTTTCCTACCAATATATAGGTTTTACTTTTTTTCCTGTCACAGCACGACATATTATCTGAAGTGTGTGTGATAGTTCACACAGTGCAATCCTAAAAACAACGACTAATTCCGATAAATAATTTATCCATCAGATCATTGCTGTCGTGCCAGCCTGAAAACTTGTTGGTATCTGTATACTGGCTGATCCGAAATAATAACGAAACAAAAAATAGTTAATATGGCGGGTTTATCACCAACAGTATGGTGATCGCTCTATATCCTAGTCATATAACATTTTTTATAAAAATAATAGAATAAGATATCAGTTCCAAGCGAACGCAGTCGCGGACACAGCTAGTTAGTATTAAATAAAAAATAATAATAAAGTCCCCATTAGTATCGAGCAGAACCGCGGATGCAGCTAATGCGTATACATATATATATATATATATATATATATATATATATGTAATAAATCGTTATCAATCGGTCGGTGTGATAGCGCTCGCGACCAACAAACGTGTTTATCAAACTAAATCGATAACGTTCTATAATGGAGAAACACTATTCCTTTGAGAAGGTCACGTTTCTTAAAATAAATTTACCAATACAGGTATATCAATAATATATTGTTACTTATACAGGTATCATTATCTTGATCGCCTTATAATGCTGAACTGATAACAAAGTGTCTTGTTTGGAAATATTTTTATTTTATTATTGTATATAGGAATGTCTAACTGAAACAATATTAAGTCAATATTAAGTAAAAGTTTTTCTTATTGATGGATTTTAATGAAATCTAAGTGAAGAGTTAACTTTAGATCGATATTATTCATGTTTTTATAAATTTTGAAATACCAAGTTTGTAAAGTAACATTTCACGGTAGAATTTTAGCAATGCCAAAGATGTGCTTTGGTAATTGTAACTCAAAGCTAACCTTCTATAGGCATATGTGTTAGCAAATGGAACTACTAAACGCAATATATCATCGCTGGAAATCAGATGCCAGAGCCATCATTGAGAGGCAGTCCCTCCTATAAAGGCCAGCAACGCGATTTCTCTGGTGTTGCGAGTGTCCATGGGCGGCGGTGATCACTTACCATCAGGTGATGAGCGTGCCCTATTCCAAAGAAAAAAAATTGTCGTATCTCCCAAAAGTAAATAATAAAGGCGAGTTGGAAAAATTACTAAAATTCATAAAAATTTTGTTTTTTTTACGTTTTATTAAAACAAATTTCTATTTTATCGCAGAAGAACGAAACCATATTCATTAGTTGAGTTTTTTTTCTGATTCCCACGATATATATAACTGGTATTCGCATTTTTGTAGAAACGACATTTATGCTTTCCAGCGTCGATATCAAAACACTAGTGAAATAAAATACGAATATATATTGCTTATCATGGGTGTTTTTTTTTTTAATTTTGTTCATAGCAAATAACTACATAATTATACATTCATACATCATTCAATGTCATAAAAAACAAATATCAAGTCAAGCCAATATCTACCGAATAAGAAATTCCAACGATTTCATATGAAACCATATATATGTACAATATATAAGTACCATCATACAATAAAGCCACGCAATATCAAAACATGTACTGCATATGTTATTATTTTTTATGGCTTACTTAGGCAATTTCACCAATATCATGTGTGAAGGGCTTTATAAATACAATTGACATACACAAAGTAACAACTAAACAGTCAAAAAATCGCACAACATAAAAATACCTTTATTGTAATTTTAACAAGCGTTTTGACAGTTTATGAAAAATACCAAGAATTAATTATATGCCAAAAAAAGACAAACTTCATTGTTATTTCCAACAGTATGCAAATGTTACGACGTCATCGGAATACAAAAACAATGAGCTCCAATATGATATGTTAAAAACATGTACCCGTATATAAAATGAATTGTTCGACAGTACTGAGACCAAATCGAGGAGTTGATAAATCGCTCAAATTCATTGAACTACTGTTACAAGATATAAAAGTCCCTTTATTTATTTTTATAACGCATATAAGAATTAATTTATTATTTGTCGACACCCGACACCTCAGGGCTATACTATAACGCCTTATATTGAATGTTTACATTCTTTATAATTGTAGTATCTGTCCACAATTATCAAACATTAGAAGAAAATTTAAGTCAAAATGAAATTCATAATGGTAAACATGTTAAGCCTAGTAAAGGGAATTGCTCTCAAGTATGTTTTCAAACTACACCTATTGCTACTTGCCAATAAAGGTAGCCAGTCATGAGGGCATAAGAAAATACTTTACCGACGTGGTGTTATATGCATTTTATAATTCTATATTAACATTCATTCTAACGATTGGCGCAATGGTGTAAACAATAATCTTGGTGCTAAGCGTAAGTGTAGCACTTTTAACATTAATGAATGCTTCTACAGGGGGTAAAATTATAAAATATTTCGTTTTTTGTATTTGGCAGTTAACTTATGCTTTAGCAATTATGAAGGTGACGGCCAACGAATTTAAACTAATCTAAATTCTCAGTACATTTATCCTATTTCTAGCGCCACAAGGAAAAGTTACGGAGTGATAGACTGCAATAACAGTCTTTAACTGGATTGTGGTCATCATACAATCGTGTAATAATACTGGATACTCTTAGGCGTGTCGCTTCAAGATTAGCTGTAAATATTGGGTATTCAATCTGGGTGATAAGGATATGTATCCGATCGAGATCGAGTCACTCCTCACATTTTTTTATGTTGCGCAGTATAGTGACTGCACTGCACCTGATATTAAGTACACTACAATTCAAATCAACGGCGACTGACAACAAACGAAATTTCACTGCCAGTCAACGCTAACATGCTGACGTTCTAAAAGTGACTTAAAAGTGGCTTACCACGGCTCGGAATCAAACAGTATATATCATATCTACCATGTCACAAATCTGTCATGAAACTTTCAAGCACGCGCATAGCAGCGGAAACATCAACACCATGTCATCATCAAACCATGTTACTATATACAAAAACCGTAAAAACGGCTTTAAAGTCAAATTTCTACTGTTAGGGCTTTAAAATTCTGATCCGCACCCTGTTTGTTGTGACGCTCGTTTGGAAGGTCAGCTCGAGGCGGTTAAGGAAGTAAGAGACAGACACCCGTTTTTTATCTGAAATTCAAATGATGAACTTAAATTTAAATCTAGAATTAAAATTTCTGAACTAATCCCATCAATGAAACATCATATAGCGCAAGCTACAGTCACCTTGAGCGGTTTCAGTGAACATTAACGAAAGATTTGGCCACAGTCCGTAGCACCGACACGGTACCTAACTTCGATTCGACGTGGTCTACTTAATTATAAACATAAAAAAAATGTACGACTCCATTACTTTTTGTTTTTATATTAGTTCGCCAAAATAACTGCACAGCACCTGATGGTACATCCACAAACCACAACACCAATCATACCAGCTTTTTTAGTTCTTAAAAATACCTCTTATGCCTCATACCTCTTTTGAGAAAGTATCAAATATCGATGGAAGTAAGAAATATGTTTGCTGGGAGATCCTTTGCAATATATATGTAAACAGTTATAAATTTAGTATTACAGGTTACAGTTTAATTACGTCATTCAATACTGAGTAAGAAAAGAAAGTACACTGAGAGGTAGTACAAAATTACAAAGTGGACCCACTTTGAGCATTTTTCTCTAATCGGTTAAGCTTGATCTGTAAAATATCTCTCTATCCTATAAAAGATCGATAGCAAATAATCTTACATTTTCTTTCTACAGTAGGAATAGTTTTCAGAGATTTTTGGAGAAAGGAGTCTGTACGTCGGTAACGCATTCAAGAACAAGCAAAACCGCCTCTTATTTAAGGAAACTGTGTACGTAAAAATCGTCGTTTAATAAGATTCAAAACTGAGGTTTGCGTGACACAAAACGAGTAATTTTGAATACTTAAACACATCAGGTAATAATTTCCACCGTGATAGACTCATGCTTAGTCAGTTCATATTACCGTCCTACTATTGACTTTATGCTATTTTAAAGCCTTTTTAATAACTAATTAAATACAATAAAATACAAATTAACAACTACAATGACGCCTATTCTGTACAAATATCGACCGGCTAACTAATACGTTATGCAAATACATAAGTTTCAAAAGCAAACTAAAAGCGCAGGTTTACTTGAAGAATTCCTCTTTTGGCAGCAGAATCTCTACATATAGTTAAACCGTACCTGAGCGAAATCAGTGCTGTAAATAACTTTTCCAAAATTGAAAAAATCGTATAATTTTAAGTTTTTAAATGCCTCTCTGTCCCTTTCGCGCTTAAACTTCTGGATAGATTTTAAGAAATTTGGCACGTTTTTGATATATGGAATATATACGAGAAACTTTACATTTTGATATATATATATATAGATGTATTTTTTCATGGATCCGTCATTTTGTATATTTTTGAACGGGAACTGTACTATTTTTGAAATAGGCATAACATCCTCTGTCGCGGTAGCTTAGTCTTCAAAATAATAATGGAAAATAATAAAATAAATTACATGTTATCGTATGTCAACAGCTAACAATAATTAAACAGAGCCGTAACTAAACTTTGAACGTAGCACTCGACGATGTAGTCGACTGTGTATTTTGTATGACACAAGTAAACAGACCAAAGAACATCAAGTTCTATTAAACGGACACGATGGCGCCATTGTTTGACTAATAAATAGCACATAACACGTCCTTGTGGAATATTAATAAGCAACATACCTAAGTATCTTATATTTCTTGTAGGCGTTCATTATTGATCCTACTGGTTCTCGACCAACACATACACGGCTATAACTCATCTCCATTCTTTTCATTTGCTTCGTTTCTGGGTCGGTTAGTGTATATTTAACATCCAAGATATTTTACACGCTGGCATGACGGCGACAACTTCTGATATATGGCTTATCGCTTGTATGTTTCTTGGATTGTATAAAGGAATCTCTAACTCGAGCCTCATTAAGTCGAATTCCTCAGTACGGCGAAAAAAATGCCATTCTCTGCCGCTGAACACGTAAATATACGGTATCTCTAATTATGTAGACTTTGCCATTCGAACAAAATGCTATAATCATGCGAAAAAATTTATACTACATATTTATACTCCATAAATCAAACATCATGACGTCTCGATATATTACAAATTGGTATAATACAACACGAAAAGTATATCTACTTAGAAATCGCATCTTTCTAAGTCAGGATTTTTTTAATGAAACGCTTCATATCTCGAACTTCTTGTTATGTCGAAATCTCGATAACTCGAAATATTTAGCATTTCCCTTGACATTGGAATATTCTTGGGTATGAGCAGGTTCACGAGTTCCAGTCACGACGATGGCTCAGTTGGCAGTATAAACAGTCGCCGTGTCAATGGAACCGAGTTCGAATCTCTGAAATGAGTTTGAACGTTCGGGTGCAAGAAGACATCGTGATGAAACCATAGCATGGTGACTAGGGCTTTTTTTAATGTCTGCCGAGTTAACTACCCCTCGCAAGTAAAAAATCTGCCGCCCAATTCTTGTAGATGTGTTCCGGTACTTACCCTCCGCTAGGGTTAGCGCATCCACCATCTTGTAAAGTCAATTTTGTCGTAGCCTGTCTTGCATAGTGCGATGTCATACGCAAACCTATTTTACGCTCATTAAAAGTCCAGGACTATAACTTGTTTCTAAAATATTATAAAGATTAATTAATGACATTCATATTTATTTAATAATACGATAGGTTTAATCGTACGATGTAAGTCAACGTAGTGATACACCGACCGCGCCCTAGCGTTATCGATGTGAAGGTGCCGACCTCTGGGCTGACATAAGGCCAGATGGACGGACACTCGCCAAGCTAACGCCTTCTTATAATCTTTATTATTAAGCTATATAGAAGCAAGAAGCGATTATATCAGTTTCTATTTATTAACAATGGTTTGTCAACATTTACACTAATGACACAATTTACTTATACAAATTAGAAGTTACGATAAATGCAGCAACTTGTAACTGACAAACACTGCTTAGTGAATATCTTGCACAGTATTAATTATTCACGTTTCAAATAAACCATGTCGTTAAAAGAAAAATTAAACAAACAAGACGTTTAATGAAAAGGTTTTCAAGAATGAATACTTATTTCAATGTTTATTTGTGTTATAAATATATTAATTAATATAATTTAGTACAATACAAATTGTGAATACGTTCAAGTTATAGTTTTATCTTAGTGTTACTATCTCTTGACTAATCTCATAGTACAGTGGTAGTAAGTACTGGTTATCACTGGAACGGATAACAATTCCAATCCTCACCGTACCTTGTGTACCTCATGTCTCGTGTTATAAATATAGTTATTCATTATTTCAAGTTAGAAGTGGACGATAGGCATGTGCATGAAGTAATCACTACTTGAAATATGGTCTAACAAATCATAAAAAATAATATATTATTTGACGTACACTAACTTAAACGTTCGACCTCGAATTTTTCCCATCGATATCTCGTGATCGTAAAATCGATTCTTAGTAGGTGTCTATGTTGCGAAAGAAATATGCATGTCAAATTTCAACTCAATAGCTCAGGTTTTGAAGGTCTGATGATGAGCAATCGAAAGCCTTGTATATCGTCTAAATAAATATACGGCAATTACATTTTTTTGATGCTCATTTACGTCAAAACTATCAAACTAATCGGAATGGAACTATCACCATTCGAAGAGCAAACGTGTTAAGTACAGAACAATCCAAATCAGCGCAGACTGACAATGAACAAAATTCACTGCCGTTCACCGCTGTCAAGAAGTCCTGCTTGAGTACCTCTCCACGCCTCTTATGAAGGACCCAATACTATAGGAACGGGGGAATACGGTGACAGGAAGATAGTTACACAACTTCACGGTACGACAAAACTAAGAGTCAGCAAACTCTTAACTCTATAACTTAATGTTATAGATGTCACCGTGAAACTGTGACACCGAACCCTCGCCCAAGTGGTTCTGTTGCCTCTTCCTCATTATATATCGATTTGTTTTTATTTAGATGTTTTATTTAGGGTTGCCTAATACATAAGCCACGTAGCCTATCGGGCGGAATATATATAAGGAAAATGTAGTTTCTTTGACGGTTAATGAGGCCCTTGAAAGTGACAAGGTGGATAGATTTTTTTTTATAGTTAACGTTTAGCGTTATGGTTATAATCTTAACTGATCTTGAGTGACGATACGGCCAAGTTGGTACACACGCTACACCTATGGAGGGATTGGCTCTCATGTGTAACTGCCGAAACACAAACCTTATAGGAAGTGGAGAAAAAAATTAGTTGACAAAATCGTTGATATATAGATTACAAATAAGTAAATCTGTACAAATTTCTTCGAGCTATCTCTGATAGTAACAGCAAGTACTCAAGCTAGCCGTCTCCCCCGGTACGCGAAACGTGTGACATCATTCCGAAACATGGTTTCCATTCGCTTTATCATTGTTATCGTTTGCCAACAGACTGATAACGTTCCCCTTACGGCGCGATATTACACTTCGAGTGTTTTCAGAAACGGGCCTTTGTTGAAATGTATAGCAGTACAACACGGCTCACAATAACGAAGAGAATAAAAATATATATCATTGAGACAGCCTAATGAGTGAAGATCTTCTCTTATGGACATAAAAATATTTACTTATTGTTTTTTTTAAATTATATTTTGTCTTTTTTAACACTTTAACCCCTATCGACAAGTTCAGCAGCATGGTCTTAATACTCCTGGAGTTTCAACCGTCTATAGGCGACGGCAACCATTTACCAGCTGACGGCCGTCTGCCTGTTGGCTGTCTAATAGCATAAAAATATATTAATATAAAGTTTGAGTGTATGTATACTTAACTTTGAAATAATAATAGCACTATAGAATTACGACTCAGTGCCTGATGGTAATAAACATTTTTTTAACAATTCATAGGTTTAGGTTTAGGTCATGTCATCCTGAGAGCCACACGGCAACAAAACTGAGAACTCAATAAATCTAAATCTATTAAAAAGTTATTGAAATTGTAAGGCCCCCCTTTGAGGTAAAAATTAACATGTTTAAGGAAGTAATACGGAATTTATCAACCCTGTTCGTAAGAACCGTGTGGACAGCATCAACAAACAAAACAGTAAACAAGTCAATATGTAGTTCAAATTGACATCTGACTGAGATTCGTATTGGATATTATTGTCTATATAAACTATCTACGTACTAATAAAGATAACTTAAATATGTCAGTAACTTCTATGATTTAGTATATTTTAGGTTTGTTAATTGATAGGTACCTGATAGAATATATGTCCCATGTTATTTATATGTTTAGCATTTGATAAGGTGAGGCCTGATAGTAAGCTATGTTGTAGCTCAAAATGGTTAATACGCCAGGCCTCGTAGAGGGTCTGGCTCTTAAATATAACTACTGGAACACATCTATATATTTTTGGTAGACAAATTACCATAATAGTGGTCGTAAGCCATGCTAACATTAGAAAGTATAATAATTTCCTAATGATGTCTTCCCCTACAGGAAAGAAAATTAGCGATGATCTATGAGATTGTAACGGGCTCACTCGTGAACGCTGGGAGCACGGAACTGACAACATAAATGACACACGCATGCGTTTCATTTAACATGATGATCGCGAACCCAGTTTGGAGTCGACTGTTCGTTGAACACGCCCGTGTGTGTATAACCTAGACAACTGGGTCATGACAATTACACAAATGAGGGAATCGTGACTGCCGCCGTTTGTTAACAGCAATCATAAATTACTACAGCTTATATCGTGTTCCATACTAGCTTAAAGTTTAGTCATATTAGTAAACAATATTGAAATTTATATCAGTATACATAAATACTACAGGTTAAAGTTAGCGTTTTATACAACAACTAGCTGTGGCTGCGACTTCGTTCTCATGAAAATGAACGATATTTTTTATCTCTCGGGAAATTATTCCATTTCTGAATGGAAAATAAAGGAAATACCCTGACTTACACAGAAACAATTTTTCGAATCCGGCTACTAGTTTCAGAGTATAATGAATTGAAACAAACAAACAAAAATATTTTATCTTTATTATATCAGAATTTAAAAATATGGATACGGTAACATCTAGAACATGTGTTCAGCACAAGCCACAAAATCTTCGGAACAATTTACGGGTACAAACAATGTTTGATCCTTGTCAAAATTAAAACACAAAAAAGAATTAGCGATATTAGTATTTTGTTACAAATATGTAAAAGTTTTTACGTTATTATAACCCATAAAGATGTCAAATATTGCCCATTAGAAGTTCCTAGCTACAAGACAATATTACATTAGGTGACGTAATATAAGTCTTGAAGGTCGAACAGTTTCTAGATGACTCAAACAAAAAAAAAAATTAAGCAACGAATATACCTAGATTTTTTTTCTATTGAAATAAATACAAATGTATTTGACAAACTTTAATGAACGCGTTTATGGCACCATAAATAAAGACATGTTAAGGAAACTTTGAATTACTGTTTATACAGGATTAAGTTGTCAAAGTTGAGTAAAGTTACAGTAAGTTGACAAAAATCGAGGAAATACGAAACAGTAATGTTTTTTTTTATCTACGAAGATCTATAGGATAAAGTTACTTTACCAGTCGAAATGTACATAAAAATTCTTCATGAAAAAAACTTCTCTATTCTGTACCTAGTTAGATTTAACATAAAGTTAGCAATGTATTTTGAGACAAACCTTAAGAAAACGAATTATTTATGTCTCGGCCATATAGCTGGCGCACAGGACATTCTCTTTTCGACTGACTTTCAATACCATAGGCCAGTACGAAAACGAGTACCTACATCAAAATCAAACAAACCGGCTCGATTTGAATAATTCTCGTGCTGTTGTTGCACAACTCCGGATATCAAGGTCCAATTGGCGCCGTTTCACTTCGCCGAAACAAAACCCCGTCGTCGTCCCACTGTTCAACGGTGGCCTATCGACCGTAAAAATGATCAGAAGAGAGAGTGAGAGGGGCATTATCAGTTTATAATGGCCCGTGCCTTTTGTTTCGAGACACAAGCCGATCGATGCCTCAGTGATTTGATAGAAAAAAACCATCGAAACGAACAAAGATCTTTTTTTTGTCCTTTATAGGTTTACAGTTATGGCCACAATCTCACTTGATGTTAAGAGATGACGTGGTCCAAGGTGGTGAACACGCTAACACTAGTGGTAGAATGATCACTAAATTTCACTGTAAATAATTGGTTTATATATTAAAATAAGTATCACAATAAAGCTACTTGCTACTTAGCATTCACAACGCTGGATACATGCCTACAGCCGTTCCACATGACGACCACGGGTATTGTGGTCGCGACGGATGCGTCATTATTTCCATTCATTGCAAGCTCACAACGACCCTTTAATTCCACTTGTTTTTTTTTTATGGAATAGTGAGCGTGTCACCTGATGGTAAGTGATCGCCGCCGCCCATGGACACCCACATCACCAGATGAATCTCAAATGCGTTGCCGGCCTATAAGGTAAGAGTAAGCGTTCTTCTTGAAGGTTCAGAAATCGTATTGGTCCAGAAACACCGTCGAAGCACGTTGGTTTCACAAGGTACTCGTGTGAGGAAAAAATTCTGAAGGAAATGCACCGTCGTGGATAGCCATTCATCCAGATGGTGAGGATGGAATTTAAGTGTATGCCGCGTTGTACGATAATGGAATCCAGCAGCAGGTATTAATCTGTGCAAAGTGCGAATTATTGATTACAAGGCTCTTAAGCAAGTGAACGGGAAAACCCGCAGTAGTGAGCGTTGTGAGTACTAAGTGGAACGTAGCTACAATAAGTAGAATATTATGTGCGAGCAACAGTTGGAGCTCAAAAAACTAATGCACTCATCGCTAATCAGTGAACATATCAAGCGTTCGTCTCAAACGCGATGTCGTTACGCAAATATAAACCAACCCACAATACGCCTTGATCAAATTAATTTATCTCCTGCATGCCAAGTACCAATTGTGAAAAATATATAATACCTTTCACATCCTACAGAAATAACTAATAGAAAATCTACAGGAGGATGCAGCATAACTCATAATAAACAGTAGAATATTTCTCTTGCATATAGATAATTTGTAATAAACAGTGACATTATTCGAATAAATATTGGTTCGTTATCAAAAATAATAAATATAAAAATAACAATGACAATATGACAAAAATTATGGCTCATCTATATTAATATCATAAAGTGGAAACGTTTGTTTCAACGCGTTAATCTTAGGAACTACCAGGCGGATTTCAAAAAATATTTTTGTATTTGATAAACGAATCCTTTGCGAAGGCTATTTGTCATCACGCTTCCACCAACAGGAGCAAAGATGCATTGAAAAAAGTCATAAAAGCGGGCAATAATTTCTAATATATTTGTTAGTTCCACGCGAACAAGTCGGGGACAAAACTACTTATGTATAGACGTTACAATAATAAAAATTAAGTCTTCCTTCCTCCATGTAACAAATACGTTAAGGAAATAATCGTTACTTAATAATAATAAAAAAAAGAATTTTTAAAGAAGAAAAAAGTACAAATATCTCGATTCCGTTTTGTTAAATTGACTCCAATAAACAAAAACCGTTTACTTGTATAAAATGCGATAAAATCAAAGATAAAGCCCGAATGTTATCAAAACATTTATTATACGTATCTCCGACGTTCGCCTGAAAAACAACGCAGATTGACAACGAATATATTTATGCATGTATGAAGCCAAAACCGATTCGAAACAAAACGGAGAGAATGAGTCAACCGTCGCCGCAACAAAACCAAAACTAGTTTTCCGAGTGACAGTGTAAAAACGACCACAGCACCGCTTCTCTTCGTTTTACGACTAAAACAAAAACGAACCAAACATACAACCATTTCAGCTTTAACTCAAAACGTCGTCGAGATTTACATACAATCACAATCCCTATACGACAACATATGAAACTAAAATTTTGCCAAAATTACCATACTACAAACTTTTACTTCAACACTCGAAATCACCAAAAAACTGAGCAGTCATATGAGAACTATCATAGGAAACATAAAAGGACCGTGCGATATATTCACCCGTCGATCAAGGTAGGTGACCTGTTCCAAGGTGTTATAAATCTTTAATAATGAAAAAAAAACACACTACACACTGTAGATCCGTCGAGTTTTTAACCGAATCACCGAAGCGCGACACAACGGTATTATAATACCGAGAGCTCGAACTCCGACGCACACACACAGGTAAAAAAATCCACACACACACCACTAAACCGAAACCTATTGTTATAAAAATCGTACACGATAAAACACATAAATGTATTTCGAATTATCACATCACTGGGGTTAAACTGAAAAGAACTTATTGAAGGAAGGTAACAGGAAGCGTGACGACCGGTACGTACGCCGAATGAGAGGAGACTGAGGTAGGAACGCTCACACTGCGCGAGCGCAAACCGCAGCGCCCGCGCCGAAGTTTATCAGCCTTCGGAGGGGGGACAGACGGGGTGTAAGAAAGTACGCACGTGATATGCAGATAAGCGATTTAAAATCGTGTATTTGACAATATTTGCCTTTTAAACTGTGATATTGTTTACTCTGCTTTAACATGTGTAGCTCTCGCAATAAAAAAAAACCTAATACAATGAAAGGTTTAAAAAAATACAAGGTCACACCTTATTACATATACAATACTGTTACGGCATGAATACGATGAATAATGCTGTGATAATTCAGTGTACAAGCAAACGTCTGCTTGTATTTTTTACGGTTTCAATACTTATCATATATTTCGACACACATTATACTAAACCGCAAGTTTATATATTTTATTGGATAGCATTACGTCGTTACAAATGATTATTCATAGTAAATAGAGAAAGAGGTTGATGATAAATTGATATCTAGCTAGTAACTGTTTTAACCGCTAGGCCATCTGTGTAGCCGTTAAGGCGTCTATTTAAAAACCGCTTCATCGCAAAATAGATTAAATATATGTTGCTTTTACATCACAGCTTTATGATAATTTAAAACGTGAGAACGAATCGTTTACAGTAAATATTTCTTTAAAACGTGTCTACTGCACGTATGTTATGGGTTATATATTTTGTAGTTTAGTCGCAGTGTAACATCGTCGCCCGCTTGCTTGCTACCGCGGCTGATATGTCCAACCGGTTCTCAACCGATCGCTTCCGCAGTCGGTAGCCCCTTTCTTCGTATATGTACCTTTATAATTTTGGCAACGTTTACATTGTACATACAGTTGATTCAGCTACCCATCAACGTCAGTTAACAATAACAATAATGGATTTAACAATTGTTTAAAAAAAATAAACAATAATTATTAATTATTTACTGAATATAATAAAAACAATATTAAGCTTTTACAAAACCAAAAATTACTGGTGCATTCGTCTTCATTCACGTTTATACATTTTCTCACTGTCATTCTAAGCGACATTATTATCTTAAATATTAGTATTAAAAAATTAGCAAAAATGTAATGTAATCAAGCACGTATTAACTTGTTTACATCCAAAATATGCATTTTGAAAATTGCGTGAGATTACACTTGAGATTAGCGCAGGAGCCTTATCAAGCAAAATTTAACTACATATATCCTATCACTAATATCTAAAAATCGCCAAACTTGTCTCACATAACTAATGGATGTGGTATATGCCAAATGTCAAGTCGATTGGCTGTATAATTTTAGAGATATCAAGACGATTCAATGAGTCAGTTAGTGGTCTATAATAATAACTATATATATGGTATCATGTACCAGAGTATACGTCGACCACAAACCACAATGCATCGAACAGTTCCACATTAACTCACTGAATGCGACTGCAGACTGTCTCGCGTAATAAATTTACACCTTGTATATCAGTTTCCTCGTCGCGTTTTTTTAAATAAGTAGTTCATAAGTTTAGCGTTATAGCAATAATCTCACCTGATGTTAAGTAAAAATGTGGCCCGAAATGGTGAACAAGCTAAGCCTAGTGGAAGGACTGGCTCTCAAGTGCAACTACTGGAACACACCTATAGGTATTTTGAGGCAGATTTTCAGCTAGAGGGTGGTGGCTTCGGATGGTACCTGCACAAGATCGCGCGCAGGGAGCCGACCGCCGCATATCATGAGTGTGGCGCGGCGGCGGATACCGCTCAGCACACTCTGTCCGTGTGTGTTGCGTGCTCGGAGTCGGGGCGTACTCTATAGGCGGCGGTGGGGACGGATCTCTCGCTGCGGAGCGTGGTGAAAGCCATGCTCAGCAGCGAGAGTTCGTGGACTACGATGGTCTCCTTTTGCGAGACAGTTATCTCGCAGAAGGAGACCGCGGAGAGGGCCCGCGAGGCTGACCCCTGCGGGAACCCTCTCCGACACAGACGCCCGGGAGGTAGAAGAAGCCGACATGCTCATACCCTTCCGCCGCCCTAAGCTGGACTGAGAGGGGCGGGTCAGAGGATCCGCCTCTCATTGCACCAGTCTGGCCGTCTGAAAGGACAGCTCGCCAGGCTGCCCGACCGGCATACAAAAATTATACCATAGCACTTTCAGTGCCTAGTATACTGATATTCTAATAGCTTATTTTAATGTGTGTAGTATCTGTCTGTCTTTGGCTAAACTACATTATGTGTGTTTTTTCTAAATTTATTTTTAAATTGTTCTCATCTAACCACTCAACTGATTGTTTTAAGGTGTCATATATTTAATTTTCATATTTATAAATTTCTCTGATTTTATGACTATTGCTCTATCATCAGCAAAAAGTACGGTAGGTTGTTTGAAAGTTTTGGTAAATCATTCATGTAAACTAGGAACAATAAGGGCTTCAATACACTGCCCTGAGAAACACAATATTTAATATTCCTAAGCGTTGACTTGTACTTTAATTCCCTCCCAAAACCAATGTTCATATTTGATATTTCTGTAAAATGCTCACGATTCTTTAAATATAAAGAGAGCTATGTTAGTTCTTTGCCGCGAATACCATATTTGTCTACTTTGTGAAGTAGTTTATCGTGATAAACATGTTCAAACGCTTTTGTCATGTCCATGTAAAGGGCGCAGATAAGTATTCTATTTACTATACTATTTGTTATGTTGTTAAGAAAATCAAAGATAGCCATATTTATTGATTTATTTCACACGTCGTTAGTTATCATCAGATGAGATTGTAGCCATTACGCTATTTGTATATTTTTTTAACATAGACATGGTAATTAAATATAATTTCAATGAAATACAATTATTGAACTGTATATAGGTAAACATCATTGCAAATAAACAGAAAAAACAACTATAAAAAATTAACTGTCGGCCTTCCATGTTAGGTATATAATAACTAGCTGTAGCTACGACTTCGTTCGCATGGATCTAATAAATATTTAATCACATCTGCCAGTTTTTGTAACTTTAGTCAATACAGCTTTGCTCCTATCGGTGATAGCGTGATGTTAAATAGCCTAAAGCCTTCCTCAATTATTGCTCTATCAAATATAAAAATAATTTTGAGAATATCCGATTGGTATTACCTAAGATTAGCGCGTTCAAACAAATGAACAAACTTTTCCCGCTTTATAATATTAATATAGACTAAGACCTACATTGAGTTTCCATTGCGGAAACTTTACCGCATAATAAAACATGCTACCAGTATTTTGATATATAAAATCATTCTAGGTTTTACATTACGACGCGACTATGGTCATAATATGAATTGACGAAGGTCATATGAAACAACCGGAATAGTTCAAAGACCCTAGACCATGTGGGCCGCCGCAATAGTCGAGTTGCAAAAACCAGCTCTATATAATTACGTATAAACGCCTACCCGCTACATAACCAGCTTGTTAACCAAAACCATGAGTTGTACTACTTGGATTTTAATTGTTGCACTGTTTAAATAATAATAAATTAACACTAAATCAGTATTTATTGTATACTCAAATATATATTTTTACTGAATGAAACAGCTGCAAATACGGTTCCAGACTTGTGAAGACAGTTTTGTTGAGGTACACATGATGCCATCTAGTTTGTTACAGTGAAACTAAAACGTGTACTGATTCGTTTTATTTAATTATACAATGAATAAAATAAAAAAGAACTCAGTTAAATATATTTTACTTATATCCAATATCGACGATATTATTATGAATAAGACATCGTAATAGCTAAACGTAAAGTTATAAGTATATGTATTTTCGCTACTCGCCACTAGGTGGCGTCACTTGTATATAAAAATCATGATTCATTTACTGTCGCCACTACCGAGTCCGACGATATCAACACTTTCATTAATCCATAATATTACGAATTATTTACTTAAATTATGCATTGTATATTTTTAATTAGAGCATACCTAATTATTATGAATATGGGTTTTGAGTACAAATCGAAAAGTCAAACAAATTACTGATGCTTAACAAATTAATGAAAAAAAAAACGAATCACACAATTCGTATGAGAGTAATTAGTTCCCATAGCAGGGACTTAAAGATGCTTTCAGTTAAAAATCTGGTGGTCGTTTTATAAACTTACGGTGGGGGTAATAAAAAAATTACGTTTTTTTAATTAATAGTACCAGTTATATTATAGGTATTTAAACGTATCAGACTAATGAGCAAATGGTCTTGCTTACGTTCGTACGAGCAAAACACGTAGTGTTCGTTTTCACTATATCATATGTCACTAAAATTTAACTTTAATGATAATATAACTTCTAAACTTGCTAACCGATTGAATTGATATATTTAATTTGTTAGTGATGCTGCAGTCGAGTTATTCGCTGTGGAAACGGGCAGACGAGCATCTGTCGGACCACCTAAATAAACTAGTTTTGAATTTATTCACATTCTTGTCAAAAGTCACTAACCAAAAACGTGCACAGAGCTGTGTTGGCAGACTTACAATAATTATTGTACATGTACCATAATTTCATAATTTTAATGACCTATTCCATCTTTAACCCTATATACCTACCCTACCTTTTTGTAGACAGCATCAGCAAATAACAACTACATTAAGAGACATATAATATGATTCGTTACTTATACTCTGATTACCTAGTATTTTAACAAACTACATTCAATAAATAATGCTTTTAATCATTTTACAGCCCTGGTATAATAATAGTTGTTTACAGGTCTGTCAACACTGTGCACAAGATAATTAATATAGATTTTGTCAAACAATTCGGATGCCGCAATAAAAAGTTTCATAAAAAATTTGCCCATCACTTTGCCCCACTTACTATAAGTCTTTCGCAAGAAAAAGTAGCCTTTCTCCTTATCCAGGGTTTTATCTATTTTTGTACAAAATTCATCAAAATCGATACAACGGTTTAAGTGTGAAAGCATATCAAACAAACTCAGTTTCGCATTTATAATATCAGTAAGGATTTTTTATGTATGGAAATAATATTATAGCTGATATTTGGAACATAGGAGTATTCGGCAGAAAACATTTTGTAAAAGAATTTTACAAATCTTAATTATTCACGTAAGCAGAAAAAAATTATACCCCTATTATTATGGAACACTATGATTGTAATAAAAATTAATTTACGGAAATACATCAAACATTATTTGTTGGGGTAAAAACAGAATAAAAATCGAAATACATGATACCAGAAGAACTGTCACTTTTATTTAGGTTACTAAATAATCTTAAATCGAAAAAATATGACCCATAGTTCTAATTTATTCTAACCATAATTAATTAATTTACTTTCATGTTTTTATGTAAATAAAGTCAAGGAAATTTGATATTTCACTTTAATAAACTTATATTGATTTTCCGTAAGAATTTGTAAGTTTTTAGTTTGCTGAAATAATATTAAAAAAAGTTATAAGGGGATTATGGAAAAATATAAATTGAAAGATTATTTACTTTAACACTACAATATAGATAAACTATGAAGTATAGAACATAAATGTTTGTTGGTTATTCATTTATGAACAAGGAAAAATTGCGGAATTGAAAACCTGCACAATTACCCTAGAATTAAAGGTGTTGTTACCGCTTAGTTTCAATGAACAAAACTTGTAAACCATGTATTAATATTACCGACTCAGGTATTTATTCGATATATTAATTATTTATAAACTTCTTAATAGGTAAATTTAACACAGTATTATAGTATTACAGTATTACGGAATTGAAGTAATAGATTTAATACGGAGAGGACTTAATAAAATCACATTTTTATATATAAGCTATTTTTCAGGAGCTATATTCATAGAATATAAATATTGTAATACCTATATGTATAATGAACAGTATTTATAAATACCACTTTCCTAACAACTGTCTGTCTAATAACACTGTAATTTAGGGGTATAACAGCGAATCTGCTTCAGTCTAAAATGAGTATTTATTAATACACCAAATTGTAGACCCTCAACTCATCGACAGTTGTCGGTTTCTTACGATAGCTACAACATATTCACTGTAAGTAGAAATTGATCCCGAAACACAAACCAATCTTTTATTGAAATTTCTTAAATATTAATAGTCTATGAAGTATTGGTGAAAACGAATAGCTTTTTTCTCCTTCTTTAATTGTTTATAACTCTTTATATTTTTATTTTTATTTTTATTTATTTTTTATATTTTTTTTGTGCTATAACTCGCTTTTGGCACATTTTTCTAGGCTTTATTACGGATCCAATGAGGTATCACACATAATTTTATATATTTTAATATAATTTTAATTTTATATTACATAAGAGCAGTATCTCTATTTTAGACCATTTTCAACTTGTCGACTACACTAATACACGAAAGATCAAACTGTGTTCGGTTTATTTTCATTACCCATGCAAATATAAATTGCATCTTTTTTGCTAATGTTAATAAATACATATTTTCATTAATACTGGATGAGTCGCGATAGGGGGCGATTGAAGACATATCAGGTTAAAAGTACCCTCTATTCTACTCCACCAGAGTACGGGGACAGCTTCCACACTTGTTCTAGTCAACCCCTAATATTACTACATCGGTTGTAAATATATAATGCACTGTTCTGTTTGATGTTTTATAAATACATATTGATAATCTGAAACGTAGATTGGCAGTTTCCTAGAGCACTCTCCTCATATCTAATCGCATAATCAGCCGTCATAAGATAATAATTTGTGCCCGAGAAGTATTCTGTTTACCTTTCATGTGATGATCATACTGCTTCTATTCAAATTACCACTTAAGCGGGTATATGTGTCGTCTCGCATAGGACCCTAATATCACAAGTGAGCCAGCGGTGAACGATCGTGCGCGCTTTCCATTGATTAATTTTTTAAACTTTATAATAATACTAGCTGATCCGGCAAATCTTCTCCTACTCTTTCAGTAGGCAATAAACTTAACCATATGTCATCATCACATCAAGTAAAAAAAACTTTATACAATTTAGACCCAGGGAAGGCGCTTATGTATGTCAAAACTACCACCAGTTCGGAAAATAACCCAGTCATTGAGGAGAACCGGCAAGAAACTCGACCTGGTTAATTTTTTTTTTTTCAGGTGGATTACATATTTAAAAAAGATAAAAATTTTAATATATTTACAATAGTTTTTAAGCGGTTGCGCAGAGAGGGGTGTCAATTCCAGACATCACCGGCGTTCACATATTGATCCACCTTGGAATAGCCTTTAGATATTAAAACCCACGTTCAGGAAAAGGGTTACTTTTAGGGATGAACACTATTCTAGAAAAGTAAAATATAAGTATAGCATAAGTTTTAAACGCCCTTTTATCGATAACTTTTTTATTATTGTAACACTATATGAACACGATATGAGTAAGGCACTGGAGTCGAGCTATTGACTGTAGTAGGAAAGGAATCATCTGTCTAGAAAAAAAATTAAATACAATACTGTTGTTTAGAATATGTTTTAATAAATCATTAGATTGAAAATAAAAGCCGCTGTTCCCTGACTCGCCATCTTCATAAGCTTTGTGCGTAAAAGTAATTAAGATAAGTAATGAGTGACGAAGGTAGCATTCATAAGTTATTCTTCAAGTTATGTTAATAAGTCATTATGTTTTAACACAATGGCCGTATTACTTTGAACTAAATGTGTGTCGAATCGATTTTTTTAATGCTAATGTGCAACCAACCGGCAGGCGGCCCATCTGATGAAAAATATCTATTTCGCCTATGGGCAGCTGAAACATTTATATCGAATAAGGGTTTAAGTTTACGGGAGTTCCATAACACCTATGTATAGATCCTACACATATTTCATGCGCACAAGTGCGCGCGTGCACCGTAGTGACATAATCAAACTAACGTTTGTGTACATTATATTATCATAACCCGTTCATTCCGGAAGGTATCCGGGGTGTGACGCGGTACAAGTCCGTTCTCAGCACATAGCTCTCACGTTGGAAAACACATTCATAACTTCTAGTATTAATATTATAAAGAGGAAAAGTTTGTTTAGGCGCGCTCATCTTATAAACTACCGGTCGGATTTCAAAAATTCTTAATACTATTTAATAGTACGCTACCACGAATAAAGACAAATCTGTATTCAAAAAAGTTGCAAATATGGAAATAAATATTAAATAATTTTTATTTGATTGATTAAGGCCGTTAATTGCGGAAATCCATCATTCCATTTTGAAGTGCAAAGTAATCTATATATATATATAAAAATGAATCTCGATTTCGCTAACGCGAACATTAGAAAATTTAAGAAAGCTTAAGGACAATATATATTTTACAAACTTGCCACTATAATGCATAATATAATATATAAAATATAATAATATATTAATTATTATTTTTAGTTGACCGCGAACCAGGTCGCAGGCACAGCTAGCTTCTATATATGAGGACGTAGTATTTTGATTACAGAATCCTAGCTAATAATATAAATGCTATTGCGAATTTGTTTATTACATTCGTGAGCCTTAAATATTCGACCGAACATAATTCGATTTTATTTTTACCCCATTAGCCCTGTCAAAATAGCACTTCACTTGCATAAATTACGATGCAGCTGAAAATTGGTGAAGGTCTTCATTTTATTATCACAAATGAAATGTCCGAAGTCTCCATCGATCCAACATCTACTACTAAAAAAGTTATTCTAGGTCAAAGGATGAAAATTTTAGTTTTCCGCTTTTTTTTCGCAAACGGGGCGTGTTATAGTAAAAATAGTATACACAAAAGTTATAGATTATTAAATTCTCTACAAAAATTGTCTCTATGCTCTTTTTCTACGAATCATCATTTCAGAGCTATCGCAATTTCAAACATCGAAAATACTCGTAATTACTCTTATGCTGCTTGTAATGCTTCATTTCCACCAATTTTCAGCTGTATCGTAATTTATGCAAACTTACCCTATTTTTATGTCTATTTTGACTGGGCTACATGCCAAAGGTAGAATAATAAGTACTATTAACGATATTAACGCGAGCGGAGCCACGGATAAAACTAGTCAAATATATACATAATAACAAATAATGGAATGCCTATCGGTCAGATGCTGCGACGAGTTACACAAATTAAAGTTACCGGTTACGGTTGGCTAAGATTCGGTCGAGTTTTTTGGCGGGACATGTCATGTGTCATGTTGTGGTTTGTATTTTGAATTTATGGAGTTACGTTATTTGAGCCGACGTTATATAATATTGATGGTATTCTTTAATATAGTATTGGTATTGGAAAATAAAAGTAAAATAATATAAGAATAATCGAATTAAAAAACAAGTCAAATAGCAACAGGTGAGATTGTACTTTATACGGCGGCTGGTTTAGAGATTTAATTAAGAATAAACCTTATTAATTCATTACATGTTTATCACTGTTTCGACGCATTAATGAAAACATTTAAAGTTGTATTTTTATAACAACAAAGTTTTTCTTTACGTTAAGATATAAAATTAAACTTTTCATAACATTGTATTATTCGCACGGCTATTGTTTGTAGTTTAAAATTCATTAAACTTTTAAATAATATAGTTAATTAAAGTAATTCTAATTACGTTTGTTTTCGACAATTCTGAAAGTTAAGTTTCTCACATCTGTATCGAAAGTATTATAAATTTCACTATTGCACGTTTAGTTCCTACATTTTCTTAAGAATAAATAGTCCTACCTTATCTCTGTGGGAGTGCCTGTGATGAATGACTGGGGGTGGTGGTTGTGGCGGGCCTTGGCTTTGGCCAGTCACCACGACGGGCAGTCCGTCGACGATGGTCACCATCACCCTCTTATCGGCACTACGCCTTCGCTCCGCTGAATTCCGCCGCCTACGCTGTTCATCGGTCACCGGGCGCGTGAACACCGTCCTACGATCGAAGTTTCTCGGGTCCGGTTGATTCTCCAACGCCCTGGTCGCGGGCGTATGGCTCTTGGACCTCTTCAGCAGTCTCATCACGTGTGACTTCAGCGCATCAGGTTTGCTGACGACGGGCGGCGGCATCTCCTGCTTGTGCTTGTAGGAGTGCGAGTGCCCGTGGGGGCGCTGCACGGAGACCGCGTGCCCCATGCCTGGCGGTATAACGTTCGACAGGCTCTTGACTGCGTAAGCAGCGTCAACTTTGTTCCCCGCTACGCAGGATACCTCGTACATTCCGACGGCGATGCACCTTCCCCGATGCGGGAGCTTATTCACTTTACATACATTTTTTCACTAATTCCTTTTTACACCGCAATCCTTCTATCTCAAGATTCAGAGCACATTAGAACGACACTTGTATTTTTCTCTCAATTGTATATGGAAACACGTTCACCGGTCGGATCGGTATGGCCTGTTTTTATATATTTAACAATAACTATTATGCAATCGGAACGAGCGCGCGTCCGCTCCGTTAGAACCCAGTGGATACACTGACGTTACATTACAGTTCACACAAGCAAAACGACATTGATAGTATTTTTGATAAGACACGCTACTCTCCGAGAGCGAGGCCCCGATCTAATCCAAAAGGTCAATGTTTTGATGAAGTCACTGGGCAATTGTCGTAATTACAGGATAGCTGAATTGGATAATATGTTAGAAAATGTTACGGGTTACCGGTCGTCCCAGATATGCGTATATTCGTATTGAGATGGCAATAATTGGCAAATCCGTTCCTACGCTTTAAGCGTATCGGTTGAATAACCAAACTGAAGTACCAAAAAAATATTATACTATCGAAAGAAAAATCTAATAGCCAAAAATAAAAATGCCACTACAAATGCAGATTTCATAATGTGATAAAATATTATAAAAAGAAATATACCCAGCATGTGCTTAGCATAAAGATGTCTACAAATAGTTCAATAATATTATTTATATTGGTTCATGAACTTTAGAGAAATATGTACAGAATGTATAAGACAAAACATACAATTTATTTTTCAATTCGACCAGTAATTGGCTACTCTTTGGACATTTGAAGTAGATGCTTATAGGCCAACTAGTGTGCCGACTAGTGTATGGAGAGAGGGAGCACGATGTTAAATGTATCATTGTTTGCGGCACCCCGCAGTCGTATAGGGCATGGATAAACTCCATAACACTTTGTTCTGTCGTAGTAGGGTAAGTGACAGCACTGTCGCTAATCCAAGCACACTCCAAAACCAAATACAGATCGAGCGAGTATAAGGTGTTAAAAACGTATAACAGTTAAAACATTTGCCTCACGTTTAAAACAAAAACCAAACTAAGAAATATTGTAGCAGCCTAGTTTTATTCCGAGGCTACTTAATAAGTAATGCGGCCTTTAAACTATGAAGTCATAAAAAATTATTTTCAATGTAAAACAAATTATTACATATACATATTTGTTACGTGCAGGGTTATTGCTTGTTTACAAACGATAAATTTTGATTCGAAACATATTGCCGTCTTATATGTAGGTACACACAAGTTTCGTTTTCTTTTTTTACATCATAAATTTTAGTTTATTCACGTGTGCTTCCACAAAAGAGCCAATTCTATATTAATATTAAGCGGAGAGTTTGTTCGTTTGAACGCGCTTATCTTACAAACTACCAGTCGGATTTTCAAAATTCTGTTTGTAATTAATAGAGCAATTATTGAGGAAGGCTTTAGGATATTCAATATAACGTTACCAGCAATGTGAGAAAACCTATACTGAAAAAAGTTACAAAGACGGCTCAAACATTATTAAATACTCGCATTTACTCTCACCTTAGCTAACCTTAATATTGATTTTTTCAAATCGGATGACGCAATAAAAAGATGCATGCAAAGAGTATTCTTCTCTTAAATCCACTTCCTATAAAATTTTCACGAGAAAAAGTAGCCTATCACCGTCTCTTGGTTCCCATCAATCTGAATACTCAAATTCACCACAATCGATTTAGTTTAGTTGAAATATTTAAAGTCGCGGCAGCAGATAGTAGTAACTATCTTGAGTGTAAAAAATATGAAGAAACGGTTTAAAAGTTTCATATTTCCCCGATGACATTACATTAACTGTTCTCATACAATCCGCTATACAATTTCTAACGTCGCAACGTGTTCGGTGATTTACAGTTTGTAAAAAAAACAAGAAATAAACAAAACACGAGTGCATTGTTAGAAACGGTTAAATGACTAAACAGTGAGACATTATATCTAGAATACCGTGTTCTCTAAACTACTATCGGCCATAAAAAAACTGCAAAAACCATACCATACATCTAAGAGGTCGTTCAGTGTACATGAAAAATGTAACAGTAATGATAAACAAAGTACTGTATATTCGAATTACGGGTTCTTCTGTCATGTTCACGGTTGATTAAATATTTCAGAACTTTCTAAAGGAGCTGCTGATTCAATGTTCAAATAAAGGCCTATGCATTGTTCAAGGGACGTGAGTTCAAATCTAACCATCTATAATGAGCTTGAGCTTTCGGTGAAGGAAAACATCGTGAGGAAACCATACCGTGGTGGTAGGGCTTCGTCTAATGGCCGCCTGGCTAGCAACCACCGTCAAGTTGAAAATCTGCCGCCAAATACCAATAGGTGTGTTCCGGCGATGGCACTTGAGAGCCAGTCCCGCCACATGTTTAGCGTGTCTACCAACTTGGGCGGTATTCGTTTTTTTTTTTATATATATACTTAAGGTTTAGCGTTAGGGGCATAATCTCACGTGAATTTAAGTGACGATACGGCCCAAGTTGGTAAAGACGCTAAACCCGCTAAACCTTATTGATTACTTTTCTATTAATATTTTTTTTTTTTCATGAGAAATATAGTAAGCATTTTTTGATACATGTGTATATTCGTAATTTACACTCAATAAAGATTGGTAGTCCCTACATTAGTAACCAGCTGTACCTGCGATATCGTTTACGTTGAAATTCACATTATTTATCATTTTAGCCCGTTTTTGTAAAAAAAAAATCAATACAGCTTTCCTATTGGTGGTAACGTGACGTTAAGTGGAGTCTACCGCAATTTTTGTAACAAATGTTTTTGTACTTGATAGATTAATTATTGATTTATTGAAAGCAAAACTACATTGAAATAAGTGACAAAAACGGTCAAATATTATTTTGTAATTTTTGGTCCCGCACGAAAGAAGTCGCGGACACGGCTAACGAACTAAGTTATCATTATTATAGGTTTAAAAAGAAGTATGTCACATATAAATTTACAACTCCCAAGGTATATAACTTCCAAATTCACGGATCAAACATAGCCGCCTAAATAAAGTTTTGGAAATAAGTGGAAAAGTTTCGAGACGAAGCACCTTAAAGGGATCCGTTAAAACATCGGAGCTCTCCTCGTTTATGCTCCTACCTATAGGATGAGGTGAATGAATAGCAATAACTCTACAAAGTTCATAAGACTTCTTCAAGTATTTTGAACACAGAAGATTTCGTGAAATAAGGACAGCGCAGAATTTGTTCACATGTTAAATAAATCTATATTAATATTATAAAGCGGAAAAGTTTGCTCGTTTGTATGAAAGCGCTAATCTTAGAAACTACCAGTCGGATTTCAAAAAAATATATATGTATTCGATAAAGCAATAATTGAGGAAGGCTTTAGGCTATTTAACATCACGCTACTACGAATATCAGCAAAGTTGTATTCAATAAAATTACAAATACGTCCAAAACTGATTAAATAAAATTTAGTTCCATGCGAAATCGTGGACGCAGCTAATTCCATATAAACCAAAGTTTCATACATATATAAAATCAGGAACACATAGCCGTACAACTTGCAATACTGCTCTTCAATCTGGTTAGAATCCGCAAACTTTAATCACAACAGTAGTAATTGCCACCGTTACATAATAAGAAACAAATTAGCAAAAGTTAATCAAAAGGAACGGATCAAGAAAACCATTTTGGGCAAGTGTGATACAAAACTACCCCCAACAAAATACAATTAACTTTACGATTAGAAATATGATTAGCTAGTACCCGGACCGTGTGTAGCGTACAACGGAAATGGGAATCCGCCGCGAGAATAGACCATTGTAGTAAATTGGAGCACTCGGTTCGCAATCCAGTGTCTCTGTCGCTTTACTGACGCGCTCTGAATATCAGAACAGTTAAAGGTAACAAAACTAAAGCGTATTCTTTAACTTCAACGACAAAAAATTTAAGAGTACGGAGACTGAAGTTATCTAAAGCCGAATGAAACTGATAGTATCAAAATTAAAATGTAAAACACTTCGTTTAATTTAGGTAACTGATAAAGAAGAAAATACTAGAGGAGCCAGCAATATTTTAATAAACCTGATGTTAAGATTTGGTCCAGGATCCAGAAAGTGAAAATTTGCACGACCGCTAGATTTGATTGGATCTATCTTTTATATCTCTTTAAAATATTTAAAATTAATAAATAATTTTATAATTTAGTGCTTATGCAAAGAATCAGAGCCATTCTCAATCATCACAATCATTTATATAATGATCTTATTTTAAATCGGTAATACACTTCAGAATATAGTCATATTATAACTTATATATTCCTCACTTTCGTTTTAAAAATCTATTTTTAAATATTCATTACAGTGTTCTAATAAGTGCACTATGGGAGTAAGCTGTTTTTATATGCTTACATCGTCACCTTCAGCGATCACTTTTATTGCTTGACGATATATTCTGTTGCCTGTATAGTTAGGCTACCACCAACAAGTTCAAAATCTGTAGCTTTGTGTAGGTGACTTTGATTCAATTGCATTTTCAAATAAAATTTCTTAAGTCTGACATAATACAAATAATGTTCAACTTGTAAATCATACTAATATAATAAATACGAAAGTGAGGTTGTTTGTTTGTTACGCTTTCGAGACACGGAATCGATTACGATGAATTTTGGCATAGAGATTTTTCTATTTTTCTATTTTCTCGCAAAAAACTTATTGGAAGTAGTGTAAAGAGAGGGATAAACTTTGTATGAAACTTTAATGCGACATCCAATATGTTTGACAAAACATTAACGAAGCCGCAGGTAAAACCTGGTTAAAAATAAATGAATTATTTTTCCATAACTATGCCATACTTTAATGGCTGTTTACTAATCACTTTAAGAGTTAACCTACTAGAAATATAAACATTTAGACTCTGAGTTTTAGTTTAAAACCGAGCTATGTAGAACGGAAGAAACTCGATTGGAGCTAGACAATTAGAAAACCGGTCACAACACTGCGTCGAAGTGACTCATTGCAGTGCGGGGAATATGCAGGGCGGCTATAACATCATAACCGATAATTTAGAGAGAGTGAGTGAAAGCTCTACCAAATGTATCACCTAGGTACGGTATTACATTCCAAGTTTTTTATGGCCGTCTAAATCTGACTCATATTCTGTTTTATATTTACATAAATTTAGCTGCGGCTTCGATCTCGATAATATTGATTTTGTCAAACATTCTGATGATCATGATTTTGTCGATACAGAAATATTTTTTTTATCAAATGATATTAAATTATTTATTTCAGTATGTTGATCGATACAGGTAGATAATTATAAACTTACCCATCATTCAAAAGTATAAGCAATTATTCTCAAAAGTTTAAAGCAAATCCAATCATGCAATAAAAAGGCTCAAACAAAGTTAATCCCACTGTTCACCCCACTTACTACAAGCGTTTCAGAAGAAAAAGTAGTCTATCACCGTCTCCTGGGTCCCATTTACGTCTATACCTAAATTCATCACAACTAAACCAGCGCTTGAGGCTTGAAAACGTACCAAACAAACAAACTGATTTTTGCATTTATAATATTAGTAACGATAAGAACAAGGAGTAGCTAGTCCGGCAGACGTTATCCTGCACATTTCTGTAATTAATAAAAAGAACAGAGTGCCATCTCTCATATCAATGAATAGCTCCATCAACTTGACAAAAACACCGGGGTGTCATAAGGACACCGGGTTGGAAGGGTGTACCTTCCGCTATACCTTTTTATATATTTAGATTAAATAATTATTAAATACAATTTTAAAAGTTATTTTTTCTGCATATTCTAAAAATTGACAAGGTAAGTTGAATTGATCGAAAAAAAGTTTCATTATCCTAGGTTATTCGGAAGTACCGCAAAAATCACTTCAAAAATATGTCACATTTTGGTGTCGTTTCTCATTGTCACACATTTTCGGTGTAGGTTTTCAGCCCGAAAATAAATCAGACATCATCGCATCGCATCAACATGCGACAAAGAACTCCGTTTCAAACATATATTTCATGAATTATACTTCTATCATTTCACTCGTTCAACAGTTACACGATCCATATCCGACGTACACAATATTCTTATATATAAATTATATATCCATTGCCTAAAAGTCCTTGTGAACCATGCCTTTGAAAGAAATCTATATTAAATAAAACAAAATTGAAGTTGACGTTGCAAATGCTATATGGAAGCTTTTGCTAATGCCCGCCTGGCTAGCTACCACCCTCAAGTTGTAAATCTGCCGCCTGTAGGGTGTGTTCCGGCAGATGTACTTGAGTGTCTAACATCTTAGGCCACATCGTCACTTAACATCAGGTGAGAATGTGGTTATTTATTATGCATTACCATTACGGTTTGCAAACTCAAAGTACGTATTCGTTTCCTGCTGAATCGTGAATAAAGACAATATAAAGCATCCCACATATAGCAACAATTCAATGGCGTCTTCACTAACCATTAATTTTAACTTAAAACTGTCTATGGTACTTTTTTTTATTTATCGCGCAGATTACGTAATAAATTAACTCCAACCGCGGAGTTACTTGGTAATGGAAAATATAAGTATTACTTAACATTCGAACATTTTAACGAACGTTACACAATCCTTCCAGTCCATTAGGCAGGCCGCTCCGTTCGGAAACGTATTTACATGAATTATAATAAGGTAACAAAAAAATTACATAAATAAATACGTACCCATTTACGTAATTGTTACACAAAATACTAATTAAATAAGTGAATTAAGATTTCAATTAATGATTAAAAAAAATTTAGTATGCAAAGAAAGATGCAAAGCGACCGGACTGTGCTTTGTGGTAAGCACTGTATATTCCAAAGACATCGATGATCATGATTTGATTACACTTTAAATACATGTACACCGGCGAGCTTTATAAAATGAGGCTTTTTGAAACAATGATGGTTTAGTATGGTAGCATATACTGAGCTTTCGGTGCAGAAAAAACGTTGTTCAGAAACATTTACACAGTGGTAGCACTTTTTAAATTCAAGCCTAGCAATACATCAAGCTGAAAATCTGCTACCTATAGACGTGTTCTAGCATTTCCACATGAGAACCATCTACCATCTTGGGCAACATTTAAAATCAAGTGGGATTGAAACTGTAACACTAAACCTATAAGGTATGAAAGAGGCATTTTTTCCAACTAACCAGTAGTACTGTACTATGAAAAATAAAAGGTCTAACATTGTAGGCGGCGTATACTTACTTCCTTATGTCTACTAATATTATAAATGCGAAAGTGAATTTATTGGTTTTTTTATTACGCTTTCACGTCTAAACCGCTGAATCAATTGTTATGAATTTTGGTACCAAGCTAGTTGGTACCCAGGTGATGGAAATAGGATACTTTTTCTCGCGAAATCTTTATTGGAAGTGGGGTAAAATTCACAAGTCCAGATGATAAGTTGAAACGCAGCACCTACTAATCCATCCACCACACAACCATGTATTATACGATAATTTATCCAGTTTCTATTTCAACAAGGTATAAAGTTAACAAAGTTGCCAATAGCGATGATGACGTCAGCAAAGGACGAATCCTTGTGCAGATAACGTCACGCTAGGGCGGAAATAGCGTCGCGGGGGCGGACGTGTCACCGACGCCAGCTCGTACGTACCTACGGCGTTGTTTGGACCCATCCATATTGTAACAAGTGTTGCTGATAAGGGTTTACGAGGCATCCAATCTATTCATGAGGCTCCTTTCAAACAGATATTAGATGACTATGGTCTATTGCAGATAACAAGTTATATATCTCGTCCCTTTTTAAGACAAATATTTTTTCCACCACTCACGATAAACGCCAGTAAAAAAATTTGCTATGTCATACCTTTATACTAATCTAAAATCGTCATTCATGCAGCGTATTTCCTTCTTTTTACGAGACCTTTAAACAGAACATGAATGGATATTTGAGCAAGCCAGTATAACGGCAAAACCTGACGATTGACTGTAATCCCTAGTATCCCACTAGACATTTCAATATTCCAAAACAAGCACAAAATCTTCATAACCCATTTCAGTAAAATGTGATTAAACTGTTTAAATCAAAACCTAATCTCAGTAAAACAATCTAAAACTAATCTAAAATTCCGTACCGACTCGAAAGAATAAATCCAGATAGTCCCATCACATAAGCCTCTTAATCCAGACAACGTTTACGAGTACAATTTAGATAAACCCATGCCAACAGTTCACAAAAAGTACATACTTGAAAAACCATTTACTTCCGTCCGCCCAGACATGTGTTGCCAGGTGCGAACAGTAAAAAGAACCCGAAAACAAACGTAAATATTCTGTCAACCAATATACATATAACTCATAATAAATTATAATGAAGACAAGATTTATTATTAATACAAAAGCACAAATTTATACGTTACTTTATCAGAGGTACGGCAAAGGATATGGCACATAGTTCAACAAGAAAAAAACACTTCTATATTGGCAAAAATTATATATACTCAAGTGAAAGCGTGAAAAAGGTACTATTTTATACAATTTCGACAAAATATTTAAAATGAAAACATGTCTATTATCTCGTAAAAAATAATATCTTATATCAACGTTATCTTTGAATCAACAGCTAATATTATTCTGTACTAAAAACACAAAAATTGTACAAAACTTTTAGGTAAATCTGGCAACTCAAACTTCCACAATATGTGGCGCGATTAAAAAAAGATATTACGGCAAATGCGCACCTGTACTGGATGGAGAGTGAAAAACTGTGGGGGTGAGAACAAAAAAAGATAATAAAAAGCGTTACCATATACGTACTACTAGACTATACTAGTAAAGACAAATCATAGAAATGTTTATTTTAGCAATGACAATATTTATTAACATTTGAATTAACTCTATAGAAATTTTATCGCCGTTTCAGATCCCCTTAGTTCTTGTTTCTATTTATTATATTTAAGGGGCTATTATGCTTTTTTTTAATAATAAAATTGACTTAAGCAGATTAAGTGCTTCACAGGTGGATATTTCTCCTAATATTTTGTACCACATATATATCCAATCTGTTTAAGCCCAAAGCACCTATTAAGTGTTGTCTATTTTCTCGAAACGGACACATTTCATGAAAATATGGTAAACATCATCGACTATCTGATATAGGTCCTAATAATTGTTTTCCCATAAGAATGAAAAGCGGTTCTCAATTTACACGCAAAGTATTCGCTTACGTAAAAACAATGGTGTAAATAGTAGTAATTACTACTATGTTTATTAAAGCCTTTAAATATAATAATTCTATTTAATAACGTAGAATTACATTACTTTTTTTCTTATCTAATCGCTAAATTATATATAGTTTTGTACAAATAATAGAAGGCATCATCGTGTCTCCTTTGTCTAACAACGTCAAATGAATTCTAAACATTTGAAACGGTTATAGATAGAAATAAGTTTTGAGTAAAAGCCATTGCAGAATCAAATTAAACCATGTTGGCATATTAAATGTATTTTTTTTTATGCAAATGGACAGCAAACTGGCAGGCAGACGATATGGTAGTAAATGGTTACCGTCGCCTATGGACCAGCCACAACACCCGGATATTCCAGCCATGTTGCTGACCTTGACGGAAAGGGCTGTTGCTCGTTCACTATTCCGGAACACAAAGGCTGATAGTGAACTTTTATATTGCAGCAGTCTAAACTCGAGGGCGTTCGCTAACCAATCGGTCAATAACCCTATCTCGATGCTAATTTACAGTAAGCAAAAATGTATTCGTTATGATCTTTATTATTTATTGTGTTCTCAGTGACAAAAACTTTCTAAAATAGATATTGTAATCAAGAATTTTTAGATATATAACAAAAGGACTATAATTGTTGGTCTAGCGATGAAAGCAGTTGTCTCGCTGCAATCGTCGCGCCAAAGTGCTGTAGGTTCCAGTCCGATACAGTACAATTAATTATGTAATTTACAAATAATTGTTCCGAGTTTGGTTGTAATTTTGTGCCCTTTAATTGTGATAATAAGTCCTTCATAATTGACATTAACAAAATTGCCTCTATAAGTAGGTGCTATAAAAAAATCCAACGAGAATCCAACCTTCTCACTTATTATTCTAGTAATATGACTTACTTTTATTCCTTCTCTTTAACTTCTGTTTCATGTTTCTATGTCAGTCTTCATGTATTCAATCATACTAATATTATAAAGAGGAAAGATTTGTATTTTTGTTTGTAACGAATAAACTCAAACACTACTGAACCGATTTCAAAATCCTTTCACCATTAGAATGCTATATTATCCTGAATAAAATTGGCTATAAATTTGTTAAAGAAGACACAGGATCGGAGCAACAGAGAGAGAAGCAAAAGGTCTACCAACAAGAGCCGCTAGTTATCTATACAAAAATGTGGGTAATTTCAACTTACTCAACATTAAACTTCCAAAACTACCTACATCGCATTTAGTTGCAATTTGTCCTGCTCATTCATTTCGGAACCCTTAGATTTGCACTACAAAGATTCTGCAATTACGCGATAATGACATGAAAGGCGTAAACGAAGTCGAGGTCACCAATTAGTTAAAACAATTTTGGCACATATACGTAACAAAAATATTTGGAAAATACAGCTACAATAAAACATGCTTTCCCACAAATACAACCAGTAAACTAAATAAACACACAAACAACTGCAACATTACATTTACCTGTGCCAACATTACGGCAGTATCATTTAAAAAAAAAACGGTATAATTTTCAAATCTAATCCGACATGAAATCTGAACGGTACATTACGTTTCGTCATTTTCAGGACAACGCCTCACAGAAACGGAGCTAATGTACCGTAAAGGCCGGCCTTCCTTATAATTATAAACTCCAAGATTACAGGGAGGCTTCGATTTCGAGAATAATTTAAAGCGGTTATATAAACAACTTACACAAGTCTCTAAAAATATCATGTAACATCAGAGCGAATAGAGTTTTATCTAACTTATTGTTTCAGCAAAAGCTTTGTTTGTATAACAAATATAAATGATTTTGTATCAGCTTTGTTGCGTAAAGAATACTGTCAAATGTCAATACGATACCACAATATGGTTATAAAAACCTGTTCAAGATATCGATTTTGACTATTGTATTTCTTTGTGAATTTATGCCCCTAATTAAGTGCTAAAAATACGAACAAGATTCATACACACAATTTAGTAGTTTATTTTAAGTTGATCATAAATTCAGATTGTATAGAATCCTTGATTTTCTTAAACTGTCGAGGTTTGATTACTCTTACATTCTCTGGTTTTGTCAGTATGTTTTGCACGCCTCATAAGCGAAGCGTTGAGGTGGGTACTACTGTCACTTCACGCAAAACAACTGATTTTTCAAATCTACAATGTGGATCCTGTATGTTATCACGATAACGGCCGAAATACTTTACTAATCGAGTCTTTTTTTTCTTACGCTTCAAGATTATTAGGAATAGAACCCCATTACTGTTCACGGTCTGATTCGATGTGGTTTAATTGTTAGTAAAAAAACAAAAAAAAATGTGATTATGAGGTGTGCACTTTTGGATTTTCCAAACCTTTTATAATTTATTTTAATGCGTTAATACGCTTACTATTCGTGAAGTATGAATACATACCTAAATGTATTTAAGTGACAAACTTTTACTTTGTTTTAGTTGGTACCGCACGTTCTATGATATATAAATTTGTTTAAAATAATTCCAACAGAACATAAAGGAGCAATAAAATGTACTTTATTTCTTAATTTCAAGACCACTACGTCTTAGGAAGCAATTTTGTTGTGTACAATAATCAGTTAGTATGAGATACTTTTAATGGATTTTTTTTTTTTATAGTCAAGGTTTAGCAATTATGGCCGTAAGCTCACCTGATCTCATGTAACGATACGGCCCATGTTCGTAGACACGCTAAACCTGTGGAGTAACAAGCTCTCAAGTGCAGCTTCCGGAACACACCTTTTGGTATTTGGCGACAGATTTTCAACTTAAGGGTGGTAGCTAGCCAGGCAGGCATTAGAAAAGGCCCTGGCACCAAGCAATTGCAGCATCTACATTCAATGTTTGGTCATAGACTTAAGTATTCAATATAATTTCACCTTTACAACTCAAGTCTTATTCGAAAAAAAAAAGGCTACAATATCACACAAACAACGGAGAACAGAACGAAACTTATAAGGATCCGTTTTGCACACTGATGAGATACTCAACCCAAAGGAATACTTTGTCTCAAATTAGCAAGGCGTTCTCGTTTTTTTTCTTATCAAGCCTTTTCGACAAGCGCCTAGATAATGAACAATAAAGCTTAATCTTATTTGTAGAAAGACATCAGCCTTTTTATATTTGAAAACGTCCTTTTTCCTTATCTTCTTCTTTTTATATATAAACGAAACTGGCGCGGATCGCTAGTGCTTTGTAGACCTCCAACATTACCAAAGGAATGTCATTATCGTAAAAACAAAAACATTATAAAGTTGTAATTAGGAATAATGATATAATACATACTACAAAGGCGAGGTCACAATAACGTTTAGAAGGTTGGCTTCTTGCCAAGATAATATAACTAATCACAATACCTATACGGTAGGTACTTGCGGAGATCATAAATGGTTTCCTCTCACCTTGCCCAATTCAAAGATATATCCGAACCTTAAGTTTTTTTATAATATCCATCATCTGATATAATCTACAGTGATTACATCATAATAATATGCTTTGTGGTAATTGACCACGATCTCACAGAATTTCAAGTTGGCCACAATGGTAACACTTTAAATCTAATGGGTAAATACTCATATATCTAATTTAAACTTGAGAGTAGTAGCCAAAATAGGAAAAAACATTATAGTATGATTTCTCTGAAAGCTTAGACATACCTTAGGCATTCGAAACCTCGTCAATTCACGACGAAGTGTCTATTTCTGTTGTCTCTGAACCCAGCATAATTTAAATAGTTTAAAATAGTTCGAGATAAATATTCATATTAAATATCCATTTGACCTTACGTATTGGTAATACTAGTACCATTTTACAAAAAGTAGTTCGGCAGTTATACACAAGTAAAACAACAAACAATAACTCGATAAATATAATAAGATGCCACAAACACTCCTAGGTCCGGTCTAACAAAGTAGCTATCATCTTTAACGAGATTAGTAAAATATTCTATCGACCTAAAATTGGCAAAAATGAGTATACACACCGTTGCCATGAAAAAAAAAATTACAGCCTAATAAAATCAACTTAATCATAACACAAAAATACACGAGTCATGTGTAACATTTTAGTAAAAACATAACGTCATCGGACGCGAGTGTAGGTTGAGGTAGAGCTAGTCTGCACTCAAAAAAATTGACGATTTTTCTCATTGACGTCACTAATCTGAACGTAAGATGTTTTGTAAATCATTTATAAAACACGCAATAATTCTGTCACTCTACCAGTTCATTAATATCCTGAACCAAAATAATGTGGACCAATTTTTTTAGTAGCAGTTGGTAATCATTTTGATATAGTCATATGATTTAACACCTCTTTATTTATATTTCAAAATAAATGAAATGGAAAATGTATTTATATGACACACGTCATAGTTTACAAAGAGACTCACTTTTATATGAAATGATCTGTGTAACGATTATCGTGAAATTCCATTGCATAGTGTAGGATAACTAATTATCTATACAACAAACAAATTATTGACTTTATTTTATGATATCTATATCTAACGCCAGGTATCTTTTTTTATTACCGATCCTCAAGTATGCGACGGTAAACAAACAAACGACATTCAATGTATTCAACAGTAAATCGAAAAGATAATTCTATCCATCCATTTAACCGAAAGACGTCCACTGCTGGACATAGGTCTCCCCCAAAGATCTCCACGACGACCGGTCTTACGCTGCCCGCATCCAGCGGATTCCCGCGACCTTCACCGGTCCACCTTGTAGAGGGCCTACCCACGCTACGCTATGAAAAGATAATTACCAAGGGACAATGCAATCCAAAAACTAATTACCCTAGAACATTCTACGAAAACCTCCTCATCAAATAGTCACTGTATCATTGCAATAAGTTCAGTAGTTTTGACAAATATACCGACAAACAACTGTATTTTCCTTATTTTTACGTATAGATTAAATTTATGATATTGCATTATTTGTAGATTATATTAACACGATTCGCGTGTAAACTAATTCTCCGCTTTTAAATAGAAAAAGCTGCAACATTTCAGGCAACGGGATCCTCCGTAACATTACTTATTACGATGCATTTAAACTAAAAGCGTATAAATGAACTACAGTTATTTTTATTATTATACTACATTTTACGCGCGGCTTCGCTCGTGGTAATAGTGATTTTGTCAAGCAAATCGGATGACGCAAAAATAGCCCTCTCTGCACCCCACTTCCAATAAGTTTATCGCGAGAAAAAGTAGCCTATCGCCATGTCCACGTATCCATCTATCTCTATGCCAAAATTCATTATAACCAATTCAGCTGTTACGCGTGAAAACGTAACAAACAAACAAACTCACTTTTGAATTTATAATATTAGTAGGAAGTATGATGACAAGACACAAGTCACGCTAACATGTCCACCGACTACCATGCAGATAACTCGAAACCGTGAACATAAATATATATGTACATCTCCGAATCATCTTACAACGAATTTTAACAACGTTTATCCACTATAAGAACGATTTGTCACAGGAGATTTTGGCAATTTGCGACTTTAAATTGGATAAATGGCTCTTCAAGTAACCCGGGCCATTAGAATCAAATGTCAAGAACGGTCATAAACGCAGTTCTGCAATCAACTGACACTCACAAATCATTTTCTCGCTCCCCAATTTATATAACGTACAAACAATCGGGCTAATATAGATGGATTATAAATACTTTTATATCTTTAAAAATAAATTTTAGTCCCTCGCGACCGAAGTCGCTAGAACAGTAATAACATACTACGCTTTCACGTATAAGCCGCTAAATCAATTTTAATGAATTTTGCAACAGACATAGATGGGACCTTAGAAACGGTGATAGGTTACTTTTTCTCGCGAAAAACATATTGGAAGTGGTGGTAAAGAGAGAGATAAACTTTGTATGAAACCTTTTACTACATCATCAGGTTAGTTCGACAAAATCAATAGCAGCGCCACCGAAGCCGCGGGTAAATCCTAGTATTAAAATATAGATGAAAAATGGCATAATAGCGAGAGCAAATTATATACTGTAACGTAGGACGCACTCAAGGCATAATTTTATTTCCTCTACAGATAGATACTGTATAACACTGCCTCAGGAATATTATTCGATCCAATTAGAGTAGGGATAAAATTAAATCTACAAAGGCTCCGCACAAACGGGAACAGACTGGAAAATTTAACCGTTTTACACTGAATCGAAAATGTTTAGTTAAGTAATTGCTTAAAAGCATTTGTGCGGTCAAGTTTTCCAAATGGCTTTTTTCGCTCGGGAAAAGTTTAGATTTGTAATAATAAAATTAACACTTTCGAACAACAACATTTAAAGTATTATTGGAAAAATTTATGAATTTGACTTGACATACTTAAGTATTTATATATCTACATAACAAATAAGTATAAAGGTTTCAAATATAAGGATAACCTTTCAGTGAGATGCATCAGTGTCAACACACTACACAAGTCACTCATAACATGTAATTTATAGATAATTATTTTTATGTATATAATTATTTTATCTTTACATAAGAAAATATTTAAAAACATTCTCTCACCCTCACTATGAATTTTTCTTGTCAAGAAGGTTCATGTGAACATATAATTACTGAGTAATTAGGCTCAGTGGTAGGGTGTTCGGACACCGCGTTTATCGAAATGACTTCGAATGTTATGTTAAAAAATAGCTTAAAATTTCATCTATGTAAATATTTCAGCCCGTAATAATATTTATGTCAAAAGATCAATATTATTGATACTTTTTGGCTTCATTTCTAAAATCTACTTTTATTACAAGTTACTATAAGAAGGGAACCAATTCCTGTCATCAGTTTCACATAATGTAATTCGGCTGAGGCACTATAAAATTAATTCTAATGATTTACCGGTATTACCAAGTGGGCAATCTCAATAAAAAATGTCAACTGTTGATAACCTGAAAGGTTAGTCATTTATGTACACTCCCAATAAGCACGTAAAGCGTTCAGACTGGCATGGATGTTAAACAGAGCGTTAAGGGAACCGGCCGGCACGTCTGATCGCTGCTCAGTCGGTACTGTCAACTGATACCAACCCGATACCTACCCGACTCTTTATTATGTACTCTGGATTATTTCAGATTCCATTATCACAGACACCATGAGCATATAGACTTTTTTTAACATATACTTGTTCGGATTACTATACTTTGATAGGTTATTCGTATAAAGTGTGCATTCGGAAAACGTAACTATCGTATCGTATTTATCTCCACTCTCATTAACTAATAGCTTTAATTCTGAATCAATTTTGCAGTATTACTCAAGCTTATTTACTGCATTTGATCTAAGGCTACCAATGGGAATGTAATTAAACAAATTTGGGTCCAACTGAAAACTAGACATATAGCAGTTTGCATAGCATATGCTGAGTTTGGGTTCTATTTCATTGTTGTATGAGGCTTTAGTTTGTAAGATTGTATCTGCGTATTTACAGTGTGTGCACTGTGTATCATCGAAATGTATGTTCGCTCTTACTTTACTAAATATGTATTGCTCACTTAATGTCACCGCATCTTCTTCGCCTCTTATCTAAAACTTATATTACATAATTTTTGGTTTCAATACAATAAAGCTAGAATTTTATTTGTTTCTTTCTTTCAACCCACTTATCCCGGGAACTACCAGACAGATGCGGAATTTTTTTTTGAACTTGTTACCCTATAGGACTGATGATATATGGGGCTATTTTTGCATATGCGTCAGTGGTCTAGTAAATGACATAGGTGGCTTTTTAGCATGGATAGAAAAATAATGCCCCACGCGAATGAAGTCTCATCAATCTAATCAATTCATCTACAAATATCTCTTTAAAAGTTATAATTATTTCCTATTTCTAGCTAAACTGCGTAAAATCTAAAACATTATTTCCCAAACCGTTGTACAAATGTATCGGCATTTAACAGTCGATTTTATTTTACAAATTATACTTAGATATTAAATTATTGATGTTTAACTAACAACGGTTTAAAAATAAACCAATTATGACCTCACAAAGGCCTATTCCTATTCAATAACTTAATAAAACCTAAATTGAACGTAGTACATTTGACTCATTTAAGTGAACATTGGTTGGTGTCTTGACATACGTAACAAAACCAACATGTTTTAAGCTGAATCTAAAATTGAACATGACGATATCGCTGCATGCACTACACGTAACCACAGATAAATTATGTGTCAACTTCAAGTAGGGAGAATCGGAAAATAAGCCGCATAAGTCGAACTATAACAGTAGTTTGCGAAAATTTCGCGAATTTTCTTTCAACAAAACAGTGGTTGACTTGGGCTCATTACTTTAGAAGTCTTTGCGAATTTCTCTACTAAAGGTAATCCGTCTGGTAAATATCTTCGAACTATAGATGATAGTAGTTTTATGGTAAGTAGGATTATTGTTTAAATATCTTTCTTTACATAGATTTCATAAACACGATGACCGAAAACTGTTACAAAATATATGATTTTTTATTCTTAGCGTTTAAACACAATCTCACCTTATCGAAAATAAAAACATGTTCTATTATGGACACGCTAAGCCCACTGTAGGGGGGTCTGACTCTCAAATACAACCTGCCTGAACACACTTATCATTTGGATACAAATCTTGTAAAAAAAATGCCCTACCAACATGGTTTCAACGCGATGTTTTTATTTACCCGACGCTCAAACTCATTGCAGGGATTCTAACTTGTGTTCATTGGCACAGTGTTCTCATAAAAGTTATCACAACTATTAATAAAAAATTAAAAGCCTCGACGACAATAACAAGCCATGTATACCTTCTCATGCATCCTCCGAGACGGTACCATTATGAAATAATATTATAATCTAAACTGAGTTCAAACCACGTAATTTTACATCGTCGATATAAATCAATAATCTCAGTCCGTGTACGGGCTGTCATAGCCGTCTCACTTTCGCTATTTATAACGGCCGGGTCTGCAAGTAACATGTCATCGACCTCGATTCAATCAAACGCCCTGGAGGTACCGATTCGCTCCCCGTTGAGTATTATAAAGGCGAATAGATGACGCCTTCTAATGAAATACATGTATTTTATGCTGTCTAATATTGATCGTAACTAATATTGAATAAACAATGTTAACTCTTTATATATAGTTTTTTAGTATTTATATTTTTTTAAACATCTTAGACGACAGCTCTACGTATATATCCATTTTAACTCTTGTTCCAAAATATAAATTTGGGCGTAATATACGTACATTTTATAGTAACTAAAGTATTATAAATGTTAAAGGTTACGTTGAAATTTGAAAAAAAACAGCAAAAAGTTATGTAGAGTTAAGCTATTTTTATAAATCAAAATAAATTATGTAAAGCATTATTCTCGTTCTGTATCCCTTGGTATAAGTTACACAATAGATGTTTTCTTTGTTGGTTAAAAATCCTTTTACTTGAGTTTTAAAAATAGTGAAAACGATAGGTAAATATTCTGACTTAGACTATGCCAAAAAAAAAAATAGACGTGCAACAAAACTAAAAATTTACAGTTACATGATTTTATCACAAAAACGAATATAATAAATATATGGAAAAAAACGTGTCTTCAACCGATCCAAACCACCACCGTTCTAAGAATCCCTACTACTACAAATAAAGTTATCAAAGTCAGTCAAACAATTAAAGAGAAGTACAATGAACACACACGCACCCGAATTTTATACATAAATCTTAATAATATGAAATATGTATAAAATGATTCCCTTTGTTATGTTCTCAACACGCAACTATGAATAAATTGTGCGACGGTTTATTTTTCCAGATCCTTTGTAATAAGAAAAAAGTGATTCAATTTTATTTCAATATAAAAATACTCAGTATGACCATAAAGCTGGAACTTTCGACAATCTATTATATACCTAACTTGATAGTTCCTAAGGAAAACTATTATTTACATTGAAAAATTAACATAATATTAGCAAGCAGTGTAATATGATTTCGATTAACTGCAATGTGTTGAGCTTTCGGTGAAAGAAAGACATCGTGATAAAATAATGGCATGGCGGTAGAGTTTTTTCATTAGAAATTAGCGCATAGGGCTAGCTATCGTCCACAAGTTGAAAATCTACCGTCAAATACCTTTAGGTGTGTTCCGACAGTAGCAAATGAGGGCCAGTACTTCCACTAGGGTTAGTGTGTCCACCATTTTGAGCCTATTCTCCAGTTAACATTAAATAAGATTATAGCCATAACGTTAAACCTATAAACTAAAAGAATTGTGAGGTTATGATTTGTACTTGCTGATTGGGCTGTGAACGTTTTGTATATATATGGTGACAAACCCTACACTATGGATCTGTTTTGGTTTAACACATCCTACTAAGAAGTGACTTACAGTTTATTATGAGAGTGACCACCACCGATAGACTACGATCTTTCTATAATATCCGTTGTTTTAGGGTTATAATATATATCACTACTTAGTCATGGTACTGTAAAAAATAATATTTAATCTTGCAGATTCCTTTACTAAAAAATACCAAAAACATTGTCATGGACCTCGCAGAAGTTGTACTTTATCTCGTTCGCGGTTCAGCATTTGAATACGAAATAGGATATAATAGCTTGTAAACTTTATTCATAATGAAAGAAGGTTGCCTACAATAATAAAAACTTTCTTGTGACGTGCGCAAAATGCAAAGTGTGCTGTTTCAGGTATAGAATCTTGAAGATAAATTTATGTTATTTTGGATTATATTTATGAAACCATACGACTTATTTTCAAATTCTTTAAAATCCGTACCTCGGATTGACTAACATAACTTTGATACTAAAACAATATTAAATTTCTGCTGAGAACCTGCAAAAAATGGCTCGAAAAATACAGTTTTCAATATAAAACTTTGTTTTTTTTTTCTGTTTTTGTTACATAACGGTACATTGGACACACGCCGGCTACAGTTCTGCGATAGGTCCAGCGGTGCTCAGTAAAACACGGCACAAACTTCGAAAGCAATAATGGTATTCAGTTTGAAAACTATATATGGTTTAGTTGCACCACGGAAACCGCTGCACAGCGTTCACAATGTTTATTCAGGTCGGACGTGTGATTGTAACTTTATAAAACTACGGCAATGTAATAGCATTTCCACCTCAAATTATAGCAGTATTATTAACATACTCAAAAAAGTAATATGTGTATTCGATTACTAAACAATTTTTACGTGTAACTATCAAAACAAGATAATCTTCTAATAACTTATTTTTATTTAACAAGGGCAAGAAATATGTACATTCATTGCCTCCCGTAATATGCTAAGCTGAGTCTACAAGAGGCATTGGGTCCGAATCATCTGAAACAGTCTACTACACCTACTGTGCAGAGCCATTCCCAATGCCTTACTTTGTTTAAACAATTCCGTTAAATGATTACTTTTTTTATTCTAAAACGTTATACAAATTATGTCATCAAAGTAGGTATATTAAAAAGTCATCAATTCCTACAATGCACGAGGAAACGATTCAAAATCTATTGACATTATAAAATCTGTTGCAAAATATTGAAATGCTATTTGCGAATACAGTTAAGGCCAATACCGAACCCACCGTTACATAAGGAGCGGTTTTTGTAACTGCAAACATCCACCAACCAAGCAGACGATTTTATTGAGAAATTAGGTAAAAATTACAAAGCGAATCATAAACCGGACAAATCACAAAGTCACCTTTGATAATTGAACAAAAAGTAAAAGATATATTAGACGCTTTGATTTATTTACATAACGTGTTGCGATTACTTTATACTCTACTACACTCAGTATTCCATAAATATTTTTATTTAAAAAAATATTGGAAATATTTTGTTAGACGAGTCGCCACTGAGCCAACTTTGAGATCCACAGTTTACCATACACAGCAATCGCTTAGTCAAAACTAACCTTAATATAGATTTTATCAATCAATATTTTTTTATCCCTCTGAAACAGCTGTAATTTTCTGTAACCCTTGAAAACGTGTATCCAAATAAGCATGATTGATCGTTTGAGGGGTTAAGATGTAAGAGCGTAACTAACAACTCTAATTCGCATTTATAATATCAAGATTTTAAAAGGTAACATAATCTATCAATATTGTATTTTTTTTAATCTTAAAACATGTATCTACTGTGTAAACACTACTTCTACTTCTTCCAATTCTTGCAATGAGAGTTCCTTGTAATTTAAAATTACCATAGACGCTAAGCTATGGTACTCTTAAAAGCAGGTAACATAATTATTATATTTAAAACATGTATTGAGTTAACACTAATTTTAAATTCTTACGCAAAGTGACCTTGTAATTTTAGGGTAATAATGAGCCCAGCTATTCGATTGTGCTAAGTTAACCATAAAGGAGTTTTCTATAACACTAATAAAGAGCAGGTAAGTTACAATCATAAAGAGTTGAAAATTTAACAACGGATAAAACATATATAAATCAGAGCATCTACGTAAATTAGAACTTGATACTACCACTAACAATTATGCAATTTGCAAATGCATAATAAGTAGCTAACTAAATTGTTGCATCGTTAATTCAGTACAGTTAAAAAAAACGCAACGATTATTAGTTCGGGTCCGAGAATTATAGCAAATTAATATTAAAAAGCGTTGCATGGTAGTCCTTGACGCGTGAAATATATTATTTTATTAACTAGCTGAGCCCGTGACCTCGTTCGTGTGGAACTAATACATTATTTTCTTATATCTCAAATGAGATTATGCAGCGTTTGCGATCAAAGCTCCTAGGTGGCTGCACTTTTGCCGACATTTCCAACAATTGCAATCGCCATATTTCAACCAGTTGACACGAAATATCAACAAATATACGCCCTAATCTACCTCATGATCACTCTATCTATAAGTGAAAACCGCATGAAAATCCGTTCAATAGTTTTTGAGTTTATCGCGAGCAGACAGACAGACAGACGCGGTAGGGAACTTTGTTACATGATATGTAGTGATGTACAAATAGTAAAAGACGATCTCTGCCTATTTCGCTGGGAAAATAACAGTCGTGATAGTTTTACATAAATCTCGGAAATAATTTTCTATTACGCCGTCAATAGTCGGTGGCATGCTATTATCAATAATGGAATGAAGTAGTATATAGGTTTTTCATCCGCGCCACGGTTGATTTGCGTCCTCTGAGGCGAGGCTACGCCGGGCCATTTCCTTGATGACGTGACTGACATTTTTGTTGATTTCCTTCGTTACGAAACGTTTAAGGTTAGGTAGAGTATAGATTATGTTTGGAAACTGATAAAAAATAAAAGAATAAAGAAAACTAAAGATTCTGTTATAAAATAACCTGTTTAATCCATACTAATGTTACAAATGCGAAAGTGAATTTGTTTGTTACGCTTTCACGCTTAAACATCTGAATCGACTGTGATGAATATTGGTATAGGGATAGACGGGACCCTGGACACGGGGATAGGCTATTTTTTTTTATGGGAAGTGGAGTAAAGAGCGGCTGATGCATAAACTTAGTATGATTTTTTAATCGCGTCCTTCGATTTTCTTTAAACTGTAGAGACTAAGTGCTTACAATTTAAAGCCGCGGATAAAAGCTAGTAATAAATATTTTATGCAAACGAAGATTTTTATAGGGTTAGCATTTGGCCACAATCTCACTTGATGTTAAGTGACTATGTAAATTATATGTAGATAGGCACCATAGTGAAAGGACTGGTGCATAAGAGCTACAAGTGTATCTACATGAACATACCTATACACATTTTCAATTTGAGTGTGAAAGGTAGTCAGATAAGAACTTAAAATCCCTACCACAATGACGAATTTCTAAGATCGTTCTCTTCATAAAAAAAAATTGTTCTATGCGTTAAATTTTAACTACACATTGCATATAGTTACGTTTAAGCAGTGTCCGTACAGGAGTCAATACTAAATATAATCAAAAACATAAGTGTTATTTTTAGTTCCTGCGCAGCCGTGACTCCGTTCGAAAACCTACGCTTAAATACAACGACAAACAAAAATACATCAAAATAGAAGAGTAAACAAACATAAACACACGTTTAGATTTAACAACGCAAATAATAAAATCAAGGTGACATGGACAAACGCAAAAAATATATACATTATTTAAACATATTCCTTGAAACGTAAACGCGACCGCAACCTCGGTGCACATTGATCCGGCACCAAAATAAAACGCTATCCATTCACCGTGTGCAAACAGAAAATTAATTAAAATAATCGAATCCAAGGGGAAAAAATCAATCGAATGTCAAGCGGAAAACGGTGATTAATGACAGTTGTTTAGGCACTACTACGATTATTAGAAGTGATCCGGTTCTCTGGCGACATAGGAAATCGAGTGTCAACGTGGTGCTTTATATTGGGTAGTGTTGGGTGCTTATCATTCAATAAAACTTGCATTTACGTTATGCGTTGAGGAAGTCTATAAAGAATAGACTTTTTAAACACCACGTTAATAAAAAGCTTGAAGCGATAATAGCTCAGTGGTAGTGTGTACGGACACCATGTCAAGGGGCGTGACTTCGAATCCACCTACAATGAACTCGAGCTTTCGGTGACGGATAACATCATAGCGAAACCATAACATGGTTATAGAGTTTTTCTAATGCCCGACTGGCTAACTACCACCATCAAGTTGAAAATCTACCGCCAAATACCAATAGGTATGTTCCGGCAGTTGCACCAGCCCCAAAAATTTTAGCGTGTCGAGCAACTTGGGCCGTATCGTCACTTAGGATCAGGTGAGATTATGGCCATAACACCAAATCTATAAACTATAATAAAGGTACTGGTATGTTCTCCGGTAGTGGCTTCTATGGCATTATTAGCAGTCGCTTCTATTATTGCACTATTATTATTGCTATACCTCATTAAATTGAGCAATGATTAGGAATATATTAAAGAATAGTTAAAACAAACCTCTACACCGCACGCTAGATCTGGAGCAATCGTCTTACAGAAAGCACTATTATAGCAAGAACAAGGCAGTTTTGTGAAGCTATGGCTTACAGGTAGTACATTATCATCTACCTATAATAATATTTGACATTTGAGCAGGCTAGTGACAGACAACTAGTGATGTATTGTAGTCTTCTCGGTTGTGGTCATTGTATCTGAAATGCTCTGGCCACATCACAGGGAGCAATGACTTCTTGCCACAATTAAAAGAGGAAAACATTGGACAGAACATGCACTTATACGTTTATCGCAATCGAGTCCAGTGTACTATTTCAACAATACTTCATCTTGTAACTGTTATTATAATCTGTATTTAATCCATCTAATCGTTATGGCACAAACATTACATCTCTCCCTTAACCTTTCTTCCTCTCAAAAACACGAAATTCATATTAAATAAACGATTATGATTCGTAGTTTACAAAATCAATATAATCAAATAGAACCAATTATAATTAATGTTACAATCAATCCAATTATACTATTTTATATTGAATTACCAAGTAAATTGTTCACAAATCACTATTTATGAGTCACTTTAATTGTATATCGAATTGGTAACCTTCCGAGACTTAATTTTTTTTTAATTTTATCCGTGTTAATATTATAAAGCGAAAAAGTTAATGTTTGTTTGTTCGAACGCGCTAATCTTAAAAACACAGTGGGAATAAAAACAATATATTTTTTTATGTGGTAGAACGATCATTGACGAAGACTAGGTTATTTAACATCACGCTATCGCCAATAGGAGCAAAACTGTATTGAATAAAGTTATAATAATAATACACGTAATCTCAATAACAACTAGTAATGCCATATTTCAGCAAAAGTATTATATCATACAACATCTAGCATTGAATTATTTAGTTGAGAGAGTACACAAGATAACCAAGAATTATTATAAGAAAAGTGTTTGCCGTAACAGAAAATATACCTAAAACTTGAACATCTATTTGTTTGTGTGAAAGAGCGGACGTCTTCACGTAAAGTCTGTGTCAACACAATAATCAAGAAAATTTTGCAATTTAATTTTTCCACTTAACATAATTGCACATGTTTGTTTTTGTTTTCTTCTATTAGCGATTTATTCGAACATATCAGACAAAATAAACTTCCAATATCGACATCGCAAGAAACTTTAAAATCCGAAATCATTCGGAATCTTTAGAAATTCAATAACTGAACAATTGGTTTCTCGAAAATTGTTATAATGTTTGGTTTATTTTATGGTTTGAAAATCACATTTTATGTTTTACTTTACGAATTTACCTATAATCAATCTTTCTTAATATAAACATGCAAGCAAGTTTCGTGACTCCGATATTATATTTAAAATATGTCATATTAATAAATTATTATTATTAATAAATAAAAATATTAATCTTTATCAAATTATTTTTAACATGAAATTAAACATTATATTTAAAACTGTACAAAAAAAATATTTATATTGTAATGGTTCAAAAGCAAATTTTTATTTATAACCGCGACATGAATAATACTCATTTGTTGCATTCCATTACTGTGGAAAACTAGATTACTGCTCTGTCTGCAGTACAGATACCAAGTAGAGATGTGACGGACTCAAATACAATTATACAAGTGAATTCACTTAGTGAGGGGAAATTGTAGACGCCGGTGCATGGAACGATTCCATTTCACTTTTTTAATCAAAGTGATCCTTTGAGTGTATGAACAATATTTTTAATTAAAACTACAGAAAATGGTTTTTCATAAGTTTTCTTATAATCATATTGGAAGACCAGTTGGAGCTTTCGACTTCTTCCACGTTTTTCCTATTGACGAGCGTGATCGCAAAGTTTACGAGGAGTACGGAATATGTATACCAAATTTAAATAAACTAGTTAGGTAGTTTTATTGATGGCATGTTGATTGAATCAGTTATAAATCACTTATATAAAAAACTACCTTTTACTCGCGGTTCTGCTCGCGGTAATATTGATTTTGTTACCCAGTTCTGGTTGTCAAACGATACAGAAATACTTTTTCTATGAAATGTTATTAAAATATTTATTTCTGGATGTTGCTCAAAATAGCTAGACATGAACTAACACAAACTTATAAGCAATTATTCTCTAAAGTTTGAAGAAAATTGGATGGCCCAATAAGAAATATAATTCAAAGATTATCGCTATCTTTACCCCAATTCCAATAAAAATGTTGAATGAAATAGTAGCGTATCATCGTCTCCAAGTTACCATCTATCTCTATAAGAAAATTCATCGTGATAAATTCAGCGGCTTACGCGTGAAAACGTAACAAACTTACGTCCACCTTATAATATCAGTAAGGATTTGAATTAAAATAAAAACTACAAAATTCTCAATGTCGGACACGATGACATAATTCTACAAGCCTTATCATTATTTGACCGAACCACTAATAACGCAATTTCGACACCTCTGCAGTGTCTATCAAGAACACTTTCATTCGTGGTTCAGCGAACTACTGCACCTCGTATAGATTTACAACATGAATGTTTTACATCACGTGTTAATTAACATTCACACATATCCACTTCAGTATAATACGAGCAATGTAAAACAAAATTAAAAATTCTTCATAAGACCTATATACTTATAAACCTTAACATGCCACTGGTGTAATTGACAGTAAATTTCTGTTTACAAAGTCCGATATCATTCATAATGCATATGGCGTCAAGTTCTTTGCCATTGTACTCCGGTCGGTCGCCTCTTATCTGTACTCACGAGAGTTCACGTCATGTAACGTACAAGGTGACACCATTACCTTTACAAATACGATTCGATAAGAACTCCCTTCAGTAAGATATAATGAATTAACAATAATTAAAAGACATTATGCAAACTATTAAAGTTGATGACAAATGTAACTAAATTACCTACACGTAATTTGGACCAAAATATGAAAGTAAATGTATACTTACCTATACACATAATACAATTGAATAGTTTGCTTGTAATGTTAAAATAACAGCGTTTTAATAAATGCATATGGCAGTATATACGGAAATTATATTTAAAAAAACTTTTTAGTTTTTAGTCTGTCTGTTTGTTCCCCCTAATCTCTGAAACGGCTGGACCGATTTTGACAGAACATTCTGCAAAGGAACATTTTTAGTTCCACATAGTTAATTTGATTATAAAATAGTGCAAAACTTCGTAGATGGTTTTATGCTACTAGGTTTTTGGATTCCATTGTTTATTTATCATTTTTTAATAGTTTTACTTGTGTATGCCTAGCATAGCGACCGGCTGACTGCTAGTTTAGTATATACTATAAACAATGTATATATCCAACATCAAATATAGTATTTCCAATACTATTTGTCTGCATAAAGTCTGAACTGTGCATTCAACAAAGATATAAACTCATTTAAATACAAACTTTCAAAACATCAAACATATTTAACTTTGGGCGGTTAAAAAAACACTATACAGAATCCACATTTTAGTTATTGTTTAGTTTTCAAATATAACATTACCTAAAGGAGAAACAAAATACAAAGACGGGACAAGAGAACGATCGTATTCCCGAGGCACGCTATGCGAAAATTGGTCTCTGGTGTGGGCCAAAACCGGACGGGGCGATCAGACAACGCTAAATTCATATTTATGCGTCCGGCGCACCAGCGACCACACGAAGCCGGTGTGCTGTTATCACCCATAACTACATTGCTTTTTATATAACGTCATGATTTTCTAGAGAATCTTTGATTCTATTGTCTAAAATAAATCGCCAGAGGTCATATATGTCTAGAAGTTTTGCAGCTTCTAATCTCAGCAAAGTATAGAGATAATGTATGATCGCAGAGGGAATTTTGAATGAATATTTATAAGAATCACATAGCTCTTTAGCTATCGGCATATAGCAAAAATAAATGTATAAGTTAATACAGTATGTGAATCTAAATTACGCACGTAAAAAATGAAATTTATGTAAGAATATAAATAATACTGCCTGTGAATGGATGGAGATATGTATTTTGCGCTTATAAGCAGAATTGCATCATTACATAGACAAATACCAAGTCTCTCAAACGTTATTATATCCTTTCAAATAATAAATGAATCGATCATAGCGCAATCTATCGCGTTCAGGTAAAACCTAAAAACATACACCACCTGACAATTTTTCGGGTGATCAGTCAGCGATTTCATATAACATACTAACTTTCATACTCGAAAGCAGCAACTATTTGGTGTACATAGTCACAAAAACCGTTTTGGTCTGCTGCTTCTACTCCCCCGATATATTTCTTATCGGCAAGGACCAGTACATGGATTTTTGTTTCTCGTGTAAGTGGTAACTAATGTAAGATATATCTGTTGACTTTCTATTATTCCATCTGCCTATGTATACAATTTCACCAATACCAAATGTAAAGGATTTTATAACTATAATAACGAATACAAAGTAACAAGCGAACTCAGAACATTAACTTGTGAAGCACATAAAAATCATTGTCCCATATCTTAAGCCCACAGCACTTCGTCGCGGCAGTTGCAGTAAGGCAACTGCTTTAACCATTAAATCAATCGTGCAGTCTATAATTGAGTTAGTGACTAATTAAAGCGTGAGTATAACTGCGGACGATCAACATAACAGTGCATGATACATCAGTTAATCTTAGCATTCAACCGAAGTAATATCTCAGTACATTACTACAAACTGTAATTATTAGCTTCTAACTGCTTCTCCGACGCCGTCGATAAAATAACGAGATTAAACGCGCTTCTCCCTGCCGTCTCCACCAATCGCACGTGTCCGCGCACACGTCCGCGTAACCGCCGTCCTCGCCGCCGAGGCCGAGCGGATAATTTCGCTCCCGCACACCCGCCGCGGCCTCCTTCCGCAGACGCCTGAGCCTAGGTTCGATCCTCCGGACAGGAGCCCTCGAGTGACTCTGCTCGCGCGATACAGTGACACTCCGCATCACTGAGATTACATCAACACACCGCATACCATTCGTGCACACTCACACGTTGGGTACACGGTTCTGTAAGGGACTACCCTCGCGGCCCTTGAGCTGCTTACCTGATAAGGTCGTAGTTAGTATCACTAATTTAGTAATAAAGAACCTGTTGGTTAGTCAGGATCATGAATCTTTTTCATTTACCGGCAGCAGTCCTAGCCGAGGTTCGGCCGTCCTGGCACCCTTGTGCCTGCTGCCTCGGGGCTGAGTGCCCTCAGCACTCGCCCCCAAAAGTCCGGTGAAGCTGTCAAAGCCCTTGGGGCTAACAGCGTAAGTCAGGTCGAAAAAAAAAAAAAAAAAATAATTATTAGCTACATAGTCAAAAAAGACTAAAGCCATCGAGATTCCTGCCAAATATTTTTGGTCTCTGAGATATTTTTTTTAAACCGGTGTTAGTGTTTTTCCGTTCAAATGTGTATTCTGAGGACTTAATTGATTTAAAGTCTCTTATTTTAAACTTTTTATTTGTAAATTATACTTCGAACTGTATTGGACAATATGCATTAGATGATCTTAGTTCAGCTTAAAAAGAAACAAAAAGGACTCATTTATCTTTTCCCATTACTCCAAATGATTAATTAATATTTGAAAACGAAACAGCGTTCAACAGAGTTTTATATCAAGTTAATTACTGTTTTGATCTTGAACTATTTTAATGCTATATTCGGTCAAGCATATTTATAACATTTTTATGAATTTGTAATGAAATATATTAACCATAAATCAATAAACATTTTGTTCTCTTGTTGTATCAATGCCATTTAGAGCTCATTTTGAGAATGTGGCCGTAGACTCCATACCTAAAATGGAAACTGGCACTGACGTATACAGTCGTCGAAATGTATGGATAAGTAATAGATTTTATAATGCATATCGTTTATAGGTTAAGCGTTATGACCACAATCTCACCTAATGATAAGTGACAATATAGTCGAAGACAGTGGACACGCTGCGACAAGTGGAAGGACTCGCTTCTATCCAACTGACTTAACATAGCTGTAGGTATTAGGCGACAGATTAAGCGACAGAAGCGAGCATTATCAAAAGCAATACGACCATAGTTTTATCACTATGGATTTATTACTATGTAGTTTCTTCACTGAAAGCTGAAGCCCAATGGGGATTCGAACTCACGTCCCTTGACGCGGTATATTGTATATTGGGTATATTGAGCTGCCAAGATTTGTGCAGACTGTCAATGAAGTGACGAACAGCAATGGGTTGGTGATTTTAACATGATTTTCGTTGCCTTGCATTGTACCATACTTTATGATTTAATACAGTACCTTCAGTTGAAGCTACGATAAAACTTATAAGTAACAAAGTCAAATACGTAGTAAATATTATTGAAGGTATGCCATGGTATATGAACCATCTACGTCTGCAGGCGTTTGATTGAACAAATGACATCACCTCGCCGGATTCCAATCAATGTTACCTTTACGCGATTCGTATTCGCATTATAATAATATACACGACAATGAATCATTTTGTACTAACAGAGTTAGGAATATTTATTTATATTTAGAGGAAAAATAGTTTGACGGTAACTGCGCTCGGGTTTACAACAGCATTCTAACCAATATTTTAAGTGCGAAAGATCGTAAGTCAATCATTGAAATTGGCTATTTCTTGGTCGACATCAGCCAGTATATATTCAGCTGCCAAATGGCTTGCAAACTGATAGGATACATAGTCCATTTTTTATTTACGTGGTGTTTAAAATCATATTCTTTACCGACTTCCTCATCGCAATACCACGGACAGCGCCCACACTGCTTCTAGTATCTGGCAGGATACGCAACGTTCGGTGAAGCTGTCAAAGCCCTTAAGGATAACAGCATATGTCAGTTCAAAAAAAAGGGCGAGATACGTACCCCCATCTTAAATACTGAATATATACACCTACTAATTTCGAACACGTCATACTTTAAACGTACCACTCTGGGCTTTGTTTACCTATTATATAGTAGTCACAATTCATTGATTAAAAATGGAATAGAAAATAATGAAATTTAAAATCATTATGATATGTACAAAAAAAATCTCATAATAAAAAAACTATAATTCGTATTTTAATATCGTGAATTTACTGCCTCTCCGTGCTTGACATAAAAAGGCGTATAAAAAGATGAATAACTAATGAAAGCCTAATAATAAAGAAAACTGTGATTCGAATTTTGGTGTGACAAATTCACTACCTTCACTGTCCCTTGAAACAAAAAAAAATCAAACTGATAAATACCTATCACATAGGCCCGATGGAGACATCAAAGGCTTGAAAGCCGAAAGTGTATGCTAAACATTTGTAACGTTAAAAGGTTCAAGTTAAACGACGCGTAAATCCATTTGAGAACTGACAGACTGTTCAGAGTAATCAGGAAAAGTTCAGGCTTTTCATTAAAATAAAAGTTGACAAATCGAACGATAAACTCACATCAAAGCGATCGACTTCTCTCTGCGTGTCGCTTAACTCGTAAATTTTACAATGTATTTCCAAAGATTGATTAATCTGTATTAATATTATAAAACAAAAAAAAAAGTTTGTTAGAACGCCCTAATCTTAAGAACTGCCCGTCGGATTAAATATATATATATATATATATATATATAGAGTAATCATTGAAAAAGGCTTTAGGTTATTTAACATCGCGTTATCACCAATAGGAGCAACTCTGTATCGAAAAAAGTTACAAATACGGGAAAAAATAATTAAATCATCATTAATTCCACGCGAAGTTGCGGGCACATTTCGTTTACCATAAAATGAAGACTATAAACCCTTTACATAAGGAATAACGTAACGCAATATACACTCGAAAATACAGAGCGTAAGCCTTGTTGTAAATGTCACCACATTCCGATCGGATTCCATCCGAGACCCGAAACAATGAAACGTACCTCGAAACAAGGGGATTTCACGGTACTCCAACGTGCCAATAAGATGGCGCGTCAAAATTCAATTTACCTTCGTGAAACCTAAATTGTACCTGACGGATTCTGCGCTTCTTTCTGTTCGTAAATGAACTTCGTCGATATTTGACCATCTGGAATTATCTATAATTCTATAGTAACAAAATTTCTTTTTCTGTTCTGTTCTGTCTGTATATTACTGTATTTCATATATTACTAAAATAATCATGACCTTCATGTTTGTGTCAGTAATTATCTCGAAAAAGGCTTAATTTTTTTATGAAATTTGATGTTTGTTTAATAAGTATTAGTACTGCTTATAGAGAGCATAATTAAAGCTATATTTTTATCAATAGGTTCAAATTGTTTTAATCAAATTTTGTATACGGGAGAAATCTTTATTACAAAAATAATAGCCTGGTATAATCACAAACATTTATCGATAAATTATAAAAACTAATAATATAAAGTTACAAAATAATAAAAATGTTTATTAATAAATAAACACAAGTGGAACCGTGAGAACAGGTACTTTACCACAAGTATCAAATCGATTATGATGTAAAATACGTAGATCGCAATTTTTAAAACATAAATCTCGCTTAAGTTATTACCTTATTTTAGATAAAGACAAGATTTTCTTACAGATTTATTATTATATATATCATCATGAAGTTTCCATCTCTGAGATCGTAAAATATGGTGACAAGAGTAATATACATAAAGCTTAATGTACTTCGGCATCAGTCTGAATATAACTGCAGACTTATGTACTATATCAAATATTTTCCGCAGCACAAGATTTAGGGTTGGGCCGTGACATTCAAATAAAGTGGTAACTATATTTCCTTCGACAAAAAAAAACCTAAACCCTGCACGACTGTATTACAAACATTTGTGACTAAAGTATATCATTAGTCAGCAAGTAAAATCATGAAGACGTTACTGTATTATATTATAAGCTAAGAATCATAGAAAAATAGAAAAAATATAGTTTGTTTGTTACGCTTTCACGCCTAACCCGCAGAATGGATTATGATGAGTTTTGGTATGGAGATAGATAGGATCCTGGAGATGGTGGTAGGGTACTTTTTCTCGCGAAAACTTTATTGGAAGTGGGGTAAAGAGAGGAATAAACTTTCTGTGAAACGTTGTATTGCGTCATCCGATTTATTTGACAAAATCAACATTAACGCGAGCGAAGCCGCACGTAAAAGCTAGTATATTATATATTTAAATATTGGAGTAATTGAATTTCGTAACAGCCCTATACCTCGATACTCTTTCATTAACCGAACGTCATTCATCATAATGACGTATTCTTTTCAGTGAGAACAAAGATAGATTAGTGTCGCTTTCATCTACTTCACGTAGTCGTTGTGTAACCTAAGCAATATTGTCATGCAAAATTTTAAACAGTTCTTGGTCGTCAAAAGTGAAATCTAACGGGCTAACGGGTTAAATCTAGATTTTGAATTTCATCATGATAGAGTCAAATAACTATGGGTTTTATCACTGTAAGTTCTAGAAAACCTCATTGTACTAATTGAACCCAAGTTACTAGGTTAATCAATCATTGACTTATCGATGGCTAATAAATCAACAATTTAAACAACTGAATACTGCTTTTAGTATACAGTATAGTGGCAATATATATACATAGTAAAGACGATACAAGCAATCCATCGAGATCGTTGTTCTCATACCGGCAGCCAAACACACACTGAATGATTCCGAAATATGGCAAACTTGCAAAAGTCATTGGTAAAAAATTTACCACTGTATACATGATAGTAGCGACCGTACCGCCTTCTAATTACGTATATTGCAACAGCGAAGCGATAATAATAATCACTATATATCGGCTTCCAATCGGAAATTTCAAATTATATTGCATCTATTTCGGGTCAGTAGGTAATACGGATTTGTCATTTCGAAGTAAATATTCAGCGATATCTGTTGTTATGACATAAGTAGTTCGAGAGCGGATATAAACCAGGACCACCTGACTCAATGCCTGGATATACACCGGCTGATCACCAAACGACACACTTAAACGTGTCTCAATGAGAACTGTTATACATTTAATCTATTGTGGAGAAATGCAAAATATGGCTTCGTAATACCCCGCAAAATAAATTAGAATAAAATATAAACAGATGTGGTAAACATCAATTCGAAAAATATATATAAGAAAATATAATAACAGCAAAGCTCACAAAAGCATTTCTCTCAACATTAAGGGGCAAAGGGCCACAAAGGGCTCCGGCAAAACACAATAAAATGAAAAATGTCAGACGCGACGACAAAACGTTACGCGCGGCCATATTTCAGACCAGATTTAACATGGCTGTGCGAAAATTATATTCACGAAGCGGCAACGCTCAGACTTAATAGTGGCTCGAATAGACGAGATTATTAAAATATATAGCAACGTCATACTTTAGCTCGTTACATTTTAAAGAATTTTCTTTTTCATTCAAAGGCCTTAAATTCCACAAACTTCTATTATTATCCTTTTAGAGTAATAATTTTGATATTATTAAACAATCAACAACGTACAAAAGCTAAAAATTTGCTACAAATACATTAAATAAACTCAAATAAAACGTTAAAATAAAAAAATAAAAATAATAAAAGTTTTGTTATCAAAATGGATAATAATTTGTGGACTAACAGCTGCACGCGTACATATTATCCCATCTTCCTTCTTAAATTTGTCAACCAATGAATTTAAGTATGAAAAATGATATTAATTGCAATTTATAAAATCTAAAAAAAAGAAACAACAAATTAACTAGGATTGTTTAAAATATCATATAAATGTAAAACGCAACTGTTCCTGGAAGCTGTACCTTTCGAGTGTAATAGTGAAGTAGCACTACTCATAGTACAAGTGTCATTCAGATCCACTTGGTGAGCGAGCTACGTACCATACATAAATACTAGTGGCGGGTACGTGACGTCACGTGAGGGCAAGAACATGGCGTCACCCCCCATCGTTAACGAAACTAAAGTATTCTTCAAAATGTACGATATTCGGAAGGACATACTGGTACTTAATCCACCTAGTGCGTGCAAGGGAGGAGATCAAGAGTTATCTACAAGTCAGTTTTAGATTTATAGTATTTATAGTCTATAGATTTTAAGGTAATGCTTGCTTGTTTACTTTTCTCAAATATCCATTTGTTACCTTATTAAATTTCGCAATGGAAGACACATTGCGTAGAACGTTTTAGATAGAAATGTATACATATAATATGGCACACGATTGAATAGCTTAATATATTGGTAGTACAATGTCTTATTTTACCTAGAACTCAGGAACATACTGGTTAATATTAATGTGTTTTAAGAAATACACTTGGGAGACATTTTAAGTTTAATTAGTTAGTGTATTACTATGGACATAAAGGAAAAGTACGCCGTCCGTTACGTTTTCCTTTTTAACGAATTTTGATACATGCAGAAATTTGGACCTTGGAGAAAGACACTGTGGTACCAAGTTCATTCTCTTAACCCATATTTTTTCCAATTAGAAACTTGAAACATTGTATGAATGGTTTTTGTAAGAAATAACGTTCTACGCTTTCGAAAAATTATCCCTCGAGGCGAAGCAAGAGCGGATTAATTCGATCATATAAGTTCACGAGTACATTTCGTAAACAAATTAATTTTTTTTTAATATTTAAAATAAAATATACTTGGAACTTAATGTTATATACCCTATAGTTTTTGAAAACGCTACTATTTAAAGTACATGTAAATTTTATACCTTTATATATATCAAAATGGTTGACAAAAGTACCGACTGTAATTGATACACTTATACGTAGTTATAATACGTGTAATTTAAGCCGGCAAGTACGTAGTGATTAATTAGATCGTGCTGTGCGGGTAATCGCTGTGACGGGCAGCTATAACGCCTTACTGAGAACATAACTTTTGCTTTTAAAAATATCATTAAATCTACGGACCGAGTAAAAACAAATCGTATTCGTATCGGTTTAGAAACGTAAACTAAATAATCCTCATTTTTGTAATATCCTCATTTTTGTAATTATACACTTTAATAAAAATGATAAAAAGATAAAAGAAAAGAAAACATATGACAAACAATGCTCAAGGAGTCTGCGTTTTACGACAAAAATAATTGTGTTAACGAAAATCTTTAGACCGAGAAAAGTGGAAGAAATCCAAGCTCCTATCTATACATTAGTTAATATACTTCTACCTACATAAAGTTTTCAACTTGTCTAATCTCAATATAAATTGCTACAGAACAATAATTATTATTACCTGCATCGACCACTCCGTCATAATACAAAACAGCTTCTTATTAAGTGTTTCGCAAATGCAAAACGATAGCAAAAATCGATTTATATTTATTTCGGAATTGCAAATTTGTTTACTTTAGTGTGCTTTATATGTCACTTTATTGCCGATATTTGGGACTTTTCCTTTAGCGATATACGTAATATATGGGCGGCAGTTTCCCAACGAACAAATGTAAAAGTACGTTGATAACAAAAAAGACATTAATTGTGTAATGCCTATTACATAGCTTGAACATGTGAAGTTAAAACAATTTTATTCAACTGACAAAAGTTATTTATATCACATCTAGCTCCTGGCAAGGCCGACTACTTGATAAAGGTAGACACTCAGGTACAAGACGAGCAGTCCGTATTATGTTGTTTTGTTGAACAAGATACATGGCCGCTTCTGTATAATGAGCTATACAAGCCCTAGTATGTTCAATGCTGTTTGAATAGCATAAAATTTAAAGTCATCTAGAGTAAGTTACGAAAGCATAGAACAAGCATTTACTATCTAATTTAATAAAGATACGAGCAGATCCTTCTTGAGAGTCAATTCTTTTAACGACACTAGAAAAAATATATGGATAATCACGTAATAATAGCAAATTTAGGCAGTAGGTCAATGTTTAATTCTGTATTTTGATTACATATTCAGATTCTTGTATTTAAGTTTTTTCAATCGTCTACACCTTAAAGGTAAATAATTATATGGTTTTTATTTATAGATACATAACTATGCAAACACAAAGAAGTTTCCTAAGTGCGTAACTTTGTACCAAAAAAGGTAATTTATTCAACATTACCGACGTACTTGTCACACTGAGTGTGTATAATCACCGGTTGAGCAGGTGCCTCAAAGAGATGTCGCACGCGACCTTGTCAGCGGCGACACGCGTTCTCCGCTACAGTAGACATACTGACTTCTAAAGAATCACCGTGGGATAATCTCTATTCTTATTTTATTATTTTAACGCCTGCACTGTTACTACAATGTTCCGCATGTATCCAGAGTGAGAACACAGCTTAGACCATTACGTAACCTAATAATGTAGTCCTATTCAAATCCATAGGACGAAGTACGAAGACGAAGTAACGACAAGGATACAAATTGACAACATATAATTTTATTATAGTTTTATTTACCACTAAGCTTAATGAAGGACCACTAGTTATAGCGTGTCTACCATCTTGGGTCACCTCGTTACTAAACATCATGTGAGCTTGTGGTCGTAACGCTAACCTATAAACTAAAAAAAAAGGAATTCGTAACAACAAAAATTTTCATTTTGTTAAAAATGTAATAAGGGGGCAGGAATCCCATAAGCCTAAGCGTGACACTATAATTGTTGTTACTGTACCACCTCAACAAAAAATAAGAAAATTATATACTGGTGGTTGAAATCTTTACATGGAAAATATAAATGATACGAACGCACCAACTCATATATCTACCATCTTACATGTCAAAAAACAAATATCAAATAATTAGAAACATTATTAAAAACAAAATAATGTAAGTGTATTATATTATACTCTTGAGATTACAAACAAATACAATAAAATCTAAAGTGTAATACATGAATTTAAACGAGATAAATCGATTAGCGCAAAACACAATTTCGTTTAGTTTAATAATTCATAGGCACTTTGTTACGTGGATACATACATATGAATGTCGTTATCTCGCCGAGTTTTCGTGTCGGAAAAGTGTGGGGTTTTAAATTAACCTACTTCGTTTACCGCATTACTTTACATTCTTGAAGATGTAGAGTACAGTTTGCGAAAAATACGTCACGTTATGATAGATTAGTGACCGATATAAGTCAAGGCTTTTACATAAATTGCAAGCGACGAAAAAGGATTTTTAAAGAAAGTCGTAGGATTAGTAATAATGTGTTACTGTAATGAACCTCAGCTTGATTATGTATCAACAAGTAACTATATAGGTGTATTCCATAAGATGCGTTTTAGCACCAAGCTTATCGAATTATCGTCTTGTGTCACATAGTCACTTAAATCAGGCGTGGTTTTAGTCCAATGCTAAATACTAAAAAGATTTGCAAAGTAAACGAAGTAATATAATAATAAATTTAAATAATCAACGGTATTCATATTCATAAAATTTTAGAATAACTCAGTTAATATTGATTCAATAAAATACATAATCGAGCAGCGAGCTCTCCAAATTCTACGCGCAACGGTTTCCGAATTCTAATATAAAAATACCGAAAATATTGATTACGCCATACCGGTAAATACATTTTCCCGCTGAAATAATAGCACTAAATTGTGGAAAAAATCGACAGATTCCTCGTTCAAAATTAACTTCTCGCCCGAACGTTAATTTCGACGCGAATAACTTTTCCAATAACAGTTATCGTTTGTAATTATTACTCATGAATTTTAACGCTTTCAATTGTCGATATAGCGGGAATCGTTTAGTTATCGCGTCGTTTCTAAATACCCGTTATTGTCGACAACAAAGTGCGCTTGAAATTTATTTGGATCGTTAATTTTCACACGCTGACACTTTCATCTCAAAATTCTTTCTCGCAAATACAGAATGTCTTTAAAGAATTATATACATCGATGAACAAAATGTAGCCACTTTTTTTGGAATTCGAACAGTATTGAGGTTCTCTTATAAAGTTCAAATATGTATTGCCCTAGCAGAGCGACAGATGGCCCTGGGGTTTCAGTGGGTATTCCCGGCAGCGTAGCGCCGGGCAAGTCCCATATAACTCTCTCAGTCCCCCTGGGATGGAAGTGGTATGAGTAACTGCATTTCCCTACGATTAAAAAAGGTTCTCTTATATGAAATAACCTGTAAAAAGTATAATTGGAGTATATTCAAATTTTTTCGTTGATACACTTTACTCTGAGTGACTTTTTACAGCAAGACTAATTATGTGGTTAACAGGGGTAGTATGGATGAGAAGAATTAATATTTAATTTCATTGTATTTGGCACGCATACCATACATACATTTTAGCTTACTACCCTCATTAACTGTACAAAATATCCGGTTCCTCCGTGCGTTAAATATGCCTAAAAAGGGTACAAAACATCTCTTCACGTGTTAAAAGTCCATAAGTATATGTGGTGTTGTAAAACAATTTATAATTGTACAGACTTTTTAAAACCAATAAGACTTCAATCAAAGGTATCAATTCAATCAAAGGTAAGGTACGACGTGAAATAATTATTCATAACAAATTTCAAGTGAATAACGTTGGTCAGTTTGGGTGATTATAATGTGTCAATAGTATTTCGCTTGTATACAAATATATATAAATGATTTTATTTTTAGTTAGTATGGTTTTATTTTAAACTATTATTAATTTTTAAATACGAACCCACAGCCATACTGCAATGATTACCTTTACATAATAAAAACGTAACGTCTCTCTGTCCGTTATTAGTGTGTTATACTAAACAGTTAATTAAACTAAACAAACGTCCAAATTAAACGAATAAATAATTAAAAACCATAAAATAGTACAGGCAGCTAGGCTTTATCTTCAATCTTTAAGATATTTTTCAAATCATTTATATATAGTTCACGCTACCGTAGCCTCGGCAGCAGATATAGTAAAAAATTCTACAAAACAAATACATATAATGTATACATGTTTTTAACACCGAAAACAGTCAGTATGCGGTGAATAGTGTCACTATAATCCCTTATTAAGTGAAAGTGTCTGCACATTGTTTTTTATTACCTATCTTCACGATCGATCGGTTCCGTTTATCGTGTAACGATTTAACAGTTTCATAGTCAGAATAATAGATTTAAATAAACTTCTTCAACTATATATAAAATTGACCTGTGTAATCAATTTAGCTGAAATAAGGTTAGACAGATATCTATGAATAAAACTTATTGCTTTTAAAAGAAAATGTGGTAAAACCTTGAGAATGATATGTTCATAGCTAAATATTTAGAACAGCTTCAGCTGCCAAAATATATTGCTCGCTAAGCATGTTTCAGCGTTTGCAACAGAGAATGTTTCTTTAATATATTTGTAAATTTTCCAAGCTGTACGTGCGATTTCGTTCGCGTTAAAATAAAAAAATAAAAATTTTTTTGCTCGTATCGTAATTTTTTTAAAAAAAGCTTCGCTTCAACTGGTACTAGCGTGATCTTAAATAGCCTAAAAGCATCCTCAATAATTTTTCTATCAAAAACAATAATATTTTTTTAACACGACTGGTACTTCCTAAGATTATCTCGTTCAAACAAAAAAGAAACTTTCCCGCTTTATAATATTAATATAGATATGGTATTTGGCTATGAAGGTAGTCTCCAATGACAAGTCAAAATGACTTTACAGAATAAACGAATACAAACTAACAATCAAACTATTTATGGGACACAAATAATCGTCTTGTCCGAGACTGGAACCCACACGGCAGTCGCAATTTGATTTTTACTGTGTAAAGCGCTTGATGGAATGGGCTAAACGTGGGCTTCAAATCATTTGAAATCGACAGTTTTCAAATATCGAAAGCGAAAACCATGCATAACGTAAGGAATGCGGTAGATTCGAATGCAGCAATGTTTATATGCAATTTATTTTTAGGTGAAGCAACACGCGCTGTGATTGATCTTATGTCTATAAATATACTGTATTTACACCCACATTTAGGACTATTTATGTGTTGAAGATTTATTTATTGTTTACGATAATTTATCGTAAACACTGTTATTATTATTGTTTTTAATACTTTCTACGTTTAGCGTTTTGACTACAATCTCACCTGGTGTTAAGTAACGTGTGGTACAATATGGTGGTCACTCTAAACCAAGTGGAAGGGCTGGTTCGCAAGTGCTACTGCCGGAATACATTTATAGGTATTTGCTGGAAAATTTTCATTCTCATATTTATACTGTTGTTGCAATAGGATGTCATACTACGATACTTACATCGAGAAACTTCATTCTCATGAGTGCATTCATTCGATTAGTGATAGGCCAATTATACATACCAATAAAAAGCCATAGTGACGTCAGGACATAAATATACTAACTACAGAAAGGAAATTACATAAATGAAGTATTAGCAAGTCACGTGCAAATAACTAAATCAATAATTACCAAACGTATGGCTTTACCAATCTCATTTGTGGTGAATTGGTTTGATATGTCACGTGTTTAGCAAGGGGTAAGCACAAGTAAGTAAATTTATAAAATCAGATCTATTACATCACTTTTCACATTTCACCTTTCTCCTTTCTCCTAAATCGTTTTTCTATACATAGATACATATAATTATTACTACTAAAATACCATATTAAATTGCTACACAGTACACAACGACAAATGATTTGTATTTATTATGAAAGCATAAGTTTCCTATAAAACATTTGTTAATATTATGAATGTAAATATCCAAATTAAAAACCTGACAAATCAAAATTATATTTTCTAGAATTGTAGAACTCACTACTACTAATAATTACAAGCGCCTCATTTTATAAAAGGTCATGGTCCGTAATATACCTTAAGGACGTCTGATATTTAGAGCTCCCTACCAGTGATGAAATTAAATTAAACTACATGACCTTAGATAGATTTTAACAGAATTACTAATTATTATTATATTAGGCAAAGATTGTTACAAGAATGGACAAAGCCAGGAACGAGTATGTTAGAAGAAGTTTTTAAAGTAGCGCCAGTGGTAGAGAAGTTGAAAGGGAATCGTTTGTCTTGGTTTGGACGTTCATGAAAAGACAGAAAACGCATATGGTGAGAAAAGTAATGAATATGAATGTTGAAGAATGGAAAGGAATAGAAAGCCCAAAGAAATGATAGAAAGAGTTGGTGAGGAATGAGATGAATGAAAAGGATTGCGGGTGATGGAGATATATAGAAGAAGAAAACGTATTACGCTGGCCCCCAAACGACTCGGGTACAGGCCAAGAGTACGATGATGACTAATCATTAGGCAAGTTTTTTTACTACCTTCACATCTACGCGTTTAATACTTCCTGTACTTTGTTTATTTACTGTGATAACAGCGAGCACGTTGCATGAATAGTGGGTGAATAATTTAATTAGTCACAAGTACACGTTAAGCCTAATCTATAATGAAGTCTTATAAAGTGTTAAAAAGTCTGGGATTATAGGTAGTGAGCTTTCCAACTTAAAAAAAAAACTGGTAAAAGTTTGTCACTGATATGAAGCTACTATATCCTAAAATGAATTAGAACAATTTTCATTTTTGTATTTAATCTACACCTCATATAACATCAAACAGGACCCCCCACTCGACATGTGCTACGGTAAAATGCCATAGCTCTAATCTGTAATGTTTTTATAAGATTATACACCCTTACGAAGTCATTGCTAATCGCTAGTGACAAAACTATTATACATAGAACAAAGTCGGATCGTTTACACCATTTATAATGCAAGAACTGCTGAACCGATATTAATGGCCTCTGTTTGGTTGTATTCGTCTCTATTCAGAAAAGAAGAGTACATTTTTCTATTCATTAAAAGAAAAAAAATATATAAATATAAAAAATAATTGTAATAAAAGTAAATAAGATTTTAAATTGAGTTTGCCTAAAAGACTGTTATGTGGTACGAAGTTTCCCGGATCTCTCGTAAGTTATGAAATTTCCATAGACGCATCTACATTTAATACTACCATATTTCATGTAATATATTAGAGATATTATAAATAAAAAATATCTATATAAAAAAATCTTAATCACTCCCCTGCACAAAGTTACAGCAATTATATGATAAAAATAATTTACAACACATAAGTAAAAAGCAAATACTACGAAAAATCTTAACCGAGATAAATAAATGCATTTTTGAAACAACTTTTATCCGTATACAAAGATACCGTTCTGTTGTTGTTAATCTATGACAGATAACGACGTCCCACGCGTTACTTCTATAGAACATATGTAAGACCAAACATAAGACGTAATTGCTGCATATATATGAGTATGATTGATTACTCGCATTCTTGTTCACAATATTGAATTAATTAGTTTAAGATAATATTGTACAATATTAAATATTATATTGGAATGTTACGTTTCTTATTACAATAATGTTACAAGTATTTTAATAACCTTATATTATAATTATAAAACATTTAACAACAATAAAAGTAGCGCAACATGTCTCGAATACTAGCTTCGAATTTCGGCTTTGCTTATGGAAGCTATGAGATTGATTACATAAATTAATATAAAAATCTCGTGTCTCGGCATTTGTGGTCGCACTCCTCCGAAACGGCTCAACTGATTTAATGATTTTTTATTTATATTTGATAGGTATGAGCATAGGTCGCAAAGTATATTTCATACCACTAGATGATAAGAGTGTCCACATCGTAAAAAGTATATATTTATTTGAGATTTTATTTTATTTTCCTGTGGCATCAAAAATATCTATAATCCCGAATTTTTCCCTTCGTCCATTCACATTCGTATTGTTTTATCGCGATGTAATACAACCAAAGTATTCACTAGAAATAATTTATATGACAAAACGTCGTCGGGCCTATTGTACATTATATAAATCAACAATAAGTGTATATAATGAATATGAACCGCGAACAAATTAGAAATCAATAAATATCGTTCCCCTGGTTATCGTATTCGTAATTGTACTGTTTACTGATAAAATTCGACTGACAGTTCAATCGGTAGTCTTACCGATACAGCCGCGCTTAGTGCTCTGGGTTCAAATCCTGCACAGTACAATCATTAAGTTGATCCACAAATGATTTTTCTGACTGTGGGTATTACTTTGTTCACGTTAAATTTACGTCTGTGAAGTCCCCCGTAACACAAGGGTAGGTACGTAAAATTACAAATAATATCTTATACTACTTTTAAAGTACCTAATGAAACGTTGATGTTATTATTGATTTGTGATGATTATTTAATTAAAGATTTTAAAAATGATTATATAATACTTATTTTGAACGAAATAAAACTAAAAGTAAAAGAGTATTATTTTTCATACAAAACTTTCGCACTCTTTTTTTAACGTGGGGAAATGCATTTACGCATATTGGAACTCACCCAACACTAGTGGGAATACCCGTTAAAATCCCACGACTATCTGTTGCCTTCCTGGGTCGACACGAGTTCGAACTTGCAACAACCGGCCTTATTTTTTATGTCTACAATATACAACCAACATACTGTTAATAATTTTTTTATAGTTAATTATATCAGCGATATATACGAATTATATACGAGCGATGATGAATAAAACAGGACATTGCCTTTCATATTTACATACAGATAATAACTTCGTACTTACCTATTATCTTGACAGAAATATATTTACTAAGTTTACCTAACCGCGAAGGTAAGTGATAAATTTATAAATATATTTGCAAGGAAGTAATTATATGGTAAAATTTACGTGAGAAACGAATTATCAACGCCGAAAAAAAACATAGTAGGTTAAAATAAAATACCAAACGTTATGCCAAAATAAATCCACATTAAAAATTAATTTAATTTGCCAAATATAAATAAACGCCTAATGATTATAATTGTTGTTTATTAACATAATAAAAGCATAAACATCGTCTCTATAAAGCAATAGTGTTTATGAGTCAACCAGTAAAAACATTGTGATATAATCCTCATTTCATAACACATTACCCTAAAATTATTTCGCATTAGTTATTCATTTATCAAGTACGGCCCATCTTTAAACCAAAACCTCGAATTTAAAACTGTTTGTATAAATAGTAAAACATTCCTTAGAATAACAAATTCGGTATACAATTCGAACTGCGACCTCAAAGCGCAACCAATTCAAATTCGATTTCAAAACGACATGTATAATAAAATGTCTTTGACCCGAAACTGTCATTGAATGTACGGACGGACGGACGGACGGACGGACGGACGGACGGCCGGTACATACATACATGGAAACCGTTTTTAAACCGACAGAGGCGGACACTTGGGCACGTGCCGTTTGCATTAATATTATACCCGAAGCGTAAACAGAATGTAAGGGCTTACACACGGTGGAAAAACAGAAAACATTTTTCGTAACAATTATCTGTATGTTCTATAAAATTTGACTAACAAATTTACCATTTCAATGAAAACGTTAATTTATTCTTTCTTTAAAAAAACAACATGTTTATTAGGAACGGAATTTAAGTACACAAAGTGCATCCAATATTTAAAGCACTTCAGTTCACTTCAGTCATATTAAATTGCCATTTAACTTTAAATTTAACGTGAAGCATCATTCGCCTATACTTTTTTTAATAACATGGTGTTATTCTGGTGTAAGCCTATTCTTCACAGACTTCCTCAAGGTAACGTGTTAACGCATTAACCGAACTCAGGCCAAAGTGAGAGGTGCAAGACTTATCGGGTAACAGGCACGTGAAATTAGCCACTAAAACTCTCCACGCCGAATCTTCATACTCCCGTGTTGCCAGAGACCAGGGACAGAGTAAACACTTCTGCTAGACATATTTACCTAGCCTACCTATTTCTACTGCTAAGAAGTTGTACTCGAACTGCTGTATTCATTTTCTGACCCGAAGGGATTAATTAGGCAATACGCACTTGGTATACAGAGCAATCAGAATCATTCCTCAAGATTTGTAACATATTAATGACTGGACACAGGTCTACATTCTTTTATTAATCATATTAATGACATCGTATTTTAACATTAAAAAGCGGAAAGAAATAGAAGTCGCTAATATTAGTAGTTACAGATCGGATTTAATTTTTTTTTGTATATAATAGATTAATCATCGTGGAAGTCTTTTGGCTATGTTATGGCTATGTATAGCGTGAATATCACCAATAGGAGCAAAGTTGTATATAAAAATCTTACAAAAAGGGGCAAAATTGAGAACCTAGCGAGCGTTGGAATGAATAAAGTATTCTTAAAGACGCAAGAACTTTTAGAATATTCTAGAGCACTTATCGTTGAGACTAACGTAAAACTGTTTGAATAAAAGTTAAACGCATTCAAAGGACGTATTTTGTATTAACCTCGTATTAGTGGATTTAGCCGAACCGCATGTACATTATTGCAATCGTCTGAAATACGTTTCACCTCGTCCACTCACCTTAATTGGAACATTTTAAAAAGTTTAAAATATTCAGAAACAAGAATATATAAACAAAAAAAGAAATATCAAACAGAAAATATGAAAACACATTCTTTACCAATTATCACATTTAACTAAACCTCAGTGCGAACGCATCTTTACAAGTTTACAGAGAAAAATATTCACTGTTCTATCGATCGCGTATATTATGCAGATCATGTACGAGGAAGCATTATTTTATTCTCTATAGGTTTAACGTTTGGCTACTATCTCACCACATCAAATTGCCCAAGATCGTACCTCACTCATGTCTAGTGTAAGAACTGGTTTTCAAATGCAGGTACCGGAACACACCTTCACATGGTGGTAGGGCTATTTCTAATGCCTGCCTGACTAGCTGCCATCCTCAAGTTGAAAATCTGCCGCAAAATACCATTAGGTGTGGTCTGGCAGTTGCACTTGAGAGCCAGTTCCTGCACAGATTTACCGTATCTACCAAATCGAGCCGTATCATCACTTAAGATCAGGTGTGATTAGGAGCCATTACGCTATACTTTGACTATATAAAATAATTATTGAGACTAGATTATAGAGTAATATTCTTTGTCTTTACTGGATGTCAAACATAACCTTATATATTAATACATGTCTTTGACAACAGAACCTTAATAATGTTGAAACTTATAATTTAAATTAATATAATTTCGACCACTAGGCGACCACTAGTACATGTAATAAAACATGACAAAAAAAAAACAGGGGTTATTATACTTTTTATCATGTTTAAGGCATTTTAACCGCATCGCCTGTCACTGATATCTGTGACATGACCGCGAAGTCTTCACCGAACCTTTTCAGGTATATAATTGTGATGAATATCATCGGCCTTCGAGACAGATTACAATTTTCTGCTACATCGCTTCCTTTTGATCCCTAATTATCTTTTAATACACAGCGAACAGACAGAATTAAGGTCTCGTTTTGTACTTCCCACGTACGTATATAATATTAGGGTCTACAAGCCAAAATCCTCTCAAATCTCTTTTAACTTTATCAAAACGCTTAAGCCCCTAATTATCCGGCCTAACTGAGAATCAAAAAGAAGGATCAAAGTTAAACCTATGTTACAAAAATAAACACAATAAAGACTTTTTGCGCCACACGGTAGTTCCGTAGAACATGTTTTTCTATTTATTTATTGACTTTAAAAACGACGTTTGCATTAAGGATGATATCCAATGCTGCAGGAGTTCTTATATATTCAATTTACCGCCATAAAATACTAAACTAAAATACTGGTGTTGAATAGCCATTCCACAATGGTCGCCACTGTTTTTGAATTTTATTGCGTTTAACATCAGGTACAGTGCTGTCAATTTGCCGAGCTACTATAAAAAAGAACAATTATTAATGGATTACACTAATAATTATCCTGTGAGGGATTCGAACCCGGAATACTCAGCATGGTGACAGCGACGAAGACAGCTAATCTTACCGTATACTTTACAAGGCCATGTTTTTTAATCGCATGAATAAAAATAACGTACTGTTACCTTATGAATGGATAAGAATAAAAGGTGTATAAATAAAACAACTTGGATAAAAAACTCTATCGTTTAAAATATTTCATATCACACGACTGAAGGTGCTTGTAGCACATAATTTATATATTTTGACTATCTCTACGTATAATTTTATTTCCAAATTCGGTGAAAAATGTCTATTATACCTTTAGAATATCCTTACGCTCATTACAAATTTGACTTTAACGAAAATAATAACGATGTTATCGGACTGGTAGTTTGTATTTTAGGATTTAACTCCAAATAGAAAATTTAATTAAATTAAAATCTGATAAACAGATAGTATATAGTTGACGAATGATGCAAATAAATTACTCGTGCGAAATAAACACGCACGAAGCCGCAGACACAGCAAGTATATTATTAAATAAATATGCAGCTGTAGACATTTCAAAAGATATACAAAGTTTCATTTATAAGCGCTACCTTGAGTACGTCTATTCAACAGGCGAACGCCATAACCAAAGGCCCCTCTGTGGCGAACATATAATTAGTATTCAAATCATAAGAACGCAAGCTGTAGGTACCATACAAATCACTGTTGCGCAAAGGTCCTCCTATACTCTTTATAAATCTGGATTAGCATACATATATATTAAATACATGTAAAAAGTAATGTCCTGACTAACTCATCATTCTCCAGACCAAAATACAAATAATACTGACTTGCAACGTGGATGATGATGGTAGGTATCATTTAAGAATTTTTCTATAATAAAACTACTAATGGAACAACGAGAGCTCGCAAATTTGTAGAAGAAATATACTTTTTTGGTATCCAAGGAGTTCTTACATTATACTCGGTTTAGGTTAGTAGAAATGTAAATAATTATGTGTCATCAGAAACTTCCATTCATTCGCTAACGTATCTCCAAAACTGTAAGCCCGTTGGACTTGCAATTTTGCATGGATATTTTGGACGAAGTAAGCATCCAATAATAACGGAATTCAAGCTCAAAAGCCAATAATTATATAATACTAATTATAATCAAGATCCGGTAAAATCTTCATACTGTACGCGAGCAATGCCGCGGAAGAAAATGGATAGCAAAATATTAAATTGAACCTCCTTATTCTGTCAAAGTCAAGTGAAAATATACGAGTTTGAAAACTAGTAGCCAAGTTACAGAGCGCGACCGACTGGACCAACCCACAGGACCTTACGGTCAACTTCGCTCACAGTCTTAACGGCTTTGAAAGTTTTAACTACTTAAGTAAATAGTTTCGCATCGGGCTGCTTGCAAAGTAAATACTATACATAATCATTGACGATAAAAGCGTATATATTTTGATACTAGTTTCAGGAATCTATAAACGAGATTTGAATGAATTTAATATGGGCACACACCTATATAACAATAAATACATAAAGTTGCAGCATTCTACAGTAAGTTATTTTTTATATTTTATATGTTTACTCTCACATGACCCAAGGTGGTGGACGTGTTAAGCTAGTCAAGGAATTGGTTCTCAAATGTAACTTCTGCAACACACCTATAGGTATTTGGCGGCAGATTTTCAATTTGAGGATGATAGTTAGCCAGATAGGCTTTAGAAAAAGCCGTACCACCTTGCTATAGTTTCCGTACACACAACTAACTGCGCTATCATCGCTTCAGTCTCATAGTCTCTGTCTGTGAGAGAGTAGAGTTCGATCAACCGAATCGAATACAATCGATATTCTACCCTATAAACTTTACAGCGGGTGGATACACTCTGATTGATCCGAGCTATAGTCGGGGTCAAACCCTTCAAATAACAAACCTAAGCATTCCACTATATTATGTCTTGCAACTGGTGTACGATAGTTGTGTTAAAATGTCTTGTTGTTGGTTCCATAATAATATGAAAATGCGTTTAAAATGATGTGTATTTGCGAGCTAACTATGATAATACGATGTACACACGGCTATAAAGGACTTGGTATAATCATTTTACAATAAATGGCGCGCTTGTCTTTTTATTCCAACAAAAAAAAACTGATGTCCCTGATTACCGCCAGTAAATTTAATTTCAAAAAATACTTTTTCCCTTCTATTACGATCAAATGGCGGATATCGATTAAAAGCGTAAAGACCAATTAAGTAGTGTTGTGGAGTAAGCAACAACATAACTTCTACCATTTATTCTGTCTATGATCCCAATTCCCCCCAATTTTGAGTATAGACCTCTTGTCCTCTGCGCCATCTTTCCGATCGCCTCCTTATCCATAGTATTTATAAGCCATCTTCCGTTTCGAGGGTACCCTCAGTAGTGTCAACCTAGGATTTATAAATTCATATGCCATCTATGTAAGTATTCAGTTCAGCTCGGCGATACGTGCAAAATAGTAATGTCGAACTTTGCGTACGATATTCTACGTTTTTACCACGATATATTTTACTTCCTTATCCTTACTATTATTAGTAACTATTATTAACTAGCTTTTAACGGCGGCTTCGCTCGCGTTAATATTCATTTTGTCAAACAAATCGTATGGCGCAATAAAATGTTTCATGCAAAGTTTACACCCTTTTTAAATCCACATCAAATAACTTTTTCGCCATAAAAAGTTGCCTATCGCCGTCTCCAGGCTCTCATCTATCTCTATACCTAAATCAATAATAATCGGTTCAGCGGTTTAGGCGAGAAAGCGTAACAAACAAACAAAATCACTTTCACAGTAGGGGTAGGGATAAGAATGAGAACATGAATTTTTGTATTTATTTGTTAAGCTTTCGCGCATAATCAGCTGAATAGATTATGAAGAATTTTGGTCTAGATATAGATGCTACCATCGATTAGGTTCAGACTATTTTTTCTCGCGAAACCGTTCCGATAAAGGCGAAAAATCAAGAATAGCGTGACCGAAGCCGCGGGTAAAACCTAGTTATATAATAAAATAAATATTACTTAAATTCAATTTAAGCCGAGTGAAAGGGGAGAACTCGGCTTGTATTATTATATAAATGAAGGCTGTCGAGTTACAATGTATTGTGCTAGCTGTAATTGTTAAAATAAATATTAAACTCAACAAAAATAGAATTCATTACAAACACTACACACTGACAAATATACTTAATATTTATTTTTACTAGTATCAGAAAATATTATAAAGCCATATCTGTACGGGGTTAGACAGAAGAAATGCGAAAATACATTGAACTGTAACAGGGAATATATTTCGCTATTTTCCGAAAGAGGTGCAAGGCCTCCGAGTCAATTAATGCTATAGGATCAGACCGTAAACTTTAACATTGTGGAGTCGGCCACATTATAACACACATTACCGTATTGAAATATGTCTAAAAACCGAAATAGCTCACTTGGAAAATAATACTAATAAGTAATTCTTATAAAGAAAACAATTTAAATGCTATTATATATATTTCGAATACTTAAATACATAATGTCATGTAAATGTAAAGTTACGACAGTCATCAAAAATGTTGTTAGAGATTACTACGTCCCTTATAACAAATCTTAGGTAATGTTTATGTTTTCTACCTAGTAAGCTACATGAATTGAACCAATGCTTTTTAGATGATATTGTTCTTACGCAAACCTATATAGCTGAACAAGTGATAGCGCTATGGTGTCTTAATCGTTTTTTCAAGCCAAAAAACGAGACTCAGTTATATAGTAAGCCCTACTGAGCTGATGTCTCAGTTTGGACTCCAACTTTGCAGGATGATTGGTAAATAACTCTACTCGTATATTATATCAAATATTTAGTTACTATAAGACAATCTTGGCTTACTTTTATATTAAAAATCCACATGCGGATTTATGTCTCTACATTTTAAAAAAAAATCAAGTACTTATAATAATGTATAATTCGTTCAGACAAATTGAAATACGTTTATAATCATACACGAATGTTTATTATACACGTAAGGGGCGGGGAGGAAAACACGCAAAACCGGTCCGACCTTGGCAACGTGACCATAACAAAAACAATGAATTAACATCAATTACAAACCGGCGAGCGCAAATCGAACGCGTACTCCTCTCGCGAGAACTACGGTCCACACCCTCAGGACACAATCTTACACGAAGACTGATCAGAGAACCACCGCGCACCAATTACACACGACACACAATCAAACAAACAGGGCACACGATCACACACGAAGCACTTTGAAAACTTTTATAGCACAGCACTATTCGGAAATCGGCATTCGTGAATTTTAGTTTTAATATATTAGTGTGTGAAACACTTAGGGCCCGGGGAACGTGCGTCTCGACGGAGCAGCACTACGCGACTGCCAGCAGAGGCGGTACGACCATGCTGCCGAATTCATACCGAACGAGGCGAGCGTGCGGAGAATCTGCTTCTTGAATGGGGAATCTTGCCACGCCCGGCCCGTATGTTTCCACACTAAGTGATTAAATTATCGAGGCATCAATGCAGTTAAAACTGTCGACAAGTTTGGCAATGATAAAACCGCCGCAAGCATTTTCAGGAAAAAACATCGTGAGCGTCAATTCGTACTTTTTACAGAAGAGAGGTTTTCATTCTTAATTAAAAAGTATTTATGAATTCTTTATATATAATTCTAGATATTACGTGCTGCTTTGCTCGCGGTAATATCTATTTCTTCAAACAAATCGGATGACGCAGAAAATAATTCATACAAAGTTTATCCCTCCTTTGCTCCACTTCTAGTAAGTTTTTCATCCCACCTATCGCTGTACCAAAATTAATCACAATCGATTCAGCGGTTTAGGCGTGAAAGTGTAACAAACAAACAAAATCACTTTCGCATTTGTAATATTAGTATGATGACTTATTATCCATAAATTACCACTGATTTATGAAAATAATGGCTATTAACATAGTGCTTCTAATTTACAAAAGTAATTTTTGGAGGGTAACAATAAAAAAAGCATTTTTAAGATTTTTTATAAGATTTTTATACCAGTCTACAGAGATGCTGATGAGATCATATCTTTAGCAATATTAACTACTAATTCTGTAGAGAACTTAGGAATGTAAAATACACTATACATGGTTAGAACATATCAATAAAATCGCATAGTAAAGAATTTCAATTTTCACCTCTCGCTGGAGAAATGGTAATGAAACGAATTTCCCAAGTTCAAAATGTATAATAGACTAGCTGTGTCCGTGACATCGTTCACATAGAACTGAAATTTTATTTAATTAATTTTGTCCGTTTTTGTAACTTGTTTCAAAAGTGCTTTGCTCCTATACAGCCTAAAGCCTTCTTCAATGATTGCTCTATCAAATACAAAACGTGTTTCTGAAATGTAACTGCTACTTCCAACGATTAGAGCATTCAATCAAACAAAAAATCCGCTTTATAATATTAATATAGATATAATATGTATAATCAGATATGAGGGTCATTAAGTTACATTATAAGCATAAGCGGACATAAGCCGATATTTAGTCTACAGTCGACACAATAGCGTAGTGAATCGGTAATCAATGCGTTTACATGCTGACGCTACAGGGTTACAACACGGGTGATGATTGTTAATGTAACGGAGGCGCATCGAACGTGTAAACAAACAGATTAGTTTCTATATCGTTCATCGACCAAGGTGTGTTTCAACTGTGAGGTAAACGTTGCTCGTAAATAGATTACTATGCTGTATACGTACATACGTTGGGCTTAATGTGAGAATATTACGACACAAACCGACGGCTGGACTTACAACGTATCTATATCTAGATATATTACATATGCGGTTCATTTTATAAAATCATAAAAATTAGTGTTTTAAGCATTCATTTCGCCGCTACCGTCGCGCATAATGGTGTGGGTTCGAATCCTTTACAGAATGAATCAATGTTTGTAAAGCTCCGCGAAACAGAAATCAAATCTATATTGAATGAGTTGTTTCTAAGACACAAACAAAAATAGAATCTATAAGTTTAATATAAAAAAATGTCTTTGACACAGGCGAATATTTTTTTTATACGCGTCTATATAAAAGTTTAGTAAAAAGCTGTATACATGGCAGCCTTGTAGTTGAAACAAACAAGCAAGAAACTCAACTGAATTAGTTGCTTTACCGCATTGTTTAAATAAAACAACTTAAACTTCCTCCATGTTAGAATTCTACGCATAACAACCGGAGATTAGTGCAATGAATCAGAGCAATGATGCAAACACTTTACTACTTGCAAAGTGTAAGAAGCAACTGCGTTGGATTAATAAGGCTAAATGTATTAACAAACACAGTATGTAGAACACACACACACACACAGACACAAAGGATAACCTTTTTTTAAAGTGGGTAAAATCCATTTACAGACCCGCGGCTGCTCGAGCAAGCTATATACGACAGATTTATGAGGCTCACATGCTGCAAATTTCCAGAGCGACCCTCACTTCTCTCTTTACTTAAAAATAAACTCTTTAGTATAGCTTCTAGTTCCCGTCAAAATAACAAAGAATAATTTAGATTTCATTTATATAACCGAGATCGCTAGAAAGCGGACGACCCGCCTTATAGTTAGTGAACCTCTTGTCCATGCCTATTTGTTAATCATACTCACTGCAGGTACATAATATGAAGTTATTTCTTTCTTTATTTCATATATCAATTTCACGTGGTCATATTTTACTATCATCTAGTTGTGCCAGCGATCTCGTTGTGTTCTAAATTTTAAGCCAAATACAGGTGTATTTCGGAAGTTGCACTTAAGAACCAGTCCCTCCACTAGGATTACCTTGGGCTACATAGTTACTTAACATGTTGTAGAGCCTACAAATTAAAAAAAAGACAAAAGCATCTTTTACATTGAAACGATTAATTTTCTTGACACACACCAAACTTTGAAACAAGTATGTAGAAACGACTTTTCGTTTTAAAAATACCAGTTCCTACACCTAGCTGTTACTTATAAATACCAGTTTTATAAATCTGTTGCGATAAATACGCTCCACTCCAAGTCATTACGTGACCCACTGAACAAACTAAGCCTACAAATCAAACTGGTTATCAGAATGAGTTGTAGGAAGACAGTGACAGTTTCTTGCCGTTAGATTTTCTATAAAAGAGTAGGAGTTAAAACATAGGGCATTATTCAACTAGAAACTGAAAAAAAGCGCGGAATAAATATATTTTTTTAACAAATTGTATAACAACTCCTTAAATGCTCCTTCAGTATCCGCAATTGCTTAATTTGTATAATAATTAGTTAATTTATGCATGGCAGTATGTGTTTTTTCTAACGCGGACCTGGCTAACTACCACTTTCAAATTAAAAATTTGCCACCAAATATCTATAGATGTGCTTCGGCAGTTGTACTTGAGAGCTAGTCTCTCCACTAGGCTTAACGTGTCCGCCATCTTGGGCCACATCGTCACTCAACATCAGCTGAGATTGTGGTCATAATGCAAAGCCTACATGAAAAAAAATCCGCACGTGGCAAAGTTCTCATCACGTCCCAATACGAACGGTACATACAGGATCGCATCCAATTAACGACGCCCCGTTTTTTCCATTTAGCGCAGCCGGTTCGATGCCCCGGCTGAATCAGACCATGGTTATCACACCTATTGGCAAAGCGAGGTTAAAATGCTAAATTCGAATGAGTATGTAGAGATAATTAGATTCACCTAAATTAATATATCTATAACTGTTGTTTGCCCCATATGTTTTGAATACATTGTTTCTAAAAATGCCGTAAAAGGAAACTTTTAAAAGAAATATTAATAAAAATTAAATAAATTACAAACATATCTTTGTTTATTTTTGAATATTTCGTATAGTATTAACATTTTTTTTTTATTAAGCTACATATTCTTATATTTTACCAGCTGACCCAACAGACGTTGTCTTGTCCTAACTATGAATATTGAATTCAAATTGGTATAATTAATTTAAAAAAATATTATTCAAAAGCATAGTGTTTATTTCTTTAATGTTCCGCTCAACTTCTTGATTTTTTTCCTGCATAAGAACCTTCTCCTGACAAGAATTAGGACAACAAGAAAAGAATTGGCGAAATTGTTCCATCCGTTCACGCGTGATGCGATGACCAAGAGAAAAAGAAAATCATTTATATATACATAGACAGTAAATAATACTATAATCTAGCACAAAAGTGTTGGTAGATAGCACTTCTTCCGTGTCATAAAACGGTAAAGCTTAAAACATAACATGCAAGAGGTCGTGTCAAACGTCAAGGCCCCTGAGCTCCTCCAATTAAGGTTTCCAACGAAACAGACCTCACACTGACAGCCACGTACCTCCGCGCTTAATTAAAAACATCGCTTTGTTGATATTAAAAGAAACTTTTCCGAGAATGCATACTCACAACTAGTAGTTGGTAAATGATTTCGTGAATCACGTACAAATGAATGAGTCGGCTGCTGATAACTAGTAAATAGCATTGCTTTATTACCGAACATACACTTATATGTGTAGCATAATTATGACACAGGACACCGCTGGACGTTCGGACACTGCGAAATCGCCGTGGCTTCGAATCCAGCTTCATATTATGAAACCCTATGGTGCTTAAGATTTTTCTAATAGCCTTTGGGGCTAGCTATTACCTTTTAGATGAAAATCTTTTACTAAACACTGTCTTATAGTATTATTTCGATAAGCAGCTACATTTGTGACTTACATTTCCTTTATTGACCATTATGGGCTACATCGTCACTTACCATCTGATAAGACTGTTACAAAAATGTTAAACCTGTAAACAACAGTAAAAAACAGGTAATAGTAAGTATATTAGTTGGTTTACAAAATAAAAAATCAAACGAAACAAACTGGAATGTTCTGTATCCTGGTGACCTTAGACTGTTCTGTTACTGTACGGTAGAAAAACTATAAAAAAAAACATGTGAAACAGTGGAATTGCATCAGACCGGATCTGTGATTGATCGTTTACTGACGTAAGATTGTAAAGTTTGCACAAATACTTATATTCGAGTGTTTACATACAATAAAACTTCTACCACTAGCCACATGAATTAACTTCTCTGCTTTAGTTTTTGTGCAGGTTAAATAGTGAGTACTAGTCAAATAATATAATCAGGAGATAAAGTGATATGACGGTGGTAGTATCAGTCCAAGGCCAGAAGGCGGACAGGCCCAATTATCAAGCGAAGCGGCTCGAGTGACCGGCACGCAGTCGAGCCGTGTCCATGCTTGATTGAGGATGCGCTCTTTGTTCACCGACATCTATTAATGAATGGGTTAGGGTAAATAATATCGATTAGAGAATGAAACGTAGTACCAGTTTCTTAATTTGAGTTTACTGGTAGAGGTCTCTCCTTAATCTAGAGCGCTCTTGCGTAAGTAAAGAAGAAGCCTACAACCTTAATAACAATTTAACAATGAAACAATTTAACTAACGAGAAAACATATTTATCTGGAAATATTATCTTATAATAATGCAAAGAGCGCCCACTTTAGCGATTACCTCGTCCCGGAAATAAAAACCAATTGCTGCCCCTAGAGCTCATTTTTATTAGTCGTTACAGGCCACATTCGGAGTTCAGGATATTTCTCTTCATGTATACCATAGAAACCGCATGCGATAACCGTTTTCATTAGTCGATATAGCCCGCTTGCAGTTTGATAGATATTCGACATCGATTCTTTAAATAGCAACGCCCTTTATAAATTTGAATATAATGTCAACATATACAAATTATTTTTGTAAATTACATAAACAGTATATATTTTGTATAAAAACGAAACTGACTCATTTTAAAGAATTTTCTTTGTCTTCTTTCTACTAATTCCATATAAATTATATAAAAATGATTCCAAAACACTGTACAAAATTTCGCGATTAGTAGCTTATATATCCAGCTACCAAGGCTTGCAAACCGACATGAAAGCAATGACTAATACTTCCAGCTTTTGTTTTTGGATTGAGCTGTGCTTATCATCAAGCAGGTTGTGGTCATTCTGACGTACCGCTATAAAAATATCGTACATTCTGTATAAACACCCGAGACTAAAAACACGCAAAACAAATAATCATGATGTAATACATTGTAAATATTTATACTATTACAATAAATCTGAAAAGTGTTTGTTTGTTTGTTAATCGTCGCAAATCTCTGGAATTATCAGTTAAAATATTATTTTTCTACATGATAAAAATATTCATAGGGGATAGTATAAGGGTTTTCAGTAAAGTTAGAAACTTAACTTTTATTTCTAGGCGAAGAAAAACCGCGGCCACAGCTGATACAAATATATATACTAAGAATCTATCCAAGATAAAGCTTGATTACAACGATAGTAGATAGAATCAGACAGAAATACAAAGCGACACGTAGGAAAAACCTAATAGCAATCAGACTGGAGCCATTCTTAGCGTCAGGACCCTATCTTAACCTTGAAACGCCGTCGGGGAGATGAGACAATCGAAATTAAACCTAACAGTCGCGACCAATGCGCAACGGTCTAGTGAAACCTATAATCACTTTAATATTCATTGATATACACGTTGAATACTAAAGAATAAGAAAATTGGCGATACTACCAGCTTTGTCAAATTATATCAAGTTTCGGTTTCAACGTTACATCGTACAACGGTTACAACGTACACAGTAGTGTAATGTGTTGTGGACTGTAGTGTTGTGTACTATACTAAACTGTTATGTTCCGCAACTAATGGTTGTATATCCAGTATTCAAGCGAAATGGTTAAAATCTATGCTCCATAGGGCCGTGAAAATATGGCGATAAGCCATGTCATGGTAACCCACTTTTGATAGGGTGTTTCGAGATTATCCAGTTTATATTAAACTATCGACAGACCTTTTTTTTACCTTGGGAAATGTATTTATGCCTCCTCTGCCAGCCCGGGAGGACTGAGAAGGGTATGTGGGACTCACCCAGCGCTAAGCGCCGGGAACACCCACTAAAACCCCACGGTCATCTATCGCCTTCTTGGGGTGACGCGGGTCCGTGCATGCAATCACCTGCAGAGCGGCATAATAGTACCGGCGGCCCTTTTTAGTCTTTGTTTTTTTATATCGTGGCCCCTTTACCATCAAGAACAGAGTTTCTATAAGAATAAATCCTATCCATTCATATTACTTTTGGTATGTCTCACATCGTGGCGATTGTACTAGTGAATCTCACGACATTCCTTATGAAGCTCAAAATCTAAGAAATTCTAAATACAGTGTAAACTTCTTTTAACGTCACTCGATTTAACGACAAATTTATAAGACTTCGAAATTACCTGAATTTTATTGGTTTATCTTGTTATCCATACAATGATAACTGTTCCTTTTGAACTCTTAAGTGTCCCTACATGACATTTAGAATGTATCCAAAATATATAGTTTTTATACACAAAGTCAAAACATCACTTATAGTGTTACATATGGTAGACCAGTTTGTTCGCTCATCGTGGTCAATCAACAATCTTACAATGAGAGGAGTACTAATAAATGAACAACATGTGAATCACACATAAAAAAAACAAATTCATTCGCTATCAACTTTAAAAAATTTAAAACTACATCCCCTATTACAAGTATAATGTTTCTACATCAACAGCACGGCACGGCAAATCGTTTTGTTATTAATAATTCGAATATTTCAATAGTATAATATTGATTTTTAACTGAGACAGCAGTTAAGTTAACAATTTAAATTTAACAGCTGTTCGAAATTACACAACCACAGGTCAGTGAAACAACCACAGATCACTGATCTGTGTAAACAACCAAACTTGCCTTTGGCTATAACCTTATTAATAATTTTGTATGTATTTTATTATAACGAAAACTGTAAATAATTACTTTATCTCAAATAAAGTAATTAATCACTCATTTTCCGTTCTACAACCGCATTACAACTTGCCTTTGAAATCCACTTTTCATTTAATTTGTAAATATAAGACCAAGTACAATTAAACATATGAAACATGTTAGAAATGGAAAGTCAGAATAATTGTACTAAAATAAATATCCAGCTTTATATAAATCGTTAATGTTAAACATTGAATTCTAAGACTCGCGGATGAAGTAATCCAGTCACATCCATTTAAATAGAAAACGGGAAATATTTAAAATGTTGGAAAATACAACTGAAACGAATTTTAATAAATCTAGGAGGAAAATCCCACATTGACAATACAATACATATTATTAATTTGGCACGTTCGCACAAACACCACAATAAAATTTTAAGTAAAGCTGCATTCTACTCTACTAATTTTATATTTGCTGTTAACAGCAAAATTATTAGGTTACAAAAACCGAATTGTATTTGCTAGCGTTTGCCCGTGTCTTCTATCCCACGGAACTGAAATGTATTCTTCTGTGTCTCTCAGGTATCGACAGCTGATAAATACCAAACTTGACATGATCACCCGATGCTAATCTAACGAGAGACTGAAAACTTTGTCAAAATCTATTCAGACGTTTGAAAGTCCAAAAGGAATATACATATACACATCGTTTTTATACATTATATACATAGGTTGTTCTAGATTTCCATAGCCGATTTAATTTTACTTTTTGTACTAATCTTTTAACATCAAAGAAATAGTAGATATGTCTAAATATCGACTTCTAAATCACAAATTCAATTTATTATTGTGCACAACGGCTGGTAGAATATCGCCATGTTCAAATAGATATCTAGCCATTTCGACTATCGCTTTACTCTTACGAAATAAATAATTATTAAGGGGCCGATAATCTTGCATATGTAGGACATTTCGAAACATCATACTTGTTTTTACAATTAACTGGTAATGAATTCTGTAAAATAATAAAGTTTAGTCACACCTATATTTACATGTCACATATGCATAATATCCTCATCGATTTACTACCTATTCTATATATAAAACTTCACAATAAACGTATAAAATAGCTACACAAACACTGGAAATTAAACAATTAAAATTATCAAAAGGAAATTATATGTTGTGTACCAATAATAATTTATTTTATAAGCAGATTAGATACATAGAATCGACTCTCGAGAGAGCATTTTTGATACGATGATGGCTCAGTCGGTAGTGTGTACGAATGCCGCGTCAACGGACGTGAGTTCGAATGCACCTACAATGAACCTGAGCTTTCGATCAAGGAAAACATTGTGAGGAAATCATAGCATGTTGGTGGTAGTGTGGTTTCTAATGCCCGCCGGGCTAGCTACCACCCTCAAGTGGAAAATGTTCCACCAATACCTATAGGTATCTCCACTAGGCATAACGTTCGTTAACATAACATACACCATCTTGGGCCACGTCGTCACTTAACAGGTGAGATTGTGGTAAAATGTAAAAAAAAAAAGTTTCCCACGAAAACGAAGTCGCAGGCATAGGTAGTAGCGAAAATTATACAATTTAAACTATTAAAAGCAAATAATCTCTTGTGTATTAAGAAAGAACTTATTTTAAAACAGAAATAGACACATAGAATCGACTGTCAAGGATACATTTGCATGGAATGCATTCGGTAAAATAACAGAAACTCAAGACGTATTACCATTACCGTCCACTATCTATATCAACCGGCGACGTCTCGCAAGCGAGTTATTTGCTAATAGATAAACATATTTACAGCGACAGGTGTCTGGAAATTTTCCTAGCCAAGTACTTCTCAACTGAGTATTGAATCATTCCTCTATATGCTAACCTTATATCTTATAATCGTGTCTGAGTGGATTAAACCGCAATGAGAAAGTTAATAAATTTTTAAAATTTTTATTAGGATTCCAAATATGAATATAAACTTAAAATTTTCTTAGAATAAATACATATGTAATAAAAAGGTTAATATTGTTTACCTACAAATGGTTAATTAATACGTGTTCTATTTGTAACATTGTATTCCTTACAAAATATATAAAATTCTTGTATATTATTTACTACAGGGGTTTTGTAGAATCGCTAGAGCTCCCTTAATTCTTTGTCAAAATAAATGATCATTATAGCAATCATTTTAGGGCTTGTAATTTCCGACATTGACAAAATAATACAATATTAATGTTTTTTAAAGTGTATTATTATTAGGAAACTCCTCACATAGGAGGCGGTATCTTTAAACAATCTATTTAACTAATATAATAAAAGCTGTTAAATTATTACATTATATTTACAAATGAAATCTATTAAAAATAAACAATAAATTGTTTGGGTTTTTGATTACAATTATACACATAATATTCGTACGGGTGTGCCAGTAATTAACCAAACCAAAATAATCGAAACTAAATAATTTAATTCCCGTGTCCAAATCCGAAATCTTATATCTGTGACATTTCCACTATAGATACCTATAGATGTATCGGATGTAATCTATGGAAAGTCATAGCCAGTTAACCGTCTCATCAAACATCCAATTAGATTAATTCAAACGTCTAGCGAATCTAACAAGGTAAGTTATTAGATGAACCCTGGCCGAGGTCAACGAACTCCAGGGCCTGAAGGTAGATGAAAAATCGATAGAATCGTCTGTCCCTGTAATAATTTCCGTAAGTTGATAACGAAGTTTTTCTACGGGAAAGCATAAAATTTTACGAGTACCTCTTCATTCGAAGATCCAAGTTCGATGACTTTACACATTCATTCACAGTTCAGTATTGCTCAAATATTTACTGCTTTACCTAACAAAACATTAAAACTGTTGGCTCTAAATGAGAATTTGAATTACGAAATCACTTTAGTAATGTTTTTAAGCAATTTTATTTTGTAAGGTTTATTCACTTTTCTAATATCCTTTTGTATAGGTAAAACTTAAAGTTAGAAGTCTATCGCCAAGCACTTGATAGGTAATCTCACTACTAGGCGTAGCGTATTACCATCTAAGACTACATAGCTCCTTGACATCAGGTGAGATTGTAGACGAAGGTTAAACCTATAAAGTATAAAATACCCGTCAAGAATAAAACATGCAAATATACAGCTATACTTTCATATTGTTATAAAAATAGATAAAGATATCAAAAGATTACCCGTTTTCAATACGACATTTCGGACATCCTTTTGTAAAAATAGCCGTTCTTCAAAGCGATGTTTGCATTATAAGAGCGATTCGAAATTGGCAAAGGACTCAACAAAGCTCGTTTATAAAAAGCTTTAAAAAGAAATGAACAAAATTCTATACTAGTATTATAAAGAGAAAAGTTTTGTATTTTTGTTTGTGACGAATAAACTCAAGAATTACGGTACCGATTTCAAAAATTCTTTCACCATTAGGATGCTACATTAGCCCTGAGTAACATAGGCTATATAACATTTTATTTATGAATATGATTAAATAAAATTTTTGTTTTACGCGAACGGAGTCGCTTGCACAGCTAGTGCCATATAAAATAAGTGTACAAAAAAAAACATTGCAGTTATTACGCAATCCTTGAATTATTTACTTAACAACCTGACATTTCAGGTGATATTACACATGGTGTTCGCAACTCAGTTTAGCACAGGTTGATTATTATTCATAGGATATTATACATGGGTGTTCTCAAAAAGTGTTCCTATAGCGAATACAGTGTGCACATACATCAGTACATCGTGTACAGTGAGTGGCTCACGATTAAGCCCTTACATGAAAAAAAAAACCTTTTAATGTTTTGTCTTTCTTATTTACGGTTTACATTCATCTGCAAATTTTGGTATATTTTTTTAATGCAAGCAACATTAAGTACATGTGTTCTCAAAGTTATAGAAAAGTGTAAAGTTGTTATTAAATAATGTTCCGATACTATTTTTTTATGGAATAGGAGGCAAACGAGCAAGCGTATCACCTGAGGGTAAGTGATTACCGCCGCCCACAGACACCCACAACACCAGAGGAATCGCAGGTGCGTTGTCGGCTTTTATTGGAGGGACTGGTTCTCGGAACCGATTCTTGGAAAGTTCGGAACAAACCTAATGGTATTTGGCGTCAGATTTTTAACTTGAGGGTGGTAGCTAAGGGCATTAAAAAAACCTTACCACCATGCAATTATCAGCAAAGTTTACTTTGAAGTTAGAAAACCCACACTAAATGAACACCACGGGAACGGGAACGGGAACAACACGGGAATAACTCAACACGTCTCAAATTATAGATATGAATAATCAAATATACGTTTTTGATGGGAAGTGATCTCTGTTTTTGAAAAAACCTATGTCAAAGTTTTAAAAAGGAGATCATTTCGATTATTTAAGATAAGAAGAAAGTAGTTGCCGTCACAGCAAGATAGTTACATTTTCTAATTACTTGTTTTGAAAATGTTCATATAGTATACATTAGTCCATATATAACCATGAAATTATGTGGGTGTATAGAAATAACGTATTTGGAGGGCACAGTATACGACCTTGAACTTAAAAAGTTTCCTCAACGACCGACACAAAAATACTAAGTAACAATACCAATTTCCTGAAACTATAGCCAAACACGCAAACATATGACCGAAAACTTCGCACAAAACTACATTTATTAGGAAAACAATTTGTCCTACAAGAATTATACTGAAATCAAATTAATATCAATGTGTATAATAATATAGAATTTTGTCGTTATTACATGGCAATATTGATTATTTCTATGATACCTACTTTTATTTATCTTTACTAATATTTCTATGGCTGTTACGAATCTATATAAATTTTGTTCAATAATATTGTCTAGAACAAACTCAGTATAACAGAATGAAAGCAAAACCCTATCAAAGAGAGATGTATAGAGATACGGCCTTTGAGATAGAAATTTGAATAAGTATACCTTGTTTATAATTATACTATACTTATTTTATCATCATCAAAAACAAATTATATTAACTGCAGAAATATGTATTCTTAAATTTATTTATCAATTAAGTTTGTTACAAAGTATACCATATAATTTTGATTCCATAACCTAGCCAGTTTTAGTAACTTCATACAAATCAAAAATGCTTTATTTTCGCTTTCATCTTCTTTAACCCGATGCAAGTAAGCCTTTAAATAAAAATAGCCTATTTTGCATATCACTTAGTTATTGTTAACAAGTGATGTCGATTACCAATAATTTATAAGCCATAAATTCTTTGATGTCATAAACCTCCTTGAAAAAATTATATGTACAATGCATTAGCCGCAATGTTAGGATTCTAAAATCATCTCAAAATACCGCGGACATATGGTAATAAAAATTAACCTAATTCAAACCTACATACATACATACTATCACGCCTCTCTCCCATAAGGGTAGGCAGAGACCATATCCTTCCACTTGCTATGATCTTGACATACATCTTTTATCTTCTACTTTCATAAGCACCTTCATACATGCTCTTCGTTTACGGGTACTTTTGACCTGGCCTTTCTCCAGAACTTCCTCGATCTGATTCAAACCTATGACATCGTTATGCGTGATTGAATTAAATAAAATGCTTATAGACAACGTAACATCTTCGCATTGTTAAACAATGGCGTCGGTGTCACCTTGACACACCGGGCGGTCCGTTCCCGCGCAATCATTCAATTGGCGGGAAACCGGACAAGATGGCCGGCTTGACGTTTGTTAGCTACTAATGGCTCTGCGATCTGCATTATTGTACCCGCTAGTATCTGACCCTCTGCTGGTATCAATAAATACCTTCTATTTAAATAAAATGTATCATTTACAAAAACTTACAATGTATTTCAAACGTAAGAAAACATTTATATACATGTACTTTTCAGTGAAAGATAATTTTACAAATATTTGAGAGATTTTCAACTTACCGTTAGTCGATAACGATTACTAATTAAATTTAAATTAGCACATGTATGCAAATTAGTTTCGCTTAAACTTTGTTTTAACTTTAATATATTTCTTCATCGCCTAATTTAACTACCGGCAGTCGAAACTGGAACGTGATATATTATATTTAAGTTTGAACCTAATATGGAATCCTGTTCCTCCATAAACTAACTTCTATAACCCTTGCATTCTTTAACAAATCTGTTAATACATTTTCTTCACTTTTTTAACGATAATCTTTAACTACATAAAACTGGCATACACATATCAATTTCAATCTTTTACTTCTTGTTAATATATATTTAACTATAATAAATTTTACCCTCCTTAGAACGAGCAGTATTCTCCAACAGATGTAATGTTTTCTCGATATGTATTGATACTCAGAAGATAATAATATATGAGATCTATTTATAAATGAGCAAAAAAAAATAAAACAGTTCAGTACCTTTTATCTTGTGTGTCGTCAACATATTTTCTTTATTTTTTGGTAAGTGTTTTATCAATTAAAAACCGGTAATTTTCCCGCGTTTATAAAAAATTCATGACCTTTTCATTAGTAACTATTTTATAATCGAACTTCTACCACTGAGAAGACACCATAACATTAAAAAAAATTGAAAACATTTCATTAACAATAGGTACCAGTATCGACTTTGCTAATACGTCTGGTAAAAATAAGTTCTTGGTATAATATAATGTTTCTTTTGCGTAAAAAATGTATGATACATAAGGAATAACATAAAGATTTTTTACTTAATCTTTAGCAGAAATCGTCTATCATTAATGTTTTCAAACCCCGCCTTATGACCTTTAGTCCGTGTGATAAATTGCGGCCCAGAGAAAAGTACTACATCATTTCAAGAACTAGGTTCATAAAAAGCCATCATAGAACATAATATTTGGTAGATATTTTGGTGCTCCATGACTAGCCTTTTGATTATTCTACAAAAGGTACTTGATGATAAATAAATATCACATATATAAAATTAAATTATTAGTTCATAATATGACCAAAATGTCATGTGAGGTTAAGTGAGTATATGGCCTAAGACGTAACTAGCGAAGGGTCGGGCTTACAAATACCGTTTCCACAATACGTGTAATAAATGTGCTTACAAGCAAATTTTCCACTTGATGGGCGTTATGAAATTCCGTACCGCCATGCTATAGTTTCATCGCAGTATTTTCAGGCTATTAGGATACGAATTTGAAAAGTCGTATGTAATAAAATAATTACATTTATAGCGATGCTATTTTTTAAAAATTGTTTATAGTTTATAGTTATAGGTTATGAAGTTATAAGTTTATAAGTTTACAAATTACATAAAGGAATAGTTATAGGTATAAAGGTATATAGTTTTAGGTTGTGGCTACAATCTCACCTGATGTTAAGTGATGATGTACAGAAGCTGGTGAATACGCTAAACATGTGGAGGGACTGTCTTTCAAGTAGAACTGTCTGAACACACGTATAAGTATTTGGCAGCAGATTTTCAACTTCAAGGGGTACCTAGCCAGGAAGTCATCAAAAAAAGCGCTACCACCATGCAATGGTTTCATCACGATGTTTTCCTTCACCGAAAGCTCAAGCACATTGCAGGGATTCGAACTCACGTCCTTGGACGCGACGTCCGTATACGCTATCACTGAGCTATTTACGCTTCGGCGTCGCTTATTTGACTAGTAGGTTACATATTAAAATGTATACTACTTACTTTGCCCATTATAACATATATTACAGAAATTAATACACGTAAATGCCATACACAATATTTATGCCTTTAACTGATGTTAATTATTAAAAGTATCAATGACAAATATAATCAAATTAACATGTAATCTTATAAAGGAATCGTTATTTACCGATCATAGATCAATATACAAGTTTTCTAAGAAGAATCTGTATACATAATAACAACTACAATAGTATGCAACGAACTGTGAAATTAGATGCTTCCAGGAAAATGACGCGAGCTCACCATATGCCACGAGACGCCTTGTTTAACCTCGCAAAGGACGAGGGACATTCAAAAAGAAACGAGCTTATCAAGCAACAACAAAAACGCTGTATACACTCTCAAAGATAAGAGCTTGTATCTCATTCAATATACATATCGCAAAACTATCAATTGCGTGTTTGAATAAAGCAGATAACAAGAATCAATAAAGCATTAGTAAATGCCTTCATTTTTTAAATAAAGCCGCTGCTACCGACATCTAGTGTCGAATAGCTGAACCATGCGATTGCAACGCTCTTTTAGAAGTCCCTTTCAGGAGCAAAAAAAATTACAAAATTATGCAGTCATATCAGGAATAAAATAATCACCATTGGCACAAAACTGTTCTTATTTTAATATATTTTTTTAACGTAAAACTAGTTCAACATGTGTACAAAAAGTTCTATTCACCATACAAAGTAGAAGTGGTACATTGTGGTAGTAATAATGCTTAGTTACGATCATAGATGTCGCTTATACGTGTGATACATGTTTCTAAAATAATCGTACTGAAAATTTTACCTAACGAACGCGAATATAAGTTGTTATGATTTCACATCTTAATTACATCAGATTTACAGAATATCTCTCATACAAAAAATGAACTATTCCCGACATATAAAAAAAACATTAACACAAACAAATGGCGCAGAAAATGCTGATACAATTTTTTTTTGTCATGGTCACCAATATTATACTTGTTTTAGATTCTGTATAAATGTATATTTATATATAAATTGATGTTGGTATGTACGAAATAAGGTTGGCAACCGATTACCATAAAGATTGTCAAGTATTTTTCATGGAGGTTTTTATACAATCCCTATGGGTGACAGATGGCGCTGTGTTCAAAGTATGTAACCAATAGAAAGGTCAGGACAGTCTGCTGGGGTAGCTAATTTCTTGTTATGAATAATTATGTTTATATGGATAAAGTAATAAACCGATATTGATTAAATCTCTTGGCAAGATTTTCCCGAACAAACGAATCTAACATCTCACCTTATGGTAAGAACTATGTGGCCTAAGACGGTAGACAAGATAAGTCTGCTGGAGGGACTAACTCCCAAGTGCAACTACCGGAACACACCTATTAGTATTTGGGGGTAAATTTTCAACCTGACGATATTAGCTGGCCTGGGGGTCATTAGGAAAAATCCCTACCACCATACTATGGTTTTATAACGACATTTTACTACAGCGAAAATTCCTTGGAGGGATTTCAACGCCAACCATTGACGCGGCGTCCGTGCACGCTACGACTGAGCCTTATATGCAGTTATTGAAACATTATTACGATTACGATTTCCAATATTTTCTATTTCAAATAGGCAATAGGTTCAGATCTCTGTCCGTCGATCAACGGAGTGTCCGAATACTTCCACCACCTCTCGGCTATAAAGCTTTTTTCTTAATAGTTTGTAATAGATTTTAGAGTTATGTCCACAATCTCATGTGGTCCAAGATAGTGGACACGCTAAGTTTAGCGGATGGACTGGTTCTCTAGTGCAGCTGTCGGATTACACTTATAGTTATTTGGCGGCCGATCAACTTGAAGGTGGAAGCTAGCCAGGCAGGCGGGCATTAGAAAGTATTATCACCAAAAAAAAAAAAACACACCTAGTAGAATGATATCATTCGCAGTACTGGGGCAATATATAATTAAACGTTTAAATAAACTGTAAGCAACACGGGCCTATTTGCGAGGCTACAATAAGCAACATTATATTATCAACGACGATAAAAACGGAGCTATCTAATTTCACATGTGAATGCAAATGCTAAACACGCGCCTACGATCGTGCATCATTGATAAAAACCGTTGCCGATTACGGCACTTTGCTATTGTACGGCGACATTCGAATACAGAAAAAATTTAATTCCTTTTTATAGTAATCGAAAAACTAGCAACTCATCTGGGCTCATTGCTATCATACTTTTTATCGTGTTGGATAATTGCTATGCCAGAGCAGACCATGAAAGGGGCGTGCGGGAAGACTCATCGGGTAACAAGCACCTAAATATCCAGAACACCACGAGACTCGAACACCAGATGTTACCATAACCAGAGAGAGCGTTCACGCTTCTTCTAGACCAGGGATTGCGAACCAATGGCACGCCCCAAAAAATTTTCGGCACGCCACACAATATATTTAGGCACACTCTCTATAAGAAAAAAATTATGTACTGGAAAAAAAATTGAAATTTACTCAAACTAAGAAAATGTAATCTTGAAAAAATTATTGACAGTAACATAAATAATGTTTAATTTTTAGTTAATTAACATAAATTTTATTTGACAAGCAAATAAAAATGGCAATAACAAAATTTTGCAAACATGGTATTTGTTACCTGAGACATTGTAAAGTATATTTTTTTTGCAGTAAATAAAGAGTTTTGAGTTGTTAGTAAGTTTTATATTTTCCCAATATTCACAAAATCTAAATTATTTGACGGCACGTCTTTAGCTTTATTAATCATCTATATATCTATATCTATATATATATATATATATATATATATATATATATATATATATATATATATATATATATATATATATATATATATATATATATATATATATATATATATATATAAAATTAATCACCGAAATGTATCTTCGCGCATAACTCCGAACGACGGTATAAATTGAATAATTTTTTTTTTATTATATTCGTTATTGTCCGTGTGAGTCCCACATACCCCTCTTAGTCCCCCCTGGCTGGGAGGGGAAGCATAAATACGTTTCCACACGTAAAAAAAAAACAGTCATTTTTATATCGCATAATATAAATAGTGAGGTGATGATAGCTCAGTTTGAAGTGATAGCTGAGTTGGTATTGTGTACGGACGCCGCATCAAGGGACGTGGGTACGAATCCACCTACATTTAATTCATTGGAGTTATAACCAAGTTTCATTCAATAACCAAAAGAAATTAAAAACGAAAACGATATTAGATATAACCAGTTCTATTGATCTTAACAAATTGATATAGGAAGGTTGGTTAAGATTGATTATAGCTAATCAAGATGTAAAAACATATATAGAAATCGGTCAAACTGTTTTTGAGTATTAGCGAGAAAAAAGAACATAAATTTTAGGTGATATACGAAGTACACCGGGTTAGCTAGTTTCTTTACAAAAAACGGCACGTTGATACATAAAGGTTCGCCGCCTCTGTTCTAGACTGTCATACCTGCCTGCAAGTTTCTTGACAGCCGGATGATATATTACTGGCGATTCCCGAAACGAGATAGTCAATAGAGTTTCTGCTGTATTAGGTTGGTCATAATATCCGTTACATTGTTGGTTATACGCAGACCGATCCCCAATCACGATACGCCAAAACCGGACACTATGTCAAGTGTAGTCACGATCTAATCACACTCCAACTACATTATATGTTTAGTGATCACTTTAGGATACATTTTAATTCTATATATTTTTTCCAAATATACTGTTGAACCCCGTTTTTGGTAGTCGAATTCCTTCTGCTCTATAACATATCTGATTGTTATAAACACCCTAAGTTAATTTTAAATTTGACACCTAAATGTTAAACGTTAAAATGTAGAGAAATAAACTTCAAACTATACCGACGGTTTACATGAGCCAGTAAACGGAGTGACGTCGATGGGTGTTGTACACGGGGCATTACAAATTGAAAGTCGTACTAATAATACATTGTGTTATTTACAGCATAGATAAATTAACACGGTAATTGTGAGTCGTTTAGAAAACTAAAATACATTCTAAAGCCGTACTTTCTAACCAGGGAAGCGCGGAACTCGGGAGAGACGTGGTCTCTTGTTTAATATATATTGGGGTGGCTCAAAAGCGATTTTTTTTATATTTCACGTCTCTTAAGAATATATGTTAGTTTAAGAGGTCGCTTAAAATAATTGAACATTTTCTATTATTAAAATTATTACGATCCGGAGATATTGAAGACGATATTTTAATCTTTAAAGGTCGTTCCAGATTTTTTTTAATATCTTAGAAGAGTACCTCAGACCTCTTTGAAGGACTTCTCAGTATGAATATTAATGACATTTAATTATTTTTTTAAAGTTGACATACTAAAGAATAGAAATAAGTACAAGGGGAATGCAATTTAAATTTTCGAGACGATTTTCACTATTAAAATGTAATTGGCAATTAATAATTAATTTATCGAATTTTTTTTAAAGTATTAAGAAATTTGAACGACCCCTTAATTTTTTTGACCTATGCTTTGGAGTGGCCTCTTAAAACATGATAAACTAACATATTTTTGTAAGACACTCGAAAAAAAAAGGTTTTTTTTAGCCACCCTAATATATATATATACATATAGACTAGCTGACCTGGCAGACCTTGTTCTGCTTTTTCGAGTAGGCAATCACATCAACTATAGCGTCATCTATATAATCTCTTAACGTGATAATAGGTATCCTATCTCCCAAGTTAGATAAAGCTGGACACAGTGACTAAAATTTGATTAAAATCGGTTCAGTAGTTTAGGAGTTCATCGCGGACAAAAAACTTGACACGAAATTTTTATATATACAGATATATACCAATATTTACGTAATTGAATGACTCGATTTATGTTTATTTCACGTTAGACAGTAAGGACGCTATGATTTTAGCATGTTTTAATTAAGGGATTTATTGGCCTTTTACCCGTCTACGAAAGATGATTTAAGGGTTCGTGAAGACGTTTATCTAAGGGAAAGGCAAGAACGACCACACTCGCCGCATTTGAACTTATATACTATCTGACGGCTTAGAATTAGTCCTAAATCTACACCAAGGAATTTAGTGCTATAATTTTATCGGATAATTTTTATTACTCTTTACGCAAACGAATGTAGAGAAAACAACTTGGCGAGATGGTTTTTATGCTAAACATTTAAAACAACACGATACTAATTTTAAAATCAATTTCATTAAAAATGTAATTCGTTGATTAGGACCGCGTTTATTTCTCATTCATCAAGAAGCCTTTCAACGAACTCTCTCGCGGGTATAAACAAAAATGTTTACTATTATATCGAACAGTAAGGCGAGGCGAGTCGATTGCTTCAGTTTGCACCGTTGAATAGGAAATACTATCAACACATTTCAACAAACACTACTAGTTAAAATTTGTACTGGTAATAATAGATAGAGTGCAAAATGTACTTAGCGAAACTAAGGCACTAATAATTTACATTGGACATTTACATTATGACTTACAGTTGTTGATAAATGATAAAATTACCACCATTTTCGGCCACATCTTTACTTAACATCAGGTGAGATTGTTGCTATAACATTAAACGTAAACTATAAAAAGAGTGTGAAAGCGCTGTCACTGGTATCAGTCAATACTAAGATTTTAAAACAGTTGTGGTGTTGTTTTAGTGAGTATTTGATAGTGCTCAATACCAGATGAGTCTTCCCACAGGCCCCTGTCGCCTTGGCCAGAAGCTGGGTAGTGCGTATACACATAGCGGTAATCTTTAAAGGAACTATTGTTCACTACGTTAATAAAAAAAAAGGATATAATAACAACAATGAACGAACACAAAATAACAACCAAAACTAAGTTATCTATATTAATATTATATACAAGAAAAGATTGTATTCGATAGAACAAACAATTAGGAAGGCTTTAGTCTATCTAAAATCATGCTACCACCAATAGGAGTAAATCTGTATTGATAAGAGGTACACAAACGGGCAAAAATTATTAAATAATTTTTAGTTCCGCGCGAACGAAGTCGTGGACACAGTTAGTATTCTTATATAGACAACACATAGGATATATTTAATCCCATTCACATATTCATTCTAACAGATCAGAAAAAAATATACTGATAGAATAAAATAACTTTTATGCCGTCCAATTACGTTATATAATTAAATTACACTGGGAATGCGCAAATCCGAGTACAACAAGTACGTGATCCCGTAAGTCGGTTCATTAAAGCTGAGCGTTTAAATAGGGGTTGTCAGCCATTAAAATCAGATTTCCCAGAATAGACGAATAAAATAACAAAGCAGCATCGAACAGAGCTTTAACAAATCCCGGATCTGGCAACATTTAGCAGAAATATAATTTGGTTTAAAATTTTATAAAATTGAATGAAATATTTACGCGTATACCACCGTTGAAAAAGATAATAGTTTGTCGATATGTTTGTTGGAAATAAAATGTGGAATTACCGATACGAATCCATTTTCAGAAAAGGGAAAAGTAGGTTGAGGGACACGATATTAGTCTATGTTTTATGGTTAAGTTGTATGACTAAAACGTACAAGGTCATGGTGGATGGCTAAGTTATAAAATAAAGACAGGAAACACTATAAATATATCCCACGTGTAGGAACACATTAAAAAATATATTTTTTATTAAAAAAAGAATTAATGCCGCAACATGATTCGTTCATGGTTCATTGGTGCAAAGGGCGCGAAATAATATCAATTAATATATATGTTCAATATAGGAAACGAATATAGTAAAAAACGGGAGTTCATTTTAAAAACAAAGTTTTGTATTCCATTCTACAGACAAAAATCTAATTTATTAAGAAAACACATAAATTTTCCTTTAAAGTATTTACTCAAAAACGAGATGAAAATGCTGATTTTATTTTATTTGTAGTAAAAGCTGTTGTAGGAATTTACCTTAAAAAATTGTTTTATTAAAAAAAAGTCGACAGGCAGGCTTGAATTAAAAATGACTGATTCAATTAACTACGAAAGCGCTTTTCAAACTATAATATAATAGCATATAGTTCATAGCACAACAATATCGCGCACCGTACATTAATTATGGACACGTTCACACTTAACTGTAATATGTATTATTGATTTACTATACGCTATAAAATTAAGCGAGACGCTGTGCTATATCGCGTTCCGCCTTTTACCTCCTCCCTCACTCCAGACTAGACTAAACTATCCAGTATTAAATCCATTGTATCGCTCGTATGGACACTCTTCAAAGATCGCGGTCAACTGAGCTTACCATATATATAAGCATTTATGCTTGCGTTTATATCACGTATTGTGAACGCAATGTCATATAGTATAGCATTGAGTATTTATTTGCTCTACTATATAGCACAATAGTATAGCATAGTCTGAAGTGAGCCTTGGGAATTAATTGCGTGGCGTAACATACGCAAGATGCGCACGCGCCTCGCGACTGTACGATGTACGGCGCGGGCTGTACGCGATGACGTCACCGCGGAAGCTAAGGACGTGCCGCACCGCACCGCGTCAGGCCGGCCGCGGCGCAGGTGAGTAACCTTTCTATTGTCATATCGACCGCGACAACACCGTACGAGACTATATTTGTACCACCAGGAAAAGACATGCCTTATATCGGACATTCATTGAAACTGCAATAGGGATATCTAAAGTAAATTTATTTTTTAAGTATGTACGTAAGTATCGTGTGATGAACCCGAACTTTTGACGAAGGCAAACATCATTGAGGAACCGTAGTATAGTGATAGTATATATTCAAACATCCATTTGACTAGCTTATTCAAATTTTTTCTGTCAAACATTTACAGGTACATTCGGCCAGCGGAACTTGAAATCCAGTCCTGTTTTAAATTGGCCTTATCATATCGTCACTTATCAATCGTACAAGTCACTGACATAATACTAAACCTATAAAGAATTTAAAAAGAAAGTAAAAATATTTCAGTCATTTGTAACTTTTTTCTAAATGAACCCAGGTATTTAGCGTGTAGCTTAGCGGTTGTGAAGTGCAGTGCGAGGTTGATATACTTATGATCAGATATATCTTCAACCACATCTGTACGTACACCTGTATTTAGTGTACAGTTCATAGAGTCCAATAAAGAAAACTACAATTTACGGCATCTGGCTTTTATTCCTTCACATATACATTATAGTGATTGTGCAACAATGATAAATACTGTTGCAAGTTACGCCATTTTACTATTAAATCATTTAACTTATTTCATTAACCCAGAACCAACAGGAGGACCGAGAAATTTACAATTTATCACCGAAGATCGCTGTCTTACCGGCTTGTAAACCTACCAGTACCTAGATATATAAAAGATAGATTAAGTATCTATCACTATATGCATGGCCATCATGACCGAGTTGGGTACAGATCACTATAACTCGACTTTGACTATTCGATACGCCGATGAAGTCAGGAGTTGAACCTGATGGTAGCTACCAAGTGGCACACAATTATCATGAGCTACTTCCCAGTAATACCATTTCATACTAAGTTACTACAAAAAGCTACATCTTAATAATGACCGTAATAAATGAAATTCGGTTATCTTTCTTTTAACAAAATTTATAGCACAAAAACTTGCTCGGTCCTTTGAATTTCGTTTTGAAGAGGAATGTATACTTTAAATATAAATTAGTTTGAGATCAAACGTAGAATTAATTAGTTTTTATAACAAAAACAACTTCTATAATAGCTTTTTAACGCTTAGAGTCTAGGTAATTCTAAAGGCACTCTGGAAAATGTAATGTAGATTTTATGGTCCAAGTTGTTTGTATAATTAACAGCTGCTTTTGAACTGGATGGATTAAATGAGATCAAACTTAATATTATTTAAACTGATATCATCAATACAATAACTTCGAGGATCCAAAGTACTCATTTTCCCACAGTTCCGAAAACGACGGTTATTGGTAATTTTTTTATCCCACAATATAAAAAGCAAAAATGATTTCTGTCATAAAATCTGTTCACAGCCAGTATATGATTATTATATCACAGTTATATAGATAAATATATCATACTATTTTGGATTTTTATTGACATTTAATTAGATTTACGAGCACAATGGCGTATGCAAAACCCATGGGTACCGTGTCAGATACAATGACATTGAAGACAAAAAACCACGTAATTGCGCGTACTTGGCGCATAGCCATCGCTTCGATATGGCGCGTGCAATTGATTTTAATCGATTTTGTACAGGAAATGTCGTAACTAGGTGTCAGACCTCTCCGGGTTACATCAATTTCAGAGTTACAGTAGATCATGAAAAATATCAAGAGACAATGGCAATCATTTTGAAACATTGTCAGTGGTGGAATAACAAATGTGTCGCCTAAATCAAATCACTACCTATGCTGCATTTCATCCAACGTTAAAAATGATTCTTCTTTCAGTGGTGCAATAGCGAAAACGCAAAAAGTAGACTACTATCTTTTGATTATATTAGGCTAGTATTAGAGCAAGATACAGTTGAAATTCAGCGCCATGATAATTTGCCGTAGCACATGTTGAGAGCGGAAGTCCTTTTTAATATTGAATGAAGTATTATTTTAATAACATCGCAACAATATAAATGTGTTATATTTGAATTATAATATATATAATTGTATAATTATTGTAAAGTTAATGTGGTAAATTCATGTACCTACATATGTAATATTTATGTTTCTTTTTCTTTTTCACGTTCTAATAACTTTTAAATGTAACTAGTCAGAACTTTTAATAAAATGTATACAGATGGTAGTGCATCATTCTTAAGCAAGTATTCAAGACACAGCAATTCAGGGCTATGTTCTTAGATTATGAAGCAAGCATTGATGGCTCATTAGTTTGGCTCTCTGGAATAAGTCTGAGATTATGGTGAAACGTAACAGTAACCGATGGCTTTTCCTAATGCCCACCTGGCTAACACCCTCAAGTTGAAAACCCGCCGCCAAATACCTATAGATTTGTATTTGTATTTGAGAAATAGTCCCTCAAGTAGTTTTAGCTTGTCCACCATTCTGCGGCAAATCGTCACTTAACATCAGGTAAGATAGTGGCCATAAATCCAAAATCTATTAAGAACAAAAAAAAATGCCTAACACCATCTCGCTTAATGCATTACCATTTAATGCAGTAATTAAACTACAATGTGTATAGTAGTAACTTAACGTTGTTAAGACCCTGTGTGCTACGTAACTTACGACCCTTAAATAAATTCATGTTCAATGAAGTTAAGAAACTTATCCTATCACGCAGTTGAAAAGGAGCGACAAGCGCCGGCAAAGTAAAAACTTTCTCTCAATTGCAAATTAAAATACGACCTAACAAACCGCATTGAGAAAGCTAACAACATCTCTTTTAAATTTTAAATGAATTGTACAATTCCGGTACTTTCGGCTTTCAATGTAATCTTAGCTTAGGAAAATTATTTAACAACCGGGTATATACCTACGACAAGGTTCGATAGACACTCATCGAACTCGTCTGTTACTTTAGTGTTCTAGTAGAATTGTTTTAAAATAAGTTCTAAAGCTAGCTCTAAGACTAATATTAAAAACGGAAAAGTTTCTTTGCTTGAACGCGCTAATCCAAACTACAGGTCGGATTTCAAAAAATCTGTTTATGTATTTGATAGAGCAATAATAGAGGAAAGCTTTGGGCTATTTAACATCACGCTACCACATATAGGAGCAAATATGTATTTAAAATGTACAAAAACAGGTAAAAATTTATAAATACAATTTTAGTATTACGCGAACGGAGTAGATTTTTCTTTACAATACAATAACGGTTATATAGGATTATTGGGTCTTCCACATTTTTTTAGTGCATCTAGTATGTTTGCGATTGTACATGTCGATGATTTCTATGCTATTAGGTGAAAGAAAATTGGATATATAGAGAGTAAGTAGACTTTGCGATAATCCTAATACAATTATGCAAGCACTCACAGGTTTGCATAATAATCCCTTTACGAAACATTGGCTATAGGTCGTTATAATTTCAGGCTGGTTTAATGTTGTCTTAACCTCTATTAGTATAACTGTATAATATTACATTTTTTAATTTTCTAATCATCAATTTATTACTTTCATTCTTTTGTTTAGTTTAGCGTGTCTACCAATTTGGGCCGTATCGTCACTTAACATCAGGTGCGATTATGGTCATAACGCTAAGCCTTAACTATAAAAAAATGTAATAGAACTCTGTTATCTATTAACAGATAAAAAATTATAACTTTTTTTTTCTATTAAATTATTATAATAATTATAATATTAGTATAGAGGTGCACACTATTGGCCCTGCTTTTATAAATAAATAAATTCCACTTATTTGGACGGTTTACGGAGATTGTCGTTAAACCGAATGACGTTAAGCTTACACAGCTCTTTATATAAGGCTAGTTTATATCCACGATCGGATTATCGCGTGTAAAGCATATTTATTTATCCACGCTTTAATCTAGTACACGGCACTGTTAATAATTGTCGATTACGTAAACCGCGAACCGAGCAGAGTGCAACGTTTATGCAAGCCGTTGTTACAATTGCGTTTTGCGGTCACAATTTTTCTGCCTCGTTCACATACGTAGCAAGTGTACCCATTTCTTTTCTTGTATTAATTTACATACGTCTAAATGAAACCAAGATAGTTTTATGTAAGTCGTTTGGTGCACGTCTCTAAATAGCGTGGAACTGAGGTCCTTTGTGACGTTAAATAAAGTTTTTATTTGTCAAAGTTGCGGTATTATAAATACAAGTAATACTCATTTATATTTATTTCTAATAGAAATGTAATAAATAGTGCAATTATTTGCGTGTATATTGAAGTCAATATATTTTTTCCTGCTATTAGCGTTGTGGCCACAATTTCATCTGTTGTTAAGTGACTATGTAGTCTTAGATCGTGGAAACTCTAAGTCAAGTGGAGGAACTGGCTCTGAAGTGCAACTGCCAGAACACACCCGTATATATTAGAAGGTAGATTTTTAACTTGAGGCACTAGATATTACTATAGGCACTAGATTAACTTGTGATAGGCACTAGAAAAAGCCCTTCCACCATGCAATATTTTGTTTGTTTTGATTTTTGATGCTTTTTAAGACAATCAAATAATATAGATTAAATCCTATTTAATAATTTCATGGAAAATGGTTTTTGTAAATACACTAGCGCCCCGCTCCGGCTTAGCACGGGTAACACTAACTATTTATAACCAGATGCCAAAAGAACAAAAATAATCTACCAAACAGCATAACCCGCTAAGCTAATCCTAAGGCTGCCTGAAAGATCCATCAAAATCTATGGACATTTATGATTAAAATTACATTAAAAATTCGATTGGTTACGACTACAATAATACATTAATTTTCAACGTCAATATTATAATAAAGCGTATTATAGTTGGAACGATACGCGGGAGACAATAAATCAAAAGATCTTTGACAAACAAGTATCCAAACAAATGGTTTGACTGCGTGAATCACCTCTGCGAGTCGGTCAAGTTCGCGCCCCCGTGATGCGCGAATAGCTCTGTACCAGACTGTGGGCGGTGTTTTACGATCTAGGAATGAGTGACACTGGTACATTCGGTAGAGAATAATTTCGGCATTCGCATTAACTCCTATTAACAATCATGTTGAATTAAACAGTGATTATTAAAGGCGTAGCAGAACTCCGAAAACTTTTGCATACATGAGGCATTGCATAAAACACCATTCTATAAATACTTACTAATATGATAAACGCGACAGTGAGTTTGTTTGTTTATTTGTTACGCTTACAAGCCTAAGCCGCTGAATATATTATAATGAATTTTGGTATAAAGATAGATGAGAACCCGGAGACGGTGATAGGCTACTTACACCCACGAAAAACTTATTGGAAATTGTGTAAAATCAGAACTTTGTATGAAACTTTTTATAGCCTAGCCGATTTATTTACTAACCCGTACATAAAATCTAGTCTAGTTTGAATCGACATATCTAAATAATATCGAGCCTTTTTTAGGAAAAAATATCGTAAGCGGCAGAAATCTTCAAAATGTGTTTTATTATAACCTAAAAATTAATTTTGCAAATTAGTAGTTAATAACCACAAATTTATTAGATCAGTTTTTAATTATGAATAACAAGTCATAATTTTTATAAAGATACCATAAATACTTTTTAATAGGAATGAAAAAACTATTTCCCGTAAATAGTGTATATTGTCGCTAACGTTTTTTTAACCAACGATTTTTTTAGCTAACGATATACAGAAAAATTCAGTTTCTTTGACGGTCAATCACATCAAAACTGTTGAACGTATCGAGATAGGACTGACCAATCGAAGCAGATACGTTCGTAGATAGATCTTGGCTACTTCGCTTTTGGATTCCATAGCAGAAACGGGTGGGAACTGGGTGATGGCTAGTTTTAATATACTTTCACCCCACTGTTTTTTAAGAATAATAAACTTATAAAAGTTTGCAATAAGGTTTGCTTATACAAGTACATACAGACATTTACGAATTTTTATTATAAATTTATGAATGTCCACCGTCGATCCAAACGCAACTCGCATTCTCAAAGCGAAATAAAAATGACGTAATATATATTAATCAGCGTAATTACAGTTTACTGTGCGTGCAGTTGACAAGTAAAGAGATATTAACCTCAATTACAAATCATCAGTGGATATACGTTAGCGTCAACTGTCCCATCATTACGCTGTCGTATAACTAACATTCTACGTCAACATCTATACTAATATTATAAAGAGGAAAGATTTGTATTTTTGTTTGTAACGAATAAACTCAAAAATTAATGGTCCGATTTCAAAAATTCTTTTACCATTGGAATATTATGCCAGAGTAATATAGGCAATAAATTTAGTTAATTAATTTTCAGTTCTAAGCGAACAAAGTCGCAGGCGCAGCTAATAACTAATTAGAATTTCTGTAAATATTCCTTATTAATTACTAGAACGATAACTATAATATCTCCCGGCGACAATACTATTTATTTAATGACACGGTAAAGTACACTCCACGTAACTCACGCATGTGGTTATCATAAACAAAAAGATTCCATATTTATTACTAGAACTAAACATTATTTAAATTGCTCTGGAAGCATGTATTTTTGTTTACATGGATAGTACTAAAGTACACTACACCTAATACATTTGGTTATCATACACAAAAAAATTAAATCTGACTAATAGGTAAGGAGATAAACAAACAAACAATAATTTTCTCAGCTTTATTATATTCGTATTGAACTATATATGTATAGGATGAAACTCGGTAACCGTCTCCTATTCAAATGTTTCAGATGTTTTAAATCTAATCTAGCATTATAAATGCTCATCATGAAATTTTGCATAAACGTTGGCAAAGATACAGTATAAAGCATAGAGTACTTTTTATTACAAAAAGAGTACTTCTATGTACTCTTTATGCCAAGGACTGGAAACTGCTGCCGCACTTCTTCTAGTACCAACTCCGTTTCTAAACCTATTGCCTCCTTCGTTTTCATCGTCCTTTAATAAATTCTAAAAGTACAAATAAATAACTTAAAACTAAGATATAACAGTGATTTTCAAGATAATTTTTTATATCAATTTTTATTTTATTATTATTATTTATAAATTATACCTAATTATTAACATGAATCCATTATAAAATAACTTCATGAATATATTTCTACATAGGATTTATAGTAACATGAATTTCAATTAACCATATCTTCGATATATTTTATTATTTACATTAGATGATGTGACTTAGGTCATTGACGTAAACTCAAAGACTTTATTCCAAAAATCACCTAAACGCGCCTAAATAATCCATTAAAAAAATATTCACTTCAAAATAATATTAAACCACAAAAATAAATCAGAATATATTAGTATGACTAATAATTGTCTGATTACAATGAATAAATCACGGCGGATTTTATTTTCTACGCAGAAAATTTAAGCTAATTTGAAACCGCCCCCAAGAAACCGTTACCAGTTTGTCTTTATGGGGGCGGAGGGCGGTAGAGGTTCAAGTTAAAATTTACATAATTTTATTACATTCACAATGGGGTGAGATTTTCAGCAGGCCGCAGGTGTTCAATTTAGACCGGGGTGTCACATTGATCTATCGTATTGAATTCTGTTACATCGTTCGACAAATCGAGAGAGTACAAGCTTTTGTAAACGATACCGTATTGAACATCCTAAAGTATACTTAGGTAATTACAGTTTCAGAATCATATTATTAGACAAAATTAATGCCTAAGACACTACATATTACATGAAAAAATACAGGGTCATTGATAAATGAAAATGGATGATTGATATGAACATTTTTGACACTATTGCTTGAATATTGATTTTAACACTATTGTTGAATAGTAAACGATAGCCTATATATATTTTAAGTTTTCACAAGTTTCATGGCAAGTTTAAATAGTAAGATAATTGTGTTTTTTTCTGCTTTTGCTTTACAATTTTGTTATAAATTCTTATTCCACTGCTAGTATTCAATAAAAAATAATATTAAAAATCTGCAAAAATCATTTTTTCGCGGGATCTCAATTTCTTGTCATAGTTTTCGGTTTTATGCGTGAACTTACAGCATTTAGCCATATGTTGACAACACATGACTTAATGATGACAACGATCATACGCAAACACATGTTTAAAACTAAATTCATGTCACAAGTCTCAGGAACTGCTCGGAGTTTCCCTCTCTGCCATACGATGAACCCAGCAGCCGCATGATGAATCCATAGATAGCTTAAAAGTTCGTCTCATATTAGTGACATTTTACATGATAAAGATTGACAATTATTTATAATTGAAATAAATTATTAGATACTCTTTGGCATAATATGTTATTTGACTCAAAAACACTTGAGACAGTTTTAACAAGGCACTTGATAAGATTTGCAAAATATCCTATCAACCTACATGACATGGACATCATTGCATATAAACATAGGTTACCTATAAATAAGAGGAAGAAATCTACCAAAATTAATTTAGACGGCATTTATTTATTAGAATTTATAATTAAAACTTTGCAACTCTACAAGTACCAAGTTCGCAATTTTAGAAAGTTACGCATATTTTTATAAGCGCAATACACCACCTCAATTTAAAAAGCATCAGTCAGTCACCCACTCTCTCGGCTCCATAAAAGGAGACTTGGCTGAACGGGGACGTGCCGCCGCGCTGCGACGATGCGTTACTGCGACGGGACGTTTTTTTAATGTCAGAATCAAGATATACAATGAAAACAAATATCATCCTATGAAAAGCAATCTGTTATTTATATCACACGATATTAACTTATGACTAGTTGTGTTTCTGAACATTAATTTAATATTTAGTCTGGTAACCGGCTATAATGAATGTAATTTTTATATTTTTTTCTGGCAATACTGCCAATCACTTATTTCTTAATCTTGCAATATCTCATTACGCACAGCGTGAAAATTGTTTGTATTGTAATATTATTTAGAAATAAAATGTATTTCTGAAGTAAACATATACATGCGTCTTTTCGTAGCGTTCCTCTTACGGTTTTTTCTTTTAAGTATTTAGAGGGTTTAGATCTCATAAATTTGACCTACTTATTATACCTACTTCGGTGGTGCTGTTGTAGACATTAATTTTATACTTTTAAAAATTGTGACTGCACAACGTCTGCCTACATAGTCCGATACAAATTGTATATTATCATATTGAACATTGTTAAAATTATCTTTAGAAATAAAAGCTATTTTATAGTCATGGGAAAAAATACATCATAAAATTTAATTATTTAATAGTGTAGTTTACCATACTGTGAAGATGCGAATTCCTCTTCTGGTTTCGATTCACAGTTATAAAAACTAATATAGGCCATTATAGTTCCACGTACTTTAATATCCCCTTAGCTTGAGTTTTTTATTTGTGAACTTTTGGCGACAACTAGGATTAAATTTTATTCAGATATATAATTGAATTAAGCTCTTAAATTCATAGTTACGCGTGTTTACATCTATAAGGTTTTTGTTAATACTTTCGGTTGTTTCGGATACGCTATGTTCATATAACAGAATTGGATTATAACATTTATTGCAGAGCATGCATATATTTAGAAGTGTTTTATCGATCTCAGTTTATGTTATAATAATACAAAAACAAAGTTCATTATGCATGGTTAGTGTTAGAACTATTCGCAAAGAAAAAATGAATGACTAAAATATTTCCCGCAGTGTTAGAAATTAACCATTCATTAGAAAATACCATGGAAGACAATATTACACCGTGTATTTTACAAGTAGAGCGGCAGAACTAATTTTAGTATTGGAAAACAAAAAATAATGCAAATATAGAGAGACGGGTAAAAAAACGCCCAATAGCCTGATACTTTCTTAAATAGACACTTTACAATGACATTTAACCAAACCACAATATTTTGCGTTATTACAAACATTACCCGAACACGGTCACCGGACAATTGGTGATCACAACGTCGCGTGGTTAATACAATTACTCAAACAACCTATTATAACTCACATGGCAACACTCGATCATTACGAGAAACGTTTTTAAATTATATAACAGATTTGATTGCTTTTTCTTAGTGTAATTTCTATATATATTGTCGTATGATACACGCATATTAGATTATTTAATGTTGTGCATGCAAATTATCACGTAATACCTATCCCTGCTGTACTAAGTGTATAGAATTACACTATAATAAACTGTTTTAGGTTTCTGAACCATAAAAGGCAAACCCGGACCGTCTACGCAATTACTTTGTTTTTATTTATTAGATATTATTATCTTAAGGACATTTTATGAAGGACTCCCGTGGAAAGTCATCACACGCGTTGTAACTGTAGATGTGTTCTCAATAAATACCTGATCTCATTACCTCTTTGTTATTATTACGTTTTTAATAGTACAATATTTATTATAACAATATTAAATATCATAACACCTACAAGTGTTATTACGCTTTAGAGTTTTCTTTTTTAAATAAAACGCAAATATATAAAACAAAATCAAACATGCATATATAATATTAATAGTTAATAATACGTGCTACATTTATATATATAATTCATATGACGACCAGAATGTAGACCCGACCATTCGGAAAGCAGCATGCAAAAAGTCCAACGGTATCGAACTGCATTCATGCACTAGGTACAAGTTCTATTGCAGCCAAAGACTAGGAATAATGGGTTCACGGCCTCTGGCAACACGGGAGTTTAAAGTGTTGGTGTGATGCGTTTTTAGTGTGAGATGATTAGAACCCGATGGGTCACAACATGCCTGTGTCAGTGTCCCGAATCTGGGAAATGATCTTGTGTTTACCCGTTGCGATGAAGAACTCATTAATAAATAGGATTTTAAGCACCACGTTAAAGAAAGAAAAGGTACAAGTTCAGTAAGGAATCGTATGTTAAAGTCCATATTAAGTATGAACATAGCTATATTCTGTATAGATCTAGCTAGTTAGATCACGGAATAGCATACACGGCAGCAAACCAAGTCCAGGTTCGCCATTTTGGCAAACTATACATTAGGTGCTTCACAAATGAGTGCATCAGGCCCTCGCCATAAACCTCGACCATGCTGTAAATAGTCACCCCATCAACAGGGTTAGTCAGACAAAAATAAACGGAGAAACTGACCGGGAAATAAATAATTTCTATTAATCAATTTAGAGCCCCAGTTATATAACTTTTTAATGTTCAAGCCTATTTAGTTTTATAAACAGTTCCTCGAAATATTTTCTAAAACATTTTTCCCATAAATTTATCCTCAAGTTGTATGTTATGAATTCCCTAAAAGGTTATGTGTATTTTCTTCTTAATGCAATTTTTTATTGGGTTCTGCGCACTGAATATTGACGATCGAAATACCTATGAGATAATATTTTTTATCTGTGTGCCCACCATAACTGAAAGACATAAATTTTGATTAAATATCTCGATCAGACTATATTAACAGACCGATCATTAAATTTAGCTCGAATACCTACGAGCATAGATAATAATTATTAAAGTTAACGAGCAGTATCGTATGATGAAGGTTCATGTTATTATATACGCCTAGTCTATGGCGTTGAGTAAGGTCATACCGCAATATTTAATTTCGTTTGCCTAGACACGGCGGTTCAATTTCACGCTCACTAAACTGGCAAATATTACAGTCCCATTATAATATTAGAAAGGAAAAACTAATACACAACAACTGTCACCATTTGTTGGTTACAGTTCGTTTTATACTCGCACGACAAAATAACTATGACACAGTATAACTACAAATTAATGGAGACTGCTGAGAGATCAGAAATTCATCGACGGTCATAGATGTCATACCGACCTGCACATTTATTTCTTCACGTTATTATTTTATCCTATATTCTATAGTTTTTGTAGCCTTTATATATAATTTTCTACAGATTAAAGAAGGAATCAACGGTCAAGGTTTGAGTTTTCAATCGTCGTAAATTTATTTATATTGTATCGTTGAACAAATTACAATTATTGTGGTTTAAACTCTGTATGAAACTATGTATCGCGTCATGCAATTTCTTTGACAAAATTAAGATTGACGCGAACGAAGGTGCAGGTAAAAACTCGTTTCTTTAAAAAATAAAAATGAGTACTCCGTTAAATGGCACCGAAAAAATGCCAGCCTGCAAATCCGCTTCTATTGGCAACGGTTATTTTTTTTCATATAAGGATATGCAATCCTAGAATTTAGCGCTCATAATAGTGACAGCACAAAAATCATGAGACACTAGAATCTGCAATAGACTCAGTCGCTACCACTTTACAGGCTGTGGTAAGCCATCTGTGACTCCTTTGCATTGTCAAGCTTCGGAATTATTCATCATATATTAACTGGAAATCTATAGTTCAGGTTTTTGGATCTTTTTCAGATTACAGACCACACATTAATTGTAACTTTATCTTTAGTGTTGAATAATGACTTCTTATGTTTACGCGAATATTACGCGTGACCACGAAGGCTGACAAAAGCTTACGAAACGTCGGGATCAAAATTAATAAATAACCGCGATAAAATCCGTTTAAATTAGTTTTATTTCGATTTAGTGTTGAATTTTTTTGGGCATATACAATAATTATATAATATTACAAGGAATAAAGTGAGGTGAGATAAATAAATTTATTTTCATAATTCAGCTGCTGGAAGGCTTTAAGGTCGGTATGAGAATAAGAACAACTATCCGTGATAGATCGCCTAACTATCGGAGGTTGCGTTGATTTGAAATTGACCTGTGTTTACTAACAAGAAAAGACACTGCACTTTGTTTACTTCGAATAATATGTCAGTACTTTATTTGTGTGCCCTGTCTTTACTCCACTTCCAATAAATGTTTTGCGAGAAAAAGTAGCCTATAACCATCTTCAAGGTCCCATCTATCTCTATATCAGATTCATCATAATCGATACAACGGTTTATGCGCGAAAACATAAAAACATATAAACAAACTCACTTTCCCATTTATAATTTTATTAAATAAGATAACACTAGTAAGATATAGCCACAGCATAGGCGGCAGTTTCATTCGGCCTACAGGCGCCACAAATGCAAACAAATAAAAAGTCACATATTTGATAATACTAATATTCGTCAATAACCATTAAACAAAATAAATCAATTGACAAATTAAGGCGAAAACATTCTGAGCGGTTTTCTCTTTACCTTTTTATATATATAAAGAGTACGCTAACACTTTTAGATGAACAGATGTTTATAAAAAAAACTAATAAAACTTGAACATAAAAGTAACTTGTCTCATTAAGGAATATACAGAATGAAGTGTGATCATCATAAAGACCGGTTTCAAGAAACAGCCATTTGGAAAAATAAAGATATTAAACATGTCGTCCATAGACATAAGCATGAAAGTAAACAGACTTCGAAAGTTATTCGTTACGAGAGATCCAATCAAAATTCTCGGCACGTTTTGCGTTAGACAAATCCGTAGTTAAACTTATAGGGCGTGCCTAGAGTCGTCTAGACGAGCTAATGTATTTACCATTACTTGCGTGATTTTACCCGATTTCAGAATATCGGCTCTTATTAGGTAAATGTTTGGGCCAATCGATTGCAGCTTTGTAAGTGTTTTCATTAGTTGTAAACCTGAAATCTATTATTGCTGAAATGTATGAAATTAGCTGATAAAGAACAGTCCACCTAATTAAGTGGTAGCCTAAACTGATGTACACGCACCCCTAAAAAGAACGCTGTGCTAAAACCATTCTAAAGTAGTTACTCTAATGAATATTGGAATTTAATCACGCCCTTCAGACACAACACTTACTTTGTTACAAGAACTAAGCAACGGCCGAAATTTGTGTGGAAATAAAGAATCAGCACTCGAGCTTTAGATAGGTTTTATTAGCAAAAATAATTATATTAATTAAACAAGATTTTCCCAGTAAATGCTCCAATCGAAACAACAGACTCGTCGAATGAAATATAATAGATTATTGAAATAAAACTAATTTAAACGGATTTTATCGCGGTTATTTATTAAATTTTGATCCCGACGTTTCGAACATAACATAAACTTTTCTGGACAACCTACACCTCAGTCCGCCCCGTGACCACGAAGGCTGAAAAGCTTTCGAAACGTCGGGATCAAAATTTAATAAATAACCGCGATAAAATCCGTTTAAATTAGTTTTATTTCAATGAATAATATTCGCGTAAACCTAAGAAATCATTATATAATAGATTAGTTTTACCCGCGGCTTTGTTCACGGTTATCTTGATTTTGTCAAACAATTCTGATTCCGGTACTCCCTACTTAGTTGACACTTATCCTTATATTTTAGACAATTAACACAATATCTTTATAAATTATAGCCTACGTGTCATTCTTATGCATAGGCTTCAGTAGTTTTTGCGTGAAAGTGTACAAACATCCGTACTTACACTTCCACGTTCATTATATTTGTAACGATAATGGATGCCAGGTTATTTTTTATTTTTTTATACCGAGTTGAAATATAAATAAACAACTATACCTGAATTATGTACTTAGCAAAAGTAAAGCAATAGCAGAAATGGCAAAACATCAACTTCAGAATGGTAAATCAGTATTATGTACGAGCCACAATGTACCAAACACTGTAAATTTGCTAGTGTGAAGCGATATTCAGCGATTTTTGCATCTAGAGACTGTAAAGATAATTGAATTATAGTGGTTATTTTTGATTCATTAATATTACAAAGAGAAAATTTGGTTGGTTCGAACGAGTTAATCTTAGGAAATTCAAAAATTCTTTAGTATATTAATTCCACAGGAACAAAGTCGCAGGAACAGCTAATACATATTATAAAAATTATATAGACATTTAAACTTGATAATACAGTTAAAGGACATGAATAAAGATCGTCATGAAGAGTTATAAAACAACAAATAAAGACTATAATGGTATAATAGAACGAATAGAAATCATAACGTAGAAATACTTTCGTGAACACAGTGAGGACAGTCCGCCCACGCGGTTTCCCGCGCCGCACCGCTTTATATTTAGACGGACTGCTGCAAGCGTATGACATAACAGAGCGTACAAACGGCAAATTTGGGAAATGCATAGAATTATGAAACGGCTTACGCTTACAATAGAAGGTGAACAAACGTCGTGCCTACTTTACCGTTCATACATGAATTTTTCATATATGTCATTCTCGACTTCCGTACCTACGATTAGCCTGTTCGCGCGTTTCTGTCAGTTGTCTCTGTTAACATAATATTTTTACACAATATAAATGTCCAATTTTGCAGTGAAAACTTATAAAAATCATTACGGAAAGAAAAATCTAAAATCGAATGATATCTATTTGCATCTTGTATCTATTTGCATGTGTAATTTACACTGATTGACTTTTATTCCATGTAAAATAAAATATTAACTAAATTATACTGTCATGGCAGCGCATCATATGTTTAAGACGCTGTAGTATTGTGCCTACTCTGATTACATCGAGTATCTACAGATGAGTTTTATGATTTTAGTAGATACCTTATTTGCCTAATATTGTTTCTAAGCATAATTATATTAATGTGTACTTTAAAAAAAACATTGTACGCAATAATCATTTCATTTATTATTAACTGATATACACTTTAGGTTATTTTAGTTTTATTTGTCATTTAAGCTATGAAATGTTTATTTACTATTATATTTTTAAAGACATATTCAATGACAAATATCGTAATGTGACAGCTTTCCTAAGAACCCGAAGATAAAAGAAAAATGAATAAATTTATTTAGATAAGATGGTCTCGAAGAGAAACGAGTCTACTTTCATTTATTCTTAGGAACTCAGTCCTCTTAAGTGACTATTACTGTCATTTTCAAGTGATAAGATCTGGACATTTTGGACAGATGAAACTATCTGCAACAAGATGGCGACTCTCATGTTGAAGCTCTCTTGGGAATTTTTGCGGCAACTAATATATCACGTTCCGAATGATCATTTATAATTCACTTTACTTATGCTCTTTATCGAGTCAATAGTTCATATAGAAGAATTAATTTGTTATTTCTCTAATGCGTTTTGTTATGTCTTTATATGATTAATTTGGTCAACATGATTTACCAAGTAAAAGCTGTTATTAAAATACATTTATATAACAGAATTTACTACGTTATTAAAACTTTATCAATAAAGTAAATTTAAAGAAGCAGATTTACAATAAACTTATTTTGTTTGAAGGTAATCTTTGTAATCTTTAATATCATGTAATTTTATTAAGTATTTTAGTGATTAAGATAAAAGTCAATATTATTATTATAACAAATAAAATGAATCATTTTATATCGAACTTATTTCAATGTAATCAATGTCAATACGGTGTCCGTAGCAGCAGACGGCATGCAGATTACTTAACAAATAATGGACGAACCCCTCACTAACCCCTCGGCCTTCGTTACACCAGCACAACCGAATCGTACTGTTTCTATACTTAAAACCAATTTTCCACTCTCTATGGACCGATCAGAGATTTGTTACTCTATCGAGAAACGCATAGCTGTCGATCAAATAAACTGTCAATAGAAACTTTTTAATTCATTTATTTTAGCGAATTTGAATAAAATTTATAGATAGCCAATCGAAGATCATGACTTATCCCCTAAATATATGACACTGACTTACACGTAAAACTTTCAACTGTTTAGCTAATTCATACACTATTCAATTTCTGTTCGTTTTGCGAAACATGATTGTTTACGTCTTGTTTATTGTTTATTTATAATGTTGTCATGTTTTCTTTTCTTTTGTATACTGTTATTTAATTATTTTTTATTGTTAATTATACATGTTGTGGTAGTTAATAAATAGTTGCAGAATATTACGTAACCTCCAGAAATATAATGAAATAATACTTAAACAAAATGTTTTTGAGAAAAGTAATGGATGTGAATGTAGGAAGATGGAAAGGACGAAGAATGAGATTAAAGAAAAGGGTGTAGATGATGAGATGGCAGCTGATAGAGATTTATTGGAGATAAAAACCTATTGTGCCGACCTCAAATGACTTGGGAGAAGGATAATTTCCTACTTTAATAATCAATTATAATATAGTGATTGATGCAGTAATTTTGTGTACGAAAAAAATGAGAAACGCAATGATTGCGCTTTTCGTTTCGAATCAATTAACGATGATTATATACGTTTTGTTATAATTATAATATATGAAATTCGCAAATAAGATTACGTTACAAAGCTTTCGTAATATTGCGTAGCAAGCAACCTTCTATTCCGTCCAAAAACTAACCCCAATTCTATTTATACCGTTAATTTTTTGCTGAGTTTTGCATCATTTATAATCTTCTACCATTTACTCTTGCACTCTCCTCTGTTAGCTATCATCTAAATATTTACATCTTTTGTCAGTACAAGCTTTTGCCCGCGCTTTCACTTACGTTAATATTGATTTTGTCAAATCGGATGACGCCATAAACTTTTATACAAAGTTTACTTCCAATAAGTTTTTCGCGAGAAAAAGTAGCATATCACAGCTTTCAAGATCCTATCCAACTCTATATTAAAAATTTATCACAATCGATTCAGCGGTTTAGGCGTGAAAGCGTAACAAACAAAACAAACTCACTTTCGCATCTATAATATAATCAAGGATTATAAACAAGATTTGACCCTTTAAAAAGCAGTTACTCAATTGCATTATAAAAATCGCTGTGGTCGAATAGTTAAGAAAGCGAAAAAGCTATTCGACATCACATATTCAAACTAGATATGTATCTACGTTACTTTCGGAATTCGCGTACGTAAACTTATTTAACTTTTTACACTATTAGATAACGAAGAAAGAAATGTAAACAGCTGTAAATGAGTTTTGTAGTACTTACTATTGTGTATAGGTAGAATTTAAATTTGATTTTTTTTTTTGTTTGGAAACACCAATAAGTCACAACGTCGAGGTTAGGCCCAACCTTCTATCTAAAAGAGGCTGTCGCCCTATAGAGATTAATTTACAAACTAGTACTGTTGTTATTTTTAAATATATGCAAATAAATAAGTTCAAGTATATGTTTGTAATATCAAAAGAACAGCTTTCTTCTAAAGGTACATAAAATTTTATACTGTACTTATATTAAAAGAAAAAACATTTTTTTCTGTCTTTCTGTGTGTCATCAGCAAATCATTTTTAGTTTAACGCGAAATAACTCGCGGGCACAGCTATGTTTTAATGAGTATAATGTTTCATCTTATGAAGTTTATGTAGCCGCCTGTAAGTGCAGAATTTTGCCAATGTCCTTAGATGGAAGTATTCTATTTCATAGGTCTAATTACAAAGCGTCAGTCACTGAACATATAATGTCACATATCGATAGTTTTGTTTTAAAATAATTTATATTCATGCAAGCCATATCACTACATATTAAAAACAAAGTCAACTTACGCATCTTTCTATTCGCGAGAAACTGAAAAACTACTGAACGAATTTAAATACGGATTTCACTAATAGATAGTGATTCATGAGGAAGATTTATATATATAATTTGTTAAGGTTTTGTGTAAATTGTGTAAAGTGTGTGTAAAGTGCAACTACCGGGACACACCTACTGGTATTTGGCGACAGATTTTTAACTTGAGGGTGGTGACTAGCCAGGCGGGCATTAGAAAAAGCCCTACTACCATACTGTACTAGTATTATATGATAAAGTGAAACAAAATATATGATATTAACATTCGTTTTTGATAAACATATATTAAACAATAATGCTTTCTTATTTATTATGACAATTATAGAATTATGAAATGGCCTTAGACCGCACTCAGCGTTGTTACTCTATTATGACAATGCTTCTTCTGTTAACTACGAATATTGAATTCGAATTGGCATAATATTTTTTTTTAATGCTCTAATGCTCTATGACAACTGACAGCTCGTTATGGAAAACTAATATAGTCGTTAAGTTTTTTTATTATTCTCAAATTTACTGATATTCCTTCTTTTTTTCAATCATATATTTGATTATATGATAAAAAAAGAAGTAGCGAAATTGTTACATCCGTTCACGCGTGATGCGATGACCAAGGGAAATAGAGATTCATTTCTATATATATAGTTAAGGTTTAGCGTAATGGCCATAATCTCACCTGATCTTAAGTGACGAAACGCCCCAAGTTGGTACACACGCTAAATCTGTGGAGGAACTAACTCTCAAGTGTAACTGCCGGAACACATCTATTGGTATTTGGCGGCAGATTTTCAACTTGAGGGTGACAGCTAGCCATATGGTCATCAGAAACAGCCTACCACCATGCAATATAGTTTGATTAATAATTTTAGTATTTAAAATTATTAAAGTAAGCAAATCATATATACATTATATGTATACTATACATGCAATTGATTTTAAGCCACTGTTGGGATTTGGAAAAAATATTGAGTTAACGTTTTAGCTTAAGGGTTTGTCTATATTAAAGGTTTATTTTTAAAACACCTAGTGAAACTCGGTCATTATACATAAGTAATTAATATAACAAAAACATACATTTGACTGTGTAACAAGAATGTACATGCTTTTCAATTGTTTCGGTGATTTAGCATATACATATGTTAGAAAATCCAAAAATCGCTGCCAAAATCCCTAAATTCGATTTTATATGACCGTTACATTAAGAACTACAGTACAATATGTTTCTAAACGTGAATTTGCGCCACTAAACATTTCAAAACACGGCGAAGTCATAAATACGTTTCTGTCGCTGTATCGCATAAAACATTTTCATTTCCAACATAAAGGTCATTGCCAGCAACGGTGTTACAAATTATACTTTTTCTCAATTTCAGGGTTACTGCAGTTGTGTTTATAAAAAGTTTTGTATATAATACAATAGGATCACTGTATTATTAAAATAAAATTTGGGTACTAATCCAACTTATGAAACATCTATCGGCTGGCCTTGACGGTAAAATAGATACGTCCTGAGAACCTCTGAAGAGAACCTCCATTTTATTTCACTCCATATATTGTTTATCGGTTTTATTTTATTATTTATTTTTCTAAATTTAACCTAAATTAACTTTATAATTCGCTTCTGCCAGACGTCCCATGATGACTATTTTTTTTATCATTTATATATTTAATACTATAAAACTAAATTCCTCGTCATGTTTGTTCTGCATATCTGATCGCGACAAACTCATAAACTACGGAACCGATTTTAATCTGGTTTTCGTCAATAGAAGGAACAATGCATAAATAAGATTTCTGTGTATCATTTAATAATGTTTCTTGTTACTTAGCGGAAATATGACTGGCTGATTGTTTAAGAAGTTGGAAAATATCATTTGGACTGGGAGCTTTACTAGCGCCTGCCTTGTAAACCAATATTTATACTAATCATACATATATTATAAATACGAAAGTGAGTTTGTTTGTTTGTTACGCTTTCACGCCTAAACCATTCAACCGATTATGATAAATTATGGCATAGATACAGATAGGAATCTAGAAACCACGATAGACTACTTTTTGTTAGGAAAACCTTATTGGAAGTGAGATAAAGAGAGGGTTAAACTTTGTATGAAACTTTATATTGTGTCATCCAATTTGTTTGACAAAATAGATATTTACGCGAGTGAAGCCGCACGTGAAAACTAGTAGTTATATAAAAATAACGTAATACGGCATTATTCCTCTTAAGTAAATCTGTTAAACTATAACAAAGCTATATATATTTCTTCTATTATTATATTACATAATTACTCGTGCGAAACCGGGCGAGTCGCTAGTTACTCATATAAATAGATCACACTATATTAACATTTAGGTCTAAATTGTAATTTGACGTAGTAACTTAATTAAAAATAACGTTGGCCATGACGCTCAGTCACCACCAACATTGCATCATATTCATAGTGCAGAAACTACTTAAATATGAATGAAACATTATGTATATGAATAAAAACAGTAAACAACTCGAGAAAGTAATCAGAATTGTAATGATATTAAATAATAAAAGCTATTGACGCGTGAAGGGAACACAATCTGACTAACGTCATTACAGTTTCATCAATGTTATATTAATTTACTTAGGTTCAAGCCACGCGACTGTACGATATTTAATATCTTACACATGTTACCGGTTCCTGTAATTAATTACTTAACAAGTACATACGTTTTTGAGTAAATATTTTTTACTAAAAATAAGATACCTTTGTATATATATATAATCGTTAGAATATCTCTATCAATGAAGGTGTTTTGTTGCAATTTAGCATCTATAATTATAATTGATAACAGTAGTAAAAGTAATAGTGGTGCATATCTAGAAAAATATATTTGTAATATTCTTTTTTGTTGTTGTAAAAAAATATATGTAATGCTTTTCATAAATAAATGGCACACTCAACTCAATCACTCTTTCTTGCAAATATTCAACACACACCCATACACACACACGCACACACACCCGTACACAATCACACGCATGTTCATAGCTAAGTAAGTAAATATTCAAACTGAGGGCGTTGGCATCTACGAAACAGTTTTAAAGTATAGATGTTAACCTTACAAGTGAAATATCCTTTACTTTATTTCAATTATATCAGATTTTAAGTACCACACAAAAGATATTCAACTTAAAGAAATAAAATAATTATTATTATATTATGACAACCCTTTTTGGAATAGATCTACTTCAGAGATCGTCACAGCACCAGATATAATGTTCAGCGGTAATCTTTACCAGGTCATCGGTCTACCTTGCAGCAGGTCTGACCACATTTTGAAAAATGTAAAATACGAGAGTAAAACGGGGGTAAAGGAAGACCGAAGATGAAAATATGAATACATTGGGGATGTAAACCTGTTTTATATTGTAACTATGTGTGAACATTTGCTGTCTTAGTGATTCGTTAGGGCACATTTCATTAAAATATGTTTTTTTTTATTGTTAAGGCTTAGCGTTAAAGTCAGAATCTCACCTGATCTTAAGTAACGATACAGCCTAAGTTGGTAGACACGCTAATCCTGTGGTGGGACTGGCTCTCAAGTGCAACTGCCAGAACATAACTATTGGTATTTGGCATCAGATTTTTTAACTTGAGGGTGGTAGCTAGCTAGGTGAACATTAGAAAAAGCCCTACCACCATGTTATGGTTTCCTCACGATGTTTTCTTTCACCGAAAGCTCAAGATCATTATAGGTGGATTCGAACCCACGTCCCTTGACGCAGAACCCGTACACTCTACCACTGAGCTACAGAATATGTATTCGCTAATATTGTAATAATAAAAGTAATTCTAAAACAAGGTACTATAATAAAAAAGGCCTTCCCAAAAAGTCCCATACTAAAGAGTGTGAGTAAAAAAGACGTATAAAATTTAAGAATGCCATAAATCCGTACTTCTGCGTGACATATGAGATACATTTCTTATAGTAACCTAATCAATGTGACATATAATCAATAAAAACTTTATTGTATTGTAAATTGTACTTAACTACACAAGCTAAGTGTCTCATAAAATAGTCGTACTTACGACAATAAATATTATTTGAACACAGTAGGGGAAAAAGCGAAATCTAAAATCACAAATAAAACAGTGAACGCATAATTCATACTATAATAAATATATAAATAATCATAAGAATATATGATTTTGTAACTCATTCGTCCTAGACCTTAGGTTCTTTCAAATATAAACATGCAGATACACTTTATTTCACATTATTTTTGGACTCTATTACACCATCAGATATAATTATTCTGTATGCTAGTAAAAATAATCAGGTAGTTGACCGATGATATCATTTCATGAATTCACATTGTATAGACCAGCAATATACAAGGTATGGGTCGCGCCCCATTGGTAAACCTTTAAAATATAAGACGATACGGACATCCCGGATAACGTATGTCCGGTTTTTCTTCATGAAAATCAAAAGGTAAGGACTCCCAAATTTAAAAGCATTAGCTAGGAGAGGTGACCTAGTCAACTTTGAAACATTGGTACATACAATAATATCGAAAAAGACTTAAATTCATACACTATTACTTAGGTAGGATAAACAAATTTCACTCGACGGACTTCAGATGTAAAATCTACTATAGTGGCCCACTGAAGCATATAACATTTCCGGAGCAACCCAGTTTAGAGTCAAGCGTGATGGTAGTGACCATTCCCCGACTGATTCGCGACTACCACACACTTATGGCGAACAACTCTTTACACCGACTTGCTTTTAGTTTTGTCATGTTTCGGGCTCAACCAGCAAATAGGGATTAAATGTTTGGATGTTCCTGACGATTACTGATACCGATAGAACACCGATGACCTCTGTGCGATTGTTCATTTATCAGAGAACACTTTTGTTATAAGGTAGTTTTATATAATTATAATATTACTGAAGTGAATTTTTTTTATTACTAGGCTTTAAAATTCTGATCCGCAACCTTTTTCTGTGACGCTCGTCCGAGTAAGCTCGACTCGAGGCGACTAAGGAAGCAAGAGATATAGTGACATTTCACATCTATTCAGTGGACTTAAGCCCACAATTTGTTTTTAGAATCAAGAGAACCTTTTTTGTCAGCACTTCTACTTTATTTTTGTAAATTACCTATTACCGCCCTCAGACAAAGATGAAAATATTTATCATGTCGTTATATACCTCATAAGTATTCAAAGCGAACTGTAGAATTTTTCAAACCATTTAACTTTCATATTTATTGAAAATTATCATTAGTGACGCTAAACTCGTAAGTTACTGAAAATATACAGGAGGAAAAAATGTTATATAGAATTATCGGCACACGGCCAAATTGTCGACAATGATTTGTACGTAACTGATTAAAATGGAGATTTACAGCCATTTGGACTATTAGCGATATACCAAGAAAGTTTTGTCAACACATTCATGTTCGAAACACTTATAATAAAATATTCGACTTATATTGACATAAAACATTAACCCACTTTTTTTTAAATTTTGTATTCTTCCAATTACATCAAATTCTATTCACCAACGAATAGATGATACGGCTAATTTTTGCTTATTGCCTTATAGCATCCGTGAACGCAAAAAATACATTGAGCTTCATATTTAATATGTATTTACTATTAATACGTATTACACAAATTATGATGAACGGACATAATACATAAACATTGCTTAACAAGTATAGTGACGTTATAAAACCGGCTCCAAACGAACACAACAGCTGAAAGCTTAACATATAGCAAAATACAGTATTGATTCCCCATTCATTACTCTTATAGGTATTTTACATAGAATATTATTTAAATCGAAAAAAAAAATATTTTAACGTAATTTAGAGCACAGATTATATTTACCCAAGGAATATTTATAGTGGTCATTATTTTTAATACAGCAACACAGTACCATCGAAGGATAATGGCGACCCTCAAGACACTAGCAATCTATAAGAAGTTGTCGCTCTAAGCCTCTCCACAGTTTTATTTATATAGTATAGATTTTTAGAATATGGCTACAATTTCACCTAATATTAAGTGACGAAGTGACAGATTGTGGACACACCAAGTAAGCGTAGGACCTGCTCTCAAGTGCAACTGCCGGAACAAACCTGTAGATGTTTAGCAGCAGATTATAAACTTTAAGGTGTTAGCTAGCCAGTTGGGTATTAGAAAAAGCACTACCACCAAATATATATATTTATATATATATAAATAGTTGTACATTAATCGGCTGATCAACATGACACATGTAAACGTGTCGCTATTGCAGTTGGTCTGGTCTAGTCATGACCTAGTCTAACAGAAACATCTGACCAGTCACCAGTAAAACTTATTTTTATTTTAGTATCTAGTAAACAGACTAAATTCAATAAAAAAAAATAACCCTCTGCATACAAAACAATTTTTGGATTATATATGTGTAAAGAAAATATATTTCTTTAATATATATTAGGACGCATTGCGAGTATTAACTGGCCATTATAAAAGAAATATATTCAGAATGAATAAAATTAAGAATAGAAATTTATTTCATATAACAAAGTTATTATTGTTTCTTGTATCCACAGAGCAACGCATGAAAGTTCATTGTCACGAAAATTTATACATATCTTATAAAACAATGTATCCTATAATATTTCAATATATCAGAATAATATATCATTGTAATTTCAAAGTCATTTACTGACTCATTGAGCATTTTTAAACACAAAAATGTCAACCTTTTCATACAATGCAAGTAGATAAATAGTTTTGATGAGTAACACATAATATTTCACAAACAGTTCACTACATTCCAAGCCTTATCTCTAAAAAACTTCACTAATTTATACATTTACTGTGTTTAATATTAAATATGCATACATTTAGAGCGTAATTTTGCAAATCAAACTGAAATCAAAAATACTCATCAATGAAATAAAACATTAATATTTTATCAGAAGATACCCCAGTAAACAGGAACTGGAAACATTTATTAGGTTTTTAAGTTTATTTAATTATGTAAATAGTAAATATGTTAATATAAAATGAGTATTTTCCATGCATTCATTTATAATACAAATCTTTGACATTATCATCTGTTTTATATCATATTAATTTTTTAGTAAATATGCAATATGCTAGAGTTTACCTTATAAGAGCAAATTTCTCTTTTTCCAATATTCGGTATAATTATGTTTTACCTAATAAGTTTATAAACTTCTTAATGTACTGCATTCTCTAAACACATATTACTTGTTGCTATTAAAATGACCACCACATTACATTCTCCTATATTTGAACATATTTTTTTACAAGAATAACAAACTTGCATAAATTCTATTTATTTGTAATGGTCATTGAAGGTCATATACAGCAGGAATAGGTGTGTAATTCAAGCTACTACAATTGAATCTTGCAAAACAATCACTTTGTAAGGCCAATAAAATTTGCATGTGTAAAAATATAGCATCTGTTACACATATCCAGTTACTAGTCTATAGATGTTATCATTAACCCAATTGGAAGCCCTTTTCCCTTAACAGGCAAATGACATAACTCAATATCACTTACTGACACAACCTGCAATCTAAAAACCTGTTCACCTCACACTTAAAACTATGAACAAAGTTACACATACTAATGCAATATTAAAATGATTAAGTAAGCAACTTGTTTACATTGCAATGATATTTTTCAATCACTTCTATTTTATTTCAACAATTTTACTTTTCAAAAAATATTATGCAATATCAACTGGTTATTAGCTATAATATTTATTTGAAATTAAAAGTTATCTTTAGTAAATATATAGGATATAAAATCAAAAAAACCTACTGTACACAATACAGGATAGTTTTAAATATGAAATATTAATTTTGAATACATTTTATTATTAAGGTATATATCAATTACTCTTTAAATGTGTATCCTATGGAGGTTTATTAGTTGATACATCATTTATAAAAATCAAATTAACTAAGCTCTAAATGGTAAAATGTTAAAAAAGCAAAAACAATGGAATTCTTAGTCATATAATTAATTGGTGTATAGGTATATATAAACTTAATGCTTGCTTGAAGATACATAACATTTATTTATTTTAATAACATTTGATATGCAAATAAGACTAATCTTTCAAAAGAATAAATTAACATTTTGCAATGTTATTTTGTGACATTATACTTTGTAAATAGAAGTATTTGAATACTTTATAAACTATGTAATAAGCAATGAATGAAAACATTACATATAGAGTAATAATAATTATAATATATTTTAGTATATGCATGCTACATTTCTTAATGAGCTGCAAACATATTCTGTGATAATTATTATATGTGATAAAGATGTATTACTTGTATATTATTCTATTTAAACATTCAATTTAATAAAGTTCTAATATGTTTGTTATATGCCAGTCTACCACTGTTGTGTGAATGACAAACCATTAATTATATTAAATAATTCAAGTGTAGAGTCAAGAATTTCACCTTGCACCTTTTATATGCAAACATTATAGATAGAACTACCAGACATCTATAGATGATTTTTTTAATATGATTCTTATAAGAATTTCAATGAGGTTTCTATGAGTATATAATAATACTACATTTATCCTAATCCTACTAGAAATAGAGGAAAATGGTATTTGAACAGGTAAATGATGATTTAATAAAGCAGTTAGTTAAGAGTGAAACATAATGTTTTTATATTTATCCAATTCTATTTCTAAACATAATATATACATATAACATAAACTCATTTCCTCATCACTTTGCTAATATTGTTTATTTTATATAAAAGCTTTTACATTTATTATTACATCCTTAGGGGATGAACTTTTATAAAATCATATTTATCAAGTAAATGTATAGTAAAACTATTACTTGTAGTATTGTGTGATAAATCTTTTATTTCATTTCATTGTATAATGTGCTCAATCTTCTCTTCTGTTAAATTGAATTTCAAATCCACTCCAGTATTGTATTATAATCTACAGTAATATGTAATATAATATTTACTATTATAATTGCAACTATGCCAGTCCAAATTATACTATGTTTCTTTCAAGAGAAAACCTAAAATTAAATCAAACTAATTCATATTTACTGTTAGCATTCTATTATTTATAAATAAATTATTCCTTTATAAGTATTTGAAAAGTATTATTACTTTTTCATACTTTATCATATATAAGAGATTTAAACTTTCAGTCATTATGTTGTTATATCAATATGTTTAAATTTAAACTAGATATTTTAAGAATATTTAGTATAAACCAAAGTCCAGGTAAAGTATACGTTGTATCAAAAGATTCTACAAATGTTATATAGAATGATAAAACATACATTCATTACACATCCCACCTGTTAGTTTTATAAACAGAAATAGCATTTTTAATATGTATATATTATCATAGTCACACTACACTAATCACACTTTCTAACAAAACTAGGCTGCAACTGTGAACAATTTTGCACAATTTGTAAACCTAATAGACTCATATTATTACATTTTCATAATACTTTGTATCTTCAAATTTTATACATTTAAAAAATAAAAGTAATGATTACAGAGATAAGTCATTATGAAGTAACACTATTTTGTTACATCAGTCTTATTGATTGTAGTGAAGTACTGTATGGGAAGTACTATGGGGTTTAAACCATTTTGTCATTTAAGAATCCATGTAAATTCTAAACAGAAAAGTGTGAAGGTATTTTGACATTTAAACCACCTCTTATAGTTTTCATGGGTAAATATAGCCGTTTCCAGTTGAAAATTTTAAACGAATTATAAAATAACATATTTTATAGTTCAGGAAGTACGAACTAATGAACAGGGAATCGCAACGAAAATCAGGACTTACCTTAAATATCGGCCTCGGATGTCTCGGCTGGGATGAGACAGCCGCGGCAGCGGTGGCTGCGGGAGTCGGTGCCGGCGCCGTCACGTGGTCCGCCGGTAACGACTCCGGGACAGTTTGGAGCGTAGGCCGCATAGTCGTCGACATTTTCACCAGTTCACTATGATCACTTAACACCTCGCTAGTCTACCTTCTCCGTTCGCATCCTCCGCGGCGGCCGCGCGCTCAGCCAGTCCGACCGGCTACCACCCTCACCAGAACGCCGACGCGGGCCCCGACTTGTCTCCACCGACCGACTAACTACGCCCATCTAACCGCATTTTACCCACGACAAAAACATCGCGACTCGCCGACTGACTATACCCGTACCTATTTCACTTTCACGCGTGTGCTGACTATCGTCGAAATGGAAAACGGAAATAGACACGCAAAAACTATTAGAAAGCTTACGGTGTCTTCTCCTGTCACATAAACACTGAAGGAATTCGCGGTTTTGATTTTATATCGATGCGCTAACAGGTTCTACTAATGCAAACAAATAGCGCAAACGTTACAAAAGTTCACTGCGGGCGAATAATAGATCGTTTAATAATAAAACTACTAAAGATATTGAATACAATCCGCTAAAAGTCCTCACATTCTTGAACTCACTCTCAAGATGGCGGATTTTACCTACTCCTCGTAAATGGGCACAAGGCTGACACGAAAACATCAACCGGCTCTCTACCAATCCCTTTCCTTTAGTACCGTACAAAAAGAGATAATGATATTTTTCATTAGTGTTATATCATACGTCACAAATAAACTGCCAATGAGCATGCGCACCCGTAACGTTTTATTCAAAACCACAGCTCTATAATTCGAAATTGAACGCATCGTAAAACCGTTTTGTATATGCAATTTTTAATATTCACTTTAAGATTTTGTATAATTTTTTCAACATCTTTACGTATAGTGTATAAAGTTATATACTAATTCTTATTACTACTACTAATTAAAAGGTAACATATTAACTAAAATATATATATACTATCTACAAAATTAAAAAATGAACAGCCTTTTTACATTATCTGTGCCTTGGACAGATAATGTAACTTCTTTTTATTTAGTAATGGTAATGAACAAATCCTATTTTAAATTAAAAAAATGCTTGTATTTCAATGAAAAGGTTAGTTCAAAGTGAAATTTAGTTCGACTACCTGAAAATCGTTAATCGCGTACGGTCTTTTCATGCAACCTAGACGTATAATGTATATTAATATTATTTAAGAAGTTGCCTCGTTACAACCGTTGCGTCAAAGTGTTTTGGCTTCAAGTCCGGCGCAAAACATAGATTTGTGTGATTCACAAATAATTATTCTGAGTTTAATTATTACTTTATGTTCATTAATTTTGTATTACAAAATCTTTCTCACTCTACATTATCGAAATTACTTTTAGTTAATTCATAAGTTCTCATTTTTGGTTTTTATTTTCATTCATAAAGTAACTTTAATTATACAATATTGGTGGCGTTTTGCATGATATAGATTGTTTATTGTGCAATATTTAAGTTAATTATAAATAATATATCTGAGCATAACTTGTAATTTGACAGATTTTTTTTTGGTAAGGTTTAACAATAGAATCAGCCTGTTATCAAAGCGAATTTTGAATCCTAAAGATTTGCAATGAATTTTGCTATCCTATGTAATATTGGCATAATTTTATCTGAACAAGTTGCTACTAATAATGAACACATTTTCATACAGGCAACAAAACGAAACACCATTTTGTAAAATGGCTGTCTTGTTGTTGGCGACTGTTGAATAGTTGTTTTAGAATGTGTTTGTTTCTTCAAATAATATGACAACGTTTGATTTTCAGTATACAGTAGTGTGGCTTTGGATGTATGATTTAATAAATTGGTAAGTTGTTACTGTTCTATATTTGTTAAAACATGTATATAATTGATGAACGCAATAACATGTTCGTTTTTGCAACGTGAGCTTTTTCTTGTAAATCTATCGTTACACGGTTTATGTTTCTGTTGCTGCTTCAATGCTCTACTTACTATTAATTTACATATTAAGTTCTTCATCTGTATCGTTTTGTGATGACGTGCATATTTACATAAGTTTTGACCTTACAATTCGCAAGTACAACATAACAAAAGGATACAGGAATACTATTGTTAACGCAAACTTTTAACGTTTCTCTTTTTAACTATTATACAATTATGTATAAAATTATATTCTTTTCAACACATTTTACTTGTATGGAACATAAAATGTGACTGAACTTTATATTTATTGTGTTTATTAGATAAATATTTCGAGTCTCGTGTATTTTTTTTTTTTTTTATTTCGTTGATAAATTAAAATTATGAATATAATATGAAACACTTCTTTTTATTTTAGTTGTTATTCTCTTTCCGTAATATAATTTAGTTATATATATAACAAAGACTTAAAACTGTTCTTAAATTTTACTTTTTATTTGTTACAGATTTGCTCTTATTTTGAAAACAATCAAAGTTGTAATTCATTAGAAGAGTACATAACAGATAAGAACAAAATCACCTTCTTAATTTCATTATTAATGTTGTCTTATTGTAGTAACTAGTACAAAATGTCTAAAATTTGGCCAGCATCCCAATACTCGCACAGCAATGCCCATCAACAAACCCAAGGGAAACAAAATGAACATCAAAATCAAGGCAACTTGAAGACATTGGGAATGACCTCAGCTATATCTATAGCAGGTTTGTTTTATTAGTTATTTACCTGAATATTGAGTAATCCATTAAAAGTGTCTTTCTGTTAGCTTTAAATAAGATCTATTTTAACTCAGCAAAAACTGGTGGTAGTTAGTTGACAAAGCCTTAATGCCTTATGAACACACACTGTGAAACACTGGAATTACTTGATATTGGTTGGTTTTCTTTGTTGTCAATAAACCTATAGCTTCACTTTATATAGTGACAAATCTATATTTATACTAATATTTTAAAGAGGAAAGATTTTTATTTTTGTTGGTGATGACTAAACTCAAAAACTACTGGAGACATTTGAAAAATATATTCATTGCTTGTATGTAGCTATATGTTTATTTCAATACTTTTATAATTTCATTGATAGATAATAATAGAAGTAAAATCTTTTTGTTAGGAGCTACACCTATGGACAAATGACAGATAAAATTATACTGTATCAATGATAATATGATCAAAATAGGGTAATGCACTTACACACTGAGTTTTCACAATTAAACCTCAGTATCACAGTTACCATTCAAGGAAGTATGTTGTGTACCAATTGAGATATCATAGGTCCCAAAACAATTCAGAATGTAATGTGTAACTATACAAAAAAAAACTTAAAAATTATATTATCACATTTCATTCATAATTATTACTATTTTCATTTTTATTCAATGTTAATAAAAAAAAATGTGGAATATTTTCCATTACAAAACGACAAGTGCAAAAAAATATGTCCATGGCCATACAGATAGATGTCTAAACCTATTAAAGATAAATAGATATCTATAAAGAGACGAGTTCACAGCCACTTGTTTTGATCAAATATTATGTATGTAACAGTTCTAACAGATTTTTGCTTACAATATCATTATCTTCTATACAGTTTTTGGAATCTAAGAGTATCAATTGAATAAGGATCTTTTAATATAGTTGCATGACATAGTGAAAGTAATCACTGAGGAATCAGTAATCCATCAGGTGTCATGGCTGCCATGGTGTTTGCTATCCTCTGAGTTTAATGGAAAAACCTTGGCTGATCCTTATGCATTATAAACTAAAAGAGAAACATAGTGGTGACCTTATTACCATCTGGGTGGTGATCATACCTCAGTTCTAGATCCCAAAAAGTCTGTTTTAGTTTCCAGAAAATTACTGATTACGTGTTTTTCCTTCCCATTGTTATAGATAATTCAAACATTTGTTACTTGAATAGAATTTTATCAAACCAAAACAATAAATATTATTGTACAGCCTGTAGCTCATAAACATGGTAGTGACCTTAACATGACTGATAAGAGGAAGTCTGCTCTTATCTCCATTTTAATAATTTGCTTAACTAATTAGTTTATTTTGTCAGGAAGTTGAATTTATCATGATGATCTTGGAATTTACAATTTTATATTATTAGTATAAGATGAGAGTTTATAATAATTTCTTTAAAATATATGTTTAAATTGTTGATTCATATTTAATTTTAATCATATATTATTATAGCCAAAAATTGATAACATTTATTAAGGATAGTTATACTCATAGTTTTTTGGGTGGTAGTTATGTAGAGATATATAATAGTTATATAGATAATAAATGTAGTGAATATATTCAGATAATGTTTTTATTTATCAGTTTATATGAGGCTTAGGCTTAAAGACTGATTAGTTTGAGTAAGTCAGGGGTTCCCAAACTGTATGCCGTAAACCATGAAGAAGGGCGCCGTGAAGCGATTCTCTTTACAATTCTCGTATCATTTTACCTATCTATTTCGATTAGCTATACAGGTTCGGGCGCCGCGATAAAATATTAAACATGTGCTAAAAAAGTCAAGTACAAGCCAAGTATCTTAAAAAATCACTCTTAAAATTCAAATAACAATTGCAACATGCTAAACATTCAAGTTGGGCTTATTTAAGGCTCTCAAGTAGTATTCTGCGCTACGCAAATTCGTACTCCGCTTCTGGTCAGCTCGTCTGACACAGCTTCAGGGTGTTCATACCATGAGAATCTCCAGAAATCCAACGTTTTTTTAATAGTTAAGGTCTAGCGTTATCGCCATAATCTCACTTGATCATAAGTGAAGATACGGCCCAAGTCGGTAGACGCGCTAAACCTGTGTAGGAACTCGCTCTCAAGTGCAACTGCCGGAACACACCTATTGGTATTTGGTGGCATATCTTCAACTTAAGGGTGGTAGCTAGCCAGGCGGGCACTGGAAAAAGCCTTACCGCCATGCTATGATTTCCTCACGACGTTTTCCTTCACCGAAAGCTCAAATTCATTGTAGGTGAATTCGAATTCACGTTCCATGTAATACTTCAAATGTATATTCATTAAATTGAAATTATTTACTAAATAATAAGATGATTTAGTGGCAAATGTTACTGAATCGCAGAAACGTGCTGACTTCTTCATGGAACAATGTAAATACACGGAACTCGCTTTACCTATCACTGTTGTAACATATTGTTGCTTTTTGATTTCATAACAATTTATGCTTTCTCCTGTAGCTTAAGCGCGTTGTATAAGATTCGGAACTCCTCTTGAGTCATACCGCATTTTACCTTTTTAGCTGGTGGGATACGACAATGACGTTTCTCTAGCCAAATTACTAACATTAAATGAAAACAAAAAATGTATGGGATGACATTAACTAATATTATAAAGCTGAAAAGTCTATTCAAATGAGCTAATCTTAGAAACTACCAGTCAGATTACAACAATTATTTCTGTAATTTATAGATCAATTATTGAGGAAAGCTTAGGCTATTTAACACCATGCTACCACCAATTGGAGCAAAGCTGTATTTGAAAAAGTACCAAAACGGGTAAAAATGATAAAATAGTTTTTAGTTCCATCCGAACGAATTCGCAGGCATAACTAGTTAATATACAATGTCGGTCACTTTGGCATGTGTCATCCCCATACATTTTGTACTGTTTTGAATAGGGCTACATTCTACTAAGTACTCGTAATGTTCAAAGCATGCAATTGATCGTTCTACATGACGACCACGATCGTTCTGGTCGCTGCGAAAATATCACAAATGACGTCACTATTTTTACTCTCTTGAAACTCACAACCCATCTTCAATAATTTTAACGCACACTAACCCTACTAATCTAGTATAAGGGATAATTAACACACAGTAACCATAATTAATAAATAAAAGGACGACAGAAACAAATGTAAAATATTTGTGAAGAATATTTAATCCGAAAATATTACTGACATAAAATTTAACATCAATATACAAAGTGTATAAATTGTGAATGAATCGCAGAAACAATGCGATAAAAGTAAGATGTGTAAGAACTTAATGTAAAATAACATTTTACATGTTATTACAGATATTTATTAATTTATTATTGCAAGTAATATATATTTTTAAATATTGATATTTGTGTACTGGTATTGATTACCATATATAATATATGGAGGGATGGGTCTATCATTTATGTCGTAAAATGTGACATAGCGTGACGAAGGGCGGAGGGGATCTTCAAAGGTAAAACTTTGCATGACGTATTTTATGATCGGCCTCTAGATGGAACGTAGCCATAGTAGTATAATTAACCTTATTCTCACGATAACGAACACTTTAAAAAAGCAATTATCCAATTTGGTGCAGTCCTTCGAAAGTTATCTCCCTCTTTATAGAGTGAACCAATTGCGATGAAACAAATACTGAGTAATACTCCAAGTTACGTACAATTTTTAGGTATAAAAGTTACCTACATTGGTTCTATACATTTTACATGATGCGTGCACAAACAAATAGACAAATTCCAAAAACGCTGGAAATGAATGGGTTCTGTTGGTTATCCTTTAACACCCTGGCTATTTTATTTGGAAATATTTTCAATGTACATAAACGACTTATTTACAGGTTTATATATATATATATATATATATATAGATAATATAATATATATAGATAAAAAAATAAAAGCCTAAACCTTGAGTTTATTTCAGGACCAAAACCCATTGACATTGAACGAACCAATGAGTTGCGCAATACTCTCGTCCCTTATGGAGTGTTTGAATCCGAAGCGGAGATGCATCACCGGATGGAGGTACTGGGTTCCCTGCATCGACTCGTCCGCCAGTGGATCAGAGATGAGTCCTTGAGAAAGAACATGCCGCTTAGTGTTGCTGACACAGTTGGTGGGAATATATATACATTTGGATCGTACAGGCTCGGTGTAAGTATTTACAGGATAATAAGTTTCCTAGCGATTTCTTTAAAATAGCGCACATTCATAAGAGTCGTTCTATTTTAAATCTTTATATATCTTTTGCAGGTCCATCACAGAGGGGCTGATATAGACGCTCTTTGTGTTGCTCCACGCCACATCGATAGAACAGATTACTTTCAGTCATTCTACGAGCTTCTGAAGCTGCAGCCTGAGGTTTTTCTTTTAAATCGATTATTACTGTTAATTATTTACATTGATTAATATTATTAATTGGAAATAAATGTTGTACGCGCGGAGTCTTAGGAAACCAGTAGGATTTTTTAAATTATATTTGTATTGATAGATCAATAATTGAAGAAAGCTTTAGACTATTTAACATCACGCTACAAAGTTTAAAAAACGGTCAAAAGGTATTAAATCATTTTCAGTAACACACGAACGTAATTGCGGATACATCTAGTAATATAATGATATACGTAATAATTATTGATTATAAACAATTTACAATAAAAATATAAATTTTCAACTCTTTATAAAATTTTCATCAATAACAGATGTTGTAAGTATTAAAATAATGTTTGAATTGTTAATTTTGATATACAATTAAGAGAAATATGGTGTTGTCACAAGAATCACCTTTGAGGACTAATATATATAAATTAACATTATGTTAGTATTCTTTCAGGTGTGCTTTTAAAAGTTGTTAAATGTTTCAGGAATCTGTATGTTTTGATGAAATTGTTTATCCAAATTAAAAGAAAATCGTATACTAGTAGTAACTATCACACACTATGTATTTGATTGATTTACGTAATAGATTACATTTGCAAATGTAATGAAAATCATCTAACAACTGTCATGTTAGTTAAGTACATTGTTAATACATGGTTTCATCTTCATGTTGATAGGATTGTTAAAGGCTTGTTATTAAAATAATAATATATATTTTTTAATTATTTACCTATTTTTCTTCAATAGCGGAAAACATTACATCATTAATTTTTATAAAAAATTATAGAAGATGTGGCATTGCTACAAAAACCCCGTTGAGACATATTTTATATTAGGTTTTTTATATAGGTTTAGCGTAATGACTACAATTTCACCTGATGTTAAGTGGCAATGTGGCCCAAGATGGTGAACACGCTAAGCCTAGCTCCCAAGTGTAACTACCGGAACATACCTATAAGTATTCGGCGGTAGATTTTAAACTTGAGAGTGGCTAGCTAAGCCAGGCAGTCATTACAAAATACCCTATTACCGTCCGTTGATTTCATCACTGTTTTCCTTCACCGAAAAATCAAGCTCATAGCAGGTGGATTCGAACTTATTATTTTATATACTTATCATCGTTTCAGAAATTGTTAATTGTAATTAATTTTAAGGTTAAAGATCTGCGGTCCGTGGAAGAGGCGTTCGTACCAGTGATCAAGATGAACTTCGACGGAATAGAAATTGATTTGCTGTTCGCTAGACTTGCGCTTAAAGAAATACCGGGTGAGTGTTTTATTAGACCAAACTGTCCAACAAAAGTTCGTATTAAATTGTTCTGCTGTATTCCATATGTAGTAAACGGGAAAGATGTTTCAATTTCAATCAAATTACTATTTTTTATTTTGGTTGTGCCATATTTGTTTCCTATCGTAGGCTTTCATTCCTTAACCTTTCATTTTCTTCAATAAATTTCTCCCTTTTAGACTATTCCCCCCACCGTAGTCACGCCATGTCACATTTTCTGCGACTCTCCTATCAATATTACGTCACAAATACTAGACCACGGCCACGGTCCCGTACATGATATATGAGAATGAATAGCAGTATACATATACCATATACATTTCCTTGCATAAGCTATACTTTCAAGTTCGTAATTAATAAAAAAAAAACGTGTTTCACATCTGCTAGGTATCCCGTGACGGCACATTTTTTAGAAGTGAAAACTTTTTTAGGCGTGTTGAACAAAAATCACGGAACTCGCGTCATCGTCACCGAACGCTTTCCATGAGCTATATGTCTACTGTGTATTTATATACAGATATATACCTCCGCGCGTTTTTAGTGTACATTATATATATATAAAGAGTATATCTCGCTTTTGTTTATACTTTTATGTTTTCACTTCTGTCGGCAGTTCTTATGATTCCTTTCTTTTATAGTTTTATATATTCTATTATGAAATGTGGGAACCCTAAATACAATATAATATTGTCAATCTAATCGCAGATTCGTTCGACCTTCGCGACGATACATTGCTCAAGAACTTGGATCAGAAATGTGTGAGATCACTGAACGGTTGCCGGGTCACCGACGAGATCCTGCGTTTGGTGCCTGATATTGACAATTTTAGACTTACTCTTAGGGCTATCAAACTGTGGGCTAAACGTGAGTATTCATCACATGTTTTGACATAAGTACCGCAGAAAGCGGGTAATGTTTTATGAGATTATCTTTGCAGTTGTGTGCGAAAGGGTTTGTTGTTTTCTGAGTTGTTATTAGTCACGTAGTATTGTAAGTGTTACATGTCAAATGACATTTAAATAAAATTCTGCGAATCCTAATAGGAGATAAGAAAAAATTAATTACATAAGTGTGGACTCAATTACTGTAGGAATTGGCTGCAGACGGAGTATTAATAGACGAATGCATTTATGGCATCATATATATATATAACGTCCCTTCGATGATGTCGTCGTCTCGAGTGCCTCGTTTTGAATGCTTTCATTAGCCGTGATATCAACTATCCTCGAATTACTACACTCCTAACAATATGAATTTAAAATAAAACTGCAAGATAATTCAAAAAATAATAATTTTTCTATCATTTATCATCAATATAGAGATTAGAGATATGTATATGTTAATACGGAACACGAAATGATACTCGAGAGGTTGGTTGTGCACTGTTTTATTTGGTAGTTGTTATTTATAAGGCGTTGCGGCCATTAGATTGTCACATGCACATACATATATAACAGTATATATTGGTGTTTGTCTGTCTGTTCCATCGTATGCGCATGACTCTATAGATAGTGAACTCCAGGTCATGGTATATACTCAAACACGTTGGGATACCTGGGCGGGGTCTCCTGGGCGATGCTGGTGGCGCGCACCTGCCAGCTGTACCCCAACGCGTTGCCGGCCACGCTCGTCAACAAGTTCTTCCTGGTCTTCAGCCAGTGGAAGTGGCCACAGCCGGTCCTGCTCAAGCAGCCCGACCATGTCAACCTCGGGTTCCCCGTCTGGGATCCTAGGGTAAGTTACAAGCTCATACATTTTTTAATAGTTAATCTTTAACCGTATGATTATAATATCACCTGATCTTAAGTAACGATATGGCCTAAGTTGGTAGACACGCTAAACTTGTGGAGGGACTGACTCTCAAGTGCAGCTGCTGGAATACACCTATTGGTATTTGGCGGCAGATTTTAAACTTGTGGAGGACATACCGCAGTTATGACATTGGCATTATGTGGTCTTTATGGAGCCATCTTGTTTTTTTCCTGATGGTTGCTACCAGGTGAAACTCGTAGCTTACTCTGAATATTACAAGGAGCATAATATAAAAGCATTTTGTTTCTCTGGGTAAAGAAAAAGTAAAAATTTTGAATATGATAATGTCTTACACATAACTTGAAATACAGTTGAATTTACAAATTAAATTATTACATAGAAATAGAGAAATAAGTAATTACTTTGGGTTTTAATTCTTTTTTACAGTAGCATAAAGTTTTTTTATAGTTTATAGGTTTAGCTTTTTATGGCTATAATCTCACTTAATGTTAACTGATGTGGCCTAAGATGGTGGACATGCTAAAGCCTGTAGAAGGAGTGGGCCTCAAATACAACTGCCGGAACAGATCTATAGGTATTTCACGGCAGATTCTCAACATGAAGGTGGTAGTTAGCCAAGCAAGCATTAGAAAAAACTAGCATCACCTGTTTAGGCAGTCTTTATCTAAATAATTCCAGCTATCTACACTGTAACATCAGTTTATTTTATTGTCGATCTGCTCTTCTATAACTAGTTTTACTTCTGTTTTCTTTCCTGCAACATGTACTGCCTTTGGTAGTTCCTAAAACCTAAAAAATTAAAGTTGTCATATATGAGAAACTTAATTAGAAGTGATACTTTTTCATTTTGCAGGTGAATGTAGCGGATAGGTTCCACCTAATGCCGATCATAACTCCGGCGTATCCTCAGCAGAACTCTACGTTTAATGTCTCTACCTCAACTAGAACTATTATAATGGAAGAATTCAGACTTGGTGAGTGATTAAAGGCAATCTATATTATATTAATAGAAATTTTAATTGTTCAAAATGACAACTTTATCCTTGTTTCTCATTCCTTGTTCTGTTATGTCCCATAGTCGTCTTATCTATATTAGTATAAGTGAGTTTGTGTATAAAAACTATGTTTTGGACTTAATAGTCTAATCATTGAAGGCTTTAGGCTGTTTAACATCACGCTACCACCAAAAGTAGCTAAGCTGTATTGGAAAAAGTTACACTAATGGGCAAAAATATTAAATAATTTTTAGTTCCATATGAATGAAGTACTGTATAATTGGATTCTATGGCCAGAAGTGCGGGATAGATATTAAACATGCATGAATCCTTGCAGTTAATCTCAACAGCGGTTAAGTAATAAAGAGTTATGGGGCAGGTCTGGCGATAACGGACGAGATAATGTTGGGCAACTGCAGCTGGGAGCGACTCTTCGAGGCACCGAACTTCTTCTCAAGGTACAGGCACTTCATAGTGCTGCTCGCCTCCTCAGTCACTACCGACGACCAGCTCCAGTGGTGCGGGCTCATCGAGAGCAAGATACGACATCTCATTAGTATGTATAGTACATCATTACTATATTTAGAATGAAAAAAATAATTATTATAGGCGCGATGTGCAATTTTTGTATACTCAAAAACTTTGAGGTCATGTGATGGAAACAAAAAAAAATGTTGTTGATAATTATCAGGTTTTTGAAATCCATATAAAACTAACAATATGTATAGGTATTAATTATTATGATATTTAATTTTTATTTACATATACTTTGGTATTGGATTCGCACAGATCGTTCTATGTTTTGATGAATAAATAAGGTACATAAAGCGAGTAAATTTTTACTGATTGAGTCAATACTAAATTAGATTGTGGGTAAGCGCTAGTCCTAAAGAATACAAGATGGGAAATTTCATTATATTGCCCTCAAAGAGACTAATTTGGGTTTTCTTCACCTCACATTTTAATTTGAAATAATACTGTATTATACATAAAATTATGGTTAATTACAGCAACGTTGGAACGTAACCAGCACATAACGATAGCGCACGTCAACCCCGAATGTTACAACTCCGTACCGCTCAATACTAACAACGGTCAGCCATTAGCACTGCCACCTGGTAAGTTATAATTATTTTTTCACCAACTCAAAGTTCATTAGGGATGGCGATCTGAGATCGACTAATGGAAGTATCGATGTTTTAGGATATTAAAAAAAAACGTTTTTTTAAACCTATTCACAAATTTGAATCGATATTCCACACTTAAAAATCGAGGTTCCACTCTTATCTATTTAAATGAAAAATTATTTACAATTATTTGAATGTTTTAAGAATCGATTTTTTGTGAATCGATTTATTTGACTTTGTTAAGAATCGATCCAAGAATCAATCTTTTTCAGAAACAGTCTTCAACCCTACAGGTAACATTGCCACTTTAACTATGTCCCATTAGTGTTCACAACGCTCACGACGTCTGTTTTGTTTCGTTTCACTTGTTTGCGGGCATTACAAATATCAACAGTGGAACAATGTATGTGTGTATCCTTGCTGATGGGTCGTTGTGAACGAAATAATGACGTAACGAACACAACGATGTTACTCATCATGTAAAACAGTTGCAGGCATACTCTAAGCTCAGTGAATGATAATTGGACTCTATCGAGTGAGTTGTTACTGACTGGTAACTTTTTCAATTGACAGTTTTGTATGTTTTTTTTTTTTTTTTCAAATCATACAACTAAATAGTAATTTTTGTTTTGAATTGAAATAGTTACCAACAAAATATATAACATATACTTTAAAGTTTATCAAAAAAACTTGAAATATTCATAAAAATATGAGATATTTAGTAAAGTATTTAAAAAGGTGTCAATGTACCAAAAAGTATGGCCTCAATTTAACACTATTATATGAAATGACATGTGTGGAACTTTTGCAATAGTAACGGTATGTTATTATTTTATTGAATATCATAGTCATTGTAAAATATAGAGTTGATACTATCAAATACAGGTAGATGTACATATATTAATGAATTATCCATTACACCTATTTCACAAACATACATACATTTTGAAGTGATGATAGCTCAGTGGTAGTGTGTACAACTTCGCTTCAAAGGACGTGAGTTCAAATCTAAGCACATACAATGAGCTTGAGCTTCCGGTGAAGGAAAACATCGTGAGGAAACCATAGCATGATGGTAAGGCTTTTTCTAATGCCCGCCTGGCTAGCTACCACCCTCAAGTTGTAAACCTGCCGCCAAATACCAATAGGTGTGTTCCGGCAGCTGCACTTGAGAGCCAGTTCCTCCACAGGCTTAGCGTATCTACCAACTTCGGCCGTATCGTCACTTAAGATCAGGTGAGATTATGGCCATAACGGTAAACCTTAAGTATAAAAAAGCATAAACATGTTACAAGTGTGTATCCAGTATGCAGTTACATATTTACTGAGATCGAAAAAATTACTACTAACATGTAGAAATCATGTAAAACTAATTCACAGTGTAAGAATTTAAAAACCCAATCCTTCAAAAAGTGTTCAAATATTTAATCATTCACACTTATAAAATTTATAACTTAGCCTCTGGGTTTCATATTTTTAATGACTTACTGTTTGAAAGGCGATAATCTAAAGTGTATATCATTTAATTATTATTTCAGGTGCTCTGATACCACCAGATCCTGCGCCGGAAATTGAAAAAAATGATAAGGTACGAAGCCTTGTAATTTTTATTTCGTTAAGCAATATTCATGGCTTTGTATGGCTTTAAAAATATCAAGAATTACTGACTGACTCTTCCATTACTGTACAGTTACTTATTCGTAATGTTTTGTCCATGAACTAGTTCTTTGTATTTGTACTTAATTAAAACTGTTTTATTTCTTCAAATTTGTCCTTAAATTTTAGTCAAACCTTTTTTAAGTGTCAGTTTTTTTTTTACTGTCCGGTAACTTAATTGTCAGGTAATTATTTCAAGTGACAGCAATTTTTTATTTATTTACCGAGAACTTTTAGTCCATACTTTTTTTTAATGACGGGTATTTTTTTAAAAGACAGGTATTTTTTCAATTGACAGGTAATTGTTATTTAAATTGACTTTTATTACAGGGTGAAGTCATAGCAAATTACTGTTCGATGTGGTTCATCGGTTTGGTGTTCGAGAAAACAAATGTGAATGTGGACTTAACGCATGACATATCATCGTTCACGAAGGCTGTACTTTATCAAGCGGAAAATACGAATATGCTAAGAGAAGGTCTCACTATAGAGGTGAGTGAATTAACCCAAATATGTAGTCTATGGTATAAACATTTATATCATAGACACGATAGAACTGAAGCCATGATAGCTCTGCTGGTATTATGAACGAACGCCGCGTGCAACGACGTGAGTTCGAATACACCTACAATGAATATCTAAAAAAATATAACCAGATCTAGTTTCTTCTTGGCTCTTCTCAATGACTGGGTTATCTTCTGAAACTGTTGGTAGTTTTGACGTTCATAAACATCTTCCCAGGGCCTAAATTATATAAAGTTTTTTAATATTATTTAACAATGTTACTGTAATACCTCTGGTGTTGAAGCTGCCCATAACCGATGGTAACACTGTGTGCATGTTGCTGTATGTTAGCATAAAAAAAAATAACACAAATTCAGTATAAGAAATTAATAGTTGAAAAACAGAGCTATTGATATAATATTACATATTTAATGTAATTTCTAGTAAATGTATTTGTATGTGTGTGTGTTCCAGGCTCGTCACGTCCGCCGGAAGCAGCTGCACCAGTACCTCTCCCCCTCGCTGTTAAAGCGCGAGCGCACCCCCTCCGGCAACAAGCGCAAGCCCACCGAGCCCGCGCACCCCTCGCATCCCACGCTACCCGCACACCCCGCACACCCCACACACAATAAGAAAACCAAGAGACTCTCCGAGAGCAGTGTGAGTACACCATAACAATCGGATTACATGTTGCCACATCTATCTTATTGGAACTGTCCATAGTGGTGTTCTTAGAGATAATAGCGCAGTAGTTTCCCTCGGGCTGCTGCAGCCCCTTTCAGTCGGTTATATTCATCAGACATGCTTGAGATATTTGACACAGTAAGGAAGGTAGCTGTAAGATTAAAGTGTCTGTTCATTGATACATTTAAGAACAAGAAAAACGATGCTTTGATGTGAAATATCTATTAGCACGATTTGGCAGTAAAATCGACTCATACGCTGTAACGAAAAAACCAATAGACTATCCCGAGAGCAGGATAAATACACTATTACACTCATAAAAGAATCTGATTGTATGACGATATGTCTTATTAAAACAGTTCATAGTGGTTTTCTTGAGGGTAATAGTGTAGTAGTTTAACTTTTAACTCTTAGGGATTTAATTTAATCCCCAAAGCCACTGCAGCCGGTTATACAATCAAATACGCTCAAGATAAGTCGACACAATAAGGAAGGTAGCAGGTTAGACTGTTTGTTTGTGGTCTTGATCCTGCACAGTAAAAGAAAAATGGTAGATACTTATATGAACATTAAAACGTTGTTTTGATATGAATCATCTATAGTAGCTTGGTAGAATAATCGACCGATCGGTAAATGTCATGACATTCCTTATGCTGTCTTACCCCATCTCTTGTCTTTTAGCCGCATACTAGTATTTTATTACTTTATAGTTTCTTTGTTTTTCTATTAATTATAAATTATAATATTATGGCAGCCACCTTTTTTCCGGTTTTTAACCGTTGTTTCGTGGAATATGTTAAAACAAGACATCTTAGAAACCAGACTATTTTTTTTATTAGTTTTATTTTATAAGTTTTTCATTTAGTCTATAGTTTGCTTAAATAAATTACATAGAATTTTCTGAATTACCGTGGTGAACTTTTTGCAATTTAATTGCAGACTGAGGAAGTGAGCATACTGTCCTACAACGAGGACTCGAACTCATCGAACATGTACGAAGTGAACGCCCAGAACGGCATAACACCGCACAGCCAGGAGCAGCAGAGCGTTCCCAAGCCGGTGGGAAAGGCAGACCAGCCTGCGTCCACATCAGACAGTATTGCGTGCACGTAGCAGTACGAGGAGTGGAGACAGAGGTTCATTTATGGACCCAATAGTGTTAAACAGAACAAACTCAAGCGTATGTAAGCAGTGACACTACCAGTGATTCAAACAAAACTCCACCATGTTGGAGCAATAAGTGTATGACATGTTATGTCAATGTGTGACGCGTGTATTATTCCTGATTTATTATAGTGGATACATGACAAGTTCAAGAATAACTGTGCGATAAATTCAAGAGAGTGTTTTAATGTTATATAGTACATTTTGTATCGTTCATATGTTGTGCCCATTTTGGATAAGTTTTTACACAAGAGGCAATCAACCCTGAAGGTTTTTCATATGATATGGTGAGTGTCTTTATTGTAATCATTATAGTATATTATCTTTAGTTACTTTAGTTTGGATTAGTCTAGTTAAATGTACATTACACCCTTAACCCATAGAAGTTATGCTGCTCTTTATAGCAGTCATCTATCATCACATATAGGAATACCATAAAAGTTTTATCCATGGGATAAAACAATCAAAATAGTTTAAGCGGAAAAGTCAAAAGGTGTACTAGTCCAATAAATCCTTATCTATAAACATGTATCTCTCCATATAGAGATAAAACATTGATAAATATTTAGTTCAACTTTGGAATTTTCTTCATCTGAAGATACGTGGAATATGTAGGAAGTATAACTGTTGGATTAATATGCTTCCTTTAAGGAATATTTTGACATGTAATCAATACATAAATGTTAAATGGGTTGTAAATTTAAGCAAATAAGACTGGTGAGTATCGAAATCTGCTTTGCTTACTGTTTTAAAGAAAAAATAGGCAACGCTTATAACACCTTGCTATAGTATAGGCTTCAATTATCACTTTATTGTTACAACTGTGATTTTAGTAAGTAATTAATTCCTATGTTTCATAAATTCATGAAGTGTATTATGTTTGTATAAGTTTTCATTTCCCACCAGAAAACAAATAATTGTGTCATATATTGAAAATATATTTAAGGTATTCAATTGCAGGAAATAGTCCTTATAGTTGTGCTCCAGTGTGCTTAGTTTTAATATAATCAATATATCTAAAGGATTTTACTGATAGAGGAGGATGAATGGCTAATATTTCTGCATCTATTATTTTTGAACATATATTTATTAAATGTGTGTTTCCTCTAGATGTCACATGAAGAGACAAGGCATCCATGACGCCTACGTGAGTTTAGTAAATAATAAACTTAACTTTGGCACTTATTAAAATGTTCCCTATGTTTTGAAGAAATTGAGTATAAATTAGTAATATTATATTAGTACTTTTAGCACTTGAAGCCCAACAGCATGAGAATCGCTGCAACAATAAATAATCCATTCTGAAACAGTATGCTGCTGCTGCATATGAGGTTTAATCCAGTGAAACCTATATTCATATTATAAAGTGGATAAGTTTGTTTGTTTGAATGCTCTATTTGTAGGAACTACCAGTGGGATTATTTATATTTTTTGTTAGAGCAATAATTGAGTAAGGCTTTAGGCTATTAAACATCAGACTATCAGAAATAGAAGCAAAGCTGTATTCAAAAAGTTACAAACATAGGCAAAAAGATTAAATAAAATTTAACTTTCATGCAAATGAAATTATGGCAGAGCAAGTGGTTTATAAATAATTCAATTATATACTGATTGAAGTGTAATATTACAAATTTTTTTTCTATGTAATGTGACCTTGCTATATTAGCGTTTAATTTATTTTTGTCTCTTAATTTATTGCACGGCTCATACCGCGAAGCGGGTGAGGTAGTGCTCTACTGTCGATATGTCAAAGTCAAGTAGTATTATGCTCTTAATCTGCCTCATCTCATATTTTGTAAAAAATAATTTTATTTTGCTACCTTGAAAATAAAAACCGTTTAATAAGGTTATATAATAATAATGTATGATAAGGTTAGGGTGTAAAAATGTTGAGAGCCGCTATTTTAAGATGTCTCGATATTAAGTTATCACTAACCAGAACATTTATTTGATATATGAACAAATATCCTACAGATATAAAGCTCATGGATACCGTGTTCAGCTTAAATACACTTCTTTTCACATAATTTTACTCATATTAAAGCAATTTCAAATTTTAAAATTATACTAGGGAGAACATCTTGCTGCAGTTATGATCAAAAAATATATTTAGATATTTTTTTTAATACTTATAGGTTTTCATTTGTATTGTTTGAAAAAGCAATGTTAATAAGTGAATATAACACTATCAAAATGAACACTGTGAATCACTTCACTTTGCCATAAGACCTATAAGTGCAAAGGAACACATAATATACTTCATTCTTGCAACAAAATTTTTTTCATAGTATAATATAATATTTTATAATAAAATTTGCCTTTAAAAGGAGAATTGATGTTTGAATTTTTGCAGGTGAAGAATATTTTAAATAATTCTTAGTTATATTTTAAGATTTAATTTGTATCAGTGTGTTATTTGACTGTATCTCTATCCAAACTATTCGGTACATTTGTATACAGTAGGGATGGGATATGGTTCCAGATATTTTTTTTTTAGATAGCTGATACTTTAGACTGCAATTAATGGGTTTCAAGATACCCTTAATTCATGTATATATGTATGAATATCAAATACTATTTCTTAGAAAGATACTATTTCTGAAGACAGATATTCAATGTTAATACCAAATTCACCATGTCCTCAACAAGGTCAAACAAATTATAAGTTTATGGTGAATTTACTCATTATATCCACCGATAACTCATATAGAACTAGATACACATTTTTGGAATTGATTGTATTATTTAATATAGTAAATTTAAAAATAAAAAGATTTCGCATTTGTATTGTGTATGTCAAATATATGAGGGGTGTAAAAACAAATCAGCTTAAGTTTAAAAATTGATATTTTTAAGTAATTACACTAAATTGTAGTGTTCGAAGCACTTTGGTGTAATTACTTAAAAAGATGAAGCGATGATAGCTCAGTGGTAGTGTGCACGACTTCGCGTCAAGGGACGTGGGTTCGAACCCAAGCATCTACAATGAGCTTGAACTTTCGGTGAAGGAAAACAGCGTGAAGAAACCATAGCATGGCGATAGGGCTTTTTCTAATGCCCGCCTGGGTAGCTACCACCCTCTAGTTGTGAACCTACCGCCAAATACCAATAGGTGTGTTCCGGCAGCTGCACTTGGGAGCCAGTTCCTCCACAGGTTTAGTGTGTCTACCAACTTGGGCCATAGCGTCACTTAAGATCAGGTGAGATTATGGCCATAACGCTAAACCTTAAGTATAAAAAAAAAGATATGAATTTTGGAGTGAAGTAGTTTTGCTTTTACACCCCTCATATGTTCGGTACATTTATATAAAATACATTGTAAGATAAAATACATCAATACGAAATGCGTACTTTAAAAAAAAAGAAGATATTATCTGAATAAATGGCTATTTTGAATGTCAAGCAATATTTTATTTAGTTGTGATATACAGTAGAACCACTATAAGTCGAACATCAAGGGAAACGCCAAATAATTCGAGTTCTAGAGATTCCGATTTATGGAGGATTTCGATTTAGGCGGATTTCGATTTAGGCGGATTTCGGTTCGACCTAAAGAGGTTAAGATTAATTTTTATAAATTTTTAGTTAGAGAGGTAAAATAAGTTTTTTTTTGTATAGATAATTTGAGTGTTCTTAATAATAATAAAATTATACACTGTATTCATTGTATACTCTTAAATTGTTTTCTAAGAAACAATGGTGTACTTACACTGTTTACTAATTCTTAAAGCCGGTAACTTATTTATTTTTTTAACTATATAGGTAATAAGTCTGAAATAATCGAGTTGTAAAAGTTGTAAAATAGAACATTGCTATGTTCGAGATACAGAATATAAAATTTAATTTTTCAAGTTATGGAGGGAAAATATCTATCAAAATGGAGTTTAGGGAATCACTGATTATTTCGACTAATTGAAGGTTGAGATTTCGAGTAATGGAGGTTTTGGTGTTTGAAGGGAAGAGAATAAAACATTTTTTCGAGATTTGGAGGTTTTCAACTTATCGAGGTTCTACTGTAAATGATAGGTTTGTGATGGACATCCTCTTTGTTAATTTATATTTAGAAAACTTTTATTGTAGTCGAATTGTATAAAACCAGAAAATGAAAAAAAAAGAAGACATATTTAGTAATATTAATTTTGATTGTGTATAAATTTACATAGCTATGCAAACTTATTACTCTGTAAGTACCTTGATTCTGATTGACTAATATATTCTTATGTATATATATATATATATATATATATAATGTGTTGAAAAAATTAAGAAAAGGTTTTAATGGGTACACAATTTTTAGTTACACGCGAACAAAGTCGCGGGCACAGCTAGTATATATGTAATTAGCATTCTGAGAAATAACATGACTGATTATTTTTATTTCTGTTAAATGAATTATCAATACTGGATGGCTTACAGTCGTGGATGGCTGACAGTTAGTGCTCGAGTTGACGGAGACGGGAATATAAATATGTTTAAGTTTAAACTTCTATCTTTTTAAGCCATTCTCTATAGATAATTCGTTTTGGTAATACAGTCGAAACCGGATATAAAAACATCGGTTACAACGTCGAATCGGTTATAAGGACTAAATGGCAAGGTCCCGAACGAATCACACTAATAATAATTAAAAACAATATGTATTGCTTTTAACGAATATCGGATATAATGTCCCGAAGTTATAGGTCCCTTCAATGTCCGGTTTCAAGTGTATTCTGAGTCAGTTTTATTCTCAGGATGTGATATGTATTTAGGTATTAAGATAGGTAACAAAATTGTAAAAAAACCTATACTACTCTGAATATGTGTCTGTTTATGTACATATGTAGGGTATATTATAATAAATATTTATTATTATGTGCACTAATATTAGAGAAAGTTGATATAAATTCATTTGTATAAAGTAATCTATTTGCAGGTGAACCAGCTGGGGACGCGTCGGGGTCATGTAAGTGTGGTTATGTGACATGTTAAGAACACACTTCCGTTTGCAAGGAAACTTTTAAAAGCATATTCTTAACTATTTTGTAGTTTATACGTTGCTCAATGTTCCCCTCTTCGAAATGTTCTGGAAAATTGAAGATTTTTCTAACATTACTATGTTGAGTACAAACCATTTTCATGAAGATCGAAGGACCATTTTTTAACTACAACAAAGACCTACGATTTTCGATAAAATTTTATAAGTGATCGAGAACGGAATATCCAATGATCTAGAATAATGATAATATATAAGTTCAGTCAGACATAACCACCACTTTACTTTATAAACAAGACATATAAAAAGTAATGTTTGTCATAATTAATTTAAAAAGTGCTGTTGATGTATTTCAAACAAATCATGAGCCCCTAAAATCTCAATGAATAATCATTTCCAAGTCTAAGTAACCTTTTGTAATGTTATGTCCTGTACTAGGTATTTATCGTCAGCTTCTGGCTAATAATACTGGATATCATGTGTTTTCTATAAAACAGGTACAAAAAAGTATACAGGTATATAATATTTCTAAATCATTTTGGAAGTATTTTAAATGCATGTGTGGAATCATATCATACCGACGGCCCATGGTTTTTTAATAACAAGCTATGCGAAAATAATAAAACTACTATTTTGACATGTATCAGAAATTATTCGATTATATTTTGACCGGCTCGATAACTAATTTTCGTATGATTATTTATTCAAAGATCAATAAAGATATCCACCGATCTCCATGGTTATTGTAAATGTAAAAAAAATGTAATAATATTAATGTTAGTTTTTAGTTTCGATTTATTAATTAGGTTAGGTTGTGTCTTATTCGGTGTCGTTTTGAAAGTAAAGTTAAATTTTAATAGTTTCCTTGTAAGTGTATACAGAGTACAAATTGGAATGTAACTCAACGACTAAATACTGAAATAATCTCTCCTGAGTTTACCAGGTGAAGGAAATTCAATCGACCCTCCGGTGATGGAAACGGCACAGTTAAGTTTAATTAAAAATGCAGTTACATTTGAAAGTGGTTTTTTTTCCGTCAACCGTTGATCCTGTGCACATCAGATTCTCGTATAAATGATATTGGTATAGTTTGACCTTTATTTCTTACTCTTAGGCGATAAACCTTGGCCAGGGTTGCTACGAGGAACTGTGAGAGCTGCACTCCTTAAATGACGTTTGGGCGTGAAATAAATAATAACTTGCACAAACTATCACAATGTTTACTATACTAACAGATATTAGAGTTTCGTGCATAATTATAAAATAAATAAATCAATTGTAAAAAACAGTAAAAAAGAGGCTGTTCAAATTTAGCGGAGTAGGGCAAGGTACAGAAAATCCAAAAAAGTCACCCACCTCAACGAAAAATAATGCAATTTTGCCAGTTTATTCGTCCACAGAAGTGCGGTTTACCGTCGCAAAATACGATTTATCGCTCTGAAAAATGTTTTTTTTTTTTGTCCCAAAACTATTGGCTTATAGCTTCCCAAAAAGTATGTTTTGCCGTACGAGATATCATACATTTTTTATATTATTTGGTTTCTATGAACTTTAACTGATGGATTAAGCGAAGGTCTTCAATAATGTAAGCAAAGAGGTTCACACACTTAGTAGTAATATTACCCTATCACAATTCAAGAATGTTATCTCAGTACCGTGCACAGCAAATGGCATTGTTTTTATGAGCTCATTCATACATTGTTACTGTCTTAGTAACTCTACAGCTTTTATCGATGAATACTTTAACATTTAGACATCTTTAAATGTTTCTCAATGGTTTTTATGATCTTTGTTTTAGTCTGATATCAGTTATTGATAAAGACAGCTTTATTTCAATGTTAAACGATGAAGAGAACCGTTTTACAGGCGAATTAGACAAAATGGATGATTTTGAACTGCCTTTAACTATGCAGCAAGCATTCATAATTGCTAAATTATAAGAATTAGAAATTAAATTAGTAGAAATAAAGTAATTCTAGTTCGATTATGCATAAAAGTACTGACTTAACAAAAATGACAGGCAAAGTTAACAGCCTATACTTAGAATAATTCAGGAATGCAAGCTATATTAAATAATGCATTTATAAAAGTATAAATAGATTACATTCATAATATTTGGCCAAAACTAGTAGCACGCCAATGCGCATATAATATAGCAATAAACGGTGAAGTAGGACGTTATATTTTAATAACGGGCGTGACAAAGAGGCATTGGTATATATCGTCTAAAACAAAAACGGTTCTTTTGGTAACTAATAATTTGACAGGTTTATATATTGTATTTGATTAAAATATCAAATAATCAATAAAAATAGTAAGAATTACGAATTAAATGTGACCTTTACAAGTTTTGTTTGTATAGTATGGCTTTACACACGAGGGCATTTGCTATTGTTATAGGGCACTTGATATATCAATCGGTACACGACATACTATCTTGAACGCCGATGCGATACTGCGGTTTGACTGTGCCAACTAACACACAATTAGTCTGTCTTATCTACACGTCATACACGTTTTTACTTATAATATATTATTTAACGGTTACTATAAATATTTTATAATTTTACTATCTATATATTTATTTATTTAGTAATTTGACTGCACGGTTGGCCTAGCCGTTTAAACAATGTTGTCGACACAGCCACCATGCTAAGTACGATAGAGTTACAAACCCACAGGAAAATTGTTTGAGTAATCAACAAAGAATTGTGTATTTGTTAAGTCCCCAATGACACAGGGTTTCATTCTCAGTGCGTGTATACTCTTGAATAGGTTTGTCGGTTGGGTTTTTGCATCTCTCAGTATATTGTAAACTCTAAGAGTACAAAATATGATCCCTTGAAATTCATCGCTATAACGTAAACTGTATAGTTTTTTTTATTAAAAATACATTCACATATTAGCACCGCTTAATATGACGACTGCGTAATAATTGGTTGTGTTATTGTAGACATTTTTATGCCTTAATAATTTTAATTGACTCTTCATTTAAAGGCATTTCTTAAATTATTTTCTTATACTTTTACAAATGTTACCAAATTGGGCAATCTGTAGAACTTTATAATTTATCCGGTCCTTTATAACTGGACTTCAAAGTGTTATTCACCTTTTTAATATTAGGATTTATATGTAAATAATTCATCTTATTTGTGTAATCTTACCAAGAATGTTGCTGGGTGAAGTTTTATTATATAAAAAGTCAGTTATAGCGAAAAAATAAAACTATATTTTTCTGCTAAAATATCAATAAATTTCACGTAGAGTTTTATATATGTCCTTAAAATTATGTCATTATGAAAACTCTCAATACTCCTAGTTCTAAATAAAATAGCGTAGCACCAAGTTAGTGATCATAGTGAAATTTAAAAAATTAAGAGTGATTTATTGTTGAAGTTGAAGCAATGATAGCTGAGTGGTAGTGTGTACGGACTCTGCGTCAAGAGACGTGAGTTCGAATCCATTAACATTGAGCTTGAGCTTGCGGTAAAGGAAAACAACGTGAGGAAACCATTGTATGGTGTTAGGGCTTTTTCTAATGTCCGCCTGATTAGCTGATAGAAAATTTGCCACCAAATTCATATAGCTGTGTTCCGGCAGTTGCACTTAAGAGCCAGTTCCTCCACGGGTTTAGCGTGTCTACGAACATTGCCGTATCGTCACTTAAGATCAAGTGAGATTATGACCATAACGCTAAAACCCTAACTATATAAAAGTGTGTGTGTGAAAGAAACTGTGTTTTAAAGGAATAAGTTATATCTAAATTTATAGTCTCATGTAACGACATGTTCACAATGAATGACGCGTATGTGAAATTACAGATTTAATTCTCCTGCAATTATTAATCGTCGCCCAAAAAGTGTCACTTCAGAAATCCTCAAAAATTATAACTATATATTGAGATAAACTGTTATTTACCTTAGTCTTATGTTTTTGGTAAACGTAAATTTTCAATAATTATTGGCATAATTTAACCAATTTACATAACACTAACAAATTCAACAATATCAATGAAAAACGCGTACAAATCCGTTCAGTAGTTTTTGAGTTTATCGCGAACAGACAGACCGCGGCAGGGGATTTTATAATATGTAGTGATGTTGCAAAAATTGTTACGTTAGTTACAGAAATTATTCTTTATCAAGTACTTAACAACAATTTATCGTTATTTATTCATTCAAATGGCGTTGAGTGTATAATTGCAATAAATTCATAAGCAATACGATTGAATAAACTTATACTATGACATTTATCGTTTTAGAAAGTATTTATATCATACCTCATGTATATATTTAGGGCTGTTCTTTGTGTAAGTTAGTATTAACGCGACACAGAGACGAGCAGTTAATTATCGACTTTAATATAATAGAAGTTTTTGTGAAAATAAAAAAGAACATTGTATGTAAAATCAACCGAGATTATGGGACTTTCTAAAATTCTTTTTCCAAGACTTTTCGAGCACTTCATTATAACCTTTGATAATATCACCAAAATATACTATAGACTTACCCGTTTGTAAGGTCGTTTATTCGCTTGGTAATTTTAGGGTAAGGGACCGTTCAAGTATTACGTATAGCTATTTTTGAAGATCTTTGACCGAATTCATACGGCGCTGTAAATGTTTTCGTAGCAGCCCTCCACTTCCTCAAACGTTACGTAACACCCAAGCGTCGATTATTAACTAAAAGTCATAATTACGTCCTACCTCCTTCTACTATTAAACTCTTAAAATAACATAAAAATAAAATAACGTAACGTTCACTAAACCCCCCACATCCCGAATTTTCATTACATAATACTTAAACGGCCCCTAATGTACTTGTACATAACAATTCAGTAGGTTTCTCTTGAGATTAACATAAAAATTCAGTTAATTTTGACGTTCGTGTTTGTGATACGATGTAGGCGAATAAAGTTATATGCGAAGAGGTCATAATGTTTAATACAATTTTTATACCTTGTTCATAAAAATATTACGTATTTAGAAAAATATAGGTACTGTTTACCGCTTCTATTTCATTGGACAATTATTATTCATAGTCGCTGAATACTGTGGATTTGTGAATAAATTTTATACGGAACCCATCTATAGATAAAAATGTTAGGCTAGATTATCTGTAATTATATTTTAAATGTTGCTCGGATTAATGAATAGTAATCTTGACGAGAGACGCTAATTTATATATATATACAATACGGAATTATAATCAAAAGGCGGTCATATTATGTTTTTGCGTTTTCCGTTACTTTGTCTTAATTTTATCCACTCTTAAATGATTTTTTTTTCAACTAGTTGATATCAAACGAAATAATTCCACCTAGATGATAAGACTCAAATGTAGTTGTCGCTAAGAACTTTCTCGATTACTTGTAAGTTGTATATATCGATAGCCAATTTATTATTATAACTATTATTATACATTGAAATATAATATTCACAAAAGTATGAAAATATTTTAAAATTTACAAAAAAAAAATGAATAAATGTACATACAAAACGCTGGTGTTGTTTTATTTTTAGGCCCATAACATTTCCTGACATATAAATATATACTAGTAAGTTATAGAACACGTAAATACATTTTAATCTAAAAATATCGGTGTATATAATTATACACCACTGCATCTAAACCAGTGTTTTTCAAACCTTTTTCATGACACGGCCTCCTTAGTATGAGGAAATATTTCGCAACCCCCCCCTACACGTTGTTTTTTTAATTTGTGACAAATATTCAATCCTACATATTTATTCATTTTCATAATAAGGGTTAGAAGAAATAGAAAGAAAGAAAGAAATAACTTACTAACAACTTGTGGTCATCGTCTCTAAATCAAAATCACTTCAATTCATTTTCATCGACAGTCTTTTATTTGAAAAAGTCGGATGTGTGATAAACATCAAGGAATTTATACATGGTATGAAAATGGTGTTAGAAAAGTTTAAGCCTGTCAATTTGTATATCTTTTAGTTAAAAAGGAATTAGAATACCAAGAATTAACAATAGAGGCTTTGAAATGTTTGATTCCATTTGCCACCTAGTACTTGTGCGAGTTAACATTTTTATCAATGGCCCAAATAAAAAGTAAGGAAAGAAATCGCTTAAAATTGGAAAACTATTTAATTCACTTTTGGCAAAAAAGATTGCAAAAAGGGGTCGGCAATGGGAGAAATTAGTTAATAAAAAACAAACGCAACCTTTGTATTAAGAGTTTTTTGTTAATTTGATAAAATTGTTTAAGATAGAAGATATCTCATAAGTAATGTTTATTTATATCATGGAAATCATTATGTTCTTTAGTTAACATTTATTTTAAAATTCTTTTAACAAATAAAAAACACATTTTTAAGCTTTATTGCTTTTTTTACTGCAATAGTTTTCACAACCTTCTACAACTCCGCCATAGGAGCTTCGCGACCCTTTCAGGGATCGCGACTCACACGTTGAGAAACACTGATCTTAACCAATCTGTTTACAATTTAATTAAAAGAGAATAGAGACGGTTAATCTTCCAAACAAGAAACTGTATTAAAGATTTTTTAAAGTTTTCCTCAGTTAGTTCCTCAGTGTATACAGACGCCACATCACTGGACGTGAGTTCAAACCCCTCCAATGAGCCACGGTTTTCGGTGAAGAAGAACATAGAGATGAAACCATAACAAGGTGGTAGGGCTTTTTCTCATGCCCGCCTGGCTGTTTACCACTCTCCTGTTGAAAATCTACCACCAAATACCTATAGATGTGTCCCGACAGTTGCATTGAAGAGCCAGTTCCTCCACTAGGTTTAACGTGTTTAACATTTTAGGCCACAGCGTCACTTAACATCAGGTGGGATTGTGACCAAAAATAATTAAATTTTTTTAAATATTAAAAACAACTTTTTCACAGAAAACAAAATATTTATTTAATTCAACATTAACACACAGTTGCGTTTCAACTTATTCGGATGTCATCTTTTTCGTTGGGTCTCCACATCTGAAATTTAAATAAACATCATAAATTTCCTATATTCAAAGTGTTATGTTCATACGTATGTATCTAATTTAAAAGAGTTTTGAAGTATTTTACATAGACATGTACGTAGCAAATAGTCATACAAATATATATGTTTTCAATTATTTTAAAGAAATTGTCAATATTGCACAGTACGTTCGTACTTCGCTAAAGTTAAAGTCAAAAATACTGAAACTAATGAAATATTGCTTCAATTTAAATTAGTTTCTAAGCTTCGATTGCAATTCACCGCCGCACAATTTTAAAATCAGGTTTTATCTGATAAACTAAACCAAAAACTACGATAATTAGCTATAAAAGCTAGTATGTGGTATAAAATTGTTTTATGAATATTATTATTTTGCATAAAACCATCAAAAGTTACGAGAGTTATTTTTTTCATTTGAAATCTTAAGATACACGTGTAAAATAGTTTATTCAGTATTCAACGAACAAAACGGTAATTACTCAGTGGTAACGTGTACGGATATGCCATCAATAAACATGAGTTCGAATCCCTGCAATCGCCCTGAATATGCGGCGAATTACTTGTCTAAGACCTAGACAGGTAGATGATGGTAGCTTGCAGACGCATCGAAATTGGTGTGTTCCTGCAGGTGCACCTGAGTAACTCTATTAGACTCGGCATCGTCAGGTGAGATAATGGAGAAATACGACGATGATAGCTCAGTGGTAGTGTGTACGGACGCTGCGCTAAGGGAAGTGAGTTTGAATCTATCTATAATGAACTTGAACTTTCGGTGAAAGAAAACATCGCGAAGAAACCATAGCATGTCTTTTGTAATGATAGCTACCACACTCAAGTTGAAAATCTGACTCCAAATACCAATAGGCGTGCATGTAATACAATAAAATTAATATTATATTAAAGGATTTGGATATATTTGTATTACACTCTACTACTTTTATTAACAAAATTGAAAAACACTTTACTGAAGCTCTTGATAGAAATTGATTTACTGTCTGTAATGCATTCCTTCATTATGTTGTCGCAGACTTATTTTTAAAACTACAGTTAAACCTCGATAAAGTAAAAAGCTCTATATTTTCAAAAAATAATCTGCACCCTTACCCTCAGAGCCCAAAACCTCTATTACTTAAAATACGCACCCTCTATAACTTAAACTAATAATTTAAGTATTAGCCCGGAGTTATTAAAGAAATGTTTCGACGACCTCTATAACATAAACTGTCTCCCAATAAGTCATTTCGAATAAATGCACAAAAAAATTTTTCTCGAAAAACAAGCGGATCGACCATCATAATAAGAAGAGCTATTAGTCCAGGATCCCAGTCACCCCAGAATCACGTGATTTTAGGAAAGATGAAAATTATATATATATATATAATACATTTTTATATGTATAAATATAAAGTACAGCCTTCTTAAAAAGACGTAAGTTACCTCATTTTTTTACGACTTTTAAAGTGTCTATCAAAAGTTATGGCCTAAACGAAGTGTCTGGCCACTGTATATGTTTGTTTATAACAATATCATATATGTAATCGATTTAGAAACCGTGAACTATTTAAAACAAAAAAACAATAACTTTTTTCAGTAGACTAAACTTTAAATAAAGTTTTATTTTATGTAACATATGTATGTATTTTATTCTACCACTTCTGTAGCATTCAGATAAAAATAGGAATTGTATATTAACTCATCAATAACTCTCTAACATAAACCCTTGACAAATTAAAAACTCTATAACTTAAAATATATTGTGTTTCCCGTTGTTTCTAACTTAACGAAGTTCTAATGTATTATCTTTATTCATTCTACCTACACGGTCTAACCACATATTCAATATTTAAATGTTTATTTTTTTATGTTAATGTTGCCAATATGATGCCTAATTGTGATTATTTGTACTTTATGAATGTAGTAAGCACCTATAATTGGTTCGCATATCATATTTAGACTTTGTAAAGGATGTTAGTTTATTTATATATAGCAAGTCAACATGCACAGACATGAAGCTAATATACAACATGAAACAAATAACGATTACAATGCCGGTACAATAATTATAGACATGTATAACTTTCACAGAAATATATGAGACAAATTTAAGACTACACGCAAACAAATGAAATCATGATTGGGAAAACACATAATGTATTATAAGAGATTTGCAAAGTAATGTAAAATTAAATATTAATATCTACATGAAAATTACTCATGTAAAACCTTACCTAGTAAACAGATTGTATAACTTATTTTCAAATGAATCGAGTGAGTTGCCAAATATGAGGATGGTAATATTGTTTGTATTAAGATCTATTGCCCGATTTAAGAACGCACTTCTACCTATGTTGGTTTTGTACTGTGTTTTTAGTGTGAAGCCTGAAACTATTACGTGTAACCACCAATAATATTTTAGTCAACAATTCAGGGCAGTCAAGTATTCCATTCACGAGTTTATATAAGTAAACAAGATCCGCAATATTCCTGCGAGATTTTAAAGAGGACATTTTAAAGTGATCTAGATGTTCCTCGTAGCTAAGGTAATTAGGAAAGGTAGTCCTTATAACTCAAAAACCTAGTAAAGTTTTTTTGTACCTTTTGAGTTTTTAATGAATATATATTATGCACACTGTTCTAAAATAAATGTATTCCAGCAATAGCACTTGAGAGCCAGCCCCCCCAATTGGTTTAGTGTGTCTACCAACTTGGGCCGTATCGTCACTTAAGATCAAGTGAGATTATAGCGATAACGCTAAAACCTATAAACTATCCTTACTTAATATTATAAAAGCTAATGTGTGTTTGTAACGCTTATACGCCTAAACCGCTGAACCGATTATGATGAATTTTGGTATTAGAGGTAGATGGAACCTTGATGACGGTGATAGACAAGTTTTTCTCGCGTAAAACTTATAGAAAGTGGGGGATAAACTTTGTATGAAATGTTTTATTGAGTCATCCGATTTGTTTGAGCAAAGCCGCGGTTAAAAGGTAGAAAAAAAAGACAAGTACACACAAACCTGCTGGTCCGTTCTGGTGTTGTCTTTAGCAGCCTGTATTTCGAGTATTTCGTTCTGTATCGAGACGCTCAGGTCTTGTATCGGCACCGGCTCCGTGCGCCAGTACACGTTCTGGTACTTGCTGGTTCTGTTCCGGCGTTTGTGTGTCTTTAGATGCACCTATATACAAAAATAATAATCACACATTATCTAAAGCTAAAGAAATCCAAACAAGAATAATAACGTGAAGCGATGATAGCTCAGTGGTAGTGTGGAACAACGCCATGTCATTGGGTGTGAGTTCGAATGCAACCACCTACAATGAGCTTGAGCTTAACATCGTGACAAAACCATAGCATGGTGGAGGGCTTTTTCTGATGCCCGCCTGCCTAGCTACCACCCTTAAGTTGAAAATCTGCCGCCATATACTAGCGTGTTCCGGCAGCTGCACTCGAGAGCCTGTCCCTTCTATAAAGGTAACGCACCTGCGATTCCCCTAGTGGTGTAGTTGACCATCGGCGGCGGTGACCACTTACAATCAGGTGACGCGCTTGCTAATTAGCCCGCTTTTTTATCATAGGGAAATGTATTAACGGATGCCCTCCTAGCCAGATGGGCTGCGAAGGTTATGTAAGACAATGACACTATCAATTTCCTGATATAGAAAAAGGTATTGCACTATGGATAGTTATAAACATGTCTGACATTAATGAATTTGAAATTTATAACACTATGACGTCATATGTATAACATTTATGTAGCTATGGGATGTACTGATATATATATAAACTTATATTAACATATCAATTAACACATTATCAGAATCAAGTAAATTGTTAAAAAAATGTGGTATTTATCGGAAATATTAATATTTAATTATTGTTTGTCAGTTACTGTTAGGATGCAGGACAGAAGAATAGATACTACTAACACTTTATTACGGATTTAACACAGTAAAATATACCACACTTTACGACACATTTTCAGAGAGGAACAACAGTGTTATTAGAATATAAATTTACCTTTGTACAGTCACCTGACAATGGAAAATAGAGAAGAGGTGTAACTCTGGTCCACGGAATAACTATCATTATTTTTAGGATAGATAAAATACGAGACACTAGCCCTTTTTACTATAAGAATAGAGCAAGAAAAAAGGGGTTTGCTTAAGTGAAACTATCACTATATCTCTCTCGCTCCCTTGGTCGACTCGATTTGACTTTACCCGAATGAGCGTCACGTGGCCGAGCGGGTTAGTAAAAAAGTTTTCAGTAAAATGACGTGAATGTAGAGCGATAGGAGCGTGGGACGGCAAGGAAGTAGAGTCGTAGGAGAGTGGGGGCGGTAAGGAAATAGAGCCGTAGGAGAGTGGGGCGGTAAGGAAGTAGAATCGTAGGCGAGTGGGGCGGTAAGGGGGTGGAGCGGTAAGACAATACAGCGGTAAAAGAGTGGGACATTGAGGGAGTGGAATAGTAAGACAGTATAGTGGTAGAAGAGTAGGGCGGTAGGAGAGTAAAGCGGTAAGAGAGTGGGGTGGTAGGAGAGTGGGGCAGTAGGAGAGTGGGGCAGTGGGACAACAGAGCAGTAGCGGAGTAGGGCGGTAAGAGAGTGAGACGGTAGGAGAGTAGAGCGGTAACAGGAGGTACCTTCTTGAGGTGCGTGTTGACCATGGAGCGCAGATGGAAGAGCGCGGGACAGAGCGGGCAGCGGCGCGCGGGCGCTGTGTGCGCGCAGACCGCGTGCTGGTTGCGCCGGTTCACGGACACGAACCCGCGCCCGCAGACCTGCCGACACACACACATCCTGCACTATACTATTTTATTTTTATATACAAGGACGGTCGACTCTTATTTATGCACAGATGGGGTACAACACCAGGTGCACTGACCTTTGAATTCTGCCACACCGTGCATAAAGTGGTAGACAGGTCACAACATTACAAGAATGAACAAGTAAATAACTAAATGCCATATAATATCATATCGCCGCAACGTACATATCAACAGTTAACATCAACCATCGCCCGAAACATTTGTAGAGAGCAATGTGGAAAATTAATGTTTGTAATATCAACCGAAGTTCATGTTCACGTCTAACGAATAGAAATAGATCTTATGCAGCACGCATAAGGGCAATTTTCGAAGTACGCTGGAGTTGACTCGCTTATTACTGTTTCTTTCACTTTCGTTATTATTACTGCAATTTAATATGACCCCGCTCTCGGTAGGTGTTTGGGTGCATAATAAATGTTTAGATCGCTCGGTGAATACAAGGCAATGTATTGCCCGTTCGGTTAATATCAACTTTGTTTGTCGGTATAGTTAAAATAGGCAAGTATAATCTAAGAGAATTATTAAATCAATGCCTCATTAACGTAAATGCAAAAACAAAAATTTCACATTGTTGAAAAATTCATTGTAATATTTAATATGTAATAATTGATTTATCTCGTCAACTGTTTTAAGATATAGTTCAAATGAAAATTCAAAATAAGGGATATGCGTCTCGATTTAATAAATAAGTTAAATAGATGTAAGCTAAACCAATAAATCCATAAAAAGTTTCTGACCCATGTCAGAAGAATGATTTTTGTTATAATAAAAATAGATAACAACTTTGTAATATCAACCGCGGTGCATGCGCATGTCTACCATACACATACCACCGGACTTAACACATAGAACAGGCCCTAGGCTCAATCTAACTAAGCTTCAGCCTAGGGCTTCAAGATCGAAAGGGACGCACATACAAGTTGGTAGCAAAATTAAAATCTCACTATTCTAAAAACAGTGAACACTACGACACCAGATCGTAACTAGGGAGAAATTCTACGGATATGACTTATAAACATACAAATGTAATTGTTAAGATCAACGCGAGATGTAAAAGGGCCTCATAAGTGGAATATATCTATATTAATATTATAAAGCGAAAAAGTTTGTTTTGTAGTTTGTTTGTTTGAACACGCTAACTTTAGGAACTGCTTTTGGGATTTTAAAAATTATTTATGTATTTCATAACGGAGTAAGGCTATTTTTAATATCACGCTACCACCACAATAACATGACTATAAGAGCAACGCTGTTTTAAAAAAACTTTACAAAAACGGACAATAATAATTAAATAATTCTAAAGCGATGATGCTCAGTGGTAGTGTCTACGACTTCGTGTCAAGGGACGTGAGTTCGAACCCACCTACAATGAGCTAGAGTTTTCCGTGAAGGTGGCATGATGGCATGGTGATAGGGCTTTTTCTAATGCCCATCTGGCTAGCTACCACCCTCAAGTTTAAAATTCAACCGCCATATACAAATAGGTATGTTCCGGCAATTGCACTTGAGAGCCAGTCCCTCCACAGGTTTAGCGCGTCCACCAACTTGGGCCGTATCGTCACTTAAGATCAAGTGACATTATTGCCATAAAGGTAAACGTTAACTATATATACAAAAAAAAAAAAAAAAACGAAAACAAAATATAGTGGTAAGTGGACAAAGTCAGGGGCACCGTTTGTATGTGATATAACAAGAAATCTCAGGAGGGAGATATAGAAAAAAAAACCGATAAGAGGGTTTACAAACACTTACATCACAAGTGTAGGGTCTCTCGTTACTATGTAACCGCTCGTGCCATAATAATGACCTCTGATCGACAAAGCTCTTCCCGCACGTGGGGCACGTACAACGCTGTAGAGCCTTGCTTTGCTTTTTGATATCCTTATCTTCAGATTTCTTCTTTGATTCATTTCTAGTAAACATTTATTTTTATTTTACTACACTGTTTTGAGGGTCTTTCATAAAATACGTCACGAAAAATTTTACTTTATTAAACACCCTCCCCCCCCCTCGTCACTCTACCCCCCTATCAATATAACGTCTCAAACGATAGACCTTTTTTTAGAATTTAAATGTCTTTAAATAATATCTGTTTAAAATTGATAAAATTGTTTTATGAGTTGCAAATGTCACTTCTATTTAGACCTCCCCAGTCCCCCATATCAGAGTAAGCGACACTCCCCAACACAAGTGCGGACGCATTTAATGAAGGGCCCCTTATTAATATTAAGAAGAGACATACAATTGATACTGGGCATTTCAACATTCAACATTCAAAATGTTCAATCAACTAATGTCAATACATACATCTGGTGGCCGGAACCCAGCAAGTATTGTTCATGCTTCTTGATATGCCTTTCAAAGCTGGTCTCCCCCTTGTACATACGACCGCAATAGTAGCAGGTGAACTTCTTGTAATGTCTGGTCTCCCAGTGTTGGGCTAGACTTTGCTCACTCTCGAGTACCACACCGCAAACTTCACAGATGTGGGCATTCTCTGTCTGGAAATTATAATTCAATCCGGATGATTCTCAAATGCCAAAACTGCAAATACTCTTTGTAAATATTGAAAAACATTTAAAGTAAAATCAAAGAAATCACCACAGAGATAAACGTAAGTGATTATCCTTAGAACTTATTTTCTTGGAAATCTTAGGTATTTTTCTAATATCTCTACTACAATCAGATAAAATGCTACCATTTACTAATCCAACACCTGAAAAAAATTAGTAATATAACTTAAAAGATGTATTTAATAGGACTTTAAATTTGATGAAAATATTTATAAAATTGTATATCAGCACTTTAAAATAATAATACATACATAAGTTTATATTATCACTTTAATAAACATATGTAGAGCTATTTGTTATCACGCATCAAACATAGCCAGACCAAGCACCTCACTACAAGTGACCACCTCATCGACATATCATACACTTTTGGAACATTTGGGCCCAACTATAAGTTGTTTTAAAGCTTAGCATATTTATTATGGACACCATTATTTTTATAGTTCATTCAATTAATTTTAAACTCAATAATATTCAAGTATAAAAAATATCTTAAGATTTACAGGGTATAAGCAAATTATAAAGATTTTTTTTAAATTTACAACTATGGTGCATGTTGTTACTGGAAAGGGCAGAATAATGTTTGGACAACTTTCAAATAGAACTATGATCATGATAGAAAATTTATAAGAGGTTTTGTAGTGATGATAGTTCAGTGGTAGTGTGTAAGAACGCCGTGTCATGAGACGTTAATCTGAATCCAACCACCTACACTTGAGTTTTTGGTGAAGGAAAACATTGTGAGAAAACCATACTGTGGTCGTAGAACTTTTACTGATGCTTGACTGGCTAGACCCACCCTCGAGTTGAAATTCTGCTGCCAAATACCAGTAGGGTGTGTTCTGGGCGTAGTACTTGAGAGCCAGTCCCTCCTATTGCCTATATGGCAATGTACCTGAGATTCCTCTGGTGTTGTGGATGTCCATGAGCAGCAGTGATCACTCACAATCAGGTGACAAGCTTGCTTGTTTGCCCTCTAATGCATAAAAAAAGGTAATGTACCTAAAATAATCACCACTACATCAACCATTACATGACTGACAGTGCAATAACATATTTACAAAATATTACCTGTCCAAGTGTAGACATCTTCTCATGCCACTTGAGATGTGCTATAATTGTAGCACGTTTCTTGAATATGGTGTTGCATATGGCACACTGATGCACATTAGTATGTGTCTTCATATGATTGTGGTACTCTAGTTCATCCTCTGTGGTCGCTTTACATATCTGAAAGTACACAATATAGAACTTAAAATTAATACTATTTTTGTAATTAACAACTATTATTCTAAAAGACAATTTGGTCATGGTAGCTACCTATAATTCAGTTTAGCATGAGGCCAAAGTAAATTAGAAACAACACAAGATATTGTCACTTAGCATCAGATGAGATTGTGGATTAAAATATTTATAAAAAGTTTTCAATTAGACATACCTTACAAATATATAAGTTAATGTTATGTTCAGTCTTCATATGGTGCTGCAATTTTGCTGCAAATCTATATTTCACAGGACATTGGCTGCATTTTTTATATGTCATTGGGCCTCTCTGTTTTCTAGCTTTTGTTTTCTTACCAGAATGAGTTACTGCTTGTGAGTATGACTCCTTGTAACGCTGCCTTTCATAATCCTCAATGTGTACCATTTTACCATTTTCTAATAATTTATAAAACAACAACTTTCCCTTCTCTTCTATAACAATGACAACATCATCATTTTCTGATCTCACCTTAGATTCAGTTTTTATATTTGATACATCAATTTTCTCTGTTTTACTATGTTCTCCTTGACCAACTCCATTCAAGTCATAATCAAAAATGTCTATATTAAGTTTTGGTAAACAAAGGCATAAATTATTGACTGGTTCTTCCTGAGGTATTACTGTATTTTCAATATTATAAGAAAGTTGTTCTGTGTAAAAATTTAGTAACTTATGAGTCCTTTTTGCGAGAGAATAAAATTTGTAGGCAAGAGATGCTGATATGAAACACTCAACACATACATTGTAATTTTCATTTTCATCTGTAAGCTGAAAGAAATACCATATTCTAGTAAGAAATTTCAGAGTACAATTGTTCCAGGGTTAATAATTCTAAAGAAATAGGCACGCAACAATCTCTGTCCACACAATAAATTACAAATTATCATCATAAACAATGCAAATTATATACAAAAAACTACGCCCCCAAAACTCTGTTCTCTTGGAACTAATAATTATTTAATCATTTATCCCCATTTTTTTTTTCAATACAGTTTTGTGCCAATTTAATCTAGAGTGATGTTATATACATTAAAATCTTCCTCAATGATTACTCTATCAGCTATAAAAATATTTTTTCAATGTCTGACTGGCAGTTTCTAAGATTAACAAACAAACTTTTCAACATTATAACATTAATATGAATTTGAAGTACACTGGTTATAATTTTAAATTTGGAAACCTTCAATCCCCATACATAACTATCATTTGAAAAGTCTAATTCTCATTCATATGCCTGGGTATCAAATATCTACAAGTAAACAAAGGTATATCAGTTGTTTAGTTGCCATAAAACATGCTATATGGAATTAAATGGATGTTGGTAAAACTGAGCTAATATTTAAAAAGGAACACTAAACAACACAGCACTATTAGCATATGTATAGTTTGTATATAAGAAACAATAAAAATACTATGTACTGGGAAATGTTTGTTCATTGCTTATAGTGAACTATTTTCGTTGCACTTCACCTGTATATCACATAACGTGCCCAGGATATCAGCTACACAATATTCTTTATTCTCCTTGCAAATTTTTGTGAAAATATTCTCATACAACTCGGTCAATGGAGATAAACAAATTATACACAGGTTTTCACCAATAGTTCCATTAACTAAGTTTTTAATAACTAGTTTTTCGTCTAATTTATAGTCCATATTAAAATTTTATAATTTCGTTTACGCCGTCTGGAAACAAGAACGACCTGATTATACATTTTATTTTGTGAAACAAAACACCTATTATAGATATTTCAGAATTTACCACAATTTATATTATAGATGCGTTCTTTGAAACTTAATTCGCAAAAGTATCAATAAAAGACTCGTTCAAAAATATTTGACGCCATATTTAATTTTTGTTACACTTTCATGACCAAGTGCATACAACATCGCTAATTAATAAAAAAATTTAATGATCTCTATAACTTTTTGTTTTACGTAGCGAAAGAAAAAAAATATACTCGTAACTGAGATTATCATATATTATTAATTACAAAGATGACTCTAAATCATAAGTTTATGGTTAACTGAAAATAAAAGAGGTCAGTGGATTGCTATGCAGTATGAACCCAGACATCATCATCTAATTATCGTCCAATTGCCATCACCTCCCTCTTATGTAAAATAATGGAGCGAGTTATTAACGACCAAGACGTGACATACCTAGAGGACAACGATGTTCAAGTGATCGATAATACGGTTTTCGTAAAAAAACGTTCTAACCGAGATCTTCTAGCATATGCTACAAATAAGTGGGGTGAGGCAATTGAGAGGCACTGTGAGGCTCTTATTGTTTCGCTTGAGATTCTAAGGCCTTTGACAGGGTTTATCACGGGAGTCTCAGAGAATGGTTAATCCAAGTGGTTGTTATTGATTGCTGTTCTAACCTCTTGGCATTTGATGCTGGAGCTCCTCAGGAGCCTGTGCTTTCTGCAACGTTAGTTTTGCTATACATAACGACCTGCTCAAGCCCGGCATTCCTGGTTAAGCAGATCTTAGGAGGGTTGGAGGCACACGGTTATCACAGTGCAACTAGAAGGTTGGAGTGACCTGTGTTATATTAATCTGATTTAGATCTATTTATTCACATCAATGTCGATTACATCTCTTCATTACACCGCAGCTTTCCAGCCGCAGTATGAGATCAGTCCAGTGTCAGTCCCTCCACTAGGCTTAGCTGTCTACAATCTTGGGTCACTTAAAATCAGGAGAGATTGTGGCCGCTGTCCTATAATGGTAAACCTATAAAGTGTAAAAAAGTAACTATTTTTATCACTGGTTCAATGTGAAACACCTATTGGTGAGCTTTGGCAGTAAAGCTAACACGTATGCCGTCACAATAAATAAAAAGCATTATGCTCTCTTCTGACAACATACACCCTTTACTGCTCTAGATGATAGTAGGACTTAGATACTGCGACAGTTTGTCATGACGGCTTCGTTGAAGAAAACTTTCCATTCGTTAAAATTTCTTCATGGAAACATTCAAGGGATCTTTCCATACGTTAAAGTCTATAGCGGCACACATAATATGTGTAATGGGAGTTATATGTATGTACTAAAGCCTACATAGAAATAAAGCGATTTATAAATTCTGTTATTATAAAGATAGTGTGTTAGTCAACATGATGGAATCTGATCTTTTATTTTTTCTCTGGTCAAACTGAGTATTCTCAGTAGAGGTGCCAATTTCACAAAAAATCTTTACTTCCATTAGAATTTCTTCAGTCGTTAGTATATTTTTCTTTTCAATAACATAAGTGAAGTGGTATTATATTTTAGCGTGATCATTTAAAACTTATATTTTTATAAAAACGTGATTTAAATTATGTCATATTTACTGTGAACATCATCTTACAATACTATTTTTTTTGCTTTTCATTTAACTTATTTATGTATTTTGTTATTGCCTTATGCGTATTTTTATCAAACCATTACATTAAATATTATTAGCTAAATTCAAATTAAAATCGCTATTTCTTAAAAATCGATATTGAATGCCTCCGTACTTCGAATCTAATGTCAAATGTCGATGTCAAACTAGTTGTCAAAAAAAATAAAGGAGTTTGCATTTGTTTGGTTTTTTTTAGTAGGTTTTACATTCTTTAAATTAATATTTTGAATATTAGTTTATATATGAAGGTTATTTGTAGACCATTGAATATATCGTAATTGCAGATATGGTTTACGTATTCTACCATATGTTGTAATATATACAACATTTTGCGGTTAATAAGTGGCGATAATTATATTCTTGAATGGAATTACATTGAATATCAAAGATCGAAGATATGAGGCTAATACATAATATAACGTTGCATATATTTATAATATAGATGTATATCAAGTGATTAACTCTTAAATTATATATAGCAGCAGCGGCATGGATTACCGGAAAATAAGAAATGCAAATAAACCCTCATAAGGTATGAATTTATTACTTAAATTTCAATTATTTCAAGGTTACGTGTTACATATGCATAAAACTACAAATTTAGTTTAACAGAAACTAAATAGCATTAACACTAAATAACAGGTTTATTTTCATGTAATGTTTTAATATTGATAGCTTAGTATATTTATATTTCGTATTCGTATTTAGTCAATTTTAGTATGTCTATTATTCAAGATACTTTATTTATTATATATTTTATTAGTTGAAAAAATAATATATGCTATTAAAACACAACTTTGTATGCTTATTTACATTATAATAATGGGTATTTACATTAATAAAAATACGTATTATGAGAACATTAAGTTAGGCTCTTTTTTTAAATACCACTCACTAACATCTGTTATAAAATAATGTTATCCTTATTATTTCAACTGTATCACACATTATTGAAACTTGGTTTAAAAAAAAATGTGTGTTGTGTCAAATGATTGATGATACTTTGATTAAATAACTTAAATTATAATAATAAAAGAATAACATCTTGTATGAAAAGCATTGTAGTTATCAAAGATATTGAAATTTACTGTAAGTAATGCAGCTTATATTAACTTAATTACTAAGAAACTGTTATTAAATCAGCATACTTCATCATACTTATTTTACTTATTGTAAGCTGATTAAATTAATCAGTTTAAAATAAATATCAACATTTTATTACATTTTATTGTACTAAGATTTTATTTTTAACATAATCTATTTATTTTTATAAAAGAAACTAAATAATTTATTTAACAAAATGGAGGAATGGAGTAGGAGATATTTTTATAGGTTTAGGGTTATGGCTATAGTCTCATCTGATGTTAAGTGATGGTTAGGTTTAAGACTGTGAACACGCTAAACCTGTTGAGGAACTGACTTTCAAGTACAAATGCTGGAATACATTTATTTTGGTAGATTTTTAAATTGTTTTCTCCCTACAGACAGTAGAAGAATTGTGAAAGCTGTCCCTAGTCCCTGGCAGCATAGGAGTTTGAAGTATCACAGTGGTGCATTACAAAAAACACAAAAGATTATAGCTAGCCAGGCAGAAATTAGAAAAAGACCTGACACCATGCTATGGTTTCATCACTATGTTTTCCTTTACAGTAGCTCAAGTTTATTGTGGGGAATTGAACTCACATCCTTTGACGTAGTGTCTGTGCACCCTACCAGTGAGCTGTCATCGCTTTAAAACTATTAATTATATTAGAAATGGAATAAGTACATTTAGTTATGCTATATTTCCATATGAATTACACTAGCTGTCACCATTCCACTACTCTCGGTGTCCATTGTCTATATAAATCTTGTATTAAATTATTGAAGTTTTAGTAAGATCCCAAGTAAGATTCTAGTAATAAATATAACCTATGCTATTCTGAGATAATGTAGTATTCTGATGGTGAAATAGTTTTTGAAATTTGTCCAGTAGTTTAAGAGTTTATTCATTACAAACATACAAAAGTACAAATGTTTTCTCTTTATAATATTAGTGTAGATTCATGTTATGGTGCCTTGTGTTTCTATCTCACATAAAGCCAGGAGTATCATATTATGCGACTAATTGGTTGATGTGGGTGAACAGTATAATTTTATTCCCTGAGCTGTTATTCTGAGTTAAGATTTTTATTAATGTTATATTTAATCTTAGTACACTTGTACTTTGTTTCAGACTTAAGTATTTGCATGGCAGTAGTAACTACCACTGTCAAGGTGCAAATCTGTTTCGGCAGCTGCATTTGAGAGCCAGTATCTGTAGGTTTAGTGTATTGGTATTATAATCCAGTTGATGCTTACCATCAGGTAAGATTGAGATATTAAAAAAGTGTTTTAATTTATGACTACACTTGCAACCTTTTCATTAAAGCATGTTTTATCTCTTACATTAAATCTTTTGCTCCGATTTTGTCATAATATCAAAGATGTTTGTTTCTTACATTAATGAATATGACCATTGATATGATAATGTATTGCATATGTACATATTTCTGCCACAAATGGGGATTTTAATCATGTATAAAATTGATTTTTTAGCAATCAAAATGTCATCAGAATATATTATGAATGTGGCCACTGGTTCATCGGGAATAGCGAGAGATTATGTAGTAAAAGAAGAATTGGAAGAGGAAAATTTAAATATAAAAATGGAAACAGAGACCAATGATGATGGAAATGATGAGACCTCCATCGACGGTGACAATCCATTTGGAAACATTCAGTTGCATGTCAAACAGGAAATAACACTGAATATTGAAAAGGAGAGTTCAGATTCTCTAAGCAGTGACGCTTTTCCAATAAGAATAAGATCTTTCGATACAATGAGTAAACCTAATAGTGAGGTAGCAGAGAATATATTTCCAGAAGTTCCAAGAATGAATGTGAAAGAAGAGACAATAACCGGTGACCAGTTTGTGCCATATGAATATCCTAATTATGAAGACAGCATGGACAGCAATGAAGCTGTCGCGCTGACTAGAGTTGAGGCTTGTTTGCAGGATGATGGAAATATTAAAATTGAAAATTTACAGGTAATGTAGATTTATATTAACTTTATATTTGTCTTTTATAGTGCGATTGGACACAGTCGAGGAATTAAAAATTTAATGAAAAGGTTGCCAAATTGGTACAACTAAATAAAAATAACGTACTATGAATTCCACTAGGGATACTACTACACATACTAGGGATTCCACGTGATACATAGATCAAAAGGGTTGCAAACTTATGAAATTTAAATTGCCTAGTTTTTTATTTAAATAAAAACCATTGTTACGTAATGCGTTGTTCAAACCCCCGCTCGCCTTTGTAACGCTTCTTAACGTCTTACAATACCCCCCTTCCCCCCTAAATTGTTAATATTGAACACCTAAGCTGTCCAAGAGTATTTCATTCGAATACCTATAATTTGAAGGGAGTTAATTAATCATGAATGGTCGTCTTAATCAAACAAAATTATTACGAAATGAGTAATTGTGCAATAAAATAGTTACATAAGTGTGCGTAATCAAGGCGATAACTTAGTTAAACGTTTTATTTGAGTCCGATTAAACGTTCGTATTATAAGGAATTAACGTAAACAAATGTAGATAGGGCACAGATAGATCTTTATCGCTTTAATTCCATATAAATTAATTTGACATTTTACATGGCAACATTACTTATCTGTTGATAATTGTGCAAATGCATTTTTGAGAATATCTATGCTGAAATCTTGCATATATGTATGTAATTAGTACGGCCAGTCCATATTTTAGACTCAGTTGACCAGTAGTAGTTTTTAGGTAATTAGTGTTAGGTTTTACGACAAAGTTCTAAAGAGAATTACTGATTTATCGGGCAGTCAGTTCAAGCACCATGTCAAGGGTATTTGATGTCAAAAGGCTATTACAGAGTGGATCAATATGTGACATATAGAACGATGATTATGTCTGGAAAAAAAATAATATAACCAGATCGAGTTTCTTGCCGGTTCTTCTCGATGACTGGGTTATTTTTCGAACCGGTGATAGTTTTGACGTTTGTAAGCGCCTTCTCAGAATCTAAATTCAACTCTTTTTTTTTTTCATTTGAGGAAGTCCTTCCGTGCGTAAATTGTATGAAAGAATAGGAGAAAGTACAAAAAAATAAATACAAAAGTATACTAATATAATATAGTATATGTGTGTGTCGATACTGTCAAAAACAGTAGGTATATTTAATATATATAACACGGCCGTAATAAAAAAACTTCGCCTATTTGATAAGTTATCAGTTATTTCTTATAGAAATGTTATGGTATAAGTTAGAACCCCCACTTTTTTTGCATCACGGACTTGTTATTGTCTTGTATTAAGAAAACGATTTAATTGTAAAGCGTAACAAACAAACCAACAAACATACAAACATACTCACTTTTGCATTTATAAAATTATAGTCCGATTTATATATAATATTAGTATGATATCGCAAATAATCAGCAATAAATATAATTTTTATTCATGTTAATATATTAAATGTTTTTACCTCAATATTATATTATTTAATTGGGACCTAATATATTTTCCATTGCATCTACTTTGCATCATCTCTGCATCACCCCAAGGTTGACTGGTAGAGAATGCCACAGGCATTAAGTCCGCTTTGTATACAAATTGTATAGAAAAGTGTAATAAATTATAGCAGTTGAATAGTAAAGTGTATAAATTGACAAATTCAATACACTAAAGCTGATACATAATACGAATTTGATATTTCGACCTAGTATTTAGCGATCATTGCTATGGCTTTGGTGTTACGAAATACCTTATTAATTGTCTGTATTATTGTTATCAAAGTTTCACTGTGGTTTAATTATAATGCTAAACATTTAGTAATTTTTTTTTCAGGAAAACTTAAAGGAAGATTTTTACAAAGTTATCAAAGATGAAACTGATTTAACAGTCACGGAAACCCATCTTATATCAAATAAACTCATCAATACAACTTCCACGATAACAAACCCGCGGGACGGAATCATCGAATCTCAAACAACAAAGACGTTAGTCATGGAGATAAGACCTATGTCGGAAGGGAGTATAAACTTGAAGATCTCCAATCCAGAAAAGATATTACCTACAACCGATGGCTACATGGACTACGATGACAGTTTCCAACTGAATTCAATAACCGGAAATGTATTATCCTTAGAACAAGAGGCTTACGGTCTGCTGAAGACTAAAACCAAAAAAATTGTATGTGACAAAATTCACGCCTGCCCAAAGTGTTCGAACACTTATACGAATAAATACCAATTAAAAAAGCATTTATCCGTACACGAGTCTATCGAGAAACGAGCCCTTGGCATCATTAAAGGTCAGAAAACGCGGCAGGAGAACCGCAGTAAGAAGCTTAATTTAGAACACGAAGAGATGAAGCCCAAAGTGGAAACGGTAAAGAAGGAAGGCTACGAGTGCACCTGCGGGAACGTCTTCCGGCGCAGGAGTCGCATGGAAACGTGCCTGAAGTCACATAACATGTTCGCGGACACAGCTTCGTTCCCGTGCATGACGTGCTCGAGACATTTTAAAAGTAAAGAAGAATTGGCGATGCATCGCAGACGAGTTCACAGGAAACGTTTCGCCTGTAAATTCTGCCCCACGGACTACAACACTCGGAAGGAACTGTTCAAGCACCTCCAAGTGCACCAGAAAGTCCAACTAATGGAGTACAAAGTAATTTCGGAAGTCGTTAAAGGGAAACAGAAGTTGAAGTGTTTTATGTGCTCAAAGACCTACGGTGAACTGTCAGACCTGAAGTCACACGTGATGGACGACCACAAGGAGCCTTATAGTTGCCTGCGCTGCAAACAGACGTTTCCGAAGATCATTGATTTCGGCAACCACACGAAAACCTCCCACCCCGAGGTGGAGGGCCAGTCGGTGCTGGACGTCCTCGAAGCCTTTTCGAAGTTAGTGAAAGCGTGGAAATGTGAGGAGTGCGGCTTACAATTCCACGAGGCGGATAAGCTAGCTCTGCATCAAATAGAAACGCACAGCCCGGACCTGAAGGCGGACCCGCAGTTGCAGTGTCCGGACTGTAGGCGCGTGTTCATTAGCCAGAAGGGTTTGACGTCCCACCGGAGAGTGCATCACAGTACCGATACCGTAGAGGAAGCCCAACCCGAGGAACCTGGTATCATGTGCTTGGAATGCCGGAAGATGTGCAAAGATATGAACGCTCTGACATCACATATGCGTTTGCACTCGCCCGATAGGAAATATCCTTGCAAATTCTGCGACTTTCGTTTCGCAACGCCGGAGAAGAGGAAAGCGCACGCGGAACTGCACACTGGCGACATGAAATACGTATGTTTCATATGCGAATACCAGTGCAGCTCCGAGAATCGGTTGAAACAACACAAAATGTCGTTAAAACATTTGAATATGAAGGAGTTCCTGCTGACGGGCGTGCCGTTGGTCGAGGAACAGTCGACTTCGAAACAGGATACGAAGAAGACGCTGAAAAAGGAGGAGAGAGTCGTTAAGAAGAGAAAGAGGGAGAGGGATAGGAAAGTGAGTTCGGAGTCCGCGGTGTCGGAAGTGCCCTGTGATATATGCGGTGAGAATTTCCCAAGTGAGAGTGAAATGTTGGAACATAAACAGACGCACCCTTTCATAGAGTTCCCTAACGAGGACACGCCTAGTAGGATATTTTTTAAGTAATCTTGCCATAGTTTATATTTAGATTTAAAACTAAAAAGTAATTTAAAAAAAAGCAATAATGTTTTAGAACAGGTTTTGGAAAGCTCACTTTATTGTGGTTGTTAATTTTTATTTATTAACATTTAATAAATTGTGCTATATTTATTTTATTGTTTTATGTATTTGGCAGCACGGTCGCGTACAGTTTTATTAAATATAAATGTAGACAGACATACATAGGTGAAGAATAAATTATTATCTAAAAAGAACATCAGTCATTTAATTATGATATATATATATAAATATGGTTTTTAATGACAGCTTCTACATTGATGAAATATTTGAATGATTTTGCATATAAAAACTATAAAATACAAAAATGAGTCGTCGTGGGACGCCTGGCAGATGTGAAACAGAAATTATTTTGAACAGGTAATATGCATAAAAGCACAGTTTACGACAGATAATATAACATACTGTAAATAATAAAACATATATCGCGGCGATGCTTTGCTACGGCCTGTATCGCCACGCCAACAATGAGGTTTACCCTCACCTATAGAAGTGTCACTTCAAAAACCTGGGTATCCATATACCATATACCAGACTTCTTACCTCTGGTAGTACATGTTACCAAAATATAATTGAATTCCGTTGAGCGGTTCCCGAGATTAGTGTGGACGAACATTGTGCCACGAGATTTTAGTATGTAAGTATATTTTACCGATGCCCGATGGGGCCAACGGGTTCTCAAATGGCTACCACGTACCGTGGGTAGGCTCCCCACAAGGTGGACCGACGAACTGGTGAAGGTCGCGTTAATTCGCGAAACCTATGTCCAGCAGTGGACGTCTTTCGGTTGAATGGATGAATATATTTTTACGCAGAATAATTTAAATAAGATTTTTTAATGCTTTATCAAAGCTTTATCGTTATTGCCACAATCTCACTTGATGTTAAATGACTATGTGGCCCAATATGGTGGACACGTTAAGCCCAGTGGAGTTACTGGCTCTCATCTGCAATTGGCGAAACATACCCATACATATTTTGCGAGTATGAACTTGAGAATGGTAGCTAGCCAGACGAGCATTATAAAATTAGCTACCATCGTGCTATGGTTTCATGATGATGTTTTACTTCAGCGAAAGCTCGAGCTCAATGTAAGGATTCGAACTCATCTATCGACGCAAAGTCCACACACACTATACTAAACTACACACTACTACACACACAATAATAAACAGTTATTATTGTTTTAAATTCCCTGTAAATTCAAATAAAGGTGGCATAAAAATAAAATTTCTGATCAAGAGAACTTGAGTAATTCATAGTATATAGGATAATCAGTTATTACAATTTTCAAAGAATTATATTTAAAAGTGAAATATATATTATATAAAATATGTAGGCGAATGATATTCACTTTTAGTAATTCAATTTCATTTCTAACCGATACTTTTCCTCTCTAACATTAAGTTGTATCACTCAAAAAACAGCTGGTCATTAAAATATATAGATATTTACTTACTAATATTAACATAGATGTTTTGATCACACCAGTATTTCTGAGAACGCCTTTCAACTTTACTTTTGAAGATCGAGTTAACATATGGGCTACTGAGAAAAGAATATGGCCAACAGACAATGCGAATTTCTTACTCTAGAAACTCCAGGTCTTACTCATCACAAAATGTACTGAGACACTATCGATTTCTTATAACTAATGCAATTATGCTAACAAAGGTCCAAAAAAAAATGTAGGAACTCGTGCTCGGACCTAGTTTTTGAAAGAGTATATACATCATAACCTGAAGGAAAAAAAAAAACTTAAGGGTTCTTGAAACTATTACACTAGTCACAAAAATTTTGGAACCTAATTTTTTTATTTATTTTTAATTGACTGTAACTCAGAGGAAAATGGTCGCAAAATAAAAAAGAGGGAGAGGGAGGTCTGACCTTCTATTCACGCTTGACTGGCAGTTATAAATAAAACACAGTGTTTTACTAAAATCGATTTATTATCACAATACATGATAAAGGACTCCTCCATTATGAACCCGTTAAATATCTATGTACCCTCCATAGACATCCATCGTGTGATTATAAGGTACGAAACGAAAATGTTTTTGTTCTAAATTCATTAATTTATCTAAATTTCAAGACGTTTACGACCTTTTGTATTCTTATTACTGTAAATAAATACATAAAAAAGTGTCTATTTAAAATAAAACTTAATTTTAATTCTCTTACATTTACAATTCAATATAAAATGTAATAGAGAAGTAAAAAACTTACTAAATGGTTTTATAAACGGTTTGTAAATAAATATCCAGTGGTTGTCAACCTACTATGAAACAGTTTCTCCTAAGAGCGGTTGTCATGGTGATTAGAGCTTTTGTTTTTATAGTACCATTATTAATAGTAAGCACAGTGAAATCCAAAAACATCTTTTATAAAAAAAATTGACAACCACTGGACTTGAACTGACAAACATCCGAAAATATTATTGTAAAATACGTTCTTTGCTAACACCTCGAACCAATGCCGATCATATTTAAGATATGGCGTCGTATGAAGCATTTTAAATCGGTACCATGTTTAATGTAAAAAGAAAATTATAAATTTATTCCAAATAGACACTCATTACATATAAACTATTGCTTAAAAATACCTACTACACACATACATTTATATAGAAATTATAAATTCACGGCAATACAAAATCGTTTATGTATTCCTCTAGTTATTATTATATAATCATATGAATTAGATACTTTTTCTTATCAAATGGTGACACATATACAATAATCCTATATTAATAATTTGAAAACTCAAACAGTCGTCATGTTTTTTTCTCGCTAATTTTGAGAATTATTTTACGATTTGTTGGCAGTGTTGAGTTTTATGAACGCGAAATTTTCTATATACAGCGTGCTTACGTTCTTGGTGTAATGAATTAATTATTTCAAAAGTTATAAGCGCACTGTATATTCGACTCGCTTTGTGTCGATATGATGATGATAGATCTATTAAATAAAACTCTAAATTGTCCACTATTCTTATCGATATCGATATTGTAAAAATCACTAATTCTCACGTATTGTTATATAAAATTACGTCACAGCTAATTTTATTATTAGATAACCAGATTAAACTATTTTAATTATACGTATCACTATTATAAGTTATATAGGGGGAAGGGAGGGGGCAATCGACTGCGTTAAAGTACATAGCACGATATAAAAAAGTTATTATTCACTGACAGTAAAAATAAAAATACCTGGGAGGTTATTGTATAGGAATGTGTTTGTTTTTACAATATCGATATAATACTAATCGATAAATTTCTATAGAACAGAAACTAGTTTATCGATCTATATTAAGCCACTATCATGGTTATTTCAACTAAATTCACAAAAATGAAACATACATTTAATGACATTACAGTTAATATGAATATATTAAAATACATATATTTATTAAAAGTGCAAACTTTGCCCAGAGTCATGAGTAAAGAACAAAATATGCGTTGAATATGAGTTATAGCCACGGTTTAAAACTTATAAATGATCACACACACGTATAATCTGATTGTGTTAAAAAATACTTCTATAGTCTTAACATATATAAAGTCACTCAAGGTGGTTTCTTTATGGGACTAAATTAGACTATATTAGTGTGATTTGCTAAAAACGCTCTTTAAACTGCATTCACTGCTATTTTGCAATGGAGTAAGGTGTAGTAGTTGGAGTTTTTTCGATCTCGAATTGTCGTCGATATATGTCATGGAACAATTCTACTACCACATTTTACAGCTGACAAAGAAACTAGCAACATATTTAAAATTACAGGTAGTATTTTTATCGATATAAAATAATCGATTATATAACTCTATCGATGGATATGTGTTGAAATGATTGAAGCTTGTATTATTGTTATGATATGAAACAATTGATTATAAGGGTGTATCAATGGAAATGTGTTGAATTTGATTGGCGGTAAGATCGATATGTAAAAACAAACACAAGATGGGTTGTTGAGGTGTGGTGCGGTTAGTAAGTGAAGGTGATGGTCCAGGGCTGGGCCATGCTGGCGGCGGGTTTCCTTATGACGAGGACGTCGTTCCCGCGGTGCAGCGTCATCTGTAACGCTTGCTGCTTACCCTCCTGCTGCAGGCGAGCACTTCGAGGTGCTGACTTGATGCCCGCTATCACTATACGCTCTAACCACGCTCGTGTCGGGTAACTGGCCTTCTTGTTTACGAACCTGACATATAAAACCACATGGAATTACTGGACAGTTTATATTGTTTAGAAAATAACTGTATGGTGGTAGTGCTTCTTTTAATGTCCGACTATTGTTTACCCTCAAGTTGAACATCTGTCGCCAAATACGTATATGTGAGAGCTAGTCCTTCACTAAATTTAGCGTGTCCATCATTTTGAGTCACATCGTCATTTAACACCAGGTAGAGTAGGATTGTCACTTTTTAAACTTAAATTATAAAAATTTATTAATACTTTTGTCGAATATTTAAGCGAAAATAGTACAATTTAATTTTTCATTACATATTTCACAATTTGGTCAAAATTGAAATTGAAATATACTTCTATTTTTTTTTAAATAATTATACGAATTCTAACAATTCAGATTTGTATTAAAATAAATTAACCAATTAATTAAATTATATTTGCTCTATATATCTTTTCACTATATCACGTTCGAGGCAGTTCGTTAGTAAAAGCATAAATAAAATATGGAAAAAACGAGACATTCCACTACCTTATTTATATACTAACAACGATCATGAACGTCCAGTGAAGAAAAAAATCGTGTGGAAACCATAGTATGGCGGTAGGGCTTTTCTAATGCACGCCTGTTTTGCTACTACCCTCAAGTTGTAACCCTGTTCCAAATACATAGGTATCAGATGTGTTAGTGATTAGTCGCACCTCGGATGGAATCCGAGATAGTAATATAAATTAAATTACTACATAACTGTGTAATATAGTCGATATATAATATTGTTATATATTTAAATAAACACTACGACAACCATATTAATTACAATATGTAATTACTGACTTATTATTCTATAATAAAAAGAATAGTTTTATAATAAAATTACTAAGTTGTAAAACTGTATAATGTAGAATGTAATTCTAAATATACGCTCTACTACATTTAGCGGGCCAACCAAGTTGGCAACATCGTCATGTTACATCAGGTGAGTGTTGTCTAACCTACCTATAATAATATTATATAGTTAATTTGTTTGAACAAGCAAACCTCAGACACTACCAGTCGTAGTTCAATTTTTTTTAGGGTTTAGTTTATTTAACATCACGCTACCACCGATAGGAGCAAAGCTATATTGAAAAAAGTTACAAAAAAGAGCTAAGATTACCAGGTAATTTTTTATTTAGTACTTTACATTTAAGGCCTGTTCGTATTGCGACAACAGTTAGGTTTTGGAAAACCTTCTTGTCCCGTACGTTGGATCAGTGGAATCGGCTACCCAATACAGTTTCCCCCGGAACTACGATAAGGGTCTCTTAAATAAGAGAATGAAATACGGTTTCCAAGGTCAGCAACATGGCTGTAATACCCTGCTGTTGCTACTATCCATATGCAACGGTAACCATTTACAATAAGATGGGCCGTCTGCCTGTTTGTTGACCTTTTTTATAGTTAAGGTTCTAGCGTTATTGCCAAAATCTCACCTGGTCTTAAGTGACGATACGGCCCAAGTTGGTGGTAGAAGACACTCTAAACCTATGGAGGAACTGGCTCTCAAGTGCAGCTGCCGGAACACACCTATTAATATTTGGCGGCAGATTTTTAACTTGAGGGTGGTAGCTAACCAGGCGGGAATTCGATAAAGCCCTACCACCAGGCTATGATTTCCTTCACCGAAAGCTCAAGCTCATTATAGATGGTATTAGATTCGAACACACGTCCCTTGACGCGAAGTCGTACACACTACCACTGAACTATCATCGCTCAAGCATATTTATTTAAAAAAAAAACATGCGTGCGTACAAAGTACACATGTCAGAAGTGAAACTTCTTTGGGCTCTCTCCCACCTCACACTCCATAGTACTATGCGTGATACGACGTTCGCCTTGTCTCACTTTTTCTCTCAATCTTTCTCACTCGCTTGCTCCCTACTCTCACTCCACGGCTAGTTGCTCATGCTACGTTCGCCCTGTCTTACTCTCTCTCAATCGGTCTCGATCACTCTCTCTCTCTTTTCCGACACTTCCGTTGCATACCGGCGTGACGTTTCATCTGTAAAAATTTTACCCTCATGCGCCTAAAGAAGTTTCACTTCAAAAATCCCCAAAGGAAATCCCGGGCACAGTTAGAAATGTATAAAAAACTTGCATCTACTCACGTGTAAGTCATGGTGTTGGGTTCGAATGTGATCTTGGCGTAGATGTACTTGCCGTTGCGGTACTCGTACGTCTCACCGTCGTCGATGTACAGGGTTCCTTCTGCGGTTTTCTGTAATATACATAAAAAATATATAAGTATGTCTATTCGTATGTTATATAGACATATGGACCGTACATTTTGAAAGTGGTGTAAGTGATTTGTTTCGAGAAAATTAAAGGTTACTACTATATTTGTTGATAATGAAATTTCATTTACCGACCGATTTTAAGTTGTACAAAACATGGGATTTTTTTGAGAAATTAAACACGGACTAGTTGTATATAAAAAATGTACATTGAATTAAGCATGAATTACGTGATAGCTCATTTTTCTCAAAAATGGACTTACACCACTTTCAAAATAAACGGTCCATATATCGGACGCTGTTGGCAACACTGTATAATGCCTTCTATCTCATTCTCTCGCACGTTATCTTATATATAAAACTCTTGTGTCACAATGTTACTTGCCATACTCCTTTGAAAGGGATTGACCGTTTTTAATGAAATAGTATATGTATATTCGGTAGGTCTAAGAATCAGTCGTCATCTATTTTTCATACCCCTAAGTGATAAGGGTTATCCACCCAAAACATTTTTTTTTTCAATTATTCCAATTTTTTTATTATGTGGCATTAAAAAATACATAAAACCTTAAATTTTCACTCTCCCACTCTCGTCCTATTTTTTATACGTTGTTCATTTACATTTTCACTAAAAATGTATACTAATATTATAAAGAGGAAAGTTTGTATTTTTGTTTATAACGAATAAACTCAGGAACGATTTCAAAAATTATTTCACGCTTATAATGCTACATTATCCCAGAGTGACACAGGCATATAACATTTTTATTATGAAAATGATTCAACAAAATTTTAATTCCACGCAAACAGAGTCGCGGATACAGCTAGTAATTTATAAGTCAGAACAACGTTTGTCGGGTCATCTAGTATCCTATAAATACGTGTGGTCGTCTCTTTTACTGTCGCATTTTTGTTTTGTTTTAGATATCTTATTGTTATGTATTCATTTTAAAGATAACGTACATCGGTAAGTTTACATAAAACGGTATGTGGAAAAGTCAAAACACGTCTTGCTATGTATTTGAATTATTGTAAACAAACTGTTGTTTATTAAAGTACTTAACGAAAAAGGAAAAAACGCTCTTTTTACTACACTCTGTTGTTAAATCTTTGTTTTTAACTCACAAAAAATATCTTATTAATTTATTCAGGTAACCTCTTAGCGAGTATACCCTGGTTCTGAATATTAATTATAATCTCGGAGAATTTGTTTGTTTGTTAAGTAAGGATCTTTCAATTAGTTGATACGGAGCGTTAGAAATGGTTTTGTTTGTTTCATCGAGTTTCAAATCACTAAAAAGCGTTTACTTAAAAAACCAACGCAGCTAATTAAGATTCCATCAAGAGTTCCTACTCTAGATTGCCTTTTACTTACATACAATACGTTTTGCGTTGATCAAGAAGGAAGTGACAAGCGTCGTCATAGCGACCGAGTTGCCCATTTCTGTTTTGAAACAATTAATTGTTTGGGAAAACTTTTACAGTATAATAGAAGTCAAAACAGGGGTAAGTAATGATTTCTTATGTTTACGCGAGTATTACTCATCGTAATAAAACTAATTTAAACGGATTTTATCGCGGGATTTTATTATATTTGATTCTGACGTACCTCGACCATTGGAAGCTAGCACAAGCCTAGGATCTGATTATACATTTAATTAAATCGGAACCCAAAAGACCAATTGACAGACTTCAAGACACTGTGATCTCTTTCTGTGTAAATCGAACCACTAACAAAATTGTAAATCGGGTTCATAATAAATAAAATCCAGCGATAAAATCCGTTTAAATTAGTTTTCATTTCGAGGGGCAAGTAAATCAGCCAGAGCTTTCGCTAAAGGAAACCAACGATGAAACCATAGCATGGTGGTAGAGCTTTTTCTGATTCCCGCCTGGCTAGCTACCACCCTCATGTTGAAGATCTGCTGCCATTTGGCACCAATAAGTGGGATCCAGCAGTTGCACTTGAGAGCCAGTCCCTTTCGTACGTTATATTTTGGTATTATCAAGACGGGTTTATGATGTTTTTGGTGTTTATGCTGTACATCATTACTTTGTTAATTATATACTAATTTTACTTATGTTATTTCCAGAAGAAACTTAGGTTGGAATTTGCACCATCTTAATAGTTAATGTGGATTTCTTTTTCTATCAAATCGGAAGCTTTTGAGCCTCTGCGGGCAGGGAAATTAGAAAACGGCCCTGTTAAGAACTACCTTTATATATATCATTAGGAACGGGGTAGTTGAAAACACCGAGTAGCGTGAATACGATGCGAAAACGGCTAGTAAAAGTATTCGATGCGAGGCACTCAAGATGACAACATCATCGAAGGGACGTAAGATTTTTATTTTTCTATTACATATTTACATATCTATATTTATGGTATTTATGCTCTAAATCATTATTGGGAATGGTTTATAGTGTCTTTCTTGGTAGTAATTCTATTTATCAGAAATGATCGTAACGTTAATTGGAAACGTGCATATTTAGATATCATCGTGTTATTATTATTTTAAACTATTTCGCTTATGATTCCTCTCAAAATATATACTTACGTTAGCATTCAAAGCGACGACCAGAGTGAAGGGGTCGTCCGCCATAAGTGCGGACGAGCGTCGAACCCGCTCCCTGCGGGGGACGATACTCCCACCGCGCTGGTACACCGGGATCTACACACACAATTTATATTCATATTACAAAGTGAACCAGTTTGTACGCGCTAATCTTACAAACAACCAAACGGAATTCGAATATTTTTTCATATCTGTTAGAGCAATTACCATACGAGCAATGACGTATTGAAAAAATACAAAAAATTACAAAATAATTTTTAGATTCACGCGAACGAAATCGCCGGCATAGTTAGTTCATCTACAATTAAATATAAAAATCGGAAATCCACAGTTTAAGTTAGAAAGTCGAACAGTTCCGCGTGGACCAATTTGTGGACGTAAGTTCGAATCCATCTACAATGAGCTTGAGCTTTAGGTGAAGGAAAACATCGTGAGGAAGCCATAGCATGATGGTAGGGCTTTTTCTGATTTCCACCTGGCTAACCACCACCTTCAAGATAAAAACTGCCGCCAAATACCAATACGTGTTTTACGACAGCTGAACTTGAGAGAACGTCAGAGTATCGTCACTTAAGATCAGGTGAAATTATGACCATAACGCTAAAAACCGTAAGGTTTTTATGTCATTTTTGAACGTGCTAAACGACAGTGGTCGCATAGGTTACTATTACAAATATCAAGACTTAGTATACCAGGACAAGTAGTATATAAATAAGTGTTAGCAAATAACATATAAGCGTACGGTAGCTTTGACGTATAATAACTACTCCGAATGATAGAGATTTACTGATACCTTTATTATATCTATCATACATCTAATACATATAATAAATCTGTAGAAAAGCCGTATTTGTACATCGAAAATATTTCCAAATAACAATAGCCAGGCCGTCAAAGGATAACGAAAGTAACCCATTTCTAGCATTTTTAGAATTTGTATCTGTTTGTCTGTGCACGCATCACATAAAATGTACGAAACCAATGTAGATAACTTTAATAAGTAAAAATTGTACGCAACTTTGAGTATTACTTGCTTTTTGTTTCATTGAAATCGGTTCACTCTATTAAGAGATATGTATACATACAAAAATAAATGGCCGAAATGTGTATACGCGTACAACTTCCAAACAACTGTACCAAATTAGATAATTCTATTTTTATTGTGTTCGTTATTGTCAGGACAAGGTTTGTATTAAAGAGAAAAAAAAACGAACAAATTATTTTTATAATTGCATAGTATGAAGAGTGATACTGTGAGATATCTATATATAACAAAATTAATTCGCCGTTCGTTCGTCTCATTATTACTCAGAAACGCAGCAGGCGGAGTTCACCGGGTCAGCTAGTAATTAATAATTTAGTTAATAATCATATTAATTAGGCGTTGTAAACAATAATATAACTTTATCAGTTAGTAATCTGACTTCAGATTGGTGAATTTAGTATAAAGTGCGTAGGACGCGCCATAATTAGGACATTCGTTTAAATAATTCTTACTACAAGGTTACGTTGTCATAATATAAATCGAGTCTGTTATTTATTGGACTGTTTGTAATGAAAGTAATGTAAACGCATTTTATAGCAGTTTTTGTTTATTAATTTTGATCCGGACGTTTCGAAAGCCTTCAGCCCTCGTGGTCACGGGGTGGACTGACGTGTAAGTTGTCCAGAAAAGTTAATGTTCCAGTGTCTACCCCCTCAGTTTACAATTTAAATTGGAACCCAAAATACCGATTGTTAGACCTCAAAACACTGTGAGCTCTTTCTTCGTAGATCAGACCAGTAACAAAATTGTAAACTGAAGGTAGACACTGTAACATTAACTTTTCAGGACAAGTGTGGACTGAGGACCCGTGATCAAAGGCTGAAAAGCTTTCGAAACGGATCAAAATTAATAAAAACTGTTATAAAATCCGTTTAAATTAGTTTTATTTCGATTAGTAATATTCACGTTAACATAAGAAAACATTATATATAGATATCTCTTAATAGAGTGAACCGATTGCGATGAAACAAAAACCAAGTAATACTCCAAATTGCATACAATTTTTACGTATAAAAGTTATCTACATTGATTTTATACATTTTATGTGATATTTTATGAAATCATTACTGGACATTCCACAAGAGTCACAAGTTTCGTCATAAGTTACCTTCGAGATGGTGACGGGTTGGTTGATGTACCCGTTGGCCGCGTACTGCTGGTAGGTGTCGGGGTCGTACCACAGGGTGTGGGAGTCGGATCCCGGCAGGTACACCTTCACGCTGCTCACTCCTGGCTCCGTGACGGGACGCACCAGCAGCTTGTCACCTGAAGACACACACATTCTATTTATCACTACAGCTCTACCTCCACAATTACATTTCACATACTAAGATTCTAAGAAACATATTATCTATCAACATTTAGGTATATATTAGTTATATTATTAGGTATTTAGGTATATGTATGAATAATTTCCGTTTCTAAAATAATACTACACATTAAAATACCCCAAATTTGCCGTTTCTAAAATGTACCTCCACCACTATTTTAATATCTTGTCGAGTTTTATAGGGGGCGTCCATTAATGACGTGTGACGTTTAGGGGGGGAGTGGGCCGAGCTGAATCTCAACCAATTTCACGTGGAAGAGAGGATCTCGGATTTAGCGTTATGGCCATAATCTCACCTGATCGTAAGTGACGATACGGCCCAAGTTGGTAGACACGCTAAACCTGTGGAGGAACTGGCTCTCAAGTGCCGCTGCCGGAACACACCTATAGGTATTTGGCGGTAGATTTACAACTTGGGGGTGGTAGCTACCCAGGCGGGCATTAAAAATAGCCCTACGACCATGCTATGGTTTCCTCACGATGTTTTCTTTCACAGGAAGCCCAAATCCATTTTAAGTGGTTGGATTCGAACTCAACACCTATGACGCGAAGTCGTACACACTATCACTCAGCTATCATCGCATCAAGCGTTTTTGCAAAAAATAGCACAAATATGATAGAAACCTGATTTACACTGACAAAAAAAAAATCTTTTAATAAAAATGTGTTTTTTATTTAATAAGCCTAACACAAGGAAACACAGATCAGTTTATTTTGATAAATCACACCAGGGGGAGAGGGGGGATCGAAAAAATCGCCTAGATCACTTAGAACCATTGAAGCACATACCCAAAAGGTACTGGTTGTCGATAGTGTAGGTATCCTGTTCCCTTGGATACTCCTGGAACAGCGGCCGCATCACCGGGAGACCGTCCACGGACATCTCGTAGAACAAAGTGTACCTGCGGGGGGAGAATAATTACGCAAACAATTCTCAAAACAGTATTCGAAGTTAAAAAAGAATTCAAATTCTAGACGTTGGCAAAGAAACCACGCAAAATTTTAACTTTTTAAACCCTCTCGTTTCACATTTTATGCGACCCCCTATCAATATTATCTCACAAATGATAGACCAACTACATGGTACATAAATTTCATTAAAAATATATTTATTGCTGGTAATAATAAAACTTTAGTTAATTAATAAATATCTGTAATAACATGTACGAGTATTGACGTAATTATTTATTTGTATTTATTAAATTGTATTGTACTGATTATATTCATATATTAGTATTTATGTACAAAATTATAAGGTATATTATTAATTGTATTTCCTTATATATACGTTTATATATATATCACAGTTATTCTTAGTATTCTAGTAGATAGTTTTTCTTTCTAATGTTGTTTGCTTTACACCTACCGTTTTTTATATCTGTACCACCTTAAGGTTGAATGTTAGAGAATGCCTATGGCATTAAGTCCGCCATTGTACCAAATATAAAGGTAAATAATTAAATAATAAAGAAATAAAATTTACAAAATCGTTTTATGAGGTGCCAACGTCACGTTATGTATGTTGTTTTACAGTTAGAATACAAATGACTTCTTCTGCCAAACAAAAAAAGGAGATTGTGTGCGAATAGAAGATTGTGGTGAGTAGTGGAATATGTGAGAATAGGAGCATTTGTGTGTAGAAGTATGTATATGAGTAGCAGAGTGTATGCAAATAGAGAAGCGTGTATGAGTTAGAGAGTGTAGGTAAGTGTACGCAAGTAATAAGCGTATCTGAGTATAAAAGCAAATCTGAGTGGTTGAGCGTGTGCCTGTAAAAGAGTATATGTGAGTAGTAAAGTGTCCGCAAGTACTAAAGCGTATGTGCGGAGAAGAGTGTATGCAAGTAGAAAAGCGCGTATGTGTAGGGGAGTCCAAAAGCGTGTCAATGTAGTAGAAGTGTGTGTGTGTGTGTGTGTGTGTGTGTGTGTGTGTGTGTGTGTGTGTGTGTGTGTGTGTGTGTGTGTGTAGAGGCAGTGTGCTGGGACACGAACCAGAAGTCGAGTAGTGCGTAGCGGCGGCGCGCGGCGTCGCGTATGAGCGCGGTGGTCTCGGGTTCGTAGAGCCAGGGCTCGTGCCGCTTCGTCTCAATGTGCGAGTGAGCTCGGAAGAAAGGCTGGAAAGCGCCCGCCTTGCAAAAGAAACAATGTTCAATGTAGCAATAATCACTCCATCAATTTTCAATTAAATTACAAATAAACTTTTGCCCTAAGCCAAGTTGCCCTACAACAATTACTGTTTACTGTAAAGAGAAAACAATAAAATATATGGGACGACACAAATCAGACGATGATTTAGCGAGTCTACTGCCTCATAAAATAAGTTAACTCATGCAAACGCTCCCTCGAATTAGAAGAATTAATTACAAGTCGTTAAGGAACAATAGGTTGAGTCACGGCCATTTTATAATATACACTGAAGCAGCATTGGCTATGGGTGCACGGATCATGTCAGAGTAATTAGACGACCTATAAATGGTCCGGCTAATAAAATCGCTACGAATAATCATCTTTCATTTGATACCTTCCGTAATAAAAAGCAACTGACATTATTATAGTAGATCGTGTATTGTACAAACACACCGCTCACATGACGTATCTATAATGGTAGGCTTAGCATAATTACGAAGAGCCAAACCGGGACGCAGAAGAGAAAGAGGCTCATTTTCATTTTGCTTTTCGCTTAATTTGTGTTTTTCATATTTGAAATGCAATCAAAATTATTATGAATTGAAAACATATTAATAAATGTGAATATATTTTTTATTAAAAAGAAAAAGAGACAAAGTACAATTAATACAAACAACACAAAAAATTTGGACAGGGGTCTCAAACCGGGACTATACCGGTCAGACCGGGACGTATGGTAAGCCTATATAATGGTATTTATAATAACGCTAGCTGCGCCTGCGACTTCGTTCGCGTGTTTGTCGAAAACTAAAACGCGTAGCTTAAATAACGAGTATAGTTAATATCTGTGTTACATGATGACGTCATATGCACAACGCCATCTATCGAATATGGAGTTCAACTGTCAACATTACTTTTTTTTTTTGGTGTTGCAACTAACTTAATTGGTTGCGTGAGAACGCTTTAAATGCATATTATCTAATATCCTTTGGTAGAGTGAACCGATTTGGATGAAACAAAAACTAAGTGATACTTCAAGTTGCGTACAATTTTTACTTATAAAAGTTATCTACATTGGTACTGTACATTTTACGTGACGCGCGCATAGATAAACAGACAAAAAGTCCAAAAATGTTGGAAATAGATTCTGTTGGTTATCCTTTATCATCCGTGCAATATTTTTTATTAGGATATATTTCGATGTAGAATAATGGCTTTTCTACAAATTTATTATACATATAGATAAAATGTGTAACAGATAACAAAAAATCAACAAATCAGCTGCTAATAAACGATACTGTGCTGTGGTGTTAACCCTCCTACAGTTAAATAAAACTAAACTGAGTTACAACAAAATATAAATGTATGGGATGCACTAATAAACATAATACACTTAGAGAGCTGTTTGTTTGTATAATTCTAAACATTGATATTCTACATTGAACGTTATCTAATATAATAATCTAATATTTATAGTTTCCTCCTTACGTTAGCAATTGTAGGAAAATATCAGGTTTTTTTAAACTGAAAACTTTTATAGCTCGATTTGTATAGGCAATAAATTCATGTAACCCGTCATCGACATGGTCACGTGACGTGTTAACGTGCACAATATATCTGTTCCAATTAGTATACACTTAATGCGCTGTAAAGAGTTTTAATTTACAAGTTTTTACATTTAAAATCAAACAATTAATTTGGCTATCCTAATATAACAACTGTTTGTTTATAGTTTTAAGTTTTCACTTCCGTCGACAAGCTTCGTGTCATGTCTGTTTTGAACTTTTTGATTTTTTATAGTTCACAGTTCCGAATCGATGCAGTGAATCGATATTTAACACTTAAAAATTGAGGTTTGATTTTTTTCTATTTTCATAAGCATTATTTACAATTATCTGAACGTTTTATCCAAAGATATAAGGAAAATATAATTTTTCACGTATATAGAACGATAAATTCGGTTATTGTGGTGTTCTTATTGTTTTCAACAATTCAAAACGATTACTGACGAATCGAATTCTCGATTCGTCACGAATCGATTCGTTTTATATCGATTCGAATCGATCTTATTCTGAAATAATCAATTATAAGCACAGGTAATTTGAGAAGATCCGTAAATAGATTTAACGATTTCAAAAAAGAGGGTAATGTTACCTGATACCAGCGAGTAATGAGCTCAGGTTCGGGGTACTTGAAGAATCCTCCTACATCAGAGCCACAGAAGCTGACTCCGGCAGCAGCGAGGGAGAGGCACATGGGCACGGAGGCGGCCAGGAAGCCCCACTCAGCTGTGTTGTCTCCGGTCCACACCGCTGCATATCTGTATACATACATTTTACATAGCGATGATAGCTCAGTTGGACTATTTAAAACTATTATCATATAAAATTTGTTAAAATCTTTACTCCCCCATATTAATTTTATCCCTGCATCATTTTTCCTACAGTGTGGTCTCAAGCACAATTTATTTTAAATAAGTCCTTTAGCCAAATTTTCTTGAACCCTGGCTTTTGTTTTCTTTTCAAAAAAAAAAAATATATATAATATAACCCCACCTTTCCTTTACCACAGTATATAGACTAAATTGTGTATACAATTTAGTGTCTTATGAATCAACGTTAAGCCAAAATCAGATGATAGGGCAAGTAGTGGCTAACTCCACAAAATTAATAAAAAAAACCTATGTCAGGTATTATTAAAATTATTGCCATTAAAAAAATAATGAATTTCATTCATCCTGTTAAGTTCTTTCTATTACTACGACTAGATATATTTACTTTTCTCTCATTTTTCACTTGCATGTTACCGTGAGTAACTCTCCAGTCAACGATGGAAACAAAAACATATTTTTTTGAAAACCATGTACTCAAAACTATTATGACATCCCATTTTAACCGATTGTATTGAAAAAAATTTACTGTGCAATGTTGGCAAGTGACATCAAAAGATGGCGCGTTTAATCCGAATTTACAAAGTGTTGTGACACCTACCCCCTTTTTTTCGTAAGCACAAAAAATAATTTCAATTATACATAAATTCGATTTTTCATATCGTTCATTTCGTTTCTCTTAGTTAAGTAACTGTACATGTACGTCTATAGCCGTGACGCTCGAATCTGACGGAGAGACGTAACGCCATGTATACTAAATCTTCTCTAAGAATATTTATTTTCAATAAAACTCACCGTTGGGTACCGGCGAAGGTCGACCTGGTCAGTATAAACGGTCGGTATTTCCCGTTGTCCCTGTTCAACATTCCCTCGTGGGTCGCCCTTATGTTCCATAGCCCATACTCGTTGTGAACGTGCCTGTACAATTACATTAAAAACGTTAGTCCTACTGGAATTAATCTTAATCCCAATAAAAGGAAAAATGGGAAGCGACGATAGCTCAGTGGTAGTATGTACGACTTTGCGTCAAGGGACGTGAGTTCGAATCCAACCGCCTACAATTGAGCCTTGTACCACCTTGAGCTTTGCTGTAGTGAGCTTTATCTTGAGTGGTAGGGTTTTTTTTATTCCCGCCTGGTTAGCTACCACCCTCAAGATGAAAATCTGCCGCCAAATACTTTTTTTTATACTTAAGGTTTAGCATTATGGCCATAATCTCACCTGATCTTAAGTGACGACAGGGCCCAAGTTGGTAGACACGCTAAACCTGTGGAGGGACTGGCTCCCAAGTGCAGCTGCCGGAACACACCTATTGGTATTTGGCGACAAGTTTACAAGTTGAGGGTGGTAGCTAGCCAGGCGGGCATTAAAAAAAGCCCTACCACCATGCAAATACCTATAGGTGTGTTACGGCAGCTGCACTTGAGAGCCAGTTCCTCCACAGGTTTAGCGTGTCTAATAACTTGGGCCATATCGTCACTTATGATCAGGTGAGATTATCGCTATAGCGCTAACCTATAAGCTATATAAAAAAAGGTGTTTGGATAAGAGAGGTGTCGTTACCTATGTTCCCAATAGGAAGCGAGTCCCTCGTGCCCGTCCTGGGGAGGCTTATAGTGTCTGCAGTCTTTGGGCATTGTGATCTCAGGACCATTGAATACCTGTTAAAAATATTATTAGTGTTGAAATAATACTGTGTCTGCCCTTGCACGTTGTGCTAGTGATATATTTGGTAGTATTTATGACTTTTCTACAATTAGATCACTTAAGATCAGATGAGATTGTGGCCACTAAACTAAACCTAAAAACTATAAAACATATATAGTAAAATTTCTATAAGTCGAACATCAGAGGGGAGGCCAAAAAATTCGACTCATAGAGAATTTTTTCGAGATTTGGAGGTTTTCAACTTATCGAGGTGCGGTGTAATCAGTTTCTACTGTACATATTTTATACACTGATTGTTCCATAGATCATCATGAAAATATTTATATAACCAATGGTTGACTATTCATGCACAACAGAATTCAATATTCGCAGGTTCGAGTCCCGGCAAGTGCAGGTTAGTATTTTAAATTTTTTTTAATTAGTTATTGGCATGGATGTTAAAGGACCGTTCGTTAAATACGTAATGCAAAATTGTACTTTTTTTTCGACCCCCTCGAACCTCTTCGTCAACTCATATCATTGTAATAAATAAATTGTTATCTTTTTATTTATTTATTGCTTGTAATAATAAAACTTTCAATAATAAATCACATTACAATTTTTTTTATGAGGTGAGAACATTACATATATTTTTTTATGCTTAAGGATTAGCGTTATGACCATAATCTCACCTGATCTTAAGTGACGATTACCAAGTTGGTAGACACGCTAAACCTGTGGAGGAACTGGCTTTCAAGTGCAGCTGCCGGAACACACCTATTGGTATTTGGCGGCAGGTTTACAACTTGAGGGTGGTAGTTACCCAGGCGGGCATTAGAAAAAGACCTACCACCATGCTATGGTTGCCTCACGATGTTTTCCTTCACCGAAAGCTGAAGCTCATTGTAGGTGCTTGGATTCGAACTCACGTCCCTTGACGCGAATTCGTACACACTACCACTGAGCTAACATCGCTTCAAAATTCCTCGACCCCGTGTTACATGTTATTATAGTAAAAGACCTCCTCCCCCCTCTATTATAAGTGCGAACGCATTTTATGAATTACCCCCATCTCAAGTTATATGAAAATTCTTCTTGTTATTTCAGATATTTATTATCTAAAGTTTTTATTATAGAAAGCAATAAATATTTAAACATATTGAAATTTGTTTACTGCTATTGTAGGGGCTCGAGATCGAACCCAGGCAGTCGTTCTCTCGCTTTACTCGTGTACACATTTACCAATTACCCAACATACATATAGTCTGAACACGTGGTTTTATTGATTGGATAATCACCCAATAGCTATCAATATTGCCATTTATTATCGTGTACGGGGGTCAATCATTTGCAACATACTATTGAATTATTAATATGTACACAGACCTATGTCACAGAAAATGTGACATGGCATTATGAGGGGGGGAAGGAGGGTAGTGGCTCTAAATAAGTAAAATTTAGCCAAACGCATTTTATGAACAGCTCCTGAATAAAAAATAGGCTAGCAAAATCTAACGACATCTCGGCAAGGGAAGAGAGACGAAGGTCGAAAAATCACCAAAATTACCTCAGAATAGATACTCCCACATGATAAAGAAAGCAGAAGTTTTACAAATTATTTTCAACTGAGGAAACAGCAGAATATCACTCCCTCTAAGACCTAAGACCATCTCGGTGGTGATTAACTTTTTTACATGTCAGTATCGAGGAAATACTATAGTAAAATCTGTCACAGTGTCTCGCTTAGACTAATAGTCGTAATAGTAGATTATGATAATACTCAGATAATAAATCACAAAGTATCTTACGCTGGGTTCATTCATGTCGTTCCAATAGTGTACATTTTTGCTGGTCCCCGGGAAGTTGTCATAGCTGTAACGTTCCGAGTAGTACTTAGTGACAGCTGGGTCGAAGAAGTCCATGTAGGAAGAGGAACCTGGCCAGCACCAACCTGTTACACAACATATCTATATTAATATTACAAAGTGGAAGAGTTTGTTTGTTTGAACATGCTAATCTTAGAAACTATCAGGCGGATTTAAAACATACTTTTTGTGTTTGATAGAGTAATCATTGAGGAAGGTTCTAGGCTATTTAACTCTACGATATTACTAATAGGAGTAAAGCAGTAAAGAGTAAAATTAAGAAAATAAGTAATAAAATGAGTTTAAATTCCACGCGAACGAAGTTGCGGGTACAGCTAGTATCATATAATACAATTCACTAAATAATCTATACATTTTACATTAGGGGTAACGATCTGATATCGAACAATGAATTTATTTTTTTAAATCAATACACAACTCCAAAGCAATTCAGTAAATTGATATTTCTCCCTTTAAAATCGAGGCTCGATTCAAGTCTATTTTTATAATACATTATATACAATTATTTCAATGTTTTCCAAAATATTTCAAAACGGTTTTATGTAGACAATAAATTTATAAAATAAATACCCTTCTTGCATCTCTGATACTTTATGGTAAAAAAAACTTTAATTAGTATAAGAATGACAAAATATCGATATATTTTTGTTCTTTTTGTTTTCTATGATTGGTTTTATATTGAAAAAATGAACACGAAAAGCGAATCGTAAAAAAGGATATTTGATTGTTCAATCTTATGGATCCCGATTTTTTTTGTGAGTATCTCAGAAAGAATCGCTATCTCTAGTACACATATTGTATAACAAGGTCCTCCACCGCGTCTGTTTTTTCGGAATAAACTAAAAAAACTACTAACCAGATTTTTATAAGATTTTTATCGATAAATAGATTAATTCATAAGAAATGTTTAAGTGTATTATGCGTTAAGGTTGTGTGTGAATTGCTCGAAATATGACATCAAATTTAGGGTTGCTACAAACAAAAAACGTTGAGCGTAGCAGACGGGTGGCAGTTAATTTTACATATAATTAAATCGTAACAGAACCAAATCTATACCCTACCTTACATTATAAATGCGAAAGTGACTTGTGTTTGTTTGTTACGCTTTCACGCCTAAACAGCTGAATCGATTATGATGAATTTTCGTATAGGTATAGATGGGACCTTGGTCTAAATAGCCTAAAGCCTTTTTCAATTATTGTTCAACCAAACACAAAAATACATTTTGAAATCCAACTGGCAGTCCCTAAGATTAGCGCCTTTATACAAACAAACAAACGTTTCCGAGTAGGTATACCTAATTTGTAGCCTATGGTATATGAATATGGAATATGGTATAGGAATAATGTAGCATTCTAATGGTGGAAGAATTTTTGAAATCGATCCAGTACTTTTTCAATTTATTCTTTACGGTCATACATAAACGATTATACAAAATACGGCTTGTTCATAATCAACAAAAGCTTCTAACTTACAATGATAATAAAAGACATTATTAAGATTCCGGCGCTTACGATGTTTTTCCCGATAAGGCTCGATAAGATCTCATCTGTAAAGATAAATCGTCTATGAACTGACCTTCATAGACTTTGCCGTCCTTATCTTTGACGTAATATCCGTTTTCGATGGCGTCCTCGTGCACGAAGTATCCGGCCTCGCGCTTCACGTGAGGGTCGATGATGATGACCATCCTGCGGCCCTTCGCCGTCAGGTTGGCCACCATCTCCGACGGGTGCGGGAACTTCTCCATGTCCCATGTGAAGTACCTGTCAAACATTATTCAAATAACGGATGCCGATTCGAAATCGATTAATCAAATAATCGATTTCTTTTTAGGGTATATATTCACATATCTGAATCGATCAGGAGAATCGATATTTTTTCACCCTTAAAATTTGCAGTCCAATTCTATTTTCATATTTTTTTATGTAATAGGGGATAAACGAGCATGATACCTGATAGTAAGCTATCACCGCCACCCATGGAACGCTCACATCACCAGGTGAATCGCAGGTCCGTTGCCGGCCTTTATTTCTGAGGGACTGGTTCTCCAGTGCAACTGTCGGAACACTCCTATTGGTAGTAGCTAGCTAGGCGGGCATCAGAAAAAGAGTTACCATCATGCTAAGGTTTCCGCACGATGTTTTCCTTCACCGAAAGTTCCAGCCCATTGTAGGTGGTTGGATTCGAACTCACGTCCCTTAACGCGGCGATATCCTACACACTACCACTGAGCTACAATCGCTAACCCAAGCATATATGAAATTAAAAATTTTCACATATCGACGACAATGGGACAAGAACTTCTATGTTCAAAAACAAAACTTTACAGGGAACTAAAAAAACACGTCATTAATTTTAAATATGTAATATGAAAAAACGAAATATTGGTATGTATTATTCTATAAGCCAAGTATACCAGTGTGTGTGAGATTGGTAGATAAATAATCAACTTTTTTTAAAGTCAATCGACGTAAGAAAATAATTATCATAAAATTATGTTTTTGAACATGTGAGTTCTGTCACTTCGTCGTCGATATATGGAATGATAAAATGGATTATTACGGTGTTCTTCTTGTTTTCTATGATTGGTTTTATATCGAAAAGAACGAGTAATGAATCGAAAAAAAAAACTATTTTTTAGACCTCGATTGTTTGTGAATCGATGAATTTGATATCGATTTAAATCGATCCGATAAACGATATTTTTTAGATAAAATCGCCAGCCATGATCAAAAACAAAGTCATTTAACGCCAATATATTTAACGACAAATTCCATAACTCGCCAAAAATACTCGACCTCGCGTTGATCTGTCTTGTTGTCAGTTTAAAATATCAGCCTATAATCAAAACATCGCTCAACGGTAGCGTGTACGGACGCCACGTCAAAGGATGTGAGTTCGAATCCTTGCAATGAGTTTGATCTTTCGATGCAGGAAATAATCGTGAGGAAACCATAGCATGATGGTAGGGGTTTTTGTAATGTTCGCCTGGCTAGCTACCACCCTCAAGTTGAAAATCTGTTTCTAAATACCAATAGGTGTGCTTCGGCAGTTACACTTGAGAGCCAGTCCCTCCGCTAGGCTTATCGTGGCCAACACCTTGGCCCACATCGTCACTTAACATTGGGTGAGAGTGTGGACATAACGCTTAAAATTTCAAAAACACTAGTATAAAGTAAAATTATGTTTTACTTTTGAGGGTCTGATCCTTACTAACATTATAATTGCAAAAGTGAGTTTGTTCATTTTTTTACGTTTTCACGTCTAAACCGTTAAATCGATTATGATGAATTTTGGCATAGACATAGTTGGAAACATGGAGACGGTGAGAGACTACTTTTTGTCGCGAAAAACTTATCGCAAGTGAAGTAAACAGACGGATAAACTTTGTATAAAACTTTTTATAGAGTCATCCGATTTGTTTGCCAAAATAATTATAACGCGAGCAAAGCCGCACGTAAAACCTAGTTGTAAAATAAAAAAGATTTTAATATTTTTTCAATTGTGACACAATTTGGGCAAAGGTACGATGTGTCGCCCCATAATTTTTATGTTTTTTTTTATTTTGTGAGATTATGGCCCAAACTCTAGACTTGGAGGTGTATCAGAAAAATAAAAGTGAGTCGACTTACTTCTTGTGGTCAGTGTATTCGATGTCCAACCAGATGACATCTACAGGAATGTCGTGTATATCGAAGTTTTCGTCGACTCCGCGGACATCCGCCTCGTCCACATAGTTCCAGCGGGACTGATGGTACGCGAGGGAGAATTTCTGCCGACAATATTTACAGTACTTATATTTTTGAAGCGAAACCTTCTATAGGAAGGTTCGAATGGGGCGTAAATTCATGTAAGTCGTCATCGACATGGTCACGTGACGTGTTAACGTACACACTATATCTGTTCATATATGTATACACTTATTAAGCTGTAATACAGTTTCGATTTACAAGTTTTAATTTAAGATCAAGCAATTAATTTGAATATCCATAAATAGCAAATGTTTGTTTATAGTTTTAAGTTTTCACGTCTGTCGGCAGTCCTCATGACTGCTTTGATTTTTTTGAAAGTTTCCATATAACACATTATAAAGTAAGTCGATGTAACAGACCATAAAGTTGTCAGTCGCTGTAACAAGCAGGTTACACAATGTTAAATAACGTGATACGAGATTACAACACACTAAGCTTTAGCAAGCGTCTATATGCAAAATTTATAATACCGAATAAAGTTTAGGTCTCAAAGAAAAAAGATCTATGGATAAATTCTCATCTCTGAATTATATTTTCATGACTGGATTACATCCTAATTATAATGAAATATAATGTAATATATTTGCCCAACTTACGGGTGGCAGTGGGGTTGTTCCGGTCAGGGTGGTGTACTGCCCGAAGACATCAGCGGGTGTATCGCCCATCATCACGAAAATGTCCACTATACCGGATTCACTCATAAATCTGACGATAAAAACAACTTACATTGCGGTAGATACAAAAAGGCATGTACAATCCATCATAAAAAACACCAATTTAAATTATGTTTTATAAAAATAAAATTAAGGTAAGTGAAAAAATCTTCATTCACTTTACTTCGGAAAATCACCCAGTCTTCGAGAAATGTCGGTAAGAAACTAAATCCGGTTTATAATCTATTTAGGTGCATATTTAACATAAAAATGTAGTACAATTAGAATAGTTTTACCAGATGTACAGAGACGGGTTTAAGTTCCAGAAATCACGTAGAAAACGTATTAGATCAACCCTAAATCACTTGGGAACAGGGCGAGAAGATGATGATGTTGTGGACATAATTTTCAACATTATTTTATTTGTGTAAGTGTATCGGTGTCGAGGATTTGTATGGTGGTAGAGTTCTTCTATTACTTCTCTTGCTAGCTACCACCCTCAAGTTGAAAATCTGCCGCCAAATATCTATTGTTGTGTTCGGACAGTTGCACTAGAGAGCCAGTCCCTCCACTAAGCTTAACGTGGCCACCACCTATATTTTTTTTTATACTTAAGGTTTAGCGTTATGGGCATAATTTCACCTGATCTTAAGTGACGATACAGCCCAAGTTGGTAGGCACGCTAAACCTGTGGAGGAACTGGCTCTCAAGTGCAGCTGCCGGAACACACCTATTGGTATTTGGCGGCAGGTTTACAAGTTGAGGGTGGTAGCTAGCCAGGCGGGCATTTAAAAAAGCCCTGCCATCATGCTATGATTTCCTCACGATGTTTTCCTTCACCGAAAGCTCAAGCTCATTGTAGGGGGCTTGGATTCGAACTCACGTCCCTTGACGCGACGTCGTACACACTATCACTCAGCTATCATCGCATCAAGCGTTTTCGCAAGAAATAGCACAAATATGATAGAAGCCTGACAAAAAAAATGTTTTAATAAAAATAGATATTGCTGTGACAAGAAATTGATGTATTTTTTATTTAATCAACCTAGCGGAAGCGAACACATATCAGTTTATTTAGATAACATACCACTGAGCTATCATCGCTTCAACATCAGCTGAGGTTGTGGCCATAACGATAAAGGTCAACTATAACAAAATTCTGGAAGTTTTAACATGAATAGTGAGTAACCTGGTATCGATCCTGCGCTTCTGGCCGCCGGTGACGAGGTTGACGAGCGAGGACACCACGGTGCTGTCGGCGTAGTTGACCAGGTCGACCCACGTCTCCGCAGAGTTGTGCCAGAACACGCCGGCACTACGCTTCGACCTATCGATCAATCGTTACTGTCTATCATCGATTCTACAATCGATATTAAAACACCTTCACTCAATATCGGCTACTTAAAACAAAAACCTAACAACTGACAAAATTACTAGATATAACATAATTTTATAATAACGCAAGGCAATTATATTTTATTTTGTTTAAATGTAAATCATTTTTTCATCCCTCTGGTGGCGTTCCATTTATAATAATTACTTAAATCGATTCTTCAACCCACAGAAATAAAATTACGTATTCAATTTAAATAAACATTTAAAAATATACATATTTGTAGGAAACAATTTATGTTACGTTAAACCATTTTCTGGATTAACACATAGGACACTTTTTATCCCGGTAATGTATTCCATTGGGATAACAATTCAAGTTTTATGTTATTCTGTAACTCTTTAAGCCGGAGGAGCTAGATATATAATATTTTACTTATTTAATAAATTACTTAATTTTATTTACTTAATATTTAACTAGCGACCAGCCCCGGCTCTACAAAGGGAGTCGAAAAAAATCTAATGATCCGATCGGTACCAAACTTCACTGCTAATCTGATATTTGCCTGAATATTTTATCAAAGCTTTTAATATATATAGGGAACATACACGAATACAAACTTTTTTATTTTATAGAAGACTGGCTTTTACCTGCGGTTTCGCTCGCGTTAATATTCATTTTATCAAACAAATCGAATGACTTACTAAAATGTTTTAAAGTTTGTACCACTCCTTACCCCACTTCCAATAAGTTTTTCCCGACAAAAAACAGCCTATCACAATCTCCAAGGTCCCATCTATCTCGATCATAAAATTCATCACAATCGGTTCAGCGATTTAGGCGTAAAAGCTTAACAAACAAACAAACTCACTTTCGCATTTATACGATACTAGCGTCCAGCCCCGGCTCCACTAACTATACTTCTACTTTTATTATACTTTTTGCATACAAATAATTACAAGAAAACTTAGATAGAATTAGATTAGATAGAATACTTAGATTAGAAGATAAATACAAGATTTCGATTAACTTACCCGTGAGCATAGATGACAGGTATAGCCCCATATATCGCCATACGGCTGTTGGTCTCGTATTCGAATACGTCCAAATTGTAGAGACGGTACGGTTCGCCCGAAGACGTTGTCGACAATGCGAAACCGTCCGTGTGTTCCGGAATACCTGTGTTCGAATTCACCAAATATAAAACCATATTCCAGGCAATAATGAGTGTGTTTGAATCGCTGCAATGAGTCTAAGCTTTCGGTGAAGAAAAACATCGTGATGAAACTATAGCATGGTGGTAGGGATTATACTAATGCCTGCCAGACTAGCTGCTACCCTCAAGTTGAAAATATGCTACTAAATACCTATAGGTATGTTCCAGCAGTTGCACTTGAGAGACATTTCTTCCACTAGACATGTCTGCCTGTCCACCTGCCTAGCCTGTCCACCATATACGGTCTTATCGTCACTTAACATCAGATGAGATTATAGAAAGCTATAAAATAATGAAGACATAAATATAGTGGTTGTGATTCAGTCATAAAATTTTAAAATTATAAATTTTAATTTTATTATTATTATATTAATTTTAATCTTAACGTAATAATTGGAAAATGGGAATGATAATGGAAAATCAATGCTACACGGTCAGCTGATGCGAGCACTGCACTTTACCCCTATACCGCGGCCGGCTGTAATGCGACATGCGATAGATGGACGTAAAAAAATTGTAGCGATGGAATAACAGTTTTTAATTAAAAAACTTACCATATGCCTGATCAGCGCCAGGGAACGAGACATCGAGAGACACTGCCTCATTGCCTCGCGGTTTGCTGTCGTGATGAGATTTAAAGTTTTCACTCCAATTTGTTTCATCGTCCTATAACAAAATAGTCGTTAATCTATACCAGGGATCGGTAATCCACTTGTTGGCGGCCCTTGCGTGCAGTGATCTCAGAAGGCAAAATTCGAAGTATTGCCAAGTAAAATCGATTTACTTGGATCAAAAATCGGTAGAAAAAATCTGTTTGTAATGTCAAACTAGCAGCTTTTTACTATACCGTATGCTACTTATGTATTAAAAAAAAACATTATTTATTATTTTTGTCTGGTTGTTCCGGCTAACCTTTAACCTAAATTTTGACGGGACTAAGGTTGACAGATAGCTGATGTTATGAGGAGTAACTAAGGCTACTTTTATTTTAGAAAATAATTGCAGTTGTGCGTATCATAATTAAAATGATGGAAAGAAATTGTTTATATATTAAGGGTTAGCGTTATGGCCAGAATCTCACTGGATATTAAGTGACGATGTGGCCCAAACTAAACCTGTGGAAGGACTGGTTCTCAAGTGTAGTTCCCGCATCACACCTACAAGTATTTGCCATCAGATTTTCAACTTGTGGGAGATAGCTAGCCAGGCAGGCATTAAATTAACCCTACCACCATGTTATGGTTTCATTACAATGTTGAAACTTTACTTCTAGTGATGGTAACATCTTAGGTAGTAGATATTAAACAACCCAAAGCCTTCCTCTATGTAATACAAGAAGATTTTTGATATACGACTGGTAGTATAAGATAAGCGTGTTCAAATAAACAAACTTTTCCGTTTTCTTATATTAATATAGAAATATAGATAGGGTCAGAGACGATGCTAAGGTATATTACATAAGGTTAATCGATATGTGATAAGGTTAAGAAAATACATGTCAAATGTTTGTCCCAATTACTGGTCAGCTGGCCACACCCGTCGACCCACTAACACGTTTAATAAATTGTGATATCACTTGCTATCATATGTACGTGCTAATGTATTAAATATTTAGACAATATACTCTTTGAACTCGCATAAATAATTATTACACCTGGTAATTGTCACTTGGAGCGATGATGGCTCAGTTGGCAGTGTGTATGGATGTCGCGTCAATGGACAGGAGTTCGAATCCATCAGCAATGAACCTGAGCTTTTGGTAAGGGAAAAAATCGTTCGAGAGCTTTTTCTAATACCCGCCTGACTAGCTACCACCCTCGAGTTGATAATCTGCCGCTAAATACCTATAGGTGTATTCCGACTGTTGCACTTAAGTACCAGTCCCACCACTGGGCTTAGCGGGCCCACCATACTGGACCACATCGTCACTTAACATCAGGTACAGATATTCACAACTACAGTAGGACTCAATAGTCAGCGCTTACACTATATCCGAAAACTTATGTCCGTGGTATATATGATAAGTTCGGATCCGTGTGAATTTGATATAGTTTTATATTTAGAAGTTAATATTTTAGATAAATTACATGACATAATTATTGCAATTAGACGTTATAATAGGCGTTCAATCTTATCAGTGACTTTATGACCACGTTTAACTAGATTATGGCCAGAGGCGTAGCAAGGACAAATTAGTAATTAATAAAGTTCGCTGAGTGGTAGGTTATCTATAATATTGGTATGGAGCCGTTCATAAAATACGTCTGGTCAAATTATACCCTTTTAGACCCCCTTCCCCCACCTCTTCGTCACGCTATGTCACATTTAATAGACCCCAGTCCGTACATGATATATGGCAATTAATAGCAGCCCACAAATTTCAATATTTTTCAATATTTATTGTATAATAATAATAAGACTTAAATAAATAAATATGTTTAATAACATTGTTTAATGAGGAGCGAACGTCACGTTTTCTTAGATCCCCCTCCCCCTCAGGGGTCTATATCACATTTCGTCATAGTAAGCGAAACCCCATCTCGCTCGTAAGTGTTTTTTTGTAGAGATGTTTTCGATTTTATAAAAATTCATTTCAAAGGCATTATTAGAACGCAGTTTCTTAATGCACGATACGGTAAGCTAAACAAAACAAAATGTAAGATTTTGCCGTCACGACCCATTCTTTAATCTGATCTGTATGTGAGTTCTATTGCACTATATTTATATAGTGTACACGGTTATTCATAGCGCATTTTGGTTAAGGACTTCTAGTAAGTTCTCAACGGCCGCGCACATATAGTTTGACACGTCATATGCATCAGCTGTTTCGTAGTCTATTATATGAATTACAATGAATTAGATTAATTGAATGATATACAATAAAATGTTTATTTATACAACTAGAAAAAAATTATTCATTATAAGATTATCAACCATTTCTTAAATTCATTGGTTATTTCTGAGTTTCATTCAAATGCCCTCAGACGCTAGTAAACCATTTATTTATATTTGCTTATTAATAATATACTAATTTTATTAATATTAATATACTACGTAAGTGAATGCGTTCCAACCGAGTGTTCCATGACACTCATGGATTTTAATTAATATAAAACGAAGTTCGAATACTTGTGCAATGTTGTTCTAATCGCATACAATGTCTATATGCTAATTAATTATAAACAAACTGTAATACAGTTTATAAATATCAATTAATAACATTCACAACAAAGTAAATTTCTGTTACAAGGAAAAATATACTCGGGTATGCTAAATCAAAAACAAAATATAGTTTAAATCTGGAATCATATTGCCGTTTCTTTACCTAAACTATGAGGAAGAGACTATTTAAAATCTCATAATTATAGTATTTATATAAAAGGATACGTTATTATCCTGAGATTTATAAATATTGCATTTTGAATATATTCGTAACAAATGAATGTTTCGAAGAATCTTATTACGTTTTAAGCTTATAATATAATGTTTTTATACTTTGTAGATAATGCTAGCTATGGCCACAGCCTCACTTTTTTTTTTGTCCTAGTTCGGCAAAGTGACTGTACTTCACCTGATGGTAAGTTTCAGTACAGTCCAGTAACAGTAGTGACTGCCGTAGGGGCAAATGTCCTTCGTCAGTCGCAACTGTCTTGCCTGCCCACTAAATGTGTTTTCACGCCTCGTTTAAAAAAAAATATATTAACCGGATATTAAGTTTCGATGTGACTCAAGATGGTGGACATGCTTAGCCAAGAGGAGGGACTAGTCTTCAAATGCAACTGTCGGAACACACCTATAGTTACCTATTTGGCAGTATATTTTAACTTGAGAGTGTGCTATGATTTTTTTTTTATTTATTTGCTTGTATTATTGTAACCTACTTGATGTCAAACTAACATACACTATATGTGAGAGTTAGCAAGAATTATATAATTCAAACTAAATTATGAAACAAACAATCGACTATATTTTTTTAAGTTGACATTTCATTGAGGTCAAATAATTGTGGAAAATATCGAGATAAGACTGAATATAGTTATACTTGTTGCACATTCGGTAAATGGGCGAGTGTTGGCCAGTGCTAATTGAGTAAGTAGGTAGAAAGAATGTTCTAAGATTTTGCAAACGACTACTGCTTCGAGGATGTATTCAGGCCCATGTATTACCTTCCTCATACAAAATCGGGTCCTTCAAGAGAAACATAAAAAAAGCATTTACGCAGGCCGGCATGACAGTAGCGATTAGCGATGGATTGTCGTTCTCTCGATGGTCGCTACTGTTTTTGGACTGTGCTATACTTAACTTACACTGTACTGTACAGTACAGTCACTTTGCCGAGCTACTGTAAAAAAAAATACCGGAGATACAAATATATTGCAATAACAATATATTGTGAATGAGCAAGCTGGTAAGGGTCGACCTAGGCGAACATATCTCGATCAGATCGAGGACGTTCTGGAGAAAGGCCAAGTCGAAAGTACCCGTAACCGAAGAGCATGTATGAAGGTGCTTATGAAAGTAGAAGAAGCGAAAGATGTATGTCAGGATCGTAGCAAGTGGAAGGATGTGGTCTCTGCCTACCCTTATGGGAGAGAGGCGTGATGTATGTATGTATGTATGCAGTAACAGAGGACTGCCAACATAGCCGTTAATGACCTTAGCCAGGTATGATAAGTCCAACACGCTTCTTCTACATTGCAATGACTGTAGTTTATAAAAAGCGAAACGTGATTCGTATGATCTTAAAGTGACAGTTGTTGTCTACAAATGCTAGATGGTACAAGAAACATATTAGAACTCGTTCAATTCTCGCTAAATGTACTTGATATGTAGGATTCGAGACAGAACTGCAATATTCCAGAATACTTCGATAGGCTTTATATATCAGTATATATATCATAGGCTCTCTGAATTACTTCGTTAGCCTTGTAATCAATCCAGTCAATCTTGAAGCCCTTCTTATTATAGCAACATAATGACTTAGATAACTTTGTGTGCTATCTATTATAACCCCTACATCACGCACATGGTTTCTTTACATTGTTTTATTTGACTGAAAGCCAAGGCTCATTGCAGATGGATTCGAACTCAAGACCATTGACGCGGCTTCCTTACATACTACCAACTAAACCACCTTTAGAGTTAAAAATATATCGAAGCGATGATAGCCCACCTGGTAGTGTATACGGATGAGGAAATGATGACGGAAATGAGTTTGAATTTTCGGTGGAGAAAAAAAAAACATCGCGATGAATCCCTAACACGGTGGTAGGGCATTTTCTAATATCCGCCTGACTAGCTATTATCTTCGAGTTGAAAATCTGCCAACAAACCCCAAAAGGTGTGTTTTGGTAGTTGCACTTGTGAACAAGTCTCCATTAACATCAAGTGAGATTGTAGCCATAACGCTAAACCTATGAACTATAAAAATACAAACTTGAAAATTCCACTTTTCAGATCTTTTGGCTACATACTCTTACAATCTGCGGTGCTTAAACAAAAAATGTCTTTTTTGTTTCCAAAATTTTTGCATATATAACACGTAATTTTAACAACACACAATGTTTATTTTTATACAATTAAAACAAGGCTAACTTCAAGGTCAAGGTAAAGTTACACCGGTCGGCATCGAACCTGCGACACGGGAAATGTATCAAGGTCACGGGCACGATCAACGCAGTGAGCGGATACATAACCAATCCGAATTCAGATAAACGACTTATCAGTCACGTAGTGGAGATAATGCGTAAGATCAATGACACGCAAACAATCATGTCCAACATATCATACAGATAATGTCGACAATAGAGTATAATGTGTCTTAATATCCTTGAAAATAATACTAGTATATCTTTATTCTCAAACCAATATCGTGTGCAAAAAATATAACTTAAAGGTATTGAATACTAGCTAAGTTCGCGACTCTGTTCGCGTGGGAGTAAAAATTTATTCAATCATTATCTTTAAAAAAAAATTATATGTTATTATATAACCTATGTTACTCAGGGCTAACGTAGCATTCTAATGATGAGAGAATTTTTGAAATCGGTCCGGTAATTCTTGAGTTTATTTGTTACAATCAAAAATACAAATCTTTCCTCTTTATAATATGTATAGTATAGATAAGAAGCGTTTTTATTTGGCAATATTTTGGTTAATACACTTTTTTATCTATACTAGCCGACCTGGAAAACTTAGCAACACCGTACCGCGTAACAGAAAATGAATATCGTATTAAGTTTTAGCTAAGCTTACTTTGGGACTTTACTTATGACATATCTAAAAATGTATTCAACTATTCTGGACGGAAAGGAATCCAACAAATCTGAGATCGGTCTAGCTGTTCTAAAGTTATAAACGGTGTAACTAAGCCGACTTTGTTTTATGTATATAGATGAATGATTAGTACTATTAAGCGGACAAATTTGTGTGATTGTTTGAACGGGTTAATCTTAGGAACTATCGGTAGGATTTCAAAAAATGTATTTGATAGAACAATTATTGAGGAAGGCTTTAGGCTATTTTAACATCACGCTTCCACCATTAGGTGCAAAGCCGTATTGAAAAAAGTAACAAAAATAGGCAAAAAAATTGTAACATTTTTCAGTTATATACAAAATTATAGCAAACAAATTGATTGTAATAGCAGTTTTTATTTGGCAATGTTTCAAATGTTTTCACAAAACGATTGAAAAATTTGGAAGCGTTGATATCTTAGTGATAGTGTTTACGGACTCCGCGTCAAGGGGCGTGAGTTCAAATCCGCCTACAATGAGCTTGATCTTTCGATGAAAGAAAACATCATGAGAAAACAGACATAGCATGGTGGTAGGGTTTTTTTAGTGCCCGCCTGGCTAGCTACCCCCCTCAAATTGATAATCTGGCGCCAAATACCAATAGATGTGTTCCGGCAGTTGTACTTGAGAGAGTTCTTGCACAGGTTTAGCGTATCTACCATCATCATGCTGCATCGTCACTTAAGATTAGGTAAGTAACGACCTAACGTTAAAACTTAACTTTAAAAAAAAAAATGATAACAAACACAGTTCAATCGTATACTGCTTAAAACTGCGAAGTAATATCTTTATACTGAAATTTGCTTAGAAAACGAGTCAAGATTCGTCAAATTCTTAACTGAATAGATATCATCGCGTCTATTAATCCCCAATATTATCAAAGATTAGTGGCTTAACTTGGAATGTTTGGTGTATAGTGGTAGCGATCCCTGTGGACACAACTGCCTTGTTCTACAACCCAACAAATCAATTCTTAAAATTATTGTCCTACATAACACACAAAGCCATAATAACATTTTCCAAAAACAGTTAGAAGAGTAAATCTTTTCAAATATTTTTTTATCACCTTACTCTGTGCATACCTTATAATCTCAAAGCAACAATTAAAAAGAGGATATTGATAACATGTTAAGGAGCACAGAAATGTTAATCACAAGACTTCTTAATACACACCAATAGCAAGAAGCACCAGAAAAAATATATATTTAACCTTTTACCACATATCAATTTTGTTCACTACAGATGATTATAAACGGGATATTCAAAAAGTTTGAGAAACAGAGACCTATACATACTTAAGAAGACATACAATAGAAGCATAACACTCACGACATCTAAAGCACTCTCCCCATTTCCGTCTTCATCATCCACTCGTTCCCTCCTCACCCTTAAAGGCTCGATGAGCAGCTGGGAGTTTTCATTGAGGGCTACGACCACTTCTCCTGAACTGTCCGCGAACTCGATCTTCAAGGGTTCAGCTGTTATGACGACCTTGTGGCCTTGAGAATTTATAACAATAACAACGCCATTGTTATTTACCAAAAGTTTGAGGCTGAAAAGGATATAATTATATGCAATAGTGATTTTTCATTGGCTGAAGTTTCAGCCATAATCTTAAATAAACATTTGTGGAAATTCCTTAAAGATGGGGTAAAAATCGTTTTACTGTTTTATTATCGATAACAGTAAAGCTCATCATCAAATTTGCTTTTATAGTACAATTATTTTGGAACAGCTATTTTCGTTACCACCAATAGGAAGAAAGCTGTATCGAAAAAGATACAAAAACGGACAAAAATTATTGAATAAGTTTTAGTTTCACGCGAATGAAGTATCAAGCATAGCCGGTAAGAACTAAATAAAAAAATAATTAACCTGACAACTGTTTACAATAGTGTATGCCCATCAATCGAAATTTGACTATAATCATTACTATAAAACACTTTAATGGGTAGGGAAAAAAATGCTTCCAAAAATTTATAAACATAACACTTAAGGATGGCCAATAACTACTAAAGGAAAAAAATGAGTTGACATACAGAAAAAAAATACTGACCTCTTTATGTAACAAACTGCCAACTAATTTGATTCTTAGCCTACATTCAGAATATACAACAATGGCCGTTATTATAGACCCATAACTATATATAAAACTATATCCCAGAAATCCTATATACAAAAATAGACTTCAAATTATCTTGTAAATAAATCATACTATTCCATAACAGAATTTATGAACAACATAACTGAATAGACTTATTTAGTAGTAAACAAATAAACTAATAATATTGTTTATATGACTGTATGAAATTATAAATAAGCTAAGTTAATAAAATAACAATATGGCATATAAAATTGACTGATATGTAGGTATAAATAGTTTTTAGATATATGTAATCCAAATAATAATTGTTCTTAAATGATTTACTATATCCTATTCAGAGTTCATGTATAGGGATATATATTTTTTTTAAGTTTATAGGTTTAGCAATATGTCCATATTCTCACCTGATTTTAAGTGTGAATAGGGCCCAAGTTGGTGAAAGGACTGGCTCTTATGTGCAACTGCTAGAATACACATATTGGTATATGGAGGCAGATTTTCAACTTGAGGGAGGGACCTAGCCAGGCGGGCATAAGAAAAAGCCCTATCACCATGCTATGGTTGCCTTCCCCCAAAGCTCAAGCTCATTGCAGGTGGATTCGAACTAACGACCTTTGGCACGGCGTCAGCACACACAACCACTGAGCTATCATCGCTTCAATAACAAAAGATAAGGACACTACAGACACTTAATAACTTAACATGACTGTGAATATACACTAGACACAAAAATTAAGGGATATAAAAAAAAAATCCAAATTTTTGGGTGATTTTCAACGAGCTGTAACTCCGAGGAAAATGATCGTACAGAAAAAACAAAAAAAGCAAATTGTAGCTCCATGTATCTAGTTTTCAGATATGACTATGAAATTTTTTTGTCATGTCCAGGTCTGGAGAAATCCTAAGAAAACTACCAAAAAACATTTTTCCAAATTTTTTCTCTTCTGAAAAAAGGTCCACGGGCTTCAAAAAAAATTTTTTGATTGTTTCGTTCAAAAGCTCTTTTAGAAAATTTAATACTCTTTAATTTGACGTATTCAAAAAGCCTGTACGACGATTTGCCGCGGAGTTATCGTCAATCAAAGCAAAAAAGTTCTTTTTCACTTTGATAATCAATAACTCCGGAAATAATGATCGTATAGGAAATTGAAGGAGGGTTTTGAAAACTGCACAATATTCTCTATCAGAAAATTTAAACATTTTATAGACAAAAAACTTTTTTTTAATTGAAAATTCTGACTGAAAAAAAGACAAAAATTCGCATAATTAAGGATATGTGGAGAACTTGGTATAACTTTGGATAAAATGGATGAACGAAGGATATCGTCGGTAATTTTTTAACCTCAGTGTCCCCTAAAATCCCTCAAAAATTCAAAGCGCTGCGATTTTTTTTCATTGTGCCCCGAAGCTTCAAATTCTTTGTTTTTGCAAAAATCACCATTATTAGCAATTTTGTGATTTTTATTATTTTTTTCAATGAAAAAAATGTTTTTCTCTCTAAAATCTCTTTTTTTTTATCAGAAACATTAACTGCTTAAGAAATTAAAAAAAAAAAAAAAATGTTGAATTTTAAATGAGTTAACAACTTGGTAACATTGCAATTGTACAAATATAAGTTATTCTCGAATTTTAATATATATATCTGTAGAATTTAAATTTAATGTTGTAATTTCGATTATAATAGAATCTGTTTATTATGACTCCGCCCATACTGACCAACTACTTAGAATGAAGTTATTACCCAGCAAAGTTTGGATGGTTTAAAATTCTTTATAACAAAGACGGATATAATGAATTTGCTTATAGTAACATGTTGCTTCGCTTATAGTAAGATGTTGCATATTATGGTCTATTTTTTAATAAAGTGTTGCTGTTATGGTGATGTTATGGTGATGGATGTGATTCCTAACGAGGCCGTGAAGCCCGTGACGTTCGGCGCGTCCGTGGCAAGTGGCTGACTTTTGTTTATATTTGTTGAAATAAGGATAAAACAAAACCAGACAAAAATTACTGATTTCTTGTGTAAAAAATGAAAAAATATATAGTGTATTTGGTATGAATGATTTATATTATGTCAGTATAGTTAGGATTATTTTATTTTCACTACCTACAATGGTATTAATTATTTCTTACTACATTACTGCTGGTTAGCGGGAAGCAAATGCCTTACGGCATTAAGTTCACCAGTGTACATATTTAAAGTGCAATAAAGAATTCATTCATTCATTACTTATTACATTACAATTTTTGTATATTTTGATTTAATATGTTGTTTCTCACTAATAAAATAAATAAATAAAAACAAGAGGTTGTTTTCTACAAAATGCTTTGTATGACGTATGCTTAGTATAACGCGTTTGTCATTTCCCTTCGATGCCATAATAAACAGATTCCACTGTATTTATGTAATTAATTTGTAGGTATTTTTGACATCTAACTTAGGTTCTTTCTTTCTTGCTTTTTTTTTTATGTTTAGGTTTACGGCATCAGCAGCCAATCAATTTCGAGCAGAAGTGCAAAATAATAATACAGTGACGGATTTCCACAAAGTAACGCCTTTATCAATCAAATATAGATATTTTTACCAAACATACCAAGTGGACATGTTAGGTTTTACATTGGCAAACATTTTTTTAAGATTGATGTAATATACATGATAATAACATAATACAATAATGACATGTTTATATTTTATGGAAATGCATAAATTAAAGAAAAAATATAGTTGTTCACAAATACCTGTTCATAAAAATCAATGATTTTTATCTATACAAATAAATAAAATTGAAGTGTAATGCCAAAATAACAGCTTTTTACTAAATGAATATGAAAGTACATACAGTAGTTATATAAAGAAAAATCTGTCTTTCTGTATGTCTGTTTGTTCTGGTTAATCTCTTCATTGACAGGACTGATTTTTATGGGAATGTTAGCTGATGTTACAAGGAATAACTTAGACTGCTTTTATTTTAGAAAATAAAATAGGGTTCTATGAAAAAAAAAGCAAATTAAGTTCCACATGATAGAAGTCACAGGCAAAATTAGAATATAATAATATTGTACTTACATGTCAGGTTTGGGTTCCCCATTCAGAGCTAACTGAGTCCTGTACCTAGGATATAACGGGTCAGATTCATCCATTTCCACCCGGAATGTGCCATCCTCAAGAGCTGACAACCTCAATGTGTAATGCCACTGTAAAACATAAATCTATTAGTACAGTATACATGTATAATACAGAATGACATATATTTCTCAATGACATAACAAAAACTAACATATCTTTAAAAAAGGTTGTCTTGTTTGTATATTTTATGCACACCGTTTCTGTGTATTTTTTTAATTTATTTGATTTTAAGAAATTTTGACTTTTGTTGTTGTATGATGAACTTGCACATGTTTACCTCAATCACTAGACTTTTGTTAAGTTTGTCAAAATATAGGAGCACCAAATACATCAGGTAAAGATAACAGACTATATGCAATAAGTATTGTTATTTGTATGAATATTAATGTTTGTGTGTAAATTGTGTACTATGTTAGTAAATACATAATAATATTGTAGTATAGCAAAATGATATCTTTTATTTCTATTCTTTTAACACCCACATTTGTGAACAATTTATTCTCATGAACTGTATGTACAACAATCCAGGAAATTCATAATTCTGTATATATACATATACATACAAATATACAAATTCAGAAATTCATGTTTACTTTACAGTTTTTTTCATTTTTTATTTTATATTTAGGAATATTTATACTCATTTTAATAAATACAGTGAATTTCCTTGAAAGGACAGAAGAGTCTATAATATCTAATTTTTGTCAAACAATACTTTATATAAACCTGGAATTCTAACATCCCAAGCATATTAAATGTAAATAAAAATTATTATTATTTTATACTGTATTTAAGTTTACATATTTGGTACAGTGTTGTATATATGTAATTTGGAATTTAACATGAATTTTGGCACTTATCCAAAATGTATATGGTTTTTCATGGTGAATGTTGAACAGGTATTTAATGACTGCAACTTACCAAAATGGTTCGTTTCTCGCCGTCCGTATCAACTGTAACCACTTCAGCTGAGAATACATTCCCATGTACAACCACTGTGTCTAAATTTAAACTGTATTGAGATTTTTCTGGTTTAAAGGGACGCAATCTCTTGCAGAATCCCGACTGATCGCAAGACTTAAAATTATTCCTATCTACACCAGAAATACTAGATATGGTTAATACCAAAAGGAGTCCCAACGCCTTCATTCTATCTAGAACAAACAAAAGTTACATTAAAAAACTAGGATTATACAAAGGCCGGTCAAAGTATACATAAAATAACTGTAAATAATGCACTTACTTGGGCGAAATGAAAATGTTCCAATATAAAATTCTACAGCTAAGGTTAATAATCAGTTTGTTAAACACACATCGCCTTTACCGGTATGATAATTTATTTTTTTCAGAAAATTTTTGTCAATGCACACGCTCGTTACGTGGAGAAATTTCGTTTGACAATTCAGAGTTGCCAGCGTAATTCGTCTATGAGGTATTGTATGGTGTTATTATAGGATCAAAGAAACGATCTTATATTTGCCACGTCGTTATATATAAATTCCAAATTTTACAAATTTAATTTTATTGGAAATTACTTCACGTTGATTACATAACACAAAAGTTAGATCGATTAGCTTAGCAATAAATTTTACAATAGGTATAATTAGTCTATATTAGTAAAATATTTCTATTAAACCGATATAATAATTCACCAAGAAAATTAAAGTAATCTAATTGTTATTACATCGATGCTGTAGAGAATTAATGATCAAAAAGATGCTATATCGTAATCTTAATAATACATATTTTGTATTAATATATATGTACATGGAATATATATGAAATAGATAAGGAATATTAAAAAGTTTTTTCATAACAAAATAAATAATTTAAACAAAATAAATCTGCCTCAAATGTATTCAATTTATTTATTGTTTTAACTGTTTAGATTAGGACTTTTGTTTCGGAACTTTATATGTTAAGTGCAAATAACACTATAATAATGTACCCATCGAAGTCCGGCTTAAAAGCTTTATATCCAGTAATCTTGATAAATAAAAAATGTTATCACCGGTGCCGGTTTATAATAAAATGAAAATATTTCACAAGCTTTCCTGTTTTGGTAACGTTTATCAAGTTAGTCTACAAAACTGTTTTTATTCACTTCTAAAGATGACTACGCAAGCCACATGGAAAACTGAAAAGAGTAGAATCTTGGCGCTATCTTTAGAAGAAAAACGGAAATTATACAAGAATTCCGATTATATTAAATTGGATAGTGTCGATCCTTGGTGTAAATATGTCGTTAGAAATAAAGGAATTGAGGCGAAAAAACCTACGGTAGATGACCTTAACGAGTTCAAGAATATAACATTGAATACCGAAAAAAACATATTTCTGTCAGAGAAAATATCTTTATTTCAAGGCGATATTACTAAGCTGGAGGTAAATTTAAAATCCAATTTAAATTAATAAATCTGCGTTAAAAACTGACTTATATAATCACTTACGTTCATTTGTAGATACGTAATATATATGGTAGTGTGTATTATCTTTCGTGTAGTCGTGCTTCAATTTGTTATATGATTCTATATCTTTCGAATTAATTTCCTTAGACTATTTGAAGTTAGCCATAAATAAACAAAAATTATTCACCACCTATAAAAACAAATATAAGTAAAAGTTTGGCAGACAGATGTGATCTAATAGTTTGTTTTTTGTAATATTTTATAGGAATAATATTTTGCCTCTGTTTCTTTTGATTTCTTTTTTATATAGTTTTACAAGTTTAGGGTTGTGGCTACAATCTCACTTGCTGTTAAATGATGATGTGGCTCAAGCTGGTGAACACACTAAATCTGTGAAGGGACTGGATTTCAAGTGCAACTGCTAAAACTTACCTATAGGTATTTGGTGGCAGATTTTCAACTTGATGGTAGCTAGCCAGGCGGGTGTTAGAAAAAGCCTTTCCACTATGCTATGGTTTCGTCACAATGTTTTGAAAGCTAAAGCTCATTGCGGTGTTTTAAACTCACATCCTTTTGATGTATCTTCCATAGACACTACCACTGATCTACTACCATTACCTTACTACCTTACTGACCTTACTGATCTACTAACGAAAAAAAACATCTTTTCAGGTTGATGCCATAGTGAATGCTGCAAATTCTATGCTGAAGGCCGGTGGCGGTGTAGATGCTGTTATTCACAAAGCAGCTGGTCCTCTCCTACAGGTGCCATTCTTAAGAATTCTTAATTAGTTCATTATTAGTACAAAGAATTTTTCTTTCCATAAATTATGGAGTGATAATTTTTACCCACATAAGTTTTTACCATCAAAATACTATATATAATATATACTAAACAAAATTTGATAATTAAATTGTTAATACAATCTTCAAACTCATATATTAAGGGTATTCAAAGTAACATTCTTATAATACATACAAAAAATCTTCTAATCATTTTTTTAACTTCTTAAGATGTGATTTTATAGTTGATTAAGAATCGAGAATGAAATTTCAATAATGCGTCAAGCTTACGCATACTTTGTTAAGTAGAAGAGAGAAAAGGTATAATGTAGAGAAAAAAATACTTTGTATATGTAATGCACATTTAAGGCTATCTATGTCTTACTATTGCGCATTGTGAAGCAATGATAGCTCAGTTTGTAGAGTGTACATCAAAAGTTTGTTCCAATCCACCTGCAATGAACTCGAGCTTGCATTGAAAGGCAACTTCATAATGAAACCATAAAATGTTGGTAGAGCTTTTTCTAATGCCCATCTTGCTAGCTTCCGCCAAAAGGTAAAAATCTACTACCAAACAGGTTTGTTCCGGCAATTGCACTTGAGGACCAGTTTCTTCACTAGACTTAGGATTAGCAAGTACATCACCTTGTGCGACATTATCATTTAACATCAGGTGAAATTGTGCTGTATAAAGTAATAACTATAAAAACCATTTTCAAGAAATGTTACTTGTATCATCTATCTATCATAAGTATGGTACTACACACCTACATTTTTTACATTTCTAATTTAATTTAAATAACACATTTTTTCCACATAAGGATCTAGCAGCTTTGAAATAAACTGTCCCTCATTTAGAAATATACATGTATCATTTTTTAGCTAAACTCTTTTCAGACACCCTATTTTGAAGTCCATTGAAATTTACTTGTGTAAAATTATCAAAGATTTGAATATGTTGAATATATTTATCAAAATTTTGAGAAAAAAAAGGTATGGTACCCTTTTTAAAATCCTGTAATTATATAACTTACAGTTTACATTCAAGGTTTTGTTTGTTTATCTTTAAGTGAAAAGCAAATAATGCAAGCCCTAAATAATTAATAAGCATCTTTAAAATACCAACTAGTTCAGCATATATGTATTTTATAAGCACTAATGATTACAATTTTTTTTTAGTTCCAAGGTCAGTGTTTTTTTTTGCTTTTAAAAGATATGTAGTACTCATTTTATATTACTTCCTTCCTGAACATTTATTGTAATCTAAATAATAAAGTCATAATTTGAATAATAATAGTATATATACTATCTTCCAGGAAGAGTGTAATTCCCTGGGAGGTTGCCCAACTGGAAATGCCAAGATTACAGGAGGATATAACTTGCCAGCTAAATGTAAGTGTTTTTAGGAACTACTACTACTAATTGAAACAGTTTGATAACATTTTTATCATCTTTGATACTTTATTATTTATGTTTATTTGACCTTCAACTTATTTTATCATCCAAGTTCTTATGTTAAAGACAAAATATAAATTAAAATATAGTTGTATCTCTAATTAATGCGAGGTTTGTGTGGTGGTTGAACATGACAATATCCAGCTATAAAATGGGTATCTGTACTCAACTGGGTTGCAACTACCATGCAGTTGTCAATAACCCTGTCACAGTGACTGTTATTTGGTTTGATGTTTCGGGATCAACCAGTCTATGTTCTGCCAATGAAAGGCTTGCAGGTCAACATGCTGCTGATATTTAATAATAGCTAAATTGTCGAGGGTCTTTTACTACTATAGTGCTTATACACTTATACTACATATATATACAGTACTTTTATTTATTTAATTTAATAATAATTATGATTATTCCAGATGTTATACATACAGTTGGTCCACAAGATGGGTCGGCAACCAAACTACAGTCATGCTATGAGAAATGCCTTGCCTAACAAAATGAGTACAAGTTGGAATCAATTGCCTTTCCCTGTATTTCCACAGGGATTTATGGATTTCCTAATCGTTTAGCTGCCCATATTGCTCTACGTACAGCTAGGAAGTTTCTTGAAATTAACCCAGACATACAGAGAATAATCTTCTGCACTTTTCTACAGATTGATGTGGATATCTATGAGACACTGATGCAAATGTATTTTCCAGTCCATGAATGGAATTAAAACAATGATGTCTCTTTGTTTCTGAATGATGATTTAGGAGATAGGTTTATTTATGCATTTTTACTGTAAATTTATTTGAATGTTGTTTTTTGATATCTTATAAAAATGATTAAATATGCGATTTATAAATATGTTCTTTTATTACTACTGGTTGTGTCATATATTAATAACGCTATTGGTTGGTGCATTCCTCATTCCCCTCCCTTCTCAGCACATATCTGACGTTCAGATAGCACTATGTACGTCTAAGAAGAGAAGAAGAAGTCTAAGAAGAAGAAGCGAAGACAAAGGAAAAGGAGCAACTCAGCGAAGGCAAAGGAAGAGGAGCAACTCAGCGAAGACAAAGGAAGAGGAGCAACTCAGTGAAGACAAAGGAAGAGGAGCAACTCAGCGAAGACAAAGGTATTGTGCATTCCTTCCTTTTACAAGCTGTTTCTCCGTAGCTTAAACCGCGTAAACAACTACATATAATAATGTTGCGGGCTACACAAATGCCTCATGTGCCTTGTGAGCCGCAATTTACCGACTACGTCCGTGGAGTGTAGAGGTAGCAGAATACTGTTAAATAGATATTGTGCTGCGTTAGTTAAAAAAAAACTTATGATTGTAAGATGCACTTATTTAGTAAGGGCGAAAGTACATATTTCAATTATTTATTAAAATATTATTTGGTACTTCTTTTTTGTATTATGGCCCATGCAGGCAATTTCGCCAATGTCAAGTAAGAATATCCATACAAGTAGCAAACGCCATGATTCAGAACAATTATTTTCACCCAAATACACAATTATTTTATGGGTATCAAACACATAACACGCATCAGCGATGCGACCGCCTAAACTGCTTGTTTTTTGAGAAGTTATCCGATATGAATAACAGACCAAAAATGTCAACCAGAAAATCGCAAAATTAATTCTTACAGTTGGTCATACTGGGCGCACCTGTTGTAAAATATGATATTTGAGTTTGACATTAATGACAGCTTGCGTATGAACTGATCCTTGGCGAGACAAAACAATAGACATCTAATGCGAATTATTCTTTTAACAAATGAAAACGTTACTAACTCATTGAATGTTTTTCACAAAACCACTTCTCGTTGCAAAATATTTGTTTTATACTAATCCATCAATGTTTTAACTATGTCTTCTAACGCTCTGGAGAGCGAAGACTTGTTGAATGTGCAACTTGTGCGTATGGAAGAGGTGCAGCCTTCCCGAGAACTGATAACAAACAATCTGGTGTTCAACAACGAGTGTGTCGTCAATGATGAAGACTCTAATATTGGCAGCATGGTGTCGATACAATCTGAGGATGTCGCAGACAACGGAAGCGATGCTGAGCTGATAGTCCCTGATGTGCTGGATCCTTTATATGAGACAGCTACCGTAAGATTTGTTATAATAAAACAAAATTTAAGTACTCTAATCAAATTATTGTGTCATAAGTATTTTTAAAATATTTTGTTACATTCTTAATGTTATATTGTTTTTTTTTTCAACATGATTATTAGCACTTTTAAACAAAATTAAAAAGTATAGCATGAGTATGAACATGAGCTTATAAGCATGTTTATAACAGGGAGTCTCTGATCTAAATTAATGTAGCAGTTTTGACAAGATCTTAGGTTCATTGAAATTTATATATTTTAATGTGATAATGGCATTGTAAGAAGGAATTTTGTACAGACTAAATCTCTAGTTAAAACATTAGATACTACTGTTATTATAAAATTATTTTGAAATATTGAGTAAAATAATAAAAACAAATCTAATCATAAACTTATTTTTTGGCAAATCAAAAAGTATTTAATGAAAAGCTAATTGCATTACATACTAAGATTGAATTACATTTATAAAATATCTCAGAGCTAAATAAAATAGTATTAAAATAATAAATAAGCATTTTCCAAACAAATATTATACTTTTATATTGTATTGACATATTTTAGCTAATACTATGCACCAAATTTATACAACTAGTCAGTCATCCTATGGTAAGTTTTAAAAACAGTGTTACACGCAATATTTCTAGCTTCAAACATAGAAATATCTGACTGGGAGCTCATCTCATAAGACCATATTCAATAGGGAAAATTAACAGCGCTACAGTGGTATTTCACAATGATTCCTGGCTAGAAGTGTTAGCCTGTAAATACGAGACTAGGTAACAGCGTCAGACTAGTCAACTGCCACCCCTGTCGTTTTCTATATCTACCTGCAGCAAATGTAGCTGCGTCTGTGGCTCCCGTATCTGATTATTTAACCAAGAGCACAGATGTAACAGAATGGACCCTAATTAAAAAAATCATCTCTTGTAGATGTAGAAGGCGAATGATAATAACTTTCTAAAACTGTTGATGGTTAAAAAAGTACAAATACTTAAGTAACACACCAAAGACAATTTAAATATAATATAACTTCAATGAAACATATTGTTACAATTTTAGAAAATAAAAGAGAAATCAGAGCCCAAAGTTATTCCAACAGGAAGCTGGCCAACTTTAGAAATATTACCCGGCGGTGTTATCAAACATGCTGATAAAGTTGCAGATGACATATTGACAAAACCTAATAACAGTTCAGCGAAAAGAAGCGAGATGATGTATGCTTGTGCTAAATGCTCACAAAGCTTTAAATACCTTTTCTCATTGGTGAAACACGTCAAATGGCATGAAGAGGAGAAGAAGAAGCAGACTGGCCTAGACTTGGCCAAACTGAGTACGTACTTTGTCACAAGTGATTTGATTTTAGTGAGTAAGGCTTATTAAATTTCATTATAAAATAATTGATGCAGAGTTCTGTACTATTTTAAGATAACCTTCATTCTTTATGACTTATATATGACAAATATAGGCTTATAAAAAAAATTGGCTATAATATTTTTCATTACTATTTTGTCCACAATCTCACTTGTTTTTTTTATATAGTTACGGTTTTAAGGTATAATCTCACTTGATCTTAAGTGATGATACGGCTCAAGTTGGTAGACACACTAAACCTGTGGAGTAACTGCTTCTCAAGTGCAACTGCCGGAACATGACTGTTGATATTTGGTGGCAGATTTTCAACTTGAGGGTGATTGCTAGCCAGCAAGGGATTAGAAGCCCTACCAGCATGCTATGGTTTCCTCACGATGTTTTCCTTCACCAAAAGCTCAAGCTCATTGAAGGTAGTGGGATTCGAACTCACATCTCTTGATGCAAAGTCATACACACTACCACTGAGCTATCATCACATTGGATGGGTTAATCTTCAGATTTTTTATTATTCTAGCAGTTTTTTGAATATATTCATTGAATTTCTTACAAAACAGGAACATAGAAGATTCTCATAATTTATTTTTGTATTTTTAAAAACATTTGATTTACTTAGGTAAAATAATTGTTCCAAAATATGTTTATTTCCCATTATCTTACATTATTTAGCTTACATATGCCAGAAGTAAAATTGTTTCCTCGAATTCTATATATCAACTATGTTTAGATTTATATTTGGTCTAAATTATGTTATATCATTTACAGTGTAATATGAATATTGTTAATAATAATACATTATTAGAAATGCCGTGAAATAGGCAGTTGCAGGTCAAGTATGAGTTTGAAGGTCGAGCCATAAGCAAAGACTTCACTAATATGAGACAGGCAATTGTATTTCTGCCCAGACATATATAATCCTTTGCTCAAAATAATGCAGGGAAATAAAACATACTTTTTATATTATACATTAAATTTAATTTATTGCTAAACATATATCATCTGGGGTTTTAATTAAAAATTGCTTTATGTTTTCGCCAGAAAAAAAAAATACATTTTTTTACTTTTGAATCCGGTTGATTGTCCATTAAGAAAAGTATTTAAATTTCTATAATTTATCAAGTTAATGCCATTTTTAACTTGAACTGTACATCTCAGCCAAATAAAATTGCCTATTTATTAAATTACCCATAATGTAGATGGCTATTTAGTTTTAGCAATCTAATTGGAATACGCCAAAAATACTGTTTCGCAGAAAATGTACACTTTTTTCTCGTTTTTCCAACTTATAAAATTTTAATATACTTTGATGTATTTTTCTTTTAACTTTGCTAGAAGCAGGATTTCCATTGCCAATCTAGCTTCTGCTCTTAAATCTGGTGGCGTACAATCAATTTCCATTTCATTCTCTGCACCGTTGGAACTCATTTCAATTATTAAATTTATATTTATCATCTGTGCCGCAAGGCAAGCGCATTTATGACTATATAGAACATGTGAACGTAGTTTGTACTAAGCAAAGACATTTACTTCAGTATGCCAAGAATAATAAAAAAGTTCCAATTAAAGAGTATTAAAAAATAACTCCAGCACACCGTTTCATACAACATTGCTGGAGCATTGTAATGTTAGAAATACAAAAAAACACTCCTGCAATGGATTTGATTTTCTATGTCCGCAAATTTCATACTTTGTGTGTTCTTTTTTCGAAAATATTGACAATATATCCATTTTTTTATTGTTAATGTTTTAGCATAATGGCCACAATCTCAACTGATCTTAAGTGATGATACGGCCCAAGTTGGTAGACCCACTAAACCTGTGGAGGGTACATGCATGTTTGAGAAAACTCTATTACCAAAATATTAATTTCAGATACTACTACAGACAAGGACGGATATGTTTGTCCACAATCGAAAAGAAAAAAGGTTCTTATATCAAAACCTATAAAGAAAATACCAAAGAGACTGAAGTCATAGTTAATGTTAAATAGTTGGTTATTCTATTGAGTGAATAATAAACAATTGGATTATAAGGTAATGTTTAAATTTATTTTATGGCTATGAGGAAAAATTACATGTTTGGCCTGTTTCAGTAGAGTTTAATAAAATATTAAAGCAAACTGTGCATGTAGTATACACATAATGGTACTGCTATATTTTTATATATCCAATAATACTATTAAGCAAGATGAAATTTCCAAATATACTTATGTATGCCTAATTGTTTTCAGAGTAGGTTATTGTTTTGAATTGTATTACAATGTGTACATCACTACTTCGCCCATAGACATGACAATTCTTAACTCAAAATTTCGCCAAAAATGAACGAAATTATCAAATATTTTGTATGTTTAATAAATTTTAAAGTGATCCAAGTGATTTCCAATATAGTTTTTGAGTGGTAAAAGAGAATTATTTGGTTTAAATTTGCTTAGTTTTTACTAAGGTCATCTGAAACAGACTACATACACATTATATCAGTGATGTTATCAAAAATGTAATCTCGCATAACAGATTATTGTTTCGTTGTGATTACAGATTAATCATGTAAATATGTTATCTAGATACCTACCTTATTTGAAGAAGTAAATAAATAAACCTAATGTACGAATGACTCGGGTGTAATTATGTTTTAAAATTTTGATAATGAGTTGTGTAATAGTTTTATTTTTAATGTGTTCACTTCAGTTATTATATACATGGCAGAATATGTGACATACAGTTTTGCCAGTGTCATATGGTTAAACAAAGGAGATTGACCGTTGAGAAACTTTGGTAAGGTCTATTTGTTCAACACTTTTCTTTAGTTGAACTGGCTTAAGATAGTTTTGTAACAAGTAGTACATTTTATTTTACATTAATACTAATAATAAAAATACCAATTATCTTTAGAGAATTATAACATGTGAAATCATTCCTAAATATGGTCAATTATATGAGTATGCAATTTGAGGAATCAATTCATAGAACAACTTCTTTGAAATACAATCAGGAATTAAGTATTTTTAAGCTTAATTCTACAAACTTTTTTCTAGTTTTATTAACAGAAATAAAGTATTTTAGCTTCGAGATCCACATTAAGAACATTAGATTTAATTTGTTTCTCTGAATTCTTTTGATATATAGTACATAATATAGTATAGCATATGCAAAATTAATTTCTGTTGTGTTTGTATTTATAGTACAGAAGTTAGAGGCAATTTTGTAAAACTGTTAATGCTATAATGTAATGTAAATTATCTTTATAGCCTTTTTTATTTATGCATAATAATTCGATCGATTAGCAGAAGAGTATAATGAGAGATGTTGCGTTTTCAGTCTTTATATAAACATTACAACGTTAATTATCTCCTATAGTATTGAAATATAATTTCTATTTCCATATGTTAGTAATAATAGTTATTTTATACTCCCTTTTTATAGGTTGATTAACAGTACATATAACAAGTAAAGAATGTTGCGGGGTGTTGTGCTTACTAGAATTTTTAATATCATACTTAAAAAAATGTGTGCAGTTCACACTCAATAAAAGTGACGCCTTCAAAATATTTATGCTAACAATACAACACTGTACCATAACGCACAAACACACACATATTAACACACGTACAACATTCGGCTCTTGTAAAACACAGTGTATAATGCTTTATATCTCATTCTCTCGCACGTTATGTCCTATAGGTGTACGTCATGTCCCTTTACTGTTATTTTTACGTTTCATCGAGTTTCAAATCAGAACGATTCTGACGAAATCATCACTATAATACTTTTTATACTATTTCAATGCTGGTGAAAATATCTATACATAAATAGGTGTAAATAAAACATTTGAGCACTTTTCATACGTTTTTCTATAGTATTTTTTCTCTGTTTGGTAGCTATTGGGGAGATTTAATGTTGCCAATAGAAAAAAAAAAAACCGGAAACAGGTTTAAAAGAATTTCTTCAAAACTTGAAGCGATGAAAGTGGAATAATATTAGAGTATCGATAAAACTCTAACGTAAGTACATTATGTATCGCAACACTGGTACCGATTGTCGAAAAAAATACCATTGAAATTCTATATATACAACTATACCTAAAACAAAGTTCTCGTCTCTTTCAATTAAAAACACGTCGAACGTGTTATAATATAAATAAAAATAGATAGGTATGTATGTATGTAATTCTTAAGTGTTAGTTATAATATCTGTATAGTATTGTTCATTTAAATATATGTTGTTTATCGATTGTTACGAAATGTTAGTAGATATATGTTTAATATATTTGTTGTGTGTACAATATTCTCTATTGGCTTTCAAACCCAAAGAAGGAACACAGAGCCAAACATATTTTGTAAAATATAATTAATAAAGTTACAAAATTATTATTAATAGTTATATTATATTACATATATTAGATTATATTAAGTAATATGTTTAATATTCGAGAGTTTTTTTAAAGTTTAGCTCTGAATTCACCGCGCTATTGTCAACAGTGAAAAAAAAAATTAGATTTAGGTTCGTTAATCTAACTCTCTAAACTTACAATTAACCTATTCAACTTCGAAACTCGGATTTACAAATAATAGATACGAATATTAAAAACAATATATAGTATAAACAACAATGGCCTAAGTAAAATATTGTTTTCAATACAGAAAATCATGAAATCGTAACTAATGGCAATGGTAATGTTACCGGGTAATAGAATTATAACTTTTACATTGACAAAATTTATAGGGTATACGAGCGAAGCCGATGGAAAAAGCTGGTCTGTTTATAAAATAAAGGCAACGTTTGGAAAGAAGTTTTTAGAAATTAGCATCTCTGGCAGAGAAATTTAAGAGTAATAGATTAGCGTGTTTTGGACTTGTTATAACGAGAAAAATCAAAGAATTCGATAAATATGGAGATGATATAGATATATTGGTATAGGAAAGCCAAAGAAGTTGTGGTTGTAAGAAATGATATTTTCTAAAGTGTGAATACTCAAAATAACAGCTGGTAGTAAAGAATGGGTGAGAAAAACATGTTATGCTGTTTGCACATATGGGTGAGAGGGGGGGGGGCGTCACTTACTGTAAGACGAGGGACCGCGAGCTCTAAGAAAACGTCGTTCGCAGCTCATAAAAGAATACTGGCTATTTATTATACACGATTTTACTTATTGTAATAGAAAGTTTTATTAGTGCAAGCAATAAATATTGAAAGATATTGAAATTTCTGTAATTGTCGTGTATTACGTACGGGGGTCTATAATTTGTGATGTAATATTGATAGGAGGCCGCAGAAAATGTGAGTCAGCGTCACAAAGGGGGAAGAGAGTTTCTAAAAAGGTTAAATTTTGGCAGAAAATGTATCTTATTAACGCCCCCTGAGTAGGAATAAAAAGACAATGCAAAGATGTGGACTTAATAATTTTCTTGCACATTTTATATTTAACCTATTATACTGTAAGCCATCTTTGTTTAAATGGGATAATAGTGTCCTATTTGTACTTTCTTTCAGGTCTGTGTAAAAATTTTGTCACAAGTTTCCCGTAATAACTTACCATCATCTTCATGTCCTGTTCCCAAGTCATCTGGGATCAGTGTAGTATGTTTTCTTCTTCTACAGATCTCTATCAGCAGTCATCTCTTTCTTCTTTTCTTTTACTCCCTTTTCTTTCATCTCATTTCTCACACACTCTATCCATCTTTTCATTTGCCTTCCTCTGCCTTTCCATCCTTCAACATTCATATCCATTATTTTTCTCACCACATTTATTACCTCTCTTCTCATGACATGTCCGAACCAAGACAAACGATTCCCTTTCAACTTCTACCACTGGCACCACTTTCAAACTTCCTCTAACATACTCATTTCCGATACTCTTCCGTCTTCTTAGTAGCCTACCAGCACTCTAATCCATACAATTTCCTTGGACTTATATCAATGGAGTTATATATTTTACCCTTCAACATAACCCAACCTACTTATAACCAAGATTTTTTAAACCTACATAGGTACTACACCCATGTATATAGAATGTATAACTTCGTTCAAATTCGTCTGGAGTGTATAGTCGTTGAATTGGTAAAGTTTGGAATGGACGTAAAAATACCTACTGTTGAAATGTAATAATTATTCCTTTTTTGTTTCCTAGATTTGGTATGGTTATTCATGTTAATAGTTTATTAAATTAGTTTATATATTAAGATAAAACTAAATTTATTGTTGTAAATATCTCTATTAATAATATATATGTATAGTTGGTGAAGTTACTTAAGATTACTTATATTTCGTTTTTTTTTTTTTGTATTATAATTTTATTACTTTAATTTCGTGTTTGACATGATTCTGAATAAAATTTATATTAAAACTGTTTAAGTGTTTTTCTTTACACTATTCTAGTGTCTTATTTGATACATTTAATGGGTTATTCTATTTAGAATATGCAGAAAGAGCGACAACAAACTAACCGACAGGCGAATTTATGCGTATCTACTTTAAATTACTTAGTTGAAATATTAATCTCAGAATTAGCATATATTAGAATAGGTTTCTTCTATATCTTCAATTTGTTTATACTATAATTGCTATCTGCGACTTTCAGTCAAACTAATTTTTTTTATGTGAAACATCTATAGGCGGGGATTAACCAGATTGTTGCTGTGACGATACTGGCCGTGGCGACGCATCGCCATGCCTTATATTTTATGTTTCGTTATGCCATATTTATTACCTGTCGTAATCTAAGCTGTAATGCAAATTTCCTGTTCAAAATAATTTCTTTGTTTCACATCTAGCAGGCGTCCCCCGACGACTAATTTTTTTCAAGACTGCTTTTGCTCCTATTGGTTGTTGCGAGGGATTAAATATTCTGAAGCATTCCTCAATGACAGCTCTATCAAATATAAAGAGAATTTTGGAAATCAGACTGGTAGTTACTATATATCAGCTCGTCCAAACAAATAATCAAAATTGTCCAATTTATACCTTCTTATATATCAAATTCTCGTGTCACAATGTTAGTTGCCATAAGTCCTCTAAAACGGCTTGACCGATTTTAATGAAATTTATAAGTATATTTTGTAGGTTTGAGAATCGGTCGAAATATATTTTTCATACTCATAAGTGATAAAGGTGGTCTACCCCAACAATTGACTTTTTATTTTTATGAGATGGCATTTAAAAATACGTGCAACCCTAAATTCTGACCCCGCTACCCTCAACCTCTCATTTTTGAATACAATCAAAGTATTCACTAGAAATAATTTATAAGACAGAACAACGTTTGTCGGTTAGCTAGTATTAGTATAAACGTCCAGGGTAATGATATGGCAATTTATAAAGAAACCTCGAGGTATTATGTATAATTCCCTTCACTACTGTAACTTAACGAAACCATCACGCAAAATGCTACCAATATTAGGCCACATAGAAATGGCTAAATAACTTAAATTTATAAATGAAATAAAAATTACAAGACTTATTAGTTTAGGTATCTACTACAACAAAAACTCAAAGAAAAACAAAATATTTTATTATTGTGAAACTACATATATAAAATTCACAGATTTGATTTAATTACAATTTTATAGTATTTTATCTCTACATAAAGCTAAAATAATAAACAAATAAAAAAAAACGATATAAATTCGATTGGTAAATGCCACCAAATACGTAGGTTTCAAGTGTTCTCAAATCATTTATTTCTAAAATTACTTCATCTACATCAATAATTGTATATATATAGCTTAACTTAGCTAACTATACTTAAGGGAAGTGTGTATGTTTGTGTCGTTATTTAGGGTTGTCATTAAATGGAGTAAAGATTTAAATAAAACTAATTTAAACGGATTTTATCGCGGTTATTTCGCACAGTCCGCCCCGTGACCACGAAGGCTGAAAAGGTTTCGAAACGTCGGGATCAAAATAAATAAATAACCGCGATAAAATCCGTTTAAATTAGTTTTATTTTAATGTATAATATTCGCGTAAAGAAAAAATTATGGAGTAAAGATATCACTGTAAAGAGTACAAAGTAACCAATATCAAGTAATTTCGATATTTTAGAAAGTTTTTCGTAAAATCGAGTGACGTTAAATAGAGTTTACACTGTTTATTTTTTATATAACATATAACTATAGCGTTAAGGGCATTATATCACCTGATGTTAAGTGACGTTTGGCCCAAGATGGCTGATATACTAAACCTGTGGAGGGACTGACTCTTAAGTACAACAGCCGGAACATACGTACAGGTATTTAACAGCAGATTTTTAACTTGAGGGTATTAGCAAAATCCCTACCACTACGCAAGGGTTTTATTACAATGTTTTCCTTTAGCGAAAGCTCAGGCGCATTGCAGGGAATCGAACCCACGTCCATCACCGCGGAGTCGTACACACTATCAACTGAGCTATCTATTCATAATAACTTAGAGCTACTTAGATCAGTCTTTGTAATTCTTCAAGTTCTCTCTTTTTTATAATTAATTTCTCCCGATCCGATATTTTGCTCCACTCTTCTGAAGTCGTTAGATTATGTGAATATGTAAATTTCGCTTCCAACTTCACTAAACTGTCTTCCAATTTTCTGATTCTCTTTTCTAGTTTCGTTCTAGCTGATACTTTAGCATTATCTATGTCGTCAGCTAATATTTCAATACCTATTTCTGTGTCTCTGCCTAAAATCCCTTTAGCATATTTATTGTTAGCACTAATATCACCAAATTCTACATCACTGCATCTCGTTAAATTCAATAAAATAGTTTTATGTTTTGCTATATCGGATAATAAATTTCCATCAACACTATTAACTTTTATCGTGGGCCTAAATTTATTCGATATGTTATAAAGACCTTTTAATTCTCTTGTTAAATAGACAAAGTTTAATAACTTATCAACTTGATTCTCTAATTGTTCGTCTTTCCATATTTTAAATTCCTCAGCTTTAGGGAAATAGAAATATTGCCTCGGATCGTCGTTAAAATTGAAAATTATATTATTTTCCAAAGTTGGTATTTTTGGTATCAACTCATCTGTTAGATAGACCATAAATGGTGCGAGACATCTGAGTGATGTGTTCAAAACAGCAGATAAAGTATGAGCATGACTATAACCAATTTTTAAATCCTCATCCTGGAAACCAGGTTTAGTAGCTTCTAAATAGGTATCACAAAATTCGTTGTATATCAGAGTCCTTATAGCTTTCGTTGCCAGGTGGAAATCGTAAGTGTCCATTGTTTCGTTGACTTTTTCCACCATATCTGCTAATCTGCTTAAGATCCATCTATCGAACACTGTTAAATCATTTTTTGTAACGTTCCCTTCGTAAGGTTTCAATTTTGCGTAAGCCATTTGGGTGTACTTTACACTTTGCCAAATTTTATTGCAAAATAACTTGTTTGCGTGACATAACGCTAGATCGAAATTGATGAAATGCGACTGAATGTCCTGAGATAGCAACGTGAATCTCAAAGCGTCCACACCGCACTCGGGTATGCCTTTGGTTGCTGCGAAATTTGCCTTGTGGTATCCCAAAGCTTTCTTCAATTCTTCTTTGTTTAAAATACCATTCTTGTACATTTCTTCAGTCTTCATCTTCAGATTTTCGATGGATATACCATTTATAACGTCTATAGGGTCTATAACGTTGCCTCTGCTCTTAGACATTTTTGCACCCTTATTATCGCATATGATTCCATGTAAAAGCACGTTTTTAAACGGCAAGCGTCCTGTTAATTCTAATCCTAGTATTACCATCCTTTGGACCCACAGTCCAAGAATATCATGACCAGTTGCCATTAGGCTTAGTGGGTAGTATTCTTTGTAGTCATCATTATGATGATATTCAGGCCAACCTAAAGATGCGAATGGGTAAATCCCAGACGAGAACCAAGTGTCTAAGACATCGGCATCCCTCTCAGCTGTTATTTCTTCTGGTACAGCTCTTAAATATTTGGATGCTTCAATTTTAGCAGAGGCTTCATCATCAGCGGCAGTCCATACTATATCTTTATTGACGGTACATTTGTAAGCTGGGATCTGATGACCCCACCACAATTGTCGTGATATGCACCAATCTCTGTCATCCTTGGACCAATCCAGCCAATGTTTGACAAACCTGTCCGGTTGAATTTTTAGTTCGTTATTTTTTACCAGATTCGCAGCTTTTCTGCTCAAACCCCTGCACGATACGAACCATTGTTCTTTCGGTAGATGTTCTATGACATCACCGGATCGACTGCATATTGGTAACGCCATCGGATGCGGTTTGATACTTTTTAACATTCCCAGTTCGGCCATTTCGTCAACCAGCATCTCTCTACATTCATAACGTTGATGATTCTTGAAGTTCTCTACGTTTTCCATGTTGCCGTCTTCGTTAATAACTTGTAACAGTGGTAAATGATGACGCTTTGCGACTTCGTAATCTATTTTACTGTGTGCGGGTGTAATTTTCACTGCTCCTGTTCCAAATTTCATGTCAACAAAATCGTCAAATATTATCGGCATAGTTTTATGTTTAGCTCTGAAGGGATGAACAACTTTTTTCCCATGAAGATGTTTGTATCTGTAAAAAAAGTACTTTTTACTGAGTAATATTATAAAAACAAAAGGGGCTATTGTGATAATATCAAATGTTACAAGAAGTTTTGTGTTAGCCAATGAGAAATATATGAAATTAAAAGCTTTACATATAGCTCTTATGCAAATGTGTTTGCTAATATTTAGCACCAAACAATGAAGTAGTTTACGTGGATTGTAATAATATATATGGGTTATACTCATTTCTCGTCAATTACTAGAAGCAATAGGAAATCAGTTCCCGGGTATGGGCTGGTATGCAAGTTCCTGTCAATTCTCACATAGCACTCTCTTAGCCTATATTGCAACAGGAAATATATATATAAATTTTGCTAAGTTAGAAAGATTATATAAATTATACACCTGTCATCATTTGGATTCACAGCAATCGCTGTATCTCCCAGCATAGTCTCTGGCATGGTCGTCGACATATATAATATATATAAATACATAATATATAAATATAAATACATATATAAATACATAATATATTTGGGCTATACTCATTTCTCGTCAATTACTAGAAGCAATAGGAAATCAGTTCCCGGGTATGGGCTGGTATGGGCTGGTATGCAAGTTCCTGTCGATTCCCACATACCACTCTCTTAGCCTATATTGCAACAGGAAGTATATATATAAATTTTGCTAAGTTAAAAAGATTATATAAATTATACACCTGTCATCATTTGGATTCACAGCAATCGCTGTATCTCCCAGCATAGTCTCTGGCATGGTCGTCGACATATATAATATATATAAATACATATATAAATACATAATATATTTGGGCTATACTCATTTCTCGTCAATTACTAGAAGCAATAGGAAATCAGTTCCCGGGTATGGGCTGGTATGCAAGTTCCTGTCGATTCTCACATAGCACTCTCTTAGCCTATATTGCAACAGGAAGTATATATATAAATTTTGCTAAGTTAAAAAGATTATATAAATTATACACCTGTCATCATTTGGATTCACAGCAATCGCTGTATCTCCCAGCATAGTCTCTGGCATGGTCGTCGACATATATAATATATATAAATACATATATAAATACATAATATATTTGGGCTATACTCATTTCTCGTCAATTACTAGAAGCAATAGGAAATCAGTTCCCGGGTATGGGCTGGTATGCAAGTTCCTGTCGATTCTCACATAGCACTCTCTTAGCCTATATTGCAACAGGAAGTATATATATAAATTTTGCTAAGTTAAAAAGATTATATAAATTATACACCTGTCATCATTTGGATTCACAGCAATCGCTGTATCTCCCAGCATAGTCTCTGGCATGGTCGTAGACACTACAATCTCTTCATCACTGTCACATATCTTATACGCAAAATCATACATCAAGCCAAATTTCACTGGCTTCTTATAACCGGGCAAAACTATATCTGTAGGACCATCAATGGTTAAATTCTCTACCTCTATATCAGACACAGTAGACTTTAATGTGTTACACCAATTCACCAAAGATTTTTTCCTATATATTAATCCTTTTTGGAATAGTTTTATGAAAGCTGTGTTGACTGCATTTGTGTGCTTTGGGTCCATAGTAAAGACTTCCCTCGACCAATCTAAAGAACAGCCTAGAGTCTGTAGTTGCTTTGTTATGGTATTGCCGTACTTATCTTTCCATTTCCACACTTCCTTTATAAAATTTTCTCGCCCAATGTCATGTCGAGTTTTATTCTGTTTGCTGATGATGTATTTTTCAACAACACCCTGTAATTTTTGTTTCCTAAGTTTTCATATTATATACTGTTTAAAAAAAAAATGTCTATGCGAATATGGTAATTGAATTTGCAGCACCTGTGTGCAACTACAGTACAGTTCATAAATTATAATGACTGTCAGTGACAACAATTATGGCTCAGTGCTAGAGTGTTGGTCATCACTTTGATGGATGCGAGTTCATAGCCATGACATGAACCTGAGTTTTTGTGTGAGAGAAACATCATGACATAACCATAGCATGGTGGTAAGCCTTTTTGCAATGCCTGTGTACCTAGCTACTACCCTCAAAAGTCCGTCGCCTAACATTTACAGGTGTGTTCCAGCAGTTGCACTTGAATGTCAGTCCCACTGTTACCACCATCTTGGGTCACATTGTCACTTAACATAAGGTAAGAATGGAGCCACACTCTAAACCTATATATATATATATATTTACAAGAGCCATTGGTGTTTCACTGCACTGCTGAAATATTTCTTCAGATTTCATTTAAAAGATCTAATATCAATGAGAGAAGGGAACATGTTGACTTATATTCCATAGCACATGGCTCTTTATTTTAAAGGAAGATAATAGGATAACTTTAAATAACTAGGATTTGAAATAGTACATAACTTCACTGTTGTAGGAGCTCTAAGTTGGTAAGATATGTATAATTCAAAATGTAAACAACTTGACAGATTACCTCTTCAGAGCATTGAGTGCATGGTATTGGATGGAATATCTTTAGACTCTATTCAAGACTTTATGTAAAACTTTACAACCTAAATAAATTAACCTAATTGAATTTCTTATTGATTCTTCACAAAGCTTAGAATATTTTTCGAACTGTTGGTAGTAGTGGTTTGGTGTTTATACAATCCTTCTTAGGGCCTAACTGAATAAAAAAAATGATTTTGGTAATGAATTCATTTGAATTCAGGCCCATTTTCAGTGTTTCATAAGGCCTGATATATAAATCTACATTTTCAGTAAGTTTTGACTTTTATCAATTTCTCTGTTCAGGCTCCTATATGTATAATACCTGTGTAGCAATACCAGCATGATCCGTTCCAGGCAGCCATAGTACATTCTGTCCCATAGATCTCTTTCTTCTCACTATCACATCTTGGATTGTACAAGCTAATGCATGACCTGAAAATAATATTTAGCCTTTTTTATCAATATTAATATATTTATTTCATTTACAAAAGTATTATCAATAACTCCTTTCTTCCACAAGTAATAGTTAGTACAACCTTCTTTACTAAAAATCAATGTTGAATTATTCTAAACCTTATAGTTTTATAATTAAGAAACAGTTTTAAATCAATAATGTAATTATGAAATATTTTACTTGAATAACAGTTATCTTCACATTTATATATTGTTGTTTGGTGCTAGATTACAATAATATATAAAATATTAATATGTTAGTAAATGTTGTTATAAAAAGACAATGGACAGGTCCTAGCTTAGTTATGAATAATAATATTTAAAACACTATTATACTTATCTATCTTAATTATACTATTTCATTTTAATAAGTAAATGACTTAATATAAATGTGCAGATGAGATATATTACCATATTTTATTACTAATATATGTTTTTTTAAATATATAATTGTAATGTATATAAATAAACAAAAATAAAAGTGCGCCTAACCTAAATGCAATTTACCAGTTACATTTGGTGGCGGTAGAACCATGCTATAATTTGTCTTATCATTAGAAGATTTAGCCTTGAATAGTCCATCTTTTTCCCATTTATCATATTTATTTTCTTCAACAATTGATGGTTTATACGCAGTTACCGGTAGATTATCTTTTATAATAATGCGAGTAGTACTTGATGCTAATCTTCCATTTATAATAATACACTTTATACTGTGATTTTGAAAAAGATAATTCATGATTTCATCAAAATTCCATTTATTTTCAAAAGAATTCAAATTTTATAAGTAAATCACCAAATAACTTAGTTCCGGTGAAGTATTGCCATATAGGTAAAACAATATTACCGCCTACAAATTATGAAAATATTTATTTCATTCTCTTTATTCGGAAAATTTATTTAGCTGTTAAACTGCATTTTTACTATATAGTAGAGTGCTTGGGGAGTTTGACCTCGGACTCCAATTACTGTCAATGTATTAATGTGAGACCTTCTGCATTATGTTTTATACATAAATTACTAAAAAGTTTACCAATTTTTTTTCGTTGCTTTTTTGTTTTTCTTAATTTGACACTAATTTCAAGAAATTGTCAATTTTTCCATTTTAAATCAAAATATTTTTATAAAATATTCATAATTTAAGTAAAATACATTTTAGAAAACATCTTTCATAGATACCAGATAGTCAAAAAGGGCCGTAAAAGCAAGGAGCAGGTAGAAAAAAGGTGAAGGGGAAGGGCAGCGGCAGCTGCTCGGTACGGTTAGTCGATTGAAAAACGTGTTTCGGTACTGTTGTGTTCTTTCTGCTGTGCATATTTTTCAATTTAATAATTATTTTTTCAAGACGTTTCGATACATTTTTGTTAAATAAAAACATTGCAATATCGAAAAAATTATTGCTTTGTAAAGTATTTGTTTAAAAACAAAAGATCTCTGCGTTTCAGTAGGTAATTCATCACCATACATTTCTTTGTATAATATTTTTTAATTCTATTAATGCACTAACTCCAATCGACCGTGAAATTTATTTTCAAAAGCCACCTCGAGGAAATGTTGTACAGAAATTTTTTTCATCAAAAAGCTTAGAAAATACATTACCGAAATGTAAAGAGCATATTCTTTTCGTACACGCTTTCACTGGTTGCGATACAACGTCTGCTTTTTGCAATAGAGGCAAAAACAAGTTCGCTAAAAATTTCGAAAAATGCAAGAATTTACATGGCGCTGCTGAAGTATTTAAAAATATTGATGCAGATCCTGACAGAATTTTTGAAGCTGGCGTTGCATGTATTTTGGAATTATACAGTGCTCCCAAAAAAGTTAAAGATTTGAATATATTGAGGTTTAATTCTTTTCTAAAGGGCACAGCCAAAAAAACGGGTGTTCAATTGGCATCTCTACCACCTACGTCTGATGCAGCGTTTGAACATTTGAAAAGAGTATATTTACAAGTGCAGATATGGTTAGGTAATAATATTTCTGTTGAAAATTGGGGTTGGAGGTACGTTTCTAATAAACTTGAACCAATACTGATGAAACAATCGCCAGCTCCAGATAATTTACTTAAAATGCTATTTTGTAATTGTAAAAAAGGATGTGGTAATGCTTGCGGATGTCGAAAAAGTGGCTTATACTGCACTTCAGCGTGTTCACAGTGCAATGGTGACAGTTGTTTTAATGCATCTCCTGTCTTAAAAATAAGTGAAGTAGAAGAAAGTGACGAAAACGGAATAATTGAAGTTTAATCATTTTAAAGCATGTATGAGAGGCGAACTAAATAAATATTTTTTAATAACCTTTTTTTTTTACAGTTATTGTTTCATACTATTACTTTTTAATATTATATGATAGAAATGTATTTATAACACGATTTTGACACTACATTACTTAGTTAAGCTCGTAATGTCTTATATTATATGCCTTAATTTTTTTTTTATTATTAAATAAAAAGCAACGATTTTTAATTGGTAAACATTTTAATATACCTTATCAACAATACAATCCAACAGGTCTCATAATAATGATTTCTTAGGTTTACGCGAATATTATTCATTGAAATAAAATTGAAATAAAACTAATTTAAACGGATTTTATCGCCCCGTGACCACGAAGGCTGAAAAGCTTTCGAAACGTCGGGATCAAAATTTAATAAATAACCGCGATAAAATCCGTTTAAATTAGTTTTATTTCAAGGTCTCATAATAATTCGTTAACGGTAATTGGATTCCGAGCTTTTTCAATTCTAGATGCTTAAGGCACTCTACTAATATTGCGTAATATCGTATTACTACAAGCGACTGTAAATCAAAGTAATAAAATTGACTTATAGTACCGTAATTATGATTTATCTGACAACATTATTCTTTTTTTTACTTTTACATAAATCATTCACTTTGTAAAAGCAGTATTTGCCAATGTCAATTTATGTGAAATCAATTTCAACACATTTTTTTTTATATGAGTGTAATTTAAAATGTTCTATAAAATCAGAGCACAAAACGTGTATTTTCACTTAGTAAATGTTTATATTTTTATTTATAATACAATTACATATGACTATATTGATTATTCTTATACGTAGATATAACTAAAAGCTAAATAATTCAGAGTAAATTAGTTTAATTGGATTAAGTTGATTAATTTTGATATAAACTAGTATGTTTTCTGGCACTTATTTTCCTTTTCATAATGTGGCTAGTGTTGTCCCTAACTCCATTGCGCTACCTATAGCGAAAAAATGGGGAGACTGTCAATATTGTCAAACTCAAAAATAACAATACTGTTTTTTTTTCGTCATTCGCTGTTTTATATCATGACCCTGGTTTTGATAAAGTTATCGAAAGAAACGTGTGTTTAAAATGTCGATTGTAAATTATATTAATCCGTTTAAATTTTATAGAGATATATTATGGAGACCTGTTGAGACATTTATATTAAATCAATATTCAGGATATAAAAAGAAAACCGATAAAAGTATAAACAGTGCAAAAGAAATAGTCTACAAAGCTGCTGTTGTGATTGTGTTTCTAAGTGCAATATTGTGGCTATCTATATTTTTTTACGTTGTTTTTTATCACACATATATGCCCAATGTTACGCATCTACGATCGACACATTTTCAATTCAAGTAAGTGTATAATTCTTATCATTTTAATCAAGTTTCAAATTGTTATTATTAAGTAGTCATTTAAAAACGAAACATACTGTAATATGATATTTACTGCACATATTGTATCATAATAAACAACCGTTAACTAAAAATGTATAATTCTAAATATATATTACAAAATAAAAGTATAAGTCTTGATTTCCCGCCAAAACTCGTGCACTGTAGTTTTCTTACATCCATTTTAGTTCTCTGGAAGGTAGATATGCAGGCCCTAACAATAACATTAGTATTAATAGGATCTTTGAGAAATATCTTCTAAGTACTCATTTTACTGATGTTTCTTTCCAGACCATGCGAAGAAACAATGGGTATCTGCTCATTTCCGTATGCATATGTTCAACTTACAAAAACAAGTCATATTTTGATGCCAGCACAGTCATACAGAATAAAACTTGTCTTGGACATGCCGGAATCTCAAGTTAATAAAGATCTGGGTAGGTTGTATCAACTTAATATATAAAAAAATAATGTTCATCCATACTAATCTCAGAAACTACTACTATCAATTATTTTATAAATGTGAATATGTCAGGGGTTCCCTAAGTGTGAGCTGTGGCACTATGGTACATTAAGGAAGGCTTTAGGCTATTCAAAACTGTAACAATCTATAGGAGCAAAGCTGTTTTAATAAAAGTTACAAAAATTGTTAAATAATTTTTAGTTCCACATGAATGAAATGACAAACAGCTTGTTTTGAATAAAATAGTAGATTTTATTTTAAAAATGTTTTGGCTTTTGTATATAGTATATTTTGTTTAGTGATCACTTTTTACCCTATAATGCTTCAAGTCATATACAAGAGTTTATATAATAAAATTGGTTAGTAAACTAGTCAAGATGCTCAAAATGTTGATATCTTATAAAAGTGCATATAGCAGGCATTTGACAAAAACAATAAATACTTTATTCAATAGTCAATCATACATATTTAAAATAATCAGTAAAATGTATTTATATAAACTTTATCTTTGTTTTTAATCACAAAATTATCAAATTTTATTGAGTAAGATTAATACCTTCACACAAAATTTTTATGATCATTCACTTCAGTGTGTTATTGAGAGCCATTCATTATTACTTAAAGGATGAAATTGATGATTTTTGACTGATTTTTTATTATTACTGATATATAGTTTAGCAGAATTCCCACTTCTGATAGAGACCTAATAAAATTCTGAAAATAGACATATACATGTTTTTTCAGGTATGTTCATGGTCTGTACACAGATGCGTGCTAAAGGTGGAATTCTAGTCTCATCTTCATGCAGATCTGCTATGCTGAGATATAGGTATAACATACTAATTAAAGTTATACAGGGTCATTCAAGTATTACATTATCAGAATTGTAATGATTTCTGACTCTACTCATCCTAGTTGGCTTAATAAACTATGCTCTTATCTCTCCTCCTATGCTTAAAAAGGATTGATATATATATATTTTTAAATGTATCATAAAACTTCATATGAGAAAGAGTAAGGTACTGCTACACATATTTATCCCTAAACAATTTTGGCTAACAAATGTAGATAAGTAGATAGAACAAATAAACAGTGTAGGGTTGTAGTGGGTATTACCGGTGATTTATTAGCTGGCTGAGTCCCACAGACCTCTTCCAACCCATCAGAAAGGGCATGCATAAATGCATTTCTCCAGAACCATATCCTGATTTATAAAATTTAGCAGTATAATTAGAAAAAATAAATAAATAATGTACTGGGTGGGTATAACAAAATTTGTAATTTTTATTACAGAGGTAAAAGCTGTTCATTATTTATATAGACTACTAAATGTGTCCACAACTTCATCTGCATGGAACTAAATATTATTAACCACACATTTGCAAATCTTTTCTATACAATTTTGCTTCTAGTCGTGGAAGTGTGATTTTAAATAGCTCAAAGCGTTCCTCAATGATTTCTACATGAAATACAAAAATAATTTATGAAATCCGACTGTTAGTTAGCGCATTCAAACAAACAAACAATGTTATCTGCCTTATAATATTAATAGAGATATCTCAGAAAAAGATTTATGACGTAATTCAGACTAATGCTTTAAATTATTTTTAGGTCGAAACTACACGAGCTCATCCGAACTTTCGTATTGGCTCCATTTTTGGTGTTTGATATGCAAGAGGAAAGGCAACAGTTGCAGGTCGATCTGTTCAGCGACTTCACTGATGACCCGGTATATAACAAATACATATTAATATATAACTTTATTATATATGTAAGTGCAGGCACTTGTCCAAGATTTAAAAAGTAAAATCTTTTTTAAGAGAAAATTTCTTTATATGATTGTGATTTGATACTTCATGAAACGAAAAACCGACACCGAAAAGAGACAACGAAAGACACCTGTATAAGGTGCGCGAGAATGAGATAGAAGACATTATACAGTGTTTCAACAGGATCTAAATTGTTAAAGTGATATGATGCACTGTCATTCCTGTGATGCCGTGTCAATGGACGTGAGTTCTAATCGCAGGAATTTGTATATATAAAATTAGTAGTTTTTTAATTTATCTCGTTAAGATAAACAGACAGATGTTATGGGCGACTTTGTTTTATATAACGAACAAGAAAATATTTACCAAAACCTTCTCGTTAGCCTTTTATTCCCTCCTTTTCTGCCCGGGGATTGGAAACTATCATCTCTCAAAAAGGCTTAATTAAAACAATAAATGCCTTTTGCAGAGTCAACCGGTGACAGACGCGTACATAGAACTCCAGTCCCGCTATATACAAGTATACAGCGGGGAGCTGCGTATCGAAGCGCACTTTGTCGGCCTCAGATACTTCATGTTCAACTGGCCCAAGTCTTCGGCTATATTCGGCGAGTTTGTTTTCATAACACGCTTTTTAAATTTAGTCTAATTTTTCTTCTATGTGAGCCCCTTGCAACCTATACAAAGTATTAAAATAAACTTTGAATCAGTGTAGTTGTAAAAGAATACAGTTAATCAAAAGGAATAAAATGAATAAAATTGTGTTATAAATAACTATTATAACTTATGTACACCTAATGGTTGAAATTTGACCATAATCATTATTGTTGAAATTTAAGGGAATTCTTGTAGAAATAGAATAAACTAATTTCCACATTTTTTTTCATTGGTAACACTAAAACTAGTTACACTAAATAAAAAATCGGTTGATAAGCTGAGGAGAAAAAGGTAGTAAAACTATTTGTTGTTTATATATAAAAATATTTTATATGTCTGTTAGTGAAGTAGTGCAGTTCGAAACGAGTTGACTGATAAAAGGAAAAATCATACATTTCTTAGTTCATAAATAATGGTTCATAACTATTTGAAGATTTGATAGATGGCAGAACAATGTCTACTGGGCCAGAGTTTATATATAGAATTTTAAAGACTATGCTCTAGAATGTGACCCTGATCTCACCTGTATTTTAAGAATTTTAAATAATCTAGATAATGTAGGCATCCAAGCTAGAATTATAAAGGATAATAACATTTTATTTTTAGTTAATTTCTTGAATGTTAATTATACAACAGACCAGATTGTTATAGATTTTATTTTTATATCTATAAACAAAATGGGGAATCATTTAAATTTTAATTCATCAGGCATTAGCACCAATCTGTTCTTCGTGACTTTCGTATTTATACTGAGCTGGTATCACCTTCAAGACGGGTTGCCTGAATTCATGAAGGTGCGTAGAATTTTGCTATACTTTAATTGGATCTTTAAAGACTGTTTAAACCAGCGTAATGTTTTAAAGGAGTTGCTAGTAGCCCCTAAATTTCGGATCTTTACATTGAAGCGATAATAGTTCAGTGGCCGTGGCAAAGGACGTGAATTCGAATCCTTGCAATGAGCTTTTGGTGAAGGAAAACATTTTCTAATGTCCGCCTGGCTAGCTGTACCCTTAAGTTGAAAATCTGCCACCAGATACTATAGGTGTGTTCCGGCAGTTGCACTTGACAGCCAGTTCCTCCACTAGGCTTAGCATGTCCACCATCTTGGGCCGTAGTGTCACTTAACATCCGGTGAGATTAAGGCCAAAACACTAAAACAAATGAAAAATAAAGGTTGTAATTTTTAATTTATATTAAGATTTTTAAGGACCACAGAGATTTCTTGAGGGGAAAAACACGGCATAAAAGCAGTATTGTAGGACATTCAAATATTTTGAGTTCTAGAGAATATGGGTTAAGTTGGAAGGAAATATAAACATACATGTGGGAGTGAGTTCTATACCCTTATATGAGGTGTGTAAGAGAAAATCTGTTTCAGTCTAAAATTGGGCTTTTTTAAGTACAACAAATTGTAGTACTCAAAGGCAGCAAAAAATTGGTGTACTTACTAAAAAAATACCCAATTTGGATTGCAGCAGATTTCCTTGTACACCCCTAATATATTCTGGTAATAGATTAACTAGGCTGGGGTGTTAACTTAACATGTTCGGCACAAATAAATCTCATTGGAAATATTTGCCTATTTGGTGCTTAAGGTCTAATAGAATACCTCGATCGTATAGAAGATTCCAGCCAAACAACATTAGGCTATTTCACGCATTGTTCCATATAAAATATGATATTAAACAAAAGATGTGTTTCAGATCAAACTGGGTCACGTCGTAAAGGAAGAAGAAGAAGAAAATAAGGCTCTGGTTGGAAAGATTAAACTAGAGAAAGAAGGTATGGATATTTATATATAATATGAATTATTCAATGTCCTTTTGTCCTGTTCCCAAGTCATTTGGGGTCAGTAAAATATGTTTTCTTCTTCTATAAATCTCCATCAACCGCCATCGTTTCATTCATTTCCATTTCTTTCACCTCATTCCTCACACACTTTATCTATGTTCTCTTTGGCGTTCCTTTTCTTTTCCATCCAACATTCCATCTTTCATTATTCAACATTCATATCTATTATTACTTGTCTCACCGCATGTGCTATCTCTCTTATGCCATGTTCGATTCAAGACAAATGATTCCATTTATATCAAGACTTTTATTAAATTTAGACTTTTTGTATCCTGTATTTTTTGCGACTTGTGTATAATATGAAATTTAAGAGTAGTATCAATATTATATTCAAGCTATTACAATTAATAATTTTACCACACACCAAGTAATAAAATTTCATAATAGTAATATTGTATTATCGTATACTCGTTTTTTGCTTTACACCTAGTGTCTTTTATATCTGCATCACCTCAAGGTTGACTGTTAGAGAATATACTGTAAATAAATAAATAAATAAATAAATAATATTATAATTTAATTATTATTTCAGAGCCCCCGCCAAAGCTATATGAAGGGGATATTCTTCTAGAAGAATTTATGCAGATCGAAGAGAAGAAAGAGTAATTGTGGGAAGTAAATTGTTCTATCATTTCCATAACTCACTAAATATGTATAGAATATTTAGGTGGATGTTAGTTGCTCAATCATTGATTATATCAGTAATTCATTTTATAATTTGCCTCATTAAACATGATAAATAGCATGTATATTAATAAAAAAAAATTTTTTTTTTCAAGTAAAGGTGGTTTGGGAAAGTAATTTCTTTATTAAAAAAAGCAAGTATATGTAGAAAAAACATGAAAAAAAAACTTTTTGAGAGGTTCGAGGTATATAGTATTTACTTATATAGAATGAAAAGTACAGTAAAGTAAGAATAAATTTATTTTGTCTGATTTAAAAGTCACAAAAGAATTTGTTACATTAGGTTTTAGCCTCCATGGTTCTAAGGTAAATACTAAACACAGTTTGTAACATTATTCATACTCGTTGTTGCAAAGTACGGTTAGCATATTAGGTATTTTTCACTCAGAAAATCGTATAAAGTTTTGTATCAAAAACTCAACACTTTAGGAGCCTTTCTTAAAATACGTTCACACTTTTAATGGGTTAGAGGGGATGGGGGTCCATTGAGTGTCACAGAGGGGAAACTCCGAACAGTTCCGGAGAGTTGTGACACGGATTTAGATTTTAGGGGCCCCTTTCCCTTTACGCCCCGTAACTATTCGTGTTACCCTGCCCCCACAAATTTAATAGGATCCCCCTAGTGCAGCTTTAGATACACGTTGTAGTATATAACAAAATTATTTAGTTGATTATAAAGATATATAACTGGTATACCTCTCGTGTCCACTTCGACCGCGTATAAATTAACCACGTAGCCATTCCTTTTCTGGTCATTTAGTAGCATGTAGTATTTTTATTTGTTTTTATAGCGTGGTCCTTAGGTATACGTTTAGGTATGTGTTTAGTTGTTCTTGGATAAATAAATATACCCGGTCTGGAAGTCGAAGCCCCAAAATCCTCGGGGATTTTGTAATGTTTTCCATACATGTCCATTAGTATAATCCAGACAGATGCAGCATTCAGGATTGAGAAGGGCTTATCTTTGGATCTGACAGTTGAGCCTTCTTTTAAAAATATCGAAATTCGTGTACTGCTGTTTATTGCCATATATCATCATTTATGGCGTAGTATTGATAGCTGGGTCGCAGAAAATGTGACATAGCGTAACGAAGTAGGGGGGGGGGGTGATTGTGTCTAAAAAGGTAAAATTAAGCGTAACGTATTTTATGAACGGACACTTACTAAATTTGGAGGAAGGTTGTTTTAATTTATTTTATTAAAAATATACTTTCGTACTAAATAAAATGAAAGTGTGATAACATTTCACAAAATTCTATATGAGATTTTACTGATAAAACTAAATCCGAGGATCATGTTTGTTTAACATTTTGATTAAATAAAATAGAAACGAGGTATGGAGTAGTTGGTATATTTTTGGTATTTTAATATAGCTATTAAAAGCATTTATAATTAAATGTATTGTTGTTAGAAATATATTTGATACTTTGGTTTAGAAAAATGAAATTTTGTAATTATAATTGCGTGTTATATGGTCTACAAAAACCAAACTGAAAACCAACATGTTTTTTAAATTATTATAATAGGATTGTAATTTTACTGTCTTCGTAAGTAGTCTCGCAAATTGCTATTGCATTGAAACCTTTTCTCATTGACGTCAGCCGAAAATAAATGTACAGTCAGCAAAAAATATTTATTATATTAAAAATATTTGCATACTCTTGCTTATTTTTGTTATGAGTTCTACTTTACATATATTTATTTTTTGATGTTTGATAGTTCGATGATTAAATTTTTTTTTACTTCAACTTGTTTTATAAAGGTCAAATAAGTATATGAAAGACACTATCAGAATTAGTCAATACTTTCACATTTCTTTAATTATTGCAAAATCATGTGATCCAGAGTTGATTTCAGGGGTAATTTTTTTTACTGACTGTATATTTTAGTTTCGGGTAGCCTCATTTTTTCACTTCAAAAGATGCTTCAGAACTTTGATATTATGTTGTATGAAACCCATAGACATTGTGGTTGTTGAAGCTAAGGAATGTAAATAATATATTTCCAAAGAAATGATATACCAAAGAACAAAAATGTAAGTACAAAAAAGGAAACTGCAATGTGATTATTTTATATGCGTATATAGTGTAATTGCTATGTAACGCTACTTAGGGGGACTTTACATTTAATGTTCGTTATTGAGAGTTTAAATTAAGAGAATAAGGTAAACCAACAAAGATTAAGTATTTTTGATCTCAGGGTGTTTTTAGTTAAATCAAATGACGTTATATAGAGGTAACACTGTGTACAAAATAATCAAGTATCAAAATTAAAAACAATTATGGTGCTGTATCGTGTATGATTGAAATGTGATCGAAAGAATTTGTATATTGCATATGTAATTATTGTATTAAATGTTATTGCATATAAATATTGTTTATATAAAAATATTTTGCCACCCAATTACAAAAATAACAACTTTTAAAATCATAACGATAATAGAATGCTTTTTCAGTAAGAATAACTTTTCAATGCATAATATAATAAAAATCCTAGCCATGTTCACTGTTTGTTCGCGATAAACCTAAAAACTACTGAACGGATTATTATACGGTTTTCACTAATAAACAGAGTGATTCATGAGGAAGGTTTAGGTATATTATTTGATATGGTTTTATGTATGTTCCTGGGATTTGGTAGTGATTTGTAATCGAATGGATTGGGGTAAGGGGTAACATGCATTAATAACGTGAGGTTATCTAGGGAAGGGGGTCTCTCAAAATCTCTATATCCCTTCCATTTTTTCTTTTGCAGTTCTAGCACAGCTCAGTTAGTCAAATCAAATATAGTTATTCAATTTAGGCCCTAAGAAGGCGATTATGAACGTCAAAACTACGAGTCTAACTTTATTAGTGATGTCCTAATATGTTACTGATTAGATTTCCCATAATAATTGATTTTCTTTATGAAGAAATTTAAATCGATTGAACATATTGATAAGTATTTTATTTTCGCTCATTTCCTTTTTATAAACATACCTAGGCGTTTAGATGACTAATATTTTATTCAGTGATGATAGCTCAGTGGTAGTGGGTAGACTTTGCGTCAAGTGACGTGAGTTCGAATCCAACCACCTACAAAATGAGTTTGAGCTTTCGGTGAAGGAAAACATCGTGTGGAAACCATAGCGTGGTGGTAGGGTTATTTTTTCTAGGGCCCATCTGGCTAGCTACTACCCTCAAATTAAAAATCTGTCGCCAAATACCAGTAGATGTATTCCGGCATCTGCACTTGAGAGCCGGTTCTTCCACAGGTTTAGCGTGTCTACCAACTTGGGCCGTATCGTCACTTAAGATCAGGTGAGATTATGGCCATAACGCTAAATTTTATGTATAAAAAAAAGGATTAAAATAAACCATTCAAACTACGGTAAATGTGTTTATTATTTAGCAATATCAATCAAGCAGGTCAAAGAGAACATACATCGCCAATGCCGCGGCGGCGGCGACGCCATTTTGTGTCACTCGCGACGCGACGAAACAAGAGATATTTAATATACATGTCATTAAATGAAGTTATGTACATAATCTGTGTGCTCGATAAATATTCCATGATAAATATCGAAGCTAAAAAGCATGTGTCTTTACTATTTAAAAATCATAGCAGTCATGAGGACTGCCGACAGGAGTGAAAACTTAAAACTATAAACAAACAGTTGTTATTTTTGGATATTCAAATTAATTATTTGATCTTAAATTAAAACTTAAAAACTGTTCACAGCGCATTAAGTGTATGCTAATAGGAACAGATATAGTGTGCACGTTAACACGTAACTTGACAATGTTGATAACGACTTAAATTACTATAATTAGTAGTATTAGTAAAAGTAGTAATTTTTGACGTTCGTAAGCGCCTTCTTAGGGCCTAAATTGAATAAAGATTTTTTGTTTTGATTTGATTAATTAACTCCCTATAGAAGCTTTCACTTAAAAATAACAGCGTCCATGAAGCGTTGTATTTTTTGCATATGGTTGCCTTTTAATAATTATACAACTACATAGGTGTGCTTATCTTAAAAATAAAAAGGATTGGAATGCGTATACATGCCTTTATCTCGGTGAGGGGCGAAAGCCATTCTCACATAAAATCAGGCTTTATAAATCCATAAAATGCTGCCAGGGAAAGTAATTTATGGGTGGGTGATGCTATATTCCTAATATTGTTTTCATATGTTAACATCGGAAACTTAACAATTATAAATTAAATAAAGTTTATTTTTTGTTTAATATATCAACCTTTATTTTGTGCGAACATAAAAGAGAAAAATATACAGCGAAACTTAACAAACCCTTAATTATATTACAACCGAAAGTATGAGATAAAAATATTTTACAAAATAAAAATCCCGTATTTCCTAAATCACTCTTAATACACAAATTCGTATTTTATATTCTCATAAACGTCTCATTGAAGTTATACTTATTTTGGCATGTTATTAAATGGAGTGTTTTTTTTTATACTTTATATATCTTAGCCGTATGTTGCCCTCACCTGACGTTAAGTGACGATGTGGCCCAAGATGGTAGTCAAGCTGAGGTTAGTGGAGAGACTGGTTCTAAAGTGCATAGGAATATACATAAAGATATTTGGCGGCAGAATTTCAATTTAAGTACGGTAGCTATAAATATGCCGCCAAATACCTATAAGTGTGTTCTGGCACTTCCACTTTAGAGCTAGTCTACCGGGTTTACCGCGTCCACCATATTAGGCCACATCAGGTGGCCATAACACTAAAGTTATAAAGTATTAAAAAAAAAAAACATTCACAATATTTGATTTAGTTTTATGAGCTTTTGACTCGATCGCAAAACGTTTAAAATATCCTTCCTTATACTCACTCAAAATAAGTTTAACTTCCCTGGTGCATACATAAGTACACATTTTTATAGTAAAAGTAATAACTATTTGCAGAATAATATAGCAAAATGTATATATCGCAATCCTTACGTAATCCTCGATTACCCATCGCCCGTCTGTAACATTTCATTTGACAATTAAGTAGACACATTTTATAATATACATTTCCGTTGATTTCTATGTTTATTTCATCGTTTGACATCGAATACCTCATATTTTAATACTTTTATATATATTAACAAATAATTAGGCATGTGAATCGATTTTAAGACACCGCTGTGTTGCCAGGGATGTTTTATAAAAAAATTAAAATAATCCTCTTATCTGGTAATTTTTATTATAAAACCAGCATATAAACGTCCCAATGTTAAGTGAAGGCATCTTCCCTAAAGTAGGTGTGGACTCAATCTTTGCTCTTCTACAATTTACTTACAATAAATTGTACTATAGAATCATTTCTTTAGCATTTTGGTCACTATGCTTCTCTAGACCGACAATCGATTACGTCGCATATTGTAATAAGTAACTGTAAATGAATTGTGAATTTATTACTGTTATGTGCCGGGATTCGAACTAGCAGAATTTCATATTCCATGACTGCACCACTCAGCCTTCACGACGAGAGTGAAAGAAGCCAGGATAGACAGAATGACGATGGGAGAATGATATCAAAAGAACAGCTGACACATTATGAATCCAAATAGCAAAGCATAGACAAAGTGATGTTTTTAGAGGAACAGTTTATTAAAGAACTACTTGTATAGACAAAAAAACTGGTTTATGATTAACTTATGGAGGAAAATGTATTATTTCTGTCATTTAGTTTATATATACAGTGTAAACTAGAGTGATACTAAAGAAACTATCCAGTTTATGGTGATATAGAGATATTCCATTTAAAAGCGAGGAGATATCATTGCACGAACATTAAAGTAGACCAATGTAAAACATTTGACATTTTAGGGAATCTGGCGTTTGAAGCGATGATAGCTCAGTGATAGTGTATACGGAATTCGTGTCACGGGACGTGAATTCGAATGTACCTACAATGAGCTTGAGCTTTCGGTGATAGAAAACATCGTGAGGAAACTATAGCATGGTGTTAAGGCTTTTTCTAATACCCGTTTGGCTAACTGCCACCTTCAAGTTGAAAATCTGCAGCTAAATACAAATATGGGTGTGCTGGCAGCTGCACTTGAGAGCCGGTCCCTCCACAGGCTTAGCGTGTGTACTAACTTGGGCCGTATTGTCACTTAAGATCTGGTGAGGTTGTATTTTATACTGTGTATAATTAGTGTGAACCGTAAATATAATGATAGGATATCTATATAATTATTTTTATTACGACACCGTAGATAGCTTATTATATGTGTGGGATCCAATAAGTTATATCGGTTAATTAACTAATCCTGACAATTCGTCTTAAGTGATTGGAATACCTGGGGACAAGCAGCCGGTAGTTGATTTTTATACTAAATTTACTTTTTTTATGTTTAGTTAAGATTATAACCATAATTTCACCTGATGTTAAGTGACGATGTGGCCCAAAATGGTGCCCACACTAAGCCTAATGGAGGGGCTGGCTCTGAAGTGTGATACACCTATAGGTATTTAGCGACAGATTATCAAGTTGAGGGTGGTAGCTAACCAGCCGGTTATTAGAAAAGGCCCTACCACCACACAGGAAATTGCTTCGATATCGATTATTGATCATTAAAAGTGAGCATAGATGAAAGATAAAACATGGGAATCGATTAAAAGTATTAAAAAATATGTTACATGATTCCTATTGTAAGCCAAACGCGTTTATTTTTAAATATAATCCCATTAATATCATAGAATAATAAATTATATGTGTTTCACTCTCACACATTTGTAACGGTTTAGAGTAAGCGAAACCGCGTTATGGCATTTACATACCAAAAATCTTGTCAGATGCACAAAGTTTCACCTTTTTTAAATACAAATATCCAACGACCCTGTGTTTAATATATATGTATATATATAATAATATACTAAAAACTTGATATGTACACTACATTACGAGAAAAGACAATAGTATATTCCTATAAACATTTTAAAAACACATTTTGAAATATAAAGATAATGAACATAGATTAGAGATATGTACGAATGAAATCGAAATAAACTAAGTATTTCTGTGAACCACAAATTATTGTACTGAATCTGTAAGTTACTTTACGTCTGTTGTATGTTTTTAAAGTTGTCCATGATACAGGACTTGATCCCTAGTAAGCTAATGTCTTTTAATAATAAAAGGTTCTAGCTTCGCTGAAAACAGACTTGAATTTTTTTTTAATTTTGGCAACTGGTTTTGTAGATAATTAGATATTTGTTAAATTGCCATTGAATTATTTAACAATTTAAGATCATAACACAGTGCTACTGCATAAAGCAGTCACTTTATAAATGATAATATGTTATACAAGATCCACGGATTTAATAGAATGTGATGCCATAAATATAGATATAACGCAAAGCTGAATCGACACTTCGATAAAAGTATATATGTACGTAAAAATATTTTTCCAGAAATATTACTACGAAAAAAAATACGTATATGAAGTCATTTAAGTATTGCGTAAGCAATAAAAGGGGATGGCGGTTTTTGCTTAGCTTATTTTTCATGACAGAGGATTGGAAAAATCTAGATGATGATTACGTCAGCACTATTTATTTATTTTTAGAAAATTTAATATGGCAATATGGCAAATGTATATGGAAATAGAAAAAAGAAAATATGATGTTTACGTAAGCATAGGAGGGTCCTGGTGAAAGCTTTTCTTACTTTTATTGAGAAGAGCTGTGAAGGGTTAAAAAAACCTAAAATTCTGCTTACGTAAAACATGGACCATACTGAAAAAAAGAAAAAGCATTTCCTGCCTGGGATTAGAAGAAGTATGAGAGGTCTCTCTGGTCTCTGGCAACACGGTTTATGCGCCGTCGTGGTACGTTTTAGTAGGTACTGTTATTGTTACGGTAACCCGATGAATGTTGCCACACGCCCCTCTCGCCTTGGACTGACGGCGGCTTTGCGATGAGTAAGCCCGTTAAGAATAAGATTTTACTTACCACGTTAATAAAAAAAGGACAAATGTTGTTAGCTTGAGGAGTTTTCACAGCTTAACCGAACTTGGGGAGGGGGGGGAGAGAGAGAGTACTGGAGAGAGAATTACAAAAGTGAATAAGGTAATTTGGGGGAAAGGCAACACTATACTCGCACAAAAACTTATAAAATATACATATCTAAAAAAAATGGCAACACTATACTCGAACAAAACACTGTAAAATATATATGTAAATAAATTCCTCGATTTTTAGTGCATTCACAGTTTGCAAGTTCAACCGAAATGTAAGTATATATGGAAAATGTCGAAGCATTGGTTTCATTTGCGCATTGTGTCCAAATCAGAAAATAAAAACTCTCCGACTCAACCGATATCTGTAATCTATGTTCCAGTTATGTAATTTTGACACATTTATCACATCTATATAAATGTTGGCACTACAATTAATTGTACATGTATACATTTTAAAATAAGCTTCGATCGACGCTCTCATGTCGAGTTTCAACTGAGATAACATCGTTCTATTTAGCGATGGGCGACTTTGAGAAATCGACTTAAAAATCAAAAGAACGTTCGAGAATATTATAGATAAAGAACAGCGAATAAAACTGTTTTTATTATAACTGTTCGAATGTCAATATATACTGTTCAAGTCGCCCATCTCAAACGATAAAATATTTTATCGATACACAATAAATACCCTATTCGTTAAATATACTAAGAGCAATGCCAAGATAATATATGCTTAATAAAACCTTCAGGTTGATCATGACTAGGGTTGCCACTAGTACTTTATTATAAAGTATTATATGTTATTTCGGGTATTTATACTCTATACTACATATGTACTTGAAAATATTTTATTTCACGCTAGCTGTGCCCGCAATTTTGCGTGGAACTAAAAATATTAAATAATATTGTCCGGTTTTTGTAATTTATTCAATACCACTTTGCTCGTATTGGTGGTAGGGCGATGTTAAATAGCTTAATTCTCTATTAAATAGAAAAACAAATGTTGATACCCGACTGGTAATTCTAAAGATTAGCGCGTTCAAACAAACAAATTTTCCCGTTTTATAATATTAATATAGATGATTTGATTGCTCTAGAAACGAAACAAAAAAAAAGTACAATTTTGATTTAAAATCATTCTTTAATGGAGACAATTTTTTTATTAGTTGCTAATAGTAATGAGGAATATTTTCTTATCAAAATAATAAAGCAAAATAAATTTTACTCTATTTTGATATAATGATTAATGTACTTTTAATATTAGAAAAGGTGGCAACCCTAATTACGACATTGTTATATTTTTAATGGTTATATAAAGTTATTTATATAAAGTTTATACACATATATCTAATAATATATAACGAATAGTATTATAAAATTTTGAGTATGTAGTTATTTTGTTATAAATTACGTAGTTAAATATGCTGATGTATACATCTGTTCATATGCATTGTTAAATATTGTATTTTACATAATATAATATATACTTATAAAATGTTGTAAAAAGAAGGACCAACTAAAAAAACTGATATTCAATAGCTAATATAATAATAGTACTTATTATAATTTATCATAATTACAAAAAAAAAACATATTAAAAATATATTGTACAAAATACATACATCAGAATGATATCTATATGAAAATGTTTAATTTAACAATACACAGTGAAGTTGAAGTCGTTTGCTATAATTACATTGTACTTATTATATTTTGAAAAGGGGGTACGGGGTTCGGTTTTCCACGTGCTTGCCTCACATATCGTTATTGAGATAGATGTAAGGAGAATCGTCTAATATGCGAGGGTAAGTTGAAAAAAGTTTTCAGCAAAAAACTGTCAATAATAGAAAAGCAAAAAACACCCAGCAACAATTATCTGTGGGTCACCGCCCGCCTAAATCGCTAGACCAACCGTGCGGCCAAATCGCCAATGTTGACAAATAACCACTAATGTATGGGATGACATACGTCAAAGTGACTTTGACATGTGTCACAAGTTAGCGAGGGCCTTTGAAGTTATATTTTCGTCTATGAATCGACTGTGACAGCATTTTGCTCAACCGAATTGAATATTTTTTATACAAATGACTTTAATTTCGTAATGTATGAGAGATCTTAGTTTTTAACCATATCGCATAAACGTTGTCAGATTTCGTATCGCAAAATGTTTTTGTGCAATCTCTTCAACTGGCGGTGGACGCGTAGCGGGACAGTTCGGGCAGTACCATGCCGACCGCCTGGAAGAATTGTACAATCTAAACTCAGCTAAGTTACTACACCGTCCGTCTGTTTGAACATGGATTACAGGAATGGGATAATGTTGAGGAGTTGAAGTAAAGTATTCATATTGTGTATGAACGCATTTATACTACAACGTAGGGCTGGCGATCTGAGATCGATTATTCAAAGAAGAATCGATTTTTTAAGGTACAAAAATCGAAATTTTAGTTCAATCCACAGCTCTGAATCGACGGTGAATCTATACTTTAACCTTAAAAATTGAGGTTCAATTCTTGTATTCATATACATTTACAATAAATTATTTCAATGTTTTATCCAAACGTATATAGAAATGATAACTTTTATATATACAATGATAAAATCTATTATTGTGATATTTTTTATTGTTTTCTATAATTGGTTTTATATTGAAAATATAAGAACGAAGTGAATCGAAAACAAGACGATTTTCGACAAACCGATCATTTGGATCTCGATTTTTTTAATTGGTTAATTTGATTTCGATTAGAATCGATCTTTTTCAGAAAGAATCGCCGTCTTTACTACAATGTAAACTTTATATTAGGAGATTTAAGAGCGTGCTTGAGATATCGAGCTTTTTCAGGAAAAAATCGTAAGCAACAATTTGCACTATTTACAGTAGTTTTTCATTCCTAATAAAAAGTATTATTTATATAAAAAAAAGGTTTATTAAAATAGTGGCTATTAACATACCGCTTCTAATTTACAAAGAAAATTTTTAGAAAGTTTCAATAAATAAACAGTTTTAAGATTTTCGGCGCTTAGAATTTTTTACTGAAAAGGCTAGATATATTATTTAATGAAGACAAGAAAAATCAATATTATTTTACTGGTATAATATGTATTTATTAAAGTATAAAATTCACGATAACAAAAAAAAAAACATTAATAACGACCTAATGACGGTCTGGTAGCTGACGTAACCACGGGCAAAGAGGAGATCACTTCTCGATGGGTGACATTGTATAATGGGCACGTCATAAATATAAATTAGCAAATGTATGTTATTTTCTAAAAAATAATTAGCAAATATTTGGACACGCGAATATTAAGTCGATTATACTATTGCTATAAAAATCTATTTTATCGATATTCCCCTATCGTTAATATGCCTAATATTAAAATGCATCATGTCGCTATCTAGCCCTAACAGAAACTAAATTGAAATATCATTTTCTATTTCGTAAATACCTTTGGTCGTTATAATTTTGTCTCGTCAACATATCATACGTATTATAAAATAATTTTCTAATATTCACACGGTGACTTAGAGGCTAGCTCACTAGTGTCTCTCCCGAGTCGATAGAAAATAAACATAGGTCACAATTGGATTAATACGTCCCAAAAAAATATATCCCTAAAACCGTATATTATATTGATAGTTGTAAAATTCATCACATCAGTAATCTACGAAATCTTTATCTTAAAGCCACATGAGATTGAAATAGTGTGAACATATTACTTCGACATCTTAATCAAGTTTTGGTACAGTTTCCATTACTCGATTTGATTTGTGTGATTCGATGTTTCCTGATAAGTGGAAACAACTGTATGCCATTTTCAAGATTCTTTGTGGGAGGTTTTTTATAGTTAAAGTTTAGAGTTATGGCTACAATCTCACCTGATGATAAGTGATAACATGGTCCAAGATGGTAGACACGCTGAGCCTCGTGAAAGGACTGGCTTTCAAGTGCAACTGGGGGAACACACCTATTGGTATTTGGCGGCAGATTTTCAACTTAAGGGTGGTAGCTAGCCAGGCGGGCATTAGAAAAACCCATGCAAAAGCGGGTGGAATGATAGGAGAGTTGTTATTGTTGTATATTTCTTCCTATTGTTTTATATCCTCCACAGGTTTAGCGTGGCTACCAACTTGTGCCTTAACCTGCCTGCATAACCTTAACTATACAAAAAATATTTTAAATGTTTGATCTACATAGTATAGGTTTTAACAATATAAATAAATAAATATATATTGGAAATATTTGGAGATATCTTACCTCATTGTCAGCCCTTTCTTCATCGCTTTGGTATTGAACGTCAAGTTCTGAACTGTTCACACTGTTCTCCCAGTCCTCCGAGGACTCGACTGATGATGCGTCCAAATCTATATCTGCTAATAAAGGATTTAATTTCATTGCTAATACAAACAACTGGCCAGATAGAAGGGAAATGGCCAAGAGTGCAAAATGTGCTAAAAGATTGTTAGACCAAGATATCTAAGAAATAGACAAAGCAAAAGTTCTGCAAAATGCTTAAAATAAAGAACAGCGGAACCAATTTATAAAAAACGGTTCATATGGTTACGATTTTTAGCATTTAAGGTGCGGACTTGAAGAGTGAGAAATATTACAAATAAATTAAATTAAAATCACAAAACAATACTCTTTGTCCCAAGGATAAGTGGCTATATAGTGCTTGATATACGTGACAATCAAATTAATTTACCCAATTTAGGCCTTACGACAGTTTCTGATAATGTTAATACATGTGACATGAGTTCAAATCCACCCATAATGAGTTTGAGCTTTCGGTGAACGAAAATAGTAGGACTATTTTTAATACCCGCCTGCCTAGTTGAAAATTTATCACCAAATACCTATAGGTATGTTGCGGCAGTTGCACTTGAGAGCCAATTCCTCCACAGGTTTAGCGTGCCTACCAACTTGGGCCATAACGCTAAAACCGTAACTATAAAAAAGGATGATAGGGCTATAAAAGAAACAATGATGATTTTGAATTCGTTACCGATGAGCAGTGGATCAGGGTGCCTCGCGGCGGGCACTGCCGGTAGACGCAAAGCAGTGGCATTGATTGCTAGTGCTTGGGCGCCGTGGATACGGCTACTGCCCGACGGCTGTGACGCGAGATCTGACAAAGCACCACCGAAAGTCGGCAGTTCCTCCGAGTACCGTACCAAGGGATGCACCTTAGATTAATATAATAATGCTAGTAAACAATACAAACTAACATAAGGCCATGGATGGAACTTTGAAGCGATGATAGCTCAGTGGTAGTGTGCACGACTTTGCGTGGGTTCGAATCCAAGCACCTACAATGAGCTTGAGCTTTCGGTGAAGGAAAACATCGTGAGGAAACCATAGCATGGTGGTAGGGCTTTTTCCAACGCCCGCCTGGGTAGCTACCACCCTCAAGTTGTAAACCTGCCGCCAAATACCGATAGGTATGTTCCGGCAGCAGCACTTGAGAGCCAGTTCCTCCACGGGTTTAGCGTGTCTTCCAACTTGGGTCTAAATTAAACCTTAACTATAAAAAAAAATGGATCGCTTGCTTATAACCAGAGGTGACCAAAATTTAGTACACCATATTTGGAATTTAAAATAAATTTTAACCAGATACATTTGCCATTTCGATAAGTTAGCTTTCATGTGCTTGATTTGGAAAGTCAATGCCTATATATGTATATAAACCAGCTTGGTAAGACATTTTCTAATGCGCACCTTGGTAAGTACCACAGTTAAATAATTGCATTTGGGAGCCAGTCCCTCCACTAGGCTTAGCGTGTCCACCATCATGGGCCATATAATCATTTAATATCATGTGACAGTGTGGCCAAAACGCCAAATCTTATAAACTATAAAATAGAAATAAACTTACTGGATGCGGAAGGTCACATATTGGGTTGAATCGTAAGTCAATCATTTCCAAAATGGTGAGGTGTGATGTATCAAAATTCTCTGGTAAAGTTGATATCTGAAAATTAAACGTATTGTTATAAACTGAAATATTCTAAACTTTGTTGGTTAGATTGTGCATTTTGACCAGATAAAGTGTCTTATTGGAAAGTCTGAAATGCATTTTTAAAAAAGGGTTTTGCAGAGTTTTCACAACATATTTTAAGAGTTCTCTAAATATACTTTCACTGAACTATTTATACATCAAATATTTTCATGAGTATATAGAGATGTTTTATGCCATTCAGTCACATTTCAGGACAGCAAACAATTTGATGTATCAACCATTAACTGTAGGGTTTAATGTCTTGTATATGAGATAATCATCAATTCTCAGGTATTGTTTGATATCTTCTTGATCTGTGTTTACAAGATGTATTTGAAAATGAAAGCAGCTCTCTCAGATTGAAAAGATTGGAACCGAGACTGACTGCCCAGGGTGCACCGGATGTACTTGGGTATCATCACTCTTGGAGGCTCCTTTCATGCACCCCTTTGTTTTCTATGAGACAGATACTTATCGAGAGTTTTAATTTCACGCATTATATATTTTTGTAATGGAGTTTCAAAATTTTTTGCCCGAATAACAATCTATATAGCAATTAACGATAGTTTGAACTTACTTTATTGTTTAATAGTTGTCATATATTACAATACTAGATATTACGTGCGACTTCCCTCGCATTAATAATGATTTTGTCAAATAAAATGGATGATGCAATAAAAAGTTTCATACCAAGTTTACCTTTCTCTTTATCCCACTTTCAATTAGGTTTTCGCGAGAAAAAGTAACCTTTCACCTTCTCCAGGTTCCCATCTATTTCTATAGAACCATTCATTATAATCGTTAAAACAGTTTAGTCGTGAAAGCGTAACAAAAACAAATTCTCTTTTGCATTTATAATATTAGTAAGGATATTTACCTGATTACTGTTGAGCTGGAGAAACATGAGATCGGGGCACTTCAATACTGATAAAGGAAACTCTTTTATACTATTATTCCTGAAATTACAATGGACAAGGGCCAACAATTTGTCCATTGTCTCTGGCAGAGTTTCTATTTGGTTGTTCTCCAAAGTAAGCCACCTGTTAATACCAAACAATTAAAATCACATGAAGATTATCACATGAATTTATTTATTTTAAAAATGTGGTGACATAGCACTGTACTGATAGTACGTACACTGCTTAAAAAATAGAATTAAAACAGTTCTAATATGAGAAAGAGCATCTGCCTTCTTTATTATGTAATGATATGCTTAAATATGACTCATCCTTTAAATTTCACTTTTAATTCTCATATATTTATTGAAATATTACCTAACAAGTTTCAATTCAATAATAGGATTTCTTATTTATATGCTTCACATTTGGTTACAATTTCAACTTATGCAAAGCGATAATGAGGCCTGATGCCTGACACACTAAGTTTAGCAGGGCTTGATTTCACATGCAACTGTTTGAACAGAGCCTATAGTTATATTGTATCAGATTTTTAAATTGAGGCTGGTAGCTAATCAATTAAGTCATTACAAAATGCTCAACCACTATGGTATGGTTTCATTACAATATTTACAGTCACAGAAAGTTCCTTGTAGGCATCAGTACTCAAATCCAATGACTTAGTGTTTTTATATATTTACACTGGGCTATTATTTTTGATAGCTTATTTCGAAATAGGTATTTACAATAGACCAGAAAAAGAAGATTATATGTACCTGTACTTCAAGAAAGGAAGTTACTTAAAGGGTTACATTTACCTTTACCTTTTTCTAATATTCAAAACATTATTTATATTTGATTGTAGAGGGTACATTCAAAGAAAACAGTTTTGAATGAATAAATGTATATATGAACACTTTATTGCACTTTTTAATTTGTACATTAAAGAGTTTACTACCAAAAGGAATTATTCTACAGCTAACCTATGGTATTGTTATCAAAATATAAAAGTTAGTTAACTAGTGCAAATATACAAAAGCAAATGAATAAACTAAGGATATATAATATGGGGCCAATATTAAATACATTTCCACTTATGAAGTAGGGGGTGTCACTTACTGTGGCACAGGGGGGTCTAAAAAAAATGTGACATTAGTAGCTCATAAAACAGTTTTGTTAATGCATATATATTTACTCATTATAGATTTTATAATTGCAAGCAATAAACATTATAAAATATTGAAATTAATGCACTGCCGTTAGTTATCATATGTCATATAAGAGAGGAGGCTCTATCATTTGTGACATAATATTGATAACAATGTTAGGAAATTGCAGAAAATATGACATAGCCTGAAAAGGAAAAATTTTGTGTGACATATTTCAGGAACAGCCTCTATTAAAATGAAAGATTTCATAAATAACCCTTAAGCACTTTAATTATATATATAGGCAAACTTAATGCCACAAGGCATGTTCTTTCTGTTAACCAGCAGTATTTTTATCAAAATATTTAAAAAAAAATTGCAGACATAAAAAGAAATTAAGAAACTATAACCAGAAAGTGAACTTAACACTGAATATAGCCAAAATAGATAAAAAGTGTATTGAATAAATAAAATAAATACAAACTGAACATAAACACTGAACTCATATACATACACAAATAAATATATAAATTCAAATATATTTTTAGATTTCATAAATGATACTATTTAGGCCTTCAAAAGCTGACACTAAAACTAGTTTTTTTTTTTTCATTGAATAAAGGGAAAACAAGCTAGCGTGTCATCTGATGCTAAGTGAACACTACCACCCATGGACACCCACAACATCAGAGGAATAGCAGGTGCATTGCCGGCCTTTATTGGAGGGACTCGCTCTCTAGTGCTTAACTTAACTAAGGTACTGCATGTGGTCGTAATGATTTTTTTTCACTAGTATTGCAATACTAAATACCATTAGTAGCATGGTAAAGAACTAGAAATATATTGTTCTAATCAGCTAGAGGTAACATTAAAGTATCACATTCGTATTTTTGAGAAAACCTTTTTTTATACATAATTGCAAATATTTAGTTGACAAAAGAGCATAGTATTAAATTATTTTTAATATTTTTTTATTTGACACAATCATGATTTCATATCTAAAAAAGAGGCAACTGAAGATTTTCACTGTTTCTTCTCTTCCAGAATGCCATATTATATTTGAAGCCAAGTATGTAATATATCTTGTATCATATTTTTCAAAAATAGTTTATTTGATTTAAAAAGGCAATGCCAACACAAGGTATCAAGGTGATGTTGCAGGGGACTTAGCAAATATAAAACTAAAAGTCTCTCCATTAGGTTTAGAATATTCACCATCTCAAGATACACCATTACTTAACGTTGGGTGAGATTGTAGCCATAATCCTAACATTCTAAAAAAATAGTCGAAGGAACACCCAGACTGAAACAATTTTTATGTATGATATAAACAAATATCCTATGAGGGTATTGATCACACAGTACTATGTTTACTTTACGGCAGCAGCCCAAGCCGAGGTTCAGTCTTTCTGGCACCCTTGTGCTCGCTGTCCCAGAGCTGAGTGCCCTCAGCACTAACCCCAAAAAGTTTGGTGAAGCTGTCAAAGCCCTTAAGGCTAATAGCAAAACAAAAAACAGTACTGTAATAGCTGTGAAACAAACACTTAAATCCTTATGGTTTTAGAGTAGTAAGCTGGCAACATCCACTTCATTGAGTATTTACTGTTTTACAAAGTACTGTGTTTTAATTTTCGAATCAAAATTCTTAAAAATCTGTTCAGTTATTTAAATGATTGCTGAACAATAATTGCATAGAAAAACAGTTTTTTTTAATTTAATTTCAGATGCAAATTACCTTAATTTTGGTAACCTTGTAAGCTCTTCGGGAATTGTTTTCAGCTCATTGCCTCTTGCTCCAAATGTGTCTAATTTTTCCAACTTTCCAATCTCTTTCGGTATTTCCCTCAATCCTATCCTGTTGCACCAAAACGCTTCTAAGTTTTCTAACTCTCCGATTTCAGGAATCAGCTCGTGTAGTGGGTTGTAGCTTATATTTAAGTTTACCAAGTTTTTGAAGTTTGCTATTTCTGGTGGCAGCGCGCTTATGTTGTTGTAGTCTAAAGTAAGTGTTGTTAGGTTCACTAGTTGTGTTATATCAACTGGTAATGTTGTTATTTTGTTTTTATGCAAGTAAAGTTGCTCGACTTCAGCACAGCTGTACAATAAACTTGGTATGTCTATTATGTCGAAAGCATTCAAATGCAAACGGGACTTCTTTTTAGCGATTGCACTTTCTATTAAAGCTAATATATGATTTTCACGGATAAATTTTAATATAGCACTCATGTTTATTGTTTTATTTTATCTTACATAGTTTTATATTGCGTTTTTTAGATTTTTTTTGTTGACATTATTGACATTTGGGGCTTACCGATTCCGTTTTTCACTTGAACTTTGGCAATCTGAGAATGTTTTTGTATGTCTAGCTTGGAGCCGCTCCATCATTATTTTGATTTGTTTCTTAATCCTACTCATATTGTTATAAATTGAATATATAAATAGACGAATACAAGCAATGATGCTTGCGCAATTTAAGTTTAAATAAAAAAGTGTATAAAATTTTACGTGCAACGAAACGTTACTTCCCATATTGATTTTCCAGATTTTCATTACGATTCTCGTAGAAACTGAAAATGGCCGGAAAATTACTCCTCGTATATAATTCAATAGAAATAATTTGAATAAAAATAAGCATATAAAATGGATTTCAACGGATATTAAATTCAAAATCTAATAACTCAATATTGTTTATTAAATATGCGTAGTTGCATTTTAGAACTTGTGATTATTCAATTATTTGTTTTACTGTGTTTTGTTATTGATATCAAAGGTAAGTGTTGTTTATAAATGAACACAAAAATAGGGTAAACATTATTTAATAATAAGTAAAAAAATATATACTGATCACATTTCGCCGTTTTTGAAAGATTTTGCCTTTTTTAGGCTTTAATATATATCATCTAAAACTTTACATATATTTAACTATAGTGCTTGCAGTTTTACTGTTGTAACTAATTAAATATTAACTTACCGGCCGTTATACAGGCAAGTAGATGGCCTATGAGGATACAAAAGAAATAGTTATTTGATTTTTTTTTCGATTATATCTAATTAGTTTTTAGAAACAATTGTTGTAAAAACAATTCAAAATAGTTTAATCAAAATTCACGCGCATTCTTGGTATTTTTTAAAGCTTTGACATAGTTCTGTTCACAAAATGGAACTTAATTGTCACGCAGAAACAGCTCGAAGGATTGTGCATTACACTAATTATTGTTCTGTATGGGACTTGAACCTACAGAACACAGAACTTGGCGTAGACCGATAATTATATATAAATATTTAGATAGTCTTTTATCATGCCATTTTAGTTGCATAGGTATTTTATACTGTAATATGTTGAGCAAAATTGCGTATAATAAACGAAGTAGACACATATTGTGACGATGACTTTATTTAAGTAGAACAAAAGCCAAAAAATTATCATCATAATTAAGAAAAAAATATCATCGTAAATCATTATTATCTTAAGGAATTCAAATTGATTGCGACGTGACCAATGAATACTTTGATATTGGAGCAGTTTAAAGCAATGGTATCTCAGTTGGTTGTGTGCACGGACGCCGCGTCACGGGACGCGCGAGTTCGAATTCACCTACAATTAAACTTGAACTTTCGGCGAAGAAAAACATCGTGATGTAACCATAACATGGTGATAGAGTTTTTTCTAATGCCCTCCTACCTCCTACCAGTACTAATCAAATTGCAAGTCTGCCGCCAAATACCAATAGTTGTGTTACGGCAGTTGCACTTGTCTACCACCGGGGGGTACATCGCCACTGAAAACCAGGCCCTTAGTGCCATAACGCTAAGTCTTAACTATAATTATGTAATAAAAAAAATACCTTTGGGCTATTACTATGTTCATCGTCACATTGCAGCATTTCAACCAAACAGAACGAGCCACCACAGAAGAACCAACGAGAACAATGGTTTCTTCAAAGAACAGAAATCGTCGTATCAATCATACCAGCCCGTGGCAACTAAATATCGAAAGACCACGTACGACAGGCCAGTGGACAGGACCGACTACGACATAGCATCATACGACACCGAGTACAGTGTATCAAACTTTACGTCTTCCATTTACGATGATAATCCACAATTGTACCCAAACCCAGAGGTTTTAGCGAAGACAAATCAGGGTTAGTTAAACATTTTAATAGAATTACTTAGTGCCTTCGACTTATGCCTACCGATATATTTGTTGTTATGTATTAGATTAGCTGTGCCCGTGTGTTCATTCGCGTGGAACTAACAATTATTTAATCATATTTTAACGTTTTTGTAACTCTTTTTAATACAGCTATGCTCCTATTGGTGATAGCGTGATGTTAAATAGCCTAAAACCTTCGTCAATGATCGCGCTATCAAATACAAAAAGAGTTTTGAAATCCGACTTGTAGTTCCTAAGAATGGCGCATTCAAACAAACAAACAACCAAACATAGTCTTCCGCTTTATAATATTATTTTATTTAATAGCTTTAGCGCTACTTGTAGCAGCATGATTTTGCTGCTAAATTGCTTAAAGCCTTCTTCAATTATTGTTCTACTAAATATAAAAACAATATTTGAAATCTGACCGATTTATAGTTTCTAAGATCAGCGCGTTTAAACAAACAAACTTTCCGTTTTATAATATTGATATACTTATATGTAGTTGATATCTGTATCGTTCAATTTCGTCGTCTTCTATTAAGATATTAATAATAATTCATTTTTTTACATTCTTGCGTCCGGGTTTAACTCGAGATCGGTTTAGCGTTTTTAACAAACTATCCATATACTAAGGCATAAACATCCATTAATAGTATGATGTCATTTGTTGAGGAAATCTTAAAACTCTAGGGATGTGTGATGTGGTAAGAATATCGATTTTGAATGGAATAATATCGAATTTTTATTGGGACTCAGCTTTCCTAATCTATTTTCTTCAGATACATCTGCTCTGGGTCCTTAATGAGTCTAAATTATTATTTATTAAATTTTTCCCAATTTTAAACGAGTTCGTCCACGCTTTTTCGGTCTTGGATTGTGGTCTAGCATTTTTTTGATCATGTCGTTATCTGGCCTTTTTTTAGTTTAGCATTAAGGCCACGGTCTCATGTGACGTAAAGTGACGTTATGGCCCAAGATGGTGGATACACTAACCCTAGTGGCCTTCTCATAACATGACCGTGGCTAGACAGTACAAATAAAATAATTAGTGAAATAAGAATATAATAATAAAGATACTAACATAATATATATAATTCATAACAAAATAGCACATTGAATTAGCAAAATGTAATCATAATAAATAAACTAAATATACGTGTATATTTTGAAGTGATGATAGCTATGATATGATATGATATATGATGATGATAGTGGTAGTGTGTACAACTTCGCGTCAAGGGACGTGAGTTCGAATCCACCTACATTGAACTTGAGCTTTCGGTGAAGGAAAAACATCGTGAGAAAACCATAGTATGGTGGTATAGGTGGTAGGACTTTTTCTAATACCCGCCTAGCAAGCTACCACCCTCAAGTTGAAAATCTGCTTTCAAATACCAATAGGTGTGTTCCGGCAGCTGCACTTGAGGGCCAGTTCCTCCACATGTTTAGCGTTTTTACCAACCTGGGCCGTATCGTATCGGCCATATGAGATGAGATTATAGCCATAACGCTAAACCATAATTATAAAAAAATAAATAGAACGTACTTATATATTTATATACATATTCACATACTTTATAATATCGAATTCTTGTGAACTCTTGCTTATTAAACAAATGTCGATGCAGCTGTGATTAAAAACTGGCGATGTTTTATGCTAGTATTAGGCTTAATAAAAAATATCTTGTTACAATTTCAGTATTATTGAATAAGGTGGCAGATGGTAAGTTAACGGATGCGGATGTAGAGTTGCCGGATGATTCCCTCGCGGACGCGGACCTCAAGGAGCACAATATTATAGACAGCGTCACTTACCTCTACGGCATCAACAATTGCCATGGAGTTCGCAACGAATGGATGATTTTGGTATTAATAAGCTATTTAAAAAAAAAATTTACAACCCAACGTTTTTTTTTTTTAATTTGGAGGTCGGTAGTTAACTTCATTTTGTGTTGATCGCTAAACTGAATTAGATATGTCTTATGGTAATTAATATTAAAACATATCACAGACAACGTCAGTTACCTCCACTTTCGATGAATTGCCATCTTTTTTGTGATGGCTGTTGTGTTAAGTTTTACAGTACTTTATCGTACTAACAGAAAAGCTGGTCTTTAAATCATTTAAGTGTATCCAGCTACCAATAAGTTTATAAGATTTTGTTTTAAAGTTTATTATGATTAACATCAAAAACTAAAAAGTTTTCCGAGTCTTGTTTCTCTCGTACCGTGATTTTGTAGGACCGTCTTCCTCTCAGCATGTTACCTCCTTATGAGGCGTGAAGAGATATATAGGCAGGCCAGCATAACAGCAGTGACTGGCAGTGGAATTTGGTTCAATGTTCTAAACACCAGGTGCAGTGCAGTCACTTTGTTGAGAAACGTAAAAAAATAATTAGCATCAACTACAGTGCAGTACTTTCCATGCTAAAGCACTTAATTCAAGAACGTCTACCGAAGTCATCGGTCGTTTTCCTTTTTTATAGGTTTTTTGTTAAGGTAACAAACTCACTTGGTGATAAATGGTCCAAGATGGTTGACACGCTAAACCTAGTGAAGAGACTGACTTTCAAATCTTATTGCCGGAATACACCTTTACGTATCTGGCCGCATATTTTCAACTTGAGGGTACTAGCTAGCCAGGCGAGCATTAGAAAAAGTCCTACTACCATGCTATGGTTTCATTACGATGTTTTTCGAAGTCACGTCTATTGAGGCGGCATCCATACACATTACCAACTGAGCTATCATCGCCTCAGAATCAAATGAAAAGACAGTACTAATTCCCTTTAACAGATATTCGTGACCAGTGGAATAGCTTTGGTACTGTTGATCGCCGCGGTGATTTGGCTCCTGTGCAGTAAATACACCGCGGATTTTCGCCGAAACAGCAAACTCTACCCCATTAATATAAATCTCTGCTGTTGTCTCGCTGCGTGCACACTTATCTACATTCAGGCCGTTATGGTAAGTTTTAGTATTGATTAGATAGCCTAAAAGTTACTGTACTGTTATTTCCAAAAAATAATAATAAGGGGCCGTTTATAAAATACGTCGTGCAAAATGTTATGCTTCTTGACTCTCTCCCCTCTTTTACAATCTATTTTATCAATTTTACGTCACAAATTATGACTCCCCGTACATGATTACAGTCGGAAATTGATAGTATTATAGAAATTTCAATTTATTTTATTAATAAAATTATTGCTTGCAATGATAAAACTTTAGTAAATATTTAAATATCTGTAATAGGCAATAAATTTAAAAATTGTTTTATTAGCTGCGAACATTATGTTTTCTTAGACCCCTCCCATGTCAAATTTTGTCACAGTAAGCAGTACCCCTTTGCCCCAATAATTGCGGACGTATTTTATAACCGCTCCTTAACTAGTCAGTAGCGCCACATATTTTTCTTATTACAGATCTGACTTTTATTTATCACCCCACAGGGACTCTTTTGTTTTATCAGATAAAAAGTATCCTATATCTTAATTCTTAGTCTTAGTACCATAAGTATTTCTGTGTCAAATATCAGTAAAATATCCTAGTAATTTCAGATAACTGACATCCAAAAAAAAATCTACATGTCATATATTTAGCTTCTATTCAAAAAATAAATTATACGCCGATTATAATTATCAAAAGTTATTTAATGTGCATTGGCATTTGGCTCAGATACAATTTCATTTTATAAACTAGCTGTGCTTTGTACCTATTGGTGGTAGCGTGATGTTACTTAGCCTTCGTCAATGATTGCCCTATCAAATACAAACAAGAGTTTTTGAAATCCGACTGGTGATTCCTAAGAATAGCGCGTTCAAACAAACAAACGTTATTTAATCATTTTTGCCCGTTCTTGTATTTTTTTTCAATACAACATTACTCTAGTCTTAGCAGCGTGTAGTTATGTAGCCTTCGTCAGTCATTGCGCTATCAAATACATAAATATTTTTTTAAATCTGGCACGTATAGCTTGTAAGAATAGCGCGTTCAAACAGACAGACTTTTCCGCTGTATAATATTAGTATAATCAAATTGTATCAAAGCGAATGTTACATAGATACAGATAGATAATATATTTAATCCAAGTTTTTTTTAAATACATTTTCAATACTAAATATACATTTTAATTATATTACCTCGTACTTTTAATTAATAATTTTTAATTAATTACATAGTAAATTGATATTACCAGGGTGTCTCCTCACCGTCACACTGTGAAAGGATCGCTTTACTGTTACATTACACCCATATATCGTGTGCGATGTGGATAGTTGCTTTAGCGGCGGCGGTCGCGGAATACTGCGCTTGTGACTCTCTGATTCCACTCAAATACAACTACCTCCTAGCTTATGGCGTTCCAGCTGTTGTTGTTATGGTGAGTGTAATGCACTGCGAAAGCCAGAGTCCTTAGACAAGTTATCTACATTCGCTTGAATTTATTACCGACTAGCTGTGTCCGTGACTTCGTTCGCGTGGAACAAAGATTTTATTTAGTCATTCCATTAAAAAAATGTAATATAACCTATGTTACTCAGGGCTAATGTAGCATTTAATGGTGAAAGAATTTTTGAAATCGGTCCAGTAGTTCTTGAGAGTATACGTTACAAAAAAAATACAAATCTTTCTTGTTTATAATATTAGTATAGATGTCAATATAAACCCGAACAGATAGAAGAAAACTAATACGTTATTATAACGTTATGATTTTTTTTTGGAACGAAGTTCCTTACCTAATGGTACGGACTTGGCAAAAAATAGCGTAAGATTTTTCCGTCATGATTCTTTCTATAATGTAGACGGGTTATCCATTGCACGTACGCTATTGCCTGTGTTCAGTCTAAGGTGCGCGCTTATTGGTTCAAGACTGCCAGTAAGTTCTTACCGGCTGCGCAGATATAGTTTGTACACGTCATACATGTCAGCTGTTTGGTAGCGTTTTATTGCATTGTAATGAATTAGATAATTTGAAGGATGTACAGAAATATGTTAATTACGAAATTTCCTACCATTCTTTCAATCCATTATTTATTTCTGCGTTTCATGTAATTGTTCTCACACGCTAGTAATTTATGTATTTGTATTTATTAATCAATAATATAAAACTTTGTTTAGCAATAATAATATACTACAAAAGGAACTTCGTTCCAGCCGAATGTACCGCGATATTTACTTTTATTTCTAAAAACGTCATCTACAAAAGTCATAATTTTATTTTGATAGTAGTAAGACATTTCTAACTGAAGTATGTAGGTTTGAACATTATTTATTATTAGCTTTTACCTATTACTGATTTTGTCATAAAAATGGGAAGATGCAATAAATAGTTTCATACAAAGTTTATCCCTCTCTTTACCCACTTGAAATAAGTTTGTCGCGAGAAAAACTATATCACCGTCTTCAGGTTCCCATATATTTCTATACCAAAATCGATTCAGTGGATTAGGTATGGAAGCGTAACAAACAAACAAACTTTCGCATTTATAATATTAGTAAGGATAAGGATAAATGTTGTATTACTTTCTTTTAGTTTAACTACGCGTTATCGATGGAACATTACGAAATAAAACATTACTGCTGGATGTCGATAGAGAAGGGTATGGTAATGGGCTTCATGGTTCCCGCCATGATTCTAATTTTAATAAACACCGCGATAGTGATCCTAGGCTTGCAGAGTGTTAACAAAAAACAAGCGGAAATGTTAACGGCCAAGATTCAGGAATTGGTCGACCATCATGTCGCTAATTGGCCGAAAAACGTGCAGAACGGGGATAAAAATGCTAGTATCGATACGTTAGATAACATGTGTGCAGCGGGCGGTAGTAGGAAAACTACGGACAGTTCAGAAACGCTCGATAAAGATTACGTTGTAAGCGAAGACGAGAGTCAGTACGGGAATATGGCGGCAACGAGCGAAGGAAACATCGAGAACGGGAACGAGGTATCATCTAACGCTCAGAATATTTTTTTTTTTGTTATACAGTTAAGGTTTATGAGCTAAGTTAAGTAATATGGCATAAAATGATGGACACGCTAAGCCTAGTGTAGGTACTGGCGCTCAAGTGCAACTGCCGCATCACACCTATAAGTATTTGGCCGTTGATTCTCAACTTGAGAGTGGTAGCTAGCTAGGCGGCCAATAGAAAAAAAACCCTGGCACCATGCTATGATTTCATCACGATGTTTTCTTTTACCGAACGTTCAAGCACATTGTAGGTGGATACGAACTCACGTCCCGTGATGATGCGTCCGTTTCACACTGTCAACACTTCTGAAATTCTGATCCGCAACCTTTTTGTGTGACGATCGTTCGGGTAAAAATGGCTACAGGCGTCTGAAGGAGCGAGAGGGATATAGTTATGTTTCACTTGTGTCGTGTGGTTTTCAAACTTCCAAGCATACACCGTTATTAATTTAATTTTTAAAATGACAATATCTCAGCTGATGGTGTGTATGGACGCGTCAATGGACGTGAGTTCGAATCCTTGCAATGAGCTTGAGCTTTCGGTGGATGAAAACATCGTAATGAAACCATAGCATGGTGGTAGGGCTTACTATAATGCCCATCTGGCTAGCTACCACCCTCGAGTTGAAAATTTACCACCAAATATTACAAATGTGTACAGGCAGTTTCACTTGAGAGCCATTCCCTTTACAGCATCAAGTAAGATTGTGGTCATAACTCTAAGCCTATAAAAATACATCTAAAAATTAGGCCTGGTTTAGGATCTAAATTTAAAGTATTGATTGAGCATTTCTGGGGTACTTTTTCCCATTTTTTTTAGGCTCAAGCGAAAGTTATAAACGAAAAGGGACTTCTAAATGTTTTATACATGGAAAATGTCTCATGGAAATGGAGTTGGAACACTGAAGGAAATGAACTGAAAGCCTATTTGAACCTTTGCTTGGTATTGGAACCTTTCTTTGCAATTAATTGGGTAATGGGGGTCGTGGCTATAGAGAACGCTATGCATTGGTCTACACCAACGATCTACTTGATACTCGTTGTATCTATGGTAAGATTATTTTATTATACTTGTTTTTTAGGGTATAATTATCGATATATATAAATCCAATAACTTCCTAACGACTGTAGTTTTTTTTTATTGTGATCGTTACTGCCAGGACAAGGTTTATATATTAAAATAAAATTAATAGACTTCTTTTATATTGTTAATGATTGGAATAGGATAGAATATTAAAAGACGCGGTTTCGAATCCACCTATATTTATATTTCATATAATTAAAAGACGTTTAATTCATGGGAGTTATAATTTAGTTTAATTCAATAACCAAATGAAATTAAAAATATAAAGGTATTCGCTATAGCTAGTTTTATTGATTTTAACAAGTTAAAGTTGATAGGTGGTTAGAGTTTTGGCGAGGCTAAAGAACAACGATTAAGAGTGTTACGAAGTTCAACCGGTCACCTAGTGTATTATTAATGTTGTTTAAGGAGTTTTTGTCGGAATATAGATCTTTCATATTGTTTTTTATTCTTATATTAAATTATTTGGGCTTATGTTGTGATATATTACACATAACTTAATTGTGAACAATCATTCAAGAGAATGAGGGTCTAAAAGCAAATCCGCTGCAGTCCAAAATTTGTAATTTTTAAGTAAGTACACTAAATTGTTGCCTCTTCTGGGCACTATCATATGACAAATTGGTTGTCATACAAACTCCGTAGACAGTTTTAACAAAAAATGGAGCGCATTTTAATTATGGAATAAAGTTTGTCTTGGCTGTATGGTCTCGGTACCTTTGCCTTTTCATTAAAAAAAGGAGAAAATGAAACAAAAAGTAGTCCGTCATGGGACATCCGGCTGATGTGACATATTTAAGTTGAATTTAGTATTTATGAACTAAAAACAATACCTACAAGAAAGCAACGAAGTGTAATCGAGAGAGGTGACAGAGGGAGGGGCCGTGACGACATAAGCGAGCATCATGCCGTTTGCCATCACGGCACGCGGGTCGATTTTATTGCCAAAACGCGCCAATATATGTTTTATTTCAAAAATGTGTTTTTGGGTTAGTGAAGGTGATAAATTCGGCATAATAAATTAATTGTTGCAGTATATGTATTTGTTAGGCACAATATGTACGACGTTGCCTATAGTACGAGAGAAGTGTCCCACTGCGCCGTGTTGTGAGTCAGTTGTTACGGAGGGATCTTTAAGTAGAACGAGGTAACGTTTTACTAAAGTTTTACTTTTTTATGTGATATGTGTACAGTGTAATTTCTATTTTACTTCACTCCATGTAGCGGCAAATTCCCTATGACGTCCAAGTTACGTGACCTTTATTGATTCAATATATTATCCATACAATGCTGTTTTCTATTCATTTAGCGATAACTCAGTAACACCAAAAAATGCAGTCCCATAAGGGCTACTATATAGAATTTACACTCTATTATGTTTAAATATATATACGTACAAACCTTATATAGTAAAACTGAGTTATGTATATAAATGTTTATTATTAATTTACTTAATGTTAATATTGGTAACATTACGGACGCGTGTATTCGAATCTCTGTAATGACCGGGAGCTTTCGGTGAAGGAAAACATTGTGATGTAACCATGGCATGGTGGTAGAGCTTTTTCTAATGCCAGTCTAGCTAACTACCACCCTCAACTTGAAAATCTGCAGCCAAATACTTATACATGTGTTCCCACAACTGTACTTGAGAGGCACTCCTTCACTGGGCTTAGCATGTCCACCATTTTGGGCCACATCGTCACATAACATCATGTCATCTATAAAACAAATGTTTGATTGCAGAACGACAGACAGCATCCCGCTGTTGGATCCAAGTGTCCAACAGCCGAACGTGTCGCCGGCACCAGCAGACACTATCAGTACAATCAGTATTTGAAATAAATAAATAAGTCTAGAGAATGAAACAATTGAATTCCAATAGGAATTGATAGACGATAAATAAACTCCACCTGTGATGGGAATTATTTTGAAATATCAAAAAATCGACACGTTTGTGATTAACTTGGTATGTTGGAGAATAACTCGCTATACTGGAGAATAATATGACGTGTCAGTGAATAAGTTGCTACGAAGATTTTTAAGATTTTGTGATTCTAGGTTACTGGAATGATTGATGATTTGAGCCGGTTTTGTTATTTACTCGAATGCATAGGGATAAGGGAGATAAAAAAGAGGTTTAAATTATAAAACAAATTAGATACGTAAGTAAGGATATTTATATTCTTGTCAGACATCTCTTAAACCAGAAAAAACTAAAAAAAATATTAAAATATCGATTTAAAATTCTAAATATTTATGATAAATAAATGTTAGTAGTTGATAACAATTTACCAATATGTTCTAATTAGAATTGAATTCCTTAGAACTTTAATATAACTAGTATTCGCCCTGGGGTGGAAATTCGACCATAATTATTATAGAAAATTCAAGAAAGTTCTTGTAGATTTAGAAAAAACCTGTTTACAGTTTTTTAACGATGAGATTAAACCTTGTTAAAACGACTACACAAAAAAACGGTGTGTGATTAAGATCAAACGACAAAAGTGAAAACTTGTATGTATACTATATTGTTCTCGCTAGAGCCGACGTTACTTCAATGATCGTTTCATAGTCAAACCTCACAGCTTAGTCTCATTCGATAACCTCAAAATAAAGTGCTCAGCATGCCTAAAGAAGTTATAGCTTCAAAAAAATTAAATAGGCTGATGAAAAAAGAAAATTGACAAACTATAGTGACTACACTATAGTATTTTCCTATTTACCTATACATTATTAGAAATCTATGAAATCAGAACAAATTTTAGTGAAAATTGTTACCAAAGTAAGGTGCGTCCATTAATTATGTGAGGTAATTTTTCGACACCCCCTCTCTCACTGATAAGATATCTTGAGAATTAGCTCATCCCACTCCCCCCTGCTCTAATCAATAAGTGCATCTTTTAAAAGTGCATACGTTTAATCTCAATAAGTTAATATGTGTTTGATTGCGTTACGTTTAGTAAACAAAAATATTTGATATAAGACTAGGTACGGCTAATGCGTAAGATTTCTAAAACAGTTTAAAATGTATATTAAAAAAAAACGTATTCTTGAATTGGATAAAGACTTTGCAAATTTTCATCCAAAATGATTTTTTTTTAATCAAGAACAATTTATTACACGCTTTTTATTAACTTCACCTGTATGTTTGTTTGTATGTTTTTAATCGACTTTTTTGGGCGCGAGTTTGACCCACTTTAAACGGTCAGATTTCGTTCAAACTTAGTAGATTTATCGAGGACCGATGACAATATACTAATTTGATAACTTATTCCATTTTTCAAATTGAAAAATAGGATTTTTGTTAATTTATATAATTTTCATCTATAGTCGATAAGGTAAGAAACTTAATTTTATTTTTTTATAATTGAAAAAAAACAAGCTATTATGAATAAAGCAAACTAAAAAGTAGAAAATAAATAATAGTTTAAAAAAACTAAAAAACACGCTTTTTATAGAAAACTGAAATAAAAAAATAGAAAATAAGTTTTAATAAATTTACGTTAAGAATAGTGTTTAAATTTCAATAAATATAAATTAATAATAGTGTACATAAAAAAAAGTATTTTATTTAAAAAAAAGTGGGGGTGCTTTTAATATTATCAAATGATAATCACTCTACTCATATCTGTCGATAAAATATTTATAACTATTGACACCATGTACCCCACGCTTTTTTAAAACTATTTTTTTATTTTTTATTTACACTATTATTAATTTATCTTTATTGAAATTTTAACACTATTCTTAATTCAAATTTATTAAAACTTATTTTCTATTTTTTTAGTACAGTTTTCTATAAAAAGCGTGTTTTTTAGTTTTTTCAACCATTATTTATTTAACTAGAAAGTTACTTTGTGAAACTTTTTGATCTCTTCAGCTAACAAATAAAATTGATGAAAAATTTAAATAAATTAATTTCTTGTTACAACAATTTTTATCAACACTTTTTTCTCAGTGGTACCTAGTTTTCTCGAAATTTTACACTGTTTCTTGCGGGAAAAAAATCGTGGTATCTACCGAGGTCCCTCTTTCCTCCATTTAAGATTGGGTAAGATTCAGCTCAAACGCCTCACGTTATTAATGGATGCCCCTTGTGTGAAATTCGTCACTGTTAATGGCCGCTTTGCTAGCTACAATCCTCAAGTAGAAAAGCCGCCAAACATTTGTAGTAGGTGTATCCGCCGTACACATTAGCAACTGAGCTAGAGTCGCTGTGATTATAATATTATTATTAATTATTTTTTTATAGTTAAAATTCAGCGTTATGGCCATAATCTCACCTGATCTTAAGTGACGATACGGCCCAACTTGGTAAACACGCTAAACATACCTATTGGTATTTGACGGCAAATTTTGAACTTGCTGGTGGTTGCTAGCTAGCAGAGCATTAGAAAAAACTCTACCACCATGCTATCATTTCCTTCACCGAGAGCTCAAGCTCATTGTAGGTGGATTCGAATTTACGTCCCTTGACGCGTAGTCGTAAACATTACCACTGAGCTATCATCGCTTACAACACTAATTGTTCGTTATATCCTCAAGGATTGACAGATGATGTAACAATTTACTTGGCAAGAAATGACAAACATTTTAATATTCGCCCATGGCAACTCCACGATCCATCGCATTTCAATAAAAATTACTGGTTCACTATAATACACAGTAGTCCAGTGGGTTCTATACTTTGTCTTAGTTCTACTGAATAATACTGCTTCACTGGCATTGAACCCACCATAAAGGAGTTGGAATCTAGTGTTGTGACATTACAAGACCATGTTTCAGCGTAGAAAGAAAATAAAAACGCCTAAAGTATAAAGGTGATTAAAATCAGTAAGTAATCAGTAATCAGATTAAGGTCAGTAGATCTGAAATTGAATAGTACTACTGAAATTCAATTAGCGAGTGCTGGCAACATAGTAATAATTTTTTTATTAAAATGGATTGATATAAACATTAGTCCACGTACGATATATTTTATATGTAGATACCTAATTATTCCGAGACGCTAAATAAAATCTTCACTGCCAAATTTGCAATAAACGATATTTAGAATTTAAAAAATAGTAATTTATACTATATTATATATCATAAACGATACATCCATGCGATCATAAGGTATTTACCTAATTGTTTAGAATCTGAACCCGCTATACTCAACCTGCGGCCTGCCGGGCTTTTGTAGTTGCCCCATCTGGTATTACTTTATTTTATATAACCTAAGGATCTATAAACCTTCTACATTTATTGGGATCTAGAAATCATTATCTAAATATTTTTGTTTGCGGCTAGTGACATCATTACTAACACATGACAAAAAAGGTTGAGTATGGCTGGTCTAAACGATTATAAACTGAATAAAATGTACGTTTGAATTATAGTTGAATTTGAATAAATCTTGTTCGTATTATAGAACATTCAAGTTATTGAAAGTAATGTACGGAAGAAAGATTACATGATTAACAATTAAATATTTTCAATCATACGAAATTACGTTTTATTTAACCCACGATAAACCCATCAGATCAAGTTGATCAACAAACTAAAAACTAACAATGGCTTTATTTATAGCCAATCCAAGTGGTTTAACTGCTGGTTCCTTGTACCGGATCCAGAACATTCTGTGTATGTTTTCATTATTGGACGACGGTAATTTAAGTCCTAGAAGCCTGCTATGTTAAATTAAATTAAAAAAAAAATTGTAACCTTGTTATCAACATATATATTTTTAATTCAATATATCGATATTTTTTCACTTCCGAAGATTGTTAGGACAAAATAATTAAAAATTAAGAAGAATTAGGACTAAATAATATTAGGCAGTGACATACATACAACTAAATATTAAAAACAAACCAACTGTAACTGCACAAAGTCCGGTATCAACGTAAGGACCTTTCTAAGGATTAAACGGATTGAAAAATCGTAGGTACTACTCGGAAAACTACCTTCGTCACTTTGAATTTCGAATCCTCATGTCTCCGTAAGTATGAAGAATGTTGAATTGAATTGAGTTGAATGTTGTATGAAGAAAGCAAAAAAAAAAAAACAACAATGCTTCACACGAGAATAGTTGGTTAGTGGAGAAGAACTAGATGCTGAACGGCCACTACCATCATGATATCAGCGATCCACATATGGTACATTTAAGTTTATTTTGCTTATCTGTTTCTATATAAAACTTATATAAGCACTTGATCCTTATCTGCCTTTTTTTAATTATTGGGTTAGCCCTTAGGGGAACCCATTCCCTTTCATTAATGGATATTGTTTAGGTACCAATTGTCTAGATCGTTTCTGAAAGCTAATTTATATAATACAATAAATAATGAGTTAAAAACCTTTTACATAACTTTTGTATTTTTTTCGACATTTGCATATAGTGGGTGAGAAAATTCGAAGTGTTACTTGAAAATATATTTTGGAATTAAAAATCCACTTTGGAATTAAACATCCATTAATTTGTGCAACAAGCAAGTAACAAAAATTATTAATATTTTAATCGAATTTTCGACCTTAGTTTGTATTAGGTGCAAACCTCATTCGACCCATCCTCTAGGAAATTGTTAATTTATTGCTGGATATTTGCAAAGTTTTGGTATCGCTTTGCTTTGCGAATTACGTAATAAAGGGGCTAGGTTTACCATAAATCGTTACAAGTTAAATAATTATACCTGTCTCCAATACGACCATTAGTTAACATTGTAATTATAAGTAACTAGCTGATCCGGTGATCTTCGTATCACCTATACTCTGGAATGCTAGATGGCGTTAAAGTAGTTGCATTTTAAGATTTTATGACAACCAATTTTTATCTTTCGTTTTTCAATAAAATGTATCCTATGTTACTTCTAATACCTCCAATATATTACCTACAATATTATAATAAGAACATGTGTACAAAGTTTCTGTTAAGTAGTTTTCGCGTGAAAGCGTAACAAATTTACATTCACATTTATAATATTAGTAAAGATTAATGATTATATACTATAAAATATTGTTATAAATTTACATTATAGATATTTATACGTCTGAACCGAAAAATATAGTCATTTGAATATGTTTGAATTGCTTTTTAAAAGAACTTATTTTTCGACTTTTTGAGATATCTCTTAAACAGTTGCTGCTATGCAATAATCTCGTCTATTTTTTATTTCTATCATTGCTTTACATATAAGGTAATAAAAATATTACTTCCTTTGATCCATTTTCATCCAACTTCCCGGTGAATTACTATTTTTTAATGACGAGTTAAAATGAACCGACAATTATTTTAATGTGATTTAAACATATTTTCTTTATGAAACTAATAGATTCATTAGTAAAGCAATTAATGTCATAAATATTAAAGATTGTGTTGAAAAAAATATAACATTTGTGGTTTATAACTCAAAAATTATGGTCCATGAATTGTAAAGGTTTTAAATTACATGCAAACTTTTACACGTATGTTCTTCCATTTTTATTATTCGACTTGAAATGGTGTACATGTATATAACCATTATTGCACAATATTAAGCGGAAAAGTTTGTTTGAACGCGCTAATCTTAGGAACTAGAGGAAGGTTTCTAGGTTATCTAAACATTAAGAGAATCAAAGCTGTATTAAAAAAAACGTTATAAAGACGGGCAAGGGTTATGAAATGAAATGATTTTTAGTTCCACGCGAACAAAGTCGCGGACACAACTAGTACATTTCATGTATATAGATACGTAGGTGTATATATTAATGATGAAATAAAACAATCGATTTTCACTTATACCAAGTGTATTTCCGGATAATGGTTACAAAATACTTATCACCCAACGCGCGCCAGTATAAGAATATGCGGCACAAGCTTTTGCGGTTGTTAGCGAGACTTCGAGAGAAATCTATACTATAATACAATTCTAAACAGATAGAAGCCGACCGGCGTTCGCTGACCTGTATTATATACGATACAATAGTTATAATCATAGTAATAATTATAAAAACAAACAAAATACCCACACGTACACACAAACGTGACGACGGTTTTAAATTTAGTTTGAGCTTAACTTACTCTTTAGTTATAGGAAAAATATATATATATAATAATATTAGTAGTATAATTTAAATTATTACATAAAGATATCTCTTAATAGCTATATAGAAGAGGCTGAGTCGGTAGACTGTACAGAGAATCCGACCGCCGACGGCGCGTCGGTGACGCCTTCGGACATACAAAAAAAAAACAAAGCTGAAGGATTTTTTGAAATTTATGTAGAGGAAAAAAAAAAACCGTGTGTGAATGTTCGCGGCGGGCGCACCGCGGCGCACTACCTAGTGAATACTGTAGTGTGTAGGAAACGGACTCCCGGGTCCCATCGGGGGTCTCGGGGTGGGATTAGTGAATACTGAGGTGAACGATGGTGGGTGCTGTGTAGGAATAGGATCGTGGGAGTTCTGCCGGGGGTCCCGATGTGTGGCTAGTGAATACTGTGGTGAATGGGGGGGTTATGTAGGAAGTGGATTAAGGGAGTTCTTACGGGAGTCCTGTCGGGGGTCTCGGGGTGGGGTCGTGTGGGGTCGTGGGGGGTCGCGGTGTGTCCGCCGCGCGCGTCGGCTGCGTGACCGCTGCGTGTCGCGCTCACTGGCGGTCGGTGGCGCGGAGCTTCTCCTCGACGGCCTCCTGCGACGCCTCCGAGAGGTCGGTCGCCTGTATGTACTTCTGTACGCCGACGAGGGATTTCTTCAGGGCGTCGAACGAGCTGAGAAAATTAAAATAAAAAACTCGTAAAACATGAAATAAAGCAGAAAAGTCATGCAAACTGTAACTCACTAAAACTCATCGAGATTTCTGAGAATATGTGTGACAGAGACCAGCTAATTATTAAAAACCGAAATACGTTTAACAAATGTTGAAAGGAACAACTTATAATAGGAAACTTGCAAGTAAAATAAAGGATTGTAAATATACAGTTATGGTAAATTTGAACCCGTCAAAATGACAACCCAAGAATCAATGGGACAGGTAAATTCACCACAATCATCATGTCCAGCACTGGTTCTGGTATATCCTTATTACCATGTTTCTAAAGTGAATATTGGTATATATGACATCGTTTATTTCACAGGAATTTTGACACTATAATCGAGTTATTAACTAATAGGAACGGCAGGAAGTCTACAGAAATGTCCAATCTATATAAACATTATAAAGCGAAAAAAGGTGGTTTGAAATCTACCAATCACATATAAACATTATTTTTGTATTTGATAGAACAATTATAGAGAAAGACTTTAGGCTATTTAACATGACGCTACCACCTATACGAGCACAGCTGTATTAAAAAACCTACAAAATACGCAGAAAAGACGGCGCTGGCATGGCTACAGACATATAAATGTACGACATGCAATAAAATCTAGAATCTAGTCGCTTCCATAACCTGTCATATTACTTACAAAGTACTCTATAATTTTCTACGTTCAAATAATAAGTTTTTGGAATACCAATTAGGTTACGTCAGAGTATATTCCGTCATTATCAATATAAATAGGTGTTTGAATAACATTTATTCAAACCTAAAACGATGACATCACCGTCTTCGTTCATTATCAAAGCCTGATAAACTGCATTTACTGTAGATATACAATTTAACAACTCATTGTCTTTATGTAGAACTAGCTGTGTCCATGACTTTGTGCGGGTGGAAAATAAACATTATTTAATATTTATAGCCCGTTTTTATAACTTTTTTCAATACTAGTTTTCTCCTATTGGTGGTAGCTTGATGTTAAATATCCTAAAGCCGTACTCAATGAAGCTCTATCAAATACAATAAGAAATGTAGACATCCAACTGGAAGTTTCTAAGATTAGCGCGTTGAAATAAACAATTTTCGCTTTTAAATATTATTATAGATTTACAAATGAACTTTTCCGAATTATTTTTTGATAGTGTTTATACCATTTTATTAAAACATAAATGGAATAAATACCATTTCCTTCGATAATTCTCTTCTGCACATAAATCAAACGATTATCAGTCTAGCAACTTTTATCTGTCGTACTAGGTGATGAATAATGTTTCTGCTGGATTTTCCCTACAATCTAAAACTTACCTGGAGTACAACATCTTCTTCTTGACCTTGGCGGTGTCTGGGCACCACGACATAAGGAACAGTTTCTGTTTCTTGCTCGCCTCCGATGTTCCCTGGCACTGATGCGTGTATTCAAAATCGAAGAGGCCATATCTGAAATATAATATATCTTACTAAACGTTTGCTTCAAAAACATTAAATTTTATGCATAAAATTGAATGAACAGTGCAGTGGCAGTGTGTACAGATTTAACGTCGATGGACGAGACTTCAAATCGGTGAAGGAAAACATCGTGAAGAAATGGTCCATTATAAGACCTCTCATATTGTATGGATCGAAGTGTCGGGCTAGTAACAAGATGAATAAGTTTCCATGGCACACAGCACTAATATGAGTGTTGATATGGATATGTAGTGTTTCAAGAATGGACAAAGTCAGGAATGAGAATGTAAGAGGGAGTTTTAAAGTGTGGCCAGTGGTAGAGAAGTTGAAAAGGAATCGTTAATGTATGGCATCGCTATGGACATGTCATGAGAAGAGAGGAAGCATGTATGGCGAGAAAAGTAATGGATATAAATGTTGAAGGATGGAAAGGGAGAAAAAAGTCATAGAAAACATGGATAAAGTGTGTGAGGAATAAGATAAAGAAAAGAGAGTGAATGAAGAGATGGTGGCTGATCGAGATTATTGGAAAAAGAAAACATACTTCGCCGATCCCAAATGCCTTGGACATGAACATGATGAACATGTCCCTACCATCTTGGGACACATCGTCACTTAACATCAGGTAAGAAAGATTGTGGCCATAATGATAAACACCTAATAAGGGACTGCTCAAGTATTACGTAACGCGATTTTGAAGACTTTTGACCCCCTACTCCCCACGTAACGCGCCTAAACATTATTCTGTAGCACCCCTCCCCTTTCTTAAACGTTACATAAGGTGATACCCAAGTGTCGATCATATCTAACAGTCATAATGATGTTCTACCTCCTTCTACTAATAAACTCTTAAAATAACACAACTAACGTAATATAATATAAATATAAAATAATGCAACGATTTACCAGACCTCAAATTGCGTTACGTAATATTTGAACGGCCTCTAACTAGAAAATTAATGTTACCGAGACCTATAAAGCTTCGTACGAATGTGGTTTTCTTACCTGCATTCTCCGGTGCCGCCCTTCTGGAGGTCCTCGAGGAAGGAATCGTATTCAGCGTTACGTCCGCCGACCGTCTCGACGTCGATCTGTTTCTCGTCGCGGATGTAGAACACCACGTAGCGGTGCTTCTTGTCCTTTTTGATCTCCTCGTACGTCGTTTTGCAAGCGTCCGATACTGTCACACCAGACGCCTGGAATGGTGGAAAAATAATTTATTTGCACGAAGAAAAATTACAAAATATATAATAAAACTAGAATTTGCATCCGGCTCCGGTCGCATTAATATAGATAATCTATGGAGCGGTTTAGGGGTAAATCGTAACAAACTCACTATCGCGTTTATAATATTAGTAACGAAGTAAAGATAGTTCTGAATCTTTTCAGCAAGTATAAAATTTGGACAATTTTGTCTGTTATGGCTTAAGTTGGTGACACGCCAAAGTTAGATTCACAAGTTCAAGTGTTGAAACACACCTATAGGTATTAGAGATTAATAGAAGTATAAAAGCCGACTCTGGTCTCTTGCAACACGGGAGTATGCCTGAGCCCGGGGAATGCGTTTATGCATTGCGATGAGGAAGTTCGTCAAAATGGGATGTTAAACACCATATCAATAAAAAACAGGCGTTAGTTAACTAGGCAGGTATTAAAAAAATGCCCATGATCATACCAATTATTTTAATTCTAAGTTGCACAAGCGAAGCCGTAACAAACTAACATACGCATTTATTATATGTTTTAGCATAGATTGTCAACACATACCGTGTATAAAAATAAAATTCGTAAAAAATTGTTATCCTAACTTTCTATATCAGTTTAATATCGGCAGAAGATTCTACATTATAGCGAATATAAGAGTTAATACAATGTTCTGTGAATAGTGGTGACTAGGAATATAAAAATGTAATTACAGTCACTACTGAGATGTTTACTATGACCTTTATTGATGTCAGTCACTGTGACGTAAGCATGTAATTAAATTAGATAAGTGTAATTAATTAAAATGTAATAAAAAAACACTTAAGTATAGTGTTCAGTATCGATAATTATTGTCTATACATGTAACGATTTAATGTTTAATTAGAAGGAATTCGTGCCAATGTTGCGAAAAACATGCAATCGGCAATCAGGTCACGCGAACGATTCTAAACAGAGGCGTTTAGCCACAAACTAAACTGATACAGAAACAAAGCTCCGGCTGAAACTGAATTTTATTGTTGATTTACTACTGACATTATTGTATGAATTTCCATTGGAGAAATTTAATTAATGCATTTATTTAACAACTAGCTTGTGTCTACGACTTCGTTCGCGTTTTTCTTACCGATCGTATGTGATTATGAAATCAGTTTTTAGTGTCTACAAATCAATCGGGCGTATATTTTTGAGAATCTAGTGACGAGTGAGCGGTAAACCGTATCTACATATGTGTATGCATAAAGTACTGAAAAACGTCAGTTAAGAACCCTGAATTCAATCAATGTCAGTACCGAATCTAATGTCAGTCAAAACAATTATATAAAGTGGTGGATTTACCAGTAGGCTGGAGCCCAGAGCGGCAAATTTTGGATTATTAAGTTTTTTTTTTTTTAGAAACTGGTAACATTTATACTTATATCTAAATGTAGCTAGATAATATGTTTCACCACTTAAATCTAAGTCTTACATTTTTTTTTCAACAATTTACGTAGTTGTATGTGGAAAATTGTAGAGGTAGGTAGCGACGTCAAAAGTGTAAATCCGCCACTATGTGTGCTTGTCAAACGATCAACTGGACCGAAGATATTCATGTTCGTATGTCCATTCACCGTAGTTCGTGTATGAAGCTGACTTTCTGTAGCTGTCTATTTTGTGGTTTTAGCGGAGTATTTCTAGCGTTGTAAATGAACCGTATTCTTCGTTTCTTACGACGCGGCTCCCGAGGCGCGGCGCTTTTAGCGTCACGTCCCACTTCTAATTCGGGGGCCGCCTCGATGCACTTGATTTTACATTATATAAGTAGGCGGACTATGCCACTTCCTTCACGAGGATATATTACTAGATCAACGACAGATATAGCTGACCTTAATCTCGACTGTGTTTGATCGTAGCGCAATGTTTTTGCTTGAAAGAAAAAATATAGCAATTCAAAAACGAGTAAACTGTGTTTTCTCTTAATATTTTGTTTAATCTCGTATAAATGCTGTGGGTTCGAAAGCCCGTTGCTAAATGTCCGTTGTTTGTATGCTTATTTATACTTGACATTGGAAAATTGCCTACATAAGCAGATGGCAGAAAAAAAACGGTGTGCAAACACCACACGAAAGCTCTTTTGCTTTCTCGTCATCTCAAGTCAACTTTACCGAACGAACGTCACACAAAAAAGTTGCGGATTACAATTCCTAAGCCTAAAAAGTTTCACTTTTAAAAATGTTTATTATAAACAAAAGAAAATTCTTCGAAAGTAAATTTCCACTGTATTTTTGTCACGAATAGCTAGCTGGCAGTAATATCATGTTCGTCCTCTTTTCCGTTTCTATTGAGAGCCCTAGTTCCACTAATAACAACTTTAATAACAGTGATCTAAAATATTAATTCGCGCAATCGTAAAGTATGGCATTGTGTCCGACTACCATTTACATAGTAATCAAATTGTCGCAGTGACCTCATTATGTTTTACTGGGGTTCTAGATTTAGCAGTCTATATCCAGTAATCAAAAGGCTGGCTAAACCGGCATGACGGCGGTGACTGTCAGTCAATTTTCATTATCATTTTTCCTAGATTGTAATGAGCTCACCCATATGCTGTTTTCTTATATTCTAGTTGACTGCGACTTTTTTCGCGTGGCACTAAAATCATTTCATATTTTTGCCCCTTTTTCTAAGTTTCTCAATACAGCTTTGCTCCTATTGGTGGGAGCGTGATGTTAAATAGCCTAAAGCCGTCCTCAATGATTGCTCCGTCAAAATGAGAAAAAAATAAATTGAAATCCGAAAGATAAGTTTCTATGATTAGCTAGTTCAAACAAACAAATATTACAGTATTAATATAGTTGGACATTACGAATATTTTTCACGAAATAATCGAGAAAAATAATGTTAGAAGACATTACCGAACTGGCTTTACTATATTTACCTTCAACAAACCGAAAGTCTCAGTAGAAGAAAAACAATCACTTCTTTATTATCATGTAAGTCCTGTCATTTTTCAAATAAGCTAATAACTCAACCAAGTAAACCACTCAATCGCGTTGAGGAATAAAATAAGATTCTGGTTGATGGAAAAATATATTTTATGTAATTAAAAGTGTCCTATATGTTGACCTTTAAGTTATCAGCGTGGCAAATTTTGCCAAAATTTGTACAGTAGTTTCAGAATGATGTACGAAGAAGGTGACTAAAGATGGACTGGCAACAACTAAATGGCACGATAGAAGTGAAACATAACTGTATCTCTGTCACTTCCAAAGGCCACCACGAATCGACTTCACCCTAACGAGCGTCACACAAAAGGGTTGCGGATCATAATTATAAGGAGTACCACTTTAAAAAGTATATACAGATTTTGCTTAGTAACAATTTTATTATATGCACAGTTTACCGTATCAGGCATTACCATTCGCCTTGAACATAACGTTGAAAGAAAGTTTCATCAACCCGTCACGCTCCCAATAATGCGTTCCGACAAGGTTCGTCTAACCTTTCACGAAATCACACTGCGTTGAAGAATATTTGAATTCATATCGTGTAGTTTTTATTACATATCGTTAGAGTTGAATTTCGTTTGGTAAATAAAACGCTTTATCGTGCTCGCTGGTTTGAATGTCACAGTGACTCACGAGGAATGCCGCGCTATCGGATTTTATCTCGACAGGTCAAAGGCGCAGCGGAAACTGCGTTATTTTTTCCGGCCGATTTACATAATTATATGAACATTTTCGACGCAGACCGACTGGCAAATGTTGATTCGATAATCGGTCGTGTTTTTTTTTTTATATTTTAAAGAATTTCACAGCTTTCGTTTGAGTTGATGTTATCATTTTTAGAATAACAACAAAAGTACAAAGTATAGTGTAAGCTTTGTATAACAGATACTAATGGACTGTACTGTTTATGGACATTTGTCTTTAGGCGCAGATAACAATAATCAATATTGCATAAGAGTAATATAGTATGGACAATATGGTAAATCACAACCAAAGTCATGTAATTTTGATGTTTTAGAAGCTTCTCCTTAAAAGTGTTCTTAACTGTTCATGTTAGTTAAAAACGGCACATATGAATTATTCATGGAGGTGTCTATCCTTAGTATTATTGTGGTGAAAAATACCTTTACCGACTTCCTTATAATGTCTAACCGCAGTGCCTGTGCAGGCCATGAGAGGGGCGACTAATACACATGTGAAAGCTGTCCCTTGTCTCTAGCAATACGGGGGATTTGAGAGTCAATCGTCGGTTTTAAGAGGTATTCGTAGGTGCTTGTCACCGAATGAGTTGGCGTACGCCCCTTTTGCTTAGGTCTGAGTCCGGATATTTCCTTTATACATTGTGAGTAAGTCATTACATGAATAGTTCTACCATGTTAATAAAAAAAGCAGGTGGCCCGTGTGACAAGGACCGTCATGTACCTGCTAAAAATACACCAAACAGCGACACACAAACCTCCGTAACCCTTCTTCAAACTTCTTCTAGTTCCATCTCTATAGGCGATAAATTCGACTTAGTGTCAAGTTATAGATATGTCAATACAGTACAAGGCCCAAGAGGATTATCTTATGTATATATATAAAATGAATCTCTATTTCCCTTGGTCATCGCATCACGCGTGAACGGATCGAACAATTTCGCTAATTCTTTTTTTGTTGGGTTAATTATTGTCAAGACAAGGTTCTCGTGAAAGAAAAATTAAGATAGTTAAAAAATTAAGATAGTAAATTTAAAAAACTTAACGACAATATTAATTTTACATAACTAGCTGCAAGTTGTCATAGAGCATTACAATAATAAACTCTATGTTTTTGAATAATATATATTTTTTATTAATTATACCAATTCGAATTCAACGTCTGTCGAGTCAGCTAGTACAATATAAAATTCTCGTGTCACAATGTTAGTTGCCGCACTTTTCTAAAATGATCAATCACTTCTCACTCACTTGATCAATTATTATGAAATTTTGTATCTATATTCGGTAGATCTGAGAATTAGCCGTAATTTATTTTTTATAATCCTAAGTGATACAGGTCCATCCCAAACATATATTTTTTTGTATTTTATTTCCAATATAGTTATTTTATTTTTTATGATGTGTCATTAAACAGTACATACAACCCTAAATTTCCACCCTCGTCCTCTAATTTTTAATACAACCAAAGTATTCACTAGAAATAATTTATAAGACAGAACAACGTTTGTTGGGTCAGCTAGCAGTTCTATATAAATCTAAGTAGAACATGATTTCATATTCTTACATCTACTTAAAAATTATCACCAAGCTTCCATGCTTACCGTGTTGTGATCAAACATAAACATACCAAAACAATACTGCCGCAACAATCGTCAACTGTTTTTAAATTTATAATGTGTGTTTGAACAGGTGTCCAACGCAGTCGTGTGTCATGTTTTCTATATTGAGCAATCGAATTAGTATTACGCATATAAATTCCCGGCAGCAAAAGAGATAATAAGAACGTATTAGACGATAGACTTTCAACATGAGGGAGGTAACTGACTGGCGATTCTAGGCAGGTTGTCTTTTGACGATCGCTAACGCATTCTTAAGGCAAAAAACATTTTTGACGTCTCACTCCACGAATTTTGATGCTAAATGTTATCGACACACAGGCTGAAAACATGTTTTTTTTTATCAATTTACTTGCACTAACAGATCGCTTAAAAACAGATTTTTTATTTAGAAAACATGTGTCAATATTTTTCTTTATCGTTTGTTTTTTTTATATACCGTATAGTTGTAATGTGTGACTTTTACATTTTATTTTTATTTCTAATTATCATAAAATCATCACCTGTTATATAGATTGTGCTTAAAATGATATGGTTATTGAGGTTTATATAATAAGGTGTATCCTGACTCTAGAATAATTCAAGCGAAAAATAAACAACAACTATAATAATAAATGATATTTTCCTCGGGGCATCGATATATGACGGTATTTTTTATATTCCTTTGTGTAAATTTATGAATTATCAAGTAAAAGTGCGCGGAGTTACGATATTGATTAAACAGATAATCTTCTGTTATCGTAATCACACGAATTATTTCAATATTACGCTGAATCATTTGTCACAATAAACCTTGTATGATCCAATGATGCGAGGTGGTAAGTAACGGCCTCTGTTTAAAACCCCTAAATGCATAACATTTTATAAGAATTATAAGGATTTGTTTAGCGCCATGGCCACAATCTGATGTTAAGAGATGATATGATCCAAGATGGTGAGACGCTAAGCCTAGTGGAGAACTAGCTCAGGAGGAAGACATCTATAGGTATTTGGCGGCAGATTTTCAAGGATGGTAAATATCCACGCACGCCTTAGAAAAAGTTCTACTACCACCATGGTATGGTTTTATCACATGTATTCCTTTACTGAAAACGCTGGCTAATTGCAGGGATTCATACTCACGTCAATTTACGCTAAATCCGTACAGTCATACTGAGCCGTCATTGCTTTAAGTTTATTTCGACACTACACTAAAAATAAAAAATAATCATAGATAGATTACTAGATGTTAATTGATTGTTTAGTGCTTACTCTGAGATGTGTATTAAGGAGTGAGTTTTTTACAAAACGCTAAACGCTTTCTTTGAAGTAGCTGTTATTACCGTCAAACATGCGTAATTGAAAAATCCATTTTTAGTTCGTATTTTACGTTGTAAACAGGAATATTCGCAGGTTAATTGGACCTTTTAAAATGACTGCAAGTTTTCTAAATACGATGTAACTCTCGTAAGAAACTTGTCACTATGACAAGGTAAACTGACTACAGCCAAGTATTTTCTATGTTTTTGAGAGTTTTTTTATTAAATGCGACTAAATGATCAGACCAAGAGTTGCTACGTAGTTAATCCGTTAACGTTACTAAAATTAGCGAAAGGTATATCAGCTAAATATTTTAAAAAATATACTAAAAGATATTGGCCTGTCAAGGACTGCAGTAGGTTCTATACCAAAATTTGAGTCTAAAGCTACACTAGCAGACTCCTAGCAAATTTTGCTTTTTTTATTGTTTAGGTTTAGCGTTATGGCCATAATCTCACCTGATCTTAAGTGACGATACGGCCCAAGATGGTAGACACGCTAAACCTGTGAAGGAACTGGCTCTCAAGTGAAACTGCCGGGACACACCTATTAGTATTTGACGGGAGATTTTCAACTTGAGGGTGGTAGCTAGCCAGTCGGGCATCAAAAAAAGCCCTACTACCATGCTATGGTTTCCTCACGATGTTTTCCTTCACCTAAAACTCAAGCTCATTGTAGGTGGTTGGGTTCGAACTCACGTCCCTTGACGCAAAGTCGTACACGCTCCCACTGAGCTATCATCGCTTCGTGCTGGGCAGGAAGAAACACGAGGAGTGACTGTGACGCGCCTCGGAAAGGGGCCGCTTGAACCTACATTCGTGTCACAAATCCTGGGAATCGCTCAGTTTCCCACTCTACCACACGATGGATCCTATGCACGGTGAATCCATGGAGTGTTAAGAAGTTAGTCTCTATCTTAGTTCATATTGACACTATATATTTACAAAATATGCATTACTAGTTGTGTGTACGCGTCCCTGTTCGCGTGTAACTAAAAATTTATTTAATCATTTTCATAAAAAAAAAATCATATAATATCCTATGTTACTCAGGACTAATATAACATTCTAATGGTAAAAAATTTCTTAGGCTATCCTAAGAAGTATCCAGTAGTTTTTGAGTTTATTTGTTACAAATAAAAAAATCTCTTTATAAGTCTAGAAATATTGATGGGTTTAACTTTTATGGTTTTCATTCGCAATGGAGATTGCACGTGTCTCAGTTACTTTAAAATGTTTAACACTACAACCATGTCATATATTTAGAGCGTAACTAATGTGTAGACGGAATCAAAGTGAATGTAGAGACGGGAAAAAATGCATTTGAATGAAAGTGCATTTATGAAACGCCATGAACACGTGCAGCTTTGGGTTCACGCACTGTGTATTATTAGACAGGGCTCCGTTCGGCCAATGTCTTGCAGACGTGGTCTATTTTTATACTACACGCCGCGGGAGACAAATTCGTTTTAGACAGATAATATTTGAACGTGGGTATTATATCTTCTGAAAAATTGTCTCCGTTGGTTGCTCGGCGAGATTTCTGTACATTGTGAAACACGAATTTCTCGATGAAACCGATCTTTGAAGATTGGATCGCCTATTAAATAAAATAACTAGTCTTGCCCAGAAGTCAAACCTCGACAGTAATCACTAGTAAAATTTAATTTTTATTTAGTAATAGCAAAAAAATAACTATTTTTTAGATAACACTATACCTAGACAATAGCAGGTAAATAGAAAAAAGAAAATTATTTAAAAGACAGAAATACAGAGAAGAGAAGTAGGCAGATGAACCGTTTTGTTGTTTTAAAATAAATAATAAGAAAATTCGTTGACAAAACCAAAAAAAGTTAGTTCTGTGTTTACCTATTTTTGTATAGATTCTAAATGTTTATTATATTTATTTTTTTTAATTAAGGCAGTAGTGGAAAAGCCGTTGTGGAAACCTCACTTACCGTACAAAACTAACACTAATATAAGTACAAGGTAGGTTTTACTTGGATTTAAGATGTACCCTACCATTATAATAAGTTCTCGCAAGACCTACTAACATTGTTTCATTACATACAATACATTGGGGAGGATTTTTTATAGAAGAAAATAATAACATATCTTCCGGAAAATTACAAGAATCTGGCTGGCGAAACTGGAATACGCACTACGACTATTGCAAAAATTTATTTTACTGACTAAATATCAGTACTGAATTACCGTTGTCCACAGGTTCGGTTCTGGTTATTTATTCGGGTCGAGTTTTTTGTAGACTTTTCTTTTTATTATAATGAGCAGCAAACAGACCGGAGCTCCTTCTGATGGTTAATGGTTGCTGAAAATGTTAGCCTAAACTAGGACAAATATTACCCGTAGACCTAAGTATGACTAGGATATGAAAGCTGTTTCTTATCATAGTAGTATGATCACGAATTGCCATAGTGTCTCTTTAGTAAGGTATTTATCGTTGCCTATCCCCCGATAAGCCTTCACAATCCTCTCTAGTAATCAATCTGCCAGACATTTCAAGAAGAATGCAAATGTATTTTATATCGCCAACAAATCAGATAATGCTTCAAAGAGACACATGATTCGCTAATAATCTCGTTTTATGAATTCAATAGTCATCTGATCCAAGCTTTTATATTTCTGTTATGACATATTCACGTCAAGAATCAGGTAAATTATAATATAATACACAACAGCCAGATAAGTATAAAGGAAACAATACATTCTTTTGCATAATTTACATAAATTTTAAGTAATAAAGGCTTTTTTTGTGAATGGTCATGGTCGTTTAGTTATTCTGATCACAAAAACGTGTAAAGAAATGAATTATTCGGAAATCGCGTCCGCTGAGTCACCGTAGTACCGATTTAAAACTTGTTCTTTTGAATAATTTTAAATAAACAAAAATGCACTAGTTATCTGTACATATGATAAAACTGTAGGAGAGCTAATTTTTTTTTCATTAGGATTTTATATTTTATTTAAACTACTGGTTAGATTTTATGTATATGGTAGAGTCACATAGGCCCTTTTATCAGTTTAAATATGGGAAAGATATTTATTTTTAGCTCTCATTCACTTTTTAAGAAATGTTATGACTTAAATATGTAGATAAATGTATTATAGATTATGGAAAACTTAATAAATAATCATTATTTCGATTTTCATACTTTTGCTACTGTTCTATTTTTGAAGCACTATGCATTTAAGGGTTTGATATATCTAATAATATTAAGTAAGTAATTTGTGTTCATATATGTAATCACTTTCGAAATTTACATATTTTACTTTCCGAGTTAACTCAGGATATCTTTTTTTATTGGGAACTAAGTAAAGACTGTCGCTCACACATACTTTATGATACATCTATATTAAAACTATAAAACGAAAAAGTTTGTTTAAACGCGCTAATCTTAGGAACATTAGTCGGATTTCAAAAAATATTTTTGTATGTAATAGAGAAATCATTGAGGAAGATATTTTACATCACGCTACCATAAATAGGAGCGAAGTCTTATTAAAAAAGTTAGGCAGAATGGACAAAAACGATTTAATAAAATTTCCGGCGAAATTTCAGGTACATCTAGTAATCATATAAAAACGTTTCTATACTGTCTATTGTTAGACCAGAATTCCATGACGCAAACAGAAATAATAGCATGAAATTAATTTATTGTTTTCCGTCAACGTGCAATGTTATTTTCGGTGTTGACATCCACAAGCGATTTATTTGACACGATGTTGGAAACATGTACCGTAATGCTAAAATGCAATTCGACATAGTATAAGCTATGATAGTTCTATAAAATGTTATTTACGAGTCAGACTGCAGATCAGTCCCTGGCGATCTAATAAAAGTAAAATTAGAGGAAAATTTTCCACCAAACCGTTGGAATATTCGTAGTCAATCTATATTAATACTAGTTCTGCCAACGACGTTATTCGCGTAGAACTAAAACTTATTTATTATTTTTTGCTGAATGTTGTAACTTTTTCAAGATAACTTTTCTATTGCTAATAACGAGGTGGTGGTATAAATAGCCTAAGCCTTCCTCAATGATTACTCTATCATATACAAAAATGATTTTAGAAATCTGACTGGTAATTCCTAATATTAGCAAACATATCAAACAAATAAACTTTTAAGCTTTATAATATTAGATTAAGCGTTAATTCGTTTTTATTTTCTTTTGAGATACTAGTGGCATTTCTAAAATCTTTTTGTATTTGCTAGAGTAATAATTTAGGAAGGCTTTAGGATATTTAATATCATGCTACCACCAATAGTAGCAAAAATGTATTGAAAAAAGTTATTAAGACGGGTCTAAATAATTTAATAATTTTAGTTCCACACAAATGAATTCGTGAACAAATTCGAACGAGCTAGTGTTATTATAAAAGAATAGATAGAACTAAATATATATTTATAAAAATATAATTTGTACATATTGTGATATGATTTACGCACGAGGTTATTGTCTGTTTTAGGACACTTTATAAATCAACTGGTGCATAACATACTTCCTTGAACGCCGAGGCGATACTGAAGTTGGAGTGTGCTAATCGACACAAAATCAGCGTGCTACTTTCAGTGCGCGTATGCCGTATCCGCTCATTTTTACTTATAATACTCTATGGTTATAATATAATCATTAATTCTATATACCAAAGTTGTGAATCACATACAACCGGATACAGTTTGATTCAACACCGAGATTCTAGTTAATTTAACCGTCATATCGTGTGAGTCAGTTGTTAAGTATTATTTAAGTAGTCTAGTAAGTTTTTTATACATTTTGGTAATGATACTTGATGACAGGAGTTTATCTGATAATTTCGGATGTACGTTTGTTCATAACTTCTCGCTACCTAAATAATTTTTCAATCTTTCTTGATGTTATGACAATCTACTTAGGTATGGTAACACGCTAAGATTGAAATTCAGACTATCAAGCGAAACACAGGTTCTAGAAGACAGATTTTCAACTTGAGGTTATTATGTTGTACCTAACCAGACGAGCTTTATTTACGCATATAGTTTGTATGGTATAATGTTTTGGATTCATCACAATCTTTTACGTAATCGAAATCACAAGCTATGGATTTCAATACTTGCCCAATTTTTTTTTTATTCCTTAAACATGAATTATTATTGATTTCCAACTAACCTGATTTTCTAAATATATTTTTTGTTAACGCAGTGTATGACAGATCCTTTGCCCACCTAATACGCTACTATCGTCCGGTAGAAGGAACACAAATTTGCCCTTTAGAGCGACTGAATAACGCACATGACAATTCTATAAATCAAATGATTCACATAGACGCAAAGGCGGCCATTCCATTTATTCATACTCCGAGAGTTATATTAGGCAAAATTATTTGCCATATTGAAATAACATCTTCTGGACAACTTACTAAGCACGACCTGTCAAAATGTTACCCCTATCTATTTACAGTATCATTTCCTCTGTTTTGGCACTTTTCTACGAAATTAAATAAATAGTAGCCATCGCCCATCTACTAGATTGAAAAAAAAAAGACAATGAAATCCAAAAACTAATTACATTGGAACCATGAGTGAACGTTTCCGTTTTGAATGGTCATAGTCCTATCCAGATAATCTTAGTAGTTTCAACATAATTGAGCGCTAAATAAACTGTATTTTCCTTGTATTATGTACAAATAGATAAATATAATTACATTAATCAGTAGTCTACGTAATATATTAATCTATAAGCATACACGCACCAATGATCTATCAACATAGTTTGTATACGTAATTGTATCTTTATTTGTGTTTGTTTTAGATTTTAGGTGGTGGTGCGAATCAACTTTGAACTATATGTGGGTTATTGGTTAGCTTGTATGAGACTAACAGATTTGTAGGGTGCTTTTAATTAGGCCATAGACAAAAAAACCCTGATATCACATAGTGTATTTTCATGCATACAACCTTCTACTCTGAAGCGATAATTAGCACGCTCTCCGCCGTTAAACCGGTTCGTACACTGAATCCTGCCTACAGGTTGAACTTACAACATAAAAACCAATGTAATTAAAAGCTAAGAGTAATAATACCTTTGTTGTAAAGCCCATATATATTGGATTTGAGAGCCAGTTTCTTTTATTAGGCATAGCGAAAAGTAAAGAAATGATTGTGGACAAATGCTATTACATACGAGACTTCAACAGCTCGTGATAGTCAAATCTGTTGGTAATATGTGGTTAAAGTATTGAATAAATATATATCGAGTCTATTTAGCAAAATCTTCAAATGGTTTTTTATTGTAGCCTATTAAAAAAAATATAATTGTAAATTAGAAATAATATGTTAATAGCCACTATTTAAATAGATAATCATTTAGGTATGAAAATCATATTTTTTTATAATGATATAATAAATCTCTTTAGTTAGGAATGAAAAACTCTTCTGTAAAAAGTGCAAATTGTCGGTTACGATGTTTCTTCTGAAGGCTCGACATGAATACCCACAGATAATACATAATACAAAAAAAATAAAAAAAAAAATAATACAGGTTCATATGTTCTCGCCAATTTTAGATCGCATTATATTATATAAACAGCATATTATCTAAAAATACCTAAAAACGTATGTTATGCATATATATTAAAAATAACCATATTTAAATTTAGAGTGTCGTCATACTTCTAGAAAAACTTGGTACAATATTGAAAGGAAATTTACATAGCATTAACATAAAATTGAATAAATGAAATAAATTTAGATTTAATATTATTAAAATACAAGCTGACAGGAATATACAAGCAAATATAAAATCGTGTGTATAGTTTTCAAGTGAAAGTTCCCGATATTATATATAACTTTTTTATCTATACAAAAACAATTAAACGTCTCGATGTACCCACCAATTTTAATACAATTAAAAGTCCCGCTTCCTTTGTGCGCGTAAAGCGTATCTGAGCAAAAAGCGAACCAAATAAATACCTAGAGAACAACTACAGTTACACAGATACTTTTTAAATCATTTATAAATTAAGTGTACGTGGATAATTAAATTGACGGTAATGCAGAGGGAATAAATACTAACTAAAGAAAACAAAAATCCTATTTACAAAATTAATTAAGCATTATAAAAGCACGATCGTTGCCGACATATGATGTGTGACAATTAAAAAAAAGTTTTATTTAGATAAAGAATAATGACAATGTACTGTGATTTCGCAAATATACTCCAAGTTGAATGACCTCAGTCACATCAAGTCCGTGTCGACGGCTGTCATGCGTCATTCCCTGACTGACTCAGGTGTTCCGGAGTGAAACGTCACGGCTACATAGGTGAGTAAACTCAAGGGCAGATTCAGACTCTAGTCTCTCACCTGACGTACAAATAAGGACAATAAAGGTTACTTCTTTTTTTATAATTTTGTTTATTGTCCTTGATTGTATTCGATTTTCCGCTTACTCTTTATAGATTTAGCGTAATGGCCACATTCTTACCTGATGTTTACTGACGATGTGACCCAAAATGGTGGACCCATTAAGCCTGGTAAGACTGGATATCAAGTGCTTCTTCTCAGGCGTGAATTAGAAATATCTAGCTATCATCCTCAAGTTGAAAATATACCGTCTAATACCACGAACCAGTCTCTCCACTAGGCTTAGGTAGTCCACAATTTTGGGTCAATATCGTCACTTAACATTAACAAAGATTGTGGACATAAGGTTCAACATGTAAAGTATTGAAAAAGGCGTCAACGCGTACTTTTAGTACTGTTAAAAAGCGAAAAAGTTTGAACGCTTTCTTACCAACTACGGTCAGATTATAAATATTATATTTGTATTGATTTGGCATAATATATTAATTTGGTATAAATTCAAATTAATTAGGCTACTTAAACTGACGCTATCACTATATAGTATCGCTATATAGTAGGACTAAATATGTATTGAAAATCGTTACAAATACATTTTAGCTCCACGAGAACGAAGTCGCGGATACAGCTAGTAAAGTATTAAAAACCACGCTGTAATGACCGTAGCAGAAATCTATATACATACTGGCAGATCTTAAAACATGTATAGTCGGTTCATAGTACATCAAGTTGCAAAATGATATCTATATTTATCGTATCATGACAGCATCGACTGCTATTCTTAGAATGTAACAAGCGCCAACATTTTGACTTTACCCGACACGTGTTAACGCGATTAGAAAATTACGACATTGAAAAAAAAAAGCCGTGAAAATCGGCCAAACACTTTCAGATGTAGATCTGGCGTATGTATCTACCGTCCTTGTATATTTTGCGTTGGCGTACGGTAAACTCTTTCAAACGCAATATTGTCTTTAAATCGGTTTCAGCTATAAATCAGCGCCGTTTTGGACACCTCAATATATGCTGAACTGTACGCTTTATCATAATAACAGGACATGCAGTCAATTGAAAATTGTTTAATTATTATTTTTTATGTAATGGGGGCAAACGAGTAAGCGTTTCACCTGATGGTAAGTGATCACCGCCGCCCGTGGACAGCCACAACACCAGGGGAATTGCAGGTGCGTTGCCAACCTTTATTGGAGGGACTGGTTTTCAAGTGCAACTACTGGATACCTCTTGTTAATTGGCGGCAGATTTTCAACTTGAGGGTGGTAGCTAAACAGGCGGGCATTAGAAAAAGCCCAACAGCATTCAAATAATTTTAGCCCGTTTTTGTAACTTTTTTCAATACACCTTTGTTCCTATTAGTGGTAGCGTAATGTAAAATAGTCGAAAGCCTTCCTCGATAATTGCTCTATCAACTACGAAACGAATTATTGAAATCCGATTCGTAGCTCCTAAGATTAGCCTTGTTTATTATGAGAACTGTTTTCATTTTTTCTTTTTGTATAAAACGTCACTCAATGATAGAACACAAAAATTGTTTTTATTTTCTACACTCTCTGACAATCTGTCTATTGCGAGAGCATAATATAAAAAAAATGTTTTTTTTTTTAACTATTGTAAAACCGTTAGTACGCGTATAGATTACGTTATAAAAAGATAAATTAATAGTTTTTTGATAAGCTTATTTTAAGTATAATTTCTTTCTTTTTTTATGTATAAGCGATTAAAATTTTAAATTAAACAAGGAAGAGTTTTTTATTGTTTATTGATACCAGATTATTAATAAGTGTAATTTAAAATTACAATTAATTATTCATCTTAATAAGTTTTAATAATTTATCAACAAAAATTCTGCAATTATAAAAAAAACAATCAATGATCAAAACCCCCTAACGAGGTAAAATTATTAAACAGGCATTTTTTTTTTTGCTTTTAGAGCTTGCTATAATCAGATAAGTCAGAAAATTCGGAGTCAATGATGTCTCTCTGTATATTATTATTCATAAAGCGGAAAAGTTTATTTGTTTGAACGCGCTAATCTTATAAATTACAAAACGGGAATAAAAAAATACAATAATAACACAAAAAATTATTTTGTATTTCATAGTGCAATAATTGAGGAAGGCTTTAGGCTATTTAACATCGGGCTACCATCAATAGTAGCACAGCTGTATTGAAAAAAGTAAAATAAAAACTGGTTCAAATGTATAAAGTTAATGTATAATTTAGCTTGTTAATGGTAACTTTTACACATAAAAATAATACTTTTGTGAAATGGTATCAAAAGAGTTACTCCCTTGGAATAATGTGACAATTACATTGAACATTTAAAAAAGGTTTTTTATAGTTACTAGTTATAGCGTTATCACCACAATCTCACTTGATGTTAAGTAACGATCTATCCCAACTTGGTGAACACGCTAAACCTGTGGAGGGACTGGCTCTCAAGTGGAATTGCTGGAACACGTCTATAGGTATTTAGCTACATATATATTTAGCGGCAGATTATCAACTTGAGCGTGGTAGATAGGCAGGCGGGCATTAGAAAATGCCCTTCCACCATACAAACACAAATTTGTTTTATAGGTTTTATCGTAACAAATGTAATATAGGCATTTGAACGGTAAATTTGTATAATAAATGAACAGTATTATGTACTGATTCAAATATATAGCAAATGTTAATCATTAACTTTCATCGTTATTAAATTAAAAATCCCAAAAAAGTACTAATTATATTTTTAAATTTATAGTATTCTTGATCTTTTACTAATGCACTGTAATAACTCCATCGAAGTTTAATAACACTGTGTTATTTGCAAAAAAACAAAAAAAAAACGTTAGACTCAATGCATTGTGCGGTTTTGGAATTAATTATGAATGATTAACATAACTGTTTTTAAAATTAAATTTACCTAGGAACAAATGGTATTTTAGTCCATAGGATTAATTAAAATTTAACAAAAGTTTGAAATATGGTCTGTGGCAATGTGGAGTATTAACAGCAGCCGTGGTAGGTACCTATGGTATGGTATGGTAGGCTCTTAATGGGTTTTTATCGAAGCTTTTTATAGTTTACAGTTATAACAACTATCTTATCTGATAAGTGGTGGTCTCTGGCAATTCCGGAATTTGCGTTATCGCCGTGGAGTTTTGATGGGTAGCGTTAAGTGATTATTAGGTCCCGTTGAGTCACCACATGCCCCTCTCGCCTTGGCCTGAGCCCGGGTAATGAGTTAGCTCGTCGCGATTAAAGAGTCCGTAAATAATAGGATTTTAAACACCACGTTAATAAAAAAAATGGTGATAGCTAGCCAGGCGGGCATTAGAAAAAGCTTTACCGTCATACTATGGTATCATCCCGATGTTTTCCTTCACAGACAGCTCAAGCTAATTGCAGGATTCGAACTGACGTCCATTAACGCGGCGTTTATCACCTGATGAGTCTCCCACACGTCTCTCGTGACCTGTCCGGTGTAATTTGGCGACAGCAAGAACGCCCCTACATTATTTTACCACGACAACAAAAACACTAACACAAAACGTAATAATAACTACAAACTTAAATAAAGGCCAATACGAAACTTTGCACGTAACTATCAAGATTTCCAACAAATCATTTAGCGTAAAGCAAACCAAAGAAAGTCTAGACATTTTAAACGTGACCTAGATACGGTTAAGGTGATTCATTAGCACTGTAAATGATTCATACGTGCTGTAGTAGCGTGAATTGCGAGTTTATCTCTTCAACGGTGACCATGTATGGTGGCGAGTTATGTCCTTGCTTTGTCTATGCCAATGTCTTATGCAAGTTGTTTTTTGTACTTTATAGGTTCAGCATTTGACCATAATCTCGTCCATTGTTAAGTCATAATATATCGTGACATGTATACAGTACTTGTGGACTATAGTGCAAGATGGCAGCATGGTAAGCTTAGTGGGCCCAACTAGAGGTCAAGTGGAATTGCGGAACTATTATATGCTTGATACAAATATACTGTCAGGATGGTATTTTTTTTTATCCTAGCTTGGCAAAGTGACTGTACTTCACCTGATGGTAAGTTGTAATACAGTCTAGTAACAGTAGCGACTGCCGTAGGGGCAAATGTCTTTCGTCAGTCGCAACTGTCTTGCCGGCCCACTAAATGTTTCTTCACGCCTCGTTTAAAAGACCCCATATTATAAGAAGGAGGGAACACCCACATCGGCATTCGCCATGATACAGTCGATACATCGCGCAACACATAAAATATGGAAATAATAATTTTCATTAAAATAATGCATACCAATCTTTTGCGTTTCCTAACTTATTTAACTCATAAAACCAGTCATTTTTGTTTATTTATAATTCTAAATGAAAGCTCGTGAAGGACACAATTACAATTTTTTAAAAACATAATGACTATCGATACTACATATAGTCGCCAATGACAGTCCATGTATTAAACTTGCTTTTTTCGGTGAATCAAAAAAACCATATGAAACCATAGCGTGATGCTAATGCGTTGTTTTAATATCTGTCTGGCTAACTACCGCCCTGAAGTATAAAATCAGTGGTCAAGCACCAATGGGTTACTTAAATTAATGCGAAAAAGGTTTCAGGTCTCTGAAAGGGGAGGAGACATAGCCATGTGTTTTTTGATTCAGACCGAGTAAGACTCATACCTCTCCCGTAGGCTGTTCATATAAAAATGGGAGGAAGACACGTGAACGCATTTTACCCGCATTCTAAAAGCACTTATCGTTGTTCCAACAAGTACACTTGAGAACCAGAACTTTGCATATTAATATCTTGTGCTACAATACCCTTTAAAATGGTGTGAGGTTGTTACCACAACACTGAAACTATGATGTGTAAAATAATACTAGAATAGCCTTGAAAACTATCAAAATATACAAAAAAAAAATGAATGTCCATATACATACAGGTATAGCTATAAGAATCAAAACAAAATATTAATCAATGTTTCTTTGATTTGAAAGAAAGATAGCAGCTGCAGCTTCACATATAACAACATACCTCAAGAAATGTTTAAGGTATAGTAAAAATAAGGCCAGAGATACAAGAATTTACTATCTTTCATCAATAACTATGCACATTAATATGGAAAAGCACAATGAATCTTGTATAATTAAACATTACTGGATTGATTAACATTTATTACCATGTAATTTAAAAGAAGATTAGAATGTATCAATTTAAAAAAAACGAATAAATATATTATTACTTGTCCCTGAATACTAATGTGTATATATATATATGAATGAATTTTCTTTACAAGAGTTGCTTTTAAATGAGTCAATATTTAAACTAGAATTTATATAAAAATACAAACATGACAAATTTAGAATTGTATATTGAGCAGGAAAAAAACATTTTATATGTGAACTATTTATGCCTGCAACTTTGTCTACATGAAAATTGAAAATAATTTTTATATATTTTGCCAGTTTTGTAACTTTTTCCAATGCAGCTTGGCTTCTATTGACAGTAGCATGATGTTGAATAGCATGTAGACTTCCTAAATGATTCCTCTATCAAATACAAAAGTATTTTTGAATTCTAACTAATAGTTTGTAAGATAACCTACTTTATAACATTAATACATTTTAATAGTAATGGATACACTTTGTACTATAATATAAGGATATAAATTAAGCAAACTACATGACACTTTATTTCCTGTTACAATACAAGTAAATTCAAGAATTATATATTACAATTACAAAAATGTCAAAATAGTAAATCTTTTGAAGCTTAATGATGTTGAAAATAGATTATCAAGTAATAAATGAAAATGAAGCTCAATTATGAAAATAAAGATAGATTTTTGAACTCTTTTGTTTAACAAATATAGTAGACCACATCACTTAAAACCAGGTGAGACTATGGCTATAAAATTAAACCTGTAGGTTTAATGTATAAAAAGTGTTTCCATGAAACATTAAAGTAATGAGATTTTATTACCTTTATTATCTATGCTAGATAAAAAAGTGCACAAGCTCTGTTACCTATCAATAATTTTCTTGATATAGAAATAAAATTTATAACTTTCTACAAGGTAATATCTAGGGCTATTTACTCTGATCCTGGAAATTGCTTCTTCTAATAGGAAACTCGGAGCTCTGTAGAGAACATGTTACTATAATTATGAAGATTTATGTTACATGACCAAAGTTGTAAAGGATTTATAGTATTGTGTACAGATACTAAGGTGAATAGTGAACAAACTGACACAATTTACATAAACAAAACATAAAATACACATATTTCATTTCATTGCCTTTGTCATAATGAAGGCAAAATTTTATAGTAATAATAGAATGAATAACAAACTTTTATATATACCAATATATTCCTTTATAGATTTAGCATATTGACCACTATTTTAGGTAATGATAAGTGACAATGTGAGTAGTAATATATACTTTATCATAGGGGGAGTGGTTCTCAAAAGCAGTAGTTAGCTTCATATTTTTTAGGCTTGGAGTAGTTATGTATAGTTATATGGGTATTAAAAGAAATCTGTTTAAAACAATATTTTCTTCACCAAAAGATTAAATTCAAATAAGTCTGTTTATAACACTGCTTCAAATTATATGACATGTAATAGTTAAATATTTGTACATTTCTTACTTGGTTAAAGTTAAGGAAAATTACTATGATAAGAAGGTATATACATATTTACTATATTCAAAAGATTGACAACCTTATACATGTAGTGATAAGAGCTATACGTAAAACTGTCGTTCGTATCTAGATTTTGAGCATTATAATATATTTCTGACCTTGACTTTGTTAGGGCAATGCACCCAACATTTCACATAAATATATTTTATCGACTTTCACGTACGCAGATGGGTCTCTTCGCCCCAAAATAGACACGAAATAAAATGACAGGCAGCGCCGCGACCGCTATGCCTTATATGGGCAAAGTAAAATGCGATTGCGCGACGATGCACTACAATAAAGTTCGTTGCCCCCTATACGCCGTACAGTACTGATAACAAATAAGACCATAAAAGGGCACATGACAATCCATTATTCTGACATCTCTACAAAATCTTTCTGGACTGATCAAAAAAGGCGTTGCGGGAATAACCTTTCGATCATACGTGAAATTTAACACCTAACGTTAATGTATATCTGTTCAAGCCGAACAATGCTGTTTCCGGACAAGCTTTAGGCAACGGTCACAAAACACAACACGTGGCATACGATCACTGAACGGTGACATAAAATTTTAAAGGGAATAGGCGTGCAAACTGCGGTGGGTTGTGCGAAATATGGCGGCACCGGTCTCATAAGAATTTGTCATGTAACTGTGTTATTTATGTCAAAGTTATGGCACTCACATAACAGAGAAATAGAATGAGATCGTGACAACACTTATTATTTCTTTGACTTACCATTTTTTGATGTTAAACACGTAAAAATTGCACCACTAACTTCACCGACACCACGACAACAGCGACCGGAACGAGACTGTTCGGAAATTCGGAATGTTGGCAGTTCTTTTTTCACAGCGACCAATCAGCGCATGCGTCAAACCGAAAATCTGAGTCAACACACTATCCCTTTAAACGAAAGGCACAAAACACAATATCATTTATTGCAAACGAATAAAGTATATAATTGTAATTTCGTATAAAAGCTAGATATTAATTAAATAAATAATAAATAGAATATAACCCAATTCGATAGTATACAAGTTGACAACTTTCTAAAAATTGTAAACGCAACAGTAACGTTGATACCAAAAATATTATTTTATACTAACTGTAAGGAAACAAAAATGTTTGCGATAAAATAAACCCACTCTGGTCTTCTTAAGATTAGATACGTGAATACATCACTCTATTCGGTGTAAAGATAAAAATATATTTATACAATCAACCTTATTATGTAGTGACTCACTGGTGACTATATGCTTAAACCAATCATAATTTAGTTTTCAACAAATGCCCATATACGGACTGGCGGAAATAAATCATAGTTAATGATAGATTTGAAAATTGGCGGGGTTCATTACCATGATTTTAGTCGTTTTTCCTTAAATCATACTTATTTATGACTTTATTGCCTTCGTTTGGTAAATTATTATCATTGGTTATAGAAAAAAATTAATGTAGCTTAAATTTTAGTTGATATTAGTTGTAATTTGTTTTGTGTTTGTATAATACAATGTATTTTCAAAACAAATGTATTGAGCACCAAATACAAACCCTTACTACAAACAGATGTTTATGTTAGTTAATTAAAAAAAAAAGAGCTATCAAGTTAAATCTCGATCAAGTCATAATAGTGTTACTAGATGCACAGACTATTAGACTAGATTCCGAAACATTGTAGAAATTCGATATAGTTTTACCTACTACGCGCTGCTGCGAGCTGTTGTCGGCATTCTAAAAGCATTTTAAATTTATTTCTGGAGAAATGTTACGTGCACAGTACTTAACATAGAGTTAAATCTGTCGCAATTTCTGAAAAATTTTTGCAGTTAAACTTTTTGTTAATTAGACTATAAATTAATGTGAAATTTGTACGATGCGTCTTGTTTAAGCGGATTTCGATACATGAGAGGAACGAGAATTATGACGTACTTTTTTGTCTCTTACTTATTCAATCATTTTAAACATACTAGATTATACGTGCGGTTTCGCTTGCGTCAACATTGATTCTGTCAAACAAATCGGATAATGCAATGAAAAATTTCAAACAAAGTATACCCCTCTTGTAACCCTACTTCAAAAAAGGTTTTCTCGCGAAAAAGTAGCCTTCCACCGTCCAGGTCCCGTCTATTATTATTCCAAAATTCATGCTAATCGATTCAACAATTTAGCCGTGAAAGCGTAACAAAGAAGCAAACTCACTTTTGCATTAATAATATTAGTAAGGAAGTAAGGATTTTCAATCCTGTTATATGTACGATGCTGCACAAGCATTTTTTTATGGTTTCTCTAAATCGCCATACTTGTTTTATTAATATACAAAATGTAATACTTCTTAATGGTGTTTATCATATTACTTATTCTAAGTTCAATGTCTTAGAGAATGGGGCCTTGGAAACTATAAAAATTGCACACGTCTGGATTTTTTTACTAAAGGGTTAATTTTTTTTATGATAAAGAGCAGCAAACAGGTAGACGGATCATCTGGTGGTAAATGGTTACCGTCTCCTAAGGATAGCTACATTAGTTTCTAGATCCCGAAGGGGATCAGTTAGCACTTTGGCTATTTCTATTTCTACTAATAGCTAGTACCGCGTTCGATTTTCTCCTACCCGTTTCGGCAACAGCCAAAGCCGAAGTTCGTTCACTAGTGACACCCTTGCGCGAGTTGCCCCTTGGGCTCGAGCGCCCTTCGCGCTTGCCCCCCTAGTTCGGTGAAGCTGTAAAAGCCCATCAGGATAACAGTGTAGGTCCCATAAAAAAAATGGATAGCTACAACAGCAGGGGTGTTACAGCCTGAGGGTAATAGCTAACCATTAAACTGTGAGGATCGAGGATTACATGGATAACCGCCATAACTAAAACCATATGTGGCATCAACAATCCTCAGATCCTTGTCGGGTACTAGGCAGGGTGCACCGTGTGTTGGTGAGGTTAGCATGGGTAACTTAGAAGGTATTGGATACCAATTACACCCTAATATATTTTATATTATATTAACTGGCTTGGCGTATATTTTGATTTCCTAAGTTTTTAAAAATATTAATTGAATAAGGCAACTTTTTTTTATTAGCTTTCGACATATTTGTTTTACTAACTTATATTCTCTATAGTTATCGACGAAATCTTGATTTCATTTTAGTATCGGTTTTGTTTCTTAATTTATGTCATTGTATATTATTGAGCTTACAGAATATTTTTTACAATTAAAAATAAAGTACGTTTTAAAAAAATCACCTTGGTCAGATTTAAGTGCTTTTACGTTAAGTGTTGTTTGATAATTTAAAATGTAGTATGAAGCAATGCTTAAAATACATACATCCCAAAACCTCGTAATTAAAAATAAATTTCAAAAAGAGCATTTCTGTGTCAACGGACAGAGAATATATATAGCAACAGACCGTATAGCTAGGCGCGAAGACTTTTTGGCGGGATTTTGATCGGTCATAGAGTTATCTTTATCTATATACTTATATTTGAGAATAGTGTATTGGTGAAGTAAATTCTGAATAATGAGCTATCCTGTTTGACACAATCACTCTCTAGACAGTTTTAATACGAGAATCATCATCAAGCAGTAATATTTTAATAATGATAAAACGTTTTATTTGGTTGCATGGTCTCAGTACTTTTGCCATAAAATGAAAAAAAAAAAACAATAAAATAATGTGCGGTATTTTCGAATAGTGATGCAAATTAATTCAGTTTCCTTAGAAATTGAAAATTCGTATTACTTAAATAAGTTTTAATAGGTGCTTGTGTACCATACGATATTTATTTTAAAATGTGAAATTCATCCTTAGTTATTATTAATCATACTAATATTATAAATGCGAGTTTGTTTGTTACGGCTAAACTGCTCAATCGATTGTGATGAGTGTTAGTGCAGAAATAGATGGGACCCTGGCGACGGAGATTGGCTACTGTATCTGGCGAAAAACTTATAGCCCACTTCGGGCTAGAGGAACGAACTTTTTGTGTCATCCGAATAATAAAATCACTATTAAAGCGAGCGAAGCCGCACGTGAAGTATCGTAATATTATAAATACGAAAGTGAATTTATTTCTTACGCTTTCACGCCTAAACCGCTAAATCGATTATGATGAATTTTGGTCTATTTTAAAATCCATACATATCTATAAATAAATTGGCCCTGCAGACGGTTATTGTCTACTTTTTCTCGCGGAAAATGAATAGGGAGCGGTGTAAAGAGAGGAAAAAACATTGTATCAAACTTTTTATTGCATAATCTAATTTGCTTCATACTTTAGAGAATTACTGCTAATAAATTCTATTTTTTGTTACGTTTTTTATCCACCTGTATTGACTGTTGATCAACCTCCTGAAATAAATGATTTAATAGCATTTCATATAAAAATAATCTCTGTATCGATCGACAACCACAATTGGATGACAAAATCAATATTAAAGCAAGCACAGATGCGGGTAAAATCTAGCACGATATATTTGGAAACTTAATATGTTTTAGTCCCGTATATAGTACTATATTTTATATTCCTTAATATGTTTTAGTCCCGTATATAGTACTATATTTTATATTTCTTAATATGTTTTAGTCCCGTATATAGTACTATATTTTACCTGCGGCTTCGCTCGCGTTAATATTGATTTTACCAAACAAATCGGATAACGCAATAAAAAGTTTCAAATGAAGTTTATACCTCTTTGTACCCTGCTATTAATAAATTATTCGCGAGAAAAAGTGACCTATCACCGCCTCCAGGTTCCAGGAAAGCGTAAAAACAAACTCACTTTCGCATTTATAATATTAGTACGGATTCTCAGTACACTTTCATCACATTGACACTTTCATAACATGAAATAAAAGAGACAATGTATTTGTAATTTTTATTTAAAATGTATATGCATATTAACATATGTATATTTCTAAGCGTTACCAACATATTTATGATATCTTTTATACATGGTGTATAGGTTGGTCATTGTCATTTGACCCACGGTACCGGCCAAGGCTCTCTTCAAAAACGCCATAGCGTATGTGGAATCCGCTGCTTGTATGAGCAACGCGACGGAGTTTTCTAAATGTTGTCGAACAGATCGCGCCGGTGCTGTTTTCTCCAACAACGCACAAATATCAGCGACCGTATACGCTGCAATTCTTGACACGTGCTTTTTTCTTTTTGAAATCGATTGAGTCAATCTGAAACAGTATTTCTTTATCTAAAAATCTATATCTGTCTATACTTATAATAAATCTATAGAAAAGTCATTCCATTTTTTCCGTTTATCTGTTTGTTTGTGTATGCATCACGTAAAATGTACAAAAAACGAATGAAGTACGCAACTTTAAGTATTACTTAGTTTTTGTTTCATCGCAATCGGTTCACTCTTACAAGAGACATATTATACCATGTGACACGGCTATTGACTATACTCTTATCTAAGCGACGTGGGAAAAGTTTGTTTATATGAACGTGCTAATATTAGGAACTACCAGTCAAATTTCAAAAATTCTTTCATTGACTAAGTTTTGAGGCTATATAACATCACGCTACCACCAATAGGTGCAAAGCTGTATTGATAAAAGTTACAAAAACGGGCAAAAAAACATAGTAACTAATCTTTAGTTCCACGGGAACGAAGTCACAGCCACAACTAGTTCATATTATAAAGCGGAAATTTGTTTGTTTGAAGGCGCTAATCTTAGAAATACCACTAAGTGTGGATCTAAAATTTTATTCAATAATATTTGCCCGTTGTTTTAATCGTTTTCAATACAGCCTGGCTCCTATTGGTGGTAGCGGGACGTTTAATAGACTAAAACTTTACTGTATGATTGCTCTATTAGTTACAAAAACAATTTTTGAAATCTGACTAGTAGTTCCTAAGATAGCGCATTCAAACAAACTTTTTTAACATATATTAATATGGATAGGTATTCAACCAGGTGATGATCATTACCCGTCCCTGTCTTTATTTTATCCGGCATACTGCAAGAGGATGTATATAATTGAGTGTTTTCACCATTTTACCAACAAAAAAAATGGCTGATAGAGGGATCCAAAATCAAAATGGGAGTTGACAGTCGCGAATCCTCAATCAAATTAGTCTATTTTAAAATATATAAATTAGTTGAGTGTTTTCACAGTGTTAACAAAAACATGGCTGATAGAGGGATCCAGTCGCGATTCTTCAATCAAAGTAGTCTATTTTGAAATATATAAATTAGTTGGGTGTTTTCACAATGTTAACAAAAACATGGCTGATAGAGGGATCCAGTCGCGATTCTTCAATCAAAGTAGTCTATTTTGAAATATATAAATTAGTTGGGTGTTTTCACAATGTTAACAAAAACATGGCTGATAGAGGGATCCAGTCGCGATTCTTCAATCAAAGTAGTCTATTTTGAAATATATAAATTAGTTGGGTGTTTTCACAATGTTAACAAAAACATGGCTGATAGAGGGATCCAGTCGCGATTCTTCAATCAAAGTAGTCTATTTTGAAATATATAAATTAGTTGGGTGTTTTCACAATGTTAACAAAAACATGGCTGATAGAGGGATCCAGTCGCGATTCTTCAATCAAAGTAGTCTATTTTGAAATATATAAATTAGTTGGGTGTTTTCACAATGTTAACAAAAACATGGCTGATAGAGGGATCCAGTCGCGATTCTTCAATCAAAGTAGTCTATTTTGAAATATATAAATTAGTTGGGTGTTTTCACAATGTTAACAAAAACATGGCTGATAGAGGGATCCAGTCGCGATTCTTCAATCAAAGTAGTCTATTTTGAAATATATAAATTAGTTGGGTGTTTTCACAATGTTAACAAAAACATGGCTGATAGAGGGATCCAGTCGCGATTCTTCAATCAAAGTAGTCTATTTTGAAATATATAAATTAGTTGGGTGTTTTCACAATGTTAACAAAAACATGGCTGATAGAGGGATCCAGTCGCGATTCTTCAATCAAAGTAGTCTATTTTGAAATATATAAATTAGTTGGGTGTTTTCACAATGTTAACAAAAACATGGCTGATAGAGGGATCCAGTCGCGATTCTTCAATCAAAGTAGTCTATTTTGAAATATATAAATTAGTTGGGTGTTTTCACAATGTTAACAAAAACATGGCTGATAGAGGGATCCAGTCGCGATTCTTCAATCAAAGTAGTCTATTTTGAAATATATAAATTAGTTGGGTGTTTTCACAATGTTAACAAAAACATGGCTGATAGAGGGATCCAGTCGCGATTCTTCAATCAAAGTAGTCTATTTTGAAATATATAAATTAGTTGGGTGTTTTCACAATGTTAACAAAAACATGGCTGATAGAGGGATCCAGTCGCGATTCTTCAATCAAAGTAGTCTATTTTGAAATATATAAATTAGTTGGGTGTTTTCACAATGTTAACAAAAACATGGCTGATAGAGGGATCCAGTCGCGATTCTTCAATCAAAGTAGTCTATTTTGAAATATATAAATTAGTTGGGTGTTTTCACAATGTTAACAAAAACATGGCTGATAGAGGGATCCAGTCGCGATTCTTCAATCAAAGTAGTCTATTTTGAAATATATAAATTAGTTGAGTGTTTTCACAATGTTAACAAAAAAATGGCTGAAAGAGGGATCCAAAATCAAAATGGGGCTTGACAGTCGCGATTCCTCAATTAAATTAGTCTATTTTCAAATATATAAATTAGTTGAGTATTTTCACAGTGTTAACAAAAACATGGCTGATAGAGGGATCCAGTCGCGATTCTTCAATCAAAGTAGTCTATTTTGAAATATATAAATTAGTTGGGTGTTTTCACAATGTTAACAAAAACATGGCTGATAGAGGGATCCAGTCGCGATTCTTCAATCAAAGTAGTCTATTTTGAAATATATAAATTAGTTGGGTGTTTTCACAATGTTAACAAAAACATGGCTGATAGAGGGATCCAGTCGCGATTCTTCAATCAAAGTAGTCTATTTTGAAATATATAAATTAGTTGGGTGTTTTCACAATGTTAACAAAAACATGGCTGATAGAGGGATCCAGTCGCGATTCTTCAATCAAAGTAGTCTATTTTGAAATATATAAATTAGTTGGGTGTTTTCACAATGTTAACAAAAACATGGCTGATAGAGGGATCCAGTCGCGATTCTTCAATCAAAGTAGTCTATTTTGAAATATATAAATTAGTTGGGTGTTTTCACAATGTTAACAAAAACATGGCTGATAGAGGGATCCAGTCGCGATTCTTCAATCAAAGTAGTCTATTTTGAAATATATAAATTAGTTGGGTGTTTTCACAATGTTAACAAAAACATGGCTGATAGAGGGATCCAGTCGCGATTCTTCAATCAAAGTAGTCTATTTTGAAATATATAAATTAGTTGGGTGTTTTCACAATGTTAACAAAAACATGGCTGATAGAGGGATCCAGTCGCGATTCTTCAATCAAAGTAGTCTATTTTGAAATATATAAATTAGTTGGGTGTTTTCACAATGTTAACAAAAACATGGCTGATAGAGGGATCCAGTCGCGATTCTTCAATCAAAGTAGTCTATTTTGAAATATATAAATTAGTTGGGTGTTTTCACAATGTTAACAAAAACATGGCTGATAGAGGGATCCAGTCGCGATTCTTCAATCAAAGTAGTCTATTTTGAAATATATAAATTAGTTGGGTGTTTTCACAATGTTAACAAAAACATGGCTGATAGAGGGATCCAGTCGCGATTCTTCAATCAAAGTAGTCTATTTTGAAATATATAAATTAGTTGGGTGTTTTCACAATGTTAACAAAAACATGGCTGATAGAGGGATCCAGTCGCGATTCTTCAATCAAAGTAGTCTATTTTGAAATATATAAATTAGTTGGGTGTTTTCACAATGTTAACAAAAACATGGCTGATAGAGGGATCCAGTCGCGATTCTTCAATCAAAGTAGTCTATTTTGAAATATATAAATTAGTTGGGTGTTTTCACAATGTTAACAAAAACATGGCTGATAGAGGGATCCAGTCGCGATTCTTCAATCAAAGTAGTCTATTTTGAAATATATAAATTAGTTGGGTGTTTTCACAATGTTAACAAAAACATGGCTGATAGAGGGATCCAGTCGCGATTCTTCAATCAAAGTAGTCTATTTTGAAATATATAAATTAGTTGGGTGTTTTCACAATGTTAACAAAAACATGGCTGATAGAGGGATCCAGTCGCGATTCTTCAATCAAAGTAGTCTATTTTGAAATATATAAATTAGTTGGGTGTTTTCACAATGTTAACAAAAACATGGCTGATAGAGGGATCCAGTCGCGATTCTTCAATCAAAGTAGTCTATTTTGAAATATATAAATTAGTTGGGTGTTTTCACAATGTTAACAAAAACATGGCTGATAGAGGGATCCAGTCGCGATTCTTCAATCAAAGTAGTCTATTTTGAAATATATAAATTAGTTGGGTGTTTTCACAATGTTAACAAAAACATGGCTGATAGAGGGATCCAGTCGCGATTCTTCAATCAAAGTAGTCTATTTTGAAATATATAAATTAGTTGGGTGTTTTCACAATGTTAACAAAAACATGGCTGATAGAGGGATCCAGTCGCGATTCTTCAATCAAAGTAGTCTATTTTGAAATATATAAATTAGTTGAGTGTTTTCACAATGTTAACAAAAAAATGGCTGAAAGAGGGATCCAAAATCAAAATGGGGCTTGACAGTCGCGATTCCTCAATTAAATTAGTCTATTTTCAAATATATAAATTAGTTGAGTGTTTTTACAATGTTAACAAAAAAATGGCTGAAAGAGGGATCCAAAATCAAAATGGGGCTTGACAGTCGCGATTCCTCAATTAAATTAGTCTATTTTCAAATATATAAATTAGTTGAGTGTTTTTACAATGTTAACAAAAACATGGATGAAAGAGAGATCCAAAATCAAAATGGGGCTTGACAGTCGCGATTCCTCAATCAAATTAGTCTATTTTCAAATATATAAATTAGTTGAGTGTTTTCACAATGTTAACAAAAAAATGGCTCAAAGAGAGATCCAAAATCAAAAAGGGGGTTGACAGTCGCGATTCTTCAATCTAATTAGTCTATTTTGAAGTATATAAATTAGTTGAGACTATGGTCAAATTCTATATATATATATATTTAATGAGTAGAAAAACTAACGAAAAGTGAAGAATAAAACTCCCGTTCACCGCAGATCATACAGTACACGTTAAAAAAATGTACTAAAAACAAATCAATACTTACTTTTCGATATTATATGCAGTTTCAGCCAATTTGTCCTCGGTCGGTTTGTCTATTTCGATATGCGAGCTCGATCTTTCGCAGAGAGATATTATCAGGGCCCTGTAGCATTGCATATAATTCGGCCAACTGAAAACGCAAACATTTTAATTCAGAATAGTTATCTATATAATAAGTATAAAGGGGAAAAGTTTGTTTGTTCGAACGCGCTAATCTTATGAACTACACATCTAATTATCCTGTTTGTATTTGACAGAGCCATCAATGAGGAATGATTTAAGCTACTTAATATCACACTATCGCAAATAGGAGCAAAGCTGTGTTGATAAAAGTTACAAAAACTGGCAAAAAATAATATTATATAGTGGAAAAGTATGTATGTTTGTACGTGCTAATATTAGGAACAACCAGTAGGATTTTAAAACTTGTTTTTGTATTTCACAGAGCAATTGTTGAGGATGGCTTTAAGTCACTTAATATCTGCTTCTAACTAATAGAAGCAAAGCTGTAAAGAAGAAAGTTACACAGACAGGTAAAAATGATTAGGTAGAACTTTAGATACACGTGAACGAAGTCGCGAGCACAGCTAATACTCTATATTCTAATTAATAAAAATCGTTATAACTTCTATCCATTTCTGTGACATCATTTTTCATCTAGAAATGAAAAGAAAATAGTATTTCAAAGCCTAATACTTGAAAATGTTATAGTTTCTCAGTAAAGTGTATCACAAAAATGCATAAATTTTGTAATACTGTTATTTTTAATAGTAAAAATTAAAATTGTCTTTTCTTACTATGAGTTTATCTTTGATTATGAAGCGATGATAGCTCAGTGGTAGTGTGTACGGACACCGTGTCAAGGGACGTGGGTTCGAATCCACTTACAATGAGCTCGAGTTTTTGGTGAAGGAAAACATCTTGAGGAAACCAAAGCATGGCGGTAGGGATTTTTCTAATGCCCGCCTGACTAGCTACCACCCTCAAATTGGAAATCTACCGCTAAATACCAATAGGTATGTTCCGGCAGTAGCATTAGAGAGCCAGACCCTTTACAGTTTTAGCGTGTTCATTTTTCATCATCAATTTGGGCCGTATCGTCACTTAAGATCAGATGAGATTATCACCATAACGCTTTTATATTTATAGTTAATTTTTAGTGTTATAATCATAATCTCAACTTAACTTATTAACTATAGAAAAACACAGAATTTTTGTATTACTCATTTTTGCAGCATATAGTTATGCAAACATAAAATGGCGGCTATAACTTTATATATAAAATGATATTTCAAAATAATTTCACTCACCGATCCTCCAGCACCTCCTCTCGGGACACCAACAAGTTGTTTAATATTTTAATACAACCGTCGTAGAGTTCAAAATAAGCTTTAGAGGAAACATCACAGCGCGCTTGTGAGTTGGCAACACCCATAATGTAATGCACCATGTGTTGGAGGGAAAATATCGTGTCTATGAATTTGTAATCTAGTGATAACTGTATAAGATAAAACAACATTAAAATAGATATAAAAATTTCCCAAAGTCTTATTTGACAAGTATCTAAAAATCAATCCATTAATATATATTTCAAAGTTTCAGTGTCAATAGTTCGTAGGGCTAATTTAAATGCATAAAATAAAAGATGTAGATGTCGTGTATCCCTAATTCCTTACAAATATAATAAATGCGAAAATGAGTTTGTTTGTTTGTTACGAATTCATGCTTAAACTGCTGAATCGATTATGATGGATTTTTGTACATATATTGGAACCTGGAGATGGTGGTAATCTATTTTTTCTCGTGATAACCTTATTGGAAGTGGGACAGAGACAGAAATAAACCTTCTATGAAACTTTTTATTGCATCAACCGATTTGTATCACAAACCCAATATCAACGCGAGCGAAGCCGCGGGTAAAAGCTAGTACGATATATTTTTAACGAAACATATAATTACCTTTTTTGCATTTAAAATAACCTCAGTCAGTGTGTCCAAATGTATCTTTATTAATTCACACACTTTATCGTTAACTTTAATTATCTTCGTGATACTGTCGACGCCATTGTGTAAATCGAGTCTCTTAGGTTTCTTACTGGCAACACTATCGACGTCGTAATGTTGCCGCAACCAAGCTCTAAAATTTTTACACGAACCGTACATTAATTTTAACAGGGCAACACATTTCGGGCCGACTATGTTCGATTTTAGGCACTGGGACCAAATATATTTGGAGACTTTATACGACGTTAAGTGTGGTGATTGATCTTTTATTATTATTGTCGGCTTCTGAAACGGTATAATTAACTTCTTATTAATACATACCACTATAGTACAGTAAAGTATAGTACAGTACAATTCTAAATTAACGACAAATATCAAATTATGAGAAAATTTGAAACGAAGATAGCTTCCTGACTTCCTGCAATGAGTTTGAGCTTTCAGTGACTGGAAACATTGTGAGGAAACCATATCATAGTGGTAGGGCTTTTTCTAATGCCTGCCTGGCTACCAACCACCCTCAAGTTGAAAATCTGTCACCAAATACCTATAGATGTGTTCAGACAATTGCACTTGAGAGCCAGTCCCTTCACAGGTTTATCGTGTCTACCAACTTGGGCCTTATCGTCATATAAGATCAGGTGAGATTATAGCCATAATGCTCAGCCTTAACTATAAAAAAAAATATATGCTAAGTGGCGATGTGACCAAAGGTGAACCTAATGGTGGGACTGGCTTTCAAGTGTGAGTGCGGGACACATCTGTAGGTATTTGGTAGCACTATTTTACACTAGAAGATAGAAGCCAAACAGACAGGCATTAAAATAAGCTCTACCAACATGCTTTGGTTTGATCGCAATGGTTGTAGGTGGATTCTAAATTACACACTACGAACTGAGCTATCGTCTCTTCAAATACATTCAGATTATTACATATACATTCAGACAATACATTACATTTTACATTACATACAGATACATTCATTCAAATACATTCAAATCATTTTTATAGTTTGTATCTATATTTGTATTAATAAGTTAAATTTTTTACCTCTAACACAGCTAAAGCTGTTAAATCCCCAACGAAATTGCCCACAAAACACTCCACTGTTGTCAATTCACACAGAAACTTCAAGGCAACAGAGATGTCTTCCAGAAAACAAATATTTCCAATCATTCCGCTGTCGCTGTGCATCAAAATCATCCTGGTTTTAACACTACGCCATATACTGATGAAGAATTTATCTCTCTCTTGGAAAATATAGTGACTTTCAAGTTTTTTTATATATCTCATAATTACGATGATCAATTTTAGGGATGATTCTATATGCTCGGTTGTGGATGATACGTTTTGTATTGCCTCCACCTGAAATATGTATTTATATTATTATTACTAGCTTTTACCCGCGGCTTTTAATATAAATTTCGTCAACGAGTTCTGGATCTCCATAGACACAGGAATATTTATTTTGATATCTACTTCGCAAGAAAATAAAGTATCTTAGTGGTATTACACTATTCTATAACTTACAAAATCAATTTTTTTTTTAACAATTATATGGCATACAGGCCATTATTTATGGTTTATTTTATTTATAGGAAATATTTATCATAACTCTATCGAGGGACTAAGACTTATATTAATGTGAAACCAAATGTATTGTTAATAACAAAAATAATCAGATGAAAATAGCATGTCAAATAATGTTATACTTACAGCATTTTTAAAGAAATACTCTAAACCAGACCATAGACAGTCTAAATTTTTGATCTCTTCAGCATCCGTTGTTTCGCAATACTTGGAGAGAGTCAAAGAATAAGCTGCCATTGCGTTCAGTGTTGCCACATCATTACCAAAATCTACCACTTTGTCGTCGGTGTTACCCGATGCGTTGGGATTTATACTATCTTTAGGATTAAAATCAATGTTTTTAAATGATTTTAAAAATTCTTTATGTAATTTTTCTTGCAAGTCTGCTAATATTGTTCTGACCGCACTTGCGGTTATAGCCTTCTTCTGTTTTGAAATCAAAGGCAAGATTATGCAGCTTATTTGAAACACCGGATCATTAAAAGAATCTAAATTGGACGCACTTGTTCCTTTTTTCTTTAATAGAATGTCAACAATACTTTTAACAATTTCGCTATCGCCTTTAACTCTTTTAACTGCCGTTTCAAGAATACATTTTATTATTAACAAATTACTTGAAGTTTTTATTTTCAACGTTAATAAATTCATTAAATTATTCTCATTGAAAGAAAATATATAATCAACAGGGAATAATTTATATAAATCCGGAGGCTTAAGACTTAATTCATATAAACTTTGCACAATTTTATCCACGTTTCGACGTATTTTTTTGGTTTGGCAACACTTCTTTATTGCTAGCAGTACAAAAACTACGACCAATTGGTGGTTTTCTTGTAAATATGGAACTCGTAATAGCTTGATTAAATCAAGGCAAATTTTTATTCTGTCTTCAGTATCGGCTTTTAAAGTTAATTGAGAAAAGAAATCTTTTATTTTAATTTCTTTTGCGAACGTTTGCATATTGAAATCACTTTTGTTTAACGATTTTGTTAATTCTTCACAATTGTTAAAACATTTTGTAACAGTTTTCACTGTTTCAAACACTAATGCGTTTAGTAAAAGTATGTTGCTGCCAACTTCTTCTGATTCTATGATTTCCATATTTTCATTATTTAAATACGATTTGACCAAACCTTTGGCTAGTTGTTTACGTTGGCTTTTGTCTAAGTTTTGAAACAGCACTTTACTATATGAATTATTAGAGCCAATTATTTCAGTGTCGGCAGATATTTCTTTAATTAAATTAGTTTTCGTCAATGTTAATGACTCTAATAATGTTTCATCCGAGTCATGAACATATAATAATTCTAAGGCCATAGACTTTACTAAAAGAAGATTATCCTGAAAAGGTGAAATTGTAAACATATATTAAATTATGATTCATTGAGATGTCTTATTTCGGAGCAATAACGACAGTTCGTTAGCTCAGTGCTTATTTGGTCAAGTTACCATTAGCTGAATTCTACAATTGATAATATTTTTGTAGCACTTTGATAACAAACTTTTATTTATTTATGTATTAAGGTATACATAACAGATTATACACTATTACGAAAACGAAATCTTTGAGTATTACAATATTTTTTGGCTGGTTCATTATCTAATTTGAGTATGGACAAGTTCAGTTAGTTGTAGTAATGTACATTATATAAAGTAACATAACTATTCTAAATAAAATTTGAAATATGCAATAATATAATAACTAATAATATTTTAGCATTAAATGAAAGATAGTCCAATATTAGTAACTTGCCATGTTATGTGTTAAAAGACGTAAATAGGGATCTTTCTTTTTAAAATAGAACAAAAACTTTCTGTTATGAAATTCAACTAAATGAAAGTATCTATTATGAGCATTTTGACAATTACAAATTACCCACAAATACTATGGATCTTTAACTAATAAAATACGGTTCCAACTAACAATAATTATTAATCATGTTTGGCATCGGCGTGATTTTTTATATAGTCAAGGTTTAATGTTATGACCATAATCTCACCTGATCTTAAGTGACGATACGGCCCAAGTTGGTAGACACGATAAACCTGTGGAGGGACTGGCTCTCAAGTGCAACTGCCGGAACACATCTATTGGTATTTGGCGGCAGATTTTCAACCTGAGGGTGGTAGCTAACCAGGCGCGCATTAGAAAAAGCCCTTCCACCATGCAAGCAAATTGTTATTTCAATATTCTTTTAAAAAATTAATTAGCCTTTCATATGTCAATTACGAGTTCGAGGGATTTTTTTCGGCACTTTGAATTAACTTTAAATCGTATTTATTTATTTTTAGAGATTTCGGCTTTGATTACTCATCAAGTAGTTTTGACGTACATAAGTGCCTTCTTAGGGCGTAAATTGAGTAAGGATTTTTGATTGATTACAATCTTTTCTATTGTTACGTGACGATATGGCCCAAGATAAATAATACGTTTAGCTGTTAGATCACACCTAAATCTGCTAGACGACAGAATAAATATATGAGGGTGGTAACTAGCCAGGCCCGCATTAGAAGATTTTATAAATAACATTACAGTTTTATCATAATATTTCCCTTTAACCCTTAGCCTTCATTTAATAGACAGTAATGATAATCACCAGGTTCATTTTATTAGATAGTATGAAGTTACGGTAAACTTTACACGGTTACTTATACCCAGTGGCCACAATAATACAAAAAAATATAAATACCAATTATAACCTACATTAATATTATAAAGTTTTGTTTGTTTGAACGCACAAATCATAGAAACTACCCGTCGGATTTCAAAAATTTCGTATTCGATAGAGCAATCACTGAGGAAGGCTTTAGGCTATTTAACGTCACGCTACCAAAACAATAGGAGAGATGCCATACTGAAAAAGTTAAAATATCAAAAAAATAATTTTCTGTCCCACACGAACATAGGTAGTATAAAATATTGTATTTCATTTTAGTAAAGCTGTATGGCCTTAAAATACTTACTAAAATGGAAAAAAAACTAATTAAATAAAAATTTATTTTACGCGAACAATGTCGCAGGAACAGCCAAGCCTTATATGGAACATGACAACAATCACAATCATATAATTTTTTTTTCATTAAAACTATAAATCACTTACCAAAACTAAAACAGATTCATTGTCATCGACTGTCGAGGCGAGCGTTATCCATTGCTCGCTCGACAAGCAAGGTAGTATAAAATTAAAATCGAAAACCTCCAATGTGTTTGCAGGTTTCGATATTTCTAATTTAACATTACTGTATTTGATATTGAGCAGCTTCAATTGGGCGAAATTTTGACACAACTTTAAAAACGATAGTACTAACGATGGATTCTGGAAAAAAAAGAAGTCATAACTTTTAACAACTATATATGTGGTGTTTTCTGCATGAATTAAGTCTTTAACGGGCCGTTTTCAAGTTTTATGTAATGCAATTGTTGAAGATTCTTTAAAATGTAACACACCGTGACACTTTTCTGTACCACTCCCGCCATCTTCAAACGTTACGTAACACCCAAGTGAGCATTATTATCTAAATTATGTCGTAATTATGTTTTACCCTTTTCTGCTAATATACTTTATAAAATGAAATAACACAATATATGTTTCTTAATTTTTTGGAATGCGATTAGAAATAGTCGAGGGATTCTCCGTAAAAGATTACTGAAAAGATTAGGGAAATTTTAATTGTCTAGTTTTATATTTAAATAAAAAAAGCAATGTTACGTAACGCGTTGTTCGAACCCCCTTCCGCTCTTGTAACGCTTCGTAACGTTTAACAAGCCCTCTCTATCCCCCCAAATTGCGTTTCGTAATACTTCTCTGGAATTAACGCCATCTCTGTGCTAATATAAAAACTAATATAAATGTATTATTGGACAACAATTTATATACCTAAAAAAATATAAACAGATCGACTTTTTGGCCGGTTCGTCTCGATGACTGGATTATTTATCGAACCGATGGTGGTTTTGAAATTCATAAGTGCCTTTTCAGGGTCAGGGTGATAAAAACATGGCGAGGAAACTATAATATGGTAGCAGGGTATTTTTTTAATGCCCAACTGGCTAGCTATAGGTATACACTTGCCCTTGAGAGACGATTCCTCCACTAAACTTAGAGTGTCAACCATCTTGGACCACATCATCACTTAATATCAAGTGAAATTGTAGCTAAGCATAAAACTATAAAAAAATATAAGCTATGTATGTTAACTGCGGACAGTTATTAATAGGTAATACTCACATAACTAAGCTTCAAAACACATTCTCCATATTTAGTTAAGCACTCTGTCTCAAATTTCTTGTATGAATCCCAAAAATCCTCAGCAATTTGCTGTGGTACTGAGTGGTCCGCCATTTTGTTGTATCGAAGGTAAGAGGACAAAATGGCGGACAGAACTTCCGCTAATGTTATTATTGACGGACCTGAAATGTATAATAACACACAACTTAGAAGAAATTAATAAAGGGAACTGTTAAACTTTTATAATATACATCAACAAGACAAGCTCTATCTAAAGTCTTTTAACACAAAGGTCTACATGTCAACTAAGGTTAAGTAGACCCTGAATTACTTGCAGATACTCTTTTGGATCCTTTACAGGTTACTGCTTTATTTATATACAACTGAAAATATTTAGAAGATATAGGGCTACTAGAAATAAACTTCTGTTAGCAATATTTCTCAAATGAGGCACTTTGAGCTTACAACATATTTCAGAATTTAATATTTTCAAACATTACTATGTAAGAACAAAACTAAAAAAAAAACAAAACCAACTTCAAAAATATGTACTGCAAATAGTTAACTGAAGGGAGTTCTGTTATACCCTCATAGTCCAAGTGAGTCCAAAACACCCTTGACTACATTTAAGTATGTCTACAAACATAGTCTTAGATTATTGTAGCCCTGAAAGAGATGTAAACCTTAAATCTGAAGCAATTATGTCTCAGTTTGTAGCATGTATGGGTGCTGCGTCAATGGACGTGAGTTTGAATCCACTAGCCATGAGCCCTAGCTTTCAGTAAAAGAAAAGATCGTATGGGAACCATAGCATGGTGGTAGGGTTTTTTCTAATGCCCAATTGGCTAGCATCACCCTCAAGTTGAAAATTTGCCACCAATAACATTAGATATAAGACAACCTTGCCAATATTACAATCAATATACATTTCTTATTCGACTCCTTTTCTTATAAAATATAATTTTCTAAATCTTGAAGAAGATAAGGGACTGAAGATGAATACATGAAAAAAATTATGAGGTTACAATCATAAAAAAAAGACTGAACTAAAAACCGCCTCCTTATTAAAAGGAGGTTCATTAAGATTATATACATTGACAATTTAACATTAAAATCAATCTTAAATTTGTAAATCTGCCTTTTAAGTCACAAGTTTATTTCATAGATATGAAATAATTAGATATACTTTATTTTCCAAAGTAAAAATTAATGTTTTTATTTTAAATGCTCTGCAAGTATATAAACAAGCAATACTCACTAACAAATCCTTCTTCCAACATCAACAGACAGTGCTCTTCAAAATCCTTCTGAAATGACTCCAACAATTCTTTGTTTTGTCTGAACATCAAATCAAATGTCAACCTTCCATACGTTTCTATACACTCATCAGGGAACAAATCACTCCCAGTAATTATTTTATTTCTTAACTTCTCACAGTCTAACTGCACATCTAAACAGTCCTTTAATTTTTGTTTCAATTCAAATTGCTCAGTATTACAAGCTTCCAAATACGTTTTAACAAATGGTAGTATCTGACTAACAAATTGAGCTCCTCGACTCAATTTGAATAACATTTCTAGTAAGCAATTCAACATTTCCGTGTAAGATTCTATGATGTTACCACTATTCTTCTTTGTATACATAATCGGTGGGAGAATTTCTGTCATTTTTTGTTCAATAAGTATAGGATCGAGTCTCAAAGCGGTTTTAATAATTTGCAATGTCGTTTTATCCAGTTTTCCTTCAAGCTTTAGCTGACCCATCATTACAGTCTGCAGGAAAATCATAAAATTCTTTTTAGTTTCAACTTTTGGTAGTCTTTCTCCGAATGTATCCGTCAATCTTACACTGATGTCTACTTCATTCTGCAGAAGAATCTCCAGCATGTTCAGGAATAGATTCCTTTTAATCTTCCCATCATTTTCTTCAAATAATAAAACAGGCATATTCATAGCTGGAACTATATATTTTTGTTCCATGTTTAAAAAATTGGCTACCATAATATAGAATGCGAATACAATTTGACTTTCATTACACAAACAACTGACAAATACATCTACAAAATCTCTTATAAATTTAACACTTCTGTCAACATCTTCCTTTGATGTATCAAACAAAGCATTCATTATTTTTAACACTGATTGTATGTTATCACCCTTTTCTACAATTAGTTCTTCAATATTATCCTTTCTTATTAAAGTTTGTAAATAACTTATGAAAAATGTCTTTTTATTTATAGGAAATAATATATTTCTGCAAAACTCAATCACATAACTTTTGAATTCTGTGTCTAAATAACTGAATATAGTCTCTATGTTATCAATTTTTAGAAGTTTTATTATAAATTCTAGCTTCTTTTTAGATTCTTTATATTGTTTTGTCATGTTAGTAAATAATTTTTGACATAAAATTATGTTTTTCTGTTCATCATTTCTCAGGCATTGTAACATGGTTATTGTAATAGTGAAGTAATCATCAATTTGGTGATTTAATTGTGATGATAGTTTACCATTTTCCAAAAATGTTACAATGTATTGCATATCATTATATTGAAGTGGATTGTTTTGGATGTACTGTGATACAATCTGAAATAAAGTATGTATATATGTTATTTTTATCCTTACTATAATATTATAAATGCAAAAGTGTATTTGTTCCAATTTCATGTGTAAACTGTTGAGTCAATTATAATGAATTTTGACATGGACATAGACGGGAATCTGGAGACAGTGATAGACTACTTTTTCTTGTGAAAATCCTATAAAATATGGGGTAACCAGAGGGATGAAGTTTGCATAAAACTTTTTATTTAGCCAGCCAATTTGCTTCAAACTTTAGAGAACTGACAATACAATATTAATGGGAGTAGAGCCACACCTAAAAGCTAGTATTGATATATTTTTAATCTTTTCCACTAAAACAATTATAAATTTACTACTATCAACACACCCTGGCTTCACACAAGTATCATTAATTATTTATAGCCAGATAAAATGTGTTCCCTGAACCATATGCTGAGCTAGTCAGAAGACTGATTAGACACTTTATCTAAATTGGTCCTTTTTTTGGAAAGAACCTACACTGTTAGCTTGAAAGGCCTTTACAGCTTCACCAGACTTATAAGGCAAGCACAGAGGGCGCTCAAGCCCTAACCAAATTGGTCTAGCCACTCTGGACTTTATATTTTCAGTGTAATAAGATCATTTGTATGCTAGTTTTCTATAGATCAATTAGACTTATATAGTTACTGAGAACTACCAATGTAACACAAAAATATTTATACTAATTCTTTTATTTGATATAGTTCTCAGACTGGTTGCAAAAAGGTTATATTCATAAGTTATATTAAGTCATGAAAAAATGTGGAATGAAATAACTATAATTTGTATTTTTTTCCAGTGTCTAAGGATTTTTATTCAATTAAACTTATTAGTCACATTCTACTGTATCCTTTCTAATACAAAAAAGAGACTAAAACTTGTTGAATACTATTTATCTACTGCTTCTGGTTTTTATTAGTAAACCAATAATCTGTACACTTAAAAAAATAGATAATGTAATACATACATGAATTACAAAACTCTTGAATTCACCAGTAAGATCGTCAGCAATATTCAACCATTCTAAAACACCATGCAGGTCTCGACTTGATAACAAGTTTTGTTGCGTAAGCTCTTGAAGCCATTTTCCTATAACTCTCTCCTTTGGCGCCGTAGGAAAATGATGAGAATTTACTATATTCTTGGCCAGGCAAAGGCGTTTTGACAGTGGTATATCAACGTCATCCAAACGTCGTTTTAATTCTGAAAATATATACGTTATCGTTCACAAATATTAAAAATGATATATTTTCAGATAGTTTATATTATATCATTTGTTTTAATTACAGATTCTTGATTGCAAACATAGAACTTAAGGTTTTGGTCTTCACTTAAAATAGGTTATATTAGTTATCATAAAAGATATTATAAACACTCTATGTTAACTTAAACTTACCGTTTAAAGGGTTCAACGACATTGTGATTATAAAATGAAAACGTTTTAAAATATTTAAAATTCAAGAAAATAAAGCATTAACCTCACATGGCATTTCTATGGTGTTTGTTGTCATAATAAGCGTTTAGTTATTGCACTGCACTACTTTATTAGTCTTTATAAAACATGGCATTTTAGAATAGACAGGTACATGTGTTTTACAACAAGCAAAATAAATAAAAATTAAGCATTTCCAAGGATAACTTGCAGGCTTTAGGCAGGCGGCCTGATTTAAATAATTGCCAAATTCTTCCAATATATACGTATATATCGCCGGCCCCTAAATGACGTGGGGAGGAGCCAACAAGATGATGATACACAAATTAAACTTTTGTTGTTGTAGTTGGCAATTTACTATGTCATCTCAAATAATACTTTTTGTTATATTGTTACGGAAATATTTACACATTTGCAAAATTAAAACGTCAATGACAACCAGGGCTGTTTAAAACAAAGAAGGTTAAAGTACATTCCGGAATAACGTTAACGTACGAAAATAATACCATATGAACTTAGCTGTTTTAGATGTAGTGAAGTGTGCTAAGTTATTTATATATAATTTTTATAACATCTAAATATAAATTATTTTATTTAGTCTTGGCGTTTTCTATAAAATTTACCCTGTACTACAGCAGCACCAGTCTTATTAGACGCGCATTGAGGAACACTTATTCATGCACAACGACAGTTCTCCTCATCTCTACTATCCATATTTATAACCTAACAATGATCTTTGATGTTCTTCTGTGATGAGACTACTACTGTAAGGATTTGTTTAAAATATGATATTTAGATAAGGTATGAGTGATAAATGACTACATTAGATTTTGATATCGTTATGTAAATGTCAATGTCCTTTAAAAATAATGAAAATCATCAATGTTACTTTTGTGATTATATTTGTAGTGTGACTCGTAGAACTAATAACCTTACGGATTACTTTTTAGATCATCTTAACTCCATTAACAATAACATACAATTCACTGTGGAGTTAGAGCAAAAGAAATCTCTTCCTTTCTTAGATGTTTTAGTTATCCGTAATCCTGATCAGTCTTTAGGCCATACTGTGTACAGAAAAATGACCCATACAGATAAATACCTGAATGGTGAATCTCACCACCATCCGAAACAGTTAGCTACCGTGGGTAAATCTTTGTTTCAGAGAGCACAAGGAATCTGTGACGAGGAACATCTGGCTGCTGAGCTGCGACATGTCAAGCAAGTACTGCGTGATAACAAGCTCCAAATTCCACGCCGCCGTCACGGAAACCGAGTGAAACCAGCCACAGTAGAACGTGTACCTGTTGTGTTACCTTTTGTAAGAGGGGTCACAGACAAGATTGGCTATGTACTGAAGCGTGCTTCAATTAAAACTTACTTCAAGCCGCCCAAGAAGATTAGTCAATTTTTACCACCTGTCAAGTGTCATATACCTCTACAAGAACAGGGCGTATACAAAATAGAATGTGACTGTGGCCTCTTCTATATCGGACAAACTAAAAGAAACATAGGGACCCGCGTAAAAGAACATATAGCTGATGTTAAACACCGACGCTCTACGAAGTCTGCAGTTGCTGAACATTCAGAAGAAGGCTCCAAACATTATCTTCGATTTGACAAGCCACAAATCCTTGCAAAAGAACACCGATTCCTACCTAGGATGATTCGTGAGGCTATTGAAATTAAAAAACATCCAAATTTCAATAGAGAAGATGGTTGGAAGCTAGCACAAGCCTGGGATCCAATAATACATTTAATTAAATCAGAACCCAAAAGACCAATTGCCAGACGTCAAGACACTGTGAGCTCTTTCTGCGTAGATCGGAACACTATCAATAATAAAAATTAAATTGAAGGTAGACACAGTAACATAAACTTTTCTGGACAACCTACACCTCAGTCCGCCCCGTGACCACGAAGGCTGAAAAGCTTTCGAAACGTCGGGATCAAAATTTAATAAATAACCGCGATAAAATCCGTTTAAATTAGTTTTATTTCAACCTTACGGATCTTCAAACATTTATTTACACCACAATAATATAAAGACAACTGATATATTTCTGTGTCCTAGACATTAACGTATCAATGTTTTAGACAACTTAATATATCGATATTGTTAGTCTAATTATAGTAATCTTTATATTGATATATCAATGATATAAATGAATATTGATCAATTCTAACTTAGATACTGTTTTAGTTTTCGAGGATACATAGAAACATTATTTTTATTCTAGCCTGTCTGTGCTTGCGACTTCGGTCGCGTATAACTAGAATGATTTTATCTCGTGCCGATATTCAAATTACTACTTTTGATAGAGTAAACCGATTTTAATAAAATAAAGACTATGTGTTACACGAGGATACGCTTTGTTATTTTCTTGGTGGCATTTTATCATAAACGTTGTACTTTAATTATGATGCGTGCACAAACAAACAGACAGACATTTCTAAAAATGGTGCAAATGAATTTTAGTTATCAATTACTTATTCTTAGTTATTTGCAATACTTTTTTCACATATATCGAAAAAGTACAAACACGTCAAATTTACCTTCTTAATTTATGTATAGAAGTTACCCCGTTGAACATCTTTGACCTTTGGAACTTTGTTGAAACTTTTTTTGGAAATATTGATCAATGATTATAGGTATACTGATTACACGTTATAAGGCACCAAGCGTAGCCCTATCGACCTTGTGTCTAATAATGAACTTGGCTGCAATTTCAACTTGAGTTTTTCAACTTTTTCAACAACTCACAGGTTTTCAACTTGAGTGTTGTAGTTTGCCAGGCGAGCATTAGAAAAAGCCCTACCACCATGCTACGTCATGCACTATCATAGCTTCAATAAAAAGTATTTAAGGATGATCAAGGTAAATAACTGTCGTTTCGTTAACTAGTTTTTTTATTCTGACATAACAACTATCACTTATATGACAGTTTAAAAAACAAACCGTTTTTAAATTGTTAACATAAGTAAGAATACCTCTAAAAAGAATCTAAAGCGTCACTCAGACTTCTGTACCTACTGTCCGAGCCCAGGTACAGTTTTTACACTTGTGGCGTCCTTTGTAATTGGGTATTTGAAAAATTTTTTTTATGTATTTTAAAAATTTATCATTAATAATATTGATATTTAATACAAAAAACTTCAAAATTTTTTTTTTCATTTAATTATAAACAATTAAAAATTGATGAAATTTAAATAAAAATCACGTGACTATAAACGCGCCATGATTGGTCACCATAGTTGTGACGTCATAATGTTATAGCTATTTAATAACAGTACAGCGTTTACGGCTATTACACGTGACTAGACAATAATATTGAAAATTTATTGCTAAAATACGAGTTGTTAGTTGGTTCCGATTAGCTATGTGTGATAAAGGATTTATTAAGGCAAAGTCTGATAATATTCCTGATGTAGATATATTTATGATCACCGATTTTTTTAAAAATGACGTTCGGTTTAATTCTGCTGAAGTTCGAAGTGCCAAGGCAGCAAGGTAAGTATGTTAAAAAATAATATAATAAGTGAAAATTTATTTACTGAACTTTACTTAAATATATAATATTTATTTGATTTGTATACTTAGATAAATAATAATTAAAAAATTATTAAGATATTAAGTATTAAGAAATTCTTACATCGAAATGATCTTCACAACAGAAAAAAAATCGATTTTGTTTGGGGATTATCACGGTGCACTTGAAACCATTTATTTCGACGTTTGACATCTTGGTGAACATTTAAAAACATTTTGTCAGGAGTTGCCTTTGTAGTATTCGTACATAATGGTACAAAACAAGAACGATAACTTTTGAGGTTCGACATTTTTAATATAAATTTAAATATTTAATAATAATAACAAAATTAAATACATCAAAACACTGTATTTATTATTTTTCTATCAACTGCAAAGAGTGAAAACTAACATTATGACGTCACACGCGCTCGAGTTTGTTCGGGAGTTGTCGGCGTGTCTTCGGTACTGGATTCAAAAATTAATTTTTATTTTGAAATAACTTTTGCATTATTGCAAAAAAAAAAAAATAGTTTTGTTATAAAACTAATATATAATCTTTCCATTTATTACAAAAAAAAAAAAATTTCAAATACCCAATTGTCACTGGCCGTAATATCGGCCTGCGTGCCAGCGGTTTGAAAAGACATGTCAGAGGGATACGACAGAGAATATCGCTACATTGGTGACCCCGATTTTTAATCGAAAAATAGTGCATTAATATTATTTTAACGAATATTAAAATTCAATGGAGCTGTATATTATCACTGTCAGCGTATAATGACACATTTAAAATTACATTGGAAATAAGTGACGCATCGGCCCAGTTACATCCCTTGCCGACATTAGCACTATTCCTAACAACGGGTTTAAGGCCGAATTGTCTACGCTGCGGTGGTTTGAAACGCAACAAGATCTAATCATTCAATACGTCCGAATACATATACACAAGACACAGTGTGTATCTTTACCCAGCTGCTGGATACATTCCGAAGTCATCACTACCGAGAACAACGCACGAAGCTTCGTTCCACATTTTGTTTTATTATTCTATAATAGCATTACTATTTATGTAAACCTACTGACTAATGACTAATCACTTAGTTAATTTTAACATTTATTTTACTAACGTTCATTCATAAGTTTTGTATATTATTGTTTCTTTTAACATATTTTATTGTAAGTATGTCGGTCGAACGATCACAGATAGCCATATCACCTCCCATGACTCCAACTGTTTCGAAAGTAGCGATCAAACTTCCACCCTTTTGGTCCAAAAAACCGGCCCTTTGGTTCGCCCAAATTGAAGCACAGTTTGACTTATGTAGCATAACTGCCGACGTTAAAAAATTTAATTATGTTGTAGCTCAGTTGGACACGAGGTTGGCGTCAGAGGTTGAGGATGTTATAATTAGTCCACCAGCTGGTAACCGTTACGAAAAGATTACGGCTGAGCTTAGGGCTCCCACACATAATTGCGATGCGTTGCGATGCGACGCCGCATCGCAGGAATTTGCGATGCGAATTGCTGCGATACGATTTCGTGCGGCAAAGCGTTAGTTGAGGTGACCATAACTTCAACGGTAGTCAGTCGTATTGGACGTGTTTTTAGAAATAGTGACTTGATGGATCGCAAAAAAATTGTTGCACTGCTATTATTGTTAAAAAGATATAGAAGAAAAAGAAGATTTTGGGTTCATCCATTTATCACGATTATGAACCCTGATGGAAATTATTTTACTCGAAAATACTATGCTTTGAGAACAGAAGAAGATAAATTTTTTGATTTTTTTCGAATGAGCATATCTTCATTTGATGAGATTTTGAGTTTATTATCACCATGTCTACAAAAACGATCGTACAGGGGAAGACTTCCTGTTATGCTTTTGGAAATGCTGGGCCTGACTTTAAGGTAAAGTAAAACAAAATTAAATTATTTACTCACATTTTAATTGGTTTTCTTAAAAAATCAAATGTGACTTATAGATTAGTCTTAGTATATGTAATATTTATGTAAAATCAAACTCTTCTTCAATCGATGTTGAGCTGTATGTGGAATAATTATCATTAGTAGAAGGTGAATTTATTTGATCTTCCCGTGTTAATGATTGTTCGTTTGATAAATTTGTATGTGTCTGTGGTGTTTGGTTTGCGAAATGCTGTGTTTGATAACCAGTCTGGTAGTTGCTAGGCTGATAGAAGTAATTATGGGGTGGGTAGCCTTGATGTGCAGGTTGAAGTAAGTCAGTTAAAGTTTGGAGAACACGACTTTGAAAAATAAGTGTTTTGTTATCATCCAATTTTTCCAGAGACGGTAGAATTCCCTTAAAAAAAGACAAATGCCTGTTTTCCGGTTCCTTTAAAACGTTAAGAATTTCATCTTGAAAATCGTTTGCCTTCCTTTTTCGCGGCTGCTGTTGATAACGTCCTGATGCAGATTTTTCAGATATTACTTGATTTTCTTGCCGAGGTGCCTGATTCTCATCGTTCGTTTCATTAATGCTGTCTGTTGTCTCATTTTGTAAATTTTTTTTAAGAAATAGTAACTGCTTATACAGGTGGTATTCTTTGGTAGATTTTGCTCCTGTCCCAGATCGTTTTTCATTCTTGAGTTTCTTTACGTACTTGTTGAAAGTATCTTTGATCCCTCTCCATTTTTTTAATACTTCATTACCTGTAATAAAAATAAACATCAATATTCATTATTACTAAATTATTCTACAAACAGTACATACATGTAGGGATATATGAATGGTTTCTTTTGCGTATTTTTAATTTTTAATCTACTCATGACTTCTTTTCTTGTTAATTTTTTTTTATTTTTATTTCAGATTTTTAGCAACCGGAGACGAATTCAATGATATGCATTTTAACTATTATCGAGGAGCAAGTACAATAGCGAAAGCAATACGATTGGTGTGTAAAGCAATATGGGATCGCTGTTTACGTCAAAACATGCCTAAAATAACACAAGAGCTGCTAGAAGAAATCAGTGAAGACTTTGACAAGAAAGCCAATTTCCCTAACTGTTTAGGAGCTATAGACGGCAAACATATCCGTATCCGTTGTCCTTCGAATAGTGGATCACTTTTTTACAATTACAAGGGTTTTAATTCAATAGTTTTGTTGGCTATTGTTGACTCGAAATACAGATTCATCTACGTGGATATAGGAGCATATGGAAAGGAAAGCGACTCCACGATTTTCCACAACTCGAAGCTTTACGAGTCACTGATGAAAGGTGACTTGCCCATACCGACATCGAAGCAGTTGCCAAGCTTTCAAGAACCGGTCCCATTTGTTTTCGTAGGAGACGAAGCTTTTTCCATATCAAATAACGTTATGCGTCCTTATTCTGGCAAGCATTTGACTGTTAAACAAAGAATATTCAACTACCGTTTAAGTAGGGCGAGACGATACGTCGAGTGCGCTTTCGGCATACTAGCCAATAAATGGCGAATATTTCATCGACCTCTTAACGTCTCAAATGATTTTGCAGTTGATATTGTCAAGGCTTGTTGTGTATTACATAACTTTGTACTGAACCGCGATGGATTACAAACCCCTGTAGAAATGATCATAAATGATTCTGAACTACAAAGCCTACAGCTGTTGAATTCAAGTACTATGAGTGCAAATGTAATAAGGGACAGATTTTCGATTTATTTTTCTAGTGACATTGGAGCCTTGAGCTGGCAATTAAAAAAAATTTGAAAATGTACAAGTATTCGCTTATTTTAATGTAGATAGATAGACAGACACACTTTATTGCACTAAATTACATTGATTCTAGAATTTTTGTAGAAATGATAAAATACTACCTACTTACCAAGTTTTGTTTTTTCACTGTTTTCTTTGTCTTGGAAATTTGGAAATAAACTTTCGCAGACGCTCTTCCAAGCATCTTGTTTTATAAATTTATTTTTATAATGTTCATCACTCGTGTCCCAAAGGACGGGGCGCTCCTCAATTAAAGATATAAAAAAATCCACGTCGTAATCCGCCATTCTCCACACAACGACGGCTGCGCCGTCGTCTTTCTCCCACGCTGTCTCAGAGCGAACTAAAATGGCGTCACCAAGTGCGACGTAATATCGTGGGAATGCGCGATGCGAATTAGATCGGATGTTCTTGCGTTGCATTCGTGCGAGCTCGTAGATATTTGCGATGCGATGCGAATTCGCAGATATGTGTGGGAGCCCTTATTCGTAGAGTCTCCACCTCCCAATAACAGCGAATCCGTCAATTACTATCGGAAGAGGAACTCGGTGATCGAAAACCATCAAAATTTCTTCGACATCTCAGGTCTTTAGCAGGTAACACTTTCACTGATGAAAATATTTTACGACAATTATGGCTGCAAAGATTACCAATCAACATTCAGGCTATTTTATCAGTACAAGTCGATGTTACTTTAGATAAAGTAGCCGATTTAGTAGATAAAATAATAGAATTATCATCAACCACTGGAGCACATGCATCTGTGCATACTATTACAACATCTAAGGACCAACTAGTAGATCCTACGACACGTTTGTATGAACTTACAAATCAAGTGGCGGCACTAAGCAGAGATTACCGGAACCGCCCACCCATTAATCGTTTCAGGCGAAGATCGCTGTCAAGAACCATATCTCCTAACAAAAATTATAACCTAAAAAACCAACCTAAAAAAAATTATAATCTTGAACATAAGAGGCAAACCAACTGTAGTCAGTGTTGATAGGGTAAAACCAGCACACATAGATAACAACGATCAACTTTCCAATATTCCTCGTAGCCAGCCTCGTCAACCATCTACCGACACAGCCGGAACCTCATCAGATCATAGAGTTTTAGACAGTTATGTTATTCGTTCTGGTCGACGAGTTCGCTTCGCTAAGCCTATCGACGTGTAACCTCGTTTTTGTTTCTTCGTGGGGGGTGATGTGGCGTCCTTTGTAATTGTCACTGGCTTTAATATCGGCCTGCGTGCCAGCGGTTTGAAAAGACAGATGTCAGAGGGATACGACAGAGAATATCGCTACACACTTATACACAAATAAAATTTACGTATTTTATTGTTCTACTGATATAGCGATATACATAGTCGATGTCTATTGATATTATATATCCTTAATGCCTTACTAATATTATAAATACAAAAGTGAGTTTGTTTGTTTGTTACGCTTTCACGCTTAAACCGCTAAATCGATTATGATGAATTATGGTGTAGAGATAGATGGAAACCCGAAGACGGTAATAGTCTACTTTTTCTCTCGAAATCTCATTGGAAGTGGTGTAAAGAGAAGGATAGACTTTGTATCAAAATTTTAATGGAATCAGCCGATTTGTTTGAAAAAATCATATATATATTATATATTTATATCACTTCAGCACACTCGTTGAAGTATAGGTATCTAACCCAAATGTCCAAAGAGTGCCCGAAAACTGGTTCATCTTAATCTGATGCAATAATTCATACCATAGAAGACGAAGAAGATAGATATATTACTAGCCGATACGCCTCCGGTTTCGTTATTAATCGCCGCTGATAATTAAATCCGTTCTGAGTGGGTGTCCACATCGTAAAAGGAAATCTATACCAAATTTCAATTCTAGTGAAGTAGTTTTGGAGGTATCATAATGGGTTAATGAGTAATATTTCGCTTATACCTGTAAATTTTCTTATTTATTTGGATATTATCAATTTTTTGAAGCGAAATCCTGTTCGATATTTGTACGGGAATTGAGAGTGAAGTTTTCACTACTCTATCGCGTTTAGGTTCATTTCGGTATCTGACAGATGGAGGATATAACGCAAAGAGAATAGAATGACAGCTGTACTACTCTGACAATCTACTAAACTGACTGTGTGCGCGACTTCGTTCGTGTGGATATAAAAATTATTTAATAATTTATGGCCGTTTTTGTATTTATTTTTAATACAGCTTTGTTCCCGTTGGTGGTAGCGTCATGTTAAATAGCCTAAAGCCTTACTCAATTATTGCGTTATCAAATACAAAATATTTTTTGAAATCCGACTGGTAGTTCGTAAGACTAGCCCAAATAAACAATTTTTTCTGCTATATAATATAGTTAAGGCTATCCGCATTTCCCTTCTGTCCGTTTTAGTAGCAATGATATTCATTCTATAGGCCAGGCGAAGAAATTAATCTATAGTGCCAATTTTAACGTTATAAATTATAAATAGAACTTCAACTATCCTTAACAAGATTGTGACTTTCTTGTTGAAGCTGTGTAGGGATTTTTGTGACAATTAAACTGTTGTGTGCGGTTTAATTTTAAAAGTTTCACTTTTTTGTAACTAATAAAATGAGTGTTACTTCTATAACCCGCAAATTTTCGGACGACCAATGTATTTTATACACTCCAGTAAAAAATGGTAACTGTAGTTCATATATTTATATTATTACGAGCTGGTGGTACCCATAATTTAGCTGACGTAATTTTTTGCTTTATAAATAAGTTTTTTCGTTTACTATTATTATGTCATTACTACTTAGCCCTCAAAGAAAAGCATAATAATATGTACACTGTAACGATTCTCGAATTTAGGCTATGTTAATTACAGGTTAAATAAGGTATCGGTAATAATTAGTTTGAACCTAATTACGCCCAACTTATGACGAAAAATATTATTTTTTTGTCATAAGCAAAATTTATAAAATTCAATTTTAGGTTAAATGACATTTTATTGTTTATTGTTTCTAATAAACGTATTTTTTTTATCGAAATAAAACTTATTTAAAAGGATTTTGTCGCAGTTATTTATTTATTTTGATCCCGACGTTTCGAAAGCTTTTCAGCCTTCAACTGCCGGAACACACCTAGTGGTACTTAGCAGCAGATTTTCAAATTGAGGGTGGTAGCTATCCGGGCGTGCATTATAAGAAGCCCCTAGCACCATGCTATGGTTTCCTCCCAATGTTTTCCTTCACCGAAAGCTCAAGCTTATTGTAGGTGAAGTGGATTCGAACTCATGTTCCTTGACGCGGTGTCTGTAGTATACCAATTGAGCTATTATCGCTTCAAAAATATCTGAATACCTAATTTTATATTATTTGGTTTTAAATTTTATTCTACTTCAAAAGTATACACTATTTAATCTTATATAATTGAAATTTTATATAAAGCAATATTTCGTTCGGAGTATACCTTTGTTTTCAGTAGATATATTCGTCTAAGTTTATACGCAACTAGCTGTGCGAGTGACTTCATTCGCGTGATACTATAAGTTATTTTTCTATGCCGTTGGAACCGCACTTTTTTCTGAATTTAAGTTACTTGTATGTCCTTTTCTATACTCCTGACAAAGTGTATGTAAAATTTTACGATAATCGATAGAGTAGTAGTTAATGCGTGAAAGCTTAATAAACCAACTTACATTCTCATTTATGTACCTATATTCGCATTTTTTTGCGTTCAGCAACCCTAAATAATACGGCGAATATAGAGCAAACTACATTCGATTTATATAACATCAAATAGAAAAATATAAATTGACAACGAAATCTTAAAACTAAATACCGTAAAACTCCGCATCGACTGGCCATAGTCCCATGCCATTTAGTTCACTAGTTTTCACGTGAATGACCGTCAAACGAACAGCATAGTCCTCTTATTACGCACCAGCTGTGTCCGCGACTTCGTTCGGGTGGAACAATAAATTATACAATTTTTAACCAGTTTTAGATACTTTTTTCAATACAGCTTCGCCCCTAATGATGATAGCGAGATGATAAATAACTTAAAGCCATGCTCAATAGTTGTTTTATTAATTACAAAGACTTTGAAATTCGAGTGGCAGTTCCTTAGTTTAGCGCGTTCAAAGGAACAAAGAAAAATTTTCGCTATGTAATTTTAATACAGATCTCAAAAAAGCAAAGTGACGACAGCAAAATCACTAAATATTTCCAATGAAATGACAAATCCGAATTACATATCAGCTTTAGTATACTAATTTTGTCAGTGTCCTATTATTTGTCACCTTTGCTTTTGATTTGCTTTTACGATACACGTTATAAGGCTGTCGATATATCTTGCAATTATATGCGAATCAAGTAAATTTGAATTGAATATTTCACGTTTTCTCGGGACTTCAGATCAGACTTCAATAGGACTTCACTGTAGATGGATTCGAACTCACGAATCCTTCGAACTGGTATTTGCTATATTTACTGACTGGTATAATAATTCAAATATTGAAATGAAAAATAATCTATTAATAATCAAATGGAAGTATTACGTTTATTTATCTAATATTATTAAGTAAGCAATTATCGACATATATATAAACTGGATGTTCTAGTGATTTGTTCCAGGGCAACTAAAAAAAAAAAGTTTTGCCAATTTTTCACCTTTTTTAATACTACTCTACTCCTATTGGTGATAGCGTGTATTATATAGCTCAACGCCTTCTTCAGTGATTGCTTTATCGAATACAAAAAGGCAAACAAAATAAAATCTTCTTTATAATACTAATATGTATATCTTTACTAATATTATAAATACGAAAGTGAGTTTCTTCAATCAACAAAATCAATATTAACGCAAGCGAAATCGCACCTAAAACATATAATCATATAAACTTCGCATATCTCAGAAATGGTTCTAACGATTTGGATGACATTTTGTATTTAGATAGATTTTTGCTTCTTTAATTCATCTATAAAGTTGTATTTTTCCAATCTTCAAATCATTTCCAATATAATTTAATCACATTCGTGTTTTTTTTATGTAAATAATCAGTTCATACGTATTTAACATAAAAAAATGTGGATGTTAAATAAATCTGTGATTTGTATTTATACATATTTTTTTTTAAATAAAGACTATTTAAAAATACCCACTTATAATACAATTATATCAATAACTATAACAATCATTTAAATAAGTATAAATTGTATTACAATTGCTGTCACTTATTGCGTCTGCAACAAGTGATTATACCATTCAAGAAAATTCAATTTATGTGTTGCAAACAATTCACGTAGATTACCTAAAAATAAACCAAATGAATGAACAAAACTCATTCATGAAACCTGTCGGCCATTTTGTATAGAGTTATAAAACGAAATGTATTCTGTCACGGAACATGTTGGGAACAAGCGATGTAGGCCAAGGAGAAAAATTGCGCATGCCCAAGAGAATCGATTTTCTCCGCGTATGACGTCACAAAATGTCGAACTATCAAGTCGCTTCGTATAAAAAGTAAAAAACAACACTCTACTTCAGTTATCTTAAAACGTCGGCAGATGTTACAAATATCAAATCACATATCCCGGTGACTGATGTTAAATGAGTTTGTTATCTAACAGCGTATAAATGATAAATTAGTATCGACGCGTTGTTTTACCCAGTGATACCGTAGCTAGGGAGATTGAAAAATGTTTTACTGTATTCTAAAGAATTTTTTCATGAAAACCTTCGACATGTCGTCTGTGATGCTGGTGAAATTATTATGTATATGTAAGTAAAACCTTTTTTCATATAATAAAGAAACCTTAGTCGGTATGTTTTTTTATGGAATGATTAGACGCAATAACAATAAGCCTACGCATAATTCTAAAAGATGAGTCGTCGCTAGCTACTGAATAAAAATAAAAACGTTTAACAATATTAACAACTATGTTCAAAAAACATGCTTAAATATCTGTAACAAATATTTTTTTAATGAGGACTTTAATTTTTTCCGTGTTTTACTTTTAATTTGTGCGTACACAAATCAACATCATCTAAGTATATTCAACGTTTTGTTAATTTTCAGAGATAAACCGTAATTAATTTCTTTATTATGCTTAGTATAGTAAGAATTTTTATTTTGTACTCAGTAATAATATTTTTTTATCAAATTAAAAAAAAACCTCGACTTATCATTAATTGTATCGGTATTTATAAGTCTTTGAATACTATTTTATAAATTTTCATGTCTGTACAAATCGTTTTATTTTTTACTTTTTTACAATTAGTGTTTCGCCCGTTATCTTAAATGTAATGTAATCTAAATTAAGTAAATCATACATAAAATTAGCATGTTTAAAGGTTCATTAAGTTATAAAGTCTCTTATTCTTTTTAAATAATAAAACGTTCATCTCTTGTGGTCAAATATGACGAGAAATTATTCTAAGCCTTTTACTGCAACATGTTCTAAGTGTGCTTCATGGGCTTTAAATTGGCTGCCTGAGCAGGTTAGCCTAAAATCGTGATATCATGTGGCCGAAGAGCAGTTAATACTCATCGCGCAGTTTGTGGATGGATGTGGATGTCATGCATAGGTAGATTTTGCAGCCCCATTTACCTTCTGGAAGGAATAATCACAAGCTTCACGCAATCTAGTAATGGCGTTTTGACTTATATTTAGGTTGTTGACAACGAATTAGATGGTACCGACTTTTAATACACATGCCCCTTTTTTTTTCATGTTTTAAATTACGTTCCATGGTTTTAAAAACCACAAATTGTGGTAAAGTTTAAAAACGCACTGGTCACACTGGTTATTATTTAATACAAGTAAATTAATCTCAGATTAAATTATTCCAGCTTTTGTTTACTGCGTTTTATTTACTTTTGAATGTAGAACAATATCGTCTTTTAACTACATATACGAACTTTTTCTAAATAGCAAATAGTTGTTATGCAACTCCCTAGAGGCCCTAGATTATGTTGGTGTATATTTGTTCTATAGAAATGATTAGTTTTTTAATAACCATTATGATTATAAAGCTTAGATATACTAATTTAATTATATCACTTGTCTATGAAGATTACTTTTAACTGTTTCAATGCTGAAAAAAAGGCATTAAAGTAAAGAAATAATTTTGTCAAAGAAATCTGATGACGCAACAAAAAGTTTCATACAAAGTTTATCTCTGCCTTTACCCCACATCCAATAAGTTATTCGCGAGAAAAAGTAACCTCTCACCGTCTCCGGGATCCCATCTATCTTTATGCCAGAATTAAATATAATAGAATCAGCGTTTAGGTGTAAAAACAGAATAAACAAACCAACTCAATTTCGCATTTATAGTATTAGTAAGGATTTTCACCAAAATATATACACGAATGAGAAAGTCAACGGTAGTTACTACGGTAGCTTAAAACTGTGTTTTAGTCACTATCACCCACCTCCGGAATATATCTATATAATTTTTCAATTTCATTATATAAATGAAAATAAGTAACATATTTCTTTTTTTTTTCGACCTGACATACACTATTATACATAAGGGCTTTAACAGCTTCACCGAACTATTTGGGGCGTGTGCTGAGAGTTCTCAACCCCGAGGCAGCGGGCGCAAAGGCGCCAGAGTGACCGAACCTCGGCTTGGGCTGCGGCCGAAAAACGAACAAAGATTCGCGAGCCTAACCAACAGATCCTAACTTACTAAATTTCGTGGTCCCAACAACGAGCTTATCAGGAGAGCCGCGCAAAGGCAACGGGGGTAGTCCCTTACAGAACCGTGTACTTACCGTGAGTACTCAGTGATGTAGAGTGTTGCTGTATCGCGCGAGCACAAGTAATATATGAATGAAGGTAAATCTATCTAATCTTAGGCAAAGCATATGCAAAGTGAGCAATGAGTTTGTCAGAGTGAGCATCTAACCTGTACAATTATAAGTTAATATTAAAAAAAGCAATTGTTCTGTTTCCTCATAAGTAAGATTGAGGAGCCAATGTGAGTTGTACCTATTTTACTTTGTCCTCGTTTATAATTCCTCTATCCCTAATGAGATCACGCCCTAGATATATCATAAAAGTTTTTTCCTCGCTATTATAACGGTCACGGCTTTCCCATGCCGCTTTAGAAATATCTCAGAAGTTTATTTGTGATAGATGTATTTTAGTCATATTGCAAGGTTTAGTTCAATTTATTATTGTATGTTTTTAGTTTATTGAATTTTTCTTTTGGTTCTTTTATGTTTGCAGTACTTATAATAACTTGAAGTGATGATAGCTCAGTGGTAATGTGTAGGAACGCCGCGTCATGGGACGTGAGTTCGAATCCAAACTCTTACATAAGCTTGAGCTTTCGGTGAAGGAAAACATCGTGAGGAAATCATACCATGGTGGTAAGGCTTTTTCTAATGCTCGCCAAGCTAGCAACCACCCTCAAGTTGAAAATCTAGTGCTAAATACAATTAGGTGTGCTTTGCAGTTGCACTTGAGTGCCAGTTCCTCTACAGGTTTAGCGAGTCTACCAACTTGGGCCGTATAACTTAAGATCAAGTGAGATTATGGCCATGACACTAAACCTTAACTATATAAAAAAACTTTTATGTTTAATAACAATACCGCTTCTTAGCTGGAAATTTCTCGCGGCATTAAGCTAGCCGATGTACAAATTAAAAAGTGCAATAAAGTGTTCATTGAAAAGCGGTCATTCATTCATTCGTGGCTAAGCTCGACTGTGATTTGCTTTTGCTCAGTAATACTAAAAACTATAAGTATTAATGCCAAGTTATACGAATATCTAGATATCTGTACTATCTATAAGTTGAAACGTTCGTTTGTTTGTTACAAGACGTAAATCTTAGAATCTACCTGTCGGATTTTAAAAATATTTGTGTGTGATAGAGCAATGACTGTGGAAGGTATTAGGCTTTTTAACATCACGCTACCGTATATAGGAGCAAAGCTGTATTGGAAAAAGTTACCTTAACGGGCAAAAATTATTGAATAATTTTTAGTTCCACACGATCGAAGTTGCGGACACAGCTAGTATTACAGTAAAGCTGAAGAGTTTCTTTATTGATTTGTTTATTTATTTATTCAAATGCGCTAATCTCAGAAATTACTTATAAAATTCTTTCGACTTTGAGTCTATTTGAGAGCCAGCCCCTCTAATAAAGCACCTGCGAATCCCCTGGAGTTGTAGGAGTCTATGGGCGGCGGTGATCACATACCATCAGGTGACACGGTTGCTCGTATGCCATTTAAGAAAATAGACTTTAAAATATAATTTCTGTAGTTATTGTACTATCACAAAAGCTATCCACATGTAGTTCAACGAAGATATACTAATATTACGAATACGAAAGTCGTTTGTTTGTTACGCTTTCACGCCTAAACCGCTTAATCGATTATGATGATTTTTTAGATAGAGATAGATGGGAACCTAGAAACGGTGATAGGCTAATTTTTCTTGCGAAAACCTTATTAGAAGTGTGATAAAGGGAGGAATAAACTTTGTATGAAATTTTATCGTCTTCCAATTTGACTGACAAAATTATTATTAATGCGAGCGAAGCCGCCCGTAAAATCTAATAGATATATAAGGTTCTGATAAACCAAATATGGTTTCATATTCAGACATGTACTAGATTATTAAATGGCCTGAGGGTGGATGTGACCTTTACTTGTAGGCGCGTGGGCGGCGTCGATTTTAAGCGTATGACGCCATACACTTTTAAATCACGTCTGTTGGTGAAAATAGTGTCGGCATACTATCAACCTTTGACATATTTGTCAGCAACGAAATGAACTCATATTAAATTAGCTCCTAAATTAGTCTAATTGGGATCTATGTTAACATCTTAAAGGTTACTTTTGTATTTAAATTAATATTAATTGAAAACTTTTCACTGAGCACTTATTTTTTGGGTATTGAATCAGACTAAACAGTCACGTTCGGCTATGTAATTCTCCTTCGGGTAAAATCGGTACGAGTCTATAAAGGTAGCGAGAGACATATAATGATAAAGATTTCACTTCTGTTTTTTTTTTCCATTTTATATCTACAAAAAATAAAAAAATAGATATAGCATGTTATTTTTAATTATATACTTTTGTTGAGCTCTTTGTTAGTTTCTGTTTTTATCTCTGATTGACAGGTTGCATTTAATGTATTGCGATGCGGGTCTAAATTTTTCTATCACTTTTTTTTTGTGTGTTCTATACTGCACTGTATTTCTATAGCGTAGACGGTTATCCATAACGCTATTGGTATTTCCCAGTCATAGGTGCGCGCTTATTGGTTCAAATCTGCCAGTAAGTTCTCAACGGCTGCGCAGGTATAGTTTGTATATGTCAGCTGTTTCGTACAGTATTATATGTATTAAAATTATTTAAATGAATTGAATAATGTATAATAATTTTCTCAACTACAGAAAACGTATTAATTTATTAGGAATGGTACCTACAAATTCCTTCAATTTATTGGTTATCTCTGCGTTTCATTTAATTGCTGTCAGATACTAGTAATTCATTTAGTTCTATTTGTTATTAATAATATAACACGTTTATAAATAATTTTGTACTACGTAAGGAAATTCGTTCCAACCGAGTGTTCCAGGAACATTTTTTGTTTATATTTTTACAATGTCCGTGTCAGCGTTTAACTTACACAGTCGTTCTGCCACAGGCTATATATGTCAAATGCGCGGGCGCATTCAGGACATTCTGGTGTGAACATTCTTCATAGTAATTATTGTACTATAATATATTTTACGAATAACATAGGCGTGTTGCCTGACGTCTCTAATACTTGTATATAAATTGAGTATACGTCGTTTCGTTTTCTTAACTTCTCCATTTTGACGCAACATAACTCTCGTTTAGCCTTCTAACTGATGCTATATTAAATTTTCCAAAGGAGCGGTACAAAAATAAGAAAAGTTTCGTGTTAACAAAATACGCAATTTCGCTTTGTAAGTCTCAAAGGGGCGATTCGCTTTTGTTATGCCTCTAATTGAATGTGTTCTAAAGTTGCGCAAACTCCGACATTTTACGTTCTAGTTGCTAAATTCTGGTAAAGCTGTAAAGGGTAAGAATTATCGTCCAGGGACCTCTGAACTTTAGTTAGCCGGGTGGATAGATTTATTTCAGTAAATCACCTTAATTGATCTAACAAATTATTTCTTAAGGGCGTTGACTTGTAACCTAAGTAGGCTTACTCATGTTAGCAAAGAAAGTAGGCGGTTATTATCATCTATCTATATTATTTATTGGTATTATATACATAAGGAAATTACAGTTGCTTTGACGGTAAATAACACCAAAACTACTGACTTATAGGGATGGAGTTATGATCATTCAATGTAGAGTTTTTCTTGGATGGTTCTAAAGCACTTAGTTTTTGGATTTGGTGTTCGTTGTTTGTATACATTGAATGCCGTTTGTTTTTTTATTCGTGTTTTTGTTTAGTGTTGCTACAAATAAAATATGCCTAGAGTTAAGGGAGATAACAGCTAATAAATCTAGAAATATAATATAATTAGTCGTTACCTCCCGCTGTACTTGAGAACTTTGTTTTGATTAATTTATCCTTAATGATAATAACTTTTGAAGTGATGATAGCTCAGCGATAGTGTGTACCAACGTCGCGTCAAGGTACGTGAGTTCGAATTCACCTACAATGAGCTTTCGGTGAAGGAAATCATAGTCACGAAACTATAACATGGTGGTAGGGCTTTTTCTAATGCCCGCTAACCTAGGAGCCACCCTCAAGTTGAAAATCTGCTGCTGAATACCATTAGGTGTGTTCCGGCAGTTGCGCTTGAGTGCCAGTTTCTCTACCGGTTTAGCATGTTCACCAACTTATCGTCACTTGAGATCAGGTGTGATCGTGGTCATAAGGGTAAACCTATAAAGTATATAAAAAAATTGAAACTTGATTGTACATTGTGTACGTTTACGAGAAAATTACAATATACTTTCTAATTATAAACTCTCGTTACCTCAGTCTATATTAATATTATAGAGGCAAAATTTGTTTGTTTGTTTGAACGTGGTAATCTTAGGAACTGCCAGTTGGACTTCAACAATAATTTTTGTATTTAATCGAGAAATAATTGCGACTCTAGGCTATTTAAAACTACGCTACCACCAATGGGAATAAAGCTGTATTAATAAATTTTACTAAAACGAGTTCTTGTTTTATAATTTTCAGGTCCACGCGGACCTAGTCACGGGCACAGCTAGTCTGTATATAAATAGGCGAAGACAAAACAGTTGAGTGCCGCTGGCCAAGTGGTATCTTAACATTTATATGTAACATACTCTATATGTTTAGTGTTATGGTTACAATTTCAATAGATGTTAAATGATGCTCACAAGATGGTGGCCATGTTCAGTTCGGAGGGACTGGCTCTCAATTATAACTGTCGGAACACACCTATTCCAATTCGGTGGTAGATTTTCAGCCTACGGTTGCTAGCTAGACAGATCGGCATTAGGAAAAGTTCTACCACCATGCTATGGTTCCAAAACGATGTTTTTCACCGAAATCACAAGCTCAAAGAACTATCGAGCTATAAACGCTTTAAAAAAACTTGCAAAAATATAAAAAAGATACAAAAACGGTCCTGAATTAATGAATAATTTTTAGTTCCACGTGAAAGAAGTCACGGGTAGATTTAGGTTTATACAAAACCACGTTAAAACCACCGCAAGTACGAAAGTGTGTTTGCGAGAATAATTTATAGTTTATATCACTGAACTTCCACAGAACAGAAAACCAACTACTGTCTAACTTAGATATTTATCTTTGGAAACACTTAATTAAGTTTAAGAGTTTTACGACTTGAGATTCGCACCGGACCGCCTCTCTTAAGCTGTACTTGAGAACTTTATTTTAATTAATTTATCCCTTAAGGTAATATTAATTACTGGAACTTGATTTTACCTTGTAACATTTACGAGAAACTACAATTATCTCTCTACTTGTAATATCTCGTTACCTCCATCTATAATACTATTACAATCCTAAAAAGTTTGTTTGTTTGAACTCGCTAATTTTGGAAACTACCAAACTGATTTTTAATTTTTTTTCTGTGTTTGTTAGGGTAATCATTGAGGAAGGCTTTAAGCTATTTAAAACTCACTACCACCAACGGGAGCAAAGTTGTATTGAAAAAATAAAATAAAATTATAAAATATTTTTTAGTTTCATGCGAACGACGTCACGGGCACTGCGACTCTGTGAAATGGGTGAAGACATAACAGTTCAAGTTTTTCAAGATTTATATTTAACATAGTTTCAATGTTTGTGTTGTGATATAATTGTTACATGTTGTTAAGGCTCACAAGATGGTGAACAAGCCAAGTCTGTTGGAGGGACTGGCTCTCAAGTACAATAGGCGGAACACACATATAGTAATTTGATAGCAGATTTTAGCTTAAGTGTGGTAGCTAGACAGGGGGGCATTAAAAAAAGGCATACCACTATGCTATACAACATGCATTATAAAAGAAAAGATAATATAACCAGATCGAGTTTCTTGTCGATTTTTCTCGATGACTCAGTTATTTTCCGAACCGGTGGTAGTTTTGACGTTCGTAATCGCTTTCCCAGGGCCTAAATTGAATAAAGTTTTTTGATTTGATATGATTTATGGTTTCATCATGATGTTTTTCCTTTACCAAAAAGTTCAGGCTTATTGCAGGGATTCGAACTCACGTCGTTCGACACGGCGTCCATACACGTAATCATTATTATATGTATCTAACCTATAGAATTTGTTCCGATAAGATATTATTATTCGAATAGACAACGATTTTAATTTTATTTATGTTTGGACGTAAATAAAAAACGATTTAAAAAATAACACGATAACTGTTTTATTTTTATTTTGTTCTGTTACAACTGTTCTTTTGTTTTTAGAATTTTTCGTTCATTATTTAAAATCCTATCGACGTAAACTTTAGGCTAAAGGTAAATTAAGTGTTTTTAGGTAATTTCTTGCAAATTACTTACTCGTATCTGATGGACGAGTTAATATGACGGATACTCTGAACGAACGTACTGAATTCTGAATGAATAAAATACTTAGAGTAATAATATGCAACATCTCGTAATAGTGCGACCCAAACGAATGTATATTAGTTTAGGCTTACATTATACTTACTTTGTCCTGTTTACTCCCTACGAGTGTTCCCATTAGACGTGTCCGCTCGGTGCGTATTGTATAAGAAGGAATGGAGGGTCACCGTAAGAATTTTTAGTTGGTATTTCTTATTCTCCATATTCCCTTTCGTAAGTAGACTAGGCAAGAGCGAAAGAAAGATCCGTTTACATCTTTTTTACCCACATGAAATTTTTTTTATGTCGATACTGAATGCGACTAATTCGTCACGCTCTCTCATGTAACGCTTACCGAGCAAGTATTGCAGTGACGATATATCTTTCTTGCTTCTTTAATTGAATTGAGCGGATTTTACCCGAGCGAGCGTCACTTAGCCGACCTTTTCAGCTTGGTCGCATTTAATACGCACAAAATAAAGTGGTAAAGTGCTTAGTGCGACCAAAAAAGTTTTCACTTCAAAAAGGTGTATTCTTAGACTATGCTTATACTTGTACTTTCCTGCTTACGCTCTTCAAACTTGGCGCAACGTTAAACTGTCTCTCAATTAACCGACGTTGACCGGGCTGTATAAATTTTTCCATCCAACGATCATAGGTACGAGACACGATGCGTTTGAGAATATAGATAAAAAAAAACTTTAATTTGTGTAGTACAATGATGGTACATAATGTGTGTTGGGTTAGATTGCTACCATAATAATAGTACATTATTGCAAAGGCCGTGAAATAGGCAAAGGTCGAGTACGGGCTTGAGAAGGCCGAGGCGTAGGCGAGGACTTGACTAATACGAGTCAGGCAATTGCCTTTTCCGCCGAGGCATATATAGTGCTTTTCTCAAAAGAATGCAGGGATATAAAACATACTTTTTATGTTATACATTTAATTTAATATATAAAGCCAAAAATATATATATAATAAATATGTTTCGGAGAAAATATTCACTTTTTTTTCGTATTTCCAACTCATAAAATTTTCATATACCTTAATATATATTTTTTTATTTTGCTGGATGTAGGTTTTCCATTGCCAGTTTGGCTTCTGATCTTAAATCTGGTGAAGTACAATCAATGTCTATTTCACTCTCTGTTTAATTATTAAATTTATGTTTTAAGTATTGTAAATAATAAATCAAGACGAATTTTCAGCTTAGCCGCCAATTTTCTATTTATCATCTGTGCTGAAAGACAAGCAATGCATTTGAATATCTTTATCAGTAAATTCAATATTTGCGTGTTCTGTTTTCGAAAATAGTGACAATATTTGTATGTATGCATGCATATTTGCATGTTTGAAAAGATTAATTTTAACACTGACTTGAGTGAAACACGTAAGTGAGTTAAGTTTCGGGAACGTTGGTGTATATCTTTTTTTTTATTGTGGGTAAATGCACTTATACACAACCTCCCAGTCCGGGGAGACTGAGAGGGCTATGTGGGACTCGCCCGACAATAAGTTGACGGGAACACCCACTACAACCCACGGTCATCTATCTGTCACGTTATGAAATTATCTAATGTGTTTTATATAGTTAAGGTTTAACGTTATATCAGCCGTAATCAGCTTAGCCATAATCTCACCTGATATAAAGTAACTATGTAGCCCAGGATAGTGGATACGCTAACACTAGTGGAGCGACTGGCTCTTAATTGCAACTGCCGGAACACACCTATAGCTATTTAAATTTTCAACTTGAGGTTGGAATCTAGCCAGGCGTGCATTAGAAATAGTCCCACCCTAACGCTATGGTTTCATCACGATGTTTTCCTTTACCGAACATTGAAGGTCATTGTAGATGGATTCGAACTGAAATATCATCGCCACTAATATATATGGTTGCTCTAAGATTTGTATGCTGACATCAAAGTCACAATTCTCCATGAACTAGTATACCTACTCTTAGTAATTAGTAATGCTTTGAATTGTATTCACCATCAGGTAATGTATCATTTCAGCTTCTATACAAAAACCTTTCTGATATTTTTTATTAATGTTTCTTTCATAAATGTTTGAAATCATCTATATCCATCTTTGTTTAAATATACGTAAAATAGTTGTAAAGTTATGACTTCCTAATGTCAAGCGAATTGCATACCAGCTTGCTACTTCTACCGAATAATATTATATACGAGAAGGGCAGTACTGTACCTCATGGTTACCACAGCGCAATCCAAAACAAAAATTGTGACCATTGAGAAATCTACAATTGATCGTTGTCATATCGGCCTACTCAAATATCTCTTCACGGATTGTTTAAAGGATTTCATGTCGAAGATAGAAAACAATATTTTAGCTTGACTACGCTCACAGCTTCATTGTACCGCTAATATATGCCAAATCTACCTACTTTATACGTGCTATATTCTGCTATGAAAAGGAAACAGGTTGAACAGTCATTCAAAACACTGGCCATAATAATTTATGAATTGTGACTGCTAATTATTATTGATATAAGAAATCGCAGTCACTGGCAGGTCTCAAATGAGGACGATAGATAGTCAGGAGTGTTAAAAAGTAAAACAAATAAATATGCAATTGTATGGAGACTTGTATAACGGAGGAGAATGAAATCCAGTTTCGCTTGTACAACTGTGGCCAGTGGAACAATAAACAGGGAATTCGTGATATTGAAGCAAGAAAGTTTTCCTACCAGACTATGTCGCAACCATATAGGATAATGGTGATGATAATAATGTAGGGACATTATTACACACGTTTCATTCGAAAAGTAAGAAAAGTTTATATTAATAGCTTATGTAAGATATATCGTTGATTATGAAACTAATGCTCATGAAAAAAAGATGGCATCTCGGGATGCCAGGAACATGTGAAATGTTTATGTTAATATTATAATTAATAATTTAATGTAATAAAAATATGTATAATAGTAAAAGAATAAATAATATTATCACCGATCTGCATTCTTTTTACGACTTCAAATTATTTTAATGAAAAATATTTATTTAAAAATAATAATATTTTAATAAATGAAACTACTATAATGAATATACTCGATTACGTGTTTAGATCATGGCGTCAAGTGTGAAATAAATATCAATGTTGTGTATCAAATGTATGTGGAGTTAAAAATTTTAACACGTGCTGATCACAGGATTTAGAGTTGAGATATGTCGTCGAATTAGTCTTCGTTTGTTCTTTACATTAACTTTTGTAGAAAATAATAACTTATCTACGGGTTCAGATATTAAATACTTAATAAATACTAGGCCTATTGAATTGAATTGAAACAAGTTGCGTTCGATTTTCTCCTCCGCGATTCGGCAACAGCCCAAGCCGAGGTTCGGTCACTAGTGACACCCTTGCGCGAGTTGCCCCTCGGGCTCGAGAGCCCTCCGCGCTCGCCCCCTAGTTCAGGTGAAGCTGTAAAAGCCCCTCAGGTTAACAGTGTAGGTCCCATAAAAAAAGGCCAATTGAAAAAATAAGAACGAAATAAAAGTACACAGTCACAGGTGGATGCTTCTGGAGGTGAAAGTAGAAAATGTTAACTTAACAGTGTTTTTTGAATTTTTTAAATTTTTGTATTATCAAAAATAAATCGTAATACTTAGTACATAAATTATTTTAACATTATCCTCGTTTTCATTTCACAACACTTCACACAGCAAATAGCAGTTATATACAGCTTTATATGGTTCATTAATTCATCAACATATAATGAAGCGATGATAGCTCAGTTGATAGCGTGTATGGACTCCGCGTCACTAAGCTTCAGCTTTCGCTGACGGAAAATATCGTGATGAAAGCATAGCATGATAGTTTTTTATAATGTCCGCCTACCAGTTACCACCCTCGAGATGAAAATCTGCCGCCAAATACCTATAGGCGTGTTCCGGCAGTTGCATTTGAGAGGCGGTCCCTTCACTAGGGTTGGTATGTTCACCGTCTGGATCCATATCGTCACTTAATATCAGGAGATATTGCTATACCTATATACTATAAAAACAGTTCAAACTCTACAAAATATCATTTAAACTTGACGTAATAATCGATATAAATTTCTATTATCTATACATAGTTTGTGTTTATATAAATTTAAATGATCTTAAATATCAATATTATTTTCTATGTTACAGGCTGAAAAATTATAATAATTTTTTTGTCTATTCAAGTTTTCATTATAAAAAAGTCGACAATGTCGATAAAGCGGGTCGCATCACTAAACAAATCAACAGAACATGCACTCGTCGTTATTTGAAGCGTCCACAAAATCACAATGGATGCTTTTCCTGTGTTTATTAACTAGGTTAAGAGATTCCGTGTGTGGAATTAGTGTACTAATGTATCTATGTTGTATGTGCCGGCAGTGCTTGTGATATGCTCAGTGCAGTGTCTTCAGCTGGACAACCAGGCCTCGACGAAAAGGCCGAGGGTTACGAAATACAGCAAGACGACCGTCGCACCCGGCGCCTCTTCAGTAAGTCTTACAACATTTTTCATAGTTCACAACATTACAATATTAACAACAACATAGGCTAATAACTAAGAACTAATTGGTAACCTTGTAATAATTTTTATATCAACCAAATTAGTGGTTTCTAAACCTTTTAACTATTGTTACCGTTCTTGAGTAAGTAAATCCTTTAACCATTTTTCTTCCCGTTTTGGCCTAATTAGGTTACGAAAGGGGTTATCAAGACCTCTTAGCCAAGTTGACTTTCTCTTAATTCGTTTGCTTAAAGAGTAAGCAAAAATGTAAGAAATTACTTTCTAACCACTAAATCGAAGATATATCGCAACGCTAAAACCCCTGCTTGCGCTTTGTTTACGCTAACGATGGTAAAAAAGACTACTTGGCAAAGGCTTGGGTAATAGACACTAAAAGTTCCACGGTAGCTGTTCATTCACCCCTTAATTGCCAAGCCCGGGTGCCACTATAGCGTTGTCAACAATCTATGTCGGGAATCTTGTTATCACGATATATATTATATTTGTCAGATTTTTTTTGTTAATATTATTTAAAAAAACACAAGACATATAAATACATGGAGCATGAAAGCCCCCATAAGGTCCACCAAACCGATTAACAACATAGTAAAATATGGCTAGACATTAGAAATAAAATAAAAAAACAATTTTTATATGCAATTTATATGGGAATATTTCAAAGTACTTAAAATTGATATTAAGAACTCATATTTAGTGAGATTTTTTTTCTATATGTAGATTAATATTTTGCTTGAACACCGAGAAAAAAAACTGGCGGAAATAAATCACCTTAAACCTTTTTAACTTTTTTAAAATTCTATGCGGTCTGTCCATTCCCCGGATATAAGATGAGATATTTCTGGAATCAACACCGTTGTTACAAACATAAAACACTTTATAATACCTAATTGTTAAATATGTACCAGTAAAAAATATTATATTAGTGTTTATAAGTCTTTACGGTGTCATTTTCTTATTTATTATAGCTGGAACCAGCGACGGAACGTAGTTTAACTGCGACATACCGGCTGCAGGGGAGTGGCGGTGAAACTTGTATCCTGCTGACGGTTGATGCGCTTCTTGACATCTCGTATGTCACAAAACTTAACGAGCGTGCTGTAAGTTATTTAACTGACTAATATTGTTTACCTGACAGGCTTTGGTGGCTTCACCGGGCATTGGGGATAGCCTATATTTTTTTATCGCATCGACACAAATTGTATTAAAATGCAGTGGTGAATAGATTGCACAGTCAGTAAAGTTGGAACCGATGATAGCTCAGTGGTAAAATATATGGACTCCGCACCTACGGACGTGAATTCGAATACACTTATAATGAGCTTGAGCTTTTGGTGACGGAAAACATTGTGAGGTAACCATAGCATGGCGGTAGTGCTTTTTCTAAGCCCGCCTGGCTAGCAATCACCCTCAAGATGAAAATCTTCCGTCAAATACCAATGGGTGTGTTCCGGCAGTTGCACTTGAGAGCCAGTTCCACTACAGGGTTAGCGTGTCTATCAACTTCGGCCGTATCGTCACTTAAGATCAGGTGAGATTATGGCCATAACGCTAAACCTTAACTATATAAAAGAAGTTGGTCGGAACTGAGTGCCCAGGCTGCGTCAGACGTACTACGGTATCGTGGAGTCTCTTTTCATACATCTGCAGAAGTGCGATTGCAGCCGTTCAGTTGAAGAGGCAATGAATGCAGGGTTTTAAAGTGGCAGAACTTAGGTTAGGGCAGTTACCGGTGTGCCAACTAACTAACTAAACGTTACGATTCCAGCTAATGTACTAGATATGTACGTATGTACAAATCAAATAGTGATATGCGTATATGATACAGATTTGTCAATGTACAGTAAGTATTTATAGCAACCACCAGAATATTTACTTTCGAGAACCAATTTAGGCTTACAGTGTTTCTATTATAACTCACATCGGCACTTATTATCAAATATTATAAAGCGGAAATGTTTGTTTGTTTGAACGCACTAATTTAAGGGACTACCAGTTGGATTTGAAAAGTTATTTTTGTGTTTAATAGAACAATTATTTAGGAAGCTTAAGGCTGTTTTACATCACGCTACCACTAATACGAGTCAAGCTGTGTTATTGTAGTTCTTCGTGAACGAAATCACGGGCACAGTTAATTATCAAATAAGATAGCGTGTGGTCAATGGCTTAATCTATAAAAGGAGTTATTTCTAAACATTTAAACCCTTTACTGCACTTTTACTAGTCGGGGTCACCAATTGAGGGTGTTATAACCCTCTAATAACATTTTTAATTATATATATATATATATTTATACTTAAGATTTAGCGTTAAGACCATGATCTCACCTGATCTTAAGCGACGATACGGCCCAAGTTGGTAGACACGCTAAACCTGTGGAGGAACTGGCTCTCAAGTGCAGCTGCCGGAACACAATAAATCATTTCGTACAAATGATTTCTTATATTTACGCAAATATTACTCATCGAAAGAAAACATATTTAAACGGAATTTAAACGGGCAGACCATGAAGGTTGAAAATCTTTCGAAACGTCGGGTCAAAATTAATAAATAACCGCGATAAAATCCTTTGAAATTAGTTTTATTTCGATATTTCGTACAAATAACATAAAACGCGTCATTATTGTATAATCAGAGAAGCTTCATTTTATTTATTTTTCTGTATTCCTATTAGACATATAAAAAAGTTGACACCCGCACATTTTTAACGGCATTTTATTTAAAAGTTAAAAGAAAATTGAGGGATTTAGGTGTCGTGCTCACTGACACAATAAAATAAATAAACGTTTTATGTTCCAGGATGCAAACACTTTTGTTCCAAACAACGCGAACGTTGCTGGTACGTGTAAAGACGGCGATGCTGAGACTCTGGTCTTGTCATTTAAGGAGTTCTCATTGGAATGGTTCTTTGCCAAGGTATTTCTCTATGTAATATATAAAACCTATAATATATACCTTATATGTGCACAAATTCACTAAATTTAAACAGTATACTGAAGATTATGAATACATATGGGCGAATTCAAACGGCATAATGTTTAAGGTTTGGCAAACATTGATTGCTAAACCAGAAATTTGGTTTGGCAAGCCGCGTAGTACAATATAAGTCTGAAAAATGGTTACTTTGTGCATAATGTATCATAGTCTTTTTACTATTTTAGGAAAACTTACGGCTATATGCAAATATTGAATTAAATGTTTCAATGAAATTAAGCCCATTTAAAGATTCCACAAGTAGACTTACAAACAGAGAGAATAGATGCAAGAGCATAAATTCTTATTCAAATTCAAAGAAACAGGAATAACGAAGGCCTTTTAGTTTCTGAACACTTGTATTAAATATATCCATATCATTATCACTATACATTTTATTTATAATATAACTAAAATTTATTATATTAACTAGACTTTATGTGCGGATTTGCCCTCATTAATATTGTTTTTTTAAACAAATCGGAAGACGCAATTAAAAATGTCATGCCGAGTTTATCCCTTTTTTTACGTCAATTGCAATGAGTTTTTCGCCAGAAAAGTAGCCTAACACTGTCTATTAAAGTCCCATCTATCTCTGTACCAAAATTCAATGTAATCGATTAAGTGGTTTAGACTTGAAAGCGTAAGAAACAAACAAGAAAACTCATATTCGCATTTATAATATTAGTATGATATAATCCGAAAAAACATAGAAAACCTCTACAATACATATAAACCGTTGTCAGTTGTCGCTGGTATGGAATGTTTGATTGACGCCACTTTTATTTAGAGGCCCGATTTTATAATTAATTGGAAATACAGTAACCTGAAAACTGCTCTTCTAATTAATATTACATTAAGGTTTGAACACGTTGACTTATACGTTAAAGGGAGGCTATTATTTAAATACGTATTCTATTGAATAACTATCTACACCGACAGACATTGTTCTGGCCTTTTTAGAAATTACCGAGTCGACAACAGCGCTACCTATTGCATTCAGTGATAGTATAAATATCTTTTCCATGCAATTTCGAACAATTTGGAAGCGATGATAGCACAGTGGTAGTGTGTACGACTTTTCGTCGAAGGGAAGTGAGTTCGAATCCAACCACCTACAATGAGCTTGAGCTTTCGGTGAAGGAAAACATAGCATGGTGGTAGAGCTTTAACTGATGCCCGCCTGGCTAGCTACCACCCTCAAGTTGAAAAATCATCTCCCTAATACCAATAGGTGTGTTCCGGCAGTTGCACTTGAGAGCCAGACCCTCCACAGGTTTAGCGTGTCAACCAATTTGGGCCGTATCGTCACTTAAGATCAGGTGAGATTATGGCCATAACGCTAAACCTGAACGACGGAAAAAAAAATGCGAACTCTAATGGTGATCAATCAAAGTGTGTTGGTGTGTATATATAACCTAGCTGTGATCGCGACTTCGTGTGGAACTAAAATTTATTACCTAATTTTCACCCGTTTTTGTAACTTTTTTTAATACAGCGTTGTTCTGATTGCCGGTAGTGTGATGTTTAGTAGTCTAAAGCCATTGTTAATAATTGCTCTATCAAATGAAATGACTTTTTAAAATCCGATTGGCAGTTTCTAAGAATAGCGCGTTCAAACAAACAAACAAAACTTTTTCGCTTTATATTATTAAAATTAATTAATAAACGGTCAATCATATCAAAACTACTGAAGTTCTCGAGATAGGATCTATAACCATTCGAAGTGGAATTTTTCGTACATGGTTCCAGGTCAAAGTTATTTGTTTTAGATTCCTCGTTTTATTTAGGGTTGTTAGGAACAAAAGGCGTCCAGTGTAGCGAGTGGGCGACAGTATTTATATAATACAGGCTTTTACCTGCGGCTTCGCTCGCGTTAATATTGATTATGCCAAAAAACTTGCATAAGTACAAAGTTCGTCCCTCTCTTTACCAGATTAAGTTTTTCGGCAGAAAAATTAGTCTATCATTATCTCCAGGTTTCCATCTATCTCTAAGTCAAAATTCATCACAATCGATTCAGCGGTTTAGGCATGAAAGCGTAACAAACAAATAGATCCACTTTAGCATTTATAATATTAGTAAGGTTGATAAACAGTAAAAATGTAATATTCAGACTCCAGGCGGTGAACGTTGGTACGCTGAGAGCCTGCGGTTGACGTATAACACCAGCGCGAGAATATTGGAGCACGCAGCGAACCAGGGTCGGAAAGTCTCGCTAACCAGTGACTCCAGGGTACTATTGTTTCCAACACCAGTGGGCAAGTCTTTCTTCTGTCCCGAAGAGACCATCGTGGAGCTGATCGAGGAAGATGCTAAGTGAGTCTGTATTTAATATTGTTTTTAGAGCTAAGGCGGAAAGCTTTTGGACTCTTATAACATTTTTCTCGTCTTTTCATATATACTTCATACATATTTTCTCTATATTTAATTTATGCAGCGATGGTATTAAATCGCGGGCCCTTCGAATTTCGTGATCCTCGGACTTCCCATCTACTTTGATTTTGAATGTTTAGGGTCCACCAATAATTGCGCCTGACTAAATGTGTTGACTCACCTGGGTAATCGTTGGTGATGGTCTCTTTTTTAATCTTGGCGGCCGCCGTTGTCCATATAATGATAGCAAATACACCGAAAACCTCTGCTGGTCACTTGTAGGGTCACTGTAATGTCCGTAATAAGGAGAACATACGATGACATGTTTCGATGCAGACTTTACGTTACCGAGCGCGAATTCAAAGTAAAGAGTATGGCGTCAACAAGCGTCATACACAAAAACAACCGGGACACGGATTCCGGTGTTGCTTTAACAGCTCAGTTGGTAGTAAGAACGCCGCGTTAAGGGACGTGAGTTCAAATTCATCTGCAATGGGCATCGGCTTTCGGTGAAGAAAAACATCGTGATGAAATCACGGCGTGCTGGTGGGGCTTTTCCAGTTGGCTGCCTATACCTATACCTATGCTATACCTATAGGTGTATTCCTGCAGTTGTAAAGCAATTCACTACTGTCGCTTCGACAGATAAAGCACAAATATATAACTAATTGGAGACAAAACAGCTGCCAAGATACAGGGAACTTTATTTATGTATTAAACTTAACCAATTCCAAAATGTCTATCGATTGTAATAATAAATAAAAGCAATAGTGGTATCATTCGCGTTCACAACAAAGTGTGTTACTTAATTTGGACGTTCCATAAAGTTTAAAGTGATAATTGCTTTGTGGCAATGTGTTTGGGCCTTACGTCGATCTGCTACGCGACTGTTTTCACAATCAAATATATGAATTCAAAAATCAATATTCAATTTAGGCCTTGAGAAGGCGCTTATTAACTTCAAAATTACCACTGGTGCGGAAAATAACACAGTTTTCGAGCAGAACCGGCAAGAGAGCACAATCTATATTAAAGCGAGCGATGCCGCAGGTAAAAGCTAGCTCTAAAAGTTTTCACTTTTGTTCCAGCCCAACTACGGCGCACAAAGCGAAGTTGTACCTGAGACAGATGCGCCTCCAGCCGTTCATGTTTAAACGCGACGGTGAGTTCGGGCCCCCGTGGCACTGCTCTGATTCCGCCCGCGCACATTCCGAGACAGCACCGGTGGCGGTGGGGGCGGCGCTTGCCATCGCCACGGCGGGTACACTCCTCGGATACGCTATCTGGCGTTACTTGAAGGTCAAAAAGGTTCAGTACGACACGATGGAGTGAGGCAACGCCGTCTGAAGACTGCTCCGAATAGCGGCGGTCTTATGTATCTAGAGCTGCGACAAACCGTATGAATTCGTTACTAAGCAACGGGTACGCAATTTAGTACCGAGTACCGAAACGTTACTTGCGAATGCGTTTCGTTACTCGTATGTTCTCGTATCTTCGGACTGAATATACAAAGTGCGAACGATGCGATGGTCAATACCAAACCGTAGGCAACACGACTCGATGCGATGCTCTTTATTAGATATCCAAAGTAACGAGTCGGGGCTCATTTTCATTGGTCGTATCAGCCTGCATTCGAAGTGTGGGAGATTTCTGTACACGCAAGCTATACCGTTTTTATAGGGTCCGCTTGCAGTTTGATAGATATTCTTTACCGCGCATTTCTTTTGAATGAGTGCGACTGAGTAGACGTTATAGACAAGTAATAGATTAAACCGAGTACCCGCACCACGCTTGCCTTATACCAACCGATGTATTTCATTGGATGTCCGTCTGCGGGAAATGACCTTATGCCATATATAGATACATTCATTACGCTCCCTGCGTATGGTATAACAACTGAGTTAACGACCAGTGAAAATGAGCCCTAAGTAACGGGTACACTATTTAGTACCGAGAAACGAAACGTTACTTGCGAATACGTTTCGTTACTCGAAATTTTTTCCTATCTTCGTACTAAATATACAAAGTGTGAAAAGTACTAAGTATAAAAAATGTGTACTGATTGCCATAGTAACGAATACATAGGGAACGCTATTTTTCGTTACTTTACACTTCTACTTATATCTGCTTGATACTTTGTCATGTGCAAAGCACTGTCTGCGAAAATCGTAAGGCTATAAAAACAACCCTTTAGACCATAATCCATAATGTGATGTTAATGTTATTAATGCGTGACAATGATTTGTTCCACTACGTAAGTTGTTCGAAATTCCGGTTGGCGTGTCACTTTATTCGTCTTGCGACATTTAGGTATGCATGATAGTTATATTTCGCCTTAAAGCTCAGTTAGTATTATTTAATTCTTGTCAACTGATCGGATGCAATAAAATGCGGTTTTACTTTGAAACAAAGTAAAGGTTTATTTTGAACTGTCTTTGTTAAATATATTTAAACTTCAACAATAATAGTTGTGGCATATAAATAAACTACCTACTGATATTTTGGTATCATGGGGAAGATCGCATGCGTCATGAAATACTGTAAAATGTATATTGATTTACGATAATACTTCTGGTTTAGAAATACTGCAGTACTTTTTAGGTTTGAATAATTAATTCATTGTACCCGAAAAAAAAATCGTAGTTGTATGAGAAACGCAGTATAGTTTTTGTTTAATAAGAAAACACTAAAATAGCACTTACTGAACTCTGATATTATTGTTTTATCAAATGAATTTAAGGCCTGTTGTTGTAAAATACTAAACTGTATAATTAAAATAGAATCACAAAGCAGGACTCTCATGAAGACTGCTGACAGAAGTGAAATCTTAAAACTATAAACAAACAGTTGTAATTTCTAGATATCCAAATTAATTGTTTGATTTTAAATCAAAACTGTTTACAGAGCGCAAGAAGTTATACTAATAGGAACAGATATAGTATGTACGTTAACACGTCATGTGATCATGTCGATGACGACTTTCATGAATTTACTCCTTATACAAACTGCACTTTAGAATTATTCACTTCAAAAATTAAAATAACAATTAAATTGTAAATTTTTAAATTACTTTGAACTTTCATGCATGTGTTATGAACATAATATTTTGAAATTGGACAGAAAAACAGTATAAATGTGATAAACAGACAAAGGTTTCTTTTTCAGTTTCTAATAATAAGCGATATGCTTAATATATCCAAATAAAGCTTAAAAACTGAATTAAAACCGATACTATTTACTTGAAGTATATGTAGAAATTGTATTTTGGAATAAGCCTATTCTATATGGTTGATTTGATGAACATAAATTTATTTTAACTGGCAGACAATATTCACATCGTAAGGGGGGTTCAAAAGTGGTCGATTTGGCATGGAATACCCCACATATATTATATGAAAAATATTACCTGTTAATACACGATATCAAATAAAGTCTAGGCAAAAGCGGTAGAAGTAATACGCTAAAAAAAACAAAGGTAATAACAATAGATTTCATGATATATCTAATTTACATGTTCGACCAAGTGAGGATGATGCGATAATCTGTTCTGTTTGCGAAGGGTTGTAAACTGGGTGTAGTCTGCTTTACGTTATTACGTAAAAATAATTTTTGAACATTACTTTTAAATGCATGAATAACTGATATCAAAGTAAAAGTCATCCGATTAGGAAAACAATTGGATGCACCTACGAAAATGGCTATTAAATATTTATTCTGTAGTTCATTTGACGCCACTTATATATTGGAATGTTCTAGGTCATGTTTATTGGTTAGCTTCGATGTTTTTATTTAATTACTATGTGCGATTGTTGTATACAAAAATTCAGTCTTAATTAGCTATATTTTTTCACATTTCATATTAATACGTTATATAGTGTTTTAATTGCGGTCATTTAATATAGTTGGCCTCAACTTTGTCTACTCCACACGTTGCATGTAGGCTACATGCAATCTGGGCATTTTGTCATGTTATATTATAATGGCGGCATCTCAGTTTAATATGTATTGTGATTAAATATTGAAATTACTTTACATATCGACAATAGATATAAATAATCTTGAAAAAAAAAACGTTTTATATTATAACTATGGCTTATATTTCCTATAGATCGCAATTAAGGGACGCCATTTTAAAAATAGAGATGGTAAGGTTTATTAAAAAAAATGTTGTTGATGGTTGAATAATTATGTAAAACTGTATTTTGATTGTCATTTAACCGCATAATATCTCATAGGATTAATATAGAGATACGCTACTTTTATTGTAACGTCGGATTCTGTATCTGCGATATATATAAAAAGAAAGTAAATTGTCGTCTCAGTTCTCTTTTGCTATATTTGCAAAACAAGGTTACATACCTTTTTCATGTTTTCAATATTAAACAAAAATATAACTTGCTGATATAAAGTATAACTAATACTGTATTGAACAAATAAGTATTGAGGCGATAAAATATTTATAATCATAGTTTTTAAGAAATAGGTTAAAAATGTTTTCCAGTTTAGAATAAACATAGTGCGTACGGGGTTTTTTGTCCGTGAAAGGTCACCTTATATGAGATCGAATAACGTAGACTTGCGTTTCTTAACCGCGAAATTTTGTCTATGAACATAAATGTTTATGGCCAGAACCGCGAGCCGGTTTTAGAGCTCATTGAGTAAAACTAATACATTAATAAAAATTGCGTTATTACATATAGAAAAGTATATTCATTTCATTTTTGACTGTTGCTATATTTATTAATATAACGTAGGCGTAAAATGTAGGCCTATCGTTTTTTGGTCAATAAATTAACTCTATTGGTTTTTTAAATCGTGGTTAAGTTATTTTATTTAATTTATAAGTAGTCGATGCCAACTCATTTACCACCAGTTAGAATAGTACCTAGAAGTTTGGGCGCATAGGTTCGTAGTATGCAAACAATATAATTAAGTTTATTATCAAATTATTTGTTACATTAATATTCTATTTTGTTTTAACCATTGCATACCTATTATTAATTAGTAATTAAAGAAGACAATTTATTTTCAAATTTGGTAGCATATTTACCTAATAAGTATGTGTATTTTAAGAACGTTATAAGAGTTGAAATTTAATGATTATGATTGAAAAAAGTTACTATTTTTATATATTCTGATAAAAGTTCGGCGGAAGAATATGGCGATTTTAATGATGTTACGTTTAGGTTCCTTTTTCACACATGTATGTTAAAAATACTTAATGAGCTCTTAAAAACCAAATTGTAGAGATTTTTGGTATTTAAGGTTATAAAGGTATCATAAAGGCATATCAGATAACCGAAAACATATTCTCACGTATAATTATTATTCTAATTATAATTATTAGTAGAAGTTAATTAGTAATTATATAATATAACTTTAAGAAATTTCTCATATTTCGCGTGAAGGTAAATCGTACTGTAGCAATAGAATTAAAAATAAACTCTCATTGGTTTTTGGCGGGATTTTTAATCTGCGATGTAATGATCTTTAATTTGTAACTCATAAATTTGTTTGTTTTAAATCCCACATTATTGTGAAATTGGAATCGTTTTTTGATACTAATCAAGCTCTATTATGTAAAAAATCAACAATAAAATGGATTAGTTTCAAGATAAGCAAACCAATAGCCTTAGTTGGCAGATTAGGAAAAAAAACGTTGTGTAGGTATTATAACGAATTAGCACAAACAGAAAATAAGAATATACATTTTCAATGCTATACTTAACATCACAGCAATCAAGTTTTACAAAATAAAAAAAACAAATCTCATCAATATTCAAAGATAAATATAATTTTTTTAATTATGATATCTGCGTATATAGGCAACTTCGCCAATATCAAGTAATATATCTATGGTTCTCTTTAAATGACAAAACCTCTTTAGTTTTTGGCAGGCATTCAGTCTGGCACGTAGCTATTTTTATTCAGTATACATAGGTTTGTTTATTTTACTCTAAATTGGTGGCATTATACATAACAAACTCTGCATTTTATGTACAAGTAATATGGATTTTATATAAATGGACCATTAATTCTCAAATATTACAAACTCTAGAAAGGTCTAACAAAAAAGCCACAAATCTGTAGTTAAGGACTGATTATTAAATAATACTCTGATTTGTAATTAAAACGACTTTAAGAGTTCGATGAGAATTTTCTTAAAGTTATTAATTAATTAATTATGTATATTAGTAATATTATTATAATTATTTATATTTGTGAATTGTTTGCGGTGCGATAGACACTGTTGTTAACATTACGTGTACAAGCAATAACATGATTTTATTCAAATGCCGTCGTAAAGACACATATTGGCTGATATTTGATGTTGTATTGTGCGCAAATCTTGGGCATTTATTACTAGTGGTATTGTATATGTATATACTGGGGTTTACACGCGTCTCTATCTAGAACTGTCCATAAACACAAAACCCAATTATTCTTTACTCTAAATATGACTTGAAAATTTTTATTTATAATTTTAAACAATTCCCATGTTTAGATATTTAGGAACAATTGGCTGCATGGTCTAGATATGTTTGCCTTTTCCTTTCTGAACTGAAAGGGAAAAACTATACCAAAAAACAAATTAGAACCTATCTACCTTTATGTATCATTTTTAGAACTTCAGAAATAAATTTAGAAGCGATGATAGCTCAGTGGTGGTGTGTACGACTTCACGTCAAGGACGTGAGTTCGAATCCAAGCACCTACAATGAGTTTGAGCTTTCGGTGAAGGAAAACATCGTGAGGAAACCATAGCGTGGTGGTAGGGCTTTTTCCAATGCCCGCCTGGCTAGCAACCACCCTCAAGTTAAAAACCTGCCGCCAAATACCAATAGGTGTGTTCAGGCAGCTGCACTTGAGAGCCAGTTCCTCCACAGGTTTAGCGTGCCTACCAACTAGGGCCGTATTGTCACTTAAGATCAGGTGAAATTATGGCCACAATGCTAAAAACCTTAACTATAAAAAAAAATCATTACGTCTAGTATCTTTTTTTTGGGATTGAACGTATTTTTTAAACTGATTTTTCCACTTTTAGTCAGATAACTGATTCTTATACTTCATAAAACCTATATAGGCATACTTTAAAACATATAGTACGTACCTATTTTTCACTCTTGCCGTCTTTAATTTTAATCCATAGCGAGGTATTGATAGGCAATTTAATATAACCACTAGTGCCCAAGATTTGCTAGTTAAGATTATGCTGTGTGCTATAGCTTTGAAATTTAATTCCTAAGGCTATATTTCTTTGTATCGTATACGGTAATTGAATATAATAACATCATTTTTTATATAATTAATGTTGTATGTAATATAATTTCTACTGTTGTTGTTCTTGTATTTAGGTTAAGCGATTAAGATGTCGTTTTGTATAAATGATTTAAAAAGGAAGTCGTAAGGGTGGCCTATTAGGGAATTATTGAAATACTAGCTTTTACCCGTGGCTCTGCTTACGTTAATATTGATTTTGTCAACCAATTCCGATTGTCGATCTATATAAAAACATTTTCTGTATAAAATACTTATAAATTATGTAATTCAGGATGTTGGTTGTTGCAGGTAGATATGATATTATACAAAATTTTAAATTATAAGCAATTATCTTGTGAAAATTGAAGGAAATTAGATGACACAATAAATCGTATAAATACTATAAATAAAAAAATATATACTTTATAAGTTAAACTTGTCACCTTTACGGCTAACGTTAATTACATATCGCAAAATAATCTCATATTATTCTATCGATTATATATAAGTATATATATAATTAATGAAATACAATATGTTAAGAATCTATATAATTAATAGTTGGATAGTAAATTTATATACCAAATCTTGCTGTATATAAGGCTTTGGTGGACGCGTTAGTAAGTCTTACATTATTTGTAGTGTACGGTCAAAGTAGATAGTTTGATACGTGTTTGAAATTATTGATCGCGAATAGGTTCACTGTAAAATCAGTTTAAATAAATATTCCATCGTAATATTCAAAACTCTGTAAAACACTTTATAGTGAAATTAAATAATGTTCCTGTGTGGAGCTCGAAAATGCAGCACTTGGGTGCGGTGGTTGTAGTGAACGACTCTTTTAAATGCTAGGCCAACCGTGCAGTCCGATGACGGCGATGAAACTGCATTACTATGGTAGAGTCTTTTCTAATACCTATCTGGCTAGCTATAGTTATCACCATTACATTGTACATCTGTTTCCAAGCGCCAATAAGAACTTGAAAGTTGGTCTTCACATTACGTTCAAGACGATACTTTAGGTCTCTTTCTCTCGTAACATTAGATAAGATTGTGTTCAAACAATAAAACCTACAAAGAGTAAAATAAACATTTTAAAAACTTTTTGACGTACTGCAAATATCTCGTGTGCCACTTCTGATTTTAACAAATTGATGTGGTTAAAAAATCATAAATTTAATAATAAGAATCCTACGAAACCGAAATGTGCACGTTACAAATGAATACCATGGTTATTTCTGATGAAGGTATAACATTACAACGCCAAAATCACTATCAATGGTTAATTTATCAACAGGCTGAGTACGGTGGCAGATTTTAAAGGCGTCAAATTTCGGGTAGTTTTGATTTGTTCTTTACAGAACTGAAATGTTTCATACTTATACATATACTTAAATGCTGACAGATAATATGTTCTACCGCTGAGAATCTTATATTAATTTTTTTGCTAAAATGTATGTAGTCCTATATGGAATCTAATTGCAGATGTAGAGGTAGGGACGGCAAAATTTGAATAGCCTATGGGCGGTAAAAGTGTAAATCCACTACTGATTACTATAAACCACCCCTAATAATAATATACAGCATAAATACCTAAATAGTAAAAACCAAAATAGTAGAAAATCCAAAAGGGCACGCCTCATAACGTAATTATAATTGAATGACATAGATTTAAGCATTCATATTGAATAGGAAGTAGTCCGATGCCATTCTAGAGCTATTAAAAAAGAAATGGTCTCAATACATTAAGTTTTTTAAACGTAATCGTTACATGATAAATACAGACAGACGTCCAGACGTCCACGTAAAAAAATCAGTAAGTTTTTTTAGTATATAATGACGTAAATGTATTTAAAAATCATCTAATGAGATAGTGACAGTATTTGTTTGGATAATAAAACATTTGCAATGCCGTAAAAACCACAAAAGATTTAAAATAATGATCATTGAAGCCTGGAAGTTTGTTCGACATTGGAATGTTAAGAGTAATGCGCAACCTCAAACGCTGGGGATTATGAGGCGTGCAAACTGAGAAGAATGTTAGTAAAAGAAAAATGTAATTTTGAAGAACCTTCGGCAGTCTTGGAAGACGTAAAATAATTATTGTGCATGTACTATAATTTCATGATCCTCATGATCATGCAATCCTATGCGTATAATCTTTTTGTGGATGGCATCAGCCAATAAGAACTATATTTTTAAAGATACATTAATATGATTGGTTAGTTTCACACTGATCAATGTTTAACGAACTACTTTTTTTTTTCAATAAATAATGTTTTGAGATACGGATTAAATGTAATTTTATAAAGTAGGTACAATAATTTTACAGCCCGAGTACAATAATATTTTTTTTCGATCTTCTAACATTGTCATTCGGCGATGTTCCCGTAAAAGAACTAATTTGTACAGTACTGGCTTTTACCTGCGGCTTCGTTCGCGTTTATACTGATTTTGTAAAACAGTTCGGGTGACACAATAAACAGCTTCACATAAAGTTTATCCCCAACTTTACCCCACTTCCTATAAGTTTTTTGATGGAAAAAGTAGCCTATCACCGTTTCTAGGTTCCCATCTATGTGTATACCGATATTCAGCATAATTGATTCAGTGGTTTAGGTGTGAAAGACTAACATACAAGCAAACTCACTTTAGCATTTGCAATATTAGTAAGGATAATTATAGATGTATTGTTTCTGAAGCTTTTGACTTACAAGAACACGCCATATTTGCTATTTAGCTAATTAAATTAATTATATACTTTGACCGTAAATTGCTTTTTCTAATCTTCGATTGCCTCATGTAAATATTTGTCGATGATAAGCCACTTCAAAATTTACTAACTGCACTATCGTATTATTTATAAACGAGAAATAAAAACCTATTTTAAAACTATTTTCTATGACTCTGCATGTTTCGTATATTTTCTATATTAAAGAGAGTAATAATATAATTCTATTTTCCTAAATTTTTTTAAACTTTTTCTTCTCTCAAATACTCTACGATAGTGTAAAGACGTTTGGTGCGTTTGTATTTATAAAAAAATATATATAATAAATAAATAAAATAAAATATAATACATAATAATCGTATTAATTATTATACGCCATAAAATTTGTCTTCCAGTAATATTGTTCTTATAACAATAGAATAATGTATTGTAGCTTAATTATATAAATTACGGTCATAATAATAAGGCAGCGTGGTGGTATTATGTCGTTTTTTGTTTTTAAGTGGATATTCAGATACACACTGCAAGCATTGTTCAGTGCTTTTACTGGGGAGAAATTCGTTCTGTTATGGACTGATAGTATACTGTCGCAGTATCCTAGGGAAATATATGACGTCATATATCGCCGCCATTTTTGTTCTGTGAACACTGGCGTTATCGAGGTTAGGCGCTCTTAGTGCTTTGATCACTTGATTAATAGCGTCCAGAAATTTAACAGTCTGCAATATTATTATGATTATTTTTCAAATATATCGGTCGTTAAAAATAAACGTGGTAATTTAAAAAAAAAAATAACATGAATGACAGTTCTCTAAACTGCGTTCCGTATTGATTAGTAACCAGTACAGCTAACTATAAAGAAACGGCTTCACAGTATATTAAATTGCCATCACACCTTACAGTGTTTGTAGTGCATATCGGAATATAACATAAACGATATTATGTGCGGTTTTTTTGCTTTCATCAATGAATAATTTTTTAAGTTATAAATATTGTATGATTTATGTTTCATATTCACTAATTCATGTACTCGATTAAAAGTTACATAGATTTTAAGTTATATACATAATTTTAATGTACCGTGTATGATTAGAAGTCGATAAACAAAGGTAAATCGTTCGGTATTAATTTGTCGAATCTGCCATTGGTTACATTTAATAAATGATTTTGATTTATTCTGAAAACTCTGTGATGGTAAGTCATTGCATATATCATGTTAATAAGAAATCCTTACAATATTTTTATAATTATTATTTTTTACTTTATATTGAATATATGAAGCTTTATGCTGAAAATGTTTTAACTCGTTACACAATAGTTAAGTAATAACTTATATATGTCATCTTAAGAAATCTTCAAAATAAAGTAAAAAAAAATGATTAATTTGAAACACAAGGCTTTGTGTTTAACATATTTTAACTTATGATAATAAGTACAAACAAGTGATATGCAAATGATATGTTATGACATTTTAAAGATATGTCTGTATTTTGAAATAGCTAGTATAGAATGAAACCGTTGGCTGGTGAAACGAATTACCATTGAAGAGGCAAGCAGTAATTTCGACCATGTTCGTTTTAAGTTCTGAGGAACATATATACTGTTTATCGATGTATGATATTAAAATTATTATTAAATATATTTAGTTTCAATTATGTTTTATTTATATATTATTTGAATATATAAGCTAAATGTTTTTCATATTTTGTATTCGTGAACAAATATACTTACTTATAGCTTACAATGACATAATGTACACCATATAATATTATTATCTAAGCGACATATCTCAAAAAAATATAGTGTAATTTAGTAAGTTCATTAATTGAATTATCTTTATGAATAAATGATATTAAAAATTATTTATAAAACAGTTTTTATTTCGTTTTCCCTTATCTGTAACTGCTTGGGGTACAATTAGCTATTTAATATTCGTGAGCCGGTTTTCTGATGTTCTTTCTATTTTCTTTAATTCACACACAAGTTGTTTAAGGAAACTTTATTTAATAATATTTTATTATTTAATATATTAACAAATAAATACTACCAGCTATCGAATGACCTAAACAGGAATGGCTACGTGGTTAATTTATACGCAATCGAAGTGGGAGAAATATACTAGCAAAATCTCTCTATAATCTTCTAAAAGATCTGGATTTGTTTTAGATTGCAGTAAGTTCAATACTGGAACGTGTATCTAAGGTTGCGGTTGCAGACTCCTACAAAATTTGACTGGGCAAAGAAAGAAGCACGAACAGTGAAAACTCGTGTTGACGTGCGACGGAAAGGTGCCCTTAAACCTACATCCGTGTCACAAGACTCGGAAAATGCTCGGAGTTTCTCTCTCTGCCACACGCCATGGTGAATCCATGGTTTGCTAAGTTATTCTTTCTCTCTTAGCAGTAATATAGTATATATAATACAATACTATAATATATGGTATATAGTAATGGTGACCTCAAAAACACCAGTGCAAAATAAAGGGTGGAAAAAAAAACAAGTAATTCGCCACACGGCCTAACAATTTGTCACAATTATCACTTGTCAACTGTCTCCCTTTGATATTGAATCACAGGGGATGATCCCTAATGATTACATGCGTGTTTAGTCCGCACACTTGTTCTGATGGGGGAGTTCGTTCCCGATAATTATTTGGAAAATTGTTTTAATACCCTAATTTTTTTTATTCCGTCCTGTAAAATTTATACAATGAACTAATTAGCTACCTAGCAAAATTGCCATTATCTGTAATCGTTAGCTTAAAGTAAAAAGAAAATGGGTTGACATTACAGACACGAAATCTCGTAATTAGAGCGTGTTATAAATTTAATAATTTTTATACATTTTAACTACAAAAAATTACAGGAGACAGTAAAGACGCAATATTAAGACGAGATCTAGTGTTGAGATATGTCGTCGATTACTAAATAAATTAATAAATTGTTTTGTTCCGGCAGTTGTACTTGCAAGCTAGTCTCTCTGCAGGTTTAGTGTGTCTACCAACTTGCGCCGTATCATCACTTAAGATCAGGTGAGATTATGGCCACAACACTAAACCTTAGCTATAAAAAAAAGTAAATATAAATAATGTATGTTTTATTCTATACAGTAGTTTCAAATGATATACCATGACATTATTTGTTTCCGATTTGCACCTACGAATGTAAAAAGGCAACTTTGAACATACTGTTCAGTTAATGTGACGTACCACGATAACAAATACATGCTGCCCTACTACCATGCTATAGTTTCCACACGATGTTTTCTTCACCGAAAACTCAAGCTCATTGTAGGTGGATTCAAACTCACGTCCCTTCACAAGGTGTCTGTTCACACTACCACTAAGCTTCATCGTTCACCTTTTCGTAAACTTACTACAATTTTGATGTCTTCCATACAATTGAGCTGACGTTAAAATTGTGAGTCAAATGACACAAATTTTCCTTGCCTTTCCCAACACACAGCGCAAATTCCATTTAAGGTAAAACTCTCTGAAACGTTCAAATTGCTTGTTTTTTGTTTGGTTTCGTAACCTTTTTCAATACAGTTTTCCTCTTATTGGTAGTAGCGTGATGTTAAATAGTCTAAAGCATTCCTCAGTAATCGCTTTATCAATTTTTGAAACTAGCAATTTCATACAAACAAACAAATTTTCCGCCTTGTGGTATTAATATAGATTTTGAACTATGCCATAAAATGCTCTCCTCCCTTAAGTGTGGGTATATAGAATTTACAATGTTTATTCTATGTATAGATCATTTATAACTGGAGTTGCCGGGTTGTTCTCCCTAGAGATGCAATTAAATTCATTGGCCCAACAAGCGCTATAGGGTTACTTTGAAGCTCAAAATTGCACACATAATTGCTTCCAACTAGAATAATAATGTTTGATTCGTAGAAAATTGCTTCTCAACTATATTATCTGTATCTACAGTAATATTTTTGAAGCGGAAAAGTTTATATGTTTGACGGCACTAATCTTAGAAAATACTAATCAGATTTCAAAAATTCTTTCTCTATTTAATACAGCAATCGTCGAGGTAGGCTTTAGGTTATATAACATCACGCTAACATCAATAGCAGCAAAGCTATATTTAAAAAAGTTACAAAAACGGGCAAAGGATATTAAATATTTCTAGTTCCACGCTAACGAAGTCGCGGACAAAGCTACACACACTATAATAAAACTGTAGAGAAGCGAAACCTGTTATTTTTTTTTACCACAACTGATTGACAGAGCTATACTTTATTGAAATAAAACTAATTTAAACGGATTTTATCGCGGTTATTTATTAAATTTTGATCCCGACGTTTCGAAAGCTTTTCAGCCTTCGTGGTCACGGGGCGGACTGAGGTGTAGGTTGTCCAGAAAAGTTTATGTTACTGTGTCTACCTTCAATTTAATTTTTATTATTGATGGTGTTCCGATCTACGCAGAAAGAGCTCACAGTGTCTTGAGGTCTGGCAATTGGTCTTTTGGGTTCCGATTTAATTAAATGTATAATTGGATCCCAGGCTTGTGCTAGCTTCCAACCATCTTCTCTATTGAAATTTGGATGTTTTTTAATTTCAATAGCCTCACGAATCATCCTAGGTAGGAATCGGTGTTCTTTTGCAAGGATTTGTGGCTTGTCGAATCGAAGATAATGTTTGGAGCCTTCTTCTGAATGTTCAGCAACTGGAGACTTCGTAGAGCGTCGGTGTTTAACATCAGCTATATGTTCTTTTACGCGGGTCCCTATATTTCTTTTAGTTTGTCCGATATAGGAGAGGCCACAGTCACATTCTATTTTGTATACGCCCTGTTCTTGTAGAGGTATATGACACTTGACAGGTGGTAAAAATTGACTAATCTTCTTGGGCGGCTTGAAGTAAGTTTTAATTGAAGCACGCTTCAGTACATAGCCAATCTTGTCTGTGACCCCTCTTACAAAAGGTAACACAACAGGTACACGTTCTACTGTGGCTGGTTTCACTCGGTTTCCGTGACGGCGGCGTGGAATTTGGAGCTTGTTATCACGCAGTACTTGCTTGACATGTCGCAGCTCAGCAGCCAGATGTTCCTCGTCACAGATTCCTTGTGCTCTCTGAAACAAAGATTTACCCACGGTAGCTAACTGTTTCGGATGGTGGTGAGATTCACCATTCAGGTATTTATCTGTATGGGTCATTTTCCTGTACACAGTATGGCCTAAAGGCCTACTTTATTCTCAATATAGATGTCAAAAATGTATTTGTTGAATTTGTTTACATTTCAGCCTCTTTGTGTGTGCAAACTATACAGATGACAATTCACACGTTAGTACCTAATATTATAAATTTAGTGTATACGGACTCCGCGTCAAGGGATGTGAGTTCGGATCCACCTACAATGGGCTTGAACTTTCGGTTAAGGAAATCATCGTGAGGAAACTGTAGCATGATGATAGGCTTTTTATAATGCCCGTCTGGCTATAAACCACACTCAAGATGAAAATCTGCCGCCAAATACCAATAGGTGTGTTTCCGCGGTTTTTTTTATACTTAAGGTTAAGCGTTATGGCCATAATCTCACCTGATCTTAAGTGACGATACGGCCTAAGTTGGTAGACACGCTAAATCTGTGGAGGAACTGGCTCTCAAGTGCTGCTGCCGGAACACACCTATTGGTATTTGGCGGCAGGTTAACAACTTGAGGGTGGTAGCTACCCAGGCGGCCATTAGAAAAAGCTCTACCACTATGCTATGGTTTCCTAACGATGTTTTCCTTCACCGAAAGCTCAAGCTCATGTAGTGACGCGAAGTCGTGCATACTACCACTGAGCTATCTTCGCTTCAGTTGCGCCTGAGGGCCAGTTTCGCACCGGTTTGGCGTGTTTACCAACTTGGGTCGTATCGTCACTTAAGATCAGATGAGATTATGGCCTCAACGCTAAACCTTAACTACAAAAAAAGTCTATTGAAACTAGGTCCAAAATTTACCTAAAACCATAAGAATTTTTCGTTAAAAGTAAATTACGACATACAAATACTTGGCTTGACAATTATTTCGATGAGACGAATTATATGGTAAGTGCATACATATTTGTTTTGTCTTAAATTCAAATTATTCAGTACGGTACTAGCAACCTCTAACTAAACATACAAACTTTCACATTTATAATATTAGTACAGACAGTAGTTCGATGTTGCGGTCGTAGGATTGATGTTCCATCAGCTTTACCTACCATAAATTAGTAGAAGAAGAGATTTAAATTAATTACCATAATAAAATTCAAAGCAGTTTATTCATTTCAAAAAACAAAACAACACAAACCTACCTATTCGATTACATACAGTCTGAGAAGAACGGGCAAGAAACTCAGCAGGGTAATGCTTCTTAAATTTATAATATCAATTATAATCTATATTAACTATCACTTGTAAAACAACACAAATCCGCCAGTTCGATTACATCCAGTCTGAGAAGAACGGGCAAGAAACTCAGCTGGGTAATGCTTCTTAAATTTAGAATATCAATCATAATCTATATTAACTATCACTTGCAAAACAACACAAATCTGCCAGTTCGATTACATCCAGTCTGAGAAGAACGGGCAAGAAACTCAGCTGGGTAATGATTCTTAAATTTATAATATCAATCATAATCTATATTAACTATCACCTGTAAAACAACACAAATCCGCCAGTTCGATTACATCCAGTCTGAGAAGAACGGGCAAGAAACTCAGCTGGGTAATGCTTCTTAAATTTAGAATATCAATCATAATCTATATTAACTATCACTTGCAAAACAACACAAATCTGCCAGTTCGATTACATCCAGTCTGAGAAGAACGGGCAAGAAACTCAGCTGGGTAATGCTTCTTAAATTTATAATATCAATCATAATCTATATTAACTATCACCTGTAAAACAACACAAATCCGCCAGTTCGATTACATCCAGTCTGAGAAGAACGGGCAAGAAACTCAGCTGGGTAATGCTTCTTACTTTGATTTACTTGGAAGTAGATATTCATTTTGAAAGTCATTGAGGCTAAAAAACGTTTTTATTTTTTTTAACACTTCCTAAGGTTATTTATAATAATTATAAAATATATTAAACTTTGTTGCGTTAATCCAGACACTGATTTTATCGATTTCTAAATATTTATTATAACAATTTGATTATCAAGCGTGCGGTTAATTATAATATGATTGTATTTAATAATATCTAATTAATATTTAAATTGTAATAGACTGATAATGTAAATAGAACAAAGGGTGATGAAACGCGTAACCAAACTGATGTCCATTTGGTAGCTGGGCCACAAGATAAATGTTACAGGAGAAACTTCTATGTAATCCAACGCATCGTGTAAGACCTTATGTAGAGAGACATCTGAAAATATATTACATACTTATTAATATATTCGCATTAGTATATGTACATTTAGGTCTTATGTTATAATATCCTTATATATGAACCCCGAATAGGGTATCGCAAATTATTTGACAACAGTTATTATCTAGATTACAAATCTGTCAATTTTCTTTATTATTATTTTATTTACTTAGCCTATTTATAATTTCATTCAATTATATAAACAATATTATTTTATTTACTTCTAAACTGATCTATTAGGTTCTGTCGTTCATAAATTCTGTTATCGAATAATACGGTTTATTTATTAAAAAGTATTGCTCGCCTCATAAACGAGGCGTTGAGATGGGTACTACTGTCACTTCACATAATACAACTGATTTTTCAAACTTAAATGTATCTAGTTATCATATATTGCATTTGTAAAATAATATATTACACACACGTATCAAGAAAAAACACTTTTTTTAACATTCATGATATTTTTGATGCCATTTTTGTTATTTATACTAGTTAAAAAACTGTTTAAAAAGTTTTGTTTTAGACGTCCGAGTGTTTGTATGTTCTGATCCTGTATGTTATCACGATAACAACCGAAATACTTTACTAATCGAGTCTTTTTTTTCTTACGCTTCAGTATAACTAGGAAGATAACCCTATTACTTTTCACGGTTTCATTCGGTGTGGTTTAATTATTATTAAATAAACAAAAAAAGGGTAATGAGGCGTACAATTTTAGATTTTCCAAACTTTTTAATCATACATTTGAGTTTGTTTACATTGTCTTCTTTCTATTGGATTTCTAGGATATTATTGTGTTAGGTTTATTTATTACATAACACTAATATTTGTTAGGTGTATTTATTACATAACAGTAATATTGTATTATTAAATATTTGTAATAGTAAATTAGGGTACTTAAGTCATACTGTCAACTGATTAATGCACTTAAAACATATTGTAAATATTTTAACTAATAAATTAGGATATTTTATGGTACTATAAGTCAAATTGTCAACTGATAACCAGCACCGCACTTAAAACATATTGTAAATATGTGAAGTAATAAATTAGGGTACTTTAGGGTTCTATAAGTCAAATTGTCATCACATACTAATCGAAGTACCACACTTAAAATATATTTTAAATATTTGTAGAAATAAATTAGAGTACTTTATGGTACTATAAGTCAAGTTGTCGCATTTAAATACGAGACGGCTGTAGAAGTCGGCACGATTCGATCGGAAGTCGTTGTTATGTGCTGTATAGAGTAAGACGTGCAAAGTAGAAGATTGTGAAACAATATAGTTTTGTTACCTAGAGGAAGTTCTTTATTATATACACCTATATCCCCTGACCTAAGCCTTTAGATCAGAATTGGGATAGACAAGAAAATTCTATATTTTCTTAACACGTCCACGGCTCGGATACACAAAGAGAACCGTAAGTAACGAAGATAAACATTTTTTTTTTTTTATCTTTTCTTCGTCTTGACAACGTTTGTGTTTGATTTATTTATTAACCGTGTGAAATCTAAATTACATAGTACATTACAGCTTAAAAGAATTAATCTCAAATAACAAAGTTCATAAAGAAAAAAAAAAACATATTAATTAGTAATTATGGGTTTTTATTATTAATTATTGACAATATTTTTAATTGTATCTGAATTTTGATCGCCTGCATCGTCATAACGTTCAGTCAAATGACAACATGACCGTTAACATGTAAATTGACCTCTAAAAGGTCGCAAGCGCCAAAATTGACCATTATACACCTTATTGACATGAAAAGTCGAAACCGAAATTGTGGTAAAAATACCACAGATTAAAATGTGATATATTTTAGGGTAATTTTCTATACTAGTGATATTATTATACACAACACAGTTATCGATAAAATTATTTTGGATATACTATTTTATTTTTTTTGATATCTCCCTACAAAAATTCTAGTACTATTGCACTCGTACATTTCTCAACGTAATGAAATAAAGATAGAAATTATAAACAAAATATATGAATTATTTTGATCATATCCACGTCGTCCTAAACAAATAAACCATCCTCGCTCTCAGAATCAAAAATACCTTAATTCGAAGATTCCTATTACAAAAAAAGTATATAGTAGTAAGTTTTTTTTATATAACATAATAAAGAGATATATTGTAAATTTAATTCTTATAATATACCCAACATTTCATAGTATAATGAAAATACATTTCAAAAGTCGATAATATTATCGACAGCACATCAACAAAAAGCAAAAAAACACGCGAGTCCCGTTACATGTAAACAAAATGGGTTATGTGATTATAAACAAATCTTTTGCTTTTATAAAATGGTATTTATGTTTCAAATTTAATTCATAGAATATAGCATGAGGTTTTTAACATTTGGAACACAAATGCATAATGTTATATTCACATTTCTATTATGAAAACAGATTCAAAGTATTACAAGAAAATCAAATATTTTGAATTGAAAAATATGAATATGTATATGTATTATACTGAGAAATGTATAATTATGGTAGAAAATACTCTCAATTTTTTTAGATTTTATAAAACTCAACTGATATGTAAGTCACAATAATATGATAATCACATAATAATTTGCCGCATTCGTTAATGTTGCCAATAATTTTTTTCACATTTCCACTAATCGCAAAAATATAAAACGGATTGTATATTGTTACATTATTATTTTATTTATTATAATACTGCAACTTTATAGAAGTTCATAATTAACTTATATATAGCTACCGAATAATGTGTAATTTTATTAACGCCTCTGTAAGAGCTTCGGAATTTCTTAAAATTTTCTGGTAAAATTCTGAATTGGCAATATGGCGATAATATTTTAATTTGTATATAAAGACGTCCCTTTTGTACAAGGTTTTATGACGTCACGTATATAATCTTCGATGTCGTTTTTGCCCTCGTTCATGCTTCACGGGTTAAAAGCATTAAGACAATTATAGTCATTAGAGTAAATGCTTGACTTTTATTTATAGAATCAGAAATTGATTATGCCACACTGTCCGTATTAATTATAAACATATATTAAGCTTACTTCTGTGAGTTACAGATATCTTCTATGATGGACGATAATAGTGGAACCCGAGGTAAAGGGTCTGATGAGATGGAAACCCGAGGTAAAGGGTGTGATGAGATGGAAACCCGAGGTAAAGGGTCTGATTAGATGGAAACCCGAGGTAAAGGGTGTGATGAGATGGAAACCCGAGGTAAAGGGTCTGATTAGATGGAAACCCGAGGTAAAGGGTCTGATGATATGGAAACCCGAGGTAAAGGGTCTGATGATATGGAAACCCGAGGTAAAGGGTCTGATGATATGGAAACCCGAGGTAAAGGGTCTGATGATATGGAAACCCGAGGTAAAGGGTACAATGGAAAGAAAACTCGAGGTAAAGAGTTTTCTGAAGTGAAAACCCGAGGTAAAGGGTTAGGTGCCACGGAAACCCGAGGTAAAGGGTCCAAGGCGAAGGAAGCCCGAGGTAAAGGGTATAATGTAAAGAAAACTCGAGGTAAAGAGTTTTCTGAAGTGAAAACCCGAGGCAAAGGGTTAAATGGAGAGGATACCCGAGGTAATGGGTCCTCATGGACTGGCGATCGAAATGAATGTAAGTTAAGGGGGCAAAGTAGAAGCCAAAATTCGGAGTATCTGGATATGATTTAATGGATAAATTTTTAGCAATTTTGAATAAGGTCAAGAGCTCGGATAAACCTAAAATGACTTTTAACACTAATGTGATACCGGAGTTCGACCCTATATCGAAAGAACAAACCGCACTGAACTTGGTTGACAAACGTAGAGGAATGTGCAGAAATTTACGGTTGGGAAGAGAGGGAGATAGTCCACTGCTCTCTACCTAAATTAACTGGCATAGCTAAAACATGGTATCAGAGTCTAACTTCGATATTGCATTCTTGTTCCGAATGGGAAAAGAAGCTCATCAAACGTTTTCCATGCAGAGAGGATTATGCCGAGCTCCTGACAGAAATGTTGGCTAAGAAAGCAAGGTATGGTGAGTCATTAGAATATTATTACTATAATAAGATTAATTTATTAAATAGGTGTAAAAATCCGTGGGAAACAGGCAGTGAACTGGCCTTTGTATGGAATAGAGGGCCGCGCGGTAAAGGTCATTCACCGAACCAGGTACTAAAATATTTCAGAACAGTTAAAAGCAGGCAGAGCAGGCAAATTCAGGATTTTAGTAGAAGACCTTACGACAAGCGACTGGGAAGCGCCACGAATCGAACGAGTTCATCTAAATCAGGTACAAGTACGTTTAATTCTAACACAAAATGTTATAATTGCAATGAAATTGGACACCCAAGCTTTAAATGCGAGTAACCCGCGGTATACATCACAACTTGTAATCGTATGGGGCACCAGACCTCCAATTGCTTCAGAAATACGAAATGGGCTACGATACCGAATAAAGTTAAAACGCCAGGTAATGAATATAATCAAAAACAGGTATCAGAAGTAACTGCTGAGGACACTGGACTAGGCAAATATGTACTGGATATCAAAATCACTAAACCTCCAAATTACAACATGTACAAACTTGACCTTACTTAGGTAAGTAAGGTAAGGTACTTAGGTGAAAGTCTATTTAGCCCGATAGGGGTAGTCGTAACGTACGTCGAGGTCCAAGAATTGAAAGAAACAATCATAGTAATAATAATTTTATTGACAAGAATTTTTACACTACAATACATAAAAATTATCTTAAGACATAGTATCGCTATACATTTTTGAATCCTAGCGCCTGAACTAGGCCGAGCCTGTATCTCAGACGCTGTTTTCTTCCCGTATAATAGTATGTCCTAGATATGACCTACATATATTTTAATATAACTACAAGATATATAAATATGACATAAGGTATACTGCGATTTATTTTTATCTTATCCTACCTTACTTTTAATAATAGTGTAACGAGTTACACTACAATATTGTGAACTTATTTTTTTTTGCGCGTCTTTAACATTTATGTAAAAAAACAAACAAAATATTTACCAAATACTATAAACATTGAGTTTAAAATTTGGGTGTGCCTCAAACTTATTCTTATATAACAAGTGTATATGGATAAATATGAGCAGAGTAATCCATATGTGAACATGTTATTTATAATTCTACTAGACAATTATCGTACGATTACAAATAAGTTTTCTATGTCTTCATATTTCTGTGTCTTCAACCAGGAGGTAATTACTTCTTTAAATTTATGAAATTTCAGTAAATATATGTCAATAATTTTATTTAGTTTGTTGTATCTCTACGTCGTAGAGGACTATGTTTTAATTCATCCTGTCCTGTTAGGCCATTCATTTACTGATCGACCTTATACCCTTGTTATTAAAAACTCTCGACGAAGTCAAATTTCAGCGAATTCCTTCTAATAAAATAAATGTAACGGTACCCAACGACACCGAGATCCAGGGTGATACATGACTAGTAGTAAGATCTGTACAAATACTCAGTCTGACTGTTACGTATAGGTAAACGGTGCATTACGGGCGCCCGAGGGCATAGAATACTACATACTTCCTGGTCTGTATGAGATCAAAAACGGACGTGGTGCCATTTTGATCTATAATATATTAACAACCCCAATAATGGTTACTAAGGGATCTCTCTTGACACGGTCTTTACAGCGAGACCCAATCTCTTCGACCGATACTCTAAAACTCGTTCAGCGTAACGATTGGTGATGCCGAAATGGGGTCTACGGTGAATTGCAATCCTCTCTTGGACGAAGCCCAGTGTCAAGAACTACAAGGTTTGCTTTCGAAATATACCCATGGCTTTTCCAGTGAGCATCATGACTTGGGTTTTATTAAATTATTTTTTTATTATATTAAATTAAATTCCTATACCCGAAGAGTCCCGTCCTAAGACCGCTTTCGTGACACCAGATAGTCAGTATGAATACAATCGCATGCCGTTTGGCCTAGCCAAAGCGCCATCAGTTTTTCAGCGCACTATCAATAAGATCCTTTTTGAAGTCAAAATTAAGTATGCGATTGTATACATGGATGATATACTCATCCCCTCCAAGACATTCGCTGACGGTATGCAACGACTAGAAGAAGTACTGCAACTGCTCAGGAAAGGTGAATTAACTTTAAAATTAAGTAATTGCCATTTCTTCTTAGACTTTATAGATTTCCTCGGCTTTGATGTAAGTGCCAGCGGCATCAGGCCTGGCTCGTACCACGAGGGGAGCGCTGTCAAATTCTCAAAATGAACCATGACGATGTTGGTCATTTGTGGATTTGAGAAAACACTCCATCGCATTAAGGAGCATTACTGGTTCCGGAAAATGCGACGGTTCATAAAAAAGAAATAATAATAAAAAAAAAAATGTGTCGTCCTGTTTGGTGTGTGCTCATCACAAAGCCCCCGGCGGCAAACTAGAGGAAAATTGCATCCCATAGAAAAGGTTAGTACATCCTTCCATACCGTGCACGCAGACCACTTGAGACCGGTCAGTCTGGAAACTGTTACTTGTAAGTGATAGTAGATGATTTTACCAAATACGTAAGTATAAATCCAGTTAATAGTTAAAAGTTAATATAAACACCAAATCAGCCACTTCAGTCAGAGTTATGATGCAGTACGTAAGTAATCTTGGAGTCCCTACACGATTAATTACAGACAAGGGCACTAGTTTCACCAGCAAAACATTCTAACACTTTATACAAAGCTATGCTGTAAAGCATATCCAAAATACCGTCGCCACGCCTGGAGCAAACGGACAAGTGGAAAGATTTCATCGGACAATCTTGGATGCATTATCTACTTCAAACCACGGCAAAGATGACAACTGTTGGAACGAACACGTTTCCGACATACAGAACACCTGGAGAGCAGCTGGACTAGTTGAGACAAGATGCGAGCGAAAAGATTTAAGAGCAACAGTCAAAAGATTCTGCTAATTACGATAGCGCAGAAAAGATCCAACGCAGTATAGGGAGGCATTTGGTCCGGGTGTAAACACAAGTACCAAATGACGATTCCTGATTGGTGACACACCTCTGACTCGTAAACACGGTCAAAAATACAAAGGTATGAATGTAGAGTAGATTCATCTGAAGACGATTGTATCAGTGAGAACGAGTAAGAGGCGTGACTAACAATCAGTATAAATTTAATATAATTATATCATTGCTTAGAATAATTAATTTAATGTATAAGCAGGATTATAATATTTTAATAACCAATTATGTAGAGAAAGCGGATGGAACTCGCTTGAACAGGATGGCCGAACTGTTAGGTTTATTTATTACATAACACTAATATTTGTTAGGTGTATTTATTACATAACAGTAATATTGTATTATTAAATATTTGTAATAGTAAATTAGGGTACTTAAGTCATACTGTCAACTGATTAATGCACTTAAAACATATTGTAAATATTTTAACTAATAAATTAGGATATTTTATGGTACTATAAGTCAAATTGTCAACTGATAACCAGCACCGCACTTAAAACATATTGTAAATATGTGAAGTAATAAATTAGGGTACTTTAGGGTTCTATAAGTCAAATTGTCATCACATACTAATCGAAGTACCACACTTAAAATATATTTTAAATATTTGTAGAAATAAATTAGAGTACTTTATGGTACTATAAGTCAAGTTGTCGCATTTAAATACGAGACGGCTGTAGAAGTCGGCACGATTCGATCGGAAGTCGTTGTTATGTGCTGTATAGAGTAAGACGTGCAAAGTAGAAGATTGTGAAACAATATAGTTTTGTTACCTAGAGGAAGTTCTTTATTATATACACCTATATCCCCTGACCTAAGCCTTTAATTGTATATAGTTATGGGTCTATAGTAAGGGCTATTTTCGTATATTATAGAACTCTAAATAACCGTAGTATGGTGTTATTTAGATAGTAAGTAGTAACTGATCGTACGACTCAAAATTTGTTGTTTCCAAAACAGTAGTAATGACTTCAAATAAATAATAATAGTCAATTTTTAAGAAATAAACCATTTGATTTCGTTATAAGTTAAAAGATTTTTTTTCTTCGACTTGACGTACGCTGTTACTTAGGGGCTTTGACAGCTTCACCGAACTTTTTGGGGCGAGTGCTGAGGGCACGGGTCGGCTTGGGCTGCTGCCGGAAAGTGAAGAAAGGATTCGCGATCCTAACTAACCAACAGGTTCTAACATACTAATTTAGTGATCCTAGCACGACCTTATCGGTAGTGTGGGTGTGCATGGATGGTAGGCGGTGTGATGATGTAGAGTGTCACTGTATCGCGGGAGCAGAGTCACTTGAGGGCTCCTATCCGGAGGATCGAACCTAAGCTCAAGCGTCTGCGGAGGGAAGCCGCGGCGGGTGCGCGGGAGCGAAATTAACCGCTCGGCCTCGGCGGCGAGGACGTCAGTTACGCGGGCGTGTACGCGGACACGTACGATTGGAGAAGACGGTAGGGAGAAGCGCGTTCAATCTCGTTATTTTATCGACGGGATCGGTGAAGATAAGTTAAAAGACCTACCTTCGTAATGTATGAGTCCATAAGCCAAAGTTTCCTTGATCTCGTCCAGATCGTTAGCAGATAACTCCATCAGAATCGCAGGTATAAACAGGATAAATATTTCGTAAGATATTTGGATAACCCAAAGGACAATGATTGTGGAATTCTGTAAAAAATTGTTAGGTCATATTTTTTAGGGTTTCTATATATCAAGATGTTGCTACCGGCTCTACTAATGAAGTGTTTTTGAAGTGTTCTTCTTCAGGCCCGTTGAGATCTTTTTTGTGTGAACAAAAATCATGAAACTCACGTCATCGTCACCGAACGCTTTTCATTTATGTAGAGAGTGTATGCTGATGGTTAATTACGAGCCCATCAAGTATGAACGCTTGGTCGATCGGTTTGACGTACGATTTAATAATCACTTCCATATCTCAATAATTGGGTAAACGAGTTTTACTTTTTTACATAATTTTTTAAAGTATAGTTTTCAGTTTTGTCGGCAGTCCTCGTGACAGCTTAATTTTTTTCATACAATCGTAAGCAGAGAGAGAAAACAAAAAAAAAACGTATTAGATGATATTCTCAACCTTAAATCGATGACCTGTACAATCATTAACACTAGTGGAATTAATTTTATTTATTTGTTTGTTTGTTGGAAGACCATCAGTCATGTTTTACATTATTTAACAATTACATTAAAAATAAAAAGACATTTACTGGTCCCCGCCAATGAGTAGCAAATTAAATAAATCAAATCGTCTCTTATTACAACATATCAACCTAAAATTAAAAACACAAAAATAGAAAGTTTATTATTACTAGCAACCGCCATTATTAAATGAACATGAATGTAGATCAAGCTTGCCAGGTGGTTATCATGTGCAATGGCAGTTAACAAAGAGAAGACTTTAAAATGCTTTATATTAACCATGGGGATTTCATTGATTATGTCGCATATTTTGTACTAGCTGACCCGGTTTCGTACGTAAATAATTACGTTAAATGTAAAGGCAATCGTTTCAATGTATAAAAACGATTCTACAGGTTTATTATATGTATAGATTGATATATATGGATTGAAATGACCTTTTTGGACCGAAGTGTCTAAATTAAATAAAGACAAAAAAACATACATGTGGATAATAAAAGCTTAACCTTAATTTTACTTTTTTATAGTAACATAAAAATGTCGGCACTGTATCTAATGAGAAATCTAGTATATTCCAAAAACAACAGCAACCGCCTAGAGCTTGGAAAACAACCATTAGTTTTTTTAAATAAATGACGGGTTTAGTGTTATTACCATAATCTCACATAAAGTTAAGTAATGTACTCGCTAAGCCTAGTGTAGGAACTGGCTTTCGAGTGCAACTGGCGGATTACACCTATAGGTATTTGGCAGGACGTTTAACTTGAGGGTGGTAACTAGCCTAGCGACCATTGAATAATGCTTTATTTAGGTTTAATCACGATGTCTTCCTTCACTGAAAACTCACATTAATTACAGGGATTCGAACTCATCATATATCAAATCGGCTTACTTCGAGAAATGTCACGTTAACTTACTAATATTTCTTCCACTAAATACACACTAGTTGATCGCAAAATGTGACAGAGCAAAAGACTATAATTGTAAAGGGTTATGACTTATATAAATTTACTACTAGCTTTTACCTGCGGCTTCGTTCGCGTTATTATTGATTCTGTCAAACAAATCGGATGACGCAATCAAAAGTTTCATATAAAGTTTATTCCTCAATTTAACACGCAACCAATAAGTTTTTCGCAAAAAAAAAGTAGTTTTTCACCGTTCCCAAATTCCCCTCTATATCTATACCATAATTCGCCATAATGGATTCATCGGTTTAGGCGTGAAAGCTTAACAAACAAACTCACTTTCGCATTTATAATATTGGTAAGCCTTAGTATATCAGTATATGATGAGATATGATGCTCTGGATTCAGTCGGGTACAATTGTCAATGCCAAAAACCCCGCGATTATTGACAGATATATTATCATTTAAACTTAATTTCATGTGATGTTAAATGACTTTGCGGCCTAAGATACAACACTACGAGGAATAAGCTTTCCAATGCAGCTATCAGAATACACCTGTAAATATTCGATGATAGATTTCAACTTGTCAACGCCAGCTAGGCAGGTTTTGAGAAATGCTTAACCACAATCATGCGTTTTAATCACTAATGGTTTATTTTACTTGATCTACTAAGCAATTAAATTCCGTTACAAAGTAAACTAATAATACAAAGTAATATTACATCATCTAAGTAATCACTTACCATAACAAGTTGAGGATCGAGTAAATAAAATATGAAAAACAGTATTTTGAGCATATTCAGAATGATATTAAAGCAAATCTGAAAGAAATCACTTGATTATATTAATATGATTTGAGTATGAACTTTGCATTGATTCAAGTAAGTTCGAACCCCTAAACTAAGCCTCAGTGTTCGGGGAAGAAAAAATTGTGATGAATTTGTCGTTCGGTAGTATGACTATAATGTAGAAGTATATAATGTAATATGGGAGGACTATACATTATTTATTTTCTTTGATGTAACGATTGTATTTAAGAAAAAGACTGAAGCGATGATAGCTCAGTGGTAGTGTGTACGACTTCGCGTCAAGGGACGTGGGTTCGAATCCAAGCACCTATAATGACCGTGAACTTTCCGTGAAGGAAAACATCGTGAGGAAACCATAGCATGGTGGTAGGGCTTTTTCTAATTCCCGCCCGGGTAGCTACTACCCTCAAGTTGTAAACCTTCCGCCAAATGCCAATAGGTGTGTTCCGGCAGCTGCACTTAAGAGCCAGTTCCTCCATAGGTTTAGCGTGTCTATCAACTTGGGCCGTATCGTCACTTAAGATCAGGTGAGATTATGGCCATAATACTAAACCTTAAGTATAAAAAAAGACAATTTGACTAAAGATTCTGGTTTGCTATCATCCTCAAGTTCAACACCTGTCACCGAAAATTTATAGCCCGTCCTACAGTAGGTCTATCGTAGTACCATTTTGAACCACACCATCGATAAATATCAGGACAAATACTAAAGCAATAAAAAATAATATTAGAACAAAGTATACTAATAATACAGTGTTAATGCAATGAATAAAATTAATAAAGAGAAATATTTTACATTGTTTCATATTAAATGTCTGATTTTTAATGCTAAATTCAGCATGCCCATCTCAAAAATCCAAAAAAAAATAAAAAGTCCTTTTTACAGTGCAAAATACACGTTAGGATAAACCGTGTTAGTTAACTTTAAAGTTCCTGATGTGTTTAGACTCATAACCAAAAAGTGTTAAGAATAAACATGCATGTGTATAGATTGAATCTGTAAGTGAATTATAATTACCAAATACGCATAGCGCTTCTCAATAATTAATAAATATCTTGTAAGGCTTTTGTACATGTTAACGAACATCTTAACACATCTTATCTTCTCTTCTTGGCTATCGGTTTTCAAATTCATTTTCATACGGTTTCTTAAAATCCTCATTCTATTTTGAGACCAGTTCAACTCCATTATCAATGGACAAATACTTAATGTTATTGTCATGAATCGGAATGTTCCCATGAAAACACCGAACCGTTGTGTAAATAAAATTATGGATCTTATATAGTATAGGACTCCTAGATGTTGTATACATAATCCAATAATTAAAACAGACATCGGTATGTAGCTTTTTAAATCTAAGCACTCTAACCCGAGTTCATGATCTATTTGTCTTATTATTGAATCAGGTTTAAAATCCTGCTGATTTCTGACAATTAATGCTAATGCTATAGTCAAAACGAAATGAGTCTGTGAAGTTAATTGATACATTGCTCTGTTAAACTCTTGTGTATCTACGATCAGTTCGTAAAATAAGTAAACAATATGAATCAGACCAAAAACAAAGCAGTACAATTTAGTTAATAAACGAATGGTAAACGACTTTTGTACATCATAATAGTTAGCGAAAACAAGGTTTAGTTTCATCAAAAATTTGTAAGTAAATATGAATTGGTACTTAGACATTATGTAAAGGTAAATAGTTTAAACAAATATCCTCCAAGTCTTGTTGCAGATTTTTTGAAGACCTTTGTTCCTGATGCTGCTCAAAATACACAGTTTTACATACTAGCGTCTTTACACGCCAAATGTTTAGTCAAAAGTGCCTTTCGCAGCAATAACTTAAGCCTAGAAATGTAACATTGACGCAAAATATGTATCTATAAGTATACTGAAAGTCACGGCTAAGTTAGTTACAGTTTTTTCAGGCAACAATTTTATAACCTTCTTTGTAACTTGTCAATAAGGCTCAAAATTTTCATGAAATAAGCTTGCATTACTTTTCTATATGTTATTTTATATATCTTGAAGCGAATTTTTATTGTAGATTCATTTATCAATATGTTACTAAATTGTAACCCAAGTCAAATGTGATGCGTTATGAAGCGATGATGGCTCAGTTGGTAGAGCTTTTCTATTGCCCAAGCTACCACCTTCAAGTTGAAAATCTGCAGCCAAATACCTATAGGTGTGTTCCGGCAGTTGCCCTTGAGAGCTAGTCGCTCCACTAGACTTAGTATATCCGCCATTTTGGATTACATCGCCACTTAACACCAGGTGAGGTTGTAGCCATAATGCTAATTATATAAAGTATAAACAATGTATATACCCAAAACTTTAAGAAAATTTGAAATTTAACAATGATTAAAGTATACATTATTATAAAAATACAATGTCCTTTTCAATACCATGTTCATTTATACATGCGGCCATGGCTGTAATTTATAGCTATCATTCAATATCAAAGAAGTCGACTAATACAATGTCATAGTTGATTTTTCTCCAAAATCTTCACTTATTTGTTAGAAATATTTTTATCAGCTATAATAAACCTATAAAACGATTTAGAATATCAAAAATTTATAAAAATCATTAGTGAATAAAAGAGATGCAAACACTCCAAAATATATACATCTGAATCTATTTAACGCCACTGATCAGAATAATGTATGGTAACACATTTTTTTCCAAATAATATAACAGTGGGTTCAATTTCACCGTTGTTATATACGTTATAATTCTAGAAAAATCGGCAAGGTCAGGCACAATGTTGCCTACCAGCGAGGCCTAGGACATCTACAAATAGATGGATCCGTAACATATAAAACAATTTCAAATATTTGTTCTTTTACTATGTCATTCTGTGTTTGCAGTCGTAATTATTCTTAATTTTGTGATAAATTGTCCAAATTTATTTGCAAATGCAAAGACGACGTCCATCTGCGCAAGAATATTTTAAGAAATCTACGTGTTACAGGTAAGAGTTTCGTATACTTGTATAGTTTCTATACTAGCTGAACAGACAATCCTTGTTTTGCCATTTTTGATAGTTAATAATTTTATCACAGCGCCGTCTAATCTGTGATTTTGAAATCTTTTTAAGACCTGACGCAAACATAATTACAAAATTACTGCAATGAAACCTTGAGTTGTGATCTTAAATTATGAAACAAATCGGTCAGTAAAGTAATTCAATTATGTAAAAAATTTTAAATTTTGTTTTAACCATGTTTTGATTATAATTATAGACATAAATAATAGGTAAATCCGACTAGTCGTCTTAAATGATGTGCTCGTGGCGTCTGCATCGCCACCTATTAGAGACTCCTTTTATATTTCGTTCATATAAGTAGAAATATTTTTTTTATGGAATAGGGGGCAAACGAAGAAGTGGGTCACCTGACGGTAAGTAATCACCGCTGCCCATGGACACCTACTTCACCAGCGGAATTGCATGTGCGTTGCCGGCCTTTAAGGTATAAGTAGGCTCTCTTCTTAAAGGTTCCCAAGTCGCATCGGTTCGGTAACACCGCCGACGCAAGTTCGTTCCACAAGATGGTTGTGCGAGGCAACAAAATTCCGCGTGAAACGCACCGTAGTGGTTTCCCATTCAACCTGATGGTGAGGATGGAATTGAAGTTTATGGCGTGTTGAACGGTACTGGAATCCAACAGCAGGTATTAATCCGAACAATTCTTCGGAACACCATGGTAAATTCTAGAGAAAATGCAAAGAGACAGACGCCTTATAGAATACACGGACTCTTACCTCGACCGCTGATAGTAAAACAAATACACTGAAATACATATAAAGAAATACAGCAACAATATTATTCATGATGGTGGTTTAATTTATGAAGAAGTCATCTGATGTTCTACTACCAACCGGGGATCGCCACAACGATCTCCAAACGCTTATGGGCGAACCGCATTTGTACTTTATCTATATAGGTTATTTAAGCCAGTCACACTTTATTTTGAATACTGTAGAAATAGAAAAATAATTTTATGTTAAAGTAAATTATGTAAATTTAAAATATGTAAGGGATTCTAAAGAAAAATGAACTCTGGTAACGAACTCGTTACCTTAAACAATCTCTGATCGTATTGTTGGATTACAGTTAGGAAGCGATTTTGAAGCTATGATAGCTCAGTGGTAGTGTGTACGACTTCGCGTCAAAGGACGTGAGTTCGAATCCAAGCATCCACAATGAGCTTGAGCATCCGGTGAAGGAAAACATCGTGAGGAAACCATAGCATGGTGGTAGGGCTTTTTCTAATGCCCGTCTGGCTAGCTACCACCCTCAAGTTGTAAACCTGCCGCCAAATAGGTATAATATAGGTGTGTTCCGGCAGATGCATTTCAGAGCCAGTTCCTCCACAGGTTTAGCGTGTCTACCAACTTGGGCCCTATCGTCACTTAAGATCAGGTGAGATTATGGCCATAACGCTAAACCTTAAGTATAAAAAAAAATATTTAGGTGCCAATTAGCATACGCAATAAGTAATTGTAATATATGTGATTATTATATTTGAAAGCTCAGGTTAATTTCAAGGATTCGTTCTCACTTTACTGACGCGGAGTCCGTACACGCTGCCAACTGAGTCATCATCAATTCAAATCAAATATGTATACCGATAAAAGCAAGTTCAAATAAAATCTATTAGATTTGTGTTAGGTGTATTAGTATGTCCATATATGACATAACTCGAATTTATGGACATCGGAACAATATTCCACAGGGTTTGGTCTTTCAGTTTTAAATGAGTCATCAAAATCAGATTTATATACTTTATTTAATTCAAAAAACAGGTCGATACAAATTAGCAACGATTATTTCCAGTTTACGAAGAGCGGACAAAAGACAGCTGAGAAATGCTTATTAAATTCGTAATATACAACAGAATCAATAGTAAACAACACAAATCCGCCAGTTCGATTACATCCAGTCTGAGAAGAACGGCAAGAAACTCATCTGGGAAATGCTTATTAATTGTATAATATAAAACAAAATCTATATTGATTATCACTAGTAAAACGACAACAATCCGCCAGTTCGATTACATCCAGTCTGAGAAGAACGGGCAAGAAACTCAGTTGGGAAATGTTTATTAAATTTATATTATCTATAATAATCTATATTAACTATCACTAGTAAAACGGCATAAATCCGCCAGTTCGATTACATCCAGTCTGAGAAGAACGGACAAGAAACTCAGCTGGGAAATACTAATTAAATTTATAATATCTATTATAATCTATATTAACTATCACTAGTAAAACGACATAAATTCACCAGTTCGATTACATCCCGTCTGAGAAGAACGGGCAAGAAACTCAGCTGAGAAATGCTTATTTTTTTATTATGTTCATCTAATTTACAAACAAGGAATCGTACTTCATTTTCATATTATGTTCAATAATTTTTGTACACAAATCTAAAGCCAAACATCTAATTAAATTAATTCCAAGCTATCTGAATATATGTAATCCATAAGTATAATTGGAAACTTCTGGTTCAAGAACACTACAATGATTATTATAAGAAACACTTAATTACTTAGTATTTAAATTGTAACAAACCAATCGCGTAAGTGGTACAAAGGCTAATGAAATTCAAAACCAAACTTAGGTTCATCGGGAAGTTAGACCACAACTTAAATGTAACCGGAGAAACTTCTATGTAATCCAAAGCATCGTACAAAACTCTACGCAATTCGTCATCTGGAAATAATGTTTTCCTAATTAGTGAATCATGACATGATCTTGTTTGCGTATTTAGTATAGACATGGCGCATAACACATGTTATTTCTAATTGCACTGACTCTGAATTACAAAATGCTGCCGGCAATACCCACTAAAACCTAATGTCCACCTGCCGCTTTGCTGGGGCGACGTGGATTCGAACTTTTAATCAGCGCGTTATCCCGGCGACCGATCCGGCTTGATGGTAACCCGGGCCCCGTCCTTGCAGCCTGGCGAGCTGTCCTCTCAGATAGCTGAACTGATACAATGAGAGGCGGGTCCTCCAATGCGCCCCTTTCAGTTTGGCTTAGGGTGGCAGTAAAGTACGAGCGTATCGGTCCCTCCTGCCACTTGGGCGTCTGTGTCGGAGAGGGTGTCCGCGGGAGTTAGCATCGCGGGCCCTTACCATAGTCTCCTGCGAGATAACTGTCCCGTAGAAGGGGACCATAGTATTCCACGATCTCTCGCTGCTGAGCCTGGCTTTCACCACGCCCGGCAGCGATAGATCTATCCTGATGTTAAGTACAGTACAATCCCAATCCGTGGCGACTGACGATGAGTCCAAATTTACCTCAGCCTCTTTTAAAGGACCCAATATCGTAGGAGACTATGAAATACAAAGAAACAAAGATATTTAGATTTCGAATTATTATTTTCCCATTTTCATTGACTATTTGCATTCCGTAGAGAAATCTATCAAATTAGAACATATGATTTGTAGCGATGGTGATGATGAGCGAGTAAAGTAATGATAGCTCAGTTCATAGTGTGCACGTACGCCACGTCAACCGACGTGAGTTCAAATCCCTGCAAAGGGCCTGAACTTTCACTGCAAGAAAATATAGTTATAAAGTCATATGAAAACATGGTACGGTGATAGGATTTTAGCTAATGTCTACCTGGTTAGACTACCCCTTGTAAGTTGAAAATCTATCGCTAAATACTTATGGGTGTGTTCTGGCAGATGCACTTGATAGCCAGTTTCTCTTCTAGACTTATCTTATCCGACGACTTAAAGTCGCGTAAGGCTATGTAACCTGCAAAGATTAGTTAAATATGGTATCTCTAAATTCCGTGGTCAAAGATGGGACAGCCTCTTAGAGGAAATCAAACCATCTCATCTCGCTTTCTGGGATCTCATTCGTTAACAGAAGATCAGGTATTCGTCCGCGATGCCCCCGTTGGATAGAGGGCGCCGGCAATCCGCCCGCCTTCGAAAGTATAGACAAGGCAGAGTGTGTCACTGGCACTCTCGCACAACAGCGTTCCCCTTATCCTTATGAATATCATACCATACATCCGGGGCATATCGGGAGGGTCGATCGAAAAATACAATGAATAAGAGAGACCCCCCCAATCGAAAACTTAGATCCGGTTCCAACTGACGAAGTCCTCGCTATTTTAAAAAACCTTAAACCAAGGAAAGCCCTCGGTCCCGAAAGAATCAGGAATGAAGCCCTCAAACTTCTCCCTGAAAAACTTATAGTTCTTCTGGTCTGCATCTTCAATGCGGCCATAACTCAATGCCATTTGCAAAACGCTTGGAAAAAGGCAACGGTAATACGTACGTATCCGTAAACCCGGAAAAAAGGCATCCCTTCCGGAAAGCTACCGCCCGATAAGCCGTCTCAATACGATAGGTAAAATATACGAGCGGCTTCTGTTGAACCGACTACAATCCACTGTCTCGGCCAAATGTCTTTTAACACACGAGCAATTCGACTTTCGACCCAAACACTCGTACACCCACCAAGTGCACCTCACGGAGCATATTCTCTCCAATTTCATGGAGCTACGCTGCCCTAGGTGCACACTTCCCGTATTTTTTGACATAGCTAAAGCTATCGATAAGGTCTGGCACGAAGGTCTCAATTTAAACTCAATCTCTTACAAGTTCCGGAGAGACTAGTTCGCATAATCCTTGCTTACCTATCGGACCGCTCCTTTTGGTACAAAGCAGACGGAGCCCTATTCTCGCCTCACCCAATGCGCTCAGGAGTCCCGTAAGGATCTATCCTAGCGCCTTACTTGTTCAACTTGTTCGTTAGCGACATTCCCGAATTCCCCAACGTCGCAGTAGGCTTCTACGCAGACAACACAGATATCTTCTGCTCGGGCAGTGATAGTATTCATATATACTATCGCGTCCAAAGGGCCGTCTCTATCTTTGGGTTCTGATGCCTCAAATGGCGCATAGGAATAAAGCCAGCCACTAGTGCGGTTATCATGTTCGTTCGTCACGCGAGGAGGAATATAAGAAAATCAGTACAAATTTTTCGTGTCAATATCCCCTGGACTAATCAAACTAAATACCTTGGTGTAGTTTTAGATAGGCGCCTAACCTTTAACAAACATATATATTACGTACAGAAAAAATCCTCCACAGCTATGGCTCTGCTACACAATCTAACTTCGTCTAAGAGCAAATGTCACTCAGACATAAGCTCACAATATATAAAGTATGCATCCGTCCCATACTTACTTACAGTTCTCCCGTATTCGCTCACGCTTCGAGCACCACCCTTCACAAACTACCAGTGTTCTAAAACAGATTCATGCGCAAAGCCGTCCAAGCCCTACCTTTTGTCCGTAAAGTAAATTTACATAAAGAAATGGACCTTCCGTCCATATACGCATATATTAAATACGTCACAAAGAAATTTTTCGAATAGGCTGAAGTTCATTCCAACCCCAAAATAGTACTCGTAGTTAGCTATACTCCTAATCCGTACGCCAAACGTTCGCGCGCAGGTCACGTAATTGCTTCACCGATCCCATCGACAAAATAACAAGATTGAACGCGCTCCTCCCTGCCGTCTCCACCAATCGCAAGTGTCCGCACACATGCCCGTGTAACCGCCGCCTTCGCCGCCGAGGCTGAGCGGTTAATTTCGCTTCCACACACCCGCCGCGGCCCCCCTTCGCAGGTGCTTGAGCCTAGGATCGATCCTCCAGATAGGAATACTATAAATCACTGAGAGTACATCATCACACCGCACATAAATCGTGCACACCCACACATTAAGTACACGGTTCTGTAGGGGACTACCCCCGTGGTCCTTGCGCGGCTTGCCCGATGTCATTGTTAGGACGGCTAAATTTAGTAAGTTAGAACCGGTTAGTTAGGATTGCGAATCTTTGTTCGTTTTCCGGTAGCAGCCCAAGCCGAGGTTCGGCCATTCTGGCACCCTTGCGCCCGCTACCTCGGGGCTGAGTGTCCTCAGCATTCGCCCCAAAAAGTTCGGGGAAGCTGTCAAAGCCCTTACGGCCAACAGCGTATGTCAGATCGAAAAAAAAAATCTAGACTTAGCGTGTCCACCATCTGGGCTACATGGTCACTTAACATCATTTGAGATTATGAACATAACACTAAACCCCTATCTTTTGAGTATGTCCGCAATGTTGGCTTAATAAAATCAAAATTAGTTTCATATTTCATAATCACTGTTATAATTTAAAGAATTTACAAAGGTCGAGTAATTTACCTTTACAGTCCAAAAGCTCATATGCCAGTATTTCCTTTATTTCATCCCTTTCATTCGCTGATAACTCCATCAGAAATGCCGGTATAAAGAAGATAATTACTTCATAACTTAGTAGACTCAGCCATGCCACAATATATGCGAACTCCTTTTTAATAATAAAAAAAAACAGGTAAATTTCGTAATCTTTCAAGTGCATCAACCGGAACACTCCTATACGTATTTGATAGGATACACCTATAGGTAAAGTGATCCCTTTAGAACAGTGTTTCTCAATGTTTGGGTCGTGACCCTCTGAGGGATCGCGAAGATTCTATAGGGGAGTTGTAAAAGGTTGGGAGAGCTACCGCAGTAAAAAAAACAACAAAGCTTAATAAGATTTAAAAAAAGTAAACTAAAGAACATAATCATTTGTACGAAATAAACAAAAAATAAAAATAAAACTTATGGGAACTCTTAATGCGAAGGTTGGGTTTGGTTTTCAATAACCAATTTCTCCTATCGTGGATCGATTTTTGCTACATGGAGAACAAAATTGTTTTCCAAATTTAAGCGAATTCTTTCCTTACTTTTTATTTGGGCCATTGATGATAATGTCAACTAGCACAAGTACGATGTGGCAAGTGGTATCAAACACTAAAAAGCCTCTATTGTTGATTCAGGGTATTCTAATAATCCTTTTAACCAAAAGGTATGGAAATTGATAGACTTAAATTCCAATTGCAGCATCCCAAAGGCAGATAATGATATGAATGAGATTTGAAGCGATGATAGCTCAGTGGTAGTGTGTACGACTTCACGTCAAGAGACGTGAGTTCGAATCCAAGCACCTACAATGAGCTTGAGCTTTCGGTGAACGAAAACATCGTGAGGAAACCATAGCATGGTAGTAGGGCTTTTTCTAATGTTCGTCTGGCTAGCTATCGCCCTCAAGTTGAAAATCTGCCGCCAAATACCATATGTGTATTCCGGCAGTTGAACTTGACAGTCAGTCCCTGCACAAATGTAGCGTGTCTACCAATTTGGCCCGTATCGTCACTTACAATCAGTTGAGATTATGGCCATAACGCTAAACCTTAACTATTAAAAAAACAGTATAGTATTTTCGGTAGTTTTAGGGCACATTATATATCAATCGGTACACGACATGCTTCCTTGAACGACGACACGATACTAAGGTTTGAGTGAGCCAACTAACACAAATTCACACTTCAAAGCGTATTTACGGTATATACACATTTTTAATTACAATATCTTTGGTAACCTAAGTAAATGTTGAAAGAGAAGGCTTACCAAGCTGAAATCAGGATTGATACAAAAATATACGAAATATAAAATCTTCATTGTATTGAACAATAGACCTAGATTTACCTGTAATAAATAAAACAATTATTTTTATTGATTGCAATAGAATTTGTAAATAATCTAGAAAGAAAAATTTGACTCTATATTTCTTAATGATTTCTTAGGTTTACGCGAATATTATTCATTGAAATAAAACTAATTTAAACGGATTTTATCGCGGTTATTTATTATATTTTGATCCCGACGTTTCGAAAGCTTTTCAGCCTTCGTGGTCACGGGGCGGACTGAGGTGTAGGTTGTCCAGATTAGTTTAAAGTGAAGGTAGACACAGTAACATAAACTTTTCTGGACAACCTACACCTCAGTCCGCCCCGTGACCACGACGGCTGAAAAGCTTTCGAAACGTCGGGATCAAAATATAATAAATAACCGCGATAAAATCCGTTTAAATTAGTTTTATTTCTATATTTCTTATTACTTCACAACATATAAACCTGTGAAAGGTTTGCACACGAACAATATAATACTGTGTGTTTCTTATAGTTAAGGTTTAGCGTTATGGCCACAATCTCACCTGTTGTTAAGAGACGATATGACCCAAGCTGGTGAACACCCTAAAACTGTGACTACGTAACAGTAACAGTAACAGTGTAACAGTACGTAAGACTGTAAGTGCAACTGCCGGAATACACCTATTAGTAATTGGCGGCAGATTTTCAACTTGAAGGTGGTTGCTTACCAAGCGGGCATTAGTAAAAGTCCTACCTCCATGCTATGGTTTCATCACGATGTTTCCCTTCACCGAAAGCTCAAGCTCATTGTAGGCGGATTCGATTTCACGTCCCTTGACGCGGAATCCGTACACCCTACCACTGAGCTATCATCGCTTTAGTTGATAGCTCACTTTTTTTTTAAGACACGATCTTTTTAATAAAATCTTTATAGGCCTTTTAAATTTTGAATAAATTTTATGTCATCTATTTTCTTATAAATGTTTGAATTATAATTTTAAAGAGAAAATACATACAAGTTAGTTGTATAAGTAGGTTAATACTAGCTGTGCCCGCGACTTCGTTCGCGTGAAAATAATAAATAATTTAATAATTTTGCCGATTTTACTAACTTTCTCTATTACAGCTTTGCTTCTATTCGTGGTAAAGTGATTTCAAATAGCCCAAAATCTTCATCAATGATTGTTTTATAAAATACAAAAATTGTTTTTGTTGTCCAATTGGTAATTTTTAAGATTAGGGCATTGAAACAAACTTTTCCGTTTTTTGATATCAATAATATAGATTAATATTTACCAACAAAACGAAATGGTTTTTTGTAGCACGTAAAAATCTTGAAAGGCTTGTATATACATTTATGAACTTATCAACACATCTTATTTTCTCCTCTTGATTGTTAGTTTTCAAATCATCTAGTATCTTTTTTTTCAGTTTAATCAATCTGCTTTGAAACCATCTCAACATAATTACTAAAGAGCTCGTACTTGATGTAATAGTTAGGAAACGTGCTGTCCCAAAAGTAATATTTTTATAAGTATCACTTGATGGCAGTCTGAGCCAAAGTGCACCATATATGCATTCTATAATATGCAGTAGAAACCCAATAACTAAGACGTTTATCGGTATTTTACTGGCCAGTTCTGAACGTATTAGTCCAAGTTCATGATCTATATTGTCTTTAATTGCCGACGATGTTTCAATAAAATCATCAACTTTTGAGATTAATGGTATAATCATTGTTATTAGAAGTTGAATATATAGTGTTATGTCATACATATATGCAGAAATAAACATGCGATCGATATTGACTAAAGTAATTATCATAAGAAATAGAACACCCACACATATAGTCATACAATACAGTTTTGCTAATAATCGAACTCTTTTTGATGCCTTACAATGGTAGTAAATACCAAAAACCATGCGTAGTTTCATCATGAATTGAATACCGAATATAAATTGATATTTACACATTATTATGATACGAAAGCTAAAGTACTAAATCTTCTTCTTGGATAGATCAAACCAATGGACTTCTGTTAGATGTATCTGGAATTATCTGTTCCACTTCTGTTGATACTTCGGGTTCAATTGATAGTTAATTTCACTAGTTTTTAGATGCGATATAACTGAAATGATTTATTAGAACTTCACACAACGAGTGCCACGACTAGAGTGATAGTATTAATGTTTATGTACCTAATATGGCAGTTCGTCACTAAGTAAAAATATCTGAAATTATTTAAAATGTCAGGGTTGAAAGTAATTCTATTTTCCCCAGTTGCTATTAAGAGATACATTGTACGATATACATTGCAAGAATTGGACATAGTTGCATTTTATTCTAACTAAATAACTAAGTAAGTATAACACTAAATTTTTATAAAGTAAATTAGAAGTCCTTTTTATTTTTACAGTTAACTTTGCCAAAGATAATAAAAGTTTAATAAGCTCTGGATCATGATGGCACACAGTCACTCATCATATAGAGCTTTTTATATATGACGGTATTTTTTAATACAACCTCACCTACTTTTGTTGCTTATTCCATGTGCTCTATCTTATTATGTATGAAGTGATATATATTACGTATTATTTATATACTGCATATGCACTTTTTTCTTAAACTATCTTGAAATTAACACTCAAATCTTTTCTACCATCACGAATAATTTAGCGATTGAACCGATGATAGCTCAGTGGTAGTGTGTACGACCTCGCGTCAAGGGGCCTGAGTTCGAATCCAACTACCTACAATGAGCTTGAGCTTTCGGTGAAGGAAAACATCGTGAGGAAACCACAGCATGGTGGTAGGGCTTTTTTAATGCCCTCCTGGCTAGCAACCACCCTGAAGTTGAAAATCTGCCGCCAAATACCAATAGGTGTGTTCCGGCAGTTGCATTTGAGAGCCACTCCTTCCACACTCCTTCCACACTCCTAGCGTGCCTTAACCATGTACTCATTTCCGATTCTTTATTGAGACGAAGTGAAACCGAACCCTTTTTGAAGAGATTGATAACTGTTGATGAAGTGCATCACGAGCGTTTAGAACGTGTGAAAAAGGTTGTCATCAAAGGTCTGTCAGGCATCACAGAATGTGGTAAAACCTGGGTTAACTCGCAATAAGGTGACGCTGTGTGTGTGGTGGGATTGGAAGGGTATTGTTCATTATGAGTATTCACCGCCGGGCAGAACCATTGACCGGATCTCTGCTGCCAATAATTAAACCATTAAAGCAAGAATTTGAGAGTAAGCGACCGGACCACACACATCTTCAACCACTCAGTAAAAATTAAGAGACCTTAATTGGGGGGTGTTAATGCATTCCCTATATAGCCCAGACCGTGTACCTTAAGATTTGAACCTGTTTCGGTTTCTTCAAAATTCTTTAAGCACTGTCAGGTTAAAATCAAAAGATGACCGCCAAAAGCTACTTGTTACGTTTTTTTTTTCAGAAGTTTCGAAATTTCTACAGCAACGGTATCATATCACTACCTACAAGATACCAAAAGTCATCGAACAAAAGGCCACATAGTTATATACTGTAATTAAATATAAATTATCTTTGAAATAAGTCTTGAGTTTTCATATAAAGGCGAAGGCGACCTAATATTATTAAACTTTAAACAATTATTTGATTATTATTAAATACATAAAAATATGTACCTTTATTTTAAAAATTATATATTTTCGTAAGGGGTGGCAAATTTATCTTTTTGTCGAGGACAACGTATTCACTACTGCGGGCGCTGACCTTAGGTATGGAAAGTACAGGTAATGAGAAACAAATTTGTGTATTTTTTATTTATTGTAATTATTAGTGTATTGTATTTATGAAAAAGTGTCCGTAAAACGCGTCCAATAAGGGTAGTGTTGCGGTAGCGTAGGATAAATTTTAAAGAAGAGTGCCAAAAGTAATTAAAATAAGATAGAGAAATAAACACGGACTGATCAATTTCCGCTCGGTAAAATATGTAATTATTTTAATGTGTTAAAAATGTATTTCTCGAAAGAAAAATACCAAGTGAGGATTTTAAAAAAAGGCGTAAATGGAAAATACATAAACAAGCGGGTTAAATAGATATTTGTGACGTCTCGATCGCCACCGCTACTTTTATGTACTGACCGTTTCTGGACGATACCAAATTGAGAAATATTCGAATCTTTTCAGTAGATATAACATAAAATATCATTGTCTATATTTTTTCAACTTGCCCTAGATCCCTAAGTTTGCTGGACGTCTTTGAAATAAATATAATTGAATGATGACGTTTCTGGATTCAATTGCATTTTGTTTTTAGTTCTCCAATTTAATACTTATTCTTTTACCTAAGAGTTAAAAGAGAGACAGAGATTTAAAAATATTTGTGATAATTGAAGAGATAAGACAGATAATATCGATTTTTATTAGAATTATTGCAAATATGAAATTATTGATGTTTTTTGGAGTTAATAGGTTTTAACATTATGGCCCCGATCTCACCTGATGTTAGGTGATGATGGGGCCCAAGATGGTTGACACTCTAGGCCTAGTGGAGAGGCTGACTCTCAAGTGCAACTGCCGGAACACACCTATAAGTATTTGGCGGTAGATTTTCAACTTGAGGGTGGTAGCTAGCCAGGCGGGCAATAGACAAAATCGTACTACTATGCTATGGTTACATCACTTTGATTTTTCTCACCGAATTGTCAAGCTCGTTGCAGAGATTCGAACTGGCGTCCATTGACGCAGCCTACGTACACGCAATAACTAAGCTATAATGCTTCCTCATAAGAAAGAATTTAGATAACAATATATGTACGAAAAAGCATTACTAAGTATTAAAATTCTAGATAGAGACATTGAACATTGAAATGTCACGGCTCCATTCATTTTTAGATGTCCTAGAACGTAGTTATAGGCAACATTGTTTAAAAACCTTGTTGAACTTTCTAGAACTATAAGGGAAGTAAACGCTGCGTAGCTAAAAATACATACTATTATGTTATGAAGAATACCTACTATATTCCATTGTAAATTAAAAAAGAACCATAAGAATCAGATGCTTTGATTTTGTATTTATTTATTCTTTTAGCCAAATTTTTTCAGCGTGATTATATTTGGAAAAATGATTCTCTTGATTGAGTGACTGAATTAACGTTGAAGTTAATTCGGTGATTAGTGACTTGTGGGAGTTTACGTAATCTAGAAAAAAAATACAGTGTGTTCCTAAAACCACACGGTAGAATCACTTCTTCACACGCTGTTTTTTTAGTAGTTTATAGGTTTAGCGTTATGGCCATAATCTCACCTGATCTTAAGTGACGATACGGCCCATGTTGGTAGACACGCTAAGCCTGTAGAGGTACTGGCTTTTAAGTGCAACTGCCAGGGCACACGTATTGGTATTTGGCGGTAGATTTTCAACTTGAGGATGGTAGCTAGCCAGGCGGGTATTAGAAAAAACCCCACTACCAAACTATGGTTCCCTCACGATGTTGATGGTTGACTTAAGCCGTCTTTACCCAAACGAGCGTTACATAGCCGAGCGTGACGACTCATTTAGTACCCACAAAATAAAGTACTCAGCGAGCCTAAAGAAATCGTTATCGCATAATTCAATGTAACGCACTAGGGTCTACTTTGGTTGGTTTTGAATTGACTAAAGTCATTAACTCGATATCGATTGAAAGCTATCAGTTACAGCCATGACCGCATTTAAAAATGAACTTCATGCGTATTTTTACTACAACAAGGCTAAGTAATAACACTACCTCATGTAAAATACTGTTTTATTAATAGATATTCTTGAATCGTTTTTTTTTATACTTAAGGTTTAGCATTATGGCCATAATCTCACCTGATCTTAAGTAACGATACGGCCGAAGTTGGTAAACACGCTAAACCTGTGGAAGAACTGGCTCTCAAGTGCAGCTGCCGAAACACACTTATTGGTATTTGGCGGCAGGTTTACTTGAGGGTGGTAGCTACCCAGGCGGGCATTAGAAAAAGCCCTACCACCATGCAAAAATCACAGTCATTGTGTCAGGATATCAGCTCTTGAAGCGGTGATAGCTCATTGGTAGTATGTAGGAACGTCGCGTCATGCGATGTAAGTTCGAAACCAACCACCTACAATAAGCTTGAGTTTTCGGTGAAGGAAAACATCGCGAGGAAACCACAGCACGGTGGTAGGGCTTTTTCTAATGCTCATTTGGCTAGCTACAAACCCCAAGTTGAAAATCTGCCGCCAAATATCATTAGGTGTGTTCCGACAGTGGCACTTGAGTGCCGGTGCCTCCTATTCAGGTTGGCAACGCACCTATGATTCCCCTGGGGTTGTGGGTGTCCATTGGCGGCGGTGAACACTTACCATCAGGTGGCATGCTTGCTCGTTTGCCAGTTATTACATAAAGAAAGAGGTAGTCGCAGCCTAGTCTAGTAGAGATTTCTACAATTTCCCTTCGTTTTTGTATATACCCACAAAGACTAATCTGGGAATGCGATAAGTCAAGCGAGCAACCATAAAGGGTAATAATTTTTTTTACCTACCTTTACCCGACAGCACAGAATGGCTTACGTCAGAACTGTGCTCTCTTTAGGTATGGCAAGCCGGGCATTTGCATGAGGCTCCAAAACAAGGGGACGTCGTGGGGGTCATTTGGTCGTTTTATTATATATTTAAGGTTTTAGTGTTATGGCAACAATCTCACCTTATGGTTAACGACGATGTGGCCGAAGATGGTGGACACACTAAACCTGTGGAGGGGCTGGCTCTCAAGTGCGTGACGTATTTTATGAAGGGCCCATGACAAATTTCAGCAATAATTAAAGAAATAATTCCCCAATAGGACAAGAACTGCTTTAATTTGCGAGTAGATATTAATATTCTATGTTACTTATAAGATTTGTCCAAATAATATTAATAACAAACCAGTACTAATCTCATAGATGTCAAGTAGTGTTAAGGGTGTTTAAATATTAACAATGGTTATTGTTATACGAAACTGCGTAAGCAGAGGAACAAGAGGGGGGAAGATATGCAACTTGCGTATAAGCCCATAGAGCTCTGGGCGTTAGATTGAGCGACAAAACGTTCGAGTATCGCCGCGTGCGTGAAAAGCATTGCAACTCGGTTTCTATAATTTTTATTATATACTAGTAACCGCGATTTTGTTTTAATCACGATGCTAAATTTAATAAGAATACTAATTACAATTTTCTGGACGCAAATTAAAAAACAGTAACTGCTAAAATCTATTTAAATTAGAAAGAAATTAGATTAAAAAAATAAATTAAAATAACAGCTTAGTGATTTCCTTAATTTATAATCTGGGTGTACTTTGTTATCGATATAGCGGCCGTATATATTTTTTAATTAACTGTGCTTAGGGCTTCATTTGTATGCTCGCCCGGTTTTTTTTTTCAATACAGCTCTGCTCCTATTAGTGGCGTGATGTTAAATAGCATAATCCCTTCCTCAATTATTACTCTATGAAATATAAAAAGAACTTTTGAAATGACACAAACAGTACTTTAAGGTATTTTAGCGAATGGGTTACTCAATTTAAAAAAAAATCGGATGTAGAATTTATGCAAATTACCTCCTATATTTACTTTTACAATAATTACGGTCTATTGAAATACACACATAATACGTTAATCCGTTTATGGTGTAAACCTTGCCAACATAACAGTGTTCTTAGTCAAGTTGCCTTTATAACGTATAGAGAAAAACAAAAAATGTCAAAATGATTTTGATGTACTAAATAGAATCAACCAACTTAATCTTAACCGTCGAGGTTAAGGTTTAATAACAAATAAAGTATATAGGTTAGTGCATAATAGACAAAAGATTTGTTGAAAAATGAAGAAGTAATGAGAGAGGGCTCTGCTGCGTTGTGATCGATCATTATGCTGAATTCTGATATTTAACCTTACGCTTTAGTTTTCACTTCACTATACTGTCCCAACAAAACATTGAGCTAGCGCCGATTTATTTAATGTTAAACTTGCAGTCACTTTGTAATAGGCTTTAGAAAAAAATGACAGACTATGTGTAAAATGCGCGAACGCGTTCACGACATGAACATAATCGATAGACAGCTAAGCTGATTTTTTCTTAGTCTTTGATAATAACAAAATAGATGTTTATTTCGATAACATTACGATGTACAAAGTCTAAGTTGGACCTCAAATAAACTGGTACTCATATATACATAATATATAAGCTGGTATACTTACCATTTCTTCTTTGACTGCCTAAAAAGGCAAACTATCCATTGTTGACGCTTTGAACTTCCTTGCGGTTTAGACCTATTGGAAATCCTCAAAGTCATCATGCATCTTGAACCATTGGATGTTAGCTTATATTAATAAGCTAAAACTTGGCTGTACAATACTATTTTTTAATAAGTTATTCTAGACATACTAAGTTATTCTAGAAACTTTCTATATCGTTTGACTTGTCTAAGTTAAACCATTGTAATGTAATTTATAACGTTCCACCGGACCTATGAAATGAGGTCTTAAAAAAACTATTCATTGAGATCAGCAACTTGGTTGTAATGTGCCTGGTATTCCGTATTTACGTAGATGATAATGACCACGTTCCATGTGGTGGACTGTCTGTCATTTTGTAAAACAATTATATCCATGAGCTCTTTTGTTAGTTACTAGCTGACACGGCTGACGTTGTTCTACTCTTTTCGGTAGTAAATGATTCGACTATAGCACCGTTCTATCCTATCAAGAAATATCTATAAATTATCGTCTGGATAAAATAAATATATTACATGAAATATTACTTCTATCAGTGAATTAGCTTCGAAAGACGTACACAAGGTTTTTATATATAAAGATAGGCCAATTGTTTAAGGGCAACTTAAGATGAAATAGTTACTTGGTCGAAGTAAAAAATGATTGAATATGTATCTTTTTATATTAAATGAACTTATATTAACAATTAAAAATGATATCTTTCCAAATTATTAGTTAGCAAGTATACTGTTGTGATGACTAAAGCTACACTTTCGATATCAAGAAGAGTACTTAATACATCTGTAAAACAAATTTGCTGTTTGTTTTGTGACCCATTAGTTGTATATTTTTTTTATAACTTATACAAAACTACAATGATAGCTAGCGACATTGTTGTTCATTTGTATGGCATAGAACATTTAGAAATAGATAGGACCATGACATTTGAACACCTTCACACATTTTTCCTTTTTAGAATTCCGTTCACAAAAAGACAGCCTAAATTTGAACCACGTTAAGCCTTTGTTTATATTGTTTGCAAAACATTTGTTAAATATAATTTATGGTATACATATGTTATATAACTTTATTAAAAACAAAAATTAAACGATTCTGTTGCTAAGTAAAGTGAAAAAAGAATTATAATAAAAATGATCAAGCGTAAATAGAATTTGTGTTTTAGGTCACGACCTAAGTAAAATATACCATATTTTTTGTGGAATAACATACATATATTTTGTCTTGAAACAGGACCATCGATGTGCTAGTTGAATTCACACTTGACAGTTTTTTTTGTGGTCAATATTGCGCATCTACATTGAGACTGACCGCCGCCATTGAAAAAGTCAATATTACCATAGAGTTTGTGACTGTCGTCGCATACCGTCGTAATAAAAATACGGATTTTATTGGTGCGTTTCGGAAAAACTTAACCAATATAAAAGAGATAAAGTTTTTTGGTTTATTCTACATTAGTGAGAGAAAACTACTTAGTTTTTATCAGAATGTCTAAACTTCAACGAATATTTGGTTTTGAATTTATGATGATGTTGAGAATGGCCTTTGGTAATTACTGTGATCTAAGAATGTTGCCAGCTACACGTTTTCTCTGTAAACTATATTGTATCACCTTTTGTGGAATTAATATTCTTCAAATCCTGTGGGTAATTTACATGAGTGAACAAACGTTTCTAAAAATACATGAAGTATCTCTAACGGCTCACTTTATAGTAACTATTGCATTATCTTTAATCCGCGAAGGTAACGAGTTCATTAAATCTTGTTCATTGCTAAACTATATAGATAATGAACTAGGATTTCCTTGCAAAGAATTGACGAGTTATGTACCATTATCAGTTATAACTATAGGAGCCATACAGCACATTTTTGGATACATATATAGATTCACGTTAATCCATTTTACGACATTTCATTTCAACCTACATTTCATGGTATTGATCAACTTCTTAACCACAACGGCAAATTTGAGTCCATTAATAATGCTTTTACATTGCACTGTAAGTACAATGAAGCTATTGAGAAAAAAGATGCAAAATTATCTGAAAGTAGATAACCAAGAAGAAAAGATAAGATATATAACGATTTTCATGAATGTGTATAAGAAAATTTCAAGAATTTTGTATGTAACAGAAAAACATTTTGTACCTTTGGTAAATATTTTACTGTTACTTAATATACTTATATCATATTTTTTTAATTTGATAATGTCATTGCTTCATGTATGTGACGGTTAATGGTTGTAAAACAAAGTAGATTAAACGGTTGGGTAAGTGAAAACTATTCACTTATCGATAATAATATTAGTGGTCATTCATTCATTACGTTAGAGGATTTGGGGGGAGGGGTTGAAAAAATCTCTACATGGCCTTATATTGAGGGGAGTGGGTAAAATTATTCTTAAGTAATATTTCGTGAATCAAAGTTCAATATTAAAAATCTAATCCTATTTTGGATTCCAAATAGTTTTCTTAATTTTAAAGATTACAGTTGCATTTTAATTTTATAAAAAAAAAAATTGCGTATTGAAAAAAAACTTATTAAAATTTCATATGTTTTCATTGCTGTACATGTTTGGTTCTATAGAAAAAATATAGCACATTTTTTGTCTGTTATCGTATTTTATTATTAAAAAAATAAAACTGAAACATTTCACATCGTCAGCAATTAATTAGCAGTTATCAGTTTATTTAAAATGTAATATGTTTATTGTATATTATTTTCCTAACCATAGTATAACTCACCTCCTCAACTCAGGTCCGAATGACCAAATAAAGTACTGAAATGAAATATACTTACAATGAATTATCACAGTATTCTGACATTGGTCTGTTTTCTTACAGGTTTCTTTATCTATCGTATTGATCATAATGAAGAATTTTGCATTGATATACTATTGTTTAAATATTGAATCATACTTGGTAAGTGACGTTTCCAGACAATTATATATCATAAATATAATTGTATTATGTGCTTTCAATGTATATGTAAGTTCACCCGTTATGTCTTTTGTGATCTTTATTGACTTATTCCATTATATAATTGTCTTTTGACTTTTTGATCTCTTATCAGTATCAATTTTTTTATGTTAGTTACCAATAAATAAATTGTTCAAAAAACAAGGTTTTAGGACTTTATGTGAAAGATTCAGAGTTCCAGAGTGTAGCCTCTATGAAATTAAATACATTTCAAAATTGAAGTTGCAATGTGAAGACATATCCTGCTCTCTGGCCCAATAGGCGATAGAAGAACACCGTGGGGCTTTAGTGGGTATTACCCGCTAGTCTTTCGTCGGTTGAGCCCCACATACCCGCCCAGCCCATCAGAGAGAGGATGCCTAAAAGCATTTCCCCACGATAAAAAAAATACTCAACTTAACAATATATCTATACAAAAATAAAAAACTTGAAATGTCTGTTTGTAATGTCACTATGCCAATGTTACTGAATGCATATGAAAGTTTAGGTAGTATTGGTACTTAAGTAAAGAAAACTATTTTGAAAATTTTTGTATGGGTTCCTGTATGTTTGATCCGACTAATCTTTGAAACGGCTGAACCGATTTTGAGGGGACTTTCACTGGCTGATAGCCGATGTTATAAGGAGTAACTTAGCTTACTTTTATTTTAGAAAAAAATAGGCTTCCGCGATAAAAAATTATAAATAATTGATAGTTCCATGCGAATGAAGTCGTTTAATTAAATTATAATATTTATATTGTAGTATTTTAAAACGGAAAAGTTTGTTTGTTTGTTTAAATGCACTAATCTTGGAAACAATAAGTCAAATTTTAAACATTGTTTTTGTATTTGATAGGCTTTAGGCTGTTTACGCTATTACGTTACTATCAATAGGAGCAAACCTGTATAGAAAAAAGTAGCAAACGGGAGTAAAAAAAAAAATTGTTCCACGCGCCGCCGCGGGCACAATTATTTATTAATAAATTTGAAATTTCTATGGTCTTCTGTATCAGTATCACATAAATACTGTTCAAATAAACACAGTTTTTCAAATCCAGCAAAGTCCATTGAGTGAGTCGCATACGCTACCATCTGAAAACCAGCGCTGCAACGCATTATACGTTGTAGCATTTTAGCTGAGATGGGACATTTACGGCCTCACACAACTAATTAGTGGGCACCCTCTGCCTATTATATATACTAACTAGGCTATTGTTGTTTTTGTTTTTCGCCCTAATTCTTTATTATTATTGTAGTAGTCATAGTAGTGAGTTTCGTAATAAACGTATTTTCTTTCTTTCTATTACACCATGGAAGCTGCAAGACACCCTGGATATAAATTACCAAACTCTGCGGTTACATCTGATTGTTCAGACGGTCAGACTGTCAGTCTGTTTTGATTTATATTTCAGTATTTCCCGAATATTGCTACGTGGGTATTTGAACTCGTATACGATGTGGTCATCCTTTTAATACCGGCGCTTCTTGTAGAGTTATCTGCTAATGAATTAGATGGTATAAAGAAATCTTTGGCTGATGAGCTTCTAGAATGCCAAGGTACCTATGATTTTTTAATGTTTTATTAATATAAATCGAAATAGTAGGTCTTTTAAAGCTAGTATAAGACCTACGACGAGCTTGTGGTTCCCATAAAGGAAAGTTGTGTGCTCGTCATGTGATCGTCTTAGATTAGATAACAAAGAAGTTTTATAATCTATTTAGTTTTTTTTTTATTGATAGTAAGTAAGCGCTTGACCACAATCTCAACTGATGGGAAGTGACGATGAGACCTATGATGGATCGCGCTTAATTAGCAAGTACCGACTCACTTTTTGTTTAAAGACGTCTAGATAGTAAGATGAAGGAAAGACAGACACCGGTAGCGCATTCCACTACCTTGCTGTACTTTTTGATACATATTGTTTATAGGATTACCTTTATAGCTACAATCTCACCTGATATTAAGTGACAATTTAGCCTAAGCTGTAGAACACGCTAAACCTGTGGAGGAACTGGCTCTCATTATTTGTATGCATTATAAAGGAAGCTGCAAAACGCTTCGTGCGAATTGGGGGAATAACACTCTATTTTAATAGTTTAGTCAAAATGCTGGATGATAGTTATCTTGGAGAGTTTTTTTAGGTTATACAACTTCGTCTTACACATTATTCATTCATTCATACTATTCAATATTCATTCTACTCCACCTACAGTAACGTCTTCTGCGAATGCAATATTAACCACACACAATCGAAAAATAGTGTCATATAAATATAACAGCTCTTCTTTTGTCTTTCCAGATGTGAAACTGCGTAGAATTTTGATCGACGCATTGGAATATATTACAGTTTCTCCTATTACATTTAATTTGTGGCACAAATTTCCAATGGACCTTAGTTTGGCCTTTAATTTCGTCAACCTTTGCTCTGCCTACTTTATTAGTTTATTACAGTTTAAATATTAGTTAAGTGTTTTGTATGTGTTATGAAGTAAAGAACACCGTACATTTATTTTGAAGCGATGATAGTTCAGTTACTAATGTGTACGGACGCCGCTTCAATGGGCGTGAGTTCGAATCCATCTGCCACGAACTTGAGTTTTCGGTGAAGGAAATAATCGTGATGAAACCATAGCATGTTTGTAAGACTTTTTCTTATACCCGCCTGGCTAACAACCCCTGTTAAGTTGAAAATCACCCAATGCACACCCAGCACCCAATGAGTAACCACATACCACTCAAGTCTTTGTCCTGAGAACGGGTAATGCGTTTACGTGATGCGTTGAGGAATTCCCTAAAACCTGGGATTTTAAACACCACGTTAATAAAAAAGAGTGGTAGCTAATCGGTTGAGCATCAAAAAGACCTACCACCATGGTGTGGCTTCCTCACAATGTTTTCATTTACCGAAAGCTCAAGCTCATTGCAAGTGGATTCGAACTCGCGTCCATTAACATTTGACATTATCAACTAAGCTATCATTGCTTTGATATTATAAAATAGTACTATTAGGTTGAGTACGTTTGTTTTTAAGGTTTGAACCTGTAAAACTTAATACGTTCTAGTGATAACGATCCTTAGTAGATCAAGGTCGATAATTTTTGAAATAAAAAGAAATTGTATGATGAAACCCATTTCTTTACCTTTTATTTTTATTATATTTTCTTTCTTTTTCTATGGGTTTTATCCTAGTATAAGTTTTTCACTTTTTTACCATTTTTAAAGGCTTTAGCACTGGTCCATAGTTTTTTGCATTATCAATTTAGGCATGAGAGTGTATTTTCTTGAATTTACATGTTTTTTTTTTGGTTTAAATAGTTAGTTATAAGAAGTATTTAACATTAGCGCACGTTTTATCTTTGTAGATATAGGAAGGATTTAATAGATACATTTTAGCTTAGGATTTGTTAAATATTAGCACTGCTCTATAGGTGAATAGATTTAAGCCTTTTTTTAAAGCTCTTCATTTGAAGGAAATAAATTAATAGGGCTTAATACACAGGTTTTAGCATATTTAAAGGATTCTTACAAAAGTATTAATGCACGTTTTATCTTTATAGAAATTAAAAGGGATTAATAGATAGATAGATTATTTTTAAGAGTTTTTTTAGTTCTATTTCATTATACATTGTTCGAAAAGCATACAGCTAATAAAGGGTATAAGGTAATCAGTAAAAATATAAGGTTAATTACATGTTTTCGCAAATACATATATACATATAGTAGTACAATATTAGCATGAATTTTCTTTGTAGAAATCAAAACTCCTATAGAGCTGCAGTGTAATTATATTATAGTTTTGTAATTTCAATGTCATAAAATATTTTCATGTAGAGTGGAAATTGGTGTGATAACCACAAAAAATTGTGTCCACTATTTAGTTGCTAATGCAAAAATAAATACTCCCGACTGAGTTTCTTGCCCGTTCTTCTCAGGCCGGTTGTAATCGAACAGGGCGGATTTGTCTTATTTATGTGTGAAATGTTACATCAATAAAGTTTTTAAATTAAGGTTATTTTCATTATTACAGAAACGACATTTATCGGACATGAACGAAGTTTCTTATCGCTTTCTGGATGTTTCTAGAATTTACAAAAAATTAAAGTCTAGTGCTAAACACATAACGTGATTCTAAAAAAACAGCCGGTTCTCTAAATCACTCGTTCATTAACAATATATCAAAAAATAAATAATAATATAATTTTTTTTAAGTCAAAAAACTTCCAGCGGTTCGCATGCAATATGCCGTTCTAGAATAAAAGAAACGGCGAAAGTAATTCTCCAGCAATCACTCTTTACTATACTTCTGCCTTACGTTCCCTTTCAAAGCGTACATTAATATGCGTAAAACGAATTACGGAAAGCAAGTTACAACGCTATTGCCCTCATTAATCCGTGCGCACCACATTTTACATCTAAACAGTTGCGTGCAGTGTGACAAACATACAATAGGGCTGTTCATTTCGGTCCCTTAGCCATTGTGTTTATTGTTCGGATACTCGTAACTGCGGATTAACACTGTTACGCCTCTACATCCTTTAGGGGGAAAAAATATATATTCATTCTATTTTAAAACCTATCGGACTCAATAACAAACGATTATTGTAGAGTGTTCGAATGTGAAATTCGTAAAGTTGAGCAATGGAATTATTGGGTCATTTTTTTTTTTTTTTTTGCTGTGGTCAAACGGTCCCTAAGACCAGTGGCGTATTGCATAAAGGATGGAAGTTGCAAGTATCGAGTGTTTATCTCAACAAATTTTTCGGTATTTAATTATTTAATTTGAAGATTTAGTTAATTCCTAATTTAAGGTGTTTTAACCCAATAGTTTATGAAAGAAATAATCAATTTGAATTTACTAAATTGAAGTTTGTTAATTAAATTTAGTTTTATGTCCGTAAATTCTCCTTCATAGGACTAAAATTTATTTTTAAATCTCGATCGCTGTCTAACTTCAAGGGAAGAACCACTGGGTTAATCTGATGAATGTTTGAAAACTTCATCAAAATCTGTCGCACTATATAATTTGAAGCGAAGATAGCTCAGTTGGTAGTGTGTAGGGTCGCCGCGTTAATGGACGTAAGTTCAAATCCCTGCAGTAAGCTTCAGTTTTCGATGAAGGAAAACATCGTAAAGATACCATAATATGGTGGTAGTAGGGCTTTTCTAAAGATGATTTCTTTTCTTTTTCTGATTAAGGCTTTTCTGATTAACTACCACCCTCAAGTTGAAAATCTGTCGCGAAATGCTTATAGGTGTGTTCCCGGCAGTTACTAGGCTTAGCGAGTCCGCTATCTCAGGCCACATCGTCACTTAACATCAAGTGAGATTATGTTAACCTTTAGTATAAAAGAACAAAAACAACACATATAAGACTCAGAATAACCATTCGTGTACTGCAGACTTAATACGAGATAACTATTTTTTCACGCTTCATAAGCGAAGCGTTGAGGTGGGTACTACTATCGTTTCGCACAAAACAGCTGATTATGCAAACTTAAAATGTCTCTATTTATAATATATTACACTTGTAAAATAATATACACACACATATAAAGAAAAAACACTTTTTAAAAAACTCAGGATATTTTTGATATCAGTTTTGTTATTTAAACTAGCTAAAAAAATGTTTAAAAAGTTATCTCTTAGTCGTCCGTGTGTCTGTATGTGCGGATCCTGTATGTTATCACGATAACGACCGAAATACTTAACTAATCGAGTCTTTTTTCGTACATTTCAATATAATTAGAAATAGAACCCCATTACTTCTCACGGTCTGATTCGATGTGGTGTAATTATTATTAAATAAACAAAAACAAAAGAGATTATGACGCGTGTACTCTTGGATTTTCCAAAATTCTTTTAGTTAAGGTTTATCTTTATGGCCACAATCGTATCTGTGCGTTTTACCTTGAAGTACGTCATTAATGTAAATTTAGACACAACGTTATAAATGTGTTTCGGCAGTTGCACTTGAGAGCCAGTCCATCCACTAATCCTATCACACTCACCATCATGTGCCACATCTTCAGTTAACACCAGTTGATATTTTGTCCATAGCGCTAAACCTTTCCCAGTTAAAAAATCCGCGGGTGTAGCTAGTTAATAATGTCACTAGCTATGTCCGCGACTCCGTTCACGTGTAACTAAAATTTTATTTAATCATTGTCATAAAAATGTTATATAGCCTATGTTACTCAAGTGTCATGCAGCATTCTAATGGTGTGAGAATTTTTGAAGTCGGTCCAGTAGTTCTTTAATTTATTCGTTACAAACAATATATAATAGTAAAAAAAAAACTAAAAAACACGCTTTTATAGAAAACCAAACTAAAAAATAGAAAATAAATTTGAATCAAGAGTAGTGTATTTTTTTTAATAAAGTTAATTTAATTAAAGTGTAAATAAGAAAAACAATGTATTATATAAAAAAAGCGTAGGGTGCTTCTTCGTTATTATCAATGTCAATAAAATATGACGTAACTACTGCCACCACGCTTTTTTTAAAACAAATTACATTTTTTTCTTATTTACTCTATAATTAATTTATATTTAAAAAAAAAAAACCATATTCTTAATTCAAATACATTAAAGATATTTTCTTTCTTTTTTAGTTTAGTTTTCTACAAAAGAGTGTATTTTTAGTTTTCTTTAACTATAACTTTTTTAGAGCAACATTAATCGGTCAATCATTCAATAATAATAGCTCTATCATCATTCATTACAACTGAGAACAAGGCTCTTTTCGCCAAAATTGTAAATTTAAATTCTTGCTTATTTTGTTGAATTACAATTCTCTTTGGTATTCGAAAATTTGGGAATATTAGATATATCGGTTAAAGATAATGATTACAAATTATAATTAACATCAATTCCTGCCTCATCGACTATAGATGAAAGTTATATAAACTAACAAATCTTTTTCCGCAAATTAAGTAATGAAATAATCTTATCAAATTATTGTATTGTCATCGGTACCCGATAAGTCTACGAAATTTAATTGAAATCTGAGCGTTTAAAATGGGTCAACATCAAGTTCAAAGGATTCGGTTACAAACATACAAGTGAAGCTAATAAAAAGCGTGTAAAAATACAAAAATTTCCTCTTTATAATATTAGTATAAACTTAGGTGCGATGGATCACTCTGAATCTAGTGTCTATCGGGTTACAGTATTCACACGGGCTTTGATAATAACGACGTTACAAGAAACCTACTTATCTCTCGGTGTCGTATTACAGCGCTGTCGGTTTTCGTTTAATTAAACCCGTTCATTATTTACTCGGGAATGTGCAAGATGCAGTGGACTTTGGACACTGTTTTATTGTGTACATCACTGCGCTATATCAGGGACGAACTTGGCGTTGGCCAGGTAGGGCACCTATGTACGCGCGTAATAAATTAGGGGCCCCTCATTAATTACGTAAGGATGATTTTGAAGTGATGATAACTCAGTGGTAGTGTGTACGGACTCCGCGTCAAGGGACGTAAGGTTGAACCCACCTACAATGAGCTTGAGACTTCGGTGAAGGAAAATGTAATGATGAAACCATAGCATGGTGGTAGGGCTTTGCCTAATGTCCAACTGGCTAATTACCACTATAGGAAATCGGCCGCCAAATACCAAATCGTGTGTTCCGGCAGTTGCACTTGAGAGCCAGTCCGTCCTCAGGTTTAGCGTGTCTTCTAACTTGGGCCGTGTCGTCACTTAAGATTAGGTGAGATTATGGCTCGAGTCGTGCGTTGGAGCTGACACACGATGGTTTCCTTCACCGAAAGCTCAAGCTCATTATAGGTAGTTGAATTCGAACCCACGTCCGTTGACGCGAAGTCGTACACACTACCACTGAGCTATCATTGCTTCGATTTTTTTAAATTTACCAATATAATAAACAAGCATAGACCAATATAATAAGAAGGATAATGAACAACTGGTTGATGGCAAGTCATTATTCAAAGCCAATGGATGGTTCTAACACCAGAGGTACGACCACCACTTCGCATTTCTCTATTTAGCGTTTCAGGGGCAAGAGATTTCCAGCCTAAATCCGAGGTTATTCGGTTTCTATTTTCTCTAAACCAGACCAATTGAACTAGTCAGCATATTCAAGTAAGGCGAAATCTCCGGTGACATTTTAGATGCCCCGTCTTTTTATTTTTAATACGGAACCATTGGTGCAAGAGTCCGCCCAATTTCTGAACGATTTTTTTTTTAAAACGTTCTAAAATAGTATACTCGTTTGTAAAAGTAACTATCCGATGTTTAGGCATCACGTATTAGCGACGTACCATGAAATGAGATTGTTCATTTTGAACGTCAAAGTATTCTTTGAAATTGATGCTGAGACAAATATGAAATGGTTATTATTGTTTACCGGCTATGTATATTAAGATTGACTCATAGATATTTTTAATTTTTAAGATAATACTCATACTAATGATTTGAACTCTTAACTCATGATAATTTTATAAAAATATAATTAACAATGACAAATAACACTTAGAATTTTATACATTTACTCACAGAAATAAACACCTTTGCAGAAATTAAGAAATGGTGGTGCGTGTTCACCACCTTGGGCGACATTGACACTTAACATCAGGTGAGATTATAGCTATAACGCTAAACCTTAACTATAAAAATAATCCCTATACTATTCTCAAGAATCTGGTATACAAAATATATTTTATCGAACTCGACTGGTAGTTCGAGAGATATCCCGACAGTAACAAAATAGGAGAGATTTTTTTTAAGCCCACGTAATGGTTAAATCCATTTATGCATCTGGTATTCACCCGCGTAAGCTACAAGAAAAGTAAGTGAGGTTGATCTGGTGCGAACCGGAACTACTCACTATAAACATTTACATTTGCCCTGTTATCTATATTAATATTATAAAGTGGAAACGTTTGTTTGTTTGAAAGCGCTAACCTTTGGAAGTACCAGTCGGAATTAATTTTTTTATTATATTTCATCGAGCAATCATAAAAAAGGACCTTAAAGCAATTTAATATCACGCTACCACCAATAAGAGCTAAGCTGTATTCGAAAAAGTGACAAAACGTGTGAAAATGATTAAATAATTTTCAGTTACACGTAAACAAAGTTAGTTTTATTATAAATAAGTAGAGCAAAACGGTTGGGACGAAAATAACAAACATATTCAGTATGAAAAATATTGAACTATTTAAAAAAAATATACAATATATATATATATAAGACTATTAAACTGTTAAAGGATAAATTCATTTTTTAATTAAATTACATTTAATTATACGGTACTTTTCTATAGGCTATTATTATTCAGAATGATACTGAAGCGAATGAAAAAAAAATGGACTCACACAGTGAAGTTTTTTTAGCATTAGCATGACCACATATATCATTACATATGCCACGTACATACATCATACAGATAACCTGCCGTCCACCGAAATATGTTTTCAAAACGGTTTTTTTATACTATCTAGAAAAAATAGTGTTTTTAAAGTATCTACTTTCGTAAAAAAAAAGTGTTCTTGTTGATATTTGTGCAAAAAATATCGGATAAAAGTAATTTAAGCCGAAATAATTGCTTGACCTTGAAAGAGAGAGAGAGAGTAAAGTACTACTCCAGCTCTTCACGTTATGAGACGTGCAATAATGGCGCAACATGACAAATTGGTGTCAAAAATATGCCATAAATGAGACATCTCTACGAATTCCATGACGCTTTTTTCTGTGCATTTTAAATATAAAATTCTATTTGTTAACTATTTTTGGGATTTTTTAAGGTCACCCGACACCTCATTATGGCTACTGACTTGTTTTTAAATTCTATAATGAAGGGTGGAACGAACGAGTAGTGTGGATGAGCCGCTATTAACATTACATTTTGAAGCAATGATAGCTCAGTAGTGTATACGGACTCCGCGAAGGAGGGGAACGTGAATTCGAATCCATCTACAATGAGTTTGTGCTTTCGGTGAAGGAAACTATTGGGAGGAACTATCTTAGGGCTTATTCTAATGCCCTCTTGGCTAGCTACCACCCTCAAGTTGAAAATCTGCCTACAAATACCAATAGGTGTGTTCAGGCGGTTAAACTTGAGAGCCAGTCTCTCCACAGGGTTAGTGTGTCATCGACTTGGGCTATATCGTCAGTTAACACCAGGTGAGATTGTGGCCATCTTTTAAAGTTTAATATCAAAACTTTATTTCAGTTAGTCATGTAATCATATTTTATTTAATGTTAAGGTTTAGCGTTATGGCCTGATGTTAAGTAACGATGTAGCCCAAGACGGTAGACATGCTAAGCCTAGTGAAGTGACTCGCTCTCAAGTACAACTCCTGGAATACACTTATATCGGTAGCTAGTCAGCCGGGCATAAGGAAAATCCTTACCACCGTGGTATTATTTCATAACAATGTTTACCTGCACCGAAAGCTTGGACTCATTGCAGCGATTCGAACTCACATCCATTGCCACAACGTCCATACACATTACCAACTGAACTAGTACGATGAAAGTGATGGGAAAAGTATATACTTGTATCATTAGATCCCTAGTTTTATTTGTTAATAAAATGAATCGCCGATCTTAATATTAACTATTTTTAATAGGACAAAAGCTATGCCCATGTATAATTAGAAGAAGTACGAAAGCTGTTCCTGGTCTCTGGCAATACGGAAGTTTAAGTGTCGCCTTGGTATGTTTCAGTGGGTAGTGTTGAGTGATTAGCATCTGACGAGTCACAACATGCCGCTCTTACCTGAGCCCGGATAATGCATTTGAATTAGCGCGTTGCAATAAGGAAACCAGTAAAGTGTGGGATTTTAAACATAATAAAAAAGGTATGTCCATATACACCTTTCGGTACTCTCATGAGACCCGTATCTTCACAGGGTGTGCATGTTGACTTTTTGTGTCAATAAATCTGTCACTACATGTTGCTTGAGAGTGTCGCTACACTTAAACCGGGGTTAATTAAAGGTGGTAAGTTTGTCTTGACTTGATCTGAGGGATCAACGAAAATTTAGGTACTAGAGGGGATATGACGTCTTGCATGTATTATTTTGAATCTAGTGCTTAATCAATTTTTTGTAAGTAATAGAAACTGAATTCTATGGTTTCACTTGCTTAAAATTCATGTAAAAATATCTATTGTCGCACTTTGGCTAAAAAATCAAAAATATTTGAAGTGATAATTGCTCATGTTTCGAATCCACCTATAATGAGCTTTCTTTATCGTTAAGGTTTAGCGTTATGGCCATAATCTCATCTGATCTTAAGTTACGATACGGCCCAGGTTGATAGACACGCTAACCATGTGGAGGAACTGGCTCTCAAGTGCAATTGCCGGAACACACTTATTGGTATTTGGCGGCAGATTTTAAACTTGAGGGTTGTTACTAGCCAGGCGCGCTTTAGAAAAAGCCCTACCACCATTCCATGCTTGAGCTTTCGGTGAAGTAAAACATCGTGATAAACCATAGTATGGTGGTAGCGCTTTTTCTAATGCCCACCTGGCTAGCTATATACTACCCTCAGATTAAAAATTAATGCCAAATACCTATAGATGTGTGGTAAAGTTTGTTTGTTTGTATAATCACACTAATCTAAGGAATTACCATTCGTATTTCAAAATTTCTTCTTCTATTTGGTAGAGCAATGATGTAGGAAGGAATTGAAATCGCGGACGGTTAGCTTAAAATTAAATCTATACCAAGATTAGAAAGAGGAAATTTATTGTGGTTGTCCATGGGCGGCGGTGATCTCTTACCATCAGGTGACAAGATTGTTCATTTACCCGATATTACGTTAAAAAATATGTAATTCCGCAAACAAATCAAACCCAGGCCCTCGATCTATATAAGGCGAATAATAATAAATTTCGGAAACAAAATTTATCTTAATCCGATCTATTCAAGCTTAAGCATCAGAGGCTTGAGTAGAGGCTGTCAACAGAAAAACACGTCAGATATAAGATCGACCGAGGATAGAAATATTTTACGTTCACACAGGAGATTTAACAACTTTTTTTTGCTTTTGTAGTTTTAAAATTTTGATCACAATCTGATAAAAAAACTGGATAAAGTCAGAAATAAGTATGTCAGATGAAGTTTGAAAGTGACGCCATTCGCAGAGAAGATGAAAGGGAATCGTTTGTCTTAGTTCGGACATGTCATGAGAAGAGAGGAAGCACATGTGGTGAGAAAAGCAAAGAAAATGAATATTGAAGGATGGTAAGGAAGAGGAAAACCAAAGAATATATGGATAGAGTGTGCGAGGAATGAGTTGAAAGAAGAGAGAGTGATTGAAGAGATGAAGGCTGATAGAGATTTTTGGAAGAAGAAAACATACTGCACCGAACCCAAATGACTTGGAGTAGGACATGAACATGACGAGGATGACCACAATCTCACCTGATGGCAATAACAAATTTATTTCCTTTTTTTTTCTATGATAGGCACATGGGACTTAGATCAGAAACGACAACAGCTCGGTACTGTGTACGGATGTCACGTCAATGGCCGTGAGTTCTAATCCCTGCAATGAGTTTGAGATTCCGGTTAAGGAAAACATCGTGATGAAACCATAACATGACGGAAGGTTGACTAGCTACAACCCTTTAGTTGAAAATCTGCCATCGATATCATATTATATCTATAGATGTATTCTGGCAGTTGCATTTGACAGTCAGTGTCCACTAGGCTTACTATGTTCACCGTCTTGGGCCAACATCGTCGATTAACATCCGGTGAGATTGTGGCCATAAAACTATATAGTATAAAACCTGATGTTAACCATGACATAATATATTTTCCTTGCTTTCTATCCTTATTACCAGACATCAAGGACTGCTTTCGAGTAGCGTCTAGTCTATGACAGGGCCAACTTTAGTTCCTGGGTAGTTTAGCTATAAAACTTTAATTGAGGAAAATCTATATAACCATGAAAATGAGTGCTTGGAACACGCCAGCATATGTTGAGCTGGACGGTCTATGCTATTAATAAGATATGTACTATTAATATTAACGTCACTATTTTCTTTTCGTTTTTTTTGTCATCTGATGGTAAGTGATCACCGCCACCCATGGACAACCATGACTACAGGGGTTCGCAGGTGCGTTACCGGATTTTATTGTTTTATTGGAACTACGGGCTAACTAATTTAACTACGTGCTAAGTGCTACTGCCGGAACACACCTAATGGTATTTGGCGGTAGATTTTCAACTTGAGGGTAGTAACTAGCCAGGCGGGCATTAGAAAAAGCTCTACTACCATGGTATGGTTCTTCCGATGTTTTCCTTCACAGAAAGCTCAAGCTCACTGCAGGTGGTTGGATTCGAACTCAGGTTCCATGACGCTGCGTTCCTACACGCTACCACTGAGTTATGATACCTTTTTTTAAATTAAGTTCGGGCTGTTGTTTGTTATCGACGTAGACATCAAAAATAGATCATATTTTGATCTTTGTGAGTTTTTCTTCCTGTCCGTTGTACTCGCGTCACTTTAAAAGTACTACACTTTTTTTTTATTTATGGTGCTATTATCGCGTCAGTGTTATGTTTTTGGGTAAATGAGTAAACCCAAATAAACATACAAACCATCACTTTTTTTATATTACTAGCTTTTACCCACGACTCCGCTCGCGTTAATATTGATTTTGTAAACCAATTCTAGTTGTCGATATATACAGAAATAAATATTCTATGAAATGCTATTAAAGCAAGTCTTAAGTACCTATTAAAGTTTATTCTTCTCTTTACCATACTCTCAATTAGTTTTATGCGAGAAAAAGTAGCCTATCATCGTCTCCAGTGTTTTATCTATCTCTGTACAAAAATTCATCATACTTGATTCAGCTGTTTAGGAGTGAAGGCGAAACAAACTTTAGCATTTATAATATCAGTAAGGATTATTGATATTAGTGGGTATATATATTTGCCTATTTTTCGTCGATAGCGAACATAGAAAGCTACGAAATGACGTTTAAATTATTAATTTAGACATGTAAATATAATAGTACTCGATAACTTGATAGGCCCTGTTCTGCCTTTTCGAGTAGTCAATCACATTGACTACAGCGACATCTATCGCGTTATGATCACTTATCGAGATAAAAAGTATCATTTCTCTCAAGTTGGATCAAACCGCGCACAGTGCGCACAATTCAATTAAAATCGGTTCAGCAGCTTAGGAGTTCATATGACGTAGGAAATATTAAATAAATAACTTACGGGTAGATTTTTTTTTTATCTTTTCTTTGAAACCCAAAGTTTTTTAGATTACGTATTAAATCAAAAATGCATTCTGTTTCCGAGTAATTTAACACCTGGCATCACCTGAACCGCGCCATCGTGCGATTGGTCGATGTTTCTCGAAGGGTGAGTGGACTACGTTCTCATTGGTGGACAAATAACGGGGGAGGGTCCGCGTTCCGTGTCATATTTCAACCCTTATTAAGCTCGATCCGAGTGATTTAGAGATTCTGTTACGCGTTAAAATTTTAAACCGATTTTATTTATACAGAAACTGCGAGATTGAACGGTAAACGTTGATTTTCTTTCATATAAGGGGTTCCAACGACGCCTAATTAACTTACACCCTATCTGTTAGAGATTGTTTCTTTGTTTATTTAATGTTTATCAAAGGTGTTGGGTTTACCGTATATCTTAGTTTGTTGTGCTAAGTAGGAGCGTGTTAAAACGCTAAATATGCTAGAAATATAAATTAAAATATAATTAGTTTATAAGTCCTATCCCTATAATAAGATTAGCCGGTAAATTCTGTCTTTATAATTAGATTAGCCTGTAAGTTTATCTGTGCAATGATTTACAGCGCGAATACTGTACATATGCGAAATTGCTAATTAGTATCAAATACCTAAGTCTCAGCAATTAACTTATTGTGAAACCAATGAAAATAAAAAAAAAATATCTTACACCTACATGCAACACATGAACACACAACAACAAAAACTTATAGAGTTATTAAGGAATTTTTTTTTTTCGACCTTACATACTATGTTGGCCTTAAGGGCTTTGACAGCCTCACCGCACTTTCTTGAGGCTAGTCCTGAGGGCACTCAGCCCCGAAGCAGCGTGTGCAACGGTGCCAGAATGACCGAACCTCGGCTTGGGCTGCTGCCGGATAACCAACAGGTCCTATCCTACTAATTTAGTGATCCTAACATCGATATTATCGGGCAAGCCGCTCAAGGGCCGCGGGGGTAGCCCCTTACAGAACCGTGTACTTAACGTGGGGTGCAGGAATAGTATGGCGGTGTCGTGATGTTCTCTCAGTGATGTAGAGTCTCACTGTATCACGCGAGCCGAGTCACTCGAGGGCTGCTATCCAGATGATCGAACCTAGGAAATAATTTAAGTTAGCTTTGAAATGTGTGGCTGATTTTACTGATGTTCCGAACAACTACGTCCAAATATGTTATTTTAAATCTTTTGTCTCAATCCACAATCTTATCTAATCTTAACTGAGGATGTGACTCAGGACGGTGTATACGCTAAGCGTAATGGAAGAACTGGCTATCGAGTATGACTACCATAAAGGTTTGATGGCAGATATTCTGCTTGAGGATGGTAGCTAGCCTGATTAGAAGTGCGAGAGCTGTCCCTGATCTCTGGAAACACTGAAGATTGAAGTGTCACCGTAGTGTTAGGAGATTATCGTCCGAAGAGTCGCCACATGTCCTGCTCGCTTTGGCCTTAGTCCGGGTAATGCGTTTACGGCTTGCGATAAGCAAGTCCGAAAAGTTTAATATTTTAAACACCACGTTAATAAAAAAAACGAGGGATATCCCCAAGCCTAAGTTCGAAAAGTCTTGAATTGAACTTCCGATCTGGCTGTTCCATCCTTCAGCGCCCGCTCTCTAGATATTACGGCGCCCCAGACAAAAAGACAAATTGCTGCCCCTTAGGTATATGTAGAAACATAAAAAATCCTATAACTAACATGAAATCCTAAGCTTCTGGTGTAGAATATCTTTCTTACATAGCCTTAGTAGTTGATTAAAATAAAATAATTGTTTCGGATGATAATAATGTGTTGATGAGATACGAACTTCTTAGCAAGCCACGGATTCACCGTAAGGGTGCCAGATACTTCGTGATACCTATGATAATAATGATAATCATTGTGGCAGATAGAGACAGCAGGAGAGTATCTGAGACTTGCGACTCAGATGTAGGTTTAAGCAGGCTCCCTTTCGATGATCATCAACACTCACCTTCACCACTTTCCACTCTCCTACTCTTGCTCTCTCACTTGTAATCGCGATTTAATACAACCAAAGTATTTCTATGACTATCTTTCATCGGAATTTTTTGGCGGGATCTTGATCTGTCTGTTGTGATTTTTACTTTTATCTATATACCTAGTTTTTAGCCCTGTATTGTGTAATATAGGCGACGTGATGCAGTGTAGCTGAAGAGCTGAAGTGAATTATAAATAGTCATTCGGAACATGATATATTAGTTGCCATAAAAATTCCGAAGAGAGCTTCAACAAGAGAGTCGCTATCTTGTTGAAGATAGTTTCATCTGTCCAAAATGTACAAATCTTATCACTTGAAAATGACAGTAATGGAGTGAGTTGCCACGAATAAAAAAGAAAAAGAAGGTTTGTCGGGTCAGGTAGTTTTTTTATAAAGATATCATAGATCGAAAGTCTTGTAAAAGAACTTGTCTAAACAAGTTTTCCCTTAAATAAACCCCGGTGAAAGCTTGTAAACAAACGATCATATAATACAATATCATCATAATATTTCTATAAGGTATTCCGTCGAAATGGCGCTATAGAATTCAGACCGCCCGTGGTGTCTTTAATATGCCCCGACAGAAGCACCGCGCTCGTCATACGATAGTACATTTGATAAACAAACATACATAACTCATATTTACATGTCCTAAATGAAGTAAACTTTATGTATCATCAGGTTATATAGTTGGAGGAATTAGATGCCACTATTGTAATCCATACGTCAGACAAGATTAGATACATAATTCCTTACATCTTCTTATACATAAAATTATCGTGGTACAGTGTTAGTTGCCATAATCTTCTGAAACGGTTTGACTGATGTTATGAAACTTTATATGTAAATTGGGTAGGTTTGAGAATGTGTTGTAATATATTTTTCATACCCCTAAGTGATAAGGGTGGCCCATCCCAAACATTTTTTTTTGACATAAGAATATTTTTTTATGATTTGGCATTACAAAATACATATAACCCTAAATTTCGACCATCGTATTCCCATTCTCTAATATTTAAATACAACAAAAATATTCATCAGAAATAATTTATAAGACAGAACAACTTTTATCGGATCAGCTAGTATATATATATATATATTATTAATTTAAAACTGACTTCATTCTTCACATTAGTCTGTCCAGTTCTTTAGAGTTGTTTCCTTTGCGAAAGCATACCTAGATGCTAGGTACTGCTTGCCTAGGAAAATGTATTCCTTTACCTACTCTACTGGAAACTTGTTTACAAAAAATGGTGTTTTGTGGTGATTAGATTTTAGTATATTCATTTCAAGAACTATAATTGGACTGATTGAAATGGCATCACATGTTAAACATGATCTGAATATCTTCATGAAAGGTAAAGTTGGACCAGCCGTACCAGATTGTCTTGCCTTATTATTCCAAAGCATATTACAATAGCACTTGTAGGAGTTTTGTTTTATTTATTTATTACACTTTTATATACAATATGTATACAACGCGGACTTAATGCCTGTGGCATTCTCTACCAGTCCCCCTTCGGGTAGTGTGGAGATGATGCGAAGTAGGTGCAATAGAAAATATATTAGATCTCTATCAAATAACATAATATTGAGGTAAAATGTTAAATATATTAATACAAACAAAAATATATTTTATAACAGATGAATAATATAATATACACGTAATAATTATAAGAAAAAACCTATAAATACATACACACTCATACATCCAAACGTATATACAGATATACATATCTATAAATAAGTACCAATATACTATTGTTCAGGATCAGTGAGAGACGAACTTCTTAGTAAACCATGTATTAACCGTGCGTGAGTAGGGAGGAAAATTCCGAGCAATATCCGAGACTTATGACTCGTATGTAGGTTTAAGGGGCCTATTGTCGACGCGCGTCAACGCTCACCACTTGGGTTTCTCTCCCTACCCAGCCAATTTGGTAGGAGCCTGCTGGCGCAGCTTTAAAAGCACGTTCCAGTATGCAACTTACTGCAGTCTTAGACAGGCCAAGACCAGAAAGTTATAGATACATTTAGCTGGTATACCTCTCGCTCCCACTTCAACCGCGTGTAAATTGACAACGTAGCCATTTCTATTCAGGTCATTTAGTAGCTCGTAGTATTTATTTGTTTCTATAACGTAGCCCTTAGGTATGTTTGTTTCTCAAATAGTACTATGTGTCTAGCTGTTAAAAAGGAATTCTCAAACTTTTAACTTGAACGTAAATCGATAGTTTTAAGTATGCAGTGGTTAAAATCTGGAACAATATTCCACCACCATTGCAAATGCAACGATTATTACGCACATTCAAAAACCAAATGAGGGATCACCTGCTAAATTTACAATTAAGCCACAGCATAGATTATATTTCTTTTTACTGACCTTATCTACTCATGTTGTGTTGAATAGCACAATGTATTGTTATTTTCATTGTTATTCGTATAAATTGTACATTCGAAAATCTTAACTTTTATTTAACTTTCTTTTTTTTAAGGGATCTACACTGTTAGCCTGGAAGGCTTTCACAGTTTCACCGGAATTAGAGGGCGAACGCGGAGGGCGCTCAAGCCCGAGGGGCAACTCGCGCAAGAGTGTCACTAGTGACCGAACCTCGGCTTGGGCTGTTGCCGGAAAGCGAATCAGAGAATCGAACACAGTACTAACTAAAAAGATTGTTCTGTGCCACAATGGCGCCAAGGATTATACTATGCAACTCTAGCTGGCGGTGTCAATGACTTCTGCTTATTCGAGAAAAAGAAAGACTCGAGTCTCACTGATCTACTGGGATCTGAATAAAAAACTAAGTAAGAGAAAGAAATTTAGTTTGTACTAGGCTATAGCAGGCAAGGCAAGGTTGTAACTCCTATTTACCTAATCAGCTCTCTATTTATCTCCACTCTCATTAACAAACGGCTCTAATTATAAAACTAGTTTTATTAGAACGATAGCTTATCCACTCATTTTGATCCAAGGTCACCAGTAGTATGTAATTCGGATCCAGCTGAAAACCAGGTCTATAGCAGTTTGCCATAACATATGCTAGGCTTCGCTTGGCTTGTATATCATCGAAATAAATTCTCTGTCTTTCTATTATCGTTTCCAGCTTTGTGGGTTCTTCTGAAAAATTACTTATCAACACGCATGTGATGAATAAACATGAATATTTGATTCTACAATTCGTAAGAAACTGTCATTCTACAGTACTACAACGTAGCTCTCTGAAATAAAACTAAAAGATAGAAATAGAAAATATGGAGAACCGAGAATAATAGATGCTCAGTCCATTAGCGTTCGTATGTAGTTTGAAATTATGATTGGGTTTGATATTAAAAAAAAGTCTAAGTAAACTGGTGAGTTTTTTTTTGTGGAATAGGGAGTAATTGAGTAAGCGTTTCACCTCATGGGAAGTGATCACTGGCGCCCATGGACACCCACAACTACAGGAGAATCGCAGGCGCGTTGCCGGCCTTTATTGGAGCGACTGGTTCTCAAGTGCAACTGCCGGAACACAACTATTGGTATTTAGCGACAGATTTTCAATTTGAGGGTAGTAGCTAGCCAGGCGGGCTTTAAAAAAGCCTTACCACCGTGCTATGCTTTCCTTCACCGAAAGCTCAAGCTCATTGTAGATGGTTGTTTCGAACTTACGTCCCATGGCGTGGCGTTCCTACACACTACTACTAAGCTATCATACACACACCTATAGTTTAAAAAGAGCTATATAAATGCAGTAATTGATAGACAGAGAGGCGTGCATTTTATAATATGCATAACTAACGAAACTTTAAAGTAAAATATACATGTAAACTATATAGCTAGGTATACATCTACATTTTCCTTTGTTTGTATTTCTGTCGATTCTTCATAATATGTTTTTGCGCATTTGTTTTGTTATTGGATCTTGATATTAATCGCATACGTTAGATTGCTCAATGTAGAAAACATATATATTCAAATTTGAAACATGAAACAATACAAGGTTATCTAATTTGATATTTTTTTAAATTAATTATTAGACGTTTGGCGCCAGTCACACATGACACTTAATGGGAAATGAAGCCGTGGAAAATGATATACCGCGTTCGTGCTGTAGGAACTAATTCGCGCTTCGTTTGAAAACCCCGATGTTATAGGAAACCGGACAAACAGGCGCTGATAGTAGGTTCCAGTCCTTGGCGGTTCAAAAAACAAACTAATATTCTATCCATACTAGTATTACAAATGCGAAAGTGAGTTTGTTTGTTTGTTTGTTACGCTTTCAGACCGAAACCGTTAAATAACGAATTTTGGTATAGAGATAGATGGGTACCTTAAAATGGTGATATGCTAATTTTCTCGCGAAGACCTTATTCGAAATGAGGTAAAGAGAGGGATAAATCGATATTAACGCGAGCGATACCGCAAGTAAAGTATAGTATGCTATAAACTAAAAAATGTTTAAAAATGGTATTGTTGGTATGCATGGTAATAGGGCTTTTTCAAAATGCCCGCCTGGCTAGCTACCACCCTCAAGTTGTAAATCTGCCGCCAAATACCAATAAGTGTGTTTCGGCAGCTGCACTTGAGAGTCAGTTCCTCCACAGGTTTAGCGTGCGATTATGGCTATAAAGATAATCCTTAAGAATAAAAAAAGAAAAAAAATTACATCTATGTAAGAAGAAAAAACTGCGGTTATGTCCTCGACGGGCATTGTCTAGGCAAAGACAGGTGTTAATAGTTGTATTACAAAATATGTTGATCTACGCCGAAAATGACACATACAGTTCATTCACACATTAACGTTTAGGTAATTAAGTTTCCGGTATTATTGCAAACCGCCGGCAAATAATTCCATTGATAAACAAAGTCCAGTATGTTGGTATAGAATACGTGACAGACAGTCGATTCCATACAATGAACGATAATTTAAAAAACGCATATGTTCTTTTCATTTTGCCCTTTATCGGAATCACGTTATGACCTGATGTTACCTGGTATTAAGTTAAATGTAGGGCTTTTCTAATGCACTCCTGAGAAGGTACCACCCTCAATTTGAAAAACTACCTCCAAATAACTATAGGAAATTGTTTTCCGGTAGTTGCACTTGAGAGCCGATCCCTCTACTAGACTTAGTATGCCCACTATTTTGGGCCACATCGTCGCTTAACATCAGGTGCGATTACGGCCATAACGCTAAACCTTAACTATAAAAAAATATCATTTTTCTCACTATTGCTTAGCGTAAGTAAACAAGATCAAGATCAACTGGAGACGTCTGTCTGTTACTTAATCTATGATGTCGGTTGTTGCGAAACCTCGCACTTTTTGCTGCATAAGTATTTTCATTCCCACGTTACATAAACATTTCAAGTTCTGGTATATACATATTTCATTTGAAATTAATACATATAAAGAGGTAAATTTAAGATTATAAACTTAGGAAGTAATATTGTTGTTTTTTTTTTATTACCAGTTTATTGTAAGGCAATGGTCGATCTTCATATTTGCCGCCCGAAGGCTATTCAAATTTTGCCATCCCTACCTACCTAATTGTAGAATTAGATTCCAGATAGAACTACGTAAATTTTAGAAAACAATCAATATAAGACTTAGTTTCTGAGTGGTGAAACATATTATCTATCAACATTTAGGTTTATGTATAAGTATGAATCTTTTCAGTTTATAAAAAACAAAACAAAATTCCCTAAACTTGCCGCCCTTGAAATCTACCGCCCTAGGCTCCAGCCTACTCAGCCTGCTGGTAAATCCATGAGTGTAATAAGGGCATTTTGCTTGATGGTAAACAAAGTAGGAATAAGAAAGTTATCTGATTGATAGAACATGATGAGTGTATTCGACTGGACCGCGACTGCTCTTCTGCACCCTAGTGCCTTCTTGAAGCGATGATAGGTCAATTAGTAGTGTGTACCGACCCAGCGTCATTGGGTGTGAGTTTGAATCCTTGCAGCAAACTTGAGCTTTCGGTAAAGGAAAACGTGATGAAACCATAGCATAGTAGTAGACTATTGCAAATACCTACCTGAAGTTGAAAATCTGCCGCTAAGTACCTGTAAGTGTGTCACGTAAGAGTTTGAGCTGTAGGTTCGATTTTAGAGTGTGGTTGTTATTTTTGTTCGTTAATTGTCTTTAAAGATACTAAGGATTTCGAACGGTTTATTTAATGGCATCTGCCTATGCAGCTAATTTTGCCATTCTCTCTCTCTCTCTCTAAAAGGACTCTACAGAACTTAAAAGAGACATTAAAAAAAAATGAACACAATGTTACAACCAAACCCTGAAATCGAATTAACAGCTCCAACTCTTAAGCGACACAATTATCAGGCAGACGCTAGAGGGAAATAGGCAAATTTATTACATTCTCTTTTAAAATGAATGGTGATAGGGCTTTTTCTAATGTCCCCTTGGCTAGCTACCACCTTCAAGTTGAAAACCACCATCAAATACCAATAAGTATGTTCCGGCAGCTGCACTTGAGAGCCAGTCCCTCCACAACTTACGTGTCTACCAACTTGGGCCGTATTATCACTTAAGATCAGGTGAGATTATGGCCATCGCGCTAAACCTGTAAACTATAAAGAAAGCGGTAGGTACCCTTCAGCTAAATGTTTGCTTGGAGATACGAACATAAATTTCGCAGTATCGTAAGTGTTGGGTTGTCGCAAACGATGTACAGTTCCAGCTAAATGCCGATTCAGACACACGACACCGGGGAAATTGACAATGCGATGCTACACGATCGGGGGGCATTTGTTTTTAACTATCTTCACGCTCGCCCGTCTTGTTTAGAGAGGTGACAGAGTTTATATATTGTCCGAATTGATATTTCTCTTATATACATACATACGAAAACACTTGAGTAACAATCATATTTTCTATCATATCGATATTATTTAGGATCACTTGAATATAAAAATCAAGTAATTTTATAGTAAGTTCAGTCTACTTATGTCATAATGTTTGAAATTAACTCTTAAAGTAGGTTTATAATTATAAATGTAACTCTAAGTTTAGCACAAGTTTTTTTTTTATAGTTAAGGTTTAGCGTTATGGCCTTAATCTCACCTTATGTTAAATGATGATGTGGCTCAAGATGGTGAACGTACTAAGCCTAGTGGAGGGACTGGCTCTCAAGTGCGACTACCGGAATACACCTATCGGTATTTAGCGGCAAATTTTCGACTTGAGAGTGGTAGCTATCGCGAGCGTTAGAAAAAGCCCTACCACCATTTTATGGTTTCATCAAATCAAATCAAAAATCTTTATTAAATTTAGGCCCTAAGAATGCTCTTATGAACGCCAAAACTACCACCGGTTCGGTAAGTATCGCAGTTAGCGAGAAAAATCGGCAAGAAACTCAAGGTCCATCTATTTTTTAGGTTTTATTATTTAATTCTTAAAGCATATTCTTTCTAACAAATATGTGATTGTATATGATATATACCAATTAGTAACAGTAGACACACATGTATCGATATTTTTAAACATTTGTTTAAAACTTTAATAAACATCCGTAATAAAATTTAAAATTTATATAACTGTTTTATGTGCTGCGAACGTCACGTTTTCTTAACCGACGAACGCCCCCCCCCCTCACCGTGTCACATTTTGGGATAGTAATCGATACCTCCACCCCCATAAGTATGAACGTATTTTACGATCGGTCCCTAATTGATTATTAATACAAAGTCCAGCCAAGCTGTGAAAGCCCTGACGGATAACAACGTATGTCTTTTCGAAAAAAAAAAAATATACTTTCATACCGTATTACTAAAAATCAATGATTTATCATAAGAACTGTGTTGATTATAATCCTTACCAATATTATAATCCGAAAGTAAGTTTGTTTGTTTGTTACGCTTTCACACCTAAACCGCTGATTTCATTTTGATGACTTTTAATATAATGATAGATGGGACCTTAGCAACGGTGATGGGCTACTTTTTCACGCGAGAAACTTATAGGAAGTGGGAGAATGAGGAATGAGAGGAATAATACGTAAACTTGTTTTCAAATTTTATAGACCGACAACTACACCTGGAGTAGTGCAAGTGAAGCTGCGTGTAAGAGCTAGTTTTTTAGATATAATTAAAAGAAATACGGTAAATTTTAAAGAACGAGGGTTCGGACATCTGTATGTTAAGTTATCGTATCTTTTTCAAACTTGAAACCTCACACAAATCGTCATCTTTATTTCCATTATTTTTGCTATAGCTTTTGTCAACTAAATTTTATAAATGTTTTTATTAGTGCGTAATATAATTTGTTATTGTTCTTATACAAATGCTTAAATGACAGCATTACTATGACGAACCGATTGATTGCTGATCTCTGGGAGGTAGAAGGCAGAAGTACGATGATATCATTGACAGGATAGATAAAGTAGAAGAGGGAGTCATTGTTATTCAATTGTTTTTGCGGACGGTAACTTAGGAATCAATGGTGTTTCGCGCAGTACTGCTTGAGAAATATAGCTTTAGAGGTAGCGTGTTCGAAAATGATCGTTATTGATTCAAGCCTTAAAACAGGGCTGAACGTTCTGCAAAGTATAACATCGTGATAATAAAAAACCATAGTCAATTTCTACTATTCATATGACTATTAGTTAGTTGGACAGGTCTAACAAGTAGAAACTCTGTTGCAAATAAAATATAAGAGAGTGAAAAGGAAACCTCAGTTAATATATTTTGATGGGATTCTATTTGTATGCATATATTAAAACTTTTTTTTTTCTATTTTGAGCTTTCAGCTTATTTATTTACGTAACATACCGAATTCATTTTGATTATCTACCTTTGACACGATGTTATCTAATTACATTTTTGTCAGTTTTTTTTATACATAAGCTTCCAGCGTTATGGCCATAATCTAACCTGATCTTAAGTGACGATACGGCCCAAGCTGGTAGACACGCTAAACCTGTGGAGGAACTGGCTCTCAAGTGCAGCTGCCGGAACACACCTATTGGTATTTATCGGCAGTTTAAATTTTCAGTTTAATGAAACAAAAAGTATTCTATATGTTGATGAAAACTATTAATTGTTACCGTGACAAATAATATTCAAGTATGTCAAATAGTTTTACACTTATGCGTTCACAACGGAACAGACAGACAAAAATTAAATAAAAATCTTAGTAATGTCGATAACTAAGTACAATGTTTTTAAACCTATTTAATGTACAGATTTTACTCTGTTTTATTATATACCAGCTGTGCCCGCGACTTTGTTCTAGTGGAATTAAAAATTAATTTAAACATGTTTTGCCCGATTTTGTAGCTTTATTCAAAATAGCATTACTTCTGTTGGTGATATTGTGATGTTAAAGTTTCCTATATGATTACTCTATCACATACAAATAGAATTTTTAAAATCCTACTTGTAGCTGCTAAGATCCGTGCGTTCAAACAAAGTTTTTCGCGTTATGATATTAATAAAGACATTGATATAGATTTAGGTTTAATAAATGTAAAAATCTGCCGCCAAATACTTATAGGTGTGTTCCAGCAGTTGCACTTGAGAGCCAGTCCCTGCCAGATTTAGCGTGTCCACCATCTTGGACGACATAGTCACTTAACATCAGGTGAGACAGTGGTTAAATGCTACACCTATAAAATACATAAAAAGCGTAGAAAAGGCTTGCAGAGGTCATTAAAAAAACTCGTTTGAGGACCGCCTTTGAGAGGTTAGGGAAGTAAAAATTCCATTTGACCTTAAGCTCCGCCCCATTCGCTATCTCGTTCGCGCATCGTCCATCTCGCTCTATGCCTTTGAAACGAGAACTCGTCATTTGATTCCCGTCTATCCTTCAGTTGGGGTGTCGTGTAGTGTTTGAAATTGAATATGGCAATTATTAATGTCGTGCCCAGTGCAATAAATTAACATAAAACTTTAAGTGAGATATTTTGTTATTTAATATATTTTATGAAGTCCCTGATATCTTGAAATAAGGGGTGAGTATTAAATAATATTACATAGACTTAGTGTGGTTTTTTTTTTATTATTCTCAAGCATTTCGGCATTCTCATTTATAGAAATCCTGTTCTGTTCAAAAAATTAACATAAATGTTTAAGTGAAATATTTATTATATTATATAATATATTTAATATAAGCATTATTATTGTTAAATAAGGGGTGCGTATTCATCCATTTATATTATAAGGAGAGAGTGTGTATCTAGTTTTTATTTATTAAAATCATGGTCTGATTAATTATACGGTTTAGCCGATTCGGCCCAAGTTAGTAGACACACTAAACCTGTGGAAGTACTAGCTCTCAAGTGCAGCTGCCGGAACACACCCATTGTTATTTGGCGGCACATTTTCAACTTGAGGGTGGTTGCTAGCCAGGCGGACTTTAGAAAAAGCCCTACCACCATGCTATGGTTTCTTCACGATGTTTTCCTTCACCGAAAGCTCAAGCTCATTGTAGGTGGTTGGATTCGAACTCACGTCCCTTGACGCGAATTCATACACACAATCACTGAGCTATCATCGCTACAGGTATTAGAAATCACTTCCATTGATGCGGTAGGACACTCACCACTCACCTTCATTGCCTGTGCTTCTCTCGCTACCCAGCCTCGTGTTCTTTACTAGCTGACACGGTGAACTTCGTATCACCTTAAATTGATATTCTTTATTTTCTCCAGAACTCAGGATTCACCGATTTTTGTATATTTTTTACATTTTCATTAGCTACAATCAATCCTAATCAACCTTCCAACTTCAATTCGTTAAGATCAATAGAACAGGCTATATCTAATATCGTTTCCGTTTTTCATTTCTTTTCGTTATTGAATGTAACTTGTTTATAGCTCCAATGAATTAAATGCCCTTAAATTATATGAAATTTAAATATAAGTGAATTTGAACCCACATTCTTTGACGCGGCGTCCGTACACACTACCAACTGAGCTATATCATCGTAGATATCATCATTTTATTAGTTTTCATATTATGGCATTTTTTTTTAAATATGTTTGTTTCTTTTCCTTTTTTTGTACAAAACTTGTCCTGAAAATAACGAACACCATAAAAAAGAATTATCCAGTTTGGTACAGTCGTTCGGAAGGTGCGCGGGTACGTACATACGTTCGGCGATACATTTTTATATATATTGATATCTCTTGATAGAGTAAACCGATTGATATTAAACGAAAACTAAGTAATACTTCAAGTTGCGTGCAATTTTTACGTATAAAAGTTATCTACATTGGTATCGTACATTTTATGTGACGCGTGCAAAGACATACAGACACAAATTCCAAAATGCCGGATGAGTTCTGTTGTTTATCCTTTAACACCCTGGCTTTTTTTTATAGTTAAGGTTTAGCGTTATGGCCATAATCTCACCTGATCTTAAGCGACTATACGGCCCTAGTTGGTAGGCACGCTAAACCTATGGAAGGGAAATGGCTCTGAAGTGCAGCTGCCGGAACACACCTATTGGTATTTGGCGGCAGGTTTTTAACTTGAGGGTGGTTGCTAGCCAGGCGGGCATTGGAAAAAGCCCTACCACCATGCTATGGTTTCCTCACGATGTTTTCCTTCACCGAAAGCTCAAACTCATTGTAGGTGCATGGATTCGAACTCACGTCCCTTGACGTGAATTCGTACACACTACCAATGAGCTAACATCGCTTCATCATCATGTCTAATTTTTGGAAATATATTTAACGTACAAAAACGACTTTTCTATAGATATATTATATATATATATATATATATATATATATATATATATAGATAATAATATCCGCGACTTCGATCGCGAGGAAACAAAGTTTTATTTAAAAATACGTGCCCGTATTAATATATTTTTTCAATACAGCTTTGCTCCTATTGCTGGTAGCGTGATGTTAAACAGTCTAAAGCCTTCCTCAATAGTTGCTCTATTAATTACAATAAGAATTTTTCAAATCCGACTAGTAGATCCTAAGATAAGCGCGCTCAAACAAACAAACTTTTAAGCTTGATAATATTAATGTACATTTTTTTTTAAGTTTCACGACTCCCTCGAATAGTTTTTTTAGTAAAATATCGACTGATTATTAAAAATGCTATAAAGGTTTAAATTTTTAATGATAAAATTAATGAATTAAAAGGTTGTTTATAAATATTCACCGGTCGGTGTCATATAGATGTTATGAAAACATGGTTATTATGACTCCATTTTATGAAATTTAAATAAAAATCTACTTTGATAGACGCAAGCTATTCGGATATCCGCCGCATACCTTATTTATGACATGTTATCTATATTAATATTATAAAACGGTCAAATCTGTTTGTTTGTTTTTTTTTTGTTTGTACTAGACTAGTACGTCTAGGAAGTCACTATTAAAATAGATTTTAAGTAATTTAATAGCACGCTACCGCCAATATGTGTAAAGCTGTCTTGATAGAAGTTCTGAAAACGAGCAAAAATTATTAAATAATATCTTAGTTTCAGTCGATAGAAGTGATCAGGGCTCAGAGGTAGAAAGTAGTACGAACGCCGCGATAATGGACATGAGTTCGAACCCTTGCAATAAGTTTGAATTTTCGGTAAAAGAAATCATAATGATGAATAGTATTGATCTGATAATGATGTCTTTATTATCATCATCGAAGCGATGATAGCTCAGTGGTAGTGTGTACGGATGCCGTGTCATGGGACGTGGGTTCAAATCCACCTACAATGAGCTTGAGCTTTCGGTGAAAATAATTCCGTGAGGAAATCATAGAGCATGGTGGTAGGGCTTTTCCTAATGCCCACCTGGCTAGCTACAACCCTCAAGTTGAAAAGCTGTCGCCAAATACCTATAGGTGTGCTCCGGCAGTTGCGCTTGAGAACCAATCCCTCCACTAGGCTTAGTCAGTCCACCAGCATGCGACACATCGTCACTTAACATCAGTTGAAATTGTGGTCAAAATCATATAAGCATAAAAAAATGCATACCAACATTCTTTGGCATCAATAGTTGCTTCAGAAAAAAAAGGTCAACATCAGAAAAAAGAGCGTGTGTAAGCCGGAGCTGACTGAAGTTTACTCATTGAGAACGATTATTGTGTAGATTACGTAATATATGGGCATATTATTTACATCATTCCAATTAAATATATAACATAAACTAAGTATACTTTATACATACACACATATATCATCTCGATGTGAAAGTTCAAAGTACGGTGCGTAAAAGAACGAAACGCCTTACTATTTATTAACACTCGATTTAATTTCTCATAAAATTTACACATCGCGGGATAACTATGAAAATCGTTTTTAAAGGAGTAAACTCCTATAAAAATATTACCTACATTAGAACAGTATTGGATCATACTTAATTTTTACAGATTTCTTGCAATACTGCTAACGAGACCTCCAAAAATTAACAAGTTGTAATGAAATCGACAAACATGGAGACGTGTCCAGACCGACTCAGTCCGTCGAGCGATCTGACAACTGAATCAGAAACCTCCCTACCACCGTTCCCGTACGAGCAAAACAATTACTACAATCCGAACGAAGGTGAAAAGCAATATTTCCCATGTAAGAAAGCCACCAAAACCGACGATCGAAAAGATTCGTATCTCCAAGAGAGCAACAAGGTGACATATGACAATTACGTCACAACAGCACAGAGGAATAAGAAGTATTTGAATTTCGAACTGAAATTACCATCGACAAACGAGAACTTTTTTTCGATTGAAAGCGAAAGGCAATCGTATTACGAGGTGGAGATTAAATCGTACGGACAGAATAATGAAAATAATCCACTGTCAGAACTGAAGAGTCAAGCTGGTTCTTTTGATAATGCGAATGTAAATGATAGGGTGCAGCAGCCTTTTTTCGCGGAAAATGATAACAATTTGAGACGTCGTCTTAGTTTCAATTCGGAGCAAGTTCAGTGTGTTTGCGAAGCGCTCCAGCAGAAGGGCGACATAGAGAAGTTAGCCGCGTTTTTATGGAATCTCCCGACGAGTGAGCTGCTTCGCGGGAATGAGACGGTTTTAAGGTATTTTATTGACCAATGAAAAAAAAAACCGATAGATCTGTGAGCGGGATATTTTCAAAAATAATATCGATACCTACTTTTATAATTGTTTTTTTGGAAGGTTTTAGCACACCAGAGCAGTGTTGATCTTCGAGATCAATGCCTTATTTTTTTTGCTTCTGAGATTACATTTTTACTAGATTTATTGCATATAAAAACAACAATGAAAAATTAATCTATTCGAGTAACTGGCGAGTTTTTCTCGATGGCTGCAATGTTATCCGAATCGATAGTGTGCTGATTTCTTATGTTTACGCGAATATTATTCATTGAAATAAAACTAATTTAAACGGATTTTATCGCGGTTATTTTTAATTTTTATTATTGATTAAATTGAAGGTAGACACAGTGACATGAACTTTTCTAGACAACCTACACCTCAGTCCGCCCCGTGACCACGAAGGCTGAAGAGCTTTCGAAACGTCGGGATTAAAATCAATAAATAACCGCGATAAAATCCGTTTAAATTAGTTTTATTTCAACGATAATGTGCTTTTAACGTACATAACTTTTTTCAGATCTAAACTGATTAGATTTTTTAATTTTACGTTTACTGCTGGTCGATATTTCTACATGCATTCCTTGATATTGGGTTTAGAAAAAGAATTAGGATTTCCTTTGCAGGGCTCGCGCGTTAGTGGCTTACCATAGAGGTGTATTTCAAGAGTTGTATGCGATTTTAGAAGCGCATACGTTTTCGCCAAGGCACCATACAGCGCTGCAAAATCTGTGGTTTAAAGCGCACTATAAAGAAGCGGAGAAGGTCAGAGGACGGGCTCTTGGTGAGCATAATTTTATTATTATTCCTTTGTGCTGACGTGACTGAAAACGTGTACATTTCGATACTTAGGGTTTGTTGATTAAATATGTTTACACTTCTGTGGGAGGAGAGGGGATGTCGTTTACTTTGACAAATAGTGATTTGGGGGCTCGGTACAGTTTATAAGTTATACCAATATGGCCATAATTTCACCTTATCTTGTGACGATACGGCCTAAGTTGGTGGACACGCTAAACCTGTAGAGGTACTGACACTCAAGTACAACTGCCGGAACACACCTATTAGTATTTGGCGACAGATTTTCAACTTGACGTCAGTAGCTAGCCAGGTGGGTACTAGAGAAAGCCCTACCACCAATACTAAGTTTTTCCTTCACGGAGGGCTCAAGCGCATTGTGGGGGGATTTCAACCGACGTCTGTTCGGCATCCGTACATACTACCATTGAGCTATCATCGCTTTGAAGATGACAATAAGGACTTCGTCAGATGAACTTTGACTACAAGCCTCAGATACTATAGTTACGTTACTGCTAAGATATCCATTATTTTTGGATTCATGCAATTAAAATAAAAAAAAGACGATTTCTTAGCGATTACTTAATTAAATAATAATTTTATCAAAAAGTGGAACATTCCACTTTTTATGTATTCTATTAGTGTATTGTGTACAATTTTTTAGGAGCCGTGGATAAATACAGACTGAGAAAGAAGTATCCGCTGCCCAAGACAATATGGGATGGCGAGGAAACTGTATATTGTTTCAAAGAGAAAAGTCGAAATGCTTTGAAAGACTGCTACTATAGGAATAGGTATTGATTTAGTTCTTAATTTACCTTAATCATATTTTCAAGTATCCATGAAAAGATTATCGTGCCCTTTGATTTTATAATATTTTTGCTAAGTATTTTTATAGGGCAAAAACCCACCCCAAAAAATGCTTGTTTTCGATACATTATTTTTATGACGCACCAGTAAATGGGTGAAACTTAACTTATATTTTTAATTATATTGTCAGCTATCAAGCGTAGAATCTTTGATTTAAATTATCATTATCAAACACAAATAATACCTATTTAATTGAATGTCGTAACTGATTACATATGAAAATAGCATGTTAATACTGTGACAGCTGTCATATTAGTTAAATAGATTGTTAATAGATGGCGTTTGCTACACTTTGCCGAGAATAAAAAAGTATGCTATCTGTTTAATTAAAAAAATACTTTGAACTATCTAGAATATTTATTTACCAGAAAATATTAGCTTTAAAATAGTGATTAAATCGTTTTTAGTTAACGTTGAGCGTTACGGCCACAATCTCACCTGATGTTAAGTGACGATGTGGCCCAACATGGTAGGAACACATTAAATCTAGTAGACAAACTGGCTCTCAAAAACATCTGCCTGGATACACCTATACGTATTTGGCGGCAGATTTTCAACTTGAGGTTGGCACCTAGCCAGGCGGGCATTAGAAAAAGCCCTACCACCACAAGTAAAATTTAGAAAAAAAAAAAAATTATAAAAACTATGCTGTAGCCACAAAAAAAACCTTCAAGAATAATATAATCGAAAGCATAATACTTATTATTATATTACTACATTTTGACGTCAAGTTGAAAATCTGCCACCAAATACCTATAGGTGTGTTCCAGTAGTTGTATTTGAGAGCCATTCGCTCCACTAGGCTTAGCGTGTCTTCTAACATCGTCTTATAACATGGTGAAATTGTGGCCGTAACGCTAAACCTATAAAATATTTAAAATATATATAATAATCATTATATAATTCAAAATTATGAAACAAAGAAAGAAAAATATACATAGGATCAAAATTAAAAATACTTTATTATTAAACAAGCAAAGATGAGTTGCATAATTTGATATAGATTGGTATATACATATGTACACAGTGTCTATATAGTAGGTATATAGATAGGTACCTGTCTGAGTATGAGGCGGGATAGGTATAGAGGAATAATTGGGACGTTGTGTTAAAAAAAATGGTTACTCATATGAGGTTTACTTAAATATATAGGCTCAATGTGGCATATTCAAAATGGCTGATTTTTTTTAGATACCCTACTCCGGATGAGAAACGCGCATTGGCGCAAAAGACCGGCCTCACACTCACTCAAGTGTCGAACTGGTTCAAAAACAGAAGACAACGGGATCGTACGCCGCAACAACCAAATAGAACGTAAGTGTTCCTGTTATGTCTCAGAAAAATTTAGACAAAGTCATGCGATATCTCCAAACTAAAATAGCGCCCACTGTAACGATTACATCGATCCGGACAAAAACTAAAATTGCCTGCCACCGTTTAAGAATATATATGTTACAGGCCAAAACGGGTTGTAGGACAAATTAGTTTTTTCTAGGCTAAACTAGTTCATCCTTAGCCGGTCACCGGTCACAGATAGATATAGTAGAGGTGTTTACTGGGTTAGGTTAGGTTAGACTTAAAACAATCAGCGCGAGACGCGAGGCGAGTGCCACTAGACAAAATTGATTTCTTTATACTTGTAAACTTAACTTTATAGCTTAACTTTATAGAATTATCATTTCTCTGAAGAATAACCCCAATGATGTTTCTGAGGTCACTGTAAAATCTCAGTTTCGTATATCAATAGATTTACACTTGATAATATTAAACAATCCATTTCTTATATTTTCCATAGCATTTTTTTTTACTTTAGAATGTATTATTTAATATTCACTTATGTATATGTAAGGACTTCAGTTGTTAGAGTTATTTTATTAAACTAGAGATTAAAGTGAAGAGTGAATTTTATCAGCCAAGGACGGTTTCGATCTAGGCCTGAGTGACTCTTACAAGGAACCTACTGTAACATTTTTTGTAGTTAAGGAAAAATAATGCAAATATAAAAACACAGCTCATGTGTCATGTTTTGCTTCTTCCACTCGACTACATCCAACGCAGAGCGACTCCGATCGTCAATAACCAAGTTCTTTCCGATTGACTCGATTCACTGGCATTGCGTAGAAATGTGGCATCTCTTTGCATTTTCTACCGAATTTACCATGGGGAGTGTTCCGAGGAATTGCACACATTAATACCTACTTCTGGATTTTATCACCGTACGACGCGACGTACTTAAATTCCATCCTCACCATCTAGGTGAATGGCGACCCACGACGGTGCATTTAATGTGAAATTTCTATCCGCGCACGTGTACCTTGTGGAACCAACTTGCGTCGTCGGTGTTTCCGGTCCGACAAGACTTAGGAATTTTCAAAAAGGGAGCCTACTCTTTCCTCAGAGGCCGGCTGCGCACCTGCGATTCCCTTATTATTGTGAGTGCCCATAGGCGGCGGTAGTCACTTACAATCAGGTGACACGCTTGTACGTTTACCCCTTTTTCCATAAAAAAAGGTTTTGTTTTGTAACCAAAATTAACACCATGCGTTAGAATATTACAATAACAAAACAAAAAAAAACATTACAGTAGAAAAGGGATATTAAAACGTAGAAAAATGCCTGTTTTGTGTGTTTAAAAAAAGGAAATAATTACGAACATGGTCGAGAATTAAAGTCAATGGGAAAGGCGAGGAAATTTAACAAGTTTATTTTTTTATTTCACAAACTGCCAGTTTGTAACATAAAACAATAAACTTGTTAAATTTTGTCTGTGTTCATTGCAATATCTTTACCCTTGTTCATTTCTTCCATCACCACTTTCTTAGTTATATCTTAGTAGTAATTTGCGATTGTTCTGCTGCTGGTTTTTGTAATCGTCTCTGACGGTATAATAAACCTTGTCTTGTTGCTGTATATTGACCAAAACCGAGTTCTACAAACTCACCGGTTGACGCTTATCGCACTCCAAATCTTCTAGCTCCGTTGTGTAAGCGATCACTCTGTCATTTACGTTTCTGAATTGAGTTGGAAAAACATGACTATTGTAGAGTTCTTCCGCTTACTTGTACTATCATTTATACAATAAGCTTCTGGAGACATAATAATTAAATGACGCTGTCTCCAGTTTGTGAAATAAAATAATAAACTTGTTAAATTTTCTGGTCTTTTCACTGACTGACAAATTCACTGACATAAAATATGACGTTCATTAAATATAATTAGTAAAAATTTTAGAACAAAAAAGGTTAATTATATAAAGAGGTTTTTAACTACCAACTTTGCCTTATCAGTTTATTCTATGAATGATATAATTTTTTAGCGAAAAAATAAACTGATATGCAATAATTTATCATTGTTAGTACAATCAATCATATAAATTTTTACAACCAAACGGCCGCAGCGAAACCCCCTTGTTTTGGCCGTTTTGTTTTGTTATGCCCGGCTGGCCGCGTCCTAGAGTGAGCATTGAACTAAAAGAAATGTGTAAGTTGTCCCTGGTATCTGGAAGTTTTTTTTTTGTAACTCATAGGTTATGTACAATCTTATGTGATGTTAAGTAAATGTGACCCAAGATGGTAAAGACACCAAGCCCAATGGAGGCACTGACTCTCGAGTGGAACTGCCTGAACACACCTATAGGTATTTGGCGGCAGTTTTTATGTGGTTTTCAATACGCCATGTACTTCACCCAGAACAATGTCGAGTAAGAACTATTTTTTTATACAGTATCCTAAAGTTATATAGACATAAAAGATGTTAGTTTGAATCCGAGTACATTTTTTTTTTTTTTGTAAATATGTAATTTTAGTCCACATGAGCCAAGTCGCGGGCAAAGCTAGTAATAAAATAAAAATATTTCGACAGTTTAAAGCGACGTACTAACTGCGGCTCGTGGTTTGACCTTCGCATTAAGAGCGCCGCGTCAGGAAACAAAGGGACCCACAGTATCGGAACAATAATGTATAAGGTTTATTTACTTTGAAAAATATAATAAACATTTCAACAAAGCTTACGCTGTCACGAACATATTAACTAGCCTATCCCAGCGGATTCTCTCTTTCAATAACATTATTTAGAACATTGTTGAATTCCACTTTAAATTATTACATTATTTACAAAAATAAGGTCCCCCAGTACGTTTGTATATCTGTTTGAATGCGATAAACTCCAAATCTACCGATTATATTTCCATGCGTTTTACAACAATTGACGGTAGGGTATACTAGTTGTGCCCGCGACTTCGTTCGCATGAAATAAAAAAAAAAGTATCTATTTTGTATTTGATAAAACAATCACCGAGGAAGGCTTTAGACTATTTAATAACGCTACCACTAATGGGAGTAATGCAACATAGAAATAAGTTCCAAAAACGAGTAGAAATTATTAAATATTTTTTAGTTCCAGGCTTACGTAGTCACGGCAGCAACTTTTTTCTATACTTAAGGTTTAGCGTTATAGCCATAATCGCACCTGATCCTAAGTAACGATACGGCTCAAGTTGGTAGACACGCTAAACCTGTGAAGGGTGGTACGTAATATAGGGGGTTAGGGCTGCTAGCTAGCGTACCTAACCTACCTACCAACATTACCATAATGATTTCTTATGTTTACGCGAATATTATTCATCGCAAATAACTAATTTAAACGGATTTTATCACGGTTATTTATTAATTTTGATCCCGACGTTTCGAAAGCTTTTCAGCTTTCGTGGTCATGGGGCGGACTGGGATTAACATTACCATAGTTTACGGTAATGGTGATTTTATATTTTACGTTTACTTTTAGGTTCGCCGTTTTATTATGAATATTGTCACTGCTATTGTAAATTTTAAAACAAAAAGCGTAACGTCAGCGATAAAAGTTAATATTTTTTTTCTCGGCGATCCTAAACACATTTCGAACTATTGTATTGATCGGCATAACGAGGTAATCAATCATTAACAAAAGCCCAGAGCTGTTAAAGAGAATACACATATGCGAAGCAGAGGCGGTCAGTGGTTTAAAAAAAAGTTGACCTGCACGAAAATAGTTCGCTTGTGTTTGACCTTAATAAGTAGGTGTAGATATAATATTTTCAGTCCGCTTTTGTAACGATTATTAATACAGATTTACTCCTATTAGTGGTAGGGTGCTGTATAATATCCTAAAGCCTTCCTCAATGATTAAACACAAAACTAATTTTTGTAATCCGACTGGTAGTTCCTAAGAATATTGCGTTTAAACAAAAAAACAAACTTTTGAGCTTTATTATATTAACCAGCAGTCTGTGACTTCGGTCACGTGGAGCTAATAATTATTTGACCATTTTGTAACTTTTTTCAATACATTAATTTAGACTCTTATTGGTGGTAGCGTGATGTTAAATAGCATAAAAATTCCTCAATGCAATCTATTAAATACAAAAATATTTTTTTAAATTCGACTGGTAATTTCTAAAAGCGCGTTAAAACAAACTTTTCAGTTTTGTAACTATTAGTTATAAAAAACGTTTTTTTTTTAAACAACCGAAAAGTAGGTTTTAATTTTGGCATATAGGCTACGTACCACTTTCCCTGGTTTCTGGCAACACAGGAGTGTGAAGTGTCGGGGTGGGTAATATTGGGAAATTAGTACCCGATGAGTCACTGCATGGCCCTCACGCCTTTGACCTAAATCTGGGTAATATATTTACGAGTTACGAAGAGCAAAGCCGTAAAAATTGGAATTTCAAACACCAATTAATAAAAAAAAAGCTATATACCACTTATCGTTTGCAACGCTCAAAATATGTCTTCAGCCGGTTCGCAAACTACTGCACTTACTAAGGAAGTTATTAAGTTCATTTACACAGATCTCACAACGACTTATTTTCAAGGATTTTGAATCGATGATAGCTCAGTCGGTCGTGTGTACGAACGCCGCGTCAAGGGACGCCAGTGTTAATCCACTTACAATAAGCTTGAGCTGTCGGTGAAGAAAAACAAAGTAATCAAACCATAAAATAGTGGTACAGCTTGTTCTGATGCTTACCTGGCTAACTACTAACGTCTAATCGAAAATTTGCCAACATATTCCTATAGGTGTGTTCCGACAGTTGCATTTGTGAGCTAGTCCACTACACACTGGGCTTTGTGTATACATCGTCCTGGGCCACACCATCAATTAACACTAGGTGAGATTGTGGCCATAACGCTAAACCTATGAACTATAAAAAGAAGTTTAGTCAAATTAATTTTTATTTATATGCAACATTCATTAATAATTTTTTCCTCGTGTTTCAATAAAATAACCTGATTTCATAAATATATATATTTTTTTAATATAAATCAAGCTATTGTGTAAAAATTACTGTTTGGTTTGATTTTAGCTTCTGTGATTTTTTTGTTAAGTATACATTTGTATCGTTTCTTTCAACGTCTAAAATGACTTGAGCTAATCATTGTAAAATCCGTAAGAAAGTAGAACTGGATAATCTGCGGTCGTGAGCGTTGTGAACGTTTAGAAGAACGTAACCATAATTATTGTAATTGTCCAACACAGCTGTCTTGTTCTACCACTCGTCCAGTCAAGGGTAATGTCAATTTACGCTCTGTAAAATCAAAGATAATTAATAATGCGCGAGGCTTGGCACCTTAAACGTCCGTTTCAAAATTCGATAAACTTTTCGCTAGCCAATAAGAAAGCGAGTTTGTGTACGCCATTGTTCTCTGGCGCGAACGTCGCGTCACTTAGGTACGATACTTTTTTATTTCTACACAAAACAGGAGGCATCGATTTAAAAAATAAAATCCGGTTCGCACGGAGAAATCGGCGATTAAAATAATTTTTAAATTATTTATTTAACCATACCTAATATTATAAATGCGAAAGTGACTTTATTTGTTTGCTTTGCTTTTGGTATAGAGATAGATGAGTCGTATATAATAAAAAGTGGCTATCTACACTTAAACTTATTTTTGGCCAAGTAAAAAAAGTTTTATCTTCTAAACTATAGTAGTATTGATTGATGTCCAAACTGTTATTTAATCTATACGTAGTTCAGTTATATGGCAACATGAAGGTACGTACGGTAATATCAACGTTTTTTTTGGCGATAGCCGCATTCGATGCTAACTATCATAAATGGTCGGATTTCAACTTATTAATATTATGCATTACAATGCATTATAATTCTAAATTCGTAAATCATTTACTTTATAGAGTCTCTCTTCGCAATAATTTTCTTCTGGACTAGATATAGCTGCTACTTCTTCTTGTACAAGTATCAACTTTTTATAAAATGGCAAAGTAGGTAATTTACTCCACTGAGGCCGAAATTACTTTCCAAGTAATTTATTAACATCAATCAATTTGTTTTTCTGTAATGCTACATTTGCAGCCATAGGCCGTGGATTGATTATGCTTATGTATTTTTTATTTCGGCAAACGTTTACTGTACTTGGTTTACTTTGTTTACTTGGTTTCTTCATTGTTTCCTTGCATGTCGATAACTTACTGATGTCAGTTGATTATCCGTATTATACATTTAGATATAACTCTTTCGTTTTAATAACTTTAACACAAAAAATCATCTAAAATTACTACACAACTCAGTAAGGTCACTTGAATTCGCCACTGAACCAACTGACGAATACGCGCCTGTGATTGGTCGAGAAACTGAGATAGACATTTTTGAATATGTAATCATAAAGCTGGCCGCTTTTGATTGTGTAATCAAACTTTGAACATGATTTGTACCATGTCTGATTATTTTCTAAAACTCGATCGTTTTTTATTTAAAATTTGCTGTTTTATCACATAAATAGAAAGAAGAAAGAAAGAAAGAAATCGTTTAATGCTAATAAAAGACATGCAAGCAACAAAGGAAACTATAAATACAAACATTAAAAAAAAAACAAAAAAAAAGAAAGAAAATACACACATAAATAATAATAGTACATATCTTATTACTAGCATAGGGCGTCCAGCTCAACATATGCTGAGGTGTCCAAAACACTCAGCGCTACTTTTCAGCTGTAATCTACCTTATTTTTCCCAAAAATTGTATATAGTCGCTTAATTAGTAGAATTAGTTATAGACTACTATTCTTCGCGAAAAACTTATTGGGACTGGGGTAATGAGAGGAATAAACTATGTATAAACCTTTTTATTGTGTCATCCTTTTTTGCTTTAGAGAGAGATCAATTACTTATGATTAATAATAAAAGTACCCATATTAGTTTTTCAAACTACTCTTAAAACGGGTGGAAAGGAGTTGTAAAGGTAATGTAGAAAAATCGTATTCATGAGGTTAAAATTTGGTAGGTTGTTAGTAGACAAATTTTTCCGTACGTTCATATCTGCCTGTATTGACTAATTGAAAGAATAATTTAAGAGCATTTCATAAAAAAATATATTTATGTATCGATCGACAACCAGAATTGATTGACAGAATTAATAATAAAGCGAGCTAGTGTTAGTGCGTATAATAAATTTGAAACCGAACAGTAATTGTATATTGTAGCAAGGGTCAGATTTAGATAAAAAGAGGCCTTAGGCTATTCCACTTACGAGGACCTCTAACGTCTCGCGTTAATCTTAACCAATACACTATTATCTTTGTTTACTAGTCATATACTAAGGATTTCTGTTCATTTTCAGCCCAGTGTTTTAGTGTTTACTGTTTTAGAATATTGTAATTTTAATTTTGCTAACAACTTGCATGTAGTACCCTATTGATCTTGTGGCCTTATGCTAAATCCTAGTTAGCCCATATGAAAAATCCAGACCTAATTATAGTTATCTATGGAGACGAATTCCAAATATATATATATATATATATATATATATATTTTTACTGTAATTTTTTTTAATGAAATTTACTTAGTTGATAATTAATATTATAGACAAACATAAAAGTAAAAACATTTATTTCAATGATGATGAATACACAATGCACACAATATTAATACAAAAATGTATAACATGAACAATTACAGTAGAATCTCTATATCGAGAGAGACGCTAAAAATTCGAGTTATAGAGTTTTCGACTTATAGAGAATGGCGGGTTTCAATTTATCGGGGTTCGACTTAACGAGGTTTTACTGTATAATGAATATTATAGAAATAAACTCTTACAAACTAAAGCCTTATAACATAACATCGCAAAAGGGACCCAAACTCAGCATGTGCTCAGGTTTTCTTTAAAAAGTTTTCACTTCAATAATAACATATTATGTGTTTTTCTATTTCAGAGAAATGTTGGTGCCAGCCCAATATGCGACCTCTCAAAACGGATTAACCCAGGCTTTGCTTCCTAATGCTTATTACCATCAACTTCAAGACCCCTATATACATGGTGGTGCATCATAATTCTGTACTATTCCATGAAAACGTAATTCAAGGGTATAACTACTGATTTTCTAAATTCTATTTCAGTTAGTATTGTACACTTCACTTAGAACAATATATCGAACATTTTTGTGAAAAACATGGTAAGCGCCAAAAATCTTTAAAATGTGTTTTTGTTGTCAGCTAGTTGACAATAAAAAACCTCTCCTATGAATAGTACTGATTGTCGCTAACGATGTTTTTCCTAAAAAGGCTCGATATAATATTATTTATAGATACTTTAAATAGAAAATTCATTGCACGGTTGGCCTAGCGGTTAAAAAGTTTCTTTGCTGCGACTGCCGCACCCAGAACTTTAGGTGCAAGTCCCATATACGGAAATTATTTGTATCATCTACAAATATGTTTTCTGAGTTTAGGCTTTTTCTTGTGTTTTCCTAGATATAGACATGGGGCGTTCCACACTGAACTGGACTTTATAAATTGGCTTTGAAAATCAATAACTAAAATTTTCAAAAATTAAAAAAAGTAGTACTTAAACAGATCTCATTACTGGTCCGGTAATGGTAAAATGGTAAAAATTGGGGGATGAATATATTTTTATCTTTTTCTATAAAATACATGTAAAAATAAAGATCAGATCTGAACTATTTTTAAGAAACGTAAAATAACTTAAAAAACAATTATAATTCGATATCTTTTGAACAAGTAATTAAAATTTACCAGGAAGGCTATTTTGAAGGGCACTAAATCATATCACAAAATTGTGGAAATTAAATAAATATATTTTAGAACTGTTATTTGGTGTGATACCCCCTAGATATAGGATAGAATTTGTAATAGAATCTGACAATAAATATCAGTTCTACAACCTACACTTAATTTCCACTTTGTTTATGGATATAAAAATGGTTGTATGTGTTGTTCGTGAAGGTATTTATGTTATTTCTGAACACTACAATGTGGCACTTCAAACAAGACTGGTTATTTTATTAAAATAAAATAAAAAACAGTTTTCTATTTAAAGTAGCCTCAACGAATTTTACGTAATTTTGTAAACACTTTTGCACAAGTTACTATATAATATTTTTCGGAATTTATAACAAAAACAAGATAATGGACAGGTAGTCAGAATTTTCGGAAGTGGGCCTATGATATAATGTTAATTTTAATAGTTACCTCATAGCAGCATTGAATTTAAAGTTTTCAAATTAAGTTTACTGCTTACGCTCATTTCGCAGCAAACAATAAGAAAGACATATTTTTATATAATAAGAACCTAATAGTAATTCAACCTAATTTTATGATTCTTTTATTGAAAGTTCCTACTTTTTAGTAAGGTTGTATGTTTAGTATATATAATTGCATCTTGTGGAGTTGCCAATATGCCATTAGGTTCGTATGTATGTATATAGTTCAATTAAATTGATTGTAGGTTATAATTCAGGTAAGCACTTTATTGGGTACCTAATATTATTTTCCTTTACTTCAGGTGCTTAAGACATGTTGATTTTGTCTAACTATAGAGCTACCATTATAAACCAGGAGTAACGTGCGCCTTAGTGTTTTTCTTCCGGATTATGGGTTTCACGATATTGGGACAATTTCATCTGATTTTTTTTTTAATTAAGTTTTTAGCGTTATGACCATAATCTCACCTGATCTTAAATTACAATATGGCCCAAGTTTGTAAACACGCTAAACCTGTGCAGGAATTGGCTCTCAAGTGCAGCTGCCGTAACACACCTATTGGTATTTGGCGGCAGATTTTCAACTTGAGGGTGGCAGCTAGCCAAGCGGGCTTTAGAAAAAACCTTCATCTTTTCCTTCACCGAAAGCTCATAGTAGGTGGTTTGATTCGAACTCATGTCCTTTGACGCGAAGTCGTACACACTACCACTGAGCTATCATCACTTCAATGTTGAGTGACGATGTGGCCAAGATGGTGGACACGCTAGCCTAGTAGAGAGACTAGTCTTTAAGTGCAACTGCAGGGATACAGCTGTAGGTATTTGGCGGCAGGTTTTTGACTTGAAGGTGGTAGCTCGCACTAGAAGAATTGCCAAAGCTGTCCCTGGGACAACACGGAATTTCGATGTTACGCCATGGTGCGTTTTAGTGGGTAGTGTTGGGTGATTAGTCCCGGATGAGTCACCACATGCCCCTCACGCCTTTGACCTGATCCCGGGTAATACATATGCGCATTGTGATGAGGAAGTCCGAAACAGTGATGGTAGCTAGCCGATTTTAAGTTTGAAATCTGTCCTGGTCTCTGGCTACGTGAAGATTGAAATGTCGTTGTGGTGAGTTTTAATGGGTAGTGAAGGGTGATTATCAACAAATGAATCTTTGGCATGGCCTGTGCTCGGATAGTGCATTTGAGCATTGCGCGCCTTTGTTTTAACACGTCATCAAATAAAAGTACTTTGTCATCATTTCGCGCTCGGGTATTACAAAATACTCTCTCATTCTATTCGTCCTGTTAATTTCTTACACACGAATTTATTACAGCCCTCAGTAGTATATCTTTATGTGAAGAAATTTACTAATCAAATTCATATTACCTCTTGCAAACTTATAAATCCTGAAATTATAACAATGTAGATTTTTTTATATCGATACTATTATCAATTTTGATATATTAGAGGCCGTTCATAAAATACGTTCGCAGTTATGAGGGGGTGTCACTTACTGTGACATAGGAGCTCTAAGAAAACGTGAGGTACGCAGTGGATAAAACAATTTTCTAAATCTTAAATGCTATTACATATATTTATTAACTAGCTTTTACTCGCGTATTCGCTCGCGTTGATATTGATTTTGTCAAACACATCAGATGACGCAGTAAAAGTTCTTCTCTTTACCCTACTTTCAATAAGTTCAACAAGGTCCTATCTATCTCTAAACCAAAAATCATCGTTTTAGCGATTCAGGCGTCGCGTAACCAACAAACAAATTCACCTTCGCATTTATACTATTAGTAAGAAAGTGAGGATTGACTATCGGAATTTTATTATAATTGCCAGCCATAAAAGTGCAAAAATATTGATTGAGAAATATGCTATTAATTATATCGTGTACGGGGATGTGGTTCTATCTTTTGTGACGTAATATTAGTTGGTGCGTCATGGAAAAAGAGACATAGCTTGACGAAACGGGGAAGGGGGTTTAAATAGGAAACTTTTGTCATAGCGTATTTTGTGAATGACCCCTTAGTAGAATAAGTAAGAAACTATGAGAATAGTTTTAAGAAAAATATGTTTTTTTTATATACCTATCATTTTAACTGCTGTTATGTTTCGATAAATTGTATTCTAGTCTCGATGTTAATTATTAAAGTTCTAAAAGAATTTTCTTATTGGTTTTTTTTTTTTTTATATTCCGAACTGCTTTTTTCATAATCATAGTTTAGCTTCATCTGATGTTAAGTGACGATGTGGCCCAAGATGTTGGACACTCTAAGCCTATTATAGGGTCTGGCTCTCAAGTGCAACTGCCGGGACACACCTATAGGCATTTGATGGCAGATTTACAATTGGGTGGTGGCTACCCAGGCGGGCATTACAAAAATTCTTACCACCGTGCTATGGTTTATCACGTTGATTTTCCTTCACCGAAGGCTGAAGCTCATTGTAGGTGGATTGGAACTCACGCCACTTGACGCGGAGTCCGCACACACTACCACTGAGCTATCATCGCTTCATAAACGTAAACGGCCTTCTCTCTTAGTCCTAGCCAAGTTGTCTTTATTCTACAAACGTTAGCATAAGGAGCAAACAAAAACGTGTGGGATGACTTTCTAAACGTTAAATTCAACATAAATTTCAACAATATGTTTTTGAACTGTTTATTTTAGTGTAGAGATATGTCGCCGATTTGGTTTCTAGAACGTCATCGCATACATTTTGTTTTCCCTTTATACCAAAGTTTGTAGAAATGGACAACTTGAACAGGGGTACCTAAAATTTCACCAGACCTGCTATTTCGAGTACAGAACATATTTGGCAGAAAAAATAATCAAAAGGTTTAAATCGTATAAATCTCGATTGCAATTTTACCTTGGAATTACTCTAATTATTCATTCGAGTGTATATTGTATTTGTATCTGAGTGTAGACGAATCTAATTGACAATTTCTGAGTATTCAAAAAGCCCCAATGTACCTAATACTCTGGTATATCTTACATGTAGCCGTGGATAAATTAAATGCCTTCTCAGTAGCTATACTATGCTTACCAAAATAAAGGTTTAAAACCAGAGATTATATAATTACTATTAATAATAATAATTGTAATATATATTACTATAGGTACCTATGTTCCTTTTTTTTTTCGAACTGACGCACGCCGTTAGTCCCAAGGGCTTTGACAACTTCACCGAACTTAACCTATGTTCCCTCAGTGTTGTTCTTCAATAGCAAGTACATATGAATAAGAATACAGATTTGTATTAGATATAATGTATTTGTCAATGAATCTCGTTATCTGTATATAATTTAATCAGTTATTGCTATATCCTATATTATATTTAACAGACCTGCATGTCAGCTGCGACTGACGGAGGACATTATCTCTTTCGACAGTCACTACTGTCCCTGGACCGTACTGAGCTTAGTATCAGGTGAAGTGCGATAATTCTGCCGAGCCAGGATAAAAAAAAATTATATTCTGAGATCTATGTAATCAAAAAAATGTACTTTTCGATTGTTATAAAAAGATTAAACTCTTTTCATATTTTGATTCCCACAACACCTCTGTCTAGACACATGGATAATACAAATTCAATATTTTTCGAATAAAGTGAAATGTTTGTCTGTATTGTCAAGTTTGATTTTTTTTATAATTATAAGGTTGCCTATAAATCTCCCCTGATCTTAAGTGACAATATGGCCCAAGTTTGTAGAAACTGCCGGAATTGACCTATTGATATTTAGCAGCACAATTTCAACTTGAGGCTGGTAACAAGCCAAATGGCCAGTATAATAAGCCCTAACATCATGTTATGGTTTCTTTACGATGTTTTCCTTCATCGAAAGCTTCGGTTGTCCCTTGACACAGAGTCCGTACACAATACCACTGAGCTATCATCGCTTCTAAAATTAATACCAATAAAAATAAATACTAGTCTCAATTAGGGACGTTGCTAGTAGTTATATAGAATCAAATATTTATATTAGACACTAAATCTAATATTACCATTAATATAATCTAACCAAAAAGAACTTTACCTGACGAAGTTCTTAATGTTTCATTTAGTCATTGCCAGTTTTAATCGATTATACTATTATTCAGAACAATGGGTGTTTCAGAACCTCCCATTCTAAGGAACAAAGACAGCGTAATTTTTTTAAATAAAATTTATTATAATATTATTTGCATTGAGAAAAAAATAAATCACAGGAGCTTTATAACAAAAACGTATATACAGAACAAATTATTAATGTATACCTACATTATTTTATAATTAACTATTATAGGTTGTTTTATTGTTTTTTAGTAATTACATCTGACATGAATAATTTGAATGAAATAATATCTGACTTGGCTGCATGTGGTCAGTATCTTTGACTTTCTTTTAAAAAGAAAAAGATAACTAGAAAAGCTTAGAACAAGAAAGTACATTAGAAATTTTGAATATTTTCCATTATTCAATTATTTCACATAAATTAAATAATTGTGGTAGTAATTTAGCTGATGTTGTGCTGATGTTATTTCGTGTTTTATGTGTGTGGTAATGGAGACATATTTTATTTATTGGCCACAAAAACTTCCTGGCCAGGCCTAGTAAAGAACCAACTATTTTGTTACAGTATTATTTAAGAAAAATTTTCAGTGACTTGTTGTTATAAATCATAACCTTTTTTATTATATTTTTACTAGAAATAATAGACATTACTGCACAACTTAATGAAATTATCTTTAGGGGAAATTAAAATACACCTTATTCTGTATCACTCACTTATATTGGGGCTGTGCAGATATGAATGAATACTGTGTACCATGCTCTCATTGACTTAACCAAAGTTATATTTTGTTCATTATTAAGTGTACAAAAGTCAGTATTTGTTTCAACTTTGACGTAGAGTAAACAACACATTAGAATAATCTAAGCACAAAACCAGATAATTGAAATCTGTAGAGTGAAAAATTGAACTGATCTTTTTGTAATTTAGCTGTGAAGCTACAATAGAAATGTGGTGTTGATTCTAAATTAGTCAGAAGAACCATATATATGAAAACAATACCATCATAAGTTTTCATTTGGTGTGTTACAACAGAAAGCCAGCAAGCATAAACTACAGTTATTTATGGATGTATATTGATCTATTTGGATCGTACTAAGCATACAATCAGATGTAGTGTATGGATTTTGTTTTGATAAAATTGATATTTATATACAAATATATTAGATACTTCTCAGAGAATGCAAAAAAAAATGTGGCAATGAAAAAACAACCTTGATAAAAAAAGAATTAACACACTCACACATTAACTAAATATATTATATACTCTGTATAAATCAAATACAATAACGGTAATGTCTTGAAGTCTTATAAATTTACTGTCCCTCAATTTTATCTTCACAAAATTGTGATGAGATCCAAGTTAGAGCCCATTTCAAGTTCGTCAACATGTACTTTAAAGCTTTCGTCCAATGCTCTTCAGAATTAAACTGGATTTTTATTGAATATGCATGAGGCGGGGAAGCTGTGTCTTCTATTTTGCCTTTATCTATTCTATAGGGTAAACAGAACCCAGTATTTCCCTTTTCCACCTGCTCTTTGAATTGCTGTAAACAATCCAAAAATGCAACCATCGCTGCATCAAATTTCGTATCCCACAGAAACCGGAATCCTCCAGACCCGTACAAAGGTAAAACTTTCTGATCTTCCAAAACTTCCACATAGGAGTGGTTTCCGTATGGTACTAATTTGTAACGTTGAAAATTGAAATCAATTTTTCTTGCCAAAGACCAGAGCAGTAACACAGTTTGACCCCATGCTGCGTTTATTTCAGACCAATCTACAGGAGCAGTGGGCAGCCGGCCTAACCTGAAGTTATTTATGATACCAAATTGCCCTGAATCTGATATGTGAAATGTTGCCTTAAACACATTAGTTTTCTTTAACTTTTCTAATTGTGTCTGCGTGTATGCCAATTGGCATTCATAAAACTTCATTTGATCTTCCGTTGTCATCAAATCTTTCCTATATTTTGTGTATTCTCGCCAATACACATCCTGTTCTCTTTCTAACCTCTCCTTTTCCCTCTCCTGGATTTCAATCTCTTCTTTCATTGCTCGTTCTTCTTTCTGCAATGCTGATAATTCCTGCAATAATCGACTTTGTTCCTGTTTCCAATCGTCTAATTCTTTTTCAAGACCTTCCAAATTTAGGTCTTCTTTATCATCTTCCAGCTTCTTTAAATAGTCGTTATAGTCTTTCCACTCGGCTTCTGTCTGTTTTAACTGGTTGTCCATTAACTCCAGTAAAGTATCAGTGCATTCATCACACAGTGGATGATCAACATCAGAATTATTTGATAGTAAGTCAAACAACGTAGCCTTAACGTGTAGTTGATGACCTAAAGACGTGGTTTCCCAACCATCTGATATAACCATAAAGCCGTTCGCTCCATTACCTGATTCCGACATACGAAAAGGCGGGACATAATGTTCCAGACTCGATGATTGTAAATCTAAGTCTACTTCGTTGTTTCTCCGAATTTGAAGTGTTAAGTCGGCGATTGTATGCTCTCCTAAATTATTTAATGACTCGTCAAGTTTCAAAGGCTGCAAGCATCGCTGACAAGAGAAATTCACGAAAGTTTTTGAATCACTCATGCTTCAGTCACCTTTCACTATTACGTCATCAAAATTTATGTAACTATAAGAGTTAATTACTAATATATGACGCAAGAAAATATTTTAAACAGATCTGCTTTCAATTACGTTTATTTTAAAATTTTCGATCAATTTTATTGTAAACAAAGACGATCATAAAAACATGCGATGATAGACTGATTTTGACATTTATGTCAGTTCATATGTCAATAATAGAGATAAGAACTAAATAGTGTATTGTTATACTTTGGAAGAACATAAAAAAAAATAGTATAAAATATTTTATATGTATAATTTTTTTTAATACTTATTATTTTATTTTTAGTATAATTCTATTATTAAGAACTGAGTATTTTGTTAACATGTATAATAAAATTATATGAAGAAACGTATTGCAAGATATAATTTGTTAACTATATTTATGAACTCAGTTTTGGAGTTCATCGCGACATATATTAATTTTTGTTAAATAAATAGCTTGTTTTTTTTCTACTTTGTGAATACTATTTTTATTAGAGTACAAATATCGTTAAGGTAAAATACATTTAAGTGACATCTATCAACACATTTTAAAGTTATTCCTATTATACAGCATGGTACTCAATTCTATAAATGCTACATAGTGGCAAAGTTACCAAATATTTATGTCATTTAATACTAAGCAGTACAAATAAAATAAGGCGTATTATTTTAGTAACACAGTTATTTATATATTAAAAAAAAAAACAAGTTTATCGTTAAAGCCATAACTATTAGAATACCGTACCATTTAAATATTTAGGCTACTGAACGCATAGATACATAAATGTGGTAGCAAGTGTGTGATAACAACCTAAAACGAGTTAGTAAAGTGGGAGCAACATAGAATTTTACATGAAGGGTAGATAACACTATTAAAATGTCAATACATTTACAATTGAAATAAAAAAAAACATATTTTATTCTCGCGCACAAAAAAATTAAGTTATTATCATTTTATTCATTGATATATTAAAGAGGTTACTACCAAAAAGTTTTATTCTATATTATGTTGTTGTCTTAATTAGTAATTTATTCACAAGTAATTATATTTAATTAAATATCGCAATAGATTCGATCGCATTTAGCTCAAAATACTGTCATGTTAGTAAGATAGTTAACAGGTGGCGTCTTCACATGTTGAGGAATATAAAAAAAAAACTACAAGTATATATATTTTTATATTATGTTTATTTGTTTCTTGTGTTAATAATAATCAGCAGTTACTTGTCTTTTGGTTTACAAGGTTTGCGTTCATTTTCTGGTAATTTAGAATCATTCAATTTTTTCATCAACTCCCGTCGTCTATGTGCTTCTGCGGCTAATAAATCCAGTTTTCTACCTGTTTCCAGTACTTCATATAACACATTTAGTGAGTTATTATTCATAGCTTGTTTTATAACAGGATCATTCATATCCATAATTAATTTATAATTGTTGTTTTCGTTTGGCACCGATGTAACTATATAGCAACTTTGTTGCTATCTAACTGCTTCACTAGTGGTTTTTTGGGTTCAAATTTAGAATCGATTAGCACATGGAGGGAAATGGAGTTACTGCTAATTCTCTGGCACTACTTTAATTACCAGGTACCTGATATTAGGTAATATTAGATATACATGGTCCAACTGTCAAAGTTAAATAAGAAATTAAATATTTTAACTTTGCATACTGATTGGAAGAAAGGAAAGCAGTCTCCTTTTCTATAGTACCCTTTCTAGGTGAAAATTTTTCACATTCAACTAAATAGGAGTTTAAAAGTATGGAAGCTAAATCACAAAGTATAAAAAACTTTAACATAATGATAATTACGCAACTTTGCATTTCCATTTATTTAACGTACTTGTTAAATCTTTCAGACGCTTCTTGTTACCTATTTACTATTGTATGACTAAATTATGTGAAATACACTTTTACACCTAATAATTTAGGAATATAAATATTTATTAATCTAATACTTTTTAAGAATTTCGTCTCATTTATTTATATTTTATTTCAGCATAAGTTAAAAAAAAAAAACAAAACTTCAAAATAAATTGGAAGCATTGTTAATAACATTGGCAGAACAACATATTACTAAAATGAAATCCTAAAATGCCCATAATTCTTCTCTAAGGAACATATCCATCCAAAGATTGCCTGGAAGAGATTTCTAATAGCAATAAGGTCACTCTTTGGACTAGTTCTTTAACTTGAAATGTATCATGGTACAGTAGGACCCTGCTTAACCCTGATTCATTTAATGCTGTTTCAGTTTAACACTCTTTTATTTGAATTTTGGGATTCCCTAAATTGCACACAGTGTTAGGCTACCCAATATCCAGAGCACTTTATATGTGTTTATTTTTTCGAGTTGTGTAATATGAACAGATTTTTTTTGTTTCAAACATATGTTTACATTATTGTAAATGTATACATTTATGTAATATAACAATGATACAGTGACATATATTATGATTATTAATTTTTAACATGGGTTTTAATAGAAACACGAAAATAAAGTGATAAGAAAGAATATTTCCCTAAAAACTGAAATGCAAATGATTAGAAAATTAGATACTGGTATGTTTGACAGGAGTAAAAAGGCAAGACGGGTTGTTATGGATGCCTTATCCAAAACCATTACCAACAAATTTTTACAGAGCACAAAAGATAAACGCAAATTACAATAAACATCTTCTCAATAAAAATGTAGAATACTGGGAATACAAAAGAGACTGAATGATCTGAAGTTGAGACCAACCCAGAATTTCATTTATTTTTATATGTATATAAAAAATTACAATTATATATTATATAAAATAATATAAAAAGGTATTTGTGAACATTTAATTATAAATGGGTTTGTTTACTGTTTTTTTAGGTTCTGTTATAACACTATACATATACAATCCGCACTAAAGAGTTAGTAGATAAAAAATCACATTTTTTTGGGAAACTAAAATTTTTCATTGATAAGCAGTTTAAAAATTTTCTTTAAAATTGCGCATCATAAAGAACCTGAAAGAGTTATAATCAGAGATTTAATATCTATCAATTTCAACCTTCCAACCACCTCGGAATTTGTGCCAAACGTTTCTAAATCCGATTTGTAATTTTCCGACTTCTGAAATAACAATTTTTTTTTTTAATTTATCAAGAGCCATCACATACAATTTAAGTTGAAACAGATAAGAATTTTAATATATTATTATGGCTAATATATGCAGCAGTTTGTTCACCGATTTATTTTGTTAATAAAATATGTACTTACCAGTAATTTAATACTGGTGTCTGCTTACCGCCTACCTTACAGCAGTGTTGCTGCTGCCTACATTTGGGGCTACCGCACATAAGTGGGAAAATTACGGTATTTGACAAAAAAACTACCGTACTTTCTAAACAAAAACATTTATTTAAAAAAAACTTCTACTCTTCTCGTCCCAATAAATCTACGACGTCTCTCACAGTATTTTATTCGCGTCATCCGGCTTATAATAAGAAGACGAGTTTTTAATTTTCACGATCATTTCGGGTGTCGGTTCAATTTTGATTTTCCATAAATGTATTACTTTGCCAAAACGCCCCAATTATCGTGGACGTTAATAGCCGATGTCAGATTTTGTTTAACCAAATTAACGACGCTAAAGATTCTCTCCGAATCGGCATATGCGTGTGGAAACGTAAAAATTTCAGAAACAAATTTAGCCAAATTTATAAACAATTCGTCTGGTGACATTAATTTTGGGTCAAACATATATTCAGGATTATTATTATATTTTTTTTATATATAACTTTGTACACAAGGTACACAGACGGACTTTAATGTCTAAGGCATTTTTCCTAGTCGACCTTAGGGTGGTGGAGATCATAACTGAGGCGCATAATAAAATAAATAAAAAATACATAATTTAAATAAATAATTACGCATATGAATACATATATACATAAATAAAATTACAAATATAACATGTAAATTTATCCATATATTATAACCTATATATTGTATATATCTATATAATATAAATTTTGTATTTGGCAAAAGATACCATTCATCATCAGTAGTCTGTTTTTCTCAATAACAACGAAGTGGTTCGTTTCAAATCCAGTGGTGCGAGTCAGAGCATGGTAGCGCGATATTTCGTAGGTTTTCACATGTTCCATGAATCTGACACCTTGACACAGTTGACAATGAACACTTGGCAACAATCTCGATATTCAAGTTGCTTTTTATTTTTCAGCAAGATCTGTGAAAAATGCTCTTTTATTTGATGTGATGAAAGTACCGTATTCTAGCGTACGGTAGTGACCACTCGGGAGTATGCCGTATATTGTGCAATTTGAAGGCCATATTATCGTACGCAACGGTAATTGCCGTACTTATGGCAACTCTGCTTATCAATGTCCCCGTATTATGTAAATCGATATTTACCGTGTTGTAAGCTTAAATAACGCTGTTTTGTTTTTAAATAAAAGTGTATCGTGCAATTTTTTACAGGAAAATAATAACAGAAATCAAATCAAGTCTATATATTTTTCCTTTTTAATTATATATAAAAAATAAATAAAAAGGTTAAGGTTTATTTAATTTAGTCAACATATTATTAGTAGGTTTTTGCTGTTTTTAAATATATTATTTTGATAGCTGTTTTAGTAGAACATGTATGTCGCTGTCATAATAACTCTCTATTAAACCTACTGTAAACATTACTCACTCACAATATTAAAACAAAAATGCATTAAAACTTAAAAGAGAAATACCTCTCCAACTTTGAAATTACAATTATATTATAACAAAAACTTGAATTTAAAAGCAGATTTCAGTTTAATTTATTTGTAACTCGTAATTAGGAAAAAACGTCATTTATATAACTTACATCTAATTTTTATGATTACATTTCACTTTTCCTTTTGTATAATATACATAAGGACGAGAATAGATTACCGAGCTTTGGTAGTTCTTAGATATGTTTGAGTGGATATAAACATTTTGATAATCAGTAGTATGACCGATATATCGATATTTTTTCTACGATATATCCACGTCTATATTGATATTTAAAAAAAAATCACTTGCGACGTCCCTAAGAAGACCCAGAAACTTGTAATAAATTAACAAGAACTAATAAGAGAACTAATAAGTGTATTATTATATTTTCGAGGAACATAGATAAAAAATAATATAAATAGGACTGTATAATGTTTGTAACCCTTATTATTTTATATTTTGTGTAATGCTATTATTAAGAACTGAGTCTCGTTGTAACGTGTTGAAAAATTAAATAAAGAAACACATTGCAACATATGATTTGGTAACTATATATTTATGCTAGATTTTGGAGTTCATCGTAAAAAATATTAATGGTTGTTAAATACATATAGTTCGGCTAATAAAACTATAAAGTGCAAATGCGCGGCAATTTAAAATAAAATGTGTGTGTATGCAAGTCGCACACGCTAGAAATGAAACTTCTGAAAAGTCCGTGATTAAAAATACTTATTAAAAAGTATTCAACAGGAGTATACATTTGGACAATACTTAGTAGACGATAGTGGGGATGGTACGAAGCATCGTACAAAGAGGAGACCGGGAACGTGTAATTTGTTCTGTTTCATTCTCTCACCAGCTGAATCCTATATATTTATGTATTTGTGTTTCTACGGACTCGCTTTTTCGTTTCATCGAGTTTGAAATCACGAATCTAAAGAAGTTTCACTCCAAAAATGTAAGCATGGCAACCCTAAAATTCGGCTAATGTACTTGGAGTAACCAAATTTGATACATAAAATATTTAACCTTTTTCTTAACATAGTAATTTTTGCCCTGTTTGATTCACAACGGTGGCATAGTATATACAAAAAATAATAACCCTACAGTAAAAACCAATACTGAATTATGGTAGTCTATGATTGTTCTACGAATCTTCCTGATACCATGTATAAAATTAGCAATTATTTTGTTTATTATGTAAATGGGTGGTTTTGTGGAAAATTCGGATTAATATAGAGGTAAAAATGAAAGAAGCCTGCGTAGGCATTATATTGTAAAACTTGTTATCAAAATAAAATATTTAAAATTTGTTAAGTACAATACATAGTACTTCTGCATTTGTATAGTATTATTCATACGGAATAATTAAAGAAGACTATTCTCTCATAACGATGATACGATTATCTGATGTAAGGGCTTTTTTAAAAATAATTGAATGATAACTAGTGCTATCCATAACTAATATACTCGGCTCATCCAAATTGGGCATAAGGGTTTCATTTAGCCACTTTTTAAAGTTTGTACCATTCATGTCATCGTGGTAATCGGCCATTTTCGATGTAGTGCTAAAAACTAACAATGATTTTGGTACAGGGTGTTTCTGTTTCAGCATGTACAATTATAAACCTTATCCCTGAGGAAATATTTTTATTTGCATCATTTGTTGATGGGCCTTCCCAAGATTTTTCAGGTTGTTTTGTTTTATGAGCATACATCTTATCTAATTGTATAATTGGCTTTCCTTATGCTCGTTTCAAAGTAAAAACTCGTTTAAAAACCGATGTCTCCAAGCATATATGTTATTGCGTCCAATTAATAAAGAATGTTCATTTTTTTAATTCATAACCATTGATTAATAATATGGGGCGAAGAGTTTCCCGGCATCCACTGAATCTAATGTTTTCTTTTAATTCCAGCAACAGTGTTATCAAAGCGGGAACTGCTTTCTATGTCAAATTCATTAACTTTGTTGCGAATAGCATCTATAGCAAAACTATCTACTGTTACTGATACTGTTGGTTTATGTCGCTGTTTTTACCCTGGGATATACCAACGCCTTTGTTTTCTTCACCTTCCTTTTTTATTATTTTTAATGTCGTGATACTCACTTCTATATTTAAATTGAATTCTGTAATAAGTAATTCAAAACCTACTACTAGTAATAGAAGATATTTTTTCCAAGTACTGGGTGTGATTCTTTACCAAATCATTTTTTTTTTCAATAGTACTCACAATTTCATCAACTCCTATTATATCCTTGACTTTTTCTGTAAACGTAGTTTTGTTTTAGAATTAATGCCTTTATAAAACTACGTATATAAGTTGTTACCTCCTACAACCAATGATAAAATATTACCATAAAATTTATTGTAAAAAATACAAAACGTAATAATTATTTAGAAGTTTTATTTCAATATTATATTTGTTAATATTGTTATTTTATAACTGTTGCGTATCCTTAAAATCAATAAAATATGAGGAGAAAAACGAAATATAGTTGTAAAAAATTAATACAATAATTATGATTTCGGTAAAGTATCTAGACTACTAACCTAAGAAATTGAAAACCACAAGTAGTCATACTTGTTTTTCTTTGAATACAGAACTCATTTAATACAATAACTATCCTACTCCACTCTTAATTGTTTTAATCATATTTTACACACGTGACTGCTAGAACACAATGTATACAAACAGCATCAAATACCGACAAACACCATATTGGCAGATTGAGGATAAAAACATTGCCATGTACAAAGTTTAGAAATAATGTCAGTGTCTACTTTCGATAACCGGACTTTAGCATTTATTTTTTCTACTTAGGGCATACTAATATTTTATCAGAGTAATAATATTGTTAAGGTAATAATATATTTAAGTGACATCTATCAACACATTCTAAAGTTATTTCTATCATATTCATGTTTATTTAATTTTATAAATCCTTAATAGATGGCACGTATTATTTTACTAACACAGTAATTTATATTATAAAACAAATTTATCCTTAAAGCAATAATCATTAGAATACCGTACCATTTAAATATTTACACTACTGAACATCACAAGGAGCACATACATAAGTGGTAGCAGTGTGGTAACAATCTAAAATGAGGCAGTTTACATGAAAGCAACATAGAATTTTTATTCTATATTATTAATTTCATATTAGTAAGTGTTAACAGAGGAGCTTCCACATTTTGATGAATATTAAAACTAGAAGTATATATGTTTTATATGTTTATTTGTTTCTGTTTTAATTACAATCAACAATTACTTATCTTTTGATTTACAAGGTTTGCGTCTATTTTCTGGTAATCTAGAATCTTTCAATTCTTTCAACTTCTTGCTCTGTCTGTCTGCTTCTGCAAGTAATAAATCAAGTTTTCTACCTTGTTGTATTGCTTCATGTAAAATAGTTTTTGTCTTATTTTTTACAGCTTGTCCTACAACAGGATTGTTGTTTTCCATGATGAATTTGTTATTTTTATTGTTGTTTTTGTTTGGCACTACTGTAAATATAGATTGCAATAGTGCATATAGATAGCTAGTTTGTTGGTATCTAACTGCTTCACTAGTGGTTTTTTGGGTTTAAATTTAGAATCGATTAGCACATGGAGGGAAAAGAAACTACTGCTAATTTTCTGGTACTACTTTAATTTACAGGTACCTGATATTAGCTAATATTAGTTATACATGTTCCAAACTGTCGAAGTTTAATAAGAAATTAAATATTTTAACTCTGCATACAGATTGGTAGAAAGGAAAGCAGTCTCCTTTTCTCTTCCTAGGTGGATATTTTTCACATCCAACTTTTAGGCATTTAAAAGTATGGAAGCTAAATCTCAAATTATAACAAAAACTTTAACAAAATATTAAATATGCAACTTTGCGTTTCCATATATCTAACTAATTTACTTTTTTAATTACTTAATTACTTTTAATTACGTTAATTACTTTTTTCAGTCACTTCTATTAATAGCTATCTACTATTGTACGACTAAATTATTTGAAATATGATATTACACCTAAATATATAAGTATTTATTCCTCAATTTTTTAAAGAATTTTGGTCTTATTTCTTTATATTTGATTTGAACATATATTCAAATCAAATCAAATCTTTAAAAAACATTTGAAACATTGTAACTACATTAGTAGAACAACATAATACTAAAATAAAATCCTAGAATACCCCATATTCTTCTCCATGGAACAAATCCGACCAAAGAATGCCTGGAAAAGATTGCTATTAGGCATAAGACCAGCCTTTGTAATAGTTATTTAATTTGAAATATATTGTAGTATATATGTATAGAAGTCTACAACAAAATATGAATAATTAAAAAAACAAAATATAACAGGTATTTATAAAGAATTGATTAGTTATGAATTTGTTTCCTATTTTTTAAGTTCCACTAAAACACTATACAAATGCAATCTACAACAAAAAGTTAGGAGACTAAAAGAAAAAAAAATTTTTTTTTTGCTTCTAATGACTATTTCATTTATAAATGTTCTCGTAAATTACGCAGTACTTCGCATAGTGCATGAAGAAGTTATAATCAGAGAACTAATATCTACTAATTTCGACCATCCAACCATGTTCTCTGTGCCAAAGGATTCTAAACATGATTTCTAATTTTTTCACTTTTAAAATCACAACACATTTTAAAAAGTTTTATCACGAGTGATCACATACAATTCAACTTGAAATAGATTCGAATTTTACTATATTAGTATGATATTATAAGTGTAGTTGTTTATTCACTGGTTAACTTTGTTATTAAAAAGTATGTATTTACTAAAATATGAATAAAATAAAAGGAATCTACCTAGTAAACAGTTACTTTCTATAGTTTGTATGTACGCAGATTTTATAGATATATATAGGGATAACCATACCAGTTAAGTAAACTAGATACTTTTTGTCGAATGCTAATGCATTCGAAATCGATTCTTTGTATTAAATGGCAAAAATTAAGTAGTCATACCATTATTTTACTCGCGTAGCCGGTTCAATTTTAACAAATTACAAATGCAATTAATATTGTGTTTTGCTACTAAATTATTGCATACATTATTCGTAGGATTATATAGTATTATTTTAAGTTTATGGGATTAATCATTTAAAATTTCAATTTTAGAATATTGCGTATGATGCCATGATATTATATCATGTTTTAACATTTTAAGTGATTCTTATAGAACAAATAGACAATAAACCCTTTCTAATGGTATACACACAGTCATAAATGTACTGTATACCATCGGCCGCTTTGTACTTCAGAAAATGTTGTCAGATACTTGCAATTGTAATTCAACAGTCATCATTATCTTCATGACTTGTTCCCAAGTCACTTGGGATCGGTGCAGAATTTTTTCTTTTTCCACAAATATCTATCAGCCGTCATCTCTTCATACACTCCCTTTTCTTTCATCTCATCCCTCATACACTCGTATCTACTTTTACCATGGCCTTTCTCTTCCTATCCGTCCATCAATATTTATATCCATTACTTTTCTCAGCACATGTGTTTCCACTCTTCGCATAACATGTTTGAATCAAGACAAATGATTGCCTATCAACTTCTCTAGCACTGACGATACGTTCAAATTGCTTCCAACAGACCCATTTCTGATTTTGTCTATTCTTGTAGCACCAGAGATCTATTTCAGAATTCGCATTTCTGCTGCATGCAATCGACGTTCATCCATCTTACAATACTTGTCATACAATATGACAGATTTTATAATAGGCCTATATATTTTATCCTTCAACATAAGGGCCATTCTACAGTCATAAATTGTGCCCGAGACTCATCACTGCATTTCATCCACCCTGATTCGATTATGTCTTATCTGCACAAGCGACCCAAGAACAGGCATAATTTGGAACAGACTGATAAAGGTGGTCCTCCGAGTATTAGCCGCTTAGGACTGGAGATACCTAAAGTTGTGAAACATATACTCTGTTTTAGTTTTGCTAACTTTATGGTCTATATTCTCCAACCTTTGCCAGCACACATTCGCACCTATCAGCACTTTCTTCTGCACCTTTTGGTCACTCACCAATCATCACGATATCACCTGCGAATAGCATGCACGAGGGTACCTCTTCTTGGATATCCAACATAAGGGAGTTCATTATTAGCAAGAAGAGGTCAGGGCTTAGTACCAAATCTTAATTCAGGCCAGCAGTCCTATTGAAACATTTGGTGATATCAGCCGCAGATCGAACTTGGGTACTACGCTTGTAGTACATGGCCCGAATCAACCTCAGGTACTTTTATTGCACTTCTTTTTTCTTAAGCGCCCACCACAAAACTCCACGAGCCCACCGGTCATATGCCTTTTCGAGGTCAATGAACACCATGTGCAAGTTTTTGTGCCTCTCTGTATTTATCGCACAATTGACGAATGCCAAAATTGTAAGAAGAAAAAATATCAAAAGTGGATTTTTTTATACTTATCAAGTGTTAAAAATTAGGAAATTCTGTATATAATTGTAGTATATCTATGACATCTCTATGGACGTTCTTTAGCAAGTAGTTTGTTATAATTATTATGTTATATCAATTATAAATACGTAAGATCAATTTTGTTGATAAAAACCTTTTAATGCAAGATTTTGTCTTTAACAGTGATGGAGCAAATAATAAAATGTTACAAAAGTATTTCCTTAAAACATATTATCAACACGTACTAAACAAAAGGATGACATCTACAATGGCATATCTATATGATGAGATGACATCTACAAATACTTGCTTACTTGGGTAGCACTAATATATTTTTTAATATTTATATAACATCGATATCTTATAAGTACGGAGATTGTATAACTTTAGCATCTATAAATGATAGCATTGTCTTTAGCTTGGGTTTTTATAAAATTTGGGTTGACACAAGAGATAAATTATTTAATACCAACGAGTACATTAATTTATACAAATGTATATCGTAACGTAAAGGATTATTATATAAAATAAAAAAAATTACAATTAATATTTCGATTAAGTTAAAATTTACATGTTTATTTTTAATGTGCGTTATATTATACACTTTTTGCCTATTATCTGAGCTGGTAACTTTAGCAAAGTTGATCTTGAAACACCATTTGATAGTTATAATTTCATATTTAGCGCCATCCTAATATTTCTATGCATATAACTAAAAGACAATTAGAAGTATATATGACTATTTATGTAATTATATTAGTAATTTATTTTTACAACTTCAGAATTAATTATATATAACTTTTTAATTTAGATATAAAATTACCGGTTTTAATTAAGGATAAATGTAATGTGACAGTTACATAATAATAAAAAATATAGTGTCATCTTTTAGTTTTAAATGTCAAAATTTAATGTAGTCACCAAATAAAAATATTTTTTTTAGTATGTTGCTGGTTAACCAATTAATAGGTATATAAGTTTATATGTAAGATTTACAAATTGAAAATTAACCAAGGTGTGAAGAAGTACCTTAGCAAGGCAGTATGACAGCAGTAAATGGCAGTGAATTTTGGTAAATCCATTCTGTCATATCAGCCAGTAATATCAGTCTCCGCATACTTGCTTTGTTCGGTATTTAACATTAGATGCAGTACAGCCACTTTGTTGCGCAACAGAAACAACACTTTTAGAGATTTGGTTATTCAAAGTCGCAATTTTTAACAAAAAATTGTAGTTAAGTTTAAGCGTTTTGGCCATCATCTCAAGTGATCTTAAGCGATGATACGGCCCAAGGTGGTAGACACGCTAAACCTGCGGAGGAACTGGCTCTCAAGTGCAACTGCCGGAACACACCTATAGGTATTTGGCGGCAGATTTTCAACTCGAGAGTAGTTGCTAGCCAGGCGGGCTTTAAAAAAACCCTACCACCATGCTATGGTTTTCGCACGATGTTTTCTTTCACCGAAAGCTCAAGCTCATTGTAGGTGATTTCGAACTCACGTCCCTTGACGCGAAGTCGTAAACACTACCACTGAGTTAGCATTGCTTCATTGATAGGAAGGCTTAAAACATCCCATACTACAACATAAATTATTACATAAACGATTGTAAGGATCGCTGTTAAGTCGAACGGAAAAAACCGCGGTTGTGAACACTTGGACGTAACCATATTATTAATAGTTACCGCGCGTTAATATTGATTTTGTTAAACAATTCTGATTCCGGTACCCGCTATTTTACATAAATTGTATCAAAGAAGATTGCTATAAAACATTTGTGCTCGTATTCATTTATACGCGGGTCGCTCACTATTTTTGCGAGTATGTAATGCTTACGCATAAAAGATAGATTACACACCAACACTGAGTTATCGTCGCGTCATTGATAGGAAGGCTTAAAACATTCCATACTACAACATAAATTATTACATAAACGATTGTAAAGATCGCTGTTAAGTCGAACGGAAAAAACCACGGTTGTGAACACTTGGACGTAACCATTTTATTAATGACTACCAGTTACCGCGCGTTAATAATGATTTTGTTAAACAATTCTGATTCCGGTACCCGCTATTTTACATAAATTATATCAAAGAAGATTGGTATAAAACATTTGTGCTCGTATTCATTTATACGCGGGCCGCTCACTATTTTTGCGAGAATGTAATGCTTACACATAAAAGATAGATGTATTCTGTCGCGGGCTTTTTTGTAGGAATCTTTAATATAAACATTTCTATTATACATTCTATACGTTTGATTTTGTAGCGCTCCCCACAATAGCTCGCAGATGGTATATTTTTTTCGACTTGGTCCTTGTCTTTATATTTTGGAGAATTAACGCAAGCTATATATATAAAAATGAATCTCTATTTCCCTTGGTCATGGCATCACGCGTGAGCGGATGGAATAATTTCGCTAATTATTTTTTTATTGTGGTAATTATTGTCAGGAGATGATTCTTCTGAGAGAAAAATAAAAGGAAATTGAGAGGAACATTAGAAAATTTAAGAAAACGACTATATTATTTTTACATAACTGTCACTATAATGCGCCAACAATAATCATACTTAAGGCAGGACAATGTATGTCGGGTTAGCTAGTATCTTCATAAATTATAGCCTATGCATTAGTCTAATGCATGCTTGTAAAGTTTAATTAAAATCCATTCTGTACACCCATACTTACAAACTTTTCGCGTTTATAATATTTGTAAGGATTTTCTTTAACACTAGGTGTTCCCGCAACTTCGTTCGCGTGAACTTGAAACATGTTTCCCATATTTTTTTAGATATAGTGGCATCTCAATTACCTGAATATCAAAAGAAATGCTTAAAATTTCGAATGAATAAAAATTCGACTCAACAAGAAGTTGCTAGGTACAAGGGATTATAATATTAGTAAGGGTTTTCTTTAACACTAGCTGTTCCTGCGACTTCGTTCGCGTGAACTTGAAACATGTGTCCTATTATTTTTCAGATATAGTGGAATCTCAATTACGTGAATGTCAAAGGAAATGCTTAAAATTTCGAATGAATAAAAATGCGACTCAACAAGATGTTGCGAGTTACAAGGGATTTAATTGCTGAAATTTCGATTTAGAAAGGGGCTATTTCTAAGTATATATTTCGAGTTATAGAGTCAAAGTGAGATAAAATTTGACTTAAGTTTTTCGTACGTATTTTTTTAAACCAATTAGATATTAGAAAACTTTACAAGCATCCTAATATACTGTAACTACAATTTACGGAGTCTGCTTTTTAAAATCTGAATTATAGAGTATAAATATGTAGGTACCAATACCTCGCAGGGGTATAACATTTTGTTCGAGTTACAACATTTAAATAATGCATGATACCGCAGTGGTTGAGTGCACGGACTCCGCGTCAAGGAACGTGAGTTCGAATACACCTAAAATGAGCGTGAGTTTTTGGTGAAGGAAAACATCATGAGGAAACCATAGCATGGTGTTAGGGCTTGACAATCAGTCCCTCCACAGACTTATCGTGTTCACCAACTTGAGCCGTATCGTCACTTAAGATCAGGTGAGATTATGGCCATAACGTTAAAACCATAACTATATAAAAAAAACAGTTTTTTGTGCCTCCCATTGCACTAGTCCGGCTGACTTCAAGGGCAGCTAGCCAGGCTGCCCGGATGGGGCCCGGCTTACCACCAGGCCGGGCCGATTGCCGGGTTGATGAGGTGATTGCTTGCACGGACCCGCGTCGCACCAAGAAGGAGACAGACAGCCGTGAGGTTTAAGTGGGTATTCCCGGGGCTTAGCGCTGGGTGAGTCCCACATACCCCTCTCAGTCTCCCCGGGCTGGGAGGGGATGCATAAATACATTTCACCACGTTAAAAAAAATTGTGAAACAATGGCTACTGGCTAGTCAAATGAAGAAACATTAAAGTTCACAGAACTCTATCAGCACCACCCAGATACAGAATCCCGAACACAAATATATATCACAAAGCTCAAAAACCACCATTTTATCTTCTACCATTTTCTTATTCCAACTAATCGTTCAACTACATTTCTAAAATATTGTATACAGCTGCAAACTCCACGTCCGTCTTGAAGGCTTGCCGCTCATTAAATGACCACGAACGATGATCGCGATAATAACCTTTCCGATGACAGACGATCACCGCCGACTGTGTAGACGAGGCGTTAGGTACGTATTTAAAAAAAAGAAATGATTAAATACAAGACCAGATATACCCGTCTCCTTTCTGTATCGGTGCACTCTCGACTTTTCATTATTTAGATGAGTCGCTTTGTTCACAGTCCGGGCGACGAAATAAATTATGCAGACGTTTTCAGGCAGGCGTGGATCCAGCGAAAATGGTTGTGGTCATAGTCACACGAAAATCAGCCAAGTTCTAGTCGACGTGTGAACTTGCTCATGACTGATATAGTGCATTCCTACAAAGAAGACATTTACAAAATAATATTTGCACGTGGGCAAAGCTGTGGGGGTAAAACATTAATCCTTACTAATATTATAAATGAAGCGATGATAGCTCAGTGGTAGTGTGTACGACTTCGCGTCAAGGGACGTGAGCTCGAATCCACCTACGATGAGCCCGAGCTCCCGGTGAAGAAAAATATCGTGAGAAAACCATAGCGTGGTGGTGGGGATTTTTATAATGCCCGCCTGGGTAGCTACCACCCTCAAGTTGAAATCTGCCGCCAAATACCAATAGGTGTGTTCCGGCAGATGCATTTGAGAGCCAGTTCCTCCACAGGTTTAGTGTCTCTACCAATTGGCCAGTATCGTCATTTTAGAACAGGTGAGAATATGGCCATAACGTTAATACATTAACTATTACAAAAATATGCGAAAGTGAGTGTGTTTGTTTCTTACGCTTTCACACTGAAATCGCTGAATCGACTATTATGAATTTTGGTATAGTGATATATGAGAATCTAGAGAAAATGATAGACTACTTTTCTCGGAAAACTTATTGGAAGTACGATAATCTTTGTATAAAACTTTTCATTGCGTTTTTTTTAATGTATAGCAAATAGGGGACGTCCCATGTGATGGTAAATGGTTACTAATTTGACACAATCAATATTGACACGAACGAAGCTGTAGGTAAAAGCTAGTGTATAATATTATTAGCCTATCAGTATCAACAGTCTGTGAAAATGTGACGTCACTAGTCTATTAAGATTGTGGGCAAGCCCATCGTGGCCTCAACGGTGAATCCGCGCATGTTTCTAATCGTAGTAAAGAGGGTGGGGTTCTATATAGTAAAGTTTGTACAACTGTTGTTTAACTTTTGAAATAACTAACGAATTCTCGCGTCGGAAAACTATCTGATAGTGAGATACAATTGTTTGAAAAATATATATATTTTTATCAATCAGAAGCAGAAATTCTTAATAAAAAGAAACCACTTTGCTACGGCCTAACGCTAACGCAACACAACTGATGTGCACGCGACGAACGCTCGGAACTAAGTGAATGCATCGGTTTTTTTTTTTTTTTTTTGACTGGACATACGCTGTTAGCCGGAGAGGCTTTTACAGCTTGGCAGGACTTTTTGGGGCGAATGCTGAGGGCACTCAGCCCCGAGGCAGCGGGCACAAGGGTGCCGTTGTGGCTGGCCCTTGGCATGGACTGCTGCCGGAAGAGAAAATATATTATAAAATAATAAGAGCTGGCCTACTGGAGTAGACCTTTAGATAAATTACTAATTTGTGAAATGTTAAAATACTAATTGTTAAGAGAGACAAGGAAGTCGGTGGAGTGGATTGTACTGTACTGTTTTAAGATTGAGTTATCAGTGTTGGATGGACGTAGTCTTCGCATTAAAACGCCCATGAACTGTATGAAACTGACTGTGAACAGAGGAACCATTATTAAAAATTACAAAGGCAAACAACTGGCAGGGCCACAGGTTTTTGGTCCCTTACAGAACCGTGTACTTAGCGTGTGGGTGTGCACGGATGGTATGCAGTGTGATGTTGTATTCTCAGTGTTGTAGAGTGTCACTGTATCGCGCGAGCAGAGTCGCTCGAGGGCTCCTTTCCGGAGGATCGGACCTAGTCTCGAGCGTCTGCAGAGGGAGGCCGCGGCGGGTGTGCGGGAGTGAAATTAACCGTAAGGCCTCGGCGGCGAGACCTGCGGTTACGCGGGCGTGTGCGCGGACACGAACGGTTTGAAGAGACGGCAGGAAGGAGCGCGTTTTCCCTAGTGATGGCGTCTACGGGATCGGCGAAGCAGTTTCGTGGCCGGCGTGCGAACCAAACGGCTTGAGGATTTGCAGTATAGTTGACTGCTTCTACTATTTTGGGATTCGAATGAGCTTCGGCTTTTTCAAAGAATTTCTTGGTGAGTTCGCGTATGTAGGCGTATATGGTAGGGAGATTCATATCTTTGTGGAGATCTATGTTGCGTGCGTAAGGCGGGGCTTGGACCATTGTCCGAATGAATTTATTCTGGAAGACTTGAAGTTTTTCCAGGTTTGTTATTGCTGCATGGGCAAAGACTGGGCAGCTGTAAATCAATATTGGGCGTATGCAGGTCTTATAGATTATAAGCTTATGTCTGAGTGACATTTTGCTTTTCGAAGAAGTGAGATTACGTAGCAGGGCCGAGGCGGTGTTGGCCTTTTTGATAACGTAATCGATATGGTGGGTGAAGGTGAGGTGTTTGTTGAGTACTACGCCTAGGTATTTGGTTTTATTTACCCAGGCGATATCGACACCGAATAAGTGTAATGAGCCTTCGAGTGGCTTGAAGTTGTGGGGATCGAACATGATAGCCGAGCTTTTATCTGGATTTAATCCTATGCGCCATTTGAGGCACCAGGATCCGAAGGCGAAGATGGCTAGTTGAACTCGATTTTTGAGATTGGCTCTGTGCCTTCCCGAGCTATATATGATTGTGTCGTCGGCGTAGAGGCCTACTTGGACATTATCGAAGATTGGGATGTCGCTGACATATAGATTAAATAGACAGGGCGCTAGAATGGAGCCTTGGGGGACTCCAGAGCGAATAGGATGGGGTGAGGAGAGGGCTCCGTCTACTTTGTAGCAGAAGGAGCGGTTAGATAAGTATTGTATAACTAAGTGGACAAGTCTGTCCGGAACTTGGAACTGGTGGAGCTTATATATGAGTCCTTCGTGCCAGACCCTGTCGAAGGCTTTGGCGACATCGAAGAAAACAGCGAGAGTGCGTTTAGGAAGGCGTAACTCCGTAAAGTTGGAGACTACGTGTTCCGTGAGGCGGAGAACTTGGTGGGTGCATGAATGTTTCGGCCGGAAGCCGAATTGCTGGTCCGGAAACAGATATTTGTCGGCTACGACGACTTGGAGGCGGTTTAAAATAATCCGCTCGTATATTTTGCCTAAGGTGTTTAGTAGGCTGATCGGACGGTAGCTCTCTGGAGAGCAGGCTTTTTTGCCTGGTTTCCGGATACCTATGACGGTGGCCCTTTTCCAGACGGCTGGAAAGTGGCAATGAGATATGGCCGCATTGAGGATGCAGACCCGAAGCGCTATGAGTTTGTCAGGAAGAAGCTTTAGGACTTCATTCCTGATACCATCAGGACCGGGAGATTTCCTAGGTTTGAGTCCTTTAATTATTGAGAGGACTTCGTCGGTGGTGACCGGGTCTAGGAGTTCTGCTGGGCGGGTCTCCCTTATTGTGTGTATTGTTCGGGTGACCCTTTCCCAGTGTTCGGGATCTATGTCCTGATATTCGTAAGGGTTGGGGGAGCATTGTTCCTCTAGGGTGTTAGCGAGGAGCTCCGCTTTGTCTCTGCTCTCGAAAGCAGGGGGAAGAGTGGGGCCTCTGTCTAGTGGAGGTGTGGCTGAGGAGTAACTGCTCTTTTGTTTACGGACGAGCTCCCAGAAGGCCAGGTGCGATGGCTTGAGGTCCTCCAGGAGGCTGTCCCATCTTTGAGAGCGAAATTCAGAGATGTGAGATCTGACCTGTCTTTGTAGGGCGCGTAGCCGGACGCGGTTCTCTACTGTCGGATAGGCGTCGTGGGCGCGAGTCGCGGCGTTCTTCTCAGTGATCAGCCTCCGAATGTCGTCGGGGAGTATAAAGCGGCGATCGTTCGCCACTTTTACCTCTTTCGAGGTTTCCTCGACGGCCTTCTGGAGGTGACTGACCAGGGAGTCGACCGCCAGATCGGCGTCGGCCGGCGAGTCTATCACGTCTGGAATCCTGTCAAGCTCGGGAGAGGAGATGTTAGTAGCCAAGTATTGCCTAAGTCTGGGATAATCGGCAACTTTAATGGGAGGCAGGTTATGCTCGTCGGGCTGGCCGAGGAGTAGAATTACTGGGCGATGGTCTGAATCGAGTTCGTGAGCGACTTCGATGTGTCGCACCTGAAGGGCGACCCCTTTTAGGATAGCTATAACTAAAACTGAGGGTCGACAGTTGGTCTGAAAGTGTGTTGGCTCTGGAGGAGCTATCACATCGAAAGTTAGCTCGTGTTCCAAGCGGAGAAGTATTCTACCGTTGACAGTGGTACGCGGGTTATTATAATAAATGTGCCCGGAGTTAAGATCGCCGGCCACGATTACCGATTCACCGAGCGCGAAGAGCGCTTCCAGATCTGATTTGATAAGTGTTTTCTTTGGCGAGAGGTACGCTGAAACGATGTGGATCGTGGGATGATCGGTCATGCCCACTCTGCATATAGATACCTCTAGGTTAGTAAGTTTAGGAGGTTCTATTCGCGTGCAATATAAAGATTTTTTGAAATATATGAGTGTACCTCCGCCTCTTGCGCCGGTGCGATCGTCTCTTATTATTTTGTAGTTTGCGATCGCAGGGGCGCGGAACTTCGGTTTAAGTAGTGTTTCCTGTACGAGGAACACGTCGATTTGCCGCTCCTTAAGGAAGCAGGCTACTAAGTCGCGTTGGGAAGTTAAGCTACTCGCGTTAAAAAAGGATAAAGAGAGGCCCCGGGGTCTAATTTTATCCTGCATCGCGAAAACTATTTATGGGGAAGCGCGGGCAAGGTCTTGCACAGCACGTGCGAGGGCACGGTAGGCGGCTACGGCCTTAAGTCGGTCTATTCCGACGGGAGAGCTGGTCATTTTGTCGAAGGCGATGATGTCTTTCGACGTCAAAATCTTTAAGAATACCTGCGATCCAGGTTAGGCCTAGGAAGTCGAAGGACGGAGCTTCCGAGCTCGAAGGTACAACTCTAGGCGGTTGTACTTTAGCGGCCCACGCGGAAGGCGGGGCTTGTGATGGTGTGTCGCGGTAGTGACTCGCGCTGGACTTGGCAGGCTCGGGAAGGCCTGGGTTGAGATGAGCGGTGGCGGGGCAGGGCGCGTTGACGCGGCGTGCGCTGGAGGAGCGCGCTGTGGGACGCGCGTGCGAGTGCGCCTAGTGCGTGGAGCGCGTTCACACCCGCGATAGTTCGCGGGGTGACCGGCCTTGCCGCATAAGACGCAGCTCGGTGGCTCTACCGTTTCCGGCATGCGGGGGCACTCCTTTGTGGAGTGATCTCCTAGACATTTGACACATCTCGGCTTGATGTGACAGTTTCTCGCCGAGTGTCCGTAAGATTGGCAGTTGTGACACTGCGTAGGGGCATGCTTTTTATGCGGGATCTCTACGGATATTCCGGAGAGGCTGCAGACCGATTGGAGGTTGAAAATCTCCTTGCCTTCCTTGGAGCGGTCCAAGGTGACAAGGACGAGGTCATAAACCTCCTTTGTGAAGGAGTGGTACATTCGGTGTACCTCGTGCGCGGGTAAGTTTTGCTCCTTAAGGGAGGCAAGAATGACTTCCGTGGGAAGTTCTTTAGGAACGCGCCTGATTACTACGCGCAGAAGGCGCTCTTCTTCGGGCGTGTAAGTAAAAAATTGGAATTTTCCTTCGCGGAGGAATGTTGTCAGGTTTTTGTAGTCCGCGATTGTGGGGACTTTAATTTGTATACCGGATGGGGTGCTCCGGGCGTGAGTATATCTGATTTTGGCGGCATTCAGCCGCGTGGAAATATTTAGCCAAGCTGCTTTGTCAGCTATTGTGACTGGGGGCGGTGGGCGCACCGCCCTTTCGGTAGGAGCTGCTGTTTGTGCAGGTATGTCGCGCGATGTGGGGACGCGGTTGTTGCCGGCACGCATGGTTTTTGCGGCGGCTGGGGGTGTGGTTTCGGGTGATAACACCCGTTTATGTTTGGGCTTCGCCCTTGAGACTGTAATGAAATCCGTTTCGGGATTAGTTACCTCCTAGTTGATTTCCGGAGTCGGATCCGGTGAGAGTGGCGAAAATGAGTTCGCCGTGGGTATCGGTCGGGGCGCGTAAGATATTTTTTCCTCGAACGGACGAGGCGTGGGTGCGGCGGCGGGGATCGCTGAGGGCGACGGGGTCCGCGATGAGGTAGTAGCGGGTGACGCGGGGGGGGGGGTGCTACCGCATGCCGGATGACCGGCGAGCGGGAGCGAGAGCGTGACCGCGGCGGTAGGGGCGGCGACGCCGGACGACGCGCCGGGGCGGTTGCCTTGGTGGCGGGGGCCCGGACGGGTAGGGAGGTAATTGTGGGCGGGGTCGGTGGACGGCGCGCTGGCGCGTTTGCGCCGGTGGGTGGGGCACGGGCGCGCTGCATGGGCGCGGGTCGGCTCGCGAGATATCCCTTGAGAATCTCTGGGCATTCCTTCTCTAAGTATTTTAAAAGATCGTCCATCTTGAGGAGATGGATTATCTTTCAAAACCAAGAAGAATGTTGGTTTTATTTTAGAAAAAACCTCCCTGCCTGAAGGGCAGGGGGGCGCGGCTAAAAGGAAATAGAGAAACTATCCTGCGTTTAGGCAATCTAACTTGTATGTACACGAAGGAATAGCGTGTAAAATCGAAAAAAATAGTAAAAGAAAGAACAATATTCCAAAAAGTACTGGGCCTTGGCCCGTAAAAAGGATTAATTAAATTTTACCTTATCTGGAAGCCGGTGACCGGCGTACTTACAGGCGGTGAATATTTGGAATCACGGCACAATAACACTGAGAGATATCTCTCAATTTAATTACCACGATAACCAAACAATATGGTTAGAGAACAAAGACACTGTATCGCGAACAAGCAACAATAGCCGGTTTGTTGCAGGTGCGTCGTCGCAGGTGCGAGAACAAAGGAATCGAGAACAATAGCGGCGCGGTAAGGCGCAGCGGTCGAATCGTTTAGAACAATCGGCAGAGCTCACGGACACGTCCGTTCGCTGTGGCTGATCGAACCGAACTCAAAATTTTCGTGAATGCATCGGCGGTCTAGCTGCCCTTTTATAGGCAGTGATTATAAGCAGTGATGAGGGTAGTTGTGTCGTCGTGGAGGACAATTGCTAACACGGCCTCTCCTGACCAAGTGTCGCCCTCGACACAAGCTCCGTGGCTGAAGCCTGGTCCGGTGCCGTTTTCATTGACTGACCAAGTGCCTTGCCTCCAGTGACAGTGGACAGTGAATCACTGACAGTGATTCCTGAGCCTGGAATTAAACTGCTTGGACCGACAACAACGGCAGCTTCAAGATCTTGGTCTACATTTAGGGAAGGCACAGAGTAACCGGCCCCAAAGCGTGATGCGCTATTCTCTGGCTCGTGTGCAACCGTATTTTCATCAAGCCCAGGCATTTTTCTTCGTAGATTCAGAGCTTTTATTCCAGCTGAGCTTCCAGTCGTTGCCACCATCCAGGCTGTGTATGAAAGTAAAACGCCAAGGCAGATATGCCTAAAGTCTAATGAACGCCAAGACCATGTAAGGTCTGTAGTTCATATAATGAACGCCAAGGCTTAAAGCCTGTAGTTCAGAACGCCAAGACCATGTTAGGTCTGTAGTTCAACGAATGCCAGGGCAATATGCCCGAATTAGGATAATTGAACGCCAAGGCCTTACGCCTGTAGTTCAGATAATGAACGCCAAGGCTTAAAGCCTGTAGTTCAGAACGCCAAGACCATGTTAGGTCTGTAGTTCAACGAACACCAGGGCAATATGCCCGAAGTTCGGATAATTGAACGCCAAGGCCTTACGCCTGTAGTTCAGATAACGAACGCCAAGGCTTAAAGCCTGTAGTTCAGATAATGAACGCCAAGACCATGTTAGGTCTGTAGTTCAACGAACGCCAGGGCAATATGCCCGAAGTTCGGATAATTGAACGCCAAGGCCTTACGCCTGTAGTTCAGATAACGAACGCCAAGGCTTAAAGCCTGTAGTTCAGATAATGGAACGCCAAGGCCTTACGCCTGTAGTTCGGATAATGAACGCCAAGGCCTTTTGCCTGTAGTTCAGATAATGAACGCCAAGACCATGTTAGGTCTGTAGTTCAACGAACGCCAGGGCAATATGCCCGAAGTTCGGATAATTGAACGCCAAGGCCTTAAGCCTGTAGTTCAGATAATAAAAGCTTTTACATACCCTCAAAGAAGGCTGCACATAACTCAGGGCACCACTCACCACGCCAAGGCACCATATACTGCGCCGCTGCTTGTGTAGTTTTTCATAACTGCCGCTATGCAGTTTCAAGCTCATATTCTTCATTTGGTAGAACCTTCACAACTCTGCCGAACGTTCTCAGGAACCGGTGAATTTACAAAGGCCTCGACCTTATGTGGGCTCGGCCTCACCTGACCCTGACTCAAAACGCGTGACTGATACCGCGACCTATTATTACTAGAACGACGTCGCGATCTACGACTGGATCCGCCAGTCATATTTACTAAAACTACTCTGTTCTGTGGGCTAGAAGTTACTTATCCCACGTCTGATTTTATCAATCAGAAGCAGAAATTCTTAATAAAAAGAAACCACTTTGCTACGGCCTAACGCTAACGCAACACAACTGATGTGCACGCGACGAACGCTCGGAACTAAGTGAATGCATCGGCGGTCTAGCTGCCCTTTTATAGGCAGTGATTATAAGCAGTGATGAGGGTAGTTGTGTCGTCGTGGAGGACAATTGCTAACAATATATTTTTTTTCTTTTGTATACACCAAAGCTATCATATATATATATATATATATTACGAAGGTATGCACTTAGTAAGACCAGTAAAAGGTTTTGTGTTGCGTTTTATAACAAAGTCCCAAAGCAAATTACCGTTTTGCCGGATAGTAAGATCAAGCACTATGCACTATCCAAGCAGTTTTGGATGTCAAAAGGCTATTACAGAGTTGATCAATATGTGAAACCACGGTGATGTCTGCAAATGTTATGTTATTGTATGTTGTAAATGGTACCTACCTAAAAAAATATAATAATAATAATAATAAATTTTATTCGAAATTGTTTTACATGTTTTAAAATTGGTTTACACAATAAACAGAAAACACAAATATCACGCGATTTATGACCACCAGGCTGCCAAACTAAGATTCCCTATATCTTGGCAGCTGGCTTGTCTTCGACTAGGTATAGATGTGTGCTGTATCTGCCGATCCCACAATAGTGAAATGAAATGTAGAAAATATTACAAATTAAGAAACATGACACTTGTGTATGTATGTGCGTGAGTGAGTGTGTGTAAATGTAAGAGTTGCAGTGTAAAGCAAAAGTGTACAGTATATAACCCGATCGAGTTTCTTGCTGGTTCTTATCGATGACTGTGTTATTTTCCGAGCCGGTGGTAGTTTTGACACTGTCGACTAGGCTTTAGCGATTGTTAGTCCCACGTTTGGCTTTGGTCATAATGGTTAATCCTGGATCCGTCGGAGTTTTAGTGTTAGAGTTATTGTCCGAATGGTTAGAAACCACCCTCGAGCTTAGACTGCCGCTAAATAAAGGTTCAGTGTGAGTCTCTTGTTCTGTCATAGTCCTGGCTTCAAGTTCAGCAACATGGTTGTAATACTCCTGGTGTTACTGCTGTCCGTGGGAGACGGTAACCATTTACTATCAGATGAGCCGTCTGTCTGTTTGATGACCATTATCATAAAAAAACGACAACTTGATTCTTCTCATTTGTCACTTCGGTTATCATATAGTGTGGCGGAACATGCTGTGGCGATGCATTACCACACCAACATATGGTCAGACCTTCCGCATTGAACGTTTTACATACATTAAAACCTTAATGTCACTCTTTGACACAGTTATTACAGTTTTAAAGGTCTCAAAATGACATTTCGTTTCAATTTCTTGTCGGTAAAAGAAGCAAAAGCTTACACGAACCTATCACGGTGAAATTGACTATCAAGATTTCACGTAGCGGGCGAGAAATTTTCAATTAACGCCCCAAGCAGCTGTAACAAATTTACATTGTGCACGGCTTTGTTTCGTGATAATCCGGTTTGTATCGTAAATTACATTGTTTTGTTTGTTTATTTGCTTAGATTAAGGGTAATGATATCTTATTTAGTTTTATAAATGCGAATGTGAGTTTTTAATCTTTCTTTATAGTTTATTAGCTGACCCGGTGAATTTCGTATCACCTATACTCTGGAATGTTAGATGGCGTTAAAGTAGCTAGATTTTGAGATTTTTTGACAAACATTTTTTTTATCTTTCGTAAAAAATATATATTTTTATCCAATAAAAAGTATCCTATGTTTCTTCTAATACCTTTAAGAATACGTGTACAAAGTTTTGTGATGATCAATTAAGTAGTTTTCGCGTGAAAGCGTAACAAACATATTTATATTCATATTTATAATATTAATAGGGATACGTTAAGCGTTACGGCAATATCACCAGATGTTAAGTGACGACGTGGCCCAAGATAGTGGAGACGTTTAGACTAGTGGAGTGCTGGCTCTCAAGTATAACTGCCAGAACACAGCTATAGGCATTTGGTGGTAGATTTTCAATTTGAGGGTGATAGCTAACCAGGCGGACGGCAGAATAAACACTAACACCATACTATGGTTTCATCGCGATGTTTTCCTTCACCGAATTCACATTTATTCTACACGTCTACGCGGCGTCCGTTTTTAATAAAATGAATAGATTTTATTGTATTTCTTTCGTTATTTTCTTACTTTGATATTTCACGTAAATGACAGTTTTTTTTACGTGTAACCAAAAGTGAAATGCAAAAACGGGTGACAATTAAATTGGGGAAAATATAGGATATTTCGTACTATATATTTTTATATTATATGTAATGTTATTATGAAGTAATGAAATAACTAATTGTGTCGCTCTGAAAAAGAAGAGTTTTATTTGAAATCGTACATTTTTATATTTTCCATCACATTAGTAATAATCAATACACACAGTTTTAATTTACTATTTTTATATTTTACTAGTGACGTTAATATCTTAAAAGCTTCATACTAAGTTTATTCTTCTATATACTCCACTTTCTATAAGTTAGTTGCGAGAAAAAGTAGCCTATCGAGGTTTCATCTATGTCTATATCAAAATGCGGCGTAATTGATTCAGCGGTTTAGGCTTGAAAGTGTAACAAACAAATACTGCTTCACATTTATAACATTATGAGGATAAGTCGGTGTTGTTTTAATATACGTTATTTTGTGACATTGTCACCAACTTCTCTTGACTGTATGTATTGACAACACTTCACACGCTAAGAGAATGTGTGGGAAATTTAAACAAAGTATCATAAACTCTCGTTTACAATATATATATATATATATATAATTTGTTTTTATATATATTTTTTTTATTATATTGATTTTGTTATACAAATCACATAACGCGATAAAAAGTTTCATATAAAGTTTATCCCTATTTTTACTCTAGTTCCAATATGGTTTTCTCAAGAAAAAGTAGCCTATAACCATCCATGTTCCCATCTATCGTTGTGCCGAAATTCATCCTAATCAGTTCAGCGGTTTAGGCGCGAAAGCGTAACAAACAAACTCCCTTTACTATTATAATATTAGTATGGATAATCAGATACTATACACTACTGTACTGTGCTAAGATTTATAGGTTTGACAGTGGCAGACTGTCGTGGAGTCAGAAAGGTTTTTTTAAATTATTGTTAAGGTTTATCGTTATGGCCATAATCTCACTTGATATCAAGTGACGATACGGCCCAAGTTGGTAGACATGTTAAACTTGTAACGGAATTGGCTCTCAAGTGCAACTGCCGGAACACACCTATTGGTAATTGGCGGCACATTTTATATAGTACTGTCAAATTTATTAAAGGTGACAACTGAAGATTGTACGTTAATAAATGAGTTTAACGGACACTTTTAAATAGAAGAGAATTAGGTGATACTGCGCTTAGACGCTAAACCTATAAATAATAAAAAAGAGATACGCTCAAAAAAATAATTTCTAATTAACTTCAAAATGAAATTGGATATAGCGTATCAATTCATTATCTGTCATGCAGCCTTCGGTGTTGGTTTTTCTTGTAGTTATTTTTGCTTATGTCTGCGGACAACGGTATCCTAATTTTTTTGATAAGCGGGATCTAAAGGTATATACTTACATCTACTGTTAAAATATAAAAAAAAAACCGTAAAAACCGTAGTTGGTCTTGAAGTCTTGAAGCGATGATAGCTCAGTTGAAATGTTTACGGACGCCTCGTTAAGGGACGTGAGTTCGAATCCACTTCACCTACAACGAACTTGAGCCTTCGGTGAAGAAAAACATCGTGATGACACCATAGCATGCTGTTAGGGCGTTTTCCAAAGTCCACCTGGCTAGCTGCCACCTTCAAGTTGAAAATCTGCTGCCAAATACCGACAAGGCAGTTGCAGTTGAGAGTTAGTCCTTCCATTGGTTAAGCGTGTTCACCATCTTGGGCCGCATCGTCATTTAATATCAGGTGAAATTGTATCCATAAGGCTAAAATTTAACTATATATAACTTATAACGTATATAACTTATAAAAAAAATGTTTTAGTTAAGACCGCCCGGTGTTGAAATAAGTCATGGACTTGATGAAGATTTAGCTCTCTTGGTAAGTTACCTCATACTATTCAGACGACTATAGAGTGTATCCACTGGTATCAGTGTGGCAATTATGAATTCTAGAAGGAGAGTGTTTAGCTCAATGCAGGGTGACTAAATGGCGTTAGACTCGATTAACATCGCACTCAAAATGTTGTTTATTCTTGGTGTGTACCTGTCACCGACGGATTGGTTTTATGAGTTGATAGTAATTATACGTGTTAATTATTGAGAAAAGTGAATGTTGTACAGAGAGTGAAAGCTGGAATCGAAGAAGCTGAAAAAAATATATCTTTTTCAATAGTTTATAGGTTTACCGATATAACGACAATGTCATCTGATGTTAATTGACGATGTGGCCCAAGGTATTTGGACACGCTAAGCCTAGTGGAAGAACTGGCTTTCAAGTGTAACTATCAGAATATACATATAACTTGGCGGCAGGTCTACAACTTGAGAGTGGTAGGTTGGCAGATGGGTATTAGAAAAATTTCTACCATCATGCTACCCATTATGATGTGATCCTTCAAGGAAAGTCCAGGCTCTTTGTAACGATTCGAACTCATGTCCATTGGCGTGCCGTCCGTATTCACTACCGATTGAGCCATCTACGCATTATTTCTGGTATTATTGTCTCTTATGGAAGGAATGCAGGGCATCGTGTTGTTATAAAGTGGGTATTTGACATTTCCTCTCTTGCAGGCAAAATGTGTACATCAACGTTCTTTTAACAATTATCATTTCACACTTCTGAACGTATTTTGTGGTATTTTTCAGCCGGAAAGACTCACAAAAGCCGATAAAGTAAGTATTCGTAAGAGGTATGAATTTTTGAGTATTTAGAAATGATTCTGTGAATAAATTCATTTATTGTCGTGATCATTTTGACCATATTTCTGCGCATTCGATACCTATTAGCGTCAACTGTAAATAGATATAGAGTAGCCGCATATTATTCCAACATATGGACCGTTTATTTTGAAAGTGGTGTAAGTCCATTTTCTTTTGTTTCGAGAAAATTAAAGGTTACTATATTTGTTGATAATGCAATTTCATTTACCGACCGATTATAAGTTGTACAAATCATGGGATTTTTTTGAGAAATTAAGCACGGACTAGTTATATATAAAAAAATTACATTAAATTAAGCATGAATTACGTGATAGCTAATTTTTCTCAAAAATGGACTTACACCACATTCAAAATAAACGGTCCATATATGATGCTACCATTGACAAGATAGAATAAGAAGCAAATGTACGGATAATAATCACATCTGACGTCAACTTTGTAAATGTTTCAGAACTCTACCGCCTTTGTCCGTGAATATAGTAATCGGTTACAGACTTTTTTAAAGTAATACAACAAAGTCACAATGATGCGCCTTATGGCAAGAACGGTATAATAAAAAACATAGGTGAATTAAAAAATAATAATTAGGAACATGAGGTTTAAGATAATGGTAAAACATCCTTGATACATTATCTCTATGCTAATGCTATTATTAACACAAATTGTTGACATTGGTAAATGCATCTGCGACGAGAAATTAAAAGGAAAAAACCCTTGTGCGTGTTTCAGCGGTGGGGTGGTATTATTATATCTGTTGAGTATATTATATAGTTTATTGAGAAACTCTTAACATAGGTTGTTTTTTGTAGTTAAGGTTAACGTTATTGCCATAATCCTTATCTTAAGTGACGACACGGCCCGAGTTGATAGACACTCTAAACCTGTGGAGGAACTGACTCTCAAGTACAGCTGCCGGAACACACCTATTGGTATTTGGCGGCTTGTTTTTAACTTGAGGGTAGTTGTTAGCCAGGCGGGCTTTAGAAAAAGCCCTACTACCATCATGCAAGTGTAATTACGGGCATAATAATTCTAAAAACTTTATTCTATTAAATTAACTCATTTTGTGTTCATATAGTGGGAAGAATTTATATCAGAAACAGATAAATTGAAGGTAATTTGAACATATATTAATCTTAAATTCTTAGCTGAATTTTTTTCTAAGGAAACTTTGCATTAAATTCGAAGGTACTCGCTATTACCGTTAGATGGCACTTTTTTCACTTATTGTCAAATGTTATAATTTTTGGTCCGACCGAAACAGGAAGTGAACTGAAACCGAAACCGAACCTTCCGTTAGTCATTAGTAACAATATCGCATTTTCAACCCATATATATTTAAAAGGAATAATATCTTAAAATTTCAGGAGGAATATGAAGGAAAAGTTATGCCTAATGTAAGTTCCTAAAATGTAAATAGTGTGTCTAAGCATTTCTTGCTTTTGAAAGAACTTTCCATATCCTACATAAGTATAATAAAAAATATACACGTCCTTCTCTTTACGCCTTTTAAAAATTGAAATTAATAACCAATATTTATTTTCACTAAAACTAGTTTCGTTAAGTTATATTTTTTTGGCGTGTTTGAGAAAATTGCCAGAGTGAATGTTTGACATACGTGCATACACCGATATTCAAATGACACCACGAATAATCGAGGAAATATTTGAAATATTGGTGCTCGTGCTTCATATCAGAACAAATAAAGAGTGTTATCTATATTTAAATTACAAAGTGGAAAAGTTTGATTGTGGAAACGCGCTAATCTTAGAAGTTACCAACCGGATTTCAAAAATTATTTTTGTCTGTGATAAAAGAATCATTGAGAAAGGCTTTAGGCTATTTAATATCACGCTACCACCAATAGGAGTAAAGGTGTATTTTTTTATAGTTAAGGTTTAGCGTTATGGCCATAATTTCATCTAAACTTAAGTGACCATACGGCCGAAGTTGGTAGACACGCTAAACCTGTGGAGGAACTGGCTCTCAAATGCAGCTGCCGGAACACACCTATTTTTTAGCCTCCACTTAGATTTTCAACTTGAAGGTGGTAGCTAGCCAGGCGGGCATCCGAAAAAGCCCTACCACCATGCACCTATTGCTATTTTAACGGTAGATTTTCAACTTGAAGGTGGTAGCTAGCCAAGCGAGCATTTGAAAAAGGCCTACCACCATGCGATACCTACACTGCAAACTCAAGTGTTTTACTTTTAAACACATACAATGTTTTAAATCTTGTAGTCACTTTTTAAACATTTTATGGTGTTTTATGTAATGGAAACGTTTTAAGCGTTTAATTTTAATGCACAAAAGTGTTTTTATTAAAGCACTTAAAGTGTGTTCTGATCTAAAACATTTTAAGCGTTTTATAAATTTTTGATTAATACAAAATTAAAAATCATTAAATTATTTTTTTAGAATTATTTATTTATTTATTTTAAGTTTTAATGTATAAATGAATAGAAATTACATAATATTATAACAAATATTCTTAGGGAAATTTCTCTTGTACATGCAAATTACATTTTTGTTGTTTATAAACTATTGAAGGATTTTTTTTAAAGTATCTGTTGTTTTATACTTTACAAAAAGATAATCTTTAATTAAATTAAATGATAACAGAAAGAGAAAACATTTAAACAAAAAACATTTCAGATTCTCACATTCCAAATCATTTTTTTTTCTATTAAAACTTATTTGTTTTTCTTATAGTAACTATTTTATAGTATTCGTGTATCTATTAACGATCTGAGTCTTACATTAATAAACAAAGAAGTTAATTTTTTTTTCAATAAATTAAAATTAAATAAAATGCTTGGTAACTATCAAAGTAAAAATTAAGTCCAATACATTACTTATTTATTATATTTTTCTTTTTCTTCTCGTTTTCGAATGAACATCAACAAAACTTGATTTTTTTGAATCAGTGTTCCCAATACTTGGCTGTCGATGTACTCTTTAAGTATTGTTTAGGAAATACCGTGTCCCAAACATAATAAGCTGCTAATAAAGTAGCTACCACCTATGGTACTGTAGGACTCGAAATTTGAACTCTGACATTGGTATCAGCCACAATAAAAGCAGCGGTGATTTCTTTATTATCAGAGTATATAATAGCTTGAGAAGACTCGTTCTCTTCAGTCACAAGACAATCAGTAGATGAACGTGTCTGTAATAAAATAAGTATTTAGTAAGGTAAAAGACCCAGTTGTTGATATTAGCCTAGTTATTGATACTTAAAATTTTATTTTAATAAAAAAAAACAATAAATATATTTTTTAAATCATAAATTTTAAAATATTTGATTTTTTGAGAACATTTTATTTTTTTAATTAGAATAAAATTGCAAGTGTCGAACTACTAGGCCAGTGTCAATAACTGGGACCTTTAATATTTATATTCATAATATTTATTTGTTTACATACATATTAAAGGCACAATAAAAAATGATCTAGCTTTTTAAAGTTTTATTTTCTATACAACTTGAGTATTAATTAATAAATGTACTTTATAATAATAGAAAACATAATAAACCTTACTTGTTTGAAAGTAAACAAAGGCTTGACTTTTTTCTTTAATTTTCTGGTCACAGCATCATTTAGTTTGATTAAAAGGTCAATTTCAAAACCTCAGATCTAGAAAATTTAATTCATTTATTACAAATAATTTTAATAAATAATCATAAGTACTAAGAGAAAAAATATTTTTATAAAGAAAATATATTTGGCTAAAGAGATTTATGCTTAATAAATTCTTATCAAGAGAAATTCGTCAGCTGTTTTCAAAATCAAAATACATTTCGAAATAAAATATTTCAGTAGGAAAATTTCTCAAGTGAAAAAAATATAATATCTATAAAAAAGCATGTTCTTTCTTAATCTAATAAATATTTATTACCTGTAGAATTATTTAAAACATACGTTTCATTTGATATTTCCACTTTAGACATTTTCAGGACATGATTGATATTTGTATCTGCATTTCTTTTTTTATATCCTTTAATAAGAAAAAGTTTTTATCTTAACTGTAAGTCTAGTAAATGTACTATTATTTTTATTAGATTATTGTAATTGAATTATTTACTAATAAAAAAAATACTTACATAACCTTTCGGACCACCTTTTAGCAATGGATAAGCTGATACAATGGTGCTAGCAAGATTCTGGTAGTCAATTTTCATCGGCTGTCCATCAGTTATTTCCCATAAAAACGATCCCCAATGATAAATCAAATCTTTTTGTGATGCTAGTACTCCCAAATCTTCAATTTGAGACTAAAAAAAAATAAGTTAAATAAATAAATAACAGTTAGAAGCAATCAATAAATTACATATTAATTTTAATTGATGATGACAATAATTAAATTTGATTAACTTAATAATTAATTCAATTTACTAACCTTAGAAATTTTTTCATTTGATGCATCATCATTTGGATTTTCAATTAATTTTTCTGATCCTAAATCATTCAGCGGTTCTGTATATAGAATTTTATAAGGAAAACTTCTATCATTTCTTTCTAAAACATACGGTGCAGATTCAGGTGTTGGCAGTAAAAGAATATTCAACTTGTCTCTATCTTCAATAATGTCATCATCTTCCACGTCGATCCACATTGCACATCTTCATCATTATCTTTTTTTTGTACAACAATAACTTTATTTTCAATAAACTTTTTTAAACACGTATCGCGTTTACAAATGTCACGAATTGTTTCTCGTATCATGGCAACGTCAGAGACACTTGGATCACATTGAAACTTCACACATTTTAAACGCCCTTGCAAAGAACAAAAGACTTTTTTGTCCATTTTTGTATATTTTATTAATAAAGAAATTACTTTACATATATATACTCTAACGTATTTTATTTTTTAAATTAATTATTAGTAACAATACATTTTCATTTGTTATTAACACGATAAGGGTTAAACTTATTATGGAATGCTGCTTAAAAGCGGGAAAACAAAATAAGAACGACGTACGTGCGTGTGTGTGTAACAAGCGCCAGACTGTGAAGCAGCGTAGCGTCAATGTGTATGTGTAGAGATGTACACATAAACCGTTTTTTTTTTCTAGAAACGTTTTATTTGCTAATACCTGATTAGTTTTAAAACGTTAGAACGTATACTAAACGTTTCACAAATTAAAAATATTTTATTATAAAACAGTTTAAAGTATATTTATTGGTAAAACAGATAAAGAGTTTTAAAACAAAATACTAAAATGTTTAACATAATTTTATTAATCACTTAAAACGTTTTAAAACAAAACATTTAGTTAAAAAAAACACCTCAGTGTTTTGCTTTAAAACATTAAATAAAACACTTGAGTTTGCAGTGTATTGGTATTTTGGCGGCAAAATTTTTAAATAAGTTACAAAACGGACCAAAACATTATTAAAATAATGTTAAGTTCCACACGAACGAAGTTGCCGGCATAGCTAGTATATGTATGTGTGTATATTGTTTTATTATATGATGACTGATATTTATTGCAGCCATTTTTGTTTTGTTTACACCCAAGTATGTTTAAGGTCTTAAGTACTTGCACACCCGCGATTTTTTCGTTTTGTCTTTGTGGCTTATCATATACAGATCTGTAAAATATTTATGTAATTTATAGTTATTGCTTAATCTATACTATAGTCATGAAGAGTAAAAAAAGATTTGTATTTATGTTTGTAATGAATAAACTCAAGAACGAGTGGATCGATTTCAAAAATTCTTTCAGTATTAGAATGCTAAATTAGCCCTGAGTAACATAGGCTTTTAATGAAAATTATGAAATTAAATTTTAGTTTCACGCGAATGGAATCGCGGACATGACTAGTTACTTATATTTTTAAATTGTTTATGCAGTGGGAGAAAGACCGTGACAAGTGGGCGGTAAGATACTTATGATTCGAATTCATATAAAATTTATTTATATATAAAAATCTTGTTATGCCTGTAATTGCAAATAAACAAGAAATTTGAACTGACTAGTTTCTTTCTAAGAAATATGATTTATAAATAAATTAAAATGCAATTAGTTATACTAAAATAATTAATGTAATGTGGTTTACCTATTCTTTTTAAGGAAAGTTTATGTTTGTAACTGTTTGTTTTTTTAATAAAGACTTATTTAAACGATAATAATCTTTATTTTTCCTATTCACATTTTACAGCAATATTCCAGAGGTCTTGAGGATTATATTGTATGTATATTTTTTATTGTATATTAAAAAATATATATCATTTTTATTAAACCATTACTAAGATTATTAAATAAATTACATTAATACAATAATATTAAATGAAAAATTGACTTCAAAATAAAATATTACAATTTATTTGCTGTCTTTCTATATGCCTGAGTTTATATGGGCTGACCGAATGATATTATCTTATATTCATAAGTGCTGTTTAGGGGTTGAATTTTATTTTTAGTCTCTGAATTTACAAAATATAAAATTCAAAGTCCCTTTGACTATTTTTTACGAATTCCTGTATATTTCAACCGATTTTGGTGAGTTTGAGGAGTTTTTGGAGAATTTGTTACTGTTGGACCTTAGTTAATCCAATTCTATATTTTTACATAGTTAAGGTTTCAACACAATCTCACATGATGTTAAGTGACCATATTGCCCAATATGGTGGACACCACTACTACTACCACTATGCAAAAGCTTGCATATAGTTTGCTTTACTATGCTGCCCACAAATTAACCACATTGTTAGACTAACGAAATTATAATACTATCTTTCCAGCTAAGTCCTCGACCACGAGTGAGTAGAAATACTATATGAATACATTTCTGTAGGCGCGTTATAATAACTCGTTGAGAGTTAACCTTTAGCTTGGAAGGTCAGCCAACATAGCATATAAATAATTTGAAAGTACTACTTTTGCCATGTTTTATAGCATTCAAAGCAATTTAAGTCAAAATCATTAAAAATCTTTTGCTTTTCTCATATTTTTATAATTTTGTCTGTTATTTATGAAAAAAAAAAACATTTGTGCAATTTTTTTTATTTTGTCCCACAAGTTTTTCTTGACATAAAATGCGTACAGGTTTTTATCTTATATTAACGCGATTAAGTATAATCTTAGATAAATCTGTATTGAATTTAATATCTATAATAAAAGCTGAAGTTCATTCCTTTTAACTTGTTTTCAACACAGACATAATGAGCTATAATATACTCAGGATATATTTTAATTTGTTTATGAATTTGTTTTTTTTTTTCTATATTTTAGGGTATAAATCCCACTCCGCCGCCGCTACGCGGTATTCCCAGTGTTGGGGTAAGTGAAAATTTTACAAATCAATCCTTTATTTGTGTATTGGCATTACGAATATCAATTTTCAATTTTAAATATGCATCTCATAATCATACAAACAATAATAATATTGCAACACAAATTTTACTTTCAAAGGAAGAACGAGAAAAATAACTGTGCGTAGTTTTAATCATATTAATTGTCAAGTTTATCTTATATTTTGCAGCTGGAAACTTATTGGGGCGAGGAAGATATTGACAAGGTAAAAAGATCAGTTGAAGAGTTACAAGTATTCACTAACAGAAGAAGCCAATGGCTAGTTTAATATTTTGCTACTTAGTTGCGCCATCTAAATAGAGATACATTAAAAGCTCTTACTAGTATCCGAGTACAAACGTAAAGTGAGTCACTTAAAATCACATAAAATCTATACAAGATAAACAAAGTGATACTTGGCAGTGTAATTCCTAACATATGCTAACAACTTGTTAACGAGGTGTGAATTCTTTGAAGAATTACCTTTTTACAGGAACTTACCCAGTACAAAAGTTATGGTGTCCAAAACCAGGATCCTCGGTATACTCCAAAACCGGTCGGGTTCCGACAACCGGTGTGTATACTTATTTATCAGAGTGTATTCAAATTCATAATTCATTTTACCCCATTCGCAAACTGAGTCAGACAATTCCCACTAACAATTGCATTATCAAGTTGCCGTAACTTAGTTTATTCTGTACAGTTACACTGTAGCCAATACAATTTCTTGATGAAATAATATTATTCCCTTTCGCTCGGACTTTATTATTCACTAGCATTTGAACTCGACTTCGTTTGCGTGGAATTAAATCTTATTTTCTTATCCCCCAAAAACATGCAAGCCTTAGCTACGAATCTTTACAAGAAAGATGTTCACACGTTTGGCTAATAATTTAAAGATTGCTTGAAAATTTTATCAAAATTCGTCCTTCCATTTTTGAGTCCATAAGGAAGATACATACATACCTACACAGACTTTTGTTTATAAGAAAATAAACTGTGTTACTTGAAAGTCGAATACACCTTGTATTCTATACATAATATTATATAGGGAAAATGTCCTTCCCTTCACGCAAAATTACGTTAAAACTACTAAACTTATAGGGAGGGAGGACAACTTATCTATACCATTCGATGCGGGAACGTTCATGGATGGTTCTTGGTTACTAAATTTTTGATTCCGTTATTGCTTTCTAATTTTCTTTCGTTTAACTTTTGTATGCCTTTTGTGGCGGATAGGTGACGGACGGTACACATAAACGTATAACTAATATTCAGCTTACGTTTCTTTCAGTTGACTGGACACCAAGTAATGGAAATAGCTATGCAGAAACTATCGGTAAGACATACGTTAGACATCTAACCACTCATCATCAGGTTATTAAAATTACCGAAGCGATGATAGCTCAGTAGGTTGTTTATACGGACTCTGTGTCATAGGACGTGAGTGAGACTTGCAATGAAAAGCTTTTTCTAATGCTCGCCTAACTACCTACCACCCTTAAGTTAAAAATCTGCTACCTAGTGCCTATGGGTGTGTTCTGGCAGTTGCACTTCAGAGATAGTTTCTTTGCTAAGTGAAGCGTGAAGAAAAGCGTTTTGGGATTTGGGATTTTAAGATTGTGATCACAACGCTAAATCTTAACTATAAAATAAAGATGGCGATGTGACCGAGCTAGTGATTACGAGAAAGGACAGGAAAACGTCTGCTGGGCCAGGTATTACAACATAAAGTACTGTGATACATTTTTGTATGACTTGTCTATATATGGTTCATATTAATAACATTGCTTAATATTCTGCAGAAGTTAACCAATCCGGTGAAGGGAACGGTGATTAATCAGCCGTCGAGGACTTCCTTGCAATTACCTGCGCAAGTAAGGGTCAGATACTTATTTATTGATTTGGTTAAATAAAGCGGTTGCAAATGCGTCACATCACAGCAGAAATGTTAAAGTGCAGGATGGTAGAACTATTATTATACACCGATCGATGACTTAGGGCTTAGGCTTATTTTCATCGGTACTTACATCCCCCATTGGGGGTGCAGGAGATTTCTGTTCACGCATGCCAAAGGGTCCGCATGCGATAACCTTGCTAAGCTTTGACGTTTTCTTTCCTTCACCGTACATTTCTTTTATAAAAGTGGGACTGAGTGGACGTTATAGACGAGTAATAGAGTAAACCGGGTACCCGCACCACGCCTTATTTACACCAACCGATTAATTTCATTGCAAGTTAGGCCGTATGCAGAATACGTTATAAAAAATGAGTTAACGACCAGTAAAAATGGGCTCTTAGTTGGTTTTTCGGATGCCGCGTCAATGGCACATACATTTTCATATCCTTGTGCTAAGCGTGAGGTTTTGGTGAAGGAAAATGTCGTGATAAATCTTTAGGATTTAATTTTTTTTTTATGTAATTGCGGGCAAACGAGCAAGAGTGTCACCTGATTGTAAGTCATCACCGCCGCTCAAGAACACCTACAACACCAGATTAATCGTAGGTGCGTTGCCGGCCTTCATAGGAGGGACTGGCTCTCAAGTGCCACTGCCGGAACAGACCTATTTTTTAGCCTCCACCTAGATTTTGAACTTGAGGGTGGTAGTTAACCAGGCGGGAATTAGTCAAAGCCCTACCACCATGCTATGGTTTCCTCACGATGTCTTCCTTCGCTGAAGGCTCAAGTTCATTGTAGGTGGTTTGATTCGAACACACATCCTATGACGCGGCGTTCGTCCACACTACCGGTGAGCTATCATCGCTTCTAATCTAATGACCATCAAGAACTTGAAAATCTGCAGAAAGTTCCAGTTGCTCTACTAGGCTTAACGTGTTTATTGTATTGAACCACATCGTTACTAACGGTCAGGTGAGATTGTGCCAATAACGATTAATATATAAAAAAATTACACCGGTTAATTGTGACAAGACTGTCCTATTGTGCAATTAGTGGACCATACAAATTACGAAAGATATTTTTCAGTTAGACACAAACATCGTACATTTGACAAGATCCAAAATCTCATATCTCTAATGTACAATAACACAAACCCTTCTAACGTGAACATTGTAGTGAAAACACTACTATTTAGTAATAGATTTGGTGACAGCAGTACTATAGTAAAATCTTAAATAATTTAAATATTTTCAATTACAGATCACACGAACGCCGGGTATAATCGGACATAATGCTTCGTACAATAGGAACATGCCCGGTGTAGTATGTTTACTTGGCAACTAATTATCTGCTACATAGTCATATATATTGTTTCGTAAAGATGTTTTCTGGTAGAATTGCCATATCTCTCTTAACTCTTTATAAAATTAATAACTGAAATATGATTTTGAAGCCTATATTTTCTGCTATTAACGAAATATAAGCAAATAGTTGAAAATTATTATATACTACATATAAAACCTTGATTGTATTGCTGCAGATTATTGCAGGCCTCATAACGTGAAGTGTTTGAGGTTGTGCATTACTCTCAACATTGCAAAGATGAGCAATTTTCGATCATGATGATGATGATGAAATGATCCTTATTTTATATCTTTTGTGTGTTTACGGCATTGCAGATGTTTTATTATACTTACACTATCAATCGAGATGATTATTAAATTAAAATTTTATTATATAATAAAATAAAAAGAATAAATTATTTCGTGGGCATTCGTATGTCTGTGTGTATGGGTGGGTAACAATTACGCCCAAATAACTGAATGTATTGGGACCATTCCTTTTTTAATAGCTTCAGAATGGATTACTATCTATTCTATATGAATGCTTAAATCTATGTCACTCAATTACAATTACGTTATAAGGCGTGTATTTCAGATTTTCTAAACAATCTTAATGCATTCTACTTACATAGTCTAACAACATCTAAAATATATAATTAATTACTTTTTTTAATGTTAAAATTGCCTATATGATGCTTGTTTGTGATTGTTTGTACTTTGTGAATATAGTGAAAGTCTGTAATTGGTTTTAATTTAGAACTTACAAAATCACTAATAGACATACAAAGAATTTTATATATAACGATTGTAAATAAATTAAAAATATATTCTTAGAGCATCATATCGGGGCCGCATAAAAGTGTCCCCAAAATACTAGCAATATTGATAGGTTGTATTAGAAATTATAAAATTATTTTTACTTTAGATTTTGTTTAAGAAATCGGATGACCTAATGAAAAGTTTCGTACAAAGTTCTTTACCCCGATTCCAGTTAGTTTTTCGCGACAAAAAATATCTCTATCTCGCCTATATCGCCTATCTCCGTCTCTAGGTTTCCATCTATCTATATATCAAAAGACATCTTTTTATTTTCGAACTGGCATACTCTGTTAGCCTTAATGGCTTTGACAGCCTCACCGAAACTTTTGGGGCGAGTGCCGACGGCACCAAGTTACGAGACAGTAGGTGCAAGGGTGCCAGAATAGCTGAACCTCGGCTTGGGCTGCTGCCGGAATGTGAACAAAGATTCGCGAGCCTAATTAATCGACAGGTCCTAACTTACTAATTTAATGATTCTACACAACTTTATCGGGCAAGCTGCACAAGGGCCGCGGGGGTAGTCCTTTACAGAATCGTGTACTTAACGTGTGGATGTGCATGATTGGTATGCGGTGTGATGATGTGTGTATGAGCACTCTCAGTGATGTAGAATGTAACTGTATCGCGCGAGCAGAGTTACTCGAGGACACCTTTACGTAGGATCGAACCTAAGCTCAAGCATCTGCGGCTGGAGACCGCGGCGAGTACAAAATTCATCACAATCGATTCAGAGGTTTAGATGTGAAAGCGTAACAAACAAACAAACTTACTTTCGCATTTATATTATTAGTATGGACAAGTATAAAGTAGTATAAAGTGTTAGTAAGGATAAGCATGATTGTAAATCTATAATTCAGTTTGCGCTGAACTAGTAAAAAAAATTTTTTTTGTTATTAAAATTTGTACTTTTATTAGGAACTAAGCCCAGTAAATTTTGTATCACCTACAACGTTTTTGGGTTTTAGTGATACGAGCGAAACGATTTATTTTGTTATATATAGATATCCCACAGTCTTCTGTGTCATTCGCTCACTCGTTTTTCTGAGTTCGCCCAGATTTTTTTTGATGGTTTTGCGAAATTTTAGGGTTCGCCCTGAATGTCTTTGGTGGTCATGCGAATTGTTAGCGTTCGCCCAGAATTTTTTTATTTATAACCACCCTAAAAAAGAGTGACGAAGAAGTATTGCGAGTCATCATTGAAAACAAACAACGGGTAGTGATTGAAAAATGATAGAACAAGATTTAAGATGAAAAGATGCCGCTATGGTTTTATGTATTCAAATTAGAGCTAGTAACTCAGTACGAACTAAATTTGCAGGATGACTACGGCTCTCCTGTTCGCTGGGTGCCATATAATTCGGTAAATTCTTAACACTGATTGTTATTCTTTATTTATACATTACTAGTTGTGTCCGCGACTTCATTCGCATGGAGCTAAAAATTATTCAATATTTTTTGTTCTTCTTGAAACTTTTTATTTTTGTACCAAAAATAAAAAAAATGCGATCGGTAATTCCTAAGATTAGCGCGTTCAAACAAACGAAAATTTTTGATCTATAATATTTGTATAGATATAGATAAAAGAAGTATTTCTATGTTCAGATCAGTAGGCATCTATTCTATTCTAATTAACATACCAGCAATTAAGGTACTTTATCTTTATATACAACTCGCAGATTTGGAAGACAACGTTCTTTTCCACAGATTTCGAAAATTAATTTTTTTATCCTAAAAACGCATTTTTTTATTAACGTAATAAATAAATCAACTTATAGACTTCCTTTCAGCAATGTGTAAATGAACTACCTGGGTTCAGGCCAAGGCGACAGGAGTGTGTGGAGAGACTCGTCGTGAAACAAGCGCCTTCAAATACCTCTCAAATGTCGTAAAATACCTATCAAAATCACTTTAAAATACATCATTCTATGTATATTTTCTTCACGTTAAAGATACGTTAGCGATCTTTGCAAGGCAACTCGGTTAGAGGTACCTACTAATATATGTTCGTTGGAATTACTCCGGACACTATCATAGCTACCAGTCCATACCTTTATTTTATTTGACAGAATGACACGGACGACGGTTTGGCGAAAGTAACTGTGAGTAAAATATCTGATATCTGTTCACATATAATATGGAATTTGTTTGTTGTATTACTTTGTATTAAATATAATAGATTTATCAGATTTTGGTAAAAATAATTAATACCTACGATAATATTTAACATTCAACAGATTTGTTTAGCTTTTAATTACTAATACTCTAACACATAACTAGTTCAGATACTAACAACACAATAGGAAACTGTTATCAATGCTAAGTATATATAAGTCCATATAGTAAAATTTAATTAGGTATTACAAAATCCAAATGATATGTCCTATTTGTAAGAAAAAACATTAATTTTATTTCGGTGCAAGTTGTATCTAATTAAAGAATTTTAACTAACACGTAGGGCATGACATCTATTAACAGACTATACATAATTAACTTAACTATTGGAGTTTTTTGTGAGATTATTCTGTCATGTTGTGATTTTAATTTTTATGCTTAGTTATTTAGACCTGTATTGTGTACTATAGGCGACTATTTACGTGATATAGTGCAGCTTAAGAGCATAAGTGAAGTGAATTATGAATAATCAATCAGAACATTAGTTGTCTCAAAAACTCCCAAGAGAGCTTCAACAAGAGAGTCGCTATCTTGTTGAAGATAGTTCCATCGGTCCAAAATGCCCAAATCTTATCACTCGAAAATAGCAGTAATAGTCTTCAAAGTGGACTGAGTTGCCAAGAATAAAAAAGAAGAAGAACCTGAATGTTTACGTTTTACGTGCATGTATAATCTAACATGTAAATGGGGTTGCCAACTTTTTTCAAGAAAAAATATATATTTTTTATGTTGTTTTAAAAATATAGAACCTTTGAGAAATTAAGAGGATAAATAACATATATTTATTTTTCATCGTTTATTTTACTATTTTATTTTCCATTGGACTTATATTAAAATAATATGACAACCCATTTTCAATTAAATTAAGTAATGGTCAGATCTATATTTCTTTCTTATCGCTATTTAACGTTTATGACTGAAAGAATTATTTATGTTAACGCAGAAGTAAAATATTTAAAATATCGACAATTGAATCAGCATTGAGAATATAGTATATTTTCTATATTTTTTTTTTTTATATTATGTAGTACAGTTGCCTAAAATATACTGAAATACTATATTTTATAATACTGATAAGAGTCCTACATATAAATCAATGCTATTAAAGTTATACATAGGTACTAGACTTTAAATAAATTGTGAACTTGCGTTCGAAATATCAGTACATATTAGTTAGTTCAAAGAAGCATGAATAAAATAATATAGAACCTAATATTTTGAGAAATGTTGAGGTTTTTGAATTACTTTATGCCTATTACATAAATATATATATGTCTCGATGCGAAGGTAATGTACGCTTGATTTACATTTCATATGACAGAAAGTTAAGAAGAGTCAGGACTAATATAAAACGTGTTTACTCAGGCAATATTTGATATGTATCCCGATGTTTGTTCACTCCTTTTTAATGGAAAAGTATCGGTAAACGGTACACGAAGATTGGTAATGGAATATTTTCAGTAGGAGATTGAATTTTTAGATAAATACGAGCTTTTACCGGCGGCTTCGTTCGCTTTAAATCGATTTTGTCCAATGAATTGGAAGACGCAATAAAAAGTTTCATATCAAATTTATCCCTCTCTTTACCCCACCTCTAATAAGGTTTTCGCCAGAAAAAGTAGTCTATCACTATTTTTAAGGTCCCATTTATATCAATACCAAAATTCATCATAATCTATTCTGCGGTTAAGTGGAAAAAGCGCAACAAACAGACAAACTTTTTTTAGCAAATATAATACTATTAAGGATTATATTATTACTAGATTTTACGTGCGGCTTCGTTCGTGTTAATATAGTTATAGTTTTAGGTTTTATAACTAAGTCTCAAAGCACGCCAGCGATTTGCCGGATGGTAAGTTTAGATGTTATGTCAAGCGGGTTTTGATGGCTATTACAAAGTGGATCAATATGTTGTTCATGGTGATGTCTGGAATTGAAACCCCTCTCTGTACATCCGCTAAAACTATTGCAAATGTTTTATAATTTTTCCTTGTTTAAATATGTACCTACCTTAAAATATACCTTGCCGGTTTTTCTCGATGACTGGTTAATTTTCCGAACCGGTGGTAGTAGTTTTGACGTTCACAAGCGCCTTCTCAGTGCTTAAAAAGTTTCATTTGAACTGATCACACGAATTTAATCACCACAGGATCTGAGTACGGGAAGGAATCGACAATTCTTGATCGATGTAAGTTTTTGAATATGATAATAATTTCTTTTTCTTATTATTTTTATCAAATGGCCATGTGTGCGCACACAACTTTGCCAATGTCATGTAGGTAGAACCATAAAGATGGGGATTATATCAGACAATTCTTTCCCCTAAAAACTGTATCCAAACGAGGCAATCCACAAACAAATAGACAAACTACATAACACATGCAAATTACATATAAAGTCTAGTGTTAAGTTACAAAAATACATCACAGAAGGGCATTAATGTCTTAAAGTTTAATTTTATTATTCCTAATAAAACTCAATAAGCATTCTGCAACTAAGTGATTATTCATAACAAGAGTTAGGAGACACATAATTTTATTAGGACAAGGAATAGAAGGAGGTGACACTGAATCGAAGTACACTAATGAGTTTTCGGCGGGATCTTGATCTGTCATGTTGTGATTTTTATTTTTATTCATAGTTTTTTAATTATAGGCAACATTCTACGTAATGTAGTGTAACTGAAGAGCACAAGTGAGGTTAATTATAAAAAATCATTCGGATCATGATACATTAGTTGCCACAAAAACTCCTAAGAGAGCTATAACAAGGAAGTCGCCAGTCGTTGTTGAAGATGGTTTCATCTACCCAAAATTCCCAAATCTTATCACGTGAAAATGGCAGTAATCTCTAAAAAAGACTAAGTTGCCAAGAGAGAAAAAGAAGAAGTACAGTAATTAAGATTGACACATGTCAAATTGACATTGACATTTGTATATTGACATTTATACTTTTTTTTTGTTATGTGCACTAATGTGTGGTAGTTGTAACCAATCGATGGATATAGTCTTAAATAACTATTATAGATACAATTTATTTTGTTCATATATTTGATATATTTCATAAAAAATATGATATTTAAAAATAGATATTATGTCACGATGTCCGAGTTAAACTCCGAAAATATTTCACCCATTTTAATGAAATTTTTGCAAAGTAGGGCAGGTTTTTTTCTCTATAAGTAATTCTAACGCGATAGGTGTATTCTTTCTGTGACTTTGGCAGTTTGTATTAAATGTCCTCCCTTACATTTTAAGGTTTTTTGTACCTTAATAGCTGTTTGAAAGACAACTTGGCCACGGGTACAGGAGAATTAATGAAAATTAGTTTTAGCTTTAAGACTGATGAAATATATAAGTTTTAATAAAATTGTTTCAGGGTGTCGTATTTGTCCCGGTTATTGACACGAATATTCTTCGTTTAGAGTATTCGGTAAGTTATAACCAGACGGTATATCACTGGGAATCATAAAACAGTGTAGGACACTTATCTATTCTCTCTCATAAGCTCATATAAGCTTGAAATTTGGTATGGTTTTTTTATAGTCAAGGGTTAGCGTTATGGTCGCAATCTCATGTGATGTTATGCGACTGTGGGCACGCTAAGCCTAGTGCAGGGGTTGCCTCTCAAGTGCAACTGCCAAAACACACCTATATGTATTTGGAGGCAGATTTTTACCTTGAGGGTGGTAGCTAGCTAGGCATACATTATAAAATCCCTACCACTATGCAATGGTTTCATAACGATGTTTTCCTTCATCGAAAGCTCAAGCTCTTTTTAGATAGATTCGAACTTACGTCCCCTGATGTGGCGTCCGTTCATACTACAACTGAGCAATTATCGCTTAAATTGTTCATTAAATACTTTAACTTTTTTGGTACTTTGTCATTCTATATATAACGTTATGTCATACATTTTTTTTCTATTTCGACATTGTTCATAGAATGTTATCCCATACGTTTTTTATTTTCTCATTATGTTAGCCATTTGTTGAAAGACAACTTGGCTAGGGGCACTGTTTTGCATCTGTTTATTTATCTACAGATTTATTGTTGAAAGGCTGTCAGTAATTACACTAACAAGAATGAACAGAGGGGATAAATCTTATTTAATGTATAAGAATAATTTATTTTTAATTTACAGACGGATGCTCCTACTACGGAGACGGTACAGGGCATTACACCAGAAACCTCGGCTATACGAACTGTTGTCAATAATGTTGATCTTAAATCAGTTGACGATAGAGATTGGCTCGCTTTCGAAACCGTTTTGAACGAGAAGCATTTGCAGGAACAGGTAATATTTTTTTATAAAGTTTGAATGTAACTAATGGAAATTTAGTAAAAGTTACATAATTTGAACTAAGTGTGTTTGCGACTTCGTTCGCGTGGTTGGCGAAAACTTAGATCAGAGTACGGTCAATATCCGTGTTACACACTTATTTTTTTTTATTAAGGTTTTAGCGTTGTGGCTATAATCTCAACTGATGTTAAGTGACGATACGGCCCAACTTGGTCGACACGCTAAACCTGTGGAGGAACTGGCTCTCAAGTGCAGCTGCCGGAACACACCTATTGGTATTTGGAGGCAGATTTTCAACTTGAAGGTGGTTGCTAGTCAGGTGGGTATTAGAAAAAGGTCTACCAACATGCTATGCTTTCTTAACGATGATTACCTTCACCGAAAACTTAAGCTCATTGTAGGTGGTTATAATTACGTTTATGTACAACGCCATCAAATGGATATGGAGTTCAACTGTCAACATCAGGTTTATTATGGTGTTGCAAGTAACTGAATTGCGTGCTCGAGAACGCTTTTAACTAATATTTTCTAATATCTCTTTATCAAGTGAACCGATTGAGATGAAATCAAAACCAAGTAATACTTAAAGTTGTTTACAATTTTTCCGTATAAAAGTTACTTTCATAGGTTTCATACATTTAACGTTATGCGTTCACAGATAAACAGACAAAAATTGTAAAAATGCTGGAAGTGGCTTCCGTTCGTCGTTCTTTAACACTGTGGCTATTTTTTTTTTTCAAATATTTTCGTTGTAAAATAACGACTTTTCTACATATTTATTATATGTATAAATAGAAAGTACTAAAAGAAGATTATTTATTATGTGTAACACATATTAAATACTTTTTTTTTAGTGTGATGGGGATGGTTGTCAATCTAGAGTAAGTATTTATTTTTTTGTTTGCTTGTGATTTTAGACCCTTTTGTTCTCATACCCAGTATACATGCAACATCGGGTAGCACTATTTTTTTTTTATTTTTTTTTTTTTTTTTTTTTTAGTTCCTTTGACGCTCATTCTCGTCAACTTATCAGGGTGGGACTATGACCATATCTTACAGGCTTTTTCGTAGATGGTTCTAGGATTTATTTTTGTATTCTATCGTATCTTTGACATTTTTTTTATTTACTTTTATATACATTTTAAAGTAGCCAATTTATACGCAGTCGAAGTGGGAGCGAGAGGTATACCAGTATAATCTCTCTATAATCTACTAAAATATCTTGGCCTGTTTAGGGCTGCAGTAAGTTCTATATTAGAACGTGTCTAAAGTTGCGCTAGCAGGTTCCTACCAAATATGGCTGGGCAGGAAGAGAAACACGAGCAGTGATGGCCTTTTAAGTGGGACCTTAAACCTACAGCCCTGTCAAAAGTCTCGGGAACTGCTCAGAGTTTCACTCCCACACGATGGATCCGGCACTCGAACGGTGAATCCATAGACAGCTAAGAAGTTCGTCTCTCCCTCCAACTTGACCATGGCAGTAATTATCTACCTTAATGTACTAGTAATGAACTTAATTGCTAAGTTAGAAGAAAATTGTATCGTCGATACTAAACAAATTGAACAGTTATATACAAATATAAAAGTATGATATATTTGTTCTATAATTCCATGAATTTCAGTGTAATAATTATTACAAAACGTTGTTTAAGTGTCACAAAACGGGATGCGAGTCAAAGGTACGTATGTTTTTATCGTATATCCCTCTGTGCAATGGCCTTTGCCAAAAGGCCCTAGAAAAATATTTACTTAACCAGCGAACCACGGTATACGCTCGGATTAACTTGAGTGTGGTAAATTTTCATTAGAAATATCGTTTGGAAGAGTTTAGATAAGTTGTTTTTATCTTTATTAAAATTATAAAGTGGCTAAGTATATTTGTCTTAGTCTTAAGCTTACGAACTACCAGTCCGGTTGCTGCTGAAGACCACTCACTGCTTTTAAGGGATTTTTAAAACATACCGCCACTCGATGCTGGAACAAAATTCCATCGCCGTTGCGAAATAGAATTTGTAAATTTAGTTTTAGATATCATTGAAAACACCATTTGTTATAGTTGCAAAAAAGAGTAATTAGAATAAAAAGGTCTTAAACTTCCACTACAACGCATTTACACTCCAGTATATATCGGAAGCTTATACTCTAGCAAGTAGCTGAGTATTGGGCTGATTTTTGGATATTTAATAACATTTAATATGTGTTTGTTTCGTATTATCTGATAATAATGCAATAGTACATTTCTTTCTTTCTTTTCTTACAAAACATATTTTTGTATCAGATAGAGGAATAATTCACGTAGGCTTTAAATTAACATTACGCTACCACCTACAGGAGCAATGCTGTATTTATTACAAAAAAAAAAAACAACAAAACCGAGCAAAGATAATTAAATAATTTTAAGTTCCACGTGACGTAATCTTAGGCACAGCTAGAATAGCATAAAGTGATGATACTTAACTTGATCATAATCAGAATGTTATACAAAAAAAAAACTGACCACCGAACGAATGAACCAGCATGTTACCTGATGTTAAGTGATCATCGCCGCCCATGGACACCCACAATACCAGGGGTATCGCAGGTGCGTTGCCGGCCTTTATTGGAGGGACTGACTCTCAAGTGCAACTGCTGGAATTTTCAACTTGAGGGTGGTAGCTAGCCAAGAGGGCATTAGAAAATGCCCTACCACCATGCTATGGTTTCCTCACGATGTTTTCCTTCACCGAAAGTTCAAGCTTATTGTAGGAGTTTGGATTCGAACTAACGCCCTATGACGTGGCGTTTCAATACGTTACCAATGCGCTGTCATGGTATGTTATTTAAAAAAAGTATATATTTTTTTTAACTTTTTTGAAATGGTTAAAGCTTTGCTCCTATTGGTGGTAGCCTGATGTTAATAGGCTGAAGCTTTCTTCAATGATTTCTCTATCAAATACAATATCTTTGTTAATACTTGTAGTTCCTAAGATTAGCACGTTCAAACAAGCCAACTTTTCCGTTTTATAATATTAATATAAATATCTAGATACGGCATATGCGCTCCGAAATTGGCACATTGATTTTGTGTCATTTGGCACACTCAAACCTCAGTACCGCGACAACGTTCAAGTAAGCGTGTTGTCTTGATATATGAAGTGCCCTAAAACAACAAAAAATACTCTCGTCTAAAATGCTACGTTGTACAAACTATACAAACAAAATTTGTAAATTCCATTGATCACATTACATTTTATTCATAATTAAGACAGTTTTCATTTAGAATTACTTTGTACCATACTATATGCCCATCCGTAAAATGTTCTGTTACAAAACATAACTTTTATAGTTTAGAAGATACATAGAAGCAAATGTATAGAAATGTATGTATTTGTTTGTTTTGGTATAAGCACACATACTATCATATTTCTCCATTTTATTCCAATATTATTATGTCTGCATGAGCGTCCTTCTTGTAACGTGTGTTAGTAAAATATTATAAAGGTAAGATACATTTAAGTGTTGTGGCATTAAGCTCACTTATGAACATAATAAAAGTGTTTTTTTTTTGTTTATGTTGTTCGACACGGTGACTGCACTGCACCTGGTGTTAAGCACAGTACAATCCAATTCAGAGCCGTCTGATATTGAACCAAAATTCAGTTCCAGTCTCCGTTGTCATGCTGGCCTGCTTAGGTACCTTTTCAAGCCTCTTTTGAAGAACCCAATATCATGAAAAGGAGGGAGCACACTGACAGGAAGACGGTTCCACAACTTCACGGACGACGAAATAAGAGTCGGAAAACTTATTTGTTCTAGAAAGTTCGTTATGTTCATTCAATCATTATATTAGCTAAGCGATGATAGCTCAGTGGTAGTGTGCACGACTTCGCGTCAAGGGACGTGGGTTCGAACCCAAGCACCTACAATGAGCTTGAGCTTTCGGTGAAGGAAAACATCGTGAGGAAACCATAGCATGGTGATAGGGCTTTCTCTAATGCACGCCTGGGTAGCTACTACCCTCTAGTTGTGAACCTGCCGCCAAATACCAATAGGTGTGTTCCGGCAGCAGCACTTGAGAGCCAGTTCCTCCACAGGTTTAGCGTGTCTACCAACTTGGGCCGTATCGTCACTTAAGATCAGGTGAGATTATGGCCATTACGCTAAACCTTAAGTATAAAAAAATAAATAAGAAAAAATATATATATTTTAAAATATCATTGGTATTAGAACACTTTACTATAAAATATAATAATAGTACTGTATCTTTGGAGACACCGGTCTAGAGTATAAATAAGTCTTTTATTTCTTCTTATTTGGCTACATGTGTGCGGTCACAATTTTGCCAATGTCACGTACGAAGTTTTCATTTAATTAACGTTTTGATATTTTCCGAATGGTTAGACCACCCTCAGGTTTCGATTACCGCATAATACAGGTTCAGTATGAGCCTTTGTGTTCCGGGATAGTAAACGAGAACCATTCCTTTTTCGCAAGGTCAGCAACATGGCTGTAATGCATCTGGTGTTGCGGCTGTGTTTAGGCGACGATAACCATTTACGATCAAATGGGCTGTTTGGTTGTCGTTTGTTGTCCATTAGCATAAAAAAATATTAACAAAGCAATTTGAGAGCAAAAATCAACAGTCAAAGAAAAACACTCGATTTTTTTTATATAGATCAAAATATAATATATTTTTCATCATATTAAAATTAATGTTTACTTATTAGTGTTCAGGTGATACTTGTGCCTCTGGGGTGAGTGTTGTACGCTTTGTTTATTAATAATTTACTTTTTAATTAGGTTTGTTAGACTGTGTTTTGATTTTAATTAAGATTCCCTTGGGAAATCTTGTTTACATACTTTTAAATTAAATAGAATTGAATTATGAATCATAATGTATTAAGCTTAATTTACTTTTGTTAACATTTCTTTGTTTATTTAATGATTTTAGTGCGTCGGATCTTCGTGTACCGCTTATGTGAGTTTCAATTAAGAAAATATTGTAATTGATTAAATTAAAAATTATGGGGTGGATTCGGAATTAGAAATAGTTAGATATACTGAAAATTACGAGTGCCTAGACAGTGTAATCCTTATATTTTCTTAATATTATAAATGCAAAAGTGGGTTTGTTTGTTTGTTTAACGCTTAAACTGCTGAATCGATTGTGATGAAATTTGGTATGGTGATAGACGGTACTTTAAGAGACGGTGATAGGCTACGTTTTTAGCGCAAATATTATTGAAATTGAGGTAGAGATGAATAAACTTTGTGTGAAATTCTTTATTCCATCATACAATTTAACAAAATCAATATTAACATGAGTGAGGCTAAGGATAAAATCTTGTTCAAAATAAAATGTGTACATTTCAGAATGGATGTACGGTCTGATACGCTCGAAGAAACAAATATATTCTTACTATTATAATTCTAAAATAAAATATGAATAGCTTATTTATTTGAATTCAAAATTCTTCAAGGATTTAATTGTGATAGTATAAAACTTTGCTGGTTAAACACAAATGGTTTATTCGCAATTCATTTCGGAGCCTCTGTGCCGCGAAGCAGTATTGCCAGTAGGACGAATTTACTTGTGTCTAGTACCGGAAACCATTCAGAGATGGCGGTGTACTCAATATCATGTTTGCCAATTAATTTTCTGTAAATATTTTCAAAACCCTCTGCGAAGGCATAAATCGGTATGTCCTGTTGGCGTAGTGGGTAAAGCAGCCGCCTCACTACAAACAACTCTCCAAAGTACTATGAGTTTAAAGCCCACACAGCATAATTGTATTTATAAAGTTCTTAAAACATTACATTTTACATTATAATTTTAATAAAAACATAAACTAAAATGCACCATCTTTTCTATTCTTGTTTAGAAAAACTTTCAGGTTTTGGCTTCTTAATGAATGGTTTTTATGCCAATGACACCAAGTTCGCCCTAATAAAGTCACCGTTATATATATATATAAAAAAATGAACTATCATCCCATATCCTTGCAAACCCTATAGATTTGCATGATATTCATGAATCTATAGGGTTTGCAAGGGTATGGGATGATAGTTCATTTTTTATTCCAACGGTTTGGGGTAATAGCGTATAAATTTAGTTTTGACTTGATGAAATGAATTTCATGCGTGTATTTGATAAAAGACTTAATACAATCTAATAATGTTGTAATATTAAAAAACTATATGCTTTATTAGTGTACAATACAGTCGGTTATAATTTACAAGTTCTACCACCCTGTAGTGGATACAAATGGAAGAATAGTGGATATTGGTAATATTATTAATAGTACCGGGGTGACTGAGCTTAGATTGGTATTTTAATTTTGATTGTGTTAATTTAAAACGATATATATTAAGATACAAATTACATATTAATTAAACATACATATTTTACAATGTCACACATGAATTAATTATTTATTACTCATTTTAATATAATCAAATATTTTAGTTCTCGTGGATCTAAATTTATTTAATCTCGCGCTGCCATTCAACTTACAGAAAATTTGATATACTTAATTGCTATAATAAAACTGCTCGATGATACAATTTATGAATTTCTTAGTGACGTTTTAAATTATACGTCGTAATTTAGACGTGATGCGTGCATATACAAATACAGAAAGGCATATATTTCTAAAACTGACGTTAATGTATTTTATTATTTTTCGTTAGCGAGTTGCAATATTTTGTTCACATAAATGTAAAACGTATATACACGTTAAATATACATTCTTATGCTTATGATATATGTTATTTGTATAATAATATATTTTTTGTGTTTGTTTCAGTGTAAAGGACCTGGTTGCTTCTCCATGGTATTTCATAATAAAATATCTATATATTTTACTATATGTATGTATAATTGTCATAATTATAATATATAAGTGATTAACCTTAGACAATGGGGAATAAACATATAGGAGTGGCGTAGAAAAAAAATGGCGGTCAATAGCTTACATTTCTATTTTGGAGGGTAGAAGTAAGGAGGACCATCTCAATGTATTAAAAAGTGTCCGTGGAAAGGGAGCAAATGAAGACGGCGCTACAGTAGCAAGTGGATGAAATTTAAATTTTAAATACCCCAATTATTTGTAAATAGCAAATAGAAAATAGTATTAAATAAGCAATGAAATAAAATAAAAAAATTGTAAAAAGCAAATTATCAATAATTTATCATCATAACTGCCAAATTCATATCATTTCCACTTCCTACACTAGCGCTATTTCCGTGAGTGTTTGAACAATAATTTTGCTGTTTACAAGTGGACATTTTTTCAAACAATCCCACATACAAGACTGTTCTCCTTAGTTCTACCCTCTATAATTTCTATGTATGTACACATATGCAATAGTATCAGTGATCACAGATACTAATGCAAAGAAAATAAATTTGTAATCTAATAATAGTTAAAATTTCAACCGTCAGATGTCATGACCCAATTGGTCAGTTCTCAATAAAGTTACTTTTTCCGTTCGTTCCTATCCTTTACGGTTTTAGACTTTAGTGATTTTAGTTAGATAAATAAAAATAATATAGTTTTTGATACAATTGGATATTTTATATCGATATATCGGATTAATATATATCAGCTGAAAATATCGATTCATCGATTTATCGATACTTTTCAACAAGCCTACTCACACTCTCAACTCACAGTTGTATTTATAAAAATGTAATAATGTGATTATTACATTTGCAGTGTGTAGGTGAACAATGTGACGCTCGGGTAAATATAGATTTTTTTTAATATATTGTTTTCCATTAAATAACCAAAATTTTCTTTTGTAATGCTTAGGTTTCCTACTACACTGAAATAAAAACAGTAAATTATATTAAGTGGCAATATTCATCGGTTGATAATCACCCCACACTACTCACTAAAATGCATCACGTCGATAGTTCAACCTTCCGTTTTGCCAGAGACAGCTTTCATAGTTCTTTTAAGGCTACCTGCTATTCTCAAGTTGAAAATCTGTCACGAAATACCTGTTGGTGTGATCCGATAGTTCCACTTGAGAGGCAATACCTCTACAAGACTACGTTTCTACCATATTAGGCCACGTCCTCACTCAACATCAGATGAGATTATGGCTATAACGCTAAAGGCCTATTTAACTGTATGAAAAGTATACATATAACTTTTATATGGTAGAAATTACACATAAATATTTTCCATTGGGAGATTTTTATTACCATTCCATAGGTCTATCATATATGATAGGTTGCATCGAATATTTTAATTTAGTTGACTGACCGCGCATTTAAGCAGCATAAATATGCATTAGGAAAAAAGTAATATAACCATATTTTCTCTTATTTAGTACGCAAACAATAAAAATAATTGTTTCTCGAAATGTGACAGCAAACACACGATATGTTTATGGGGATTGTAAAATAGATTGATAATTTAGAATTTTGTATCGCTTTTGCTAAATAAATCGAATAATATCCTTAGTGATAATCAACTGTTCGTTTTCAGTAAAAAAAAATAATTCCTGAATGAATACCTATAATTATTATCCATAATTAATTTACATAATTTATCCTATACTAGCTGACCCGGTGAACTCCGTACCACCTAAAATCAATGTTTTTATTCTCGCAAAAACTCAAAAACGGTTGGACCGATTTTCATATTTTTTACATTTTGATTAGCTATAATTAATCCTAATCAATCTACCAACTTCGTTTTCGTTAATTGGCTATATCTAATACAGTTTCCGTTTTTCATTTATTTTCGTTATTCAATGAAACTGGTTTATAACTCCAATGAATTCAATGTCCTTAAATTATATGAAATATAAATATAGCTGCAATCGAACCCGTGTTCCTTGACGCGGCGTCGGTACACATTACTAACTGAGCTATCACCACTTTAAACTGAGATATCATCGCATCGTTACTTTTCATATTATGAGATAAAAAAATGTGTGTTTTTTTTGTACAAACCTATGCACAATAAAAAAAGAAATATCAGATTTGGTACAGACGTTCGGAAGTTATGCACGTACATACATTTCGGTGATTCGTTTTTATATATAGACTATAAGGATGTATTCAAAACTATCTTTTATTCATATATCTCAGCAATAATTCTCACAATATTTTTTCCAGTGCGACGGCATGTCCTGTGTGGCTAGAGTAAGTATTATTGTAGAGTAAGTATGAGCTAAAGGAAGAAATTTCTGGAGCATACATTTGTCACACCTGATATTGGCAAATATAACTAAACAGGCAAAAGTCGTAATAAAAAATGTGTTTGCAGTACCCGCGCAATAGAACTGAAACTTTTTTTTTATAGTTAAGGTTTTAGCATTATGGCCATAGTCTCACCTGATCTTAAGTGACGATACGGCCCAAGTTGGTAGACACGCGAAACCTGTGGAGGAGTCCCTCTAAAGCGTAACTGCCGCAACACATATATAGGTTTTTGGCGGTAGATTTTCAACTTGCGGGTGGTAGCTAGACAGGCGGGTATTAGAAAAAATCCTATTAGAAAGCTCCAGCTCAGTGTAGATGGTTGGGTTCGAACTCACGTCACATGACGCGGCGTTCCAACACACTGCCACTGAGCTATCATCGCTTCATGGTAGTAAGTTTACCCTGCGACTGTTTTTGTTTTGTCGCGTTTCGAAATAATGCAGTATATATCCTCCTACTAAAAGGTTTACAGACCGGAATAATATCAATGAATCTTAATTATCTTCAAATCTATCGTAGGTCATCAGTATTTTGTTTGTACTGTGATTGTCACAATGCCATGCTAAATAAGTGATGATTTGTGGACTAGAACCTCAAGATAGTCATAAAACACGGTGACCAAAGGGTCACACAAGCTATAATTGCCCAAACCCCAACCACAAGGCATTTATAGAAATAATTCAATAATTGTAATAATTTCATAAGAGAAAAAAAAACTGACTTTTTCTTTTAGGTTTTAGTGTAATGCCTACTGTTGTATAGCTATTTTAACGTCTAACAAATTACGCTTAACTCAAAAAAGGTGCGCACCTAGAGTCCGCAGATTGTGTATATAATAATAATAAATAAATAAATAAAAATAAGTGATGATTTCAAATGCATTCAGTATTGGTTTTAAAATGAAAGTTTAAATTATTAATTTTATTTTTACAGTGCCGAGGAATAAACTGTGATGCCAGTGTAAGTTATTACCAACACTATTTTTAACATGGGGTTTCACTCGTATTCTAGAGAGCTTTCTTTTTCACTGTTGTATGTTAACTGTGCCCTCAATTTAGTTAAAAATTTAAAGGAATCAGATCTTTTTCTTAATAAATGAGACCCAATTGTGTACCTTTTTTTCGTAACAAAATCTTACATAAGGTACCCACTTACCGCCGGGCAGCAAATGTATGGGTTATGTCAGATTCTTACTGACCAAACACCTATTGAGTGTTACTACCCTTGTGTACCCCGATAAAATGTGTGATAAAATTCATGATGATCAGAAGTAACTAAGCCGTGAAAGAGTAACAAATATAAGCTGTTTCAGAATGATGTTTCGAATTTATTGTTAATATTCTTGTGTAGTGCCGATCAATTTATACACGATAGCTTTGCTAACGACTTCGTTTGCGTGAAATTAAAAATTATTTAATTATTTTTACCTGTTTTTGTTCAATTTTTAATACAGCTTAGCACCTATTGATAGTAGCGTGATGTTAAATAGGCCTGAAGCCTTCTTCAGTTATTATTTTATATTATTATCCAATTCTTTTTTTTACTTCGACATTCCGACTGGTAGTTCTTAAGATTAGGGCGTATAAACAAACTTTTCCACTTTATAATATGAATATAGATTAGGCATACCAATGTCACGCAGAATGAAGGCTTTGTTTAGAATTCATATAAGGCATTAACAAGACAGCGTCTTTCTTGTCATAACTGTCTAAGGATTTTTTATACATGACATGAGTTAGGTCACATTCTAACATTTTATGGCAATAATTTTTTTGTACTTTTACATTTTTTTTACACTTTTGTGATTTGATACAATTTTGTGATTATTTACAATTGTTGAAAAACAAATTGGTAACTACTTCTGACTCCAATTTACATAATAACAACTCATATCATGCGAAACCTTAGTGATATTACAAAATCAGAGGCTAATAATGTAACGCAACGTTGAAGCAGAATAATAATGAATGTTATAGATCTTTCATCTGTTTTTAGTGTCGACGCTTCTCCTGTCAGTACACGATAAATGGGAATATCCGCCTCGGAGCCGGCACTTGGGATCAGATGTATCCACAATATGACACTGGATTGCATAGACCGTCACCAGGTTCGGATTACATACAACCCAACTCCCGATACTCACCTTGGGCTTAAAATAGTTGTAGAGTAACCGTATTATTTACTCGGGGCTCAAACTGTTACTCGCTATGAACTCAAACAGCATCATAGTGACATTTAAAACACGATTAAATATTTCAAATTAATTTCTGAATTTATTTCATTTCCCTTGTGTACGTACGTATATTTTTGTACACATGTCTTTATATATTGTTAGAGGTGAAATTTAGGCGGGTAGTTTCTAATATCGATTAGCATATAAGTGCGATGCGAGCGCCAGTGAGTTCAATATATGCGATGCACTCGAGACGCATTTATCGTACGTAGCTGGAGTATCACCGAAGGGGCGTAGAATTTATATTTATCTATTATAAGACACTGTTATGGTATTTATGCTGTGAATCGTTATCGGGAATGATTAATATTGAATAGAGTGAAAAACGAGCGGTGAAAGTGAGTGTTAACAATTATGGAAAGGAAGCCTCCTAGAACCTACATCCGAGTTGCAAGTCTCGGACAGTGCCTCGGTCTTATTCTTTCTCAACTAGAACGATTACACTTCCGATTTCTAACATCAGAAGTGTGGGATTATCAGATCTAATAATATACTTATAATAAAACACATTGGTCACCGTTGAGATATAAAAAAAATGTCTGTTTGTTTGTCTGGAGTTCAATTGTAAAATCTTACATACACTTTGGTACATATCATCCACCAATAAAAAACATTAATATAATTATCAATTAAACCTTCAAAAATGTATAAAAATATATATATGTTCAAATCGTTTCAAATTAATTTGTATATACACTGAAAATATCTATAATCTCTCAAATTATTGGAAAAAAGAATTGTTAGTCAAAATGAAAATCACTATTACTAGGTAGACCATAGCTATCACCCTCACGTTGAAAATCTGTTCCTAAATACTTATAGATGTGTTCCGTGTGTTGCACTTGAGAGTCAGTCCCTCTACTAGGCTTAGCGTGTCCACCATCTTGGGCCACATTGTCACTGAACATCAGATGAGATTGCAGCCATAACGCTAAACCTTAACCATAAAACAGAAGAGCTCTTACATACAGATTTTTACAAAAAACGCTAAATAAAAAAGTCTTGGTTCTTGCACTCGTTTCTTTACAATCTAACTTTGCACTAATTTGACGCCCGTCTGTATTGGGTTTGATATTATTCCAGCAACCACTTATATGAAGGATAAAGCGTAATCATAAGAAAACACACTTTGTACCCTTAAAATAAACAATATCTGAATTTGTTTACGTTACCGTGTTTGTGTAGTGAATACATTGAATCTCAAATCCGAGAGGAAGATACAGAACGAATAATATTTGTATAATAAATCAACTGACTGTTTCACGGCCAAGCTTACACTCCACGAATATTATGTACATAGTAAATAATGGTTTCAGCATACACTTTGCTTTTCTTTTTATCGTATCTTTTAAAGTAAAAGTTGCGCAAGGTGTGTTGCGTAAAAAACAACGTATTCTATTTAAAGGTTGTATAAGCTCCAATGCTCATCAAATTTCCGTACCGGGACCCTTCTATGATAATCGATTCTTAAGGAGTGATTTCCAATTATGAATTGGAAATAGGCTCATGTAAATGGTTGGAGATAAAACAGTTCTATAGACAACTCTCATCTGTTTGTCAAACTTTTTAGTTTTCTTTATGATATAAGCCAATAAAAACTACACTACATAATAGACTTGCCAATAGTTCTAATACAATTTAGCAAACACTCATAGACTAGTTTGATAATCCATCTATGAAAAATTTGTTATTATATGATAGTTACAGGTTGCAATATATTTATTTATTTCGACAGAAGTATACAATGAGTAGATTTACAATAATTATGGAGAAAAATAATGTGTATATTTCAATGACATGTTTCAAAGTTCAGTAATTGTAAGTAAATCGTATCAGTACACAAGAACTAGAAATAAAAAAACAGTATATATAAAAATTAAATAAAATAGTAAAGACAAAAGAAAATGTAATATGTTAATGTGTTATATGTAATTTCATACTATTTTTCATTATGTTGTTTAATTATGTAATGGATTCTTGTACTGAGATAAATAAATAAATAATAATATTATATGTCTAGTGAACGCTTGGTCAATCGGTTAGACGTGCGACTTAATAATCACGCGTAAGAAAGGTCTGTCGGCTCCAAACCTCAACATATGGTACGAGTTTTTCTTTTTAGAAGGTGGGCCCTGTTGAAGGGCTTAAGCCTATCGGGGAGCAGATGCAACGTGAAAACAGATCCTGCTCCCTGGCCCAGTAGGGCATAGAAGAATACCGTGGGTCTTAGTGGGACTCAACCGGCGAGTCTTTCGCCGGATGAGTCCCACATACCCCGCCCATAAGGAAGGGAACGCTTAAAAGGATTTCCCTAGGTTAAAAAAAGTCTATCTATAGAAGTAAAGCTGTTATTTTTTTAATAGAGTAATTACTTCACCTATATTTTATACTATAAAGCGGAAATGTTTGTTTGATCGCGTTATTCTTAGGAGCTACCTGTCGGACTTAATTGCTTTTTTTTTGCATTTGTTATTGCAATAATTGTGAAACTGTTGGCTATTTAGCATTCCACTTTCAGTAATAGGAGCAAAGCTGTATTGAGAGAAGTTACACAAATAGGCAAAATATATTAAATAATTTTTAGTTTCACGAGAACGTAGTCGCTGGCACTACATGATGCATCTGATAAAATTATAGCCAAATTTATTGTGTAACGTAAAATTAATATTTTGTATAATAATTAGTGATAATTACATATTTAACAAACTACTTAATATCAATTAAAGTTATATAAACTGAAGACTGTATACAAATTTAAATGATTTAGTAAAATTAAAAACGCATTCTAATAAAGGATCAATTGTAGAAAGCGTACATTTAACAAATTTATTTATTTAATCTTTTTTGCACACTTTCAAACATATAATGATACATAACAAATAATTTGGTTGGTATAAAGGGCGGCCTTTTTGCTAATAGTAATCTCTTCCAGGCAACCTTTGAATGGATATGTTCCATGGAGTAGAATCAGAGGTATTTTGGATGTATAACTAAAATCAAACTTAATAACATACATATTAAAGACACGTGAACTATAACATAGATATGAAGTATACTACAATATAAAAATGTATACAATATAGTAATAAAACACAAATGTGGCATACATCAATATAATGTGACGACTTTTACCGAGGCATTTTGAGGGCCAGTCCCTCCTATAAAGGCCAGCAACGCGCCTGCGATTCCCCTGGTGATGTAGGTGTCCAAGGGCGGCGGTGATCACTTACCATCAGGTGACAAGCTTACTTACTCGTTTGCTCCCTATTCCATAAAAATAGGCCGTATCCAATAAACTTGCTTCGGGTCTCAGGTAGTATTGTTACGCCATTGTAGGTATTTCCTATGCTTGTCAATGGAAACGTAACCCTGTTGCAAGACCGGGCTGCGGTGGTATGCCTAAAGATTATATGAAATTGTTGTATTATTTGGGATCGGAAAAATGGCCCAAAATATTAAACAAATATTATAAAATTTTGAAGGGATGATAGCTCACAGGTAGAATGTACGATTTCGCGTCAAGGGACGTGAGTTTGAATCCACCTACAATATGCTTGGGTTTTTGGTTAACGAAAACATTGTGAGGAAAACATAGCATGGTGGTAAGGCTTTTTCTAATGCTCGGCTGGCTAGCAACCACCCTCAAGTTGAAAATTTGCGCCCAATACCAATAGGTGTGTTCCGGCTGTTGCACTTGAAAGCCAGTCCCTACACAGGTTGAGTGTGTCTACCAACTTGGGAGTACTGGTATCGTCACTTAAGAGCGGGTGAGATTATGGCCATAACGCTAAACCTTAACTATAAAAAAAGTATAATAAATCATTTTGCATAGTATTTATTTATCAATATCGGTTTGCTGTTTCATATTCTGGAATTCGCCTTGGAGCATTAGTAGGGTATTCTTGATAGGTGTTTTATGACAGTCGACATCTATCTCCTTCGCACTGGGAAATGAACGCACCAATGTTGATTAAACTGCAGCTTACATATACGTCGTTTTGTCTTACGTTCATTCGATTTCTGTAGTGATCTTAAAGTTTAAGTGAAGCCAATTCATTCATAATTGTGTAACAGAGAACGCATTATAACTGCTATTAAAAGTCAAAATCAAAGAACACATTTTGATTATTAAATATGATTTGTTGTAGTGATTTTATTAGCGTGTGCTTGAACTAGACTTTCCTTACAGTTAGCTCTGTTTGTTTTATATATATACGTGCTATTATATTAAGTATAGATGTTACTATAATGGATTTTAATACCAGATGAAGCCTTTCGGCATTGATTATTCTTTATCACTTCTAATGGAATCCTATATGTTTTTTTTCTAGTTTAGCATTACGGTCATAATCTTACCTTATCTAAACTGTAGATAAGGCTCAAGTTGGTAGACACGCTAAACCTGTGAAGGGACTACCTATCAAATGCAACTACCGGACATATTTATTAGTATTTGGTGGCAAATTTTCAACTTCAGGATGGTAGCTAGCCAGGCATTAATTAGAAAAAGCCCTACCACCATGCTATGGTTTCTTTACCATGTTTTCCTTCACCGAAAGCTCAAGCTCATTGTAGGTAGATTCCAATTCACGTGTCTGTAGACGGAGTCCATAAAATACTACTGGGCAATCATCGCTTCAAGTATCATGCTATGAAGTAAACTGTAATTTAGTTTTTATTTCTATGACAATAAACAAAAAAAGCCAAATGAAGTTATATTACCTTCTTCGTGCAGCCAGCTCCTTCGCACTGAAATACAAATGATTTTATTAATTACAAGCCTTTGGCTGTAACTTGGTTACCGTTGTATTCATAATCAACCAGCTGGTGCAGCATTTACTGTATAAACTTTGTGCTAATTCAAAAGCTTTGATGGATGGGCTTAGCAAAGATTGCACCAAATATAGATATTACTTGTAATTCCCTAATTACAGTTAGTAGGTAAGATATTAGGCATGCACTGGCACATTTGCGGTATATTCTCATTCTATACAGGTAATGGTATATTTTCAGCAAAATATGTTGATAGGCAAGGAAAAGCACAGTTCGATACCATTTTTAAGTTGTATGTCAACTGATTTTCCTATTTTTTGTTGTTAATAGCTACAGATGAGTTTAACAAATTAATAGGTTAAAAACGGCTTTCGTTACTTATATTTACAAGATTTTTTTCTAGTTTTTGATAAAGTTTATTTATGGGTTTGATGGCACGATTTGTGTAACGGTTCAATCGGTAACCACATCGCTGCAGTGGGTTTGAATCCTGCACAGGGAAATTATTTGTGTGATCCGCAAATGATTGATCTAATATCGGACGTCACTTAGTGTTTGATAAATTGAACGTTTCTCCCTTGACATTGGCATAACTGCCTACACAGGCAGATGCCACACTAATATTTAAAAACATTTCAATTACATTCAAATTTCGCCCATTGGACCAACATGCAATGTGTAATGTTACTATGAAAAACTTTTTAATATTGTTAGCAGTGTAAGTCTTGTCAATATGTTAACATGCATTTGGGCTTCAGTCTATCACCCATCATTTTAGTTTTCTTATTTTATTCTTTATACGACTGTCGAATGTTGTGTTTTCTATTGTTACAAAGAAAATAAACAAAGTACATTATTTACTTATCATTATTAAGACCATATCTAACAACGTACAGTTACGTCCCGGGTTAATACGTTGGTACAAACTAAAAGTTCGGGACAAATGTATAAGTTGTTTCCGGTCCTCGGCAAAGAAAGGGTAATCAACTTAAGTCCATCGTGGGAGTTAATAGTTCACACAAGTCGAGTCTCATATTCGATTTATAGTTTATTATTATTATTTATTTAATAATTAAATAATAAAGATCCATTACGTAAAACTAAACAAAAGAATAAATTTAATAAATAGACGAATGAAAACTTTTAAATATAAAATATAATACATTACTATATTTTACAGTTACAATAATAGAGGCTAAAACAACTATAAAACATAATGAAATTATCATATAACCATTGATAGGCAAAGTTTCATTAAGGGTTTATCATAGAAACCTATGAGTGTTTGCATAATTGTATTCGGACTATTGCAAAGTCTTCTCTGTATAGAAGCAATTTTCTTACGACTATTAACATGGAAAAGCATCGGTGATATCTTTTTTCTACTATAAAAAAGGTGCCGATTCATTAATGTAGGTAGCACACACTTTTTTTCCCTTTATTTTGTTTAGGGGTTTTTAACCGTAGTTATATCAGCTCCATCATAACCTAAAATAATACTATAATTTAGCTCTTTCATACATCCTCGTTCATACAATAATCTTTCACTCATTTCATATAGCATTTTAGCTGCCTCACTCGAAGGCTTTACTAAAATGCTATGAAACATGCCCATATCTAATTTATTTAAATTACACTTATTAATTAATTTATTTCTAATAAATTTCTATCTTCTAAGAATTTATACTATTCTCAACACATTCCATCAGACAGTGGTGCACATTAATAATTACTGTGCATGTTGTACAAAGTTAGCACACATTTATGGCATTAAATTTATACTATTGTTATTGGTGAGCATGATGATCCGGCATATAATTTGTTTTTGTTCGTGTCGATACGAAGATGACATTTGCCGTCGAATTTGTATGCGTGTCTTGCAACAAACTCACATAACCGTTTCAATAACGCTACGTGCACATATTGCTACAAATCTTGGTTTATTCTAAAAACTACCTTCGTTATGGAGCGCCTATCTTTATTTATATATGAAAATCTCGTGGCACGATGTTTGTCCGGAATAATTTCTGAAACTACTGGATTGATTTTAATATAATTTCGAACGGATACGTAATTTTGTCCAATTTAATAAACACAATACTTTTTATCTGGATAAGTGATCATAACGCGATAGATGACGCTGTAGTCGATGTGATTGACTACTCGAAAAGGCAGTACAAGGTCTGCCAGGTCTGCTAGTATACGTATATAGAACTTGCAGAACATACCTTAAAGTGAATCGAAAGTGTACGTTTGTGAGGTAGATGATCCGCCATCTCATTTATTTATGTTGGTGTCGATACGAGGATGACGTTTTACATCGAATTTGTATGCGCTTCTTGCAACAAACTTGCATAACCGTTTGAATACTTGAAACTTGGCTTATCCTAAAAGCCATCTCCGTTTTGGTACGCCTATATACCTGTATAGATCTTGCTGAACATAGTGGATTCAGGGTGGTCTTTTGTGGCCCGATGCTTTTAAGAGGATTTGCAGCTGCAGTCAGGGATGATCGATAAGCGAGTTTTAGCATTAAGTGAGTGCTAGATCTACCCTCTTTGGATCATAATCTCACAATAACAAAATAGACAAAGCCTGACACGCTTCTCCCTGTTCAACTATAATGAGTTCCCAAACCGCTGAATGAGTACAGCCATTTAGTAGCATGTCTCAAGAGGTATTATATAATTAGAAAACTTACTTTGGCAACGCATTCCATCCCCGTACACTGGAAACAATAATATTACATTTTTATCTATATCAAACTAAATATTGATATACATACAGTAAGCTTACTTTGGAAACGCATAAATATATTTACCCTAGATCGACATTCTTCGCCGACGCACTGAAAATTAATGTTTTTAATATTAGTATACATGTGGATCTATTGAATTCTTGCAACACTTGTTGAAAAAATGCGAATGGAACCGAGCTCAACGGCCAGCTATCGTAGATCATTTAGTACTTCATTTAATGGACCAGGACATGTTCCAATAAAATCTTGGCTGCACCTGCAAGTGATGAAGCCAAGATTTTGTGCAATTTTGTCATTGTTTTACGTAGTTTTTATACATATTTGTAAGTTATATTTGCACATAATATAAGGTCAAGGTACGACGGGACTGACATGTCCTTTTTGGAACGAAGTCCCTAATTAAATAAAGACAAAAATATTAGTATTACTATATAACATCTCTGTTTATTTACATCGTTATAATTAAAAAAAATGTATATGAATAAAAACGAATGTTTCTTTCGATGTTAGTCGTTTATAAGTCTCTTAAATATTCATCTCATAATGACAATTTGATTTATGTTTAAATTTTTTTTTAACATAATGCTCAAAAATTTATGTCTCACGAGTATGATTAAAACACTTTTGATGTGAAATATTTGTGGGCGTGCTTTGGTGATAAAATAGATCCATATGCCGTGATGGTAAACGGCATGGCATTCTCTCATTCCATCATGCCTCATCTACGCATCGCCTTCCACGGAACCTATTTGTGAATATATGTATCTAGTTATTACATAAATAAGTTATAATAATCATTTTCCTCCATTTTTTTAATGTTGTCAGTTATAAATTGTGATATTAACTTGAATGTTTCCCATCTGCCGGGCGTCCCGTGACAACCAACTTAGGACAAGAAAAAAAAAATGGCTCTTCCCTTCCGCAGTGCTCAAAAATATTTTTTTATCAATTTTAGCTTAATATTCCGCATTAATACAATGACACTAGTTTTATATGTGCATACATTTCAAAAAAGTTTAATTTATAAATAAATAAAAAGTTATTGAGTACCTGAGCCTTGCAGTTGCTCGTATGACACTGGAAAAAAAGGATTTAAAGGTTAATAATGAACAATATTAAACACAAAAATTTGCAGTGATACCCCCGTCAGAATGACTAGATTTTAGTTAGCCATTATTTGTGAATCACTGTATACTACTGCTCGGCTATCTCTACAAACCTGTATGGTGTTGTGAGGAAACTGTTCAGGGTATGATACCCTTCTCAGTAGCTTCGTCGCAGCTGTTGACCACTAGCTGGTCTTTGGAGTTTATCCCAGTCCTAGATGGAGTTGGTTGGACGTTTTATGAGGTGAATGGATCGTTGGAGAGTTACTTTTCCTTAGTAAACCATCGTATAGCTGCCCTACTTATTTACACTGATTTTGTACATTTTACATGATACGTGTACAGATAAACACATATATTGACAAAAACTCCAAAATGCTGGAAATGGGTTCTGTTGGTTATCCTTTAACATCTTGGCTATTTTTTCGGGAAATATTTTCAATACACAAAATGGACTTTTCTACAAATTTATTATATGTATAGATTTAGTCACGTGAATTACAGTAAACTTACTTCAGCAATACACGTTCTTCCCTTACACTGAAAATATGTAACGTTAGCAAAATATTTATATTAATAATACTAATAATAATCAATTAGTTAGATTAAATAAATTAATTTGAAAAATACAAAAGTGTCTCGTAACGTAATTATAATTGAATGACATAGATTTAAGTATTCACATTAAATATGAAAAAAGATTGAACTATTTTTTTGCACATATATAGATATACAAAAAGGACAATTCACTGTTAATGAATTTATTCATTTTTTAATTAAATTACATTCAAATTGAATGTAATTGATGAATTTCCTTGAATAATGAATTTCCCAATCCCAATGAATTTCCTTACGTAGTATATTATTATTCATAAAAATATTATATTAATGATTAACTAACACAAATAAATAAATTACTAGCGTCCGAGAGCAAGTAACTGAAATGCATAGTTAATTTATGAATTGAAGGAAGGGTGGGAAATTTCGTAATTAATATATTTTCTCTATATGTAAAAATGAACATTTTATTGTACATCATTTAATTCATCTATTTTTTTTATAGTTAACGTTTCGCAGAATGGCCATAATTTTGACCAGATGTTAAGTGACGATGTGGCCCAAGATGGTGGATAAGATAAGCATAGTGAAGAGATTGGCTCTCAAGCGCAATTGACGGAATACACGTAAGGTATTTCCAGTCAGATTTTCAACTAGAGGATGGTAGCTAATCAGGTAGAAATTAGAATAAGCTCTATCATCATGCAATTTTTTAATCTGCCCTTCCCTCATTTACCTTAAGCTCATTGTATGTGGATTCATATTCACATCCCTTGACGCGGCGTTCATGCACACTATCAACTGAGCTATTATCACTTCAATATCTCTATAATTTTAAATCTAATTCATTATAATAATATAATACGCTACGAAACCATTGACGCGTATGACGTGTACAAACTATATCTGCGCAGCCGTTGAGAACTTACTGGCTGTTTTGAACCAATAAGAGTGCATTTTTTATTACTGGGTATTCCCACTAATAGTATATGTGCTATTGATATTCGTCTGCACTTTAAAAATATAGAACAGACTAAATAAAGAGACGCGACGGCAATCTCTTATGTTTTAATTTGACTAGGTTCCACTACTAACGTGTAATAAGAACTTCGTTCTAAAGAATGATTTTTAAACGAAATGCAGTTTTTTGGTAAATTGTTGAAATGTTTTAAGAAGTACTGGCAATGTTTTACGTCCACAAGAGCTTTATTAGGTTGTAGTTTAAAAAATATTCTTTATTTTGATTATATCTTAATAAAAATACATAACAAACTTACCAAAGATTTTGCCATTTGTCCTTTAGCCTGATGATCATACCAAGAAATGTAAGTTAGCGTAAAATTGTAAGTATAGAATTAACCGACGTCCTAACAAAAAAAAAAAAAACGAATGTGCTTTAGACCACACGACTGAAGTACAACTTCTTGGGCTATGAGAGAAAGAGAGAAAGGAAATGTGTGCTTACGCCTCTCTCTCTTACCTCTACAGTAATATACGAAACGTAACTCCTCTCTTTCTATTTTCACTAATTTATATCTCCCTCTCAACTTCGGTATGTCTCGCCCAAACACACTACGTAACGCTCTTGTCACGCATTCATCAGCTTACTCCCAAGTCAAGCGTGCGTAAAGAAATTTTACTTCAGTATAATTTACTTGTAGTAAACATACAAGTAACAAAATAAAACTAATGTAATAAGGATTTAATAATTAATGAACTTGGAACAGAGTAGGGTTGTGACAATTTTTACCTTATCTCTTATCTTTCACTAAAACGTAGCCATTAAATATTTGTTTTTATTTCTATAAAATCGCATTTTCACAAGACATGAAAAATCCACATTTCAAAACAACATCATTTTTGTTTATCACCGTAACTGTATAATCCAAAAACACCTATGTCAGAAATTACATGATATAGTTTCACTCAACGCGTTTCTCCAAAGGTCGACATGACGCCGCGAGGGTGTCCACCCTTATGTGATAACAGTACACATGATTCATAGGAAACGATTTGCGTCTTCTTTTATCATGGTGACACCAACGGAACGAAACTTATTGCCGGTGTTTCCTTTCCGTGTATCTATAATCTGGACATCTTCAAGACCAGAGTAAATAGGCATTTTTTAACTTTGTGTGCTCCATCGCCGGCGTCATCTGTGCTTATTGAATGCATCGGGAGTTGATAATCTATCTCTTGATTGATATCAAGATGGCTTTAGAGTTTATAATTGATGCTTTAAATTCTATTATAAATACCGCCATTGTCTTTTCCGAGTGTTCCTGATTCGTAGTAGACAGCTATTGTCCGTTCTCTCCCTAAGATTTTCGATTCCGTTGAATTCAAAAATCTTCTCTCAATAAGTATTTTACCATGTCTATCAGTAAGTTTGCAATGAACAGAATTTATGAAAATTAACAAAATTCTTCCATATTTTCTGATTTCCTCAAGAGTCGAAGTACTACAACTGCATCGTTAGAAGTAACTTACTACGTTCTAGAAACACCAGACGAAAGGATGGGAACAAAATTGGTTCTCTTGGATTTTTCCCTTCCATTGGATTAGGTACAAATTTCGTTGACGTATTACGGTTTTAGTGTTCAGGCGGTGAAGTGGTTTGAGAGTTATTTATGTAACCGGTAGCAGTATGCGGAACTAAATCGAGATAAAGCTCCTCAATGTTCATCTGTTTTGGAAATTACTCAGGGTGTACCGCGCAAGGATATATCCTGAGGCCAATCCTTTTCATTCTTTACTGCATTTTATGTGCGGATTCGCTCACATTTATATTGATTTTGTCAAACAAATCGGATCATGTATAACTGTATCAGATTTCATCATAATTGATTCGGCGGTATAGGCGTGAAAGCGTAACAAACAAACAACTAAACTCACTTTCACATTTATAATATTAGTAAGGTTAAAGATAAAGATCTAACTACATCAGTACGATAATGTGAGTATCACTTATATGCTCACGATTTACAGTTGCATTTCTCGTTTCGGCCGGAACCACTCCGGTCATCAGATAATTCAGTTATTTTTAGCAAATCAAAGTTCCTGATTCTTGGGTCAAAATATCAGAGAGCAAAAATAACCTTTAAGAAACCAAATAATCAAATTGGAGGAAAACTATAGAATGCGCGTCAGAAGCAACGCAACTTTCGTTTATTAATGCACCGGGAATTGCGTTTTGAATCTCATATTAAAAAGGTGTCAAGCATTTGTTTCTATCGTCTTAAAATTCTTTATAAAATTCGTTAGTTTTTAAATTAGGTGAAAGTAATACGAATGTTAAACAGAAGTTACTTTCACCTTGTAGCGCTTATTTTTGGAATTATTAGAACAGGAAAACCCGAATATCTCCATGAAATAATAAGTTGGTCCAGCCGTACCAAGTTGTCATGTCTTATTATTACAAAGCATAGAAAAACAGTAGTAAGAGGTAGCTTTAGGTATGCAGTATCTAACATCTGGAATAATATTCAATCATCTTTCTAACTGCAGCGATCAGTACTCACATTCAAAAACTAAATGAAGTAATATGTGCTAAATTTACTATAAGCCTGAATAGAGATCATACTAATTTTCTTTTATAGTTTTACAGTTGGTAGACATGCTAAACTTGTGGAGGAACTGACTCTCAAGTGTAGCTGCCGTGACACACCTGTTGGTATTTGGCGGCAAATTTTCGATTTGAGGGTGGTTTCGGCAGTGACTATTCTTTATCACTCCTTATGGACCCCTATATGTTTTTTTTTTCTAGGTCATAGGATTAGCGTTACGGCCATAATCTTACCTTATGTTAAATGAAGATACGGCTCAAGTCGGAAGACACGCTAAACCTGTGGAGGGACTACCTCTCAAGTACAACTACCGAAACACATTTATTAGTATTTGGTAGCAAATTTTCAACTTGGGGATGGTAGCTACCCAGGCGGGCATTAGAAAAAGCCCTATCACCATGCTACGCTTTCCTCTCGATGTTTTCCTTCACTGAAAGCTCAAGCTCATTGTGGTGGTTGGATTCGAACTCACGTCCCTTGACGCGAAGTCGTACCCACTATTACTGAGCTATCATAGCTTCAAATAGTAGTATTGTTATCTGTATAAAGTCTGCATTCGGAAAACTTAAATCCTATTTACCTAATCATCCCTTTATTTATCTCCGCTCTCATTAACTAACGGTTCTTATTATAAAACTATTGTGGAGTATTACGCTAGCTGATCATCTCCTTTTGATCCAATGCCGCCAGTAGTAACGTAATTAAACAAATTTGGGTCCATCTGAAACCCGTAGCAGATTACCACAGCATATGCTGAGCTCTGGTCCTTCTTCGATATTGTTTTAGTTTGTAATACTGTATTTGTGTATATACACTGTGTGTAACGTCTATCATCGAAATAAATGTTCTTTCTTACTTTCTTATCAGCAGGCATGATGGAGAACAAGCAAACTTATAAATCATATAAAGAATAACTAATATAGCAACCCATTTTGGGGTATCGCTGTTCTGAAAGCAGTGCAAAAGTAATCCTTAATCTCTGACAATTTTTGAGTGGATTATTATACAGTCACACCCTGTGTGTGTTTGACGTAAATCACGTAAAATACTGTGTCGAAAAATGCATGATATTATCAAACACAACAACAAATGCAACAACTATTGTTTATGACGAGATACCAATTTTTTTACAGCACTGTTCAGACTTTCTTAACCTATTTAGTATTCAAAGCGTACAGATATTAAAATGAATAAGCTACTTACTCTAGCTTTACAAGTGTCACCATCGCACTGAAATATCGATAAATTATTTTAAGTAAATGAATAAATAAATGATTTCATTAAATATCTCATACATCGAAGTCATTAATTGAAGAGATTTAGATCGAGATATGACACTACAATTTCAAAGACACATCATTTTAGGCATATTTCTTTGCCTGAGAGAGACAACTGATATATTGAATAGAGAATGAATCATGGTTTACATGGTTAGGGCCACAATCTCAATTGACGTTAGTGACGACGTGGCCCCAGATGGTGGATAAGCTACGCCCAGTGAACGAACTTGCTCTCAAGTGCAACTGCCTGGACACATCTAAAGGAATTTAACGGCAAATTTTTAACTTGACGGTGGTAGCTAACTAGGTAGGCATTAGAAAAAGCCTTACCACCATGCTATGGTTTCATTACGTTGTCTTTCTTCACCGAAAGCTCAAGCTCATCGCAGGTGGATTCAAACTCACGTCCATGGACGCATCTTCCGTACATACTACCAACTGAGCTGACATCACTTCAAATGTAGGCTAACCGGAACTGCCTCTTTATGTAGTCCAACACTTTTAGTATACGAAAGGTGCTGTATGGGCAATTTTAATTATACTTAAGGCTTTACATACATGATACATATTGCCCAATAGAAATGACTCTGTATATATTGGGATATAGTTATAGGGTGGGTGTTTTATGACATAATATAGTTATAGGAGGGTAGTTTATAATGCGGATTAGTAAAAAGCGCGGTGCGAGCGCTGCTTTGGGTTCAGTCTTTTTTTTTTATAAGTAATGTTTAGCGTTATGGCCATAATCTCACCTGTTCTTAAGTGACGATACGCCCCAAGATGGTAGATACGCTAAAGCTGTGTAGAAACTGGCTCTCAAGCTCAACTGCCGGAACACACCTATTGGTATTTGGCGGCAGATTTTCAACTAGAGTGTGGTAGCTAGCCAGTCATGCATCGGAAAAAGCCCTACCACCATGCTATGGTTTCCTCACGATGTTATCCTTCATCGAAAGCTCAAGCTCATTGTAGGTGGTTGGATTCGAACTCACGTCCCTTGACGCAAACTCATACACACTACCACTGAGCTATCATCGCTTATCACTTGAGGCGTATTCATCGTACGTAGCTGGAACATTAGCGAAGAGACGTAAGATTTATATTTCTCTATTATTGATACTGTTTTGATATTATTGCGGTAAACCATTATCCGGAATGATTTATACGATGCGCAGAGAGGCACGAGCGGTGAAGGTGAGTGTTGACGCACGTCGACAAAGCGGTCCCTTAAACCTACATATGAGTTGCAAGTCTCGGACACTCTCGGTGAATCCGTGGTTTATTAAAAAGTTTGTATCTCATCCTGACATTATTCTTATTCTGATGATTATTATCTCTTCAACCACTCGGCGTCATGTTTCTACTTCCGATTATCTTTTAAACTCCTACTGCGCATCACCTTTATACATATACAAATGATATATTACAGAAATTTTATATTATAGGTAGTGTTTATTTACTTAATGTTTAGTCAGTCACTATATAAACTAGTAAGTCGAATACAGCCATTGAATTCACCAAACTGATGCGAAAATCATTTTATCATGTAACATAGTCACTCTGTCGAGCGTAATAAAGAAAAGGGAATTGTAATGTTCTTCTACCAGCTTTAGATTGAAAAGAGTATTTGCTGATTTGTCCAAGTTATCTAAAATTTCTAGATAGGTAAATTAGATGAGTTCGGTATAAAATGTTATTCGATTCAGAGGGCTTTTGTAAATACACGAATTTTTAGTTTAATTTGAATATTAATCTACTTAAAACGATAATAATTATAGTAATATTGTTACTTTTGCGGTGCAGTAGTTGCCAGCACACTGAAAAACAATAAAAATATATGACTAATATAATATATATGACTAAGGCGATTTTTTTTACATAATTGTAATTCATATTAATTATTTCATTGGTCGAAATAAAACTAATTTAAACGGATATTATCGCGGTTATTTATTAATTTTGATCCCGACGTTTCGAAAGCTTTTCAGCCTTCGTAACCACGGGGCGGACTGCGGTGTAGGTTAAAAAAATAATCAGATTTTCAGTTACCGAAAGAAGTTCATTTAATATGGAATGTTAACTTTTATCTTCTATAATGATTTCTTAAGTTTACGCGAATATTATTCAATAAAATAAAACTAATTTAAACGGATATTATCGTGGTTATTTATTAATTTTGATCCCGACGTTTCGAAAGCTTTTCAGCCTTCGTGGTCACGGGGCGGACTGAGGTGTAGGTTGTCCATAAAAGTTCATGTTACTGTGTCTTCCTTCAATTTAATTTTTCTTATTGATAGTGTTCCGATCTACGCAGAAAGAGCTCACAGTGTCTTGAGGTCTGGCAATTGGTCTTTTGGGTTCCGATTTAATTAAATGTATAATCGGATCCCAGGCTTGTGCTAGCTTCCAACCATCTTCTCTATTGAAATTTGTATGTTTTTTTAATTTCAATAGCCTCACGAATCATCCTAGGTAGGAATTGGTGTTCTTTGGCAAGGATTTGTGGCTTGTCGAATCTAAGATAATGTTTGGAGCCTTCTTCTGAATGTTCAGCAACTGCAGGCTTCGTAGATCGTCGGTGTTTAACGTCAGCTATATGTTCTTTTACGCGGGTCCCTATATTTCTTTTAGTTTGGCCGATATAGGAGATCTTCTATCCCAAAGAAAACTTTATGTTTTATGAAATAAAGGGTTTGAATATTTAAAACCATAATTTTATTTACCACTGAGATAACTTTCAATCAAGTAATTTCAGAATAATGCACGTACACGAACAAAAATAAAAAAAAACAATAAAATAAAGGATAAAATAAAAACATCTTTTTAGATGTTAGTCTGACAGGCCAGGGACGCACTCTCATCGTATTATTATTATAAGTACTGATTAGTATAGGTAACTATGTATATATAAAAAATAATCTAGTATAGATATTACGAGCGGCTTCGTTCGTGTTAATATTGATTTTGGCAAACAAATCTGATGACGCAATAAAAAGTTTCATACAAATTTTATTTCTCTCTGTACGCCACTTCTAATAAGGTTATCCCGAGAAAAAGTAGCCTATCACAGTCTCCAGGTTCCCATATACCTCTATTCCAAAATTCAGGATAATCTACAAACAAACAAACAAACTTAGTATCGCGTTTATAATATTAGTAAGGATTTATTACGAAGAGAGTTTCGATTTACAACCAGTGACACCTCCAGGTAATTATGCAATCGCCAAAGATCCATAGTACCGTTGTTATTTTTGTTCCGTTTTACTGAAGTATACATTGAATGTCATTTGGTTATTAAAAACCAAAAACTCCTACCGCAGCATGCTGGTAACCGCCGGTTAACCTATAAACGCAATAGTTTTGTGCCCACAACATTGAAAAATAGAGTCAAAAATTAATTTCTATTTATAATTCAGATGTACACGAACGAAGTCGCGGACACAACTGGTTAAAAATAAACTGGAAAATAATAATCAATTCTACAGACCTCGGCCACACTTCCTGCTCCTGAGCACTGTTGGAAGATATAGAAGTTAGTAAGCAAATGTTTTTGAGAAGTGAACTTTGTGAAGCTAGATTTCGTGAAAGTCCTGCATAATTTAAATATCAGAAATAGTAACAAATTGGTCGCACACTTTTTTAGACTCAGCGAAACCAGTAACAGTTTTTTAGGTAATAGTGTTACATTTTACAATAAAGTCCCGAAGTACATTACTAAATTGCTGGGCAACACCAAGTATTCAAGAAACTTGTCACACACAGTGCTTTCTGAACTGTTAGTAATTTTTGACGCCCATAAGCGCCTTCTTAGGGCCTAAATTGAATAAAGATTTTTTGGTTTGATTTGATTTGTCAAAAAGCGGATCAATATGGATCAATTTGTGAGCTATTGTGGTATTTGGAATTGAACCCATCACTGTACATCCGCTATTAACTATTGTAACTCATTTAACTATTATGTACAAAGTTTGACCTAAAAAAATATAAGAATAAGGTCTATAAAAGATGCAGATCAAGTTTCTTGCCAGTTCTTATTGAGGACTGCGTTAATTTCCGAACCGGTGGTAATTTGACGTTCAAAAGCGGCCTTCTTATTTTGAATAAAGAATTTTGATATGATTTGATTAAGTAAGGTTAAGAAGGAATACATCTTACCTCCACGACGCAGGTGTCTGCTTTACACTATACAATAAACGAATTTGTATATTTATATTTTATCCTTTCGCATTTAATTAAATTAGAACATAGGAAAATGGGAAAAAGAACATTTTAAACATGAAAAATAAAGCTCAATCTCATCAGAACTATCGACGGTTTAAAACATATGGATGTTAATTAATTTTGGTCAGCACAGTGCTTTTAATAATCAGTAGAGAGAATCGGAATAAAATCCATGTACCGATATCCCTTTCGCGATTTATGGGCGTGTTTCTTTTAAATCTTAGCTCGGTAAAATATTTGTACTCTACCTGATATTAAGTTTCAGTACAGTCCAGTAACATTAGTGACTGTTGGAGCGGCAAATGTCCTTTGTCAGTCGTAACTGTCTTGCCGGCCTGGCTTTGTTTTCGTAATGGATTCCATTCAACTTGCTGCCTATAGGACAAGTGCTCAGAAGGCAAATCGCATTACCTAGTTATATGGCAATGACAATTTACTGTTCAAGACATTACCCACCCCTCAAGTCGCGAAATTTCCTACTACGCTATATCCTGCTGTAGCTGGATTGCCTAAAAGATCGGCATGACCTAAATATTAAAAATCGTGGAAAACTAGTCAGCCCCTTATTTTAGACTCAGTAAGACCAGTACAAGTGTTTTTAATGTTAGGTTGTATAACAAAGTTACGCACATTACCGATTTGCCGGCGAGTAAGTTCAAGCACCATGTCAAACGGGTTTTCTTATCCAAAGGCTATTATAGAGTGGATCTATATGTGAACGATTGTGAGGTTATTAATTAACACTTTTTGAGCTTTCACGTATTGTATACATTATGAAATACAAATTAAATTCCGGTCTAAAACGCGACTTTCATTTAAATAATTGCTCGACGTTTCGGCTTGGTTACACAGGCCGTGTTCACGAGCCGACTGAAGTGTTGCAGTGTCTTCGTTAGAGAGGACACTTTTTAGTAACTGCTATAATTTACTCATTATCACTAATGATGTTCCGGCACTCTACACTCACTATATCTGATGATACATGGACCGATCGCATCCGAGGCTTGATTCGTCCTACCACTGGATCCTATGCCGTAGATAATTTTAGTCATACCATTTTAGTTAAACCAAGTACGAGAGGTACTACTAACAAAGAACAAAGGGAGTAAATGCCGGGAAAAAGTGTCCCGAGATACACAGACAGCTAGCGTTTTTGACTTAAGTCAAGGGAGTAACGGATAAAATTGGAACAATATAAAAAAAATACTCCATCAAGACTGTATATGCTCCGTTCAATAAAGTCCAGAACATTTACGCACACCAAAGGACAATACCGTACCAGACTCCAGGTGATTACAAAATTGACTGTAGTTGGTGCTACATATATTGGCCGAAATAAATGCTCAATCACAGAAAGGGTCAAGGAGCACGTAACAGCAGTCAAAATACGACATACACATAATTCGGCCATAGCAGAACACCTGCTACAAGAGGGTTCCAATCATTAGATAGAATTACATGAGCCAAAATTCCTTTCCATAGATCGTTTCTATTATCCTAGAATTGTAAGGGAAGCGATCGAGATTATAAAGTACAAAACTTTTAATCGGGATAAAATTATCAACTGCATGGAAGCCAGTGATAGGATGACTCAAGTCACAGATACGATGAATGCATGTATCGTCAGATATAGTGAGTATAGTGTGCCGCAACATCATTAGTGATAATCAGCAAATGAGGGTAGTTACTAGAAACCCTCAAGTTGAAAATCTGCCGACAAATATCAATAGGTGTGTTCCTACAGTTACACCTGAGAGCCAGTTCCTTCACAGTTTAGCGTGTCTACCAGCTTGGGCCGTATCACCATATAAGATCAGGTGAGATTATGGCCGTATCATTAAAACTTAACTATAAAAAAAACGTAAGTATTTCGGTAGTATAATGTAATAAGTAATGTAAAGCTTATTCTAGATTTTACAGTACTTAACATAAGGTGCAGTGCACTCATTATGCTGCACAACCTTAAAAAAACTAATATTATGTTAATATTCACATATGACGCTTTATATAATAAATATACTTACGACATTATTGCATAACGATGCGTAGCAACTGCTCTAGAAACATAAAAAATTAATAACTACACTACAATTCAAGTTCTAAGCTATAGACCACCTCCATTTCAGAATTAATTGAAACTGATTCAGGGGCTTAATGGATTTTTTTTTTACAAACTAACAGACTTGCTTTTTCCATTTATAATGTCAGTTTATACAAAATATTCACTTACATGTTCAAAACTAAAATAAAGTATTGTAAAGTATAAAAAAGAAATTAGTTTATAAGACATCTTCATGTTGTCGAATGTCAAGTTATCGGTATCAAGTAGTAGTTTTGATTTAAGTTGTACTAACTTATATACGATACTATTCGATTTAATCATTCCTTACTTACACGCAACAATTATTTTTTATATTATTATGCATGATAAACATTGAAATAAACATAAGTACTGGAATAAATGTTTTTATTTCACTTTTTCCTTCTAAACACAAAGCAAAGGCAATGAGTCCATGCAGCCAAGGCAGACGTTATTGTGCAATTAAGAGGTTACCACTCCAATAAGTTGGTGACTTTCTTATTGAAATAGCCTAGGGAATTTTAATAGCGACCCTATATATCGTAGTAGGTAGCTTAAAGACTCATCACTAGATCTCAAAAACTACCTGACCTAATGATTTAATCTTAAGACGTAGTTTTAACACTTATGTGCGGTTGATGGGTACAGTGCAAATACATTTATGGGTATCAGCTAGTTATTAAAAAAAGTTAAAGTTTTAATTAAAATATCATAATCATCTTCTTACCCTGTTCCCAAAATATTATAGGTACGGGGCAAACGAGTTATTCCATGTTTATCAGTTGCCATCTCTTTACTCATTCCATTTTCTTTTATCTAATCCCTGACACATTCTGTCCATATTTTCTTTGATTTTCTTCTTCCTTATTAAAATATATATTTCCATTTATAACTTGCAAATCTTCAAAACCTATGTGAAAATGTTCACATGTGTTTATTTTGTAGTGTTCTGTATAATGATGTTGTAGGGTCATACTAACTAAAGTGGGCCTGTCTCAAATAATAAGTCTAAGTGTTATAAATAATAACTGTTTCATTCGGCCCAAACGTAGCGACACTAGGACGGTGTGCGGGTAATTCACTTTGCACTTCCACGATAATACATACATATATTAGTGATGACACTACAATTTTTTGGCATCTTGTAGTATTTTTGAACTAGATAAGCTATTTTGTTCAGAGATTCGAAGTAGTGCGAACGCCAGAACCCGGTTTCTCCTAATCTGGGGGAAAGGGGAGTATCGGTATTAGAAGTATTATGAAAGCTGTGTTACCGCTGACTACATTTAGGTTGACCGTACACAAGTGCAAAAATTTGCGTATTTGACATAGAAATACTGTACTCTTTAGGCAAAAACATTTATTAAAAAAAAAACTAGTCCTACCTTCTCCTCCCAATAAATCAACGACGTTTTTCACAGCATCTTAATCTGCTTCATTCAGCTTATAATATGAAGACTAGTTTTTAATTTTTGCGATAATTTTGGGTGTCGGCTTAATAGAGAATTTTTGAGCGCCCGTTCCTCCACAGCTTTAGCGTGTCTACCAACTTGGGTCGTATCGTCACTTAAGATTAGGTGAGATTATAGCCATAACTCTAAACCTTAGCTATAAAAAAAAAATATATATTTTTGATTTTCTACATATGTTTTATTTTACCGAAAGCCATTGATCGTGGATGTTATGAGCCGAGATTTTGTTCTTATTAAATTAACGGCGCTATAGGTTCTCTCCGAATCGGCATTTGCGTATGACAAAGAAAGACACACATTTTGCTAAGTTAATAAACTAAATTAATTCTGTATAATATAATATTTTGTCGCAAAATTCGAGGTGCATTTTAGTGTGTAGTGTTGAGTGATTAGCACCCAATAAGTCATCGTATGCCCCCCTAGCCTCGGCTCTGAGCCCGGGCAATTGTGATGAGGAAGTCCGTAAAGATTAGAATGTTATCAATCTTAATAAAAATAATAGGGTGGGTCGTCTTTGGTTCATTGTAGTAGGTATTTGACGGCGATGTTCATCGGATGAACTGTACATCGTAGCCTGCCTCGCATATTGTGAGAAGTTTGATGTCAATTCAGCATGCTAATAATACGATTTTGAACCGATTATAGCTCAGTGGTAGTATGTACGGATTCCGTATCAAGGGACGTGAGTTTGAATGAACCTACAATGAGCTTGGTGAAGGAAAACATGGTGAGGACGTTGTATGATGGCAGGGCTTCTTCTAATGCCCGCCGAGCTAGCTACTCCCATCAAGTTGAAAATCTGCTACCAAATACCAATAGGTGTGTTCCGGCCGTTGCACTTGAGGGCTAGCTCCAACATAGGTTTAGCGTCTAAGGATACTATCACTCGATGTGTTACTCATATCATACCTAAATGTAACTGACTGCGATGCTGCAGCCAGATTTTGAAAGCGATGATGGATCAGTTGTGTACGCACCTCGCGTCAATAGACGTAAGTTCGAATTCCTGCAATGAGCCTGAGCTTTCGGTGAAGGCAAATATTGTGATTATAAGATTCATGATGGCTAGCTACCACCCTCAAGTTGAAAATCTGCCACCAAATACCTATAGGTGTGTTAACACTATATCTAGAAAGATTTAAGAAAAAACTTAATATCCCAAACGGCCATCTAGTGCATTATTATCGTTGGTGCTCACCGTAAAATTGTGATTTGCCATTATGTAGAAAAAAATGTTTATTTTAAATGGACACGGGGTATGTAATGCCGATAAGGTTTTATCAATTTATTATTGGGGCCGGAAATTTCAGTGCTTGCAATAGGTTATTATTTATCACATTATAGTTATTTAAAAAATTGAAACATAGTATACAAAGTAATAGTTTTCAAAGTATAACATTTTGATATATAATCGAGCCAATAGTCAATTGAACGTATAAATGCAAAGAAATTATGATATTCAATGAAATTAAAAACACATACTTTTATTGGTTATTTTGCTCTACACAATTTACTAATTATATTAATTACTAGCATTTACTCGCGGCTTCGCTCGCGTGAATATATGTTTTCTCAAGCAAATCATATGACGCAACAAAAGTTTCATACAAAGTTAAGCCCGGCAATTATGGGTGGTTTTTTTTTAATCCTTTAAATCCACGATACCAAATGATTATCCTATAAAGGCTAAGTTTTCAGAATTCGGTATCTTAACTCTGCCCACTCAGTACATTATTGACAATTTAATTTATTCCCGTAGAAACTTGGATAAGCTAGATTCTGTAAAAGACCGCCATGACTTAAATAATACATATCCTGACAAACTGGTCATCCTTTATTTTAGAATCAGTAAGACCAGTAAAATATTTTTAGTGTTTATATTATGTTAGAGTTTATAACGAAGTTTCAAAGCTCATCACCAATTTGCCGGTGAGTGAGTTCAAGCATCATTTCTAGCGGGTTTTGATATCAAAAGGCTTTTACAGAGTGGATTAATATGTGAACTATTGTGATATCTGGTACTAACACCCCTCTCTGTGCATCCTGTAAAACTTATTGTTCTAATTTTATAATTTTCTCAAGGATAGGCTCATAAGTGGTATAAAGGATGATACACTGCGACAGCGGTTGTCACGTGAACCGGATCTTACATTAAAAAATACTTTAGCTATATGTAGTTTGGCCCAAATGTCTAAAGCACAAGCGGGGACAATAGCTAACGCGTCAGCGAATAATACAGCTTACAGTATCGAAGAGAACTGTAGACAAGCAGATAACACACACATGTAACATGAAGATGCATTCTGGGTGTCAGGCGGCGACCGAACCTGGTGAGGCGGGCCCGTGCCGCGACAAAATCGACAACTATCGTATAGTTATCAAAGTGTAACCAATGCATTGTGTTCATTGTGCGGTTTATCTCACGGTAGTAAAATGTGTCGAGCTGTAGGTAGAAGATGCCTCAAACGTAACAATTATGATCACTTTTCACGGATACGGATCAGGTAATCTATTGTTGTTTTGATTACCGTAGTGATTGGTCTGTTAATTTGTTAATAAATCGTTGTAATATTGAATTTAAATTAGACACTGCGGCTGACGTGAATGTGTTACCGTTAGCCTACTTGCCTATGTTAGGTTTTGCTAAGCACTATTTGATTTCAACACTTGTTAAATTAAGGGGATATTCGGGGAGCGAGATTAAAGTCATAGGAAAATGTCACTTGAAGATCATGTATAAACAGTGTCAGTATATTTTAGAATTTGTGGTTGCAGATGTCTCTTCTCCACCAATACTGGGCATAGACTCCTGTAGTGAGCTAAATGCGTTACAGCTGGTCTTCACAGTTCACAAAGAATTTGATCACGAATCAAAAAGCAGTATAATAGTGAATAGTATGGAACCGGACGTGTTTGAAGGACTCGGGTGCGTGCCAGGCGAGTATAACATTGAACTAGATCGTACCATAAGGCCAGATGTACACACGCCGTGAAAACTTCCAGTGGCACTGAAGGAGTCTATCCAGAAGAAACTAGATGAAACGGTTAGCGAAGGTCTCATACAAAAAGTTGAAGGACCGACAGATTGGGTAAACAGTATGACTGTTATAAAAAATCTAACGGTGATACAAGAATATGTTTAGATCGTAGAAATTTAAATCGGGCAATTAGACGTAAACATTTCAAATTACCAACTTTAGACGAAAAGAAGGTTAATTTAGGTGGTACAAATTATTTCAGTACTCTAGATGCCAAGAATGGATCCTGGCAATTACAAGTGAAGATAGCATAGATTAGTGTATTTTTAATACTGGTTTTATATACTTATGACGCTATCATGATCAATAACGTCAACGATGTGACGTCACCGCTGACGTCGCAGACGCCTCATACCGAAACCGCGACCAGCTCGCCTGTGAGGGCGTTAGGTTCACGACGACGCTCGCTGTCAATCCCACTGGTACTAGTGTCATGGACAGTACCATCTGTACCGCCAAACATGAATAATGAAAATAATAATAATGATAGTATGTTACTCGTTCCGGCAGGACAGTGAAACCGCCTTTCCGGTGGGGATACAGCTAGCTGAGTGGCTAGATAATTCGTGCGGCTTTAACTACTGCCTTCTACCAATTGTATTAATTAATGTAAAATAAAAGATACAATGCATCAATCTATATTAGATTAGCAACGTAGTCACGTTTTGTATAGGGTCCTTAGCTTATAGTTATTCACTGATTTACTTTGTTTTAAGTAAGCATGGATCCAAGTGGATTTGCAATTGGAAAGCATGGATTTAAGTATCCATTAAATTCGAATTGTATAAAACCTGTATATTTATTTGCAATTAAAAACTATGAGATAAGGCCATTTTATTTTTTGTAAATATTTTATTGGTCTGTTTCAACATAAATAAAATACCTAACTACTCCCTTATTTATAATTTGTCGTTAGGAGACTAATTAAGACAATTATGAGATGGTATTACTGTGTCAAAATATACTAAATTTTATGTACTTATAAAATTTTCAGTTTCCATATTGTAATTTAAAATTGTATACTTAATTACTTTGTTTATTGAGGGGAATATATTATGTATTAACTGTAACAATTCTACAATAACTAGCTAGGTACATTATTTCCGTACTGTAAAACTGAGAATAATTTATATTTGTAATATTAAGGTTTTCTTATTGTAATCACTTTAATTTTAACAGTTGTGTATTTTATTTTAGCGCTTTATTTAGAAGGGAAATGGATAGTGAAAGGTAGTTAGTAAATATTATATGTATATAGAGGGTAGATAATGAAAGGACAGTTAAAAGTCGATTGTGTTTCATTGAAGATCTCCACACTGGCTCTCAAGTGATACTGCCAGAAGCCAGAACAAATGTATTGGGTATTTAGCGGTAGATTTTAAACTTGATGGTGGTACTTAGTTAGGTAGCTATTAGAAAAAGCCCCACCACCAGCCAGCGAGAGTGTAAGTAATAGTATTTTTTCACTAGATTAACAAACAAATACGTCGCCGGCAAGACAACAAAACTAACGAATTTTGTTAATAAGTAGAAGTGTTATTCTGGTCTAGACGGAGATAATAAAATTATTAAATCTTTATATATAAAAATTTCGTGACACGTTGTTTGTCCGCGATGAATTTTTAAAATACTGAACCGATTTAAATCAAATTTTGCTAACTATGTGCAGTTTGGTACAACTTGAGAGATCAGATACTTTTTATCTCGATAAGTGATCATATCACGATAGATGACGCTGTAGTCGATGTGAGAAAAGGCAAAACAAGGTCTGTCAGGTCAGACAGAAATAATTATAAAAAACAATGTTTATTAATAAACTTGTTTATAGTATTTAATCGTACATATCGTTTGTATCGTAGAAAGAATCAAAGGGTGTATAGTGTATTACGTCGATCTCTTCAACTTTAGGTCTTTTCGATTTCGTAGGTCTCCTCGATTTCTTCGGTCTGTACGACTCATACGGATAATATGATTGATTCCTATCATACAATAGATTCGGTCGTTTCTTCTTCTTCCCAACAGAAATCTAGCGATTAGTATAAATTAGAATATATTGTGTATAGTATATATTGAAGACATCGCGTCAATGAACGTGAGTTTGAATCCACCTGGCTAGCTACCACCCTCATGTTGAAAATCTGCTGCCAAATATCTATAGTTGTATTTCGGCGGTTGCACTTGAAAGCCAGACCCTCCATAGGTTTAGCGTGTTCACCAGCTTGAGCCAGATTATCACTTAACATCAGGTGAGATATTAGCCATTATGCGAAACCAAAAATATTAAAAAAATATATTAGTTTCGAATTTAGACACGACAATATAATATAAAGGGATTTTGATTTCTATAGTGAATCTCAGTAATTTATGAAGGTATACCATTTGTTGAAATTGTAATACAGTTAGCTACTATAGCCATGTTGAAATCCTCGATGTATATTTATCATTGTGTTCCACGTGCTGCACTTGAGATTCAGCCCTATTCTTACTCAACATCAAGTCGAAATTGTGCAATGTTAAATTTTGTATCACCGACAACTTTTAGGAATACGCAATAACGGTGGGTTTTTCTACAAAAACTCTCCTAATCTATCCAATACTATTAAGTGAGCTATTTCGCGTATCTCGGAAACGGTTTTACCGATTTGGATGAAATTTTACATTCAGGTAGATACTTGCTTTTTGTATTCACCTGTATAGTTTTTTTTTTCGTAGTAACAGAGTTTTGAAGTAAACTATTTCGAATAAAATTATTAATTAAATTTGTGTTCAGTTCATACATACATATTATCATAAAATGTGGACGATTAATCAATATGTGATTAGTGTTTACCCATTTTTTTTACACACACATACTTTTTACATACACAAATAAAAAAAATACTGAGTCACTCAGGTACTACAACCTAATGTGAGATTACAGTTGGGTATTTAGACTGTTTTTTATAGTTAAGGTTTTAGCGTTATTGTCATAATCTTACCTGATCTTAAGTGGCGATACGGCCCAAGTTGGTAGACACGCTAAACCTATGGAGGGACTAGCTCTCAAGTGCAACTACCGGAAGACACCCACCGGTATTTGGCGGCAGATTTTCAATCTGAGGTCGGTAGATTTTTTAAACGCTATATTTTATAATATAGATTAAAAAATAAAATAGATAGGGTTATATTACCGAAAATTTACACCTGTATTCATTGCACTGAAAAAAATAATTAATGTTTCTGTTAATTATACTAATCGTAATAAGCGTGAAAAAAGTTTTTTCACTAATAATATAAATGTGAAAATGAGTGTATGAATGAGAGTGAGAATGCGAAAGTGAGTTTGTGTGTTTGTTACGCTTTCACACCTAAACCACTGAATCGATTATGATGAATATCGGTATAGAGATACATGGGAGTTTGGAGATGGTAATAGCTACTTTTTCTTGTGAGAAACTGAATGGAAGTGAGGTAGAGAGAGAGATAAATTTTGTATGATAGTTTTATTGCCTCATCCGGTTTGTTTGATGAAATCAATATTAACGCAAGCGTAGTGGTGGGTAAAAGTTAGTTTCAAATAAAAGTGAAAATTGTAAAGTACAACAATAAAAGACAAGTGTCGTTCTTAATAATTCATACAGGTCTTATCACGATAAAACTAAGCATTTCAGCTTACCCCGATTGTTTGCATAGCCTGAAGAACTTATGAGTATATAAAAATCTATGAAGTGGAACTCTTTATTATTATTATTATTATATTTATAAATGAAATAACAATAATCCATTAAACAAAACTATGAAATTATTAAATTAATGACTGAAAAAATGAAATATAATAGTTTACTGATACAGTCACAATAATAGAGGTTAAAACATCCCGATATTTTTATATAATGACCGATAGCCACTGTTTCTTAAAAGAATTATTATACAAACTTATGAATGTTTGCATAATTGTATTAGGACTATCGCCAAGTCTACTTTGTATAGATGCAATTTTCTTTCATCTAGTAGCATAGAAATCATCAACATGTGCAAACGCAAACATACTAGATGCACTACAAAAACTTGGAAGTCCCAATAATCTTCTAAAAACGTTATTGTATTGTAACTCGGCTTTCATACTCTTCGGAAGTGGTGTTAAGTGGAACACGATTTTGAAACAAGATCCTATTTCGTCTAAGAGCCTAAGAGAAGCCTATTTCGGTTCTGTCTCAGTAAAATTTCCCACTTCAACGGACGTGAACTGCTGGTGAATGCTTTGTCTGTCAGAGGTCAGGTATTGTTTACGGACAATTGTGCTTTTCATCAGGCGTATTCCATTTACTTCGTTTTACTACAACTGCCTGTTTACTCTTTGCTTGCGAGAGTGTGTAATAGACAGAATGAGTGAGTCGAAGAATAATTTTAGGAGGAATAGAGTGTAATGTATAATAGAAATTAGTGTTATCATACCTTGTATGTTGTGCCTTTTTCTTCGCACTGGAATAAAGAAAATTATCAATTACTCATTTGTTTTTATCAAATAGATGTAATTAATACATTTGAACACTTCTTAACGATTTAGTAGAGTACCCGCGTCGCCCCAACAAGATGACAGAGAGCCTTGGGGTTTTTTTTATGGGAATAACCAACAGCTATGTTTAATATATTAGTTAATACTTAAATTAGAAATAAAAAGCCATTTACTGGTTCTTGCCGGTAAATAGAAAATTACAATGAAGTCCATAAATATATTAAAAATACAAAAATAAAGTGTATATGTTGCTTACAGCCGCCATAATTAAAGAAAAATTGCTTCAGAATGTTGTTGCCTTAATTGTGTTAATATTGAAAACACTAAAATCTCAATCTCGCTAATTTCATTGAAGTGATTAGCACATCAAAAGATTATTTTTGTCAATAATTAGCAGAAACGAAGGGCAATAATAAGAAGACGTTTGTACGTAAATACTTGATCAGGACATTAAAAAAAATTCAAAAGAAGTTCGGGACAAGCAACGTTATTAGAAGAAATTTTGAGCAGGTATTCAATATCAGCTATTTGTCGTCGTTTGACAAGGGGCAACAAATGATGTTTCCGACAAAGTTTATTCATTGTATTTTATTGTGAATTCCAAGCGGCTAGAAATGTACGCAACCCACGTGACCCTCTCAGTCCCTCCGAGCTGGGAGGTTATGCGTTCAAGTGCTTCCCTACGTAAAACAGGTAGTTATTGTAAAATTAACCATTGGATATGATATAAAGCGTGTCGTCCTTAAAATTTGTATTGTTTTTGGAAAATAATTTTATAACTTACTACTTTCTCGCACTGCTTTCCCCGGCACTGAAAATAAAATTTATTATCAATAAATATGAAAATACTTTTATTTAGTCATAAGTTTTGTACAAGGTATAATAGTTAACAGCAGTCTCTGAACTAGAAGTCTGCCATATCTATACATATCTTCTAATAACCAAGATTCATCTTTTAGATGTGTCTGTTGCCATATAATGGGCAACGTTTTTTAGTGCGTAAGTGCGATTGTGGCTATAATGCTAAACTATAATTATAAATAAAATTTATAAGCCAAACTTACCCCCAAAGAACAATCAAAGACCGGGCACTGTAAATAAATATAAATAAAGTGTTATTTAACATTTCTTTGACTATAAATCTATACATAAATAAGCGATAGCAAAATATTTCATTGCCAGTAGCTAAATTGTCTTTTAGCTATTGCTAAGGTAAAGAAAATACAAAAAATGTACGCGAGGACAGGCGATATCCAATATCAAAGTCGATTTTGACATAAGTCATCATGTACATTTATGGAACGAAGTTGCTTAAGTCTGTTCTATATTGCACTATATTTCTAAAGTGTAGACATAAGTGCGCGCTTATTGGTTCAAGATAGCCAATAAGTTCTCACCGGCTGCGCAGATATAGTTTGTACACGTCATACGTGTCAGATGTTTCGTAGCGTTTTAGCGTTAATTTGTAATGTGATTTCTTAGGTTTACGCGAATATTATTCATTGAAATAAAACTAATTTAAACGGATTTTATCGCGGTTATTTATTAAATTTTGATCCCGACGTTTCGAAAGCTTTTCAGCCTTCGTGGTCACGGGGCGGACTGAGGTGTAGGTTGTCCAGAAAAGTTTATGTTACTGTGTCTACCTTCAATTTAATTTTTATTATTGATAGTGTTCCGATCTACGCAGAAAGAGCTCACAGTGTCTTGACGTCTGGCAATTGGTCTTTTGGGTTCCGATTTAATTAAACGTATAATCGGATCCCAGGCTTGTGCTAGCTTCCAACCATCTTCTCTATTGAAATTTGGATGTTTTTTAATTTCAATAGCCTCACGAATCATCCTAGGTAGGAATCGGTGTTCTTTTGCAAGGATTTGTGGCTTGTCAAATCGAAGATAATGTTTGGAGCCTTCTTCTGAATGTTCAGCAACTGCAGACTTCGTAGAGCGTCGGTGTTTAACATCAGCTATATGTTCTTTTACGCGGGTCCCTATGTTTCTTTTAGTTTGTCCGATATAGGAGAGGCCACAGTCACATTCTATTTTGTATACGCCCTGTTCTTGTAGAGGTATATGACACTTGACAGGTGGTAAAAATTGACTAATCTTCTTGGGCGGCTTGAAGTAAGTTTTAATTGAAGCACGCTTCAGTACATAGCCAATCTTGTCTGTGACCCCTCTTACAAAAGGTAACACAACAGGTACACGTTCTACTGTGGCTGGTTTCACTCGGTTTCCGTGACGGCGGCGTGGAATTTGGAGCTTGTTATCACGCAGTACTTGCTTGACATGTCGCAGCTCAGCAGCCAGATGTTCCTCGTCACAGATTCCTTGTGCTCTCTGAAACAAAGATTTACCCACGGTAGCTAACTGTTTCGGATGGTGGTGAGATTCACCATTCAGGTATTTATCTGTATGGGTCATTTTCCTGTACACAGTATGGCCTAAAGACTGATCAGGATTACGGATAACTAAAACATCTAAGAAAGGAAGAGATTTCTTTTGCTCTAACTCCACAGTGAATTGTATGTTATTGTTAATGGAGTTAAGATGATCTAAAAATGCAGCTACTTTGTCAGATGGTAAAATTGTGAAAGTATCATCTACGTACCGTTTGTAAAACCTGGGGGTGACGGGGGCAGTGCTTAGGGCTGTCTCCTCGAAGTCCTCCATGAAAATATCGGCGACTACTGGAGATACAGGTGAGCCCATAGCTACTCCATTCACTTGTACATAAAACTGATTCCTCCACAACATGTAGCCAGATGTGAGGCAATGTTTAAGTAATGCTGCATACTCTATGGGCATGTTATTATCTGCTAACCTCTTAGACACAATTTCGATGCAGTCTTGTACTGGTAAGCTTGTGAATAGAGACTGGACATCAAAACTAACCATGGTTTCATTGTCAGCTAATTGTAGGTGTTTAATATCACTGACGAATTGGTATGAATCCTTCACAGATGCTCTAGTGTTGCCTCTTAGTGGTGATAACACTTTTGCTACGTGCTGAGCCAATCTGTAGGTTGGTGTGTCGACCTGACTCACGATGGGACGTAGTGGAGCATTTGGCTTGTGTATTTTCGGTAACCCATACAGTTTAGGAGGTTTTGCACACGATGGGACGAGTAAGTTTACGTCAAGATTTAATGTGTCGGAGTAACTGCTTATTAAAGAGCTGGTAGCCTTTAAAACTTTGTTGGTTGGGTCTGTTTTAACCTTCTTGTATGTACTCTCATTCGACAAAAGTTGTTCTATTTTATTATTGTAATCTGACGTATCCATTACTACTGTCGCATTACCTTTATCTGCACGGAGAATAGTTACATCCTTCTGTGAACGCAAGTTCTTTAAAGCGATATATTGTTGTTTTGGAAGATTTGGTTTGGGCGCTTTCACTTGTCGTAATATTGACGAAATGTCTTGACGTATCGCCTCCGAATCCTCCTTTTGCAAATTATTTTTCACGAGACTATTCTCAACGTTACAAATAATGTCTTCATACGGTATCCTTCGTGGTGTTACGGCAAAATTTAATCCTTTTGATAAAACCTGAATTGTGTTATCGTCCAATGTTTGTTTTGACAGATTAATGACAGCGCGTTGTTCATCTGCGCGTGAGTGTTCGTTGTCTATGGTGGGGTGCGTTCCATTCCTACACTCGGTGTTACTAAGATTTTTGGCATTCGATTTAGATTGTAACTTTTCATATTTTATGATTTGTTTGTTTTTGCACTCATTCAATTTCGCTATTTCACGTTTATTTAAAGCGTTGATGCAATTTTGAAAATCAAATGCTGATAACTCTGTCTTTAACTCATTGGACTTAATCTCAACACAATTATTTATGTTATGGAGATCGGATCTTATTTCACGAATGGCAGCTAGTAACAGTTTTGTACTCGCCTGGTTGAGAATTTTAGCGCTTCCTCGTATGTTGTTCTTAGGTGAAATCTTGACACACGTAGGAATGAGATTATGATCACGGCATCTCTTCAAGAAACAGTTAGCTACCGTGGGTAAATCTTTGTTTCAGAGAGCACAAGGAATCTGTGACGAGGAACATCTGGCTGCTGAGCTGCGACATGTCAAGCAAGTACTGCGTGATAACAAGCTCCAAATTCCACGCCGCCGTCACGGAAACCGAGTGAAACCAGCCACAGTAGAACGTGTACCTGTTGTGTTACCTTTTGTAAGAGGGGTCACAGACAAGATTGGCTATGTACTGAAGCGTGCTTCAATTAAAACTTACTTCAAGCCGCCCAAGAAGATTAGTCAATTTTTACCACCTGTCAAGTGTCATATACCTCTACAAGAACAGGGCGTATACAAAATAGAATGTGACTGTGGCCTCTCCTATATCGGACAAACTAAAAGAAACATAGGGACCCGCGTAAAAGAACATATAGCTGATGTTAAACACCGACGCTCTACGAAGTCTGCAGTTGCTGAACATTCAGAAGAAGGCTCCAAACATTATCTTCGATTTGACAAGCCACAAATCCTTGCAAAAGAACACCGATTCCTACCTAGGATGATTCGTGAGGCTATTGAAATTAAAAAACATCCAAATTTCAATAGAGAAGATGGTTGGAAGCTAGCACAAGCCTGGGATCCGATTATACGTTTAATTAAATCGGAACCCAAAAGACCAATTGCCAGACGTCAAGACACTGTGAGCTCTTTCTGCGTAGATCGGAACACTATCAATAATAAAAATTAAATTGAAGGTAGACACAGTAACATAAACTTTTCTGGACAACCTACACCTCAGTCCGCCCCGTGACCACGAAGGCTGAAAAGCTTTCGAAACGTCGGGATCAAAATTTAATAAATAACCGCGATAAAATCCGTTTAAATTAGTTTTATTTCAATAATTTGTAATGTATTAGATGAATTTAATGATGTTTAATTTCACAATTAGAAAAAATATATTAATTACGAAATTTCCTATCGCTCGTTAAATTCATAAGGTATCTCTGCGTTTCATTTAATTGCTCTCAGACGCTAGTAATTCATTTATTTATATTTGTTATATTGTATCAATAACATAATACGTTCATCAATACGGAAATTCGTTACATCCGTGTATTCCAGGACACAGATGCATTTTTTTCATTCCGTTAGCATTTGTTAAAAGACAACTTGACAAAGGGGATTAACATCTTTTTCTCGCTTGTTTGTAAACTGACTTTTTTATTGATTTAATTTTATTTTCTGATTTGGAGCTTTTAATGAACTAATGAGAAAATAATAGGCTCAGTTTTTTTATCCATTTTTACAAGAGTCTTCTCATATTTTCAATAAGAATTATCATCGAATTTTGGTTAATTAAGTTAGGATGTAAAATGTCCGACTGTTCCGGCATAGTCAACGAGAACAAGCCCTTTCGTACAAGTTTGGCAACATGACTGTAATACTTTTGGTGTTGCTGCTGTCCATAGGCGACGGTAATCATTTACCATTAGGTGGGCTTGTGTGCCTGATTGCTGTCCGTTATCATAAAAAAAATTGATCCATCAATCTTGGAACCGCTCAGCTTGGTACGTGACGACGGTATAATACTTCTAGCCATGTAAATGGCCTAATCTTTTATTCATATGCAAGATGTTGATTGATTTCCGAGCTTCCAATGGCGACGTTGATTTTTTGTTGTACTGACTTACCATTAATGATAACGATGTCACTCTTCCTCATGATTATATATATATACAAAAAAAAAAAAACAGAAGTTACCATTGACATACAACCACCTCTGAGAATCTGAAAATAATAAAAAAATATGGATTTGTAAATTTCTAATACATATGTATAACAAAGGAATAAAATATAATTTTTAGTTTTACGCAAACAAAGTCACTGGGCCAGCTAGTACATACATACATCAAATACTCAGTATTTTCTTACAAACATACTGTATTAATTAAAAAAGGAGTACTAACCGGAACATAAGCGAAAGTCAAACCGATAAAATAAAATAAACACAATATTGGTATAATGTTCGCTTTCATTTTGGAAGCACTCGTTGTGGTGTTGTCGTGTGGATTGAAAATGTAATCGACTGATTACATTCTAATTTATATCGTAGAAAACAATTAAATATAAATTAATATTAGTAGTCACTTATGTTTTTACATGTGGTTGTTGGTGAAAAAAACATTGAACTAAATACAGTTACAAGAATAGAAAACACTGTGTTCACAAATTAGTGCTTTTTCCGTCAGCAAATTCCTTTTTTTATTGTGTATAGTCTGAGTATTATGACCAAAATCTCACCTGATGTTAAGTGACGATGTGGCCAAAGGTGGTGAACGTACTAAGCCTAGTGGAGGTACTGGCTCTCAAGTGTAACTGTCAACAAATTTTTTTTTGAATTGAAGTACTTTGTTAGCCTTAATGGTTTAGGCAGTTTCACCGAACTATTTCGGCCAAGTGCTGAGGGCTGAGGCAATAGGTGTTAGAAAGCCAGAATGTCCGTACCTTAGATTGGGCTGCTGCCGGAAAATGAACAAATTCGCAAGCCTGACTAATCAACAGGTTCTAACTTACTAATTTAATTATCCTAACATCGACATTATCAATCAAGCGGCTCATGCCTCTTGCTCTTTGAATACACTTAAATAGTTATATTTTTCTAAAACGTAGTTTTTAGGAAATTATTCCTCATAAAATGATTTATTACATTCATGTTTTCAATTAAATAATCAGTTCAGATGTACATAAAATGTTAATTTTTAGTAAATAATTAATTCGTAACTAAAGATATTGTAAAAAAAAATACAACTTTTACTAATACCGAGCTAAGTTCAGTCACCCAGGTAATTTAATATACAAACCAAATAAGGTGAAATATTTACTTCATACATATCTCAACTCTAAACCTCTAGCCTATTTATATTTGCCTACAATCGTTCTTCTAACATAAAAAATAAATGTATGGAATGGATATAAATTTATTGATTTATATTAAACTAACAATCGTTGAAATAGGCAACCGAAGAGCTCCAAAGAATGCACATCTTATCAATTCACGTAATATTACTCGGTCCATACTTTGATTGCATTTTTTCACATCGTATTCTCCATTTTAGTAGCGTAAGTCGATCCCATGTATAGTCAAATCATAAGTTGTTATAAAGTATACTTCAAACACGAAGTGACGATTTTGGTCATAAATAATTCCGGTACTAAAGTTGTGTTTTAAGAAAACAAAAAAAAAAAAAACAGAAATGGCGCGGTAATAGTCTGATCAGACACTGCATCGATGGACGTCATTTTAAATGCCTGCAATGTGCCTGAGGTTGAGTGAAAGGAAATATCGTGATGAAATCATAGCGATGTTGGTTGGGTATTTTCTACTGACCGCCTGGCTAGCTATCACCCTCGAGTTGAAAATCTGCTACCAAATACCGATAATGTGTTACTGCAGTTGCACTTGAAAGCCAATTCCTGCACAGGTTTAGTGTGTGCTCTATCTTGGACCACATCGTCACTTAAAAACAGATGAGGTTGTGGTTAAAATTATAAAATAAAAATACCGACAAAAACGTTATTGAAATGCGAAAGCTAAACCCATAGATAGATAGTTTATATTGTCAGTAGCATAAAACATCTAAAGATAGATTATTGAAAACGTCCGGAACCTGAAAACTAGAGAAGTTTACCCGATTTTCTTTTCAATAGGTACGTTTTTATTGTTAAAGCTCATTCTAGTATATTAATATCTATGTTTTTAGGAGTGAAGTTGTGATTTCTCACACGAAACTAATTTTATATAATTGTATAACGAAAACGGTTTATTAATGGCGATAACACGTAATTGAGTTGCTGCCGAACGATTTCATTATATTCTCAAACAGTTTTCAAGTTACGGACGTTTTCAATAATCTATCTATCGACTCTTTTTGCTACTTACAATATAAATTATCTATATATTGGTTTAGCTTTCACATTTCAATAACGATTTGTTCGTTATTTTTTTATAGTTTTAAACACAATCTCATCTGATTTTAAGTGACGATAAGGTTGGACCGTATACATACGCTAAACCTGCGGAGACACTGACTCTCAAGTGTAACTGCCGTTACATGCCTATTGGTATTTGGCAGCAGTTTTTTAACTTGAGGATGGTAGAATACCCTGCAACTATCTATGGTTTCATCACGTCGGTTTCCTTTTTTCATTCTTCCTTATACCAATTTGAACCGTCTCACCACTTAAGTTCAGGTAAGCCTATGGCCATAACGCTATACTTTAACTATTAAAAAAACTTGATTCTTCCATTGAAAAAAATAATCGATAAGACAAAATGCTATTAGAATCTAGGGTGCTTATGAGCCAAATTAGTTTTTGTAATGGGTTACTTATTGTATAATTTGAAGACATCTGGTAAAGTTAAAACATCCCTTTGTGATTTTTTGTCTATACTCAGAAATATAAGCAAAATCAAAATTTTTAAACAAAGAGTGAGAGCTCGTCCCTTAGACTTAGTGTGTCCACCATCTTGGGCCACATCGTCACTTTACATCGAGTGAGATTATGACCATATTGATAAACCTTAAGTATAAAAAAGGGTCGTGTTAAAAAAAAGTGTTGTGTGAATGCACCATGATAAAAAAAACAAATAATTGTGCCGTTTGGGACTCGAACCCAAAACACTATGGCACGAGTTGCAGCAAAACCGTGCAGCCCCCGAAGATATTTATTGGTTTTATTATATGGAATATATTTAAGGTTTAACTTTATTGTTTTTATTACTACTTGTTAATTTGATAACTATGTTTATAACTGAATAACTCGCTAAAAGGTTACACAAACACCTAAAAATTACACCAGCCTTCCTAATATTTTAAATTCGAAAGTGAGTTTATCTGTTTGTTTGTTACGCTTTCACGTCTAAACTGCTAAATCAATTATGATTTATTTTGGTATAGAGATAGATGGGACCCTGGAGACGCTAATAGGCTACTTTTTCTAGCGAAAAACTTATTAAACGTGAGGTAAAGAGTGGGATAAATTTTGTATAAAACTTATCATTGTGTCATCTGGTTTGTTTCACAATATCAATATTAACCCGAGCGAAGCCACACACACAAGCTAGTTTTCCATACACATGAAAATAAAATTAAAATTGAGGCAAAACCAAAATCAATTGTGTTTTGTAAATGACAATTACAGTATATATATATTTTTTTATTAATTTGGTTTGATTATACCTTACATCGATTTTTTATGACTATTTCTTTCATACATGACATATTGAGATTATACGGATTTTATAAAAACTATTTACACATAATTATGACTACTATATTGTCTAGAATTATTAAAAAAAAGCATTACATGCGATATATTTTATAATATAATATAATTATAATTTTAAATAATGTTAATTTATATTATTTTTAATTATTTAACGGATCTCGATTTACAGTATAAATTATTACCTATACTATAAAAAAAAAAAAACATTTTTTCTATGTTCGACTTAACGCGAACTTAGTAACTCGATTCGAACACTATCCGCAAAGTGATTGCTTATAACTTGACTTACAATATACAGTTTATCTCTTATGTAATGATGTTCATCTTCATATGAACAGTAAACGGTTTTTGCAGCGCACACCAGAAGAGCACTTAGATGACAGAATTTTTTCTTACTTACTTGACGCTTATCGTTGTATTTTGCACAATTCACTATATAGATACTGTATATTATAGATACTATAGAGACACTGCCATATATTGACAAAATTATTGCAAAGTACATACAGACGTTTCCACGTACACACATACACAACACGATATACACTTTATACATAGAGATATGTATATATACTAGCGGCTCGTCCCGGGTTCGCACGGGTGAACACTTTTTTTTACATTTTGGGATGAACGTAGAGTAAATGTATCTTTATAAGTAGTTTATTTTCAAATTAATATTTATATTTTTCTAATAAAATTTTATATTTTTTACTATGAACCTAGTTATATTTTCATAGTATATTTTTATTATTTTAACATTTATTTATTCGGCGCCTTCTTCCTCGTGTTTCCCGTTGCGCTGCGTGAAGCCACCCCGGTCACATTGCGTAGCGGCGTCTTTTATCTTTCTACTAGTATTTTGTCTAGGATGCCATTTTAAAATTTCTAATATCTTTTGAATGGAATGCCCGATTTTTATAATTCAAAAATTAGTCTACAGGTATTGAAACAGTCTTTAATTTAAGATGGTGTATTTGGATAAAGATGAATACAAAGGTATAGAAACCATATTGATTGATTAATAGAAACCATTGAACGTATGATATCGCAAAGTTTTTTTTAGATATATATAATAATAAATATAACCTATGTAGCATTGTAATGATGTTTTTTATTTATTTGTTCCAGTAGTTTTTAAGTTTATCCGTTACAAACATATAAAAATACAAATCTCTCTTCTTTATATTATTAGTGTAGCTGTATAGATAGTATAAACCACTGAATAAAGAGAAGACTATAAACAGACATATACACGTGAGAAAACGGTTATAAATTAGTTTATTTATAATTTTGTCTATAGCGATAATACTATATTTGTGTTCTCTTCTCCCAGATAACATGCACTACCTATTCAAATTCTAACAGTATTTTAGGCTTCCATGTCACTACTTAGACGTAGGCTAACTTGGAGTTTTAAGTAAGATTTAAATCGTGTAAAAGTTTCTGGAGATAAAATATCTTAATACAGTTTTCAGCAACAGATAGAGTGATTCACGAAAAAAGTTTTTATGTACATTCAATACACACACATTATAGTACAGAAAAGCCGAAAATTTTAAAGATTTGAAATGTAATACGAAGTTATATGTGTTGTAAAAAAATGTATAACAAATAAATCAACATCTAAATATGAATAACAAGCTTTATTCGAAAGTAATTACTTTGTACAAGATAACATGATTAATATGGCTTAATTTTGGAAAGGTTTCATTTTAAAGATTCTCATGTGGGTCCAGCCTATTTTACCGCCTGGCATTTTTATATTTCTTCGATCTCATAAGTTTGTTTAGCTTGTTTGGTTTATTCAACTTATTCGGTTTATTCGGCTTGTTTGGTCTATCTGGCTTGTTTGGTTTATTCCGTTGATTCTAACCTTTCGGTTGATGTGTTGCAGGTGGTTTTGGTTGAGTCCCTTTCGTTCCAATACCAATCTAACGAATCGTATATATTAGTAAACACCACTATTCAGTATTAGACTTAACATTGCTATAGCGAACCTGCGTAGTGTGTAAAGGAACAAAACGAGATATCTTAATGTAGTTAACTGCTATGATTATGTTGAAAGTCTCATATTTTTTAAATATTTTATAGGGCAAGTGTTATGGCCACAATTTCACCGGCATGTTAAGTGACGATGTGGCCCATGTCGGTGGGCACGCTAAGCCTAGTGGAAGGGCTGGCTTTTAAGTACAACTTCGGGAACATACCTAAATGTATTTGGAGGCAGACTTTTAACTAAATGACGGTAGCAAGAAAACTGGCATTAGAAAAAGTCTTAGCACCATGCTATGGTTTCATCTCAATGTTTTTCACCGAAAGCTCAGGTTCATTGCAAGGATTAGAATTCACGTCCATTGACGCAGAGTCCTTTCACATAACCAACTGAGCTATTATCACTTTAATTCACTTCACTGTTTATATCTATCAGTTTGTTTCATCTGCTGTCATTAAGATTCAGTGCCATTACTACTCAACATACTTACCTACCTATCTATAATAATCTAATAACGTCTAGAAATAAGAAAGGGTAGTACCACACTAGGCGGGCAGTAGAAAAAGCCTTACCACCATGGTATGGGTTCATTATAATATTTTCCTTCTCCCAAAGCTCAAACTCATTGCAGGGTTTCGATTCATGTCCACGCTACCACTGAGCTATCATCGCTTCAAAATCCCTTAATTTCTATACTGGCGATAGCTATCTCTAGATAGGTTATATTGTTTTTTTTAAATGTCAAACCTTAATCCTTAGAATTTGAGCGATAGCAATCTATCTGTGCTTAATCTTTTAAGCTTATTTTATCTTATTAATTTTTCTTACGTTATATATTTACGTTAATTCCTTTATTTGGCCCAACTTTGCTCTAAAACACATGTACAGAGAAGAACATAAGAATAACATTTTGCGTCTTTAACAGCAATTAGGATTTGCATTAATAGTGGGCCCTTTTGCAAAAGGTCTCTGCTAACATAACCCTATCCCTACTGGGTATAAAACTATTAAATAAATTTTAGTGAGGTTGTAAAGTTGTGGAGCAAGATTGAGTCACATTTCTTATAAATGTATTGAGAAATCCGTCTCAGTGACTGCCCAAAATCTGTCGCGGGACCTGTTCAACCATCTAGTAGATTTGGCCGAGTTGTTTTCAGCTCGGTACAATGCAAGCACCTAGGCTTTCCACCACCGAATACCATACTTTCACCTTTTATATGCACCTCAACAAATACGAGCGATTCGTTTTTCTACGTTATTTTCCAAAGTGAGATTATAAAATAAAATAGAGTGGTATTACCGCGCCGCTGCATTGAAACTCTTTGCACTGAAATAAATATAATTGTCTTTATTACTTATAGATATGGTAATAAATGTAAAAAAAAACATTATTCCTAATATTATAAATGTGAAAGTAAATTTGTTTCTTACGCTTAAACATCTAGACTACTGAATCAATTATAATGAATATCGGTATAGAGACAGATGGGAACCTGGAGTCGGTGATTTCCTACCTCTTATCCTGAATTTTTTTTGAAAGTGCGGTAAAAAGAAGGAAAACTATGTATAACGCTTTTCATTGCGTCATTCGTTTTATTTGAGAAAATCAATAGTAGAAAATTAAAATGAAATTTGTGACAGGATTAAAAGACTCGTGCTGATTATTCTAACAGAGTTTGTTTGGGCACAGGTGACTAAGTGTTTAAGTTTGCTCCGTTTGCGCACATAACCTGGAGCTTATATCTAACTCTAACTTTATACTCTCTGGGAGTAGTGTTGAGTGGATTACGATTCTGAAATGTAATTGTAAGAGACGCCTACTTTTGATTTCACCAGTACAATGAACCATATTAACTGAAGCAAGCTATTTTAAATATTAGTGGTGTATTTAGAATAGAATTTATACTATGTATTGGGATTCGGTTACCAGTCTTATAAAGACGACGTGAAATAGATTATGTAATATATATTATTTTTCTTATACAACTTTAATATCTCCTATGGCAAAGTTTAAAGAGGAACACGACTTAAATTTTGAAGTGTTACATTTCAAAAATATTTATCCGCACTTTCTTTGTTACGTCATTCGTTCTACCGGGTTTGATAGCCTCATATATGTTCCAGCCAACATTATTTTGGAGAATAGAAGAGGTGACGAGAGTGCGAAGTATGTACGGTGCGTATATATCGTATCGTCTAAGCACGCCTTTTGGTGCAAATTATTTGGTCTAGTCAAAAACTAAGCGAGAGCGTTATTAGCTACAATTTTAAGACAGTGAATGCACAACGCCTCTGTTGAACATAAGTGAGTTCGCCTGGATTGCTTTCACCACAACTTTTCTTTAGCACCCACCGTACTGTCACGTTTACGACATATGGATATGTCAATCACGAACATAGTTATATGAGTGATGTAGTCTCTTGTTCTTCCGGCCTACTTGTTTTCAGTTCATACTATTTGAAATTCGAAGAATTACTTTAGACGAAAGAGAGAGTAACGCATAATAAAAATAAGTATTGTTTATATTTTTATGTAAAAAAACTGAACCTAAAAAATATATAAGAATAAGACATAAAAAAAGACGCGGATCGAGTTTCTTGTTGGTTCTTCTCGATGAATGCGTTACTTTCCGAACCGGTGGTAGTTTAATGTTCATAAGCGCCTTCTTAGGGTGTAAATCCGATAAAGATTTTAGAATTAATTTGATTTGATTACCATACCTTGTATTTAACGCCATTCTCAGTGCACTGAAAGAAAGAAAGTTATCAAACCTTTATTTAGATTTTTTATTAGGCATGTTAAAAAATAATTCTAACTCCTTTTAGTGGCTCAATAAGTTCAGTAAATAAATGTATGGCAGTGGCAAAGAGCCCATATAGCCCGATTCCTGTCGGCTTTACTTTAAGAATTGATGTATAACGTAAGTATTTCGAGGTTATATGTAGACCAAAAAATTTGATTATTTAGGTATTTTCACTTGTCATGCATGCTAGGTACTGTGTTCGAAATTTATTTGACATCAAAACATTTATTATATTATCAAGTCAAAAACAATAAAGCCCATAGATCAAATGTAATTCAAAGTTACAAGGCGTAATAATGTGGCTTGACGTGTAGTATCCCGTCTCTTTCATTTCGCTAGGAAGCGAACAAAGACTATCTCGTTTTCAGACGTTATATGCAAAAGTGCTTAAATATTTGGAAGAATATTATCCACTTGTGAACACTGAATTGGTATGAGTATAATCAGAGAAAACAACAGAGATGGTTATAGACACCCATAGAAGAAGTCGTTTCAGGACAATTTATTTAAGTACGTTAGGGAGCAAAAAGGTTCTATTGTGCCTAGCATCAAGCACAGTTTCGTTACATTGTTGCATTTAAATAAATTGTAAATTTTATCGTGTGACTAAAATAAGTTTTCTGAGCCTAGTTAAATTTGTGGTACCTTCCGCTTAATATTAGAGGTAGACAACGGGTATGTTATGTATAAAAGTTCAAAACATTAGTAACACTATTTTATTTCTATATATTTGGAATAGACTATCAGAGCTACTATCGAGAGAGATACTATCGATATAGTTATCTATTGTCATATTGTTATTATTAAGTTAACGATGATCCAAAACGTCATATTTTAATGACATATTGAATTTTTAAAATAATTGGAAAACTCACTATCTCCTCGCATTTCCCCGAACACTGGAAAAAAGATTTATCATCAACACATATGAGAAAAATACTTGAATGTCATGGAACACTCAGTTGAAACGAATTTCCTTAGTAGTATATTACCATTGATATAACAAATACAAATAAATGAATTGCTAGTGTCTGGGAGCCATTCGTTTTCTCGAATGCAGAGATAACAAATAAATTGAAGGAGTAGTAGGAAATTTCGAAGTTGTAGTAACAGTAGTACTTTTTCTAGTTATGAAAATAAATAGTTTATTGTACACCATTCAATTCATCTAATTTATTATAATACATATAATACGCTACGAAACAGCTAACACGTAAGACGTGTATAAACTATATCTGCGCAGCCGTTGAGAACTTACTGGCTGTTTTGAACCAATAAACGCGCACCTATTATTAGGCACAGCCAATAGCGTACGCGCTATGGATAACTGTCAACACTATATTTGTATAGTGGGATATAGAACACACTAAAGAATGGGTTGTGATGTAAAATCCTAAATTTTGATTTGTCTAGCTTCCATCAGTACTGTGCGATAAGGAACTACGTTCCAAAAGTTTTATTTGGCTACAAGTTTTGTACAAGATAAAAAGATAGTTGCCAGCGGCCTCAGAATTAGAAATACCTTTGTATATTCCTTTTCTAAGTTGTCAAATTTTGAGATTTTTCGTGCTTTTATGGTATCATTTAGAAGACTATAAGGTATCGTTTCTAAGCCGTACAAGCTACACCACCAACTTTTAGGTATGTTATAATTAATCCATAGAAAATGATAGACATGTTCTCTTCTTTTCGGCTATTCTTTATTTTATAACATAAGCGTCGATTTTAACTAGAATTTGGCTATCATTTAACATCAGCTTTTATAAGATTTTGTAACTTTACCTCCGAAAGTCTAAATCTTTTTTAATAAATTGTCCTACAAGTTTATTATTATGTTACTACTTACATTCATTGTTTAATATTTTTAATTAATCTAACTCTTACAGTTAGTTTCATTAAAATTGTGGTCGAGGAAATATTAACAACAAGCTATAGTTGAACCAGGATATGGTTCTGTTTTCTGTTTTCAAATATTTTGGAACTGAAAACTTCTGAAAATTTTTGTTTACGTCAATCATTTTCATTTGGCTCAGTTCCGTTTTATTATTGTACATGACAACAATTACTTTAATAGCAATATTTGTGAATAATAAAATGCATTTGTCATTGCAGTATAAGTTAACGCTAAACTTACCCCTCCTGAACAATCTAAGATCGGGGGGCACTGTAAATAATTATAAAAAAAATTAAACATTTTCCTTATTTTAATTGTTCAGAAGAGATCTAATAGAACTATTTATGTTAACCTATGTTAATTTCTATTATTATACATTTTTTAAAGACTGTAGAACCTCTATATGTCGAACATCAAGGGAGACGCCTAAAAATCCGGTTGTAAAGTTTTCGACTTACAGAGAATAGAGGTTTTGGTGTTTGAAGGGAAGGGAACAAAATATTTTTTCGAGATTTGGAGGTTTTCAACTTATCGAAGTTCGACTTAACGAGATTCTACTGTACTTTGTCGGTAGCGTTACGGTCACAATTTTATCTGATGATGATGTTAAGTAGCCCAAGATGCAGGACACTTTAACTGGAGAGACTGGTTATCAAATGGAACTGCCGGAACACGCCTGAAGGTATTTAGTAACAGATTTGTAACTTGAGGGTGGTAGCTAGCCAGATGGGCATTAAAAAAGCTCTACCATTATGTTATGGTTTCATCACGATGCTTTCCTTCACCAAAAGCACAGGCTCATTGCAGGGATACGCACCCGTCTATTTAGGCGGCGTCTGTATACACCAGCAATTGAGCCATCATAGCTTCATAAATTTTTCACAAATAACGAGTGGCAGAACATGCTAATATTAATAAAACAATTCTTGCAACCTTATGCACGTTGCTGATTGATATGTGATCTTCCGATGGGCGATGTTGTATGAAGATTATACTGGCTTACAAAACACACAGTGAAGCCACGCTTCCCTTAAATATTTGTTTTAAATAGTTTTATAGGTTTATCGGTATGGCCACATAATCTTACCTGATCTTAAGTGACGATACGACCCAAGTTGGTAGTTACGCTTAACCTGTGGAGGGACTGGGTCTCAAATGTAACTGCTGGAACACACTCATTGGTTTTTGTCGGTAGATTTTCAACATGCGTGTGGTAGCTAGTCAGGCGGGCATTAGAAAAAGACTTGCCACCATGCTATGGTTTCCTCAGGAAGTTTTCTTTCACCGAAAAAGCAAGTTTATTGTAGGTGGATTCGAACTCACGTTCGTTGACGCGGCGTCGGTACACACTACCACTGAGCTATCATCGCTATATATAATATATATATCGGTATATAACATAAATGCGAAATTGAGTTTATTTGTTTGTTACGCATTCACGCCTAAACCGCTGAATCGATTATGATAAATTTTGGTATACAGATAGATGTAACCTTGGAGACGCTGATAGGCTATTTTTTTCTCGCGAAAAACTTATCGGTGTAGAGATAATCAGAGGTATACACTTTGTATGAATTTTTTTATTGCGTAAGCGTAAGCGTAGATTTGTTTGTTAAAATCAACATTGTCGCGAGTGAAGCAACAGGTAAGCACCAAAAAAAAAAACAAAGGAAATTATCAGAAATTACCATAGACATGCAACCACCTCTGCGGTACTGAAAAAAAAAATATTTTTTTAAATTGATGATAACTTCGAAATATAAATAGTACAGTTACCTTCATAAATTTCAATGAGACAAATAACATAATACTAAATAATACACCTCTACAGGCATTCAGAATTATAATTAGTACACAGCCACAGCGACTGAGATCTGACTATTGAGGGCCCTGACTATTGAAGATTCACCCTCAGGTGGCAGGTATTTTGGCAGTGCATATGCGGCCACATTCACTCCAAGTCAATACCCCTCCTACATAATTATAATGCATTTTTTTTTTTTTTTTTTTTTTTTTTTTTATGTTGCACAGCAAAGTGACTGCACTGGACCTGATGGTAAGTACAGTACAATCCATATCAGCGGCGACTGACAGCGAACAGAATACACTGCCAGTCGCGGCTGTCATGCTGGCCTGCTTAGGTACCTCTTCACGCCTCTTTTGAAGGACCCAATATCATAGGAAGGAGGAAATACGTTGACAGGAAGACGGTTCCACAATTTCACGGTGCGACAGAGATAAGAGTCAGCAAACTTTTTGGTTCTGGATGTTATAGGTGAAACCGTGAAATTGTGACACCGAAGCCCTGCCCGTGTGGTTCTGTTGTGGAAAGGAGCGGAGGGGATGAGTTCAAAGAGCTCCTCAGAACACTCACCATGATACAAGCGATAGAACACGCTTAGAGAGGCAATATCCCTGCGCAATTGAAGCGGTTCTATAGTGTTGGTAATAGCTGTATCATTTATAATACGGACAGCCCGCCTTTACAACTTATCTAAGGCATCGATGAGGTATTTAGCGGATCCATCCCAGAGGTGCGAACAGTATTCCATGCACGAACCTGGGCCTTATAGAGAAGGTACAGCTGGTCGGGCAAGAAAAACCGTCGCACTCTGTTCAGGATTCCGAGTCTCTGAGATGTTTTGGAGATGACATACTCGATGTGGTCCCTAAGATTTAAGTCACTCCGAATATCTATTCCCAAGATATTTAGGCTGTCGCGCATTGCAAGCTGGGTGCTCTGAAGAGTAGGGTTTGGTGAAAAGGGGGATTTTTTTAAAGTAAAGGCGCATACCTGGGTTTTCTTGGCATTGAATTCAACCAAGTTATTTGCTCCCCATGTGGATATGCGGGTCAAGACTTGGTCAAGTTCAATGAAAAGTTCCTTCCGTCTCTTTTCTGTGTCTCCCCGTCCACAGCCAGGCTTACTGACATAGAACCCATGAACCGTGCTATCGTCTGCATAGCAATGAATGTGTCCCAGGGGAAGCATATCATTGATATGCAGAAGAAACAACGTGGGTGATAAAACAGAGCCCTGCGGAACTCCAGCGTTTACAGACATGAGCTGCGAGTTGTGCCCATCGACTAGGACACGAAATCTGCGCTCATGCAGAAAGCTGGAGATCCATCGGCACAAGTTGTCGGGGAGTCCGAAAGCCGGGAGTTTGGAGAGAAGACCACGGTGCCAGACCCTATCGAAAGCTTTGGCTATATCTAAACCAATAGCCAGTGCTTCGCCATGTTTGTCAATCGCTTCCCCCCAACGGTGCAATATGTACGCTAGAAGATCCCCCGTTGATCGGTTCGGTCGAAAGCCATATTGACGATCATGGATAAGAGGGTGGTCTTCTAGGTGGCGCACAAGTTGGGCATTTAATATGCGTTCCATGACTTTGCACAACGTTGAGGTTACAGCGATTGGGCGGTAGTTATTAGGGTCTGAACGATCACCTTTTTTTGGAATTGGTTGCACGTTGGCCTCTCTCCAAACGCGGGGCACGTCACCAGAGATGTAGGATTGTTGGTAAACGCGTGTTAATACTGGGGACAACTCGGCTGCACACTTTCTAAGTACAATTGGTGGGATACCATCCGGACCACTGGCCTTCCGGACATCGAGCGAAAGCAACTCACGGCGCACGTCTCTTTGCCTGATGCGGACCTCAGGCATCGAGATACCACTGTTAGGTGTTGTGGGCAGTTGCGCGTTACTATCGTCGAGTCGGGAGTTGTCCGCGAAGATGTTGGCCAATAAAGTGGCTTTCTTCTGCGGTTCATGAGCCAGTGATCCGTCCGGATATCGCAAAGGCGGCAGAGAGGATTGACAGAAATTTGCCTGGACGGCCTTCGCCAGCCCCCAGTAGGCGCGACTATTGGTTGGGTGGCGAACCAACTTCTGGCCAATCCGTGCAACGCGCTGAGCGTCTGCTCCTGCGTAAGCCTTTTTGCAGGACCTAGTGGCCTTATTATAGGCTGCCTTAAGGGAGTTGAGATTAGGATCTTTATTCGCGCGGCCATTGATCCAAGCACGGTACGCATACTGCTTCTGACTGAAAGCATCTGCGCATTCATGATTAAACCAAGGGCGTCCGCGGCGATTACTGACAATTTCGGACGTAGGAATGTAATATTCCATTCCAAGTCTAATCTCGGCAGCAATTGCCTCGGCAGTCCCAGAAAGATCTCTCTCATTAAAGCACCTTTGCCTCCAGGGTACGGATGCGAAATAATCTCGCATACCATCCCAATCTGCTGACGAGTAGTGCCAAACCTTACGCTTAGTCTCCGATGGACATCGAGGCAATGAACGCGGCACCGACGATTCAACGAGACAGTGGTCTGAACTACCCAATGGGGCACTGACAGACACCCTGTATTCGTTAGGATGACTCGTCAGCAGTAGGTCCAGCAAGGAAGGCGCTTGACCCGCTATGTCTGGAATCCGGGTGGGCTGGGTCACCAGTTGAGACAGGTCGTGCGTGAGAGCAAATGCATGAGCAGTTCGTCCTGCATGGTCGGTTGTTGACGAATTCAACCACTGTTCATGGTGTGCGTTGAAGTCTCCCAAAACCACCAATTCTGCAGTAGGGAACTGCTCTTGCGCGTCATCTGTCGCCTGACTTAAATACTCGAACAGCCGAGTTGTCACATCATCCCCCTTGTGGGATCTATACAGGCACGCGTAGACTCGGCTTTCAACGCCGAGATCCACGTGCACCCATAGGGTGGAGAAGGAGGAGTCCTCCATGAGGTGCAAACGGCGACAACACACATCCGACCGTACATACACACATACCCCGGCTTTAGTTTGAAAGTTTGCCTCCAGCTGGTAACCAGGGTATTGTAAATAGGATGCGTCGGCCGGACGGCGGATCTGTGTCTCCGTTAAAAAGAGTAAAGCAGGCCGAGCCGTCTCTAGGCGATGGTGGACGGCATTTAAGTTAGTATGGAGTCCGCGGATGTTAGCGAACTCCATTGTGAAAGCGGCGTCGGGGTTGTGCACCGCTGTGGACCAGTTTTTCTTTATTCTTGGCACTGTCATGGGTAGCGATAAAAAAATTTTTTGAAAGAAAGAAGAAGGCGTGAAGTAGGAGTAATTCACTGCGACATAAAGCTTCCAGGCTCGAAACACCAACTCAAGCACAGCGTAGAAGCACTGATCCGACAGACGGAAGGGTCCCCGTACCCCCCCGGAATAGTTCGCCGGGACCCCGTTCCGGTCACCAACCGGCACGACGAGACTATCCAGGATTATGCGCGGCATGGTGGGGCAGCCTCTCACGGTGGTTAGCCGCGATTGGGCCCCTGTACTATACCGCGGGCGGCCAGCGGTAAACCGTTGCTACAGGTCTCCCTGGCCGTCGGGTCAGTGCATCTTGACAATGCAACGAGCAATTAGTGAATCTCACCACCTCTCCATATCACAGTGTAAGTCTCCAAGGTACTGGGTATACACTGGCTGTACCCGAAACGCGACGAGTCACTCTTACGGGCTTTACACCAAGTGTATGGTGGTCGCGACCCAGTCGGGCACCGACGCCCTACCACCCCGTAGCTGCTCGATTAGCACCACCCAGGGGTCACGTGTAGGGTCTCGAGGGTAAAGCCTACGGACGTGAGCAGCATCAACCCCCAAAAAACCCCCAAAATTAGTCTTAGTCCCTGCAATAAGGGTCGGCAACGTACCTGCGATTCCTCATGTGTTATGAGCGTCCATGAGCGGCGGTGATCACTTACCATTAGGTGACAAGCTCGGTCGCTTGACCTCTATTCCATAAAAAAAAACCGAATGACTGCATTGTGTCTTTTTGTCCGAGGCGCCTTAATCTCTAAAGTGGCCGCTGCTATCAGTAAGATTACAAAAAATATTTTTGTATTTGATGTTACAATTATTGAGGAAAGCTATTTAACATCACACTCCCACCTACTGTGAAAATCATTAAATAATTTTTGACACATCATAAGCATAGATATAAGATTATAAATATATACATAAAATACATCATTTTCCTTACAATACTGTTGTACTAGTACTGAAGCGATGATAGCTCAGTGGTAGTGTGTACGACTTCGCGTCAAGGGACGTGAGTTCGAATCTAAGCAGCTACAATGTGCTTGAGCTTTCGGTGAACGAAAACATCGTGGGGAAACCATAGCATGGTGGGAGGGCTTTTTCGAATGCCCGCCTGGCTAGCTAAGCCAAATACCAATAGGTATGTTCCGGCAGCTGCACTTGAGAGCCAGTTCTTCCACAGGTTTAGCGTGTCTACCAACTTGGGCCGTATCGTCACATAAGATCAGGTGAGATTATAGCCACAACGCTAAAAACCTTAAGCATAAAAAAAAACATACATTTACTTACTGAAACATACGCGGAAATCATAACGACAGAATAAAGTAGACAGAGTATTAATAAAACGTTGATTTTCATTATTTACAAACTCGTTTGAAGGTTTTCTATAGACTAAGATGTACCTGAAAAATGTAACTGGCTACAGGCTAATTTATATCGCAGAATTCAATTCATTGGTAATAAGTATTAGTTACCAGTTATGTTTTTACATGTAATTGTTTGTGATAAACGTTGAGTTAAATCCATTTACTGGAATAGAAAAAGGCACGTGTCTCGAATAGTGTCTTCTTTGGACGCAGTCAATCAACGTTGGTTATTGTGTACTAGCTTTACCCGCGACTTGGCTCGTATTAATATTGATTTTGTCAAACAAATCTTATTCCGGTACCAGCTATTTTACATAAATTATATCAAAGGTGTTTGGCATAAGATCATTTGTGCTCGTAATCATTTACACGCTACTCGCTATGTTGGTGACAATGACTTACACATAAAAGATAGATATATACTGTCGTGGGTTTTTTGTAGTAATTTTTAAGATAAATATTTCCATCATACAATATAAGAGCGTAACTTTTTACGGTTTATGCAGCGCACGCCAGAATAGCTCGGAGATGATAGAATTTTTTACTACTTACTTGACACGTATCTTTATATTTTGGACAATTCGCACATTACGTTTATAAATTATAGCTTATGTATTATTTTCATGCATAAGATATATTATTGTAAAGTTTTATTAAAATCCATTCAGAAGATTAGCGTGCACGAGTAAGAAACATTTCCACAGTTAATTTAGCGTTTATAATATTAGTAAGTTGTATTAAGCTTGATGTTTTAATTTATATTATGCCAATAAATTTAACCATGCATGGCATTCTAATCAAAAGTACAACTTAATGCAATCTAATCATTTTAACGATGGTGTTCTGAAGTTTTCTTATAACTAGATTTCACCCGCGGTTTTGCTCAGGTTAATATTGTTTTTGTCAAATTGGATGATGGAATAAAACGTTTCATACAAAGTTTATTCCTCTCTTTATCCCACTTCATTCATTCATATCATCTCATATATATCAATTAATCATCATATATATATCAAATTCATTGTTGAATAAATATAACATCATGGAAAATGTCATTGACTGACGAAATGATTCAGCATGATAACTCTAAAACCATAATACACGTAGATGGAAATTCTGCATAGATAGAATAAATATTAGTAAATGGTGTTCTGGTAGTTGTGCTTAAGAGCCAGGCCTTCTACTAGGCTTATCGTGTCTTCTATCTTAGACCAGATTATCACTTCACATCAGGTGAGATTGTGGCCATAATACTAAACCTAAAAGCTGTAAGAAAATCTTTCCAATGTTAATAAGAATGTGAGAAAGTTTATACAACATTTTCCGGTTCATTTTACTGTGACAGCTCAATCTAGTATATTAATATCTTTGATGGACAGAGTAAAATTTTGATTTCTCATACATCTGATTTATTTAAAAACTAATCTGTATTATTATTCAATAAAAACGCATAAATAATGCTGATAAGACGTAATGGATTTCCTGTCAAAGCATTTAATTATATTTTCAAACACATTACAAGCTAATCGATTTTCTATACATCACTAATGTTATGTTACATTGTGATTAAATGCTACTTTAATCTCATATAGCTCATTTTCATTGTTTGTTAACTTAGTTGTTATAACTTATGCTGGAATTCCCCGAATACGGGCTATGGACTAAGAAAAGTACTGTGTCTATATATCGATCGATATATGGCATACCGGTATTCCCCGGATGTGGTTTAACAACCAATAATATACCAGTAATAATATAATACCAATTAATCGCGTGGTGTAAAGTAAGCGTGGTGCGGGTATTCAGTTAGGAGTATTAAAAGTAAACTGTCGCAGGGCGGGATCATAATAGCTGGTCGCTTCACCGATATCTAAATGCTGAAATTGGTAGAAACGTGTGGATTCTAGCCAGTCTACTCTTCACAATCGTCTGTCCTACTTAGTCCTACTCTTTCATAACAAATGCGCGGTGAAGAATATCAATTCGCAAGTGTGCCCTATCGAGTAATGGAAACGATAATTGCATGCTAGTTCTATATAGTGCCTAAGTAAAAATCTCTCGTATCCGTCATTCGGGGTCTATCGACTAATGAAAAGGATTACAGTATGCAGTATCTATAGGGTGCGTAAATAGATTTGCCCGGCATCCCGAATGCGGGTTCCAATGACCAATGGAAATGAGTCGTAAGAGTAGTTACGACCGCAGCTCTATTTGTTTTAACTATAAAAATGCGTAAGCGCATCTTGCTTGTAATGCTTAAGCATTGACTATAAAAAAACCTTTTTCAAAGTTCACTTTATTAAACCAATATTTACTATTCACATTAGTATATAGATTATGTAACTAAAGTTAGTACTTGGTTGGATTGGGAATGTTAAAGAAACAATGTCTATTAATTTTTCTGTATTTATTTATTTCAAAGCGACTTTAAAAATATGGCTTTTTGGACGTTTCAGTAAGTTCTACTCCGAATGCAGTCGTTTCAGATGTTACCTCGGTTTGCTTTGAAATGAAAATATATTGAATCATATTGTATACTACCGATATACTACTGTTTACACGGAGAAAAATCGATTTGATCCCATCAACCTTTAAAAGTTCACCCGTTGGACTAATCTGAAAATTGCTTGCAAATTTCTATAGAATCGGTTAAGCCGCTTTGTTGTCAATAGTAAATACACATATCGAGTTATATATGTATAGATTGGAAGCGCATTTGTACGACACATAGAAGATCGGAGATTTGATGTTTATAATGAACCTAAGCATTAGGTAAAGAGATACAACTTACTGAAATCTTAGTAAAGTTAGCTATTATGACTATATTAAAAACCTTGCTGTACATTTATCGATGTGTTTCGCCAACTACATTTGAGATTCAATCCCATTAACTACTTACCATCAAGTCAAAATCGAGTACAAACATAACTCTAGCACTAAGTTAGAATTTTAAATACACATTACAAAATAACATCAGAACAGAATTAATAAAATTATGCGTCACCACCTGATCTTCTGCATAAGAGCTCTACTAATGTAAACTAATGAGAGTTTATGAGACCATTCAATACTTTTAATTTGATTGAAAAATACTTGTATTCAAGTTATTCGTATTTCATATATCCGCATTTCTTTTACAAAAACGTGCAGTTCAAACCATTTACAATATGGGACGTCAAGAATTATTAAAAATTATTTGCGGTATTTGGTATTTTAACTTTGCCCTCCCAATATATTTTTGATCTTTTAATGTATATCCGCAAAAATTTAGTAAAAGCTAGATTTTTGTTAAAGACTGCCAGGTATTGAGTACTAGAAATCGTGACAAACTGGTCACCTCCTATTTTAGACTAATTAAGACCAGTAATAGTTTTTAGGTAATAGTGATAGATTTTACAATATAGTCCCAAAGCACATTACGGAATTGCCTGACAGTAAGTTCAAGAACCATGTGACACGGGTTTTAATGTCAAAAGGCATAGGATGGATCAGTATGAGAGCGATCGTGATTTCTCGTCGTCTAGAATTAAAACCCCTATCAGTAAATCCGCAAATAAAGATAACGATAAGACCAAAAAGGAAGATGCAGATCTAGTTTCTTGCTGATTCTTCTAAATGACTGCAGTAATTTATGTACTGGTGGTAGTTTTGACTTCCATAAGCGCCTACTTAGGGCCTAAATTGAATAAAGGTTTATGATTTCATTTGAGAGTGAGAACTCGACCTAGTGTTTGACTTCAGTTCTTTTTTTAACTGTTTACTTTAACGAGTGGACAAGCTTCGGGAGAACTATTTAGGACTTGACTTAACCTGCTATACAGCTATACTCATTATAAATTCCCACCAAGACAATGTATTTCCCCGCATACTTGCGAGACATAGTTTCCATGCATACTTGCGAGACAAAGTTTCCACGTTACTCTTAATCCTTGATGTATGACAGCGATCCTAACGTCTCAGGATCTTCCAATTACCTAATAGATTTTGTCATTTTTTTCCGTACCAGCGTTAAATAGGCGAAAATAATAGTAGTAATACAAATTGTGTAGAATCTCCTTTGCATTGTAATGAACAAAACTGTTAATTCATTCAAAATTTTTCCGCAAATCCGCTGGGTTAACCATGCAGTCAAATTTTTTTTAAAGTAATAATTGCTCAGTGGTAGAGTGTACGCACGCCGCGCCAAGGGACATTATTTCGAATCCACCTACAATGAGCTTGAGTTTTCGGTGAAGGAAATCATCGCGAGGAAACCGTAACATGGTGGTAGGGCTTTTTCTAATGCCCGCCTAGCTAACTTCCATCCTGAAGTTGAAAATGTGCCACCAAATACCAATAGGTACCACTTGAGAGCCAGTCCCTCTATAGGTTTAGCCTGTCCGCCAACTTGAGCCGTATCGTCACTTAAGATCAGGTGAAATCATGGCCATAACGTTAAACCTATAAGCTATATAAAAAAAACCTAATTTCCATATACCAAATCAAATATAGTTTCATAATCGAATTGTATCGAATCTATCTAATCTAATACGGATCTAACGTATCGGATGACCTGGCCGATAGATACCAATAGTTGCCATTTTAACAGACAAGTTATAGTTACATAGATTATTGGAAGCGGCTGTAAGGGTGCAATACTTGTACATATACCTAAGCTTTGCTTATCTCGGAAACGGTTCTAAAGAGCTGAATAAAAGTTTGTATTTAGGCAGAGTCTTGCTTTTTGAACTCACCTATACAGTTGTATTTTTCGTAAAAACGTTATTTTCTTTCTATTTCTACTATAATAATCTCTCCCTCTATAGGTTTAACGTTTCTAACGCGACTACGTATAGTCACTTAAATTCAGGTGAGATTATGACCTTAAAGATAATCCCTAAAGAAAAGTGCATTCGTTTTTTTTTTTAATTTAATTACACAGTTCATACGTAAATATGTGTTTCGTATTCAAAATATTTTTTTAACTCAATACGTTTTCAACGACAATTTGGAGCTAAGCTCGGTCACCTAGGTACTTATACATAAATAACGTAGTAAAGGCTATATATTTTTATATAGTTTAGGTTTTGGCCACAATCTCACCTGATGTTAAGTGACGATGTCGCCGAAGATGGTAGACACGCTAGTAGTAATGGAGGAACTGGCTCACAAGTGCAACCGCAGAAACACATCTATAGGAATTCGGCGGTAGAATTTAAACTTGCGGGTGGTAACTAGCCAGGCCTGATTAGAAAAAGCCCTTCACCATGCTTGCTTTAAACCTACACCTGCGATTCCTCTGTTGTCGCTAGTGTCTATGGTCGGCGGTGATCACTTACCACCATGTGAGACTCTTGCTCGTTTTTCGGCTATTACATAAAAAAAATATTTTTAGTAGTTGATAAAAAAACTGCTATTTATACAGATATCGGTAATTGATTCACATCTTCCTATACTATTTTATACCTATTTATTGTGGACGTTCAATCTAGTATATTAATATCCTTGTGAAGCTGTAATTTCGTTCGTACTTGACTTAAAAATACGTATTTTATATTATTATGTAACAGAAAACTCTTTTTATTCTAATAAAACTTAATAAATTCATTTACTTTGGCGCGGTAAATTATATTTACAAACACATTTGAAATTAATCAATTTTACTCAATTTCAATTATTAGTTACCAAATACACATAAGTGAATTAATAGCGTCTGCAAGCAACTAAATGGAACAGAGATATAGCTAATGAATTGAAGGAATGATAGGAAATTTCGTAATTAATATACTTTTTCTAGTTATCTAAATATACATTTTATTGTACATGCTTGAATTCATCTAATTCATTATAAAACGTCACGAAACAGCTGACGCGTATGACGTCTATAAACTATATCTGCGCAGTCGTTGAGAACTTATTGGCTGTCTTGAACCAATACGCGCGCACCTATGACTGGGCAAAGCCAATAGCATACGCGCTATAGATAACCGTCTACACTATAGTACTATAGCGCAATATAGACCACATTAAAGACAGGGTTGTGACGGAAAAATATTACATGTTGATTTGTCTAGCACTCATCCGAAATATGCGTTAAGGTATTTTCTTCCAAAAAAAAGTGTTGTAGTGTCTAGAATATTTTTCAGTACCTTTTTTTTAACTTTATTTAGCTTAGCTAAATAGGCAAGACTATTGTAGATAAGGTAAGGGACTTTATTTAACTTAGCTAAATGGGCAAGATTATTGTAGATAAGGTAAGGGAAGTATATACTGAATAGGTTTCTGTTTGATATTTAATAAAACGATTTGGGTGACATCTATCTACGCCTAAACCGTTAAATCGATTATGATAAATTTTGGTATAGAGATAGGTGGGACCTTAGAGACGATGATAGGCTACTTTTTCTCATGAAAAACTTATAGGAAGTTAGGTAAAGAAAGAAATAATCTTCGTATGCAAGTTTAATTGCGTAATCCGATTTGATAAAATCTATATTAATGTGAGCGAAACCGCAGGTAACAGCTGGTCTTTATCCTTACTAATATTGTAAATACGAATGTGAGTTTGTTTGTAACGCTTTAATGTCAAAACCGCTGAATCGAATATGATTAATTTTGGTATAGAGACCAATGGTAGCCTAGATACCTTATATGATATATTTTCTCTCTAATAACGTGTGGGTAGTGGGGCAAAGCAAGAGATACTCTTTCTATCTAACTTTTTATTGCGTCATCCAAGTAATTTTAAAGCTTTGTAGAATAATTATGCGTCCTTACAATTATAACTAATATACAACCAGAATTGGTTGACAGAATCAGTATAAAAGCGAGTGGAGCTGCGGGTAAAAGCTATTCATCATAAAACATACACAATTGACAGTGTATTTAGTATTTATTTATCTAGATTGACTTTAATATCAAAGTCCAAGTCCGCTTCTTCTGAACTTATACTGAATAGGCCATTTCTTTTCTTTTGACACTTGTCTCCATGACACTGGGAAATAAAATTAAGGATTACCTTCATTGTGATTCATTAGAATCTACATAACGTACTGTTAACTAATTATTCTGAAGGGATGATGGTTCAGTTGATAGGGTGTACTGACGCCATGTCAATAGCAGCGGGTTCAAATCCCTGCAATCAGCTTGAGCTTTCGATGAAGGAAAACATCGTGAGGAAAGCATAGCATGGTAATAGGGATTTTATTAATACCCGCCTACCTACCACCCTGTTTTTATTAACGTGCTGTTTAAAATCCAATACATATAGGTGCGTTCTGGCAGTTGCACTTGAAAGCCAGTCCCTCCACTAGCCTTAGTATGTCCGTCATCTTGAGTTACATCATCTCTTAATAACCAGTGAGATTGTGGCCATACCGTTAAACAGTTTCAAAAATTCGTTAATATCAAATTCATTAGGTAGATGTACCCAATGAATCTATTTCGCAGCGATGATAGCTCAGTGGGACGTGTCAAGGGACGTGAGTTCGAATCCAAGCACCTACAATGAGCTTGAGCTTTCGGTGAAGTAAAACATCTTGAGGAAACCATAGTATGGTCGTAGGGCTTTTTCTAATGCCCGCCTGGGTAGCTACCACCCTCAAGTTGTAAACCTGCCGCCAGATACGAATAGGTGTGTTCCGGCAACTGCACTTAAGAGCCAGTTCTTCCACAGGTTTAGCGTGTCTACCAACTTGCGCCGTATCGACACTTAAGATCAGGTGAGATTATGGCCATAACGCTAAACCTTAAGTATTAAAAAAAAAACAACAGGACGAAAATGTTGGGTCGATTGCTGTTGTGAAACTGGGTTTTCTGTAAAGGGATACTTCGTGACATTATGTAAGATAGCTTGATACTTATAACACCTGTTGTTCTCGCATTTAAGAAAATTTACCATTAAATGTGTTCAGAGGCTAGGAAGATAAAAATATAAAGTAAAGGTAAACTTACTTCCTTTCTGCAAAATATCCCTGAACACTGAAAAAAACATTTTTTTTGTTAGTAATTCGCATCGAAACGTACCTAATAATCTTTACTAATATTATAAATACAAAAGTAATTATGCTTTTATGCCTAAAGCGCTCAATCGGTTATGATTAATTTCGGTATAGAGATAGATGGAACCTTGGAGACGGTGCTGGGCTAAGAACATATTGCCTATAAGGCTTTCTTGCATAGAGCATATTGGAATTGGGATAAAGACAGGAATAAGTGTTGTATCAAACTTTTTATTGCGTGTCCGATTTGATTGGCGAATTCGATTTTAACGCGAGCAAAGCCTCTGGTAAAAGCTAGTATCAAATACAGTTATGAAAGTTTTATTGTTCAGAGATCAACCGATATGACTCAATGACTCAATACATCCATAATGGTAATATTCTTTAACATGTATGTTGCATCGAAGGTAAAGGAAGGTGGGAAATATCGTAATGGAACCATAACATGGTGGTAGGGCTTTTTCTAATGCCCTTCTTGCTAGCTACCACACTCAAGTTGAAAATCTTCCGCCAAATATCATTAGGTGTGTTCCGGCAGTAGTACTTGAGAGCCCGTCCCTCTACAGGTTTAGCGTGTCTACCAAATTGGGCCGTATCGTGACTTAAAATCAGGTGAAATCAGCCATAACGCTAAACTTTAACTTAAAAAATAATAAAAAAGCACACTGTATTTACCGGTAACTAAATTTTGGTTTACCTTTGAGTCGCAGCTTGCTCCGGCGCACTGTAAGAAAAAATAATGAGTATAATTTTATAATTAGCAACCTGCCATACTTTAGTTCGTTTAGCATATATCCCTACAAATTTTATTTAATAGGAATACCATTACAATCTCACCTGACGTTACCTGACAATGAGGCCCAAGATAGTGGATATGATATACCTTTTGTAGCGACCGCCTATAGGTATTTATTTACAGATGATCAAATTGAGGGTGGTAGCTAGCCAGGCGGGCAATAGAGAAAGCCATGCCACGGTTTCATCACGATGTTTTCCTTCACCGAAGGTCAGACGCATTGCGAGGATTCGAGCTAGAATTGACTTTGAATTAAGAAGACCAGTCGTCCGTACGTAATACCAACTGAGCCATAATCGCTTCAATATATATCAGTCACACATACATGTGTGATCACACATCATCTCAGTTTGGTGATGGAAGATTCAAGGTAATTTGAGAACTTACTGTTGATTTGCAGTTTACTCCTGTACACTGGAAACAATATTAATTTCATTATAATTGCCTATATTGGGAATAGAATAATATTTACTAAATTTCCTCGCGAACTCGTTCGAATTGATTTTAAGGTTACATTAAATAACTGCACTAAATTACTTAAAGAAAAACCTTATTCATCAAAGATAAATCAATTACAATTGTTTTAGATACTACAAAATCAAGTTGTTTTTTTTTCAGTTTGTTACTAATGACCCGCCCCAGTTGTTTATGGGTATCACATTTTTCAGAAAATGAAAAGAAAAAAAAAAGAAATCGGTCGTCTGGTCGCCAACAATTTTCACAAGTGTTCCGCTGAGCATATCTAAAGATTATCTGAAATGTTAATTAAAATCAGTCCAGAAGTTTTAGGGTCCATGGGGATTACACGTAATGTAATATAGGTCGAAGAAAGTATTTTCGTACATAGTACTTATAAACTTGTAATAAAATTTCTATGGCTATACTATCTGTATTTTGCTGGTTTTCATGACATCAAAAAAGTAAAATAAAAAAAAACAAATTAGTAAAATGTTTGTTCCAGTAATATTTCTGCCAAAATAAATGAAGAAGCCAAGTATTAAGATATTCGATACATTTTTAAATTTTATTACAAAAAATGCAAGACAAGCCGCGAAAAAAAATTGTGTCATTATGAACCTAATGCAATGACAGTTTTGTTTAAACGTTTTCAATCTGAGAATTTTGATGTTAAAGGTGCACCTCGCTTTGGTCGATATATTACTACTGCCAAAACTACTTGTTCATCAGAAGTCCCAAAATTTCAACAGTATTAGGGTTATACTACTACAAAGGTAATGGCAGAAAATCATAGATCCAAATTTAATAATTAAATGTAAAAAAAATGAAGAAAAAATGTCTTCAGTTTTCATATAAAATGCGAAGAAACTTTTTCACCAAAGTAATAGTAACACTAGTTTTATATATAAGAGTGTATATAGTCAAAAATACGCTGTTTGAATAGATAAAAAATACATTACCAGAGTTTTACAACCAACACCGGAACACTGTCAATCAATGTTTTAATATTAACATCTATATATTTACAGAGTGCAAACTCTATATACCGATCTTTTATGAACTACGTATTTAATGACGTTATTTGAAAGTGGGCATTAATCTACTAGTTTTTACCCGCGGCTTCGCTCACGTTAACATTGAGTATTTCAAATTGGGTGACGTAATAAAAAGTTTCTTACGAAGATTTTCCTCCCTTTACTCCACTACGAATCAATTTTTTGCGAGAAAGAATAGCCTATCATTTTTTAAGTGGTAGTGCCATGCTGCGCACCTTCGGGTAGCAGTCGAATGGGCTGGCACGCCCGGGGAAAAACCACTCTCTCACGGAAAACTGACGTCAAGTGACAACATTGCTGTCGCGTTTCGTTCAGCCTGTGAGAGTCCCGGAAGCCCACTCCCCATCCCTCTCCCATATTATGAAAGTGCAAAATTTGGTTAATCTACCCCAGGAGGGTACCACTAACGTCCATTGCGGTGGAGAATCCCTCTCTGGACGTCCACGCTCAGATCGCACACTACCTAAGCGTGGATGTTCAGGCTGCCCTTCGTATTCTGGGAGGGGCAATTTTGCGCTCTGTGTTCGGGGCAAACGGAGCAAGCAACATAAGGCTACCTCTACCACGCTTGCTGTGGACTTTTGCAACATAAGGGGGCTAAATTCCAACTTGAACGCCGTCCACTTCCACCTTGAGACAGCGAAGCCGGCCTTGCTCTTCCTTACCGAGACTCAGATATCTTCTCCGGCTGACACCTCTTTCCTCTCCTACCCGGGGTACAAACTGGAACATTCCTTTGTGCCGCGGGCTGGGGTGTGCGTGTACGTAAGAGAGGATATCTGCTCTCGTCGCCTCGGCAGCCTTGAAGGGCGGGACCTATCCATCCTCTGGCTACGTGTAGACTGCGATGACCATCCGCGAACCTACGCGTGCCTGTATAGGTCCCATAGCGGTAATGCCGAAACTGACCGACTCGTTGAGCACTTGCAGATGGCTACAGATTCTGTGCTGCAGCAGATCCCATCCGCAGAGATCGTGATTCTCGGCGACTTTAACGCCCACCATGCCGACTGGCTTAAATCACGGACCACCGATCATGCGGGTAGATCTATTCACGATTTCGCCTTGGTATATAATTTGACACAACTGGTCACCTCGCCAACGCGAATCCCAGATGTGGATGATCATATACCTTCCCTGTTGGACCTTCTGTTGACCTCTCATCCGGACGGCTACCTGGTCTCCGTCGATTGGTTCGTCGGACCACTGTCTTGTCCGGAGTACAGTGCCGGTTACGCGCACAATACGACCTCGCTTTGCGGGCCGCCGCCGCGTATGGCATTATAGGTCAGTGGATTGGGACGGGATGCGATCATTCTTTGCGTCCTACCCATGGGGGCAGATTTGCTTCTCACTGGATGATCCAGATGTCGTTGCTGACTCTGTCACCGATGTGGTGCTTCAGGGTATGGAACTTTTTATTCCGTGCTCTGCAGTGCCCATCGGAGGCAAATCCCAGCCTTGGTTTGGTCGCGCCTGCAAGGCGGCATCACGCCGAAAGCGGGAATGTTACCAGGCCTGGGCTGACGCTTCGGCGTCTAGCGATGTAAATACCAGTGCATTTAAAAAGCAGTATAATTCTGCCTCCAGGTCCTTCAAAAGTGTCATTGCCAAGGCGAAGTCAGAGCACATCGGCAGAATTGGCGAGAGACTGGCGCGTCTCCCGTCGGGAACACGGGCGTTTTGGTCTCTCGCCAAGGCTGTGTTAGGGAATTTCTGTCTGCCTTCTTTTCCACCCCTGCACACGGAGAATGACTCGCTTGCCTATGCCGCGAAGGCGAAAGCCGATCTTCTGGCCTCCCTCGTCGCGTCTAACTCGACTCTGGATGACCAAGGAAATTCACCACCGATAACCCCGCGGTGCGATACTATGATGCGGGAGGTTAAGTTCCGGCAAAGTGCAGTTCGCAAAGCACTTCTTTCTTTGGACATTCATAAGTCGAGTGGGCCCGATGGCATCCCTCCGATCGTGTTGCAGACATCTGCTCCGGAGTTGGCACCGGTTTTAACGCGACTTTTCCGGTACTCCTATGCTTTAGGCGTAGTCCCGAAATCCTGGAAGGCCGCTTTAGTGCACCCGATCCCTAAAAAAGGCAACCGCTCGGATCCGTCCAATTACAGGCCTATCGCCATCACCTCCTTGTTCTCCAAGATAATGGAGTCCGTTATCAACTGCCAGCTCCTGCGGTACTTAGAGGACCACCGGCTGATTAGCGACCGCCAGTACGGCTTCCGTCGGGGTCGCTCAGCCGGTGACCTTCTAGTTTACCTAACTCATAGGTGGGCAGAAGCAGTTGAGACCAAGGGGGAGGCGCTTGCAGTCAGTTTGGACATAGCGAAGGCCTTTGATCGAGTATGGCACAAAGCGCTTCTTTCGAAGCTACCTTCCTATGGACTTCCCGAGAAATTATGCAACTGGATCACCAGCTTTTTGGCAGATCGGAGCATCAAGGTCGTCGTCGACGGTGCATGCTCTGATCCTAAATTTGTCAATGCTGGTGTTCCACAAGGCTGCGTACTTTCTCCATCTCTGTTCCTTCTGCATATCAATGACATGCTGCAAGTCAGCAGCATTCATTGCTATGCAGACGATAGCACTGTGGATGTACTGTACACTGGCCGTGCTAATATTTCTCGGGAACAGGTTGACGAGAGCCGGAACAAACTTGTGTCTGAAGTCGAGTCTTTGTTAACCAAAGTCTCCGACTGGGGTCGACTTAACTTAGTCCAATTCAACCCCAAAAAGACACAAGTTTACGCGTTAACCGCTAAAAAGTCACCATTTATCGTAACTCCTCATTTTGAGAATACTCCCCTTTCTGCCAAAGCCAGTATCGGAATACTTGGCGTCGATGTTTCGAGCATCGTCCAGTTTCGCGGTCAATTGGAAGGTAAGGCCAAATTGGCCTCACAGAAGCTAGGTGTGCTCAGTAAGGCGAGACGGTACTTCACGTCGGCTCAATGTCTGAACCTGTATAAGGCACAAATTCGGCCCCACGTGGAGTACTGTTCTCATCTCTGGGCGGGAGCCCCCCAGTACCAGCTACTTCCATTTGACCGCATTCAACGTAGGGCGGCTCGGATTATCGACGATCAAGCTCTTTCCGATCGGCTTGATCCCTTGGCTCTGCGTAGAGATGTTGGGTCACTCTGCATCTTCTACCGCATTTACCACGGGGAGTGCTCTGAGGAATTGTTTGAATTGATCCCGGCCGCTGAATTTCACCATCGGACATCGCGTCAAAACAAAAAATTTCACCCACACCACCTCGATGTCCAGCCTTCCACAACAGTGCGATTTGTAAGGCACTTCCTACCTCGCACAGCCACTCTGTGGAACCAGCTTTCGCCGGCGGTCTTTCCGAACAGTTACGACTTGGGATCCTTCAAGAAGAGAGCGTATTCCTTCCTTAAAGGCCGGCAACGCACTTGCGAGCCCTCCGGTGTTGCAGGTGTTCATGGGCGGCGGTGATCACTTTCCATCAGGTGAGCCTCCTGCCCGTTTGCCACCTATTCCATAAAAAAAAAAAAAATCATCATATCCAAGGTCCCATCTATCTCTATACCAAAATTCATCATAATAGATTTAGCGGTTTATGTCTGAAAGCTTAACATAAATCGCACTTCGGCTTTCATAATATTAGTAAGGAATCAATCTATGACAAATAATACAAACTAATCAATTATAAGTAATTTCAACGTTACTACGAGTGTCTCGTTAAATAGAGTGACTTTGAGTGGAGCTTATACTGTATATAGATATTTGAGTTTTTTCATGTATATAGGGTTAGAGTTTTAGAAGCGATTTTATACTGCAAAAATATTTGAAAGCTTTCATCATGAAGTTGTTTTTCTTCTCCAGCAGACAGTTTTGTAAGAACAAATTATTCAATAACTCAGTAAAATTTGTTGTTGCAAACCGTGACCTCAACCTGCGGACCTCGTATCGATTTTCCGCCTGTTTAAAATACTCGACTAAAAACACAAAATAAGGTAAGGTAAATGATCGGCTAATAAGATATGAATATTTAGTTTTACAGTACCTTGGCCTTGCAGTTTACTCCTGAACACTAAAATATATAAAAAAAAAATCTGTTAGTGTATTTCTTATCATATACATATTTTTTAGTATATTAGAAATTATTTTTTAATAGTTTATATGTTTAACGTTATGGCTACAATCTCACCTGATGTTAAGTGACGATGTGGCCCTAGATGACGGACACGCTAAACCTGTTAGGTCTCTCTCTCAAGTGCAACTGACGGAATAAGATATTTACTTTTATAGTTTCAACTTGAGGGTGGTAGCTAGTCAGGTGGGCATTAGAAAAAGCCTTACCACCCTGATATAGTTTCATTACGATATTTTCCTTTATCAAAAGCTCAGGTTCGTTGCAGGGATTCGAAATCACTTCCACTGAGGCGGGGTCCGTACGCACGATGTTGGGTGTAGGTCTCTTTTCGCTTACCGCTTTTCTAATCCTGTGCAAATTTGACAATATCGCTTGACTCTACGTTTTGAAGGTAACATTCCGAGACTACATTTAATATTTCTGTTCATATTTTAAACGCCAGATAGTTACGTTTTGGAAACAGATCTACAAAGTAAACTATGATATCGACAATATATTTAAACAAAACAAAACTTACCTTTGAGACACAGTTATTTTCACTGCACTGAAAAGTATACGATACATTGAGTCTACATTTCACGAATAATATAGAAAAACAATAATTGTGATTAAAAATAAATAAATAATAGTTTAAAAAAAACTAAAAAAGACGCTTTTTATAGAAAACTGAACAAAAATAGAAAATAAGTTTTAATAAATTTAAATTAAGAATAGTGTTTTTTTTTTAAATATAAAAAATAATAATTAATTAACAAACATCTTATTTTGCAAATTGGAAAATGGAATAATTTTATCAAATTAGTGTATTGTCATCGGTCCTCGATAAATCTACAAAGTTTGAACGAAATTTATCCGTTTAAAGTGGGTCAAAATCGCGCCCAAAGATGTTGGTTACTAACATACAAACAAACATACAGGTGAAGTTAATAAAAAGCGTGTAAAAAGTCTATTTTTTTAATCCGTGTCAATGTAACTATTATGTGATGTTAACTAAGAACAGTGTTCTTTACTCCTCTCCTTATCTTCTTTGTAATAAATATTTGTATTTTCTTTATTCATTATAGCGATGGTAGCTCAGTGGTAGTGTGCATGTACTCCGCGCTAAGGGATGTGAGTTTGAATCTACCTACAGTGAGCTTGAACTTTCGGTGAAGGAAAACATCGTGGGCAAACCATAGCATGGTGGTAGGGCTTTTTCTAATCCTCACCTGTCTAGCTACCACCCTCAAGTTGAAAATATGCCGCCAAATACTAATAGGTGTGTTCCGAAAGTTGCACTTGAGAGCCAGTCCCTCCACAGGTTTAGCGTGTCTACCAACTTGGGCTGTATCGTCACTTAGGATCAGGTGAGATTATGGCCATAACGCATCATCTTAATTATAAAAAAACTTCAATACTCCATGGAGAGGCTGGAAAGAGTTTGTTTTTATTTTTTATAGGTTTAGTCTTATGGTTAGAATGGTATCTGACGTTAAATGGTACACGGTGGGCCAAGATGGTAAAAAGTAGTTTGAAGTGTCACCGTGGTGCGTTTTAGTGGGTAGCGTTGGGTGATTAGTACCCGATGAGTCAAGTTATGCCCATCTCGTCATGTCCTGAGCCCTAGTAATGCGTTTGGGTATGCGCGTTGATACGAGGAAGTTCGTAAACAATGGAATTCAAACACAATTTTAAAGATAAAAAGGGTGGCAGCTAGCTTTGTTGTATTAGAAAGAACGATGCTATTGTTTCATTATAATGTTTTTTCCTTCAGCAAAAGCTTAACTTCACTGCAGGGATTCAAATTCGACGACGAAGGTACATTGACGCGGCATCCGAATAACCACTAAGGAGCGATCATTGGTTATTTGATAAGTCCCTGATAAATCCCACAAAATATTCGCGTAGCTTGCGCAAGGAAAGAGGTTTTATGTTAGTATATTTCTTCACCGTTATAACAATACAGACAATAATATAAGTTATTGCCGAGAGATTGGAAATAAACTTTTGTTTCCATTCGAAAGATATCAAGTTCGCAGCTAGTAGGTACTGTTAAAAACCTCTTTGTTTAAATAATACTTTATATTTATATTTTGTAAATTATATTTTAAGAATACCATATTCTATGTCAGTGTACTTACGAAACTAAAAGAGAATGGAAAAGGACAAGAAAATTTAGTAAGTTTGTTTTTTTTTTCACAAACTGGCGACAGTGACAGGACTATACAAATTGGCGACCATCATGAAAGATTTAAACTGACAATAGAAATGAAACTGATATGATAGAAAATAAAAACTGCCGACCGTAACACGACAATTTAAATTGGCCACCGTGATGAAAAAATTTAAACTGGCGATAATAATAAAAAACACAAACGGGTGACCTTGGTGGAAAAATCTAAAATGGCGACATTGATGCAAAACTTTAAACTGATGATAGTGATAGAAAATACAAAGTGGCGACCGTAGCAGAACTATTTAAATTGGCTACCATGATGGAAAAATCTAAACTAGCAATAATTATAAAAAATACATGTAACGCTTACACCAGTTTACAGTTTTTATTGCATAACAAAAACTCTGAAATATCTACAATTACTTATTATGTGTTTGTTGTATTGTGTTGTATTGTATTGTGTTTGTAAATAAATATGAGATATTATTGTTATGCGAACTGAATAACAGCGGTCATTCACGATATACATGCAGCTTGCAACCGGTTATAACGAACGTGTGCGGATGGAAATTAATATCAGAGAAACCACAGCGCTTGCAATATGTAACAATATAACCGTGCCCGCTTCTTGGTTCGTGAGAAATCTAAAGTAAATTTAATAAAACCATTACTGCGTCAAATCTGTACTTTAGATATTTTTTGATTACCATTGCAATTAGAACATTTATGTTGGATGTTTTTGTGTTCTTTTTGAACGGCATAAAAGCGCTTTTATCATTTATTAGTAAGGGCTGGATAATATAGTACGTTCAGCTGTCTGGAGGGCAGCACGCCGTGCTGCCTGGATGGAGGTCTGGCTTAACATCAGGCCGGGCCACTCGCCGGGATGATGCAGTGTCGAACTCGCGTCGTCCCAGCGGGTGGTCGTTGGGTTTTAGTGGGTCCCATATAATCCTCTTGGTATATTTTGCTTGGTGCTAGGGTTTTTACTAATACCCGCCTGGCTAGCCAATATCCCTTTTTTATTAAAGTGCTGTTTAAATTATTTTTTTATAGACTTCCTCATCGCAACGCGGAAACTCAAACGCATTACCTAGGCTCAGGTCAAGGTGAGAGAGGTGTCTAGCAAGACTCATCGGGAAATAGTCAATCGACAATACCCACTAAAACGCACCACAGGGACACATTAAATTCCCGTTTTGACAATAATTAGGGATAGCGCTCACGCTTCTTCTAATGGCTAGCTACCACCCTTAAGTTGAAAATCTACCGCGAAACACCTATAGGTGTGTTCCGGCAGTTACAAATCAGAGCCTGTCCGTACACAAGGCTTAGCGCGTCCCACCATTTAGGGCCGTATTGTCATTTAATTTAGTCAGTTTAAAATGTAGTTAATATGCATTACCTATATATATTTAATAGCTAATATCACTAAACATGTACAAAATCAGGTTAAAGCATACGCTTATAAATTAAATAAACATATAAGCGGGCAGACATATGTACTTCGTTCTTCACGTTATAATTTGTATGGAAGCATGTTCTGAGCGCCTTTGTTAAGGTTTAACATAGTGAAAATAGAATGTATTAATAAATTATGCGATTCCTAAATGTGATATTATGTATTTGTATTTCGAAATATTTTTAATTAGAAATATTTCAATGTATATATATTTATTAATAAATGCCTTCGAGTTTACACTTAATTCGCACCAGGGGCGATATATTATACAGATCATTCATATTATAATGCGGAAGAGTTTGTTCATTTGTTTGAACGCACTCATCTTAGGAACTAGCAGACGGTTTTTAAATTTATTTTTTGTATTTGTTAGAACAATAATTGAGGACGACTTTAAGCTATTTAACATCACGCTACCGTTAATAGGAGCAAAGCTGTATTGAATAAAGTTACTAAAACGGACAAAAATATTTAAATAATCTTTAGTTTGACGCGAACAAAGTCACTGGCACAACTAGTCAATTAGGTAGCAGTGTACAGAGCTGATTGTATAAGAGCGGAATACAGATTTCAAGTTTCAAAACGATGAAAACGTCGTGGTAAGTTAATCAGCCAGTCGTAAATCTATACGTTGATAGTGAAAATATAGTTACTTTTAATGTTTTATTTTTATCAATTTACTGTTGTGTGTTGAATGAAATTTGTTTTTATTCGCCGTTTTATTTACAGTTTCTAAAATCTAAAACCCACAACACACGGATCTATAATATTATTATTTCAATTTCGTTGCGACTAATGCAACGTGTCATCTCCCGGGTGTCCGGAAGTTCAGTAATAATGATCTTTGATTTGTTATATTAGTTTAAGACCGTTACTGTTTGTAATAAGTGAATATTCAAAGAGATTAACTATACTCTCGACTTCGTTTCCGTGAAACTAAAAGTAAGTATTATTTCTATATATCGGGTCGCGTAAACTATCCTTCATAAACCTGGCTATCATATAAAAAAATCGAAGCTGATTGGTATTCACAGAGATTAGCGGTTCAAACAAACAGATAAAATAACTCTAGTTTTATTGGTTGTGTAGATTCTAAGCCAAAAATTATTTACTGTTATTTATGAAATTTCGCATCTATTTTAAGATAATAGTAGCACATTTCACTTTTTTTTTCATTATCGATTTATCTACATATAAATATTTGATGTATTACGTACCATATATAGATAGATTTTGGGAGCAACAAAGGATTTTATAACCAATAAAGTTACAACAGATACACAAGTAATCGAATTATGTATTTCTATAGCTGCGCTAGCAGGCTCCTACCAAATTTGTCAGGGCAGGGAGAGAAATACGAGTAGTGAAGGTGAGTGTTGACATGCATCGGAAAGGAGTCCGTATCACAAGCCTAGCAAACTCTTTGGAATTTTCCATGGACAGCATAGTAGTTAGTATCTCTCAAGTGATTTGTCTTGCGGTTGAAGGACTAAACTCTACTTTGTATCATTATGGAAAAGCTAAGTAGAAACAAATATATAATTTACTTACTTGTGATTTACAATTGACTCCCGAACACTATAAACAATTAAATACTTATATTACATTTTCCTAAATTCAGCATTTGATTATATGTGAAATTGTAATGTGGAAAACATAGTGCTCAAAAGTCTTAAGTACTGCTACCAAAAGGTAGGCTATAGGTGCCTGGTTGCAGATTTTAAACTTGTTGATGACAGGCATTACGCAGGTACTTGACATCAACTATCTAAACATGCACTAAAATATGCTTTATCACCATGCTCATATGATTGATGAGTTTCACATTGTAAAATTAAAACCCATATCCAAATATACTACAAATAAGCTATCAAAGCATTGTTATATTAGAATTTTACTGCAGTAGCTAGATGTAGTGTTATATAAATAATCTAATTCAAGAAGAGAAACGCAATTCTGAATCCACTGTGTTACTGTGGGTATCATTCAATTTTCTTTTTTTACTGATCTTAAGTACATGAGAATCCACAAACAACTGTGAATTATGCTCTATAGATGATTATTCTTTACCACTACGCCTCTTTGCAGAAAGATATCTATTAGCTAATCTTGAGTACCTTTTTTATCTGGCACACTGTTTCGCTTATTTTTTATTTTAACTCCAATTAATACAGTTATCTGAACGCAAAAAGAAAAAAAAATTAACGTTGCTTACTGTATTTTATGATAGCACCAAATTTTTCCTTCATAATTTTGCTTTATCAAACCTGATTTGGAATCCAAACAAGTATTTGCCTCGATCGTTTTCTATGGTATTTATACAATGGTATGCGAATATTTCGGTATCATATACTTATCTCTAACCATTTTTAATATTATTATCCATTACAACTTCGTGTGAAAATTATTATTAACTTACTTCTGAGCGTGACTTCTGACCTGTAGCCTGCGTGTAGAAGAGATATAGATTTACAATAAAATGAAATAAAAAGAACAATCGATTATTTATGTACATACTGATACAAAAATATTACCAACAATAAATACTTTATCAGACAAAACTAAAATAACAGATAGTCAAGATTAAAAGATTTCTTAAATAATTAGAGAATCAATATATGGTTATGTTTTGTTTCTTAATAGCATAACGATGTGATGTTATTATATCTGTTGGTAAGCAAAGTGCAATATAAAAACCTAAACCAAAGGATTTACAATTCATCAGCAGTTAACGCTGTGAAACCGTTATGGTCCAATTCCACGTTAACTTTGAAATACCTATGTTGTACAAAATAGGTACTTACCATAAGACTGTTCAACATTATCAACATTTTTTTTATATACTTAAGGTTTAGCATTATGGCCATAATCTCACCTGATCTTAAGTGACGATACGGTCCAAGTTGGTGGACACGCTAAACCTGTAGAGGAACTGGCTCTCAAGTGCAACTGCCGGAATACACCTATTGGTATTTGGCGGCAGGTTTACATCATGAGGGTGGTTGCTAGCCAGGTGGGCATTAGAAAAAACTTTACCACCATGCTATGGTTTCCTCACGATGTTTTCCTTCACCGAAAGCTCAAGCTCAGTGTAGGTGCTTGTATTCAAGCTCACGTCCCTTGACGCGAAGTCGTACATACCACCACTGAGCTATCATCGTTTTAAATCGCTTTACCATACAGTAAGATATTATATACAATTTTTTTGGTTCATACCGAAAAATAAGTTACCGTAAAATCATAGACCCAGAACCCAGTCAACGTTATTTTGTTAAAAAAAGGACAGGAGGGAGTCCACATTTAATGGAAAAGCTGTTTTATTAGTACTTGGACAATGATTTTCGTTTGCCGATATGTCTCTTTTTTGCACAGCTGGCATAAAATGAAAGAATGTACCTAAATATATTTTAACATCATATTAACAAGAAACAATGAGGGAATTAGGATGAATAGTTCTCACGAACACTCGCTATGATGCAGATGGTAGAATTTGCTTAATGAGGCAATGTTCCTAAATGATTGCAGCGGCTCGATGAATTTAACATTAAAAAATAATTTATATTTTGAACAGATCTTCTCTAAAATCTGCCTAGTGCATTGAGAATCAATTTTGGGTAACCGTTCCGAACGTGGGACGAGTATTTCATACATGGACGTATTTGTACCTTGTAAACCGGATTTTTTTTTGTTAGTTCGCCAAAGTGTCTGCACTGTACCTGATGTTAAGTACAGTACAGTCCAAAAACAGCAGCCATCGCCAGTCGTTACCGTTATGGCGGCCTGCGAAATTGCTTTCTTATGTTTCTCTTGAAGGACCCGCGGATATATGAGGAACGGAATACATGGGCCGCTGTTCCACAACATCACGGTACGGCAAAAGTGCGACATATCAAACTTTTTGGTTCGAGCCGTAATGGGGGTTACCGTGTAGCTGTCACTCCAAATTCCGAAGTTTCTATTGTGGAAAGGAGAGGAAGAAATAAGATTGAATAGATAAAGATAATTGACCGTAGTAAACCGTCGCACTCAGTTAAAAATTCCAAGTTTTTGAGGTATGCAACAAATGAAGAATGTATTATAAAAACAAATAAAACACTTACTTCAGCAGTACAAGATACACCAGAGCACTGAAATAATGAAAATAATAATTCAATGTAAAGGTAAGGTATCAATGCCTGTAGCTAACCTATCTTTGCTATCATCATTAGCATAAGAGAAAACAAAAAAGTGTTTGGACGACATTGGTATCTCATATTTTAATATATTATAATAATGTCACCCATAGGTACACTAGTTAACGTGTAATTGTAGATAAAGACAACTTGGCCAGAGGTACTTTTCTAATATCCCAAACTCCCACATCTCTCCCCTTTTATATTGTATAAACGGATAACAAATAAAGAAATGATAGAAGTGTGATTTGTAAGGCACTAACCTTAGTGGATTGCGTCAGCATACTGAAAATCTTATAATAGGGATTCTATTTGATACGTGGTATATCGACGTTAGCTAAGTTATATTTCTTTTTTGTAATAGCAGGCAAACGAACAAGCATTCCACCTGATGGTAAGCGATACCGTCGCCTATTGACACCCACAACACCAGGCGAATCACAGGTACCCACCGGCCTTTATTTGGTAGGAACTGGCTCTCAAGGCAATTATTTGATGACTTTCGCTATAGATCTTCACCTGGGTACTCGTTTATTTGCACTTGCTTAACTCCAAATAGGTTAATCGTTGTGTCGAGTTTATTTATAACGCAAAGATAATAATTCTGTGCTATTCAATGAATTTTGCAGGATCTACTATATTCGGGTTGATGATTCATAGTAAAGCTTTTATTTCTATGCTTTGACAGTTGCATTGATGAATTAGTAATTAGTAGTAGTTAATTAGTAATTAAATAATAATCAATACTGTACTGTTCCTTCGCAGGAGTTGCCTTTACACTGAAATTAAAGACATCGATATAAATTAATACTTAATTTAAATTTAGTTTCTAAGCACATTAATTACTTATTATGTCCTTCATCCTTATACTTACTAATGTTAAAAATGCGAAAGTAAGTTTGTTTGATTGATACGCTTTTATGCCTAAACCGCTGAATCGATTATGATGAATTTTTGTTTGGAGATAAATGGGAACCTGGAGACGGTGATAGGCTACTTCTTATGACGAAAATTTTATTGGAATTGTGGTAAAGAAACGAATAAACTTTGTATGAAACTTTATATCGCGTCATCCGATTTGTTTCATAAATTCAGTATTAACGCGAGCGAAGTTGCACATGAAATCTAATATTAACATATTTTATTAAGGATTTTCGCAAAAAAACTTGTTCTAATTATGCTTTACTTGTGGACTATGATATGTACGCTTGATGTAATCCATGCAAGAGCGGTTTAAACTTCTATTTATATTCACAAACAAGCTGACAAGACAAATTTGTATTTGGTCCGTAAAAACATGACTCCTTCACTTTTGTAAAATTCTATAATAATCTCTTGAGAGATCGCACTGATATAAGATTGAGGTCATGATTTAATTAGAATATGCTAACGGTCCGTAAACTGGTAGATAAGCTTAGGATTTATTCAATTGGTTTTCACTAATAATTTGGTGAAAGGTTACCTTGGTATTTTGGTATCCTGATATTTTTATTTACAAGTTTGACCCATAATATACATTATTTTTAAATCTCTTGTGAAAATATGTTGGTAAAAGAAGGGCAGCGGAAATCATTTAAAGTTCTCTACTTTGTAAGATTAAAATTTCCAAAAAAATTATTAACTTAAAAAATAATACAGGGACTAGGAATAGGGAATAAAAAAAAATCAAAGCGGTCATGAGAACTGCCGACAGAAGTGAAAACTTAAAACTACAAACAAACAGTTTGTAGTTGTTGTAGTTTATTTTTGGATGTCCAAAGTTATTGTTTGATCTTAAATTAAAATTTGTAAATCAACACTGTTTACATTCATCGGGTTTTGAAATATATCAGTACTCTGAGCAACTATTATATTTATTTTCGTATGGTTTATTTATCATCAAGACTCATGGACTGCGCGAGCCCAGTATTAAATATAAATACAACTTATACATTTTTGTTAACAAAACTTGTTACATAAGGTAAATACATAACAGCTGCATTCGATGAACATAATTATCTCTATCATTATTATTTCCTTCAACACTATATAAGCTATTGATACTGTAAATGATTTGATTATATTCTAGAAACTATACAATAGACTTATGGTAACGGCAATAAGAAACAAAGATTCTTGGACGAAAATTTATGTAATTGTCTGATAAAAACCGCATGAATGGTAATTTCGTATTTTAAAGTACTAAGTCTACGATTATTGGGCATAGACAAATCTAATTCTTGATTAAAAAATTCAATTAATGGTGTATTTTTCTCAACAGCGAAGTTCATGTTGAAGTCACCCAATAAAAAGCCATATTTGGTTTTGTTTCTACATGTATTCTGAATCTATGACATTTCTTAAGTTACTCATTCTAGTTGAATAGTATAAGTTTATTTACATAAGGATTAATACCATGTTGATAAAACATCTTCGGATATGAAGCTATATTTTGTAACCAAATTCTAAATTATAAAAATGGTTATTGTAAGTAAACCAGAAAAGATAGATATATACTATAACGGACTTATTGTTAGAACTTTTTAAGGGGAACATTTCTCATATACATTACATCCTTGTAAAATTAATCATTGCGGAGGCGAATGCCGCAACAGTCTACAGAAAGAATATGTTTAGTCATTGTTGTCACTTTTATCAATATGCTTTGCTCCGATTAGTGGTAGCGTGATGTTAAACAGCCTAAAGATTTCCTCTATGATTACAGTATGACATACAAAGAAAAAATGAAATCCTACTGATAGTTTCTAAGACTAGCACGCAGAACTTTGTTCGCTTTTATAATATTGACATCGATTTACATAATTCCAATAAAATATATAACATAAACTATTTCCCATAGAGGTCAAAGTATGTTGCAGTATGTTGAACGTAAGACCATGTCAACGACGAGTTACATGAATTTAGTCTCAATCCAAATAATCCAAGTATTCACTTTAAATATTTGGAAAATTGTAAATATGTTGACCGACGTCTCTTCAATACTCATATTCCATGTAGGTAGAGTCTTCTTCCACTCCACTCTATCATCTGTAATCTCATTATTCACGCTTTTTCTACACATATCATTCCTCACACAGTCCATATATATCTTGTTTGGTTTTTCTTTTGTCCTGTATCTATATTCATTCATCCATTTCATAGTTTCTTCTAGTTAAATGGTTTTCGTCAATTCTCAAAACATATATTCCTCGAATATATTCCTTTGTAATCCTATCCATTCTAGTTACTCTATATACATATGGTAGTATTCACATCATTGACAGACCTTTACATTTTTGTTTAACCGATAACTATAAAATATAAAATAACATAACCGAGCTTTTGACAGTGCTTTCAAAATATGACATACGTACATACATATTTTCAAAAGAGGATCAACCAAATATAAGTTTTTATATAGAAATAAATATTAATTCATGCCACATACCTTAGCTATACTTTGTGCTCCATTGCACTGGTGAAAGAGAAATAAAAGGTTGAGTTATTAAGTGAAATAAACTATACTATTTTCTTATCGTGCCTATTATAGGTTTGGGCCCTCGACTTTATTCAACTTTTTACTCATCAACTGTGTGTGATCGTAAAATGTGTTCTTAGTGGGTATCTACATCTTGAAAGGAATACCCATGCTTAATTTCCTATTCGATTTGCCTAATTTGGGAGATACCGTGTGGAGTAAATTAGTGAGCGCTTATAAAGTAATAACTTTATTGGAATTGGAAGCGACAATAGCTCAGTTGGTAGTGAGTACGGTGAATGTTATCATTGTGATGAAACTATATTGTGCTACTCAGGCTTTTTTTAATACCCGCCTTGCTAGCTGCCACCCTCAAGTTGAATATCTGCCGCCCAGTACCTATAGGCGGGTTCCATCAGTTGCATTTGAGAGCTAGTTCCTCCACTAGGTTTAGCGTGTCTACGATCTTGGGTCACATCGCCACTTAACATCAGTTAAGATTGTGGGCATAACGGTATATCTATAAATTAAAAAAATATATATAGAGATTTTTTCTTATTCTTTATAAGTTAAGCGGTTGGCCACACTTCACCTAACGTTTGGTGACGATACTGATCACGTTAGTGGTTATACTAAGCTTAGTAGAGACATTGTGTCTCAAGTATAACGGCTCAAACACGGCTGTAAGTGTGTGGTGGCACATTCTCAAGGTTGAGACAACTAACCGAGTGGGCATTGGAGAGTACCACCAAATAAGCTCAGGTTTATTTCAGGGATTCTAAAAGCTGTCAACGCTGTGTTTTGTGTAAGCCACTGTTAATCCATCCTTGCTCTAAATTAGTTTCATTATCAGTCACTTAAAAGCATGTAACTATCCTAACTCACAAGTTGAACTAAGTAATACACATACATTTAAAAGTTCTTTCTAAAATTAATTGGATTGTTTCCGAGTTTAGCGTGGACGAACATCATGAGAGGAAATTATCATGTATATATCGAGATTCCGTTGTGTATAACGGAATTTTACTTACTTTTGCTTTGCAGTTATCTTTGTCACACTATAACAAACAAGCGAATAGAAATTACACATATAAAATAATAATTAGTGTTTTTTTTTATCTTAACTGTAAGTATTTAGCGTTATGGTCACTATCTCACCTGATGTTAAGTGACGATGTGGTCTACGATTGTGAACGCGCTAAGGCTTGTGGAGGGATTGGCTCTCAAGTGCAACTGCCAGAATACACCTATAAGTATATAGCAGCAAATTGTCTACTTGACGATGGTAAGCCCTCCCACCATGCTATGCGTTCATCGCGATGTTTTCTTTAACCGAAAGCGCAAACTTATTGTAGGTGAATTCGAACTCATGTACCTTGACACGGCGTCCGTACACATTATCAACTGAGTTATCATCGCTTCGCAGATTTGTCGTATCTTAAGTGATTCCACAGTATACTGAATGTTTGGCAATTACAATCTATAATATGTATGTAAATAAAGGTAACTTATGCCTTCATTTCAATTCTGCACTTATAAACTCCTTTGATTTATAATATGCATTTTCTTTTTAAATCCTATAATATCGATAGTTGACTGTGAAACAATGAATTTGTAAAAAATGATTTATGAGACATTGAAATTTAATAATTCACGCTAGTAAGGAATAAAGTGAAGCAATAGCTTTAAATGTTGTTTCTCTTTATTATAGTTACGTAAAATATAATATTTAATTAGTAAATTAGGTTAAGAAGAAGCTATATTTTGTAACATTGTATTTAATGTAATAAATTGTCTTTATTACAGAGCAACTATCCAGATTATTGTTTCAATAAACAACATACATTTCACATGCAAAGACATACACATAAACTAACACATACACATACACGAATTCACACACCACGCGCAATAAATCTTAAATAATTAATACAGTATAGCTTGTCTTTTTATTTTTAGTTTTATTTTTATATACATTCACTTGCCAATTTTCACTTTATAGTGTATATATTACTAATATTTGTAAAACCATATTACGCCTTTATGTGTTTTTTAAATATGTATGATAACTATGTATATGTACCGTGTTGGATTACCAATAGATAAATAAATAATTCTCTTTTACTTCAGCTGATTATAAGTATAGTAGAATCCAAAAACAACGGCGATTGCTGGGCAATTAATAATCTAACGTTGACTGACGTTTTAATACGAATTACAAACCTTTCGCAAAAGCAATACGTTGACACAAGTAGCAAATAATCGGCAATCAATTGACAAAATTAGTAAAATAAAGTTGATACATAACTTGCCATTTCGAAGCAAATTCTTAGCGATTATTGCTTTCGCTTCGAAATTGTGAAATCCTTTCTTTCTTACCAGTATTATAAATGAGAAAGTGAGTTTGCTTGTTTTTTTATTACGCTTTCACGCTTGAATTGATTGTAATGAATTTTGGTATAGAGACAGATGGTAGCCCAGATACGGTTATTATATACTTTTTTCTCGCGAATAACTTAACTGAAGTGGAGTAAAGCGAAGAATACGCTTTGTATGAAACTTTTTATTGCACCATCCAAGTAGTTCCAAGCTTTGTACAATAATTACTTTTCCTTGCAAATATTACGAATATAGAACCAGAATTAGTTGACTAAATCATTATAAATATGAGTAAAAGTTAGTACATAATAAGTGGTTGATTGATTTCGAAACTTAACAATCCAAAAGATAATCACATTGCTGTTATCACCATGTGTATGGTATTTAGTACCCAGTCAAACAGATACATACAACCTTGTTTAATAACTGCATATTTGAGCAGATCTAAACCTATCTTTATTGGAGTGTTACACCTCACGTATGGGGAGATCAAATTATTACCCAGTGATACCATAGTGGATAAATTTCCGTATTCTGATACTCTATGCCTGTGGAGATGCAACTTATTCTTCTAACAGCACAATACACTAAAATATTCATACCACTGCTGCAGTTCATTAAAAACTGTAATAAAAAACATTTGTACTAACCGAATCCGTACAATTGTCCTATGAAAAAAAAAAAAAAATTAAGCCTCCAACTATAATGCTGCCTAACAGTTAATTTCTCTTTGAAAAGTGATTTTTCTGAAATCTGTTTTGATACGTCAATGCGTTTTGAGTTGCGAATTTTTCTTATCATAGCACGGTCAGGTAACTGCACTGTAGTTGAGGAGTAGATTCTAAAAACAATGAGAACTTTTGACAGATAATGTATCCGTCAGAGGTGTTCACTGCAACTGAACATCCACTTGCTGGTACCGGAAGTAAGAAACTCCCTATCACTGTGGCACTATCTGGTCATCTCAATAAATTACTATAAAATTTTAATTTAGTATTATTTAAAGACGTAAGAGTACCTCAAATAATCTTCCTCAATAATTAGCTAATAACAAAACAGTAATACACACCTTGCTTGAACAGGTAAAATAACCGTTCTGGAAATAAAAAAAATAAAATCAACCAAAGTTCTTATTAGTTAGATTCTTCTGTGGTCAACCTTGTTCAACCCCTCCAGGGACGGCATAACATTTTTTTTTTCATTATATTATCATTTAAAATTTTACTACTTGAAGAGCCGCCTTTCATAGTGGCAGTATGGAGAATCGGGGCATACATCATAGAGCTACACCTAGGCGTGTCACGTTCCTAAGTTAATCTTGGTATATCCAGCAATCGAGTGGAGTGCAAGTAATCTATATCTATGTCGTTGTAAAAATCACTGCCTTTTGGTACCTATCGCGTTTCGGAATAAACTTCATTGAGCATATTTGTCCATCTATATTCTAAATACATTACAATTAAACGTATTTTATATTGATAACTTATTAAATGCATGTATTAATTTATATCGAATCATTTATATGTGAGATTACGTTTTAATATTTTGGATTACGTTTGTCCTTTTCGAGATATTCATTTTAATCCTTATAATTGAATTATGGTGAGGCGGAAGTCCCAACATCTAGTTTTTGTTTATGTCGTTACCGAGGGTAATTTACGTAACGTTTGACATTGACATTTATACGCGCTTATTATAAAAAATACGTATAATTGTTTTTCAATTCCTGACCCGCATACCGCTGCGTAAATCTTGGCTTGGTTCCAGAAAACATCTCCGTTTAGGAGCGCTATACACACATATACAGATTTCTCAGAACATTCTTTAAAGTGAAGTGAGTGAACATTTTACTGGTGGCCATCAATCCCTGTGACCGTTGAAACCTTTGAAGATTGGCAGTTGCAGTAGTGGACGATGGGTAAGCGAAATTACATATTAAGTGCTAAGTTGAGTGCTAGATCCATCCTCTTCCGTTTACGATCTCACAATAAACAAAATAGACAAAGTTAGGCTGATAAGCTTCCCCGTGTTCAACCAGGAAGTGTTATCAAGCAGCTGATTAAGCACGGCTATTTACAAGCCTGCCTCAACAAATTACTTTAATATTTTCCATTATAACTTTTTTTAATTTCCCAAGATGGTGGTAACGCTGAGCCTGGTGGAGGGAATGGTTCTCAAGTGCAACTGCCGAAATACACAAATAGGTATTTTGCGGCAGATTTCGAACTTGATAGTGATAGCTAGACAGGGGAGCATTATTAAAAGCCCTACCACCATGCTATGGTTTCATCACGATGTTTTCCTTCACCAAAAGCTCAGGCTCATTGTACGTGGTTGGATTCGAAATAACGTCTCTTGACGCAGCGTCCTTACACACTACAACCTGATCTATCATTGCTTCAAAATCATCGGATCGTATCAATCGGATATGGAATTTTCTCACCAGAATGCATGTAACGCGTCAATAATTTTTGGTCTTGAGAAGTTAAAACACTTTCGCGTAAATTATCATGTTATTTATAAATTGTACACAAATAATACTAACCACAGTAGTACATTCCATATTATTCCACTAAAAATAAAAACACAAAATTATTAAGTTTTAGCAGTAGTTGGAATAATACTTTTTCACTTGTATTACAACACCACACTACATTTCAAACTTTCATTCCCACACTGTATATTATAGCCTTTGCGAAACCAGGCCCTTTTGTACATCATTAAACATTTTCATAAAACCACACATTTTTTTTATTCTATTGATTTTGGTACACAATACAAGTAGAATAGTAAGTGTAGAAGGGTTATATAATAAAGAGTTTACACAAATAGACAAGATTATTGAGCATCAGGCTGCCAAACTAAGATTGCCTGCATCTCGGTAGTTGGTTTTTATAGGTCGAACGTTATGGCTACAATCTCACCTGATTTTAAGTGTTGATGTATCCTAAGCTGGTGATCATACTAAACCTGGAGGGATTAGCTCTCAAGTGCAACTGTCGGAACAGACCTTTAGGTACTTGGCGGCAGATTTTCGACTTGAGAGTGGTATGTAGCCAGACGTGCATTATAACAAGCCTTACCACTATGCTATTGTTTCATCACGATGTTTGGCTTCACTGAAAGCTGAAGATCATTCCAGGTAATTCGGAATCACGTCTCTTGACGCCGCGTTCGTACACACTACCGACTGAGCTATCATCCCTTCAATCTGTTTGTCTCTGTCTAAGAATTTATGTGTGCTATATCTGTCGATCCCACATTAGGTGAATGAGATGAATAGAAAATATTACAGACTAAGAAATATGACACTTTTATTGGATACAGGCATGTATTCGAGTATATGTGTGTGAGTGAGTTTGAAAGTCGATAAATTTTCGACATTTATTGGGAACAAATGGTGACATGACATTCGAAGGCGTATGAGATTATTTGATTTATAATACTTAAAATATATGTTATAAAATAATATTACTAAACCAAAGGAGAAACCACGACGTATGTCACGTAGTTGCGTTGCCTGGAAAAAATAAATTTTATTTGTATATTAATACAATTAGTATAACATAAGCATTACAGATTCAATTTATAGAAAAAATGATTATTAAGTATTAAATATGTTTACTAATAATTATTTGTAATATATAATAATTAAAAATAAACAAAGTCAAAGTCAAATTCGTCAAAGTTTTGATTCCAGACGGACATCTAAAAGTAGACTTTGGTAAGCCTCATAAATAGTAGGCTTTTTTTCATGAAAGGTATACTGTCTTTTTCTGTTCTCTTAACAAGGTGCATGTAAAATATCATAGATTTTATCTGTTGATTAGTTAGAGCGGTAAAGCATAACAAACTATAGTATAACTAGCTTTTAGCGGCGGCATTGCTCGTGTTAATTTTGATTTTGTCAATCAAACCGGACGACGCAATAAAAAGTTTCATACAAACTTTATGCCGCTCTTCACCCCACTTCCAATAAGGTTTTCGTGAGAAAAAGTAGCCTATTACAGTCTCCAGGTTATAATCTATCACTATACCAAATTTCATCATAATCGATTAGGTTTAGGTGTAAAAGCGTAACAAACAAACAAATTTACTTTCGCATTTATAATATTAGTAAGGATATTAGTTCGAGTAATACGTTCCCTATAACGCTTACTATAAAAATAGACGATTGATTGACTACAGCTGTGCTCGCAACTTGGTTCAAATTGAACTAAAACTATATTTCTTATCTCTCGGAATCACTTACTTTTTTCTTGATGAAAAGTACTCTATACTATATTTTATGAATTTCAAAATCATAATGTTTCCAATTACTCTTCTTCTATTTCTACGTGTTGGCATAAACCGTATTTAAAAAGAATACTCCTGTGTCGTGGTGAAAAAACTGGCCAGCCTTCGTACAGTCGGAATCGAGACTGTCTGCACAGGGTGCGCCGGACGCACTCGGGCATGGTCACTCGTTCAGGCTCTTTTTTTTGCATCCCTTGAATATATGAGTAACGACACGATACCTGTGCCCCTAACCATGTTGTTTATCAATAAATGCCAAACTAAAAAATAATCTAGTATCGTGTCTCTGTGACAAGTAGAGTTTCCAGAGGTTCTAGGAAATAAGGAGCTCAAGACAAGTAGCGTGTTAATGATCCCAATTGTGGTATCAGACTAAAAGCAGTTTAAAAGCGGTTCCTAAGCTCTTGCAAGTATGTGGATAACGCATGGAATTTTAATGGTTATAGCTGGTTCGCGAATTCTTGTCCCAACTCTGTTGTATCCTGCTCGAATATATTATGAAGGAGGGTAGGTAAATTTGTATTTCCTTTTTTATTATTATCGTAGAAGAAATATAAAAAATCCCCGGCCACTTCCTACGCGTATGTAAGCAGGATAACGGGATCGCGTGAGCAAACCAACGCTACCCTGTTTACACTCTGAAGCCCCGGAAGATGGTAGACGCGATGGGGGGCTCACTTTTCGTGGAGAGACATGCTCGACCTTTTCTCTCAATAACTGGAGCAGTACCAACTACTCTTTCATCTCTACTCATCCTCTAAATGCAATGGATATTCCCGTATCCATTGCTAGAAGGTTCAAAATTGGGGTGGCCTAAGATGCAAATAGCCACCCGCCCTATTCCCCGCGTCATGTTCTTGCCCGGTGTATTTCAGTGGCACCAGTTTGTCAAATGTATTTTGTCTACGTTAGCTAAAAATCTGGGAGACAGTTGGGGTGTACCGAGCTGTCCCTTTGCAGCGCCGGGGCCCTATCGGGTGAGCCACACATAAAATGTTCGTCGCCCCACGGTGAGAGAGTATCAATAAATTAATGTTCCAAGTTCAAAGAAAAAAGTAACCGCATACTAACAGGCTACCTCAAAGCTTCTATACCACCGTGTTAAAAAAAGCAATATGCAGTTTAAATTCCATTGAGGTATTTAGCTAAAGGAACAAACTATATCTCCACTCCTTCCTCACTAGTGATTTTTGAAATTGGAAAAGAAAAGGCTTTGAAAAGACTTTTGATTGGAGGATTATTTCTCCAATAAAAAGTCAGTAATAAATCCGATTTTCCTGTTTGATTTCGATGAATTTACTTACGGGATCGAAGTAAGATACTATTTCCCTACTCATTCTTTTTAATTACTGCTAGTGATTTAAAAATAAGGCGTTTCAATTTTAAGCTGATCCGGTACTGTTTGCTCAATTGTATCACAAAATTTTCACTACTGTACATCCAAACCAATATTATAAATTCAAAAGTAACTGTATGCAGTGTTCAAATTTGGTGGATTTTGGTTAGATATAGACTACGCTTCGGAGAAGAACATAGCCTACCTATAGTCAAAGAAATAAAACTTTAAATGTTGAAACAGGCGTAATATTTTTATATGAAAAACTCGCCATTCACAAAACCATTTACCAAGATGATTCAATAGAAAATTATATAAATTACTCGAATGAAGTTACGGGTACAGGTAGTCGTATATATTCTCCTGACAACAGAATTTAAAAAATCAAAAACATTACTTCGATAGTCACAGCTTCAAGCCTTAACATATCACTCATATTCTAGTAAAACAATATACCTAATATAAAATTTACTTACCTGAACGAATACGAAATACAGTCCTATAAAATAAAGCAAAAACGATATTTTCACGATAGTTTTCATTGTAAATAGTCTCGTTTGAAGTTCTCTTTTCAAATGATTGGAAATTTTAAAGCGACTAAATTCTATTTGAAACCGAGAAATCGATTTGAGCAAAGTTAATCATTCAATCAATTCCTATTAGTCCAGGATCCACCGTGCAATTTTTTTATTAATTACTATCAAGTTAATTTTCCGCAAGTAGCTTCATTTTGATGAGGCGCCCAACTTTTCTCTTACAAGAACATGTCGATTTGATGATTCTCAAAAATTTATTACCAAAAAGGAATTTGTTGTTAAATCTCGAGGTAATTACCTGAATTATTCGAAAAAATATTTGTCTTACAAAATGTATGGTTTGATCAAGAGTCCCTGATACCTGATACACAGTTAGCAATGTTGTTCGCATACATAGCGATGCGACTCAACTGTGGTAGAAAATAAAGCAAATCAAATGTGGAAGAAAATAGGTAAATTGGTTTTTAATATCATGAATTTCATTTTATTCAAATGTAGTATCGCGATAAGATACAACGCAACTTGTAGAACAATGTGGCTGTTAAGCTATATAAATATGTACTAAGCAACAGAAAACAAATCAGCTGGTTAGTTAACATTTTTGTTTACCTCCTTATCGATACATGTTGGAAGAAGGAAATGCTTTGATCAAACCATACATTTTGTTCGTAAATATTTTTTCGAATAATTCAGATAATTATCTTGAGATTTAACAAACAAATCCTTGTTAGAAATATGTTTTTGACAATCATCAATCATGATCATCAAGATGTTGTATCCCTGCTACCTTGTTAGCTACCACAATCGAAAATGTTTGAAAGAGAAAAGTTGGGCGTCTCATCAAAATGAAGCTACTTACGGAAAATTAGTTTGATTTTAATCAAATAAAAAATTGGACGGTGAATGCTGAATTATATCAACTATATATTTATTTATAATTAGAAACGAGGCGTATTTATCGGTACAACTTCAAGGAGTTGGTGTTTATGAGTAACGACTTTAAAATGTTACCTGTAAACAGTAAAAGCAGTTTCTAGAAGCAGAGCGAAAACTGTCCCTGATTTCTTTTTTATAACTTATAGGTTTAGCGTTATGGCTACAATTTCACCTGATGTTAAAAGTGACAATGTGGCTTAAAATGGTGGTCATGTGTTTCGTGGTATATTCTCAACTGGAGGTAGTTAACCAAGCGGGCATTAAAAAAAGCCCCGCTACCATGCTGTAGTATCATCACGTTATTATTTTTCGTCGCCGAAAGGATTCGAACTTACGTCCATTGACGCTGCGTCTGTACACAGTACCAACTTTTTTTATTGTTTAGGTTTAGCGTTATATCCACAATCTCACAGGATATTAAAATAGACGTAAATATTAATTGTTGACTGAAGTAAATATATACACATAAGTTTTTTTAATATTAAATTACTTCGTAAAAATTCAAATCTATTTGTTAAAAACTTTACTACCAAACTCTATCAAATTTCAACACTATTTATCCTATTGTTTCTTAGCATATATATTAACATTAAAAACTCAAAATATTTTTTATTACTTAAGTGTTGATAATAGTTGAGTATATCTCGGTTAAATTTAATAAAAAAACTCAAATTTGATTCAGTTACTTTTATCATTTGTAAACTGATAAATTGTTTAATGACTAAACCTAACATTATTTATCTTAACTTTTCTAATAAATACTAAAAGTAAAAAGAAAAACCCCTTATCTAAAACAGTTTTATCAGAAGGTAATTTATTATGAGTTTTGTGGGTTGTTGGAAATAATATCAGAAACAATTAATTCGATCCTAAAAATTATCTTATAATAAATATACCTTTTATATTACAGGGGCCTTAGCCAAGTCACACTCATTTTGTCCTTACTCTCTTTCGTCGAACTTTTACACTCTAAATTTTAAGTGTTAAAGTGATAGCCAAGATGACAATATTTTGCCGATCAAACATTTTACAAGGCGAAAAGATAGATATTGTATTTTTAATCTATGCTGAGCGTCGGAAAACGTCAGTGACACAGCTATTGTAGGTTATAGGTGTATATAAAAGTTTGCATAATTTGTCCAACGGACATTTAAAAATGATTCAAAAGTGTGTAAATACACGGAAATGTATGCATTCGTGACACAAGCGAGATCCGTGGCGGAATCAGTCTGCAACAAACCATCGATCACAATTTAACCAACAGTTTCAACGCCCCTGCATTATACACTACTTCAAAATCAATAACGTCGAAGAAGTGCACAAACTCTTTTGATCGAGTTACAAATGAGTTTGCAGCCAATGAGCAACCTCGATTACAACTAGAAGAGACCTGCGCAAAAATATTATAATGAAAGTGAAAGTGAAAATGTTTCAATTAGAATTACATAGTATTGCAATGAAGGATATTCGCAACTGAGTTTTAAATAGCTACTACTATAGAAAAATAACCAACTCCAAGAAAACTACCATGCTATTAATCTTTAGGTTTTTAACTTAAGAACATTTAAAATATTATGTATAGGTAATTCAATAGTTTTTAAATAATAGTCTAATTGAGATGGCTGGTGCAGTTACGTACTATTGAATAATAAAAAAAAAACCGAGTGTTATTGTAAGGAGAAAGATAGACATTTAATATGTTAGATTTAGTTTCTTGTTAATTTGAATACTATTTCAAAGTTATTGTATATTTTTATTTACCTAGTTGATTGTACAATCATCACTGATCTTTATTGAAATTTTTATGTGTGTCTATAGGTGCCTACAATATATTAGTGTTAACCTTTGAAAAAAAAAGTTGCCATGATCAAGTTGTATTTGCATAATATAATTGTTAGCAGAACAATACTTTATAGCTATTTTGGATATTATAGTCAGCACTGTGGTTCTTATTAATTACTTAAAAAGTTAGAACAATGTCTACTGGACTAGCCAGCTGACACTTATCACTACTCTATATTACACTTACTCACTTGAAGTTAATATTGATGCAGAAAAAATAAGACAGAAAAATGCTAAGATAGCATAATATTTATACTTATGTATTGGTACTTCAAATAAAGCAACTATAATAAGTTCACTATGGTATAACAAAAAAATAAATGTAAGTTGTTATTACGAAACACACTTCTTTATTCTTGTAATATTTATTTAGATAAGGTTTTACACTTTTGAAAACTACTAGCGGGTAGTCTACCGCGAAGAGAATCCTAACTCTTTTTTTTTTTTTTTTTCGAAAGGACCTACACTGTTAGCCTTAGGGGCTTTAACAGCTTCACCTGAACTAGTGGGGTGAGCGCTGAAGGCCTGAATAGAACCTTGGGGAACTCCCGCTCTTATCGGGTGTGAAGATGAGAGTGCTCCTTCTACTCGATAGCAGAAGGAGCGCTCGGAGAGATAATTGAGTAGTATCCGGACTAGATTGTCCGGAATTTCTGCTTGATTGAGCTTATATATAAGCCCCGAGTGCCAAACCTTATCGAATGCTTTGGCTACATCAAAGAAAATTGCAAGGGTGCGATATGGAGATTTTTCAAAACCAGGGATATTGAATTTAGAGAGGACGCGCTCCGTGAGGCGGAGTACTTGGTCCGTGCATGAGTGTCTGGCTCTAAAGCCAAACTGCGCATCAGGTAGGATCTTTTTGCTGGTTACAGCGGACTCGAGACGACTCAGAAGGAGTCTCTCATAGATTTTACCTAATGTGTTTAGGAGGCTGATAGGTCTGTAACTATCAGGAGAATTTGACTCTTTCCCTGGTTTGTGAATACCTATGACATATGCCCTTTTCCATACTGCTGGAAAATGACAATGTGACATGGCCGCATTGAAGATGCAGACCAGAAGAGCAATCAGATGGTCAGGAAGACGTTTGAGGACTTCATTCCTGATGCCGTCTGGACCTGGAGATTTCCTTAGCTTGAGGCTTTTGATCACCGCCCGGACTTCGTCCGTTGAGATGGAATCCAGCGGAGCCGCAGGAGGAGATAACAGGAATGATTTTACTGAGGACTCGACCATGCTCATATGAATAGGGTCTGAGTCTTGATTTGGGGAACACTGCGCTTCTAACGAGTCGGCGAGACATTCCGCCTTTTCGTCGCAGTCAAAAGCGGGAGGTATCCCGGGGCCTCTGCTTAGAGGGGGCATCGGAGTGTGATTGTTAGCCTTCAAGGCCTTAATGACCTTCCAGTAGGCAAGGTGAGTTGGTTCAAGCTCTCCTAAGAAAGCGTCCCACCTGTTGCTACGGATTTCGGCCATGCGAGCTTTCACCTCTCTCTGGAGGGCTCGAAGACGGGAGCGATTATCCTCAGAAGGATAAGAGTCATGCGCACGCATCGTCGCATTCTTTTCCGTGATCAAAGCCCGCATGTCGGGAGGGAGTATAAAACGGCGATCATTCGCCGCTTTCACCTCTTTCGAGGTCACCCTCACGGCAGATTGCAGGTGTTCAACCAGGTTTTCTATGTATTTCGGAATTTTGCACTTTAATTTGTATGCCCGCGGGGGTGCTTGTCGCGTGCGTGAAGTTAATGCTCCGTGAGTTAAGCTCAGCGGAGATTCGGGTCCAGGCGGATTTGTCCTGCATAATTACCGGCGGAGGAGCGCGTAGCTTCGGCTGAGCCTGGCCAGCCGAGCCCGAGGGGCCGGAAGCGGGGGCGCGAGTCGCGGGTGCGGCTGCGGCAAGTGACGCGGGCGCTACGCGGGGCGCGGGAGCCTTTTTAGGGCGGCTCTCATTAGGGCTCTCTTTTTAGGGCTTAGATATACCCTACTGGAGTCAGATTCTGACTCCTGGGGAGATCGGAACGCGGAGATGGAGGGTGCGGGGGTGACCGCACGACTGCCCTCACCATCAGGGATGGCGTAGCGCTTTCCAGCACCCGAGTCAGAGTCCGGGCGCTTTGTGCGTTTGCGCTTTGTACGTCTAGCGCGAGATTGAACGACCTCGAAGTCGTTTTCAGTTAGCGTGCTTCCTTCGGAGCTGAGTTGATCGCCCTCCATGCTGATCGGGCTCGCGCACGATGCACGCGAGACCGGCCTTACACATGGATGGCGATCGTTGCTGTCTTCCGGTGACAGCGGCGAGAACATATTGTTCAGCTGAATGGAGCACGCGGCGCCGGTCGGTGCTTCCGGCGCGCGCGTTTTTGCTCGGGCTGGGAGTGGTCGTAGCGCGTACGACGACATTTTTTCAAAATCACCCCTAGTGGGTGATGATGGCTTTGTGGTAGCGGACCTAACCGGAATCGTGGCAGGAGCAGAAGGCTCGACTGCCACGGTCGATTTCGTGGGCCCTTCCATGGCGCGCATCGAACTGTCCGATGCGTTTATATTGCGGGCTGGTTTTCTTATATGCGGTTGCATCGGGTGCAACTCCCTGTAAGCCCTATAGAGCTCCGGGTGTCCTTTGAGGAACTGGGACATACGCTCATATTCGAGCTCCCTATCTTTGGCTGCTAAAGCCATTTCGATGATGGATTGGAGAATGGATAAATAAAGTGAATAATAATAACGTATAGGGAAATTATATATATGTATATACAATGTTAAATATGGCTTGTAGATAAATAAATAAATAAATAAACCTCCCTACCTGAAGGGCAGGGGGGCGAGGAGGTAAATAAAAGAAAAACAAATAATTATATAATGATAACAATGAATATACTTAAAATTTAAAATTCCTATTGTTTAATGTAAAATATATATATATGTGATTATTAAATTATATATATATATATTTTTTTTTTAATTTACAAAGACCTCCCTGCCGGAAGGGCAGGGGGGCGCGGCTGGTGAGAGTTTTGACAAACAATCCCGGGTTTGTCAAAACAACATCGGATTATGTCCACTGCACGTGCAAAAATAAAATAAAAGAAAGACAAAAAGAACAATGAACAATATCTGGGTCCAGGCCCGTAATAAAAGGCTTAGGAAAATTAAAATTTTACCTTTTATGGCGGCCGGTGACCGGCGAACTTACAGTGGCGGCACTATAAAAACTGCACTGATTCACAATAACTAACCAATATTTGGGAATTACACTAAACACCGAGACAATAAGAACTTTAACACAATACCCAAATAATATGGTTGGGATTTAACAGAATTAATCTGTACCGCGAACTGGCAGCAATAAACGGATTACTGCCGATGACACGAATAAAAATACAAAAGAACAAAGGGCGGCGCAGCAAGGCGCAGCGATCAGGAGAACAGCGAGAGCTTACGGACACGTCCGTTCGCAACCGCGTATCTGACTCGAATCCCATCCTAACTCTATATTTTTTTTTTTTTTTTTCGACTGGACATACGCTGTTAGCCGGAGGGGCTTTTACAGCTTGGCAGGACTTTTTGGGGCGAATGCTGAGGGCACTCAGCCCCGAGGCAGCGGGCACAAGGGTGCCGTTGTGGCTGGCCCTTGGCATGGACTGCTGCCGGAAGAGAAAATATATTATAAAATAATAAGAGCTGGCCTACTGGAGTAGACCTTTAAATAAATTACTAATTTGTGAAATGTTAAATATACTAATTGTTAAGAGAGGCAAGGAAGTCGGTGGAGTGGATTGTACTGTACTGTTTTGGATTGAGTTTGTCGGTGTTGGAAGGACGTAGTCTTCGCATCAAAACGACCGTGGACTACCGTGGTCTAACTAGTATTCTGGTGCTTGTATATCTGAAATACTTAGAAATTAATTAATTGAACAGTGAAAGGTTAACAACAATAGCGAACAAAAGATCAAACCAAAAAAGAACAAAAAAAAAGTGCCAAACAACTGGCAGGGCCACAGGTTTTTGGTCCCTTACAGAACCGTGTACTTAGCGTGTGGGTGAGCACGGGTGGTATGCAGTGTGATGTTGTACTCTCAGTGTTGTAGAGTGTCACTGTATCGCGCGAGCAGAGTCGCTCGAGGGCTCCTTTCTGGAGGATCGGACCTAGGCTCGAGCGTCTGCAGAGGGAGGCCGCGGCGGGTGTGCGGGAGTGAAATTAACCGTAAGGCCTCGGCGGCGAGACCTGCGGTTACGCGGGCGTGTGCGCGGACACGAACGGTTTGAAGAGACGGCAGGAAGGAGCGCGTTTTCCCTAGTGATGTCGTCTACGGGATCGGTGAAGCAGTTTCGTGGCCGGCGTGCGAACCAAACGGCTTGAGGATTTGCAGTATAGTTGACTGCTTCTACTATTTCGGGATTCGAATGGGCTTCGGCTTTTTCAAAGAATTTCTTGGTGAGTTCGCGTATGTAGGCGTATATGGAAGGGAGATTCATATCTTTGTGGAGATCTATGTTGCGTGCGTAAGGCGGGGCTTGGACCATTGTCCGAATGAATTTATTCTGGAAGACTTGAAGTTTTTCCAGGTTTGTTATTGCTGCATGGGCAAAGACTGGGCAGCTGTAAGTCAATATTGGGCGTATGCAGGTCTTATAGATTGTAAGCTTATGTCTGAGTGATATTTTGCTTTTCGAAGAAGTGAGATTATGTAGCAGGGCCGAGGCGGTGTTGGCCTTTTTGATTACGTAATCGATATGGTGGGTGAAGGTGAGGTGTTTGTCGAGTACTACGCCTAGGTATTTGGTTTTATTTACCCAGGCGATATCGACACCGAATAAGTGTAATGAGCCTTCGAGTGGCTTGAAGTTGTGGGGATCGAACATGATAGCCGAGCTTTTATCTGGATTTAATCCTATGCGCCATTTGAGGCACCAGGATCCGAAGGCGAAGATGGCTTGTTGAACTCGATTTTTGAGATTGGCTCTGTGCCTTCCCGAGCTATATATGATTGTGTCGTCGGCGTAGAGGCCTACTTGGACATTATCGAAGATTGGGATGTCGCTGACATATAGATTAAATAGACAGGGCGCTAGAATGGAGCCTTGGAGGACTCCAGAGCGAATAGGATGGGGTGAGGAGAGAGCTCCGTCTACTTTGTAGCAGAAGGAGCGGTTAGATAAGTATTGTATAACTAAGTGGACAAGTCTGTCCGGAACTTGGAACTGGTGGAGCTTATATATGAGTCCTTCGTGCCAGACCCTGTCGAAGGCTTTGGCGACATCGAAGAAAACAGCGAGAGTGCGTCTAGGAAGGCGTAACTCCGTAAAGTTGGAGACTACGTGTTCCGTGAGGCGGAGAACTTGGTGGGTGCATGAATGTTTCGGCCGGAAGCCGAATTGCTGGTCCGGAAAAAGATATTTGTCGGCTACGACGACTTGGAGGCGGTTTAAAATAATCCGCTCGTATATTTTGCCTAAGGTGTTTAGTAGGCTGATCGGACGGTAGCTCTCTGGGGAGCAGGCTTTTTTGCCTGGTTTCCGGATACCTATGACGGTGGCCCTTTTCCAGACGGCTGGAAAGTGGCAATGAGATATGGCCGCATTGAGGATGCAGACCAGAAGCGCTATGAGTTTGTCAGGAAGAAGCTTTAGGACTTCATTCCTGATACCATCAGGACCGGGAGATTTCCTAGGTTTGAGTCCTTTAATTATTGAGAGGACTTCGTCGGTGGTGACCGGGTCTAGGATTTCTGCTGGGCGGGTCTCCCTTATTGTGTGTATTGTTCGGGTGACCCTTTCCCAGTGTTCGGGATCTATGTCCTGATATTCGTAAGGGTTGGGGGAGCATTGTTCCTCTAGGGTGTTAGCGAGGAGCTCCGCTTTGTCTCTGCTCTCGAAAGCAGGGGGAAGAGTGGGGCCTCTGTCTAGTGGAGGTGTGGCTGAGGAGTAACTGCTCTTTTGTTTACGGACGAGCTCCCAGAAGGCCAGGTGCGATGGCTTGAGGTCCTCCAGGAGGCTGTCCCATCTTTGAGAGCGAAATTCAGAGATGTGAGATCTGACCTGTCTTTTTTTACCTGTCTTTACCTCTTTCGAGGTTTCCTCGACGGCATTCTGGAGGTGACTGACCAGGGAGTCGACCGCCAGATCGGTGTCGGCCGGCGAGTCTATCACGTCTGGAATCCTGTCAAGCTCGGGAGAGGAGATGTTAGTAGCCAAGTATTGCCTAAGTCTGGGATAATCGGCAACTTTAATGGGAGGCAGGTTATGCTCGTCGGGCTGGCCGAGGAGTAGAATTACTGGGCGATGGTCTGAATCGAGTTCGTGAGCGACTTCGATGTGTCGCACCTGGAGGGCGACCCCTTTGAGGATAGCAATATCTAAGACTGATGGTCGACAGTTGTTCTGAAAGTGTGTTGGCTCTGGAGGAGCTATCACATCGAAAGTTAGCTCGTGTTCCAAGCGGACAAGTATTCTACCGTTGTCAGTGGTGCGCGGGTTATTATAATAAATGTGCCCGGAGTTAAAATCGCCGGCCACGATTACCGATTCACCGAGCGCGAAGAGCGCTTCCAGATCTGATTTGATAAGTGTTTTCTTTGGCGAGAGGTACGCTGAAACGATGTGGATCGTGGGATGATCGGTCATGCCCACTCTGCATATAGATACCTCTAGGTTAGTAAGTTTAGGAGGTTCTATTCGCGTGCAATATAAAGATTTTTTGAAATATATGAGTGTGCCTCCGCCTCTTGCGCCGGTGCGATCGTCTCTTATTATTTTGTAGTTTGCGATCGCAGGGGCGCGGAACTTCGGTTTAAGTAGTGTTTCCTGTACGAGGAACACGTCGATTTGCCGCTCCTTAAGGAAGCAGGCTACTAAGTCGCGTTGGGGAGTTAAGCTACTCGCGTTAAAAAAGGATAAAGAGAGGCCCCGGGGTCTAATTTTATCCTGCATTGCGAAAACTATTTATGGGGAAGCGCGGGCAAGGTCTTGCACAGCACGTGCGAGGGCAGGGTAGGCGGCTACGGCCTTAAGTCGGTCTATTCCGACGGGAGAGCTGGCCATTTTGTCGAAGGCGATGATGTCTTCGACGTCAAAATCTTTAAGAATACCTGCGATCCAGGTTAGGCCTAGGAAGTCGAAGGACGGAGCTTCCGAGCTCGAAGGTACAACTCTAGGCGGTTGTACTTTAGCGGCCCACGTGGAAGGCGGGGCTTGTGATGGTGTGTGCGCGGTAGTGACTCGCGCTGGACTTGGCAGGCTCGGGAAGGCCTGGGTTGAGATGAGCGGTGGCGGGGCAGGGCGCGTTGACGCGGCGTGCGCTGGAGGAGCGCGCTGTGGGACGCGCGTGCGAGTGCGCCTAGTGCGTGGGGCGCGTTCACACCCGCGATAGTTCGCGGGGTGACCGGCCTTGCCGCATAAGACGCAGCTCGGTGGCTCTACCGTTTCCGGCATGCGGGGGCACTCCTTTGTGGAGTGATCTCCTAGACATTTGACACATCTCGGCTTGATGTGACAGTTTCTCGCCGAGTGTCCGTAAGATTGGCAGTTGTGACACTGCGTAGGGGCATGATTTTTATGCGGGATCTCTACGGATATTCCGGAGAGGCCGCAGACCGATTGGAGGTTGAAAACCTCCTTGCCTTCATTGGAGCGGTCCAAGGTGACAAGGACGAGGTCGTAAACCTCCTTTGTGAAGGAGTGGTACATTCGGTGTACCTCGTGCGCGGGTAAGTTTTGCTCCTTAAGGGAGGCAAGAATGACTTCCGTGGGAAGTTCTTTAGGGACGCGCCTGATTACTACGCGCAGAAGGCGCTCTTCTTCGGGCGTGTAAGTAAAAAATTGGAATTTTCCTTCGCGGAGGAATGTTGTCAGGTTTTTGTAGTCCGCGATTGTGGGGACTTTGATTTGTATACCGGATGGGGTGCTCCGGGCGTGAGTATATCTAATTTTGGCGGCATTCAGCCGCGTGGAAATATTTAGCCACGCTGCTTTGTCAGTTATTGTGACTGGGGGCGGTGGCCGCACCGCCCTTTCGGTGGGAGCTGCTGTTTGTGCAGCGTGAGTGTCGCGCGATGTGGGGACGCGGTTATTGCCGGCACACATTGTTTTTGTGGCGGCTGGGGGTGTGGTTTCGGGTGATAACACCCGTTTGTGTTTGGGCTTCGCCCTTGAGACTGTAGTAAAGTCCGTAAAGTCCGTTTCAGGATTAGCAGTGTCCATGTCTATTTCCTGATCAGGTGATAGTGGCGAAAAAGAGTTCGCCGTGGGTATCGGTCGGGGTGCGTAAGAAATTTTTTCCTCGAACGGACGAGGCGTGGGTGCGGCGGCGGGGGTCGCTGAGGGCGACGGGGTCCGCGATGAGGTAGTAGCGGGTGACGCGGGGGGTGCTACCGCATGCCGGATGACCGGCGAGCGGGAGCGAGAGCGTGAACGCGGCGGTAGAGGCGGCGACGCCGGACGACGCGCCGGGGCGGTTGCCTTGGTGGCGGGGGCCCCGACGGGTAGGGAGGTAATTGTGGGGGGGGGGTCGGTGGACGGCGCGCTGGCGCGTTTGCGCCGATGGGTGGGGCACGGGCGCGCTGCATGGGCGCGGGTCGGCTCGCGAGATATCCCTTGAGAATCTCTGGGCATTCCTTCTCTAGGTATTTTAAAAGATCGTCCATCTTGAGGAGATGGATTATCTTTCAATACCAAGAAGAATGTTGGTTTTATTTTAGAAAAAAACCTCTCTGCCTGAAGGGCAGGGGGGCGCGGCTAAAAGAAAATAGAGAAACTATCCTGCGTTTAGACAATCTAACTTGTATGTACACGAAGGAATAGCGTGTAAAATCGAAAAAAATAGTAAAAGAAAGAACAATATTCCAAAAAGTACTGGGCTTTGGCCCGTAAAAAGGTTTAATTAAATTTTACCTTATCTGGGAGCCGGTGACCGGCGTACTTACAGGCGGTGACACTAATTTCACTGCACTTAATCACGATAACAAAGCAATATTTGGAATCACGGCACAAAAACACTGAGAGATATCTCTCAATTTAAATACCACGATAACCAAACAATATGGTTAGAGAACAAAGACACTGTATCGCGAACAAGCAACAATAGCCGGTTTGTTGCAGGTGCGTCGTCGCAGGTGCGAGAACAAAAGAAACCGAGAACAATAGCGGCGCGGTAAGGCGCAGCGGTCGAATCGTTTAGAACAATCGGCAGAGCTCACGGACACGTCCGTTCGCTTTGGCTGATCGAACCGAACTCATCCTAACTCTAAGCTTGCACGGCCTTTTATATCTGGCGGCCGCTATCCCACTCCGAGGCTTGGCGGCTGTTACAACGTGCTGCGACGCTATTGGCTAGTGGGATAGGGCGTGGCTTGGCTTTGGCTTCCGGTGGCAGCACTGGCGTTACATAAACTAATCTTTGTGATACAAGTACCAACAGAATTGAATAAAATATATGTTAAATAATTTATTTAGTTTTAAAATGAGTGAATAAAAGTCTTTTTATTATGAAAATATTTACTTGAATAACAATTAAATATATAGCACTTAATACATATTAAAGGCAAGTCATAACAAAAATACCTGTTTAAAAATACCATAATTGTATACAATATCTCGTCAAAACTACTTGAGAAATAATAAAATAAAAATTTGGAAGTAATTTTTTTAAGTGTTTCAAAAATATATTGAAAATCGATATATCCTGTTGAAAAATATCATTATTTTCCCCTTTGACAAAATAAGAATAACTTCATATACTTTTTATATAAAATCCACAATTTACAACCAGACACTAAAATGGTTTTTAAACATCATAACTATTTGTAATATATTTTCATGTTATTATTGTTTTAAGTAAATAAAACTGATTTCAGTATTGATCTCAATAACTTATTTATTTTTAACTTTATAATAAAATAGGTAAGTAATACAACTTCATGTTTTTTATTATATTAATAAAATCTTTTAATCCAACTTATTTTAAGGATTAAAGTGTTATCACATTCTTTTGCACTTGATAATCTGATATTTATTTTTAAGTATAGCACACAGGAGCATACTACACATAATATTTATTACTAAACAGTATTTATGTCCAATATTTTTCACATCAAAATCAACAACATATTAACAAATCAAAATATCTTCAAGCACTATGAAAAATCCTGTATATATTATTTAATTATAACACACCTTAAGCTAAGAGAGATTGATAGATAGTACCTAATGCAAATTAAAGGCATTAAAACATTGGTATTTAGTAGCAGATTTGCAACTTGAGGGTAGTATCTAGCCAGGTGGACATTTAGAAAAAGCCCTACGACTGTGTTATGGTTTCCTCACGATGTTTTGCATCACCGAAAACTCAACCTCATTCAAGGTGGATTCGAACTCACGTCCCTTGACGCGGATTCCGTACACACTACCACTGAGCTATCAATGCTTTAAAATGCATCTATAATCTTAAGAGACCGAACAAAACGGTTCGATTTACGTGCACAGCCACAGGGAAGAGGGTTATCGCAGTCTAATCTTATTAACCATAATTGTTGTAGTAATATTTTTGCTATCATTACCTGGGACAAAGTAACCCTAACGAATTTTAAATCTGTGTGCTATAAAATAAAATCGAACGTTTAGTTTTTGCATTAAAATCATCGTAATGTTTTTGACGTGTGTCGAAAATAAAATTTTTCGTTCAGATTTATCTTTACCTAATCCTAACATTGCACATTGTACATCTTTTAATGCAAGTGGTTTGTAAAGGAATGCGTATGTAAAACCGTCTTTACTTTTGCGCGTAATAGTACGAAGAAAAACTAGATCGAACGCGCTTCTCCCTACCGTCTCCACCAATTGTACGTGTCCGCACACACGCCCGCGTAACCGCCGCCCTCGCCGCCGAGGCTGAGCGGTTAACTTTGCACCTCCACCCGCCGCAGCCTCCCTCAGCAGACGCTTGAGCCTAAGTTGATCCTCCGGATAGGAGCCCTCGAGTAACTCTGCTCGCTCGATACAGTGAGACTCTACATCACTGAAAGTACATCATCACACCGCATACCATCTATGCACACCTACACGTTAAGCACACGGTTCTGTAAGGGACTACCCTTGCGGCCTTTACGCGGCTTGTCTGATAAGGTCGTGTTAGGATCACTAAATTAGTAAGTATTAGGACCTGTTGATTATTTAGGCACGTGAATCCATGTTTATTATTCCGGCAGCAGCCCTAGCCGAGGTTCGGCCATTGTGGCACCCTTGCGCTTGCTGCTTCGGAGCTTAGTGCTCTTAGCACTCCCACCAATAAGTTCGGTGAAGCCGTCAAAGCCATTAAGGCTAACAGTACGCTGTTAGCAACATGCCAGTTCAAAAAAAAAGTATGACGAAAATGTTCTTCACAGGTACGTTCTTCCTTAGTAAATGTATATCCCCAAAACTTAGGTAATTCCTCAAGCTCCCAAAACATTCTAAGTTGTGACTGAAGCGTATTAATAAAATTACAGTTTGGTTTTGGTTTTTGCGTGTTAATTAATAATTAACAAAGGGCCGAAATAATCCAACCTACTTGATTATTAAGTCAATAGGAACCACAAGGTAATCTGATTTTACTTTTACCTAATAATTCCCAAATTCCAAAAAAATTGTCGGCGCATATTAAAATACCAATATTTGTATCATTAAAAAAGTGCAGATCTGTTAATTGTAAGTTATTTGGGATATACAATTTTTCGCTTAATCGACAGTTTGGTTGCGTAGACGTTATTTCGTTCAACACAAATATTAAATATGTGTCCTATATGTACGTGCACAAAATTTAATTTCGATACTACACGATTACGAAGAATGTATCATCCTATTCCCTATACCTCTATTTTCATGAGTGGACTGTATTGCTGGAACGTTTATTATATTTCAAAATGATTTAATAATATAACATCGTTGACCCCCGTTATCAAGGAGCACGCGCGCTTAATGCTGTGTGCCGCGTATATTGGTAACTTCGACAACAGCTGTTGATAGAAAAACGGTCGAATATAATGAGTTAGTGCACTGAGTTAGCATGTGTATGCTATTCCCCTGTATAGGCATGGAATCCACGGATTCGGAGACGCTCGCAGGGAGATGTGATGAGATAAGAGATCTACTGACGCGGACGGAGCTCTGAGTCGGTATCGCGAAGTGAAATTAATTCAAATTATTGCTATTATAGCTATATGGTATAGTATCTCTGTAAACTAATGTATTAGCGATGGTAACTCAGTGCTAGTGTGTACGACTTCGCGTCAAGGGGGCGTGAGTTCGAATCCACCTACATTGAGCATGAGCTTTTGGTGAAGGAAAACATCGTGACGAAACCATAGTATGGTGGTAGGGCTTTTTATAATGCCCGCCTGTGTAGCTACTACCCTCAAGTTGAAAATCTGCCGTCAAATACCAATAGGTGTGTTCCAGCAGTTGCATTCAAGAGCCAGTCTCTCCGCAGGTTTAGCGTGTCTGCCAACTTTATTATACAATTATGGCCATAACGGTAAACGTTAAGTATGAAGAAAAAACGATTGCATTTCCTACACGACCCAACCTATAATTATCTAAATCATGTCCTAGTCGTAGATAATTTACACACTGTTGTCGCGGATAAATTTAAATTTTATATCTAAATCACTATCGAGGAGCTGTTTACAAGAATACAGTGGGCGATGTTTCTTACACTTAACACACGTATTAGATCGGAGTGGACGGTACATCAGTTTCTTATTACTTGTAGATATGTTACAGTGAGATGTTAATATTCTAGTATACTGAGACTTGAAGGGTGTAGACATTTTATACTATTATAAGCCGTTCTGTTGTGTGTCGACTGTAGTTTCACCAACAAATCTGCCTTATTTAAAAAAAATCTCATTAAGATGTCGAGTGTTACCTTCCGGTTATTATCTTTATTTGTCTATATTGAACAATTGAATGTTTCTTATTCGCGTTCAGTAGTTTTGTCTAGTTTTGATGTAATAATATAACTATATGATTTAAGTGTCGCAATACTCTGTGGGTTCCTCTAAGGCGGGTAAATTTTTGTACACATTGTCGATTAACTGTCTAATTAGATCAGACGATTCTATATCTATCGTGACCATTGTAAACAATGCTTACAAGTGATTTTTAACCAAAAGTTGAATGTTATTGAACATGTTTAGTATTAGCCCTCATGCAATAGGATAATCATGTGAAGAAATATGAATAGCACATATCACTAATTTTGCACCACCATTAAGAGATGATTTTATATAATGAAACTTTTGAATGTTACTAATTTCATTGTATTATTAACCAGAGATAAATATTTATCTCTGAATTCTAACCAGTGCTCATAAGAACCATCAAAGGAAGGCATTGAAATAATAGGTAGTTTCACGGAATTTGATTGATGATTAATATGACACGATTTATTGGAACTGTCAGTATTTCCGTTTGTAATTAACATAGCTTCTGCTTGAGCCATTGTGCTATAGTAATTGTCTTCGAATAGTTCGACGCAATATGTCGTTGGTTTAACTGCTCAACTATGTCGCTATATGAAAAAGTGTCTTTGATTTCTGATTGAATTTAGTTTAATTCAGTAAGTAAGGTAGTGGCTCCTTGTATGCGTAATTTTAAATCTGATATATTTTTGCCAAAAAGTACGTCTTGTTTTCCTGTAATGAATTTAGATGAACACTAAATTTTGTTAGCATTTGCTTAAGTATACCTCGTATACGAATTAGATTGGGAATTAAATTACTACATTCGGAAACAAGAGGTTTATCGCGAGATCTATCGGTAGGCATTTGTACAGGCACGTACATTATTTTGAAACATCATAATGCGTGGTCGGTAAACTTAGATCTACATAATATAATATCTGCGATTCAGCATTATAGGAATATCCTTTAATATAAAATATCACGCTACCACCAATAGAAGAAAAGCCGTATTGACAAAGGTAGAAACAGCCTAAATTATTATATAATTTTTAGATCCACGCGAACGAAGTCGAGAACACAGTAAAGTATAAAAAGACGTATACGCGATAAAGATCCAATTGTTATTTTTGAAAAATAGAGCGTCGTGGCGAATCGTATTGTGTCTTCAGTATAGCATGTTTAGGTTAGGTTTGAGTAGTCAGAGGCAAGAAGCATTGCAAAAAAGTCCCTAGTATATGGTAATGATGTATAATTCAGTGTTTCAGTGGGTATTTCTAGTGATTCGAATATCAAGACAAATTACGTAAATGTTCAAAGACTTAATTTAAAAAAATGCGTAACTATCGTGGAACACTCGGTTGGAACGAATTTTCTTACTTAGCATATTATTATTGATAAATGTATTGTATTATTGGTTAACAAATGCAAATAAATGAATTAATAACGTCTGAGGGCAACTAAATGGAACACCGATATAGTTAATTCATTTAAGGAATGGTAGCAAATCTCGTAATTGATATATTTCTTCTAGTTGTGAAATAAACATTTTACTATATATCATTAAATTTATCTAATTAACCATAATACATATAATATGTTACGAAACAACTGACACGTATGACGTGTACAAACTATATCTACGCAGCTGTTGAGAACTTACTGGTTGTCTTGAACCAATACGCGCGCACCTATGACTGGGCACACCCAATAGTATACGCGATATAGGTGACCGTCTATACAATAGTACTATACCGCACTATATACTAATTTAAGGCACGGGTGTCGTGACGGAAAAATCTTACATGTTGATTTGTGTAGCATCCATTCGTAGCGAACACTTTGTTCAAAAAAAAAAAGTTATTCTATACATTGTTTTTGTTTTAGCTTTGTTTAACTTAGCTAAACGGGTAAGGTTATAGTAGATAAGGTAAGAGAAGTATATATTAAATGGTTTCTGTTTGATATTTACTAAAACGATTTGGGTGACATTTATTATTTTCCTTTGCGAAGAGGCCAATAACAACGATGAGACATTTCAATCTTTTGCTTTAGAATTTTGTATATGACTACTATCCATTTCCTAAGCTAATTTTCGTTATTAATATTTTTTGTACACCTTAAAATATAGAATTATACATAACAAATAATTTAGTTAGCACAAAAGGCGCCCTTATTGCTAATAGTAATCTCGTTCAGGCAACCTCTGGATGTATATGTACAAAAAAGTAGAATCAGGGGTATTTTGGATGTATAACTAAAATTAAACTTAATAACATACATATTAAAGGCTTGTGAACTAAAACATAGATATTAAGTATACTACAATATAAAAATATATATAACATACGGACTGCATAGTAATAAAACACATATGTGACATACAGCAATACATACAAATATATAACAAACTTTCTCATCGCCAAAATCCTTACTAATATTACAAAAGCGAAAGTGAGCCAGTTTGTTTGTTACACATTCACGTCTAAAACGTGGAATCAATTATTATGAACTTTGGTATAACGATAGATGGGACCTTGGAGACAGTGATAGGCTACTTTATCTCGGGAAAAACTTATAGGAAGTTGGGTAAAAAGAGAAATAAACTTTGTAAGAAACTTTAATTACGTAATCCGATTTGACAAAATCAATATTAACGTGAGCGAATCATTTCATATCTAAACCGCTGAATCGTATATGATGAATTTTGATATAGAGACAGATGGTAGCCTAGATTCGCTTATAAGATAGCTTTTTCTCGAGAGTAACTTATCGATAGTGGACTAAATCGATTGATACACTATGTATGAAATTTTTTATTCCATCATCCAAGTAGGTTCAAGCTTTGTAGAACAATCTTTTGTTCTTACAATTATTACTAATATAGAGATTTGGTTGACAAAATTAGTATAAACTCGAATGGGACTACGGGTAAAAACTATTAATCATAAAAAGACACATTTGACAGTGTGTTTAGTATTTATTTAACGATATCGGCATCAATATCAAAGTCCAGTTCCGCGTCTCCTGAACTTGTACTGAATAGACTATTTCTTTTCTTTTGACACTTGTCTCCATGGCACTGGAAAATAAAATTAAAGATTACCTTCATTGTGATTCATTACCATCTACATTATGTACTGTTAACTAATTATTCTGAAGGGATGATGGTTCAGTTGATAGGGCGTACTGACTTCATGTCAATAGCAGCCAGTTCAAATCCCTGCAATCAGCTTGAGCTTTCGATGAAGGAAACCACTGTGATGGAACCATAGCATCTAATAGGGATTTTTTAATGCCCGCCTACCTACCACCCTGTTTTTATTAACGCGCTGTTTATAATCCAATACCTATAGATGCGTTCTGGCAGTTGCACTTGAAAGCTAGTCCCTCCACTAGGCTTAGTATGTCCGTTTGTAAACTCATACAACAAGATGAAAATGTTGGGTCGATTATTCTGAAGCGATGATGGCTCAGTTGGTAGGGTGTACTGACGCCATGTCAACAGCAACGAGTTCAAATCCCTGCAAAGAGCTTGAGCTTTCGATGAAGGAAAACATCGTGATGAGAAACCATATCATGTTAGTAGGGCTTTTTATAACTTTAGCTTTAGCTAACTACCATCCATTCTTTTATTAACGTGGTGTTTCAAATCCTATTCATAACGGAATTCCTCATCACAATGCGCAAACGCATTATCCGAGCTCCGGTCAAGTCGAGAGAGGCATGTGACAATATGCGTTAGGTGATAAGTACCGGATACTACCCACTAAAACGCACCGCGGCAACACTGCTAACTTCCGTGTTGCCAGAGACTAGGGAAAGCTTTCACACTTCATTTAGTATCTACCACCCTCAAGTTGAAATTTTCCTACCAAATACCTATGTATGTGGCTCGGTAGCTGCACTTGAGAGCCAGGCCCTCCACTAAGCTAAGTGTGTCCATTGTCCACCACTATCATTTAACATTCGGCGTGATTGTGGCCATACCGCTAAATGTAAAACAAGTTGTTAATATCGAATTCATTAGGTACAACTTTTCATTGAATTTTATTTACCGATAGGGAGGTGCAAATATACCTTTTTATACACATACAGTACGACGAAAATCTTGGGTTGAAGGCTAATGTAACTATGTAAGTTAGCACGACCAAATATAATAATATAAATATAAATAGAAGGTACTGTTCTCAGATCTTAATAAATTCATTATTATATAAAAAGTGTTCTAGGGTAAGATGAAAAAAATATAATATAAAGGTAAACTTACTCTCGATATGCACGTTACCCCTGAGCACTGAAACAAACATTTTTTTAGTTACGTATGTTTCTAGATATACTTTACTTTCCAAACATGGATCAATATATATTTATGATCTAATACTTACTAATATTATAAAGGCGAAGGTTACGGGAGTTCGATTTCAACCGCGGTCGTGAGCGGACGTGTCCGTGAGCTCTCGTTGATTGTTCTCGAAACCGATCGCTGCGCTTTACCGCGCCGCCTATTGTTTCTTTGTGTTATTCTTACGTCTTATTGGCAATAATCCGTCTATTATTGCCGACAATAAAGTTCGTGTTACCGATAATAATTAAGAATAAACTTCTTAAACTTAATCTATTGTTTGGCTATCGTGGTAATATTACATTGTGAGAATTCTCGTAGTTTATTATTGTGAATTTAAAGTATTGTTTGTCGTTATCGTGAAACAGTGCAGTGATCAAAGTACCGCCACTGTAAGTACGGCGGTCACCGGCTTCCAACAAAGGTAAACCTCAATTTCCATTAAGCCTTTTATTACTTTTACAGGCAAGGTCTCAGATATTGTTTATTATTTTTTTTTCTTTTTTCTTTACGTTTTGCACGTGCACTAGATTGTATTTCAATGTTATATCGTCGAACTGTAGATAGTTCGTTTAACTATTTCTAGCCGCGCCCCCCTGCCCCTCAGGCAGGGAGGTTTTTTTATACAGGTTTCCTTTTAAACCTACGTTACACCAAGGCTGCTACCGAAATGGCAAACCGCTCAGAGCTTATGCTAAATAGGTTCCGAGTCTTCGTAGATAAGATACACCCAGAGCTCTTTCAAGAGTTTCTTGCTACCCAGCCCCAACCACCGCAAAATGTGCGTATCCCGGTAGCGGCGGTAAATGCGCCCGCGCGCACCCGCCCTCCTTCTCCGTCCCGCACACTCGGGACCTCTAGTTCTCGCTCGCGATCGCGTTCCCCAACAAGGAATCTAAATAGTCATTCACAGGCACCTGTCTCTCCCATACTACCTACATCCCAGGTACCAACGCCGCGACAATTCGAGCAACTCATGTCATATGCTCCGCATGCGATCCCTACGGCGAATTCATTTTCGCCACTTAGCTCGAACCCGACATCAACCAACGAGGCAGAAATGAAGGAGCCCGAATCTATAAATATCGACAGCGACTTCACGCTAGTCAGTAGGGTCAAACCTAAAAATAAAAGGGTACTTTCACCAGAAACTACCAAACCGAAAGTAGCCAAGGCTTGGCGGACCGAAAGCACCCGCGTCCCTGCGACCCCTTCAATCTCTGCGACTCCTGTTCCTGGCTCCGCGGCCTCGACTGAAAAAGCAGTCCGCCAACCATTACCCGTCACTATCACTGACAAAGCAGCTCGGTTAAATATTTCCACGCAGCTTAATATTAAAAAAATCCGTTATAATAGCGCCCGTAGCACCCCTGCCGGGATTCAAATTAAAGTCCCTACGCCTTTAGATTATAAAAATCTCACCGCCTTCCTTAGAGAAGAAAAACACCAGATTTTCACTTTCACTCTGGAAGAAGACCGTTTACTGCGCTTGGTTATTAGGCGCGTCCCCAAAGAACTCCCCGAGGAGGAAATCATTGCGTCCCTTAAGGAACAAAACTTTCCGGTCCACCAGGTACACCGCATGTACCACCACATAACTAAAAAATTGTTCGACCTTGTTCTTGTCATCCTAGACCGCTCTAAGGAAGGCAAGGAAATCTTCTCGCTTAAATCCGTGTGCGGCCTCTCCGGCATCACTGTCATGGGTGTATGCGGCAAAGCCGGGCACCAAGCGAACTATCGTGGGTGTGAACGTGCCCCACGCACGAGACGCACGCGTTTTCCCACACAAGCGCCTTCAGCGCACTCAGCGGCTGCACGTACCGCACCGTCACCACTCATGTCTAATCAGGATTTCCCGAGCCTGGGCAAGCCAGCGTGGGTCACTTCCGCGAACCCATCTCCTCCCCAAAGACCCACACTAGCTCCGACCAACGCGTGGACCACCAATCAGCAGCCTCCGAAGGCTAAACCCGCGAAACTCACCGCGGCCGGCCCTTCTACTGGTTTCAAAGGCATCGACTGGCTCGCCGAACTACTAGAAGAACACTCCGTAGATGATATCATTGCGTTCGACGACATGATTAGTGCTAGTCAAGATTTTGGCCGTCTAAAAGCCATTAAGTGCTTCCCAGGCATTGCAAAGACTATGCAACGCCTTATCCGCGCTTCTCCTAAATAAACTCGCAATGGAGGATAAGATTAGACCCCGAGGCCTATCTTTGTCCTTTTTTAACGCGCGCAACCTGAAACCCCAACGCGACTTGGTAGCTAGCTTCCTTAAGGAGCGGCAAATAGATGTGTTTCTAGCACAAGAAACTCTTTTAAAACCGAGCATTCACAATCCCGCGATTGCGAACTACAAGATAGTAAGAAATGATCGTATCGGCGTAAGAGGCGGCGACACGCTCATATACTATAGAAAGGTACTGTATTGCATGCCAATAGATCCTCCCGAACTTACAAATTTAGAAGTCTCGGTGTGTAGAGTGGGTATGACTGGTTATCGCACTATCTTTATCGTTTCCGCGTACCTTTCGCCTAATAAAACTCTCCTCCAGTCGGATCTGGAGACGCTTTTCGCGCTCGGTGACTCTGTTATAGTGGCTGGCGATCTAAATAGCGGGCACATTCAATACAACAACCCGCGTACTACCACTAATGGTAGGACACTAAACTGGCTAGAAAATGCGCTTATCTTCGATGTAATTGCTCCTTCAGAGCCAACTCATTATCAAGCTAACTGCCGCCCTTCAGTTTTAGATATAGCTATTTTAAAAGGGATCGCGCTTCAAGTACGGCAAATCGAAGTCGTACATGAACTAGATTCTGATCACCGCCCAGTAATTCTGCAACTAGGCCACCCGGGCGACCAAACACCCGCTTCAGTCAAAGTGGCTGACTATCCAAAACTCAGACACTATCTCTCAATTAATCTCTCCTCTCCTCATTTAGACAGTATCCCCGACGAGATAAAGTCTGTGAGCGATGGCGATGTGGCGATTGACTCCCTAGTAGGTCACCTCCAGAATGCCATCAGGGAAACCTCAAAAGAGGTAAGGGCGGCAAATGGTCGCCGCTTCATACTTCCTGATGATATTCGAAGACTGATCACGGAGAAAAACGCCGCGACACGCGCTCACGATTCTTATTCGACGGAGGAAAATCGCGTACGGCTACGTAGCCTACAAAGATTAGTTAAATTTCGTATCTCTGAACTCCGTAGTCAAAGATGGAACAGCCTCTTAGAGGTAATCAAACCGTCTCATCTCGCCTTCTGGGATCTCGTTCGTAAACAGAAGAGCAGCTATTTGTCCGCAATGCCCCCGTTAGATAGAGGCCCCGGCAATCCGCCGGCCTTCGAAAGTATTGACAAGGCAGAGTATCTCGCTGCCACTCTCACACAACAGTGTTCCCCTAATCCGTATGAATATCATACCATAGATACCACGCATATCGGGAGGGTCGATCGAACAAATCAATCAATAAGAGAGACCCCTCCAATCGAAAACTTAGATCCGGTTACAACTGACGAAGTACTCGCGATTATAAAAGGCCTTAAACCAAGGAAAGCCCCCGGTCCCGACGGAATCAGAAATGAAGCCCTCAAACTTCTCCCTGACAAACTTATAGTTCTTCTGGTCTGCATCTTCAATGCGGCCATAACTCACTGCCATTTTCCGGCCGCTTGGAAAATGGCAACGGAAATAGATATCCGTAAACCCGGAAAAAAGGCATCCCTTCCGGAAAGCTACCGTCCGATAAGCCTCCTCAATACGAATGGTAAAATATACGAGCGACTCCTTCTGAGCCGACTTCAATCAACTGTCTCAGACAAATGTCTTTTACCACACGAGCAATTCGGCTTTCGACCCAAGCACTCGTGCACCCACCAAGTTCTCCGCCTCACGGAGCATATTCTCTCCAATTTCACGGAGTTACATCGCCCTAGGCGCACACTTGCCGTATTTTTTGACATAGCCAAAGCTTTCGATAAGGTCTGGCACGAAGGTCTCATTTTTAAACTCAATCTCTTACAAGTTCCGGACAGGCTAGTTCGCATAATCCTTGCCTACCTATCGGACCGCTCCTTCTGCTACAAAGCAGACGGAGCCTTATCCTCGCCTCACCCAATACGCTCAGGAGTCCCTCAAGGCTCTATCCTAGCGCCCTGCCTGTTCAACTTGTTCGTTAGCGACATTCCCGAATTCTCCAACGTCGCAGTAGGCTCCTATGCAGACGACACAGTCATCTTCAGCTCGGACAGGAATAGGATTCATTTATATTACCGCGTCCAAAGCGTCTCTACGTTTGGGTCCTGGTGCCTCAAATGGCGCATAGGAATAAACCCAGACAAAAGTGCGGCTATCATGTTCGATCCTCACCCGAGGAGGAATATAAGAAAAACATTACACCTTTTCGGTGTCAATATCCCCTGGGCTAATCATACTAAATATCTTGGTGTAGTTTTAGACAGGCGCCTAACCTTCAACAAACATATAGATTACGTACAGAAAAAAGCCTCCACGGCTATGGTTCTGCTACGCAATCTTACCTCTTCTAAGAGCAAAATGTCACTCAGACATAAGCTCACAATATACAAAGTATGCATCCGTCCCATACTTACTTATAGCTGCCCCGTATTCGCTCAAGCTCCGCGCACCACCCTTTACAAACTACAAGTGTTACAAAATAGATTCATGCGTATAGCCGTCCAAGCTCCACCCTATGTCCGCAATGTAGATTTACATAAAGATATGGACCTTCCGTCCATATATGCATATATCAAAGATGTCACAAAGAAATTTTTCAAAAAGGCCGAAGTTCATCCCAACCCCAAAATAGTACACGTACTTAGCTACACTCCTAATCCGTATGCTAAACGCTTCGCACGCCGGCCACGTAACTGCTTCACTGATCCCGTCGACAAAATAACAGGATTGAACGCGCTGCTCCCTGCCGTCTCCACCAATTACACGTGTCCGCGAACACGCCCGCGTAACCGCCGTTCTCGCCGCCGAGGCCGAGCGGTAAATTTCGCTCCCGCACACCCGCCGCGGCCTCCCTCTGCAGATTCTTGAGCCCAGGATCGATCCTCCGGATAGGAGCCCTCAAGTGACTGAGCTCGCGCGATACAGTGACACTCTACATCACTGAGAGTACATCATCACACCGCATATCATCCGTGCACACCCACACATAAAGTACACTGTTCTGTAAGGGACTACCCCTGCGGCCCTCGCGTGGTTTGCCCTATGTTATTGTTAGGACCTGTTGGTTAGTTAGGATCGCGAATCTTTGTTCGTGTTCCAGCAGTAGTCCAAGCCGAGGTTCGGCCATTCTAGCACCCTTTCGCCCTCTGCCATGAGGCTGAGTGCCCTTAGCATTCACCCCAAAAAGTTCGGTGAAGCTGTCAAAGCCCTTACGGCTAACAGCGTATGTCAGGTCGACAAAAAAAAAAAGGCGAAGGTTTGTAAGTGTGGATGGATGGATCTTCACGCAAAAACTACTGAATAGATTTTATTTAAACTTTACAATAATATAGCTTATGTATCAGAATAACACATAGACTATAATTTATAAAAGTATTGTGTGAGTTGTTGAAAATATGACGAGAAGTGTCAAGTACGATGGAAAAATTTTAACACCTGCGAGCTATTCTGGCTTGCGCTACAAAAACCGTTATAGTTACACGTATATAATGTATAATGGAAATGTTTAATATATTAAGTAGTCTTACGAAATGCCTATGACAGCATATACCTATATTTTATGTGTAAGCCATTATCACTAAAATAGTAAACGGCCCGCGTATAAATTTTTACGCGCGCTCACTTACAATATTTTCACGTACCGCCTTTACATGCACGCAAAGTGCTTTAAATTAAGACTGAATCTCAGGATACCCTTGGTTTGGACTTTTAATGCACAGTACGTTTTAATTCTTTTCTTTTTTTTTGTATCATTATAGTGTATGTAAACGCTTAACGTCTTATTATGTAAATGTCTCCTACAACACAGTTATTACTAAGGTAGGAGTCAGAGTTTCCTTATATTTGTATCTGTAACATTTTGTATTGAAATAAAGTTATTGTTATTATTATTATAAATGACTACGAGCACGAATGTTCTTATATCTGTATCCTTTCATATAATTTAGTTAAAATAGCGAGTACCGGATCAGACTTGTTTGACAAAATCGATTTTTAACGCAAGTAAAGCCGCGGGTAAATCTAGTATAACCATAAACGACACTATCTTTGTACGTGTATATTGCATACGTATGCATTTAATAATAAAAATACTGTGGCCACTACTTGACCTTGTTGTGATAATTTTTGTAAATCGCGGAATACTATTCATTGCAATAAGCGTAAAAATGAATTTGAGCAATGTTGAGATCCGCACACGAACTTTCATCCCATATTTTGAAGCGATGATAGCTCAGTGGTAGTGTGTACGACTTCGCGTCAAAGGACGTGAGTTCGAATCCAAGCACCTGCAATGAGCTTGAGCTTTCGGTGAAGGAAAACGTAGTGAGGAAACCATAGCATGGTGGTAGTAGGGCTTTTTCTATTGCCCGCCTGGCTAGCTACCACCCTCAAGTTGTAAACCTGCTGCCAAATACCATTAGGTGTGTTCCGGCAGCTGCACTTGAGTGCCAGTTCCTCCACAGGTTTAGCGTGTCTACCAACTTGGGCCGTATCGTCACTTAAGATCAGGTGAGATTATTGCTATAACGCTAAACCTTAAGTATATAAAATAAAATCTTGTACTTCAGACGTTTGGCTTCAATTTATGTTACGTGACGATGAGGCCTAAGACGGTGGACTCGCTAAATCTAGTGGAGAGACTGGCTCTCAATTGCAACTACTGGAATACACGTACAGGTATTTAGCGACAGGTTTTCAACTTGTAAGTGATAGCTATGCCAGGCGGGCATTGCAAAAAGCCCTATCACTATGCTATAGCATGGTCATGATGTTTTTCTTTACCGAAAACTCAGTCTTATTGCAATCGTTCGAACTTACATCCATCGATGCGGTGTCCGCACTCACTACCACTAAGCTTCATTGCTTGATATTTTATTTAGTTTTATTTTCGTGACAATAGATGATCATACTCTATAATAAAATTCAACGAAATTTGATCAATTCTTAAGGCGAGGAAGTTTAGAGATATTTCTCAATTAATAATATAAGTTTAGATTTTATAATGTTGACATTTAAAACAAGATCAACCCAATTATCAGTTTTGTTTGATGACTAAAGATGCTTTGAAGAGATGATAGCTCAGTTGGTAGTGTGTACGGACGTCGCGTCAAGGGATGTGAGTTTGAATTCACCTACAATACGCTTAAGAGAAAACATTGTGATGAAACCATATTTTAGTGGCAGTGCTTTTCATTTGCCCACCTGGCTACCTACCACCCTCAATTTGAAAATCTGCTGCCAGATACCTATAGGTATGTTCCGATAGTTGCATTTGAGGGCCAGTCCTTCCACGTCGCTTAGCGTGTTTATCTTGGGTCATAGCGACGCTTAGCATCACGTGAGATTGTGGCTATAACGCTAAACCTAAACTATAAAAAAAAAAAAAATTTGGCTCACCTTTGAATCGCAGTTAGCTCCGTAGCACTGAAATAAAAATATGCTTATAATTGAGTAATTATGGCAGAAGTCAAAATCATATATATATATATTTTTTTATACTTAAGGTATTAGCGTTATGGCCATAATCTCACCTGATCTTAAGTGACAATACGGCCCAAGTTAGTAGACACGCTAAACCTGTGGAGGAACTGGCTCTCAAGTGTATCTGCCGGAACACACCTATTGGAATTTGTCGGCAGCTTTACAACTTGAAGGTGGTAGCTAGCCAGGCGGGAATTAGAAAAAGCCCTACCACCATGCTATGGTTTCCTCACGATGTTTTCCTTCACCGAAAGCTCAAGCTCATTGTAGGTGCTTGGATTCGAACTCACGTCCCTTGACGCGAAGTCGTACACACTACCACTGAGCTATCATCGCTTCAAAAACCGCTTCAATCATATACATTAGTAAACCGCCGTACTTCGCACGGTTAATTTAGCATGTATCCATACAAATTCAATTTAATGTGAATACCTATTTTTTACACTTTAAGTTTAGCGTTACGGCCACAATTTCACCTAATGTCACCTGACAATGTGGCTCAAGATGGTAGACTGGCTAATCCTAAGAGAGCGACTGGCTCTGAAGTGCAACTACCGAAACATACCAATAGATATTTGGTGGCAGACTTTCAACTTGAAGTTGGTAGCTAAGAAGCCTACCACTATGCTATGGTTTCATTACGATGTTTTCCTTCACTAAAAATTCAGGCTCATTGCAGGGATTCGAACACATGTCCATTAATGCAGCATCCGTACACCCTACCAACTGAACCATTATCGCTGTAATATCCGATACATAATCATTTCAATTTAGCGATGCAAGATTCAAGGTAATTGGACAACTTACTTTTGATCTGCAGCTTACTCCTGAACACTAGGAAATAATATTACTTTCATTATAACTACATATATTGGTAATAGATTAATATTGAGTAACTTTGTTTGCGACTTCGTTTGAATTGATCTTAAGGTTACATTAAATAACTACGTTAAATAATCTAATAGAAAGACCTTAATCTATCAACAATGAATATTGTATTAGAAACAAGAAAATCAGGATTTTCTTTTTTATTTATAACTGTATTTTACTTGTGGCTCCGTTCGCGTTAATATCGATTTTGTCAAATAAATCGGATGATACAATAAAAAGTTTCATACAAAGTTTCACCCTCTATTTACCCCACTTCCAGTCAAGGTTTCGCGAGAAAAAGTAGCCTATAACCGTCTTCTGGGTCCCATCTGTCTCTATAACACAATTCATCACAATCGATTTAGCGGTGTAGGCGTGAAAGCGTAACAAACTCACTTTTGCATTTATAATATTAGTATGAGTAATGACTCGCCCTGGGTTTAAATGGGTATCACTATCTACAGTAAAATGAAAAAAAAAAAAAAAAAAAACGGTTGATTTTATAGCTGCATCTTGCAGGACCATCCACTGAGCATATTACAAGATTATCTGAAATTTTCATTAAAGTTAGTCCAGACTTTTTAGAGTTGATAAGTATTACACGTAATATAATAAATAGGTCGGGGTGAAAGACTTTTCGCATACAGTATGTACAAACTTGTAATAAAATTTCTTTGTCTGATCAGTGTCTTGCCGGTTTTGATGACATTAAAAAGTTACATTAAAATTTGAAAAAATAGTGTAATATTTTTTCCAGGAATGTGTCCTTTTTGTTTATATATATTTAAATACAGCAATTTAATGTAAATAAACTCTGGAAAAAAAGTCTTCAGGTTTCATATAGAATGCAAAGAAACTCTATCTCCAGCCTAATATTAACAACATTTTTTTATATAAGAGTATAAGTTCTTTGTATTAAAAACGCTATGTATAAATAAATAAAAAATACATTACCAGAGTTTTACAACCAGCACCGGAACACTGTCAATCAATGTTTTAATATTAACTTTTATGTAGGTATTGACGTTTGCCGGCGGTTTCGCTCGCTTGCTATTAATTTTATCAAACGAATCTGATGACACAATAAAAAGTTTCACACAAAGTTCACCCCTCTCTTTACCACACTTCCGATAAGCTTTTTGCGAGAAAAAAGTAGTCTATCGCCGTCTCCAGGTTTATACCAATCTTGATACCAAAATTCACCATAATCGATTCAGCGGTTTAGGCATGAAAGCGTAAGTAACAAGCAAATTCTCTTTCACATTAATGATATTAGTAAGAATATACAAAGTGCAAACTCTATATTAGCATCTATATAGCGATGTTTGATGAACTACGTATTTCATGCCGCTATTGAAAGTGAACGTTAAACAGAGATATTTTTTTCAATGTATGAAGAACATGGTAGGCCGATCAAATATAAGTTACTTGTAAGTTACTGGGAACGGTTCGTTAAATAGAGTGACTTAGATGGTGCTTAGAAATGTATGTATATAAATATTTGATTTTTTTCATGTTAACACAGTCGGGGTTTTAGAAGCGATTTTGCACTACAAATATATTTTTAAGCCTTCACCATAAAACTGTTAAAACAAATAAAAACATAAAACTTCACCGAACAGTTGTGGAAATTCAAATGAATAAGTAATATGAATCCGGTAAATTTTGTTGTTGCCAACCGGAACCAGAACCTGTGGACATCGTATTAAGGTTCCGCCTGTCTAAAGTACTCAAATTTAATAACCAGAAATAACGTATATTATGTTAGAGATATATAATCGGTTAATAAAACATACATATATTGTTCTACAGTACCTTTGCCATGCATCTAACTCCGGAACACTAAAATATATTAAATGAATAAGTTTCTGTAAGAGTATTTATTTTTTTTAGTATATCATATAATCAATAAGTTTAAAATGTAAATTTGCACGAAGAAAGAAAAAAAAGTTATGCAATCATAGTATAGTTCTAGGGTAGGTTTTATGGGTTTAGCGTTATGGCCACAATCTCACATGAGGGTAAGTGACGATGCATGCCTAGTCTAGCGGAGGACCCGGCTCTCAAGTGCAACTGCCGGAACTCACCTACAGGTATTTGGCAGCAGATTTTCAACTTGAGGGTGGTAACTAGGCAGGCGGGTATTAGAGAAGCCCTATTACCATACTATGGTTACATCACGATGTTTTTCTGAATCGAAAGCTCAGGTTCATTGCAGAGATTCGAACTCATGTCCATAAGCAGGATCTTGTGTATAGGCCTCTTTTCGCTTACGCTATCTATTCAGATCTTGTGTGCTCATCAATTTTCTTTAAGCAATCTTCACTATGTAGTTTGATTATCGGTCGCTTTTAAATAGTCATTTATTAAGAGGATACAATTCAGAGACTACCTCAGATCATCCTGCTCATATCCGAAACGTCATACATTTGTGTTTTGGAAACTGATCTACCAAGTAAACTATGATATCTACAATATATCTAAACATAAAAACTCACCTTCGAGACACAATTATTTTCATGGCACTGAAAAGTATATTGTACAGGGCGTTAAGGTTTCCTTTTACGATTAATATAGGAAAATATTAACAGCTGTATTAAAAAAAAAGTCGAATTCTTTTAACTGTGTCAAAGTAAATCTTATGTGATGTTAATTTATAACAGTGTGTGACTCTGAAATATCTACGTTCAGATTACACTCATATATATTTGTGTCATATAAAATTTAACAATATGCGATATTAATGTTCTGCGAACCGAATAACAGTGGTTATTCGCAGTGTACATGGAGCGAGTTTGCAATCGGTTATTACGTGTGCGGGTAGAAATGAATTTCAGAGAAACCCCTGCGCTTGCATTACGTACCAATATAGCCCTGCCCGCTGCATCGCTTCCCATATATTTGTAGAAAATTATAGTATAAATAAGACATACGTATTTTATCAACTAGGGCGACTGTTACTACTAACGCCATCTGTTAGGAAGCTAAAGATTTAAAACGATTTCTGAATACTAAATGAAGTAGTATTAAAACACATATATGTTCAAAATTATACAACAACAAAAAAATCTATATGAGAAATTTTATGTTTGGATGATGTAAAAATATTATTAAAATGATTTGTCGTATGAATTATTTACAGAAGCTCATTTTAAATTATCCAAGCATTTCAAGTATGTGTCTTTAACAAACTGCCTTCGAAATTATTACTAGGTAGAAAACTTCGCGAAAGCACCACTTTTAGTTAGTTTAAAATATCCATTACCGTATATATTTTTATACACTTTTATTCTTGTATGTTAATCTATTATATTATTTGTTGAATTTAATACTAATATCACTAAACATGTATAAAATCAAGTGACAGAATACTCTTATTTAAATAAACAGACAGACAGATAAACTTTGCTTTTAATATTATAATTTATATGGAAACTTTTTCTGAAGGCCTTTGTTAAGGTTAGATGTAATAAAAATAGAATGTGAGAATATATTATGCGATTTGTTCAATGTGATATTATGTATTTGTATTTCGAAATATGTATCATCCATCAGAATCCAAGGTTAGCTAAGAAGTTCCCCTCTCTTTCAAGTGATTTGGCTTGTGATTTAGGGACGTCTACGTTCCATCATCATATATAATAGTTAACTTACTTGTGATATACATCTAACTCCCGAGCACTATAAACAAATGAATAGTTGTATGAAATTTTCGTAAATTCATCATTTGATTTTATATTATATGACGATGTGGAAAACACAGCACATGCTCAAAAATCTTAAGTACGAGTATGAAAAGACATAGACTATAGGTTAGCTTCCACTTGTTGAGATCAGGCATTAGGCAGAAATTTGATACCAAATATCTAGACAGACACTAGAATATGCTTTGTCACCATGCTCATATGATTAATGAGTTTATATTGTAAAGTTAAAACCCATATCCTAATTTATTACAAATAAGCCATCAAAGCATTATTTTATTACAATGTTATTGCATTAGCCATATGTAGTAAAATAAATTAATTTAAACAGAGCAACGCAAATTTCTTTTTTAATGACCTACGTAACAAACCGAAAAAAAAAACTATCTACCAAGAGCTCATCAATCACTGGATCATTAGTCGTCACTATTATGCCTCTCTGCAGACAGATATCTACTGACTAACCTCGTAATGCGAAAAAAGCTATTGCGACAAATTTATTGATTGTGTCTGATTTTTTTATTCCCCACGCAGCCTCCTTTGCTTCCTTCTCTTATTCCAACTAACACCGTTATTTGAATGCAAAAACAGTAACGTTGTTTACTGTATTTTGTAAGTGCACCAATGTTTTCTTCAAAGTTTTGCTTTGATTACCTAATATCTTTAAACCGATACTGATCTGAAAAGCCAAGAAGTATTTACCTCGATCTTTTTTATGGCGTATATTCTATGATGAAAATGCATTGGTATGCGAATATTTCAGTATCTCTAACCATTTTTAATGTTCATTACAACTACTAGTGAAATACGTTATTAACGTACCTTTGATACCGACTTACGTCCTTTAGCCTGCACATAGAAATATATATATATTTACATGAAAAGGAAATTAAAAGAATTATCGATTTTCTATTGATTTCTACTTTCTATTTTCTATGTACTCATTTTCTATGTACAAAATAATTATCAATAGCGAAGTGCTTTATCAATCAAAAGTAATATAAGAAGACAAAATTATAAGTTTTCTTAAGTATTTACAGAAGAATTATACGACTATGATTTTTTTAAATAGCATGACGATGTAAGCAAAGTGCAATCAATTAACCAAAACCAAAGGATCAACAACCCATCACCAGTTAACGCTGTCAAACCGTTATAGTCAAAGTTCACTTTAACTTTGAAGGACCTATGTTGCACAAAATATACCCGGAACCTAGTCTGAGTTATTTTAATTTAAAAAGAACAGGAGGGAATTAGTTCCAAAAGAGACCACATATAGTGTAAAAACAGTCACCAGTTTCTTGCAATCATGAAGAATGTGGGTCGTCTTAATGTGTTTATTTGATACTTGCACATCGATTCTCGTTTGCTGACTCCCATGAGAGGATGTACCTAAATATATTTTATCATCATATCATATAAAAAACAATGAGGGCATTAGGTTGAACAGTTCCCTCTAACACTCGCCATAATGCAGACGGTAGAATACACGCACACATAATGAAGCACTGTTCCTACATGATAGAAGTACCCCGATGAATTTAACATTGTCCGCACCATTTATAATCCGAACAATTCATCTTTGAAATTAACCCAGTGCATTGAGGATCAATTCTGCGTATCCGTTCCAAACGTGATATGAGTATTTCATACATGGACGTATTTGAACCTTCTAAACTAGATAGAGCTGATCGGCCGTAGCAAACCATCGTACTCAATTTAATATTCCAAGTTTTAGAGATGTGCAGAATATGGAAGATGTATTATAAAAACAAAGAAAACGCTTACTTCAGCAGTACAAGATAGTCCAGAGCACTGAAATAATAAAAATAATAATTCAATGTAACGGTAAAGTATCTAACAATCTACTAACATCTGGGTGATGATTCGTAGTAGAACTTTTATTTGTTTGCCAGTTGCGGTGGATATTTGTTTTTTTTTCTAGTATCAAGATAAAGTACAGCACTGTATCTGACGTTAGCAATAAACTATACATGTTGCTTTGACGCTCAATCACCTCAAACTTCTGAACTCATTGGACTATGACCATTTGAAGCGGAAACGTTGATGATCAAATATAATCAAATCGTTTATTTCTCAAAATTAGGATAATAATATAATTTTTTTGAAGTCAAAAATCGACTACATCTATGATTTTAGGTTATTTAGTTTGTGATTCCATTGTCACTTTGTCACTGTGTTTTCGATTTACTTTTTTTATGTCCAGCGTATCGGAGGAGTAACGGCTAGTAATTATATAATAATTAATACTTTACTGATCCTTTGCAAGAGTTGCCTTTACACTGAAATTAGAAACAATTATATAAATTTAATACTCTACTTTGTTGAATTGAGTTGCAATGGACAGAGCACTCTAAATAAGAAAATTAAATTATTCGTAAATATATTGACCGACCTCTTCTTTATAATTATTATCCCATCTAGATAGTTAGGGTCGGCACAGCATATTTTCTTCTTCCAATCCACTCTGTCAGCCTGTCATTTCAGAATTCACACTTTTTATACACATATCATTTCTCATACAGTCCAACCGTATTGGAGTAGCAACCACTACACCCACACCGGACGAGGTATTCTACCTCTGATTTTGGTTAAAGCGAACTGTTTTTATAATGATTGGTAGTAGATATCTCATAAAAGTAATTGCCAAATATTAGACAACTATATACGGGATGATAGCTCGCTTAGCTTGTTTGCTGACACTGTCACCATTGCTGTCCGGGTATCAAATGGCATCAAAGCACCTTTCTTAATTATGACGAAACTCCCTATTCCTAATTATCACATACAAATGACTGTGTTCACGAGATAGAACTATCCGCCACGCGACATCACCGATTTCTGACTTATATAAGGATTTATAACAAATAATTGAGCCTGCCTTCCAACTAATTTATTAGCCTGAATACATATATTCTTTAGACTTCCTCTTCCCCCTTTTTTACATGGGGTAATGTATTTATGCATCCCCTCTCAACCTGGAGGGACTGAGAGGAGTGTGGGACTCGCCCGGCGTCAAGCGCCGGAAGTACCCGCTAAGACCCATGGCCGTCTGTCACCTTCCTGGGGCGACACGGGTTCATACTCGCAATCTCTGTGTCACCCCAGCGACCGCCCTGGCTGATGGTAAGCCGGGCAGCCTGGCGAGCTGCCCTTGCAGTCGACCGGTGCACTTTCATACTTAACATTCTTCTAGCTTTCATCTCTTCTCTTAGCATATACCTTTCCAATATATTATTTCCTAATCTTAACCATTTTAGCTACACCATACATCCATCGTAGCATTCGCATCAGTGACCGACCCTAACATTTTTATTTAATAGAACTGATCTTTTGACGGTGCATAATAGAATAGAAACAAAGAAGAATATAATAGAAGTTTTATATAAAAATAAATATTAATTCATGCCACATACCTTAGCGATACTTCGTGTTCCATTGCACTGGTGAAAGAGAATTAAAAGGTTTAGTTATTAAGTGAAATAAAGTGGACTATTTTCTTATCGCACTTATTGTAGGTTTGGGCCCTCGACTTTGTTCGCCTTTTTGCCCATCAACTGTGTTTGATCGTAAAATAGTCTTAGTGCGTATCTACATCTTGAAAGGAATACCCATGCCTAATTTCCTATTTGATTTGCCTTTTTTCGGTGATATCGTGATAAGTATATTAGTGAGCGTTTATAAGCTTATAACTGTATTGGAACTTGAAGCAATAACAGCTCAGTACATACTACGTCCGGATGCCGGATTCAATGGACTCGAGCTAAAGCTTACGATGAAGGAAAACATTGTGATGAAACTATATTGTTGCTAGAGTTTTTGTTTAGTTGTAAATCTGCCGCCAAATACCTATAGGTGTGTTCCGACTGTTTCAGTTGAGAGCCAGTGCCTTGGGTCACACCGTCACTTAATATCTGGTAAGATCGTAGGCATAACGCTATACCTATAAACTATAAAAAAATCAATTTTAACAAAAAAATCATAGAGATTTTTCTTATTCTTTACTGGTTTAGCAGTTGGTAATGATCTCACCTGATGTTACGAGACTAATAATAAACACTAAGTTAAGTTAGAGGAATTGGATGTCAAGTATAACAGCTCAAATACGGCTGTAGGTATGTGGCGACAGATTTTCAAGTTGAGAATGGCAACTAACCTAAGGCATTGGAGAGTACCCTACCACCATACTATGGTTTATTACGATTTATTTCCACTAAAAGCTCAGGATCATTGACCTTATTCTATCAGATATAAACGCTGTGTTTGTTTAAGCTTCCGCAGATCCAATCTTGCTCTAACTAAGTACCCTAATAAGTAGTCAAACACGGGACCCTAGCAACACTCATTGTGTTCAGAGATGTGTCACTTACAGGATAAATCTATTCTAACTCCGAAGTTAAACTAAGTGGTAAACATTTAGAATTAGTTGAGCGGTTTCCGAGGTTAGCACGGATGAATATCATGACAGCAAAATGTTAGACAACGAGATTCCGTAGTGTATAAAGGAATTTCACTTACCTTCGCTTTGCAGTTATCTTTATTACACTAGAACACACAAGTGAATAAAAATAACACAATAATAAAGTTAAGTTAAAAGTTAAGGTTTAGTGCTATGGCCACAATCTCACCTAGTTTCAAGTGACGATGTATTCTAAGGTGATGAACACAGTAAGCCCAGTGGATGGACTGGGTCTCAAGCGCAATTCCTGAAATATACCTATTGGTATTTGGTGGCAGATTTTCAACTTGAGGCTGATAGATAGCCAGGCGGGTATTAGAAAAAGCCCTACCACTATGCCATGGTTTCCTCACAATCTTTTCCTTCACCAAAAGGTCAAGCTCATTGTAGGTGGTTGGATTTAAACTCACATTCCATGACGCGGTGCACAATAAGGCTGATACGTAATAGGAACTTGCCCTTTCGAAGCAAATACTTAGAGATTATTGCTTTCGCCTTGTGAAACGTGTAATAAGAGGTCGGTTGATTCCGAAACTTAATAATCCAAAAGAGAATAACTATGGGTGTTATCATCATGCGTATGGTGTTCGCTATCCAGCAATATAGATAAGACATAGTTTAATAGCTGCATATTTGATCGGATCCAAACCTATTTAAATTACAGTCCTATATTTAAGTATGGAGAGGACAAATTATCATATCCCACACGTCCAGCGATACCATAATTGAAAAAATTCCGCTTGTGATGGTGCGACTAACTCTACCAACAACACAATATAGTAAAATAATCATACAACTAGTGCAGAGCATTATAAACTGTAATAAAAACATTTGTACTAACCACATCCGTACAGTTGCGCTAAATAATAATAATAATAAAAAAAACAAATTAATTCTTTCATAATGCCTCCAACTGAAATGTTGCCTGATAGTAAGTGTTCATAAATAAATCTTATATCGAAATGAAAAATAAAGCTGTCTTTTGGAAATGACAAAAAACAATCCGTTCTTGTAGTCGTATTATTGATTACTATTGTGATTGAAGGAAAAGTTATTTTTACCAGATCATTATTATTATATACTTGTGTATTAGTGCTTAATGGTGAGAGGTTTTGGTGGGCTGATTGGAGTGTAGGTTGGCGGCGGCAGCTCTAGCCGCCCGGGTGATCGTAACACATAACTAGTACACATAGTTCACTACACGTACACCACTTTACAAATCTTGTGGCGTTTTGGAGAGCTGAGCGTCGAGAACACGCTTATACCAGCAAGAAAGATAAGATATAGGGCTGCCTATCGCAGGCACTATATCGAGTTGTCCACGGCTTATTAATATCGTTTGAGGGCCTAGTATCGCTCGCTTTTCTCGGTCGTGGACAGCTCGAACAAGTTTGCTAAGTTCTCTTTCATAAGTGGATTCTCTGAAATCTGTTTCAGATGCGGTGTGCAATCTTTTTTTAGTAAGCTCTGGTGACTGCACTGTTTTTGATGGTAAGTGTAATCGAGAAACAATGAGGAGAGATATTCACTGCAACTGGACGTCCTGTTGCCGATACCGGAAGAAAGATACTCTTTATCACTGTGGCTTTACCACGGTTTCATCATAAAGTGTCCTACATCGTATGCTCAGGCTTTTTGCAAGATTCGAATTCCCGTGGTAATTATTGGTTTTAAACCAATTTGTAATATCCAAATAAGGTGTTTATTGTATGATTACTATTTATATTTCATAATTTCTGTACTATATTTATTATTTCATTTCATTAAGAAGAGCCGAAAGTTATCTACTAACTTACTATTTCTGTTGTCAAATGTCACAGAATTTTATAAAATATAGATTAAATTTCAAAATTGTAAACATAAATGTTATGTTATATATATATATATATATATGTAATGTTATAAATGCGAAAGTGAGTTTGTTTGTTTGTTACGCTTTTAGGCCTAAACCACTGAATCGAGTATGATGAATTTTGTTATAGAGATAGATGGGAACCCGGAGATGGTGATAGACTACTTTTTCTTGCGAAAACCTTATAGGAACAGGGGTAAAGAGAAGGGTGAACTTTTTATTTGGATCATTCAGTTTGTTTGGAAAAACTATATTAACGCGAGCGAAGCCGCACGTAAAATCTAGTGTATTAATACATTATCAAACTTAAAAATAATACATATATGAATGAAATTATGAAATATAAATAAATTGAATATAAATACACTTTATTTGGATATAACGAATTGGTTAAAAGCCAATTATTACAACGTCTATCGACGCGGATTCCTACACTTCACTACTGAGCCATAACTGCTTCACTTTATTAAAGGGGCACTTAGTATATGGTAAATGCCGGTGTCAAACCAGAAACCGCAAAAATATGAAGATGCAATTTTTTTTTAGAAGGTAATGCCGGAACAGAAATGCGAAGTCTGACTATCACCCCCGACTTCTCCCTTTCATCAAGTGTAATTGACGTCAAGATATTTTTTACACTTATTAGAGTTTACATTATGGTTACAATCTCTCCTGATATTTAATGTTAATGAAGCCAAATATGGTAGACAGACTAAGCATACTGGAGCGATTCTCAAGTCAAATGAGACAACACCTCTGTAGGTATCTGGAAACAGATTTTCAGCTTAAAAGTGTTAGCTAGCCACTTTTCAACCATCAAAGCTATGGTTTCATCACGATGGTTTACTTCACCGAAAGCTCAGCTTCATCGTACGGATTCGAACTCCATCGACGAGGTATCCATACACTCTACCATTAGGCCATCATTGTTTCTACTAATTGCAAACTTTTAAAATACAGCTATTCTCAGATTTTAGTAAGGAAATAACTATATGTAGCATTCCTACCCTAAGAATAAGATTTTCAGAGGTCTTTGCTCGAAGGAGGTCAAATTCGCAAACGCATACGTTTTCATTTGTGTTATTTAAAAAGTCCTAGTTATCTTAATATTAATTAAGTATTAACAAATTACTATAAAATTTTAAATTATTCTTATTTTGAGACGCAAGAATGAGTATCCCAATGAATCTTCGCCAATAATTAGCTAATTATAAAACAGTAATACACACCGTGCTTGAACACGTAAGAACGCCGTCCTAGAAATACGAAAATAAAATCATCCAGAGTTCTTATTAGTTAGATTCTTCTGAGGGCAAACTCGTCCGACCCCTATAGGAGCAGCAAAAGAATATTTCTTCCTTGATATTACCATTTGAAACTGAACTACTTGGACAGCCGACTTGCATGGTAGCAGTACCAAATGAGTGAAGAATCGGGGCACACGTTATTATGGCCCGCGTATGGGTGACACGTTCCCAAGTTAACTTTGATATATTCAGCAATCTGTATTTAAGTGTTAGGAATCTGTATCTAAGTGGTGACACACATCGTGAAAATTACTGCCTTTTGACTTTTTAATTGCGTTTCGGAATGTACTCCATTGGGCTTATTTGTGGCGGCAGATTTTTACCTGAAGAATGGTAGCTAGCCAGTCGAACATTAGGAAAAGCCCTACCACCATGCTATGGTTTCCTCACGATGTTTTCCTTTACCGAAAGACCAAGAGCTTAGTGTAGGTGGATTCGAAATCACGTCCCTTGACGCGGAGTTTGTACACACTACCACTAGATTATTGTCAAATCGTATATTTATGATTTTTAGATGCGTTACCTTTTATTGAATAATTAATATGTTAGATTACATTTCAATACTTTGGATTACACATTTTTCTTTTTGCTTTCTTTTACAGAGATCCAATTTGGTTCTTATAAAAAAATACTTTTAATATTTTCATTACCACGTTTATATTTGTAGTGTAAGCTTTGCCTAAGTGACACGTATTATGGCTTCAGTCTGCTATCCCAGTTAAAATAAACAAAGAATATCAGATGTAGTTATGATAACTTAAACATTTTTTAAAGTATAGTAATTTAATTTAATGTTCTATAAGGTTAGAGCGATTGGCCTTGCACTCAACCTATGTTAAGTGACGACGTGTCCAAGGTAGTGGGCTTACTAAACTTAATGTAGTGACTGGGTCTTAATACGGGTTATTTGGCGACAGCCCTTCAACTTGAGGGCAAGTTTGCCACTCTACTACCCTGCTAAGTGTTCATCAGCGATGTTTTCTTTTACTAAAATCCCACGACCAATACAGTTATTCGAATTTTCGTCCAATAACAAGGAACATTTGAACATACTGTTCTACTTCCAATACCTACAGAATTTATACAAAATTCTCTTCGCAGTAGGTATATAGTGCTCCAATACTAATGAAGAAAGGAGTCCGAACAATACGGCAGTAACCAAAAAGTTCCATAACTTTGAAATGCTTCTGTGTCATCGACCATACAAAATTCAATTATAATTAATTATACTAACCTCAAAAGTACAGTTTGAGCTATGCTAGAAAAATAAACAAGGAATCATGTAGAATCGGTTCTCGCAATGCCAAACTAATTAATTAATTAACATACAAAGGATATTTTGAACAGAGTAGCTTTTTTGGAGTTTTTGGTCTAACACATCTGATGTTAAATGACGATGTGGCCCAAGTTGGTGGAGTTACTAAGATCAGTAGATGAACTTGCTCTTATGTTTCTCGAAGAACATACTCGTCGTGCACATTAGATCTATGGAACGGATTACCCAGCAAGGTTTTCCCACAAAGCTATGGTATGGGGCTCTTCAAAAAGAGGTTGTAATACGGTTTCCATGAAAGTAATGCAAGTGGTATTGAAGCTCACCATTGGCAACGTCAGCCGTTTACAATCAGATACCGTTTGCCTGTTTGCTGGCCATTAGTGTGAAAAAAACAACTACTGAAACACACATAGATAACTGAAAAGAGATTTTCAAATTGATCGCGGATGTTAGACAATTGAGCATTAGAAAATGCCCTACCACCATAATACAGTTTTCCGTCAACGAAATCCCACACTTATTGCACGGATTCTATCAACGGGGTATTCCTACACACTGTGAATTATTATTACGTTTGTCTGTACAGGCCAGTACTGAGCCATTATTGTTTTTAAATTATAATTTTTAATGTAAAATATACTAACTTTAGTTGTACAAGTAAAATGACCGTTCTGGAAGTAAAAAAACAAATTATGTATATTTAATACAATTATTATTATATATTATTATGACTATATCCGAACTTTCATGGTGTCTACAGTTAACCCTTCTTAAGGTTATATATGTTTATCTAATAATAGCTAAACAGCCTTGTTTTTACTGCTTCGAGTCTCTGACAGGAAGCTAAGTATAGCAAATATACAAATATCACAATGCATTTTAAACTTCCAACTGTTGTGTTATAATTTCCTATTATACGAATTTTGAATATAATCCATTTTAAATTTTAGTGTCGGTAATAGTATAAGAAAACTATATATTTTTGGCAGCCTTTAATCTACTTATTGCTTTTCTAACCTTGACTTTTTCCCCATGTTCTCAATGAAACAGTTAAATGGAGAAAGTATGTGTGAAGCTCGAACTCAAGCCATGAACATTCCTTCTTCACGTGAAGAAAATTTTACCTTAATTAACACCTGTTTCTATACGGCTTCAACATGTATAATGTTATAAAAGTTTACTAATAATAAATATTACTACTGTTGAATATCAACAAAACTTCGCCATTCCGTATTTCCACTTTAATCATTTGCCAATATGAATTATGACCTATGAATTTTATCTGACCAATTACAAATGTCTGACTCTAAAATATAAATGGTAAAAGTTTGTAGAAACCTTTATAGACTGGATAACAAATCTGCAGAACTCAAGCAGGAATTAAATACTTGAACAAGATTTAATAATATTGTAATTTAATATATAATGAGTTTTAATATGTAACAACCTTAATGTTGTTCTATGTAAATGGACATTATTATAGCAAAGTAAAAACTAAACATAACCACGATGAACTTGAAAATGTCTTCAAATACAATAAAACATATTAATAAAGACCAAATTCTGCTTCTAATTTGTACTGAAATCGAAAATTCTTCATTATACTGTAAGTAGCAAACTGACAGTATAGTGTTTTTTTTTTTGTTAAGGTTTAGTATTATGGCTACATATTCACCTGATGTTAAGTGACCATGTGGCCCAAGATGGTGGTCACGCTAAGCCTAGTGGAGGGACCGATTCTCAGATGCAAACAACGAAACACTCCTATAGGTATTTGGTGGCAGATTTCCAACTTAAGGGTGGTAGCTATCCGGGCGGGTATTAGTAAAATCCGTCAAGTTGTAGTTTCATCACGATGTATTCTCTGACGCAGCGTCTGTACACACAATCAACTAACATAACATGTCAATAACGTATGAGTTTAGTCTTACGAAGTTAAAACACCTCCGCCTTAATTAACAGGCTATTAGTAAATAGTAAAAAACAATACTAACCAAAGCTGTACACCTTACACCACTCCCCTAGAAGTAAAAGCGGATAATCATTATGATTTAGCACTAGGTTCAATACTACTTATTCAGTTGTATTACAACATCACACTGCATTTCAAACTTTCATACCCACACTGTATATTTGTAGCCTATGCGAAATCAGGGCGTCCTATACGTTATAAAAAACATTTTTGCAGATTAAACAGTGATAAACCCTGTCTAGTTTCTTGCATTGTCTTCTTCATTTATTAAAGCGAAACTTTTATTCCACAGCCTCAATTTTTTCGTTCGTCTATCGCATGTCGCATTATAGCCGGCCGCGGGGTAGAGATAAAGTGAAAGGCGCTCGTCAAAGCAGCTAAGGCCAATATGGCGGCACCCACGGCTCTCATTAGTTGACCGTTTAGCATTTATATTCTCACTCATTCGTGTAAGTGCTTCGCATTATTTAAGTGTTTTGATCAGTGTATTGATGTAAAAATATCACTTGCATTGTGATTTCATAAAACCACACAATTTTTGATTTGATTTGTTAATTTATTTCTTTGCACTATAGAATAGTATATATATACTATAGAAAAAAGAGTCTACACAAATATGACACGATTATTAAGCATCAGGCTGCCAAACTAAGGTTCCCTGCATCTCGGCAGCTGGTTTTTTTTATAGGTTTAGCGTTATTGTTAAAATCTCAACTGATGTTAAATGATGATTTGGCCCAAGCTGCTGAACACGCTAATCCTGTAGAGGGACTGGCTCTCAAGTGCAACTGCCGAAACACACCTATAGGTATTTCTTGGCACATTTTCAACTTGAGAGTAGATAGCTAGGCAGGCACAAAAAAAGGCCTACCGATATGCTATGGTATTATCTTGATGTTTTCCATCACTGAAAGCAGACGCTCATTCCAGATTGATTCAGAATCACGTGCATCGTACACACTACCAACTGAGCTCTCATCCCTTCAATCTGTTTGTCTCCGACTAAGTATACATGTGTGCTGTAACTGTCGATCCCAAATTAGTGAAATAAGATGAACAGAAAACATTACATACTAAGAAGTATGACATTTCTTTATGGGGATTCTAGCATATATATATTTGAGTGTATATGTGTTTGAGTAAAGGAGTTGGATTTTGTCGTTGTTTCTTAGGACCTGAATTGAGTATTGTCGACTTTGATATTAAAAGAAAGTCGAAAATTTTCAAGTTTTCTAAAATTTTCATATTTTTTCAATATTTGTTGGGAACACATTGGAAGGCATTACATTCGAAAGTCTATGAGATTATTTAATTTATAATTTTCCATGGTGGTCGGGATTTTTTATGCCCGTGTGGCTGTTACCACCCTCAAGTTAAAAATCTGCCGCTAAAAGAGAAAAACTTGATACATTTTCAACATTGGTTGGAAACACATAGGAAGGCATTTCATTCGAAGGTCTATGAAATTATTTGATTCAAAATACTTAAAATATATGTAATAAAATAATATTACTGAGTTAATGATGAGATTACTACGTATACTACGTAGTTGCGTTGCCTGAAAAAAAAAATCGATTAAATGTTGTATATATAATAGTATCAAGTGTTACAGCTACAATTTATACTAGAATTGAGTATCCTACACAGTAAATATATTTAACAATGATATTTATATGAAAAATAAATAAATTCATCAACCCGTTCGTCAATTCGTCGTTCAACCCTCTTATTAAGTTTTTTTTTTTTATGAAAGTTACTCTATGTTTTTTCTGTTCTCTTGACAAGGTGAATGCAAAATAATATATATTTGTTTGTTAACTACTTAGAGCGGTAAAGAATAGCAAACTCCACGTTTAGATTTATAGATTAATAAGTTTCCTGTATCGCTTAATATAAACAATAGGCCATTGACTTACTACAGCTGTGCCCGCAACTTGGTTCACATGGAACTAAAACTATATTACTATCCCTCGGGTTCACTTAATTTTTTCTCGATGAAAAGGACCCTACACTATATTGTATAAATTTAGTCGTAGAAATAAAAATGTGAAGGTTGAAATCGAGGCGGCGGTTGCGTTTTCGTACACGCGTCGCCTCAGCAAGGCGACACATGGCCGTGGGGCTTCAGCTGGTTTTCCCGGCGACTAGCGCCAGACGAGTCCCACATAACATTCTCAGTCCCTCCGGGCTGGAAGGGAATGCGTTAATGCATTTCTCCATGATAAAAAAGGGGGAAAACTTACATGGAGAACTCGCCATCCTCAAAACCATTTTTTAACCCGATACAATAGAAAATTACTCTAATTACCCAAAAAAGTCACGAGCACTGCTAGTCGAATGTAATCGTCTGATAGCCAAATTAAAAAAATCAGAAACATTACTTCGATGGTCGCAGCTTCGAGCTTTGACATATCATTATAACACTCATATTCTAAAATAAAAAAATCTACCTAATACAAAATTTACTCACCTGTACGAAAACAAAATACAGTCCTATAGAATAAAGCAAAAACAATATTTTCAATATAGTTTTCATTTTAAATAGATTCGTTTGAAGTTTTCCTGTCGAGTGAATGGAAATTTTACAGCGTCCAATTTCAATTTAAAACCGAGAAATCGATTTCAGTAAAGTTAATCAATTGTATAATTATTTATGATTTGAAACGAGGCGTATTTATCGGAACAGCGTCAAGGACTAGGTATTTATGAGTAATGAGTTTGTAATACTACCTGTAAATAGTAAAGGTAGTTTCTAGAAGCAGAGGAAAGAAGTGTCTGGTATCTTTTATAGACACAGATAGCGTTATGGCTACAATGCCACCGGATGTAAAATGTGACCATGTGGTGGAAAATGGTGGACACGTATTTGGTTGTAGATTCTCAACTTGAGGGCGGTAGCTAACCGTGCGTGCATTAGAAAGGGTCTCATATAATTTATAATTTATAATTTTACCGTTATGACTACATTTTCACCAGACGTTAAGTGACGCCGTGGCCCAAGATGGTGGACACGCGAAACCTACTGGAGGGACCGGTTTTCAAGTGTAAGTACCGAAACACCTATAGGTATTTGGCATCAGATTTTCAACTTGAGGGTGGTTGCTAACTATGCGGGAATTGGAAAAACTCCTACTACCATGCTATAGTTTCATCACGGTACTGTCCTTTACTGAAATGGAAGGCTTATTGCAAGGATTCGAACTCACGTCCATTAACGCGCCGTCCGTATACAGTACCAACTGAGATACTATTGCTAGAAAATAATGGAATTTGTGTAATAAATACATAAAAGTAAATACATAGGTAATACATCTAAACGATTTCATCTTTTCTTTAATAAATTTTAACATATACGACTACGTGTGTTATTATATGGGTATATAACTTTGATCTCTGTTAATAATCTTGAAATTTCGTGTCGAAATCGAGTACTCGAAGCTGTATACGTTCAGGATGTATTATAAGAGATTTACGTGAGGGCCACGAGCCGTGAAGCTTCTTGCGAATTCGCTTTATGCCACAAACGTCGAGCGATTTCAAAGAATACGGCAGCGAAGTTTTGTTATTATTCTACCGGCGAGAAAGATAATTGATACTTAGTATTAATTGTGAAGTATTCTTAGTAATGAATAAAGTATGAGGAAAAATAAGTCAGACTCGTAAATTTACACTGTGCTCACTTAAAATTTTGAACTCTAATTGCGCGAAACTCATACATTAACTATAGTTCCATACTAATATTATAAATGCGATAGTGTCTTTGTTTGTTTGTCTGTCCTTCCTTCACGCCGTAACTAAGCAACCAATAGACTTGATATCTGACATACAGATAGTTGAAAGGATGGAGAGTAACATCGGCTACGTTTTATCTTGGAAATTCATTGAATACCCAGGGGAGATTTATCGCGGTAAATTTGGAAAAATCGTGCTTCTCACATGATCAGCGATGTATGTCATTTTCGCGTGTATCCAATAATCGTAATCAACATAGCCTAGCGGTTATCGAAAAGGCATACAATATTGTTTACACCAGCCTCGTTAAATAGTGCACAGTTCTGTACACATGGTCAGTATCATTTTCACCAAAAAATTTCAAATTAACAGGCTTACGAAGCCGCGGGTTTCATACTAATAATAATAATATTGTAAATTCGAAAATATGGATGGTTGTTTGTTTTTTCCTTTGTGTGGTACAAAGTTATAACCGTTGAACAAATTTGGATGAAAATTTTCAGATAAATAGACTATTTCCGTGATTAGTGGCCATTCATTAATTATGTAAGTATAATTTCGATCAGTTTTGACCGTCCTACCCCCATGCAAGTATACGTAAGATTTCTCGAACCCGAACGTAAGATTCTATCTTGATCTTCTAAATAATAAACTGTTATGTTAGGAAAGAAAACATATTTTTTATTTTTTTAATAATAAAAATACGATAACACAAGGAAAAATGTACTATATTTTTTTTCTATAGAACCAAACATGGATAGCAATAAAAACATATGAAATTGTAATAAGTAATTGTTTTTTCAATAAGCAGCAAAAATTATTTAAATAAAATTAAATTTCGACCGTACATTTTAAAATTAAGACAACTATTTGGAATCCAAATGGAATGAGATTTTTAATATTGAATTTTGGTTCACGAAATATTACGTAACAATGAATTTCACCCCCCACTCCCCTCAATATCCTCACGTATTTAATTAATGGTCCCTTAGCATATAGGGCACTTTTTATCGCGGTAATGTATTCCATTGGGATAATTCAAGTTTTATGTTATTTTGACTAATAATTCTCGTGTTCTTTGCTACCGATTAATACCAAAAATTTTTGATTCAATTTTTGTTGATTTTTGTTTCACTTACCAGACAAGTTTTTACGGAAGTTCATAAGGTAATGGTTAATATTATATATAGATTAATACTTTTGATTTCATAGAAATATAAACTTGGTTAACGGAATAGGATAGAAGTAAAATTTATTAGTAAATGAACCTCTTAGTAATTATGAAAACTAACAAATTAAGCTCAACTTTAGACGGTGTCTAAAAGATGTGTGAATATGACAGTATACTTAGCATATTAATAACCAGATAAAGTCGGTATTCAAACTACCATACTAATATAATAAATGCGAAAGTGAGTTTGTTTCTTTGTTACGCTTTCACACGTAAACAGCTAAATTGATTACGATGATTTTTGTTATAGAGATAAATGAGAACCTGGAGACGGTGTTAAACTACTTTTTCTAGCGAAAAACTTATTGGAAGTCTGGGCAACTGGTAAACTTCTTATGAAACATTTTATTGCGTCATTCGATCTGTTTGACAAAATTAGTGTTAACGCGAGCGATGCCGCAAATAAAAGCTAGTACGAACATAAATCAGGTCTCAAAGTCTGAGTCTGGTAATAAAATTTAATTTTTTCTTACAGTAATTCTCCTTCCTCTTAATTTCAACTGAATTTGTGAAAATTAGTCGGTATTCATAGCGTATTTTTAATCAAACAGCGCTTAAAAACTGAAAAAAAAAGAAGTCAAACGTACGGAACAAATGCTTTGATCTCGTGCGAATTCGCTCATAGGGAATTTAACTGCGTATTCCAGCACAGCATTGTGGCTTGGTGAATGTAAAATTGCATATCTCGACACTGTCGTTTGCAGCCAAAAGCAAATTCGATAGAGGCAACGTGGCTCGTGGCAATCATGTAAATCTGCGCATGTAAAACGTTCCAAGCTCGTTCGACATTTTAAGCATCAAAAGTTGCTGTATAATCAAATTTTTGTACTATAAAGTTTGTACTCAGTGATGGAAAATATCGCGAGGAAACCATAACATAATAGTAAGACTTTTTCTAGTGCTCGCCTGGCTAGCTACCACCCTCAAGTCGAAAATCTGCCGCCAAATACCAATAGGTGTGATTAGGTTTGCCGTCTCCACCAACTTTGATCGTATCGTTATTTAAGATTTGGTTAGGCAAAAAAAATGTCATTTTTCTTTTATATTTATCTACTAACCGGTCGAGACTCCCTTCACTAAGACTCTTCACATCTTGTTACAAGATACTTATAGTATTCCAAATCTCACGCGAACCTAACGTTTCGGAATTTAAAAGAGATGAAAACTGGTTTTGTCTAGTGCAAATATGAACCCTTTGAAGTATGTATTCTGTACAGTTTTATTCAATAAAGGCAGCCCTAAACCATAAACCAACATTCAATCTAAATAATTCTCTACAGCAAGCAATGCCTAATTTCCCTGTGGGAACAGTACGTAGGCCTATATTAAAGTTAAAGGTCACCCTTTCCATTTTTTTGGTTTTGTAATTTACTTTTTAATTTCTTGCCGCGATGAATTAAATGAAATAAGAAGTTATATTTATCTTACATTACCTACTATATTACAAAAAATATCATTTGTATAAAACCTCACTACCAAATTTCAACAACAATTATCCTGTAGTTTATAGAAATTGTGTTGGCATTTTATAAAAAAAAAAAAATTGTTTACTAAGGTATATCCCGATTAAAATAAAAGAAAATCATATTTGATTCATTTCTCTTATAACCTGTTTAACGGCGCTGAAGAGGTCGCCACTGAAGAGGTTTATTATTATCGTGTTTAACCACTAATAAAATAAATAAAACTAATATTAATTAATTAAACTTACTGGTTGTACGCAATACCAAAGCATCATGTTAACTTTAAATCCATTCCAATCCAGACGTCCGGAACAGTTTTCACACTACTCTTTCGCTTTCACACCCTAAAATGAATTTAACGTAATTTTTTTCACCTTTCCCGCTAACTAACCGCCGCTAGAGTAATCCGTGCGGCTTATCTTATCACTTTATTAAAATGGAGAATGTTTTAATCTGACAGCCGACGCCGGATTTCGCCACTCCCGACACTGTCCACTTCGTACTGTTTGTTATAAGGTAATTTGTGAAAAAAATATTTTCTTAATGGATTAACATTTGTATATTACTCTAGCTGTGTCCACGACTTCGTTTGCGTGGCACTAAAATTGTTTAATCTCGTGCTGTCATTCAAATTATAATAACTTTTAATAGAATTAACTGATTTTAATTAAACGAATACTAACCTTATCTTAAGTGACAATACGGCCCAAATTGGTGGACACGCTAAATCTGTGGAGTAACTGACTCTCAAGTACAACTGCCGGAACACACCTATTGGTATTTGGCGGCAGAGTTTCAACTTGAGGGAGGTTGCTAGCCAGGCGGGCTTAGGAAAAGCCCTACCACCATGCTATGGTTCCTCACGATGTTTTCCTTCACCAAAAACTTAAGCTCATTGTAGGTGGATTCGAAGTTACATCCCTTGACGCGAATTCGTACACACTACCACTGAGCTATCATCGCTTGTTACTGAGCATAAACGTTACTCGAGAATACGTTTTATGATTTCCTTGGTGACTTTCTATCATATATACAGACATTTATAAAAATCATATGAATGTGTTGCAATTTTTTTTTTCACATATATCTAAAACGTACAGACACGTTAAATTTACGTTCTCATTATATGTATAAATCATTCCGGCGTTCGTGTGTTAATAGTTCATTTTTTCGTAAACGCTTTTACCGATTTTCATTCTTTTTGTTCCACTTTTATTTTTTAACTAACCTATATACATTAATATAATAAAACGAAAAAGTTTGTTGTTTGTTTGTACACGCTAATTTTAGCAACTGGGAGTCGGATTTCAACAAATCCTTTTGTATTTGATCGAGCAATCATTGAAGAAGGCTTTAGGCTATTTAATATCATGTTACCGCCAATAGGAGCAAAGTTGTATTGAAGAAAATATAAAAATGGGCAAAAATTATTGAATAATATTTTGTTCCTCGCAAACCACGCGTTCATATATCCACACTATAATCAAAACCTTATTCAGTTATCGAAATGCTTTCTGGCGGGGCAGTTCTAAATTATCACTGTTGATTAATTATTTTACTGAACTCAACATCATGTCAAGTGTCGTCACATAGTTAGTTAAAAAGTTTTTCTAAGAGAAAAAAAAAAAAAAGATATTGCAACCTAAAATACTGTATCAAAGTTCTCAATCTTCGCACATTAAATAAACAAGCCGGTCCGGACAAATCCCGGTGATCCCCCGTCATTGCTTTCGCAAATTAAAATCCGAGTAACATATTTTATTCATAACAAAAGTTTCAAAAGTTAACAGGAAGCTTACAATTTTCTTTCCGTGTTCTCTTTATTTTGAATTGTTTTTTTTTTACAATCGAGCAAAGCTTCTTAGGAGTGAGTTTACAAGTCGGACATTTAAGGGTGGATTAACTTTTGAATAATCTGCGATCGAATTTTTGCTCGTGTAACTGAGTTAGCGGAGGCGATTGCTGTAACCGCTTGCCATACCGTGCAGTCTATTAAAACCTCATCTTATTTTCCCTGTTCGTTAACATTATAATATATAATAGAACCTTTTGAGGGGTAATATTCCTTAATACATTATTTTGAAGCGATGATAGCTGGGTTGGTATTGTGTACGGACGCCGCGACTGTAGGCGTGCGTTCAAATCCCTGCGATGAGCCTGGCTAGGCTATATGTTTGCGAAGCGCCACTGCATCGCTCCGCAGCATTTTCTCTTCCGGAAACGGCGACTTTTCCAACTTCGTTCTTAAATCGGAGTACGAAAGGGGTAAGTTTCACAGGATACTTCAACGTTTTTTTTTTTAATTTGTAATAGGGGGCAAACGAGCAAGCGGGTCATCTGATGGTAAGTGATTATTGCTACCCATGTACACTCACAACGCCAAAGGAATCGCCGGTGCGTTGCCGGCCTTTAACTATAACGTGCACAAGTATACACGCGAGGCACAAGTGCACATACTCATTCTTGACCTTCTGGATTTAGTGGAACGGAGACCGTTACGACAGGAGCGAGACTAAGACAGATGGAGAAGTATAACGGTGACTAACTTACTTGCCTTGAAGATACGGAGTGCTATTCTACTCTGACGACACCACACGGCGTACTTGCATATACTTAGTACTGCACGCAGTTGTAATAACAAAGCGTCCGCGCCCGCTTTAGTTTAAAAATGTGCTCTGCAAAAAATTGTTACAAATTACACCATCACCACAGCTGTTTGAGAGCTAAGTGGTTTATTTTTTTTAGCTGCAGGTGGTGTGCTAAATTAGGTTTTCAGGAGTTTTTTTATTCGTTCTATTTTCCGCATTTTCTACACCCCGTAGTTTTTCTTCTCTTGCATTTAATTAAAATCGCCCCGTAGAAATCTATTTACACGATCTCCTCATACATGCACCGAAAGCCTGAGCTTTCGGTGAAGGAAAATATCATGATGATACAATAGTGTGATAGTAAGGCTTTTTATAATGCCCGCCTGGGTACCTACCACCCTCAAGTTGAATATCTACCGCCTAATAACTATAGTTTTGGCAGTCTCACTTGAGAGCCAAACCCTTCACAAGGATTAGAGTGTCTACCATCTTGAGCCACATCGTCGTAAACCTGATATATAAAAGAAAAAAACATATCCTTGACATGAATATAAAAACAAATTTCTCTTTGCATTTCCAAAATCTAAAGAAAAGTCCAAAGGAGATTACACTGACAATAATAAATATCAAGGACAAAAAGTATCCGACAGGCGAATGGCACGAACGTTCTCCGGATTACCAAACCAGTCCGCGACTGATTTATCATACGTATCTCGAGTTTCAGGTTTCAGTTCGGTAAATGGTGCTTAATACAGTATATAAAAAATGTACAGTATATTAGTCGGGGCTACAACCAATCCTCGATTCATCCATTAATGTTTTCTGGAACCTCTATAACTCAAACTTCTTTAAGTCGTAATCCCCAGTAAGCAAAAAAAAATAGCATTCCCTTCAGCTGAATCCTAAATACGCGGTATATCGAATTTTATAGACTTAGTTATTTGATCAAAATGTTACTTTCCTGGGAGGTATTGATACTACATATTTATACTCTAGCTTGATATTCTAAAAGCACACTCCGTGAGTCGTAGTTAATAAAATATAAAAGACATCTTGGAGTTCTCCGAACTTATGGCAATTAATTCTAAAAGGAATGATAGGTTCGTTGATTCTACTTGAAAAAAAAAAAATATAAAAATTATCAGATTCCTTAAACATTTTTTTATGTGTGTACAGAGTTTATTTACTAATGTCCAATTTGTTTCAATAAATATGTATCATTGAACTTAAGTCACATTATTATATAACTTTGACTCTGTAACTCAAAAAATATACTCAAAACTGGCCCCTTTCCAATCCGAAATTTCAGCAATTAAAACCTTTGTATCTCGAACTTCTTGTTAAGTCGAAAACTCATTAACTCACAATTTTCAGCATTTCCCTTGACAGTCAAGTTATCGTGATTCCACTTTACGAGCTTTTACTGGTGGCTTTGCTCGCGTTTCTTGTCAACCAGACACCGTTTAGTAACGTGGTAGTGATAGTGTGAGTGCTATTCCTGGTCTCTGGTGACACGGGAGCTTAAAATGTCACGGTGGTGCGTTTTAGCGGATAGTATTGGGTGATTACAACCCGAAGAATCACCACATGCCCCTCTCACCTTGGCCTGGCCCGGGTAATGCGTTTATACATTGCAATGAGGAAGTCTATAAATAATAAGTTTTTAAACATCACGTTCATAAAAAGATACAGCAGGTAAAAATAATATTAATTTTCAGTGCGTAGAGGTTGGTTTGCAAGTTCAAGTTTACTCTCACTTATCCATCCCATTAGATATGTGATAAATATAAATACATTACACTCATGTTTAAAAAAAGGTATCAATGACAAGACTCTATCCCTAATTGTGATTCGTATTCTATCCAATATGCACAAATCTAACTAGTTTTTTTTTTTAATTTCGGTTGTATGTTGGACAGTAAAATTATTCATTTAAATTGTAGGTGTATTATAATGGGAGTGTTTGGAACGATATTTTTGAGTTGATTTTTGTGTTGAAGATGTAAGTTTAAATTTTTCTATTTTTTTAAATAGTTAAATAATAGGTTTTAGCATCATTACCACAATCTAATCTTATGATAAGTGTTAATGTGGCCGAAGATAAGAACACGCCAAGCCTAGTGGAGGGATTGGCTCTCAAGTGCAACTGCTGGAACACAGCTTGCAATTAATTATTTCAGGCTTCCACGTAATTTAAAAAACGCCAAAGAATATAATTGTAGCAATCACGTATTCTGCAAGGTTTGCGATAATAAAGTTTACCTTTACTCGAGCGAAATATAATGGAACCATGTTGACTCTAATAATAGTGACTGGTATTGGGAAAGTAAAAACAAGTTATACAGAAGAAGATGCTTATATGCGAAGGTTTAAAGTCGTTCAGTATGATATACGTGTTTTGTCTGTAATACTAACATACGAGTATCTTAGTAGTATAAAAGATGCTTCAGGCAGCAGCGTCTCAGCTCTTTTTTAATAATATAACACGCCGATACCACAGTGGTAAGTACGATCACACACCTTGCATTTCAATGCACTATCTGACAGTCTAGGATTTTTAGGTCGCTAATGCCCTAACATTCACTTATATACACGTAATATACATATATATAACAACAGACACGTGGTAATAATTTAGATTCCAACTGGACCCTATTTGCAGGACTAATACATCATGTTTATTGACCCTTACATTGGATGTCTGGGTGAAAATAATTTATTTATTGTCACGGTTCCGTATACATTATGCCTATAATTTATGCAGAACGTGATCGCGAGCGTAATTTTTACAAAGCAATTCAGTGACCTCTCGTTTTTTTAATGACCTTTAGAGGTTATACGACTATTTGTTTATACGTATAATAAATTGTACCTAAGTCAAATGTGCATTTTATGAAAATTATTATCAAGTCGTACTTTCTTTATAACGCTCATAGATGCCGTTAACTGTCCTAAATGACGGAAACATTTAAGTTTATATTCGAATTTGTATTTATCTAATTTCATTTATAAAATCAATAGTTGTCGTTTTTTTTTGAGTGATAATAATTATAATATATATATAAGAGTAGTCCATACTTAGGGCATGTTCTAATTTTTTTTTCAGTATAGTTGAGAATAAGTTCTAAATATATTTAAATACATGTCAAAATGAAGCGTTTAATTTTAAAATTAACACAACCTTCATGATAGCCTATGCCAACGGAATAACATGGGAAAAGTTTTATTAATTTGTTTTTTTTAATTTTTATTTATTCGTTTATACTTATGAACAGATTATATCGACACACAAATATTCAGCCATTTGCTGTCAATTGCAATTGTCAAGGCAATTGCAGCCAATTTAAAGTTCTACAAAAAAGGTCTCTTGTGATTTTTAGCTAATTTGACTCGCTGAACAGTTATTCGACACAAAATCAAAATTCTATTAAGTCACCTCAAATACACGAATATATTTATTTATTTATAAATAAAAGGCAGCAGAATGTATAGTATACTCGAGTACAGATCGCGGGAATCGAGAGCGATGATATAGACGCAGCATAAGATAGCGTCACGCAGTTTGCTGTGACCACATACGGATCGATTGTACAACCAAGGCAAGCCTATATATGTTTAAAAATGTGTGTACACGAATAAAGTAAAATTTCTCCGGCTACGAAAGTATGAGAAAATAGAAAATGTGTGTTCACACCTCTCCATATTGCCCCTAAAGTAACAAAGTAAGAGTAAAATTCTCTCGCTTTCCGTCTTCACTAACTTATATGTCCCTCTCAACTTCCGTTCGACTCACCCGATCACACTTTGCGTAACGCTCTCATCGCGCGTTCCCCAACTTACTTCTCAAGTCAAGCGTGCGTGAAGAAGTTTTACTTCAAAAAACCTTGATGATATACTGTTACATCACTATACAATGTGAATCCCCGGAGACGAAATAATCTTTGAAACAGCCCTTTCCTTTCGCTCTTATCACAAAAGTTTCAAGTGCGAACGCGAAGGTAGTAGTCGCCTCGAAGTGGGGCACAATTGAAAAGTTACACAAGTCCATTTGTTAAGAGATTTACGTTGAACTTGTTGAAATGTTCCCGTTTTACTTGAGAACGTAAATTATTACTCCTTAATGGGCCTACGAGGAGACAATGCGGTGAAGTTTCTTGTGAATACGACGTGGAAGCTCTTGTTTACTCCGGCGTTAATATTGAAACTAACTAAACTTTATTCAATTTTGGATCCTTATATCAAACCACTTAAGGAAGTCAAAACGAAGCCTTGAGGCGATGATGGTTCAGTGTGTACAGACTTGAGTTTGAATCCCCGTAGTAATGAATCTGAGCTTTTGGTGAAGGACAACAACGTGATGAAACCATAGCATGGTATTAGTGCTTTTTCTAATTCCAATTTGGCTAGATGACAACGTCCAATTAAAAATTAGCCACCAAATACCTATAGGTGTGTTCCGGCAGTTGCACTTGAGAGCCAGTCTTTTCACTAGATTTAGCATGTTCGACATCGTGGGCCACATCGTCACTTAACATCAGGTGAGATTTGTTATGGCCACAACGCTGAACCCATAAACGATAAAAAAAAAACAAAGTACAAGCTACCACTGAGTTTAATGAAAATTTATTTAAGGAAAGAAAGGTTAAAAGTATTTATAGAAGTGAATCTATCTTTCTACATTGTATAAAATGAAGTCGCTTCCGCTGTCTGTTCGGTTTTTAATACAATTTTCAGAAATAGATAGAGTGATTCATAAGAGAGATTTATGTTTATAATACATACATATTATGATACGACATTCACCGGGTCATCTAGTTGTATATGAATCTATGTACTGCAAATTTCAAGTACACTCTTTGAGAAATATTCACGTCTTACTTTTGTATGTTGAGCTTGATGCCAATATGATCAATTGTTCAACTTTTTCCAGTGATATTTCGCTGAACGGGAATAAATGCCAGATTTAAATACTAATTTTATTTCATAATATATTGAGGGACTTTCACGGCTTCACCGGATTTTGTGGGCGAGCGCGGAGAGTACTCAGCCCGAAAATATATTAGGATATAGTCTGATATATTTATCAGCGTAGCTCCGTCATGAGTGGATGACTAAATAGTACCATAGAAAAGGAAGACGAGATTGTTGACTTCATCCTAAAGTTCAGATTAAATTACACCCTTTATATTTATATTACTGGCATTATGAATCAAATTCATATACACATAATAGTACTGCGTCGTGGTTCCGCATACATTTATTATCTAATTAGAAGAAAAAACCTTGTTTATTCATCTAAATAAAGCATTACGAGGAGGCATGATAGGTTTGGCTTCTGAAATATATTGATTTGGAACCCTGTAAGTATTTGAAAATTCGATGTCTCATTTCTTGTCCCAGTTTCTTATATTTCTATCAGAACTGAATACTCATGCAAAAAATCAACTAGATACGAAATATTTGCTTAACTTTTATTTTGTTTCGGGTTTATTTTTAGTTTCTTGCATTATATCAAGGCTTTTATTTACTAGGAACACATATCAAATCGCTACGAAATTTGACAAGTTACTTGTAGGTTTTATGTGATGTATCCTTGAAACTTCTAATGCCCAACTAGCTAGCTACACCCTGAAGTTGAAAATCTGCTGTCAAATACCTATAGGTATGCTTTGGCAGTTACACTTGAGAGCCAATCCCTATTACATTTAGCATATAAAAAAAATAATTAGAAAGCCGTTTAGAATTATCTAAATATTACGTTGTGCGCCTTAACTTGGGTTTACGTATGTAATTAACATTTTTTGTTGTGATAATAGTTTATTTAGATAAGTGTTCTATTTCTTAAAGATCTCGAACGAACATAGATTTATCAGTTATTGTCCAAATTGCTATACGTAAAATACCAAATGTACTTTCTTACAGTGGCAGTATATATTACAACTTTTAGGATGTCAACCCTTATTTTTTTTTTATCAAATAAAATGAAATCAAATCAAACCTCATAAGTAGGTATTTATATTTAAGTTATATATACAGAGAGTTATGGTTTTCGTAATGCAAAATTACTGTAAATATTTATTGAAGGAGCTGGTTTAAATTATCTGTGTATTAACTGAACGCTGAAAATAGCATCATTGTTTATGTCCGTCAAAACAGTCACAATACGCGATATCTGGTTATATTTAACGTCATAGATATAGTGAAATCAAATACTTGTATGGGTATTACTATGAAATAGAAAGAAAATTGTTCAAACAATCGTAGAAAAGTATGAGTGACCTGGACAGGTAAGAGAAAACTATATGGTTTTAGTAACGCTAATTTAAAAGTACCAGACTTATTGCTTTGAAATAAGGTATAGATACATGACAACACGACCAGCGACACTACAAGAGCAAACGAAATTAGAAGCAACAAATAATCTATCTACAATATAAAGACGCTGACAGACTAAGTTATCAACGCACAGTCGAAACTACTAAAACCATTTTTTTTTGTGTTTCGGTTTAGCATTATGTCCTCTATCTTGAGTGACGGCGAGGCACTAGACAGTGGACACGCTAAGCTTAGTGAAACTATTGGCTCTCAAGCGCAACTATAACACACGTATAGGTATTTAGTGGCAAATTTTCGTAGTATTGTGAAAGCTGTCTCTGGTTTCTGGCAAGACGGAAATTTGAAGTGTCGTCATGGTGCGTTTTAGTAGGTAGTGTTGGGTGATTAGCACCCAATAAGTCGCCACATGCCCCTCACGCCTTTGACTTGAGCCCGTGTAATGCATTTGCGCGTTGCGTTGAGGAAGTTCGTAGAAACTGGAAATTTAAACACCATGTTAACAATAAAAAGGGTGGTAGCTAGACGGGCGAGTATTAGAAAAAGCCCTACCACCGTGCTATGATTTCATCATGATGTTATACTTTACCGAAAGCTCAAGTTCATTACACGAGTTCGAACGAAGGTTTTTTTTTTTTTTATATACGGCCCAAGTTGGTAGACACGCTAAACCTGTGGAAGGGCTGGTTCTCAAGTGCTACTGCCGGAACACACCTATTGGTATTTGGCGGCAGGTTTACAACTTGAGGGTGGTAGCTAGCCAGGCGGGCATTAGAAAAAGCCCTACCACCATGCTATGGCTTACTCACGATGTTTTCCTTCACCGAAAGCTCAAGCTCATTGTAGGTGCTTGGATTCGAACTCACGTCCCTTGACGCGAAGTCATACACACTACCAGTGAGCTATCACCGCTTCAAAATGCGGCGTCTCTGCACGCTACCATTGCTTTGGATATTGCATTGGATAGTTATTGCTTTTTGTGTATTAAATACTCACAAAAAAGCGAAATATGTTGTAATTTATATCCAAAGGCGATAAAGGAGGGGTGGCAAAGTTTGTATGAGGTACGAGAAAAAATTTCATGTATTGACTTGAAAGTTAGCACACAAACTTGCCCATGAAAATAAATTGTAACTTATTTTGTGGGTAATTTATTCATTGATAGTTTATTTTGAGATTTTTAGTATAAGTATTTGATTGCTTATTTATTTAAAATTGGACTATTGCAAAGTGCAGAATAAAGTCTGCCAGGCCATCTAGACTATCGACTAGCTGAGAGCGGTGTTTTACGCTCGCGAAGCTTTTTACCTAATATTTATATTGAAGGTAGTGTTTTAAAGAGAATTTCTTTCTTTCTAAAAGTCTTTTAATGCATTGACCATTAATATGCGCTCGATAAATAATTCATACGACACATCATTTGCATTTTTTTTATACATACAAAATCTCTCACACGGATTTCCTGTTGTTTACATCATACTTCATACTAATATTATAAATGCGAAAGTGAGTTTATTTGTTTGTTAGGCTGTCACGCCTAAACCGCTGAATCGATTGTGATGAATTATGGTACAGAGATAGATGGGACCTAAGAGACGGAGATAGGCTTCTCTTTCTCGCGAAATCTGTATCGGAAGTGAGATAAATGGAGGTATAAACTTTGTATGACATTTTTTTTGCGTCATTCGATTTGTTTGACAAAATCGATATTAACGCGTGCAAATCCGCATGTTAAACCTAGTTTTAACATATATGTGTTGGGAATACTGATTAACCATCACCAGAAAATCATTTTAATTGTTTAGTTCTCTAACATAGGGCGTTAGTAGTAACAATCTTGTTGATAAAAGGACTAATTATTTCTTCTCTTTCTCCACCGAGATAGAGTGCAGGGAAATCGCTTCAGGACGAACTCTATGACGGTGGCTTCAGCCCAGTCCGGACACAGACGGGCCAGTATTCTGTTGATAAAATACACATATCTCATCCTATCTATAAGTTGAAAATCAGCCGCTACATACTAATAAGTGTGTTCCGGCAATTGTAAAATAAAGGCCGGTAACGCACCTGCGATTTATCTGGTGTTGTGGGTATTCATTGGCGTCGGTGATTACTTACTATTAGGAAACATGCTTTCTCGTTTATCCGATATTGTTAAAAAAATAAGTTAAAGTTTTCGTCAGAGAACTCTAGTAATACAATAAAATTGTAATTAATAAAAATTGTTATACCTTTATTTTTTTAATGTGGGTAAAGTAATATTTTTATGATTGATTATACATATAGAGATGAATAGAAAATACTATGTCAAGGCCCAAACTCGAAAGTGTGATAGTTTCTTAGTAAAGTGCACCATAAAAATGCATAAATTAAATAAAAAATTAAATGATAAATTAACAAAGACAAATTCAATATCTCTGTTTATCCATGAATGTATAAATGCTTAATGCTTATCGGCGAGAAAAAATGGAAACACAAGTTTTTTCTCCTTCACGAGAATTCAATAGATTTTTCGTTTTCTGTTTACTTTGCAATTGTTGAAGGAAATATGGAAAAGGTTATGCCGATCAAATAAAAACGATGATAGCTCAATGGTTGTGTGTATGGAAGCCGTGTAAAGGGACGTGAGTTCGAATCTACCTACAATGAGCTTGAGCTTTCGTTGAAGGAAAATATCGTGAGTAAGCCATAGCATGGTGGTAGGGCTTTTTCCAATGTTCACCTGTTTAACTACCACACTCAAGTTGAAAATCTGAATACCAATAGGTGTGTTCCGGCAGTTGCACTTGAAAGCGTGTCCACCAACTTGGTCCGTGTCGTCACTTAAGATCAGGTAAGATTACTGTCATTGCGCTAAACCTATAAACTATAAAAAAGTATAGCTAAAATGCTCTACATAAAAACGTTTAACTAAATATTTTTCAACTACTCAAGCGAAACCACGAGAAAGGCCTAGTGTTGCGTTGCGTACTTTCAAGACTTTATCGAAATAAAACTTTTACTGCGACATGTTTGACGAATGACATCATTTTCATAATCAGTTCATTATATATTAGCCTGCAAAAATTATCTCAACATGACACAAAGTATGTTACAATGCTATTACCGTATGAGGGTAAACAGAATTATGCGTCGCAGAAGAATTTCTGAGTTACTGTACCAATTAAAATGAGGTTTTCAAATTCATATAAACATGACTTCTAGACAAGATCTAGTTACGTTACATTAAATCTATACTAGGACAGTACAGTAAAATTGTAATATTTAGAGAATGACATCTGATTTTGTATACCGATTTGTTATATATAATACCTATTTCATTAGTTAATCGTTTTACTTAAATTCATGTAAACCAAGTCGCAAGTTCAGACTAGTGAATCATTTTTTTTTAAGACAGTATTGGGGTCACAATCTCACTTGATATTAAATGACGGTGTGGTCCAAGATGGCAGACACGCTAAGCCTAGTAGAGGGTCTGACTCTAAAGTGTAACTGCCTGAACCCATCTTTAAGTATTTGCAACTTGAAAGTGACAGCTAGCCACGATACTGTGGTTTCATCACGCTATTCTCCTTTATCGAACACTCAGGCTCGTTGCAGGGATTCGAACTCACGTTCATTGATGCGGAGTCCATACACACTACCAACTGAGCCTTTATCGCTTCGACACGGAACGTGACGCTCCTAAGCGTGTTCGTATGGTCATCACTCCATAAACCATTGTTCATAAGTTATATAAAGCTACTGATAACCTGTATATAATGAAAAAAAGTAAGTATGTAATTTATGTTCATACTCATCCTTTTGATCTGTCTTTTCCGAAATAACAATTGCTTCATAAAAGAACATCGTTATGCGCACACATGTGAGAGGAAACGAGCAAGGTCGCGGGTGTCCGTCGTATGTGTCCAATGAAATTTTTCTGTCAAGACGTCAGAGGGACGTGGGCGGGTGCGCGGGATGGGGAAAATCAACAGTTTCAGGTAATACAGCCAGTCTAGTCCCGTTGCCCGTAGCGGGAGGTCGTGTCGAACTGCTGTACCCGCTTCGGAAATTTCTCCGATTTTCCTCGATTTTTGTGCACCATTCTGAATTTTGTTTTTTGTTAAAGTTTTAAGTGGCAGTGATCTTTTTTAATAGCATCGTGCTTTGTCATTTTGTTTTGTTTCTAGTAATATTTTTTGTTTAATCGTGTTCTTTCAATTAGTGAATTGAAATAATTTTAGAAGGTATTTCGTAAATATTGCAGACGGTTTTGAAGTAAGTATTCTAGTATATAGTTCAATCCTATATATAAAATAAAATTATAATGATGTGTTTAACATATAAATTTAAAGTAATATTTATGAAATGCATATGAAATACTTTTTCTATTCGAGTTATTTGTAGGGAAAAATTAGATCGGCAATAAAAAAGGTCACCTTGGCCCGTCAGATTTGATTATTAAATAAGTCTATAAAAAGGGAAATATAATTATATGTATAATATTTAAGTATAAAAAAATTAAGTAAATATATAGTTTATTTAGACTTTTATTGGAGAATTTAGAGAATTTATTTTTTTAATTAAAGATATCGATGTAAATTTAACAAGGTTAAATACTTATGCGTGTATAAATATATTGTAATATTAATTTTGCCGCTCTAAGAACAACACCGCTCTAAATATATATATATATATAATATATATATATATATATATATATATATTTTAATACATAGCACTATATTTCTTTGCTATTATATTAAATATGAATTTTCTTATCTAAGAAGTACGAAATAAAGGATTCTCGAAACAAACTTGGGTCTTGTATTACATCCCTTTGAGTTTTATTTTCCCGATAATTTGTAACTTAAGTTTTCCTCCAAGGTTCTATCTATCTCTTTACTAAATTATATAAAAAAGGTCAGTAATTTACTGTCGTGTTTATTATATTAATTTTGATTACATCACGCATATATTACGTATGCTTTATAAACTTTTCTCTTTTTATACATTTTCATTGTTTTTTTTTTCTTTACCTCTTACGAGTTCAAGTAATGCGTTGCAAAAGTTTGGGTACAGGATAAAGTAATTTTCACGAAACAAAGTTTTCATATAGCAGAATTTTTTATTTTTTGATTCGTGATCCTACACTATGCAACTATGCACTATATATGCACTATGTAACAGCAGTATTGTAACACCTTTAAGTATGTCATGTTTCGTTATCGGACAGTGGATATTCCCGCAATCAATGGAGCTCGTATGGAATCTATTTTAATTGGGTCACGAATTCTGTGTCGTTGTTTTTCGATTTTTACTTTTTTGAGTTAGTATATTAATAGTTTAAAATGTTTAGGCAAGTTCACCTTACGTCAGGAATTGCCTCTCAAGTGTAGTTTTTCCTATACGTATTTGACGATAAATTTCTTTTTAACTTGAGTATGATTGCTTGGTAGTCGGGTTTTAAAAAATGCCGTGCCGCCATGCTACAGAATAATCACTCAATTTTTTTTTCTGCACTGACCGTTTGGGATTATTACACGGATTCAAATTCACGTCCATCGACGGTAAGCCCGTAAGTGGCTAGTAAGCCACTAAGCGATAAATGCTTCTTAGCATCTAGTACAGTGGCATAAATTTATCTTAGTGTTATAAAAAAAATATGTCTTGTATATTTAAAATAAGGTAAAATGTAAAGTACAATATTTCCGCTAGATGGTTGTACTTGTGCGAGTAATCGACGTTGATTTCCTTTAATCATCGCACTTGTTGTGATAATAATAAAAGATAAAATGTTACATTGAGCATTTAACTTGAAATTAATTGTACACCTCTTTATATTAGTACTACATACTTTATACTATTGTCAAAATTTCAAGTATCTAACTCACCGGGAAGTTTGTTTAAACTCAATTACAAATTTCCACACGGACAGCGTTACAAGAAAGCAAGTTTGAAGCGATGATAGCTCAGTGGTAGTTTGTACGACTTCCCGTTAAGGGAGCTGAGTTCTTATCCAGCCACCTACAATAAGCTTGAGCTTCGGTTAAGGAACCATCGTAAGAAAACCATAGCATAGTGGTAGGTATTTTTCTAATGCCCACCTGGCTAGCAACCACTCTCAAGTTAAAAATCTGCCGCCAAATACCAATAGTTGTGTTCCGGCAGTTGCACGTGAGAGCCAGTCCTTCCACAGGTTTAGCGAGTTTACCAATTCGAGCCGTATCGTCGCTTAAGATCAGGTAAGATTATGGCCATAATACCTTAATAATACCTTAAGTATAATAAAAATAATACTACCACATATAACCAGAAAAATTGCTTAAAAAAATAATAATTTTATTTTATTCAAAGAAGATTGTAAGAAATATTACAGAAGTCAGACTCTGCATTCTTCAAGGTCTCTATCACCCTTTCCAATGGCACGATCCAAAGAAATAAGTAATTAGGCATTATCTAGTAGACTCTTAGGCAAACGACAATTTGAAATCTCTTTGAAAGTTTATTTTAAATAATAAAAAGTAAAAATGATATAAAGGCACTTTTAATTAATGTTAATACAAATATTTAAATTGTAAAAACTGAACTTATATTAAAATAGAATCCAGAAATATAAAAGATAAATAATATTAAATTAAACTCAAAATTAAGCTCCACGGGTTTCAAGTAAATCGAATGTATCGTCATCGGCGTAAGTCAGCATATTTTCTTATATAGTTTAATAAAGTTTCCACCGCCATTGCTTTATTCCCAAGTTTTCCTTTTCCTGTGTAGGATTCCAGTTGAATACTAACAAAGCCCTTTCCTCCGCTATCTATAGCTATCTAGTTATATCGCACGTCGTGTCTCGCCCTTACATATTATAAAAGGCAAGACCTCATCTTCCACCCGTCAGTGTATTTATAACTCTGAACGCACTCGAGCAATTCCCATAATTCCTTTTTAAAATTCACTTTTTTATATTTCAGGTTTAGCGTTATGACCATAATCACTCCTGATTTAAAGTGACGATACGGCTCAAGTTGGTAGCCACGCTAAACCTGTTGAGAATCTGGCTCTAAAGTGGAACACACCTATTGGTATTTTGGCGGCAGATGTTCAATTTGAGGGTGGTGGCTAGCCAAGTGGGCACTCCAAGGAGCCGTATCACCATGCTATGGTTTTCTCACGAGGTTTTCCTTAATCGAAAGCTCCAGCTCATTGTAGGTGAATTCAAACTTACGTCCCTTGACGTGCAGTCCGAACACTCTATCACTAAGCTATCATCGCTTTAAATTCTGTTGTACTTTCTGGTCGAGATATGTTTGTACTGTATACGTTAGCGTTATGGCCGCAGTCCCGATTTGCTTAAAACTTATTAATATTACCTATAATTGCGAATTTTTAATAAGTTCATATCTACCTGTATTGACCTACTTACTGAAATAAATAATTTAATATTATTTGATAGAAAAAATATTTGTGTATCGATCGATATTCAAAACTAGTTGACAAAATCATCTATAACGCGGGCGGGGCCGCGGGTAAAATATAATACAAGATTTTGTTTCACAAGTATAATAATAATAATATAGTATATATTATATTGAGCAATCTATAAAATAAGTAATAAATTAAACTGTAATAAATTCACATGCAAGGCATGGTGGTAGAGCTTTCATTAATACCCGCCCAGCTACAAACCACCCTCGAGTTGAAAATCTGCCACCAAATACCAATGTCTGTTTTCCGTCTTTTACACTTGAGAGCCAGTCTCTGCACAGATTTATCGTGTCTACTACCTAATGCCGTGTTGTAACTTAAGATCTGTAAGAGGTGAGATTATGGTCATAACGCTAAAACTTTAACTTTAAAAAAAAATATCCGTATGATTTTGAATACTTATAATTGGAACGAGAAAATACTGCGTAACAAAGAAAAAATACATAGCCTCGAGCACAGCTGGTGTCATTTCGTCTAGCTTTTAACAACATAACATAAAATTAAAAAATAATATTTGCCCTTTTTTGTAACTTTTCCCAATACAACTTTGCTCCTATTGGTGATAGCGCGTTATAAAATAGCCTAAAGCCTTTTTTATGGTTAATGTTTAGCGCTATGGCCATAATCTTACCTGTTCTTAAGTGACTATACGGCCCAAGTTAGTAAACACGCTAAACCTGTGGAGGAACTGGCTCCCAAGTGTAGTTTCAACTTGAGAGTGGTAGCTAGCCAGGCGGGTATTAGAAAAAGCCCTACCACCATGCTATGGTTTCCTCACGATGTTTTCCTTCACCGAAAGCTCAAGCTCATGTTGGTGGTTGGATTCGAACTCAGACCCTTGACGCGAAGTCGTACACACTACCACTGAGCTATCATCGCTTCAATGATTCCTCAGTGATTGTTCTATCGAACACAAAAAGAGTTTTTGAAATCCGACCCGTAGTTCCTAAGATTAGGTCGTTCAAACAAACTTTTCCGCTTTATAGTATTAATATAGGTAAGGTCGTATTATCTGTACGGAAAACCTTTTGTTTTATCTATACTAATATTATAAAGAGGAATGATTTGTATTTTTGTTTGTAACAAATCAACTCAAGAACTACTGGACCGATTTAAAAAAATCTTTGACCATTAAAATGTTACATCAGCTCTGAGTTACATAAGCTATATAACTTTTTTTTTAATGATTGAATAAAATTTTGGTTCGACGCGAACGAAGTCGCTGATTTAGCCTAGTGTTGTATAAACTTGTACTTACATGTTGTATTTACATTATCATAGGTTTTATTGTCCGTGCAAACAATTTGGTCCTAAGTATAATTTAAAAAAATCACCCATACATATAATATATTTTCTTTCTATGACTTTACCCGACGGGTACTTCTAGAGACTTTACTTAACTTTGTGGTAATACTAATAACATGAATTAGTGGAATAAAGATGTTTTTTTTATGTTAATTGTATTTATGTGATAATATAAATGTGGTATTGGGTATGTTACGTTTTCACGCCCTATCATTATGATATTGTGCGAAGATATTTTCAGACGTCGAGAAAATGAGATAGGGTACTTTCGACTTAAAAAGGTATTGTTTCTAAAGGATAGAAAAATACCGAATAAAAAAAAATTACAAACACAGGTAGTACAACATCATAAAACATTTATGTACATTATATTTACAAAATCATTATATATCTTTTTACTTCACAAAATGCTTTTACGCGTTCAAGTCCTGCGGGGACCGAAAGTGAAATATGGGACTCGCCCGAGCGCTATAGGACTATGTCATAAAATATTTAGCTACAATATATTTAAATATATTTTTTTACTTGAGGAAAAGCATTTTTGCATCAATCCCTATGACTGAAACGGATATGGGACACGCCATCACTAGCCGCCAGGATTACCCACTTAAACCACACGGTCATTGTCATCTTTCTGGGGTACCATGGGTTCGTATTAGAAATCATCGTTTCGAAACTAATTAAACCTTCCAATCACTATGAAAAAATCTAGTGCATGTAATGTTTTGAGCTTATCTATCTGAATAAAAGCAGGATATAAATATCAAATGTAATATTTTTTTCTATAGAATATGTAATATTAGTATATATATTTTTATAAAAATAAACTGTAATTGTATACATAAAAGTCTTATTTTATAATTTTCTTGTTCCCATGTCATTTCCTGATGCAATACGTTTTCTGCTTCTATAAATCTCCCGCCATCACTTCATTCGCTCTCTTTTCTTTCATCTAATTTCTCACTCACTCTCTCAACCTTTTCTTTGGTTTTCCTATTTTTTCTTCTTCTACAACATTCGTATGCATTATTTTTCTCACGGCTTAATAAATTATAAAAGTAATATTTCAATAATTATAACTTCTGATTAGTAACACACACTTAATGATCTTAATGAATACCTGTAAATAATTAAAGGTTTTCTAATATTGAATGATATATATCTTTTGTATGTACTTTCAATGTATATAAAAATCATATGTTTGTTTTCTAACGTGTAAGTTAACAAGTTGAACGATTAAGGTCATATTTACGTAACCACCTAACCCGGTAGACGTTGTCCTAAAATCTGTAATAGTTTATAACTCGAACAAAATGCCATTTGGCATTCTATTGAATAACATTAAACCTTCTTCAAGAAAAATTAGTCCATACAATAAAAAAATGAACTTTTATAAAAGTGCTTACACCAACATAATCAAGTAGAATGACGTCGATGGAAGATCAAACATTTGCAAGATGTTCCGCAATTCTTGGTAACGGGTTTGCTAACTTCAAGATTAGGTCAACGAGTCTCTACAATGTTACACTGGGGGCCATAAATGTTGATTACTCTTTGGTGAATTCGTTGTTAGTGTAATTGGCATAGTGTTGTTGTACACAAATGGATATGAAATGCAAGTCAAACATTATATTCCTTAGAAATAAATATTTTTTAAGCATTTTATTTCTATATGCTCTCTATTGCAGGTGACTTTATAACTGTATAATGAATTCATACAAATTAACACTCATACTTAGAATAATCCTTTGTCAATTACAAAAATAATTTTCCGGTAGTATTATAAATGATTCAGCGATAAAATAATGTTCATTGTTAAATTCATGGGTTTTTTCTAATATCTGTAATGATTTTCTTTATACTTTGAATAATTTATTTAGAATTTATCAAAAACCTCAGATTTCATTTCGTAGAGCGTTTGATTGTTTATAAAATATGCCTTAATTTTGTTAGAACTGTATTTGTTTCAGAGAAAAAAATGATGTAGAAAAAGCAAAAATTCCATGTTATTCAAATGGGAAATGTATTATAATTTACGCGCGGGTTATTATGAATATAAGGGGAATATTTGGGTCTGATATTTATTGTAAGGGTATAAGCGGAAAATTTAGGGGGGCTAGAAATAAAAATAACTTGGGAAATAATGGATTATTGTCCAGTTGCTCTTGGTAACAGAATATTGTAAACAATTGTATTGTGAAGCAAACGCTTAAATACTTAACGATCTTGCAATTACTGCTATAAGAGTAATTAAAGAATGCAGTATCACAGCATGAGATATAGAGTGGAACAATGTTTAGCACACTACATTAATAGTGACACTTTGGTAAGACTTCATTTACGGAAACGTTCGTTGTTACGTTTTGTCTCTAATAAAAATAATAAATTATCCACATTATGATATTTTAATGAAGATAATAAATATAACTTGTCCTCGAGAAAGAGGTATCGAAAGTCGAGTAATAAAGCCAGATATAGTGACGATTGACGTGAATTCGAATTTTGGTAGGAACTCGGACTTTCGGTAAAGAAACATCTGATCAAACTCGGTTGTAAGGAATCTTGTATTTTATACCTGGCTGGAAACCAACTTCAACTTTAGGCAGATACCTCTAAGCAATTATAATAGTTTTTTTTTATATACTTAAGGTTTAGCGTTATGGCCATAATCTCACCTGATCTTAAGTGACGATACGGCCCAAGTTGGTAGACACACTAAACCTGTGGAGGAACTGGCTCTCAAGTGCTGCTGCCGGAACACACCTATTGGTATTTGGCGGCAGGTTTACAACTTGAGGGTGGTAGCTACCCAGGCGGGCATTAGAAACAGCCCTACCACCATGCTATGGTTTCAACACGATGTTTTCCTTCACCGAAAACTCAAGCTCATTGTAGGTGCTTGGATTCGAACCCACGTCCCTTGACGCGAAGTCGTGCACTACCACTGAGCTATCTTCTTCTTCTATCTAGTTCTTATAGCTGCAGTTTAACGCCAATTTATTTACTAATTTCGGTAAGATTATGGCCAAAACTCTAACCTTACGATGAAGTCAAGAAATATGATATATCGGTAGATGTACTTATCTTGAATATCTGATAGAGAAAAGTGAAATTCTACTCTTCTTGAATAAAAATATGATAATTTTCTATTACTTACATTTCTATTTTATAATGGAGGAAATATAACACTGAAGTTTCTAATTTTGGGATGTTTACTTACAAGCCAATTTAATTGTGTTAGCTCTTCCAGAAGAAAGGGAACTCATTGAAGGATCAAATAAAGCATAAATTAAATTACGACCGTCAACAGCAATTTGTAGAAATAAAATAAAAAGTATAGTCATGAAGAAAAAAAACACGGCTATTATAAGCAAATATAATTAAAAAGATTTTTTTATTGTGAACCGTTTGCTCAATAAGGGTATATACTAGAATCGATTAATTCATTATAATGAAACAATTTATAATATTACAATATATAATATTTTTAATATAATAAATAAGTTACAAAATTCGTCGTTACAAGTTACGTGTTAAATAAATACCACGTTTACTGCTTATTGGCGTGAAGACATAATGATATTAGAAACATAATAATACTACATACTTTTAATTAATAAAATGATTAAACTACGAATAATAACTATACTTTGCATGTATAAAAGCTGTTGTAGTGATCTTACAGTTAATGACAGTGAGAGAAGTAGGTTATTTGATTAAGTGTTATCCTGGGTAGTAGCGCTACTGGGTGAGGCAGTTGAGTTAAGAACGTTCGACAGTACGGTCGAAATCTCGAGTTGTAAGAGGAAACTGTAACTGTAGCTGTAACTGAATGTAATGATTGTGGAACAAGACTTTAGAAGAAAGTAAAGAATAGGCTGTAAGAATAATTAAAACAAAAATCGAATCCAAGCATCTACAATGAGTTTGAGCTTTCGGTGAAAGAAAACATCGTGAGGAAACCATAGCATGGTGGTAGGGCTTTTTCTAATGCCCGCCTGGGTAGCTACCATCCACAAGTTGTAAACCTGCCGCCAAATACCAATAGGTGTGATCCGGCAGCTGCACTTGAGAGCCAGTTCCTCCACAGGTTCAGCGTGTCTACCAACTTGGGCCGTATCGACACTTAAGATCAGGTGAGATTATGGCCATAACGCTAAACGTTAAGTATATAAAATAAAAAAAAGCCTGTTTGGACGTCACTAAATCAAGCGAAATGAAAAATTCGTGTTCGTGAGTGATAGCGTTGTGATCGTTATCTGGAACGTACCCATCAGAGTATTAATATAGTAAAAATTCCTTTATATAGATACACATGAAGCTAATAAAAGTGTAATAAAATATATATGAATAAGTATGGTATTGAACGAGGCAAGATAACAAGTCTTTTGTATACTTTTCCGTCTGGCGACGAGTTGTAATGCATTCCCTATCAATAATATTATTTTGTACCTACATTTTTACGATCATATACACTTTTATATTGTAATTTAAAATAAATTCCATTTAATAAACAAAAATATATTTACATAAATCTTTTTATTTGGCTATAACGTTTTATTTGAAACTAGCTGTATCTAAGACTACGATCGCGTGAAACTAAATGTTAGGTATCTGATAATTAGTGCCCGTTTTTGTAATTTCTTTCAGTACAACTTTTCTCCTATTTGTTGTAGAGTGACGTTAATTAACGTTAACACTTTCTCAACGATTGCCTTATCAAATACAATAATATTTTTTGAGATCCGACAGGTAGTTTGTAAGATAATAGCTCAGTGGTGGTGCGTACGACTTCGCGTCAAGGGACGTAAGTTCAAATCCACCTACAATGAGCTTCAGTTTTCGGTGAAGGAAAACATCGTGAGGAAACCACTGCATGATGGTAGGGCTTTTTCTAATGTCCGCCTGGCTGGCAACCACCTTCAAATTGAAAATCTGCCGCCAAATACCAATAACTGTGTTTTGGCAGTTGCACTTGAGACTGATTCCTCCACAGTTTTATTGTATCTACCAACTTGGGCCATATTGTCACTTAAGATCAGGTGAGTTTATGGCCATTACGCTAAACTTTTACTATAAAAAAGCGCGTTCAAACTAATAAACAAACTTTTCTGCTTTATAACAATACTAATATCGATTTATTATAAAATATGCGTAAGCCTTTTGCTTGGATCCAAATTAAAAAAAAAAAGTTTAACTGTACCCCGAAAGTATAGCCTTTTTATAATACCAATTTAATCCTAATCAGGGCAATTATTTTAGTTCGTAACATTAAAACGTTCAAACAAAAAAACTTTCCCGCTTTATAATATAAATGTCAATAAGCTTCTTTTAATAAAATTTGAAGCAATGACAGCTCAGTGGTAGCGTGTAGGAACGCCGCGTCATGGGACGTGAGTTGGAATCAACCTACAATGAGATTGAGCTTTCGGTGAAGGAAAATATCGTGAAAACCATAGCATGGTGGTAAGGCTTTTTCTAATGGCCACCTGGCTAGCTATCGCCTTCAAGTTGAAAATATATCGCCAAATACTATTAGGTGTGTTCCGGTAGTTGCACTTGATAGCCAGCCATTCCTATAAAGGTCGGCAACGCAGCTGCGATTCCTCTGGCATTGGGGGTGTCCATGGGCGGCGGTGATCTCTTACCATTGACACGCTTGCTCGTATGCTCCCTATTCCATAAAATAATATGTAGACATTGCCGGTTTTTATTTTTGTTATCTTGAATTTACTATTACCCCAATAACTTGTTCTATAAATAATGTAATAACAGTAGAACCTACTTAGTACTTAGTATACCGGTCATAAGAATAACGCCTAGTGAAATTGGTTGAATGGTTCTGCATATTAGCCGTCACTCGTCTGCTACGTTGAGCATTTTCTCCAGTACTTACTTCGGTGGTGGATTTACCAATACGCAGAGTAGACTACAGCCTAGAGTGGCAGATTTTAGAGGCGGTAAATTGGGAGTGTTTTTTTTTGGGTACAGAAAGTATTTCTACTTATACATATACCTAAATATTGCTAGATAATATGGCAATTTCACAACTTAGAATCTAAATTACATACCTATTTTTTTTTCTAAAATTTACCTATGTGGAATTAAATTGTAGATGTAGGTAGGGACGGTAAACTTTGAATACCCTAGGGGCGGCAACAGTGTAAATCCGTCACTAACTTACTTTGAGAAAGAGTAACCAAGGGTTGATAGAATCAAAAAAATAAATAACCTAGTACCGTCTATAAACCTTTACGCTTCGAATGGTCAATAAACCGACCCCGATATGTTCGTTAGTTTTGAAATGATTGAGCGTCAAAGCGACTGCATTTTTGTTATTTATGAATGATAGCTGTGCTCGCGGCTTCGTTTGCGTGCAACTAAAATTATTTTAGAATAGCTTTTACATGCGGCTTCGCTTGCGTTAACATCGATCTTGTCCAGCAAATCGGATGACGCAATAAAAACTTTTATACAAAGTGTATCACACTTTAATTCCATGTTGAATAAGTGTTTCGAAAGAAAAAGTAGCCTATCACCGTCTCCAAGATCTCCCATATATCTTTATACAAAAATTCATAATAATATTATAGTTTCAGTGGTTTATGCGTGTAAGCGTAACAAACAAACAAACTCACTTTCACATTTATAAAATGAGTAAGAATTTTTTGTAACCATTTTTAACACGGGTTTGCTCTTATTTTGGTATTTACTTTAGTAATAAAAAGTTTGTTTTACATCCGACACGTAGCTCTGAAGATAATCGCAATCCAACAAACTTGTATGTTATAAAAAAAATGTATTCTATATTGTTCGGAAAACATATAGCTAACGAAACGTATGGTAAAAACACGAAAAATATAACGCCAATTACATGTTTTTACAAGTATAGTATAATATAGATATGGACAAAGGATAAATAGGTTAATTACAGATTAATTATTATGTGAGGACAGCTAGTTTAATGCTGTTCAGAAGTGCGTAATTTCACCCATTATTGTATAGTTTACATTGGGTTCTTTAGTCATTTAAGGGTTAAATATAAGTCTCGGGGGAGTTGTACACTTAGCTAAGTTAGAGGAATATTATTACTATAATACATAAAATATAATATCATCCCTCGACAAAGTCTTAACCGGTTTCAAAGGTATGCGAATTTGATGATAGAGTTGGGGTTAAAATAATGATTTATTTTTGTGATATCAAAATATATTAATAAGCAATACAAGTATTTTTTTATTTAGCGTTATGGCTACAAGCTTACCTGATTGTAAGTGGTCATATTTTAGTATTTTAAAACACACTTATTTTAGCGAAAGGACTGGCTATCAAGTGCAACTGCCGAAACGCACCTATAGGTGTTTGGTAGCAGATTTTTAACTTGGGAGTGATAACTACCCAGGTAACATTAGGAAACACTCATCGCTACCATGCTATTGGTTCCATAACGATGTTTCCCTTCATCGAAAGCTCAAGTACATTGTAGGTGGATGCGAACTCACATCCATTACCTACTGAGCTCTCATCACTTCTAACCTAAACAAAAGTCAGCAACGTTTAGAGGAAGCTTTCGTTATGCTGCATCCAAAGTTTGGAACAATGTACCACCGTTCTTGAAACTGGTAAATACGATAGCTGCTTTCAGAACACGACTTCGAATGTTTCTTTTGGATGCACAACGAAAAGTTAATAATATTGCCAGGGACCTCTCTTTTATATAAATAGCTTATTATTATTTATTTACTCATTTATACGTATTATTACAGAAAACATACTTCATAAAGACCAAAACATTAACAGTTTTTTTTAAATATTTTTAATCATTAAAATATTTGTTATCTACATCTAAATGTATACACTTTGTGTGATCTGTAAAAATGTAATATATGAGGTATCTGACTCCATGTAATCATTTATAAGCCCTGACTGAAAACCATCACTTTTGCAATTTTCGTTGCGGGAGCATTTAGCTGAGTCTGGGGACTTTTTCTAGCGAAGCACAGCGCATGGAGTCAAAAAATAATGTGGTTGAAATGTATATATATACTAATATAATATGTGATATGCAAATGGTGAAAATAAACTATTTCTTTCTTGCTTTCTTTCTTTTTGTCTTTCTCTTTCTTTTCTTTTAATTTACATTACATTAAATACCGACGCAGTACGAAGTCTGCAGTTACTGAACATTCAGAAGAAAGAAACATTATCTTAGATGCGACAAATAACAAATCCTTGCCAAAGAACACCGATTACGACCTAGGATGATTCACGAGGCTATTGAAATAAAATAAAAAAAATATCTAAATTTTAATAGAGAAGATGGTTGGAAGCTAGGACAAGCTTGGGATCCGATTATACATTTAATTAAACCGTAACCCAAAATACCAATTGCCAGACTTCAAGATACTGTGAGCTCTTTCTGCGTAGTTCACAATTGTAGAGCAGAAACATAATTAAAACTTAAACTGAAGGTAGACACTGTATCATTAACTTTTCTGGGCAACCTACATCTCAGTCCACCCCGTGACTACGAAGGCTGAAAAGCTTTCGAAAAGTCGGGATCAAAATTAATAAATAACCGCGATAAAATCCATTTAAATTAGTTTTATTTTCGTCGTTCCTTTCTTACTTTCTTATTAAAGTCTGATCCGCAACCTTTTTGTGTGACGCTCGTTTGGGTAAAGTCGGCTCGAGGCGACTAATAGAGCGAGAGAGAGATATAGTGTTGTTGCACTTCTGTCTTAATCATTTATTATATTTTTTTTATTATAGATTAGCAGACCTGGCAGACCTTGTTCTGCTATTTTGAGTAGTCAATCACATCGACTACAGCGACATTTATCGCCTTATGATCACTTATCGAGATAAAAAGTATCCTATCTCTCAAGTTGGGTCAAATTTCACGCAGTGTGCAAAATATGATTAAAATCGGTTCAGTAGTTTAGGCGTTCACGACACGTGATACGATTTTTTATATAAAGATCTACATTAGAAAAAGCTGAAAGACAAGTTAGCTAGAGACAGCGTTATCTAATAATTTATTGAAGGTAAAAGAAATTCCTTGATCCAAAGCAAACATTTTATATAAGCTCGTCTGTTACTCCAGTAAATGTATACACTAATTATGAAGCTGTTATTTAAATAAAATTCATAAAAGCTGTTCATTCACCAATTGAGTGTACGTATGTACACCAATTATTATGCCTTTATCTCAATAAATGTGTGTGTCATCAACATAATGGATCATTATGAGGGTAAAGTAGCATATAATTGGGTCAATTAATTTTTTGTTGTCCTGAACATATTTATGAAATGGTTTCAAAATGTAAGCTTGATTTAAACTCTTTATTTATTTTTACATACACTCGTACTTTTGACATTGTAATTATATTATTTTTTATACTTAAGTAATAACTAATATTAAAAAACGGACATTTTTGTTTGTTTGTTTGAATGCGCTAATCTTAAAAACTACTTATCGAATTAAAAAAAATGTGTTTGATAGAGTAATCGTTGACAAAGGATTTAAGCTATTTAACGTCACGCTACCCCTAATAGGAGCAAAGCAGTATTGATTAAAGTGACGAAAACAGGAAAAAATATGCTTCCTGCAGGCTTTCTTCGCGTGCGCTGGCTATATTGTTAATATTAGAATAACACAGTGTTTAAGACAAATGTTCTGCTTAAAAAGATGTAAATTAAGTCTGCGACAACTTTTATCTATCTTTTCTGGATAATTTACAATAACCATTTTTATGATTTTAAATTTGGTTCCATAATAACACTTCATTTGTGAAGATGTTTTATCAACATGGTAATAATCCTTATGCAAATGATTTCGTTAATCATTAGGGGAATTTAATTTAATTTAACTTCTTTTCTTAAAATATATATGACTTTTTATTGTGATATCTGCCTTTACAGGAAATTACGTTAATTACAAGCGAAAATAACAATAAACAACAAACAAAAAAGTAACACCCAGACTGAAAAAACATTTGTCGATTCCAAAAATAATCGTCATAAGGCTATGAGTGCCCTCTATTTGCGAAGTGTATATTTTATAGATTTTTGGCATAAAAAACATCTATTATTATATATGTACAGTTTAAATTCAATTAAAGCTTATGTTGTTCGGTATATTGTCAGCTACTGCATCAAAATTGTTCATTTACTAGAAAATTTCAACTTTTATGTCCTATTCCGAAGGAGCCCTTTTGTTTTGTAGAATAAAAAGTATATTATATTTAAATTCATGGAATTAGTTACAATCATGTTAAATTTTACCGATGTATGTTCAGTATTTTCAAAGTGGGCTATGTACAATGAAACAGAAAGAGAAAGACAAAAATTGTTAAAGAAAATATTTGATCTCTTTTCCGACTACACTTCGTTTACTGTTTAAATGAATAGTGTACACATTCGATTCAGATGCAGTTTTATTATATAGGTATATGAAATTGGTATAATTATTTCCTATGCTCCTTATTTTATTTAGCTTACTACTCAATTTAACTGTTATGCGACATATTGTAACAGTAACGCAAGGCCTAAGATCGCAGTTAGTTCAAATTAATCTTAAAATTGATAGAATTGATAGAATTTTAGAAAGAGTTTACAAATAAATAGTTTGGGCGCGCTAATCTAAAGAACTACCAATCGGATTTGGAAGGTTCTTTTTGAATTTTCTAGCACAATGATTGAGGACACCTATCCGTACCAGTAATATAAATCTGAAAGTTACTCTTTCTACGAATTATGTTAGTAACTCTATTAGATCCATTTTTCGTCAACGATTTTATGCCTAAATCACATAAGGGCTTAGTCCATCTTTCACGCTAATAAAACATGAAAGTATCGAATAGTGGATGAGGATTTATACGAGATACAAATAATCTCTCAGTTCTATATTCTATTCATGTGCACTGGCAAAACCCTTATTGATTCATAAAAACAATGTACAACATATATATTGCTCCTTCGTAACTCTAAAAAAGTTTACGGTAGCGTTTGCTTGTCTATTATATATAAGTTACAATGAGACATTTTGTGAAAAAAAGTATAAAAAATTAAAAAGCGATGTATGGGCATTATTTTTAGATTTGGCGTATTAACCCTTACAAACCAAAGTTCCTTTATAATCAAAATTACTTTTATAAACATAAATATTTCCCATTATACTATGTTATTTGAAAAAATAGATATGGAAATATTGATTAAAAAAAATTCATCATTCGATTCTGTTTAGAGTAGGGTGTTAAATAAATTGATAAAAGGTGGGAAGAAGTAGGCTACAGATTATATTAATTATATGCAAATGAAGTCGTGGCCATCAGACTGTATATTTGTTAACTTTTCCACAGATCAACATGAAATTTAACATATACGTTAACAGGGCTACAGAAAAGGACACTGCGGACTTTTAATTCAGAAAATAGGTACTACAATATTTTTTAAGTTGAAAATTTAACAGCGAATACCTAAAGGTGTGTTCCGGCAGTTGCATTTGAGAGTCATTCACTCCCCAATAACCGTGCCCACATCTTGGACCACATCATCACTTAACATCAGATGAGATTATAACTGTAACGCTAAGCCAAATAAAAAATAGTCGTTGGCACCAGATAGTATATTTGTTTAATATTCAACTGAACATCATGGAATTTTGCATACACGTTGTCAGTGGTAAACAAACGGACACTGATCACATGGTCCCTTTTTGTACAGAAAAGTAGTACCTACTTTGATAATTATTAGTTTTACGCGAACGAAGTCGCGGGCACAGCTAATTAATATTACAGCGGCAAAATTTGTTTGTTTGTTTGAACGCTCTAATCATAGGAAACACCTATCAGATTTCAAAATTTGTTTTAGTATTTAATACAACAACTATTGAGAAAGGTTATAGTCTATTTGACATTTAGCTATTACTACCAGAAGGAATGTCGTAAAAACAAAAAAAAAAGACTAAAACTTATTAAATGTACATATACTTTGAAATAAATAAGATTTTAACGTGACTTTTTGTATAACAGTTTGTATGATCATTGTTATATGAACCCAGTATAACCCTGATTGAACGTCGTAAGAACATCGTCTTCAAAACTGAGCTACTTTACACAGCATTCGCACATAGTTTTTGGTGTTTCCTTGGACGCTATTTATATAACAACTCTAATCGTCAAATCTTTATCTATGGAAAAACAAAATATGTATGTAAAAAATTAATAATAAGATGGATTATGAAGAAGTCGTTCGAAGAAACGAACGATCAATTCAAAACTGTGCAATTAATATAATTACAATGTCATTACACATGCGCAAACTCTCCCACACGCACTAACACACACACTTACACACTACTCAAATAAATACATATCGGTATAACAAAAAAAGGGAATTAGTGTTATATATCTTAATATATACTTTTATATTAATATTTAGGATATTCCAAATATTCTTAGCTTTAGAATATAAACTCTTTATATGTTCAATACAATAACGTTTTTAGAAGATTATTGGGTTCTCCACGTTTTTGTAGTGCATTTAGTATGTTTGCGTTTACCCGTGTTAATGATTTTTATGCCATTAGGAGTAAGAAAATCGTCTCCATACAAAGTAGACTTCGAGTTACTCCTAATGCAATTATACAAACGGCCAAAGACTTGTACGACCGTCCTTTTATGAAATACTAGCTGTGTCCGCGACTCCGTTCGCGTGTACTATAATTTTATTTAATCATTTTCATAAAGATATGTTACATAGCCAATGGTACTCAGTACTAAAGTAGTATCCCATTGGTGAAAGAATTTTAATAATCGGTCCATTGATTTTTGAGTTTATTCGTTACAAATGAAATACAAATCTTTCCTCTTTATAATATTAGTATAAATTGGCTATCAGTCGTCATATGATAATGTCGGATTTTTTATTTTTTATTTAGCCTCTATTATGGAAACTGTAATATATTGTATGTAATATTTTACATTCAATTTGTGTACTCTTTATTAAGTAATTATTTTGAAAACTTAATTCTTATGTTTAGTTTTACTCGACGGATTATTGCAATCTGATAAATGAATAATAATATTTACTCTTCATATCATTTCAATGTGGGACCCACAAATACTGTACTATTGTATACTTATATGTAAATAAAATATATTTTATATGTTTGTCACTCAGTGTATGATCCCGTAAACCAAATGTTCTACAGATAAATAAAATTCTTTTACTAGTGAGGGGGGCCGTCTGTTACTATGGAGCAGCTTAATTATAGGCCTGTAATTAAAGTCAACGAGGAAAACTCTTGTATTGCGTACATCCGTTTGTTGAGTTTAGTTGCTTTTTGCCCAAGGGAAAAGAAATTATTATTATTAACTAAGATTACTCGCTTCACCGCCCCAGTGGATGTTCAGTTGTTTCGTATAATTTTGCGACAAATTACCTTTACTCCCTATCCCATAGGAACCCTTTCATTTTACGAGATTACAAGTATCCTATATGATAATACATAACAGCAGTGTAATCCTGCAATTTTTTGTACAAATTTACCCTGTATCTCTGGGGTGATGTTCGAAGAAGCATACAAACAAACAAAAAATGTGTTTATATATTGTATATATATTTATAAATTGATATATCTATATTAATATTATAATGCGAAAAAGTTTGTATATTATTTCAACGCGCTAATCTTAGGATGTATCGGTCGAATTATAAAATTTTCATTTTTAATCTAATCTAGGAGTTATTGAGACAGGCTTTAGGCTATTTTAACATCATGCTACCATCAATAGGAGCCAAGGTGTATTATACGTATTTATTTTTTATTTGTTTCCTATATAAATCAGTTGCATACAATTGTGTCTGATACATTTTTGACTAACTTTTGCCCGCGACTTTACTCATGTTAATGTTGATTTTGTCAATCGAAACGTGATCTTTCTATCCTTCAAGAGCAATATTTTATTTTAGGCGAGCTATTATTCACGGCCTTGCTGGTGTGAACATTGGTTTTGTCAAACAAATCGGATGACGCAATGAAAAATTTCATACGAAGTTTATCCCTCGGTTTGCCTCACTATTAATAAGTTTTTCGTCAGAAAAAGTAGCCTATCATCGTTTCCAAGGTTCCAGCTAAGTCCATACCAAAATTCATCGTGATCGATTCAGCGATTTAGGCGTGAAAGCGTAACAAACAAACAAACTCACTTTCGTATTTATTACATAATTAGCTTTTACCAGCGGCTTCGCTCGCATTGAAGCCATTAAATAAGTTTTTTTTTATCCTTCGTTTTTTTTTTTTCAATAAAAATCAACCTATATTACTTCTAATGCCTCCAAAAATATTTGTACAAAGTTTCATGATGATCGGTTAAGTAGTTTTTGTGTGAAAGCGTAACAAACATACTTTCGTTCACATTTATAATATTAGAAGAGAAATTAGTAAGGATTAAAGATACCTTATGTCTTTTACTGTACGCTTGACAACATATCTGCGAAATTTGTTGATGAGCAGTTGGGTGAAATAAGGTGTGAAAGAATAACGAACAAACTCACACCCACATCTATAACATTAGTTTTTTTTTCATATAATTTGTCTACATTATTCATTCTAAATATAATTCTGTGATACACCGTAAGGAGAGTATTAGAGACGTATAAATCCGTATCGTGATCATTGAAGTGTATATTATTTATTTATAAAATTTATTCAAATATTAAAATACGTAAAAAGCTCGGCAGTTCCAACGAGAGAAATTTCCGCCCAAGGAATACAACGTTTTTATAAGCCCAGTACTTATTTCTGGGGTACAATCAGAGGAAGGGCGTGCCTTTACGAAAACATTGTTCCGTAAGTAAATGGATTATCTTTTGTGACTTTACCTCCCTTTTAAGAATTTTATCTTCCATTCAGATTAATAATAGTTTTCGGTCGAAATTAATTAACGAGAGATACAAATATTAAGAGTTGAACTAAGTCAAATCTGTTATATTTGTTTAATTATAATTCGAGTATATTTTTGTTATTAGCAGTAATAATAGTATTTTTAACCGACTTCAGTATAAAAGTGTTAGTTTAATTTGCTTTATTTAATTAAATTTAATGTTTGTTGCCTCAGAACTACGTCATTTATAAACCAATCTGGATCTGATGGTCCAATGAGATATTAGTAGGTTTATATCATTATGATTATGTAGTTATACTCACTAAGGTCAAGGACCAAAAACAAACCCTTTCAATGCATATTTAAGAAATTTTCTAGAGTCGGCTTTGCTGTAACACTCCTGTAGGGTGTTTTGGCCACAGAATTTGAACTTGAGGGTGGTTGCTTGCCAGCTGGGTACTAATAAAAAAACCATGCTATAGTTTCATTACCATGTTTTCCTTGACTGAAATTTCAATTTCATTGTAGGTCTCCAGCTCACGCTCATTGATGCAGTTTCCATACTTGCTACCAACCGATCTATCATCGTTTCAAATATCTTAGGTATATGTACAGATCGATATATAAAACCTACGCTTTTGATTGTTGGTTTATATTCCGTCAGTCGCGTAAACAAAGTCGCGAGGGTATAGACGTTAAATTAATACCTTTAATTGACCCGTATTTTAACGGCCGAAGGGAAGGCCCTTTATATGATCACAGCCGTGGAATAAATTGTTCGCTCCATACGAACCGGAGGGTTTAATTATCTAGGGTCCTAAAATAAGGTTGCGTAGGTCAAAAACTTTGTACGACACCGCAATTGCGACCGTCTATTTCGCGACCAACATAAATCAGAGCGCTCAGCCAAATTGTCTTACTCTACATTTACTGGTGTAGAAAGTAATAAAAAAATATATGGGATGACATTCTTGTTTAAAATATTGGCAATATACCTGAAAACCAAATTGTGTGATCTTAGCTAAAAACTAAAAAAAATGTTTTTTTTTTAATTACGTGAAACTAAACCCTAACTATTATTAGTATTACAGGTACGAATGTCAGTTTATTTGATACCCTTTTATACCTTAACCTCTAGACCGTATATAAAGGAAATAAATAGGTCCAAGTGGATAAAGTCGCGAATGCGGCTAGTATAAAAAGTATATAATCAATGATGTTCGTCATCATCAAGTATCGATACGTTACCTTTGCCTAAAATAATGAGATGCTATAATCTTTTGTATGTGTCTTGTAATTCTTGTACGTAAGTTGGTACTAAAAAATCCTATGAACTGTACACTTGTGTTCTTGTTATTCAATTGCTTTCCCCATATTACACTTCACCTAGTAATATTGAAAGAGAAGTTGGACGCTATATTTACTAGTATACTATATACTATATACTATTACTATATACTATATACTAGTACACTATATACTATACTGCGCGCGAAAAAGAGACACGTATACATTGCTATGCATTGTCTAACGCATAGGTTATCAAAGTAGGCGGTATCGTCCCTAGTAGGCGCTGAGATTATATCAAGGGGCTATTGAGCTACAAGTGATATTAGGTGAGGCTAAAAAAAATCGTTGACCGGTGGATGGCCTACGAATTTTTGCAAAAAATGTAAGCGAAGTATTCCTAGGGGGTGCGGTGTTGAGCATTCAATTTTCCTTAAAGTGGGCGGTACACCAAAAACTTTGAGAAACACTGGTCTAAAGTGTTAAATGTTTCTTTTTTTAACGGAACGTTTTACTGATAAATATATTACATTTTCCACACAATATCAAATAATCAATTATAATAATGACAACTACGATTTAAATGTGATCCTATCCCATGACATTTAGAAGTAATTTTTTGTACAATATGGCATACCATACGAGGGCATTTTATTTTGTTTTATAGCACTTCATATATGTATAGATACACAACATACTTCCTTGAACGCCGACGCGATACTGACGTTTGAGTGAGCTAACTCACACAAAATCTGCGTACAGCGTAACGTATCTACATATTTTTACTTATAATATTACATTGAATATAAACTGTCTCAATTTGGAAAGTAAATAGTGCGGAATTAGTAGAAGTAAAAAGGATGTTAAGTTTGTTTGTTTCACCCGTGTTTGTCTAAGTTGAATTACCCCGATGTTCGTCCGTATCTAATAAAGTCTGACGTATTACAGGCACCTGAAACTGAATGCGATCTATTAACGTCCGAGTTACGGGCGAAGTTCAAAACACGGGCCAAGTTTCCCTGACTCCGGGTCAAAGCTTCGGGCGATCGACTTTTCGGAGATAAGAGTACGAAACCACTTTTAACTGAAGTCGATATTTTTGTACCTGTTTTAGTATGTTGATTGATAGATCTTGTTAAATTTGCTTATAAGAATAAGTTGTGATTGCAATTAAGAGTGATGGTGTGGAACCATTTACCGGACAGTGTGCAAGCGGTGATAGCTCTGTTCGTTTTATGTACGGATGCCGCGTTAATAGACTTGAGTTCGAATCCCTGCAATAAGCTTGACTTTCGGGGAAGGAAAACGTTATGATGAAACCGTATCATGGTGGTAGGGTTTTTCTAATGCCCACCTGACTGGCTACCATCCTCGAGTTGATAATCTGCCGCCAAATACCTACAGGTGTGTCTATAAAACAAGACTGAAGGGTGTGAAAAGAAAAAAACTTTTTTTTTTATAGTTATAGTTCAACCTTATGGCCATAATTTCACCTGATATAAAGTGACGATACGGCCCAAGTTGGTAGACACGCTAAACCTGTGGTAGAACTGGCTCTTAAGTGCAACTGCCGGAACACACCTATCGGTATTTGGCGGCAGATTTTCAACTTGAGGGTGGTAGTTAGCCACTTTATTCGATCTTTATTCGATATTTCAAACTATCTGCCTATCACGTTAGATATATGGCATGTTAATAGAAACTTAGTAACTAAATAATAGCGTTCAATATTATAATAATACATCTGGGATAACAAAGAATGTAAATCCTAAAAAAATATAAATATTAACGTAATAAGAATTCAAATAACACATTCTCAGCGGCACGTTTTATAAGTTTTATGTATAAAAATATTATACTTCAAGATAATAATGTTTGGAGGTGGAAAATTTCATTAACGCATTTTCTCTTGTATTTTCTCTAAATATAAAGTTTTCATATCAACGGATGGCATTTTTTTCCACTTAATAATTACCTTATTAAAATATGTATGTTTTTTGTCATAAATCAGGCTTGAATTATCTATATTAATATTATGAACCGAAAAAGTTGATCAGTGGGTTTGAACATGCTAATCTTAGGAAATGCCAGTTGGAATTCACAAAGTATTTTTGTATTTGATAGAGCAATCACTAAGGAAGGCTTTATTCTATTTAACGTTACGTTACCACGAATAGGAGCAAAGCTGTATTGAAGGAAGTTACAATAAGGGAAAAAAATAATTAAATAAAATGTTTGTTTCTGAATCTACAATACATGGTTCATATCAGTATGAATCTATATATATAAAACGAATCGCCGAAATGTATGTACGCGCATAACTTCCAAACGACTGTACCAAATTGAGTAATTGTTTTTATTGTGTTCGTTAATGCTAGAACAAACAAAAAAAACGAAAAAATGTAATTCATTGGAGTAGTTTCATTCAATAACCAAAAAAAAAACGGATCTAGCCAGTTCCATTGTCTTAACAAATTGAAATTGGCAGGTTGACTAAGTTGATTATAGCTAGCTAATCAGGATGTAAAAAAATATAAATCGGTCAAAACGTTTTTGAGTTTTGACGAGGATAAATAACATCGATTTTAGGTGATACGAAGTTCACCGGTTCAGCTAGTAACATATATTTATAATTATTATTCATAAATATATTTGTGTATATCTTTTTTGAAATTAAATACAGTAGTGTGTGATATTTATTTCTTCTTTTTTGTATATATCAAACTGTGAATTGATTTATATACATATAACATTCATATTCTTTACCCACTGTAGTGTAGTAGACACTCACTTAGAACGGATTTTATGATTACGTGAAGTTGCTGTAAAGAATACCAACGAAGCCGAGAGCACCGGCTAGTTTTTTTTTTAATACAGGCAATGCAAATCCATTCTATTACTACATTAGCCTTGAGCAACATAAGCTATATAACATTATTTTTAATGCAATAAAATTAAAAATTACTTCCCCGCAATCAGAGTCGCGGACACAGTTAATTATTCATATAATCAGTTATTTAGCCCTATAATGTGTAATATTGGTAACCTTTTACGTGATATAGTGTAGCTGAAGAGCATAAATGAAGTGAATTATGAATAATCATTTGGAACGTAATTCAACAGGTAAGTCACCGTCTTGTTGAAGATAGCTACTACATCTGCCCAAAATGCCCAAAACTTAATTCTTGAAAATGACTGTAATTGTCGTTAAAAAGGACTGAGTTGCCAAGTATAAAAAAGATAAAGAAAAAGTCGCACAGAATAATAATACTATTTCCTTTTTAATAGTTACTTGTTTGTACACAATTACAAGATTGTTACATAAAACGGTAGAATCGTTTCCAATTATTAAAGGTTCGTACAAAGTTTTTACAAAAGAGTAGCTCGCTTGTTTAAGCTGCTAAGGAAGTTGTTATGGCAAAGTAACAAATTCTCCGAGTTATTATTTGTAATATGTTTTACAACAAAACAAAATGTAAGGTTTACGGATAAAAAAGTATGATCCCGCCACATATTTTTATTTAATTTTTTTCTTCTATTAAGAAAAAGGCCATGGTATATAAAGTCATACAGCCAAATGAGGCTTTATTTTGTAATGAAGAAGTTATCACTGGAACAAGATGGCGAATCTCCTGTTGAAACAGTCCAGGGAGTATTTATGGTTATCAATATATCAGGTCTCGAATCGTAAAAAAAAAGTTATGGTAAAGAATTGTAAAGTCTTGCCAATAACTAAAATAAAAAAGATATATTTCATGATTATATTTTACGCAGATATAACAAAAAAAATATATAAACATTCAACTGGAGGCGGACTGTGAGCAATTACAAAAATATTTACTTACATTTAACGAATACTGCTAGTCAAATCAATTATTTATCAACAGTGACAAATGTCACATTATTTCATTCACACGGATATATAGTAGTAATATAATTTACAATTACGTACTTTCTGGAAGTAAAATTAAGCGTGTTTATGAAATTCGTGACCAAGGTGTAATTTGGGATTCGAAGCTGCATGTTAATCTTCATATAGACGCTATAGTCTCCTAAGCTTTTAAAAAAATTGGAATAATTCAACGTTTCGGGAAGCCTTTTAAGAAAGCAGAAATTTATAAGTGTTATATTTTGCCCGTATTGGTGGTATACAAGAGTTTGCAAGTGTAGTTTGCAACCCACAATATTAAGTACACATAACCAGGTTTAAGCAAAAACAAAATAAGTTTTTAAAATCATTGGTCTTAAAATTAGTAAAAATTGTATAGATTTCACTTCGAGACATAATATGCAATCGTTGAGAGTTAGGAGAGTCTATCTTGCCATATATTTTTTTATACAAAATAATAAAGCTGTATCAAATTTATTTTAAAGTTCTATGATTAAACACCCGATTAAAGTATTAATTTCACATCCCTTTATGTTAAACAAATTATTTCAAGAATGCTTTTTTTAACGCTCTTGGTATCATTATAACAAATTTCTTAACGACGTAGACGTATTTTGTTATAGCCTATCATCTTATAAGAAGAAAATTTGTGATGTGTTGTTTAAAGACTTATATTAAGAAATTCTGTATTTCTCTGAATTTTTTTTTAATATTTATAATTGTATTGCCTTTTTTGTTAATTATATACCTAGATTGTATATTGTTGTGATTTTTCTTATTTAGTTGTAAATTTGTAAATATATCATATCATATTTATGTAATGGCTATTTATTACCTAAATAAATAAATAAAAATGATTATGGAGGTATTTTAAACCTTTAATAAAATGACTTCAATAACATTCATACTTAAATATTCATCTAATTACGGTCGAATGTCGACCATTGAAAGCCGAGTACAAATGGAGGGATAATAATTTTATATATTTTTAAAACCACAGACTACAATTTAAGCATTATCCTAAATTTAAACAACAATAAGGTTCGTTTCGCTGATTAGAGGGATCTAATTAAAATTTCGAACAAAAGCTTTTTCTATTCCTTTACTGTTTCTTACTTTTTTTGGTAGCTTTGTTTTTCGCTCGTATCTTGTTAACCTTTCGGGTAACATTTTTCCTTAATAACACAGGTACCATTGGAAATTAATGCCGGTACTCATTAATTACATCGGTATTTAGACTCGAATAAAATTATTTGGGTAAATAATTATTCTAATTTGTATAAAACTCACGGTGAAATTATTTTCTCATGTTTACGAAGTATTTTTGCATACCGAGAAAACCTTAACTACTTATGTATTCGAGACGTAAACCTGAAATATTATTCCGAATATTTCGAATTTAAAGCAAATATAGAAAATTGTTTATCGCTAAGGCTAGATTTTTTTAAAGAGAAACTTCTATTGGGGCAGTGTGAAATGGTTTTTATGAAACGTAAATGTGTAACGAAAACACATAGCTACATATATACCAACTAGCTTTTACCCGCGGCTCCGCACACGTCTGTATTGATTTTCTCAACATATCGGATGATGTAATAAAAAGTTTCATACGAAGTCGCTATAAACAGTCAATCACGATCTCCAGATTCCCATCTGTCGATACCAAAATTCATCATAATCGATTTAGCCGTTTATGCTTGAAAGCGTAACAAACCAACTCCCTTTTTTATGGAATAGGGGACTAACGAGCAAGCGTGTCTCTTAATGGTAAATGATCATCGTCGCCCATGGACACCCACAAGACCAGAAAAATCGAAGGTGCGCTGCTGGCCCTTAAGTATAGACATTCACTTTCATATTTCTAATATTAGTAGTAAGGAAATAAGGGTTCAATTGAATTGTGATCGAGTAGTATTCGAGACATGAATTAAAAGATGTATCGATTCAGAGAAAGTCGGTACCTATCTAGAATAATATGTAAACATGTCAAAGGCTCGTTAAAGAGAAAATCCGTCATTCAGAACAAACAGCTAATTCCGTTCAAGGTTTTAAGCCACTTTCTCAGTTTCGACTAAGGATTGCAAAATTCTTTGATCTGAAAAGCGGCAACACCATTTATTGCGACAAAGGGCACTCGAGTAAACTGATATAATTTCCCGCAAGCTTCGACATCCGTCATCGGTTTTTCATTTAAAAGAATTAGTATTTGATGATACTCTGATTGCCAATCAATTGCCTATTTGGATACTTTAGAAATAATGGTGTCAATTTTTCGCAAAGGTCATCTAGCTCTGGGTAGTGATTTACAGTTCGTGAATAACTGGGGTTTTATATCCTGCTTAGGATAGGATTCTATTAAGGATTAGTCGGGACTTAGGTTTCTTTTCGCGTCCCCTGGCAACAGCCCACGCCGAGGATCCGCCACTTCATGGATTCCTCTTGCGTGTTGTCCCCGGACTGAGTTCTTTCAGTACTCACCCCCCAAGCTCGGTGAAGCTATGAAAGGCACAAAACCCTAACAACATTTGTTTATTAAAAAAATGAGATAGACGCGCGAGTACGTTCTGTTAGGAGACCGTCCCTGTTTGTCTTTTAAAAAAAACTACACTTTTACACTATTGAAATGTTTCTATATTTTCACTAAAAAATTACATTGAACACTGACTTCCGAATTTATTTCGAGTGGTTACAACCGTACTCCGCGAGGTTTTAATCCTGACTGACTGAACTAAAGGAAATTTATAACAAAGTTAAGTAAAATGTAAAATTGCAGAATTGCACATGTGATAAAACGACGTCGTAAACTAAGACGCTGAGTGTGCTTTGTGTACATAATAATAAGGGTTATAACATAGGACGAATGAATATAACGAATCAACACGGTTTTGAAGAGAGGCATTTCGAAGTATCGAGTTCAAAGACTGGTTAGAGTTAAATGATTCGAATCGCTCATCGTTAGTTGTAGCCCAGTTGGGTACAGATCCAACCACCAATTGTGTCGCTATGGAGAATAGTTGTAACCCAGTTGCTACCACTGTATCAAATTTAAAATGTGTAACTGATATATGTTAATTGACGATTTTCTGAGGTTAGTTTGTCTTAGATTTTTTACAATAATGTATTTAATAAGGTTTATTTCTATTATGAACATTCCTATTATATCAAAGAATTTTATAAGATTGCTGAAATATACGTTTTATATTTTTCCCATATAACCAATATATAATGATTTCTTATGTTTACGCTAATATTATTCATCAAAATATAATTTGATAAAATTGATATGCATATTGTAAATTGTACAGATTTTATTTAAGTTGATATTTTGTACATTGCTTTAAATCTTACAACCAACTGAACTGTAGCTAGATCAAATTTGAACATTTATTTTTATGAGAATACAGATAATCGAAACATTTTTTTTTTCTATGTTTGTATCCCACTATGTTCATCTATACATGCACCACTCTGAAGCTACGATGAATTTTAGTATACAGGTAAATGAGACTGTACTAGGTAATTAGGGATAATTTATTATTCTAGCAGAAAAATTTATTGGAAGTGAGGATAGTGGGATAAAATTTATGTGAAACATTTTATTGCGTCATCTGATTCGTTTGACAAAATCAATGATCACCCGAGCGAAACCGCACGTAATATAGTAGAATTTAAAATTTGAAATTTGGTAGACAATGAAAAATTTAGATTTTGATGCATTCGTTTTGCTTGAACAATATTGTTATATGTAATTATTATTTTTTAATACTATAATGTAAACCCTATTCGAATTTTAATAATTAGAAATGCAGTTTTATTATTGTCATAGAGGTTAGAACTCACGTCCATTGACGTTCCTGTATTCTATCCTGTATTCGCTGCGCCTCTCGAAGACTCTTGTCTCTACCATCTATGATCCCCCCAGATTATAGAAAGTAGTGCTAAGGGTAAACGTAGCCTGTCGTAGGCGACATTAGGCTCCACCGTCCTAACTATTTCTATACCAAAATTTATCATAATAAATTAAGCAGCTTAGGCGTGAAAGCGTAACAAACAAACTTACGTTCGCATTCATATTCTGTGTATTATAAATGATATCCAAGAAACTTTTTTTTATACATTTATTTATTTGAAACCGAATGAATTATTTACTTATATTAAAAATATTGTAGGGTTTAAAACTAACTTGTTTGATACTGTGTCCCCAAGTCTCTATCTACACTGAAATATAGACTCTCTGAAACCTCATTATTCATAGTTAAATTCAATTATGTTAACGTTATAAAAGTATACATTTTATACATTCCATCCCTTCGCAACTTCGTAGTGAATCGTGAGCCGAAGCAACAACATTGCGTATCAGTACGGTCGGTCACGTGCATGAAAACAGTCCCCGAGTAACGCTTGTTAGCGGCCAGACAATTTCCCCAGGGCGTCACTCTTTGAGACCTGGTCTCACTGAAAGCGATTTCAATTTAAAAGCAATTTTTTTCGGTTACTTACAAAGTGAAAGCCCCCACACAGTAATCTCCCAGAACTACGATATGGGTCTCTTTAACAGGGATTGAATTACGGTCTCCAAGGTCAGCAATACGGCTGTAATACCCCTAGTTTTCGGCTTTCAACGGCAACCATTTACCGTCAGATCAGCCGTCTGCCTATTTGCTGTCCACTGGAATAAAAAAAGAATACCAATACGTGACTAGATGACCATGGAGGTGGTAATCAGACCTCGAAATACATCATGATGACATTTCTTTTTAGTTTTCATTTTTGGGCATTGGCCAGCACAAATTCAGCTAAAATCAGCTGTTGGAAGGTTTACAGATCGGACTGGTAATAATGACCTTCGAAGGACTGGATTCTTTGGTAGTTAATACAACGCAAAGTAGGCGGTCATAACTTTTTGCTAACAAAAGAAAAATTTAAACACGTGGCTGATGTGAACTGGAGCCGAGTATACAGGATTCATTGGGTCAGACATATCGAGCGCACTTGATGTCGAGTGGAGCCGACTAAGCCCGATTTAGCATCGCCATCCCGAGCGTGATGGTACACTTTCGTTCACTGATCAAACACATCTAAAAAAGTTTCAACTTCATAATAGTAAACGGTTGAGATAACAGTCTAAATTTACACATGTAATCAAGTGAACTTCAGAGCTACTGTTGATACTCACCTTGCCGTAAATTAAAAATGCTAAGCCCCACATCATGAAGATCAAAAGAAAGTATAGCGCATTTATCAAGCCCCATCCCTAACTAAATACCTTAATTCCAACACTTATTATTGCTTTAATGTCCCGTGTTTATAACAAGGAAGTCTTTAGAATCCGTGATAATTTTGACATTTATTAATTATTTCTATGACATTTATTAATGACCTCGCTCCGACATAATAGGAGGAAAGTTTATCGATTATCACTTATTATGAGATTATTTAAGAATAACAAATCTGGGGACTGGCCCTCGTTAGGAAAAGCGGGGTCAGTTATACACATTAAAATAATACCCAGTCTGGTTTAGTTATCAGGAGTAGCAACATATTAGTGATTGGCCACAGTTGGTCCTAATTGAGGTTAACTATGATTAGTTAACATAAAATGAAATGCAGAGCTGTAATCAAACATTACTGTATTCTCAGTACATATAATACAGTAGCTAACAGATGTTTCATATGCTCGGTTAGTCTACTCGCTTGCTTCTAGTGCTAAACGTCCTATCATCTTTTACTAGGATGGTCAGGAACTAAAGTAGATATCATATCTGTACTCGAAATAAACTTTAAGCAATCTATATTAACATCATGTTTCTGAGATTTTAGTACTTTGATGTTGGTTTACGTACGTTTACGGTTACGTACTCGGCAATATATGTTCTTAAAGATTTTAGTAAGTTACATATTGGAAATGATCGATATGGTGATTAGCAATGAACATCATCATTTCCTGTTTAGAACTTAGTGCAAGTAACAGAAGTTTTATAAGTAATAGTGTTAGGTTTAATTTTTTTTTATTGTCAAGTTTTTGCGTCATGGTAGCTAGCCAGACGGGCATCAGAAAAAGCCCTACTATCATGCTATGTTTTCCTCACGATGTTTTCCTTCACCGAAAGCTCAAGCTCATGGAAGGTGGATTCGAACTCGCGCCCTTTGACGGGGTATCCGTACACACTACCACTGAGCTATCATCGCTTCAATTTATTTATTGTAAGATCCATAAGAATATTATTGATTTATCGTGAAATAAATCAAAGATCATACACGAGTAGGTTATGCAATTAAAGAGTGTTTATTGAGTAAACTATATTTGATTCATAATCTTGTTTGGAAATCCCTCTGGAAACTATTTGGAAGTCTGAATAAATTCCCTTACCGTAAATTCACAAAAATAATACAGTGTAAACAATTACTTATAAAAATTATAGAAATTCCTATCGGTCCTTTTCAACGACTGGCCTGATTCTCAATTGGTAGTACTTTTTAACATTTTTAGTGCTGTTTAGAGTTTAAATTGAATTAAGTAATTATGAATTTGCTACTGACTTTTTCGTATATTTAATTAAAAAAACATGAATACTCTAAATATATACTAATATTATGATAACTTACTAGGTTAAGAATTACGACCGAGCGAATTGCGATTTCAAGAAACTAATTCAAAAACTCTATTATTCTTTAATAAGGGAATTTGCTGGCTAATATTATAATAAACTTGTTGTTGAATATTTTTAACAATCATAATTCTTGTATTTATTACTTTTTCGATTTAAGCTTTTTTGTTATAGCAATAATCTCACCTGATATTAAGTAACGATACGGCCCAAGTTGGTAGACACGCTAAACCTGCGGAGGAACTGGCTGTCAAGTGTAACCGCCGGAATACATCTATTGGTATTTGGCAGCAGATTTCCAACTTGAAGGTGGTAGCTAGCCAAGCGGGCATTAGAAAAAGCCCTACCACCATGCTATGGTTTCTTCACGATGTTTTCCTGTTTTCATTGTAGGTGGATTCGAACTCACTTCCCTTGACGCGAAGTCGTACACACTACCACTGAGCTATCATCTCCTTTTACAGGTACTGTTGTTTGTTTAAAAATACTATCGTTAAATTATTCATAGTGCCTTTTTTTAATTTTCGCTTTGTCTTCATTCAGTCTTTAGTCTTTTAGTGTCATTACCATAAATACAGCAGGAAATCCTCTACCTTGTTCGAACTATGCTATTTGCATAATTAACCATAGAGGTCTACGATTTTGACCTTTCTTTTCTCCAAGATTATACAATTAATTTTAATGTTATGTCGTCAGGAGTTACATAACTTTACTAAGTAATAATAAATTATGCAATCCTAGGAATGCGGTCACAGACCTCAAAGCTATTTAAAGGAGTTAACATATTCCTAATAGTTGTGAACGGGTAAAAAAAACTGACTCTTTTATATACTGTCAAACAGATATTAAAAAAAAAAACTAATTTCAGGGTGTGGAATCAAGGCTAGTCACAAGCGGACTACGATCCAACTCAGTATATATATTAAAAAGATTTAGATACTCACAAGATTCTATCTGAAGCGATGGTGGCTCAGTTGGTTAAATTGCACACTTGCCACGTAAACTGTATTCGTGACGAAGCCATAGCAAGTAGTGTTTTTTTTAATGCCCGCCTGGCTAGCTACCACCCCCAATTTAAACATCTGCCACCAATTACCTAAAGGTGTGTTGCAGTAGTTGCACTTGAGAGCCAGTCCCTCACCTAGGCTTAGCATGCCTACTGTCTTGGGCTGCATTGTCACTTAACATCAGACAAAATTGGGGACGTAACACTAAACTCATCACTACATAGTATAAAACAAAGTCACTTCCCGGTGTCTGTCTGTCCCTATGTAAGCTTTTCTTTACCTTCTTTTTCTTTAAAACTGCACAATCGATTTTGATGCAGTTCTTTTATTTGGTAGAGAGATTCAAGAGGAAGATTTATATGTATAATACATGTATTAAATTTTAAACGTACTGTGATACGAAGTTCTCCGTGTCAGCTAGTCAAATATAAACAGAAAATGATATGTACCGTTTACTTGAAGAAGCGATAATTTACAAAAGGAATCAATCTAAAACCGATGCAAATAAGTGTTAATACATTCACATTTGTATTTATAATATTGTGATATGTCTTATAAACTCGCTTACAGTATTGACTTGCCTCCAAAAGCCTCGACCTCGGCCGCCTTTTATGTTTTATTTTTTGTTTAATTAAAGAAGGTTTGCGTTCGCATGCTGACTCCTAAGCTTATCAACGTCACATTCACAAAGAGACAAGAGACTAAATTAACCGGTTATCTTCACTTTAATGACGTTGATTCAATTGAAGAAAAAAGTATATGAGGAAAATTATACGTTTTCCTTTGAATTTCAACTGAAACTTGTTTTGGTGCCACTTTAGAGTAAGTCCAACACTTTATCGGGTGAAAATGAAAAAAAAAGGGGTTTATTTATTACATTTTAAAAAAACTGATAAAGAATTGCATAGGAACCTGAGCTTATGATTAATGATTTTTTAAAGTTAAGGTTTAACGTTACGTTATTTATGTATTTTCATTACATAAATAGTGAGTAATTCATGCAAATAAGTACATTTTATATGAGGTTATTTATTTCGGCTTCTACGTCCAGTTTCGCGCGTTATATATGCCAAGAATTTCGTCGCGTGATTGTCGTGTTTACTCGCTGTATGTTTTTGTACGTTATGCAAATAACACATAGCCCTTACGTTGTTGTTATATTTAGTTATTTAAACTATGAATTTAAACGACCCTATTTCGATATACATTAGGTTGATTATTTAGTGCTGATGACATTTAAAACGGCATTTTAGCACGGCTGGCATAGTGAGTAAAGTAGTAATCTTGCTGCTACCGCCGCGAAATGTACTATGGGTTCGAGACTCGCACGGGACAATTATTTGATGATCCGTAATTAATTATTCTAAGTTTGTTTGTTATTTTGTCTTGTTTAATTGTATTTATAAAGTTCTTTACATATTGACAAAAAAGTTGAATAGAATAGAAAAAGTGCTTTTTCATAGTTTCTTATTATACATTTATTTGGTAAGTATCATGTAACACTAATTTATAAATTCATACAATACATAATATAAACAACTAGCTTTTACGTGCGGTTTCGCTCGCGGTAATATTGATTTTGTCAAATAAACCGGATGACACAATAAAATTTCATACAAAGTTTATGTCTCTGATTACCCAACTTTCAACAATGTTTTTGCGAGAAAAAGTAGCCTGTCACTATCTCCGGGTTCCCATCTGTATCTACACCAAAATTCATTACAATTAGTTCAGCGGTTTAGGCGTGCAAGCGTAACAAACAAACAAACTCACTTTTGCATTTATAATATTAGTATACCATTAAATACCTAATTCCGCTATTTAGGAGGAACTGTTTGGTTTTCTTTTTAAATATAATTTGTGTGAGTAATACTAGTCAAAGTAAACGATAATTTGATACATAATTTAGGAACTTTTCAATTTCTGTGTCTTTCACCAAAGTAGATCAACATAACAGTTGCGACTGTCGAAGGATTACAGCTCGCTCAATGGTTACCATTGCTAGTAAACTTTACTAAGATTAAATTCAGGTACCGATTCATAACAATTAACAATCTTATAAATTAACTTCGATAGTATTTATTTCTCACTGTATTTCTATAATTGGTCTGTTATCAAATTATGTAACCTATAATAGCATCAGTTAGTATTGTTAGTCGTAATAATAATCATGACGTTTTTCCTCATTTTCCCCAATTTTGGTGTTTTATAGTTAAATCATTATTGCCACGATCTCACCTTATGGTAAATGACGATGTGCCTCATGACACGCTAAGTACAGTGGAGGGATTTGCTCTCAAGTATAACTGCCGATACACCCCTATAGGTATATGACGACATATTTTTAACTTGAGGGTGGCAGCTAGCCAAACGGGCATTAGAACAATTCTTACCACCATGTATCATCACGATGTTTTCCTTCACCGAAAGCTCAAGCTCATTGAAGGTGGTATCAAACTTACATCTCTTGACGCAACGTACATACACACTACCAACTGAGCTATTATTGCATATCATAGAATAATATTTTGAGTTTTAAGAAACAATATTTTAGTAGCTTCTATTTATAAAAATCCCGTGTGTATCTTTTATTAGTCAAGTAAGTTCTAAACGAGCTAATAGATAAAGGATATAGTCATGTAATATAGTAGATTCATCGACACTCTAAGGTTCATATTTATTATAAGACTGGAAATGTTATGCCGTAGTCTAGTTACTAACTACCGTAAAGTACAGGACAACATCTGCCGAGATTACTGATTTAAATTAATATTATAAAGCGGAAAATTTGTTTGCTTGACCGCGCTAATCTTACGAACTACCTGTCAGATGTCAAAAACCTTTTTTTTGTATTTGGTAGAACAATGACTGAGAAAGTCTTTGGGCTATTTAACATCACGTCACCACGAATAGGAGCAAAGCTGCATTGAAAAAGTTACAAAGATGGTAAAAAATTATGAAGCTATTTTTGAAGCGATGTTAGCTCAGTAGTAGTGTGTACGACTTCGCGTCAAGGGACGTGAGCTCGAATACACTCCACCTACAATAAGCATGAGCTTTCGGTGAAGGAAAACATCATGAGGAAACTATAGCAAGAGGGTAAGGATTTTTTTAATGCCCACCTGGTTAGCTACCACCCTCAAGTTAAAAATCTGCCGCCAAATACCAATAGGTGTGTTCCGGCAGCGGCACTTGAGAGCCAGTTTCTCCACAGGCTTAGCGTGTCTACCACCTTGGACCATATCATAACTTAAGATCAGTTGAGAATATGACCATAACGCCAAACCTCAACTATAAAAACAAAAATAAAATAAATTTCAGTTCCACGAGAACGAAGTCGCGGTTCCAGCTGGTGTCTTTATATAAATTATATGCGAAACGGTTTTCGAATAACTGTCGGTTACTAGCTTTTTCGTCCGGGATAACGATTTAGTAAAACAACTGAATATTTATGAATTTTATGAACCGACCGCAAGTGTAATGAGCACAAGCATTCATCGAACGTTAATGCAAAATATATCTACCTAGATAACGTAAGAGTTAAACAAGCGGTACAGTCACGGTAAAAATATATACACTATATCTATTTATGTATAGATATATATATATATATATATATATATATATATATATATATATATATATATATATATATATATATATATATGTATTGTATTGTACTTATTGTACTTATTGTACGTATTGAAATTGTGTGTATTATTTGTTTATTTTTTTTATTCAATACACTATTTATGTATTTTGATTATACTCAATTTTAAGTTCACTTTATTGTTATATTTTATGAATTAATTAAATTTTATTTTCTTTTGTTTACCTGCAATTTTTTTTTTCATTACAATACCGATGATTAGCTGGAACAAAATACCTTGTAGCGTTAGTTCGCATGTGTACACATTAAAAGTGCAATAAAGTGTTCATTCATATATATATCTGTATATGTTTTTTTTTTATTTATAATAAATAAGAATACCGTTTGTCTACATTCTTAGTTGGTGTTAAGTGACGATGCCGTTCAAGACGTCGAAGACGCTGTCAAAGGTAGAGACTGGATTTCATATGGATCTACTGGAACATACCTATGAGTTATTGTTTGATTGATTTCATGATGATGGGTACAGTTTATTTTGCTTTCGCATAATCTATTCTATCATACTATCTCACAGCCTGGGGAGGTTCCTTTAAAACTATTCTTATAAAAATTGAAAGAGCTCAAAGAGCCTTGTTAAAAGTCATGATTTCGAAACCTATTCTTTATCCGACTCGTGAACTCTATTCGAAGTGTAAAGTGCTCTCTGTTCGCAAATTATTCATTATTCATGTTATGCTTAAGAAGCATTCTCAAACGGTCTATGATGCCAGCTTTACTAAGCTAATCCGTAGAAGTGATCGAGTATGTCCCGCTGTATCAAGAAGGACAGAACTAGCTAGTCGCCACTATTATTACTTAAGCCCTATGGCATATAATAAAATTAATAAAGAAATTAATGTATGGCCTTTACTTAAAAGTAATTGTACAAACATACAGTACATTGACTTCTCAATCTTACTTATCAGGAAACAGAACAATTACTTTCTTTTATTTAATTTCTCGTTAGAATTCTACAGGTTAGTTGCTCTCTCTGACAAACGCATTACATTACACACATTAACATACTCACACTTCCACAAATATACACACACGTTGCTCAGTTGCATTTGCTTTGTTTTGTTTAAGTTAAGATAGTTTAACCTTCAATTATATCTTACTTATTTTGTTTTCATTTCAATAAATGAACAGAGATAGAAATGAATTTACAGTGAGGTTTCACTTAACCTCATTCTAAAATTGTTTAGACGTATTCCGGAAGTAGATGATAGTGGCTACAACACAGTTCTAACTAGCTGTCGGTCATGGTCGTCATTTGTGTATATATTTTTGTGATTAATAAATAAATATATTTCAAAGAACGATAAACTTTTAACTTGTACCATACGTACGTACGTACTTGTAATACCGGATTACCTATGATGTCACTAGATGAACTGTGAAAGCGGTGTCTGGTCTCTGGCAGCAAACAGAAAAGTGAGTTTATTGTTAGATCCTTTTAATAAATAATTCTGGTGATAAACGGATCCCACAATCCTTTCTCGTAACCCGCCCGACATACTAAATATGATAGCTAGACATGTGGTATTAAAAAACGCCTTATCATAATGGTACAGTTTCAAAATAATGTTTTTTCGACGATTTTTGATGTTTGATCGACGCGACTAAGGTCTGCAGAGACTGCCATTGTCAATTCTTTGATTTTATCAATCAGTTATATCAAAACAATGATTTATAAAAGGAGAATATGTTGCATGGTGGTAGGGCTTATTACAACTTCCGCCTGGCTAGCTACCACCCTCGGGTTTAAAAGCTCCTGCCAAATACGTATAGGTGTGTTCTGGCCATTGTATTTGAGAGCAGGCTCTCCACTAGTCTTAGCGAGTATATTATCTTAAACCACGTCGTCAGTTAACATCACGTGAGATTATAGTCATGACATCAAACCTCTAAATTATAAAAAAAATATTAAAACATTTAAGTATATATCAAACGATTGTAACTATTTAATTACCATTTAAAAAAAATATCCAGTATTAAACACTGTGTACTAGACTGTACACTATTACTGTTATCAGAATTTCCGTTTTATCACCTTATCAGCGCGTTATCAGGTGAGGCGAGATTTCAGCTAAAATTAACATCTGATCCGCTCACTCTATCATATTTAGTGAGATATTTATCTTTTCGTGATTCAAACGAACCGTTGTAAAGTTATGCAAAATATTTCAACTGCTTATTATAGCAAGTTCGCCCTCTTCAAGTAGTATTTTTGTTTTAGTATTATGCCTATCAAGCCGTTTCTAATAAATGCTGGTTTATGATAAAATTAACGAGGTCATATTGAGTTGTTCAATTGATTTGACATTTAACAAATGCCACGAGTGTTGCTTAGTTTATAAATGACAATTGACGGTTAGTTTTATTAGTAGACTAGATTTTATGTGCGACTTCACTCGCGTAAATATTGATTTTGTCAAACAAATTAGATGACGTCATATAAATTTCATACAAAATCCGAGAAGTAGTTCTTGAGATTAGCATGTTATAAAAAAAACATACAAACTACAAGTTACATGGCACTTAGTTCCTCATCGCACGCTACGGATTTGGTGAATGGGGGATAGGCGAAAAAAATGTAAGATTTTTCCGTCACAACAATTTCTATAGTGTAAAGTGTCGATGTTTGTCTATAGCACATAAGCTATTGGCTGTGCCCAGTTATAGGTGCGCACTTATTTTTTCTAGACAGCCAATAAGTTCGCACCGGCTATGCAAGTATAGTTTTTAGATGTCATACGCGTCAGCTATTTCGTAGCGTATTGTATGTATTGTTATGATGTACAATAAAGTGTTTATTTTCATAACCTGAAAAAATAGATTAATTACGAAATTTCCTACCATTCCTTCAATTCATTAGTTATTTCTGTGTTTTATTTAATTGCTCTCACACGTTAGTGATTTATCTATTTATATTTATTACTCCTTACAGATAATACTAATACGGAAGTGTGTTTGTTATGTTTTTACTCCTAAATCGTTGAATCGATTGTGATAAATTTTGGTATAGAGATAAGTGGGACTTTGGAGATGTTGATGAAAGCTTATTGGAAGTAGGGTAATTTTTATTAATTAAATTAAAGGGATAAACTATGTAGGAACTTTGTAACTAGGAAGTGGCCGTAAAGGTTTTAGGCTGTTGTGTTATAGGGTATTCCCGGTGTTTCACGGACGAGTACCCCACGTGTACCCCATCTTTCCCGAGATAAGAGATATCGTCGTAATAGATTTTCTCCACGATACTAAAAAAGGGATAATCTATGTATTAAAGTTTTTATTGCGTAATCTGATTTGTTTGACAAAATCAATATAAACGCGAGCGAAGCCGCACGTATAAGCAAGTGCAAAACATATTATGAAAGATGATTGTAATGAATTTACTAGATATAATAAACTGATATGAATAAATAATAATTCATGATTGTTTTGTGGGTTGTAATCTTTATTATAATTTATATTTTCCATCATACATACATACTCTCATCTATCGGACAAACGGGTTAATAAAAGAAAATGTTTGTGTTATGAGAGAGTAGAAACTAATTATATATGACATAATATTTGATAAATTGTTACTAAAATAACATATTGTTATTGACACCGCGTCAATGGACGTGAGTTCGATCCCTGCTATATGCTTTAAGTGGAAAAGTTTTAGTGAAGGAAAACATCGTGATGAAAATTAACATGTTACTAAAGTTTCATCTAATTTCCACCTGGTTAGTTAACACCCCGAAGTTAAAAATATGCCTCCAAATACCTATAGTTGTATTCCAGCAGTTGCCCTTGAAAGCCAGACCCTCTACTAGGCTTATCGTGTCCACCATCTTGGCCCGCATCGTCACCTAACATCAGATGAGATTAGGACCGTAACGCTAAAACCTATAAAGTATTAAAAAATATATATTTTTCGAAATCAGTAAATGGTAGAACAAATTCTTCGTTTTGCCTTTTAGTTTGTATATGCAAGTGACATTTCCTTTAACAATTAACCTATTCTTTCAGGTACTTGCGTTGAAATTTCTGAATTTGGTAAGTACTATAATAATATTATTCATTGTAAACGTCTGAAAAAGTTTAAGTTTACTCTTTACTTTAGAAGTTCACCAAGTCTACTTTACGTAATATCACAAAATGATATGTTATAACCAAGACACGTAATAAAAGTCAATTGCTCATAGTTATTCTATTCAACGAGAAAAGTAACAAGAAGTATACTAAAAACATCTTAACGTTACATTTTAACGTTATAATCAAAGAAAAAAGGAAAGGACAAAGACAGGAAAACATCTGCCAAACTGACTATTCAAAAATAAAACAAACGCACCCCGATCGAAGCACTGTCTGGGTGCATTATAACAGAACTAATATCGTTTGCAAACATAATATTAGTTTTAAGTTATACAATGAAAAATAAGTTTTATTTAATCATGAAATGTTTATTCTATATACAACTTTATATTTGGTGAAGCTACTATGTAGTTTTTTTACTTTACAAATGCTTTTCGATTTTTAATATAGTCAAGCCTTAGTGTTATGGGCATAATCTCACGTGATCTTAAGTGAAGATACGGCCCAAGTTGGTAGACACGCTTAACCTGTGCAGTGACTGGCTCTCAAGTGCAACTGCCGAAACACACCTATTGTTTTCTGGCGGCAGATTTTCAACTTGACGGTAGTAGCTAGCCAGGAGGACATTAAAAAAAGCCCTACCACCATGTGATGGTTTCCTCGCGATGTTTTCCTTCACCGAAAGCTCAAGCTTATTGTAGGTGGATTCGAACTCAGGTCCCTTGTCGCGGAGTCCGTACACACTATCACTGAGCTATCATCGCTTCATAATGTGTATATATGATTCTTTAGCATGGTTTTTTATACGAGTTTGTGACGCTTTCACACCTAAACCGCTGAATCGGTTATGATGAATTTTGGTATTCAGATAGATGGGCATCTAGAGACAACGATAGGCTACTTTTCTAGTGAAAACTTTATTGGAAGTGGTGTAAAGACAGGAATAACTTTTGTCTGAAACTTTTTATTTCGTCATGTGATTTCGTTGACACAATCAATTAACGAGAGCGAAGCCGCACGTAAAACCTAGTTAATTAATACATTTTATCTTTTTTTTAAGTTTTTCAATAAAATTTTGCTCTTATTGGTGGTAGCGTGATTGCTTTATGAAATTCTCAAAATTCTGAAATGAACAATCTGATATTTTGAAATCCAACTGGTAGTTCCTAAGATTAGCTCGTTCAAACGAACAAACTTTTCCGCTTTATAATATCAAATAGCTATCTATGTATGCAACTTCGTTAGCGTGGAGCTAAAAAATATTCAATAAAAGTTAAATTGACAATATCCTTGGCAACCCTACTGGTTACCGTCTATAAGTTAATTATCTCGCACATAATCAATGTATCTAAGTTTTAAGTACGGGATGCAAGGAAGTAACTTACGCAATATAAGTTAGGTAAGAAATTATCTTCCGCCACTTGAATTTTAATCTACATCTATTTATTTATTTTACAAACTCAATTGTACAACTAGGCATGTTGCTATAGTTTATAGGTTTTATAGCGTTGTGGTCATAATTTCACCTGACCTTAAGAGACGATACTGCTCAAGTTGGAAGACACGTTAACTCTTTTGGAGGGACTGGCTCTCAAGTGCAGCTGCCGGAACATACCTGTAGATATTTGACGTCAGATTTTCAACTAGATTGTGGTAACTAACCAGCCGAATATTAGAAAAATCCCCCCGCGACGCTGTAGTTTCATTTTTTTTTAACATGAACTCGGCAAAGTGACGACACTGTAACAGAATTTATTTACGACTAGCTATTTCCGCGACTCTGTTCGCCTTTTTTATTTATTTTCCCAAAAAATGTTATATAGCTTATGTTACTCAGGGTATTGTAGTATTCTAATGGCGAAAGAATTTTTGAAATCGATCCAGTAGTTCTTGAGTTTATCCGTGATAAACAAAAATACAAATATTTCCTCTTTATAATATTAGTATAGATCTAGATGAAAAAAAAATCTTAACATGTCCAACTACAAATATTTATCATATCAACGTATGGCCATCAACCATCGTATAACATTTTCAATCCGTGCTTCTGTAGTTATTCGATACAAGGAAATTTCCAACCTTCAACTGCGAGATGTAAATATTTATTGTATAGATACCGCATACCCTTCCGGGATCTGGGTTAATAGTGGGAAAATATCCATTACGTTTGTTTGCGTTTCAATCGAGCGGAAACAATTTAATGTGTATGGTTTTCTTATAAATTACTATCTATGCCGGCTATTTCGTTAGCGTATACTGTAAAAATCCATAGTAATATTAGAAATGTGAAAGTGAGTTTGTTTGTTACGTTTTCATGCCTAAACTGGTGAATAGATTATGATGAATTATGGTATATAGATAGATAGGAACCTGGAGATGGTGATAGGCTACTTTTTCTTGAGAAAACCTTATCGGAAGTGGGATAAAGAGAGGTATAAACTTTGTATGAAACATTTTATTGCGTCGTCCGATGTGTTTGCAAAGATCAATATTAGCGCGACCGAAGCGGCACGTAACATCTAGTTATCTAATAAATTTTGCCCGTTTTTGTAACTTTTATATATATATCTTTACTCCTATTGTTGGTAGCGTGATCTTAAATAATTTAAAGCTTTCCTCAATTAAAGTTTTATCAAATCCCAACGATATTTTTTGAAATCCGACTGATAGTTACCAAGATTAGCGCGTTCAAACGAAGAAAGTTTTCCGATTTGAAATATTAATATAGATAAATGTAATTTGTATAAATCTTTTAAAAAAGATAAGAAAACATTGCAACTGTAATATATTTTGTTTTATGGACGGTAAGATTTTGTAAGAATTTTTAGATAGATCTTTATTTGTGTTGTGAGTTTTTTTCCTTTTAAATCATAATTTGAAGACACGACTAAAGTATTTATTTCACACTCTGTTATGTCGAACAAAATATTTCAAGAACTCCTTTCAACACTCTTATTACCATTATAACAAATTTCTTAACGACGTAGACATATTTTGTAATAGAGTATCATCTTATAAAAAAAAATAAGCGAAGTGTTGTTTACAGATGCATTTTAAGAAATAATGAATTTTATTTTGATATATTTTAAATTTTATAGCCTTTTCGGTTATTATATACCTACATTGTAACGTTTCGATTTTTCCTATTAAGTAGTAGTTTTTAAATATATAGTACCTATAGGTCTATTCGTTTATATTGGTGTGATATATATTTAAATAATGGCTGTTTGTTACCTAAATAAATAAAAACATAATTTTAATAATAACAATATTTAAATGCCACTAACAAAAGATTTTTTTTTAGTCCTCATCTATTAGCTGATACTGATTGACACAGGTAAATGTTACATTATTTAGCTATATATTTTATAATAATCTTGGTATTTTGCGTGACATGGATAGGTTATTGTGGATACGTTAAGTATAAATAAAGTTACTTATAGATTAAGTATGAATAATAAATTGAACCTTGATTTTTTTTATTTGTTAGACTCCCATTCCCTCAGACATTAGTCCGAGACTTTATTTACATATTTTTTTAGTTTAACATTTGTCTTATAATTAATTTTATTTTGATTTGGATCTAGCCCCACCAGGTCCTCTTTTCATTTTGGGCTATTTCTTACATTTCCTTGGCTAAATTCTAATTCTTATATTAGTGTAAATTTGAAACGATTATAGCTCCGTTGGTAGTGCGTACAGACGGCGCGTTAAAGGATGTGAGTTCGAATCCATCTGCAATGAGTTTGTCCTTTCGGTGAAGGAAATCATAGCATGGCGATAGGGCTTTTTCTAATGTCCGCCTGACTTGCAACCACCTTCAAGTTGGAAATCTGCCGCCAAATACCATTAGGTATGTTCCGGTAGTTGTACTTAAGAGCCTATTCCTACATTAAGCTTAGTGTGTCCATCATCTTCGGGCATATCAGTTATGATTGTGGCCATAAGGTTAAACCTATTAATTATTAAAAAATAACACGACCTAAAATAAGACATAAATTAATCATTTGTTGATAACAGAATTTTTTTTTTTTGCCTGATTTCAACATGCATCACTCAGCCCAATGGCATCAGCGGAATGACGGCTTAAAACGTAAACAAATGTATTTCCTTAGTCGCGTACAAAATACATTAAAGCGATAATTCCGGGAACGTTTTTTAAACAATTCACGTCTACGCTTGACGACCTCGGCCGTTATAATGAACCCTTGAATAAGGTCCCTAATGTCATTTAATAAGGGACCCCAAAGGATTTATCTGAAAAGGTCAAGCGCTAAGATAATATAAGTAGAATTAAATATAATTTCACGCTCTTGTGCGGTTCAAAATTCAGAATACTAACTGTGCCCGCGACTTCGTTCGCGTGGAACTAAAGATTGTTAATAAGTTTTTTTATTTTTTTGCGCTGATCTTACTAACTAATTGCCAATCGGATTTAAAAAAATCTTATTATATTGATAGAGTAATCATCCTGGTAGGTGTTAGGATATTTAATATCACGTTACCACAAATAGGGGTAAAGGTGTATTGAATAAAGATACAAAATATTTTGATTAATTGCTCAGTTATATATTAATTGCTATACTTTACAAAATTGAATATATCCACCAATTAACCATTCTCATTACTGCATATGTAAAACTTAAGGTACGTCGACACTAGACGAGCCGAGCACGAGCGGAGTATTAGCCGAGCGTCGTAGTTCGTGGTGTCAAGTGTACAATGAACCTACAACGTCACACTGTCCTTGAATGTAGATTATTCGCGGTTAGTGGAAATTATGGATGAGCTTGCGATTACAGCAGTCCTTATCATTCTCCTTATTTTTTATAGTAATCCTCATATTTTGGGTCTCATATAGTTGGATTACTATGCTGTAATTCAATTAGTTGTATAGTAACTTTTACTGTCCACATTTCCATAACGCTCGGCTCGAATGATCGAAACGTCTATCACCAAACGCGTCTACGAGCACACTGCGCGCGATACAAATCCTTTTGTGATCGTCAAAAAACCGACAAGTGATAGAGCGCAGTCGAGCACGAACCAGATGCTCGAACGCGTTCGTTCGAGGCTCGTAAGTCGGTCCACCCCACACGAATAATGTGCTCAGCTCATGCTCCGGAGGCTCGTGCTCGGTTCGCCTAATGTAGAAGCACCTTAAGAAATTTAATTAATTTATTATTAAGATTTACCAATGGTTTATTGTTATTTAATCGAATTCTAGGAGTTTAAACGGGCAACATGCATCCACTGACAAAACTTAACAATAAAAGATTACAACTTGAGGGTGTTAGCTAGCCAGGCGGGCATTAGATAAAACCTTACTACCATGCTATGGTTTCCTCACGATGTTTTTCTTCACCGAAAGCTCAAGCTCATTGTAGGTGCTTGGATTCAAACTCACGTCCCTTTACGCGAAGTCGTACACACTACCACTGAGCTATTACCGAATTATTCCTTGGACTTGGACTACGGACTATGGACTATTTCCTTAATGGTTTATTTCCTTATTTAAACTCAAAACAGTTGAACAGTAGCTCGAACTAGGCGCATGACTTCTTTTTAAATTATTACCTAAACTTTAATTAACATTGTCACTATAGCCTATGTTACTGAGTTTGAAAAAAATGTTGAAGTTCGACTGGTAGTTCTTAACATTGAGGCGTTCAAACAAACAAGCTCTACACCTAATAATATTACCAGCTGTATCCGCGACTTCGTTCGCTTCGAACTAAATATTTTTTCATAATTTTTGTAATTTTTTTGATACAGCTTTGCTTCTATTGGTGGCAGCGTGATAGTGAATAGCCTAAATATTTCCTTAATGATTTTTCCATGAAATACAAAAATAATTATTGAAATACCATTGGTAGTTTCTAAGACTAGTGCGTACAAACAAACAAACTTTACCACTTTGTAATATTATAATACAGATGTTCAATATTTAGAGACTCCCCTTGTAATGTATGATTTGCAACTCATTGCGTCCATCTGCTATTGAACCGACAGAAAAGTCAGAAGGCCGGCAATGAACCTGCGATTCTTCTGGTGTTGTGGGTGTCTACAGGTGGCGATGATCACTTACAATCAGGTAACCCGCTTGCTCGTTTGTCCCTATTCAATAAAAAAATAGACGAACGATTTAGTGGCATTATATTCATTAATCTCCCTCCCGAGTGTTCAATCGGCCACAGGTGATTACGATAAACATAGCGACATACATGTTAACAGAACTTGCATTTAAAATGACCAGGCATCGCGCCATCAACACACAGACCATCGACCGGAAGCACGTTAGCGGAACCGGAAGTGGAAGGACGCTAAGTGTATTTGCGTGGTCAGTTACCGACCTTTAATAATCTTTAGGTACAATAAATATGGAACACTGGTTAATTTAAAATCTGGGTCCTTTTTTATACTTTATAGGTGAAGCGTTACGGCGTAATGATCTTACCCGATGTTAAGTGACGATTTGGCTCAAGATAGTGAACATGCTAACCCTAGTGGAGGCCCTGGCTCTGAAGTGCAACTCTCGGAACACATCTATAGATATAAGGTTGTCTATTTTAACTTGAACATGGTAGCTAGCCAGATGAGCATTAAAAAAATATCCTACCACCATGCTATGGTTTGAACTCAGGCTCACTGTAGGCGGATTCGAACTGACGTCCATTGGCACGGCGTCCGTACATGCTACCAACTGAGCAATAATCGCGTCATTCTTTTAACCAAAATTTTTTGTCCAGCATTAGTCGAATAAACAACATAGGTTTCCCGAATTTTCAGTTTAAAAATTACTAACAACACAGAATAACATATTTCAATATGCTAAAAAAAAAAACCAATATATTCTTTTTTGTTCGACTTCAAAATTTCTTTTAACCATTATCTGAATTAACAATATGCTGTACTATAGATTTCCCTAATTTTCACTTAAAATATTTTTCTTCCATATTTTAAATCGATTAAAATACACTATAGATTCGTTTTTGTGTGACTTCAACATTTCTTATTTGACCAATAGTTGAATAAACAATACGCTATACCATAGATTTCCCAAATTTACATTTAAAAAAATACTTACAACTATATTTCAAATGCGGTAAAAATAAACTATAGGTATATTCTATATAGTCCGACTTAGTGTCATTTTGCCTGAATTTGGTGAAGTGCTAATTGATACTAAAATATTGGATAGAAAATCTGGGTCAAGGCTCACCGATATCAGCTTCTCACGACTCTCCTACTTTATGAATCACTGTCAATTTGTCAAATGATTCATTGACCATTCAGACAATATAAACGAGGCGTATCATCGTTCTGGATACGACACTATGCCTTAATATTAATAATTCGATTAAGAAGCAGTCAAAGAATAGTATTCACGAATTTGATTGGTAGATAAATACTAATAACACCTGGCTGCTGGATTTATATGAGCTTAATAATTATTACTGACAACTGTACGATTACCAATTTACCAATTACCAATTAGAAAATTTCCAAATTTACTTAAAACAATTATAATTATAATGGATTCTGGAGTCAATAGTTATTTAAATAAATAATAAGTCATTATAATTAAAACGCTTTTAATTGAAAAAAACAAAAATATTACATCAATTAATTCCTTTATCCCGGGTTTTTATTGTATATTAGGTGGCCAGGCAGTGATTGTTCTGCCTGTTCTAATAGCCAACAACTTGATCACACAGCCATTTGACTATACAAATATAGCGAAAAAACTTGTATTAAACCATACAAATACACACCAATTTTGATAGTGGACGATCAAACAGCATTGGCGTTCATCGATTACATATATACAAATACCTGTTTGTAAATATAAGGATACCATTTTGTATTGTTTGTTATACTGTACCATATATAACCAAAGAGTCAGAGGAACATATATTTTAGCATTATTTTCTTCTTATTCACCTTATATCAACCATACTTGATTGAACCAAATTATGTTTTGTTGCAAGTACTATTGCATAACGTTGATTAGAAATACGTTGTAAGGATGATAACACCCAAATTTTGTAAACAAATATCATAATCTATATAAAATAATTCAACGTAAAACCGCGCTGAATCGCGAAACGGCTAAATCGATTATTATGAATTTTGGTTTGGAGATAGATGGTACCCTGGATACGATGATTAGCTAGTTTTTCTGGCGAAAAAATATAGGCAGCGGGATAAAGTGAGGGATAAACATTATATGATACATGATTACATCATCCAATTTACTGCAAACTTTAGACAATAATTGCTTATAATTTCGAAGTTTTAGTAAGTCTATATCTATCTGTATTGACTAACATCCTGAAATAGATAAATTAATAGTAATTGATGTAAAAAGTATTCCTGTGTCGATCAACAACCAGAATTGGTTGACAAAATCAATAATAAAGCGAGCGAAGCCGCGGATAAAAGCTATTATATTAATAATTGCTGGAATTATCAACTTTTACAGTATATTTTTGTTGTCTAGGTAGTCCGCTTTCCCGAATAGTAATAGAAGGACTTGTAAAAGAAAACAGTTTTTTTTATCGTCAAACAAATCCGTTGGGCTACAGCTAGGGATAATTAAATCCGGAACGGCTGTAACAATCAATTGAGATCTACGAACACATAGAGAATCACAAAGGGCATAGTTAGTTACAGTGTCTAATGCTAACAACGGTCATCACGCGCCGGCGAACGCGACTCGATGTAACCTGAATTGTCTATTTTCCTTCGCAACCTACGAACTACGTTACAAATGTAAAAGGATACATTTTAAAAGCTCTGTGTAACATACAATTCCTTTTTAGTACCTGTATTTAACCAAAGTGATATATCAGTGGAAAGTGATCATTTAACTTCGGAACGAAAGGTTTTTTGTTTCGCTGTACGCGCGTTTTATTACTCAACTACAGCAAAGTGAAAACGAAGAAAGTACATCACACTCTATACATTTAGTATGTAACTTTTATATTAATGCCTTTCATTTTCATGTTCAGAAGTTGCTCGAAAAGTTATGACATGCTCTACTTGGAAACTTAAAAAAATACCTTGAGACACTTTTAAATATTTAAAAAACGACTTGAAATTTTAGCATCGTAATCATTTGAATAGAAGAAAATAGTGAAATAACGAGAATAAAAGTTATAATCTGTTATTTTATTAATTTTCGATTTTTTTAATTTTCAACCACCTCTTAAATGTTTTTATTTGAGCTGTGTTTTAGAGGTGGCTCTTAAAACATGATAAATTAACATATTTTCGTAAGAGACTAAAACCAAAAAAAAAACATTTTTTGGTTGTCTTTATTATTAGTCGAAAAGGTTTCAAATATATATTTAAAAAAATCGTGCCTAATTTTAGCTTTTAATTTTAAAATTAACCCGGCCCCCGTGGTAGCTAAAATTTGAAATGGAAAGAACACGGACAACGCTCCGTTATTACTTTGATAGTTTTAAATCGTGAACAAATTAACGAATTATATCGACACATATATATTCTTGTAGGAAATTTAACGTTTTATAAAAAAGGTATCTTCGGATTTATTGCTAATTGGACTGGTTAAAAAGTTATTCGAGGTCAAATTCGAAATTCTAGTCAATTCTATGGTTTTATTTTTTATTATCGTCGTGGTTTATCATAGAAGAGTGTAAAAATGGTTACAATTCATATTCAAGAGTGTCAAACGCTAAATCTAACTGTATACCAAAACTTATTACACGACAGATGTGAAACTATACATCTCTCGCTCTCTTAGCCGCCTCGAGTCGACTTTACCCAAACGAGCGTCACACAAAAAGGTTGCGAAACAGAATGTCAATGCTTTTTCATTAGAAGTTTCACTTCAAAATGTACAGGCATATTTTAAATCATTAACAAAAGCGTTTTCTGTCCGCAAAACGCAACTCGAAGCACGTCTGTAGAACTCTGTACTGTGGGACCAGTAGCGGAAAAAAATACAAACAGGAAAATTATCGTCTGTTCCGAAACTCCAAACGGCGAAAGATGTGGGTCGACGATAACGTAAAAGGTTTTGATAATAATCTTAATGATACACTTCGACATTTTCTTGATGTTCTCTGTATTCATTTTTTTTTTTCGGTTCTCACAAGTTGTAGGTACAATTTCGATAGGAAATATTACTTCCATCGACCAGTTTTGTTCGTGGAAAAGATCTCGGATATTTTCGATGTTCGACGATATATACATAAGATATCCTCGATTTCCTTGACACGTTTTCGATGGTCATTCACTTTGGGATAAAATGTTTCCTACTTTTTTGAATTAAGGGCTAAATGAAATTGGGCTTATAATAAAACATGACAGGACCTATGGAATAAATGAATTAGTTTTGACATGTATATATTGTAATATTTATATCTGTTAGTAATAAATGTTACAATACACACACTCGACATTAGCGAAATTTCTTCCATAAGCAGATGCCATAATAAAAAATATATATATTGTATACTCCACTCAGCTAACGTGTGCTATTTCCTTGCCTAAATCGCAATTTTGTTCTTAGTATTAAAAAGCTAATAAATTGAGATTAAGTTTGTAAATAATCACTATAAGTACACGTTAAGTAAATAACTTACGGACCTGTAGGTTGAAGGGAACAGAGTAAACAAACCGTAAGTTTCAATTAAAAACTTTATTGTTTCTTAGAAGGTATCCAAAACTTAAGCTTCACTTAGACGTTAATTATACTCTGCATAAAGAAATAATTATATTTGAATTAAAATATTTTTATATTAACTGTAAGAAATCTAAGAATAACCTTAAGCTACGTAAAAATATAGAATAACATTTGTCTGTGATTTAATATGTAATATACAGTTTTATATTATCATAAATTTGTATACAAATGTAAATTATAATGTTAATTACAATGCAAATATTTTCAAGGGAAATTCTGAACAATTCAGAATATAATTGAATAAAAACTGTATAACTAAATAAAGGGAGACAGAAGTACACCACTTTGAAATAACAGTTATATATATATATATTAATATTGAAGCGATGATAGTTCAATGGTAGCGTGTACGGAAGTCGAGTCAATCTACGTGATTTCGAATCCACCTGCACTAAATCTGAGCTTTTGTTTAGTGAAAACTTCGTGAGGAATCCATGTTATGGGGGTAAAGTTTTTCTAATGCCCAACTGGCTAGTTACCACCCTTTTTTTTGTTAATATGGTGTTTAAAATCCCTGCCTTTACGGACTTCCTCAACGCAACGCACAAACGTTTCACCCGGGCTGAGGTCAAAGGCGGGAGGAGCATGTGGCGAGTCATTGGGTGCTTATCACCCAACACTACCCACTAAAACGCATCATGACGTCACTTCAAACTTCCGTGTTGCCAGAAACTAAGGACAGCTTTCACAATACGTTTTTTTTATGTTTCGCAGCAAAGTGACTGTACTGCACCTGGTGTTAAGTACAGTACAATCCAGAACAGCGGTGACTGACAATGATCCAAAATTCACAATTAGTCACATCTGTCATGCTGGTCTGCTTAGATACGTCTAGTCACTAGCGAAAGTGGCCGTTCTGACTTGCAGTCTTTCCGGCATCTCCTACCTAACCGGTCTGATACGGTACACCCAAACTACTCTACGAACGAATTGTGACGTACGATAATTGCATACGAACGCCAAGGAACTGTACATCACTGCAATGGTAAAGGGCTGCACTTAAAATTACCCCTCAACGCAGACCCTGTGTATGGAGGCCTAAGAACATATCCAAGTTTCTGGCTACCGGTTCGTCTAGCACGAGATGGGTGCTCCGCGTTGAGCTCCCTCCATCGCTTCGCCGTCTCTTTCTCGGACATAATATACTCGCAGAAAGAGACGACCGAGTTCCATCCGTCCTCACTCTCGTCCATTCGTCCAGCACCTTGACGACGGCTTCGAGCGAGAGATCTGTTCTTACTGTTACGGTCAGAACGCGGGACGGAGTGCTAACGTGGGCTAGATACCACCCTTAAGTCGTAAATTTGCCGACACATTCCTATAGGTGTGTTTTGGTAGTCGTACTTGAGGCCCCTTCCTCCACTAGGCTTAGCGTGTCCACCACCTTGGATTACTCACAGCGTCGCTTACATCAAGTGAGATTGTAGCCATAAAGACAACCCTATAAAGTATAGAAAAATAATATACATATAAATTATTTTGTTTTATTTTCGCTTTTTTTATATCATGGTTCATAACGTTTGTCTATGTTGCGATTGTAATATTTTTATTTCCGGAAAAACCGCTTAATAATTCTTAAGAAGTTTCCACTTAAAATACTACAATCTTTCTAAAAAATCCTAGCACGACGCAACAGCCTTTGCGAATACCGATCACATATCGTATTAAATTCCTTATAACTACACTTGCAGATTGATTTTTTATTCCAACGTTTGTTCCACACGCCTCACGAGTGAATTGTTTCTATCCCTTCTTATTTTTGAAGGATAAAGGTGCGGTATGGGAAGTCGTTTTGAGTGAATTATTAGCTCGATACGGAACTTTTACACGTTGATGTAACGACTTAGTTTTTAAATTAAAAAAAAAATCTTAGTAGGTAGGTATTTAGCCACAATCTCAGTTGACGGTAAGTGAAGATGTGTTGCACGATGGTGGGCACGTAAAGCCCAATAAAGGAACATGCTATCCAGTTCAATTACTGGAACACATGTAAAAGTATTTAATGGTAGATTTTTAAGTAGATGGTGGTAGGTAACAGTCGGGTATTAGCATATCCCGAACTACGATGTTTGTATCACCCAAAGCTCAGTCTCATTGCAGGGATTCTAAACCACCTTCATTGATGCGGCAACCAAGCATGCTACCACCATAGATGTAATTAAAAACGGGCTACCTCTGAACATATAAATTATTATGTATTATTATGTATTTTAAACAAAAAAAAAAAACATTTTTAATTGCTATGCGCGCGATTTTCTCGCTCGGATTGAAATTATATTTGGTAATATTAAAAGGCCATGTTTTAATTTTATACACATATTATTATGTTTTCTACATACCTACTGAAATACAGTTATTTTTTATAGTTAAGATTTAGCGTTATTGTGACAATCTCACCTGATGACAAGTGAAGATATGGCCCTAAACGGTGGACACGTTAAGCCTAGCGGAGGGAGTGTTTTAATGTATATAGAAATTTATATACTGTTAAGTTTTATATTATATTCCATATCCTTGAGGATTTTCATCTTGGGATATAATATATGTCTATGTATCATATCATTGTATCAACATTTAATAAAACAATATTAGATATTATAATGTTTCCAAGCAAATAGTAAAAAAAAAAAACAATAAACCTGCTTATGTAGATTATTTCATCAATGTCAAGTGAGAATAGCCATTAAAGCAATGAAAACAAAGTGACTTTCCGACTCAGAATAATCATTTGCGAATCACACATATAATTCTCTTGACTGGGATACGAAGACACAATCCTCGTAAAGAAGACTCCGCCTAAACCAGCCTTGAGCTCATTTGTATAGAAATGACTAGCTTTTATCTGCAGCTTCGCTCGCATTAATATTATTTTATTTAATCAAACCGGATAACGCAATAAAAAGTTTCATACATAGTTTATCGCTCTTTTTAATCCACTTCCAATAAGTTTTACGCAAGAAAAAGTGGCCTATCACCATCTCCACGTACCAATTTATATCTATACCAGATTTATCATAATTGATTCAGCGGTTTAGGCGTAAAAGTGTAACAAACAAACAGAGAGACTCACTTTCACAGTTAAAATATTAGTAAAGATTTAAGTGTAGCCAAAATATTGTTAAAATATATTTTTATTAATTTAGAATAGAAACGAGATGTGAAATTAAATTTTGAGCTTCGTAGAGGTCTCACACGACCTGTAAGATAAACCAGCAAAGTGCTCATAAAGCGTTTAAAAAACCTCCAAGCGATTATCAACCGAATTTCGGTAGTTTTAGAATATTATTTTCATCTTCCTAACGTTATGGTGTTTTAAGAAAATTGAGGTTTTACGTCCCTTTGTGTTTCATGAAAAGGGTCTGGAATTTTATTTCCCCGGAAAATAGACTTTCGGGGTCACTTATTGGTCAATAAAAGACTGTTGGTATCTCGCTTACCTCTATTGAAAATGATATCTTAAGAAATTTCTTTTTGGTGTCGTAATCGAAACAAATGGAACTTCACGCTTACCTCGCTAGAGTTAGGCAGTTTATTAGTTAGAAAATATCTTTGAGCCGAAAGGTGGAAATTGTGGGTAGTGTTTGGTGATTAGGACCCGATGAGTCACCACGCGCCCCTCTTACCCTGGCCTAAGCTAGGGTAATGTAAAACTCCATAAAGAATGAGATTTGAAAAATCACATTAATAAAAAAGGGTGGAGGCTAGCGAGGCGTGCGTTAGAAAAATAGCTCCGACCATGTGTTCTTTTACCGAAAACTCGGCCAGGGGTTCGAACACGAATTGCTTAAATTCAGTTTACCTTCAACAAATAATACTCAAACTTAATCAATTAAACCTAGCAGTATTACATCGATATACTACGTGCAGATATTGACAGTGTTACACCCCAAGTATTTACTTAACGAACTTCAATTGAGTTATCTGTCGAGTGTTTGAGATTGTGTTATCAAGTTTGGAATGAGTGACTATTGTCATAGGCCTGCGTGGAAAGCCGATGGCTAAAAAGTTTACAGCATCGTTAATCTAGTTCTGTGCATTAATCGGAAGTTCTGTGTAATATCGATTTTGAATTTTAGTTTACATCTAGGTGGGTATATATATATATATATAAATAAATGAATCGCTGAAATGTATGTACGAGCATAACTTCCGAACGACTGCACCAAATTGAATAGTTCTTATTCTATTCTTTATTATCAGTACAAACTCGGTATAAAAAAATAAACTGTTCTTTTTACAAATGTCATAATATGAAAAGTACTGATAGCTCAGTTGATAGAGTGTACGGACGCCGCGTTAAGGTATATCAGTTCGAATCCACCTATATTTAAATTTCGTATAATTATAAGATTTTAATAATTCATTGGATTTATAAAGAAGTTGCATTCAATAACCAAAATAAATGAAGAACGGAAACGATATTAGATATAGCCAGTTCTATTGATCTTAACGAATTCAAGTTAGCAGATTGATTAGGGTTGATTATAGCTAACCAAAGGTAAAAATAAATAGAAATTGTACAAACCGTTTTCGAGTTAGTGAGAATAAAGAACATTGATTTTAGGTGACACGAAGTTCACCGGGACAGCTAGTTTAAAATAAAACACGTTTAAACACAAGAATTAAACGTCACTTGTAACAATGAGATCTGTACTATTTATAAATTATATTATTATTTATTTATTAATAATAATAATAATATAATAAAAACTTTATTTCGCCTAGTTATATAACCAAACAACATATTTATTGTTAGTATAGAAATTCTTAACCTAGTGTTATACCGCTTCCAACTATCTAAATATTTTATTATTGACATAAGCATACCTATGGAATTATATAATTATTAACAGGCATCCATGGACAATAAAATGCAAAATTTCATGGATACTGTTTTTTTTTCAATAGAGAAACGACATGCTGTTTAACTCCGATATTTATAATCGAATATAATATATCAAACGCACAGATTATATAAATATTTTCAATCAATGAAATGTATATTAAATATCACTTTATTTATTAAGTATAAAATTAAAAAAAAAACTTTAAATTTAAGTATTGAATAAAGGTATATTTTGTATTTGGAATATTAAAAAAGTTATATATAGCAAATATAACAATTAGAATAATTTAAAATTATTCTCTTATCATGAACTATGATATATATTATCGGATGACGCCATTATTTAAACGTCTGGGTATGTTTGTAAAACAATAAAGTTGTAACATGCTTATCAATGTATTGAATCGACTAAAACTTCTTTATAACAACATCAAGTGTTATAGAAATTCGGATCAGTAAGGCATTAGGACGTCACTAATTGTGAGTTGTACTCGAACTGTCAAAAATAAAATAATTGTCTGATAGTGGTATAGTATTATTGGTAACTTAATTATATTATTTAATTAGATAAATACACGTCTCAGCGTATATGTACATACAGTTTATTGGATAACAAAAGGACTACCTAATCTGCTAGTTAGTACATCAAGAGTGTTATCTGGACTACCTCTGATACGAAGCAGTTTGCTGACACATGATAGCGTAAAAGTCTCGCAGTCAGAACACACCTATAGATATCCGGCGACAGGTAATCAACTTGAGGGCAGTAGCTAGCCAGGTGGGCTAAGAAAAAGCTCTACCACCATGCTATGCTTTCATCACGATGTTTTCCTTCATCGAAAACTCAAGCTCACTATAGGTGGATTCGAACTCACGTCCCTTGGCGCAGATTGCGTATTGCAAATGCTCGGACTGTATTTGTGAGTCAGTATAATTGTGTTGTGTGTGCATGCGAGTGCATAAGCTAGATGTCAAAATAATTTACAAGGAAAACATTGCAAAACACTTTATTTTCCAATAGAACCTACTAATAAAATTAGTGCAGACCAATGACGTGCTACTAAAATCGATCCAGAATAAAACTTACATTTAAAAAGAGACGTACTTTGGTTTTTGGGCTTTGGGCGGGATCTGATCTGTCATGTTGTGATTTTTATTTTTATTTATGAAAGTGAGTTAGTTTTTTACGCATTCACGCCTAAACCGCTAATTCGATTATAATGAATTTTAGTATAAAGATAGGTAGGAACCTGGCAACGGTGATAGGCTACTTTTTCTCACGAAAATCTTATCAGAAGTGGGGTAAAGTGAGGAATAAACTTTGTGTAAAAGTTTTTATGGCGTCATTAGATTTGTTGTTGTAAAGTCTATAATTAATCATTTTTTTAATCTAAATATGACTTTACTGTATCAAAACTGGGCAGTAAATATGTGAAAGGCACCGACCTTGTTCAATTTATTCTACCGATCCGCAAATTTACTGTATACACTATGAAGTGTTTTTGTATTGAGCTTTCAAGCAAATGTTGCTATTAAGACGCCATCTTTATAACGGTTGTTTGTCAACGCTGATACAATGCGTGTAATTAAACGAGCAGATAGTAACGTCCCTACGGCGCCGGGCGGTCCAATAAATACTAGCGACATATCCGATTATGGTTATCCGCCGGATATATTTTTATGTTCCCATTCGAAAACTCTTTTATTTAATGTACCGTACGGATTAAATGCCGTAGAAGTAACAGTACAATTCGATTATTACGACTCCCATTTTAACGATGAATTCACTGTTTTTTCCTTCACATTTTTTCGGCATGGGAGAAGAACTGAAAACTGCAATTTAGGCAAATTCATTTTTCACCATTAACGCAACACCCAAAACAAGCCCCATATTACGGTTTAACAAACATTTTCATATCTTCTCCCATTTCAAAAACATTAACTTTTTATATTCCAAATAGAAAAATAATGAAATACAAACTAAAGCACTAAATGGTAGAAATATATATAACCAATTCACAAAATGAACTAAAACCTAAGTTTTAAGATCAATACAGAATTGAAAGATTTAAAAAACAAATTCTTAAATTTTTACTTCGACTCATTTTTTTATAATAATCCTTACCATGTTCAAGAAAAACTAAATAAGTTGCGATATTAAATTTAGGTATTATAAATTATAAATATCGTCAGGGTATAAAATACAAGAACTGTACTTACTTAACCTACATTTATTCTATCACACAGTAAAACTAAATTATTACTCTAAATGTATATCTAACTCGCGTATACTTACAATATGCGGTTATAGAAACATTAGATGAGTAATTTTTTTTTTCATCTTTTTGGTAATCGAGATAATATTTAGTTTGTTTATGCATAAAAGAAAAGGTAATCAGACTCAAAGGAAATATAATTAATGACACAGTAAAAATCATGGCGCATAGTGATAGGGTTTTTTCCACCTAGTTATGTACCACACTTAAGTTCAAAATCTGTAGCCAAATACCTATATGTTTTATCCGACAGTTGCATTTGACATTTAATCTCTCCATTAGCCATAACGTGACCACCATCTTGGGCTACATCGTTACATAACATAAGGTGAGGTAATGGCCATAACGCTAATCCTAAAATGTTTTTAAAAAACCATCTTTCATTTAACACTATGCGAAAAAATATGAAAAAACCATAAATAAGAATTTTCTTGAATCTAGAAAATTTGAGTTATTTAGTTTTCCACCTACGTCGATGATATATATTATTCGTAAGTATACGACGCACGTATTGTACGTTCAGAACTATGTTAATAACTATCTTGAATATAGTTATAAGTTCTCAGTGACACGTAAGAAGCGATGATAGCTCAGTTGGTAGTGTGTACGGACGCCGCGTCAAAGGATGTGAGTTCGAATCTACCTACAACGAACTTGAACCTTCGTAGAATGAAAACATCGTAATGTAACCTTAGCATGTTGCTAGGGTTTCTTCTAATACCCACCTGGTTAGCTACCACCCTCAAGTTCACCTAAAAATCAAGTAAGATTGTGGGCTTAACACTCAGCCTAACAAGTATAATAAAAAAGCAATACTAACCAACTTCGTGGTGTCGATATGGCTGTCAATAATATGTGTATCATAAAAATTCATCGTTAAGATTTTTCCCTTTGCAAAAGGACTACAAAATACTATGCTACATTTAATTGTGTAGTTCAAACTGAGATTGAAACTACACTAGTGTTGTACCAACAGTTTTTCATGGTACAATGAGCGTACCTCACCCCAATTTATGTTCAAAAGCTTTGAACACTACAAAGGCGAACAATACATGTCGTAAATACTAATTTCCCGTAACGTCACTTTGATAAGGGTCACCAACGCTTCTAGGCTATATTGCGATATCACATCAGACGCCAAATATTAACATGGTAACCTACGCTCAAATATATAATATTTGTCCCAAATACTATGTATTTTCATATGGTAATATTTTAGGTAATACCGTTAGGCTTTATATAGCACTCATAAAGCACATTTCCGATTTTCCGGAAGGTAAGTTCAAACATCATGTCAAGCGGGCTTCGATGTCAAAAGTCTATTACAGAGTGGATCAATATGTGATATGATGGTGATGCCTGAAATTCACACCCCTTTTTGTGCATCCGCTAAAACCTGTTTTAAATGTATTCAAATATTTTCATTTTATTATATATTTGCCAACCTTAAAGAATATATAATCAAATTGAGTTTCTTGCCGGTTCTTCTCAATGACTGGGTTATTTACCGAAACTGTACCGGTGGTAGTTTTGACTTTCATAAGTCCATAATTGAATAAAGTTTTTTTATTTGATTTAATTTATGGAATTATTTTAAGAGAAACAAAGTAAATACAGTTTATTGTTAAACCAACGATATACATGTTTAGTTTAATATTTAGCTATAACAATTACGGGACTAATAACGGGAAAGTAAGACGGTATGCATTTTTACCGGACGCGAAAAAAGACTTGTATACATTGCTATCCTTCGTCTAAAATATAGATATTTCTTTTTGATTATATAGAAGAATATATTTTATTTCATTAAAAAAAATGCTGTCTTCATGACTCCGTTCGCCTGGAACTAAAATCTTATTTAATCATTTTCATAAAAAAAATGTTATATAGCCTAATGTAGCATTATAATGCTGAAAGAGTTTTTTAAATCGGTCCAGTAGTTCTTGAGTTTATTCGTTACAAATAAAACTACAAAAATTCAAATGATTCCTCTTTATAATATTAGTTTAGATATCGAATTAACATTGAAAATAGTAATCATTATGAATGCACTGTGATCCCGTGATCTTTAGAAGTTTTGTTTGTGAAGTTTATACTACATCGCATATTTTCTGTTGTTTGAATGCAATTGATGTATCAATTGGTACACGACATAATCCTTGAACACCGACGTGATACGTATCCTTAAGTGTTACAATTGATACAAAATCATCATGCGACTTTCGGAGTGCATAGGCCATATCTACATATCTGCTTATTTATTGTGTCATTGGTTAAAATGATCTGTGATTTCTCTATACTGTAATAACTTTGACTACTTCTGCTGTCTCCATAAGAAATATGATTCAATTTATATTGGTTGGGTAAACCGTACATTTCTAAATAATAACTAGGTAATTTAAGTTACACTGGCTGCCTATAAAGGTTTCACTGTAGAGAAGTAGGTAAACCAAATTGATACTTCTTCGTATGCAATCAGAAAAGTAATTTGAAATTTCGGTATATAGCAAATCAATTATGATATTAATTGAAACTTTTTATATGATATTTTTTAAAGTTTTATTTATATTTATAAATTCCTGTCAATAGACAATATGCTATAAGTGTTAAGTCATTTTAATTGACAAACTTTATTGCTAAATATAAAGCTCTTTTTAAATAATGACATTTTTATAATAAAGGTTTAGCGTTATGACCATAATCCCACCTGGTCTTAAGTGACGATGTAGCACAATATACTGGACACGATAAGCCTAAGGGACTGGCTCTCAAGTGCAATCGCCTTAACACATTTATAGGTATTAGGCGGAAGATATTCAACTTGAGGGTGGTAGCTAGTCAGACGGGTATTAGAATAAAACCCTACCACCGTGCTCTGGTTTCATCAAGATGTTTTCCTTCACCGAAACCTCAAACTCACTGTAGGTGAATTCGAACCCAAGTCCTTTGACGCGACGTTCGTACACACTACCAACTGAGCTATCATTACTTCATTTGGCTATGTAGACAATTTCACTAATGTCAAGTGTGAATAACCACACCATTCACCAACACAAATTAACATCTAGACTGAAAACAATTAGTTGTAGATCATACAAATAATAATTGTGCTCTACGGGACTCAAACCTACAGCATTTCGACGCGGCGGATGCAACGAGGCAACTGCTTTAATAGCTAAGTCAACCGTACAGTCACTTATCAAACTTTTCTGAAAATAAAAACAAAATTAAAAACTTTTTTCCACCTCATCTATCATCACTTCGCCCGAGACGTAAACTTGCTTTTTTCTATATTGCGCAACATAGCGTTACTCGAATCACCGAAATTCACTGTCAGTCTCCGCTGTCATGCTGAACTGCTTAGATACCTTTTCATGGCTCTTTTGAAGGATTCTATGTCGTAGGAAGGTGGGAACACGCTGACGGAAAGACGGTTCCATAGTTCCACAATACGATAAAAATATGAATTAGCACACTTTTTAGTTCGCGATTTAATAGGGGCCGCCGTGAAGCTGTGACACAGAAGTCGAGTTCGCGCGTGGCGGCATACAAAGTAGATTTCGCGATAATCCTAATGCAATCATACAAGCATGTATGGAAGTAATTTTATGAAATATTGGATATCAATCGTCATATGATAATGTCGAGTTTTTTTTATTTTTGATTTAGCTTCTATTATGGAAACTGTAATATATTGCATGTAATGTATAGATCGAGGGATCTATTAAATCTGATAAATAAATAAAGTAACTTTGCATTTTACGCAAAATTAACGTCAAACAAACGTAAAGTTTTCAATGTTTAAAACATTCAACTTGTTTCTTATTAAGTTCTATCCCAACTGGGCTCTAGAAACCGGGTGTAATTATCCGGTAAATCGCCTCAAGCGACCCGGTTCAAAAGTAACACCCGGTACTTTTAATGATTCGCAGTTTGTGAACATAAAATGAATGTGAAAGTAAGTTTTGGTCATGTTATGTAAATCAGTTTTATGTTATAGTTTCTTATTAAACTAGTTGTTTTGGCGTCTTAATAGTTGGTGTCGTAAATCGACTGAGAGAGAAAAAATACTGGACAATGTGTGCTAACATGTGTTTGTATGTACGTATGTATATTAAACCAAAAATAAGCTCTTAATATTCCTATCAACATATTTGTTATAGAAATAGTATTTTTGCAGTTTTTGCAAAAAAAATCTTTAAAAGATATAGAGTTACTACCAAAATCAATGCATATTTTTGTAAAAAATTAAATGCTCTACAAAAAAGTCTGTTATGTTATTTTCGATAAATTCTGTCCTTCAAAAAATTATTTAGGGATATCATTCTATATCACATTATTTTATATTAGCTTAATCTATTTATAAAATAATATAGTCTTCTATAGTCGAAGCGATGATAGCTCAGTTGTAGCATGTAGGAACGCCACGTCAAGGGATATAAGTTCGAACCTAACCACATACCATGAACTTTCGGTGAAGGAAAACATCGTGAAGAAACAATATAGTGGTAGTGCTTTTTCTAATACGCGCCTGGCTATCTATCACCTTAAAGTTGAAAATTTGCCGCCCAACACCAAAAGATGTGTTCCGGCAGTTGCACTTGAGATCTAGTTACTCCAAAATAAAGGTCGACAACACAACTGCAATTCCCCTAGTGAGTGTTGTGGGTGCCCATGGGCGGCGGTGAACACTTAGCTGACTCGCTTGCTCGTTTGCTCCCTATGTCTTAAAAAAAGTATTATATTCTGCGTAAATATGCTGGTATTATTTATTTATATACGTTCAAATTGTAAGCAGTACAGAACCGATTAACAGTAATTGTGTAGTGATCGGAATAAGGCGTTTGTTTGATTGTCGGAGATAAATTTTAATTCAATTGCTGCGTGGGCTAACGGGGTCGGAATGAACGTGACCTCGTATATACTAAACTTATTATCATATTAAACGGGTTGTTTGCTATGATTTTAATATTATATTTTACTATGACTTTCAATACGTTTGTTTTACTGTTTGATTGTTTGCGTGATACATATTTAGGCATGTTACACGAAAAGCGATTTCGATTTCGTTCGTGTGGAACTGAGAATTTGTTGTTACTATTTTATCACAAAAACCAAGTTTTCATTTTGAAAATAAAAGTTGCCTAAGTTACTCCTTATTAAATCAACTAACTGCCAGCGAAAGTCTTGTGAAAAGTTCTTTCAGCCGTTTCAGAGATTAGGCGGAACAATCGGACAGACAGTCAAAGAAAAATCATATAAATACTGCCATATATACTTCCATATTCTTTTCGTAAATAGCTGGAATTTTGACAAAAAACAGACACTTTAATGTTATTTCCTTGTATATATAATTTATTGTATTGAATTATTAAAAAAAGTCATGCTGAAAATAATATTTTCTTGCTCTTTAGCCTCCTATTCACAAGGTGCACTCAGAAAAGTACCCTAGAGTTATCTATGATTTCTTAATTTTATTATCTTCTGCAAATTAGGCTTAATGATTTTCCTTTCTGCTTATGACCCTGGTCAAGATATTAGGTCGAAATTTAGTAATGTTATGAGTTTTTGCCTGCGACTTTACACGCGTTAATATTGATTTTATGAAACAAATGATAACTCAGTTCATAGTGTGTTAGCTTAAGCATTCGATGAAAGAAAACATCGTGTTGAAACCATAACATTTTTTCTATTGCCCGGCTAGCTAGGTACCAGTCTCAAGTTTTCCGGAAGTTGCTCTTGAGAGCCAGTCCTCCACTGAGTTTAGCGTGTCCCACTTTCTGGCCCACATCATCGCTTTACATTAGCTGAGATTGTGGCCATAACTCTAAACCTTAACCTACTTGCCTTAAAAACCACTATGGAGAAATAATAAAAAAAAAACATCAACACATGTTCTAACAGAACCACATATTTATGAATATACATCGATTTGGTTACATGAACTACAAATCATATGGAAATATATATTTACTGAATATTTATTAGTAAATAAACCATTCGAAACGCTTATGTTAGAAAACGCGAGTGGCTCGCTCAATGGTACGAAGAAATCGTAATTATTCCAATTAGCTCAACGCAATTACATTAAAATGGCCGGCATGACACATTAGTTTTACGCACGCTATTTTATATGATTAAATAATACGTCGCGGCATATGTTGACTAGCTTATTTTATTTAAAAACTTGCTTTTACCAGCGGCTTCTGCTTTACTGCGGCTTGCGTTAAAATTTATAAAAAAAAAATCAAATGGATGGCGCATTAAAAAATTGCAAGCAAAGTTTATCACTTTCTTTACTCTACTTTCAATCAGAGATGGACGTAATCGATTACTTTTGTAATTAGATTATTAATCTGATAGAATGTAATCATGATTATATCAATCTTGATTACATGCAATCAGGATTACATTTAATCATGATTTATGTGTAATCATTACTCACGATTAAAATAATCCGTAATCAAGATTATACGATTATTTGTATTCAACATTTTAGTAGTAGTTTATGTCGCTATCAAATAAAAGACCGTAGGTATTAAATCACGAATATGTTTATTACATGAAGTAAAACACTTTACGTAAGTATATAAATAAATAACCATTTTTTGTATCTTTATGACTGCAAAACTCAAAAAGTAGTCGATCAATGGAATAAAATTTTGAAGTTATTGCATTTTTACCAAAACGTTATTTTATAACTATGAGTATTATTTGATTATTAGATGAAATTAGTGCTATTTAAATCCAATTTAAGTTGCATATGAATAATTTCAAACATACCTGTAACACTAAAATTCATTGATTGTAATGATTAATCTCTTATAATCGGAATAAATTTAAATTGATGACAAAGCTGAATACAAATAAAATTGATTTACACCATAAAACTATGTCTTGATTCTACATTATTATTTTGACATTAATCAACAAAAGTAATCAATATTACGATTAAAGATAAATATTCAAAGGAATGATGGCTCAATTAGTAGTGTGTATGAACATCTTGTCAATGGATATGAGATCGAATCCCTGCAATGATCGTGAGCTTTCAATGAATGAAAACATCGTAACGAAACCATGGCTGCAATCAAAGGTTTTTCTAATGCTCGACTGTCTAGCTACCTCTCAAGTTGAAAATCTGCCGCCAAATACCTAGAGGATTGTTCCGGCAGTTGAACTTGGAAGCCAGTTCTCCAATTAGCGTGTCCACAATTTCGACCCACATCGTCACTTTACATCATCAGCTTCACTTAACTTCATATAATAGATCGTATCCCTAATTTGATAACGTTTCTAGCAAAAAAATAAAAATAAATCCTTAATAAAGTTATATATAACGGTTTTTAGATATCTCTACGTAAAATCATACGGTAACATATTATTCAGTAATATTAAGCTATCTTCTAAGAAACCAAATGTTCACTTAATAATATCTATTACTCACAACCTCTACGCCATAATAGATAATTTCTTTACACAAAACTAAACCCTCGTGCGGTGGTTTCGTGTTATTTCAGTTATTACCCCAAATTGACCTTTTGGGGGTATAATAAATATTTAATTCGATCGTGACCAGGGTAATTTGTGACTTTATTTAATTTTATTCCACGCTAATAACTGGAACCATATTTTTACTTTTATATTTATTATATTGTGCTCATAACAAAATTGCTATAAGGTATATTTTCAACGTTACAATCATATATAGCGGGTAATATACGACTTTATATTATGGGCAATAAATAAATAACTTTTTTGATAACATAACATAGCATATTTTGAGTTATACATTTATGTTGCATGCAATGAGTTACTATCGCAGGGATTTTTTTAAACATATTTGGGATATAGCAATAAAAAAAATATTTGTTGAATAGTTGACTGTTTCTACAATCCTTAGCAGAAAGACTAAACAATAAATTTACGGAATGACATTCTAAATACTAAATCGACAACATTTTACTAAAACCCGAAATCAAAGTATTTTAAAAACATCTTTACACTTCTTGTTGTTTGAGGTCTGCGCAATATGTTTTCTTCTTCCATAAATCTCTATCAGTTGCCATCTCTTCATTCGATACCTTTTCTTTCATTTTATTCCTTACACAATGTATCCACCTTTTCCTTGGCCTTCCTTTCCATCCTTCGACATTTATATCCATTACTTTTCTGATCACATACGTTTCTACTCTTCTCACGACATGTACATAACAAGACAAACGGTTCACTTTCAACTTCTCTACGACTGGCGCCACTTTCAAACTCCCTCTAATATACTCACACTTCTCCATCTCTCTCATCTCCATCCATCCTCATCCATCATCCATCTTCTTACTAACCCAGTACACCGACCTATACAATATGACAGATTTTTTAATGAACTTATATTTTCTGTTGTACGTCTCAATTATCAGTTATGAAATTAATATGTAGGTTGTGTTTAAATTGTATATACATATTATGTGAATTTAAAAAATTAAATAAACTATGATTATGATCCTATATATTTCTTTTTTACGCTAACAATTGTAAAAAAGGCAACTCGAATGGAAGGGCAGATATTCTTTTTTTTATAGGAGCTTTAAGTATTATCATGAAGAAACATCGAGCTTTAACTAAAGCTCTGTGAAATTTCAAGGCTAACCAATGATAGTGGTTGTTGAATCAAAATTACACATGTAAGACGGAAGAGTGAAGTAACTAAAAATGGATAATACATAAATTGATTTACAAACAGTTTTCTTCGTTTAATTATGTCTAGTACTTCGTTTACGTGACATTTAGTTTTCTATACCTTCGAGTTCTGTACTTTTTCGGGGATGAAGATTACCCTTAGCCCATTACTGGAACCCTGACAACGTATATGCCAAACTTCATGATGATTGGTTACGAAATTAAACATAGACGGATCCTTCTCGCTTTATATTATTTACCTTTTCACGCAGCTCTTAAACGTCGTAGCTTGATGATAAATAGCTTATAACTTTGTTACATGATGGGGCTGTCAATTGCGAAAAGAATTCATCAAATCTGACAGGTAGTTCCAGAGATTAGTGCGTTCAAACAATCTAACTTTTTAGCTTTATTAAACTGGTATAGATTTCCCTGACAAGCATGGCTTAGTGCATGTAATGTAATAATGTTGTATAAATTTTTATCACGGTCGTGTAATAGTTAACTGACGCTGTCGATGCCTGCAACTAATGCAGCACGTGATATATTTTATAACTAGATATACGTGACATATTCCATGTGGAATTCTATTAGATTTTACTTACAAATAATACATTCACCGTACCTGGATTAACTGAGCAATTCGCAAATCCGTGTGATAAAAAGGTTATTATAATACTGATGCCGTAATAAAAAATTGCCATCCAATTTGTTCAGTCTGATATCAACATCATTACATTTTTGAAACAAAATTTGTTTATAGCATGGTACGAATGGAAGATAGACAAATCTAAATGTAAGATTTATCGTCATGACCCTCTCTTTAGTCTGTTTCTAATGTGTAAACGGATTTCCATAGCGCGTTTGCTATTGGCTGTGCCCTGTCATAGGTACGCGCTTATTGGTTAAAAACAGCCAGTACGTGTCAGGTGTTTCGTAGCTTATTACATTTAATATATGAATTAGATGAATTGAACTATGTACGATAAAATATTTATTTTCATAACTAGAAAATATATTAATTACTAAATTTCCTACCATTCCTTCATTCAAAAGTTATCTCTGTACCTCATTCAATTACACTCAGACGCTAATAATTCATTTATTTGTATTTGTTTATAAAAAATATAATACGTTTGCGAATAATAATACACTACGTTAGGAAAATCATTTCGACCGAGTATTTCACGACACTTACAGATTATAGGTATTTGGTGACAGATTTTCAACTTGCGGGTTGTAGTTAGCCAGTAGGGTTTAGAGAAAGCTCTACTACCGTGCTATAGTGACAACACGATGATTTCTTTCACTCAAAGCTCACACCCATTACAAGGATTCGAACACCATTAACGCGGCGTCCATACATGCTACCAACTAAGGCATCGTCGCTTCAAATACTTATTGAGTTTAGTCACTAAAGGAACTTAGGAACCTTAAAACAGTAACAGCGTACTTTTATCATATGTTTATATATGCTATCACATATCCGCCACAGTAATTATACAAAATTAAATCGAAAAAAAAAATGTCAGCGCGAATTGAATTCAAAAACTAAGTAGCCTAAAAATCGGTCGCTGGGGTGATGCGGTGATTGCATGCACGGACCCGCGTCGCCCCAAGAAGGCGACAGACGGCCGTGGGGTTTCAGTGGGTATTCCCGGCGCTTAGCGCTGGGTGAGTCCCACATACCCGTCTCGGTCCCCCTGGGCTGGGAGGAGACGCGTAAATAAATTTCCCCTCGAAAAAAAAGTAGCCTATAACTATTTACTAACATTTCACTTCGCAAGGTCATGACGACACAATTTTCATCGACGGTCGTCGATATCTTGCCGGCCTACTTAAAATGCCCCTACACGCTTCTTCCTATGTACCTAATGTCACAAAAAAAGTGGAAGTATGTTTGCTAGGAGACTATTTCAAATTGCGACGGAGCGAAAAAAATAAGAATTAGCCAAGTTTTTTGTTTGTGGCAAGACGAACAACGCAGTGATATAAGAAATAGGAATAAAGACTGAAAACAATATTAATATTGCTAACTTTTACCTGCGGCTTCGCTCGCGTGAATATCGATTTTGTCAAAAAAATCGGATGAAAGGCTGGAAGAGATATGTGAATGTATTTTTCAATAAAAAAAGGCTATAAAGTAAAAGTAGCCTAAATTACGTAATTAACAAATTTTTAGGAAATTTTTGCTTAACTTACATTAAATTAAATTAGTTACATAATTTCTAGCTAGTTCTAAAATTAATCAGACCGTGGAACACAATACTCAAAGTCATTTTATATAGACACATATAAAAGGAATATAAACGGATTTGAGCATAGCCCTGTCTATGTAAATGACCTCTAATAAGCTCTTTACGATTCTGCAGATGGAACAGTTTAACAGAACCCTCGTTGGAAGTTCAATATCATAATGTTTATATTCCTTAACACTTTTCATTTATTTAGTTACATACTCGTACCAAAACGACGCGCGACTCCACACGTGATTTGAATCGTACCGGAATACTAGGCCGTTATTGTCGCTGTTGGATAAGGTAAGTGTAACTGTAAGAACGTTAACAAGTTTTATTTTTTTCTTTCCTGTAATTCTGTGATAATGGAGTTTTGTAATTGTTTTAAAACCAACCTCCCGATGACCTAGATACTTAAAATTCGGACCATAGCTCGGGAGTGGATGAAAATGTGAAAAACGAATGAATTTTTTTTATGAATAAAAGATAATTTCTTAATTGATTTTTAACTTGAATATATCTCAATTTTAACTGACAGATAAACAGACTATGTCAATATCCTTCGCAGAATCCTAAAAAGTAGAATATAATAACACAAAAAAATATATTGAAGCAAGTTTTTATTACAAACTAAAAAGTAGAAAATAAAAGATTGAAAACGAAAAACATGAGTCACATGTAATACATAACTATAAACTACTACCCATGTTTTTCTACTTTTTGTCCGTTATTAACGTTGTACATTTTTTATTTATTATTTATTTTATTATAGCACCTACCAATGTAGGCAATATCAACAATGTCAAGAAGTGTGAAAGACTTTATGACCACATATAATAAACCAAACTCATAACAATTAATTATTTGTGGATCCTGTCCTGTGCAGCACTCGAAACTCACAGCACTTCTATATTATACATAATAGGTTAGCATTATGGCTACTATCACACTTGATGTTAAGTAACGATATGGCCCAAAATGGTGATTACGTTAAGCCTAGTAGAGAGACTGGCTTCTTCCATTCGACCACTTCTAACGCAGAGCGTCTCGAATTGCCAATAAACAAGTTCTTTCCGATCGACTTGATCCATTGGCATTGCAAAGAGACGTGACATCTATTTGAATTTTCTATCGAATTTACCATGGGGAGTGTTTCGAGAAATTGAACGCATTAATACCTAATGCTGGATTCCGCCACCGTATAACGTGTCATATACTTAAATTTCATCATCACCATTTGTATCAATGGCGAACCAGTCGGTGCGTTTCGTGCGTAATTTTCGCCTCGCTCGAGTACTTTGTGGAACCAACTTGCGTCTTCGGTGTTTCCGGACCGATACTACTTAGGAATCATCAAAAAGAGAGATTACTCTTACCTTAAAGGCTGACAACGCACCTGCGACTCCTTTGATGGGCGGCGCCGACCACTTAAAGTCTGGTGACAAGATTGCTCGTGTGCCCCATTCCATTTAAAAAAATGCCATAATTATTTATCATAAATGAGTTTATTGAAACTCCCAATTGTATTCTTTGATTTAATATAATAGATGCCAGTCGAAGTTGTTTCTCTGTAGGAGCTTATTTTGAAGCATAATTGAGCTATTTCGTCTAACCTGTAATCCGCTAAGTGGGACAGCACCTTTACTGGCTGGAAAATAACATCAAAGTAAAGGTAACAACACACGTGACTGGATTATACTAATTATGTTACGGAACAAACTACGCTAGTTATAAGTTGATTCAACCGTGTGAGCTTATTAAGTTGTTAAATCGAGGTACCTCAATTTGCTTCCGGAAAATTTGTAATAACACTGTACCTAAGTCGATACTGATCATTTAATTTTCCTTAATATAATTTTTGAAGATTTTTGTTGAAGATGTAAGAAGGGGTAATATGTATATATATAAATATATATGAAATGATGTAAAACATATGTTGGTGTGACTTATCAGTAAAATCAACTCATATGCCGAGACGGAAAGCGCGAAGACCTTTTTATGCTGTAATGTGTCTTCTACGTCAACGCTTACCGTCACCGCAAGTCAGCGCATGTCGTTGACTGTGTGAATGGTTTCTAATTATATTCGACCTGTGCCCGCGACTTCGTTCGCGTGGAACTAACAATTATTTAATAATTTTTGTCAATCTCTGTAACTTTTTTCAATACAGTTTTTCTCGTATTGGTGAAAGCGTGATGTCAAATAGCCTAAACTTTTGCTTAATGATTACTCTATCAAAACCAAGAATAATTTTTGAACTCCTATTGGTACTTCCTAAGATATGCGCGTTCAAATAAACAAACTCTTAGACTTTATAACATTAATATTGGTATTTTCGATAATTATTTTAATAATTAAAATATATTGATTTTAATAGCACAACTCTATAATATTTTTACTCCGTATATTAGTTATAAGTTTTTAATCATTACTAATATTATAAATGCGAAAGTGAGTTTTTTTGTATGTTACACTTTCACGCGTAAACCACTGAATTGATTATGATTATTTTTGGTATAAAGATAGATGGGAATGTGGAGACGATGATAGGCTACTTTTGCTCGGGATCAAGTTATTGGAAGAGGGGATAGAGAGAATTTTATAATAATAAAAATTATTGCGTCACCCGATTTGACAAAATCAATATTAACGTGATCAAAGCCGCTGGTAAAATCTACTACTTAATATACGTAAATAATAAAATAGTTACGTTGTAAAAAAACCGAAACGAAGCGACAGAGATAAGCGATACGCCAGCATTTCACTACCATCACACTCGGGGGGCCTATTATAAGTTTGGCTCTTATTTCTAGTGTAATCAAAACGTTTTATTTTCTCCGCTCGCAATTTGAAGATCTCCTCACTTCATTTACAAAACATCGTGGTGTAATTTTTTTAAACGTATTTATAACCTATCAAAAATATATTTTCAAAGACGTTAAAATCAAAAACCATAACAAATTTAGTCTTAAAATATTGTGATATTTAGAATCACTAATATTTTTGATAATAATTTATTTGAACAGGACTAAACTTACAATAGAATGCGTTACAAGTAAACGATATGATATGTATAGATGCGGTTCCCAATATACATAGTGTGTTTCCTAGGTGAAATATCAAAGCTTTTTTTTAACAAACTTGATTGAATGAATGAATACTTTATCGCGCTTTTAATATGTACACAGGCGAGCTTAATGCCATAAGGCATTTTCTTTCAGTTAATCAGCAGTAATGTAGTAGGAAAAGTTACTACCATTATAGGTAGTACAAGTAAAATAATTAGTGAAATAAGTATATAATAGTAAATTTATACTAATATAATATGAATAATTCATAACGAAGAGAATATATAATGAGCAAAATGTAGTCAAAATAAATGAACTCAAAAGTCTGGAAAATTCAAAAGTGCACGCTTGATATTCAATTTCTTGTTTGTTTATTTAATAACATTTAAACCACATCGAATCTGATCGTGAAAAGTAATAGGTTTCTATTCCTAATTATAATGAAGCCTAAGAAAAAAAAAGTCTCGATTAGTAAAGTATTTTAGTCGTTATCGTTATAACATACAGGAACCGCACATACAGACATATGGACATTCAAGACACCACGTTTTTTAAAAGTTTTTTAACTAATTTAAATAACAAAAGTGGCATCAAAATATTATGAATGTTAAAATTAGTATTTTGATTATAAATAGAGATATTTTAAGTTTAATATTCAGTTGTTTTTCCTCAAGTTATAGTAGTCCCTACCTCAACGCTTCGTTTATGAGCCGTGCAATATACGTTTTTACAATTAATATACATATTATACACATATACATATATACATATACATATACATATTTACAAACTTTATAACAGCGAATTATGTTAAATAACATCACTCTAATTCTCGTTTTTTAAGAAAATATCGATGTAGTTGTCATTTAAAACTGGCGATGGTTTTGGCATCTTGAATATGACACGGCAACGTATTTCACAATCATATGGTTATTATTGTTAAGGAGTTTGAGTAAAGTGTTATGCTGTTATCAGGGATCACAAAGGTGTTACTTCGTACACTTCACATCGTTTTATATATAATTTATAGTTTGCGTTATGGCCACCATCTCACCGATGTTAAGTGACGATGTGGCCCAAGATTGTGGATAGGCTAAACAACGTTGGCGAGAATATTTCCACGGCATATTACAACAAAAACATTTTTACGCCGGAATAAAATCATCCCCCGTGAAATTCACCCCTGTAATCCCTGGTCCGGCACTAATACGAAAAATAGAGCATTTTTTTTTGTTCTTTCCTGATAAGAGTGAATGGTATTTGTCTTACCGGGTTCTCTAGGATTTGTACGAAGAACGACTTGAACATATGTATACAGTCGTTACTAATATTATAAATGTGATAATGAATAACTTTTTTATGTCTTTTTTTATATATTTAATATTATGAATATACTATTATATATTATGTATATATTATGTGTAACAAAAAAAATGTTATATTTATTTTAAGTCTGATTTGCTCTTATAGTGCTTATATCTTTAATAGATTTTACATATCATTGATAGTTTAGTTAATATTGATTTAAACAAATAAATTGGATGACGTGATAAAAAGTTTCATACAAAATGTATCCCTTTCTTTAACCCACATCTAATAAGATATTCGAGAGGAAAAATAGTCTATCACCGTCTCAAATTTTCCATCTAGCTCTATACCAAAATTCATTATAATCGATACATCAGTTTAGGCGTAAAAACATTATAACAAAAAATATTATTTTAATATTTTATAGAGTTTAAGATTTTATGGCCACAATCTCACCTGATGCGACCCAAGATGTTGAATATGCTACTTCTGGTAAAGGGACTGGCTCTCATGTTCAACTACTGCAATACACCTATAGGTACAGCTGTTAATTTTCAACCTGAGAGTGATAGCTAGTCAGGTGGGCATTAGAGAAGTTGTACTACCATGCTATGGTTTTATCAATATGTTTTCATACAGAGTAAGCTGAGAAAGCAGAGATTTGAACTCACGAGTTTTGACGTAGCGTCCATACACACTAGCAACTGAACCATCATCGCTTCAGACCATATAGCAATATTGCAGCTAGTAATTACAATAAGGAATATTAAGTTTAGTGCATTCAACAGCAATTAACAGATATTAAATCTGAACTCCGAAGCTACTCTTTGTGATTATCTTAATTTGTACTCTTAGTTTCTTTATAGACAATTATACTTGAAATTGAACAACTATATACTAACTTCGAATATGAAATGCTAGCTGACCCGGTTAACTTCTTATGACCTATAATCTTTGATCTTTAGTCTCTTTAAATCTCAAAAACCGCTGAGACCACCCTTAACTGTCATTTATTTTTAAAATTTTTTAGGTTTTCTGCAATTACCCAATTTTCCTCGCAATTTTTCTTCTTTACAAAACTTTTAGAAAGTATTAGAACAGTGTATAAAAACATAGATATTGAAATGGGTTCAGTCGTGTGTAAGTTTTAACGACACTAACGAACAGCGATTCATTTTTAAATGTATACATTTTTCAGTCTTAGGACAAATGTAGGACATAATTCACTCACTTACTTTTCACATAATGAGATTATAAAGAAACATTTTTCTCTTTATTTTCTTTTATACAAACTTTCACTTTACAATAAAGAACACATTACTAAAAGAATAATTCAATTTGGTGCAGTCGTTCGGAAGTTATGCGCGTACATATATTACTAAACCAGAAAAGTGGGTAAAGCAGAAATCAAAAGAACTAATTTCTTCTTTCGTCATCAAAAGTCAGACAACAATCTCTTCCTTGTTAGATTGTAAGTTCAATACAAGCATAATTAATTCTTATGCTAAGAGTATATTAATCTCAAACGGAACGCCGATAAAAACTTAGTAAACAAAATATTATTTACTTCATTGGTCACCAAAAGCGATTTCACATCCTCTTCTTTGATAAATTGTAAGTTCGACGCTGACCTAATTAATTCTTTTGCTACGAGAAAATTCAATATAAACTGATCCCCGTTAAATATCAAATTGAACTCTGCGAAATAGGTCCCATTATGAATAACAATTACGATAGAGACTTTGAAGATTGTTTACCGTGAAACTTAGTTATGTTTCGACACATTTGCATAATTCTGATGAAGTTACGTCTCGGTACAAACAAGCAAATTACGATTACAGTGTACCATAAAATCTTTACGTGACCTTGCGTTAAAGCAATGGCTTATTAAAAAAAACTGACTAAGTCTGCGGTTTTGTCCGCACTACCTTTAATATATAGTTACTGACTTAGTTAAATTATACAAGAAAATTTACTACTATAGTGGAATCTCGAATGTCAAGGGAAATGCTAAAAATTTCGCTTTTCCAACTAAACAAGAAGAATTTATTGGCTGGAATTTCGACTAAGAAAGACTCGATTTCTAAGTATATTTTTCGCGTTGCACAGTCAAGGTTAAAGTTAAAGCTCAGTGTGGTTTAGGAACTCCGCGTCTTGAGACGTGAGCTCGAATCCAACCACCTACAATGAGCTTGAGCTTTCGATGTAGGAATACATCATGAGTAAACCAAAATGGTGGTAGGGCTTTTTCTAATGCCCGCCTGGCTAGCTACTACCCTCAAGTTGAAAATCTGCCGCCAAATACCAACAAGTGTGTTCCGGCAGTCGCACTTGAAAGCCAGTCCTTGCAATAAAGACCGGCTACGCACCTGCAATTTCCCCGGAGTTGTGGGTGTCCATGGGCAGCGGTGATCACTCACCATTAGGTGAAACGCTGGCTCGATAGTCCCCTAAAATCCATAAAAAATATCTTCTTTTGATTTTAGGAATTTGAAGATTTTTCCAGTAGTTTCCTGGTAACGTATATACTATACGATAAGACAAAACTTTATCGACCACAAAGTACATCCCATTTTAATTATTTTGCCAATATTTTATAGACATATTTGACTTAGTCATATATGTTATTATACATATATGTATATAAACTTTCACATTATTAAGAGGGAGTATGAAATGGTCTTGTTTCAAATATAATTAAACGTACCCATGTTATATTAAGCTAAGTGGTTGTTTAAATATGCGCATACTTTGTTGAAACTTCAAGCTCGTTTACGGGAAATATCATACGGCAATGATTCCATATAAAGTTGGCATAAACAAAACAATTGTAAATATTGTGGTAGAATTTTAAAATGTTTTTTAGAACCAAGTTCATCTTATCTGCATATATTACGGAACATCATGATCAAGGGAATTAAATAAGATTTATTATTAAAAATATTTTTTTTTTTAATCTTTCTCTATATTAGTTTAATATAAGCTTAATATAAGGGGGATATAAGCTTTAAAATTATATTTGAAAGACTTATACCGGTGACTTTGTTATTTTGTTATAAGTTTGTTGAATTCATTTGAAGCTATCATGGTTCAGCGGTAGCGTGTATGGACATCGTAATTATGGACGTGAGTGCGAATATAACGCTTTTTATGTGGATATTTACACTTTACGCCACCGTCTTCGATTTCCTTTTGTGTGTTAGCGCGTATACTAAACACTTCGTTTTCTCTCTGTATAAATTGCATACTATTGCTGATGATAGCTCAGTGGTAGTGTGTAGGAACGTCACGTCATCTAAGAGAGTTCGAATCGAACCATCTACAAGACCACCTAGGTCTTTTTCTAATGCCCGCCTGCCTGGCTACCTCCCTCAAGTTGAAAATCTACCGCCAAATACCAATAGGTGTGTTCCGGCAGTTGCACTTAAGACCCAGTCTATCCAATAAATGGAAATGCACCTACGACCTGTGTCGTGGGTGTCAATGGGCGGCGGTGATAACTTACCATCAGTTGACACGCTTGTGCATTTTCCACTTGTTCTATAATAAAACAACTATTATTATTTTGGATAGAAGTTCTTTACTGCACGGTAAATGTTGGCTAGACAAATCGAAATGTAAGATTTTTCCCTTACAACCCTGTCTTTAGTGGGCTATATTGCAGTGACTGATATACATTACTGACACATTTTTTTTACCATATTTCCTTGACTAGTTCTAATTATTATAAATTATAATATTCAATAAAATGTTTCGCATCTGTAAGGCGTCCATTGACGACCTACTTCTTTTTTGGAGTCGATTTTGTAGTATTTTTTCAAATACTATTTTAATATACTAGCATTTAATATAGCGACAACACCCTTTCGTACTCTTATAAAAATATATTCGTCTAAATCTATCATTTCTCTTGAGACAGGTTAGACACGTGTATGGGTCATCGTCCCTTATATAGGTCTTAACTGACGTAGGTTAATAAAAGCCGACGCGATATATTTTACTCCCGTTGTAAATGTAGGTTTTATTGATACAGTCACAGTACCCACGGAACCCTAAGGAAAAATGCTCGCTGATGTATCAGCGGTCCCCAGTAAGTACCCAGAGGTTTTCCTTACGAATGACCTTTCTTAGAGCCGGAGGGTCACGGCGCGAGCGGCATTCTGATTCCTTATGGCATGAAATATTAATAACTAGTTATGCCCGCGGCTCTTCTCGTTGGTACCATACAAATATTCATAATTAAAAACCTTATTTTTTTGTTTTATTTCGCTGGTCATCTTAAATTACTATCACATATAGATAATAACTAAAATTAATAATAATAAAAAAAAATATATGCCTCTCTGTACGGAATTAATTCGTTGAGGGACATCACTCCGAAGTTTGAATCCCTTCGATGGGGCTAAGCTTTTAGTGACGGAAAACGTATTGATGAAACCATAGCATGGTGGTAGAGTATTTTATAGTTATTGCCGCCCTGTAGAGGGGTAATGATAGTATAGAAGTGAGGTTTACCGTTTGCCATCCCGACAAGCGGGTGGAGTTTACTACTAAGACGCACGAATATTGGCATGAAGTATCTAGGCCAGGTCAGTATGACAGCGTTGACTGGCTATGAATTTTGATTCATTGTCAGTCGCCGCTGATTTAGGTTCTACTAGACAACATTAGGTGCAGTACGGACCCTATGCTGCGAAACATAAAGGAAATATGTTTTACATCAAAAAAAGGATTTTTATGTATTATGTATGTATTGCATATATATAACTATATTTGTTTATTTATTTTGACTACATTTTGTTAATTTAACATGTTTATGAATGATTTATGTTATTTTAGTACATTTATTATTATATACATATTTCACAAATTATTTTATTTGTACTACCTACAATGGTAGTAATTGTTTTTTATTATATTACTGTTGGAAAAAAATGCCTTATGGGATTAAGCTCGCCATTGCACGTATTTAAATATTTTAAGAGATGATAGCTCAGTGGTAGTATGTACGACTTCGCGTCGCAGGGGTGTGAGTTCGCATCCACCTACAATGAGCTTGAGCTTTCCGTGACGGAAAACATCGTGAGGAAACCATAGCATGGTGGTAGAGCTTTTTCTAATCCCCGGCTGGCTAGCAACCACTCTCAAGTTGAAAACCTGCCGCCAAATACCAATAGGTGTGTTCCGGCAGCTGCACTTGAGTGCCAGTTCCTCCACAGGTTTAGCGTGTCTACCAATTTGGGCCGTATCGTCACTTAAGATCAGATAAAATTATGGCCATAACGCTAAATAATGACTGTAAAAAAAGCAATACAGTAGTATTTTTGTGAGTAAAGTAAATAATAGAAAAATACAATTTTTATTTAGCAAAGCATAAGTTTAAATTGAAGCCTTATTCGTATCGATAAGCCCGCAAATAAAGTAAACGCTGAATATGTGACATTCAAAGCAAACCGACGATGAATTTTCGTCCACGCCAGTCACTTTATGTATCGGATTAGCATATATTTCATTTATGAGGGTTGAAAACTGTGCGATGTTGAGTCGGCCAATCCGACGCCGTATTTTAATCCGGTTACACAGCACAAATACTGGATACAATAACTTGAATAAACTTCGATATAAAATGTTTATGTTATTTTTTGTACATATCAGCTGTGCCCGCGACTTCCTTCGCATGGAACTAAATAGTATTTGATAATTTTTGGCCGTTTTTGTAACTTCTTTCAATACATCTTTGCTGCTATTTGTGGTAGCGTGATGTTAATAGCATAAGCCTTTGTTAATGACAGCTCTATCAAATACAAAAATAATTTATGAAATTTGTCTGCTTGTTCATAAGATTAGCGTGTTAAATAAAATTGTTCCGAGCAGGGATCTCTAAACATCTTCTAGTAATAAATGTAGCCTTTGTTTTCTAGATATAAAGTAGCATTCTAATGGTGAAAAATTTCTTGAAACCGGTCCAGTAGTTTTGAGTTTATAGGTTTGGAAACATACAAAAATACAAATCTTACCTCTTTATAATTTTTTTTTTTATTATTCTTAAGGTTTAGCGTTATGGCCATAATCTCACCTGATCTTACGTGATGATACGGCCCAAAATGGTAGACACGCTAAACCTGTGGAGGGAGGGAATATTAATAATATAGTAGGTAATGTTTACAAGCAGTGGACTGGAAGTTGGTTGAAAAATTTCGCTCCCGATTAGCAGCTGTATGCTAGATACATTCTATTGTAGGTTACCTATTATCAAGATAATTATATATACAAAATCAGAAAATCAACGAGGAAAAACAACACGGAAACTCATTTTTTTATTATAAAAAGTTGCTATTACAATAATCAAATAACTGAGAATTTAAAATCTTAATGCAAAAGTAAGATTAGTTGTTTGTTGCAGTTTCAAACCTAAACCGCTGAAACGATTATGATGAATTGTAGTATAGATATAGACGGGATCATGCAAAAGGTTTTAGGCTACTTTTTTCTCGAAAAATTTTTAGAGAGTTGGGTTAGGGGGAAGAGGTAAACTTGGTATGAAACTTTCCATTACGTCGTCCAGTTTGCTTCAAGCTTTGTAGAATTATATTTTTTTATATAATTTATAGGTTTAGGCGGTGTTGGAAGAAGTGGCTCTGAAATGCAACTGCTGGAACACATAGATGTATTTGGCGGCAATTTTTCAACTTGAATGCGTTGGTCAGTCAGAGGGTAAAATAAATAGAAAATACCCTACCACCAGTCTATGGTTTCATCATAATGTTTTACATCGCAGAAATTTCATTGCGGTTATTCAAAATCACGTTCATTAACGCGGTTTCGCTACACAGTACCTACTAATTTATAGCTTGTATACAAGTTCGAATCATGTTACATAATATGAAACATGCTTCTTACTTGTATATATAAAAAAAATATCTATGTTATTTTTTTTATGTTAACTCGGCAAAGTCACTGCACTCTACCTGATGTTAAGTAGAGTCCAAAACAACAGCGACCATCGAGAGAACGACAAGCCAGTCACTACTGTCATGCCGAAAATTTTGTTATACGGCATGTCTATTACACATAGCTAAGACAAAAAAATATGAGTTTCAATTAAGATCTAACTTATAGATTCATAAGCCTGTGCCTTAAACCAAACTACATGGTAAGTGCCCGCACATCTGCCAACAGATAACCGCGCCCTAGCACAAACTTTTCTGTATGAACTTACACGATAAACTCAAGGGTTATGGTCGCCCGCATAAAACCTTATATTTAACTTTTTTTTTCCCTCGACAATGTCGGTCGTACGCATGCTACCAACCTTAAGGTAAAAATGTGGTGCGTTAATACCTAGAGGTTGATTCCAGCGTTGCACATGAAAACGAGTACCTCCATATGTAACCAGGCCACATGTACAAATGAAAATGAACGTACGAAAACTACGAACAACGAGAAATATGTACAAATATTAAAAACAAAACACTAGAATTATCCTATTGATTTTTATCAAAGGACATAACAGTAAAATTCATATTTTATATCATCACCAATAAGTTTCACTCAATGGGTCCCTAATTTAACTAGCTGTTACCCTCAACTACATCCTCCTGAGCACTAGATTAAAGAACCAAAAATATTTCTCGACTAAAATATGTATGTTATATCTAGGTAATAAACTATATGTGTCGAAGTGTCATCCTATATTTTGTCCAATATAATTGAAATAAAAATAAGTTTCATATAAAGTTTATACCTATTTTTACCTCATTTCTATAAAATATTTCGCTTTAAAAGTAGACTATCACCGACTCCAGGTTCTATACAGTTCCTATCTATCTCTGAACTAAAATTCACCATAATCGATTCAACGGTTTAGGCGTGAAAGTTCAACAAACAACCAATCTTACTATTGTTTGGTTATTGTATTAGGATTTTAAATCCTCAATCATTTGATTAATGGAGTACTAACTTTGTAACATAAATAGTGAGTTTCTATGCTGTTTTATTTCGCTATATTTCTATATATGAAAATCTTGATAATTGGTAATCTACAATAGAATATGTCTATGGTATAGTGACTATTCGGGAGCAAAAGTTTTCAACCGACTTCCAGTACGCAGTTTGTGTCCAGGTTCCCATGTATCTCTATACCTACCAAAATTCGTCATAATCTATTCATCGGTTTAGGTGTGAAAATGTGACAAACAAACAAACTCTCTTTCGAATTTATAATATTATAGTAAGGATTACTGGCATAAATTATGAAAATTACTCACTGCGTACAAATCAACCGAACTGCGTACCAAAATACGAAACCGCGTTAAATACACCAGTAGTCGACCGATAAAACATAAAATGGTAAACAAACATCTCATTTTAGTTCTGAGTTAACCAATCATTCATTAACATTTAGATAAAAACACATCAAAAAACCAGAGATCGCTCGGTCGAGTCGTAAAATCGTTGCCGGTTTATTTTCGTGTAGGTAAGGTTATTTGGATACATGCCGCAGAAATAATATGTGGTTACTCCAAGGGTTCCCAAAGTGCGCGCCGCGGTGCCCTGCAGCCCTAGTGCGCCGTACAGAGTGAAGAACGCCGCCGTGAAGCGATTCTCTTTACCATTCTCCGTAACCTAATCTTAAGTGTTCGCGGGTATAATTTAACAATTTAATTTATATACTAAGAGTCCATTCATTAATTACGTAAGTGTATTGAGGGGGGGTGGGGGTTACGAAAATGTCTACATGTACTTATGTTGGAGGAAGGGGAGGTGAAATACATTCTTACGTAATATATCGTAAACCAAAATTCAATATTAAACATCTTATTCCATTTTGGCTTCCAAATAGATTTCCTAATTTTAAAGTCTACAGACAAATATTATTTAAATAATTTTTATTGTTTATTGAAAAAAAAGATCATGTTTTTATTGTTATCCATGTTTGGTTCTATACAAAAAATGATAGCAGATTTTTCCGTGTATTATCGTATTTTTATTATAAAAAAAAAAAAACATTTTTTTTTCTTAAGATAACAGTTTATTATTTAGAAGGTCAAGGTAGAATCTTAAATCTTACGTATACTTACATGGGGTAGGTAGGTCAAAAGTGACCAAAATCATCCTTATGTAATTAATAAATAGCCATATATGTTCATGTAAATAAACAGTTTGTATTCATACTATGGATGTTTTGAAGTTTGTGCCTTTCTACATAGTAGTAGCAATGTACCTATCTATGTCAACTTGCTAGATAGATTAAGGCGCCGCAACGAAATTGTAAACACATACGTGCGCCGCGAGCGGAAAAAGTTTGGGAACCCCTGGGGTACTCGATAATTTTAAAGAAGTTTATGAGCTTAATAGCAATTATGGCTTGGTTATAGCATTAATTTGAACCCCTGCAATACACCTTTCGGTGAAAGAACATATCGTGATGAAACCGTAGAATAATGGTAGAGCTTTTTTGCTGGCTAGCGACTACTTATTTTTTACTAACGTAGTGTTTAAAATTATATTCTGTACGGACTTCCTCATCGCAACTTGTAAAGGCATTACCCGGGCTTAGGTTAAGGCAAGAGGGTTGTGATGACTCACTGGGTGATAATCACCCAGTTGTTGCATTGATACAACCTTCACCAAGACATATTTCACGACAGCCTAAGCAATTTTAAGAAATGTTTAAATTTAAGCGATGATAGCTCAGTGGTAGCGTGTAGGAACACCGCGTCATGGGACGTGAGTTCGAATCCAACCACCTATAATGAGATTGAACTTTCGGTGAAGGAAAACATCGTGAAGATACCAAAGCATAGTGGTAGTGCTTTTTCCAATGCCCGCCTGGTTAGCTACCACCCTCAACTTGAATATCTACCGCCAAATACCAATAGGTGTGTACCGGCAGTTGCACTTGAGAGCCAACCTCTCATATAAAGGCTGGCAACACACCTACGAATCATCTAGTGTTGTGGGTGTCTATAGGCGGCGGTGACCACTTATCATCAGATGACATGCTTGCTCGTTTGCCCCATATGCCATAAAAATTGTTTTCACATATATATATAAAAAAAACAAACTCACATTAGACTAACTGTGTTTAAAGATTAAGATTTTAAACGCTATGTACAATCTATAATTTGGATTGTAGATTTATAAAACTATAATAGTTTTCTTATTATGCAACTGTCAATCTGTCATCTGTAAGTGCACCTTCTTATAAAAAAATACCCATTAAAATACCCAGAGACAGCCGTCACACTTCTTATCTCTGGTGGAGCTAACGCCCTTAAATTCTATCACCATATAGCTTCTAATTCTCCTTTTTATTTAATGGCCACATGTGTTCGCCACAGTTTCGCCAATTTCATTTGCGTATGTATCAAACATTTTTTTTTCTCTTTAAGCTACATCCAAGCTCTCTACAAACAAATAGACAACACTAACAATATATGCTAACTACACAATAATTCTATTGTTAGGTTAAAATTTATTAATTAATTTACATTGCAGTAGACCGTAATTTTCAATAGGCTATTACTCAGAATGATAGTACATCGAATGAAAAAAATGGACTCAAAAAGTGAAGTTTTTAGGGCGTTATCGTGACCACATACATCATCCGCACATACGAACCCAACGTCCACTGAAATATTTTTTCAAAAACTGTTTTTTATATTATCTAGAAAGATATGTATTTTTTCATGTATACACTGTCATAAAAAAGTGTTCTTGATGATAATTGTCAACTCATTTAATACTACATACTTCATAATCTTTATACTTTAATATTTAAGTGCAAAAAAGATCGGATAAAAGCAATTCAAGCCGAAATAATTGCTTGACCTTAAGAGAGTGAGAGTAAAGAACTATTCAAACGCTTCGCAATACAAGACTATTTTTTTTATCTATGTACTAATATGAACTTAAATATAAATCAGAACAAAATGTTGGTCATCTCTACGAGCGCTTAGTTTTGTTTATCAAATGCCCGCTGTGGATTGCTTTTAAACTATTGCTATAAATATCTCGTAGTTAAAGTAAATAGTTTACATTTGCAGGTACATTTGTAATAACATTTTTTTCATATATTTAAATTTATCCGGTCCAATGTTTAAGATATCGGTGTAAAATATTATGTACATTTTTATTTCGAATCTCAATGCAATTACTTTGTTCTTCCGTTACACAATCTACCTGATCTTAGACGACAATAAGGTCAAGTGAAGTGTCACGATGGCACGGAAAATGTTCCCGCTTTCGTGAAGATATTGGGCTTTGCATGCACATGCTTAACCATCGATTTTCAATACGTATGCTGTGGGTATCTAGGTCAGTTGTATCAAATTGTACTTCGATTTTATCAACAATATAATTTTATACAATCTGTCATTCATGAAATAATATATGAATTACTAATGAAATTACCATAAAGAAACACGTTTGAGAATTAGTATATATGTGTAAATCAACCGTTTATTTTTATTTAAATTATGTACCGGTTAGATGCAGTAGATACTATTTTATATTTATACTCATATAATAAAATGGAAAAGTTTGTTTGTTTCAACGCGCTATACTTAGTAACTACAAGCCGGATTTAAACAATTTTTTCTGTATTTGATAGACCAATCATTGAGGAAGGTTCTATACTATTTAAATGCACACTACCACTAATAGGAGCAAAGTTGTATCGAAAAAGTTACAAAAACGGCCAAAATTATTAAACAATTTATCGTATAACGAAGTCACGAACTCAGATAATAATACTATAAAGTGACAAACACTATACTCGATATTATGTTCAGTGCAACCCAAAAATAACGGAGACCATCCAGAGGTAAACACATCGCTGGTCAATACTGTCGTGCTGGTGTAAGAGACACAACGACCGGTGTCATAGTAGGTATTTCGCAAATACAAAGCGATAGAAAAGACTAAATATTTGTTTTGAACGTATCAGTGTATTAATTCGAATTGTACACAAGATTGCGACTGATGTTGTATCACTCTTGTACGTTGTGGCTTTCTATTTCTAATAAGTATTGTTTTAATGTGTGGTTTGTTGGAAAAATATAGGTAGTGCAAGATACTGCACCTACATATGCGGTGTTTGTCCTTTAGAAGTTCCTCCACTTATCATGGATTATATGGTGTTTGTATAATGTATTTGGGTAAGTTACTACTATACTTTGCATACATATACGTATTATACTTCAATAAACCTCAAAATTATTCGCTTTGGGAAAAGCTCGAGTTCTACGAATTTCCTTGATTATTCAATATTCAAATTTAAGATGATCAAAATGTGGTTCAGAAACAATTAAGGTTGTCATTTCCAGCGATTAAAACAAAGACGTGATAAGTAAAATGGAATATTATTCTAAAATATTCGCGTTAGCGTTCCACTATTCTCCGTTCCCGAATCTATATTGCGAGCTTTTCTTATGTAAATCTCTGCGGAAAGGCCTGCCACTTTGTCACAGATAAAACACGGACTCAGGTCTCTATCTACAAATTAACCCGTATATTTTGTTAGTTTAATTAAAATTCATTTATTTGCTAGCTATTAGCCGCGTCTCCGCTCACGTTAATATTGATTTTCTCAACCAATTCTGTCGATTCTTGTCGATCGATACAGAAGTAATTTGTCTATCAAGTGTTATGAAAAATATTTATTTCAGGGTGTTGGTAAGTGGTTGGTAAATATATCCAGTAATTATCAGTATACAGTTACAGTATATTCAACAGTTAGAAAAAAAAAGAAGGAAAATACATTTATTTCTTACACACGGACGGCTTTATTTTACAAAAAAAAACATAAATATAAATAAATGAAAATTAGTAGTACTTGTAATTCTGTAAAAAGAAAACTACAGTTTAGATTTGATAAGGAAGTATTTTCAGAAAGGAAGTTAACATAGAACGAGGTGCTCGTTATAACTACAGTCATTTTAGGGCTTTTTTCCCCTATTTTACGATTATCACGTACTCCGAGCACACGTTAGGTATTAATCTTTTTTTAATCTCTCCGGCAATCAAGGTGTTGCATTTTGCACGTTTTTCAAACACACGAGTGTGTCGCCCTTCGTAGCTTTTATTATTTGCAGCGCATTTCCAACACGCTATAAAAAGACAAAAAAAAAAAACGAGGTCGTACAACCGTTTCCGTGTTCGTTAATGCTAATAATAACATTTTAACTGAGGTAAATATGAATATTTTCCAAAGTTATAATCATTGTATATTAGATTAGCAACATACAGGATAAAAAAAAACAACAAAAAAGGCAGCGTCGTAGAACACTATGTTGGAACGAACTTCGTATTATATTTTCCTTACTAGTGTTATAAATACGAAAGTGAATTTGTTTGTTACGGTTTCACGCCTAAACCGCTGAATAGATTATGATGATTTGACTCTGAAGACGCTGATAGGCTACTTATTCACGCAATAATCTTATTAAAAGTGGGGTAAAGAGAGGGATAAACATTGTATGAAACTTTTTACTACATTATCCGATTTGTTAGATAGAATTAATATAAACGCGAACGAAACCGCACGTAAAATCTAGTTATTGATAAATGTATTACCGAGTAATAAACACAAATAAATGAATTACTAGTATCTGAGAGTAATTAAATGAAACGCAGAGATACGGGAGTTTAAAGTGTCGCCGTGGTGTGTTTTAGTGGGTAGTGTTGGGTGATTAGCACCCGATGTGTCACTACAGACTTGATCTGAACAGGGTAATGAGTTTGAGTTTGCGCGATGTATCCGTATCCGTATGAGTTTGTATCCGTACAAAATACGATTTTAAACACTATTTTATTGAAAAAAGGTCTTTAAAGTAGAAACTACGAGTATCATACTAATATAATAAATGCGAAAGTGAGATTGTGTGTTTGTTACGCTTTCACGCCTAAACCGCTGAATCAATTATGATAAACTTTGATATAGATATAGATTGTAAACTGGAGACGGTGATAGGTTACCTTTTCTTGCAAAAAACTTCTTGAAAGTATGGTCAAGAGAGGAATAAACTTTGTATGAAACTTTTTATTACGCTATCCGATTTGTTAGACAAAATCAATATTACCGCGAGCGAAGCCGCAGGTAAAAGCTAGTAGTGAATATAGGCAGATTCATAAACTACATACTGTATATATATCTATACGAAAACAAAACAATGAATTGCTAAAATTAATCGCATTTCATAACTGTCCCAAAACCCTTACTTAATGGTCCGGGGAGGTCGTTATTTAAGTAATCGTACATCCTTTGTGCTCGGAGGTTAGTGAATCCAGTACGTATCCCTTGATCCGAACCGGGGTACAAACGGTTTAAACAACTAGAAAGGCTTTCGGGCGTCGTTAACTATTCTCGACAATGGATCGGAACAGTTCTAAAGATTTTGCGGTTAAAATGTTTCATAAAGGACAACTTTAAGCGCTGCTGCTTCCATAATTTTACTAAGTCTCTGATTTTTTTAAATTCAATTCATTCATTCAGTCTACTGCTGGTTATAAATTTCCCCACAATCTTCAACAGGTCTTCGTTTTCCGTTGTAGCAAGCCTATCAATGTAACTTTTTTTATAGCTTAGGTTTAGCGTTATGACCATAATCTCACCTGATCTTAAGTGACGATACGGCCCAAGATGGTAGAAACGCTAAATCTGTGAAGGAACTGGCTCTCAAGTGCAACTGCCGGAACACACCTATTGGTATTTGGCGGCAGATTTTCTATTTAGGGTGGTAGCTAGCCAGTCGGGCATCAGAAAAAGCCCTACCACCATGCTATGGGTTCCTCACGATGTTTTCCTTCACCGAAAGCTCAAGCTCATTGTAGGTGGTTGGGTTCGAACTCACGTCCCTTGATGCAAAGTCGTACACACTACCACTGAGCTATCATCGCTTCAAAAACTTTTTCCAATGCCAGTAAAAACTTCTCAGCTGCGCTACCATCTATTCTACGAGCAATAAGTTGGTTCATTACCGTTATTATAGCAATTCTAAGGAAGATGTTGGTGTCTTTAATTATTAAGCAGATATTCTCGTCTCCAATTCGATTACACAGACAAATTTAACATGGTCTTCTCTTTGGCTTTTTGAGTTTCCTGGACTGTTCTCATGAGGCCAATCGTTGGTGGCTATGTATTAATAAGTATTAAATTAGAAATCCACCACAATAAAGATATTACTTTAAAGCCTTTTGCGTCAGCACGAGTTTTCGTTTTATACCCAGTACACCGTCATATTCAGCTTCGTCCGTTACTTGAAGCTTTGAATTGAATAGAAATACCTGGCTTTAAAACAATTTTAAGCAAACAATTTCAATTTGAAAGGCATTTTACGAATACTCGATTTAGTAGATGTATATTCATATACCAAGAATTCAGGTTAAGTAAGTTATTTCAGTAAACGAAATACTTAATATTATTATTGTAAAATTCAAAGTCTGTAGATAATTTAGTTTTGTAATGAGCCTAGTTATCAAAATTTCTGTTTTATATATTATAGTTTTTTGTTATTTTGTAAGCAATTTGCGAATATTAAATGTACTATGCAATCTTCCAAATAAGCTCAAGGAAAAACTGGCCCCTTTGCTAAAATTATATACGGGAATTTTTGTGGTAATCTAAAAAGCATTTTTAAATAGTATTTGTAATTTATCACGTGAGTGTTGTACAATAAATGAAAATTGAGACAAATCTATCTATATATTATATATATAATAAATTACCGCAATGTATGTACGCACATAACTTTCAAACCACTATACCAAATTAAATAACTTTCTTTTTTACAAGATTCGTTATTGTCAAGACAAGGTTTCTATAAAACATTCAATAGTTTTTTTAAGTATTCACTTTTGAAAGTAATGACGTGATCATTCCGTGTCAAGGGATGGGTGTTTGAATTCACCTATATTTTAATTTCATATAATTAAACAAGTTTTATTAAATAACCAAAAAAAATGAAAAACGATATTAGATATAGCCAGTTTTATTGATCTTACCGAATTGAAGATAGTAGGTTGATTACCATTTATTAAGGCGAATCAAAATGTACTAAAAAAAAATACAAATCGGTGAAGTCATTTTTGCATTTTGGTGGACCTAAAGATCAACGATTATAGGTAATACGAAGTTCACCGGACCAGCTAGTAACATATATTAATGAACTTATACAAAAAACAAGATTATGATTCGGTTAGAGTTCGCACAGGACAATAATTATTTGAGTAATCACCAACTAATTATTCTTGGCTTGGCTGGTGCTTTGTATTCGTTAATTCTTTAAAGTCATTGGCCACATAGGCCAAATCGCCTATAGATCCCAACTCAAGATACGGTAATAAACTCCTCCATCAACTTACTTATAGCGATATATTATACCATATTTTATTATAGTTTACAAATTTAGTGTTATGATCACAATCTCACCTGATGTTAGGGGTGATGTGTTTCAAGATGGTGGACACGCTAATTGTAGTAGAAGGTTTACACCTATAGGCAACAGATTTTCAATTTGAGAGTCGTAGCTAGCTAGTACATTAGAAAAACCCTACCACCTACTTTCGTTTCATCACGATGTATTACTTCAAAGAAAGCTTAGACTCTTTGTAGAGATTCCAAGTCACGTCAACACTCACGTCTTGAGGCGATGATAGCTCAGTGGTAGTGTGTACGAATTCGTGACAAGGGACGTGAGTTTGAATCCACCTACAATGAGCTTGAGCTTCCGGTGAAGGAAAACATCGTGAGAAAACCATATAGTGGTTTTAGGGCTTTTTCTAATGCCCGTCTGGCTAGCAACCACTCTCAATTTGAAATCTACCGCCAAATATCAATATGTGTGTTCTGGCAGTTGCACTTAAGAGCCAGTTTCTCAACAGGTTTAGCGTGTCTATAAACTTGGGCCGTATCATCCCTTAAGTTCAGGTGACATTATGGCTATAACGCCAAAACCTTATCTATAAAAAAACCTCACGTAGGGATTGATACTGGGTTGTGCACAATACTAATTGAGGATACTAATCAACGTAAAAAAAAATATTTTCCTAAACTTCTTCTAGTTTTACCGAGACACGCAGTAGCATGTCGAACCAAGTTCAAGCTAACAGAATTAGCAGCAATCGTTTGTAATATTACACGAATCGCTTGGAGCCACTTTTGAAACCCTCATTACTCAAAAATGATTTCACATAAACATGTCAGATTTCGCTCATATATTGAGACCTGCGAGATACATATGTGCTCCAAATTTCATTAACACACCTCAAACAGTTATTTAAACATTAACATCTAAAAATCTTCATTTTTATCACTCACCTATAGATCGAAACCACAACCCAGATCCAGATGACCTAGAAAGTTTAAATTTGACATTCAGATAGGTTGAGTGAATATAAAGAAGTTTCTTTAATAGATTTTCTGAGCAGTTCACTTTTAATCAAATTCCATCTTATGTCCCTTTGTTGTCATTAGAACATCAATACGTTATTGAATAAGGTACTTTACTTAAGTCCACTGTAAATTTGATAAAGGCAAACTGAGATCTATCGCTCTTATCGATTTTATATATCCCAGTAGGGGTTTCTACGTACCCATTTCAAACAATTTATTACTGGATGTCCCTTTTCTTGTCTCGGTAACGTCCCCGTCTTTATTTTCCCTTGTAAGAAAAGATCCTTCATAATTATTTAAAACGTTCCCTTGACGGGAGCGTATTTTTAAATAATGCTTCATTTAACTGTACTCTAATGGAATAAACTTGTAATAAGCAAATTTAAATATATTTCGGTATATTTTTATTTAATTATAGAATAACGGCTTCGTTTTGTAGCCAAATCTGTTAAGGAGACACCGCAATTATATTGGAAATTAAATAACAATACAATTGAAGATTTATGGTGGATTTACATGGTGGTAGGGCATTTTCAAATGCCCGCCTAGCTAGCTACCATACTTATAATATAAACCGACTAATTATCAGTAGACAATTGAAATACTGTGAGATATGTTTCAAATTCATTACAATCGGTTAAACATATTCGTTTCATTGTTCATCAAATCCATTGTAGTTGAAAGATAATTCTACTCGCGTTCGTGACGAAGGGCGGCATTCAATATAACTGACCCATGGCAATACATAAAATCTTAAAGTATTACGTTGATGTGGCAGGTCTTGGCTAAATGGTTTTTGCTATAGGTCGAAAACTCTTGAATATGAAAAATTATACTATTGAAAATTTTTGTCAAATTTTATCAACAAATCTTTTTGTAAAGTCCTATTATACAAAAAGCTGTATCATATATATATATATATATATATATATATATATATATATAATTAGTTATTAAATTACAACACATGTATATTATACTTTAATTTCAAAGTCAAAATTATCTTTCCTTACAGAGCTAGATAAAATAGTAGACATTTTCATAGCTCCTTATAGAACTTCTCGTGACTCCCGAAGGTGAAAGAAAGAATAACATGTATTTCTATAATGACAAATACATCATTTACACATTGTAAATATCCAAATATATAGTATTAGCAATTACAATGTATATTTCACAAATACAACCTTACAAACTAAAGCCTCATACAACAAACTGCTATACCGCTGCTTTTGAGTTGACCCCAAAATTGTTTGATCACATTACTACTAAGGGCCTTCTAACGATACATCACTACTGGCGGTGTGTGCATCTGTATAGTATACACTTCGTTGTTTCTTGTTTATTGTTCTGCGTGGTAAAACTATTAAAAAAAAAAGATTATTGTTTTTGGAACAAAGCTCCTTATCGCACGGTACGAATGGAAGCTAGACAAATCAAAATGTAAGAATTTTCCGTCACTACTCTTTCTTTATTGTATTTTATATTGTAATATAATTCTATAATGTAGACGGTTACCCTTGCATGGTAACGTATGCTATTGGCTATGCCCAGTCATAGGTGCGAACTGATTGGTTCAAGCCATCCAGTAACTTTACAACGGCTGCTCAGATATAGTTTGAACACGTCATACGCGTCAGTTATTGCGAAGTGTATTATAATACATTAGATGGATTGATCGGTGTACAATAAAATGTTTTTTTTTTTATCACGACTACAAAATTTATATTCATTACGAAATTTCCTACAATTCCTTCAATTCAATAGTTATCTCTGCGTTTAATTTAATTGCTCTCAAACGCTAGTACTTCATTTATTTGTATTTGTTAATCAATAATATAATACGTTTATCAGTTATAATATACTACGTAAGGAAATTCGTTCCAACCGATTGTTCGTCGACACTTTTTGACTTACATATTCTAATTGCATTCATGATTAATCACATACTCTAATGTTAACTTACATACTTACTACTTACTACTTACGTACTTACATACTAATGTTACATCTGCCGGACGCATAATGAGGGCTAACTTTGTTTCTTTTCATGAGCATTTTCCTTCAGAGTCTTACATAGTGTACTACAGTAAAATAAGTTACTACAATAAATAGACGCAAAGGCATTCTCTAGGAAATAAGAATCAAATCAAGAAGGAACGAAAAAAATTTGCATTTTCATATCACAGTACAGTCTCTACAAGAAATGGAAAAATATATTTCACTGAAAGTAGCTCCGCTTGCTTTGACGAACGCACTCCTAAAGAAATGGTTCTGAATTCGTCTTAAGGTTTGTTCATAAGACACGATACTTTCAATAATATATATTTAAAATCTTTTATTATAACTAATTTAGAGATCATAAATTAAACGGAGATTCAAAATTATAAGCAATTTTATTCCCTAAAGTTTAACACAAATTGGATGACACAATAAAAAGTTTCCTACAAAGTTTATCCCTCTCTTTACCCCACTTCCTATAGGTATTTCGAGAGAAAAAGTATCCTATCACCGTCTCTAAGGTTCCATCTATCTCTATACTAAAGTGTATCATAATCGATTCAGCGGTTGGCGTGAAAGAGTAACACAATCAAAGTGACTTTCGCATTTATAATATTAATAAGGATATATATTGTGGAAATTAATAATAACAGGTTTATTATGATATTTGAAAGTTGAAGTTTACTTGAATGTAAGTAACTTTTTTGGATCGTAGGCATTTAACTGAAAACGTTCGAAAATGTATTCGATTTAGGGTACTAAAGTTGCGTTTTTACTCTTAACTTTACAAATGGAAAATGTGAATGATAATGTGAAATCAATGCGACACGGTTAGCTAACGTGAGTTATGGGCGTCGATATATTGGACTTGGCTTTTCACTTTACCTCTACTCCGCGTCCGGCTGTAATGCGACATGCGATAGATAGACGACAAACTTTTAGGTGATGGAATAAGTTTTAATTTTAATTCGTGAAAATAAAACTGTTAATCGTATACTGCACGTCATAAATAAAAACTTCTTAGCTATACTTATACACACACACAAATCTATATATGTGTATGTCTGTGTTTATGAACACACGATATAATTAATTTGTATGCAAAACTTATATAATGTTAAAATAGTTCCTTATTAACTAAGTAATCATATCATACTAATATTGTACTTATTTCACTTTGTCGTCGTTTGTAGTATTCACTTTTGTCTCCAATACAGCCTTTTTTAGTCGGTATATATAAACGTACCTAAAAGCCAATGATATTCCGTGTCGTCTCTAACAACGTAACTTATTTACAAGTTTATTGCAGCACTCTCCGAGGACGGATTTCTTTCTTGTTTATTTAAATAGCGATTTCAAACGAAATGTAGATTTTTTTAATTCACTTTTCGATGGCCCATTAAGATGTTCCGCGTCGTAGAGTAGTACGGAATAAATCCTTTTTTAATAGTTTATAGATTCAGCGTTATAATTATAATCTCTCTTGGTCTTAAGTGACGATAAGGCTCAAGTTAATGGGCTCACTAACTCGGTGGAGGAACTGGCTCTCAAGTGCAACTGCCGGAACACACTTATAGGCATTAGGCGGCAGATTTTCAACTTGAGTGTGGTAACTAGTCAGGCGGGCATAAGAAAAAGCCCAATTACAATATTATGGTGTCATTGCGATGTTTTCCTTCACCGAAAGCTTAAGCTGACTATAGTTGGATTCGAACTCACGTCCCTTGACGCGGCGTCCGTAGACACTACTGACTGAGCTGTCAACGCCTATTGTTATTTAAAAATCTCTAATTGTATTCAGCATAGCAACGATATTAATTATAAAATCGTACATTTCTTACTTTCATAATATGTAGTTTCGCATGGTGATAGGGCTTTTTCCGATGTCCGCTTGGCTAGTTACCACGCTCAAATCGCAAATCTGCCGCCAAATACCAATAGGTGTGTTCTGGCAGTTGCACTTGAGAGCAGTTCTCCCACAGGTTTAACATGTCTACCAACTTGTGCCGTATCGTCACTTAAAATCAGGTGAGATTATGGCCATGTCGCTAAGCCTTAACTAGATATATATTTCGCAGAAGCAAGTGATGCATCTATATGCACAATATAAAGCGATAATGCTTGTTTGTTTGACCGCGCTCATCTTAGAAACTACTAATCAGATTTCAAAAAATCTTATTGTATTCGATACAGCATTTATTGAAGAAAGCTTTAGGCTATTTGACATCATGCTACTAGATAATAATAATAGAAGCATAGCTCTATTGGAAAAGGTTACAAATGTGAGGAAAAACTATTAAATATTAATTAGTTCACGCTAATGCGTAAAGGAGACAGTACATTTTTTTATAAAAAATGTAAAAAAAGACAAGACCCCAAAAAGACACTTGTAGAGGTTGCTATCCATCTTTGTAAGCATAAACGTTTCGTTTTATAAGTAAAATTTTACGAATAAATATATTTTATTTTATGCAACACGATAACTATAAATATGCACCTCGTGTTTTTTGGTTCCGGTTATTTATTTTCTACTTTTTAGTCCGTTAAATTATACATTTTTATTTTATTATTATGTTCTGCTTTTTAGGGATTTGTGAATGAAATTATGATATATTCTGTTTATTTATCAGTTAAATTTGAGCTATAATCAAGTATCTAGTTAATTAGTAAGTCAGTTAAAAATTAGTTAAAAAATTCCACCTGAACAACATACAAGAAATCGATTTTATAAAAATTTGGTAACATGGTAAAATAATAAAAAAGGTGCCTACATTTGAATAGTCTGTAACATTAATTATTACCTTGTCTAATTACACCGTAAATACAAAAAATCAAGGAGACAGTCCCAGATAAATAAATTATTTAATTAGATATGACTCAGGAACGATTTTAGTATATGAACTAAATATACTTAAATTTTAATAATGATTATAATTATGCTAATAAAAGCCTTACTTAAGTTATGTAAATGCTTGTTCCAACTTTACAAATAATGATAGTTTCTATCCTGATAAAATACTTTAGTCATGAACACAACAGATAATTGAAAACAGTTATTTTGAGGGATAATTATATGAGAACTTATCGGATGGGACTACAATCAGTCGATGTAGCATTTTTTCGTAGCTGGGGTTAGGGTACTTAGATTTTAGATTCTTTTGTCCACTTCTCATTTTTTTTTTAGCTTTATTTAAAGTTACTACAACCAAAAGAAGGCTAGATAGTTTATTATAAAAATGAAAGTAAGGGCGTGTGTGGCTCTTTTTTTCATTGTAAGACTCAGTAAGAAGCGTAATGGGATTTTTTTATATATATACTTAAGGTTTAGCATTATGGCCATAATCTCACCTGATCTTAAGTGACGATACGGCCCAAGTTGGTAGATACGCTAAACCTGTGGAGGAACTGGCTCTCAAGTGCAGCTGCCGGAACACACCTATTGGTATTTGGCGGCAGGTTTACAACTTGAGGGTGGTAGCTACCCAGGCGGGCATTAGAAAAAGCCCTACCACCATGCTATGGTTTCCTCACGTTGTTTTCCTTCACCGAAAGCTCAAGCTCATTGTAGGTGCTTGGATTCGAACTCACGTCCCTTGACGCGAAGTCGTACAAACTACCACTGATCTATCATCGGTTTAAAATTTTGCTAAAACCGATTTAGCGTAGAAGTGACATTGGATCTGGATAAAGATAGTGTATTATAAATTCGAGAATACGTTTGTTTGAATGTACGTATGTTTTATTTTTATCTTGCGCAACAAAGTGACTGCACTATGCCTGATGCTAAATATAGTACAATCGAAATCAAGGACGACTGATAATGAACCAAAATTCACTGACAATCACGGCTGTCATGCTGGGCTAGACCTTCACGCCTCTTTTGAAAGACCAACCATCACAGGAAGAACGCAACACGTTACCAGGAAGACAGTTACACAACTTCACGGTACGCATAAAATAAGAGTCTGCAAACGTTATGGTTCTCTAAGTTATAGGTGTCACCGTGAAAGTGGACACCTAAGCTTGACCCGCGTAATTCTGTTGGGGAATGGAGAAGAAGGGATTAGTTGAAAGAACTCTAGAAAACGCTTAGAGAGGTAATGCCCCTCAATCACACTTAAAAGGCTTGACAAATGTTAGTAAACTTTGATATGAAGCTCAATTGCGAGATCAAAGCTATGTATAATATTCAATGGTATGTCTCCTATAGACTACAAAACGGATGGATTGATTTTGGTGATCTTTGCAGTCTATTTTTAAAGGAGCCCAGCGAGATATCCTCTAAATTACAGTAGCGATTAGATCCTCGAACATTTTTTTGCACGAAGCCGAGGGTAGTCGCTTGTAAAAAACAAAACACTGTTTTTATAGAAAAAGAAAATTGTCCAGTAAGACGAGTGAGTTCAGTAAGTCTATACTTCTATTCTCATATTATAAAGAGGAAACATTTGTATTTTTATATGTTCCTTATAAAGAGGAAACATTTGTATTTTTATATGTTCCTAACGAAGATATTCAAGAACAACAATATGGATTTTAATAATTCTTTTACCTTTACAAAATTTTACATATTTACATTATTTATGACTCCAAAAAATTAGGGATCCCACCTCGAAGAAGTTTGTTTATTTTTGAAATATTCAAATAAAAAAATATTTTTGTTTTTGATACAACATTACAGCATCACGCTACTACCGATAGGAGCAAAGCTGTATTGAAAAATAAAACACAAAAACTGGCAAAAATTATTAAATTAAATTCTAGTTCCACGTAAACGACGTAGCGGGCACAACTAGTATGATATTTATCAAACATTTTATAAGAATATCTAAAAAATTCAAGTAGGAGACGGGTATATCGAAGTATACATATAAGAGCATGTTTCAAAGGTCGATGGATCGAAGATGTTACAGCTCGAGTTAATGTTAAATGAAGTGGACGTGGGTTCTAGATATTATCTCCCAGTCGAGTATGAACGAACCATTGTCTACTGAATTCGTAATAATATTTTCACGAAAAAAATATGGAGTAAAGTAAAGAGTAAATTACATATTGAAATAAAACTAATTTAAACGGATTTTATCGCGGTTATTTATTAAATTAAATTATTAAAATAAAATTAAATTAAATTTTGATCCCGACGTTTCGAAAGCTTTTCAGCCTTCGTGGTCACGGGGCGGACCGTTAAAATAAAATCCGTTTAAATTAGTTTTATTTCAATGAATAATATTCGCGTAAACCTAAGAAATCATTAAGTAAATTACATAATTATAAATGAATGTTGCTTTATATGTTTGCTTGGCATACATTTACACGTTGTAGTGTGTCAAGCCAAGTTTAAGCTAACACAAGTGGCGAGCAGCATCGTGTGTAATAATAATACACGAACTATTTGAAGCCACTTTTGACGCCTCCCTAACTCAAAAACTATTTCACATAAGCATGTCAAATTTGGTTCTTATATTGAGACTTGCAAGATATATGTTCCGAATTTCATCAACACACCTCAAACAGTTATTTATATATTAATGTCCAAAAATCTTCATTTTTATCATCCACCTATAGATCGAAACTCTAACGCAGTTCCCGATATAATTTTTCATATAATTCGTTCTATTAAGAACACTTACTTATAGTATACCTGTATTATAATGTAATATAAGAATCAGCAATCAAAATTGATGACGGATGGTCCCTATGTGAATTTTAAGGTCATGACATGAATATATCATATAACGAGTGGAATACCATATTTATTTATTTTTTAATCCAAATATATCTGTTATAGTATATAACTAAGGATACAGTCAACTTTAGTATTTATTACGTCATTAACTAGGGTTTAGTATTAATTATTTCAAATTTCAATATTTAGCGCACATCAATAGTGTAAAAACAACCATAGTAATATTATAAATGTGAATGTAAGTTTGTATGTTACGCTTTCACGCGAAAACTACTTAACCGATCATCATGAAACTTTGTACACATTCTTGGAGGTATTAGAAGGACCATAGCATTTTTTTTATTGAAAAAAAAGTGCTAGCGAAACCGCAAGTAGAAGCTAGTAACTTATAAATAATTAAATAATAAGGCAGAAGATAGCTCTATTGTAGAGTACAACCGACTGCGCACGTTATACCGCCCCAACTTGGCCAAATTAAATGTAAACAGAAAACGCGTAAAAAAACCCGGAGACTGTGTGGGCAATTCACTCGAACATTACAAAGGTACGAGAAAATATAGAAGATAATACTAAAAATACAATTATACCCAGAAACGAAGGAAAATACAATAGATTAACAAAATCCATTCGGTCTTAATTTTATTATGAACAAGTACCTACTAATTATTTCTGTACAAAAAGTAATGTTATCCGATTAAAAATATTAATGTAAAATGAGAGCCAAGTTCAATATTATGATACATGTCTTGGTTGTTGACATAAAAGACAAAACAAGTGAGATCTAAATGGATGCCAAATTTAATGGTCAGTCCTGAAATTTATTTATAACAGTATAAAATATTTTATGACGTGGGGTATATAGGATAAAATGTAGGATAATATATTAAAATCTAAGGTCTGACTTGGCCAGTTAGAAAATACCAATTAAATTCGCCTTCACAAGTTCTAAAGCTGTAAGTTCTTATTTTTATTTTGCCGAAAATTTGGCTTGATGGTAGAAACTAACCGTCGAACACAGGGCTCTCCATCACTGTTTTAGTATGAACTTAATAATAATTGGTACATACGAACTAGCCAAGTCAGAATTTGGGCTTCAATATATTATCCTACGTTATAAGAAGAAATGATATTTTCGTTGTTATAAAATATTTTATACTGTTATAAATAAATTTCAGGACTAATCATTTAAGTTGCACCCATTTAGATCTCACTTCTTTTGTTTTTGAAGTCAACAAACAAGTGATAATATTGAACTTGACTCTCATTTCACATTTATGTTTTTGATAGGATCTAATTTTCAAGAAACCTTGACAACAACTTTGAGTACAACTTACTGTGTTCGTGTTCGTCTTCTGTGTTCGTTCGTCGTTCGGCAAAGGTGTCTGATCTTAAAAAGTCCTTTTCTTCTTTAAGTTCCATTACACTGCATGACGCGTACATTTAATCCAATAAAAATCAAAACAGATATGTTTATGAAACTATTTTTTTTGTGATTTAACTCTTTAAATTTAGTTAAGTAAAATGTACTATACAGGGATAATGCCTTAGGAAAACATAGTTACCACTCTTAAGTTCAAAATCTGCTGCCAAATACCTATAGGTGTGTTCCGGAAGTTGCACTTGAGAGCCAGTCCCTCCACTAGCCTTAGCGTGTTCACCATCTTGGTCCGCACCGTCACTTAATATCAGGTGAGATTGTAGTCACAACGCTTAGCCCCCAAACCTAAATATATATATATATATATATATATATATATATATATATATATATATATATATTTCCAAACCTTATAACAGCGAATTGTGTTGTTGTCCTACTCTTGTGACGGATTTGATTGAAACTTTAGTTACTGGCCCACTTTTAGTTTTTCACATCTTGGATTAATCAATAGTACCTTTATTTCTAAAAAGACAGCAGTGATCGTTAATTTATTGCTCATCCTCCATGGTCGTTGGTGATCTTAGATCGCATTGTTCAATTTATTCGATCGATCACGACTTTATTCAAAACACAATATTCTTATAACACATTGGTCAAGGAATACCGAATTTATCGAAAGCTATTTCCAACCCCTCGACATGTCCGTATGAGTTATGGGAAGGAAATTTGAAACAGAGCTCCTTTTAGGCGGAGAAAAGCTTGATTAGTGTTCAACTGAGGTCGTGACCTTGTCCTTTGGAAGTATTAATGGAACAGCAAAGAAACTATAGAGAATTAATATTGAGAATACTAGCCGATTCGTGCTGGTATTTAGGGCAAAACCGTAACTTAAAATTGCATAGTAATATAATTATGAGGAAGTATGTAACAGTTACATTGTCAGGTGTTTTGTGAGGTTAATAAAATTTTTGTTACTAATTTTTGCCTGCGGTTTCATTCGCGTGAAATAAAGTGAAGTGGGGTATATATAAGGGGTATCGAATACCATCTGAGATAACCATCCTGCCAAGTAACAGACGAGGCTCTGGTGATCGATGGTCCCACCTTTGGTATCGGTCGTGACTATTTATAACGAAGATCCTTGATCTGTCACAAATTGGTGGTAGTGTTATTTCCGAGTGGTTAGCGACCATCCTCGGCTTTAGAAAATAAAGGTTCAGTATGAGCCTTTGTGTTCCGGTATAGAAAAAGAGAACCAGTCATTTCCGCCAAAGTCAGCAACTGCGCTGTAACACCTTTAATGTTGCAGTTGGCCTTAGGCGACGGAAACCACTTACCATCAGATCCGTCTATCTGTTTGCTGCTCATTAATGTAAAAAAATGTTTCTATCGCTCGGGAATAGACAGCTCATAGCTACTAAATTTCACAGGACTATATTTTTATGAAAATTAAAAAAAATATAGAGTTTATAACAATAAACCCATTTCGACCGCGTATAAATTAAACACGTAGCCATTCCTGTTCAGGTCATTTAGTAGCTTGTTGTATTTATTTGTTTTTATAGCGTCGTCCTTAGGTATTATTACAATTGTAATTTTTTACCGAAGATCATGTATTTTTTTCGACCTAACATACGCTATTAGCCGTAAGGACTTCAAAGCCTTCACAAAACGAACAAAGATTCGCGACCCTAACTAACCAACAGGTCCTAACTTACTAAGTTTAGTGTTTAGACATTTAGTAGCTTGTGTTATTTATTTGTTTTTAAAGCGTGGTCCTTGGGTATTATTACAATTGTATTTTTTACCGAAGAACATGTTACAAGCCTGTATTGTAGCGAACACATCTTTACATAGTATAAAAAGATCTTTTAAACTATTCAAGAAATTTTAATGCAGTGTTCAACAATAGATACAGTGGTTCACGAGGAATGTTTATATTTATAATACATGATACGAAGTTCACCGGGTCCTGTATCTGCGACTCCATTCGCGTGGAACTCCAATAATATTTAATCATTTTTATTTAAAAAATTGTTATATAGCCTATGTTACTAAGCGCTAATAAAGCATTCTAATGGTGTAAGAATTTTTTTAATCGGTTCATTAGTTCTTGAGTTTATTCGTTACAAACAAAAATATAAATCTTTCCTATTTATATAATATTAGTATAGGTACATACATATTATACTACAGAAAAGCCGAAAGATTCCTAGATTGGGCATGTGATACGAAGTTAAATGGGGCAGCTAATTACGTATAAAATACGTGACCACGGTAATAAAGTATGTCACCAAAACATTCCTGCTTATCCCGCTAACTATACAGATTGATGATAACATTATTGATATTATAATGCAGCTTTAAATAAAAGCAAATATAGGCGTTCTCGATGTAGACAATTTTCTTAAGTAGGCAAATACAATATACGCGATCGCTGAATGCTAAATAACAGTGATGTTATGTTACATATCGATTATTCGGATAAGCGATGTGTAAAAATAAGATAATGTCTATTCGATTATTCAAACAGTTTCTTGAGCTTATAATTTATCAACAGTTTTTTTCGAAGTTACGAATTTACTTTCATCTTTTACTTTACCATTTTGGGCCACATCATCACTTAACATCATGTAATATTACGATCATAATGCTCAACTTATAAACTATAAATAATATAATTACTTTTAAGTGAGCAATTTATACATATATATATATATGAACAAATAAAATTTCTGTGATATAAGACAATCTTGTACTTTTCGATTTTATTAAGCTAGATGACTGAATATCTTTTTCTTACCTAATGGGAACATCTCCGTTATCTAAATATTATTTACCTGAACAGAAAATGAGTAACATACAGATTATACTACATCGAAGCGTATTAAGTTTAATCGAAGCGAATTATTGAAAATATAGAATAATAACTAAAACCAGCAATTTCATCCGCGTTAACATTACGATAGGTCTAGAACCTAGTCAAAGAACCAAATTTTTTTTTCTAATACAACGGATCGTCTATGTTAGGTAATAAATAAGTTATATGTGACTTAAACTTCATGCAAATCCATTCTCCTTTTTTGGGCGATTGAGTAGTCAACAACAAAACTAACAAAAATTCATATTTATAAAATTAAGTATAGATTTATTTTACTTTGCATACACTCGGTATAAATTATTACGTAGAATTTTAGGGGTTTCACATTCAAACTGCTTTGTTTTACGTATTACGTTTGTTTAAAAATATATTATTATCGATAAGCGTTCGCAGCGCTATTTCCCTACTACTTCATTGTAGAACACTCGAACGCTTCTGCGACTTATCGCGTTCTTGTGTACGGCTTTATCTCACGGCAAACAACCCCGTCAAGGGCGGATTAGTATTCCGCTCTTTTTTTTATTAGGCTGCTCGCAGATTGACGACTGTAGTAAGATGTTTACGATCTACGTGCCATTTTATAATACGTTCGCTAGCAGATAGGCAAAGCCGTTCAAAAACAGAATTTGTATTCATTATAAATTCGGAGGACGTCTTAGTAATAAAATTATTTCTAGGATAAATTTACTGCCTAAAGAAAATAAATTTTATAGCAATTTGTACTGAGTAGATATCGAATTAATAATGAGGTAGTGAAATGACTGCGCGGTTGGTCTAGTGCAAGGGTTCCCAAAGTGTGTGCCGAGATGCCCTGTCACGCCGTAGAGAGTGAAAGAGAGCGACGTAAGCAATTATCTTTACCATTCTCAGTAACCTCAACTTAAGTATTCGCGGGTACAAAATAAACAAATTAATTTATATACTACATGCACGGAACTTTTTTATTATAGGTATGTTCATATAAATAAACAGTTTGGAGTCATAATGAGGATACTTTTATTTTTGTGCCTATCTACATAATCAGTATTATTGTACACATTTATTTAGACAAATTAGACATTCAGTTAGGGCATCGCGACAAAATAGTAAAAAGTCGTGAAATGAAAAAGATTGGGAACCCCTGGTCTAGTGATTAAAGCAGTTGTTTTGGTGTAATCGCCGCGTTGAAATAATGTGGCTTTATTTGTGTAATCTAAAATTATTTGTTCCGAGCTTGGTTGGTACGTTGTGGTCATTAATTGCGGATATAAAGTTCTTGACACTTGACATAGGTGAAATTAACCTATAAAGGCAGATGCCATATATAAAAAAAATAGAGCTGACATAGATGACGTTTGATATCACCTATAGTGACACGCTTATTTGTGTTACGTATATCCAGTAAAAAGCGGGATTAAAGAGGTCCATCTATTCATCAATCCTTCCATCTGTTTGTTCGTGCGTTCTTTCGTGCACTTATTCATTCATTTATAACCACAGAAAAGACAATATCCAATAGTCAGATATATAATAAAATTACCTACAAAGTCTATCATGTTGAAAAGCTAAACTATCAAACTCGGCTGTATGGTTTCAGTATCTATGCCTCCTCTTTATCTTAGTAAAAGGAAAAAAATATATAATAAACTAAACCGCTAAATCGATCATGATGAATTTGGGTATAGAGATATATGGGAACCTAGAGACGGCGAAAGGCTACATTTTCTCACGAAAAACTTATTTTAAGAGGGGTAAAGAGAAGGATAAACTTTGTATGAAACTTTTTGTTTTCTCAACCGACTTGTTTGATAAAATCAATATTAATACGAGCGAAGTTGGATATAATAGCTAATGTATTTTATTTTTTAATATACATTTTCGAACTTACTTACTTACAAACGTTCGAACTTAGCTTAATTTATCTTGTAAGCTTAAATTATAACTGTTAAATGAAATTAGAATATAAAAACGGCGTGTGCTTAAAACTACATGACACAATCGAAAAGGCGTTTACTAAGTTGAGCTTAAATGATACGAAGTACAACTATTACGTACTAAATAGTGTGCCAGCATGTAATAATAACGAGTCAGAGAATAATCCGATCTATAGAATGTGGTGGCCCTACAATGAAAGTCACGTTCAACACGAAGTATTCTTCAATAGTTTAATAAAACTCAAAAGTTTAATTATATAACTAGCTGATGCTACATCTCCAATTTTTTCTAGGGTTTTTGATACTTTCGTTTTTATTTTTGTGTACAGTTACGTTCAAAATGCTTTAAAATATAATACATTTCTGTAAAGAATATTACAATTTATGTAACCTGATTTCATTACATCTTCACTCATAATAAAAGTTCCTAACTGTGTAAGTTGTGCAGTAATGTTGCTTTTGTATTTAATCTCATATCTGTATCAGTGCCTTTTAAAATAAAATAAAATAAATAAAACGTTTCGGCACAATGATGTACGATTGCTTTGTTTGTGTCAATACTGATTGCCACTGATCCGTCGTGCTCTCTCATGTAACGCCGAGTAAGTATAGCAGTAATGAGTTGACTACATATCTTTTGTTGTCTTAGTCGGCTCGAGCTGACTTTATCCGAACGAGCATTACGTATCTGAGCATTTCAATTCAGTCTCATTCAGTACCCAGAAATGTAGGTGATCAACGTGGCAACCTGGGTACTTAGTAAAACGCATTGCGGATATTGACTAAAAAAATTTCGAAAGCTCTCTCTCGTCTCTGGCAACACGGGAGTTCGAAGTGACGAGATGGTGCGTTTAGTGGGTAGTGTTGGGTGATTAGCGCCGGATAAGTCACAACATACCCATCACACCTTTGACCCGGGTAATGCGTTTGCACGTTGCGATAAGGAAGACCGTAAATTGATTGAACGTAGATTATAGCGTGTAGCTCAGTGGAGTGTGTACGACTTTGCGTCAAGGGACGTGAGTTCGAATCCAACCATCTACAGTGAGCTTGATATTTCGGTGAAGAGAAACATCGTTAGGAAACCATAGCATGGTGGTACGGCTTTTTCTGATGACCGCCAGGCTAGCTACCATTGTCAAGTTGAAAATCTACCGCCAAATACCAATAGGTGTGCTCCGGCAGTTGTACTTGAGAGCCAATTTCTCCCACGGTTTAGCGTGTCTACCAACTTGGGCCGTATCGTCACCTAAGATCAGGTGAGATTCTGGCCACAACGCTAAACCTTAAGTATATAAAGAAAAACTGGGATTTTAACAAAATCTTAATAAAAAATACCATGTTAATAAAAAATAGGCATTACGGGTATGCATTTCGAAACGTTAGATCGATGTATCGAAGGAAACATTTATAAATGTAAAGCCAATATAAGGGCTGTTCTAATGTATTGATTTGTGTGCTAGGCAACGAAAGCGACGGATGAAGGAAGCTTACACGAGGCAGTGATGCGAATGTTAATAAGGATGTGTGAAATAACTGGGCTGGATAATATTAGGGAAAAATATATTACAGAAAATATAATTTTGTATACACAACATAACATTGTGTAACATTAAAGATTTTTTTCTTTAATTAATTAATTTATTAATTTATAGGAGTACAAATAAGTTCCCGCCGTTTTAATGTAGATAGCACGGTACGGAGTGTCCGTTAGCTTTGGTAATCGGCTTAAAAGATAGTTTGGACATACAGGAACAACATAACCTATTAATATCATTGATTTCATACTGGTAAAATATAATTTTCATTTGTTGAAAATGTCGAAATTTGAGCCAAGTAAGCGTCATTTGCGGGAAATATTAGTTTACTTGTTTAATTTAAAGAAATCTGCTGCTGAGGCGCATAGATTGCTCGTAGAAGCATATGGTGAGGGTGCTTTGAGTGAGAGAACGTGTCGTAAGTGGTTTCAAAAGTTTAAAAACAGTGATTTCGACGTAAAACACACAGATCGCAGTGGAAGGCCAAAAATTTACGAGGATGCTGAATTGAAGGAATTATTGGAGGAAGATTCATCTCAAACACAAAAAGAACTTGCTCTATCATTAGAAGTCACTCAGCAAGCAGTCTCACATCGTTTAAAATCATTAGGAATGATTCATACACAAGGAAATAGGGTCCCGTACGAATTAAAGCCGAGAGATATTGAACGCCGATTATGCTTAAGTGAAATACTGTTAGCTAGACATATAAAAGGGTTTTTTACATCGTATCGTAACTGGTGATGAGAAATAGATATATTATGACAGTCCAAAAAGAAGAAAATCATGGGGATTACCTGGCCACGCGTCAGCATCAACAGGAAAACCGAATATTCACGGAAAAAAACTTATGCTGTGTATTTGGTGGGATCAGCTAGGTGTAGTGTATTATGAGTTGCTCAATCCGAGCGAAACAATTACTGGAGCCCTCTATCGAACACAATTGATGAGATTGAGCCGAGCTTTGAAGGAAAAACGCCCTCAATACTATTCTAGACACGAAAAAATGATTCTCCTGCATGGCAATGCTCGTCCACATGTTGCGGCTCCCGTGAGAAAGTATTTGGAAACACTTCATTGGAAAGTGTTATCTCACCTGCCGTATTCTCCAGACATTGCACCGTCCGATTATCACCTGTTCTGGTCCATGGCACATGCTCTGTCAGCGCAGCGGTTCACATCTTATGAGGATAGCCTCAAAAGACAAGGAGTTCTTCAGACGTGGGATTCGAATGCTGCCTGAGAGATGGGAAAAAGTGGTTGCAAGTGATGGGCAATATTTTAAATAAATTTATATTACCGTTCTTCTATAATAAATAATGAATTTTTGATAAAAAACGGCGGATAACTTATTTGTACTCCTATATTATTTTCTATTATTTATTTTATTGTATCTAATTGGCTCAGTCACGGCACTAGCGGGATATAACTTTTGTAACTTGGTTTTGGTCGATTACCCGCGACACAGGATTTATTTCCTCGTATGGGGATCAACAGATTATTTGTATGCCTTGTAATGAAGAGATGATAGCTCAGTGGTAGTGTGTAGGATCGCCGCGTCATCAGACGTGAGTTCGAATCCAACCACCTACAATGAGCTTGAGCTTTCGTTGAAGGAAATTATCGTGAGGAAACCATAGCATGGTGGTAGCGCTTTTTCTAATGCCCACCTGACTAGCTATGACCCTCAAGTTGAAAGTCTGCCGCCAAATATCAATAGGTGTGTTCCGGCAGTTGCACTTGAGAGCCACCCCTCCAATAAAGATCGGCAACACACCTACGATTCCCCCGGTGTTGTGTGTGTCCATGGGCGGCGGTTATCACTTACCATCAAGAGCCACGCTTAATGGTATTCCATAAAAGAAAAAACTTTTGAATGTATTTTTTTTTTCATTTCGTATATCATCATTTATTATGGTATGCTATTGTTCTATTATTACAATTCATATTTAATTTAAGTCGTTAATTTCAGTTTATTGTTTAGTATAAAGTTAGATTGATCTTTGTCATGTGTTAAATATATTTAATAATAATATTATCAGTGATGGAGAAGTTAATTAGTAACATTAGTGTGATATGGGTATTGTATCTGAAGAGATGTAAGTCATATAACCAAAGGAACGTATTTTAACATAGTGGTAGGTCTTTTTCTTAAGCCCGCCTGACTAGCTACCGTCCTTCTATCGTGTTACTGACTCTGAAATATGGGTCGACCAGTTGGTCACGATTTTCTCCACTAGGCTTAGCGTGTCCAATATATTGGGTCACATCGTTACTTAACTTCAGATTACGAGATGTCGAATCTATACAATCCATAACATAATTTGTATGACCACAAACACAACGTGTGGTAGTAAAGCACCAATTACAAAAATTACAAACATCTAATAACAATGATTATATCGAGAGTCCTTAATAAATAATCGAGTAACGTGGTTTTTCAGTTTCACCAATTACTTTACTCAACGAGTTTCACTTACGAAAATTACATTCTAGATATGGAACTTTGATAATAAAAGTAATAATAAGTTATAAGGCTTCATAAAATTGGAAATTGGGCCTAAAGTAATTTAATAAATATACGCAGGTTTCTTACTATTTGTAAGAATTCGCGGTGCCGTTTGTTAATCCTAACTTACCACTTAACTTTACTTCTAACCCACAGATCAATCTCGATGAAGATTATTTTTCCTCTTTGAATTGGTTTTATAATATAAAGTGTTTATTAGTTTTTTAATTATTAATAATTCATTTGTAAACTTAATTTAGTCCTACTATTCATGTCTTGTTTATTAATTTATGTTTGCCAATTATAGTTTATTGTTTAAATCTAAAAGCACGTTATCGGGCACGCAAGGCAGTGTAGCCAAAATGCAGCATGTTGCATTGCAATTCTGAATTACTGAACGAAGTGTTTGCTACCATTGAGTTCGTAATACTCATAAAAGTTCGTTCACATCATGATAATAGTAAACTATGTTTCTAAATTTTACATCCTGATATGAAATAGTGTAGACTCTGTTATAATTATTTTTAAACAACTAATATAATAAAATATATGCCAGGTTCAAATAACTCATATTCACTCCTTTTTTTTTTCAAATATTTTGCATGTTTATGACTACACTCCGATAACTATCTTACCCAATATGGCGGTCACGCTGACCTTAGTGGAGGCAGTAACTTTCAACTTCCGGAACAGATCTATAACCACGCGAATGTAAAAAACTCTATCGACTTAGTTTTATCACGATGTTCTTATTTCACTCAGAGATCGGGTTCATTTTGGGATTCAAAATCAATCAACAAAACCACTTAACTGTAGGTACTACGATAAAAAAGACTTTTTTTGTCCTATTAATTTAATAAACGTATGGAATGTGAGGTGGTTCAAAGAAAAAACACATTTCAAAGGTAATTCCAAGCCCAATGAAATGCCACACGAAAATTTGTTTAAGGATATAATATACAGGAAATATATAAGTAAATATGGAGAATGATTGAGGCTGTAAAAATGTATATAACATATTTCCGTATCAGCGAGTTAAAAAGCATTTCAAGTACTTCATATATTCACGAGGGGTGTAATAAAATGAAGACGTATAGATGTATCAATCGCACAACAAAGGTTAATGAAGGCGGATGTATTGAAAGGGAAAATATTAACAGTATATTACATTATTTATGACAACCTTAACCGGCGACTTCGTACTTATGCTTTTGAGTAATGTTTCGTAAATAATTACTTAGCCCCGTTTTAACTTTGGAATATAGTATTATTGTGCTAAGTTTATTGATGAGTATTTTGAACTTTTTGTATACTTACTAATGTGCTCTTACTAACTAACTTGTGAACTTTTTATATATTTAATAATGATAGCTCAGTGGTAATGTGCACGACTTCGCGTCAAGGGACGTGGGTTCGAATCCAAGCACCTACAATGAGCTTGAGCTTTCGGTGAAGGAAAACATCGTGAGGAAACCATAGCATGGTGGTAGGGCTTTTTCTAATGCCCACCTGGGTAGCTACCACCCTCAAGTTGTAAACCTGCCGCCAAATACCAATAGGTGTGTTCCGGCAGCAGCACTTGAGAGCCAGTTCCTCCACAGGTTTAGTGTGTCTACCAATTTGGGCCGTATCGTCACTTAAGATCAGGTGAGATTATGGCCATAACGCTAAATTTTAAGTATAAAAAAATACTAACGTTTGAACCTTTTATATACTTACTAACTTTGCCCGCTACTTCGTTCGCCTGAACATGGATTATGTATTCTATACTTACTGCAATAAAGTTACTTGTGGGCATAGTATTATCATGGTAAGTTTATTGAATATTACCATAGGCTCTTCATATACTCACTGAGTCCGCAACTTGGTTTGCATGAACTTAAATTATACTTTGTATACTTACTGTAATATTAGTATTATTTTGGAATGAAAATGATAATTATAAAAATTGATAATTTTACGTAAACTAGATAACTTAGATATATTATATCGTGGACTTAGTTTTAGAAACTTTTCAATGAAACATTTCCCTCCTGATTTATTTTTAAGTAACGTTAACTATTTATGCAGCGCACGCCATAAAATCTTTCGGAAAGAATAATTTATACTCGTGTTTGTAACTTTTTTACTCCAAATTTTGATAGAGTAAATAATAGAAATAGATAAATGCAAAGCCATTTTTTTCAAATCTGTCTGGGATTACCAAAACTTAGTTGCATTCGAACTCACGTCACATGACACGGCGTTTCTATACGGTACTGCTGAGCTATCAACGCTTCATAAAATTAATCGGTATAGATTCTTATCCGATTTGTTTGACAAAATCAATATTAGCGTGAAGTCGCATGTAAAAGCTAGTATTGTCATAAATACAATGTTTTCTAGTAATGGGTGACTAACGGTTTGTCTACGGCTCCTGAGCAATGATAGATCAGTAGGTAGTGTGTACGGACGCCGTGTCGATGGACCTGAGTTCAAATCCCTGCAAAGAACCTGAGCAGCAATCCTCAGGTTTAAAAGTATATGTGTACGTATCTCATGTTCAGCTGGATTATATTTAAAATAAACAAATACAAGATTTTAAAATGAAACATAAACAATATGCGTGGCGGAGAAAAACAGCTCTTTTAAATTAACGTTTTTTATTTTCTCCACAGAACAAATAACACTAAAAATATATTTCTTAACTACAAAAACATTTTAAGTCCTCAAACAGGTTCAAAAAACTTATAAAACCATTTATTAAGTTAAATCTATTTACAAATCCTCCACGATAACAGATTTTATTCATAAATCTTTCTTAACTTCGCATAAAACGGTGGATTCCAACAAAACTTCGCACATAGCGATCTGCGAGTTAAATATTCAATGATATTCAGTCTGCACGCAAATAATTCCGTTCTGAAGTTAGGGATGTGGTCACTTCGATATACTATTAATATCGAATTATTCGGGTCCAAAGATAGACTAGAAGTGTAATTGTTTAAAATACAAACAACAAATTACGTAATTAAAGGACCATGTAAATTTAGGCATAAGAGCCCGACCAAAATTGTCCGATTATATAAAAAAAATGCTCTACGAACTAATTCAAGACGTTCAAAAGGTATATATATTTCATTTCTATAGATCTATTATTATATTTTCATTAACTGAATTGAGGGCTGCCCCTGTCATGAACCTAGTGGACCTTGAAATATTATAAAAGAATATGAAGAAATACTTGTAAATATGAGACAGCCGATTTGGTCAAATCCATTGTATTGTATTATTAAGTAAGTATGTATTACATAGATATATATAATAATATTATTTAAGGATCGGATTCCATCATCTTAAGCATGTACGTTTATTTTTGTTCTGGAATATTCTACGGATGGATAGGTATATTTATGTACAATACTATCAAACTATTAGCGAGATTAGTAACAATCACTAATTAAATGTGATCCCATGAGGACTTCAAGTTTTGCTCTGTTGTTTTTAAAGGTTAAACGTTCTGGCTACAATCTAACCTGATGTTAAGTTACGATACGGCCCAAGCAGGTAAACACGCTAAACCTGTGGAGGGACTGGCTCTCAAGACCAACTGTCGGAACACACCTACGAGTATTTGCCGGTAATTTTCAACTTGAGGGTGGTAGCTAGCCAAGCGGGTATAAGAAAAAATCCTACTACTATGCTATGGTTACATTACGTTGTTTTCCTTCATTAAAGCTCAGGCTCATAGCAGGGCTACGAAATCACGTTGTTTGTTGCGGCGTCCGTACACGCTACCAATAAGCTGTAAATGCACAAAGTATGTAAAATCTTACAAACGAGAGCAATTCTCTTGTTTTAGGCCACTTGATACATCAAGCGGTACACAACATACTTCTATGAACGTCACCACGATACTGAGATTTGAGTGATACAATTGACACACTATCAACTTGCCTATTTCGGAGTGCATATGCCGTATCTACACATTTTCGCATATAATATCATTGGATGTATACACGATGTTATGTTAGGTTCGATAAATGCACTTGCACTGAACAATAATGTATATTCCAATATATATATATCTTTTTATATAGCATCGTTTAGCATGGCACGACACTATGTGAAAAAAGAAGCGCACTTTTATACTACCCGACATTTTTGACGGGACCTTTCCCGAAATGAAGTGGTTTTTAGTTATCTACGTATTATATTTTGTTAGCATTTTTCGTAATGTAGTTTTTTGAAAAACAAGCTTTTTGATGTTTTAAAATATTCTTTGGACAATTTAAAGCCATGATAGTTCAGTGGTACTGTGTACGGACACCGTGTCAAGGGACGTGAGTTCGAAACCACCTACAATGAACTTGAGCTTTCGGTGAAGGAAAACATCGTGAGGTAACCATATAATTTTATTAGAACAGTGTTTAAAGAATACATTTTAGTCTCCACATGGGCAAAATCATTGTTTACGCGCAAATTAATAGCAAATTTATAATAAACAATTATACTATATAATACATAATTATAATATAAATAATAATATAATACACACCGTACTGAAAATATTACAAAAGTGAAACTTCAATATATCTCTTTGTTACTCGCCTAAAACCGACTTCACCGAAGCGTCGACACCCAAAAATGTTGCCGATTAAAATTTGAAAGCCTTCCCACAAAAAGTTTCATATGAAAAACTACAATATGCTTCCCTGGGACGTTTTCCGCCACAGCGACTGCCTCAGCTTCGACGTCCGTGTGCTCTCCAGTGGCGAACACAGTCAATCTTTGGTCGTAAGGTGCGTGCACACAGTGAACATGTGAGAACACCGTTCTCATAATTATAATTGATTACCACGGATGGTCGGGCTTTCAATTCATCGCGTCTATACTCGAAAAAAATAAAGTATAAAAGTCTTCAAAGGTTTGCACTCTAGTGTTTATATATGCCCGCCACTCCGGACGTTTTGCTGCAAGACTCTCCATTGCGAAGTGTCTATGGTGCACTTTTTCATGTGATGCTTTAGCACATCTTTATATATTAGGTGTTATCCGCCTTACAAAATTCATGACATAAGTATACGAAAGTGGCTTGACATTCATTCACAAATAAACCAATTATTTTATTCGCACTACCTACAATGGTAGTATTTATTTCTTACTACTTTACTGCTGGTTAGGTGGAAGAAAATGACTTATGACATTAAGTTCGCCAGAATACATATTTGAAGTGCAATAAAGAATTGAATAATTCATTCATTAAAAAAAACAATAGCTGAATATCATCGTCTTACGAGGTACAACACTATCTTGAAGGAGGAACTATTCTTATCCGATTTACTGGACGTTTAATTTATTTGAAATTTGATGGTTATAATATGGAAAAGTTTTACGTAGCATTATTTATTATACAAATAAAACTTTTAATCGTTTTCAACATGTTTATAGTGAACTAGCTGTGTCTGGGGCTTCGTTCACGTGGCACTAAAATTAAGTTTCGGCGCGATGATAGCTCAGTGGTAATGTGTACAGTCTCCGCTTCAAGAGACTTGAGTTCGAATACACCTACAATGAGCCTGAGATTTCCATGAAGGAAAACATGGTGAGGAAACCATAGCATGGTGGTAGTGAAATTTCTTATAACCGCCTATCTAGCTACCCCCTCAAGTTGAAAATCCGCCTCCAAATACCGATAGATGTGTTCTGATAGTTGCACTTCAGAACCAGTTCTTTCACAGGTTTAGCGTATCTACCAACTTGGGCCGTATCGTCATTTGAGATCTATGTCCTTTTCCATATACTTCTGGCAATGTGTATGCGAAATTTAACGATAATCGGTTGAATAACTAACGCGGGGAATCGGAGTAAACAAACTCAATGGTACATTTATAATATTAATTAGCCAAAAGCTGCCAAATGCTTTGTAAGCCGACGTAACATAGACGACAGCCGACTGATCGCTTATTTACTAAACGCTTCGTTATAAAAAGAAAAATTTTGACTGATGTGTATATTATATTTTATAAATGAAAATAGTACTTTTTTATTGTTAAGGTTTAGCTTTATGGCCGTAATCTCACCTGATATTAATTGACGGTACGGCCCAAGTTGATAGACACACTAACCCTTTGGAGGAACTGGCTCTCAAGTGCAACTGCCGGAATTCATCTATTGGTATTTGGCGGCAGATTTTCAACTTGAGGGTGGGAGCTAGCCAGGTGTGCATCAGAAATACCCCTACCACCATGCTATGGTTTCCTCACGATATTTTCCTTCAACGAAAGCTCAAACTCATTGTTGGTGGTTGGATTCGAATTCACGTCCATTGACGCAACGTTGTACACACTAACACAGAGCTATCATCGCTTCAAAATTACAAATTAAATGTGATAACACGACGTTTAGAAGTTTTATTTGTACAGTTTGTACAATATGGCGTAACACACGACCGTATTTTCTGATGTTTTAGGATACTCAATATGTCAATCGGCACACAAGATACTTTCTTGAACGCCGCTACGCTAATGAGGTTTAAGTGATACAATTGACACAAAATGAATACAAATGCCGTATTATTTTATTTTTTTTACTTATAATATCGTTAGTAGTCACCATTTGTTGTATAGTGTTTTTTTTTATATATCACTGCAGATTTTTTCGGCCATTTATCACATGTCGCATTACAGCCGGCCGTAGGGTAGTGGTAAAATGAAAGCCTATAAGCAGACCAGCCAAGGCTAATATATAGCGGCACCCATGTCACGCAAAACCATCCTTTTTTTTGGTTTATATTATACTAATAAGAAGTTATGGTATCATAATTTTCCCAAATACATAAAAAGAGAAACAAAATGTATGTCTTATAAATAAAATTTCCAAGAAAACGTTGTTTACATGAAAATGCATTATTTATGACTGACAACATACTTGTGTTTACACGAACGGGCGGCCTTCGAATTAAATCAAATTTATAAAGTAAATCTTGGAGTATAAATAATGTAACTGTCACACATAATATCTCACCGAACAGCTATTTCAAACAAAAAATATATTATAAACTAACTCTGACCCCAAACTCATGTGGGCTGGCTTCAATTATATATTAGCTATGTGCCATGAAGTTATGGAACAGTCTCCCAGCCCTTATATTCCCTTCTTCATATAACATCAGGTCCATGAAGCGAAACATAAAAAAACATTTACGCAGGCCGCTATGACAGTAACTACTGGCGATGGAATGTTGTTCTCTCGATGGACGCTGCTGTTTTTGGAGTATACTGTACTTAACAACAAGTATAGTGCAGTCATTTTCTCGAGCTAATATAAAAAAAAATGTATTCCCACAATTCCTAACCTAATGAGCAAACAAAAAATATGTAGAGTGAACATGTTTGAAGCGATGATAGCTCAGTGGTAGTGCGAAGTGTATTGAAATTGTAGGAACGCCACGTCATGGTACGTGAGTTCGAATCCAACCAACTACAATGAGCTTGAGCTTTCGGTGAAGGAAAACATTGTGAGGTAACCATAGCATGGTGGTCGTGCTTTTTCTGATTCTGAATATATGTCGCTTAATACCAATAGGTGTGTTCCAGCAGTTGCACTTAACAGCCAGTCTCTCCAATAAAGGCCAGCAACGCACCTGCGATTACCCTGATATCCATGGGCGGCGGTGAACACTTACCATCAGGTGACACCCTCGCTCAATTGCCTCTTATTCCATAAAAAAAATATCAAAATTACTATGACATACTATACAGAAATTTGAGAGTGATCATAGCTAAATTGGTATTGTGCGGCCGCCGCGTCAATGGACGCCCGTTCGAATCCACCTGCATTAAACTTGAGGGTTTCGATGAAGTAAAATATAGATATGAAACCATGACATGATGGTAGGGCTGTTTGTAATGCCCACCCAGCTAGTTACCACACTCAAATTGAATATCTGTTGCGAAATACACCTGCAGGCTTAGTCCGGCAGTTGCACTTTAGAGCCAGTTACTCCAATAGGGTTAGCGTCTCCAGCATCTTCAGCCATATCGTCACATAACATCAGTTAAGATTGTGGACAACGCTAAGCCTAGCTAACTATAGCAAAAAACGACGCTACACGCTCCCACTGAGCTATCAATGCTTCAATGCTATAATATTTAATATAATAAATAAATATAATATATAATGTATAAAAATAGCTGAATATTCGTATAATTTGAACTATTGAAACATAATTATTTTAACCGTATTCTCCTAGTAGTATGATTAGTTCGAATAAAGGAATGAAGCTCCAAATGTTTAACCGTTTTCGAACGCTATTCGGATACCCCAAGAAATAATACATGTGCTAATATTGTGATACCGTAATCTTGTTTTTGGAGGGATCTATATTCGAAATAGTTTTACATCAAAGTGATTTTATTTTGATTTCTCGCATTCAGGTGTTAGCTCGTGCATATTCGCTCACTGGTAAGGTTGTGAGATAATGTTACAATTTTTTTTTTAGATTAACTTCTGATGCGTTTGTAAAAGTCATCCAGACGACTGCATGTATTTTTAATTGTAAATTTTAACTTGATGGTGGTAGCCAGCTCGGTGGGTATTAGAAAAAACTCTTACTACCATGCTATGGTTTCATCACGATGTTGTCCGTTAGCGAAGCCTCAGGATCATTTCAGGGATTCGAACTTACGTCCATTGATGCGGCGTTCGCTTCAATAATAACGTCTAGATAAATTGGTGGATAAATAAATAAAAGTGAACCTCATATAAACGTGTTAAAAATGTATGTTATAATGCAAAATATAGAGGACAGTTTCAAAGATAGATATAAGCAATTTTATCCAAGCTTGGATTCACAAACAAACTAGCCAACTTAAATAAAGACTTGATTATATTCAAAAACAGAAATATGAAAAACATCGAATCCCTTTTACCCTTCGCCGAACCTCCGTATTTATATAAATAAATTCACAGTTTTGTCGGTAAATACATGTTGTATTTTCCAAATTTCGTCATGGATCCAATAAGAAACACTGATAACAAATATCTTTTCTGTTTGTAAGTTCAGATGTAACTCAGTTTCAACTTGACCCGATTCCGTTACAATTAAGTACTCGATAATTATATGGCATTGTAGACTGTTAACAAAAAGCAAATTTTATGTAAAAATATCATTAATTAGTGAATAGCAAAAACAATGATTTGATTTTGAAGCGATTATAGCTCAATGGATAGTGTGTACAGACGCCGCGTCAAGAGACGTAGATTCGAATCCTACTATAATGAGGATAAATTCTGTGAAGGATGTTATCGTGATGAAACCATAAAATGGTGGTAGAGATTTTTCTAATGCCCACCTGGCTAGCTACCACCCTCAAATAGAAAATCTTCCCCCAAACACCATTAGGTGTGTTCTGGCTGTGGCACTTAAGAGCCAGTGCCTCCTATTAGGGCCGGCAACCTCCGGTGTTGTGGGTGTCCAATGGGAGGCGGTGATCACTTACCATCAGGTGACAGACTTGCTCGTTTGCCCCTATCACTAGCTACCACTCTCTAGTTGAAAATCTACCGCTAAATACCTATCGGTGTATTCGTGTTCCGGCAGTTGCATTGGAAAGCCAGTCCCTCCACTAGGCTTACCGTGTCCAACATCTTAGGTCATATTGTCACCTAACATCAGGTGAGATTCTGGCCGTAACGCTAAAACCTATAAAATATTAAATATATACATATTTGTTTAAATCAGTAAATGGTGGAACAAATTTGTCATATTATCTGTTAGGTCGTGTATGTGTATGTTACAACCAATATTTCCTTTAACAAACAAACTATCTTTACAGATACTTGCGTTGAAATTTCAGAAATTGGTAAGTACTTTAATAATATTTTTCATTGTAAATGTCTTAAAAATATCAACTTTACTCGTTGATCGTTTTTATCGTTAAGTAACTATAACGTGCAATATGGTGGATACGATAATTCTAAGAGACTGGCTCTCAGGTGCTAGTTGCGCTTGGAATACACCTATAGATATTTGGCGGCAGATTTTCAACTTGAGGGATGTAGCTAGCCAGGCGGGCATTAGAAAAAGCCCTACCACCAAGCTATGGTTTAATCACGACGTTTTTTTATTTACCGAAAGCTCAAGCTCGTTGTAGGTGGATTCGAACTCACATACCCCTTATGCGGCATCCGTACATACTACCAACTGAGCTCCCACCACTTCATATTTCTACAAAAAATCGTCACAATCTTTACCTATTTCGGCTACATTGGGTTCTTCTATGAAGTAATGAGAAACAAAAACAAATGTAAAAAGACAAAGTAGAACTCGTATTCGTATGTTGAGGTTTTAAACCTACTACCTTGCTTTCGCGTGATTGCTAAGTCACACGTCAAACCGATTAACCAAGCGTTCATAAATCACAAGCTCGAAATTAACAATCTGCATAGACTCTCTACATAAATCAAGTGTTTGATGACGATGACGCGAATTCCATGATTTTTGTTCACCCAAGAAGTGCTCAACGCGACTTAAGAAGTTTTCACTGATGTTACGCTCTAATGCGACTAAATATTCTAAAATTATACAAAACAACGTTCATGTGAACAAATTCGAGGATAGAGTTAGTAGAAAATAAATCCATATCCCAATAAAAACACGTTCCGAATAGTTTCCAATATCGGTCGGCTGTTTCCCAGTCGTTACACGTAATGCTAAAATAGGCCTGCCATGGGAATTGTGAGGCTTTTATGCTGAAAAGACATAGCTTTCCGAGCTGTCATATAAGCTGAAAGTTTTATGATGAATGTTTATGTATTTCACTCGTAAATCGTTATATCTCGTATGGTCTTTGTTGTCTCCCGTGCGTTGTGATATATGGTATAGACTTTTCCTTATTTTTTTATGTTTTTCTTTTTATATTCTCATTTCTAAAAGTTTTGAATTGAATTATAAGTGCTTTTAGCACATTTGTGTTACGAAACATTCACAATCAATCGTTGTACTTTTATACATTTTTTAAGTTTAAGTATGTGTTTAAGTGTGATGGTGGACAAGCTAAGCCTAGTGGAGGGACTGGTTCTCAAGTGCAACTGCCAGAACACACCTATAGGTATTTAACGGAAAATGTTCAACTTGAGTGTAGTAGCTAGCTACGGTGGGCACTAGAAAAACACTACCACCTTGCTATGGTTTCGTCACGATGTTTTTCTTCACTGAAAGCAATCATTGCCGGGACACAAATTCACATATATTGAAGTGGCGTCAGTACACACAATCTATACACTGTCTTTCTGAACTTGGTTATTGTCTTGCGTCAGTTAGTTATCTTTACCAAGTACATCATTGCAGGGACTCAACTGACGTACGTTTAAGTGGCGTCGGTACACACAATCTATATACTGTGTTTCTGAACTCGGTTATTGTCTCGCGTCAGTTAGTTATCTTTACCAAGTACATCATTGCAGGGACTCAAATTCACGTACATTTAAGTGGCGTCAGTACACATGTGTTTCAGAACTCGGTTATTGTCTTGCATCAGTTAGTTATCTTTACCAAGTATATCATTGCAGGGACTCAAACTCACGTACATTGTAGTGGCATCAGTACACACAACCTGTATACTGTGTTTCTGAACTCGGTTATTGTTTTGCATCAGTTAGTTATCTTTACCAAGTACATCATTGCAGGCACTCAAACTCACGTACATGGTAGTGGCGCCAGTACACACAATCTATATACTGTGTTCCTGAACTCGGTTATTGTCTCGCGTCAGTTAGTTATCTTTACCAAGTACATCATTGCAGGGACTCAAACTCACGTACATTGTAGTGGCATCAGTACACACAACCTGTATACTGTGTTTCTGAACTCGGTTATTGTTTTGCATCAGTTAGTTATCTTTACCAAGTACATCATTGCAGGCACTCAAACTCACGTACATGGTAGTGGCGCCAGTACACACAATCTATATACTGTGTTCCTGAACTCGGTTATTGTCTCGCGTCAGTTAGTTATCTTTACCAAGTACATCATTGCAGGGACTCAAACTCACGTATATTCAAGTTGCGTCAGTACACACCACCTGGATACTAGGTTTCTGAACTTAGTTATTTTCTTGCGTCAGTTCGTTATCTTTACCAAGATCTGGCGACCTTGGCGAAATTGTAGGCAGATAAAACATCCGTAACATGTTTGTTCGTGCGTATAATAAAATCGCGTACCGCTTTTAAATTACACCATTTCTTCTGGCAACGCTTAAAGTGAGCTGCGTAAATTTTCGTCTAATGTTTCCTCGCTTCTTCTATCTTGGATTTCAAAGGAACCGACACTGTACCGACTTAATTATTTATTTTGTCTAAGGCTAATATCTCGGCGGCTCCGAGTTTCAACAATGCAAAATGGCGCCTCTAGAGCAAAAGTCTTGAACTTTGTACTCGAAATTTACAGTTATTGGGGTCATATCTAGACAATTACTGACGAATTCATTCTATATTACTTTAGTATGTACAATATGTATATACGTATGTAAAATTCATTATATCTGTTCATATTATTAATATTAATAAAACGATAAAGTTTGCTTGTTTGAACGCTCTAATCATAAAAACTACCAGTCGGATGTCTAATAATATTTTTGTATTTCATAGACAAATCATTGAAAAAGGCTTTCAGGTAATAAAACTAATTTAAACGGATTTTAAATAAACTCCGTAACATAAACTTTTCTGGACAACCTACACCTCAGTCCGCCCCGTGACCACGAAGGCTGAAAAGCTTTCGAAACGTCGGGATCAAAATTTAATAAATAACCGCGATAAAATCCGTTTAAATTAGTTTTATTTCAATGAATAATATTCGCGTAAACCTAAGAAATTATTAAGGCTTTCAGGTATTTAACTTCACGGTATTACCAAAAGAGTAAAGCTGAAGCTAAATTGAAAAGCGTTACTAAGACGGGCCAAAAGTGGTTAAATTAATTTTAGGTCCACGAGAACAAAGTGGTAGGAAACAACTACAAATATACTACTAATAACCGCAACTTCGTTCGCGAAGTACTAAAAGTTATTTCTATAACCCCAGGGAAAATTATTTGTCCTTAATTATTGTCCTTGTCTATACTACATTGACCTACCGCGTCGCATCGTATCGCTCGCCCACAATATAACATTCTTCTCGCATAACATGATTTATTTACATAATAGATTATTAATATTACAGAAGCTAAACTGACAAGAAGTGAAATGTTTTTCAGCTGGTTTATTTTCCAATTTCAGTATACACAAGTACAGTTGGTTGTAGTATTGTACATTGTATAAAGTTACATCAGTTCTAAAAAAAGGTGAAATATTAATTAATACAATAATAAAATTATGACATGTATTATTTAACTGTATATAAAAATTGATTTAAATTCAAATGAATAAGATCTATAGGCATAATTAATATTGTAAAGTTCGATATTATAAAATGAGCGACACGTGTTGCCTATTGGGTTGTTGTAACAGCGTATCTGTTTTCGTTTTATGATTCCTACATGAGTTATATAAAAACGATAAGAACGAGATCGTTCAGAGAACGGACCAACTTATAAAGGTCCATGACCTGATGTTACAAAGCCTATATAACCTTTTTCAATAATTGGCATATTACATGTAAATCACACGTTACATCAATCATATTGTTTGTTCTTGAAACTAGCGCAATTTTGCAATCGAACTCTTCAGATATTAACCAGATTTTACGTGCGGATTCCTTTGCGTTTATATTAATTTTATCAAACAAATCGGATGAGGCAATAAAAATTTTATACAAAGTGTATCCCTCTCTAAATCCCACTACCAATAAGTATCTCACGAGAAAAAGTAGCCAATCACCGTCTCCAGGGTCCCAGCTATCTCTATACCGACCTTCAACATAATCTATTCAGCCATTTAGGCATGAAAACGTAACGAACAAACAATCTCACTTACGCATTTATAATATTAGTAAGGACTGCTGAAAAAGATAGGATCTGTTTCCGCAAATTAGTTCGCTTAGAACTGAAATTTTATTTAATCTATTGTGCCTGTTTTTGCAACTTTTATCATTACAACTTTACTGCAATTGGTGGTAGCGTGATTTTAAATAGCGTAAAACGTTCCTGAATAATTGCTGTAACTAATACAAATGTAACTTTTAAAGTCCGATTGGTAGCTCCTAAGATTAGCGCATATAAACAAATAAACAAATTTATCTGCTTTATAATATAAAATATAGGTATATGCAAAGCGAAAGATACGATATTAATGTCCAATTACTATGTACCAAGAAGAGTGGTCCTCAAAGGCGCATCTCATTTTGGAATCACTTATATGTATTAAAATATAGAAATTAAATACGGGTCTAAAACATATATATGTATATACTGATTTATTCCAACATATTGCACGCCTCATAGCGCAAAGCGTTTGAGGCTGAGCATTACTCTCAAGATTACAAAGTCGAGTAATTTTCGAGACTTCAGTGATCGTTGTTTTAGATTTTTTGTGTTTTTACAACAATGCAAATGATTTATTAACCAAAGAAATACTTTCAATATCGCATTAGATGATTTTTAAATTCATTTATTTTAGTATATACAACAAAAAACTTATTGACCAAAAAAAAACCCGGTGTCCGGATGTCTGTGTGTATGGATGTGTGACGATTACGCCAAAGAAACTTAATATATTGGGAGAATTTCTTTTTTAATAGCTCTAGAATGACATCGGATTACTTTCTATTTAATATGAATGCTTAATTTACGTCATTCATTTATAATTAAGTTATGAGGCGTGCACTTTCCAAACTATATTTATGCTATTACTGGTGAACCAATTCGGACGAGTATTTAATCATTTTCTGGTGATCCAATAAAATCCGGTTATTTTTACTTCACTGTCGATTTTAATAACACTGCTTTAGAATGAGAAAACAAAATACCTCTTGATACTTTCTTCTTTTTTTTATTCTTGGCAACTCAGTTCTCTTTACAGAAAAATACAGCCAATTTTAAGTGATCAAATTTGGGCATTTTGGGCAAATGGAACTATCTTCAACAAGATGGTGACTCGAATGTTTGAAGCTCCTGAGTGGCTTTCACAGTTTCACCGGACTATAATGGAGAGCGTTGAGGGCGCAAATTCGCGCAAGTGTGTCCCTAGTGACCGAACCTCGGCTTGGGCTGTTGCCGGGATGCTCTCTTGGGAATTTTTGTGGCAACTAATATATCATGTTCTGATTGATATTCATAATCCTCTTCGCTTATGCTCTTTAGCTACACTGTATCACATAAAATGGAATAAACTATATTACACAATATAGGCTAAATAACTAAATATATGTACTAAAATAAAGAAAATAAAAATAGCAGATCAAGATACCGCCATAACTCCTTGATACATTATTTTTCTACGAACAGACTTTAAACATACATTTAAAAAAAAGTAAGAACATCTATGCTGCATAGTCAGGCAAATACATTTGAACAAATAGCTTTGACAGGAAGCATTGTAAACAAGTTATCATCTGCTGGAAAAGGAAGGAATACATTCGCCAGGGTAGCTAGTTAAAATAATTTAGCTACACAGACTCTGAGAGAATTAGATATTCCTTCAGGGTCGAGTGCAGGTTAAGTAAGGCCATTCTGACATGAATCCCTTGCCAATTATAAATTTAATAAACCCCGGCGAGACTAGTAACTTCGACCTTTGAGTTCATTACACACAACCTTGTACACTAAGACATTATAATAATTATTAAAAAATATTTATCTAATGGTAGTTAGATAAAGTGGCGGCTACATAAATAAAAATAAAAACGATGTGTGCTTAAGTCCACACGATACACAGAGAAGCTCATCATCTTCGTGTCCTGTTACATTTTCATCTTTCATAAATCACTATTAGCCGCCATCTCTTTGTTCATTTCCTTTTTTATGTTGCGTAGCAAAGTGTCTTTTTTATACTTAAAGTTTAGCGCTACGGCCATAATCTCACCTGATCTTAAGTAACGATACGGCCCAAGTTGGTAGACACACTAAACCTGTGGAGGAACTGGCTCTCAAGTACAGCTGCCGGAACACACCTAGTAGTATTTGGTGGCAGATTTACAACTTGAGGGTGGTAGCTAGCCAGCCAGGCATTTGAAAAGGCCCTACCATCATGCACTGTACCTGATGATAAGCACAGTGCAATACAAATCGGCGGCGACTAACAATGAACGGGTTTTACTGCCAATCACCCCTGTCATGCTGGCATGTTAGTTTGAATATAAAGCATAATTAAAAAAACTTTACATTTGAAAAGTTTCAAAATTATTATAAACAGAGCCTGTAAACTATATCTAATGTTAAATTGAATAGAAAACTGTGTGCAATTACACCAGAAGGTAAAATTCAAAACTTCCGAACGAGAATAGGAGTGATGCGTTGACTACATTTCTATCGTTCTCTACGACGACTCGACACGACTTTACCCGAACGAGCGTCACATCAATGAGTGTAACGTAATTCCATTGTAAATAAATTTAAACACACGGTAGCCTGTCAAGACAAGTTCAAGCTAACGTAACTGGCAAGCAGCATCGTATATTTTTTCACGAACCATTTGGAACCACTTTTGACAGCCTTAGAACTCAAAAACATATTTCATATAAACATGTCAAATTTGGCTCATATATTGAGACTTGCGAAATACATCTGTGTTTCAAATTTCATCAACAGACCTCAAACAGTTATTTAGATATTAACGTCCAAAAATCGTCATTTTTATAAATTACCTTTAGATCAAAACTCTAACCTAGTTCCAGATAACCTAGAAAGTTCAAATTTGGCATCCAGATAGACAGATATTTGGGTTACAAAGATTACAAAGGAATAAATCAGGAACTACTAAATTCGTATGATTTTATTATAATTTTTCAATTAATTGATTCTAATAGGAACACTTATTATAGTACTGCCTGCAGTCTAATGTAATGTAAGAATTTCTTATTTCTAATAATATATTACGTTTCAATCAAAACCCGTTTATTTTCCTTTAACTAATTTGAACAAATGTTATTTTTCAATTTTCCTTGCTTTCTTTCGCTGTCACAACACGTTTCGCGGAAGGTCTTTCGTTATCTATTCAGTAATGGCTCAAACGCGGTGTTCGTTTCCACACGCAACTACCAAAACCTTTGACACGTGACTCCTCCCATTCAACCATGAACAGACTTTGAATGAAACTTTTTATTGTGTCATGCGATTTGCTTCAAACTATAGAGAATTATTTATACTAAGATTATAAATGCGAAAGTGAGTTTGTTTGTTTGTTATGCTTTTACGGCTAAACCGTTGTACCGATAATGATGAATTTTGGTACAGAGATAAATTGGAACCTGGAGTTGGAGATAGGTTACTTTCTCTCGCGAAAAGCTTAGTATGGTAAAGAGAGGGATAAACTTTGTATGGAAGTTTTTATTGCGTCATCCGATTTGCTTCAAACTTTAGAGAATAGTTGCTTCTAATTTCTAATTTGGGTAAGTTCATATTTACCTGTATTCACCAACAACCTAAAATTAATAATTTAAAAGCATTCGATAGAAAAAATATTTGTCTATCGAATGAAAACCGAGTGAGTAACCTGGTAAGCAAGTGGAATGGGAAACACTACGGTCGTAACCATGAACATTGTGAACACTTAGTGGAGCGTAGCCATAGTATACAATACTAGACAATATGTAGTCCTTAGAACTATATAGGTAATTAGGATACCGTTGTGTAGCATTAAGCCCACAGCAGACGGAGCTATAATATATATTAATATAAATTATAGCAATGGATATCACAGTATATTTTTATAGTAATCGGCGAGTGGACACAGAGGCAATAACGTATATTTTTGTTACGTCCCAAAAATATGACTACAGATATAGCACGAAATATTTTGGTGTAGTAAGATATATTATCGTTTATTAAGAATGTCGCACAAATATGTGCACATGCAACGACGGTCGCAAAATGAGTGCAAAAATATATACTATAGCATACCCGCTATCTGTGGTAGCTTGCTATACAGTTATATATAGCTTACTAAATTAATATATGTTATAAATCCATATATTGTGGGCTTTATGTTTATAATTCCGAAATAGGTGACATGCTGAGTGGTTCCGATCGTAATCAGACGTTAAAAATTATTAATCAATGAAATAAAACTAATTTAAACGGATTTTATCGCGGTTATTTATTAAATTTTGATCCCGACGTTGCGAAAGCTTTTCAGCCTTCGTGGTCACGGGGCGGACTGAGGTGTAGGTTGTCCAGAAAAGTTTATGTTACTGTGTCTACCTTCAATTTAATTTTTAATATTTATAATGTTCCGATCTACGCAGAAAGAGCTCACAGTGTCTTGAGGTCTGCCAATTGGTATTTTGGGTTCCGATTTAATTAAATGTATAATTGGATCCCAGGCTTGCAAAATCCCAGGCAGACAAAATTGAATGTGACTGTGGCCTCTCCTATATCGGACAAACTAAAAGAAATATAGGGACCCGCGTAAAAGAACATATAGCTGATGTTAAACACCGACGCTCTACGAAGTCTGCAGTTGCTGAACATTCAGAAGAAGGCTCCAAACATTATCTTCGATTCGACAAGCCACAAATCCTTGCCAAATAACACCGATTCCTACCTAGGATGATTCGTGAGGCTATTGAAATTAAAAAAACATCCAAATTTCAATAGAGAAGATGGTTGGAAGCTAGCACAAGCCTGGGATCCAATTATACATTTAATTAAATCGGAACCCAAAAGACCAATTGCCAGACCTCAAGACACAGAGCTCTTTCTGCGTAGATCGGAACACTATCAATAATAAAAACTAAATTGAAGGTAGACACAGTAACATAAACTTTTCTGGACAACCTACACCTCAGTCCGCCCCGTGACCACGAAGGCTGAAAAGCTTTCGAAACGTCGGGATCAAAATTTAATAAATAACCGCGATAAAATCCGTTTAAATTAGTTTTATTTCAATGAATAATATTCGCGTGAACCTAAGAAATCATTATTAATCAATGGATTAATTTATTCCCAAAGTTACCCTTTTGAAAGGTCAACAGCGACAGACTTAAGCTTTGGATCAATCTATCTCCGTTGACAAGTTTCGTACTAAAATAATTCTACAACATTGATTTAAATTATGTTTAAGTGACAGACATCCCTTTAACTATAGAAATCTTATGATAACTCTAAAAGTCTGATATCTTTACATATTTCAATGTAGTTATTACTTTGAAGTCTTATCAAATACGGCTGCAAATACACGGTAGTGTATTGCATGGTGTAGTCGGCATCTTTAGACACACACACACACCTGTGTATACTACACTGACGATACAAACGACGCCGTGGGCAGGTTCATCGAAAGGACGGTGAGTTAGCCGGCTAAAGAAATTGTAATTATAATATTAAGATGATTATAAAAAACAGGGTCATTTATACAGCAAATAAGATTTCCAACATCACAGAAGAGAAGTTAGTCGCAGCTTATCCAGCGGGTCAATAATGTCACAAGCAATCTTAAAATAATAATTAACATAGCAACATTAATATCAATTATATTACATACATATATACATATATATATTTATTATACATTAACGTATTATTTATTCTATAAACTGTATGACATATATAACGTTGAAAGGGGGTACCTGGACCCCAGCCACCTTATTACATTACTGGATAGTGTGATATAATTTAGTATATCGGGTATGACCTGAATATAAAAATTATGACCGAAATAAGGCGTCGATGGAATCCCGATACATCCCGCCAGATAGGTACTAAGTTCGATCAACTGTTGTCGCGAGAGTGACCACACTTGTAAGGATATCCGAGACACAATTAGGTCAAAAGTATAACCTTTTTATTATTTTACAAGGTTTTTATTAACTCGCTGTCTTGTAATTCTGTTCGGGTGGAATGTTGTAATTGATAGTTGTAGTTAGATATTTGAAATTTGGTACATAGCTTAGAAGTGGATAACAAATCATGAAAACGGGATAAAACTGATTTGTTTGTTTTCTCGATTTAATTGTTTTCAACCATATAATTTAATGTTAATATTATAAAATGGGACCACAGACAGACATAGCTTATATTTTTATATATAAAACATTGGTGTTGCGTTGTTTGACCGCGACAAGAGCATGGTCCGTTATTAAATAAAAAAAACACTGAAACTACTGAACCGATTTTAATGAAATCTGTACACTGTACGTAATTTCATCTAAATTAGGTAATAGGATATTTTTTATGTCGATATGTGACCATAACGAGACGGGTGCATAGCGCTATGGTCGAGGTATTGATTACTGGAAAGGGCAAAAGGATCTGACAGTCCAGCTAGTTGTCATATATACATTAATATTATACAACTAAGAGTTTGGTTTAACGCGCTGATCTTAAGAACTACAAGTCGGATTTCAAAAAAAATTTTTATATTTCATGCAAAATATAATCATTGAGAAAGGCTTTAGACTATAAAACATCACGCTATCGCCTATAGAAGCAAAGCTGTGATGTAAAAAAAACTAGAAACGGGCAAAAAAAAACTAATAAATAAATAAAATGTAAGTTCCACGGGAACAAAGCCACATATATCTCAATTTAAACCAAGCTATACACAACATCAACACTTCATAGAAATGGGTTTTCAAAATTAGTGTAAATAATATATTATCGTGACACAATATTAAATATGAACATAATGTCACCTAAAAACAGTACGAATAGGATACCCAACAAAGAAGAATGAATCCTATATATCAATTTAGATCAAGATTAGCGTAGACGAACATCGTGCTACAGTATCTTTAAATATGGAGATAATACCAGCCTGTTACTAAACCATTCATGGTCGAAAGCATCTTCCTGAAGGTTGACAATGACTAAAAGTTATAATTCAGTTGTACTTTATCTTCTATATAAGGCCTAAAAACCACATTTTATCATTTCAGTCTTAACGCGCATTTACTTCGCGTGGAACCAAAAATTATTGATAATTTTTCCCCATTTTGTTCTTTGTTCTTTTTTCTATACAGCTTTGCTCCTATTAGTGGTAGCGTGATATTAAACCGCCTAAAGCCTACCCACCATGAATGTTCTATCAAATAAAAAAATATATGTGACAGGAAGTTCCCATGATTAACGAGTTCAAACAAACAAACTTTATGGCTTTATAATAGTCATACAGTTTCTGTAGTATTCCTGCAAGAAAAATATTGGATATCTTTTGATATATGATATTGTGATAGCTAATATCCTGCAGCATTATAGAGACTACTTGTATCCCATAAAATAGACGGGATAAAGAAAAAATAAATTTTCAACTCGTAAAGTTTTTATTACTATTGCATGTATAGATAGTACTATGGTCGAGGCATTTACAAGATTGAATATAATCAATAGCAAAACAGTTACTTAAGAATCATTACTAATATTATAAATGTGAAATTCAGTCTGTTTGTTTGTTCCGCTTTCACGTCTAAACCGCTTCATCGATTATGATGAATTTTGGTATAGAGATAGATGGGAACCTGGAGACGGTAATAGGCTACTTTTTCTCGCGAAAACCTTATTAGACGTGGAGTAAGGAGAGGTATCTCAAAATCAACATTAACGCGAGCTAATCCGCATGTAATATCTATATAAAATAAATGACAAACAATTTTATTATATTAACTCTTTCCTAAGTATCTATCTTTTTTCCCTATTGAGCACTTTATAGATCTGAATATGTAATCTGTGAAGTGCCAGAAGATAATAAAAACGAACAAATCGTAAATACATTTTAACAGTATAATATACAATAGACACGTGTTCCCGATTTTCCATAGAGAAATCTCTGTCACAATAACAAGGAGTGATGTCCTCGGCGAAACGAGGACGCGCTTGATTAATACCAAGAGACGGGTACCAAGCGAACTGCCCTATAGATAGTTGTAACGTAGAGCTACTACGAAATGTAGAGTAATCGATGTAAATGGATATTGTTTGTATTTTTTATTTATTTATTTACATTCGATCCTTATTATCAGGTTAAATGAGTTTCTTGTAGGATTTATGTCAGAAATTCATCGCAGTTTATAATGTGTATGGACTCCGCGTTGATGGGCGCAAGTTGGAATCCCTGGAGTAAGCTTGAGCTTTTAGTGAAGGAAAATATCGTGATAACACTATTCTGGACCTAATGCTAAAGCTACATAGTAGTAAAAAAAGCGTGATTGTCCTAACACTCGGCTGGTTCCAATTTTCTTTTGTAGTGTATTATTATTACGTATTAACGTATTATATTATACAAATACAAATAAATGAATAAATAGTGTCTGAGATCAATTAAATGATCCACACAGATAAGTAATGAATTGAAAGTTCGAATCCAACCACCTAAAATGAGCTTGAGCTTTCGGTGAAGGAAAACATCCCGAAACTATAGCATGGTGGTAGGGCTTTTTCTAATGCCCGCCTGGCTAGCAACTAATCTCAAGTTGGCGCCAAATACCAATAAGTGTATTCCGGTAGCTGCACTTGAGAATACTTTCTTCAAAGGTGTAGCGTGTCTACCAACTTGGGCCATATCGTCACATAAGATCAGTTGAGATTATGGGCATAAAGATAAACATTAGCTACAAAAAAAAAAACATCGGTAATTGCCGTGTCCTACCTTGTCCCATGCGCTTCTATATATTCGTAGCTCTACGGCTTTCTCTTAGCCGCTTTCCAGTGGTACTGCATCTAACCACTAAACTTTATTAGTCACGTACTTCGAGTTTGCTGTACCTCTTCGTACCGAATGAAGTTTAATCCCGCCGAGTTAACATTTGCAAACGTCGTCTACCTTAAAATATCTTCTTTGATTAGAGGTTTATATCATCTTGTGGCAAAGTGTTTATATATAAAAATGATTAATTTTTTTTTACCTAATATACATTTCACATGTTCTCCTATTCGGAACCCTGTGTCGCAGCTAGCCACCTCAAGAAACCGTTTCTACAGATAAACGTAGTGGTTAACGAACATACAGTCAGTATGTACATTGTATACATTACCGTACTTAGTTTATTTATATATTAGGTTCTTACATATGAAATTGGCGTTTTATCGAATTGACCACTTTGTTCTCAAATGTCTGGCGTTTGTATAATTATATCAAATATAGGCTTGTGTGTTTGTCTTTCGAAATTAGTAAATTATTACTTAAAGACCATTTGATTTTTCTTTGATAAAAAATGTGGAAATAATGGAAAAAAATGATTTTCCGTTGAGTTGTAAAATATGTTACAAACGTTTAAAGCTCATATAACGTTTTAAGAAATTAATTAATTTGAATGTGAGTTCATTTGTTTACTGTCCTTTCAGGCGTTAACTGTTCAACCGATCGTCACAAAATTTTGTATACTCACGGAAAAGTACAAAAAGTATATTTTTTGTAGTTTTAGCATTACGGTCATAATCTCACCTAATCTGAAGTGACAATTAGATCTAAATTGTGGATGGTAACTAACTATGCGGGCATTAGAAAAGGCACTACCACCATCCTATATTTTCCTCACGATGTTTTCCTTCACCGAAAGCTCAGGATCAATGTAGGTGGAATTGAACTCACTCCCCTTGACATGGCCATGTACACACCACCACTGAGCTATCATTGCTTCATAAATTTTTTTTCTGTATCTTAAGTATCTTTTGTATTGAAAAAAATAGTCTACCCGAGAATAAACAAAAATTTTAGTACCACGCAAACGAAGCCACGGGCGCAGTTAGTAAGCCGATAAAAGAGGACACACAGTGAGAACCTAATTTTATAACCGTCCAATCAATTGAAAACGTAAAAGGTCAGTCCACATCACGTCCGAGGCTCGGAATAGGCGTAATAAAGTGTATGAGGCAATAACGTGGCGCCGTACCGCGCACCCCTCCGCGCCGGTCTCAGCGGGAGGCGTTCACGGAAAATTACAACGAAACCTCACTACTTCGTACTATATCTAATAAACTGTAATATAAAACAAAAAGTTTGTCTGTGACTCCGATAATTTAAACTACAATCACAAAAAAATAACGGACTGGGAAGGATTCGAAAGTTGTGTCTCGCGAACTTTTTTGTATCTTTATAAGCATTATGACCACCCTCAAGATGAAAATCTGTCACCGGATATTTATAGGTATGTTACCGCAATTTCACTTGAGCGCCAGTCTCTGCACTAGCCTTAGCATGTTCATCTTCTTGGGCAATATCGTCACTTCCCATCAGGTGAGATTGTAACTATAACGCGAAACCTTACCTATAAAGAAAAAACATAATACTTCTTAATTAACTAGTATAATATAAAAACAATGATAACGACTAAAATATTAGAAGCCTGTCGACGGTTGCTGTTATCATGCAACAGAATATAAATCACGGCTAATCTTAAAAGTCAAGAATTCTACGTCAATTGTCTATACCAAGTTTATCACCGCGTATATATTCATACTCAAGTAATATAGGCACCAATGATTAAGTGCTTCGTACCCCTTTTTGCCGCGGGCAACGTAATTGGCAACGTTGGACAACCGCCAGATGGCACCGACTGCAACAAGCTTATCCTTAAAAGTTACGGCCTTAAAATACACATATTGTGCTAATATTTTAAGACCTAGTTCACTGTTGGAAATGTCTAGAATAAAAGTCAAAGTTTAAATGTAGTAACAATTTTTTAACAAGACAAGTTGTCTTTTTCTAAGTTTATTATCATAAAGGAAATTAATAAATATATGAGATGCCGACATAAACCACTAAATCGAAGATAAATCTCGAGACAAAATCTCATGATTAGACCATGATAAAAACATGACGTCTTTACTGTAAACTATGAAATAAATATCAGTGTTGTGTCTCAAATGCATAAAATGTTTAAAATTGTAACGAAGTTCCTTAACGCACGGTACGGGTGGAGTCTAGGGAAATGAAAAGGTAAAATTTTTCCGTCACGACCTTTTCTTTAGTCTATTCTATATTGCTCTAAATTTCTATAGCGTAGACGATTATCTTATTGGTTCAAGACAGTGTCGCGTGGACAATTAATTTAATTTATATAAAAGGCATTAATAAATGGATCGAAAGCCAATTCGAAAATGCGATAAAGTAAATATATTACCCGAAGATTTCTTTAAAATAATGAATATAAAAAAACCATGACGAATATAAAGCTGCTATTTTAATCCCAGGAACAAGTAAGTAGGTAGGATACTCTGTGGCAAGGCGCTCGTCCTGGGTCGGGTACTATTCAGAGGAGCCTTCTTGTATCGGGTACAATTAGAGAGGCCTTCGTGTAGTTAATTTCCACTTTTAAGATATATCCATATCTTTCTCGACATCCGAGGTATATATACGTAGATAGTAATAATAAATAGTATTGTAGATCGGTATTGTATTCCAGACTAACGTTTTTCTTCTTCACGTCTGATGTCTCCGAACCCTTCCTTTTAGTTCATCAAGGCCAATTGGTATCGTAGGACTGCAATTTTGTTATTAACTTTGATACTAGAATTTTTCACACATGCAATCGAACCCCTGAGTTCAATGACGGCCGAATGCTTTTGTTCATTCGATTCTATGTCTTCTTTGTTCTAAATATAAAATGTAAACGTTCTATAACCAAAATGCATGCGTTAAAATATTCTATAAAGTTCTATGCCACTTGATATCGAAATACTAAGTTACTAGAAAACCTTCGGGTTTTCCTTTTTGAAATAACGAGTCACAAATCTCGAACGTTGTTCAGAGTTTCCCTTCCTACCACACGATAGACCCGGCACCTGCACACGGTGAATCCATGGTTGGTAAGAAGTTTGTCTCTCTCTCGAATAATAAAACAGTAATATATGAATAATAATATAATGGATAATAAACTATTTGGGTATAAACAAATTAAAGCCAATCATTACAACATGCGTATTATTTGTATTATACTGAATTAGATGAATTAAATGATGTACAATAACATGTTTATTTTCACAACTAGAAAAAATACATTAATTAAGAAATTTCCTTCGGTTCATTAGTTACCTCTGCGTTTCACTTAATTGCTCTCAGACTCTGTTAAGTCATATATTTGTAATTTTAGATCAATAATATAATACTTTTATCAATAATAATGTAGTACGTAAGGAAATTCGTTCCAACCCAGTGTTTTACGAGTGTAACGCATTTTTGTTAAACAGATATGTAGTGACTTGATACATTCAAGAACAAAAAGAGAATAGACAGGCACTGGCGGACCAAAATGATACAAAATATTTTCCTTTAGTAGGTATATGTATAAAAATGTACTGCCGAAGCAGGTACAAGAGATTAAATATATAAAATAAATAAAATAATATTTTATGTTTACTATTTGAACAAGATATGTCACCGGTTTGGTGTTTAGAATATCATTCTATTTTTTTGTTTTTCTTTTCACTAACATTTGTGGAAAAAGATAATTTTCCCGAGGGGCTGACGATTTAGCTAAAATGTAGACTATGTTTAATCGTTTATGACGTTGATGTTAAAAAAAGCGCGTCAAAAACAAGATTTTTATTAACACCGCTAACTCCAAATTTTTTTTATTAACACATAGCAAGCAATTATATTGTATAAATATATCTATATTACCTTACTAATGTTTCGCGAAAACAAGTGGTGAACTAATTCGCACATAGTTATATTGCAATATCATGACTTTAACCTGACATACTAACCAGATCTATTAGACTGAACGATATTAACCAAGCTTTATTTGTAGAAAATAGTACAATTATGGCATCACAAATATCAATAAAATGAGAGAATATAATTTTCAGTTCAGCTTGATATGAAAGTGTTTTTTTTTCTTTAGCTATTTTAAATATTAATTTATTTTTAAACAAATAAACCCATGATTTATTATTTAAAAAAATCTGAAATCCATTAGGCAATATCATCGGCGCTAACTTCTCAAATCATTAGGCATCCACTACGAGAAAACTTTGTAATTATGACAGACTGAGTGAGCTTGAATAGGCATAATAAGCTGTGTGCTAGTGCCACTTACACTTAAAATAATAATTTATCTACAATGTTAAAAAATATCTCGTAAAATTATTAGAAACATAGTTCAGTTTTACTCGAGTGAAGTCGCGGTCACAGTTTTTATTTATTGAAAGCTTAGTTGCCAACGCGATTGTATGGTCACCTAATGAACAATTATATACATACATTATACCACCATATAATCGCACTGGCGACTAATCCTTCAATAAATAAAAACTGTACTCGCGACTTCATTCGAGTAAAACTGAACTATGTTTGTAATAACTTTAGTTATATAGTTATTTAGTTGTATAATTTTCAGGTAATTTTAAAGACAGGGTCAGATAACAAGTAATTATATAAACAAACCTGGAACGAATCAGAAGCTTTGATCACATATCACATGCGTTCGCATCGAATACATTCTGTCAAGATGTGGAGAGCACATCGTCGATGAGTCCGCAACTCTGGCAAGTGGAGATGGCACTTTATGCATCATAAAGGCGCAATTAGTTGATAATATATGACCGTATGGTTTATAAATAAACTAGGTGATGCCCGTGACCTCGTTCGCATTATTCACGTCAGCCACGTGTAATCGTAATATCGCTTCTTGGTAAAAATCTACGTCTTGAAAAGAATATCCATGCCATATTTCATACTCTATTGGAAATCTGATAAATATTTCAAACACGCAGATATTTATTAAGAAGTCTTTATGCTAAGTTCATTAAAGTATTTACACTCAATAAAATAAATTTTCGCCTGCTTTTATGTCCTTGGAGCTTGATTTCGAAGGATCGCTTCTTAGGGAGCCGCTACGTTATAATAGGGAACTACTGTTTATATTTCATGTTACTAGCTTTAGTAGTATCGGCTGTGTGTAGATGAGTTAGTCAATTTAAGTCTTTTTATCTATGTTACTATTATAAAGTGAAAAAGTTTGTGTGACCTTCAAAATACGTACTAAACTTAGTGTAAAAATCCTTATATCACAACCGTCTCGTTTAATAGTCTGCACTTCTATTTGGTTCTTCACATCACTAATACTTCAGACCACTGGCTCGTTCTGGAGCTCCACTATGACTGCCTCAGAATTATAAGACGTATTAATATTGCCACAACCGGAAACTAAAAGCGCTAAAAGCGAACTATTTGAAATAGATTATTAAAACAATTCTTATAAAATCTTGTCATAACAATTAGAATTTAAAAAGTTATTTTTAACCAAACATGTAAATATCAATTCCAGACCATAAAGATAATTTTAATCAAACGTGTAGATATTTAAACCCTTTTATATTATATTTAATATAAAGAGACAATCAATGATAAAGTTAACATTATAAAAAGACGATCAACAACTACCAGTCGGATTTCAAAAATATTTTTGTATTTAATAGAGTAATCATTGAGAAAGCTTATAAACAGACTATTAAACATCACACTATCACCAATAGGAGCAAAGCTGTATTAAATAATATATAGTTACCCGCGAACGACGATCCGAACAAATACAGTATATAGATAAGTAACTTACTCTCGTCACAGCGTCTTGCTGCCGCTTTATCAAAACTTGGGACCGTAACATGAATAATTTGTTACATATTTCAAGCTTTTTTTTTAGCGTGAAACATAAAATTATTTTTCTTAAAATGACTAATTACGTAAAGTACTTATAAAGAAGAAATTATTTATATATGAATCAATTTAATGGGAATCCTTAACGCGGTTAGCAGTAACAATTTAATAATAGAAATCAAATAATATTTTTTAATTCAATTTAGTCCTTAAAAAGTCTCTTATGAACGTCAAAACTACCAACGGTTCGGAAAGTAACGCAGTCATGGAGAAGAACCGGCGAGAAACTCGAGCCGCATGATTGTATCTTTTTATAGATACATCTATTTTACATAATAGTTTAATGTTTGCATTTACAATTGTTATTAGCACATGTACTGACAGAAGTGTCAATTCCAGGTATCACCATTGCTCGCATATTGATCCACCTTATAATAAATAACCTTTTGACATCAGAATCCACTTGACATGGTTCTTTAACTTACTATACCGCAATTCGGTACTGTGCGTTGAGGCTTTATTGTAAAACCTAACACTATTATCTAAGAAACTTTTACTGGTTTTACTGAGTCTAAATAAGAGGTAAGTTTCGATTTCGAGTATTTAAATCATACCGTTCTTTCACGAAATCTAGTATTCATTTTATTTTAAACGCCACGAAAGGTAGTAGTCGTTGGTGCTCTCAACAATACGTTTTAATTTCTTATCACCGTATTCAAATTCCATGATAATCCATGAAATAGTTTGATAATATATACCAACAAACAGAAAAAGGGACCTGGCAGACTAACAGGCAAAAAAAAAACAGTGTTTTATATCGTTTGCATAATACATTATTGCTGGGGTGACGCGCTGATTGCATGGACAAACCCGCGTCGCCCCAGGAAGCCGACAGACGGCCGTGGGGTTTTACTAGGTATTCTCGGCCCTTCAGTGCCCAGGAGCTGGGAGAATGCGTAAATGTATTTCCCCACGTTAAAAAAAAAATGCATCATAATTTTCTAAGAATGAGTAATGTATTAGTTTGACCCAGATATAATATGAATATATGTATTATTGTTAATGGCCTCACGAGAGACGACTAAAGCAGTGTTTCTAGGAGTACTTTTTGCCGTGGCGGTATAGGCCAATCTGAGATCGTCACTGGCGACCGTATAAATAATATAAAAAAGGAAAGTTTCGCCAAGTACTATCAGACTAGTCGTGTTGAATTGTTATTATAGAATAAGCATAGGCTCCAGACTGAGAAACCATGTCTTGTCGTGGGCTTCCATTCCGCCATGCACTTGCATATTACCGTCATTCGTCTCTAACCTCAGCGAGCTTCTCCCAACCTGAGTGATCTGTTGATCTGAACCTGATATAATTATATAAATGTAACACGATTAATTATACAATTCTTGTACTTAAATACTTTAAAGCACTGTGACAATCTACAAGTTTTTTTTATTAAATATATATCTTTTACTATGAAGAGACGTGCTTATTTCTGATTGTTATAAGACGTGTAGTAAAGCCCTGTTACCCGGTTGTTATTTAGTTCAAAGTGGTTTACCTAAAGCAATCATAAGGAACTAGGTATATGATGGTAGTTACCCGGCCAAGCAAATAGCTCAAGTAGCCGTTAAACTAATCAAAAAGTAAATAAATCTCCATCGAAAACTTCCAACCTTACAGACGGGGTCAATCAAAAAGTTTTCCATCGTATTTATTTCTCTCTTCTGTTCGGAAAATAAAAAATAAAATAGAAAAATGGGTAAACAACAAACTCGTCCGAAACTCCCATCGGTTACGCCTTTTACTTTTAGATCGTTAACTTTCCTTTTAATCTCATACTTTATTTATAGGGCTGTCAACATTAATCATACTTTTCGTGATCATTTTACTTATTGACTCATGTAATAATAGTTCGCCCAGTATTTTTGTTTATAGTTAATTTAAGCTCAAGCTCATAGTAGGTGGTTTCGATCTCCCATCCCTTGACGCGGAGTCCGTACACACTACCACTGAGCTATGATCGCCTCAAAAGTTTAGTTAATTCTTAGGACTGTCTAATTTGAATATTAGGGGAGACACTGAAACTAAGGAGTAGGTTTTTTTTTTTAATATACACAATCTGCGTACTCTGGGTCCGCACCTTTTTTAGGTAGGTGTTTTGATTTGGTTGGCGTCAAGTAATTGCTTCATAATGGTAGCATTGCATGCGGCTATTCTTTACAAAAACTAAAAAGTAAGTGAGCATATATATATTATTTAATTTGCATGTTGTAGTCATAACTTTTTATTTAATAATATTATTGCTCTTATCGACTTATCTTATGACATATTAGATGACATAGGAGTAGGTTAAACCAGGTTGATGCCAGAGGATTCAACCATCATATGTCACGCCATCTATTTTAATAATTAGCACTTTTATATAAACTTACAGTAGTTTTAATAAAATTTCATTGGTGAACTTGCCTTTCAAATATTATTATTAACTTTATTATATTAGTTGACTCGGTAGATACAAGCCCTGTTATTCAACAAAAAAATACTTTTTTTAAGGAATAGGGGGCAAACTAGCAAGCGTGTCACCTGATGGTGAGTGTCCACCGCCGCCCATGGACACCCACAACACCAGAGGAATCGCAGGTGCTTTTCCGACCTTTATAGGAGAAGGGACTGGCTCTCGAGTGCCGCTTCCGGAGCACACCTATTGGTATTTGGCGGCAGATTTTCTTCTTGAGGGTGGGAGATAGCCAGGCGGGCTTTAGAAAAAGCCCTACCACCATGCAAATATTACATGAAGGTTGAAGCTAGTGATTATCATATGTTTTTTTGTCTAGAAATAACTAAATACTATTAGTGCTTTACGTGTTCAACTCACTAACGTTTTTAGAAGTTTATTGGGACTTCCACGTTTTTGTAGTGTATATTGTATTTTCGTTTACCCGTGTTGATGAGTTTTATACCATTAGGTGTAAGAAAATTACCTCCATCTTAGCGAGACTTCTCGATAGTTCTAATGCTATTATGTAAACACTCATGGGCTTGTATGACAGTCCTTTTATGAAATATTGACTATCAGTTCTCATATAATAATATAGGGTCGATTTATTTTTGATTTATGGAAACTGTATTATATTGTATGTAATGTATTATAATCAATGTTTGTACTATTCCTAAGTTATTATTTTATGCATTTGATTCTTGTGTTTAGTTTTACTCAATGGAGATTTGTTATCTAATAAAAAAATAAATAATAATAAATATATAAAAAAAATTAGTGTTGACAGTGATCAACGAGTGTGCGTCACCTATCGATTCCAGTTACAGCTAAAAAGCATACTGACGACTTCAGGCACACAAGAAAGAAATACTAAAATTGCTCAAACCATTTAGAAGTGAGAAGAATCGCGAACATACACGCACGAGGATTTTATATAAGTATATAATAACCACATAAATTTATATAAAATATAAATCTTCATATTTTTTTAACCCAACTATTTTACTTTTATATTTAAGTCACAAAATAGTATTCTCTAATTTAATCAATCTTATTTCACATAATCGACAACCCTAAGTGCAAGCAGTGCACGGAAATCTTTCACCCGAGATACCCATTTCAAATTCCATCTAATATTTTAAATGTAATCGTAAATTTCAATATATTATTCTTCCGCCTTCATTGTTCATCTAAACCTTTATTTTAAACGTTGCCTTAAACACTCCAACATTGGAATAATTAATTAAAACATCTCTGTTATTACATAAATACTTTTGCAGATTGTTTTTGTAATGCTCGAAAGTTATTGAATATAAAACAAAAACTTTTGCACGAACAAATTTTAATTCGAAAGGATTAAAATATTTCTCAAAAGTTGTTTCGAACTCATCTGCTTTGCGTCGAGAGTTCGTTTTTTTTTAAACCTAGCCGTCTCTTGTGGATTCGCTCGGATCTTCCAGAGATTCACTCAGTATGATCTTGTAATAAAGTGATAACTACCAATCGAACTTCAAAGAATATTTTTATAATTGATAGAGCAAAGCTGTATAGAAAAAAAGTTACAGAAACAGACAAAAATTATGAAATAAGTTTAGGTCTACGCGAACGAATTTGCAGACACAACTAGTGAAAATATATAAGCATTATTTATAATATTATTGAACTCCAATTTCATCATATATTAAGTAACGATGTAGCCCAAAATGGTAATAAGTTAAGCTTAGTGGGAGGAACAAAGTACAATATGTAAGATCGGCGAAAGATTTTCAATTTAAAGCTAGCAGTTTAGCTGAACTAATTTATCTTTGTATTGTGGTAGGACTTTTTCTAATGCCCGCCTGACTAGCTAATGACCTCCCTGAAGTTGAATATCTGCCGCCAAATACCCACAGGTGTGTTCCGGTACTTGCACTGGAGAACCAGTCCCTAAACTAGGTTTAACTTGTCCACCATATTGGGCCACATCGCCACCAAATATCAGGTGAGATTGAGGACATATCGCTAAAACTTAATTATAAAAAAAAAATCTAGCCTGACGATTTTATAATAATATTTGGGAAGGTGATTGATTGTTGCGTGATACTATTTCACGTAGAAGGCGTGTTTTAAATTTCAGGAAAAAAGTCCTCAGTCGACTTCCGCATCGTTGTGCGAAAATTGTACTCTATTTAGAAAATCGGTTCGTACAGTATTCCGGTTAATTTCAAGCGAAAAAGCGACCGAATACGGCTGTTCTTTTTTGTTTATTTACCAGATCCTCTGCCTAGTTTTTAACTACATTTCAATTCGTTAGTGGTGTTGTGGATATACGGATTTTTATTAACTTTCCTACCTATCTATTTGATTATTTTTTTAGATTTCACAAAAGTATAGTCTTCAATTTTAATCCTTGCAGTTTATCTACTATTTTTAAACAGAACAGTGACAGAATATCAGATAAGTTAGTATCACGGAATACAATTTGTAAATATGAGGTATATATGAGCACTCCAAAATTTGCAAAGATATAAATGAAATTTAACATAAAGGTACTTGGTAAAGAAAGTTAAGAAATATGATACTTTCTCTAAAAATGTTATAAAGGAAATAATAAAGAATGAACAACAACGCAGATAGGTATCGTCTAGTTATATAATAAGTTGTAATGGTCTCTCTACAAAAATCAATATATCTAAAGTGCTCTAAGCTAAGTCAATGGTTCTTGACATACCGGCTGCATAAAGGTATAAAAACGGAGTAGAGTGCATTTTTAAAACAGCGCTATGAAAACGTCACCAGTACTTGCTCTATTATGATGTCAAAGTGTCTGGAACATTTGACGTCTGCGAAATCCAGGGAATTGATGTCATCGACCAAAGTTTGCCAACTTTGTAAGGTTCTCGAGGTGTGCGAGCGAAAGTTTTCGAACTGTTCAGTCGGAAAAAAAATGGAGCCACTGTACCGGTTGACTGTGCACGACGCGTATTTTTATCGCAGAAATATGGGTCGGTAGGTAATTTATCAATTTTGATTAATTCCAACACAATTTGTATTGCCTTTAACAGATTTTTTTTCTATTGTATTTTTATTTATTGTTGTTTATTTTTTATTAAAATTTCATACGTGTCTACGTCTATTTTTGGGCTTTAGTCAGTTTATCGATCGGTATCCTAAATACGCATCCAAAAATAAATCATCCGGTAATAACACGCTCGCATGTTACACTTTGCTCAATTGTTTACAATTTTGCCAAGTCAACATTGACCTTTTTAAAAATATTTTATTACCTTCACTTGTGTCTATCGGTTTAGATATCTTTCGATATATTATATTATATATATTCACCTATGAAAAGCCGTCTAATTGATTTGAAGTTTGTACCCATTTCAAGAGCCTATGGCGATTCAATGAAATAAGTGAGAATCATCAAGCTTAATTTATAGAAAATAGTATAAATATGGTATAATCAGGGGTTCCCAAACTTTATCAATCCATGGCGTACATACATGTTTACTTTTTGGTCGCGGCAACTATCTGGCTTGTCGAAATAGATAGGTACAACGATGGTAGTTGGGTAGATAGGCTCATAAATTAAAACATCCACATTATGAATCTAAACTGTTTATTTACCTATACTAATATCACAAAGAGGAAAGATTTGTATTTTTGTTTGTAACTAATAAACTCAAAAATTACTGGACCGAATTCAAAAATTCTTTCACGCGAACAAAGTCGTGGACACAGCTAGTATGAATATAATGTTAACAGTTTCCGATCATGTAAGTAAGTACGCGAGTGGCCGAAATATAATTATTTATTTTCTACCCAGGAACATTTAAGTTGAGGTTTCAGAGAATGATTAAGAGAATAACTTCACGGCGTCCTTCTTCAGTCTTTACGGCGCACCAGGGTGCCGCGGCGCGCATTTTCGTAACCCGTGTATTATAGATTTCGCTATACCACTTTTCTTTAAGGACCTTGTAGATTAAATACAAATAATAAGAGAAAGTATATTTTAGAACTTAGTTCCTTATTGTACGGTACGGACCGAGGCTAGACAAATGAAAATGTATGACAAATGAAACGCGTCAGTTGTTTCACAGCGTATTATAACGTATTGATGAATTGAATGATGTACAATACAATGTTTATTTCCACAACTAGAAAAATATATTAATTCCAAAATATCATACCATTCCTTCAATTCATTAGTTATCTCTGCCTTTCATTTAATTGCTTACAGATCCTAATAATTAATGTGTTTGTATTTGTTAATAAATAATATAAAAATACTATACTACGTAAGGTAATTCGTTCCACCCAAGTGTTCCGCGACAGTCACACATTTTTCTTAATACTTTGCAGGTTAGTATTACGGCCACCATCTCAACTAATGTTAAGAGACAATGTGGCCTAAGTTAGTGGGCACGCTAAGTCTACTAGGGGACTATTCAGTTAGGGTAATAACTACTGAATAGAATAAATGCACAAGTCAAAGTGACTTTCTTCTGATGTTTTTTTTACTATATTGAATGAATATAATATAATACAAATATATATACTCTTAGTAGTTTCAGCTAAACTGAGACGGAAATCCCAGTGACTAAATACGATGATTTGGTCCAATTATTTTGGTGGCTTACCATCAAGTAATGCAGTCATTTGTCAGGCTTCTATAGAATATACTACTTCGAAGTCAGGAATTTTGTCTTTTCTAACATCGCGTAATACGTCACACCGATGAATTGAAAATGCCAGTAAAGTGTCAACACGATTTTCATTCGGTTTCCAATATACTTGCAAATCGCGTCGCATTACTTTTCAGTTCTTAGAAGGTTATTGTTTTTCAATGAACTGAAGATTTTTTTTCCATAGCCTACTAATGTGTACTAATAAGAGTACTACCAGTGGTCAAATTTCACATATAATTAGTTTTTAAAATAGGAGAACACTTTTGTAAAGGTTTGAGAAGAAAAACTGTTATGTTTCAATAATTATAACAAAAAAGAAACATTTTTAAAAGTAAATGAAAACGTTTGTCTAATTATATTAAAAAATTGACCCATTTTTTAAGTGAAAACCTGTTTAGGCGCGTTGAATACTTTTTGTGTGAAGAAAAATCACGGAACTCGCGCCATCGTCACCGAACGCTTTCCATTTATGTAGAGAGTGTATGCAGATTGTTAATTACATGCATGTCTAATATAAACGGTTGGTCGATAGGTTTGACGTGCGACTTAATAATCACGCGAAAGCAAGGTCGTAAGTCCTGAAACTCAACAGATGAATAATAACGCGTATTACTTCACTTTTTTTACATTCTTTTTTTGAATTTTCATTTCTGTAGGCCTGATTGCTTTTTTTATTGATTTCATTATTGCAAGTCAAGAGTACTAAACAAACAGGCACCGTTGCCATACAAAGAAAAGTCTAGTGTTTTTTTTTTATTCCTAATATCACAATTCTGGGGTGAATAAAAAAAAGCCTTAGTAAGTGTTAATACCCGAATACGTCCAGCATACCTTGGACTGTCAGCCTCGGATCTAACTTCACTGACTAGCTAATCATTCCAATACAACAAGGGCGCATTTCTTTTAAATGCGGCTTGTGTCGCATAAAGAAGCATGCGGTATAGAAAAACAGGAGTTTGCAATAAAAAAAAGTATTTTTTTTGCTATCAATTTATACAACCCGTAATTCTTATTGTAATTGTTTATTTTCAGGTAATCGCAGCCATTCTATAGTTTTAAAAGGTAAGTTTTATTTATATTAACTGTAATACAACATTGTTTATTATCTTACCTTTTCCAGGAGTTAATTACTAAACCACAACATCACCTGTCGCATTTTTTATAGTCGAGGTTTCAAGTTATGGCTACAATCTCACCTCATCACAAGTGCACCACATCAGTGCTCATCGATGTATCTCAAGATGGTGGCCACGCTAAGCACAATAGAAGAACTGGGTCTCAAATATAATTGCCAAAACACACCTATAGGTATTTAGTGACAGATTTTGAATATCAGGGTGGTAGCCAGTCAGATGAGCTTTAGAAAAATCCCTACCACTATGTTATGACTTCTTCACTATGTATTCCCTCGCCGGAAGCTCAAGCTCATTGCAGGTGGACTCGAACTCACGACCCTTGACGCGACGTTCGTACGCAGTGCCAACTGTGATATCAACGCTTTAGAATTTTAATTGTGTTAATTCTAACATAGCTGTATTGTTAGATATCGAACAAATACAATTGGCATTAAAAGCCATGAAGAATTTAATTTACTACGTGATTTTATTTAACTTTTAACTGAGGAACGCTACCGTTTAATATGATTAAAGGTATTCAAATGTTAGTCTTTAATGTTAAATATAATCAATTCAAATTTCATCTTAATTTATGTAGTAGTATCAGAGTAAATCATATACAAGAAGGTAGAGAAAAAATTAAAAATATGTTATTGGTCAACATATTGGTAATAAAATACACTTCAATTACATATAAAATATAGATTAGCAAATAATATATAGATAGAGTTACAGTTTTATTCTATTTATATAGAAATAACATTATCTATTGCTTTGCTAAATAAAATTGATTTTATAACAGTAGTCATGAAAACCTGTTTAGTAAATGACTTCTAAATCGTTGCAAGAATTTCAAGATCAGTGTATAATTAATTGAAATACTGAAAAAATATGTGGCTATGTTTTATTTATTACAATCGATGGGATAATCGAAAGCCAATCTCATTGTGAACGGATTATTCATTCGACATATTGATGAGAGATTGAAGGTAATCCCAGATTTTGAATAACATTAACCGTGTTCTACACTATAAGATATTTAATAAATAGAATCGCTTCTTCCAATGTTACATAATCTGTTGTTATCTGCTCTAATAATTTCTATATACTATATTTATTTTACTTTCAACTACCTTACCCCGTGAACTTCGTATCACGTATATACCTATAAGATCGATATCTTATTAATCGAACCTATTATATGTATACATTTCTCAGTCTTCTGTCCCATTCACACACTTACTTTCATATTTTGAGATTAAAAACATTTTTTTTACTTTACACTAACCTTGTTCTGACAATAAGGAACACAAAAAAAGGTTTATCCAATTTGGTGCAGTCTTTCGGAAGATATGCGCATATATGTATAGTATATAGTAACTGCACTGCAGTAACTTGTACTGTTTGGATGTAACTTACGAGTAACTCGTAGGTGTAAGTTGGACAGTAGCTAGCATCCGAGTTACTTCCACATTTATTGTTTTCATTCGCCTGTTCACCCAGCAGCAACTCGCACAGGGCAGCAGCTTGTTTATCACTTGCATCGTTTGGACATAGACCTTGTCATTTTTTTACAGGGAAGATTACCCATATCTCACCTGATCTTAAGTGATGATAGGGCCCAAGTTGGTAGACACGCTAAAACTGTGGATGAACTGGCTTTCAATTGCAACTGCCGGAACACACCTATTGGTATTTCACCTATGGGCTTTACCGAAAGCTCAAGTTCATTGTAGATGGATTTGAACTCACGTCCCTTGACGTAAAGTCTTAGGCACTACTACTGAGCTATCATCGCTTCATAGACTTTATTATCGTTTTTATTTATTCAAACAGGCTGATACATCATCGTTACATTCGCAAGACTATGCAGCAACTACTATATGTCGTGTAGACAGCAAAGGCGAGCGTAGCTATACTGGCGTACAAGTACACAAGCCGACTAGCTGTCTACTAGCTAGGCAGCAGCTCGCACTGTGTAAACTAGCCTATACATACATAGTAGTAATAGTTCTTAGATTCTCCTTATTGTGCTGTAATCATTTCATTATAAGTCGCAAATATAAAAACCTACACAGTACATATATCTTAAACTATAGCGTCATATATTATAGCTTTCATTATGTGTTTAAGCATAACAGCACATACCTATGCGAGACTTATATTAAAATATGGCTTACACCGGGCTCAGTTCGAGGGAATTATGTTGGTCTAATTCCGAAGATATTATGTAAGCGACCTATGGATTCGAATGTAAATGCGTACATCAGAGGGGAGAAATTAATCTCCGCGTCTATTGTCATAACTCACACATAAGGTTTCTGGTAAATGTTTGAACTGGTTTTAGTAAAGCGTAAATATTAGAATACCTTGTTTTCTGTAAACAACATTTATAAATTAAAATAGATTTATCGGAACGAAGTTCATGAGTTCCTGAGTTCGAATCCACCTTCAATGATCTAGAGCTTTCAGCGAAGGAAAATATCGTGATGAAACCATGGCATACTGATAGAGTTTTTTCTAATGCCTGCCTAAATAAAATAAAGTAAAAAACGTAAAATTAGCCTCTTTAGCATTAAGCCACGGAAAATATTACGTATATAGGAACAAAATACATGTGTTAGTCTAAATAAAAGTTGTATATTGAAACAAAATGTTTTATATTTGAAGAATACGCTACCTATAAAAAACGACAGTAGACCCTCTTTACCTAATAATAAAGTATTTTCACTCCCACTACCCACGTCTATCTGGGACAATATCCTATACCCTCGATAGTCGAGTGAGAAAAGTGGCCGTGTCCCGTTTCACTTATAGTGAGTCTTTCACTTATAAATGGCTTAGAGTAGCCTAGATATTGTGTCATCAACAATATTTTTGTTCATTAGAATAAACGCACTTTCTGGGATGCTCCTTAAAACAACATTATCTTTAACACGCTTATATTAGCTCGATCTGTGTGTATCTATCTATTTATGTAACGGAATCTTGGAACACGATTTTTAACCACTTCAACACTTTCAACTTGAAACTTTGCATGTTTCTCAAGGACCGATGACATTACAACAATTTCATAAGCTTACCAATATCGGCTATGAATGTATTTATAACAATTGTCATTTTCATAAATGCTTTCTTTTTACAATAAAATATATTGGTTGAAAATCATGTTCCAAGATTCCGTTACATTGGTAGATACAGGTCGAGCTAACGTAAGCGTGTTAATCATCTAATTTGTTCATCACTCTATTTTTATTCTACACTTATTAAAGATAACAATTCGCTTTTATGTTTTATTTTCTATTAAAGCGTGTTCTTTAGATTTTTTAAATTATTATTTATTGAAAGTAAAATTATTTTAGTGTGTTTTGCCTTCTTCCACAACAGTGAACAAATGGGAACAGTCACGCTCGGGTCAATGACGTTCAATTGTGCATACTCGTCTCTGGACACCATCAGCAATGTTTACTGTTTGATACGGATATTAAGTAAAATGATCGTCCTTTTCATAACCCTTATGTCATCTAGATAGGTTCGATATAAAATGTTTTCTTCTTCCATTCTATCATCTGTCATCTCAGTTTGTACACATTTTATTTTTATACACATATCATTCCTTCATATTTGAAGCGATGATAGCTCAGTGGTAGTGTGTACGACTTCGCGTCAAGGGATGCGAGTTCGAATCCAAGCACCTACAAGGAGCTTGAGCTTTCGGTGAAGGAAAACATCGTGAGGAAACCATAGCATGGTGGTGGGGCTTTTTCTAATGCCCGCCTCAAGTTGTAAAACCTGCCGCCAAATACCAATAGGTGTGTTCCGGCAGCTGCACTTGAGAGCCAGTTCCTCCACAGGTTTAGCGTGTCTACCAACTTGGGCCGTATCGTCACTTAAGATCAGGTGAGATCATGGCCATAACGCTAAACCTTAACTATAAAAAAAAAAATCCTCACACAGTCCATTTATTTCTCCTTCGGTCTGCCTCTGCTTCTACATCCATCTACCTTCATACTTAACACTCTTCTAGTTATATGGAAATAAAGTGTCAATAAAATAATATACTAGATTTACGTGCGACTGCGCTCGCGTTAATATTGATTTTGACAAACAAATCGGATGACGCAAAAAAAGTTTCATACAAAGTTAATCCCTCTCTTTACCGCACTTCCAGTAAGTTTTTCGCGGGGTAAAGTAGACTATCACCGTCTCCAGGTGTCCATCTATGTCTGTAGAAAAATTCATCATAAACAATTCAGCGGTTTAGGAATGAACGCGTAACTAATAAACAAATTCATTTTCCCGTTTATAATATTAGTATGATATGATTACTAAGTAATAGGCAATACTATAATATAATAAATTAATACAATAAATTACTATAAAATTATATAAGTTTTGCATAGAAAGTACTTACATCGTGTGGTCATAAACACACACACATATGGACCGTTTATTTTGAAAGTGGCGTAAGTCCATTTTTGAGAATAATGAGTTATCACGTAATTTATGCTTAATGAAATGTATATTTTTTTATATAAGTAGTCCGTGTTTAATTTCTCAAAATCCCATGTTTTGTACAACTTAAAATCGGTCGGTAAATGAAATTGCATTATTAACAAATATAATAAGTTACCTTTAATTTTCTCGAAACAAAAGAAAATGGACTTACACCAATTTTAAAATAAACGGTCCATATGTAGATTTGTGTTTTTTTGTATGTATATAGGTTTAGCTAAAAAGTTTCTAATTCTGACGTGCAGTACTACGTTTGACAGTTTTTATTTTTCACGAATTAATATTAAAACTTCTTCCATCGCCGTAAACTTTTTCGTGATCTATCGCATGTCGTATTACAGCCGGCCGCTAAAAGTGTAAGGCCTAAAGTGAAAGGCGCTCAGCAAAGCAGACAAAATGAATATGGCGGCGTCCATGGCTTGTGCATCAATGACCGTGTAGCATTTATATTCTCTTGCGTTCGTACAAATGCTCTGCGGTACTTGTGTGTTTTGATTGATATTAAAGTTTAAAAACATACATTTTTTTTTTGTAATGAATATTGCAATGGCGGACTTAATACTATAGACATTAGCTGACAGTCAACCAGAAGGTGATGCAGAGATAAAAGATAGTAGGTATAAAGCAAACAACGCTTATACAACATAAAATTATGACGAATTATTTTATCTACAAATGTGTCAACAAATCGACACTTTACATATAAAAATAAAGAGATTCCCGCCGCTATTACTTACTTAAGCTAATATTTAAATAAACTTACTTAACATCTTTAAACGAAGACTGTTAGCTTGTTAAATTCTTTTTTCATTGTAATGGATGTCGAGTTGCTTTTTATCCACTTACTTTTTATATAATTTTGTATGCCTATTTAAATTGAATTACGAATAAATTCATTATTCTTTGTCTATTCAAATTTTCAGTAATAAAATCTTTAGAACAACAGTTATTTTTGTCAGTCTTATTACGATAATTTTTGGATCATACAAATAATTGGCCCTGTGAGATTCGAACTGAGAACCCTCAACACTGCTACTAAAACGTAAAATACGCAGTGTACTTTGAGATACGATCTGCTTGGCAGCCATGGATTGAGCGTGCGGCTCCTTCGTGTAGTAGGGTGGGAACCACCAAGCTCCCTCCACAGGTTTAGCGTATCTACCAACTTGGGCCGCAATATCACTTAAGATCTGGTGAGATTATGGCCTGAACGCTAAACCTTAAGTATATAAAAAAAGCTCTTCCCGAGATTTGTGACAGGGATGTAGATTATAGGGCCCTTTCCGACGCGCGTCAACACTCACCTTTCCTACTCGTGGTTCTCTTCCTTCCCAGACAAATTTCATAAATAGCATATATTTTGCAGCTGTATAGAGACGTTCTCGTGTAAAACCTAGTGCAGTCCTAGACAAGTCAAGATATTTTAGAAGATTGTAGAGAAATTGCGCTGGTAATCCTCTCGCTCCCTCTCCGACCAAACATGCTTGAATTAACCACGTACTCATTGCTGTACTGATCATTTAGTAGCTCGTAGCACTCATTTGTTTTATTGCCTAATTCTTAGGCTTATTTATTTCCCACGCTACATTAAGCCTAAATCACTACTATATTTAGTTGGTGTAATCAAAAAATAATAATTTTAGAAATTATAGAACACAATGTTTCATAGAAAAGAGTAATTAGTCAGGGCGACGAAGATAAGCTATAGGAAAGCATAAAATTTTAAAATGTGTTTGTTTATGTATAAAAATCCATTGTCACAATGTTCGTCCACGATAATCTACGAAATCGCTCAACCGATTTCTATAAAACTCTCTGTGAACTGCAGTAGATTATTGAAAACGGTGGAACAAGGTCTGCCAATCCAACTAATGTAATAGAAGATTCTACGCCTACTTCAACGTAGATTATTTAAAAAATCATATTACTTTAGGCTATAAGTCATACTAAGTGCTACCTGTCCAACTCTTTGGACATATTAATTTTTTTCTTATATCATACCATGTTGTTTTCAAGAACAGTTTGAACGTCATCGGTGACTTTATATTTCAACAAACTTTTTTCATATACATGTACTGTAACTTTTTTCATTTTCATGTACATAACTTAAACCTATAAATTTGTACTCTTTTTGTATGATTAAATATGTATATATTGAATTGTTACATAGATTAAAAAAAAAATTTTTTTTTGAGTTGTGCAGTAATAAGAAGAAGCATGAGGGTGACTGTATGTAAGAGAAGAGAAATGCAGAAGAAGGTATGAATGGACTGTGTGAGAAATAATATGTGTATAACAGAGTAAATACTAACATGACGGCTGATAGTTTTATGGAATAGGCGGCAAACGAGCGAGCGTGTCACACGATTGTAAGTGATCACCGCCGCCCATAGACACCCACAATACCATAGGAATCGCAGGTGCATTGCCGGCCTTTATAGGAGAAACTCAAATATAACTGCCGGAACACACCTAATGGTATTTGGCAGCAGATTTTCAACTTGAGGGTAGTAGCTAACGTGGCAGGCATTAGAAAAAGCCATACCACCATGCTATGGTTTCCTCAGGATATTTCCTTCACCGAAAGCTCAAGTTCATTGTAGATGGCTGAATTCGAACTCATGTCCCATGACGCCGCGTTCCAACACGCTACCACTGAGCTGTCATCGCTTCAGGAGTAGAGTAGAAAAAGAAAATATGTTGTGCCGATCCTACCCAGGTGGGTTAAGAGTTAAGAAGATGAAGCAGTAATAAAATACAGTAAAATATGCCATATTAAATACTGTAGCAATAAAAATACAATACGCTTATTAAGGGGATGTCATTCTAATAAAAAAGTATATCGCCTGATATTCACAATACCCTCTTCAAGTGGTCTACAGAAAGTCAGTATAATACATTGTCTGCGATACTTCAGTAGATAAGTGCTCGGTTCACCTTTCAAAGTAATTGTAGTCCTTTATAATTTGTATCAACCTGTGTATGGCAATTGTTGACAAAGTGAACAATATAACAAAATAATATGGAAAATCCAAAAGTGCACGCCTCATAACGTAATTATATTTTAAGTGTTCATATTAAATGTGAAAAACATTGAATTTTAATTAGATATACAAAAAAAACCTTTTACTGTTAATGAATTTATTCATTTTTTAATTAAATTACATTGAGTTAGACGGTAATTAATAGGCTATTACTCAGAATGATACTGAAGCGAATGAAAAGAAAATGGACTCAAAATGTGAAGTTTTTTAGGCATTATCGTGACCACATATATCATCCACGCATACAGACAACCCGACGTCCACCTAAATATTTTTTCAAAACGCTTTTTATACTATCTATATAAAAAATATTTTTTTCAAAGTATCTACTGTCATAAAAAAATGTTCTTGTTGATATTTGTCAACTCATTTAATACTCAAAGTGCAAAAAAGACCGGATAAAAGCAAGCTAAGCCGAGATAATTGCTTGACCTTGGCGCTTCGCGTTACGGGACGTGCAAAAAGTGTTCTTCCAGAAATGGTAGGTAGATAACATAGTTGCCATCAGTTGAGATCTTTATTAATAATTCAATAACTCGGTATTAATACATATTTATTTCTTTACAAATATTTATTATTGACTACAGTATTTTTAAATACTGAATACGAATATTACTTTAAAAAAGGTTTACAAACAGCTAAGCGGTCTGGAATTAAATTTTTTGCAGCAACATTTTTTATTGTTCCTCAATGAATAGACTATAAGAATCTTTAGTAATATTATAAATGTGCATGGAAGAATTTTGTTTGTTACGGATTCACGCCTGAACCGCTGAATCGATAGTACTGAATGCCCAATTTTTCTCGCTATAACGTTATTGGAAGTACTTTAAAGAGAGAAATAAACTTTATTTCTTTTTTTTATTGCATTATTCGATTTGACACAGTAAATATTGACGTGGGCGAAGCCGCGAGTAAATACTTAATATAAATAATATTTTAAAATAAATAAATAAATAGAAAGTACCTAGTATCACTACTACTTTCAAAAATAATAAAAAATCTATATAAATTTTAATGACATTCTGTCCACAAAAAATGTACTGCTACTGTGTTTTTATTAATCTTTAATAGGCATGTATGTCTATTCGATACTTTTAGGCTATTAAATTATGAACAAAAACAGTAAACGGCCAAATCACTACGTAGTAAACGAATGTAAAATCGCAGGGTTCCGCCAGTGATATATAGACTATACAGGCACATATTTAGGAGTGATATTTTAAAAGAATATATACATATACTGAACTTTAATATCAGAGATGTAATACTAGACCCTAGATTAGAGATTTCAAAGTTTGCTTATAATACAAAAGTTCCCGGCAACCCATGGCGGCCGGCTACAGCTAAACTCGTTAACTTATACTAAAATTACAGCAATCAAATTAAATTATAAATAAACTTAGTAACGAAGTAAGTAATAGTATTACCAAAAGGATTGAATTTTCCGAACAAAAATTCCATATTTTAATATTTATACAAAACTTTGTATCCCTTTAAACATACTGCGCGCAAAGATAAGTGTATGATATAATATCGTTTAAATTTATACGAGTAAATGTTAAATTATAAAAGTCATAAAAACCTTAATTTAAATATATTAAACCTTTATAGGTGACGTTCATACCGCGAATGTCAAATGCAAAATTGTCTGCGGTCAAAGGTCACACAGAATGGAAATATTATCTCCGAACTATTCAAAAATGTTGCTAATTAATTAACAAATAAAAATATATACGTACGCAACATTTGTAGATATTCTTTGTGACAAAAAAAAACTCAATACGTTCAAAATTTTTTACTTAATTAATTTAGACGACTATACAGTGTCTAAAATTTTTTGTAGTATTGTATATATAACCTTGTTACGAACAAACAAAAATTCTAATAATAAAAATTTTCTTCTATGAATAATAGGAAGAAAACATATTCAGTAGCAGACAAAATTTGAGAAAAAAATATTAACACACATTCAATTCACTGTAAATTGGAAAAATCCCTTCCTCGCGTTGATTCATCATATAAATATATCGACACGAAACAAGAAACTTGTGCAAATCCGATGGGAATCGACTTTTCATCGTAAACTTTTCACAGAGAGGTGTTGAATCTTTTCCTTTACAGAATCAAACTGTATTGATAGGTCAAGTGTTATAACTCTGCGTCGGTATCAGTCCTCTGACACAAATTATTGACATAATAATATGATGTACAAGCGAATACATGAAGAGTTTTTTATTCAGCGTTATGACCACAATCTCACCTGATGTGAAGTGACGATGTGACCCAAGATTCTGGATAGCCAAGATAAACCTAGTGGAGACACTGGCACTCAAGTGCAACAGCAAGACTTTCAACTCGAGGGACATAACTAGCTACTCGTTTAGAACAAGAAGCCATATATACAAGTTTATTACACCATGCTATGATTTCACGATTTTTTCCTTTACCGAAAGCACAAGCTCATTGTCGGTGTATTCGAACTCACGTTCATTGACGTGACATCGTACATACTACCAACTAAACGAACATGGTCCTACTCATTACTATTCCAAACTCGCATCTTCTGCAATTTTCGAGCTGCCTATCCTCATACTCTAACAACAAACGAAATAGACGGAACACCAACATTCTCTAAAACATTTTAGTCACAAACATTAGGAACGTAGAATCAATTATTCAGCATATTTTCTATATAACTAGTGATGGATTTCTTGAAAAAAAATCCTAATTACGATCTCCTAAATCAGCAATTAGACTACAATGTCTGTAATATTAATTAGTAGGTATCCATTAACGACGGTTTAAATTAAGGTATCATATGAGACGTCTACTTATTTGCTACATTTTGCATAAAAAAGAGCTATAAATACTAACATAAAAGGCACTCATCTGTTACTGTCTCGTCTGTCTACTGAGATGATACTTTATAAGTCGATTTATTAAAAAATAACACTACCCTTTTCAAGCTACTGCCAATTTTCAATCTACCTATAGATACAGAATAAACTCAACTTCCAGTCGATATTTTACTTGCCCGTGAAGAACAAACCCACCGCAGCGATTTTTCCAAGTTAAACTTTTTAATATACAATTTATATTCTCGCCGGTTTTCTCTAGCAAGATAATAAACCGGTCTAGACTTGTTAGATCAATCATAGATTATGTTTGGACACTGCAGATTGGACTTTATCCGAATGTACTACGATTCAAAATCTAATTCTATTGGGTGGTCAATTCTCATATATACGTATATATTACGTACAACAAACTATTTTACTTAGTAAACAGAAATACAAGATCGACTAAGTGTATTAAAGTTTAAATGTTACTTGAAATTAGAACTGTAGGTACCTCTAATGACACATCCTAAAATATACAAAACTAGCTGACCTAGTGAACGTCGTATAACCTATACTCTGGAATGCTAGATGCGTAAAAGTAGCTAGATTTTGTGATTTTTTGACAATTATTTTTTCCTTAGTAAAACAATATTTATTTTTGCAACACAAAGTGTCCTCTGTTACTTTTAATACTTCCAAGAACATGTGTACAAAGTTTCATGATGATCGGTTAAGTAGTTTTTGCATGAAAGCGTAACAAACAAACTTACATTCACATTTATAATATTAGTAGCGATTGTGGATGAAAGAAAGTATATATAATAATATAAGCAAATAAAGCAATTAAACGAAAACAATGTTCCGTATTATGTACTAGCTTTTACCCGCAGCTTTGTTCGCGTTAATATTGATTTTGTCAAACAAATCGGACGACGCAATAAAAAATTTCAAACAAAGTTTACATAATTTCTTCACCCGACCTCCAGTAAGGTTTTCAAGAGAAAAAGTAGCCTATCGCCGTCTCCAGGGTCCCATTTATCTCTATATCAAAATTCATCATAGTCGATTCATCGGTTTAGGCGTGAAAGCATAACAAACAAACAGATTCACTTTTGCATTTATAATATTTATTTATATATTTTAAAAATATATAAAATTAATGGTATTATGGCCAGCCAGGTTGGCTACCAACATGCTATGGTTTCATCACGATGTCTTCCTTCACCGATGTCCAACGACGCGACATCCGTACACACTACCGCATAAGCCATCATCGCTTCAAAAATTTGTGATCTCAACAGATTTCAAATGTATTATTTGTAACTTAAAACGAAAATACTAAATAAATACTCAAAATAAAATTTGACAAGGGCAAAATGGTATCCAGTGAAAGAAAAAATTAAGATTCACTGACTATTAAATTCGAAATCGCAAATTCGGAATTCTGTCTACAATTTTCTCGTGTTAACGAGAGACGGGTTTGATGTCGCTAATTATTTTTGCTGTTACCGTCTGGAAAATGAAAATGATGTACCGACCCGACGCCCCGGGCGTCTGTAATGGCCGTCTGTCCGTGACAAAGGTACCTGTGATATAGGTTTTGCTGATATTACTAAATCTTTTTACCATTTTTTGGATAACATTTTTAATTGTAAAGCACAAATCTTTAAACGTATTATTACGTTGTTTAAATCTGTTTTGTCGTATAACAAAATTGCTCCAATATAAGTATTAAAATATTGAGCAAACTTTTGAATTTCTAAAGGTAAGAATGAAACGATGACAGCTCAGTTTGTAGTATCTACGGACAATAGGCGTGAGTTTAAAATCTTGCGATGAGCCTGAGCTTTCGGTGAAGGAAAACATCGTGGTGAAACCATGCATAGTAGTAGAGCTTTTTCTAATACCTACCTGGCTATTTACTACTCTCAAGTTAAAAATCTGCCGTCAAATACTTATAGGTATGTTCTCGCAGTTGCACTTGAGAGCCAGTCCCTCCACAGGCTTCGTGTGTCCACCATCTTGGGCTACATCGTCACTGAACATCAGGGGAGATTATGGTCATAACGCTAAACTTATAAAACATAAAAAACGACATTCACTAAGATGAAATTCGAATCATCCTGGCAACGTACCATTATACGATTCGCGATGCTACTTAAAATATCCTATTTTCAATACACAATCTTTAGCAAACCATAGATTTAAATCATATCGACGTAGGAAACCATAAACACATGAAAAATATTCAAAAGTTCGTTTGTTATCTACAAATAAAAATATTTTATTTCCAGCAACATTTACATGGTTTATGCCTTACTTAGGGCTAGAAACTAGGCAATGCCTGTCGCATGGAACCCTAACATAGTGTCAGAATTATACACATAAAGTTAGTGGTACAGAACAATGGAAATTTCTTCAAAATCCGGCAAAAAGTTCATTTTCTTTCAATTTCAAATTTTATTGCCTATCCTGAAGGGGCCCTTTCATTTTTAATGCTAGTATTAAGCAAGATTATGATCTCATTACACAAATGAGCTTTAATATATAACGCTTCTAAATATAAAATCATCAAAGGGATTTTGAACGTGTTGTAAATTTTAGTAATTCACCTGATTTAAGTGACGATACGGCCCAAGTTGGTAGACTCGCTAAACCTGTGGAGGAACTAGCTCTCAAGTGCAGCTATTGGTATTTAACGGCAGGTTTTTTCAACTTGAGGGTGGTTGCTAGCCAGGCGGACATCAGAAAAAGCTTGGTATGTTTTCCTTCACCGAAAGCTCAAGCTCATTGTAGGTGGTTGGATTCGAACTCGAGTCCCTTGACGCAAAGTCGTACACACTGCCACATATAGAGTTATGAGAAATTTTACTCAGTAGCTTGTAGTGACGACGAAAGGGCGTTACTGTACTGGAACATTGCCTTGAAATATGTAGATAAAGTAAAGGAAATCTTAGTATTCAATCTGCAACACTCTAACAATATTTTCTAGTATGGAATTACTGGAAATAAAAATAATAACTAATAAAATATATCAAATTTTAAAAAGGTATTTTCACATATCAAAACTCTACAAACTTGCTCCAGCGACTCCGTTCGCTTGGATTCAAAATTTTATTTTATCATTTTCACTAATACAATGTTATATACCCCTATGTTACTCAGGGCTAATGTAGCATTCTAATGGTGGAAGAATTTTTGAAATCAGTCCCGTGGTACTTGAATTTATTCGTTACAAACAAAAAAAAACAAATCTATCTTCTTTATAATATTAGTTATCTATGTAATTCGCAAAAGCAAATAACAAAAATCACAAATTATTGCCAGTTAAATGACAAATTATAGCTGATTTATAATACGAATATGTCATTACGAAGCATATATCTTGCATTTTTTCTTTTGGTAGCGCTTTTTCTTTCTCGAAATAAAGGACCTATGCGAAATATATTTTAATATGGTTATTCATATTCTTTTGGTGTAGAAGTATTGTTTACAGTTATCGTGAATTTCATTTTTGGGTTATAATTCGGTGTAAGAATAAATATCTGTATATAATAAAATATAATAATAAAATTCTGTTATAATTTATACAATACTAGCTTTTACCCGCGGCTTTGGTTGCGTAAATATTGATCTTGTTAAACAAATCAGATCAAGCAGTAAAAAGTTTTATACAAAGTTTATCCCGTCCTTTACCTAACTTCCAGAAAGTTTTTCTAGTGAAAAAGTAGCCTATCTCCGTCTCCAGCATCCAAACCATCTCTATACCAAAATACTTTACAATCGATTCAGCGATTTAGGCGTGAAAGCGCAACAAACAAACTCATTATAACATTAGTATGGAGAATGGTGATAGCTGCTAATAAAATTGCCCAAAAATATCTGCCAATGTACTCTAAATCATTAAAAGTATGAAAGGGCAGTAAGTAATTCAATGAAGAGGTGTCCTCAATATAACAAGTAAGTTAAGGAAACTTAAACGTTATGAAGGCCGCACAATAAACTCTCTCGCCTACACTGTCAATTAAAATAATCATAACTTCAGTTATTACAAGTGTCCTTGGTACTATATTGCTTTGACTTGATTAAGGGTTTATGGGCACGGAAGGCGAGATTTATTGCTATATCAAACGTTTCTAATCTAACATTGGAATATTATTCAGTAACTTTAGGCTTACTAAAATTGTATCATTATTTTCTATGATAATATTATTTGGGTATGCCTAATGTTACGTAGGATCATTTAGGCATGATTTGTCCATCCTTTTTTTAAACCATCATATCGGTGGCTACTCTTGTGAACCAGCCAGCGAAGTATCGATTTATATTTTTTTCGAACAGATTACCGCTAACGGGTTTACATAGTTTTTATAACTCCATCACATTGTGGAATAAGCGCAAATGTCATCATACATTGATAGACTTACCCAAAGCACGTAATATTAATCGTACCATATGCCCATTTTTATGTTTTACAACATTTTACCTACAACTTCGCTTTAAACGATTCATATAAAGTTTATCCCTCTCTTTGCACCACTTTCAATAAGGTATTCGCAAGAAAAATTGGCCTATCACCGTCTCCAAAGTCCCGTCTATCTGTATACCAAAATTCGTCACAATCGATTCAGCGGTTTATGCGTGAAAGAGTAACAAACAAACAAACTCACTTTTGCATTTATAATATTAGTATAGATATAGATACTGTGTAAGTTTAGCATTTCATCACAGCATCATCTGATGCTAAGTGAACGCGAACGCCATATGTATTTATTTATTTACATTTTTATATACAAGGCGGACTTAATGCCTGTCGCTTTTTCTACCAGTCAACTTCGGGGTGGTGCAGAGATGATATTATGATATGTAATATGGTGATAAACCTGATTTTTAGTTTATAGCGTTTTGGAATTAGCCAGTCTACATCCAGCTGCTGTAAGTCTTGAATGTTTGTATGACAGAGATAACTCCTTATGAAATAGTTATATCTTTGACATTATTTTTTTTTTTTATTGTACTAAGCGTACCATTAAATTCAATGCAGTAATTTTACCATGCCTTGACATATATCTCTTTGATAATATTTATAGGAAATGTAGTGGAGCGGTTACAGTTAGTAAGTGGGTACCGCAGTGCTAATAGCTTTCGTAATTATACTTAATGTCTGAAGTGAAGAGCAACTTCAGATAATTAACTTGATGATTTCCTTTACACATTTTAGGGTCTTTGCACTCGATTAGTAGCATTGCGAGAACTATTTCTGGTCTCTGGTAATTTTGGAACACAGTAAAGATATCTTGAATCAAATACAAGCAGTCTTCTTAACTTTAAAGCGATGATAGCTCAGTGGTAGTGTGTACGACTTCGCGTCAAGGAACGTGACTTCGAATCCAACTACCTACAATGAGCTTGAGCTTTTTCTAAAGCCCGCCTCCCAAACACCCACCAACCACCCTCCTCCACCAACCAAAGCAACCACTCTTAAGTTGAAAATCTGCCGCCAAATACCAATAGGTGTGTTCCGGTAGGTGCACTTGAGAGCCAGTTCCTCCACAGATTTAGCGTGTCTACCAACTTGGGCCGTATCGTCACTTAAGATCGGGTGAGATTATGCCCATAACGGTAAACCTTATCTGTAAAAAAAAACTTTTTTTTTTAATTAAGATTCCTTTTTTAAATACCTGCCTTGTGATAAAAAACTTACACCGTTTTATTATTCGTAAAAAAAACTTACGCATACTAGGCTATAGTTTAGGTGATCGATTCACAAACGGATTATCATCGACCAGCAGGTAAATAATTATATCCGAGGTTGAAGCTATGGTTGGTGCAAAGATGGATGATACTGCATAGGATATTGTAGAATATAGAAGCTGCTTATAATAGGAAGATATTCGAAGCGATGATAGCTCAGTGGTAGCGTGTAAGAACGCCGCGTCATGGGACGTGAGTTCCAATCTAAACACATACAATAAGCACGAGATTTCGGTGAAGGCAAAACAACGGGAGGTAACCGTGGTGGTAGAGGCTTTTTCTAATGCCCGCCTGGCTAGTTACTACCCTCAAGTTGAAAATCTGCCGCCAAATACCATTAGGTGTGTTTCGACAGAGGCACTTGTGAGCCAGACCCTCCAATAAAGGCCAGCAATGCACCTGCGATTCCTGATATTGTGAGTGCCCACAGGCGGTGGTGATCACTTACCATCAGGTGACACGCTTACGCGTTTTCCCCGAATCCATTCCACAATTCAAGTCCACGCAAACATTATCGCAGTCACAGTTAGTGAAAATATAGAAAAGTATTTTACCTATCATATATTTTGACAAAACTTTCTATAGTCGTAAAAGAATATTTCAACACGTATGAAAAGTAATAGCGTTAGTTATAACCAATTTGTTTTGATATACGTTAGTATATTTTCTAGATGAAGATGTAATAATAGGAAAACAAGTCAATAACTAACGTTCTAGGGTATTATATTAACACACTCCTTTTTCCGATCATAAAAACAAATTAGGTTTACAAATCTTAGCTGCCAGAGTTCTTTTAAGACTGTTGAAGAATGTTAACAAAAGTGAACACATTGAAAGGGCAGTATTTTATTGCATTTTGTTAATGTTTTAGCAAAAATTTCATATGAAATTATTAATATTAGTCTTATTTTCACATTGATTGTATGTTTATGTACAACTTTATATATTTTATTTAGGTTGATATAAAAAAAAAATGAGAGAATGAGGGAAGGAGGGTGACAATTTAGGGTAGAATATATTTTTAATGCCAGATCATAAAAAATAAAAATAAAATAATTGTCAAAGCAAAATGTTTGGTGTTCACCAGCCTTATCACTTAGGGGTATGAAAAATAGATTACAACCAATGGTCAGACCTACCAAATATAAATATTAAATTTCATAAAAAATTCAGAGGGGTATGGCAACTATCATTGTGGCACGAGAATTTTATATCTAAGGTTTTTACAACGAAATGCTAGCGAGCTATGTACAAAATATAAATAAGGCTTAGTATAATAATAAAACTTAATTGGTCTATCTAAATATTTTTTTATAGCTGAGGTTTAGCGTTATGGCCATATTTAGTAGACACGCTAAACCTGTGAATTTGCCTGTAGAACCTTGTATTTATGTTGCCGGCCAAACACTATTTTAAGACAAACTAATTTCTCCTAGGCCAAATCAATTTACCCTTAAAGCGATAGAAAAAACCGGTAGGTAGAGGGGAATATATATCAATATACATACTTAATATTTAATATTTAATATTAATACATATTTATAGATAAGGTTTAGCGTTGTGACAGTTGGTAGAGATGACAAACTTGTGGAGAAACTAGCTGTCATTAGTGGAATTTCTTAATTTAATAACTAAGGTCGATCACCCAGGATTTATTATTACTTAATATGTCACGGAAAGTACAAGGAACCTGTCAATATATCATTTTTTACTGATCACAATAAAATTATGCGGTCTTAGTAAAAAATAAATCGAAGACTAAAACATAAAAAAAAAAAAAACAAATCATATTCCAGAGATACTAGTTTACAATTGCTTGTTATATTTTCGGGGTTAGGTCCTGTACATTAAAGACAGATTTATTCGTATAATAAAACATACGGCCGTGAAAAGAATTCTTAAGTGTACTCCTAACATTATGTTCCATTTTAATGATGCTAAAAAGAAACCCGAAATAATTTATTTTTGGTCGTTTTTGTTCTTGCTATCAACGGCTTGTTCCTGTAATGTTTTATTTTAATGTTGCCATGTAATTATATGTAAAGTTTCTTTGAAACTTTATTTCGATAGCTATAGAGCATTTTAATAACATTCTATTTTAATGATGCCATAAAGTAACATACATCTATTATTTTTTCTCAGTATCAACGGAAAGTTCTGATGCTAGCGTATCTTCTACAAAACATAAAAAGTTGTATAAATAACAGTATAAATCCTTTATTCTAAATAACAAAGCCGTGGATAAAAACTGAGTACTATGTAACAAAGCGTTATATATTCATCATAAGACTTTGTTTCATTTATTTCGCACAACTGTGATTGTACTCAGGAATTTTATTGCGTACTTACATTAGCCCTGAACAAATAGCGCCTATCAAATTTTATAGCTGCAGTAAAATGTAAAAATATACATTAACTTATCTTGAGCCCGACACTTCGTTCTTTATACCTCTTTCGTACCTTATCTGTAGAGGTGAGCTTACAAAAATACACCCATCTAGGTAATCTTGAAAAGTAAATATTTAAATACAACATTTCATCCAAACCCTGACAGTAGTCTTCATATATATACAATCTCACCTGATTTGAAGTGTCGATTTAGCCCATATGGTGGACACGCTAAAATTATATACATATATAGACGTATTTGGCGATAGATTTTCTCGAGGATGGTAGGTAGCGAGGCATTAGAAAATACCTTACCGCAATGCTATGCTTTCATTACGATGTTTTCCATCGCCGAAAACTTTTTACACTTCGTAGCAGGGATTCAAACTTACGTCCATCGAGGCACCTACACCGTACTAGTAAGTTATACTTGCTGTTAAAGCGATGATAGCTTAGTGGTAGTGTGTGCGACTTCGCGTCAAGGGACGTGAGTTCGAATCCAAGCACCTACAATGAGCTTGAGCTTTCGGTAAAAGGAAAACATCGTGATGAAACCATAGCATGGTGGTAGGGATTTTTCTAATAACCGCCTGGGTAGCTACCACCCTCAAGTTGTAAAGCTGCCGCCAAATACCAATAGGTGTGTTCCGGCAGCTGCACTTGAGAGCCAGTTCCTCCACAGATTTAGCGTGTCTACCAACTTGGGCCATATCGCCACTTAAGTTCGGGTGAGATTATGGCCATAATGCTAAACCTTACGTATAAAAAAAAAGTTTATTAAAGCATGAGAAAGTGACGGCACTACGACTGATGATATGCCGAGAACAATCCACGGTACTTTTCCATACTGGTAGTTCTATTTCTAATATCCACCTAGCTAGCTACCACCCTCAAATCTACAGCCAAATATCTATAGATATGTTCCGGCAGTTCCACTTGAGTGCCAGCCCGTCCACTACGCTTAGCAAGTTCACCAGCTCGGACCACATCGTCACTTAACATCAGGTGTGGCTGTGACCATAAAAGGACCATGGAAAAAGAAACTCGGTATGGTTTGATCCTTTCGAGACCCCTGGTACACTGTATTTGCCAATAAAAGCCCCACCAGACTACATGCCTTTAATTAGGTTTGAGATTCACATAGGTACCACGTACCTATATTCGGAGACGTACAAAGACAATTTGTCAAGAATATGACGTTATACTTTGTTTTAAATCCTTTGCAACTTCCCATACTTAAAGTATTTAGTCATTATGGGCAATAAAGAGAATTAATATTTATTGTATATTTTAATATGGAACTAATGGTGAATACCCCAACAGAAAAATGTCGCTAGTTATTTGTACCACCACCCCCACGAACCTGTTGGTATTTTTTTTTTTGGAATTTTCTAATAAAAAAAAACAATAACCAATAAATAACAAGTCTGAAAACGTTTCTTCAAATAAAATTTTGTCTAATAAGTGTTAGGCTTAAAAAAATAATGCAATATTAGCAAATTTCGACTAAAGAGCGACATGTACTGAAAATAACCCGATACATAATGCAAATAACCCGAGTCTGCAGCCCGTCGTCTACACCGATGCGTTATTTATCGGATTCGTTCCCGGAATGCGAGGACTGTTCCATACATCATCGAGTTAAATCTTCTACATTCAAATAAAATAAAGATATTAGAAATTTAGACAACTAGAATTAACGTTCGGCTTCGCTCGCGTTAATATTTATTATATCAAAAAAATCGGATGACGCAATAAAAAGTTACAATCAAAATTTATCCCTCTCTTTAACCCACTTAGAATAAGGTTTTCGCGAGAAAAAGTAGCCTAGCACCGTCTTCAGGTTCCTATTTATCTCTATACCAAATTTCATTATAATTCAGCGTTTTAGGTCTGAAAGCGTAACAAACAAACTCACTTTCGCTTTTATAATGTTAGTAAGGATAACTTTGTCATGCATTGTTATTGTTTTTACTGATTTTTAAGGTTCACATGGTACCACAGCTTTATCTATTGGCTCCCACTTTTTAATTATAAGTTATAAATGTTAAATCTTCGCGAAAAGAAAAATCATTTAGGGACTTCTTCTTGTATTGCCTACTGACAATTTCCGGGCAGACCACGAGAGGGACGTTTAGTACTCATCAGGAGACAAGCACGGTGTATATTATTTGTGATGCAGTTTACTCATGATGATATACTCCTCACAATATTTGTGCTATTTTATGTTTCTATTTAAACCAGCTTTACTATACTTTATAGATTAAAAGCTGTAGTCAGAATTGGCCCAAGATGTTGAACACGCTAAGACTAGTGGAGAAACTGACTCTCAAGTGCAACTGCCAGAAAACGCATATAGGTATTTGGAGGCAGATTTTCAACTTCAGAGTGGTATCTGGTTGGCTCTACAAAAACTCCTACCGTATTTAATAGAAATCTCAGGCTCATTTCAGGGATTCAAACTTCCGTCCAACGACGTGGCATCCGTTCACACTTCCGAGTATTTCATTTCAAATATGTATACTTACTCGTATCTCCATATGCCGAGAGTCTTGGAAGTCAACAGATATCTTAATATTCATCCTTGTTTTTCTAGTCATGATTTTTACCAAACTATCTAGGCAGTTATAACTCAGTAAAATTATTTCATATACACTGTAAAATGCCTGAATTCGCATTATTTTTGGACTCAAAATAGTCACATTTTATTACTTCTGTACGATATTCTTTATTATAACAATTCTCCAACCAACTTCATTAATAAATTCGAGATGCTAGAATCCAGAGATCTTTTACCAAGCCGCATATGCTCACAAAATTTACTCAAATTTCCAGCTGTGACACTCAGTTTTATAATAAATCATTTGCGGTCCAAGGTGCTCGTCTATGAAACTTACTTCCATATTATATTAGGCAAGCGAGATCTGTGGCAATATTAAAAAACATTTTCATTGTTATTTGTCTTAGTGTTATTTCTCGTTGTCTTGATATGAGCGATTTTTATTGTAATACCGGAACTAGGATCGAAAACGGCAATAAAGTACTTTGCCTTCACAAGCATTTTTAGGATGTAGTGTGTGTAGTATGTGTTTCAAATAAAGGTCAATAATGTGTTTATATGTTACATTTTATTTTTTATTCTCTATACTAGCTGTGCCTTCGTTCGTGTGGAACAAAAAATTATTTACTACTAGATTTTACGTGCAGCTTCGCCCGCGTCAATATAGACTTTATCAAAATAATTGGAAGACGTAATAAAAAGTTTAATGTAAAGTTTGTCACTATATAATCCACTTCCTATGTTTCCCAAAAAAAAAACAGTATTGTATCTCCGTCTCCAGGATCCCATCTATTCCATAGTGTTGGCTGGTTCTCCGCCCTGGGAGCTGGAAGGTTTAGTCTTCGCTGTTGTGTACAGAGATACAGCGGTGAGAAAGGGAAGGGGTGAGCCTCCGACTCCCACAGAGGTGGAAATTAGAAGAAGAAGGGCCCGCATCGAATTGGTTCGGTGCTGAGCTGAGGACCTGGCGGAGGAGTGCTATGGACGATATGCCGCGCTCTGGAGGCGGCAGAGGGGACAGACCTCTCGCTGTTGGGTGTTGATAGAGCCGTGATCGGCAGCGAGAGTGTCTGGAATGAAGTGCCCTGTTTCTGTGAACATGTTATGTTACAGAAGGAGGCCGCGGAGAGAGCCTGTGAGGCAGATCCCCACGGGCATCCTCTACCGTAGACGAATAGACGGTCTGAGGGGCCGGTATACCCTAGATATTCTGCCGCTTTAAGACGGACTGATGTTTACCCGACTCCCACTGCACCGTTCTGGCTAACTGCAAGGGCAGTTGCCAGGCTGCCCGGATGGGGAGAAAGTGACAGACGGCCGTGGGGTTTTAGTGGGTATTCCCGGCGCTTAGCGCGGGGTGAGTCCCACATATACCTCTCATTTCCCTCGGGATGGGTGGGGATGCATAAATGCATTACCCTACGAAAAAAAAAATGGATCCCATTTATCTCTGTGCCAAAATTCATTACACTCGATTTAGCGGTTTAGGCGTGAAAGCGTAACAAATAGACAAACTCACTTTCGCATTTATAATATTAGTATGATAATTTTATATTTCTACAATGTCTTTTTTTTGTGTGTATTTTATTCTATATTGCCACCGCTTAACTTATTTCAAAAGAGGAATGTCTTCAAAGGTTTAAGAAGTAAGGCTTTTAAGAGATTGCTTCAAGCGATAAGGCCGTCTAAGTGTACACTTATATTTTTAATTGTTGATTAATTTTGTTTATTGTCATGGTGTACAGTAAAATGTTTTATTAGAGTGAATTATTATTATTATTATATATATATATATATATTATATAACTTACCGAATCGACGTGAGACTATATATAGCTCAATATTCTATGTACCTACCGTCCATTATTAAGTTACACAAAGCGATCATAAAACACCCGTTTATATAAAGAATATATCCTTGGAGAAGCGATAAAGCAACCTTCAGGATCTTTATTAAAATACTTCTTCGGCGAAAACTTTTAGATGCTTCAACTCGTTCGTTAAGAATGTTTTTGTTACGGGTTGATTTACTTTCTGATATTAAGATTCAATTAACAGTAGACTTCGTGGGTGCGTCACGAAGATCTCAGGTTTGGTGGCAAATTTATTTCGTTACGGATTTTGATGCAACCTTCTATGTTCAATATCTTAACTTATTATCTAAATTATATTTCATTTATTTTTTTATAGTTAAGGTTTAACATTATGATCACAATCTTACCTGATTTTAAGTGATAATGTGGCCCAAGATAACGGAGAAACTAAACCTAGTAGTGAAAGTGGCTCTCAAGTGCACCTGCCAGAATACAGGTATAGATATTTGGTGACAAATTTTCAACTTGAGGGTGTTAGCTATCCTAGCGGGCATTGGAAAAAGCCTTACCAACATACTATTGGTTCATCGCGTTATTTTCCTTCACTGAAATCTCAAGATCATTGTTAGTAGTTTCAAACGTACGTCCTTTGACACGACTTCCATATACACTACTAATTGAGCTATTATCACTTCATAATTTCTCTATGATATTGGAAGAATAACGTCCTAAAAACATTTTTTTGGTGACGTCTTGAACCTGAAATAATTCATCGCAAAAATACTCCAAATTACGCCACAATGGTTTCTGCGTTGCCTGTAAATACATATTTGTTACTTTGTTTATTCGTTTAGTAGGAGCCAGGTCATAATAGATATAAAAGTTAGGGACCTTATAGATATTTAAGATGACACTGGTACTTAAGTAACATATATCACAATATACACAAACTTTTTCAAATCAGTATACAGAAAAAATTGTTGATTTATTTAAACACTTTGAAAAGTTATTTTTGTATTTGATAAACAATAATTCAGAAACGTTTTATACTATTTAACATCACACTACTAGCAATAGGAGTAAAGCTGTATTGAAAAAAGTTACAGAAACGGGCAAACATTATTAAATAAATTCAGTTCCTGGCGAATGCGAAATAACAGCTATATTCTATAAATACCGGACGAACCTGACCGCATCTAAATATGTAAATAAGTATGCGGTACGTCTAATCTCGGATAAGGAGCTATTAGCACATACATTGCGACTCCGTTTGAATGTCAAATCTATGCCACTATGGATAAAATGAAATGCTGCTGATATAAAATATGCACGGTGGTTAAACATGTAAGCTTAGCAACTTATATTATAGTAATGAGATATTAAGTATAGACATACAGTAATGCATTTAAAATTGTCAATAAAAAACAACAAATTTTAACGGTATTGTCATCATTTCAGCTTGAATCTAAGCGCTATCAGAGCGTAATAATTGTTTTTTTAATTCATATACATTTAAAACCTATTTTTGATGCGATGATAGCTCAGTGGTAGAGTGTACGACTTCGCGTTACGGGACGTATCGCAACACCTACAATGAGCTTGAGCTTTCGGTGAAGAAAACATCATGAGGAAACCATTGCATGGTGGTAGGGTCTTTTTCTAATGCCCGCCTGGCTAGCAACAACCTTAAAGTTGAAAATCTGCCGCCAAATACCAATAGGTGTGTTCTGGTAAATGCATATGAGAGTCAGTTCCTCCACTGATTTGTATGTCTACCAACTTGGGCCGAATTGTCACAAAATCAGGTGTAATTATGGCCCTAACACTATGTATCTGAACTATATAAAACCACGCGGTGACTCTTATTGAATTGCGAACTAAAAAGTTGGCTGATTCATATTTATTTCATACCGTGGAGCTGTGGAACCGTCTTCCGGTCAGCGTATTCACACCCTGCTATGACCTAGGGTCCTTAAAAAGAGGCGTGAAAAGGTATCTAAGCAGGCCAGCATGACAGCGGTGACTGAATGTGAATTCTGGAACATTGTCAGTCACCGCTGTTCGGTATTATACTGTACTTAACACCAGGTGCAGAACAGTAACTATTATGCGCACGATAAAAAAAAATACACAACAACATTAATGTCTTTTCCATGTCTGATATTAAAAACGACATGCTTTTAACTCTAAGCCTAGTATTTAGAAATAGTTTTTTGTGATTCACTTACTATCTTGTCAGTTGAAATTGAAATCGTTGTACATAAGTACATACCACATCGAAACATAAAAGCAGTACTATATGGTATAGGTATATTGAATGATACTACGAGTTGCTGGGTAGTAAGTTGTCACGAGCACTTTGATGACTAAATGCTATTATAGGGTGGATCAATATGTGAACGACAGTGTTCTCTAAAATAAAACCCTTCTCTATGCATTCGTTAATAATGATTGTAACATCAATGCACGTATATTATTGATGAACAAATACAAATAAATTTACTACTAGCGACTGAGAGCAATCAAATGTAACGCAGAAATAATTAATGAATTGAAGGAATGGTAGGAAATTTCGTAATTAATATCTTTTTTATTGTGAAAATAAATCTTTAATTGTACATCGATCAATACATATAATGAAATACATATAGCTATGAAATAGCTAACACGTATGCCGTGTAGAAACTGTACCTGCGCAGCCGATACGAAGTTATTACCTACCTTGAACCAATAACCGCGCACCTATGACTGAGCACAGACCACAGCCGTATAACCAGTCATAACGGCAAAACCTTACACTTTTTTTCGTCCAGCCCCCGTCAGCCGAGTCCGTACCGTGCGACAAAGAACTTCTTTCGTTTGTAGTTTAGACGTTCATCAGCACCTTCTCAGGTCTTAAATAGAATAAAGTAGTTTCATTTAATTTGATTGCTACAATCGATCCCTGTACAAGTTAATAGATCTCATATATAAATGCAAATTGTATTCCTGAGCACGAATTTTGCATTACCTTATTCATGACGGAATCTTATGAAAACTTTTCCTCAGCTTCATTCGGCATTTACTATTGTTTCTCAGATCACGTACAAAAGATTTCGGTCCGCGAAGATCTTAACAATTACAAAGTTAAGCCCGCTGGCTATAATTACTTCGGGGTTCCATTAAAAACGGTGTTTTTCTCTCTCGCAACTTATTCATTCTTGACTTGTGGCTCTTTTAATTTAATAAGTTTATATATAGGCTTCTACTTGGTTATATTTTTTACAAAAGACCCCTTGGTATTAATGTCACCGCACCAGATAACATCTATCATCTTTTTTGAAACGGTTATTAATAAATCCAGGCTCTGACTTCATACCGTAAAATATTTTATTTTATGGTCTGATACTTATTGCATATATAAAATACATTACAACAAATTCAATAAATACAATTTTAAATAAATAAATTCTTATATTAAGGTTCAGTTCGTTTCAAATAAACATTAAAAACATTTAACGTCAATCGATACACAGTTAAAAAAGCTGACACGCCGAAATTTAACCTCCCAAATAACCATTATAAATATTTCTTCCAGAATTACAATTAATTATCGGCTATATTATTCGTCTCGGAACAGCCGGGATGTTAATGGACTATTAGCCAATGAAAAGCGTTTAATGGAGCAGAATTTAATTAATTGTTCATTTCAGAATTAATGACTATTTTTGCTTTAGTCTTGAATTTTCGTGTATTATGAGATTTGATACGCTTTCACGGGATTCAGTAAGGCGTGGTTTCGGGACAAAGAGAACGATCCACTTTCAGCATCATGGAACGTTGATTTGGCGAATATATTGATACGACAATGAGTTTTGACAAAAAGAAAAGGCACATTCCAGCGGTTGAACCATCATCCCGTGGAAATGTGCAATAATAGCGAATAAATCATCGTTTTAGGAATTTGATTTTCTTCGGTTTGAACTGGGTTTATGAATATTGACTAATACCCCAATCGCTAGTCCTAAATATTCCGAATACTTTAAGCCTTGTTCTTATTTCAATCAAGCTATAATGACTTCTCGACAACTTGGACGGTGACCGCATCGTAAGTTCGATCCATAAAATTAACCTGGTTTTTCGGTGAATGACAACATTGTAAAGAAACCATAGAATAAGGAATATAATTTAAATAGAAAATCTGTCGTTGTCTTGTTCCTTCACTAGGCTTACAGTGTTCACCATCTTGGGCCATATCTTGTGGTGTACTTTGACAGTTGTCGCTTGCTAGCCCAAATATATAGACGCGACGTAGCTTCTTTATTCCTTATAGATAATTGTTCAAGGCTTGACATTATCACAAGGACAATTAAATCAAATTTAGATAGAAGGTATCATTAAATGAAACGAAATGAAATTCGAAAATGAGATAAATTAAACATATAGACCTGAAGGTTTCTTTTACAAAAAATAATAAAAAAAGCTATAACGACTATAATCCTGGTATTTTAGTTCGAGTAACGTAGGGAGGTAAGGTCCTCTCTGGCAAGACGTTCGTCTAGTGTGGGGTACTATCCAGAGGAGCCTTCGTGTAGCGGGCATAATTAGAGAGACCTTCGTGTAATTAGTTCCTACTATTAATATATCATATCCGAATGGTTCCAGGGTGATGTTTTCTTTTTACGTCCTCTGACTCCGAAGCCTTCCTTTTGATTGACCAAGGCTAATTGGTATTGTAAGACTGCAGTTCTTTATTAATCTCGATACTAGAATTGTTCCGCGCATTCGTACATATCGGACTCCTGATTTTGATTGACGGCCAAGTTCTTTTGTCTATTCGATTCGATATCTTCTTTGATCGAAATATCAAATTTAAATGTTCTAAATGCAAAGCGCATGCGTTAAAATATTCTATAAAATTCTATGTGACTTGACATCGAAATAGTAAGTTAGTCGAAAACCTTCGGGTTTTCTTTATGAAGTAAATATAATAATGAAACAATAATATATAAATAAAAATAATATAGATAATAAACTATTTGGATATAAACAAACTAGAGCCAATCATAACATATTACTAGGCACTGCGTTTATCAATATCAGAATCTATCATATAAAAAGAAACGAAGAAACCGAAACAAAAAGCATTTCAGATCTAATTCTTTATAAATGAAACTTTTAACAAATTCATTTCCGATTACTTTTATTGAAACAATCGTTTTTATTTAAGTTTCCATCAAAATGTTTATAATTAAATGAAAGTCTCTTAAGCTTTCGTTTTCGTCAACGAAATTAAAAATGGAATTAAGAGGTACATTGTTTTATTTATGTAATTACAGGAACCGATGTCATACAAAAGTCAGCATTTTAAAATTATTAATTAAGTTGAAATAACAAATCGTACGGATGACATATATATTTTTTTTGTGTATGGAAGAAGACAACCTACTAAATAACCTGAACAGGAAATGCTACTTAGAAATTTTATACGTGGTCGAAATGAGAGCGAGAGGTATTTCACTGTTGAACAACAAACAGAGAAGATTGTATTAAAGTCCGTTCAATGTTCATCGAAGTCAGCTTACTATCTAATTTTAACTTTTATCTTTTATCATGGAGGATGCTTTTCATGTTGTAGAATAGATAGCAGCGCGTTCCGCTTAGTGAAAATGTCACTTATGACGTCACAAATGTCACTAAGGACGTCAACGCTAAACCTATTACTTAACTATAAAAAAACATACTAATTCATGTTTAAGGAGACAAACAGACAAATAAAAAAAACATATTTTGCCTTTATTTCGACAAGAAAGCACAACTCTACTATAATTCCCAGAAGTAATTGAATGTAGAGATGTAACTCAATTATATATAGTATTATTATTTGTACAACATAATACTCTACCCGACACGTCATTACCGTTCAAAGGTACTATAATAGGCGGCATATCAGGATTAATTCCAAACACAATACGTTATTCTCTGTTTGATACTATTAAGTATATTAATTAATTGCAGTTTCTGAATTATTTCACATTCAGAATCACTATAATAAATAGCTGCTTTAAAATGTATTTTTTGTGGGATCTTAACCCATAATGATTTTTTATGTTTACGCGAATATTATTCATCGAAATAACACAAATTTAAACGGATTTTATCGCGGTTATTAAGTAGAGACAGTAACATGAACTTTTCCAGACAACCTACACCTCAGTCCGCCCCGTGACCATGAAGACTGAAAAGCTTTCGAAACGTCGGGATCAAAATTAATAAATAACCGCGATAAAAACCGTTTAAATTAGTTTTATTTTTTTGGATCTTATATTGGATATATTAATTATGGATATTCATAATTTTGCTAAAAGATTCTATGATACGTAATTCATCATACATAAAACTAAATGATACAAATTAACTAACAGTGGCCATTTTGTTGTAATTTATTTCACGATTATATATCTTACTTAACTTTAGTAAAATTGTCTACATAGATAGAAGCAGTGGATAAAAACATGCTAATCTATATATATATATATATATATATATATATATATATATATATATATATATATATATATATATATATATAGATGCTATATATGCGGGGTGCACCACGTGGAGGTGAGGTTGGTTTGGGTAATTGTAATGTAACCCCTTACACCCTAAAATTTATTATCATATTTATGAATGACTAACAGGTATAATGAGAATATATAGATAGTAAAGGAGATTGATAACTAAAACATATAACCCTTGAACTGAAGAAAAATTTAACTTTACTAAAAACCCTGCTATGATTTCGCCATGACGTTTTCCTTCTCCAAAAGCTCTGGTTTATTGCAGGAACTTGAATTCACGTCCATTGATATTGCGTTCGTACACACTACCAACTGTAATGTGTAGCCGAGTTCTTTTAACAGTAAACCAAAGTTACAGAATATTCTAGAATAATATTTGTCGCTAATATGAATGTTATCTGCTACTTATTTTCAGCGTAAGCAAATTCGTGTAATTATTCTTTATCTCATGGAGTTCCTGTGAAATCGTTTTACCGTTAAAACGAATGACGGAGGCAATTTCCTTCGCTAACTGTATAAATTTTGAACGAAGATTAGCAAGCGTATTTAGTCGCTCGGGGCATCTTTCAACGAAGTCTATATAGATAAAAAATGGTAATTTGTAAGTATGTAATTCTACGTTATATTGTACTAGTTGACCCGATGAACTTTGTGTCACCTAAAATCGATGTTTTTTATTCTAGCTAAAACTCAAAAGCGATTTGACCTATCTGTATATTTTTTTACATTTTGATTAGCTATAATCAATCTTGCAATTTTAATTCGTTAAGATTAATAGAAGTTAATTATCATTTCCGTTTTTCATTTCTTTTGGTTATTGAATGAAACTTGTTCATAACGCCAATGAATTAAATGCTTTATAATTATATGAAATTTAAATATAGGTCGAATCCACGTCCCTTGACGCGGCGTTCTGTATACACTACCCACTGAGCTATCATCGGCTATCATAATTGTTTTTTTTTTCATACTAACCTTGTCCTGAATATTATTAACATAATAAAAAAAAGAATTATTCAATTTGGTACAGACGTACGGAAGTTATGCTCGTACATACATTTCGGTGATTCATTGTTATATATAATGTTATATATATATACACACATATATATATATATATATATATATATATATATACATATCTATGTATGTATATAAGTAGAATTGAATTATGTCCCCACAATGTTTCTCTTCACTACTAGAAAAAATATATTAATTACGAAATTTCGTTCCTCCATTCCTTAAATTCATTCGTTATTTCTGCGTTTCTTTTAATTACTCTCAGACTTAATAGATTATACGTTTATAAATAATAATAATATATTTTGTAAGGTAATTCGTTCCAACTGAGTGTTCCACAACACTCACGCATTTATTTTATTTTACTAGACAAAGCGGTAACCATAGATTAAGAATGTTTATGACACGAGAATATTACAAGCGCGCTACTGACTCATTTAAAGCTTATATTGCAAAGGACAGTTTTACAGGAAAATTATTATACAATAATAAGGAAAGTAGAAATTATGTAAACGTCGAGAACACCAGTTTTAATATTGTTGGCGACAAAGGTGTTCCCTAGATATTCGATTAGTTTACGTCAACAATAAATAGAGGTGCGCCACGTACTGTTTTAATATCGATTTATTATATTTTTTATGCTTTAATCAACTAACCAACTTTATTATTTCTAGTAATAAGAAAAGACGCAGCGGTTTTATTTAGTTTTATATATGATATTAAAACATTATAGTATATATAGATGTATGCCCCGAACGTGTAAAAAGTGTTGATAAATATCGTTATTCCTATAGCATTACATGTTTTTTATATATTTCTTTTATAAATATAATTTCGATGAGGGAAAAACATCCTGATACAATCTTAGTAGAGTCTAATGACCGTGTAGCTAGGTTAATACGTTTAGCGTTATGGTCACATTATCACATAATGTTAAGTGAACATGTGCCCAAGATGGTGGACACACTGAACCTAGTGGAGGGACTGGCTCTGTTCTCGACTGCAACTGTGGAAACACACCTATTAGTATTTGGCGGCAGTTTTTCAACTTGAGCATGATAGCTATCCAGGCGGACATTAGAAAAAGCTCTATTAGCAGGTATGGTTTCGTCACGAACACGAAAGCTCAACTTTATTACGGGGATTCACACTTACATGGCGTCGGTACATGATACAACTAAGCTAGCATTTATTTTAAATGATGGTAAAGTTTAAAAATCGATTATATGTATGAAAGAAAGAAATAAAAAACCATGTAGTGCTATAGGAATAATGATATTTATCGACACTTCTTTTATAGTATAATCTAATTATTAATTACTAGCTATGCCCGCAACAGTATTTTTTTTTCTCTTAATTATCCTTTTCGGTGCCCTTTTGACCCACCGAGTCGAATTACTTCGCTCGTCCACGTTTTACATCAACTCAAATCAAATTCTTTACATTTACACTGTATTACATTAGATTATAACGATCAATAAAGTACTAAGTACATGCATATAAACAGTTTATTATTCTAGCAATTTATTAATACATATATACATTTAGTTACAGGTAATTTGTAATACTTGTCAATCGTAATATATTTGCAACTACACAAATATATATTTTATATAAAATATACTAGGAATCGATAATAATATCGTATTAAATAATATAATAGAGCATCACTATTGGTCTTGCAAAGGAGTGTTGTGGAAATGAGTTCGAGACTTGTAGCCACAACTTGTCAAATAATTGATATATCATTATACTAGATGATTCCCCCGACTTCAGCCGTGTTTTACCCTAACCTCGCGAGATGGTAACATCCGCTTTTAGTAGGCGTTTATGTCGTGAAAGAAATATATTCTGTACTAAATACAGTTTTTTCGACGCTTAAGAACGTCAATACCACTGAACTTATCGGGATCAGACTAGCACCATACGAAGCGGAGAGGTTCGCAGATGGATCTAGAACACTCAATTTTTGGATTACACTGTTCTTTTGTCATTTTAGAAGTTTAAGAGAGTAAATTCATGTAAGTCGTTATCGACATGGTCACGTGACGTGTTAACGTACACACTACAGTAAAGTATAACTTATTGTGCTGTAAGCAGTTTTTATTTACAAGTTTTAATTTAAGATCAAACAAATAATTTGGATATCCAAAAATAACAATTGTTTCTTTATAGTTTTAAGTTTTCTGTCGCAGTCCTCATACTGCTTTGAATTTTTTTTTTATATACCCAGCGTAGCAAGTAGGTGACGCCTCGTAGCTTAACAACGATGTACAGAAAATATATATGTAGTAAAATTTTAATTTTTATCTGATAATTTGATCTGCAATATTATTTACTACCATGTCAAATTTCATCCAAATTTATACAGCAGTTTCATAGTGATACGCATACAAGTAGAAAGACAAGGTAGACAAAATTATATATATTTTTTTACTTCTATATCGATTTGTACAAAAGATTTTAAATTGATAATGACTCTGTTATGTGTACGGACGCCGCACAAATGGACGTGAGTGATGATATAAGCTTTCGATGAAGGAAAACATCGTAATAAGCCACAGCAGGGCTTTTTCTAATGCCCATCTGACTAGCTACCTACCTCAAGGCAAAAATCTGCCGACAAATATCTATAGGTGTATTTCACAGTTGCACTTGACATCCAGTCCCTATTAGGCATAGCGTGTCTAACATCCTGGGCCACATCGTCATTTAACATCAGATAAGATTGTGAACACAACATATAAAATAAAAACGAAAACTAATTTCATGTTCAAAATTTCTTCAGTTACAGTTCCATTATATTATACCAGCTTTTACCTGTGACTTCGCTCGCGTTAATTTTGATTTGTCAAACAAATTGGATGACTCAGTAAAAAGTTTCATACAAGTTTATCTCTCTCTTTACCCCACTTTCAATTAGTTTTTCACGAGATAAATTAGCCTGTCTCCCCGTTCTGGGTTACCCAGGACTCTAAACCAAATTCATTATAATCGATGCAGCGGTTTAGGGGAGAAAGCGTTACAAAGAAACAAACTCACTTTCGCATATATATTTTTTATTAGTGACGAAGTTGATAGATACGCTAAACCTGTGGAGGATCTGGCTCTCAAGTTCAACTGCCGAAACACCTGTTTGGCGACAGATTTTCAACTTGAGGGCGGTTGCTAGGCAGGCGAGCATTTAGAAAAAGCTCTACCACCATGCAATATAATATTACTAGATAGTATTTTCGATAAAGAAGCTATATTGAAAAAGAAAATGTGTAACAAACAGTAATTTAGCAGTGAAGCCGTGTCCGACACGCTAGGTAGGTAATTATTTACCCACCTCGCCCATATCGTTCGCCGAGGCGACGGCCCGCGCCCGGCTCGCCGTCCTGCGGTAATATGCCACATAAAACAAGTTACAGAGGTATAATATGACCTCAGGCTACTCTTATATAATCTAGATAGTTTTGCCGGCGCACACAAACTGTAATTCAGGTTAACGGGACACAGTAAACCTTTCTTGGTGACTTATAACATCTTTATTATCGACGACGTCAGTTATTTATAGTACATTTTACGTCACATGATTTAACGATACGTCCTAACTTAATACGTCGAAATTGCTTGACTTTGGTTGGTACGTATATTGAAGTAATAGTTTCCAGGCGTTTTTATATTCACATATACTGATAAATTACGATGCCGGGGTTCGCGATCGGGTTATGTCTCGTCTATACGTCAAAAGATGCATCTGCAGACGTCGCGTCTGTTCTAGGTTTTTAACGTACCACAGATGCGGCCACCTCGAATCTTATTGCTTCGGTTTTTGTGGCACGGATTATAAGGATTCGACACGAACGTCCGGCGTCTGTTGACGCATCGGTTTGATCGGAGTTGCGATTGGGACCTTCATCTTTTCCATTTCTTTTTAATAATTATATTGTGATGCACGCCTTATTAATAACTAAAAACAATAAATAAATAGCTGAGGCTTTTGGCTGTCTCGATATCAATTTTTTTAAAGTTACGTGCGAGTACCATTTGTCGAGAATAAACGTAGACAGATCGACCTAACGACGTATGGATTGCTCGTGGTTATCCATCTGTCAGAGTCCTCAGACACATTTGTAGACGTGTAGAAGAGACATTAGGAGGTATGCGCGCAACCACCGCCAGTCGGTTGATAATAAAAAAACAGAGCACAAGTGGTTAATGGTATTTATACTGCTGCCGGGAAACGAACAAAGATTCGCGAGCTTAACTAACCAACAAGTCGTAACTTCCTAAGTTTAGTGGTCCTAATAATGACATCAAGCCAGTTGCGCAAGAGACGTGGGGGTAGTCCCTTACAGAACCGTGTACTTAACCAATGGTATGCGGTGTGATGATGTACTCTCAGTGATATACAGTGTCACTGTATCGCGCGAGCAGAGTCACTTGAGAGCTTTTATGCGAAGGATCGAACCTAACCAGATATGTGTATAAAAAGACTGTGAATACTGGGGTGACAGCTAAGGGTTTCTATATATATACATATATACATATATATATATATATATATATATATATATATATATATATATATATATATATATATATATATATATATATATATATATATATATATATATATATATATATATATATATATTTACATTAACAATACAAGAACGAGACACATTAGTTTGAAGGGGGAAACCCCTTCCAGTTGTTCCACCAAACAGATTTATTCATACTTAGTCGCGAGAAACGTTTGCAAAAGTTGCGATTTATTTTATTATCCTACGAAATCTAGGGTCTCGTGCTGAACTTGCAAAATTTACCTAGCCCTCATCAAACTTAGATCTCGTCCCGCCATGAATTCCAATGCTCGCTTTTAGTAGTAATACACGTACTGAAAGGGTTATAAAATTTAAATTATTCGTCTAGTACATAGGTTCTCAAACCTATTTAGTTCACTTTTCATCTTTTTCTTATTAACGTGGTGTTCAATGTGCAATCCTTTACGCACTTCCTCGTTGCAACGTGCAAACGCATTATCCGGATTTCAGGCCAAGGTAAGACGGACGGTGATAATCACCCGTCATCACCCACTAAAAAGTTTTACCCACTGCTTTTCCCTACCTTTTTTCTTGTTTAAAGGTTTAGTGTCACGGCCACAATCTCATCTGATGTTAAATGCTAATGCAGCCCAATATAGTGGACACGCTAAGCCAAGTAGAGGGACTGACTCTCAAGTGCAACTGTCGGAACACATCTATAGGTATTTGGTAGCAGATGTTCAACTTAACGGTGGTAGTTAGCTAGTTAGACAATAGAATAAACCCTACCACTATGCTATGGTTACATTTCTATGTCTTCCGACACCAAAAACATACGCCCTATTGCATAGGAACTTACGTCTATCGTCGCAGAATCCCCGCAATCTATCAGTGAGACATCATTGCTTTTGATTTTTATCATATCATGAAAAATAATACGATACGTTAGTATAAATATGCGTCTCATTTTTTTCGTTTCCAACTTTATATTTTATACTATTTAGTTTAGAACCATGGCACATTTATTTTATTTTTATATCCGATTTTTAGAGTTTTGTGAATACAATTTTTATATATTCTGTTCATCTGTCAGTTAAATTCGAGCTATATACAAGTATATAGATATTTGAGAAATTAGTTATAAATAGATTTTAATGTTTTTATAGGAAAATCAAACAAAGCATATCGGGAAATTAGTTTAAAAGCAATTACAAAATTTCACCAGGACTTTAGAGACATACAAGAAATGCAAGACGTCCATGTTAACAGAAAATACGGCAATAAAAGCAGCCTGTATACGTTTATAATTCATATAGGAAACTTTTTGACTTCACAAGTCATTAACGTTAAGTGCCTATGAAAGGTTCATTCGGTGGCAGAAGCGTGTGCGATACAGAATTGCAAATAAAAATAAAAAGATATCGTCAGCGGGATCATGCATGAGCTAGGCGTCGGCCTTCCTTCGTAATAAACTGTATTATCTAACTCCGGGAAGTAAAGTTTTCTTACTCAAGTTCATTTTACATTAATATCTAATTCTATACGAGAAGAACTATAAAATTCAAGATGTTGGCACTTACACTTTTAGACCGGATGTATAAATTTTCTCCAGAACATCAAAACTCATCATACTGATTTAGCTCACTGTGCCATGGAAAACAAATAAATAGTACGAGTTACTAAATGACCTGAATGGGAATGGCTAGGTAGTCGAAGTTGGAGCAAAAATTATACCAGCGAAATTTCTCTATAATCTTCTAAAAGGTCTTGATCTGTCTAGGACTAGTCCGCCCCGTGACCACGAAGGTTGAAAAGCTTTCGAAACGTCGGGATCAAAATTTAATAAATAACCGCGATAAAATCCGTTTAAATTAGTTTTATTTCAATGAATAAGATTCGCGTAAACCTAAGAAATCATTCTGTCTAGGACTGTTATACGTTCTATATTACAAGATGTCTCTAAAGCTGCGCTAGCAGGAATCTGCCAAATATGACTGGGTGGGGAGAGAAACACGGATAGTGAAGGTAAGTGTTGACGCGCGTCGAAAAGGGGCCTGTTAAACCTACACCCATGTCACAAGTCTAGGAAACTGCTCGGAATTTCTTTCTCTGCCACACGATGACGGAGGGACAATCACCTCAAAATTACTGATCCTATCGACATGGAACCATGACTATTCGATGTGAAATAATTGTACATAATTTAAGGCTGTTCATTAATTGAATTACAATGATACTTCAGCCTTTTATTGCTTATTTTAGTGTTAAGAAATTTTTTTCCACCAATAGAAAAAAGACAGGCATTTTCTATTAATATGTTGTTCGACCGGATACGGTTAATTTATGTGCACATACATATTAATATTATAAAGCGGAAAAGTTTGTTTATTGGCTTGAATGCCTAAGATTACCTTAGGAACTTCCTGTCAGATCGCAAAATATATTTTCATATTTGCCTTCTCTTCATAGTTCATTATGCCGGAACACAAAGACTCATACAGAACCTTTAATTTGCGGGAGTATAAATCCGAGGGTGCTGTCTAACCACTTGGGCAATAACCTTACCACCAAGCTGTGGATAATCAAAAATTGTGTAGTAAACCGTCATGTCCAAAACCAAATGTGGGACCAACAATCGCCACAAAAAAAAAGAAAGAAAAAACTCACTTTTTCTTTTAGTTTTTAGTGTAATGCCAACTGTTGTAATGCTATTTTTAACGCCTAGTAAATTATGCTTACCTAAAAAAAGGTCCGGACATAGAGTCCGCAGACTGTGTATATAAATATAATTAAAAAAAATTGCTAGAGGCTCATCGGTTACTCGACAGGGAGCACCGCATACAGGTAAGGTTGGCTTAGATAACTTAGATGGTATTCGATACCCCTTACACCCCAAACATACTTGTGCATGTATATTCATTTATATAACGTTTCCTTATTTTATGTAAAATTTAAAGTTAACAGTAATATAATCTATCGATTATCAATACTTGGCTTCATTGTTAATTCAATACCGTCTGGACTAGACAGGCTCTACTTGATATAGCTGATTCTCTAATTACGTGAGAAGAGCAAAGCGATAGCAAACTAAATATCGCCGACCAAATTACAATTTTATTAATTTACTTAAGGCACAGTTCTAAAGTAGTAGACTTTTTGACGAAGAAGAAATATTACGTTCGATAATTATTTATTTAATTTATTTATTGGTTATCTCTTCACAGCACATTTAACAATTTGAAATTTTACAGCTAAGAGGTGCCAATTAGAAAGAAATCAATTTTCGAAAAGAAAACTTTGTGTGTATATTCTATTTGTGCGCAATCAAAGGCATGTTTTTGGGTGTTTGTGTAGGTAAATATGTGTTTGATGTAAATGTGTGTTATATAATAGGAAGATTATTATTTTAAACCCAATCCGACACGCTAATTACGTATTTAGCAAAAGCAAAGCGATAACAAAAGTAGCACATAATAGCCAGTACATTGACATACTTGCTATATTTTTTAAATAATAAAATACTTAGTAATTATTTAGAATTTTTTCTGTCATTTTGCTTGTGTGAAGTACTTTTATTATAGTTAAGGTTTAGCGTATGGCCACGATCTCATCTAATGTTAAGTGACGATGTGGCCCAAGATAGCAAACAGGTTGAGCCTAGTGGAATTTGAATATCACCTGAGTTATCCAAACCAAACTCATCTGCATGAGGTGCTCCCTGTCGAGTCACCGACGAGGTAATTTTTGGTCCCGCCTTTGGTTTTGATTTTGATCTTAATATTATCCACCAGCAGCACAGCGGTAGCGATCCCTTAAGCCCCTGGGAGTACAATACAGATATTGCAAATATAGGCGATAAACTCTATGTTATGGAACCGTCCGTAAACGAACTTCGTCGACTTTTTAGTATCAGAGTCGTTTAAGCGATTCTCCGTTCCACACAATGGACTAAAGTTTTCTACGTGTTGAGAGACATTGCGATGTTTGTTCATCTCCCTTCCACTGAAGTTTTGTTTAGTATATACCGTTTCGCACGTTGCTAGTCGCTTATCGCGTACGTTAGTGAACAACTTTGAAACTGTGGAGACACTCTGCGAATAGTTTTACCAAGCACATTCTGTACAAAATGATACCGTACTTGCCTGTTTCTAATCGTCGCTAATACCAGTGTTGTGTACGACATTATTTCTATATTATCATATTTATAATATGATACGATATCTATTTATACATATACTGGTTTTGCCTGCGATTTTGTTTGCGTGAACTTGTATAATGTTTTGCATATTCGCTTACATGCTGAGGATGATTATCAAATTCATTAAGATAAGAATTAATTCCATGTGAATAATACACCTTGGCAAATAAGGTATTATTTTGGAAGAAAATTGAAAAGCATGAAAATAGTTCCTGTAAACATGTCCTTATTGAATATTCTTTTAACTTTTAACTATTTATGGAACGCATTTCATGGAAGCTTTAAAAAAAGTGTCTTTTCTTGTTACTTTTTTTAATATTACTTTGTTCCTATTGGTGGTAGCGTGATGATAAATAGCCTGTATCCTTCCTCAATATTTGAACAATCAAATCATTTTATTTTTTTAATCCAACTTGTAGTTCCTAAGATTAGAGGGTTCAAACAAATAAACTTTTCCGCTTTGTATTATTAGTATAAAGAAAAAAATATAGTTCTTTGGCGCATCTCGAACTTTTTGGAATAACAGTGACCACTCGAAACGGATCTCTTTCTTGAGACTAAACACTACATTTTTAAATATTTAGAATGATGGCTTGGTAGTAGAGAATGTAGACACCACGTCGACGAACATGAGTTCGAATACCTGCAACGAGCCTGAACTTTTGGTGAAATAAAACATTGTGATGAAACCACAACATGGTGGTAGGTTATTTTCCAATACGTACCTGGCTAGCTACAACCCTCAAATTGAAAATATATCGTCAAATACTGGCCACGCTAAGCCTAGGCTTGATCCTGCGATAATAAAGTAACAATATCTGCCTGAAAATGATGTCATCATTTTTACACATGTTGCTATTTGGTAACAATAAGAAGGAATATAAGATATATTTATAAAACATATTAAAAATGTTATACATGGACAGCCTACGTTTAGAACAAATTTCATTGCAAGTTTTTCTTTTGGAACATTTTTAACGACCCAATACCAAGACAGTATTGCGTCACGTGTGATTTTAAGTCTTGCATGTGTACAATTTTACTTATTAATCTTATAAAACTATGTCTACATATTTTTATTTAATAGTTTTATAGCTTTTTTAGGTAAGATTTTATAGGATTTTGTCATTTATTCTGAGTATCTTTTGTAAGTATTGTAAGGTAAGGGTACGATGGAGCTGACCCTGATTGACCCTGAATAAAAAAGTGAACCGTCTTGGAACTGCTGGAAGATGTGAAACATTGATTTTTGTATACAAATCAAAGGGATAGGTAATAAATATGGCACAATCAAAAATTTGAAAGTACTGAGATATTTTTAAAGATTATGATGATTTTTATTTAACATAGATTTATATTAAATTAATACACCAGTATATGTTAAATGGAGACAACTTGATTCTTGACATTAGTCGCTTTACTTATACAATAAAGAGAGTGGTGACGCGTCGCCACTCTTACAAACGATCTGACCCATATGATTAGATGTTTCACAACAGAAAAGTCATAACATTAACTTTTGTATACAGTTCATACATCGTTACAAAGGATAACATTATTGCTGATAGTAATTTGTTTCAAGCAACCTCTGGATATAAAGGTCCCAACAGGAATGACATATGTAGTAACGAACCAACGGGTAGTGTACTCCTTGACCGAGTTTTTGAATATATCCAGCGATTGAACGCGTCTCGCAGAAACAGATTGTGCATTTTATAGCCATGCAGTCTTAACGGTGAAGGATTTATCTAGGAAAATTACAGTTCATATTGGCATTTCCAGCGTTATGTTTTGCAATAGACATATTTATACGTAAATTCATATTTATCATAAGTAAATGCAGGAAATTAAATACATTTAGTAGGTAAAGTTTAAATTTTAAGATACAAAAAGATGACAAGTAAAAATTATAGCTGTTGTATATTTTACCGATATAGAGTATAAATTTATTCATAATTTTTGTCTGTATGTCTGGCAAAAACTAATAGACAGATTATAATAAAATTTCACACGGTTATAACTAATACAATTATGGATTAGCACAAAGAGTGACTGCCCGTCTCATGGTTAATCGCCTGTGGACAGCCGCAAGACCAGGGATATTACAGCCATGTTGCGGACCTTAATGTGTCTATGTAGTAATCCATGTTACTTTATCTATCTATGGTATTCGATGACGTCTCGAGAAATATATTTTTTTTAATTGGTTGTTCTTGTCGCAATTATTTGTTAACTTTTTTTTTTCAATGCCTATTTCATCAAGTACAGTTTGTTGAGCCAATAAATTTTTAATCGGGTCTAGAACAAATTTTATTTTCACTGCTAGCTGTGGAAACAAGACTACTAATGTGTCATAATTCGTGAGTAAGGACAGTTAATTCTGACTACTGTCAACATCTCGACCTCATTATAAAAATTTCGGTTTTTTTAATAGTTTTATAGGTTTAGCGTTATGTCCATAATCTCACCTGACGTGATGATGAACACACCTATAGGTATATGGCGGCTGATTTTCATTTTGAGGGTGGGTGTTAGCCAGGCTGGCATTAGCTACCATTATGCTAGCTTTGGTTTCAGATTTCATTACGATGTTTTCCTTTATCGAACACTCAAGCTCATTGCAAAGATTCGAACTCACGTCCATTGACGCGTCTTTGGTACACACTAGCAACTAAGCTAGAACATTCCTCTCACTGTATCCACTATAGACACCTGCTATAATAAGTTTAATACGCGATAATTTAAAAAGTATTACAATATATTTTCCAACAGCCAACCAGAATTCCAACAGCCGAACAACTTTCGCAGCAATGTGTCACGGACAATGAAATAATAATAAACTTCCTACCTCGTCTCGATCCTCCGCTGTCCTCCGCCATTACTGATAATACTCGAAGAAAGACTACAAACAATCCTCTACAGTCGACGTGATTGTCAAAGATCGCTCACTTCAAATATTCAACTTAAATATGAACTATTTTAAGTATACTACGGCCTATTGCTAAATTAAAATTCCTGTAAATTTCATTGTTTATGTTTTGTATAGACTGTATATTTTATAAATACATTTCATTATTAGCTCTGCCCGGGAATTCTTTTGCATGGTACGAAAAATTCTGAATGAAACCTTCAATACCTTTTATTTCTATCTGTTTCCCTTAACTGGACTTTTGCAAAATTCCATAATGCTTTATTTAAATTATTTATGATTTGAAAGCCGGAAAAAGAAATAAACTCAAGTCGGCATTTACTATAACATTTTACTTTAAAGTGGGTACTTTCTGCATTTAAAAGGACTCACCCATGAAGTTTGGTCTGATGGATTTGGACGAACCAATATCTTGTCTAAGATATCGTAATATCTGAAAAGAAACGTCATCCACCAATGGGTTTTAATTAGTGAAATATGATGTTGAAACGAGGTCGCCAATAATAGGCATCATAAGAAAATTCAAGACTACTCAAAGGACAATATAAAGAGCAGTACTGGGAGCTTAAGTGCATGGTCAAATCAGAAATAATACGATTCCCAAAACAAATAATTAGCCCTAAGAACTGCCAAAGTTAAGTGTCAGTGGGCGGGTCATGTAACTCTTAGAATGGATGGTTGATAAGGTCAAAGATTTCTTAAGTGGCGATCACGCACTGGAAGGCGTAGGCAAACCCTGTAAAAGCTCTCAATGACTTGTTGAAATCCACAAACAACAACTGAATGCAAACAGTGCAAGAATAGTTCACTGTAACGACATTTAAATAAAGTTCTTGTCCAGCAGCGGATAGCTTTTGCTTAATATGACGACAGATTAAATTTTTTAAAGAATTTAATTAGATTACTACAGTGACTTCTGTTTAATTTCATAAGTGTTCATAAAAAAGTTCTTAATAATCTCTTCTTATTTTAAATGCAGTAAATGAAAACGAATATCAATGAAATAAAATACAGAGCTGAGAATGTGTCCCAAGTAAACGTTTGGCAGCTAGGGCTCAGTTCCGAATCTCTCTTGCCTTGAACGCAATACAATATTTGCTTGACATAAACATATCCATTGACGGAAAACATTTGTATAAGCTCTACTTTCAGAGTAAAGAAAAAAAAGGGAGAAATTATGGCTCTATTCTTTCCTTAGACATTTGCCGTTAATCTTGATAAAAAGTATATAAACGTAAGACAAAGAAGGTCACTAGAGACCTAGCTGTGTAAGGGAAAACTAAAATATAGTATATTACTGTTTGTAAAACAATATTTATTGTTTAATGTTTTAGCGTTTGGTTTGTGGGTTGTAGGGTCACAAGCAATGTAAGCCAGCATATATACTGGACAAAGTAAATAATGACTAAGTTTTTAGATTGGATTGTTATGCTTACGTCATATCTGGATAGTTGTAAAATCATTAGATAACAGTTTTAAGCATAAATATATTGAAACAAACGACTGTCTTTTAATGAAACGTGTTTGGTATATTATTTTAACACGTTGGGTACTAGTTGGGATCATCGCTGCTCCACGATAGCGACAAATGGCTGTAATGTTTTATCGGGTATTCCTGGAGGCTGGACTCGGGTTAGTCCGAAATACCTCTACCCCACGCAGCAAAGAGATTTGTAAATACACTTCTCCACGTTAGAAAAAAAGGGCTATTATAAATACAATATTTGGATGTATAGAATGCGAAGAATTCGTCTCTCTATCATGTTCACGTTGTTATTTCAGTATTGTTAATATTTCTAACGAATCACAGAGCTCCAGCGTAGGTAGCGACAGATCTGAATATTTCAAACAGTGTCCTTACTGAACAGAATGCCAAGAGCAAGAGGCTCACACCCACACATTTATCGCAGGATAGTCCTTGTCAACTCTATAAGTACAATTGTATGCCTCAGAAGCGAAGCGTTAAGGTGGGTACTACTGTCACTCCACGCAAAACAACTGATTTTTCGAACTGAAAATGTCTCTATTTATCATGTATTGTACTTGTAAAATAATATATACACACACACGTATCAAGAAAAAACACAATTTTTATTACTCCTGATATATTTGATACCATTTTTGTTATTTAAACTAGTTAAAAAATCTTTAAAAAAGTTCTGTCTTGTACTTCCGTGTCTCTGCATGTGCGGATCCTGTATGTTATCACGATAATGACCAAAATACTTAACTAATCAAGTCTTTTTTTTTCTTACGCTTCTGTATAATTGGGAATCGAACCCTATTACTTTTCACGGACTGATTCGATGTTGTTTAATTGTAATGAAATAAAGAAAAAAAAAATTAGATTATAACGCGTGCACTTTTAGATTTTCCATTTTTTTTTTCAGCTGTAACATTAAGATTTCCATAAAAAACAAGGACATGAGAATAGTAAAGAGATTACCAATATCACAGAAAAGTTTGCCGCAGCTGACCCTTTTTATCGTGGAGAAGTGCATTAACGCATACCCTTCCAACCCTTGGGGACTGGAAAGGTTACGTGGGACTCGCATGGCGCTAGTCGCCGGGAATATCCACTAAAACCCCACGGTCATCTATCGTCAATTCAATAGTAACACAAATGCTTTTTATTTGGTCTGCGAAACTGGATTCAATTCAATAATGGCTCGTAATAACATGTCTAACAACAATCGACGTAAATTTAACCTTTCTAGACGAGGATACAACCTACATTTATACATACACACATACACGCATTTGCAGTGGCAATCAATTAAAATAATAGTAATTAACATTGATGCATTAACAGCGAATATCATATGAGATAAAGGGGATTACCACCTACTTGTATTGTATTGGTGGCAGATGAGCGGCGATGATTGATGTCAATCACTGATGAGATGAACTAGCTTATATTGTATATCTTACTGTGATTGTCACCACAAAACACTGACCGTGCACAGTATAGTATGTTGTTGTATTTTAAATTTATTTGCCGTGTCAGCGCTGTCTTGCGATCTCACGCTTTGTTTTGCGTCAAACTGTTGATTGAATTATAACAGTATAAAATCGTTGCTTTTTGACCCAACGTCATTTTTGGCATGATAAGAAAATTAAACTAATTCTACACATAAGACTGCCAAAGTAAGTGTCGTGACTTTTTTTATTAACACTAGTCTAAATAGATAAAACAAAGTTACGTTATACGTATACGTATACGTATATATATATATAATGGTGTAAAATTTATAACTCAAGAACGGCTGGACCGGTTTTATTGATCTCGAAATTTTTGGATTCCTCTACGTCCAGAAAATTAAAGTAATGTTTGAGTATTTATTACATGAAATAAATAAAATCCATAATTGTATTTAGCTACACGTTAACACGATATTCATTGATTGGTTAGGTGATATTATAAAATGCAAAAAATTGGTGAGGATTAAGCGTTTGTAGTGGTGAAAAATAATGAATAATAAGCGGAAACTCTTGTACAGGTATACTCAATACAAATTTTATATTATATTTAATATCACAAAGCTGAAAATATTGTTTGTTCGAAAGGGCTAATGTTAGGAACTACCCGTCGTATTTCATAAAAATACTTTTTCAATTTGATAATGTAAAGGTTTAGGAAGTTTTTAGTCTATTTAACACCACGTTACCATCAATAGGCGCAGCGCTGGATTGAATAAAGTTACAGAAACGGATAAAAACTTGTTATATCATTTTTAGTTCGACGAGAAAGAAGTCACGGCCACAGCTATATTAAATAAAGAAAACAGTGAACCTTCTCAATCGAGTAACTTTTGTAATTACTTATTTATCTAATACCTTTGTTTGTCTTCAATGTCAGCAGAAACCGGCTGATATATAGTATACAGAAAATGCTATTTTGTTTCTATTTAATTTCCACGGAGAAGTCAAATTACTTTTATAAGGCGTAGACCCGATTGGCTCGTCAGCGCTCAGTCCAAATTATTAAGGGCAGAAATTGGGAAAAGTATTAGTTGATTTTATATTGTAGAGGTTATTTAAGAAGCGTGTCAATGTATATATGGCTAATAATTTATTCTATTATCAGATTTTTATCACACTTAAATTCGACATCAAGATATTACTAGTTCATCATTGATCACCGTTGCCATGCCTACAAGCCTCGTAGTTCCTAGTAGCTGGATACATAAAGGCTGATCCTGAAACATGATGAACAAACAGACAATCAATCAGTCACTACTAATAAAAAATGCTCGCAATAAACGATTTCATCTTGGTCCAAGCATATACAAATTATTTGCTCGATTAACTGTGTTTATTGCGGAAGATTTCGGGGAAATAATAATAATAAAAAGTATATAAAATAAAAAATATTTAATGAATTAATCATCCTTATTATAATATGAGTTTAGTAGTAGTAAAGTGAGTTTGTTTGCTACGCTTTCACGCCTAAACCGCTAAATTGATTATGGTGAATTTTGGTATAGCGATATATGGGAACCTGGAGGCGATGATAGACTACTTTTTCTCGCGAAAACCTCATTGGAAGTGAGGTTAAGCGAAGAATATACTATGTATGAAGCTTTTTATTGCGTCATCCGATTTGTTTAACAAAATCCATTTTAACGCGAGCTAGGCCGCATGTAAAAGCTAGTTTCATACGTTGTATGTATTATAGCTGGCGCCTTCGATTTCATTCACGTTTATCCCGATATCCGGACGTGGTGGTAAAATCTGAAGTAGGTGATAACGTAGTGAAAGAAATACCTTTGCCAATTTCAAGTCTATAGGTCTGGTACCTTTGGATATATCGTGATGAGTCAGAAGTAATTTATTTATGTGTACATGTACTATACATATTAATAAATTTGTAGTTATGTCTATATTGTTTTTTTTTTTCGTAAATATCATAACCGACGACCATAATAAACGAATGATTTGAAATCAATCAAAATTTTGACATAAAAATATGTCTCTGTTTGTGTATCCGCATTTAACGTTAAAACGACTTAACCGAATATTATTAAATACTAGTTCACCCGGTGAACTTCGTATCATCTGCAATCACTATTCGATAGTCTCGCTAAAACTCAAAAAACGATCTGACCGATTTGAATATATATTTTTTAAAACATAATGATTAACAAAAGTCAATTTCTAATCTAAGTTCTAACTTAATTACCTAGCGGTATGAAATTTACTTTACTACGTATTGTCACACCTACCAAATATACATTTTTTTTAAATCGGTTGAGTCGTTTTGGAGGAGTACAGTCACAAACACTGTGACATGGGTTTCTTTCTTTTAATTGATGGGTAAATCCAATAATACTTTTAGAAAATTATTTTTCAAGCGACTTAAATTGACAAATAATGTAAATGAGATAAAGGTGTCTCTCTTTTGTCACTTAATGCGCTTAAAAATAATGAAATTTCAGGTAAAATAAAGTTAAGACTACTCGTAAATGCGCGTAAAGCCGCAAGACGCCGCTAGTTAAATATAAAATCATGTGACCAACACATTCTATAATATTTAAACATAAATTTTACAATGTTGTAGTTAATATAATTTACGTACAGGCGAGAAAGCTACATAAAACATTCACGTCGGCCGCGTCTGAAACGCCGTAAAACCAGAATTAGTTACGAGTCATAGAGTAATCACTAGTTCAGAACTGACAGATCGTTCTCGAGATATTTTTTTTTTAGTAATGTTTTGCGTAATGGACGTAATCATACCTGATCTTAGGTGAAGATATGGTCCAAGTTGGCGGACACGCTAAGGCTATGGAGGGGCTGGCTTTCAAGTGCAACTGCTGAAATACATCTATTGGTATTGGGCAGCAGATTTTCAAGTTGACTGGCATTAGGAAAGCCCTACCAGCATGCTATGGTTTCCTTACAATGTTTTTCTTCACCGACAGCTCAAGCTCATTGTAGATGGATTCGAACTCACGTCCCTTAACGGGGAGTATGTACACACTACCACTGAGCTATCATCGCTTCAAGTAAGCTGTTAATAAAATATATATACTGAACGGTTTGCCTCTTTTTTATATTAACATGGTGTGGCGCATGGTGGTAGGGATTCTTCTAATACCCACCTAGCCAGCTACCAGTCCCAAGTTGAAAATCTGTCGCCAAATACCTATAGGTATGTTCCGATAGTAGCACTTGAGAAGCAGTCCTCCATGCAGATGAGGAGAGAGGTGATGCAGAGGTGAGATTGTGACCATAACGCTACCTTATCATAACTTTAACTATAAAAAAGTGTTTAAAATCCTATTCTCATCGGACTTTATCATCGCAACGCGGAAATTCGACCGCATTCTCGGTCAGGTCAAAAGTGAGAAGGCCATTTGATGCTCATCGGGTGCTAATTACCCAATACTACCCACTAACACGCACCACGGTGACACTTCAAACTCCCGTATTGCCAGAGACCTAGGACAGCGTCCACACTTCTAGTAAGGTTGGCCTAGCGGTGGAGGCAGTTACCTAACCGCAACTGCCGTAAAGACTGCGGGGTCGAATTCAGCACAGATCAATTATATGTGTGGTCGTCTATTGTGGTTGTTCGAGCAAATAAATGATAATACTGGCCGGTATTAAATACAAGAAGAAACATATTATTTCAGCGAAATATAAAATATCTATAACAAACTTTTATTATAATAGTAACAAGAATGAGATCTTTTATTAATTATTTAATTACAAGCGTAAACATTGGTTATAATGTCCTTTGGATTTGCCATTGGCCGCAGAGTCTACACACACATATATTATTATCTACCTTGATATTATAAAGCAGAGAAGTTAGTTTAAAGGTGCTAATCTAAGGAAATGTAAGTTGTATTTCAATGTATTTTTCTCTTCTTAAAAAAAGGTAAATAATTTTTAGTTCCGAGCGAATGCAGTCGCGGCCACAGTTACTGTATTTTTACAACCAAGCAATGTCTTAAATTTGTCGTCGTCAACGAAATCTCATTCAAATATATATAGGAAATAGTATGAACTGTATACAATAAAGTATTTTACAAATCATTGTCCTGTCTGAGAAAGCGATTAATCTATGCCTCCTTAAGATATGGTGAACAGAAATACCGTGTGAAATACACACGACCACAGAACAAAGCTCTTTATCGCGTGTTTCATGAATTTTTAAATTGGTGGCATCTATTCGTAGTTCATCTTTGCCAGTTTTAAGGATAGACTACATTAATATTCAGATAAACACATAGACACACAGAGACATTGTTACAACGTTGTATTTTATATTTAAATACTAGAGACTCTTGCGACTTCGTTCGCGTGGAATTATTTTTTTTATATACTTAAGACTTGAAATTAAAGAGTTTATCGAAACGTTACAAACAAACTCATTTTCGCATTTGTAATATTAGTAAAGGTAGGTTTTAGCATTATGGCCATAACCTCATCTGATCTTAAGTGACGATACGGCCCAAGTTGCTGTTCACGCTTAACCTGTAGAGGGACTGGCTCTCAAATGCAACTGCCGGAACACACCTATTGGAGTTTGGCGGCAAATTATCAACTTGTGGGTGATAACTAGCCAGATGGGCATTGGGAAAAGCCCTACCATTATACTACAATTTCCTTACATTGTTTTCCTTCAGCGAAAGCTCAAGCTCATTATAGTTGGATTAGAACTCACTTTCTTTGTCGCGGAGTCCATACACACTATCACTGAGCTATCATCGCTTCAAATCTTCAATCTTTACTAAGTGTTGCCTGGTCCTGTAAGCTTTTTTCAATACAGCTTTGAGCTTACAGGTGGTAACGTGATGTCATATAGCTTAAAACCTTTATCAATAATTGCGCTATCGAATACAAGAAGAGTTTTTAAATTCAAGTTTTAGTTTCAAACAAACAATTTTTTCCGTTTTATAATATTATTCTAGATTATATTACCATTAGTTCATACTTCTGGTCTTGTATACTCCTCTTTCTATGTACAATCTATTCTTCTATGGAACGCGCTCCCACTAGATGTCAGGATGTCGACTGATCGCTTAAACTTTAAAACCAAGCTACATCAGTATTATAATAATATTTTAGCAGAATTAGTTCAGTAAAGTCTTTCAATATGTTTCACCAGTACTGACATAAACATTTATTTGTATTTATTATATTAGTATTTATGAACAAAATTAAATAGTACATTATTTATTGTATTTCCTTATATATACTTAGTGTATACGTGTATATATGTATCATAGTTAGTCTTGGTTCTAGTAGATAGTTTTTGTCTTTCATTTGTTCTTTGTTTTACACCTACCGTTTTTTATTTCTACACCACCTTAAGGTTGACTGTTAGTGAATACCTGTGGGATTAAGTTCGCCATTATACTATACATAACGTGTAAAATAAATAAATATATTAGAGTAGGTATGAGAAATTTTTAAATTGTAATATTAACCCCGTATTATTATTATATTCTATTATTGCTGTTAAATCAATTACTTAGTATTCGTGCACAATCCACGTCCACTCTTGTCAAAAGAACGCGAATTTTGACGCGTTGCACTAAACACAGTGAATCGAATGAATTTTAGAGTCGTAATGAGAAACTTTCAAATTGTTATATTATCCTCGTGTAATTCCAATTTATAATTGTTTTCAAATCAGTTACTTAGTATTCATCCACAGTCCACGTCCACTCTTGTCAAAAGCTCGTGTACTAAACACTGTAAATATAATGAATATACTACTTGTGTGTCTAGTTATAAATATAGTTATCTATATTAATATTATAAAGTGGGAAAGTTTTTATTGAAGTCGCTAATCTAATAAGAAAGATTTCAAAAATGAAGAAGGATTTTTGTATTTTATACAGTAATCATGAGCAAGGGTTTATAGGCTATTTAACATCACGCTGCCGCCAATAGGAGTAAAGCGGCATTGAATATAAGTTACAAAACGGGCAAAAAAAATATATAATTTTTATTTTCACACGAACGAAGTCGCAGGCACCGCTAGTATTTAAAGCACTATAAAGTTGCTGTCGCCCACCTTGTATGCTGGGCATATTTTGTTTTAATCATATCAAATCATTCAAATCAGAAATAGGACAATAACGTTACTCTTTCATAGTAAAAAAGACTACTACCGTTGCGGAAACAGCATGGCGTTTTGGAAAAGCGGAAACGGTGAAAGAAACTCCCCAGTAATCGCCCTTTTTGATATGTGATTACAATTTTCTGAACTTAAAAATATTAATAACTAGCTGACCCGTTGAACTTTGTATCACCTAAAATCGTTGTTATTCAGTCTCGCCATAACTATAAAACGGATTGACTGATTTGTATCTTTTTTTACTCTTCGATTAGCTCTAATCAATTCTAATCAACCTAACAACTTCAATTCGTTAATATCAATAGAAACTAGCTATATCTAATATCGTTTCCATTGTTCATTTCTTTTGGTTATAAAATGAAACTTCTTTACAACTCTAACGAACTAAAAGCCTTGTAACAATATTAAATTTAAATATAGGTGAATTCGAACTGAAATTGAATACGATTTAAAAAAAAACCTTGTTAGTTTTTTTTAATACAAATTTTGATCTGACAATAACAAACACAATAAAAAAAAGTTTTTTTTTTTTCGAACTGACGTACGCTGTTAGCTCCTAGGGCTTTGACAGCTTCACCGAACTTTTGGGGGCAAGTACTGAGGGCACTCAGCCCCGAGGCAGCAAGCACAAGGGTGCCAGGACGGCCGAACTTCGGCTAGGGCTAGGGCTAGGGCTAGGCGAAATGAAAAAAGATTCATGATCCTGACTAACCAACAGGTTCTGTATTACTAAATTAGTCATACTAACTATGACCTTAGCAGGTAAGCAGCTCAAGAGCCGCGAGGGTAGTCCCTTACAGAACCGTGTACTTAACGTGTGAGTGTGCACGAATGGTATGCGGTGTGATGGTGTAATCTCAGTGATGTAGAGTGTCACTGTATCGTGCGAGCAGAGTCACTCGATGGCTCCTGTCCGGAGGATCGAACCTAGACTCAGGTGTCTGCGAAAGGAGGCCACGGCGGGTGTGTGGGAGCGGAATTATCCGCTCGGTCTCGGTGGCGAGGATGGCGGTTACGCGGACGTGTGCGCGGACACGTGCGATTGGTGGAGACAGCAGCGCGTTTAATCTCGTTATTTTATCGACGGGGTCGGAGAAGCAATTACGTGGCCGGCGAGTAAAGCCTTTGGCATGCGGATTGGAAGTGTAGCTAATTGCGTGTACTATTTTGGGGTGATGGTGAAGTTAAAAAGAATTATAAAATTTGGTGCAGTCGTTCCGAAGTTATTGCGTACATACATTTCGGTGATTCTTTTTTACATATATAGATGATTTAATTCCATGCATTTTTATCTGGTAAATAATCTGATACGCTTTTAAGAGAAGTTTCTGTTTTACTTTTTTTTGTACTGTTTTTCTTGTAATAATTACTTGAAGTATATAAATAAAAATAGGGGCTATGGATTCAAAAACGCCATTACCCTTGTACCATTTACGAATAACATCGCATCAAATGGTCAAAGTCCATCTCCGATATGGTCAATAGTATTTGTAATCGCGCGTAAAAAGATCTGTATTTTCTTTTAAAAGATAAAAATATGATTTACTGTGAATATCGGTAACACAAATATGTATGTTGTACGCCCTTCGAGGTTCACCGTAAATAGCTTCGTTGTAAGACACAATTCTGTGTTATAATATCAAAAAGAATAACAATAGTGACAGAAAAATAAACCGTTACCGCGGCAAAAACTTTTTTACTACAATCTTTATTGTCTGCGAGCCCTTTGTTCGCGACTGGAATGTCTGGAGCAGTGGCCTAGTATCCCGAACAAACGTTGTCTTAAACCGAGACACAATGTAAAATATTTTTTTTTTCAAACTAGATATTTTCACACGACTTCACTCGCATACACTTGAATTAAATATCAATTTCCTATATTTAGTCATTTCATTTCAATTAAACGTGATATGTGAAACGATGAGATCGTCTCGCATATCACGTTTCACATATCTCGTCGATAGTTTTCCATCGTAACTTGGTATAGTGTCAACATGTAAGTAGAGTATATTTAGAAAAAAATATCTTTACTAGGTAGGCGTTCAAGCGATGATGGCTCAGCTCGCAGTGTGTATGGACCCTAACAATAAGCCTGAGCTTTCAGCGACAAGAAAAATCGTGATGAAAACATAGCATGATGGTAGAGCTTTTTCTAGTGCTCAGCAAGCCAGTTGTCAAGTAGACAATCTGCAGCTGAATACTTATAAATATATTCCGGCAGTTAACCATACACATGCTTAGCGTAACCACCATCTTGGGCCATAACGTCACTTTACATTAGGTGAAACCAAGGCCATAAATAAACCTATAAAGTATAAAAAAGGGTTCGATCGACTTTCGTTATTGTTATGTCTACATACCTTTCAGTAACTGAATGTAAACTTTTTTGTCAAAAAACACGACTAACTGAAGATATGTCATCATGTCAGATTAATTTCTATAATTTTTTTTATATATATTTTAGGTAATAGTGTTAGGTATTACAATAAAGTCCCAAAGCACAATACTGAATTGCCAGCCAATAAGATCAAGAACCGTGTCAAATGGGTTTTGATGTCAAAAGGTTATTATAGGGGAGATCAATATGTCAGCGATAGCGATGTCGGGAATTGACACCCCTCTCTGTCTATCCGCTTATAACTACTGTAAATACACATTAAACTATTTACCTAATAAAAGATGCAGATCGAGTTTTTACCGGTTCTTCTCTATGACTGCGTTACTTTCCAAACCGGTGGTAGTTTTGACGTTCATAGGCGCCTTCTTAGGGCCTAAATTGAATACAGATTTTTTATTTGATTTGATTATAACTTCCTAGTAACTTCCTCTAGCAATGCGTCAATGCATTATCAGGTTCAGGTCAAGACGAGAGAGAAAGAGAGTTATCTGGTGCCGAGCATCGTCAAATACATAATGAAAGGCACAATAGTGATCCTTAAACTCCCTCATTGCCAGAAACCTTGACAGGTTTCAGCTATCTTCATGTCACGGGCGAAAGTAACCATCCGTATTTCATCAGTCATTGAAAGCAGATATCAAACATCTACACGTACTGTGTTACTTTCAAAATATGCAGAATAACGCATTTAACTTTGCTGATTCTTATTTCTGGCGAACCATGGAACCGTCTTCCCGTTACCGTATTCCCTCTTTCCTATGACATTGTGTCCTTCAAAGGAGGCGTGAATAGGCAACTAAATAGGACAGCGTGACAGCAGTGACTGACAATGAACTTAAGTTCATTCGCAGTCGTAACTGATTATGATTTTAGATACTACACTTAACATCAGGTAAAGTGTAGTCACTATGCTGCGCAACAGAATAATATTAACCATCAGATGAGATTGTAGCCATATAGCTAAATCTTGGCTTCAAAAAAATAACCACCCGCTAAATTAGAGTGATTTGTAAAAACTCTTAGAACATTTCAAATAAGCAATCGCACGACACGAGTCTAGCGAATTGAGAGGAAATGAGCTTACAGGAAATAAGACTGTTAATCCGGGCTTATTAAAATAAATGGTCCGGTCACATCTCAATTTGTCGTATGACGTGACGGACGTCGATTCTGTTTATCCTCACTCTTCGTTTGGCCGGAGAAGGTCTCGGTAGCCTATTTGTGTAAATTTGATTATTGATTTACGCATTGATACTCTTCTTATGGTTACCTTATTATGAAAAATTGAAAAACCTTTTTATTCAACATCTAACTGTGCCTGGGACTTTGCAAGCGTGGAACTAAAATTATTTATTCACGCTCCGTCATTCAAATTATAATAACTTTTGATAGAGTCAACTGATTTTAATGAAACAAAGCACTAAATGTTAATTGAAGATACGCTTTATGACTTTCATAGTGACGTTTATCATAAACGTTTATGTATTTTAATAGTGATTGGTGCATAAACAATAAGACAGACATTTCTAAAAATGACGTAAATATATTTTGCTACTCATTCTTAGTCATTTGCAATTTTGACATAAATCTAAAAAGTACAGAAACGTTAAATTTACGTTCTAATTATTTGTATAGATTATATAATCCGGCTCTCCATTCAAAGTCAATGTCCTATTTTGTTGCCAAGACATCGAAGACCGTCACTGCTATGCTGTCCTGCAGACCTCATGACCAATGAATGGGTTAATAATAAAATACAATAGCGTACAAGTAGAGTGCAGAACCCTGACACCACGCTTAATTACTGATCCCAGGTTGATCCAAAACGAAGCTATATAGTGTGTTTTTCCCAATCTATGCTGATCTCAATTAAATGAGACAGAAAAATCTTAATTCTATATTTGTACTTACGCGTTGTATTCAAATACTTACTCCTAAATGAATGATCAGAGTAGACACGAAAATTTCAAACAGTTTTCAAAGTTGAAATAGAAGAAAGCCGTTTGGGAGATTTTACAAAATAAATCAAAAAATTGAATTATTGAAATGCAATGTATGTATTTCCTGTTAATTTGATACAATAACACTGCTTGTTCATTTCATGCAACTGCCAGAAGTCATAAGTTTTGTCTTTTAAGTACGCACCATCACGTCGTGCGTCGGATATATCATAAAATGTAATAATACGAAACATATAAAAATTCCGAACTCAAATAGTATGAAATCTTGTAGATATAGTATGAAATTACTAAAACGGAATATAGCTTCTCTCACGTTATTAATTTTGTCATATTATTATTTATTTTTTTTATACTTAAGGTTTAGCATTATGACCATAATCTCACCTGATCTTAAGCGACGATACGGCCGAAGTTGGTAGACACGCTAAACCTGTGGAGGAACTGGCTATCAAGTGCTGCTGCCGGAACACACCTATTGGTATTTGGCGACAGGTTTACAACTTGAGGGTAGTAGCTAACCAGGCGGGCATTAGAAAAAGCCCTACCACCATGCTATGGTTTCCTCACGATGTTTTCCTTCACCGAAAGCTCAAGCTCATTGTAGGTGCTTGGATTCGAACCCACGTCCCTTGACACGAAGTCGTGCACTCTACCACTGAGCTATCATCGCTTCAATTACTTACTCCTTTGAAATTGTGTTACTTGCTCGCAGCACGTAATGCATTCTAAATATCTATAATTAAAATTACACTCGAATAAGTCATTAATTCTTGTCATGTATGTAATTAACTGTTTGTAATGTAACCTTGTCGGTATTTCAAATAGGTATTCGAATTTATACAATTTAATATATACAGTAAAATCTCTATAACACGAACCTCGTCAAGGCGTATTCCTCAGTAAGTTGAAAAAAATTATCACTACCACTGAACCCCTAAATATAAGGTATCTCGAATTATTTAGACTTTGTAACTCGATCGAAATGATATTTCCCTGCGAGGTATTGATACACATTTATACTTTATAACTCGAATTTCAAAAAACAGTCTCCGTAAGTTAATAAAATATAATGTACATTACATCTTCATGTAATAAAGCTCTCGGTAGAACTCAAAAAATATAGTCAAAAATCGTGCCTATGTAAGTCGAAATTCGTGCCATTAAATCTTTTGTATTTCGAACTTCTTGTTAAGTTGAAAACTTTTAACCTGGAACTTTTTACCATTTCCTTTGACGTTTGAGTTATAGAGATTTCACTGTACTTCTATCTGTACATATAATTTCTTTCAAAATTTTTCGATAACCATATAATAGAAACAAATCTATACTAATATTATAAAGTGGAAAGATTTGTATTTTTGTTTGTAACGAATAAACTCAAGAACTACTAAACTGATTTCAAAAACATTTTCACCATTAGAATCGTACCTTTTTTGTACCACCTGGGAATTGTACCACAATTGGTATATACAAAATATAATTTTAGTTCCACGCTAAGGAACAGATATAATTTAGTTATCATAAATATAATATGAACCAGATTTTGGCCTATCTGATTGTTTGTACAGTCAGATGACTCAAAATTAAATCGAATTAACTCAAACAAGACTTCATATATTTTACGGGATTTTGAATGGATACAGGAAAATTATACAATTCCTCTATTGATTGTCTTAACTGAATATCAATAATAATAAATAAAAATTAATGTTTCATTAATTCTTAATGTATTTTATTTAAAACTACACAGATGAGTCCTGCTCGGAATTTACGGCGGCAAAAGTTGTTTCTAAAAGTATTTTGGATATTTCTTACAAAAGCATTGTATCGAAATAAAACTTATTTAAACGGATTTTATCGCGGTTATTTATTAATTTTGATCCCGACGTTTTGAAAGCTTTTCAGCCTTTGTGGTCTCGGGGCGGACTGAGGTGTAGGTTGTCCAGAAAAGTTAATGTTACAGTGTCTACTTTCAGTGTAAGTTTTAATTTGGTTAGTGTTTCGATCTACGCAGGAAGAGCTCACAGTGCCTTGAGGTCTGGAAATCGGTATTTTGGGTTCCGATTTAATTAAATGTATAATCGAACCCCCTGGCTTGTGCTAGCTTCCAACCATCTTCTCTCTTGAATTCTGGTTGTTTTTTTATTTCAAAAGCCTCGCGAATCATCCTAGGTAGGAACCGGTATTCTTTGGCTAGGAAGCCTTTTAGAAAAAACTCAAACATTTTAAACGCACACGAAACCATCAGGCACTGCTAGTAATAACATGAAAGTGTAAATAATATGTCTCCCTGGAAACAAATGGCGCCCGATTATTCGTAAATCCACGAAAAAATCGGATGAAATCATCGATGTGACTGCTTTCCCCCTTGTAATAATTTATCAACGTAGAATGTTCGGAAGTATTCCCGGAAACGATAATCCACAGCTGCCACTTGGGAGTGAGATCTCATCTCGGAAATGAAGGAGGCCTAATGAAAAATCATCCCATACTCGTTTGTAGGAAGCATCAGAAAAATGTCTCTCTCTCTCGGAGAGATTTTCATATGCAACATCTAATACGGCGGGTCTAACCGTCTGTTGATGTAATGACGCGTAGAAATGACTAAGCTTATAATCTCACTTCTCAGTAGTTTTAAAATCTTTGACTGTGCCCTATTTATTTTCTATCGTAAGCTAGGGGTCGTATGCTATAGCGGTGTCTTTACACCGCTTCTGGTATTGAATACCATCTGAGTAACACAAGCTAACCTCACCTGCACTTGGTTTAACCGGTCGAGCACATGACGACACTCTGGTGATTATTGCTCCCACATTTGGTTTTGGTCACGACGGTAATAAAAAGAGGAATAGACAAGTATAAATTGTATACATTAATCATGCTACTTTAAACAATAAATTCAAGGTATATATATGTAAATGAGAAATAATAATTAAAAGAAGAATTAGAATAACACTTGAAAAATGTAATAATAAATAAAATGTAACTTGAGGGCGATAGGTGAAAAGGCATGCAATAAGTAATACTTAACCGTTAATAGTATAGCTTTGATAATGCTATTTCCTTTACTAAATTTTCATGGTTATTCCAAGGATTCAAGATTACTAAGAACGAAGCAAAATGTGTACAATCATTGTTTTAAAATATATTTTCCAAAACAAAGAATTCCCAAGAAATATGTTTCGATACACCCAAAGATACACAGCATGATGATATATTATTACATATTCGAACAACATCGTATAAAGATATTTCACAGTTGTGAAGTTTTCACAGCTCTTTAATAGGGTTGGCACTCGTTATTATCTTGTGTTAGATTTTTTTTGTGAACACTCGGTTGGAACGGATTTCCTAACGTAGTATATTAATACGGATAAACGTATTATATAATTGATTAACAAATATAAATAAATTGATTACTAGCGTTTGAAATCAATTTAATGAAACGCAGAGATAACTAATGAATTAAAGGAATTGTAGGAAACTTCATAATTTTTATGTATTTTTTTAGTTATGAAAATAATATTACACTTATTATACGTCATCTAATTTATAATAATACAAATAATAGGCTAAAAACAGTTGACGCCTATGACGTGTATAAACTATTAAATATCTGCGTAGCCGTCAACGGCTCTCGAGAACTTACTGGCTGTCTTGAAGCAATAATCTCGCACCTGTGACTGGGTCCAGCCAATAGCATACGCACTTTAGATAACCGTTTACATCTACACTATGGATATATAGAGTAATATAGAGCAGACTAAAGAAAGGTTTTTGACGGAAAAATCTTATATTGTGATTTGTCTAGCTTCCATCCGTATCGCACGATAAGGAACTTCGTTCCAAAAATAATATTAGTTAGATTGTAAATACTGTGCTTGTCTTACTGTCGTTACTTATGGGTCACATTTTCCGGATACTCAGTGTCACTTTGATTCAGGAAATTAGATGTAATGTTATTAAATTTAAGATACAATTTCATATGAAGGTAATTATTATTAGAATAAAGAATAATGTTTTGTATTATTTTACATCACGCATTACAAATTATTGACGGCAGAATTATTGTGATGTTAATTGTGTGTTATCATATTGACAATGACAGTTTGTAGTCGATATATTGTAAATGGAAGACATGTGTTCTATATTAAAAAAATATTAGAAGAAAAAGTACCTAAAGGTATAAACAGATCGAGTTTCTTGTCGGTTCTTCTCGATGACTAGGTTACTTTCCGAACCGGTAGTAGTTTTGACGTTCATATGTGCCATCTCATGGCTTAAATTGAATTAATTTCTATGATTTGATTTATTAAAACTGCTAGATTGGCCTGTTGGCTTTAGCGGTCACCTAGCCGAAGCTGCAACGCTGAGTATTAAGAATTCGAACTCACACTGAACAATTATTTTTGTAATCACCAAATTATTGTTCTAAGGACTATTTTATGTTTGCCAGTTGTATATTCTCTCACTTGAGAATGATAAGAATACGTAAATAAATAGATGCCGTAACAAAAAAAAATTGTGCAGTTCACACTCGACAAAAATGAAACTTGAAAAAAAAATGTCAGTACATTTCACGCGCTATCTCGAATTATTTACAGGTTTTATCGAACAAAATGTTATTTGCCTGGTATTCATACTAGATTCTATACTCTGTAACTCAATTTTCAAAAAGTGATCTCGTTAGGCTTAGTTTGTGAAATATACACCTCGATATGATCCAACTCTCGACGCAACTCGGTATTCTAGAATTCTAAAAATATTTTTTATGTCTTTATCAGTCAAAATTTTTGTGATTAAATCCTTTGAAACTCGAACGTCTTGTTAAGTCGAAAACTGAAATGCTCAAAATTTTTAGTATTTCTCTTTACACTCGAGTTACAGAGATTCCACTGTATTATTATTTAATTATAAGGTATTTTTCATCAAGAAAAAATGTACGATTCCCGAGGAGTAAAAAAATAAGTTTCACTCGTGCGAAATCTCAGGCACAGTTAGAACGAGATGAAACCAAACACACAATACCAAGTTTTATTAAAAACAATTTCGAAACCACAAAGCGGAGGGAGCAAGAAAGCAAAGTACCTAAGCGCGAAAATCACATCAGAATATATTCAAAAGAGTGACAGCCCTACGCGGAGGTGACACATCATCTATCATACCTTCCTCGGTGTCGGATTACGTGTTGCCATAGCGATAGAGATTACCTTAAAATATTGCATGTAATTAATTCCGGTGGAATGATGTGTTCAAACGATATTTCAGGATAAATTACTGTAAAGTATAGAATAACCTTCTGATCTTAGCTACGGATCACTGTTTATATTTATTATAGTTATTACAACGTATTTTCGATTGCATGACTTAGATGTGACCTGAAAATAATTTTGAAGCGATGATGGCTCAGTTGGTAGTGTGTACATGCGCCACGTCAATGAAAGTGAGTTCGAATCCCCTTGCAATAAACCCAAGCTGTTCCCTGTAAGGGAAAACATCGTGAGGAAACCATAGTATAGTGTTAAGGTTATTTTAATGCCTGAATGAGTAGCTACCACCATAAAGATGAAAATTTTCCGCTAAACATATATAGGTGTGTTCCGGCATTTCCCCTCGAAAGCCAGTCCTTCCACTAAGCTTAACATGTACACTATCCTGGGTCACATCGTCACTTAAGATCAGCTGAGATTGTGACCATAACGCTAAACCTATAAAGTATAAAATACATAGTATTACTAATAAAGTGGCTGTTGTTGGTTGTGGAACTATGTGTTACGTTTTTAAGGTATTAAGAAATAGATTTTACGTACGGAATCATGAAATCGGATGGCGCAATAAAATGATTTATACAAAGTTTATCCCACTTTACTCCACTTCCAATTAGATTTTGCGCCAGAAAAGTTAACCTATCACCGTCTCCATGTTCTCATCTATCACTAAACCAAAATTAAACATAGTCAATTCAGCGGTATAGCAGTGAAAGCGTAAGAATCAAACAAACAATCTCACTTCCGCATTTATAATATTAGATAGGATGTACGCAACATTTGATAATTAAACTCTTTAAATATATATTTATCTTAATTAACACTGATTAAATTGTCTAATTAGACTGAAGCTGTAATTAAAAAGAAAATAGTATTTGTGGCCTAATTGATTAAGAATATTCCTAATACCTACGCCTACGCGCGTCACGATTTAATATCTTGTCTGTGAACAAAAAACTAAACAAAGAAAGTTATTGTTGGAAAATAATTACTTTCGGAACATCAAAGATAATGTTAGATTAGGTTTCGCCCACCTTTATAATTACTTTTTTCACATATTATCGTATTAAATAACCTTCGATTAATTAAAATACCATTTTTTAGGGAAAATGCAAAAGTAGTGAGACAGCCCAGACTAGTTGAACGTTATTCTGTATTGAATTGAATATTCTTGAAGCGATGATAGCTTAATGGCAGTGTGTATGACTTCGCGTCAGGAGACGTAAGTTCGAATCCAACCACCTACTCTTTGGTTATTAATTTGCTAATTATAGCCATAACGATAAATCCTTAAATGTATAAAAAAATGTTAACTCTCTTGTTAAAACTGTGCAGGGCTTTTAACGCTAATATATGATATTCCACACCATTATTCACAATCCACTTCACGCATGCGTACTAGCCAGACTGAATCACGTATAATGTAAGCAATATTATACAACACTGGCCGTGCCTGTGACTTGAATGAACTGACAAATGACTGAACAAATGACTTGAACTGTGACATGGTCCAAAAATTATGTAATATTTTTTGTGACTCTTCTTATACAGCTGTGGTCCTGTTTGTGATAACGTGATATTAAAATCATCCTTTATGGTTGCTCTGTACAAAAATAAAATCTAAAATCAGTTTTGAAATCCGACAGGTAATTCCTAAGATTAGCTCGTTCGAAGAAATAACCAAAGAAGGCTTTCCGCTTTATAATATTAATATAGATCGAGCAAAATAGCCAAATATATGGATTAAAATTAAACTAAAAACTCCGTACTATGGATATCATAGTGAAATTATTTTTTATTTCTAATTTAATTAATCATTTCTTTAAGAATACATTCTATCACAAACTCCAGTGGTATACTATCGAAGAGGATAACAATATTATTATTATTATTATTATATAATATATTAATATATATTATCATATTCAAGAGGGGTCTGGTTATCAGTGATAACTGCGGGAACACTCGCATAGCATTACTTTGACGACAAATTTGCCTTGCAATTCGTAGTATCATCTATTAGGATTGGCTACGTTTTATTCTTGTACAAAATGCGACAAAGATACGTGCCAATTTTTAATGGAAATAATGTATTACCTATAACATCAAAATTGGCATTAAAACCAGAGACATGCAAAAAGTGATAAGTTACCTATATGATAGAAGAGGAATTAATACATAGGACCAATAATTATAAATTAACTTATATTGTGCATATTTATTAATAGTGTAATGTAAACATAATCGCAAAAAGACAAACTGAATAAAACCAAGAGTCTAGAGATGAGAAAAAAATCTATGTACCCGGGTTCATATTTTAATCTCACAGTTAAATAATCAAAGATTTTTTAGAGTAACACTATATTCGATGGTAGCACAGTATAATCGTACTGCTGTCGTACCGTGGAGTTGTGAACCGTCTTCCTGTCAGCGTGTTACCTCCTTCCTGTAATATTAGGCCCCTCCAAAAGTGGTTTGAAGATGTACCTAAACAAGCCAGCACGACAGCGGGGACTGGCAGTTAATTTTATTTCACTCGTGCATGATAAAGATCCTCCATATATGGCATGGCGAGTATCAGTAACCTTCGGAAACATGACCTCCTTTTAGACTAGCTTGTACGATTACTTACTTTATCTTTATCAAATGATATTGAGATGTTTAAATGACTTTCCACCAAATTTAACCATAGAAGGTCAAATATTCGACATTATTTGTCGTCAATTTTTTATTGGAAAATTTAATCGACAAGTTATACTCTATTATTATACAGTATAGAAAATTCTTAATAAATTCGGTCTGAAAAATAAGTTACTATATCTGAAAATCATATTTTTGAAGCTATGATAGCTCAGTTGATATTGTGTACGGACGCTGCATCATGGGACGTAAGTTCTAATCCACCTGCAATCTACTTGAGCTTTCGGTGAAAGGAAACATTTTGATGAAACCATAGCATGATGGTAGGGCTTTTCCTAATGCCCGTCTGACTAGCTACCATTCTCAAATTTAAAATCTGCCGCCAAATACTCATAGGAGTATTTCCGCAGTTGCACTCGAGAGCCAGTCCCTCCATTAGACTTAACGGGTCCACCGTCTTGGGGAGTCACAATGTCACTTAACATCAGGTGAAATTGTGGTTTTAATACGAAACCTATTAACTATAAAAAACAACAAAATCCTAAATATCCGTAGATAAATAAAAAAAAATGATAGTTTTTTATAAATATGTTAGGCAACCCTAGTAGCAACACTAAGAAATGCCTTTTCACTTCCTCTTCATAACCACCTTAACATTCTTACTGCACCTACATACTTAACATCTCTTCTCATAACATGACTATACCACGCTAATATATCCTTAGTTCTATACATATATATATATATATATATTTATATATATATAAGTAGGGTTATTTACATCGTTTGTAACTCAAGAACGGCTGATCTGATTTTATTGACCCCAGATTTGTTGGAACTTTGACCGCCTAAACAAATATATTATATTAGAATAAATTTTAGTATTAATTTTATGATATAGATAAAATCCTCGTAAGTAATAAAATAATAGATATGCTAATTAACTCTATATCACGATTTTAATATACTATATAAATAGAATCAACGACCACTAAACCCTCGATCCTTATCCCTTAAGCTATTTAACTAGTAAATATTTCCACTTTAAAGTAAGATTAATCTTGTAAGCTCTATTCTAAAATAACAATGGGAATATCTCGTGGTATTCATCGGCTAAGATCCTTGGCGTGCCGTTACTGTCGGTTGGCATGGCTACGGTTGCTTAGAGACAGTCGGTTCCTTACCTTCACAGGTCCGAACTCAGTTAAAATTAGCGTGGGCCATAAGTCTGTTAAATTCGTAACTTTTTGTAACAATGGTAGCCCAGCGGTAGCGTGTATGGATGTCGAATCTCTGCAATGAGCCTAAATTTTCGATGAAGGACAACGTCGTGATGAAAACATAGTATGGTGATAGTACTCTTTATGAATTTCCTCGTGGCAACACGTAATATCAAACGCATTACCCGAGCTCAGGCCATGAGGTGACTCTTAGGTGCTGATCACCCAACACTACCCACTAAAAAGCACCACGGCCATACTTCAAACACCCGTGTTGCCAGAGATCAAGAACAGCTTTCGCACTTCTGACGTTGTAAATCTACCATTAAATATTTATACGTGTGTTCCGGCAGTAGCAATTAGAGCCGTTTCTTACAATAGGCTTAACGGATTTACCGTCTTGGGCAACATCATCACTTACATCGAGTGATATTGTTGCCATAACGCTAAACCTATAAAGTATTTAAAAAATGCAATATTAATTGAAATAAAAATAATTTAAAAGGATTTTATCGTGATTATTTATTAATTTTGATCCCGATGTTTCGAAAGCTTTGCAGCCTTCATGGTCATGGGGTAGACTGAGATGTAGGTTGTCCAGAAAAGTTAATGTTACAGTTAATTTTTAATTTTGTTAATGTTCCGATCTACGCAGAAAGAGCTCACAGTCTCTTGAGTTATGGCAATTGGTCTTTTGGATCTATATCTTCTATATCTATCTATCTATAACTATCTTCTCTATTTAAATTTGGATGTTTTTTTATTTTATTTTAATAGCCTCGCGAATCATCCTAGGTATGAATTAGTGTTCTTTGGCAACGATTTGTGGTTTGTTGAATCTAAAATAATGTTTCGAGCCTTCTTCTAAATGTTCAGCAACTGCAGACTTCTGACTGAAAAGCTTTCGAAACGTCGGGATCAAAATTATTATACAACTGCTATGAAATCAGTTTAAATTAGTTTTATTTCGGTGAGTAATATTTGCGTAAACATAAGAAATTATTAAATGCAATACTCTTAATTATATTATAAAATTGTTATTTGAAAAGTCGTTCATAGTTGACATCGGAGAAATTACTGAAATGGGTTGATGCCACAATAAAAAGATAATTCTGAAGATCATATGACAGCAGTGAAAACTGCTTCAAGGAGTTGATAATAATATTTTTTATCCTTATAAGCAGCAAACAGACAAACGGCCTATCTGATGGTAAATGGTTACCGTCGCCTATGGCCAGCTGCAACACCATACATATTACAGCCATATTGTTTACCTTGGCCGCAATGGATTTTTTGTTCATTATTTTATTTGCGACAGTCTAAACCCAAGTCGCTAATCGCTAATCAGTCGGGTAATAAGCCTACCACCAAGCTGGTTAACCATCATGTCCAAAACCTGCGATGATAGCTCAGTGGTAGTGTGTACAACTTCGCGTCAAGGGATGTGAGTTCGAATCCAACCATCTACAATGAGCTTGAGCTTTCGGTGAAGGAAAACATTGTGAGGAAACCATGGCATGGTGGTAGGGCTTTTTCTAAAGCCCGCCTGGCTAGCATCCTCCCTCAAGTTGAAAACCTGCCGCCAAATACCAACAGGTGTGTTCCGGCAGTTGCACTTGAGAGCCAGTTCCAGGTTTAGTGTGTCTACCAACTTGGGCCGTATCATCACCTAAGATCAGGTGATATTATGGCCAAAACGTTAAACCTTAACCGGAGCCTCGTCGGTTACTCCGCAGGGTGCAAGTGCAAGTGAAGTTGGCTCGGGTAACTCAGATGGTATTTCATACCCTTTAAACCGAAATTAATACGATATACGATTATTTTTTTTATTCATAGAGTAAAATTATTTAGAATATATGTTTTATAAATAAAATTGTGAATAAATTACTCTAGTAAAATCGTGTTTATGTCGATACTGAATACAACTGAAGCGACATACTCTCTCACATAGCGCTCGCCGAACAAGTGTGGCAGTAACGCTGACATTAGACTATATTTCTCTCGCTTCCTTAGTCGACTCGAGCCGACTTTGAGCGATTCAACTCAGTCTTATTTAATACCCACAAAATAAATGTACTCAACTCTGCTAAAGAGGTTTACACTTAAGAAATATACATTAATCTATTTAGACTAGGCCGGCATAGAAGCTACGACCCCTTTGATTTACGCCTAATCCGTCTCTGGTCGCCCTTGTGTTTAAATTACATTGAGTTAAAAATTATCTACAGTGCCGTCACTTTGCAAAAGCAGTATTAGAAAAAAAAAATGTTTTTTTATAGTTATGATTTAGCGTTATGCCCACAAACTCACCTGAAGTTAAGTGACGATTTGGCCCAAGACTGTAGACACGCTAAACCTACTAGAGTGACTGGCTCTTATGTGCAACTGCCGGAACAAACCTGTAGGTATTTGGAGGCAGATTTTTAACTTGAAGGTGGTAGTAAGCCACACGGGCATTAGAAAAAGCCCTACCAATACATTATGGCTTCATCACGATGTTTTCCTTCACTGAAGATAAAGCTCATTGCAGGTAGATTCAAACCTACGTTCCTTGATGTGGCGTCCGTACACGCTACCAACTGAGCTATTATCGATTCAACTACACTTTCTTAACACAGCAAAAATATCAACATTTTTAACGCTACTTAAAGAATAATTTACCATACAAAGGTACAGGTCAAAGAAAAACATACATAAACGTCCGAAGACCGATGTCAGAAGTTCAAATATAATTCAGAGAATTTTCCATTGAAAATTCATTATATTGGCCTTCAAACGTTATCGAAAAATATATAGAAATCATTTGCGAATATTATTTGAAAAAGAAATACATTTATTTATTGGAATATACATTCAAAATGGCTTTTATCAACAAACCCAGTCACGCTTGACTGGAATTCGCACACCAATAAATCTATTTGGTAAATTGCGAAGGATCTGTACCGAGAGTTTTTAATTTCGTAAATATATCCACACCAATATTATAAATGCGAAAGTGACTTTGTTTGTTTCGCTTTCACGTCTAAACCGCTGAATTGATTGTGATGAATTTTGGTATAGACATAGATAGATAGATTTATAGAAACTGTGATTGGCTACTTAAACGTGAAAAACTTAATAAAAGTTAAGTAAAGAAAGTAATAAACTTGGTATGAAACTGTTTATTGCGTCATCCTATTTGACAAAATTAATATTAAGGTAAGCTAATCGCTGGTAAAAGCTAGCATTTTAAAAACAAATCTTTATAATATTTTTTAGCAGACGTATCATTCACCTACATAGCAATGAGAGCGTGGTGAAACGCATCTTGCACTGGAAACTTGAGAAGGGGAAACGAAAGCAAAAGCTGTCCAGCTTTTACGGTATAAAGATATGATTAAACGACACTTGTAAAAAATTTTTTTTGCCATAATCACCACTTAATTTCTTATTTTTATTCGGAGCATTAAGAAGCGCTATCAAAATTTTGTTTTTTAATCAAAAATTGTAATTCGTAGTTTTGCGCCTCTGACTAGCTGTTCTTCCGTCTTCCTCAAGTCATCTTTTACTTCATTCGTTTGTTTAAAGAATAATAAAAAAGAAATGGAAACCTAGATACTAAATCAACAACATATCTTAACACTAAAATCAATGATCATGTATGTTTTTGGAACGTAGTTCCCTACCGCATGTTGCCGATAGAAGCTAGACAAATCAAAATGTAAGATTTTGCCGTCACGACTCTTTCTCTAGTCTGTTCTATATTGCACTGTATTTCTGTAGTGTAGAGGGTTATCCATAGCGCGTATGCTATTGGCTGTGTCGTCATAGGTAAGCGCTTATTGGTTTAAGATAGCCAGTAAGTTCTAAACGACTAGGCAGATATAGTTTAGTACATGTTATACGCGTCAGCTATTTTGTAGCATACGATATGTATTACATGAATTGCATGATGTACAATAAATGTTTATTTTCACAACAACAAAATAATATTAATTACCTACCATTTCTTTAATTCATTACTTATCTCTGCGTTTCATTTAATTGCTCTCAGACGCAAGTAATATATTTATTTATATTTGTTAATCAATAATATAATACCTACATCAATAACAATATAATAGAGCTCTCAAGTGCAACTACTTAGATACTTGGCGGCAGATTTTCAACTTAAGACTCAAGGTTGCTTATCAAGAAAATTACAGAAAATTCTAACACCATGCCTGTGGTTTCATCACGACGTTTTCCTTTATCGAAAGACCAGGCTCATTTCAAGAATTCAAACTCACGTCTATTGACACGTTATCCGTACAAACTACCACTGAGCCATGATTGCTTCAAATATCATACATTGAAGTGAGCGCAAGATTCATATAAAGGCATTCACAGATATCACTTCACGTATATCATATAGGTAACTAGTAAACAATGCGGTCGGAATAATGAGGACTCTTGCTAGTGAGTTCTACACTGCCTGAAAGTTAAATATAAGCTCGTTAGAATATAATACAATTTTCCTTTTTAGCTCTTTGAAAAGGTCGTGCAAGTTTCACAATCAGTTATATCTTTTTAAAACATTATACTTTTTACTCGGTTTGGCCAGAATAATGGAATAAAACTATGTTGACTTGTAAGACGCAACTGATACATCACTTTCCACGAATAATAGAGACACACCGTCACGCCCAGATAAATCTCACACAAAATTACACGCAATCTCCGTCGAATCAGACGTCAGGTTTATTTATCAAATGGGACAGGTATTAACAAAGAATTAAGGGTAGTTTCATACTTGGCATTTCTATCTAATTTTTAATTGAGGTTCCCACACATTTGTGTTGTTTGCACATTTGTTTGAAATATCTATAATTTATTCGATTAGTGGTACGGAATAATACCTATATTTTAAATACAAGAGTGTTTAACGTGATATTTTGTGGTGAAAACTTCTTTAGGCATATTGGACACTTTTAAGATAAGGAATAAGAATATATACATCCGATACATACAATTGTGTGCGTACTTATCACCCTATTTGTACTCAATGTAGGTTCCCGACAAAACCACGTACAATAAAGTCTAAACGAAATCATTTATATTGAATTGGTATTTATATTTTTTAATTTGAGGGTAGTAGCTAGCCAGGCGGGTATTGGAAAAAGCCCTACCACCATACAATAAGTATAGATTAGGAACAAAAAGAAACAAAGAAATCTCCAAGTTTTTTTTATGGAATGGGTTGCAAACGAGCAAACTGTTGATTGACTTGATGGTAAGTGATCACCGTCATCCGTGAACACCCACAACACCGGAGGAATCACAGGTGCGTTGCCGGCCTTCATAGGGAAGACTGGCTCTGGATCTCAAGTGCCACTGCCGGAACACACCTAATGGTATTTGGCGGCAGATTTTCAACTTGAGGGTGAAAGCTGACCATGTGAGCATTAGAAAAAACCCTACCACCATGCTATGGTTTTGTCACGATGTTTTCCTTCACCGAAAACTCAAGTTCATTATAGGTGAGAATTCGAACTAACGTCCCATGACGCGGCGCTCTTACACGCTGCCACTGAGCTACCATTGCTTCGATAATATGTAACAAGTTTATTGTTATTACGGTTTTGTCATAAAACAAAAAATATCAACAATCGTTATTGAAATCTTGAATTATCTTATTGAAAACCAACGCCAACTGGATTATTGCAAACCGACTGGATTATTGTACCTTAATTGACTCTCTTTTTGATGTCTACAAATATTAAATTATATTTGTGCAAACATGTAATTGGCCTTATATTTAAATGTTTTTTTTTATATTCTATGTTAACTGTATGTTTTCTGAATATTGTAAAATAAATTTCTTGTATCTTTAATTTTCTTTTCTTTCTATCGTTACTCTTTCTCTATTATAAACGATCCAATATTACTATTTTGTTTACATGCTAAGAAGATTTTACTTCTAAAGTGCATTTCTAAGACCTGCAGTTTTTACCATTAAATGCAAGTATTTTATATTTCAATTTAAATAACGCATTCCTCCACGTTAAAAATAACTTCTTTACTTAAATAAATCACGATAATTCATTCATAAAATGTCTTGTTAAAATTTTTACACCAAAATTAAGATGTGTTATGCAAAGGTCTTCATTACAATTACCTCTTTTGCCTTGGAACGAAATAAAATTAATATCGCCTTGACAACATGTCACTTTTATATTTGTGCCTTCTAGTTATGTAAGTATTTTTGACAATGCGAAGTGAGAAATGTAGTTTTGAAACTTAGCTCAAACAAAATACGAGCTACCTTGTTAAAACTTACCTGGAAATTTTCGTAGTAACTAGGAAATCGAGTTTCCTAGTAATTATTTGCTAAAACACAATAACGAAACTGTATTGCCTAAAATTACATAAGATTTTTAAGTAAAGCTTGTGTTTAAGTGGAACTTATCAGCATCAACATCCCTCTATCTGCATCCATTAAAAACTATTAGAACTGCTTTTCTATAGGATGTCCCTAATATGATAAAACCTGATCGAGTTTGTTGCCGGTTCTTCTCGATGACTGTGTTGAAGGGATAAACCTCAAGCCCTATATACCCTTTTAATTGTTTTGTGGCTGGTTATTGAACCGGTGATGACTAAGTTGGTAATGTATACGGATGCAGCGTCAAGGGAATCCACGTACAATGAGCTTGAGCTATAGGTAACATCATGATGAAACCATAACATGGTGATAATGTTATTTCCACTGTCCACCTAACTAACACAATCAAGTTGAAAATCTGAATAAAAAATTATTTAGTACCGTTTAGTTATAGTGACAGGTAGCGCTTTTCAAACAACGCTTGTATCAAATTCACTCTTCTTAAAATATTCATTCCTAAGGTAACGATAACAATAAAAAGTAATTTAACTTTCGAACCAATTTATTTTGTCATGCCTATTTAAGAATGATTATGATAAAATGATTTTGCATTTATTTTTTAACAACCCTAACTTTATTATCCTTACCTCCTAATACGAAAGTGACTAAGTTTGTTTGTTTGTTACGCTTTGAGGCCTAAGTTGGCTGATTGGATTATGATGAATTTTGGTATAGAGATAGATAGGACTTTGGAGACGATGATAGACTACTTTTTACTCGTCAAGACATTATCGGAAGTGGGGTAAAGAAAAGGAAAAACTTTGTATTAAGCCTTTTTATCGCGTCTTCCGATGTGTTTGACAAATCCAAATTTAGCGTGAGCGAAGCCGCATGTAAAAGCTAGCTAGCTTATAAACAATGAAAAACACCCTTCAACAAGCAGAGCAGTAAAGGATACTACACTGTTTAATTTTAACCTATTTATATACATACACCACTATATAACAGACTAGCTGTGTCCTCGACTTCGTACACGTGGAACTAAAAATTGTTTAATATTTTTGGCTATTATTGTAACTTTTCCAATACAGGTTTGCTCCTGTCGGTGGTAGCGTGGTGTTAAATAAACTAAAGCCTTCCTCAATGATTACTCTAGTACAAAAACATTATATATCATATAATATAATATCAAATAATGATATATCAGTCCGCCCCGTGACCACGAAGGCTGAAAAGCTTTCGAAACGTCGGGATCAAAATTAATAAATAAGCGCGATAAAATCCGTTTAAATTAGTTTCATTTAGACAAAAATATTATTTTGAAATCGGACTTGTGATGTGTTAGATTAGCGCGTTCAAACAGACAAACGTTTCCGCTTTATAATATTAACTAGTTGTGGCTGCGACTTCGTCTGCGCGAAACTGAAAATTACTTAATAATTTTACTAATTTTTATACTTTTTTCAATACAGCTATGCTCCTATTCGCCAATGATTGCTCTGTCAATAACAAAAAGAGTTTTTGAAATCCTGCTTATATTTCGTAAAAGTAAGAAAGAAAGAAATCGTTTAATGCTTATAAAAGACATAGAAACAATAAAGGACACTATAAATAACAACATTAAAATAAAATAAAAATAAACTAAAATACACACATAAATAATAATAGTAATTATCTAATTAGTAAGCATAGGGCGTTCAGCGAAATTAGCGTTTCGATTACTTTACCGTTCAAACAAACAAACAAACTCTCCCGCTTTCTAATATTAACATCGATAAAACCCCATCAAAAACTAAGTATGTAAGTTTTTTAACAACACTGAGCTTGTAGAAGCCCTTAAACTTGGACGTAAAAAGATTACCGAATTCTCTTCACCTCAACGTGACCGTAATAAGATTTTCAATGGTTTTTTCGGCCCTTTCAGTCCGATGCGTGGGGTCGATCAATCTTTGATAGTTTATAAAGAAGCCGATAGTCCGTTACCATTCAACCGTGTCTATTCTGTGTGCATGTTTACGTGTCCCGAATTTCGAATGTAAAAATGTGAGCCACGAAAATAAAAAGGGCTCTGCTTCTATACCATAGTAATCTACTAATAATAATACCATAATCTACTAATAGATTTTTTATACATATATACTTCACTCGCTATGCCCGTGACATCGTTTGTGAGGCACTAGAAATTATTTGATAATTTTTGCCCGTTTCTGTAACTTCTAAATAGCTTAGCCTTCCTCAGTGATTGCTCCAACAAGTATAAAAAAAATCCTTATCTCCTCTAATCTTAAATAACAATGAGCCCCAAGATGGTAGACACACTAAGTCTACTGTAAAGACTGTTCCTCAAGTGCAAATACCAGAACACCTTATACGTATTTCCGGGCAAATTTTCAAGTTGAGACTGATAGCTAGCCACGTGGCCATTAGAAAAAACAATACTCTGGCTTCAAAAGCTCAGACTCATAGCAGGGATTCGAACTCACGTCCGTAGACGAGGCGTCCATACAACTACCAGCTGAGCTATCATCGCTGTTATAATATATAACATTACAAATATTTTACGCCCATACTGATAATTTCGTACAGAATAAACAGTCTGTTGACCACATTCGCACAAAGTTTGGAGAGTATGGAGGTTACAGCCAAACAATTTGAAAATGTTGCCAATTAATTAATATAATTTACTCTGTTTTATCCCGATACGTGACAAAACAAAACGTGCAAACACGGTCGAGACCCAGCCGAATATTAATCCCTACCAACGCGTGCAAACCCAAATACAGGATGTACACCGCCTAATACCGCATCGGTATACACATAAATTGCTACAATAGGGAATGTTTTTAAGTGAACATGCATGGTACATGGTAATAGGGGTTTTCTAATGCGCGTCTGACTAGCTACCACCCAAAATCTGACAAGCAAGTTGAAAATCTACCTGCAAATACCTATACCTAGATGTGTTCCAGCAGCTGATTTAGGAGCCAGTTCCTACTAGCTTAGCGTGTCTACTATCTTGCAGCACATCGTCACTTAACATTAGATGAAATTGTAGCTCAACCACAACTACAAAAAAACTAAACATTATTAATAGTTTATTTTTTTTATAACTCTTAATTTTATTTCTAATTTAAAAGTAGCCTAAGTTTTAATATCAACTATTTGCGAGCAAAAGTCCCATCAAAATGGGTCCAGTCGTTTCAGATATTAGACGGAACCAACGAGTAAGAAAATGATTTATTTATATAAGTACCGTATAAACTTTATATGCATTTACGTAAAAGCTATTATTTTGACAACACCAACATACACTTCAATTTTTTGTAATGGTGTGACAGATACTGATGTCCTAAGTTGAAAAACACTCAAATGGACACATTAAAAATATATTTTAAATTAAAAACTTTATAAATTTACGTCTCGAATCAATTCGAATACTTTATAAACGATTTACCGTCATAATTTAAGATTAACTTCCAACTGTGATAATTCAATTAAAGGTTTTCAAACTCGGGAATGTTCAATCTACCGAAGGTCTGCATAACAAACGAGACATGGAGTGAATAGTAAGACCGCTTACAGAGACTCCATGCTTATAATAAAATAGAAATTAGTTTAGAATAATAACGTCTAAACTTGTATTTAGATACACGCTTTTTATACAAAGAGGGCTAAGTGACGGCGTTGTACCTTATTTTAATCATGATGAAATCCCAAAAATAGGATTGCTAACGTAATAAAAGATATATCATTGTATTTTTTTTAATAGTAGTACTGCTATATTTGTGAAACTCATCCCCAGTTATATATTTTCCTAATATGTTCTTTTTTTCCTTTTTTCTACTTAAGACACTACTTTACTTACCTGTATAAATATATTATATTGTTTTGCTAAATACGTACATTCTGACTGTGATGTAACTGTAACTATTTATTCTACAAAAAGTTTAGTCTGTTATTACTGAACAAGAACAATGTGGAACTTTATGCAATACTAACTGTGTCTGCGACTTCATTCGCGTGGAAATGAAAATTATTTAACTAATTTATAGCCTATGTTAGTCTGAGATAATATAGCGTGCTTATATTAATATTTGAAAGCAGTCTATTTTGTAAGCCTACCCTAAAAGTGACTCACGTGCCAGATTTTGGGAAATGCTTTTAAATCCAATATAGCATGGTTAGTAGAACAGAAAAATGTTACGGTTTTCAGTTGACAGCTCTATTTTTATATAGGTTTAGCGCTATAGCCACAATTTCACCTGGTGTAAAGTGACGACGTGCCCTAAAATGTTGGACACGCCAAGCATAGTGGCGCGGCTTGCTCTGAAGTACAACTGCTGAAACACACTTTTTTGACGGCAGTTTTTTAACTTGAGGGTGTCAGCTAACCAGGCGGGCATTAGAAAAGCCCTACCAACATAATCTAGCTTCATCACGATGTTTTCTTTTACCGAAAGCTCAAGCTCATTGTAGGAGGATTCGAACTCACGTCCCTTGATACGTCGTCCGTACACACTACTAAATGAGCTATTATCGCTTCAACACTTCACTATTCATTAAATTTTCATATCATACCAAAAATGATACAAAAGTTTTTTTTAGTATAACAAAGTGCCCTTATTCTTTTTATCCCTTATCCCACCTAAGTAGGGTCATACAAAATGTTTTCTTCTTCCACTCTACTCTATCTCTATACTGTACTGTCATTATATCCTTATACACATATCATTTTTAAATAGTCCCTTCATATCTTCTTCTGCCTTCAACTTCTCTTACATCCATTCATCTTCATACTTAACATTTTTCTCGTAGTATGACTTTCATCCCTTCTCAAAACATGCCCATACCACGCTAACCTATTACTATAACAAAATGCCCAACTTTACTATATACGAGTAAACTTTGTGCATATACTTTTAAATCCGAAACACTTGTCAACAGCAAATTAAATTGATTCGGTTTTCCCTTGCCACATTCGTAATGCTCACAGAAACGTCTTTCAACATTCGAATTAAGACCGACTTTTTATTTGAATCCACAATGTTACCCAAACCCCAATTACCACGACTGAACATTTCAATGTATTAAGTCATTCGAAAGGAATAATGAATGAAGGTAAGTTCATTGTAGCTCTTTTATAACAGTCTTAAGAGAGTAGAGTATGAAGAAATCTCTTGGAAGTTATTCATGTACTTGGACAGTTGGACAGTTGTTCTTTTTATATTTGTAGAATACTACCAAATCCTGCGGCATCGTTCGAGTTAATATTGATTTAGTTGAACAAATCAGATGACGCAATAAAAAGTTTTATTCAAAGTTTATCTCTCTAATTACAAAGTAGCCTATCACCATCTCCGAGGTCCTATCTATCTCTATACCAAAATGTATTATAATCGATGCAGCGGTTTAGGCGCGAAAGCGTAATAAACAAACAAACTCATTGTCGCATTTATAATATTAGTAAATATGTTTGGAAGAACATAAATGAATTTGATAGGTACAAATTTTGAAGCGATGTCGAGAACTCCCATAGTGGGCCCGAAGAACTCGTCGACAGAGGTATGGGAATGATACACCCTTGCTTATGTCACGGTATCGACTATAGGTTGTAGGGGTTTGCCGTCAGACCGATGAGGAAATGAGCGGCCATGACGGTATCATTTAGGGACTATTTCCCTAAAAATCTATAAATTTTGAAGTACGAAATTCAATTACAATATCTAGTCTAAGCATTAAATTTCAACAAGCTTTTTAAAAACTAAATTCATAATTCTTTACACTGAAAAGCTTTTACGAGACTAACTTACAAGTAATGTAATCATTCATGGTTCGTTATGAAGCCCAAATAATGCCATTCCAACCGCCCCGACGCTGCTCAGTGGAATTTATTTCACATAGCATTTTTATCATGTATTTTATATGCCTTTATCTTTGTTTATTAAAAGTGTTTATTTATAAATTACTAGCTGTGCCTGCGACTTCGATCGCATGGAACTAAAAATTATTTAATATTTTTTGCCCGTTTTTGTGACTTTTTTCAATACAACTTACCTCCTATTGTTGGTAGCGTGATGTCGATAGCCTAAATTCATCAAAGATTGCTTATCAGATACAAGAATATTTTTTGAAATCCAAGTGTTTTTTCCTTTAAACACACAAACAAACTATTCTGAGTAGGGATCCCTATTTTTTTTTTTGTAATAAATGTAGCCTGTGTTACGTAGGGATAATTTAGCCTTCTAATGGTAAAACGATTATTGAAATCAGTCCAATAGTTCTTGAGTTTATTCGTTACAAACATACAAATCATTGCTCTTTATAATATTAGTATTAGTAAGTTCATAGTTAAGTTATTAGACCAGTCATACCGAAATGTGCTTCGTGGAGGTCTAAGGATACGCACAGCCTCCGAAGAGGTTCTACTAGAAAACTGATGATAATAAGAAAATAATAAAAATACTCGTCTCCTATCTACGAACGCGACACGCGCGATCGCTACACCGTATGACCTGATATGAGGTTTCAACTTTCTTCTATCAAACCTGATATCAACCAACTGGTACATTTTAACATAAACATTAATAAACAATGTTCGTAAACAAATTTGTTCTTTTAGGGCTCCATCAAATATTTTGCTTTTCAAAAGACTTCCGTCACCAAAAAACTTTGAGAATCGCAGCACTAGACTTTTTTCTTTCTTTCCCAATAACCCGATACCAAATGAAAACCTTTGCTTTGAATACATTCTGACAAGATGTAGTGCATATTAGTCCTCAAAACTGGCAAAATGAAGATGGCAGTTTACGCAACATAAACTTTCGGGAAAGTTGAAGGCTTTTTTAATATAAATAAAAAAATAGTTTATTGAGTGGTATTTCTTTTAAATTTATTATTATTCAAACTGGCAACACCTATAAAATGTTTCTATAAAAAGCATTTGTCATGATCATGATCTACCCTGCGATGTTTTTTTTTTATTTATTTCATCAGTTTTGATCATTTGGCTATATCTTAATATTTGGTATACTATTAACAGTAATTTACGGGATATATATTCGTTTATGTACGACAAACGAACATACAGATACGTTTTTCTATCAATTCTTTAATAAACAAATTAAGTCCAATATAAAGCGGGGTTAGTGTCTACACGTGAAATGTATTCTAAATAATCATAAACATGTATGTTACATTTAAAGTTAAAATAAAAGTTCCCTGGATGATGTTATTTAGTTAAAGCAGCCATTTTGTTCACGCCATATTAGATGAGTAAAGAAATATTTGTGGGTAGTTAATTATAATACACGTGTGTCCAGTGGGGTTTACGATTATAAAATATATTTAAACTTTTTGATTATGACAAAGACTTTTCGTTTTATTGTACAGTATAATTAAGTAGGTAACCACAACAGAGAACATTAAAGGAACTCAATGTAACAATGTGCGTCTGCGACGAACAGTCTAGCAGATTGACTCAGGAGTAACTAAACTTTTCCTCAGTAACTTTTCACTTGAGCTTATTTGAGTAAACAACAATTTAATTAAGAAAATACCTTTCTAACTCTTAATTACTTTGGGATACGCTTTCAGTGAAGGGGAAACTTTGTGACTCTATTATTGTGGTATTAATTAATAATATAACAAACTTTTCCAATAATACTTACGTCGTCAATTTCGATAAGAAGCCAAAAATAATTCGATGAATGCAGCGGTGATCGCTAGTCAAGGGACGTGAGTTCGAATCCCCGAAAACCCACAATGAGCTTGAGCTTTCGGTGAAGGATAACATCGTGAGGAAACTATAGCATGGTGGTTGGGTTTTTTTTAATGCCCGCTTGGCTAGCAACAACCGTCAAGTTGAAAATCTGCCGCCAAATAGCAATAGCTGTGTTCCGGCAGTTGCACTTCAGAACCAGTCCTTCCACAGGTTTATCGTGCCTACCAACTTGGGCCGTATCTTCACTTAAGATCAGATGAGATTATGGCCATAACGCTAAAACCTTAACTATATAAAAGATATTTACGAAAATAACTATTATTTATTAGCTTATCTTGGCTTGTTGTCCATGACTGTGTACCGGGTGTCGTGAGGTGAGAAGGATTATACTCTGTACCGGAAAAACTATTTTGCCGGAAAGGAATTTACACTAATAACTTAAGCAGCTTTAAACTCAAAATTTAATAGATTATGTACCAAATCATCGGGAATATATATATTTATTCCATTGCATTAGCATTTAAGAAATTTATGTCGTGTCTCAATATAAATTATTTGACACGGTGATTGGAAGTTCGAACCCTCGTCTCCCCAGTGAGGCGTCAGATGGCTGGTTAGGTTTTAGCGGGTATTCTCGGCAAGTAGCGCCGGACGGATCCCAAATAACCTTCCCAGACCCATCGGCATTTCACCACAATAAAAAAACGGTATTATTTCTTTTTGCGCAACAGTTACATGTTTATCAAGTTATAGGGGACAGAAAGGGTTGTTCGTTATGCTAATCCCGACAACGTATTAGCGAACTGAAACTATGTTTACCCTAAATATTCTGCAAGACATTCTTTGATATGTACAGATTTTCATGTTGTTTTTTTATTTATGAAATAATTTTTTTACCCCAGTCTTAGAGGGTATGTGTAAACGTGGTGCAACACGTTAAAAACGGGTTGCTTTTAAAAATATTTCTCGAGCACCATGACATTTTTTTTTATTTATTAAAATACAATATAAACATTGTTGCCATTTTACAAAATGTTAAGCAATTATAAATCCAAATACATATGTAAATAACCGTAATAAGGTGCCCGAAAAAAAAAGTTTGACCAATAACTTGTTTTCATTTTTATAGGTAAGAATTAGCGTTATGGCCATATTATAACACTAATCATAATCATGGCTTACTTGATCTTATGTGATGATACGACCCAAGTTGGTAGACACGCTAACCCGTGCAGAAACTGGCTCTAAAGTGCAACTGCCTGAACACACTTATTGGTATTTGGCGCTAGATTTTCAACTTGAGGGTGGTTGCTAGCCAGACGGTTATTAGAAAAAGCCCTACCACCATGCTATGGTTACCTCACGATGTTTTCCTTCATCGAAAGGTCAAGCTCATTGTACGTGGATTCGAACTTAAGTCCATTGGCGTCGAGTCCGTACACACTACCACTGAGCTATCATCGCTTCAAAGACATACATACTTTATGTTTGTGTCAATTTAATTAAGCTTATATTCCTCTTATTCCTCTATCAATAACCAACGTCTACGATAACATATTATGTAAATTAGGAACCAATACAATCTAATCGGGTAACTGTTACGAGACCAGAGGTTGTGACCGTATTAGACGCTGTATAATTAGTTCATTATATTGACGTTGATTGATTACAGTTAACGAAAATTAATTATTATAGAACCAATACAAATAGTGTTGCCAACTGTCACGGAAAAACTGGAAGATAAGAAATTTGAAACCTTAAAGATATGCGATGATTATTACAATGACACGGCATAGTTACTACACCTAATAGTAAATCGTTAATTATATATAAATAAATTGGTTGTTTAGTGTTTTCTTATGTTTACGCGAATATTATTCATTGAAATAAAACTAATGTAAACGGATTTTATCGCGGTTATGAGTAACATGAACTTTTCTGGACAACCTACACCTCAGTCCGCCCCGTGACCACGAAGGCTTAAAAACTTTCGAAACGTCGGGATTAAAAATAATAGATAACCGCGATAAAATCCGTTTAAATTAGTTTTATTTCAATAAATTGGTTGTTTTTCTAATACTGTACCTGTAACCTGTAATTGAACCTCCCCCGGCATCATTACTATTATTTATTTAATTTAATTTAATTATAAATAATATTAAGAGAGTGTCTGCTTATTACCTTAAATGCATGATCATCTAGTAATTAGGACCTACATCGATATTGTGAATTAAATATGGTTGTTTTAAACAAATTCTTTTATTCTGGTACTCAGAAATCATGACACAGTTTTAAAAAAATGTGAGTAAGTGCAGGTGAAATCATCAGGGCTTTCAATCATTTATATTTGAAATACACTGAAGACATATGGGGAATGTCGGTAATAGTAGTTAAGTCCTTGATTGTCAATTTGACAATAATATAATACACAGAGGTCGTCTACAGCCTTCAACAAAATAAATCTAAAGGGTAGTAATTAGCAAACATCGCGAAAGGTCAGCTATAGCGACTCAAAGTAATAAGCTCCAAGGTGAGCAAGTCGCCCAAGGAAAAAGTATGCAACTCACTTTAATCCAGATCTCCCCGTACAGTAAGATAAGGAAACTACAGGCTGTGGAATATAGGTAAAGAGGACACAAAGTAATAATTCCTATTCCTTACGCATTGTCCTTTTTTTACGTGGGGAAATGCGTTTATGCGTTCCCTCCCAGCCCGGGTGGACTAGAAGGGGTATGTGGGACTCGCCCGGTGCTAGCCGCCGGGAATAACCACTAAAACCCCACGGCCATCTGTCGCCTTTCTGGGGTGACACGGGTCCGTGCTTGGCAATCACCGCGTCACCCCAGAAATCTTACCCATTGTTCTAACACTGCATGGATCAACGGACGTGGATATATAGAAGATAAGCTATGCCCTAACAAGTATTAAGGTTAGAAGGGTACAACTACCTATACATAGTTAAACTAATTCACCCATCAGATTATATATTATTGCCTTTTAAATGTTAGACAGAACCAATAATTAAATACTAATATCGTATTGACTCCAGAAGAAAAGTGGATGAGTATTCGGAAAGAAAATATTATGAATAATATAAGAAACCTAAAGAGTTTCTAAACTAGTAATCAGTTATGCTTTATATCACAATTAAATTATGATAATAAAATCAAGCGATGATGGCTCAGTGGTTGTGTGTACGACTTCGCGTCAAGGGACATAAGTTCGAATCCACCTATAATGAGCTTGACCTTTCGGCGAATAAAAACATCGTGAGGAAACCATAGTATGGTGGTAGGGCTTTTTCTAATGTCCGCCTGGCTAGCAACCACCCTCAAGTTGATAATCTACCGCCAAATACCAATAGGTGTGTTCCGGCAGTTGCACTTCAGGGCCAGTTCCTCCACAGGCTTAGCGTGTCTACCAATTTTTTTTTATATAGTTAAGGCCTTGCGCTATTGCCATAATATCACCTGATCATAAGTGATGAATACAGCCCCAGTTGGTAGACCCGCTAAACCTATAGAGGAACTGGCTCTCAAGCGCATCACACCTATTGGTATTTGGCGGCAGATTGTCAACTTGAGGGTGGTTGCTAGCAAGGCGGTTATTAGAAAAATCCCTACCACAACGCTATGGTTTCCTCACAATGTTGTCCTTCACCGAAAGCTCAGCCTTATTATAGGTGGATTCGAACTCACGTCCCTTGACGTGGTATCCATACACACTACCACTGAACTACATATAAACAATTATTAAGAAACAGTTAAATTTCAAAAGCATGTTTCGAAACTAAAATTATACGTAAACATTCATCACGAAGCCGTAGCGAAGGCGTGTTTCAATCATAATTTAATTAATGAAATGAATTCATTGAAACCATTAACACCCGGTTAATTAATTCCTTTGAACGATAACACTGCTGATAGATACAGCTTGTTTTTATTCATTATTAACTATTCATAACCTTTCTGTATATAGCAGATTGTGAATGATAATTTCTTCTAAGATTTACTCTCGGTATCACATCTATATTAATTGTTACTAATATTATAAATGCGAAAGTAAAGTTGTTTGTTTGTTATGCTTTTATGTCTAAACAACAAAGTCGATTGTGATAAATTTTGTAATAGAGATAGATGGGACTTTGGCTACGATGATAGGCTTCTTTATCTCACGAAAACCTTACTGAAGGTGAGGTAAAGAGACAAAAGAACTTTATATGGAACTTTTTATTGAATCATCCGATTTGTTTAGTACGTAATAAAATTATAGTTAGGGCACTCGTTTTGATCTAAATTTCAACAAACAACAAACATTTATTTCCAATAATAATAGAAAATCAGATATTGGAAAATACCCTACCGCTGTGCTCTGTCAATTCCAGTGCAGACTAATGCAGTCAAATAACTGGTGTTTAATAAAACACGTGTGGTGGAAATATATTAGCAGTAGTTTAGAGAACGGAACGTCTTCTGTGGATGTAATAGTGCTGGTTCAGCTGCTTTTAGCCACACTTTACTTTTAAGCATTATATCGTTTTAATAGATTTAGCGGCTTGATATAAACACAGGTGTAATTAAAGGTAACTGTTATCAGAAGTTCAGCGTGCGAGCGACGTTGCATTTGAATCTGTGGTAAAGCGGTTTCACGAATGCGTTTCGTTCATCAAGAAAAGGAAAAGGGATGACAAAGTACATAGACTATACAGAACAGGCGAGTATGGACACACATATATAGCGGATGAAGGATATATGAATATAGAAAAATAAATAAATAATGACGGTAACAAAGTAGCATATTAAAAAGGTTTTATTGGTTAGTACAGTTTTGTAGTTAAAACTGGGCGGATTGTAGTTGATACCTACCCATTTTCTTTCACACTGTTAATACGTCAATTGGTAATAATATAACTAATAAAAATACGATATAATAAAAATACGATAATGCGAATAAAAATTCCTTTTTGAATTACTCTGTGATATCTTTAAATTCGATTATATTTACATTTAAACAAGACCTAAAATAAAAAAAAAGTATTTTATTCTACCAGAATATCACATGATGTTGAGTGAAGATATGGCCCAAGATGGTGGGCACACTTAGTAAAAGGACTTACTCTTTAATGTGGCTGCCGAAACACAGCTATCAGTATTTGGCAACAGAGTTTTAACTTGATGGTGCCAACTAGTTCAACTAGTCGAACTTATAACTCTATCACCAACAATGGTATAATTTCATCAAGATGTTTTTCTTCATTGAAAACTCATACTCATTGTCATTCGAATTCATGTCCATAGTCAGCGAACACTAGTTCCTACACGTTACCCATTGAGGTATTATTGATTAGCTAGTATTGCCACTATTTACCAGGTTTATAAAATCAAAATATTAATTACACATATATAAAATATTAAAAACACAATAACATGCTGATCAACTAAATTTCAGTTAATCAATATCATCTAGTCATACTAATTGTGATTTAAATGCAACTAAAAATTAGAATTCCTCCGTCGTCCATCAACATTGGAAATAATAAAATTCAACCATATTTTCTTTGTCCTCAGATAAATTGAACCGACCCACGACCTTTGCCGCAGAAAAAAAAAGTCAAGACATGTCAAGTGTGACATAACCGAAAAATTCAAAATGGCCTCCGAAGATGATTTATACGGGGACTACAACGTCTCGAGACTTGATCCCGTACCAAAACTTAACTACAGTTTAAACGAGAATCAAACTTACCCGGGATACTCGAATTTCACAACCGACGATTACTGCTCATCGAACCATTCTCATGTTTATTTGAATGTTACATGCGAGTTTCCTATAAAATATGCTGAGCCTATGTACGGGTAAGTGTACATATATTACTAAATACCATTTAACAGTTTATCAAAACGAAATAACATATTATTTTAATATTAGGCTTACTTGTTGTGTAATGATTATATAATAAGGATGGTATCGAGCTAAGTCGCTCAATCCCTCCGGACTGGAAAGGACGGTACATGCACTTCTCCGCATTAAAAAAAAAAAAACAGATTTATATCGTGTGAGAATCATAAGGTGTTACGAATTTCCACACATAAATCACCTTCATTCATTACTTGTTCTTCTTTTTTATTGTCTTGGCATCGCAGAAGCATTTGCCAGTGTCAATCTTATGTTTCTATAGAAATTAAAATACAATTTTTACAATGTTACGTTTATGTTGTTACGTAATTTTCATAAAGGCACATTTCTAACGTTACAAAGTTTGCAGCCATTATTTCTTAATTAAAACGTTAATGCTTCACCCTGTGGTAGCTATTTTGTTGAACCTATCTAGGAATTCGTTGTGATAGTAATGTGTCACGTTCTGAAACTTTATTCACAATTTGAACCAGAAATAAGTAAATAAAATTGGATGTACAAAAACAATATAGATAAATTAAAATCAATCAATTAAATTATTTTTTTTGGACACGACTACATCATACCGTTTGACGTCTACAGCAATCGACGCCTCGCCGAAATGCTTGTTGAAAATCTCAATTACGATCGAGATGCGTAAATAACTATTTGCAGACTAAACACAATTTCGATCACGAATATAAAAATGATTGAGTTACTGACATGTTTACTGATGAAATTGCCTTTCACAATTAGGATAAATGCAATCACGTTCGAAAATAGATCATGAATACTAACATATTTATACGTAACATAGTTCTAGAGTGTTGTTTATCCAAGAAATATATATATCATCAAGTATACTTCATTGATTTATTTAAAATTTGGTAACGGTGAAAGCAAAATTTCAAAGTTGAATTTCAATGCAACGCTTACAATGTTTCTTGCCTAAAGAAAAAATGTTAATATACGTGCAAAATCTTTACACATAACGCCGAAAATACAAGAACCTAATTAAGGACCTTCATAGTGGTGTGATTACATCTTTTAAAGGAAACAGCAAAACTAATGACAGCGTACCGCCAAGGGAGTTGTTATTTTATAATTAAAGGGTTAGGTTCAACAAGATGGTAGCTCTAATATTAAAATTCTTCAAAGAGACTTTATGGCATCACGTCCCCAATTATTATTCATAATGTACTCTTCACTTACACGCAATACACATATTTATTACACAGTATAGAGAAAAATTTCTAAGTTAGTAATATTAAAATATAAATGATAACATAACAGGTCAAAGCCTATAAAAAACCTCAACGAAGACAAGTAAAATATTGTAAAAGGTGAGTTGTGATCAAATGTTCAATCCAGTGTTCAATTTAAAAATTTAAAGTGTCCATCCATCATGTGTAGGTACTTCTTAAGCTGAATGCGCTCTTTTTGTGCAATGAAAAAAAACAATATTATATAAGATGTCTCCAAAATATCACAATATTACAATAATAGCATATGTTGATATATTAAAAAAAAAACATTTTTTTTAAATCAAACCATTACTTTTACACGTAACCATTACATTTAACGAAACCATAATTAATTATGAGTATATATTACTTTGCATTTCCGCTTGGAATTGATTGGCCGCTGATGTCGTTGCTCAACGTTTAACCAGAAGTTGGTGGATGGTAGGACTATATGTGGGTATGTGGCACAATCGATTCCACGTGCTATGATAGCTTAGTAGTAGTGTGCACGACTTCGCGTCAAGGGACGTGAGTTCGAAGCCACCTACAACGAGCTTGAGTTTTCAATAAAGGCAAAGATCGGGAGGAAACCATAGCATGATGGTAGGGCTTTTTCTAATGCCTATAGGTGTATTCCGGAAGTTGTACTTGAGAGCCAGTCCTTCCACTAGGCTTATCGTATCCACCGTCTTGGGCTACATCGTCATGTAACATCAGGTGAGATTGTGCTCTTAAATAAAGCTATTAAGTATAAAAAATTGCACATATCTATTATTTATATTTGTAAAAATTCTAGTAATTTTTGAATTCATTATGGTAAACATAAATTACACAAAACATTTCAGAAAAAATAAATAATTTCGACCATCGCTTAAGAATCCAAGGCGAACGAAAAAAAAAAGATATAGGCATCTCTTCGCGTTAAAAGAAAGAACAGAGGTCTTAATTCTGAAGATTTACGGATGACGACGGTATCTCGACGTTATTTATGTTAGCTATCATAATATCTGCTCGAAGACGGCACTAATATTGAGCGCATTAGAGGCCCCTTCCCGTAATATCTCGTAAATGTTTTGTCTTATAATAACGCTTAGAAGCAACGTTTTTTTTTTTTTTTTATATATATATTGATACTGGCTGTATCAGCTACTTTTTATGTTTATTTCTATAGAGGGTTTGTTAAGATAGAACATGCGTCCTTCATCCATACAAAATGCTGGAATTAATATCTCAGATCGATACCGATTTTAACCAAACCATATATTAATCTGGCTTTTATCGATGTTGAGCCAGCCAGTATTTCGTTGCATATACCTATTGTTACAATGTTTGAATATTTGTGTTCATAGAGATTCGTTACGGGCACATTACATTTAAATATGATATACGTCTTCTTGTAAATTACACATCTGACATTTTGGTGTGTTGCTTGTTTTCATTAGTAGAATAAAGTTATTCAATGGAACCTACGACATGGTTCGCGTGAAACTAAAAGTAATTTAATTGTTTTTACCCATTTTTGTAGCTTATTACAATACAGCTTGCTCCTAATAGTGATAGTGTGATAATAAATGGCTTAAAACCTTCCTCGATTATTGCTCTATTAAATACAAAAATAGTTCTTACCCAAGTGATAGTTTCTAAGAGTAGTGCGTTAAAATAAAAAAAATCCACTTTATAATAGTAATGTAAATTAAATGTATACACATTTCTTAGGTTAAATTTATGTATATTTATGCCCAATTATATATAAAACATAAACATAGTTATATATATTGCATCGCAATAAATAATGGCTGATCCGTTTTCTCAGGCTCTTGCAGCTTTGAACTACCCTCATCAATCGCTATCAAGCAATTCATTAACATCGGATCACTAAACACAATAATTAACTTACAACTGCTCCTAGTTTAGTTATACTGCTTATCTTTACAGTTACTTAGATCATTTCAGTATAATACTTAGCTTCAACTGTCAGATTGTCTGTTATTTCTTTAATGGATCGCCCAGTCAAATAAATCGGTGTACTTATAAATAGAACACACATAAGTTTCGTGATAAGACCACAATCTTACCTAATGTTAGGTAATGATGTGACGCAAGACGATGGACACGCCAAGCATAGTGAAGAGACTGGGTCTTCAGATCAACTACCGGAACATACGTATTTGGTGGCAGATTTTCAACTAAAAGGTGGGATCTCATCAGGCGGGCATTAGAAAAGCTCTGACATTTAGGTTCTTTCTATATGGGTGTGTTTCGGCAGTTACGCTTGAGAACCAGTCCCTCCACTAGGCTTAGCGTGTTCACCATCTTCGGCCCCATTGTTGCTTAAAATCAGCGAGATTTTAGCCTTTAATATTAAAGGTATAAACTACTGATTATATTTATAAGTAGTTTTAACTAGTGGCCCGATAACCCAGTGGTTAATGATAGAGATTTATTTTATTTACCTATAAAACCATTGCTCATTAAAATAAATACATTTTGTTTGTCAACAGATACATCGCACCCTTCCTACTTGGCACAACGATAATAGCAAACACTCTGATCGTGGTGGTACTGTCCCGGAGGCATATGCGGACACCAACCAATGTCGTGCTGATGGCGATGGCCCTCTGCGACATGTTCACGATGCTTTTCCCGGCGCCATGGCTCTTCTACATGTACACATTCGGTAACCACTACAAACCGTTGAGCCCGGTACGAGCGTGTCAAGCATGGAATTACATGAATGAGGTTAGTAGTAAATCAATAGTTCCTTCCATCTTTGCTGTATTTCATGTAATAGGTACATTTTGCATTTACATTTAGCAGGGTATAATTGGGTAGAATCTCTAATTGAACCCAAAATTACGCACTTGTAACACACTACCAAGTTAATTGAAGCTAAAGTATATAGTTTCAGTAGTTATTTCCATCTTTGCTGGCACATTTTTATTCTACGTAATACATTTTACAATTATATTTAGCACAGTATAAGAATCATTGAAAGTGAATTTTTATCTTGAACCCAAAATTGCGCATTTGTAATACACTACTAATTCACTTTCAGCTAAAGTATATGGTTTCAAATAACGTTATACTTATCAATAATTTAAACGTAAAAATTCTACCTTCGAACATGTTGCCGTTTCAATGTTGTATATGAGGGTGGTGAAGGAGTCTGAAAAGATGAATGAGGCAATCTGTTTGAATACTATGGTGTTGTTTGGCAACTTGAACCGCCATGTTTCGGTAACGATGTTGAGCACGACAATTTGTTTGAAAGTTTCCGAATCAACCAGTCACTTAATCTAGACAATTTGTAGCTAATAATATGCATTCTCGTACCTCTTTATTATGGATTTTGTAACGTTGATCTTACGTTATTAAATTGGACTTTTAAGAGTCGGGGTCACCAAGTGCGTGTTATTATCCTCTATTGAAATTTATAATAAAACGTTATTAAGAAATAAAATAAAGCAAGTCATTGTAAAAATCAGTGAAGCTTCATCCTTTTTATATTATTTATTCGACATATAATAAAGGTTACTTACTATCAAAAAGTTTGACCGTCACATATATGTTTCTCTGTTACTTCGGTCATATTTTTTCTAACCCTTATTGCACCTGAGTAGGGTCAGTACAACATGTTTTCTTCTTTCACTCTGCTATATCAACCGTCATCTCAGTGTTCACTCTTGTTTATATACATATCGTCTGGTCATCTGTAGTACTTGTCATGTTATTTCTTTTCCTGATATATTTTAAAGAGATCCAATACAGTCGAGATTAAGTATTTTCTCAATATATATTTCTATATGACTTACTTGGAAGAAGAATCAATATTTTACAAGAATGGCAAAGGTTAAGGCGTTAGTTGGAAAACGATTTGTGACACGGTACAACGCGTTTTAATATCAACGAATCAGTTTAATTGAAGAGCGGTCATGCGTTACGTCATAAATTAGGGGCGGCAGCTGTACAAGTAGGTATAGAAAATTATACTATTGCACTAAGTTTATACATATAATAAAATTAGGACTGCGATATAAAAATAAGTATATTTATGGAAAATTTCATGATTTACTGACGCCATGTCAAGAAATTGTTGTGGAACTTAACACTTGCGTAATATATTTACTATGTTTATGGTGGTTGCAATCAGTTTAGACAGAAGTATTCTACAATCATCTTAGATGTATATATTTTTTTATTTTACCATTGTTAATAATTTCCATGTTTCTTACCGAGTACTATAGTTTCTTGTATAAGATAAATGAAGGAATAAATAGGTACGTACATAATACAAACACACCAAAGGATGGCTTAGAATCAATGAATTATTAATCATAGAATAACTAAATATCATACTAGGCGAGAGATTATGAACAAGCGCTCTGTCGTAAATTATACGGGATTACCTAAAACACGGTTCGCTGGCGATTTAATATAGTAGGCAACACTTAGACTTGCTCGATGTCATAGAATTTCGGGCACGATCTTAACTTGACATGTAGTGGTTCTAAATTCAAAAACTTTTTGATTATTTAAGCCTTATTCTGCCTCGGTAGATTTTTTTCTGGTTAAGGTTCGTTATGGCCATAATGTCACCTGATCTTAAGTGATGATAAGGCCCAGCTTGGTAGACACGCCAAACCTGTAGAGGAACTGGTTCTCAAACGCAACGGCCGAAACACACTTAATGCTATTTAGCAGCAGATTTTCAACATGAGGGTGGTTGCTAGCCAGGTGGGCATTATTAAAAGCCTTACCACTTGAGACTAAAAGGTGGCAATCAATTCACTGATGATGATGTCAACCTGGCAGTTTTCGGATACAATGACTATTAATTTCCTAAATCACACAAAAATAGTATCAGTATATCCAATTTTGTTTGTGAAGTTACGTGCGCATTTTGAATATGACAAAATTCCACCAACATAATTGTAACATATGAACGCAGGTGGTTTGGTCTTTAATGTTCTCGTTCACAATACAGTAATAAAATAACGCTAATTAAAAAAATTCAAGAACAACAAATCTCGGTTTCAAAGAAATATTTTGCTGTGGTTTCGACATACTTCGCGTGGGCTTAATTTATCTTTAATACAATTTAAGAATCTAATTTTCAACTAGTAGACAATGTATTTGCGAGACTAACTTCTTAGCAATACATGGATTCACCGTATGGGTGTAGAATCCATTGTGTGGGAGAGAGGGAAACTCTGAGCAGATTCCAAAACTTGTGACACGGTTATTGATTTAAGCCGCTGTCCAATGCGCGTCCACATTGTTCAACAACCTTCATTACCCGCGTTTCTCTCCCTACCTACCCAAATTAGTAGGAACGTGTTAGTGCAACTTTAAAGACACTTTCTAGTATAGAACTTAGTGCAGAGTATAGCAGACGGAGATATAATATATATTAATATAAAATATAGCACTGTATATTACGTTACATTTTCTATAGTAATCAGCGAGTGGCCACAGACGCTGATATAACTTACTTTTATGTTACGTCATCAAAATATGTCGACAGATATAGCACGACATATTTTGATATAGTAAGACATATTGACGTATATTTTGATATATTTCAAGAACTACAGGTTATAATCTTTGTTCTGTAAATTTTGTCCGTTGTGAACATAACTAGATAGATCCATTATACGATATCTAAAATTATAACACCTTTTATTAAGAATGTAGCACAAATACGTGCTCATGAAACGACAACCGCAGAGTTAATGAGTACAATAATATATATTACAGCAGAGCCACCGTCTGTGGCAGCTTGCTACAACGTAGTATATAGCTTACTGTATTAATATATATTATAGCTCCAACTTTTGTAGACTTTATAGATCAATATATAAAATATTTTCTATTCTATAAAAGGAATGGATAATGATGAATAAAATTTATAATAAGTAAATTTTTTTACGCATATAGATTCAATTAATTTGTTCATTCACCGACACTTTAACTATAACTCTAAACTATATGTTATTTGATTTTGTGCTAAATAGACTGTAAGATGCTAACTCGCCGATAGTAAAAAAATAATGTAAGCTCTCAGCGGTACTTTTATTATAATTTAATAAAACCACATATGGTGTGGACATAATGAGGAGTTACTGTCGCCATTACCTACACTAACCTAATTATACCATAGAATAAACAAGGTAGATATATTAAACCTGACAAAATTTATGTGTATTATAACCGCAGACCTAAGGGTTTTCTTTAATGTGCATTACGATATCATTATTGACTAGCTTTAATAGTGATAACTATTTCTGTTAATCAATTCAGTAGTTTTTTTATTGTTTACAGATTTTAGCGTTATGGCAACAATCTCAGCTGATGTTAAGTGACGATGTCACCCAAGATGGTGGACACGCTAACCTTAGTGGACGGACTGGCTTTCAATTGCATCTGCCAGAACATATCCATATGTATTTGGCAGCAGATTTTCAAAAAAATTAGAGTGGTAGTTAGCCAGTTGAGCATTAAAAAAAGCCCTTCCATCATTCTATAGTTAATCACAAAATTTTCCTTTACCGAAACTTTAGCCTCATAACAGGTATATATGAACTTAAGTTAATTGAGAAGACGTCCGTACACGCTACCAGCTCGGCTATCATCGATGCAAAATTACATATTTTCTTATACAATTAAAATTATTTTTCACATAGCCAGTTTTCATGCAACAATTGTGTCTCTATAATCGAGTTATCGTCTACTAGGAAAATCAAAACAATGCCAATAAAAGCGGCTAGTATGTTTATAAAAGACAAAGAAAAATATTACAAAAGAAAATTGTGTTTACGAGGAAAGATTTAAGTAAATATTGACTCGTATCGGGTGACTGCAAACACATGACTCAGGATATCCGATACCAATAAATAAACTACTGTAGGATTAATCAATTGAGTTGACTTTCTTCCGGGTAAGTAATTTTGCATTCTATGCCGTGCCAGCGAGTAAATATGCTGCATATGATGCGAAAATGGCTTATTGGTAGCATGTACAGACGCCGTGTCAATGAACGTGAGTTCAAATTCACCTGCATCGAGCCTGAGCATTCGTCGAAGGAAAACATCGTGAGGTAACCATAGCATGGTGGTATGGCTTTTTCTAATGCTCAACTGGCTAGCTGGCTAGCTTCGTTTTGAAAATCTAACTTAATAGATACATAGAATTTAAGTTGGAATATTATCGATATATGTACATAGGAAGAACGGGTAAGGCATGGATGGTATACGTAACAAATATTTCCCTTAACCGATAACTCTAGCTTATTTTATTCGAACAGGCGTGGCATCATATCTATATATGTATATATAATATCTATATATCGTGTATCATAGCTATAAAGACTGTTGTATGTTGTCTATTCATATCTGCCAATTGTTGTCAGCTATTGTTGGCTTAATATAACATAGGAAATGCCCGGAGGTTCTACATACGTCACAAGGTAACAGACATGTCAGATATTATTAGGTAGCAGATTAATTGAATTTAACTTCATGATAATCTTAAGATAAATTTTTCATAATAATTATGGTATAGTAATTTTATGGTGGTAGGGTTTTTTCTAATGCCCGGCTGGTTAGCCTCAAGTTAAGAATCTGCCTCCAATACTAATAGGTGTGTTCCAGCAGCTTCACTTGAGAACCAAACCCTCCACAGGTTTAGTGTATCCACCGACTTAGGCCACATCGTCATTTAAGCTCAGATGAGATTATGGCCACAACGCTAAAATCTATCCTCGCTAATATTATAATACGAAAGTGAGTTTGTTTGTTTGGCTTCCACGCCAAAACCACTGAATCGATAATGATGAATTTGGTATAGAAATAGATGGAAACCTGGAGACGGTGATTGGCTGCTTTTTCTCGCGAAAAACTTATTGAAAGTGGGATAAACAGAAAGATAAACATTGCATGAAACATCATCCGATTTCTTCGATAAAATCACTACGCGAGCGAAGCCGCAAGTAAAAACTAGCAAAGTATAAAAAAGGGTAGCGCTCATATCTTTTAAAATAACAAACATTCAATTACGAATTATATTTAATTTGAATTTTAAATTAATGTATATTTTTTAAACAGTGATTTGCCTAAAGAGCCTGAATCATGAAATCCAAACTACAATTTAATAAAAAAATATAAACAACATATTTTTGTGATGTTTATATATACATAATCTATATTTATTATATCTAAGGAAAATTGGAGCGATGTCAGCTCAGTTGACAGTGTGTACAGGCCTCGCGTCAATGGGCATTACTTTGATCCTTGAAATAAGCCTTAGCTTCTTGTGAAGGAAAAACATGAAACCATAACCTGATGATAAAGTTTTTTCTAATGCCTACTTGAATAACTACCACTCTTAAGTTATGTTGCGGCAGTTGCACTTTAGAGCCAGATTCTTCACTAGAATTTGCGTGTTCACCATCTTGGGACACAACGTTACCTAACCAGATGAGATTGTGGCCATAACGCCTATAAAACCTATAAAGTACAAACATACAATCCTTTTGAAGCTCAGTCACAGTGACACCACTAAATTAAAGATCTATTGTTTTATTTAATTTGACAAAAACTAAAACAAAAGTTTTCACTAGAACATAATTGTTTTTTCGCAACCCGGACTTCAATTAACATAGTCAAAACATATTTTATTTTGTTACCCAAACCGCTGCCGTCTACTTAGAATTACAATTTCATAATTTTCTGGCCGAAAATCATTTCGAATTGAACTTCACGAACCGTGGGCCCGACCTTTCATTTTGTTCCGCTACACAGTTTAATTACTTTTCTGGAGTCTTGCCGGGCTTGTAAACGACACATTTCGAAACGATAAATCTCAATACTTAATACTTGTTTTTGACATGAATAATGCATTTACCTGATACCCGGGTCTGGTAGTAAGCCAAGCCTAAACTCGGGCAGTCTATCAAGCTATCCTCAAGACAACAGGACCAGTGTAATGAGAGGTCCATGGACTCCGCGTTATCTTGTCAGTAGCGAATGATCATAAAATTCCGCCATTGTTTACGTAAAAAACGTTGTAAATAGAATATCCATATCAAATTTTAAGTCAATCGAGTGTATAGTTTAATAGGTTTACTCAAATAGGCAAACACAAAATAGCTCAGTACTCTTTTGTCGTCTTCAAAAGAATTTCCTCAAATTTTCAATAATGATTCTGGCAGAATAATTATCGTTAAGAATATCCTAGGTATCTTAGTTACCTACTCATGGAATTGAGTCTAGCAGCTAGAAACTTTGATGGAAGAAACGATGGTAAAAAACATGGGCTAAAACTTTTTTCTAAACCAAGTTGTCATACTCATCGACCCGAAACTTCGTTTTAAATCGCACATAAATCATGTTATTAGAAACTGCTTCTATAGGTTAAGAGTATTGTATCGTTTTAAACAGTATTTTAGTATTACATTGAGGAAGAATCTTATTTACAGTCTAATTCTATCGAAACTTAATTACTGTGATCAGTGTAAGGTCCTTGCTTACTATCGCGTACTGATTGTTCCATCCATCGAGTGCAGAATGCTTTCGCCAGATTTTGTTGTGATATCCCGTGCTGTGGGCATATTACAGCATTTTTGAATGATGCAAATGTCTTAAAAATGGCAGCACGACGCGAGTTACATATGGCTACACTACTTTTTGCGCTGATTAAAACTAAAAACCCCAAACTTCTACATGACAAGTTATACTGGAGACAAGATAATCACACATATTATTCAAGTTCCCACACAATATCCAATCCACTGTCTATACCGCACCATAGAACAACCTCTTGCAGAGGGTCATTCAAATATGCCGCCACCCGTTGGATAACATCCCACCGCCATGTCGATCCAAAAAGAGTAAACTTAGCTTTAAACTCTCATATAAGCATAATCTATTGCAATTTCAAACTCTGTAATTAAAGTGACGTACAATGTATTCACACAGCCCTATTTTAAGCTCTGTTTAATTCTAAATTTATATTTATGTTTATATTTGTTTTGTTTACCATTTGAATTTATAGTTACAGTAGCAATACCTACTTAATATGATCTGTGATGTGTTATGTGTCTGTGTTATTTGTTTTTTTTTCCATTCATTTTTAATTTTGTACTATAACATATGACTGACTGAGCCTCCTTTTATCATCATATATGCTCCCATCGGAAATCAGCGTTTCAGTACAGCAGTAGCTGTAATACATTTTGCTGAATGGGTTTGCCAATTGTGAAACATATCCTTTTTTTTAATTTTTCGAATGTATCCATTTTTTTCAATTCGTTTGTGTAATGTCATTTTAAATGTATGGTTATTCCCACTATACAATATTTCTTTCTTTCTTCTCCTTCTTCTTCTTCTTGGCTCCTCCGATTTTCCTAGATCCGATAATATCAAGTATTAAATAGCAATATTAATAACGAAATTTAAATATTAATAAACCTAATTTCATAAAATTATTTATATTCTCACCAAATAAATATTTTATTTATTTACACTATTTTATAGTAATGTCATTCTTTGTTTTCTTTTTTCCCCTTTTTTAGTTGTTCCATAGTGAACAAGCCAAGACCAGAAATCATACTGCCTAATCATCCAAATCCTAAGCATACCAAAGTCATATTTTTATTTTCTATCCACATACGTTTATTTATTAATTTATTGTATCGTGTTATTGGACATGTCTATTTCAAGTATTTTATTTTATTGCAATTTTTAATCATATTTTTTGGTTTTTACCTTAGAATCTTTTTCTTATTGATATTAAAAAGTAGTGCTGACCGTGACATCACGTTGGACCATCTTAAAACCAGCAATGCATTATACTTTGTAGCATTTTAGCTGAGATGAGACCATTTACGGCCTCACACAACTGATTAGTGGGCACCCTCTGCCTATTATATATACTAGCTATTGCTTTTTGTTTTTCGCCCTAATTTTTAATTTTATTGTAGTACTCATTTAGTCATTATTATTATTGTGTGAGTTCCGTAATAAACGTATTTTCATTCTTTGTTTTTTTTTTTTTTTCTCACAGACTTTTTTTTATATTTTATAATATTAGAATTATAGCCACTATATTACCTGTTGTTGAGTGATGATGCGGCCCAAGATGATGGATATGATAAACCCAGTGGAAGAACTGGGTTTCAAGTGTAGGTGCAGAAGCACCTATATAATAATTTCAACACGAAGGTGATACGTACCTATAGACATACATACCTATAGGCCATTTGAAAAAGTCCAACCACTACTTCCTTTACCTTTTCCTTTGGTTCCTTCACTGAAAGTTCGAGCTCATTGCAGATGGATTCGATTTCACATCCATTAAAGCAGTATTTGTATCATTACTTCACGTCTTTACTTAGCATGATCATGTTTATCTCTAAGCATGACGCAATAACAAAAAAATACATACAAATATAAACAGAAATCGTGAACTTGAATCTAGAAAAAAAAAATCTCTGTAATATAGCTGACGGAAAAGTAATGAATCCAAAGAAATTGGAATATTGAAAAGCACCCAGCGGTTCGAAAACATCGCGTCGCTGCCGACGCAGCTCTCCGCGATAACAATGCCGCCCGCCCCCACGCTACGCCGCCCCCACGCAACGTCCCGCTTGTGCCAACAATGGAAACTTGCACTGATCTATGATTGCAGTTTTTATTCAAACACGCAAATTAAAAATTCCGAAATTGGCATTTATTAATCTCTCCTTTTTCATTCCCTCTACACAGCTAGAAATATTCTCGATTCACTGCTGTCCGTTCTCTTTTGTTTGACTATATTTTTTGAGATCTCATTAACATGTTTATTGCTATAACAATGTTAACAAAATTGACAACGAGATAAACAAAACACTATTGACTCTTAAATCGACGTCAGATAATCGAGTAAACATTGTATACAACTAACCATTTTGTATTTTATTTTTATTAAATACTTTGTAATTTACACATATGTAAACTGAACATTGGTATTTATTTCACAGTGAAGACGCCATATTTTTGATTTACTTTAATCACAGTATCAAAGATTAATATAGGTCATTGATTGTTTTTTTGGAATGTCATCCCATTTTTGCCAATGTTAAAAAAAAAACACTTTGGCTTCAGGGTCTTGTATATATTGGTCACGATTCGGTCAGAAGCAATTGTTCCTTTATTTGTTTTTAAATAAATTCTTCTTATTAAATAAAATCTTAAACATATATTATATAATTAAATAAAATCTTAAAGAAACACTAGAACCGGCTAAATTCTGCGAATAATCAAACAATTTTGTTTAGAAAATATATCGTTCACTCAAACATTTCATACGTCATTACTCCGAGTTGCATAGAGTGCACAATTTCCTCCGAGGAACTCACGAACGCGCTCTCAGAGGAAATAGTTACCAGAATGTCGACCGCCAACCATTCAGTTCAATGTTTGATTAATTATTTTTATTTCGACACACTTTCAGTTCGACTTACACTTAATTTAAATACTGAGAAGTAAGAGTGAAAATTATTTTCTATTTATCTCGTTCACGTGAATTTGAATGAAGTTGAATGATTAATTTTAATATGGAGATAGATAGGTCCTTGGAGACGGTAATAGGCTACTTTATCATGCAAAAAACTCATTGGAAGTCGAGTAAAGAGCAGGATAAACTTTTTTATTGCGTCATCCGATTGTTTGACAAAATCAATATGACCTCGAGCAAAGCCGCGAGTAAAAGTTAGTCAATAAATTTTTGATAAATGAAACTTAATAACACACGAAGTCATGGGCACAGCTAGTAATTTTATAATTCATTTTTCATCTATATGAACATGGTATTATTATGCTAAGTGTAACTATTATTCACTGCCTAATATGGGTTTTTTGATGTATTGATATAATACTTTAACTTTTGTTTCCTATCCGAGAAAAATTAATTCCTTTGTTTTAGGTAATAAAAAACAAAAATTTTTATAGTTTTAGCATTCTAATCGCGATCTCATCTTATATTAAGTAACGATGTAACCCAACATGGTGTGCACTCTAAGCCGTCCATTAACACCGCCTCTGAAGTACTCCGATTATAAACTTTAATAAATACTAAATGTTGAGATTTAACTTAGCGTTTTACTGCATGCATAGACTATTTGTTTTTACACGCGACTTTGCCCGCGTGAATATTGATTTTGTCAAACCAACGGGAGGTCGCTATAAAACTTTCATACATAGCTTATCTTTCTCTTTAATTCGCTTTCAATAATTTTTTCGTCAGGGAAAAGTAGCCTATCGTCATCTCCAAGATCCCGTCTATCTGTACACCAATATTCATTGTAATCTATTTAGCGGCATAGGCATAAAAGCGTAACAAGCAAACAAAGTCATCTGTAACAAACAAACAAAGTCACCTTTGCATTCATAATATTAGTAAGATATAAACTATAACAAGACACTCTGATAATAGATTCCAAAGATATTTAATGTACAACTTCGTTATCAGTTTCCTTACATGTAGAGATTAAAAACCAAGCAAAAGGCTTATATAACTGTATATAAACCTGCAATTTAATAATTGTAAATACAATAGCTGACAAGTTAAAATATCAATTTTAATAATGACAATAATGTTAGATAGATCTTAATATGAAGTTATTTTACATTTTTAATATTAATAATAAAAACATTATTGCCAGTAAGAAAGCCTTTTACAGAAGTATATGTATTTAACTTATACTATATGACAAAGGGACAGACTCAGCAGATGCAATGTGGCACAGCGGCACCAGACAGACATACTTTTGTCAGTTGAGAAGTCTCCTGGTTCAAATTAACTTATGTTTTTTCAGTATTTCTCTTCGCTAACAATCTAACGAAACCTTACAAGTAAATACGTAAATGTTCAAGTTCAGTATTTCTAGGAAATAATTATCATATTGTTTTAATAAGGTTTCTCTCAAACTGGTGCTATTTTCATAGTTCCATGAATATATTAATTATTAATCTCCCACACATCCATATTTATGTTCGTATCTTTGTTATGTATGACTTTATACCGTGTAGGTGTATGTTTACTAGTACATTACGTGTGGCTTTATTCACGTTAATATTAATTTTGTCAAACAAATCGGATGGCGCAATAAAAAGTTTCATACAAAGTTTATACCTCTTTTTAACCCACTTACCAAAATTCTTCAGAATCTATTCAGCGGTTTAGGCGTGAAAGCGTAACTAACAAACTCACTTTCGTATTTATAATATTCGAAGTAAGTATTCGAAGTAATGAAAAATTAAATCAAAATTAAAAATAAAAATCTTTATTCAATTTATGTAAACCCTAAGAAGGCGCTTATGAATGCGAGAACCCAGTACATACAATGTTTTTCCAAATCGAATTACTTACGAGCAAACGGTTATTAATCCACTTTATATTTCCAGGTAATACCGGCCATGTTCCATACCGCCAGTATTTGGTTGACTTTGGCTTTGGCTGTCCAGAGATACATCTATGTGTGTCACGCGCCGGTTGCCAGGACCTGGTAAGTTATTTCACTCTAATAATAATACAGGAAGTCGATTAAGACGTGTCCACTATCTTGGGCCAGTTCATCACTTAATATCGGGTGATATTGTGGCCATAACGCTACCAATGAAACCTATAAAATATTTATAAAATTGCTTCTACATTTCTATTAGCTTTCCATTTAAAAAAAAACATAAATGTCACTGCATATAACATTTGCACATTTTTTTTTATTGACAAAGTCTTTGTTATGGCCATTATTTCACCTGATCTTAAATGACGATACGTTCCATGTTGGTAGACATGCTAAACCTGTGGAGCGACTGGCTCTCAAATGCAACTGCCGAAACACACCTATTGATATTTGGCTGCAGATTTTCTACTTAAGTGTTGTAACTAGCCAGGCGGGCATCAGAAAAAGCCTTACCACTATGCTTTGGTTTCCTCACGATGTTTTCCTTCACCGAAAGCTCAAGCTCATTGTAGGTGTATTCAAACTCACACCCTTTGACGAGGAATCCGTAGACACAACCACTGAGCTATCATAGGTATAGGTATAGTAGAGACATAGGTTCCGTGAAGACCTTATTTTTTATGAGTATTTTGATAAACTCGATAATAAATTATGATTTGATGAGTTAAGCTAATTTGAAGTTGGTAGCGATTAGATAGATCCTTGAAATTTTCAATCCAGCAACAAACAGCCCAAGGTGACGCTCGGGCTCTTCGGCAAGCTTGAGCTAGTCGCCTTTCCGTACAAACAATTTAAATCTATTAAATCCGACAAAGCTTCAGACTAACAGCAATAGTCCAGTGGAAATAAAAATAAATGAGATATGGGAGGTAGCAAAATGGTAACTGAGTTCAATCCTAAATTAAGAAGCTGTATTTGCACCCAAATTGAATAGTGGTGAAGTAGGTAAAATTTGTTATTGAGATGATCTTTAGCTTAGCACAGTCTTAGCACAATATAGCTATAGTGAAACCATGGTGAAGTTTCTACGGCGGTATGTCTATTGCAAACTATTGCCTTTGTTTATAGTAACCTGGCAAAATGACAGCAAAGTCCAAAAATAACGGTGAATACCGACAATAAATTCCGTCTGCAGTTGTCTTCATTATTCATACAGGAATACTTCTACACATTTATATGAGAGGAGCAATTTTTCTTTTTGTGGTGACAATAGCTGTGCCCGTGACTTTGTTCGTGTGGAACTAAACATTATTTGATAATTTTGTCCCGTTATTGTAACTTTTTTTAATACAGTCTTACTTCTATTGGTTATAGCGTGATGTTATATAGCTTAAAACATTCCTCAATGATTGCTCTATCAGAAACAAAAATTTTTTTTTTAGTAATTAATTAATAAAATTATATTATATATTATTATTATATATATTATTAATTATATTATAATTATATTATTATATTAATAATATTAATAATAATATAGATATTTGTTTATTATCAGATTATAGTTATGTAGTATATACGTGGAACTAAATAATAAATTTTGAAATAAATTTTAGAGTGACTGCGTGAATCTATTGTCATGAACTTTAATTTTTGTCCCATACTTTTCGGCCTTATTTTATCTATTTAACTTAATTGGCTTAGTGTTATAATACTAAGTATAACTAATATTATTACAAACTTTTTATGTATTTTTCATCTAAAGGTGTATGTATATGCTTTTCTACTTTATATATATCTATCCATAAAATCAGTCATACTCCATTAATGTCTATAGATAACCAAGTACACACAATTCATCCATATCTTGTTCCACCTTCCTCTTCTCTTACATTCATTCACCTTAATACTTAGTATTCTTCTAGTTATATGGCTTTCATGCCTTCTCATAACCACCATACCATGCTAATCTATCACTCCTCAATTTCTCTATCACTGGTGCTCTTTACATAATTCCTCGAATATATTTATTCCTAATCTTACCCATTGTACTCATTCCACACATCCATCGTAGCATTCATATATCTTTCATTTATCTCTTTCGTTACCCAACACTAAGATCCATACAATACTCCATACAACACAGTACGTATACAGTACCAAGATGCTTCGCGACAACACCGCGGATTCCACAAATGCCGATCCCACAGTAATCCGGGACTGATAATCGATCGTGTCATTATAATATACAAACCTATATATATAGCCAATACATCACATTCCTAACGTGCAATCGATACCCGAAGAGCTTCCTTACGGCGTACTAAGACTTATTTGTAGATTAAAAGCTTAGCATTATGACCACAATCTCACCTGATGATAAACCTGGAATGTCGTTCTATGGATAGTCTCTGCTGCTTTTGGATTATACTATACTTAACATCAGGTACAGTGCAGTCACTTTGCCGAGGTAACATAAAAAAAGCCCAGTCCAGAGACTGGGTCTCAAGTGCTCATTGCAACGATCGAACTCACGTGCATGGACGCGGCGTCCGTACACACTGCCAACTAAGCTATACTCGCTTCTTTTCTGCAACAAAAAATTACTAAGCTATTGCAAATAATACGAAAGTGGTACCTGACTGATTGAAATTAATTGGAAAATTAGGGGAGATTTTTTGTGGGTGTTTCACATGACTCGCACATTTCAAACTAGTGCAAAAGCTTTTCCTGATCTCTGGTTTACCGACGGCGCGTTGATAGATTCGAGTTCGAATCTTTGAAATATACTTGAACTTTCGCTGAAGGAAAACATCGCGATGAAACAGTAGATTGGTGGTAGGACATCTTCTAAAGCCCGCCTAGCTAGGTACCACTAACGTTAATGTGACCCAGTTGCACTTGAAACCCAGATCACTCACTAAGCTTACCGCGACCACCATCTTGGGTCATTAACATTAGGTAAGATAGTGGCCAAAACCTATAAAGTAAAAAAAGAAACAAAAACATATATCACTGAATCACTATATTTGTGCGTCGTAACGTTCTGAATCATACACCATTTCTGTGTAAACTAAATCAGTAATGTACACACAACTATAAATAAACATTGTTTTTTAACGATAAAACCATCAAGGAGTTTAAACAATTACAAGTTTTCTGACTTACATTTAAATTGTAGGTACAGAAATTCCTATGTTATTGATACATGGCCTACGTGTGTGTGATCATGGTCTTAACTAAATGGCAGAGAGACAAACTTCCCAGCAAACCATGGATTCATGCTGTTGCCGAATCCATGGTGAAGCAGAGAGGAAAACTCCGAGCAGTTTCCGAGATTTCGTGATTTAAGAGACCCTTTTCGACGCTCCTCAACACTTACTTCACTACTTGGGTTTCCCTGTCCAGACAAATTTGGTAGGAGTCTCCTAGCAAATTTTATTTAGGCACCTTAGTATCAGAACATACTGCAGTCCGAGACCCTTTCGAATACTTACGTATGATGCTAAGCACTCTGTCGTGGCGACGTGAGTAATCTCTCCTTACCTTCCAGCAAGGCATGTGCCTATAGCCTTACCACAAGTATAGCAATAATTTTTAAAGGCTTCCTCGTTATACTAAATTACTCTTACTATCCATCTTACTATATTCTTGAATATTGTATGACTGACTTTATTTATGTAGTATGACAGGTACTTTGCATTCAGAAAGAAGTACTTTTCCTGAAGGATGATAAATCAACTTCAGTTCCTCACGAGCGAAGCTGGCAACACAGTTGGTCATCATATCATGCTAATTCAGTACTCAAAGTCAGGTTGCTAGCGGTAAATTAATATTTCTACAGTGTAAACTTTAGGGACTGCATATTTTAAAATTGAGAGTGTTGTCAAATGGTGAGATAATATGATTATAAGAACGATAAGATAAATCAACCGAAATCAAGACATTTAGACGTTTTATGGAGTATCAAGTTAGATAGAGGGGCATCAAATGGAGTTTAAATTGTATAATTAATTCCTACCTATTTAAACTACACGATAGTAAAATGAACACGCGTTACGGTTCGCAACAAAAACTCTATTGAATTTCAATTCGTATCTTGGGGGCATCCAGTGTGTAAACTCTATGAACAATACGGCTAATCTCGATTTTATATAATAACAATGATGAAAAGGGGTATCTCACTCTCTGAAATTGCCGAGAGCTACGAGTAATTAATATTTTAAGTAAAATATCACATTATACTAATTAACGAATTTCGTCTTAGTAATATATATATATATTTAGCTCTGATTAGTTACATCTTTATATTATTTAATAATTCTTGTCCGGTTTTGTAACTTCTTTCAATACAGCTTTGCTTCTACTGGTGGTAGCGTGATGTTAGCCTAAAAACTTTCTCAATGATAGCTCTATCAAATACATAAACAATTTTTTTAAATTTGACTTGTAGTTCCTAGTATTAGCGCGATCAAACAAATTATTCCGATTTGAAATATGTTAATACATGTAATGGCATCTACGTACGTTTCAATATAATGTTTACCTTCACCCAAAGCTCAAGCTCATTGCAGGTAAATTCGAACTCACGTACCTTAACGCGGCGTCCGTACACACTACCAGCTGAGCTATCATGACTATATATTCATATATATCTTCCCCTGGAAATAATTGCTTTATGCAATTATATTATAAATAAAAATGTGTAAATATGGCATAGGCGCTACTAAAATGGCCTCTAACACTAAAGTCAGTCTCACATCGACATCTAATGGAGTATGTTGTGTACCGATTGATATATCAAGTGCTTTCAAATAACAGAAAATAACCTCGTGTGTAAAGCAGTATTGTACTAACTATACAAATAAATCTTGTAAAAATCATTACATCACATTTAATTAGTGATTATTACTATTTTCGTTGATAATTTTAAGTGATGATAGCTCAGTGGTAGTGTGTACGACTTCGCGTCAAGGGACGTGAATTCGAATCCGAGCACCTACAATGAACTTGAGCTTTCGGTGAAGGAAAACATCGTGAGGAAACCATAGCATGGTGGTGGGGCTTTTTCTACTGCCCGCCTGAGTAGCTACCACCCTCAAGTTGTAAACCTGCCGCCAAATACCAATAGGTGTGTTCCGGCAGTTGCACTTGAGAGCCAGTCACTCCACAGGTTTAGCGTGCCTACCAACTTGGGCGATATCGTCACTTAAGATCAGGTGAGATTATAGCCATAACGCTAAACCTTAGGTATAAATATATATATATAATGTAATGAAATATTACCATCCGTAGAATTTGTCGGTACAAAATGAATCTTTTATACTTTTGACAAAGTCTATTGGATTAACATAATAATTTCCGTATTTCGAACATACGTCAACTCCTGTGGGGTCCTTAAGCCTATCACTACTTCAAACATATCTATATAACTAACAAATATTGTATGAAACGCGTTACATGCATCACGACCTTCACCTTGCTGAAACATTAAAATAATTCTTCTAAGAACTTGTTTTTCAATGTTTTATGGTAAACAAACAAATGTACGGTTCGAGGAATCAACCACATTTTAAACTGGAATCGTGACGTTAGATTATTTCTGGTGTAACAGGAAATCTTTAGGTTTTTTTTGCCACGTACGATTTGCGATGAATATGCGCATTTGAAGCGATGATAGCCCAGTGGTAGTGTGTACGGACGCCGCGTTAAGGGACATGAGTTCGAATCCACCTACAATAAGCTTGGGCTTTCGGTGAAGGAAGGGCATTTTCTAATGCCCGCCAGGCTAGCTTCCATCCTAAAGTTGGAAATGTGCCACAAAATACCAATAGGTGTGTGCCGGCAGTTGCATTTGCGAGCCAGTCCCTCCAGAGACTTAGCATGCCCATCAACTTGGGCCGTATCGTCACTTAAGATCAGTTGAGATTTTGACCATAACGCTAAACCTATAAACTATAAAATAACATCTTAATATCTTAATAAACCATGTAAATTTTTGATTAAAATCATATCTTCTACCTCAAAAAATATTCAGTATACCGTAATAGAACTTATGGTAATCCTGAGTAACTGCATGAAGTTACTTTGTAGATAATATTATCTCATGCAAGTTGCAGAAATATTAAAAGTCTACTATATTCGGAAACATTATATTTTTTTTACGTTTAGCATTAAGGCCATAATCGCACCTGATGTTAAGTGACGATGTGGCCCAAGATAGTGGGCCCGCTAAAACTGTAAAGGAACTGGAAATCAAGTGCGACTGCCGGAACACACCTAAAGATGTATTTTCCTATTTTCAACTTGAGGGTAGTAGCGGGTATTAAAAAAGGTTTCGATATAGATGAAAATATATATAGCTATGTAGATGCAAACAAAAGATGCATACGCACCTATACACCCAAAATCACACACATAAATATGTTGGTATTATTTCCTCTATTCGTAGATGGTTTTTCCAAAATAATTACTGTTTACCATTTGATTAACATTATTATTTATTCTTTTTAATTCTGTGGACTGCAGATCCATTTGTAAAATAGTCTAGTGGTGGGTATTACTAGCTGCGACACAACTATACCAATGTAACCAATATCGTGTATTTTGCTTACGTGATTTTTTGTTTTGGTTCCGTCAATACATTTATTAATATAATTATTGTAATTTAATCCTTACTTCCTTACTATAATATTATAAATGCAAAAGTAAGTTTGTTTCGCATGCACGCCTAAACCGCTGAACCAATTATGATCAATTTTGGTATAGAGATAGATGGGAACCTGGAGACGGTGATAGGCTACTTTCTCCCGCGAAAACCCTATCGGAAGCGGGGTAAACAGAGGGATAAACTTTGTATAAAACTTTTTATTGCGTCATCCGACTCGTTTCTTAAAATCAATATTAACACGTCCGAAACCGCAGGTAACAGCTAGTACAATAAATAAAAAAAGCAATTATTTTAACAAGAATAAAGTGCTCAGCGCATTGAAAGAACTTTCGCTTCAATAAGGAACCTGTAACAGGTACAAAGTCAAGTTATTCTCGTCCCACGTCGTAGACTACATCGAATGACTCTCTTAACGACCTTCCTCTTTTTTAATCCGTCCATTACTTTTCCATTTCAACGCTAAAATTATTGTAATGCGACTAAAGTACCTCCATTGGTTCACTTTCAATGTTCTTTTTAGCGGAGACACCTTTTTTAGTACCTTAGGAAAAGATTAATGAGGCATGGACCACTCCTCCACCTATGACCGGTATATTAGTACTGAAACTCATTAGGTTGACAAAATCAAAGGAAAAAACTAGAAGCCTTACCGTTACTTTATATATACCTACAATGTACCTTTGATTAATTAACTGTATTAGTATTCGCCCAGTTTTTTTTAGTTTATAAGTTTAAGTTATGACTACAATTTCATCTAATTTTAAGTGACGATGTGACCCTAGTCGAGAGGCTGGGTCTAAATTGCAACTGCCGAAACACACATAAGTATTTGGCGGAAAATTTTCAATTTGATGGTAGTAGCTAGCCAGGCGGATATTAGAAAAAGTTTAAACCATGCTATGGTTTAATCACTCTGTTTTCCTTCACGGAAAGCTCAAGTTCATTGCAGGTGGATTCGAACTCACGTACCTTGACGCGGCGTCCGTACGCATTACTAACTGAGCTATCATTGCTTCAAATTATTTGTGAAAATGCGTTATTTTTTTTAGAAAGATAGCATTAGTATCTATATTAAATTGATGCTTCTAGAAAAAGATAAACTTAAGAAAATTGAAAATAAAATTTATTTACTTCTATTATAGCTACGTTCGTGGACGTGATGTGATGTACGTCATTCAATGGACGTGAGTTCGAATCCTTGCAATAAGCCCGATCTCCCGATGCAGAAAAACATCGTGATGAAACCATAGCATGGTAGTAGGGCTTCCTCTAATGCTCATCTGTCATGCCACCACATGTAGAAAATCTGCCTAGAAATACCTATAAATGTGTTCCGGCAGTAGCATTTGAGAGCCAGTCCCTCCAGTGGGCTTAGCGTGTCCATCATATTGAGTCACATCGTTACTTAATATCAGGTTAAATTGTATTTATAACGCTATACCTATAAGTATAAAAAATGTTGAGTATCCAACAGTATGAATTTTCGAGTAAAGGAAGATATAAGAAAAACACGTAGTTTATAGATCTAGCGTTATGGTCATAATCTCTCCTGATCTTAAGTGACTATGCGGCCCAAGTTAGTGGACACGCTAAGCCTGTGGAGGGCCGATTCTCAAGTGCAACTACCGGAACACATCTATTGGTATTTGACAGCAGATTTTCAATTTGGAGTGTTAACTAGCCAGGCAGTATTACAAAAATGCGTATCTATTCAAAAATAGTACATACTGCGTGGAAAGAACAATAGCTTTTATATGGAAAGGGAACCCTAAGAAAGTACACGATTAGATAGACCGGTTAATGCCATTAAATAAGAAATAGGATTATACAGATAGTTTCTAGAACATTCGGGCCGGTAGCGGCGTGCTTACATTCCGAGATCGAATGGAATCGTTTACGACCGACGATAAAACTGCGTGCTCATAAAAAAAACCGTAGAACTAACTTCAGAATTGCCAGCCATAGACGCCGATAGCGTATGTATACGAGAAACATGCTACGCGTAAGAAATAGGCGTTTTGAACTCACCATCTATTATACATCAATTCTGTATTTTCGCCTTGCTTTTACGTTAAAAATTTTTGATGTGCGTCGCGCACTTTATCTATTATAAGCGGCAATGTTTGTTTGTTTAGACAAGCTATTTTTTATGTTCATATGTTTAGCGATATGGCTACAATCTCTCCTGATGTAGTAAAGTAACGACGTAGCCCACCCTGTAACAGCCTGCGTTACAGGATAACCAGCAGAACCCATTTCCAACATTTTAGGAATTTTTGTCTTTTTTTTATAGTTAAGGCTTAGCGTAATGACCATAATCTCACCTGATCTTAAGTGACGATATGGCCCAATTTGGTAGACACGCTAAACCTGTGGAGGAACTGGCTCTCAAGTGCAGCTGCCGGAATTATTTTGTTTTACTATTGGTATTGGTACTTGGCGGCAGATTTTTAACTTGAGGGTGGTAGCTAGCCAGGCGGGCATCAGAAAAAGCCCTACCACCATGCTATGGTTTCCTCACGATGTTTTCCTTCACCGAAAGCTCAAGCTCGTTGTAGGTGGTTGGATTCGAACTGACGTCCCTTGACGCGAAGTCGTACATATTACCACTGCGCTATCATCGCTGTTTGTCCGTGCACGCATCTCGTAAAATGTACGAAACCAATGTAGATAACTTTTATACGTAAAAATTGTACGCAACTTGCAGTATTACTTGGTTTTTATTTCATCACTTCGGTTCACACAAAATAGAACAAATGTTGGCAGTTGTACTACATATTCGATAGATGGCGTTACGCATATGACGTCATCATGTAACACGGATATTGACTGTACTGTAAATAAAGAATCTAAACGATGCGTTTTTGTTTTCGAAAACCACGCGAACAAAGTCGTGGCCACAACTAATATAATATACATTATTAACCCAAAAACTATTGGTAATCCTTAAGGTAATATACTATATGAATAAATATACATTAAATTTCATAAATATAATCGTTTTGACACAAGACTGAACAAATTATACAGTTTTTTCTTTTATTATATCATTGATATTATCATAAACTAAAGAGAATTTCATGTCACGTATGTTGTAGTTGCTATGTTTAAGGTAACTGCATTTTCTGCACGAAAAATGTGATAGAATTTAACATGGAACTTATAACGTGTGACTAGTTATAAAATATATCACATGCTACTTTAGCTTCACGCATCGAAAACATCAATTAAATGTCACGGGAAAGTAATATATATTCCATATAAATTAACCTATATTCCAGTCGAAAAATTTTATCATATGAAGACTGAACTACGAGTAGAAAAATAAAAAAAAGCAGTCATCCTATATGTTGTTCAGGTTAGGACCCACGACCATGCTTGCGCGTGATTATTAAGTCGCACGCTAAACCCATCGACCAAGCGTTTATATATGATAAGCTCGTAATTAACAATCTGTATATACTCTCTACATAAGCTGAAAGCGTTCGATTCCACTTCAAACATAATTCTTCATACAAGCTTTTGTGTAGATTCGGTTTTATTATTATTAATTTTTGTATTTTTACGATAGTAGTGATTTTTTATAAAATACCGTTGCTTAGGTAAAAAAACATGCGTTATGAAATTAAAATCATAATTAAAAGTATCTTATAACTCACATTATATTATTGCAAATATACATTACATATGCATTTATATTATATACTAGATATTACGTGCTGTTTCGCTCGTTTTATTATTGATTTTCTAAAAAAATCTTATGATGCAATAAAACCGTTCATACGAAGTTTATCCGTCTCTTTACCCCACTTTTAATGAGATTTTTGCTAGAAAACGTATACTATCACCGTCTCCAGGTTCCCATATATCTATGTAAAAGATTTATCATAATCTGTTTAGGCGTGAAATCGTAACAAATAAACAAACTCACTTACGCTTATAATATTAGTAATGATGTCGCTAGAAACAAGCAGTCTGATTGAATTATATATTTTTCTTTTCTTTATTATATTTAGGGATTTCGGTCCACAAAAGACGTCATTCCCATCGTATTCTGACCTTACAATATGTACAATTACTTAGAAATAATGACACAATTCAATAAAATCTTGTCTCTGGCCGCTCTTGTAACTGTTTAGGAATCGATTTCTCGAACATTTTTATAAATCAGAAATAGTTTTGTGAGTGTCAAATACGATTTCATACCCCATCATGCTTCAGTATTGTTTTTAATTGTTATCTGTAATACATACCTACTCGTGAAATATAATTAATTATATAACAGTGACAAAAACTTAATTGAAAATAATAAAATAAAATATATACAACTCATTTATTACCAAACGTTTTCGAATGACAAATCAAAATATATTATGTTGTTACTCGACTAGAAATCCTATACTTTCTCATGCGTTTTATGTACCAAATATAAATGCATCGTCGATTCATCGTTAATAAATTAACGCCCACATAAGTACGTAAATTATCAAAAACGTATCTCCACAGATCTACCGTCATCTTTGCTTAAATATGAAGCATTTATAATTCAGCGAATGACGTCAAGGGATTGTTTAAAACGCCATCAGTGGATAAACATTGGATACATCGCTCGAGTCAGAATCGAGTTGCCAATGTTTATCTTTCTTTCAGAATGTAATAGTTATTTAAATGTACACAATGTTATTTATATATTTTATGTTTAAACAATCTATGACAGTCGTTCAACACATATTTAACCATTTATAAGACTTTTGGATACGCAATCCTAAATGTATAATGCATTAATAGGACTTTACTTTTATACATTAACAAATAATCTTTATATGTATATAAAAATTTCGTGTCACGTTGTCTGTCCGCGTTAATTCCTAAACTTCTGAACAGATTTTAATCAAATTTTGCACACTCTGTGCAGTTTGATGAACTTCAGATATATGAAACTTTTTACTCTTATCTCGATAAGTGATCATAACGGGATAGATTTTGCCGTAGCCGATGTGATTGATTGCTCGCAAAGGCAGAACAAAGTCTGCCAGGTTAACTAGTGGTATATATAATAATGCCATTGTAGGTATATTACATAATATTATAGGAAGGGTATCGAATACTATCTGAATTACCCAAGCTTACTTCATCTACACCCTGCCGAGTAACCGACCAGTTTCTGGCGATTGTTGATCTCACCTTTGGCTTAGGTCGTGGCGGTTAACCATACGATCCTTGATTAATCACAGCTTGGTAGTAGGGTTATAGTCCTACTGCTTAGCTAGCATTCTCGGATTTAGACTGACGCTAAATAAAGGTTCAGTATGAGTCCTTGTGAACGAGAACTTGGCCTTTCCGTCAAGGTTAACGACATGAATGTTCTATCGTTGGGGCTGTCCATAACCGTTTACCATCAGATGATCTGTGTGCCTGTTTGCTGCCTATTAGCATTAAAAAAGAGATTCACTTCAATAACACACATTACACAATTCACATTATTAAGATTTTAACATTTAAAATTTTTAATTTTATCATATGGTAATTAGGACACTCATTTTTTAATTCACTATTCCTGTAATTATATAGTAGTGGCAACACCTTTGCGAAATTAAAGATGAATTCGCCAGATATACATTAGATTTAGTAACTAGAAACCGCAGATGTGTTTTACAGCATTTTAACGTTCACGGCGGAATAACGTCTTGAGTGCAAGCGAAAAGGTTGTAAAGTGTAGGAATTTTAACATCTTGGCGGTTTTGATGAGCTTCTTTGAATTAATGCTACCGTCCGAGCGTAAAGCAGTCTATTTAAATATCAGTTATGATTCGCCAAACTACGTCTCATTTATTTTATTTCACTTGAGCGTGTTTGATGTAATAATGGTTCGACGGTAGAGATCATAAAATGAGCCTCAAAACTTCAATCGGAGAAATACTTTTGATGAAATTATTACTTATACAATTTTTCTTTTATATGATTCAATGTTAGAAATATCTAATTATTAAATGAAATTAGAGGTATATAATTAATAAATTCCTAATTTTATTTTTAAAATATTTCAATCTTTATTTGTGGTTTACTTCTAATATTAATTTAATTCATTTTTACAAATGGGGACGTTTGTGATATTCAGCAATTGATTGGCTCAGAGAACTGACAATATTGCTTTTGGAAGACATGTTTGAAATCACTGTTATAATGTACGAATGGACGGTTTTATATAGAACTACCTAATGCCCCTGCCTTCGAACGGTGCAATTTTAGTTAGAGGTTAGTAACTAACCAAGTAGGTATTGGAAAATGCCCTGCCTTTCTATTATATATACTTAGCCAAGTACAACAATTGATATAGTATGAAAAAAAATTATATCTGTATTTCTTAGAGCAATCATTAAGGAAGGCTTTGCACTAATTAACATAACGCTACAACTACTAAAAGCCAAGCTATATTGGTAAAAGTTTCAAAAACGGGCATTTTTATATTATCTTTACTAATATTATAAAAGCGAAAGTGAGTTTGTTTGTCACTTTGTTATGCTTTCACGCCTACACCACTGAATCGATTATGATGAATTTTGACATGGAGATATATAGAAACCTGGAGACGGTGATAGACTACTTTACGCGCGAAAAGTTTATTAGAAGTTGAGTAGAGAGAATATAAACTTAGTTTGAAACATTTTATTGTGTCGTCCGATTTGTTTGACAAAATCAATCGTAACGCGAGCGAAGCCATAGTTAAACGCTAATTATAAAATATTTTTTATTCCCGCGCGAATGAAATCACAGACGTAGATATTCTATATGCCTAATAATAATCAAATAATGTTTTATTTCTTTTCTTCAAAATATACAGCCTTTAAGCCATATATTACTTAAAATTATAAATATATAATAAAGTTAAGGTTACTTATACACACACTTATACACTTATAACATTTTCTATACTAATTTAAAACTGTTTCATACAAGCCAAAGTTCTCAGTTTGATTATTTGCTTAGGATATAAACGTGTGTGTGTGCACGTGTGGGTATGCGTGTGCATGTGTATGTATGTGCATTTGTATGTATGTGCGTATATGCATCGAGTATTTGCAAGAAAGAGTGGTAGCATTAAGTGTGTAAGATATTTAATTAGAAAAACATAACATAGCGTTTTATTACACGGCAAAGATTAATATAGAATTTTCTTTTTTCGTTAGGAATTGTTAAAAGACAAGTTGGCTAGGAGCTCATGTTACGAAGTTTCTCATCTGGAAAAAACTCAGGTTCATTGCGGGCGTTTGACCTCATGTCGATTGACCATGTATTTTTGAACGCTTCCACGATGTCATGGTTCATTATTTTGGGCTCAGTGAGCACTCGATTAACATCAGGCGTACAATAAAATAAAATATTAATAATAATCATTGATTTCAGATATAATACATTCATTATAGTTAGTAGTACATGAGCTAATTGTATAAGTTGTTGGCATTTTTTTCTACTGAATTATAAGCCGCCTGTAACCAAATCAAACGGAATCTGTATTATTATATATTTATTTAGGTATATTTGTTTACATAGTAGTTAAACATTTACATGTACAATAGTTATTAGATGACTTACAGAGAGTGGTGTCAATTCCAGACATTACGTTCGCTCACATATTGATCCACCCTATAACAGCCTTTTACAATATAACGTGGACAAGAACCCAAGCCAATATTGGGTTTCTCATACCGTTTGTTTGAATATCTGTTATTCCCTTAATTGACCACATGTTTTATGTTATTTAGGTGCACGATGCCACGCGTCATGAAATGCCTCGTTTACATCGGTATAGCCGCTTTCCTACACCAACTGCCCAGGTTCTTCGACCGGCGTTATATGCCGCACGTCACCTTCTGGCATGGACGCTTAGAAGAAGTCTGCAGGGTGAGTATTATTCTATAATTGATATGAAGCAAAGTTAAGTAATTGAAAATCTTATATTTGGTCTAGAACGGGGCAATATTTACTAATACATTTGTCAGGACTCTCTCATAGATTTCTTGATAACGGTATGTCTTTAACAGTAAATTGAGGACTATGGTAAAACACTATAGAATTGATTCTATCGCAGTGACTCTCTTTTGGTTTGTCACATTTAGGTTTAACCAGTGTATGGTGATTCATATGGAATTGCGAGTAGTTTACAGGTTGACCAAGAATGAGCTTCTACTGTATTCTTCAGCATTGTTTTTGGACTCTACTGTACAAAACATTTTATAGTAAAGGTTTAGCGTTATGAGCATAATCTCACTTGTTCTTAAGCGAGTATGTGTCCCATGGGTGGACACGCGTGGAGAGGCTGGCTCTCATTTACAACTGCCGGAACACACCTATAGGTGTTTTAAGGCCGATTTTGAACTTGAAGGTAGTAACTAGCCAGGTGAGTATTACGAAAAGCCCTACCACCATTCTATGGTTTTATCTCGATGTTTTCCTTCACTGAAAGCTCAAGCTCATTGTAAACAGACTCGAACTCACATCCCTTCACGCGGTGTACGTATACATAATCCTACTATAGGTCAGTGGTAGTGTGTACGGACTCCGCATCAAAGTACGTGAATTCGAATCCACCTACAATGAGCTTAAGCTTTCGGTGAAGGAAAACATCGTGAGGAAATCATAGCATAGTTGTAGAAGTTTTTATAATTCCCAAAACAAAAATATAGAGCTGCGCCAAAACCTCCAAGAAGTAGTTCGCAATATTTGTAATAATTCCTTTTTTGTTGTTGTTTCAGATCGAAATGGCTTCATGGGTGCACACCTTATCTCTGGACGCTTATTTCATTACGTACTACGGATTCCGAGTTCTCTTTGTTAATTTAATTCCCTGCACCTCGCTGGTGGTCTTAAACGTTCTTCTGTTCAGAGCGATGCGTACAGCTCAGATCAACCGCCAGAAACTATTCAAGGAGAATCGCAAATCCGAATGCAAAAGACTTAGAGATTCGAACTGCACTACCCTGATGTTAATCGTGGTCGTAACCGTGTTCCTCATGGTCGAAATACCCGTAGCGGTTGTGACAATCCTCCACATAATATCCAGCACTATAGTCGAAATCCTCGACTACCACATCGCGAACATTTTGATACTTGTAACGAATTTCTTTATAATCGTGTCGTATCCTATCAACTTTGCTATTTATTGCGGCATGTCGCGTCAATTCAGAGAGACATTTAAGGAGCTTTTTATAAGGGGTGCGGTTACGAGCAGGAAGAATGGCGGTTCGAGTAGATATTCTTTGGTCAACGGGCCCAGGACTTGCACGAATGAAACTGTGCTGTAAATGACGCTATAATAACAACAATTATAATGCATTTTTACGGATTACCCACAATATACTGAAGTAATTTTTGTCATGTACAGTTTAAACTCCTTACAATTTATTTTTTAATTATCTACATTATTTTTTTAAATGTTAACGTAATGGTATTAATCTCATCTGACCTTAAGTGACGATAGGGCCCAAGTCGGTAGACACGCTAAACCTATAAATGTACAGACTCTCAAGTGCAACTGCCAGAACACACGTATTGGAATTTGGTGGTAGATTTTCATTTAAGGGTGGTAGTTAATCAGGCTGTCATTAGAAAAGGCCCTACCACTATGTTACGATTTCCTCACGATGTTTTCCTTCACCGAAAGCTCAAACTCATTGAAGATGGATTCGAACTCGCGTCCCATGACACGGAGCGCGTACACACTGCCACTGAGCTACCATCACTTCTACGAAGACAAATACAATCAAAGGTATCTTTATTCCATTTAGTCCCTTATGAACGTCAAAACTACTACCGGTTCGGAAAGTAACACAGTCATCGAGAAGAACCGGCAAGAAACTCGGTATGCATGTTGTTTATCTTTTTAGGTACTTTCTTTAATAAATAATGGTTTAATGTGTGTATGTATAATAGTTATTAAAATATGCACAGCTAGGAATGTTTTTTCTAGACATTCCCTAGCTCACATAGTGATCCACCATATGACTGCCTTTTAACATCAAACCCCGTTTAATCAATTTTAGTTTCACGCGAACGAAGTCACACGCACAGCTAGTGTGGGTATAAAGTAATCCGAAAATATGTATTATAAAATAATATAGTAACTAAAAGTGAACTAAATAACAAAGATCAGTTTTTATGTGATATATTTGTACATATAAAAAAATATGACTGTAGTTTGTAAGCTTGTAAGGATTTCTAGGTAATTTGGTTTTTCGGACGTTACCAACATATCAAAGAGCATTGATGATTTGATATTTAAAACATCTATCCCGAGTAAAAGATTTGTAATTAATTTGCAAAACAAAACGAAAACATGTTTTATTTAAAACTTACACGCAACAAACGCAACGAAATTAATTTATAATCGCATTCATTCTGTATTGTAAAAATAATTACTTTTGCATAATATTCATTATATCTAAATATAAATGTAGTTTATATAAACAATTCTTTAAACTTCATATTTTGTATATATTTAATACGATAATTAAAAAAATTATGATATATTTAATGGTAGACTATGTGAAAATATGATACTTTTGCTTGACTTTGCGGTGACCGGATCATAAATAATAGAATAATTTTCTTAATTAATCTACAATCCATTCTCATTTACGATTTGCTGACCGCATTGCCTTTTAAATGGTTGAGCCCCCATTTAGTAAAAGTATCTCATTAAAGTTGTAAATAAATTACATCGAGTTGTAATACAATTTAAAATAATTTCAGTGTGCTTAGATGTTAAATAAAGTTTATAAATCTTATAAAATGTAAAATACTTTATTCAATATTATGAATAAAACTTAATAAAATGTAGATCAGTGTGTATAAAAATAGATATAAATAAATAAAAAGGTACTAAATATTTAAATTATATCGATGTTTATAAAAATGCTTTTATATTTCATTTCTAAGCGGATACGCATAAAAAAGGAACAGTTATTCAGTGCACGTGTACTCAGTAATAACATGATTTCTTTTATAATGGATATAATGGACCACACCGTTTTATGAAACGGCATTTTAGGTGCATATAAGTTAATAAAACATTGTAAATGAATCAGTTGTTTTATTTCTTTTTGACCAATCCTTTATAACAGTGTTAGGTCAGGTTAGGTTATTTTACCATTTATGTATTTAATATAGTTTATAGGTTAAGCGTCTGACCACACCCTCACTTGATGTTAAGTGTTGGTGGACACGCTAAGCCTAGTGTGGTGGGACTGGCTCTCAAATGCAATTGCTAGAACAGCAATTTGTATTTGGCGGCTGAATTTCCACTTGAGGCTGGTAGCATAGATGGTAGCATGATGGGTATTAGGAAAAACCCTACCATCGTGTTATAGTTTCATCAGGATGATTTTCTTTACTGTAAGCTCAAACTCATTGAAGGTATACGAGCTCAAGTCCGTTAACGATGTGTCGTATATTCTACCACTAAGCCATCAATGTTTCAGAGTTGATGTCAATTAATGTTTTTTTTTTTTTTTTCAAAACTCATAAGCTACGTTCATTTGTTAGTTTCTTTATATATTTTTCTTTATCTTTTTATTTATAACTATGTAAAATAGAACCAACGACAGTTATATAAAAAAACAAAGTAGAAAGATAAAATAAAGGAGTGAAGACCAAATACGTATGAACACATTGACAAAGCTTTACAATACTAACAATATTACAAAGTTATTTTTTTTAGGTTTATCGTTATGGTCATTATCACACCTAATCTTGAATAACGATATGCCCCAAGTTTATAGACACGCTAAACCTGTAGGGGGACTGGTTCTCAAGTGCAACTGCCGAAACACATATTGGTATTTGGCGGCAGATTTTCAACTTGAATGTGGTAGCTAGGCCGGTGGGCATTAGAAAATGCCCTACCATTATGCTATGGTTTTCTCACGATATTATTCTTCACCGGCAGCTCAAGCTCATTGTAAATAGATTCGAACTCAGTCCCTTAACGTGATGCCCATACAAACTACGACTAAGCTATCAGCGCTTCTAAAATAGATGTAAAATTAAAGATTGAACATTTATATATTGTGTTTTATACTTCATAAGCTTAGGTTCTTCCTGAACAGTGAACTGAAATCAACCGTCACGCTCGAGTTGATGACGCTGAATCGGAGTTACTCAGCTGGACTCAACATCAAGCGCACCTGGCTCCAGAGAAACTGAGACCTGTATACTCTGGTTTTCGATGGATAGAGAAAATTTTTATGGAAGGGGAGGCGTAGATTCATTTTCCCACGATAATAAAATCCTAAAATCCCTTATTAGTCACAGGAATTGAGTTATATTTTACAAAGCATTATAAAGTCGTAAATAAAAAAACATTCATAACAGCGCTCACCCGCAAAGAGTTTTACGCTGTGCATAAATTGGAACAAATTGTCATACGGAGTTTTACGATCGCTGGCCCCGATATTCACGGTTTTTCATTATTACCATCCGTCCATTTTTATAGGTAATAAAGTAATAAGGTAATATCGTAAACATACGAAGTAAGTGTTCGCAAATATTTGCCTCGCACAATGGGCTGTATAAGTCATTCGGTATTTATTAAATGGTAAATGGTACTATAAACTTGCAATGAACAATCTTAGCTCATTGGCTTCCGTTGTTTTCATTTAATATTTTAACCCTTAGTAAAGTAATTTAAAACTTTACATTGTGCCCACAATCTCACCTGATGTAAAGTGATGATATGGTAAGATGGTACATGCTAAACCTAGTGTAGAGACTGGCTGTCAAGTGCAAATGCTGGAAGACACTTATAAGTATTTGACGGTAGCTTTTTTGGGTGGCACCGAGCCTTGCGGACATCAGAAAAAGCAAAACCACCATGCTATGGTTTCATCGCAATGTTTTACTTCCACTGAAAGCTAAAAATCCTTTGAAGCGGCGTCCATACATGTAGTACTGAGCTATCATTCTTTCATACTACTTCAAAAATACTTATGTTGTAAACTAAATATCAGATGAATACCTTTATTTAACGAAATTTAGATTGAATAATGTAGATTTAGCATTTGAGATAATCTCATCTGATCTTAAATGATATTACTAACACACGCTAAACCTGTGGTGGGACTGGCTCCTAAGTGCAGCTGCCAGAATATACCTATTGGTATGTGGTGGTAGATTATCCACTTAAGCATGGTAGCTAGCCAGACAGGCATTAGAAAAAGCCCTACCAACTTGCTATGGTTTCCTTACTATGTTTTCCTTCCCCAAAAGCTCATTGTAGGTGGATTCGAACCCACGTCTCTTGAGGATGCGTCCGTACACACTACCACTGAGCTATTATCGCTTCTTTAAAAGCCCACTTCAGTATAATGAATACTGAGCAATGAAATGTAAAATCCATAAAATTATAAAGACATAAAACCGTGTTCAGTACAGCGATACCGTTATTTTAATGGCAGTTTCATTAAATTGGTCTATAATAATTAAATTCTAGGACACGCATTAAATGTTTGAAGAAGCCTTATCCGTATACTCTTTACACATTTACAAAAGCAAAGATACTGGTAAAGTATACGTAACTTGTGGTATAAGTAGTAACGATAAGTTTTCGTAATTTGGTATTATAACTTTGCCCTCCCAGTATATTCTTGATAATATAATGTATGTCCGCAATAACTCAGAAAAGCCAGATTTCATAAAAGACCGACATAATTTAAAAACTAGAAATCCTGACTAACCAACTATTTCAAACACAATATTACTGTAACAGTTTCTTAGGTAGTAGTGATATGTTTTACAATAAAGTGCCAAAGCACATTACTGAATTGCCGGACGGTAAGTTCACGAACCATGTCAAGCAGGTTTTGTTGTCACAAGGTTATTATAGGGTGGATCAATATATGAGCGAGCGTGATGTCTGGAGTTGAGACCTCTCTCTGTACATTCGCTAATAATAGTTTTAAACTATTATGTAAAAAATGAACCTACAAAGATGCAGATCGAGTTTTTAGCCGGTTCGGTTTTTTTATGGAATAGCGGGTAAACGTGTCACCTCATGGTAAGTAAGCACCGCCGCCCATGGACACCTACATTACCAGAAGAATTTCGATAACTGCGTTACTTTCCAAATCGGTGGTAGTTTTGACGTTCATAAACGCCTTTTTAGGGCCTAAATCTAATATATATTTTTATTTAATTAGAATCTTATTGATAATTAGTAACTTTTAAAATTAAAATCATTATCATTAGTCACGTATTCATATCTAACGAAACTCCCAGCAATAATTGTATTATACCTATCAATATGGTTGATTTATTCATTAAAACATAGGATAAATTGCGCAAGCTCAGAATAAAACATAAATAAATCATTATCATTGTTGAAAACATATGAATAATGTTGAGACAAGCGGAGCCGCGTATTTGAGTACTTTTCGTGTAGATATTTTTCCTAGGACTATTTAAAAATAAAATGAAAATAAAAGTACCTCACGTGACATGGTTTGCTGTAGTACGTTTTGGTGCGCCGTTTACTGCAATATTAGGTTTTATTTGATTTTTGAACTTAAGTAGGCAAAAGTAACTTTATTAACAGTGCAATGTAACGTGTTTGATAATATCATATTTCTTTGTAAAAATATTGATAGTTTAAAGAGAGCAGTCAATTTCATAGTTGTAATACTAGAAACAGACATCATCTTACTCTGATCCAAACAAAGCTAACAAAACTACAGAAATCATTTACAGAACAGTGTATCCAATTCTATAATAAAATCCCTAACGAAATACGTGAACTAAAACAGTTTCATATAATTGTAAAACAAAAACTTGTTAAAGAGAACGTATTCTACAATTGCAGATTATTTAGCAGATAAACATGCGAGGGATTAAATTATTATTAATATTTTTTAGTTTGGACAATAGTATATGATACATGACAAATAAATCGCTGAAGAGTTTCTCTCGTCGTATCTTCTCTTCCGTAACGCCATATTTTTTCCGAAACGGTAATAGATTTTTGCTTTAAGAAAAGTGATATTATTATCCTACTTTAGAGAACTAAACGATTTGATTTAATGGTCTATAAGCATGTGCACGGTGTTGATATTATAATCGTGACTGAGTTCAATTTCGTTCGTTATGTCCATAATCTCACCTGCTCTTAAATGACGATACGGCCCACGTTGGTAGATACGCTAAACCTGTGGGGGGACTGGCTCTCAAGTGCAACTGCCGGAAAATACCTATTGGTATTTGGCGACAGATTTTCAACTTAAGGATGGTAGCTAGCTAGATAGGCTTCAGAAAAAGCCCTATCATGGTTTCCTCGCGATGTTTTCCTTCACCGAAAGCTCAAGCTCATTGTAGATGGTTGGATTCGAACTCACGTCCCTTGACGCAAAGTCGTACACACTACCACTGAGCTGTCATCGCTTCCATCCTTTTTAATATAATATTGATTTTTGCAAATGGTTACCTTCGCCTATGGACAGCCGCAACACCAGGGGTATTACCATCATATTGCCGACTCTGGAGACCGTATTTTAATCCCTTTTTGAAGAACCCAATATCAGAGTTCTGGAGTAAAATTGTGCTGAGTAAATGACTTCACAGATCTAACGTACGTGACAAGAAGATTCTACTGAACATAACTGTTGTCACAGTATGAACAGGCGTAGAAACTGATTTCAATGAAATTATTTATCAATTTTTTTTTTTTGTGTACCTCGATCCACAAAGCATATCAAAGACACGACATTGACGTTTTTACAGAAGTCGCCCTTAAAATTAAATCGTCTATTATGTTTACATTTACAGAAAATCTCGAATTATGGATAACCATAAAAAAACTACCAAAAATAAGTTACACAAAACGACTAGAAATAAACTAAATAAACGCACATAAATAAGTAATATATATTTTATTTCATATAATAAAAACCAATTATTTACCATTTGATATAAAAATTCAATCACGCATTACGCCCGACGCACATACAAGCGGAATGGGGCAATAAATACATTCCCGTAGGTTTATGTCCCCATAATGAAACGAGCCCTAATATACGGGCCGAGCCTAACTTTGTTTTTGCTCCGTATGTTATTAATATTGCGTTTTCACGTATATATCACGTTATTAATATATTTATAAGGCATTGGAGTTGTTCTATTGTATTTTAATAACGAGAATTGTTTTAGAGAGAAACGAGAATTAGTAGACTTCATGGAAATCACTTAACAATTTTAGACCGTTATTGTGGTTTTATTTGTGGAGTTTACTCGTTTTCCCGCGGTATGAAAATGAATGAGGAGTAAATCATAGTAAAACTTTAATTAACGTTGATTATTGAAATAATGAAATAATGAAAATAAAATAATTTCGTGACCACGAAGGCTGAAAAGCTTTCGAAACGTCGGGATCAAAATTTAATAAATAACCGCGATAAAATCCGTTTAAATTAGTTTTATTTCAATGAATAATATTCGCGTAAACCTAAGAAATCATAACGTTGATTAGTTAAACCCTAACTAAAAGTGAGGCATTACGTTCCTTTGCGCAACGTACTTTGACCTTTCACTTCGAAGTTATGTATGTGTGTATACTTATTATTATGTGAAATAATATGAATAAATATTTAGATATGCTTTGACTATTTTTTAGATGCTTTCATTTACCCTCTCTTACAAAATCTGCACAATAATAATTCTGAAGGAGACTGACACAGATACTTTTTTCAATAGTTTTGCTACTCTTCGTGGTAGCATGATTTTAAATAGTCTAAAGCCTTCCTCAATAATTGTCCTATCAAATACAACAAGAAACGAACAAATAATCAAACAAACTTTTAAAATTTTGTTATATGAATATATATAACTTAGATAACGAACAAAACGATGAGATTATATGAACATAATAAATCAAAAATCGCTTTAACACAATTTATAAATTACTTCCTAATGAGGCGGATTTTGTTCTGTCCATTCTCTTAGTAAATTTTATTATAGTAGTATTTTTAGTATGTACTCAAAAATCTCAATAAACGTTACAATAAAAAAAAACAACGATATCACGTAGGGGATGAACTTACAACTTCCGTTTACTACATGTAGTAATCTGTATTATCAACTACCCTAGATCTTACTGATTTCAAGTATATAGTATTATTAAGTTTTCACATTAACAAGTAGTAGACGTCTTATGTAATATTGAAACATGTGTTTTTTTTTTTTTTAATAAGGAGTCTATTCTATATGCTCAATTTTAAGTCAACAAGTGAATATTAATTTCTTCTCCTATACAAACTTTGCCACTACCGTTGATCCCTTCAAGGTTTAAACTTTGAAATGTCGATTCCTAATGAGCCTTAAAACCGTAGACCTCTTGTAAGTTGGAAAATGCTAGGCAATATAGGAATATGATAGGAAGTATTAACTACATTTCATGTTTCTAACTATTCAATAGTTTTGGGTATGCGTTGATTAGTCAGTCAACCAACTTCTTTATATATATAGACTAGATTTGCTTGCGTCTTCGTGTGCGTAGAATTAAAAATTATTTAACAATTTTTGCCTATTTTTATGACTTTTGTCAATGCAGCTGTGCTCCTTTTGATGGTAGCGTGATATTAAATAGCCCTTCTCAATTATTGTTCTATGAAATACAAAAATAACTTTTGAAATCCGATTCGTTGTTCAAGAGATCAGGGCGTTTAAATTAATTTAAGCAATGATTTAAATGTATATTAATTACACAAGATCAGGCAACTAGGAACGACATATAGAAACCAGAAGCATTGAGCTAAGATCTTATACCTTCGCTTTGACTATATTCTGCCATGAAGGATAGATCATCCGGATACTATCGATCCTCGGGATAGAAGCGCTCAAGTGACTCTGCTCGCGTGATACAGTGACACTCTACATCACTGAGAGTACATCATCACAACGCATACCATTCGTACACACCTACATATTAAGTACACGGTTCTGTAAGGCACCCCCGCTGCCCTTGCGTGGTTTGCACGATGTTATTGTTAGGACCACTAAACTTAGTATGTTAGGACCTGTTGGTTGGTTAGGATCGCAAATCTTTGTTCGTTTTCCGGCAGTAGCCCAAGCCGAGGTTCTGCCATTCTGGCACCCTTGCCCTCGCTGCCTCGGGGCTGAGTGTTCCTAGCACTCGCCCCAAAAAATTCAGTGAAGCTGTCAAAGCCCTTACAAAAAAAAATCTACCAAGATGTGAGTTTAAGTCTCGTACGGGGTAATTATTTCCACAAATTATTGTTCTGAGTTTGTTCCTTTGTAGCCGCTAATTGTGTTTATAAGGTAATTCACACTTGCTATTGCTAAACTTCCCTACAGATGCAGATTCTATAATAAAAAAGAATTGATGCCACCAAAGAATATTATAAAAATGTTAACAAGGAATTAATAAAAATGTTATATTTTGAGAAAAGAACCTTAATACCAGTCAGGCTTTCGTTGACGAATTAAACCAACATCGCTCCAGAGCGACTGATAATTCTATTAAAAATCATTACTATTCTTTATTAATATTATAGAGTTGTTTGTTTGTTGCACTTTCACGCTTAGCGCTGAATAGATTTTGATGAATTTTTGTATAGAGATAGATGGATTCGTGGAGACAGTGTTAGACCAGCTTTTTTCTCGAAAACTAATAGGTAGTGGGGCAGAGCGAGATATAAACTTTATATAAAGCTTTATATTGCGACATCCGATTTGTTTCAAACTTTTTTATATTGTTTATAAAACGTTTGTTTTATAATTTGGGGTAAGTTCATATCTACTTGTATTAACCAACGACTTGAAATAAATATCTTAATAGCATTCGAAAGAAGTATTATATGTATATCGATCGACAACCAGAATTGATTAACAAAATCAATATTAAGGCAAACAGTGTTGCCGGTGAAATCCAGTGCCAAAGAATTGTTAGAATTTTTGAAATATTATATTCTACTTTCTATCGCGTATTTACTCAACGGAATGAACCTTGTTACCGGGAAATGAACGGAATTAAATATTAATTAATTTTAAGTCCGGCTTCGTGAGCTTATTATCAACTTTGACTATGCAATTTCCCGTTTTTTATCATGCTATAATAAACGTTACAATTTTACGAAAACCAGTTATTATATAAATAACAAAACAGTATCTGTACATATTAAAATATAAAAAAAATACACAACACATTATATTAGCGTATTCATAATCTAAAGCGATGATGGCTCAGTTGGTAATGGGTACGGACGCCGCGTCATTAGACATGAGTTTGAATCCCTGTAATGACGTGCGCTTTCGGTGCAGGAAAACATGGTGATGAAACCCAAGCATGGTGGTAGGACTTTTTCTAATATCCTCTTGGTTAGCTACCACCCTCAAGCTGAAAATCCGTCGAGATATACCTATAGGTGTGTTCCTTTTGTAGGTTGTCTGTAGTCGCTCCACTAGGCTTATCGTGTCTACCATGTTGGACATATTGTCACAACTTCAGGTGAGATTGTGCTCATAATGTATAAAATATTTAAAAATGAACATTTCTTCCCACCGCAATGTACTAAACTGTATCCTGTCTAGTTTTTGGTACAATAGTTATGTCGGTAAAATGTAGCTGGAAAAGTGACGAGCAAATATTATGTCATTTTTAAATATTGTAATAAAATTTACTCCAACGTGCCTATAAAAGTTGCACTGCGATCAATAAGGACGGAAATAAATTTAGGTAAACACACATGTATTTAAATAGTAAAGGCAGCAAACAATAATAATTATAGAATTGATGGCAGAATCATTTTTCTTAAAATTATAGCAGAGATTTTATTTAACCTTTTCATCTCATCTTTGACGTAAGCGTCTTTCAGGAATTTCCACAAATTTATACCTCTTCCATCTACCTCCCTCCCGCTATCTTTTCTATCGTCTTGCCTATACCACCTTTTTTCATCTTCCTAACTCTAGGATAATATTCTATAAATTCTTTCGCACAATTTTCTATATTTTGTAAAAATGAAAAACACGCAAACAAAGTTGTGCAAATTTGAACATTGGTTTTAAATTGCTGTATACTCAACACGAACTTCTTATTGTTTTAGGACTTTCACACTAGTGTATAAATCAGTCCCTTCTAAATTTAATTTAATATTATTCTATAGATTTAACGCTTGGTTACAATTTTATGTTAAGTGACGATAAGGACCAAATAAGCTTAATCAGGAAATGGCTCTTGAGTGCAGTCATTGAAATAGATTTTTAACATAGAAACAATAGGTAGATAGTTCTTAACAATTCTTGGATTTACCGCTCGGGGACCGGATCCATTGGCTGATAGAGTGGGATATTCCGAGCAAATCTCCACTCTTGTGGTACAGGTATAGGTTTTAGAAGCCCCTTTCCGACGTTAATCAACACTCACCTTCACTACTCGTATTTCTCTATCTCTCACTTAGCTTTATAGGCACGTTCTAGTATAAAACCTACTACAGTCCTAGACAGGCCAAGACCTTTTAGAAGATTATAAAGAGACTTTACTAGTACACCTCTAGCTCCCACTTGAACTGCATAGTAATCAACCATTAAGTGCTATAGATAATATCACGATGTTTTCAGAATATCATTATAAGAATTCTAAGTACCTTTAGGTGTGTTCCGACAGTTGCCATAGCGTGTCCACTATCTTGGGCCGCATCGTCACTTAACATCAGGTGTGATTTGAAACAACAAAAACCAATAAAGCATAAAGCATAAAGAAAAGGTCACACCCATCATTGCAGCGTCCGTACACGATACAACAGAACCTGCAGTTTCTACATTAATAAAATACAATAAATTCTACCGTTTGCGGAGAGTTTAAAAATGCTTGTGAATCAAAACTCTAAGTATAAATAAGTACAGCAAAATCCACTCACTAATAAAGGTTAATATGCTAATATATATGTCGGTAATTGCGATGAGCTAAGTTTTAACTGAAGTCTGAAAGCATACTTAGCGAACAATTACTAATCCGGAGCATAAATTCAAACTAATCCCGTAGAGTGTCCCGTTCATTTGCAAACAAATTAGTTCACATATTGTCTAGCTTCAGACTGTTAACGAGTAGTTTTATACCTACGTCAATATTATAAATTGACTACAAATTGTATTATTACATGAACATTCGGTGTATTAAATTTAACAACACTATCTCCTGAGTTGGGTCAATTCTGCATTATGTAATTTTGTTGTTAGGGATCGTCTATTAATCACCTGAGTCACGCAAGGAGGAGAGGTTTCGAAAAAATTATCAAATATCATAAGATGATAGCTTAGTGGTATCGTGTAGGAACGCTGCATCAAGGGACGTGAGTTCTAATCCACCTACAATGAGCTTTTGAGGAAGGAAAACATAGTGAGGAAACCATAGCAAGTTGGTAGGGCTTTTTCTAATGCCTGTCTGGCTAACTACCACGCTTAAGTGGAAAATCTACCACCAAATACCAATAGGTATATTATGGCAGCTGCACTTGAGAGCCAGTCCCACCACAGGTTTAGCGTGTGTTAGTAATGGCATTTAAGATCAGGTGAGATTATGGCCATAACGCTAAACCTACATTGTTCAATCTTAATTTGATTAGGCCATACTGTGTACAGAAAAATAATCCATATAGACAAATATCTGAATGGTGAATCTCACCACCATCCAAAGCAGTTAGCTACCGTGGGTAAATCTTTGTTTCAGAGAGCACAAAGAATCTGTGACGAGGAACATCTGGCCGCTGAGCTGCGACTTGTCAAGCAAGTACTGCCAGATAACAAGCTTCAAATTCCACGCCGCCGTCACGGAAACCGAGTGAAACCAGCCACAGTAGAACGTGTACCTGTTGTGTTACCTTTTGTAAGAGGGGTCACAGACAAGATTCGCTATGTAGTGAAGCGTGCTTCAATTAAAACTTACTTCAAGCCGCCCAAGAAGATTAGTCCAGATAGATAAGAAAGAAGATAAGTTTTTACCACCAGTCAAGTGTTATATACCTCTACAAGAACAGGGCGTATACAAAATCGAATGTGACTGTGGCCTCTCCTATATCGGCCAAACTAAAAGAAATATAGGGACCCGCGTAAAAGAACATATAGCTGACGTTAAACACCGACGCTCTACGAAGTCTGCAGTTGCTGAACATTCAGAAGAAGGCTCCAAACATTATCTTAGATTCGAAAAGCCACAAATCCTTGCCACCGATTCCTACCTAGGATAATTCGTGAGGCTATTGAAATTAAAAAACATCCAAATTTCAATAGAGAAAATGGTTGGAAGCTAACACAAGCCTGGGATCCGATTATACATTTAATTAAATCGGGGCCCAAAAGACCAATTTCCAGACCTCAAGACACTGTGAGCTCTTTCTGCGTAGATCGGAACTCTGTGAATAACAAAATCAAATTGAAGGTAGACAGTAACATGAACTTTTCTGGACAACCTACACCTCAGTCCGCCCCGTGACCACGTAGGCTGAAAAACTTTCGAAACGTCGGGATCAAAATTAATAAATAACCGCGATAAAATCCGTTTAAATTAGTTTTATTTCGATGTACCCATTTTATTTTTTGTTAAATGCATGTAACCTGGACTCGCAGTTACCATTTTTTTAAGACACTACTACAACAAATACACTGGGTACTAAGTAGGGATGGAGTTAGTTCAAAACCTCACCACGTATCACCAAGAGGGAGGTAGGGTTAAAAAACTGCCATAATCATCGCCTAATTAGTGGACGATCTCTTAGATACCGTTCTGTACTTGGAAATTACTTCTAAATATCTAATAGTACTTAAGCTAGGCCAAGCATCTTCATTGAGGCATTTTAAGGCTTAGTTATATCATCATCTATGAACGCACCATTATGTGATACGGTCATGGATGTGAGAATACCTTTTTCGATACGATTGTATGGGCCATGTAGGTTTTTTGACAGTATAAAAAAGAAATATATGTACCTATAGTATATTTTTATTATCATTTATTATATCAATGCCACTCTCTATCGTTTCAGTATACTTTAAATATAAGGTAACTGTAAAGTTGTCTTTTTTAATATCACTTTTGAAGCGATGATAGGTCAGTTGGTATTGTGTACGGACGCCGCGTCAATGGAAGTGAGTTCGATTCCACCTGTAATGAGCTTGAGCTTTCGGTGAAGGAAAACATCATGATGAATTCATAGCATGGTCATAGGGCTTTTCCCATCGCCCGCCTGGCTAGCTACCAACCTCGAGTGTCTGTCGTCTTTCTTTCGCAGTTTCTTCCAGAACGCCATATTGTTTCCGAAACGATAGTAGATTTTTGACTTCAAACAAGTTATATTGTCACAAGTGCAACTGTTAGAACACACATATTGGTTTTAGAGGCAGTTTTTTAACTTAATCATTACCTTATGATATTTTCCTTCACTTAAAGCTCAAACTCATTGTAGGTATTTATATTTTATCTCTCTCTCTTTCTCTCGGTCTCTGAACAAGTCGCTTTTTGTACCCTGCCTTGCGTAAACGTTACATATAAAATTTGATCTTACATTCAACTCTCATCGAAAGTGTAAGTTCGAAATTGACAATAGTTATCCGTACAAATTGCTCGATGATCCCAAACGAAACGGAAAATAAACCTGTCAATGTAAATCGTATTCAAATTGGATATAAACCGATCCTGGTTTATGTCCATATTCTACGGTAATACGTCATAACAAACTTCGGTTAGTCTACGATTAGGGTTGGCAACTATGAAAGACAAATTTACTCGTATGTGCTAAACAATGCATTGAAAGTAAATCCCATATCGCCGCAAAGTAAATCTCGACTTTTAATATCAACCATCGGACGAAACATCGACTGAGACCAATGTAAAATATGAATAATATGATAAATTTTGCTCGCATTATCCATACATCATATATTGTATTGCTAAGTGCGCAGAGAAACAAAGTATATACTTCCTATGTAACTCGCATTCACTTCTTTGTTATATAAAAATACATCAGTATAAAATAAAAATAATGCTCTTAAACTTGGTAATTGTTTTTTGTTGTCATAAATATAGATTTTCCTTCATACTTTCGGCCCTTACATTTGGAATTTAATGGCATCCTGTTCAAATCAAATCAAATAAAAAATCTTTTTCAATTTAGGTCCTAAAAGGCGCTATTAACGTCAAAACTACTACACATGTTTAGATCGCTTGTTCAATGTGAAATAATATATTGCTCGCTTAGTGGAACTGCTCTGTGGAACCAGCTGTCGCCGGCGGTCTTTCCGAACCGTTACGACTTGGGTACCTTCAAGAAGAGAGCGTATTCCTTCCTTAAAGGCCGGCAACGCACTTGCGAGCCCTCTGGTTTTGCAGGTGTTCATGGGCGGTGGTGATCACTTTCCATCAGGTGAGCCTCCTGCCCGTTTGCCCCCTATTCCATAAAAAAAAAAAAAGTTAATATTAGCTTTGTAATATCAACCGCGGTGCATACCCATGTCTAGAAAGTTTTAACGACCAATAAAATTTGTCCGGTATTTTTCCTTAGTTATCCGGAACCCAGTCCTACGCGCCTATATCTGTCGGAGTGGAAGCGAAAACGGAAGTCTTAGTACGGTACCCTTGTATGGTTACCAGGTAGCACAGACTTATGGAAAATAAATCACATGACTTTTAACTTGGTAATTATTCCCTTTTACTAATTTTCTTGTTTTATTTGTTTCAAACATAATAACAAGTTATGGTGTTATCAATAGAAAACACTTTTTCATATATATGCTCGCCACAAATTTCTGAAAAATTTGAAAATGTAGTCATAATTCGACCGCCGGATGAATGAATACTATGGTACAGAAATGTATCAAAAAAGCATTAAATAATAGTTGAAAAATTCATTAAAAAAATATATTTACTTAACATTTCTATTCTCAAAAGGTAACCATAGGAATAAATACGTTTTCTTTTACAAAATCGTCAGAGCCATCTTGTACGTGGTTGACATAAAACGGAACATTACGTCTCTCACGTGCCATTTCCGGAACTCCTCTTCCGTGTCGTTGTAGGGAATTTCGGCTTCAGTAAAACGGTTGGAAGCCCTAATCGTGACCCACATTTATAGTACTGACGTATTGCCGATGAAACTTGCAGCGTTGACCGTGCCGACATTTAACTGCAGCTTCGAAGTACGAAGTTTGTCGAACGTCTTAGTAAATTGTTTCCCAAATACATTTAACTACAACACGTATTACACCCTTCATTGACATTGTTACTAGCTTTTCTCTATGGCTCCTCTCGCATTAGTATTGATTTTCCAACCTATTCTATTAATCGATCGATACAGATTTTTTACCAAATCCTATTAAATTATTTTCGTATTTCAGGATGTCAAAAATATTTACAGGTAAATATGAATTTACCCAAAATTCGAAATTATAAGCCATTATTCTCTAAAGTTTGAAGCAAATCGGATAATGCAATATACAGTTTATACAAAGTTTGTTCATTTCGTTAACCCAATCCCTATGAGTTTCTCACGAGAAAAAGTAATAATATATCTTGGTAGATAGAATATCCATTAAAAGGTCAAAAAAGTTCACTTCTCAATAATTTCTGCTTTTATATGCAATTTCATAAATATAAGTCTAAGAAAGTAATTTATTGAAGGAACCATAACATATTACACATAAACAAAATACACAATAATGGCTACAATAGTATAACTGTGTCGCAGCTAATAACGCCCACCACCAGACTATTTAATAATGTATCTGCGTTCCATAGAATTAAAAAGAATATATATATAAACAAATTGTAAATAAAGTATTTTGGAAAGTGTGAATAAAGGAAATAATACTACATATGTATGTGTGCGTTTGTGTATTCATATGGTTGTATTCATACGTAAGAATACAGAAGAGTTACAAAGGAAAATGGTATCCTATTTCTATTTTTTTATCATTTCTTTTTTGCTTCATAATTAAGTGTTATAACCCAACGACCTATCATTTCTTTACAATTACGATAGGTCAAGGGGAAAATGTTTAGTTTATAGTTTATCCTATTGTATATTAATGAACTATATTAATTTAATTGTCTTCTGGCAACAGTAACGAAATGTCTGTTCTGCGCAAATAAGAGTATTTTGATGGATCAAATGTTAGAGAAGTTTGTTGTCGCAAAACAGCTTTCAAGAGGAATGTAGCGGCTTCGTCGTTAAAACTATCTAAAGAAATTTTGTAGTAATTTTAATTCACTTTCACATAATAGATTGCCACTAATGTAATTATTACTATTAACTAATATATTTTTAATATTAATATAATAAATATCATTATAATTGAAATAATAACAGTTATAATTCAACAGATTTCGTAAGAACTTATAAACATTTTTCCAACATAAAAATAATACAGCGATAAATGACACGTTTACAATTATTAATTGTCCATAAAATCATATGTCAAAAGTTAAAAACTGCTAAATATTTCTCACAGATATATCTATTACAAGCAATTATTATAATACTATAAGTTATACTCAACATAATTATTAGAGAGTTTAAGCACGTATCCAACACACATTATCTTTGACGTCTTCCTAAGAGATTGCACTGCGGATCGATTACCGCAAAAGAAATATTAAACTGTGTTCCTACAACCGGACTTATAAAATCAGTATTCCAGACGTTTCTTCCTATTGATCGTAATTTTTTATACGAATCACTTCAAAGAGTTTAACCATTTTTCTTCAAGTTTTTTATATCTCGCTTGGGGAATGAAAGTTTCGTAAAAAGAGACAAGCGTGGGCGTCGGATCAATCATGTTTATATCTTATGTAATGGGAAGCAACAAAGATAGCGTGAACTAGTCATTATAGGTCACTACCAAGAATAGTTTCACTTTGCTAATATTAACTGCGAAATTGGAATTTTTAATTTTCTATTGCTTGTCTTCTCGGTCTTCTGACAGAAAGAAGGCAATGTAAGGCCACTATGGAGATTTTTATTATATCTGAATCTCACCAGTCGGATCTCTTATTATCCTCCATAGTCTACCAAGGGAATCCAACGAACACGTCCGTTTACCATATTTCAGACTAGCTGACCAGATGAACTTTGTACCACCTACAATCAATCTTATTAATCGAGCCTAATATATATAAGTTTCTCACAATCTTCTGTCCCGTTCACTCACTGACTTTTCATATTATGATATTTTAAAAAATCTGTTCGCTTTTTTTTATTCAAACTATGTCTTTATATTTAATTCTTGTATTTTATCTGTAATGACATTTAGAAGTCAAACATGGAGCCTAACAAATCAAAATATACGTTAACTGGAAACCTATCAACACAATATGGAACGAAGAATACTCAATATTAAAGAAGAAGAAGATAAATTAGAGGCTACTAGAATTAAAACTAAAATCACTGACATTACTTACTGCATTAAATAACTAAAATGAAGTTGGGCAGGTCATTTGATTATGGATAAATGGTTGAGAAATATAGTAGAGTGGTATCCACGACATTACAAAAGAAAGAAAGGGAGACAGCGCCGAAGACCGGAGGACGATATTAAAAGTATAGCAGGAAGAACTTGGAGAAGATAAGCAAATGACCGCGCAGTGTGGCAAACTCTAGAGGAGGCCTATGCTGGAAAGAAAGACAAACATCGCGCACCGATGTCAACCAAATAATTAAAAATATATTTATTTAATGTAGAAAGTACAAAGGATTGTTAAATAAAGGCTATTATTATTATTATGTGTTTACATAAACCAAAACAATAAAAAAATAATTATTCAATTTGGTACAGTCGTTCGTAAGTCATTTATATAATTCAGCATTTTATTTATATGTCTCTTGATAGTGTGAACCGATTGCGATGAAACAAAAACTAAATAATACTTCAAGTTGTGTACAATTTTTACGTATAAAGTTAACTACATTGGTTTTGTACATTTTACGTGATGCGTGCACAGACAAACAGATAAACAGAGACAAATTCCAAAAATGCTGAAAATGTGTTCTGCTGGTTATTTTTTAACACCATGGCTATTGTTTTTTAATGATTTATAATATTTATTTAATAATATAATATGTTCTTTAATGTTTTTGTAATTTAATATTTTCTATGTACAAAAACTACTTAAAAGTAAAAGTATTTTAAGCGGGGATAGAGGTCATCGTAAGCTGAACATAATACGTGTTTATAGATTATATTTTTAATAATAATAACATGATTTTGTGCCTTTATTTTATTTCAATGGTTTATTAGTTAAATTTATATATCTATTTGTTTTCAAAATTAACATTTTCGTAATTACTATCAGACACGTTTCAAACCACAGCTATGATTTATTTCTGGTTATTTATTATTGGTTTGGATCGTTTACGATAATGGTTAATGTATATAGGTTGTTAAATTAATTGAACCATAAATATGGTCTGGATTTTTTTTAATTTACAGTTCCGGAATTTTAATAGTAATATCACGAGGTGCCACGTACTGTTGTAATTGTGTTAATTATATTGGTCCTTGGTGGTGGATTGTGAACAGATTATTGATGGGTAGGGTGTTCTCCCAAGGAAACAGAATTTCATGTAACTTATTTATTGGCGTCGAGCGAACAAAGCAGGTCGCAAACACTTATTATTTATTTAATGACTGCAGACACTTTGTACGTATTCAATAATTTAAAAACATAATAAATTATTATAATTATAATAATTATATTATTAAAATCGAAGTACAGTATAATTTAATATTAATACTAAGTTATAAAGAGGAAAGATTTTTATTTTTGTTTATAATGAATAAACTCAATATACTGGACACATTTCAAAAATTCACTACATTATATTTGAAGTATACCAAATTGTAGAACTTGACAGCAGCAATAACTCTGAAAAGGCTCATACAGAATTTATTTTGCGGCTGTCTAAGGCCGAGGGTTGCCGCTAACCAGTCGGGCAATAATCCTACCACAAAACTGTGGCGGATCAAGAATTAAACATACATACATTACCCCTTACACCCCAGATAGCATAATTTAACCAGTTATGCTTAAATACGGCGTTTATAGATTAACTAGATTTGATTCAACTTTTTTCTTATGTATGAATTTATTAATATTTTTGGCGAGCTCTTAACCTGCTAGATGACGAATTTATAATAAGTAAAATAAAAAAAAATGCGTGATTGTCGTGAAATACTCGGTTGCAGCAAATTTCCTTACGTAGTATATTATTGAATAACAAATAAATGAATTATTAGTATCCGAGAGCAATTAAATGAAATGCAGAGGGAATTAATGAATTGAAAGTATGTAGGAAATTACGTAATTAATATATTTTTTTCCAGTTGTGAAAATAAACATTTTATTGTACATCATTCAATTCATCTATTTCATTATAATACGCTACGAAACAGCTGACGCGTATGACATGTACAAAATATATCTGCGCAGCCGTTGAGAACTTACTGGCTGACTTGAACCAATAAGCGCGCACCTATGACTGGACACAGCCAATAGCATACGGGTTTTGGTACGGTAAAGAAAACGTCGTGATGGAAAAATTTTGCATTTTGATTTGTGTAGCTTCCATCTGTATCGTGCAATAAGGACTTTGGTTCCAAAAACTTAATATATAATATTGGTACCATTTCCCATAATATAATTTGGTTATTGCACACAAATGAAGCGTTGTGAACATGTTTTTGGTTACAATAATCATTATACTGAACATTAATAATAAGAATTCCATATTATTTGAGTATTAAAAATAATGAAGGTTAAGTGTATCCATTGGCTAGATCTGTTTCTATCTCTATTTTATCGCTTTCTTTTCTCTGTTTCAACAAAATATGCCTAACTGCGTCGTCGCTTTCACTCTGAATTCTCATGAATTATGGAATTGCCACAATAGAAATTACAGTTCAACAATCAAGTGGAGTCTCTAAAATTATATGAGACAAAATACGAATTTGTGAGAATTCACTGACTGGGTTCGTTTTGTTTTTGTTTCCGGGTTTTGAGGGCAAACCATCATGACAGAAATGAGAACTTCATCAAGGCGAGGTTAATAATACAAAATACAACTATAATTTATAGATTTGTATAGTTAAGGTAGATTGGTTTATAGGTAAGGTTATTGATTTGTTTAGCGGTATGGGCACAATTTCACATGTTGTTAAGTAACGATGTGGCCCAAGCTAATGACGCTAAGCTTAGTCAAGTGCAACTGTTGGAATACACCTATATACATTTAGCGGCAGATTTTCAACTTGAGGGTGGTATCTAACCAAGTGGGCATTAAAAAAAGCTCTACCTATGGTTTCATCACGATTTTTTCGTTGACCGAAAGTTCAAGCTCATTGTAAATGGATTTCAACTACCAACTGAGCTAACATCGCTTCAATATACGGCACATACGGTATTTATGTCAGTACCGAATGAGGCTAATGCGTCATGTTCTCTTATGTACCGCACGCCGAGCGAGTATAGCAGTAACGCGTTAACTATACCTCTCTCGCTCTCTTAGTCGATCTGAGCCGACTTAACCCGAATGAGCGTCACATAGCCAACCGTTGCAGCTCAGTGCCATTCACCTTCAAAATTGCTCAGCGCGGTTAAATATGTGTTCCCTTCAATAAAACCATTGATATTAATAAGACATCCTTTGGTTTGAATAAGACGAGAACTTCAGACTATAGTTATCAAATGCAATTAAAATTTGCAACTAAGTTTAATTCAAAATTACAAGTAGAAATAAGCTCGTTTGTGCTGAACCTATTTGAAAACTCAATTTCACGGTTATGAAAACTGAGTAGTAGAGGAGGTCTCGTTTAGTTAGAAGTAACTACATATATTAAATATACATATAGACAAGTTATACAAAATTGTCGTAGCATAATTAATTATATACTAGAATTTATTTAATAATTTTTGCCCTTTTTTTGTAACTTTTATTTTGGCAATCCGCTTTTCATGTTATCCTGACACCGCCTAAATAATTTTGAACAAAACCGAAACAGGTAGAAATCTGAAGATCAGGGCTATATGGCGGATGCATTAACACCTTTTTGCTAAACTCTTTTAATTTTTACAGAGTAGCTAAAAATATGTGTGGTCTACCCTTATCGTGATGAAAATCCACATCTTTTCTATTGATCAATTGTGACCACTTCCTCTCAACTTCTTCCTCCAATCTCATTATTTAAGAAATGTTAAGAAATTATATACTATTATTTTATATAAACATATTTAAGACTCTGAGGTATCAGTCACTCACTTCAATACATTAAAAAAGTAATTTGCCCAAATGTGGTAGAATTTCATTTAAATGGAAATAAAAACAATCTTCAATAGTTGGTAGTATAGATCCGAAACCAATAGTTCTGCCCGGCGATGAAGGCTCATACTGAACAATGCCCTTCCAATTCGATCATACACAACATCACCTATATGCGAGTTAACCCAGGTTTTGCCACAGTCTTTGAAACTTGACCGACCTTGACTACGTTTTTTGCTACGTTCTTGTCGTATGTGATCCACTTTTCATCCACAGCTTTCTTCAAAAACGTCTCGGTTTCATTACGTCTCAATAAATAGTCGCAAATGATTACACAGCTCAAAATGTTTCTATCAGTGAGCCGTCTAATACCCAAAGAGCGAGCGTCTTCGTGTACCCAGGTTTTTCAAATGATTTAAAACTATTTTGTGGTCAATTCCCAGTTCTTCAGTAATACCGTATCTACTAATATGCCTATCTTATTCCACTTTATCCATAATAGGGTGACAAAAGTGAGATGCATCTTTGACATCAAAATTTTCAGATTAAAAACGCCTACTGCTACTCTTACTGACACTGCATTAGATCCACGAGCGACACTAATTTCTTTCGTGGCTTGTGTTGAATTTTTTCCTTTTTGTAATAAAATTTTATGTATGTATCGAATTTCTTCATTAAATTTACTCATTTAGACATAAAGAAAAACATATGAAAAATAGTTCGAAACAACATTATAATACTGTGTTTCATCTTTTGAAATGTAACCTTTTTAATGTCATCGAAACCAGCTAGATACAAATAGTACAGCGAAAGAAATTTTATTACAACTGTACACGTACTATATGCGAAAAGACTTTTGCCCCAAACTATTAACTTCATCTCATAAGGTGCGATGAGATAATCTCATAAGGCCTTAAGGCCAAATGGTAAGTCTATAAAGAATAACAAACAGGGAATTAATATTCAAAGCGCCTTTAGTACTGTAATTAGTTCTTGAAGAGATAATAAGAGCAAAACTACATGTACATTATGTTACCTAGCAGTTTTTATACAAATTACAAGCTTAAATTCATGACTTAGAAAACATATTTGACTAGATTTTTCATGCGGCTTCGCTTGGGTTAATATTGATTTCGTCAAACAAATCGGATGACACAATAAAAGGTTTCATGCAAAATGTTATACCGCTTTTTACCCACTTTCAATAATATTTTCGCGAGCAAAAGTAGTCTATCACCGTCTCCAGGTTCTCATCTATCTCTATACCAAAATGGATCATAATCGATTCAGCGGTTTAGGCGTAAAAACGTAACAAACAAAGAAACAAACTAACTTTCACATTTACAATATTAGTAAGGAAATATTAAAAAGGTTTTAGAAAAAGTTATACAGTTTAAAAAAGTTATTGGAGCGATTATGGCTGTGTTGGTATGCCATAGAATGTACAATGGAAACATCGTAATGTAACCATAACATAGTGGTAGTACTTTTTCTAATGTTTGCCTGGCTACCTACCACCGCCGAGCATGATAACATGCCGCCAAACACCTTTAGATGTGTTTCGGCAGTTGCACTTAAGAACCAGTCCATCCACTAGACTTAGTATGTCCAGTATCTTGGGCCACATCGTAATTTAACATCAGAAAAATTGTTTCTCTTATCTTTATATATAAAATCCAGCTGTCCTGTGTTTGTAATTTTTCTTCTCCAAAGAAACCACTGGACTGATCTTTGTGTAATTATACTAGCTACTGCCGCGACTTCGTTCGCGTGTAACTAAAAAATATTTCATTATTTCTGCGCGTGTAGTTTTTTTTCCAATGCAATTTAGTGCCTATTTGTGATAGTGTGATTTTGAATCGCCTAAAGTCTTCCTCAGTGATTACTCTATCAAATATCAAAAGAATTATTGCAATCACTCTGGTAGTTCCTAAGATTAGCCTTTTCAACCAAATAAACAAATATACAAACACTTCCGGTCTTTAATATTAATGTAGATTTATCAAGTCTCTTCAATAACTGTTCAGATATAGTTAAAACTGTTAGGTGATCAGATAGTATACGAAATTTGTCACACATGTTCCTTAATTTTCAACCGTTAAATACGCGTAAATATTTAAGTTTGTCTATTGGGGCGTCTGGTCTCGTATGAATAAAATAAACCAGTATCGATTTCAACAAATAACCCGCAACAAAATATATGAACAACATACGAACCGAATATATTAAATGACAGGTAGAATATAATCCGTTTTAGAAATTCTCAAGCGACTTTTTCCCATTTAACGCGTACCAATAGTGAAAATATGGAATGCGAGCGTGTCGAAACGATCCATAAATTATTTAAAGCCGTCCTTTACAAATAGAAACATTTATATTACACTTTGCAAATGCGTCAATTTTTCATTTTGAATCTTATTAAGGCTTTATTAATTGAGCTATTAGCTAGAGTTTGGATCACACGATCTATATTGGTTTTTTTTTATAGTTAATGTTTAGCGTTATGGCTATAATCTCACCTGATCTTAAGTGACGATACGGCCCTAGTTGGTAGGCACGCTAAACCTGTGGAGGAACTGGCTCACAAGTGCAGCTGCCGGAACACACCTATTGGTATTTGGCGGCAGGTTTTTAACTTGAGGATGGTTGCTAGCCAGGCGGGCATTAGAAAAAGCCCTACCACCATGCAACTTACCACATGCCATTTCTACTCTTGGCAAAGAAGACTGTACGGTCACCGCGTCCATGGACGTGAGTTCGTATCCCTGCAATCTGACATTAAGAGTGGGATGGCACTCAATCATGGTATCTAATCACTCTGCAAGGTAACGATATATGTTTCTATAGTATATAGGTTTAAATGACCCTTCTCTGTATACTTAGCATGTCCACCAGTTTGGTGATTGATTGATATGAGTGTTGGTTGTATGGCACTTTCGGAACACACCCATACAGTGGTTTGGCGATATCTTAAGGGTTGCTAGCCAGGCGACATTAGAATATACCCTACCACTATTCTATGGTTCATCGTGATGGTTTCCTTCACCGAAAGCTCATTGCAGGTCTGCGAACTCGCATGACGCAGCGCCCGTACACACTATCAACTGAGTCGGCATAAAATATCCCAAATTATAATATATCCCAAATATAGTGGTATTCAGTTTAGTACAACTTTAACCACCCCGCTTTATTACTGAATATACAGCGACTAAATTGCGAGCCTGACCAAATTGCCAGACCGAACTGTTCGACATACGTACGTACTATCCTTTATTTTTCTAAACGTAGTGAAAAAATACATGTGAGTACATTTTCTCGCGAAAGAGGCATACGAAAAACACCAACAAGTACCCACTAAAAAGAAACTACGGCTACTCCCAATCCCCCATACAACAAGAGACCGAAGACACCTTGCACATCTTTCACTAGTCAAACTACACCTTTTATACTACCTCCACAAAAACATCCGAACACAATTAACGCTCACTTCAATATAAACAATAAATTTAAAGCTACTTCAAGCGTATCTATAACAAAACCACACCATGACCTATATGAGTTAACTTACTTCAAACTCCACAGCGAGCTATTTAAGCCGCTGATGAACAAAGTTCGTGTATACCAAGCTTACACTGCGCTTATACAAAAATAGATACAAACAGGTGCAATTATTAACTTTCGAAAGCTAAACTGTTGAATAACTTCAATTAGTCTACACACGAGCTGGTTCAAAGGAAACATTATAGCAAAGCGATAATTATATTGCAACATAGTACAAAAACGATTATAATTATTATAAACATTAATAATCATTTTTGTTTGAAAGTCGTAAAAAATCTTCAAAGGAATTAATTTTTAGAGAATTACGAATTATCTAAACTCCGCTTTCTTAATCCCACGCAGTAATTTGATAATGAACTACAATGTTATTACAAGTAAAAATCTGTAGATACTGCATCTGCGCTTGGAACGTGACACGTTAATTTTATGTCAATTGGCACACTCAAACCTCAGTATCACGTTGGCGTTCAAACAAGTATACTATGTACCGATTGATATACCAAGTGCTCTAAACAACAGAAAATGCGCTCGTGTGTTATTTGATATTGTGCAAACTTTACAAACATAACTCCTAAATTTCATGAAATCACATTTATTTTCCGATTATTACTATTTTCATTAATAATTTGATATGTTTGTAGAACAAATAATATAGCATCCATAAAATTATCCTTTACAAAAAAAAACGTACATACTCGGAAAGATGCACAGTAAAGTATATGTCTCTTTTTCACGCCCGGTAAAAAAACATTCTGTTGTAACTTCCTTGTATATCATAATGTTTACTATGAACGCATTAATGATTCACTTGTTTTGGCCTAATATTATAAAAGCAAAGTATCTATACTTTTTTAATAACATTGATGGCCAAGGTCAAACTTCTACAATAATGTTGCTACACTGAAAATTCCACAAACAGTTTTTTATTTTTAATCTTTACTAACTAATACTCCATGTTGCCGATCATTTTTGCTATCATCAAATGGGTAATATGGGTAATATGGGTATCATAATGGTTTCAGTATTCTGACAAAGCAGTGCCTTCTATGTTAAAATTTTCCAGTGGGCTTTTATTGCATTTCAGAATTCATAATCTATCCTGTTAATTTTAATAAGCATCGCTTGTGAACAATAAACAAGTAATATTAGGTAGAATTCGTTCTAGGAATACTTTCCACTAACCTTTTAAAACATCCACGTCCGCATTTTTCCCGTTCCATTTGCTTACGAATGCTACAATTATTAACTGAAGTAATTTGGAGTATCTACCAGTCTACCACTACAGATAGGTCGTTAAAGGTAGACGATAGATAAAGTAATTATGTCAGTGGTGACAATAAACAAATTTATAAATCCTCTTCTAAAATGTAATCCCGTTTAGGCTCATAAACACTAAAAATAACGATAACAACTCTTGCTATAACGTTATAAGTTACTAGTTGAGCCGACAAACGTTGTTCTGTCTTATAAATTATTTCTAGAGATTACTATGGTTATATTAAAAAATAAGAGAATGAGGGTAGGAGAGTGAAAGTTTGGGGCTGTATGCATTTTTAATACTATATAATAAAAAAAATAAAAAAAATGTTTGGGGTGGACGAGCATTATCACTTAGGGGTATGAAAAATAAATTACGACCGATTGTTAGATCTACCAAACATACAGATATAAATTTCGTAGAAATCGGTCAAGCTATTACAGAGGAGTAAGGCAACAAATATTGTGACATAAAATTTTTATATATGTATAAGTTAAGAAGCTTGTTGTATATTTAGTTTCTATAATAAAGTATACGAAGAGGGATATTTTCATCGTATCCTAAAAAATATCAAAGAGAAGCGTACTAAATATGTCAAAGAAAATTTTAACAAAGTAACCGTACTTAACATGAAGGTATTCATGATGTAAGCCGTCTGTCATAGTGGAATACAAAAATTATTTTATTTTAAAATATCTTTTAGGTCAATTTATCGGCGGTTCTGTTAAAATATACGAAATTGAAATAAGTGAATTGAATAGTAAATATTATTACACTCTAAAATGTTCTATTCGTGTCTATTTACTTCACTAAATGTTAGTATAATTCTAATTTCTCTTTCAATTATTATTTCAATATGTAACCCTAGTAAGCAATGGAGCGGGATAACAGCGGTTTTGAGCTTGTGAACGACATACAATATTGAAAATGAAATGCGGTGTACTTCAACAGTTTGCTCGGTCAGTATGTATATCTTTACTTTCTTTATTGATAGCAACCTATTTTTCTTTTTATTATAACATCTTTGTAAGCGATTTAGCCAATTTCAACTTTGGTAAATATACGATAGAATAAAAATTTCATCTGGCAAATATTCAACATACTGCAGAATTTACTTACGAACATATACAAAGTTTAAACTGAAGTATATCAAGCGATTAAGCGACTCCATTCTGTAAAAAATTGTCCACCATAAAAGTTTAACAGTAAATTATTTTTATTACTCAAGACTTATTTCAAGATTTATTTAAAGGGATAATGAAAAAAAAAATCCATTACAACCTTATTTTTAATTTGCGTTTTGTAAATACACATTTTGCCTATGGGATACTAATGCCTAAGTAATATTTGTTCCGTTGCTGATACTTTTAGAGTTATGACTTGGGAAATTTGTCGTATTAAGTAATATCTTTATTTAGTATTGTATAATCACAAAGAAATGTTGTATATCGTTGGTTTAGTGTCCTGATCTATTATATTTAATTATGCAAATAATCACCGCACTGAAAGTATTACAACTATATATTTATTTTCAATAATATTTATAAATTCACAAGATTATCTCCTCAATCTGAGTGCAAAATTATACATGACTAGCTGTGTCCGCGACTTGGCTCGCGTGGAACTAAAATTTATTTAATATCAGCCCGTTTTTATAAATGTTATCAATACAGTTTGTCTCAACTCAACATGATATAAAATAACCTAAAGCTTCCTCAATGACTCTATCAAATACAAAAATGTTTTTTGATATCCGGCTGAAAGTTCCCAAGATAAGCGCGTTCAAACAAACTATTCCACTTTGATTTTGATTTCATGATCATTTTGTGTACAATGCCCCCTAGCTAAGATTTATTTTTCTATATTCGTATGTGAAAACAGGCCGGCTAGTATAGTTGTAAATCCATATTTTTCATCATCCATACTAATGTTCGAAATAGAGTTTGTTTGTTACGCTTTCACGCCGAAACCGCTGCATTGTTTATGATAAATTGTAGTATAATATTTGGGAAGTCTGGAGTCGGTGATAGGCTAGTATTTCTCTCGAAAAACTTATAGGAAGTGGGGTAAAGAATAGAATAAACTTTGTATGAAATTTTTTATTGCATCATCCGATTTGCTTCAAACTTTGAAGAGTAATTGTTTATAAATAATAATAAAAGTATTCCTATTTATACTTCAAATTACTCTTAAATGGGTAGAACGTGATAAAGGTTATACAGCGATGAAGCGATGATAGCTCAGTGGTAGGGCGTACGATTTCGCATCAAGGGATGTGAGTTCGAATTCAACCACCTACAACGAGCTTGAGCTTTCGATGAAAGAAAAAAAGGTTTTTAAAAGTCCATATCTACCTGTATATACTAATATCCTGAAATAAATAATTTAGTAGTACTTTATAGAAAAATAATTTTCGTATCGATTGGCAACCGAAATTGGTTGACAAAACCAATATCCACGCGAGCGGAGCCGCGGGTAAAAGCTAGTTGAACTATCTTTTTTAATGAAAGAGCAGTTTTATTAAATATAACAAGCAGTCGAGAATAGAGTATACTAGGAAAAATCTAAAACAGAAAAGACATACAGTAATATATTTTTTGGTTCCGATTTAATTTAAATCTTACCTACAATGATTCGCGAGTCTATTGAATTTAAAATACATCCGAATTTCAATAGAGAAGATGGCTGGAAGCTAGCCCAAAGCCTGGGATCCGATTATGCATTTAATTAAATCGGAACCCAAAAGACAAATTGCCAAACCTCAAGACACTGTGAGCTCTTTCTGCGTGGATCGGAACACTATCATAATTAAAAATTAAAGTAAAGGTAGACACTGTAACATTAACTTTTCTGGACAACCTACACCTCAGTCCACCCCGTGACCATGAAAGCCGAAAAGCTTACGAAACATCCGGATCAAAATTAATAAATGACCGCGATAAAATCCGTTTGAATCAATTGTACTTAGATTTTTTTTTGTATGTTAAAGCAAGTTTTTTGTCCTTCAACGCCACACACCGTTACAGCCATAACACTCTGGGCACGGAGTGAAAACCAGCGCTGGATATCTTTGAGCACTTAAGCTAACTCGGTAGCCATTTGTTACACACTCATTCTCAAACTTCCACCCACTTATTTTGTAGAAATTGTGTATCTTGTTATTCTTTAGTATTATTATTATTATCTTTTAATTTTTTTATTTTGTAAAATGTGTGTGTGTAGCGTATAAATAAATTTTCTTTCTCTCTTACGTTCAAGTAACTTACATACGACTATTTTTCAGAAGACATCATATAATCTTGATTTGGAACTTTAGCGGGCGACACGACGCCCCGGGACTTGTGATTTGTAAGCAGAAACCCTTTCCCGAACCCTTTTCCAAATTTCTCCGAGTTTTGCTTCGAGTGGAAAAGAAATTTTGCATAGAATCGATATTCAGATTTCCCACAGTTCTATTCACCTTAGAAACGACAATATTATCCATGAACACGTACTAAAAATTATACTGTTTATTTTATCTTCTTTATCGATTACCAGCTTTTACCTGCGGCTTTACTCGCGCTAATTTTTTTTTAAACAAATCTAACGACGGTCTATAAAATTTCATACAAAGCTTAACCCTCACTATACCCCACTACCAATAAGTTTTTCGCAAGAAAAAAGAGGCTTTCACTGTCTCCAGGTTTCCATCTATCTATGTACCAAAATTCATCATAATCGATTCAACGGTTTAGGCGTGAAAGCGTTACAAACAAACAAACTCACTTTCGCTATTATAATATTAGTAAGAATTGTTTAGTTAGGATTGGATTAGTAAGTACATTGTTCAAAAATGATTATTGTTATAACACTATAGAGGCCTAGTTAAAATCGGTTAAGTGATTCTTCTGTTATAAACACACTAAAAAAATAACGATTGTTTATATTAACTTTTATTTAAAGCCCCAAATATAATAAAACAATTATGATAAAACAATAACGTAAATGTTTCATGCGATTTATTTATTTACTTACAAAGGCAACGTCAGCAATACGCACATTATACACTAGATGTGCCTTTAATTTCGTTTGCGTAGAATTAAAAATGATTTAATCATATTTTACGCGTTTGTAAGTATATTGTATGTTTTCAATATAGCTTTGATGTTAGCGTGATGTCAAATATATGAAAACCCTGCTCGGTGATTGTCCCTATTAATTGGAAACAGAATTTCCAAGTGATAGTTCGTAATATTACAGCATTCAACGAAACTTTTCTGATTAGTAATATTAATAATTACCAACAATTCGGAGAATTAACATAAGATTCATGACTATAAATACGCATATATTATATGTAATATGTAGATATCCAAAACCTAATATTGAAGTCCTTTTCAAACAGAACCCCTCACCGCAACGCGTTAAAAGCATTCTCCTGTATTTGATACGAACACCTAAGTATCCTATCTGTTAATTATTTCGCTGCAAGCATAAAAATGTATCGATTTTTTGTACTTATTCTATTTGTTAAAATTATAAACAATGTTCTACAATAATAATTTTACAGTAATAGGACAAAGAGACATTTTTTTTAAATAGTTTATAGGTTTAGCGTTATGACCACAATCTCACCTGATGTTAAGTGCCGAAGTGGCCCTAAATGATGAAGACGCTAAGCCCAGTGGAGAGACTGACTCTCAAGTACAACTACCGGAACCCACGTATAGGCAGCAGATTTTCAACTTAAGGGTAGTAGCTTGCCAGTGGCCATTAGAAAAAACCACTCTGCTATGGTTTCATTACGATATTTTCTTCACCGAAAACTCAGGCTCATAGCAGGAATTAGAACTCACGTCAATTGATGCGACGTCCGTACACGCTACCACTAAGCTAACCTCGCTTATTTACTTTATGTCTATTTTAACTAAATAGTGCTTTTTCCGTGTCATAGAGGCATTATCCTAATATGTCTAGGGGCTCCGATGGGTTAGACAGTCTTGAAGACGACAGTTTATATAAGAGATTAGAAGAAAGACATACAAGTAAATATAGTTTTAATAAAATAACTTTACGTATATGACACCATGAATCGGTAACGTAAAATTAAATAAACGTAGAATTATTATCATCAGACAACACTTCTAGGGGGATTGTAAAATATAAATATATTATAAATCCTTAAAAATCGCACCTGCCAGGGAATAATCTAAATTATCTATTACATTCGTGACCCAACAGTAATAGCATTTTAACAGGCAGGAGGGACAAAAACCGAACCTTTTACCGACCCTTCTAAATGTGTCAAACAGATCAGTATTGTAACACTCTTTGAGGTACTATGACCCCCAAATTATGGTTAGAATCGTTATTAGTTTTGTTATTTATTGATCGTAACATTTTTTATGTACAAGTGTAGGAATATTAATGTACCTATATTGAAATCATTTCCAAATGTCTTGTATATATTGTATCTTTTCTGATAAGTTATACATAAAGTAAAAAATTCATGAGTTTCGTGCAATACTCGGTTGGAACGAATTTCCTTAATATACTAACATCACTATTGATAAACGTATTATATTATTCATTAACAAATACATTTATTACAAGCGCCTGAGAGCAATTAAATGAAGCGCAGAGATAACTTATGTATTATAGGAATGGTAGGAAATTTCTTAATTAATATATTTTTTCTAGTTGTCAAAAAAAACATTATTGTATATCATTCAATTCATCTAATTCATTATAATACGCCAGGAAAAAGCTGACGCATATGATGTGTACAAACTATTTCTGCGCAGCAGTTGAGAACTTACTGGCTGTATTGAACCAATAAACGCGCACCTATAACTGAGCAAAGCCAATATATATAGATTTCTATACTACTGAAATATAGTGCATTATAGAACATACTAAAGAAAGAGTCGTGACCGGAAAATCTTACATTTTGATTTGTCTAGCTTCCATTCGTACTATGCGATAGGGCATTTCCTTTTTAATATATGTTTTTATTTAATTAAATAATATTTACTTTTACTTGATAGTTTCGTACCCTTAACTCGAAATACATAAATTTGTCTTCAACAATTAAAAACCTCTATAAATTTACTCTCGCTTAGTGAATTACTGCCGCTCATTTCAAATAATTATACAATTAGGTACCTAATGCGTCATTACTAATAAAATACCAAATACGCTCCTGCATAGATACAATTAAAATCTGTTTTAATAAGACGCACCTATTCATTTTCACTAAAGAGGCTTTTAGGCTTCAATAATATTCACCTCAGTGGAAATACATTTCATTTAGGAATGCCGAAAATACTCATCCGTTTAAATAACATTAATTATTAGACACCAACAGAACAGTGCAATGATAATTAGTGTGGCAATCAACCTTTTTGGTAGTAACCTTTTTATATGTCTGATAGGAATACAGTAAAATAAATAGAATGAAGCTTCTCTGATTATACAAAAATAACGTATTTTATTTGCAAACATATTTTAATATAAATGTTATTAGAGGGCTAAGACCCCGTCACAAATAAAATAATACATTTAAATTAGCTATTCTCTATTGTTATAATAAATCTACTGACTACCATAATTGACTAAACTTAAGTACCGTACTTAAATAGTTATCTCACAATGAAATATCCCTAAAACATTGTTACATTAATTCTTGCATGGTGGTAGAGCTATTTTTAATGCTCGCCTGGCTAGCTACCACCCTCAAGTTGAAAATCTGCTGCCAAATACCAATAGGTGTGTTCCGGCAATTGCAATTGAGAGCCAGTTCCTCCACAGGTTTAGCGTGACTATCAACTTGGCCCGTATCGTCACTTAAGATCAGGTGAGATTATGGCCATTACGCCAGGCTGGACAAAAAAAAATATATTTATAATTTCCTACGATGATGATGATATCTGCTTTAATCTTCTATAAAGTGGGCATGGAATCTAAATCTAGAAATTGGATTATGGTGTAAATATTAAATTAATAGGGGCTATTATTTAATTTACTGTCATCTTTGGGCTTATCATGAAACTGATTTACCAAAGTCTAATGAAAAAAAAATTCAGACTTCCTGTTATCTTATAAATCGCTAGATGTCGCGTTAACCTACAAAAACCAAAACTTTTGTATATCAGAGACCAGTATTACATATTTATTTATAACCACCAGTAATACATATTAACTTAAATAGATACAAATCTTATAAATATCGTATTAATATATTTTGCTATGTCTATTTCCCAATTGTTTTGTAGTAACGACATTATCCGGTATGATTAATGATTCTAAGACCATGTTAAAATTGTCTTGTTTCCCTAATATTACTTAAAACTGATAAACAACGTATAAATAATATAAAAACCAATATTATTATAACTATATACAGGCTACAAAGCGGAAAAGATGGTTTAAACGCGCTAACTTTAGGAACTACCAGACGTATTCTAAAAAAATATTGAATAGGAAAATATTTATCATCGCACTACCATCAATTGGCGCAAAGCTATATTGAAATAAGTTACAAAAGTGCAAAAAATATTAAATAACTCTTAGTTCCACGCGAACGAATGACCACATCAAACTTACTTTTTTTTTATAGTTCAGGTATAGCGTTATGTCCGTAATCTCATCTGATCTTAAGTGACAATACGGCCAAAGTTGGTAGACACGCTAGTCCTGTGAAAAAACTGGCTCTCAAGTGCAGTATGTCGGAACACACCTATTGGTATTAGGCGGCAGGTTTTCAACTTGAGGGTGGTAGCTAGCCAGACGGATATTAGAAAAAACTCTACCACCATGCTATAGTTTCCTCAATATGTTTTCCTTCACTGAAGCCTAAAGCTTATTGTAGGTAGATTCAAACTAACGTCCCGTGACGCGGTGTCCGTACACACTACCACTGAGCTATCATCTCTACACAAGGTACACAGTTATGGTGAAGTTACAGGTAGTGAACTTGCCAAGAAGGTACTGGTGATTTATTCACATTTGCCTTATTTCAGGTGATCGCGCTGGAGACTAGGTGAATTTATAAGGAAATAAATAATACAGCAGAAAAGTATGTTTTCATTTTAAGATCTAATAACAAAATCATTTTTGTTGAATACCTTGCAACATCAAGAAGAAAAGTAGATAGATTAGAATTAATAGAATTGATAGATCGAATACATTACATTGGTAGAGTGGATTCGAACTCACGTCCCTTGACGCGAAGTCGTACACACTACCGCTGAGCTATCATCGTTTCCAACATTATTATTATTCAGTATCTGAGTCAGATAATGGGCAAAATTATCGCAATAATTAACCACTTATTCCTAAAATGTTACCATAAACTAAAAAAACTTCTATTTTAACAATCAAATGATAACATATACCTACTTGGAATAGACACGATTAGTGAAATAAAAAGAAAAAACAAAATTATAATAAATTTATTTATTAACTACGTCAATGTATCTTCAGAGCGTATGTATTCTCCGATATCTGCTTGGTGGAACACAATAGTGGCTAATGGATCAGCATGCCTACATTCAGCTGTTGTACGAGCAGCTACCCCGAATCCTATTGGTATATCAGACATAGTTAAGACAACCACACCTTGGTGTTTCGGAGTGTTTTCTGTTATCCTTCCTAGACCTGAAAACATTATCATAATTTTAATGAAAAACATCATTACTAACTTAAATAAAAATGTAAAAATAAATGGTTGCACCATCTAGTCTACTCATTGATATATCTTATAATCAAAAGACTGTTCAATCATTAGTGAATAAGCTTTGATATACAATATAGAATTGTGGTAAGCATTAACAGCTTCATCACCACTTACAATCAGGTGAGATTGTAGTCATACCTAAAATCTATTGGAATAAAAATCTATGCTATATATATCAGCAAATTAGATACAGTATAGTTACTGTGCAAACAAAAATAATATCTAGTTTTATATTGTACTAGCTTTAACATATGGTTTCGTTAGCATTAATATTGATTTAGTCAAACAAATTGGATGACACAATAGAAAGTTTCACCCCTCTCTTTACCCCACTTTTAATAAGTTTTATGGGACAAAAAGTAGCCAAACACCATCTCCAGGTTCCCACCTATCTCTATAACAAAATTCACCATAATCAATTAGCGGTTTAGGCATAAAAGTATGTCAAACAAACAAACTCACTATTGCATTTATAAAATTAATATAGATAAATAATAGTACACAGGTATTTACCACTCTTAATTATGTGATGTCCATATAGAAACTGTTGTTCAGATGAAGACTTCACCCATATTTTGAAAGGAGCATATGGAGCGATGTAAGTTAGTGCAGTTATGTGTAGCCTAAATTTGTTTGTCTTTGTGAACTTTCCAAAGCAAGTGCCAGCTGCAACTAGATGATCTGGTTTCACTGTCTGAGCTAGATGGAGCAACTTTTCCGATATGTAATAGATTCGGTCTTTTTTCTCTCTAAAGCAGTATGTGCCATCTGGTCTGTCTATGAGTAGTTTTACGTTGACTCCGATACTGAAACATAAAAGTACAAAATTTATATTTAAATTTCTAGCATTCAGCTTTGTGTAGTTATAATATAACACAATTTAGTTTTGACACAATGATAGCTCAATTGGTAGTATATATGAACATGTCATCAATGGATGTGAATTTGAATCTCCACAATAAGCCTGAGGCTTTGATGAAAGATATAATCATAAATAAAACCAAAGGATGGTTGAAGAGTTTTTTTTTAATGGCCACAAAATTTAAAATAATCATGCATAAAAGAAATTATTTATCAAAAATACCACTTAGTTTTCCAAGAAAACAATTAGAATGTCGTAATACAGCTCCAAAACTAATGAAAGCAAAGAAAAAATATTTATACAATTCAGGGCCTTAGAAGACTTTAGAACACTTATTTATGCAAGACTATCACTATTCTGGAAAGTAATGCAGTCTTCAAGAAGAACCGGCAAGAATCTAGATCTACATATTTTTATCTATTTTTAGGTATATTTTTTACATAATGGTATAACTGTGGTACAGAATAGTGTGTGATGTGATAACACACCACACTCAAGAATAACACCTTATGTTGTAAGTAGTATGTTATTATCACAATTTTTTAGCATTATCATTGTGTAGTATTTAATATTTTCTGTTGTATAATTTATTGGTCTAAAAACTTTTTTTTTTGCTCTTGTAGGGTCTGTCACCAATTGAGCTAGTGTCATGTGATGAGTATGATAATCTCAGAAAGAGAAATATTTATAAATAAATAATGGTGATTTATAAAACTTAATACATTTACTACCTAATATGTTATGTTAGCTAAACATTTTAATTTAAAAAATAATGTAATTTTTATATTTGAATGTAAATGTATAATTATAGTATAAAGGTTTATAATATAAAGGTATTATTGTATATATTTAATATATACACATTATATAATAACGCAGTTCATTATACTGGACAAGTTTGTACTATAAACAATGTTATTCCGACTTTATAACTAATAATTACCTAGTTAACTTAGAGAGATTACATCTAGTTATATGTAAGAAAAGTAAATATAGTGACAAACTTTATGCGTATATCAACTTAATAAGATAATATATCATACATCTTAGTTATTATGGTTTAGAGAAATCCTAGAATAAATTATAAAATTAATTTTGAATAGATATATTAGTTGAACTTGCAGCGCCGCGGTTTAAATCACTCGTTTTTTTTTTTTGTAATTTACGGTATAATAAATATTACACTTACTATTTAGTTAGCTTTTCAAATAAAATTCTCGTTCTGTCCTCTGATAAAACTTTCATTATAAGATTTTTTAACCGCAGGAAGATAATAATAAAAACACGTGTTTACGAAGTTTGACAACTGAGTGAATGACAAATTTCATTAGATGAATGTTATGACTAGTAACGCGAATAATACTTTTATGTTCCAGATACCTATACAATTTAATATTTTTAACATTTAGAAGGCACGATGAGATATGTATAGTCTCTATCTAATATATAAATTCTCGTGCCATAATGTTAGTTACCAGGTTCTGTAAGGAGCCGCCCGTGGCCCTGAACGTGGTTCGGCCTTTTATTTTTTCTTGTAGTTATTATAGATATTACTTCGTGTTCCTTTGCCTTCTCCTCTGTTTTTGGGGTTCTTTTTTGCTAGGTACACTCGTTACCAACTATTAGGTAGGGAGGAGGCACAGTACAATCTTGCCTCGCCTGCCATGGCACAGTACAAATCAAATTTAGTTTTCAGATCCCGAAGGGTATCAGTTAGTTTCAATTTTAGTACTTTCAATCAGGTAATAGTCTCAGGCACCGCCAATTAGGTTTGTGTAAGTACAATTTTTCGCGCTATTACAATTACTCTTTCTCTTTTTATTAGTAGCGTTCGATTCTCTTTTATGCATTTCGGCAACAGCCCAAGCCGAGGTTCGGCCACTAGTGATACCCTTGCGCGAGTTGTCCCTTGGGCTCGAGCGCTCTCTGCGCTCGCCCTCCTAGTCCGATGAAGCTGGAAAAGCCCCTCAGGCTAACAATGTAGGTCTATTCAAAAAAAAAAATTATAATTACCATACTCCTCTGAAACGGCTTGACCGATTTTTATGACATTTTATATGTAAATTCGGTAGGTCTGAGTATCGGTCGTAGTGTATTTTTCATACCCTTAAGTGATAAAGGTGGTTCACTCAAACATATTTCTTTTTATTTCTTGACAAAAAAATCTTTACTTTATATGTCTTATTAAAAATACGTAAGTACACCCCTAAATTTTCACTCTCCTCTCATTTTTTAATACAACCTAAATAAGACAGAACAACGTTTGTCGGCTCAGCTAGTATTTAGTAGAAATTGCCTACAAAGTAAAACCTAGTTAGGAAAGTGAAAAACAATAACACTCATATTGAATTATACATTGTACAGAAAGAAAATGATGTCTTAGTATTACCACTATAGCAAAAAATAGAACCTCCGTCTATGACCACGATTTACGGGCTGTTCAAAGATAAAACCTGTTGATGAAAGATTGAATGAAATAACTATTGAATGACTACAACACCAATTTCATTCGTTTTATAGTGTAAAAACTACGGAGCCCGGAGAATAAGTACTCATCGGTGGTGAGTAAATAATTAGCATAGTGCTTATTGAAATTAATTATCATCTTTTACTTTAATTTTTCGACTTTCTAACAAGGAACAATGATAACAAAGTATATATGAATTTGAATTAGCCTTATTTTAATAAATTATGAGAAGTTTGGTAACGTATTTCACACATCTGTTCTGTTTAAGACCCTGAACAAAACAAGTGAACGTCGTAACACACGTGACCACAACAAACTGAGTTAGGTATCAAGTTAGCTGCTTTTATTGTCTATTAAAAAGAATCAAAGTAACTCGGTTTGTTTAGGTAATATACAGCATACATATCGTTATTTATTCGTTTCGTTTTATTTTTCGTTGTTTTAGTCATCTAAACTACATAATATAAAGTTACCGGATAATTAACGATATTGTATGGACATTGGACTGATTGCCTAGATAGATATCCGTAGCAGTTAATAAAAAAAACGCAAGGATTTGTATTATGATAAGTAGGTTTATCGCCTTATAGAATGACTTCTGAATATAAAATGTAATTGCATCGAAGTTTAGGCCTGATAGGCAAATCGCTACAATAAAAGGATCTCTATATTATATATGTTTCAGAATGTTCGTGTTATGTAGGTTAATATTATATAAATTAATAACACATACTTTCCTCCAAGCAGAGTACGGGCAAATGTCAATGTCAACTAGCACTTGTCTGCCCTCTCCCTTCTAGGGAGTGGTCGGTGGGAGTGCTTAGTTTTACTTGCACCAGGCTACGCCCTAAACCGTAATCTATGCTAACATAACGATATTTATTTTAATCAAATGCTCTTGTTTTTTGTGACAAACTAACAAAACATTTCAACATAATTTCCAAAAAACATTCAACATACTTCCATTGACCTATTTTGGTTTTATATAAAACATCGTAATACGATACAAAAAGCAATAAAAGTCCACAATAAAGCTACAGTAACCCTCATAAAAAGATAAGGTATTATATTAATCTTTTATCTATATATACACATATAATAAAACTGTGGGTGAACAAAATATGTACGTTTTTTTTTATTATTATTGAGGCGTACTTTATCATCTATATACAAACAAAATCTATACAAGACAAAATATATATTTTAGTATTTCTTGTTTGTCAGTCTGTACGGACATCACACGAAAACAAAAGGATACATTTTGATGCGTTTTTTTTATTTATTACTAAAAAATATAAATTGTTTTTACTCCCTATGTTATTGGATTGCCTTACAAGACAACATTTATTAGCCAACGTCAAAAAAAAGTATAAATGGAAGAAATCCCTCCCTTGTTTTAATGTTTATTCCTTTTATGTATTTGTTGTTCTACTTTTATTAATTAATACCTCCTTTGTGATACATAACCTACACATACGTTGTACCTAGTTTTTGTCTCTAATTATTCGTGAAAATTCTTGCATCCATTATTTAAAAAACGCGTACTTTGTAGACCGTTACTCACTGAATATCACAAAACGTAATAAATAATTTTACATTTCTGTAGCTGTGTAGAAATTAGGTGGTAAAAATATTCAAAATGTCCGTTAAAATATGATGAAATGCAGTATTTATACAAGTAGGATATATTATAGTTGCTATAAGATCATTTAAAAGACAATAATCTATGTTAATATAATAAAAACAAATAATCTTTGTTTGTTTGTTTAATCGCGAGAATCTCCGGAACTACCAATCGGATTCGAAAAAAAATGTTTGTATGTGATAGCCAAATTTATGAGGATTAATACAAGGTAATTGTAATCCAGAGAAACTTTATTGTTTCAGAGAGATAACGTGAGGGAAATTACGCCTTACATCGACTGACTTTGTTTAATATTAATATGCATTTATATGTACGTCCGGGTTTAACGCTCTATGATTGAACTTGCTATCTTTTGTAACTGCTATATGTATCATCCATTTATCTCAGTCACATGACTTCCAGCTGCGACTACAACGTAGCTGTTGTGTTTTAAATGAGGCCAGACAAATTCTAATTCATTTTTACTTCTCAAAAGAGATGTAATCTATATTAATTCTAGATTTTACGAGTCGGCTCCGCTCACTTTGATATTGATTTTAGTAAACAAAGCTGATGACGCAATAAAAAGTTTCATACAAAGTTTATGCCACTCTTCGCTTCACTTCCGATAAGGTTTTTGCGAGAAAAAGTAGCCTATCGCCGTCTCTAGGTTCCTATCTATCTCTATACTAAAATTCATCATAATCGATTCAGAGGTTTATGCGTGGAAGCGTAACAAACAAATAAACTAATTCACTTTCATATTTATAATATTAGTATGAATAAGAATTCGTTGCGGAAAAGTTTGTTTAAACGCGCAAATTTTAGGAACTACCGGTCGGAACTCGGAAATTATTTTTGTATTTGATAGAGCAATCATTGAGGAAGGATTTAAACTATTTCACATCACACTACCACCATTAGCAGCAAAAATGTATTTAAAAAAGTTACAAAAACGGGCAACAAAATATTAAATTTTTAGCAGAATTTTAATACTTTCATAGATATTCCAAAAATGAACAATTTTGTTAGTATTATATTTAACACATAAAATTCCTTCATTGCTTTTCTATATTACTCAAATTCTACGTCGAGAGTTTGTTTAAGAATAAGTACAGTCGATGGAATGAGTCAATGACACATATTCTCACTTCCTATTTTGAGACCTATAGTTCAAGTTTGTTGGTTTATAACATTATCGAGCTATTCAATCATTCCTCGCTTCGCAAATTAACGTGCATTCTTTTTAATTACGTATTACGAGAGAGCAAAGTGATGGCAAATATCAAGAAACAGCTTCAATCTTGTAAATTCATATTATGTTTGATACATTTATTTGACTTGTATGGTGAAATAACTGTGCCAGCGACTTCATTCGCGAGGAACTAAAAATTATTAAATATTTTTTTCCCGGTTATATAACTATTTTCAATACAACTTAGCTCATATTAGTGGTAGCATGATGTTAATTAGCCTAAAACCTTCCCCAATGATTGCTCTATCAACTAAATAAACATTTTTTAAATTCTGATTAGTAGTTCCTAAGGGTAGAGCGTTCAAACAGATTTTTCCGCTTTATAATATATTTGTATATATGTATATATGCATATATAAGCATATATGTAGATATGAACATATTATCTAGAAGCCGATATTAAGAAATTTCTGTTATCGCTTTGTTATTTGCATTCGTAAATGTATCATCACAATATATTTATATCTTCATTCTATACAAACGGCGGCTTTTACTGTCTTTATCAAACTTAGATTTTAATTAAGTATTTTGTTTTATTTACATCAAAGAGTTTTTAACGCGCCAAAATATGGTGTATTAGTTGTTACTGTTTTACGTTTCTTCGAAATAAAAACGTTCAGTTACTTTGTTTGTGGGCCTCACTTTTAATTGTAAACACAAACAATTTTTATACAACACGGTTATAAAACAATTGCAACACGGTTACGTTCTATTTGGCGTTCATAACGATCAACACATACCCTGAGTCGTTCCACACGACAATCACGATCATTGTGGTCACGGGGAAACCATCACTTATTTATGTATTTGTTTTGAGGATACCCAAGAGCATACATAATTATATAGAATAACACACAATATTTAGTAATTCAAACCAAGGCAGGGTGCCACAATTACATTACAGTGGTATATAATAATTATAATATGAATACGAGTTAGAAAGAAAGGGCACTATTATCTTACGCTTCTTTTTATTCTGGCAACTCAGTCCTCTTTACAGACTTACTGCCATTTTCAAGTGATAAGATTTGGTCATTTCGGGCAGATGAAACTCTCTTGGGAGTTTTTGTAGCAACTAATACATCATGTTCTAAATGATTAATCATAATTCACTTCACTTATACTCTTCAGCTATACTTCATCATATAAAATGCCACCTATATTACACAATATGCGGCTAAGTAAGTAAGTATATGAATTTATATAAAAATCACAAAATAACATATCAAGATCACTCAAAAAACTCTATCTAACGATTATGTACGTGTGTGCTTGTATAAGCGAATGATTGCGTGTGAACACTTGTGATGGCATCACTATTTCCACAACTTACAACGATTCAACTGCAAGAGTGGACCTATACTATCCGTTCCACCAGCGTCGCCCCGGACAAAAAGGCAAATTGCTTGCCCTTAGTAATACATATAAAAGTACCATACTTACATAGCACCGAATGGTCAAATCAGTTTAAGCATCGCTCTTTAGAACATGGAATATAGTCTCAATGTACATATTACATAGACAATATAATTTTTAGCAAACAAAGGGACTGATATCCGATTTTTTTTTTTTGGTAAGATTTACCATATAATTTTTACAACCAAACGAAGAAAGGGTAAACCGTGTTCGTGAGTTTTATGAATACTAAATGGAACGTATCCAGTAATAAAAAAAATACCTACGTATTTATCACAATTTATTATATCACAGTGTGGAAAGTACAAAACGGAATGTTGCAATAATAAACAAAGACATATATTTCCTTAACGCTTCAGTTGGAACGGGCTTATCTTATTAAGATATTTTTTTTGTATCACTTTCTTGCATGTCTGTCCGCGTGGATTTTGTCTTTGATTTTAAACTAACTTCCCGATGAACTAGATACTTGAAATATGAACCATAGCTCAGAAGTGGATGATAATTCATGAAAATGTGATAAATTTTTTTTTCTTTTTCGATAAAAATGTTACAATCGATTTATACCTAACTTCTCCATCAGTTTTGTACATGAATATAGCTCAAATCTAACTAAGAGATGAACAGAGATGTCTACTTTTCATTCACATAACCCTAAAAACCATAAAAATTTAATTAGTAATTATACAAGTTGAAAATCTGTCGCCAAATACCAATAGGTGTGTTCCGGCAGCTGCACTTGAGAGCCAGTTCCTCCACAGGTTTAGCGTGTCTATCAACTAGGGCCGTATCGTCACTTAAAGTCAGGAGAGAAAAAAATATACTAGATTTTTATAACGGACTGAAAAATATAAAATAGAAATTGAAAACGAAAAACATGGGGCACATACAATACATAACAATAAACATGTGCCCTATGCTTTCGTTTCTATTTTTTTTTTTTATACCTTTGACTCAGTTAAAAAACATGGTACAATATTATTTTTATATTTAATTATTATACCATTCAAACCATCATTAAAATACAACTCAAACGTGATTAGAAATGTCAATAACTTTGTGTATTGCCGCATCGGTAAACACATTTAGCTAAATTGAAAATTTAAACATACAAGACACTGCTAAACGCATTTAAAAACATTTTAAGTTAAAAAAAATATAGCTAACTCCATTTGAAGTCGGTTCAATAAGTTAAAGGTTTATATTTTACAATACAAGACGGATTTAACAAAATATTTTAACTCATTTATTCATAACTAATTCAGCATTTTGGCACAACATATGGTTGTGATTGACAATTAAAACCTAAAGCTTATTTTAGGACTTCAATTCGCGTCCGTCAACGAGCTATCCGAAGGGGTTAGCAGTATGCTAACATTGTCGCAAAAATATAACAGCCGATATATGTAAATACGAGATATAAGGTACCGATTTCTTTCTCTTTAACTCATTCCGATTCACTTGTCGAATTAAAAAAATCTATTTTTAAATAAATAAAATTATTCAATATGGCCCTAAGAAGGCGTTTATGAACGTCAAAACTACCACCGATTCGAAAAATAACCCAGTTATCGAGAAGAACCGGAATAAAACTCGATCTTTTCATATCATTTATTTATTTACTTAGTTTTTTTTAATAATGTTTTAATTTATGCATTTACAGTAGCTATTTGCGAATGCATCGAGAGGAGTGTTAATTTCAGACATCACCATCTTTCACATATAGATCCACCCTATTATAGCTTGTTGAGATCAAAACTCGCTTGACATTATGTATGAACTTACTGCAAATCGGTAATGTACTTTGGGACATTGTTGTACAACCTAAAACCTAATAGAATGTTACTGGTCTTACATAGTCTAAAATATGGGGTTACCAGTTAATCAGGATTTCTAGGATTTTTCTTCACGTTTATCTATATTAATATTATAAAGCGGAAAATTTCGTTTGTTTGTTTGAACACGATAATCTTAGGAACTACCAGTCAGATTCCAAAACATATTTTTGTATTTGATAGATCAATCATTGACGAAGGCCTAAGGCTTTTTAATATAACGCTATCACCAATAGGAGCAAATCTGTATTGAAAAAAGTTATAGAACGGGAAAAAAAATTTAAATTATTTTTAGTTTCACGCGAACGAAGTTGCAGGCACAGCTAGTATTACTATAAATGCATATTTATATTTATATGTAATTTGTATAAATCTATATGTACATTTGACATATAGTCAAATAACTGAAGTAATGTTCAATAAAATTCTTATATTGTAATCGAAGATGTAATCTCTACTTCTATTAGAATGTTTTGCTGCCACTTTAGATCTGCCATAATAAATGTCATAAAACTTTTTTTTTATAGTTAAAGATTAGCGTTATGTCCATAATCTCACCTGATCACGGCCCAAGTTCGTGGACACGCTAAACCTGTGGTGGAGTTCCTTCCAAATGCAAGTCAACGAATCCAATGATTAAGCTAGAAGTTATTCATTTATAATTATAAGTCAATTTACATATCAACCATACTTTAAAGATGATGTTTTGAATGACATGCCTGTGAATCAGATATGTGCATGACAGTATAGGGATTATAATGCTCGTCACATGCGTTTGTTGATTAGATTTTAAAAACTTATATTACACAATTACATGACGTAATACTCCAGGGTTGGGTTCTGTTTATTCTTTGCATCTCTTTCGCACACGTGCGATTGTAGTTGATTGTAAAAGAGACGCACTAAAGCGTACTTTTGTGTGTAGTCTATTGCTATTTATAACCACATCAAAGAGAGCCCGTCTTAACTAGCCTGGAGTCAGTTAGCGACATAGGATTGTGCGATTAGATAGTTCTAACCACAGATCTTTCTTCATCCTGACCGAGACAACGTTGCAGGCGTTGGTGAAGTTATGCTTCTGCAGTACAATCACTATCGCTTTACAATTCAACATTGTTATTTATCTAATCAAAAAATAAGCGATAAAATTGCACACAGTTAAAATTGCGTTTATATTATAAAATTATATTTTTCTAGAAATATAAAAATACATATATTAGCATTTTTAATGCTGCAAAACTCCCTAGGTAATTTTGACAAAGTTATGTTTATGTATCAATTATAATGGTCAGAACATGAAATATAGTTTTGTATTTTGAAGCCGATGTTCAATGATTTCTGCAATGCTCTTTCTCTTGGGAAATACCTTATAAATGAACCGTAATATTAGTAATACAGAGTGGTAGTAATTGATCAAATAATTATGTGCCTACACAAATTAGACCGCACCTTTTAGTTTGAATTTCAAACGCAAAGGTGTGTCGCAATCTCTTAGGGCAACGAAGCAATAAATACAATATGTACCTACCAGTAATACAGAAATACACTATAAATTGTTTGTTAGGATTATTAAAATTTACAATGAAAGTTTTATCGGAACCCACTAAAATTGTTTGTGTAATTTTTTTTATCTATATCTATAAACGAACGGCCTGAAAGAAACTGAATTCTTACTAATATTATAAATGCCAAAGTGAGTTTGTTTGTTTGTTACGTTTTCACGCCTAACTGCTGGATCGATTACGATGAATTTTGATATAAAGATAGGTGTGACTTTGGAGACCGTAATAGGGTACTTTTTCTAGCGAAGTGCAGTAAAAAGAAGAAAAAACTTTCTATGAAACCTTTTACTGGCTCATCCGATTTATTTGAAAAGATCAATACTCATGCAAGCGATGCCGCGGAAAAAGCTAGTGATTGAATATATTTAAAACTAAGTTAATGATAAGTTTAGAGGATCTCTTGATAATATTAGATAAAATGAAACGAATGTTACTCTCAATAAACGAAACTATGTTGTTTTGTGTAATAAAAATCTTTAAACCGAATTTTACCTTTCGGTATACAATAGATAGATATAGTGCTATTTAATTTGACTTGTCTGTCTAATTAATTAATTGGCAAAGTGCAAGGAAATGATTTCATTGTCCAGTACAATAAGGAATTCAAACACTCTTCACGAATGATAAAACATTGCAAGGTCAAACGCCTTTACATGTGCGGCACGGTATGACGGTTTCGCACGTTTTTCCTCACTAAATGACTCAGCATCGCTTTGATTTTACGAAACAAGAAAAAAGAATAAGTAAATGCTTTTTCCCTTTATTTCGTATACTGAAAAACACGGAAAATATATGAACACTGACAAAATTCGCCTGACTGAACAAGCCAAGTTTTTTTTTTATACAATCGTTAACGCAATAACAGATCAAAAGTATATGGGATGAAATGCTACAATACAAAATCGACCACATTTCTCAAGATAAAATCTCGTAATTAGAGCTTGTTAGAGATATTGCGTTTTTATAATTAGCTGTGAAATAAAAATATCAATGTTCTGTTCCAATGGATGGGGCCCTAGTAAAAATTGTTAGGTTGAAATTTAATTTTCATAAATGACTCTTATTAATAAATTTAATTTTCAGAAGTAGATATAGGTATTACGTTTTTATAATAAAATAAAAAATAATCCGAGCTTTCTGTTCCGCAACAGTTTCAATAACATCATCGAAATTTAGATGGCGATAAAAGATGGGGACATAGAAATTTCAATAGATAGAATATCCACATGAATGCGTTCGAAAATTGATCTTTTATATATGGTATTTACTCGATTTTAAGTATTTATATAAAATATATAAATTTTACTAAGCTTTGCTAAACATGTTAGGTTACATCTGAGCTCCCCGTCTCTTGGTGATTCGAGTCAGATACGCGGTTGCGAACGGACGTGTCCGTAAGCTCTCGCTGTTCTCTTGATCGCTGCGCCTTGCTGCGCCGCCCTTTGTTCTTATGTATTTTTATTCGTGTCGTCGGCAGTAATCCGTTTATTGCTGCCAGTTCGCGGTACAGAAATTAATTCTGTTAAATCCCAACCATATTGTTTGGGTATTGTGTTAAAGTTCTTATTGTCTCGGTGTTTAGTGTAATTCCCAAATATTGGTTAGTTATTGTGAATCAGTGCAGTGTTTATAGTGCCGCCACTGTAATTTCGCCGGTCACCGGCCGCCATAAAAGGTAAAATTTTAATTATCCTAAGCTTTTTATTGCGGGCCAGGCCCCAGATATTGTTCATTGTTCTTTTTTGTCTTTCTTTTATGTTATTTTTGCACGTGTAGTGGACATAATCCGATGTTGTTTTGACAAGCCCGGGATTGTTTGTCAAAACTCTCACCAGCCGCGCCCCCCTGCCCTTCCGGCAGGGAGGTCTTTACAAATTAATAAAAAAGTATATATTATAAAAAAAGTAATTTTTATATATTTTAAGTAAAATCACCTTCATCATTATATATTCAATTTTCCTTTTACCACCCCGCCCCCCTATCCATCAGGTAGGGAGGTTAACTCATTTATTTATTTATCCATATTAATATTTAGTATTATATATATATAATTTCCCTGTCTGAATTTATTATTTACTTTTATATTATTTTATTGTCTTATTTATTTTATCCACTCTCCAACCCACCATCAAAATGGCTTTAGTAGCCAAGGATAGGGAGGATTATGAGCACATGTCCCGATTCCTTAAGAATCATCCGGAGCTGTATAGGGCATACAGGGAGATGCACCCTATGCAACCCCAAGTGAGAAAACCGCCCAAAAATATAAACGCATCGGACAATTCGATGCGCGCCATGGTAGGGCCCACGAAATCGACCGTGGCAGTCGAGCCTTCTGCTCCTGCCACGATTCCGGTTAGGTCCGCTATCCCAAAGCCATCATCATCCACTAGGGGTGATTTTGAAAATATGTCGTCGTACGCGCTACGACCACTCCCAGCCCGAGTAAACACGAGCGCGCCGGAAGCACCGACCGGCGCCGCGTGTTCCATTCAGCTGAACAATATGTTCTCGCCGCTGTCACCGGAAGACAGCAACGATCGCTATCCATGCATAAGGCCGGTCTCGCGTGCATCGTGCGCGAGCCCGATCAGTATGGAGGGCGATCAACTCAGCTCCGAAGGGAGCACACTAACCGAAAACGACTTCGAGGTCGTTCAATCTCGCGCTAGACGCACAAAGCGCAAACGCACAAAGCGCCCGGACTCTGACTCGGGTGCTGGAAAGCGCTACGCCATCCCTGATGGTGAGGGCAGTCGTGCGGTCACCCCCGCACCCTCCATCTCCGCGTTCCGATCTCCCCAGGAGTCAGAATCTGACTCCAGTAGGGTATATCTAAGCCCTGATGGTGAGAGCCGCCCTAAAAAGGCTCCCGCGCCCCGCGTAGCGCCCGCGTCACATGCCGCACCCGCGCCCGCGACTCGCGCCCCCGCTTCCGGCCCCTCGGGCTCGGCTGGCCAGGCTCAGCTGAAGCTACGCGCTCCTCCGCCGGTAATTATGCAGGACAAATCCGCCTGGACCCGAGTCTCCGCTGAGCTTCACTCACGGAGCATTAACTTCACGCACGCGACAAGCACCCCCGCGGGCATTCAAATTAAAGTGCAAAATTCCGAAATGCATAGAAAACTGACGGAATTTCTCACCGCCGCCAAACAGCCCTACTACACATATACACTCGAGGAGGAACGCCTCCTTCGAGTAGTCATTAGGCGAGTTCCCAAGGAACTCCCTCTTCCTGAGGTCGCAGCTTCCCTGCGAGCTCAAGGATTCCCGGTGCGGGAAGTTTTCCGCATGTATCACAGGCAATCCAAAAGGCCATACGATATGGTCACGGTCCTCCTGGACCGCACACCTGAAGGGAAAGCTATATTTTCCCTCAAGTCTGTCTGCGGACTATCCGGGGTCGCTGTTGAGCCCCCCCGCAAATCTCACATCCCATCGCAGTGCCATAACTGCCAAAATTATGGTCACTCAGCGAGCGGATGCCACCTTCGCCCCCGGTGCGTTAAGTGCCTAGGGGACCATTCCACCAAGGAGTGCACGCGCACCCCTGAGACAGCTGCTCCGCCCAGCTGTGTGCTCTGCAAAAAAGCAGGGCACCCCGCCAATTACCGCGGGTGTGAGTGTGCGCCTCGTACGAGGCGCCCGCGCCACCCGAGACCAACTCGCCGGGCTCCCACTGCGGCCCCCCGGCCCCAGCCCCCACCGCTTATGTCTGCTGAGGCGTATCCTCAGCTTAAAACCTCCTCTGGTGCATATGCACCTGAACCCTCCAAGCCCGCACGCGTCCCTCAGACGGCGTGGGCCCAGAAATCTAAGCCGCAAAAGGTCTCCGCTCCAGCTCAGGAGCATAAGCTCCCGGAGGATCTTTTCCAAGGGGGTAATTTTATCACTCTCGAGCAAATCCTGAGGAAGCTCAGTCTGAGTGAAATCATCGCGTTCAACGACGCGATTAAACGCACCTCGGACCCGCTGAAACAGATGGGAATTATCTCATCGTTCCCAAACGTTGCAGCTTCACTGCAATGTTTCTATCAATCAAATTCCAAATAAAAACTTAGTTTTTTAGTTTTTTTTTTTTGTTAATTTTACGTAGTCTATAGTTAGATGGATAAAATCAAGCCCCGCGGTTTGACTTTATCCTTTTATAATGCATTTAACTTTGGAAACCAACGTGACCTGGTGGCTAAGTATCTTCAAGACCACCAGGTGGATGTGTTTCTTATCCAAGAAACATTTCTAAAACCTAGTACACGCGATCCGAGAATCGCAAACTACTCTATAGTAAGAAATGATCGTACATACACCAGCGGTGGAGGGACGATGATATACTATAAAAAATCTCTCTATTGTACTCCAATAGATCCTCCTAAACTCGATAACATCGAAGTCTCGATTTGTAGGATAGGTATGTCAGGACATCCCTCGATTCACATAGTCTCCGCTTATTTAAGCCCGAGTAAACGCCTCACGAAAAAGGATCTCGCTACTCTATTTTCGCTAGGTAACTCAGTGATTATCGCCGGCGACCTTAACAGTGGTCACGCAATGTATAATAGTTCATACACTTCTCGAAATGGTACTATTCTTGCAGAGCTTGAGAGTGAGCTTTCTTTCGATGTAGTAGCTCCCTCTGAGCCAACTCACTACGCTATTCGAAGCAACACTCGCCCGTCCGTACTAGATGTAGCCCTCCTCAAGGGAATCGCACTTCCTGTTCGTGACATAAGAGTTGTGAGCGAACTTCTCTCAGACCATCGTCCGGTCATTTTACAGTTAGGTCAGCCCGATGATTCCGGCCCCTCCTCCGTCCAAGTGGCTGATTACGCGAGGCTACGCAGGTATCTTATCGATAACCCTTCGTCACCAAGTCTGGATAAGATCCCGAACGTAGTAGAGTCCGCTGCGGATGCTGACCTTGCGATCGATTCCCTGGTTGAACACCTGCAATCTGCCGTGAGGGTGACCTCGAAAGAGGTGAAAGCGGCGAATGATCGCCGTTTTATACTCCCTCCCGACATGCGGGCTTTGATCACGGAAAAGAATGCGGCGATGCGTGCGCATGACTCTTATCCTTCTGAGGATAATCGCTCCCGTCTTCGAGCCCTCCAGAGAGAGGTGAAAGCTCGCATGGCCGAAATCCGTAGCAGTAGGTGGGACGCTTTCTTAGGAGAGCTTGAACCAACTCACCTTGCCTACTGGAAGGTCATTAAGGCCTTGAAGGCTAACAATCACACTCCGATGCCCCCTCTAAGCAGAGGCCCCGGGATATCTCCCGCTTTTGACTGCGACGAAAAGGCGGAATGTCTCGCCGACTCGTTAGAAGCGCAGTGTTCCCCAAATCAAGGCTCAGACTCTATTCATATGAGCATGGTCGAGTCCTCAGTAAAATCATTCCTGTTATCTCCTCCTGCGGCTCCGCTGGATCCCATCTCAACGGACGAAGTCCGGGCGGTGATCAAAAGCCTCAAGCTAAGGAAATCTCCAGGTCCAGACGGCATCAGGAATGAAGTCCTCAAACGTCTTCCTGACCAGCTGATTGCTCTTCTGGTCTGCATCTTCAATGCGGCCATGTCACATTGTCATTTTCCAGCAGTATGGAAAAGGGCACATGTGATAGGTATTCACAAACCAGGGAAAGAGTCAAATTCTCCTGATAGTTACAGACCTATCAGCCTCCTAAACACTTTAGGTAAAATCTATGAGAGACTCCTTCTGAGTCGTCTCGAGTCCGCTGTAACCAGCAAAAAGATCCTACCTGATGCGCAGTTTGGCTTTAGAGCCAGACACTCATGCACGGACCAAGTACTCCGCCTCACGGAGCACGTCCTCTCTAAATTCAATATCCCTGGTTTTGAAAAATCTCCATATCGCACCCTTGCAATTTTCTTTGATGTAGCCAAAGCATTCGATAAGGTTTGGCACTCGGGGCTTATATATAAGCTCAATCAAGCAGAAATTCCGGACAATCTAGTCCGGATACTACTCAATTATCTCTCCGAGCGCTCCTTCTGCTATCGAGTAGAAGGAGCACTCTCATCTCCACACCCGATAAGAGCGGGAGTTCCCCAAGGTTCTATCCTGGCGCCTCTGCTTTTTAACCTGTTCATCAGCGATATCCCCTCCCTCGAAAAAGGAATTCAGTTCGGATTTTACGCGGATGATACAGTCATATTCGGTAGTCTTAGGAACCACGTCAAACTCATCAGTTATGTCCAAAGAGCTGTAGTCACTTTTGGCGACTGGTGTAGTAAATGGTGTATCGCACTTAACCCGGAAAAGAGTGCCGCCGTTATGTTCGATCCTATTCGGAAAAGTAGAATTCCTCCATACGCTCCTCTCAAACTTTATTCGAGAGATATTCCCTGGGCCTCAGTGGTCAGGTACTTAGGTGTCGATTTAGATTCGAAGCTCATTTTCAGCTCCCATATCAAGAGGGTGAAAAGAAAAGCTACTATAGCCTTAGTCCACCTTCGCCCTCTTTATAATTCGAAAAGTAAAATGTCACTGAGCTGTAAGCTTACTTTATACAAGACATGTATCCGTCCGATCCTAACATACGGCTGTCCAGCCTTTGCTCGTGCGTCGAAACCCACTCTCAGACCTCTGCAAGTGTTGCAGAACAAATATCTGCGTGCGATTACCGGAGCCCCCTGGTACGTACGAGATGTTGATCTGCACAAAGACCTCGAAATGCCCTCTATTAGGGCATACATTCGTGACCTCACCAAGACTCACTTCGAGAGAGCGGAGGCACATCCGAATCCTCTAGTAGTGAATTCTGTGAAATACGATCTGAACCCGAACGATAGCGGATACAAACGCCGCCCTCGTCACATCTTCCTCGATCCGCCGGATAAATTCACGCGACATACCGCGTCTTTTCCGTCCGTCTCTATTCCGAATCGCGCATACGCGCGCACTAGACCGCGAAACCGTCGTCCTCGCCGCCGAGGGCGGGCGGTTAACTTCGCTCCCGCACACCCGCCGCAGCCCCCTTCTGCGGACGCTCGAGCCTAGGTCGATCCTTCGGAATGGAGCCCTCGAGCAAACCCGCTCGCGCGATACAGTGACACTCCACACTCACTGAACCCACATCATTACACTGCATGTCACATTCGTGCACACTCACACAGTACGTACACGGTTCTGTGAGGGACCGCCCGTGGTCTTTTATTCTTTTATTTCTTATTACTATAACGTTCTCTCATAATAGATAGTACCGCGTTCGTTTTCTCTCATACGCGATTCGGCAACAGCCCAAGCCGAGGTTCGGTCACTAGTGACACCCTTGTGCGAGTTGCCCCGCGGGTTTGAGCGCCTTCCGCGCTCGCCCCACTAGTTCAGGTGAAGCTGTAAAAGCCCCTAAGGCTAACAGTGTAGGTCCTTTCGAAAAAAAAAAAAAAAAAAAAAAAATCCCCGTCTCTTTGGTCGAGGGCCCGGTCGGGCTGAGAGCCCGTGGCATTTTGCCAGTTGTGCCATCCTATAGTTACGCCACTGGGGGCAGGGCTGACTTCTTTAGTTATGCTACCTAGGCGTGTTATCAAAACAACATCTTTACGGTTAGTAAGAAACTGAGCCTCTTGAACAATTAAATCAGTACTACATTTTGCAGGATAAATTATTACAAATATTATAATATTTATTTATATATTATTGTTAAATATAATTTACTAGCCCTGTCTACATGTCAGTATGTATGAACTCAACAGATTTAGTTAATAGAAAAATATAATTGTTCAATGCATTATATCAGTTAGTAATATGTAACTGTTGTTATACAGTATAAGAAAACTAAAAAAGCAGCAAATTCTTGTCTTTATTTACTGCATAGCTGTGTAAACTATTGTACGCCTCATAAGCGAAATGTTGATGTGGGTACTACTGTCACTTCACGCAAAACAACTGATTATTTCAAATTTGAAATATCTCAATTTATCATATATTGCGTTTGTAAAATAATATATACACACACATATCAAAATAAAATCACAACTTTTAACACTCATGATATTTTCAATGCCGTTTTTGTTATTTAGACTAGTTAAAAATTGTTTAAAAAAGTTTTGTTTTAGACGTCCGCATGTCTGTATGTGTTGATCCTTTATGTTATCACTATAACACGATTACTTTACTAATCGAGTCTTTTTTTTCTTACGCTTCAGGAATAGAACCCTATTACTTTTCACGGTAATTATGTGGCGTGCACTTTTGGATTTTTTATTATTTTTGCCTATTTGGAATCTTTGTTTTTTTTTTGCTTTTATTTTCTAAAGGACCTATGCTGTTAGTCTGCGGGTTGTACAGCTTCACCGAAATTTGCAAGCGCGGAGAGTACTCAGCCCGAACGGCAACCCCTTAAGCCGTTGTCAGGAGCTGTTATCGGTGGTAGTGAGATGTTAAATTGCCTAAAGTCTTTCTCAATAATTACTCTAGCAAAAACAAAAACAATATTGAAATCTGACTTTCCTAACATTAACGCGTTTAAACAAACAAACTTTTCCGCTTTATAATATAAATATAGATCCGTATAACTTGTTTTTTTTATATACTTAAGGTTTTTAGCGTAATGGCCATAATCTCACCTGATCTTAAGTGACGATACGGCCCAATTTGGTAGACACGCTAAACCTGTGGAGGAACGCTCTCAAGTGCAGCTGCCGGAACACACCTATTGGTATTTGACGACAGGTTTACAACTTGAGGGTGGTAGCTACCCAGGTGGGCAATAGAAAAAGCCCTACCACCATGCTATGATTTCCTCACGATGTTTTCCTTCACCGAAAACTCAAGCTCATTGTAGGTGATTGGATTCGAACTCACGTCCCTTGACGCGAAGTCGTACACACTACCACTGAGCTATCATCGCTTCTGCTTGGATTCGAACTCACGTTCCTTGACGCGAAGTCGTACACACTACCACCGAACTATCATCCCTTCAAATGTTTCTTTTCAATTGTACTTAATTATGTATACTGATTTATTTGCTCTTCAGTTATAAGTACAATAACGGACATGAATGCAGAAAGAGAGTTTGTGAGATGAATTGATGTAAAGAAAGGTACAAAATAATTTAAAAGTTAACTACGCAACTGAATCATTTGTCAGATATCATAAGCAAGTGTTAATTCAAACTAAATGTCTGTTGAATGAAACTATATTAGATCTAAAACATCTTGTTAGTAAAATAGATCTACACATAGTAAGGATTTATAGTCTCATGTGGTGAATAATACTTCGTATTGTATGAAAATATCCTTTTTCTGCTTATTAAATAGGCTGAGAGGTTGAATTCAGTGTCCCAATATATCTTCCCATCTATGGTAAGATAATTTTTTTTTTTTCATAGTTTATGGGCTTAGTATTATGGCCACAATCTTATCTGATGTTGGACACGCTAAGCGTGGTGGGGGGACTGGCTTGCCCTGTGCTAAATTAAACGTACTAAAGAATATAGAACCGGTTATCAAAATTACTGGACGCACAAGATACACAACAAAAAGATAAACACAAAAAACCCTAAAATATTTAAACACAAGGTAATTTATATTCAATGTTCACACGATACTTAAAAATTGTACAGTCATATTTTTGTAAGCCATTTATTAATATTAATATAGCTAATTATACAAAATCTACTATCTGCATAAGGTATTAACTGACCTGGCCGAACTTATTCTGCTTTTTCGAGTAGTCAATCACATCGACTACTGCGTCATCTATCGCGTTATGATTACTTATCGAGATAAAAAATATCATACCTCTCAAGTTGGATTAAAATGGACACAGTGTGCAAACTTTGATTAAAATCGGTTCAGTAATTTAGGAGTTGATCGCAAACAAACAACGTGACACGAAATTTTTATACATAAATATTATCTGTACTATAAATATACTGCTTTTGTTATCAAATTAAAAGTAAAAACAGACTTTCCCCGCGCTGAAAGGTCAATGAATCATCCGTGAACAGGAAAAAAATCTCTGTTACAGATTAAAACCTTTATTCGACGCCCGAACGTTCTGAAGCGTAGACGCGATTTATTTCTAGAACACGTCAGTGAAACTCACGGTGTGTTTGTGGTAGTGTTTTGAACAAACATTTGTTACAATGTTCAACTATTACCCGAAGAATTTCAAGGCCAACGGTTGGGGTTGGCATAGAGCTGGCAACGCCGCGACCGCGGTCAAAGGATTTTTGAAAAAGGAACGTGGTGGCGGCAGCCCCGAGCCATTACTCGGTAATGGCTCCCTGTATCCAACGTTGCCAGCAGAAGATGAAGCAATGTTTACTGGAGTTAAGCTGTATCCGGCATTACCAGCTGAAGAGTATGAGAGCGGAGCTGTCGAGGAGGTGGTGGAAGAGCAATGCGCTGCGGTGAATGTGAATATGGTGGTGAGTAATTTTCGATATTTTATTTTACAGGTCGTCTTTTTAATGTTTATACTATAACTTCGATATAAACATGGTAGATGGAGCTAGTATTTGCAAAAATCATAATCACAGTTATTGTTTTTCTTTTTAATTAATCTCGTTACTGTCTTCAGCGATTCAATATACTTACCACGAATATATTGAAAAAGCAATGTGTTTTAGCACATAATTAAGATAATAACCTTTTCATCTCCATTGCATTGTGGATCTGTACGTGGTAGATTGACTATATTCATTTTATTGCAATGAGTTGACCAGCTGACGTCAATGATGAGTTGAACACATTTACAACACCGTAAAAACTAATTTTGGGTTGCAGTAAGTGCTCGTAATCTCAACATCCATCATTGCAAGTGTTTGAATATTAATATGATTTTGTTAATTACCGTAAGATTTCATTAACATGGTTTCTTTTTAAAATCCGGTCAATTATTTAATATATCGTCGATGAAAAGAATTCTAATATTTAATAGAATATGCCTATAGTTCAATTTATCTTCCCTATGTCTACATATCAGTAGGAACTGATACAACGATATTGAATTTACCTAATAATTGTAGACGATATAGCCAATAGTTATAGAGAAAACTAGTAATTAGTAAAGTAGTAATATAGCAAATATACATTATTTACAATTATTATTAGGATAATTCGTCCGGGACCTTGCCATTTAGTTGTTATATCCAATTCGACGTCGTAACTGATGTTTTTATATCCAGTTTCGGCTGTATATCGTTAATATTTAGACATCCTAAACATAAGACTACTGAAATGTATACCTAGGAAAATGGACCAGGCCTCCACGGGCGTTACCAAATTCTACAAACAATCACCACCATAACGACTGCCTGTCTGTGAACGTAAAGATAAGCTTTTTAAATATTTTATAGACTTAGCATTATGGACATAAGTTCGCCTGAAGCTAAGAGCCCATGTGGCCCAAGATGGTGGACACGCTAAACCTAGTAAAGTATTTGCTCTCAAGTGCAACTGCCGGAATATCTATATATATATATATATATGTATTTAATTCTTAACTTAAGGGTGCTAGCCAGTCAGCTATTAGTAAAAGTCCTACCACCATGCTATGGTTTCATAATGATGTTTTCTTTTAGCGAAAGCTCTGGTTCATTGTGGGGATTTGATCTCACGTTCATTGACGCGGCGTACGTACACACTACAACTACGCCATTTTTGCTTCAGGCATTTGTTATATTTAGATTGTTTCGTGCTTAAAATTAGGTGCTGTGCAAAAACTATGTCATACTACGATTAGGTAAAAATCTAGTCGTAAACAAACAGACTATAAACATATTATTTCATCAATTTATTAACCTTTTATTTCGTCTAATAATTTTATTATTAGGCGCCAACTGCATAAAAGATGACTTAAGAGATATTGAGTATGACTCACAAAGATTGCACGTATAGGAAGGGTAATAAGGCTACTGAAATATATTTGTTTTATTGTCTAATGAAAGGTTGATGACCTAACCATAAAAACTCTCAGAAATGAAAATTTTGGCACAAACTTGCACTATCATAACAACAGCTTCGAAAAACAGATAACGTCACTGACTCGAGACTGGGAAACTGGAATAAATAATAATAATAGCAGCCGTATATGACCCACCGCTGGATAAAAGCTTCTTTCCGAGGTAAAGAACGAAATTTCGAAAGACCGAAACGAATTCTCGGCTCTGATGTATTTCGCGATTTCAAACGATGAAAATTTCACAATTTCATATACTCCCACATACAGTGGTAGTGGTAACATAGAACAAAATTTCTCAAATGCTCAGCTTTCATCGCTATGTTCTCCTTCACCAAACGCACACGGATTCCGTGAAATTTGTTGAAACATGTTGGGATTCTAACTCGCAGACATCAGATCAATATCATGTTCATATAAAGCACTATACGTACCACGAGTTTAATTAACACAAAAATAAGTATTACAAATATCATCTATCAATAAAAATATAGATATTTTGTTACAATTAAATCGAGAATACTAAACCATAAAGTTAATAAAATTATGTTACTAGGTTACCTTTTATCTTGTACAAACACTGATATAATATTACGTCTCCACAGGCAGATGCCATAATAGGAAAAACTAAATAATAACATAACGTTCACACCTGTGACATTCAATGTAAAATATTATCTGTGCCCGTGATTTCGTTTACCATTTTTTGAATGAAAAAGGCCCTATATCTCTTTCTCTACCCCTGGCATAGTTCGTATAAAATTGTATGATCCATTCTTCTCGTTTAGCGTTATTTTCCTTTTATTTTTCGGCTCCTACGAGTTGTAGTGTGCTATAAATAAGCCTTTAAAATTCCTCAATAATTGGGCTCCAATAATAATTCTTCAAGATCGACTATTAGTGTTCCTGAGAATAGTGAGTTCAAACAGATAACTACCACACGAATGGTCTAGCCGTGCGTCGCGGGAGACTTTAAAAACATAATTTACGGACATAAAATAACACCCAGACTCAGAACAATCATTTATGGGTCACAGTAATAATTATCCTGTGCAGGATTTGAACCTAAAGCACGGCAAGGCGACCCCTTAAACCGCTAGGTCAATCGCGCAGTCAATATAAATAACTCGCATAAATCTCACTGAAACCACTCCACCACCACGACCCGCAGTGGTCAGGATTTGAAAAGTAGATGCATAAGCATCTACAGTCGAAATCACGATATTATTTTTGTTTAATAACTAGCATTTAGCTGCGGCTCCGTTCGAGTTAGTATAGATTTTGTCAAACAAATCGGATGAGGCAATATTAAGTTTAATGTAAAGTTTATCCCTCTCTTTACCCCACTTACTATAAGTTTTTTGCGAGAAAAAGTAGACTATCTTCGTCTCCAGGATCGCACCCATTTCTATATCAAAATACATCGTAATCGGTTTAGCGGTTTAGGCGTGAAAGCGTGACAAACAAACAAACTCACTTTCAGATCATACTAATATTATAATTACGAAATTGAGTTTGTTTGTTACGTCTTCACGCCTAAGCCGCTGAATCGATTATGATGAATTTTGATATAGAGATAGATGAGAACCTGGAGGCAGTGAAAGGCTACTTTTTTTCCTCGAGGAGGGTTTTTAGTAGGGGGGTAAACTTTGTATGAAACTTTTTATTGCGTCATCCGATTTGTCTGACAAAATCAATATTACCGCGAGCAAAGCCGCAAGTAAAATCTATTTTATAATATTAGTAAGGATTCAATAAAAATAATCACTTTCACAGAAAACTATTACATTTCATTTCCATATACCGTATATCCATACGTATATCCATAATATTATTTTTCCCGAACCCTATATAATCTTCTTCCAAGAATTTTTTAAAATTATGTTTTACCGACATTCTGTTACCGCTGTGCGCTACAATCCACAACCGGAACAAATGCAAAGTAAAATCATGAATTACTCACTGGTTTTCTTACGTTTTTCGGTATGTATACACATTTACACTCTGATATCATATAAAGAACTAATAAATACGTTTAGTCAAGGAAATGAGTCAAAGTTTGGTGACCTGACTAAGATGCTGACGCATTGTATGACGTCAAATTGTATATTAAAATTTAATTGAAATGGTATAGCAGATTAAAAACCATTCATTTTTACTATGTCTATAATTTACTCCCACAAACTATCAGTGTGCGCTTCTACAACCTCCTACGTATTCACCAATACCAATTCCGCATATTATTTTCTAATTAAGAAGAATGATTTGGTTCATTAGATTGAATTGATAATGTAAATGGGATCCAAGTTTTAAGATTTGTTTCCGTAGATGCATCTTTTTATGCAATTTAAGATGATAGCTCTGTAGTAGTGTGTACGACTTAGTGAGTCAAAGAACATGAGTTCGAATCAATGTACAATGAGCTTGAGCTTTCAGTGAAGGAAAAATACTTGTATATAATACAAACATATTACTACTTGTGTACGTCACTAGTGAATTTTCTTCATTGTCAAAGGAGAATGCATAACAAATTTCAAGTCAGTCGGTTTCTGAGATCTCATGATAAGTTAATACAAGTCTTTAATACATTATATAAATTATAAGAAATAATATACTCGATTACCGACTGATTTATCTGTAAGTGTCTGTAAAGAAAGGGGAGCGGGGAAGGTTGGATCACCATGCGAATGTTTAATAAGTTTTTCTGTTTAGCACCAGGCAAGTCCCACACACCTATCTCGTACCCCGCCCATGCCAATACGAGAAACGGATTCGGAAACGAACTCTACCTATGATAAAAAAACAGTTCACCGAATAACGTCTCTTGGACCATCTAGTGATAAAAATAATGCAACGTACTTATAGCTTATTCGACACGTTGCGTCTAGAACTCTATGTCAAATTAAATACTCATATATTAATATGCAAATTTTATTTTTCACATAACAGCTAATGATGGATTTAGGCCTAGGCCGGCAAATTTTTAGGGGCGCCAAATTTTTCGAGGCGGCTTATTTTAAATGAACTTTTTTTTTATAGTAAAGGTTTAGCGTTATGGCCATAATCTCACCTGATCTTAAGTGACGATACGGCCCTAGTTGGTAGGCACGCTAAACCTGTGGAGGAACTGGCTCTCAAATGCAGCGGCCGGAACACACCTATTGGTATTTGGCGGCAGGTTTTTAACTTGAGGGTGGTTGCTAGCCAGGCGGGCATTGGAAAATGCCCTACCACCATGCTATGGTTTCCTCACGATGATTTCCTTCACCGAAAGCTCAAACTCATTGTAGGTGCTTGGATTTGAACTCACATCCCTTGACGTGAAGTCGTACACACTACCACTGAGCTATCATCGCTTCAGTTTTCCAACAACTGTCTGACCGAATTCTAATGCTTTTTTAACATCATACTATCACCAGTACGATCAGAGCTGTATTGAAAAAAGATACAAAGAAATAATTTTTGTATTTACGCGAACGAAGTCGCGGACACAGCTATTATACAGATATAAGGGCGCCAAATTAACTTGGCCTGGGGCGTCATCAAACTTAATTAATTACTGATAACAACACAAATCAAGATTCTAGACCAATTAAATAACAAATTCACTTCTAATAGATCTAAGTTTCACACGACCGAACTTATTGTAGCTAAATTGTAGCAAGATTTATAAAGGTAATAAACTTGAATTATTTCGTTATTACTTACTCTGACACAGTTTGGTTCCAATCCAGCGAAACAACCTTGATGTTGTTTGTAGTTGTCCTGCGCAAGGCTATATATATTATATATACACTCCCTGTTATAATAACGACTACACCTCAGAACTGTTGCCAAGTTAATTTAAATCTTTGTACAAATAAACATGAAACACACTGCATGATGACGTCTTTTGATAGAATATACCTTTAATGGTTGCTGTTAAATTATGTCTTCAATTCAATCGAATGTGATCTAACCTACAAACTAGTCAGAATTGGGGTATTAAGGGTCATTCAAGTATTATGTTATCATCAAAAGAGAGGTCTTTGCTGAGATTAATTATAATGAAATGGGGATGAGGGTCTAGATGATGATTACGTCAAAAATATTAATTTATTTACATTTTCTGATTTTTCTGCACAATTTAAAATATTATTAGGCTTACCATACGTCCCGGTTTAACCGGGATAGTCCCGGTTTGAGATCACTGTCCAAATTTTTTGTGTTGTTTGTATTAATTGTACTTTGTCTCTTTTTCTTTTTAATAAAAAATATATTCACATTTATTAATATGTTTTCAATTCATAATAATTTTGATTGCATTTCAAATATGAAAAACACAAATTAAGCGAAAAGCAAAATGAAAATGAGCCTCTTTCTCTTCTGCGTCCCGGTTTGGTTCTCTTCTGGGTCCCGGTTTGGCTCTTCGTAATTATGGTAAGCCTAGATATTATGATAAATTGTTATGAATGCAGTATTTAATGGACAATTTAAAAATATAAGTTTATCAGAGAATAAGAACATTGCTTACTTTTGATAACAGTGGGAAGGGGAAAGTCAGAAATTACAAAATTCTGCTTACGTAAAGCTTAAATGGCTCATTATCACCATTTCGAGATCAGCTAATGTCATTCAGCTACAAAACAAAAACTGACAGGTCAGAAAAACAGTGAAGACTACCGGTCGATTATTATTCTATCGGTGGTAACCTTTATTATTTAATGGTACTCTGTTCTCCATCTGATACAGTATTATGATATCGCTGTGATACTACAAATAGAAAAAAAAGTTCTTAACATATCTAATAGTTTTGGCTATTTCACTCCCCAAAGGGTAAAACATGAAATCGTCTACTTTGCCTCTAAATGATTCACATTTACCGTGCATATAAAGTTATTTTCCTACTAATAAATACTCTATTATGCTAAACGCTGTACATATAGTATCAACGCAGTCGAACAAGCTTGGATCATTTCCAGTATTATCTAAGTACCTTATCGAATGCAATAAATTACATACAATGGTTCTTATTGTGTGACTAGCTCGTAGAAGTAATATTTGACTAAACGTTCCTGGAAGCCATTTTAAAAAACTTTGCATTGCCTGAATCACTTTTAAAAATCATAGTCTCTTCAAAGCATGTATATAGTTTAGGAAGATAAGGATAAAGTAATAACGACTTCTCTAGAAATATTTGTAATTCCATTGTCAATGACTTTAAGTGGAGTCTTTAAGCGAAAACCTTACTAACTGAGCAGAAAGTTATCTAGTCTCATTAGCTGCACTTGGCTACACTCTTGTTCTGAGGTTTACGCTACAATTTGATATCATATACGAGACCAGATCAAAAGGATTATTGTGCTTATTCTTCCAAGCTAGCTTAAAACCTAAACATATATCATTTTTCAACATTAAAATTTACTTTCTTTTCTTACTTTTCTTTATATAGGTTCTACATATATTCATTCATACATAACCATCTATAATCATGATGAGAGAAAGTACGGGTAAATCTGACTGGACAACATGACTTGTTTTTTAATAGCGTACTAAATTTTTCCCCATTACGCATAAAGAAGTTTCACTTCGTAAATGTCAGAAATTCAACCTTAAGTACCTAGTTTTATTGTATACTAGCTGTGCCTACGACTTCATTCGAGTGGAACTAAAGTTACTTATTCCACACTGTCATACCAATTACAACAACTTTTGATAGAGTTAACCGATTTGAATGAAGCAAAGACTAAATATTACTCGAGGATACGCTTTATGATTTATTTGGTAACGTTTTATTAGAAACGTTGTACTTTACCAGTGATATGTGCATAAACAAACAAACTAACTGACAAATATTTTTAAAAATTATGTAAATGGTTTGTAACACTTATTCTTACTTGAATTTTTTTCATATAAATCAAAAAGTAAATTTTCATTCTTATTATGTGTATAGAAGAAGTTAACTTTTATATAACAATAAATGTCTTAAAATTATGTCTTATTATAAGTGTTATGATTATAAGTGTTAGAAAAGCCTGTATTACGCGTATTTCTTTTTAATAATTATGCCAAGATAATTACTTTGCACTGGATACCTCGTAGGAAAACGACCCAGAACCATATTATATTACGAGGAGTACTTATAAACCCACTAACGGAGTGGACAGTTCCGGAATCCTATACAGACACTGGTATGTATAGTCTCTAGTACATCCCCTGTAGTACTGTGGTAGGTGGAGAAAGACCAACTGCTATCGGACCCAGCTAGCTGGCTTACGTTATATGAAAAACAAACATTCGACAACCCACCAAATATAAGCAAAAATGGCATCCGTTATAATTTTTCAGTTTAACATAAAAACATCAATAACAATTTTTAGTTCTTTTGCTGCCATAGGCATAACATGACTTACGTGGTGACCAGATTTAGACACTTATTATCGTCGCGTCAATGGGCATGAGTGTGAAAAAAGTTAAAGTTCAAACCTGAATATCGTTGAAGAAACACAACCTGATGAAACCATACCATGATTTCAGGGATTTTGCTAATGTCCGCCTGGCTAGCTACTACCCTCAAGTTGAAAACCTGACCAAATATCTATAGGCGTATTCAGGCAGTTGCACATGAGAGCCTGTCTCTTCTCTAGGCTTAGCATGTTGATCTTCTTGAACTACATCGTCACTTAAACATGACGTGACATTGTGACCATAACGCCTAAATCTATAAACTATAAATAAAACATTTACAAGTCTCTTTTCCGCATTTGCTTGAGCGGGTTACGATGGCGTGTATACGGGAGCTACCTGGTGCTGACCACCAGAAATACCAACTAGAACCTATATGGCGAGCGTACATTCTCTTCTTAATCCCTAGAGAACCGTTTTTACATTAATCTCAGAGAACGCAATAATTATGTACACTGATCTCACAGTAATTCTACTTTTGTATATTACATTTCGAGATCAAAGTGTGTTAAATTTTGGATTCAGCCAGTGCATATCCACCTTGCTACCCGGTAAGACAGCGATGACGCCTAATAGACTGATAACCTTTCGGTGATCACCTTTCGGACTGTACTGTGCTTACCATCTGATACAGTGCCGTCACTATTCCATTCTATGATATAAAAAGATGAATTTCGTAGCATTTCATGGATACATCGTGCAGGTACCGAGTTCTAAGTGCAGCAGAGAGAGAAATTCCGAGCAGATCTCGTGACATGGCTCTCAGAACTTGTGACATGGGTGCGTCAACACCCACATTCATTGCTTGTGTATCACTCCATGTCCAATGTGTCCAAATGTGTTTGGTTTTAAAATCACGTTCTATTATAGAAGTCATTGTAATCCTAGTAAGGTCAAGGTTTTTTAGAATATTGTAGAGACGTTTCGCTTATATACCTCTCGCTCCTAATTCGACCGCGCACAAATTAACCACGTGACCATACAACTCCGATTTCAACATGAAATTTTTAACCATGTACAACTCAATAAACAGTACGTTTGACATCATTGGTGAAACATGTGACTGCGAGATCTGAAGGGAAACCGCTTGTAGTTTATTTTTAACTTTAATGAATGTAGGGGCGCCTCGCCTGTTCCGTGTTCATGGTATGTTCGAACCAACTGAACAACTCGAATATAAACTGTATTCTATAAACATTATCTCTAATATACAACGAATGTTCGATGAAAGATTGTGCCTACTACATTATCCACTTTTAATAATACAAATTCCATGAACAATAGCCACAATGGGCATGGTAAATAAAGTCATATGGGCAGATCCATTAATTCTCGACGAAAGTGTGCGCACTAGGATCGGCAATTTAGATGCTGATTTTTTCCTCTTAAGTGCAAATAAAAAGGAGACGATCCTGAAAATTTGAGCTCGATATATGCAAATCCGGCCGCTGGAGATATTTTTTAATTTAAAAACAATATATATTTTTCACAAATTTTCTAATATTTGTATCTTAGCTTTTATACAGCTTAAAGACTCCGGCCCTGCGGCATTTTTCTCAGTAAGACTTCTACTCTTATGAAAAAAAATATTAGGTCTAAACTTATATTGAGCTTAGTTAATAGCTTATAACTAAACAACAGTTTTTGTTAAATTTTACCTATTTATTAAACACTATTATATGTACCGTATTTAAAGTTGAGAGTTGACCAGCAGGTAATAATATCTTTCGTCGAGGTATATTTTAATGGAATCCACCCAGCTTTTGCTAAAATTGCTCCAATTTTGTAAATGTTCAAAAAATTCTCCAGCGACTGTCTTTGCACTGTCGGGCACAAATTTTCAGGATCATCTCCTTTTTACTACACAATTACTTACTACACTACTTAATACACAGTTCTAATTATGCCAGTATGGCAGGTCCTATACCAGTTATACGAGTGTCTCGCGATCTAGACTAACGTGGGGAAATACGTTGTATGACATTCGAAGGAAACTGCATCTTTATTATTAAGAAATTTATTGAATAGAATGGTACAAGTTTCTATGTTAGCGGTCGCGATAAGTTTTTTTAGTTCGGTAGAACATGTCAGAATGTCTCTTCGAGACACGTTCTATTTTACAAAATTCAAAGGTAATTCATTTCTTTTTATATTACCCACAAATTTGACGGAGTTTATAATATTGAAAATAGTGGCGAGAGTGACGCTACAAAGCGCGACATAATTAAAACTCGCCATACACTTTGATATCAAAAATATTTACAGTAAAAAAAGTCTTGTAAAAAGGAATCGATCATATAATAACGATATAACCACATAACTCTCAAAATGATTATAGGTTTTTTATTTAGGTATTCTGATGGGATTGTCATTGGAATCATAAAAATAAGCAGTATATTATTTTTTTAAATTTTATAAAAATAAGAAGTATCTTAGCCTGTAGCTCGCCCTTATTTTTAACATTACTTTATATAATATTATTGATCAGAAAAAAAAAACAAAACAATTCGTTTTGTCTACAAATCACAGTACATACATAGTTTTAATTAGTAAAATAGCTTTTGGTAGGGTGCAGCTCATCAACCTTCAACGGTAATGAAACGTTGGTATATGGGTGCGTCAATTCAATATAAAAATAGGTCATTTTATAATAATTAAATTTACTTTAAGTACTATGACTAATCCGAATCACTATTTTGAAATTGATATTTTACATTAGTAATCGCTAGTACCTTTTTTATTAACGTGGCATTCAAAATCCTGTTCATTGCGACTTCACGTAAACGCATTACCTGAACTCAGGCGAGAAGAGCATGTGGTACCACTCGTTGGATGAAAACACTTTCCACTAAGAAACACCACGGCGATATTTCGATGTCCCATGTTGCCAGGGACAGTTTTCACATTTCTCTTAATAGCAACTTCGTACCTAGTCGTCTGCCACTTAGACAGGTTGAATATAAAGCTAATCTTCTGATTTCATACAACACTTCAACAAGATGTTGAATCTCTTGTTAACACTGAACATTAAGTTTTTCTGATAACTATCAAGTAATGTTCCGAATGATTATAATATATGTACTTATACACAATAACTAATTATGATGACACTCAACATGCAATAAATGTTCTTAATGTTTTATGAATTAAGATTAAATAACAACAACATGACAGGTCAACCTCCTGCCAGAAACCCATATTAAAAAAATTAAAAAAATAAACCTTCGTAATTACTTTTGGAAATAAAACCTTAAACTTTACTTCAAGGGGAAGAACTTGCGAAAGTCCTTACATTCATTTATAAAAGTCTAGCTTTTACCTGCGGCTTTAATATTGATTGGCATTAATATTGATTTTGTCATGTCGTAATATTGATTGTTACATAAATTATATCAAATGACACTGGTATAAGAACATTTTGTGCTTGTAGTTTTTTTTATACGCGTATCCTTACTATTTTGGCGATAATGGATATTTTGGATAATAAACACATAAAATATAAATATATGCTGTCGCCGGCTTTTTTGTAGGACTATTTAAGATAAACATTTCCATTATAAATTATATACACGTAACTCGAACAGTTTTTCCAGTGTACGCCAGAATTGCTCGCAGATGGTAGTTTTTTTTACATACTTGACACGTATCGTTATATTTTAGACAATTCACACAATATATTTATAAACAATAACCTATATGTTATATTATTGTAACGTTTCAATAAAATTCATTCTGTACTTTTTGCGTAAAAGAGTAACAAACATACATACATCCATTCATCCACACATCCATAATTATAAACTTTCGCTTTTATAACTATAAGTAAGGATAAAAGTCATATTGTTTTCATAAACCAGTCACCTTATATTAATTACATATCATTAATACGTAAGTACCTAATACATTATTTGAATAATTTTCTTTATTATTGATTGACTAAGGCTACATTCTATTTAAGGTTCACAACGCTCAGGTCCGCGGCTTTTCTCGTTCCACTTGCAAGTGTTAAAATTATTAAGTCAAATGGAATGGAGTATGTGTCCACCCTTGCATTTGGGTCGTTGTGAGTTTGGCCTGAGTCAAAAAGAATGACACGTTAGTGACGTTTTAAAAATGAAAGGAATGAACTGAGTAACGTTGCATTAAAAACGATCAAAGTTCATACTCGATTAATAAAAACACATCCTTCTCAAGAACATTGATTTTTTTCTCAACTAAATATTCTCTTTATAAATAACCAAATACTAAAGAATTACTTTCACGTCTACCTGTGACTTTATATGTCCTGCACATTATTACATTCTAAATACTTCAAACGGATGTGGCGAAGTAACATGAGCTATTCCAAATTCCAAATACTCCACTTATACCTACATTCAGTGGCAGGCACTCGAATCACAGTATTCAAAACTCTAATAACAGCTGACGTCATTTCATTCGCTGGCAATAATTATGGCTACATAAACCGACTGAATCACGTAGGTCATGAAGTCATAGTATCTGTCAAACGAGCGACTACTCTCGGATATCGCCAGTTGTTTCCGTGTCAGTTTACGTGAGGATTTTTAGGTATGGTTGTTGCTTGTAAGATTTTCTTTGATATTTTTTAAATAATCGGTAATAATTCGTAAACATGTATGTGATTTATAAATATATTTGTTGTGCTGTGCTTACATATAAATAAAGTGTAAGTGTTCGTTTTAAAAGTGCTTCATATGTTAGGCGATATCTAATACATTATTTCGTAGTTTGGAAGTTTAGAGATACATCTAATAGATGATCTCACCAATCTTATTATAAAATTTTATACCAATTCCCACTAATTATATCTAACAAAGTTGAGTCTGCCAATGTAAGAAAATATTAATTAAAAGTACTCCAGAAACAGTTAACTTGTGACCTACTTACCACTAACTAGTTCTTTTAATTTCTTGTAAGTAATCTTATATAGGTACCTACATTGTTTCGCTTTTAATAGGAAATAGTTATATTTTTGGTGCATAGATATGGTTGTGTTATGTAACATAATATTTTCCATGGTTTAAAGTGATTTTTTATATTTTACTTACTAAAGTTTTCTTCTGCTATGTATTTACTTTTTAATACAATATTTTATCTATTCTTATTTACAGTACAGAGTATAGCTACAATCAGATACTGCTTTTAAAAACAGTTTTATTTATTAAATATAAAATTATAATGTACCCTTTAATTGTTAAATATATTTTTTTCAATGAAAATAAATTTTCCTTTTTTTAATTAGTACGGTTTTTTCTGTTAAATAAATGTGTAACATCATTCTAACGAAAAATAAAATTAGGGTGTTAAGATGTTATTTTTCCGTACCATTGCATTAATAATTCATTAGTGATTTCAATAATAGTCTTCAATTTCTTAATTTATTTTATTAACTCATTATATATTACATATATATATTTGTTGTATATCTCAGCAGATAAGTTGTTTGTTGTTTAAACTTGATTAACAGAGATAAAATCAATGCTTGTCATTGCATATTGTTGTTTGGGATTTCTGACATGAGTAAACAATTTTCTTATCAAAGAAATTTCATACAAAAATAATCATCTTATCTTTCAAGTAAATAATATAATATACTATATTTATTTCAATATTAAAGCAAGGTTAATGTCAAGTAGTAATTACAATAAAAATATATCTTCTATTGTTGTTCACCTAGATATTTTATTATTTTCCATTAATATTAAACTTGTTGCTTAATGAATACCACTATGTTCTGTGGTGTGTATAATGATGCTCATTATATCATACTAGCTCTGGCCATGGCTTTGTTCACATTGAACTTAAATTTCTTTCATAATTTTTGCCTGTTTATGTAACTTGTTTTTTCAATACAGCTTAGCACCTATTGGTGGTTGTGTGATGTTAAATAGCCTAAACCTTCCTCAATGATTGATCTATCAAATTCAAAAATATTTTTTGAGATCCTACAAGTAGTTAAGATAAGCACACATTCAAACGATCACTTGTCTGCATTTTAATATTATAGATTAAAATACATAATTGTGTGAACAGAACAGAAAAATATTATTCTTAGTTTCATTTAACACTATCCTACTACTAATACATTAACTGTTTGTTTTGTATATTTATTTTATTTTCAGTATTTGTTTTTTTTTTCGGACAATCTTTTGTTTATATTGGCGGGAGGAATTATATTACTGGAAAAATGTATAATATTATATAACTCTATTTTAAATTTTGAGAAATATTTAATAATATATGAAGCGATGATAGCTCAGTGGTAGTGTACACGACTTCGCGTCAAGGGACGTGGGTTCGAATCCAAGCACCTACAATGAGTTTGAGCTTTCGGTGAAGGGAAACATCGTGAGGAAACCATAGCATGGTGGTAGGGCTTTTTGTAATGCCCGCTTGGGTAGCTACCACCCTCAAGTTGTAAACCTGCCTCCAAATACCAATAGGTGTGTTCCGGCAGCAGCACTTGAGAGCCAGTTCCTCCACAGGTTTACCGTGTCTACCAACTTGGGCTGTATCGTCACTTTAAGATCAGGTGAGATTATGGCCATAACGCTAAACCTTAAGTATAAAAAAATAAAAATAAAAAAGAATGTACAATTGCACATTTATTGGAAACATGTTACATACTTATTGGTCAGTTGGGTTCTTATATAGTATACCAATATTTCTTGGATTTACTCATACCATAGTACATTTTACTATAGTTTAGGTTCAATTGAAATAATAATGTAAAAATCATTCTTATATGGGTTCATACATTTTTGAAATAATATTAAAATAGCATAAAGCGATTTAAAAAACCCAGTATAATGATAACTCGCAGAGAAATTCGACAAATAATAAGCAATTTAAACTAGGTATGTTCCAATTAAAATCAAAAAAAATAATGTGAAGATTGTATATTTGAAAATTTCACAGACTCTGAATCATTACTCAGTTATGAAAAGCAAATGCACATTTTTTATTGTTATTGCATAAACGTTTATATTAACAAACAATTTTTATCTGTTCCTGTCAATGTTAAGTTTAGTATTTTTTGTTAGCAAGTCTAAAAGAACATAGTTAATGTATTTTTTTTAATTATTATTATTTGATCTATGGCAAAAAAAAAATTTTTTTTTTTTTTTTATATAGGTTTAATTAGGGGAAACTGGTTCCAAAGTGCAAGAGCTAGTCAGTCAGGTGTTATGAAATGCATGTCTACTACCACATCTAGCATGAATATAAAATTCATACAAAATAAATACATTGCAGTATGTATTTTTTTTCTTGTCCTTTTTTTTTCTAATAATGTTGAATCCGTTTCATATGCATTTTAATGGCAACAGAGGAAACAACATTTAGACAGGCGGTCTTCAGTCATTGTAATTACGAAAAAAAAATAGATAAAATATGCCACGCTAGACAGTCAAGACTTTGTCAAAAACTAATTATATATACTACCTATAAACTGCCAATGGTAATAGAAAATTCTAGTTTTTTTCATTTTCTGTGCCATTTTCGATGATGATTCGTCAACAAATATCAAACTGAATTGATATTTCTTATTGAATGAGTTATATTCATAATGAAGTATTTACAAGATTTGCTTACTTACTTATAAGATTCCAACAAAAAATTGACAATATAAACATTTGAAATTGTATAATACAATGCATTAACAAAGATAAAGAGAACATAATATCATATGCAACAAAACTATGTTAACTGGAAATTGTGATATATTGTTCTTAATAGCTAACATGTATTTATGTTTGAACCTTACGTTTGAAGGTGGCACCTGTTGAGTGGCCTAAGCAGGTCGGAGAGCAGATGCAATGTGAAGACAGATTCTGCTCTCTGGTTCAATATGCGATAGAAGAACACCGTGGGGTTTTAGTGGGTATTACCGGCAAGTCGAGTCCCACATACCTCTCCCAGCCTATCAGGGAGGGGATGCCTAAAAACATTACCCCACGATAAAAAAAAAAGAAAAAAAAAGTACTACATACATTTAATGCCACAAATTTTACTTATATATTGTGTCAAATAACATAAGTTTGTGAACATAAATAGGAACCATAACATGAAAATTTGGTTCCTGCCAAAATCCCCGGCTTACTCATTTTGTTTGCTGTAGAAATATAAAATTGCGATGAAGAGTTCTAACAATATCATTCTATAATATCGGTATATATAGCTTCCATGCCATACCTGCTTCTTTTGTGGTAACCTAAAATTGTTAGCTGGCCAGTCTACTAATTTTAACGAACTTCTGAGGCTTGTGCAGAAGGCACTAAATCGCCTTTGTGGTACTACGTGCTATGTTCTTTAATTACTCCACAGTCCTAACATTTAAAAAATGTATCACACTTGTTATCGGCAACATTGTGTGTATGAGTAAAGACCATAGATCTACACTAATAATTATGACTCAGTACAGAATTGTTCAAGCCTAAAAATATTAGATGCAATGGTTAGCAAGCCTGAGTAGGAATAATGTGAAAGCGGTTGCTGATTTTCTGCCACGTAACCTGCGCACCTATCTGGTCTTATGGTGAATAGATTTACTTATGTTAATAGAAGTGTAACGAACCTTTATTTTTGTAATAAATGTGAAATAAGAACTGGTAGCATAATTATCGCCTTTAAGAATGATGTCATTACGGTAACTACAGTGTAGTCTACACGGCCTTCATTTCCGACAATAGTAATACATATATATACTACCCATTGTATATGATATGAAATGAATCTTTTGTGACTAGTAGTATTTTTCTGTTTAAAAGATTTAAGGTCAAACTATAATAAATATGTATACAAATCATTTAAAAAAATATAAACTTATCTTTTGATCAGTGCCAATAAAGTGCATAGCACAACAAATATAAATATTTAAGTAACAAGCAATAAAAACATAAGTATTGAAACAATGTTTCAGTGAACGCCAGTAAAATGGCTTAGCTAAATAAGAGTAAGATAACAATAGTGTGTAGTTGTGTGAGTGAGTGAGACGGCGCCATGGCGTACCCGGGCCAAAATGGTGGCGGTAATTTCGGCGCCGTGTTGCAAGGTGCGGGTAGACAGTTGCTAAATCAGGGCGGGCAGGCTTTGTTGAACTATGGCGCTCAAGCGCTCGGTAACATCATCAACGAAGTGTTCCAGAAGAAGGAAGTTGAACAGAAGAGATTTCTACCAAGTATCAAGAACTACAAAGTGGTAAGTATTCATAGCTTACAGAATTACATGGATGGTGTTAAATAATACCCGATTTAAATCTATACAAAAAATAATAATTAAGTGTCTGTTTAATATGTCAAAAAACTAGCTTTTGACTACATGCGTATGAAAGTATACTTATATGGCAGATATATTTAAAAAATCAAAACATTTTTAAAATTTGTTTGTCTGTCTGTCTATCCCTTTGTTCCGGCTAATCTCTGAAACGGCTAGACCTATTTCGACGGGACTTTCGCTGGCTATTAGCTAATGTAATAAGGAGTAATTTAGCCTACTTTTATTAAAAAAAAAAAATGAGTTTCGCTATAAAAAATACAGATTCCACGCGCACGAATTCGTGGGCACAGCTAGTTTGGAGCATAAATGAAATTCCCGTCCCGAGAACTGACTACATCCTTGATTTTGCACATTAATCAAATAACGGATATCCTTGGTTCTGAGAAGTAAGTCTACTAGACACTGTATGTGTCATAAATTTTGATCTGTTTTGTAACAGCGTGCGTTAGTTACTGACATGTATATGTAGTAACCAATCACAGATTTTTATTATGGTACGAACTTGCAAAAAATATCTCTATGTTTTAATTGTTGTAAACTGTTATTGTTATGATATCCTGCTGTAAGATCCGAATCTCATTCGCGAAGGTTAAGAATACATTTACTTAACATTATTTACAATGATTATTAATTTTTTCCCGTTAAAAGTTTATAATTCTAATAATAATTTAGGTATGGACATAAGTTGTGTTACTATAATTAGCATTAGTATTGATAAAGCGGTATTTGGCAAAACATTTAGATATTGAATATTGGTGTTATTACAAACCCGAAATTCAAGTTATATTACTATTATTAGATTACACAGGCGCGATTTAGGGAGGGTCGTGGAGGGTAATAGAGGTCATGAAACCGCTCCCACGGATCAAATATTATTTTCGAGTTTTAGGCTGAATTAATTTTTTGCAATTGTTTATGTATACAATAAACAATAAAATACAATTTTTACTAGCAGATATGACAAACAAACGTTTTGCCACAGACCTCGTTACTAAAAAAATATAAACATACCGGGCGGCTAAAATTAAAGGTTTAGTCGTTTTTTTATGTGAGAAATTCAGAAATATATATAAAAATATTAGTTGTACAAGTACATAAATATCTGAGTATTGACAACAAGCGGCATCCAAGTAGCCACACATGTAGGGGGAAAATAATTACGAATACACCTATATTTGAATTTTACATATATAAAGACCAGCTGAGCTTGCGACTTCGCGCGCAGCTAAATTTGTCTTTTTTTTTTGCCCGTTTTTGTAACTTTTAATACAGCTTTGCTCCGATCGGTGGTAACGTCTACAGCCTAAAACCTGCTTCCATTACTGCCATATAAAATGCAAAAAGAATATTTGATACCTGACTTCTTCATCCTAAGATCAGCGCGTTCAAATAAACACATTTTTTCGCTTTGTTATAAATTACTAAAATGTGTTTTATACGCTTCTAATACCTAATACCTTCTAATTTAATGAAAGATAAAAAAAATAGGTGTTTGACCCCACATGAACAGGTTGCCAAAGGTTTTTATTCCCTCCACCCACACAGTTTATTGATCTCTCCCTGGTTCTTTGTTTCATAATTATTTTTAAGTTAGTCACATCTTTCATTCTTGGTATAAATGCTACCTAAGTAATTAACCCCGAGATATTAGTATATGCACGCTTGTAAATTATTCATTGTTTGGCGTGGTCAGTCTGGATTATTTGACGTTTATCAGTTCATATGCAGACCATATAAGGATTATAATTAATCCATCAAGAACAATGAAATTAGTTGGATAAAATTTTGTTGAGAATCTACAAGATACTTTTGGAAATAATTTTTAAATTATCATGCGAAGGGTTTATGTCCGAACAACTCAAAACAGCTTTTTTATACTCTATAGGTTCGTTGTGGCCACTATCTCATCTTATGTTTAATGATGATCTGACTTAAGATGGTGGACACGCTAACTCTAGTGAAGCGACTGGATCTTAAGAATCTGTTCAAACACATCATAGGTATTTGATGGCAGATTTCCAACTTAAGAGTGATAGCTAGCCCGGTGGGCATTATAAAAAGCCCTACGACCATGCTATGCTTTCCTCGCGATGTTTTCGAAAGCTCAGGCTCATGTCGCAGGTAGATTTGAATTCAGGTCTATTGACTAAGACATGAGCCATCATACCTTTCAGATCGTCAATACTTCAGGAAGGCTATAGAAGTCAATTGTCCGTAATAGCCTCTATTTAACGATAATGGAATGACAACTTGAAACAGAAACATTTGTTTAATTTATATAAAATGTCATTAATATGTCGTTTATAGTTATATGTTTTTTATATATGCTAGTAGGTAGTTACTTATATTCATTAAGGTACCCTTTTTTCCCAATAGTGAATATATAACTACAGCGGCATCTATCGCGTTTTGTGACAGTATAAAGGTTTTCCCATTTAAAATTGTGCCTGTCAGTTATCTCGGTAATCTCTCAAACGATATTGGATTACATGTTTGTATATAAAGATGACTTATTGCAATGAACATGATACATACGTATACAATTAAATCATCTTTTTTCATAATGCAATGAAACAATCTATGTCAATTCTCAGGTTACATTAAATAACCTTACCCTAATCTCTGTAGCCATATTTATTTTTGTTTCAAGCAATAGCTTATGTAAATTGAGTACCCTGCAATGTTCCCTTAACGTTTACGTCAAAAATAAAAAATAAAATATCAATATATATATTTTCTTACTTATCCCTATTAATAAACAGTATTCTTAATAATGTTTCAGTATTCAACTCTTACGATAAAATATATGTACATAGAGAACATGGTTTGATACAGCATGACCACTCGTTTGGTATGTAATAAATCATTTTGTTATGTAATAATAGCACCGACCGGTAGATGGCGGAATTTCCATACGTGAATACAATTAACTATCCACATGTTCATAATCCACGTTTATTATGATGCCTTTAGACAGGCACACACACACACACACATATACTAACTAGCACACGTTCAAAGCTACTACAAGAAACACTGTATAATAACTTCTATCTCATTCTCTCGCATTTTAAATCCTATAGATACTTTTATCTCGTTTTCTCGCACACTATATCTTTAATCTGTATGTGGTTGCCTCTTTTAACTGTCGCTTTTACGTTTCATTGAGTTTCAAATCACAACGATACTAAAGAAGTTAACACTTCAAAAAAGTGTTACTGCCGTTATCCGTAACTAAAGTTAATTGACGATTACACCCAAGATAATGACACGTTAGGCACAGTGGAGACGTAGTTGTAATTTTTCCACTTCTTGCATCTGCCTGTGTTGGGAATTTCACAAACTCCAAGTGTGAGAACATAAAATTAAAGGACACGGACAGTAAAGCCCAGAATTTGCACAATGTGCAGTCATATGTGGATCATACAATTGTTCTGCTTAGGATCGAACACACAGCACTCAGCAAAGTGGCAACGGTGAGCCGACTGCTTAAACAGTTAGTCCAATCGTACGAACTGGTTTAAATGCTTCAACCGGAATATACTTACTAGTAAGAGAGATTTTCAACCCATGGATGTTAGTTAACTTGAGAAGCATTAAAAATATTATTCCATCGTGTATATTAATTACTATTTGTGTCCACGTCTTCGTCGTTGTGGAACTTAAAATTATTTAACTATTATTGCCAGTTTTTGTATTTTTTTTTCCAAAACAACTTTTCTCCTATCGGTGGTAGTGTGATGTTAGAGCCTTAAGCCTTAGTAAATGATTGCTCTATCAAATACACAAAAAAATGTTGAAAATCGACTGGTAGTTTTCCGTTTTCAAACAAACTTTTCCGATTTATAATATTAATATAGATATGATTGTATTCTATAGTTTTTTAATCAGTATTATTTTTAAATCTGTGTTCAAATATCAATCGATTTTATTATTAAGACTACAAAAATGTAAGTGGGTTGTTGGAATTTCAACACGTAATAATATATTTGAACTCATTCATTTGTTAACATTTTATTTTTGTTGTTCAGGAAAATGTTTATGCTCTGCATCCACAGCCGTTTTATTTTCTCTTGGTAACTACATTTTCCTCAATGAAGATGTTTTACATGCAATAATGTGTTGTCACTACATTAGCATTGTTCTTGGAGGCATATTAACATTCTTATAGATCTATTTACAGTCTATTAACCGTTGTACGTTTATTTTAATTGTACAAATGCGTTGGTAAGTTTGTTTTTATTCTGCCGCGGATTAGTTAGTGATAAAAATACGGAACTAAAGGCTATTTGCAATCTTAGGAGGTTTACGTCACACATACACGTTAAGGATTATGTTGTATGTGTTTATGATGAGGGAGTATGTCTCTATGTTTGACAAATTCCAAAATATAAAAAATATAAATATAAACAAAAATTCTATCAACAGGGTTCAAAAATAAAACTAATAATAAATGAATTTAAATAAATCTTCTAGTGTGATGTATTTTTCAGCATAATAAAACAGTTGCATTGCCTTAAAAACACAAAAAAAAGATTACTGAAGTCGCGAAAATTTCTCGATTTTAGAACGTTGAGAGTAATACAAAACCTTAAATGCTTTGCGTTATGAGACGTGCAATTGTTTGTTAGTTTGGCCGCTCTAATGTAATGAATTACCAATCGTATTTGCAAAATTCTGTTTGCATTTAAAATGTTACTATCGATATAGGCTATTTAATATACACGCTACGTCTCTAATGAGCTTATGTGACGGGGGGGAGGGGGGGAACCATGCAGTGCGACGTGTTGGGGTTTAGAAAAAGACAATGACTACCAGAATACTTTTCATGCGAAAGAACATACTGGCGCTCACAGTAAAATAACTCTTAATACCACACAATGGCTAGTTAATAATACACAAAAACTAAAATTTTATATTCTAATATATTGTTTTATCTATATTGTATTGTTTTCCAGATAAATTAGTTATTATTATTAATAAACAAATATGAAAATATCTTTAATATAACAGAAAAGTTTGTTTGTTTTAACCTGCTAATGTTAGGCACTACCTGTCGGGATCAAAAATATATTTTTGTATTTGATAGAGGAATAATTGAGGTAGGTTTTAGGCTATTTAACATCACAATTCCACCAATAGGAGAAAAGCTGTATTGAAAAAAGTTAGAAAAACGCATAAATAAATATTTTTAGATCCACACGAACAAAGTCGCAGGCACTGCTATTATTTTAATATACCGTGTGTAGCTGTGACCTTCGTATGAAATAGTGCAATTTTACTTATTCACCGATTTATCACTCTTGTTATCATCGCTTATCAAAGTGCACACTAACGATATTTGACATGAGGAATACATTTGAACATGTGTTTCCGTAAGGACTGACGATTATAAACAGTGGGCAAAATACTGTTTACAATCGAAAATGCTAGTATTTACCCTTTTTGATTATTTTAGATTGTAGCTTTCCCCCCAATTTTGAAGGTTCAGTGGTAGCGAGTACGGAAGTTGCATCATGGGGCGCGAGTTCTAATCCGTGCAATTAACTTGAGCTTCGGTGAAGAAAAACATCGTAATGAAACCATAGCATGATAATAGAGCTTTTTCTAATACCCACCTGACTAGCTAACACCTTCAAGTTGAAAACTTGCCGCCAAATACTAATGGTGTGTTCGGTTATTTGCATTTGAGAGCCAGTCCCACCACGGGCTTAGCGTGTTTATCGCCATGGGCTGTATCGTCACTAAATATCACTCTCTTTCTTTCTTTCTCTATATCAGACCTATTCTACCCACTGTTAAGTATAGCCTCCTCTCGCTTACGCTATCTTCTGCGGACCGGTGCTAATCTTATTCATTATCCTTCGATAAACCTAACAATCTCGTAATGACCAATCTGCCTCTAAGTCTTCGTCCGTTTCGAGGGTACCATTCGGAGACGGCTTAGGCCTTGTCCTGGCCATCTCTACTTCAGCTTGGTTCGATTAATTATCCACGTTTGGGACAAGATCCACATGTGCAAATAATAGGCTCTTTGAGCTACAATTTCAAATCGTTCGCGTGAAGCTAAAAGTGTTTTTTTTTTATTTCCCTATATATTTCTCTTTACCCCTAACAAGGTGAATGCAAAATATCATAATTATCGTTTGAGATGATATGAACTACTTACAGTTCAGGCTTGAAAGCGTAACAAACAAACATTTCTATTTATAATATTGAGATAATTTTGGGATCTGTTTTTCATGTTAGCGCATATGGTGTTATTATGTTAACTATAACTGTTACAGTCTTAGATTTAAAATATATAAATTGCAACTCAAATTTTGTAGTTTCATAGTGACTAAAGGTTTGAAGAATGTGTGACTAGGTTATCGACTAACAGACTTGTCGCGGATATTATAACAATGCACGTTTTTATCGCAAAATACGTATTGAAAACTAAAAATGAATTAACCGATATTTAAAGGCAATAAAACACCCGCTAGGCTGGAATTCAAACAAGTGTAGCTATGTATCCATAGAGTTTCCAACGCTGTACAAAAAAAAATGTTTATAATATTCTTTGAAATAAAACTAATTTAAACGGATTTTATCGCGGGTATTTATTAAATTTTGATCCCGACGTTTCGAAAGCTTTTCAGCCTTCGTGGTCACGGGTCGGACTGAGGTGTAGGTTGTCCAGAAAAGTTTATGTTACTGTGTCTACCTTCAATTTAATTTAAACTTTTCTGGACAACCTACACCTCAGTCCGCCCCGTGACCACGAAGGCTGAATAGCTTTCGAAACGTCGGGATCAAAATTTAATAAATAACCGCGATAAAATCCGTTTAAATTAGTTTTATTTCAATGAATAATATTCGCGTAAACCTAAGAAATCATTTATAATATTCTGTTTTTTTAATGCAGAGATGGACCCTAGCTTAGATTTTTATTTAGGTTTCAGCTACCAGAAAACTACATAAAAATCTGTCAATAGTCACCGTGTTGGTATACTTTTCATGTACAAATATAAGCCAAATCTCAAATGGAATAAATGTACCTATTTAGATAGACCAAAGCGGTAGCAAATGCCACAAATAATCAACAAGAATGCTCCATACCAAAAGTAATATATAATACGAATTTTCCATTTCAAAACAAATATTTAGCGAATTCTAATGTCATTTTACTTTTTTTTTTTTTTATATGTTTAGCTTTATGGCTACAATTTCACCTGATGTTAAGTAACAATGTGGCCCAGATTCTTGAGCACGCTAAGGCTAGTGGAAGGACTGATTCAAATATTATACACCTGAAGGTATTTAGCGACACACATTGAACTTGCGGTGGTTGCACTATGGTATCCTCACGCTGTTTTCCGTCACCGAAAGTTCGTTGCAGGTAGATTCGAACCCATGTCCATTAACGCAGCCTTCGTACACATTACCGACTGAGGTGTCATCGCTTATTTTTATCAAATACGTAATCAGGGGTCGGTAGTTATCTTTAAGATGATGATAACCGCGTCACTGTGACTCTCATTTGGCTTAGTTTCTTTATATCCGACTGCTAAGGGTGTACGTTGGTGAACAAGAGAGGGATGACACTTGATAGGTTTTTAATATCTCGGTGCTTGTCGCTGTTTTTTTTTATGTTATAGGTACAAAGCTACATATATGTTTTTCGTGCTTTTATAACAAAAATATTAATTACGCGATATCTTTACAGCCAAGATTAATGACCCGCTAGAAATATTATTGGACACATAATATTGACAAACTGCCAAACACGATGGTTATGTTTAGCTAACGATGTTTATCACATTACAATTTTTTTGTTGTTGAGTGTGTAAAATGTAGTCTAAAGTGTTTATGATGAAATGGCTTCATTTTTTTTTATTATACCATCCCGCTATGTAGGCAATTGCACCAATATCACGTATAGACCTTTATAACTAGAATTAACGGACACAAATTGATAATCAAATCCTGAACAAATCTTTAAGGATCACAGAAATGGTATTTTCATGTAATACTAGATGCACTCATTAGGAATGTTATGTTGTTATTTTTAGAGTGAAAACTTCTTTAAAATCGTGTCGATTTAAAACTCGATGGAACAAGAAAGCGACAGTGAAAAAGGACAACGACATACATGTATAGGATATAACGTGCGAGAGAATGAGACAGAAGGCATTTTACAGTGTTTCATACAGGGACTATGCGTTGAACGTGTGTGTGTGTGCGCGTGCAAATGCATCATAACCACCGTGGTGTATTGTACACGTGTATTGTTTACATAAATATTTTAATATATTTGGAAGGTTTCAGACACAATTAGAAGAGCCTTCGTGTAATTAATTTCCACTTTTTAGAAATCAAATCAGTGTGGTTCCAGACTGTCATTTTCTCTTTACGTCCTCTATCTACGAACCATCCCTTTTGAATAATCAAGGCCAATTAGTATTGTAAGATTGCCGATACTAGAAGTTTTTACACGTCCGTCCACCTCGGACTCCTAATTTTAAATAACGGCCGAATTCTTTTGCCCATTCGATTCGATGACTTCTTTGTTCGAAATATCAAATTTAAACATTCTATGTATATGCAAAGCGCATGCGTTAAAATATTGTATAAAATTATATGTGACTTGACATCGAAATAGTCCGGACGATGGCAAGGGCAGCTCACTAGGCTGCCCGGATAAGGCCCGGCTTTCCATCAGACCGGGCCGGTCGCTGGGGTGACGCGGTAATTGCATGCACGAACCCGCGTTGCCCAGGGAAGGCGACAGACGGCCGTGGGGTTTTAGTGGATATTCTTGGCGGTTGGCGCCGGGTGAGTCCCACATACCTCCGGGCTAGGAGGGGATACATTAAAAAAGTTATTAGAAAACCCTCGGGTTTCCTTATGAAATAAGTATAATAATGAAACAATAATGTATGAATATAATAATATAGATAATAGACTATTTGGATAAAAACATATTAAAGCCAAGCATTACACAGTCTCCACTAGGCTTACCGTGCCCACCATCTTAGGCTACATTATATATATATATATATATATATATATATATATATACATATATAATCGAAATATTCTTCACGTTATTTCCAAAACAATCAGACTTATATATTTGAAATTTACCACTGATCTTTTCAGGACAAAGACACCTTCTTACGGTTTTACAACTACGCACGGTAACAGTAAAAATGCGAAAAAAGTACTTTTTAGTGCAAGAAGTATGTTTTTTTTCATTGTAGTTGTACAACAGAGCAATTGTGGTGACAGACATAGTTACACAACATGAAGTCACCCTTCGAAAAACAACTATATAGATACAATAAATCAATGACGTATTTATTTATTCGAATATATTAATAACAATGTTAAGGAAAATGAAATGATTAATTAATTTATTTCAAAATAACTATTGTGTTTATAAATAATCTAGTAAAACCAGCGACTTTGTTCGCGTGGTATTAAAATTTATATTTCTACTAGACTATACGTGCGTTGCACTTGCGTCGCTTGCGTTAATATTGATTTTGTCGAACAAATAGGGTAACACAATAAAAAGTTTCATACAAAGTTTATCCCTCTTTTTACTTCACTTCCAATGAGGTTTTCGTGACAAAAAGTCGCTTATCACCGTCTCCAGGTTTCCATCTATTTCTGTACCAAAATTCATCGTAATCGATTCAATGGTTTAGGCGTGAAAGCGTAATTAACAAACAAATTTTCGCATTTAAAATACTAGATTTTACGTGCAGCTTCGCTCGCTTTATTATTAATTTTGTTAAACAAATTGGACAAAGTAATAAAAATTTCCATACTAAGTCTGTCTTCGTCTTTACCTCACTTACTATAAGTTTTAGCAATAAAAAGTAGCCTATCTCCGTCTTCAGAATCCCATCTATCTCTATACCAAAATTCACCACAATCGATTCAGTGGTTTATGCGTGAAAGTGTGAAATCGTAACAAACAAACAAACAAACTCAATTTCGCATCTATAATATTGGTATAGATTAGTAAGGAACTCTTGGTTCTAACTAGTTCTTGATGTTAATGCGTTTTAATGAACAAAACCCTTTATAATATTAGTATAGGTTTTAATTCAATGTGCTACTGTCTGTATTAATATTATATAGCAGAAAAGGTTTTAACCAGCTAATCTTAGGATCTATCAGCTGGATTCCTAAAATTGTTTATTTCAATCATTGTGTAAGGTTTTAGGATATTTAAACTTCACGCTACCACGAATAGGTGCAAGACAATTGAAAAAAAGTTACAAAAACAGGCAAAAAAATTAATTATTTAAATAATCTTTAGTTCCACACAAACAAAACAGCAGGCACAGCTTATTATATAAGCAAGTACCCAACAGTGCAGATAAGATAGTTTCAATTAGAAACATACGTCAGTGGCGATTATCCAGGTAGGCTATGGGGCCGCAAATTTTCAAAGGCGGCATTTTTCGGCACCACTTAAAACGGAGTATCGATCTTTAATTATGTAAGAAATGCATCATAGGTGGGGATTTCATTCAACCTATATTCGGCACATTTGTAAATATACCTCTACCCCCTATATTTATATATAAAATTATAATTAGATACATGAGGCTACCGCGGCAATCGCTACTAGCATTCGACTGAGTTAATCCGAGATTCTTCTATGTACGAGTTATATGCGTATTTTGCTAGGGCTTGTATAAAATTGACATGCTGTACCCCGGTGTATTTCGTGCTTCAAATGCTTATGACAGGCTCCATATATATATATTCACTTTAGTTGACAGAATTAATTGAGTGAAAATTATTTTAACACACAAATATTTTTAAATAATTGAATAGTTCTAATAATAGAACGTCTGTTTCATTTTTGGTCATTTCATGAAGAGTTCCATTACAGTAGTTTGATGAATGTTCCATACTTGTAAAAGCTTACAAAGCTATGAGCTGACTACAAGATTGGTCTAGCGGTTTTTGCGGACACCTTAACACTGTCTCCGCGCTAATTGCTGTGGATTGGAATCCTGCACCGGACAGTTATTTATGTGATTTTTCTGAACCTGGGTGTTACTTTACAAATAACAATTAAGGCATTAGTAGTATATTTGTAAAGGCACTCGCAACACAAGGCTAGATCGTTAGTGCGGTAGTTTCTTAAAAAGAAAAAACACAGTATTTTAATAGTTGTCAATAGCCTACAGGTCGCGTTGTCGATACATTTTGACCTCTCATTAACGGTCATGGTTAGTAGATTGTACTGTGCTTGCGATCAAACAAAATGTCGCTGTGCAGTCCTATCATTAAAAGTACATTATATATTTCCGTTGATCCCCTCGCTAACTATTCATGTTCTGTCTAGACGACTAGACGCTCTTTAAAACAATATTGACTATTTGAACCTTTAACAATGTCAGGTCAACCGTGATTTAGTGTTACTAGGAAATGAATGTGAATCTAGGACATTAACCAAGTCAAGGGCTTGTTGTTATCATTTGTACTAATTATTTGACATTAATGGCTTATAACATCTTAAACCATTGCCTTAACCGTCTTTGGTATTTGGCAATAAGGGAAGAATGCTTTGCCGTTGCAAGTATGTATTAGGTGTTCTGAAACGATGATACCTCAGTGGTAGTGTGCACGACTTTACGTCAAGGGACGTGAGTTCGAATCCAACCACCTACAATGAGCTTGAGCTTTCGGTGAAGGAAAACATCGTGAGGAAACCATAGCATGGTGGTAGGGCTTTTTCTGATGCTCGACTGACTAGCTACCACACTCAAGTTGAAAATCTGCCGCCAAATACCAATAGGTGTGTTCCGGCAGTTGCACTTGACAGCCAATTCCTACACAGGTTTAGCGTGTCTACCATCTTGGGCCGTAGCGTCACTTAAGATCAGGTGACATTATGACCATAACGCTAAAAAAAAGGTGGTATGTCTGGTAAATAATGTAAGCTACATTATTAGATGTAACATTTATGGCAAATATTAAAACTGCATAAATCTGATTAAAAATAAAGTTTTTTTTAAATTCGACAACAGGCCTCTTCTTTATCGACAAATCTTATCAAAACTTGCACCTAAGTTGACATTATACTGTATATTTTTGCGATACTTCCTGGGCTTCCTAGTAACATTCAATGTTATAATTAAAAAGGAGGATTATAGTGCCGGTTATAACAGCTGTTAAACTAATAAATATAAATTAAATTTTATATTATCTATTTAAAAGAGTACTAGATGGCCTAAAAAACATTATTCTGTCTCTTCCGGTATGTAATAACTTGACCACAATGCTGTATATCGTATTTTTTTTATAAATTGGGCATATGCTGTTAGCTAAGGGGCTTTTACAGCTTCACCGAGTTTGGGGGGCGAGGCAACGAACACAAGGGTGCCATGAAGTGCCCGAACCTCGGCTTAGACTATTGCCAAAAATATGTGTTTAGAGGTATAGTTACTTATAGCGATAAAACTTATCCTCTGTCACATTAGCCCAACCAATACATGCAACTAAACAATACACCAAACATAGATACAAAATAATTTTATATAAAGTTAATCCGGTCAAATTTGCCCAATATATAATTTTGCAGAATCAATGTAAAATTAGTTATAGGATTATTTCCAAATGAAGGCGTGAAAATACGACTCAAATATGAACAAGTTTGTAACGGATCTTTAGAACTCCTTATCGGAATGTCAATAAAGGACTGCGTCTTCGAAAATATTTGTACAATTGACACAACAGGGTAACGGATAATTTAAACTATATTACGGACATGGTCAAGTTCGGAGGTATGAACCGTATGTAATCATATCGTTTCCAGTTGTTTGTTTTACTGAGTAGTACAAAGGAAACCTAGATAATTTGACTAATCTATACATATATATATATACGTTCCTAAAGATATTTTTAGTGATGATTAAAGCAAGAATAAGACGAAGGCTAAGAAAATCTTGGTAGTGGTCTTGCTAGAATACCTAGTCCTAATATATAATCTTACCTAAAATCCTACCAATATCAAACCACTACCAATACCAAATCTTCGTATTCATCCTTGGTTTTACTTATTTATTTATTTATAATTTTCCTAAATATTATAATTATTAACTTTAAAGGCATATTAAAAATTATACACAATCAATATTATTTTTTTAATTTAATTCCTAACAAATTACTGTAGCAAATGTTTTAACTCATAACTTCAATGAAATTTCTATTTTTTCGTTCATCTTGCACATATGTACTTGGTATTCCTAGTGTTAATATGTTCTTGATCTTGTTCGTATGACCTGGACCAAGACTGCAAGACCTAGACCAATTTTACTCATAACTAATTATTATTTACAGTCCCGTGAAGACTTTAATTTAGTATAATTAATTTGAAATTGCTCAGTAGTAGTGTGTACAGTTGCCGTGTTAAGGGACGTTCGAATCCACCTACGATGAGCTTGAGCTTTTGGTGAAGGAAAACATCGTGACTGGCTATCAACCACCCTCAATTTGAAAATCTGCCGCCAAATACCAATAGGTGTGTTCTGGTAGTTGCACTTAAGAGGCAGTCCCTCCACAGGCTTAACGCATCCACCAACTTGGGCCGTATCGTCATTTAAGATCAGATGAAATTATGGCCATAATGCTAAACCTATAAACTATAAAAATACCTCTAAAGATTATCTCTTTAATTAATATTTTTACAAGTGCAGATACTGGCTTAAGCTAGTAATGTTGATAATAATATTTTTCACTCCGTTTAATTGATGTCATGCAAGTATGAAGTAACTAACGTGCCGCTAATAACTTAATGACTTACTTCTAGTTAAAGTCGAAAGTAATTACTTAGCCATCATTAAGCAAAGTGTCGAATGACATTTTACAAAGTATTAATTACTAAGCGAACCACAAGGGCTTTATATACATTCACACATATTAATTAAAATTATAGAAATAGAATAATATACTCATTTAGGTATAAGGCAAGAAACATTCGGATATTTTTTAAGCGCTAGCTTCGATGAACTAAACGTCTCCTTTGGCTAATAAAATAAAATATGCATTTGGAATCAAAATGACGAACTGAAATTTAAAAAAACACATTCCACGGCTAAATTTTTAAGGGGAATAGGACAATATTTAAGAAATACGTTTTATTAGAAATGTAGGTATTGCTTTCACGGTCCGGACAAACGATCACATAGAACAAGAGAAACACCAACTGCAACTCGAACTGTTAATGTAAAAAATTAACCAGTTAACAATTCGTCTTCATTTGAAATTGATCTACTTAATTTTTCAAGAATAATTTATGTAGACTCTGTATCCATACTACTATAATAAATTCGAAAGTGAGGTTGATTGTTTGTTGCCCTTTCCCGCATAAACCGCTGAATCCATTGCGATGAATTTTGGCATAGAGATAGATGTGACCCTGGAGAAGGAGATAGACTACTTTTTTTTGCTAAAAACTTATTGGAAGTGGGTCAAAGACAGGGACAAACTTTGTATGGAACTTTTTATTGCGTCGTCCAATTTGTCCAACAAAATCAATATTCACCGAGCGAAGCCGCACGCAAAATGTAGTGTTATAAATGAGTAAATGAGTTGTGTGTTACGCTTTCACGCGTAAACCGTTGAATCAATTACGATGAATTTAAAATCTAATTATACCTCTAATTTTTATATGCGTTGTATTTGATTGTTTTGTATCTAAAAGTGATAAATGACTAGTTTTAATAAATATTGAAAGCTCGCAATTTTTTTGTAGTGATTTTATGAAAAAAATGTAAACATAAAAAATATGAAAATACTAGAGATGACTTTATAGATACATATTTTATGATATCAAAATAATTATGTACATAAATAAAGAATGGAATAAAAGGTTAATGTCGAATGAACATATTATAAATACAAAATAGGTAGCATGTATATAATATATAAAGTATGTAGCTTATTTTTGGTTTGTTTTAGTAGAATTTATATTTGCTCTAAGAAGAATTTTAGAGACATGTTTTCTTTAAAGTAAAAGTATCAATTAAAATGTAATGTCAAATTAACGCTCATCATCAAATTAAATAATTTTAATTGGTTTAAACTGTTGTATATAAACTTTCTTAACGAAGTTGAGGGCTATACATAAAATGGGCAATAAGAAAAAGAGATTTATTTATTTCACATACTATCAACCCACCCCGGCTTCAAATGGGTAATTAAATTAATCATAGGAGATAGGGTAGCGATGATAGCTCAGTGGTAGTATCTACGACTTCGCGTCAAGGGACGTGAGTTCGAATCCAAGCACCTACAATAAGCTTGAGCTTTCGGTGAAGGAAAACAAACATTAGGAAACCATAGCATGGTGGTAGGATCTGGGTAGCTACCACCCTCAAGTTGTAAACCTGCCGTCCAATACCAATAGGTGTGTTCCGGCAGCAGCACTTGAGAGCAAGTTCCTCCACAGGTTTAGCGTGTATACTAACTTGGGCCGTATCCTCACTTAAGATCAGGTAAAATTATGGCCATAATGCTAAATCTTAAGTATAAAAAAGGGTAGATGAAATGGCGACAGGTTCGGGTACAATTTGTGACTGTACAATGTCCCGCAAATTGAAGTGCATTACAATATATATCTTATTTTATGGATGGGAGTGCTGGACTAGTAAAAAGACAGCAGACTATCGATTGCATGCAGCAGAAATGCGAATGTTGAGATGGATGTGTGGTCTTACAAGAATGGACAAAACCAGGAATGAGTATTATGAGGGGGAGATTCAAGGTTGCGCCTGTGGTAGAGAAGAAGCAGGGGAATCGTTTGTCATGATTTGGACATGTCATGAGAAGAAAGGAAACACATGCGGTAAGAAATGTAATAGATATGAATATTCAAGGGTGGAAAGGAAAGGAACAAAAGAAAAGATGGATAGAGTGTGTGAGGCATTAAATGAGAGAGAAGGAGTGAATGAATATTGCAGTTAATAGAGATTTATGGAAGACGGAAACGTATTGCGCCGACTCCAAATAACTTGGGAACAGGATAAGAAGATGATGAGATAGACACAGCGTTACCACACTTTCTGAACCTTTCTAAGCGGACTAATGCCGTGGTACATTGTTTTCATATAACTGTACTGGTTTACGCTACGCGCGTCAGCGAAGCATCCATTCAGTATAATTTTTCTGACTGCTTCAACAATTTTAGTCATATTTAGTCAATTATCAACCAACATTTACTAAAAATGCTTAACCGATACAACAAAAGAAAATCTACAAATCCGTCACTTTGCCATGTCATTACAAAAGGATTACTTAATAATCAAATATATCCATATATCTAATTTAAAAATTTATAAGTAAATGTTTATAGTTACAAATAAAATTTGTGATAAATAAATGTAGTAGTTTCTGCAAATACTGCATCGACCTATCGAACTTTTGCAACTATATATGTGTATACGCTTATCAAATTAAATTATCCTCTTGGGTTTCCTACACATATATGTAAGTATACATATGTACGTGTAACTATACACACATGCCCATCACATTTAATAAATGTACGTTATCAGTAACTGTTCAGTCGCTCAATAGTTTCAGTGCTATACGAAGGGCAGTCGTTGCAATTTTTGTGGCAATTGTGGATTAATACGTTATGTGAATATTCAGTACAAATGTGTTTAAAGTTATTTAAATTTTATATTATTTACGTTTATTTATATAAATTTATATATATATATATATGTGTGTGATGTTTTTCAACGTTTCAGAATTCGTTTAATTATTTACATATAAAAAGAATTTTGCAACCTATCGGGTTTATAAATAAATTATTAATGTATTTTGATAATAATATTGAAAACGATATTTTTTAATTTATTAATTACTATCTGTGCCTGCACTTCCGTTTGCTTACTGTAGAGTAGGATCTACTATATAATATATATATAAAATAAAGTCGGCTTTGTTTGTACACCTATATATCAGGAATAGCTGTACCGATTTTCATGGTTTTTATTTGTTGCACTTGTCTCCGTTCCGAATAGCAGAATAAATGTACGAAAAAATAAATAAAAGAAAAAACATTTTCCCATACAAAATTTAGTGATTGTTAAATATTTAATGTTCATCTCGTCGATTCAGTAAATTCTCCGCTGAAATTAAAGAACGTATTTTAATAAAATTTTCGAATCGAGAAGATATATCCACATTATTCGGTTGATGGTGTATTTTAGATTTTAAAAATATAGAATAATGTCCTTAATGGAAAAGGATTGACATATTTATTGGTCGTAAAATATTTATGCGTGCTTTCAGTAATATACAGTGAGATGGGAAGTGATTCTAATAATTTCTTGGTCAACATTAAAAAATAAAACAGTTGTATCCAAACAATGTCGTTTAGCGCAACGCATATTGTAAAGAAAATTTTTTATAACAAGGTAAATAAGCGCCACAATTCAGAAAGTGCGATTAATGGTGGTGACGAAAAATAATGATGTCGATCACAATGTGACTGTTCAGAATTTTCTTCGGGGTCAATTATTATTTTTCAAATCAGTCAACACAATTATCAACTAGACTGACGTAGTTAACTGTTCCACAGAATTTTTTTAAATTTACTGACATTGTCTGGACTACTTCTTCACAATTTTTGCTAATAAAAGTGGATTTTGAACTCTGTTGAATGGTAAAAACGTGGTCTTCTGCATGCGCACTTTTTATTGTGGTTAGCTGATAAAATATAGCCAGATGAAATTGATTCCATTAACTGACCTCATTGTACCATGGGAAACAAATATAACAAAATACCACTCTATAAAATAAATATAAAATAAGTGCTACGAGCTACTAAATAACCTGAACAGGAATGGCTATGGTAGTTATGTTATACGCGGTCGAAGTAGTAGCAAAAGTTATACCAGCGAAATCTCTATAAACTACTAAAAGATCTTAGACTGTCTAGGACTACGACTTCCCGGGCGACTGTCTATTGCATAGACAATTAACAAATAATAAAACCAGTCGTTGGAAGTTTGCGTACTCAACTTGGACTTTCCCACATTCGTTAACGGACAAATATATCTCGCGTGTTCGAGCGCTGGATAAAAATAACTGTATATTTACGAATCACTAAAAGAAACTAAAACAGAGTTTGTAATTAAAAGACATTTAATTTATAGGATTTATAGACAAGTTGCATTCAATAAACCAAAGAAATGAAAAACGGATACGATATTAGATGTAGTCAGTTCTATTTATCTTAACTTACAAGGTAATTGAAGTACAAGGTTGATATTAGCATCGATAATAGCTAATCAAAGTGTAAAATAAAAAATACAAATCGGGTCCAACCGTTTTGCACGTCTCATAACGTGAAGCGTTTGAGTAGAGCTTTACTTTCACTCTCTCAAGGTCAAGCAATTATCTCGTTTTAAATTGCTTTTATCCGACCTTTTTTGCACTTTGAGTATGAAATGAGTTGACAAATATCAACAAGACCACTTTATTATGACAGTAGATACTTTAAAAAACACTTTGTTCTAGATATTATTAAAAAAATCGCTTTGAAAAATTTTTTTAGGGGACGTCGGGTGTTCTACATGTGCGGGTGATTTATGTGGTCACTATAACGCCCAAAAAACTTCACATTTTGAGTCTATTTTTTGTTTATTCGCTTTAGTATCATTCTGAGTAATAATGGCCTATTGAAAATTACTTTCTAATTCAATGTAATTTCATTAAAAAATGAATATATATATTTACAGTGAATAGTCTATATATATTTGAAAAAAATAGTTCAATAATTTTTCATATTTAATACGAATGCTTAAAGCCATGTCAGGAGTGCACTTTTGGATTTTCCAAACTATGTGAGATAACAAAAAACATCGATAATCGATGTTTTTTGTTATCTCACATAGTTTGGAAAATCCAAAAGTGCACTCCTCATAGCATTATTATAATTGAATGACTTATAGATGATACGAAATGCACCGGGACAGCTTGTTTATCATAAAATAAGTATTGAAAAATAAATACATACTAACGAGTTTTTTAAGGCAAACATGATAATCACTGAGTGTGTTATTTGAACCATCTCTATATTTGTGTAAAGTTTATTTTTAAGTACTCCGTTACCATTGAGAGCCAGAATATAACTTTCAAGTTTTTTCATTTACTATTCTAGTTATAAGCTATTAAACATAGTAAATTGTAGCAGCTCCGTTTACAAGTTCATTTACTACTACGTTTTTATCTATTACCCCGGAGAAACCTTTTAGTTTTATGGGATAAAGTATCAATTATATTATTTTTCACCTTAACAACATTTCTGCAAACTATGTCCAGTAGTTTCAGAGTGCTGCCCCGTGCAAGGCGGCAGACATACAAACATTCAAAATAAAAATATTTTTGGTTTTAACTTGGATATAATTTAACAAATTATGAACGAATTTAGCTCAATTACAGATTTATTGTATATATAAATGTAACAGTTTTCATAAATTTAACCAATATTTATAAAAATACAGATAAAATGCTATCAAATATATATAGCTCGAATAAAAATTATAATTCACATCTACTTAATTTATAAATCTATTTAAGTTTCACTCATTTTTTCTTACTCCAAAACGATACGCCGGATTGTTTCTTGAAAAGTTGCGTAGATATTCCTTTTATAACGTAAAAATCCACTACTAACGGTTTTCACAATCATCCACTGTTGATAGGAAAAACTGAAAGAAGTGCTGGCACCAGCTAGTTTATAATTGGCAACACTTACCACAAAGCGGGAAAACATTTACATCCATCGCAATAATAATAACATAATATAATTTACAAAGGTATTCAATACACTTTACTAGTCGTTTTCAAGGAAACACCGGGATATGTATATAACTTGAATACATTAAATACAAAAAATAGTTAAAACGTAAAGGCGTTTCGGTTCTGAACAGCAACCATGACGAAGGAAATAGTTCAAGAGCAATTTTTAAAATTGAATAAAGAAGATGGTGGTCGTTTTCCAACATTTTACTGCACATCAAGCGTCGCCGGTGCCGCTGAGCATTGGAAAGTAAAATTAACAAAATCTGGAAGTATTTTGCAACACGGAAATAGCACCGAGATACAAGATAATAACAGCGAACATTCCAACCAATCGAGAACTTTCTTTTCAAAACTATTTAAAGATCTCAAAAGAAAGAAAGTCTCCGATTCCACGTACGAACAACCTCGTGCTCGTAAATTCAGTTTCTACAAACCTTTTTGGCCAACTAAAACGTCTAATAGACATCGAGAAAGGGTAACAAAAGTTGATGAACTAGAAGTAACTCTTAAAACAATGACAGTAGCTGATAGAAGTAACGCTCTTACTAATAAAAGTCTGATTTTTGAAAAAGAAGCTGTTAGATCTCCTAAGGTGCCTTTAGATTCAGATAAAGATGTTAAACATTTTACTTATCCAAATAAAAGGACGTCAACTGTGGTCCAACACAAAGAAAACCGATTAAAGAATCCTCCACATTTCAGTGGGAGTCAAATGTACATGCCTTCTGGTGAACGACTATTTTGGGTTTGTTAACATTTTCTGCTCAATAAACTAATGTACATAAACATGTAAAAATATTTGTTTTAAGACACAACAAAACACAATCACGGTGCAAGATTTTATTATAGAATTCTATTTTCAGTTAATAATGTTAACCCTTTTTTTGTCATTTTTTTTCAATACAGCTTTGCTCCTATTACCAGTAGCGTGATGAAAAATAATTTCTGAAATATGACTGATAGATCCTAATATTAAAGCGTTCAAACAAACAAACAAAGTTTTCCGCTTAATAATAATTTATAGATTTTTTCTATTGGAATAAATTTTATGTTGCTCCGCTCTCAAAATATTACATCAAGTTCGTCTAAGTTATCAAAATATATCTGAAATATCAGATAATATAAACGAAATAAACCATCATAATCTTTATCAATGTGAGTCACTAGTTTTAAACATGTTGATGTGATATTCATCGAGAAACCATCTATAGCTTTACGGTTATACCAATTTTTTCCTTAAAATAGTTTCATATTGACGTCTTATTCATTGCTATTATTTACCCGTATACACAATTATTTATCCAAAAAATCCAGGTTTTTATCTAATATTACGGCAAAAATTAACACAATTATTATTAATAACTAAAAACTATGTTTAAAATCTAGGCATCAAGAAACAAAAATAAATTGATATTGATATTAGGATGAACATTTCAGCTATTTTTTACATTTTATTTCCATTTACAAAATATTTTAATGTAATATCTGTTTCACCAATGAATTCGCCAGCCCGTATTCGTTTTGTAGTTAGTAAAAAAGTAATGAATTTCGACAGAAGCAATATTTCGAGAAACTTCAAATTAGAGATGTTTTCTATATTAAATTTCTGGTCTGGATGCAGATATACGAATAATATTATACCGGTTTCATATACGGTTACGGATATGAAATTATTTGGGATTAGCCGATAATTTCTGTTAGTTTCAGTTCTGGATATAATATTAGCTAGTTTGTGATGTATCAAGTGAAAACTTGTCATACCGTGTCTTATTGAGACTCCTCTCCTATCCAAAATAATTCGAAATCTTTATGTCAGATTCGGTTATGGCTACGGAAGTCCATAACATTCCTACTTGAATTTATTATTCTGTGATAATTTTTTTTGCCATTATTCTCTTACAACACGCCACCTAAACACTTTCAAATAGTATGATCGCAAAAGTTGGAGCCGACTATAATAAGTGTGAGCATTGCCCTGGTTTCTGGCAACACAGGAGTAGAAATTGTCGCCGTAGTACGTTTTTGTAGATAGTGTTGGGTGATTAGCATTCGATAAGTCGCACATACCCCACCCGCTTTTACCTGGGTCCTGATAATGAGTTACAATGAGAAAGTCCATGAGGACTATATTAAACACCACGTTAATAAAAAAAAACATGGTTGGAGCCGCTTGTGCTGGTACGCGTTTTTTTACATTATACATTTCTGTTCACAGCTAGGCGAAACCCGTTCGACGTCCTTTGGTCCGGCCACGTACCAGGATTATAAGGACATACGTTCGCGTTGCTTAGCCGAAGGTAGACTGTTTGAAGACCCGGAATTCCCAGCCATTGATCGTAGTCTCTACTACAAGGAGAGGTTGGATAGACCTATCACTTGGCTTAGACCTGGAGTAAGTAAATTCGTTTTAACCAAATTTGTGTTCTTAAATCCGCTAACCACTCAACAAGTTTCACTCACAAAACCCATAACCAGTTATTAGTCTACGCTAATCTCGGAAACATCTGTCTGACTTTTTGAAATTTGGTAATTGTGTATTTCCTGTTGCAACTTAACAGGATATATTTATGCCGATATTAGATCCAAACCCTTAAGGCGTAAGGGATCAATGAGCACGAGTTATTAACCATTGGAATGAGGTATTACGTGTATAGAATTTATATTGTTTCGTAACTAATCAATATGTTTAAGAAATAGGTTATAAAAAGAAAGTTATGGATTAGAACATCACACAATTGTATTTATAATCTAAATTTGCAAATAAACGTATGGTTCTTCTGATACTATATGATTACCATAGTTTATGTATTGTAACACCACTTGTATGACCAGCGACTTGAACCCCTTTCACTAAAAAGCTCTGGTAACCCTCTTCATCCAAGAAAACAACACAAGGTTATTTAACTACAATCTTTGATATGCTATTTTATCATTCTGACTGTCCCATGCCAAGAAAAATCGTCAAATACATGATTAGTATTCCAAATGAACATGATATAGGTTGTTAGAGAAAGTAACAAATATTATATGGATAAGTACTGTAGAATCCAAAACGAGGTGATCATCTAGTGTTTGGTAATTGATAGACAGCAGTCACTGTCATATCGGACCGGCTCGTCAATTGACATGAATTCGAGTCCTTGTAATGAGCCTGAGCTTTCGGTGACGGAAACCATCGAGACTAACCATAGCATGGTTGTAGACCTTTTCTAATACCCACCTGGTTATCTACCACCCTCAAGTTGAAAACCTGCCGTCAAACTCCTTTAAGTTTGTTCCGACCCACCTGATGCGAATATCCGCTTTCAAACGGCTTTTAGTATTTTGATAAATCTTATAGTAACTGACGCCGCGACTTCGTTTGAGTGGAAATAAAAATTATCTAATAATATTTGCCGTTTCTGTAACTTTTCAGGCATCTTTGCCTCTATAAATAGTAACATGATGCTAAATAATCTTAAGAATTCCACAAAACTATCAAATACAAAAATATTTTTTTAAATTCGACTGGTACATTCAAACAAAGATTTTTTTCTGTTTTATATTATTTATATAGATTTACATCTACAATTTAGTAAAAATAATGATAATATTGTTATAATAGGAAATATGCGACGAGCCTCAGCTGTTCGTGGAAGGTTACAGCCGCTTCGACGTCCAGCAAGGCGAACTAGGCGACTGCTGGCTGCTGGCCGCCGTCGCCAATTTGACTCTCCACCGAAAGTAAGTATATCATTATTTATCTATATATTTAATACTTTCAATGCTATTGTGCGTGTGACTCGATTGTACCATGAGGTCACACCCAAGGACATCTTTAGACATATTTAACCACCGACTTTATAAATACCGATGTACATTTACATGCGTTTTATATTCATGACTTTTAAAATTGATTCATTACAATATATATCAAATAATTTGTATATGAAATTTTATTTTAATATTCAATTTCTAGTTTTCATTTCTTTCACAAGGGTTAATTTTAGTAAGTAATACCGAATGTTTTTTTCTATTTATTTCGAATTTAATGTTACTTAATATATTAGTAGTATAAGTATTATCAACGTGTTAACACGTAATTGGGCTTCAGTTTAGTATCCATATTTTTATTATTCTTATTTTATTCTTTCTCTGACTGTCTGTTGTGTTTCCATAGTTATATATAAATAAATACATTTATTTAATATTATGATTGACTAACAGTTAAATTAACAATAGAGTATACAAAACAAAGGAATTAATTAACTAAATATAAGTCGTCACGTTCTTGTTAGTAGGTACTGTACACAAATCCTGACCGCTGTTTCGTTCGCGTGAACATGAATTTTACTATTGAATTTTGAGACCAGTTTTTTTTGTCGATATCATTTGGTTCATCACACAAAAAAGTTATACAAAAAGTTACATTTCGTTCCTTTTGTGTTATAAGATTTGTATTCTGTGTTAATTAATAACATTTGTAATTACCGTAACAAATTTCATCCAAATCGGTCCAGAAGTTTTAGAGTGACATGTATAAAAGAGCACAAAGTACTTAAAAATCCCAAATATTTCTTCTTTTGATCTCGACTATAATTTTCAGAAATTATTTGATGTATAAGTTGGTTAGTTTTTTATGTTTTATTAAGCCTTGATTTGTTACTTTTTTCTCCAAATGCTATAGACACTGATTATAAGTTACGCTTAGACTATCGACGAAATTTAACTCTCTAGTGCAGGGGTTCCCAAAGTGTGCGCCGTAGAGAGTAAAGAAAAGTGCCGTGAAGTGAATATCTTTACCATTCTCGTACCATTTAACCTATGTCGACAAGCTAGTTATGTTAGGGCGCGGTGCCGCGACAAAATAGTAAACATGTGTGTGAGCCGCGAACTGAAAAAGATTGGGAGTCCCTGCTCTAGTGCATTTAAGGGACACGCCTATAGATATTTAACAACAGATTATCATGTCCTGAATTCTAAATTGTCAACTCTCTGTGTGCTTCTAGAAGTATGAAAAGTATATTAAGTATGCTATTTGACAGTACGGAGGAACGAGTGCCGTCGTGATGTTTTTAAGTGGTTTTTTGACAGTGTTTATCATTTGATGTATCTTCACATGCTCTTATCTCGGCTTACCCAACGCATTCACCACAAAAAAAACAAAGGTGCTCCTAGCTCACACGTGCAACCACAATTCGTTTTAAGTGTAGTGTGTAGTAGTGATTATTATTATTATTTAAAGCGGTGTGTACGGACGCCGCTTCGAGGGGCGTGAGTTCGAAATCACCTACAATGAGCTTAGGTTTTCGGTGAAGGAAATCGTGACTAAACCATATTATGGTGGAATTACTTTTTCTAATACCCGTCTGGCTAGCTACCATCCTCAAGTTGAAAATCTGCTCCCAAATATCATTAGGTATGTTCCGCAAGTTGCACTTGAGAGAGTCCCTCCACTAGACTTAGCGTATCGAGCACCTTGGGCCACGTCGTTACAACTATATCAAGTTATATTAATTTTATTAACCAATTCTGGCTGTGGATAGATACACGAAAAATTTTTCTATCAAAAAGGATTAAATTATTTATTTCAGGTTGTTGGCCAGTACATATGTACTGTAAAACACTTGTTAGCTAATTTCTATCGTCTATCTACTGCCTATCTGACAAATTTTAGCTTCATGAATACGATATTTCTATATTACTTTTGCAATCACATTCCACCACTTTTAAGAGTAGTTTGATATGCATATTTTTATTATTGATTATAAACAATTACTCTCCAAATTTTGAAGCAAATTGGATGGCGAAATAAAAAAGTCCCATACAAGTTTAAGCTTCTATTTACCCCACTCCCTGTAAGCTTTTCGCGAGAAAAATTCCAATAACCGTCTCCAGGGTTCTATCTAACTCTATACCAATATTCATAGTCGATTCAACGGTTTAGATGTGAAAGCGTAACAAACAAACATACTTACTTTTTTATAATATTAAATATAATACTAAAGCTCGGAGATAAAACACAATATTTTGTTATTCTATATAATTACATATCTAACAATAATAATATTCGCTCAGTGGAATGAGAAAAGGCGGGCCGGTTTGATGTAATATGTTTCCTCGATAATACAAATGACGAATGCTGATAAGCGTGACTAATGTTCGCAGAATATATATTATGTATTTATTTAAATCCAAATTGTGTCGTTTCTGTCCCATTTACTATTAATAACCCCGTTTATTTAATATTATCATATTATCGCATGAGTTTTTTAAGTTATGAGCTGCCGCCCACGTGTTAATTACGATACTATAATAAAATATTCCTAATAACAATTTCAAATAATGTAACTTTTGATAAAACCTTTTTAATAATGAAATGTTGTTCAGAATCGATTCATTATTTCACGATATTTTTAAGCTTTATAGGTTTAGCGAAATGAGCACATTCACATCTGACGTTAAGTTACTATGTGGCCCAAGGATGGTGGGCACGCTTAGCCTACCAGACAGGCTGGCTCTCAAGAGAAACTCCCGGAACACACCTTTAGGTATTTGGCGGCTGATTCTCAACTTGAAGGTGGTAGCTAGCAGTGGCGAAGGGTGGAAGTTTGGAAAAGGGAAACAAAAAAAGGGAAAAACGGAATATCAGATTTACCCATATACCCAATAAACGAAAACATTTTATTCATCAACCGTACGGGTTTTCCCGGATTTATCATAGTTTTAAGGGTATCCGGGTAGCATCCGGGCAGGGCATCATTTTTAGTCCGGGTTTAAAAATGTATACAAAATATTTATATTTGAGTTAATAGAGTTCCCAAATTTGTAAGACTAAATACTAGAAAAGTCTCAGTACTTTTAAGGATTTTGTTTAAAAATTAAACTGAATTTTGTTAGGTTTAATATTTTAATAAGGTTTTTCTTTTATAACAGAGTATATATATAATTTATGTTTTATTTTAATATATAAAAAATTCTAATTCATTATTAAAACAATTTGTAAAAAACTGTAATAAGATTCTGTTTTGTTAGGTAACTACCTACATTTAAAATTATGATAAACGATGACTAATTTAATTTTAAGATCTGAAAAATAAAGAAGTCGACGGGAATCGGGTTGTATGGACTCTTCGCCACTGGTAGCTGGCCAGGCGGGCATTTGAAATAGGTCTACCATTACGCTATTCCCTGGCCAAAAGCCCAGCAGAGGTTCTAACTCACGTCCATCAACGTAGCGTCCGTACACGCTACCAACTGAGTCATCATCGCTTCGAATACTTCACTATTGTTGTTACTATTAATAATAGTAGTTAACAGGAAAGATTACAGTTATTAGTCGATTATAATTGTCATGAACATGAAAACAGTAGGCAGTAAACATAATGGAACAAAAATACGTGGATACTAAAAAATAATCTTAATAGATGCCTATCAGCGTGTTAACATTTATCGATAAGAAGTTTACATTACTTATAAGTATATCTAGGAATATTAAACAAATCATAACAAACATTTGTGGTTTACTTGAAAACCGAAATTAATTACTATTGCAATTTAAAAATCCACATCGTGTTTGTCGCAACAGTATCTGCCACATACAAATACGCAAAAGTTATAATTGAGATTTATATTAATATTATAAAACAGAAAAATTCTTTTGTTTGCTTGAAAGCGCTAATCTTAGGAAATACCAATCAGATTTCTTAAATTCGCTTCTATCTCATAGAATAACATTGAGGAAGGTTTTAGGCTATATAACATACCTCTACTAACAATAAAAGCAAAACGATTACAATAACTATAAAAAAATATTTAAATATTTTTTAGTTCCAAGCAAAGTTGCTGGCACATTTAGCACTGAATAAAATGGCAGTTTTTATTTGACAACTATCTTTTACCTGCGGCTTCTCTCGCGTTAATATTGATGTTGTGAAAAAGTTTCATACAAAGTCTCTCTCTCTACATCCCACTTACTATACGTTTTTCGCGAGAAAAAAGAGTAGCCTAAAATAAAGAGAAATAAAGGGGATATATGATTAATGTTGTTATTTTTTTTTTATTCCAGACTTTTCTTCCAAGTGGTGCCTGATGATCAAAGCTTCGATGAGGATTACGCCGGAGTCTTTCATTTCCGGTAACTGTTTATTGGTTTATTTAAATAGTAGGTTTTTTAAAAAAAAACTATATTTTATGTGCGGCTTCGTTCCCGTTAATATTGATTTTGTCAAACAAATAGCATGACGCAATATTAAGTTTCATACAAATTTTATCCCTCTCATTACCCCCTTCCAATAAGGTTTCCGAAATACAAAAGTAGCTTATCACTATCTTCAGGTTTATATATATATATATATATATATATATATATATATATAGGGAAAGCGTAACAAACTCACCTTCGCATTTATAATATTAATATGGATTATCAACTACCAGCTACTTTTTTGATTAACCTTAACCTTTTGACTATTTATTTTAAAAAAAGTATTTTGTAAAAAAGACCGCTATGTGGATGAAATAAAAACCAGCTATTTTATTCAATATCTCAAAGTTATATTTTTTCCACAATTCAGGTATTGATTTGTAAACAGAAAAAATATTAATTTAATGCCTTTTAAATGAATCAGAATATTGTTATAAACAGCTAACAACAATTCCTCATCTTGTTAGTCAATGAGCTAATGAGAGAGGTATATGCATACAATTCTTTACATAACTTCATTTAAACATACAAATTAATAATACATATGTTTCCTTGTTGGCATCATTTATATAAAACACTCATGCAGTATTAAGTATTTTTCAACCAACTTATATTGAATGTTTGTTTGGTATAGTCATGTAGGGTATATTAGGTATATATTCGGGAATTTCGTTTTGCAATATATCGTAACAATTTTCCTAACCTGCATATTACAATGCGTAGTAAGTTAATGTATGTTAAAAAGGTGGGTAAGAGATCAATTTTAAATATAATTAATTGAAGTATAATTATTTTTTACTCTATTTTGTATATGACACATGTATTTGTACCCACTGATTTTGTCTATTGTATTTATTATCGTAAGGATGAAGAAACATTAACTTAATTATTTGCATTGTGTGTGTTTTTTCGTTGACTATGTACGTCTAAAAAAATACCAATTATCAAGTTTGAGAGCATTATTTTCATTTTATCCTTGTATTACAATGAAGTTAATGCGAATGGCATAGAAAGTATATACCTACTCGGTTTTGCAACGCATTAAGCAAGGCATAGATAATGCGAATCAGGAATAGATAATGCGAGTAATATTAATCTTATTATCCATTTCCCTCAGTCGATGTTTCGGGCGATGGTTGATATTAAAAGATGATATGTACTTTGCTACGAGTTGATATCATATGGCATTTACTTTCAGTGGAACGTTTAGCACATATCTAATTGATATTCTTTATTAGATTCTGGCAGTACGGCAGATGGGTCGACGTTGTGATCGATGACCGTCTCCCGACCTACAGGGGCAAGCTCGTCTTCCTTCATTCCTCGGAGACCAATGAGTTTTGGAGTGCGCTGCTTGAGAAGGCTTACGCTAAGTGAGTTGATTCTTTATAAAACTGAAACGAAAATGTAATAATTGAAGCGATGATAGCTCAGTGGTAGTGTGTACGAACTCCGCGTCAAGGAAGGAAGTTCGAATCCACCTACAATGAGATTGAGTGACCGGTGAAGGAGAACTTCCTGTGAGGAAACCATAGCATGGTGGTTGGGCTTTTTTTAATGCCCTCCTGGCTAGCTACTACTCTCAAGCTGAAAGTCTGCCGCCAAATACCATTAGGTGTGTTCCGGCAGTTGCACTTGAGAGCTAATCTCTCTACAACTTTAAGAGTGTCTACCATCTTGGGCCGTATTTTCACTTAAGATCGGGTGAGATTATGGCCATAACGCTAAACCTTAACTTAATTTTAAAAATATGATTTTAATTTGTTAAGTGTTGGCTAGATCGTAACCACTACACACCAAGGGTAAGACTCAGCATAGTGTTATCTCCTAACCTGTAAGGTTCCGTAACTTGTCGATATATTTCAAGTGGTAGGAATATGTACACGATTGGACTGTAAATACCATGTACAGTGATGGATCAGTCACCTTGAATTTCTTATAGTGCGTCGTGTGTCGGTTTCAGTTAGTGTATTCATAGTGTATCAACTTACTGGGGGGCTTGACCATAAGAATATTATTGTAGACCAGTTGTGTCCACGTCTCCTATTGCGTGGAACTAGTTTTATTTAAATAAAAAATGCTATATAGCCTATTTTACTCAGGAGTAATTTAGCATTCTAAAGAATCTTTGAAATCGGTTCAGTAGTTCTTGAGTTTAATCGTTACAAACAAAAATACAAATATATTATCTTTGTAATATTAGTATAGATGACTGCATTTTGTTGATCGTCCTGTTTCTGGATTGTAATAAGCTTGCTATTAAATACAGCGTCGCTATGCTTAAAAATAGTCATATTTGGGATACTATTAATCATTATATAATATATCTTTGCTTGGCTTAAATAGCTTTGATAGCTATAGATTCAAATTATTGTAACTGCAATATGCAGGTATCCGGCATTTTGAAGAAAAAAAATGTGTTTACGTTAATTGAAAAGTTTTAATAAATTAGCAAATCGGTGAATGAAATAATATATTGTGCCGTATTATCATGAGTACATCAGTATCAGTATACATAAGGTGAAATTGAACTGAAACAAAAAAAAAACTACTGAAAAAGTAAGAAAATTGTTGAATTTTAATATATTGGCTTGATTCTCAGGTTGCACGGGTCTTATGAGGCCCTAAAAGGCGGTTCCACATGTGAGGCTATGGAGGACTTTACTGGCGGTGTCACCGAAATGTATGAGATGTCAGAACTGCCACCTGACTTCTACACCATACTCCTGAAAGCTTATGAGAGGAGCTCCCTCATGGGATGCAGTATCGAGGTAAAGAGATACCACAACTGCATAAAATTAGACACCGCTTATTATCAATCTTTGTCTTACAATGGCAAGGTTGAATGAGTCACTTTGGCTGTGACTGTCATGCCTACCTGTAAACCTATGTATATTGGAATAGATACTGGCTAATCCCAAAATAGAACGGTAATGTATATGGGGCAGTTCATGTAACGCAATGTTTAATGTTTCTCGACCCTCTCTCGCCCTCAGGTAACGCACATTAACATTATTCTGTACTCCCTTTCTCCCTTCTAAAACGTTACGTAATACCCACGTGAGCATTTATACCCAAAACTCATAATCATGATTTACCTTTTTATCAATAGTCTTAAAATAAAATAACTTGTTTATTTTAACCTTGGACAATGCGATTAGTAATAGTCGAGAGATTATCTGTAATCCGTACGTCATAAACGAAAAGAGTTGTGAAAATTGGACATTTTAATTGCCTAGTATTTTACTTAAATAAATTTAAAAAATGTTACGTAATGCGTTGTTCGAACCCCCCCCCCCCCCCCTCGTCCTTGTAACACATCGTAACGTTTAACCAGACACCCCTAAATTGGATTACGTAATACTTAAACGCCCCCATATGGTGATTATTACCATGTCTGGTACAGATGCCAACTTTTATTGGAAACCACTGTTCCTGTTATGGATGAAATTTACCAGTCCTGTTTAAACTATTTTCATAAGAATGATTGTTCCTACAACAGCAATTTTACAGTATTTTTTTAAATAATAAATGGTTACTTCTTGAATATCACCACTCTTGTTACGCTGGATTCTAAAAATAATTTTAATAGTTAAAGTTTTCGTTATAGTCTTTACGTGATAAACACGGTTCCTGTCGTAGTATTTTCTCGGAAATTATAACCCCGTTACAGTTTTTTTATAGGAATACTTATTCCTGTTACAGTATTTTCGTAGCAACGAATTGTTCTTATAATGAATTTATATATGGAAATGTGTATATTTTATTGTTATGTCATTACAGCCGGATCCGAATATACTAGAGGCTGAGACCCCCGCGGGACTGATCCGAGGCCACGCGTACTCGGTGACCCGCGTCAAGTACGTTGACATCGAGACCCCCGGGAGGTCCGGGAAGATACCGCTGTTGCGTCTGCGCAACCCCTGGGGGAACGAAGCCGAGTGGAACGGACCCTGGAGTGATAAGTAAGTTAACAAAATCATGTGTGCAGTTCACACGTGATGCAAAAGAAACCATCAGCATATTATTAAATTACTAGCCGTGCCCGCGACTTCGTTCACGTGGTTGTCAACAAGTAAAACGCGTCGTTTAGATAAGATTATATATAGTCAATATCCGTGTTACATGATGACGTCATGTGCACAATGCCATCTTTTTTTTTTTTTTTTTATTCTTAAAGTTTAGCATTATGGCCATAATCTCACCTGATCTTAAGTGACGATACGGCCCAAATTGGTAGACACGCTAAACCTGTGGAGAAACTGGCTCTCAAGTGCTGCTGCCAGAACACACCTATTGGTATTTGGCGGCAGGTTTACAACTTGAGGGTGGTAGCTACCCAGGCGGGCATTAGAAAAAGCCCTACCACCATGCTATGGTTTCCTTACGATGTTTTCCTTCACCGAAAGCTCAAGCTCATTGTAGGTGCTTGGGTTTCAACCTACGTCCCTTGACGCGAAGTCGTACACACTACCACTGAGCTATCATCGCTTCAATCTTTCGAATATGAAGTTCAACTGTCAGCATTAGTTCTATTTTGGCGTTGCAAGTTCCTGCATTATGTGAGAACACTTTAAATTCGTATTATCTAATATCTCTTGACAGAGTGCACCGATTACGATGAAACAAAACTATGTTATACCTCAAGTTACGTACAATGTTTACGTATAAAAGTTATCACCATTGGTATCATACATTTTACGTGATGCGTGCACAGACAAGCAGACAAAAACTACTTTTCTACAGACTTATTAAAATATACGTTTGTAAAAAACACACGTGTACAATATACCATGCGTATACACACACCCATGTGCACCGCTCAGACTATGTAAGAATCGCTGTATAATACTTTCTATCTCATTCACTCGCATGTTATATCCTATAGATGTATGTGGTTGTCTCTCTTTACTGTCGCTTTTTCGTTTCATACAGTTTCAAATCAAAACGATACCAAAGGAGTATTCACTATAAAAAGAATCTATTTAATTATGCACACAAACATATTATCAAGGATATATGTTAATTTTTTTCTAGCAATTCGCTCTAAACTTCACACGGGTAGTATACGGATGTACGCCTATATTTTTAAGAGTTAATTTTTAGTATAATATTTTATAAGTAATAATATTTTTTTTATATATAAATATTTTGGTTTACATAGCGGACGTCATTAAAGTTTCCATGTTAGCATGATTTTTAACGATATCTTTAAGAATCATCGTCATATACAAAACCATTATTAATCTTTCATCCAAGTATTGCACACTATTCTCTCCATCCCTTGATGGTAATTCGTTCAGGGATTTTTCAGTTTATCGCGTTTCAAACAGACAGACAATCATGACGAGGAACTTTATTATATAACATGTAGAGATTGTATGTAGAAAATAGTGTTTATGGAATATCACCTGAGACTAAATGTCTTTCTTTCATGTAGACAACTTCTATGTTCTCTGGCACAGGATTTTTTTTCAATCATACATTTTACGGACATAAAATAGTTTATAGGCTTAGCGTTATGGTTACAGTCTCACCTAATATTAAGTGACGATCTGGCCCAAGATGGCGAATACGCTGAGTCTGGTTTTTCAACATTAGATTGATAGAAAAATCCCTACCACCATTTTCATCACGATGTTTTCCTTAACCGGAAACGCAGCTAAGTTCGATATCACTTCCTTCGTCGCTGCGTCCGTTCATGCTACCACTGAGCTATAATTCCTTAAATTTGACCTGTTAACTGCTTCATGTTGTTAAAGAATGTATCCTTGTGACAAAAGATAAAGAGTCCTAATTGTTTATGGTCCAGGTCTCCGGAGTGGCGCTTCATCCCGCAGTCGGAGAAGGATGAGCTCGGCCTGACCTTCGACGATGACGGTGAATTCTGGATGTCGTTCAAGGACTTTGTCAGCCACTTCTCTAGGTTCGTTTCACCTATTTCAAAGTTTTCAGTTAACTATAAGCAAATAAAAATATTATTTAGTATCGTGCTAACAGAAAAAAAATTGAAGTAATCTGAGCTGTAAATAAAATTTAAACTATCATTTTATACAACACTAGCTGCGCCCGCGAATTCGTTTGCGGAGAATTAAAAATCCATATTAATAATATTATGCGAAAGTGAGTTTGTTTGTTACGCTGTCACGCCTAAACCGCTGAATCGATTGTGATTAATTTTACTGCAGAAATAGATGGAACCCTGGAGATGAAGATAGACTACTTTTTCTCGCGAATACCTTATTGGAAATGGGGTAAAGAGAAGGATACACTTTGTATGAAACTTTTTATTGCGTCATTCTATATGTTTTTCAAAAATCAATATTGAGGCGAGCGTAGCCGCAAGTAAAAGCTAGTCATGTAATAAAATATAACAGAAATCTAATTAAAAATGTATAAAAGTAATGGTAATGAACATCTCAATACAAGTTTGTATAAAGACTATCAGTTAACTGTAAATATTCTTATACGCTAAAACTTATTATTATCATTGGCGGTATTAACGAAAGGGCAGTTTAGGATTAATTAAATAAAATTACTACTGTGTATACTAGAAAACAGCATAAGATTATGACTAAGAGACATCTATATACAATTATGTTAACTAAAAAAAAGGTGTATATGCAAAAACATAATAAGCTGTATAGGACATTTTGACGGGATCTTAATATGCCATGGTGTGATTTTAATTCATATACTTAGGTTTTAGCTCTTATGCAGTGTAATCTTGGTGACATTATATTTAATGTTATTTATAGCAAATGAGCAAAAATTAAGGGAATTGTAAAACGGACTTCAGTAGATGTAATGTGAATTTGGGACAATTCCATCCAAATCTTGACGCCATATCGCTTAATTCTTTGTGAAAGTTAACGATTTAAAAAGGTGTTATCCAACCTGTTAGTTAACTAACACGACTACTGCTAATTAAATACACTTTATTTGCAAATGTAATCCATTACGAAAATCAATCACGTAGATATTACTTTGTACTAGTTTCGCTCATGTTAGTATTAATTTAGTCAAATCGATTAACACAATAAAAGTTTCATACAATGTTTATTCTTCTCTTTACTGCACTTCTAATAAGTTTTACGGGACATAAAGTAGCCTATTACGATCTACAAGGGCCCATTTATCTCTATACCAAAATATATCGATTTATCGGTTTAGGCGTGAAAGTGTAACAAGGAATTAAGAAGTTTATTGCGATAAGGTTCTGATTTCTAGTACATTTCGTCTAGATTCTCATATCTCAATTTATATACAGAGCGGAAATCTGCAACTTGAACCCCGAGACCCTGGACCCGGAGGAATGTCCGGAGGGCTGCACCAAGAAATGGGAGATGTCCGTGTTCGAAGGGGAATGGGTCAGGGGTAAGATAAATACAACATATTTATATATTATTAAGTGTCTGTTTTAAATAATTAATTATATAATAAATAACACATTAAAGTTAATTCTTAAAGGTTCATATAGAATTTTCTAGAATAATGTCGCGGAGAATTGAAATCAAAATTGAAGAAATGTTGTTTATTAAAATTAATTTGTAATACAAAATAATATAAAAATATAATGTTTTACTATCCCTTTAATTACGCATTTAACTGAGCAAAGCGATGACCAAAGTTTCAGCTAATCGTCAGTGAATTGACTAATTAAGTACACTAGTGCTGATACGTAATTCGAATTTGCTAAGTCAATTTATTTCGCGAAATTGCTATCGCTTTGGTCTTACAGATTACGTAATTAGGGCGCCAGCTTGTTTTTTTTTTACTTGTGATTAAGCAATACCATGACAATGTTGATTATGACCACCATAGGTAGACTTGGCCTAAAACACAACTTATCTTCATGATTAAGCCTGTCGCGTTTATATATATATATATATATATTACCAAGGCATGACAACTGCCACTGTCGACGGATTGAAAGAAAGAAAGAAAAGAAAGAAAATACATTTATTACGAAACTCACACTGAGTAAATGATTAACAAAAATAATTAAAAATTACGGCGTAAAATAAAACAAAAACAAACAATAACCTAGTGAATATAAGGCAAAGCGTGCCCACTAAACAGTTGTGTGAGGCCGTAAATGGACCCATCTCAGCAAGAATGTTACAACGTATGGATATTTTCGTAATGATATTTTCTGATGGCCCATCGTGATGTCACTGTCAGCTCTACTGTTTAATATAATAAGAAAAAAGAAAACAAAGAATGACATTATTATAAAAATTGTTTAAATAAATATGTATCTGGTGAAGCTATAAGTAATTTAAATTTAAATAAATACGTAAATTGCGTTATGAATATAGCTATTTTATACTTGACATTGGCGGAACTAGGAAAATCGGAGAAGCCATAGTCAAATCAGAATAGAATGGACTAATTGGATTATCATAATTTAAATAGAATAGAATATGTGATAACTAAATAGAATAGAACACCGATGAAGCGATAACATAGAAATTGACTGCATATATGTGGATCTCTTGACAGTCGCAGCTACCATCACCGTCACCATCAACTAATCTCTGGATTATCAATAATATTAAATCGGGTTTCTTTTTTAGGAGTGACAGCCGGTGGGTGCCGGAATTACCTGGAGAGCTTCTGGCGTAATCCCCAGTACACGGTGACCCTTAAGGACCCAGACGAGGGTGATAACGAGAACAAGTGTACTGTGAGTACTTTAATTCATAAATAAATGTATAACTTTGTCTTTAATTGTTTCAGAACGAGAAAACTAAAGCACTAGAACGTCATAACGTTATGCTGTATTTTTGAAGTGAAAACATTTTCCGTAGGAATTAGATGAGAACCGTTATTCTTGACTATTTGATGCTCGTTCGTATAGAATCGGCTAAAGTTGATTAAATGATAGATTATATAATAAATTCGTTGAAAAGTTTTTATCTTTGTCGTGTGGTCTATTATTACGCTATATATTTTTCAGAATAATTTTATTTATTTCCGTAGATAATGTTGATTTGATTTATTTTGATAGCACCAATACCGTACTGTGAGAATATATTTCTTGCCTAGTATATAGTTTATAGGTTTAGCGTTGTGACTACAATCTCAGATCATGTTTAGTGACGATGTGAACCAAACTGGTGGATACGCTAAGCTTAGTGGAGGAGCTGGTTTTCAAATGTAACTGCCGGAACACACCTAAAGGTATTTGCCGGCAGATTTTCAACGTAAGTGTCTTAGTTCGCCAGCCGGATATTAGAAAAAGCTCTACCACCATGTTATAGTTTCATCACGATGTTTTCATTTTCCAAAGCTTATTTTCATTGCGTGGGTTCAAACTGAGGCATCACCGCTAAGGTTTTTTTTTTTTTTTTTTTTTTTTTGTTCAGATAATAGTTGCTCTAATGCAAAAGAACCGGCGGTCGCAGCGTCACCAGGGGCTGGAGTGCCTCACCATCGGGTTCGCGGTGTACCGGCTGCCGGACTACGGGCACGTGCCGAAGCCCCTCGACGAGAACTTCTTCAAGTACAACGCGTCCGTCGGCAGGTCCCAGGCCTTCATCAACCTCAGGGAGGTCAGCGCTAGGTGAGCACGAAAAAAAAAAAAAATAACCCTCAGTGTTCAGAGCTCGTGAAAATTTTGCAGGACGGTATCTGTTTGTTATAGAAAATATGTTTTGAAACAACGCAGGTAGGAATTTTACTTCGATCGACTCAGTGAAGTAAACAGCCTGATGAAATTATAACATTATCGGTCATTTCATTATCAAATTTATAGGCTGCCTCGCCAAGTTTCTACACGTCTGTACCGTAAATCGTTTTTTTTTATGTCATCCTCAATGTCAATACTATGTCATTACTATTATCATGACTATAGCATGGTGGTAGGGCTTTTTCTAATGTCCGCCTGGCTAGCTACCACCCTCAAGTTAAAGATCTACCGTCAAATACCTATAGGTGTGTTCCCGTAGTTTCACATGCAAACCAGTCGCACCAGTAGGCCTAGCATGCTCACCATTCTGGGTCACAGCGTCATTTAACATCAGGTGTAATTGTCGCCATAACGCTGAACCTTAACTATGAAAAAGTCAGTTATCAAATTTCCAATCTATACGTAACTCTTCTAAGATGCCTAAAGAGGGGCCGCATAATAAGTAGATGGTATTGCACATATTTACATGGCCTATGTACATAAATGTAATACACACAATGCCTATTAAAATTTCCCAAATTCGCATGATTATATTTTACAGACAATCCCTCGACTATTTCTAATCGCATTTTTAGAGATTACGATAAGTTATTTATTGTAAGGGCTTATTAATGACAACAAAAAGGTAAAACATAATTATTACTTTAAGATAAAAATGCTCGCTATGGTGTTATAAAATAACGTCTGACGAGGTAGAGTCTTGGGAGAGGGATACAGAAAAATGTTAAAACGCGTTACATGGGGGGAGGATCAAAATTATTCAAAAACTGCGTTACGTAACACTAAACGGTGCCTAAGCTACACAAAAATGAAATATTTTTTTCGCAATTTTTAGTTTCACACATAATTAATACAGGCAAACAAAGTGTGCGAACCTAGAGTCTGCAGAAAAACCTTTATAACCTTTAAAAAGACAGTTCACATTTCCTGTTCACGTTCTTACTTATGTTTGGTTTCCAGGTTTAAGTTCGAACCGGGTCAGTACGTGATAGTGCCCTCGACCTTCGAGCCTGGTGAAGAAGGGGAGTTCCTCGTCCGCGTCTTCTCGGAAAAGGACAACAACATGGCGTCAGTTCTACTTCATTTTATTCTATTTGCTAGTGTGTCTGGACGCAGCGTCGGTGGACGTTAGTTCCAATCCACCTACAATGAGCTTAAGCCTAAAGAAAATATGATGAAGAAACCATAGCATGGTGGTAACGACTGACTGGCTACCACAGTCAAGTTGAAAATCTCCCACCAAATACCTAAAGGTGGGTTCTGGTAGTTGCGCTTGGATTCCAGTCTTGCCCACTATCTTGGGCCATGTCGTCACTTAGCATGGGCTAAAATTGTGGCTATATGCTAAACCTATAAAGTATAATACAACAAAAAAATCTTTTACTATAAAATTTTAAAATTAAATACCTATCCTGGATTAACATTTTAATTTTAAAAGTCCAAAGTGACTTATATATGGATGTATAATAATGATTACTGTCAAATTTTATCTAAATATGTTTTGAAGTTTTAAAATGACTTTTGTACAAGGAAATGGGCAAATATACAAAATAAATTTAGACCTCTATATTTATGACATTAAAAAGCATATCAATTATTTTATACATTTGAATTCGTTACTGTTTTATTCTATATTTTTCATATGTATCGTATTTATTCGTAGATCGTATGTATCGATTATAAATTTATTACTTTTATTTTTCCAGTGAGAATGATGAGGACATTGGAATGGGAGACGTCGATGATAGGGTAAGCATACAATAAAATAGCGGTTATGTTAGTAAATATTATTTAATATGTAATTAAATAACAAGATTAACTATAATATTGTTCCAACTGAAAAAATATTTTTTTATAAAATATAGTTTTTTGATTCTATATTATGTTGAAACTTTCAAAGTTTATCCTACATGTAGCAATATTTTTGTTTTAATTTACATTTAACATTGAATAGTGTGTTAATAAAAAATATTTTATCGCAATGACTATCTCTTACAAAATGAGTATGAAATCTTTGGTTATTTTTAAGACATTTTAAATTCTTGGTTTCAGTTGTATATTCCTATATTGTACTATCGATAAATATATCTGCATTTTCTGATATACGGAAAAAATATTTATGATATCATTCACTTACTATAACAAGTATTTGCTACATTTGAAATGAAATCACCATGTTTGGGACCATATTTACATTTTTAAATATTATACTAAAATATATTCATAGTATCTAACATAATAAATTATGTATAGATATAGGTTTTACATACTTTAAAGCTTTAGCGTTATGACCTGATGTTAAGTGACTATGTGACCCAAGCTAGTGAATACACTAAACTTTTGGAGGAACTGACTCTTAAGTGCCACTGGTGGAACACACCTATAGGTATTTGACGGCATATATTAAACTTGAAAGTGGTAGCTAGCCAGGCAAGCATTAGAAAAAGCCCTACCACTATGCTTTATTGCTGATATAATCTAGTTCCCTAAATCTAAGTCTGACCCGTATAAATATATGATGTCTTTTGTTATTTAAACAAATATAACATTAGACACCAGTGTCACTACATTGTAGTGAAAAGTTAAAATGTCGCTTCTTTTGTAGGTGAAAGATATAGCACCGAACCCGGAACCGACAGATCCGATCCGCGATTTCTTCAACCGGCTCGCCGGCGACGACGGGGAGGTGGACTGGCAGGAGCTCAAGGAGATCCTCGACTACGCCATGAGGGAGGGTATGTCACTAATTACTTGTTATTACCCCCGGGAACTGGTTTTTTCACTAATCATTTCACTAAAATACATCGTTATCAATACAGCAATATTGTTTACAGTGTTCTATGTCGATCTTTCTGAACTTGATTGCTGGTTTTTTTGGGAAATAAATGTTTGGTAAATTAAATTATGTATTTAAAATAAATAGGAATCTACTTTGAACGAAGGTAGAGAACCTTTGTCCTAATTATGCGCCTAAATTGATTTGATTATTTTTAGCTTAAATATCAATAACAGGGTTACAGGTTAAATTAGGTTTTTTGTTAAATAAATAAAATAATGCAAAAATATATCAATATATTGTTGATGAAAAGTTAATATGACGTTGATAGAGTTAAATTACATAATTGTTTTGGTTAAAAAACATTTTCGTTAATATAATTATTTTTAATTATTAAAACAGAACAGAGTATTTTTAAAACGGATATGTTAAATAATAATAAAATATATGTAATATATATAATAGGGTAGAAAATATTTGTAAATATCGATAGTGACTATAAAGAATTGTGTTAATACCGAAAGTATCTTTAACGCACTAAGTAACTTAAGTTAGCATTTAAGTTACTAATTATCGTTGCAACAATTTTATACTACATTAACATTGTATAGTCGAAGAATGAAGTTTTTAAATATTTATTTGATATGTAATTTTTTTTTCATTCCATCGACTGTACATTGCAATAATCTTCAACAATATTAATTTGTGGGAATAAATTATAATTGTTTGTATTTCAAATGCCCATTTTTAAGCTTTCGTTGTTTTACAATGCTTATTGTGGATGGTTTTAAGCTCTGCCTTGTTCTTTAATTTTGCTATCAATGTGAAGATAAAATTATATGTAAGTATATAATCTATATAAAAGGTGTAATAATGTGTTTTGGTTTTCTTTGATTTTCGTGTCGTTTTTAGTAGTAGACAGTATTATTCTAAATTATTAATTTTGTTTTACTGTGACTCTGCAATGCAATTCTCATCTGAAAAAATATACAAAGCATTATTAACGCACCGGAAAATTGACGTTAAGCAATGATAAATGAGTTACATACGTTTTATGAAATAAGTTCTTAGTGTATACACTAGGGATGGCGATTCTTTCTGAAAAATACGCTTTTCGTCCTTATTTTTATTATACAACCAATCATAGAAAACAATAAGAACACCACAGTAATCGATTTTATCATTCTATGTGAAAAATTTTAATTTCTATAAATGTGGTTAACATTCAAATAATTGTAAATAGTGTTTTTGTATGCAAATAGTTAAGAATCGAACCTCGATTCATAAGGGCGAAGGGAGGGTTCGAGTCACTGGATCGATTCGGAACTGTGAACCGGTTTAACTTTTTTTATTTGAAGTGAAAACTTGTATAGCGCGGTTTGGATAGGGGTAAATTCATGTAAGTTACGGTAACACTATATTATAACTTATTACGCTGTAAACAATTTTTGTTTAAGAGTTTCTATTTATGATCTAATAATTAATATGGATATCCAAAAATAACTGTTAGTTTATAGTTTTAAGTTTTCACTTCTGTCGACAGTCCTAATGACTGCTTTGAATATTTTTTTACTGTAAAATAAACTTTTTTTCGCTTAATCGAACTCAGATCGTCATCCCTAATGTACAGCGTAGTGCATTTATGATTGCGTTAGCAAGTAACAGTGTGACGACCATTTAATAATGCCTAATACGGTTAATTTTTTTTGTTAATATTTTATAGGTTTAGAGTTATGGCCATAATGTCACCTGGTCTTAAGTGACGATACGGCCCATCTCAGTTGACGCGCTAAACCTGTGGAGGGAATGGCTATCAAGTGCAACTGCCGAAACACACCTATTGGTATTTGGCGGCAGGTGTTTAAATTTGAGGGTGGTAGCTACCCAGGCGGGCATTAGAAAAAGTCCTACCACCATGCTATGGTTTCCTCACGATGTTTACCTTCACCGGGCGCTCAAGCGCATTGTAGGTAAATTCGGACTCATGTCCCTTGACGCTTAGCTATCAGCTATCATCGCTTTCATGAAATAAATCCTTAGTTATAATATACACTAGGGATGGCGATTCTTTTTGAAAAAGCTTGATAATTGGATCGGTTCAAAATCAAATAAATCGATTCAGAAAAAATCGAGATCCAAAACATCGATTCATCAAAAATCATTCTGAAATGTTAAAAACAATCATACAAAACAAAAAAAAAACACCACAATAATCGATTGTATCAATATGGGTAAAACATTTAAATAATTTTAACTAATGTTTTATGAAAATAAATAAGAATCAATCATCGATATTTAAGGTCAAAATATCGATTCAAAAATATGAATCGATTAAAAAGATTGACTTTTGCACCTTCAAAAATCGATTTTTCGATTAACCCATCTCAGGTCGCTATCTGTTATATATACTGTATAGTTATGATTACGTAAACAAATAAGAGCCGTATGGCCTTGAAATAAGGTTAAAGTGGAGAGATGTATGAGAGTAAACTGTCCGACGCAGAGCTGGCCATGCGGCAGGGCGGTGCTTACGATGGGGGTGGGGGGTACGCGGGGCCCGGTGGGGGGTCGCAAGCCCCCCGGCAGGAGCAGAGCTGCCTGGAACAGCTGCTCTGTGCGCTCTGCACGCCCATCTGCAAGGAGTTCGGCGTCGACCTGCAGCAAATGCAGCAACAGAATCAGGAACAGGTCCACTTGACACAGCCCCAGCCGCAGCCGCAGGCTCAAGGTAAATTCTGAACAGGAATCATGCTTTCTGGCCACTTTACAGGAACTGCTAAGGAATTCAAAATATTAATATTTAAATAGAAATGGTTCTTTCGGTATGGCTAGGAAATTAACAAACTATTCATAATTAAAATATAAGAATGACAAGATATTCTGAGTGTGGTTGTGAAATTGTATTGGAAGAGTTGAATGTGGACCTTGAGAGAATCACGCTTTATAGTCACAGTAAACACTAGGGCATTCAGAATATGAATATTCAAATATAAAGGTTTCTGTGTGAATGAGGAAAGACCAATCTGTTGATAATTAATAGTGTGTGGATGTAAAAGACAAGGTATTTTCAATACGGATATCAGGACAGTAAGGTATTTTGAATAGGGGCCTTTAAAGACCAAGTTACTCTGAGTGTGAATTTAAAAATGACATGGTATTTTGACTCTTGATATAAAAAAGGCATACTTTGTACCTTGAAATAACAAAATTATCTTACGCAAGTATATATAAGTATTTAAGTATAATTAATTTACGATATTGAAATAGCGAGGTATTCTGAATGTGAATATTATAAATTATTATCAAAACAGCACGGTTTTGTAAGCAAGGATATAAAAATGTTTAGATATCATTAAATTAATATATTGGAATGGCATGGTACTTTAAATGTGAATAGTAAAAAGGTATCATTTTCTATGTGCATGTATGAAAATAGTTGGATATAATTACAATATGGACAGGGTTCTGAGTTTCTAACTTGAAAAAATAATAAACGTATTATGAGTATTCAAAAAACAAGATATTTGGTTGACTTTTAAAACTCTAGTATTCCATGTTTAAATGTGAAAATGGCTAGCTTTAGTTAATTTAAGTTATATTTACAACAAGGCGGAAATGTTCTACATATTTATAGAATAACATATCTTTTATATGAGGTCAACTAATGATAATAGAAGGTGATATTAAGCGCAGGAGCTTCAGATTGTTGGTTAAAATTTGGAAATGCGTTAGAAAGCGTTCAGATACGGAATTATTACATGAAAATAATGTGTGAAAGATAAAAAATTAAATTATATATGACTGGAAGTGTTTGATTGTTTAAGTATTAAATTATTATAAATTTTAAGTAACGAATTATATTTTATTTAGGGTTTTTTTTTATGCTTAAAACAATTATACTAATTTATTTTGTAAGTTTTCAGATATATCTCGCCGGCGCGTCGTGTTGCATGCAATAATATGTACAGTTCCATTATTTTTTATTGAAATGGAGGCACAATTTAAAATGTCTATTTATTGTGTATATTTTAATTTTATTATTTTTTTGTGTAATATTTACAGGTTAGCAACAGCACAATTGTGATTCTATACCTTTTTTGTGTGTACATAACACGATTCTTATTTCGAATAACGTTTTTTTTTTGTTGTATAAATTAAAAAAAAACGTTAGACGTTTTATTCGTTCCCGTAACCTTTGCTACTAACACTAATGAAATGTAGGTACTTCCAATGTATAATTTTGGAAATGCTCACAGTTCCACGCTTTATTGTAAGCATGTCTTATTACGTCGTTTATGATGTTGAAAGTGCGAAAATGGGCATTTTAAAATACATTTAAAACTCTATACAATAATCAATTTAAACACATACCTCATACAGTTTCAAGTAGAAATTTATGATCACCTCCATTTCCATAAAAAATATAAGATATTACGTCAATGTGGCACTAATATTAAATATTGGCTGACCTGTATAAGTACTTTACACATTATCATGATAAAAAAAAGTTATATTATTATTATTCACACTCTATCATAATATTAGTACACGTAAATGAAACGATAATTTAATTAGAAATATATTAATTTATTAATTAAAAATGACCAGCAATATAATACAAACAGCTGGGTCAGGTCAATGCACGTTGTCTCTAAATGATAACTAAAATTCTAGAATACTATATTAATTATTAAATTTTATGTAGAAAAAAGAGAGATATTGCGATGGTGCAAAGGAAATCTATTATAAGTTATTGTCACTCTATCTGTGAGTTAGAGATAGTATTGGATATAGTCTTATTAATTATACTTTCCGACCTAAAATTATTGCTTTAAACCGGTATCCGAAATGTACAGATGAAGAAATAAACAATAAATGTTGTTAAATAAATTAGTCTTCTTTTATAGATTACTTCAAATCTCCAGTATTCAAAAATAGACTACTGTCAACTTCACATTTTGATTTATTTGATATGAATTATTTCATCTTATTAAATTTTTTCAAATATCCTGTATTTTACACACATATGGGATATGTTATTTGAACTGATATTATATAAATTTAGCTACATTTTGCGCGATATTGCAGTACAAATTGTTATAAATACTCGTTAGAAAGCACAAGAGAACCGCTATTTTATCAGAGCTAGGTTTTACGATTTCGTCCTACAATTGACATTGGTAAAATAAAAGAATCCAAAAATATTTCTGGAATAATTTTTAAATATTCACGAATTCTTAGAGAAAGGCGGATAAAAAATGAATGATGTCTACAGTCAATTTTAATGGGTTTTTTTTTGGGTAATAAAATACATAATTTTATATATCACTACGCTTTGCTGTAGGGACGTAGAGGTAATAATAAAATTAAAGCCAAAAAAATTGTCCTTTTAATCCTGTAATTTATATAAAAAAGTCGCTAGTTATATTTAGTTTTTACAGATTAACAAGCGTAATTTTAATTTTAGTGTCACATTGTGCGTTTTTTTTCAGCTTTAAAAAAGTTTGAAGAAATGCATGTGGTATAATGTTGGGTATAAATATATTCCAGAGTTGAAAGGCGCAGGATTCTCAAAGGATGTGTGTCGCAGCATGATCGCAATGCTCGATAAGGACAGCTCCGGCGGTCTTGGGTTCGATGAGTTCAAGTCGCTCTGGATCGATCTGCGCAATTGGCGGGTAAACTCATTACATATTTACCTTATTTACCTACTATTTATATATCTTTTTTTACGTCTTCTTTTTAATAAAATGACGACAAGTGCGAAATACCCAAATATCGCCAGTGTCATGTGATTAGAAGATGGAAGATCAAACGAAGGAGATTGGCCGGTAGGATGCTTTAGTATTCCTATTAAAATTAACCAGTGAAATTTTACCTCTAAGCCAGATTACCTAAAACAGTAAGGACAACATAAAAACCCAACCCCCATACAAAACATTACAACTACAACACAATATGACCTACACAATTCTAAGGATGACGAACGGATACGATAGGAGAAGAATTGGATTAGTCGCTGACACCTTTGGGTAACAGTTGGTTCAACGAGTCAATAGCGCTCTAAGGATACACCTTGACGGAGCGAAACATTTGTAATTTACTTGTGCCATATACCCATATGATTTACTAAACAACGTCCGCAAGAAAATTTGTCAATTTTACTTAATAAGTTAACCTCTAACCAGGCGAGGCTTATAAAAATTGGAATCTTTATTGCCTATTGACTCGCCTTGACTTGTTGAGTTATCATGTCTTAAGAAACTCATTAAATACTATAAAACTTCAACGATTATAAAATCATAGGGCATAGCTAGTGTAATTTCTATATAGCTACACCAAGGGGACTGCATAGTTTTGGGCGTTATTGTGAGTTGATAATAACGTAAACCGACTGAAACCAAGTGATTCCCACGTTTTTAAATATTTCGAGTCTCTTTAATTGGAGTTGATAATGTGTATAAAATGATATTTATGCTTAGGCCGTGTTCCGGCTGTACGACGTGGAGAGACGCGGCGCCATACCCGCGCACGCACTGCGCGACGCGCTGCACTCCGCTGGGTACACCGTCAACGCGCACGTACTCAACGTGCTCGCTCACAGGTACTGCACACACACACACACACACACACACACACACACACACACACACACACACACACACACACACACACACACACACATACACACATACATATGTACCCACACACATCCATACTGAAGCGATGATAGCTCAGTAGTAGTGTGTACGACTTCGCGTCAAGGGACGTGAGTTTGAATCCATCTACAATGAGCTTGAGCTTTCGGTGAAGGAAAACTTCGTGAGGAAATTATAGCATGATGGTGTAGGGCTTTTTCTAATGCCTGCCCGGCTAGCTACCACCCTCAAGTTTAAAATTTACTGTCAAATACCAATAGGTGTGTTCCGGCAGTTGCAATTGAGGGCCAGTCTCTCCACTAGGCTTAATGTGTCCACCATCTTGGGACACATCGTCACTTAGCATCAGGTGATATTGTAGCCATGACTATAAAGTTATGCTTAGGTCAAAAGGTAACGTATAAAAATCAAAATGTTTTTTTTTAATCGAAAATATGTTGTTTTTGTATCTATAACATTGTTTCTTAATTTAAGTTTAGCATTTTGAATATAATATTATTTGAAATATATGTAATTAATATTAACAGATACGGTTCTTCAGATGGTTATATACAGTTCGATGACTTCATAATGTGTGCTGTGCGACTCAAGACCATGATCGGTGAGTGTTTTTTCTTTAAACCCCTTTTAATTAAAGTTTTTACTTTTAAAATTATTAAAAGTTTCTAAAATATACTTATCAATTTCATACTTCTTATAATAATGTGTTCAAAACTACTAAAATGTTAATTCAATAATTAATTATTACTATTTTTTCTTTGATCTTGGTTTATGAAACGCTGTACCAGATTATAATAATAGGAATGTTAAAGTTTTTTTGGATTTACCATCAAGTCGGATACACTAATACTTTAGTATAACTTTGCCATGCTATAGGGTAGTTTTTAGGTATTTTGAAGCGAAAATAATATAAAAATAGTATTAACTTATTAAGGATTAACCACAGAAGGAATTTAAAACTTTTTCTTTATTTTCAATGCGTATTTTCAGAAATCAAACTATAATTATTTGTGAAATCATTAACCTTAATCTCGATGTCACATCTGTTGATACTCTGAGCAACAGTCACATACATTTTATATGAAATATTTATCCATCAAAATAGAGCATACAAGTTACATATAAGTTATACAGTTATACAGTACAGAATATAGTTAATTTGACATAATAATTAATATAAATTAATTATCTAGCGTTTTTTTTATATTTTTTACGTGAATTTCGTTGAACTTAGTTTCTTACGTTGTTATGTCACCTATAGTTATATTTTAATTTGTAGTATATTTAGATATTCGATAAGTATCAATGTTTGAAGGTATAATAATGACAAGGGTCGACGCCCGGGAGATGTAAAACATTTTAGTTAATATTAGGATTTATAGTTAAGAAAACCAAATAAAGAAAATATAAAGGAAATAATTAAAAAAGAACAGAGGTTCTTTAAAAAAATAATTTACAGTATATACACACCGTAAGAATTGAGAATGGTAGTGTAGACGGGGCATCATGACAAAATAGTACGACATGCCGTTTGCCGTGACGGCATACGGATCGATTTTGCTGCGAAGGAGATCAACAGATTATTTACATGTTCAAAAATAGGAAATATTTTTAAGTAAGTCATATAACAGGATGATAGTAAAGGTTTTAAAATAACAATACAATGAAATACAGCAAACAACGAACCACTCGAAAATCTCGAGCGCGAACTGCAAGGGAACGTCTGAGCCGAGCGACGAGTGTTGCCAGCCGCGCCGCACATCTCCCTACTACGTGTAAAAACATAAATATTCAAAACAAAATTTCCTTGCTACACATTCTTACTTCTGAAACTATTCCAGATTCATACTCATTTTTCGTTATCACTATTATTTCATATAATTGACTTAATCGATATTTTTTTATAAGATGAGTCTTGTTTAGTTTCTTTAAAATGTTGTCTGCTATAGTATTGATTTCATGTATAATCTATTCTATTTACATTGTAATGATATTTATTTAAATAAAAATGGTTTTAATTGAAACTATAAGCAAACAACAATGGTCTTCACTTTGGACTATTTACAAGTACGATTTGGCCAGATCATAACGATTTCTCGATTCTAAAATCGATATTAAAAAGCACCGACACTTCGTAAACGGTCCAAGTTACGCACTAACACGCTTACTAAATGTCATTTCGCGCTGGTTTTGATGTGTTTATATTAATTATAGGTTTTAATTTCCAGATACCTTCAAGTTGAGATCTTCCGGAGGAGAATACGCGACTTTCTCCCTCGAGGAATGGTTAAATCGCACAGTCTATGCATAGATGTTGTTCATATGCCTTATTCAAAATAACATTTAGGCTTAAATTGCCAGGGTGCCTCACTTTGATGTTATCAAATCGATTATTCGAGTAAATTAATCACTATCGTTTTAAATCTAACAAGTCGACTTTTATGGTATAGTTGAAGTTAAATTTCTATATCCGTGATCCCTGGCAAGAAACTCGTATATATGGGAAATGTAATGAATATATTAAAAAAAAACATAAATCTCTTTTCTCTCGAATCAATTTTGTATTATTGTAATATTAAACATTGGCTTTCAGATATATTAGTGTCGTAAACGGGCGTACACGGGTTTTAATGTAGTCGACCAACTTGCAACAATTTACCCACCGGTTAATAGATAAAAATAATAACAGAAATTAAATATACTGTTAATAAAACTCTTCGCTATTACCATAATACACGCACGGATTTGAAATATTTCTATTTTTGTCTATTGAACACTGTTTGTAGAAGACGAAACTATCGATTAATATTCTTTGAATATTATTACTAAAAATGGTGTTACATTTAAAATAAACAATGCCTAAAATATTCTACAAGCCAGTGTATTTTTCTTAATTATTTAATACTCCCAAAAACGAGATACGTCACAAATTAATTCAATTAATTGATTTAGAATTACTTAAATACGGGTATAATAATAATAAATTGTTGTAACAAATTATTACGTATAACCATAGTAAAAAATGTATTTTTCGAATTAAATAAACTATATAACTCTCTATACTATGTAACTGTCAGTTTATAACTTAGTTGTAACAGAAACTGAGTTTCTTTTTATTTTGTTATATCCACCGAATGTTTCATTCCAGTTCGCGTTTGTTCGACTTCTTGTTTAGTTACTGTGCGATTATAGCTTATATTTTCAACGTATTTTATTATATATATACATTTATTTACACTTTTGGCATTGACGATGCATTTTTCTTTATTCGCAAATATTTATATGACAATTTGTATTTATGAAAGATCTGAAATATATAATGTTTTATTTAATAACTTGTATTTTCATTTTTGTTTTCTGATGTTCCTAATTAAATAAAATTTTAAAATTTGTCCTGTATTACTAAACTTAAACCTTTTTCTGTTAGTTGTGATTTTTTTTTTAATAATTAAGGTTTAGGTGTTATAGCCACAATCTCACCTGATGTTAGGTGGCCTAAGATGGTGGGCACACTAAGCCTAGTGGAGGGGCTGGCACTCAAGTGCAACTGCCAGAACATACCTACAAGTATTTGTTAGCTCGAGCCATGCGGGCATTAGAAATAACCTTACCGCCATGCAAATCTAGATTAATATATCCACAATATATGTTGTATTTCAAATGAATATGAATTTTAAACTCTTCAAACGCAGTGTCGTCATTATAGGGTCTAAGAACAGATAAATTTAGTAAAAATTATAAATTTTATATACCTTCTTAAATCAATTAAACGCATTCATTGGACAATGATCAATTTTAGAATGGCGCATCCATTTGGCTCTCCTGTCTATTGATTTGTCCCATCTATAAAATTTGATGGTACTGATACTTCTGCGGAACGGAAACTTCGGATTTTAATGTTATATCTATGACTAAAACAGATAGATATTTGCTATCGCAGACTTATTTATAGAGCTTTTTATGAAACATATTTCTCATGTATATTACCTTCATGTGAAATTAATCATTTAGGCAGCGCACGCAATAGAAAGTTCCAGAAACAACACTTTTGCTACTTTTTACAACTTTTTTCATATAGAAATATTATTTCATATAGGTAGAGTGATGTTTAATAGCCTTCCTCATTGATTGCTATATCAAATACTAAAAGAATTTTTGAAATCCAACTAGTAGGTTCTAAGATTTCCTTGTAGTTCAAACAACCAAATAAACTTCCGCTTTATAATATAAATATAGATTTGCAAATTAAAGTTATTAGATAGGTATTTAATAAAAATGGACACAGTATTAATAACATTCTTGGACAACTACTTCAAGGACTTAATAATTACTGAAGCGATGATAGCCCAGTAGTAGTATGTACGACTTCGCGACAAGGGACTTAATTAGGGATAGGGTTAGTTAGAAGGGATTTAGTTTTGAGATATGTAGTCTTTATTTGAAATAAAATATTATATCATACATTTAATTCTTTTATTTTTGTCTTTATTTACTTAAGGGACTTTCGGACTTCTCATTGTAAAATATGTACAAAACGTACTCACAAACATACTTTCGTTCTCAAAGTGAGTTACAAACTACTTAGAACTAATGAAAAATTCCATACAATTCTGGCTTTATCACTTGCAGGTTCAGCCAAGATTTTATAGAATACATCCTGGTCCATTAAATTAAGTCCTAAATGTTCTATGATAGCCGTCCGTTGAACTCGGTTCCGATCACATTTCCTCAACAAGTGTTGCAAGTCCCTCAACAAGTGTTGTAAGTCTCTCAACAAGTGTTGCAAATCTTCTATAGATCTCTCCAATACAGGTCGGCAACGCACCTGCGACTTCCCTGGTGTTGTGTGTGTTCATGGGCAGCGGTGACCACTTACCATCAGGATAATTGCCCGTTTGCCCCTTATTCCATAAAACGAAAAATACGGGAAAAAGATCAGCAGATCGAGTTTCTTGTCAGTTCACCTCGATGATTGCGTTACTTTTCGACGAGTTGGAAAACGGTGAAGTCTGACGATACTGTTTTTGAGAAATTGTCTATTAATTTGCGTAGTCCAATAGGGGGTTTTTTTTCGAACAGACGTACTCTGTTAGCCCCAAGGGCTTTGACAGCTTCACCGAACTTTTGGGGGCGAGTACTGAGGGCACTGACACTGAGGCAGCAGGCACAAGGGTGCCAGGACGGCCGAACCTCGGCTCGGGCTGCTGCCGGTAAATGGAAAAAGATTCACGATCCCGACTAACCAACAGGTCCTGTCTCACTTATTTAGTGATCCTAATAATGATCTTATCAAGTAAGCAGCTCAAGGGCCGCGAGTGTAGTCCCTTACGGAACCGTGTACTTAACGTGTGAGTGTGCATAAATGGTATGCGGTGTGATGGTGTAATCTCAGTGATGTAGAGTGTCACTATCGCGCGAGCAGAGTCACTCGAGGGCTGCTGTCCGGAGGATCGAACATAGGGTCTAATAGGATGACTCAATGAGAACCCATTGTAAATTTGAAATGACTTGAAAAATCAACTTTCTAAGATTCATACAATTGCTTAAAAATTTTTGACCATAGTGGGAATTTCAGCACCATCTGAACGTTTATTTTCTAAAGCACGGGGACACGTTTACATGAATTTTTGTTTTTGCAAAGTCTTCCGAAAGAACACTTGGTATAGGATCAGATTTTCTATGTGGGTGATTTTTATTTTGTTTGTACTTTGTAAATGAATCGGGTAAATATATAGTTAAACGATTTATTTAATTTCAATAAACGGTAATCCCGAAAATCTAAGACCTGCATATTGTTTGTAGTTTTGTAATTAACAAGAAGAATAATGCCGCTTTGCTTTTTTTAAATAAACACAGTGATTTTTTTCTTACTTACATAGATTCCATGAACATGGTTTAACACACAACAAGCGTGTGGACAAGAAAAAGCCTGTTGTGGGAGTAATAGGTGATTAAAAATTGTGGATTATCTGAGCTGAATACAGATTTTTGATGTTTCTAACCGATATATCGGCTAACATAGATATACATAGCCTCGATGTATTGCATCAAATAAAAATATCGACGTATTTTCTAAATGGACATCCCTAGGATTGTCAACCGTATAACTTTTTGGTCTTACATAGATATAAAAGACCGCTCGTAAAAGTTTCGTATTTGAGCTTCCAAACCCCATATATTTATCGAGCATTTTAATGTTATACAAGCAAGAGTAACACGTAATAAATTAATGCACATTCTTTAATTTCATAATTAGGGTTAGGATAAATATATAATTAAGTACTTCAAACACATTTTTTACTAACATTAAATGCGTTGCCAATAGATAACGGAACTTACAAACCAAATTGACTTGTGGTCATCGTCTCTAAATCAAAACCACTTCAATTCATTTTCTTCGACACAGTATTTTATTGAAGAAGTCGGATGTGAGATAAACATCAAAGAATTTATACCTGATATGAAAATGGTGTCAGAAAAGTTGAAAGAACTGTTTTTTTTTTCGACCTACATACTGCTATTAGTTAGCTGCAAGGGATTTGACAGCTTCACCGAACTTTTTGGGGCGAATGCTAAGGACACAGCCTCGAGATAGCGGGCGCAAAGGTGGATCTTAAATCCGTTTTTAAATGCACCAAGCTCAAAGAAAATCTGCTGAATTTATCTGCCGATGGGATGCTGCAATTGGGATTCAAGTCTCTAAACGGCATACCTTTTGGCTAAAAAAGAAATCAGAATACCCAAAATTAACAATAGAAGCTTTGAAGTGTTTGGTTCCATTTGCCACCTCGTACTTGTGCGAGTTGGCATTTTCATCAAAGGCCCAAATAAAAAGTAAAAAAAGGAAATCGCTGAAATTTGGAAAACGATATAATTCTCCATGTAGTAAAAACGTATCCACGACGGATGAAATTGGTTATTGAAAAACAAACGCAACCTTCGCATTAAGAGTTCTCCTAATTTTGTTTTTTATGCTTTGTTAATTTGATACAAATGTTTAAGATGGAAGAAATCTCATAAGTTACTTTTATTTTTCTTTTTTTGTTTCATACAAATGATTATGTCATTTAGTTAACATTTTTATCTTCTTAAGCTTTCTTCTAATCTATATTCTAATCTTTTTAATCTTTTTTGTGTTTTTTACTGCAGTAGCTTTCCCAACCTTTTGCAACTCCGCTATAGACACGTTGAGAAACACTGGTGTACACGATACATTCTACGCCACAGGTAGGTGAAGAAACGTTTGAGGCTCTTGTGTGTATATTTTAAAAAATATTTGTCTAGTTATCAGTCACGCAATATTGGTAAAGAATTTGTTAGCATATTGGTTCTCAGGGGTCATACTTAGCTGGGTAGGGTCGTATCACACAGATCCTTTTTTATATGTTGTAGCAAATGGTTATCAGTCTGCAGAACATAAAATAACATCAGGAATCCCACAGGATTTTTTTTTATTTAGTTTATATCTAATATAGAAAATTTAGCTTAAAAAATTATTAATCCATGCTGTGTTAGCCTATAATTCGTTTGTACAGTTAATAAATAAAGTGTAATTGTATTTATATATAAGAAATATTGCTTAACTTTTGGCTACTTAATAAGCAGAAAAAAAATACCAGGTTTATAGGTTGAGATGTAACTCTATTAGCAAATGTGACGACAATTAATTTGCTCTATCCAGGTTCAATGTTAGTAAATTAGGAGTTAGGCATTTCGTGACTACATGAACTCGTGTTACTATATCATTAGCATAAGTTTCGTAAAAATTACTAGCCCTGAAATGTTTGAAGGAAAACTTTTTATGGGAGAGCTTTGAAATTCTGATCCACAGCCTGTTTGTGTAACGCTTACTCGGGTAAATTCGGCTCGTGGTGACTAAGGGGCAATAAATGTCATTCACTTTTCGTTGTGTGGTGTTAAGCACACACTGTCTTTTGAAAAATTGGTCTGTTTTTTATTTACTTTACGACCAAAAGTCATTATTTATAACAATCGAAACTCTGCTGACTACAATTCTTAGATTAAATATTTAGATTCTCTATCTTTTATTACCGTTAGATATTTATCTAGATGTAATCTTTAGACTTTGAGCTTTTTTTATGCAATAGCGTGTAAACTAGAATCGTGTCAGCTGATGGTAATTGATCACCGCCGCCCATGGGCGCCCACCACACCAGGGGAATCGCAGGTGAGTTGCTGGCTTTTATTTTGGAGGGACTGGCTCTCCAGTGCAACTGCGGGAACACACCTATTGGTATTTGGCGGCAGATTTTCAACTTAAGGGTGGTAGCTAGGCCAAGCGGGCATCAGAAAAAGCCCTACCACCATGCTTTGGTTTCCTCACGATGTTTTCCTTCACTGAAAACTCAAGCTCTTTGTAGGTGGTTGGATTCGAACGCACGCCCCATGACACGGCATTTCTACACACTACCACTGAGCTATCATCTCTTCAAAAGAGCAGTGGTCGGCAAAGCGCGGCTCGCGAGCCACATGCGGGTCTTTGTCTCCTCGGATGTGGCCCTTCCATGAAATGTTTAGTGCAGGCACGGAATATAACTTACTATCTTACCTTGTAAAATGCAAGTAAAAATTTCACTTTACTTACTTTCGAAGGAAATGCAAGGACAATGTTCACATAATTGGAGTATTTGTAATAATTATAATAATACGTTTTGTGCTATTTAACTATTTTAAAATAAATATAAACTAAGGTACTTATTTCTCAGAGACAAGCTCGAGCGTGTACTATAAATCCTAATTATTTCCATAATAATGTCTCCTACTAAAGCAAAGCTTAAGTTAAAATGGCTCTTTTAATAAATTTCAATTATGTAATTTCTATATTAGGCTCGTTTGCATGACAAGGTTGACGAGCACTGTGTTAGAGCAACCATTGAGGAACGAACACAGTAACGTTATAAAAATACTTACTAGTATTATCGAAAGTGAGTTTGCTTGTTTGTTACGCTTTTACACATAAACTACTGAACCCATCATGATGGATTTTGTTATAGTTAAAGTTAGGGCCCTAAAGACAGTTATAGCCAACTTTTTCTCCTGAAAAAACTTATAGATAGTGGAGTAAAGAGACGGATAAACTTTTATTGCGTCATCCGATTTCATTCACACTTTGTAAAATTATTAATTATAATTAATAACAAAAGGATTCATATTTGTATTTTTATAGGTAGCCCAGTTGCTAGTGTGTGGAGACGCTGCGTCAATGGTCATCAGTTCGATCACTGCAATGTACAAATATACATTACACTTTTATTATAAACTAGCTCTACCTGCGACTTCGTTCGCACAGTTGTCGAAAAGTAAAACGTGTCGTTAGATAAGAGTACAATCAATATCCATGTTACAGGACGACGAATAAAGAAGGGAACAATAAACAATATTTGTTAATGATTAGTGTTAATTTAAATGAAGTAGTAAACAATACAAAATGATGTTCCGAGTATTCTCTAAGCAAATATATAAACGATTATAAACAAGAAAGTAATAATTAATATAATGTCTAAATTATCTAATTATACTTATATAATACATTATTATTATCTTATTCAAAGTGGTTAATGAAAAATGTTATAATACTTAAATAGGCTAGGAGACAACATAACAAACATATTAAAATTATTCATAGAGGTAAATTAACATTCTTACCGTTGATCGCTTTATATGTTTATTTTAATTTTACGAGTACATTCGTAGGTTTGTTATTCTACCACAGATTAATTAGTGATAAAAAATACTGAATTAAAAACTATTTTCAATGTTGGGAGGTTTAAAATTAAGGATTATGTTGTATGATGTGCTTATGATTAAGGGGTATATGACTAATCATATTAGTTGAATTGCTAGACCCTGTTGGTGGCATTTTTGTCTATATGTATATTTTGGATACTTAAAATTTCGCACACAGAGACATATTATTTTATAAAATCGCCTAAACCGTTCCGCCCAAATGTGAAGAGTTTCCAGGATATTTGCCAAAATTTTAGAAGTCAAAACTTTTTTAGGCCCATTCAGCACTTTTGGGTAAACAAAAATTATGGAACTTGCGTCATCGTCACCGAAGGCTTTCCATGAGCTATATGTATATTGTGTATGTATGTATATCTCCGTGCGTTAATAGTATACATAATATATATGCAAATAGCATATCTCTCTTTTCTTTATAGTTTTAAGATTTCACTTGTGCCGGCAATCTACGGTTTTTTTACATTTTAAAATACAACTATTGATCTAGACTATTTAACATAACGCTACGTCTCTAAGGATCCGATGTTATAGTGCTGGCGAACGATACAGTGCGACACGATGGGTCTATTGGGTTTAGAAAGGGACAATGAATACTTTTCAAGCAGAAAAAAATTCTGGCCCTCACAGTAAAATAACTATTAATACCACACAATCGTTAGTTGTTAATACACATAAATTGTTTTTTTTATGCTAAGATATTGTTGTGTTTTATTGTATTATCTTTCAAATAAATATGTCATCTATATTAATTAAAGCGGAAAAGTTTTTCTATTTGAATCCGCTAATCTTAGAAACTACCATTTTTGTATTTAATAGAGCTATCATTGAAGAAGGCTTTGGACTTTTTAATATAACGTTACCACCACTAGGAGCAAAGCTGTATTGAAAAAGTTACAAAAACGGCCAAAAAATATTTAAATAATTTTAGTGCCACGCAAACGAAGTTGTAGGCCAAGCTAGTATTTTAATATACTGCGTTACGCTTCTCCGTGATCTTCATTTGAAATAATTCAATTCTACTTATTCACCGGTTTGCCACTTGTTGTCATCGCTATCAAAGTTCACACAATATCAATAGGTACTTTTAAGTGAGGAATACACTAGAACATGTGTTTCCGTACTGATCGCTGATTATTATAAGCGGTGGGCGTAATACTATTTAGAATCGAGAATACTATTATTTACTCTTTTCGATTTGAATTAAATTGTAGCTATTCTCATATTTTGATAGCAGCATAAAGGTATAGTTTTTTTTAATGCCCGCCTGCCTCGCTAGCACAATCAAGTTGAAAATCTGCCATCAAATACAAATAGGTGGCTTCACAGGCTTACTGTGTGTACCATATTGGGCCGTATCATCACTGATATTGTGGCAATAACGCTGAACCTATAAAACTATGTAAAAAAATGGTTCTCTCTATATATATCAGACCAATTTTTTTGACCAGACCACTTTTGGGTATAACCTCCTCTCCCTCGCTCTATCTTTTCCGATCCTGTACAAGTCTCGTCCATTATCTTCCGATAAACCCAACAATATCGTAATGACAATCGAGCTAGTAGTCTGCCTCTAAATCTTCGACCATTTCAAAGGTATCATTCGGAGATTGCCCTGGTCCATCTGTTAGTCTCTAGCCAAGTGTCAAGCGCCGAGAACTATTTTCGACACCCGTAGCGTCAACCTCGGCTCTTGCTGCCTCGAATCCCGTCAAATCCGACTTCGACTGCGACTCCACAAAACACACAATCGAACGCCAATAACAAACCAAAATCAGCAAAAAGGCGCTATCAGAATGCTAGTGGATAAGCTTAGCTGAAACTCAACGCGCGCCCTTTTGGAACGGGTGTAAAATTTACACCATACGACCACGACGAGTACCGGCTGACCCAAGCACACCTCGCTGGGCTGGAGAAAACCGAGGAATTTAGCTGGTTTTCTTATTCCTACCGGCTGAACTTAGCCTCACAGTAGCCATTTCTGGTCTACCGGAAGACAACCGACCTGATTCAAATAATGGAAGCGCTTCGGGATAAAGGTTACAAACCGAAACGTGGCTGAAGCATCAAGGAAAGAGACGGCCGTCCAAGATGCATATTTTACTGTGTTCTGGAAAGAACGCTCCGGCTCACCGCAGCCATTTATAAAATGTACGAGTTACTCCTCATACCGTACCTACACCAGGACATGCGAAGTAACTAAAGTGCTACCATTAGGGGACTGGCAGTAGTGGTGAAAAAGTACGTCTTCCACCAACTCCTACCACCTCGAGACTCACTAGTTTATACGTGCTCGGGGTCGTTGTCCCAGTTGACGACTGCGAAGTGAGGATCTACTCGGCGTACAAGTAATTTTCAGTGCATTAGATCTCAACGAGCTCCGAAGTGTATTTATTCATTTAATTGTTGGAAGACCACAGCTATATCTTATTACATCAGAGAACAATTACATTAGATATAAAAAGCCATTTACAGGTCCCCACTGATAAGTAACAAATTAAAAATCAAATAGTTTTTTATTACATTACAACATATTATTACATAAAACTAAAATACAAAAATAGAAAGTTTATTTTTAATTACAACCGCCATCATTAAAGAAGAAGCTACTTAAGGATGTTGAGCTCTTATTTATGTTAGTACAAGATTTTCATGCGTCTTCGCTCGCGTGAATATTGATTTTGTCAAACATATTGTAAATTGGATAACGCAATAAAAAGTTACTTAAAAAGTTTATCTCTCTATTTACCCCACTTTCGCATTTATAATATTAGTATGATTGAAAAATCTAAATCATCAATCTCACTCACACCATAGAAAGAGTAACTAGCTCTTTCATAAAAATAAATTTTGCCGGTAATTAGTAGAAACGGTGAGCAGCAATAGGGGGAAATTTGTACGTAAATATTTGACCGGAACGGCAAAACATATAATGGAAAGAAGTTCGGGACAGTCAACCTTATTGGACGCAATTTTGAGCAGATATTAAGACAATACATCAATATTTTAGGATGTGTATTTAACAGTTTTATAAATAAAATACCGAAAGTTGTCGAGAAATTATTGATATTACACTTGACTTCAAACAAAAACTAGTCATCGTAATTCTAAATTCACTTAGAAATAATATCAGCACCCATACGGCCATTCTGATTCAACGAGCTTGTTGCGCTATAATTCCTCAGAACATGACATCAACCACCTGTCACGGCATCTAATCAACACAGCTGGGTATCACAAAATGATTTAGCCCACAGGCACACATACATAGGCATCACCAACTCACGTGGTGGCCAGCGAGCGTTTAGGAAAGGATGGTTTAAAGGAATGCATTACAAAATGTGACATTATTCATAATTTGCCTATATGGTGATAGTGATTACTTGCACAGAAAGGTTCTTCCTGTACAGCAGGCGCTGGTCTAAAAAAACAAAAAATCCCTCGTCCATCCAAATCAAATCGAATCATCAAAATTACCGAAATCAGTAGCAGCCTCGTAACGCTTTATTTATTGCACACTGGTAAACTTATGCGGCGTTGCAAAGACCAAAAGGCATGCCAAATATTCGAATCGGCTATCAGGAGGTACAAATGTTGTCTTTTCAATCGAATACTTCGATCGAAAACTACCGACATATCCAAGCATGTAAATAATCGGGTTTTTGCTAGTTTATTAAGTTGATCAACAATAAGAGATAATGGGTAGATGTCTCTGATAATATTGGCATTCAGTTCTTTAAAATCTAAACAAAGTCCGTCAGAGCCACCTTTTTTCTTAACTAGCAAAATTGGACTACTAAAAGGAGATGAACTATCGCGGATGATGTTATTTCCTTTAAGGTTATCAATAATGTTTTTTTTTACTTTTTCTCGTTCGATTGGTGATAATCGATAAGTTCGACGTTGTACAACCTCTTAGGGATTTTTAAATTTAATAGTTAGTTCACCACTTTTGACTTCAGAAATACGATTACCATATGTAAAATAATCTCCGTACTTTTCGAACTTTTTCGTGCTTCGTACTTCGTACTTCGTACAAAAATCAAGCCTATTGGATGCTTAGTTAAGGCGTGAAGGAAGCCCAAACAAACACACTTTCACATTTATAATATTGGTATAAATTCTATTATTGGTATAAATAATGGTGTAGATAGACTTTCTTACTACAATTATACTATTGAATAGTTCATATAATTTCCATTGTCTTACTTTGCATCATCTCTGCAGCTCCCTAAGGTTGACTGTTAGAGAATGCCACAGGCATTAAGTCCACTTTGTATACAAATTGTGTATAAAAATTTAGATAAATCAATAAATAAAAATAGGACTCGAACATAAACGAGTTTGTAACGAACCTATAACACTCCTTATCAGAATGTCAATAAAGGAATGCGACTTCGAAAATATTTGTAGGAAAATATTTGTAGGAAAATATTTGTAGGATAAACGATAATTTAAACTACATTAGAAGGTCAACATGTCAAGTTGGTAATTTCGGAGATATTAACAGGATTTAATCACATCGTTTTCAATTATTTGTTTTGCTGGTTAGTAAAAGGAAACCTAGATAGTTTGGGTAATCTATGTATATACGCTTGTCTACATTCCTAAGCTTATCATTAATGTTATTTTTAGTAATTATTAAAGCTAGAACAAAACCAAGACTAGGAAAATATTCGTCTTAGTCTTGCTTAAATACTCATAGTCTTGGTCATGCGTATTCAATCTTGGCTTTACTCATTTCGCCTGTTACTTGGGATATTTTTAAATAACTTTCCTGAATACTATCATTACTAACATTTTAAGGTTAAATTATAAATTACAAACAATCAATTTTTCTATTTAATGCATAAAAAATTATTGCACAGTAACCATCGAGCCGACTCGTTATTCAATTGATTGCTTTGTTTCCATATTACAAGTGATGCTTGGGAAAACAGCTTTTCGGCTGAGACAAAAAATCTATAGACATTTTATATTCAGTATTAAAATCTAGTGAAGTAAATTGGAAATAAAAAAGACAAAAAAATATTTTGTGTCCTGAATAAAAGCATATATTCAAGTAATGACAAATATTTTCATCTCAACTTTCAATTCATAATTTCAACGGAATTTATATTTTTTCGTTCAATCTTACACACTTGGTCTTAGAGTTCCTAGTGTAAATATGTTCTTGGTCTTGCTTTTGCCCAAGACCCAGAACAAGACTGCTAAACCAAGACCAATATTACTCATCGTTCATTATTGTTCACAGACCCGTCAATCAATCAAACGGTTCATATCCCTCCGCCTTTGGGGCGGGGCGGGAAGACCGCATCAGGGCGTCGCCCTCTAGCGGTTGCCAATCACCTCCACCTGCTGCATACGCAAAACATTGGATTTTCCATATATCGAAATTTTAAAATATATCAATATCGGAGATTGATATACCAATTTTTCGATATATCGGCTTCATTTAAAAAATCTTAAGTCAGCTCAATAAAGAGTTGCATAGTATATAATACAATATATTTATTACGTAAATTTAATTGTGTATAAAATTTATGTGTAATGTATAAAAATTGGGATATAGTAATGATAATCATTATTGTTTATTTAAATAAGTTGATCAAGTATTCTATATTTTTCAGTAAAAGTTTTAAAAAATACTCGTATTGGGCAAGCCAAGACATAGCTAAGCCAAGTAGCCAAGACATATTTTGGCCCTAAACTATTTCTATGTAACTAGATATGAAATAAATTAATATAAATAACACGTGCTTTTCCGCTACAATGCTTAAAATGTTTCCGCAATGTTTAAAAATAATAATATTGATATTTCGATATTTTATCAACAGGCCTAATAAGAGCGGTATAGTTGGGTGCGTTTTACGCACGCTAGTGTGCTAAGCGTGGCGTCAGGCTGTCTGTAAAGTACGGATCATGCGATAGTCCCCATATCTGCCCTTAGTCTTTAGAGGCACGCAACTTCCCTGTTTTTCTTTAACTGCGCCTTGATCTATGTTGTGGAAGGAATATGCATACCAAATATTGAAACCGTGAGTGTTTTAGTTTGGGAGGTCTGGTGACGAATACGTGAAGTCTGCTATATACAGATAATTTATCTACATATATTTATATCGATATATGTTTATTCTATACAGTTTATAGGTGTAGTGTTATGTTTACAAACACACCTGATGTTAAGTGACGATGTGGCACAAGATAATGGACACGCTAAGCCTAGTGGAGAGACTGGCTCTTGAGTGCAACTGCCGGAATAGATATATATAATAGATAATAGAATAGATATTTGGCGGCATATTTTCAACTTGAGGGTAGAACCTAGCCAGTGTTATAGTGCCATCGCGATATTTTTATTAAATTATAAAATGTGTGTAAGTATCGTGATACACTTGATTGGAATGAATTTCCCTACGTAGTATATTATTATTGAAAAACGTATTATATTATTGATCAACAAATATAAACAAACGAATTACTAGCGTCTGAACGCAATAAAATTAAACGCAGAGATAACTTGTGAATAAAAGGAACGCTAGGAAATTACGTAATTATTAAAAAAAACCTATTTGTGAAAATAAACATTTTATTGTACATCATCCAATTCATCTAATTCATAATAATACATATAAGACGCAACGAACCAGATGACGCGTATGACATGTACAAACTAAATCTGCTCAGCCGTTGAGAACTTATGGTTGTGAACCAACAAGCGCGCACTATGACTGGGCACAACCAATAGGATACGTGCTATGGATAACCGTTTACACCATAGAAATATAGTGTAATATAAAACAGACTAAAGAAAGGATCCGGACGGATGAAATCTTACATTTTACTTTTTCTAGCTTCCATACGTATCTTGCGATAAGGAACATAATTAGGAAAAAGACAAGTCCGTTACTTTGTTTTGCCATTACAGAGGATTACTTAATGATCAAACATAACGCATGTTTTATAAAAAAAAAACAGTAAATATTTGTAGTTATTAACAATGTTTGTGATAAATGAATGTAGTATCTAATTATGTCAAATACAACAACTAATCAACAAATCAACCTATCGAGCTATTGCAACTATATATAGCTATGTCCGCGACTGCGCTCGCGTGAAACTAAAATTTTATGTAATCACTAGCTGACCCGGTGAACTTCGTATCATCTAAAATCGATGTTGTTTACTCTCGCTAAAACTAAAAAACGGTTTGACGGATTTGTATTTATTTTTTACTTTTTTATTAGCTACAATGTATCCTAATCAGCCTTCCAACTTCAATTTGTTAAGATCAATAAAACTGACTATATCTAATATCGTAACCGTTTTTAATTTCTTTTGGATATTGATTGAAACTTGTTTATAACTCCAATGAATTAAATATCCTTCAATAATATGAAATTTAAATGTAGATGGATCATCGCTTCAGACTGAGTTATCATCGCTTCAAACTGAGTTAACATCGCTTCACTACTTTTTATATTATGAAATTTGGAAAAAAAAATTGTGATCGTGTTTTTTTTTATTTTCTTTTTTACACAAACCTTGTCCTGACAATAACGAACACAATAAAAAAGTATTATTCATTTTGATACAGTCGTTCGGGAATTATGCGCGTACATACATTTCGGTGATTCATTTTTATATGTATAGAAATCTCTTGATATCTCTTGATGGAGTGAACCGATTGCGATGAAACAATAACTAAATAATACTCCAAGAAACGTACAATTTGTACGTATAAAAGTTATCTACGTTGGTTTTGTACATTTTACATGATGCTTGTGACGTGAGACAAACAGACGCTATTTCCAAAAATACTGGAAATAAGGGCTGTTGGTTATTCTTTAACACCCTGGCTTTTTTTTTTTGGAAATATTTTCAATGTACAAAAACGACTTTTCTACACATTTATTATATGTATAGATTTTCATTAAAAAAATATATATAACCTATGATACTCAAGACTAATGTAGCATTGTAATAGTAAAAGTATTTATGAAATTGATTCAATTTTTCTTCATTTTATTCGTTACAAACAAAAATACAAATCATTCCTCTTTATAATATTAGTATATCTATACTCATCAATTGTAATTATCCTGGGCTTATTATACATATATCTGTAAATACACATGTGTGCGTGTAGCTATACACACACATACACATGTCCATCACGTTTAATAGATGGACGTTATCAGGAGCTGTTCATTCGCTGAATAGTCTCAGTGGTGTACGCGTAGCAGTCATTGCAATTTTTGTGACAACTGAATTAATACGTGGTATGATTATTCAATGCAGATATATTTAAAGTTATTTAAAATTTAGTTATATTTGTAATTTAAAAAAAATTGTACAATAACTATCAGATATATACGGTGTTTTTCAACGTTTCCAAGTTCGTGTTATTTTTTTTACAAGTAAGAATAAATTTCGCGATTTTTATTCAGGTTTATAAAATTATTATTCTATTTACACATTAAAATTGCAGACGATATTATTAATTTCAACACTGCTCAAAACGTTTTGTTTTCTAGATTTTATTTGTTTCGTACCTACTCCAATACCAATATAGCGTTTTAAGTTATATTTTAATTTAGAGTTTTAGTAAATTGTATCAAATTCCATTTGAAGGTTCATTTACTACAAAACTTTTATCCTTTATATACCGGGAGAAACTCTTTCGTTTTATAGACTGGTGCTTATGTAAATTAATTATACTATTTCTCACCATGTATGTCCTGTAAGTGATCCGTTGAAAAGTATTGGATAGACAAAAATTGCAAATAAAATATTTTTGGCTCGGTACCGTTTAAATAAAGTACATTCATTTAGAGGTTCGGCTCAGTTAAAGCTATATTATATGTATAAACTAGCTGTGCCTACGACTTCGTTCGTAGCTTTTTTTTATAGTTTTTTGTCAATACAGCTTTGGTCATATTGGTGGTAGCGTGACATTAAATAGCCTATAATAGCCTTTTTCAATTATTGTAATATTAAATACCAAAAGAATTTTAGAAATCTGACTGATAGTTCCTAAAATTAGTGCGATCAAACAAACAAACTTTTCTACTATATAATAGTAATATAGATTAAAATAATACAAAATTAACTGTTAGTACATAAATAAATGCTTTTAAATATACATATAAATGTCGAGTAACGATTATAGTGTATTAATGTATATAAAGTTTCACTCACTTATCACCACATCTTCAAAACTATACGCTGGATTAGCCTCGAGTATTCTTTCATGGATATTCTTTTCACAACTTGAACAATCCCATATGAACGGTTTTTAAAATCATCCACTAATCATGGGGAAAACGCGAACGAAGTCCTGGTACCAGATTGTTTGTAATATAGTTGGCAGTACATACCACAAAGTGTGAAAATGTTTATACCCATAGCAATAATAATAACACAAAATAATTTTCATAGGTCTTCAATAAGCTTTACTAGTCGTTTTCAAGAACCCACCGGAATATCTCTAGGATGTCCCATAAATCAACGTCAAGCCTATAGAGAGTAGAGGCCAGGAGCACCATCTCTATATATAAACAAGTGTACGTAAAAACGCGTCCAATAAGGGTGGCCCTGCGAGAGTCTAGGATAATTTTTTTGAACTCAGCGAGCTTCGCAAACTTTACTCTGCCTACAACAGCTATGTTATAGAGTTATGTTCATAGCGTAGTTTATAGGATGCCAGAGTTATCTAGCAGGTACTGGAAATTCTATTTTCAGTATACAGCTAAAAACTTTTTCAACTTTCCGTCCATATGAGATCCTGGCCCACAGTGAAAGTGAAAAAATTTAGAAAGATAAACAATTGTAGTCACAGTAATAGAAAGAACATGACAGGGTGATTCATTAATTTTTGAACGGTAATAATTTAGAAAATACTTGGCATTTTTATTTTATCGGGATAGCCACCTTCTGCCCTATCGCCCGATTTCGGCTTGACTTTAATTTATGGGACAGCCTGTATATAATTTGAACACATTAAATACAGAAATCAGTTGAAACATAAGCGCGTATCGGATCTGAAGAGCAACCATGTCGAAGGAAATAGTAGAAGAGCAATTTTTAAAGTTAAATAAAGAAGAGGTCGGCCCTTTTACGTTTCACTGCGCATCAAGTGTCGACGGTGCCGCTGATCATTGGAATGAAAAATGTGTTTCCGTCAAATCAACGAAACCTGGGAGTAATTTGGAATACAGAAAAGGCATTAAAGATTTTACTTATCCAAAGAAAAGGACATCCACTGTGGTCCAACACAAAGAATATCGATTGAAGGATCCTCCAAGTTTCAATGGGAGTCAAATGTATATGCCTTCTGGTGAACGACTATTTTGGGTATGTTATAACATTTTATATTCAATTAACAAATAAACATATCCAAAATATATTTTTTAAGATACAATATACAAAAATCACGGTGCAAGGATCCATTATAAAAATGTATTCTTAGTTAATATTCTTTGGTCGTTATAACTGTTATAACTTTTTTTAATATAGCGTTGCTCATATTAGTGGTAACGTGATATTAAATAGCCTAAAACCATCCTCGATACTTGCTCTACAAAAAGAAGTTTTGAAATGGGACTAGCACTTTTTTTTAATTATTTTATAGTTACAGTTTAGCGTTTAGCGTTATGGCCATAACGTTACCTGATCTTAAGTGACGTATTATAATACGGTAGACAATGGTAGATTGGTAGATACATAGGCCATATGTGGGACATGTTTTTAACTTAAAATATTGTTTAATATTACACCAAAAGTGAACACAAGTTACATTAATCATTAAAAGCAATGTTTAAAATCTCTCCATTATGAGACCAAAATTAATTGACAATAGCAAAACGGACACATCTTGACAAAGCAAGAAAGTGGGCCCAAATTGTCATACATTCGCTTGGGACACGCTATTGCTATTTCACGCATTTTATTATTCAAATTACTGACTTCGTTTTTCTATGTAGCAAATGTCCAAAGTCTATTTATGTTCGATTAACAAGAGCCTTGTTAGTAACAAAAGTAATAGTAATCCCCTTCTATTAATATTTTTTATCACAATTATTTAGCAAACTTTTATGTCAAATTCCATTCCATAACATTAGGTACTTCAAATTATTACTCTGTGATAAAAATGGTTACATTTTGTCGGCATTACACTCTTGCAACATGCTAAACCATATGGTATAATCGCAGGTGGTTGGAGCCAAGTAAAATAAGTATAGGCGTTGTCCCTGGTCTCTGGCAACACAGGAGTTTAAAATGTCGCCGTGGTGCGATTTAGTGGGTAGTGTTGGGTTATTAGCACTCGATTTGTCGCCACACGAGCTTCTCGCCTTGTCCTGGGCCTGATAATGTGTTTACGGGTGCTATGAGGAAGTCTATAAATAATAGGATTTTTAACACCACGCTAATAAAAAAATGTTGTTAGAACCGATTATACTTGTACGAGTTTTCTTATAGTATATACATTTTTTTATGGTTAAGGTTTAGTGTTATGGACATAATCTCACCTGATCTTAAGTAACGATACGGCCCAAATTGGTAGACACGCTAAACCTGTGGAAGATTTGACTCTCAAGTGCAGTTGCCGGAACATACCTATTGATATTTTGTGGCAGATTTTCAACTTGAAAGTGGTTGCTAGCCAGGCAGGCATTAGAAAAAGCCCTGCCACCATGATATGGTTTCCTCACGATGTTTTCTTTTACCGAAAGTTCAAGCTCATTGTAGGTGTTGGGATTCGAACTCACGTAAATTAACATATATTTGTTCACAGCTAGGCGAAATCCGTCCGACGTCTTTTGGTCCGGCCACGTACCAGGACTTTAATGCCATCCGTTCGCAGTGCTTAGCCGAAGGAAGACTGTTCGAAGATCCGGAATTCCCAGCCGTTGATCGTAGTCTGTACTACAAGGAGAAGTTGAATATACCCATTACTTGGCTTAGACCTAAAGTAGGTACATCAATCAGTTTTAATCAAGTTTGTTGTCTAAGAACCACTAACTGCTTAAGAACGCTAGAGAACCGAAGAATTTAATCTTTACTAATACATAAAAATCCCGTTTCAAGAGGTTCGCCTATGCTAATCTCGGAAACAGTTGACTGACTTAATTGATATTTGGTAAGAGTGTATTACTTGTTCCCACATGAGAGGATATATTTATACCGATATATAACACAATCTCTCAGTACAATAGCTATGATAACTGTGAACGAGTTATTGGACATTGGAAAGGAGTAATAAGTCTATAGAATTTATATTAGTGTACTTATTGTTGCGGATTTGAATTTTACACGAGGTATTTGTTTGTGAAATCCGTAGTTTATAGATACTTATAACAACGAAGATATGACGGGCGTATAGCAAACTTTAGCTCTCTTCCTGAAGGAGCTTTGGAAACCCTGCTCATTCCAGCGACACAATACAAGCGATAGCTCATTTGGTAGTGTTTACGGGCTCCCATCAGTACACATGAGTTTGAATTCCTGCAATGAGCTTTCGGTGAAGGAAAACATAGTGAAGAAAACATAGCATGGGTAAGAGGGGTTTTTGAAAAGCCCGCCTAGCTAGCTACCATCCACAAGTGGAAAACCTGCCGCCAAATACTATAGATGCGTTCCAGTAGTAGCACTTGAGAGCTAGTTCCTTCACTAGGATTAGCGTGACCAGCATCTTTGGCCGCATACTCACTTAACATCAGCTGGGATTGTGGCCATAACGCTATTAAGTTTAAAAAACTTTAATTTGGATACACGCACATATTAGTAAAAATAACGTTGGTATTGTGGTCATAGGAAATATGCGACGAGCCTCAACTGTTCGTGAAAGGTTACAGCCGCTTTGACGTCCGGCAAGGCCAACTAGGCGACTGCTGGCTGTTGGCAGCCGTTGCCAACTTGACTCTCAACCAAAAGTAAGTATAGAATTATTTATCTAATAGCTCTGCCTGCGACTTCGTTCGCGTGAAACTCAAAATTATTTAATCATTTTTTCAGCTTTGCTTCTATTTGTGATAGCGTAATGTTAAATAACAGCCTAAAGCCTTCCTCATAAATTGTTCTATCAATTACAAAAAATATTTTTTGAGAACCGACTGGTTGCTCCTAAGACATACGCGTTAAAACAAACATTTTTTCCACTTTACATTATGAGTATAGATATATTTAATTTATTCAATATAATCGATAGCTAAAAGTTATATTGACACTTTCTGGTTGGTTCATAAATTAGTATTGTTAAACAGATATGGCTGACAATATCACACACTATCTATGCACCAATTGAAAATTAATCACACAGTAAAGTTATACAAAACAGTTACATTTCATTCCTTTGTGTTTATGAGATAAATGTATTCTATACTAGCTTTAATCCGCGGCTTCACTCACGTTAATATTGACTTTCTTAAAGAAATAGGATAACACAATAAAAAGTTGTATACAAAGTTTATCCCCACTCTAAACGTCACTTCCAATAAGTTTTAATGCGAGAAAAATAGCCTATTACCGTCTCCAAGGCCCTATCTATCTCTTCACCATAATTCATCATATTGGATTAAACGGTTTAGGCGTGGAAGCGTAACAAACAAACAAACTCACTTTCCCATTTATAATATTAGTATGATATGATTTGTATTAGTATGATCACTAGTAAATTAGTAAATATTAGTAATTAGTAATAAATATTAATTCTTATCAGTAAATTAGTAAAGATAAGTATGTTAACTCATAATATTATTGTTTATTATATTTTGTTATTCCAGTCTATTCTTCCAAGTGGTGCCTGATGATCAGAGCTTTGATGAGGATTACGCCGGAGTTTTTCATTTCCGGTAACTGTTTATTATGTTTTTTTTTTTTATTTCCTAGTTATTAATATTATTAATTAGTAGATTTCATATACAATAAGCAACAGCCAGATAACTTTTTTCCACTTATATTGTGTTTTATATAAAAAATATATAATTTCTTTTTGTATTGTGTATGATATACATCGCAAACCTCCAGCAATTTTTGTTCCATTTTTTTAACACTACCGACTGTTGGTGCGCTCCTGTTTATTTTGTATTTTATTATATTACTAGCTGGAATCCCGTGACTGTGTTCCTATTATTCCCTTCAATCATGCGTGGTCATGAAAGGAATATTCATTGCAATTTTCAAGTCAATAGTCTGGTAGTTTTGGAGATATGTCAGTAAAAGTATCAATGTAAAATTGCATCCCTTATTTTATACCCGTAATGGATATTATTTGAAAATGCTGAAACATGTTTTCATTTATTTAATTAAGGATTCTTATGCTAAATTTCAAGTCAATAGCTGAAGATTTTTTACAGCAATTAGTTTAAAAGAAAAATCGGGTCAATAATAATATAAGGATGAGCTACGAACTTCCTAGCAAACCACCGGTTCATCGTGTGGCAGAGAGAGAGGATAACACCAAGCAGTGTCCAAGACTTGCGACACGGATATAGGTTTAAGACTGTCCTCTTTCGACAATTGTCAACAATCACCTTCACCGCTCGTGTAGCTCCCTCTGCCCTGTATAAATCATTCCCGGTAATGATTTATAGCAAAAATACCAAAATACTCAAGTCAGTGATAGAAAATATAACTCCTATGTCCCTTCGGTAAGATTCCAGCTACGTACGATCAATAACTGGCTTCGGGTGCCTCGGGTAAGCGCAGTCGAACGAATGAACCCAGAACTGCGCTGGCACCGCACTTTATGTTATATTAGGGTAGGCCTTAGTAGGGGTGATTTTCGAATTTCTATGCTCCCAGGGACTCAAACGCTTCAGAATTGATAATAAAAGAATACCTGAAATTGTAAGCTCTTAATATTAACTCTAAGATAGTCCGCGTTCTAACCCAAGTGTCTTATGGAAATAACATAAGAAAATTTTTCTTCGTTCTTTACCATTTTATAATTCGGGGACAAAATTATCTATAATAATGAGTAATGCATATTTTTTAAGAGAATTTAAGGTTTTACTATAAATAAGGCTTCTTATGATTTTTCCCTGTCTCTTTAAAAATGAAAAAAAAATCAGCTTCATGTTTAATTTTTATATAATTATATAGAGACAAAAATATAAAGAAAAAATATTATATAGAAAAAAGACAACAATCTATATTAAATGTTGTATAGAGAAATAATATAGTACAAAAGGTACTATATTTTCATCGCTAATTCTATGGCCTCCTTTTTTAATTTTTTACTTCATCTTTAATTGTCTTCAACGTGTACTAGCGAGTGTAAAGAAATAATTAATTTGATTAAAAAAGGTTTGTTGATTTAATAGTACAATTGGCTAAAATATAGCATGATACTATATATTATAGTGAGGGTGGGAACCCGAGATCGAATTTACAACACACATTCAATATTTCAAAGTTATAATTTTATTCATATATCACATATTATTTGAAAATGATAAAAAAAAGTGTATACTTATAAGTGGGTATTTCTAGTGAGACAGACACGGCCGTCTCGTCGTGGGCATATTTCCAGAAGAAATACTTTTTTCTTTTCTCATGTTAAGAAACAAAGGCGTTTAGGTTTTCTAAAGCTACGTCCATTTCAGTATATAATATGGCTACGTATTGAATTTATATCGTGTAAGTTGAAGCGAGAGGTATACCAGCAAATCTCTCTATAAACTACTAAACGATCTTGGGCTGTCTAGGACTGCAGTAAATTCAGTATTAGAACGTAATATAATTATCAAATTTGTCTGGGCATAGAGAGAAACACGTGTACTGAAGGCTCGAGTTGACACGCGTAGGAAAGGGGTCCTATAACCCTACATCCGTATCACAAGTCTCGGGAACTAAACAGAGTTTCTATCTCTGCCACACCATGGACCCGGCACTCGAACGGTGAATCTATGGATAGCCAAGAAGTTTGTCTCTCTATTTATTCCTCATCAGATTCTGGCAGTACGGCAGATGGGTCGACGTTGTGATCGATGACCGTCTCCCGACCTACAATGGCAAGCCCGTTTTTCTTCATTCCTCGGAGACCAACGAGTTTTGGAGTGCGCTGCTCGAAAAGGCTTACGCTAAGTGAGTTGATTCTTTCTAAAATGCAAACTAGATTCTGATATTTATTTTTAATGTGGTAAGTGGTGGACTTTATTTAATAGTGCTATGTTCAAAGCACATTACCAATTTTTCGGACAGTAAGTTCAAGCACCATTTGGGGGGGTTTTGATGTCAAACCGAACCGGTGGTTGTTTTGACGTTCATAAGTGCCTTCTCAGAATCTAAATCGGTGTGCAAAATTTAATTACAATCGGTTGAGTAATTTAGGACCTCATCGCGGACAAACAACGTGTAAAAATATAAATTACTTTGTAAATATATATATATATACATATATATATATATATATATATATATATATATATATAAAGATATATAAATTGTATATATATTAGGGTGGCCCAGAAATATAAAGTCATCAAACATCGATTTCTTTTTGAAATTTTTTATTCTTATTATTATTATTTTCTACAAGAAATATGATAATATACACCGGATATATACCTACCTATAGGTGTGTTCCGGCAGTTACACTTGATAGCCAGCTCCTCCACTAGGCTTAGCGTGTCCGCCATCTTGGGCCACATTGACTGTTAACACCAGATAAGATTGTGGCCATAACGTTAAACCTATAAAGAGTAAAAAAAATTGAATGATTGTAAATATGATGGTCTAATTCACAGGTTGCACGGATCCTATGAGGCCCTTGCAGGCGGTTTCACATGCGAGGCCATGGAGGACTTCACCGGCGGTGTCATTGAGATGTACAACACGTCAGACCTGCCACCTGACTTCTACACCATACTTCTGAAAGCCTACGAGAGAAGCTCGCTCGTGGGAAGCAGTATCGACGTAATGAGATTCCATAACCAGATCAATAAATACCGCTAATCAAGTTTTTCTTTACAATAGCAAATGCAAATGCAATGATGCAAAAAAAATGGATTTGCAATGATGCCAAAAAAGCATCCACTAATTACATGAGGCGGGGGAGTCAAACCACGCTCAATCTCATGGCACGGGGGGGGGGGGGGAGGGGTGAGAGGATGTTCAGGGCAAATATAACGTAATTTTTTTCTCGCAAGAAACATTCTAAAAATGCAAGGAACTGAGATAAACTAAATAATAAAAAAAACTATTTTATTTTACATTACATAGAGATGTCGGTTCCAATAATTACTCTTAGAATGAATATTCTTTTACGAAATTTCATAGTTTGTATTTAACTATTTTAATATTTTATTTTGTCATTGTGAGATTAGAGTATGTGGGAAGAGGTCGAGGCAAAACTTACGATATCTCATACGATTTTGTCATATCATCTCATATATCAGAATATTGAAAAATTGCCATAATTGCCTTACGTAATTACTGGGCTTACGGCATCCATTAAAAAAGCGTGTTTTTTAGTTTTTTTAAACTATCATTTATTTTGTACTTTTTTGTTTTCTTTATTTATAACAGCTTGTTTTTTTAATATTAAACTATTATTTGTTCTAATCTACTACTACTTAATTTGGTTTTCTATAAAAAGCGTTTTTTTTTATTTAAAACTATTATTTGTTTTGAAGAATTAAAATTCTTTTTAGTATTCGAAAATTTGATAATATTAGAGAAATCGCCTAAAGATAGTGATTGGAAATTAAAATATCAATTTCTGTCTTATCGACTATTGAGAAAAATTATAAAAAATTTAAATTTAACAACAATCTTATTTTGCAAATTGCAAAATGGAATAATTTTATCAAATTAGTGTATTGTCATCGGTCCTCGATAAATCTACAAAGTTTGAACGAAATCTGGCCGTTTAAAGTGGGTCAAAATCGCGCCCAAAGGAGTCGATTACAAACATACAAACAAACATACAGGTGAAGTTAATAAAAAGCTTTTAAAAACATACAGGACTATTGCACGATCCGCAAATCATTAGCGACTGTCCTGTCGTTACTGCCTGTAAGCCTATGTACTGCTGTAAACATACTGGCTTATTAATTTTTATTTTTTTAAATATTTATTTTGTTACGCTATATTCTTAAGAATCTGTATTATTGTTTCTTTGTTTACTTACAATTCATTAATCCTGCCACAGTATTGTCATAATATACTTAGTACTGTTATAGTATATTCTTGAAAATCATTAATCCTGTTATGATATTTTTTAGGAATCATTGTTCGTGTTTCAGTATTTTTTAACAATGATTGTTATTGTATTAAACTTATGATCGAAGATTTACATAATTGAGTGTTATTTGCAGCATCTTTCGGAGGCCAAGAAACCCAAGGGACTGATCTCAGGCCACGCGTATTCGGTGACCAGCGTCAAGTACGTGAACACCAAGAAGGCCCGCAGGAGGCCCAGGAGGATTCCGCTGCTTCGCCTGCGCAACCCCTGGGGAAACGAAGCTGAGTGGAATGGGCCCTGGAGTGATAAGTAAGTGTACAAAATAAATATATTTAACTACTAGCTAGTACTCCGTGACTTCGATCGCGTTATTCTCTTCAATCACACATGATCGTAATGAACTATCTTAGTAGGTATTTTTTACGTCATGAGAGTAATATCCATGGCAAAACACATTACTGAATTGAATAAGTTCAAGAACCATGTCAAACGGGTTTTGATGTCACAAGGGTATTATTATAGGGTAGATAAATATGCGAGCGGTCGTGATGTCTGGAATTGACACTCCTTTCTGTGCATCCGCTAATAACTACTGTAACACGTTAAACTAATATGTAAAAAAGGTATATAAATATGACTTAAAAAAAAAAAAGATCGAGCTTCTTGTTGGTTCTTCTCGATGAGTGCGTTACTTTCCGAACCTATGGTAGTTTAGACGTTCATAGGCGTTTTAGGCCTTAAATTGAATAAAGATTCTTGATTTGATTTAATTTTGAATTTGAAGTCAATAGATGAAGGTTTTTTCTCCCCCATACAAATGTTGCCATCAACTTTTAACTTTATCCATTTATATTTTCGAAAATTATTATTCATAAAATCGCTTTTTAGAGAACCTTTACGTTACAAAAGAGAATTACAGTCCAAATATACGTTTCCAGCTTAGATTCGAAGTAATGATAGTTCGTTCGGTAGTGTGTACGGACGCCACGTCAAAGGACGTGAATTCGAATCCACCTTCAACAGGCTTGAACTCTCGGCAAAGGAAACCGTCGTGATGAAAGCATAGCACGGTGATAAAGCTTTTTCTAACGCCCGCCTAGCTAATCACCACCCTCAAGTTGAAAATTTGCTGCCAAATACCTATAAGTGTGTTCCGATAGTTGCACTTAAGAGATCTTAAGACTGTGGCTATAATGCTACAACCGGAACAATAAAAAAACAACGTCCTACAGTTTCGTACAGTTTAGTGGGTATCCTTCACCAGCACATTTAACATGAGTTGCCAACTGTCCAGGTCTCCGGAGTGGCGCTTCATCCGGCATTCGAAGAAGGCTGAGCTCGGCCTGACCTTCGACTATGACGGGGAATTCTGGATGTCCTTCAAGGACTTCGTCAGGCACTTCTCCAGGTTTGTTTCACTTCTTTAACTAATCTAAACGGGTTACAAAAGCAAATAAAAGTATTCTGAAATAATCTACAAACTGAGATGAAACAAAGTAATCTTGCACTGAAAATAAAACTTAAACTATAATTTTATACAACACTAATAGCTGTGCCCGCAGCTTCTTTTGCGTGGAACAAAATAATATTCTATATTTGTCGATGGTCTTCATAACGTCTTTCAATGCAGCTTTACTCCTAATAGTGGTAGCGTGATGTTATGAAAACCTGACTGGCAGTTCCTAAGAATAGCGTTTCAAGCAAAAAAACTTTTTCGGTCATAACCTAAATATTAAATGCGGGTCCAAAACGTGATTCACTTTTTATTCATTACTCGACGTTTCGACCTGGATAAAGAAGATTCACAAGTAAGTGTTATAACAAAATGTAGCATGCCAACATCTGAATACTTGCAATAGATGTACTTTAGTTCAATTAATATACAGAGTGGAAATTTGCAACTTGAATCCCGAGACTCTGGACCCAGAGGAATGTTCGGAGGGCTGCAACAAGAAATGGGAGATGTCCATGTTCGAAGGGGAATGGGTCAGAGGTAAGATTAATGTAACATATTAATGTTTTAAGTATTTATTTTATAAAGAGAATAACTCCTTAAAGTTTAATCTTAAAAGTTCACATAGAACCTTCTAAAATAATGTCGTGGAGAAGTGAAATCAGAACTGAACAGTTGTTGTTTATCAAATTAATTGGAAATGGAAAAAATATATAACAATTTCAACGGTCAAAGTATAAGAAAATATTTGGCGATAAATTGACCAAATTAAGTAGGCTAAAGCTGAGACGTGATTCAATTTTGTAATTTGGCAGCAAATTCTTAGCGAAATTGCTATAACTTTGCTCTTGCTAAATAATAGCCCCTAATAGTAATTAGAGCGTCAGACTGACTTTGTTCTTTTGACTTTTTTTTTCTTTACTGAGTGCTTGAGCACTAAAATTACCACCTAGATTAGCGGTGGCTAATCTTTTTTAGAAGAAAGTGCGTAATGAAAAATTCCTACTTCACGGTGCAGTAGATTCTTGTTTTTTAGGTGGCTAGATGAGAGAATAAAAATAGACATAAATTAACGTTACAATAATATAATAAAATGGTTATAGTGCATGGCAAAAGTAAAAATAAATGTTATCTTTAAATTAGTATTTAGGAAATCTTGCAGCGCGTATATTACAGATCAACTGTGTGAGCACTTGCGAGGGATTGGCCACCTCTGATCTAGATTTTGACCACAATAGAAAGACCTGGCATAAAACTATACTTATCATCATTATTAGGTCAGTGCCGTTTCGGAATTACTCAGTAAATATTACCAATGCATGACAACGGCTACTGTCGATGGATTGCGGGCCTTTAGACAAACGCTGTCGTTTATCTGATTGTTCCCTAAAAAAATCTTTCCAAAAAAAAATAACTCGCATGCTATGACCAGGTACAAAGTCTAGAAAGATCGACATAGAACACTATGAATAAGATTGCTGTATTGATAATGATGTATTTTAGTAAAATGATTCGCGAAAAAACCATTTCCCGGAGGTAATAACTAGTAAATTAATGACCTACCAATATTAAAATTGTTATTTTTTTCAGGAGTTACAGCTGGTGGGTGCAGGAATCACCCGGAGACCTTCTGGCGAAATCCCCAGTACACGGTGACCCTCAAGGACCCAGATGAAGACGATAACGACAACATGTGTACTGTGAGTACTTTACCTCATACATTGATGACAAACAGATGAATGTCGAGCTATTTTAAACAGATAACGTTTTTGGAACAAAGATTTATTCAAAAATATGAGATACAATATTACTAATTATTCACATATCCTAAAACTTTATTCTTCTTTGTAATTGCCTTGATATAAATGCAAAAAGAACATGTTTTATTTACTATACATTGTGTATTCATAATTTAACCTTTCGATGAGCTGTTTCCTTTGCTTTCCCTTTATTATTGCGAAATTAATGTACCAATTCTATGAATATAGATATACCTAGAATAATTCAAGCAAAGGAAAAATATATCTGACACAGTTATGACACCCATCAAAGCATTGATATTGGGAAAGTTTATAGAAATAAATATTACAAATATAGCTCTGTATATGAACTCCCATATGAGAACCATCCGACTGTGTCGTTTCTTCAAACAGTATGTATTATGATGCACATAGATGTATAAGTTTGTTTTTAATATAGTTATTAATTTATAAAATAATATTCCCAGCATAATAGAATAAGAGTTTGCCGCAGCTAATCCAACCAGTCAATAACATCACAAGCACTCTTAAAATAATCATTAAAACAGATATATTAATAACAAACTATATATATATATATATATATATATATAAATGAATCCTTATTTTCCTTGGTCACCACATCACGTGTAAACGGATGGAACAATTTTGTTAATTCTTTTTTGTTGTGATAATAATGTTCAGGATACGGATCTTATGAAAAAAAAATTAAGGATGTTGACCAGAATATCAGCTATTTAAGAAAATTTAAAAAACTTAACTTAACGACTATATCAAATTTACATAACTAGCTGTCAGTTTTCATAAAGCATTAGAATAATAAACATTATATTTTTGAGGTGAAAACATTTTTATTTAGTATTGAATAAGACCAGTGACAGACTTACAATTTTGGCTATAAAAAATATCAATCATGTTTGACGGGCATGGTCAGTGACGTGGCCTAAGCTGGTGAACACATTAAGCCTAGGTCAAGGACTAGTACTCAAGTGCAACTGCCGGAACACACCTATAGGTATTTGACGTCAGATTTTCACCTTGAGGGAAAAGAGAAAAGCCACCAGCCTAGCAGTAGGCTATGGTTTCATCGAAAGCTTATTTTCATTGGGTAGGTACAAACGCACGTCCGTTGATACAATACCATTAAAACCTTGTGAGTAATCATCGCTAACGTTTTTCCCAGATAATAGTAGCGCTGTTGCAAAGGAACCGTCGTTCGCAGCGGTACCAGGGGCTGCAGAACCTCCCCATCGGGTTCTCGGTGTACCGGCTGCCAGACAACGGAGACGTGCCTAAACCTCTCGATGCGAACTTCTTCAAGCACAACGCCTACGTCGCCAAGTCCGGGACCTTCATCAACCTCAGGGAGGTCAGCGCTAGGTGAGCACTACCCTGTTTACCTCCTCCTCTTCTGTTCCTTATTGCATACTTCTGAAATATAAAAAGTGAGAGTTTTCTTAGGGACCCCTCATAAAAAAATGTGAGCTTTCCAGACCACCTCCAGGCCTTGTCACGATATGTCACATTTTCCGCGACCCTCTATCAATATTACGTCAAAAATGATAGAATAGGTTGAACGCTCGTATACAAGTGGAACAAGAAAACCACCGTCGTGAGCGTTATTAACGTCAAGTGGAACATAGCCTGAAAGTGTAAATCGTTTGTGTTTCATAATTCATGGCGGATTCTTTTTAATATTCTTTCTCTTTCTCGATTTTGGCTCTAGATTCTTCTCTCTTTTCATCCCTTCCTCTTATTGCACAACCTCTACCTTCATATAGAGTGACAGACGTTACAATAAACCATCATTTCTTACTTTTCACTCTTGAATGTAGATTCTTCTACTCTTTTATTCTCATTATCTTCCTACCTTGTCTATCTTCCCTATCATCATATAGAGAGACAGAGGTTAGTAATAAACCATAATTTCTCACTGTTCTTCTGTTTCCAGATTCAAGCTCGAACCGGGCCAGTACGTGATAGTACCTTCGACTTTCAATCCTGATAATGAAGGCGAGTTCCTCGTCCGCGTCTTCTCTGAAAAGGACAACAACATGGCGTCAGTTTTAATTCATTTTGTTATATTTGAAGCGATGATAACTCAGTTGCAAGTGCGGACGGACGCCGTGTTGGGTTAACGTGAGATCTAATCCACCTGCATTGAACTTAAGCTTAAAGAAAACATCGTGATGAAACCATAGCATGGTGGTAGCAATTGATTAGCTACCATAGTCAAGTTGAAAATCTTCTGCCAAACATCTAAAAGTACGGTAGCTGACCTTGGGGGCCAGTCTCTAGTCTAAGCTTAGCGTGTAGAACATCTTAAGCCACATCGTCACGTAACATCAAGTAGCGTAATACTAAACCTATAATGTATAAGGAAAACAGTAATTCGTTTGTTATAAAATTTTAACAATAATTATCAGTCCTGGATAACCGGAATTCGGTATCTTGACTCTGCCCTCCCAGTACATTCTTGACATTGTAATGTAAGTCCGCCAAAACTTGGATAAGCAGGACTGTGTTAAAGAACTGCATGACTTAAATACTAAAAATCATGACAAGCTGGTCTACCCATATTTTAGGCCTAATAACACCCGTAAAAGTTTTTAAGCAAACAGTATTAGTTTTTACAACAAAGTCTCAGAGCACATTACCGATTTGTCGTAGAGTTAGTTCGAGCACCATGTCAAGCGGGTTTTGATGTCAAAAGGCTTTTATAGGATGGATCAATATGTGAACGATGGTGATGTCTGAAATAAATAGCCCTCTCGGTGCAACGCTAAAACCTACTTTAAATGTATTAAATTTTATCTCTTTTAAGTATATATCTAATAAACAAAAACCAGATTGAGTTTCTTGTCGGTTCTTCTCCATGGCTGGATTATTTTCCGATCCGGTGGTAGTTTTGACGTTCATAAGCGCCTTCCCAGAGCCTAAATTGAATAAAGTTTTTTGATTTCATTTGGATTGACTTTTTCTTTAGTAACTTATATGTCGATCTATAATAATAATTGTAGTCATCTTAAATTTTATCAAAGTGGGTTTTGTAGTTTTAAAATGGTATGTACAAGGAAATAGACATATATACAAAATAAATTTTGAACCAAATTTTTCCAAACAAATTATATTTTTTTTACAGTTTTAGCTCAGTTACTGTTTTATTATATGTATGGACAAATGTTCATGTTTTAATTTATTTTTCCAGTGAGAATGACGAGGAAATCGGAATGGGAGACGTCGATGATAGGGTAAGCAGAAATAACATACCAATCATATAATATAAATTACTCGATTATACGTGCGGTTTCGCTAGCATTAATATTGATTTGGTCAAACAAATTGGATGACGCAATAAAAAGTTTCATACAAAGTTTGTCCCTCTCTTTACTCCACTTACAATAAGGTTTTGGCGAGAATAAGTAGCCTATCACCGTCTCTAGAGTCCCATCTATCTCTATACCAGAATTCATCACAATCGATTCAGCGGTTAAGATGTGAAAGTGTAACAAACAAACTCACTTTCTTGTTTATAATATTAAGAAGTATTACATTTTTGAATCTTTAAACCAGGATAATAAAGAAAAATAAATTTTGACGACGAATGACTTTTCAGTCAGTCAAGTCAGCAAAAAATTACAAGATACCTTTTTTGCAGAGCGTTAACTTTTATATAAGAATAACATGTCAAGAATAAAGTGTACAGATTAACAAAAAAACGCCAGAATAAAGAAGGCAGATATTTTTTTGTTGTGTCATACATTTTGAATCTGTGGTATTTTATATAAGTTCATAATTTAAATTGAATACTATAAATAAAAAATTTGTTGTAAATTAAATCCTTCGCATGATTAATAAAATAATTTACATAAGGATTAATACCGTGTTCTTAGAATAATTATTCTAAGACCGTGTTGATAAAACGTCTTCGAAAATGAAAGGTTATTTTGAAACAAAATTGTAAATCATTGTACAATTTATACAATTGTTGAAGAATTCACACATATAAGTACTTCTAACTCGGTCAAATTATTATTTTTTTTTTTTTCGAAAGGACCTACACTGTTAGCCTTAGGGGCTTTTACAGCCTCACCTGAACTAGTGGGGTGAGCGCTGAAGGCGCTCCAACCCGCGGGGCAACTCGCACAAGGGTGTCACTAGTGACCGAACCTCGGCTTGGGCTGTTGCCGAATCGCGAACGAGAAAACGAGCGCGGTACTAACTATTAAAAAGAGAATATTATAAAATGTAAAAAAGAAAAAGTCTAAACTAACTGATCCCCTTAGGGATCTGATAAAAATAAAGTCAAATTAATCCATCGGTGAGAGGTACATACAAAAGAGTAAACAACATCATAAGTGCGATGTAACTCGACTCTAACGCCATCTAGTTATTCTGCGTTGAACTAAACAATCATATTAACGATTACTGTAAGTAAACCAGAAAATATTTCTGTCACATATAATATTATTTTAATATTAATAACATAGCTAGCGCACGCTAGAGAGGTTTTTCGAAAGGATATCTTTTCCAGTTTTTATAACTTTTTTCAATACTACTTTGCTCCTATTAGATGTAGCGTGATGTTAAATTACCTAAAGCCTCACTCAATCATTACTCTATCAAAAACATTTTTTTTTTTGACATTCAATTGTTAATTTCTAAGATAAGTGCGTTCAAACTAACAAACTTTTCCATTTTTTTTTATTAGTATAGATTACTATCATTCCAATGAAATATCAAACATAAAATATTTCACTTAGAGGTCAAAGTACGTATATATATATATTAGGGTGGCGCAAAAAAACCGACAATTTTTTTTTTAGTCTCGAGTGAAAAAATGTTAGTTTTTGATGTTTTAAGATCCCTCTCCAAAGAACAACTAAAAAAAAATTTTTAAGATGTCGCTCCAAATTTTTTTAAATTTCAAAAATCGTCCAAAATCGATTTTTTTTTTCTCGTTACGGTTAAATTTTATAGACCAAAAAACAATAACTTTCTGAAAGTTTCAGTTCAAAATTTAAGTTTTGAAAGTTCGCTCCAAATTTTTTTTTTATTATTAGTTTATTACTTTAAATTTTTTCGAGCGACCTTTTAATATTTAAATTTCATACTTTTTTTTTCTTTTTTTTATTACAATAATAGATAAAAATTAAAAAAAAAAAACGATTTTTGACGATTTTTGAAATTTAAAAAAATTTGGAGCGACCTCTTAAAATTTTTTTTTTAGTTGTTCTTTGGAGAGGGCTGTTAAAACATCAAAAACTAACATTTTTTCACTCGAGTGCCCCCTATTCCATCAGAAAAGGAACCATTATCTTTACTAATATTATAAATGCGGATGTGAGTTTATTTGTTACGCTTTCATGCCTAAACCGCTGAATCGATTATGATGAATTTTGGTATAGAGATAAATAAGACTTTGGAAACGGCGATACGCTATTTTTTCTCAGGAAAAACTTATCGGAAGTGGGATATAGAGAGGGATAAAGTTTTTATGAAGCTTTTTATTGCGGTATCCGATTAGTTTTTTTTTTAATACTTAAGGTTTAGTGTTATGGCCATAATCTCATCTGATCTTAAGTAAGGATACGGCCCAATTTAGCAGACACAATAAACCTGTGGAGGAATTGGCTCTCAAGTGCAAATACCTGAACACACCTATTAACGCGAGTGAAGCCACAAGTAAAATCTAGTCAGTTATATAAAGAGAAGTGTAAAACATATAAATGAAATATACCGTCTTTATTACATACATAGATATAACACCAGATACAATGTCGACACTTTGTTCTGCAAAACTAAATAAAAAATTCAAAGCAGTCATGAGGACAGCTGGCAAAAGTGAAAACTTAAAACTATAAACAAATAGTTGTTAGTTTTGGATATCCAAATTAATTGTTTGATCTTAAATTAAAACTTGTAAATTAAAACTATTTACAAGTGCAATACGTTATACTAATAGGAACAGATATAGTGTGTACGGTAAAACGTTACGTGACCATGTCGATGACGATTTACCTTAATTTACTCCTTATCTAAACCGCGGTATAGAAGTTTTCACTTCAAAAATCTCCCTTCTGTTTGAAGGTGAAAGACATAGCATCGAACCCGGAACCGGCAGATCCGATCCGCGATTTCTTCAACCACCTCGCAGGCGACGACGGAGAAGTGGACTGTCAGGAGCTCAAGGAGATCCTCGAATACGCCACGAGGGAGGGTATGTCACTAACTACTTATTACCTACGGGAAATAGTTTTTTCTCTTGTAATTTCACAAAAATATATCATACAACAATATTTTTCACAGTCTTCTATGTCAATCTTTCTAAACTTCATACCTATGGTATGGTATGGTACCTACGGTAATAAATATGGAGGTTTTTAACGAAATAAATTTTTGGCAAATTAAATTAGGTGTTTAAAAAATAATAAGAATTTATGTTGAACTAAAGTTGAAAACCTTTGTCGTAATTATTGGCCTAAATTGATTTGATTGTTGTTAGTTTAAATATCAATAACCGGATTAAATGGTTCTTATTAACTGAGGTATTTCGTTAAATAAAAAAATTAAGGAAAAAATATATTACAATGTTTGAAAAATTAACATGACGTTGCTAGAGTTAATATACATAACTTTTTTTATTTAAAAACGTTTTCTTTAATTTTATTTTAATTAATATTTTTAGGAAGGCTTACAGACTAATACAAACTTTGAAATAAATAAATTATAAAAAAGAACAATTTTGCCATTTATAAGCTTCCACCTATAAAAGAGGTAATTCAAACGTACAAACACAATTATATACAATGATATAAAATAACAAGATAAGTGTTGCTATTTACAGATGGTATAATAGTACTCTGTTAAAAACATTTTACCCTATGTAGACTGATATAGAATAAATGTTACACTATTTAAACTTTCTCATATTGTATGCATTATATAATATAGAAATTAAATACAGATCTAAAAGGCGACTTACTTTTTAATAAAGTAAGTCTTAGATACGTATTTAATTTCTAGAATATATCTATGTGTAAATCTAAGGGCTGCGCGTTATAAGTTATAAAACTGCGAATAATAAAAGCGGTTTTCCTGTGGTTGGTACTCGCCAACTGATCTGTCGTAAATAGAAATATTTATTATATTAATTGTCGTAGTGTTTTTATGATATTTTTTTAAAACGTGAATAATAGATAATAATAAAATATATTTATTGTTTGTATAGTATATTTAGTAGGCTAGAAAATATTACTTTATAACCAATAGTACTCTGTGCGCTCTGCACGCCCATCTGCAAGGAGTTTGGCGTCGACCTGCAGCAAATGTTTGGTGGATGTTGCGTGAACTAAATTAAACAATAGCAATTTAACGAACACCTTATATTGAGTATAAAAAGGTTGTTTGTGACTTAACACTAGGCAAGATCACGCGGTTGTACGGTCAACTTTCAAAATCTTCGTACCCCAAAATGTGGAAGCGTGCTAAGAGGTAATACGGAGGATACAAAGATTGATCGCCGCAAGTGCCTCTCAAATACGGATAATGTACATGAACGTATATCTAGGTACTAGGTACTTACACGTAGGAACGTGGGCGCTCAGCCACTCGAATACGGTGCGAGTAGGTAGAATGTATAGTATGTCACGGGTAGTGTTAATGTATGTAATCGTGTGTTACCTACCACACTGCAAATACAATTTATCACCACGTCAAACCTGATTCTGGCACTCTCGCGTAAGCCGCGTTAAGCGGGTGCACTAATATTACACAATGATTTTCAAAACTGGTGATACACCGCGTGTCCGCGCGGTAAGGACAATAACACCACAGGCCTTGAACACATGACCGTATCTAGAGGTTAACTAAAACTTTAGAATCGTATATCAGTCATTAAATATGTAGAATAAAGAGAGACACTGCGATGTCGCAAAGAAAATCGATTATAACTTATTGTGACTGCTATCATCTGTGAATTAGAGAAATTTATTGAGTGTAATTTTAATTTTAGTGTCGCATTGTTCGTTACTCTTTTTCAGTTTTAGGAAGTTTAAGAAATACATGCGTTTTAATGTTGGTTATTATTATTTTTTAGATTTGAAAGGCGAAGGTTTCTCAAAGGATGTGTGCCGCAGTATGATCGCAATGCTCGATAAGGACGACTCCGGCGGTCTCGGGTTCGATGAGTTCAAGTCACTCTGGATCGATCTGCGCAATTGGCAGGTAAACTCATGCATACCCGCACTAGCTGTGCCCGCGACTTCGTTTGCGTGGAACTAGAAATTATTTAATAGTTATTGCCTGTTTTTGTAAAATTTTTCAATACAGCTTTGCTCCTATCAGTGGTAATAAGATGTTAATTAGCCTAAAGCCTTTCTCAATGATTGCTCTGTCAAAAACAAAATATTTTTCTGAGTACCGACCGGTAGTTTGTAAGATGTAGTAGTACGTCCGCGCCTTCAAACCAACGATAAATAATTTTCGCTTTATAATATGAATGTAGATGAAGAATAGGAATTAATTATAGAAAAGATATCATTGTAAACCAACTGAAGTCAAGTGATTTCGATAGTTTACGTACTTTGTTAAATAAAGTATCATTAATAGGAGTCACCAGTCTAAATAAAATTGTATTTGTGCTTAGGCCGTGTTCCGGCTGTACGACGTCGAGGATCACGGCGCCATACCCGCGCACGCACTGCGCGACGCGCTGCACTCCGCTGGATACACCGTCAACGCGCACGTACTCAACGTGCTCGCTTCCAGGTACTGTACACACACACATACACACATATGTACCCACCCACACACACATTAATACATTCATACCCTATCCCATACTTTAGACTCAGTAAGACTAGTAACAGTTGCTCGCTCACAGGTACTGCACCCACACACACACATACTGAAGCGATGATAGCTCAGTAGTAGTGTGTACGACTTCGCGTCAAGGGACGTGAGTTTGCATCCACCTACAATGAGCTTGAGCTTTCGTTGAAGGAAAACATCGTGAGGAAATTATAGCATGCCTGGCGCTACCACCCTCAAGTTTAAAATCGGCCGCCAAATACCAATAGGTGTGTTCCTGCAGTCGCAATTGAGAGCCAGTCCCTCCACTAGGTGGATCAATATGTGAACGATGGTGATGTCTGGAATTAACATCCCTCTCTGTGTATTCGCTACTAACTATTGTAAATGCACACATTAAAATATTATTTTAAAAAATGTACATAAAAAATATAACAAGGTCTTTACTTCCTTACAGGATCTTCCTGCATCAGTTAATATAAGATAACACGACTTATTTCGGTTTAAATTGTATATTATAACTATAAATAAAAACAAATATAATGCTCATTGAATGATATTTATTAGACGAATATTTTAATATTACATATTATCGAGAAGAGTTGACAGTCAACTTAATCTCATTAAAATACTCTCTCATATTAAAATAAGTAATTTTTTATTTCATTTTTTTTCTTAATTTAAGTTTACTATAGTAATATAATATTATTTGAAATATATGTAATTAACATTAACAGATACGGTTCTTCAGATGGTTATATACAGTTCGATGACTTCATAATGTGCGCTGTGCGACTCAAGACCATGATCGGTGAGTGTTTTTACTTTGAAAATCTTTTTATTAAACTTTTTACTTTTAAAATTATAAAAAGTTTCTAAAATATCCTTATTAATTTTATACTTCTTATTAATGTGTTCAAAACTACTAAAATTTTAATTCAATTACTACTATTTTTTCTTTGAGCTTGGTTTATGAAAAGCTGTACCAGAATATAATAATAGGAATGCTAATATTTTTTGGATTTACCATCAAGTCGGATATACTAATACTTTAGTATGACTTTGCCATGCTATAGGGTAGCTTTTAGGTAATTTGAAGCGAAGACAATATAAAAATAGTATTAGCTTATTGAGGATTAACCACAGAAGGAATTTAAAACTTTTCCTTTATTGTCAATGCGTATTTTCAGAAATCAAACTATAATTATTTGTGAAATCAATAATCTTAATTTCGATGTCACATCGAATAATGATACTCTGAGCAACAGTCACATACATTTTATATGATATATTTATTCATCAAAATAGAGCATACAAGTTTTGCAAACCCCAGTACAGAATATAATAAATTTGACATAATTAATATACATTAATTAGCTAGCGTTTTTCTTATATTTTTACGTGAATTTCGTTGAACTTAGTTTCTAACGTTGTTATGTCACCTATAGTTATATTTTAATATGTAGTATATCTAGATATTCGATAAGTATCAATGTTTGAAGGTATAATAATGGCAATGGGTGGCGCCCGGGAGATGTGAAACGTTTTGGTTAATATTAGGATTTATAGTTAATAAAACCAAATAAAGAAAATATAAAAGAAATAATCAAAAAATAATTGAGAATGGTACTGTAGACGGGGCATCATGACAAAATAGCACGTCATGCCGTGACGGTATACGGATCGAATTAGCTGCGAAGGGAGTCAACAGTTTGTTTACATATTCAAATATAGGAAATATTTTAAACAAGTCATATAACAGCATGATAGCAAAGGTTTTAAAATAACAATACAATAAAATACAACAAACAACGAACCACTCGAGAATCTCGAGCGCGAACTGCAAGGGAACGTCTGAGCCGAGCGACGAGTGTTGCCAGCCGCGCCGCACATCTCCCTACTACGTGTAAAAACATAAATATTCAAAACAAAACTTCCTTGCTACACATTCTTACTTCTGAAACTATTCAAGATTCATACTATTTTTTTGTTATCACTATTATTTCATATAATTGACTTAATCGATATTTTTTAATAAGATGAGTCTTGTTTAGTTTCTTTAAAACGTTGTCTGCTATAGTATTGATTTCATGTATAATCTATTTTATTTACATTGTAATGATATTTATTAAAATAAAAATGGTTTTAATTGAAACAACAACAATGGTCTTCACTTTGGACTATTTACAAGTACGATTTGGCCAGATCATAAAGATTTCTCGATTCTAAAATCGATAATAAAAAGCACCGACATTCGTAAAGGGTCCAAGTTACGCACTAACACGCTTCATAAATGTAATTTCGCGCTGGTTTTGATGTGTTTATATTAATTATAGGTTTTAATTTCCAGATACCTTCAAGTTGAGATCTTCCAGAGGAGAAAACGCGAATTTCTCCCTCGAGGAATGGTTAAATCGCACAGTCTATGCATAGATGTTGTTCATATGCCTTATTCAAAATAACATTTAGGTTTAAATTGCCAGGGTGCCTCACTTTGATGAAATCAAATCGATTATTCAAATAAATTAATCACTATCGTTGTAAATTGACTTTTATGGTATAGTTGAAGTTAAATTTCTATATCCGGGATCCCTGGCAAGAAACTCGTATATATGGGAAATGTAATGAATATATTAAAAAAAACATAAATCTCTTTTCTCTCGAATCAATTTTGTATTATTGTAATATTAAACATTGGCTTTCAGATATATTAGTGTCGTAAACGGGCGTACACGGGTTTTAATGTAGTCGACCAACTTGCAACAATTTACCCACCGGTTAATAGATAAAAATAATAACAGAAATTAAATATACTGTTAATAAAACTCTTCGCTATTACCATAAACACGCACGGATTTGAAATATTTCTATCTTTGTCTATTGAACAATGTTTGTACAAGACGAAACTGTCGATTAATGTTCTTTGAATATTATTACTAAAAATGGTGTTACATTTAAAATAAACAATGCCTAAAATATTCTACAAGCCAGTGTATTTTTCTTAATTATTTAATACTCCCAAAAACGAGATACGTCACAAATTAATTCAATTAATTGATTTAGAATTACTTAAATACGGGTATAATGTATTTTTCGAATTAAATAAACTGTATAACTCTCTATACTATACTATGTAACTGTCAGTTTATAACTTAGTTGAAAGAGTAACTAAGTTTCTTTTTATTTCGTTATATCCACCGAATGTTTCATTCCAGTTCGCGTTTGTTCGACTTCTTGTTTAGTTACTGTGCGATTATAGCTTTTATTTTCAACGTATTTTATATATTTTATATATATATTGTTAGGTTTATTTATTACATAACACTAATATTAGTTAGGTGTGTTTATTATATAACAGTAATATTGTATTATTAAATATTTGTAATAGTAAATTAGGGTACATAAGTCAAACTGTCAACTGATTAATGTACTTAAAACATATTATAAATATTTTAACTAATAAATTAGGATATTTTATGGTACTATAAGTCAAATTGTCAACTTATAACCAGCACCGCACTTAAAACATATTGTAAATATTTGAAGTAATAAATTAGGGTACTTTAGGGTTCTATAAGTCAAATTGTCATCACATACTAATCGAAGCACCAAACTTAAAATATATTTTAAATATTTGTAGAAATAAATTAGAGTACTTTATGGTACTATAAGTCAAGTTGTCGCATTTAAATACGAGACAGCTGTAGAAGTCGGCACGATTCGATCGGAAGTCGTTGTTTTGTGCTGTATAGAGTAAGACGTGCAAAGTAGAAGATTGTGAAACAATATAGTTTTGTTACCTAGAGGAAGTTCTTTATTATATACGCCTATATCCCCTGACCTAAGCCTTTAGATCAGAAGTGGGATAGACAAGAAAATTCTATATTTTCTTAACACGTCCACGGCTCGGATACACAAAAAGAACCGTAAGTAACGAAGATATTTTTTTTTTTCTCATTTCTTCGTCTTGAAAACGTTGTTTGATTTATTTATTAACCGTGTGAAATCTAAATTATATAGTACACTAGCTGACCCGGCCACGCGTTGCTGTGGCTAAAGTTTTTGTTATATTACATTATAGTTAACAATCTAAGAGGAACAATAAGAGAACATCAGTCACGGAGTCCACTATGCTTTTTCACACAGATGGTATTTGTAAAAAAATATGGTGATCTCCTTATTTGACTTTCTACTACTATAATCCTTTAGTACAATGTAATTATTTACGAACAAAGACGAAAATGTTGATGTTCGTATACAAATTCACTGGATTGAGATTTGAAGGGGAAGTACGTTGAACACAATTAATTAAAATGTTCTTACACTTGATATTAAGCAGAAATCAATAGGTACAAAATAAAAATTTATCAGATTTATTATTTCCATTTAATTTTATAACAAATATAAGTATATTACAGTATAATACAGTAAATAACATGTGACGCTTAAACTCATGAATGAGGTAGGCAAGGCAGACAGTCTTAAACTTTTAAACATTAATATCTATTTTTTTGAATTATAAATACTTTCAATTTCAATTTAATTTAACACCAATCGGTGCACAATGTTTTTGGTTAACCTGTCTTTAGCTAACACAAATAGATTCGACGGTTTCCCAACACGTGAACACGCAACATATAGTTGCCCATGAGAAAAGCATGGATTTTCCAAATCTAAACCACAAATGGACATTGTTTGACCTTGAGATTTATTTATAGACATGGCGAAAGCTAAACGAATTGGAAACTGTAGCCTTTTGAAGGGTATGGTAGAATCTGATGGTATCATCGGAATACTTGGCAGCAGGACCACTTTTCCTTTAAACTTCCCAGCCAAAATGGTTGCTTCAAGAATGTTTCCGGTGATCTTTTTGATGACCAAACGCGTACCGTTACATAATTGAGGTCGATTCAAATTACGGAGGAGAATAATAGGGGAACCAATCTTTAATCGAAGATTATGTGGTGGCATTCCAGGGATATCTAATGAATTTAAAAATTCAATCGGAAAATTTACACTTTCATTTCTAAGTAACACGTGGCCGGCTATGCTAACACCAAAAATTTAAAAAGTGGAAATAATTGAATTATACGGTATTTCGTTCACTACAAAATAAATTTAATTAATTTTATAGCGTCAATAACACGTGGTAATTATGCTGTTAAAATGTAGCTTATATGACACGTTCGTAGATTTACCATAGCAGCGCCATCTATTGATTACTTACTCAACCCAGTCGAAAGGTATCGACATCTGTTAGAATCATTTGGATTTAACAGATAATTGTGACTGTCAAATAATAACAGACAAATAATTAGTAATAAATTAAAATTGCGACTATAATTTGAGATTTAAACTATCCTATCTCTCAAGTTGGATCGAACTGCACATGGTGTGCGAATTTTATTATAATCGGTTAAGTGGTTTAGGAGTCCATTGAGGACAAACATTGTGACACGAGATTTATATATATTAGATTACAGCTTAAAAGAATTAATTTTAAATAACAAAGTTCATAAAGAAAAAAAAATTACTTATTAACTAGTAATTATGGGTTTTTATTATTAATTATTGACAATATTTTTAGTTGTATCTGAATTTTGATCGCCTGCCTCGTCATAACTGTTCAGTCAAATGACAACATGACCGTTAACATGTAAATTGACCTCTAAAAGGTCGCAAGCGCCGAAATTGACCATTATAGACCTTATTGACATGAAAAGTCGAAACCGAAAAAGTGGTAAAGATACCACAGATTAAAATGTGATATATTTTAGGGTAATTTTCTATACTAGTGATATTATTATACACAACACAGTTATCGATAAAATTATTTTGGATATACTATTTTATTTTTTTGATATCTCCCTACAAAAATAGTAGTACTATTGCACTCGTACATTTCTCAACGTAATGAAATAAAAATAGAAATTATAAACAAAATATATGAATTATTTTGATCATATCCACGTCGTCCTAAACAGATAAACCATCCTCGCTCTCAGAATCAAAAATACCTTAATTCGAAGATTCCTATTACAAAAAAAGTATATAGTAATAAGTTTTTTTTATATAACATAATAAAGAGACATATTGTAAATTTAATTCTTATAATATACCCAACGTTTCATAGTATAATGAAAATACATTTCAAAAGTCGATAATATTATCGACAGCACCCAACAATAAGCAAAAAAACACGCGAGTCCCGTTACATGTAAACAAAATGGGTTATGTGATTATAAACAAATCTTTTGCTTTTATAAAATGGTATTTTGTTTCAAATATAATTCATAGAATGTAGCATGAGGTTTTTAACATTTGGAACACAAATGCATAATTATATATTCACATTTCTATTATGAAAACAGATTCTAAGTATTACAAGAAAATCAAATATTTTGAATTGAAAAATATGAATGTGTATATGTATTATACTGAGAAATGTATAATTATGGTAGAAAATACTCCCAATTTTTTTAGATTTAATAAAACTCAACTGATATGTAAGTCACAATAATATGATAATCACATAATAATTTGCCGCATTCGTTAATGTTGTCGTAAAACCGCTCGTAAAAGTTTCGTATTTGAGCTTCCAAACCCCATAATTTATCGAGCATTTTAATGTAAAGAAGCAAGAGTAACACATAATAAATTAATGCACATTCTTTATTTTCATAATTAGGGTTAGGATAAATATATAATTAAGTACTTAAAACACATCTTTTACTAATATTAAATGCGTTGCCAATAGATAACGGAACTTACAAACCTAATTGACTTGTGGTCATCGTTAAAATAGTGTTAGAAAAGTTGAAAGTACTGTTTCTTTTTTTCGACCTACATACTGCTATTAGTTAGCTGCAAGGGCTTTGACAGCTACATCGAACTTTTTGGGGCGAATGCTAAGGACACTCAGGCTCGAGATAGCGGGCGCCAAGGTGGATCTTATATCCGTTTTTAAATGCACCAAGCTCAAAGAAAATCTGCTGGATTTATCTGCCGATGGGATGCTGCAATTGGGATTCAAGTCTGTAAACGGCATACCTTTTGGCTAAAAAAAAAATCAGAATACCCAAAATTAACAATAAAAGCTTTGAAGTGTTTGGTTCCATTTGCCACCTCGTACTTGTGCGAGTTGGCATTTTCATCAATGGCCTAAATAAAAAGTAAAAAAAGGAAATCGCTGAAATTTGGAAAACGATTTAATTCTCCATGTAGTAAAAACGTATCCACAACGGATGAAATTGGTTATTGAAAAACAAACGCAACCTTCGCATTAAGAGTTCTCCTAAGTTTATTTTTTATGCTTTGTTAATTTGATACAAATGTTTAAGATGGAAGAGATCTCATAAGTTACTTTTATTTTTTGTTTAATTCATACAAATGATTATGTCTTTTAGTTAACATGTTTGGTAATAAATCTTTTTAAGCTTTTTTGTGTTATTTACTGCACTAGCTTTCCCAACCTTTTGCAACTCCGCTATAGACGCTTCGCGACCCCCTTAAAGAGGCTTCGCGACCGACACCTTGAGAAACACTGGTGTACACGATACATTCTACGCCACAGGTAGATGAAGAAATGTTTCGAACGAAGAAACGAAGAAACGAAAAGCAGAAGAAAAATATCAGGTTCAAAGGTTAAGATGTAACTCTATTAGCAAATGTGACGAAAATTAATTTGCTCTATCCAGGTTCAATGTTAGTAAATTAGCAGTTAGGCATTTCGTGACTACATGAACTCGTGTCACTGTATCATTAGCATAAGTTTCGTAAAAATTACTAGCCCTGAAATGTTTGAAGGAAAACTTTTTATGGGAGAGCTTTGAAATTCTGATCCACAACCTGTTTGTGTAACGCTTACTCGGGTAAATTCGGCTCGTGGTGACTAAGGGGCAATAAATGTCATTCACTTTCGTGTGGTGTTAAGCACACACTGTCTTTTGAAATAAAGGTCTGTTTTTTATTTACGACCCAAATACATTATTTATAACAATCGAAACTGCTGGCTACAATTCTTAGATTAAATATTTAGATTCTCTATCTTTTATTACCGTTAGATATTTATCTAGATGTAATCTTTAGACTTTGAGCCTTTTTTTTGCAATAACGGGTAAACTAGAATCGTGTCACCTGATGGTAATTGATTACCGCCGTCCATGGGCACCCACCACACCAGGGGAATCGCAGGTGAGTTGCTGGCTTTTATTTTGGAGGGACTGGCTCTCCAGTGCAACTGCGGGAACACACCTATTGGTATTTGGCGGCAGATTTTCAACTTAAGGGTGGTAGCTAGGCCAAGCGGGCATCAGAAAAAGCCCTACCACCATGCTTTGGTTTCCTCACGATGTTTTCCTTCACTGAAAACTCAAGCTCTTTGTAGGTGGTTGGATTCGAACGCACGCCCCATGACACGGCATTTCTACACACTACCACTGAGCTATCATCTTTTCAAAAGAGCAGTGGTCGGCAAAGCGCGGCTCGCGAGCCATATGTGGGTCTTTGTCTCCTCGGATGTGGCCCTTCCACGAAATGTTTAGTGCAGGCACGGAATATAACTTACTATCTTACCTTGTCAAATGCAAGTAAAAATTTCACTTTACTTACTTTCCAAGAAAATGCAAGGCCATTGTTCACATAATTGGAGTATTTGTAATTACTTTCATAATACGTTTTGTACTATTTAACTATTTTAAAATAAATATATACTAAGACTTATTTCACAAAGGCAAGCTCGAGCCTTATTATTTGTCCATAATAAGGCATAATAATGTCTCCTACTAAAGTAAAGCTTAAGTTAAAATGGCTCTTTTAATAAATTTCAATTATGTAATTTCTATATTAGGCTCGTTTGCATGACAATGTTGACGAGCACTGTGTTAGAGCAACCATTGAGGAAGGAACACAGTAACGTTATAAAAATACTTACTAGTATTATCGAAAGTGAGTTTGCTTGTTTGTTACACTTTCACACATAAACCATTGAACCCATCATGATGAATGTTGTTATAGTTAAAGTTAGGGCCCTAAAGACGGTTATAGCCTACTTTTTCCCCTGAAAAAACTTATAGATAGTGGAGTAAAGAGACGGATTAACTTTTTATGGAAAATTTTATTGAGTCATCCGATTTACTTTCTAGAATTATTATTTATAATTAATAACAAAAGGAGTCATATTTGTATTTTTATAGGTAGCCCAGTTGGTAGTGTGTGCTGACGCTGCGTCAATGGGCATGAGTTCGATCACTGCAATGTACAAATATACATTACACTTTTATTATAAACTAGTTGTACCTGCGACTTCGTTCGCACATTTGTCGAAAAGTAAAACGTGTCGTTAGATAAGGGTACAATCAATATCCATGTTACATGACGACGAATAAAGAAGGGAACAAATAACAATATTTGTTAATGATTAGTGTTAATTTAAATGAGGTAGTAAACAATACAAAATCATGTTCCGAGTATTCTCTAAGCAAATATATAAACGATTATAAACAAGAAACTAATAATTACTATAATGTCTAAATTATCTAATTATACTTATATAATACATTATTATTATCTTATCCAAAGGGTTTAATGAAAAATGTTATAATACTTAAATAGGCTAAGAGACAACATAACAAACAAATTAAAATTATTCATAGAGGTCAATTAACATTCTTACCGTTGATCGCTTTATATGTTTATTTTAATTTTACGAGTACATTCGTAGGTTTGTTATTCTACCACAGATTAATTAGTGATAAAAAATACTGAATTAAAAACTATTTGCAATGTTGGGAGGTTTAAAATTAAGCATCGTGTTGTATGATGTGCTTATGATTAAGGGGTATATGACTAATCATATTAGTTGAATTGCTAGACCCTGTTGGTGGCATTTTTGTCTATATGTATATTTTGGATACTTAGAATTTCTCACACAGAGACATATTATTTTATAAAATCGCCTAAACCGTTCCGCCCTAATGTGAAGAGTTTCCAGGCAATTTTCAAAAATTTTAGAAGTCAGAACTTTTTTAGGCGCTTTGAGCATTTTTGGGTGAACTAAAATCATACTCGCGTCATCGTCACCGAAGGCTTTCCATGAGCTATATGTATATTGTGTATGTATGTATATCTCCGTATGTTATTAGTATACATAATATATATGCAAATAGCATATCTCTCTTTTCTTTATAGTTTTAAGTTTTCACTTGTGCGGTTTTTTTACATTTTAAAATACAACTATTGATCTAGACTATTTAACATAACGCTACGTCTCTAAGGATCCGATGTTATAGTGCTGGTGAACGATACAGCGCGACACGATGGGTCTATTGGGTTTAGAAAGGGACAATGAATACTTTTCAAGCAGAAAAAAATACTGGCCCTCACAGTAAAATAACTATTAATGCCACACAATCGTTAGTTGTTAATACACATAAATTGATTTTTTTATGCTAAGATATTGTTGTGTTTTATTGTATTATCTTTCAAATAAATATGTCATCTATATTAATTAAAGCGGAAAAGTTTTTCTATTTGAATCCGCTAATCTTAGAAACTACCATTTTTGTATTTAATAGAGCTATCATTGAAGAAGGCTTTGGACTTTTTAATATAACGTTACCACCACTAGGAGCAAAGCTGTATTGAAAAAGTTACAAAAACGGCCAAAAAATATTTAAATAATTTTTGTGCCACGCAAACGAAGTTGAAGGCTTAGCCAGTATTTTAATATACTGCGTTACGCTTCTCCGTGATCTTCATTTGAAATAATGCAATTCTACTTATTCACCGGTTTGCCACTTGTTGTCATCGCTATCAAAGTTCACACAATATCAATAGGTACTTTTAAGTGAGGAATACACTAGAACATGTGTTTCCGTACTGATCGCTGATTATTATAAGCGGTGGGCGTAATACTATTTAGAATCGAGAATACTATTATTTACTCTTTTCGATTTGAATTAAATTGTAGCTGTTCTCATATTTTGATAGCAGCATAAAGGTATCGTTTTTTTTAATGCCCGCCTGCCTCGCTATCACAATCAAGTTGAAAATCTGCCATCAAATACAAATAGGTGGCTTCACAGGCTTACCGTGTCTACCATATTGGGCCGTATCGTCACTGAACCTCAGGTGAAATTGTGGCAATCACGCTGAACCTATAAAACTATGTAAAAAAATCTTTCTCTTTTTGTATATCAGACCAATTTTATTGACCAGACCACTTTTGGGTATAACCTCCTCTCCCTCGCTCTATCTTTTCCGATCCTGTACAAGTCTCGTCCATTATCTTCCGATTAACCCAACAATATCGTAATGACAATCGAGCTAGTAGTCTGCCTCTAAATCTTCGACCATTTCAAAGGTATCATTCGGAGATTGCCCTGGTCCATCTGTTAGTCTCTAGCCAAGTGTCAAGCGCCGAGAACTATTTTCGACACCCGTAGGCATCAACCTCGGCTCTTGCTGCCTCGAATCCCGTCGAATCCGACTTCGACTGCGACTCCACAAAACACACAATCGAACGCCAATAACAAACCAAAATCAGCAAAAAGGCGCTATCAGAATGCTAGCGGATAAGCTTGGCTGAAATTCAACGCGTGCCCTTTTGGAACGGGTGTAAAATTTACACCATACGACCACGACGAGTACCGGCTGACCCAAGCACACCTCGCTGGGCTGGAGAAAACCGAGGAATTTAGCTGGTTTTCTTATTCCTACCGGCTGAACTTAGCCTCACAGTAGCCATTTCTGATCTACCAGAAGACAACGGTCCGATTTAAATAATGGAAGCCCTTCAGGAAAAAGGTTAAAAACCGAAACGTGGCTGAAGCATCAAGGAAAGAGACGGCCGTCCAAGATGCATATTTTACTGTGTTCTGGAAAGAACGCTCCGGCTCACCGCAGCCATTTATAAAATGTACGAGTTACTCCTCATACCGTACCTACACCAGGACATGCGAAGTAACTAAAGTGCTACCATTAGGGGACTGGCAGTAGTGGTGAAAAAGTACGTCTTCCACCAACTCCTACCACCTCGAGACTCACTAGTTTATACGTGCTCGGGGTCGTTGTCCCAGTTGACGACTGCGAAGTGAGGATCTACTCGGCGTACAAGTAATTTTCAGTGCATTAGATCTCAACGAGCTCCGAAGTGTATTTATTCATTTAATTGTTGGAAGACCACAGCTATATCTTATTACATCAGAGAACAATTACATTAGATATAAAAAGCCATTTACAGGTCCCCACTGATAAGTAACAAATTAAAAATCAAATAGTTTTTTATTACATTACAACATATTATTACATGAAACTAAAATACAAAAATAGAAAGTGTATTTTTACTTACAACCGCCATCATTAAAGAAGAAGCTACTTAAGGATGTTGAGGTCTTATTTATGTTAGTATTAGATTTTCATGCGTCTTCGCTCGCGTTAATATTGATTTTGTCAAACATATTGTAAATTGGATAACGCAATAAAAAGTTACTTAAAAAGTTTATCTCTCTATTTACCCCACTTTCGCATTTATAATATTAGTATGATTTAAAAATCTAAATCATCAATCTCACTCACACCATAGAAAGAGTAACTAGCTCTTTCATAAAAATAAATTTTGCCGGTAATTAGTAGAAACGGTGAGCAGCAATAGGGGGAAATTTGTACGTAAATATTTGACCGGAACGGCAAAACATATAATGGAAAGAAGTTCGGGACAGTCAACGTTATTGGACGCAATTTTGAGCAGATATTAAGACAATACATCAATATTTTAGGATGTGTATTTAACAGTTTTATAAATAAAATACCGCAAGTTGTCGAGAAATTGTTGATATTACACTTGACTTCAAACAAAAACTTGTCATCATAATTCTAAATTCACTTAGAAATAATATCAGCACCCATACGGCCATTCTGATTCAACGAGCTTGTTGCGCTATAATTCCTCAGAACATGACATCAACCACCTGTCACGGCATCTAATCAACACAGCTGGGCATCACAAAATGATTTAGCCCACAGGCACACATACATAGGCATCACCATCTCACGTGGTGGCCAGCTAGCGTTTAGGAAAGGATGGTTTAAAGGAATGCATTACAAAATGTGACATTATTCATAATTTGCTTATATGGTGATAGTGATTACTTGGACGGAAAGGTTCTTCCTGTATAGCAGGCGCTGGTCTAAAAAACCAAAAAATCGCTCGTCCATCCAAATCAAATCGAATCATCAAAATTACCGAAATCAGTAGCAGCCTCGTAACGCTTTATTTATTGCACACTGGTAATCTTATGGGACGTTGCAAAGACCAAAATGCATGCCAAATATTCGAATCGGCTATCAGGAGGTACAAATGTTGTCTTTTCAATCGAAAACTGCCGACATACCCAAGCATGTAAATAAACGGGTTTTTGCTAGTTTATTAAGTTGATCAACAATAAGAGATAATGGGTAGTTGTCTCTGATAATATTGGCATTCAGTTCTCTAAAATCTAAACAAAGTCAGTCAGAGCCACCTTTTTTCTTAACTAGCAAAATTGGACTACTAAAAGGAGATGAACTATCGCGGATGATGTTATTTCCTTTAAGGTTATCAATAATGTTTTTTTGTACTTTTTTCTCGTTCGACTGGTGATAATCGATAAGTTCGACGTAGTACAACCTCTTAGGGATTTTTAAATTTAATAGTTAGTTCACCACTTTTGACTTCAGAAATACGATTACCATATGCAAAATAATCTCCGTACTTTTCGAACTTTTTCGTGCTTCGTACTTCGTACAAATTCAAGCCGATTGGTTGCTTAGTTAAGGTGTGAAGGAAGCCCAAACAAACACACTTTCACATTTATAATATTGGTATAAATTTTATTATTGGTGTAATTAATGGTGTAGATAGACTTTCTTACTACAATTATACTATTGAATAGTTCATATAATTTTCATTGTCTTACTTTGCATCATCTCTGCAGCTCCCCAAGGTTGACTGTTAGAGAATGCCACAGGCATTAAGTCCACTTTGTATACAAATTGTGTATAAAAATTAAGATAAATCAATAAATAAAAATACGACTCGAACATAAACGAGTTTGTAACGAACCTATAACACTCCTTATCAGAATGTCAATAAAGGAATGCGACTTCGAAAATATTTGTAGGAAAATATTTGTAGGATAAACGATAATTTAAACTACATTAGAAGGTCAACATGTCAAGTTGGTAATTTCGGAGATATTAACAGGATTTAATCATATCGTTTTCAATTATTTGTTTTGCTGGTTAGTACAAAGGAAACCTAGATAGTTTGGGTAATCTATGTATATACGCTTGTCTACATTCCTAAGCTTATCATTAATGTTATTATTAGTAATTATTAAAGCTAGAACAAAACCAAGACTAGGAAAATATTCGTCTTAGTCTTGCTTAAATACCCATAGTCTTGGTCATGCGTATTCAACCTTGGTTTTACTCATTTCGCCTGTTACTTGGGATTTTTTAAAATAACTTTCCTGAATACTATCATTACTAACATTTTAAGGGTAAATTGTAAATTACACACAATCAATTTTTCAATTTATTGCATAAAAAATTATTGCATAGTAACCATCGTGCCGACTCGTTATTCAATTGATTGCGATGTTTCCATATTACAAGTGATGCTTGGGAAAACAGCTTTTCGGCTGAGACAAAAAATCTATAGACATTTTATATTCAGTATTAAAATCTAGTGAAGTAAATTGGAAATAAAAAAGACAAAAAAATATTTTGTGTCCTGAATAAAAGCATATATTCAAGTAATGACAAATATTTTCATTTCAACTTTCAATTCATAATTTCAGCGGAATTTATATTTTTTCGTTCCATCTTACACACTTCGTCTTAGAGTTCCTAGTGTAAATATGTTCTTGGTCTTGCTTTTTCGCAAGACCCAGAACAAGACTGCTAAACCAAGACCGATATTACTCATCGTTCATTATTGTTAACAGACCCGTCAATCAATCAAACGGTTTATATCCCTCCGCCTTAGGGGCGGGGCGGGGAGACCGCATCAGGGCGTGGCCCTCTAGCGGTTACCAATCACCTCCACCTGCTGCATACGCAAAACATTGGATTTTCTATATATCGAAATTTTTAAATATATCAATATCGGAGATTGATATATCGATTTTTCGATATATCGGCTTCATTTAAAAAATCTTAAGTCAGCTCAATAAAGAGTTGCATAGTTTATAATACAATATATTTATTATGTAAATTTAATTGTGTATAAAATTTATGTGTAATGTATAAAAATTGGGATATAGTAATGATAGTCATTATTGTTTTATTTAAATAAGTTGATCAAGTGTTCTATATTTTTCAGTAAAATTTTTAAAAATACTCGTATTGGGCAAGCCAAGACATAACTAAGCCAAGTAGCCAACACATATTTTGCCCCTAAGCTATTTCTATGTAACCAAATATGAAATAAATTAATATAAATAACACGTACTTTTCCGCTACATTACAATAAAACAGTTATTTTACATAAACACTTTTTGATTTCGATTACTGTTGACTATAGTCTAAATAGAGGTAGAGATGCTAAGCTATTAATGCTGACGAGACAAGTAACAACAACGTTTTTTAAAGTAAGTACTATGTATCACAGGTTATAGTAATTTTTATACCACAGAGATATATTTTATATTTTCTATATATATATAATATCTTACATATAGAAAATTATATTTCGTTTTATATAGTAGGTAAATAAATAAACTAGGAAAGGAAGCAAAACGATTAAGTTTACGATAATTTTGTACATTTATTAATGTAAAAGAAATTTTATTTAGAAAAAAAAATCACCATATCTATAAATTAATATCAAACTATCGATATATCGTCCATAAAAATATTAGTAAATAAAATCAATATTTTATGAGTAAATGAATGTAAGTATCGTTGTACACTCGATTGGAATGAATTTCCCTACGGAGTATATTATTATTGAAAAACGTATTATATTATTGATCAACAAATATAAATAAACGAATTACTACCGTCTGAGAGCAATAAAATTAAACGCAGAGATAACGTGTGAATAAAAGGAACGCTAGGAAATTACGTATTTATTAAAAAAACCTATTTGTGAAAATAAACATTTTATTGTTCATCATCCAATTCATCTAATTCATAATAATACATATAAGACGCAACGAACCAGATGACGCGTATGACATGTACAAACTAAACCTGCTCAGCCGTTGAGAACTTATGGTTGTGAACCAACAAGCGCGCAGTATGACTGGGCACAACCAATAGGATACGTGCTACACAACAACCGTCTACACCATAGAAATATAGCGTAATATAAAACAGACTAAAGAAAGGATCCGGACGGAAGAAATCTTACATTTTACTTTTTCTAGCTTCCATACGTATCTTGCGATAAGGAACATAATTAGGAAAAAGACAAGTCCGTTACTTTGTTTTGCCATTACAGAGGATTACTTAATCATCAAACATAAGCGCATGTTTTATAAAAAAAAAAAAACAGTAAATATTTTTAGTTATTAACAATGTTTGTGATAAATGAATGTAGTATCTAATTATGTCAAATACAACAACTAATCAACCTATCGAGCTGTTGCAACTATATATAGCTATGTCCGCGACTGTGTTCGCGTGAAACTAAACTTTTATTTAATCACTGGCTGACCCGATGAACTTCGGATCACCTAAAATCGATGTTGTTTACTCTCGCTAAAACTAAAAAACGGTTTGACGGATTTGTATTATTTTTTTACTTTTTGATTAGCTACAATGAATCCTAATCAGCCTTCCAACTTCAATTCGTTAAGATCAATAAAACTGACTATATCGAATATCGTATCCGCTTTTAATTTATTTTGGTTATTGAATGAAACTTGTTTATGACTCCAATGAATTAAATATCCTTCAATTATATGAAATTTAAATATAGATGGATCATCACTTCAAACTGAGTTAACATCGCTTCATTATTTTTCATATTATGAGATTTGTAAAAAAATATTGTGTTCGTTTTTTTGTTTTGTAATTTTTTTTTTATACAAGCCTTGTCCTGACAATAACGAACACAATAAAAAAGAATGATTCATTTTGATTAAGTCGTTCGGGAGTTATGCGCGTACATACATTTCGCGCGCTTAATTTTTATATGTATAGAAATCTCGTGATTTCTCTTGATATCTCTTGATAGAGTGAACCGATTACGATGAAACAAAAACTAAATAATACTCCAAGTTACGTACAACTTGTACGTATAAAAGTTATCTACGTTGGTTTTGTACATTTTACATGATGCTTGTACAGATAAAAGACGCAGTTTCCAAAAATACTGGAATTAAGGTCAGTTGGTTATTCTATTTTTTGGAAATATTTTTAATGTACAAAAACGACTTTTCTACAGATTTATTATATGTATAGATTTTCATTAAAAATATATATATAATCTATGATACTCAAGGCTAATAAAGCATTATAATAATAAAATATTTTTTGAAATTGGTTCAATTTTTCTTCATTGTTTTCGTTACAAACAATAATACAAATATTTCCTCTTTATAATATTAGTATAGATACACTTATCAACTTTAATTATCCTGGGCAATACATATATCTGTAAATACAAATGTGTGCGTGTAGCATACACACACATACACATGTCCATCACGTTTAATAGATGGACGGTATCAGGAGCTGTTCATTCGCTGAATAGTCTCAGTGGTGTACGCGTAGCAGTCATTGCAATTTTTGTGACAACTGAATTAATACGTGGTATGATTATTCAATACAGATATATTTAAAGTTATTGAAAATTTAATCATATTTGTAATTTAAAAAATATTGTACAATAACTATCAGATATATACGGTGTTTTTCAACGTTTCTAAGTTAGTGTTATTTTTTTTACAAGTAAGAATTAATTTCGCGATTTTTATTCAGGTTTAAAATTATTATTCTATTTACACATTAAAATTGCAAACGATATTATTAATTTCAACACTGCTCAAAACGTTTTGTTTTCTAGATTTTATTTGTTTCGTACCTACTCCCATACCAATATAGCTTTTTAAGTTATATTTTAATTTAGAGTTTTAGTAAATTGTATCAAATTCCATTTGAAAGTTAATTTACTATAAAACTTTTATCCCTTATACCTTTAACTCTTTCGTTTTATTGACTGGTGCTTATGTAAATTAATTATACTATTTCTCACCATGTATGTCCTGTAAGTGATCCCTTGAAAAGTATTGGATAGACAAAAATTGCAAATAAAATATTGTTGGCTCATATATCGGTAACATTAAAAAAAAGTATATTCATTTAGAGGGTCGGCTCAGTTAAAGCTATATTATATGTATAATCTAGCTGTGCCTACGACTTCGTTCGTAGCTTTTTTTTGTAACTTTTTTCAATACAGCCTTGGTCATATTGGTGGTAGCGTAATATTAAATAGCCTATAATAGCCTTTTTCAATGATTGTAATACCAAAAGAATTTTAGAAATCCGACTGATAGTTCCTAAAATTAGTGCGATCAAACAAACAAACTTTTCTGCTATATAATAGTAATAAAGATTAAAATAATACAAAATTAACTGTTAGTACATAAATAAATGCTTTTAAATATACATATAAATGTCGAGTAACCCTTATAGTGTATTAATGTATAAATGTATATAAAGTTTCACTCACTTATCACCACATCTCCAAAACTATACGCTGGATTAGCCTCGAGTATTCTTTCATGGATATTCTCTTCACAACGTGAACTACCCAATATGACCGGTTTTTAAAATCATCCACTAATCATGGGGAAAACGCGAACGAAGTCCTAGTACCAGATAGTTTGTAATATAGTTGGCAGTACATACCACAATGTGTGAAAATGTTTATACCCATAGCAATAATAATAACACAAAATAATTTTCATAGGTCTTCAATAAGCTTTACTAGTCGTTTTCAAGGAAATACCGGAATATCTCTAGGATGTCTCATAAATCAACGTCAAGCCTATAGAGAGTAGAGGCCAGGAGCACCATCTCTATATATAAACAAGTGTACGTAAAAACGCGTCCAATAAGGGTGGCCCTGCGGTAGTCTAGGATAATATTTTTGAACTCAGCGAGCTTCGCAAACTTTACTCTGCCTACAACAGCTATGTTATAGAGTTATGTTCATAGCGTAGTTTATAGGATGCCAGAGTTATCTAGCAGGTACTGGAAACTCTATTTTCAGTATACAGCTAAAAACTTTTTCAACTTTCCGTCCATATGAGATCCTGGCCCACAGTGAAAGTGAAAAAATTTAGAAAGATAAACAATTGTAGTCACAGTAATAGAAAGAACATGACAGGGTGATTCATTAATTTTTGAACGGTAATAATTTAGAAAATACTTGCCATGTTTTTTTTTATGGGATAGCCATCTTTTGCCCTCTCGCCCGATTTCGGCTTGACGTTGATTTATGGGACAGCCTGTATATAATTTGAACACATTAAATATAGAAATCAGTTGAAACATAAGCGCGTATCGGATCTGAAGAGCAACCATGTCGAAGGAAATAGTAGAAGAGCAATTTTTAAAGTTAAATAAAGAAGATGGCGGCCCTTTTACGTTTCACTGCGCATCAAGCGTCGACGGTGCCGCTGATCATTGGAATGAAAAATGTGTTTCCGTCAAATCAACGAAACCTGGGAGTAATTTGGAATATAGGAAAGGCTTTAAAGATTTTACTTATCCAAAGAAAAGGACATCCACTGTGGTCCAACACAAAGAATATCGATTGAAGAATCCTCCAAGTTTCAATGGGAGTCAAATGTATATGCCTTCTGGTGAACGACTATTTTGGGTATGTAACATTTTATATTCAATAAGCAAATAAACATATCCAAAATATATTTTTTAGGATACAATATACAAAAATCACGGAGCAAGGTACTATTATAAAAATGTATTCTTAGTTAATATTATTTGCTCGTTATAACTTATTTCAATAAAGCTTTGCTCATATTAGTGGTAACGTGGTATTAAATAGCCTAAAACCATCCTCGATATTTGCTCTACAAAAAGATATTTTAAAATGGGACTAGCACTTTTTTTTATTGTTTTATAGTTACGGTTTAGCGTTTAGCGTTATGGCCATAATGTCACCTGATCTTAAATGACGATACGGTCCACATTGGTAGATTAGTAGATACATAGGCGATATCTCGGGCATGTTTATAACTTAATAAAAAATTGTTTAACATTATACCAAAAGTGAACAGAAGTTACATTAATAAGTAAAAGCAATGTTTAAAATCTCTCCATCATGAGACAAAAATTAATCGATAATACAAAAACGGGCACATCTTGACAAAGCAAGAAAGTGGGTCCAAATTGTCATACATTCGCTTGGGACACGTTATTGCTATTTCACGCATTTTATTATTCAAATTACTGACTTTGTTTTTCTATGTAGCAAATGTCCAGAGTCCATTTATGTTCGATTAACAAGAGCCTTGTTAGTAATAAAAGTAATAGTAATCCCCTTCTATTAATATTTTTTATCACAATTATTTAGCAAACTTTTATGTCAAATTCCATTCCATAACATTAGGTACTTCAAATTATTACTCTGTGATAAAAATGGTTACCATTACACCATTGGTCGGCATTACACTCTTGCAACATGCTAATCCAAATAGTATAATCGCAGCTGGTTGGAGCCAAGTAAAACAAGTATAGGCGTTGTCCCTAGTCTCTGGCAACACAGGAGTTTAAAATGTCGCCGTGGTGCGATTTAGTGGGTAGTGTTGGGTTATTAGCACTCGATTTGTCGCCACACACACACACAGGATAATGTGTTTACGGGTGCTATGAGGAAGTCTATAAATAATAGGATTTTTAACACCACGCTAATAAAAAAATGTGGTTAGAACCGATTATACTTGTACGAGTTTTCTTATAGTATATACATTTTTTTATGGTTAAGGTTTAGTGTTATGGACATAATCTCACCTGATCTTAAGTAACGATACGGCCCAAATTGGTAGACACGCTAAACCTGTGGAAGATTTGACTCTCAAGTGCAGTTGCCGGAACATACCTATTGATATTTTGTGGCAGATTTTCAACTTGAAAGTGGTTGCTAGCCAGGCAGGCATTAGAAAAAGCCCTGCCACCATGATATGGTTTCCTCACGATGTTTTCTTTTACCGAAAGTTCAAGCTCATTGTAGGTGTTGGGATTCGAACTCACGTAAATTAACATATATTTGTTCACAGCTAGGCGAAATCCGTCCGACGTCTTTTGGTCCGGCCACGTACCAGGACTTTAATGCCATCCGTTCGCAGTGCTTAGCCGAAGGAAGACTGTTCGAAGATCCGGAATTCCCAGCCGTTGATAGTAGTCTGTACTACAAGGAGAAGTTGAATATACCCATTACTTGGCTTAGACCTAAAGTAGGTACATCAATCAGATTTAATCAAGTTTGTTGTCTAAGAACCACTAACTGCTTAAGAACGCTAGAGAACCGAAGAATTTAATCTTTACTAATACATGAAAATCCCGTTTCAAGAGGTTCGCCTATCCTAATCTCGGAAACAGTTGACTGACTTAATTGATATTTGGTAAGAGTGTATTACTTGTTCCCACATGAGAGGATATATTTATACCGATATATAACACAATCTCTCAGTACAATAGCTATGATAACTGTGAACGAGTTATTGGCCATTGGAAAGGAGTAATAAGTCTATAGAATTTATATTAGTGTACTTATTGTTGCGGATTCGAATTTTACACGAGGTATTTGTTTGTGAAATCCGTAGTTTATAGATACTTATAATACCGAAGATATGACAGGCGTATAGCAAACTTTAGCTCAAACCCAGCTCATTCCAACAACACAATACAAACGATAGCCCATTTGGTAGTGTATACGGACTGCCATCAATACACATGAGTTTGAATTCCTGCAATGAGCTTTTGGTGAAGGAAAACATCGTGATGAAACCATAGCATGGGTAGTAGGGGTTTTTGAAAAGCTCGCCTGGCTAGCTACCATCCACAAGAGGAAAACCTGCCGCCAAATACTATAGATTTGTTCCGGCAGTAGCACTTGAGAGCCAGTTCCTTCACTAGGATTAGCGTGTCCAGCATCTTTGGCCGCATAGTCACTTAACATCAGCTGGGATTGTGGCCATAATGCTATTAAGTTTAAAAAAACTTTCATTTGGATACACGCACATATTAGTAAAAATATCATTGGTATTGTGGTCATAGGAAATATGCGACGAGCCTCAACTGTTCGTGAAAGGTTACAGCCGCTTTGACGTCCGGCAAGGCCAACTAGGCGACTGCTGGCTGTCGGCAGCCGTTGCCAACTTGACTCTCAACCAAAAGTAAGTATAGAATTATTTATCTAATAGCTGTGCCTGCGACTTCGTTCGCGTGAAACTAAAAATTATTTAATTATTTTTACGGCTTTGCTTCTATTCGTGATAGCGTAATGTTAAGTAACAGCCTAAAGCCTTCCTCATAAATCGTTTTATCAATAACAAAAATATTTTTTGAGAACCGACTGGTAGTTCCTAAGACAAGCGCGTTAAAACAAACAATTTTTCCACTTTACATTATTAGTATAGATATATTTAAGTTATTCAATATAATCGATGACTAAAAGTTATATTGACACTCTATATATAAAACAAAGAAATGTGTTAAGATAAGTTATCACGTTCGTATTAGCACTGTAAACAAACTAGGCCCGCGGTTTCGTTCGCGTAGACTTGAATTGTATTACGAATTCTTTAACCGCTTTCTGTTTGGTTCATACATTAGTATTGTTAAACAGATATGGCTGACAATATCACACACTATCTATACACCAATTGAAGATTAATCACACAGTAAAGTTATACAAAAAAGTTACATTTCATTCCTTTTGTGTTTATGAGATAAATGTATTCTATACTAGCTTTAATCCGCGGCTTCACTCACGTTAATATTGACTTTCTCAAAGAAATAGGATGACGCAATAAAAAGTTGTATACAAAGTTTATTCCCACTCTAAACCTCACTTCCAATAAGTTTTTTTGTGAGAAAATAGCTTATTACCGTCTCCAAGGCCCTATCTATCTCTTCACCAAAATTCATCATATTGGATTCAACGGTTTAGGCGTGGAAGCGTAACAAACAAACAAACTCACTTTCCCATTTATAATATTAGTATGATATGATTTGTATGAGTATGATAACTAGTAAATTAGTAAATATTAGTAATTAGTAATAAATATAAATTAGTATCAGTAAATTAGTAAAGATAAGTATGTTAACTCATAACATTATTGTTTATTATATTTTGTTATTCCAGTCTATTCTTCCAAGTGGTGCCTGATGATCAGAGCTTTGATGAGGATTACGCCGGAGTTTTTCATTTCCGGTAACTGTTTATTATGTTTTATTTTTTATTTCCTAGTTATTAATATTATTAATTAGTAGATTTCATATATAATAAGCAACAGCCAGATAACTTTTTTCCACTTATATTGTGTTTTATATAAAAAATATATAATTTCTTTTTGTATTGTGTATGATATACATCGCAAACCTCCAGCAATTTTTGTTCCATTTTTTTAACACTACCGACTGTTGGTGCGCTCCTGTTTATTTTGTATTTTATTATATTACTAGCTGGAATCCCGTGACTGTGTTCCTATTATTCCCTTCAATCATGCGTGGTCATGAAAGGAATATTCATTGCAATTTTCAAGTCAATAGTCTGGTAGTTTTGGAGATATGTCAGTAAAAGTATCAATGTAAAATTGCATCCCTTATTTTATACCCGTAATGGATATTATTTGAAAATGCTGAAACATGTTTTCATTTATTTAATTAAGGATTCTTATGCTAAATTTCAAGTCAATAGCTGAAGATTTTTTACAGCAATTAGTTTAAAAGAAAAATCGGATCAATAATTATATAAGGATGAGTTACAAACTTCCTAGCAAACCACGGATTCATCGTGTGGCAGAGAGAGAGGATAACACCAAGCAGTGTCCAAGACTTGCGACACGGATATAGGTTTAAGGCTGCTCTCTTTCGACAATTGTCAACAATCACCTTCACCGTTCGTTTAGCTCTTTGTGCCCTGTATAAATCATTCCCGGTAATGATTTATAGCAAAAATACCAAAATAGTCAAGTCAGTGATAGAAAATATAAATCTTATGTCCCTTCGGTAAGATTCCATCTACGTACGATTAATAACTGGCTTCGAGAGCCTCGGGTAAGCACAGTCGAACGGATGAACCAAGAACTGCGCTGGCACCGCACTTTATGTTATATCAGGGTAGGCCTTAGCAGGGGTGATTTTCGAATTTCTATGCTCAATTAAAGGACTCAAACGCTTCAGAATTGATAAAAAAATTATACCTGAAATTGTAAGCTCTTAATATTAACTCTAAGATAGTCCGCATTCTAACCCAAGTGTTTTATGGAAATAACATAAGAAATTTTTTCTTCGTTCTTTACCATTTTATAATTCGGGGACAAAATTATCTATAATAATGAGTAATGCATATTTTTTAAGAGAATTTAAGGTTTTACTATAAATAAGGCTTCTTATGATTTTTCCCTGTCTCTTTAAAAATGAAAAAAAAAACAGCTCCATATTTAATTTTTATATAATTATATAGAGAAAAAATATAAAGAAAAAATATTATATAGAAAAAAGACGACAATCTATATTAAATGTTGTATAGAGAAATAATATAGTACAAAAGGTACTATATTTTCATCGCTAATTCTATGGCCTCCTTTTTTAATTTTTTACTTCATCTTTAATTGTCTTCAACGTGTACTAGCGAGTGTAAAGAAATAATTAATTTGATTAAAAAAGGTTTGTTGATTTAATAGTACAATTGGCTAAAATATAGCATGATACTATATATTATAGTGAGGGTGGGAACCCGAGATCGAATTTACAACACACATTCAATATTTCAAAGTTATAATTTTATTCATATATCACATATTATTTGAAAATGATAAAAAAAAGTGTATACTTATAAGTGGGTATTTCTAGTGAGACAGACACGGCCGTCTCGTCGTGGGCATATTTCCAGAAGAAATACTTTTTTCTTTTCTCATGTTAAGAAACAAAGGCGTTTAGGTTTTCTAAAGCTACGTCCATTTCAGTATATAATATGGCTACGTATTGAATTTATATCGTGTAAGTTGAAGCGAGAGGTATACCAGCAAATCTCTCTATAAACTACTAAACGATCTTGGGCTGTCTAGGACTGCAGTAAATTCAGTATTAGAACGTAATATAATTATCAAATTTGTCTGGGCATAGAGAGAAACACGTGTACTGAAGGCTCGAGTTGACACGCGTAGGAAAGGGGTCCTATAACCCTACATCCGTATCACAAGTCTCGGGAACTAAACAGAGTTTCTATCTCTGCCACACCATGGACCCGGCACTCGAACGGTGAATCTATGGATAGCCAAGAAGTTTGTCTCTCTATTGTTGATATTCCTCATCAGATTCTGGCAGTACGGCAGATGGGTCGACGTTGTGATCGATGACCGTCTCCCGACCTACAATGGCAAGCCCGTTTTTCTTCATTCCTCGGAGACCAACGAGTTTTGGAGTGCGCTGCTCGAAAAGGCTTACGCTAAGTGAGTTGATTCTTTCTAAAATGTAGACTAGATTCTGATATTTATGTTTAATGTGGTAAGTGGTGGACTTTATTTAATAGTGTTAGGTTCAAAGCACATTACCGATTTATCGGACAGTAAGTTCAAGCACCATTTCGAGGGCTTTATATGTCAAAAAATTATTATAGAGGGGATCAATATGTATATGATGGGGCTGTCTGGAATGAACACCCCTCTGTGTGCGTCCGTTAATAATTAATGTAAATGCATTATTTAAAAAAATAATTATCAAAAAATATATGTAACGAGATCTAGTTTCTTCCCAGTTCTTCTCGATGACTGGTTAGTTTTCGAACCGGTGGTTATTTTGATCTTCATAAGTGCCTTTTTAGAATCTAAATCGGTGTGCAAAATTTAATTACTATCGTTTCAGTAATTTAAGACCTCATTGCGGACAAACAACGTGACAATAAATTTATATATATAATTAAATATATATAAATATAATTTTTATGTATATTAGGGCAGCCCAGAAATATAAATCGTCAAAAATCGATTACTTTTTTGAAATTGTTTTTTCTTATTATTATTCTTTTCTACAAGAAAAATGATAAAGATCCTGAAAATGTTAATTCAAAATTTTAATGCTTAAAGGTCGACCTAAATTTTTTTTATTTGAAGAAGTAACTTGTCTTGGAAACTTACTTAGTTTTAAAAATTGGGAGTGCTTAGTTTTAAACCATTAATTTTTTTTTACCTGCTGTTTGGAGGAGACTCTTAAAACATTGTTAATCTACATATTTTGGTACGAACCTGGTTTTTTTTTGTGCCTCCCTGTTAATTTAGGAAATTTCACCAATGCCAAGTGAGAATGGCAATGAACAGAAACACTAAGACTCAAAAGTAATTATTTATTTTATAAAGTTCTTTTGAAAGGTTAAAGAAACCTAACAAATAGATGATTGAAAAAAAAATCATTAGTATCGTAGCGAACCATACCATTACTGTAGAACACATTATCCATCAGGTATGATCAGTTAACCATCATCTCTGAGCCAAAAATTTGTTATTATGCACCTATAGATCTGTACCAGTATTTAGCACTTGGCTTTTAGTCTCTCCATTAGAGTTAACTTGAGACTTACGATGATTCTTAGGTAATAGAATCACTTGCCTATACAGAAATTGTGGTTTTGATTATGGAAGCGCTTTTTGTAATGCCCATCTGGTTAGCTATCATCCTCAAGTTGAAAATCTGCCGCCATATACACCGGATATACATACCTATAGGTGTATTCCGGCAGTTACACTTGATAGCGAGCTCCTCCACCAGACTTAGCGTGTCCACCATCTTGGGCCACATTGACAATTAACACCAGGTGAGATTGTGGCCATAACGTTAAACCTATATAGAGTAAAAAAAATTAAATGTTTGTAAATATGATGGTCTAATTCACAGGTTGCACGGATCCTATGAGGCCCTTGACGGCGGTTTCACATGCGAGGCCATGGAGGACTTCACCGGCGGTGTCATTGAGATGTACAAAACGTCAGACCTGCCACCTGACTTCTACACCATACTTCTGAAAGCCTACGAGAGAAGCTCGCTTTTGGGAGGCAGTATCATAGTAATGAGATTCCGTAACCAGATCAATAAATACCGCTAATCAAGTTTTTCTTTACAATAGCATGGCAAACTGGCACCACTATACCATATGGCTAGAAAGCATCCATTAATTACATGAGGCGGGGGAGTCAAACCACGCTCAATCTCATGGCACGGGAGGGTGAGCGGATGTTCAGGGCAAATATAACATAATTTTTTTCTCTCAAGAAACATTCTAATATTGCAAGGAACTGAGTTAAACTAAATAATAAAAGAATCTACTTTATTTTAAATTCCATAGACATGTCGGTTCTAATAATTACTCTTAGAGTGAATATTCTTTTACGAAATTGAATAGTTTGTATTTAACTATTTTAATATTTGATTTTGTCACTGTGAGATTAGAGTATGTTACTGGGCTTACGGCATCCATTAGTTAATGTATGCCGTAAGACCAGTACAATAAAAAACATAGAGGACTATTGCACGATCCGCACACCATTAGCGATTGTCCTGTCGTTATTGCCTGTAAGCCTATGTACTGCTGTAAACATACTGGCCTTTTAATTTTTATTTTTTAAAATATTTATTTTGTTACGCTATATTCTTAAGAATCAGTATTTTTGTTTCTTTGTTTACTTACAATTCATTAATCCTGCCACAGTATTTTCATAATATACTTAGTACTGTTATATAGTATTTTCTTGAAAATCATTAATCCTGTTATGATATTTTTTTAGGAATCGTTGTTCGTGTTTCAGTATTTTGTAACAATGATTGTTATTGTATTAAACTTATGATCGAAGATTTACATAATTGAGTGTTATTTGCAGGATCATCCGAATGAACCAGAGGCGAAGAAATCCGAGGGACTGATCTCACGCCACGCGTACTCGGTGACCAGCGTCAAGTACGTGAACTCCGAGGAGGCCCGCAGCAAGAGGATTCCGCTGCTTCGCCTGCGCAACCCCTGGGGGAACGAAGATGAGTGGAATGGGCCCTGGAGTGATAAGTAAGTATACAAAATAAATATATTTAACTACTAGCTAGTACTCCGTAACTTCGATCGCGTTATTCTCTTCAATCACACATGATCGTAATGAACTATCTTAGTAGGTATTTTTTTACGTCATGAGAGCAATATCCATGGCAAAACACATTACTGAATTGAATAAGTTCAAGAACCGTGTCAAACGGGTTTTGATGTCACAAGGGTATTATTATAGGGTAGATAAATATGCGAGCGGTCGTGATGTTTGGAATTGACACTCCTTTCTGTGCATCCGCTAACAACTACTGTAACACGTTAAACTAATATGTAAAAAAGGTATATAAATATGACTTAAAAAAAGATGCAGATCGAGCTTCTTGTTGGTTCTTCTCGATGAGTGCGTTACTTTCCGAACCTATGATAGTTTTGTCGTTTATCGGCGTCTTAGGGCTTAAATTGAATAAAGATTCTTGATTTGATTTAATTTTAAATTTCAAGTCAATAGATGAAGATTTTTTTCTCCCCCATACAAATTTTACCGTCAACTTTCAACTTTATCCAATTAAATTTTCGAAAATTATATTTCATAAAATCGCTTTTTAGAGAACCTTTATGTTACAAATGAGAATTACAGTCCGAATGGTACGTTTTCAGCTTAGATTCGACGTGAATTCGAATCCACCTTCAACGAGCTTGAGCTCTCGGCAAAGGAAAACGTCGTGATGAAAGCATAGCACGATGATAAAGCTTTTTCTAACGCCCCTCTGGGTAACCACCACCCTCAAGTTGAAAATCTGTTGCCAGATACCTATAGATGTGTTCCGATAGTTGCACTTGAGAGCCAGTCCCTCCACAAGTTTAGCGCATCCACCAGAGATCTTAAGATTGTGGCTATAATGCTACAACCGGAACGATAAAAAACAACGTCCTATAGTTTCGTACAGTTCGTATCCTCACCAACACATTTACCGTGAGTTGCCAACTGTCCAGTTCTCCGGAGTGGCGCTTCATCCAGCAGTCGAAGGCTGAGCTCGGCCTGACCTTCGACTATGACGGGGAATTCTGGATGTCCTTCAAGGACTTCGTCAGTCACTTCTCCAGGTTTGTTTCACTTCTTTAACTAATCTAAACGGGTTTAAAAAGCAAATAAAAGTATTCTGAAATAATCTACAAACTGAGATGAAACAAAGTAATCTTGTACTGAAAATAAAACTTAAACTATAATTTTATATAACACTAGTAGCTGTGCCCGCGGTTTCGTTTGCCTGAAACTAAAAAATATTTTATATTTGTCGATGGTCTTCGTAACGTTGTTCAATGCAGCTTTACTTCTATTAGTGGTAGCGTGATGTTATATGTAAACCTGACTGGCAGTTCCTAAGAATAGCGTTTCAAACAAATAAACTCTTTCCGCTAAAATATAGATAATAAATGCGGGTCTAAAACGTGACTCACTTTTTATTAATTACTCGACGTTTCGGCGTGGTTAAGAGACTCACTAGTAAGTGTTATAATAAAATGTGGCATCCCAACGTCTGACTACTTGCAATAGATGTACTTTAGATCAAATTATATACAGCGTGGAAATCTGCAACTTGAATCCCGAGACTCTGGACCCAGAGAAATGTTCGGAGGGCTGCAACAAGAAATGGGAGATGTCCATGTTCGAAGGGGAATGGGTCAGAGGTAAGATTAATATAACATATTAATGCTTTAAGTGTTTATTTTATAAAGTGAATAACTCCTTAAAGTTTAATCTTAAAAGTTCACATAGAACCTTCTAAAATAATGTCGTGGAGAAGTGAAATGAGATCTAACAGTTGTTGTGTATCAAATTAATTGGAAATGGAAAAAAATATATAACAATTTCAACGGTCAAAGTATAAGAAAATATTTGGCAATAAATTGACCAAATTAAGTAGGCTAAAGCTGAGACATAATTTAAATTGTAATTTGGCTGCAAATTGTTAGCGAAATTGCTATAACTTTGCTCTTCCTTAATAATAGGCCCTAATAGTAATTAGAGCGTCAGACTGACTTTATTTTTTTTCTTTAATGAGTGCTTGAACACTAAAATTACCACCTAGATTAACGGTGGCCAACCTTTTTTACAAGAAAGTGCGTAATGAAAAATTCCTACTTCACGGTGCAGTAGGTTCACGTTTTTTAGGTGGGTAGATGAGAGAATAAAAATAGACATAAATTAACGTTACAATAATATAATAAAATGGTTATAGTGCATGGCAAAAGTAAAAATAAATGTTATTTTTAAATTAGTATTTAGGAAATCTTGCAGCGCGTATATTACAGATCAACTGTGTGCGCACTTGCGAGGGGTTGGCCACCTCTGATCTAGATATTGTCCACCATAGAAAGACCTGGCATAAAACCCAACTTATTATCATTATTAGGTCAGTGTAGTTTCGGAATCACTCAGTATATATTACCAATGCATAACAACGGCTACTGTCGATGGATTGCGGGCTTTTAGACAAACGCAGTCGTTTATCTGATTCTTCCCTAAAAAATCTTTCCTAAAATAACTCCAAGGTACAAAGTCTAGAAAGATCGACATAGAACACTATGAATAAGATTGCTGTATTGATAATGATGTATTTTAGTAAAATGATTAGTGAAAAAACCATTTCCCGGGGGTAATAACAAGTAAATTAATGACCTACCAATATTAAAATTGTAATTTTTTCAGGAGTTACAGCTGGTGGGTGCAAGAAATACCCGGAGACCTTCTGGCGAAATCCCCAGTACACGGTGACCCTCAAGGACCCAGATGAAGACGATAACGAGAACATGTGTACTGTGAGTACTTTACCTCATACATAGATGACAAACAGATGAATGAAGAGCTACTTAAAACAGATAACGTTTTTGGAACAAAGATTTATTCAAAAATATGAGATACAATATTACTAATTATTCACATATTTTAAAACTTTATTGTTATTTGTAATTGCCTTGATATAAATGCAAAAAGAACATGTTTTATTTACTATACATTGTGTATTCATAATTTAACCTTTCGATGAGCTGTTTCTTTTGCTTTGCCTATATTATTGCGAAATTAAGTAATACTGTTCCAACTCTATGAATATAGATATACCTAGAATAATTCAAGCAAAGGAAAAATATATCTGACACAGTTATTACTCCCATCAAAGCATTGATATTGGGAAAGTTTATAGAAATCAATATTACAAATATAGCTCTGTATATTGACTCCCACATGAGAACCATCCGACTGTGTTATTTCTTCAAACAGTATGTATTATGATACATATAGATGTATAAGTTTGTTTTTAATATAGTTATTAATTTATAAAATAATATTCCCAGCATAATAGAATAGGAGTTTGCCGCACCTAATCCAGCCAGTCAATAACATCACAAGCACTCTTAAAATAATCATTAAAATAGATATATTAATAACAATCTATATATATGTATATATATATATATATATATATATATATATATATATAAATGAATCTCTATTTTCCTTGGTCATCACATCACGCGTGAACGGAGGGAACAATTTCGCTAACTCTTTATTATTGTGTTAATAATGTTCAGAAAAAGGTTCTTATGAATAAAAAAAATTAAGGAAGTTGACCAGAGTATCAGTAATTTAAGAATATTTAAAAAACTTAACGACAATGTCAATTTTACATAACTAGCTGTCAGTTGTCATAGAGTATTGGAGTAATAAACAATATATTTTTGAAGTGAAAACATTTTTATTTTGTATTGAATAAGACCAGTGACAGACTTACAATTTTGCCTATAAAAAAAACCGGGCACGTTTATTATGAAATCTGCCCTTGTTGAATTTTCGTAAACTTCAAACTACAGTAACCATAAACAACAAACATAAATTAACACCTAGACACTAAAAAAATATTTGTGAATTATAAAAATAATTGTCATATCTGGGCTTAGAAACCAGAACACTTCGGCGGTGCGTTAACAGCGAGGCGACTGCCTAAGCCCCTAGACCAACCGTGTAGTCACCTTGATATTCGCCACCACACCACATGGTCAGTGACGAGGCCTAAGCTGGTGAGTACACTAAGCCTAGGTCAAGGACTGTTTCTCAAGTGCAACTGCCGGAACACAGTTATAGGTATTTGACGGCAGATTTTCACCTTGAGGGAAAAGAGAAAAAGCCACCAGCCTAGCAGTAGGCTATGATTTCATCACTATATTTTGATCCGTATTTGTTTCCGTTGATGCAATATCGTTGACACCATGTAAACAATCATTGCTAACGTTTTTCCCAGATAATAGTAGCGCTGTTGCAAAAGAACCGTCGTTCGCAGCAGCACCTGGGGCTGGAAAACCTCTTCATCGGGTTCGCGGTGTACCGGCTGCCAGACAACGGGGACGTCCCCAAACCTCTCGATGCGAACTTCTTCAAGGACAACGACTGCGTCGCCAAGTCCGGGCCCTTCAACAACCACAGGGAGGTCAGCGCTAGGTGAGCACTATCCTGTTTACCTCCTCCTCTTCTGTTCCTTATTGCATACTTCTGAATTATAAAAAGTGAGAGTTTTCTTAGGGACCCCTCATAAAAAAATGTGAGCTTTCCAGACCACCTCCAGGCCTTCGTCACGATATGTCATATTTTCCGCGACCCCCTATCAATATTACGTCAAAAATGATAGAATAGGTTGAACGCTCGTATACAAGTGGAACAAAAAAACCACCGTCGAGAGCGTTATTAACATTAAGTGGAACATAGCCTGAAAGTGTAAATCGTTTGTGTTTCATAATTCATGGCGGCTTCTTTTTAATATTCTTTCTCTTTCTCGATTTTGGCTCTAGGTTCTTCTTTCTTTTGATCCCTTCCTCTTATTGCATAACCTCTACCTTCATATAGAGTGACAGACGTTACAATAAACCATCATTTCTTACTTTTCACTCTTGAATGTAGATTCTTCTACTCTTTTATTCTCATTATCTTTCTACCTTGTCTACCTTCCCTATCTTTATATAGAGAGACAGAGGTTAGTAATAAACCATAATTTCTCACTGTTCTTCTGTTTCCAGATTCAAGCTCAAACCGGGCCAGTACGTGATAGTACCTTCGACTTTCTATCCTGATAATGAAGGCGAGTTCCTCGTCCGCGTCTTCTCTGAAAAGGACAACAACATGGCGTCAGTTTTAATTCATTTTGTTATATTTGAAGCGATGATAACTCAGTTGCAAGTGCGGACGGACGCCGTGTTGGGTTAACGTGAGATCTAATCCACCTGCATTGAACTTAAGCTTAAAGAAAACATCGTGATGAAACCATAGCATGGTGGTAGCAACTGATTAGCTACCATAGTCAAGTTGAAAATCTTCTGCCAAACATCTAAAAGTACGGTAGCTGACCTTGGGGGCCAGTCTCTAGTCTAAGCTTAGCGTGTAGAACATCTTAAGCCACATCGTCACGTAACATCAAGTAGCGTAATACTAAACCTATAATGTATAAGAAAAACAGTAATTCGTTTGTTATAAAATTTTAACAATAATTATCAGTCCTGGATAACCGGAATTCGGTATCTTGACTCTGCCCTCCCAGTACATTCTTGACATTGTAATGTAAGTCCGCAAAAACTTGGATAAGCAGGACTGTGTTAAAGAACTGCATGACGGAAATACTAAAAATCATGACAAGCTGGTCTACCCATATTTTAGGCCTAATAACACCAGTAAAAGTTTTTTAGCAAACAGTATTAGGTTTTACATCAAAGTTCCAGAGCACATTACCGATATGTCGTAGAGTTAGTTCGAGCACCATGTCAAGCGGGTTTTGATGTCAAAAGGCTTTTATAGGATGGATCAATATGTAAACGATGGTGATGTCTGAAATAAATAGCCCTCTCGGTGCAACGCTAAAACCTACTTTAAATGTATTAAATTTTATCTCTTTTAAGTATATATCTAATAAACAAAAACCAGATTGAGTTTCTTGTCGGTTCTTCTCCATGGCTGGATTATTTTCCGATCCGGTGGTAGTTTTGACGTTCATAAGCGCCTTCCCAGAGCCTAAATTGAATAAAGTTTTTTGATTTCATTTGGATTGACTTTTTCTTTAGTAACTTATATGTCGATCTATAATAATAATTGTAGTCATCTTAAATTTTATCAAAGTGGGTTTTGGAGTTTTAAAATGGTATGTACGAGGAAATAGACAAATGTACAAAATAAACTTTGAACCAAATTTTTCCAAACAAATTATATATTTTTTTACAGTTTTAGCTCAGTTACTGTTTTTTTAAATGTATGGACAAATGTTCATGTTTTAATTTATTTTTCCAGTGAGAATGACGAGGAAATCGGAATGGGCGACGTCGATGATAGGGTAAGCAGAAATAACATACCAATTATATAATATAAATTACTCGATTATACGCGCGGTTTCGCTAGCATTAATATTGACTTGGTCAAACAAATTGGATGACGCAATAAAAAGTTTCATACAAAGTTTGTCCCTCTCTTTACTCCACTTCCAATAAGGTTTTTGCGAGACCAGAATTCATCACACTCGATTCAGTGGTTAAGCTGTGAAAGCGTAATAAACAAACTCACTTTCACATTTATAATATTAGGAAGTACTACATTTTTGAATCATTAAAACACGATAATAACGAAAAAACAAACAGTATAATTGACTAGAACTTTGATTTTGACGTCGAATGGCTTTTGGACCAGTCAAGGCAGCAAAAAATTACAAGGTACCTTTTTTGCAGAGCGTTAATTTTTATATAAGAATAACATGTCAAAAATAAAGTGAACAGATAAAAAAAAAACCAGATGAAAGAAGGCAGATATTTTTTTGTTGTGTCATATATTTTGAATCTGTGATCATTTATATAAGTTCATAATTTAAATTGAATACTATAAATTAAAAAATTGTTGTAAATTAAATCCTTCGCATGATTAATAAAATAATTTACAAAAGGATTAATACCGTGTTCTTAGAATAATTATTCTAAGACCATGTTGATAAAACGTTTTCGAAAATGAAAAGTTATTTTGAAACAAAATTGTAAATCAGATTAACGATTACTGTAGGTAAACCAGAAAATATTTCTCTCGCATATTATATTATTTTAAGATTAATAACATAGCTAGCGCACGCTAGAGAGGTTTTTCGAAAGGATATCTTTTCCAGTTTTTATAACTTTTTTCAATACTACTTTGCTCCTATTAGATGTAGCGTGATGTTAAATTACCTAAAGCCTCACTCAATCATTACTCTATCAAAAACATTTTTTTTTTCACATTCAATTGTTAGTTTCTAAGATAAGTGCGTTCAAACTAACAAACTTTTCCGTTTTTTTATATTAGTATAGATTACTATCATTCCAATGAAATATCAAACATAACATATTTCACATAGAGGTCAAAGTACGTTGCGGAAAGGAACTATATATATAAAAAAAATTTTAGGAATTAGAAGTGATTGACAAATAAAAAAGAACAATTCAAATAACCAAATAAATTAATTAAGACGCAGACACACCCAGTGTCGATTCCTACCACTTTACCGATCGGCGACCAAATGGCAAATGTGCTTGAGCACAAGCGTTTTTATAGGCGGTGGTGGGGATCGACACTGTTTACAACAGTGCAAAAAAAGTTTTAGCTTATACGGCCTCTCCTGATCGTGCACCGTCCTCGGCTGCACTGGGACCTCTTCTTCAGGGGGGCAGGTAGGTATGGTGACTCTTTGTGCACTGTCTTCGCCCGTAACATCTGAAGCACCTGAAGGGGTTGTGGGAGCATCTGAGGCTTCCCTGACATCGTCCTCACAATCTTTTGTGGAAAACAAGTACTTTATTTACTTACGAAATGGTACAGCGTTGCCTGTTCTATCATTCATCACACATTCAAGGCCCTCAAACAAAAGTTAGTCTTTCATAACAGAGATAAAGGCACTCGGCTTTCAAAAATATGCATACATCATCTGACAAAAGTCTCTTTCAACCTCATACTTTGAACTTGCAAGTTCCCACGTTAAAAACGTGAACCAGGACAGCGCCTGCCAGGACTACGCTTGAAACGCGTTCATAGAACACGTATACCGGAACAGAGCCCACCAGGACTGCGCCTGAAACGCGTTCATAGAACACGTATACCGGGACAACACCCACCAAGACTGCGCCGGGCTAGCCCTCTTTCTCGCGCTCGCACACATCAGTCGTACAACTGTAATACATAAACACATCAAAAGTCCAGTTTTGAACTCTCTCTCAAAGAATGCCGCGCAGCTCTCAGGACACCATTCGCCTTTCCAGGGTACTTGGGCTGCAGCTTGAGTTGTCTTGCCCTTGGCACCACTCAGCAACTTTAGCTCGTACCGGTCGCTCGGCAGCACCTTTATAACACGGTATGGTACTCTCATGCCAGCATCAAGCTTTTCCGTTGATTGAAAGTACTTTAACACGAACACCTGATCGTTGATCTGAAACAGTCTTGGCGGGTGTCTCTGACGATTTGTTCGCGCATCTTGAGTGCGACGGTTTCTGTCAAGTGATGCCTCAGCAGAACTCCTACTGAGTTCTCTAATGGCTTCTCGGTTGGGGCTGGTGTTCTCGATGGCACCAGTGCACGGATCACAGGAGTGGCCGCGTTTGTACCAACTAATAAATACAAAGCTGAATACTGTGTAGTTTTCTGTTTTGTGACATTTAAAACTAACCGAAGTTTACATAAGGCGTCAGACCAAGTAGATTTCTTATTGTTACTTTCAATGCGAATCACATTCAAAACTGTTCTTACATAGCGCTCGGCCTGCCCATTAGAATGGTGCATTTCGGGCGTTATGTAATGGATGTTACAACCCATTTCGGCCAACCAAGTAGTAAAAGCTGATGCTTCAAACATACGACCACGGTCGTAAATTATTAGCTTAGGAGCCCCAAATAAGGATATTGCGTTATTGAAAACTCGTTTTAGTTCGTCCGAATCTTGCCTGTACATAGGCTTAAGTAAACAGAATTTGGTAAAAGAGTCAACTAAAACAAGGACGAATTTATACCCGTTAGAGACCTAATATGTCAACGTGAATTGTGTTGAAAGGGTCGTCTGATTTTTCCCAGGACGTAATGGGCTGAAGAGGGGCTCTCGGGATACGTTTCTTGGAAATGCAGATTAAACAATGGGAAGTATACTTTTGAACAAATTGCTAAAGGCCGGGAAACCAAAAATGTTTTAGGATTAGATCGTGAGTTTTATCAGCCCCAATGTGCTCATGCTCGTCGTGAAACACACGCAATAAACTGAGTCTATGTCCCTTTGGTATATAACATAGTAAACGCGATTCTGCTCAGGCCCCCATACAAATTTGACGTCTTTCTTTGTTAGACGAGATATGCATGCGGTTTTTGTTGCATAACCTTCAATATACCGTCTGAAATATCCTGTCAAACCTAGGAACTGGCGAACCTGTCTGACGTTGGTAGGAGTCGGTGCGTTGACTAAAGCCTCGATCTTAAGTGGGCTCGGCCTCATCTGACCGTGACTAATAATGCGACCTAGGTATTCCACTTTAGTGGTGAGGAATGAGCACTTTTGGACATTTATAGAGAATCCCGCTTCCGTCAAAGTTTTCAAAACATCATGCAGCAGAGAAATGCCCTCATCAACAGTCATGCTAATAATCAGAACGTCGCCTATATAGACAAAAACGTTACCGGCAAGTATGTATTTACGCAAAGTATTGTTAATTATACGCTGGTAAACGGTAGGAGAGTTGCACAAACCATATGGCATTTTTAAGTACTCATAATGAGCTTCAAGAGTGACGAAACCGGTTTTGTGGATTGAGGCCTCATCGATGGGAATTTGGTGGAACCCTGATGCCATATCCAAAGAGGTAAAGAACTTTGAGCACCCAAGCCGATCAAAGTGGTCCACGATTAAGGGTAAGGGATACCTATCCCTGACAGTAATGCGATTTAGAGCACGGAAGTCCACGCACATTCTGTCCGAGCCATTCTTCTCTCCCTCCAATAAAGGCCGACAACGCACCTGCGATTCCCCTGGTGTTGTGGGTGTCCATGAGTGGGGTGATTACTTAGAATCAGGTAACACGCTAGCTCAGTTGCCCCCTATTCCATCAAAAAAGAACCATTATCCTTACTAATATTATAAATGCGGATGTGAGTTTCTTTGTTACGCTTTCATGCCTAAACCGCTGAATCGATTATAATGAATTTTGGTATAGAGATAAATAGGACTTTGGAAACGGCGATACGCTATTTTTCCTCAGGAAAACCTTATCGGAAGTGGGATATAGAGAGGGTTAAAGTTTTTATGAAACATTTTATTGCGTCATCCGATTAGTTTTTTTTTTTTTAATACTTAAGGTTTAGTGTTATGGCCATAATCTCATCTGATCTTAAGTAAGGATACGGCCCAATTTAGCAGACACAATAAACCTGTGGAGGAATTGACTCTCAAGTGCAAATACCTGAACACACCTTAACAAGAGTGAAACCACACGTAAAGTTATATAAAGAGAAGTGTAAAACATATAAATGAAATATACCGTCTTGATTACATACATAGATATAACACCAGATACAATGTCGACACTTTGTTGTGCAAAACTAAATAAAAAATTCAAAGCAGTCATGAGGACTGGCGGCAGAAGTGAAAACTTAAAACTATAAACAAACAGTTATTATTTTTGGTTATCCAAATTAACTGTTTGATCTTAAATTAAAACTTGTAAATTAAAACTATTTACAAGTGCAATACGTTATACTAATAGGAACAGATATAGTGTGTACGTTAAAACGTTACGTGACCATGTCGATGACGATTCATCTGAATTTACTTCTTATCTAAACCGCGCTATAGAAATTTTCACTTCAAAAATCTTCCTTCTGTTTGAAGGTGAAAGACATAGCATCGAACCCGGAACCGGTAGATCCGATCCGCGATTTCTTCAACCACCTCGCAGGCGACGACGGAGAGGTGGACTGCCAGGAGCTCAAAGAGATCCTCGACTACGCCACGAAGGAGGGTATGTCACTAATTACTTGTTATTACCCCCGAGAAATAGTTTTTCTCTTAAAATTTCACAAAAATATATCATTATCTATACAACAATGTTTTTCACAGTCTTCTATGTCAATCTTTCTAAACTTCATACCTGGTCATAAATATGGCGGTTTTTAATTAAATAAATTTTTGGAAAATTAAATTAGGTGTTTAAAAAATAATAAGAATTTATGTTGAACTAAGGTTGAAAACCTTTGTCGTAATTATTGGCCTAAATTGATTTGATTTTTTTTAGTTTAAATATCAATAACCGGATTAAATGGTTCTTATTAACTGAGGTATTTCGTTAAATAAAAAAATAAGGAAAAAATATATTACAATGTTTGAAAAATTAACGTGACGTTGCTAGAGTTAATATACATAACTTTTTTTATTTAAAAACATTTTCTTTTTTTTTATTAATATTTTCCACCTATAAAAGAAGTAATTAAAACGCACTAACACAATTATATACAATGATATAAAATAACAAGATAAGTGTCGCTATTTGCAGATGGTATAATAGTACTCTGTTAAAACATTTTACCGTATGTAGACTGATATATAAATGGTACATACATAGCTTACATATATAAATATAAATGTTACATATTTAAACTTTCGCATATTGTATGCATTATATAATATAGAAATTAAATACGGATCTAAAAGGCGACTTACTTTTTAATAAAGTAAGTCTTAGACCCGTATTTAATTTCTACAATAAATCTATATGTAAATCTAAGGGCAGCGCATTATAAGTTATAAAACTGCGAATAATAAAAGCGGTTTTCTGTGGTTGTTACTAGCCAACGGATATGTCGTAAATATAAATATTTATTATATTAATTGTCGTACTGTTATTATGAGAATTTTTAAAACGTGAATAATAGATAATAATAAAATATATTTATTGTTAATATATTATATTTACTACGATAGAAAATATTTGTTTATAATCAATAGTACTCTGTGCGCTCTGCACGCCACCTGCAAGGAGTTTGGCGTCGACCTGCAGCAAATATTTGGTGAAGGTCGCGTGAACTAAATTAGACAATAGCAATTTAACGAACACCTTATATTGAGTATAAAATGGTTGTTTGTGACTTAACACTAGTCAACCTTCAAAATCTTCGTACCCCAAAATGTGGAAGCGTGCTATGAGGTAATGCGGAGGGTACAAAGATTGATCGCCGTAAGTGCCTCTCAAATACGGATAATGTACATGAACTTATATCAAGGTACTTACCCGTAGGAATGTGTTCGCTCAGCCACTCGAATACGGTGCGAGTAGGTAGAATGTATAGTATGTCACGGGTAGTGTTAATGTATGAAATCGTGAGTTACCTACCACACCGCAAATACAATTTATCAGTAAAGCGGGTGCACTAATATTACACAATGATTTTCAAAATAAGTGATACGCCGCGTGTCCGCGCGGTAAGGACAACAACACCACAGACCTTGAAGACTCGACCGTATCTAGAGGATAACTAAAACTTTAGAATCGTATATCAGTCATTAAATGTATAGAATAAAGAGAGACATTGCGATGTCGCAAAGAAAATCGATTATAACTTATTGTGACTGCTATCATCTGTGAATTAGAGAAATTTTATGAGTGTAATTTTAATTTTAGTGTCGCATTGTTCGTAACACTTTTTCAGTTTTAGGAAGTTTAAGAAATACATGCGTTTTAATGTTGGTTATTATTATTTTTTAGATTTGAAAGGCGAAGGTTTCTCAAAGGATGTGTGCCGCAGCATGATCGCAATGCTCGATAAGGACGACTCCGGCGGTCTCGGGTTCGATGAGTTCAAGTCGCTCTGGATTGATCTGCGCAATTGGCAGGTAAACTCATGCATACCCGCACTAGCTGTGCCCGCGACTTCGTTTGCGTGGAACTAGAAATTATTTAATCGTTATTGCCTGTTTTTGTAACATTTTTCAATACAGCTTTGCTCCTATTAGTGATAATAAGATGTTAACTAGCCTAAAGCCTTTCTCAATGACTGCTCTGTCAAAAACAAAAATATTTTTTGAGTACCGACGGGTAAGATGTAGTAGTACGTCTGCGCCTTCAAACAAACAAACAAAAATTATCGCTTTGTAATATGAATGTAGATGAAGAATATGAATTAATTATAGAAAAGATATAATTGTAAACCAACTGAAGTCAAGTGATTTACGTATTTTGTTAAATAAAGTATCATTAATAGGAGTCACCAGTCTAAATAAAATTGTATTTGTGCTTAGGCCGTGTTCCGGCTGTACGACGTGGAGAGACGCGGCGCCATACCCGCGCACGCACTGCGCGACGCGCTGCACTCCGCTGGGTACACCGTCAACGCGCACGTACTCAACGTGCTCGCTCACAGGTACTGCACCCACACACACACACATATGTACCCACCCACACACACATTAATACATTCATACCCTATCCCATACTTTAGACTCAGTAAGGCTTGTAACAGTTTTTTAAATAATAATTTGAGTTTTTACAACAAAGTGCCAAAGCACATTAAAGATTTTCCGGACAGTAAATTCAAGCACCATGTTAAGCGAATTGTAAGTGAAAAGTCTATTAACAGGTAGATCAATTTGTGAACAATGGTGATGTCTGTAATTAACATCCCTCTCTGTGTATTCGCTACTAACTATTGTAAATGCATACATTAAAGTATTATTTAAAAAAATGTATATAAAAAATATAACTAGGTCTTTACTTCCTTACAGGATCTGCCTGCACCAGTTAATTTAAGATAACCTGCTTTATTTCGGTTTAAATTATATATAATAACGATAAATAAAAACAAATATAATGCTTCTTGATTGATATTTATTATACGAATATTTTAATAATACATATTATCGAGAAGAGTTGACAGTCAACTCTGATCTCATTAAAATGCTTTCTCATACTAAAATAAGTAATGTTTATTTCATTTTTTTTTCTTAATTTAAATTTAGCATTTTGAATATAATATTATTTGAAATATATGTAATTAACATTAACAGATACGGTTCTTCAGATGGTTATATACAGTTCGATGACTTCATAATGTGCGCTGTGCGACTCAAGACCATGATCGGTGAGTGTTTTTTCTTAAAAAACCTTATAATGAAACTCTTAAATGTTTTTATCTTTTTCATCTTCCTTAATAGAGAATTAAAAACTATGTTATTTAAACAATTAATTTTTACTGCTTGTTATTCGAATTTGATTTATAAAACGCTGTACTAGAATATAGCAAACGCCATGTTTTTTTGTAATATAAATTTGAGATGCAGTGCCCGTAAGGCACTCCAGGGGGCAGAGTAAGTCAGGCACGGGCCCGGGGCATCAAAATTTGATATGATTTAGAAATTATAGTAAAATTTACCAACAAAAATAAAATTTGCATATCACCGCCTTCGTTGGGAAAAATATTGTAACATATTAAATTAACACTATATTAAAAATTCTAAAGGGCGCTGCTTGAACTTAATTGAATTTTCGGTGATATCGATTTATATTCACTGATATCGATATACATTTACTGATCTCTGAATATATATTTATTATATATTTTTTGTATTTAATAAATCAATCAAAACTTTGCTTAGAAGGCTTTTGGCTATTTAACATCACACTACTACAATTAGCAAAACTGTAGTAAAAAAAGTTCCAAAAACGAGCAAAATTATTATTAAAGTTGGCTGACACAGGACACCTGACATATATGAAATATATAGTCACTAATACAATTTAGAATCAACTAGCTATGTCGCGACTTCGTTCGGCTGAAACCCAAATTGTTTAATAATATTTGACCGTTTTGTAATTTTTTTCAATACAGCTTTGCTGCTATTAGTAGTAGCGTGACATTAAAAGCCTAGTTAAATGTGCCTATTTATTTTTTAATCCGACTGGTGGTTCCTAAGATTTGCGCGTCAGACAAACTTTTCTGCTTTATAACATTTACAAAGATAAAAAAAATAAGGAGTATAAAAAGTAGTTTCCTTCATAAAAGAGCGTATTAGCTGTGAGTGATAAAGTAGAAGACGATAATTTATTTTACTGCCATGGCGCGGCAATATATAATATAATAAAAAAATTAGGAAACATTTTTAATTGGTCATATAACAGGATTTAAATAATAATACAATGAAATACAGCAAACAACGAACCATTCGAAAATCTCGAGCGCGAACTGCAAGGAACGTCTGAGCGAGTGTTGCCAGCCGCACCGCACATCTCTCTACTACGTGTAAAAACATAAATATTCAAAATAAAACTTCCTTGCAACACATTCTTAGTTCTGAAACTATTCTAGATTCATACTAAATTTTTTCTCACACTTATTTCGTATAATTGATTATCGATATACATAATCGATTTTCTTTAAATTACTATGAGTCTTTATTATTTTGTTCTAAACGTTGTCTGCTATAGTATTGATTTCATGCATAGTCTATTCTATTTAAATTGTAAACAACTACTATGGGCTTCACTTTGGACAGTTTACAAGTACGGATTGGACAGATCATGACGATATCTCAATTCTAAAATCGACATTAAAAAGCACCGACACTTCGTAAACGGTCCAGGTTACGCACTAACACGCTTACTAAATTTCATTTCCCAACGGTTTTGTTGTGTTTTTTGATTAACTATAGGTTTTAATTTCCAGATATCTTTAAGTTGAGATCTTCCGGAAGAGAATACGCGACTTTCTCCCTCGAGGAATGGTTAAATCGCACAGTCAATGCATAGATGTTGTTCATACGCCTTATTTAATATAAGTTTTAGGCTTAAATTGTCAGGGTGCCTTACTTTGAAGTAATCAAATCGATTAAACAAACCAAAACACTATCTTTTTAAATTAATCAAATCAACTTTTGGGTATAGTCGAAGTTAAATTTACTCGCAATCCCTGGCAAGAAACTGGTATATTTTGGAAATATAATAAATATATTTAAAAAACAACATAAATCACTTTGTCTTTCGAATCAATTTTATATTATTATAATATTTAACATTGGGTTGCGGATATATTAGTGCTCTAAACAGGCGAACATGGGGTTTTATGTTGTCGACCATCTTAAAACTCTTCGTCATTTCGATAATACACGCATGAATTTGAAATATTTCTATCATTGTCTATTGAATATTTTTTGTAGAAGACGAAACTATCTTTAATATTCTTTTGAACATAACTACCGAAAATGGCGTTATACATAAAACTAAATAAAATATTCTGCAAGCCAGTATATTCTTCTTAATAATAATTAAGAAAAATGATGGCTCTCAAAATCGTGATACGTTACAAATTAATTCAATTAACTGATTTAGAATTATTTAAATACGGGTATAATAATAACAAATTGTTGTAACAAAATATTACGTATAATCATAGTAAAAAAATGTAATTTTTCAAATTAAATAAACTATATAACATTGTATGTACTTATCTGTCAGTTTATAACTTACTTGTAAGAAAAACTAAGTTTCTTTGTATTTCCTTATATCCACCGAATGTTTCATGCTGAATGTTCACGTTTGTTCGACTTCTTATTTAGTTACTGTGCATTTTTCTTTTTTCGCAATTATTTTTATAACATTTTGTATTTATGAAAGATCTGAAATATATAATGTTTTATTAACTATCTTGTGTTTTTATTTAAGTTGTCTAATGAACTTAATTACATATGGATTTCGTTTTTTAGAGTTACTAAAGCTAAGCCTTTTACTGTCGGCTGTGAATTAGTGATTAGTGTTGTATTTTAAAACTTTTTAAATACTCTCAGTATCGTACTTATAGGATATTAAAAAATAGCAAACTGCTATGGCATGCACCGCGGATGATATTACAACGTTGATATTTACCAAGTGGGCAATACATTGCCTCGCATTAAGCAAGCGATCTAAACATCTACTATTTCCTCAAATATCTACCGAGAGCGGGATCACATTACATTGTATTGTGATAAGATAGCATATTACAAATAATGACATGAGAGTGTGTTAGCCTTAAGGGCTTTGACAGCTTCACCGAACTTTTTGGGCCTAGTGCTGAGGGAACTCAGGTCTGAGGCAGCTAACGCAAGGGTGCCAGGATGGTTGAACCTCGGCTTCGGCTGCTGCCGGAAAGTGAACAACGATTCGCTATCCTAACTAACCGACCTTATTGGACAAGCCGCGCAAGGGCCGCGGGGGTAGTCCCTTACAGAACCGTGTACTTAACGTGTGGATGTGCATGAATGGTATGCGGTGTGATGATGTAGTTTCAGTGATGTAAAGTGTCACTGTATCGCGCGAGCAGAGTCATTCGAGGGCTCCTATCCGGAGGATCGAATCTAGATTCGAAAGTAGCCCTTGTGCGTGCATTATAAGATCTATTTTTATTCATTAGACATGTTCAAAATTATCCACAGTTGGAAATTGTAATATAACCGTGGTGCATGCCCATGTCTAATGAATAGATATTATGCAGCTCGCACGAGGGCAATTTTACATATATTCATATTTGACATTGCTCACAGTCGTTGTTTCGGGCGATGGTTGATGTTAAAGTTTGATAGTTGATATAAAAAGTTAATATGTACTTTGTGGAAATATGATATCATAGGGCATTTACTTTCAGTGCAATGTTTACCACATGTCCAGATATAACTAACGACCATATACGCATTCAAATATAATGCTTAAAAACGCTTAAATAAGAACTAGATCAATTTTAGAACGCCTCCATTTGGCAAGTCTGTCTATTGAAAATTCTATGGCCTGATCTATAAAATTCGATGATGTTATTGATAGTTTAGATTGACAGATTAGAGAACCTCAGATTTTAATATTATATCTATGCTTTTGAAAATTAAATCTATTAGACATATATATTTAATGTAAATGAAATATACACAATATTTGTTATACTTTTGGGTACCTACTTCAGCGATTTATTAAAAATTCAATTATAAAATGACGATTTGACTGAGGCCACATGCTATGATAGAGCCTGAAATGCTATCTTAGTTCTACCACTGAACATTCCCTTCATCTTGGGGATTTAGTTTTAGGATATTCGTCGTTATTTTTAAACAAGATCCCATAAGCGACAATTCCACTTTTTATAGAATAACTTTTTCATTCCTAATTAAAAAGTATTTATGATATTTAAAAAAAATACGACTGGTTCATAATTAATCACTAATCTATTAAATTAGTGGCTATCAACATACTGCTTCAGATTTACAACGATACTTTTTAGGAGGTTATATAAAATATTTTTTGATGTTTATGACGTTTTTCCTGAAAGGACTCGAAATATACAAAAAAGAAAGAAAACTTTGCTAGATACACTGTAGTTTATTTACAAACAATGTGTTGAATGATATATTTTATTTGTTTTGTTGCACCAAACAAGTATAGTTTCTTAGATTCCCACATAAGTACACACTCTCGATTCTCATATAAGATAATTATTCTTACGAGTTACAATTAATATTTTATAGCATCAAGGGCATTTTATACCTTAGCTTCATTAGAAAATTGGTAAAATGAGTATAATAGAGAATTTGTCCAAAAGTGAAGATTATTATTATAGTGACATATGCATATGCATATTATATATTATATATATATTATACATTCAACCTGCTCGGAAGTGGAATATGGTTAACAATGTGCCTATCTGAAAAAATGCTACATTCACATTAATTTGACATGTATTATTCTTGCATTAAAAAAAACTTGAAACGTATAACGTGTATAACGTGAAATATACAAAAAAAAAAATAGTTTTAATGCTCAAATACGATACTTTTAAAAGCGGATTGTTATATCTGTGTACAACCAAAAAAGTTAAAGTCCTATGTAAATCTAATATAATTTTTGGCCTAAAGGACTTGTTTCCAGTCACCTAAGTAAATAAAGAAATAGTCATACAAATCTATTATTCTTATTTTGAAGCATTTTGAACGCGGAATATTATTAAATAATAATGATTATTATTCTGTGATTTTCGGTTAGGTTAGGTTAATATCTGTTTTAGGAAATATCGGATATTTTGATCAAATACTCAACTTATTGTAATTAAACAATCTATTGTTTTTGCATACTATAGTACGATGACAATTATAATTGTTAGCGGTTTGTCTCCTAAGGTAAATGCAGTTTATTTACAATTTAGTAATTTCTGCAGAACTTCAGTTTTGTTCTCGTTTCTCGTAACAAGTTAATATTTAAGTTATTACTTTTACATTACCTACATATTGAACGGGACGAATGTAATAAACCACATTTTCTTTAGTTACCCTAACCTGCGTTTTTTTCTGTATGATTTACTTTCTCCAAGTCTTCATCGGGCCACTTGCATGTAAACTCTGCTTATCCTCGCCATATCCCCATTTCCTAAATTCATTGGTACATACATTTCTATGAATGATATTAAAATGCACCTAATTCACATCTATAGAAAATTTCTTTTTTCGTGCCAAATGTGCCAATGATGTTATTCTTTATTGGCATATTAATTGTTGATGTGTATTGTCATTAGCCTTTTCGTATTGCTTTAGTATCCGGCCATATGATTTTCATTGTAATTTTAATTGGTATAGGTAGGTAATAGGCCACTGAAGTAAATACTAGTAGGAGGATTAGAAGATTAAATAAATAAAGCGCTGACCTAAATTCTGTTTAAGTAAACGATCTAGTTATTTAAATCATTTAAATCAAAAGATTTAGTGATTTAAAAGAGTGATATAAATCATTCAAATCAAAAGATTTAGTTTCCAATAAAAGATTTATTTTTAGCATCTTTACTGAGTGCCTACTCACTGTTTTTACACCAACTAATCCCTTTTTGATTGGTTGGTAGCCTGTTTGCGGGGTTCGCCGTATTTGTTATAACAACTTAATTATTGACCAGTGAAAGTGAGCCGCTGAAAGCTGTCTCATATCTGTCAATATAGAGTTTACATTATACTAGGGTTTTACAGTATATAAATGTGTTTAGTTGCTGTCCTGTCATGCAATAAAGCATTGGGTAGTCGGGTACCAGCTGTGTCAACACACAGTCCTGGCCCTATTCCTTAACCGTTTCTAGATCATAAGGTAGTAGAGAAGAGGTTTTGGTGTTATAGAGAAGGTAACAAAACATTTTTTGAGATTTGGAGGTTTTCAACTTATCAAGGTTCAACTTAACAAGGCCTTACAGTTGTTATCGGGAGTTGATTTGAGTTATGGATTTATTTGTAAATATTACCATTTAGGTAATACAGTTGAAGAGTTAATTCTGCATAAGAATTCAAATAATAGAGATTGATTTTAAAAGTGAGGCAAAGTGGGATTAAATTTCAGTGCCCTTTCACATCATAAATGATATTTTAATTAAATTATATTTTTAATATATGTCAGGTAGCTAGCACCCATAAGTTCAAAATTTATGATAACACACTTCTAGAAAGTTCCAGTAGTTGCAATTAAGGACCAGTTATCCTGACAGGCTTCACATCCCAATCTAACATGAGTTGAGATTGTGGATAAACATTGAAAATCTATAGATGATGAATAATTGTATACCTACTTTGTAGATATCTCTCATGATGCTTGTAAAACGGCTTGCAAAAGTAATCAAAGGCAACTTTGAGGCTTTGGCATTTGCAAATGAAACCTATAAAAAAAAGGATTGCTATATACGTTTGTCTCCACATTTGGATGTTGCACAAGTTATTGAAAATATAAACCAAACAAACTTTGGTTATTTCCAACTCGAAGCATATATACCAGACCATGTACCTGAGGTTAGTATTATGTTTTCATTATATGCATAGTGTTTTATGTTTTATTAGCTGACCAGGTGAACTTCATATCACCTAAAATCGATATTATTTATTCTCGCTAAAACTCAAAAATGTTTGACCCAATTCTATTTTTTTTACATTTTGATTAGCTATAATCAATCCTAATCAAGCTTCCAGTTTCAATTAGTTAACATCAATAGAACTGGCTATGTCTAATATTGTATTATTTTAATTTTATGATATTTAAATATAGGTGGATTTGAACCCATATCCCTTAACGCGGCGACCATACACACTACCACCTGAGCTATCATCGCGTCGTTACTTTTGATATTGTGAGCTTAAAAAAAATGGTTGGTTTTTTTACAAACATGACCGGACAATACGAATTCAATAATAAAATAATCATTCAATTTAGTACAGTCGTACGGAAGTTATTTCGTCAATTTATTCCAATACAATACTATTAATTCAATACAATCAATTATAATTCATTCATTCAATACAATACGTTTATTCATGAAACAAAAACTAAGTACTACTCCAAGGCGCCTAATTTTTTCGTATATAAGTTATCTACTTTGATTTTGTACATTTTACGTGATCCATGCACAGACAAACAGACACAAATTGCAAAAATACCAAAAGATCTGTTGGTTACCCTTTAACATCCTGGCTAGTTTTTGTTTATTATTTATTTATTATTAATTTGCTATTAATTACTATTTCATATATCTATTTCTAATTTAAAATATATTTTTGTAATAATTATAAACTAATATAGGAATAATTTTAAAATCAAACTGTCTCTTGTCACCAGCATGTATTTTCTTCTAAACCTAGACAAATGCCCAAGAAGATGAGACGAAAACTTCACATTCCAGTTGAGGGAATACCCTCAGGGGTGAGTTATTATTTATAATTTAAATTATTATATATCTAATCGAAAATTGAATGATATGTATAAATGTAGCCTTATTTTTGGAAACTGTTATACATTTCACACATTAACAAAATGATCAAAAAACCCGAAAAATTCGGTTACGGTACGATATTAGGCTCTAGCGAATGAGTTGCTCAAAACAACGAACCACTCAATTGCGCATGACTCAAATACCAGAAATATATTCGCTGACGTGAATCACTTAAAGAAATTAGCAGTTCATATGGGATGACTTGAGCTTACCACTTGTTTGTTCTTCTCTTCATTTACTGATCGTATAATCTTTTAGGTCTTACGAATGACACACCAAAATATACTGGCGGAGATGCAGTACAAGTATCCAGGTCTAGCACAGTTGATAAAGATGACGGACTCTGAACTCTATAAAGCATTATCGAAGGTAAATAACGTGTTATAATTATTTATTGATTTGTATTTTTAAAACAAGACAGATGGAGACAAGACAATTGAAAATGTAAGATTACGCGGATATAGTCTGTACACGACATGCGATTATGACTTTTTCATTGTATTATAATGAATTGAATGATGTGCAATGAAATGTTTACTTTCACAACTAGAAAATATATATTAATTACGAAATCTTCTACCATTCAATTCATTAGTTATCTATTTGTTTCATTTAATTGCTCTCAAACGCTAGTAATTCATTTATTTGCATTTGTCAATCAATAATATAATACAAGTATCAATAATAATATACTTCGTTAGGAAGTTCGTTTAGAGTTACGGGCACGTTTTCATCGGATGTTAAGTGACGATATGACACAAGTTGTTGGCCACGATAAGCCTAGTTGAGGAACTGGCACGCAAGTGCAACGGCCAGAACACACTTATAGTTATTTGGCAGCAGCTTTTCACCACGGCTGTGGTAATTAGCTAGGTGGGTATTGAAAAAAGCCTTAACACCATGCTATAGTTTCATCGCGATATTTTCCTTCACTTTCAAGCTTGGAAATAATAGTACGGACCATGAACTGTACCTTCACAAAAACGTATCAGAAAAGTTGTAACAAAAAGGCAACTCTGTTGTTACGGTACTAAAATCAACACATAGTGCTCTAATCATTTCATATGATAATAATTACCTGGTACAACGAAAATTGTTAATTGAAATAGAAACTTTTACTAATAATCTCTTATTTAATTACGCCGTTTTTCTTAATCTTTGCCATTTTAATTAGAAACAGTCGAGAGTTCGAATTTGGGAATTTTTAATAGTCTAGCTTTTTAATTAAACAAAAAAAAACAATGATACATAACGCGCTGTTAGAACCTTCCCCCCTTTCCGTCCTTGTAACGCATCGTAACGTTATACTAGACTCTTCCCAAATTGTGTTACATAATATATGAACGGCCTCTTATACCGTTTTTTTTTTATATACTTAAGCTTTTTAGCGTTATGGCCATAATCTCACCTGACCTTAAGTGACGATACGGCCCAAGTTGGTAGATACGCTAAACCTGTGGAGGAACTGGCTCTCAAGTGCTGCTGCCGGAACACACCTATTGGTATTTGGCGGCAGGTTTACAACTTGAGGGTGGTAGCTACCACCATACTATGGTTTCCTCACGATGTTTTCCCACACCGAAAGCTCAAGCTCATTGTAGGTGCTTGGATTCGCACTCACGTCTACGATACGATACGATACGATTATCGTTAAATATAATTAGGTCGGGTGAGGAGGTGTATGAGTCTCGTTATTGAAATCCTCCAGATAGTCCACGAACGTTTGGTACAAATACTGAAGACGAATACGGACGCCCGCGAGAAGTGCTTCAACCTGAGCAAGTGGTACCGGCGCTCGCATCCGCACTTCGCCGACTTCCAGCTGATCCTCAGCAGCTTGCACGACCTGCAGCGGGGCTGGGCCCAGCCGCTCTCGGACCTGGCCGAGGAGTCGCTCTCAGCTCTGCCGGACAACCTTAAATGTGTGATCATTCATATTACCTATAACACGACACATTGTTTTTTTTTTTTTTTTTTTTATGCTTAATCCTGCCTTATCTTACGCAGTGTAAAATAGGGAGTGACCAGTTTGTTGCGATTTCTAGTATACAAATTATGGCGGTCTTAAACGAAATCTAACTTTTGTAAGTCTTTACTGACATACATTAAATTATCAAGAATATGTTGGGAGGGCAAAGTTAAAATACCAAATTCAGAAACCTTATCCTTTAATAATTCACGAGGTCTTTTTTTATACTTAAGGTATTGGCCCTAAACGTTATGGCCATAATCTCACCTGATCTTAAGTGACGATACGGCCCAAGTTGGTAGACACGCTAAACCTGTGGAGGAACTGGCTCTCAAGTGCTGCTGCCGGAACACACCTATTGGTATTTGGCGGCAGGTTCACAACTAGAGGGTGGTAGCTAGCCAGGCGGGCATTAGAAAAAGCCCTACCACCATGCAATGGTTTCCTCACGATGTTTTCCTTCACCGAAAGCTCAAGCTCATTGTAGGTGCTTGGGTTCGAACCCACGTCCCTTGACGTGAAGTCGTGCACACTACCACTGAGCTATCATCGCTTCAAAAGATTTTAAGTATGCGGGATTACGTAGGTTTAAAATAGTATTTTGTGGACATTTAACACAAACAGATCGAGTTTCTAGCCGGTTCTTCTCGATTACTGTGACATTGAGGAGCCTACCTCAGGGCCTAAATTTAATAACAAATATTTTTAACGAAATCAATAAATTAATAAATTCTAAACTTGCATTTTAATTTATGCAATGTCGCCCTAACACATCATACATTCAAGGAATGATAGCCCAGCGGCAGCGTCTACGACTTCACGTCAAGGGACGTGGGTTCGAATCCAACCACTGAACCAACGAACATCTTGTGGTAACCATAGCGTGGTGGTAGGGCTTTTTCTGATGCCCGCCTGACTATCTACCACCCTCAAGTATCTGCCGCCAAATACCAATAAGTATGTTCCGGCAGCTGCACTTGAGAGCCGGTCCCTCAAAATTAAAAGCCGATAACGCACCTGCGATTCCGCTAGTGTTGTAGGTGTCAATGGGCGGCGGTGATCACTTACCGTCAGGTGACACGCCAGCTCGTTTGCCCGCTATTATATATTAATGTATATTCATTTACAGCAATAAAAGTAGATGCGATGGATACAGTCAAAGGGGCTGTTGGGACATGCAGCAAGATGATTATAGACCAGGTAATATGTGTTTTTAACATATTGTTATAATATTCGTATGTCTATATATATATATTGCATTTTTTATATTCAGAAAGATTGTTTGTTATTGTTATTTTAACTATATTTAACTGGAAATCGGTTGTTATACTGATTTTTATGAGTTACTTTTGCCCGAAAGGCTTTTTTATATGTCTATATTATCCTTACTAATATTATAAATGCGAAAATGAGTTTCTTTGTTACGCTGTCGCACCTAAACTGCTGAATGAATTTTGGTTTAAACGTAGATAGGATCTTGAAGACTGTAATAGGCTACTCTTTCTCACGAAAAACTTATAGGAAGTGGGGTGAAGAGAAGGATAAACTTTGTATGAGACTTTTTATAGAGTCATCCGATTTGTTTGACATAGCAATATTAAAGCGAGCAAAGCCGCGGATATAAGCTAGTAATATTATAAAACAGAAAAGTTTGTTTGTTTGAATGCGCTAATCTCAGGAACTACCAGACGGACTTCAAAAATACTTACTGTAATTGATAGAGCAATCATTGAGGACGGTTTTAAGTTATTTTTCATCACGCTACCGTCGATAGGAGATAATTGTATTGAAAAAATATATATAAACGAGCAAATTTTTTAAAATAATTTTCAATTCCACCGAACGTTGTCGAATGCCCAGTTTGTATGTAAATTGTCAACATTCAGTTTGTTTTCTATTTTAAAAAAGAGATCACGATATATTAAGTAATATTCTTAACACCATCAAGTCCATTTGTTTGATAAAGTAGTTCTTCTTATATTTGTTATTTAATTTTAAGTTAAATTTGTTTCATTTGATTATTTTATTTTTATTTTCACATAACTTAGTTTGATTTATTCCATTTTTTTTTAAGTATATTTATTATACTATGTGTGTGATGCTCACACAATAGATATATCTTACACTCAGCTATAATTAAGGTTACGTTTGTGCTTGAAATGGAGTGAAAACTTCTATACGAAGGTTTGAATAGCTAAATTTTAAGTTGTCATAGACATAGTCACGTGACGTGTTAACAATAACCACTATATCTGTTCCTATTTGTATAACTTATTGCGCTGTACACAGTTTTAATATAAGATCAAACAAGTAATTTGGATATCCAAAAATAAAAAGTGTTTGTTTATAGGTTTAAGTTTTCACTTCTGTCGGTAGTTCTCATAACTGATTTGACTTTTTTTTTAATCTTAAGAATGTCATAATGTAAACCTCGTTGGTGTTATATTAGAAAATAAATAACACAATTTTTAGGTAATTAACCATATAAGCCAGTTGGACGCAACACCCGCTGCCGACGACACCGAGGAAGATGTCATAAGGAAGAAAGTTAGGAAAGAACTGAAAAGCATCTCGCCGTATGTCCCAGATGTAAGTTAAATAAATTTGTTTTTCATTGCCACTTAAAATCGATGAGATTAGGGCTTAAACATTAAACCTACAAAAAAAAAGGGAGCCGTCGTGGACTTGTGACAGATGTGAAACATCAATTATTTTGTTCAAAATTACTTACCTTTTTTTTAATGTATGAAATGAAATAAATATATGGCACTAACATTAAATTATAGAAGTACTGAGAAGTTTTTAAAGATTAAGCTGATTATTTATTAAATATATATTTTTTTGTGTTTGTAAGTTTTAACGTTGCGGCTACATCTCACCTGATGTAAAGTGACGTTGTGGCCTAAAATGGTGGACACGCTAAGCATAGTGGAGAAAGTGGTCTCAAGTGCATCTGCCTGGACACACCTATAGGTAACCTATAGGTTAATGCTGGCAGATTAACAACCATGTCGGAATACATAAGAATTGAGTATGAAATATATTAACAAAATGTAATGTAATTTGTTACAGATGTTAAAGCAGGTGATTACGAATCATTTCGTTCCCCAGAAGTCGTCGTTTATTAAAATGCATGTAAGTAATTGATATTAGGAGCCTACCACTAAATATGTCGTGCAAGTTTCAGGTTTTTTTGACCTTGAAGCGTCTTCTTTCAAGGGTTTCGCTAGTGCGTGGGCCTCGATTTGTAGGACATGTAAAACTTATTATTAGTAAATAAACTTATAATAATTATCCTTTATTCTTATTAATATGTGTTTATTTTCTATTGTCTTGTTATTTTCCAATAATAAATCTCTGTCTTTCATATTACTCCCGTAATTTTTCATCCATTGACAATGTATCGTTTTCTTTGCTACATTTTAAATTCACATTGTATTTTGTTTTTAAATTTTGTTGTCTACCAATTTTCATGTCGTAGTTGCCTTAAGAGGCCCAGTGTCTTTTTTTACACGCTTTATATTAGTTTCACCTGTATGTATGTATGTATGTATGTATGTAACCGACCCCTTTTTCCAAGTAAAAGACATCAACGAGATCTAATGAGGTTTTTACACGCTTTATATTAGCTTCAGTTCCAGTAACTAAAAAATAAATAATAGTTTAAAAAAACTAGAACACACGCTTTATTTAGAAAACTAAACTAAAAAACAGAAAATAGAAATTTTAATAAATATTAATTAAGAATAATAAGAAAATTTTTATAAATATAAGTTATTAATAGTTTGAATAAGAAAAAAGATGTTTTATTGTAAAAAAAGCGTGGGGTGCATGGTGTCAATAGTTATGTATATTTAATTGACAGATATGAGAAGGATTATCATTTCGATAATATCTTGAAATGCACCCCCACTTTTTTTACAATAAAACATTTTTTTTCTTATTCAAACTATTAATAACTTATATTTTTTTTTTATATTATTCTTAATTAATATTTATTAAAATTTATTTTCTGTTTTTTAGTTTAGTTTTCTATATAAAGCGTGTATTCTAGTTTTTTAAACTATTATTTATTCATAATTGCCTCGATTATTATGATTTGTAACTGTTGTAATGCACTTACCACTGGCGGTCCTAAATAAATAAATAAATAAATAAATATGAATGGTCCAGATGTACGGCGAACCGTTCCTACCGAACCAGGAGGTAACGAGACCGTTCCTGAAGAGCTACCGAGCGGTGAACGTGGTGAGATCCGACTATATGTACAACCTGATGAGGTTCGAGATCGCACCGGCCAACTACGAGAAACTCATGATGGCCGATGGGATGTTGTTAAAATGTACGTATCCATCCCTACTTCAGTCAAATGAAATCGTTTATTTCACTAACGCCTCAGTTTCTGCGAACAAATAACGACCAATTTTATATCAATGTTACGTCACAAAAGCTAGACCCGACGAACATGATATGGACCGTTTATTTTGAAAGTGGTGTAAGTCCATTTTCTTTTATTTGGAGAAAATTAAAGGTTACTATATTTGTTGTTAATGCAATTTCATTTACCGACCGGTTTTAAGTTGTACAAAACATGGGAGTTATATATAAAAAAATTACATTAAATTAAGCATGAATTACGTGATAGTTCATTTTTCTCAAAAATGGACTTACACCACTCTCTAAATAAACGGCCCATATATGACAATTAATATTAGTTTTTTTTTTATATAGTTAAGGTTCAGCGTTATGGCCATGATCTCACCTGATCTCAAGTGACGATATGGCCCAAGTTGGTAGACACGCTAAACCTGAGGAGGAACTTGCTGTTAAGTACAACTTGAGGGTGGTAGCTAGACCGGTGGGCATTAGAAAAAGCCCTACGTACTATGGTTTTATCACTATGTTAACCTTCACAAAAAGCTCCAGGTCATTGTAGGTGGGTTCAAACTCACGTCCTTTGATGCGGAATCAGTACACACTACCACTGAGTTATCATCGCTTCGAAACTCTTACGTATCTGTTTGGATTCTGGAATTTCGGCAACACGATTCGACAATAATGCTTGAGTTTTTTATGAAGGCGGTGCTAAGTTGTTGATCCGGCCTGCGAGCTTACCTATCTGCAGGATCAAATCCAAACCAGTAGCCTCGACGGGTCAGTACCAAGAGGACGTTGGTATGGAGGAAGACGTTGGCGAAGATTATTGAATTATAATTTTAAGTGTAATAAAGATACAGCTCAAAATTAACCATGTTTGATTTCATGAAACTTAAATTATCTAATCAAATAATACGTTGAGGTAACACGTTTTTAATTGATGGCGAATAAAGTACACAGAGACATTATCCAAGTTGTCTTTTTTATTTACAATTGATAGCGCAAAGAGAAATAATATGTGTATGGGATGATATTCTTGTTTAAAAATGTTGAAGACATGTTTCAAAACTGAATACCACAATGAAGGGAATGTTCAGTGGTATAAGTAAGATATCATTTGAAGCTCTATTATTGCATGTTCCTTCTCCTCTCTTTAATTATAATATTGAATAAGGGTATTATAGCACAGCTCGTCCAAACTTTAGTGCTTCATTGGAATGCAGTCTGGCCTTAAACTCTTGTCTGTTTTTAGCTTATTTATTTCTACCTCGTTGTATTCGATGTTCTTTTCGCTTTGAGGGTAGGAAGTTACCAATTCAAAGTGTTCATGGTCGTTTTGGTCGTAGAGGCTTGTGGTAGAATTTTGTTGCTATTTTTAAAATATTTTCTCTATTGGTTGACGGGGTAAAGTTTTCTAAGAGACTTGGTATCCAAGTTTTGTGGGTACGGAGTTCTTTGTATGCACGTTTACAGCTACCACTATTCATCATATCTTCTGTATTATTCTTGATCTATAATTCTTGTAGTCTTTTCTTGTAATATTGTTAATAACTTTCCTAATAAAGAGATCGCAATTTCAACTAATCTTCGTGACTTATTGGTTTGAGATTTTGTAGTTTGTGTCGTTGTTTAATAGGATTTAAAGTTTCCTCAGTGAGAATTTTGTTTAATTTATAGTTTTTTTATTTATTTATCTGTTTTTATACTGTCTAGTACACATTTTTCTACTTTATTATATAAGGACTGACCTGTATATGTATCATCTAATAAATAAATAAAATGCAATTTAATATTTGCTTGGTCTGGTGACTTCCACGTCCATTTTCGACTGACCTTTCGCTTGAACACGGTGTTCATAATGGATAGATAGTATTCTTGAGCATACAATATAAACAATTGACCCCTAGTGCTTGTTTTGCCGAACAAATTGTCCAAGAAGTTTGTTATCTTTAGTCTGACCATAGAATGTTCAACAGACAGAATAATTTTAAAATTGATCCTTTTAAATACGTATTGACTTTGTTTGTTTTCGTATATGGTCTTTAGATAGTCAAACTTTAATTGATTTAAGCACTTGTGTCAAATTTATAATTATTTCTAAAACTTGTTAAAAATATAATATTTCTTAGCTCACGGCTTTTCGGGTCTGCTAGTTTGCTGCCCTATAATTACGACAATGTGTTTAAAGAGTTTAGAATTCGTATACATTTGAAATACAGCATATATTTGCATGATGGTCGGATTATTTCTAATTTCCGCCTGTTCTAAATGGGAGCGACAGGTATACCAGCAAAATATTTCTATAATCTACTTAAAAACCTTGGTCGGTCAGCTCACACCGTTTTTTGAATCCATAGTTTATTTTGTATTCTTTAATTTACGTGACGATCTAAAAACATTATTTATAACAACCAAATTCTTCTACTATATTTAGATTAAATATTTAGATTCTTTATCTTTTATTATCATTACATTTTTATCTGTAGACGTCGATCGGAATTAGTAATACAAGGTTTACTGATAAATTATTAAAAAAAAATACCGCCTTATAATATGTTATCTAGATAAATAATAAGAAATAAACTATAGTAATATATTAGTATTTATATTAATATTATAAAGCGGAAAAGCTTATTTGAATAAATGTTTATTCATATTATTTATATCATTCCAATGAAATACCTAACATAAACTAAGTATGTACAAATTGATAATACTGACAAAGCTTTCAAAATTCGCCCACTTATCGATAAAGCTAATGAATAATTCCGAAAGTTTGGTATATTTGAATCCAATTTAGCTGTTGATGAAATGATCGTCAAATACTTCGGTCACCATGGAATCAAACAATTTATAAAAGGTAAACCAGTAAGGTTCGAATATAAGCTTTGGGCACTGTGTGGAGTCAGCGGATATTGTTAAAACTTTTCGCTTTACACAGGCAAGGATGCTCAAACCTCTGCTAGTAGTGACGATGGCTTGGGTGCAACAGTGGTAAAGAAGTTGTTTGCAGTTTGTACAGCCCCCAGAGCACATGTAGTCTACTTCGATAACTTTTTCAGCAGCACACAATTGTTGTTTGATTTGAAATCTCAAGGGTTCAGAGCTACAGAGACAGTCAGAGTAAATAGAACTAAAAAATGTCCTATCATGACCAAACAAGATATGAAAAAGAAAAATCGAGGTTTCTCCGATTATCGTTTCGATAAAAATAATGAAATTTTGTGCGTGAAATGGCATGACAACAATGTTGTTTGTCTTTTCACTACTTTTGATTCTGTTGAACCTTTTGTAAAAACGAATAGGTACTCAAAGAAAGAAAAGACCAAAGTAGCCGTGAATCAGCCAATGCATATTCATAATTACAATAAAAATATGGGAGGAGTAGATAAACGTGATTGGCTGATTTCTAAATATCCAATCCGCTTTAGAGGTAAAAAAATGGTATTGGCCTTTAGTCATCCGTGTTTTAGACATGTCCCTTATGAACGCATGGATTATCTACGACTAGATAAATAAAGATGAGACCATCCCTCTGCTAGATTTTGTTTGTTTTGCTTGTATGAAAAAATCGGAAGGCAAGGCAAGTAAACCGAAACCCGGTTCTGAGAAGTTCTTTTACAACCTGTCAGGTTTGATAATGTTGGTCACTATATGACAAAGAAGGACAAATAGAGGCGTTGTCAAGGACAAGGTTGTAAGAAAAAACCCTTAACCTTTTGTGCTAAATGTGAAAAAACACTTTGTAGTGATTGTTTCATACCTTAGCATACAAAATAAGTTCATAATATTTTATTTTTAAGACTGTGGACATAATTTTCAAATAAAGCTGATTTTCTTATAATAGTTAACTAGTATTATTTCTGATCACATATCCCCATTGTCATATTTATAGGACAGGCTGAAACTGAAATGAAGGCATATTTTTTTAGACATTCTTTTTTCTTAATGTATGATGAACTTAATTTAAAGAATTGATCAAAAAATTCCAATGTTTTGATGCTTGGAAAGTAATGGGCTAAAATATACATATCGCGGGCTAAATATGAAAATCGTTTCTTTAGGAGGTAAACTCTAAAAACACCATAGTTATACAATTTAAGCTATACCAGCTGATGCGAACTCGAAGTTAGGCGATTTTCAAATTTCCTCGTTTTGTCAGTAGATCAAATAAACATTTGGGAATATAACAATAACAGTTGTTTAATAGAAAATGGTTTATAAATTTTATAAGAGCTAGAATCCAAAGCGGAGCGTATTTTTCTCAACAAAACACGAAATAATGTAAAAATTTCCTCCATTAATAAAAGTATAAGCAAGCAGACTACTATTTTATGATACCTACATCCCAATATCTTCCGTTTAAGATTTTTTCTTAATTATTCGTATCATCTCTGACCCTGATTAAAGATAATTTATTTGTAAACAATTCACTTAAATTTGTCTTACATAGTATCATATACATAAGTTCAAGGTATAGGTCCCACCTAACTGTATAGCAAGTCTGAAATTTGTATAGAATCCCAATGGATTAAACGTCTTTTAATCATATGAAATTAAAATATAGTTAATATAATAGAAAGTATAAAAGATAATGGTTATCTTGAAGTAAGATGAAGAATTACATTATTTACTCGAATATACCATGAGCAAATGCAAACTTGTGGTCAAACTGGCTATAAAGTTTGGAGAAAACTATATTACTATGTGTACAATAAATATGTAATACCGTATCTTCTATTAAAACTGTATGTAAGTAATAGCATGAAAGGTTCAATAATACCAATATGTTAAATAATTGAATTTTTACTTGGTGAATACATTGAAATTATTATAAAAAATCATTACATAATAGAAACTTATTCCTAGGTTAAATAAAAAAAAAATTAAAAGTAAGACATGATTTGTTAAAAATAAGCTTTTGTAATAAATAAAATACAAAAAAAAATTAATATCTTATTCCTACTTTAAATAAAACTAATAACGAATTAAAGGTCTAATTTCTGTTAATTTTTTACATGCATTATCCATCCAAGGTAGAAAATAGTCTTTCATTTCTGTAACACACTCTAGAAGGGCAAAACAGTCCCCTTCTGCTCGATGAGCATTTACAAAGTCCTTACTAAATATCCTTTTATACAATGCTGATAATGTAAATTCTCCTTTTTTAGCTCTAGTACCATTTTTTTTAGCACTTGTCTTACTCTTGGGTGTAGCAACAGATTTTGTTTTATTATTTTTATCAGATTTGACAGAATCACCAAAAATTTTATCTATCATAATAGATCTCTTTTGTGTGAGGTCTTGATTTTTATTTTCTTGACTTAACTGTTTTGTAATATGATGTTCATTGGTCTCATTGTTTTTATGGTCTTGCTTTGCTAAAGGTGTATCAGAAATACACTCATTTTCAGCACATGAGGCATTTGTTAGAGATGTACACATATCATCTATTTCTTGCCAATCGTTTAAATTCAAATTAAATTCTGGCCACATATTCTCATCAGTAATAAGATCACTATCATAATCATTTGGTGCATTTTCTAATTCAGAATATTCTTTTAAAAATTTTCTAAAACCAGCCAAAGTATCAACACATAATAGGTCATCTGGTAATGTTATTCTGACATCATTACACTCAGCTAATAATATTTTATAATCAAATATGTTACCATTGTGAGCCACCAAACATACAGGTTTTGGCAATTCATTCAGAAACTGTATTATAAAATTCGCTATCTGTGCAAAAGTAGGTTCATTTCTCAAACGCTGGTTAGTTAAACCAGTTATAGTTACTACTTTTGGATGGATCTTTCTTTCGGGATTTAGAAATAAAGTTAATTTATTTAGGCACTGTGAGGTATTTGATAATTCTATATCTCTTCGACTTACAGCCAAGAAACATAATTCAGTAATCTTAGTACGATTATTTTCTTGATAAGGTAGTCCTGTTGTTTCTATATCAAAAAATACAAATGTAGAAATTTGCGTCATAGTTAAAAAAATTATTTCACAACTATAACATTCAACAAAAGTTCTTAAGATAACAACACTTTGTTTTAAAAGAACATTGCTATACAGCACGTACAGTACAACACCACAGTTACTATAAAAATAATCACAAACATAGGTTACATAGGTACCAACGTATTTGTTTATCTACACAGTACCTGATATGTTAAATGTCAGATATAATGCTTTTTTATTTAGTAAACATCGTTTGTACACGATTATGCCAATGTCACCTATAGTTGAATAACATGATTAAATTAATTTATGTTTAAAACAGTTTGTATGCAGCAGCCAGACTATGGGTAAGCGGTATGGAAGTATCGGATAAGAGTTCCACATATTTTTCAGTTTGCAACTAAACTTCATTTTTTATAATCGTAACTGCCAAATCACTGCCTCCTTTTTAGAACTTTTGTGAGAGTTGTAGTGTCATCTCGGAATCATTATTCCAAGCTATTATTTTTGTTATGAATTTATAATAAAATATATGTATTTACTCTTAATTTGTTTAATTAATTACTTCGATGAAGTGGCATGGCAGATAAGTAATGTAATTGTGGCGCCTTTGTTGTCACTTGGTAAGGCCACCTTTTATACACTCTTTATTTATTGAAAATTTAAACATTTTGAAATATATTATTTTTATAAAAGAATAGTACAATCATGACTGTCACGTTATCGTTATTATAAAAAAGAAAGCACTAGAACCTAGTAAAAGAGAGAACAAGTGGGAGAACATTTTTTATTTATAGTTAAGGTTTATCGTTATCGCCATTATCTCACCTGATCTTAAGTAACGATACGGCCCAAGTTGGTAAACACGCTAAGCCTGTGGAGGAACTGGCTCTCAAGTGCAACTGCCGGAACACACCTATTGGTATTTGGTATTTGGCAGATATTCCTCTTGAGGGTGGTAGCTAGACAGGCGGGCATCAGAAAAAGCCCTACCACCATGCTATCGTTTCCTCGCGATGATTTTCTTCACCGAAAGCTCAAGTTGATTGTAGGTAGTTAGATTTGAATTCAGGTCCATACACAATAACAACTGAACTATCATCGCTAAATAAAACTGAGTGATTTCTCATTGAACTCGTTGAATGAATCATGAATCGTTTCTTATACTTTTTAAGGAATAGACCAACAGTAGATTTACAAAATTTGTGCTGCCACTACTAGTGTCCCTGCGTCGCACATAAAGCAGGCTTGCAAACTCCTTTCCGGAAGACTAGACCTATAAAAATATGATTTATCGTGTGATCTGGCTGCATTGTCCCAGGGCCTTTGTCGTTTATGATGTACAGACGAAAAAAATCTGTGATTGTTTCGTTGATTGTTGATTTAATTTCAATTATTTGAAAATATTAAAATCGTTTAGTTATTATTAAATAAAATAATTATTTTTACAAATTTTTGAATTATCAAGTGAGTGATAAAATAAATCATAAATAAAATGGATTTTACAGTCGTAGTTAATGGATTACCAAATTATGTATGTTTACCAACAATTTACTTTGATCCAATTCATTTTAAACGTAAACAAGTAATGATATTTAAAGCTAAGAATTTTCTAAAGAACAATCCAATTACTTTAAACATGAACAAGTCCTGTTTTACGTCCCTTATGCTAAACTTTGTGATTTCAAAAATACCTTATAATATTGAATTTGATAATGTAATCACATTTTATTCTTTGTCTGTTTAATCTTATATATGTAATTATCTTGGTATTATAATGTAAACGTAGCGGTTATATGCTCTTTGTTTTAATTCAAAATGAAACTTTAGGGCACAGAGTATCTACATAAACTTTATAAAAAATAGATAGATACGCGTGACAGATGTCACGTGGTTGGCTATAATGATGTGGCCGTTTATACGTAAGGGTACTATAAGATTATGGAGGGTAGAGATAAGGAAGGAGGAGATAAGTTGAAAAAATGTCTAGCTGTATACTGAAAATAGAGATTCCAGTATTTTCCAGAATAGCGCTGGCGTCCAATAAACTACGATATGAACATAGCTGTTGTAGATGGATTGAAGTTTGTAGAAATTTCTTAATATATATTCATTGGGTGTCTATTTAACCCGCTTGCTGATTTATTTCACATTTACTCCTTATTTGTAAAATCCCATAAGACTCGGTATTTTTCTTTCAACAAATAAATTATTAACAAGCAGTAATCGGTCTATTCTTGTTTATTTATAATTCTATTTACTTTTGGTTCATTCTTTAAAATTTATCCCAGGCTACCGCAGCGCCACCTTATTGGGCGCGTTTTTACGGATACTTACACATACTTACTTGCTTTACATACACAGAGATGGTGCTCCTTATCTCTACCCTCCATAAAACGAATGAAAACTCTCCTTTTACTATTGCATTTGCCTATGGAGGCAATTTCGCCAACGTAGGACTTTACAAACGTAACATTTATTTGTAAATTACAGAAATAATTGTTCTGTGTATAGTTGAAATTCGGCAGTACTTTGATAAATAATTATTTTATTACCAGGTATCCATAGATACGATAGCGCATCGTTTCGATGCATTGTTTGACACAGATGAAATTGGCGCTTTCTACCTGTGCGATTTTCGTAATGCTAAGTATAAGTGGCACAAATGGCAGATCGCATTGCATTTTAATTCCAGTTATGATGCAATGATCGCACAGAACTTGTTGGACAGTTACAGTTTCTTCATTAATGCCTCTGTATATTTATTACATGCGAGATTAAAAAATGATCCGAATATGTCAAATAATCGTTTATTAAATATGGTGGAGGTCAAGATGTTAAGACGTAGTAACTATTCTTATGAGAATAATACAAATTTAAGTTTAGCACGACAATCATTGCAGCAAAACAACAATAAATTGTCTAATTATTACGTAAGTTGTAAACTTTATTTAAATGTTCAATTCTTCGGATAATGCATTTGATTTTAATGATGAAGTTCGTGAAGAATGTGATTTTAAACACCTCGTTAAAAAAAAAGCCGGTAGCTAGCCAGGTGGGCTTAAAAAAAATTCTACCATAATGCAAATTTTATGGCAGATTTTGTAGTTAATGAAGAGAAATTTTTATTGTGTAGAAAACAAGATAGTCTAACCAAAGTCGAGTAATTTTAATGTATTAGGTAATTTGTCGTAAAATCGAGTAGCGTTAAATGGAGTTCGCACTTTATTTCATTCTATTTTTTATTATATTGTATTAGGTGGCTCATAATATATCGTTAACTTTGATGAAAATATAATGCGCATATATTATTTTTTGAAGGTATAAACAAAATCGCCCATTTAAACTTAGATCTTATTATTTGTATATGAACTTTGACATTGCACATCACCTGATGACAAGATACACCATAAGATACTATAGCTAGGAGACAAACAATAGCTGATTTTAAAACGATAAAGCTAATTGCTAGTGTTCTAATAAAAAATTGTTAATTCCTAAATTCCTAAGTAAATTTATATAGCAGTGTACATTGTTATATCTTTTGCAATGCTTTATACGATGTAAATCTAAAATTTCACCTGAAACGTGGTCAGTTTCGATCGCTGGGTATGATTTTTCTTGACTTCTATTGATTATATCAGAGGTTCCTAAAGTGTGCGTCGCGGCGCCTTGGTACGCCGTAGAGAGTTAAAAAGGGCGCCGTAAAGCGATTCTCTTTACCATCCTCGTATCATTGTACCTATCTATTTCGACCAGTTATATAGGTAAAATAGACGACAAAATAGTAAACATGTATGTGTGCCGCGAACTACAAAATATTGGAAGCTCCTGGATTATATGGTATCTTTTAAATTCTAATAATTAATCTAAGGATAGTTGTAAATGTGATTGCTGAAGAACGCAAAATCTAAACTTCTTTGGATATATGAATATGAACGGTATCCTGTATACTAGTATATACAAGCCTTTCAAAGTTAAAATATTATAATATTCGCGTAAACCTAAGAAATCATTACATATTACTAACGTAAAAATAAGTTCAAAACTTTTGTACATCTAAAATATAAATAGATACATAATTACTTTCTTTCAGTACTACTTTCATTCTGATATACATATTCAAAACTATACACATTGTAATTCACAAGGATATGGAAAATACAGATGTTCTAATCCTAGATCGACAGCATATAAGTTACCAATATTTCCGTACAATAAAAAGTTAAAGTCATCGAAATATACATCGATACAAAATAAAAACTCTTCCAAACTTCACACGAATAATAAAAATGAGTCAAATGACAAAGACATAATACCATTAATCTTTACAAAGAATACTGCAAATACGGGGTAAGCGATATGATATTTATTCTATATCACACTTCTAGTTTACTGCCCCTTTCTGATCAACATAGTTAGAAGCCTTTAACTGCTTACTGTAATTTGTAGTTTTATCGTTGTGCCGGTAACCGACAGTTGATTTTTATTACCGGAATTCACCTCCTTTGAGCTATTTTATTCCAAGGAGCAAAACGTATTCAATATATTCTGATATATGTGGTCATAAAATTTATACTAAATATGACAATGAACAAATTTAAAGTGACATTACCCTTTTTCCTATTCAATCACAACTACCACTGATATGGTGTGTATCAGGTGCGGTTCCAACCCGTAAAAAAGGGTTGTCATCACAGCCACTTGAAAATAGGCTAATTGTATGAACTTGTTTATGATCAAAATATATTTTAATTTATACAAAGGATATGTTTACAAAATATATGGGTAAACACTAACGGTGAAGGGTGAGCCGACACAAATCTAATAGGGTTGTAGGCCTGCCCATCGTGCCCACAACGGTGGATCCGTGCTTGGTGTGTTTTCTTTTCTTCCTAAAGTGACTCATTTCACGGAAACGTCTTGGGTACTTTTGATACCACCTGGACGATTCTGAGCTACAGTTGGACCCTGTAGATGGCACTGATTATTCTGACTTTCAGTATTTATATATAATTTATTGATTACAGATAACAGAAAATTTTATAATTACATTACGCACATGTTTACACACTTTTTTTTGTTGTTTCTAATCCTTTTTTGCATGTTACTTATTATTCCTCTTTCATCTCTGTTTCTCTCTCTTCTCTTTGCTTAAATCTATATTTCCCTCCCTTTTTGCGTAAAAAGGAAATTTTTCAAAAACGTTACAGTATAATATTTTCACCGTATACTTTCATATTATCTAAGGAAGTTCTACTTGAAAACATTTTTGAATGGATAAGCTAGTAAAATCAGTATTACAGATTCGAAATTTGTGATGTCAGTGAAGAAACTCTGATTGAAGATAACGCAGAGCAAAAATCGGATCCGCTAAAATCAGTTGCATCACCGTTATTACATTTGCATCCTAGTCACGACGAATTAGGTTTGAAATATTTTTGTATTGTAATTCAAACATAACTATGTCTTTTGATCCGAAACTTATAATTTCCAGTAAACTACGTAGGTATATTATTCGTAATAGCACTTTTTCTTAATTCCTAAAGATGCTTTAACTGATAAAGAGGAAATTTTCTTTACAGATAACAATAAATTTTTAGATATTGAAGATAAAATCTGGGACGCAATCGATGAAGTCTTGCAAGATATTCGTAAAGATATGGTATGATTTTTGAAGATAAATAATAATTTTTAATATATTTAATTATGACTTATAATCCTTAAAAAACCAAAACTAAATCTATATTAATTAATATTAAAAGTTTATTCGTTTGAGCCTGCTAATTTTAGGAACTACCAGTCGGATGTCAGAAATTATTTATGAATTTGATGAAGCAATAATTGAAAAAGCTTTTATATCATAGTTATGGAAGAAGTCTTGAGCAGGTTATTTAACATCACGCTTCCACCGATAATAGCAAAACTGTACTGAAAAAAATTTACAAAATTGGGTATAAAATGTAAAATAAAAATGTGTGAATTTTGTTATATAACCGTAGGTACTGACGTTTTACACTGACTGGTCAAGAAGCGATATACACCCAGTTGAATAAAAAAAAAACATATTTATATCGTAATGGATACGAATATCTTGCATTAGATTAATAGAAATAGGGAATCTTATTTCTGCGAAGTCATTGCTTATTTGATTTATTAATAGTTTTCAGAAGGCGATGAACCAGAAAAAAAAACTGAATCAACAAATAAACGTACCTTACATTGAAGAATCCACTTCTAAGTGTTATTACATTATGTGAACGTAGATTATGGTGAATAAAATGTTATTATGTTATAGTATTTCTTTCCTATTGCTTATCTTTTTCTTGAACCAGAATAATATGTAATAAATGCATGCAAATAACAAGCAATAGTATAACTATATAATATAGCTCAGATTGAACGGCGTCAGAAGATTCTTGAGCCAAAAAGTTCACCTTCATCCGAGTGGTTGTTTCCCTGGAATTTCCCCTGTATGATTAGTTGGAGCAGATCGTATTTGCCATATTAACGATGATGAACTACCGTTATGTAAATAAATTATTATTGAAGAACGATGATGGAATTAATGCCCGCCCGACTAGCAACCACCCTCTAGTTGAAAATCTGTAGCCAAATACCATTAGATGTGTTTGTGTGTGATGTAGCATGTGAGATCCAGTCCTTTTTGTAAATGCCGGCAACGCTCCTGCGATTCCTCTGGTCTTATGGGTCTCCATGGGCGGCAGTGACCACCAGGTGACACAGTCTCTTTTGCCCCCCATTCCATTATCTGAATAAATTAAAAAATATCCGATTAATCGATCTCAGATCAGCATCCCTATTTTATCTATCACATTTTAGATATATCGATATTTTTAAATATAACAATAAATATTGTAGTTTAAAATATTGAAATAAAACATCGATCATTGAAATAAAATATCGATCTTTGAAATAAAACTAATTTAGACGTACTTTATCCCGGTTATTTATTAATTTGAATCCGTAACCACGTAGGCTGAAAAGGTTTGGATACGTCAGGATCAAATTAATATATATACGCGATAAAATCCCTTTACTTTTATTTCGATTAATAATATTCGCGTATACATAAGAAATCATAAAAATATCGATATTACGATACATCGGCTTTATTAAGAAAATCTTAAGTCAGCTCACAAAAGATTTACACAGCTTATAATCCAGTATATTTACTAAGTAATTTAACTAAATCTATTAAATTATTCAATCTATTTAATCTATTAAATAATTAAAATAATATATTTATATATATGAATAAATTTCTATTTCCCTTGGTCATCGCATCACCCGTGAACGGATGAAATAATTTCGCTAATTATTTTTTTGTTATTATAATTAGTGTCAAGAGAAGGTACTTATGAAAGAAAAAAGTTAGGAAGTTGAGAGGAAAATTAAAAAAATTATAAAAACTTCACGCCAATATTGTAATTACACTGTTTTTGTATTTTTTTTTTTTTATTATACCAACTCTACTTCAATATTTACAATAAAGACAGGACAACGTCTGTTGGGTCCGATAGTAGATTTATAAAAATGTTATGGTATAATTCTTAGTGCTTAGTGTTTAATTTAATTAAGATGATTATTTGTATGAATATTTTTCAGGAAGAGTTTTCAAAATACTCGTGTTTGGCAAGCCGAGATTAATACACCTAAGCTAAGCAGTCAAGACAAATTTTTATTTTATGTCTAACTAGATCCTTGCTCATATTATAAACGCAAAAGTTTGTAAGTATAGATGTTTGTTACTGCAAAAACCGTTATGGTTACACGTACAATGGAAATATTTATCTTGAATAGTTCTATAAAAACGCTCGCGATAGCATTTATCTTTATTTTATGTGTAGGCCTTTATCGCCAGAATAGTGAGCTTCTCGCGTATAAATGACTACATATGAGCACATATAATGTTCTTATACCAGTCTCCTTTGATATAATTTTTGTAAAATAGTGGGTACCGAAATCAGAATTATTTGAAAAAATCAATATTAACGTGAGCAAAGCCACGGGCAAAAGCTAGTATAAAATATAATTAATAATAACGTTCTTTTCCGCTACATTAGAATAACACAATAATTTTTCATAACCTCTGCTTTTAATTACGCTTGCTGTTTGCTACCAGAGTAAATGTAATTACTACGTTTATTTACTACAATCTAAATAGAAGTAGAGATGCTAAGCTGCTAACGCTGACCGTGGCAAGTAGAGACCAATAATATAATACTAAGTAAATACTAGGCATCATAGAATATAATAATTTTTAGACCAATGAGGTATACCTATAAGGTTATATTTCGTTGTAGATAAAACTAAATAAAGAAAACTACGAAAAGCGGAAAAATATAATGAAGTACAGTAGATTGAGTTTACGATGATTTTTGAACCATTCATAATAAATTTTATTTAAAAAATGTATTAACCATTTTCATCCATACATTCATTTCAATATCAAACTATCGATATGTAGTCTATAAAATATTAGTAATAAATATCGATACTTATAAATAATAATATTAATATTTAAACAACAGTCCTATCACTCCCACTATCACTATCCCAGAATAGCCAAAAGTAAGCTAATTACCGTTTCGTACGGTAATATGGTTTTCAAAATATACAATACACGGCATACGACCGAGAGGTTACAACCATACGCTAAAATACGATAATTTCATCACATCAAATAAAAGAGCATCTTTCACAGGTAATGCTGAAAAATAGAACACAACTTTGAGATTGTTGCTAATGCTAAGTGTTAACTGTCAACTATGTAAAGCTGTGAGTAGTCTAATTGCCTGTAGTATCGTCTATTGTGTATGTTTGCAGCATTATACTGTCTCTTTTCTATTGTATCCTAGCTCGGTAAAATGACTGTACTTCACCTGATGGTAAGTGTCAGTACAGTCCAGTAACAGTAATCACTGCCGTAGAGGCAAATGTCTTGCGTCAGTCGCAACTGTCCTGCCGGCCTACAAAATATTTCTCGTTTCGCCTCGTTGAAAAGACCCCATATTATAAGAAGGAGAGATCACCCAGATCGGAAGACGGTTCCACAGCTCCACTGTGCGACAAAGAAAAGACATTTCGAACTTTTTGGTTCGTGGTGGAGATGGAAGTTATGGTAAAGGGTGGCTCCGTAGTCCAGCACGGGTGGTTCTGCTGTGGAAAGGAGAGGAGGGGATTAGGTGAAATAACTCTTCAGAGCATTCGCCATGATAAAGTCGATACAACACAGTAAGCGAGGCTATAACCCTCCGCAGTTGTAGTATAGGCAGATATATTCCGCCATAGACAATATGATGCCACAAACATCGGGGAAACCCCCAATTCATGTAACACATGAGAATACCTAAGAAATATTACACTATAGTGATTCTGCTCGCACCATTTATTTTGAAAAGAATAAATTCGTAGTTATTCAGACTGAAAAAGGCTACTGGTGATAAATGGCGTCTTCTCCCAAATACAAATTTTCCTGAAGATACGTTTTGCAATCCAGAATCAATGCCATGAAATTAAATTTGGAACAAAATACTATATTATCCAGGACGATTATGTATTAATTTGGGAAAATTTATTCTTGAAAATCTTTCTTTGCCATACGTAAATATCGATTCAGAGAGAATCTATAGCGCCGCTTTTTTTTTAATAAAAACAAAATCTCGAACCCGGCTCATCAATCAAAAATATTAAACCAAAACCCAATACGATCGCGAAAAATAAAAACCCGTCTTCATATTATAAACCGGATCAAGTGACTGAAGAGGCTGTTAGAAATTTTGTAGATTTGTTGGAACGAAAAGAGTAGAAGTAGAGTTTTTTATTTTTAATAAATGCAGAACTCATGTTTTTACTGTTAAAATGGCGTTTTTCTTTTAAGCAAGTAGCAGATCTAGGAAGAGAACATCATTACTAATAAATAAATGCATTTATGATATCTAGGTAGGTTCAGTGACTGCTGTGGACTAGGGATTAACAATTCCGGATATACTGGGGTTGTGGGTTCGAATCCTGCATAGGACAATCCGTTTCAGATTCATCTTAAAATATACCAAATTATAAATTCGAATACAACTCTGTAACGTTATCACATCTAAATGGCTGATCGGATTTTAATGAAATTTGGCATGGATATGTACGGCATGAGGATAGACGTAGCCAACTTTTTATTTGGGTTTTGCGGATATGATGCGGGCGAAGCTTTTTTTTTTTTTTTTCGAACTGACATACGCTGTTAGCCCCAGGGGCTTTGACAACTTCACCGAACTTTTTGGGGCAAGTGCTGAAGGCACTCAGCCTCGAGGCAGCGGGCACGAGGGTGCCAAAACGGCCGAACCTCGGCTTGGGTTGCTGCCGGTAAGTGAAAAAGATTCACGATCCTGACTAACCAACAGGTCTTGTCTTACAAATTTAGTAATCCTAACAACGACCTTATTAGGTAAACAGCTCAGGGCCGCGAGGGTAGTCCCTTACAGAACCGTGTACTTAACGTGTGAGTGTGCACGAATGTAATGCGGTGTCATGGTGTGTACTCTCAGTGATGTAGAGTGTCACTGTATCGCGCGAGCAGAGTCACTCGAGGGCTCCTATCCGGAGGATCGAACCAAGGCTCAGGCGTCTGTGGAGGGAGGCCGCGGCGGGTGTGCGGGAGCGAAATTATCCGCTCGGCCTCAACGGCGAGGACGGCGGTTGCGTGGGCGTGTGCGCGGACACGAGCGATTGCTGGAGACAGCAGGGAGAAGCGCGTTTAATCTCGTTATTTTATCGACGGGGTCGGAGAAGCAATTGCGTGGCCGGCGCGCAAAGCCTTTAGCGTGCGGATTGGAAGTATAGCTAACTGCGTGTACTATTTTGGGGTTAGTTTGAAGTTCAGCATTTTCAAAAACTTTCTTTGTAAGGTGTTTAATATATGCATACATGGACGGAAGTTCCATATCTTTATGGAGATCTACATTACGGACATAGAACGGGGCTTGGACGGCTATGCGCATGAATCTATTATGCAACACTTGTAGTTTGCGAAGGGTGGTTCGCGAAGCGTGAGCGAATACGGGACAGCTATATGTAAGTATGGGACGGATACATACTTTGTATATTATGAGCTTATGCCTGAGTGACATTTTGCTCTTGGAGGAAGTTAGATTGCGTAGTAGAATCATAGCCCGGGAGGCTTTTTTCTGTACGTAATCTATATGTTTGTTAAAGGTAAGGTGCCTGTCTAATACTACACCAAGGTATTTAGTTTGGTTAGTCCAAGGGATATTGACGCCGAAAAGGTGTAATGTTTTTTTTATGTTCTTTCTCGCATGAGGATCGAACATGATAGCCGCACTTTTTTCTGGGTTAATTCCTATGCGCCACTTAAGACACCAGGACCCGAAATTAGAGACGGCTCTTTGGACGCGGTAGTATACGTGAATCCTATTCCTGCCCGAGCTGAAGAAAACTGTGTCGTCTGCGTAGGACCCTACTGCGACGTCGGGGAATTCGGGTATATCGCTAACGAACAAATTGAACAGGCAAGGCGCTAATATGGAGCCATGTGGGACTCCTGAACGTATTGGATGAGGTGAGGATAGAGCTCCGTCCGCTTTGTAGCAGAAGGAGCGGTCCGATAAGTAAGCAAGGATTATGCGGACTAGTCTGTCCGGAACTTGAAAGTGATTGAGTTTATATATGAGGCCTTCGTGCCAGACCTTATCGAATGCTTTGGCTATGTCGAAAAATACAGCAAGCGTGCGCCTTGGACGGCGTAGCTCCGTGAAATTGGAGAGAATATGCTCCGTGAGGCGGAGCACTTGGTGAGTGCACGAGTGCTTCGGTCGAAAACCGAATTGCTCGTGTGGTAAAAGACATTTGTCTGAGACAGTTGATTGAAGTCGGTTCAGAAGGAGTCGCTCGTATATTTTACCAATCGTATTGAGGAGGCTTATCGGGCGGTGCGCGCGAAGCTGTGGGCAAATGTTATATAAAGCTATACAATATATATATATTATACTGCTTAGCATACTATATAAGGTCAATATCTGTTACAGTTTGACTTACTCAAGTATGTGTTGAACTAATCGATAGTGGTACAGGTGAGGCATTTTATAAATTATTTGTCACCCCACTTCGTGCACAAGCAATCACATGCTGACAGACTTAACAGAATCGAATAATTTTTTTGTAATTTTATGTAAGGTTAACGCCACCAAATAAGCTTTTTGTGTTTTTTATAATTAGGTGTACTTCAATAAATTGATTTAAACTGTGTTTTATTTTATTTATTGCTACACTTTATAATAATTACCGTTAGTGTTACTTTAGGCTACAGAAGCTGTAATTCGACTACTTGTGCTGCGAAAAATGGCGATATCAGGACTTACGTTGTTGGCAACACTGTATTGTATCGGAAGAATCTATAGTAACTATAGAAATAAGTTTGGTCTATTTCATAAAGTCTCGCTCTAATTGTTGTAAAAGTTTTTAAAAACGATGTTAATAACAATACACAATTTACCACTTAACGTAAATTTCTTTTTATTTGATTATTTACATTTTTATTAAACTCCCTTTGTTCAGGCATTGTTGTGATTTGTGGTTTCTGTTTCAGACTGGATATAACGACGTAAAATCTTTGATTCACTCAAAATGCGGGACGAGAGATGTTATCCTGGACAATTTAATACCTGAAGGTGCTGGAATGAAAGTGACTGTTGGTATTGCTGATGAAAGCGATGCCGCCATGATTGTCAGAAAATTGAATGGACAGTACATTCAAAATTACCAGTTATTTGTTCAACTCGTCGGTCAAAAACATGTAAGGCTAATTTATTTTTAAATTGCTTTATTGGTACTTATAAAAATACAATGACTAAAACTCATGGTACCGGATAATTTTTGCTGTTTAGATCTATATGAAAATAATGCTTTTTGATTATTTTATTTTATGCAGTATGCTTTATAAATCAACAAGGTTCTTACTTTATTATCTCTTATTATTTTCACACATGTTTGATTCAGCTAATTTCTTAAACAACTGAACCTATATTGACGGGTTTCACTTGGTGTTATAAGCAGTAACTTAGGTTACTTCTATTTTTTTATTAATTAGGGTTCTGTTAAATTCATGAATAATTGTTAGTTCTCATGAATAAAGCTGAGTATGCATTTCTTTCGTAACTTAGTTTGAAATTCTATAAAGTTTAGAGACTTGTTTAAAACAACTTTTTGTTTTATTTCATTTATATACACATTACATTACATTTATATCAATAATGTCATTTCTTTTTTTTCATAATGGCTATGGTTACTGGTAGGGAAAGACTTTAAATTATTAAGTTTAGAAGTATGTAAACAAATAGGTGAGAAAGTTTATTTATACATAGGTAACTACTAGCTACCTCTAGCATAAAAAAATAAAATCCTTTTTTAAAATATTCCATATTTTACCTTAATATTGTTAAGTAAATTGTATTAAAAGATTATTTATTTTCTAGTCTAAAAATAAACAATACTATAAGGGCTCAGCAGATACGGGTAAAAATAGTAAATTTGACACCAAAAATAATCAATACCAAACTGTACCACCTCCTGGTAGCATACCACAGATGTACCCGTCTCCTCCTTCTGTTCATCAAATGTTGATGCCACAAATGGGGTCTAACCAAATGGTTCCACCGAAAATGGTACCACCACCAGTTAAAGGCGACAACTTTAGTACAATGGGCACCAACAATTTCAACTATGATGCATCAGTGGTAATTATTTTATACAATATTTTACTATGTTTTAGGATGACTAAAGAAAGTTATGGCTTTAGAATTCTATATTAATATATATAGGCTGTTCATAAAATATGTTCACACTCATGGGGGTCTAGGAGATTTATGAAAATGCATCTCTTAAAACAATTTTATTAATTTAATATGTTATTACAGATTAATATTTTAGTTATTATTTTATTATTGCAAGTAATAAATATTTAAAATTATTGAAATTTGTATACTTATATTACCTACCATATATAATACACAAGGGAAGGGTCTCATTTGTGTCATAATATTGATAAAGGGGCCACAGAAAATGGTAAAAGGGTATTGTGACAAATGGAGGAGAGGATCTAAAAAGGTAAAATTTTGCATAACATATTTTATGAACAGAATATGTAGAGAATTATCTTGACATTAAGCAGCAACATTGCCAATATCAAGTAACCTTTCTTGAACAACTAAGATGTTGGGTAATTTCAACAATACTTTGTAATTTACATACAATAACTAAATCAATATATGAGATACATCAGATAAATGTTTTGTGCTGTCTTGGACATACATTGTCTACTGACAGTCAACTGCTAATGTGTTTGGTGACCATCATAAATCTAATTATTATATGTTTTTACCATAATAAATACTTGTAATATATTATGTGTACATAACATAGATAAATGAAAGTAATAGTGAGATACATTGGGTGTATCCCATAATACATCACATTCTATAATCTTTTCTACAACTGCTTGCTGTCTATAGTATTTATTGTAATAATATAAAAACATGGAAAAGTAATCAACATGAAGATATAACATATAGAATACAATAAACAATCAACAGGAGTTCTATTTGGCTAGCTGAATGGTGTTCCATACAGTAATATTGTTGGACTTGTATAAGTTGTCTACATTTGTATTACATCCTGTAATAGCTTAAACATCTTCACTGTGAAAAATACTTAAATATGCCAGTTATCACAGTGATCAGTTAACAGTGCTAAAGAGTAGAATTTTATCCCTTGTTCTAGAGAAATTCTTTCGATTTCTAGGACAAAATATAAACTAGTTGTTGTCACAGAACTACTAGACTGACACAATTGTGTAGGGTTGTTACGAGAACTCGGAAGTAAGCTGTAAAGCTGCATACACACAAGCGTGAATCATTTCGACTCAATGTTCTCGTTAGTTGTGTGGGTTCAGTTTTGTCTTTGGACATTCAGCAAATTATACTTTATGTCCCTAGTCATAGAGTAACCATTTACATATAAATAAAAAATGTAACTAACCCAAATAAGTACAATAAATATTTTTTGAAAATTATAATTTTAATTTACTTTGTTAATACTGGATACTAAACATATTTAATATATTGGGTATACTTTGTTAAAATTTGATACATTTATAAGTAATATTTTAAATTAATGTATAGGGTAGTTATTTATCCTATACAAGGTAAGGGTGCCTCCAGGATAGGATAAATTGGCAATACATTGTTGGCTGGGAAATATCTTTTTAATGTAGGTAAAACACATTTGTGTATTTTTTTTCTTGTGTCTGCCTGGGCTAGCTACAAGAGGAGTATGTGGATTTCAGCTAGGATGACTCATCAGAAATGCCTTCCAGCACCATGGAGACACTACATTCGCCCTCTTACCTGCCAGTGTATTGCTTCCAATAACCTGGACAAAGCCTCTACCCACTGTACATCACAAGAATGTGTCTCAGTGTAGTAAGTGGCTGAATACATCCAGGAGTTGCGGACACAGTCAAAACCGCAAAGGGTGTCCTAACATGGTATAGCAATATACCATGTTTTGGACTTTAATCAGACAGTGATTATGACTGAAGACTTGCCTCAAACTTGTCTTGCAAACTTTAGGGATTATGTTGAAATGTTGAAAATTTAACTTTTTCACATAAAATTACTGTGGCTTGTTTTTAAAACATAAAAAAAAAAAAAATTAAATACAATTTTACTGATTCGAATATTTATAAATAACTTAATACATTTCACATTGCAATGCAATTGCAATTGCAATCTAAAAAGGCGCAATAAAACTGAGTATTTGTTGCTGACTGGAAGATATTTAATTTTTCTGTATGAGTATTGCCATAATAATTTTTTTTCACAGAATTCTCAACTTGGATTTGGTATGCAACAACAGTACTACAACACAAACATGTTACCAGCCTTAATAAGTTACCCTGTAAAACAAAACTTAGACTTTGGTTATGGAATAGAAAATCAAAACAATTCAAACCAAGGCAATCAGCCGTGGGGGAATTATAATGCTAATAATGCCTTTAATCCTTATGGACAAAAAAATTTTCTTGGTTATCCGAGTAACAGTGAATCTTCCTTTGGTCAAACGGTCTCTGCACCGCTAATTCAAATGGATAATAGAGTTAAATATACAGAGGATCATACACAGGGTCTTAAAAGGAAGCGCAGTAAGTCTCCTGCTAACAGGCAGTCGAATTCGCGCCAAGCCGGATCTGATTGGCGAAATAAAGGCCAAAGTAATTCAGCAAGGCGGGATTCAAGTAACAATGACCGAACGCGCTCTATATATGGTCGACACGCCGCAAGTCCGTCTCAAAGAGACGATGCATATGCAACTACTCAAAAATCTCATTGGAACGTGTCACCGCAACGGTCATCGAATTCTAACCAAAGAAACCACTCCAGGTCCCACTTCTCTACTAGAAGCTCCAGTTTTGATCGTGCGAAAAATTCAAAGTCCGATTTTCCTACAAGAAACTCTAACTATGAGAACGCAAAAAGGTTCAAGCCTGACTTCTCAACAAGAAGGACTAATTTCGAAGAGGCGAAAAATCCAAGGTCTGACTTTTCCTCAAGAAAGCCCAATTACGAGAAAGAGAGGTTCAAGTCTGATTTCCCTAATAGAAGCTTTAATTCTGAGGGCACGAGAAATTTCAGAAGGAACAACAATGATAAGCCGAACTCTTACCAGAGTCGTACGTTCAAAAAGAGATCGGCACAACAGAGTGCAGCAAAAATTTTGAATGCAGGTGAAAACTCTTCAATCGTGCCCACCGCGGAAATATTAAAATCTGATAACACTGTACGAAATACTTTTGTCATGAAATTAACAAAAGATATTCTCACTAATCCGAAGTTGATAAAAACTAAGGATAATATTCCAAATAAATTCATACGTCGACAGTTGTTCCTGGCCTTAAATGCGCGTGTGTTTCTGTTGACAAATTCGTTTTATAATTTGAAAGTTTCATATTACACCAAAATGTATAGAAATACGTTTCCAGAGAGTGATGATCAGCATCTTTATAACGTTATAGTGAACCGGTGCAAAGAACAAATGCCTTCGTTTATGGGAAAAGGTAACTGTCCTCTTATATTTTATTTGCATCATTGTAAAACGAACAGTTGTGGGTTGTTGCATATATAATTTTAACTGTTAACGCTTTGAGACTCTTGTACATTCCTCTAAGTTTCTATTGACTTGAGAATGTATCTAAGAGATAGCCAGTAAAACCTGTATTTACATGCCTTTACAATATAAATACTGGAATATTTGATGGAGCAGCATCTTCCGAAAAACGCATTCTAGTTTTTCACTTTTTTGGATCAACTGGTGAAGGGTGGTAGAACTCTGTCCATGAGCGAGTTGTGCTCACCATGGGTACATTCCATTTGGTGTTCCCAACACACAAAATATGCCTTAACTCGTTCCATGTGAAGACCGCAGTCGTTGTGGTCGCAGCGAAAAAGTCACTACTGAAATAGTTATTTTGACTCACAATGGCTCTTCTGAGTGCGTGAATCTATACTCCATTCCACTTGAGTTAATGATTGCAATGCTCGCAAGCCAGTGGAACTGGGTAATGAGCATGAGCGTTGTGAACGTCCGTCATGGTGCTTCTTTTTGCACTTGTCTTCTTTTGTGTCAGTTGGTGTATACACAACTGTCAAGAGGGTCAAAAGTCAGTATGACACCGACGACCGCAAATGGATAGGTTATAGATACCAGAAACCAGGAAGTCTCTGTCAGAAGCAACCACCTGGACTTCTGCAGCGCTTCTTGACATGTTACGTCACTTCTTCTCTACCTAGGCTTATCCGTTTGTAAATAAGGTTATTTCATCCCAACATATATAATATTAACAGTTCATATTGTCAAGATATTTTGACCAACTTTTTTTGAAACTACTCTATATTTTTTGAACTGCAAAGAAGCATTGGCCTTGGGCTCTTGTAATATTTCGCCACCGTAGCCTATAGTTATAAATAACTTATGGGCTAGCTACTTTAAAACGACTGTGCTTCCAATATCAATCAATAAGTTGCTACTCCTAAAAAGTGAATTGGAACGTCACTTGTCGCCTAACAGAATTACGAATCTGGAACATATCATCGCATATGTGTCTGTTTTCGGGCAGCAATAACTGGCTGTGATGGTTCTGCATTCGATTCTTAAACAGGTTAATAAGGCGCTTCCTAAACAAATTTGTATTTTTTATTATTAACCGATGTTACATATATACAAGCAAAGTCCACATCATGTAAGTCATCTTTGCAGTTTTTGTAGCAAAACTTACGTGGGACTGCGGTTCTAAGGTTAATCTGCTTGCTTTGAGTACAAGAGCGTAGCTAAAGGTTGGTAAGGGTCTACTGACCCTTACCCATTCCAAACAGCGTGTGGGTCAGCCCAGTGCTGACTGACTTGCTGACTTTATGAGTAGTACTCAGAAATAATTAGAAAGAATGTCAAAGGATTTTTGGTTATTTCTTCAGTGAGATATGCAGAACGTTAGTTTTTCGTACCCACGGCCAAACAAAATATGTTGGTTTTGCCTCTTCTCTTTATGCCTCCCTGCAAACATCGCCTGATCGAGCGATGATAGCTCAATTGGTAGTGTGTTTGGATGCCGTGCCAATGGGCGTGAGTTCGAATCAACCTGCAATGAGCTTGAGCTTGGTCAGTATAACTATTCTTTTGCGACAGAAAATAATGCTAACCCAATCTGACATTGCACAAGCCTACAAATGTTGAGCAGATATACGATAAATATATTTTCATTTATCTATGATATTTCTGCAAAACAGTAAATATTAACAAAATGTTTAAAGAAGTTACATAGTGTCAGAGTATCTATGTATTGGGGAAAATATATTTTGTAGCTCACTTTGATGGGCTCTCCTTTTTATAGTCCATTTTAAAAAATTGTGCCACAGAGGTAGATAATACTACACTGGCAACAATATCGTTTATATTAAATATGCACCAATTAGAATACAATAATATTGATAAAGAGAGCTAACTGGGGTTAGTCTTCAAAGGCTGTAGCTACTTGTATATTAAAATATATACCATGACTTGAAAGTTTTAGATAACCCCATACTTATTTTATACTAGTGGTTACCCAGTGGTCGAAATTTGCCTATTAAAACTTTGAACATTATTATGGTTCTGTTTTCAAAGACTACACTTCTATAATCACTAATTTCGCCAAAGCTACACTGCTAATTAGCCAATTTTTTTCATACAATTTATATGAAAGTTAAATATAGATAACTAATAACTATATATTCTAATAAATGAATGTATTAAAGTTATGTTTGACATTCAGTAAAGACAAACAATATTAATCTATTGTCTATTTTACCACAAACATTAACAATAAACAAAAGAGTATATATGCATATGCGTGTCAAATACATGATAGTGTAATGTTTTTTTTATTGATTTAATATAATTTTATGTAATTAAAAAATATAAATAAAAATATATATATATGTGCACTCCTACTCTATATAAAGTTTAAGTGTGCGAAATTTCATACCACTATGTCCACACAATTTTCGTAAAAAGGATACAGTTTTCGCTTAATGTATATATAGATTGTCTGTCCACTTAATTCTTATTACATAAACAAAAAAAAGGAATTTCAACAATAATTATTCCATACCAATTCCAATTTAAAACTGCTTTGATTTATAATTAAAAATATAGTCATTATTATACTCCATTATAAATCAAATCCACATATACCATGGTTAATTAACTGATGCCTCACTTGGCCAATTCCATTGAAAAATACATCAAGTTGGGTAGATATTGGGCAAGTTTAACAAGTGATATAAATTACAAAGTGCCATTTTCGATTTCCTTCTCCTATTTTATGGGTAATCAAATGCTTACATACACACACAGGCTTATACATGTTTATATTAATTAAAATACATAATTTGCAGAGCAAAAGAAAAATGCACAGAAGAAAAATTCTAGTAATGCTGTTACATCTGCACAACCATCTAAGCCATTATCTGTGGAAGCAAATAATCCACAAGATTCCAATCAAGGTGTTTTTTTATTTTATATTTTATAGTTAAGGTTTTATCGTTATGGCCATAATCTCACCTGATCTTAAGTGATAATACAGCCCAAGTTGGTAGACTTAATTTGGTGGACACGCTAAACCTGTGGAAGAACTGGCTCTCAAGTGCCACTGCTGGAACAAACTTATAGGTATTTGTTGGCAGATTTTCAACTTGATGGTTTTAGCCAGCCAGATGGGCACTAGAGAAAGCCCTACCACTATGTTAAATATAATACTTAAATGATATAACAGAACATTTATAGTTAGCGGATCTGAGATTAGAATCGACGAAGCAATGATAGTTCAGTTGGTAGTGTGTACGGACGCCGCGTCAAGGGACTTGATTCGAATCCCTACAATGAGCCTGCAGTTTCGGTGAAGAAAAAGCAAAGTGATGAAACTATAGCACGGTGGTAAAGACTGGCTAACTACAGTCAGACTCACAGTCAAGTTGAAAGTCTACCCAAATACCTATAAAATGAAATTAAATATAAAATAATAATTAAGTATAAAATTATGACACAGGAATTATTATATATTAACTAGATGTGCATTAATTATTTAACTATTTTTGCCCGTTTTTGTAACTTTTTTCGATACAGCTTTGCTCCTATTCATGGTAACATAATGTTAAATAGCCTAAAATCTTCCTCAATTATTGATTTATAAAAAAAAATTAGCGTGTCCAAACAAATAAACATTTCCAGAGGCGTCAAAATGACGTTGGCATGTGTCATCCCATACTTTTTTTTTTCTTTTACGTTTGCGAACGTGGACATACAGTTTGACACGGGGGCACTATTGTCGGGCTTATTATTATAAGTATTGTGGTTTAAATACAATCGAATATTGACTGGATTGATCGGAGCCAACGGAATTTTAAAATAGAATAACATATTTTGAAATTTTTAAATTGCAGTATCAAATTCAAATGCGAACGTAAATACTTCGGCACCCGAATATAAGAACGCGCCTAATAACAGCAACACTTCTGTTAAAAAGATAACTCCACAAGTCCCCGCCCCGGGCAAGCTGCCTAAATATCCTGAAGGTGGTAAGTTTCTTTTTTTTACGTCTTGGCAACTCAGTCCCCTTTAGAAACAATAGCTGTCATTTTCAAGTTATAAGATTTAGGCATTTTAGGCAGAGGAAACTATGTTCGAAAAGACGGTGTCTCTCTTGGGAGTTTTTCTGGCAACTAATATATCATATTCCGATTCATTATTCATAATTCACTTCACTTATGCTACATCACGTAAAATGTCACATATATTACACAATATAGGACAAAATATATTAGAAGTATATTAATAAAATTAAAAATCACAACATCGCAGATCAAGTTCCCGCTAAAAACTCCGGGAGTAATTTTATATTAATTTGTCTAATTAAATCAATGTCAGATTAAAACAGGATTTCCAATAGAAATTGAATCCTCGGCTTGGATCACAGTTTTGGCCGTAACCGAAACATTACTATAGGAACTTGGAAAAATTAAAAAGTTAACATATTGTAATGGCTTAATCTAGTGAGTTATAAATAAGAATTAATTGTTTAGAAAATTATTTATGAAAGAAAAACGCAAACTAAAATCAGTGTACACTAAATTTCGGCCTGGCCGAAGATTCGGCTGATTATTGGCCGAAACCGTGCCTTCGGCCGGTCATTAATTTAAACCTATAACATCTATGTATATAAAACAAAGTCGTATTTGTAACACCGTTTATAACTCAACAAAATAGCTTAACCCAAGGGTTCTTAATCGTTTTCAATTCGTGACGCACATACATGTTTACTATTTTGTCACTGTGCCCTAACCTATCTAGCTGGTCGAAATACATTGGTACAATGATATGAGAATTATAAAGAGAATTGCTGCATGGTGCACACTTTGGGAACCCCTGGCCTAACCTATTTTTTTATGATTGTTGATTTTTAGGGTTTCTCTGTCCCGAATACTGGAATATATCACTGTATTTCTTACGCTCCGTTACTCGCCTCGAGCAGACTTTAACCGAACTAACGTCACACAAAATGGTTGCGGATCTGAATTTCATAACCCCGTTTTTTTTTGTTTTTTTTTTACTTTAATATATTTATTACCCACAAAAAAGGATAATTATAAAAAACAATCATCTACCATAGGATACCATAGAATGGCCTGTGTTTTGGGAGTTGGATAGGATAGGATAAAAACAAAAAAACTTTTATTTAATAAGAATATAATTACTGAGTATTGATGTTAGCCTAAAGCCTTCCCCAAAACATTGCTGTATCAAATATAAACAAAAACTTTACTCGGATTAGAGCAGTCAAACAAACAAACTTTTCCGCTTTATAATAGTAATGTAGATATAGATTAGTATGAATTTTGTACTTCATGTTAAAAATTTACAGTCATAACGTAAACGGATATCGATTGGAATTTACTTTAATAAAAGTTTATAATTATATTTTTCTTTTTTCCACAGATAAGCAAGTTTATAGAGGTAAGTGGATGAGGTTGTTTTGGTTACGCGATTGTCCGATAGATTTTATTGTATTTATCCTGTGAAATTATTTATTTGCCAACCCTATTTGTTATTAGATCATCTAGGAACACTCTTTCTTCGAATTTACTAGGCTAAGTGTGTCCGCCATCTTAGCCGACATTGTCACTTAACTTCAGGTGAGATTGTAGCCATAAAGCTTATTCTATAGAGAGTAAAAATTGTCGTGCAACATTCGGTTGGAACGAAGTTCCTTTTGTCGTATATTATTATTGATTAACAAATACAAATAAATCAATTACTAGCGTCTAAAAGCAATTAAATGAAACGTAGAGTAGAGAGAACGAATGAATTGAAGGAATGGTAAGAAATTTCGTCAACAATATATTTTTTCGATTTGTGAAAATAAACATTTTATTATACATAATTCAATTTATCTAGTTCATAATAATACATATAATACGTTTGGAAACAGCGGACGCGTATGATGTGTACTAACTATATCTGCGTAACCGTTGAGAACTTACTGGCTGTCTTGAACCAATGAGCGTGCACCTACGACTGGGCACAGCCAATAGCGTACGCGCTATGGATAACCGCCTACACTATAGAAAGGTCATGACGGAAAAATCTTACTCTTTTTCGCCTAACCCTCATCCGTACCGTGCGATTAGTAACTTCAACCCAAAAAACAACTAAAAAGCTAATTTGCATTGAACAAATTATTTTGATCGGATTTCCAGGGTTAAAATACGCAATTTCTTAGTCCTGGTATTATTTTTTAATAATATCAATTATCATTTTGGGTAATATTTTACCAACAACGCGGGTAGCATTATAGAAATGAGAGTTAATTTTAATTTATTTTTGTTTACGTTCGTTTCATTACTAGTGTAGACATTTGATTAGGGCGTATGCCTTTTCAGTCCTAAGAATATCTAATTACAGTGCAACCTTGATATAACGAAATTGAAGAGTATTAGAAAATATTCGTTATACCAAATAATTCGTTACAATGACGTTTGTTATATAGAGGTTAGGTTAGACTACGATTCGTTTTAACAAGCTAAGAAATTAGTTTATTAACCTCAACATTTTATAGATGTTCTTACTCTGTTAAACGATTTCGACTAATTATTTGAAGCAATTTTGTATTGATAATTTTTATGCGGTAATAGCTCAGTGATAATGTGTATGGACTATGCATCAAGGGACGTGAGTTCGAATCCACCTACAATCAGCTTGAGCTTTCGGTGAAGGAAAACATGAGAAAACTATAGCATGGTGGTAGCGCTTTTTCTAATGCCATCTTGGCTAGCTACCATCCTCAAGTTGAAAATCTGCCGCCAAATACCAATAGGTGTTTTCCGGCAGTTGCACTAGAGAGCTAGTCCCGCCATAGGTTTAGCGTATCTACCAACTTGTCCGTATCATCGCTTAAGATTAGGTAAGAATAGGGCCATAACTCAATCTTAACTATAAAAATAATATTTAGACACTTTAAAGGAAATTCAGTGTAAGCAGAGCATAAAGGCTAGAAATATTTGCCTACTTGTCGCAGACTGGTTTTATTTCATGAAATAAGGGATTTATCCTTCTTCACAGAACAAAAGAAAGAAGCCAAACTTCAATTCGTGTTAGGTCCCAGTATAATACAAGGTGATCCATTTATCAAGACAGCAGTCGAGAAGGAAATGAAGGATATTGATGAAGTGGTAAGTTTATTTACGAATTAATTTATTAATATTTTCTACATAGGTCTTGCTGTATATGGCTTGTAATTATAAAAGGAAATACATCTAAAAAATTCACTCAAGTTAAGACTAAAAATGTAGAACAAATAAACGGTGCGTTGCTCAAAACCACACGACAGAAAACTTAGCCATGGCGAGTTTTATAATAAACGATAATGTATGAAATAAAACCTATTAGCACGGCAGATACTGTATTTATGTCGATACTGAATGCGACAGATGCATAACGCTCTCTCATGTAACACTCGCCGAGCGAGATATTAGTGACGCGTTGATCTATATCTCTCTCACTCTCTTAGTCGACTCAAGCCGACTTTACCCGAAAGAGCGTCACAAATTGATTGCGGATCACAATTTCAAAACCATCCCACAAGGAGTTTCACGTATGTTTGAACAAACCAATCTTAGGAACTACCAGTCGGGTTTCAACATTTTTCTTTTGTATTTGATAGATTGCATTAAGGAGGCTTCAGGCCTTTAACATCACGCTACCACCAATAGGAGCAAAACTGTATTGAAATTTTTTTACAAAAACGAGCAAAAATTATTAAATGTTTTTCGGTTACACGCAAACGATGTCTTACGCACAGCTAGTTAATATATATGTTAAAGTTACAAGTTTCTTCAATTTTTTAAATACATTAATTAAGATCTCTTTAGAAGTAGATAATCCTTAAAGGTCAGTTAAACATTTGTTTGAAATAACAGCACCAAGTTCCAAATGAGTTCTTCCTATATTTAGGAAGATCTTGCTTTAGATTTATTTATTTGATTATCTGCTGTCACTTAACAATCTATTATGTTTTTAATAAATACTCCTCCGTATCAGTTGTTACAGTTAGTGAAAGAGCAATTACAAAATGCAACGTCGGCGGAAAAAAGATTCTTTCATCTCTTTGAGGAACGGGGTGTTCTAAGTAAAATAAATGAGGTATTGTATTTTTTTATTACTATTAATTACACAATACAGAGTCCGTCATAAACTATATCACACAACAATTTTAACCCCCTTTGTCAAATTTTCTGCAACCCCATATCAATGTTGCATCATAGATGGTGGACCCCAAAATTCTTGAAAATGTTTTTTATTGTAACCACCTAAAAATTATCTTTGTAAATTAGAAGCATAATGTTAATATCTAGTATTTTAGTAAGTCATTTATTCATTTGAACAAAAAATCATATTTTTTTTATAAAGATATCATAAATATTTTTTTATTATGAATGAAAATATTCTCTTGTAAGACGTACGATGTCTTTACTGAAAAGGCTTGAATGATTATAGTAGAGTTGGATGACTTCAAAGAGATCCACCATTATTTATGTATATATACAAGCCTCATAATTCTCAGCATAACCTTCCGAATACATAACGCCTAAATCGTGAGATTATATATTGCATAGCATTATATACACCATATAATAGCAGTGTTGCTATGATTTTGAAATACCCAGAAAATAAAATGCAATACAATCGACTAACAAATCATACTAATTATTATAAAAGAGAAAGCGACACTTTCACGCCTAAAACGCTGAATCGATTATAATAAACTTTGATAGAGACATACAGGGGTGGAAGACGGTGATTGGCTTCTTTTTCTAGCGAATAAGTTATAGGAAGTGGGGTGTAAACTTTGTGTCAAATTTTGACTAAGCCAGATGTGATGAAAGTGTGGCCAAATGCTATAAAGCTATTAAAAAAACCTGTTCCAGGTGTTACAAATGAATGTCCTAAGACGCATGGTGGATACTAATGTGAAACCATTGATACGTATCTTTGGGTGTCCCAAACTTCCGAAGAAGCCCGTCCTTATGGATTTCCTTGAAGGGTATGACATTCTGAACTTGAAGAAATCCGATAGGGGCAAGTTTTACATTGCCACTTGTGCGAACTATAATACTTTTGATGCGCTCTGTGCGATGACGGACCTTCTTATTGGTGAGTCGATATTTCTTTATTATGTATAGAAATGTAGTGTACGTCTGTTAGTTGATCGTGTAACTGTTAAACAGGTTGACTGTTAGAATTAAAATGTATGTAATGTATTTCTTTTATTGAGACGCTGGTTCATATCTATTCCGTAATCTTATATCCATAAAGCGGAAAAGCTCGTTCCTATCTGGTTGTCCTCGACAACAATCGTTTTTTTTTTTTAAATATTTCTTTAAATTCTCTATTATGATTAAGACCGCGTTTTGATTACATGGTGAACACTAGATATAAGAAATTTATAAAGACGTTTAAACGATAAAACAAAGAAATAATAACCGATTAAAGAGAGAATGTCGATGATTTATTTTATGGAATTAAATTTATTTATTCTAGTTCGTGTTCAAATATTTATTTATAATAATTTAATATTTTCTTTATTAACAGCATAACCGTAAAATTTAATCTTTAGAAACAACTAAACAGACACTGAGTCAAATTACAAAAAGTATTGTCTATATCAAATCTTCAAAATGCATTGATAAAAAATGTACTTAAGCCGAGTGTCACAGAACGTAAAATGGATCTACGAATTTTTAACGTTTTTGTTGACCATAGCAATACAGTTCGTATGTGTGTTGTGGGGCTGTTTAGGAAATCATTTCAAAATTAGACACTTCATTGTCGTGTTGGCACATACGGTATTTAAAAAAAAAACGTTAAGGTCGTGGTGATAGGATTGGCCAGTCTGGGAAGATAGAATAGGTACTGAATGCTCAGGCTGCTCCGGACGTATTCGGGTAACGTCAGTCCAACGGTTGCCATTGTTTTTGCAACATACTGTGTTATAGTTTAAGCAGTTCTCTTGTATAACACACATTTCTTTTTTCTTTTTTTTATACTTAAGTTGTAGCGTTATGGCCATAATCTGACCTGATCTTAAGTGACGATATGGCCCAAGTTGGTAGACACGCTAAACCTGTGGAGGAACTGGCTCTCAAGTGCTGCTGCCGGAACACACCTATTGGTATTTGGCGGCAGGTTTACAACCTGAGGGTGGTAGCCAGCCAGGCGGGCATTAGAAAAAGCTCTACCACCATGCTATGGTTTTCCTTCACCGAAAGCTCAAGCACATTGTAGGCGCTCCGATTCGAACCCACGTCCCTTGACGCGAAGTCGTACACACTACCACTGAGCTATCATCGCTTCAACATTTCTACTTATCAACATTTCTTTCTACATTTATCTATTACTAGATTTTACGTGCGGTTTCGCTTTCGTTAATATTGATTGTGTCAAACAAATCTGATGACGCAATAAAAAGTTTCGTACAAAATTTATCTCTCATTTACGCCAGTTCCAATAATTTTTCGCGAGTAAAAATAGCCTATCACCGTCTCCAGGTTTCCATTTATCTCTACACCAATATTTATCGTAATCGATTCAGGGGTTTAGGCGTGAAAGCGTAACAAACAAACACATTTTCGCATTTATAATATTAGATTGATGATAAATTGTTTTGTATTTTGCACTAACTGGATTATACAGAAAGCAATACAACTGTTAAACAATTTTGCATTTCATAATTTTTACACTACGTTGTTGGTCTCAGAGAAAGAATTAAAATTAAGGAACATGCACATAAAATACCTCGTTTTTGCGTTATTTTCATATTTAATTTTGTAAATAGATATAACTGTGTTTTATTGTGTAGTTTAATTGGATTCTATAACATTACATTGACTTACAGGAATGATTTGCCCTTTAGTGATTTTAAACTCTCTATGTTCGATAATTTGTTTTCTAATAATTTGTACTTCATGATCATTTTATATTATCAGACAGATTTAGCATCGAGCAGATTTAAAATACTTTCATCATGCAATTGATTTCAGATAACAACACCGTATCTTTCAAGCCACTGCATCTCGGAGGTCCGAAAATTAAAAAAGCGAGGAATAATGATGAGGTAGCAGCCGAACTGGCTAAAATATATGATGCCATAGAAAATACACAAACAATTGAAAGCTCTGAACCTTCAGCAGAAACTATATCTGATGCGAATGAAAGAGTTGATAGCGAAATATCACCTAATGAATTAGATGATACAGGTTGTGAAAAAGCAAATGATGCAAATATTAAAATCGATGCAAAACCAGAAGATAAAAAGTCCAAAGAGCAAGAAGAACAGACTGTTAAAGTAGAAATAAAAAATGAGTCTACAGAAGCAAATAAAGAAATGAACATAACAGTAAAAGAAAACGAAGTTCTTAATAGTGAGACGAATAATGAATTAGATTGGCCGTCTGTTACAAATGGCGTTATCTGGGAGGAAGAAGCTGACATTAAAGAAGAATTCCTTGCTAGTGGTACAGATAAAAACGATAGTGAAAAAAATGTTGAGAATTATGTGAAAGATAACGAAGATAGCAATGAGACGTTCATTGTTAAAGCTGAAGATAATGATACATTTATTGTGAAAAATGAAAACAATGATGATAAAACTAATGAACAACTTACTATGAAAGATGAAAATAATTGTAGTGAAACAAATGAAAAACTTATGAAAAATGAAAATGATGGTGATAACAGTAATAAACAACTTATTATGGAAGATGAAGAGAACGATGATAACACTGAGAATGTTGGTGATAATCAAGTTGATGATGCGGATGACATCGATATAGATGATGTCGATGACGATGATTTGGAAGATTATTAGTAATCGAAGAAAAATGTACCAAAATATCATAAAGTATAAGTTATTGTAGACGTATTTAAGCCTAGTGGTTATGTCTTTGACTTTGTTAATAAAAAAAATTCTTTGAAGTTTTATGTATTATTAGCCACCCTCATATGCGTTGTTGTTGTGTCAAATATGCAATACATTTCATTCTCATTTATTTGTGAAAAGTTATTACATATATGCAAAATAGTCTCTTCGAGCGATCATATTTTGTTTAGGCTGAAATCGATACGCTTTTTTTATTCACATTTCTTTTCAGTTGAGTTATTTCCATTGAGACAAAACAAAAAAAGCATCCTTATTATTGTTATAAATGCGAAACTGAGTTTGTTTGTTACGCTTTCACGCTTAAACCACAGAATCAAATGTGATGAATTTTGGTGAAGCGTTAAATGGGAACCTGGAGACGGCGACAGGCTACTTTTCCTTGCAATAACCTTATTGGAAGTCGAATAAAGTGAGGGATACACTGTGTATAAGACTTTTTTTTGCATCATTCGATTTGTATGACAAAATCAATATTGACATGCGCTAAGCCACAAATGAAAACTAGTAACTTATTGTATTTAACAAGTACGAAATCAAAGGCGTTGTTACGCGGGGAAATGCATTTATGGCATACTTCATAATTTATAATTATTTTCACATAACAACATCCTTAAAAATCGATAACAGTATACTGGACTGCGTCCCATTTTAAACAGCAACCAATATATATGAGTATAAAGGAACCGCTTGGCAGAATACTACACTAACGTCACACCTTAGTGCTACAAGTGCATATCGTTACACGCCCTATGTAACCGTTTTTAACAATAGTTTGTTTCGTCGTTAGAAGTATGAACGTAAAATATATTTTTAAAATAGGTAAATATATTAAATATAAAATTTAGCTTTTTGCACTAAAACATAATTCTTCATATATATATATTTCTTTTATATAATTTAATTTAAGTATTATGGTCACAATCTTCCCTGATGTTAAGTTATGATGTGGTCTAAGACTGTGGACCCTAAGCTTAAGGGACTGGCTCTGAAGTGCAACTGCCACGACACATCTATAGTTCTCTTTAGTTATCTAGTTATCTATCTATAGTTGGTGGCAGATTTTCAACTATTACAAATCTAAGATTGTTCTATGCACACCAGTATTCATAAAAAGAGGTCCAAAGTTTTCGCTCCATGTATTAATATATAAATTAGAATTATTGCTTTTATGACAACTATTAATATTCCAAAATGATAATTAATTTTCATATTTTTGCGCCGAAAATGTATTCCATCTACCAATTCTATTTCATCATTTAGTCTATCTACTTTGCTTCTTAATGTTACAAGGTATTCAACAAAAATGAATTTGATATTAGGTCTGGTTCAAAATGAAAACATACTTTTCTGCTTTATTATTTATTTGCTTATAAATGCACCTAGTCTTCGGCGCGATCACCTGCAATAAGACAAATGTGAATAAATCACCAGTGTCTTGGCAAGTTCACCTGTAACTTCACTATAACTGTGTGCCTTTTGTAGAGATGATAGCTCAGCTGTAGTGTGTACGGACTCCGCGTCAAGGGACGTCAGCTTGAATCCACCTACAATGAGCTTTAGGCTTCGGTGAAGGAAAACATATTGAGGAAACCATAGCATGGCGGTAGAGTTTTTTCTAATATCCGTCTGGCTAGCCGGCACCCTGAAATTGAAAATCTGCCGCCGAATATCTATAGGTGTGTTCCGGTAGCTGCTCTTGAGTCAGTCTCTTCACAGGTTTAATGTGTCTTCCAACTTAGGCCATATTGTCACTTAAGATCAGGGAAGATTATGGTCATAACCTTAACTATAGAAAAAACTGTAATACTAAAGCCGTATGTCTGTACCATAACAAAACATTACGTGGCATAATTTTATACATTTCTTTGGTAAAACTGTTAGCACGTTAATGCGAAGCAGTGATCGAATAAGTGTATTATTATCATGCAGTAATCCTAGACGGGCTGTTTAAACGACCACTATTCTTTTTTAAATGATAACTTTTTTTAGTATGTGGTCCAGCTGCAGAATTAGTGCACTCATCGACTGTTTGCTAATAAACAATTTTTTAGATATACTTATGATTACGAGAATTTACATCTACCAGGTTGTATAACAAAACCGAACTCTTTACATGTAGAGTGTATGCAGATTGTTAATTACGAGCTTTTCATATATGAACGCTTAGGCGATTGGTTTGACGTGCGATTCATGCGAAAGTATGGTCATAGGTTCCAAACCTCAACATATTATTTTGTGAAATTTACTTTTCACTTCTGTCAACAGTTCTCATGACTGATTGTTTATATATATATATATATATATATATATATATATATATATATATATATATATAAACCTTGCCCAAGCGGTAACGAAACACACCCAAGAAATAATTATCTAATTTGGAGCAGTTTGGAAGTTACGCGCGTACATACAATTCCTTATATATATATATATATATATATATATATAGACTAGCAGACTTGCCAGACCTTATTAGCCTTATCGAGTAAACAATCACATCGACATCTATATCGCGTTATGGTCCCTTTTCGAGATAAAAAATTATCCTGTCTCTCAAGTTGATTCAGTCCATTCAATTTTTTTAAAATCGGTTCAGTAGTTTAGGAGTTCATCACCGACAAACAGCGTGACACGAAAATTATATAAATAAAGATTAGAACATTACCTGTACAGTCCATAACGATATCGCCTTCATGGTCAGACCCTGAAGCCAAGCTCCATTTGTCTTCATAATTGGTGGAACTATTTTCCGGACAATTCTCATTATTTGCATCCATCGCTGACACTTTCTCTATACATGTAATAAAACAGCAACTAAGACAAATCTTTACATCAAATATAGTTTTAAAAATATAACTGGTGTGTAATGATTTCTTAGGTTTACGCGAATATTATTCATTGAAATAAAACTAATTTAAACGGATTTTGTCGCGGTTATTTATTAATTAAATTCCAATTATACATTTAATTAAATCGGAACCCAAAAGACCAATTGCCAGCCCTTAAGACACTGTGAGCTCTTTCTGCGTAGATCGGAACGCTATCAATAATAAAAATTAAATTGAAGGTAGACACAGTAACATAAACTTTTCTGGACAACCTACACCTCAGTCCGCCCCGTGACCACGAGGGCTGAAAAGCTTTCGAAACGTCGGGATCAAAATTTAATAAATAACCGCGATAAAATCCGTTTAAATTAGTTTTATTTCAATGTATAACTGGTGTGGTCATAAAATACATTCACACTTATGGCTGGCGTGTTGTCGTTTACTGTGTACTTAATACGTGATTACTTTTTTCACAGATGATTAATTACAGGGTCTTCAACGAGCATTTGGAAATGCACACACTCAAGTTTTTTAATAAAATTAAGCGCAATCCGTATGTAGACAATTACTGGAAACGATAAGCATTTAAGGTTAAAAAATTGTAATAGCTGTGGTTAGTATCGTAACTCTAGGGTGGCAGGGCTGGCAAAATGCCACGGGCCCTATGCACATGGCTCAGTTTTAATATTCCATTAAACACTTATATGCATTGCAAGAACGTACATTTAACAGGGTTAGTATCATGACTCATTAAAATTAATTTTCAATTTGCCAGAAACTTTTAATGCCCCTTATTTTAACACTTCATTTGTTAAATTTTAATGACGAATAATTTTTTTTTAATAAATAAGACAGCGTTATGGCCATAATCTCACATGATCTTAAGTAACGATGCGGCCCAAGTTGGTAGACACGCTAAACCTTTGGAGGAAATGTCCCTCAAGTGCAACTGCCGGAACACACCTATTGGTATTTCGTGGCAGATTTTCAACTTGGTTCAATTGTCTTACATTACGGAAAATAAAGGATTTTCCATGTTATTTAGAGTTCTACTTCATTTCATTCTACTTTTCAGTTCATTATACTTTTGTGATTTATGTTAAACATCAGCTTCATCTTTATCATTTTTAGATGAAGAAGTTTTGTATCGTAACATACTGACAGAAATGATATATGGAACTGTAGGGACATAATGTAAGTACGTAAGGCAGAGTGCATGATAAACAAATTGTATGAGCGACGAGCCAGTTAATGCTCACTGGCCCGCACGGAAGGTTGTCTGTACAAGGACAATAAATCAAAAGTTCAAATTCACACCAAACTTATAACTGTGATCCCTTGACCTTATGTAGCCAGATGGTAGTAACTCAATTGGGGTAGAATCACACACGACCCCGAATTATATAACGTCTATAATAAGGCTTGTACAAAACATTACGCAACAGTTATTAAACTAATGACTGTATTCTTTTTTATGGAAAATTAACAAACGGAGAACATATGACGAATTTCTTGCAACTGACTAAAGTGTTTCAAAGTGACATATGAATTTAATTTTTCATTGTTTGAATGTACATAATTATTTATAATATTAACTTTACCTCTATCTTTTATGTCAAGTTCTTCAAGATAGAATCCATCTCTCATGGTTTCATGGTTTGGCCAACAGGCTAATCGCACTGTTCTATATGCTTGCTTTATAAAATGCTCATCTTTAGCAATGTGGTATGCTCTACGATACCTCGCTACAATAGTTTGTGCTGGCATCGTTGACATTTGCTCTAAACTCCAGCCAGCAAACAACTCCGACAGTCTCAACCTTAACTGCATACGAATTACCTTTATCAAATAGACAATTTGTTTGCGCTTTGACTTTTTTATTAATGCGTCCATTTCGTTTAATATTATTTTTACTGGTTGAGTGAATTTTGGCATTTGAGGGTATTCATCAAAGAGGCTTTTTTGTGGTGTGGCTGATGAGTCTTTACCCTGCGAAAAATTTAAATACCCATTTATTATAATGTACTTATATTATTTACTATCTGTGGACGCGGCTGTGTTCGCGTAGACTCGAAAAAAAAAATTTTAGGGCCCAGTTTTTGGACATTTATAACTGTCACTATCATCGAATTTTATCTACTCTTTGAAGGTTAAGATGGTTTACTAAAAATATATATATAATTTACGTAGAGACGATTTCGAGAAGTATATAAACCAACACTGTATACCCGTGTGAGACCGCAAGATTTCAGATTTTCCCTCACACTTTTTACGTAAGAATTTATTTAGTTGCAGAAAATAATCAATGCAACAAAACTCATAGTTTGATGTAAATCAAAAAATGTTATTTTTAAATTATAATTTAGGTTTAAACTAGATATGTACATTATTGTATAAATTCATGGAATACGTCTGAATTTTTCAATTTCTCGCACTTCAAAGCCTTTGAATAGGTAACCTATAATTCTCAATCTGTTTTTAGGAATTATTATTTGAAATATTGTTTGATATTTTAAGTTTTAAAAATATATTTGCAAATATTGGATGGCCAGTGTAGTCCCTACTCAGTCATTCGTAAGCAGAAGTAAAGATATCGAGTTATTACTTATACTTAACAGCAGAATAAAAATAAAACCCACACCAAGAGACCATCTTTAGGTGAGACCAGAGACCATCATCTTAAAAAATATATCCAAATAATTAAGTTTAAAAATTAACAGTCATCCAGTTTGGCCACAAACAACTATTGAGAAATGATATATAAAGAATATAGGTGTAATGTAAATCTTTTAAAATAGATTTTAATATATTTGTAATTTTAAAAGTTCAACTGATTAAGATATCAAGTCTTTACAGAAAGAATCCTGAATTTTATGAAGAATCTTGTAATGCCCTAAAAATAATCTTTATAAATTAGAAGCACTATGATAATAGTTAGTATTTCAATAGATCAGTGGTTAATTTTGAAAAAGAAGTCATATTTTTATATAAAGGTACCATAAACTATATTAGAAATGAATAAATCTCTCTCCTGGAAAAAAATTCAATTGTTACTTATGAGGATCTTTCCTTAAAGGCTAGATATATTCAAATTTAGTGCATTGTATTTTACATATACTTTATACTATTCAATTTTTCTTATTGAGTTATTTATAAACAGTATTTTACTTACTTTACTTTTAGATTCATTTTGTGTTCCAGATATTTTGTTAGTATTTTCAGTAGCATCCATTGGGCATGTTGACTCAATAAATGCCTTTATTGTGTAGTTGATATTGTCATTTGACACATATGGTTTTTCTGCCAACAATGCAACAAGTCTATCTGCATCATGTTTGCTATATGTTTCTACAGTTATTTTCATGACATCATTTGTAATTTTCATGGACGACATTCTAAGCCAGTAAAGGATATTTTGTTTCCTTGCATCTTGTAAAATCTTTGAGATTTGTCTCATTTTCAACTAAAAAAGTTTTTTTAATGATTATTAGTAAGACATTTTATTAGTATACAGATGTAAGATAATTGTGTGTAATGTATGAGTTGTAAAAAGAATGTAATGCCAATTCATGACGCATTTCCCAATAATGCTTAAAAAAATGCAGTTCACAATTTATTGTCATTAACATAATAACATAATATGTGTTAAAGTATAATTGGTTCTTCTATTTTTTAGAAAATGAAACAAAAGTTACGAAGTGTGTAGCAAATTCTGATCTATTACACTACTGACTTTATACTAGCTGTAATACAATAGTTGAAACTATGTAGCTGAGTTGATAGTGTGAATGGATCTTGGCATCAAGGGATGTCATTCAAATCTACTTATAATGAGCTATTGGTGAACTAATCATTGTGAAGAAACCATTGCATGGTGGTAGGGTTTTTTCTAATGCACCCCTTGCTAGTTACTACGCTCAAGTTAAAAATCTGCTGCCTACAGCAAATAGTAAACCTACCTTAAGTTATCACAAGTCTAAATCAACAGTAGTTGCACTTGAGAGCCAGGCCTTTCACTAGATTTAATGTGGCCATTTAATGTGACCAGCTTGGGTCACATTGTCACTTAAGTATAAACATTAAATTTTGTTTTAGTTTTAGCTAGTGCTTTAATATTTTTAGTCTACAATTGTTTTTTATAAATATTCATGATAATATTAATATACCTTGTAATGAGAGTAATAGCTTCATAAATTACTTTTTTCATTGTAGGAAAGCCCATTATAAATATCTTTCTGCCTGCCTACATAATAAAATATCATGGTACACCATCATCAGCCACAGTGTGGTGACATAGGTTCAGAAGAATATAATTCAGATAATTCATCAATTATCCTAACCAATACTAAACTTTCTGCAGTAATATAAAAATGTCTAGAACTAATCTGACTTTCTCACAGATTACCAGAGAAATGCAAATAAGATAGGTTCTTGACCCATCTCCTAGACTAGTATCCCTCAGACCTCTACAAAGGTCCCTATCTTAAACGGGGGTGTTCTCTCAACTTATCTGACAATCTTCCATTGAAGTTCATAAACAGTGCAGCCTCCTTGATTCATACTCAGTTGCCTACCCAAAAGGGGTGTATTAACAGACACAAAGGACGAGTATGGGCAAAACGGCGTATGATAACCAGTGGCTAGGCTTTCTATCTGAGAGAGGGACGTGTTGGACTCGTGCTTCTACATCAGCAATCGGAAACCTTATAAGGATGCGGCCCAAGGTATGTCTCGTGGTAGTATAGCAACAATTTTTATTTTATCTGGCTCGAATCCGCCTCATGCCGCAACAAACACGGCAATATGCAGACCGATAATGGTGTTCCTTTTGATAGGTTTGCTGACTGTGGCAGCGGCCGGCAATTATATTTCAAATCCAGTTAGTTCTATCAATTTTATCCTCCCAATTCATGGCAAAGAATATCAAATTGTACACTAAATACTTCGACATATTAACTTCTAATAACTACACTATCAAAAGTAATAAAATATACTTACGGATGATGGTAATCCAGACAGACAAACTAAGTAAATCATATTGCCTAAGTTTATTTTCTTTTCATAACACAATAAACAGATAATATATATAAAATTGTAATTACACGTTACAGATTACGGCCGTTTGGCTAAATCTGTATTTTAATTGTTTATTTTATTTTGTAAGCCCGCTAAATAGTTGAACACAAACCAAAATATGTAAAATATTTTAAACTTATGAGTTACTGTTATAACTTGTAAGCAATAATATTTGTATTAATTTTGCGATTCATTAAAATAGTAAGAAACAACGATGTTATATGTATTACAATATTTGCTGTTTAATATTTTAAATCAAAAAATCTAACATATATCACAAAACTTGCTTTGCGGCAATTGGCAAAGCAATGCAGATCAAACACTTTTTTTTTGTATAGTTTCCCGTTTCCCTTAAGGTAAAGGCAACGGTATCGAGACCATGCAGCGACTTCGGATGTTGTTTTTTCATTAAATCTATATTTAAGTTAACAGGCTGAAGTTACGTCTAAAATTTTCCCAGATAATTTTCTGGTCCATGTCTTTAATTTTCTTAATATAAATTAGTACGCAGTATCCGAAGTCTACACAACTGCTTTTTTTAAACCATAGTCGTTTTCGAAGTTTTTCCTTTTACAAATGAAAGTTATTTCTGAGTCAACGTTCATAAAGAAGAAGTCATATATACTTGTTCTGTAGTACAATTCGATATATCCTATTGTAGACCATATATTGCTGCATATGAAACGGTAATACTGTACATTCTTTAAAAATTCTTGCAGAGAGCGTGCGATTTGCTCCGCCTTTGTTATAAATACACAACAATACGTTAATAAATACCAATCTTTGCATAGTAAAGCTTGTGTATTCGAAAAATATATGTTCCAAGAATTTATGAAAGCCAGAATTACAATAGGTGCAAGACTCAGATGTTATCATATTCATTGTATGGAGATGTTCGTTAAATCTGCCGTGACCAATTCGCAAGCAGCATATTATTGTATAATAACGTCTACTGACATATTTGTCTTTACAAAACCATGATATTTTAATATTTTGATTAATTGCTCTGTATCATAGTCCTTCTTCATGATGTCTTTTTTCCCAGTGATGTGTGACCCATTGATCATTTATTACTTTTTTGACCAAAGTGAAACAATCAGAAAGAGGATTTTTTTTATATTCCTGTGGGGTATTATATCAGAAGTTTTAGTAATTAGCCTAGTAAATTATCTACTTGTTCACTGGCAAGAATACCCACATGAAATGGGGTCCAGAATAAGATGAAATCTATGTTATATTGATTTGTATGTAGTATTTTTTACGAATACCGTGAACAATAAAATGTGTATCAAATGAATACGATAATAACACACCCATATTATTTCTAAGTAGAATTCAATTGATGCAGTGTGGGTTAGACTGTAGTTTTTGTTCAACATAACCTAATTCGACAAGAAAAGCCATAGCTACTTTATCTTCAGATTTCACTCCTTCAGTGTACTTGACAGTATTCCTGCCACTCAGAAACTTTGCTATAACTGTTATATTTAGTACTTAATGTGCTATCAATAATTATTTTGATTTTATTAAATTTACTTTCATACTCTCATCATCATAACGGGGTAAAATACTATTTTTGTAAATATCGTAGTGATTTAAAATATTCTACGCTTCATTTAAATAATCAGTGAGATAAGTACCGAAACTGAGTCTTAGTTTGAAAAGTAAAGAGTTGTTTTACACTCTTACTAAATTCTGGATTAATTTATACAACAATAAAAGATTATTATCAATTCGCTGAACTTATGTGCATCAGTCACAGTCCATGACGTTATTTTGTAAATATTACCGATATTGCATAACCGAGGTCCAAATAACTTAGTATAAGAATTAAAATAAAACTAAGAACATAACAACGCCAGATCCCGCTAAAAACTCTAAATCATAAATATATATATATATATATATATATATATATATATATTGGTTATAGTTTTTCCCATTCAATTAAGAAAAGAAAAGGCAAAGGTATCTAGACCATGCTTACATATACCATAAATATTGTTTTTACCTTCAGTTTTTTCCTTGCAAATACAAAGATAGTAAGACCATGCAGTCATAGAATTGAGTTCCTTATTTGGGTTACTACTACCTATTGATATTTAAAAAGTAGCACTTCTAGGAAATTTCAAATCGTAAATTTAATTTTTATAGAGTTTTATATAATTTGCCGCTTCGTACCAACGCATTGTTAGGTAACATAACAGCAATAAGTACACTTTTTTGTATTTGGCAGCACTTGATCTTTATTTTTTGTTTAATCGTTATCTATAAGTAATGTCAATGTGATAGAAATGGAGTTTTAGCAGGTTTTAGCGCCGTTTGTTTGTTACAAATTGTATATTTGTGAGAAATTCTTATTACTTACAACCTTTCAAAATGATGGTAACTATACGAGGATTACCTTTAAAGGTAAATAATTTCAGTGATATTTTCTCATCTCTAGATTGGATATAAAAGTACGTTTGGTTGGAAGTTAGTCAATCAATCCTAAGAATTTTTGTATCAGACTATAAAATTACAAGGATTACCTTTTTCATATTCATAACACCTCTTAATAATAATATTACAAAAATAATGTGAATGTAAGTTTGTTCATAAAACACGTTTGTATGGTAAACACAGTAGAATGGTTGTCAATAAAATTAGTGGAGAAAATTAATACTCATAATATATTTTTTAAATAATTTATAAGCTTAGCGTTATGGGTACAATCTCACACGATGTTAACTGACGATGTGGTATAAGATTGTGAACATGCTAAGTCTAGTGGAGGAGCTGACTCTCAAGTGCAACTGCGGGAACACACCTATAGGTATTTGGCGACAAATTTTCAACTTGAGGATGATAAGTGGGCATTACAAACAACCCTACCACCATGCTATGTTTTCATCACAATGTTTTACTTCACCTAAAGCTCAAGCTCATTGAAAGGATTAAAACTGACATCCTTTCATATGATAATTTCATTATTGTTGAGCAAATAGTGACAGTTACAGCTAGTAAACTTAAAAGTGCTTGTCCTTTAACATTGAAACATGTTTTCCAGACAAAATACCAAGATGTGAAAGTATTATTGAAGAATGAATGTAGCATTTCTGAGTTTATTCTGGATGATCTAGTTAATGAGGAAAGTGGCATGAGTAAGAAAGTGCGAGTTGGCCTAGTGGAGGATAATGATGGCTATGAGGTAATGAAGTGTCTAAACGGATTGCGAATGCCTGGGAATAATGTACTACAAGTGGAGATTGTCGGGAAACCACCAGTAAGTAATCCACTCCTCTGACTATTGCTTAATATTTCTTGACATTGTTAAAAGACTAGACTAACTTGAAAACTATGTACAATAGAGACATTGTGCTGTAGCATTGGTGAAAATAGTGCTGATGATGCTATTTTACTAATACCAATCTGTTAATGACCCATCTGCAATGGTGTACCCATATTTCATTTATTTTTTATTTTTGCATAATGGTTTTTAAACACCATACTGGCTAATTATCATCCTCAAGTTGAAAGTATGTCACCAAATATCTATGGGTATATTCAGGCTGTGGCACTTGAGATCCAAGCCTTCCACATGCATAGTGTGTTCACCATCTTGCGTCACATCATCACTTAATTGAATGAAAGTTAATACAAAACTGTAAAAAAATTAACATGGTGTTTAAATCCTATTTTTCATCACTACTCTCTTACACATAACCTAGGCTCTAGTCAAGGCGAGAGAGGCATGTGGTGGCTCATCAGGTGCTTAACACCCAATACTACACATTATGACATACCATAGTGGCACTTAAAACTCCAGTATTTCCTGAGGCCAGGGACAGCTTGCACACCTGTTCTAGTCATCAATGCTTCATTGCATCTAAGTTTTAACTGTAGTGCAATGGAACAAAATGCAGTTGTGAGCATTTGAGTTGTGAACTTTAAGTGGAACATAGCTCTACTGTAATATGTATTGGGTTATGCAAAATTTTCATTAATTTAGTGAGGTCACTATTGTGCATTTTATTATTTTATATTTTTGATTTATGTTTGGCCTATATAGTGGCCCTTCATAAAATAAGTCATGAAAATAAAATAAAATAAAATATAAACTAATAAAGTTGTACCTTTTTAGAATCCCCTTCCTTGGTCGTCACATTGTCTCATGTTAAGTGACCGAACCTACTCCCATCATAATTGTGAATGTTTTTTATGAATGCCACTTTACAAATGAAAATTACTGACATTTCAAGTCATTAAAGAGTAAATAGTTTTATTCCTTTATTTAGTCTAGTTATCAAGGATCTGACATTTTGCTTTTTTTTTACTTATTTACTGTGTATCATTGTACTGACAACAACATAGTTATTATTTTTATTTTGTATCCTTTGTATCTCTATCACATCCTTTCTTTCTTAAATCAAGTATCTTTTACATTTTAGGGAGCTTGTTGTTAAATGAATTGATGTCAAACCTAGTTACTCCGTACTTGATTTACTATGATTCTATGTTGCATTATTTTTATGCTTACTTTCAAACTCTTTCTTGATTGATTTTTGTTTTTTAGAAGTGAATAAAATTGTTAATATTTCCACAGCCTGGTGGTCAACAGGGTAATGCACTTTATGAGCATAAGCCTGCATCCAATTTCAATAATGAATATAGAAACAACTATTCAAACCAGCAGACCATGGATTTTAGAGGGAGAACAAATGCTTCAGGTTTTGGAGCTACATACCCAGCACAGAATACTCAATTTCCTGGTCCCACACCATCTCATGGACCTCCTGGTGTTCATGGAACTATCTCTTCTCATGCACCTGTGGGTGGTCGTCCGTCACCTTGGTCTTCTAATAACACTCCCAGTAACCAATGGAACCCAAATCAGCCAATGGATCCACAGAACAGTTTCCAGCCACCTGGTAACCAAGGATACACACATCAGGTGAATTTTATATTTTAAAACATTGTGAAACTCTGAAGTTACACAATTACAAGAATCTTAAGATATTGTATATATTAATTAATGAATCTATATCATCCTAACAAACAACAAAGGTAAGTCAGTATACACTCATTTTATAGGGGAGTGCAAGAACTATTTCTTTTTTAAATAAATATTAGAAATGTCTTTATCTACTTAACAATAGAGGCTATATATAATGACAATGAAAAAATATGTGCCTTATTCATACTCACATTGTGAGGCATCATGAGAAGGCTTATCAAATTACATTGAAAAATAAAAAACTGCTAATTTTTGACTTAATCATTGTTGTTTGCTAAGTGATGATATGCCAGTGCGGAAATAAGAACAGAAATAGCAAAATATGCAGAGATGGGTTTAGGCTTAAGAGCTTATGACTTTTTTTTTTTTTGTTGGAAATATTATTTACATAATAGTTCTTACAATGTGGCAGGCATGCCACAAGAGGAGCATATGGATTTGTATCATATAATAAGGACTGTCAAGTACCCACTATAAGACAAGGAGGTTACGACGGGGCCCAGTCCACTATTGGTTTTTACATGCTTGATTTACTAAATTTTTGAACGAAAGTTAATAATGTAAATATTAGCAAAATAAATAATTACTGGTACTAATGTTACAATTTGAGAATAATTGTTATTGAAAATTTCCAGAAATTTATGTAACAGTGAATAGTATCTTTTTTTTTAAACAAGGCTTATAACACTAGTCCTCCTCAATAGTAACTAAACAAAAATTATCAAAAAACCTTTCTAAAAATTCTTTATTTTGTCAAGTCCCATATATCTCTATCAGCTACCATCACTTCGTTCAATCCCCTTCCTTTCATCTCATTCCTCTCATACTCCGTTCATCTTTTGTTTGGTCTTCCCCTTCCTCACCCTCCTTCTACATACATATCTATTATTTTTGTTACTACCTATGTTTTTTTCTCTTCTCATGACATGACAAAGCTAAAACTATTCCCTCTCAACTTCTCTACCACTGGTGTCATTTTGAAACTCTTTATAACATACTCACTCATGACTTTGTTCATTATTTTTAATATCACACATCCATCTCAACATTTGGATTTTTTTACATGCAATCAACACCCATACATCACATTACTAGCTTAGCACTCCGATCAATACAATATGACAGGTCTTATAATATTTCACAAATATACGAGAAAATAATACTAAACTTTTTCTGTTTTGTTGTTATCATTACTTTCTTACTAATATTATAAATGCGATAGTGAGTTTGTATGTTTGTTACGATTTCACGCCTAAATCGCTACATAGATTATGATTAAATTTGGCATAGAGATAAATGGGAACCAGGATTCAGGGATAGGATACTTTTCATAGTGATCTGATTTGTCATAATATATAAACATTAATGCGAGCGAAGCCGCACGTAAAATCTAGTATATAGATAAGCAAATAGGCATATTTCTTGGTATAGCCCTTTATAGCTAATATACTCATTTCAATTCCTACTACCAATATTGGAAACTATCTACCAACAAAATGCATGCTTGACATACCTATATATATAATATATATTATTTACTATATAATGATGTCACTGAGAAAAATAAAAAATTTAATAGTATAAATGGTTTATATTTTTAAATAGTCTACATATCCTTTTTGTTTCTCAATAATAATAACAATAAACATTTATTTATCCTACACATGTTATATGATGACAGTTTACACTATATAGATATTGTTTTTATAATCTATAGTACCTATTTATAGTTAATTCATGTTGTGGCCCATTCTCGGGTATAGGTCTCCTCCAATTGTTGCCATTTATCCCTAATTTTTATCACTTTCATCCAGTCTCTACCTACTACCTTTTCGATAACGTCTTTCCAGCGATTTCGGGGTCTGCCTTTTGCTCTTGTGCCCTTTTTTAAACATACTATTTTTATTGCCGATAGTTCCCTTCAAATACACAAAGACCAAATGCTGGCCCATTTGTTCAAGGCAGAAGTGACCATGACCCAGGATATGGATATTCTGCTAAAACACATACACAAGACATGGGGGTAAGTTTTTGCTAATACTTTCTGGAGGTGTTGTTGAAGTGAATACTTGCATAGCGCGGTTTGTATAGGTAGTAAATTCATGTAAATCGTCATCGACATGGTCACGTGGCGCGATAACGTAAAGACTATATCTGGTCCTATTAGTACAACTTATTGCGCTGGTTTAATATCCAAAAATAACAATGTTTATTTATAGTTTTAAGTTTTCACTTCTGTCCGCACTCCTCATGCCTGTTTTGTTAATTTTATTCAGTTAATTGTAGTGTTTTTATGGAGACATTAAAGTTACAATGACTAAGTATATGATAGGTAGTTGCACTGTAATCCAATTTTTTGTTTATATTGTACATAACAGTGTCAACGACTTTCTTTGCAAGGAAGTAAAAATTATTTAATATTTTTTGTCTTTCTTTGTAACACTTTTAATACAGTTTTGCTCCTGTTGATGGTAGCGTAATGGTAATCAGTCTCAAGGTTTTCTCAATGACTGCACAAAAAAAAAAAAATTTGGTTGGTATAGTCTAAGATTTGCTCGTTCAAACAAACTTTTCTACATTATGATATTATAATATAGATTAATCTAGACAAATAGTCAAGAGTCTAGACAAATGAAAATGTAAGATTTTATCTGTCTCGACCCTTTAGTATTTTATTTATATTGCACTTCAGTACAATAGTGTAGACGATTATTCACAGCGACAATTCTGTAAGGGACTACCCCCGCGGCCCTTGCGAGGATTGCCCGATGTTATTGTTAGGACCACTAAACGTAGTAAGTTAGGATCTGTTGGTTAGTTAGGATCGCGAATCTTTGTTCTTTTTCCGGCAGTTGTCCAAGCCGAGGTACGGCTATTCTGGCACCCTTGCGCCCGCTACCTTGGGGCTGAGTGCCCTCAGCATTCCCCCAAAAAGTTCGGTGAAGCTGTCAAAGCCCTTACGGCTAACTTATGTCAGGTCGAAAAAAAAAATGTTTGTTTGTGCACGTCATACGCGTCAGCTGTTTCCTAGCGTATTATAATCAATGTACGCGTGTGTCATGAATTAAAAAAATACAAGAAAATATTTACTTTCACAACTAGAAAAAATATATTAATTAAGAAATTTCCTACCATTCCTTTCATTTAGTTCCTTACAGACGCTAGTAATTAATTTATTTTTTAATCACTAATATAAATATGTTTGTCAATAATAATAACTTTATATATAAAATTCCCGTCACGTTGTATGTCCGCGATGAACTCCTAAACTATTGAACCGATTTCAACCAAATTTAGCACATTGTGTGCAATTTAATTCAACTTGAAAGATAGGATACTTTTTATCTTGGTAAGTGGTCATAACGCGATAGGTGTTGCTGTAGCCGATTTGATTGACTACTCAAAAAGGCAGAATATGGTCTCCTAGGTCATCTAGTATGCTATAAAAGAAAATTCGTTTCAACCGATTGTTCTACGAGACTCACGCATTTTTTCAATACAGCTTTACACCTATTGGCTGTAGCGTGATGTAGTATAAAGTGTTCCACAATGATTGCTCTAACAGATACAATTTTTTTTTTAAATCTAAGTTCGGAGGAGTAGCGCGTTCCAACAAAGTTTATTGTTTTATAATATTAATATAGATTTTTGTTATTTTTTTAAAAGGGCCCTCGAAAAGCAGACACTCGTCATCATGTTCTACGTAACGTGGATTTAGTGGACACACAAGCAACAAACCCTCCACTGCAAAGTGGTAGATACCCACCCAACCAAAGTTTCCAGCAACAGCAAAAACCAGTATGTGGACAATTTCATTATACTACTCTATTACTCAATATTACAATATTTCCTTTTTACTAGCTTTTACTTACGGCTTCGCTCGCGTTAATATAGATTTTGTCAAACAAATCAGATGACGCAATAAAAAATTCATACATAGTTTATCCCCCTCTTTAACCCACTTCCAATAAGGTTTTCGTGAGAGAAAGTAGCCTATCACCGTCTCCAGGTTTCCATCTATATCTATACCAAAATGTATCATAATCGGTTCAACGGTTTAGGCATGAAAACGTAACAAACAAACTCACTTTCGCATTTATAATATTATTAAGGATCAATTTCTAGAAATAAGGTTAAACTTTAAATGTTATACACTTCTATTGATAAGATTTTTGTACTTTTATGCCAACTTTTCATGATGTATTATTGGTATTAATTTGTTGAAGACGGTGGTGAATAAGCTTTTCTGGTTTGTTCATTTTTTTTGTTTTCGTTCATGAGATACGTATTAAGGTTTATCCGTACCGTTTATTGTTTGTGTATGTACCTCTCTCACTGGGATAGTAAACCTTAATATGTTTCCCGTGGATAGAAATAAACAATATGGACATTCGTAAAAGTTAATCACCACTGTATTCAACAAATTAATGCCAATAATACTAAATGAAAAATTGGCAAACAAAGGTACAAAAATCTTACCAATAGAAGGGCTAAAGTTTCGTTATATTTCTAGAAATAAATTCATACTTATATTATAAATGCGAAAGTGAGTTTGTTTGCTTGTTACGCTTTCACGCCTAAACAGCTGAATTGATTATAATGAATTTTGGTATATAGACAGATAGGAATCTAGAGACGGTGATAGGCTACTTTTCCTCGCGAAAACCTTATTGGAAGTGCGGTACAGAGGGATAAACTTTGTATGAAAAGTTTTATTGCTTTATCCGATTTGTTTGACAACACCAATATTAACGCGAGCGAAGCCGCACTTAAAATATAGTATAGCAATAATATTAGTAAAAAGAGTTTTCCAGCAAGTGGGTTAAGGAAGTTAAATTCGGTTTTTTAAGTTGACAGTTAATAAAATCGTTAGTACAGTTTAATAAGTTCCGATGCACTTGATACTGTCTTTATTATGATCAATATCATAGTTATTTTGATCCTGTTACCGTCTGCTTAAATAGAACCGTACTTTTTGTTATTCGAAGCTTTCATTTAGTGGGTTTTATTATCAACAAATACTCCCACACAGAGCGGCAGATACCCACCCAGTCAGGGATCTCAGCAACAGCAGAAATCAGTATTTGATCTAATTTGATTATATTATTTTATTTAGCGATGACAGCTCAGTTGTTATTATGTACAGACACCGTATCATGGATCTGAGTTCAAATCCACCTACCTGCAATGAGATTAAGCTTTCGTGATAATTTTACTTGCCGTGCCCGCGACTTCGCTTGTGTAGAACTAAAAACTATTTAATCAGTTTTGCCCGTTTTTATAACTTTCTTCAATACTGCTTTGCTCCTATTAGTGTTAGCGTGATGATACATGTTACTTTTGATAAAATATTCTGTCTACCGTAAAAATAATATTCATTATCGGATTCGTATCTTCGGATATTACTCATTATAAACAAACAAAAAAAAACAAAGTTTATCTCTTTATAATATTAGTGTAGATAAGGCGGAAGGTTGCTTTTGTTGTTTGAATGCGTTAATCTTTGGTTCTACCAGTTGGATATCAAAAAATATTTTTGTATTTAATAGAACAATCATTGAGGAAAGCGTTCGGCTATAACATCACGCTAGAACTAACAGGAGTAAAGCAGGACTGAAATAAGTTACAAAAACGATTAAAAATTATTAATTAATCTTTAGTTCCACGGGAACGAAGTCGCGGGCACAGCCAGTAGGTATATATGGAGTGATTGGTCTTGGACATTCACTGTGACTCGGTTTTTCAAGTTCACGATAGATCCACTTGATCCACAGTTCCTATAACCTCGCTTGATTATTGGATATGAACCACCTGAGCCCAAAATGCTACAAATCTAAATGTCAGATTTTATTATGATGTTAAGAATGCATTGGCAACGATCGGCAATCAATGGACGTGAGTTTGAATCCCTGCAATGAGCTTGAGCTTACGGTGAAGGAAAACATCGTTATAATATCAAAGCATGCTGTTAGAGCTTTTTCCGCTAAATATGCCGCCAAATACGTATAGGTATGTTCCGGCAGTTGCACTTGAGAGCCTATTCTTCCACTAGGCTTAGAGTGTCTACCATCTTGGACCACATCGTCACTTAATATCAGGTCAAATTTTTGCCATAACGCTACTAAACCTATGTTGTATAAATAAAAACAACATATTCATGTCCTAACAACCTTCAAAAATATTTGTAATTTATTTTTAGATTATTTTTTATAATTTGCTGTACAACTACAATTAATTTTTTTTTTTTTCAGATAACGATTATGAAGGATAATTTTCAAGGCGCGACAACATTTGACATGAGTTCAAGCAATCAACCGAGTCCATACCAGAGACAAACCCAGGGCTCGCCACAAACATGGTCTCAGCAGGTATATTATATTTTCATATATGAGTTTATTATTATCTATTAAAGGGCGAAAGTTTTTTTAAACACGCGAAACTTAAGAACTATAAGTAGGAATATAAAAATTCTTTTTGTATTTGATAAAGCAATCATTGACGAAGGCTTTGGGCTGTGTAATATCACGTTACCACCAGTAGGATCAAGGCTGTATTGAAACAAGGTACAAAAACTGGCAAAATTTATTAATTTTTTTTTGTTCCACTCGAACGAAGCCGTCTCAGTTTCACACTAGTAGCGCTAGTATATAATCTATAACCATATGCCGAATAAACAGAAACAATATTCCTTCACCCGATCCGTACCAAACTTAACAGGTTCACTCACTGGTTTCATCTGAAATTTACCTGAAATCTTCATCAATATCCAGTCGTTTTATATCCCGGGTAGTCGGGTATATACATGGTTTTTTAAAATTAAGATCTATTTCTTCGCCAGCGATAATGTGACTTTTTTTAACAAAAAGTTATTCTTATTGTCTCAGGTAGTGTTTTTTCTCTATGATCTTTTCAGTACTCCCTGACAAAATTATATGCGACTTTCAAAATAACATTTTGGCACTCTTACCAGGGTTACGTGCGATATGCCATCTTCTACACCATGTTCCATATGTGCCAATTACATCGTAGGTATTGGAGACAAGGTGCACTCTATTAAATATTACCTCAAACACACCAGTTCGCGTGGAACTAGATTTATTTAATCTCGCACCGTCATTCCAACTACAATAACTTATGATAGAGTTAACCGATTTTTATGTAATAAAGATTAAATTTTACTCGAGGATACGCTTTATGATTTCCTTGATGGCGTTTTATCATAAACAGACTGACATTTCTAAAAATGATATAAATGTATTACCTATTCTTATTCACTTGCAGTAATTTTTTTACCACATAATACTAAATATACAAACACGTTAAATTTGCATTCTTATTATATGTATAGATAAGAGCTTATCTATGTTATCTACACTTATAGACCCGGACCTATAATATTTAAATCCCAAAAAAATAATATTAGGATGAAACCCATCGGAAAAGAAAGAGAATATACTAAAAATGAAAGGAAAAATAATTTACGGGCGATGTCAGGTCGGGAAGTGGAAGGGGGTGATTTTTAAGGGTAAAAAACGGTTTATGCTGATTTCCGGCAAAATTACAAGACCTATGGAAAAAAAATAAATGGCAAAGTTGTAGGTAATGAAAAGGTCTACAACTTTTGTATTTACACCTTTTACATATAACCTCAAAAATTGTGTAAAAAACTCAAATAACCAAGTTATTGGTTTTTTATTTTATCTTTTACAAAAAAAAAGGTTTCATCACGAAATTTGGTGAATACTTACCTATTTATGTTTAAAATACATAGTATTTTTTTTAAATAAAATATTTATTTCTTCATCTTATTTTGATTTAATATCGAAAAAGCACCTTAATAATCAATCAATAATACGCAAGTCAAAATATCAGCTTTAAAAAAAAATCGGTACGCATTTTGTTTGTTGATATCTTTACTTTCTGATAGTATGGGAAAAATTTACATTACTATGGTAAATGTTCTCACAAAATGCAAAGAAACGAAAAAAAGTCGAATCCGAAATATTTTTTTAATAATTATGTACAATTTTAAGCTATTTTTTAAAGTTTACACTTAAATTTATCGAAATATACATAAAATTCCATGTTACATTCTCAAAAATCACCAGTCAGATTACGACGTCGAGAATGACATAATATAGTGAGTAATGTGATGCGACCCCATGGGTCAATAGTTAACCGCTCCATCGATCAATATAAAATTTTAAATGCTGTAGGATCAGGTGAGAAGAAATGAAGCGATGATAGCTCAGTGGTAGCGTGAACGTCTTCGCGTCAAGGGACGTGAGTTCGAATCCAACCACCTACAATGAGTTTGAGCTTTCGGTGAAGGAAAACATCGTGAGGAAATCATAGCATGGTGGTAGGGGTATTTATAATGCCCACTTGGATAGCAACCACCCTCAAGTTGAAAACCTGACGCCAAATACCAATAGGTGTGTTCCAGCAGCTGCACTTGATAGCCAGTTCCTCCATAGGTTTAGCGTCTGCCTACCAACTTCGGCCGTATCGTCACTTAAAATCATGTGAGAGTATGGCCATAACATTAAAAACTTAAGTATCTGACACGTACACACTTTTTTTTTAATATTGTGTATGATTTTTCACGTAATAGGGCTATATATTTTAACGGTTTTATTTAAAATCTATTTGACGAATTTGTATAAAATATTTTTTATTATTCCAAAAGCTTTATTATACTCCGTATACATGTATTCAGTTTAATAGAAATATAGTCTGTGAAGCAAGTAGGCACCAGCTAGTGAATTAAAACACATAAAATCGATTGCAGTATCGAAACTAGAGGAATTAATACTTATTACTATTAATATTAATAAATATGTAGTTCTGTTTTAACGAGTATGTTTTTTAGATTTGTGATAGAGGTGTTGGAAGTTGAAAGTTGAAAGTTGTAAAGAGGTAACGCTAAACCTTAACTGTAAGAAACAGAGGGTTCTACATACACAAAAAACACTGTTTTCGATGCATAAACAATTCTAGTATTAGGTCCTTCTATATGAAATTTTCATTTTATCGAACTGGCCAGTTGGACTCAAATGTCTGGCGTTTGATTAGAAATTTCAAATTTAGACTTGTGTAGTTAGTTATGTTTGAAAATTAGTGATTTATTTTCGCACCATACAATTTTCTTTGACGTACTTCTATTAATAAAATAGTAGATATAAAATATAGCGTTCCTTATGAATATTAGTTCCATTATGGCATCAGTACTGCAGAAACAGGTCGAGGGATTAATGATGTGTATGGGGAAGCTACTGTAAAAAGCATTACATTTTTGGTTCTAACGTTTGAGATACTTGTTCATAATTAAGAATTACATGTGATCGTGGAAGTGGATCTATCGCAAACCACGCCAGAGTTAGCGACAGGCGTTGGCGTGAGCGATACAACGTTTTAATTTACTTGGAAACAAATTGGTAAAGTGAAAAAGTTTGACTAATACATAACTCATCCGTCACAGTAACCAGGGATCTTTGAATCCTAGTGTTACTTGTGATGAGAAATAGATCCTATGAGGCAATCGAAAACGCTATTACAGTTGTTAAAACCAGGAGATCCGGCAAAATCCTGTCCCAAGCTAAAGTTGACTCAGTAAATAGTACTGGTGTGTTTAGTGGATCAGTGTTGGTGTCATACCAACTTCCTAGGATCTGGTCACAGGATTACGGTAAATCTGTATTGTTAACATTTAGAAACCATGAAGGAAAAGATAGTCGTTAAACAACCGGTACTGGTCAATCATTCTAGCTCACTGCTGCTTCAGAATAACGCTAGACCCCACACTTCATGACAGACGGTCGCTAGCGTAGAGAAACTACAGTTGTAATGTCTCCTACACCCGCCATACTTCCCGGACTTTGCTCCAACAGATTACCACTTTATTTGGAAGTCGAACAATTTCTTGTAATGAAAAAATCCCGACCCTACAGTTATTCAGCAATGGAATCAATGAACTATCTGTATAATAGCGAAAATACATTTGTAATAATGCATGCTTTGATGGATGAATATTTTTTTACTTTTTTATTTTTACTTTTTTCATATAAAACGTTAAAAATCATATGTAGGGGTTAAATATTTTCACGCGAATGAAGTTGTGATGTCAACTAGTTTTTAAATAAGAAATACAATGTTACAGTATGAGATTGCCTGTCTAAGACTTCCAGCTGTAAATTAATAACTGTTTAGTACTACGTACTTTTGTTTTTATCACTTATACACTCTGGATATGTTGCTTCCTCAGGGTCAAGGTATTAAACCACAGTTATACCCTAAAAGAAATCCCGGCATGTATGAGAAGTCATACGAAGAGATCCGTTCTCACGGTATATATAAACAGAAAGACATTTCACAGGGAATAAGGGCAGACGCTTATAGAAATTTCGAGAAGCCCGCCCAGCGACTGTCACCGCACCGGCAGTTGCCACCCGCCGGAAGATCTTTCTCACCGAATAGGAGGTTGGTATCGCCATCCAGGAGACGCCCTTCACCATCGCGCCATCTAGGACCTGCAAGAGGTGCTTCACCGCCACGACACCTTGGACCTGCAAGAGGTGCTTCACCACCACGACACCTTGGACCTGCAAGAGGTGCTTCACCACCACGACACCTTGGACCTGCAAGAGGTGCTTCTCCAATGCGACATCTTGCTCCTGCAAGAGGTGCATCTCCGCCGCGCCACCTCGTCCCTACAAGAGGTGCTTCACCACCGCGACACCTTGTTCCTGCAAGAGGTGCTTCTCCACCTCGACACCTTGGTCCTGCAAGAGGTGCTTCTCCACCGCGACACCTTGGTCCTGCAAGAGGTGCTTCTCCACCGCGATATCTTGGGCCTGCAAGAGGTGCTTCTCCACCGCGACATCTTGGACCTGCAAGAGGTGCTTCTCCACCACGCCACCTAGGCCCTGCTAGAGGTCCTTCTCCACCGCGCCATCTGGGTACTGTAAGAGGTTCTTCTCCACTACGTCACCTCGGTCCCTCAAGAGGTGCTTCTCCGCCGAGCCACCGAGGTCCTGGGAGAGGTTCTTCTCCACCGCGCCACCCAGGCTCTGCGAGAGTTCCTTCACCACCGCGCCACATAGGTTCTGTAAGAGGTTCTTCTCCTCCTCGTCACTTAGGCCCTGCAAGGGGTCCTTCTCCACCACGCCACCATGGCTCCGGAAGAGGTGCTTCTCCACCACGCCACCTCGGCCTCGCAAGAGGTTCTTCTCCACCGAACCCTTCAGCGCTGGGAAGAAGAATATCCCCATCAGGAAGGCACCAGTCCCCGACAAGACGGCTGATATCGCCTGCGGATAGAATGATGTCGTCAAGTATGTATTCTCTTAAACTTGTGTCGTATCTTTGTTATTATTATGAATTAATTCTACTTAACAAATATTATGTTTGATATATTTGATTGATGAAAGTGTTAGTTTGCGGAAATGTATCATTAAATGTTAAAGTGTATATTACTTTGCACTTCCGCTTGGAATTTATTGGCCGCTGTTGTTTGACCCGACGTTGGTGGATCGTTGGAAAATGGTACAATCGATTACATATGTTTGGCTCCGTCACTTCGAGGATGACTCTTCCAAAATGAGCAGGCGACATCCATTTCATCCAACCGTCCACCAACTTCGGGACAACCGTCAGCGGCCAATCAATTCTAAACGGAAGTGTAAAGTAACTTCAACATTCATGTTTTTCATATTAAGAATATTAATGTCAATGTATAGCATCTAAAACTAAGTCTTTTGGACAGAATTACCACTAAAATGATGAATGATCTGTGAAACCGTCTATAAAAAAAAGAAGGTTAAGAGCAAAATTTTGCAAAGAGTTAGATAAATTCATCTAAAAATGTAATAATGCATTGGAAAATACTCTACCACCTTGCTATGATTTCATCGTGATTTTTAACCAAATTTCTAGCTTATTGTAGTGTTGGTGATAACGCTACCATTAAACCATCATTGCTTTATAAATTACGTATTATTACGCCATTTTTACATAGGTTTTACTATTTGAACATCGATTCGGTCTGGTGTGTTGACTGCCCTTTCTTGCTTAATGTACGAATTTTACTTTTTCATCTAAAAACCTATCTGTTCATACCGGGCGGGTTACTGGATTGGTATGTGAGACTCACCTGGTGAGAAATACCTACTAAAACAACCTCACAACGATGGCACGTTCCTCCTTGTTGCCAGAAACTTCGATTGTGCTCACACTGCGTCTAATCTTCGGCGAGGTATTGTAAATAATATTGTAAATGTAACTTCGGAAAAAAACTTTTGGGAAATCCTTTAATTACTTCTCAGTTAATTGAATTATTCCACTTACAAAAAACACTACAACAAATAAGCACTAGTGTTAGCATTTATATACAAGCTATTTAATATTTCCCAGTGGATAGACGTTCTGGTGGGCCGCCGCGCGACCTGCCGCAAAAGTCTGGACGTGGAAACGCTCCCAGGTTTGTCATATTTATTTTTATCAATAAAGCTTGTTTCAATTTTTCTTATAACGTCGTTCCGACTTTTATTCTTCTCTGGTAAGGTTCTAGAATGATCGAACACCGTGTGATTGTAATTGTACAAATTATAACGTAAAATCAACCTCATATACAATATAAAAAAAGCAAAGATGGTATTCTCAGCTTTTGTAAGTTTTGTGTTTAAAGGACATTAGATTACGATGTTATTTGTAACCATCAGAATCGACGTAGTACCCAAGTATAAGACCAAAATAGTTATGTGTTACTTATTTAATCCCGAAGATGTCAGTGGTTGCTGCCTTTGATTGATGAAATGTTATTTCATAAATTATGCTTATTTAACGAAATATGGTAGTACAATTCAAAAAATATAAAATGTGTATTTTGTAATATTTATAATAGAATTCCAACAGATACTCAATTGATAGGTGACTGATTGTAGACTTATTAAAAACTGATTTGCTGACTTTTTTACGCTAATTTTCAAGAAAGAAACATACATCTTTTTATAATTCTTAAATAATAATATTTACATTTTTCGTTCAAAACTTAATTCAAGACTATATATGTACAAAAACCATTGAAAACACTCTAAACATTAGTGCAAGATCTAAATACTTACGTTAACATCTTTATCAGATATTCTCCTCAACGCCATCATGGAGATAAACCAATAGACAAAAACATTGACCCGGAGGCTTTGAAGTCGTCTAAACACATCAGACCAGCGTACGATGCGACCTCGCAGGTAAGTCCGTTTTACAATAGTATAACTTATATACCTGACATTTAGTCATAATTGGCTTATTAACAATTATTTCCAGTAATACATTTTTATGTTCCCAACTAGCTTAAGAATTGTCTAATGATATCTTAAACTACGCAACTGTTATCAGGAAAAACCTCATAATAATACCTTTCGGGTAATCATTTCGTGTGCGTCGTCGATTGTCAAAATTAAGTGTAATTTCTCGTGAAATCTATATCAGCAGTCAGCTACATCAAATACTATAACTTCGCCCAAGTAGCAGGAATACAGTATTGTAAGTTTGTACTTTTAAACTAACTCCAAGAACGCGTGGTGGATTATTTTTTTTTGTTCTGAAAAGCAAACTTCAAATGAAGAACGATTTTGACTTATCTATATATACATATTTTGCCGTATTTCTTGGTGAATGTACTGGTTTGTGTATGTTTTTTTTATAACCACCCGCCATGAATAATCCATTGATCAGGACAAACTTTGGAATGAAAGACCATATAATTGTTCAAAATATAGACATTATCAAAATACTTGTATATCAATATGCACAAATTGATATTTTACTGAAATTGTTTCTACCTATGCATATCATACTAAAAAGAATAAACGAAATGATGAAGAAAACTATAGAAAAATTAGTGACATGAAATATGTGACACAAAATCGAAGTGTTTAATCCATGCTATGTAGCTAATACTACGAATTGAAGTGGCATCTACTTGGTAATGAAGACTCAATAGTGTTAGCTGTAGATTTCTAAACTTGCTATAGTCGTTTCTGCTGCAATTCAAACTTTTTTCAATGAAACTTATTTTGATAATTATAAACATAGTATAAGAATATTGCATGTGTGTGGCATATATAAGAAAATGCCAATATAAGTGGTAACTATAGCCAATGGTCTTCTGTGAACATTTACAAACAGGACTACCGATTTATTCGGTAATTGTCACATATTGCTAATTGTTGATAGCAGAGAGTGCCAGTTGTAACATTAATATCAACATTTTTGGGACAGTGAATTCGTTGTCACTAGCAAATAAATACGATATGATTTGAATAATATGTTTGTTGAACTACTATTGTACAATTATTGAACAGTGCATTTAATGTCTACATACAGAAAGGCCATAGGAAATAATAACTAATGTTGTACAAGTATTATTGATCATCAGTTGGCCGGTAAATTTGGTGTTACTACAAAATCAAAAAAGAATGTATAATTAAAGTTGCTGAAGCATTATTTATTGATCAACAATTGGAAAAATGTATAGCTAATGTTCTTAAAGCATTATTGATCATCATTTGGACGGTAAATTTAGTGCCACTGCGTAAGGAAATAAAAATGTATAACGAATTTTGTTTAAGCATCAGTGATCACCAAAGAACGGTGAATTTTGTGCAACTGCCAAGGGAAATAAGTATGTAAAATTAAAGTTGTTGGAGCATTATTGATTATCAATTGGACGGTAAATTCGGTGTTACTGCGAAAGGAAATAAAATATATAACGAATGTTGTTGAAGCATTGTTGTTCTTCAATTGGACGGAGACTTTGGTGTCACTGTGAAAGGAAATAAAAATTATTCTTTAGTGATTTGAAATCAATTATTCTTCATTCTTTGTTGTCTACAGCTCAAACTTGATATATATTTAGAATAGGCAGAAAGAGCATTGAAGACGAATTAAGTTTAAATGATTCGTAATTACTTCTAAAGAAGGAAACAATAGTTCAGAAACTTACACTGTAAAGATGCTCGAAAATAGATTTAATTAGTGCCAAAGATGATCCGTCTATCCAATGGTGGTACATATATTTTTTTACTATCACATTCACTTGTTTATAAAAATATGTAGGAGGCTGGTACATTAAAGATGAAACTTACACTGGCGGATCCTGTTACTGCTATAGGTTTAAACATGGATACGATTCGCAAACTTATAACTAATAATACCTGAATGGAGGTTAAAATAGTAGACAAGATGACGAATTTATTGAATGGTATCACACACTATTTTCCATTTCTTTGTAAAATTCTGTAGAAAACAGATGCGTTGAAGACTTAATACACTGATTAATCTGTTACTGTTACTTTGGACGAAAATGTGAAAATGGTTTAGGAACTTGTTCTGAACGATACTCTAAAGATAAAAATAGTAACAAATATGACCAACCTATCCAATGGAATCACACACAATGTTTCAATATCATTTTCACTTCTGTGGAAAAGTCAGTACACGGCGGGCGCCGAGATTATTCACAATGCATCACAAACAAATGTTTGTCCTTTCCTGTATGAGCTAATAGGAACTCTAGTGAATATTCGACGAGTAATTTGATCACGTTCCATAAGTTTTGAGGATGTAAAGGATTTTTTTAGTCATATACAAGAGGTGAAATAATGCACGAAGGAACATACGTAAACCCTCGCTGCAACTTGGGCGGCGATCAAGAGATCAAGGCGGCTGACCATTTTGTATGGAAATATTAACAGGTATTGAAGAGATTATTACGAAGTATTCAAGAGTTTATTTCAAGATGTAACAAATGTATTGCTGCTATAGAAGACTAGGTGCTACGTTCGGCTTTCTTCATGTTTACCAAGGTTGTGCATGATCATAAAGTCCATACTTATTGGATGCCTCCGCTTTCAAGGAACATGCATTGTAAACTTCAAATCAGGTCACTGTTATTTCAAGATGTTCTCTTTGGAAACTCAATGGTAAATGTTAGAGTGTAGCCCTTTGGAAGTATCACATCAACTTATTTTCATTCATTGAAAATAATACCGGAATATTAGTATAGCTTTTGTAAAACAGATTAGTCCTAGTTTAGTTTACCGTTACTCGGCTAGGCATATACAAGTAAATCGGGAAAAAAATACAGAAACAATGGAATTCAAAACTAAGTTGCCTAGAAACATCTACAAACGTTTCTCCTTCGAATGGTTAGTCCCATCCAAGTACAGCAGTCTTTATGTGATTGAACGTGAAAGGACTTGTATTTTATTACATTATATAAGATTATAAACATAAAACTAAATTTACGGCATACCGTAACATTGCACATGTGTACTTAAAATATTAGCCACTATTAATAGAAAAAAAGGACCTACATTATGAGTACTCTCTGGTTATTCGACATAACATCTCTTTTCACACAAATAAAATTAAAAATATAGCAATAGTCAACGTTGTTTATATCGAACTTAATATATAAATGACACAAGACTATTATATCATGAAGCCAGACGAACTAGGGAATATAAATGATCAACAGCTACCATTACAATGAGTTTATTTGCAGGGCCAAATATTATAGAGTTTGCCAGAAAGTATCGAGCGATATCATATACATAAACAGCAATATCTATTATAAACGGCATTAAGTCTAATACGGACGGGTGCAATAACGTAACTTGTACCATAGCATACATACTACAAATAATTAATTAACGATATTTTTTATCGGTATAGCGGTAACGCATACTATACAAAATAGTTGCTAGTATGCTTTACCATAATTTCTCTACCTATTTTTTTTTTCTATACACACTGCTAAAACGTTACGTTTAATTTCTAGCGCTATTTCATCATTGTACTAATACATGTGCTCGTGTAAGCCAATATAATTTCAATTTACAGGCTCCGAACCAACCTATATACTCAGGTGGTTTTCGACAAAATGTTCACGATAATGCGCCGTTCCCACGTAATACTCGTCAGATAGAACAAGACGTACCGTGGCAGCAAGATGGAGACCAAATGTATGCTAAAATGAAAAAACGCGATGAAGAAGGACCGGGGGCATCACGTCAAACTACTTACGGTGATAAGCATTCGCCGAGAAAATCTCGATCGCCGATTCGCCGCGACCGTTCACCGATAAGAGATCGTTATAGAAGACATTCCCCATCGTCCACGTCTCCGAGACGATCGTGGGCATTCGAAAAACGACGTAGTCCCGAAGTGCACGATGCTCCACAACCTCCAAACTGGCCTGGACAAGAAAATCGGGATGATGGACGTTTCAAACACGCTTTAGACAGAAAGGAAGACAACCCGAAACACATTCCCGTCTGGGAAAAACAAACGTTTGCGAAACGCGACGAGAGTAAGCGAGGGAAGGAAAAAATAGATTCATATGGCGGTCCAAGCAAGGGGTTTCGCGGCGATCTCAAGAATAAAGCTGATACATCACGTGGTGAACAGTTTAGTAAACATCATAGAGATCCGAAATTTGAGTCTCGAAATGAGTTTGAGAACCGTCCCGGTTACCGTCAAGTTGCTGATGACGAACCAAAATCCTATTTGAAACAAAAAGAGCAAGACTACCATTATCCCGTGCAGCAAGATAATATACATCGTTATGGAGATTCTAAGAGGAAAGCATCTCCTAGACGTGATGTAGAGAAAAACAATGATTTTAAAAAGTTGGATCAGGACATTGAAAATGTTTATAAAAGGGCACAAGATTTTAGGCAGAAAACTGAAGAACTACGCAAGTCTCAACGGAGGCTGAAAGAGCATTCTGAAGAACGTGGTAGGACTGCAAGGATCAGGGAAGAGAAAGACTTTGAAGTACATAATGCAGCATCTGCTCGTCGCATCGATGATATAACCCGACGTCATATGGATGATTCACCTCGACGTCGCATGAATAGCTCATCTCAGCATCGTATGGATGATTCACCTAGACGCTATATGGAGGACTCTCCGCGCCGTCACATGGAAGGTTCACCTCCACATCACACGAATAACTCACCGCGTCGTCGTATGGAAGTTTCACCCAGGCGTCGTATAGAAGGTTCACCTAGACGTCGAATGGAAACATCACCTAGACGTGGAATGGAAAACTCACCTAGACGTCACGGGGAAGGCTCACCCAGGCGTCGTATCGACGACTCAATCCATCATCGTGACGAAATAAATACAAAAACCTCCCATTTCCGAGAACCTGTATGGAATGCGGTGGATGAATCGAGAAATGTTTTTTCTGAACTACCCACACACATCAAAATGAAAAGAAGTAAAGCGGCGCAAGAAATATCGAACAAGCTAATGAACAAAAACCCAATTGTTGCTGGGTTCTGCAGGGAAACGAGACTTCGCATTATCGAGGAATTAAAGAAATCTATCGTCCGCAAACTTAACGAATTATTTGATGTTGAAGACGTCTCCTATATCGAGCTCGTTGTAAAATTCAAATCTAGAGTCAGTGATGCGGAAAAACATAAGATACTCGATGACGTTATTAAAAGTTTACCGAGCAGATTAAGAAACACAAAGGCACTGGGTGAAGGTAAGAATTGGCTTCAAACCCCTGAAATTTATTTCTTGATAATAATTTTACGATACATTTTACGGTTTGTTTTTAAATTAGTTGTCATTATTAGCTTTAATTTTTATGAAACATTATACGACTTTAGCAATATATTCAAAGTTACGATGATATACTTATGTGTGATAAATTTAGTAAGCTATTTGAAATCCATTTTTCCATGTTTGCCTAAACAGATACAACCAGGTCGAGTTTCTTGCTGGTGCTTCTCGATGGCTGCGGTATATTTCCGTAGTTTTGAGGGCCTAATTTGAATAAAGTATTTTTAATTGATTTGTACATTTCGATAAATTGTGCTAAACACAATTGATCTTCAAACCAATATAATAAACTTTAAGTTCTTGATTACGTGTAGTGCAAAATAAATTAAGATTAAATATTGTTTATTGTTTTTTAGTTGCTGAGATTGTTTTTTTTTATATAATTACAGATTCTCCAAATGTGCCAAGTAAAAGATCATCAAAACATTCTTCGGACCATAAACTGAAAGGAGGTGTGTTATTTCCTAATATTGGATATATGTTATTTTTTGCCTTCCCATAGCTTGTATATATATGCGGCTTCGGAAAGTAATTCAATACATTTTTTAATAGGTGAAGCGTGATACCACTATCTCACCTGATGTTAAGTGACGATGTGGCTTAAGTGGTGAACATGGTAAGCCTAGTGGTTCTCAAATGCAACTACCGGAACACACTAATACGTATTATCATCTGGAGGATGGTAGCTAGCTAGGTGAGCATCAAAAAAAAAACTACCACCATGCTATGGTTTCATTACAATGTTGTCCCTCACGAAAAGTTCAGGCTTATTGCAAGGATGCGAACTCGCGTCCATTGATGTGACGTCCGTACATACTACCAACTGAACCATCGTCTGATGAAGGGATGTCCTGTGTTGTTGTGTGTGATGTGTTTTATTTCTTGAAATTATTTTGCTTATTTATTCTAATGGTAATACGGACCAAGTTGCGGGTAACAGTTAGATGCTTATAAAACGTCTGGGATACTGGGATATATCAATGTGAAGGTTGTGATAGAATAATGATCCACTGTTTACAACATGACGAATGCCATATTTTTTCATATACAGGTTCTTAGGCAACCGCTTTCGAAAACGAATACAGGTGATAGTACTGACGCTATCCTTGTTATAATTTTATTTAAATAACTTTACATTAGCGGCGAATCGAACCCGGAACTTGGTCTATTGAACTGGTGAATTCGAATAAAAGCGGCTAGGTAGAGACTAGCCTAACACAGAAATAAAATAGTTGGTTAAGTTAGGTATTTGGACATATGTTGTATATAAACTATCGCGAAACGCGTGGTCGTGCGAGCGTGGTAGCGATGACACGCGTGTTGTACGTACCACGGATGATTGACCTCCATCAGCTGTTGGTATTATTTTGCTAATTATTTTTAATTTTAAATTGATGTATATGAAGTGTGAATAATGTTAAAAACACGTTTTCAAAAAATCAATTTTTTTTCTTCGGAATCAAGATTTTGCTGTCTTCTCATCGAAGGTATTTATTATATACGCTGTACAAAAACCCTACCGATAAAAAAGATAATGTAATTTATCGAGTTCTTAGCAATTTTGTTAATAACCAATTTTATGTGTTTAATTATATGACATTTAATACAGTGATAATAATTACGTAATATGTGATATAAATAAAACTATTTTGTTCCTATTTACAGAATATTCTGATGTTCCACAAAAGAAAGCGAAACTCGCACCGGAGAATAAAATAATAGAAGGTATGTATATAACTAATTTGTTAAAAATACAAACATTTCCATTGTTAGTTGATCAGCGAAATTCCTATACAACAGGAAAGCAACTTAACGTTCACAACGCTCAAAACAATACTTAAACACAGCGAAAATGTGACTACTTATAATGTCTTAATAATTATTACTCACACTAATCTCACAAAGGCCAATATAGACAAGTGGACCCACGATCCATTCCACTTGAGTCAGGGGGCGTCCATTAATTACTTGTGCTTTTGGCGATTGTTGGACCGCCCCCTCTTCTCCCCTTGTGAGATGTCGTGAGACTTTGCTCAATACCCTCCCCCATCTAATCTCACATGAGATTTATTGAAATGCATGCGCTTAATCTAAACAAGTTAATTCGCACTTGACTGGTGCAATTTGGTAGTCAATTATTTTTATTTAAGACGTAAGTACATTTATTGGAGAAACATTTATTTAATTTACACTGAAAAGAAAAACATTTTGATAAAAATGGGTATTGTAATGACATGAAAAAATTTTGTTGAAAAGTTTCACTAATTTTACTTCTTATCACAACAATGCCCCATTCTTGTCTTTTTTTTTTACAAGCGTAACAAAATATTCTAGCTACTTTACGTTGTTTTTTACGTGATATCCGCCAAGGTACCCCACTCCTCCACGTGAGATTCGGCTTGGCCCCTTCCCTCATTTAAACACCTCACGTAATTAATTGACGCCCCCTTAGTGATTGTAACGCTCACTAGTAAGTGGAACGGGAAAATCCCTGGTCGTGAGCGTGCGCGTTGTGAATATTAATGCAAATGTAAACGAGTATATATTTGCATATTGGAACTGTGTTGTTATTATTACATCGACAGTATTAATATAAGAGTCATATAGAAACAAAGATAGCTATCTAATATTTAGTACCTGTGATTGGTATAAGTAAAATAATGACCTATGTTAAAATGCAAGTGTTTTCCTGCATTTGTTTTACTAAAAAGTATGAGAAATTGTAATCCTTCTGTTACATAGCGTAATTTATTTTAATCCATTTTATATTGTTTTATGACTAACGTTAAAAAACAGAAATAAATATTGGGTGCCTAATTAGGACCAAAAATGTTTAGTGCTTCACACTTGTTCATTGCTTTACAGAGAGTTCGGGCGCGCTACAAACTGAAGGCAGTACTTACAGTAAGTAATATTATATAGTTAATTTTAATTAACAGACTGGTTTTAATTGTTTTATTTTTTGTAGAATTTTCTTCTACTATATTAAGCTTTTAAACAGTTCCAGAATGGAAATTAAATGTCGAAACGCCAGAAATGCAAGTGCCTACAATACAAATGATGTCCGCACAGTCGTTCATACCCAATATCGTTACCGGGGATATAGGTATTTTACAGTTAGCCCATCCACAGCTAGTGACACCATCATTAGCAACATCCGCGCAATGGATGATGACCACGTCTCAATTTGATAACAACGTCAATCTTCAAACAGATAACATCTCTTTTATGCTATCAACGGAGGACAAGTATGACTTGTTCTTGTGTCGAGATGATTTCGCCTTTATTACAGAGGTCCAAGCAGAGCTTCTAAAAGAATTCATTGTTTCCGAAATTATGAAGGTAACTGAGAATTCACAGGGCTGGGCACCGAATTTCACAATTAAAGGATTGCAGAGTATGCATCGCTATGCACTAAGCACTGAGGATGAAGCGTCGAGAGATTGGCTTATAAATTTAAATTTCAGCGGGTTCATATTATTCAACGTGTTAGTGTACACGAAAGAGGAACTGTGGTACGAGCGAGCCGCCGTCTGGTTACCCGGTCATTCTAAACAACGGAAACTCGAACCGTTGGAAAAACTTCAATTACAGAACAAAAAACTCAAAGATGTTAATATAGGTAAGTGGAAGATGGTGAAGAAAATTATTACTCTCAATGGTACAAGATTGTACGTCGATATGCCTCCATCTTCAGCTCGAGCATTAGAGAAACACAACATGTCGCTGAGTTATGAACTGCATAAAGTTACCGTTTTTCTAAAGGCGGTAGCTATCGATAAAGACGCATTCGATGCAGGACTTAAAGAGAAATCTATTGATGATGAGTCAGTTTTAGAAAACGTAATCCACAACGCTATTATACCTTCGATACAAAACAGTCCGACCCTTTTGAAAATAGCGTTAAGCGGAAGCAAGGGTATGTGCCTTGAGCAAGCGCGACAAGTTAAAGAACATATAATATACCATATATATAAATACCATAACGCTAACGGTGTTAGTAGAACGGATTTCATCAATTATGGTTTCATTGCGCCACACTATTTTGGTATTATACCAGAAAATACCGAAACAAGGAGATGGCTGATGAATAGGTATTTAGGCAAGTTGAATTCTCGTAGCATTATTGTGATAGCAGGTGACGATGATAGTGCTAAGTATATTAGAATGATGATTGACGTTCCCAATCAACAGAAGGTCACCGCTCTCTTAATCTTGGAAAAAATAAAGCAGTCGAATCAGGGCGTGAAAGGAATAAATTTTCACCTCTGGAAACCGATTAAATTGAGATTATGCGGTGATAAGACAAAAGTACAGATACAAGTGGACGTAGATATACAATCAGTAGAGACACTAATCGAAATGAATTATAAACTAGACTACATGACTGCGGCGAACAAAAATATAACAGTTTTAGTTGAAAGTGAACTGCCTAAAGAGAAGCTATTGCAGTCTATTAGGGAAATTAAAAAACAATCCTGTGACAACTATGATGTCGCCAATATGGATTTGGATTCTGGTAGTGACAATGACGACGTAATATGCATAGGGGATAGAACTTCACCTGAAACCAAGCCGTAAATACATGATCAAGTTTGGCTGACTAGGATTACTTATATCTGAAATATATATAGGTTTACATAGGTTTTGGAATTTAAAATCGATCACGGAAAGGTTATAACAGCTAATCGTCACAAAAATATAAAGTTGAGAAAAAATATATAATTTATATTTTTGCTCTTTAGAATTGCGAATTACGAAAATTCTTTGGTACATGCTATTATTTGATCCTGGTTTGGACGTCAATTCAGTATTCTAGTCTGAATTACTCTACAATACGGCTTTTTATGAATGTGTATCGAATACATTTTGATATCATTTTTCCAGGCGCTTCAAAGATAGTGCAATTTTCGCTAATTACTCTTTCCACCATCGATATATTGTATGTGTTTAAGAATATCGAGTTATGGTTTTTTCTTTATTTCGGCGGTTTTCTTCTAATAGTCATAAATTCATACAACTGTATTACTGTTAAGTATATATTATTTAAATTCTATTGTCACAAATTACTCATATTCTATATTCAAATCTTAATTGAATGTGCAATTAATAAATAATCTTGAAATTGTTTAACATTGGAATTCTTTCTTTTCAAATTTATATAGTGATATTATCGAGGTTAGATGATAAAATAAAAGTTTGTTTTTATTATACTGTGTAATAATTATAGAATTCTATGGAATTATATGTGTCTTTATTTATTTTTTCAATATGACAACTCCCAGGACGGCCATGTTTATATTTTGCTTACGTTTTTAAAAAAGTGCGTGAAGTGAGTTAGTTGCCCAACATAACGAACCTTCATATGCTTCGTATATAAAATATAAGTACTCGTTACTATGATTTTTATTTAGAAATACGTAATGCAAAACAATAGTCTCTGTCGCATTTTTTATAATTTGTCTCTGACTATTATAGATATATATTACTATAGATATGAGTCAATAAATCCCGTTCAATTTTCTGTTTATGACGTTTTACTGTTTTAAGTTATGACTTGACTTCAAACTTGCGTTCTCTTCGCTTCAAAATTAGTTTACACGAATGTATGTTCATGTTTATCTATATATTAGCTAGTTTTAGATTTTATAACTAATTACAATGTCTATATGTAACTTTAAAAACTATTGCATTGTGATGGTAGGACCTTGAGTGTATATTACCTGCCATTTTTTGATTATTGACGTGATGAAAAAGATGCCTTTACAGACTTCTTACAATGTGTAAACGCACTACCCGTGCTTAGGCCAAGAACAGAGGGGCGTCTAGAAAACTCATATGTTGACAAGCACTGTCAAATACCTACTAAAACCATGACGATACTCAAATCTCCATAGTGCTAGAGTTCAAAGAGAGTTTTCATTCTTCTAGTGAGCGTTGAATTACCTAATATACTGCTACAATAGTAAGTATAAAGTACACACTTAGTGCTTCTTTTAAGTATTTTGCTTGAACTCAATTGATCTTAATTGCGAGTTATGAATGCCATGATTATTCAACTGTTCCTTGCAGGTATAATAAGTACAAGTAAAGCCTGCATATGTTCTGAAAACGAGTTCTGTAAAATATTATGGTTATGCACGTTTGATCTATGCAATGGATTGCCTGAAACGGAAGGACACTCTGCCTGTTTGCTGCCCATTATATTAAAAAAAAAAAACCAACTGAAAGAAGAAGCAATAGAAAACGGATAATTCAACTAAATCTTATACAGAGCTATGTCATTTTACGAAACGAGCTTTGAATTAACACGGTAAGTATCTGGATAAAAATATTTGTACTGGCTCTTTATTTCCAGAAGGTTGCGCAGAAAAATGCTCTCGAGCTTTTTACCTACATCTAATTTTCTATTTTCAAATTTGTATTGGATTCATGAAGGTTCTATTATATATTCTATATATAAATAGGTTACTTTTAATGTTGCTTGACCTTTGGGGCAGCTAAAGATGACACCAAAAGGCGCGGCTTTTCTTGTTGTTTGAAGGTGGAGTGATTGCGTAAATCGAATAGCCAACGAGCAGCAGCACGATGAAGTGTACAAAACCGCTGTAATAGAGGAATGTAATGATCTTGATAGATAGATCTGCGATATAATCATTAATTGTATTGAAGTATTAATTTAGTATAATCTAGGCTGCATTATTGAATTCGATAATTGAAGGAAAAACTTTTTTGTGTGCTTTGAGTATTTTGTTTTGTGGGAATTGAACGAGACTGAGTTTAAACGGCTATGTAACGTCGGAAGAGTGTAAAGTAGTCACTGCTATACTCCCTCGGCAAGCATTTCGTGGGCGAGCATGAGGCATGAGTCGAATTCAGTATCGACATAAACACTATATGTGCCGTGCCAATACGTTTTATTTAATTTGTTATAGTTATTTCGTATTATTAATCTTAGCTTGGTATAGTTTTAACTTTGGTTGTATGGTTTTAAGAACATCGTTTTTATTGAGTCGATGATTCGATAGTTGGGTGAGGACATGAAAGTAAAACTGAAAGTCTAATAATGAGTCACGTTTAGGCGCATTCATTGTGTATCTAATACACATTTTAAGCTATCCGTATCTCCCTTTCCTACGATCCTTGTATAGACATTTAACTTTTATCACATGTACGATACATACATATTTGCGTTATTTTTTTTCGCAGGGACATTCGCAGTTAACTTTATGGTCTTTTACAGCTTCAGCGGACTTATAGAGTGAGTACCGAAGGCATTGAACACAAGGGTGCCAATAAGTGGCCGATCCTTTGAACTGTTGCTGGGTGGATATTGTGTTTATTGTATATTGTCCGGTTTGCGGTTGAAATTTAGAGAAACGTTGTGTTCTTTACAGAAACTTGATAAGTGGCTTTTACAGATGGATCTTTAGCGGTTCGCGGTATTAGCCACACTTCTTCAATTCAATTTGTCTTCGTTCCATGGTGTCACGTTTGCATGTTTCTGAAGCTGAATCAAGCTTAATAAAAGCAGGTAGAAAGGTCTACTGGTCCGGATCGCGGCCATCTTATATACAATGAACACTTGATTCTTTTCTGGTATCCTCTTTTCTTGAATCGTTTTCCTTCCAGGTGCTGAAGGACTCGCTGGCCGGTGTGGTATCAACGTCCATCACCGTTTACCGGTTCCAGGTGCCTCCTATCTTCTAGAAGAAGTTCGAAAGCTGCCCCTGGTCTCCGACAGAGGTTGATTTAGTGGGTATTTGCCGGTTCTTGGCACCCAATGTGTCGCTACACGCCCTTCCTGTCGTGACCTAAGCCCGAGTACTGCGTTGACGCTGTGCAAGAGGCAATCTGTATATGGATTATTTTACCACGTTAATAAAATAAAAAGGTGCCTCGTACCTCGAAGTTCACTCAGCAGAAGTAGTACACGATTTCTACATTTACAAGTGTAGAACCAACACGAAGAAATCATCAATAACTTAGGATTCTATGTGAACTGTATACACTGGAATCTCTATAACTTATATATCAAGACAAATTCTAGAAATTTCGAGTGAATGAGTTTTCGACTTAACAAGAAGATCGATATACAAAAGATTTAATTCAAGCAATTTGATTTAGAAAGGCGCGATTACTAAGTATATTTTTGGAGTGGTTTGGAGTGGATTGAGACGTTATTACAATATACTAGTTAGTATTAAGACTTAATATTATACGACTTAAGGAGGCTTTTTGAAATTTGAGTAATAGAGCATAAAAATGTAGTATCAAAACCTCGCAGTAAAATAACATTTTGTTCAAGATACAAAGTCTCAATAATTCGAGATACCGCGTATTTAGGGATTCAGCAGATAGGAATTGCATTTTTTTCAACTTACTAAGGATTGCGACTTAACGATATTCGAGTTATAGAGATTCCACTGAATAAGTATAATTAATAACTAATGTATCAACAATTTAAAGCCGCTATTAATATTGTTGCTAGCTCTTTGAGGGTCGTTAGATCATCAGTCTCACGAGAGAGAAATGTATATTTAGGTGTATACTATAACCTAACTACTGCCATATTTAAAGTAGCCAAGGATCATTAATAATAATTTTTAGTTTAGTAATGGTTTGTTACAGAGAGAACTAAACGACCCATGAATAGAGAGAAGATGCGCCGTATACAGGAGTCAAGAATATTTCGTCCGAGCGATCGAGCGGTCCAAAAACGGAAAGTTCTGAAGAAAAGAATTACGACACCAAAGATAATTAAGAAAGGTAATATACTCTATGACTTATTGAAGTGAAAACTTCTTTAGGCGCGTTGAGCGCTTTTTAGGTGATCAAATATCATTGATCTCGCGTCGTCGTCCCCGAACTCTTTCCATATAGAGAGCGTATGCAGATTGTTAATTACGAACTTGTCATATATGAACGCTCGATCGATCGGTTTGACGTGCGACTTAATAATCACGCTTAGGCAAGGTCATAGGTTCCAAACCTTACCATAATATCGATACGAGTTTTAGTACATTAATTAGTTTGTGAAATATAGTTTTACTCCTGCCGGTAGTCCTTATGACTGCTTTTTTTCGATTGAAAATGTACTTTATAATACAATACTTTAGTGTTTTTCCGCGAATGCTGAGACTGTTTAATGAACCGTGTAACAAAAACCCTGAACTTGACATTTTTTTGACTACACTACATAAGTTTTAAATGTTGTGAATTAATTAGCTGTCCAATTTCTGTCCATATTTGGTATATCGCAGTAACTATTCAAATTCCGTTCATTTTCATTTATTTTAATTATGATGTTAGTATGTTATTTCATTCTCTGTATTTAATATTAAAATTTATATTGTTATTTTATTTACAATATATTTTGTTAATTGTGTATGCTGTGACCGTCTTTAAATAGATTTTATAAATAGATTTATAAAAATATAGATTTAAATAGATCTTTAAATATTAAGAAATTAAATTTTGTGGGGCTGTTGACGGCCCTTAAATTGTTTAATAAATAAAAACCACTCTCAAGCTGAAAATCTACCTCCAAATACCTATGGATATGTTCCGGCAGATGCACTTGAAAGCCAGCCCTATACTACTTTTAGCATGTCCACTATTTTGGGCGCTAATCCTATCTATACTAATGTTATAAACAGGAAATATTTGCATTTTTGTTTGTAACGTAACAACTGAAAAACTGGACTGATTAAAAAAAAATCTCACCATTAGAATGCTACATTAGCTCTGACGCCCTGAATAACATAGGCTTAATAAATTTTATGAAATTTATAAAAAAAAATGTAGTTTCACTCGAACGCAATCGCGGACACAGCAAGTAAAGTGTATTAAGAAATAAGATAGTTTTTGTTTAAATAACAGACGTACCATCAAACAATTCAATGGTAAAAGTGAAGAAGGAGAAAGAGATAGGAGAGAAGTCGATAGCAACAGAGACGGTCACCGTTCCGGTAAAGCTTGATTCTCTGACGACGCGAATACTCGAGTCTGAGCTCCAGGATATTATGATCAAGGTATCAATCATCATACTAATACTAATCATACTAATATTATAAATGCGAAAGTAAATTTGTTTGTGACGCTTTCACGCCTAAACTGCTGAATTGTTTGTGATGAATTTTGGTACAGAGATAAATGGGACCCTGGAGATGGAGATAGGCTACTTTTTCTCAAGAAAAACTTATAGATAGTGGGGCAGAAAGGAAAGGTCATACTTTATATGAAACTTTTTATTGCGTCTTCCGATTTGTTTAACAAAATCAAAATAAATACGAGCCAAGCCTCACATAAAATCAAGTAGTTTATATGCATTTTGCTAGAAATTTTGAACAGAAAATATTACATCTACTATTTAAACCAAGGATGGTTTGAATCTTTGTTATAAGTCTGAGCTTTCGAAAAAGAAAAATATATTTATGAGTCCGATGTTTTGTTGTAAGGTGCTTTCTATCATCTTCAAATAAATCTGTCGCCAAGCATCTTGTATTCTGATGTGCTAGGGTTAGTATGGTTAAGTTCGGGCCACATCGTCATTTAAAATCGGATGATATTGATATCAACAACTAACTTTATACAAATTTAATAATGGATTTCATTTTTTTTTCTTTCAAAGAATTCTATTGGGAGGAAAGTGATATCAGTGAATATTTATAAGTAAGCAATATTATATACGTTTTAACAAATAATGGTTAAATTTTAAGTTAATTTTGAAGGTTTGTATTTGTCAATTCCGTCTCCATTTATGTATGGTTATGGAGACTCATAATAATTCTAAATTTCAACTTTCAACACCTCTATCACAAATCTAAAAAACATACTCGTTAAAACAGAACTACATATTTATTAATATTAATAGTAATAAGTATTAATTCCTCTAGTTTCGATACTGCAATCGATTTTATGTGTTTTAATTCACTAGCTGGTGCCTACTTGCTTCACAGACTATATTTCTATTAAACTGAATACATGTATACGGAGTATAATGAAGCTTTTGGAATAATAAAAAATATTTTATACAAATTCGTCAAATAGATTTTAAATAAAACCGTTAAAATATATACAAAATATTTTTTATACACAAACGGACAAGGTAGGCGGAGGTTGTCTTGCCACAGATTAATAAAGTATTGAATTAAATACTATTTGATGTGCTGAAAGGCAAAAAATTAATCTTTATATGCCCTATTACGTGAAAAATCATACACAATATTAAAAAAAAAGTGTGTAAGTGTCAGATACTTAAGTTTTTAATGTTATGGCCATAATCTCACCTGATCTTCAGTGACGATATGACCCAAATCGGTAGACACGCTAAACCTGTTGAGGGACTGGCTCTCAAGTGTATCTGCCGGAACACATCTATTAGGTATTTGGCGGCAGATTTTCAACTTGAGGGTGGTAGCTAGCCAGGCGGACATTAGAAAAAGCATTACCACAATGCAATGATTTCCTCATGATGTTTTCCTTCAAGAAAACTCAAGCTCATTGTAGGTGGATTCGAACTTACGTCCCTTGGCGCGACATCTATATATACTACCACTGAGCTATCTTCGCTTCAATTATTTTAATATATTGAATAATTACATTTACGTACTACTTATCGTAACATACCTATAGGTGTGTTCCGACTGTTGTAATTGAGAGCCAGTCCCTCCACACGGCTTAGCGTGTCCACCATTTCGGACCATATCGTTACTTACATCAGGTAAGGTTGTGGCCGTAACGCTAAACCTATACCGTCTTTTTACAAAAACGAAAATAAACACGCGTTCAGCATGAGTTTTACTAAACAGTGTGTAAAATTTAAAAATCTGGTTGAACTCGCGATTATAAAACTTTATTACAAAAGCGTGTTTTAACGGTGTCTTGCCAAACAGATGTTTTAAAGGTTTTTATGAAAGCAACTTTGAAAAGCATTAATTCTATTCAATCGTATAACTCATGTATGTACGTTCCATTACATACCAACTGTATTTTCTAAGAAATTGAATTTATGAATTTTTGATTAAATCTTCATTACAAAAATATACTTATCAAAGTAAAATATTGATTATCATTATTTATTTATCCATTTGTTGGAAGACAAACGGCTATATCTTACATTAATTAACAGTTACAATAGAAATAGAAAGCTATTTACTGGACCTCGCCAATAAGTAGCAAATTAAAAAATAAAATCTTTTGTTATTACAACATATAAATCTAAAATGAAATACACAAAATACAGAAATACAGAAATTAAATACAGAAAGTTTATTATTACTAACAACCGTCATTATTAAAGAAAATGCTGCTTAAGAATGTTGTCGCCATATTTACGTTAGTATTCAATAAATCTAAATCACTAATCTCGCTCATATCATTGAAAGAGTGACGACCTCGTCATAAAAATGAGTCTTGCCGGTAATTTGTAGAAACGTTGGGCAGTGTTAGGCGGACATTGCTGCGTAAATACTTGGCCGGAACAGTGAAATATAATCTCGAGAGAAGATCAGAACAAACAACGTTATTCGACGCAATTTTGACCAAATATGTAATATCAGCGATATCTCGTCGCTTGACAAGGGGCAACAAATGATGTTTCCTGCAAAGTTCATTGTAACAATTGGGATCGTAACAAAGATATTCCATGAAGTTTCTTTGAATACTTACTAGAAGATTTATGTATAAATGATATCTAGGATTCCAGATCTGGGATGCGTATTCCAAGTTACTACGAACATAAGCACAATATAGTATCTTTAACGTCTTTATGTTATTGGTCAAAAGGAAATGGTAATTCTTAAAATAATTAGATAATTTATAAATTTAATTTACTAAGTCAATGTGCGTGAAGTATATCACAGTATAACCTTAAATTTACCGTGACAACCAGAGTAGTATATATAGTATATAATATATTTAACTATGCTGCCAATTGTATGATAGTAATAGTTCTGGTAATTGTGAATTGGTATTACAAAAATTGAATTATCATATAATAATAGTAAAATAAAGCAATTGTTTATTAGCAAAAGCTTTGCCAAACCTATATTTCTTCTTAAATCATGAATCACTGTACATTTGAAATGTATTAACACGTAAGTGCACGATTTACTCACGAATTTCTAAAATTATTTATTTATATGATCCAGATCAATAACGTCCACCATGTACAGAAAATCCGTAATTGAATACAAAACGGCAAATAGAAATACCATAAAATACTATAATAAAATAAGAAATGTCAGTTTCGACAAGCGTTAAACACTTCCAGTATATTTAATGTTAAACAGGGTCTAAGCCGTGTCTATCTTTAAACAAGGACAAAACACTCCTTTGTGATCAATTTTTTTAAACACGTGTACAACCCATGATTTACTTTTTTTTTGTAATAAGACGGATAAAATTATAAAGAATACCTGGAGGGCACGAAAAGGCCGTGTGAGCCTCAATGGGTCAGAGGAACCACGAAATACCTATTAAAAACTTCACTTTGTTCGCGTATAAGTAAATAAAGTTTAAATTTTTTTATTGGTGGTAGAGTGATGTTAAATAGGCAAAAGCATTCCTCAATGATTGCGCAAATAATAACAAAAGGATTTTTGTATTCCGACTGAAACGGGTTCAAACAAATAAACTTTTCCTTTTCATAATACGCTAGCTGTGTCCACGACACCGTTCGCGTGGAACTAACATTTTATTTAATCATTATAAAAATTGTATATAGCCTATATTATTACTCAGTATTATAATGATGTAAGAATTTTTGAAATCGGTCCCGTCAAATATTTCCTCGTTATAATATTAGTATAACTTATCCCACCATTTACACTGAGTATAGGTTCCTGACAAAAACAAAATAAACTCCAAAACTACATTGTGTTTGCGTCTGTACATATTTTCCTAAATATACATTTATTTACAAATATACATATTGTCTTTCATAATACGGGGAGTCCCCCCACAATTGACACCAGTGTTGGCAAATGAACGAGACTCAAAAATGTTTTTAACGATATGTATATGCGAATATGAGAACATATATACATTTTTATAAAGTTGTTAAAACTCATTAATGTATAAACCGTGTAAAACGGGTACCCTGTGAGTAGGAGGATCCGTATATTCATATAGATAAAGATACAATACACTGTTTTTTAGCGGTCTATTTAAATTATTCGAATGCATTTAAACGTTACACGGATATTATTTGTTTTTTGCTCAGGTCTGGCAACAGCTGCCAGACAGGCTAACAGATGATGCTGAGCAGTTCGTAGTTGACAAGTTCCGAAATAATGCTGCGGATTCACTAAAAAGTGTGAGCATTAATTTTATTTAATGTACCTTTGTAATTTTTCTATTTATTTTGGCTTGAAATCATTAAAATTTTGCAACTTGAATCAAATGGAATGTTAACCCTTTTTTAAAGCAAACACGCATTGATATTGTAATTCAAACACAAATTAAAACAGAAGTTAATAATGAATAATTTGATGTCACTGCCTTGTGACGTAATAAAATCTCTTATTTTTAAAGGTAAAACATTTGAAACGAATCACCGAAACTCGGTTTTTTTTTGCCCAAGATTGAATATAATTTAAAAGCATTCCTTTTATAGTTATTATGAAATTGAACCCAAAACCATTTTAACAGATACTGGGGCTGAACGTGACTAAGCGGCTATTAAATGTCTTCAATACCTTATACGTGAAGGTAAAGTTTACACTTTCAAACTTATACTTAACCTAAACTAACTTGTTTGATAAAACGAATTGGACCTAAATTGCACGCATCATAACGCGAAGCAACATTCCTGGGAGGAGCAATTTTCGAGACTTCGATGATCATTATTTAAAATCTTTTGTATTTCTACGGCAATGAAAATGTTTTATTATCCTGACAAATACTCTCACTATCACACTAGATGATTTTTAAATTCATTTATTTCATTATTACTAACGAAAAAAAATTCTCGGACGTCCGGATGTAACGTTTACGCCCAAAAAACTTGGTGTATTGGGACCATACCATTTCTTTTTCCACTGACGTCGGATTACTTCCTATTCAATATGAATGCTTAAATCTATGTCATTCAATTATAATTACGTTATGAGGCGTCCACTTTTGGATTTTCCAAACTATTAATATCATACTTTAAACGCGAAGAATGCTGACAAAGTCCCTAGTTGTAGACACACAAATGAATACACGATGGTTCCAGGATCATCTGCAGAACATAGGGATCTAACGATTTTTTTTTTTTTTTAGTTTAGTTTGTCGATGCTTACAATAACCAATACATAAAGTGCATGGTTTTCATATTGACTAAAATAAAATATCTGAAAGCAACTGAATGTGTAATAACAAAGAGATGATATATCAATAAGACAATAGCAGATACGCTTTAAAAGACTTCTACGTTTTAAGGAGTTTCTCTTTTAGAGCTTACACTGTACCGCTAACATTTAGTGGTTAAAAACAATTAAAATATATCTCTTCAGCTTCTAATTTTATTGTAATGGCAACATGCGCGAGATGCCTACTTCCTCCAGTGTCACATGTGATTACAAAATAAAACAAAGCAAATTGGCATGTTGGATATTTGGAATTAACTAGTCCGATTTTGCCACTAAGCCAGATTACCAAAAACAAAAGGAGAATCACAACACAAAAAAAAACAATCACAAAACACTACAACTAACCATACAAAATTGCCTACACTATTCTAAGGATAAAAGCTATATTGCAATACAAGGTCAAAGTTTTATATCAAATGATTTAAAAATTTGGTTACGTATCTTTACTATATTCTATAGAAGATACAACGTTGACGATAATGTAATAACACGTAAAAAATACAAACCAGTCTTACACGAATTTAGATCCGTCCGTAGAGAACATCAACAGATTTGCACGTGAAGGAAGTCGTGGGCACCAGCTAGTTAAACTTAGATACATTATTCCATTTTTTTAACGTGGGAACAGTACGTTTACGTATCTTACTACCGCATAACCTGGTAATAGACTTGAAAAGGATATGTGAGGCACGACTGGAATCTACCAGCATCACCCAGTAAAAGCCTCCATTTTGACCCTAGAAACCAGTGCGTCTAGCTAAGTTGTCAACGATTGCAGACATAAGAGAAAAAAAAAACAAAAAACAATATTCAGCGTGGAATGTCAAATCATACCACCCTTTATATTTTTTATAATTTCTCTTAATATTCATTCAACCAAACCACTGAACTAAATGAATAATCGCTGATTTATGTAAATACTAGCTTTTACCCGCGGCTTCGCTCGCATTTTTTTATAATATAATGTATCCTATGTTACTTCTAATACCTCCAAGAATATGTGTACAAAGTTTCATAATGATCGGTTAAGTAGTTTTCGCGTGAAAGCGTAACAAATGAACGTACAGTCACATTTATAATATTAGTAGGGATATAGTTATAAATAATAAGCACTAGTAGCGGGATTTTGGCGGGAATTTAATATTCTATGTTTTGGTTTTTATTTTAAATATGTTAGATTCGAATTGAACTTTTATTACAGTTAATAGGCTTAATGTTAGGACTGCAATCTGATCTGATGTCAATTGACGTGTGTCACGTGACGGGGCGTGAGTTCGAATCCACCTACAATGAACTTTTGGTGAAGGAAAATATCGTGAGGATATAAACAAACTTAGATTCACATTTATAATATTAGTAGGGATGAACTTGCTTTTTTCACCTATTCTAATAGGGAAATAAAATCCAAATGTCTATCTGTATTAGTTAATATTTCTAGTGATACATTTAGTACAGTAAGTATTTACAATTTACCAAGAAAATAGTTAATATTGATATGAATTGAAAAGTTCTCTAATCGTCGTGTAATATTTATACTAAGTAATTTTGAACTGATTGCCCCGCCAATTAAACTTCATTAATCTATTTTAATTTTTAACATACATAAAATATGTCATGAAAACACAAAAGTGCCATCTCGCTTTTTATTTTTTAACAAGTTGTACAACTATCAATATATTGAAACTAGATGTTACGTAACGCTCACGTTAATATTCTTTTGGTCAAACAAATCGGATGACTCAATAAAAGTTTTATACAAAGTTTATCCCTCTGTTTACCCCACTTCCATTGTTTTTTTTTTTTTTTTTTTCAAAAAAAGTAGCCTATCACCGTGTCCACGTTCCCATCTATTTCCATACCAAAATTCATCATAATCGCTTTTGCGGCTTAGGCTTGAAAGTGTAACAAACAAAAAAGCAAACTCACTTTCGCATTTGTAATATTAGTAAGGATAAGACAATTTGGTTAAAATATAAAGTTCAAATTTTAATTTAAACAATGTTATTCAGCTCGATTTCTCATCATTACCAAAACGTGAAGACGTCGTCAAACTGATGAGGAAGTACGACTTAAGAGGCTTAAAACGCCTCCAGAGGGAGCCAATCATTTTTGGAGCGTCTGTCAAGACGATCGAAGCATTTGACATTATTTGCTCTGAGAAATTATTAAATTGTGGTATGTATAAAATTTATATTTTAAGGGGCCATTCAAGTATTACGTAACGCATTTATGAGGGAGGAATGCCTTGTAAAACGTTACGATGCGTTACAAGATTGGGTGGGTGGGGTTGGAACAACGCTTTACGTAACAATATTTTTATTTATTATTTAAATAAAAAAGTAAATAATTAAAATTTCCAAGCTCGCACCTATTTTCAATGATGTTTTTCGGAGAATCCCTTGACTAATTCTAATTGCATTACCGATCGTTATATATTTTATTTAAGAGTTTATTTGTAAAAAAGGTAAAACATAATCATGACTTTAAGGTAAAAATGCCCACTTGAGTGTAATGTTTGAGGAGGAAGGGGTATAGAAAAAATATTACTGCGCAGTACATGTGGGCAAGGGAGGCTCAAAAATCTTCAAAATTTGCGTTACGTAATACTTGATCGGCCCCAAATGCATTCGCATGACTGTAATTAATAAATATCTGTATTTCTAAATAAAATAATAGATCCCACATAATTCTATTCTAAGCTGAGTACGATATGATTTTAACTTATACTATTTTTTCTGGTTTTCTTGTCCCTTTCATGACATACCTTTAACACACAGTTCTATTACTCATCTATTTCTTTATCACTGGTGTACTACATAAGCGATATTTCAAAGCCGTGATAGCTCAGTCAATGACGTGAGGTCGAATCACTGTAATTAGCCCAAGCCTGAAAGGAACATCGTACCATAAAACCATAGCATGGTGGTAGAGAATTTCTAATGATTATCTGGCTAGCTACTGCGCTCAAGTTGAAAACCTGCCGCCCTATAAAATAAGTATGTTCACTTGAGAGCCAGTTCCTCCACTAGGCTGGTACTCCATTTTGAGTCATATCGTCACTGAATATTACTTTAGAGTATTTACTAATGCTATACATATAAAGTATAAATAAGAAAAAATAGAGAAATACTTCAAAATTGAATAACCCGTATGAATAGTAGCATGATTCATAACTTCGCTGTCATAGTTCTTTTTGCTGACGATACTTCAATTACATTTAAAGTGAAAAGGAGAGATTTAGAGGTTAGGTATATAAATAATGCTTTAAATGAAATTTCTGATTGGTTTACATTAAAAAATTTAGTGCTAAATGAAGACAGAACAATTTTTTGAGATTTACCTTGGCTAATGTTTTTTACATGGTGACAATAGAATTAAGATCGAATGGAATTTAGGCTTAGTTGATAATACTGTGATTTTTGTGGCTTGATTCAATATTAGAATGGGGTCCTCACATTTAAAAACTGGCGGGAAGACGTAAGTTCTGCCGTATTCGCAGTTCGGAAGATTTGCCAAATGAAAGATATTACCACTATTAGGTTACTTCGCTTACTTCCATAGTTTAATGGCTTATGTTATGTTGCTATGGAGGACAGCGGCTGAGGTAGACACCGTAGTTCTTTTATAAAAACGAGCAATTCTAGTAATTTACAATATGGAACCTCACGAAATATTAAAGGATAAGTTACCGGAATTCGATATTTTAGCTCTGCCCTTCTAGTAGGTTCTTGACAATTTAAAGTACGTCCGCAAAAAATTGTAATATAATTGTATGTTGTAAATTACCAGCATGACTTAAATACTAGAAATCGTGACATACAGGTCGTCTCATATTTTAGACTCAGTAAGACCAGTAAGTTTATTTGATAATAAATAGTGTTAGGTTTTATAAAAAAGTCGCAAAGTACATTACCAATTTTCCGTATAGTTAGTTCAAGCAGCATGTGAAGCGGATTTTTATGTCAAAAGGCGAATTGTCAAGGTCAATATTACAGTGTGGAGCCATATGCAAATGGTGATGTCTGGGATTGACACGCTTTTCTGTACATGCGCTAGAAACTATTGTAAATTTATTTATATTTCAATGTACCTATCTAATGAAAAAATACCAGATCGAGTTTCTTGTGGATTCTTCGTGATGAATGGGTTATTTTTCAAGCCAATGGTAGTTTTGACGTTTATAAGCGCTTTCCCAGGGTATACATTGAATAACGATTTTTTGATTTGACTTGTAATATAACAAATATCATCTTTATTGTATATATTTAGATGTAACGCTTTTAATCTAATAAATTGTAAGATTAATCCTATTCAATAATCTCGAATTCTTTACAGGATCAGTTCAGGTAAGAGTGATACCAGCATACAAATTTGACAAACGCCCCAAGAACCTAATCACAAATTTTGATGATAAAAAAATCACTAAGGATGATATCAACAAATCAATACGCAAGAGTTCAATTAATGAAACTAAAATACAAGAGAAAGTAAAAGAACCGAAAGTAGAAGAAGAAAAAGAAGCTCCTAAATTGAAGAAGACGATAGAAGAGCAACCTAAGATCGAGCAGAAATTACAAAAACCGGTCAACGAAAGTTCAAAGAAAGTGGATCTTGTGTATGAGCCCAATCCGCAGCGCAAAATCTTGAGGTCTGTGAAAAAAGTCCCAAGTCGAAAAACAACAAAACAAGGAACTAAAGGGCACAATAAGAAAAAGGAACCAACTAGGCTTAAAGACAATAGTTCAATAAAAAACGTTTTCAATGAAGGAAACGATTTTGACGAATTAGACGATGATACTATATTGGCATTAATGTCTGAGGGCATTGTAGTCGATGAATGCAGTGGGTCGGAATAGCATCAAGTATCGGAATAGGGTCACAAAAGTAGACCAATTATATACCATTTTTAAAATAAAACTTTGAATGCCATCGCCTCATTTTTCGTCTATCTATCGCATGTCGCATTACAGCCGGCCACAGAGTAGGGGTAAAGGCCAAGGCCAATATGGCGGCGCCCATGGCAGGCATCGGCTGACCGTGTAGCATTGATTTCCCATTATCATTCCCATTCTCCAATTATTAAGTTAATATTAAAAACGCGATATAAATATCTTATTTCGAATAATTTCAGTTATATGCCTACAATCCGAATAAAATACTCACTTGCATCGTGGTTTCATAAAACTACAAAATATTTTTATTTCTTATTTTTAAGTTTTACGTTATGGCCAGAATCTAACATAATATTAAATGTTGATGTGCCCCATACTGGTGGACACATTAAACCTAGTCGATTTTCCCTATTGATAAGCAAAACGTCACCAATAAAATATGTTCGTTTCGTTCATTTTCTTGTATGTTAAGGCGAGCTGAGCACTGTGTTGTGGGTATTGAACGACACTTAGCAGTCACGCTCGGCTATGTGACGCTAGGTCGTGTGAAGTCGGCTTGAGTCGACGACGGTCACAACTATATTTACTCGGCTAGCATTATATAGGCGAGCATAACGCATCAGCATCAGTTGCATTCAGTACCTACATAAACACGATATGTGTCGTGGCAATATGTTACAATTATATTTCGTACTATTAAGCTCGTCTTAACAAAGTTTTCACTTATCGCATATGATCTTAAGTGCACCAGTTTTTTTATCTCTAAAATTCATATAACATGGTATTTTTATTAGTACTGTACTTACTTCATGCAATCAATAAATGTTTAGGTAATGATTTCCTTAGATTTTATACGTCCTTTAGGGCCGTTTAAGTATTACGTAACACAATTCGTGGGGGGAGAGAGAAATAATAAAAAACTAGACAGTTAAAATTTCCCAAATTCGCAATTCTATTAGTTTCTGTTTTACAGAAAATCTCTTGACTATTTCTAATCGCATTGCCAAATGTTCAGTTAAATAAGTTATTTTATTTTAAAACTTTTAAAAGTATTAGCAGTAAAAGGTAAAACATAATTATCATTTGTAGGTAAAAATGGTCACTTTGGTGTTACGTATTGTGTGAGAAGGGGGAGGATGGGGAACCAGAAAAAAGTAACCACACGTTACACGGGGAAGGAGGGAGGCTGAACATTCTTCAAAAATTGAGTTACGTAATACTTGAACATACCCCTTAGGTAATTTAAAATCAAATAGTACCAGATGCGCCTTATTTGGCCCACGGGCCGCAGATTGAGTATAGCGGGGATAATGGCATACCAAAAATATTAACAAATTTATATATATAAACGAAATACTGCTCCTTACCCCGACTGGAAATGTGTTATGGATATTTTGAAGCGATGATGGCTCAGTTGGTAGTGTTTACGAATGCCGCGTGAATGGGCTCGAGTTCTAATCCCTGCAATGAGCTTTTGGCGAATGAAACCATAGCATGGTGGTAGAGCTTTTCCTAATGCCCGCCTGGCTAGCAACCACCCTCATGTTGAATATTGGCCGCCAAATATATTTGTCTACTAAGTAATAATTGATGGGCATATAGGATAATTAAAATGATGATTATGGTGCAAGTTGCAAAAGAATATTTTATTTTATAACATATTTTAATGTATAATGTTTAAGACAATAGTAGCCATGTAATGTTATTTTTAAATAAGATTTTCTTAAGTAATAAAGATGTTAATGAAAACACGTTGTTCGAAATCATTTATTTCTATACGCCCATGTATGTCACATAATAATTGAGAATTTGCATAGATCGAGTATTATTGTCGCTCGGATCTTAATTCTTAACTTCAGTAGAATCCGGTAGTTCCTCCTCTACCTGTAGAAATAGATTATAATTAAAAAAGAACATATAAAAGATACATATTCTATGCCTTACTAATTTCATCAGATGTTAAGTGATGATAAAATGTTCATTATTATCAAAATCGTTACTGTTAATAACGTTAAATCAAGTCCAAGTTGTTATTACAACTTAATCTAAATTGAATTGAGAATATGTATGTAATGTTAGCTACTGTATTTTAAAATGATATTGGATGGGAATATAGGTAATGTTTAATGAGGATAATAGGATAAGGATAATGTACCGAGGAATTAATTTTGGGTGATGCGTAAGAGTGAAGAAGCACGACGTTTCTTAGGTGCAGCGGCTTCAAGTCTCTTTCGTTCGTCTTCTATTCTGTCTGCTACGTTAAAGGTGTCTTTAGGAGCAATCTGTCAATAATATATATCTTTGGAATTGTTGGTAGTCCATTGTATCACAAATTTTACTAATATTATAAACGCGAAAGTGACTGCGTTGTTAGTTTATTACGCTTTCACGCCTAAACCGCGAATCGATTATGATGAATTTTGGTATATAGATAGATGGGAACCTTGAGACGGTGATAGGCTACTTTTTCTCGCGAAAAACTCATTAGAAGTGAGGTAAAGAGACGAATAAACTTTGTATGGAACTTTTTACTGCGTCTCCGATTTATTTAACAAAATCAATATTAACGCGAGTGTAGCCGCCGCACGTGAAATGTAGTAAAAATATAAATATTGAAATTAAAGACTATTTAGCTTGGTGTTCAATTTGCTAAGAACAGATATTGTGGTTTTATTTGCTGATACCATTTAAATTAAAAGTGTACTCAGATCAGGGATGTACCCAGCTTCGACTCCGATTCCGAAAGGTCGGAACTTCCGATTGATTTTACACCTTCGACTTCGGCTTCGGTACTTCGCTTTGTTTTTTAAAAGATTAGTTAACAGGGCTTTCCCTTAAGTTTTATGGAAGATGGAAGTTATATTTTAAGTTTTATATTAAATTTCGTCGCTTGTTATAATTCCTAGTATCGAAAAATATTATTATACAATATACATTTAATTGATTTAAAACATCTGTCTCCTTCTCTACCTGCGCTTCGCATCCGACTCCGCCTCCGATACCCGGTTCCGACTTCGGCTAAGATATACCCACTTTCGTAACATTCATAACTTAAATATAAAGAACATTTACATTTAGTCATTATGTCACAGCTCCGTAAAACACAACAACAACAATAGTTCAAACAAACCTGTCAAATTATAAGACGCAATATACGATTTGATTATATTCGATGACCAGCATTATCCTTAACAAGTTGTAACAGGTATTAAGTAAAAAATTAGTTGGGTGGTATAACTGCATTCGTCGTCGAAAAGGGATTTGAGAGTTGGTGGTGTTGGGTGAACACTATTTCAGACGTTACATGGCTTAAGTATTATTTTAGTTTCTTCAACGGAAAGGTGATTACGAAGTATTAAGATGGAACGAGGTAGAGTTACATTTTATGGGCAGCGAAACTGGATTCTATAAAAGTTCCAAATTAATATTCAACTAAAGGTACCGGAGCCTTTTACTGTAGTAGATGGTACGGAAATTAAAACAGTTGCAAAGGAAGAAGAGTGGACAAACGAGATGTGAAAGCTTAGGCGTTGATTGTTACTAGACTCTGCAAACAATTAATGATTCGTGTATTAACATGTAAGACTACGGCTCAAATGTGGAATAAGCTCATTAAGTGTCTACGAGTAAAAATTGAGTACAGGCTTTTTACTTTTACCGCAAAGAAACCTTGGTTACAAATGCGAAGGAGTTGATATATGCGTTTTTTTAGGCGACAGGTAATGAGAAGTCTGCTCAAACAGGCATGTGAGGAAATTTGTAATAAGTTTGTAATAACAAAAGTTATAATGTCTTTGCCAGATAATACAAATATTTTGCATCAGCCTGGAAATCAGTGGATCCAGAATTATGATGATTTAAATGTTTTTATTTCAAATATTTAATTTCATTTTGAGAAAGAGAATAATGTTAATGTTGTTTTGCTTTAAAATGTTGTGTTTATTTTATTGTTTATAAATAATTTACGATATCTATCTATCTATTGAACTGCAAAATTCTTTAGACGCGTTAAGAACCTTTTGCGTAAACAAAAATCATGGAATTTGCATCATCGTCACCGAACGCTTTTCATTTATGTAGAGAGTGTATGCAGATAGTTAGGTACGAGCTAGTCATATGATGAACGCTTGGTCGATCGATTTGACGTGCGACTTAATAGTCACGCATAAGCAAGGTCGTAAATTTCAAACCTCAATTTAATATCTGTAAGAGTTTTACTCCCTTTTTTTAATTTCGTTTGTAGAATATAGCTTAAATTAATCGATACATTATGGATTGCGGTGCTGTTATCATGTAACATATACTCATGAATAAAATATTCAAAACAGTAATTCTATTGCAAATTCAGTAGTTTTTAGTCAAATCCTAGGGATAATTAAGTTAGTGTACTTGTATACTGTGTACTTTATGTATATTTACTTATACATAAATCTGATTCAAAATAAGGTATAGTTAAAACAAATAGATCTTACACAGCTAGGTATGTAACGTGTGTATGTTTTCTACAAAGTAAGAACGAGACGACATCAATATCATACCGTACACAATACGAAAGCACAGTGTGATGCTTTACGTTACTAGGTATCAAAAGTAACGAGTAACGTAACGATACGTTAGAACCGAGTACTCATTGTTTTAGTAACGAATAGATACGGGTACGCTCTTTTTCGTTACTTTTACACCTCTAAATCAAATGAATAGTTAGAAAACGATGAACGAGTGAGTGATTGATTGAATGAAGTGAACGAAGAAAACATTTGAACAGAACAAACATTTTCGAACGCAATCTAATATTTCAAAATCTTTAACGTGACTAAACTCGATGGCGTTGCTATGAATATGAATCGTAAAGCTAAATTTTAACTTGATAATTTTAAGATTCCTTCGGTACGATACATGCCCAAAAATAATGATTGTGTAAAAGGATTGAAGACAAAGTATCGATCGATAAATATCAATAGGAAAGTATTGATACTTTTTAGTGTCCCTACTTACATCGAATGATCATACATCCCTAGTTTTTCGTAAACTTCCTCTACGTGTGATGTGTTTAAACTGATGCTTCTTGAATTCTTGATTAGATGAATAGCATAATTTTATTTAATTAGTAATTTGTACATTTTATACAGTTATTTTAGATTTAGGGCATTCTAGGCAAAGACGGTAAAACTATGAATCGAAATTCTACGAGGAGCGGCCGTAATGGCGGTAGAAGCATGACATCCTCAAGAAGGAATCCACAACAGTCAAGTGAAGAGGAACCGATAATGTTTGAATATCTTCAAGTAAGTGTATATTAGAAACAATTCAATACTACATTAGTTCAGTATGTAGTGTTGAACTTGATCGATAATTCTAGCAAAAGCGTAATGGAACGTCAATAACTATCTGAACTTCGATTTAACCATCACATATGATACTTAGCAGCTTACAACAAAACGTATTACAGATAAATGGTTGGTGCAAAACACACCACAAATTGAGTTATACACATTCATCTACATATACTCCTATACTATATCATAAAGATTTATATTTATGTTTGTAAGGATGTAACTCTAGAAGTACTGGACCGATTTCAAAAATTCTACCACCATTAAAATGCTATATTAGCCCCGAGTAACACAGACTGTATAACATTTTTTAAAATGAATATGATTAAATAAAATGTTTTGTTCCGCGCAAACGTAGTTGCAGACACTGATGTTGATTATAAAGTTAAAAACATTTAATTCAGAAAATAAATATTACTGAGATATGTGTGAAAGCATGAAAGTTACAAAAATGGTTTACAGGGATAGGAAGAAATAGTTTTGTGTTTTCTATGTACCTTTAAAGTGATATTGCATGTTGATAAATAAGTAAGAATGGTATTTTTATTTAGAATATAGATAGAGAGCTGGAGGAACTCAAAAAGAAAAGGCAGTTCATTGAACAACATCATGGCTACTTCCAAAACCAAAGGGAACCATCTTACAGCAGACCTGAGAATGAGGTATGTTCCTATATAATCTTAGAGTATAATAACCATATACTTACATTATAAACACAAGTTCAATTACATCTAATGTCTAGTCAGTATTATAAAAACATTTTCTTAAGCTTGGTGGATTGCACTGTATTGTGGAAAGTTATCTTAATCCTTTTAAACACTTGCATCCAATATTGAACTAAAATCATAAACTGAGCTGAGACTCTTGAAATAAAGACTCACTAAAACTTGTTTACATGTTAACTGATTGATGTTTCCATGTGAATACACAGGTAGTGTTCATGGGCTTACTATAGTGTCATGTTATCACTAGAGATGTTATAGCATATTACACATTTTATACACAAGCATTTTAGAAAAAAAAATCAACCTAACATACACTGTTAGAGGTAAGGGCTTTGACAGCTTCACCGAACTTTAACATTTTAATATGTCTGTCAATTGTATCCAAGGTTTATATTTCCCCATCATTGGATTCTGTGCTAATTGGAAAAAGTTTTAAACTATTATTCTAATTGATAGTATTATTATTTTTATTTCATTTGATTCTCATATTTTTATTTTCATTTCTAAGTAGTGTGTCAATAGACTTCAGTTACTTTAAAAATACTTAAGTTTATAATAGCTATGATCTGAAAGGATTTTTTTTCTTCGTAATGGCATATGCTGTTGGCCTTAAGGTCTTTGACAGCTTTACCGAAAGGATTCAGGAACCCCTGCATTGTATTGTATTATTCATATACCAATTATAATTTTAAGAAACATCATTTTACATGTTTACAATTTTTGTGTATATAACAAATATATGCTATTTTGCAGTGATTCTTCTATAGTGGCTTATAGTAATATTACTTAGGTAAGATTTGAAAAATCTTGCTTATTTTGGCAAATCTTATCTTGCTTATTTGGCAAATAGTATGGTATAGGCAACTGTTGACGGATGACTGATCTCTCAATGGTAGATGCTGGCTTTTATTCATGTTCAGTATCCCTTGAAACACAGTGCAATGACTTTACCTTACTAGTATGAAAAATCTAAACTAATTTGCTTCACCAACATGACTCTGATATTGCAAATGTTCTGATTGAAAATTCACAGCAGTATAGGGATAATTAATATGCTATTTCAGAAGATAATTTTATTTATCTTTGGCATATGAATTACAATGTTCTCTGCAATAATGACGGTAGTTAGTATAAGTTAGATATTACTTGACAGAGATATAGTGATATGTCTCGGCTTGTAATATATGTTATATATAAACACAGTCTGTAAATTTAATGTTATCATTTAGCTCTTTCACTTTCAGAGAGAATTTTTATATAACGGGCCTCACTTTTACGAACAGTCATATGACTCCCCAAATGCGTCCCATTCGACTTATGCGAACTCTCAAGGATTCGAGGCTCAGAATAACGATTATATATCGTTTAACTCTGGCAGAAAGCGTCCGAATCCATGGCAAAGTGACGCTATGCTCAAACGCTTTGCCGGGTACGAAGGGGACAATGTAGAGAAGTCGTTTGGCTCTCGTCTGGGCCCTAAGCCAACATCGAGATATTTCGATGAACCAATGAAATTTAATCAAAGTTATAAGCAATACAAAAAACGTCCACCGCCAAAGAAGAACGCAGTCCATTCGCAAAAGCCGGCAGCCTTAATGTCTGTTAAAACACGCGGTTCATTCTCGTCTACTCGCACAGAATTCAAACCCAAAGATAAAGTTTCCAAGCCAAAATTCGCATCTACCCGTTCTAACAACTTAAACGCGTATCCGTTGGCGACGCGGAAGACTTTGATCGAGGAAACAATAAAGGCGAGCCCCCGCAGGCCTCCGATAAACAAGCCATCGCAGACGGTTAAAAAGGTTGGCGAGCCGTTGATCTTTGACGGCGACAGTCAACAGTCCCGGAAAGTGCGCGGCCGCCTGGAGTTAGCGGTGGGTCATATCTTAAAAGACATTAAAGAACGGATGCATATGAAAGTTCAGGATGATCTATATAGCGCACCTGCTAACATGCAGCGTCTTCTCAAGCAGATTATACGCGAGCGTCTTAGGACTCTCATGTTAGGCAAACGAATTGATCTTTTCATGGACATCGTAAACGCTTATCGGAAACGATACCCGCTCGATACCGACGAAAACATGATAAAAACTGCGCAGGAAACTCTTGAGTCATGTACCGAATTTACAGAAGCAGGTAGATCTATATTTTTATTGTTCAAATTCAATCCTACATACAAAAGTTGTTTCACAAAATTTTGTATGGAAATTATTAATAAATTACCAAAATGCACCCTCGTCTTTGTTCAATAGACCCCAGTACTTTGGATTGAATTAAGAAGATAGATTTAACTGACGGACATTATTTTCGAACTACGTAACCACATTTATACGTAGATTCAATATATCCGCAGTTTTGTTTATTATCACATTCATTTTTAATTTTGCTTGTAATCGATGCTCGACTCTATTTCTCAACCTATTTCCGAACTGTATCACTGCACAAAATATGTTGGTAACATGGCATGGCGTACGGTTGGATAAAATGCCATGGAGATTAAAGTAATCCAAAACGATGTCCTTCATTGTTTTTAGATTACACTAGATTCTATAATGCTTTGTGCTGAGATGCAGACGAAGGGTTGAATTATAGCGAGGTGGTAGGGCATGTTAATTGTGTCCGACTGGATCGCGACCACCATACACTAAGTGACACAGCCGACGTAATGGCACACTTAGGCGTGTCACACTTTGGTATCAGCCAGTGTATATCCAGTAACAAGCGTGATTATAGGTATTCGTCTCTGAATCGACCTAAATGGTAAACCTGTCACAGTGACTGTGATTTTGGTTTATCTCGTTGAAGATTTACTCCAGTAAACCACGCGTCGATACCGATTACAAAATGGTTGCTTCTTAAATTATATTGCATTTATCATCAAATTTCTTACAACAGTTGTTAATGTAAAGGAAAAACAAGAAATGTAAAGGATGACAAATGTCAAAGTCGACTTTGACATCTTATATCGCCTGTCAACCCATACATTTTTTGTTGTTGTTAGCAATTGTAGAAAGTCAACTTAACTAGGACCAATGGGCTTCAATTTATCATGGTACTTATATTTAACAATGAATAAATGAAAAGTTCACAATATAGGCTTTATTATTATAGTAAAGCGGATTTAAAAAACTCGTTTAAAATTTAAAATAAGAATTGATAAATCTAATAAAACTTATTAACAAATGTAGTTTTATACAAAACAGAGTTTTATAGAATCATAATTTTTGAGTTGATATATCATTATTGCTTACAGGTTGGAAATATTTTTAATAACGTTTTTTACTGTCTACATTTTAGATACGGCAGAGAAATATTTAAAATTAAACTTATCCAGAGTTTTAATGAAGAAACTGAATGAAATGTTTGTAAAGGTATGTGATTGTCAGCTTCTAAGTTATATTTATTTTTTATATGAAATCAAAAATGTGTTTTATTGTTAAAGCTTTCGAAAATATTACTGATGAGTAATTCTATTGAGAATTATGTCTAGAATAAAGTATCTCAAGCATTTATTAGCAAATAAAAGAAATTGTTTTTTTTAGAGTTAAGGTTTAGTGTTATGACCAAGTCTCACCTGATATTAAGTGACGATGTAGCCTAAGATAGTGGACGTGCTAAAGCCTAGAGGAGAGACTGGCTCTCAAATGCAAATGCCGGTACACACCTATAGATATTTGTAGACAGAATTTCAACGTGAAAGTGGTAGCTAGGTATTAGAAAGTAGCGGGTATTAGGAAAATGATGAAAGATGAAACAGATATGTATTTGCTTTTTTGTTAATAAGTGAAAAACTATTAGTATTGAGAAAGTTTTCAAAAAATAATTTATAGCCGAGGAAATCTATACAATTGAAGTGTCTGTTTGTAATGAATAACAGCTATTTACTAAATACATTTGTAGTATATAAGACGCTAATCTGTATAGAGCAAACATTATAAAAAAAATTGTCAGTGTATATTTCAGTCTGTTTGTTCTGGCTAATTACTGAAATGGCTGGACCGATTTTAACGGGATTTTCGCTGGTAGATAGCTGATGCTATATGAGTTACTTACGCTAATTTTATTTTATAAAAAAAGTCGTGGGTACAGCTAATTTCTAATAAAAAGAATCTAACTGCCGGAACTCTTATCATTAAATCTCCGCAGGGTAGTTACTACTTGAGCGCAATGTCACAACAGACAGTATGCATTATTAAATTATATTTTTTAGTAACATTAAAGTAAAAGGTTTGACAATATCTGATCTGGATGGATGCTGTGGGTTTTGGATTATTTTCTATGTACCATCTGTATAGTAGTTTAGTAACAATGACCTACTAAGAAAAGGGATACTCATAAATGTGTTATTAAATAAAACTGATATTTTATATATATAATTATTTTTCTAGCTTAAAGAAGTATATTCAAACTCTGAGGACACTTCTAAAAGTACAGTTGTGATAAAAACTGAGGAAGACAATGATGTGATCATTGTCGAACCAACCACTGCAATTGGAAACAACAGTGGCGTGCCTGATACATGCAAGAAATTAACCTTCACTTTAGAAGAACTGGATAATCTATTAGAACAGAAACTACCGTTGTTGCTTCCGAAATTTGTACCCGTAAGAATTTTTATATTCATCTAATTTACGATATTAGTACCCAATTTTTAAATATCATGATGTTAATTATCGTTCTTTACTTTTGTTGTGTCAATGATTGCATAGAATTATGTTTCGATGTTATATATCGAATTAGATGCTGACAGGTTAGTGGGTGTGCAGGAGTATAGACAAGGCTTGGGTAAAAAATATCGATATATCAAAATATCGATATATTTAGTCAATACTTATCGATATATTTCAAAAACATCGATACGATATATATAGATATTTTTTCCTCATTTGCCCATCCCTAGTATAGACAGAGGGGACATGAAAGTAAATGCGTCATAGTTTGTAGCTCCTCGCAATTGCATAGGGCTTGGTTTTGTTGTCTTAAGTTCCATTTAACTATATTGAAATTGCAATGGTCCACTTCCTGCATCATTCTTTACTGATTTTGTCATCGCATCACTTAAACGTATAGCCTGGGCTCGGGCAAAGGCGAGAGGAATATGTGGCGATTCATTGGAAGTCGAGCATCCGCTAATACCCACTAAAATACCACGTCGACACTTTGTCCTCCTGTGTTGCTAAAGACCAGGGAAAGCGCCCACACGTCTAGTCATACCAGAGTCCCAAGCCAAGTTGTCTTTTAACAATTACTAACATAGAGAGTACGAATGGCGATTTGACATTGATTAATCGAAGAACGACTTTTTAGGGTGAAAATCTGTTTTTATGTCGATTCACAGCTCATAAAGCACACAGCACACAGCTCATATGTTCATAAAACTTGATTTACAATTATTGGAATGTTTTACCCGAACATATATATAAATGGTAATGTTTCACATACATAGAATGATACAATCGATTATAGTGGTGTTCTTTTTTTGATTGGTTTTATATTGAAAATATAAGCACGATAAGTGAATCGAAACAAATAATCGATTTATGTTGAATGACTTTTTTTAAATCTCGTTTTATTTTACAAAGGGATTCAATTGTTTTCGATTATGAAATCGAAATCGATCCAGGAATTGATGTTTATCAGAAATATTCGCCATCTCTAGTAGAGAAATGAGTCAGTGAAATCTCCAGGAGTCACAAAAACATGCCAGTGTCTAATTATCTTATGATATAATCTTCAAGTCCATATAGTACTACAAAGTCGTTGTTTCTTTAACTAAATCCAACTCTGGCAACTTAGGATGCATATTTATAAATTCTTTTTAATTCTATACAATTATCAAACTAGTTAATGCAAAAACTAGATATTTTAACCCAAATATCATAAACATTTATGAATTATAATTAAAACTAATGTATGTTCACTATGAACTTGAAAACGACTAAGCTGATTTATATGACATTTTCAGGTAATTTTTAGTAGATTAGCTTAGTAGTAGTGAACGGATAAATAAATTTTCCTATTTATGATAAGCCTGAGGCTGGTTTTCAAATATGATAATGGTCACATGATAATCTTTTTCTTTTCAGCAACTGATAGAAATAATGTCTATGGACTATTCATATGAAAGCTCTGTAGGTGAAGTGATCATCAAAACGGTGAGTAGAAAGGCGCGTGGTAAGAAGTTCGAACAATTGGATAAAACGCAAGATAATAATGATACGGAAAATCATAAAGAACAGATGAATGTTATTAAAAAAGAGGAAGAAACCGATTGGAAGAAATCAAATGAGCCCTTACTTTTTGTTAAGGTAAGAACCATTGTCTGTATCCTAGGAGCCGGTCCCCTACTAGGTTTAGCAGGTTAATTAACTCGGGCTACCTCATAATTTACCATCCATTGTGTTTGTGATCAAAACACTAATCTTATAAAGTATAAATAATAATAAAATAAAACAAAAATGTAATAACCATGTTTTTGTAATGGACAAAAAAGATTGAAATAGATTGTTTTCTGATTTTTTGGGTTATGTGACTGAAATTTTGATATATATATTCGAGCTTGACTATACTCAATATAGCTGATTTGAGCTATACTCAAGTATATAGATGTTCGAGAAGTTCAATCCATTATAAATTGAACAATTTTATTTATTGAAAAACAAACAAATTAAATATTCATATTCTCATGCTTTGTCATCAATTTCTAAGCTGTGGTCCAAATTCAAGTATCTAGCTGACCGGGAAGTTAGTTTAAAATAAATTTCAAAGTTCCACCCAGACAGACATACAAGAGTGCGCGTTAATATAATTATGTCTAAAAACATGGAGATACTTTTATACAATCTTAACTCCTGATATAAAAAAAGGCAATTATGTTAATGTTAATTTATTACCTATAAATTTTAATAACGTCTCAGAAAGTTCAGATAATAATGTGATGCACTATATCAATTTTAGATAACTTATATCTACTCCTTCACTCAGATTTGAGTTGTCTCATTTTCTTTATCATTTTTATAAAGTTTGTTTAACTTATCGTTGCCTCCTAAAAATTATCTTTGTAAATTAGAATTAGTATGTCAATAGCCACTATTTTAATAGATCGGTGGTTAATTATGAATAACACATAATATTTTTTATACAGTTATCATAAATACTTTTTAATCAGGAATAACAAAACGACGAATACTTAAAATGTATCCTTCAGCTGGGATAGCATATCTGAGTACAGGGACCTCAAATACAGAGGCTTTATCAACTGCAAGACCAAACTTCCCCTAACCTGTTTACTCCTTGAGAATAATATTTTACAGAAAACAGTCAATATTAACTTGGATTCAAACTATGAACACACGGTAAACGCGACTAAAGGAACGACAAAGTATTAACCAATTGAAATAAATAATTTATAACTCACTTGGCTTACTTCTTACTGTCTTACTTACTAAAACACAGAATAAAATAGAAACAAGAAAAGTGGGCGAAAGAAGAATCCCACTTCTAATGTTAGATTTGATAATCCCACACTTCTGACGTTGAAGATCATAAGCCTAGTCGTTGTGGTAGAGAGAGGAGAACTAAAAGACTGTGTCCGAGACATGTGACACGGATCTAGGTTTAAAGAGGTCTACCCACTTAAAATTATAAACTAGCCTCCTAAAATTTAACTCTAACAGTATAAAGAAATATGACAAAAAAATTTAGACTTGTAATAATAGTTCTGAACACTCTACTTTCCATAGAAATTTTTCAATACACATCAAAAATAAGGGAGACTTAGAATATTAGATATGTAATTGACGAAAGTAGTAATTTAGCACTCAATTCCCTTCAACATCGCAGGCATATCATATTTTGAAAACTATACAGTTCACACATAGTTGCAGAGAAAAAGGGATGACAAAGTCAAAGGCTTCAATGAGTATAAAACAAATTATATTTTCTTACAGATTATTGGATGTCCAAGTCTACCGACAAGGGATGTAATGCACAATTTTTTACAAGAATTTAACCCTAAAACTATCAAGAAACATAAGAGACTGCATAATTTACTGTTTGTAGGATTTGCAGAGAAAAAAAACTTTGATGATATAATAGCCAAAAACGGCACTACATTGGGTAAATTACATTATTATTATTATTTTTATAGTTAAGGGTTAGCGTTATGGCCATAATCTCACCTGATCTGAAGTGACAATATGGTCCAAGTTGATAAACACGCTAAACCTGTGGAGAAACTGGCTCTCAAGTGCAGTTGCCAGAACACACCTATTGGTATTTGGTGGCAGATTTTAAACTTGAGATTTAGCCATTTTTAGCCAGGCGGGCTTTGAGAAATAGCCTTACCACCATACTATGGTTTCCTCACGATGTTTTCCTTCACCGAAAACTCAAGCTCATTGTAGATGGTTGGATTCGAATTCATGTCCCTTGATGCGAAGTCGTACTGACTATCACTGAGCTATTATAGCTTCAAAAATATTCTACCGTTTCTTACTAAATCTCATGTGTATATAGTTTTGTTTATTTGACCTTTACTGCAACTTGGGAATCTTTTCCTTTTTTATATTGTAAGATAAACAATTCTGTTGTTGTTGTATTTGTTAAAATTAATGTTATTTTGTGTCTTCTACTGACTTCTATGAGTCTACCATAACAGATTGAAAGTTTTTACTTTTTACTAGACTCTATGTTTAAGGTGGGACCCTTTAAGTCATTTTAGTCGATTGTGCACCATACTTCCTTCTCCTTTCAGCTTTCACGCCAGTATGTTAATGTGTCTCGACGATTTATTTTGGTATTTCTTGCTATTTCTGCTATCTCCTATTTTACACTGCTAATATTAGCATCCATGCAAATATAGTTATTTTTAATATAGTGAGGAATACACAGCATATAACAAATTATCTTGCATTGGAATCTCTCGAGTATCACCACATTGCTATTTCTGGTGCCATAATTGTATATCATGGTTTTGAGGATGGTCTTATATATTGTCACTTTGCAGGCTGCTGTAAATTTTGATTTTGGTCCTAATAGCCAAAACATGCTACGTAGCTTAGTATCAAGTTGCTTTCGTTTAGTCTATGTGTTTTTGCCAATTTAGGCGACGGTCTAGTTGTTTTCCCAAGTACTTGACATGCTCAGCTTGTAGAATAGTATTATTGTATAACTGTAATGGTGGATAAGTTTGCCTTCTAAAATGTTTTATGAACAGATTTACCTTGGTTTACTTTAATTCACCATTTATCCAGCCCCTCCTCTATTTCCTGTGTCTCATCTCTGTGTCATCAGCATATTGGTAAGTCAGCTGTATATAGCAGGTACAGTACCAGTCCGAAATTACTATCTTGGGGTACACCTGATAAAATGCCCTTCAATATCAACACTCAGGTATTATTAACCTTAACTTCAAAACATCTTTTACTGAGATATGATTTCAATATGTGATAGAACTTGTGTGGTAAAGTTTTCTTTATTTTGAAGAGAAGTTGTTCATGCTAGATTTTGTCAATTGCTTGCCCTATATCCAGGAATACAGCTGAGCAATATTGTTTATTCTCAAATGTATGACTGATGGTGTCAACAAGGCGATGTACTTGTTCAATAGTACCATGTTGTTCACGAGTTGTTCATGAGAAATTGATGGTGGAGGTATTGTATCTGAGAGGTGGGTATGAATTCTGTTCTTGAATATTTTATCTAAAAGCTTACCTACTACAGGCAGTAGGCTAATTGGCCTGTAAGAACTGACATCATTTGGTTGTTAACCTGGTTTTAATATCATAATTACTTGCACAATTTTCCATTGTGATGGGTATATTTCTAGTCTCAAGCATTTATTAAATAAAAGAGTTAAAAATAGAATAGCTTTTGCAAAACTGTAGTATCAATCTTGGTGATTTACCCACTTTCAGCTTCTTTATTTCATACTGTACTTCTTTGGATGAGGCACTTTTCATTGGTAGCTGCATTTGTAGGAGGCTCTCAATGTATTTGATGACCTCTTCCTCATATATTGGGCATCTAGAACGATTTGGTCTGAACACAACACAAGGTCTTGGCATATATAGTGGCCGTATCTAAGTCTGATTTAACTCATTCCCTATTACTGTTCCTGATTGGAGTAATTTGTATTTTTGGTTGGTTATTTGTGTTGTTAAATGGTGTCAAATTTGTGATATATGTTTGTATATTTTTGTTTCTTAAATTAATTGTTATATGTTTTACCTTTTTAGAAGGTTTATTGAATGCTTGCCTGTCAGTAGGATATCTAGAGTTATGCCATTTCTTCCTTTAATTAACTGTCTTCTCTCGCCTCCTTTTATATTGTTTAATGTGTATAAAACATATTGCTGGAAATCTTGTTTCATAAATTATCACAACCTTCATTTTTTTCCGTTTTTAAGAAGACTTCAAGTTTTTGGCTACATTCAGTAGGCATTACATATGAATACACGCAAATTCAAGGGCACTTTATTATTAATTATTTTATTAGTTGAACCGTGCAATCCATATCATACATACATTTGTCTGGCATTGTCATTGTCTGTCTGGCATATTACATACATTTATTATTTATGGCTTTTTATTTTATTTTATAAATATTTATTTATAAATATTATTATATATGGTTATACATACATATAACAGTGTTTACGGTATGTGAAGCGTATTTGCTTCCTTCGCGTCCAATTAGTTAAGACCATAGCCCGACTTTCGACGTTATCATTTATTAAGCATCCCCCGGAGAGCACGTGTAGAGTAAATACTTAAGAGAGTAGAGTAGTAGAGTGTAGAGTAAAAGTAAGGATGCAAATACTCTCCTATATACTTTTTATAAAATATACTTTTTTTTTTAAGGTAACTTTACTATTGAAATAAAACCTAAGGATGCAACTGGAAACAAGCCAGAGGGAAATACAACCAATGATAACATCGACTCCAATGAAAATGTGGCCGCCAATGAAATTTCTCACCAACATGATACAAGCTTAGATTCTGAATTAAATTGTCAGATAGATGACCTGCTTTCATCAATAAGGCAAGGAGAAGATAATACTGACAATGATAAGATCACAGAACCAACAACAGCAGAGATACTCAACACTGGCGACTTTGATTTTGAGGCCAAAGAGCAAAATAAAGTTACTTTAATTTTCGATAGTGACGAGGACAAAAATGAAGATAAACCTATTATAGAAACGGAAAATGCCAGTGTTGAAATACAACGTGAAAAGGTAGATGAAAACATTGGTCATAAATTGTCAGAATTTACTGTCGGAACTTTGGAGATTATTGAGGATATAACAGAAGAGGCTGAGGAAAATACTGATCTATCTAAGAAAGATGCAGAAGAAACTCAAAATCTTGAAGACAAGAGCGAGGTTAATATTACAACAGAGGATCCTGTGGTGGTTGAAAACACGGCAGAAATTAATACAGAACATAATAATGATATGGTACAAGCTGAGGCACCAGTCAACGAACAAACCATAACAGAAGATATTGAAACATCTGTACCATTAAATGGAGAAGAACTTAAACCTGAAATAACAGCAAAAGCGATTATAGAGGAAAAGAAAGATGAAAGCTTAAAGGAAACTGTTCGAGCCACTCCAACAAGAGCATCAAGTAGACTAGCTAGCGTTAAACCGAGCACCATAATAACGAGACGTTCCAGTAAATTGGCTCAGAATAATGAATAGACGCTTCATATATTAATTGACATATGGTAATAAATTTACAACTTATTATCTGCAGTCTAATTGAAGTTTATCATATCTTATATGCTTGGAATAATGTTTTATAACTAGGAATTCAAATGGCACATTTTGAGATATTAAAAACGACTTAAAATTTAACTGATAGTAGTCAGATAATATCAATAGAAGAGTAATAATTATTTAAGTTTTATTTATTTATAACTATGGAAAACAGCAGTTGACTGTCAGATAAAGAATAAAGGAAGGATATGTTTAAGCCCAAATAAATGTTAACATATTGATATAGCTTATTGTACTAACAATATTAAAAAGTTATTTTATGTAACATTAAATATTAAATATTTAAAGTGTGCAACGGACGCCAGGTCAAGGGACGTGTGTTCGAATCCACCTACAATGAGTTTGATCTTTAGATGAAGGAAAACATCATCATAAAATCATAGCAATGGTGGTAGAGCTTTTTCTAATGCCCGCCTGGCTAGCTACCACCCTCAAGCAGAAAATTTGCCGTCAAATACTTATAGGTGTGTTCCACTAGTTGCACTTGGAGCCCGTCCCTCCAGAGGTTTAGCATGTCCACGAATTTGAGCTTCATCGCCAATTAGTATCAGGTGAGATTGTGGCTATAACGATAAACCTATAAACTACACAAAAAAAAGTAATACATAAAAATCCCATGTTTTTCTATATGTATAATGTTTATCTAAATTGTATCTAAAATATTTTGTGTTTGTTGTTTAATTTTACCATTTTAGCCAAGACATTTTTGTAATTTTGATATAGGGGCTGTTCAAGTATAACGTAACGCAATTTTGAAAGATTTTTAGCCCCCCTCCCCCCTTCGTATCGTATCGTTTTCTGTACCCCCCTCTCCTCGTCTTCAAACGTTACGTAACTCACAAGTGAACATTTTTACTTAAAAGTTATAATTATGTTATACTTTTTTTTACTAATTTGGCCTTAAAATGAAATAATTTATCTTACCCTATGGCAGTACGATTAGAAATAGTCGTGGGATTCTCCGTAAAACACAAACAGTTGCGAACTGTAATTGCCTAGTTGTTAATTACAATAAAAAGAAATATTGTTACGTAACCCGTTGTTCGAACCCCCCTCCCGCCCTTTTAACGCATTGTAACGTTTCTGAAAACCCTACCCCCTAAATTGCGATACGTAATACTTGAACGGCCCCATAGACATTTTAGTAATTTCGATTTAAAAATGTTTAGGAATAGTATCTCGCGTCGTAGACAATTCCTTTCTAAATCACTATTTACAATACACGCTTCGCAAAAACCAGCCACAGTGTCTAGATTTGCTTTTCATTTTTAATGGATATCACCTTATTGTTAAAGACGTATGGTCTTTATTGAATGTAATGTTCTTTTAACTTTATGTATCTTATAATAATTTGAATATTGACGGTGTTCGTATTAGGAAATAAGGTTTTAAATTATATTAAAACGGTGGTTAAAACCACACGCTTTAATTCGGTGCATGTGTACCGGATAATGAATTATGTTTTATGTTATAATGGAGTTTTATGTGAGTTCACATGATTAAATGCATTATTATTTTAAACACATTGTTTCAATACCTAATACACTTTATACATTAGTAGTTGTTCCCATGACTTCGCGTGGATCTTTAATTATAATTTTTATCCGTTTTGTAACTTTTCTAAATGCAACTTTGCTATTATTGGTGGTAGCGTGATGAATATCCAAAACCTTCCTCAGTCAAAGTAAATCAAAAATCTTTATTCAATTTAGGCCCTAAGAAGGCGCTTATCAACGTCAAAACTACTACCAATTCGGAAAGTAACACAGTCATCGAGAAGAACCGGCAAGAAACTCAATCTGCATCTTATCCTCATATACAATAGTCTAATGTGCTACAGTAGTTATTAGCGGATGTACAGAGAGGGGTGTCAATTCCAGACATCACAATCGCTCACATATTGATCCACCCTATTATACTTTTGACATCAAAACGTATTTGACATGGTTCTTGAACCTACTGTCTAGCAATTCAGTAATGTGCTTTGGGACTTTATTATAAAACTTGACACTATTACCTAAAAAACCGTTTCTTATCTTACGCAGTGTAAAATAGGGAGTGACCAGTTTGTTGCGATTTCTAGTATTCAAATTATGGCGGTCTTAAACGAAATCTAGCTTTTGTAAGTCTTTACTGACACATTAAATTATCAAGAATATGTTGGGAGGGCAAAGTTAAAATACCAATTCAGAAACCTTATCCTTTAATAATTCACGAGGTCTTTTTTTATACTTAAGGTATTGGCCTTAAGCGTTATGGCCATAATCTCACATGATCTTAAGTGACGATACGGCCCAAGTTAGTAGACACGCTAAACCTGTGGAGGAACTGGCTCTCAAGTGTATCTGCCGGAACACACCTATTGATATTTGGCGGCAGGTTTACAACTTGCTAGCTAGGTAGCTAGCCAGGCGGGTATTAGAAAAAGCCCTACCACCATGCTATGGTTTCCTCACGATATTTTCCTTCACCGAAAGCTCAAGCTCATTGTAGGTGCATGGATTCGAACTCACGTCCTTGGACGCGAAGTCGGACATATTACCACTGAGCTATCATCGCTTCAAAAATGTTATTATCTATCATGTTCTTATTTTCTAAATGACGCGAACTGCTCGTTTTTGTAAAAGAAATATGGTGTCTACCTCAGCTGCTGTCCCCCACAGCAAAATACCATAAGACATTAAGCTATGGAAGTAGACTAACCTAGCAGTGGCAATATCTGTTAGCTATCGAATCTTACGAACAGCGAATGCAGCAGATATTAACCTTCCCGCCAATTTATTTATGTGTGGACCCCATTGTAGTTTGGAATCAAGCCTGATTCCCAAGAACCCGTAATATTAGCTACCACCCTGGCAATTTTCATTTGAATCTGTACAGTAGTTTCAGAGTAATGCGTGTTCAACAAAAAATCGAAGAGGTAACGAACTTAACAGAGTTTGTTTTACTGTCATAAGATGGCGCTGCCAGTGCAACTGTGATATTTGTTCTTCTTTTCTATTAATTTACGCTTTTTTTTATAATAAAGAAAAATAAATATAAATAAATAAATCATTTTTAATTGATTATAATATTGCGTAATATACATATATAACAATAAGTATTGACGTAATAGTATGCATCGCGCTATAGCGGTTTTAACGGTTGTTAGCATGTACACTAATTTTAAGATATATTCACTATACATGTTTCGACAGTCCATATACTAAAATTACAGATTTACTATATGTATAGATAGATAGAAGATAGATGGATTTAGAATGAATTGAACCAGTACATTTTTTAATAGTAGAACGGCCAAAAATATCAATAAAAGAGTGAGATTAGCAATTCAGTATAACTACTGTGAAGGTCTACAAGCTGTTTTTACACAATTTCGGGATGCACTTATATGGATCTTGCTCCATTTATTTATGTATTATTTATTATGTATGTCAGTAGCAACTTGTCAACCCAATTGTTTGTCTATAATTCTCAGGGTTTGAATAGTTTGAAACTATTGGTTAATGGTGTCAATTACCTATTTGGGTATTATTAACTTAATAAAGTCGGTAGCATTATAGGGATTGGTGTAAATATATATAGCCTACTAAAATTATTTCTTATGGCGCGGGCTGCAAAAATACCAGTCGCGAGCCTCAAAAATAACTCGAAGAACGTAAAATATTTATGTATAGAACATCTATTTTATTATTTGCAACTAAAATTTTATGTGAAATAGAAAAAAAATATGAAGCCAAGTTTTTCTGCACGTTTAGTTTTGTAGGTGTAGAAACTGAGCAATCATGCTCGGCTATGTAACACCCATTCGGGTAAAAACGACTAAGAAAGCTAGAGAGCTACAGTTAACGCGTCATCGGTATACTCGTTACATGAGAGAGCATAACGCATCAGTCACATTCAGTATCGACACATAACCACTATACAGCATGCTAATACGTTTTAATTAATAAGTTTCATTTCGTATATTTAATCTCGCTATGATTAAGTTTCACTTCTGCCGTGTTATCTTAAGACCATCTTGTAATGTGTTTAAAGTAGACACCTCAAACTATTCAAGAATAGTATTTTTTTTTACATCGCCCTTGAATTTTTTCGTCCATCTATCGCATGTCTCATTACAGCCGGTCGCGGTCGCGGAGTAAGAGTAAAGTCAGCGGCAGAGCAACCAAGGTCAATATGGCGGCGCCCCTACCTCGCATCAGCTAGATTCTAATCACTAAATTCTAAAGGGTGAAATATATTATCTATAAAAAATACTTAAGTACATGTATCATTATGAATCATTACATTTACTAAAAAAACACAAATATAGGTCAAATTTGCCGCCTATAAAGTCTGACGCCATAGGCTCCGTCATATTCAGCCTACTGGTAAAACCACCATTATTTAAAACTCAAGATACGTGCCTTGTTTATTAAGTTTCAAGATTTTTAAAAAACTTACCATGAGTTGGTTGATATAGTACTCGTAGGTGATCGTATCGGTTACTGGATCAAGAGCAGTTTGCATCATCTCATCGAACTCCTCCTAAGACGAGCAATGAATAAAACAAGATTATGGTGTAAATCTATAACAAATCAATGGCTCTAACCAAGTTCTATTTCAATTTTATACGTTACATATAGACATAGAGAAAAACATATAGACATGGACGCCAAAGTAAAGGGAAATAAAATAAGAGATAACATTATACATAGGCAAAAAAGGCATAGATATGTGCAGAATGTACTTGCTCCCCTTGACGAGAAATATATATTATTAATTATATAATATTTTTTTCCTTATTACAAAAAAGGCTGTTTGAATAGCAAAAAATATCTATACATTACGTTTTATAAGTTAGGTACTTGTATTGTTTGTAAATACTGTGAACCTTTTTCATAAAATAATATATATTCTATACTAGCTTTTAACCGCGAATTTGTCCGCGTTTTTGGTAGCATCTTAAATGTTTTAGGACACTTCCTTTACAAATAATACACATGCAAACTTTCACCTCCTATTACATCTCCGCGTAGGCCGAAATTTCTTAAACCGCTAGAAAGAATATTTATTTATTTTTACCAAGTGCCCAAATACAAAGTTTCATGGTTTTCTCTTCGTCAAGAACGAACTTCTTTATAAACTATCATCCCCATAGCCTTATTTTCGCGATAAAAGGTAGCTTATGTCCTTTCCCAAGATCTAGTTTATCTCTTTATCAAATTTCATCAAAATCGTTTGAATGGTTTAAGCGTGAAAGCGTAACAGACAGAGGTACTTTCGCTTTAAAAAAATTTTTATAGTTAAAGTTTAGCGTTATGGACATAATCTCACCTAACCGTAAGTGACGATACAGCGCAAATTGGTAGATACGCCAAATCTATGGAGAAACTGGTTCTCAAACGCAACTGCCGGAACACACCTTTTGGTATTTGGCGGCAGATTTTCAACTTGAGGGTGGTTGCTAAACAGGCGGGCATTAGAAAAAGTCCTACTATCATGCTATGGTTTCTTCACGATATTTTCCTTCACCGAAAGGTCAAACTAAATCCTGTTCCGGCACTCCTATGATCTCTCCTTTTAACAGATTTTTTTTCGACAAAGGCCTTCTCTAAGGTTTCCACTTATTTCTGTCCTTTGCTGTATGTGGCCATTCTGGACCAGCTACCTTCTTTAAATCGTCTTCCTATCGCTTTTTCTGTCTTCCTCTACTTCTTTTATTTTCTCTTGGATATCATTCAGTAATTATTTAAGACCATTCCTCTTTCTTTTCTCTCAACATTACACACAAATAAATGTAAGTACACACCAATGACCAATGGTTCAGAGATTGGAAGAAAAATTGGACGATATTTTCGTTACTATTTAAATATACACGTTAGAATTTTCGCTTATAATCTTTTTCGAATAACATGATGCAGAAATTTATAAAATACTAGATTTTACCTGCGGTTTCGATCGTGTTAATATTTTGTCAATCAAACCGGATGACGCAATAAAAAGTTTCTTACAAAGTTTATCCCTTATCCCCACTACCAATATCCCCACTGCACCAAGTATTACCCCACTACTAATAAATGTTTTTCGAAAAAAAGCAGCCTATATTTTTCTCTAGGTTCCCATCTATCTCATATCTAAGTTCATCGTGATAGTGTAACAAACAAACTCGCGCTTTCGTATTCATAATTTTAGTAATGATTTTATGGGATTTAATATATCGATTTTGACGCTTACTTAAAAGCGTATTTATATTTCTGTTGCTTTATGAAAAATAAAGAAGAAAAATATATATGTTTTAATACTTTTTGTAAAGAATTGATAATATAATAACCTGTGTGAACGGTTCTCCTTCCTCGAGCATAAGCTTCGTAAATCTCTCCTTTGTGAGATATCCGCGGCCTTCAGTATCGAAGTAACGAAATGCCGCCAGTAACATGTCCGCATTGGCCGGGTAAAACCTGAAAATGAGTTATGGATTTCTGAAAATAACTTGTTTTTTAAGTGAAAACTTTTTTAGCATCGTTGTGATTTGAAACTCGATGAAACGATAGTAAAAAGAGATAATTAAATAATAAAGAGATATAACGTGCGAGAGAATGCGATAGAAGGCATTATACAGTGTTTCTTATAGGGTTCGAGCGTTGTACGTGTATTAGTATATGTGCGTGCGCGCCTGCGTATTACGAAGCAAAGTTTTACTTCTATCGTATGTGACCTGCACACACATTTTTTTATTTCAAGCCTTCATAGAAAGCTCTTTCCCGCTACTCTGGGAATCCGCTCAAACGGCTTCAATTACTTTTTATAAATGTGTAGTTATTGCTTAATTGGTTTCTGTTTGAAAGAAAAAGTAATTACTATACCAATAACTAAACCTATCTTAAAGCGCAGTAGTAGCACTGTGGTCGAACTTTTTACTTCTAGAAAAGTCAGAAGAAGGTATTCCTACCATCGGATTAATTTCTCTACGTAACTATACACTTATTTTTTTGTGGATTACACCCTTATTAATCATTTTTTTATGTTAAAAATCTGCGTCTATCTTCTCACAATATACAGGAACGTGTGGAACTTATAAGATAAGAAGCAAAAAGCTTGTATTTTTTTACAACAAAAACAAAAGAAATAGATTGAAATTTATGTCGATCGTCGCGATATTCCTACACGATTCCACTAAGCATGTTGACGAGCAGCTTAATTATTAGACGTAATTACGCTAAGTATATTATACTTTAGTTATATTGTATTTAGGTAATATGCTTGAAAAAAGTGACTAAGAAATGATATAATAAATCCAATAATAGATTCAAATTTACCTATGTTCAATCATAACTTTGCACATATACGGCAAAAAGTTGTTAAGAGGTACGTTTCCAGTGGCTTCTTTGTTCTCAGTGGCTAGAATAACTTCCTGGATTTCTGCTTCAGTTGGACAGCATCCTAATGAATAAACATGTATACCATATTGTGTAAATACAATTAAATATATAACGTTAAGGTAGTGTTGGATTTAAAAAGAGGTGGACCATCTGGGATCTTTGTCCCTAGGAATCTTTAAATTTGTGGAAATATTTATTCCGTTATTTCTATATTAATATTTATTATTTATTAATTAATCTATGTATTAATAATTATTTCCGTAAGTAAAGACCCATTCCAGTATTAAGCGAGGTGGCGGAGGTGTTTTTACTTAGCTTATTTTTGATGATACAAAGGTCGGGGGGCGACGTTTCGCCGAAATGGCTTTTACGACTTCACCGGACATAAGGGTGAGTAAAATATAGCCAACAGGAGATATGCGAAACGGTACTATAGAACTTTAAAGTGCGATGCTAGCTTAGCTGGTAACGTGTACAGATGCGTCGTTAAGGAATGCGAATTCAAATCCACCTGCAATGAGCTTGAGCTTTCGATAAAGGAAAATATAGTGATGACCGCCTGGCTAGCTACCATCCCCAAGTTGAAAATCTGCCGCCAAATACCTATAGATGTGTTTCGGTGGCTGCAATTGAGAGCCAGTCCCTTCAGAGGTTGCGCGTGTCCACCATCTCAGGTCACATCGTCACTTAACATCAGGTGAGATTGTAGCTATAATGCTAAACTTTAACTATAAAAATAAAGAAAGTGCTTTTACTAAAAAAAACCGTCACCAAATACCTATAGGTGTGTTCTGGCAGTTGCACTTGAGAGCCAGTCTTCCCACTAGGCTTAACGTGTCCACCACCTTGGGCCACATCGACACTTTATGTTTATAGGTTTAGTGTTATGGCCATAATCTCACCTGATTATAAGTGATAAATAAGAGCAGATCTGTATTGAAAAAGATTACAGCAACGGGCAAAAATGGTTCTATAATTTTTAGTTACCGCGAAGTCGTTGGCGCTGTTTATTATACATTAAAACTTACCTAATGAACGTAATATAGTTCCAATTTCTCTCACGTCGACTACTTGCTTCCCGGAATGATCAAATACCTCGAAAGCTTCTATTATTCTCTTCTCTAAATCATTATTGGGTTGAACTGAAATTAATTGAAAATGAAAAAAAGTTAAAGATTTTCTCATTCTTTATTTTATTTTCTCTATTATTTCTGTATTTTTATTATTATCATTATTGTGATTGTGATTGTGATTATTAGATTTATCTAACCTTATTTTTACTAATATTATAAATGCGAAAGTGAGTTTTATTGTTTGTTTGTTTCTTGTGATATTAATGCCTCAACCGCTGAATCGTTTGTGAAAAATTTTGATATAGAGATAGATGAAAACTTGAAGACGGTGATAGGCTACTTTTCTCGCGAAAACCTTATTGGAAGTGAGGTAAAGAGAGGTATAAACTTTGTTTGAAACTTTTATTGCGTCAACCGTTTTCTTTGATAAAATTATTATTAACGGGATGATTTCTTATATTTACGCGAATATTACTCATCGAAATAAAACTAATTTAAACGGATTTTATTGTGGTTATTTATTAATTTTGATTCCTACGTTTCGAAAATTTTCAACCTTTGTGGTCATGTTATGGAAAAGTTCATGTTACAGTGTCTACCTTCATACTTACAACATGAACTTGTCTGGACAACCTACACCTCACTCCATCCCATGACCATGAAGGCTGAAAAGCTTTCGAAACGTCAGGCTCAAAATTAATAAATAACCGCGATAAAATCCGTTTAAATTAGTTTTGTTTCGATGAGTATTAACGGGGGCCAAACCGTGGCTAAAATAAATTCCGGTAATTCATATTAACTTGGCTACAAATAGTATTTTTTTAGTAAGCATTGTGAGATGGTTTATCACAGACCTAATAGTATTCTAATAAGTTACTATAATATTCTGCTTTTTATTTCATCGAGGCATGTGTTTTTATGCAATTTGGCAATTCTACCTACGTCAAACACTAGGATAATTTACTAATTTTAACAAAAAAAAAAAAAACCTCAAAGACCCCTAACGTCGTCGCGGTTCTCTTGTTAAACATGGCCAAGAAGTTTTTGTGGTAACCTTGAAATTTACTTATCTAATTATTTATTTTCATTCAACTTCATTTTTACGTAGTAACTGAACTAAGTCGTATCTAAATACTCATAATATTAGATAAAGCAAGGTTAAATAAAATATGTTTATAAATTCAAAAAAATAAATAATAAAGTCAAAGTTTGAAGCGATGATAGCTCGGTGGTAGTGTGTACGACTTTGCGTCAAGGGACGTGAGTTCGAATCTAACGACCTACAATGAGCTTGAGCTTTCGGTGAAGGAAAACGTCGTGAGGAAACCATAGCATGGTGCTAAGGCTTTTTCTGATGCCCGCCTGGCTAGCTACTAATACCACGGTACTACTGTAGTAATACAAATAACGTTGTATTTTTACTTTTTCTCGCATTATAATATGAACGAAGACTGTCAAAATTGAGTGAGTGATAATATTTGTTTGCATCAAAATCAAATTTATAATACTGGGTAAGTATTTGACTCTTTTTTTATTTCATGCCTTCAAATATTACTGCGCAATGTAGCTTACTTTTTATATAAAATATTATGTAAAGATATGTGAGAAATAAACATAACAATTGTGTATTTATAGTATACAACAAATTTTGCATAATTAACATAATGTTATTGGTTAGGCTGTATTAAATAAAGATTAAACATTATTAAATAGGTTTATTGTTTTTATAAATAGGTCCGAATGATAATATTTTTTGGTTATAAATATTTACAAGATGGTCTCGATCTATAGCAGCCCGGTGAGCCATTAAAAAGGAAAATTAATGCCGCCAGCTGTATAAACTCACACGTGAACAATTATTAAGCCAGAGGCTAAAGAGAAAACTTTTTATGAACCACTGTAGTGCCATTGTCTGTAAAGTAGTTCTATATGGGTTTACTGGTATACCACTAGAATCGACGTAGACTTTAACAGTACGATTACTTGAATGCAATTTTGGGGATCCTTGAGCAAAACAATAAAACGCGTTTCAGAATTTTTGAACAACTTCCGTTTACGAAGAGTTGATAAAAAGGGTAGTGTTACTGCTGCAGAAAACACCATTAATAATGAAAATATAGTTCAGATAATTAGAACAAAAACTTGGAACTTTGACCAAATTTTAGCAAAAAATATATATTACCCGAAAAATGAGAAAATACGCTCCAAATTCAAGCCTACACTCTCGAAAACCACCAAAAAAAAGTTAAAAAACTGGTCACATATTCTGTGTACTAAGAGAAAATATCTGTACAACTTGCAAAGACAAAGGGATCCAAGTGTTACTTTGTTGAAAGATGCATACCCTGTATATACCGAAAGTTTTACACTACAACCCATCGAAAATCAAAGATATATTATATCACTGGACCAATTACAGGTAGATAGAGCAAAAAAAAAATATAAAGAAATTTGTCGTTCTTATGCTCAGCTTTAAAAAGCGAAGGGAAAACTTGTGCCGTTACGGATTTATTACATGAGTAAATAAGGCAATGATTGAGTTAATTTTCATAAACAATTCTAACTTGCAATTGTCATTTTTTATTAAAGTTAAAATTTACACAATGGTAAACGCTAGCATGTTTAGATTGGTTTACTCTGTCTTATAATTAAAAACTGAAAAATATAATCCTAATCAAAAGAAGCTAGGGTAATATTGAATTCGTATATTTTCTGAATTCAGGCTTGTCTAGGAAAGTATCATTGACAAAAATATTGATTTCTTTGATTAAATCCTATCATTTTGAAATGACGGTTCAGTCACACTTCTTTAACAAAAAGTAAATAGAGGTACATCACGATAATTTTCAAATTTTGATTGCTTATGGTTAATTTTTATTAAAAAAACATGCACAAGAAACTGTTAATAATCCTTTAATTTATATAAATAAACTCGTAAATAATTAGAACATCGTTTTATATAGGTACGTATACAATAGTGGTACTTTGTTGTGCATTGATCAAATTAGAAGACATCATAATGCTTGCATGTTCCTCGGATATTTTTCGCCTGATTCTTCCAGGTCTTACTCTAAGTTTAAATGATTTCTGTAAGATTCTGTGAATCAAAATTCTTCCCCTTTTTTATCTCAGTTATTAAATGACACTTACAATGAAATCACAACTTAATTTTGTTTATAATCGTTAGATATACACGCACGGTTAGGCACACGGTTAAAATAATATATATAATACCTATACACCATCATTAAATAGTTGTTGTTCATATAACAGTATGTGCTTTTCCCAAATATGGCCGGCAAATGGTTTTACGAATATAATAAAATGAATGTATATACAACTTTAGGCATTATAAGAAATAATGTGTACATGATTACAGAGCTGTTAGCTGTACAATAGAACTCGAGTGATCGTTAAAAATGCAAGCATTACATTGATTAACGTTTATACTGTTCACCAGTACTAGGCTTTTACTTACTACTTAAAAGTACCATTAAATCACAAGAGGTACTAAAAACACCTCAAAGCCGCATGAATGATACAAATTAATGCTATTAAGCAGCATTCGGCATTATTTTACTACTTAAAAATGCTATTGTAGATCCTAAGGCACTACAAACAGCTGAGAGATGTATAGCGGATTTACGTCGCATTATAATTTTTACGGATAGCACAGACTGGGTGTTGACTAGGGCTTTATCGGAAATAATTAGGAATAATGCGATATTTTGTTGTAAATCTTATATTGTATTCATGAAGACTTACAATAGAATTGACATTAAAAAATAATTCGTATATTAAACAAAACTATCAAACAAAAAAGAATAACAATAAGTCGCTAGAATATACTAAAACATACAAGAAGGTTGAATTCTCAGAATAATGGGGCAATTATAAAGGAGAAGTTTATTGTCATAATGTTTCCTGTGTTACTCTGGCAGCTGATAAACTATACACTTATAGATATTTAACAATAATGCTTATCAGATATATGTCAGTAATGTGGGAGGAATCGAACCTGCGAAATTTTGGCTCAGTTATAGTGTATATTATAACTACGTCATGATTTTTGATGCAGGCTTTATTATACAAGCTTATATATGATATACATTTTAAGATATTGTTGTATTATTATTTCAACATGGTAATAACAGGGCGAACATATTAAGCTCAAGATTTACAGAAAACAAAATACGATTTTTTATAGTGGGGAAATGCATTAAAGCATACCATCGCAGCCCGCCCAGCCAAACAAAATACCTTAATATATTCTTAAAAATAAAACACTGTTTCGATACATTTTTTTTAATTCGTTCATATGCTTCGGAGAAACTAATTATCATATAATAGTATCAAATAAAATTAACTCTATGATCATTCCAATGAATCATTCCAATTATTTTATTTGTAGGTAGATACTTAGGAACTACGTAAAAAAATTGTTTGTTTTAAAATAATTTGACACTGGTCAACAACGCGTCTTATTTTGTAAAAGTATATGTTAGCTATCTTACTTTTCGGTTCTTCCTTCCTCGCCATGATATATTTTATTTATTATGAATTATCGAGATTCGTATAATATCAAACAGTAAATTTAATTTTTATAAAATAAAAGAAAACGATTCATGACTTTTCAAATTTATTTTGGTTTCTAGGCAACGTTCATAAATATTACAATCCCTTGCTATCGGAGTTACAATGCGTTCATAGAAACAAACACCATTTTCACAAATTTATTTATTTATATATAAATTTACTATCTATGATGGTAAATACTTAAATTTGTTTATTTAATGAAATATGTAAATTTCTTTATCTGTATAGAAACATTGTCATCATTTTACTAATTAAATTCAAATTCCGCACAGGACAATTATTATTGTGATCCACAAATATTTTTTCTTAGTTCACTCTGTACCCGCTAATGGTTGTTATAAAATCCTTCTCCCTTGACACTGGTGAAATTGACTACACAGGCAAAGGCCATAATAGAAAAACAAGAACTATTATTGGAAATCAAGTGTATGTAGTTTCATTTTGTACTAAATTACCTTAAAATCTATTCCTTTGGCATTAAAATCTTTAATAAACATACAAAATAAATTTAAGATTTTTAAACATAAATGGATATAAAATTGGTGAGAAGTTATAAGGTGGTCCTATCCAATTGTTTAAGAGCCGAACTTTTATCATTATTTCAGCTAACGTCTAATACATATTTATGGTAAGTTCCCAACTTATGATCATATCACAAAACGAAGAAAATGTAGCGACTTACTAAATTAAATGCGGACTTTACACGTGTAGAGTTAAGTGCGGACGATACACATAATACTTATATTATTAAGTTAAGTGCGAATTATTAAAGGTTTTAAAAATAAGGGATTTTAAAAGTGACAGTAAATTGCAAGCTAATAAATAAATATTTTTCCATCAATATAATTTTTTAATAGTTTTGAATAAATACCTTAGTCCATTAACAAAATGTGATGGAAGAAAAGTCAATTATTGTGGACCATTATACCACAGACTGTTTTAATGAGAAACCAATCCATGCAGTATTTAAATGTTCAATTAAATTTTAAATCTTAATTGTTTCTGTTCGATTCTTATTAAAATTAAGCTTGAGAGACTTTATTTTTGTGGGTATTTAATGAGACTGAGATGAAAGCCTGGTAACGGTAAAGTTGGCTCGAATCGACTAATTAGGGAGCTAGATTTAATCAATTCTTAACTACTATACTCACTTAGCAAACGTTACAACAGAGCATAACGTATCAATAGCACTTGTAATCCACAACCTCTTTGTGTGACGCTTGTTCGGGTAAAGTCAGCTCGAAGCGACTAAGATAGCAAGAGAGATATGTTGATGTCCCACTTCTGTTGTTTGTTCTTAATAAGCACAAATAAATCTTTTTCATTTTTCTGTTTTTTATAAGAGATCCCGCGTATAAAAAATATACTAGGTTTTGAATACAAAGGATACTGTTTTGTGTAAGTATACCAACATGTCAGTATTCTTTTAATTCGGAATCGCTACTAGTTTTTTTTAGAATGGGGCCTATGCTGTTAGCCTGAAAGGCTTTCGCAGCTTCACCGGACATATAGGACAAGCGCGAAGGGCGCTCAAGCCCGAGGAACAACTCGTGTTAAGGATATTACTAATGACCAAACCTCGGCTTGGGCTATTGCCGGTACGGGAAAGAGAGAATCGAACGCAGAAAATACGCAGAAAATAGAGAGAGAGATTGCACTATGCCACAATGGCGCGAAGGATTGTATCTGTGCAACCCTAGCTGGCAGTGTCAATAACTACTACTTACTCTAGAAAATGAGACTGGAATCTAACTGATGTACCGGGATCTGGTGCTAACTAACTGAAAAAAGAGATTAGGATTGTTCTGGCCCATGGCAGGCGAGGCGAGATTGTACTGTGCGTCCTCCCTACCTAACTGGTGACGAAGAAGCTTAAAACCTCAAGAACTGAGAAGAAAGGAAAAGAACACGAGACAACATACAAATTATGTTACTTTACAAAATTAATTGAAAAATAAAAGGCCGAACCACATTCTGGGCCACAGGTGATCCGGAATCGCTTGTGGAGCAATCTCAGGCCATTTATATTTTACTAACGTGTACGAACGAATGAGTATTACGCTTCAATTTATTATTTACATCTGTCATAGTACAACAAGTTTTCTTCTGTGCATAGATAAGAGTAGTATACAGTATTCTGTGGACTTGTATTTTCAATCATTTTTTATATTTCCGGTGCAGTTGCCAGCTGTATAGCACATAAATACTACATTATTTTTGAAAAAAACCGTTCCTAAAGTGTGGTCGTTAGAATCAATTTTCTTTTCATTTTTAACTGTTCCTATATATTTTCAGCTATAAATACGTATGATATTTCAGGTCTTAATATATTCCTTAGTTGATTCCAATCAATTAATATTTAAGAAGAAGTGAAGTAAATTATATACAAAAAAACATAATTTATAATCGAAAACTATTTTGACCACATTTCTATAATTACAAACTGTAAATTCAAAAATCGGTAATTTTTAATTTGGGTATAAATATTAATAACTACTTCGATTAGTGGCTTATATCAAGGTTCCATATGATTAATGGTAATATTACATATCTTAGATACAATATAAAATGTACAAACATAAATGAATGTTCTGAAAAAAATATTAATGAATTATAACTATACCATATTATTCTAATAATGTGTAGTTATGCAGCTTTCTACATTTTTGGTTTATGCTCTTTAAGAATGTTTGGTTATAAACGTACGATTGTGATGGAATTTCGAATGCTTAGCGCTTATATACGAATTTACGCTCATACTTATGCAGCTTTCTCATTTAATAAAATTATTTTCGTGTGTAAAAGTTCTCATTTCAAAGATATGTACCTATGCTGACGCTAACATAGCTATGCTAAGCTTTACAATATTAGTGTTTTCTGGAAGATGTTCTGGTCACACCATCATTAATATCCGGTCTGTTGATGCGCCGCCAACCGCCATCTTAGATTTGCTTGGCGCTTTCAAAGTGAATTTTCGCGAGTAATGTTTAATTGTACATGATTTATTGTATTCCATGTTAGTAAATAGATAAAAACTTTGTGATTTGTGGAGTGGACAGATAAAACTTTAATTATGGATCCATCTAAAATGAAAGTAGTGGACCTGCGTTCTGAGCTTGGTGCTCTCGGTTTGGATACAAAGGGTAACAAGCCGGCTTTAGTGGAAAGATTACGAAAAGCATTGGAAGCTAAAACCGGAAAATGTAAGTTATCTCTATAGCGACTTTTATTGAATAACTTGTAATTTTCATCAACTTTATTCTGCTGATTTATGTTTTCGTACGCACGTGTACCTTTCCCGAGAAGTCATTGGAGGTTTCATGTTAGTGTTGGCGTTATGTTGTGACGTCATGCGTGTAATTATAGAAAATAAGTTTTTAGGAATATTGCGATTAAAACAAAATTTAGAATACTGAATAAATTATCAACCTTCCATAGGTTACGTGTTTTTCAAATCAGACTTTTTTTTCTTTTTCACTGAAGTATAATATTCATCTTTTGAAACTACCGCCATAATTTTTTTTCAAATGTAATCGGTAGTTAAGTAACTTTCTGATGAACGCCAACTTCTAAAGTATGTCGTAGCATAGCAAAACTTTACTCTAAACTTTAAAGTTAGTCCACTATGTTCAGAAGTGGGTATTCTTGAATGCAGTGCTTATTTATCAGTATATCTCACTGTAGCCTAACAACGATTATGGTAGGCAAACGTAATAATTGAATGTATATTTGAATGAATTTGAAAAGATCTCTATGCCCTATTCTGAACTCCTGATAATGTGTATATTAAGTGGCATCATAATCAGTTCTATAATCAACCACGGGACCATAGTTCTCACTTACTATGGATCATAGCAAGACATTTATAGCCTTTAACATATTCTATTATACAGCTTTTAAATTCAAAATTCGCCCCTTAAAATTACATATGAGTCGCAAGTCTTAGATATAGTTTGGAGTTTCACAATTCCATGGTTTGCTAAGAAGTTTATCTCTCTCTTTCAAATCGGACTGTATTTTTTTTATCACTTGATTTTAAGTGATGTGTGGTCAAAGAAGGTTGACACCCTAAGCCTAAAGATGAGACTGGCTCTTAACGGTAACTGGAAAAACACAGAACTTGTTTCTGAGATAAAAATTTTCAAACAAAGTTTAGCTTTGGTATTTTTGTATAGAAGAGATACTACAATGTGTATAAAAATTTGGTAACCTTGTCTATGAACTTATAAAATCGTATAATGATATCAGGCTAAATAGAATACATTTCAAAGTAAAAATGCTGTGTCATTTACACTTGCTTACAGGTCATTATATTTTAGTTGTATAAACATATTAATATTTAGATATGTCTCATTAAATATATCAGAAAAATAATTTTGTCTCTACGTCACTATTTTGAATTCTGTACTATACTTATTACTGTTGTAAATTGAAGTTATATAGCTTCAGAATGTATAAAAATAAAGACCTATTCATCCACTTGAAAAAGATCTTATTTCATTGAAGTTACTGAGGATATGGGTAAGCCAAATTTTATGGAACTGTTTGTGCCACAAGGGTCAGCAGAGACAGCAACTATGATTCTTTACTTGCTGAACACTGATATGACACATAAATGTTAGGTGATTGGGTTATATGATTTTGTAGGAATTGTCCTAGGAACATAATTTCATGTTTCCTTAGTATTTGCTAAGGGCTTGGAATTTATTTAAACATTGTGAGTTTGATAAAAGTTGTAGATTTAATTTGGTAGTGCCAAATATCACAACCTTAATTGATTAGTTTGATTAATAAACTAAAACTAAATCAAAGCAGTTTGTAAACTAGTGAGTATATTACAGTAGAAACTATAGAAGTACATACTGAAGCTTGAATAAGTACATTTTTAAAATAAATTAAAAACATTACTATGAAAACATCTTTTATGTTTCTTTTAATTTGACATGAGTAAATATTTTTCTAGTCGTTTTGTTTAGAGAGTTATCTTACCAGTCTCATGATCTTTTCAATATTCATTATATGTGCATATGATCATATATATATATATATATATATATATATATAGATTTTTTGACAGTATGTTCGTCTTGATCATGTAATTGTCAAAATAATTTATACCATTTGGTACAGAAGCTGATCACATCATACATTACCTCTGTTTTATTTGTATACATAAGCATCATCTTTAGCAGTGGTATTTTACAGAATTTGTTCTATAAGTAATGGGAAAATTAAATTGAATAGTGTTAACTAAACAAACACCACAGTGTAACAACTAACCAACATGTGTGCATATGGAATTCAGATAGTTTAAATTTGAAAGGTATAATAGGTAATTAAAGGCTCAATATCAAGCACTTTAAACAAGATAATGAAGAAATGGTATTTGCTATGATGTATAGAAATTATTGTACATTTGAAGATGGCAGGGGAGTTAAACACTGTATAATTATCTCAATAACCTGTCTCTTAATATATTAATATATTTGGGCAGCTGTTTTGTGTTACTTTGAAATGTTAATTTATATGAAGAATAAGATATAGTCTTATGTAAGTCTAAAAGGTGATAGCTCAGTGGTAGTGTGTACTGAATCAGCATCAAGGGACATGAGTTTGAATCCACCTACAATGAACTTGAGCTTTTGGTGAATGAAAACATCATGAGGAAACTATAGTATGGTGGTAGGGCTGTTTTTAATATCTGTCTGGCTAGCTACCACCCTCAAGTTGAAAATCTGCCACCAAATACCAATAAGTGTGTTCAGGCAGTTGCACTTAAGAGCCAGTACCTCCACAGCTTTAGCATGTCTACCAACTTGGGCCATAACATCACTCAAGATCAGCTGAGATTATGGCCACAGTGCTACTGAACCTTTATTATAAAAATAAAAATAAATTAAAATACACTTGTAAATGTTACTAAATATTTGTAAAATATCATGCTACTTATGGTTTCACTTGCAAGGTTTTCACTATCATACTCTAAATTATTTTGAAATATATAGTATAAAGTAATGTTATATTGTATTTGAATATTTTACCATATAGAAACACATACAGAACAAAGAAAGCCACATACATATTTATTTTACACCAAACTGTAAATTATCTTTATGACCGAAGGTAATGACTGTTGCATACATTTTGATACAATTAAAATAAATATGCTCCGAAACATTTTTTTTATACTAGTGGCTCAAAATTAGTTTTATGTTGGACAAAAAATATGTTTACAGGTTGAGAAAGAAATCATGTTTTTTTCATCCAATGCACAACACAAGTATGTACATCACAATTACAGAAATTAATAAAAGCAAAACATAACTATTTAAAATCAAACAATATTTTGTGGGGCTAAATAAGTTCCAGTCTTCCAGTTTCAGCATAATAGCTGCACTGTATGAGAGCAGCACTGGTATTCTGACAGGGCCTCCTATGTTTGGTATGTTTAGCTGTTGAGGCAATGTTATATAAATATAAAATATTAAGTTTCTATTTTTCTAACAGTCCCATGACCTTGGGCAATGTGTGGGGAATAAATATTATTGTTCAGCTTTATTGTAACATGACTATTGTGTACCTATCTTTGTATTTTAAATAAATTCTATTCTACTTAATCTAAAATACAATAAACTAGAATTACATTGTATTCTTAAAGGTAATTATTTTCTGTGAAACAGAATTAAAAATCATTTTATCAACTTTATTAACATTCAAGTCTCTCTTTATCACTTAAATCCTGATCTTATTTAAGTTACTAATAGTTTCATGTTAATGACAGATTAATATTAGTACAAAAATAAATAGAAGTAAAATTATCTAATTTAGTTAATAGAAATAGGTATTAGAGACTTTACAATACTCTGTGCATAGTAAAAGAGGTTACAGGATGTCATATACATAGAACTGTCATATTGTGCAAAGTTAGACAAAACAAAAATATTCAGTTTACTGAATTTGTGATGTTGTTAAATGTTTATTGTTGTTAAAAATGTTGTTTTTCTTGCTACATGCTGTTTTACATTTTATGGTTCTTGAAAACTTATAATACAAATTAATTAAATGGTATATGTACAATATTTTTTTTATTTAAATTCTTATATAATAAAGTCCATATATTGACTGATTGTGTAGTCTAAAGTGATAAATTGTAGTATAACCTTTACATTGACAGGATTTTAATCTATAATGTTATAATCATTATTTTTATTTGTAATCTCTGTTACTTGGCTGTGATTATTAATATTTTGACAAGGTTGCATAACTTTGATTGTTGTAGTCAAGTAAAGTAAATTATAAATAATAACTTGCCTCAACACTCCTTGGTCAGTTTAACATGCAAGGCAGTGTTGTTAATTTGTTATATGAACCATGAAGATTGTTCAATATTATACTGTATAAACAATATACCATAAAATAGCAAGGATTTAGGTTAGCAGTGACCATATTTAATTTGAAAATTTTTGATAAAATAATGTATTCCAAAATGTGCATTTGAGAGATGGAATGCGTAGCTAGGTATCAAAACAGGTTGTGATGAAATGTTAAAGTAATAAAATTGTAAAAATGTTTAGTTTATTGAAGATGTGGATAAAATTTTGATAAGGTTTTGCTTGAGTAAATATTTTTTTATTTGTTTTAGTTTTCTGATGGAACAATACCATTGTATAAATTCATAATTATTTTAACATTTCAAATACTATTCCATATCAATAACCTTATTTTAGATTATTCCTGGTTTTTCACATTGTCTGATCAGACTTAATTCCTAACTGAAATTTTATATCAAAATACTTAATTATGAAGGCTTTTCTGAATGTAAAAACTACCACCGGTTCGGAAAATAAACTAATCATCGTGATCATGTTTATTTCAAATAATATATTTCGGACATCAACATTTTATGATGTTGCATACGTGGTAACTGATTATTTAAATAAAAAACACAAATGTAATAAATGCTTTATTTTTAATACAACTCCAAAACGAAAGTGAACTAAAATAGTAAAAAACTGTCAAAGTACAAAATTTCGTGGAAATCGTTAGAGCTGGAAATTTGTGTTGACTATTTTGGCTGTCGGTGCTGCCAACTATTTTAGCTAATCATCCTTGCCAATATGACTGATGTACATTGATAAATACACGATCTGGGTGACACGCTCCATTTGGGTATCTTTGGGGATACAATCTTACAATACTATGTGTCAGACACATTACAATGGAATACACCGTAAATAATATGCATGCTTGCATATTCTTCCACTGTATACACATACGAAATGTTGTGAATCTTTAACACAGGCTTAATTATCAGTATGAAAGTTACTCAAATGATAATAACCAATAATAAACAATTTACTATTATGCATTGGCATCACTATCAGTCTCGTTGTCTCTAAAAAAAATATCAGTCTGTCTTACTCCATTGCACTTCGAATAGTGTCACTTTTATATATCACTATCACATACTATTAAGGTAAAAGGTTTCTTGAAATGTAGTACTTTTGCAAAAAATAAGCAGTAATATTTTTTTATATGAGATAAGTAGCTAGTATTATACCATTTTAAATCATGATGAAATGGGCCTTTTTTAAATAAAAAACTTGCCTGTGGTAGTATAGTAAATTTTTTTTTTGAAGATCAAATCACGAAGTTATCTGACAAAACATTTTTAAAATAACTAAATATATATCTATATACTATAGTATACTATAGTGACCATATTAATTATTCTACTTGTGACTGTAATAAAGCGCATAGTTATTTAGGAATAAAATAAAAAAATAAACACTACAAAATTGGGAAAATTGTGATCACAGTACCTAAATATGTTTTTAAGGTACTGTAGGTTAGGTATGTATTCCTATTATCACTTAACTTAGTAACATGTTTTTTATTCTTCTATGTACTGATATAACCTAGCCTATCGCCCCGTAGCCGCTTGACGTTGAGTTTCGGGATATCTGTATATATAGGTATATACAAGAATTGCTTACTTAATAGTATTAGATATATATTTTTGGAATAATAAAATGTCTTGTTTAAGAAAAACAAATGTTTTTAATATGGGTCTAATATTGAAAGTAATATTTTAACTGTATTATTTATTGAACAGCTCTACCCGAGACATCAATATTGGATACGTCTGCGGAGGATGCTGATGAACCGGCGACGCCTCGACGTCCCGTGCCGGCGCCGCGGACGACGCGACGCTCGTCTTCATCACGACTCGCAGCCACACCTCTAAAGGTAAGCAAAAACGTTAACCTACCTATTCTGCACTTCTGAAGGAATACATGTACCCTGCGGGCTCGCCCCTCTACATCAGGTGAAGCTGTGAAAGCCCCTCAGGCTAACAGTGTAGGTCCTTTCGAAAAAAAAAAGCAATACATGTAAGAACACTTGAGTCAATGGTCGTGAGTTCTAATCACTGCAATGAGCTTGAGTATGGCGGTAGAGCCTTTCCTTATGCTCACCTGACCAGCTATCACCCTCAAGTTAAGTTCAAGTTTGTGAAGCGAAGATAGCTCAGTGTTAGTGTGTACGGACTTCGCGACAAGAGATGCTAGTTCAAATCCACCTACAATGAGCTTGAGCTTTCAGTGAAAGAAAACATCGTGAAGAAACTATAGCATGGTGGTAGGGCTTTTTCTAATGCCCGCCTTGCTAGCTACCAGCCTCAAGTTGAAAATCTGCCGCCAAATACCAATAGGTGTGTTCCGGCAGTTGCACTTGAGAGCCAGCCTCTTCACAGGTTTAACGTGTTTACCCGCTTCAACCACGGTCACTTAATATCAGATGAGATTGTAGTTATAAACCTATAAAATATATATTAAAAAATATTTTATTATATTGTCCCAATAGAAAACTCAAGAGGATCCGCCGGAGCCGATCAAAGAGGAAGCGCGTCACGACGGAAGCGAACGCTATTCCCCTGAACTGGACTCGGAACCCGAGAGCGGCTCAAAGTCACCACCGGGAGATAGCGAACCGCCTCTCAAAGATAATGCGCCACAATATGAGGATGATAGGTAAATATTTATAAAACTGTGAGCCACTTTCGGCTACGGATACCATATGACACAAATTTTCCTGACATGTTCGGAGTTTCAGCTATCTATGAGAAATCATAAGAAATAAAATTATAATTAAAGAATAAAATCTAATAATTAGCATTCAACTAATTAATATTATTTTCATTATTCATCTGAACCTCGTACCACGCATCTCACATCCATATTCAAGCTTACCCGCGAGTTTTAAAAATAAGATACTTTTGCTGTCGAAATGTAAGGAAATTTATTGCTAAGGCGGGGATTTTTCTAGGAAATCATATTTTCGGATCTGGTAAGGCTACCTTCGACTGACTCATTGCTATTACTCTCGCCGATTCAATCTCTATACGAAGTCTTCGCTATCGATGCACCATAAATGCAACTAGATATATACAAATCAATACGTAGAGTACCTCTAGGATTTTACTAGTGATCGTCAGTACTGTAGCGTCCCGTGAGTCAGACTCGAACTATACTGTACCGTGTGTTTGTCATCCCGGTCATTAAAAGTTAATAAAGCGAAAAGTTCCCATCGGTTTACAAACGGCAATGTTAAAACAATTTTACTGTAAGTGTGGTAATGTACAGCCAAATATCAGAAAACTTGTTAGGTCAATGGAATTACCTGATTCAAATTATATTTACAGTTTTATTAAAATATTTTTATTTATAAGTGGTTTCAATTAATACCGGTCCGCATTTACCTGATAATCTGCCAGAGTGGCTCCTGGTTCCATTAAGTCTATGCATCCCTGTCTTATGGTGTCAGACAATGCTGTCAGTTTAACGATTTAGAAGCGATGATAACTCAGTTGGCAGTGTGTACGAATGCGGCGTCATGGAACGTGATTTCGAATCCACTGACAATGAGCTTGAGCTTTCGGTGAAGAAAACATCGCAATGAAATTATAACGTGGTGGTGGGACTTTTTCTAAGCCCCGTCTGGCTAGCCACCGCCCTCAAGTTCAAAGTCTGCCGCCAAATACCAATAGGTGTGTTCCGGCAGTTGCACTTGAGAGCCAGCCGCTTCACAGGTTTAACGTGTTCACCCGCTTCGATCACGGTCACTTAACATCAGGTGAGATTGTGGCCATAACGCTAAATTGTAACTATAAAAACGTGGTTTTATTTTAAAAAAAGCAGTGTAACTCTGGTAGTCAAATAATTGTCTCATAATTAATTAATTATTTTTACTAATATATTATATACTCTTTTCAGGAGTCAATCTACGGATGAAAAAGATGATCAAGGTAATAATAAGATATTTTAATAAACTCTAATTAATACTAGATTTTCTAAGTATAGATAGGTGTCTATATTTTTAAAATATTTTGTACTAAAGAAACATGACAGTTGAAAAATGAATGCATGTTGTCAAAAAGACCTTTGCGTCAGCATGAGTCTGCAGGCCTACATTCAGTTATTACTAAAGTTATTGTGTCAGTTGCTGGATAAAATTATTCTTCTTGCAATTACGGACTAAGATCTGAACGGCAGCGCGTTTTGGGAAACCTTAAATCTTAAGAATAACGATACCCAAGGAATTGCAAACATTAAGGTTAAATTATACGAAAGTCAAGTAATTTCAACGTTGTTTGAAGCCTGTCGTTAAATCGAATGTATTTCGACACCGTTTACATATTCGGTATCGTATATAAAATAGAAACAATCGTCTGCCTCAGAAATATATACTTAATTACAATTTCCTGTTGTCAATGCGGATGTAACATCTAAAAATAGTTTATCTGTGAATTCCGTATATGTTAATTCGCTATGCTTTTTATCAGGAATGTTACACGGATAAAAGTAATATGTTACCACAATATAAAAACGTACCGAGCTGTTATCTCTTTACCTATTTTATACTAGCCATGCCCGCGACTTCGTTCGCGTGAAACTAAAAATTACGTAATATTTTTTACTCATTTCTGTAACTTTGTTTAAAACAGCTTTGCTCCTATGACTGGTAGCGTGTATGTTAAATAGTCTAAAATCCTGCGTAATGATTACTCTATAAAATACAAAAAAAAACTTATATAAAAAAAAACTTTATGCTTTATCATATTAATATTTCATGAATAACTGACACACTTAGCTTAGCTATACACATACTCATCCATACATACTAATACATACACACTCAAACACGTACACATGCTAAGAAAATAACCAAACCAAGCGCGTTGGAATCTATGAAACAGTTTTAATCTAGTATAGAAGTCAACGTTACAAGTGTAGTAATATGCTTAACTTTTTACTGTATTTTTTCGTTTTATCTAATTTTAAGTCATCTACAAAGGTTATATATTTTGATGAAATAAAATAATCGCACGCCTCATATCGCGAAGCGTTTAAGGTTGTGCAATACTCTCAACATTCCAAAGTCGAGCAATTTTCGAGACTTCAATGATCAGTATTTTAAATATTTTGAGTTTTTTTACGGAAATGCAAATCTTTTGTTATCCAGAGAAATACTCTCACTATCACAGTAGATGATTTTTAAGTTCATCTATTTCATTATATACTAAGAAAAACTGATTAAAAAAATTTTTTTTCGTTGATATCCGAATGTGTTTGTGTATGGATGTGTAACGATTACACTCAAAAAATGTAATGTATTAGGAACATATCTTTTGAATAGCTCTAGAATGACAACGGATTACTTCCTACTTAATATGAATGCTTAAATTTATATCATTTCTATACTAATATTATAAAGAGAAGAGATTTATTTTTGTATATAACAAATATACTCAAGAACTACTGGACCGATTTCAAAAAATATTTCACCAGTAGAATGCTGCACTACTCCTGAGTAACATAGGCTATAGAATATTGTTTAATAAAAATTATTAAATAAAATTTAATTCCACTCGAACGGAGCCGCGGACACAGCACATTATATTAATGTTATGAGCCGTGCACTTTTGGATGTCCTAAACTATTATAATATAGATAACGTATTATTATGTACAGCAGAACCAATGGATGCTCAAGAATCTTCCAATCAAGACAGCGTGAAGGATGATAGCGCTGCTCGGAATGAAGAGGATAATGACAAGAAGAAGGAAAAAGACACGGAGAAGAAAGATAAGGACGCAGAGAAAATGGACCAAGATGAAGCTAAAGACGACCATAAAGACGGCCATAGGAAACACGAGGTTAGTAACGTGGCTATCAAAGTGCAGTATAAACTATATATCGAAATCACATCAAAAATCTTCATTCAATTTAGGCCCTAAAAGAAGGCGCTCATGCACATCAAAACTAACACTAGTTCGGGAAACTAACGCGGTCATCGAGAAGAACCAGCAAGATACTCGATCTGCATAATTTTTTAGGACTTATTCTTATATATTTTTTAAACGAATGAACAAAAAAATGAATTTCGGTGAATCGATCTTTTTTGGTTCTCGTGTTTTTTTAATCGATTCATTTGATTTCGTTTCGAATCGGTCATTTTTAGAGATGATTGCCATTCCTAGTCGTTATTAGCTGTAGTATTTCAGGGCGTTGTCGATAATTATTGTTAAATGGAGAAAGGATATACATAATGGATGGGACAACAATCTAGAACAATCAACATAAACAAATTTCAAACGTTGTAGGGTGTTTATCGTTAAATCTAGTGACGTTAAACGAATTAACATTGTATAGATTACTATGTTTTTATTTTATAAATTATAAGAGGGGACCGAAGTGAGCGCCGTGAACCGATTCTCTTTACTATTCTTCGAAACATTAGCTTTATTGTCTGTAGGTACAATAAAAAAAATATAATTAATTTACATACTTATACACGTGTTTGGAATCTGTTAATTTTATGTTCATATAAATAAACTATTTGGATTTATAATGTGGATGTTTTAAATTCTGTGCCTATCAACATAACTAGTAGCATTGTATCTATTTATTTCCACCAGCTGGATAAGCTAGGGCGCCGCGACCAAATATGAAATATGCATGTGAGCCGCGAACTGAAAAATATTGCGACCCTTGAATTATTTCTGAGATAGATTATGTGAACAAAGTTTAATCAAATGCTACAGTCTATAGTGTAACACTTTTATAAAAAATTCAAATTTCCAAATGGACACATAATATCCAATATGTATAACTTCTCTCATACTCCCACTTATTATCAAACTGCATATTTGTACACGTGCTAAGTAGCTGTACCTACAAACAAAGCAAGCACTTATATTAATTTTAATTTCGGGGAACATGTCACATATTTTTTTTTTTTTTATAGTTATGGTTTAGCGTTATGGCCATAATCTCACCTGATCTTGTGTGACATCGGTACAACCGATGTCGTTAATAATGAAATCCACCGTATTACAGAAACGTGAGCTGACCGAGGAAGAAGAGTGGGAGCAGTTGAATGAGAGACTAAAGATCAGAGAACAGGAACGTATCGAACGGGAGAAGAAACAGGCAGAGGAAGATGCTAAAAAACTGGAGGAGTTCAGTAATGTATGACCCATTTTCCTCTTTTTAAATACATTTTACTATCATATATAACTAGGTAATTTATGTTCGTGTTATTTCGCGTGGTACTAAAATTTTATATTATCACTGTACCCGTTTTTGTAACTTTTTTCAATACATCTTTGCACTTATTGGTGGCAACGTGATGTTAAGTAGTCTAAAGCCTTTCTCATTGATTATTCAATATTCGAAATCGAAATCCGATTGATAATTTTGAACATTAACGCATTCAAACAAACTTTTTGGATTTATAATATTTATATATATATAGATACATACATAAACGTATTATTACTTATTCTACTTGTTAGTTTGGCCCATTAGATTTCACTTTTACGACGAGGGTGTACAGGGCCCATGTCCACAACTTCTAACATCGAATGTCAAGGAAAATGCTAAAAATTTCGAATTAATAAGTTTTCAACTTAACAAGAAGTTTCGACATACAAAGGATTTAATTGTTGGAATTTTGACTCAAAAAGTATATTTTTCAAGGTATATTTTTTAAGTTGTATGATGATGGAGTTGTACCGAGACCTTATATTTATTAACTGCGACTTAAGAAGTTTGCTGTTTGAAATTCGAGTTATGCAGTAAAAATATGTAGTTTTAATAACTATTATGGAAATAACATTTTGTTCTAGTTACAATGTGTAAACAGTTCGATATACCCCGTACTTAAGGGTTCAGCAGAAGGGAATGGCATTTCTTTTCACCTTACTGAAGATTACTACTTAACGAGCGTCGAGTTATAGAGATTATTATTATTAAACGAAAATAGAAAACATTTTTCTTCTCTAATCTAAAACTTGCCATGAAATTTCCTATATGATTTTTAAGTAATAAACTTTTTACTAATGGAATAAAATACTGTCTGTATTATAGTAAAACAAAATATATTATTATACATAAACTGGGCAAAGCTAGAATAATTTAAATTATTAAGTAGTTTACTTTATTTAATAAATAATGGAAAACTCTAAACATACCCAATGAATGCTATAGTTTTTATGACCAAACTAATATTTTTTTTTTGTATATACAGGATCCAATAAAGTTGCAACGCTTAAAGAGAAAACAAGATAAAAAAGCGAGATGGAGCAACTTCTATAAGACCATTGCGACTACCAATGAGATTCTGACACCTCCTGTCATTGTATGTATACTATGAATTTGTACGAATTTTATTTATATAGTTTTTTACTTCATAAGTTTAGTTTTACGTCTACAATCAAATGATTTTAAGTGAAAATGTGACCCAATTTGCTGGTTACACTAAGCCAAGAGGAGGGACTAGCTCTCAAGTGCAATTTTCAGAACACATTTATATATATTTGGCGGCAGATTTTCAACTCAAGGGTGTTTACGGGGCTAATAATAAATCTAAGCCATGGGGCTTTAGAAAGAACTCTACCACCATGCTATGATTTCATCATGATGTTTTCTTTCAGTGAAACCTCAGGTTCATTGCAGCGATTTGAACTCGCGTCTATTGACGCGACATCTGTATATATATAGTTAGTACAAAAAAATTAAAATATATTGTTTGTTATAGCACCCGAAATACAATAAACACAAGAAGGAGTTGCTACAATCTGTAGAACCCAAACTGGCGGAGCCAGAAATCAACGATGACAACGTGACGCTGTCATGGTGTAAGTAATTATGATTGTCAATATGGTCCTCTTAAAGCAAATCATTTGAAAATGAATATAGTCACACTAATCCGGCACCCTCCATAAACCATGCTCCTACCACCACAGTGCACACCTTTACTGCAGTGGAGGGATACAGTTTTATCCAGATATCAAAATCCTTATACAAAGATAAAAAAGAACAATTATATTATTTGATAGGCTGGTAACGTCTTCAATAATAATGGAGAACATGTATACAAATACATGTGAACCCATTATGAATTTCTTTATTTTATTATTAATTTTTCATAGCAATCCAGTAATCCAAACATTCCAATTATCTGATATCCCATAGTTTTGGATAGTGCCAGATTAGTGAGATTCTACTGTTGGACATTTCGAAAATTATACAAATGTTTATCATGGAATTAAATTATAATGCCATCTAGTTACATTTAGATCGTATGTATTTATTAAGTTCTAATAATTAGGTAATTTATGAATATATCAAATTAGTTTCTCCGTAATGGACCTAATAAATATGATTTACTTTTCCAAATTTATCTAAGTAGGTGTTTTTTTACGAGATGCCAAGTGAGGGTCAATAGTCAAAGATCAATTAGTGATATACGTCAAATTTAAGTTAATACTATGAAATGGTTTTTTTTTATTGATTATGTATGATATATGCATATGTTATTATTATCTTCTTCAAAAATAAAATAATGAATATATTTAGTCCTTACAACTTGTACAAAGTTTGATGTAATATAGTTAAAGTTTTAGACTGCAATAATTGCGATATTCTAATAATGTTAATATTGTAAATCTATCGAAAAGAACTTCGGCCCCTTGCGGTAGTTAGTAACTCAACCATAGTGCAATCTGTCATGTTATGTAATAGTTATGAACATTTTTGTTAGGCTAAAGGAAATTATTACGGCGGAATGTCTATAACTCGAACTTCGTTTAGTCCTCAGTTAGTGGAAAAAATGTTATTTTCCTGTGAGTAAATCATGTCATCATATTAAACTATATAACTTGAATTTAATAAGCATATTCCGTAAGTGTTAGTTATTAAAATACTAGCTTTTAGCAGCAACTTTGTTCGCGTTAATATTGTTTTTGTGAAATCGGATGACTCAATTAAAAGTTTCATACAAAGTTTATTCTTCTCTTTACCCACTTCCAATAAGTTTTTCGCTATAAAAAGTAGTATAACAGTAGTTTTAACAAACAAACTCACTTTTGCATTTATTAGTGAGGATATATGGTCTCGGTACAATTCGAAAAATTTGAATCGAATCGAAAAAATTTGAATTTGAAATTGAAATTCTTTGTATCTCGAGCTTTTTGTTAAGTGGAAACCTCATTAAGTCGATTTTTTTATAATTTCCCTTGAGATTTGAGTTGTATATTGTTAGTTGTATCCAGTGTATATTGTTCTTCTCGATGACTGGATTATTTTCCGAAGCGGTACTAGTTTTGACATTCATAGGCTCTTTTGCAGGATCTAAATTAAATATTTGATTTGATTTTTTTTTTTTCGATTTGTCGCGTACGCTGTTAGCCTTAGGGGCTTTAACAGCTTCACCGAACTTTTAAATTTAATTTGATATGAATGAGAGCAGTACGAGTGAACTGTTGGTGTTGTTCCAGATGACAGCGACCTGAACCAGTACCTGGAGGTGCCCGGCCTGAACGGCGTCGTGCCGCTCAGCGAAGGCGCCTTCACGCACGCGTGGGCGGGCGCGCGCGGCACGCACGGCGTCGCACAGGGACGTGTGCTCTATGAGGTACCCATCTACTTGGTGCTCACATATTTACATTATTCGCATGCAGCGATGATAACTATACATTGATACACTGGTAGTGTGCCAGGTGTGTACTGGTAGGGTAGCCAGGTGAACATTAGAAAAAGCCTTACCACCATGCTATGGTTTCATCCCACCATGCTATGGTTTCATCGCAGTTTTCCTTCAATGAAACCTCAAGCTCATTGCAGGAATTCAAACTTACCCTTTAGTTATAACTTTTTCCAAAAGTATGTAATCGAATTATCGCTGATTTTTTTACAGATTTTTAATACTTTTTATCATCAATCATGGTTAACGGAAACAACATGGCCAGTTACAAATATAAACAAATTAATATAAAACCTGTATAAACATATTGTGAATTTTAACACATAATCCTTTAAGATAAAGTTTATTATTCATTTACAAATGATGTCTTTTATCATCTATTATTATACATGACATTATTAAGGATAACATGCCTCTAAGTTATGGCATAGCGGACTTTAAAAAATAATACCCTTGTAAAAAAAATATAACATGTATATAATAAGTAAAATCTCGGTGCTTTGTTACTGTAGTTTTATTAAAAGAAATATCTTGTTATAGATTCGAGTGGGTGCAGTGGTGACCACGACCGAAATACTCGACAAAGAACAGATGGCTTCAGGATTGAGAGTCGGCTGGTCTACGGATGACTCCTCACTGCATCTCGGTAAGCAAATCTTATATACAACTAAATTGGCTAGTTGGTAGTACCATTACGTTTATGTTTCATTTGATCATGAACACCATAGACTATATAGAAATTTACATTTTTACATATCAATTCAGCTTTGACATCCTAAAACTTTGGCAGTTTATCGAAAAATTTTCAGTGTGTGTTAGTTAAATTGGAAGTTTCTGCTATATTTTAAAATTGTTATGTGTTAACAATATTTATGAAATTTAATATTATAGAATATAGGTTCTATCTATAACTTCTTTCGCCGCAACACCTTTATCGGTGAAATATATCAAGGCAGTATTATCGGTGAAAAATATTTTGAGTTACAGGTAGCTTTTAAGTAGTTTGAAGGAAAGAATAAAATGACGTCTAAAAAATAAAAGACCTTTGTCTCGAGACTGCCTTGATTTTATTCTTTGTACATTTTATTGTATAGAATGGAATGTCTAACTCATTCACTCGAGTTATTTTTGACCGGTGTAATTTTTGATACGTTAACGTATACATTCTGTATAAATTTTAACAACTTAAAAGACTTTAACCGACTTTTTCTGATTATTGCTGCGGTCGTACGCTCGTGGCACCCAGTATGTGAACCTATGTTATAGAAATACAAAGTACTAAACTGTATAAAACATTAGGTTACAAAGTTGGAATGTAAGTAGGTGGAAAGTTCACTTTCCATAGTTTAATATGTCAATAATTTGTACATTGTCTTATTGAACATTATTTTTTTTTATATGACTCAGACATTGAAACTATTAATATATATGCAGAAGTAAATTCTGGATATGAATAAAAACATAGAGATTTGTTATTTATAATGATAACTAGCTGACCCGGAAAACATCGTATCACCTAAAATCGATGATTTTTATTGTCGCTATAACTCAAAAACTGGTTGACGGATTTGTTTTTTTTTTTTTTTTTTTAAATTTATTATAGCTATAATCAGTCCTAATTAACCTTTTAACTTCAATTCATTAAGATCAATAAAACTGGTTATGTCGTTTCCGTTTTTCATTTCTTTTGGTTATCCAATGAAACTTGTTTATAACTTCAATGAATTGAATGTCTTTTAATTATATATAATTTAAATATAGGTGGATCCGAACCCAAGTCCTTTGACACGACGTCAGTACACATCACCAATTAAGCTATCATCGGTTCATTACTTTTCATATTATGAGATTTAGAAAGAAATTTGTTCGTTTTTTTATAGAAATGTTGGCCTAACAAAAACGAACACTATAAAAAAAATAATTATCCAATTTGGTACAGTCATTCGCTAGTTCTACGCGTACATACATTTCGGCGATTCATTTTGCTATATATAGATAAATAAATACAACTTGAATGTTTTTTACAGGTGAGAGTGAGCTGAGTTGGGCGTATGAAAGCACAGGCCGTTCAGTCAACAACGGAGAGTTCAAAGAATATGGAAAATCGCTTACCGAGAAGGATGTTGTTGGCGTTTACTTGGTAAATATAATTTACAATAATATATGACTGTGACTTTTAGTTTTATTCGCTACATGTTTCTTAAACATCCGTGTGTGTACTCAGAAGAGTCAGAAGTAACCTAACATTTTGTAAAAATAATAATTTTTACGCAAGTTCTTAAAATCAACAGAAGTTGGAAACAATTAGATACCGTATACAAATTAAAGTAAATTATTAAGATTTAAATGCAAAAGAATCAGTTATGTCTATTATAAATTCTATGACTCGATCTTAACTTTAACAATGTTATTGTTATTATTATTATAAGATGAATAAGAAATGCGTAACCAAATCGGGTGACGCAATGAAATGGTTTTATACGAAGTTTATTCTTCTCTTCCCCTTACTTTGAATAACATTTCTCATTACTTCCAATATGTGTTGCACGAAAAAAAGAAGTCTATATCACCTCTTCCAGTTTTCCATCTATATCTATACCAAAATTCGTCATAACCGATTCAGCGGTTTAGACGTGTAAGCGTAACAAACAAACAAACTCGCTTTTGCATTTATAATACAATTTAATTAATTTATAAGGATTAAACTAAATTGCACACAATATACTGCAAATTACAAATTAGTAATACTGTTCGGTAATTAGTTCAGTGGTTAATTAAAGTTTAACGTTTTTGACTTGGACCCCATTCAATGGATGGAATGGAGCTTTGTAAGTTATAATGAAATTCTTTGACTAAAACTATCGTATATCTGAAATCGAGAAACGTGCTACATTAACAAACAAGCTGACTGATAGAAGTAAAATTCATGTAATATGTTGTTCCATTTATCGAGGTAATATTACAGGGTATGATAACTAGCGTTGTTGTGTTCGAGATTTTAGTCGGAAGTAACCTTCACTAATCTATTTTTAATATTTTAGGACTTGGAATCGAACCCGTGCAAGATATCGTACACACTGAACGGCGTGGAGCTGGGTGTCGCTTACGAGTTTGAAAAGTCAATCTTAAATGGAAAGGCCCTCTTCCCACATATACTGACGAAGAACTTATGCTATAAGGTCAACTTTGGTTATGACAAGTGAGTAAATTCATATTTTTATTGAATTTCTGCGGGTACGCAGGCATGACTGTTCCTTCCACAGGTTTTCCGTGTTCACCACCTTGGGCCATAACGCTAAACCTTGAGTAGAAAAAAAAATGTTGGACTACACTAATCTGTACGTGCAGTTAAGAAGCACACAAATGTGTGATCTACTAATGTGTCATTTGCACACTATTTAAATAGATCAGTGATCATTATGAACAAAACATGATTTTTTTTTTTTTTTTTTATGCTTAAGGTTTAGCGTTATGGACATATCTCACCTGATCTTAAGTGACGATACGGCCCAAGTTGGTAGACACGCTAAACCTGTGGAGGGTCTGGCTCTCAAGTGCAGCTGCCGGAACACACCTATTGGTATTTGGCGGCAGGTTTATAACTTGAGGGTGGTAGCTAGCCAGGCAGGCATTTGAAAAAGCCCTACCACCATGCTATGGTTTCCTCACGATGTTTTCCTTCACCGAAAGCTCAAGTTCATTGTAGGTGCTTGGATTCGAACTCACGTCCCTTGACGCGAAGTCGTACACGCTACAATTGAGCTATCATCGCTTCTACTCTTTTTATATTATTACGTTTTTGTTTATTTATTTGACCGTTATTTCATCTGGTGTTGCGTTTTGATCACGCAAGCAGATGCGACTGCTGAAGTGTTGTTGACAAGTTTATTAGTAGTTTATGATCATCGTAGCATTCGAATCCGGATCAATCAATATATTTGGACAAGCTTTGTCGAAGTTTTGGGATAAAACACGTTCGCATTTGTGTAGGAGGTGGTGTCGGATACTGTCATGGGGAGCCGACGATCTAAGAAAACGTGACGTTTTCAGCTCGTAAATAAAAAATTTAAATTTTACATATTCTTACTGATATTGGATGACTTGGGGAAGAATTAGGGAGGTTGTCTAAAAAGGTAAAACGACCTTTTTAAAGATATAACGTAAGCAAATATTACTACTGTTAAGGAAATGACTACCAACAAATAATAATTTAACAATAGCTTGTTAATTTCAGTTTTCTACGAAGTTTGTGCTTAGCCGAAGAGTGTAACTGCCCGACTTTAGATGATTGAGTCGTAGGTTCAAATCCCCTACTTTTCCTGCAATAGTTTATTTATCTTGTAAATTGGTTTAATCGATTTATAAGTTCGATATATAGCAGGAATATAAATAATTTCGTATTTACTCCTGTGCGTTCTGTAATGTATGGGATCGCAAGCGGAATAACAGTTTTTTTTTTCCATCTATATATTGATTTACAGTAATACTTATACATTATAGTATAGATATTAAATGCTGGTAAAACGCAACTTATCATTTATTTATATACTCGATGTTTCGGCCTAGTTAATAATAATATGTTATTCAATTATGCATTAGAAAAAAATATAAAATGGATTTTTTTACCTAGCATTGAACCTAATCTTAAATCTAATTTTAGATTAAACTGATTTTAGTTAAACTCTTATAATTTATAAATACGGAACAATACTACTACTATATGTAGCAATTGATTATCTCATATGATCCAGCTCATGGATTTCTTTTATATCGGTGTATCAGACATTAGTTGATGTTATAATTTTAAATGAAATATTTAATTACTTTAAAAAACTTTGCAATCAATGGTAATTTCAATGTTATTATGGCAAGTGTATGTCATTTCTAAGTAGTTTGGAGCATTTGTTGTGTTAAAGGATTCTGTCAATTCACACTTTATACTAAAAAGTTAAAGCTCTAAATTATTTACAGTGTCTAAGATTTAAATACACCTGCATGCTGGTAGGGCTTTTTCTAACGCTCGCCTGGTTAGCTACAGTCCTCGAGTTGATAATAAGTCGCCAAATACCTACAGGTGTATTCCTGTAAGTGCACTTTAGAGCAAATCGTTTCACTAGACTTACAGTGTCCACCGTCTTGGGGCACATCATCACGAAACATCAGATGAGATTGTGGCCACTAAGATTAACCTATAAAGTATTAAAAACATATTATATTCGAACCTATTTTCTTTACATAATTTATGTTTTTTTTTTTAAGGTACAACATGATCACAAAGACGAAGATTGCACGCAAACGTCTCGAGATCCCCATTGAAGAAGTTCTTGAAGAGAGGAGACGTATGGAGGAAGAGCTGAAGAAACTGAAACAGGAAGTAGTCAGAAAGGACAGGGAGAGGAGAGAAAAGGAAAGGAAGGAGAGAGAAGAACGACAGAAGAAAAAGAAAGAGGTAAGTGAAGAGGTATACTGGAATGCCATGGTAGAATTTAGAATAAAGTAGTTACATTTTCTATATAGAGTCTACATATAGAGTGTTGTATATGATATGAGATGCTTAATGTTTAAATAATATATTAACGATGAACGAGCAAAAACGTACAAGTCGGTTTTATAAATAAAAAAAAATCAATTACGTTTGAAATTATAGTGTAAACCCTATATTTAAGAGACAACGCGTTTGATGACATTGAGGGTTGTCTTTAAATGGACATGCGATGTCATTCTATAGACAAGGTAAATCAACAAAATAGTTTGTGACGGTTTAGGGTGTCCTTAAATCCATTAGATTTACATAGTAAGTTGAAAACAATGTTGCAATAAATTATTATCGGTATTCATATTATAGGTATATCATGTAACTATGCTGAATGCTGTGTATATATATATATATATATATATATATATATATATATATATATATATATATATATATATAAAGTAATGCACTGATAACTGTTTTACTACGTATTATAAACAAATTCCTTCGTTGTGTCTGTATTTCTGTTTGCGCTAAACTCAAAAATTACGGAACGGATTTCATGTTGTTTGTACCAATGGACAGAGTGGTTTATGAGGTATAATTTATAAAGGTTTTATGTGAACTAGTTAACTATGAAGATAAATGTGGAAGATCTCTGAAAAGTCAAGTTTTTTGTGATTTTTAACGTCTAGCGTAGCAGGAGGCCGACACCTAGTTATTAATAAAATGTTCTTCTTTACTACTCCATACAATGGATAGTATCGGTGTTGCTTTCATATTCCTCATAATAATATGTGTACTGTAAGGTAGCCGTACATTTTTACACGTTTGTGTGAAATATTTATAAAATTTCTGTTAAAAATATTATTAATGCGAAAGTGAGTTTGTTTGTTACACTTTCGAGAGTTTTGAGATAAATGGGGAACTTCTAGACGATGATAGACAACTTTTTCTCTTCAAAAACTTATTAAAAGTGGGGTAAAGACAGGGATAAACTTTGTATGAAACTTTTTATTTCGTTATCTGATTCATTTGGCAAAATCTATATTAACGCGAGCGAAGCTGCATGTAAAATCTAATTGTTTTATAAAGCGAGATTACTATCTTCGCCTTTATGGCTACGTTCCACTTAGCGTTCACGTTACAACCATTGACGCGATAACGAACCGTTTGATATCTCTTGTCTATTAAATATCACTAAAGATATAGTAGAATGCCCGCAATTGCTAAGCAGTATCAATGTACACGAACCTACTGTTTCAAGTACAAGTAACCACCCTCTACATGTATCGTTACTGAGGTCATCATACAGACAGAACTCATTTTAGTAAGCGCTAAGAATAACATTAAGAATGTATCGAAAAACATTGATACGATCTGTTTCAAGCGGGGACTCTCAAGAAACGATTGCGATATGAGATCGATTAATCGAACAATCTTTTAGGGTAATAAATTGTTTTTTGATAAATTTTGATTAAATTATTAATATTAATTAAATTTGATAGATTTTGATAAAATAAAATTCTGAATCGAACCAGTGAATTGATATTTTCACCCTTAAAAATCGAGTTTTGATTCAATTATTTGAATGTTTTAGCCAAACATATAAATTGATGATAATTTTTCACATATATAAAATGATAAAATTTATTATTGTAGTGTTCTTTTTATTTGCTATGATTGGTTTTAGTACGAAAGTGAATCCAAAAAAAAATATTTTTGATTAATAGATATATCGAAACTAGATGTTCTTGAGAATTGATTATAAGTTTGTTATTATAAGGTTAATATTAACGAAGTGGGCAATACATTGCCTAGCATTGACCGAGCGATCTAAACATGTACTATTTACCCAAACATATACCGAGAGCTACCCCGTAGCTTGGCAGGGGCATCAAGTTAGTCGATACAACCAAACTCAAAGCATTACCTATTACTTTGCAGTGCGTTGCCTGCAATAAGATGTCATAATACAAATCATGACGAGAGTGACAGCAATAAGCGAGTCAGACTCTGTTTTGCTATGCATTAAGCAAGACGATAAATATATCAAGCCTGCCTAGGAAAAATCTTGTAAACGCCAAAAATCTTATCGTAATCTCCTAAAAATATGGTTGTAAATTGGAACAGTATATTCATAGTCACTATTTCAATACATAAATGGTTAATTATGAACAACAAGTCAGTTTTTTTTATAAAGATATCATAAATACTTTTAAATTAGAAATGAAAAAAAAAAATCTTGTAAAAAGTGCAATTGTCGCTTTCTATGTTCGTGTTAAAAAGGCACGATATGATGTTAACAGTGAATAAATAATATGAATAAAGTTTATTATATTATTCATATTTGACAATGCTCTCGATCGGTGTTTCGGGCGATGGTTGATATTAAAAATTGATATGTACTTTGCGGCGAGGTGATATCATGTGGCATTTACTGTCACTTACTGTTTATGTCTGGTAGTGATGTCTTGGCTGCGACCACAACGACCATGCTCGTCATGTGGAACGGATGAATGCGAACGCAACCTATATGTATTTTGTAACGACTAGAAAATGATTTGACTCTGTCTTGTTTACAGGAACGGGATAAGCAAGACCGGGAGAAGAAAGAAAAGGACGCTCAAGAGAAGAAAGACAAAGAGGAGAGTGAACCGATGGAAGAAGATGGCAAGGACAAAGAGCAGAGTGCTAAAGACGGTGAACAGGATAGTAAAGATGATAAACAGAGTGATACAGATAAGGAGCAGAGCGCTAAAGATACGGAGCAAAGTAGTAAAGATAAGGAGCAGAGCGGCGACGACTCTGAGGCTGAGAAACAAGATAAACCCAATGTATGTATAATACAATTTTTACTGTATTAATTCTATTGCAATATATAGATCCGTGTTTCTATATTTGGAGTGATAAATATTTAGAAAAACTTTCACCCTTTTGTCAGTTGCTATTTTCTTCTCTTTCTCTTCCGTCATTTAGGTAATTTAATTAAATATTTCTATAGCTGTGTCCACGACTACGTTCACGTGGACCTAATAATTATTTAACAATGTTTGCCCGTTTTATAATATTTTGTTCAATAAAGCTTTGCTCGTATTGGTGACAACATTATGTTAAATAGTCTAAAGCTTTCCTCAATGATTACTCTATCATTGATAAAAATAATTGTTCAAATCTTACTAGTAGTTCATAAGATTAAAGTGATCAAACAAAATTTTTCGCTTTATAGTATTAATATAGATTTTATAACTTGATATGCTCATTGTAGGAGAATGGAGAGAAAGCTGAAGAGAAACAAGAAGAGAAGGAGGTAAAGCCTGAACCGATGCAGGTCGACGGTGCGGAGGATGTCAACAAGAACGGAGAGATCAAGCAGGAACAGTCTGCAGGTCAGATAACTTTTACCAGTTTTTTCTGCATGCCCACTAACTCTACCTAAGAATTGATCATGAATTTTGGCTGTTAAAAGCGTGAAACGTGGTTTTTACTTATTTTATCTGTCATTGGAATTTACTGCTGAGGCCATTAAAGTGGTTAAAGAAACAGGATATTTATTTAGTTGATTTTGATAGATTGAGTAAGTAATATGTGACATTTTTTACTGATTGGGTATATCATTGCCAGGATAGTAATATTATAAATGCGAAAGTTAGCTCGTTGTTTCCCTTTCACGCGTAAACCCCTGAATCGAATATAATGAATTAAGAGAGAATGAAAGAGATAGATGAGAGCTACGGGACGATGATGGACTAATTTTTATTGAGAAAAACTTATAGAAAGTTTGGTAAAGAGAGGTAGAGATGTATAAAACTTTATATTTACTCATGCGATTTGTTTCCAATTTTTGAGAATAAATGATTATAATTTCGAACTTTGAGTAACTACATATATACCAATCCTCACTACCATCGTGAATTAAATAATTTAATAGCATTTGATAGAAAAATGATTTCTGTTTCAATTGACGACCAGAATTAGTTGTAAAAATCACCATTAAGTCGAGCGGAGCCGCGGGTAAAAGCTAGTATCTATATATTGATGAGAATTTTCTGGAAATGCCAAACACCTTAGAGACTAAGAAATAAAATCATATTTTCTATCCTATGGCAAAATTGATTTTAATAAATATTCTTAGAAGATGATTAGGTATACTAATAGTGTTTGTTACTAGTAGGTGTTTAAATTTTGCTACTTACGAATTGTACCATATATTCTATCTACCCTGTACCTTTTGTTAGTTTTATGGTTTCCGATAAATGTTAAATGAATAAAAAAAAAAATCTTAGAGATACAGATGTACTGGTCGTGAATAAAAAAAAACATAAATAAAATATATGCGGATTGTTTGGATACTTATAACACGCGATCCACCGAATTTAACTGAGATAGGTAAGGTGTAGAATGTTTACTTGTGTTACAGGCAAACAATATTTATTCCAGATGATTAATTACTAGATTCTAATCTATCTATTTATTAAATACAATACTTATAATAAATACTATTTTGTTATAGGTACCGCCGAGGTGACGGAAGAGGACGTGTTTAAAGGAAAGAAACTGGACAGTAGAATCAAATTTGTTATCCGGTAAGGCTTTATATTAATTTTTTACTGTTCTAGTTCTAAACATTTAAAAGCTATGAAATATTTTTTTTAAGGAATGGAACATATATAATGAATGATATATCAGATGTAATACTATTCGGAATGAGATTAAAGCCATTGGAATTTAGGCAGTATTTCAATAAAACTCTTATTAGATTTCTTTATAAACACAATATAATATATTTGCTAACAAGTGATATTTGTCATTATTCGCAAGAAGAAAAAAACTTAACTCACACATTTATAAAGGCAGTCCGAAACAAAATTTTTACAGAGACACCTATGAACTACTTTATAAATTTATTTATTCAACAAAAACAAACTTTTACTAGAATTATTACACTGTTCCATCATAACGTTTAACATATATTTTTTTTCTTAAACCATTTAAAACTTTTTTCTCTGTCCAGGTACACAGTGGAAGAAGAACTAGACGGTACTGAGGAAGCGTGCCTCCTGCCGGGCTTCCTGTTCATGTCGGAGGCAAACCTTGTGGACGGGCCTCGGAAACCACCCACCAAAGCCGATTGTGAGGTAACATATACTCTTTTCTTTTTACTTTGTTACTAGCCGTTGTCCGTAACTTCATTTATATTTGTGCTGACTCACAGACCTCTGACTTTTTTGAAATAGAAAGACAGTCCCTTCATTAGGCTTAGTATTTCCACCAACATGGGCCACTTCGCCATGTGAAATTGTAACCATAACTTCACTAAACCTATAAAGTATACACTTATAAAATATAAATCATACTTCATACTAATATTAATATTATTAATGCGAAAGTAAGTTTGTTATGCTGTCACGCCTAAACTGCTGTACCGATCATGACGAATTTTCTTGCGAAAAACTTATAGGTTGTGGGGTAAAGAGAGGGATGATAAACTTTGTACGCATTTGTTTATTGTGTTATCCGATTTATTTCAAAATCAAAATCAAAATGCAAAACCGCAGATAAAGAAATTAAGTGGTAAAAACCTTTTCTTTAACCCCAAGTATTATTTAAATACATAATTCACATAATAGGATATAGAACTACAGATATTAGCAGTTCGTCAATGGAGACTGTTGTCATGCCGGTTTGCGAACTTCTTTAACATGATTAACAATAAAAAGAATCACTGTATTGTTTCTTATTCACAGACTTCGGTAAAACATAATAAATATCAGCTGTTTGATACAGATCAAAGAGTGTCTGAATTGTAGTGTTTATACTTGTTTGATAGAATATGTCCCGATCTTAGGCAATGTATGTATGTTGTAAAGAAAATACAAATCTTTATTAATATTTGTAAAGCGGAAAAGTTTGTTTGTTTGAGTGCGCTAATCTTAGGAACTACTAGTAGCTTTAGGCTATCTAACATCACGCTGTATTCTTTTGATTTGATTTCAGAATAGTTTATAGTTTTATAGTTTTAGTCCTATGTGAACGAAGTCGCGGGCACAATATATAATATGTTTTTTATTAGATAACCTAATAATGACAGTATAAAGATGGTTAATTATCAAGAATATTTTCGTTGTTAAATTTGTTACATTAACCCATCTTTGTAATATAGAAGGAATTGTACATAACATAATATAATAGACTTTGAATTCAGAAATGTCAAAAAAAAAACTCTGGTGAGTACCATTAAAGTTACCATTCTGTTATTAAAATCGATTCGTACAACATGCAACTAGAGTTGGGTTCTGTAGAGACTTTTTTATTAATATGGTGTTTAAAATCATATTCTGTACGGACTTCGCGAAGGCATTACCTGGGCTCGGGCCAAAGGCTTGCGGGGCATATGGCAAGACTCGTCGGCTGATAAGCACCTGGCACTACTCAACACAGCGATACTGCTAAATGTTACAAAACGTGTTGCCAGCTTTCGCACTTCTCCTAAAGGTTCCATTGAACCTTCTTGACGCGTACGTAGGACCTATTGAATCAGCTACCCAGCACAACTTCCTTCAGAACTATGATTTAGGGGTCTTCTAAAAAAATTGAAATATGGTCTCCAAGGTCAGCAACATGACTGTAAATACCCCTGGTGTTTCGGTTTTCCACAGACGATGGTAACCATTCACCATCAGATAAACAGATCAGATTTACCATTGCTAGCAATAAGCATAAAAAAAAACTTGATACGACAGTGAGGATTATTTGTCAAATTTTGTGAAAATTTTATTGCTTGGTATATTTATATTATTCTGTACCATGAACCCTTATGACTAACGTAACCATGGAAAACATTTGATTTTAAATTGAAATAGTGTGGACTTTGAAAAATTGTAACCCATTCGATGTAATATTAGTATAATCGCGTAATAGTGGATATTTACTAAATAAAGTAATAAAGTGGCTCAGTCTTATGATTGTTTTTGAACGGATCTCAAGCCATTTGCAACAACTACTAACATACCACTTTATTATGGTACACCAGGATATGTTGTAAACATATTAAGCAGATGTAAGTTAGTGTTCTGTTGGTCTATCCAGATTCTTTTACATCATATAATTTAATATGTTCATATAGAGGGCACCATAGTGAAGGCCTAGAGACAAGGAGAACAAACGTCTTTTTGAGATTGAAAAAGTCATGTATTGACGTTAATGTATAAGTACGGGAGTTAAAATACTTGCAATGAGCCGGAGTTTTTGGTGAAGGAAAACACTGTGATGTAACCAGAGCATGGTGGTAGGGCTTTTCCAATTGCCATCTGGCTGGGTTACCATCTCCAAGTTGAACATCTGTCGCTGAATAACTGTGCATGTGTTAACTTGTATATAAAAGGGTTTTTTACAGTAAAATTATATTATTTATTAATCGATCTCGACTTTTGTGAATCGATTCAGATAGAATCGCAATCCTTAGTTAAACCTATACAAAACAAACACTATATTTTGTTGAAGTGAAAACTTAAAACTATAAACGAACAGTTGTTATTTTGGATATCTAAATTAATTGTTTGATCTTAAATTAAATCTGTGAACAGCGCAATAAGTTAAACGAATAGGAACAGATATAGCGTGTACATTAACACGTCACTTGACAATGTCGATGACGGCTCACTTGAATTTACACCCTGTTCAAACCTTCCTATAGAAGTTTTCACTTCAACAATTGAATGAATTATAATAAATAATATTTATAACACAGGTGATACTGATGGTGGGAATGCCGGGCTCCGGCAAGACGCACTGGGTGCGGCAGCACTGCGCCGCAAACCCCGACAAGCGATACAACATCCTCTCCACGGGCGCACTCTTCGACCGGATGAAGGTAACATTCCACTCATACATACACTACACTCCACATACACCTATATCCCCCTAAACTGGAATTATTTTAAGGCCTCGTAACGGTAATAATGAAACCGTTTCGATTCGTAATGGGTTTTCATGTATAACTGAGTTATATAAAGGACAGTAAGTAAGAAGAACGAAAGTCTGATCCTCATATAATTCTTGAAAACATAGTCTTGCCTTGGATTAATTTTAGTATCGTTAGTGGTAATCAAGAAGACTCCCCATTCAGTTCCCTTTTCTTTCTCAGTTTTCGATCAAATAAAGGTTACGGTATATGCTTAAAAAATATGTAAATTTTAATTTAATTAATAATGAAAAAAAAGTGCTTATATAGATAAATTGAGTAAACCCTACTGCCGGTGTGCATACTTGTAAATTAAGAGTTCTTTGTCAGTGGACAAATATCACTCAACTAATATAAAATATGTATTTTATGAACCACTCTTTTGTGCTATTTAAGTAATAATATCATAGTAGTGAAGGCTCCTTAACTAAATATAGTCCTCAATTATTATAAAGAAATTCCTTCTTTGTTTTTAATTTTGGTGATTAATATTAAATCTTTTAGGAAACTTCTATCTATAATCCTCCACAAACAAACTCTAGATTCGCGCACGAATTTCTGGAATAATCGGCACATATAGTGATAGTTCTTCATAAACTCCTTACATGACGAATTATAACTATGGGATGTTGCTATATAAATAACCTAAAAAGAAATGATATGTCTGTATCGTAGAACAATGGTCACACAAGTACATTAAAGTGCATGAAAACATTAAAATTAAGGCAAGGGAATAAATTTTATGAATTTGTTGAAGAGAAAAATTCTTTATCATGGTTTGATTTGAAACTAGATAAAACGAAAAAAATGATGGAAAAAAAAGACAATCACATCCATCTATAGGATATAACGTGCGAGAGAATGAGATAGCATTATACAGTATTTCTTACAGTTCCGAGCGTTTGAGTTCTCATTTCACTTCTATTGCGTGTGAACTGCACACATGTTCTTTTCTACATACATATATGACGTTTTAAAATTTGACTACAACCTTACAAAATGTTAAGTCACGATATAAATAAAAGTGGTAGCACTATATCCAGTATAGAAACTTACTCTTGGCAGAACAAATTTATAGGTTCTTGATAGGTATATTTTCAACTTGAAGCAAGCAGCATTAGACAATTACCACTTTCGAAATGCCATGGTTTCATAAGATGTTTTTTCCATCGAAAGCTTAAATTCATTACATAGATTCGAACTCAGTATCTATTACATTGTACTATTGGATACTATTGGATTCATTATTATGATATCAGTATTTACTATATTTACTTAATAGTATAAATGCGAAAATGAGTTTGTTTGTTATGCTTTCACGCCTAGACCGCTGAATCGATTACTATGAAATTTGTTGTAGAGATAAATGGGACTCTGGAGACCGTAATAGGCTACTTTATCTCGCGAAGAACTTATCGGAAGCTGTGTAAAGAGAAGAATACACTTTGTATGAAACTTTTTATTACGTTATCTAGTATCATCATAAATCACGGTCTTAACATTGGATACGTGTAATTGTTTCTATATAAATATAAAGCGGAAAAGTTTATTTGCTTAAACACGCTATTCTTACGAACTCTTTCAAATAATCTATTCGTAATTGATAGAGCAATCATCTAGGAAGGCTTTAGGTTATTTAACATCACGCTACCAGCAATTGGAGTAAAGCTGTATTAAGAAAAGTTACACAAACTTGCCAAACTTATTAAATAGTTTTTAGTTACAGGCGAACGAAGTCGCAGGCACAGCTGGTAACTAATGTTATGAATAAATAATTTATAATGTTTTTTTTAGTACATCATTATCTATTTTAAAGTTAGATAAACTCATTTCGTTGTTTTACTATAGAAAATGAATCACACATATCGGAATTTAATTTTGAAAAGATTTGTTTATACAGTTTTATCTTTCAGTTTCTACTTTTACACATTAAAACCGTATTTAGTCTTATTATTTGAAATCCTAGCCTCGTCTTATTTAACCTTTACAAAGCTCTTACTTATTCATGAAAACCCATGAATTTTAACGAGGTATATTTATGTATGAGAAGGATGAACTTGACCTTCGTAAACAGTTCAAAACTGCCAGTTTTTTTTTATAATTTTAGAAGTCTCAACATCGGTGGTGCATATCCATAAACACTGAACATAATATAATGCAATAATTTTTTCCAGCACTTATATGAATATGAAGTCGAATACAATGACAAAGGAGCGTGACAATAAATATAATACATTGATACTAACGTCTGTCTGTATTTCCAACAGGGTGCGAAATGAGCTACACAATAATAAAAATTGATTTTAGAAAAAAAAAAAAATCAACACAAAAAAAGACCTATAGAACGGTCGACGAGTAGTTTACAAACAAAATACAATTTATATATGATACCAGTGGATCGAGTCGAACGAAGACGGCGTACGTATCGCTTGCGAGTTCAAGTCAGCAAAGGAGTATATCATCCCTGGTATCAAAACTTATTTATATCTCACTTAGTATATCGTTAAGTTAGGCCGTAAGTTGTGCGTCGGAGAGTCGCGGTGGCTCGCTCACCTAACTGTATCCGTGTTGTACGTCAATCCAGGTGGACTGTAAACCGTTCCGTACGACCTACGAGGGCAGGTGGGACGCAATGGTCTCCAAGTGCGCTAAATGCGTGCTAAAGTTGTTGGAAATCGCCAGAGGACGCACCAGGAATTTTATCCTCGACCAGGTAAGAAATGTTTCAATTTTATTACACCCCAACCCCCCTCATCCCCTTCTGGGCAGCCGCACTTAATTCAGGAACAATCGAGATCGTAACGACATATATTACTAGCTTACATGGCATTCATCCCTCCCGCTCATCCGATAAAGTCATCACTCACGGATTTGATATCTATACATGTGAAATATAAATTAAGTCCTATCATCTCACCCACTCAACCATAGAAGGTACGTTGTATATGATAAGTTTATGTATAAGATTCATGTATAAAATGTATACACTGCTTCCGAAGGTAGGGAATATAAATGATTATTTTCTAGCGAGGTGAGTAGACGTAGTGTGGGTAACGCGGAAGCAGTGTATCGCGGTCACACTATGCCATACGGACCACTGAATAAAAACGCGCTCGGTCTCTATTGAGCTTGTTCTAGGTGTCGGACTGTCGACTAAATCTACGCAAATAATATAACGAGAGTGAGAGACCGACATGTGAAATTATCTATAACGAGAATGTTTTGCTTCACATCACAATCTACGTACGGCGCGGACGCGACGATCCTGTGCAATGGGCGATACTTGTCGCGATTTCGATATCGCTAACCGGAACCGTTGGGCTCGGAACCGACACTGGGGGGGGCACGTCCTCGGTTATACAGACGAACGTATATCTGTCGGCCCAAAGGCGCAAGTTGAAGGAATTCGAGGGTTACCGGCGCCTGGCGGTGGTCATTGTGACTGACGACGAGACCTACCGGGAGCGCCAGAAGCGCAGGGAGCAAGCCGACGGCAAGGAGGTGCCCGACGGGGCCGTCGTCGATATGAAAGGTTCGTACCACCGACTCGCTCCAACACGTCCCTACCGAGTAGCCACATACACCGCGCCACCGCGCCACCGCTCTGCCCTCTCTCGCCACGCCGCACTCTCGCACCTATCTCATCCCGCTCTCTCGTCCGCAGCTAACTTCTTCATCCCGGAGAAATGCTCCTGGATAGACGAGGTCCAGTTCCCGGAACTCGGGCTGGACGAGGCCAAGCAGGTGGTGGAGGCGTACCATCGCGAAGCGAAAGCGGCCGGTGTCGGCAAAGAGAGGGAGCGCCCCGAACGCAACGACCGCTCCGATCGCAACGACCGGAACGACCGCGGGGACCGCGAGAAACGCTCGCGGTCCAACTCGCGGAGTCAGTCGCGTGACCAGCCGCCGCACAAACGTCCGCGACAGCGGGAACGCGAACGCGACAGACCAGGTATTCCTCATATACCACAATCGAAATTTTAAAGTGGTATATTAAACCTGATAATTTTTTATTGTTAAGGTTTAGCGTTATGGCTATAATCTCATCTGATCTTAAGTGACGATACGGTCCAAGTTGGTAGACACGCTAAACCTGTCGAGGAACTGGCTCTCAAGTGCAGCTGCCGAAACACACCTATTGGTATTTGGCGGCAGATTTTTAAATTGAGAGTGGGTTGCTAACCAAGCAGGAATTAGAAAAAGCCCTGCTACTATGCATATTAATAGCAATTCATTATTTTATATACTAGCATTGAAAACCATAGTTAAGCACTGAATATTTGAATTGTGAACACATAAAAACCGTAAATGTTCTACAAGTCACGTTAAGCCAAGCTTACTCCCTTAATATTTAAATATGATATCACTTTTTGGTGACTTGTAAAATTGAATCAAACCCTCTCACCACAGAAAGTACCAAGTCTCAACAACATTATGAATTTTGGTACAATAATGTCTCACTGCATGGTACCAGTACGACAACCTTTATTGCTAGGCTTAAAACTGGTTAAGGCATAGGTTCTCAAAGTGAGCGGTACTTTCCCCATTAGACGCTGAGGCTACCTGAGGGGGCTTTTGAAACTTCAAGTAATATTTGAAAAAGTTAAAAAATAAAATGAAGTATTCCTTGGGCATTCAGTTTGCCCGTAAGTGGGCACGATACGAAAAAGTTTGAAAGCATCGAGTTAAGAGATAGTATTTACCGCAAGATTATGTTATTGAATGTTTTTTGTTCTTGTAGATGATCGTTGGGGAGGCGGCGGTGGCGGTGGTGGTGGCGGAGGCCGCTGGGGCCCACCGATGGGCGGAGGCGGTGGCGGAGGTGGCGGCGGCGGACGCGGCGGTCGCTGGGGAGGTGGCGGCGGTGGCATGGGCGGTGGCGGTGGCAGAGACCGAGGCGGCCCACCACCGCTAGGCAGATTCGACAGGAACTGGGGACCACCACCGCCAGGTCCACGGTATGTACCACCATTATGCTTAATTGTAGTTAAACATACACACTGTCTTTCTAACTGTCTTAACTTTTAATTATTTCTCAGTCAAGGTAGCTGAATATAAAAAGAACGTATCACCTTTTAGTTTTTATCATGTGTCAAGTATCAATCCCTACACAAAAATACTGGCGGCACGACCTGAACCCAAGCTGTAGCTGGGAAGATTATGAGTAGGTGCTAAACCCCCTAGTAATTATATGCCACCAAGAAATTTTGCTGATTATACTTGAAAATATTGTTTTCTCTTGAGAATTTAATTGAATTTAATGCTGATGAGAGTCAACATTAAATACCCTCTAAAAAGACCAAGACCATTCACACTGCTCTGATTACCATAGACCAGGAAACTAGTCCTGGTATGGTAAATTAGGAAAAATCTTCAGCTATCCCCAGTACAGCTAAGCAATCTTACTTGTCACAATTAATATAATTGAAATATAGATTTGACAATTTCAGAAATGATTTCGGCGGTCGCGACCGCGATGGGTTCCGCGGCGGACGCAGCGGGCCCGGGGGCGGCGGCGGCGGCGGTGGTGGCGGCGGCCGCATGGACCGTGGGGGCCCGCCCCCCGGCGCTCGGCCTCCGCCCCTCACCCAAGACCGCTTCGGCAGGGACCGCCCGCCCAGACCTAACGACAGGACCAACGATAAGCGACCACCACAAGGACCAGGTTAACATTCAAATATTTCTGCTTGTCGTTGTCCCTACTAATATTATAAATGCGAAAGTGAGTTTGTTTATTACTCTAACCTAAGCCGCTGAATCGATTATGTCAAATTTTGGTCTAGAGATAGATAGGAACCTGGAAATGGTAATAGACTGATTTTTTCTCTAAAACCTTATTGAAAGTTTGGTGAAGCAAGGAATAAATTTTGTTTGAAAATCATTTTTGCGTCATCCGATTTGTTTGGCAAATCAATATTAATACGGGTCAAATGGCACATACACACTAGTAGTTAATAATTATGTTATATGAGAAGTTCTACGTGAAACTATCATGTACTAAGAATAAGTATATATAAGTTAAGCTGATCATTAAAACAGTGTCTCATTAACCTAAATAGCAGAAGAAATGTTTTGCATTGTTGTAAGTTTTTTGTAAGATTTACATTGTGTAAAAATTTAGGTATCTCCTTAAAATTTGTAAAGTTATGTCTTCTTAATAAAAATTCGAAGTAAGGGACATGACTCCCGAATTAATAACTTTAATTGATGGATGCTAAACCACTAAATATACAAAAAAAAATCTGAACATTGTCAGAAGGATGATTCGTTAAAAAAGAAAGAAGAAAAAAAAAACATTAAAATATGCTCTTTCTTCCCTACACCTACATTTTTCACATACATACTGTAGTAATACAAACTTATCTTACAAGTACTCAACTTGTTGATAAGGTAATATAAAAATAGACATGTTATTTAATCCTAATAAATTAAGTAAAATTTGTTGTGGAAAAGTCATTTCCAATTATTTACAAGTGTGTTCCAGCAGTTGTACTTGAAAGCCAATACTTCCACTATGCTTAAGTCAAGACCACACATATGACCACCTAGCATTAGTATGAACATTGATTGTGTACCGCTCATTCTAATTTCGCTAAACTTTAACATGTTAGTTACTTACATTCATCTTCAAGGTTGCTTCAAACATATTTACAGTAATAAATGGATGTTATTATTATATTGATTTCAAACAGAAAGGTTAAATTCCACAAATAATGTAATATTGTACATCAATAACTATTTTGATGTCTGCATATACAATTTTAACGAATGAACATGCGTACATATCTCTTGGATAAGGATCTTGGGTTGTTTTGTGGATTCACACACAGAACACTTGGTGTACAATAAAGTTAAAAAATCATATTACGAATTAAAAAAAAATCTCTATTGGTCTAGGCGGCGGCGGTCCCCTCGGCGGCGCTGGTGGTGGCGGTGGTGGCGGTGGCGGCGGCGGCGGCGGCGGTGGTATGGGTGGGGGAGGTGTTGGCGGCGGCGGTACTGGTGGTGGTGGTGGCGGCACTGGCTCGTGGCAGCGCGGCGGCCAGGTGGCGAACCGCGGTGGCATGCAGCCTCCGAGGAACAACCCACCCCCGGGTCCCCTCCGACCCCCAGCACCCAATCCACCGAGTAACAAGGTTGGTCTCTAAACAACATGTCTAGTAACGGACTTTCATATTAGAAATAATATCATGCAAGCACAGTACAATCCAATAACAACACTACATCGAGAGATATATTCATCAGCTGGAGTTCCTGTAGTAACCACCTGATCGTGTCAGCAGCTGGATATCCCCGCTGGAAAGCATATTTGTCTTATCTAGCAAAATTGAACTAGACAAAAGTGTTAAAACTCTTTTTTCAAAAAAGGAATGTTAAAAAAAAATTAAAAGCAGTCATAACTGGCAACACAAGTGACAGCTTAAAACTATAAACAAACAGTTGTTATTTTTTAAAATCCATATTACTTGTTTGATCTTAAATTACAACTTGGAAATCAAAACTGCTTACAGTGCAAAAAGTTATTTTAATATGAGCAGATATAGTGTGGACGTTAACACGTCACGTCATCATGTCGATGACGACTTCCATAAATTTACTCCCTGTCCAAAGCTCACTATACAAATTTTCAAAAAACATTGTGTGGTATTATGAAACCACGATGCAAGTGAAACTTTTTCAATATACTGATCAAAACATACAAATACAGCGGACCACTTAAACAATTGAGTGAGAATATAAATGCTACACGGTCAGCTGATACGAGACATGGTCGCCGCCATATTTACCTTGTCTTTTACCCCTACTACGCAGACGGCTGTAATACGACACGTGATAGTTGGACGAAAAACTTGAGTCATGTAAAAAAGTTTCACTTGAATAAACCATTCGTGTTTATATTATATCAAACAAATTTTTTCGTCACAGAAGAACAGGACCAAGTTCATTTGATGCGATTTTTTCTCGGATTCAAATAATGTCTATAACTCTTATTCGCGTTTTCGCAGATACAAATCTATGTTTTTAAAACAAACCAAAGTAGAGTCACTGTGAGATCACCTTGAGTGTGATGGTAAACCGATAGGATTCTGTACCCAATTACTAACGTCCCACTTGATTACTGTGAATATACTTTTCTCAGAACATGACTTCTCCCACCAATACAGTGTGTGTCTTGCCTAACATATAGTAGTTACAAACCATTCAGACAAAACTTTGATTTGCTAAGCAAACTACTTGTAAATTATAACACCAAACCATATATTTTATTTTTGTATTATATGTATATATTATGTACAATATTTTGTACAACCAGCCCTAATATCGTATTTGAACCGTCATTTTTCTCAATCCGAAAGTTTTAAAATGGGTAATCAAAATTAGAACACAAACTCAAATCTAGTTTTGTGGTGATAATTAAAATTGTTTCTATGATGGTGATTTAAATTTAAAAAAAAGCTAAACATTACACAGTATATACATTCATATAGATTTATTTATATAGCAGGAAGGGCCAAATACGAATCAACAACCACCAAATCCACAAAATCAACAAGGATGGAACCAGTGGACCGGCGGATGGGGAGGCTGGGGCAACTGGAACCAAAACCAAGGTAAAACCAATTTATATTATTCATAATTAGAACTAAAACTATTTTATTTAATTCCTACTTATATTACAAAGCGCAAAAGTTTGTTTGTTTTAATATGCTAATTTTAGGAACTAGCAGTCAGATTTCAAAAACTTTTTTTGTATTTGGTGTGCTATCATTGAGGAAGGCTATTTAACATCACACTATCACTTATATGAATAAAGCTGAACTGAATGAAAAGAGTTTAAAATTGAACAAAGATTATTATAAATTTTAGTTCCACATGAACTATTTATAAAGGCATGTATACAAAAGCATGACCATTTCTACTGGTTCAGAAAATATTTGATTCATTGGGTCAAATTGAAAAAAAAACTCAAGTATGATTACTCATTCTTATATTTAATGTTAAGTTATTAAATAAAAAAATATATATATTATTTGTAAACAGATAATATTTTACAATCCCTGTAAATGGTGTTATCTAATCTCTATTAAAGCTGAAAAGTTTGTTTCTATATTCTATAATCTCTGGGATTAGCAATCCAACAAAAAAAAATCGATTTTCATTAACTTAGTTTTTGAAGAAGGGTATAGACTACCTAATACTATGCTACGGTTCTTAGGAGCTTAATAGAAATTCTGAGAATCCAGTAGTAAAAGATGAAATAATGTACTGAGTAGGACTGTGAAAATCTTTCGTACAGAAAAAAGAAATATTCCTGAATGATGAAAAATAACCTTATACCACGTGAAAATGAGTAGTTGACGCGTTTCAAAGAAACTCACATATGCGTTTATAATATGCGTTAGTGTTGTAGTTAACTTAGTGATCTTTCACTCATCCAGTTTTTTTTATTTGTTTCTGGAGTAATCCTCTGACAGTGGTTAGAGACTTGGTTTGAATTACATTTTGAGTATCGATTTCCATTTATTTGTTTCCTTAAAGGAAGTGTTTTATCTTATTAATATGTTTAAGAAGTATATTTACTATCAGTACCTACAGCCATCATTGTGGAAAATCATTGCTGGCGTTAGCCAGTATAATCTTAATATGTAACTTTACAATAGTTTTGAAGCAATTACTGGCTAAAATATAACACAAAAAGATAAAACTTAGTATAAAAATCTTAATGTTATCCATATAATCCAAAACTTAAAACACTCTGCAGGTTTTATCTGCTTTTGAATCAATCTTTTAACACTAAGTAACTTTAAATAGTAGGTTTTTTAAAAAAATTTGTTCGTTTATAACTTTTCTTTAATGTTGGGTCACTCAGCAGGTTGGGGCAACTGGGGTAACTGGGGCAATTGGGGCAACCAGCCGGGCGGCGGTGTTGCCGGGCAGCAGCAGAGCGGCGCCGGGAACCAGGGCCAGGGCAGCAAGCCGGGCCAGCCGGGCCCGCCGCAGCAGCAGGGCCAGCAGACGCAGCAGTGGCCCGGCAACTACACCGCGCAGCAGTGGTACCAGTGGCAGCAGTGGCAGCAACAGCAACAGGGCTGGCCGGGGGTCAGTACACTTGACAAACATTTCAATATAATCGTTCGCGCCTGCAACATGTTTTTTAATATTTGTTTGCAGATTATTGTAATAATTTTGAAGTGGAAACTTCTTTAGGCGCTTTAAGCACATTTTGCGTGAAGAAAGGTCATGAAATTCGTATCATCGTCACTGCAGGTTTCCCATTAGCTATGTATATACTGTGTATAAGTGTACATAGATATACTTCCGTGCGTTTTCGCTTCTATAGGCAGTACCCAAATACTGCCCCGTTTTCGATGACAAAAATAACACTCATGCTGTTATACCCGAACCATGTGCCCCAATAGCCAACCTTTCTCCAACACCACAAAAATATATCCTTTTCTACCTATCTAGTATTTAGCATCGACACTTTTCCCAGTCCTAACACGATCCTCGAAACCACCCGTTAGTTCTCTACCAAACTCAACCCGCGACACTCACAATCCATATACATCATTAATAATCTTGTATTAAATAATAAATATATACATTATATGTGAAACCGTGTTAAGTATATAATATATATATTTTATATGTGTGGCAAACCTTTTTATTTCTTAAAACGGGATTTTTAAAGTGTCGTATAATAGTATGTACTGCTTTCCATGTTCGATATTAGTCATTGTCCTTAAAAGTTTTCTTAATCATACTGATGACATACGTACAAAACGAAATACAAACTTAAGAAAAACTATAAACAAAAATCGCTTAATGGATAAAATCGAAATTCTGATCTTAAAAATCGTCTTCAATTATTTCAATGTAATTACATGGCATAATCTATAATATTATTGTAACTAAAGAAAATAGGTACATTAAATAGGATGTGGAGTACGAAAATAATATATACTTTTAATTATTGTTCATTCGTCTTTCACTCTGAAACTACGGAATAGATTTTCATAAAACTGAGGGTTATGTTGAATACGCTAGCTAGTAGAAATACCTACTCCAAGGCCGTTTGTCCCTTATTAGAGTAACTTAGATAACAAATACTCCTGACAAAACTATATGAAGATTGATAAGTTTTTTTTTTAAATCATTTATATGAGGAAACAGGTCCTGTATAACAGGGACCTTTACAAAATGGACTGGTAACAAACACAAAGCCATTTGTGTATCACAGAATATTTATCTTTTTATGGCATTTGAACCCTCAGTACTCAGTACGTCGTCGGCGATTGCAGATCCGCTATACCAACCATACAGTCAAATTTATTATTCTTAATTATATTGTATTTCGTTATAGTACCAACAAGGGGCTCAGCAAGGGAGCACTCCGGACGCGCAGGCGTGGGCTCAGTATTACCAGGTTGGATATACTTTATCTTAATCTATTTATATATAAGAAAAATATAGTTCCTTTGACGCTGAATCACATAAAACTACTGAACTAGTACTGAAAGTCAAGTAAAGGGTAAATGCCCATAGAAAAAGTGTCATAATACTATAGTAATGTTTGCAATATTGAAGATGATATATATATATATATCCTCCAGACACAAATATATTGTGACAATTTTACTTTTTATTATCAGATATTAAATTTTACTGAACTTTAGTCAATAAGACTTTATACAATTAGAGCTAATGGAGCTTTTTATATCACATGCGAGTTGGAATTTTAGAAAGAAAATGTGAAAAAAAGCTAGGTTTTAGGCATTTTGTAATGTCAAGGCCGTCGGTGCTCTGTAAATTACAATTGAGTGTCTATGTCCTGTCATTAATTTTAGTGAACTATCTTTTATGGAATATAAGATCTTAAGTGTGAAATGAGATTCTGTTGAAATGCTAAAAGTTTAAATTGTTTATGTAACAGAACTACGGCGGCGCAAACACTGCCAACACTGGAGGAAACGCAGCCATTAACGACAAGAAGTGATCCCGGACGGAAGCACATCGCACAACACAACACTAACACCAGCGGATGTGTTCGTTATCTGCAAGAACGGGCCACAATGTTATGGCCCGTTCACAATAATCGAGATATATTTTTCTATATATCGTTTAATAGATGCGTGTATATTGAAAAACTTATTAAATTGGTGCACACAACTAGTGTTATTTTGAAATCTTACAGTAATTTACTTTTACCTCGGACATAAGTACTTCATAACCAAAGCAGTCAGATAACGACCACGTTACACAGAACTACTATTATATATTTAATTAGTTTATTAATACTTGAATCTTGCAATCACTGGATCGTTGGGGCCACGTTAACTCGATACGTTGAGACCACGCTCCTTCGGTACGTCGGGGCCATGTACCCTTAATTCGTTGGAGGTGTGTTACCTCGACACGCTGGAGCCACGTTCCCTCAGTACACTGGGGCCACACTCCCACAGTACGTCGGGACTATATTCCCTCGGATAGGTATAGTTTTATTGTAGTTAATAGGTTTATTTTATGACTAATTATTGTTTATAAGTTTATATTAAGTTTCAAGTTTGAGGGTGTAATTCAATTAAGTGAGTGTACGAGCTATCCTGTATAATTTGTACAGATGTTTTAATTTTTAAAACTGGTGAATGTCAATATTATAATGATTATAATAATAAAGTATACTAAGACATTTATATTTTGTTTTATTTGTAGTATTGTTAAATAAATTTAATAAAGTCTGTAATTATTTATTAACCTTTATGTATTCCTTCATATCTGATACTCCCTGTAACTGGCTAAAAGGCTTAAGGACCAAGTATATTTATTACAGAGTATTAAAACAAAGAAATACAGGGATAATAAATTTGGATTTGAACGAAATGTATACAGAAAATGGTTACGTAAGACGTTTAAATACAAAACTTGCAGTTTCCATTTTATCGAAACGATAATATGAAAATAATTTCCTACAAGAATGATCCTGCACGCTCTCAGTGTTGTGACGTTACAATTAATGGGCAATTTAAAAGTGCAGTGTGACCAGATTTTGGTATTTCTGATAAAAGGGGACTTAAGTAGTACAATGACAATAAAAAGTTATTACATTTACTTATTTTCATACATTGAAATGTATAATGTTTTTATTGAAAATATAGCATCTAAAGACTACAGATTTGATTTGATTTTGACAGACACAGTGTAGATAATTAGTTTGACCGATTTGGTTATATTTACTCGCAAGGTGAAACATAACAGAAATAATGACGCAGAAAACTTAAATATATTAATAACTTAATCGTTCTAGATTCTATAAAGAACTAAAAGAAGAATATAGTCGAAATATATAGTATAACCTCGTAAAGTCGAACATCGATAAGTTGAAAATCTCTAAATCTCGAAAAATGTTTTGTTCCCTTCGCTAAAAAACACCAAAACCTCTATTCTCTATAAGAAGAAAACTATAACTCGATTTTTTGGCGTCTCTCTTGATGTTCAATTTATAGAGGTTCTACTGTAATTTAGTATGCAATTTGAAAAAGGATAGGTACTAATAATGGAAGCCATTAGCTATTTACACATAGGTGCATTATGAATAAAATATATTTATGTCAGCTTAAAGATGTATACAAGTTATAATTGAGTAATAATGTGTATACTATAACATTCGATTTGAATAATACCTGTATAAAAATAAATACCAAGAATAAGTATTCTGCTCTTTATATATACGTAAATAGCTTTTACTCGTAGCTCCGCTCGCATTAATATTGCTTTTATCAACCAATTATGGTTGCCGATAGACACATCATTTTTCTATCATATTATATTAATTTATCTATTTCAGGATTGTGCTCAATATAGGTTTATATGAATATTTAAAAACCCTATGTTAACTAAGCTTTAATGTCTATCAACTGCCTAGCAAATTTTAGTTTACTGAATACGATTTTTTTATATTATTACATTTACAACCCATTATACAAGACCAATAAAAATACCATAGCATTGTCAAGTTGAAAATCTACCGCCAAATACCTATAGGTGTGTTCCGACAGTTGCACTTGAGAGCCAGTCCCTCCACAGGTTTAGCGTGTTTAGCTTAGTCCGTATTGTCACTTAAGATCAGATGAGATTATGGCCACAACGCATAACCTTAACAATAAAAAAAACACTTTCGCAGTCGTATAATGTTAATAGGGATTACATTTTTTAAAAGACAGTATCGAAACAAAATCTACACAAACGAATATAGCTGTTACAATTCCGATAGGTGTCACACGATGCATTCTCTTTTTGCTTAAATACGTCTAAAAAGATATTTATTCTTTAAAAAAAATTTAAAGTTATTCATTTAATAACTTTGTTTGTAGGTTTGTTACAAAAGTAAAACGAAATATGAGACGGAACATGTATGGGAAATAAAACAACAGTCAATGTTTTTTAAATTTTATTCATTCATTCAAAAAAATTTGCCGATATCTTCAACCTGACAAACCAATTTTTTAACATTTCAATGTCTGTTGTTGAATGTATAAATATACCGGCGCCGATTCATACTAGTTTCCAACTCTTCGAATAGAATATTTACATAGTTAATATATTCTTAACAGTTTTATATAATTAAAATTACTTCACCATTTGCCACTTTATATAATAAAAATAGAGATTTTTTAATTTCACATAATCACGACTATACCCAATGTAAAATTAGAAAAAAAAACCTTAACCTATGAAATAACATCGTACATATAATAGAATGATTACATAAAATAAAACTAACTAAAATTGACTAAAACTAATTACACACAAACACACACGCGCATAAACGTATAGTTTATAAAAAATAAATGCAAACATCAAAAAACTACACATAAATATTTACTTTGGTACACAATTAACATACATTGACTTGCTAACGGTGAGTTAAGTGACGAATTGTGGAAAACAAATATAACTATTAAATGTTAAGTTACAAACTAAAATATAAGAATTCCGTATGGCAGCACGAAGGTGCGCACGTTTTAAGGTTGCCTCTACAATAATACGAGTCATTTATAAAAAAACCTTCAAATATATATGTACTTCATTAATATTTTTAGAGACCCACATGAAATACGTTAAGCAAAATATCACCTTTTTAGATCCCTTATCATGCTGTCACATTTTTTGCGATTTTGCGCCAGTATTACGTTACAAATTATAGATTAATAAATATCTAATAAATAAATTTTACAAAATTGTTTCATGAGCTGCGAACGTGAAGTTTTCTTAATCACATGTCACATTTTGTCACAGTAAGCGACACCCTCTTCCCCATATAACGTATTTTAAGATCGGCCTCACTGGTATATAACACAAAGTTAAGCACAGACAACAGAACAACCTAAAACTTTTACATGTCTGAGAGAAAAAGCAGAAATGTTTTACGCTTCAATTCCCGAGAAGTAACGGGCTATCATTTTACAAGAGATCTTCAAGCAACCCTCACGTGCGCTACTAAAATTAAAAAAAATCTTATCTTAAAAAAAAAATACAAATGCGTACGTACAGACCAAGAGAAACGCAATAGTTATTGTCATGTTAACAATAGATAAGTTAAGTCTAATTCTATTTATGGATACAAAACTACATAGGTATATGAAATGAAAGAGGAATAAAACATATAATGATTGAAAAACATATTAATAAAAAACAAAGTTAGAAATTAAATTATTTTCATGTCATTTCATACTTTCGTATTTTTTTCAGTAACCCACAAAGCAAACTGCAAAAGTCTTTGTAAAACTTTTATAAGATTTTTTGATAAACTCCAAAAAAAATTGTTATCGATTTCAGCTACATTCACTCCAGTTGTTGGTCATACTGTGCTATGACGGGACCTTTAACAAGTACACATCTAGGGTATTATTTGTCGCTGGGGCGATGCGGTGATTACAAGTTCGAGCCCGTGGTGATTGCAAGTTCGAGCCCACGTTGCCCCAGCAAGGCGACATAGTCATGAAGTTTTGGTGGCTCTCAGTCCCCCGGACTAGGAAGAAATGCGTAAACCTATTTCCCTACGTAAAAATGCTATTTCTAAGTGATACGGTTTGAGCATAGACACGATGTTGACAAAGTGACTGTTTGTAAGTCATCCTATTAATTCCAAACGGGATAAATACGCCCGGATACAAGAATATAACCGTATAGGGCTGTGGTATTTAATATTGTGGTGGGTGGGGTTTATTTTAATACCAAATATATTGATACCACGAAATTGTTATACTCCAGTTCTAGAAGTAGGGTGAAAACAGTTCTTGGCAACATGGGGAAATGTGGGTTGTCATGGAGCGCTTTTAGAAGTTATTTCAGGCGTTTCGCACCATTTGAGTCAAAAATATATTGTCAAACCCCAATTTTTTGGGACTTAAAGTTACTAGTAGGGGCACATTCGATTCGTTGTTTGTTGCAGCGTCATAGCCAGAAAGCCATGAGGAATGGTATGTTCTTTTGTTCTACGAAAAATGTACAAAAATAGGTAATATTTCAGGGCTACGTGTAGTATGTACAAATGTATTCGTATGTCTTGTTTGTGTTTTTTTTAGCCGTAGTAAGTCACAGTGACTACGTTGTACTTGATGGTAAGTAGTTACCAAAAATATAGGTGAGCATGGGGAGACATTCATCAGGAGTCGTTACTGCCGCCGGAGCGATAAGGTGATTGCAAGTTCGAACCCGCGTTCGAACCAGCAAGGCGACAGATGACCGTGGGGTTTTAGTGGGTATTCCTGGCAGCTCTCGGGATGGGAGGGTATGCATAAATTTATTTCCCAAGGTAAACAATACCTACCTACTTAGACAAGCTGTATTTTAACAATTTCCACGGAAAAGAAAACAGAAAACGAGGACACAGGTCAAAGTCACTTTGACGGTCGATATAGAATATCTTCCCTTGTCAGATTACGTTAGCAATAGTTGAAAGAATACTTCAGTAGTGGCACTGGATATATATACATTAGCTGATTGGTTCCTGCAACGATCTAAATCCCTAATATCCCACAAGTCGCCACAAATGTCATCAGACTACATTTTTTTTAAATACAGTCTATATTTGTATACTTTGATTTTTTACTTTTACCATAAGAAACAACTGACCGAACATTTTTGTATCACGCGATTTTAAAATATTCTCCTGTCCAGGACACATTACTCATATATGACTACAGTCTAACCCACATAAAAAAAATGAAACCCGTTACACAACACCTACATAACGGTTACAGAGATGTATAAAAATGAAAGAAATTCTAATCAGAAAACTACACTAAAACAGTTAAGTTCCATAATATACTACTATTTTTTTTTTCAACTCTCTCATTTGCGTTTTATATATTTCATAATTATAATTGTAATGCACTATGGTTATTGTATCATATAAGGCTTGGGATACACTGAGAGTGCTTCTTTAAAAAAACATCAACGACAAATACATTTTTTGTTTATTCTAGCACACAGCATACTTCATTTTTATATGTTTATATTACTTGCCAGACAGAATAATGTCAGTTAAAGTGTCTAAATACTCGGATCAAAATAACTTGGCACAGAAAAATGACTCAGACCGATTATGAATTCAATTAATTATGTATTCAAACTTTTCAATAAAAAATAATCGTTATAAATTGTGGAGAGTGTTTTAAATGTTTTAATACATTTATATACGTGAATAAACAGCGCCCGAACTTTGCGGTAACTTGCGAGTTACTTTTTATTTTTTATTATCTGTAGTGGTGACGTTTATTGCATAACATGACATATATTATTATCCAATTTGTAGACAGTAATGTTGTAGTAAAAACAATAATATACTTATATACGTAGACATTTTTTTTTGTTATCTTCGAAGTAGGTAAATTCGCCAATGACAAGTTTAGAGGACTTTACAACCACTATTAACGAACGCATAATGACACCCAAACTCAGGACAATTATTTGTGGTTCACAGAAATAATGGTACTGGGTGGGGACCTTCAGCACTTCGGCATGGGACAAGATAATTACAAAATGTTTTGTGTTAAAATTCAAAACATCAACCACAGTGACATACTGAAGTGTTAACCGCCTTAAACTTTAATGTTTGTTGTAAAAACGTCACAACTTGAAACACTGAGGTGTGAAGTGGCACATTATTAACAAACATAGATCCGACTACGTACAATATTTTACATAAATTTACTTACGAGTGGATATATCCAATGACTGATTTAGGGTTAGGTCCGTGAGGCCCGGGTCTAGGGCGGCAAATTTTTAGGAGAGCCAAACTTTGAGAGGCGGCCAAATCTTAAATGAAGTCATATTATCTTGGGCCTAGGGCGAACGAACCTAAATACATCACTAGATACATCCTCGCTCTAAAATCCTTAAATGATACTTATAATCCAAGATTCAAAGATAAAAAGAAATTTAAAAAATATTTTCTTAGCTCGTGGATTATAAGATGTCATTGGTTATAGTATATTATTTTTTTGCTGAAAAGTTTTGATAAATATTATCTATTCCCATCTATGTTAATAAACCGGTATTAAGAACACTGGCATATTTCAATTAGGTGTCTTTACAATTTTATTAAATTAGCGAAATACTAGTATCAGGAACGATATTTTTTTTAATTCACTTCAACAATGCGTTCTTAAATTCTACTTATAATATAAATACATATTCAATTAAAATATTTATTTGAAATACAAGTATTAGATATAATATTTTTAATGAGGCTTTTAATGACACTATAATATATTCAAAATGACCATTTGAAATATGCCTTTTGTTGGCGCATTGTCAAGTTTATCGAGATGTATCTCTAGTGGTAAGTTTATACAGTAGAATCTCGTTAAGCTAAAAACCAAGGGAAACACGAAATATTTTAAGTTGACAAGGGTTTATGTTAGGCAGTGATTCATGATTTATTTTCAGTTCCTATTTTTACCCGAATGCGCCAGAAGATTTGGTAAAATACAATACATACACATGTTACATAAAAATAAACTTTATTTAAAATTTAATATACTAAAAAAAGTGAGAGAATTTGTTTTTTGTTTAAAACAGTTCGCGGGTTCTAATTCTTCCACTTTTCACTGATTCTATCGCTTTTAATTTATCAGCGTATTGTATGTTTTTAATTGTCGTTTTGAACTTATTTTACTAAGGTAACTTTTATCACACAGCACAGTTTCCTGGTAGGTGACTAACAACTAATGATCCAAGTATGCTGCTGTCCTAACCAACGTTACTACAACCCTTAGAGGTTTCAAAGAAATAATAGGTGATTGTATACTTATTGCTTGTGTTAACCATTTAAATTCTAAACACAAGCAAGCAATAAATCACTTATTGGCAGACAGTTTATGTTTTAGAGGTCGTCGAAACATTTCTTTTAGTAACTGTTGGCTAATACTGAAATTATTAGTTTAAGTTATAGAGGGTGCGCATTTTAAGCTATAGAGGGAAGGTAGCAGGTCGTTTTTTTTAATTATAGAGGTTTTTACTTTACCGGGGTTTCTGTTACCGAGGTTCCACTGTATCATTTGTTTCTAGTAATTTCTATATAACTTTCGGTGGAACCTGCGATACTTTTTTCTTATTTTAATAGTATATATAATAATCAACGAGTTAGCCAATAATCATACGGTTAGAAATATAAACAATAATAATAATTGACCCTTTGTAAATACAAATGCGATCTGAATTAATTTATGTATACGTCTAAAATTCGACGGATTTAATTTCTATCGAACGCATCGAAAGATTTCTTATGTTTACGCGAATATTATTCATCGAACTAAATTAATTTAAGCAGATTTTATCGCGGTCGATTTTTTTTTATAGAACAGTTATACATATTTTTAACTTCCTCACAATATATCACTGGATCAATAATTATTTATATTATGGCTTATCCCTATGCAAGCAATAGTGCCAATGCGAAAATAACAAAATGGCGGCTTGTATTTAAAACTGAACAAGGAGTTTCTACAGCAAATTGAAATTTAGGTGTTTTTTAAATTCGTTACAAATATGCACAATACCAAATTTATATCATGTAAAATTACGTTATATAAAAATATTTGATCAATTCCCTGGTTGGTCCTGTTTTTGAGGTGAAAACTTATTTAAGCGCGTTGGACACTTTTTGAATGAACAAAAATCATGAAACTTGTGTCATCGTCACGAACGCTTCCCAAGAACCATATGTATACTGTGTATATATGTACATAGATATACCTGCGTCCGTTATTAGTATATATTATATAATGTATAATATATACAAAAATAAGTATCTAATAGGTCGACGATACAACTCACAAGTAACTTAGTTTTTTTTTATAAATCAATACACAATATACACACTCGCAGTTGATATTTTATGTTGTCAATATAATTACACCTATTTATATGTTAGTAAACCATTACATATTAATTTTACTTGCCCACGTTTTCGATCGCGTTGATGTACATTTCCACTATGTAAATTTTTCTATTTTTCGGTATACTCATAGTCTATATTTTTTCTAGAAATGTAAAGTATTATATATCCTTTTATAACCGACAACGTGTATGCAAAATATCATAATGATCGTTTGAATAGTTGCGGCTTCAAAGGGCCACAAACAAAGAAACTCATATCCCCATTTATAATATTAGTTAGAAATCCCTAAGTCGTTCATTTGAGAAATTCATTCATTTATCGCATTCAGAAATCACACGTGTATCGTTAACAATATTAGTAAGGGACCATCCACAAATTACATCACATAAATATCCTGATATCTTGACCCCACAGCTAGTCACATTCGTGAGACTCTTTCCACCCTAGTGAGAGGTCACATATTTTGCAGTTTTCAAAATTTAAATATGAATTGTTCATATTTCGTGTTTTACTACTTAAATATAATAGATTTTGAAATGTGACGTCACGACATTAAGAACCTTATCACAATTTCACACTTTGTCGACCCCCTCTATCCCTGAACGTGTGACGTTATTTATGGATAGTCCTATCAGGAAAAATACTTCGGACGGACTACATTCAAGTACGTATTTATTATTTACTACCATACACAATACACAGAGACACCGGCAGATACAAACATCATCACTTTCAGAAGTTTCGGATGTATATTATTCAATAGAAAATACATTTCTAAATGCTGCTACCGGCAAACGATGTCTTATTTTATCTTTGTAAAAACTGATCGAAACATCAATGATCATTTAATTCTATAAATATTTCAATATTGAATAAATTAGTAGAATTTCATTGGGGATAATTATATTGGCATCAAAAAATTGTAATAAGTCTGTAAATACGTAGCTAATTAGAAAGTAATATTAATCATTTACCACCCACTTCCATGTTTATTTTTCACGGGCAACATGACTGTAGTAGGACTATATTTTGTTTCCTTAGAGGACTTGTATCCAGTGGCCTATTTAAATTTAAAAAGGGCTATATTGCGATAGAGTAAGTATATTTTTCAATTGTGTTATGCAATAAACCACACCAGCAGTACATTTCGCTTTAACAAAGTTTATTTTAATATTTTTTCTTATATTTAATTAAATTCATCGACAGTAGGGTAACCATAACATCTTTCGTTTAATAAAAAAATAAAACGTAAGAACCGTATCAAGGTACGGTCAGCAACCGTAGAAAAAAATAATTTTCAAATGTAAATTAAAATCCTATTATCATAGAAAATTGGCATTTTGTATCTTTTTTTTTTTTGTGAATTTCATTATAACACTATTACATATAGGTGGATAAGTTTTAAATTTTTATTTTCTCTCGTCACTCACTCAAGTCACTTTTATATTTCTTTTAACAAATTTTAATTAGAAAATTCTTCAAGAAAATACGAATATTTTATTATAAATTTTTTTAGTTGAATTTCGTCATAACGTTATCTTATATGGATAGGTCTTATTACACTTTACTTGATAATTTCTTTAGAACTGTATTGAAATTTGCTAAAAATATATTCTGTGACGGTCTGAGATGACGGTTGTGAATGCCGCTTCACCGGTGCTCTGTCGCTCATACATGCTGTATTCGACAATGCGCCAAACTAATTATTACCTAGTCTTAAATGTATGTAACAATTCGCACAACACGTTTGATTCCTTCACTGCACGAGCGCAGGGCGACGTCTGTTTACGGGGAAAAAACATATACAATATTATAAACCATAAGAAACAAGAAGATAGGGTCGGATTAAAGTGAGGACAGACGGTGTCCCTTTTTTTAATTTTCCCCCGTGGTTCCTTTTTATTTTTTACAGCATTAGAGTTTCAGAAAATATCACGTTGGAACTCAGGTGCGGAGCCTGTTGGAACACATCTATAGGTGCTTGGTAATAGATTTAAAACTTGAGGATGGTAGTTAACCTGATTACATCATGACGTTTTCCTTCACCGAAATCAATTGTTCAGTGCAAAAATTCGAACTCACTCTGATAGTTTTGGTTTCTGTAAAGGAATGCGCAATTATGACGTTTATATAATTTAATATGTAATCCGTCCAGATAAAAAGACTTATATCAAAAAGACATTTCCTATACACAACCAGTAGGGCTCAAAATTAATGTCTACAATTATTGTACAGGCGTTGTATTGGATCGTGCCTGTGCATTGTTGACTTAATATAAATAAACAAATAAATAAATAATATCTGATACTTACGTTGCTATTGCGGCGTCTGAGGGGATGAGGATCGAGAGTGCGCTGCGAGGGATTGTTGTAGGGCCGCGGGTGTCAACCATTCCCTGTCAATAAATAATACTTTATAACACGCAAATTATTATATACGCGCACCAACGATATCACACTGGTAGTGAGTAAGGACTCCGCGTCCACAGGTAATTGTATTGTGTTATGGGCCGTTCAAGTATTACGTTACGCAATTTTTGAAGATTTTTAAGTCTCCCTCCCCGCCCATGAAATGCACTGTAACATTTTTTTGCACCCCCCCCCCCTCTCAAATGTCACTTAACACCCAAGTGAGCATTATTACCTAAAAGTTATAATTACGTTTTACCTTTTTCTTCTACGAAAGTCTTATAATATAAACTTATCAAATAAAATCAAATCGTTTATTTCTCAAACTTAGGATAATAATATCACTTTTTTGAAGTCATAAATATACTACAGTTTCGGAAACAACATGGCGTCGTGAACGAGAATATACGGTGAAAGAAACTCTTCAGCGATCGCTCTTTTGATCATGTATCATATATAATTTGTCCGAACTTAAACTTTAATTGAACCAACGAACAATTTTCGGACAAAGAGGCATTAACATTGTGAAGAACCGATTCGCGTCTTGTAACCTTAAATAAAAGTGACATGTCATCTGAGAAATACCCCTAAATTGGGTTACGTAATATTTTAACGGCCCCTTGATTGAATAGTGTGAATTCGAATCCCTGCAATGTATTTGAGCCTTCGGTGAAGAAAAACATCATGATAAAACCATAGCACGGTTTTTTTTCTAATGCTCACCTGATTAGCGGTCACTCTCAGGTTGAAAATTTGCCGCCAAATACTTAGAAAGAGAATGAGATTGTGACCAATAAGATAAACTATACAAAGAAACTTTATTCTACATGAGGAAAGCTGGGATGTGCACCCTTCAGCTTGCAGATGTCGATAAAATAACCATACGCCTCTTGAATGGTCCGAACGTCGGATTAAAAGACACTAAAAAGAACCACTCTGTTACAACCACAGCTAATCTTCAAATCTAGATATGTAGCTTTAGAGCTAAATATCTCGATTTAAAGATTGGCTGTGGTTATATATGGTCGCTTTCTTGTTAAAACTGTCAAGCGGTTTTATGGCAACTCAAAATGCATTTTTCTCGTTAGTATATTTATCTATAATTCATATTATACAAAGAGTCATTAAAATTACACACTATAGCGCCCATATACCATAAATTTACAAATATAGGTTCGATCCTCCGGATAACAGCCCTCAAATGTCTGCTCGCGCGATACTTTGACATGCTACATCACTGAGAGTACATCTTTACACCGCATACCATATCATTTGTGCACACCCACACGTTAGTAGACGGTTATGAGGGACTACCCCGCGGCCTTTGCGCGGCTTGCCCGGTAAGTTCATTGTTAGGACCACTAAACTTAGTCAGTTAGGACCTGTTGGTTAGTTAGACTTCTGGCACCCTTGCGCCCGCTACCTCGAGGCTGAGTGTCTTCAGCATTCGCCTCAAAAAGTACTATGAAGCTGTCAAACGGTTAACATCGTATGACGTAAAAAAAGTTTATAAATGTGTAGCGAAACAGTATGTATATATGTATAGTACATGCATCACAATATGCCGACATAAACATTTTGCGATGAACACGCCTGGCACTTAGTACACAGTCCCTTCCAACCGATCATAGAACACAAACGCTTATAAACTTGTTATTAATTGTATGTGAATAACTAAGCGAAATAAACTCTTTGTAAGAATATACGGTTTTCTTTATTGACTCGCCGCTCCTCAGTGATTAATTGGCAAATTAGCTAATAGGTAAAAATGTAACCTGAAGATCCTATATACCTAACTTCGTATTGTTCTAATAACTATAGAATTAACATAGTGAGGAAACCGTAGCATGGTGGTTTAGGGCTTTTTCTAATGCCCGCCTGGCTAGCTACCACCCTCAAGTTGAAAATCTGCAGCCAAATACCAATAGGTATATTTCGGCAGTTGCATTTGAGAGTCAGTCCAACCTATAAAGGTCAGCAACACACCTGCGATTCCTCTGGTGTTGTGGGTGTCCATGGATGGCGGGGATCATTTATCATCAGGAGACACGGTTGCTCATTTGCCCCATATTCCATAAAAAAATTAAACCTAACTCTTTCAAAATGGTCGATTAAATGACGCCTGGAGTTTTTGTAACATGTTCTTATCGATTATTTATAATTCACTTCACTTTCGCACCAACTACTGTCATGACAAAAGACTCCAAAATTGCGAAAAATAAGGCAATAAATTACATGACAGTTTTATGTTCTAGCAAACTCTCGATTACAACTTCTTATTGTTGCCAACGTAATTCAGAAAGTGAGAGCATTCGCATCCTGAAAAGGTCCCGCCATCCCAAAGGACGGTCAAACTGAAAGGGGAAGTGGCGGACACCTAAGGTTTTCGGAATATAAAAACAAAACTACTTTGACAAATATTGCTTTATTTATGTCAAAGTTAAAATCAAAATTAATGAAACAAAATGTAAATAACAAATTCACTGTATACAATATTCTTCGTAGTCCCCTAAGCACACTACACAAGTAATCCTTTCTGTAACCGATGTTTCAGCCACTGCCGTCTTTTCCCTAGTCTTGTCTACATTTTTTTCTATAGCCGTAACTCCTTAGATATGTTTTCGCTTATGTTCTATTGCTGTTTTGAAAGTAGTTTCGATTTTTTTTGTTTTTCTCCGTAACATTAATGTTATTATATATTTATTTTTACATTAGTTCTAAGTCATTAGACAAAATACCATAAAATCCTGGCTTCATCACTACTTGCAGGTACATCTCAAAGTTTTATGGAACATGTTTTTTTTTATACTTAAGGTTTAGTGCTATGGCCATAATCTCACCTGATCTTAAGTGACGATATGACCCAAGTTGGTAGACACGCTAAACCTGTGGAGGAACTGGCTCTCAAGTGCAGCAGCCGGAACACACCTATTGGTATTTGGCGGCAGGTTTGCAACTTGAGGGTGGTAGTTACCCAGGCGAGCATTAGAAAAATCCCTACCACCATGCTATGGTTTCCTCACGATGTTTTCCTTCACCGAAATCTCAAGCTTATTTTAGGTGCTTGGATTCGGACTCACGTCCCTTGACGCGAAGTCGTACACACTACCACTGAGCTATCATTGCTTCAAATGTCCTAGTCGATTAAATAAAGTCTAAATGTTCTATCATAGCCGTCTGCTGAGCTCGATTTCGTATACATTCCGTCAACAAGTGCTCCATAGATCCACAACTTATATTTTTCTTCAACAGCGTTTTTGTATGGTGTATGTATGTATGTATGTTAGAATATTTTTTTCACTTTGTCTTCATTTTCTCTTCTTAGCCACTGGTCGTTTTTTTATAGCATCTGGAAATGGCGACAATTTAAAAAGAGCCTGGACCACATCTGAAAAATTGCTTGCAGCTTCATGGGCACTCTTTAGATTCGAAGAATCTTTTATGGAAAAATTGTTGAGATTATTTGACAGTTTTTGGTTCCCATATCTTCAATGAGTTACAAGGAATCATTCCATTAATGTTGTCATGGAAAAGCTGTACATCGCGTTTGAGGAAGTCTCTGGGTCTCCCAATGAAATATAAAATTTTGTGACTAAAAATCCAAGTGAGAAAAGATATATCTATCAAATGACTGAATACCCGTACATTTGAACCCCGACACTCAATATTCAGCCTACCTACTATTCTCAAAGATTTATTGATTAGACCAGCAATATCATAGTCGCTTAATCGAGTCAGCATTTGCTTTGATCCACAAATCGTATTGTATAGGCATAATTAAATGACTTCAGAAAGGTTCTGTCCACAGGTTGCAGTTTTAGTGATATGTTGTGGTGAGCTTATTACATGTATATTATTTTCTTGGCAAAATTGATGACTGCCAGTTTCTTGAAACTAAAGAGACGATCCAGTAGAAGTAACACAGCGCATTCTTTTATCGGGTGTAAGTGTTTCACGAATACTTTCAGCCATTAAAGAAAAAGCTCACTGTTCATCTAGCCTTTTGGCTGACCCATGCCTACACTTTCAGCTGGAGGATAAATCCTGAGCCTATCATTCATCCTTTTTCTGGATTAGATGAAGAATAGCGTTAGGAAGTGGTCGTTAGCACCTACACAAAAAAAGTTTTGCCTATTTCAGCAGAAGACAGCTTTTCTCTACTTGTAAGACAGCTGTCGGAGCAAGAACTATTTGATGTTTATGCACGTAGCTGATACCAGATTAATCGCAGTTATAAATACTGGCGGGTGAAAATATGCACTGCGTCATCAGTCTTTCTAGATATTCACAAAATAGTTCTTGTATTCTTAGAGAAATGTCAAGTTGTCTCTGCATGAGATCTTAATAAGGATGCTTCTCAGCACTAACTTTCTCTTTATTATAGTGATAAGGAATCTACAAACTCGGATGAGCAGTTAGTGAACCTGCGATATTTGGTTGCAATATCACTACTTTTCCACGGTTCAATGCTGTTGTTTTATCATGCAAAGTGCTCTTTGAAATATCGTAGCACGACAAAGTTTCTTTCAAACTCATATGTTTTGATAAAACCTTATCAATTACAGTTTGTAAATTTTATTGATCCTATTTTCGTTTCTTTTATGGTTCTTCCATTTGGATGTCTGTTAGTTCAGTTAGTTATTTTATCCTCTGAAACAATGTACAATAATTAGTATAAGATTCTCGTAAGGTTATGAGAAAAAATAAAACTTGTACACTGTCCGATGCAACGGGACTTCTTAATATCTACGAGCTAGTCTAGTCTATGTCTACGTAATCACAAGCACATAGTCTTTTAAATGTTTGTAGGTAATGTTGTTATTTGTTTTATTTATTGTACTGTTTACTTAGCGAAACTTATTGATTGTGATGTAATAATGTTAATATGTGTATTTGAATTTATGTGTCATTATTCTTATATTGTATTACAGTTGTATCTTGTAGCTCTATGTATCTTGTATTACAGTTCTGTAATAGTAAGATTCTTATTTTACGTAGTGTTCTTTTATATTGGTTTATTATTTTATAACCTCTTTATTAACAATTATCACAAAAACTAAACGCAAAAGTTTACCAGTAATACTTACTTGTGTAGAATGTGACGCAGTGTATTTCCACCAATAACAACAGACCCCCGTATCCCTACGTTCCCCGCACTTAACACAACCGTTTTTTACTAGAACGAAACATATTTGCTTATAAAGTACGAGTGTCTGACGCTAGAAGTCTATCTGTACGAGACTTCCCACTACACATTCCACTTCTGAAGCAATAATAGCTTAGTGGCACTCGGTGCGGACACTCAGTTGATCGACGTGACTTCAAATTACTATGACCGATACTTTAACACCAATATATGTTTTCCAGCAATTGCAGTTGAAAGTAAATTTAATTCAAATCTTGGCCCACATCATCGCTTAAACTCAGGTGGGATTGTCAAACACTACACTTATAAATAATAAAAAAATCTTACTTAGGTAGACACCGCTGCAGGAAAGGTACGCAGGATGAGACGTACGCGAGTCGATTCACCCAGGCTGGGATGTCTCGCGAACATAACGCCTGGAAATATTCAACCACGTTCACAGTCAATATACATTATTTTATAAATAACACTTCTTCTTTATTATAGATGCCAATTATAATTTTTTATCACCAGAATGTTCTCTAGGATCTACCTTTCGTATAAATTACACTAGTGGACGGGGGTAGCCAGCTCGAATTTTCTCGAAGGCTACAATACGACTACAAGCGAAAAAAGTTATAATCCTCGCAATACAGCGGAAAGCAAAAGCGCCTTGGGGATTTTTAGTGATTTTATATTAATATACTTTAAAGGTTTAGGCTATATGGCCACAATCTCACCTAAACCCAGTAAACCAGTGGAGTGTCTGGTTCTCGAGTGGAACTGCTGGAGCACACCTATAGGTATTTCACCGCAGAATTTCATCTTGAGGGTGGCAGCTAGCCAGGCGGGCATTAGAAAAAGCAGTACCACCATGCCACGGTTTCATCACGATATTTTCTTTCACCGAAAACTCGAGCCCATTATAGGTGGATTCGAACTCACGTCCTTTGACTCGGCGTCCGTAGACACTACCACTGAGTTATCATTGCTTCAAAATGTTTAAAAATACAAATTCTTCAAAATGAATGTTGCTGACTCGCAGATTCCCGGTGAATCATTAATACTACTCTTATAGCCTCGGCATATTGCGAGAAGGAAAACGTAAACGCATTATTACCAAAGGTAAAAAGAAAAGGGCTATAGACTTGTCGCGGCTCATAACAGCTTTGAATCTACCTATCATTATCAGTACTCATTTTACTATCTAGTGTACAGACCATGTAATGTGTATTTATTTGCTAGAAACACCAAAACCTAGTTCATATTCTAAGCCGAGCTTGATATATGTCAAGTGTTTTCAGGAAAAACACCGTAAGCCACAATTTGCACTTTTTACAGGGGAGTTTTTTCATTTCTAATGAAATAGTATTTATGATATATTTATAAATATAATTATGACCTCTTGTTTATAACCAGGGTCTAGTAACATACTGCTTTTAATTTACAAAGGTATTTATAGAAGGTAAACAAAAAAAATTAACGAAATTACGGTGTGTTTTCTAAAATAGTTCATTATGTTAAATAGAATTTATTCTCCCGCCAGACAGATTACAAGCTGTGCTAAAGTGGTCTATAACAAAAAGGAGAAATTTGCCGTAGTCATGGGGTTTTTTCATTAAACATTTCCTGTGATTCCCACTGGTGAGTCCAACACCCCCCTCTAGTATATAAATCTATTTTTTCCATCTTAACTAAAAATAAATAAAAAAGTTATAAATAAATATATTTATTTTATTATTATGGCAACCGCTTATGTAGACATTTTCGTCAATATTAACTGTAAAGGACTTTATTCTACAGACAATTAACCGAGCCAAAGTAATAATGAAACTTGAAACAATTATCTGTGGATCTTGCAAATAATTATCCTGCGCGGGATTCGAATCAACAGAAGTTCGGAGTACCGATTGTGGTGAGGTAACTCCTTTAATCGCTAGGCCGACTTTTCTTGAGATATTTTTTAAAATAATAATTGTAATAATGTGTACGAAATGAATTTATTACTTGAGGCAGAACTTTCATTTTGCATTTATATTTAAAGAACCTTGACCGTCTAGTCAAGGAGGCGGAATAAACAAACGGGTGTATTTAATGTCGTCAAATGCAACCTCGACTATGCAAAACATTCCTTCATTTATAAAACCGATGCACGACAGGTATTATACACGCGATACTTGCGGAAGTATGATATTTTTATAGTTACAAATAATATTTAACCCTTAAACGTACGGTGATACATTTTTACGTTAGATAAAAAATTTGTCCTTCTTTTTATTTTCAAGATATTATTTAAGTGCGGTTCGTACATATTACTATTCAAACAAAAATTGATTTCTTTGTTTTTTCGATAAAAAACTTATAACCAACTTCTTGATCAGTTATATGCTTGAATATAACTCAAATTTTACTGACATATGAATAGAATATATCAAAATTAAATTCATATTACCCTAAAAAGCAAACAGTAATAATAATAAAAAAATGGTGTAGAATGTACATACAATACATTACTATAAATATGCGCAGAATATTTTTCGTTTCTAATCTTTTATTTTTTACTTTTTATAGTCTGTTATAAATACATTGTACACTAGCTGTGACTGCGACTTCGTTATACTTATTTTCTAGATGACTGATGCAGTATGTCCTTTTCTGTACTATTAACAACGTGTATGGAAAACTTCCTGATGCGGATGAGTAGTTAAAAAAAATAACATCTCTGCACTCTACAGATCATATTGCTGACAAATATAATGCAAAAACACAGCTATTCACGTACTGTCGGGAACCGATGTAGTATTATATTATGTGATATTTCAATTTAAAACGTAAAATGTATTAATATTTTTATTCTAGAAATAAATATAAAAAGTGTCTATAAAATACCGGATGCAGCCTTAGTTAAACGTTCTTTATTAATACGCATTTTAAAAAAATAACTAATCTTTACTCAGATATCGAAATTTAAACATATAATTTTATTATTAGAGACTGGAAGAAATTCTTGACAAGTTGAAAAAAACTGTTATCGAAATTTGTTTATTGTTAACATTAAAGTTCCTCAATTCTCAAGGACTAACCAAAAAAAGAAAGTCACTTGACAAACAGAGGAGGCAAAAATCTACTGATCTCTTCTGTTTTTGGCTATTTATACGTAGATTATAAAGAATAAGGGAAAATTTTATATCAGTTTATATGTAAATTTACTTTTAACAAGAATATAGATAGTTTCAATATCTACGATATATAAATTCGTATGGTATCGTATTCGTTATGATTTTTGTTGGAATTTTTGTTAAATTAAAAATTGATAGGCATCCTTATTTCCATATTTTTGAAAACGTTCAACAATTAGAAGTTGAATTATCAACTTTCAGTTTAGGTAGCATTATGAAGATATCGCCAAAACGTTATGGAGTGAATAACCGAAGTAGAGGGATGCACACCACTTGTTGATTTACAGGTGTATATAAATCATTGGCGCTCAGTCTGAAAGACAGAGTGTGTTCAAGTGTCATTGTGCGAGGATCAGTTATTTTTGTCCGTCGGCCTGTCTGTTTTTTTTTTTTTTTTTTTTTTTTCGAAAGGACCTACACTGTTAGCCTTAGGGGCTTTTACAGTTTCACCTGAACTAGTGGGGTGAGCGCTGAAGGCGCTCAAACCCGCGGGGGGCCTGTCTGTTCTGTTCTGTTTTGTGTAGGGTTGTTAGGTAGTCAGATAGATAGATAGATCGATCGGTTCTAGTCCTCTGTCTGTAGTGTGTAGGTAGGCACATGGGCAGGCAGGCTTGTCGGTTCTATTCATTTTATTTTTAGAACTGATCTTATTTCGCTGCTTGACAGTTGAACACAATCTTTTATATATCCTTATTGTGTATTAGTATTTTAAGTGCGGATACTATAAATTATTTATAATTGTAATGTGTAAGTTAGTTATAAGTACGATAAGAATAGAAATAAGTACGGTTAGATATTTGTAATATTTTATTTAGATGTATGTATTAAGTGCATGTTATACATAGTTGTGCATTTTGTGTGGTGCATGTTATTCGTAGTTGCAGTGTTTGTATTTGTTTGTACCGTATAGTATATTAGTGCATGCGGGGCGATGTATTGTTTTATCAATGATTTTTAATTGTTATTCTTAGTTCACAGGTCAACGACAAGGCGGATAGTGTAGCTGGCAACGCTTTGTAAGACTACCCTGTACAACTCACGGCACTTAATGTGTGATATACAGGGTTATGCGTGTCACGAATATACTACAACTGCAATCCACACCTTTGCTTTTTCTTACAGATCTCGGACTTGGATGTCATTGCAAGCACCAAGGGCATCTACTCTATCGGCAACGCTTTGCGCGACTACCTCATACAGCTGGCGGCATTTCGTACCAACCAGGCAGTATGGTGCATGGGTGAGTACAATGTATTATTATTATTTTTTATGTGGATTTTGATATTAGATGTTTTATGCATCCCCTTTATAATATTTTAGTGCATGAGGGGTGTTTTTAAATGTTTTACGACTGAATCGTTTTTAAGTTTAATGCGTTTAGCAGTATCTTAGTTGGTAGACACGCTAAACCTGTGGAGGAACTGGCTCCTCAAATGCAGCTGCCGGAACACACGTATTAGTATTTGGCGGCAGGTTTACAACTTGAGGGAAGTAGCTACCCAGGCAGACATTATAAAAATCCCTACCACCATGCTATGGTTTCCTCACGATGTTTTAGGTGCTTGGATAAATAGGTGCTTGGATTCGAACTCGCATCCCTTGACGCGAAGTCGTACACACTACCACTGAGCTATCATCGCCTCAACAATTTCGATGAATATTTTTTATTACATAACATTTGTGGTACCAGCTCGTGCTTGGTGTATGGGTAAGTGAGATGTATTTTTATAGTTCTATAGCGAGTTGTGTTATTCATTTTTGTACGTGACGATACGTGACGATGTGACCCAAGATGACGGATACGCGGCAAGTTATTTTAGCCATCCACTTCGTACTTTAGTACAATCGTGGACGTTGCATATTAGTCGAATTTATGACATAGTGCGATGCACATTTTGCTTTCTTTAAAGCTCTTGGGTCGGGGAGCTATTGCAACTGCCGGGGGCATCTGCTCATATAGGCGATGTTTTTGTTGCACGGCTACCTCATACATCTGGCGGCTATATGACGGGCATTAGAAGAAGGGCATTAGAAAAAGCTCTACTACCATGCACTGTAGTAGTGGTGGTAGTTTTCACCAGGCTTTACGTGGTGCGTGGTACGGTGTATTTTATTATTATAATGCGGCGTTGTATGTGCAGGTGGAGAACCTTCATCTCCAGCTTCCGTTGCGTACGCATCAATCTATACATACCGGTGTCCAGTACCCCGGGGACACTGCACGACTATCTCGTCTAGTTGACGCGGAAGATACGTTAGATTTAAGACGTGGTCAAACGTTAGATTTAAGACGTGTCATAGGTTAGATTTAAGACGTGGTCAAACGTTAGATTTAAGACGTGGTCAAACGTTAGATTTAAGACGTGGTCAAACGTTAGATTTAAGACGTGGTCAAACGTTAGATTTAAGACGTGGTCAAACGTTAGATTTAAGACGTGGTCAAACGTTAGATTTAAGACGTGGTCAAACGTTAGATTTAAGACGTGGTCAAACGTTAGATTTAAGACGTGGTCAAACGTTAGATTTAAGACGTGGTCAAACGTTAGATTTAAGACGTGGTCAAACGTTAGATTTAAGACGTGGTCAAACGTTAGATTTAAGACGTGGTCAAACGTTAGATTTAAGACGTGGTCAAACGTTAGATTTAAGACGTGGTCAAACGTTAGATTTAAGACGTGGTCAAACGTTAGATTTAAGACGTGGTCAAACGTTAGATTTAAGACGTGGTCAAACGTTAGATTTAAGACGTGGTCAAACGTTAGATGAAACGTTGTTAAGTTTTAAGATGCGGACTCGTACATTAGATTTAAGATGCGGTCTCATACGTTAGATTTAAGATACGATCATATGTTAGATTTAAGATACGATCATATGTTAGATTTAAGATACGATCATATGTTAGATTTAAGATGTGGTCATACGCTAGATTTAAGATGGGGATTAAAATATTGTTGGTATTTTTAAGTTCGAACAATTGTATTCACATGATAAAAAAGAGCGATTGCTGGAGAGTTTCTTTCGCCGTTTCTTCTCTTCAGAACGCCATTTTGTTTCCGAAACGGTAGTAGTGTTTTCCTTCAAAAGTGACAATATGATACTATTTTTGAAAAATAAAAGATTGATTTGACATTTGCTTTAATTTGGTAATATAAACAAATTAAATACATAAATATAAAGTTTTATGATGAGGAGTGTAAATCATTATGATGAGGAGTGTAAATCATTATGCACGGATATCTAAACCATTATTCAAACTAAAAAATCCAAACGTTTAGTGATTATAAAATTAAATGAAGCGATGATAGCTCAGTGGTTGTGTGTACGACTTCGCGTCAAGGGACGTGAGTTCAAATCCAAGCACCTACAATGAGCTTGAGCTTTCTATGAAGGAAAACATCGTGAGGAAACCATAGCATGGTGGAGCTCCGAACCAATTCACGATAACATTGTAGTTTAGGTGACGTTTAGTTATGAGTGTTATATACTCTGGTCTAATGTTAACAATTAATTCTCCTGGACAAACAGATCGTTGTGATCTATCGCTCGAATGTATTCACATTTGAGGGCACTCTCAGGTAGATAACTTTTTCTATATACAAAAATAATACAAAAATTTCGTGTTAGGTTGTTTGTCCGCGATGAACTCCTAAACTACTAAACCGATTTTAATCAAATTTCGCACTCTGTGTGTAGTTTGATCCAACTTGAATTATACTTTTATCTTGATAAGTGATCATAACGCGATAGGTGATGTAGTCGACGTGATTGACTACTCGAAAAGGTAGAACAAGGTTAGGATACTTTTTATATTGATAAGTGAGCGTAACGCGATAGAAGACGCTGTAGTCAATGTGATTGACTACTCGAAAAGGTAGAACAAGGTTAGGATACTTTTTATATTGATAAGTGAGCGTAACGCGATAGAAGACGCTGTAGTCAATGTGATTGACTACTCGAAAAGGTAGAACAAGGTTAGGATACTTTTTATATTGATAAGTGAGCGTAACGCGATAGAAGACGCTGTAGTCAATGTGATTGACTACTCGAAAAGGCAGAATAAGGTTTTTTTAATAGTTAAGGTTTAGCGTTATTGCTATAATCTCATCTGATCTTAAGATACGATACAGTCCAAGTTGATAGACACGCCAAATCTGTGGAGCAACTGGCTCTCAAGTGCAAGTTCAAGCTCATGGTAAGTAGATTCGAACTCACGTCTGCCAGGTCAGCTAGTTGCTGCATATAAAAACTATAAAACATTTATAAATTACTAGCTGATCCGCGTATAAAATAACTTCATAGCTATTCCTCATCAGGTTATTTAGTGGCTCGTAGTACTTACTTTATATTTATTTTACAGTGTAGTCTTTTGGTATATTTGTTCGCCACGGTAAAGTGAGATCAATCAATTTCATCCGGCCATATTTTGTTAAATAATCACAATAGAGTGTGCACATATTAAAGACTATGTTTTTACCAGTCAACAGAGTACATCCAGCAAAATCTTTACCTTTATTAACAAATTTGATGTGGTGGCGCAGGGAATTCCCGCTAATATAAAAATTCTGTGGAATAGTTCAGTACGTAATTCTGGTGACTAACTGTGTCGACTGATTTATAGAATAATAACTAACCTCGAAGAAAATTCTGTATAGTTGCATTGGAATTGATAATTATATTTCCTGAATTGTAGCGATTATTTACCTTGTCATTGAATTGTCCTTTACAGTATGAGTTGCGGCAAATGACGTCTTTTGAATACAATTATTGTATTTATTAAAGTTGGCCAAGAGTTGGTTAGAATTACTTCCCATATCATAAACTAATAAGCGTAATAAATCTAGTTGTGGGACCAATTGTGGTAATTTTACTTTTCAACCTGCACAATACAATCCGAATTCATTTTATTGTCAGTAATTCTTGAACGCAATACGGACATAGCAATACGACAATTCTTAATATCTGTCGCATGCTGGGCATCAGCTCGGTTAACACGTAAAGTGGCTCGTCGCATATTTGAAATATCAAAAGTAATTCCTTTACTCGTTATTACATAGCTTGAAAATAAAACTAATGTACCACTCGCCACACTGAAATATAACGCCATTTTCTAAAATGTACAAAGGTATATATTTTTTTATAACTAATTAGTTTGTATTCGTTTTGGTTTTTAATTTTTCTGCAATTATATATTTGTTTCCTTAACAAACGTCCTAAAAAGTATTATAACACTTTTAAAACATATATGAATGGAATCGGTTTAGTAGTTTGTGCGTTTTAGCGAGACTAACTGACGATCATTCATTTTTATATATACATAGATACCTCGGTCTTCTGTTTCATTTATTCTCACACTTTTCATATTATGATAATTGAAAAAATATTTGCAAAACAGTCATGTAGACTGCTGACAGAAATGAACACTTAAAACTATAAACGAACAGTTGTTATTTTTGGATATTTAAATTCATTGTTTGATATTAAATTAAAACTTGTAAATCAAAACTGTTTACTGCGCAATCAGTTATAACAATAATAACAGATATAGTGTTATCGTTGACACGTCACATGACCATATCGTTGACGACTTACATGAATTTACTCCATATCTAAACACTCCTATAGAAGTTTTGCACTTCAAAAATGGTCTTTTTTTAATTTTGTATTAACCATGTCCTCACAATTATGATCACGATAAAAAATTTTTGTATAAACCATGTCCTCACAATTATGAACACGATAAAAAAAGAATTATCCGATTTGGTGCAGTCGTTCAAAAGTACATTTCGCCGATTCATATTTTATATTTACAGATTTTTTAATGCACCGCTCAAATTCTTTAATTTTTTCCTTCGTATGAACCATCTCCTGACACTACAAAAAATAATTAGTGAAATCGTTCCATCCGTTCACGCGTGATGAGATGACCGGAGGAAATAAAGATACCTTTATATATATGGATTACATGAGGCTCGTATGTATTTTTCAAATATTTAAAGATTCGGTAGACGTCTCATATTTTTCGGCAATTAATAATTCTGTGCCATCTATCGGCTAACTTAGGAGTCTTTTTTTTCATATCATATATATTTATAAATATATTTAGTTAAAGATCCGTTAGATATCCCTTTTTTCAGCATTCATAATTTGTATGTCATCTATCGGCTAATTATGCAGTTTGTTCATTACATTTAAGTGTTGAAAAAATAAATCTGAATTGGTAGAAAAATGAAAGTATATAACGATAGAAAAAATAGAAATAAACAAATATATACTTGTATATGTTCAGTGTAATGTTCAAAAATAGGTTATGTTATAGCTATAAAACAAAAAATGTTTTATCAAAATTCGTGCAGCGCATCGTGTAGTACAACTTTTTTACTTTTATCTCGTATCCCGCAGGAACCCTATCGTTTTACGGAACAAAAAGTATCCTTAATGTTGATCCCTAAAATTAGCTTCCATTCTGCCAAATTTTATTGAAATTCTAAAGAATATATTTTTCGCCTGTTTCGATATCAAAGTTGACACTCCAACTAAAATTAAGTAAAAATGTTGAATGTAAAGATTTTCTACCATTATAGTTTTATTATGTATATTATAATTATATGTATAGATTTATAATTGCATTGCAGAAGTCTACAATACAAAAAAATATATTTTAAACATTTAATAAATATGATCTTTAAAAGGTAGTGTGTTAACTTACCAAACAGAACGCTGATGTGAAATGGTTGCAGTTGTTATTCATTAGATGATACCTGGGAATTATAATATTGATCAGTAACTAGTAACCAGCAAAAAAAGTAGAGTGGTAACACAAAAACCTTTTTAAGTCAAAATACTTTATTTCTCTTTTTCACGGAATATGTACAGCGTTATGGCCACAATCACACCTGATGTTAAATGAGGATGTGACTCAAGATGGCAGATGGTAACACACTCCACCTAGTACTACTATTGTTAGTGGACTGGCTCTCAAGTGAACCAGCCGGAACACATATATAGGTATTTACCGGCAGATTTTCAACTTGAGAGTGGTAGCTAGCCAGTCAGACATTAGAAAAATTCCAACCACTTCAGGTTTCAGATTCATGCAGGGAATGTAAGAAGCAATTGCATAATCGATTTATGAATAACTAACCTGTCACCTCGAAACTGTTTCCCCAGCTCGGTGACAAGCCGCCTCACTTCTTCTTCGCTGAAGTCTGTGTATCCTATGTGTACACTCTGCCTGTCGAATCAAATACAACCCTTAAATATATAAATACATACAGTATTTTATCACATCGTATTTATGTAGCGTGGGTAGCCCCCCCCCCCCCCCCCCCACAAAGTGGACCGACGACCTGGTGAAGGTCGCGGGAATCCGCCGGATGCGGGTGGAACAAGACCGGTCGTCATGGAGATCTTTGGGAGAGACCTATGTCCAGCTGTGGACGTCTTTCGGTTGAACGGATGGATGGAGCATATTTTAGATCGAGATTAACAAATTTATTTCAAGTAATACACATGAGTGGAATATAATTGTGTTTTTATGTTGCGCAACAAAGTGACTGCACTGGACCTAATGTGTACAGTACAATCGAAATCAGCGGCTTCGACAATGAACAGAATTTCATTGCTAGTCACCGCTGTCATGCTGGCCTGCTTAAGTATCTCTCCACGCCTCTATTGAAAGACCTAACATCATAGGAAGGGGGGAATACGCTGATAAGAATACGGTTCTAAAACTTCTCGGTGCGACATTACTGTACGAAAATTCTTTGATTTTTGTTGTTGTGTCGCCGTGAAACTGTGACACAAAATACAACACCAGCGTGGTTCTGTTGTGGAATGTAGGCGTGGACATCGAGAACTAGACGTTTAGGTACTTTCTTTATTTGGTTAATGTTAGGTGGAGTTTTAAAGTGGCGCCAGTGGTAGACTAGTTGAGAGGGAATCGTTTGTCTTGGTAGATACCTGAATCGAAACTGTTCTCCGAGTTCTCTCTCGTCGCGTGGCGTGATCTCGAACACGCCGGTGAAGGCGTACGGATGTCCCCCGTACGCCCACTCGGAACCGTGGACTTGTACTCCACTGTGGAACACTCCCACACCCGCCCCCGCAGTATACCTATCGATACATACATCTATACATATAATAAAACAGTAACTGAACCAAATCTCTACATCCTTCGTATCATTACTAATAATATCAATGCGAAAGTTGACTTAGTTTGTTACGCTTTTATGTCTAAACCGCCGAATCGATCATGATGAATTTTTATATATAGATAGATGGAAACCTGGAGATGGTGATACGGTGCTTTTATCGCGAAAAAAAAGCAATAAAGTCTGGTAAAGAGAGGGATAAACTTTGTATGAATTTTTTTATCTCATCAACCGATTGTATTGTAACTTAAGAGAATAACTGCTTATCATTAATAATAAACGTATGCATATTTGTTTTTCAAACTACTTTTAAAATAGCTATTAAGTTATAAAGGTAATGTAGAAAATCGTATTCTAAAATTTGACAGGAAGGCAGTTGATGGATAGTATATATTAGTAACATAGAATTTTCGAAAGTTTATATCTAAAAGAAAGAACATTTATTTAAATGCTATACAATGCACACAGCGTAAGTACACAAATACAGTCTTACAAACTAAAATGATCATACAACATCAAAAAGGAATCCAAGCTCAGCATATGCTATGGCAAAACTGCTATAGCGTTGGTTTTTAGATGGACCTGGAGCTTATTTTAATTACATCAATATTCGTACCCTTGGATCAAAAGGAGTGGATAGTTGTTTTACAACGAAAGCTGTTAGTTAATGAAAGTGGTGATAAATATGCAGGTGATAAGGTAAATAAGAGTAAAGTTTTCGGAATGCACATTTTATACGAATAAAATATAGTAATTAAAACAGTTCAGTAAGTAGATTAAGTCAGTAAAAATGAAAAATAAAAGTATTATTTAAAAATATGATCTACTGTGGCTTAGTAGTAAATTAAGCACGTATCCCATATAATTACATACACACTATTTACACATATGTAATTTTATTTACATATTTAAATGTTGAGCTCATTTAAATATTACATTTTCTTAATTAATTAAATTTTTCTTGTGCTTCTTTTATATTTACATTACTTATAGTAACTATTATGTTTGATAACAGTATCGCTTGTTAGCTGGAAGAAAAATTCTTGTGGCCTTAACCTCGCTAATGTACGAACTAAAAAGTGCAATAAAGTGTTCATTCATTCATATATATTGAAAAGAATTTCTCACCAATTGGTCCAGTACATATCGTATACGTTGAGAACGACCGCCGCCTGTCCGGGCCGCGGCGCCTGGGACTCCGGCCTTCGAGATAGCAGCGACATGCAGGACGGGAACATTGTGCAGATGCCACAAGACTGTATAAACAAACTTATATTATCGAGTGCTGTTCCACGTTTTAAAGGTTATCCATTTATTACATGAAGTGATATTGGCGATTTTTCGACTTAATCTCTCCTTCTGGTGAGATGTCATGAAATTTTACTAGACCACCTACCCTCTCCTCTATTCTCACGTGAGATTTTTTAAAATGCATACGTTTAATCTAAATAGGTTAATCTGTGTTTGATCGCGTTGGGTGTACTAAAAAAAACACATTAATTTCTTGTCATAATAATGCTTATTTTTATCAAAACATTTTTTTTTTTTCAGTGTAACCCAGTTTTCTCGCAAATTTGCACCGTATTTTGTCGGAAAAAAGAATTGTGATATCTACCAAGGTTCCCCTCTCCCTCAAGTGAGATTGGGTGAGCTCCGGCTCGACCGCCTCCCCGTCGCACCAAACGCCTCACGTAATTAATGGATACCAACTAACAAATTGGAAACTCAATTAAATCGAGAAATTTTGTCTTTAGGCATTCCTGTAGTTGAATATTGAAGAAAAGCGATGTTTATACATGCATATTATGTTACATAAAAAAAAACGGTGTTTGCGGTTGCACTTCTCTGATACGGTTCGACCAATTTTTTTATGTAAACTTGGTTGGTATGACAACCAAAAGTAAAGTAAACCGTAAAGTATATTTCATGCCGCTAGATGATTAATGGGGTAAGTTAGAAAAAGTTAAAGTAAGTTGGAAGGTTGTTTAGGATTGACTATAGCTGATAAGCTCTATATTTTTGTAACATTTTGATTATGGTGTTACAATAATATATTGAAATCGGTCAAGCCGTTTTTGAGTTTTTGCGAGACTATCGAATAGTTATTGCAGGTAATACGAGGTTTACCGGTTCAGCTAGTATAATACATAATGCTAGGTGTTTATTACAAGACTAGAAGTAATAGAGCGACCACTACTTTTGTCAAGAAAATATTTTTTTTTTATTAAGTATTAAATATATTAAAGGAAATAAATGTAAACGTCATTAATAACGACATTATCTTTAAGGCCACAAAACGACCATCTGCAAGGATGGACTTATAGTCCTGTCAAACAAGATCTTTTTTTGTTATCTTCAAAGAAGATCCGAAATTCAATATTTGGAAACTTTGCATTTTTGATATAACGTAGTTTTAATTATCAAAAAATATGTACTTTAGGTTCTGTAGTGGATAGTAGTTTTGTGAAAATTAATTTTATAGGTATTGAAATTTCAATTTGAAAATTTCAAAAAGTTGTATATATATTTTTAACGAATAAATTACAGATTTATTCATATTCATATTTATTTATAATTATAGATATTATCTATAAAAGTAATAATGGATTTTTTAATCAATTTAGGTAATATTAAAAATAAAAGTAATAATTAAAATTTGTCATTTTTTTCTATTATATACGATTTTTTTTAATTTGCGTTTTTCCTTTAAACTTAAAAGCTACCTAACTTGGTTATTTTTTATCGAAGGAAAAAAGTTATAGGACCTTGTTTATGTATATAATTTTAAGCTTTACATATTTTTGGTACATCTTTTTTACCGTTTTCGAGTAATTGCGAAAAAATATTTTCGATAATTTTTTTCAAAACCTGTCAAGGGTTACAGAAACTTAAACTTTTAAAACCTGTTTTTGTATCATTTAAAGTACATTATATCAAAAATCCAAAGTTGAGTGTCGACATTTTTGATTTCTAATAATATTTGACTAGGCTATTAATCTCCATTCCGTTTAAGTGATCGTAACGTTCGCAAACAAGTAGAATGGGAAAACCGGTGTCGTGAGCGAGAGTGTAATGTAGTCTATAAGGTTATTTGATTGCAGATGGCAATCCGGATAATATCGAATCGGTATAAGAGCCAGATAAGCGAGTCTTGACTGTATATATAAACATGAAAGAAACATAAGAAAAATAAATCTTTACTAATATTACAAACGCGAAAGTGAGTTTGTTTGTTTGTTACGATTTCACCTCTTAACCACTGGATAGATTTTGATGAATTTTGGTTTAGAGATAGATGGGAACCTGGAGACGGTGATAGGCTAATTTATTTCCCGAAAAACTTCTAGGAAGTGGGGTAAAGAGAGAGATAAACTTTGAATGAATCTTTTTATTACATGATCCGATTTGTCTGACAAAATCAATATTACCACAAGCGAAGCCGCACGTAAAAACTTGTACGTTTAATAACTGTCTGGAACCACTAACTACTATGTTAATGAGGTTAACTATTTCAAGTGTTTGATTTTTATAAATACAACGCCTGTGAATGTGTTGCATCTCATGCCACCGGCTACGGGTTAAATAAAATATTGATTATAGAATTGCAATATCATAAAGCATTACAAACTTCGTAAAGTTACATTTCTTAGGAGTAAATTCATATTGTGTTTACATAAATGTATTTTATAATAGAGTGCAAAATTGATAAAAACAATTGAATTAAACATTTAACAAATTGAATAATAACAAAATCCTGGACCTGCCATAATTTTGTTAAATATATGCACAGAAGAAGAGCCGGTGCATATAATGCAATTTTATATATTTTAACTCAAATCATAAAAATATATTAACTTTTACTTTATTTCCACTATTAATAATAAAAATTGTCGTTAGTGTACAACAGTGAAGCTTATTATTTCATGTAGATAAAAAAGAGACGTTCCTTACATTATAAATAAGTTCATAAGAAATTTCTAAATTTACCCATTAAGCTGACATCAGTTGGCTATAAAATCTAGTCTATGAAAAAAGTGTAGCGAACAGTTTGACGACATTGACACAGACTATTTATTATAGAAATAAATTTTATACCGGGTCATCATTTCCGTTGCAGTAAGCAAATTTGTTAACAAGATAATACAACGAATCTACAAGAGACAATACATTTTCTAATTTAAGTGCAATATCATTCCCAGTGCAAGACGATATATGTACGACAGGGCATTTCAATTCCATGCATTACTTTCATATCAATTGTCAACCAATTATATGTATTAAGGTCAGTACTTCATAACAATAGTCGAAGTGGACAACTGCGAAATATACAATAATGCTGGACATTGAGGCAACAGTGTTATGAGACTTCGAAACCGCAAATCTATATTAACACTCTAAATATGGAAAAGTTTGTTTATTTGATATGCCTAATTTTAGGAATATCCAGTAGTATTTAAAATAATACTTTTCGATTTTATAGAGCAAATATTGAGGAAGGTTTTACCATCACGGAACCGCCAATAGGAACGAAGCTTTTTCAAAAAAAGGTAATAAAATGGTTAAAAATAATAAATAATTTTTAGTTACACGGGAATGAAGTCGCGGGAATAGATAGTTTGATATGAAAATGTCTACTAATTTGAGAAATTTGAATGAGACACAAGCAAATACCAAAATTGATTTAAAGTTTAACTTTTAAACGTATAATGATATATTTTTATATCAACATGATTTATTTATTTTTTTAATGTCTGTATAGAAAATAATATATTTAACCTTTACACATTTGACTATCTATTTGAATTAAATTAAAAATAGAAAATCATCATACATTGAAATGGTAAATTAATAATTAACCAATACATACGGGTATATAAAGGGCCATTTATAAATAACGTCACACGTTAAAGAGGGGGCGAAGTGTGACATAAAGTGCTCCTAAATTTCGTGACGTCACATTCCAAAATCGAATATAATTAAGCGTTTTAATTTAAAAAATATGTGACGTTATACTAGGGAGGAAGGTATCTCACAAATGTGACCAGCTAGAAGTGCGAAAGTTGTCCCTGGTCTTTGGCAACACGAAAGTTTACAATGCCGCCGTGGTTTGTTTGCGCATTACAAATAGGAAGTCCGTAATTAATAGGATTTTAAACACGTTAATAAAAAAAAGGAGAAAGGAATCTCACAAATGTGACCAGCTCTAACAAAGATGCGGGGAGGGGGAGTAAAATAATCACTAAATTTTTGTGTCGTAATTTACGGATGGACCCTAAATATCAGTTAGTATTGAATTTCATCTGAAAATATAGATAAACGAATGAAAGATTTAATATGATATTCATGATCATGGTACAATAATAATAAGAGACTATCAGCAAATCGAGAGAAAATATCAAATGTAGAGACAGAAAAACAAATGTATTATAATAATATAGACCTCTCGATCTGTTCACTGTATTACCATTTGACAGATAAGCTAACAAATACACAAAGGGCATATTTATGGAACGTGCGTCACAACGTAATGGAGGATTACCTACTTATCTTGTTACAAATTAACTTTCGGATTATCATTGAATCAATAACTCAGTGCGGTGCCGCCTTTGAGCTCTTTAACCGGCCATTTTTTATAAGTTCAGCATTATGGCCACAATCTCACCTGCTATTTATTGACGATGTAGCCCAAGATACTGAACAGACTAAGCGTAGTGGAGGGACTTGCTCTCAAATGTACCTGCCGGAACACACCTACAAGTATTTCGCGCTAGATTGTCAATTTGAGGGTAGTAGATAGCTGGCTATTAACTCTATTACTCGATTTAACTACTAATTACTATATAATATTATAAATGCGAAAGTGAGTTTCTTTGTTTGTTACGCTTTCACGCCTAAACCGCTGAACCAATCATGATAAATTTTGGTATATAGATAGGTGGAACCCTGGAGACGGTGATAGGCTACTTTTTCTCGTGAAAACTTTATTGGACGTGGAGTAAACAAAGAAATAAACTACGTATGTAACTTTTTATTTCGCCGTCCGATTTATTTGATAGAATCAATATTAATGCGAACGAAGCGGCATATAAACGTAATATAAAATACATCTGGAAACCCCTTTCAACTTTAGTATAAGCTGACGCCCATATTGATAGGAATTATTAACGATATATGGTGATGTATCGACAAGTATCGAGATTTGATTGACACACTTTCATAACCCCGTTGGGAATGGAAACCGTCAGACTGATGACCGTGTGATTTTTCACGAGTGTCAGTGAACTCTGAATTCGAATCCAATACAATATACATATTAAGACGGATGTATTAGCTTCATAGATATTTAGATAACTTTCCAATACAGCTTAGCTCCTATTGGTGGTACCGTTATGTCAAATAGCCTAAAGCCTTTCTCAAGTATCAATCTATCAAATACAAAAATATACTTTGAAATCCGACTGGTAGTTCCTAATATTAACGCGATCAAACAAACAAACAAATCAAATATTTCCGCTTTATAATATTAACATAGATTACACAAAAACAATTAGATACGACCGAAAATTATAATTGAAGCCATCAGGGCTCAGTTGATACTAGGTATGGACGTCGCGTGAATGGGCGCGAGATCGAATATTTGCAATGACGCTTAATGGAAACATCGTAATAAAGCCATAGTATGTTAATAGAGCCTTTTTATAATGCCCAACAGACTAACTACCACCCTTAAGTTAAAAATATGCCGCGTAATACTAATAAGTGTATTCTGGTAGTTCAACTTGAGAGTCAGTCCCTCCACTAAGCTTAGTGTGTCTACCATCTTGAGCCACATCGTTACTTAACATCAGACGAGATTGTGGCCATAACGCTAAACCTATATTAAAAAAATTGAACAAAATGTTTTTTTTTCATCCCGGTATTTTTACGACACAGAAAAGTAAATTTTCATTTTATCAAAATCCACATTAATTACCATTTAACATATACATTATTACAGGAAAACGTATTTAACTTTTTGTAGTCTCAATATATTATTATATCCATATATTATCCTTGTAAATAGTTACACATTTTACCTAATGTAAGTAAATCTGAACCAGAGGCAGTTAGACCCTGAGAAGGTGCTCATGAAAGTTAAAAGTACCACCGGTTCGTAAAATAACCCAGTCATCGAGAAGTACCGGCAAGCAACTTGATCTCTTTAGGTTTATTTTTTAAAATATCTTTTTAATGTGTGCATTCACAGTAGTTATTAGACAGAGAGGGATGTTAATTCCAGATATCACCATCGTTCACATATTGATCCATCCTTATTAACTGATACGAGTTGACAATGACAATTATAAAACTTTGAAAAACAAATTATTAACAGCAGTCTGTGATATCAGAAGTATTGATTAAGTAATAAATATTTCAGTAGTTTTAAAATTACTTTACCCTTAACGGACTTAATGACTATAGAAAAACACAAGCTTGTAACATCATATTTTTACTATTTGTGTTTGAAGCGATAATAACTTAGTTGGTAGGGTGTAAGGACGTCGCGTTAAGGAACTTGAGTTCGAATCCACTTGCAATCAGCTCGAGCTTTCAGTGAAAAAAAATCGTCGTGTTGAAACTATAACATGGTGGTAAGGCTTTTAGTTATGGCCGCTTGGCTAGCTACCACCCTTAAGTTGGAGTATCCACCAACATCTGCCACATCGCCTGTTAGAAACAGGTAAGATTCCAACATAACGCTAAGCCTTAAATATAAAAAAGCCACGTTTAATTTTGTTCTATACAAATAATGTAAATTTTATACGACATTGATTGTGAAAGAAGCTTTGAACTGGTTACCTAAATCAAGGCGATTTGCGTGTCCTGTCGAAATGTTTTCTTGGCATGTAAGGTTAAAAGAAAATATACTTCCAAATTAATATTAACTTCTAAGTTGAAACTTTGATACATTAAAGTTAGTTCCTCACGCGCGACATTCGCTGATCTATTAGGACTCCATTTTGATGTTTACGTAATAGTTGAATGTCCCCTTAACCTTTTTTGTTTTACGCTAATGGGATACCCTCAAATACTAATTACCTATGACAAATATTTAATCAGCGACAGTACATGAAATTCATTTGAGCATAAATAATAAACATATCAGACGTAGTAATGACCTAGCTAGAACAACACTCGACATGAGAAACAGCATATGGTTGAAGAAATTCTGTCCGTGACCCCACAAGGCCAATGCTATATATCTATTAGTCGAAAACGGAAAACATTATCGATATATGAAGAGATTATAATATATTAAATATATATTGATAAATTTATCGTTACATATTCTACTTTTACATTTGAAAAATCCAATAATTATAAGTAACTATGTACGAAAGGTCGATTTGGAGTGACACGAAGATATGAACGCACACACATGGACACGCGCACGCATTCACACAGTCTCGACTCTCTATCTCTAATGTGCTTACAAATGGAGAGCCAGTAAGTCCATTTATAATATATTATATGTGCAAAGATTAATAATAATAAGGGGGGTCTGCTAGTAAAACGTTATGTTATTTTACTTTTATTTTATATTACGTTATTTATTTTATTTTAGGAGTTTATTAGTAGAAAGAGGTAGGACCATAATTATGACTTTTAGGTAGTAATGGAGACTTGAATGTTACGTAACGTTTGATGTCTGTGGTGGTATAAAAAAATGTTGCGTGTTACGTAGGGTTGGTCAAAACTCTTAAAAACTTGCGTTACTTGATACTTGTTAGGCCCCTTTAGCATTATGGCTACAATCAGACTTGATGTTAAAAGGCTCAAGATAGTACAACTGCAGAATCAAACCTATAGGTATTTGTCGACAGATCTTCAACTTGAGTGTGATAGCTAGCTAGGTGGGCATTAGAACAATACCCTAATAATACAACGCACTTAGAGACATTGATTATAATATCAGTTTATATATTTATATTACATTATAGACAATGTTAGGTAAACAATGTTGATTCAAATAGTAGTTATTTAATATGAAAATGTAGTCAATTAACTATCCATTAGGTAACGCAATTTGTATTTGTTTCTTGTCAACTATGCATGCAGAAGAACTGAGCAACATATATCCTAACAATTCTTCTATATGAACCTGAAGCAAGCCCAAGGGATTGATGACCTAGACCAGTAACATTTGATGAAGAATGTTAAAGAAAGCCGCGCCAAAATGGAATAACGCTAGGCAAAGAATAAGGAGAATGATTAAAACTAGGGATGTTAAAGACCTTTGACTACGATTCCGAAAGGTCGGAACCTCTGATTGTATTTACACCTCGGACTCCGACTTCAACTTCGATACTTTTGTATCAGAGGTTATAACGGAGACCGCAACAGAACAAGTGACTGCGACTAGAATAAGTGCGTACAAAATTTTCCTATTATTATTCTATTTATTTTATTATTCTATTCTATTCCATTATCCAATGGTTTCGTCTTAGTAAAAATAATAAAATTTCATTAACGATTCTCTGGACAATAAGTTCAAGGTCTATGTCAAGTAAGTTTTTGTTACCAATAGGTTATTGTGGGGTGGATCGATAATAGAATGATAGTGTTGTTTGGGATTTACGTACTCATTCTCACTACAACAAGTCAAATAAAACATATATTCTTATCTGTAAACACATAAATACAGTAACATTAAAATTCCGATTCAGTTTTTACTGACTGTTTTTAATTCTGTTCAAATCGATAGTCCCTACTATTTTGACTAATGTGGCATTTATTGCACACCTCATAAGCAAAGCGTTGAGGTGGGTAACTACTGTCACTTACAGCAAAACAACTGATTTTTCAAACTTAAAATGTCTCTATTTATCATATATTGCACTTGTAAAATAATATATACACACATATCAAGAAAATAAAAACTATTTTTAACACTCATGATATCTTTATGTTATTTTTGTTATTTAAACTAGTTAAAAAACTGTTTATAAAAGTTCTGTCTTGGACGTCTGTGTGTCTGTATGTGCGGATCCTGTATGTTATCACGATCTACTACCGAACTACCGAACTACCGAAATACTTTACTAATCGAGATTTTTGTTTCTTACGCTACAGTATACAGGAATAGAACCCTATTACTTTTCACGGTCTGATTCGATGTGGTTTAATTGTTATTAAATAAACAAAAAAATTGACATTATGAGGCGTGCACTATGGGATTTTCCAAACTTTTTTTTAATAAGAACGGGATGCTTGCGAAATTTTATAATAATTTGTTTTATGAAAATGTGAAAAAAGATCATCAAAGCCCGTCGTTTGTAATTGTATTGAATGAAATGATTTATCTATTTATCTTGGATTTTAATCTTTTTTTCTAACTAATAGAATAATCATGAAAGAATGTCTTAGGCTATATAACATCACGCTTAAACTAATAGGAGCAAAGTAGTATTGATAAAAGTGACAAACAATGGAAAATAAAATATTCTTTCTGTTGGGTTTCTTGTGACCGTTGCCTCAATAGTTAAGTTTACAAGAAAATAATGTATGAGAGAAATATTTATCTCAAAAAGATCTAAAAAAAAAATCCGCGATCTATTTTTGCTGGTTTACCTACAATAACCATTTTCCTTCCAAATTATAACTTCATTTGCAAAGTTTTGTTACAGCTCAAAAATTTTTTTTATTTCAGAATGTAAGTACTTAAATAATTTTTAGTTCCACAAGAATGAAGTCGCCGGCACAGCTGCTATACATAAGTCGCAATAAGGTATTTTTTGATGAAAGATATAAAATATTAAAAAGAGATATATGAGCATTACTAAGCATGGCATATTAATCCTTTAGATAAAAATTACTTCATCATCAAATGACTTTAATTATGAAGCGATGATAGCTCAGTGGTAGTCTGCACGACTTCGCGTCAAGGGACGTGGGTTCGAATCCAAGCACCTACAATGAGCGTGAGCTTTCGGTGAAGGAAAACATCGTGAGGAAACCATAGCATGGTGGTAGGGCTTTTTCTAATGCCTGCCTGGGTAGCTACCACCCTCAAGTTGTAAACCTGCCGCCAAATACCGATAGGTGTATTCCGGCAGCAGCACTTGAGAGCCAGTTCCTCCACAGGTTTAGCGTGTCTACCAACTTGGGCCGTATCGTCACTTAAGATCAGGTGAGATTATGGCTATAACGCTAAACCTTAAGTTTAAAAAAAAAGAATAAACATCGCCTCTAATAGCATGCTATATGAATATGATTCAGGTTATATTTTAGAGTAGATTGTCAAGTATATTGATGATGTAAAATCTGATGAACAAGTAAGATTGCTTTAAGATGGAGGAAGTAGGCTCCTCAAAATACCAATTCTATGTAGATGAAGACGTAGGCACCAGATAGTATATTTGTTAACTACCCGACTAATCATCATGAAATTTTGCATACGCATTGGCAGTGGTACAGAACAGGACACAGGTCACTTTTTATTTAGGAAAAAAGGACTTAAATTATTTTAAGTTTTATGTAACCGAAGTCATGAGCAGAACTAGTTAATATTATAAAGCGAAAATGTTTCGTTTGTTTGAAAGCTCTAATTTTAGGAACTACCAGCCGCATTTCAAAAAATATTTCTGCATCTGATATAGTAACCATTGAGGTAGACTTTAAGCTATTTACATCATACCACTTCACATTTACATACCAATAGGAGCATAGCTGTATCAAAAAATCTTAAAGAAATGCGCAAAAATTTGAAAGATAATCTTTAGTACCAATTATCACTGAATATGTGCGTGAATCAAAAAGAGGCCGAAATTTATGGCCGTTCAGGAAAATAACTAAAATTAAACATATTTATTACAGTTAAATATAGTTTAAAAACCACTAACCAAATTAAATACGTCACTTATTATACTTGAATTGTGAGTAACATACAGCTGCCATTTGATAGTATTCCCCCGACAACATTCCAGAGGCGATTCAAGCAATGTTTTCCTTTACAGGAACTGCGTTGCCTGATAATAGTGCTATTTATATTTATATTTCTCAGAAGTGGCGTGCATTTTTCAAATATTATAAATCTAGCCGCAATTGTATAAATCCAAATCTAAAATACTCAATTTAGATCATAACAAAATATGTACGTAGTCACAGTACAAATAGAAACGGTGTGTACTTAAGATCACATGATAGAAATGACACATCACTATATTTTAGCATGGTGATAGGCCACCTGGCTAACTATCACCCTCAAGTTAAATATATGTCGCCACATACCTATAGGTGTGTTCCAATTCCTCCAACGGGCAAAAAGTATTAAATAATTCTCAGTTCCTCGTGAACGCAATCTCGGGCACACCTATTATTATATAATAAAGAACAAAATAACATAAGCCTATGAATAAAAAAATAATACACTACATCACGGTCAAACAAAAAATTTTAATATTTTTCTATGCACTTTCTATTTACCTTTCTTATAACTTTCTGCTTAGTCCAACAATAACAAAAACTTTAAGTGTAAGCACACAAGTGATATAGGTAACTACAATACGTGTACAATTCTGTCTAAAATACTTGTCGAGGATGATATCTAGCTACGCCATTCGGTTTTTGTAAGTACAATCAAGCACAATCGTGTTTTAAACTTTTTTTCTTATAGTTAAGGTTTATCTTTATGGCCAAAATCTCACCCAATGTTAAGTGACGATGTGGCCTAAGGCGGAGGTCACGTTAAGTCTAGTGTAGGGACTGGTTGTCAAGTACAACTACCAGAACACACCAAAAGCGGGCAATAGAATAAACCCTACCAGGCTATGGTTCCATCATGCTGTTTCATTTTAAATTAACGACCTTTTGCAGCTTATTTCCATCTATCTCTTACAACAGGTTAAGATAATAAAAACATAATGCGAAATTATCTAACAAGTTTTTAAATTTGATAATCTATTTTTATATATAAAAAGTTTTGTGGACGACTGTTAATGATTGAGTAACTTGTAAACAAGTTGACTAATAAAAATAAAATACGTGTAGGATATTTCACAAACAAAATTTCTTACATCGGGCCATGGATCATAGCTATTGCATGATACGATAGATGGCACCGTGGTGGGTTTTTTAGCTACCGAGTCGTGGATTTTTTTACTACTTAATCTAACGAGAGTGGTAGAACAACGTCTGCCGGGCCAATGAATATAATAAATAGTACCTGTGTGACCGAGTCTCGCTCGGTATATTTGAAATTTATTTTTAATTCATAAAGTAATCTAGATACGAATTACATCTTTGTTAAAGAGGCAGTTTCTGAGATACGCGAAATCTGTATACATATACAAGAATTGCTCACTTTATAGTGTCGAATACAGAACACTGACAGTATACTAATCTATGACGTCATTAGTTTCTATAATGATCGCATTAAATATTACAACATATTGACAAGACAGACATTAATTTTTATGACGATCTTATATGAAAAGGTATGTTGTGACGTTAGTTAATATTGATACAGCCGACGCAATAATTTCCACTTATATACTAGAACTACGTGTGTCCGTGACTTTATTCGCCTAGAACTAAAAGTGAAGAGATGATGACTCAGTTGGTAATGAGTCTCCGCGTCAAAGGACGTGAGGCCGAATCTCTGCAATTCACCTGAGCTTTCGGTCAAGTGAAACATTGTGATTAAACTAAAGCATGGTGGTAGAGTTTTTCTTAATGCCCACCTAGTTAGCTACAGCCCTTAAGTTCACAATATGCTACTAAATACCTATAGGTGTGTTCCGGCAGTTGTAATTGAGAATCAATTCTTCCACTAGGCTTAGCGTATCCGCCATCTTGGCCAACATCGTCACTAAATATCAGGTTTGTGGGTATAAAAACCTTCAAAGTATTTTAAAAAAAATCACAAATGTATTACCGACTGTACGTGATATGCAAAAACGCTACAAATGTGTTTGAAATGTTAATTTTCTTCTACCGGTTGACATTAAACTTTTAAACTATAATAAATGATCGCGGTAAAAATACATAAGTCGTTCTATTTTAATATTTCCTTATTTCAAAGAAAACTTGTTTAAGTATTTTCATAAGAAATAAATAAGTGATCAAACGTTTCTAGTTTTAGTACAAGTAAAAACTTCGTGGTCCCGTCACCGATACGCTTGCGTTACGTGTTACAATACTAAGAATTTAATGTTGAAGATTAAGTTCATTGAAGTTAATTTGCATTAAACGAAAATGTATATAGTTGTTCGAAATACCGAAACGTAAGAAAAGGAGTTTAATGTTCATAATTTATTAGAAACATAATAAAATATAAAATACTTCGATCGATAGTACTCGATAACAACCAACTTTTTTTATTCATATTGACTTTTTTTGTTAACGTGGTGTTCAAAATTCTATTCTGTACTCACAGACTTCCTCATTACATCGCGTAAAATCATTCGAAAAATCACAACTTAGTGATGCTTTACGTCACAAAAAGCAACTACAGTCCATATTTCATGTACCTAGCTTTAGTAGTATCGGCTGTGCGTTAAAAAGTCAGTTAACCGACGTATTTATATACATGAATATATGGAGATTACAGTATTTTTGAATGGACCTTGACCATCGTGTATATGGTGACAAATTAATCAAAATGTCTCTATCGCTTTATCGCGTTTTGAGCTCAGTTAGTGTAATTCAACTGCCGTAGAATTGCGAACACCAACACCGGATTGTCAAGATATCAATTGTCACTGTATTTTCTGAATTTAAACTGTGATTACCAACAGAGTGTATGTTTCTTTGACATGTGACATTAAAAAAAATTTATAAGTTACGTTGCGGAATCTTCCATACAGTGGTATATATTTTGATACATGCATTTGCGTTGCACCTATTTCTGTTGTATAATACTGGTGGTGTTGTGGATAATGTACAAAACTCTATATGAAACATGAATTACTTTCGCAATTATAAAATCACTTTGGATTTCTTGAGCAAAGCTGGGGACTATTTTACATCAAGCTACAACCCTTTGAAGTTGAGCACTTGGTCAGGGGAAAAATAGATGGATACTTTTAGAGTATATCGCATTCAAACGGACATTGTTTTACAATATGCAGTAATGGTAAAGTGTGTAGACGCTGAAGCACTTTCTCAAAAGTAATTTTCATAGTCCTATAGTAGGATAGTATAAACAGGTAGAACAAATAGGATAAAAACAAAGTGTGTGGTGTCAGCTCCGACACACGACTGGGGTTTACTGTTTAATGTTTACTATTATTATGTAAAAAGAGGGTAATGAAAGCATTTGTAAAATTATCAAGCAATAGGGTAAATATAAATGTATTTATAATACTAGCTGTGCCCGTGACTCTGTTCGCTCGGAACTTAAATCCTGTGGCACGACGCAAATTATCGAGAATCACGAGGTAGAAAAAAAATTTATACATATACGCAATTGTTAAGTTAATTTACTATTAATAAATCAAAGCTTTAAAAGTGCGCGTGAAACCGCATGCACAGTGTATATGCTTAGAACTATGGTTCTGTTTAGGTCGGTTATCATAACTATGATATGCACTTAAACGAGCGTGTTCGGAAACCCTTTTATGATGTGAAAGATAATTCAACACATTTAGTGTTTTATAGTATTGTCGGGCCACACTTTTTTATCACCAATTTTCTATTAGTGTTATACCTACATATTTTTATCTTCTACCGGCACTGAAAGTGTGTAATAGTCCATACGAAGAATTTCATTTGATACTGGTTTCCGTCAACAATTTCTAAAATTTTGTAAGCAAGTGTGGATCACTTTAATACAACTTTCTAGAAAGATTATAAAGCGATCTACTGTCATTGTTTAAATTAATTTCTAACGAAAGCAATCCCTATAAAATACGTATACAGAGCAATAATTTTGAAGCGATGAGAGCTCAGTTGGTAGTGTGTACGGACGTCGCGTCAACGAACGCGAGTTCGAATCCAGTTATAATGAGCTTGAACTTTCGTTTAAATAAAACGTTGTAGCTAAACCATAGCATGACGGTAGATTTTTTTCTAATTCCCACCTAGTTAGCTACAACCCTTAAGTTCAAAATTTGCCTATAATACCTATAGGTGTATTGCGGCAGTTGCAGGTGAGATCCAGTCTCTCCACTGAGCTTGGTGTGTTTACCATCTCAGGCCACATCGTCACTTAACATCAGGTAATATTGTAGCTATAACGCAAAAGCTAGTAACTACTAAAAAAAGAAGCTTGAGGTAAAAAAATATAAATTAAAAAATAAAAGTAACAGATGACTAATAAATTTCTCGCTAAAAACTCCACCGTAGATATTAACGTCAATATACAAAGTAGAAAAACAAACAGATTATATATAAAAGATTGTTCATTCCGTTTTACGTATTTCGACACGAGGGATTAAAATATAAACGTTACTAAAAATAATCAGTTTAACGCACGCACATGCGTTTGTAAACGCGCACTTTATACCTATAATAAAGGGTACAAGCTAATTACATATTTTCATATTTTTTTTAATTCTGTTCACTGGGGTTCCATACAAATTCATATGAATAAAAGAGAGATATAACAGTACACCCACTTAAGTAACCGACCTGTTGCTGTTTTCTAGCAGTACAATTTGCTTGAAAAATCCCAATTTCAGACTGAAGCAAGTCCTACAATTCGGGGTATTTACTTTAAAAATACCAATTGTTGGACTGAAGCAGATTTCCTGAAACAATTTGGTGTACTTACTTTAAACAATACCAATTTTGGACTGAATTGAATTTGCTTTTATACCCTCAAATTACCTTGACTTTTACCAATTAGAAAGTACAACACAGTCTAGATACTACGGTGATCGTCGGTAATTAACTACAGAGGCAATTGTCACCGTCACCTTGGATATAGAAGAAGAGATGAAACACGCTGCTAGGTAAATATTATAGAGACTCGTTGGCACCAGATATCCCAAAACTGTATGCCCAATTTACTTAATATTTGACATGTTAACTCGACATAGTGACATTTAAAAGACTACACATTTTATAACTTTATCAAAGGTTCGGCTTGCATCTGGTAGATCGTGTCGCAAACGTGGATATTCGATGTCGCACCAAAGTAGAAGACGTGGGTAGACAGTTTTTTGTTATACTGATTATTTTAAAAGATTAACTGGACCCAGTATTAGTCTTCTCGATTGTGACATTCGAATCGTCATTAACAAATTCGTGCTTTTTTTTGGTGGGGAATTGCATATACACAATCCCTCTTTGATGGGGTGGGAGAGGTACGTGGGATGAATCGCCGCCGATGCCCACCAAAACCCCCGCTGTGTTCTATCACCTATTGGACCGAAGACCAAGGTCTGTATCCACATTGCATTCGTTCCTAGTGTATGTGCCAGGGATTGTGTAATGTGTAATGAATGTCGTTTTATCTGACTTAGATATCTAAGAAATTATAATTACATTTATGATATTCTACCAGGGGTTCCCAATCTTATTCAGTTCGCGGCGCACATACATGTTTATTATTTTGTCGCGGCGCCCTAATCTATCTTGCTGGTCGAAACAGATAGGTACAATGATACGAGAATGTTAAAAAGAAACGCTTCACGATGCCCTTCTTCACTCTCTACGGCGCACTAGGGCAAACATTAAAATTATTAAAATTAAATCAATTATTGCGCAGTAATTTTATCGCCTCGTATTTATGTTTTAATGCATATGCTACAATTTTAAAAGTATTATTGCCTATTAAATTAAATTGCAAAGATATGTATATCATATTCAGTGGTTCTCTAGTTACAGGCCCACGACCGATAAGAGTGCTTGTGGTATTTTTTGTTTTCCTAATTAACTATTATATATATAACTTTTTTATACATGAAATAATGTAAAAAAAATGTATAGTTATAGATTATAGGTTTAGCATTATGGCCGTCTCACCTGATGTAGAAAAAGCCCTGCCACCATGCAATAGTTTCATCACGATGTTTTCCTTCACCGTAAGCTCAAGCTCCATTGTAGGTGGGTTTGTACTCACGTCCCTTGTCCGTACACAACATCACTGTCAGTAGTAAGTTGCAGTCGCACTTGAAGCCAGTTCTTCAATTAGGCTTAGCGTTAGGTACTAGTCTTAGGAAAATTGTCGATAAAAACTGCTATTATCCTTACTAATATTATAAATACGAATTTTCAAATATATCGAATTTGTACTTTTTTTAATAGCAAATATTCATTGGACGTTTTGTAAAACTAAACAGCTCCTTGTTACGTGACAAATTGTTCAATAATTGAAGACTGTATGAACCTCGTGATAACTAATAAATCCAGTTCAATTATGATGTTAATTACTGCGTCACGACAATTATTATTATTTATCTACCTAATATTTTTTTTTTCTCTTTCTCCTCCCTCTGCAGACTCTACATATGCACCTTTTGTTAGTCAGTATTTATCATTTATGTTATTAAAAATTGATTTAAAAATGTTCGTACATATTTGCACATCTTAATCTAAAGCGTGAGCATTTTTAAATGAATTAACCTAGGTATTATACATTTAATATTAATTTAAGTATATATAGCTTATAGATAAATCTAAATCTATATATATCTAATCTAATCTATTAAGTGAACAATTAATGTATATATGAATATAAATTTCGTGTACCTCAGAAACGGACTAAACTAACTATTTGAATTAAAAGTTGTATTTAGACATTTATGTTTTTTTTTTGTTAAGGCCTTTACATATATCGGTATATTTAAAATCGTCATAATTTAAAATCATGAAAATCATTTCTATTAAAGTTTTTATTTACATTCGTATTTTTTTACTTAAATGAATACTACATACGTATCTAAAATCGTTAAATATGGATATTAAATAAATATATAAATAGTAATTAGATTTTTTAATAAATTCAATTTAAAAATACCGAGTTGATCTCGGTCACCCAGGTACTATCACATTGCATATAAAACCAATAATACCTTTTTCGATGCCATGGTTATGTTCACTTTCTTCTTCATTTCACTTTTAACACGAGCAATTAACACATAAATAAACCAAAACAAACACGCATAAATAATTCAATAGATAATTATTGACACTACCACATTACTGGAAAGCGCTAAGAATACTGCCTACAGTGGGTTTCGCTCGAGAAACTGCACGGCCAGTTTATTATGACCTATAATGTCGGCACACAATTAACCTCTTAATGAAACTCCAGGGGCGCAATTGTTCTGGACTATGTTATAATTTTATCACAAACATGAATTGTTAGGGTTCCTTCGCGTGACTAGGTACATGAAACCCAACCAATTCACTCGAATCGAAGATTAAATATTTGATTTTACTGAGATTATTTGTTATAGGAAGCCATACAAAATATAGGCTTTGTTTACTTTTATTCCACGATTATTTATTAATAGGAACATATGAAACGATATTGAAAAATTCCGGACCCAGCAAAACTTTGCCTTATATGTCAAAAATGGTAATTCGAGGTTTACGTAAATCATATATTCTTTGCATAAGTAATTTAATCACAACGCATTATAAAAAAAAAAAGGTACACCATAATCAAATAGTGTAGAATTAAATCGAATGAATGTAGACACGAATTCCCTCCAATCGGTCACCTGACGTTTTGTTGATATATTCATTCATAAAAAAACAAATGAAAATTTTTAGTACCAAACTAAGTACTACTAACTCAGGAGAGTTAATAAAGCTAAATATTTATTTAAGTACTTCATTAAATAATTATCAATATATGTAATATTTATTATTTTTTAAAGCAAGTTAAGTCGTATGAACGTAAGCGCGAGCGTCCACCAATCGGCCACAGCGCCTATATAGCTATATTCAATCATAACAAAACTATACGACAATTTGGAAAGAAATATTTATTTAAATCACATCAATAAATTAAATGGTCTTAATGAAACTAGACCTTTGTTTTACGTTATTTATTTTTATTAAAGTGCAAGTTTAATATGACTCGAGACTACGAATGTACACTAATACTATAAAATTGTAATCTTGTAATAAGCTCCAAACAACTGGACCGATTTGAAAAATTCTTTCACCATTAGAAAGCTACATTATCCCTGAGTCACATAAGTTTTATTTATTACTAGAAAATATTTAGGGATCCTCTACTAAAATTTCAGTTATTTAACACATGATGTATATAAACAAAAGACGCCCAGCCCGCTTCCAAATTCCTTGCCTCGTAACTTTATTATTTTTTTAGGACCTACTCCAGTAGGTCAATCCCATTCGCGATATTTTATTCTCGCTCAATCTGGCAGCAGTTCAAGTCGAGGTTCTGACACTCTGGCAGCTTTGTGCTCGTTACCTCAGGGTTGAGGGAGTAAGCATTCACCCCAAAAAACCGAGCGAAACTATAAAAGGCACTCAGGCGAACAACAAATGTTTTTAAAAAAAATGTAGCGGGCGAGAGACAGCTATTATATTATGTTTATTATAAGTCGCATGTCATAGAAATGAGATGTTCTGGTTAAGGGTTCTCATGGGACTCAACAAGTCGGCGAGACAGTGGCCAATTCTAATTACAATTGTCATGAAACTCAACCACTTTATATGAACCGAGAATTAATACAGCCAAAAATCTGACGACAAAGGGATACATCCAGACTAATATTATAAATACTAATGTGAGGTTATTTGTTTCGCTGTCCCATCATAATCACTTCATTATTATGACTCGATGATAGCTTAATGGTTGTGTGTGTATGACTTCGCGTCAAGGGACGTGAGTTCAAATCCGCCTACAATGATCTTGAGCTTTCAGTTGAGGAAAACATCGGGAGGAAACCATAGTATGGTGGTAGGGCTTTTTATAATGACCGCCAGGGTAGCTAGCACTCTCAAGTTGAAAATTTGCCGACAAATACCAATAGGTATGTTTCCGCAGCTGCACTTGAGAGCCAGTTCCTCCACAGGTTTAGCGTGACTACCAACTTGGGCAGTATCGTTACTTAAGATCAGGTGAGATTATGGCCATAACGGTAAACCTTAACTACGAAAAAAAATCCACTGATCACTGCGATTCGTCTTTACAAATCACAATTAAGTTAAAGAAATTTTTACTGTTGTCAAGGTATAGTGAAATAAATGTCAGTTACACGAGTACGAAGTTACGTACACAGCTTATAGTGTGAAACGAAACCGCATGCAAACGTTTTCTACAACTATGTAAATGGAAATTTTACGTGCACACAAGTTTACCGGCAAAGTAGGGTACATTGGTAATATTAAGACCAAACATTTCTGAACGATTTGAAATTGTAGACAGGTCACCATAGTTAACAAGAAAATTTTTAAAGCTCTGTGAAACTTAGCGTTCCCAAACCTCAAAACATCGCTTTAGCGAGTCCACATAAGGCGCCTTGCATAAATTACGTCACACGTGCAGGGGGGTGTAGGGAGTCGACGAATTGTGCAGTCGCGTGACAAAGGGTAGAAGTGATCTTAAATTTATGACGCCACATTTCAAAATCTAATATATTTAAGCATTAAAACACGAAATATGAGCTATTAATTTGCCATTTAGATTTAATAAGTTGTTGACGTAAAATTGAAAAATATGTGACGTCACTCTAAGGAGGAAGGAGTCTAACAAATATGAGCAGCTGTGACATGGAGGAGACACAGTACAATCCTTTCATGTCATCGCGTACAATTTAATAAATTAGTTACGATTTTTATAGTTTAGCTAGTACCGTGTTCGATGCTCGTTCGCATTTTGACAACGGCTCAAGCCGAGTTACGGTCACTTAGTGACAGCCTTGTGCAAGTTACTTTCCGCGCTCGCTTAAAACGTCCGCTGAACCTGTGAAAACTCTTTGGCTAACTATAGTAGAGCGTTCCAGAAAAAAAAACATGGACGGGGCGGTCAAAATATCATTAAATTCGTTTGACGTATTTGTGGATGGCCACTAACGCTATTGTTGTGGTCAAGGTGAATAGGCCACTAATAAAACCAATATTTTCACTCACTCTAAGCTCGCAACGACAAAACTGTAAGTGTAAGTGGAGACCAATACTCCATTCTCCTTGAAACGGTGGTAAGCCAGTGGAACGTGAAAATCCACGATCATGATCGTAAGTGTTGTAAACCCTAAGTAGAACGTAACCTATATGAAACGGACAATAAAGAAATAGATTATATATATAATTTATCGCGGAACTCGAATAATTGACATCGTAAAACGCTTGACAACATTTTTAATCTGTTCTAATCTTCGAAAAGGCTGTTTATCAAGCTCTGTTAATGACCTACCAATTTTATTCTTTGTTTACTTCTGCCATAATGAGATTAAAATTCGTCTGACAGTTGAAGGTTTTAGGAAAATTTATGGCCAGAATTTCGTGAGGAATTATCGTAATTACAAACTATACAATGTTTGAACATGTCTCATGTTATCGACTTGATTGTAAAAATGCATACTATACATAATATTTGTGCAATCCACAAATTTTCTTCCTAAACTTGATTGTTAGTTTGTCTTTGCTTATTGTGTTTATAAGTTGACCTCGTTTGACATTGGCGAAAATTGCGTGCATAGCTTGGTGTTATAATAATAATAAAAAAAACAAAGTTTTGGTACCTTGTGGGTATTACGCATTCAAAAGTAAGCATTCAAGATATTGAGTAATGGTAAAGGAAACCAATTGAAGAAACTATAACGCCTTGAGAAATATCCTTGTCGTACTATAATTAGAGTGGAAACAATTCAAGTTAATAATAAAGATAAATTTTGTTTACTCATATTAAAGTGTTTGTAAATAAAAAATCTTTTTTACGTATCCTCTTCAGATTGCACGGTGTCATAATTAAATATTAAATACATGCAAAATTACACACATACATATATAAAAATTGATGTATGTGTGGACTCAGTACGGTTGAACCGATTATAATAGTACCTGCACTAGCATATAGCTGATGGTATAAAGGGTAACTTAGGATACTTCTAAGTCCACGCGAACGAAGACGCGGGCACAGATATTCATTTATAGAAATCTATATTTAATATTATATAGCGAAGTTTTTTTTAATTCGCGTATCTTAACAACTACGAGTAAGAATTCATAAATTATGTTTGTATATGATGGAGCCTAATGCCTTCCTCTATATTTTAGGAAGTCTTTAGGCTAATAACATCACGCTACCACCAATAGTATCAAAGCTGTATTGAAGAAAGTCACAAAACCAGCAAAAAAAAAAGTGTGAAGCAAAATTTTAGTTCTACGTAAGCGAAGTTGCAGACACAGGTAATCTATTAATATGCGAAATACATTTTTATTCAATATGTTGACTTTCTATACATGTAGACTACAACACCTATATTCGAATACAGACATCGCTCAATTTGTAATTCACAAAACCTGTATCTAATGATCCCCACATAATCTAATCAATGTCAAGTTTATTATTACCTACATTAGTCATTTAATATAAATAATCAGCTATTAAAAGACCTGATTATGCGGTACGTCGATGCCTTGTCACACAATTACAAACAGTTCGTTGACCTTTTCCATCGCCGCTGAGATTGGTATACAACACAATGCTTTCATACAGAAAACATCATTGCTTTCTGAACGGCTCTCTAGTGAAACATCAGTAGCGTTTGAATCATCTAACTTATTTTTATATTATATTTCTGCATACTGGTCCTCAAACATATCTAACGGTGGATCTAACCGCGAACTCTCATGACAATTTATTATATCGAGCCACTATTTTAATAGATCAGTGGTTAATTATGAATAAGTCATATTTTTTATAAAGATATCATAAATACTCCTTTTATGTATTGCTAAGGTATAGGCGTTATGGAAATAATCTCACCTGATCTTAAGTGACGATACGGTTCGAGTTGGTAGACACGCTAAACCTATGGAGGGTTTGGCTCTCGAGTGCAACTGTCGGAACATTCCTATTGGTATTTGGGGGCAGATTTTCAACTTGAGCCCTACTACCATGCTATGGTTTTATCGCTATGTTTTCCTTCATCGAAAACTCAAGCTCATTGTAGGTGGATTCGAACTCACGTCCCTTGTCGCGGAGCCCGTACACACTACCACTGAGCTGCCATCGCTACAAAAATATAATAATATATATTTTTTTTTAATTAGGAATGTAAAGCTTTCTCCTGGAAACAGTGCATATTGTCGTTTACGATGTTTGTACGACAAAGGCTCGATATGTAACTAACTTTTACCAGCGGTGGCGTTGATTCTGGTTGTCAATGGATATAGAAATTTATTACTAGCGGCCTAGCGACTAAAATAGTGGCCTTAATGACAAAATTTTATCTAAATGTTGCTAGATAATACGTTTTACCACTTAGAATGTAAGTCATATACATTTTTTTTCTACAATTAACGTTGTCCTATGTGAAATCTAATTGTAGACGTAGGTAGGGACGGCAAAATTTTAACAGCCTACTGGCGGAAAAATGTGAAAATCCGTATAGACCTTACTTATAGGTTTCACACTAAGTGCTATGCTATTGGTTCGAGTTCCGCATAGGACAATTCATTGTGTAATCTATAAATAATTGTTGTGATTTTGGGTGTTACTTTGTCTTGGATAATAAATGCGAAAGTGAGTTTGTTTGTTACGCTTTCACACTTAATTCGCTGAATCGATTATGATGAATTTTGGTATAGTTATAGATAGGATCATTGTTTGGGAAGTTGATAGGCTACTTTTTCATATGAACCACTTATTACAAGTGGGCTAAAGACAGGGATAAAATTTGAATGTATTGTTTATTACGACAACCTATTCGTCTAATAAAATCAATATTAATACAAGCGAAGCCGCGGGTAAAATCTAGTAATAAAATTAGTGTTTAAACTACTCTGCCCTAGTCTAAGTTTTTTTACGGACTTCTTTATTGCAACGCGCTCACGCTTAACCCAGGCTCAGGGCAAGGCAAGAGGAGGATGTGGAAAAACTAGTCAGGTCCTCATCACCCAACACTACCCACGAAAACGCACCACGGCGACAATGTAAATCCCCGTGATGCCAGAGACCAGGGACAGCTTTCGCAGTTCTTCTAGTTTTGCCTTTGTTTATCCTTTGTTTGTTTTATCCTTAGCGTGGCATTATTGCGGGCGCAACTGATATGGTGGGTATATATATATATAGTACTAGTCCGTACTAGTTCAGTTTGAATACAATACTATAATGAAATTTATGTTCATGGCGGAATAAATTCAGTGCCAGTTATTTGTACTCCTTAAAAAGTATAAGGGTTAAAGTCAGAAAAAACAAGTTTATAAATATAAAACGATAATAATGTACAAAATAGTCCACAATTCTATACGTTCGATGCTAAGAACAAAGAGGGCGAATGTTTATTGAACGTATATGATAAATTTTTTAATCAATCTGTTCTCCGATTAGCGTATTTACGTCCTTATATTTACATTTTTTTATCGCTTCAAATAAGTTGAGACAGCGGTCAAAGACCTCAACTTACAAAGTAGTAAAAAAGAGTTTGTGTATTTATAGACGCATGCCAGAATTGATACTTCTTTGGCATGAATATAAAAAAGACGGTGTGCGCTTGAGATCACACTACAAAAGTGAAACATCAATATATCTCTCTCGCTTCATTAGCCGCCTCAAGCCGGCTTCACCCGAGTAAGCAACACACAAAAAGGTTGCAGATCAAAATTTCAAAGCCCTCCCGTACGAGGTTACACTTCAAAAAAAGTATTTAAATATTAAAATATATATAAGCTATGGTTCAGAGTTTTGTGTTTTGAAAGTGCTAAAAATTAGCGTACCGATTTTTTTTTTAATTTGAGTGTTTAAAACTTTATGATGGTACATAACAAAAAGGGTTCAGTCTCCTTTCCAGCGGTTGTGTTTCATGGCTTTAAGTAATCATACTTTATATACTAATATTATAAGGAGTAAAGATTTATATTTTTGTTTGTAACGAATAAACTCAAAACTACTAGTCCGATTTCAAAAATTCTTATTAGAATACTATATTATCCCTCGTCACATAGGCTATAAATTATCTAAATAATTTTCAGTTTCATGCGACTGAAGTCACAGGCACAGCTAACGATTTATAAATAGCTGTTACCTGCGGCTCCGCTCGCATTTGTCAACCAATTCTGTTTGTCGATTGATACAGAAATATTTTTTCTATCAAGTGGTTTTTAATTATTTATGTTATTCGATACAGGTAGGTATGAACTTATCCACATTATCATACAATATATATTTAATGCCATATAATATAAGCAATTATTCTCTAAACTTTGAAGTCAATCGGATGACACAGTAGAAAGATTGCACAAAAAGTTTATTCCTCTCTTTATCCCACTTCTTATTAATTTAACGTGACAAAAGTAGCCTATCATCGTCTTCAGGATTAAAAAAGTATCATAATCAATTCAGAGGTTTAGGCGTGAAAGCGGAACAAACATTCCCACTTTCGCATTTATAATATTACTTGTATACTAGAATTACTAGTAAGAATACCTATTTTATGATACATAACCTGTACTGTTTTATTCATGACAAATACGTACGCAATTAGTACGTAAAACCTGACGTTTATAAATTAATAACCGTTAGTCATTTATTACGAGAAAACATTCTAATAAGGACAATGGGATTTAGCTTTAATAAGTAATAATAACACTTATACATCACATAATGTTACTCTGTGTCCACAAATTTGAAAGATAGGCCCTGAAATTATTCTTACTAATATTTTAAATGCGAAAATGAGCTTATATGGTGCGCCCTCACGCCTAAACTGCTGAATCGATTGTATTAAGTTGTATGATTGTAGGTATAGAGATAAATGCGACCCTAGAGACGGCGAAGGCTACCTTTTCTAGAGAAAAACTTATTGGAAGTAAAGAAAAGAGAAAGATAAACATCAGATATATAGAACCCTCCCTGCAAATATAGTCAAAATTATTGGATTTGTGAAATAAAATTATATCTGAAACCGTAATCGTTGTATAGAATAAAAATAGATTCCAATGAGAACCTGTCGAAGATCAAGAATGTCGTAAAGTTTACCTAATACATAATAAATTAATAAATTATTATCAACAAATCACGTTGGAACAGTCAAATAATACTTATACTCCTAAATAAAATCAATTGTGAAATATTTGTAACATGAACCGATTACACGCAACCCGAAATCTAATATCCATAATATCCCTATATTACAGATGTCAGGCAAGAATTTTTGGTGGGACCTTAAACTGTCATGTTTTACTTTTTATTTAAATCCATAATATATGTTGTTCGAACCTATATAATATTAAATTTTCCATTACAAACAGAAAGTTTTATACTTTAGGCGATGCATCATAGCTATGTATACATTACTGTTTTTCGAGCCACGTATAAAGAAAATACTATCCAGCTTCCCCATTCACCGCAATATTGCTAATACACTTTAGCGTGCCACTTGTTTCGGTCAAATATTATGCAGGAAACATGTCTATACCTTTATAATATAGCTTGTCACACAAAAGTCTGTTGTGAAAAGGGTTGAACCCGTAACATTTTGATTTGTTGCTAAAATTGGTGCTTTCGATAATGAAACATATACAATATTATCTTCTGTAAACGAATTATCTATATCTAACACACGAAACTTTAAAAGTTTAGTCGAGATTCATGTGATTATATTTGGCACAGAATCTCCTATTTTATATTATTAGTAAAGTGTATTAAATAAATTAACTTAGTAATGCCTAAACCTTTTCAAAGACAATAAAGACTTTCAAGTTTCAGTGGTGTATAGTTCTAGTACAGATTCAAGAAAAATCAATAAGTTCCTATTAAAGTTTGTTGTAAATGCTAAATCTGTACAGACAATATTATTACCAAGTTCACATACAACATTTACTACAACATACATGCAAAAATATAGAACTGGCTAAATGTACAATAAACTTAAAAAACTTCATTCCAAAAATAGCAGATTTAAAACTTTATAAATATGTGCATTAAATGTGTGTTGTTATTAATAATATATACAATTTATAATAAATGCAATCTTACAATTAGTATATTTGGCAACCCTAAATTTAATTCTTTTAAATAATTTGAAACTTACTAAGACTTAAGTGAATAGGTGTCCACTGAAAAAATATAGTTGTACTGGAGTTAAACTATTTTTGTATTTATTTTTGTAATACTATGTATGTTTCAAAATACTAATACCTTATTATATGGGCAATATAGCATACAGGTATGTATTGGCTATTGGCTATGGGTATATACAACCAGATGATAATAAATCAGTATTTAAAAGTGCCCTTCAATTAAGTTTCATTTTTAAAAGGAAAAAGGTAGATTTTTTGGATTTTCATAGCCATTGCTAAAGACTACGAAAACTAAATCTATATAACATGACTATATAGCATACAGCAATTTTGTTTATTTCTTAATGAGAAAGTTATATAATTTGCTATTTTAGTGAAAGTATAGATCATAACTAGGGTTGCCAATTATGTTAAAAGATAATTTGCATTTAAGGTGTTATTTATTGATTAACACATTTACTAACTTCAGTAAAAACATATCAAGATAGTAAAGATAAAATATTGTCCTGAATATTTGAAATTTTTAGACACGAAACTCACTATTTACATATGATAATAATGTTGTTTTGAACTTGAATATTTTAATATATTTAACATATTTTCTTGAATAAACATTTATCTATGGTAAAATTTATATAATAGAAACTTGTATTGCAAATGAGAAATGAAATAACTGAAAAAATGCATTACATATATGTCGAGTGCAATATAAAAACATATATATATATATGCTATTATATATGGCTGTAAATTTGCATAAGCTCTTTAAGTGTCATAATATGGATCAAAAGACAAGTAACATCCAGTGTGCTAACTATGTACATAATTTTCTTGTCTTACTAAGTTACGGCTATCGTATGGCTCCTCCTGGGAGACAGTGGGAGAGTGTATGAGGGGGTCCCTGTCGCCCGTGTCCCCGGTGCGGCTGACGGACTCTCTCCGCTCAGTACGGACACGGCACGCGTCACATCCCCTCATTTCTACACATATTTTCCACACTGCGGACTGTCAATAAAGTCCGTTGGTATTACACAAAGTAAAATCTATCTATAATAATAAAAATATGTAATAGTAAGAAATACATAAGAAAAAATTTGAAATACATCTAAAACTTCTAATTGTCTTCAGTATTAACACTAAGCTACACTGCTGTTACAAGTTTGACATTGAAAATATTGAATCTCTCTACCACAATGAGTCACATATGAAGTAGGGTGTGGATTTTATACCTACATAAATATACTCCAAAATCATAGACATGATTTTAGGTATAGTTGCCTTACATAATTTACTAGATTACGGAAATATCAACATACCTACCACATAGTTTATACCATATTTTACATATACCTAAATAAACTTTATTTTTTATATTTTTAACTTAACTTTATTTACATAACAGTGTACTTTTACATAAAAGTGCCTTTTGATTAACCTATTAAATATACCAATTTTAATTATATATTTCACTTAACAACTTCAATACCAAATATTAAAATTTGCTAATTTAAATAAACTGTGATATATCTAAGGGATGGGATAGGCTGTATAATTTTTATATATTATTATTTTTGTAGATAAAAACATGGAATAATATATTATTTTTATTTGTTTTCATTTGTCAGCAGTAAAGTATTTATGAAGATAATACTTCCATTAGTTAGAAACAAACATATACAAACAGTTAATCATTTACTACATATAGTTAGAAACGTAAAAATATCTTCAAATCTATCTTTATTTCAAATAGTTTCATTTATATGTCTAATTCCATTACAAAACAATTTTTATTAAATGTTATTCAGAAAGTGAATTTCTTTAACTATCCTCTGCATGCAAGATAAATTCAATCCAATTGTTCAAAAAGTTTTTCTGGTACATAGTTTTGAGAGCACCAAAAAGTAAACATTTCTTTGTTTCAATTACTTTTATTCATATATGTATTTCACAAAACAATATTTTAAATATTTTTACATAAAGTTAATTTTTAAGTACCCTCTGCGTACGAGAATTTAATACGTATATATAAAGTTTTAAATACCTCATTATCACTGTCAATAAGATAAATTCTATCCATTTTATTTGTTTGAAAAGTTTCACTATTACTTAGTTTTCAAAGCACCGGAAACTATAATATATTGTTGATAAGTTATCTATGCCCGTTCGAAACCATGGGATAATCACGTATTGCGCGCACAAACGACACTATTGGACTAAACGATGATGTCAAAAAAGGCAAGAAAACATTATTGTATGCAAATTAAATCGCTTGACCATTAGCGAATATAAAGATGATAACACCTAACAACGCACGTATGATGCGATACCTTGTGACCTGATGCGATACAAATAAAAAAGTAATAAAAATATTCACTTACCACGGTTACTTGGCTTCTTTATAACAAAACCGAATTCCATAGAATTTAACACTCCGATGAAAAAGTTAGCTCCATGTTTCGGTAACAGCTAGTCGAATGAATATTATATCATTTAACTTGCGGCTTCTGACGTAGGCAAATCGTTGAAAATTACGAAATAAAGTAAAATTAACGGCAACGTGCTTTGATTACTTCTGACAAACCTGACATTTAACCGACTAAATGACGTTTACGTGAACCGTTTTATGGTCTGTAATAACTTTAGATAGTGATGTACCTTTTTCAATATATACATAATTCTAGCCGACCTGACAAACGTTTCTCTGTCAAATAAATTATTTCTGGTGAATACTTTAGTTGTATTAAAAAATGAGATGATGAGGGTTGGAAGGTGAAAATTTAAGTTTGCATGTATTTTATAATTTCACGTCATAAAATGAACGTAAACTGTTTTAAAAATATAAAAAAATGTTTGGTGTGGTAAATTATTTAAACTAATTATGTACTTTGTTAACTAGAATATAAAGATGTATGTTATTAGATTATAGACATTTTCATATTTCTAAGTACATAATTAGTCATTAAATTTAAAAGCCTTTAACTCTTTTTTTAGAAAAGAATAATGTATTCAATTATCTTTAAATGTTACAAATGTCCAACTTTCAGTGTCTATTTACGATAGTTTGGAAGATTTATTATTTTAAGATTATTGATGGTGTTTAAATGTCAATTTAAAATGTTTCGTCTACTTCAACGTATAACATATATTGTATGGCTTTCAATGCAGCTAATATACTTTTAAGTTTTTATTTAGATATAATTAATATCCAATTTAAATAAGAAACTAAAAAAAACTATTTCAAACGAGATTAATGTATACGTGAATATCGATATCTATAACATACATAAAGTTCAACTGTCAACACGTCATCTCAATGTGTGTTGTCAAAATTGTGGAAATCTGAAATTTATATGATAATTTACTAAATAAACGATTAATAAAAATGGTGAGTGTATATTGCATTTAGGAATATTTTTATTGTACTTATACATAACTCAATTCTTATTATTGAAAGTGTTTGTTTTCCATTATGATGTATGTTTACGATTTTCTAGAGTATTTTTGTGTAATTTCAGGTTCTTATTGCGGCTACAGTATGCACAAAGACGGGAAAAGGTATTTAATATTGCATTTAGAATTAATAACATCAAATAATTGCTAATATTGGAGTGTAATCCGTAATTTACTTATAATTACAGCGTTAGTTTCACGTCAGTTCGTGGAAATGACGAAGGCACGTATAGAGGGCTTGCTTGCTGCGTTCCCTAAGTTGATGACTGCGGGCCGGCAACATACATTTGTAGAAACAGAGTCGGTCAGGTGAATACATATAATTTGTTTTTAATGTATGAATTACTTTAGTTATTAAATTTAAGATGTAATATTCCTTTGCATTGCATGCAAAAAATCATTTACATGAGCAATTTTAAAGCTTAAATAATTATTATATTCTTAGTAAAACTTTTTTGGTAGTTTATAAAACATACCTGTTATGGTTTAGGCATTATTTTTATTAATAAAGTTTTACGAATTAGTCCCATGTTGTATATGTTTAATATTTGTTGTATAATATAATATGACTATTGAACGTAAGTTTAGTGAATTTGATATTAATAAAATACTGACTTCTCTGTAGCTAAAAACTTGCTGGACCCAAAATGGTAAATACTAAAAAAATGATACTAATAAGCTTATTATCATGTGTATTATGATCTTACTACTGTCAGTCACAAATGTAATGTCCTACCACAAGTCACTGACATATTAAATTCAAATGAAACAAATCCCTTAATTACTAAAACAATTTTTTTATATAAACTTATTCATTTTCAGATATGTGTATCAACCTTTGGACAAGTTATACATGCTGTTGATAACAACTAAAGCTAGTAACATCCTTGAAGATCTGGAGACACTGCGCCTATTCAGCAGAGTGGTAATTTTTTTTTCTTAAATATTCCAGTTGCAGTCATTATATTATATATTAAGTGATTATCTTGTGTAACATGTACTGTTTTGGTTTGTTATTTTATGGTAACAATAGGTATGGTTTGTATATTTGTAATATTTTCTTATGAGTTAAGGCCACCATAGACCATGTGTATGTATCATAAAGGCATACTTAGGCATATCGCTTTCTTGAATCCACCAGTGTATATCTAACATTTAAATGAGGTGGTATGGATATCTGACCAAGTGAGTAGTGACCGTCATATTTGCTTAAATATTCCCATAATTTAGTGTATATTATCTTGCTACCAAGTGTTTTATGGGTGAATATGACAACAAAACTTATGAATTGCTGATTTTTATTGCAACATACTCATTTGTCTAGCTTATCTGACTCATACATAGTATACTGTCTACTATGATTATCAAAAACTAGATCATAATCTAGAGACAGATTAAGATAGTTGGCATAGAAAACTTGTAATCAGTTTATATTATTTTCCTACATTTATATGAGATATATTTTATTTGATGTCACTATAAAATACAAAAAATGTAATATATTTAAAAAAGTTGATAAAGTATGCTTTTTAAATGTCAACATTATGTGAATTCATAACATTTAGCATTATGGAAACATTTAATAAATGAACATAATGATAAAAGTTTTTATAGAGCATTCTGAAATGTAGAAGTGAATACATTAATACTGGTATTGTTTATCACTTTCAAAGTATATTTAAAATTATTTTCTAAAGGTCCACATAGTCTTCGCTAGAAAAATACATTTTCAGTTAAAAATATCAAATGTTACAAATATTTGAAGTCATTGTTACATTTCAGGTATTTTTCGAATATATAGTAGATCTAGCTTTCAATGTAAAAAAGGTCTTAAACCTACACCTGTATCACAAGTCACAATATACACTGGCAGTTTCCCTCTTTGCCAGATGATGGACCTGTATCTACACCAGAATCCATGTATTGTTAAGAAGTTTGCCTTTCTTTAATTTTAAAGTCGTATAAATTTTGTGTAATTTCAGGTTCCAGAATATTGCACGCAATTAACTGAAGCTGAAGTTTTGAATCAAGCTTTCAACTTACTGTTCGCATTTGATGAAATTGTTGCGCTTGGATATAGGGAGAGCGTTAATTTAGCGCAGGTACGTATCATTAAGAACTTAATGTTATTTGAATCTTTTAAAATTGGAACTATTATATTGGAATTATAATACATATAATTGAAATTATGTGGAAGATAGTCCACCACATTCAAATAACCTAATAATGTATATTTATCCATTTACTGATGTTATATTGATCAGTATTCAAGAATATAAGATTTTTTGGCTGTATGCCTAGTGTATGCAGAATCTGGACTTAGAACTGTAGTCTTAGGATCTAAGCATTTTCAAATTTAAATTCTAAATTCAGGTCTCCTAAGCTTAATTCTACAAGTACATAGCATTAGATTTCGACCTAAGGGTGTGATTAGTGAACCTGGAGGGTATTAAATTATGCTCATACAACTTATGGTTATGTCACTTTTTTTTCCCCCTTGGATAAAAAAACAATGTTGGAAGTTTTTTTTTTTATTATTATAATTTTGACCTTATTTCATTTGTTTTTCAGTAATAAAGGATACTTTATAATAAAAATAGATTTTTGTTACTGTTTTATAAATTAAAAACTGTAATAGTAACTACATAGTACAGTAAAAGCTCTTTATTTGCGGGGTATATGTTCCGTATATATGCCGCGAATACAGAAACCGTGAATATGGAATGGTATTTTATATGGGATTATAGGGGATACGTTCCTAGGTGACAAAATATAAAACAAACATATAAAAAAAAAAACAATTTAATTGAAGTTTTTGACCATACTTATCAATTATTATCTTCAGGGTTAGGCAATGGTTTAAAGAATTTTGTATATTTTCTTGCTTGGCATTTTTAAAAGCTCTTTCAGCTCAAACTGATATTCAGCAGTGGCATTAACAATTTGCCTCTTAAAAATAAGACTTCGTTCCATTGACAGATCAATTTTCATAAAGAAATCAGAAAGCTTATTTGCCATTCTTAAACCTTCACTAAGATTTTTCAGATTTAATGTCACATTTCCAGTGCTTGTTGAAGCCTCTTCTTCAATGGGTTGTGAATATAACATTTCCGCCAAGTCGGTTTCAGTCAAATCTTCATCTTGCAATTCAAGCAACTCCTGAATGTTACTTGATTCTATCTGTTCGAATCCATCTCGTCCTATTCCATTCGCAATTTCGGCTATGTTTGCAGTCATAGTTTGAATTTAAACAGATTCTTTGTCATTTTCCTCAGTTAAAGTAGGCCACAGTTTTTTCCAGCATAATTTCAATGTGTATGGCTTCAGTTCTTCCAATGATTCTTTTATGTTTACGCTGCATTTTGCTATGTCAAATTTCTTCCAGCATTCCATAACATTTATATCAGGATCACATTCCATATTATCCAAAATGATTTTAAAGGTTCGTCTAATGTAATAGAGCTTAAAGGCCTGGATTATTGCTTGGTCCATAGGTTGAAGCAAAACCGTCGTGTTGGGAGGTAAAAATGTCACTTTTATATTTGGATGCATAGTCTCAAGTTCGCGAGGATGTCCTGATGCATTGTCCAAAACTAGAACCGCTTTAAAGTCTAAATTTTTTTTTTTCTTTTAATAAATTTCAACTTCACAAACTAAACAATTCTGGAACCAGTACACAAAAACTGGTGCTTGTAACTTGTATTAGCACGACAAAACACTGGCAGGTCGTCCTTGTTTTGATTTTTTAAAGCACGAGGATTTAACGATCTGTAAAGCATCAGTCGTTTAATGACACAATCCCGAGATGCATTAGAACATAGCATCAGTGTAACTCTATCCTTTACTGCCTTAAATCCTGGGGCAGACTTTTCGCTTTTAGAAATTAATGTTTTGTTTGGCATTCTCTTCCAAAACAGTATAGTTTCGTTTGCATTAAATACTTGCTCAGGTTTGTATCCTCCATCAGCCGCTAAGTTTTAAAATTCTATTGGATATCTTTTTGCTGCATCAGTATCTGCAGATGCAGCTTCTCCAACGATTTTAATGCTATGCAATGATTGTCTCACCTTAAATTTATTGAACGAACCTTCTGAAGTGTGAAATCCTTCATTACCACCAAAACTACCACTAGGTTCTTTAAAATGTGCGTAAAGACGCTTTGCCTTCTCACGGACCATTGGACCATTCAGCGGCACCCTTTTTTGGTTTCGATCTTCAATCCATAATGACGCCACTTCCATTTTTTGAAACCATGGAAAGATGAAACAATAATATACGCAAAGCGGCTTTTACCATAGACTGGAACATCTTATACATGGCAGCCTTTAAAAATATACTTTATGTATTGAGTAATAAGGTTGCTTTAATTCTGTTTGTGTACATTGTCAAAAACACCGACCGCGGCGAAGGCAGTTTAGGTCAAAAGCCGAACCAATACAGCGGCGATATCATTTAATAACATTCTTATTACATAGTTATATAAGATCTATTTTACTTTTTTATTAGTCCATTTATCGGCGCGTTTACAAAGGATATTTGGTTGGATATATATTGGAATTCTTTTTATGAATACATAGTAATATTCATAAAGCTTACTAAGAGTATGTACAATGGGCGGCCTTATTGCAAAAAGCAATCTCTATACCAGGCAACATTTGGATGGATAATATGTTTAAAATATCGTTTTGGTACTTTTGGCGTACGAGATATTATCATGTTAATATTCCGCATGTGCAATTACAAAGAGTACAATTACTATAAAAAGTAAATAAATATAATATATAAAAACAAATACATCCATATACACTGACACTTATATAATGTCATAACATAATAATAAGTAACCTGATTGAAATAATATACATATGTTTGTATATACTATGTACCGATTAGATTCGCGAATAAAGAAATCTTTAGCCGCGAATATAGGAATTGGTTCACAATTTTGTAATCGGCGAATAGTAAAAACGCGAATGAAGGAAGCGCGAATAAGGAGCTTCTACTGTATTTGCAATTACCAATGTATATTTTATGGATATGAGGATTTTGATTGCAGGTTCGCTCGTTTGTCGAGATGGATTCACATGAGGAGAAGATATACCAGGCTGTAAGGCAGGTAAGCAGTGGCCTTTATTTCAAAATAAGACATTTATATGTACATGTATGTTATAGAATCCTGACAAAATTACAGGACTGTGCCTAATCGAAAGGAAAAGGAAATAAACCATTTAATATACCTTCGAGCGAGACTAATGTTTTAGACTTAATATAAGTAGGTGATGTGTAGTGGGATTGGTTCCAGAAATTCATTCAAAAACTCGTTTTGATGTTTTATTGAATACGTATACACAGTTACAGAGGTGAAAAGCGAATGAAAGTCCACGGCGTCGTGAGATATAGTGTTGCAAGTAAGAAAGTATAGTTTTATGTTAGGTTTCAAACAGGTCCCAAAACGCGTCCAGTTTATTACATTTAATCAAACGAACCCTGACCCACTACTGAAATTGCCTTCCCTACACAAGTTTGCGTAAAGGTTAATCAAAAAATGAATGGAATAACTTTCTAGATGCTAAATCGACGACACATCTCAAAACTAAACCCTGTAATCAGAGCGGCTGAAATCATGACGTTTTGCTATCAGTTGGGAAATAGACGTCAATTGTTAAATTTTAAAGTTTTTTAACATTTTCTGATCTCTGGATTCAATTTTGTGTCTGCTATACAATTAAAATTCTTTTCGCAAGAGCCTGTTCGATAGGACAATTTAGTGCAGGCGCTCTGGATATAAACTGCCTTGACGAATGTCCGTACAGGGCCCTTTCAAAGAATTACGTACACATTTTTTGATAATTTTTGACCCTCTCTCCTCCCACGTAAGGCGCCGTAATATCTTTCTGAAAACCCCTTGAAACGTTACGTAACAGCCCAGTGACGATTTTTTCTTAAAATTCATAGTTTTACCTTTATATACAAATAAATTTTTAAAATAAAATAACTTATCTTAACCTTTGGCAATGCGATTAAAAATAGTCGTGAGATTTTCCGTAAAACATAAACGAAAAGAGTTTCAAACTTGGAAAGTTTTAATTGCCTAGTTTTTTTAGTAAAAAAAAAAAGAATATTACTTGACCGTTGTTCGAACGCCCGTCCCGCCCTTGTAACGCATCGTAACGTTTTACACGATCCCTTTTTCCCCTAAATTGCGTTACGTAATACTTGAACGCCTCCAAAGCAGATGTTATACCTAATAAAAAGTGGTCTCGTTACCTTTGGACACAAAATTCATAATATAGGTTTCATTGAACCATTATTTTATCCGTAGACCCAAGAACGTGAAGCTGCGAACCGCATGCGCGAACGTGCTAAGGAGCTCCAACGCGAGAGACTCGAAGCAGCTAAAAGGGGACAACCGCCTCGTTCGCAAATGTCTTTCGGTAGTATTAGATTGCCTTTGCCTTTTTCAATCATGCTAAATACATACTATTCATTAACACATACCCTATCTCACCTTAATACTTAGTTATCAGTTGTCACTTCTTGTTTATCAGCAGATGAAGTTCTCGCGCCCATACCAACTCAATATAAATTTCAATTATTGTACAACATTATTTATATATTTGAGATTGTTAGAGTTTTCTTTAAAGAAAAACATCGTGATGAAATGATAGTATTGGTGGTAGGGTTTTTTGTAATGCTCGCCTGCATAGGTACTGGCCTCTAATTGAAAATCTGTTGTGAAATATCTGTAGGTGTGTTCCAATAGTTCATCAAAAATTCTCACTAAAATGCCTAATGACCTATTTCTACCTCAACAAGTATATTTTGTCAGTTTCTTTTTATTTTGAAACTATTAGATAACATATGTAACTTTTGTATAGCTTAGTATACATTTACTTTTTCTTATTAAAATAGAAGAAAAAAATATTTAATTTTATAGATATCTATTAGACAATAGAAGAATTGGTAGAGAAAATTATAAAACCTTCTCTGTGCAACACTTTCATCAGAAAGTGTTTGTTTATAACTTTTTTTTTATAGTTAAGGTTTAGCGTTATGGTCACAGAGGTCACCTGATATTAAGTGACGATGAGGCCCAAGATGGTGGACACGCTAAGCCTGATGGAAAGACTGGCTCTCAAGTGCAACTGCCGGGCACACTTCTAAGTATTTGGTAGCAGACTTACAACTTGAGGTTGGTAGCTAGCTAGGCGGGCATTAGAAAAGCCCTACCACTATGCTAAACAATCAACAAAAAAGGCCTTATGAAAGTGTATGTTGGTTATAACGGCAATAAGCCAATTTACATGTCAATAACGAATCCTTTACTATAAATGATTAGGCAGTACCGGCTTTGGCAGTTCTTCCATATCATCCTCGTCGCTACCGGAACCATCGATCGAGAAGATACCAACAACACCGGCAAGAGACACGTATGTACCCATATATATCTTTAATTTTATAGTCAATGTTTATAGTTAGCGTTATGGCCACAATCTCATCTAATGTTGTGACGTCTCAAGTGACGATGTTGCCATACTCGAAGATAATTTTTTTGTAGTTAAGGTTTAGTATTATGGTTACAATCTTACCCGATGTTAAGTGATGATGTGGCCCAAGATGGTCGATACACTAAACCTGTGAAGTGACGGCTCTCAAATACAATTGCCGGAACAAGTGTATAGGTATGTAGCTAGCCTGGCGAGTATTAGAAAAAGCTCTACTACCATGCCATAGTTTTATCACGATATTATTCTTCACCGAAGGTCAAGCTCATTGCAGGTGAATTCGAACCCACGTCCCTTGATGCAGCGTCCGTACACGCTACCAACTGAGCTATCATCATTTCATTTCTTTCGTTTCTATAGATACAAATAATTATTTCGATATAAAAAAAAAACTGTTCTGAAAATAGTATTTGGTGGTGGTAAGATATCATAACCACCAGGCACCAGAGGAACTAATTAAATTTAATTTTTCAACAATCTTTGGTGAAAAGAGATTAAGAGAAATGAGAGGATATTCTAAAGATCATATAGACGACGTATCTCATTAAAGAGTCAGTCACTTTGACATTGTATAGAACTAAGCTGTGTCCGCGAATTTGTTCGTGTGTAACTAAAATTTTAATACCTAGTTTATAATATTAGTAGTTAATCAGGCGGGTATTCGAATAATTCCTTCTACCATGCTATGGTTTCATCACGATGTTTTCCTTCATCGAAAGCTTAAACTAATTTATTATTTTTAAAAAGGGATCCTTAGTTTTTACGTATTAAAGTACAGTTTGTTGATCGCAGTCGGCCAGTGGGACGGTCGGCAATGAAGCTGGGATCTCGAGGAACAGACGCGGAGTCGTTTGTGTCGAAGCTCCGGAGCGAAGGCGACTCGACGGCGACCGTCGCGGTCTCCTCCCAGGCGAGGGTCGACAAGCCCGTACCCGCTGACCATAAAGAGTTAGTACTTTGAACCATAAATGTATATACATATGCCCAGTGGTGGATTTACCAGTAGGCTGGAGCATAGAGTGGCAAATTTAGGGTATTTTTGTTTTGTATTTTAGAAATTGAAATGATTGATACTTATACATGTACCTAAATGTTGCTGGATAATATGTTTCACCACTTAGAATCTATGTATCTAGTCTTATATCGATTATGTTTTTTACAATTTACGTAGTTCTATATGGAAACTAATTATACAGGTAGGTAGGGAAAGTAAAATTTGAATAGTCTACGGGCGGCAAAAGTTCAAATTCGCTTTTCCATACGATCCTCCCTAATTTTCCTTTTAACCTCATACAAAAGTTATTTACGACTTATTAAAGACTTAATTATATTTTTCATATATATCCATAAATTTATGGATATGTTTTTTTTTTCTTGAAAAATTGTTTTCAGAATTCTATCCACAGTACGCATCTAGCTTTGTGTTGCGAGGGACTTTACAAACACGCAATTAACGTACATAAATCAACACCATGACTCAGATAAATCATTTGTGGGTCACACAAATAAGTGTCCTATGCAGGATTCGAACCAACAGCACTCAGCACATCAAGGCAACCGCTTAATCCGCTAGGCCAATGGTGCGGTATAATCCACTAAAATCATTCATACAAATTATTTTCAGTTCAAAATATCTTAAATAACTAAGCATGAATTGAAGCCTTTTTTTTTGCTTGACCGTTGTTAGGATATTATATAATGTGTTTTTCTTCATTTGTTAATTTTAATTTTTTTTTATAGTTTATAGGTTTTAGCGTTATGATCACAATCTCACCTGGTGTTAAGTAATGAAAACAGTTTTTTTTAGGTAATAGTGTTAGGTTTTATAATAAAGCCCTAAAGCACATTACTGAATTGCCGGACAGTGAGTTCAAGAACCATATAAAATGGGTTTTGATGTCAAAAGGCTACGATGGATCAATATGTGAGCGATCGTGATATCTGGGAACAACACCCCTCTCATGTACAGACATTCGCTAGTAACTACTGTAAATATACTTTAAACTATTATGTAAAAACCTAGGCATAAAAAAGGTATAGGAATACAACCTAAAATAAAAAAAAGGATTAAATTTCTTGCCGGTTCATCTCGATGACTGCGGTACTTTCCGAACCGGTGGTAGTTTTGACGTTCATAGCGCATACTTAGGGTCTAAGTTGAATTAAAAAAATTAAGTGACCTAAAACGTATATGTAAATGGATAATTAAATGTTTTAAACTGTTCCAGTGTTCACTTACGCTTCGAGGAGCGGCTCAGTCTGGTCGCTGGCAGAGATGGTGACATACAGAGCTTTGAATTATCTGGTAATTTTACATTTACATTATTATATTTTGATTATTTTTTAATATATCTATGCTTGTATTGTTCTATAAAGTATCGACAACATTTATTAGTGTATAATAAAAGAGTTTGGATAATCCAAAAGTTCACACCTCATTTCTTTTTGTTAATATAATAACAATTAAACCTCATAGAATTAGACCGTGAAAAGTAATAGGGTTCTATCCCTAATTATACTGAAGTGTAAGAAAAAAAAGACTCGATTAGTAAAGTATTTCGGTCGTTATCGTGATAACATACAGGATCCACACATACAAGACACACGAACGTATAAGACAGAATTTTTTAAACAGTTTTTAACTAGTTTAAATAACAAAAATGGCATCAAAAATATCATGAGTGGTAATTTTTTTTTCTTGATATGTGTGTGTATATATTATTTTACAAGTGCAATATATGATAAATAGAGATGTTTTAACCATGGGGCCGTTCAAGTATTACGTTACGAAATTATTGAAAATTATTGACGCTCCCTTCCTTATATAACGTGCAGCGACATTTTTCTGTAAATCAAACGTTACGTAACACTCAAGTGAGCATTATTTCCTAAATGACATTGTTTTGCCTTGTTCTAATATTAAACTCTGAAAATAACATAATTTATCTTAAAATTTGGCAATGCGATTAGATATAATCGAGGGATTCACCGTAAGATATAAACTACAAGGGTTTCGAGCTTGGGAATTTTTCATTGCTAACCTCCCTCCCGCCCTTGTAACGCATCGTAACGTTTTACAAGTTCCCCTCCTCCCCCCAAATTGGCCGCCATGTCGATGACGAATTACATGAATTTCCTATACAAGTTTTCTTCAATAAAATTGGTAAAAACGTGGTGTAATGTTGTACGAATAGGTTTGCTGACGCTGCGCATAAGCAACGAGCAGTTCGGCAGGATTCACGTGCATGTCGATAACAAGGACACGAGACCTCTGCAGTTGCAGGTGACCAAATTAAACTGTATTTTTAAATTTTGCTCCTATTTGGTAATGTTTTTTTTATGCTAATGAGACAGCAAACAGGCAGACGGCCCATCTGATGGTTACTGTCGCCTATAGACAGTCGCATCACCAGGGGTATTAAAGCTATGTTGCTGAACTTGCCGAAAAGGGCTATTTAAGAATTAGCGTTATGGCCGTTATATTATATTTATAAGTTGGTAGACACGCTAAATCTGTGTAGGAACTGGGTCTCAAGTGCAACTTCCGGAACACGCCTATTGGTATTTGGCGGCAGATTTTTAACTTAAGGGCCAGACTGGCATTGGAAAAAGCCCTACCACCATTCTATGGTTTTCTCACGATATTTTCATTCTCCAAAAGATAAAACTCGTTATAGGTGGATTTGAACTCACGTCCCTTGACGCGAAGTCGTTCACACTACCACTGAGCTATCATCGTTTCAAAAACCATGCCGGAACACAAAGGCGCAAAGGTCAAAATGACTTTGACATGTGCCACCCCATAACTTTTTTTTTAAATGATATTGATTATTGAAATACAACTAAGTTCAGGTCACTTAGCCTTCCAAATTCTTTCTCGGTGGTTATGTGATGAGTCTAGAACATTCTGCAAATTCCAATCATACAACCACCGGAAGAGGAACCAATTGGTATGAATAGTAAAATATCTAGTACATAATCTAATATATAATACTATTAAGTGAGTAACTCTTGTATATAAATTTCTCGTATCTCTGAAACGGCTCTAACGATTGGAATAAAATTTCGTATTTAGACAGATTTTTATTTGAATTCATCAATATAGGTGTAGTTTTCGTAAGTACGCATTTTATTTAAGAATATTGTTTCTTATGAAATTATCTTTTTTTTTGTTTTCCTACCTTTGTACAATGTGAATGTTTAATCAAAATGTGATTTATATATAATTATATTTAAATTTAAATAAACATAATTAAAATAAAGTTCAGAAAAAAAGATATGTACTGGTTGTAGTCAGTAAAGTAAAGAAATAATTATAAAGTTAAAAGGTATATATCGTAAAAGAGTTATACAGTAGTAAGTATGAAGATTAATTATTTATCTTAATGCACTCGTAAAGTTCGCGAGTGCTTAGTTAGATAGTGATTTGCTATATTAAATCGGTCGTGAGTTTTGTTGCACCGTGATTTTATATTAAATTGTATCGTGAAAACTGCTTAGCATGCAGAGCACGCTATTCACGTAGATCTGACCGTACACAAGCTAAGCTCGGTCATCCATGTACTGACTACCCTTCTAACCCTTAACTGCTCAAGGTTTCAAATTTGATACCGAACTTTTGGATCGCTTTGTGCACTTGCAGTTGGTTTGTTTTTAATATTTCACTATACGTATGTCATCATTCCCTAATATACTTTTAAAAGAAAATGTCATAACAGACGTCAACTGTCAAAATTTAAAATAAAACTTACATATTTTTTTAATTTAATTTGGCCATACACACATACATACATTACATACATTATACACATATATTTTTGTAGACTCATCCAAATGTGGACAAGGAGGCGTTCCGAGCTCAGGGAGTGATCGGGTTGAAACAGGCCCAAAGGGCGTTCCCTATGAACAGCGACGTGGGAGTGCTCAAGTGGAGGCTCGCCACCACCTCCGAGGACAAACTCGCACCCTTATCTGGTAAGCGACCTTATCAAATGGTGATGGACCTGACCGTGTTCTTTTTTTTTTTTTTTTTTATTTATTCATGACCATAGATACGAAGTCTTTCCGACGTATACATAGTTTTAATTAGAACAGTGAATAACAAATTAATTACAATTAGAAAATCAAATTCGCTACGAGAAATAAAACAGCCGTATATTTTTATATATATATTTTTAATATGTTTTATATATTTAAGGTTCAGCGTTATGCCGACGATCTCATCTAATGTTAAGTGACGATGTGGCCCAAGATGTTGGACACACTAAGTTTAGTTAGTGGTGGGACTGGCTCTCAAGTGCAACTGTCGGCAGATTGTTAACTTGAGAGTGGTAGCTAAACAGGTGGGTATTGGAAAAAGCCCTACCACCATGCTATGGTTTCATCACGATGTTTTCCCTCAGCGAAAACTCAAACTCATTATAGGAAACGAAATCACGTCCCTTAACGTGGCGTCCGTACACACTACCAACTAAACTATCATCACTTACCATATATAACATCTTCATTTGGATTAAGAAGAGACTTTAGTAGTGTAATATGCCTTTTTCAAACAAATGGATTTGGTCATAATCCAAAATGATCGGTCGGTCAGACTTGAATCGATATTAAAATAGAATAATATTACAGTGAACTGTTGGCCTTCGGAGGGCGCTAATGGCGGATGCGACGTGAACATCGAGTACGAACTAGAACAGGAACATCTTACATTAACTGACGTCAACATTACCATCCCTCTACCTCCGTGAGTAACACGAATACATTTCTCTTTTATTTGTATACTAACTAGCTGACCCGAAAGACGTTGTCTTCTCTTAACTATGAATATTGCTGGCGGATTATACTGGCAGTTAGGTAATATTAATATTGTCCCTAAATTTTCTAACATTCCACTCAATTTCCTTAAATTTCTCTTTCATAGGGACCTTCTCCTGACAATAATTAACACAACAAAAAATAATTAGCGAAATTGATCCATCCGTTCACGCGTGATGCGATAATCAAGGAAAATAGATATTCATTTTTATATATATAGATAAAGAAAAATTAACATACTATATATAGTCCGGACTTATTTTCTGATAAATCTACATAAAGATATCTCTCTTGTATTATCCTGGTGAGGCCACGAGTGAGACAAGTGAGAACTAGTAATCTACAGTTGATTTGTAATTGCTCGTATTCCGTAAGGGAGGGGAATCTGGGACTATACATAAGTAATTGACCTCCCATAATGTAGAGATTGAAAGTGCACTATTTCGGAATAAAACTGCATTGGATAGTTTTTTGAGAAAATTCTAATTATCGGTAATTATTTTAAACCGAAAAACTCCGAACACAAATGATAATTTTAAGTTTTATGCAAAAATTATGCAGAATTTAACAAAAAAGTCAATGCAGTTTACTTCCAAAATGGCACGCTTTCGATCCTCACATAATGGGGGTTAAATTACTCCTCTATAGTCCCAGATTCATCTTCCGAACGGAATACGAGCAATTACAAATCATTCTGTATATTAATTACTATTATACAGCGGATTGGTTTGTTTGGACGCACTTATCATAAGAACTACCCATTGGTTTATTAAAATTCGTTTTGTATTTTAAAGAGCAATAATTGAAGTAGGCTTTAGGCTATTTAAAATCACTCTACCACCAATAGGAGTAAAGCTGCATTGAAAAAGTTCCAAAAATTGGCAAAAATTATTAAATAAATTTTAGTTCCACGCAAACGAAGTCGCGGACACTGTTTTTAATAATAGCTTTACACTACACGGTTGGACTAGCGGTTAAACCAGTTACCTCACAGCAATCGTAGCGCAGATGTATTGTGGGTTCGGATACCGCGCAAAAAAACAATATTAATAAAACCCCTCACTAGCCTTCATAGAAATTTTATATAGCTTGAATTTGAGGTTTGCTGTCATCATCTAATGGCGACGTCACGATCACTAGCTGATGAGTTTGTTGACTATCCAACAGTACCGGCAACAGCACAGTGGTGGTCCACCAGTGGGAGGGTAGTTACACGCAGAAGGGGCGCACCCTCATCTGGAACATTCCTCTGATCAACAAGCAGCAGAAGACCGGCAGTATGGAATTCACGTGAGTTAAATGTCCTCGTAAAGCCTTGATTGATTTTCTATTTTTTTTATTTTATTTCCTAGTATCGTTTTGATTTGAAACTCTATGAAACGAATAAGCGACTGTAAAAAGAGACAACCACGTACATTTATAGAATGTAAGGTACGAGAAACTGTGATAGAAATATCTATAGGATGTAATGTCCGAAAGAATGAGATAGAAGGATTTGTACGGTGTTTCTTACAGGGTCCAAGCGTTATGTGTGTGTTAGTATGTGTTTGTGTGTGCGCTGCGAATTACAATGCGAATTTTTATAGGTTTCACTTCTATTATGTGTAGACTGCACACACTTTTTTAGTGATATTTCTTAAAGGGGCAAATTTACCTCAGGAAAATTTATTTCAGTTTATTTACCCAAAAGAATATAACATACTTCCATCGCAACGGTATGAAGGAACATTATATCAAACGCGTGTCCTAGTCAAGTTGTGTTTCAAGAAATGTAAAAAGATCTTTCACAAAATTTCTAACGTAAAACGACAACAAATATGTATAGGATGACATTTAATATAGAATGTCAAAGTGATTTTGACATGTGTCATCGTTGCATATATATTTTTTTACGCTAACAATTTTGATGAAAAACAACTTTCCTATGGATACTAGTAGATATACAATGGTAGACATAGAGCATAAATAGCAACCACTTATTATACTTCACGAAAAACATGCAAAGAAAAATCTTGCATTTGATATCGAGCACAAAATTGGAATTGTATTAAAGTGGCTCAGTGGTAGCGTGTGCAGACGCCGCGTCTAAGGATGTGAGTTCAAATCCCTGCAATGAGCTTGTGCTTTCGGTGAAGGAAAACATTGTGATGAAACCATACCATGATGGTAGGGCTTTAAGGAAGGGCTAGGATAGCTACCGACCTCAAGTTGAAGTGTTCCGGTAGTTGCACTTGAGAGCCAGTCCCTTCACAGGGTTTAGCGTGTTCACCGAATTGAGTCACATCTTTACTTAACATCAGGAGAGATTGTTCCAATAAAGCTAAACCTTGACGATAATAAAAAAATATATGATTGCAGTGTGACCCCTGCGATACCAAATGACTTCTTCCCTCTGACGGTGACTTGGACCTCAGAGACCTCTTTAGCTCTTCTGACGGCTATGAAGGTGACACAAGCCGAAGACAACTCCCCCGTCGATTTCTCTCAGGAGATCAGCTTCCACGCTGATAAATATGAAATTGTATAAGATAAATAATAATAAACAATATAATCTATATTAAGTCATTGTGATTTATAACTTTTTGTAATATCTAACTGTACAAATAGAAGAAATATCTATTTTTTTTTTTATTCCATTGATAACTTAGCCTGAATGGTAATACATAGGCCATATGAGCCCAATAATCTTCTTTAAAAAATCTTCTTTAAATATTCTTGTTTAAATGTTTTTGATTGATTTTGTATTACAATTTTTATTTTTAAGGTATAAAGGTAATATCAACCTAAGATAGTCTTATTCCATCCTAATTAAGCACGTAAGTCTAAATTTACAGTAATTACGTAATACCTACGTCAGAATGAATTATCACTGTAAAATTAAAATTTTGCGTTAAGTTATTTTCCTGTCGATGCTTTATTAGTTGCCACCCACGAGTTAAAAATCTGTCATCGAAACATTTTATTTTATTCGGCTATTACAACGTGACTTACTAGTGAAATTATCATGAAAAGGTAAATCATAATTCGGTAAAGCTATTCCCAGATTATCAATATATTTACATCAATATACTTTAATCATAAGTAACAGACTTAAAAGTGCAGCTGTTGAAAAACTCCATACATCCATTTGGCGGTAAACCTTCAGCTTAAAGAATATATCTAGCACGGTAGTCACAGTTTGACTGATCCGATGAAGATGCTTCATTTATTAATACATTCCTACTAGAGATGGTAACTCTTTCTGAAAAAGATTGCTATTTGGATCGATTCGTATCGAAACCAACTGAAACGATTCACGTAAAATAGATTTTGTTTGTTCGTTTTTCGTGCGGTTATTTTCAATACAAAATCAATCCTAGAAAACAAAAAAAATACACCACAATAATCGTTTCTATCATTCTATGTATGTGAAAAATTATTATTTCTGGTTATGTTTGGGTAAAACATTTAAATAATTGTAAATAATGTTTTATGAAAATAGGTAAATCGGACCTCGATTTTTAAGGGTGAAAAATATATTTCACTGGGTCGTTTCAGAGCTGGGACATGATTAAAAAAATCGATTCGACGATTAATCGATATCAGATCGCCATTCCTAATTCCTATCCAAAATAATCTTAAAATGTCCTACTTTATCTACGATTTTTGAAAGGAGTTCGAAAATACTTTATAGATATTTTAATATTAGTTTCCTATTTCCTTCTAACCTCTAATCAAAAACAAAATGCAAATAGAGTATGTTTCTACTCATTGCCATACATAATTAGTATGATGTAATATTTTCCTTGATTAATATACAGCAAATTAAATTTATGATGTGAACATCTGTTTGCGCACTTTGGTAGTAAAATCGACCATTGTGCCGTGACGGCAAATGACAAGATGCTCGCTAATGCCGTCATACTATACACTTCGGTGCTTCTTTGTGTGGGCTGCATAATTACTGTAAAGTCAAATTTTTATTTATTGTTTTTTAATAAATATAAGCCTAAATGTTTCACATCTGCTAGGCGTCCCGTGACAGCCAATTTTTTAAAGCTGTTTAACTCAAATCATCTTCGCTAAATACTTGACAATTGTCATCCAACAGCCAGTTTTTTTTTTACACTTTTAATGCACTTTCGCGCTATATGAAACAGCACTGTTATAACGCGAACCTGAAGTATCCAGGTTTGAGGCACAATGCGTTATACCGATACAATTTTTGTATGTAACTTTACTTCAAATTATTTAATAGATTTATTGTTCCGTATACAATGGGCCATGAATATTTCCATGTTATTTTATCAAATTGTTTGAAATTGTATGTAATAAAAGTTAAGATGAAATGGCGTTTTATTTAACGACTTTTTTGTAATGTGGATGTTGTGTATTGTTTTTATGGTTCGGTTATTTATTTGTTTCGCTCAGTTACAAACCGATCCTTTGGATACTTTGATTCATATTTCAAGAAACTCGAGAAGTGCACTTCCTAATTATAATCAAACTTGTTAGTATCTATTTTGCAGTATTGATATTTACTTATATTTATAACAAATCTTCAAATATTTGTTCGATCTTTATAAATATTATAAAGCGTAAAAGTTTGTTTGTGTGTTGTTATTCTCGTAACTCGCTATTCTTACTACCAGTACCAGTACCATTCTCGAACACAAACACTATGCCAGAGATGCTATATAGAAAAATGCTCTTCCTGATTTTGCATTTGATTATAATCTCATACAAAACTTAGAAACTAAAACTTTAAGGGAACTTATTCTCAAGTATATCTGCCAAAACACGGATGTTTCTCATTGACTTAATGTTTTCTGATCAGAAGTTTTAGGTAATCTAGCTGAATTGATACCACTCAATTCATTGTGCCGATAAATCCGTGGCTATAAGGAAAATAAACCCACTTTTCTGGGCAACAATTTTATAATTTCACAATATTCCTTTATAAAATCAACGAATTTCACCTTAATTACATCAATATCCAGAAGTGCTAAATAACAAATATTCTTTCAGTAGATAGTTGACCTATATTTTACACAAGTCACTAAGCATGTGTGTAAAATAAATTGAATGTCTTACTATAAAGGTCATCTGTTAATTAAAAACTAAACATAAATTATCGATCTTATAGAAGAAATACCGATTGACAGATTTATGTACAGATTTCCACGGGCACAAAAAGCGCCAATCTAATTGCAGTACTAGCATTTTATCTAATTCTAGTTTTCTCATCGTTGGAGAATTACCAAGTGAATGCAGTGCCTGTGTCAGAAAGGCAATACCCTTGGGTAGCCCGCGTGTCACACTCGCGGGGTAACGCCCAACCCCACATGTGCACTGCCGTTTGCATCAACGAGAGGATATTTATAACCGCTGCCAGGTGTATTTACAGGTTCGTTACTATTTCAAGATGACTCTATGCCACACTTGTTGACAGAAATAATAAATTTAACGTTGAAATTTTGAAATTTGATGTGAAATATGTAATGTGACGGGTCAGACTGTGCTGATTTACACTTTTACTGCCCGTAGGCTATTCTAGTACTGTCCATACCTACCTCTAGAATTAGATTCCACATAGAACTACGTGAACTGTATAAAAGACTATGAAGCGGTGAAATATATTATCTAACGATACTTAGAGGTATGTGTGTATGTGTATATGAATCAATTAAGTTTCTAAAAAACAATATAAATATACCCCAAATAATTATAATCGTTACCTTTAAAAAAATCTCAGTATTTTTATATTTTTTTATTGTGCCATATTTATTTCCTTTAGTAAGCTATCCCCTAAAGTTTATAAATTGTACAGAAAGAAATCGATGCTTCACATATTCCAGCGGTCCCGCGACGGGTTACATTATTTACTTATGATGATAGCAAAACGACAGTATTGTTCCACAACAGCAAAAGCTAATTGATATATCTCAGCTACTTACATAATCCCGAAACGACAAACCAGTCTCTGCGATAGATAATTACCTGAACCTACGTGGTGGTTGAGACCAATTAGGTTATAAGCTCATGTCATGTTATTATCCGCATTATAATATTTCAGTCTTAAATTGAGCTACACAACAGTTATTTATAATTCGAAATACATGACGCCTTTGGCATTCGTCGTCCCCTCGAAAAGCAGCAAACAGGCTTTCGATGACATCGGGTTCATTGTGGTGGAGTCGACATGGTTCGAAGGCCCTTGGCATGTGATTGAACTGTTTGATAGTACTAACAGAACTGATAATAATTTTGAATGGTTCGCTACTCTGGACAATTATTATGGACCATTTGATTATAAGGTTGTAGGGTATGCTACAGAGAAGGTATTTTGCATATATTTATTACCTTTTAATGTAATGTTAATAACTCTCTGCAAATATAAGTATAACCCGAGTATAATATATGATGTAAAAATTACCAGTGATGTATTAAAATGGTTAAAAATAAATCAATATGGTTTTTATTATAAATGGCTCGACCGGCAATAAAAGTTATTTTGGATAATAGTTTATTTAACATCATCTCTCAAAATGTTTCACTATCAAATAAAATTCCGGATTAAATAGTAACTAGGTCAATCTGTATATTATTAGTGTATTATCTAGCGCTTGAAGTAAAAGTTGCTTCTACGCTACCGCAGTATATTTAAAGGGGATTTATATTTTCTTTCTTATTTATTTTGGTTGCCAGGGTATCCACAGAATAAAAGCTCCAGAAAGACAATTTCACTTGACCGAACTGGACGTAGTTTCTGATATATCGATCTGCACCAAGATTATGACGTTCAACGAGCACATACGAGGTTTCAAGGTGCCTTGTTACCACTCGTGCACCCTGGAAGAGTTTCGTCGAAGAGACGAAAGATGTCAAAACTACCACGGCGTGGAAGGAGGCGCGGTTTTTGACGCTAACACGAATAAACTAATGGGCGTAGCGACTTGGGGAGCCTATTTTCATAAATATGATCTACCTGTCGGTTATTCAATAGTAAATTCTGATAATTTCTTCGCGGATTACACATGTGCTATGCGCATCCGGAATGATAACGGGCTGATAGTCACCAACGGATATTATCAAATGGTTTGCGATGAGATTTAAATGCGTAGCACTCACCCTTTTTGATCTAACCTTTTTATATGTCAATTGGAGCAAAATCATTAACAGAAAAATGAGAAGCTTTTGTAGTCCAATGATGATTGCGTTTTGTAGTCCAATGATGATTGCGTATTAGAATTTCAAATAAAAAATATTGTAAGTTTAGTTGGGTATCAATGAGCACGATAACCCCATTTGCAATTTGCATGAATAAACTTATTATTGTATTCTTTTATAATTCTTTATACGTCAGCGGCCGAGTAAGAGTCCTCTGTAATCAGTAAGACGTGTCGTAACGCCAACTTGAAACACTTCCTGTTATCCGAATTCAAATGTTACAATCATTCTTATGCTAATGGAACATTGAAGTTTGAAATTCAGAAAATAGTGGCGATGAATAGATGATAATACTCTTGTAGCGTTTTCATCGCCACCTAATGCAAACTGCTTTTATATTCCGCTAATACAAATAGCTAGATAAAAATAAAAATAGCTGTAACATATAATAAAAATGCCATATTTTTTTTTTTGCTTCATATATTTAAAATTTGTGATATTTTTTTAAGTTACTCATTTAAAACTACTGTAACCTTAAAACTTTAATGTAAACTGTAATGTAAGCTTAAAATTCGTTCTAATTTAAATCCTTCGAATGATAAAAAGATTCATTTAAATATGGATTAATACCTTATAGATAAAACATCTTTACATATAAAGAGTTATTTTGGAATAAAGTTGCAAATAATAAATATGATTATTGTAAGTAGACCAGGAAAGATAAATATATGATATCGCGGACCTAGTTTTAGAACTTTTTAAGCGGAATATTTCTCTCATATATAATTTTAATAACATAACTAACGTATGCTTGAGAAGTTTTCAGAGTATTTTTCTTCCCGTTTTTGTCACTTTTATCAATACTGCTTTGATCCTATAGTTGTAGCGTGATGTTATATTACCTAAAGCCATCCTCAATCATTACTTTATCAAATACAAAAAAAAAATTAATACGACTAATAATTTCTAAGATTAGCGCGTTCAAACGAATAAACTTTTCCGTTTTGTAATATTACTATAGATCTACCATCATTCCAATGAAATAAGTTGTTTCACATAGAGGTCAAAGTACATTGCGCAACGGAACGCAACGCATTTTTACTAACCGTCGACTATACTTCTCATAAATTTTGATACCACGGGCATGATATGAAATCGTTTCTTTTAGAGTAAACTCTAAAAATTTAAGACATGTTTATCATTTTATCTTGTTTATTCGCCTAATACCTTAACGCATATTGGACGCGGACTTGTGGTGCTTATTTTTTTTTTTTAATAATTAAGGTTTAGCGTTATGGTCATAATCTCATCTGATCTTAAGTTACGATACGGCCCAAGTTGGTCGACACGTTAATCTTACGGAGGAATTGGCTCCCAAGTACAGCTGCCGGAACACACCTATTGGTATTTGCCAGCAGATTTTCAACTTGAGGGTGGTAGCTAACCAGGCGGACATTAGAAAAGGCTCTACCACCATGCTGTAGTTTCCTCACGATGTTTTCTGTCACCGAAAGCTCATTCTAGGTGGTTGGATTCACGTCCCCACTTCTAGCAAACCCGCGTGATCATTGGACGCGTGCATTGAATATAACACGGGTTTGAGGAGAGAGTTAGCCTCACAAACCTGTGCTGGTTTCGAGGCAGTACTGCCTTCAATTGAACACCCAAACAGAAATGCGCCCCCCTGATGAGGATTACAAAAAACACTGCCGGCATGAAGTTAATAAAAAAAGCCAACTATTATATAATATATTTTGTATATATATTGATTTGTCGTTATAAAAATAATTGTGGTTTGGATACAACCTTGTGTTTAATGTTACTATAATAAAAATACACATATTTCTGAAGTAATGTTTTAATATTATTCTTTTCATTTTTTCACTATAAAAACAGGCAAAATGACAATCGTAGGCGTATAACATTCACTTTAAACTTAATATTTTAATGTAGGTATTCTTCAAACATAAATTAAATTTACTTGAAGTTTGAATTACATAATAAGGTTTTGTTCATCAATATGTTTTTATATAAATATATATATTTCTTTAATCTTAAAACTTTTTGTTATACATATTGATAATTAATTATAATTAGAGATGAACAACATAAGATCCATCAATAAGTTAACATCAATGTCGAATACATATCGAAACATCAATATAAAACAAAATATCGTATTTTATTGTTAGCCATGTATTTTTAGAAAAACAAACTCTTTTCACTCCACTGGGATATGGAATTATGGACATCAATGATTGGTGTTTATTTCATAACTTCAATGTATCAAATATTTTATGTCAATGTTAAAAAGCAATAATTTTAATAAGCACAATTCTATAATAGATGAGAAATTGGTCATCCCTAATTAAAATTAAACACCCGCATTGAAAAATTAATACATAACCTAAAAACATGTAAGAAAAAACTATGGTTTATCAAAATTAAAGTTAAATTTGAATTCTGAATCGGAAAAGGCGAATTTAAATTTTTTTTCACTTTCTTCACTACTTTTCCCTGTGTTTGTTTCAGTCGAACTTACATTAGTATTTTCAATATTTAAATTACTAGAAATATCTCTACTAATTGTATTCAGTTCCTCATTATTTTTATTAGAATTACCTACTTGTTCAGGGGCTAAGTTGAAATTAAATCTAAATGACTCATTGCCCGTTGTTAAAAAAGCAGACTTCCTAAGAAATGTTGCTTTCGGTTTTTCTTGGACTTCGGATATTTTTATTTTACTTGCCACTGAAAAAAAGTATACTAAATTTAATTACAATTACATTATACAATATTCAGCAATTTGACACAAAAACTTAAAATGACATGTTAATAATTAACAGTAGTATATTTTTATAATGGCAGTAGGGTAAATAACGCATTTCCTAAACCCTCTAGCCAAGTTACCTTTTCCTACAATCGTAAGCGTAAAAAAAAACATATCGGATGACATTCTAAGTACTAAATCGACGGCATAAAACTGAATGCCGTGATCATCACGGGACTTAGAATGGAGTTAGAATCTCATCTCACAAATTCTTTTTCTCTTTACATTAACGATTGTAGATAAGAGAATTTGGTAAGAAGGGTTAATGGCGCGGTTTTATGTAGTAGCCGATTCCGGAATACGACAAATCACAATAGAGTCATCCTGATGGATTTATCGTCATGAGCATGGAGGTCAAGAACCAGCCAGTCAAAAATACTTATAAGCTAGCTTGTTTTCTGGATGATACGTCTCGAAACGCTACACGCTGAAGTGTAGGTACTATGGAGAGTGTGAGATCTCGGTGTACTGTGGTCATCATCCAGTGAGACTCAATCCATGTGTTTTACAACCTAGCGACATAGATAAATGTACTATACACATATATTTTGTAATATATATTACTATTATTATAAAGGGATAGTTTGTATTTTTGTAGAATGTTACATCTCTGGATCAACAGTATCAAAAGTCGGTTTATCATTCAACAATTAGTAATGTAAAATAGAAAAATGTACGGGATGACACATTAGCTGCAAGTGATATAGACTATTATTATACTTTAAAATTTAGTATTATGGCCACAATTTCATCTATGTTAAGTGACAATGTGGTACCAGATGTTAGACACACTAAGCCTATTCCAGAGACTGGCTCTCTAGTGCAACTGTCAGAACATATCTGCAGTATCTGACGGCAGATTTCCTATTTCAGGGTGATAGCTAGCCAGGTGGGATTAGAAAAAGCCCTACCATCATACAAACCTTATTAATACAATATTTTAATTAAGACAAGCCAAAGAACATGGGTAGAAATTAGTACTACTTAATGTATGAATTGTGTTTAGACCAGGCTTTCCTAATGGGTTCCTGGGAATAAGCTACATGTTCCCACTAAAAAATTAAAAATTATTGAAAAGATTACCAATACACAATTATTATTTTCTATATTCTTTATAGCATTGGCCCTTATTTTACTTGGTATGGACTTGAAGATGAGGCCTAAAAACACACTAAGGCTAGTCAAGAAATAGGCTCAGATGCATCTATAGGGATTTGGCAACAGTTTTCAACTAGAAAGTGGTAACTGATGAGGCAGGAATTAAAGAATGCATCACCACAATACTATAGTCTCATTACATTATTTTATTTCACTGAGATTTCAACTTATTAACTACTATTTAAACTTTTTTTTTATTATTATTGTTAAGGTTATGGCCATAATCTCACCTGATCTTATGTGACAATACGGCCTAAGCTGGTAGATATGCTAAATCTGTCAGGAACTGGCTCTCAAGAGTAGTTGCCGGAACACACCTGTTGGTATTTGGTAGCAGATTTTCAACTTGAGGGTGGTTGCTTGGCAGGCGAGCTTTAGAAAAAGCCCTACCACCATGCTATGGTATCCTCACTATGTTTTCCTTCATTGAAAGCTAAAGCTTATTGTAGGTGGTTGGATTTGAACACAAGAACTATTGACGTGAAGTTGTACACACTCCCACTGAGCTGTCATCGCTTCAAGGTACTTTAAGGTATTCACATATTTCAAGATGATGTTCCTAAAAGCTACTACTGAATAAATAATTGAGAAATGAACTATTTTAGTGGTTATGTTTTGTAGATAAAGAATATGTAGGCTTACTTTTAGCTAACTTCTTTTCTTCCGCTGCCATTTTAGCTCTGTAGTCTCCAAAATGTGTTCGCATTAATTGTCTTTTACGTATTACAGGTTGGTTATTGTTCTTCAACACAGTGAGAACCTTCCATGCTTCTTGTACTATTAACATAATGAAAAAGGAATAAATAATAAAATATAAACCCTTTTAAAACATTATTTTGAATAAATTGTACACTCTATTACATGTCTTGTTACCAGATTGCAAGACTTTTACATGTATAAAACATTACTTAATCATAAGTAAAGTCCATTAAAAGGTTTTTAACAATCACTATAGTCATGTAATATTAACATAAATGAGAGAAAATATATTGATAAAAATATACACATATTAGGAGTTTTTTAAATCCACATATGTGAAAAGTATTTACTTATACTAATTTTATAAATAGGAAAGATTATTTTTTGGATTTGTGTTAGTAACAAATAAATTCAAGAACTACTGGATTGATTTCAAAAATTATTTCACCATTAGAATACTACATTCGCCACCCTGAATAACATAGGGTGTATGACATTTTTTAAATGAAAATGATTAAATAAAATCTCAGTTTCTTACAAACTGAGTCACAAACACAGCTAGTGTCTAATAATTATGTATTTGGTTTTGGTAAAATTTATATGATATAAGACTTTAATTTCATTTGATCTAAAGCGAGTGCTTAATAGCTGGCTCTGAAATGCAAGCACACATATAGATGCTAGTCATAATTGTGTATAAAAGTGGTAACTAGCCAGACGGGCATTGGACAATAGACTTTTTGTCTGTCGAGGAAAAAATTAATTCAAGTACGTCCAGATTTATCTCATCATGAGAGAGGCGTGTAGGACTCTACAGACCAGAAACACCGTTATGTACTCACTAAAAAACCCAACGACACTCAAGCCCCTGTACTGTCAAAAATCTGAGACAGCTTCCACACCTCTTCTAGTAAAAAGATAGGCATTAGGAACCACCCTACCACCATGCACGACATGCAAATCAACACTTTTAACGACTATTGTAAAACGGTAATACATTGTATATTTAATAACTATAAATAAGAACTTATATTAAAAATAATAAATATATTAAAATTAAACTTTACGTTGTTTTTCATTTCCTTTCTTTTCACATAAAGAACGTTCCAACTGTTGAATACACCAACACAGTTCTAACTGAAACTGCCTCAGTGATTCCTCTTGATCACCGCTGTCTGTCACATCCTTATCTAACTTGAATGGCTTTTGAAGAGAGTTTGCTTTGCCTTTTGAATGTAGCTTCGTTGGTTTCGGCATATTTATAAAGTACAAAATTTTCCAGCCTGAAAATTAAATTTGTTTTGAAATTATGATCAGTGTTGCTAGTGGTTATGTGTCGAAAGTAGACATGGTGGTAGCATTACAGAACGTTGTGCAATTTCATCAATTCAATACACGCTGGAGAATGCATCAATTCATTTATTTCTAATGTCTTCGAGCATATCTTCAGCAATAAGAAAAATAAGCTTGGAAAATCCAAAATGCATGCCTCATAATCTAATTAATTTTTTGTTTAATAATTACACCACATCGAATCAGATGGTGAAAAGTAATAATGTCCTATTTCCAATTATATTAAAGCGTAAGAAAAAAAAAGACTCGATTAATAAAGTATTTCGGTCGTTATCGTGATAACATACAAAATCCGAATATAGAGACACACGGACATCCAAGACAGATCTTTTTCAAACAGCTTTTTAGCTAGTTTAAATAACAAAAATGGCATCAAAAATATCATGAGTGTTAAAAATAGTGTTTTTATACGTCCTACACGTTCTACTGCGCTGTATTCGATCGGGTTTTCAAGTGTAAGTTTGGACTCCCGAGTGATATTAGAGCCCAACCTCGAAAGAAATGAGACGTTTTAGAGTCACCGTCATAAAAATCGATGAGGAGGAATATACTAAACATAACAAATACTATCAATTGAGATATATGTTCAAAACTGTGAACAATATGTATATAAATCATTGAATCTTTTTGATGATGCTAGCCATGTGCGCCACCATAGTGACCTTGGCTGTTCTGCTGAGTATCTTTAACTTCAACCCCAATTTGCGGTCAGCTGTAATGCGATAAATGGACTAAAATTTGAGGTGATGTAAAAAAATCCTATTAAAAGAACGCCAAGTGAAAGGATGCTATAACGCAGTGTTTCTCAACTTGTGGGTTGCAACCCCCTGGGAGGAGGGGTCGCTAAGCCTCTTTAGGGGGGCTACGAAACTTGTAAAGCGAAGTTGCAAAAGGTTGGAACAGCTACTGCAGTAAAAAAGCAATAAAGATAAAAACGTTAATTAAGAAAAAGGTTAACTAAAGGACATTATCATTTATATAAAATAAACAATATAAAAATAACTTATGAGATTTCTTCCATCATAAACATTTGTATAAAATTAACAAAAAATAAACTTATGAGAACTCTTAATGCGAAGGTTGCGTTTGTTTTTCATTAACCAATTTCTTCTATCGTCGACCTGTTTTTGCTACATGGAGAATTAATTTCTTTTCCAAATTTAAGCGATTAATTTCGTTACTTTTTATTTGGGTCATTGTTAAAATGTCAACTCGCACAGGTACGAAGTGGCAAATGGAATCAAACACGTCAAGGCCGCTATTATTAATTCTGAGTATTTTGATTTCCTTTTTACCCAAAACGTATGCAAATAGCTAGACTTCAATTCCAATTGCAGCATCCCCTCGGCAGATAAATCCAGCAGATTTTCTTTGAGCTTGGTTACCAAATGTGCCTCATTTATAGCTGCATTTAAAAACAGATTTCAGATCCACCTATGCCGAGTATTCTTCGATATCTCTTGCAATGAGAAGTAATGACACAGTTCTTTGTTCGTTTTCCGGCAGCAGTCCAAGCCGAGGATCCTGGCACCCTTGCACCCGCTATTTCGGGGCTGAGTGTCCTTAGCATTCTCCTCAGAAAGTTCTTTGTGTTCAGTGAAGCAGCAACCTCCATTCTAGCGCTTAGGATGCCCTGGACAAAAAGACAAATTACCGCCCCTTAAGAATGATATACAATTTTCATTGATCAGAGAAGTACCTAGTATATCCTTAGCACCGAAAGTTGAAATCAGTTCAAATAGCTCTCTTTAGAAATTTGCATATTTGTAATGAATATATGTATAAGTAACATATAGTTACATATACAAATATATTTTTTTAGCAAACCAAGGGACTGATATCTGAAATTTTGATTTTGTTGATAAAATTTTGCATAACGATTTTTACAAGTTAACAACGCCCCGCTGCAACTAGTTAACGCCTCAGGCAAGTGTCCGGCTTGTACTGAGTACTATGTATTAAGGATCTATCTACCATAATAAAATACTGTATAAAATAATTACATTTTATTTTATGAATCGTCATCAAAATCGGGATCTAAAAAATTCATCTCGGAATAATCTGATACACTACTTTCACTTTCACCTATACATACTTATTATAAAATCTTCCAATTCTTCTTGAGTTATTTTATCCCTTGTCTTATCGCTCTATATTTTTCGGTGGTGCTATTTCAATTCGTAGTGGATATGACTTACTCTATTATATAGACACTGCGGTTAGTAGGAAGTTCGACAAGAAGGAGGGCTTGCCACCGGAGGTCATCAAAAATGCGAATAATGCTAATTGCTACCTCGTCTTGTTTAACATGCAAATTAACATTTCTTGTTAATTATGTTGGTTTGAGCTTCTCACTTGAGCGATAAATGGTAAGGATTTTATGCAGTGAAACGAGTATTAATAATATTTTAAAGTGCAAAATTGATACTTTTAAAATACAATATCAGTCTTTATGTTTAATGCATATTTCAGGTTTGTACAAGATACAAGTACAAGTAAACCAATGATCGAGAACAGAAGATTTATATTACTCATAGTTTTGTGTTCGTTTCAAATATTTCTACTTTCAATTAATATAGTATGATGCAACGCAGCAAATAGTTTTTGCGGTTATCAGTATCAATAAAAACCATAAGCTGTATAATCAAAGACAAATAACAAAAATTAGAATTGACATCCTCTTTGGTAATTTTGTGATTGTAGCGCTTTCCGGGTATGATGTAAAGTGAAATATATTGGAACTAAAATTATAACCTAATATAAACTTCCAGTTAATACGCGAATATATTATGCCGCTTGGAAGATTTGGAAAAATAACTCTTTCCTGGTAATTAACCTACCTAATCAGATAAATTGAATTCCTAACATCTATATTACACAGGTTATTGGTGAGCTATGTGTATAATTTTTTTAAGTATTTTGTTATCAATACTACATCTTGTAATGTAATTTTAATATAATTATACTATGGTTTATTTGAGATTCAATACTGTGTACAGTAACATTTTACCATAATCATATTACTGAGTTTGAAACAAATCTTGTGCAAACTTAATTTCACTTCTAGGTTTGCAATAACTGTGACGAGTTTATCTCTATTTGTGGTGTCAAAGAACATTGTTAATGCTCACCGTTTGGAGAATATGAAAGCGCGTGAACGCATGCGAAAGTCCAACGAAGGAGAATATCCTGACCTGTATCGAAAGCTGTGAGGCTTGCTGCTGCGACAGAAATTTGCTGTATCTATTGGTAAGGACAGTGTACAGTAGCGGATGTAAATCCCCCACACTTTTGCTGTCTGTAGGCTATTCAAATTTTGCCGACTCTGCCTACCTGTACAATTATATTCCACAGAGGACTACGTAAATTGTAGAAAAAAAATTCGATAGAAGACTTAGATTCTAAGTGGCGAAGATTCTAAGTGGCGAAATATATTATCTAGCAACATTTAAGTATTTGTATAAGTATGAATCATTTCAGTTTCTTAAAAACAAAACAAAAGTACCCCAAATTTGCCACCTCTAAAATCTCAACCTACTCAGCCTATTGGTATATCCAGCACTGACAGTACAATATGTAAATAGTAGTAGTCAATCTGTTACTAGTTCTCATTGGCACATTTGCCTGTATATCTTGACAACTAGATACACTGGTTGATTCCGCACACCTAAATGTGTGCTGCTTTGGTGTATGTTGCATATGTCACAACCATCTAATCTTGATCCAGTCAGACACAAAAGTAATTTACTGTCTAATAAGTATGAAAGCAATGATAATGTGGTATATATGCCAAGTCAATGGATGTGATTTCGAATCCATACAATGAGCTTGAGGTTTTGGTGAAGGAAAATATTAGAAGTAGGGCTTTTTCTAATGCCGTTCTGGCTAGCTACCATCCTCAAGTTGAAAATTTACCTCTAAATACCAATAAGTGAGTTCTGGCAGTTACAACAGTGAGCCAGTCCCTCTACAGGTTTAGCATGTCCACCATCTAGGGCTGTATCATCACTATCTTTAAAAACATTTTAAATTATACTTGATCTATAAAACAAAAGAGTACTGGGCACATCTATATTTATACTCCTTTTTTTGTCTAAAAGCATTTTTGTCAATACCAAATAGCCAAAGGCCTCTTTTGAGTAGTTATAGCAATTGTCATCCTGCATCCACTAAGTCAAAGTATTCTGGGATTGGGTTCCGCCCATGTCAATTATTTGTGATTGTTCATTACTTCATTGCCCACATAGGCAAATGGTTAAAGATAAGGTTTATTGTTGTACTGAAATAGCAATTTATTAGGTGTAAAACAAATTGTGTTGGTTAATTACTGTAACAAAAATGAATGTAGTTTAATCTCATTGCAGGCATTATAATTGACTAGATAGAAGGAAATAAAAAAACATGGCAGTACCACAGCTTGATCCTGCGAAGTTGCAGCTAGTGCAAGATTTGGAGATAGAGATGATGTCAGATATGTACAATAGACTAGTTGGAGCTTGCCACCGGAAATGTATACCTATTAAATACCATGAGGCGGAACTCGGTAAGAAACAAGACAAAGTAAAATAATTGAGTATTTTTTATAATGAGTTGATAAGAAAATGTTAAAGTTCAGTGGTAACAAATGAATGTTATTACTATTTTATGGTGGTAGAGCTTTTCCCAATACCCACTTGCCACCAAATGCCTATAGATGTGTTCTGGCAGTTGCATTTAAGAGCCCCTTTTTTTTTGAGGCATTGAAATCTTCCAATTTTATGTTGAAACTTATTACAAAAGCGGGTAAAATGTGTCAACATCTGGTAGTAATGATTTGAGTCTTATTGGGATTCCATTGAGGTCTAAATATAGCAGGAATTACAATGCTTAAAATAAAGGGTATACATTTAACTTTACCTACATAATATGATATTTACAATGTCAGGTAGTATATACAATATATTGCATTAGTATATGCATTTGATGAAAATGTAGTTTATCATTAGATATGTGTAACCCATAACATGAGTCTGTGTATCTAGATCAAGGCTTCTCAACTTTTTTATCAGTCAGGCCAAATGAATGAATCTGATATTTTTGGTGAGCCAGTGACTGTTATAATTTTAGTTAAACAAAAATCAAATATGAACTTTTTAGTGTTTTAGCATTATAGCTACAATCTTACCTAATGTTATGTAACAGTGTGGCCCAAGATGGTGATTGCATTAAGCCTGCTATTATTTCATTCATTTCAGTATATTTGAAATAATTAATTATTTCAGTCAAACTTATTATAAAAAATTCACAATAATTTGTATCTTTCTTTCAAAGTCCTGAAATAAGTAAGATAGAAAGAAGAAAAAGTAATAAGAGTGCAATTTCATATTTATACTTGGAGCAATTAATGGTAGTAATGTTAAAGCTAAAGCTTCTCTTTCAAAGTTTGAGCTCTGATTTTTTTTTGTTGTTGCATGAATTATTTTAGTATGTGGCTTGTATGGGCCACCGAAAAATAGACCAAAGGCTACATTGAGGCTCACGGGCATTGGGTTGAGCAGCCTTGATCTAAATCATATATATCTTATTATTTTCATATATATCATATATAACTTATATCTTTAAGATCTTTAATAGCTTTAAAGATGTTTCATATCATTCATTTTCGGTTTCAGGTAAGGGTGAGTCTGTGTGCCTGGACAGATGCGTAGCGAAGTACCTCGACGTCCATGAGCGCATCGGTAAGAAGCTCTCGAACATGTCGCAGGGTGAATCGGAAGACCTCACTAAAGTCAACATGCCGGAACCTAAGAAATAATAATAGCTTACTTATGTAACTTGCAATGAATAATGAAACCATTTTATCAGAAATTTAAGGCTCAGTCCGACTTGCTCAGGTGAATGAACCACTCAGTGAACCAAATTACTCATAGTTATACTTGTAGGACTCATTTTATTTGACAAGCATAAGATGCAAAATTAGATAATATAGTCTACATTACAAATTACAAATTCCCTAAACAATCTTTTGTATTTGTTGAGAATTTTTTGTACTCTGAAAGTGCTTTCCTCATATGAAGGTATATATATTACACCTATTCTAAATATAGGAAATTAAGTAAAAATGTATAGGTATTACTGAAAAACATGTTTTGCTGTGCAGGGGATGAGATAGTAATTTATGACATGGTTAATACATTTTTGTTGCCTTTTTATATCTGCTTTTAAGTAAATTAATTTATTATGGCTACCTATTTTTCAAGACTGAATATTTTGGTTTCAAAATATGAAATATTTTTACTGTGTCAGTCTGCCCGGTATTAACTAATAGGAATTAAAAAAAATGTTTTAAATCTTTAACCATATGTTCATTGCAAGATACGTTTGACTATTATGTATGTATATAGATTTTGGAACGTTACACCAATACGTGGTTGTGAGCACTTTCAGAAAGATCATCGTAGGAAACAACACTGTTGTTAAAAATAAAGGTATGCAAAATAAAAGTGTTTTTGTCACTTAATGTCCTTTCTGAAATTGTTTGTTAATATTCCAAAATTCATTGTTATATCTGTGTTCAAAGCAAAGCAATTTTGTTATCTTTAGTGTGATGATTGTATTTAGTTAGTTAATTAACTTACTTTAGACGATTGTTAGAAATAAAAAAAGACTAATTTAATTTTGATCTTTTATTTTCTCTACAATTCTATATCTACATAAAATACACAATACTATTTATTTTTAAAGTCACGGCTAATAACATACTGGATCAAGCCGAAGCCGTATCCGGGGCTGTAATATTTGATGAGCTGACCCAAAACGAAAACATTGGAACAAAAGAACACAACGCCTTTTAACCATATCAATATAAACACTTCCCTACATTTGAACTCTAAGAGATAAGCATAGAATAACCAGGCCATTTGAGCTGCGACCCATATCATAGCCAAGATCAAAGCCTTAGCGGGGATAAGTTTAAAGTTATGTACCACAAGCGGCAACAGTGATAGAAACCAAATAAAATACTGTGACGTCATAACACTGTTGAAAGCCACCAATACGATGGCCTGAGAAAATAAAGCGAACGGCAAAGTTTTGGCATCACATCCGAATGTTAGACTAAGTATAAAAAGGATGACGCATTCTAAAATCTGCGTTAACGTTTTTACCAAGTCAAAAGCGAGTAAATCCGTCGTCAGATAGGAGTAATAGAATAAAACGGAGAAATTATGCCTCGTATCCTTTCTAAACAGATGATAGATGTACGTTTCGAAGAGAAACTCATAACCATATAATAAATATAAACCGTGAGTTAACAATACCAAGGTTACGATGCAACTTGAGGCCAAAAGAATCTGCTTCCTATTCGGTAATAACATAATAATTCCTTCTTTTAATCCAGTGCTTCTTTTAATTTGGTACTCTCCTAATGAGAGATACATGGGGAAGCTAAATGCTAAAGGATATATTCTTAAGTGAATAGAAAAGCCAAGCATCACTCCGGATATAATATATTTAGTTAGACCTTTAACTGTATCAGTTTGTAGGAAGAGCAATGATAGAATTATGAAGAAACATGGCACCGAATCAGCGTTACCTCGAGTCGAGATTCCAATGCTCAATGGATTGTAAAGCCAGAATAAAGAACAATATGTTGCAATTCTCGACCCATTTTTAGCCTGTCTAAGCTGTTGTTCCACCAGAACCTTCACCGCTATGGTGATCAAAATATCGAATACTGAAAATAGGAGCTTGCCAAATTCTTTACCTATAGTAATATTTGGTATCATCAGATAAGCTATTATGGGACTGTATCTATAAGTGTGCCGTTTATATGGCGAGCTTCCATCGAGGACATGCCTTGCTGCATCAGTAAATACTCTATAATCGACATCAGTATATGGTAAATCATAGTACTTATCATGGTAATCACCATATACAATCAAGAATAACCTTATGAAAGTACCGGCGGCTAGATGGTACGCCAGCGGCAAATTCAGTACCTCTTCATATCTTTGCATTTTATATCCTGGTTTTAATATCTTTAGCAGCGGAATATAGACAAGATTTGAATTCTTGAAATTCTTTAGCACAAATGTCTTTTTTCACCGAGTCCTCGTTGGCCAAAACGCAAGTCGCATAAACGCCGGCCTGTTTAGAACACTTTGCAAAGATCAAGGGATATTTTGCCAACCTCTCCCTTGCTTTTGCAACTGATTCCATAGTTTATTTCTCCACCGTTTCTGGAATTCCCTTGTATGCAAACGTCGTAGGGGGTTCTGTGAGATCGATATGTTCTCGAGGTCTGAAGAATATGTCGTAAATTGGTTTGGAGAAGAAAATGGAGAGGCCGAGAGTGGTGAAAGTCAATTGAAATGTCTTAGGGTATCTGTATATCCAGCTTCTTTTGCCTAGTGGTTGGCTTCGCCGTTGACGATTATCCATAGTTCGCTGAAATTCGAAATTAAACTTGAATGAGTTCTACACAGAACTCTGTTAATATAATTTGGAGTTCAAGGGTTTTTGTTTGTTTAAACGCGCAAATTTCTAGAACTACCCTACATTTTTTTTATTAACGTGGTGTGTAATAGCTTATTTTTTCGTACTTCCTTATCACAATGTGCACACTCGACCGCATTTTGTTTTCCTCTCGCCTTTGGCCCGAGTCCGAATAATGCGTTTGTGCGATGCGTGAGGAAGTCCGTTAAGAATAGGAATTTAACACCACGCTAATTAAAAATAAGGCATTTCACTACATAAAAATAAAAATAGTTAATAAGTATTTTTAAATTAGTTATAACTTCGACTTATGTTAATTTCAATGGTCTATTGATATTTGTTGAACTGACACGAAGTATTTCCTCTTACCTATCTAATTCTTAGCCCGGTCAGTGACGGGCGCAAACTTCCTCGGCTCCAGGTCGTATCCCTCACAGACTAATGACGTAGGCTTGAACTTGAGACAGCAATGTCGCATAGCCTCGAACACAGGCTCACAACGTACTTCCTGATAATTGTTTTCTGAAAAAAAAAAAAAAAAACTAATCATGCCTCTCGAATTATAATTTATACATAATCCAACAATATTACGTAAAATGCTATAAATATTAAATATCATAGGGCTAAATAATGGTCAGTTTAAGAATTAGAATAAAAAACCGCAACATGACATTCGAAAACTGTCAATAACGTTTTTTTTGACAACGCCATGCTTTTATTCAAATAACAACTCAAACAGTTCTTATTTTAAACCTACATTTTGCGCCACCTACAAAAATAGGTAATTAATACCGTGTATTTATCAAACTTTAATTAAGAATTTCAACAACAGGTAAAATGCCCCATCTATAGATTTCGGTATAAAAAAACACAGCTATCGAAAGTTTGAAGATTCTTGTTTTCAGATTTTTTGGTTACAATTTTTAGAAGCTCTAATACAATCTTTAGACAAAAAACGAATAAAATCCAAATATTTACATTTTTTGTTCCACAGGCGTGAAAAAATGTTTCAAGCATGGTTAGATAAAAGAATCTGTTTATTTAACTATATTTTGAATCAAAAACATTCAATCACAGATATTTCCGGAACTACTGCTCGTACAAAAAATTAGAAGGGCAGTTTTGCGATCTGGAATCGATTTCCTACTATATAAATAGGCTAGGATATGCTCGAATGTTTTTTTTTTTTTCGAAAAATTAAAATGGAAAAAATACAACAGCCATTCTTCACTGTAATACGACCCGTCGAAAATAATTGAAAAAACTTCAAAGCAATCATGAGGACAGCCGACAGATGTGAAAACTTAAAAGTATAAACATACAGTCGATACTTTTAGATGTGCAAATTAGTTGTTTCATCTTAAATTAATACTTGTAAGTCAAAACTGTTTACAGCGCAATAAGTTATATTAATAGGAAAAAATATAGTGTTATCGTTATCACGCACGTGACCATATCGATTACGATTTACATGGAATTACTCCCTATCCAAACCTTCTTATAGAAGTTTTCACTGCAAAAATGGGTATTATTATTGTTCCCTTAATTTTTGCGAAGAGTACATTAACAATCTGTATAACTACTCCTATGAATAGAATGCTAACACGTTATAACACATTATTTAAAAAAAAAAAACAGATCTTGATGTATTCAATAATATCTTAAACACCTTTAAGTCCATCTGTTTGATGAAGTGGTTTTATATTTGTTATATAATTTTAATCTCAATTCATTGCATTTAAGTTTAATTAATTTTAATTTCACATAATTCAGTCTGGTTTTGTTCAATATTCATTTTTTTTGTTTTTGTAAAATTATACTATGTATATGTTGCTCACACAATGAATATTTGTCATACTCACCTATTATTAAGGTTACATTTGTGATTGAAATTTTATATGTATTTTTAATTTTAAGGATGGTCATATAGTAAACCTTATTGGTGCATTATATTAAGAATAAAAAACGAACAAGTTAATCTATTACGGGAATAAATCAAATACTTGATTTTTATTTCATTTTATTTTATTTAACTTCAACAGTCGCTTTGTTTGCATTATTTTATTGGAAAAGCATTAAAATTCCATATTAAATACTTAGTTCCCAACAGTAAACACACAGTATTTAAAGATTACACCTTCATTAATGTTTGTTTTGTGTTTTTATTATAGTGTCCCCAACGACTCTTCAAAGTACAAATCTCAATAAAATTTTAATTCAAGATGGCCGCCTTAACCACACTCAACGTCCGCTTGACAAATTAAGTATGTCATGATACTGCCATTATAGCATGTGGATACACTGTCGTGGAGATCCACTTTTCTGGATTTGGTGTACTGAATAAATGGAGGTTAAGGAATCTGGGAAAAGAATGAAAGAGTCAGGGTTTCGTGACTTGTTAGGGGCTCGAGACCTTACTAGAAGTTTGAAAACTGTCCCTGATCTCTGACAATACAGGGGTTTGAGTGTAGTCGTGTTGTCTGTTTTAGTGTGTATTGGATAGTGCTTGTCATCCGTTGAGTCTTGTCACATCCCTCTCGCCTGAGCCTGGGCTCGGATAATACGCGTACGAACTGCGAGAGATTGCAAAAGTTCGTAAAGGATTTGTTTTCTCGAAGGCCTTAAATAAAAGTGGCTTAAGGCTTTATCACCATTCCCGTATCCATTGCTAATTTTATTAGCTATTTTTGGGACATGATATAATCCAGCCATCGCAATAAAAATGGCGCAGACTTTAAGTAGAATATGGTTATATTTTTTCGCTTAAACCGTTAAACTAATTTCGATAATTTTTCATATAGAGTAGAACCTAGAAAAAGGTAATAAGGTAGCTTTGATTACGAACAGAATTCTAGTTAAATCGGGGAAATAAGTTTGTACGGAGAACCTTTCATTTAAGAAATGAGTGATGAAAATACATATCCGTTTTTGGTCAAAAATAAAGACTGTTCTGTTTTTTTTTTTAAATATCTCTTAAGACGTACATAAGGAAATGATTTCAATAGATTCAAGTTCACGCGATGATGGTGGTAACCATAGCTACTAAACTTAGATCCATAATAAATCACGACGCTCGGGAACCGCCATTGAAATCTATAATCATTCAAGAGATCAAAACCATAAAATTGCAGCTCTAAGTATATGAATAATATAGTTATATCACCAAGGATATAGACATATTTATCCAAACATTTACCGTCTTATTTTAACATTTTTAGCGAATGTACTATACATACTTAAAATCTCGATAAAGATATTACATCCAAAGTGGTAAAATGTTTAATATTAACCTAATTAAGGGAAAGTACGTGATAGAAAGCGTGAGGCCTGGGCTTAGTATAATCGGTCGGCGCTGAGTACAGAGAGCTAATCAAATTGACCTTCGTGTCGCATGTGATTTATCACTGCCACGGTGGGCGTGGTAAACTAATTGTTTCAAGTAGGACATGAATGTATGCAAACATATGTTCGATGACAAACTTACCGTGCTCAGTTCTACATTGTATTAATTCTTGGACTATATTTTGCTGCACTCAACATTAACAAACGAAGGATTTAAAACTTTTTTTTGGAATATCATTTACAAGCGGTGCCAATAAGTTGATTCGCGTGGAATTAAAACTATATTTTCCCTTAGGAACAGTATTTTTTTTAGATGAAAACGTATACCTATTTCTGTACCCGTTTTTAATTGATGTGGTGTTTAAAATCCTATTCTGTACATACTTCCTCCTCATTATTCGGACTCAGGCCAAGGCATAGTGGCGGATCGTCTATATAGAAGAGGTTAAAAATATTAAAGTCGTAATTGTACAAAACTTTAAACGCTATACGATTTCTCTAATAAAAATGAATCTATCCACTTTTTAGATTGGACTTATAGTTCAGGAGTAAATTGAATAAATCTGTTTTTGATGTATAGGATGTAATCTGTGTGAATTAATATTATTATAGTTATATATTATTATTATTACAGAAATTTTATTGTAATTTGTATTTTTATGTTTAATGTGCACTAAATAAAGAAATCCAAAACTTTGATTATCTCGTAACTTTCGTTCTTTTAGAGTCCCAAAATAATTACAATTAAGTAATCCCAAAGTAATCACATAAAAAAAATGAAAATTATTTAAAAATCCTATAAATATAATTTCAAAAACTCTAAACGCTAATAGAGTTCTCTTTTAAGAAGTAACAATCAAGAATCAGTCATATTTTTAGGTCCAACTTAAAATTTAGGAGTTAATTTAATTAAAATGTTTTTATATTCGGAAAGCAAATTCGGCAAGTTCCACCTTGATCTCTGACCTAGAATCATCACAATAGTATTTTATGACTATAAACAACAAATTACCCAGAAAATATATAATTTTAATAATAATAATAATAATTCAACTGTATTCGGTCATATAACTATTATGACTATCATTGATTTTTTAATTAGTTGTCGCCCGCCTACTACGCTAGTCGTCTTTACTTTTAATTCATGGCTGACAGTTAAAACGACAGAATTGTAACTGAATCGATTCATACATATACATTGCTAGATAATATGTTTCACCGCTTAGATCTAAGTGTTATATCGATTTTTTCTCTACAAATAACGTATTCCTTTGTGAAATCTAATCGTAGAAGTAGGAAGTGACGGCAGAAAATGAATAGTCTACAGGTGGCAAAAGTGTAAATACGCTACTGCACTAATGACTTTATTATTCTCACTCATACCAAGCTCATGATAACCCATCTACATGAGTAAACCCATACTCTATTTTACATGAAATACCACGGTCGTAAGAGCTGTTCGTAGCTATATCGAGAAGCCATAATAAAAAGTAATTATAATCAATAATTTGAAAAGGAAATACAGTGGAATCTCTATAACTTGAACCTCGTTAAGTCGTAGTCATCAGTAAGTCGAAATAAAAATACTTCTCCATCCAGCTGAACCCCTAAATGTAAGTTATATCGAATTATTTAGACTTTGTAACTGGAATGTACCATAAAACTTATCGACTTTTTATTTAACTTTGACTCTAAAATTCGAAGAGTATACCTAGTTAAAATCGCGCCTTACTAAATCGAAATTTCAGCAATTGCATTTTTTGTATCTCGAATTACTTGTTAAGTCGAAAACACATTAATTCGAAATCTTTAGCATCTCCCTTGACATTCGAGTTATAGAGATTCCACTGTATCTATATATCTACTTTAGAAACCGAGCCAACGTGATGCTCTATTTTGCAGAACCTAACAATAGTACTGACGTAATTTACATAATACGTGATTTACGTTAAGTCAGTAACGCACATACGTAACCCGAGACGTCGACTCGATAATTTTTTACGTGGTAGGTGTGTATTCGAGCCAAGAGTAAAACATTAGGTGTTACTTATAAGCATTTTTTGTTAACGTGGTAACAACTGCGTTCTTCAACATCGTTAGTGGGTATGAAACGAACTGGTTTGGTGTGCGAGGATGATTGGTTGGCCGTATGGGAAGAGACGTCACACAATTACATCTAGATGACAGAATAAATCTTATTATTTTTTATATAATAAATTTTATACCCATGTTACCTATAATCAATTTCAAAACGATGAAAGCTTTAACAAATTGCTTCTCTAAGCACAAGTTGGACTGGCTTGTGTACAGGTACCATTTGCTTTGCATCGTAAATATTTGACAATAACATATTTTCAGTCGATTCAGACTAGGTGCATGGCGGTAGGGCTTTTTCTAACAAACGACTGGTTAGGTACCACCTTAAAGTAAAAAATCTCCAGCCAAATACCAATAGGTGCGTTCCGCCAGTTGTCCTTGAAAATCAGCCCCTAGTGTTATGGGTGTCCATGGGCACAATGATCACTTACCATCAGGTGACACGCTTTTTCGTTTGCCCCTTATTCCATAAAAAAATAGCAGTGGCTTTCAAGTATTTCTATGGGACCAAAATGAGCTCTTTTCTGAACACCGACCCAATTGCCATATACAAAAAAACAGTTTCAGCAATTTATACATATATTTTAATAACAATATTATATAATCGACATGCGCTCTTAATCTCGATACAAAAAAAAGTTACAATTTATACAGAATGATACTAAAAATAAAACATTATCAATACCAAAGATATTTGCTTAAAAGTTAATAACAGAATAATGTTTAAAATAACATAGACACTCCAATTTAGTCATACACTCAAGTATCTATGGGTGTGGATTAGATTAAAAGTTATTAAAAGTGGTGCACACCACAGCCTGTGTTTAAACATAAATAACTACACTTTAATAAAATTAGTATATTATACTTTATACATCTTATAATAGTCTCATTGAATTCATTTTTATTTAAAAAATATATAGTTTCATTGCGCAGGCGCAATATGATTTAAAACTTCATTTGTAATATTTCAATCAATTATTTTGGTTGTCATATCATTCCCAAACGCCATGGGCACGTTCAATTGATATACTATATTTTCAATTGTAGTTAATTTGTAAGAATGAGAAATAGATCAATTTCATCCACAGTACACAGTACATACAATAACGTTATATACATGGCACCAATAGGACAAATAATTTTACGGGATTTAATAATCATGCTAATAAATAAATTAGCAAAATCAACTTTAAAATACATGTTTATTTATATCAGGCAAGTAATGAGAAAGAAACACATATTTTTTGCAAATGCCAAAAAGCAGTAAAAACAACTATTTCATTGATATTTATACAACAAAAAATTTTGCTGGAAAGTAAACTTAGATTTATGCAATAAAATATCAAGCTGCTAATATAAACATATAAAAATTCTAGTTACATTGACGCAATGACCTCATGTAGTACATAAAAATTAATGAGTAAAATAAAAATACAAATTCCTTATTGTGTTTACCTTTTTTCCAAATTTTCACTATAAAGAGGACAATCCTAATATACATTATTTTACAATTACCAACATTAGCTACAACATCATATTGCTTTTCGTACATAATAGGCAGATGGCTACTTGGTATAATAAAAATGCAGTATGGGTACATTCCACTCTGTGGTAGTTTAATAACCCATCTGCATGGGTGGATCCACTCTCTATTCCACTCTAGTTAACGATTCTGAAGCTCGCAAGCTAGTGGAACAAGTAAACCACATTGTGAGCATCGTGAACTTGGAACATAACCTGTGTATCATTATGTCTGCAATAAAATTTTATGAAAAACTATTAAAACAACTTTACCTATACAATTTTTGTGGTATTTTTTTTCTTAAGAAAAAAACATTTAACAATTAATTACTGCTTAATGAATTTGTAGATGGAATCAAATAAGGACAATTTATAAATAATAAGACATTACCACACACTTGGATGGTAATAGATCCCTCTTTGGCTAGTAGAATTTATTTTGGGTCTTATATAATTTTAACAGTTATAGCTAATATAACTTGTGTTCATTGTAGTGACATTATCATGAATGGGAAGGAAATGGTCTTATCATTATAGTGAATGGCTTGTTAGATAATCTAAAATAGTTTTATCATTAAAAATTTTGTTGTTAAAACCAGGTCTCCATTTTCCTTAAAAGATCAAAATTATCCTGACAACATATTTACCATGTGAATAATAAGACTATTTAAAATACCACAAATTATAGTAAAAAAAGTCTGTTGGTTTTTAAAATTGACCTAAATTAAACACTTGGATTAAAAATCAAATAGTTACACATAATATTAAAATTTAGTATAATAAGATCATATGTATTCAATATGGTAAATCATACACAAATTTGTGTATACAAATTTTATATTAAAATCCATATAAATTGCCTAATAATCAACTAAACAAAGCCCTGGATTTATAAATTAACATGCCATTAAAGTTATGTGTGAAAAAAAAAAACATAAATTATCAAACTCAGTAACATTTGTTACAGTTATGATACCTTATCTACACTTTTTTTTTAATGATTGCTATTTATCGTATTGTGACTGTTGCCACCTATTATTTTATATATATTAATCATAATATTATTCACACTTATTGAAGCTTGTGAATTACACAAGCTCAAACAAAAGTCAAAGTTTTTATACAAACCACTAGTTGTTTAACAATATAGGAATTGATTTTAAATTAGACTGCCACAGAGAGCTACAAGCTCCAGTGCTATGCACACCAATTTAATTTTTTTAATATTCAGTATCAACAAAATGTTATTATGTTTTATACAGATTAGAAAAATAACAATTATAATTGTTTGTAGAGATAACATAATTATGAATGTACCAACATTATATATGGTAGGTATTTGTTGGGTTAATTATTTGAATGCAAAGGTTTTTTCTTTAAAGTCACCTTATGGTGTAGACTTAAAATATTATGTAACTATTTTAAATTAGGTATGGAGCATATATAATAGAGTGACAAATTTTAAAGTAACTCTCTATCGAACTTTTGCTGAAACTGTGAAAAATATCTAATATAAATATGTTATCATATGGGTTTCTTTTCTTAAAAGATGTAACATTAGGTTTTAAATTACGAAAGTACTACACTTGTGAACAACAATGCTGATATAACTGGTTTTGAATTTTTGTAGCTATATCTATATTTAGTCAACATTTTAAACAACTTTATTTTTTTGTTATAAATTATGACAGCAGTACCACAGTTTAAGTAGGTACGTTTTTATTATATTACGATAAAGTGACTCCATTATAACTGATGTAAAGTACAGTACAATCTAAAAAAACTCCCCCAACATAACAGGTATCTGTTAGATATTACTAACATGCAGATCTAGAATTCACCTAGCGGCTAGGCTAACATAGGCAAGATGTTAATGACCAAGTCAGATACAGACCCCTACCATTGATTTTGATTACTGAATATGCACTGGTTGATTCTGACAGAACACTGCAAAATGTGTCAAGGCTGGTGTAACAACTTATAAGGCAATATGTCCCACCCAGTGGGACACATCATATCCTACCATACCACTGTAACCATGTTGCAACAATAAATTTTACTATGTTAAAACTACAAAGAATTGGAAAAGAATAACAGTTTGCATTAAATGTTGGTACATGAAACAAATCATTTATACACATGTTTTTGAGTATGAGACCATATAGTTCATTTTAGAAGCGCTTGTCATGTTGACTGCGCAGAGGCATTTCCGCTATTGACTCAAACTGGCTTCACTCTCAGGTCTTTTTAAAACAGGTTTCTCTGCAATCAGTGGTTTCTCAGCTACCATTGGCTTATCAGCAACCACCGGCTTCTCAGTTATTGGTGGCTTCTCTGCAATTAGTGGTTTATCAGGTATAACTGATTTCTCAGCCACTTGGTCGTCATCTTGTAGGTTTTCTATGAGTGTCTCTTGATTATTTTCGATCTGTATATTTGATAACTTTTCTGTTATTGCTTCAGCCTGTTCTTGCTCCATAGGTGCAGGACCATTTTGTTTATCAACATCTGGTATTGATGGTGAAATCGATCTCTGCATAACATTTTCAGGGTTGGAAGGAGATGCAGTTCTTGCAGAAATGTCTTCACTTGAAGCACTTGGCTGTCTCACCATAGGGTTCATGTGGTGTGAGAGTGTCATAGGATGATGTGCATTATGCAACGGTAGCCTAGATTTATCACTTCTACGCCACAAAGTAACTTCTTGTTGTTTGAAATAGCGACGATCTTCCGTGTCCATTAACACAAGGTTCAAATAATACCTCACAGAGAATTTATTGTTTATATCCCTCATGGTGGGTGTTAAATCATAACCAGCTAAGAACACTCTGATTGGAATGCTCTCTCCCCTGACTGGTGCTCCATCCATTATTTCATATTTTGCCACAGTTTCATTCTCTGTGAATGTATTAGGGCCTGATCCAGTAGTTTCCCTCTTGATAATAGATATTTCCATGTGTTTGATCTTAATGCGAACAAGTAAGAAGTAAATTTTACCTACAATCACATCTTTGAGGTGATATTTTGATTTGTTATATTCAAATTCTATATGGAGACAATCTTCAATGCCCACTTCCATTTTAATCGAATTTAACACGTCAGGATAGCTGCAGAGCGTGTGGACGGCGATGTCAACTTCTTTTACGATGTCAGTAAGCCTACGAACTATCGTCGCTCGTAGGAAATACCGTAATCGAACGTTGGCCCCTGTATAAACTTCGTACGGTTTTTCAACATTCGCAAATTCGAACGGATACGAAGTATGCTGCAGTAGATCACCGGGACGAGCCAGCTCTTTGACCAGTGATATAAACTCATGATGATTACCTCTATCGTAAAATAATTCGATTTGACCTATTAGCTCGACCTTGATGCCTTGGTGTTCGAGTTTCGAGCCTGGTTTCCTTAGAGTCACGTTAACGCGACCTGAAACTGTTTCACCGTCGTAATATAGTAGCAACTTCTCTTTTTTACCGTCATCGGTTTTCACTTCGGCTACCTTCCGCTTGTCGGCATCATCAAATACAATTTCAATATCCGCAGTCTGTCCAAACCCGAAAAAGCTCATCTTTACACAGAACTAATGCACAAACCACTACAATATTTTTATTTGACCTTCAGGACGAACCACAACCTTTTATTTAAGTAAAACATTGAAAAAAGGCGATGAAACGCCCGCAAATCCGCGGAACCGATTGAACGATTCAAGCAAAGATGGCGACTAAATTTATGTCGGCTGTCGCTATGAACATTCATAATTCAATTTTTAAGGAGAAACTTACCAACAAGGCATCTCTGGATATCACATGCGAATCTCTTGCAAGGATCCTTCGACATAAATGTAATTTAAACTATTTCTAACACAAAAATATACAGAAATGTACAATTTTAATCATGTGTATAACAAATTTTATAGTGGCAACTCTGGAAATAATGATTATAAATAAATTTAGAAATAGTCACCTACTTTTTAAAATTACTGTGAAACGTAGTTTTTTTGTATAAATAAGAATAAAAAATGGTAAGTAAACCAGTGTAATTGATACTAGAATCATTTTTACTCCAAATATAATCTGAAAGATCCTGCTAAAAATAAATAACATCGATGTGTGGTCCCAACTCTTTTCATAATTTACTCGCTTTCGTTTCAATAGTTTTAGTTTAATATCTACAGATATCAGTATATAATGTTATTATACAAAATGTTGTTTGTTTACAAAGAATAATGTAATCATTGTCAATATGTTTTGGGTGGAAGTTGGAAAAAGAAAAAGTGCATAAATTATTCAAATAATAATTATTATGAATTTAAATCATGTTTTATTATGTCTATACAAATAAATAAACTATTGATAATAGTCAGCAATGAAAATTCTTTTTCAGTCGGATTTAAGGCAGGAAAGTAGTATTTAAATTTTACTGTTTTATTTTATTTTTATAATTAATGTTTTGCGTTATGGCCATACTCTCACCTGACCTTAACTGATGATATGACCCAAGTTGGTAGACACGCTAATCCCGTGTAGAAACTGTCGCTCAAGTGCAACTGCAGAACACATCTATTCGTATTTGCCGGTAAATTTTGAACTCGAGGGTGGTAGCTAGCCAGGCAGGCATTCAGAAAAGCTTACCACAATGCTATGGTTTCCTCACGATGTCTTCTTTCTTCTTTCACCGAACCGTCTTGAACCAGCACTCACGCTTTGTACTCAGAGCCCGTGCACACTAGCACTCAATTAGTTTTATTGTTAATATACAACTGCTAAAACTATATGAATAGAGGAGTTTTGGCAGTACTTTAATTTTCATCTTTTTTTTAACGAAGAAACTAACGTTACGACTAATTATATTCTCATTTTAGTGGTTTGTACATATTATAGATTGAACATTATGGAAAAGTAAAGTGCATTGTGACTTGTGTAAGAATTATGTTATTACAAAAATACTCTGAATTACTATAGGTTAATAGATAGACATGGTACCAAAGCAATATTTCAGAGCGGTACCGTGGCATTGAAAGGTACACAATAATTATTCCCAGAGCTATTGATTATCAAAGTTAAAAATAACCTTTTTTGCTTGATTGTTGGTAACTCCGCAGTAAATTATCGTAGGTGCTTTTTGATTACCTCAAATAAGGGACATTAAATTTCCTATAAAAACTTTTTAGTGAACATTTTTCGAAGTACATGGTACAACGTAGCCATGGATTTTTCTAGGATTACTTCAGAACGAAAACATGCTAAATTGTTTTCATGTTCAGATCTAAAAACTATCTGTTTTTGTTTTGCTGTAAGATATTTTCCTCTAAGTTACAGCTTGTTGAAAATCACCAAAAAATTTAGTTTTATATTCTTAAATTTTTGTGACTAGCATATTTGTTCTTTGTGTCTGCTATGTTCCTCTGCTAGTAACTTGTTAAAATTCTATTATTTAGGTAATTTACATATAACAAGTTATTTAAGCAATAAGAATAAAGAAAAATAGATTACTAAATTGAGTAACACCACACTCACTGTTTCATAGTTATACAATTTAGGTCTTTCATACACGCCAACATATTTCCAGTAAATAGTATGAAGTGAAATCATATGAAACGTTAGAATTAATTGAATGGTATTATATTAGGTCTATGTTCAATTAAATTATACTCGTGTCATATTTAGCAAGGGGATTCTAATAAATGTTGATACATAACTTATTATATCACATGATATATAGCAGTTGTGAACGGAGACCTCTAGTTAGATCAATGAGATCTGTCAATAGTCAATTCTGCCAACATTAGAAATTCAGATACCTCATTTTCATATAATTCGTAAATGGAGAATTATAAATTTTATTGACAAAAGTAATTTATTGTAACTGTGTGTATTTAATCGTTTGAAAGTGAAATTAAAATGATAGAGATAACACGCACTACATTAGGAATTGCTGTGGGTGTAGCCGGTACTCTTTTTTTAGGATACTGTGTATACTTTGACCAACAACGACGTAAGGATCCCTTGTTCAAAAAGAAGTTAAGAGAACGTAAGAAATTAATATTTTCCAAATTCTATATTTAAAAATTTGACGAATCTAGATTACACAGAATGCATATAAATTTGAATATTATTCGGTATAATTGTACTAAATTAAAGTTTTCTACCTAGTTTCTAATAACCTAAAATATTTCGTAATTATATTTCAGTTATATATCGATTTATGCTACGCTTCAATACGAAAATGTCTATGTATAGTCAATTTATCGCCATGAAGTTTTGCGTAGCCGTATAACACTACACATACGTTCTAATAATATCATAGTTTCAATGTTCATGACTTTTATGACATTGCAAGCCAATATAGCAGCGCCGAGGAAAATATGATAACAATACTTGCAATATAAATTTTAATATCATAAAGTTATAATATTATATTATAATATAATATTATAATATAATATTATAATATAATATTATAATATAATATTATAATATAATATTATAATATAATATAATATTTAATATTACAATAAAACTTTAATTTAAGCTTAATTTGCACTAATGATGTAATGATAATATAATTGATGCAAATAGTACCGCAAATATTTTTAACCAGTTATTTTAACCCCTTAGCCTACACGATATCTACCAATTGCGCGAGCTATAATACGCAAGAAATTCGTTCGCGCGCCGTGCCATTCAACTGTTCAGCCGTGTACCCGAACTGGCGCAAAGTGTATACTTTTCGTAACATATATATTTCAATGCAACGAAAGGAATTGTGAAATAATAAACAATGTTTAGGTACAAATAGTAATTTTAAGACGTCTAGGAAGTAATAATAATCAATTGATCAGTTGACAAAAATAATTTATTATTTCAAAGTAGATAAAGAATCAATAACATTTTGTTTATGACACAAATTCTTTACCACGAGTCAGACTCGTGGTTTTCACTTATGGCACAAAGTCTTTACCACGAGTCAGACTCGTTGTTTTCGCTTATGGCACAAATTCTTTACCACGAGTCAGACTCGTGGCTATAGGCTAAAGGGTTAAGCTAAGTCAAGGCTGTTCTTAATAATAAAGGATTTCAACAATAATCCATAGGAGTTGTGAATTGGCGTATTAGCTTCTGAATGAATAAATTTTATCGTATTTCTTGGTATATTTGCACATCTGTTAACATGGAAAACAGTTCATATATTCCATTTTCTATTTTAATTCTTTCAGAATTTCATTGACCAGTTTACTAGTTAGTGTTAACATAGTGTACTAGTTTTAATAGTAAAATAGATTGTTGATAATTTGACAACGTAAAGACCTTTAAGACCTCTTTTGACAATTATGCTTAAAATGAATGATTTCTTTCACAGTTGAATAATTTGTTGAGTTCATTTATTAGAGTCATCTTTAATTATAGGAAAAATTTATTAATTAAATTGTAGCATATTTATACCATAAGACCTTTGCCTTATGCACATTATTATCTTCAATAGGCTTAAAAATAAATCTATGAAACATTTGATTGACTATATCAGTAATACATCTAAAAAATAAATATATAAGTGAAAAAAAAATATATTTGTCTATATAAAATACTGAATGACTGATGTGGTGTGATCATTCTTAATTTTCTTTTATTTTAATCAATTTCAGGTAGGCAAAATGCACAACACAATGCATCCAGATCTCGTCCGCTTGGTGGACCATTGCCTGATATGAGTGACCATGAGGCCATGCAGAGATTCTTTTTGCAACAGGTAATTTATTATTTAGATAAAAAGGTTAAGCTCATCATTAACTGAAAATGTGGATAAGTCAGAAAGCTATTTATGCTAGGTAGGGTTACTGAAAAAAACTTAATTACTATTTATTTAAGAAGTTTGATGAAGTTCCACAATACAAGTGGCATAATAGTGGGTAAGGTGAAACAAAAAACATCAATCAATGTTATCAGGCTATATTGCAAGTTTCTGCTACAGGATTATAGTTCTTGATCCTCAAATGTAACTAACGGAAATAGTCACTCTGCTGAGTTTATTACTAAGTGTATGCTGATCACCATAACTCCTATACAAGTCTCTGATAACTTGATAGATTTGTTCAAGTTTGGTGATGTGGGTTTTCACACCTGAACTTGACAAACATATTGTGATGGATAATTCCAATCTTTTTCAAGAAAGCTTTTTTAATACTTTTTTAGGTGTATCATTTCTAATCTCACCTGCTGGTTAGTGATAATGTGGCACAAGATGGTGTCATGTTGAGCCTAATAGAAGTATCTATTTATGTATTATGTTTCCTTTAATTTTAAAATATAACTATGGAGTCATATACATGACTATATATGAAGATCGTATTACTTTGGTATTTAGGAATATTATTTTTATATGTTGACTGGTTTAGTTAGTTGCTCTATATTTCAGTTCATATAATTTAAATATCCTATACTCAAAAATGCAATTTTTATATAGATCCAGCTTGGTGAAGAGCTACTGGCTAGTGGTGATTTAGAAGCAGGAGTGGAGCATCTTGGTCAGGCTGTAGCTGTTTGTGGACAGACTCAGCAGCTCCTTAGTGTAAGTATAAAATAAAAATCTTAGATTGACTTTTAATTTATTAGATCCTGTTTCGAAAACAGATGCAATCTTAAGTAAGGGAGGGGAAGGTCGGCAAGTCTTAAGTGGTCTAACATGGGACAGGGAAAGAGTAAAAAGTAGTGAAATTCTCACTTAGATAATTATTAGCCTTTAATCGGACAAAATTAAAGAAATACATGAAAATGTGATCTTGCTTAAAATATAGCATATAAACTCTGATTAACTTTAACTCCTCATTTCAAATTGACAATAAGTTTTTTTGGTCCTATGGTACCTTCTCTAGTATTATTATAAAATTTGGCCAAAGCCATAATATTTTATTGCCAACAAAATTGGGGTTAGAAAATACATCTATATTAATATTATGAAAAGTAGACTTGTAGTAGTAGTATTGAAAAAGTGTTTAGGCTACTTAACATCACGCTACCGCCAATAGGATTGAAGTTGTATTGAAAATTGTCACAACAAGAACAACAACAACAAGATTTTTTCAATGACCAGCATAATTGTGTTTATTCCATAGCCAATGGCTATATATATATATATATATATATATATATATATATATATATATATATATATAATGGCAAATGTGTATATTATTGTTACAATAGAACACATTATTACAATACAATTATTAGAATAGTTTTATTTTGGCGTTGCAGGTAACTAAACTGCGTGCGTTAGAACACTTTAAATTCATATTATCTAATATCTCTTACCAGAGTGAATCATTTGTGAAGTAACAAAAACTAAATAATACTTGCAAGTTGCATACAATTTTTAAGTATAAAAATTATATACTTTGATTCCGTACATTTTACGTAACGCGTGCACAGATAAACGGTTAAAAATTTCAAAAATTTTTAACATGGGTTCTGTTGGTTAACCTTTAACACCCTGGCTATTTTATTTTTGGAAATATTTGCAATGTACAAAAACGATTTTTCTACAGGTTTATTATATGTATAGATTGGACAGACATTAAAAGGCAATTATTTTTCATTATAGGTGTTGCAACAAACCATGCCAGCACCGATCTTCCATCTCCTGCTGAAGAAGCTTCCAGAAGTCTCGGAACGACTCCGAGCTTCGATGAAAGCGAGCAATGTCATGCAAGATGAGGATGTTGAATAAATTATTTACAGTCAAATTAATATGTTAAATTTGTTCCTTATTTTAACTTGCTACAGATTTTCGTTTCTCGTTCTTTGCTTATTTTTAATCTAATAATTTATCGTAAGTCCTAGTGTTATAAGACATACGAAATTTTCCTGAAGTATCGATACGATTCCATCGAATGATGAAAAAATAGGTTGCTCTTAAATGATCTAATGTTTCTGTACTTTCCTATTGCATGTTTTGTAAACTAAGTGCATTCAGATGTGATAAGTAAATGTGCTTGTGTTAATCCGCCATTGTTAAAACAAAAGTTACGTTAATTATTTGTATTACGGTAATAAATAAATAGTTCGATTAAATAGGTATTTCTTAGTTTGTATTAGGATGTTGTTGTATTCAGAACTGATTGAGTGTATTTGAGAGTTTTGAATCTTTATTCTGAAATAAAAGTATTGAAATGATGTTTGCTTGTTTTTGTGGTACTTATTGTATACATAGTTATGTAAAATTGTATGGAGTCCTATAGAAACTCCTGAGATTTATTGTTCTTTCGGTGTCCTTTACTTCACTGTTTCGATGATATTTATGATGGAAATTTATTATAATTTCATTTATCACACTTGGTAATTGTTGTTGGACAGAAAAACAAAAACAAACTGTAAGCGGTCAATAAAAATGTATTTAAAAACAGGTAACATTTGATATAGAATCTTCAAATAATTAGTATTTTTTCGGATGAATGGTTAAGTTTCATTTTAACAGCTTACTTGGACTGTTAACGATTTTATACATTTCTTTTATTTCTGCCACTTTTTTGGTAATTGGCAATCCCAGAGTAATCCGGAAAAACAACTATATTCTTTAGTTGTAAATAATACTTATATTACAATAATCACGAAAGGTTTTATTCATCCATCCATCCATTCAACCGAAATATTTCCACTGCTGGACATAGTTTTTCCCCCAAAGATCTCCACGACGACCGGTCTTGCGACACCCGCATCCAGGGGATTTCCACGACCTTCACCAGGTCGTAGGTCCACCTTGTGGGGGGCCTACCCACGCTAAGTATTCCGGTACGTGGTAGCCATTCGAGAACTTGTTGGCCCCATAGGGCATCGGTTCTGCAAGCAATGTGCTTAGCCCACAGCCACTTAAGTTTCCTCACAGTCACTTAAGTTTTAAGCAATTCTTCGGGCAATATCGCTTACTTTGGTTCTTTTGCGGATCTCCTCTGCCTATATTCGATCACGCAGTGAAACTCCAGGTATAGCTCTCTCCATTGCCCTTTGAGCAACTTTGAGCTTTTTTATAGGACCCATTGTGAGCGACCACGTCTCAGTACCGTATGTCATCACTGGCAATACACACTGACTTCCGTCTTGAGACACTGCAGTATTTCGGACGAGAAGATTTCGCGTAGCTTCCCGAACACGGCGTCGTGGATTCGACGATGAAACTTTTTCTCGAAGTTGGATCAACCTAACTGGACGGTTTGCCACACCTAAATGTAGCTGTCAATAACTTCGAGCGTAGAGTCACCGATTTTTATAGGAGTTGGCACAACATGGACATTAGACATGACTTTCGTCTTTTCCGTGTTAATTTTAAAACCAACTCGCTCGGAGGCTCTACTGAGGTCACCGAGCATCGTAGTTAGGTTTTATATAATTAGCAAACCAGATGTTAATATCAAACGGCAATATATGCGCGTGAGGTTATATATAAGCAAGTTATTCTTACTCAAACAGTGCGTGTAGTTGAAATGTGTTATTATAATCTTTAGCGTTTATACAATACTAAATATAGCGGGATTATGTGCGTGGTAGCGTGTATGGACTACACCTCAATGAACGTGAGTTTAAATTCCAGCAATGAGCTTAAGCTTTCGTTGAAGGAAGACATTGTGATGACACCATAGCTTTTTGTAACGCCTACTTGGCTGGCTAATACCGTAAAGTTGTAAATCTGCCTCCAAATATTTATAGGTGTGTGTGTGCTATTTGAGGGTCAGTCCCTCCGCTAGGCTTAGCCCTCACTATCTTGGGCTAACATCAGGTGAGATAGTGGCCATAATAATAACCAATTTTTTTTACTAACGTCGTGTACAGAATCCGTTTTATAGACATCCTCATGTCAACGCGTAAATGTATAACCCGAGCTCAGGCCAAAGCGTAATGGGCGTGTGGCAACACTCATCGGGTACAAATCATCCAACACTACCCACTAAAGCTCTTCTCAAAAGTCTACTTGTCTAGGGTCACTAATTCTCCATATAAACTTTAAGTATGCCAAATCTCAAACTCGGTTTGGCGTGCAATATTATTAAAAGAGATCTCAATTTTTAGTTTAAACTATGAATATATGTAAACATGATATCTGGTAATGAATAGTAGTACACACACGACAACATTTTTTATTATTATTTATTACTTGCAGCAATAAAACTTTATAAATATGTGTAACATGTAAAATTTATTTATGAGCTGCGAACATCACATTCTCTTAGACCCCCCCCTCCATGTAACATCTTGTCACAGTAAGCGACACCCCCCCCATGTAACATCTTGTCATACTAAGCAACATGTCCCCCCTCATGTAACATCTTGCCATACTAAGCAACATGTCCCCCCTCATGTAACATCTTGTCACAGTAAGCGACACCCTGCTCATGTAACATCTTGTCATACTAAGCAACATGTCCCCCCTCATGTAACATCTTGTCACAGTAAGCGACACCCCGCTCATGTAACATCTTGTCATACTAAGCAACATGTCCCCCCTCATGTAACATCTTGTCACAGTAAGCGACACCCCGCTCATGTAACATCTTGTCATACTAAGCAACATGTCCCCCCTCATGTAACATCTTGTCACAGTAAGCGACACCTCGCTCATGTAACATCTTGTCATACTAAGCAACATGTCCCCCCTCATGTAACATCTTGTCACAGTAAGCGACACCTCGCTCATGTAACATCTTGTCATACTAAGCAACATGTCCCCCCTCATGTAACATCTTGTCACAGTAAGCGACACCTCGCTCATGTAACATCTTGTCATACTAAGCAACATGTCCCCCCTCATGTAACATCTTGTCACAGTAAGCGACACCTCGCTCATGTAACATCTTGTCATACTAAGCAACATGTCCCCCCTCATGTAACATCTTGTCACAGTAAGCGACACCTCGCTCATGTAACATCTTGTCATACTAAGCAACATGTCCCCCCTCATGTAACATCTTGTCACAATAAGCAACATCCCCATATAACATCTTTTCACAGTAAGCGACACCCCCCCATAAGTGCGAACGTATATTATGAACGGCGCGTATAGGTTGTAGGAAAAATTAAATAATATATACACTTTCATGCATTTAAATGTTTAAAAATATAAATGTATAATTTATAAATTCAAAAATCAAATACAAATCAACAATAATATAATAACCCAAAATAATAAAATAGTTATACATATATTTGTAAAACGTACACCATTTCGTATTATATTATAACAAATTGTAACAAAACTTTTGTAAAAACGTGGAAATGTACTTTTAATCATTCAACAACGTTCAAGTTTTAGTTATTTTCTAATTAATATTCACATTACCCCGTATGTAAAAATATTTTAATTCAACAAACACAACATTTTTTATGGTTTTATTCAGTCATTTTCGTAATATTTCTACAAAAACAAGTACTATTCATTTTCGAGATTATTTAGTGTAGAGATAAGGAATAATGGAATTTGAAGCGATTACAGTTCGGTGGTAGCGTGTACGAACGCCGCGTCAAAGGACGTGGATTCGTATCCTTACAACGAATTAGAGCTTTTGGTGAAGGAAAACATGATGAAACCATAGTATGGTGGTAGGGCTTTTCTGATACCCGCCTGGCTTGCTACCACCCTCGAGTTGAAAATCTGACGCCAAACACTAGTAGTTGTGTTCCAGCAGTTGCACATGAGAGCCAATTTCTCCAAAGGTTTAGCGTATCTACCAACTTGGGTCGTATCGTTTCTTAAGATCAGGTGTGATTATGGCCATAAGCTAAACCCTAACTATAAAAAAATGTAGTGACGTCACAATCAGTACTTAGAGACGGTTTCGCCACGTTCACGACGACCGTGGTCGTCTTGTGGAACGGCTGGAGGCATGTTTTGAACATTGCGGTCGCTATCTGGAACGCTTATTTTACCTTAGTTTTAAATTATTCAATTGATGCCATGAATTTTTAATATAATAGCACCATTATGATTATATACTAACGTTAATTCGCATTTTTTATGCTTTAAACCCATTTTAGCTATAGACCGTTAAAGTAATGCTATAGTGTGTGATACACTAGCACCATTGAATTTATATACTATTAAATACATGCTATAGTTTTTTGATTTAATATTGTCATTATAGTAATAAATTGTTTATAATTTAGGTTGTAAATTTTGATACATTAAAACCACTTTGGTAACCTTCCAAACACTTATTATTGGGCTTTTATCTTACCGTTAATGGTATAGTTTGTGATTATATTTCAACCATTTAATTTATATACTGTTAAATTCTGGCTTTATATTTATTTATTTAATAGTGTCATTTTCGTCATAAATTATTTAACTTTATGTTATAAATTTCTATACTTTATCACCAATTCGGTAACTCTTCAAAGAGTTATTCATTAGATTTTAACTTACCGTTAATGCTATAGTTTGTGATTATACTAAAACCGTTTTATTTATATACTGTTCAATCCAGGCTATAGTTTCTCTCATTTATTAGTATCATATATATAAATTTTGATACATTAATAGTACTTCGGTATCATTTTTAAATATTCATTGGATTTGTCTTAGTGCTTTTAGTTGAAAGCCCATACTAATCGAATCGATTTTCCGTATCTCTACACTACAAATTTATGTTTAATAGTATATTCTGTCAGTACCTAGCAACTGGATTAAATTTTTTTTCTTTAGTCTTTAGATGTTTCGTTGATTTAGCATCCCGCCACCCATCGAGGGGATTATATTATCATGAAGTTTTATTAACCGTGCTTCTAATCAAATCCTGTGACACTTTCATCACTTCCAACGCACCTTTAGATATCAGTTCGTTGGCCAAACGTTTGCCAATGTCTTCACATTTTACTATAACGTCAAATAGCACGTTAGGGTTCGGGGTGAGACCGCAGAATATACAGTCTTTCTCTGAATTTTTGTTATTACTGTCCAAATCTTCACAGTTTAAGTCGCCAGCTTTTTCACTTATTTTCCTATTAAGTACTTCTATGGGATTTGGGTTGTGGGAATGACTTTCACCGTTGTCATCTATTTTCAACTTCTTGTAGTCCGTCTCGTCCGTCGGGCTGAGTTTATGTTTTTTTGATTTTTTTATTTGTACAAATGTTTCGTCCAACGTATGATCCAACTTAGTGGTACCGTCTAAACTCCATACGGCACCAGTTATGGACAGTTTGTATGGTTGGTGGTCCTTGAGGTTTGTTGATACGCCGACGGGTGCGCTGCAACCGCCACCTGAACAGTACAAATATTAAGAGAAAATAACTAATTGTAAGCGCACAAAACTCACAGATTTTCGGTTTTTTAAGGAAAAGGTTAAGGTAGCAGATCGTGCAGCCAAGTCAGATTTTATTTGAAAGAAATAACATTTATTTCGATGGTACGATTTCTTTAAATACCAGTTGCTACGTTGTTTTAAAGTCATAATTCTAAAATATCCTTATTAATATTTATAATATAACGCGAAAGTTGTGGATATGGATGTAAGGAGGTTTGTTACTCTTTTACGCAAAAACTACTTAATGGATTTTAATAAAACTTTACAGTAATATAGCTTATGCATCAGAATAACACATAGGCTATAATTTATAAAGATATTGTGTGAAATGTCCAAAATATAACAATAAGTGACAAGTAAGTACAAAAAAAATCTGCCATTTGCGAGCTATTCTGACGTGCGCTGCAAAAACTGTTAGAGTAACATGTATATAACGTATAATGGAAATGGTTATCTTAAATAGTACTACAAAAAAGCCCGCGACAGCATATATCTATATTTTATGTATAAGTTATTACCGCCAAAATATTGAGCAGCCATATAAATACTAGAAGCGCAAATATTCTGATACCAGTTCTCTTTGATATAATTTATTTAAAACAGCGGGTATCGGAATCAGCATTGTTTGATAAAATCAATATTAACGTGAGCAAAGTCGCGGGTAAAAGTTAGTCATTTATATTTACCAAGGGTTTTCAGGAAACTTCTCTCGGCTAGCACTCGGCAGTAAGTCTCCGGGTGGTTGAACGGCGCCAACATTGCCAATATCTCTTTATTGTTTGAACAACATTCAACTGCTAATGCGCCTTGTCCCACAGCGTACAGCATTTCCGAACAAGGCAACACCTAAAAATAAAATGTATAAGGGGTAATTTTAATTTCGTCAGAATGATTTTGGCCATTTTTGAGGTTTTTTTTACTCTCACATCTTATGTGATTTCACAAAATGATCAATTGTCCTAAAACTATATTGGAAATTGCTTATGTGAATTTGTAAAGTATTACGTCAGAAGAACTTTACATCCGCCCATTCCCTGCGAGACAAAGTCATGCAGAGTTATTAAGAACCCCCACAGGACTCTTACGTAATTAATGAATAGCCTCTAAAAAGCTTAAATGTTGTGTATTCATTGAACAAAATATATATATATATAAAAAGTCGCAAAGTGAGTTACAAATATAATTATAATGAAATTTTCGTACGACAATTAAACATATTATTAGTTCAGTTGCATCGGATCCATCTTTTCTTTGTCCATACTTTGTGCTTCGAACTGGACACTGTATTTATGAATAGCGTTGTCTCGTTTAGGATTTCGTAAACTTCAATATTTGTGATGATCTCTCCTTATCGTATCACTGTGACAGATGACACAAATATCCATATTTCACCCCCTTTAATTTTATTTACGCGATAATAGACGGCCCCTATTTTTTTTTTTACGGTTCTACCAAAATTCGTGGAAATTAGTAGTTCAGGTGTGAAAACGGTAAAAAAATTATCGGAAATTACTTTCGCAAATTTAATATTAATTTGGATGATAATATTTTATTCTATTATCCGTCTTTTACAATGTATACTCTCTATCTCAATTGTTATACTAGTTAACTGAAGAACTTCGTAAGTGCAAGCAGGAACGAGTATATTTTTAAAACAAGATTATCTTATAATAAAATAAATAAATAAAAATAACTTAATGTTTGTATTGAAATTAATCCAGCCGGGCATCACTTATCATCCCGAATCTTTTCCCGTGTATTTGTTTACAACAAAACACCTTATCTAATCAGCCCTGAACAGTGGTAGGGCTCTTTCTAACGCCGGCTGAGTTAGCTACCACCTATTTAAAATCCGCCGCCAAAGTGTACAGTTATGTTCTAGCAGTTAATCTTGAGAATGACTAACTCTCTAATAAGCTTAGCGTGTCCAAAGACCACATCGTCATTTAACATCAGGTAAAATTGTGACCGTAACGATAAATCCTAAAATTATGAAAATATCCTTACACCACTATATTCTTCTAATGAAAATTTTATCATTACTCTTCATTACTAGATACTAGATACTGGTACTACTTCATAGTTACTACAATTGTTATATGATAGAAACTTTATTCTACATATCGTTGCCTATAATCCTGATTAATATTATAAATGCGAAAGTGAGTTTGTTAGTTACTCTTTCACGTCTAAACCGCTGAATCAATTAAGATGAATTTTGGTATAGAAATATAAGGGACCTCCAGTTTTTAGTGTGTCATCCGATTTGATTGACAATATCAATTTCAGTGCGAGTGAAGCCGGGGGTAAAAGCTGGTTAGGATTATATTTGACCAGAATCAATCACCTCCATCTACTGCAGATTATGGATCCCTTTCCATAAAATAAGAGTATAAGAAGAAAACGTCTACAAACCGTGGATATCCTGTGCCCCCAGCCCATTCTCTCTAGACCCGCACTAGCTAGTAATAGAGCTGAATAACTTCCATCCTCGTCATCGAGTTTCCGTAACCTCGTGTTGAGGTTCCCTCGTACGTCCGTGACGGTCAAATGTTTGTACAAACTTCGCAGTTGCGCAGTACGACGTAGTGATGATGTTCCTAGGTAGATAAATTTGCGTTTTTTATGCAGTCATGACACAATTGGTAGTGTTTACGGACACCACCTCAATGGACGTGACTTCGTAAGCTTTCGGTGAAGGAAAACATCGTGATGAAACCATGGCATGGGTATGGGCTTTTACCAATGCCCGTCTGGCTATTTACCACTTTCATGTTGAAAGTCTTCCGCCAAATACATATAAGTGTGTTCTGGCAGTTGAACTTGAGAGTCAGTCCTTCCACTAGGTTTAGCGTGTCTAACATCTCGAGCCACATTGTTATCTAACATCCGGTGAGATTGTAGCTATAACGCTAAACCTACAAAGTATAGAAAAAAAATCAAAGCAGTCATGAGGACTGTCGTCAGAAATCAAAACTATAAACAAACAGTTGTTATTTTTGGATATCCAAATTAAAACTTGTAAATCAAAACTATTTACAACACAATAAGTCCTACTAACAGGAACAGATATAGTGTGTACGTTAACTCGTCACGTGACCATGTCGATGAGAACTTACATGAATTGGCTCCCTATCCATACCGCGCTATACAAGTTTTCACTTAAAAAAATAGGCTATTTAATTAAAGGATGTGATTAATTGTCTATAACAGGTCGACGAATTTTTGCTAGTAAAATCCTGCGTGTCAATCAAACGGAATTTGATTACCTACGTGTATGATAACATAATAAATGTCTGATGTATATACATATACTATCTACTTCCATGACTACGTTATTTAACCTTTTTGCCCGTTTTTGTAACTTTTTTTAACACAGCTTTGTTCTTATTTACGGTAGCGTGATATTAAATAGCCTAAAGCCTTCCTCAATTATTGGTATATCAAATACAAAAAGATTTTTAGAAATCCGACTGGTAATTCCAATGATTAGCACGATCAAAGAAACTAACTTTTTCTACTGTGTAATATTAATATAGATTGCTTTCAATACAATGTTACATTTATTTATCTCTGTATTAAGTCCAAATGACCCGAGATTTAGAAACGTAACTGGGTCGCCAGTACAGTTACTGAATCACTGATAAGGTGGTAACATATCTTTAAATATAGGCTAGAATTCGTTCGACGGAGTCATAAATATTCTAGTATCTTAAGAAGTTCGAACTCAGGATACGTTTAAAACTCACCTACACCAATTTCTATTGGCCAAAGTGGAGACAAGCTCTTCATGAATATACATTTGTATTTGCAATATATATATATATGGACCGTTTATTTTGAAAGTGGTGTAAGTCCATTTTCTTTTGTTTCGAGAAATTTAAAGGTCACTATATTTGTTGATAATGCAATTTTATTTACCGACCGATTTTAAGTTGTACATAACATGGGATTTTTTGAGAAATTAAACACGGACTAGTTATATATAAAAAAATTACATTAAATTAAGCATGAATTACATGATAGCTCATTTTTCACAAAAATGGACTTACACCACTTTCAAAATAAAAGGTCCATATATAGATTGCTGTGTTATTAAACCTTATCATAATTATCTCTATAATTTTTATATACCTGTTTGCATGTACGTATGTATGTATTTATATGTATGTGTGTATATGTATTTATTATATTTATTCAATACACTATTTATGTATGCATTATGGTTATATTCAATGTTAAATTCACTTTATTTTTATATTTTATTAATTTTCTATTTCTATCTACAATATTTTTACATTTTGATAACAATACCGCTGGTTAGCTGGAAGGAAATTCCTTGTGGGATTAAGCTCGCCAATTAAGTTCACATTTAAAGTGAGATAGTGTTCATTCAGTAATTATTTATGAATTGAAAACTTCTTGACACGCGCCTAGCACTTTATTTTCTGTGTTTTGAATGAGACTGAATCATCACGCTCGGCTATGTGACGCTCGTTCGGGTAAAGTCGACTAAGGCAGCGAGAGAGATACAGTAAACGTAAAATTTCTATACTCGCTCGGCGAACGTTACATAACAGATCGTGACGCATTATTTGCATTCAGTATCAACATAAACGCCTTTGGTGTTCGCCTAATTTTCTGGGGCTGTTAGGGTTAAACAGAAAGAGTTAGTTAACATGTACAAAGATACTGTATCGGTATCTATACCTTATATAATATTAAAAATGCGAAAGTGAGTTTGTTTGTTTGTTTATTACGCTTTGAAGCCTAAACCACTGAATCGATGAGGATGAATTTTGCTATAGAGATAGACGAGAACCTGGAGACGGTGATAGGCTACTTGTTCTCCCAAAAAATTTATTGACAGTAAAGAAAGTAAAGAGAGGGATATACTTTGTATGAAGCTTTTTCTTTCGTCGCTCGATTTATTTGACAAAATCAATATTAACGCGAACAAAGCCGCAGGTAAAAGCTAGTCACCTATAAATATAAAAAAAATGCTTACCTATAACAGAACCATCTGGCAACGTTGCTAATGTATGACTATTGAATTTTTCTTTGAGAACTAAAGCGTCCCGAGGATCCTCCCTAGAAAAAAATACAATAGCAATCTCAATCTGTTCCTGCCCCACTAGCGGGTAAAGATTTATATTGAAGAGAAAACTTGTATAGCGCGAGTAAATCCATGTAAGTCGTCATCGACATGGTCACGTTACGTGTGAACGTACACACCATATCTGCCCCTATTAGTATAACTTATTGCGGTGTAACATAGTTTTGATTTACATACATATATACATAATATCATGCCTATCTCCCATAAGGGCAGGTAGAGACCACATCGTTCCACTTGCTACGATCCTGACACACATCTTTCGCTTCTTCTACTTTTAGTTTTCATTTACAAGCTTTAATACGTTAAGTCATAATTACGTTATGACTTTGGGATTTTCCAAATTATATATGAACTCTATATCTATAGAAAACACATCTGATTATAAATTTATGTATAGTTAACTATTACCTTGTATTTATTTACGATTTTTTAAATCGTCACTAAGGGGTCGTTCAAATATTATGTAACACAATTTTTGAAGACTTTTGACGTGTGATTTCAATGGATATTAAGCTGTGAATAGAGAATGCCCGCATGCGATATATAGATATAATACGTTTTTAGTCGATAGCCCGTATTCGGAGACTCCCCACATACGGTATAATAACTGAGTTAACTACCAGTGAAAATGAGCCCTAAAATGATGACTAAGGAACTTTGCCAACTAAAGATTTGTATGAGAAATGTTGTGCTCGCAAATTACTTACATCTAATCAATACAAAGTAAATTAGGACACAGAAGATGACCTCTTCGACCGGAGATCACGTTTTGATCGTAGTTGTGATTTTTGCCTAACGTCGTGTGACCTGATTAAGAACGCTACTGCGATATTATTCTAGTGATTATGCTTTATTTTACACCGCGATGAATTATTAAATAAATGTTTACATATACATAGACGTATTTTATATCTGAAGCGATGATAGCTCAGTTGGTAATGTGTACAGATGCCGCGTGAAGGGTCGTGAGTTCGGATCCACCTAGAATGGGCTTGAGTTTTCGGTGAAGGAAAACGTGATAAAACCATAGCATGGTGGTAGGGCTTTTGCTAATTTATGTCACAGAAGGAGGCTGCGGAGAGGGCCCGTGAGGCAGATGCCCACGCACACCCTCTCCGACGCAGAAGAACGGGCGGCAGGAGGGGCCGGTTTGTCCGAGCGCTTCCGCCGCCCTAATACCGGACTGGGGGGGTAGGTCGGGGGACCCACCTTTCATTAAAAGCACCAGTCCAGCAGAAGGATAGGGCAGCTTGCCAGGCTGCCCAGATGAAGCCCGGCTTAAGATCAGGCCGGGCCGGTCGCTGGGGTGACGCGGTGATTGCTAAGCACGGACCCGTGTCATCCCAGAAAGGCGACAGATGGCCGTGGGGTTTTAGTGGGTATTCCCGGCGGTTAGCGCCGGGCGAGTCCCACATACCCCTCCTAGTCCCTCCGGGCTGGGAGGGGATGCATAAACGCATTTCCCCACGTAAAAAAAAAAAAAAAAAAAAAAAAAAAAAAAAAGGGCTTTTGCTAATGCCCGTCTGGCTAGCTACCATCCTCAAATGAAGAATCATCTATAGGTGTGTTCCGGCAGATGCACTTGAGAATAACTAGTAGTCTAAGTAGTCTAGGCTTAGCGTGTGCTCCATCTTGAGTATCATCTCCAGTTAACAAAAGAAGAGAATGAGATCATAATGCTAAACCTTAACTATAAAAAAATGTATACTACTCTCTGTAGGAAGTCGAGGAAACGTATTAAGTTAGCTGAAACAATTTAGATACCTTACAAACACAGCTCCGATAGCGAGCCCTTCGGGCAACGTAGTCGGCAGATCTTTTAGTGAATGTACGACAAAATCGACATTGTTGCTCATAAGAGCGTCTTCCAGATCTCTAGTGAATAAGGACTTCTCGCCGATCTTCGGCAGCGGTCGGTCCAGGACGCGGTCACCCAGCGTTGTCATGGTTACTGTTAATAACATGAAGGAAGAAAAAGGTAATGACATTTTTTTAGATCATTTCCCTTTTTAAAAGAAAAGCCAAAAGTACTAAAATAATGCAGCCAGGTTAGAAGTTATTTTATAATTGAAAGACGTTAAATTATATCCAGTTCAGTCTAAAAATGGATTTTTTAAGTTAGTACGAAAATGTATGAGAATTAAAATTAAAATTATATCATGACAAAATAAAACCCAGCCATAAACTCCTAACTTTAGCAGTTTGTACATAATGCACCACAAAATTTGATGTTACCTGTATCAATGGTGATTAGGAACCATCAGAGCGATACAGATTCCTATATATATATATATATAGTGTACATAGTGTGTTTTAATATTAAGATAATTTCGATTTAGAGAACTACAAATAAAAACAAATATACTTGCATCTGTTCAATAATAGGTTCTATTGACCATGTGTAAAAAGTAAAATTTCTTTAGGGTTTCATCTTAAAAACTAACAGCGCCCGCGACTTCGTTCGCGTGAAGTTTAAAATTACATATTCATTTTTAACCCTTTATCTAATTTTTTTCGATACCGCTTTGCTTCTATTAGTGCTAGAGTGATGTTATATAGCCTAAAGCTTTCATCAATGATTGGTCTATCAAATACAAAAACATCTTTTACTCATACTAAATCTACACATGGAGTAGTAAAAATATAACGTGACGGATAAATCTGACGGGCGGGCGTGACGTATTTTAAATACGACCTTTTTAAACTACTTGCCTAGATAGATTTCATTTAAGACAAGAAATCTACCACTGTGCCATGATAAAATTTAATGTAATAACTTACCAATGTCGAATTCCTTCTCAGGATGTTGCTTCTTCAAGCATTCTATTACATATTTAGTTTGTATTACGGCCAGCTGGAATTAAAAATATATATAAGGTTATAATTGAGTGCACGTCGAGCTAGCGGTTAGCAGGCTAATGGGGTGCAGTGTCAGGGAAACTCCATATGGTACAACCTCGGGCAACGTCAGACAAGCTGGCTGGCGGCTGATTCCCTGGCGTCAAGGGACGTGATGTCGAATCCTACAAGGAGCTTAAGCTTTCGGTGAAAGAGAACATCGTGAGGAAACCAGAGCATGGTAGTACAAATTTTTCTAATGCCCGCCTGGCTAGCTACCATCCTCAAGTTGAAAATCTGCCACCAGATACCTTTCATTCACGCTTGCAGCAGTTGCACTTGAGAGCCAAACGCTCCACTAGGCTTAGCGCGTCCACCATCTCGGGCAACACATCCACTTAGCATCACAGCAGATTGTGTCCATAACGCTTAACCCATAAACTATAAAAAAGATTTAAATAATGGGCCCTATATTGACATCCCAATTTTAATTTAAGAAACCTTGAATTGTGTGTGCAGATTTGACTTCGTTACAATATATTTATGGATAACAATTATTATGGATATAAAAATAACGTTCAGAGTTACAAAATAGTTTACATTTATTGCATATCTATGATGACACATACATTTATGTGAATTTTACGATAACACGATTAAAAATAGATAAGAAATACTACGTAGATATAACATCTTAGATAGTAAATTTAACTACAAAAAATTTGTAAGTTCAGCACCGATTATAATATCATGAATTAAAAAATAAACAAGCATATATTGTCGCAACAACACCTAGCATATTACGAGGCGCGCGATGGGACTGAACAGCTGAAAGACGGAGTTAAATATCCACTACAGAGACACCATGATGCCCCTGAACTCCTTTTGTTAGGGCCGTTCAAGTATTATGTAACGCAATTTGGGGGGGAGCGGGGTCATGTAAAACGTTACAGTGCGTTACAAGGGCAGGAGGGGGATTCGAACAACGCGTTACGTGACATATTTTTTTCATTTAAATAAAAAACTAGCCCATTAAAAAACTCTCAAGGTCGCATATTTATGTTTTAAGAAGAATCCCTCGACTATTTCTAACCGCATTTCCAAATAGAGTTATTTCTTTTAAGAGTATATTAGTAAAAAAAAAGTAAAACATCATTATGACTTTAAGTAGAAGTGCTCACTGGGTGTTACGTAACGTTTGAAAAAGGGGACGGCGTACAGAAAAATGTTACATCGCTTTAAATGGGGGGGAGTTAAAAATTTTCAAAAATTGCGTTACGCTATACTTAAACAGCCCCTTACCAGATACTGCTTTCGCACTGTTTCAAGTCTCTGGCGGAGTATCCAAAAGTTGCATTTATAGAGAATATTTTTTTTTGTTGCGCAGTATAGTGATTCCACTGCACCTGATGTCATCTACAGTACAATCCAAATCAGCGATGACTGACAATGAGTCAAAATTCACTGTCAGTCAACGCTGTCATGCTGCCCTGCTTAGTTACCTATTCACACCACTTTTAAAGGACCCAATATCATAGGAAAGAGGGATCACAATGACAGGAAGACGATTCCACAACTTCACGGTCCTACAGAAATAAGAGTCAGCAAACATTTCACTTGTTTAAGTATATTGTCAGCTATATTTACAATTTTTTTTATGGAACTGTGGTAAATTAGTGGTTTACCTAATGGATAGTACCGTATAACCAAAAACAGCGGCGATCATAGACATATCTCAAATCCATCGGCAATTGTCCGTGATATAGGTCTTCTTATATTACATATTTGTTAAAATCAAAGTGATAGCTGCAAACAATTCGCAATAAATTCACGATCTAAATACACTGCAGATACATAATAAATATTTACCATTATATTGCTTAGCTTTTGCGAAATACCTACTATAGGGGCGGATTGCAATTTCTTGGGAGACGGATAGAAAATACTTTATCCCGAAATACGACAAAAGAGCGTCATTATGACGTGTTTATCACCTAGTGTATGGAGGTCGAGATTCAATTGAAAACAGATCTTAATAAAGAATGCTTAATGCCTAAGGGCGTTACTACGGAGCGTATTATATCTAGTTTATTGTGGTCACGATCCAGTTTGACAGAACAGTACTGCAGTTTTTTAATCAATGTGGTGTGCAAAATCCGTTTAAGGAATTCTTCATTGAACTCGAAGCATAAGGCGAGAGGAGTGTGTAACAAGACTCATCGAGTCACAAGCACCCAACACTATCCACTAAAAGAATACCATGGTGACACTTGGAAGTCCCATGTTGCCAGGGGCCAGGGACACCACCCACCATCCACACTTCTTCTAATCTTTGGCAGGAGTGGACATTCAGACTTATAGTCATTCTAGTGTCACAACCTATCTGATACAACAGACCCTGACAAATCTGTAAATGAATCATGGTACACACACTGGAAAACACACTGGTTGAATACAAACACTAAGGACCTGTGTATTACTACAATGACAAAGGGCTGTGACTTTCTTTATCTTTTAACAAGTATGAATCTATGAACTCTCATCTTAATGAAAGGGTTATAGCCAATATGACATTAGAATCAATTTAAAACAGTGTCATGATATACAATAATGTATGACCCTGTACTTATTTTAATAATTTATGAAAATAATCATTAATACATATTAAAGAAATGAAATTCTTTGTATAGAAATTGTTTTATTATCATACTAAGTTTTTGGCAGCTGTGTCAATATTATATGCATATTGTTGATATGTAATGAGATGTAAAGGCTGACTCGAATCCTAAATATATTTTATATAGCTCATCATTTGATAGTGACATGGCAAAACGCCTGATGGTAAAAACAGCACAATCCAAACAAGAATTACCACTGAGGGATCAGGTATTCCTCAGGGGACATAATTGTTATTTTTCCCATATGCTGTAGGATCTGAATATACATGGGAACAATAAAACAAAGGTGTCCTTGATGAGCTTGTCACTGTGTGTGAAGGATATTTGAAGTGATAGCTCAGTGGTAGTGTGTATGGACACCCCATTATGGGATGCGAGTTTGAATCCACCTACAATGAGCTTGAGCTTTTGGTGAAGGAAAACATTTTGAAGAAACCATAGCATGGTTTTAGAGCTTTTTATAATGTCCACCTACTAAAAAACCTGCCACCAAATACCTATAGGTGTGTTCCAACAGTTGCACTTGAGAGTCAGTCCCTCTACAGCTTTAGCATGTCCATTAACATGGGCCATATCATCACTTAAGATCCAGTGAGATTATGACCATGATGTTACATTCATAAATTATTTAAAAAAAATGTCACATTTGGACACAAATTATTACTATACTATACCACTTGGTAGCTGCAAATACATGAGCTGATTTCATAATGTAACATAACTAAGTATCTCAGTATTGATCATATTACACCTGATGTTATATTGGTAGTAATCAATGGCAATATCCATATAGTTACTGGAGGGAATAAATATAATAAAATTACAAACAACACAAAAAGCCTTAAGAAAATTAAATATAAAAGTTTAAGTAGATAATAAATATTCCTAAGTTTATTATACAGTAGTAGCATAGTACTTTGTGTATTAATTAATAGGATAAATAAATTAAATATTATCATACAAAACCTATTTGGTTATGATTTGAACTTTTGACCCCATTAACTGTAGATTCATCATACATGATAGAATTAAGTTACATTTATAATGACTTTCTGTTTCAACTTGTTCTACTTTTTTTATATATAAAGATGTTGGGCTAAGTACATTAGTAGTAAATTGATGTAGATTATGCACATTGTTTTAAATATCAAGTAAAATTAAAATACAAGAGATAAAATACTGATAATACAATTGCTTGCTTATTTATAATTACAGGTATTAACACTTTACATACTTCGCTCTTCCTGGAACCGACCCTGATTGTAGTTTTAACTTCACTTTCCATTTTGTTATGATTTATATAACTTCATAAACTTTAATTTAGGTTACAGACTAATACCGGATATGTGGTTAGTAATTTAAGAGTAGCCACTACTAGATATTCTTAACTTGTCACCAACACTGTAGTGGACAAGTATGATTACGGTAGTGGTTGAACGAAAAATTCGAAATTGTTATTATCGAAACATCGCGGCCACAACTAACGCGTGAATATGATTTAACTCACTTGTCACATCTGACAATTGGTGCTGCCAAGGTTCTCAAATCGAAAGTAACGTTTTGAATTCTGAAAATCTGAAAATTTCTACTTATGATTACATATTTTTTTCATTATAACATTATTATTAAAGTTTATTTGCCTTTTTAAACATTAAAAAAATATATATTCTGTTATCTTGTGTAGAAATTTTAAATGTTATATGTTAATTATTGCAGTTATTGTGTAAATTGCATCTAAATCAATTTAGTACCTCCTAAGAATATTACCAAAAACATAAAATATGCTGCATATGACTATAATATTTTATTAAGTAATAATTATTAAGTTTACTACTAATAAATTTCAAAACCAAAATGGTGTTTTAATATACTGTACGAACAATGTATGTGGCGTGCCTCAATTACAGACATAAGTTTTTGTGTACTGGCCGTAAACCAATCGAGTAACATCAGAGAAGACGTCTGAATTTGGAATCAGGGTACCATCAAAACTGTATTTTCAACTTCTTTGTCAAGACATTGGAAGAGAAAATACGTGTTGTCGAATTTGTAGCTGCTACATATTACTAATTACATAAATACCATTACCAAGGTCACTCTTTTTTTAAGGACATGCGTACCTACTTTATCTGTAAACAAAAAGATTTGTGTTGCCTAGAAAAAGAATGGAAACTCCTCTGGAAGCGACGCGGCAGAAAGGCACCGGCGCCGCGTCGTCACTATACCTGTAGTCAATAACAATAGCCCTAGCGGATGACCCTTGCTTCCCGAAGCATAGCGCCATGGCGCCAGACCCAAGCCGACACAGCATCTGTTGACCATAACCTAAAATTGACGCAACGCAAGAGAGAGTCAAGCGATCGGGTCTCTCTCTCGCACAGACCTCATCGCAGATGTTTCTCCGGTATACGAGTAGTTAGTTATTTTTATTGAGATATATATAGATCATATTCAATACTTAATTGGACGTTTCATTTCTACATAATCGACAAACCTAAAATCTCCAAAGTGACAGATACCAGTTCCTAAAAATTAATTGGTTGTAAATCATAAAAGTGAACATGTAGCACAATATATAAACCGGGAGATGGTACCTACTCATCAATCCTTAAACATGTATACTTAAATGTTATTTTATCTTATGTACGTGTACTTATTTTTCCTATTTAAATATTTGTACATGACTTCGTTATATTTTAGCTATAGTTACAAACATATTTATATTAAACTCTTAGTATCCAGAATTAATATAAAACCTGAGTTTTTTTTATTACAAAAGGTTTATGCTACGCAAGAGGGCGAAAATATACTAAAATGTAAGAAATCTAATCATCTGACAACGCTGGTAACTACTGACAAGCAGCAGAGGTAAGTAAAAAATATTGACAAGTGTTCTAACACGTCAACCACAAGCTGCTATAATAATAACTGAGAGTGATAATTAAAATGTTAATAAAAAATATCGCTCTTAAGGAAATACAATGTAGTGCAATTGTAAGATTAAATATTATGCTGGTACATTTTGTACCGTCTTCGTGATTTGAGGGGAGATGGAAATACATTGCCGTTTAGGAAAAGAACTACGAAGAAACACATTTAGATAATACGGCGCAGTGTCTTTTCGACTCGATTTGCTGTTCTTTTAATTGCTCAGTGAAGGAGCCTCACATACTATCTCGCTATTACATGTAATTTTGCATGGTGGTAGGACTTTTTTCCAATAGCCATCTCATGAGCTACCACACTGAAGTTGAAAATCTGCCGTCAAATACTTGTAGGTGTTTTCAGGCAGGTACACTTGATAGCCAGTCCCTCGACTAGGTTTAGCGTGTCCACCATTTTGAGCCACATCGTCACTTAACACCAGACGACATTGTGGCCACAACGCTAGCTATAAAAAATATATAAAAGCGGGACATTTTTACTCTCCCTGGGGACAATTTCAATGGCACAGAGAATATTAATGCGGAATTGTCTCGCGTAGAGCAGGACGTATGGTCATATTAGCAATATATGAAATAAAAAAGCGAGTTAAATACGACAGACCTGAGTGTTGATAATGCCTACACGAAATGTCGTTATCCCTGTTGGTAATTGAATATATTATGACGTTTTTACATTTGTAATCTTTTATGGCTTCCTGCAACTTCTTTTGGTGTAAATTGGATTTTTTTTAAACGAAAATGTGTAATAAAAAGAAATTGCTATAAATGTATATATACATATATAGACGGAGAAATGTTAAAATATACCTACAGCACATTATTTTCTATTAGATCGTAGTGATTACTCTTGGTATTGTATGAGACTGAGCTAGATGCTAGTTCGGTTAAAGAAGACTCGAGTCGATTAAGGAAGCAAGACAGATACAGTCAACGGTCACTGCTATGCTCGCTTGGTGACCGTTGCATGAGAGAGCGTGACGCATAGGTCGCATTCAGTATCGACATAAACAGCGTTTGTGCTGTGCTAATACACTGTATATTTAATGTTATAGTTTTTATTAGTAACCTCACCTTAAAGAAGTTTTCACTTCTACCGTATGTTCTTAAACATACAGTTTTATATTTATTTATTTTCAGATATTTCTGTTCTTTTTATTTAGTAACAATATACTCATACCATTTATGTCATGTAGAATAAAAGAATTTCTTGACAATCTTCTGATCACACGAGATTTTACAATCAGGCGTGGTTAACGAAAAAAAGCGAACAAAGTCAGGAACTTCTGCTAGTATGGTTAATAAAATTTATTGAAAAATAAGTAGGCTAGTACAATACTCAATTTTCCAGACCAGACTGCGGGTTTCACATTTATATGTGCACTTATGAAGTTTTTTTTTTTATTGGATTGATAAACAATTTGTATAACAACTGTTTTTTTTTGTATATTTTACAACATGTAATAAGTTTCTCAACATAAGCGCCTTTTAATACTATTAGATATATAATTTTAAAACAGAGTGAATCAAATGAAACAATTACATTTAAAAAACAAATACTTTATTGATAACTACTCAGCCTAAAAAGAGCGTTTAAAGTTCAAATTAATTTTAAATCAAAGTTGGAAAACCAGTAGTAAAAAGAGTAAATGCAAATTAAATTATAAATATCATTGCGCTTGCAATATTTTAGTGACACTTCATACCTTTCAATTTTAGTATTACGAATTAAAAAACTATTTTTAACTCTTACAAAAATTAAAAAGTTTGAAATTCTCCTACAAAGTGACATCCTAAGCGCAATAATGACTTTTATTTTATTTTATAAAACAAAATATACATAAAAGAATAATTATTCAGGAATTAGTTGCGATGTAATCAATGGAAAAATCTTAATTTATACATACAGTAGTGGACAATTAAAAGTATTCAGATTATCTGCTATTAATTACAAAAAATCCTGAAATTCTTAATAAAGAAATTTAAAAAACTTAGGCTGTGTTCCGATATACACTACCAGTGCTGTAAGGTAAGACGTCAATTAGTATACTGCGAAGCCATTCTTGTCCAGTCAGCTATACTGGTGTACTGTTTAAAACGGAACACAGTTCAGTATACAGTCATCATGTTTAATGGAATACACTTAATTCTTTAGTTACTTTCATTTCAAACAAAGTATTGCATTTACACTGCAATAAACACAATATCTTTAAATTTTCCATGTTTACTTTAACAACCAGTATCTTATAATAACAATATTCAAATAATCAATAGCGCAAGCTGTTAAATTTCTGGACGCTGCTGATCACGTGATTAAGGCACTTAGAGAATGTTACGTTGAAAGAGCCAGTGCTCATAGTATAAAAAAGGCGACAATTTATGACGTCGTATATTTTCGTAGGATACTGTCAGCGATAATGGAACGAATTTCTCGTCAGTAAGAATACTGAACAACGCATGCAGTGTATCTCAGAACAAACCCATAATAACAAAAGGTTCTAAATCAATATTGGTACAGAAGTTAAGACACTTTAAATATATGACCAGTACTGTATACATAAACTATTAAGGGCGTAAAGTATTGAGGCAAGGGATAGCTAGCTTAAGATAGTCTGGGTATTCTTTAGTTTATTCTGACCCAATGCGAATCCTTCAGCATTATATTTTCAAATATAGCTGGAGTATTGTAAGCATAGGCTATTTTTCACTTAGTATTTACAAGACTCATGTTGGTTTTTTGGGTTGCATCCGGGTGGTCCACTTGCATAAGGTCATTATGACCCAGGGGTGATTGAAAACATTGTTTTTAGCATTGTGAATGAGACATTTTATCAGCATTGTGAATGTGAAGTGGAAAATAGCTATAATAGTAGTATTCTATTGCTTGTTAAGTCTGCCTCTATGAATTAAATACTGACTACAAACTCAAATGAATCTGTTCGATTTTAACATAAGTCATCAATTACATCTCTAACTTTCAATACATATGAATGAAAGTAATACAAAACTCACTATCAATTTCACCTTAAAGTTACAAATTACAATTTTTATTTCACTCCAACAGCACAGTACACACAAATCACAGATTTATTTGTATCTACAGGCATCCTTAATTGCTTTAGAGAAATAGTGGTGGGTTATTCTAATTCATAGACGATAAATGAAGCGAGGTAAATGTTCATTGACTGTGAATGACTTTGAATACATTAGAAATCTACTAATTTAGTCCTAGCAGTCTGGAAGCACGTTCTACCTTTTTTCTGTACTATATTACCCTATGTTTCTATGGTTTTATAAACGCAATAATATTACTGATATGTTTTAAAGTAACATTAAAAAACTCTATTGTTCTGTAATGTACAAATCAAACCTTTTTAGAAAAAAAAAAACGTAAGTGACAATTTGCAACTTTTTACAGAACAGACTTTTTCATTCCTAATTAAACAGTATTTATGATAGCTTTATAAAAAAATACGGCCTGTAGTTCATAATAAACCATTGACCTATTATAATAGAGGCTATTGACATACTGCTTGTAATATACAAAAATAATTTTGCAGGTTAAAAACATTTTTAGTTTTATTGACATTTGCAATATTTTTCCTGCAAATACTCGATATATTTTAATATATATAAAGATATAGCTATGGTATGAACTAGGAACCACAATTAAAAAGTTTTGATTCTTCTGTTAGAAATTGTATACACTCCTTGGATAATCGTATTCAGCGCCCATGGAGTACCTAAGTGTCTCTTTTGACAATAGTATGCACTTCCCATGGCAATAATATGTCCCACTTAGCACAATTAAATGTCTCTTCTGGTAATACTATCCTAATTTCCTGTGAATAGTATGCATTGTGTGCTTCTCTAGTTATAAACAAAAATATTTAAAAGTCATAGTGGTTTTATAAATTATGTTGCATTATTTGAAATGTAAATGTGACTGTTCGGCAAATATTTGATTTTTGTGTTATTAAGAATTTGATCTCAAGTTGTGTTATCTTTGAGTTTGATAAAATAGCTTTATCATATAAGAGTACAGGTACGCACTTAAATATGCTATGTGACAAAGCAAGACAGTATGACATGTTTTAAATCTCATAAACATTTGTTCAATGACTTTACTGCAAATGAGTGTCATTTGACACCCATTTTAAATACGTTTGCTTTATTTTCTACCCTCAAATATTTATTTTGTAACATCTTGAACAATACTTTACTCGCAGAGACATTTACCTTCGCTCATTTAAAATAAAATATTATCTAAGGAAATAATATCAAACCTTATCAAAAAAATAAATCTAAATTCTTATTCTTAATACGTCAATAATTTCAATGTCCACTTCATTTCAGTATCAAAAATGTAAGTAAAAGAAAATACGTAATTAGTTGTTATGATTTCTTACGTCTGCTACTTCTCAGTCGCCTTCTGTTATTTGGTGTCGATGATAAAGTGTTTCTTCTTGATGTTTCTAGAATTGGATAAATTGATTAGATACTTTAAACTTTAAGGAACATTATTTAATTATATCTATGTTGCGAGGGTATTATTTTGTATGCGTTAGGGCCGGCGTACATATGGCAGAGCGCAGCGCAAAGCATTTTATACTCTCAAACTATTATTGACATTGTTCTTGAAATAATATAAAATTAAAATAATATGTATTATGTATATAAAATCAATTAACACAATTAATTTCTAGCGCAACACTGCGCTCCACCATATGTGCGCTGGCCTTTAGACGCTAAAACTAGATTGATAAAATTTTATCGATTTTTATTTAGTACGTAAGATATATACATTATTTTTATCTTATATATTATTCACAACTAGAGCGTGGTAAATAGCCAGACGGGCATTAGAAAAAGCCCCACTACCCTGTCATAGTTTCCAAGATTTCCCTCACGTAAGGTCGGGCTCATTGCAGGTGGATTCGAACCCCCTACACACAACCAACTGAGCCATCATCATTTCAAAAATATTGTGTAATTGGATAGGAATTAAGTGCATACCTTCCCTCAGGAAGATGCCCTCGCTAATAGTAGGAAGTACATAAGGTATAATTATTTATTTTATTATAAGATATAATGTGCGGCTTTGTTCACGACAATATTGATTTTGTCAAACAAATCAGATGACGCAATAAAAAGTTGCATACAAAGTTTATCTCACTTCCTAGAAGTTTTTGTAGAAAAAAAGTAGTAACTCCAGGTTCCCATTTATCTCTATACCAAAATTAATTATAATCTATTCAGCAGTTTAGGCGTGAAGGCGTAACAAACAAACTCACTTTCGTATTTATAGTAAAGATAAGGATATTGCATACTAACTTGCTTTTGTAGGTTTTACGTTTTCAGTAATTTCTTCAATCGCATCTTTTTTAACAATCTTTTTAACATCTTTTTTATTTTTATATTTTGATCCTTCCTTCAACTTAGTTACTATGGTTTCCCTTCCCTTCCCATTCCCTTGAATTTCTAAGCTTGCTTTTAGTCTTGTTACCATAGAAGATGGTTCAGTAAATTTAACTTTATTTCTAGTTGATCTAGTATTTCTATGTCTTACTCCAACTTCTTTATCAACTTGACACTGCTGCTTTAATGCTTCTAATTTTTCTCTTGCTTCTCTCTTCTCCTTTATTCTATATATTCTGATCATTTCTGGAGTGTAACCCTCGAATTTATGACTATTTTCTTCCAGCTCTTTGGATATTTTACCTGCCAACTTCTTTTTGAATAATGACAGTACTTCTTTCATAGCGTATGTGGGATTCTTGTCCTGTAAATAGTCTTTCTGTGTTAAAGGTGATTGTGTTGAAAGACTGCTTTCTGATGATGCATCAGACATTTTTCGTATTCTGTATTTGCAAGTACTATCGTCATCAAATACTTCGTTATTTGTCGTTGTATTCCGTTCCTTTGCACGTATGATATCTTCGGGGTTACCCGCTAATATTTCCGCCCATGTGAATTGTCTCGCTGATCCCATAAAATTACCAAACTTGCCCACGCTGTTCCTGTGTCTTACACCTCTTCGGTTTTGCACAGTTTTCTTTTTTGATCTTAAATTCTTCGAAGACAACTTCTTCCCAAAGATATCGTGAGGCATGAGCGATTTTTTCAAACGTGCGACCAAATCTGCATCGGATATGAAGAAGTTTCGTGAAGCGCACGGCTTTCGTATACCTTCTCTTGACAAATTCATTGTCTGCTTTATAAGCTCCAACTTAAGGTCGTTTTCCAATGAAAACATGTTTTCTCTCTCATAAGATTTCTTAATACCATTTCTAGCTAAAAAGTTTGGCGGTGTATTTTTCTTGCCAAATCTTTTTGAATAACTAATTTTCCTACTCAGAGGAGATTTTGGGGGTTCGGAAAAATTCAAACTTACTTCCTTTTCGAAATTACCATATTTAAGTAATTCAGTTTTGAATAAATTTTTGCAGTACTCATAATTCGGTTTCTCGGTGAATTCGAGACTGGTGACGTACTCAAAGTATTTCTCTACAAACTGTGGATAGAACTCTGTCTTAAAACATGTTTTTAGTAATAATTTTATATCACTCATAAAATTCTTTTTTAAAGCGTGAACTAAATCGGGTTCTGCAAGCACTTCTGTTGTCTTCCAGGGTAATGAACCTGTCAACCAATCTAAGATATTGTACCCAAGGGTTTCCAAATCCGATCGCCTGGAATGTGCTCCAATATGTGAATCCCTAGAACTGTATTCTAATGTACCGTCATGCGCTTTCCTCGCGTCCATTCCAAAATCTTTATGTTTCCCTTTCGAGTCTAAAAATTTAGACGCTAATCCATAGTCTAGCAAATAAATCTGTTTATTGGATTGTGATAATATTGCTTCCTTATTTATATCATCTTGTGGAGTCTCCGATTCCGTTTTGTCACTGCTAACTCTCTTCCTCTCACGAAACTCCTGTGTAGTGCAGATAAAACTTTTATTTCCGAAGTCGTCTAGAAGTTTCTGGTATGAGTGATCAGAGCATATGGAACTGTTCAAATCTTCGTAGTTTACGTAACTTGATAATTGACGCAAATTGAATGCGTGATGTCTATGCAATGTTCTGCTGTCTTTATCTGACAGTATTTTTCGGAATTTATTTTTAACATTTGCCAATTTCCTATTAGTTTCTTCTTCGGAATTACCAGGACTTTTGTAATCTTTTATGACGAAATCTTCGTCGTCGTAGTAATTGGAGGTTCTTGATTTACTCAGTTTAGCTCTTCGATATTTGCCTGAGAGTACGGCGACCTCTTTAGTCTCTTTCTGGAACGATGGTGTGCATTTTATCGCGGGTATCTTTCCCATTCTTGCTCCATCGAAACCAAGCATCAGGTTTGAGCTTTTAATATCTGAATGTGTATAACCTTTGTTATGTAAATATTCTAAGACATCTAATATCTGTACTGCTAATACAAGAACATTTTTTAAGTCTAACACTTTAGTTTTAGCGATAATTTTTTGTAAGTCTATATCATATCGAGGAAGGACAAGGAATCTGTATTTGATACCAGAACTTTCGTCTGTAAATGAACCACTGGCGATATAAATAGGCATCCCGAGGCGTGTCTGTTTGTTTTTCAAGCGCCATTCTTTAACTAAAAAAAAAAAGAAAATTACATCAATTAATTGCACATTCTTTTATAACCCACGTACTTCATAATTATATACTTTCAATATCATTAAAATGAAGTAAAAAGTGTCTTACCTTTTGCTACTTGTGCGGTTCGAATGAAACAATGTATTTCCACAAACAAAGGTCCGTTTGTGTGTGGTTCTATTTTAACTACATATCTGGCATTTTGTTTTGTAACTTCTTGTTCTATGTCATCAGATGCTAGGTATATACGCCCGAAACTGCCTCTTCCTGTAATTTGTCAAATTGTATGATCATATTTAATCACAACTTTTTTTTATATTTCAGGTTTTAGTGTTATGGCCACAATCTCACCTGAGCTTAAGTGACTATATGGCCCAGGTTGGTAGACACACTAAACCTGTGGAGAAACTGGCTCTCAAGTGCAGCTGCCAAAACACACCTATGCTTAGATGAGCTTTCATGAATATGCGACAAATATATGATACAAAATACTGTAACTATTTTTCAAACAAGGATGTCAAACTATGTTAGAAGATTATTATAAGTTTGTTGATCTTAAATACTCCAAATCTAATATTACTCAGTGATAAAACCAGGAGTTTATGGACTCCTCTCTTTAGTTGTAGGTAACTTTTGTAAATATTGGAAGGTACAATGGGACTAACTTTGTGGAACAAAGATTACATAAAATAAAGAAAATAAACCTTAGCTTTAAGTTAAGATTAACTTTACAATATTTAGAAAACAGTACATAGTTTTCTTGTCATATGTCAATATATAAATAGTACAAATACACATATAAGAATTATGAAGTCATTCCAATTTTTATTATAAGTAATTAAACATATACACCATTTCAGTGAAGCTACTTTTAATGTTGATATTTGCACTTTGATCATGTTATTTAGACATGAAAAATGTTATGCACAATTTAAAAGGTGATGAGTAATACTCCTTTTATATCCTATTGCATCATAATATGTAGTTAACATGCTAATGGAAAACTCAATTGTGAATGCAAATATATGTATAGCTATTTGATATACCAGGACATAAAATCTTATCTAGAGCTTAGATATATAGTAGAATGCATTTTGTTTAATAGTAACTCAATGATGCTGGTTTTGCATTGCCATAAGAACTATGTGACTTATTTATATTAGAAAATAAACTGTTTCTTATTTATAAAAATATTATAATCATTAATATATTTTATTTTAAGCAGTTTTATAATTGAATATTATTTCATTAGTTACAAATTGGAAAAATATATGTGTATTTAATAGTATATTTTTTTTTAAATTTATGTGTTTGCTTGTGGTAATGGATTTCTCTACTTCTCCACTGAAACCAAATAATATCAAACATTGAGCCTATTCAGGTAAAACATTGTAAGCGACAATTTGCTCTTTTTACAGGAGATAGTGTCTTCTTTCATAATTAATAAATAATTATGATATTTTTATACATCAATTTGACTTGTTCATACTTAACTACTGATCTATACTAATATTATAAAGAGGACAGATTTGTATTTTTGTTTGTAATGAATATACTCAAGAACTACTGGACCAATTTTAAAAATTCTTTCACTATTAGAATGCTACATTATACATTAGCCCTGAGTAACATAGTCTACTACACTTTTTTTTTTGATAAAATAAAATACATATGTAAAACTATTGATACATTCATTTTTCCTAAAATAGCTTAATATATTTATGTAGATATATAATTTATGATAAACAGTTCTAAAATGATGACTGATCTACCAAAAAGAACCAGTGTAATCATATGTTTTACTTATTATCATTGTCATGTTTTATACTATTAAAAAGTTAAAGTTTGTGTGTTATCTGTAATATGGGTAATAATGATAATATGGAGGAAAAAATTGGATTATTTTTCCATCCCACTGCAAGTCATAAGAACCCTTTATCTCTGGCCTGCACTGCCTTTTAAATAAATTTGATGGTGATGTCAAACTATCTTATTCATCACAGAAAATCACACTAATGTAATTCTTATATTATTATAAGTTGTATTATAGTAACCAAACACCAGATTACACACATTAAACATACAATTAATGTTATTTAAGTTCATATAGGACATTTCTTGTTGGAATAAGGCACTAGTCACAATCTAGTCACACTAACTGTGAGACTAGAAAGTATCAGTGTACAACAATTTCTCAATGTCATTGCATCTATTGTATTTTGGAAATTATAAGTATTACTTAATTTGTCTATTTCATACAAATTCTAACTTAGCAAGTTTTAAATATGGTGTTACTAATTTCTGAAACATCATAATATAATAATATTAAACAATATTATTTAAAGTATACAAAAATAATTTATACGTAAATTTTTGTAGAGCAAATTTCTATCAACATTTCTATCTGAACAGATAATAAATTATACTTATTTATGAAGACTGAACAAATAACTTAAGTAATATACCTTTTTATTTTGAATAATCTACCCTTCCAAGGAATATTAGCAATATAGTAACAACTAGTAGCTATGTTTTAAAACTTCCTGGGTCAACAGTATTAGTTTATTAAAGCACCAAGCTGGAAATTGGTGTTATGGCACTTTACACTACGCCATGCAGACTTGGAACCATCTTCCATATTGAATTAGGTATTATTTGGAAGCATTATAATATTACAAATAAAGTATTACTGAAATTGTAGCATATTTCATTGTATAATTCTAATATTTTGTACACATATAATAAAGTCCATATTTTTAATAGATAAAAAATGTCCTTCCTTTTTTGTTATATGTTTAACTATAATGGTAGTAGCCACCAACAAACCTAAGCACTAATTTTATTTATTTATAACAGAAAAAGGTTAGGTGTCTCTGATAGTAAATTGTAGATAAATTATATTATGAACTGGTTAAATTTCTGAGTAAAAAATTAGTATATATTTTGTTTTTAAATTTTGATAGTTTTATAACTTACATGTTCTGGTTTTTAAGGGTAATAATATTACAAAGGGTAACTTAAAATCTCCACATGATAGCTGTACAATGTTGAGAAAGTTCAATGTTATAAACTCACCAATTGGTTTACCAATACGCCATTTCTTTCGCTGTACGTCAGTAAACACGATTCCTGGTTGTAGGGCTTCATCGTCAGTAAAACTAACATCCAAAGAGGGTATTTCGTCTATCGTCTTCACTTTCTTTTTGGAAGGTATTGGTAAATTCACCGGCAGTGGGCAACGTCGCGGCATCTTGAAACATCAAATTTTGTATGGACGTGCACTACGTGACTGTCACAGTATGAACTTGGTTAACAACTGAAATCATATTAAAAAGTATTACATTGGCTTACGGAGATACTAATTTAATTATTGAACGGCAACATCCATGGAACGTGACGGTTAAAGCGATTTAAATTACTGGTTATAACCATACCTTATTACTTAATCAGAAAGGTAAAAAACACAATCAGATTATTGTTTTTTATTTGAAATCTAATATATAATAAAATGAACACCATACACATGTACTGTGTATATCTAATTTTATTGTTAAACGAGTTTTATTTAGTATTAATCTATGAACACAACAACTGATCACAAGTCGGCCATGTTGTTTGTATTTTTAGAGATGTTACCTATATGCAATTATAATGTGTACATTTTACATATGTTACATAATTATAGGCGAAGTCATTATAGCCTTATTAATAAAAGCAAGCAATCTTGAATACTAACGATTGAAATAATTATAAAGTTTGGTATTGTAAATAAGTTTTAAGTATTCCCAAGAATCTGAACTGATAGTGCAGTTAGGATTAATAATAAATAACTTAGGATTATCTGTAATTCATGTAACATAAGTGGTTATAACTGTATCAAAAATAATATGCAAATTACATTATTTTAGGAGTAACTACTTCAATGTATTACAAAATCATTATAATAAGTTATGAGATAAAAGTGTATTGGATTTTAATAAATAATAAGAGATATCATTGTGATAAAAATATAACGGATAAAAATTACAGAAATACTGTGTAACGTGTAATATGAATGCTCAGTTTTGCATCATCATTGAAAACCTGGGTATTATACTATTGTGATTATATAACTTGCAATAAATTTGTTGTTAGTTTCAAATTGTTCAACGGAATCATCATTCACTTCATATCGATCTTACTTGTATTATGTAGTATCCGAAGATTAAAATATCAATTGCGATTATCGATATATTTTCATATCCTCGTGGCATCACTCAACTTATAACTAGAACAATAATAAATTACTTATAACTGTACTAATTTCTATATTACTTGTAAACATTTTAGAATTTAGAGTCAGTAAAACTAATAGTTCATTTATTGTATCTTTTTTAGTAGTCCGGTGACGCTATATTGATACTATACTTGTATATTGGTGATACTATACTTCGAGTTCCGACGTACCGCAAATGATTTTTTCATTCTATGTTACCATGTTTTTTTGCATCATTTCATTATGTTAAATATATGACTTATCCTTATTTCCCTAATACACACTTTACTTACACTTTACTGGTATGAAGTAGACATGCGTAAGTTTTTTCTCATGTATTCTTCATTATAAAGAGCAAACAGTTTCATATCATAAAGAAGAAATATACTTTTTTTAGAGTATCGTAATAGTGTATTGTAATGCATTTTGAACAAGGAAAGATAATTTTTTTTTTTTTTAATGGCCTAATTCACGTATTTTGGCCTTTAGTCATTAGGATTATTATGTCGGTCTAGTAGTTTTCATAAATTATTTAAAAAAATGTTGGCAACCAAATTGTAAGCTGCAAGAGCATCAGTATTGGAAGGTTTCGACCAGAGATCAGTAATAAATTAGTTTCGACCATATAGCATGAACATATATCTGTCTCTTCCTGTTTTGTTCCGGAACCATTCCAACAGTACGTTATGTGTATTTTTACCTTTACAGCTTTTTGCGCACTGAAGCAAATGTAATTTTTTTCATGAAATGATGAGTTTGTTTTGATATGTCCAATGTCCATGTGTATTAAGTTTGTTATGTCCGTCCAACTAGAATATAAAACGAAACATTGACACTGGCAAATGTTTCGACAGTGCCAAAACGCTGAAGTCTGAACGCTGAACGAAGAAAGATGTATATGGTGAACACGCATGGTGTATCCAGCGTACCACATGCCAGAGTGATATGCTTAGGTATCTAGGTTTTTTCGTTTATTTTGTTTACGGGCTTTTAACAGTTTTTATATCAGTCCCATCGTGATCTAAAATAATACTACAGTCTAAATCTTTCATACATCCTCGTTCTTAAAATCATCTTTCACATATTTCATATAACATTTAAGCTAACTCACTTGTAGGATTTAGTAAAAAGCTATGAAATATCCCCATATCTAATTTATTTTCAATAACCTTCTTCTTTTGTGATCAGAAATAACCAGCAGTTAAGCTGACATAAAATATAATGATTGTTGTTGAACTGTGTATCTTTTAATAATTGTCGTTGTTTTTTGGGTTGCACTCTGCATTGAATTTTCATTGCTAATATCTGACAAAGAAATAATTCATTTATCCTCTATTTATTTTATACTCAAATATATAAAACAATAACATTTAAAAATTAAGGCCTTAAAAGCTTCAGAGGGTTTACTACTATTCAAATATAAAAAAATAAAATAACAAATCTTACGTTTTATGTCTTAGAAACACGCGAAAGTTACCATGGTAACATATTTATCGCCAATTATGAAATATTAAATTATTAATGTTGGTTTGAGTTACATAGATATTGAATTTTCTATAAATTTCAGGGAATATTTGTTAAAAAAAAAACGATAGGGTATAATATATCCAATAGCCCGGTAAATAAATATTCAAGGTTACAAAAAATCGTATAGAACAAAAAATCACTAAGAATGTTCGGAACACAATAAAATTATAAATGAAAAGTGAAAACTCCCCATCGATCCGACATGTGCAAAAAAGTTTATTCAAGATCAAAGTTCGCAAATATGGTAATTTTGCATTTTCAGCCAAACGGTTATATTATGAAAATAACTCGGACATAAATTTTAGACCATGCAATTATCTATAACAATTATCTCTTAAGAGTTACCGTTTTTAGAAATAGCTAAAGTGTCGTATGTAATAAAACAATGGTGGTTAATGCTAGAATGATTTATTGTACTAGTAGGGTACATAATAAATTAAGTAATACTGGCCTTAAACATAACACCACATATTACAATAACGATTCATACAGTCGCGTTCTTCATAATATGCACACGTTTAGACGCCATCTGTGAGTTACGTGTAATTTTTAACTTATTTCTCCTGTACAACTAATCCGATTCGGTTTTAATTCAATACTATTTAGCCTCTACTACATTTTTTATACTTTATATGATTACAGTTAGTGATACAATCTCATCTGATGTTATGTGTCGATGTGGTCTAAGGTGGTGTAGACACGCTAAACCTATTGGAGGGTCTGGTTTTTAAGTGCAACTGCCGGAAAACACCTATAGGTATTTGACGGCAGATTTTCAATTAGAGAGTGGTAGCTAGCCAGGCGATAAAGCTCTACCACCATGTTATGGTTTTGAATGTTTTGGATTCAAACTCACGTCCATCTTAATCATACTAATATTGTAAATGCGAAAGTGAGTTTGTTTGTTACGCTTTCACGTCTAAATCGCTGAATTTATTGTGATGAATGTTGGTTCAGAGATAGATGGGACCCTGGAGACAGAGGTAGGCTTCTTTTTCTCGCGTAATCTCTATTGGTAGTGGGGTAAATAGATGGCTAAACTTTGATTAAAAGTTTTATTGCGTCTTTCGATTTGTTGGACATAATTGATATTAACGCGAGCGAAGCCGCATGTAAAATCTAGCAATAAAATAAAGATTTCTTAATTTTCAAATACCGATAAACAGTTTCGTTTGTTGTTGTCTGACAAAAACTATATAGTTTCTTCACCTCGTGCAAGTTTCTGGCGGCAAAATTGATATTTTGGCCTGTTTTTTTTTTCCATAAACGTAGTCGATTATTACGGTGCTCAAGGTGTTCATTGGTAAATTATGGTGTCTAGTAGGAACATACCTCATTTTCTGTGTTCCTGGATTGGATAGAACAGGACTTCAATAGCTTATGTTGAAACTTCATCACCGTGTGGGTACGTATGTAGTTGTCCTTGACAACCAGTTCTTCGACGTTTTTTTTACGAATCTACTTACGAATACTTCGCCATATCAATTGAGCACTTGCGAAAGGTCAAATTCCATCGCCAGTCTGGAAAATTAATAAAGAAATGTCTAGCAATAAAGCATTATTTCGTAAGGTTGTAAGCATAGATAGCTGTAAGATTTGCTCGCATTTTAAATATTTATAGACGTTTTTAAAAAGTTATATAAAAGCGACATTTCTTAAAGCGATGATAGCTCAGTTGGTAGTATGTACGGATCCCGCGCTGTGTCAGGGGACGTGATATTGAATCCATTTACAATGAGCCCGATCTTTCGTTGCAAGAAAACATAGTGATGGTACCATGGTGTTAAGGCTTTTTCGAATACCCAACTGGCGAGCTGAAAAAATGATTAATTAAAATTTTAGTTTCACGCGAACGAAGTCGCCGACTCAGCCTAGTATAAATACAATACAAGATTTATTTTGATTGAAAACTTCATTAACTAAGTTATTGATGTCCTAAATTTATGTATGTCGCTGAAGAGGCCACATAAATTAGTTTTTGTTGATAATTAAACGACTATAAATTAAAAATGCGAACAAGTGTTATTGTATTCAATGGCGACGCGACATTTCCGATGGTACTAAATCAACAAAACAAATGTAATATATAACAAAAAAGGTTTTGTAGTAATCGGTAACGATAATACTGATCATGAATATCTTTTGAAAGCGCCTCCATTAATATATAATTAAAGTTATAAATGATTGACGTACAATTATATCTATGAACATTTCTTAGAAGAGAATTATTACCGTATCTAAATTATTTTTACATGCACTGCGCCAGGAAACTTCCATGCAAGATATTATGCGTTATTAAGTGTTAATACATAAGATAAACTTTACAATGATACGGTCATACGGTGAGGCACCGAGGCAGTACAAACATCGATAGATTCGTATGAAGGAACCCTAGGCGTAGGCCCAGTTTTTATTCATTCGCGACGAAAGCGCCGCGTGTGTGGCCGTTTGTGTTAATGCTACTCCGATACATCCGCGATGTTTTATGTTTGTCAACAAATAAACAAAATGAAATGTGCTCTGTGAAACAAATACAGTATGGAATCGTTGTTTATTTATAGTAACTTTATATAAGAAATGTTCTTTTAATACATCGTTCTTCGAGTGTGTGAGAATGGACGGCCCAAACGCCGACTCGGATCATTCTATGACTTGGGAAGAATTTTTCGGTAAGTTATACTTTGGTTAATTTTTTTCCAATATTTCATTTGACGTTAGAATTTTTGTATATGTTTTTCTATATAAAAGTTGTAAAGGAAATCAAGATTATTTTATAACATAAGTGAATATTAGTTGAATTATTTATCATATTTTTTCTCATTCTCCGAAGCAGGTTAACTTAGCTATTTCCACTTATGGAAAGCATACAGTAGGGATCTAGATCGTTGACTTAACTTTTTATTTAATAAAAGTTTCTTATTTTATCGGACACGAATAAAAGCGCTGTATTTTAAAAGAGATGTTATTGCGTACGTTAAAAAATGTATTAATAAAAAAAAAGGTTGGTAAAATATAGTTAGGTTGTATATCTTGGGTTATGTTATTTACATGATGTAATTATCTGTATGACTTCACAGATAATATAGTTTCTTTAATTACTTAACTAGTTAAGTTCTTATTATGTAAAAGTATGATGAAAGTTTGTATCGTATAGAAATTTCCATGTATTGTAACATTTAAAATAAATTATTTTGTACACAATTACTTGTAAAAGTCATGTTATTACATTATTAGCGCGATGAATTCGTGACGGGGACCGTTTTAGTGTGTTTTGTTTCTGAAAGAGACAGTGTATATATCCAACTGGTTTTGGTATTCACCACAACGAAGACAGGTGATGGATTACCTTTGTTTTTAGTTTATATTGGATTGACTTTCTTGCACAGTATCGCCATTTTCATTTTCATTTACAATAATTATAAAATATTATGTTATTATATTCAAACGTTAATTAGTTAACCAAGTTCAAAATAAATAAGATACGCTATATAAAATTATTTAAAATAATTTTAAAATATCTATAGCATCTGAAAGTTGACAGCCGAGGCAGGTTGCCTGACTTATCGTAGTTCAGTATATCCCGCGAATTCGTACTATTTTTACCATTAATTTTCAGCAATTTATTACTGTTATTATAATGATTTTACGGATATGTGATTTTGTATCGGTACATAAACTATTTCTGAAGAGTTTTTAATCGGTTTCAAATAAGAATATAAATTATTTCCGATATATTATCATTTCAAATATTTTCAATTATAAACATTTCCAAAGAATTATGTGTTACAAAAATAGGTTATTATTTTAACATTTAAGAGTGAACGATAATTTTGGATAATTATTTATTATTTTATGGTCTTTATTTGGTATTCTTTATGCATCTGCTTATGTAGGTCATTACGCCAATGTCATGTGAAAAGCAGTTTATAAACCTAATTAACGGATACAAAGTAATAATTAAATTCTGAACAATTATTTGTGCATTACAATTTTCCTTAAAAAAAGTACCCTGCCTCCTTCTTCAAGCTTTCGTATCTAAACCAAAATTCATCAAAATCGCTCTAGCAGTTTCGGTATGAAATGTTAACGGAACTGATACATAGAGTGACTTTCGCATTTATATTATTAGTATGGATAGTTAGGCTTCTTCAATAACTGTGCTTGTAAATGCAAAAATAAATTTTCAGATCCGACTGGTAGTTCCTACGATTAGCACATCCAAACAAATATATTTTCAAAGGACTGATTCAAAACATTTAAAAAATAGAGGTTGGTGGGTAGTTTTTTTTTTGACAAATGCGAGTATATTAATTTTTAAATTTAGTTGAACCAACCGCAATCATAGGTCTAATATTAGTGTACATATCCGGTAATATTGTTACGGTTATTGAGTTTCATAGCATTACCGATCGAAAGAGATTAAATAAATTACGTTAGAACAATAGCACCATCTGCTTATAAGACAGTAATTTAGTTAGTAGACTGAAATGTAGACGTCTGTAGGCGTTTCATTATAATTGTTAATCGTTAAACCTTTATTTGTTCATGTGAAGGTTATGGGTTTAACTTATTACGTATATATTAGCTACGCCTGCGACGTCGTACGCGTCGGTCTACATATTATGTAATATCTTTTTTCCGTTTTTGTAACTTTTTTCAATACAGTTTTGCTCTTGTTCGTGGTAGCGTAATGTTAAATAGCCTACGTCATCCTCAAGGATTGCTCTATCGAATACAGAAATAATTTTTAAAATATAGACAAATATACATTCCACAAAAAATATTGTACATGTCTATTCCGAAAACAAATTACACTCTGATAATAATTTACAAAATACTGCGCAAATTTAAGTAAGTTATAGTTTTATTTTATGTATATAGATTGATATTATTATTTCTTATTAAATCATAAAGATTACTTCTTAATTTATATTGTTTCTTTTATACTACTTAACTCATAACAAAAGAAAGCGCACATATAACTTGCTTATGCAATTATATCCTACTTCATGTGAAACCGACATGCAGTGTTAGTGAGAGTTAACCCTTAAAGAAGACAGCAGCCAAAAACCTCGTTTGAACAAGTTTTAGGTAAGCCTTTAATCTGTTATATTAAGGTTTTTTTTAATTCATAAACTTATGCTATTTAGCTCTATTTTATTTGGTAATGGTGGCATGAACCGTGACTTTATCAAGTTATTGTGTATAAAGGAAGTGAATTATAAATTACAGCGATTCAATTGAATATTTGAAGCGATGATGGTTCAGTCTGTAGTATGTACGGACGTTGCATCAACGGAGGTGAGTTTGAATCCCTACAATGAGCGTTAGCTTTCGCTAAAGGAGAACATCCAAGTTTAAAATCTGCCGCGCAATACCTGTAGGTGTATTCTGGTATTTGTACTTAAGAACCAGTTTCTCCACTAGGGTTAGCGTGTCCACCAAATTGGGCCACATTGTCAGTTAACATCAGGTGAGATTGTGGACATATTACTAAACCTATAAAGAAAGAAAAAAATTATGTACAAAATAATAATGGAGCTAGAGGCACTGACTATAAGCCTCGTTTATCTCGGAACATGCTAAATATTCACACTAAATATCACACCTGGTTTGTTGTGGTTGCTATTTAGTCGAACATAATTATTGTGATTTTATATCAAAGTAACCATTAATATTTCTATATACGTACAACCATTGTAGGAAAACCGAATTAATGATGTATACTTCCGATGAATGCATACGAAAGCGTCAAACGACGGCCGGATGTTCGATTAGTTTGAGATTCGACAGTTGGCACCTTTTTGGACTGTGTTAGTTTTTTTTTTAATCTGTTTAATGGTATCTCGTACTTATATAGATCGTTTAAAAATATGACAAAGGCACTATTTTCTTAGAGCGTTGCTTAAACTCTTACAACATTAGTTAAATATTCTTTAGACTATTCTATTCAGCGGACATTGGCAGAATTTTGTGTAAGCAGGCTTTGTATAAAATAAGAAAAAAAAAATCATAACAGCTGAAATCAAACTTGCTTTTTTTATATATTTTTTCAATAGTTTGACATTTGTGCTATATTTTTTTCCTAGATAAAGACGTAATTATTATAGGTGGGGCTTTCTTTAAGCATACCTGCACAAACAAGCTATTTTTAATCTATTGAAGGCCCTAGGCACATTAGGATAATGTGGCCTCTATGACTTACACAGAGCACTAATTTGCTGGTTTAGACAAAGAAGAGCATCGAGGTTCTAGATTTATTTTTATTTCTTTATAGTTGCATAACACAATAATGACAAATAGGTACAGCTAATTAAAGATATATCCTAGATTTGAGATGGTTAAAATGACTAACTATAGAATTAGATAAATAATAATAATGTTAAAATAATACTTATCGTTACATGCTTTTAATTAGCACAGTTCAAATACCTGCTGAAAAAAATGGTAGACCGTTTATTAAAACTATGTAGAGTTTTTATGATAACTGAATGTTTATACTTTTATTATTAACTAGCTGACCCGATAGACGTTGTCCTGTCTTAACTATAAAACTAAAACTAAACTAAACTAAAACATAGTATAATTCTTATTGTAATATTCAATGACAACTGACATTCATGTTAAATAATATTAGCGTTTTTTTTTTCATCAATTTTCTAATGTTCCACTCAACTTCCTTAAGTTTTTCTTTCATAAGAACCTTCTCCCCATAATAATTTACACAACAAAAAAAGAATTGGCGAAATTGTTCCATGTGTTCACCCGTGATACGATGACCAAGGGAAATAGAGATTCATTTTTATATATACAGATAACTCAGTTGTCAGTAATTACTAAACTATATGATATGTGGCATTAAAAGGTATTATTATTTATCATAGGACCAAATAACATAAGTTTATGGATTCAAATAAAACAATAACATGACAGGCCAACGTCCTGTAAAAACTCTAACTGAGGTTAAAAAATTATTCAAAACAGAAACAATTTTATTTTAGTATATTTTATTTTTATTATTTTCCTATGTTAAGAAAATTGTACCGTATTGAGTACTACTTTCTTTTTTTCTTCTCTTGTAAAAATAGTAAATAGCTGTGTCTGCGACTTCTTTCGTGTGGAACTAAAACTATTTAATCTCTCCCTGCTATTCAAATTACAATAACTTTTCATAGAGTTAACCGATTTTAATAAAACAAAGACTAAACGTTACTCGAGGATACGCTTTATGATTTCCTTAGTGACGTTTTACTATAAACGTTGTACTTTAGCAGTGATGCGTGCACAAATAAACAGGCAGATATGTCTAAAAATGATGTATATGTATTTTATTACTTATTCTTAGTTACTTGCAATAATATTTTTCACATAATTGTAAAAGGAAGACACTTTACATTTACATTCTTATTATATGTATAGATATTTCCTTTCATAATTATTAAGTTTAGTAAAAAAAAAAAACAAAGTCATTGTGTGAACGCGTCAATAAATCTCAAATGATCAGTTCTATGACATTTCTCTTTTTTAATGTCTGCAATTGTGACTCCGAGGTCAACCATTGTTCAAAAGGTTTTATCTACCAGGGAGAGTAGATATTCATAATTTTTGAATAAATATTATAGGTAATTAATAAATAATATTCATTAATATAATTGCATTGATACTGGTGAAAGTGGCGCGGATACCGGAGGCAGGTGGGCAATGGCACTAAATTAGCTTTTCATCAATTATTTTACCATGACGATTTCACATTACTACATATTATAAATAAAACAAAGTCCCTCGCTCCGTCTGTCTGTTCGCAAAAAAAAAGACTACTGTATAGATTTTTATGTGGTTTTCCTAATCGATAGAGTGATTCATGAGGCAGATTTAGGTGTACAATTTGTTAAAGTTTTATATAAATCGACTAAAATATGACTATGATTGTTGAAGAAGTCGGAAATCTTTATACCGACTACAAGCTTCACAGGCAGGCTTCTCGTAAACTTTATATACTATATATATATATATACCGTATACTATATACTTTATATCACATTACAGATCTTTGAACTTTTCTGCTTTTCTGTGCTATGATATGTATATGTTATACATATAAACCATCCTCATGAATCACTCTATCTATTGGTGTATTAAAATCCGTTGAATAGTTTAAACGATCTAAGCGAACAGACAGCGGAAGCGACTTTATTTTATACAATGTTAAGATTTATAATCATCGATTAATAAATGTTATTAAAGTATTATTACCATATCATATACATACCAATAACTTAATTTATTACTGGCGACTTTAAATGTGTAATATAAAATTACCATTCGACGAACGTGTTTCCTCCCTCATATGACAACAAATCCTTCAAGCGAGGTCTGAATGGGCATTTTTCGTGTTGGCATGACGTCGGCGTTTGTCGCAGTACTTTTAAAGCAAACGAAAGATGCGCTGTATTAAAAAGAGGATTAATAACTCTTACTAGTGACTGGTTGAGAACTAGAACAACAATTGTATAAGAAGAATATATACACACACTTTAAAATGGTTGGTTTTAAACTTAATTAAATCCCTATTAATATTATAAATGTGAATGTAAGTTTGTTTGTTACGCTTTCACGTGAATATTACTTAACCGATCATCATGAAACTTTGTACACATATTCTTGGAGGTATTAGAAGTTAAATAGGATACTTATTATTGAGAAAAATAAAATATTTTTAACGAAAGATATTTTTTTTTATTTAATGCCTTCAATGCGAGCGAAGGCGCGGGTAAAAGCTAGTACACTATAAAATAATACTTTTCATTATAAGTAAATAAATGCTTAGGTTTAAAATGAACCCGTAGGCGGACCGAACTGTTCCAAAAGTGTATGATATGTCAGTAAGGTGGTCACAGGTAGCGAGGTGCTGGGTTATTTTACGTTGGACTCGCGATAACAAACAGATATGTATACTTATTTTGTCAATTTGGTTCATATCGATTTAATTTCAGATGTATTATTATTTAAAGAGCTGATGTACAATTTTATAGCTGTTTTCATTAAATTTAAAGTGCTATTAAGTACATCCAATTCTATTATTATTCAAATAAATTACTACAATTATTAACGACACGAATAATACCTGAGTTATGTACGTAATCTATAGCCAAGCAACGCGACATGACACCAAACCGCAACCTTTCTCTATCGAATTTAGTTTTGTCAACACTATTGTTTCGCAATTGAAAACAAATGCATTTAGAAATAACTACATCGAGTCGACAGTTTTGTAATTTTATATTAATTTAGACATCATACTTTTTTTATCGAAGCATAGGCGTTAAATGGGGCTATTTTAAATAATTTGACTGCACAATCAATTGTCAGTTAAATATATACTTGTACATTCTGGCAGATGTTACTCGCGCCTGCAGAAAATGTACCTCGCATTACCTTGGATGTGCTCTTCGGGTGTTTATATAGAGTAGCAATTTATCGGCCACTGCACTCAACCACATAATAAATCATTTTATTTATTTGTTACTAGTTAATTTGGATAAAAATTATCCTGCTGAAATAGCAATTGTGGTTTAAATGAGGAGAAACATCGTCATTTACATACAACATTACACTGAAGACATTCACAACTTTACAGTATTTAAATAGTCCTAATTAATTGTTTTATATTGAAATATTTGTATAGATACTATTGTTTGAAGCTATACTATTGTTGTTTCTGAATGTCTTCAAAATGGGTTTTAGATGCATTAGCGTAAGTGGATATACCATATTTAATTACTGAGTCTACAAGAGGTAGATATAATATACGAAAAATGTTGTGCGGTATTTTGTATTTTAATGTGACTAATTTGGATAAAACAACACGTAATTTATTATAAATATAATCAGTGTCTGGTCTCTAGCTAAATCTTTTACCTTTCACTAATTCCAGGTACATATGTTGGTTTACTAGTTCAATATTTACATAAATTTAACATCGCAGCGATAAATATAATCGAAGATTGTCAACAAATCACAGAGGAATACCCATTAAAAAGTTAGAACTGTTCTTCCGATGACCTGATCACTTTTACTGACGACGTTCTATAATGGCTAATTTAATTAAATATTCAACAATAATAAAACAAAAGATACTCTAATTGGTCATAGGATGAAATACAATACATTTTTATATAATTCGAATAGATAGATAGATTCAATGTAATGTACTACACACAATGCCACCAGTGTTATAATATTATATAGGGTCAAATAAGTCTATAGTTTCAGTAGAAGCTAAAACAAGCCCGATTACGATGCCGTCAAGTATTCCTAATATTAACTTACTATGTGATTATAGATGGTAATATTCTAAACTTAGAAAAAATAATTGATTTCAAGTGCAACTTGAAGGGTCAAGGTCGAAAATAGCTCTTAATTTATGTTACTTTAAAATAGACTTGCAAGTTTTAACTTACTATAATAGTCCTAGTATTATGCTGCTTTAGTGCTATGATGGCTCAGTCGGTAGTGTGTACAACGCCGCGTCAATAGACGTGAGTACAAATCCACCTAGGGTGAGCCTAAACATTCGGAGAGAAAAGGCATAGTGAGGATACTACAGCATATTGGTAGAGCTTTTTCGAATGGCCAACTGACTAGCTACTACCCTTAAGCTGAAAATTTGTCACGGCTTGGTGGATTATTGCCCGACTGATTAGCAACCACTGTCGGACTCAGACTTCCGCAAATTAAAGGTTCGGTGTGAGTCTTCGTGTTGTGGCATAATGAACGAGAACCAGCCCTTTTCGTCAAGGTCAGTAACATGGCTTCTACATCTGGTGTTGCTGCTGTCCATAGGCGACGGTATCCGTTTACTATCAGATAGGCCGTCTGTCTGTTTGCTGTCCATTAGAGTAATTTAAAAAATGTCGAGAAATACCTAAAGGTGTGTTCTGGCAGCTGCACTTGAGAGCCAGTCCCTCCACTAAGTTTAGTGTGTTCACCATTTTGGGCAACAAGTTAATATGAATTAACTGTAAGTGAGATAGCGGCCATAACGCTAACCCTATAAAAAATATATTCAAATTAAATTATCATATCCCGCAAAATAACTTGATGAATCAATACCTATCTATTCGGCGTATTCACTATGTTTCTCGCAGAAGCATTGTGTGTGCTGTCGTTAGTCACTCGGCGTGCCTTGTGCAAGCTATTGTGTCTTTACATCTTGGATAACAAATCACAATTTGTTGTTGCGAAACACAAATTTATATCTATATGCTATACTTTCATTCGTTTGAACTTTAACATCGTTCAAGAACGGTTATGTTCCACTTAGCGCTAGTACGTTAGAATTATAGAAAGAATGAAAGAAAATACATTTACTACAAGGCACACGACCACACGGATAAACTATATAACATAATATTAAAATTAACACGCTGTACAGTTATCGTACTAATATTATAAATGCGGAAGTAAGTTTGTTTGTTACACTTTCACACTTAAACCACTGAATCGATAATAATACATTTTCGTATAGAGATAGATGGGATTCTAGAGATGGTGATAGACTACATTTGATCACGAAAAATGTATTGAAAATGGGGTAAAGAGAAGGATAATCTTTGTATGAAACTTTTAATTACATCATCCGATTTGTGTAATAAAATCTATATTAACGCGAACGAAGCCGCAGGGACGAGCTAGTCATATAATAAAAGATATAATCTAAAAATAATATAATGTATCGTACACCGCAGTGCCACTGTAAAGTAGTAGTGTGTAAGTAGTGCAGTAGTAATTAATTAATTATATTAGCATATTGTATAAATTCATTAAACATATACTTTATTAGAGTTTGTGTATTAAAAATTATAATAATAGGACACTAATTTATAAAAGTGAGCCGTCGCGGGATGTCTAGCGGATGAGAAACATCGATGTTATTTGTAAAAATTATGAACTTATTGGAATAAGTTATGTTAGGAAATTCATATGGCCCAATTACAAAAAGTTGAAATACTTTGATGTTTTTCGAGATAAAAATGATTTTTATGGTTAAGCTTTAGGCGTTATGGCTACAATCTCACCTGTCGTTAAGTGACGATGTGGCTCAAGATGTTGGACAAGGTAAGCCTAGTGGAGGAATTGGCTCTCAAATGCAATTACCGAACCACATCTATAAATAAATATGTAGGCGGCAGATTTTCAACTTAGGGTGATAGCTAGCCATGCATAGTGCGTACGATATTAGCTATGCCCAGTCATAGGTGCGTGTTTATTGGTTCAAGATAGCAACCGCTGCGGAAAAATATATTACTAACGAAATTTCCTACCTTTTTTTTCAATACATTAGTTACCTCTGCGTTTCATTTAATTGTTTTCAGACGCTAGTAATTAATTTATTTGTATTTGTTAATCAATAATAATAATACGTTTATCGATGATAATATACTACGTAAGAAGATTCGTTCAAACCGAGTATTCCACGACACTCACGCATTCTTTTTGTAATAGAATACTAGAAATTATTTACCAAAATTCAGTTGTAGATTTAACGAATAAAAATATGCATTATATTACATGCTCATTATAAGCAATCTATAAATATTTAATTAATATTATAAAGCGGAAAAGTTCGTATGAACGCGCTAAACTTAGGAACTACCGGTCAGATTTCAAAAAATATATTTGTTTTAAAAGAACACAAATCGAGAAAGGCTTTGTACTATTTAACATTACACTTTCACTAAAACGAGGAAACCGATTTTAAAAAAAGGTAAGAACGGGTAAAAATGATTAATAAAACTTTTAGTTCCATGCAAACGAAGTCGCGGGCACGGCTAGTATTAATATATTTCGAGAATGTAGTTACTTCATAATATCATTACGATTTGATATATAATCTACAAAGTGAAATGGCTGATACGAGTAACAAAGCCGCCTGCACATTTGTCTTTGAAGTCTAGACTTTGGTGAATTTCAAGTGCCTATAGCAATATTGATCCGTGTGTGTTTCAAAGGGGAACGGATTTATTTATGTATTGACTTCAAATGTATATTAGCTGAGAAGCTCCTTATTTGCTCGGTAATCGAATTGATATACAACTTTTGCTTAATTATTTTGTTCGTAATAATAGGTGGAATGGCAGGACAATTATACCTAGTAGTGATACGTTTAGTTGTGTTGGTATAAACAGTCGGGATATAAACAGCAATTAGGAGTAGAGCGAGGGTCCTTGACAAGTATATGGTTAGTGACATAACTATAGGGTGGCAAAGCTGGCAAAATGGTACGGCCCCTGCTCAACGGGGTCACGGGCCCAAGAGGCTGGAATCTCAGAAATAACCTAACATTCTTAACAAAATGAAAAAAAATAACCATATTGTATAAATATCTAAAACAATATACAAAGGATCAATTTCTACGCTTTCATTTGGCTATTCTGTTAATTAAAAATACTATGAAAAGATCTTTAAATTTTGATAGTTTTGCGGAACAGAAAGCTCGGTTAAAATAATTTTAGTGATATATATATTTTCAAAAGTATATTGTTATTTTATTATAAACTAACTTTTATCTACGGCTTCGCTCACGTTAATACTGATTTTGTCAAATCGGATGACGCAATAAAAAGTTTCATACAAAATTTATTCCGTTCTTTACCTCTTTTCCAAGAGGTTTTTTTTTGAGAAATAGTAGCCTATCATCATCTCTAAGGTCTCATCTATCTCTGCACTAAAATTCATTACAATCGATTCACCGGTTTAGGCGTGGAAGCATAATAAACAAACAAATTCACTTTAACATATATAATATTAGTAAGGATCTGTGGAATCCATACTTTTAAAAATTAAATGTACTACTTACTACCTGATCCAGTGGACTTCGTCTCTAGTAAAATTGATATTTTTTATTCTCGCAAAAACTCAATAACGTTTGACCTATCTGTATTTTTTTTCATTTTGGTTAACTATAATCAAAATATAATAAAAAAAAAATGTGGTAGTCGTTTGGAAGTTTTTCGCGTACATATATATAAATTAATTATAATATTAATATTAATTAATATATTATATTAAATTATTAATATATTATATTATATTATATTATATTGTATTAAATATTAATATTAATTTATTTAAAATTCACACTATATGAGGAATACTGTTACGTGACATTTCAGTCATTTATTAAAACTAAATTACACTATGCCCATTTTTACTGGGATTCCATAAATTCCATCCAATAAATTTACTACGAGCCTTAGAGGTGCAGCGTTATATTCACAGTTTCACCTGATGTTGACCGACGATGTGGTACAAGATGATGGACACGCTTGAAACTTTTATTGCATCATCCGATTTACTGCAAACTTTAGAGAAATAATTTAATCAATATTAAAGGGAGCGGAGCCGCGTTTAATAGCAGTAAATAATAAAGGGCGTTTTTGCGCCACGTGTAAAAATTTATAACACACTGAAGTGAAGGTGAAATTTTGCCCGAAGGCTAAGCCACAACGAGTAAAATACCATCAATATTACATAATTTCGGATAAAATTACATACATTTGTAAAAACAAGTTATCAAGTGACAATTAAGGTCTCTCAAAAAAATGTCGCACTTCCACATATTCGGGATTTGCTACTTCAATAGTATTTTGTTTTTTCAGTTAATGTCAATTAAGATGTAAGTAAGACCAAAATGAAGTAATTAAGTCCGGTTGATGTGGCTTTTAACGATCGCTTCGTCGTTTCGCCGCGTTGAGTGCTTTGGATTCGAACCCTTTAAAAGACGATTATTTCTGTGAACCTCAAAGAGATTATTCTGTTGTTCATCACAATACCAGGTTTGCTTTTTATTAAGGTTTCATAATAAATATTTCTTTACGCATGTTGGGCACTTTTGGGATGGGGAAAATGCACTGAACTCGCTTGTTTTTTTTTTTTTAGCCTTAACAACTTTGACTTTCACCGATCTTTATGAGGCAATTAGCCCCGGTTGAATAACGAATATGTGACTGTGTAGAAAAGTCGTGCCATTCAATTGAAATAGTAATGAAATGAACAATAACGTATTTAACAAGCTATCTCGGTTTAATGGACTTGTATTCAGTGGCTTATTAAATTAAAAAAAGCACATTCATATTATTATTTTTCGACCTGGCATATGCTGTTAGCAGTAAGGGCTTTGACAGCTTCTCCGAACGTTTTGGGACGAATGCTGAGGGTAATCAGCCTCAAGGCAGCGGGCGCTAGGGTGCCAGAATGGCCGAACCTCACCTTGGGCTACTGCCGGAACTTAATCATAAGACTGCATGTGTGATAGTGAGAATATTTCTCTGGATAATAAAACATTGGCATTCCCGTAAAAACACAAAATATTTATAATAATGATCACTGAAGTCTCGAAAATTGTTCGACTTTGAAATGTTGAGAGTATTGCACAACTGTGTTGTGAGGGATGCAATAAGACTTGTTTTAAACGTAAGTATATATGTATCTGAAATATAAATTGGAAATTAATTTTTATTCCATTGCAAATTCTATAAATAAACTAAGTTTAGCTTCACAACGTCATCACAATCTCGGCGTTATGCCACTTGGTTTTCTTCGGTGGTGGGTTTCCTTCGTCCTGTCTTGCGATATAAATCGAGGTAAATTGAGTCTTGTCAGCTACTCGATGGCGCAACACTCGAGATCGAGTTAAGCGGTTGCAAGATCATAGTGATGTACCTACATACTACGTTTATAAAACATCGATAAAGTCATTTTTTTCTCTTATTATGTTATTATTTACGCGATTCAATATGAAATACATATATGAAATAATAATTGAGTCCGCGACTCAGTTCACGTGGAACTAAAATTTTATTTAATCATTTTCATAAATAAAATGTTATATAGCCTGTTACTCAGATGTCCTGTAGCATTCTAATAGTGAAAGAATTTTTGAAATCGGTTCCGTAGTTCTTGAGTTTATTCGTTACAAACAAAAATACAGCTCTTTTCTCTTTATCTATATATATAAAAATTTATCTCTATTTCCCTTGGTCATCGCAACACGCGTGAACGGATGGAACAATTTCGCTATTTCTTTTTTGTTGTGTTAATTATCGTCAGGACAAGGTTCTTATGAAAGAAAAAATTAAGGAAGGTGACCGAAATATCAGCAAATTAAAAAAAAAAAAAACTTAACGACAATATTAATTTTACATAACTGTCAGTTGACATAGAGCATTACACTAATGAACACTATGTTTTAGTTTTTTTTTTTTTTTTTAATTAATTATACTCATTCGAATTCCATATTCATAGTTAAGACAGGACAACGTCTGTCGGGTTAGCTCGTAATATTATAGTTTAGACTTAAATAATAATCTATTTAATTTAAATATAAAGTATCTTACTTATTTAGCTTTAAGTGAAAGTATTTACTCATGTCTGACAAATGTATTCGTATTATGTCAGTATATTAGTACATTTCCATATATAAAGTAAAATAATAGACTTGATAATTGAGTTTTTTTTTTTAAAGCCTTTTCTTCTTCGAATCACACTGACATAGAATCTGTCGTTCTTCAAAATATCTTCTTCTATACATATTATAAGAATGTAAAAATAACGTGTTTGTACGTTTTAGATTTCTGTGAATACAATTATTGTAAGTGATTAGAAATAAGTAATAAAACACATTTACATGTTTTTTATAAATGTCTGTTTGTTTGTGCACGCATCACTCCTAAAGTACAACGTTAATGATATACGTTACCATTAAAGTAAGCGTATTCTCACGTAACGTTTAGTTTTTGTTGTATTAAAGTTGGTTGACTCTATCGAAAGTTATTTTAATTTGAAATGACGCCACAAGATTAATTAATTTTACTTCCACGCGAAGGTAGTCGCAGGTACTGCTAGCAAATAATAAAATACAAAGAGGGTTTTTTAACACATAGTACAAACAAACAGTAAAAAACACAAATATTTCTAAGAGCAAATTTGTTTTAACACAATATATTAAATGTATCTAAGTTGAAATACTGTTTCATAAGAACAGTAAGCAGAATCATAATATTATTCTGTTGATGTTATACTTACAAAATGATTTAGAAACGGTCGATATTTAAATAAAAAATCGTAATAATGTAACAATATACTAATAACTAATACTTAAAAACTTAAAACTAATAAATACTTATAATATATTATGAATAATAATCATAATACTTTGATATCATACTACAATTAGGCTAAGATGAGCTTCACAATTAGATAACTTATAAGTTGAAAAAGGTATTTTTGTGACTCGACGCCATGGCTATAGTCTTCGATTTTATCAATAAAAAAGGATTGGATAAATTGTACTTCGATAAAATTTAAAATAAGATGAGAAATTGTGTAAAATCAGTATTATGACATTTATAATTGCACTACAATTACATTCTTATGGAACCTAATGGATATAGTCAGAAGAGGTGTCAAACGCTACAGAATTTCAAGCCCGTAATGGTGGACGAGAATAATTTTGGAGGTTCCGTGATTCTGTTGTTCTGTATTCAAGTACTTAGCCCGCTTACGGATACAGGAATCAGTTCTACGATAAGTGGACATACACGGATTATCACGAATGTGCTAATGCTATGAAATTTTCTGGTATAACGTGACAAAAGCGCTCGCTAGATATTTATATTTATATATTGCCACTTCACCATTCAACCGCCTATTCCCTTCATATATCCAAAATGGCTGTAACAAACGCTATAGAGGACAAAGTTGTCAAAATTAAAGAAGAAAAAGAACCTCTATATTTATTAATTTGATTTCTACTAGTAATCATGCAAAATGGAATTTTGTCATATTTCTAAGTAATTTTTACAAATGTTGTATCATCAAGGTACGATGGGATGGACATGTCTTTTGTGGACTTATGTCCTTAAGTAAAATAAGGACATAAAAATATCGATAAATAAGCGTCCCTACGCGTGTATAGAGGTGTGCGTGTATCGGTGTTACGTACTTATAGCGTCGTCCGAGCCTACATAAAGTCAGCGATGACGGATGAACTGGACTCTCTTATTTGGCGGCACACTTTCCAACAACAGAACAAGTACCTCCCCATTATGGCAGCTAAGGGTCATGGGTTGAACGGATAATTAATAGTGTTTCAGAGGGCGCATACTTACACGCAACGTTGAAGAACCTCAATACCTTTTTTATATAGTTAAGGTTTTAGCGTTATTAGCATAATCTCATCTGATCTTAAATGACGATACGGCTCAAGTTGGTAGACACGCTAAACATGTGAAAGGACCGACTTTCAAGTGCAACTGCCGGAACACATCTATGATGGGTATTTGGCGGCAGATTTTCAATTTGAGGGTGGTAGTTACCACGGCGGGCATTAGGATAAGCCCTACCACTATGCTATGTTTTTCCCATGAAGCGATGATAGTTCATGGGTAGTGTGTACGGTCTCCGCATCAAAGGACATGAGTTCAAATCCACACACAATGAGCTGGGTGCTTTATAAGAGTCGTGAAGAGGTACCTAAGTAGGTCACCATGACAACGGCAACTGGCAGTGAATTTTAGCTCATTGTCAGTTGTCACTGATTTGGTTTGTACTGTACTCAAACTCTGGTGCAGCGAAAAAATTAAAAAAAAATGTTCGACATACATACACACAACAAATTATAATAACAATATATTATAAGACAGCAAAGTTGAAAAAGTGTTGCATAGGGTCGAAAAGGTCCCTGTCTCAGAGTGAGGCTGCAGGCTTACATTCAGAAGCAATACAACGCTGATATTCTTACACGGCCTCATGGTACGTTTACCCTCACGGCCGGACTATAATACATTGATAATTACCATAATAACAATACGTGCTACAATAAAAACGCGCTAAATAAATACAATACAATAAATATCTCGTATAAAATAGCGTGCTCTTTGTGGTCAAAAGTATCTCAGTTGAGTTCAATAATTAAAAACCTACGAAATTGACTTGAATGTAGTAGTCCTTACAATTAGCTTACACACATGTTTAATTTAGTGCGATAGGAGATTAGTGCAGTCACTTTGCTGCGCTACATATAAATAAAAATATTAACCTCACCATGATGAAGTATTCGTTTTTGTCTGATTTTAAATACATACCGTTTTTTATATTCATCTAACTAACCACGACGTTGAAAAGCCAAGTGTTAATAAATCGGTTCCGGTAGTTACATTCGAAAGTGTGAAAGTTAACGTCTAACTCAATTAAAAACGTCCCAACATCCTCTAGTTGAACAACTAACTCAATACATAAACTAGGTTGTGACTTATGCCCCATCTAACCTCAAAACCTTAAATAAGCAATGTCATAGGTCACGGAGAGACAGCTGTGTGACCGGGGCACAATCGATTTCGTAAAGTGCACACCGTCGCGGCTCGACTCGTACCCGACGGTGCTTTGACGCTATTATATGCCACATAGGGATGGCGAACCTGTCCGGACAAGATCGATTCGAATCGAAATCAAATGAATCGATTCATAAAAAACGAGATCCAAAAGGTAGATTCGTCAACAAACTTTTTTTTTTCTATTCGCTTTTCGTACTTTGCTTTGTTTACCAGTGTAACTAAATCTCAGGGATACAAATAAACGTTTATTTCATAAATTTATTAAGAATATTTTATGAAAATAGATAAAAATTGATTGTCGATATTTAAGGGTGAAAGATCGATTCACTGAATCCATTCAGAGCTGTTTCTTTATTTTTAGGTTTAGCGTTATAGCCATAGTTTCACCTGATCTTAAGTGACGATACGACCCAAGTTGGTAGACACGCTAAACCTGTGGTGGGACTGGCTCTCAAATTAAAAAAAAATCTGAAAAATTGAACTAACCTTAAAAAAATCTTAAAAAATTTAACAAATGGATTTTCGTACTGTAAAGAATCGATTCTTCAATTCATAGATCTCAGATTGCCATCCCTAATGCCACATGAACATAACAGATAAGAGTTATTAGCTGTTCTTTCAGTTTCGTCATGATTAATTTCATGTACTTTCACCATGCGTGTTACATTATGTTTCGTTTGTGGTTGGTATTAGCTAAATTAGATCGACCATTATACTGTCGGTCTTTTATCCATATAAACCGTTGCCATAGACTCTGATGAAGAAGTGTTTCATTTTAAAACATAGCTATACCTATAAATTATAGTGGGCCCCCTCACTAAATAAGTAAAGAGTTAACTGAAAACGGTGTCACCCCCTCCTCCCTATGACCTATGACATTTTCATTTTACATTTATCAAAATGTTCATATGCCAGTTAACATGTCGAACTATAATTATTTAATAACTAGCTATTGTCGCGACGTCGTTCTCGTGGAACAATAAAAATTATTAAAGTACTCCTTTTCTAAACAAAAAGTGTCCAAGAGAACAGTGTCCGTTTCTATACCACTGACAATACAAGAAACAAAAGCATTTATTTTGATATAAGGATCAATTTGGTACTACGAAATGTGCATTAAAAATATTTTAATTATTATTTTTGTACATAAGGTTCACGATTTTGGCGATAATGGTTGACAAATAAAATATTGATATATCCCGTCGCGGGCTTTATTTAAGACTATTTAAAAACCATTTTCATTACGTATAACTCTTAACGGTTTTTGCAGCGTAGGCCATAGTAATACAATATCTTTATAAATTATAGCTTATGTGTTATTATGATGTATAAGCTAAATCTATATTATTATAAAGTTTCATTAAAACCCATTCGGTAGTTTTTGCGTGAAAGAGTAACAAATATCCATACATACAAACTTTTGCGTTTATAATATTAGTAAGGATGATAATCTTTGCCCGTGTTTGTAACTTTTTCCAATATAACTTTATTCCTTTTCGGGGTAGCGTGATGTTATGTTACCTAAAGCGATCCCATATGATTGCTCTATGAAATCTTCATACTAATATTATAAATGCGAAAGTGCGATTGTTTGTTTGTTACACTTTCACACCTAAACCGCTGAATCGATTGTGATGAATTTTGGTACAGATATAGATAGGACCCAGGGGACGGAGATAGGTTACTTTTTCTTGCGAAATCTTTATTGGAAATGATGTAAATAGAGAGATAACCTTTGTATGAAAAAATATATTTCGTCAACCGACCTGTTTTTTAAAATCGATATTAACTCGAGCGAAGCCGCACGTAAAATCTAGTACAAAAATATTTTTTGAGATTCTAGGTGTTCTAGTAGTAGTTTCTAAGATTTCCAACCTGAGACTGGGAGCTAGCCAGGTGGGTATTAGAAAAAGCTCTACCACGATGCAGACACAGTTCATCAATATAATGCTTTTTTAAAGGACTACGTTTTTTGTTTCTTTTTGCATTGCACAATATACAGTTTGCATAAATGTACATTTTTTTTAATCCGACGCGCAAAAACGTTGCATTTTAATACAAATGTATATTTACAAACCATGTCCTGATAATAACGAACAAAAACAAAAAAGAAGTATCCAGTTTGGTGCTGTCGTTCGGAAGTTACGCGCGTATATACATTTCTGCGATTCATTTTTATATACATAGATTTTATTACTTTATTGTCATTTAAGAATATAGGACAGGACACAGTTCCAGAACGGTGAAAGTTAAAATGCACTTATTCGATATATTATGGACGTAATTAAAACCAACTATTAAATGAAAGTTGACAACTTTTAATTTCGGTAATTTCAACCGGTTTGAAGATAACCCTGTCGCGGTCGTCAAAAGAGAGAGAGGTCCGGCAATAAACTCGATCGGTATTATTAGTACAGTATGTTTTCTTTTCTAATATATTTGTATCTACTATATTCGCACATTAAATCACAAAATAGTTATTATAAAATTACAAATTAACAGTTTCTCAGTTGGTAGTGTGTACGGAGTTCGGACGTGACTTCGAATCCAACTACAATGAGCTTGGGCTTTCGGTGATGGAAAATAACGGGTTAAAACCACTAAGTAGGTATTTATCGAAATTTATCCCTCCTAAATAAATGGAGATGGAAAAGTTTGTATGGGGGAGAAAAAAAAATCACCTATTAACTTAAAAAGTAATAAAGACGTCTTAAAAAAAAATAGACACGGGTTTCCACGTGTTGCGACGCTTTTAAAACTTTCATTCCCTACGTGCGTATAATAGGTAATGACGCGATGATAGCTTAGTTGGTAGTGTGAATGAACATCGTGTTAATGGACGTGAGTTCGAATCATTGCAATGAGCCTGAGCTTTTGTTGAAGGAAAACATCGTAATGAAACATTAACATGCTGGTAGGGCTTTTTCTAATACCCGCGTGGCTAGCTACCACCCTCAAGTAAAAAGTCTGCTGCCAAAAACCTATAGCTATATTCCACCAGTTGCACTTGAGAGCCAGCCGCTCTACTAGGATTAGTGTGTGGCCCATCGTGGCGCACATCGCCACTTAACAAAACTATATATAAACAATATATATTTTAAAGTAAGAAAGACAAACACTGAGTTCTAATTTGATCTTTTTTGCAATTTGTCAAAATGTATTTGTTATTAGTGACGCTATTTTTAATAATATTTTAATATAATAGAGAAACAAAATATAATTTCTATTTTTAGTCATGGTGTCAGCTACTGTATATATTGCTGCACAATTCGTTGAAAAGTTTATGTACGATTAACTTTAATAATGTTTGCCCGCGTTTGCAACTTTTTTCAATACAGCTTTACTCCTAGTGGTGGTAGCGTGATATTATATAACCGTTATACTTCCACAATTATTGCTCAAATAATGTTAAAAAATTTTTTGAAATCCGTATGGTAATTCCAGAGAGTAGCACGTTTAAAGAAACAAACTTTTCCGCTTGAAAATATTAATATAGATCTTTCACTATTTTTAATTGCTTAGAAGCTCTAACGAGCATGTACATAAAATGCATATGGTTATATAATATGTAAAACATATCTTTAAAAAATAAGATCTATTCTTGACTTTCATTATATTTTTACTAGATAACCCGTCAGACGCTGTCCTGTCTTAACTATGAATATTTAATTTGAATTGATATAATGAATAAATAAATATATATATATATATATATATATATATATATATATATATATATATATATATATATATATTTATATTTATATTATAATAATATAAATTATATTATATATTATATATATATATATTCAAAAACATAAGTGTTCATTATTGTAGTACTATATGACAACTGGCAGCTAGTTCTGTAAAATTGATACAGTCGTTAAGTTATAAAAAAAAATTAAATTTGCTTATATTCCGGTCAACTTCCTTATTTTTTTCTTGCATAAGAACCTTGGTCCTGCCGATAATGAACGCAACAAAAAAAGAATTAGCGAAATTGTTCCACCCGTTCACGCGTGATGCAATGAGGCAGGGAAATAAAGATTCATTTATATATATATATATATATATATATATATATAGATTATTATATATATACCTTATTGTAATTTAAGAACATAAGACAGGACAGGACAGTGTCAAAAGAACGCTAAAAGTTAATATGAAATATATATATTTCGATATATTATGGATGCAACTAAAAATAACTATTAAATGAAAGTTGATTATTTTAAATATTCCTAAGATTTCCGCGTTGAAACAAACAAACTTTTCCGCTTTATGTTAGTATAGATAAAGATAATCGAGTGAAAACCCTAATTGCAGGGTTTATTTGAACAACTTCGTGAGCAAACCGCAGAAACCGGTGTTGATATTACACAATAATTGTTTCTGACTGTACTTTACAGACACGTTTACTTGTAGTCTAAAATTATTACCGCACTCTGACTAGCTGATCTGAATGGGGTACTGCATATTTTAAATTAGTGTTTTACTTTCATCTGCGACATTTATGCATATAAAGAAAGCCGGGTAATAAATTGATTTATTAATTACGTTTAAGCGATGATAGCACAGTTGGTAGTGTGTACGAACACCGCATCACTGGACGTGAGTTTGAATCCCTGCAATAAGCCTGAGCTTTGGGTGAAGGGAAACGTCATGATGAAATCATAGCATGGTGGTACGGCTTTTTGTATTGCCCATCTAGCTAGTTGCTATCCTTAAGTTGTAAATCTGACGCCAAATACCTATAGTTTTGTTCCGGCAGTAGCACTTGAGAGCTAGTCCCCCCACTAGGCTTAGCGTGTCCACCATTTTGGGCCATATAGTCGCTTAAAATAAGATAAGATTGTGACCATAACGCTAAACCTAAAAAGTGTATATATAAAATGTATACATGTATACTACTCTGCCAATATGTCATTGTTAGAATATTCGCTTGATCTTCAATAATCAAATATGACTCTAAAAAAATAAGACTTTCTTGTTAGAGCAGCAAGATTTTGATGCAAATCAAAATGCATGTTTCTAAGTCTTATTAATATCACATCAGTTTGTCAAACAAACAATATCACCAAAACTTTTATATCTTTATTATTATTAACAAAGTGGAAATTTTTGTTTGAACGCGCTAATCCTAAAAAGTCATAATTATCGGTTAAGTAGTCAAGGCGTGAAAAAGTAAAGAACAAGCTCAAATTCGCAGTTGTAATATTTGTTAGGATTTTCTAAATAACTTTGTTTAGATAAAATGAACAGAGCTATCACGGTGTTTACGATCAACCGAGTATGTAATCGTGGTTTTCTACGCTACGTCGACCGCAGACTATAAAGACGTTTCACCACACTCGATTTACATCAGTACAGCTGCCAGAATAAGGTATAATTTATATTGTTTCATTTCTCTGTGAAGTGTAGGAGCGTGTTTTTTTTAAATATCCTGCATGCACGGATCGGATATCTTGTTCGCCGGCTGTGATGTCAAAATTAAATTCTGTAATTCAAATAACGTTGGTAATAACATAATAACTTGTTATACGTTGTGATTATCGTTGTTATTATGTTTTATATAATTAAGATGTAGCAGAACATGTTTTTGCTTTAGTATTATAAAATTAGTATTTGATAAGATGAAAATTGTATAAAATATTTAATATATTTTTTTTATAGAGAACATAAAACAGGTTACAGTGGTAGTGGAATAGTAAAACTAAAAGAGGAAGAAAACAATGTACCATGGTGTTACGACAGCTGTTTCTGTTTTAAAGTTTTACAATATGAACGTTATAATTTTGTTATTGTTTGAAGAAAGCTATACGAGTGTTTGGTAGATCTTTTATTATGTAATGGCTTTTATTTTTGATTCATAAACGTACGTTATATGATCTTTGTAATATTAGGTAATATTCGGTAAGCTTTCATTTGATGAAAAAACATTAGGATATTTTTAAATAAAAACAACAGGTATCTCAAGACGATTTTAGATAAAAAAAAAACGTAAAATCATGTTATCTTCAGAAATATCTTAATACATACGTAAGTATATATACATTGATAATTTTATAGTAATAGCTTTTTTAATAGTTTGGAAAAAATTTAAAATTGAGGCTATGTCCTAATTTTCTTCATATTTTAAGGGTTTCTATAAGTTCTTGAGGCACGTGTTGTTTTAGTTAAAAAAATACTAGTATATTTAATTAAAAGGTAATTTGTGTGATCCACAAATTTTTGAAATAATAGACAAAGAGGTTATATTAATTTATTATTTTATATATTGGCATCTATCACTGTAAGAAAAATAAGAAAATGTGATTGTTTTTATGACTGCTCGAAATTGTAAAATTAATAAAAATAATTATTTCTTACGTTTACGCGAATATTACTCATCGAAATAAAACTAATTTAAACTGATTTTATCACGGTTATTTTGGGCATTATAATTTTGCATTATAAATATTAAGAACATAAGTTTCTCCCTAACACAAATAATTATTCTGAGTTAGGTTCTTACTTCGTGTTTTACAAAAGTCCTTCTCTTTTGATATTGCCGTAATTGCGTATTTAGGCAGATGTCATAATAAAAAAAGAACGATCCAGTTGAGGAAGTCCATGCTCTATTTTAAATTATCCCAGACAAATAACTTTATCATATGTTCGTGTGTGAATAGGGTTCTAAAATCCCCTTGGATAAGTAATGTTAACTATCGGTTGCACACACTATACAGTTCCGAGCTTTGGCTCTTATCACTATTATTTCCAGTGCCTATAATCTAGTCGTCATTTGCGTAAAGAGAGAAAAAAAAAATGTATGAAATGTCATTCTTAATACTAAATCGACGACATATTTCAACAATAAATATTGTAATCAGAGCATTTAAAAACATGGTGTTTTAAGTATCAGCCTTGAAATAAGGAACTTCGTTCCAATATTTATAAATATGTGTGAATTTCAAACTTTTTTAACATGATCTTTCCTTAAGATTTAGTGTTGAAATATATGGGCGATTGGGTGTTAAAATGTCATCATTGGTTTGTTTATACGCAAACGATTGTATAACAAGATTGGCTGAGGGCGCAGCTTCCATTTGTTTACGCTATAGTAAACAAATTAATATTTTGGCTGCGGCGCTTTACGCACGCGCGGAAATACAGACGCTGTCTAGACAGGGTGGCCATATTCAACTCACACCATTATAATATGACCTCATGAAGTCTACTTTTAACAATAACTATACGAATTCGGGATGGTTTTGCAGGTATCTATTTAAATTGGATGTTTGAAAGTTGAAAGTAAAGATCTCGTTAACCTTGGCAGATGGCCAGAGCGTCAGGATAATGTAATATTTTCCAATATCGTTTACGTTAATAGAGATTTTATGTTATAATTATACTATGTAGGAGATATTTTCTTTTTAAGTTGTTGAACGTTATCAGAATACATACATTTGAATTGAATTGAATCTATGATTTCCGCAATGGTTTTGTTTTGCGTATTTCTTAACTACATTTTGAAATGATAACCGAGGATTTCTTCTTAATCTAAATCTATTGAAGTAAGATTGACACAACATATTTTTTTTTCAACTTTACTTATTCTTTTCCAGACAAGTCAGTATTCACGTCTTGGTTAAACATGTCATTTCCAATCCTCATCGTTAGATACGTTTTACATAGGTAAAAGAACTTATGTTCTTCGGCTTTCTCTACTGCTACTGATGTATATCAACCTTCAAAGTTGTTTTTCTTATAACATGTACATACAACACTTTTTTTCGATGATATGGTGAAAATACCCATTAACGGACGTAGTTTTATGATATGCTATGATTCTATGATATTGGGCCCTTCAAAAGAGGTGTGAAGAGACCACCATGACAGCGGTGATAGGAAACTAATTTTGGTTCAATGGTAGTCACCGCTGATTTGGATTGTAACGATACTTAACATCAGGTGTAGATCAGTTACTTTGTTGGGCGAAATAAAAAAGAAATCGTAAACGCACTACCCGGGTTCAAACCAAGACACGAGAGGGGCGTGTTGAGAGACTAATCGGATGACAAGCACCGTCAAATAGCCATTGAAAATATATAACGACGATACTCGAAGCCACGTATTACCAACAAGGCCAGCTCTCAAACCTTCTTGTCTTTTATAAACATGCAATCCTAATTTAAAACTCTTCAATTTCTCTGTTACTGGTGATGGTATTCATACTTTCAATATACTTATACTTTGAATGTATGATATCTCAGTTGGTAGTGTGTACAGATCGACGAATCGGAAGTGCTGAAGTCATGAGACTGGATATGAATGAACCACTATTTCAATGATAAGGCGGGCACGAACGTCTTGCAACTCAGGGGCGATTTTATTATCGGGGGTGCGGACAGCTGGATTAGGGTTGTCACTGCGAATGTCGTATTCGTTCGTATGTAGTTTTAATGCGCTAAAGTTAAAATCGAAATTGGTTTGTTTAATTTAGGATGTGAAAAGGCACACAAACGGCAAAATGCTACTATCGATTTGAAAAAATCCCAACCATCAAGAAAAACCGACAGCTAACTTTTATGGACTTATCAATTTAAATGTATAGAAAATGATTACACTCGATCAGTATCTTTGTAATCTAGTACATATATAACATGTGAATATAGACATATACTATACACTATTATTTTATTCATTGGTGATCGAGAAAGGAGCCTCTACGTATTCCCAATATACTGTAATCACCGGCGCACCCTGTACAACCTGTAACAACCTCGACTGAACAATCCTTTCAGTACAATAATTGCAAACAGTCAATCTAAATACCTCCTTAGACAGATTTTAACAGAACAACAAATTAAGACCTTAACAACTGTCAACAATGACAGCTTGTGGGATCCAGAGAAGCATACTCTTTAAGACCTTGCTTTAAGTGTTATAAGCATTAACAACAAAGCATTTTAGGTAGAAAGGTTCTATCAAAGTTCTATTGTGCCCTCTATGTCGATACTTCTACATAAGCGCTGACCTATACATTTTAAATAATTGAAGAATGGCCGACTACTGGTCAAGCTCTCATTGATGCTAACAATGACATGATGAACAAGAAGAAGATTTAATTTATTTACTATTTACTGTGCCCGATACACTATATTTTAAATATAACCTTCCAGTCAAAACAATATAATGCCCCTGTCAGTTGAAGTTTTTATATTGTCGTTTGATTTTAAATAAAATGGAATTTAAATTAAAAGGACTTTAAGTCTGAAATGTATCGATGTTGAAAAACTCAAATTACTTTCGGCGACAATGCGAGGAATTCTTTGAAAAAGATGTCATCGCTCTCGTTGGTGAAATATGTTGTTTTTTATACATTCAGCTTAATTATTTCGCCGCCTGATATCGTCGCGACTGGGTTTGATTTATGTGCCCATGGAATGACTGTCATGTCTTAGTTATTAAACCCGAAGAGCTTTTGATTAAAATTTCTGCGTATTTATTCGTTCGCTGGTTATGATTGGTGTATTTGTATTGTGTAGATATAGTTCCGTCTGCCTTACATTAACAGTCTCAGCATATGGATATATTTTGAAATATATTTGGACATTATTTTCGGTAGTTGTTTACGTAGTCAACAAATACAATGCACGTCAGTAATCAATATATAAATACCATTTGTATTAGGTATGTCCCATTATTAATAATTTTCGTTTATGATAATGTTTCTGGTAAAATCTGAACTTAGGTCGTTTTGAGTAATGTGTTGTTTTGAATAAAAAAAAAAAAAATAATTCCCTAATTTTCTCATCAACAGTAAGCATTTTTGGAGCCGTCAGAAGCAATTGAATATTTAACGACCAGTCTAATGTGTATAAAACATATTACTATCAATTTTTAAATCAAGGTCATACGATGACACCGAATGAAAGCTCAGTACAACCCAAAAACAATTGTGATCACCGATAGATCAGCATTCAACCGATGGTTATTGCTATGCCTTGTTGTCATACTTTACTACCCACTTATCAAGAACCGAGTTTTTGTGGTATACCAGTCTTTGTACGTGATAACTTTTAAATGAAACAGCTCTTGTTCCGCCTATTTTTATGTAGTTTACCTTGATATACTTATATAAAGGTTTACATACCCGTACAAAGAAACATCAATTTTAATATATGTATGCCAACAGATTGAAAACTACGGTAAACATACCGCTAAAGAAACACCGGATTTATTCGATTTTTTTTACTTATTTAATGTCAAAATGAGTTTATACATATTTCTTTCAATGATACGTGGATAGAATATTTTACTGAACTTATAAAAGTTCAAGCAACGCTTTATGAGTATGGGAACTGCCTTATTCAAACTGATCATGCGGTAACTCTGGTAACTCAAAACGCCTGTTTCTAATTATTGTTAGTACTCTATATCTTTTGAATATAATAACCGAACTACAAAATGTAAAATGCTACTAATATTGCATTATACAGGGTTGATTAGATTAATTTTTGTTTAATTTTTTCCCTTTATAAGGAAAACCGATAGCGTTGAAAGCGTACAACCCAATCTGGCGGTATTATTATTATAATTATTTGTGCAGTGAAAACTTCTATAGGAAGGTTTGGATAGGGAGTAAATTCTTATAAGCCGTCATCGACATGGTAACGTTCTTATTAATATAACTTATTAAACTGTTAACAGTTTTGATTGTTTAATTTCATTTGAATGACTAAAAATAACAACTGTTTGTTTATAGTTTTAGGTTTTCACTTCTATCGGCAGTCCTCATGACTGTTTTGAATTGTTTTTTTTTTATAGTTAAGGTTTAGCGTTATAGCTCAATCTCACCTGATGTCAAGTCACAATGTGAACGGACATGGTGAACACGCTCAACCTACTGGAGGCCACCTATTTCATAATTGAGAGATTAGGGCTTCAACAAGATAGCTATGAATTCTCTTTTTAAAACTGTCCAGGGAGATTAATTTATTCATATATCACGAATCATTATAAATCATTTTACTTCACTTTTATGTATCAGCCATTCTACATCGCGTAAAACGTCATCAATAGTAAATAACACAGGGCCGAATGACCGAGGTTTTGAATCATAATCAAAACTCGCAACAATACAGAAGATCCCGCCAAAACCTCAAACCACAAACTGTCCTTAATATAAACCAACACATGACAGATTAATATCCCACCAAAAACTCATACTCGATACTTATCGTTTTTTTTATTAATAAAAAAGTTATCTACAACACGCTTTCTTTTTTGTCATATTTATATATAAACATTTCGTGTCACGTTGTTTGTCCGCGATGAACTCCTAAACCACTGAACCGATTTTTATCAACTTTTGCACTGTTTACAGTTTGATCCAACTTGAGAGATAGGTTAATTTTTATTTTGATAATTGATCAAAACATGATAGATTTCGCTGTTATTGATATAATTGACTACTCGAAAATGCAGAACAATGTTTGCCAGGTCAGCTAGTCTCTTATATAATCTTCGGATAGAATGATAATGAAACACCGGCATTCAAATGAAAATGTCTCCTAAACTGGAAAGAATATTTCAATGAACGGTCAAAAAATTAAGGCATTTGGTATAAAACACTACAAAGCAAGCTGTCTAGTATACCATGGTTTGTTGGCACTGCTCTAAACCGATCTCTACTTGTTACTGCGAATAAAGTACGGTCCGAGCGCATGACTCTCAACAAGTTTGCATTTCTTATGAGAAAAAGTGTATTACCCAGTTGCATGACGTGTGGTTCGATTAAGGACTTGCAACACTTCTTGACGGAATGTGAACTTACCATGTTTCAACGGAAAGCTATCGTAAACCATTTGGGATTTAATATAATGGATTAAGGCATGTTCCATAAAATCTTGGCCGCACTTGCACCTGCAAGTAACGAAGCCAGGATTTCATGGAATTTTGTCTTTAGTTCTAAGTAACTTTTGTAAATATTGTAAGGTCAGGGTGCGATGGGACTGGCATATCCTTTTTAGACTAAATGAAATAAAAACAAAAAAGTAGTATTTACGGATTAAGAAAGTAATTTTTATTTTATTGGCAGCCCTGTATAATGGTGTTCTCTGCAATTTGGGATAGGTCGGGCGCCACGAGCGGTCGATAACGTCACCCTAAACATTTGTAAACTAAAGTTTACGACTTGCGTTCTGTTTTATGTCAAAACTACTTACAATTCACATCCTGTACGGTAATACAAAATGGTTTATTACGTGCGAAACGAAATACGTTTATGGTAAATATAACTGTTCGGCTTTTTTGTGACTTGAGACAACTTGATTTTTTTTTATTATTAAGATCACTGCATATCTGTCTTTTACGCTAAAACTTGAACACATTCTTTTAGTTTTTTTAAAATAGGACTACTGCGACTACAAGATGACTCTTAAGTTAGAACTTTTTTGGGAGTTTTTCTCATCTTTGCGTACAGATCACAGAAACCAAGTGAACTTTTTAATCTGCCCGCGAAATACCTATAGGTGTTTTCCGGCGGTTGGTCTAAAGAGCCAGTCCCTGCACTAGAAAACGTCACCACTTTATATCAGGTGAGATTGTGGTTAATAACGCTAAACATATAAAGTATTACAAAAAGCACTTCGTACTAAATTCTGGGTGAGATTAAAAAAGCGACGTTAGACATTATTAAACATATTTTTAAGTTTTATTAATATCGTGTAAGTAATTTTCCTATAACAATTAAAGCGTTTAAAATATTACAGTGAAAACGTACGAAATGGGTTAGTTTTATCAACCCCATGAAATATAGCCGTGCCCGATGCGCCCCTCGGTTTCGCATAAAACATATGAATGTATTTGCTAGGGGATTGTAAAATATGCTGAGGCTAACAAATTAAAGTTAGTTGGCGGATAAATTAATATTGTTTTAGGTACCTAATAAACAAATTTGAATAATGGTATTAGTACATATGAAATTAAGTTATCTGTGAGTTTTTATTTAGGGTTTGTTGATTGATAGTGCTTGAAGTTACAGAATCGAACCAATATGCATTTTATGTTATTAGTGCACTTTAAGCAATCTGATACTTCGTTGTATAATTAAGTTAATTTGTAACTATAAGCGAGTTAACATGTTTATTAATTACCACTACAAGTACGCATGTTATAAGTCATTTGTTAATAAAATAGACAGTGACAAATAAAACAAATTAACAAATATTTTAAAGGTATGAAAGATAAATATTGGGATATAATTTAAATGATTTCTTACTAGCTACGCTCACGACTTCATACGCGTGAAACTACAAAATATTTAATAATTTTTGTCAGTTTTAGTAACCTCTTTCAATACAGTTTTGCATCTATTGATAATATAGTCATGTGAAATAGCCTAAAACCTTCTTCAATGTTTGCTCTATCAAATACAAAAATAACTTTTTGAATCCGCCTTGTACTTTCTAAGATTAGTGCCTTTAAACAGACAACCTTTTTCGCTTTATAACGTATATATAGATTATTTTATTCCGTATTTTCTTTATTTTTGTTTATTAATTATAAAATTTAGTATTAGTTTACATGTAGTTTTTAATTGTATTTAACTGTTATTATTATTGTCATCAAAACATGATCGAAAGGTTAAACGAGAGGTTACAAGAGTTCGGTGTAGTAAATGATTCAGAATTGTCATGTATTTTGAACTCTAGTAACACGGAAATAGGTTTTGATTTTGGTTAAAAGGTGTAGTGTAATAATCGTGGGAATTGTTTTGCCATATTGATTTTTTTACTTATAGTTTGTTACCTCAAACACTTACTATAATAAACTGATCTCAATATATGGTATGAAACTATATGGTAGCAATTTATATCCCAAGAAACAAAGCGCCGGCACTAGCATTGTAGTGTAGTGATAGTAGCCTTCATTTCTTCTTGCGATTGCGTGGATTTGATTTCATCTCACGATTTTTCATGACAAAAACGTACTTTTATGTGTGCATTTAGAAGCGTAAAACTGTTAAAGGGCCGTTCATTAAATATGTCACGGACAATTTTACCTTTTAAGACCCCCTCCCTAGACTAATATGAAAATATTAGATGAACTTCAGATAATAAATCCTACATGTAATAGTTTCATCACAATGGTTTCAACTCATTGCAGGGATTCGAACACCCATTGTTCCATGCAGTAAATGTACAAGCCGAAACTGAGCTAATTTCTTTAGTAATCAATCGGATTTGCCGATGAGGAAAAAATACCATTGATTCTGAACACGTTGCTAATAAGTTATGGTTACTACAATATATAGTAGATACAATTGTAGTGTGGGTCAAGTCTGTCTACCCACTGGAGTGATACGGCGCGATGGTTGTTAATCAAACATGAATACCGGATTTAAGCCAAACATGGTACAATACAGTACAGTTCTATTTATTCCTACGGGCAAAGACCTCGCGGTTTCAGATAATTATATTTGAGTGACTTAGGGTTGTCGATTGCATTGACTAATGAAATTGTACATCCGATTAAGGTTTTTGTTATTTATATTGTTTTGACGTTTTACGATTTATTAATAATAAATAGTAGTAGACAAAATCACAAATCATATACAAATAATTTGAGAGTCCGTCCTTCCTATAAAGGCCGGCTTCACACCTGCGATTCCTTTGGTGTTGTGGGTATCCATGGGTGGCAGTGATCACTTACCATCCTGTGAAATGCTGGCTCGTTTGCCGCCTATTCCATAAACTAAGCGTACATAAATTATTACGATTTAAACGCATTCATAAAAAACTGATCAATATTAGAACGTGGATGCGTTTGGTTATTCTGTATATTGTAAATTCTTTAAAAAAATTATGTTGTTAATTAATTATATATTTGAGGAACAGAAAGCGAATAAAAAGTGAAAAGGACTTTATTAAAAAATATATTGTTAAGATTAAATTGTTATTTTATTATAACTATACATTTGAAAACTATACTTATTAGATATGTAACAAAAATGCACATAATATTTGTAACTGATTTTTACCCACGGTTTCGCTCGTGTTACTATTGATTTTTTCAAACAAAACGGATGACGCTGTAAAAAGTTTCATAAAAAGTTTATTCCTCTCTTTACTCTATTTCCTATAAGTTTTTCGCGAGAAAAGTTGTCTATCACAGTATCCAGGGTCGCATCTACCTCTATATCAAAATTCATCATAATTGATTCAGTGGTTTAGGCATGAAAGCGTAACAAACAAACCAACTCACTTTTGCATTTATTATATTCGTAAGGATACTTAAAGTAGAACAACTATTTCATTGATTTATTAAAATTAATTATATATGACAATTTTTACTGGGGCCCAACTAATGAATTTGCCACGGGTTTTACGAAGTATAGTTATAGAAATATTTTAGGGACCCCTGAAGATTATTTTCACTGTAGAGCATTTTTATAATGGAATAGGGAGCAAACGAGCAAGCATGTTACCCGATGGTAAGTGATCACCGCCGCCGATAGACACTCACAACAGCACAGAAAAAATCGTACCAACATGCTATGGTTTCCTTACGATGTTTTCCTTTACCGAAACTTCGAGCTCATTGTAGGTGGTTGGATTCGAACTCACGTTCCATGACGCGGCGTTCCTACACTGAGCTATCATCGCTTCAGGCCCATATGCTTGCTACATTATAATTTATCAAATTTTGCTGAAACAGTTAATAAGTAACGATGACATAATCATCAAGGCCATATGTCTCTAGACCTCATCACCTCATATCATGAAAAATAAACTACACAAAGACCCCACCTCCTTTAAGTGCTTACGTAATAATTGAATGACCCCTTACTTCTCATATTTAGTTTAAAAATTAAAGAAATAAATGTTTCCAACCCTAGATGTGACCGTAGCAATCCTACAGCCGAGAGCGCCAGATCTGTCCAAACTCCGTCTATTTGCGGTATTATCCAAACATACACGGGCTTAGTCAATTTGCGTATCTGTAGGTGAATGTTGTTCCGTTTGAACGCAACGTGATCACCACTACCGAATTCCAGCAGCCATTCCAGTAGCGGTATTCTTGTATCCGTGTAAGTAAATACTTTAATGTGAATGTACGATTTTATTATAGCTTAATAAACTTCGGCCTTTTCGAAAAATTTCTTTGTGAGGTCTGTAATATATGCATATATGGACGGAAGGTCCATATCTTTATGTAAATCTACATTACGGACATAGGGTGGGGCTTGGACGGCCATGAGCATGAATCTGTTTTGAAATACCTGTAGTTTGCGAAGGATGGTGCCTGAAGCTATATTTTTTTATTGATGGTATATCTATTGGATAACTACACTTGATAGTTCCATCGGACGCTGTTGGTAGTTTAAACTGAGACGAGGTTACGTGAAGGAAAGAGACAAAGCAGGGTGAAAGAAAAGGACGAGTCAAGAAGGTTATGGTAATAAAGAGTACAGAGGTTTAGTTTATGAAAGGTTGAATGATTAAAATGCTATTAATAGCTAAATTATTTATAATTGATGTTTTTTTTTTTAATGTAACAACTTTAAGGTTTTGAACCGAAACTTTTATTCCGCGATTGAATAATTGCCAATTGGGCCAGAATTGAAAGTGAAATTGCAAAAATACTTCACATTTAGGCACATTAATTATATATAAGGGCAGAAATATATAACGTAGAGAAAAGACGAAAGAACTATGGTTTGTAAATCTAATACACGTATAATATGCAGTGTTTTTTTGTTAGGATTTTTTCTTTTATAGCGTCTACAATGGGGCACACTGACTTTTGTTATCGTTAGGGTTTCAGATATATCGGATACTTGAAAGTATCTAATAATAGGTAATGACGGATTGTAGTATGAAAATGTTAACCATAAAATGTAGAAAGGTTTTAAAATCTAGTGACTGATAATTCGGCTTGAAGATATTAGCATGAAATGTTATAATTTTATTACATGATGGTCGTTAAATTATAATTTAGACATATTGTATGAATAGCGTTCTTTGGTTTTATAGTTTTAAATGCAGAGTAAGAGGTTCCATAAACTGATTCATTAATTTTAATACTTGATAGAGTTGAAATCAAATGTTTAGACTTGGTTCTGGTGAAAATACGATTGTGGCGCCTCGACCGCCATTGTTTTTGCTCGTGACAGGAGTGACTAAAATAGTTTGAAGTTTAGTTAGAAATGTTTGCGTAAATATTTGAATATTGAAAATGGCAGGATATTTACGTCGAGGTGGAGACAATGAAAACTTGTAGTAGATTTATTCGTATTTGAACTAAAATGACATGTTAACTCTTTAAAAGGTGATGAAAAGGAATGTTTATTTATCCATGTTTTATCTGAGTTTTTAAAAATAGTAAAATGACCTTGTATTTGTTGCAAACGTAATACAATACAAGCAAGGGTGATCACCAAGAAATCTTTTTCATCATTAGTCGCTATCGTGCATATTTTTTACGACTTCATGGTAGCACTCGGTAGTTGCACTTGAGAGCCAGTCTCTCCTCCACTAAGCTTAGCGTATCCACCACTTTCGGCTACAGTTTCACTTAACATCAGGTGAGATTGTAGCCATAACGCTAAACCCTTAACTTGAATTGGCCAAACCTCGACTTAGATTGTTATCAGGGACGCGAGTAGATACCGTGAGCCAGACTAATTTTAAATAGATCCTATGCTGAGCAGATAACCTACTCAGTTATAACGCGGGTTATGTACACTAATCGAACTATAGGATTGTACTGAATTTGTGGCGTTTGACCACAATCTCAGTTGTTGTTAAGTGACGATGTGGTCCAAGATATTGGACACACTAAGTTTAATGGTAGAACTTGCTGAGAGAATTCTTGAAGAGTGCAACTGTCAAATCATATTTATAGGGGATTTGGCGATATATTTACAACTTGCGTGGTAGCTAGTTAGAAAAAGCAAAACCCTAACCTAAACCTTAAGAAGGGCTCTCATCTCATAATAAACATAAGACGGTATTGCGCAAAAAACGGTTGACATTAATAATGCAGCTAAAACTTAAACTTAATTATACTAATTAAAGGGAGCCTACGCGAAAACCTCCAAGGTACTGTTATAAAAGTTTACAAAGAAAGTGCGTGGGTAGTCTTAAGTTACTTATGTTGCAACAAGTTATGTTATTTACGCTTACACTTTACGACTGTTAATTATAATTCTACGGCCACTGGTAATTATTTTGATAACTGTTTTCTTATCTTTAACACTACCTTTAACTGCGGATACACTCGCGTATCCTATAAAACGTCGTCATTATTTACGACAGCACGAAATGAAAACGTATTGTCTATGCGTACGAAATAATAGAACGTAATGTGGCCGTTATTATCGTTCGACCACTTTTTTTCATACATTTGGTAGCCAAGTTATAATTTTAATAACCGTTAACGAGACACACGCAATTTTTTTTTAATATGACTACGGTTGTAATAGTAAATTAAATTTTGAAATTTACTCCTAAAGAATTGATTTTCTTATAAGGCACGCGGTTTGAAAGTTTTATAATGAGTTAAATTATTGCAAGCTTTACTTTTTCAATACTGAGGCTAATGCTGAATTCAGTTTTATTTACTTAACAACATGAAAATTATATTACCAAGAGTTATTATATTAAAAACCATTTTTGTGTCTGCTTGTAAATTGTGAATTTTAAACTATATACAGTTATTCTTATTTTGTCTTGATATTTTTTATTAGGTATAACAATTTTCAATATATTTTTAAAACACATAGGAGACTAACTTCCCAAATTATATATTTACTATTTCTCAACCAGTTTTGACAAGATTTTGTATACAATTATGTAATACACTAGTACCATAACAATAGTTTTACTTTAAATATTTATTAGGTAATATATTAAATTATTATTCAACTGAAAATATTAATAATTAAAAATACTTGTATTCAGTCATTTTAAAACTGAATACATTATTTAATATGTATTTTATTCATTTCTGTTGGTACTTATATCATAAGATCAGTTTGTTTTTATGTTCACCATAGCGAACTTATTAAAGTTGCTTTATTAGAAGTAAAAGTACACAAATGAAAATAAATTGCTGTTAAGCTTCCTTAGCATGTTTTTTCAGTCTTGTTATTTCTGTTACAAAATTGACTTCAAGTGAGGAAGTGTAATGTAGTGTAGTTATATGTGTAAATATGTATATGTCTAGTAGACAATGTTTTAAATTTATAGGTTATTAATGAGAACTACAGTGCCGGCTATAATATACAAAATAGCTATAAAGTATTGTTTTGGTAACAAATATATTATGTAAATATAAACTGAATTATGCCATTTTTTATATACTTATAGACAAACATAAAGGATTTTCAATAAAAATCATTGATGTTTGTACATTCAATTAAATAAAAATATACAATAACTTTGAAATAGTATTCAAATTAACAAGGAACTAAATCAAACATATTATATTTTTATCATTCGCTTTACAATATCACTCAATTTTTTTTTGTTAATACTTATTGCATCAGCCGTCTCAACGATACTATTATTTAGAAAACTATTGAATTACCTATAGATAATTTCTAAATCATTAGGTTATACAATATTGCAAATAGGCTCACGTATTAACGCCACTGCAGTAGAACTCGTTGGTTTAGGTTAGGTTTTACTTGTGTGAAGAAAAAGCGCGAGCCGACCGTCTACTGCTGTGGCGTTAATATGTTAGTACTTGCAAATATTTTCAAGTTAAACCTTAAGATGCCATGCTAGTTTTCTTAGGTTTGGTTATTTTTTCTATAACAGTAGCTAAGATATTTTAAATTCAGTTGCGAATATCTTCAATTGGAATACTATGTGATTTGAAGCCACTTCACTTTCGTTGCAATGTTTTTATGCATGTTTCCTGTAGTTGTAATTGACGTTTCTCGATGGTTACAAACTCAGTCGTAGTTCGAGCAAAAAGAGTTTGTGCCCTTCTTCTACACGATTTATTTTGAAGCAGTCGACAATGCCGTAGCGTTGAAACTGTTGATGAAATTGTGGTCGATGGTGTGTTGCAGACTGATTCCGTCACGGATCCCGATTGTGTCATGAAAGTGCATACATTTACGTGTATAGTACACACTTTTGAATCCATTTTAATCATATGTCGCACAAACTACGCGAACTTTTATTTACACCTATAAATTATAAATATATAATAGATTATAAATACAATTTCTATCTATCCGTCTTGTAGAATAGTCGTTTGGCAAAATATAGTCAACTTGGCTAGCTACTTATTAACGTTTAAAGTTTAAAGCGTAAATGTTCGAAGAAAGACAGTGGAAACAAAGTGAGTGTGACTTGGCTTTGGACCCAGTTGTACTGATACGGTGTCAATGGACGTGAGATTGAATCCCTGGATTGAACCTGAGCTTTCTGTGAGAGAAACCAGGGCTTTTTCTAATACCCACTTGTCTAGTTTGGTAACTCTTAACGTATAAAGTATCAAAAAATACATATATTTCGGTTTCTATATGGCCACGTGGTACCTTTATTCCAATTATAATAAAAAAACAAAGAGATTTAACTTAGTTATATTTTTATGTGTATATATATACTAATATTATAAAGACGAAAGATTTGTATTTTTTTTGTGACTAATAATCTCAAGAACTGCTGGCCCGATTTAAAAATTCACTCACCATGAGCATTTTACATTAGCCCTGAGTAATATAGTCTAAATAACATGTTTTTATGAAAATGATTACAAAATTTTTGTTCCATGCGAACGGAGTCGCGGACAAAGCTAGCTTGATATAAGTATATTCTACCTAGATAGTAAAATTGATAATTAGTTTCTAGATGCAGCATATCTATCTTGTAGCGTCGGAATTACCTAAGATAAAATTGAGCCTTCAATCAGAGGCTATTATCGAGTCACGTTCATTATTCAATACGTAATAGGTTGTAATATTTGTTATTTTGCGATATTCACTGTTTCCTAGTTCATACTAAACGTAGTCACGTAAACTTGTTGGTACTTTTATGTATGTAATTATTGTTACTTCCTGACAGTACTATTGCATGCTGTAACTAGCATCTCATAGGGGCCTAGTCAAGTATTACGTTATCAGAATTTTAGTAATTTCTGCACTCCCATCCCTCTTTTCGGGAAAAGTAAGTAATGCTCGTAATAATTTGCTTTATACCTTAGATAATAATTCCTTATAATTTCGAACTATGGTTAAGTCCATATCTAACTGTATTAACTAACATACTCCAATAAATAATTTGATATAAACACTATTTTTTTATAGATCGACAACAAGAACTGGTTGACGAAATCATTATTACGCGAGCGAAGCCGCGGGTAAAATCTAGTACATCATATAAATACAGGCATATAATTATGAATCTATTCAATTATTGTAAAAAATAAGCAGTCAAGAGGAATGCCGACAGAAGTGAAAACTTAAAACTATAAACAAACAGTTGTTATTTTTGGATATCCAAATTAATTGTTAGATCTTAAATATAATAACAAACTATTTACAGTGCAATAAGTTATCCTAATAAGAAAAGATATACGTGTTCTCATTAACAAGTTATGTGTCCGTGTCGATGAAGACTTACATGAATTTACTCGCTATCTTACCCTTCCTATAGAAGTTTTCATTTCAATAAAAAAATACTCAAAATTTGCCGTTTGTAAAATCTGCTGCTTTGGGATCCAGCCTACTCAGGCTCCTAGTATATCCGCCACTATGTATTGTGGATTGTACCTAGTACAATCGAAGAGTAACGGTGATATCAACAGATAGGTTATTCAGAGGTAGTTTAAGCTGTCATACTGGCCTACTCCTCGCAGCTGGCATGTACTGGCTAATCACGGAATCTGATAAGTACGGAGTGTGTTAATTTAATAATTGATCTCTACCACTTCCCAATCTTACTGTTACTACTGTTTAGAAAGCACAAGAGAGGATATAATGATTGGCTTTCATTTATTTTTATCCAAATAGTTTATTATCTATTTTATTATTATTTATATATTATTGTTTCATAAGGTAAAGCCTAAGGTGCTCTATAACTTACTGTTTCGATGTCAAGTGACATAGAATTATATAGAATATTTTAACATAGCGCTTCGTATATACAACGTTTACATTTAATATTTCGAACGAAGAAGACATCGAATCGAATGGAAAACAAAAATTGTCAATACCATTTATATAAATTAAATTATTTGTCCACGCGACAAGAATTGAAAAACAGTCATTTTCAAAATTGTAATACTGGAAATAGAATCCAACTACGAGCTTGAGCTTTCGGTGAAGAAAAGGTGGGATTTTTGTAATGATCATCTGGCTAGCTACCATCCTCAAGTTGAAAAATCCTCCACCAAATACCTATGGGTGTGTTGCGAACAGTTTATAACAGAAACTTGTTAAAAAGCGTAATATAAAATTGCAGATTATTTGATAAATAAAAATGCATGGGATTAAAATATTACTATTATTTTTAAGTTCGAATTTACATGTTGAAAATATATCCTCATCCAACGCGCAAGCGTATTGCCCGGTCTCAGGACAAGGCGACAGGACCATTTGGTGGTTAATCGGATGCCAATTACCCAAGACTACTGAATAAAACATATCACGGTGACTCTTCAGACTCCCGTGTTGCCAGAGACCAGAGACAGCGCACATACTTCTTCTAATTTTACATTTACTCCACTAATATGAATATAATATTTACTTGTGCACAGGCATTTTTTATTACTTCTTTTTCGGGGTCGCGCTAAGTGAAATGACTGACCAGTCTGAACTTGTTGTGAGAATCTCGTATGAAGCGAAACGATAACTATTCAGAAAAGATAGATTATACTTTGTATTTGGATAACTATAACTCTTTAAAAATATTCCAAAGGTTACCGATATTGATTTTTCTTTCTATTTTTTTCAAATTCTACTATTTTCTACAGTTTCTATGATATTTTTAGATATTTTTGGAATTTCGTGCCCTCACAAAAAAAGCCCTGCTTGTGCGTGTTCTTCGAGAAATTGTGATAACGCAAAAGAGATCGTTTACGTGCAATGAATTACAATCGTTCAACTGTCGTGTGAGTATTGTAACAATAACGTTGTGATCACGAGTCTCTTAATATTCTGTCCGGTGTATGCTGTTGACGTTGCTAAGCGGTTTATTTTACCACTTAAAGCACTTTTAGTCTCAGTTCTACCTTTCACAATAGACCAAATGTTTTATTTTTGGAATCATCGCATATTTACAGTACTTACTTATTTTATTCTTTTTAACTCACTACGGCGAAGCAAAACGAGGGTTATAATTTTGATCGGTATATATGTATGTTCATCTGTTTCCTGATAACATCTATTTTATTTTATTTATTCATATATAGCAAGTCAACATTGCACAGACATAAAACTAATATAAAATATAAAATAAATAACAATTACAATGCTGGTGCATTGATTACAGAGATACATAACATTCACAGATGAGAATAAATGATATGTGACATATTTGAGATGATACAATTTATAATAAACTACCAAAAAAATGGACTGAACCTCTGAACTACCTATCATATTTTTACAAACCACATATCGTTGAGACGATTTTTTATTTTATTTAATAAGTTTAGCGTTATGGCCACAATCTCACCTGATGTTAAGTAATGGTGTAACTCAAGATGGTAGACACGCTAAGTCTAGGGACTGACTTTCAAATGCAACCACAGAAACACTCTTGTAAGTACTTGGTGGCCGATTTTAACTTGAGGGTGGTAGCTAGCCAGGCAGGTATTAGATAAAGTTGCATCACCAAACCAGAATGGCTACTTTAGCTATCGGAGAGCACACGGATGTCGGAGTTGATGTAGTAGCTGTGGCCGAAAACGGCCCGAAGCAGTATATACAAACACGTTATGGTTTCGTCACGATGTTTCCCTTCACCAAAAGCTCAATCTCATTGTAGGGAATCGAAATCACGTCCATTGACGAGACGTTCGTACATACTACGAGCTGAGCTATCGTCGTTTCATTTTGATCGTCTTTTGGTTTGCGTATATGTGCCAGTACGATATAGGATGTAAATGTTCAATTACCAGAACTAGGAATATGGTAACGTTTGTAATTCTCCATAGTTGTATGTGAGAGACAGTCTTATACGTGTTGACGGGGTCTTGGTCTCTCGTATTATGATTTTTATTTTAATTAAAATACTTAGATATTGGGCTCTATGTTGTGAAATACTGGTTATATTTTTCGTCATGTAGTTTATCTAGTGTACACACATGAAGTAAATTGTGTACAATGATTCGGAACATGATATATTCGTTGCCTCAAAGCTCTACGGACAGTTTTAATAAGAGAGACACAATCTTGTTTAAGAACTACCTCATATATAGAAATAACATTTTGGCTTCATGGTTTGTAACATTCGGACGAAAAATCTTAGTCTTACTAATATTATATATTCGAAACAGAATTTGTTTGTTTGTTATGCTTTCAAACTTTCTATGCTTGTCGTTTAAACAGCTGAATCGATTATAATGAATTTTGGTATAGAGATAGATGGAACTTTGGATATGGTGATAGGCTAGTTGTTCTCGCAAAAACTTATTGGAAACGGGGTAAAGAGAGGGATAAACTTTAAATGAAACTTTCTACTGCGTCATCCAATTTGTTTCATAAAATCAATATTAACGCGAGCGAAGACGCCAGTAAAAGCTAAGAAAAAGAAGAAGAGTCAATCTTATGGTATGGCCTAAATTATATCTTCGAGAATGGGATGATTGAAAAATAACATAATAAAGTAGGCTGATGCGGTGACGTCTCAACTGGTTCGATACGTCCTCCGACGGTATGAAGGTTGTCAGGAGCCGGTGAAACTGAACCGGCTGTCCATTGCGGGAATCTCGTCGGACTGGTGCCACAGCACATCACAGAAAATAGATCGTTCACTCCACGAACGAGATAAATAATACTACGGGTGGCCCAGCGTTCGAAATCTGACCGATTTTTTTTAATTTTTGATGTTCGTTAAGATTCTTCGTTATTGCATATATATTTTTTCAAATTGTGTTATATAATTAGCTTTGCCTGTGACTTCGTTTGCGTGGAACTAATATTATTTTATCTAGCGCCGAAATTTAAATTACAATAACTTTTGTTAGAGTTAAGCAATTTTATTGAAGCAAAGACTTTTTTTATTGTTAGGGCCAATGACGCTAGTCATGGCCACAATGTCACCTGATATTAAGTTAAGATGTGAACCAAGAAGATGGACACGCTAACCCTAGTGGTGGAACTGGTTCTCAAGTGCAACTGCTGAAACACACCTATTGGTATTTGACAGCAGGTTTTTAACTTGTGGGTGGTAACTAGCCGGGCGGGCATTAGAAAAATCCCTATAACCATGCTATAGTTTCATCGCGATGTTTTGCTTCACCGAAAGCTCGAGGTCATTGTAGGTGGATTCGAACTTATGTCTGTCGACGCGGCGTCTCTATTTACTATCACTACCACTTCACAGTAAAACACCAGAGTAAATGTTACCCGAAGATACGCTTTACAAACAAATTCAAACTTAAAGTCAATCCGCACTAGCATATTACCATCTGAGTATGTTAACTCACTAGAGATTATCTTGTGGATATGCATCCCACTTTTTTTCTCACTATCGTATATTTAATCCGATGTCGCTTGGTATACATTACCATTGAATGCTGTAAAAGCTCATTTATATTAAACGTATCAATTCATCTTAACTTTAATCCTCTTTTCACTTTCTGTATGACGTACAACATTTGTATCTCAGCAAATATATTACTCAATCTGAGTTTCAAAGAAGGCACTTATCGACATCAGAATACTACTAGGCTCGGAATTCATCGAAGCGTTAGAGAACTGGTAAAAATCGATTGGGCGCAGAGTTGAATCTTAAATGATTTGTGAACGTGGAATGTACAACGTAAACGTAAACATGTTGCTTTTGATATAATCCGGTGCAATGAAATTATAATGAATATTATAGAGGTTGTAATTTAATTAATTAAGGTTTATTTAAACAACCATACCTTTTCTTCAGTTATATTTTTTTAAATTACCTAAACCTTTTTGTTGAAAGTCGTTACTGCTTTTAAGAAGTCGGTAGCATTTTGTGAAGATTTCAATATCTTAAAAAGCAGGTATTCTTGTTCAAGGTCGTTTGTATGGATTATCATAATTAATGGTCCATTATTTTTTATTTTTAAAGCGGTTTATTAAAACTATGCGATATTATGCAAAAATCACCTCTATTGCATAAAAGAGTACATCATTCCATTCATGTAATTCATTATTATACATATAATACGCTACTAAACAGCTGACTCCTATAACGTGTACAAACTATATCTGCGCAACCGTTAAAAACTTGAACCAATAAGCGCGCAACTATAACTGGGCACAGCCAATAGTATATATATATATGTAATAGCTTATAACTTAAGTCTGATTTTTTGAAAAAGTTTCATACAAAGTTTATATCCACTCTTTACCCCCATTTCCAATAAGTTTTTTGCGTAGCCTATCACCATCTCCAGGTTCCCATCTATCTCTATACCAAAATTAATCATAATCGATTTAGCGGTTAGGTGTGAAAGCGTAGCAAACCACAAAAATTAATTTTCCTTAAAATTATTAGTAAGGATAACCAACAGTACATAAAAGTAAAATTTACAATATAGCATCCTTTAATCAATGTCGACTTGATCAGTCATCTTAGTATTCAGCCTTGCATAATGCAACGGTTCTTTAGGTATGATTTATTATTACAGTACTTAAAACACTTCGTGTTTTATTATACTACAAATATTTGTGAGTCAATTTGCTAGCAATAATGAATGACTCAACATTATACTGAACATGAGCCATTTAACATTGCAACTGTTTTATAGTAAAACTGATTTCAATGTTTTAAAACATAATAGATTCTTCTTTTTTCTCTTATTTTTTGGTTATATTTAGTGGTATTATAATAATAATAATATAATTTTATTTCAGTTATTACAACATTATTAGTGTTAGTACATGAATTGTTAATCTAGTATTAGTATTATTAGTCACTTAATTATATTATTTCATAAATAACATATACTCCTTGTCGTACATGTAATGTAGCCCAATGGATAAGAAAAGGATTATAAAGCCTACTAGCTTGTCCACCCAGAATGCTAATAGGACTAGCTAGGTATGAGGGAAGAACTAAACTTGTTACAATTTTTGTCTGTTTGACTTTGCAACTATTGATTATAGCTTGATGTTATATAGCCTAAATCCTTCATCAATGTTTCCTCTATTAAATACAAAAATATATTTTTTTAACTCTGACCGGTAGTTCTACTTTATAATACTAACTAGCTTTACCTGCGTCCTGGCTCGAGTTAACAGTGATTTTGTGAAACAAATCAGATGACTCAAAAATCGTTTCACACAAACATTATCTCTGTCTTTATCCCACTTTTAATAAGGTTTTCTCGAGAAACCTTTTGCCGTCTTCAAAGTCCCATCTATCTCTATACCAAAATTCATGATAATCGATTTATCTAATCGACAGGTCCCAACTTACTAAATTAGTAATTCTAACAATGACCTTATCGGCAAAGCCGCCTGTGTAGTTCCTTACAGAACTGTGTATTTAACGTGTGGGTGTGCACGAATGGTATGCCGTGTGATGATGCACTCTCAATGATATAGAGTGTCACCGTATTGCGCGAGCAGTCATTCGAGGGCTCCTATCCGGAGTATCGAACCAGACTCTAGAAAGTACCAACTATTGTCAGAACTAAAGTAACTTTATCATCCATTCGATTCTTATAAAAACGAATATTATGAGTGATTTCAGATTAAAAAAACAAAGGGATATAAAAATTCATGATTTAACTTTATAGTATGTGAACTGTTATTTTTCAAAAGTTTATCGGTTTACCATTATGATCACAATGTCAACAGATATTAAGTGACCATGCGGTCGCAGATTGTATACATGTTAAGCCTAGTGAAGGGATTGGTTCCAGATTTCCAATGTGAGATTAGTAGCTAGCTAGATACGTAGTAGAAAAAACCCCACTACCAGGCTATGGTTTCATTACGATGTTTGTAAGCTTATTGCAGGGACTCGAACACATATCTAACTATTCTCGTGGCGTCCGTTCACACTATCAACTGAGCTATCATCGCTTTTAGTTACTTATTTTGACTGGTTCTGCTCCCTTATGAGGGATGCTCAGTGGAAATAAATAACAAACTTTGTCTATTATTCCACACGGGAAACTATTAAAATGGCGGGCATTAGAAAAAACCCTACCATCATGCTGTAGTCTTATTACGATGTTTTGCTTTACGGAAAGCTCAAGCTCATTGCAGGAATTCGAACTCATGTCACTGACAGTATGATTCTAAAAGAAAATCATCATGACAAAGAAGCCAGTAAATAATTTTCATTCATGATCCTCGTCATAGTGACTTTGGTAACTAACGAGAAAGGCGATTAGTGTAATAGCAAATTAAATATCGATTATTTTACCTGCTATCGCTTTAATGTTCGGAGTTTAATGGGCGCGATTGGAAATAGCTGATTGACGTATAGGTAATTATTGTGCCTGTTGTATGCAGTTAGAAGGCCAGGGATGTAATCATTGTGTTAAAAGTTACCTGCAATCTATTATTAACTTGTTATTAATTAAAAATAAGACTCTTTGTGGTCTTACCACACGACATACGTGAAATGTTAATCAAAGTGAGGTTAATAAGGCTTATAGGCTTGTATGACGGCCCTTTTACGAAATATTGGCGTTTTATTTTTGATTTAGCCTTATTTATGGAAACTGTAATATATTGTATGTGATATATTATACTCCATTTTTGTACTCTTCTAGTCAGTATTTTATGCATTTGATGCTTGTGTTTAGTTTAACTCAATGGATCTTTGTTATCTGATAAATAAATAATAATAATATCAAATATGATTGTTTTGTTCTATAGCTTTAAAAATAACCTGGCCGAGTGAGTATAGTAGTGATATTGACTATAACTCTCTCGCTTTGTTAATCGACTCCAGGCGACTTAACCCGATCGAGCGTTGTATAGCCGAGCGTGATGGCCCAGTCTCATTCAATATCTACAAAATAGAGTGCTAATCTAGCTTAAAGAAGTTTTCACTTAAAAAAATAGAAACTGCTATACACCCATCTATATTAATATAAAAAAGCGGAATAGTTTGTTTGATCTTAGGGTTCGCCAGTCGGATTTAAACCTCACGATGGTTTCCTTCGCCGAAAGCCGAATTGCGGGGATTAGAATTCACGTCCTTTGAAGCGGCATCCGTACAGTCTCCTACTGAGCTATCATCGATTCAAAATCGCTACATATATTTTGATTATGACACATTTGTTATTTTTGAAAGCTATATACAATGTTACCAAATATTGCAGTGTTGTTGGTCACTATTTATTACAAATCGTCAACATCTAATAGCATTTACCATTAGCGTATGTTTTTTTGTTTCTAACTACACCTCTGGCTCGTTAGATGATCAGGCTCGTAACTCAGGTAGCTCATTAGAATGTGAGTGACGTCATATAACGTACACCTTTCACTTCTCCGTTTTATTTAAAGGAGTTTAAAAGTCAATTCTTGCATGATTTTTGTTCTGTTCTGTTTTAATTTACATACATATGTTATGGATACAGTGACTGAGTATGAAGCACATCTGATGTTAAATCACGTTTGTATTGATTACGGAGTTTTAGTTTTTTACTGTTTTATTACCCCAATAGTTTTTAAGATTTAACCGATTGGTTTTATTTCTGTTCACTTACTCTGTACTAGACTGGCTCTGAATTCCGATTGTTGGAACAACTATAGGTATTTGTCTTCAGATTTTTAACGTGAAGATGGTAGCTAGCCAGACGGGCAGTAGACCCTACCACCGTGCTATGGTTGTATCATGGTTATTTTTATGGTTTTCTTTCACTGAAAGCTTAGGTTAATTGCAGAAACTAGAAATCACGTCCAGTGACGCAGAATCCCTACACACTACCACTGAGCTATCATCGCTTCATTAACTCTTATATAAATATTAAATTATTTAACTAAGCATATTTTTAAATGAATATTATCTTTTTTTAAGTATGATACCAAATATTATTTAATTTGTTGTTAGTTAAACTAAAACTTATTTGTCAAAGGCAAGGCTGAGTTAATCCTTATTATTTCCGCAATAATATATTAGGATAATGCAAAGCTTATGTTTAAAATATAGCTCTTTGAATAGATTTCAATTGTGTATTGTCTATATTTGACTTTTTTGCATGCCAAAGTTGTCGACCACTGACCTAGACAATCCTCGATCGACTTATGCTCTCTAGTTAGTCACATAGTTTTTGATTGTACTCTGCTTCCCATCAGTAATAATTTGCTATGCCGTGTTGATATAAAAATATACCTGTGTTTCATACATAAACTGCTTTATAACGTCCCCATTTCTTTATCGTTATCGTGTTTGTTGAAGATTATGTCACGAGCGCACTGATAACGCGCTGTTGTGTGATTAACATCAATTCCATGTTGCATCGATTAAGCTCATGAAATGCATTGTTATCCTACTTCCTGTCGAGTGTAAAGACATACGTACCTTCTTTGTCTTATTACTTAGTGGCATCTGTTTCTGCTAAATTATACCAATGTTACGTGAAATTATAGAATGGCAAACATTTAGGTCTTGCCTCCCTTAGTCGCCTTGAGCCAACTTTACTCAACGAACGTCACACATGGTTGCGGGTTAGAATTTTAAAGCTAAAAGTCTGACTTCAATAATGTCACATGAACGAGCTCAATAACAACAAACTATAACGTACATATTTAATGTATTCGTTATTCGACCCATCCCATAAAAACATTTACAACCTCAGATAAAATCAACGTGTTACAGCGAATAAATCCATCATCCGCCCCCATAACTTATAGAGACCGCCCGCGCCCATGCAGCAAGCCTACAGCAATAATTGTGGCTGGCAACACTGACTGTAATTCATATTTTTATGACCGGGAACATAGCTTTGAGTCGTCGTGCCGCGCTTCGAATTTGCATGAAGTCATTCTGAAAATGTGTTTGTTAGTTATTTATATATAGAAAACCGGTGTTCGTGTGCTTGCAATTTGTTTCTCTTTTAATAGTTTGACTGATTTTAATATACTTTATGGGTCATCTGTATAGTGTTTAGCTACAGCTGAATCCGGTAGGTGGTACTGTTAGCGACATTATCTGTTTTATTATTTTCCTTTTTTATATACTTTTCAACACCGTGGTTAGGACAACTGCCTGTCTGGTAATACTATTTTCATTCAATATTTTTTGGTAATAATTGGTAATTCATTCTACAAGAACAGATCACTATAATAACCTAGGCTCATAAAAAAAGAACAATATCTATTGTTAAAATAAATATATTGAATATGGTTATTTATTTATCTACAATTTAGAGATGAAGTTTATAGTAAGGATTATAGGTCGGACAAATATCATAATATTGTATCAATTGCAAAAAAAAAAGAATAATGCGCTCAAATTAAATAATCAAAAAAGAACAGAATAAAAGTAAACATATATTATTAAAATAAAGTTTGGAAAATCCAAAAGTGCACGCCTCATATTTTTTTTTTCTTTTTGGTTACTTAATAAAAATTAAACCACATCGAATCAGACCGTGAAAAGTAATAGAGTTCTATTCCTAATTATACTGAAGTGTAAAAAAAATACTCAATTAGTAAAATATTTCGGTCCTTATCGTGATAACATCCACGATCCGCACATACACACACGCACGTCCAAGACAGAACTTTGTTATACAGTATTTTTAACTAGTTTAAATAACAAAAACGGCATCAAAAATATCATGATTGTTAAAAATAGTGTTTTTGATTGATATGTTTGTGTATATATTATTTTACAAGTGCAATATATGATAAATAGAAACATTTTAAGTTTAAAAAAATCAGTTGTTTTGGGTGAAGTGATAGTACCCACCTCAACGCTTCGCTTATGTGCCGTGCAAAAGTCCCTGATTATATTAGAAGTGAGAGAACAGACTTCATTTCGCGAGCACTTTTATAGTTCAACTGCAAAAAGTAAAGATAAGTATAACTTTTGCCGCGTATTCATTTGACATGGAATTTGAAATTCATTATTTTCGGATTTATTCCCTCAGGCAAAAGCTCTCCATTCATGTCAAATTTCATTAAATGTAGATTCGTGGAGCTTGCCCTATATTTGATTGATAATCCGACGCTGAGCAGGATTTTTGGTATTTTTGGTATACATGGTAGTATATCTTTTTATTGCAATATGTATAAGGACGATGTTCTACAAAAGTTTGTAACTGTAGGTTTTTGTATTCAATATATATTCGAACTTTATGTATCAAATTGTTATTAAGTAAATAAGATAACATATATTAACGTATTTGAACAGACAACTCTGTCCAGTGACCTTACGAGTATATGAGATCCATATCATTAAAGGGTTTTTATTTTTCTTGGATGTTAATTGAAGTTGGATGGAAATTCGTGAGACGTTATTTGTGGATGCTCCCTTAGGCTTATTAAAATTTATTGCACTGCCATTGATTCTTAATACTTATACAAATTTATAAAATAAGTTGAACGTCTTGAAGTTGATAAAATGTATACTACAAGATTCCGTTACCAAGATACAGGTTGACCGTACAAAATCGTGTTAAAATGAAATTAAAGATGCGTTTAACGTCACATTGGTTACCAGCTGTGCCCATGACTTCGTTCGCGTGGACCTAAAATTTATTTAATAACTGTTTTTTTTACTTTTTCCAATACAACTTTGCTTCTATTGGTGGTAGCGTGATGTTAAAGCCTTGCTGATTTATAGGTCTATTAAATACACAAATATTTTTTTTAATTAGTCTGGTAGTTCTTAAGGTTAGCGAGTTCAAACAATATTTCTACTTTATGATATCCTTACTAATATTATAAATGCGAAAGTGAGTTTGTTTATTACGCTGCCATACCTAAACCACTTAGTCGATTTGACAAAATTAACATTAACGTGAAAGAAGCTGTGAGTAAAAGTTAGTTATTAATATAGATATGACTATTGTTATGCCAGTGTTGGAATAAACAGAAATATGAATACGGTCGTGTTCCTTTATTGAAGATCTAACAACGACTCGGAAAGTGTAAACAGAGCGATTTCAAGCAATTGTGTGAGATCGTAAAAGGCGGGTTCATTGACTCGCTCATTACACCGCACTGGCCTGATTTGTTTTACCACCTCATCATAACTTGCAGGACGTTGTGTCATTGTTGGTTTTAAAAAACGAATCTTTACTTCATTCTATTATGTTAATACTAATTTAGCGAAGTGGAAAGGTGAAGTCAGTCTGTATTTGATAGTAAGTTTAGTCGAATCCAATAAAGTGAAAAGTGTTGTTATAAGTTTTCACGCATTTTTCCTGGCAAGATGTAAGAGGTGTATTATATCTATTATACCTATATAAGTATTAAGTAAGAGATGCTTTATATAATACAAATTAATAAGCGTGTGCAACATTAATATATGCATTGTGAATGTGAAGCGTGATGAGGTTTGTCCAATGACATTTAAAAGTAAAAATCGCTAATTTTCTGCTGAGGCGGTGTTGTTTTCTAAACGACGATTGGCCAGACTTGTCTGTTGCCAAGTACCAGAAATACTTAATAAATAAATAAATCGTTGAGATCCGTCGGATTATGTAATAGCATTCCTGCTTCCCCGATATCCAGAGAAGCGAGGATGTTTTACAGGCTGATTAAGTGTTGCATTCAAGACCGATAAAAAAAGTAATATAAATTAAAAAATACATACTTTACTTCCGAAGTTGTCACAAGGATAACATGATTAATTTGTAACCGTACCGCAAATATAAAAAAAATCTAACTAGTTTACAATATTTTTGTATTAATGGGTTAATATTTTTTATTCTTTGTTTTAATAAACATGTCTAATGGCGTACGGTTATTGTTTGCCTCCTGTTTAATATGCAATACGCGTCTTTGTTTATGAACGATTGGCACGACAGTACGCTGTTTGGTTCTAAATAGATTATTATGTATCGACGTGCTGAGATATATAGATTTAACTCTTCTTAGAAAGTAAAGTAATTCTGTCTCTTGACATTGAAACCCGCTTGACACCCGCTCGCTATGCTAGGCGTCAAAGCTCCAAGGTGACTTGAATTTTACCGACTTTTTCAACAATTAGCGTCATTTCAATTTACATAAAACCTTAATAAATTATAAACCTAAACCTAACCCATTAATTACTCTGTCTATAGGTGAAAACCGCATTAAAATCCGTTTAGCAGTTTATGATTTTATCGTGAAAAAGGAAACGCGGCGGGGAACTTTATTATATAATATAATAAAATAATAATTCTGAGCATGATTTCTTCATTGCCACAAATCTTTCTGGCCAGATTCGACTAGAGACTCACTATATTATTAAAGTAATGTATGAACTCTTTAGATTTGCAATATATTAAGGTGGGTACTGAACGGTGTTACAGGGCGTAATCTACTGTTCGTAGAGAGTATGTTATGTTATGCCCTGTGCTAAAATCCGTGAAACATGCTCGTCGCTCCAGATTCGCAAGTCACTCACAGTCAAAATGTCGGACGACGAAGTCGTGTTGGGATATTTTATTTTACTCAGTTATTGTTTAGTTTAAATTAGAAAGAAAAATAGAAACGTTATTGGACAACAAATTCGTTTAAAAACAGAAACGTATCTGGGGTCTATCGGTAGTAACAATGCTACAAAACCAAATTATTACTGGACAATATAAAACTTTGTACAGATGTATCCGGTCAATTTTGAAGAACTTGTGAATTTGATTAGAGCAAAAATACATGAATAACTAAAGTTCCGAAGTACTTAGAATCGACGTTTGTGCCATGTACGCTCGTGACAATTCGCTGCTACGTACTGTTTGAAGCGTGTAACATTCAAAGGATTCGCTAAAAACCGACAGCGCAGCGGAGCATTCGCAGCGAGCAACGAGCCGCTCATTGCTGGATGCGAGCGCCTTGTTTTCCCATACTGACTTCATGAACGCTCGTTGTGTAACACGTTACATTACGCCCTGTAACGCCGGTCAGTACCCACCTTTATACTATTCTACGTAACATTTGTTTGTTTAATGGCGGTAATCTATCGAGCATCCAGTTGAATTAAAAAAAAATGTATGTGATAACTAGATTTATTATGTGTGTTTATGGTATAGGTTACTTAACATCTAGAAAAAGTTCTATTCCCATAGAACATAAAAACAACTTTTAGTTATACGCGAACAAAGTCACGGGTACAGCTAGTTTTGTAAATAAAAAAGTTTTATTGTAATAAATAATGGTAATGTTAGCTCACGTTTAGTTATTTGTTCTTAAACAAAGAAGGCGGAAGGCATTTAGAACGTATTGAATATTTTAAAAGTGCATTAACATTACAAATGCATTGGCCTGCTTCTTTGCAGCTTTATTATATGTAATTGAAGCTATATGTTAGTGTGAAGTTATACAGTAAGTTTGTAAGTATGTAGTCATACATGTATAAATGTATGACATATAGCTACTTCAGTAAGATTTATTCTGCCTTTTTCAGTAGTTGACAACTCCATCGTAGCGTCACCTATCGCACGAACTTAGTGGTAGTGTTAAGGGATAGCACGTTGATAGCTCCAAGTTCGTGTCCTTGTAACAAGCTTAGACTCTCGGTGAAGAAAAAGTTAAATCTATAGTATAGTTTTCTAATACACTCTTTACAGCCAAATACCTACAAGTGTGTTCCGCTAGTTGCACTTGAGATTCAGTCTCTCGATTAGGTTTAGTGTGTCTACCATCTTGGACCTAACCGTCACTTAACACATCAAGGAAAGTTGTGGTTAATTTTGAAGCGATAATCGCTCAGTTGGTAGTGCGTACGGATACAACGCCAAGAGACGTGAGTTTTAATCCACCTACCATGAGCTTGAGCAATCGGTGAAGAAAAATATCGTGGTGGAACCATAGTATGACAGCAGAGCTATTTCCAATGCCCAATTGGCTACCTACCACCCTCAATTTGAAAATCTGTCTTTAAATATCTATATGTGTGTTCCGGTAGTAGAGAGTCGCTCCCTACTTTAGGCTTGACGTATCCACCATTTGAAATCATATCGTTACTTGACATCAAGGGGAGTTGTAGTTAATTGCTAAACTTATGAAGTTTAGCAATTAAAGAGTAAGTAAGTATATATATAATAAGCAACATTATTTAAACATTTTCCCGTTTTCACGGTGATCGGTCAATAGAATCATTCTTCGGTGAACATCTGCGAATAGTTTGCAGTGCACCATCTGTTCTCTATCGGTTATGATCAGCGATCAAGATCACTGTTTGTTAATAACTAAAAGCGTTCGTTCAAGTCAAAGCTGTCGTATTACGTCATCAGCTGTTTGCAGTTATACCGCAAGTGGTAACGATGCGTTTCTTATTAACCACGGTTCAAGAGCTTGTAGGCCAACAGCCCGCGATCCCCAGCCCTTCGTCCTTTTATTAAAGACCAGCTGTGTCCGCGACTCCGTTCGCGTGGAACTACAATTTTATTTAATAATATTCATAAAAAAAATTATATAGCCTAAGTACTCACGGCTAATGTACCATTACAAATGTTAAAAGGTTTTTGAAATCGGTCCAGTAGTTCTTGACTTTATTAGTTTCAAACAAAAATATAAATCTTCCCTCTTAATAATATTAGTATACACTAGTTGTGCCCGCGACTGCGTTCTTTTATATCGCCTACATATGTAAGATGTTATGGACATGTAATGATGCTTAGCATTGATTTTGGGTCAGCGCTTCTTGATATACCTCAAGTGGTAGTATTTAGATATTTTAGAATAAAGTCAGTCTTCCTGTAAACTTCCTTCCGAAACGGCACGTGACACTCGCCTCTTCTATACTAATATTAGTATTCTCCACTTTCGATAAGTTTTTCGCGAGTAAAAGTAGCCTATCACCGTTCCGATCTACTTCCGTACCAAAATTCATCATAGTCAGTTCAGTGGTTTAGGCGCGAAAGCGTAACAAACAAACAAACACACTTTCACATTTATAATATTAGTAAAGATTTGGCATCCTATGAAAAGAAGTTTCCTTAGTAATCAGACCCTTTTTACTTATTGCCAGCCACATCAAAAGTTTTCTGTAGATGCGAGCTCATGCTAATATACATTACAGACATGCGCAGATAAATGTTATAACATATCTAAAATGTCGTAGGTCAGGAGACCACTGGCTCTTAGACTATTGTTATAATTGGCACTTGCGTTTCTGGCGCCTGTGAATTCGAGGTGTGAAGTTTGGTGAAGTGGCCTGATTTCTGAAATCGTATTTGTTAAAGTTATTTTTTATTTACTAAATGTAATAATTTTTTGGCTAGTAACCTTCACACCTAAAAACAGAATAACTAATCAAAGTTTCATCACAATGAGACGAATGCTTTAGGATCCCATAGAGTTCAACCGGCAAATAAATATATATCTTTATTTGTATAGATTTAGAAAATCCAACAATATTGTACATTTTTCGGTAAATTCATAATGTTGAATACATTATCAGGGTAACATTAAACAAATAAAGGATTTTATAAATTACACTTAGTAAGGTGTAACAAGGGATGAAACAAAATAATAATAGAATAGAATAAAAAGTGTAAAAGATTTCTTTTTATATTAATAAAATATAGATACATAACAATAAAAAAAATTGATTGACAATCAAAGGTGAAAAAGTTACTCAGCGGTTTTGTCTTGACCTAACAATAATATATATAATAAAGAAATATTGATAACATTGAAACGTTACAATCATACAAATATTAAAATCTCCTGAACAAGAGAACAGGTTGATAGACAGAAAAGTACAAGGTTCTAAATGTTTTTTTTTTTTTTGAATTGACATACGCTGTTAGCCGTAAGGGCTTTGACAGCTTCACCGAACTTTTTGGGGCGAGTGCTGAGGGCACTCAGCTCCGAGGCAGCGAGCGCAAGGGTGCCAGAATGGCCGAACCTCGGCTTGGGATGCTGCGGGAAAAACAGACAAGGATCGTGGGGGTAGTCCCTTACAGAACCGTGTACTTAACGTATAGGTGTGCATGGATGGTATGCGGTGTGATGATGTACTTTCAGTGATGTAGAGTTTCATTGTATCGCGCGAGCAGAGTCACTTGAGGGCTCCTATCCGGAGGATCGAACCTAGGCTCAAGCGTCTGCAGAGGGAGGCCGCGGCGGGTGTGCGGGAGCGAAATTAACCGCTCGGCCTCGGCGGCGAGGGCGGCGGTTACGCGGGCGTGTACGCGGACACGTACGATTGGTGGAGACGGTAGGAAGAAGTGCGTTCAATCTCGTTATTTTATCGACGGGATCAGTGAAGCAATTACGTGGCCGTCGCGCGAAACCTTTGGCGTGCGGATTAGCATTGTAGCTCACTGTGTGTACTATTTTGGGGTTGGGATGAACTTCGGCTTTTTCGAAGAATTGCTTTGTAAGGTCTTTGATATATGCATATATGGACGGAATATCCATATCTTTATGGAGATCTACATTACGGACGTACGGAGGGGCTTGGACGGCTATACGCATGAATTTATTTTGCAGAACTTGTAGTTTGCGAAGAGTGGTGTGCGAAGCGTGAGCGAATACGGGGCAACTGTAGGTAAGTATGGGGCGGATGCATACTTTGTATATTGTGAGCTTATGTCTGAGTGACATCTTGCTCTTAGAGGAGGTTAGGTTGCGTAGTAGAGCCATAGCTGTGGTGGCTTTTTTCTGTACATAATCTATATGTTTGTTAAAGGTGAGATGTTTATCTAAAACTACACCAAGGTATTTAGTTTGGTTAGCCCAGGGGATATTGACACCAAAAAGATGCAATGTTCTTTTTATATTTTTCCTCGCGTGAGGATCGAACATAATAGCCGCGCTTTTGTCTGGGTTTATTCCTATGCGCCATTTGAGGCACCAGGACCCGAACGTAGACACAGCCCTTTGGACGCGGTAGTATAAGTGAATCCTATTCCTGCCTGAGCTGAAGATGACCGTGTCGTCTGCGTAAGAGCCTACTGCGGTGTCGGGGAATTCGGGGATGTCACTAACAAACAGGTTGAAGAGGCAAGGGGCTAGGATAGAACCTTGCGGGACCCCTGATCTTATTGAATGTGGTGAGGATAGAGTTCCGTCCGCTTTATAGCAGAAGGTACGGTCTGATAGGTAAGCGAGGATTATGCGGACTAGTCTGTCCGGGACTTGAAAGAGATTGAGTTTAAATATGAGGCCTTCGTGCCAGACCTTATCGAAAGCTTTGGCTATGTCGAAAAATACGGCAAGCGTGCGCCTAGGACGGCGTGGCTCCGTGAAATTGGAGAGAATATGCTCCGTGAGGCGGAGCACTTGGTGGGTACACGAGTGCTTCGGTCGAAAGCCGAATTGCTCGTGTGGTAAGAAACATTTCTCTGAGACAATGGATTGAAGTCGGTTCAGAAGGAGCCGCTCGTATATTTTACCTAACGTATTGAGGAGGCTAATTGGGCGGTAGCTTTCTGGGAGAGATGCCTTTTTCCCGGGTTTGCGGATACCTATTACCGTTGCCTTTTTCCAAGCGGCTGGAAAATGGCAGTGAATTATGGCCGCATTGAAGATACAGACCAGAAGAGCTATAAGTTTATCAGGGAGAAGTTTTAGGGCTTCGTTCCTGATTCCATCGGGACCAGGGGCTTTCCTTGGCTTGAGGCGTTTTATGATCGCGACAACTTCGTCATTTGTGACCGGGTCTAAATTTTCAACTGGTGGGGTCTCTCTTATTGATTGAATTGTTCGAGTGACCCTCCCGATGTGTCCGGGATCTATGGTACGATATTCATAGGAATTGGGAGAACACTGTTGTTCGAGAGTGGTAGCGAGATACTCTGCCTTGTCTATACTTTCGAAGGCGGGCAGATTGCCGGAGCCTCTATCCAGCGGTGGCATTGAGGACGAGTAGCTGCTCTTTTGTTTACGGACAAGATCCCAGAAGGCAAGATGAGATGGTTTGATTTCCTCTAAAAGACTGTCCCATCTTTGACCGCGGAGTTCGGAGATACGAGTTTTAACTAATCGTTGTAAGTTACGTAGCCGTACGCGATTTTCCTCCGTCGGATAAGAATCATGGGCGCGAGTCGCGGCGTTTTTTTCCGTGATCAGTCTTCGAATGTCATCAGGGAGTATAAAGCGGCGATCGTTTGCCGCCTTTACCTCTTTCGAGGTTTCGCTGATGGCATTCTGGAGGTGACCGACCAGGGAGTCAATTGCCATATCGGCATCGGTCACAGACTTTATCTCGTCGGGAATCCTATCTAAAAAAGGGGAGGAGAGATTATTTGAGAGATAGTGTTTGAGCTTTGGATAGTCAGCCACTTTGACAGAAGCAGGTGTGTGGTCACCCGGGTGACCTAGTTGCAAAACTACTGGGCGGTGATCGGAATCTAGTTCATGTACGACATCGATTTGTCGTATCTGAAGCGCAATCCCTTTTAAAATAGCTATGTCTAAAACTGAAGGGCGGCAGTTAGGTTGATAATGAGTTGGCTCAGAAGGAGCAATTACGTCGAACGTAAGCGTATTTTCTAGCCAGTATAGAGTCCTACCATTAGTGGTACTACGCGGGTTGTTGTATTGAATGTGCCCGCTGTTTAGATCGCCAGCCACTATAACAGAGTCACCGAGCGCGAAAAGCGTCTCCAGATCCGACTGGAGGAGAGTTTTATTAGGCGAAAGGTACGCGGAAACGATAAAGATAGTGGGATGACCGGTCATACCCACTCTACACACCGAGACTTCTAAATTTTTAAGTTCGGGAGGATCTATTGGCATGCAGTACAGTGATTTTCTATAGTATATGAGCGTGCCGCCGCCTCTTACGCCGATACGATCATTTCTTACTATCTTGTAGTTCGCAATCGCGGGATTGCGAACGCTCGGTTTTAAAAGAGTTTCTTGTGCTAGAAACACGTCTATTTGCCGCTCCTTAAGGAAGCTAGCTACCAAGTCGCGTTGGGGTTTCAGGTTGCGCGCGTTAAAAAAGGACAAAGATAGGCCTCGGGGTCTAATCTTATCCTCCATTGCGAGTTTAATTAGGAGAAGCGCGGATAAGGCGTTGCATGGTCCTTGCAATGCCTGGGAAGCACTTAATGGCTTTTAGACGTCCAAAATCCTGACTAGCGCTAATCATGTCGTCGAACGCAATGATATCATCTACGGAGTGTTCTTCTAGTAGTTCGGCGAGCCAGTCGATGCCTTTGAAACCAGTAGAAGGGCCGGCCGCGGTGAGTTTCGCGGGTTTAGCCTTCGGAGGCTGCTGATTGGTGGTCCACGCGTTGGTCGGAGCTAGTGTGGGTCTTTGGGGAGAAGATGGGTTCGCAGAAGTGACCCGCGCTGACTTACCCAGGCTCGGGAAATCCTGATTAGACATGAGTGGCGGCGGTGCGGTACGTGCAGCAGTTGTTTGCGCTGAGGGCGCCTGATTAAAGAAACGCGTGTGTCTTGTGCGTGGAGCGCGTTCACACCCGCGATAGTTCGCGGGGTGCCCGGCTTTACCACATAAGACGCAGCTCGGTGGAGTTGGAGAGTCACGGGTGCGAGAGCACTCCTTAGTGGAGTGGTTTTCTAAACATTTGACGCAACGCGGGTTGATAAAGCAGTTGCGAGCGGAGTGGCCGTATGCTTGACAGTTATGGCATTGAGTGGGGGTATGCCTCTTATGGGGGATCTCTACAACTATGCCGGAGAGGCCGCAGACGGATTGGAGGGAGAAAATTTCTTTCCCTTCCTTGGATCGGTCCAAAGTGACTAGAACTAGGTCGTATAGTTTTTTTGTTATATTATGGTACATTCGATGTACCTCGTGGACCGGTAAATTTTGCTCCTTAAGGGAGGCTAGGATTAGCTCCTCGGGGAGCTCTTTAGGAACGCGCCTAAGAACGACGCGCAGAAGGCGCTCTTCTTCAGTTGTGTAGGTATAGAACTGGTGTTTTCCTTCCCGGAGAAAGGACGTTAAATTCTTATAATCTGTAATAGACGGGACTTTAACCTGTATCCCTGAAGGGGTGCTGGTGGCCCTAGTGTATGCAATTTTCCTTGAGTTGAGCTGGGCCGAGATGCTTACCCAGGAAGCCTTATCGCAGATCGTAACGGGGGGCGGTGGGCGTACCGCTTTCTCAGTCGAGCTAGCGGATGTGGGAGGTTGGGTCATTGGGGTATTAGCGTTCTCGGATGCAGTAGGGACGCGCCTTGTTTTTGTGGCAGTAGTTTCAACTGTTGAGGGTGATAGCACCCTCTTGTTCTTGGCCTTGGTGACTATTATAAAGTCGGCTTCGGGATTGCTTTGAGCATCCAAATCGAGGTCCCTCATTTCAGCCTCGTTTTCGGGAATCGGGTCGGGGGATAACAGCGAGAAAGAGTTCGCCGTAGGTATTGGCCGTGGTGCGTACGATATTTGCTCCTCGAAAGGACGAGGTGCAGCCGTGGGGGTGGGGGTCGCTGAAGGCGACTGTGTATGTGTCATGTTGATAGTAGGTGCCTGCGAGTGAACTAACACAGGCGAGCGGGATCGAGAGCGCGAGTGTGGAGATGCTGGGCGACGCACCGGTGCTGTCGCTGCGATAGATGGGGTGCGGAGGGGTAGTAATGTGGATGGGGGGGACGCCGGTCGAGCACGAGTTGGTGCATTCGCCGCGGTCGGTGGGGTGCGAACGCGTTGGACCGGTTGGGAGGCGAGGAACGCCTTGAGCAAGTCTGGTTGCTCTCTACCTATGAAGGCACGTAGCCTTAAATATAAATCTTCCGGACGATTGGCCATGGTCCGGATGTAGGGCTTGGGGCGAGAAAATTTGCTCGTAAGCCTAGGTGAAACCTCCCTGCCGGAACGGCAGGGGGGCGCGGTTAGCAAAAAACTAACAAACTATCCCAAGTTCGGAGAAATAACATTTAAATACAATGTACTGCACGTGCAAATCAGAAAAAGAAAGGAAAAAGAAAAAAAAAAAGACAATAATAATATCTATGGCCTGTCTTTATAAAAGGCTTAAGGGAAAGTAAGTTTTACCTTTGTTGGTAGCCGGTGACCGGCTTACTTACAGTGTCGGCACTTTAATCACTGCACTAAATTCACAATGACGAAAAGCAATACTTGGAATTCGCAATAATAAACTACGATATCTCTCACAATAAAAACTTGACACGATAACCAAACAATAGGTTGAGATTAACAAAGGACTAATTATCGGTAACACGAACTGGAATGTAGGCAACAATAGACGGATTATTGCCGATAAGACGTAAGAACAGCACAGAGAAACAATAGGCGGCGCGGTAAGACGCAGCGCGATCGGTTTCGAGAACAATCAACGAGAGCTCACGGACACGTCCGTTCACGACCGCGGTTGAAATCCTTGTCTTTATCTATTCATATCTGTCTATATATAGACACTGGATGCACCCACATAAGCGAATATATTTAGGTGTACGGTAGGGATGGCAATCTGAAATCGAAAATTGGAGAATCGGTTTTTTAGGGTAAAAAATCGATCTTTTAAATCGATTCACAGTTCTGATTCGATCCTGTGAATTGATATTCAACCTTAAAAATTGTGGTTCGATTCTTATCTATTTTCATAAAACATTATTTACAATTATTCAATGCAAACTAATGAATGATATTCTTTGACATATATAGAATAAGGTAATTTATTATTGTGGTGTTGTTTTGTTTTCTACGATTACTTTTATACTGAAAACAGAAGCACGAAAGGTGAATCGAGTTGAAACTATTTTTGATGAATCGTTTTTTTATATCTAGATTTATTTTTTTGTGAATCGGTTCATTTCATTTCGATGCGAGTCGATCCAAGAATCGATCTTTTTGAGAAAGAATCGCATATCTAGTGTACGGGTGAATAATAATTATAAAAGGTGATGATAAATCCTTGGCAATGAACACTATAGCGTTGTGGAATGGTGAACGTCCTCGACAAGGCTAAAATAATCGTTATGTGAGTCATAGAATTAAAACCGGCAATCTTTTTTTTACTCTTTATAATTTAGCTTTTTGTCACAATCTTATCTGATCTCATGTTAAGTGGTGATGATAGCCAAGATGGGTAACACGCTAAGCCTAGTATGGGATTGGCTCTCAACTTATAGTATACATACATTTTAGAACGTATACTTTGTTGAATGAGTTTCAGTATAAGACTGCTAGTCACCAGTTACTTGACAGTTTTGAAACTTTTGCTTTAAATACTTGAAAAAGTTGAATATATATACATACATCTATATTGATATTATATAATAAAATTGTAGTTTGTGTGTTTATTTGAGTGTGATAATCTTAGGAGTTACAAGTAGGATATCAAGAAATCTTTTTGTATTTGATAGGAACACTTTACGCTATTTAACATCACGCAATAGGACCGAAGCCGCATTGAAAAAAGTTATAAAATAATTTATACCTCTACCGAGCAATACTGTAATAATAGGAGTACCTGGAGGCAGACAACGACCAGATAGGTTTGGTATCTATAATAAATTACACCATATTTATAATTTTCCACTACCATTAAATTTTTCGTAACCTTGTCAAGCGATGATAGCTCAGTTTGTAGCGTGTACTAACTCTCCGTGAAAAGGCCCGAGTTCGAATCCACCTGCAATGAGCTTGAGCTTTCGGTGAAGGAAAACATCGTGATGAAACCATAAGGTGGTGGTAGGGTTTTTTCTGATGCCCCCCTGGCTAACAATCACCCTCATCTCATCTCTCTCATAGGTGTGTCCCGACAGCCGCACTTGAGAGTCAGTTCCTCCACTGGGCTTAGCATGTTCACATTTAACTTAACATCAGAAGATTGTGGCCATAAGGCTAAACTGTAACTATATAAAAAAGATATTTCACACACTTACATTTTTGTTATATGCATAGATATAATAGATACCAGATATAGTATATAGTATTATTTGGAAAAGTAAAATGCAACGTTAGCACCAAAAATCTGTTAACATATTCTGCTAAAACTTTCTAAATGCAAGTTGACTGAATCAATTCACAGCTCACGAAACTGTCTCGATACGTGATGGTGAATTTAAATATTATTAGATGACTCTACAAAACCGCAGTCGATGTTCATGTTGCTTATATGATAATATATAGAGATGCTCGTTTGTTTCGGATTATCATAATCGATCCTATTCAGGAAAAATATCGTAAGTGCAAAAATCATAAGAATATATTTTTAATGTGATCTCCTAAAAATATCTGTGTAAACAAGAAGCAGTATTTTAATACCCGCTATCTTAATAGATCAGTGTTTAATTAATGAAGAACAACAAGTCATTCATTTTTATAAAGGTATCATAAAAATACTTTTCAATTGGGAATGAAAAACTCTATGCTGTAAAATGTGCAATTGTCGCTTACGATATTTGCTTGAAAAGGCTCGATATATATAACTACCCTTTACTCGCAGTTTCGCACGCGTTAGTATTGATATCGTCAAACAAATCGGGTGTCGCAATATAATGTTTCATACAAAGTTTATTCCTCTTTTTAGTCTGCATTCAATAAGTTTTTCGTTACAAAAGTAGCCTATTACCATCGCCAAGGTTCCATCTAAATCTATACCAAAATTCATCATAATCGATTCAGCGGTTTAGGCGTGAAAGCGTAACGAACAAACAAACTCACTTTCGTAAATTAGTAGGAATACGCCTCACTCCTTACATATTGCGTAATGAATGCTGGACCAAAAACGTTAGTTTGTTATCCAGAACTTGATTGCGATAAAGGGAACCGTCCAAAGAAACGCAAAACGTTTGATCAGCGTACATAAATGGCAGCATTTCTTGGTAATTACTAAAAATATACCATTTCGTGTTAGCCGCGCGTCGACCAACGCGTGCTATGTAATTCGGGATGCGAACCAAGCGGGCGGCCATTTTCTAACTTCGTCCTTTAAAAATATCTGTAGTATTACGTATGGACAAATATAAATGTAAAAATCTGCAAAGGGTTATGTAGTAGTTAATAAACATCTTTGTTATTTCACCATCGACATATAATTGTAAGATTTTTAAAACAATAGTAAAATCACATGTACACAAAATATAATTCTCACATATGTTTCTGAATACATTTAAACATATGCACATGTATATTTATTAATTTTGTAAGCTGTTCGAGAACGAAATTTAATTTAAGCGGTTAATTTAAAATATATAGTGTGTTTGCTTCCTTATAAATATTTGACTATTATTTTAAAGTATGTTTGCAATAATTTAGGTTCTGTTAACGACAGGCATTGTTTTAATACTAGAAATAAATGCAATTTAGTCAACCCACGATGTATGTACATTTAGCAAAATTTGAAACATTTTTAGTTAATAATATTACATTCTATGATAAGATTCTTAAACACTTGTATAAACAATATTAAACTGAACCGTTGGTAATGTTTGACGTTTGTAAGTTCGTTTTAGGGTCTGAATGAAGTAAAGTATCTGGATTTTGATTTAGAATCGAAGTTAATACTGATAAAAAAAATATTTATTTACTTTACACTTTATGTATGGTGCAATGGCTGACTTAATTAATACCATAGGCATTCTCTAACAGTCAACCTTAAGGTGGTGTAGAGATAAAAGACGGTAGGTGTAAAGTAAACAACAAATTAAAGACAAAACTATTTACTAGAATACTAAGAGTAACAATGATACATAAATAAACGTATATACTATGCATATATAAGGAAATACAATAAATAATATACTATTATAGAAAAAAAATGTTATAAAAATGCGTCGACTAAAATCGTTTAGATATATGATGCAAAATGTCCTTTCATATACTTTGCTATGCATAAAATTAGACGGTACAGTAAAAAAAAACGTTTATTATAAGTGGGTTTGTTATGATGTTTTAAAACAAATTCATACTACCATAAAACTCCCCATAGAGACAAATTGTGTGTAAATAGTTTTATGAGTCCACATAAAATAATAATAAAATTATTGAATGTAACTAGTTATGGTATATGTAGTGTAAAGAAAAATGTCGGTTTTTAATCTTGAACATTTTATCAAATTTAAATCTACAGACTTAATAATACTAAAAAAGCGAAATCTTAGGAACTACCAGGCGGAATTTAGAATTGTTTTTTGTATTTAATAGAGCAATTTTCGAAAGCTCTAGGGCTATTTAACATCATCCTACCACCAAATAGAAGCAAAGCTGTATTGAAAAAAGTTTCAAATGTGGGCAAATATGATTAAATAAAATTTTAGGTCCACGCGAACTGAGCACCGGGTATAGCTAGTAAAGAATAAAAAGTGTAGTAGTTATTGTATAAGAAGAAAAATAATTATATTTTATTTAATAACTATAAAGGTTATACAGACAGTGAAAGTACGTACTAAATTCACAATATTTGTATTTTTAAGTTACGTAATTGAATATTAAGTAACGAATATTAAGTATAATTTCAAGAATACAGCAACACAGGTAAAGTGACTGATAATAAGTGTCGAAATATATAGTTTAGTTAGCTGGATAGTTGTGTGATTGTGAAGGATAGCTCAGTTATTCTGTAAAGATTAGAATGATGTCTCCATCAGTAGCATCTTACAAATACACGTTTGAACATTGCACAGTACAACGTTGGCTGTTCAGCTGCCAGTAGCCAGGGTTGCCAGACTAGGACAGTTTTTAATCGTTTCATTTTTTTTTATATTCGTTACAAAATATATGTTGTTATTTATTATTTGATTTTTTAAATTAAAGTGCACATTTTAGTTGCTTTAAACTGAGATTAGTTTTCGTCTAAGATTACGGCATGGGCTCTTCTTAAAAAACTAAAATTTCATCTAACACATGTAATGTATTTAGTATTGCAGCTGGTCCATAAGCCAAGTTAACGTTCTGACATTGGGTCTACGGCTTTATTAAACTTTAGAATACAATAATTTTGCCTTTACCCTGTATTCTCCATAGTGTCTTTAATTGTTTATGGTTTTTTAATTGTTAGCGTTATGGCCACAATCTCACCTGATGTTTAAGTGACGAAGTGACCCGAGTTGGTGGACGCACTAATTTTAGTTGGAGTGTCTGGTTCTCAAGTGCAACTGCCGAATCATTGAGGAAGACTTAGACTATTTAACATCACGCTACTACCAATAGGAGCTAAGCTGTAATGGAAAAAATAACAGAAACGGGCAAAAATTATGCGAACGACGTCGCGGGCACAGCTAGTGTTAATATAAGGGATGTTTGTTCTAAGTAATGATAAACATACTATACATGTCTGTCAGAATTCATACAGTATACATTTATCAATATAAGATTATACGGTGATTATAAAGTGCTTAATAAACCATTAGGTACATAACTTCGAACATCGAAAATATTATTTATTAGCTCTGCCCGCGACTTCGTTCGTGTAGAACTGAAAATATTTCATACTTTTTGCCCGTTTATGTCACTTTCTTCAATACAGCTTTTGGTCCTGGTGACGATAGCGTGATGCTGAACAGCTTATAGCGTTCCTCAATTATTACTGCAGGAAATACATAAAAGATTTTTTTAAATCCGACTAGAGTTCATAAAATCAATGCGTTCAAACAAAAAAAAAAAAAAAACTTTTCCCCTTTTAATATTAATATAGATCTTATTTTATAGCAAAACTGAATTTAAAACATATTATAGACTATGATAATTATAAGTGTAGATGTGACTTTGTTTGTTTTATTTTTTGGATTTTTGTTGCATTTTCCGCCTTAACTACTCAATCAATATCATTACACTTTGCAGTGCATTGTTACAAGTGTAAAGACATAGGTTACCATAAAAAAGAAAGTATTGTTTTAGACAGATATCAAAACAACTCTAAGTACCACTCGAACAAAGCACCGGGGACGGCGAATCTGAAATATAGAACACGTGCAACGAAAACATGCGCGGGCGCCGCTCACAGGATATTATGACTGCGCCTTTATTTTATGTGGTCCTGGTTATTTAGTGAAGAACGTTTTATATCGAAATACAGTTTTTTAAAGTAGTAAAATTACGTTCGAACATTTTAAAATGATTAAAAAAAGGAAAAAAATCTTGAAACGTAAGCAGATAACAATTTCTGTGTAATATTATTATCGAAACTATATAACATGTAACCTAACATAAAAAGTTATGATCTTATACTCTTTTTGTAAATAATCTTTGTTAATCTTTGTCGTTTAAAATACAAAATTACAAGTATGTAATTGTAAGAAGTGAAAGCCTATGTAATTTTATTCTGTCAAACTGCTTTAGTTCGTTTATCAAATTCTTATTCTATTAAAACCTTAATCTGTCATGTTGTAATTCACGGTAGACTAAAAAAGGTTGTATACAGTGACTTGAACAATTAAAAAAAATACAAATATCTTTATAATGTTTTCTTGATTTTTTTAGCGCGATCTTAACCTGTCACGTTGTGTTTTTAATTTGAATTCTTAAATTTAGGTTATTTTGTACTATGATATGTAATATTGAAGGCATTTTGCTTGATATACTTTAGCTATTGGGTACAAGTGTAGGAGTTGAATCAATGATAGCTCAGTGGTAGTGTGTACGGACACCGCGTCAAGAGACGTGAGTTGAAATCACCTACACTGAGCTTGAGCTTTTGGTGAACGAAAACATCGTGAGGAAACCGTAGCATGGTGGTAGGGCTTTTTCTAATGCCCGCATGGTTAGCAACCATCCTCAAGTTGAAAATTTGCCGCCAAATACCTACAGGTGTGTTCTGGCAGTTGCACTTGACAACCAGTTCCTCCACAGGTTTAACGTGTCTACCATCTTGGGCCGTATCGTCCCTTAAGATCAGGTGATCAGGTGTACAAAAATTATTTTTATCTTGTAAAAACTGTAGGCAACATACTTTAAAAGCATTGTATGAAGAATTTTGCAACTCATTTTACCACTGTAATTCTCTATTAATCAAATTAATCATTCTTTTAGCGTTTAAAGTTATACAATGTAATATTAAGTACTTTATAATTGCAGTATAATCTTGTAATGATAGATATAAACTGTATGTTCTCTGGCACACGTGTACAGTAAGTATACTTATGATTCGACAGGATATATTATGATTACGTTTTTATTTTATAGCGACGTTATAATTTAGTGTTGCATATTTATTACAAATTAATATCGATTCTATATATATTAATCGATCTCTATTTGTATTTACCTTTTGAATTTTAGTTCCACGCAAACTAAGTCGCGGGCAAATGCTAGTAATCAATAAAATCTATTTAATCAATTTCTTGAATATCCATATTGTTCTATTAATACTTTATGTTAGACCTTATTCTATTCTTTCCAGTACCCAATAATCGGAATACGGCGCCACATATCACGGTATGGTCACTTATCGAGATAAAAACTATCCTATATCGAAAATTGGAATAACTGCACACAGTGTGCAAAATTTCATGTAAATTGGTTAATTAATTTACGAGTTTATCGCGTGCAAACAACATGATACGGCATTTTTATATATAAGGATTACCTATCTACGCGGCTTCTTTCGCGTGGATCCAAATATTATTTATTAATTATGCCCGCTTTTGTAATTTTTACAACACAGCTTTGTTCGTATTGATGATTACTTTTTTTATTGTTATGGTTTAGCGTTACGGCCATAATCTCACCTGATCTTAAGTGACGATACGGCCCTAGCTGATAGACACACTAAACCTGTGAAGGAACTGGCTCTCAAGTGCAACTGCCGGAACACACCTATTGATATTTGGCGGCAGATGTTCAACTTGAGGGTGGTAGCTAGCCAGGCGGGCATCAGAAAAAGCCCTATCACCATGTTGTCCTCACGATGTTTTCCTTCACCGAAAGCTCAAGCTCATTGTAGGTAGTTAGATTTGAACTCAAGTCCCTTGACGCAAAGTCGTACACACTACCACTGAGCTATCATCGCTTAATCGCGAATCGTCGCGTAAATCGCGTAATGTTAAATAGCCTAAAGCGTTTCTCAATGACTACTCTATCGAACAAAATTTTTTTTTTCAATCCGGCTTTTAGTTCCTAAGATTAGCGCGTTCACACAAAACAAGCGTCTCTACTTTGTAATATTAATATATATGTATATATTGTTTTTTGAAACTTCTGTCATAGATCTAATTGTTATTTATAACGTTCTTGAGTTAGCATCACGTGTATCTGTTCTTTTCTATTATTGAAATGAATACTTAACTTATTACTTTGAAGTGATTATAATAAAGATCAAGTCAAACCTATGTGAAGAATGTACCCGATGAGTCAAGTGTGTGAGAACCATTGAGAATCGGAAGGTATTTGACTGAAGTGGATAATGTCATCGTTTAGGTATGTCGGTACAATTAATATAAAACAAAACAAGCTAATTTGAAATTTCTAACAACTAAGTCAACAGAAGACCACTGAAATGTATTATTTAACTACTTTTCATACTTTTATAAACCGCGTTAATAGATATGGTTTTAAAACTTACAATGATTCTGAGTATTATTACTTAGTAATGTATATTATTAATATTATAAAGCGGACAAATTTGTTTGTTTGTTTGAACGTGCTAATCTTGGGAACTATCAGTCAGATTTCGAAAAATGTTTTTGAGTTTGTTAGAGCAATCAATGAGTTTAAGCAATTTAACTCCACGCTGCTATAATAGGAGCAAAGCTGGATTGAAAAAAGTTATAAAAACGGGCAGAATAAATTAGATCGTTACGAACACGGTGTTACGATCTTATAGGTTTCCTTAAATAGGATCTGATATGAGGGATTTAGGCAGTCCTTTACTTTACAGTTTACAGCAATGCAACAGGTTCTTGGCCTGTACGTATGTGATTCATGCGTGCGATTATATGATTAGTCCAGGGTGTAGGAGTTTGCCATCATAGTAACTTTGGTAACGCATGAGGGGGTTGACATCAGTGTGAAGTCGTGACACCTGCTCCATATAGGGACTGGAAGCAATGATAACGTGATTACTGGTCTCTGATGAGTAAAGAGAGATTGTAGAGCCGCTATTGGTCTTTTCAGTGAGTATTATATCATTTTTCCAGACTCATATAATCCATGTTGTTGTGGTTGACCCACGAAAAAGCAAGAGAGGTATTTGAAAATTGTTTTAAGGTATGTAATCGATTGGTTGCAACTACCAAGGTGTTTCTACTACTTTTTAATTTGTTGTTTTTCGAAATTAGCTAATACTATATGAATGTATATGTCCTGTGAATGCTATGAAAGCAGTGAATAGGTATGCAGACCTGCATGACATGAATGATTATTCTGTGATCAACGTTTTTTTTTTTACATTGTACTGTGTGTTGTTGTCGTTGTATTCCTGTATTATTATACAAAAAGCAATTGGATAAGATTTTTCATTCAAGAAATTTTGCTCATAACGAGGTCCAAAAAGACAGAATCTGTTTCTGATAAATAAAAAATGTCGTTAAGTCAAACTCTACCTAATTAGTTTTATCGATAAATATCAGGGATTCATCGACTCCAGCGCAACCGCATGCGGTGCGTGCGATATGACAAGGGTTCACTGACCCCGAGCCGCTGCGTTTTGTGAATGCTTTCGTTGGTGCGAGTGATAAAATGTTATTTACTTTTTTATATTTTTATTCGTGAATGAGATCTCCTTTCAAAGGGTTCTGTATACATTTAAGTGCATGTGTATTGATAAAACGTCGTGTATATTTTGTAAGAACGTCCGTTGTCTACTCTGAATTCAATTTACAATTAAAATTTATATTTGCAGTGGTGAATTTACAGATTTACCACTTGTAGGCCGTACGTATAAGAACCTCATAAAATTATGGTTTATTTTAATTCTTGAAGGACATGAAAAAATTTGTCTCCAATTTTGCCGTCTCTAAAATCGGACGTCTTAGATTCCAACCTAATTACTTTTTTGTTGACTTACTTAACTTACTTTTATTTAAAAATATTATGCTACTTACCTAGTAAAATTATTTAATTTTTATTTTTAGTTCTTTTACTTGTAATAGTTTAGTAATTTTTTTTATAGCTCGTCAGCTACTAAAATATAAATAACTGGATTATTATTACTGATCCATTATTACAAAAAAATGCAAAACAAATTCCTGTAGTATAATATTATTATTTTAAGAGGTCAATAGATTCCATTATTAAACTGGTTGTGACTAGATTTTCACAAGTTTGAGTAAGGCAAAATTACGAGCGAATGAAGTTGATTATTATTTAAAAAGTTTGAACAGACTGTTACCACACGAACGGTGTATAAATGGCCCAAAACTCGGCCAAGGCCCTTTCCCAAGGGCTTTACCAAACCTTTACTGTTGCTGAGAAATGTGTAGTTTCGAATTTCAATATTTTGCCGATAGGTAACTCGGACGCCATTACGAGAACATTTATAAGAGATTTCTAATTATGATTTCATTCACTGGGAGTCTATTACGTAAGTTAAAAGTTAAATCAAATAATTAATATTGAATGAATGGTAAAACACGACCACGGTTATAGCGTTATGGCCATAATCTCACTTTACTGTAAATGACGATATGGTCCAAGTTGGTAGATACATTAAACCTGTGGAGGGACTGGCTCTCAAGTGCAATTGCCGGAACACACCAATTGGTATTTGGCGGTAGGTTTTCAACTTGAGAGTGGCAGCTAGCTAAGCGGGCTTTATAAAAAGTCCTACCACCATGCGAGGTTTTTTTACGATGTTTTTCTTTACCGAAAGTTCAAGCTAGTTCAAGTAGGTAGATTCGAACTCATGTCCTATTACGAGGAGTCTGTACACACTACCACTGGGTAGTTACCAGTTTTGCGATACCAGTTTTAAGAATCATGAGTAGAAGAAGTGTGGGCGCTCTCTCTGGTCTCTGGCAATAGGAAAGATTGAAGTGTCACAGATCACAAGCATGACATGTATATATTAGGACCTTTCTACTAACTTTCATTTTATAAAGTGTTTTAAAGCAACAGAGAAAAATTATTTACGTACATATCTTAGATGTAGTAAACATAAGTAAGTTATTAAGTTAAAAATAATGTATAAAGCCGCATAATGTATAAAGTCCATCAAATTTGATAATATATATACTAATATTATAAAGTGCAAAGATTTGTATTCTTGTTTGTAACGAATAAACCCAAGAACTACTGAATCGATTTTAATTTTTTTTTACTATTACAATGCTACAATGCCTTGAATAACAAAGGCTATATATTTTTTTTTTAATGAAAATGATTAAATCACAATTTAGTTCCACGCGAACGGAGTCGAGGACTGTTTAGTTGTATATATTAGTAAAAAATATATATTTACATAGATGTTTTATTATACTTATATTATCAGTATGTTCGGGTTAACTGTCAATTGGTTTACTTGAAAACTTTAACAAAGTAGACAGTGTTAGCTTTTTGTATTTCTCACAAAACTCCGTTGAAAACATTGTTAGTAGGTATAATATGATCATTGTCTTTTAATCTATATTGCATTTTCGATTACATTTAAATGTAAATACATGTATAATATTCAAAATGTTATTAATTTTTTTTTTTATCGAACTGCCATACGCTGTTAGCATTATGGGCATTGACAGCTTCATCGAACTTTTTGGGGCGAGTGCTGAGAGCACTCAACTTCGAGGTAGCGGGTGCAAGGGTGCTAGAATGGCCGAACCTCGGCCGAAGCTTGGGTTGCTGCCGAGAAATGAACAAGGGTTCGCGAGCCGAACTAACCAAGAAGTCCTAACTTACTAATTTAGTCGTACTAACAACGACCTTGTCAGGCAAGACGCGCAACGGCCGCAGGGGTAGTCCCTTAAATAACGTAAATATATTTGAAATGTAAACAAACTTACCAGCTGTCTGGTTAGTTCAAAATATTTGCTCATAAATGACGCCTTCCAAATGTTGTAGGTATTCCTAATAAAAGTACATTGATTAAGAAAAATATTATTTTTACAAATTCCTTAATTTTGTATTAATCAAGTAGTTTTCGGCAACAGCAAGTAGTGTAAGCTTTAAAATTTTATGAATCAAAGCCACAAAAAAATAACACTTATCAGAAATCTATCCATACTAATATTATAAAGAGGAAACGTTTGTATTTTTCTTTGTAACGAATAAACTCTAGAAATACTGGACCGATTTCAAAAATACTTTCTCCATTAGAATGCTTTATTAGCCCAGAGTAACATAGGCTATATATAACATTCTTTTATGGAAATGATTCAACAAAATTTTATTTGCACGCGAACGGAGGCGCGGTCACAGCTAGAATTTTATATTACCAAGGCGAAAAGTTTGATAGTTTGTTTGAACGCGTCAATCTTAGGAATTACTAATCGGAGTTCAAATAAACGTAGTTGTATCTGATAGAGCAATCACTGAGAAAGACTTTTAACAACAGCTATTTAACAACACGCTATTACCAATAGGAGCAAAGCTGTATTAAAAAAAGGTGCATAAACTCCCAAAACTGATTAAATAGTTTTTATCTCCACGTGAACGAAGTCGCAGGCACAGCTAGTAATATATAGATGTTAATTTGAAAAAGATAGCTTGGCAAGGTCTTAGCAGATTGAATCTGTATGATTAAATTTCACAATTGCATTGCATTATTTATTTAAGAAGAGTTATCATTTCGAAAGAACATACAGCGTTTGTGTAATCTATCTTTAGATTTACCTAGATTAGGGATGTTACAGGTCTGAACTTGGACATATTAAAATTATTTCATCCATTTTGATTGCGGTGGTGGGTATTACATTTTCTTATGATTTTGGACAGTGGCAGAGTTGATTTTTTTACTGCACTTCTATATAGAATCTGTAAACAAGGTGGACTTAATGCCTGTGGCATTCTCTACCAGTCAACCTTAGGGTGGTGCAGATATATGCAGATATGCAAAATAGGTAGAATAGTGAAATTCAATTAACAATAGAGGTAAAAATATTAAATATATTTTATAAAAGAAAAATAATATAATATACATGTAGTAAAAATATTATATATATACAATTGTTCCGGATCAGTTATTTTATCTAAAAGTAATGATATGACTCTCGATAATACGATATGCGAACGTATAGTTGATACCGAGCTTTTTAACTACGTTAAATATAGTGAAGGCTCTATATTCACTTCGCGTAAGATAATCACTGCATTTCAGTTGTGATTGTAAGTTAATAGTAACCTCAGAATTACTGGAAATCGTTTGAAATTACTAAGACAAGCACAAAAGCGGTGATAGCTCAGCTGGTAGTGTGTACGATCACTACAAAGAGCTTGAGCTTTCAATGTAGGAAAACACCGTTCCTACCAGCCTCGAGTTGAAAATCAACCGCCAAACAGCTATAGGTGTGTTCCGGCAGTTACACTTCAGAGTCAGTTCCTTCACAGGTTTAGCGTGTCTACCAACTTGTCTATCGTCACTTAACATCAGGTGAGATTGTGGCCGTAACCCTAGTGTGACGTTAGTGGAACATGAAATATAAAAGTTTCAACACTCGGTGCCTGTAGCCGCATAGACGCGAAGGTTGAACATTCGAGCGTATAATTGTCGCAACATGACGAAATAACCATTAAGACTACATTTTATAATCGCTACTTATGTATCTGTTAATGATTATTTATAAACAACGCAATAGGATGAATAATGTTGAGGTCGAACCAAGGTCGTATGTGAAGATGAATTGAACCGCTCCCACGTTCTGCTGGTAAATGTTTAGTATTCAAATGAGTGTGTAGTAAGAAGACACTCTTTGAGGTCAAACCCTACTACAAGTAAAAAATACTATCATATCGAAAACAGAGATATTTTATTTTTAATTTTTATAGTTTTTATGCTTAGCGATATGACGGCAATCTTACCTAATGTTAAGTGACGATGTGGCCCTAGATGGTGGACACGCTAAAACTAGTGAAGAGATTGGCTCTGAAGTGGAACTGCCGGAACACACCTATAGGTACTTGGAGGCAGATTTTCAACTTGCGGGTATTAGAAAAAAGCCCTATCGCTAACTTACGGTTTCATCACGATGTTTTCTTTCGCCGAAAGCTTAGGTTTACTGAAGTATTGGAATCTACGCATTGTTCTAACACGCTACCACTAAACCATAATTTTTTGTAACATTTTGTAGCCATAGGTATCTTCCGAGATTTGTTTATAAAAATTTCTTAATTCATAAATAGTTTTGTTTTAATGTGAGACATAAAAATGTTTTTAACCCATACACGCAACCAACTTTAAACTAAATCGCGCATCACACAAATCGACTCATCTCGGTTGAAATCTGTTATAAGTAGTATGTATTTCTAATGTCCCGTGAATTCAGCTATATAATTAGATGTTAAATTAACCGACATCATTCCGAATCATACAGCAAAAGCTTGCTTTTGGTGAAGGAAAACACCGTGATGAAACATAGCATGTGGTTGTCTTTCATACTTCGGAATATTAACACGTTTACGTTGAAAATCTGTCACCAAAAGCATCTGATAATCTTGAGAGCCAGCCCTCAGCTGCGAAAAGCCAAATTAGTGAATTAGTGGCTAAAAGGCTATTTACTAGCTAAAAGATAAGATCTGTGCCATAATTGTGGGTGGTAATTAACGAGAAGGTACCATTAATCATAGAGTATGGAAAAATTTAATTAATAATTTTCATTTTTTTGTAATTATGATTTAGAGTTATGTCCACAATCTCACCTGATCTTAAGTGACGATACGGCTCCAGACGATAGACATACTAAACCTGTGGAGGAACTGGTCCTCAAGTGCAACTGCCGGGACACACCTACTGGTATTTAACGGCAGATTTTCAACATGAGGTTGGTTGCTAGTCTGGCGGGCATTAGAGAAAGTCCTACCACCATGCTATGGTTTCCTCATGATATTTTCGTTCACCGAAAGCTCAAGCTCATTGTAGGTGGATTCAAACTCACGTCCATCGACGCGCAGTCTGTACACACTGCCACTGCGCTATCATCGCTTTGCTTTGCAATTTGCTTTGTATTATGCATAATTTCGATAAATGCCCTCACTACATATTGCCTGTTATTGAAATGTGTATATCATTACTTTCGCTATCAACGTTTTAAAATTTAATAATAAACCTAGTAGTTCTCGAGATCATCGCTAAAACAAACAAATGCGTTTCCCAAGCACGCATGTTTACAATTTTAATACAAGAATTACCACAGAGTAGTAAAATTCCACGTGACACAGATAATGTAGTGCACACGAAGCGAACGATTCATTCATAAAACTAGTTAGTTAACAGTAGTAGCGTAAAAAGTGGCTTAATTTAAAAAAAAATATGTATTAAGTAAACGCAGACCAAATTCAATATATATAAAGTTGCAAATTGAATGTGAAAACTAATCAAACGTAAACTATTGTAATTTTAATTGGTGTTATTTTGCCTCGGATGGATAGTGATTCATCGGCAGTCTCGCGGCAAAAAGGACGCGATCCACTCGCCTGTGTCTTCGACGCTTATTTTTTTTTCTAATTTCCCTGCGTGTGATATGGAACGCAGTCGTACGGTCTAAATATATTCCCAGTGGATGGTTTTATAGTCTAGTGTTTTATAAGTTTAGAAGATTGTTTCTAAATTATATTGAATACACATTAAGTGGATCTAAGTTACCGAATGATGATTAGTCAACGCTGAGTCAGTGGAACAGGTGAGTTTTTTTTACTTGTCTGTTTGTTCCGATATAAATACTAGTATAGTAGTAAATTGTCTTTACAGTTGATACAATATTTACCTAAATCCAAACGATTAATCGTATTGTGATAGTTTTAAAGATATTCTTAAATATATTTATAAATTTTATTAAGTAAAATTAATCAAATTTAAAAATAACTGAATTTTTAATTTTATTAAAAATATATCGGGAAATAGTTGTAACGCCTTGTCTCCATGAGCAAGTGATTATCAACTCAATAGTATTAAACTTAAATGCTATTTTGCCGTGTAGAGTTTAGATTTGTTTCATAGCACGGCTAAAAAAGGTGGCATAATTTATTTAGTTTCCAAAACGAGGAAGCCAGTCGTGTGATAAATGAAGTTATTTGCGAATGGTCAACAAAATCCGTCACCTTTTGGATGTAAGATTAGTTTCCGAGTAACTAATGTTTTTAAAAAGATGCGACATCGCGTCACGTGACGCAGTGCTTGACCTGGTTAAATAAATTGACAAAACTTTATATATCCTTTGGTAAATTTGAAGAAAAATGTTAATTAGATATACCTTATAAAATGTTCTTCTTCCAATTTCCAGACAAAGTGTACGTATTATAAAGTCTATCTAATACGCATCTATGTCAAATGGAGTATTATTTTTTGTAATACACATTTCAAAAATAATTTTACAAAATGGTAGCTTAATAATGTCCAGGCATTGATGCCACCATCTCAATTAAATCTTTTTTATATTTTCGTTCCCACTGGTACCCTGTCGTTGGCGCCCGTATGTCTAGGCATTTTATGTAGAACTTAGTATGTAAAACATAGTACATCAACTCGAATATGATAGATAAAACCTGTCAAAACTTTTGAAGAATGTGTAGATAGTTTTTGTTTTTTAGACGTTTGTGTCAACTATAAAACAAAGCAAAAACGTACTGACTTGCAAATATCGTCGATTTAGTCAATGTATCTACTATGATAATTGAGAGACAATACTGTTATTTTCAGGTTCATTTAATGAGTAAATCTTAAATCATAGTAAATAGTTTAAATTTTCGTAGAATCCATGTAATTTGTAACTCTTTTTAGAAATATTGCGCGCAACGAGGATTTTAAAATTTAGTATAGTCCGTTTTTATATAATACGGTAATGGAGTGCTTCAATCAAACTCATTTTGATTTCTATTCACATCGATAAATAAAATCACATTAATAAATGAAAAAGGCTTTATTCTCTTTTATAAATACAGTTCTTAATAGCCTAAAACGCAAACATTACGAAACCCTGGCATAAGCAGGTACGTTGTGTTATAACGATATTAAGAAAAATAACTGTGTGTTATCTACGTAAACCTGTTAAATCATGACGAACTACTTGAAATTCTTGTTGTAAAATGCATAAACTATTCTTCACTATTAGTCCGGTTTGTTCCGTGATTCTCATGACGTCAGACCACTTCACAATGCTACACGGAAGGTACAAGTACCAGCAGGTTAACACTCGCTTACGTAACTTGTTTATTTTACCGTGTTTTATAAAATACTGTGACCTTAAATATAAATTAAAAATGTTATATGGATCTGTTGTCCTAAGGTTTGAATAGAAAAATAAAAAATACATTATTCAATTTTGCCCTCACGGAAGAATTTATGAACTACAAAACACCGTCGCAACTATCAAGAAAAACCCGTTAGAAATGAGAATGGGTTTTACTAAAATTTTTACAGTTAATAAACAATTTAATTAAGTAATTAGCTTTTATCTGCGGCTTTGCTCACGTTAATATTATTTTTGCCAAACAAATCGTATGACTTAATACAATGTTTCATAGAAAGTTTATCCCTATTATTTACCCCACTTTTAATAACTTTCGCGAGAAAAGTATCCTATCAGCGTCTCCAGGTTTCCATCTATCTCTATATCAAAATTCATCATGATAGATTTAACGGTTCAGGGATGGGAGCGTAACAAACAAACTCACTTTCGCATTTCTAATATTACTAGTTTTTATGTGCGGCTTCGCTCGTGTTAAACATTGATTTTGTCAAATAAATCGGGCGACGCAATAAACAGTTTCATATAAAGTTTATGTCTTTGTTTACCCCACTTCCAATAAGTTTTTGTGAGAAAAAGTAGTCTATCTCCGTCTCCAGGATTCCATATATCTGTGTGTCAAAATTTATCATAATCTATTCACTAGCTTAGATGTGGCTGGCTTAGACTGAAATCGTAATAAACAAACAAACGAACTCACTTTCGCAATTATAATATTAGTATAGATTTTCAGACATGACTATCATTTACATAATGATCTATGCTCCTGATGGTAATCTGGGCCTCCATCTGAGTATCTTGGCGAACTGTCCTCTCCGACGGCCGGGCAGGTATAATGAGAATGATCGGGCTTAGTACGGCGGAAGGGTATGAGCGTTTCGGCCTATCTGCCGGCCGAGAGTCTGCGAAGGAGAGTGTGTCCGCGGTGGTTAGCTTCGTGGGCTTTCTCGGCAGGCTCCTTCTGCAAGGTGTTTAAAATTGGTTCTAAGGCAATAGGTTCAGGTTCTATGTTCAGTTTTTGGCTTCAATTGTCCCTTTGTAATATTTAATTTAATGTTTGTTTGTATGGTTATGTTATGTTAATAAAAGCCTACGCTGAATGTCTTTCAGCACATAAGCTGACTCGGGACCCATTTGTTACAGACTTATTTCAAACTTCCAGCCATTTATTTTGAGAAACGGTATTTCTTCTTTTTCTTTTATTATTATCATTTTGTTTGTAAAATGAATGTTTCAGTGTGTAACAAATATTTTTTTCTTTATTTGTATACATTTAATGTAATTTGTTTTTATTTAAGACTTGTTGACCCGACATACGTTGTCCTGTCTTAACTATGAATATTGAATTACAATTGGTATAATTAATAAAAAAACATATTATTTTAAAACATAGCTTAATTACTATTGTAATGCTCTATGACTATTGATAGTTATGTAAAATAATATTGGCGTTAAGTTTTTATAAAATTTTGTAAATTTTCTTATATTCCACTCAACTTCCTTAATTTTTTCTTTCATAAGAACTTTCTCCTGACAATAATTAACACAATAAAAAAAGAATTAGCGAAATTGTTCCATCCGTTCACGAGTAATGCGATGACGAAGGGAAATAGAAATTCATTTTTATATATATAGATTGTTTTTTTATTTTTATACTTAGGTTTAGCGTTATGGCCATAATCTCACCTGATCTTAAGTGACGATACGGCCCAAGTTGGTAGACACGCTAAACCTGTGGAGGAACTGGCTCTCAAGTGCTGCTGCCGGAACACACCTATTGGTATTTGGCGGCAGGTTCACAACTAGAGGGTGGTAGCTAGCCAGGTGGGCATCAGAAAAAACCCTACCACCATGCTATGGTTTCCTCACGATGTTTTCCTTCACCGAAAGTTCAAGCTCATTGTAGGTCCTTGGGTTCGAACCCACGTCCCTTGACGCGAAGTCGTGCACACTACCACTGAGCTATCATTGCTTCAAAGACAAAAAACGCCTAGGCTAGCAGGCGGATGGCAGGTTGTCTATGTATGTACATATTATAAGCAAAATACAGTTCCTTTGACGATCAATTATGTAAAAACTATTGAATTAACGAGATGAAACTCGATGTAGTGTTTTTCTTACACTATACTAAAACTCAATTTTTGCATTCCATTGTTCGCTTTTGTGGTAAGTGCACAAGTTGCTTTTGTTGAACACATTTGATTTTATGCACATTTTTGTGGTCTAATAAAGACAAATAATACATAGAGTAGCGGGCGGACGATAGCTAGTAAATGAATAAACGTATATTCCTCTACTAACATGCCTTTTTTTGAAGCTTTTTAGTTTCAAGGATATTTTAGTAAACGCCTTCGAGATTGTCTCACCAATCTCTTTGTCATGGTACTGTTTTCAGATCGTACTGTGGTTACTATCAGGTTGGTTCCGTCCATGCCACTATAAAAACGTACTTTCGTTTACGTAATAGTTGTATGGTGAAACTGGCTTCCCCTGGGTAAACGTAACTTGGTTACGTCCAGCGACTATTGTTTGCAACCTGCGCCCTCGAGGCATGGTATCTGCTCGATCGCCCGGATGCCGTTCGATATTGTAAAATACACAGGAAATTCGTTATGAGTTACGTATTCATTTCATATACGGTTGTCATAAAATATAAGAAATGTTTTATCGTACCGACTCTGTATTTTGTAATAATTTCGATTTCTTAACAAGACGTTTTAATTCAACAACCCAGAGCCTCTATTTCTACGTCATTTTAGCAAAGTTAATCTTTTGAGGATTAGTGATTTAATACTAAGGTATATATCATCAAATTGATAAAAATGATAATTTATGCCCGTATTAGAGCATGACAGCAAAACGTATTGAAATTGAAGTGAAAGAGACTGCTCACAATTCATTAACAAGAAGAGAAGTGATGTCTGTGAATTGTTTTTTTAAGTATAGTTAATAGTCCTTCGTCTCTTGGAAAATATGTAACGCAAAATTTTCCTTTTTTTGGCCCCCTTTCGTTACACTATGTCACATTATCTATGACCTCCCTATCAATATAACGTCACTAATCATAGAGCCCCCTTTACGTACATGATATATATTACTATCAAGTGATCAATTGTTGTATATATGTAGATATATATAAATTTCCGGTATGTCGGGACGACTCTAAAACGATTTCGGTCAAATTTTGTATTTAGATAGATTTTTGCTTTATAAATTTACCTATATAGTTAAATTATTCGTAAAATCGTATTTTTTTTATTATTTCCAAAAATATTCATTACAATTGTGTTGTAAAATGTGTGCGATGCGTATTTAAACATATCTTTAGAAATGAACACAATTTAATTTAGCAGTACACTATTGTCAATGTGTTTTAAATATTTGTTTCTTGGAATAAGAAAACTTACTTTACTGTAATCAAGTCATTTAGTTTTCTTCTTATATTTGATTATTTTCAATTCTGTAAATAGATATACAGGTAAATTTAGAGGTCTATAATTTGTAACGTTATATTAATAGGGGAGCCGTTGAAAATGTGACATAGTGTGATGAAGGTGAAAAAGTGTGACGGGAGGTGGGATTTAAAGATGTAAAATTATGCCTGACCTATTTTATGAACGGCTGCTTATTGTATAAACGGGCAGCTCTTTTCAGCAAGTTCAGCGATATGGCTGTAATAGCACTGGTGTTGCAGCTGTCTATAAGCGACGGCAACAATTTACCAATCAGATGAACCGTCTGCCTGTTTGCTGCCCAATAGCATAAAAAACCCAAACTATAACATTTCTGAAGACGCGAAGAAATCCGGGCGCGTAATACTAGTTTATCTCATAAAATATTATTTCTGTGTAGATCGTAAAATAGCAATTATTATTATCGTACGATGACATGCCTCTCGTCGGCAGTGACCGGGGCTGCCAGATGCGCGATAAAAGTCCGAACAATAGAATTTTTAAAATTCCTTTAAGCACCTCTACCTAATTGGTTTGTATTGAAGTGAAACCTCTTATGGGGGGTCTTTGGAGTTCTGATCCGCGTCTACGTTCGGCTAAAGGAAAGAAGTTAAATATATTAGGTATCCCAATTTTTATATTCATAATTCTTATTATACTATTATCGATTATTAGTTTTAAACCCACTTCAAAAATGAAGGAGGTACTAATTCGGTTGTATGGTGTTTTATTTATGTTAACCGATATCTTTGTCAATTGTGAACTGATTCTAATGAATATTTTTTTACTGCAATTAGTGATCCTCTCCGATGGTGGGACCGCCATTAAATATGACGAAAATATTCGGCCCTTGAGTGGGTGAAACTAAGGAAGGAATGCATAATTTTTTTTTTCACTCATCTCTCGTCTGTTTGTCCAGTGATATTTTTGTTAATTTCAAACCGATCTTCAAGGTATTAAAATTATTATTATTATTTGAATATTACAGTATTTGTTATTTATTTTATTTATTATTATTACATTGCTTATTCTTAGTGTTACTAAAATTTGTATTTCTTTTAAGGTTTTTAACGTTGAATATTGGAATAAAATACGTGTTTAAACTTACCAATGAAGGAACCAAGAAGTATTTTTTAATTTTTAAAATATATTTTTATTTATAATAATACAAAAATAACACGTGGTTACTAACTACTTTTCTTTTTCATAATCGTACTTTACCTTTTTTTTGTATCCATTATTGGTAACTCTGAGTGGAATTTTTATCATCGGTATCGCATGTACATTGGCATAAGGTTATTTATTACATACAGATTACATTATGCAATAGTCTGTCTAACTATAGAGATAAAGTAGAAATTCCTTCACAGAGAATTTTATAATTTATATCTTATTAGCGTTGGTTACAACTAAACGAGGAGTGTTGCAATTGTAGGAAGCAGTGATTCATCTCTGTTTACATGCCATAACAATTGCTGAGACAAAGCGGCATTACTACAAATCGTATTCAAAGTAACTATTTAGACGAATAGGTCGAAGCAATGATGGCTTATTTGGTAGTGTGTACGATCGCCGCGTTAAAGGACGTGAGTTCTAATTCAGCTTTAATGAGTCTGAGCTTTCGGTGAAGGAAAATATCGTGAATAAACCATACCGTGGCAGGCTACCACCCTCATGTTTAAAATCTGCCGCCATATACTTATAGATGTGTTCCGGCAGTTGCACTTGAGAACTAGTCCTTCTAGGCTTAGCGTGTCCACCATCTCATGTCACACTGTGACTTAACATGAGGTGAGCGTGCAGCTTGACGTAAAACCTATAGTTACAAAAACTAAGTTTCTCGACTGTATGCTGGTTAATCTCAGGAAATATCGTTCGGATTTTAAATATTCTGTTCACGTTTGATATCCTAGGCTATTTAACATCACGCTACGCTTCTTAGGAGCTGAGCAAAATCCTTACTAATATTGTAAATGCGTGGGTGTTAGTTACTCTTTCACGCAAAAACCACAGAATGGATTTTAATAAAACTTTATAGTAATATATCGCTTATGCATCAGAATAACACATAGGGTATAATTTATATAAATATTATATTGACGAAAATATAACGGTGACTGTAAAGTAGGAAAATATTCTGCCATCTGTGTGCTATTCTGGCGTGCGCTGCAAAAATCGTTACAGATACACTGATATAATGTATAATGGAAATGTTTATTTTAAATAGTCTTACAAAAAAGCCCGCGACAGTATAAACCTATCTTTTATGTGTAAGCCATTATCGCCAAAATAGTGAACCATAAATATAATAAAAATTGATTATGTATTTCTAATGCATATTTGGTGGCAACAAATTGAACCCTGTTTAAAAATAAGTACTTTTGTCGTTTGTGGTAGGCATATAAAACTTCTATGATATTTATAGTTATAATTAGCATTATAATAATATGTCCACAGAATGAAAAATAATGCTACGAGATCGCATGTAATAAAGAGGGTGAGGGATGAAATGCTACACTAACACAGCGACTCGATAATGTACAGAAACGTAGAATTAATTTTTTATCAGACAAAAGTACTGTCTCTGTGGAATCGAAAAATAACTTTTTGTACCACACGAACGAAGTTGCCGGATCAGCTATAAATAAAATAAAGTCGACACTTATGTCTAATGTTCCTTAACTAACTCGTCAAAGAAAGTCGTGACGGGCACACGAGTACTATGATGTTCTTTATTTTGAAAATCTTCTATATTTAATCCTTCCATCGACAAAAAGATATTAATAATTTATGTTTCTATTTTAATAATGTATATACTTGCAAGTCTGTAATTTTTTCATTTATCTGATTAACAAACAATGTGTGACATCCTAATCACGTCATGTGCACATTTCAACGGCCACGTACATTTTGTCAATTCCTTCGAAATTTTATCATAATAAATTTAATAATAAAATAAAATGTAACATGTTTAAATTGTGAAATTGTTTAAAACAATAAAAAAAATCACAAGGCAGGTCATGAAGGCTGAAAAGCTTTCGAAACGTCGGGATCAAAATTAATAAATAACCGCGATAAAATCCGTTTAAATTGGTTTTATTTCGATCCATCATTTGTCCAATTCGACGGTAACTAAACCTCGCGTCTGGTCTGCGACAGCCTTGGCTGTGCTCCAGCTACAATCCGTGGCAGTTTTTCAGTATAAATGAAATGACAGCACCTCAATACCTTCGTTTTATTCAAAGAAATGGTAACACAACATTTTTAAACAAATTTATTCTTTACACAAAACGAGCGACGAGAATGTCAAATTTCAAACACATTGATCATTGTTCAATAAAAATATATCTTTTTTTAATGCAGATATACCCACATATCAAGTAATCCTTGCAGTATAAGCGTAAGTTGACAACAATAAACGATATTAAATTTAAGAGTGGTGGCCGGTTAAATGTGCCCATGAGTATATATTAGTACTAGTTTTTACCAGCGGCTTAATTCGCGTTAAGATTAATTTTGTCAAACAAATCAGATGACGCAATAAAATATGCAAAGTTTATCCCTCGCTTTGCCCCACTTCCAATAAGTTTTTTGCAAGAAAAATGCCCTATCACAGTCTCCAAGGTTCCATCTATCTCTATACCAAAATCCATCATTATCGATTCAGCGGTTTAGGTGTGAAAGCGTAAAAAACAATCAAACAAACTCACATTTATCACTCGCATTTATAATATTTGTAAGGATTATAAATGCGACCGTGTTTGTTACGCTTTTACGGATTAACTACTCAACTGGTCTTCATGAAATGTTGCAAGCGTCAAGCGTACAAAAAGGGCATAGGGTAAATTCATTCAGAAAAGAACACTGATCCCAAAAAAATGAAAATAAAAAACATACTTCGAGGTGACCAAAGTAGCTGGAGAAGTACCGGTGTTATATAGTTGTATATATCTAACTGTACAAACTTAACCGGCCGGTGCAGTACAGTGGGCGGAAAGATCAGGGCTGTCAGTAGTAAACATAACGTATAGCGTAACAAAACATGTATTTAGTTTTGAAAAGCATCATATAATTAAAATTCCAGTGTACTCCATATACACATATTGGAAAAATATTAAGAAAAAATATAATTATCTATTTTTATTCTTTGGGGTCATGATAATTCAGTTGGTTGTGTGTAAGGACGCCACAACAAGGGACGTGTGTTCGAATCCACTTGCAATGAGCATGAGCTTTCGGTATAGGAAAGTATCGTTATGAAACTATAGCATGGTGGGGAATTTTCTGTCCGCCTGGCTAGCTGCTCCCTCTTTAGTTGAAAATCAGCCACTAAATGCCTATAGGTGTGTTCCGACAGTTGCACTTGAGAGCTAGCCCCTTCACTAGGCTTAGCGTCTCTTCGGTCGTTATTTACCATCAGATGAGACTGTGGCCATAACGCTAAACCTATTAACTATAAAAAATGTAAAAATGATTGAAGGAGGAGCAGAGTGACGTCCCTTTTATTAACTTAACCTTATAAGTGCAAACGTGATCTTGTTTGTTAGGAATTCAAGTCGTAACTACCCAACCCATTATGGTGAAATTTTGTTTATATATTATGCGGGACACAAAAAACGACACCCAATACTTTCCATCCAGAAAAACAGTACTGTTGTCGTGGGGTAGACAAAATAAGTTATAGTGCCATATGAAGTTTCAAGCAATGTTACTACTCAATAATATCTAAGTGTAACCTACAAAGCTTGTTATCAGCAATCGAGAATTGTTCGTTAAACACATGTTCATTAGTTTATTGGAACGACTGATAATTTAAATACTACTCATAGTTGATACATCATTTGGTTTTTCTTTAAATAGCTAAAATGCCAACAAGCTTACGGATAGCTCGATGGTAAGCATTTTTGTAATATATGGATGTTTGTAACATCAGAAGTACCATGGCCACTCGCCCCACCAGTTTTTTTATAGTTTATAGGTTTAGCTTTATGGGTAGAAATTCACCTGATGTTAAATTATGATTGGCCCTAGAAAGTTGATACTTTAAGCCTAGTGGAGGGACTGGCTGTCAAGTGCAACTGCAAGAACACACCTATAAGTATTTGGCAGCAGATTTTCAACTTGAGAGTGGTTGCTAGCTAGGCGATCATTAGAAAAAGCTTCACCACCATGCGAAAATGCCCGATGAGGTTGTAAAAGCCGCTTCGGTAAATAACGTACCGTATATAAAAGAGGTTTATCATAAATGAAACTTTAATTATTCTAAAACTATATTTTATTTCTTCTTTATACAAGGCTTTTTATTAAGTAAACTAAATACATAAAATAATAATTGTAATTGACGTAACTATGAAATTTTCTAGTGGTTGTGTGGGGGAGAGGAACCACCAATTCTACAGGCCACGACAAGAGTTCAATTTCAGTGAATTCAATCAGAATAGAGATGAATTAAGTTGCAAGTAGAATATACTAACATTTCTCTAAGGGGAAGGCAATGAGATTTCTATGGGATAAATGCCCACCCATATCCCCTTTTTTTTATATACAAATGTCTCTTTTACGTGTTTCTGTGTGGACACCAAAAACTCTCGCTAAAACCACAAAGTGATTTGACATTCCTCTCTTAATTACCATAAAACCGGGAACTGCTTTTGCATTACTTCTAGACTCACGCCCTCTTACATCTTTTCTTATGAAATTTTGAAGCGTTGATTGCTAAGTTGGTAGTGTGTATAGACGCTACGTCAATGTACGTGAGTTCGTATCCACCTGCAGTGACCTGAGCTCTGAGGTCTTCTAATGACCCACTGGCTAGCTACCACCCTCATGGTGAAAATTTGCCACGGAAAACCTATAGGTGTATTTCGGCAGTTGCGCTTGAGAGCCGGTTCGCCATTTTGCGCCATATCATTACTTAACATCAGGTTACATTAAAGCTCTGACGCTAAACCTATTAACTATAAAATAAAAACGTTTCTAGTATTATGATTCGACAACCCTATGAGTGACTAGAGCTGCGTACCATCCGCCACCGTATTAACGGATCGATACTAAAAACGGACAAGTTAATCCGCGTTATTTCATTTTACATTGATTATTATCTATCCGGGTTGCGTTTAATCTCCGATCGAGAACTGTCGATGAATCACCCGATTAGTTTTTATTACTTTTGATTATCATTCCAGTTCGTGTTTTATCTGAAGGTTTTCACGGCGAAGGCTTGGAATGTTAACTATATATGACTTTCAAATGCTACTACCAGATTACACGTCGATGGTGATAAACAAAAAAAAAAAAATTAAGTGAAAACTTCTTTACGTTGTGATCTGAAAATTTTGCTGAAACGAAAAAGCGATAGTTAAAAGAGACAAATACATACAGCTATAGGATACAACGTGTGAGAGAATGAGATCGCTGGAATTATACAGTGCTTCTTACAGGGTCTTTGTGTTGTTTGTGTGTTCGCGCCTGCGTATTACGAAGCGAATTTTTGAATATCTCACTTCTACAGCGTGTGAACTGCACACAATTTTGGATTAAAATCACCCGATGGTAAATATACTACATTTCAAAAATGATACTACCATCAAACACATATAAATCCTTAGACGGTTGCCGTTGTGATTGCCATCTGCAAATCTCTTAATGGCTGGGATACACATGGATCCAAAACATAAGTTATCGAAGCAAAGCTACTAAGGCATATTATCATGTTTGGGGTCGTTGCAACGCAGTCGCGAATACTGAAAATATACTGAGTAATACAGGAACGTCGTACTTTTTTAAATACGTTTTTTAAGAAGATCTTGTAATTATTTTGTTACCTTTTCAGTGTTCGTTATTAAAACTCATTTGTTTTACATACAAATAAATATAATCTGGAATGTAGAAATATACTTTTGGAGAGATGTATAACAATTTACGACTAAGTTACTTCTTTCCCCGAAATATAAGCGAAATACACTTTTCTTATTATTATTATTATTTTTTGTTTATATTCTAAAAGCTAATAGCATTGGAACTACCTAGACATATAGCGTGGTACTTCATAAACATACATTTAACGGATACAAAATAAGATCCACACTCTTTGTGGATCTTGAAAAATATTTTTTCTATGTTGGATTCCGCAGCATTCCGACCGTTCCCTTAAACAGCTAAACCGACCATGCAGTCCAGTTACTATCTAAAGAAGTAGTGTTTATGCATAACAAATTTGAAAAAGTTTTATATTTCATTTTAATGCGATCGAAATAAAAAACGATACTTAAAATATTAGTGTATGTTTTTTTAAAGGTTTATACGTTTAAATTTTATGGCCACAATATCACCTAATGTTAAGTGAGGTACCCCAAGATGGTGAACACGCTAACCCTCGTGGAGAAACGGACTTTCAGTGCAATTGCCGGATCACACTTACAGGTATTTGGCGGCAGATTTTCAATTTGAGGGTGGTAGCTAGTCAGGCGGGCATTCGAAAAACCCTATCATCAGAAATAATTTTTGAAATCTGCCTTGTGGTTCCTAAGATTAGCGCGTTAAAACAAATAAACAAACAACCTTTTCCGCTTTTTAATAATAATATAGGTAATGTTTTAATGGTTATTATAACACAAGATATTGTTCACTCCATAGTATACTCCATTATGTAAAGAATAATGATTATGATATAAATATACACGTTTAATTATACCATATCTTTAATCGTGAACCCCATGATGATCCCTCATTTATTTAATTAAACGATTATAAGCACTTTCGAACTTTCCCTAGTCTACTCCGTGTCGGATTAAAAAAAAGTTAGTCTCAAACTGGAATTTCCGGAATATTGCATTCATATTCTGAGTGTCACGATTCAGATGCGACACAGTAGGATTTTGGCGGGAACACATGCTGTCATGGCGCCAACGTGCTCATTAGTACATTGACAATGTTGCCGTGTTATGAATTTAAATTTTAGGACTCGCTTATTTATTATGTATGTATAGATTATGATGAGATATAGACGTTGAGATTATATAATATACTAGCAGACTTGGCAGACCTTGTTCTGCCTTTTTGAGTAGTCAAACACATTGACTACAACGACATCTATCGCGTTAGGATCTGTTATTGAGAGAAAAAGTATCCTAACTCTCAAGTTGGATCAAACTGCACACGGTGTGCAATATTTGATAAAAACTGGTTCAGTAGTTTAGGAGTTCATCGCGGACAAACAAAGTTACACGAAATTTGTAAATATAAGATTATTTGATATTTCATGACCATTGAGTTATTAAATTTCATGAAATATTTTAATTGTGAAAAACGATTTGTATTTTTAATTTATTGGCAACACTGTATGCTAAGGTATTTCTTGATACCTTCGTAAGTGAGTTTGAGTGATCTAACAGTAAAAGCGGACTGGCCTGATGAATATTCATTACTTATCACATTGACCGATCCCCGATGATGGCATGCGGTTTGCGCACGCGTTTTACATTCAAGTGACAGGAAATTCTGGTTCTTAATTACTCTTTACAGGCTGTATGTTTCGATACCTTGGCCACGTATTAATGTGAAATGATTATGAATCTATTGACAGCAATACATGATACATTAGTATTAAAACATAAGTTACGCAGCGATGAGCTAAAAGTAAATTGTTAAACTGTTTTATAATATCATAAAAAACTGTTCAAAAATTTTCAAGAAAAACATGTTAAGTTGACCATAAGTTGTATCAAGTTAGATATTATTTGTTGGATTATTTTTCCTTTATACGTTTCTATTAAAATGATAACTTAAAATTTTCTTCTAAACTTAAAAAATAATCTGTTTATTTTATTTAATTCTACACTAATATTATGAAGAGGAATGATTTGTATTTTTGTCTATAACGAATAAACTTAAGAACTACTGGACCGATTTCAAAATTTTTTTCACCATTAGAATGCTACATTAGCCCTGAGTAACATAGGTTATAGAACACGTTTTTATGAAAATAATTAAATAAAATTTTATTTCCACGCGACCAGAGTCGTGGACACAGCAAGATTTTAAATATTTTTAATTATAATAAATAATATTATGTCAGTATTTTGCATAAAAACATTGATAAATTCATAAGATTTACTAATATTTGAAAATAATGCACTGCAGGTATTTTAACTACTACTCACTTCAATTTATTTTTATTATAAATATTATTAAAAGTATATCGTCATTGTTTTGTTTTATGTTGTAGCAACAACGCCGTTACAATCCGTCACCTTGATAATTTAATCTAGACAGGACTTATCCCGTTAGATTCTGAATATGTATGGAACGTAAGTGGCGCCGGCGCCGTCGAGACGCGGGAAATCCTATCACTGTTGAATCCCATACGTGCTTATACAACTTTTTAAACCGACGGTAGCCGTACCCGGTTTAAAAAGTGAGATTATGTTACATTTTTTTAAATGTAATACCAATGATAACACACGATACGAATGGAGGCTAAACAAATCAAAATTATACTCTTTTTAAACATTTTACTCTTTCTTTAATATGTTCTATATTGCACTATAGTTCTATAAAGTAGAAAGTTATTCATACGGTATTGGCTTTGCCCAGTCATAGGTGAGCGCTTATTAGTTCAAGATAGCCAGTAAGTTCTCAACGGCTGAGTAGATATAATTTGTACACGTCATACGCATCAGCTATTTCGTAGTGTGTTATATGTATTACAATGAATTAGATGAATTGAATTATGTACAATAAAATATTTATCTTCACACCTACAGAAAAAAACCCTATCAAAATGTTCTACATTCCTTCAATACATTAATTATTACTGCGTTTCATTCAATTGCTCGTTGACGATAGTAATTAATTTATTTGTATTTTTTAATCAATAATATAGTACGTTTATCAATAATAACATAATTACAAAAGGAAATTAGTTTCAACCGAAGGTTCCACAACACGCATTTTTTAATGAGTAGAAATCTGTAGATACAAACTATGCACACTAATTTTGTGTCAGTTGGTACAGTCTACCATCAGTGTCAGCGGTGTTCAAGAAAGTATATTGTGTACACATTGACATATAATTATACGTATTTTCAAATATATTCATGCGTAAAATATTCTGTTACAAAAAAGAAAGGTTTATACTTTAGACGATGCATAGAAATATATACATATCTCTTTTTCGCGACCCGTATAAAAAACGTACTGCGCCTTTTTCCTAATTTATTGTAATATTACTGTCTGCATTTATGTGCCACTTGTTTTGGCCAAATGTTATAAAGGATCATATGTATCAATACTTCTGTAATATTGCTCTGGATAGTTGAAACCCGCCATTTTGTTGGAGTTTGGTTTGACGTTTGCTTTTCACTGGCAAAATTGCTTACATAGGAAGGAACTATACTAAAAATTGGTAAAAGAATGAACAAACCTACGACATATAACTTTCCCCGAGTTTCCCTAACACAGATCCGTCACAAATACCAATAAAGCCCGGCTGTTGCATTCTCTATCCACTTGAGACAATGTCCTAAAGCTTTCACTCGTGATTTACGGATATACACCGTGTATTCAGTTTTAATCGCCTTATTAAACTAATGGCTTGAAGGAATTATCTGTGTAAGTCCGCTTCATAATCCTTTGTTTTGTCGTGACCCTTACTGGTCCTTTGTTTGCGAAGATGCGATGAACTAATTCATACGTTGTGTTCTTTTCCTGGCTAGTATAGTAACTTTTTTATTATTTATTCAAAACTATGCGTCCTTAAAGTCGATTGGAACTAAAATATAGACAAAAAGGTTACAATGCAAGTATAGAAACTAATACTTAAGTATATCAGTAATGTTGACTAAATTGTTTCGAGAGAAGGCAAATAAAATGTTAATATGCAAATAAATTATGCGATATACATATATTCGGCTTTAGTAGTTTGTATTTTTGTACTTTTAACCTTTTTTTATTATAACTATGATTCGTATGTCCTACCATCGTTAGTTCATGGATATTTCTTGGCTCATTAATTGTGCCGAGCGAGTGTTAACGTGCAACCATATAGCGCTGACGGAACCTGTTAACAAGTTCTTGGACCACACTCACGGCGGTGTAAAAATAACATTTATATAGAATCACTAACTGGTCCGTTGGTTGTTTTGCCCTTTAAGTTGCCCTAGCTGTGTCCGCGACTCCGTTCATATGGAACTAAAACTTTATTTAATCATTTTCATAAAAAATGTTATATCGCCTATGTTATTTAGTGCTAATGTAGCATGCTAATGGTGAAAGAATTTTTGAGATAGGTCCAGTAGTTCTTGAGTTTATTCGTTACAAAGAAAAATATAAATCTTTCCTCTTTGTAATATAACTATGGACTTACAAGCAATGATTCTGCACTGTAAAAACAATATACTATAAAAAATCACGAGAGGTAAGCTATAGTTTATGATTTTTCATTTTTTGGGTTATTCTACGTTACACTGAAAACTTAGTAATTCAGTTTAAAACGAGTATTTTCACGCTCTGCATTGACGACGTTATCTACATTGGAAGATGCTATATTGGAGAAAAGCCAGCCATTAGGCATTCTCGCTGTTATGCCAACTTAAACGTGGTCCAAAACTTTTCTGTAGAGGAGGGATATAGGCATCCAGTGTACTGGATGATTCCGATACGTGATAAATATTTAGTTTTAATTGTAGAATTGCTAGATATTTTCACTTTTGAAGCACTTACTTTCTTTAAGTCAATCGCATCTTACTATTGAATTGGTTAGATTCTGTCTCGCCTGGGTGCCGAGAAAGAGACCCGGTTTGCCTTCTGTGGGTGTAAGTTTAAATCTGCGTCACCGCAGCAAGGGGAAAAATCACCGTAGAGATTTAGTGGGTATTCCCGGTGGCTAGTGGCGAGCTAGACCCACATTACCGTCTCAGTACTACTAGGCTGGAAGAATATGCGTAAACGTATTTTCCTACAGTAAAATAAAGTTAAATTATGTTATGAAATTGTGTAGCTTTCTTGATGATACCTATTCATTTACGATGTCAATTGCGCTACTGAGCACGTAAACCATAAAATAGAAAGTGGCTACAAACGGACGAACCCAAAGAAAAAAAAACGCCCACCTGAAAATGAATGATGTGTCAACATTTGTTGCGCAAATCGCTTTTATCGTTAGCATTATCTTCACTTTCCACCAGCTGTGATTGAGGTCAAGTATACAAGTATCATATAGCATTGTGGAAATCTTATACAATACGGTCTTAGCTATAATTGGTTCTTTTCTTTACTAGCTTTCTAGCTTTTTATATAGTTGATATTGATTTTGTCCACCGATTCCGGTTGTCGATCGATATACAAATTATTTGTTTTATCAGGATGCTGGTCAACACTGATTGATATGAAATTAACCAAAACTCGAAATTATAAGTAACTAGCTGAACCGGTAGACGACCTGTCCTAACTACGAATATTAAATTACAATTAGTATAATTATTATAAAAAAGTTACTAAAAAACATAGTGTTTATTATTTTTATCTTCTATGACAACTGACAATTATGTAAAATCATTATTATAATTAAGTTTTTTTTTTTAATTTCCTTAAATCTTCTAATGTTCCACTTAACTTCCTTAATTTTTCCTTCATAAGAACCTTCTCCTGACCATAATTAAAACTACAAAGTAAGAATAAGCGAATTTGCTCCATGCGTTCATGCGTGATGCGATGAGCAAGGGAAATAGAGATTCATTTTTATATATATCGATTATTCACTGAAGTTTGAAGCAAATCGCATAATACAATAAAAAGTTTATACAAAGTTTATCTATCTCTTCGTACAAGATTTTCGAGACCAAAAGTAGCCTATCACTACCTTCAGGTTTCCATCTATCGATGCCAAAATTCATCATAATTGATTCAGCGATTTAGAGGTGAAAGTGTAACAAACATACAAACTCACTTTCGCATTTATAATATTAGTAGTGATAAGGACTAGTAAGTAAGTAGGGAAGTGTAGACACTAGGTATGCTCATAGCTTTGGATTGGATCTAAAAGTTTTTTGAATGAGAAGTACCCTATACTCTTATCTGTACCGTTATATGTATGCAAATTTCTATGATGTTTGGTGGAGTTGTTAAGGTCTTAAAGCGTAATAAACATACGAACTCTTATCCAATTTTATAACGTCCCTCGCGAATCTAGCTATCGTTTAAAATGTTATAATCCGTCTGGTAGTTCCAGAGATTAATATGTTTAAACAAATAAACGAAAAACTATTTGGCTGTGTTATATTAGTATGTATTAAAAAATCATACAGATATTATTAACTACGAATGAGTTATGGCCAAGTATGTTAGGGGAACGAAAGTATATATAGTAAACCTGGGAGCTTATTATAGCAAATTCTCGCATTAATATTAGGGACCTTGCGTCTTTCTGACAAGTACGATTTTTTTTTATGAATCTGGTGTTTTAAATCCCAATTCTTACGGACTTCCTCATCGCAACGCGCAAACACTTTACCTGGGCTCAGGTATAAGGCATGAGGGCCATGTGGTGACTCATCAGACGCTAATCACCCAACACTACCCACTAATGTCGGGTTTACACGGGTAACTAGTTCCGCACAATTTTTGTCGCGCGGCGATATTCGACTGTCTAATTACAATTCGGCTAGGCCGCAGTTGACTGAAGCCGCAAGCCCCAGAGTGGGGTAGCAACTGATTTTGGCCGCGTGGTGCGTGATTTTGCGGCTGGAGATTAAAATCAACCGTGTAAACGATCAGTTGCGAGCGTTCGCCCGCCGCATGGAGGAGTGTTTCGCGCATGTTGTTCCACTACTGTGATTCTATATACAGACTGTTTCAGGATAATATTCAGAATATTCAAAAATCCATTCCATTAGTAAAGTATCCAAACTACTAAAGACCTTACGTCGAGAATTCCATCCACGTACTCAAAATTTACGTTTTCTGCCATCCTTTTGTTTGTTCTTTCCTCCTTGTTCTTTAAGGAATTGTTGAATAATCAAATAACTTACTATTTTAATTTCGGCACGAACACCTATTCTGCTCAATATTTTCGAAGGAAATGACCAAGCCGCATGCGATTTTAGTTTGTGTAAATGGGTTAGCGATGCGGCATGATGAGGCGATTTATGAAGCGACTGGCCACACGGGGAAAATTGACCCGTGCCCTTATTAAACGCACCACGGTGACATTTCAAACTCCCGTGTTGCCAGAGATCAAAGACAGCTTCTGCAATTCTTTCTAGTCTCGCTTCTAATCTCTAGCGGGAGTGGCCGTTCGGATTTACAGTCTTTTCAGCGATTTCCTTCCTCAGCCTTATACGGCAGACCCACACAACTCTATGGACGAACCGCGACGTACGCTGGTCGCATACTAACACCAAGGATGTATGCATTACTGAAATGGCTAAGGACTGCCTTTTGAATTACCCTTTACCACAGAGACATATTAGTGGCGTATTAGCCGAACTACATAGAGTCAAATAATTAATAACATGCCAGGACAAGATACCGCCCAAAACTTGTACTGGGCCGTCGCTACCGTACTTTACTATGGTACGATTAAAAAAAAAAAAACGCAAACTCTCACTATTTCTTAACAATATAGAGCTCTACGTAAATGCATGAGTTTATAATAAAAACAATCGAATGACAGAATGAGAGCTCGTCACAAATATTCTTTAAACGATTTACGTCGTATCAATAGGTTCAAATAATCCTATGTAGGGCAAGTCGTTTGACGAGTGTATAACATTCATTTTAACAATGACAAAATCCTTGACTCGGAGACCTATCACGCCCTCGGTACATAATTTCCGATCAGCTATATAGAGGAAAACAGTATAACACACTTAAACATTAGGGACCTAAAATGAATTGATTATATTTGAAAATAAAGTTTATACTCTTACTTTGTTGCTAAAAATTGTAATTTTTTAAGAATATTTCCACTTTTTGGAATTTACTCCTTTAGAAACGATTTTCAAATTTAGCCCACGTTATGAAAATTTTATAAGGAGTAAATCTAGGATTTACTAAAAGTGAGATGTTACGTTCCTTTACGCTACAAACTTTGACCATTCACTTCAAGATTAAGTATGTGTGTATACTTATTATTGTGTGAAATAGTTTATGTTGTATATTACATGGGAATGATGGTAATAATATGAATAAATATTTATGGATGCTTTGATTATCATCTAATATGCTTTCATTTACCCTCTTTTTACATATCTTTCACAAGAATAGTTCTTAAGGAGTAAACTTAATTCCAGTGTGTGTCTCAGCTCTGACGCACAGCTGACCCACACTCATTTTTATTGTTATTCCGAAAGAATCAATTTTAATATAAAGGTTACTCGGCGTTGAAATTTTATAAGGATGGGAAATAATAAAAGTCCCGTTTTTCTGCGCATCGTAGTTTGTGTAACTTTTACTTTGATACAGAGCTTCGAAGACGATCGTACTTCAAAGTAAATAATTAGATATAAGACGTGCATTACAGCTGACATATACTCCTTATTAAATTTCTATCTAGTCATTTAATTGTTGATGTTAGCATACTGACTGAATACTGGACAAGCATTTAATGAACATAATCTGTTTACGTATGAATGAAATTGTATATTTTAGTACAATAATAAAAACAATAATTATCGATACGCTTTATTTATTCACTGTTGGACATAGGCTTTTCGAAGGGTCGACATTGCACTCTGTCTTCGATTCATCGATATATAGTGCCATCAATAAAAAGTGTTACTTCGAAAATTGCAACAATTATATATGAGTACAGTATAACATACTGTATATTCTTTCTACAATGTAACGTGCGAGACGAATTTCAATATTGATAGGTGACAAATCATTCAAAAGATCTATTGTCCGTTGAATCAAGTAAACGCCACAGTTAGCTGTAATTTATACCTGTTCCACTCTAACAATAAAACCTTACTATTGTTCAAAAAGCCTTGACTTAGATAACGGACATCAACAAAAACTTATACATTTTATATCAGTATATTTATTATTATATTATTTAGAAGTTTTAATACTCTTTATACGGATATAGAAATCTCGTTTTGCGTCCGACACCATATAAGGAGATTAGAATAAATATATCGAGCTCCGTTTTTAATCTCAGGGAGTAATTTGTGAGACATTAATTTGAGCCAATGCAAAAAAGAAAGAATTTTGCCACAATAACTCTCATAAGAAAACTCAATAAATAATAAAAGTCTTTCATTATGTTTCACGAGTATTGACATAATTATTTATTTGTACTAGTGTACACTCAGTGGTCGAAATTTGACTATAATTAATTCAAATCATAAGTTTGAATATTATTAAGGTTCTGTTGTCAGAAACTCGTATTATTAATATAAGGGGTTATGTTTGACATTCAGTAAAGACAAACAATATTAATCTATAATCTATATTCTATTTGAACAGAGATTTTAACAATAAACAAAAAAGTAAATATGTTGTTTGCGTCAAATACATGGTAGTGGGTTAAGGTTTTTTTTATTGTTTTTTATGTATCCTTTACGCATAAATAAAAAAAATTGCTTTCTGCATTCCTTCTCTATATAAACTAAAACTTTGCGAAATTTCATATGCCTTCCGCGCATTTTCATTCTTTAAAAAATTGTTATATATTAGTCTAAGCTGAAACATATTATAATAATGCATAAAACTCACTGATCAGAAATTTTATCATTTACCCTAGAGGACAAAGCGTGGGATAGATCCCAGGGGAATATGTTCGTTTTTGGAGATAAAAAATATCCTAATAGGTATAATTCATATAATTAGTTATCACTGTGACACTGATAAATAATCAAAGTATTTGTTTTTACCGATTTAATCTATTACCAATTAGACTTTGATTACAGTTTTATTATATGTTGATAGGTACTAAATATTTGCGTCATAAAAAATATTTAATTATTTAGGAAAAATTTGAAAATGAAATATCTTTATACAACATTTTCGAGCGATGATAACTCGGTTGGTAGTGTGTACGGATGCCGCGTTAAGGGGATGTGAGTTCGAATCCATCAACAATGAGCTTGAGTTTTCGGTGATGGAAAACATAGTGATGAAACCATGGTAAGACTTTTCCAGTACCCGCCTGCCTAGCTACCACATTTCAGTTGACAACCTTCGCTAAATACTTACAGGGAGGTTACGGCAGCTGCACTTAATAGCCAATCGATCTATTAGGCTTAGCATATCCACCATCTTGGAACACATCGTCACTTAGCATCACTTATACAATTAGGGTGGTATAGCAACTATTGATTGAAATAATTTTGACCAGTGTACAAGTCTCATATCGTCACTTAAGATCAGGTGAAAATATGGTCATAACGCTGAACCTTAACTAATCTAATCTATTAAGTAAATTATGTTTTTGCAGTTAAGGTTTAGCCACATTCTCACCTGATCTTAAGTGACGATACGAGACTTGTACCCTGGTCAAAATCATTTCAATTAACAGTTACTAGTACCGCCCTAATTGCATAAATAAGTTGGGCAGACGCAGTCAGGAATCGTTCTAAGAGGGTTAATTTATGTTATATTTAAGATTAACTTAAGTATTCTCCTTGTGAGGTACATGTTACAGTAAAAAAAAAGTCAAACGCTCGCTAGCTGTATTCGGATGGAAATACTTGATCTATTGATAGATGTAAGTTCAAGAGTCTGACTTGTTTATACTCTGTTTTTTTTATATATAAGCACACTGCAATACAGAATACAACGGTGACTATCGAGCGATGTACAACTTATCTGTAGTCATCGCTGACGTACCAGTTTGCGTATTATTTGATTCGCAAAAGAAAAAAAGTTTACATTTAATCTATACATATAACAAACATGTAAATTTAACTTATCTGTACTTTAATAATTATGTGAAAAAAGTGACTAAGAACTAGTAAGAAAATACCTTTATATCATTTTTAAAAATTTCTATCTGTCTTTTTGTTTCTACACGCATCACTGATAAAGTACAAGGTTTATTATAATACGTCACCAAGGAAATCATAAAGCGTATCTTCGAGTAACATTAAGTCTTTGTTTCATTAAAATCGGTTAACTCTATCAAAAGTTATTGTAATTTGAATGACGGCGCGAGATAAAATAATTTTAGTTCCACGCAAACGAAGTCGCAAGCACAGCTATGCGGCAATAAATCGACAAATACAAATATAAGAATACTAAATCTAATACATAACTGGATCACTTAGCATAATAATGCCTTTTTCTAATGCCCGCCTGTCTAGCTACCACCCTGAAGATGAAAATCTGCGCCAAATATTTATAGGTGTGTTCCAGCAATTGCACTTGAGAACCAGTCCCACTATAAGCACAGTTTGTCCACAGTCTTGGATTACATCATCACTTAATACCAAGTTTGATTCTGATCATAACGCTAACCCTATAAAGTATATGAAAACGAATTTTTCACTTCGAATCAAACATTTAGTGGTTTTGGCTATCGGCTTACTTTTCTGAGTTACTTAATACTGGTCACTGCCATTGTATATGCATTTTACAGTACCTATCATAATAATAATAAGTTTATTGATAAAATCAAAGCATGTTACGGAGAAACAAAATGGACTATGTTGGGTTAGTAATTATTGTGTCGCAGCCAATAGTGTCCACTGTCAGACTAAGGTGAACGGAGAAAATTATGTTAACATACGTATGTGTGTATCAGAAGGGGTCAAATTTGCCGTGCTTGTTCAAAAGAAAGGAATTGACAATCAAAAAAACATTTTCCCAGACATAAAAATATGCGAATCGAAATTTACTTTACGATCTGGAATTGTATTCGAAAGCCGTTTATGTTCGCTTTTATAGTACTTATTATTATGTAATTTGAGTTTTATCGCCCGAATGGGTTTTATGATGTATCCGACTGCTCTTTGTTGTTACCACTTCTATTAGTTTTCGGAAAGTTCTTTACGTTAAAGTCTGAATTTGAACTATAGTTAAACTTTTAGAATTGTAAATTTTGAGAATTGCAGTTAAATGCTGAGAGAATATCGAATACAAAACTAAATAAATTAATTCTTACGTGTTAGAGAGTTTGTCGTGAATCGTATTTACACTGTACATTTAATATTTTAGTTAATAATAGTATCATGTTTTGTTATCTAGGTATATATATTTGGAAATGGATTAATTTATTATAAAATATTGAGTTCTATATTTCATACATATAGTGGAGGATGATAAGGCTTAGGTCCATTATGGTTTTATAACAAAAACATAGAATCACTTTTATTTTATGAATAACTGCAATATGACTAAAGAGGAGTTCTTGTTGTGATCCGGATCTGTCATGTTGTGATTTTTATTTTAATTCATATACTTAGTTATTTAGCCCGTTATTGTGTAATTTAGGCGACATTTTACCTGATGTAGAGACATGTATGCTGAAAAGCATAAATGAAGTGAATTATGAATAAAGAGGTCTGAGTTGCCAAGAATAAAAAAGAAGAAGACAGAAGAGATTTAATTTTTTTCAACACTAATTGAAAGTATTTTCGATCTTATTCCATTGTATTGTCACTTATCCCACATATGTAAACGGTTTACTCATCACTACATTCAAATTTACCAGATTTTGACCAGGTACTTGACGGTTGATTTAAAAATCACGCAAATCAATCAATAAAAATCACAAATCATGAGGGTGGTAGCTAGCCAGACGCGCATTAGAAAAAATAATTCTTTTTTGCACTATGTTCACCAAGCCTTTATTGTATTAATACATCTTAATACCCACAATTTATCGTATATCTATATATCTTCGGAGTACCTATTGAATAAAAAAGACCTATTTCGTTCAAAGCTTTCAGAGTTATTAAACAAAAATTGCTTCCGATATCACGCAAAGCCTTGATCCGGCTTTTATGTTCGTTTGACAAACGTTCTTGGGTAACGAAAGACATTTGCTTGTCACGGTCGTCTTTATTTTCATGTTTGTATCAGCGTAATAATAGCAAATTAAAATAACCGATATGTACTTGTACACGCCTCTTATCGCGAAGCGGGCAGACTACATCAAAATCAAGCAATTTTTGGATCTTAAACTGCCTCTTCTTTTTCTGCTTAGCGTTGTCCCGGCCTAGTGGCAGAGTTTGCTTTCCGTCTTACTTTTCTCCACTTGACCCGATCTTCGGCAGCCTTTCGTGTGAGGTTATTTTTCCTCAAGTCCGCTTTCACTACGTCCAGCAAGCGTTTTCTAGGCCTGCCGCGACAATTGGTCTCATATTTTGTTAAAAATAATTTTTTAAAACTGTTTTTACTAGAGGTAGTATTTTTAGTAGATTTTACTACTACTGTCTTACTGCAAGTACATCAGCCATCTGGCGTACAGAATATAATGTGACTATTTAAGAGGAATATATCTCTCATATATTATATTAATCTAAATTTAAAAATATAGCCAATGCAGGCCAGGGAAATTTTGTGAAAATATTTTTTTTCCTGTTTCTGTAACTTTTATCACTACTGCTTTGCTCTTATTAGTTGTATTGTATAGCGTGATATTGTATAGCCTAAGGCCTTTCACAATGATTACTGTATCAAATACAAAAATATTTTTTGAAGTCCGTCTGATAGTTTCTAAGATTAGCGCTTTCAAAAAAACCAACAAACTTTTCCGGTTTATAATATTAGTCTAGATATGGACTCTTTCCACCCGAACGAAGTCTTGGGCACAGTTTCTTACAAATATTATTAGTTAAACAGAAACACTTTTTAAGTTTACGTTAATTTATAGTTTCTTTGACGACTAATATTGCAAAGAGGTAAAACTTGTGACTTTTAGTAAAGAAGAATATACCTGGAACAATTGATTAAAATTTTTACACTAACAGAAAATTATTTTCCTTTCTTTGGTCAAGATAATATTATAATGTAGTTGTACTCAATATTAAAATGCCATAGTAATTCAACCCGGCGAAAATATGCCATTCGGCTGCTATGTCGGTATGCGTTCATCAAACTCGTTGAAATAGAAGAAATTAATATTATACATAAATATGTGTAAGTTTTATTGAAACCCTAAAAAATATGTTTAGTATATGCAAATAATCAAAGAGTTGTTTAGCTGCTTCATCAACATGACTTCATCAAACGGTTTGAAATAGGTCAACATAAAAGGTTCACACCCATAAATGTTAATTTATACCAGGCCATGTAAATTATTTTTTTAGTTAAAGCTACAATTGCTGCAAAGAATAGTTCTTACATTTGGGTATAGTTAATACGCATGAAATCGCGAACGAGTGTTAGTCAATTATCATCTACCTTTTAATATTTAAATCTCTAACCTATTGAAAATTAATAATTTTTACTCCGAGAAAAGTTTTCAAAGAATTATAATTTTGAATAAGTTAGGTGATCGTAATTTCGCTTTAAAAGTCTAAAATGACCATCGAGAATGTAGACTCATTAAATTGTTATTAACACTTAAATGATTGTCGCCCAAGTTTTTTAAAGTAATTTGATCTTTATATATATAGCAATAAAAACGAAGTTACAAAATTAATAGTTAATCAGCAAGCCAGTATTTTCTTATTACAATTGCTATTTCATTTTGTTACAGGTAGTACCACGGACCTTGCGCCCACGCTAATTGGCATATACGATTCATTGCTTGAACCGAAGAGTTTACGTCCAGAAGTGAATCGTTTAGAAACAGCTAAGGATGCTCGGAACGATCCACCGGTATTAGTTAACCCGGAACAAATACCTGAGGCAAGGAAAGATACGAAATCAGAAGAAGCTTTATACAAACCCACCATAATGGCAAGCAGTGTTAAACTACCCATCGCAACAGTTAATAAAAGTTCATTATACTCATTACGAACTAAAAGTGATAAAAATGGTGCTAGTGATAATATCGAGAAATGTGAAGTTAAAGTAAGTGACTTAACCGTTATAATAAAAGAACAAAATGCTGAAAGAACATTTAAAGAGACTAAGAATGTGGCTGATCTCACCACATTCGGAACTCTATCACCAAACGTGAAAAGAATAATTTCAAGTGCATCAGAAACAACAGCATTGAAGTTTCAAAAGAAAACGCTTAACGTTGGCAGATCTTCAAGTAGATATAGAACTAACATTCCTTTAGTAGGAGCGACTTCGAAAATATCCCAGTCTGGCGTGGAAATTTTACCTTCAGTTGAAATATATGATCAACCATGTGTCAATAAACCTGTTAATAAAATAAAACCTGAAGAGGATTCTTCGAAAATCGCATTAAAACCTGAATTCAAAATTGACGACGAACAAACGTATGATGTACCGACAAATAATAAGCCTGCAATTTACGACGTTCCTTCGAATAATAAAACTGCTTTTGAATCCCTGTCTCTACCATATATTGATCAATCAATCGAACTCTCTATAACATGCAACGATAGAGAATTTGATATAAAATTATCTACAAAAGACAGTCCACCTTGTAAAGTGCCTAGAAGTCGTAATACCGAAGTGTCACCTGCGAAATTTCCTAAAATTGGCACTAACAGCTTACATCGTAAAGACTTTATAAGTAAAACTGAGAGTCCTTCGAAACAGCTTGCAACAACCGGTCCTTATCCTGAAGCGATAGGATCAACGGGTAATTTAAAAACTTGTCTAGTGCAAGATAAAGAACCGATAAGGTTAAATCCTGCTGTGGAAGTCTGTAGACCTTTATCAATGAGTTCGATCGCATCATCTAGTTCCACATCAAGCAGTGGAGTTCAGAACAAGGGTGGTGTGAATTCGGCTTATTTGGCGTCTATAGAAAGTTTGGACGATCATAGTGACGCAGATATAACATCTGGTAATGGGAGTAATAATTTCGTCAACAGTGCAGGAATTTTGAAAAGTAGCATTTCTGAGGAAGGAAATTCAGAAGATACTCCAGGTTAGTTAAATAGACGTCGTTTCTTTTATGATAATGTAAGGTTTCTATTTCCCACAAATTTGTTTAGGTACATAGTATTTAAGTTTATAGGGTTAGCGTTATGTACTTAATCTTACCTGATGTTAAGTGACGATGTGTCCTTAGAAGGTGAAATCGCTGAACCTGGTAGAGGAATTGGCTCTCAAGTGAAACTCCCAGAACACATCTATAGGTATTTGGTTTGATGGCTGATTATCAACTTGGGTGTGGTAGCTAGTCAAGAATGCATTACAAAATGCTATGGTTGTATGTCGATGTTGTCTTTCATTGAAAGCTAAGGTTCATTGTAAGGATTCAAACTCACGTACATTCACACGACATCCGTACACGCTTCCACTGAGCCATCACTGTTTTACAAAACTAAGTCAGCAAAGTAAAGTCTTAGCACAAGAGATCTCTTAAAGATTTTGATAATTATTCATCATTTTTACCCTTAAAAAACTTTTTTACAAACATCATCGGAATTCGGCTGCTAATTTATATTTTATATTACCGAAAGGTCATGTATTTCAGGGCAACAACTTTTGGATGAGATGCCGGGTCTCTCTCAGTTAGAAAGAGTTTGCGCCGAGATAGTCAAGACTGAGGACGTCTATGTCGAAGATTTAAGGCAGGTTGTAGAGGTAAGTACTTTATTTAACTCACCATTTGATTATATTCAGGAAAAAGCTTATGTTTGCCATAGAGATTCAAAACCTCTAATAATCTATTGTACTACAGATTTTGTTTCATAAAAATCAATAGGAAGTGAAATAGAAACCCGATCAAAAAATCATTCGTTAATAAATAATTCAAATTTAACCTGAAAGGGACCATTTATTTCGAAACGGGAGCACGTTCTAAACAAAGAGCAACATTTGGGAATGCCCTTTCATGTCTATTTATAGGAGTTTCATCAGAAATGTCTTCCGTTCGTTTGGAATTACGAATTGCATTATATTTTTTTAACTATAATATCTTTTGTTTTAATATCTCAATACTTTGTTTATAGAGTGTCGTAATGATGTTGAATTTAATGGACAGCACATTCACAAGTTGTATTTTTTTGATACTGCATTATTATTAATTATTTTTAGGTTAGTTCTTTACTATCGACACTTGACAGAACAGCTACATTGATTGTTTCTTGAACCAACGATCACCAATCAATTTAAATTGATACTAAAATATTTTCATACTCTCTTTTAAAATCAAAGCTTAATATTAACTTTTTTATAGGTTTAGCGTTATGGCCACAATCTCACTTGATGTTACGTAACGATGTGGCCGAAAATGGTTGTATATATTAAGCCTAGTGCAGGGATTGGTTTTGAAGTGTAAGTGCGGATATACACCTAAAGTATTGCGCGGTATATTTTTGATGGTGGTACCTAGCCAAGCGGCCATCAGAAAAAGTCTTACCACCATGCTATCACCATGCAGGAATTCAAACTCACATTTATTGACGCAGCATCCGTACACACTACCAACTGAGCTATCGTCGCTTTTCATAAGTTATTTATTTTGATTTACTCTGCCCTCTTATTAGGGACGCACTCAGTGTAGATAAATATTATCTATTATTTCACATGGGAAACTATTAGAATCATTTTCACGAATAAAACGGTCCTGAATGTATCGTGCCTATGACTCATTGATAAGCCAGCTGACCCGGTGGACATCGAACTGACCTAATTTATACTGACTAATAAATTGACTAGCATTTCTCTATTATATAACATTTGCTAACGATGGCTGCTCTGATTATTTAAATAATATTATCAAAGACAAGCTGTGCCTGCGACACCTTCGCGTGAACTTAATCATTATTTAATAATTTTTGCCCCTTTTTGTAACTTTATTCAATAGAGTTTTGCTCTTATTATTGGTGTCATGGTATGAAATAGCTTAAAGCCTTCCTCAATTATTGTTTTATCAAATACGAAAACCTATTTTTTGAAATCCGACTTGTAACTCCTAGGATTAGCACGTTCAAATAAACAATAAAAAGTATAAAGTAGTAGGTCACGACGGTTTTAGCCAAGTTGTAATAGTCGTTATACTGGCACGCGCAGGGAAGTCGCGTATCGAGATAAGTCAAAGGAAATATAAAACATACAAAGAAACATTAACGTTTATTTATATAGATAGAATACAGACGTAAGTTATCGATTCACGAACGTTCGTGAGTTTTTACTATCGGGGTCAGGGAGATGCACGCGATTAGTTTCGTAAGCCTGCAGTGCAATAAATACCCATTCGCTAATAATTAAGAGTGGTAATAAACAGTTTGGATTCATAATGAGGATATTTTTAATTTTGTGCCCATCCACATAACTAATATAATTGTATCTATCTAGTATAAAATAAACATTTATGCGCGCCAAGAACTGACAAAGCCTGGGAACTACTGGGGTAAAGATTTTCTCACTTAGTTTTTTACTATTGTGAAGATCAAATTTACAATTCGGAGCTATTCAGTGTGTGCAGAATCAGGTAAGTTAGGAAGTAGGATAACAAGGATAGGCAACTTTATCCATTTCCATTATGCAGGTATACCTAACGAAAATATCCCGCCGCGAGGGTTCGTCTCTCATCATGTTGACGGGCAACTCTGTCAACGGTAATTACTTGACAGGATACTGTGAACATGGTACTCCTCTCACAAACAACAGTGTTATAAAAATAACCTTGGAATAATTTTGTAATGACAAGTTTTGCCTCTTTTAATATACAGAACAATGAATATCGCAACCAAATTTATAAAGGTTTTTTGTGAATAGATGCTTGTTGAAACTATATATGATTCTATGATTTATGTGAATGTCAAAAATGGACCACTTTTCTAAATAAAGAATGGAAGAAAATCGTTGCTTATATTTTTAGGTAAGTTGTTATAAAGTTGCCCAACAGAGAAATTTGTATCAAAAACTGTTCTTACCATATTTAGAAAAAAAAAACCTAATATTTATCCCTTATGTTTAATACACAAACTTATCTATGTTGATTCATAAATATTAGTTATCTTATAGTTTCAGAGTGATGCGTGTACAAAGTGACGGACTGAGACAAAGTCAAAATTTCAAAATAATTGAATTTTTGGTTTTTTATATCGATAATAATATTCCGATTATAACTTACAAAAAATATTTAATGTATATATTATTTGACAGCTGAAAATAAGAGGCCATGGGTTTAAAACCCTCTTATCACGGAATTTAGTTTTGAGATTTGTCATCGATATTCTAAACGAGAATGTCATGACATATTACGCTCTTCATTACTTTTTACTCAACTGAATATAGAAAAAGAGAAGTTGATTAAACATTTTTAGGTAAGTGGTGTTCAAGATCCTGTTCTTTACGGACTTCCTTATCTCAACGTGCAAGGACATTTTACCCGGGCTCAGGTCAAAAGTGAGAGAGGGATGTGACAAGTCGCAAGACTCGTCGGTTGATAATCATCCAAAACTACCCACTAAAGCGCACAACAACGACACTCCAAATTCCCGTGTCGCCAAAGTCCAGGGACAGCTTTCGCACTTTTTCTAAAACCTAGCTAAACCGAAGTTATGAATTAATATACAAACCAACAAAATAATATACTAGGATCTCGTCAAATACTTCAACCTGCAATTTATAATCCCTCACTCAGGTTCAAAGCGACGTCTAGAAAATTAACTAGAACAGCTTATAGACTCGATAAAAACCGTTTAGAATTCAATACGCGTTTAACTATAAAATACACTTTTCCATTAAAGTGCAAACTAGTTTTCCAGCTAAAAACAGATTGACAGCATGATTGGTATTAGATGACGCTTGTCAAACTAACCGAGAACTCTTACATTATATTCATATGGTTTTTTATTCACGCCATTACTACACGGCTTAGGGGAGTCGAGGATCTTATTTAATTGGTTATTCCGTTCGCAGGGAAGAAATAGACGTATAATGTGATTTGAACCTTATCGCCTCGTCTTTATAATCTATTCTAACTTCGTTTCGTTATTAGAAGTGTGTTGTAACGGGACACCCTATTATGGGGTCGATTGTAGGGTGACCGTTAAAAAACTGGCATTCGGCGAAACTGTTACATTTCTAGACTTGAAGATAAGTCTAGTATAATTACTAGGTGAAGCGGTAATACTTTGAAGACAATTTAGTTGTAAATAGATTTAAGCATTATGCACATGAAACATGTAACATGGAACTCACTTACAAAAATAACAAAAAAGATGATTATTATAACTGTAAGTGAATTGTCTATTATTTTACTTGTAAATTTTTATTACTGCTTAACCAAGATAGAAAAGAGTGATGATATATACAAGTGTCCGAGCAGGTAAAGATAACCTCGCATCGGGGGAAAGGCCCTCTTATTATAAGCCAGTAATGCCAGCATTCTACACATAGTAATACTCGAGTACCAACCAATTTATTAAAAAACTAAAAATATATTATCCGGAGTAAAATTTTTCGACATTCTGTTAAGAGTTTTGAATTGTTTGTAGGTTTTAATTCTGTTTTGGCCTTGCAAAAAGTCAAACTAGTTGTTGCCAAATCAAAAAAATCGGACATAAATTTAGTTTTTCAGAAAATTAAGTAAATATCATTGATAAATGTACTCTAAACCTACTATCACTTGCTTTGATTACTGGTACTAAAAAATAATAACCTAAGCTGAGCAAGCAAGTTTTATCAAAACATGGTCGATTTCATCGAGATTCTAAAATGCTATTATATGTGCATCTTCTGTAATAAAGTAATATTTTATTTTATTTTTTGCGATAGATGACGTATTACATTATTATGTCGTCTAAATAAAGGTATAAGAAACAAGTGCCGTTGTTTCAGTAAATTATGTTTTACTGACGCTTTTATCGTTAGACAGGAATAGTAGTGGTTCTTTATACAATTAGATAGCGATAAATGTGACGCCTATGACGCCGCAAGTTTGTTATTAACAATTAATCACCTTATTTAGTATTACTGTGTGTAGAACGTTGTTTATTCTACTGGCTCATCATGAGAGGGCCTTTCCCCCGATACGAGGTTATCGTTACCTTCTAGGATATCTGTATAACGTATATTTTTCCTTGCAGTGGGGTTTTCATGATTTAATTCTTAACATTGGAATTTACTATTTTTATTTATTTCCATTAAGTAAAACTAAACCCAAAACTGAAATACATAAAAACTTAAACAAATACTTAAAAAAAGTATAAAATAACTGACTATAATACATTACACACAATATATTACAGTTTCCAGAATAGAGGCAAATCAAAAATAAAACGACCTGACATTATTATATGAAGACTGATAGACAATATTTTATAAAAGGACTGTCACATAAGTCTATGAGTGTTTGCTCTTTGTATGGAGGCAATTGTCTTACGCCTAATCGCATAAAAATCATCAACACAGGTAAACGCGAACATACAAGATGCACTTCAAAAACGTGGAAATCCCAATAATCTTCTAGAAACGTTATTGTGTTGAGCACGTAAAGTGCTAATAACTAAATTATAAGATAAACAAGTGGCAAAGCACTTTATGTGTGTGAATGTTAAAACAGTCCAACGGAATGGCCACGGAGTTGTCCACAACGATTTTACTAAGTTTACGTACCGTCATTTTGTTCAAAATATTTACAAATGATGTATGAAATAATTTCTTCATTTATTTCTTTCTCTTAATAAACACCTTATTTAAATCCGTTATCAGATTTAGAAAAAATACGCGGACAAACAGACTGACGCAGCGGGCAACTTCGTTGTATACCATTTAGAGATGTACAATAAGTAATAAAGGTGAATAATATAATATAATCATACTTCATACGAATATTATAAATGCAAAAGTGAGTTTGTATGATTGTTATGCTTTCACGCCTGAACTGCTGAATCAGTTGTGACGTTGACACATAGATAGATGAGATCTAGGAGAAAGTGATAGGCTACTTTTTCTCGCGACAAACTTATTGGAAGTGTGGTAAAGAGAGGGATAAACTTTGTATGAAACTTTTTATTGCGTCATCTGATTTGTTTGACAATAATCCTTAATTAAGTAAGGTGAGTGAGTAGTAAAGTGAGTTTGTTTGTGTGTTCGTTGCGCTTTTAAGCCTAAACAGCTGAATAGACTTTGATGCATGTTCTTATAAAGATAGATGGGAACATGGAGATGGTGATAGGCTACTTTTTCTCGCGAAAAACTAATTGGAAATGGGGTAAAAAAATGATAAACTTTATATGACAATTTTTATTGCGTCAACCGATTTAAAATTATCGTAAATTCAAGTGACATGAGAAACTTTGAAACCCGCTGGGTAGGTATAGATTTTTATCATATATAAAGTACCTCAGGAACATAAAAGTGCAATATTGATAAAACTTGTTGATGTTAAACTATTCTACGCGTTAATATTTCTATCCTATATGTAATAAAATTAATTTATAACTAATAAAGTTGAAATAAATACTAATAGAAACTTTACAATCACTAAATGAGTGGGCTGTTTACTAAACATGATTACACTTTTTATAAAGTTTTAACACTAGCATTCCGTAATAAGTAAATCGAAGCGATGATAGTTCAGTGGTAGTATGTACTACTTTGCGTCAAGAGTCGTGAGTTCGAAACCACCCATAATGAGCTTGAGCTTTCGGTGAAGGGAAACATCGTGAGCAAACCATAGTATGGTGGTAGGGCTTTATCTAATACCTGCCTGGATAGCTACCGCGCTCAAGTTGAATATCTTCCGTCAAATACGAATGGGTGTGTTCCGGCAGTTGCACTTGAGAGCCAGTTCCTCCACAGCTTTAGAGTGTCTACCATGTTGTCTCGTATAGTAACTTAAGATCTGGTAAGATCCGCTGTCTTGGTTCCATTTAACTCCCAAGAAAGAGGTATTCGCATTGATATATCGAGGGATTAAACTTATACACATTTGTTTCCTTTGTGTCTCTAGTAACACTACTATTAATAACACAACATTTTTTTACATAGGCAGCATTATGGCCACAATCTCACCTGATGTTAAATGACAATGTGGCCCAAGGTGGTGGACACACTAAGCCTAGTGAAGTTATTGGCTATCAAGTGCCTCGCCTAGAATTATTCATAGTTATTGTTTATCCGCATCTTCATTCACAAGACGTAGTATTGACAGAGTTTAGAGCAAGATAACTACAAATCGAGTTCACGTTTATTCTATTTTTAACGCCCTAAACTCCTGCGTGATTATTTATAATGGTCGTAATGCCCACTGCGTGGGTACGACTCGGAATAAAAATACATGCACACACCATGCCCATTGAGAATAATTTTGTTTATTATTAACATACTTAAGACTAACTTCCGCCCGTGGCGTCATTCGCTCGTACTTGCTAAGATTATTTTTATTTTATATGTTGTCATATTTTCTTATCTATTTATAAATATATACATAAGTCTGTATCTATAACATTGCAGAGCGGAAAAATTGTCTGCACGTGTTAATCTTACGAACTACTAATCAGATTAAAAAAATGTATTTGATAAGACATCATGCCACCACTAATAGGAGCAAAGCTGTATTGAATAAGGTAACAACAACGGGCAAAAATTGTTAAATACATTTTAGTTACACGCGAACGAAGACGCGAGCATAGCTAGTATGTATTTATAAGCATACCATAGTTCCCTTGATGGTCAATTATATCAAGTCTATTAAACTTATCGAGATTGGACTATGATTTTTATTCAAAGGCTACTTAGTTTTGGGTTCAATATGTAATATTTTTTTCTGATTAATATGACGAGTGGTTTTTTTTAATGAAATATAAAAAACCTAAATTATCAAATCTCTGATTGTGTATGGAAATATATGTTATTATATATGATATCGACAAACTCCAAACTTTATTCGATGACCATGAAAATTGTTACATTTATGTATTCTTTCACGTAGATAGTTTTAATGCTATACTTGTATTCAACAAATAGGGCAGAGGTGGAACTTTTAACTATTAGAAAGGCATATATGTTCGTCTGTTAGGGCAACTAGTAATATATTAATGCTTATTTTTTATGTATAAATGAACACATTATATATAAAATAATACCTAATTAACATAATCTAAACCTATACATATAATAAGAATGTACATTTAACAACGTACTTAGACGTACTTTTCAAAAATATGATTTTTTTATAGTTAATTAAGGTTTTACCGTCATAGTCATCTCACCTGATCTTAAGTGACGATACGGCCCAAGTTGGTAGACACGCTAAACTTGTGGAGGTACTGGCTCTCAAGTGCAGCTGCCGGAACACACCTATCGGTATTTGGCGGCAGATTTTCAACTTGAGGGTGGTTGCTAGCCAGGTGGACATTAGAAAAAGCCCTACCACCATGCCATGGTTTCCTTACGATGTTTTCCTTCACCAAAAGCTCAAGCTCGTGTAGGTGGATTCGAACTAGCATCCCTTGACGCGACGTCGTACACACAACCACTGGGCTATCATCGCTTCCAAATATTATAGCGATTGACTAACAATAAGAAACAAAATACATTTATATCATTTTTAGAAATGTCTGTCTCTCTGTCTGTTTGTGTACACATTACTGCCAAAGTACATCTATATATAACATTACCAGGAAAATCATGAAGTGTATCCTCGAGTAACATTTAGTCTTTGTTTCATTAAAATCGGTGAACTCTATCAATAGTAGTAATTTGAATGACAGCACGAGATTAAATAATTTTAGTTCCACGCTAAAGAAGTCGCAGGCACAACTAATAATTAATAATAAACTAAATAATGTAAATAAATAATATAATAGTAAGCCGTAGATCTAAAAATTAAATTGAATTAATAAAGTTTTAAATGTAGGAACCAAATTTACGTTTTTAGTATGTAAAATTTTACATAACATAAAAGAAACATTTATTTTGTAAAAATATATGTCCTTATTTCTACATATTCGAAAGAGATGTTTCGTGTAAAATCGGATACCTCCTCCATTCACATATGTTTATGTGATGGTATTAGCCCAGATACTCAAACATTTCATTTATGTAAAATGTTGTTTGACCAATTTCGGAGATTATTTCGTCCAACATAATTTTGTGTCAAGATACAATATTATATATGTTACTGATGTTTCTCAACCTTTTTGCGACGAAGAGTTTTTTAAGTTGACTATTATGGTTAATGCTACTTTGCTCTTTCGACCGGAATAAATAGGCGGTTGATATTTCTAATAGATTTAAGTGATGTGATCGAAGATGGTGCATACATTAAACCTAGTGGAGGTACTGATCAAGTGAAACTGTCAGGATACACCTATAGGTATTTGGCAACAGATTGTCTATTTGGTGGTAGCTAACATGCATCATTTTTCGGCCTTAGATTTGTGTGGGTCTGCCGTATCACATCGATTAGGTCGCTGAAAGGACTGGAAGTCTCGATGGTTACACTCGGCAGGGACTAGAATATGTGTGGGCGCTGTTCCTGGTCTTTGGTGATACGGGAGTTTGAAGTGTGGTGCGTTTTAGTGGATAGTGCAGCAGCATCCGATACTTATACCCTCATTAGTCTCGACATATGCTTTGACCTGAGTTCGGGTAATGCTTTTATCCATTGCGATAAGGAATTTCACAAAAATAGGATTTTAAACACCACGATTTATATTATTTATAAGGATAAGAATAAGAATTATTATATGTTATTAGCATTCGCTAACGCATCACTTACGTAAAGGAATGTATTGGATGACACGTGTCATAATGATTTTGACATATCTTACCTTACGTTAGCGAAGCGTTATCAATGGTTAAAGACTGCTTGGTTAACTGTTGTCAAATCTGACAGTTAACACCTCGGTCGAGTTATTGGCTGCCGAAAAAGGCCGAACAACGTTGAGAATCACTGACTGAAATTTATGTTGAGAGTGTTTCGTAGTCTCCACGAGCGCGTAGGTTTGTTGATATCGTAAAAAATATAATAAATGATTTATATTTTATCTAACCGTTAAAACTTTCCGAGTTTGCGTTAGACGCCCATTGGTAAAAAATATAGCTTTCTATGAGCACTGTCCAAGTTTTATAAAATATGGTGTATGTATGTGAAATTAATAAAGCAATATTTGTGAAGTGAAAACTTCAGTACTATATCTCTCTCGGGGCCTTAGTCGACTTGAGCCGACTTAACCCAAACGAGTATTACAAAGCGGAGCGTGACGAGTCAGTCGAATTCACTACATATACAATAAAGTGCTCAGCGTGCTTAAAAAAGTATTCACTTCAAATATGATTACAAATATATATAAATACTAATATAAAAACGTTGTATACGTGATATCTATATGTGATTTTTTTGTGTCAGGCTAATGCGTGTCAGAGTGCCTTGCTTTAATGTTACACTCATGTTCGGGAATCAGTTATTGAACATCTAGTAATATAGCTATTTCTACCTTATTAGAATCGAATCGATAATGACTCAGTTGGTAGTATGTACGGACGCTGCGACACTGGACGTGAGTTTTAATCCACCTGCATAGAGCCTGAGTTTTTGGTGACGGAAAACATCGTGAAGGAACCATAGCATAGTGGTAAGAGCTTTTTCTAAATGCACATTTAGCTAGCTGTCACCCTCAAGTTGTAAATCTGCCGCCAAATATGTACCTATATTTGTTTTCCGGCAACTGCACTTGAGAGCTAGTTCTTCCACTAGGCTTAATATTTTTAACATCTTGATCTACATTGTCACTTAATATCAGATGAGATGAGATCAGGTGCCTACAAGGTTGCAGCGACTTACTTCAAGCACAGTGCCGTTGTATCACCAAAATACTTATATTACTTTTTTTTTTCATTGACCACTAATGTAATGAACGTATATCAAAGTTTCTGACATGATACCCCTTGGGAATTCGATCCATTACGCGACTGGTTGGAGTTTTTAATTTTTTTGAATAAATATTTATAAATTAACTAGCTGACCTGGCAGACCTTATTCTGCTTTGTCGAGTGGTCGATCACATCGACTACAGCGACATCTATCGCGTTATGATCACTCATCTAGGCAAAAGTATCGTGTCTCTCAAATTGGATCAAACTGTACACAGGTGCAAAATTCGATAAAAATCGGCTCAGTAGCTTAGGAGTTCTTCGCAGACTAACAACGTGACACGAAATTAGTATATATAAAGAAATAAAGAAATATTTATAAATTAATTATATTCATAATACCGCCGTCACTCATAACTCGGTCCGTTGGACGTTTCTGAAGCTGGAATCGAGTTATTTAAATTAGTATCCGGAAAGTCGACATGTGGACGTCATGTATGATCGGGGGGCATCTGCATCGTCTTTCAATGGTCATCTATATAACCTGGTGACATGTGTTAGATAAAATATACGATAACCTACGTATCTGAATAACACTCACTCAATGTGGCTTGAAATTTATACAGGGATCCAGTCTGTTGTCAATTTTATAGTTTAGTAGTTGTGTTCGCGTCTTCGCCTGGAAATAAAAATTATTGAATTATTTTGGCCCATTTTTGTAACTTGCTTCAATATACGTTTACTTATTTTGGTAGTAGCGTGTTGTTAAATAGTCTCAAGCCTTTCTTAATAATTGCTCTATCAAATATGCATTGGTTTTTAAATCCAACTGGTAGTTCTTAAGATTAGCACGTTCAAACAAACATACAACTTTTCTGCTTAACAACCGCGACAAAAGCTTAGTCTGCGTCGAGTTGCCGATTAACGACTGTGCATCAGTCCAAATTTCGCTTACAACAAACCTTTTATATCTGTTTCTTGAACAAAAAAGAACACAGTTTCGATAAAAACTTTTTTGGTTTTGTTTATAGCTTTTAGGTACCTTACAAAATAATATCAGGACATTTTATCTAAATTACATTTTTATAAATTAAATAAAAATTATTTTGCAATTGTAAAAACGGAGTCAGCATACTATTAGGGCTAAGTTTGAATTGACTTGACTTTGACTAAACTGTTTACGTATTCAGAATTTATAATATGAAAAAGAATGATTATGTGGGTGTCTTAGAATACAAATAATAAAATAAATAAATATAAATCCTATTGAGTTAGCAAAAAGAGTATTCAATAAATTATACTTTGATCGTGTGTGTAATTTTTCTCTATATCTAAAATATCTGTAGCCAAATACCTATAGGTGTGTTACAGCAATTATTGATAGCCACTTCCTTTAGCTTAGCAAGCCCAACATCTTGGGCCACATTGTTTAATAACACAAGTGAGATGCAACTAAACCTAGAATGAATTTAAAACAGGCTGACAGATTTTGAAAGGTTAAGCCATCGATGTAGGATTTTTATACTACCGATATTACTTTCTGGCCTAGTCTAAATACACATGCTCGCAGTCTCTACTCGTAATTGAAAAAGACGGAAGTAGAAGGACTTTTATGCCGTATGGCCTTTATTGATTTGTGTGGTCCGCATCTTATTCATCCAGCCGTCTAGTAATTTCTGTTATCTAATATTATAATAATAATGGTACCATAGGTTACTGGCCTAGGATCAGTCCTACTGTAGTCTGCACCCGTGCGTGTGACAATGACAATGAAATGTGGGCCGAACCGGTGTTACGAGTTACGATAGAAGACAAACAGGCGGGCACACGGTCTGCCTATTGTTTGAGATCGGTGCTTCGTTCCATACCGTCTTTAGGTTACTATACTGGACTGGCGACCGAATGTTATTGTATGATTTATTTCTGATTACACTGTAGTGTACTGGTGTAGTGGTTCACACCATTTTTATTTAATTTGCATTGAATTATCAGATTTTACGTACGGCTTTGCTCGTATTATTATTGATTTTTTCAAATAAATCGGAAGACGCAATATAAAGTTTCTTACATAGTTTATTCTTCTCTTTACCCCATTTCCAATAAATTTTTCGCGTGAAGAATCCCTATCACTGTCTTCAGGTTACCATCTATCGTTATACCAAAATCAATCACAATCGATTAAGCGGTTTAGGCGTGAAAGCAAAACAAACTAACAAATTCACTTTGATAGCTCAGTGGTAGCGTGTACGGCTGCTGCGTCATAGGACGTGAGTTCTAATTCTTACAATGAGCTTGAGCTTTCGGTGAAGGAAAACATCGTAATGAAACCACAAGTATATAAGTACATTGTAACTAAACTAACGTGCCTCAAAATTGTTCTACTGTCTTGCAAAGCTTTTAACATGATGTTTTCTTTCACTTAAAGCTCGGGGTCATAATAGAATTCGAATCTACATACATAGAGTCGGTGTCCAAATATGCCTTTAGTGACGCAACATCCCTTCACCACTGTTATCATTGATTGATTGATTGATTTGATCTTTTCATTTAGACATGTGGTAAAAATTATGTCATTATTAAAATATTGTAACACGGAATAGTTTATATGTTTAATCTTGACATTTTACATTTCTAGAAAGAACAATCACTGAGGAAGGCTTTAGGGTATTAAAAATCACTCAACAAAAAATAGGAACAAATCTTTATTAATGCAAGTTACAAAAACAGACAAAATTATTAAATAATATTTTAATTCCATGCTAACTAAATCGCGGATAAAGCTAGTTATTAATATTATAAAACGGAAAAATTTGTTTGTTTGACCGCGCTATTCTTAGTAACTACCAGTCGGATTTCAAAATATATTTTTGTATTTGCCAGAGAAAGCATCGAGGAAGGCTTTGGACTATTTAATACCACGCTACCATATATAGGAGCAAAGTTGTATTGAAAAAAGTTAATAAAACGGTCAAAATTTATTTAATAACAATGTCGCAGGCACACCTTGCATAAAATAAAATGTACTGAAATATTAACTATGCCAAGTTACTGGATCGATGCGAACGCTCCTCCGTTCGTTACTCGTAGCGTAAATTTAATATCCTTCGAGCCATTGTGTTGGATAACGTTACAGTATTATATTTTTATGTTCGATGTGATTTCATGTTTGATAAGCATAATGACTCCTGCTTTTACAGTTTGTCAGTCGCAGGTGGCTTTATATCACTGCAGTTATATATAGAGAGACGTTTGTTATGAATTCCGTATAGCTTATGGCAACTTTGTTTTTAACTTAGAAATGTACTTCGGAAATTCTCAGCTGTATGAAACGATGAATGTCGGTATCAAACGCCAAATATTAAACAACAAATTGGAAATGATATCACTTACATTGTTTTTGAAAAATATTGTATTCTTAAGAGAAGTCATCGATATTTATGTATTGTGTATAAATTTTTTATATATATTTAAAATACATTGAAAAACTTTAAATAGTAGACATTATTTATTGGTAAGAAATAGATATCACCTTTTACAGATGTAATTATTCTTACTATTATTATTAATGTGAATGTAAGTTTGTCTGTTACGCTTTCACGCGTAAACTACTTAACCGATCATACTTGTACACATATTCTTGGAAGTATTTGAACTAACATAGAATACTTCTTAATGAAAAAAAAAATACGAAAGATAAAAAAATTGTTTGTTTATTGAGGAAAGGTACAAAAACTGTTAAAACTGGTTAAATAAATTTTAGCTCCACGCGAACGAAGTTGCGGGCACAGTTAGTATATAAATATTTATTAGAAACATTTGATAATAATGTTAGCAGTTATAATGTGATCAACGATGTTTTACATTCTGATTGATTTGTGTAATAACTCTAAGCTACGTTAGTAAAGAATATTCATAATAGATGGCACGTTTTACATGTTAATATTTCTATTGCAAATATACTTTATATAAAACCATTTTTTTTTAACTGATAAATTTATTTTAAGTTATTTGTCCATATTCTCTTAATAGCAAAGAGTTTAAGCTTCATAATGAAGATTGAATAAACAATGTTCACGATAAGTTAAAGGAGATATAGTATTGTCATAGGGTTTGATAAAACCAATTTTAACATAAAAAGCTCTTAGTATGAGGAACTCAGAAACTATATATAAGAGATAGAAAAATCTGTTTAAAAATTAATCGATTTTAAAAATAAGAAAAGACGCATATATATATATATATATATATATATATATATGCAAAAAACGTGTACTGAAGTCTTGAAGGGATGGTAAAATATAGATAAACAAATTTAACAAACATGACAAGCCTGTGTAATTAAGAAACAATATTGTGTTAAATTATTTTATTTTTAAATATTCACATTGTCAGTCTTTTGATTAGACACAGTCGAATACTGCTGGAATTTTTCGTACATCGAATGCAACAAATATTATGCGTGGGTTTCTCTACATAACTTTCCTTTTAATATTAAACCTTATATCAGTAAATATCCATAAGCCTTTTTACGCGTTTCTGCGACAAACAATGTTCTCAAAACCCGCCTCAAGAAGTTTCACTTTAAAGGTCCACATCACGAATCCAATCTACGTTGACGCATTTACATATGACTAGTTCATACCAGGACATATCTAGACAAAGTAGTAACTAATGTAATTTATCTAGCTCTATATAAAACAATACACAAAATGAGCACACACCATCCGGTCCAAATAGTAAATATAAATAGACCGCACAAGGAATTAATAACACTGGATAACCAATTGGATATGCGAAAGCATAAAAGTACGCGCTGACCTGGTTAACGCGATGCAATTAGTAGACATTCAATACTCGAATCCGAGCTCTAGTGGTTAGGGTGTCTGGAGACGATGGAGCTCGTGGTTTTTACTTTTACTATTTTGGTCTTATTGTAATTCAACAAGACTTTCGTTTCCCGAGATTAATACGTGTTTTATTCTTTTAGTATGCGAATATATTTTTTCAAATACTGAGTATTAGCTGACCCGAAAGTCATTGTCCAGTCTTAATTATGAAAATTAAATTCTGATCGGTATAATAAATTAAAAAGCATTCAAAAACATAGTGTTTATTATTGTAATGCTCTATGACAACTGACTATTGCGTAAAATTTAATGTTTTCGTTAGGTTTTTATAATGTTCCGCTCCACTTCCCTAATTTTTCCTTCAATAAGAACCTTCTCCCGACATTAATTAACACAAAACAAAATTAGCGAAATTGTTCCATCCCTTCACTCGTGATGCGATGACCAAAAGAAATGTAGATTCATTTTTATATATATAGATGAAGTACTTGGAACTATCGCAGGTGTATGCTTGGGGTACAGGGTAGAAATTTTCGTAGAACTACGTTTTCGGTTAAATTTTACTACCCTTATAGAACCATGGGACGATTATATATATGTACTATTTGGAGCACAACACTGATATAATAATTAAATATATTTATAAGTAAGGATTATTTTTAAAATGGCGTAAAATTTCTGACCTCCTTTATTAGTCTCCCTGCAACTGTGTGTTATATAAAAAAATGTCTGTATGAATTAAGTCTATACTTGAGCTTATTGCCCAGTTGTTATACGGACACCGCGTTAATGGATGTGAATTCGAATCCATCTACAATGAGCTTGAGATTTCGGTGAAAGAAAACATCATGATGAAACCATAGCATGGTGGTAAGCCTTTTTATAATGTCCGCCTGGCTAGTTACTAGCCTCATGTTGAAGATCTGTCGCTAAATATGCAGAGATGTGTTCCCGCTGTCGCTCTTGAGAGCCAGTTCTTCTACAGGTTTAGCGTTTTCACCATCTTGGGCCTCACCGTCATTCAAATCAGGTGAAATTGTAGCGATAACGCTATCCCTATAAACTATTTAAAAGGGGGCATAATTGGTACTAAAAACATTTTTATCTTGATACTTTTGTTCATAAAATAAACGAACTGACCTCTGTAATCTAGGCACGGGCTCAGCAACCGCAATCAGCGATTTTACACCGAGATACAAGGCGCGTGTGCGACGAATAGAAAGTTGATAGTGTGATAAACAAAGGCACGAACTGTTTACCTTATTCAGTACATCTGGATCCGATATGGCAGGGAATGATACTGAGCCGGGACCGCCCACTACGTAATCGAGCCTTAAGCACACAACAGAGGAAGCTATAATATACATTAATATAGTAAGCTACATATTGCTTTATAGCAAGCTGCCACAGACGGCGGGTATGCTATAATATACATTAATATAGTAAGCTACATATTGCTTTATAGCAAGCTGCCACAGACGGCGGGTATGCTATAATATATATATCTTTGCACTCGTCAGTTCTGGGGCCGTCGTTGCATGAGCACGTATTTGTGTTATATTCTTAATAAAGGTGTTCCAATTTTAGATATCGTATAATGGATCTAACTAATTATGCACAGCGCACACAAATGACGGCCGAAAAATTACAGCCTGTTGTTCTTGAAATATATCAAAATATACGTTAATATGTCTTACTATACCAAAATATGACGTGCTATATCTGTCGACATATTTTACTGACGTAACAAAAATATAAGTTAAAGCTGCCTCGGTAGCCACTCGCCGATTACTATAGAAAATATACCGTAATATACTTTACTATCATTTATATTAAAATATATTATAGTTCCGTCTGTTGTGGGCTTTATTGAAGTGTATAATCAGCTTTCTAAAGGCTTTTCTTATTGTGTTTGAATACAATCACACGTAGTATTTAGTGATGATACGGTAAGGTTAACAAAGGAAACCTAATTGCCCTTTAAATATAGCTGCAGGGTTCATACGCGGATCTTAACAATGAAGATTCTGCTTATGATGGTTTCTGGTAGTTATAGAAAATGCTACTGTCGCCGATAATGTTTTAATTACATTGTTTTACTTAATATCAATTTTGCTCGCATTGTAAGCTCTGATTACTTCACAAGTTGGTAAAAGAGTAAAAAGAAAAAAACTCCGGCAATATTAACAAATGTTTTATTTTATAAATGTAAAATCCCTACTAATATTATAAATGTGAATGTAAGTTTGCTTGCTTTCACGCTGAACTATTTAACTGATCATCGTGAAACTTTGTACACATATTCATGGAGCTATTATAAGTAACATAAGATACTGTTTATTATTATTTTTATTTTGTACAAAAGTTAAAAGATCTTATTTAATGGCTTCAATGCGAACGAAACCGCGGGTAAACGCTAGTATTATATATGCGAAAGTGAGTTTGGTTGTTTGTTATGCTTTCACGTCTAAATCGATTGTGATAAATTTTGGTATAGAAACAAATGCGACCTTGGAAATGGTGATAGGCTAAAGCTTCCTAGAAGCGGGGTAAGGAGAGGAATAAACTTTGTATGAAAAATTTTACTGCGTCATTCGATTTGACAAAATCAATATTAATGCGAGCAAATCCGCGGGTAAAATGTAGTAAAACATACATTTTAGTTTTTCTGCATGCCTTATCCATGTAAAAGATTTAAGTATGCCGACTCTCTGATTCACCCGTGCGTTAAAATAAATTCAGAAATTTTGTCGTTATATATTCATATATAAGTACGTCTAAGGTTATCAGTACGTATATGTCCTAAATGCGAGGACCAATGCGTAATTAATTTTTGGTATTTGTTGGAGTTATGAACATATTATAATTGCCCGAACTGGCAATTCAACATCTACATAAAAAAAGTGCTCAACGAGCCTAAAGAAGTTATCACTTAAAAAATAGATTTGAATAGCATTTTTTGGTTATACTATCTAATCATTTACGAAGTTAAAATCGTCACAAATAGTTATTCAATGATCCGAAGAAACTTTTTAAGTTACACAGGTCCAAAACGGCGAGAAAGCTTTTTCATACTCTAATTCCTTAAAGTTCTTTCTATTATATTAATTGAATGTTATTGAGACTCGTCGTAACTCATTGGAGCATGACATTATTTAGAAGAAATTGTTGAAATATCTGTGTATTCGGTCTATCGGTATTTTATTAAAAAGCCGGTATTGTTTAGAGCTGCCGGTATTTAGGCAGGTTCGCATCTCTAGTCCGCGCATCATTTGTGATTCGTAAAGGTTATTTCTCACCGCAGTGGCATCATTGTTAGAATTTTGTAACGTTGCGGTCAGCAAAAGTAATGTGTCGACTTCGCAAATTGACTATTGTATTTTGCAACTATCCATAGAATATTATTTTGTATTATATAGGTTTAGCGTTTAACCATAATCACACCTAACACTAAGAGTGACGTAGCCACTATTAGAAATATACTACGCCTAGACTTTGTTTCTGAGCAAACTAATGCGTAATGAGGTTTTTGACAGCTTTCCCAGGTTTTGAGTAAGACTCTCGCAAGGTTGCTGGAAAATACCCATTAAAGTACTAGTGCTACAGTCGTGTTGCTTTTTCCATTAATTAAAACACCGCATCGCTTTTCACATTCAGTGATAATTTATTTCTCTGTGAATAAACACTTAGATCTATTAACTTTCATGATGATCAGTAAAACAATTTGTACACCATTCGTCTATACATATAATATCACTGTTATAAATACCTTTATAATTCTTTCTTACAGGGATATCTGCACATCTGGCGGCGGGACTCTACATTCTCCGACGAGGAATTGACAGAACTCTTCAATAATATTGAACATATCTACAGTTTTAACAGGTGAGTGAGTTTTCTCTTCCGTTTAATAGCGAGGCGACGATAGCCCAGCAGTAGCGTGTACGAAGGCCGCGTCACGGAACGTAAGTTCGAATCCAGCTACCTACAATAAGCTAGAGCTTTGTTTTATTTTTATCCTTATATTTATAATGTTATATACTATGTAATCCACTTTTAATACAGTCATAAAAACTACTATTTTGATGAATTTGGTTTGCTACTGTATATTTATTCTTTATCTTAATTGTAGGAAAATAGAATTTTGCATTTTGAATTATATTACCATTTCTGAATTTTAGAGAGATGTATCACTCTATGTCTCTTCATTGAACTTAAGGTATAAAGCCTATTGCGGTCTAGGGTTTGGTGTTTTAGCGAAATCTTTATTTATTAGTGTAGTATTTTATTTTTATTTATTGGGGTATGTATTTGGACCTATATTGTATTAAATTGTTGGAATTTTATCTGATATAGATAGGACAAGAGATATTAATTATAAATAATTTTAATTTGACACAAATAACTAGGCACAAATAACCATGTTGTCCTTACGATGTTTTCCTTCACCGAAAGCTCAAGCTCATTGTAAGTAGTTGGATTCGAACTCATGACTCTTGATGCAACCCACTACTGAGCTGTCATCGCTTCAACTAACATTTGACACGACAATCTTGTATATAAGAAGAATATATATCACATCTTGTTAGAGTTATATTGAAAGATTTGAAATATATTACGAATATCTATTGAAACAAAATATCGATACTGGCAAATGATTCTGCAGTGCAAAAATAATAATAATAAGAAGATATATGATAATGTCTTACAGATACTCATTTTTATTAATTGAGATTGCAGGTTTTTATATAATTATTAAAAAGTGCAATTAATCTTGAATGATAAATTTTATGCGACTGTACTGAAGAACCATGATGAATGTATGGCCCATAAACGGTATATTATGATACCTTACAAACGTACCCCGAGGTGTGGGACAGGCAATTAAGTGTGAAATTACACGCCGGGCCGGATTCCTATGTTGCAACGTTTCCCAAATGCAATGTGGATGCGGCACGTTGTTTATGAGGGCAGAATATGTAATTTCCTTTACTATCCATACTATTATATTAAATGCGAAAGTGAATATGTTTGTTACGCTTTCACGCGTAAACTGCTGAATCGATTGTGATGTATTTTGGTACAGAGATAGATGGGACCGTGGAGACAATGACAGGCTACTTTTGCTTGCTAAAACCTTATTGGAAGAGGGATAAACTTTAAATGAAACTTTTTATTGCGTCGTCCAGTTTGGTTGAATAAATCAATATTAACGCGAGCGAAGCGCACGTAATAACCATTATACCATAATTTATTTTACTGTACTTTATCATTTGAATTATCAATAAGATAGAAACAAAAAAAACACCGTGTGTGTTTAAGACCGCTGGACAGAAGTGGAACATCACTATATATCTTCAGATCCCTAGTCACCTAAAGCCGGCTTCATCCGCACGAGCGTCACAGAAGATGGTTGCCAACGGGAATATTAAAGCTCTCCCTTAAGAAGTTCCACTTAAAAATTAGATACGTGATCAGTGTGTATGACTTCGCGTCAATGGAGACGTGTGTTCGGATCCATCTACAATGAGCTTGAGCTTTCGGTAAAGGAATATATCGTGAGGAAACCATTGCATGGTGGTAGGGCTTTTTCTAATGCCTAAACTAATTTTTCTAGCTGACACTCTCAAGTTGAAAATCTGCCGCCAAATACCAATAGCTGTATTCCGGCAGTTGCACTTAAAAGCCAGTTTCTTCACAAGTTTAGCGTGTCTACCAACTTGGGCTGTATCGCCACTTAAGATCACTTGGGATTATGGCCATAACGCCTTTGCTACTGTATATTTATTCTTTATCTTAATTGTAGGAAAATAGAATTTTGCATTTTGAATTATATTACCATTTCTGAATTTTAGAGAGATGTATCACTCTATGTCTCTTCATTGAACTTAAGGTATAAAGCCTATTGCGGTCTAGGGTTTGGTGTTTTAGCGAAATCTTTATTTATTAGTGTAGTATTTTATTTTTATTTATTGGGGTATGTATTTGGACCTATATTGTATTAAATTGTTGGAATTTTATCTGATATAGATAGGACAAGAGATATTAATTATAAATAATTTTAATTTGACACAAATAACTAGGCACAAATAACCATGTTGTCCTTACGATGTTTTCCTTCACCGAAAGCTCAAGCTCATTGTAAGTAGTTGGATTCGAACTCATGACTCTTGATGCAACCCACTACTGAGCTGTCATCGCTTCAACTAACATTTGACACGACAATCTTGTATATAAGAAGAATATATATCACATCTTGTTAGAGTTATATTGAAAGATTTGAAATATATTACGAATATCTATTGAAACAAAATATCGATACTGGCAAATGATTCTGCAGTGCAAAAATAATAATAATAAGAAGATATATGATAATGTCTTACAGATACTCATTTTTATTAATTGAGATTGCAGGTTTTTATATAATTATTAAAAAGTGCAATTAATCTTGAATGATAAATTTTATGCGACTGTACTGAAGAACCATGATGAATGTATGGCCCATAAACGGTATATTATGATACCTTACAAACGTACCCCGAGGTGTGGGACAGGCAATTAAGTGTGAAATTACACGCCGGGCCGGATTCCTATGTTGCAACGTTTCCCAAATGCAATGTGGATGCGGCACGTTGTTTATGAGGGCAGAATATGTAATTTCCTTTACTATCCATACTATTATATTAAATGCGAAAGTGAATATGTTTGTTACGCTTTCACGCGTAAACTGCTGAATCGATTGTGATGTATTTTGGTACAGAGATAGATGGGACCGTGGAGACAATGACAGGCTACTTTTGCTTGCTAAAACCTTATTGGAAGAGGGATAAACTTTAAATGAAACTTTTTATTGCGTCGTCCAGTTTGGTTGAATAAATCAATATTAACGCGAGCGAAGCGCACGTAATAACCATTATACCATAATTTATTTTACTGTACTTTATCATTTGAATTATCAATAAGATAGAAACAAAAAAAACACCGTGTGTGTTTAAGACCGCTGGACAGAAGTGGAACATCACTATATATCTTCAGATCCCTAGTCACCTAAAGCCGGCTTCATCCGCACGAGCGTCACAGAAGATGGTTGCCAACGGGAATATTAAAGCTCTCCCTTAAGAAGTTCCACTTAAAAATTAGATACGTGATCAGTGTGTATGACTTCGCGTCAATGGAGACGTGTGTTCGGATCCATCTACAATGAGCTTGAGCTTTCGGTAAAGGAATATATCGCGAGGAAACCATTGCATGGTGGTAGGGCTTTTTCTAATGCCTAAACTAATTTTTCTAGCTGACACTCTCAAGTTGAAAATCTGCCGCCAAATACCAATAGCTGTATTCCGGCAGTTGCACTTAAAAGCCAGTTTCTTCACAAGTTTAGCGTGTCTACCAACTTGGGCTGTATCGCCACTTAAGATCACTTGGGATTATGGCCATAACGCTAAACTTTAAGTATAAAAAAAATGTGTCAGATTAGAACCCAAGAGCTGGAAATTTCATTTAGCAAATAAGACACAGCAGTTTTTGGTTATATGTATAATCTGTGAGTAAATAATTGTGTAGAATATTATAAAACTGAAGTTTGTTTAAACGCACTAATCTTAGGAACTATAAGCCTGATGTCACAATTTTTTTTGTATTTGGTGGCGCAATAACTATGAAAGGCTTTAAGCTATTTGGCATCACGCTACCACTAATAGGAGCAAAGCTGTATTGAAAAAAGTAAAAAAAACAAGACAAAATTGATAAATATTTTTAGTTTCCCGCGAAGGAAGTCGCGTGCAGTTATTTTATTATAATATAATAATGCCACCCCATACATTTTTCGTTTTCTTTTACGCTAACCATTATAGGCAAAGACAACTTACATGATAATACATTAAATTCCCGCTTCTCAGGCCAGAAAGATTCCCAGTGAAGCATATGGATCTATATTTCACAACACGTATAGGTTACACTGGAATATTTATGTAAATATGACACATAATGATTGTTTATGGTGTCAAATTCAGGTCATGCAGCGGGTTGTTCTCTCCAAACGCCCACGATACGATCGTAATTGAATCAGTCACAAAACACATTATTATAAATTTAGTTATATAGAAAGCGTCATAGTAAATCGACCGCACGAACCAGATCATATTACACGACCCATTTAACTATATACCTACAACTCGTTTCATATTACTATTACGTATGCTAGAAGTGATTTAATTGTGTTCAATGCTATTTTTACCTAAATATGTTGGAACTCTACATGGTATTGTACGTAGATAAATCTATACACCTAGTGTAGTGTTTAAACAATTGCTAACGTAAAAAGAAGTGCCTCCTTTAGATACGTCGGTTTATGTTATAACATGCTTGCTTTCCCGATATCCGGAGAAGCAAGACTGATTTATAGGCTGGCTTATTATCGATTGTGAAAATACATACGTTGAACTTTATCATTGGGGTGAAATGGTCAATTTGTGACAGAACCTCAAGTACAAATAGAGAGAGAAAAGTAATGTATGTGATGATGATACATGACAAGGTGACTTTGACATTCCATATCGTCTGACATCTCATAAATTTTATCTTATCGACTTTCGACCGAAGCACTCGTGTACCCACCAAGTGCTCCGCCTCACGGAGCATATTCTCTCAAATTTCACGGAGCCACGCCGTCCTAGGCGCACGCTTGCTGTATTTTTCGACATAGTCAAAGCTTTCGATAAGGTCTGGCACGAAGGCCTCATATTTAAACTCAATCTCTTTCAAGTCCCGGACAGACTAGACCGCATAATCCTCGCTTACCTATCAGACCGTACCTTCTGCTATAAAGCGGACGGAACTCTATCCTCACCACATTTAATAAGATCAGGAGTCCCGCAAGGTTCTATCCTAGCGCCTTGCCTCATCAACCTGTTTGTTAGTGACATCCCCGAATTCCCTGACGCCGCAGTAGGCTCTTACGCAGACGACACGGTCATCTTCAGCTCAGGCAGGAATCGGATTCACTTATACTACCGCGTCCAAAGGGCTGTGTCTACGTTCGGGTCCTGGTGCCTCAAATGGCACATAGGAATAAACCCAGACAAAAGCGCGGTTATTATGTTTGATCCTCACGCGAGGAAGAATATAAAAAGAACAATACATCTTTTTGGTGTCAATATCCCCTGGGCTAACCAAACTAAATACCTTGGTGTAGTTTTAGATAAACATCTCACCTTTAACAAACATATAGATTATGTACAGAAAAAAGCCACCACAGCTATGGCTCTACTACGCAATCTAACCTCCTCTAAGAGCAAAATGTCACTCAAACATAAGCTCACAATATACAAAGTATGCATCCGTCCCATAGTTACCTACAGTTGCCCCGTATTCGCTCACGCTTCGCACACCACCCTTCGCAAACTATAAGTTCTGCAAAATAGATTCATGCGTATAGCCGTCCAAGCCTCTCCGTACGTCCGTAATGTAGATCTCCATAAAGATATGGATATTCCGTCCATATATGCATATATCAAAGACCTCACAAAGCAATTCTTCGAAAAAGCCGAAGTTCATCCCAACCCCAAAATAGTACACGCAGTGAGCTACAATGCTAATCCGCACGCTAAAGGTTTCGCGCGACGGCCACGTAATTGCTTCACTGATCCCGTCGATAAAATAACGAGATTGAACGCACTTCTTCCTACCGTCTCCACCAATCGTATGTGTCTGCGTACACGCCCGCGTAACCGCCGCTCTCGCCGCCGAGGCCGAGCGGATAATTTCGCTCCCGCACACCCGCCGCGGCCTCCCTCTGCAGACGCTTGAGCCTAGGTTCGATCCTCCGGATAGGAGCCCTCAAGTGACTCTGCTCGCGCGATACAGTGACACTCTACATCAGTGAACGTACATCATCACACCGCATACCATCCATGCACACCTACACGTTAAGTACACGGTTCTGTAAGGGACTACCCCCACGATCCTTGTTTGTTTTTCCGGCAGCAGCCCAAGCCAAGGTTCGGCCATTCTGGCACCCTTGCGCTCGCTGCCTCGGAGCTGAGTGCCCTCAGCACTCGCCCCAAAAAAGTTCTGTGAAGCTGTCAAAGCCCTTACGGCTTACAGCGTATGTCAATTAAAAAAAATATATATCTTTATTTTTTTTTCATACGTTATCAATCGTTCAAAAGCAACATAACTGGGATCACTGTCATTGAGATGAGCGGAAGTTTTAATACAGTCCAAATTATTTGCATTTGATTTTTATGAAATAGTCGATGTTAAAATTTGACGTTGTATATCTACAATTGTCTTTATTTACTTCTGTTAAAACGATAACAGTCGCACTAGGTACAGAGTCCTAGGTCGCGGGGAAAATTATAAACCTATATTTTCGAACATTAGGTGCACTCAGACTTTAAAATATCATATGTGATTTGAACCGACACTACTCAGACCGAATTAAACGATAAAGCCAGCTGTGCAATCAAATTTTCCAATAACACCCACTTTCTATCACAATTATTGTTATCTATACAAATAAATAAAGTTTAAGTGTCTCTTTGTAATGCATAGTAACAGCTTTTTACTAAATTCATATGTAAGTATATACTGTACTTATATTTACAAAAACATTTTTAAAAATTTTGTCTTTCTATTTCTTTCGGTTCATCTCAGTAACGGCTAGACCAAAATAGGTTCAAGAGGAAGAAATTCAAAGATTTGTAATGTGATACCGTAACAAACATATTTTTCTAAGCTTACATTGCAAACGTTGACTAAACCTTACGAAGTAGATCAAAGTAATGTAACACAACATTGTATTTCTTTTTAAAGATCGATAGAAAAGTCTGCCATGGTATAAAACAACAGTGTATAGGATCCTGAGGATAACCCACAATAACCATTATTATATTTTACATATTACAAAAAAATAATGTTTTATTAACCAAGCTATGTTAAACAATACAGTATTATTCCTTATTCAATTAAGTACATTGGATGCATTGTGAATTTCATGTAGATTAAAAGTGCAATTTACAGGATATTATTAAAATGAATATCTTAGAAAAACGGCTAACTGGCTCTACATCCGTCACTCCATACTGCCCCACATTAGTGCAAAGATCGAAAGATAGATAGAGAAAGAGAAAGATCTGATTAGTACATAAAAGAAATGAAGAATGTAAAATATATAACATATAGATTCTAATGAATTGAAGTAGGAAGGTTAGAACAGGGTTTGTAGGTGATACGAAGTTTACCGGGTCAGCTAGTATAGCAATACGTTTTTTTGTAGTAGCCGTGAAGTTATACGAAACCTTATCGAATTACAAAAATAATGCAACTTCCGTAACCTCTCTAGAGTGTGTGTGTTAAGTAATCAAGTCGCGCTTTCTAATAACAAAACTGAAGCGGCACTATGCGATACTAAATTCCAGGAACTATAAATTGTTGTGTAAATAACAAAAAACGAAATTAGGTACGAGTTTCCTTTGTGCGGTCACGTATTCTGTTCCCGACTCTGCGCGGTTTGCTCGTAAAACTGAAAACAATGGTGCCTCTCTCATCTTAATTTTATTTTGTTCCCATCCGAGGTCACTCCTTGAACTCTAGGCTTGGTATACGCTTTCAGTTGTATAGTTATGCGATTTGACCACATTAATCTATACTAATATTAGAGAGAGGAAACATTTGTATTTTTGTTTGTAACGAATAAACTCAAGAACTACTGGACCGATTTCAAAAATTCTTTCACCGTTAGAATGCTATATTAGCCCTGAGTAACATACACTATATAGCAGTTTTTTTAATGAATATGATTAAATAAAATTTTAGTTCCACGCGAACGGAGTCACAGGCACGCCTAGTACTATTAAAAAGTGGTGCTTTAAGAGGATTCGAGAAGTGAATGTGGTTCGGTCTTTTAATACTGATTTTCGATGTTATTCATTCACGGCTAGTCTTAGATAGGTACAGTCGACGCGGTGATTGCCAAGCACGGATCTGTGTCACCCCAGAAAGGCGAAAAATGCATTTCCCCACGTAAAAAAAAGGATAGGTACAGTCCAGTCATTATGTCTTCACCGGATATCACGGTACAACCCTTTAGAATAGTAGATTAGTTCATGTTTTGAACCCGCGTTGTACGTAAGTAGGTTTTGACGCTTAGGATTCTTTTATAGTCAAGGTTTAGTGTTATTGCCATAATCTCACTTGATCTTAAGTGACGATACGACACAAATTGGTAGACATGTTAAACCTGTGGAGGAACTGGCTCTCAAGTGCAACTGCCGGAACATACCTATTGGTATTAGGCGGTAAATCTTCAAATTAAGAGTAGTAGTTAGTCAGGCGGGCATTAGAGAAAGCCCTATCACCATGCTATGGTTGCCTTACGATGTTTTGCTTCACGGAAAGCTCTAGTTCCTTGTAGGTAGATTCGAATCCACGTCCTTTGACGCGGAGTTCAAAAAAAAAAATCTATTCTTAATATATATTTAAAAGAACGGCTTTTACAGGGGGCTTTGCGAAGAACTTAATACCTGCCGCCTCGATGCGACCTGCATCGCTCGTTGCTTCGTCAACAACACATCGGGTTTCTCAGTATACACTTCATACTGTACTGGATATCCCCGCACTATGGAGAGGCTCGCGGCACTCGCTTCCAAACCCCAAAGCGCTAGAGCCTTCAGAGAGAGGCAAACCGAGCTGGGGCATCTATTACCTCTCGCTTCATACCTCTTAAAACCTGTCCAGAGGATACTGAAATACCACTTACTATTGCAGGTAAGCTTATAGATATGTAACAAATCTAATTCTGTTAAGTGAGAAATTCTTCTATATATCTATATAAATTACGTGTATTTCGGAAACGGCTCTAACGCCTTGGATGAAATTTTATATTAAGAAATGTTTTTGGTTTTTTGAATTCATCTATATAGTTGTATTTTTGGTAAAAACGTAGCCTTTAAAAAATATTTTCTATAAAATTTATTAATTAAATTTCTATTTTTAGTATATTTATTGAGATATTCAGTACATAGAGATAGTACATCCATGCAAATATATAAAATCGGGATGTTTAATCAATATGTAATTTATATTTCAATGTAATTTGTAAAACAAACATAAAACAAAATATCGAGCTAAGCTCGGGTCTCAGGTACTATTATGTAATACATGTTACCTTTACCACTAAGTAAAATGAGTTAGCGTATGAACTGACCGATTTTGAGAGACGAAAAGAGTTAAAAAAAATTATACAACTAAGTTAGGAATTAGGCGTACTACACTCTATGCTTCTATGCCGTGTAGGAACACAACGCTTGGTTATTTAGCTGCGATATTCTTTAGAGGATAGCTATGTCACTAGTCTGGATTACTATGTGTAGTCAGGCAAAAATTTATGTGTTTTATATCTCAGAAATATATTAACTTTAACCGGAGTCTCAAATTGTGAGGTTTTTGTAGAATGTGGTGAAGGAATGTGCATCTCGTGAAACGGAGTACGCGTTGTTAAAGATGACAGGCATCGCCCAGCATATCGACGACATGAAGCGTAAACATGAACACGCCGTCCGAGTTCAGGTATGTAACTCCAATTATTCTTAATTTGTAAGGTAGTCTTTGACTCTTGACACTCTCAGAGGCTTTGGGAGTATTTCAGGTGATTAGAAATCTTCATTTATTTACAGTTTAACGCTAAAGTGATTGATAGTAAATACAAAGTCACGTTATGACCATAATAACGAAGTCTCACCTTAATTGACGATATGGCCCAAGTTGACACGCTAAGCCTGTGGAGGGGCTGGCTCTCCGGAACACACCTAAGGGTATTTGGCGGTAGATTTAAACTTAAACCAGGCGGGCATTAAAAAGCCCTACCACCATGCATTCATGGCAGGCAAATATTCTGGCAGCTGAATGTACGATTTTTAAAGCGATGATGGCGCAGTGGGCACTGTACCGTTCGCACTGCCTGATGTCAATAACTTTCTGACCGGTAGTATACTTGGTAATATATACGGACGCCTCTTTAATAGACGTAAGTTCGAATTCTTGCAACAAGCCTGAGCTTTCTGTGAAAGAAAACATCGTCAAGAAACCAAAGCGCGGTGGGAGGGATTTTTCTAATGCCCGCTTGGTTAACAACCACACTCGAGGTGAATATCTGCCGCCAAATAACTGTAGGTGTGTTCTGGTAGTTGCACTTGAGAGCAAGTCTCTTCACTCGGTTTAGCGTGTCTACCATCGCCACTTAATATCAGTTGAGATTGTAGACATAACACCAAACCTATAAACTCTTAAAAAATTATTTGGCTGATCTCGAAATATAATATAACAAAAAAGTTGTGACAAGTTTATTCACCATACATCATGTACCGTAAGTGAAGGTACGGTACGTTTTTGATGTGATCTCAAATGATGAACTGAAAGCCATAGAGAGAGCTGGTTCAGTTTACAGGATTATAGATTTGTCTTACTGGCATAAAATAATTACAAATAGTTTATTTCTTTATATTATTGAGATTTCATTAAAAGTAATATAAAAGGTTCCCTCCTGTACTAAAGCTTTTATAAACATAATTTCAGGAGATCCAATCGCTCTTGTACGGATGGAGTGGCCCGGACCTGACCACATACGGAGAGTTGTGTGCCGAAGGGACATTTAGGTATTTCGAATTTATTTTGTAAAACCAATACTTGGTAAATTAATAATTATAATAGTAAATGATTATTGAAATTGCAATTTTAGTTCGCAATCTGCAGTATTGAACTAATACTATAGGCTAAAACTCATACTTTGTCGTTGCAACTGTATAGATATTAGAATAACTGTAATGATACTGGCATTATGGTAATAAAAACAATTAGTGCCGTGGATCACTGGGTTCGAACCCGATTCGTTTCCTAGTATATTGTTATTGATAAACGTATTATATTATTAACTAACAAATACAAATAAATGAATTACTAGCGTCTGGGAGCGCAATTAAATTAAATGCAGATATATCTAGTAAATTAAAGAAATGGTAGGATATTTCGTATTTAATAGTAAATGGAGTTATGAATATAAACATTTTATTGTACTCATTCAATTTATCTATACTTGACTATTGAATAACTTGATCGGGTATAAAGTGTCACTTAATTTAGTTGAAACTTTTACCAAACGTTACACCTGTAAGGAATGTAAAAAAAGAACTAAGTTATGTAATTTTATACAGTCTTTTAGTTATTTGTGTGATTACAGAGTATTCGGCGCGAAGGCGATGCGGCACGTCTTCCTCTTCGACAAAATGTTACTCGTAACAAAAAACAGAGAGGATGGTATACTTGCGTACAAGTCACATATTATGGTATGCACATTTCTTGGTATTCATAAAATTCAATTTGTCTTACTCATCACCATTCAGTAATCGCTTTACATAACGTTTTAAGTATCCCACTTCTGAATGGATTAAGTAGTTATTGTAGATAGCGTACATTATTCTCCGAGTTCATTCCATATTGATATAATTTATGTCCATACATGATACAAATCTGTTGAGTTCCGTGTTATAGTAATGAATAGTTAACGACGAACTTCATAACACAGTATGTAGCAACAAATACAATTATTTTATATATGATTATATTTGTATGACATAGTTTATTTTTATTGTATATATTATTTGTTTTATGACTTTTACATCTTCTGTCCCTGAGTTTTACTTTTATTTGGAGACGCTCCATCCAAAAGATTTTTAATGTAAGTAGGTCACTTGAAGATGTTCCTAACAATAATTCTACATTGCACATTGCACAAAAATAATAAAAACGATGTGTGCTTAAGCCTACACCACAGAGATGAACACTTCCGAACGAGTAAAGCAGTAATTTACTGGTAATATCTCACACACTCCATTGGTCTAATCGAGCCGACTTTACCCAACCGAGCGTTTCAGCTTAGTCTCATTCAATAGCCCACATTATAAAGTACTCAGCGCGTCTAAATAAGTTTTCAGTTCAATAATTCAATAGGTATTTTTAATGTTTTGCAAAAATAGTTTGGATAATCTAAAAGTGCACGTCTCATAAAATAATTATACATGAATAACATTCATATTAAAAAAGAAGCAATCCGATGTCATTCGAGCTATTAAAAAAGAGATTGTCCCAATGCATTAATTTCTATGGGCGTGATCGTTACACATCTATACACACACACACACATCTGAACGTCTACAAAATTTGGTTTCAATAAGTTGTTTTTTACTATGTAATAAAATAAGTGAATTTAAAAAACATTTAGTGTGATTGTGAGAGTATTTCTCTGGATAATAAAATATTTGCATTACCGTAAAAAAGTAAAAGATTAAAAAAAAATGATTAATGAAGTTTCGAAAATTGCTGGACTTTGTAATGTTGAGAGTAATGCACAGCCTCGATCGCTTCGCGTTAGGAGACGTACAATTTCTACAACTATCGGTAAAAGTTCTACATCAAATTTAAATTCACATCGGCGATGAATTTCAGTGTAACGACATGATGTTGGTGGAGTCGATAGCCGGTGCTCCGCTGTCGTTTCACGTGATCCCGTGGGAGGCGCCGCGGGGCCAGCTCACCTTGCAGGCGCGTTCACAGAGGCACAAGCGAGAGTGGACATTGCTACTCAAAAGAGTAAGTTTATACTTTCACTAAAGCAGATTATGAAGACAAGACAGTTATTCTGTTTAGTAGCTACTGACGAATTTTAGTGATACTCTTTAATTTTTTCAGCTTTACTCAATGTCAACAAATTTTCAATAATTTTTATTGTCGAACTTCAACCAATAAATACAACATATAAAATGCCTTACTTAATGATTTCTTATGTTTACGCGAATATTACCATATTACTAGTAGGACGATTCCTACCTAAGATGATTCGCGACGCTATTAAAATTAAAAATATTCAAATTTCAATAAAGAAGATGGTTGGAAGCTAGCACAAGCCTGGGATCCGATTATACATTTAATTAAATCGGAATCCAAAAGACCAATTGCCAGACCTCAAAACATTGTGAGCTCTTTCTGCGTAGATCGGAACACTATCAATATTAAAAATTAAATGGAAAGTAGACACTATAACATGAACATTTCTGGACAACCAACACCTCAGTCCGCCCCATGACCACGAAGGCTGAAAAGCTTTCGAAACGTCGAGATCAAAATGAATAAATAACCGCGATAAATACCGTTTAAATTTGTTTTATTTCGATGTCTTACTTACACTTTTTTATAGCGTAGTTTTAAAGTAATGGTCGCAATCTCACCTGAAGTTAAATTACGATACCTCAATACGGAGGACATAGTAAGTCTAGTGTAGAGACTGTCTCTCAATTGCAACTGCAGGAACAAACCTATTGGTATTTGGCGTCGGATTCTCAACTCGAGGGTGGTTGCTAGCCAGGCAGACATTAGAGAATGCGCTACCATAATGCTATGGTTCTATCACGATGTTTTTATTCACCGAAAGCTTAGGCTCATTGCAGGGATATCAATTCACGTCTATTGACGTGTCATCCTCACATACTACCAACTGAGCCATCATTACTTGATACTACTTAACTCTAGATAGTTCTTTGGATTTATTAATCGCTATATTTAGTTTTGACTCATATCTGAGACAAAATATAAGAAAAAATGTCACGTTTAGAAACATTTAATTTATGTTTGCTTTTTGTTACTTCCAGGTCATATTGGAAAATTACAATGCAGTAATTCCATCACATGCTCGACAGTTAGTCATGGAATTAGGACAGAACAAAACTGACGGTAGAATTTTTATTCAGAATTCATTAAGCGAGCACTATAATATCAGGAACGTATTTGCTTAATGATTCCTCTTAATTTTTCAGATGATATACTAGCTGAGAAGTCACATAATCTGATAACTCAAGCGTCTATGAGAAAACAACTTTCTGCTCCAGAATATCTAGAGAAACGAAAACTGGAAAGGGAAAGAAGAAAATCTTTTGAAAACGGTATCAGAACACGAATAAACAAAGCCAATAGAAAATGTACAGTAAATAGTTCGATGACTGGAAGAAATCAAGAATGTGATTGTTTACAAGTCTCAGCAGAAAAAGGTACAGATTATACATGTGACTACTGTTATATAGATCTTTGTTCAGATTGCGAAATAGAACTGTCTAAAGATAAAGTCATCGAAAAGTGTTCATGCAGTAGACACGAAGAAAATGATAACAGCGGAGATAAATGCCCTGAATGTGATAGATCACTTCATTATATAGATGCTGGTAGTACAGAGACTATAGAAAAGAAATCAGGTTGCAAATGTTCAGATTTTAAATCTTCCCAAGAAAGTTTCGGTAAAGAATATGCCAACAATCTAAATAAAACTAGGGGCTACCACTCATCTGATAATATTGTCAGTTATGCAGACAACAACAAAAGCAAGGAAGATCTGAGTAACACCAACAACTCTTTGACAAATGTAAGAAATATAACAAAGACATGTTTAAAATGTGAAAAAATTAAAGAGAATATAGTTACTGAATCTATTACTACATTACTCCCGAGAAGATCAAGATGCAATGAATTAGATAAACCAAGAACAGATACTTTAAGGTCTAAATCGAAAGATGATCCTCAACGATCGAGAATATCTAAAATAAGCACTTGGAGAAGAAAGTCTGAACCTGGTTTGCAACAGAATACACCAGGAATAGTGATAAAAAAATCTCATGACAATGATAATGAAAAAAATGAAGTGAGAAACTCTGAAAAACTAGAATTTGAATGTAAAAATTGTGGATCCAACAAAATCACAAGAAAATTGAGAACGAATGATGGAACTATAATATCTGATCCTGAACTAGATAATAGGAGAAAAATTACTTCTACAATGAAACCGAATTTAGAAATAAGAATGTATAACACAAAAAATATACCAAAGAAAATATCCAAGATTAAAAAGAATAGAGCTAAAGGTTTACGACTTGGATCTGATACCACGGCTAAATTTTATGCTGATTTCTCTACAGATGTATCTACAGAAAATATTCTTCATATCTCTGAATCAACCGATAGTCTTAACAATGATAAACCTGTTCATAAAGCAGAAAATACAACAGTAATTGAAACCTTAAGCAAAGATGAAGATATTGATGAAGAAACTTACAAAAAGTTAATAGAAAAAACGGATTCCTTTAAAAAGAATGAATTAGAAAAAGTAAATTTTTTAAATAAACATAAAGTTATCACTGAAGGTTCGGAAGTAGATGATAGGATTTGTGAAGATGAGTCTAGACATGAAGAGATTACAGAAAGTTGCGAAGAGACAGAACAACCTCTAGAACAAATAATTTCGCAGTTGTTAATGCAAAATAGAGATTTCCAAAAACTTGTAAAGAAACAGCAGCAAAGAAATAGTACACAGAGAAGACATCAGAGATTAATGAAATCTCATTCTAACCCTGAACCAGTATTGTTAAGCAAAAATACTGAGTACAATAAATCTAAGCTTACATATATAACACAGACTTCAGATCAATTGGATGCAAGTGAATCTAACATGTTAAATGTAAATATTGAACCCAGTCAACTTATGGAAGATGACCATATATATGAGACTTTACGGGTGGATATTAGAGGTGATGATAATTTACATAATCTCGATAGTAAAAGTAAAGTGATACATCATAATCTTCATATAAATAGGCCAAAAAGGTTACCATCGCCTCCAAGTGCGTCGCTAAATATACCTGAAAAAACAGTTGGACCTGAATCTGACTATGTCTACCTCACTTTCGATAAGGTGAACCAAACAGAAGATGCAGATGGTATTTATGACGTACCAGTAAAGTCACCAAAAAAAGTTGAACGTGAAGTAACAGATTACTATGTTATTATGGAAAAACAAGATCTTCAGACTGACGAAAATATATATGATACATTAGTTGAAGTGTGTAAACGAAGAAAAGATGCATCAATTAATTTATCTGGAGACTATTTACCTATGGGTCCAGATCAACAGAGCCCTAACACTCCTGAAATATGGTTAAGCCGACAGAAAGAGCACTTTAATGTATCTCGAGATAGAAAATCTGGTTCTCTTCCACGAAGTTTTCAAGTAATAACGAATAGTCAAGACGATAATGAATTAAATACATTCAAGTGTAAGCCTAACAATAGCAGCAAGACGTATTTGAATAGAGAAGGTAAAGTTATGAGTATTGATAGACCTTTCACAATTGCATCGGATCAAAGTGAAATTAGTTACGATGACGTCGAAAATTACATGAGTGAAGGAGATATATTGAAGTTTAATCAAGCCATTAAAGGAAACGACACTGAATACGTACAAAATATAAGTAAATCCACTTTGGAATTAGAAGAAGAAATTGATAGATGTTACAAAAATAATTTTGAAGAAATCAATTTGAATAAAAATAAAAACGAAATCGTTACATCTTCCCAAACTGAATTGAATACGTCCATAGCATCTTCATGCGAAGTTTTACCTACAGAACAAGTTGCTGATGATAAAACAAAAACAAGTGAAATGATACACCCAGAACATAAAATATATAAACCTACCAGTAATATGCTTTCTCTTAAGAACGTTTTAAGTCGTTTCAAAAGTAAAACAACCAATAAGACTACTGAGGAATTGGAAATCAATGCCAACGACCAAAGTAGTCCAGATAGTGCAAAATCTGAATTAAAAAGTCCGATTAACGAGAAAAAATCAAATTTGAATCCTAGGAGCTATTCTAAAAATTTATTACAAAGGTTTAGAAGTATCATAGGAGACGACCAAATAGATGATAATCAAAATAAAGGAGATACTACTAAATTAGAAAATGACTCAAAATTAGGTAAAAATGAAATAAAAGTAATAATAACATCAAGTAACGTCAGTCCTACGACGTCTAGTATAGTATATACGGTTAACAATGACTTGTTAAGTAAAAGTGTTTACGAACAAGGTTCGATGACTGAAAGTCAAAGTGACAAGAGCACTATAGAAGCACTATCGGTTAGTTGTGAGAATATACCTAAAAAACCAGAAAAAAAGCGTCCAGCTTATGAAAAGAGCATAAGTATGGTTGCAAGTATATCAAGTGTAATGAGTTCACCTTTAAAATCGAACAACAGTTCCTACCAAAGTTTAAATAAACTACCAATTTATATGCAAGGTAGTAAGCATTTAGGTGCCAGAATAGCCCAGTCTGACTACGTTGATCCTATGACACTATCCACGGAAAAACCCACACATAAAACTATCAATATACTTATAAATAAAAATGCTATAAGACCGGATAGCTTATTCTCTAATTCATCTTTTGTTACCACATCCAGTGACGGAGTGTACCAAGAAAATAAAACGAATGTTAGTAAAACTACAGAAATACAATCTGAGGTACCTTTACATGCTACTGATGAAAATTATTACGAAAAATCATTTGAAAGAATTGAGCAAGTGACGGACGAAGATGTTTTTAGAGATTCAGCTGTTTATTCTGATCAGGATGATACGGATGACACTAAAGCAGTAACAAATGTGGAGAATATTACTACAGTTGAGAAAGATAAAAAGGAACCTTTCAAATCTCGTGAATTAGGTATCAACAAAAATAACGATTGTAAAGAAACTATAATTAAAACTCAAAATATAGAGAAAAGTAATGAGAAACAAATACAAATAATGAACATCAAAACGAAAATAGCTCCACCGGTACCGGCAAAACCGAAAATGACCCAAATACCAACAAATTTCCAAACAAGAAATTTTACTAAAAGTAATATACTAAACAATCGTTTAGAAGAACCTCTACAAGCGACTATTAAACTGAATAATGCAAAACAACCGATTGAAAGATCTATTTCGACACCATGTAATGAGAAACATGATGAAGCGATACATACAGATCTCGATGTATGTATAGAAGTTAAATCAACAGTTCAAAGTACTAGTAATATACAAATGAAAAGACTGAGTTTCGAAAGAGCTAGCTTAGATTCAGCGACTAGAAAATTAGTTAAACCGAACGAATTGAAAAGAACCGCGGAACCACCGAAACTGTCGACAACATCGAAATCCGTCATGGAGCGCCGGATGGAGATTGAATTAATGTCGAAAAATCAAACGAACCCCGGGCAGATAATTAAAAAACCAGCTGTACCGACTAAATCAGTTATTCGAAAAGCTGCTACTTTCGAAAGAACTGTTAAAGATCATATTATTAAAGATAAAAATGTTCAAATTAGCACTGAAAGAAACATTCCCGCAAAGACAAACGACGAGCAAGATCAACATTTGCCCGAAGACGACTTGAAAGGCAGTTGGGTGAAGCAAGTCGTTAATAAATTCCAATGAGCTTTATTGAGCGATGCATTTAAATTTTATTTGTAAAATAATATAACAGGTTGGAAAATAAACGCATTTTTGTGTAAAATCTACAAACTCCGCAAAATTTGAAACTCATTTCATTTAACGAGTAATGTTAATAAATATTTTTTTATGAACATTTTAATATGAATAAAATAAGTTACTATTATTAGCTTATGTTGCTATTTATTGGGTATACAAAATCTACATTCTTTCAGATAGAAATTTTATATTGGACAACTACAGAACCGTTCAAGCGTTTCAAATTTCGAATTTGATACATTTACCAGAAATACAATATAAATAACGGATTTTTTTTTAAGCCCATACTGATGTTATTTTACAGCCTGTTAATAAATTTGATAACTGATTGATCATTTATACTTTTTACTTCCAGATTTTAAAATCCGTTACTATTATAGATAGCATTTAGTTGTAAGCCTAATCCATGTAAATAATAATTTTGAACAAACCTCTTTTTATTTGGTAACTTGTGCCATACACGAAACAATTATTTTTTTTTATAAAATACAGGGTGAGACAGATAAACAGCAATTTTAGTAGGTGTAAATAGTTTTTATTTGGTATTTTACCACCAGTTACACTCATAACTATATCATGTATCATAATAAACTCATTTATTTTGCATTATTGTAGACAAGCATTAATTGGAATTATGTATTTCTTTTATTTATTTATCTCTATATAAAACAAATTAATATATTTAAATTCGTAACGAGTTATTTTGAAGAAAAAATAAAGGGGCGTTATAATTCATAACTTGATTCCTTTGCTTGTTGCTAAAATTATTCAATCTTTAGAGGAAGCCCACTCTGAATTTTATAAAAAAAACAACTCGTAGTATTTTAATTTGTAATGTATTCATATTACAACGCACAATACTAAAACAGTACCTACTATATTGTATATAAATCTGTTGAATAGTTATTTTTCTATGTATTTATTGGATACAAGTGCCATCAAATATTTTAACAAAATGGAAAGGAAAGGGAATCAAATAAAAACGTAATTCATTTTCGTTCGTGCAATTCGACTTAATAATTATTTACTTAAAGTATTTATTATTTTTAATAATAAGTTTAAGTTACTAACACCAAAAATCAAAAAAGATTGTTTTTAGTATTATAATTTTTTTTACTAATAAATTTATAAAATTATTATTTTGTTTATTTTAAAGAATAACCTTTAGACATAATAAATCAGCCTTTAAATTGACTTATATTATAAAAAAAATACTTTCATGAAGTTAATTTTAAGTGTATTACAATCCTTACTAATATTATAAATGCGAAATTGAATTTTTTGCTTATTGGTCACGCTTTCATGTCTAAACTGCTGAATAGATTATGGTGAATTGGTATAGAGATAAATTGGAACTTGGAGACTGTGATAGACTAGTTTTTCTCGCGAAAACCGTATTGGAAACTTATGAAACTTTTTATAGCGTCATCCAATTTGTTTAAGTCAATATTAACGCGAACGAAGCCGCATGAAAAATCTGGTGTAACAATAATATTGAAATATCAGCAAGCTTTTAACTTGCTGAAAATCGTTCTGATATAAAATAAAGTAAAAGCAAAAAATGAGGGCAGCATACACTTTAAATAACATTTTCTCGTTAATGTTTTGAGTTATGACACTATTTGAGCGAAGGTGCGATGTATAGTATTTTTATAATAAAAAGTATTAGTATTCAAAATTCATTATATAATTTGTAAATTTCAATTACATTGTCATAATGTAGAACGAGGAGGAGTTATTACAAAATTCAAAATGCTTTCCCCGATCGTAGTGGAACAATGTCTATATATGGGATTGATAGTATCCTCCTATACATGAATCCATAATATTAGTGATCACTGCGCCAAATTTCTCCAAAATCTCTCGTAGAAGTTCTAAAGTCATGCGCCTAAGAAGAGACAGAAAACAATTAAAAATTAAATTTTTTTGGTCTTTATAACAGAATATATCTTAATTTTCAAAAAAATATTTATTGTCACGAGTTGACTCCATTTCAGTATTTTATATGAATACATTGAAAAAAAGGCAACCTGTGATAATAAATACGAGAAAATACCTTCTTGTTCACTTTAATGGAAGTCAGTCACGACATCGCGCCGTCTCCAACCCGCACTGTCGATATTATAACATGTATATTACGTAGGAAAAACGAAATATCGTAGCGGGAAATATGATACAATTTTTCTATTTACCTATTCGTAGAAAACTCCGAAAGCTTGAATACTGCGTTGTTAGACTAATATGAGTTAATAGCAATGATAGCTCTGTTGTATCTTATAAGGACGCCACATCTATAAACGTGAGTTTGAATCAATGCAATAGGCTTTAGTATTCGGTGAAGGAAAACATCGGGATGAAACTATAGCATGGTGATAGAAATGCTCGTCTGGCTAGCTCTAAGTTCAAGGTGAAAATCTACCTTCAAAGATCTACTGATGTGTTCCGGCTGTTGCACTTAAGAGCCAGTCTCTACACTAGGCTTAGCTTCATCTTGCTCATCTCGGACCACATGGTCACTTAACATCAGATGAGACTGTGGCCATAACGCTAAACCTATACAGTATAGTAATAAAAAATAAGACATCATCTATTCAACCGAAATACGTCCACTACTGAACATAGGTCTCCCCTAAAGATCTCCACGACGACTGGTCTTGCACCAACCGCATCCAGCTGATTCCCACGACCTTCATCAGGTCATCGGTCCGCTACGTCTTCCGGTACGTGGTAGCCATTCGAGAACCCGTTGGCGCCATCCTTCAAAAGACAAATAAGACATATATAACTATAATATAATGTTGATAGTACATACACAAACAAGTAGCTGACGGTATATTACATGATTTGTGAGGTACGTTTTGTAAATTCGCGTGTCAGCCTATGTATTTTCCCTCCAAAACTAGTAACTGCGCGGCGGTGGTTCTTTTCGATTGACACGCCAGACACTACCAGTCCCTTACTCCATGAGCTAACAGACAAAGTTGACAGTTTATGTATTATTATGTTGTTTATACATCGTTCGAATTCAATATATTATCAAAATCCATTGTAATTAGCTATAGTTTTACAAATAACGATGAGATGAAGGCCGGCTTAAATTGTAATATTTTATAAAAACGAAACTGTTGGCAAATAAGAACGCAACCATATTTGTCATAAGTTGGCATTTTTTCAAATCTGTTTTTGTGATCGACGCCTAAGTTTGTAACCAATGTGCAAACAATAAACGTTTGTTGCATTAAAATAATAATCATTTATTTATTTCCACCTTAATATGAACAGAAACTTACGGTTCAATGTCATAGTTGTTCGTAATTGACGGTCTGTGGGCTGTGTCCGCGTTCTACTTTCTGAGGATTCTATTTATTTACCATCCTAATTGTATAAAGAAAAAAAAACGTAACTAAATTCAAAACGTATAGTAATGTTAACTTATCAATATACTAACATAAGCTCGATTTATTGTGCAAAAACCTACAATAATAAAAATCAAGCTTATATACAAATATTATAATTTTAAAATAGTTTTTTTTGTTAATGGTAGGTTTAGCTATATGACCACAATCTCACATGATGTTAAGTGACGATAAGGCCATAGGGACACGCTAAGCCTGGTGGAGGGACCGGCTTTCGAGTTCAACTCGCGGAACACACCTATAGGTATTTGGAGACAGATTTTACAACTTGAGTGAGGTAGTTAGCCAGACGAGTATTAGAAAAAGTTCTACCAGCATGCTATAGTTCCATCACGATGTTTTCCTTCACCGAAAGTTCAAGCTAATTGCAGAAGGACTCGCACTCACGTCCCTTGATGCGGCGACCGTACACTCTACCAACTGAGCAATCATAGCTTCTATTTTGTAACTGTTTTGTAGTTTAGCTCCGGGACTATTTGATCCTGAAGAAATGTTTTCCGTTAGAATGAGACAGACATATCAGTATACAATGGGAGTGTAAAGAGGACAGATGAAGGAAGCTACATGAGTTCTTATTTCAAAATTCATTCCTTGTCCGGAATGCATCAATGACGAGTGATCTCTGTGATGGATTCGAAATTAAGGGATTAAAAAAAGTACATTCAAACTATAGATCGAAATATTTTCAGTTAATACGTCACAGTATAAACTAAATATCTGAGTAGTGTGAAGGTGAGGTAGTAATGGGATCGACAAATTTTGCGACAAAATCGAAGCCAATTGCATATAGAGCGAAGAGCGGATCCAGCGCAGGCTCCGATAAGGAGATGAATGGTAAACTGAAGCGAAGTAAAATTAGGTAAAGTTAACTTTTACTAAGCATCTTTATTATTATTTTAATATTAGTCTTATTAGTGTGTACGGACTCCGAGTTAAAGGACGTGAGTTCAAATCCACGTACAATGAACTTTAGCTTTCGGTTAAAAAAAACATCTTGAGGAAACCATACTACAGTGGTAGGGATTTTTCTAATGCCCATTTAGCTAGCTACCACCCTGAACATGAAATCTGCCGTCAACTACCAATAGGTATGTTCGGACAGTTGCACTTGAGAGCCAGTCTTTCCACAGATGTAGCGTGTTTACCAACCTAGGCCGTATCGTCACATAAGAGATTAGGTGAAATTAGGTCCCGGGTCTCTGTCAACAGGGTAGTTTCAAGTGTCCCTGTGGTGCGTTTTAGTGGGTAGTGTTAGGTGATTAGCACCCGATGAGTAACCACATGCCTCTCTCGCCTTGACCTGAGCCCGTGTAATGTGTTTACGCGCTGCGATGAGGAACTCTATAAAGAATAGGATTTTAAACAACGTGTTAATTAAAAAAAATGGTACTTTGTCGTAGTACATATTAATCTGAGGCATTTTTTTCCCATATCAAATGGGGTGTTTACCAGAATTTATCGTAGTTATATGAAATGAAGGACAGAGTGGATAAAGTTCTCTTTACAGTTTGTAGGTTTAGCGATTTGTTTATCAGTTGATGTTAAGTGACGATCTGGCCGAAGATGGTGGGCACGCTCAACTTAGTGATGGGACTGGCACTCAAAAAGTTTGTCGATATTGTTTGTTTGTTGAGCTCAAGTGAAATGCGTAATAAATAAAACCTAGAAACATGCGTTTTCAGTAGTCAGAAAAATTGATTTGTGGGTGGTAGCTAGCCAGGTAGGCATTAGAAAAAACCCTACCATCGTGTTATGGTTTCACTAGGATGTTTTCCTTTACCGAAGACTCATAACAGGATTTGTTCTCACGTCCATTGATGTGCCGTCCGTGCACGCCACTACTGAGTTATCATTGTGTTAAGCTATGATAGCTTCAAAACTTCGAAAGTATATTCGTCTAAAAATTGTATCTTACTGAATAAATAGTCAACAGAATACTGTTTATACCTAACAACAAAATGGTTCCTCTGAGATAGAATGTAGAAGTAAAAAAATGTATATGTGCCAATTTTTGTGACAATGTGATAAATCTTAAATAATTGTATTAAAAAGTTTATATTTAAAATTAGCATAATAGTACCCTGTGTGCAATGGCAAAAAATATGTTCGAAACTTATATGAGACGTTTTTCAAGACGTCAATACCATAAAATTGAGTCGCGTCCGCTGTATGTTCGCTTAGATGTTTTAAACTATTCAACGGATTTTAACGCATTTAGCAATAGATAGAGTGATTCATGAGGAAGCTTTATATATATAATACGTATTATAGTACAGAAAAACTGAAAAATTTAAAGTTTTGTAATGTGATACGAAGTTGACCGGGTCAGCTAGTAAAGTATAAAAACTTTTTTAAGCTCTTAAACTAGTTTTTAATGACATTACTAATATAAATAAGTATTCTTAAAAACCTTATAACTCTGCAATGTATTTCATTTGTTATAATTAAAGAATACATTAATCTGTCATTCGCACAATTAAAAGGAATCTAATGTTGTTATTAAAGTTTTTGAAGATTCCAAAATGAACAATTTTCTTATTGATTGCAACTTGCAATTGAATTTGCAACGATGATACTTTTTTCAATAAAATTACAATTTACTGTACGTGGATACACAACCCTCTTTCTAGATTCGCGCATGTCTAATGTTAAATCAGAAATCAGTATTCATAAATTTAGATATTGGCTTAGGATTGCTTTGCTATTGATGCCAGTATTTGCTAATAGAGTTTCAATTTAAAGAGCGAGTAAAATCTAGAATAAATTTCTGTAATATAATGTCTTTAAACTAGATCTTATGTACCTATGATCCCGTTAAGTATACGGTATAGTTCTATAACATAATGTTGTGTTTGAACAAAATCGTATGTACTTAGGATAATATTTGAACCCATTTCCTTCGATGCGCCGTCCGTTTAATACCTCTGAGCTATTGTCGGCCTAATCAAAACCTAATCAGTATCCTCTAATCATCATTACATCAAATACTTAAATCAACTTGATTCGTCGTCTAAATTGTTTGATTAGAATCACCACGGCAACCATTTTTGTTGAATCAATACCGCTCCCCGAAACTGACTCAATCCATTGCATCAAAAACAACAGCGCAATGCGCATCATTAATTTAATTTATTTTAATGTAACAAATTTTCTCTTAATTTTTTATATGTAAAATGTGTTTTTTTGGTCATCGTAAATCATTATTGATTATTTATTCGTGTAGATTTGTTCCGAGTTGGAAGTGACTTTTAGTATATTTCGATATGAATAGAAACTGCAAACTGCACACTGTGAAATTATTATTAACATGTATTCAACTTATAAATATAGGCGGCCGGCTAAAATGAATGACTATGGGCTGAAACGAATTCCGGATTACACCGAGTTGGCTTATAAAGAGGCTGTGTCTAAATTGAGATACTTTTTGACAGGAAATACGCCCAGCGTGAGTATTCTCTTGATTTTTGTAATATATATTTAAATTTTATATGATTATAATAACATCGCACGTCGATAATGAAATTGAATTACTTCAAAGTTTTGCTAAATCGTGAATTAAAACTTGGAAGTTTACAAAATAACCTCTTTCATTGAAAACTGTTCAAGTCTATATTTCAGTTTCTTACAACACGCATTCTAACTACCAAGCTTTTAAAGCCATTCTCAACTCCAAGCCAAAGTGCCTTTATCTACATTCACTTGCATAAAGTGTAATAAAAAAATGTATAATTTGGTTTTCTTTTTAAATTCGTTATATATTTTACCATTCCGCCCCAATCACACCCGATGTTAAGCGACTATGTGACCCTGGATAGTAATATTATGTATAATGGATAGTGGTACCAGTTCTCAACAATATCTAACAGAACACCCCTACATAATATGTACAGAATTTCAGGAAACCGTTCCCGAAAGCGGAGACGGTGATAGTATCAAAGGTATCACCTTTGATGATATGACAGAAAAAATCACGATCCCAAAAATGTTATTTTTAGAAAACGTTTTATTACCATTATTCACGTTCTATTACGTCATGCACAACTAAATGAAACGATAATTTGATAGAAAAAATAGATCAATGTATTAATTAGAAATACCTATCAAAAATAGTTTCTTACCTGGCGCATAGGTCAATACATGACCTGGGTCAATGTTCAATGCGGAATGCGCCCGTCCGCGACAATTAATCAAATACCTAATTTAATCTACTATTAAAGACCAATATGCTAGTCTCTCTACCTAGCCGCTTTCATTTGAGTTCCCTGGTTAAATAAACCAAGTATTGGGTCCGATTCCCCGCTAATAAAATTTTAACAAGAATACAGTTATGCTTTTCAATTTATCTTGTTTGTTTATTATTCTAGTGTATTCTGCTATGTACCTATTCAGGTCAGTTCAGTACTAAGAGTTGTTTAAAAAAAATTACGTAGGTATGTTGGTAGGTATGTATTGAAATCCGCTGTGGCCTTATGAAATAATGTCCAAATTGTAAATACATGTATCTCGAGGCACGTTTAGACTCAACGTTGAGAAAGCCAAGTAGAGGATTTAAGTCTCTGCCAAAGTACGCAATATCGAAGTCCGAAGGTAATTCTAAAGGAACTTTGTGACTGATAACGTATCGCTTACTAAACTATAATAATTGTTACTACTATACAAATTAAACTAAAAACTATGAAGTGTGATGTTCGCATGTATCGTATGTACCTTTAACCTATTTACTAAAACATACTCTGTCGAAAAATTAATGAAGAGTTGGATATTTTCTATTTTGTAATCAACAAATAACATCATTGCAATTACAAATAACAAAATTTAAAGTCGGTTAGGTGATTGAAATAAAACTAATTTAAACGGATTTTATCGCGGTTATTTATTAAATTTTGATCCCGACGTTTCGAAAGCTTTTCAGCCTTCGTGGTCACGGGGCGGACTGAGGTGTAGGTTGTCCAGAAAAGTTTATGTTACTGTGTCTACCTTCAATTTAATTTTTATTATTGATAGTGTTCCGATCTACGCAGAAAGAGCTCACAGTGTTTTGTGGTCTGGCAATTGGTCTTTTGGGTTCCGATTTAATTAAATGTATAACTGGATCCCAGGCTTGTGCTAGCTTCCAACCATCTTCTCTATTGAAATTTGGATGTTTTTTAATTTCCATAGCCTCACGAATCATCCTAGGTAGGAATCGGCGTTCTTTGGCAAGGATTTGTGGCTTGTCGAATCTAAGATAATGTTAAGAACCTACACCTCAGTCCGCCCCGTGACCACGAAGGCTGAAAAGCTTTCGAAACGTCGGGATCAAAATTTAATAAATAACCGCGATAAAATCCGTTTAAATTAGTTTTAATTCAATGAATAATATTCGCGTAAACCTAAGAAATCATCGGTTAGGTGAACCTAAAAAAAAGGATTATTTTCAAACGCTAGAAACTTATTTTACTTATTATCTATTGCGATATGAAATAATGCATTATAGCTAACGGAACTCGTGTGCATGTGTGCGTGTGTAATCGGAACCTTCCTAGAACGATCTTTCTGATGTGTCCCACCCATACGACTTCAATCGTGCCACGTGACCGGCGCTCTCGCAATTCACCTACTAGTCCGGTCAATTTAGACATTCGAAGTTACATAAAGTCCCAACAAGCTGAATTTCTGTGAAGTTGTTCAAAACATAATTATAAACAATGTCTAGAAGTTCCCCATCATTCCCCTGTAAGGAAAAAATTTAATTCAAGGTCAAAGGTCAAAAAAATGAGTTTTTCGCGATTTTCAGCAAAACGGTAAGTTTTATCATAAAAGTACTTCAGACAAAAATTGTAGATCATAAAATTATCTATAAAAAATGTATCAATACTTTTTTTCTTACGAGCCACCGTTTCTGAGATATAACGATTCAAAAAGTTATAAAAGTTGTTATCGTCATAATATGCACACGTTTCCACGCCATCTATGAGGTAGTGTACTTAGCGCGATTTTTTTAACGTGGTTTCCCCAGTAGGTCTACGCCACGGGTCAGTTGTGATCCTGTTTAATGTAAAACTATTGCAAAATAACGGAAATTTTCAAAGATTGGGAAAAATAAAAGCGATGTAAATGAAAAAAAGTGTTGAAGTTTATTCGTCTTATTCATAAGTTTCAAATTCTTGTTCTTCTTCTCCTGCTCCTTCTTCATCTTCATTCTGAATGCAAGTAAATTGCATCAATAGCGATGTATCTCATGATACTTCGTCGGAGTCAAACGAATCCTCCATTGTTTGTGATTCAATATTAGAGCACGACCGGCCTTGACAATTTGTGCATGCCAAAGAACAAGACAGTCCGACTTTTTTGCAACCTCATTTAGCACTGCATCCCTTTTTGCAGTTGCAAAAAATAGTGTTCAGCAGTTTTTCCGGCGCAGGTGGAAGTAAAGTTTGAACTGGCTCTAATATATTGTTGACCGACTTCCAACCCCAGTCTGTAGGGTCTAGCTGATAACCAAGCCACACTTGAACTTGGTAATATACTCGAAAAAGATGTTGGTGAGCAGCAACTGAGGTTGGAGGAAGACAAGCTAATTGAACTTGTTTTTTATTTTTAGTATTTTTAACTATATTATATAAAATATTACAACTCTAGATGTATATACGTGGCGTACTCATGCATATTATGACGATAACAACTTTTATAACTTTTTGAATCGTTATATCTCAGAAACGGTGGCTCGTAAGAAAAAAAGTATTGATACATTTTTTATAGATAATTTTATGATCTACAATTTTTGTCTGAAGTACTTTTATGATAAAACTTACCGTTTTGCTGAAAATCGCGAAAAACTCATTTTTTTGACCTTTGACCTTGAATTAAATTTTTTCCTTACAGGGGAATGATGGGGAACTTCTAGACATTGTTTATAATTATGTTTTGAACAACTTCACAGAAATTCAGCTTGTTGGGACTTTATGTAACTTCACTCTCATTTTTTGGTCTAAATTGACCGGACAATACACACAATCACAGTATTAATATACAGACAGTACGAAAACTACCTATGAACGCCCGAATCGGCACACGACCAAACACATGTATCGACGAGACCCCTAAGCGGTTGTCGCGGTGCCGTCAGTAGTAAGTGCCGCGTCGGAACGAGTGGTCACCTAAAAGTTTATATCCACGATCTTTTTAAAAATGCCTAGTGGGTATTGTATAGTAATTCGAATTCTTCAAAACCAGAGTGTTTGTATTTTAGACTTCTTGCTGATTTTGAAAGGTAAGAATTATATTTATTGTTATTGATATAATCGTTATCGATCTATGAGTCCATGTGATCGATCGTAATGAATTCGTGAACTCATTTGAAAATCCCGAATAACGGCGCTTTGAGAGTATTTAAATCTGAAAGTGGTAACAACAAGATAATAAACTTAAAATATCTCCGACACAAAATAATAAATTAAAAATTGTAGCGGCTGCCATCTTGGACCAATTTTCATCCAACATAGCTAAGATCACTTGTGATTAATTCACAAACCAAAAAAAAAAAAAAACAAGATTTGTTCATCCGTTTGAGAGTTACGATGCCACAACAGACACAAAGACACACACGACAGACACATCAAACTTCTAACTCTCTGTCGTTTTTGAGTCTGGGGTTAAAAAATTAATCTAAGATGGCGGCTGCAATAGTTATCAATTTTTTCATGGGTGTCGTTTTCATGATTTTCGAGGGTGTTGAAGCCGATAGTACTGTCAAACTGTAAATCTAAAATAGCAGCTGCATTAGTTATCAAATATCAAATTATTCGTCACGAGTGCCTGCATGAGGAGACGCAAGGACTAGGCCAAATGTACCTCGATATGAATGGTGCACAATTTGAGCCGCAGCTCATAAGGCCACAGAGGATTAAGATCGTTAAAATATTTCATATCTCTTCTCTAATCTTTGGTTTCATTAACCATTTTTAAGTCTTAGTACTGAACTCACCTGAATAGGTACATAACAGAATACACCACAATAATAAACATACACGATGAATTGAAAAGCATAATTCTATCCTTGTTAAATATTTCATTTATGTAATTTTTTATTTAGCGGGGAATCGAACCCGATACTTGGTCTATTCAACTAGCGAATTCGAACGAAAACGGCTTGTTAGAGACTAGCATAGTGGTTTTTAATAGTAAATTAAGTTAGGTATTTCGATTAATGCCGCGTGCGGGCGCACTCCGCGTTGGGCATTGACTCAGTGCGTGTATTGACCTCCGCGCCAGGTAAAGAACAATTTTTGATAGGTATTGTTAATTAATCTATTTTTTTTATCAAAATATCGTTTCATTTAGCTGTACTGATATAATACAGCGTGAATAATGCTAATAAAACGTTTTCTAAAAACGACATTTTTGAGATCGTGATCGAGTTTTTTTCTGTCACACATCAGAGGTATCATTAATACTGTCACCCGCCTTCGAGCTTGTATAGTCAATTTTTTTTTAATGTAATATCGGGCAAACGACCAAGCGTTTTACCTAATGGTAATACAATACTGGCAGAATCGCAGATACGTTGCCGGCCTTTATTGGAGAGACTGACTCCCAAGTGCAACTGCCGAAACACACCTATTGGTATTTGGCGGCAGATTTTCAACTTGAGGGTGGTAGCTAGCCAGGTGGACATCAGAAAAAACCTACCACCATGTAAATAATTATAACTTGCGGTTTTATCTCAATTCGATCTGTATAATGCACGTATCATGCTAATTGTAGTACCCCCCTAGTCAAGTTGTAGTCGAACAATTGCTAACGTACAAAAAAAAAAGAGATTAAGAGATGATACATTTCAAAGAAAAATGTTTAAAATGACACATATCGAAATAACTTTTACATTGTATATCGACTGTCATATTATACATTTTGAAATATGTAATGCGGCAGGTCTGCTCGTCTGTTCGCGTGGCGTGATAGTACATGTTAAAAAAAAAAATCGACGAGATCTACTGCCAGACGTCCCGCAATGGCCACCTTTTTGCTTTACGTCAACAATTATCGAAAACGACTTAGCTAGGGCCACAGATTTTATATATTTAATAAATAAGTTTACAGTAACTAGAATATTATTTCGTTTCAATAGGTACGCAGCTATGGCGGTTCCGCGTCAATAAAAAACCTGGACGAGTCCGATGGTGATTTGGATAAGAAGTATTCTTCACCTTATAATGTACTGACTGAGTACAAGCCTCGGCCCCGGCTCACAGCCAAATACGCAACACTGTATGCTGATAGTCTACAAAGCTACAATCCGGAACCGCTGAAACATGGTTCGACGATATCAGAGAATCCTTACTTATCTATATCTATATTACAAAAAGGAAATATTTGTATTTTTGTTGGAACGAGTAAACTCAAGGATTATTGAACAGATTCCAATAATTCTTTCACCATTAGAATGCTACATTATCTCTAAGTAACATAGACTATAAAACTTTTTTTAATGATAATGATTAAATAAAATTTTAGTTCCTCGCGAACGGAGTCGCGGGCACAGCTAGTAATATTATAAAGCGAAAGTGAGTTTGTTTGTTACGGTTTCACGTCTAAACCGCTAAATCGATTATGTTGAATTTTAGTATAGAGATAGATGGGATATTGAAGACGGTGATTGGCTAGTTTTTCTCGTGAAAAACTTATTGGAAGTGGGGTGATGAGAATAATAAACTTTGTTTAAAACTTTTGCATCTTTGCAACTTTTCATCGTCTGATTTGTATCACAAAGTCAATAATAACGTGAGCGAAACAGCGGGTAAAAGCTAGTAAGAAATATAGAAAGAAAGAACATTTATTTCGATGATAAACAATACACAAATACAGTTTTTTATACTAAAGCCATCGTTCAAACATCGAAAAAGGATCAAAGTTCAGCATATGATATGGCATTTGCTATAGCATTGGTGAGCTTAAACTGGAAAGAATTAACCAACTGCAAATATTTTGCAAATTACCGTAATCAAACACCAAATAGTACCTTTTTGATTGGATCGCGTAATATAGTGTACAGTGTCTGCGACTTCGTTCGCGTGGAACTATTAATTAATTAACGACTTATGCCCGTTTTTGTAACTTTTTTTAAGACTGCTTTCCTCCTATTGATGGTAGCATGATGTTAAATACCCTAAAACTATCTTTAATGATTGATCAGTCAAATATAAAGAGAACTTATGAAATCCGAACGATAGCTCCTAAGATTAGTGCGTTCAAACAAATAAAGAAACTTTTCCGCATTATATTATTACTAGCTCGTATACCTGTTTACCTAGCTCGTATACGCTAACTCTGATAAGAGTAAAACTGTATTGAAAAAAGGTACAAAGTCACAGCTAGTCTTTACATGTATTTTGAATGTACTTGAAGCAGAAAACATATCGAGTAAAATGTTTTCCGCCTCTATATCGATATCAAAATAATATACCTCTGTATATTAATGATATTAACATATTTGTCACAGTGAATCAACCGACAGCGGTCCCTGCGGTAGACACAACCGGCGGCACCAACCCGGACGTGGTGAACTTCATTCAGAAGCAAGAGGAGTACATCGAACAGCTGGAACGAGAGAGCCAGTATTGCAGGGTAAGTTACGCAGTAACATAGTAGATATTGGATCCAGTGATGCAGAAAATTGCAGTATTCTGTCATACGATGATGATAGGATAAGGAGATGGTGTGACCTGGGATATGACAGTTGTAGAGAACTAAAGAATGAGTGGGCTTTGTAATTCCGATCCGCAACCTTTTTGTGTGACGCTGGTTGGAGAAAATCGGCTCGAGGCGACAAATGGAGCTGGTAATGCACTTCTGTCGTGTGGTCACTTCTCTTACTCTCACCTCATTTATCTGATCTTAAGTGACGATGTGGCCCAATTCGGTGGACGCGCTAAATCTATGGAGGGACAGGCTCTCAAGCGCAACTTCCGGAACTCACTAACAGCACATACCGTTTTTTTATTTATACAAACACGACATAATGACACTGTATGTATCCTTACTAATCCTTACTTCCTTCATAATATTATAAATACGAAGGTGAGTTTATTTATTTGTTATGATTTCACGCCTAAACCATTGAATCGATTATGATGATTTTTTTATATGGCGATAGATAGTACCCTGAAAACGGTAATAGGCTACCTTTTGTAACGATTTATTTTTTGGAAGTGGAGTAAAGAGAGGAATAAACTTTGTATGAAATTCTTTATTGCGTCAATCGATTTGTTTCATACTTGAGAAAATTATTACTCATAATTTCGAATATTTAGGGAAGTTCATATCTCTTAGGATTGATCAACGTCCTCAAATAAATTATTAAATAGAAAAGTTATTATTGTATCGATGGACAACCAGAATTAGTTGACAAAATCAATATTAAAGCGAGGGAAGCCGCGGGTAGAAGCTAGTATAGTATTATTCATTGTTCTTTATAACTATAGGTCTTACTTAGTTACACACTTAATATTGATATATTCTCAAATGACAATTAAAACAGAAAACCACTATTACAATGTATTACTTATTTTAAGTTATAATTCATCTCGAATTTAACAGAAATCACTATACTGTGCCTTGAAATCTAACTAGAAGTAGAAGCAACATTGTACCATACATTTCAGGATGAGCTAAACAACTTGCTTGGTAAAGTGAAGGAGGTGATATCAGAGAACGAGCATCTACATGAGGCGCAGAAGAACAAGCTGATATCACGCATGTTCCACGCGTACGGTTCTGAAACCGACGAGCTCGAAGACGCAGCCGATAGCACCGGCTTGGATAGTGATAACAAGGTTTGACCACTCCATCTGTTCCTTCAATATATTAATTATCTTAAAGCACACAACAGACGGAGCTATACTATTTTGAAGCGAGGATAGCTCAGTGGTAGTGTGTACGACTTCGCGTCTAGGGATGTGAGTTCGAATCCAAGCACCTACAATGAGCTTGAGCTTTCGGTGAAGGAAAACATCGTGAGGAAACCATAGCATGGTCGTAGGGCTTTTTCTAATGCCCGCCTGGGTAGCTACCACCCTCAAGTTGTAAACCTGCCGCCAAATACCAATAGGTGTGTCTCCGATAGCTGCACTTGAGAGGACAGTTCCTCCACAGGCTTAGTGTGTCTACCAACTTGGGCCATATCGTCACTTAAGATCAGGTGAGATTATGACCATAATGCTAAACCTTAAGTATATATATAAAAAATATATATATATATATATGACGTCAGCGAAATATGTCGACATGACGATATATTTAGGTATAATAAGACATATTAACGTAAATTTTGATGTATTTCAAGAAAAGTGGCTGTAATTTTTCGTCCGTCATTTGTGTACATAATTAGTTAGATCCATTATACGATTTCTAAAATCAGAACTCATTAAGAAAGTACTACAAATACGTGCTCATGCAACAACGGCCGCAGATTTAATGAGTGCAAAAATATATATTATAGTATAGCCACCGTCTGTGGCAGCTTGCTACACCGTAATATATAGCTTACTATATTAATATATATTATAGCTCCGTGTGATGTGGGCTTAACACGCTGATTGGGAACTTTCTATTCATTATCTTACTAAGAATTTATATCTTAACATTTTTGGTGTCGTATGCATCTCTTCACAAAAAATCATTTATGCGTATTGTCTGTCCTGCCTATGGCTACAGTCTCACTTGATGTTAAGTGAGAATGTGGCTAAAGGTGGTGGACACGCAAAGCCTAGTGGAGGGACTATCTCTCAAGTGCAACAGCCGGAACATACCTATGTGTATGCGGTGGCAGATGTTAAACTTGAAGGTGGTATCTACCCAGGCGGGTATTAGAAAACACCTTACCGTCTTTCCATGATTTCATCATAATGTTTTTCTACTCCGAAAGCCCAAGCTCACTGCAGAGACTTTGAACTCACTTCCATTGACACGGCGTCCTTACTGCCAAACCGAGATATCTTCGTTTCGAATAAATGCTAAATGAGATTAATATTATTAAATAAATGTTATAGCATATATGTATAATTTTTTATATCACGACTCCTGAAAATAGCATAAGTACATGAAGCATAATTATTAGAGTTTGGTTTGATCTTTTACCCCTTTTATGTTGTGGTTTTGTTTTAATTCATAAACCCACGTTGTTTGGCTCAGTGATATAACTAATGACCCAGTAATATTTGTGGTAATGTATGAGATATATTTTGCTTAATAACTCGCGATATGGTTTGTTAGTTATTACAATAACTCCTAGGAAGTATTTAACAAAAAGATTGAACCCGACGTTGTTTTCTCTACCGACGGATATTTTACCATTCTACGTGACTTTGGTAAACTTGTTCATCGATAGGTTACCGCTGAATGAAAAGAAATTTAATACACGCACTATGTAGCAGTCATTTCATATATAATACTGTCATAGAAGCTATAAGGATATTGTAGAATAAAATGTATTATTCGTTTTTTTCGGAGACCACACTGATTAGAGAGTGGTTGCTTTCAATTTTGACCTAGAAGTTGAACTTCACAGTCAGATGACCATATATTCGATTCATTGTCCAATATCACAATAGTCTTGTTATATATTATTAGGTATTACGTGCGGCTTCGCTCGCGTTAATATTTATTTTATCAAATAAATCGGATCAGGCCATAAAACGTTTCATACAAAGTTTATCCTTCTCTATACCGTATTTCCAATAAGTTTTTCGCGAGAAAAGTAACCCTTCACCGTCATTTGGTTCCCACTAATCTGAGCGGTTTAGGGGTGAAAGAATAACAAACGAACAAACTCATTTTCGCATTAATAATATTAGTATGATGATCATAATAGTTAATAACATTTTTAAACTATCGCGTATTGTATACAGTATAATATATAAATTAAATGCGGGTCTAAAACGCGACTAACTTTTTAATCATTGCTATTTATTTTAAAATGAGGGTAGATACTAGAAACTGCCCTCGCTAACGAAGACACCGCAACACTTCAGTCAGCTCGTGACCACGGCTTGTGTAACCAGTCCGAAACGTCGAGCAATTATTAAGAACTTTAGACCCGCATTTAATTTTTATATTATTTATGGTTTCTGGGAACTCAACGAAAATTTACATACAAAATTAACGAACACAAAGATAGTTGTACTGTGTAACACGCGAAACCCAGGTACTCCGGCGCGACGCGACGGTTTCAGCAAATATTCTTGCCTGTAATAGTTTTTACAAAAAATTAAGAATAATATTTTTTAGGTTTCACCGTCAAAAACTCGCAAGTCAACCAAGGCACGTGCATCAAAATTGGAAGGACCCAACATTGTATTCGAGTCACGCATCGCAGAATTAGAAGCGCAGCTCACCCAGGCGAAGATTGACCTTAAGAAAGTCCAGGTAAATTATATTTATTTAAATAGGTTAATAATTTCTATAAAAACTTGTTGATAAAAATCTCATAGATTGAAATTGGAATGGTAAAAAATAATGTTCTCGTAGACTGATATTTAACTTGAAATGATTGCGAAACGTGATACATAAAATAAATACTATAGTAGATAAACAAGGACAAGACTATTGCATGCAAATAAGTGAAAACTAACGGTTAATTATACTAATATTATAAAGAGGAAAGATTTGTATTTTTGTTTGTAACAAATAAACTCAAGAACTACTGAACCAATTTCAAGTCCATTGAAATTCCATTAGAGTGCTACATCAGCCCTGAGTAACATAGGCTATATAAATTTTTTTTATAAAAATAAATAAATAAAATTTAGTTCCACGCGAAAGGAGTTGCGGACACTGTAAATTAAATATAAAATTAAAGTTACGGAAAAACAAAGTATATAGTTACCAACTTACAAAATAATAACTTGTAGAAACTGCGATACTCGGTTATCTATTTCAGGACGAAAACAATGAGAACAAGCGGAAGCTAGCCTCTGGGCTCGTTGACTCAACCTGCCTTGACGGCTTCAAACGTCAAATAGACAACTTACAAAGGTCAGTTTTATTAATCTATTTAAATCTTCAAACCCTATATGTGTCTTAGTTATATGTGTCATAGTCTATGTCTTCATTGTTTAACAACGAAAGAAGTAGATAAAACTATAATGTGTTTGCATATATTGTGTATGTTTTTATTGTTCGTTTATGGATAGCCGGGTTTGCCTACAGTGTATATAGAAAAAAAAAAAACTCCACTGTTTATGCTTCTACCTATGTGACATTGGCAAAATTGAGTGCGCGCGCGTGTGGCCATTTAATAAAATGAGGGAGCACTAGAGTATCTAAGATTATTTATGAGTACCTATGATAAATGAAAAATTAAAATGGCACTGGCACCAGAGAAAATGAGCAGTAGGTTTAAGCTGCAGTTTAGCGTGATATGAGCATGCACCGCGGTTCATATTAACTAAGCGGGCAGTACCTAAATTGCCTCGCATTACCCAGGCGATCTAAACATATGCTATTTACCCAAACGTCTAAGTCGCGGGCACAACTATTATACTTTAGTAACAATAAGGTATTTTTGATAAAAAGGATTGTGATTACCAGTATATGAGAATTATTATTAGACATATCGTATTAATCCTTAGGAACAAAATTTAGTTCATTATCAAGATAACTTTATGAAGACAAACGTCGCCTCTAACATATTGTATGATCGCATAGGTTAGGAAATATTGACAAAAAAAAAACAACACTCGATTCGGGTTATGTTTTAGAGTTGGTTGTCAAGTAAATTGATGATGTAAAGTCTGATGATCAACTCAGATTGATTTAAGATGGGGGTGGTAGTAGGATCCTTAAAGTAGTAATTCTATACAGATGGAAACATAGGTACCGGATAGTATAATTGTTAACTGCTCAACTAACCATCATGACATTTTGCATACACATTGCCGTTGATACAGAAAAGGACACCGGTAACTTTTTATTGAGAAAAGAAGTACTTAAATGATTTTAAGATCCACGCGGACGAATTCACGGGCACCTATATATATATCAAAAATTATCATTTCTACATATATTTGAGTAAAACATTCAAATAATTCTAAATAATATTTTATGAATATGCATAAAAATCGAACTTCAATTTTTAATGGTGAAATATCGATTCACTGGATTGATTCGGAACCTCTTTCTTTGATACTTTGATTTATCGATCTCAGATTACCATTCCTACTATATACTATATATTCACAGGGACAAATCGTCGTTGGAATCACAAATTTCGAAACTGAAACTGAGTCTTGAACAGCGTGATGATGACAACGGTAAATACAAGCGCACAGACGCCGTGGAACAACAGCTTAGAGAAGAACGGAACAATCTCGAGATAGAAGTTCGTAGATTGAAGGTATTTATCTCCACCACTTCCATTGATTATTCCTTTAACTAAGATTGGTGTGAAACATTCGCAAATCATTGTTATCTAGGCTTAAGAGGCAGTGAGTTGAAAAAGCTATGACAATGATGACTTCAATTATTACCGCAATTTTATTGCTACGTAAATATCGTAGAGCGGAAAAGTTTGTTTATTTGTTTGAACGCGCTAATTTTAGGACTTACATCACGCTACCACAAATGGTAGCAAAGCTGTATTGAAAAAATTGCTAAAACGATTAAAAATGATTAAATATTATTTTAATTCCACGCGAATGAAGTCACAGCTACTCTATATTATTATTATTATAAAATGGAAAAGTTTGTTTGAACGCGATTCTTGGGAACTATCAATCGGATTTCAGTAATACTTTTTGTATTTGATAGGATAATTATTGAGGATGGCTTTAGGCCGTTTAACTTCATGCTTCCATAAATGAATGAATATGGCTGAATGAATATGAATGGGCAAAAATGAATAATTCAAATTTTGCGTATATCATTAGGATGAACTGGGTCAAGAACGAAGTAAGGTCCGCGAGATGGCTGGCGAGGGCGCCCGCCGAGCTGTGCAGGAGCGTAGTGCCGCGGAACAACGTTACCACGCGCATTTCGACCAGTTGCAGCACGATCTCGCCGCTCAGTACGACAACGTCGCTAAACTACAGGTCTTACCGACACCATTCCTATTATATACATAAATCAAATAATTAACCCATCATTATTATCCTTACTATCGTTATCGTTAATTTTATCGTTAAAATTTTAATATAATAAATGCGAAAGTCAGTTTCTTTGTTTGTTTGTGACGATTTTACGTCAAAACCGCTGAATCGATTATGATGCGTTTTGGTATAGAGATAGATGGAAAACTGGAAACGATTGATATTTATAGCTAGCTTAGTGAGGTCGAACCCACCTGCAATGAGCTTGAACTCTCAGTGAAGGTAAAATATCTTAATAAAACCTTAGCATGGTTTTTTCTAATGCCCTCCTTGCTAGCTACCACCCTCAAGCAGAAAATCTGCAGCCGAATACCTATAGCTGTGATTCGGTAATTGCACTTAAGAACCAATCTCTACACTAGGCTTAGCATGTCCACTATCTTGGGTCACATTGTCACTTAACATCAGGTGAGATTGTGTCCATAGCGCTAAACCTTATCTATAAAAAAGGACGAAACTGTAACGTATGTGTGGTCGCATACGTTATGCTAAAGAATCTATGACCGCGTTTACAATTACGATTAAATTGAATTGACCTTCATATATGTAGTACGTATAAAATGTATGTCAAATAACATTTTTTGAGACAGCTGGAGATGGAACGGCAACGTCGTGAGGAAAATGACCGGAAGCGAGAACTATCCATGAAAAACTCTGCAATCGAGGAACTCAAAATGGAACTCAAGAATAAGACAGGTTCCTTTCTTTGATATATTCTTTTTATATTCATTTAAATTAAATCTTTTGATTTTTCCACTAGCAATTGTGGATAAAATAAGTACTAAGAGTCAGGTTTATAGATTGCTGCGTACGTATGTAGACGTTGGATTAAGTTTATCGAATACCAATCACTCTTTCTCTTCCTATTACGCTATAAGCTATTATATGAGTTAAGTTGAGAAACAGTTGTAAAGGTTAAAATATTATTTAATTTTGCAGCATCCCTTCAAGCCGATTTGGCCCAAGCTCACGCTGAGAAAGCTTCACTGGAGGAGGAATTAGCGAGTGCTCGCCTCGCCATTGAACGACATCAACGTCAAGCGAAACATGAAACCAATCGCCTGAATTCAGAGGTAAATAATAAGAAATCTTTAAGGATATTAAAACTATAAGTTCTATATGAAATGATGATAAATTTGATGTCGTTGTGAGTACATTATACCTCCTAGGAGCAAAAAATGTTATGATATATGATGTTCCTAAAGGAGATACTGTTATTTATTATTTTCTACGTTTAGCATTTAATCACACTCTCACCTCATATAAATTGACAATGTCAATCAAAATGACAACAATACAAATATTTGCGCGGCAAGATTTTGAACTTGGAGCGAGACATTGTATGTAGCTACGCTACTCTCATACCATAGTTTCATCAAGATGTTTTCCTTCACCCAAAGCTCAGGCTCGTTGCAGGGGTTTAAACTCACGTCCATCCACGCAGAGTCCTTTCATGCCACCAATGATCCATTATTATTTAATTAATCATGGTTATTTGGTTTACCTAGATCTAACTCCGAAAGCGTAGATATAGGGAATCTGTACCCGAGTAGTTCATTAGTGCACCTTTTTTTGTTACATCTCCTGTTGCTGAAATTTTATGATCGTCATTTTCGTGTCCGACCACCTTTAAATGTAACTTAACTTACCAATATTATGTAGATATTTAGGTAAAATCTTAATTTTATTAACAGTTGTTTGAGATTGTTCATAGATTCAGTCCTTGCGCCAACGTTTGGATCGAGCTGATGCCGATTTGGTGCATTCACGGCGAGAGAATCTTCGTCTCACTGAGCAAATTGCTAATTTGGAGAAAGAGGTAATTCCAGGTTTAACTTTTAGCACCTATGAATTAACCTATTTATAGATTTTAGCTATTGCCCATAGACCTGATATTGAGTGATGATGCTCGAGCAGGTAGCAGGTTAAATGTAAAAGATTCACAGATTATCATGGATAACTATCAAATCATACCTATAACTTGACGGTAGTTAGTTACCTAGGTATCATAAAATGCCTGTGGTTGCATCATGACAATTGTCTTCACTGAAAGGATACTCATTGTGGGTTTCGATAGAAACAGTGTCCAGAGATAGTCCACTGAGCCATTATTGCATCAAAGAAGTACTGCCAAGAAATTAGTAAAAGGTTTGTTTATAGATTTAATCATTGTTAATGAATTTGATTTGCATTAGTAGTATAAGTATACATTTGTTAATATAAATGATTAGTATAAAAAATATTTTTTCTCCAGTTTCCGTCCAATCTATCCAAAATATCTATCAAGCTTTGAAGAGGACCGAAGAGATATAATGAATTAATTTAAATGCAAATTTTTGTTAAAGATACTTAATCATGTACATAATCATACCTAATCATACATGTGAATATTTATATAAAATCTTCAAAACATTGGCAATAATTTAAATTTCGCAGCTAAATATGAAACATCTAACTCCAATTTCACCGGAGAAGAACAAGAAGGAAAAAGAACTGTCGACCATGCTGGAATCCATGGAGAACAAACATGGTATGTATTTGCTTTTGCAGTATATCATTTCGCTTATATTAAGTCTATTATCACTTTGTCATGGGTAAACTATTGATGTTTTGGAAGATACATTGCATAATGATTGATTCTATTCGAATCGATTCGATTCGCTTTCACTATTGAATTAATCTGTAAAACGTTCATGCGTTTCTTAGAAATTATTCGCATTTTTGATGAAATGATACGATCTATAAAGTAGATTCTTGTTTGAAAGTTATTAATTTACATTATATGCATGCAATGGCGAACCTAATGCCATAGGCATTCTCTGACAGTACAACTTTAAGGTTATACAGAGATAAAAGATAAATAGTAAAGACTACTACAACACTGAGACTAACTATAATTATACTTGTAGACGCAATGCTTAAAGCCCGGAGCTCAAAATATTCATAAGTTCAAAACATTCATAATTTACCCTTTCATTTATTGCGTTTGCATGTGTTTAATAGTTGTATGAAAGGGCTTTTCTTTCTTAACTTTCAATAGTTTATTCATCAGATTGTTCAGTATTACTTTCTCGAGTTAGATTACAAAGTATTTCTTCAGTATAGTCATTGTGAATATGAAATAGCAATGCATAAAGTTAAATCTAGAAGAACAGTTAATTAACCTTATGTTCAAAAATACTATATTTAATTATCTCTTGTTTATGATCTAGTATGTAGGTTGATCTATATTTTAATATGTATTACCTATGCGTAATAATAATTGCCAAATAGATTTAGAATCACTGTAAGCTGTCTCGGTTAAGCAAGTACGTTTGGTTCCACAGCTAAAACAGTGGCTGAGTTGGAGACCATGATACAATCACAAAACAGTCTGATGGAGAAACTGACCGGAGAGTGTCGTTTGCTCACTGACAAGCTCGACGATGCAAACCGTAGGCACAAGTACGAACTACTTTAAACCTTAAACGCATGATTGTAAAGTTCACATTTCTATGTCGCACTTAATGCAAATATATATTATTCAAAAATTATCATTACCCATTTAAAAATAGTGCTATAATATTCCTAACGTCGTGCTGTGTTTTTATTGGCGGCAGGCAGAGCGCAGAGTCGCGGCCGTGCAGACGATTCAATCAAAACACAGCGCGACCAAGCAAGATCGCGAGATCATCTAATAGAGACCCAACGTTCCTCCAAGCTCCGCTCCAAAAAAGAGTCCGATTCGTCGAATAATTATGCACCAATAATTGTTGGCCCGCTGACGACAAATCAGGATCTCGCCGATGTTAAAGGTGAAAAAATTTACAACCTGCCACTTATGATTCAACAGCCCTTTTTACGTGAGAAAAAGGAGCCGATTAAAGTTGATATAAGTGTTAAATTGATACCTAAGCCTAGGAAGAGAGAAAAAAAGAAACGCAATCGTACGGAATTGGTTGAAGATGAGGATAAAGTTGTTAAAAATACTATAAGTATGGAAGTTTCTGATGATAATATTAATGTTTTAAAGGAAACCCTAGAGATAATTGACGATGCAAATGATAGAAATGATACTAATGATACGCGTGCTTTTAATAATAATGATGAACACGCAATCGCAGAAATAGATAATTTAAAAACAACTCCACCACCTGAGGATCAAATTATTCCTGATAAAAACAACATTGAAATTGAATTAAACAATGACCATGTCTCTGGAACTTTTCCTGACATAGCTAAAGATCAAGCAGAACAGAAAGAAAATGTAATTCCCATTGCAGAAATACAGGACATTATTATAGAAAACGTAGAAATTAATGATACTTAGCAAGCGAGTTTTTCTTTTTTATAGAGACGCCTAATAGTTATTACTATTAACATCATAAGTTGGGCGTATTTAGCCAAACTTTAAAAAAGGAAGCAATATATTAAAACCCTGGTATAGCGTATTTTAGTTCTTCTTTTAATTATTTGTTAGGAAGGTCGTGTTGCAATAAATATTTCTTCAAAATCCAGGACAAAACGTTTTATTCAGACATTTTAAAGAAACGTTGTATATATTCATATTACTTCCTTCATTGTCATCAAGTCAAGTGTAGGAATATTCTATGATACAATTAATACCTTTATCTAAAATTCAAATTAAGGACACGGTTTAAATTTTTATATATAATTCAAGACTATTTTTTTATTCATAGTATAGGCTTTACCTGTTTCATTCTTCGCGTTTTAACATTTATCGTGTGTTGACAATAGTATATCCCATATTATTATTGTATTTATAATTTTTAAAGGCTATTAAATACATCAGAATCCACAAAGCAAAAAGAAAAATGATTTATTAAATATAGTCATATAGCCCTTAATATACAGATTATATGTAATACTAGCTATGTATGCTTATATTGTAATAAATAAGCTGGACCTGCGATTTTTTTCGCGTGAATCTAAAACCTATTTAATAATTGTGCCCGTTTATGTCACTTTTTGCAATATAGCTTTACACCTATTGGCGATAGCGTGATGTTAAATAGCCTAAAACCTTCAATTTTGATCTATTACATACAACAAGTTTTAAAATACTACTGATCGTTCCTAAGATTAGCTCGTTCAAACAAACGCACTAACTTTTCCGCTTTTTAATGTTAATGTAGATTTTGTACGTGTTGTCAGGAAAATGTTAATGTATAATTTCCTGTAACATTACTTGTTTCAATTATGTTATATGATGTAATTCTATTTGTTTTAGTTTCTACCAAGATTAGATTTACAATATTTTGCGTTGCAATATAGTATAATTGTGATTATGTATTGTTACAATTCTGTTATCTACGTCGGTGCAATTTTTTACACTTTATTTAAAAAATACTTTTTATTACAATATAAATTTTATAATCATTGGTTACATTTTTGTTACGTGGTAAAAAATAAATACCTTTTTGTTCAGTTGAGAGTACATATAACATACTTTCAAATGTATTATTATTGTGATAGTAAATTGTTAGAATTGTATTATGTGATGTAATTTTTTACATTTATGTTACAAATGTTATGTTACAAAGTATTAAATGATTTCCGTGGAAAAAGTATTGTGATAACAAGGGGCCGTTCATAAAATACTTCACGTTAGTTTTTTTGATCCTAAAGCCATTCTTCTTCACACTATGTCACATTGATTGCGACCCGCTATCAATATTTCGTTGCAAATTATAGATAGATAAGGGGGCCCTGTACATGATTTATGGCGATTAATAGCAGTACAAAGAATTACATATTTAGCACTTGTAATAATCTAATACTATTAAGTGTGCAAAGGGCTCTATCGATATCGGTGAAGTTTTGTATTTAGAAATATCTTTACTATGTAAATTCATGTATGCAGCAGCACTTTTCATGAAAGTGTTTATATGTTTAAAAAAAAATATTCGTAATATTTAGTATATAGAAAATTCCATTCCCTACCGCTGCAATCTTAAATGTACGGAATCTTGAATTATTTTGGTTTTGATAAACAAAATTTTATTTCCTTCTGAGATTACGTATATTTACTGTATAACTCGAATTTTAAATAGCATACTCTGTAAGACTTAGTATGTAAAATATAACTCTAGGTACAATGCAGTATATATATTTGTTATTTATATATATTATTCAGTATAATTTGCATGGCGGATAAAAAAATCCAACTCAGAAAATATACTTAAAAATGGCGCTTTTATAAAGCGAGATTTCTGCATTTAAATCTTTCGTATCTCGAACTTCTAAAGCCAAAAAGTCATTAACTTGAAATTTTTAGCTATTCCCTTGACTTTTGATTTATAGAGATTCCGCTGTAATGACTTTCAACAAATACTGTTAAATATTGTAATTGTTTACATTTTAGTTTCTACCAAAGGTAAATTTAAATATTTGCAACTACTATATAGTTGTAATATGTATAAGTTATAATTTGTATTGTCTTCATAAGTTTGAAAAGCTGTTATATTATTACATTGTTTCTATTCTTATTACTTTAGGTGGATCGGTACTTGTTGTGTTTTTAATTTGCTGATAGTGCATATGTTATCATACATTTATACAAAAGTACAAAAATAGCATAAGTATTTTTAAGTGGGTAATGATAATAACTGTAATGTTATGTGCAATAAATAATCAAGTTCATCTAGTTAAATGTCATAAAGCTTTTATTAATTGATTGAAACACCTATATAGGTATAAACCAATGGTGGAATTACTAGGGCGGTAGATTTTAGCGGCGGCAAATTTTGAGTCATTTTTTACTGTCTCACAGGAATAAAAAACATTAATTTTTATAGTAATGTTATATTAGGCCCACAATAACAATTCAACACGATTTTCTTTATCACTCAGAATCTAAGTCTTATATAAATTATAATTGTAGTGGTACATAGGGGCGGCAAAGTCTGAATAGTATACATAGTCGGTATTTATATTATCTAATTCGTCACTGGTCTAAACTAATGGGTATATTTTAATAATAATGACACGTATGATATAGTGTCGATTTTGCATTTAAAAATTGTTACGTGCCCTAAGCGCATATGGTAGAAGGGAAAATACTTTATCATAGTAAGTTTAATAATAGATATGAAATACGATTTCTTCTTGGTCATAAAGTAATAACATTACCGAGCGAGTATAGCACCTATATCTCTCTCGCTCTCTTAGCCGACTCGAGCTGACTTTACCCGAACGAGCGTTACACAGTCGAGCGTTACGGCTGAGTCTCATTCAATAGCCATAAAATAGTGATAAACGCGCGTAAAGTAGTTTTTATTTCAAAAATGTAATTATTGATAACACAATATTAAATTATCTGTATTGGAATTTACTTGAAATAACCCATATGTAACCAAACCATTATGTGAAAAGTGATACAACAGTAAGGTACTAATTTTATACAAATCTAAATTCGTTAGTATTATATCGAACTAAAGTCATCACTTTCCCAAATTCATCAACAAATCACTCTTTCATTTCAGAGCAGAGAAATCACATTTGCTTTGCAGGAACGTTGAACTCATGCGAAAGCTTAGGAACTTATGGTGTTCACACAAAAAGTACTGCACCACTACTGTCGCACGGAGCCGCACACCGCTAAGTGGATATGCTCACAGTCGATCTTCTTACGATTTAGACCGCACATACTATACCTCGACGCCTTACACGAATAGGTTTAAAAGAGATAACAATAGGTACTATTTTAGTGACGACGTTGGGTTTCTAACGAGGAATTTAAGCGACCTATCACTTGACAAATTTGATTCTGATGATGACCCGTTAAAGGTAAGAGTATTGTTGTATCTCATAAATAGATTCCAGTAAACATATTAAGTATTTAGTGAGTAGAAATATTAAAAAACTGCACGTTTTTTGCACATTATTTATGAATATTTGAATTTTTCTTGAGAGTAGTATAGAAAATATTATTAATATAAACTATGCGGAATGTGCCCGTAACGAATATCAAAGAGGACAAATATTTAGACATATAGTTACAACATAGGTATCTATATGCAACGAAATACTGTCTCGTCCAACATCGAAAGATGTAAAATTAATTTATGATTTGGTTGAAATCGGTATTTTGCTGAAGAATTAATTGTAGGATGTTGTTTGGATGACGGTGGCATGATCTATCTAAACAAACCAATATTTCATCATCTTCTTATTCTGTTTCCAAGTTATTCGGGGTCGGCACAGTATGTTTTCTTCTTCCATAAACCTATATCAGCCGACCATCTCTGCATTCCTTTCCTTTTCCCTCATCTCATTCTTAATATACTCTATCCATCTTTTCTTTAGTACTTTTCTTCCTTTCCATCCTTCAACTTTCAAATCCATTACTTCTCTTACCACATGTAATCAGTAATCATTCAACATTTCTAGAATCAAAATAATAGCTGAGTTGATAGTGTGTACGGACGCCACATCAAGGGACATGAGTTTATATCCACCTACAAAGAGCTTGAGCTTTTGTTGAAGATAACATCGTGATGGAACCATGTTGGTAGAGCTTTTTTTAAAGCCCGTTTGGCTACCACCAACAAGTTGATAATATGCAGCCAGTACCTTCACTAGGCTTAGAGTGTGCACCATCTTGGGCCACATCGGCACTTAACATCAGGTCAGATTACGGTCATAACACTAAACTGTAACTACAAAAAAAACGAATTAGGTGTAATAAGCATCTAGCACTATGTATCATCTATTAGTGTCCCGCAAACAACATTTTTGTCCAACCACGACACTACTCAGTATACAATACCCTACTAACACACATTGCAAGAATATATAACAAGATATCATACACAATAAACTACGTTGATGTATATTTATTTACACATTTAGTCCACATAAACAGTCCTTTCCCAAAAACTGTAATAAAATATAGCCGAATTTGGCGACCTTACATTAATTTTTATACAATAAAAATTAAATTTGCTTACTGCCACTTCAGTACGTAATGCATTAATGTTTGTCCTATTACATTTAAAATTCGCAACGTAATGATTAAATTGTGTTCCAAAATACTCCAAAGAAATGTAATAATATGTATGTACATTAAAAAAAATGTTTTTCTTCGTATATGAAATTATCCGAAAGCCTAATGACAACGATTGGCCCGGTTAATCGACTTTCTGTTTTAATATGCTAGCATGGTGTTCATTTTGCACGTGTTGTGCCCGTGTGATCACGTTTGTGTGTGCTACAGGGAAGAATTGGCCACTCTGCAGCGTCAAGTAGAGACGCTGGGGCGTTCGCTTCAGCCAACACACGCAACACCTAGCACTATTCAAGGTAATACAGACTTGTATGTGAGGATTGTTACAGTTTGAAGTTGGTAAACTTAGCTTTTACGTATGTTTTTATAATTCGCTCACGTTAATATTGATTTGACAAACAAATCGGATGACACAAGAAAAAGTTTCATACAAAGTTTATCTCTGTCTTTACCCCACTTATAATAAGGTTTTTGCTAGAAAAAGTGGCCTATCACCGTCTCTAGTTTCCCATCTATCTTCATACCAAAATTCATCATAATCCATTCAGCGGTTTAAGCGTGAAAGCGTAACAAACAAAAAAATCAAACTCACTGTCGCATTTATAATATTACTAAGGGTAAGGATTATGACATTGAATTATTCTTATAGTTTCGGTTTAGCGTTACGGCCAGAATCTCACCTGTAATACAGAGACGATGTGACCCAAGATGGTGGACACGCTAAGCCTAAAGGAGGGACTGGTTCTCAAGCGCAACTGCCGGACTACATCTATAGATATTTGACGGCAGATTTTTATCTCGATGTTGGTAACTAGCCAGGCCGGCACTAGCAAAAGCCCTACCACCAACCAAATTTAAAATTTAATATTTTAATTAATTATTTAAACAATGTGTGGTAAAGATATTCTGAAAATTTACGTGATAGTGACGACTGCCAAACTAATTTTTATATTTCGTCATTGCTGTTTCCAAGTGACAGCATTTTCTACCATACACTATGCGTTTATTTGGCCAATAAAGTTAAGAGATAGATTTATGGTTTCATCCAGTGTTGAGCAAACTGTAATCAGATTAATGATTACAGATTATGATTACATTGTGTAATCTTCCATCATAATTATAAATTAACTAAAATAATCAATAATGTAACCATACAAGCGATTAATGATTATTAATATTTAATGGTAATCTTGATTACATTTTAGATTAATATCAAAATAATAATGTAGAAACATAATATAGTTTCGTAGTGTAAATCAAGTATATTTGTATTCAACCTTTGTCAACCATTTAAATTTACCCCGATTATAAGAGATTAAACATTACAATTAATGAATTTTAGTCTTACAGGTATATATGAAATTATTCATAGGCGACTTAAATTGGATTTCAATAGCACTTTCTTTTCAAACATTTCATCTAATAATCATATAATACTCATAGTTATAAAATAACGTTTCGTTAAAAAAGCAATAACTTCAAAAATGTTATTCCATCAATCGACTACCTTTGGAGTTTTGCAGTCATAAAGATACAGAAAATGGTTACTTATTTAAATACTTACCTAAAGTTCGTTTATCTCATGTAATAAACATATTCGTGCTTTAATACCTACGGGCTTTTATTTGATAGCGGCATAAACTACTACTAAAATAATGAATACAAATAATCATATAATCTTCATTACGGATTACTTTAATCATGATTAATGATTACACAACAATCATGATTAAATGTGATCTTGAATGAATGTAATCAAGATTGGTGTAATCATGATTACTTTCAATCAGATTAATAAGCTAATTACAAAAGTAATCGATTACGCCCATCTCTGGTTTTATCACGCTATTTTACAATGATGAAAAAGTATTAAGGAAGATATATGGTATTGCTACAAAATCCTTTGAAAAAGGTAATACATAGATTAAGATATATGAAGGTGTACTCACAAGAAATGCCATTTTATTTAATAAAAAATAAAAACGACTATTTATTAGCTTTATATATAAACTTCCGTGTTACTTTGTTTGTCCGCTATGAACTCCTAAACTACTGAACCGATTTTAATCAAATTTTGTACACTGTGTGTAGTTTGATCCAACTTAAGAGATAGTACTTTACGAGAGAGTACTTTTTATCTCGATAAGTGATCATAACGCGATAGATGTCGCTGAAGTCGATATGATTGACTACTCGAAAATACAAAACAAGGTCTGCCAGGTCAGCTAATGAAAGTATAGTTTAGTTTGAACTATGACGACTTAAAATTAATAGGCTATATTATGTACCTTTTCAGCACCTACCACGTACTCGACTACAGCCGACGGAATACCAAATACCATGTCCAACGCCGGACAAGACTATTCCAGAGTTGAGTCCGCGGGACACCCCACAGGTGACCGACTTACAAACAGACAGGACTCAAACAACCGACATGTCGAGCAACAGCGCATCGAATGCGAAACTCCAATAACCGCAGAAAAAGAAAATCTCCCAACCTTTCTCGTAAATCAAACTGAAGAACTTAGAGATGTCACGCCTAATAAATTTGAAGACAAATTTAGAACAGAAGATATCACATACAAGTATGATGCAGATACGGAGAAAGAAGTTAATAATACAATATTAAATAATCCTGAACATTCAAATATCGAAGAAAACTCCCAGGAATTAGAACCAAGCCAATTTGATGCTGATAATTATAATTACCAACAAAATTATGACCAACGCAACGAAAATACAGATTATAATCAGTACGAACAACAACCACAATATACAGACGAACAATATGAAAACTACGAACAATACCCACAGCAATATACTGATAATACCGATCCAAATGCACACTACGATGGTACTGATAACGTACAATATAATTATAAGCCCGGCGATAATTATCAAGAAGAGTCTAATTACGAAAATACAAATTATAATCAAGAAACTGCACAAAATTCACAAAATCAAGAAGATTATCAAGAAGTAGATCACACAGTGGAATTAGATAGAAAAACTCAATCTCCTAAAGATGATGTAACTAGAAACAGTTAGCAGTTGTTTATTTAAATTTTAATTTCATGTGCAATATATTTTGTTAATTCTATGTGCTTGTTTTATGTAATTGTGTTATAATTAATAGTAATTAAGCTTTTGATGTTCATAAAGAAATAATTAATGATAACAAAATACATAAAATGGTATTTCATTACAATCTTGTACATTCATGGTGAAGATTACATTATTCAATGCATGAAAGGCCAATGTTTTTGACGCTTTCAGGAAATCAAAGAATTTCCAAAGTGTAGAACCTAATCTAGGATATGTCGCATCATCGAAACAAAAATTACTGACTTTTTGATACTTCTAGTGACCCAACAATCTGCATTGATGAGATATATCCTGACTGTTGGTAGGTTTTGTTGTAGTCTGAGGTCTGCCTATTTAGGTACCTGGGGGTGTCACGGGTCGTAAAAGGAAAGTCGCATCATTATAATTATCAGCCTATTTTTCACAAACATATACTTACTTTTGCTAATTAGTACTTTGTATATAGTTAATTGTACCTGCGATTTCGTTTGCGTGAAACTAAAATTATTTATCCTCGCACCGTCATTGGAATTAAAATAACTTTAGATACTGTTAACCAATTTTAATGAAACAAAGACTAAATGTTACTTGAAGGTGCGCTTTATGTTTTTCATAGTGACGTTTTATCACAAACATTAGCAGTAGTTTAGCAGTGATGCGTGCACAAACAAACAGACAGACATTTCTAAAAATGATGTAAATGTATTTTATTAGATATTCTGGTCACTCGCAATATTTTTTTCGCATAAATGTACAGTACAGACACGTTAATTTACATTCTTATTATAATATGTAAAGTTACGGGGCGGGTGTGTCCCCGACTGGTCGGACTAGCACACTGTCTGTTTTAATATACAAATTACATACTACTATATTACGTGGACCGCACTCTTTGGCTGTGACTCAGGAGTCAACAACATGTGTAGGTCGCTACATGGGTACAGTGCACAATGATGCGACTACCTGTGCTAGATGGTAAGCGATGATGGCTCAGTTGGTAGTACGCACGGTAGCCGCGTCAATGCACGAGTGTTCGAATTTCTCCAGTAAGCCTGTAGGACTTTTGGTGAAGGATAAAATTGTGATAAAAGTAGTATCGTGGTGGGTCTTTTTCTGGTGACCACCTGGTTAGCTGCCACTCACAAATTAAAACTCTGTGGCCAAATAAATATAGGTGTGTTCCGATAGTTGCAATTGAGCGTAAATCCCTCCGCTAGGCATTATGCCCACTTACATCTGGTAAAATTGTGACCATAATGGCTATAAAGAACATAAAAAAACTCGTAAATAAGTTACTAGACAAGACATTCAATAGACAAATAGGCTTAGCGTTTCTCTAAAATCATATCTGATGCTAAGTGACCAAGCTAGCCAGATGGCGTATTTCCGTTTGTCCGCCCTCAAACAAACACAGATTTGCGACGGTTAATCAAAACGCGTGCCTTGAATAAAACACGAGTTTGTGGAGAGAGTTAGCTCAGAAACGAAAATAGGTAGGCGGTGGACATTATAAGAAACCGTACATACTATGGTTTCCTCACGATGTTTTCCGTCACTAAAAGCAAAATAGAAATAGTTATAATAATTCTGGAAAATCCAAAAGGGCACGCCTCATACGATTAATTTCATTTTATTAATTATTTATTACAATAAATAACATATAAAAATAAAATAACATTAGACTCAACTGTATGGTTGCTGTATCTTTGCCTTTTCCTTAAAAAGAAAAAAAACATTTATAATACCTAGATCTTTTAAATGCAAAATGTAATAAATACAAAAATGAGTCGTACAAAAAACCATTTGCTAAGATCAAGCAATTTTTTTACTCTTGAACTACTTCCACCACAACCGATTTGTGATTCGGAGTGGACGTCCGGATTATTTTATACGAGATAGTCACTATGACTTTCAAAAAAAACGACGTATCTAGAATACGTTTAGGTTATTATCTTTGGAATAACATCATTATTATTATATTATTATCATTATAAAACTACGGGTACTAGACTATTGATATGAAATAGGTAACTGTTTTATGTTATTCTAAAGATAATAATCTAAAGTATCTAAAAGTTCTAAAATCTAAAGTTATAGTAAGTATCGTGGCCACTACGAATAAAAAATCCGGACGTCCACCTAAATTATTTACTATTTATTTCACTTATGCGCTATAGCCAAGCTATGTCACGTAAAATATCATTAACATTATTCAATATAAAAGAATATAGTTTAATATATGGATAAAAATAAAATCACGACATCACATATCAAGATCCCGTCAAAACTAACTGAGGCATATACAGTTACTTATTACTGGTCTCTGGATTATACTCTTGGTTTTTTAAATTTATTCACCTATTGAAGAAAGACGAAATGTTATAGGTATATTAAGTCAAATATTCCAATTAAATTGTTATGAAATTATAATTGAATCTTGATTTTCAAGGGTGAAATAGCGATACACTGGCTGATTTAGGTAAAAAAATCATTCTATTAGCCTAAAAAATCGATTAGTTGATCTCAGATCGTCATCTCTACTTGATGAACGTCATTTTGTTGACAGCTGTCACAAGTATTAAGCTATATTTGACAAACTATATACACAGTCAACAAAGGTTATCTTTATTTTGTTTTGGTTTATCGTGTTATTGAAAACTCTGAATAGGTTCTCAGAATTACAAGTCTTCTTACAAGAATTATAAATTTATTATCCATATAACAATTTAACGTTATATTATAACAAAATGGTCTGTGAAAAATGTGAGAAGAAACTGGGCCGGGTTATAACACCAGATCCGTGGAAAACTGGAGCAAGGAACACAGTAGAATCAGGAGGCAGAAAAGTAGGCGAGAATAAAGCGCTCACAGCGAAGAAGGGTAGATATAATCCATACACTGCAAAGTTTCAAGATTGCAAGTAAGAGGCTTACAGCGATTGTTATTGTGTTATTTTTTGCCGAAGAAAAAAAAATACTTTAATGTGATTAACAGTAATACATTATCGAATATCTAATTAAACATATGACGTTCAACAATATTATTAAATAGTTTCAACTACATTATTCTAGAAATGAAAAGTATATTATTATAAAAGCTGCAGAATTAAAATATAGCACAGTTGAAGATAATGATAAAACAAATATTTTTTATGTACCTATAATATGTGCCAAATAATATATACATAATATATATAATATGTAATTGACAAGGAACATTCTCATTACTACTTTTCTCATTGATAAATATTTAATTAATAGCTTTTTTAAGTTTGGAAAAAAAAATATTGAGCCCATGTCTTTTAAGTTTACAAGAAACATGTTTTGATTAAAAAATAAATTCTACGATTATAATTATACATACATGTGATAAAATAAAACCAGGTAACTATAGAATATGAATTTATTTCAGAATCTGCAGGACAAAAGTGCATCAAGCTGGTTCTCACTACTGCCAAGCCTGTGCATACAAGAAAGGCATCTGTGCAATGTGTGGGAAAAAGATATTGGACACTAAAAACTATAGGCAGAGCTCAACTTAGCTGTTAAATTTAGATGTGACAAAAGAACTATCATAACACTTTGTGTTGATATCAATTTATTGAGAAAAAAAAAAATACATCTTCTGAGTGGATGCAATAAATAAAGCTTTAGATTAAAGTGTTAAATCGTTGTGATAAAAATAAAAATATTTTAAGTGATAGTGAATGTTTCAAATTTAAATTACCTAACTTATATGTCTTTCAAGATTTACTTCTTCTTAGACACTCACTGGAAAAATCTTCACTTTACATTATACACCACATTGCAACATTGAGTTGGTTTTCTTTGGTGCGCAAGGTTTATAGAGCATTTTGTGCAAGATGGACGGACTCCAGATCAGTCCTATACTGAATATTAAAGAAAAAAATCAGTATAATAAGAATTATTTATTGTCCTATTTAATCATTCTGATACATTTGTAGCTTGAAAAAATTTCTCCAGTAGATACTCACGTATTTGTTCTACCTTTCTAATTGCATGCTTTGTATAAGTTTCAATTCTCGGAATGCCATCTCCTAGAACTTCTGAGAAAGAACCAGAGTGATCTTGGCAAGAATTTGTAACTAACACTGGTGCAGGGTTGTATTGACATTTATACCAAACTTTCTAGAGCTATTAATCTGTAATTAGAAATATAATATACTAGTTTCTTTTTACACTTTATACATGTCTAAACCTGGAAAGAGTTCCACAATGAAGACCTTGAATTCTACTGAAGTCTACTTCAATGCTTAGTACTTTGTATTCTTCAAAGGCACATTAATCTGTAATTAGAAAGATAATATACTAGTTTCTTTTTACACTTTATACACGTCTATACCTGGAAAGAGTTCCACGATGAAGACCTTGAATTCTACTTCAATGTCTAGTACTTTGTATTCTTCAAAGGCACATTAATCTGCAATTAGAAAGATAATATACTAGTTTCTTTTTACACTTTATACACGTCTATACCTGGAAAGAATTCCACAATGAAGACCTTGAATTCTACTGAAGTCTACTTCAATCTCTAGTACTTTGTATTCTTCAAAGGCACTTCACTTCAAATTACTTGGTTTGTTTACTCCTTGATAACTGACTGTAATGGCCATAGTCTCACCTAATTCTAAGTGATGTTGTGACCCAAGATGGTGGACATGCTAAGCTTAGTGAAAGGACTGGCACTCAAGTGCAAAAGCCGGATCATACTTACTTGATACAATACTTATTTAAAACGTTGTTGTTGTTGTTGTTAGAGAGGTGATCACAACATATTTGGCACTAGTGTCGGTACCATCCGGTGAGGAGCAAACCTACCCTCCCTAAATAGGTAGGATGCGAAGAACATCCGCGTCTCGACCCAGTCTACCTATCTATAATGCCAAATATGGCGGCTGCTGGTGAAACGCAGCCATATACAGATAAACACACTTTGACATTAATAAGACAACAATCCATACTATTATAATAATGAGGTTACATTTGTTAATATAATGCCAAATACGGCGGCTGCTGGTGAAACGCAGCCATATACAGATAAACACACTTTGACATTAATAAGACAACAATCCATACTATTATAATAATGAGGTTACATTTGTTAATATACCTGTTGGAGGTCTTACAATATCCATTTTTATTGTTTACAATTTCGTTTCAAAATAAATCTCGATTTGCGAAGATATTTTATAAATATGGTGTTAATCCTTATGTAAATAAAATTATTAATCATTCGAAGAATTTGATATACACCAACTTTTTACAATAGTATTATATTAAATTAAAATGATAACTAAAATATATGGCTTTTTATTGTGATATCAGCCTTTGTAGGAAATTTCTTACAAGCTCAAATAACAATAAACACCCAGAAAGAAAAATAATGTAAATTTCAAGAAAATTACTATATGTAAGATTCGAACCTAGAACGAACACTTCGGCACTGCGTTAGTACCGAGTCGATTGCTTAAGCCTCTAGAGTTTGAGCTTTTGGTGAAGGAAAACATCGTGATGAAACCATGACATGGCGGTAGGACTTTTTCTAATGGCCTGGCTAACTACCATCCTCAAATTGAAAATCTGACGCCAAATACCTATAAGTGTGTTCCCCTGACGCCAAATACCTATAGGTGTGTTCCCGCAATTGCTCCTGAGAGCCAGTCTCTCCACTAGGCTTAGCGTGTCCACCATATTGGGTCACATCGTCACTTAACATCAGATGAGATTATGGCCATAACGCTAAACCTTAACTACAAAAACAACGCTTGAATGTATTTTTCACATCAGATATTTCATCTCACACTTTTGTCATGTATTATTATTTAATAGATTTATCTGCCTCTTTACCTTAATTTTAATAGAAGTTAATTTTTTTAAAAACCCTTCACTTTGTACTAACAACAGGATTCTATTCTTTTACATATTTGAAGTACAGGTACAGGCGACGGGCAAGAATGTTTCAGGAACGGTTACAAAATTTTACTATAATTTCTATAGAAATATATAATTTCTATAGATATTGAAAATCTAGTTTACCAATTTTTTCAATCACGTATTTTAATCTATCTACTTTTTTCACAAAAAATAAATTAGAATAGACGATAATTTTTGTTTATTCGTAGGCGTATATCTAATCATTCTCAAATCACAACTTCTAAAGTATAAGCTTTAGTAGAATATGAAACGGACTTTATAAAATCAGTAATGTACAAAAAGTAGACATACCTGCACACAGTTTTATATTCCGTAAATTAGTTCTCCACACTATTCAAAAAGATGTATACTCATTCCGCGCGCCGGCTACTGACTTGGTCCAGTCGATTTTCAGTTCACATGTTTTGTTGAAAGATGGCGTGGAAAACACCGAACCGGAAGCACGTGTTAGAAATATAATGTTTAAATAATTAGAAAAGGTAAATATCATTTATGTAGCTAGTCGTTTAGTTTGTTTATTTTTTTAGTAGGTTGATAACTAATTAATTAACTGAATAATTATGTAACCGAACAGCACAAAGATTCATAGTCTTCAGTTGATCAGTCACTATCTGTACTTTATTAAAATATCATAATATATTATGAATTTAGCATATTATGATTACAACGAACTAACCTTTTTAACAGACTTTATTAGCTCGTCCTTTATCTAAGTAACGTAATCTTTCAACATAATTTGCACCAACTTCAAAACACCGATTAATATTACAATTTGCATACGTATCAAGGGCCGTGACAATACAATCTTATAATATGAAAAGTAATGAAGCAATGATAGCTCATTTAGTAGTGTGTGAGGACGCTGCGTCAAGGGACGTGGGTTTGAATTCACCTATATTAAAATTTAATATAATTAAAAGGCATTTATATCATTGGAGTTATAAACAAGTTTCATTGAATAACCAAAAGAAATGAAAAACGCAAACGATATTAAATATAGCCAGTTCTATTGATATAAACGAATTAAAGTTGGTAGATTAATTAGGATTGATTATAGCTCATCATGACTAAAAGCGCTAAAAGCGAACTACTTGAAATAGACTATTAAAACACGTTTTATAAAATCTTGTTTTTACAATTTGAATTTATAAAATTATTTTTAACCAAACATGTAAATATTAATTTCAATCCATAAAGTTATTTTTAATCAAACGTGTAAATATTTAAACCTTTTTAATTTATATTTAATATAAAGAGACGATCAACGATAAAGCTAACATTATAAAGTGACGATCAACGACCAAGCTAGCACGATTTATCTATATATTATACTTACAAAGCATTCAGATCCATACAAATGGCTACTCCTAATATCGTTTTCTTTTTTCATTTTTGGTCATTTAATGAAACTTTAAACTCCAATGAAGTCAATGTCTTTTAATTACTTATATGATCAGAGTAAACAAAAGTGTTTTTTTTTTTTTCAAAAAATTGTGATATATTTTGTGCTAGTTTCTATTATCACTAATGTATTCAATGTAATTAAAGGAAATAGTAGTCTTTCCTTTAATCACTTTATTATATTCTGACATAACTTTTAACTACCTACTTTGAAAATATCACTATTACGACATACATTAGAGAAATAAATAATCCTAACAGCAAAGTTGTTATAAGAAATCAGAAACCCTTACGACCTCTTAAAACTAATTTGTAACTGAATCACAAAAACGTATAAGGTATCGTTAAAGTATTACATAACGCAATTTGAAGATAAAACAAGAGTTCATAATTTTCAATTACTTAAATGTCCATGAATACAAACAACCATGAAATTACTTAGCCATAGTAGCGTAATTCATCGTTGACGCAAACGGCTGAAAATGTTGTTTAAAAAATGATCTTAATTGGTATTACATGTTTACTTTTGATTACTGTGAGTATACTGTTTAAATTTTTTTACTATTGTAATAATTCAATAATATATTTTAATAGCAAAAAAAGTGGTTTGTATATTTCATAACACCATATATCAATATGTATATCGATCCGAATCTGAGATCTGGTTGACTGGTTTACGCTCAAAATTTAAATATATCGCGAAAAACCAAAACAATAGCATTTTTTTACGAAAGGACAAATGCTGTCAGCCTGTTGGTTTGTCACAGCTTCGTTGAACTTGGGGGGCGAGTGCGAGTATATACATAGCCTATTCAGGAAAAATATAAATTGAAACCTCTTAAAATTGCCTTTATAAATTACAAGCAGTATGTTAATAGCTACTTATTATTATTTATGTGATCCGCAAATAATTGTTATGAGTTTTATTGTTGCTCTGTAGACATGTGCTAAACATTACACTAAAAGTAAATGCCATATCATATCATATCACGGCAAAGTACATATCAATTTTTAGCATCAACCATCGCTTAGAGTAATGTCAAATATGAACGTTTGTAGAATTTCCCTTGTGTGTCCTGCATAAGCAAATTATAATATCAACAGCGGTGCATGTCCATGTCTAATGAATAAAATAGATCTTATGCAGCATGCACAAGATCAATTTTCGAAGTACGCTGGAGTTGACTCGTTTATTGCTGTTCTTTTACTCTCATCATTATATGTAACCAAGGATATTTGTGTAAATTAATCTGTTTCGAAGACTTTCACTCATCTAGTCATCGTTATCACCATCATCATCGAATCTATATATCATATCGATATATATTAAAATAATATCCCGACCGTGTCTTGCTTTAGTGACTGAGCTCAATCTTTTGCGGGCCTCGATGGTTAGCCCATAATACAGTGTCCATAAATATAGTTCATTATTGCAGCGAAGGTGTGACCACTTTCGCTAAAAACGAATTGCAAAATCAAGCATTAGATCGATAATATTACAAGTAAACATATATAGAGACGGCATATGCCCTAGGAAAGTGTTGTACCAATTTTGTACCATTTAACGTAATAGTCATCTCTGCCTCTCCTTGCTTGTGGGCGAGAATACTGGTCAGGGCTTTACTCTCTGCAGTAGTTTCGTAGCGACTCATGAATGTGAGCCGATCATTGGGGTCCACTATGTAGTGTTCTAGTTTCATACTTCAGAGCATTGCCATCGTATAAGAAGTTACACGTATATAACATCTGTACCATTTGGCTTAAACAAACCCCAGTATCGCGTCGGCGTTCAAGGAAATATATTGTGTTCCGATTGATATATTAAGTAAAATAACGGAAAATTGGCTAATGTATAATGCGATATTGTATTAACTATATAAACAAAACATGTAAAGATCGTGGGTTTTGATATTTATATAACGTAAAATATATTCCTCCGTAAAGTTTACTGTTAAAAAAATAGACCAGGGTCGAGAATTTTTGAAACCAAAGAAATAATAGTAGGATGAAATCTATTGCAAAAGGAAGATAATGTAACAAAAATGAAAGGAAAAATATAAATTACAGACGAACTAAGTTCGCAAAGGGAAGGTTTTAAAGGTAAAAAATGGTTTATCTTAATTTTCGGCAAAACTACAAGTCCTATGGAAAAAAGTTAAATGGCAATGTTGTAGGTAATAAAAAATATCTACACCCTTTGTGCTCATACTTTATTCACATTACCTCAAACTTTATGTGAAAAATTCAAATAACCAAGTTGTTGGTTTCTTATTCTTAGCTTTTAAATATTTTTTTACGAAACTTGGTGAAAACTTACCTTTTTATTTTCCAAGGACTATAATTTTTTTTATTTGAAGTTTTTATTCACGTTATTTTGCCTTAATATCGAAAAAACACCCTAATTTTCAATCGAAAATTCTTACGTAAAAATATCAGCTTATCAAATAAAAACTGCAGCTGTGTTGTGGGGCGGTGGTGGTGTCAGTCTAGACAATGCATAACAGTGTACATACGTCTCTTTTGCGCCCTCGGTATAAAAAAAAAAACATCTGCCTACTTTCCCGTTTATTGCGATATTACTATGTACGCATTAGTGACCAAAAAGTTTTGGTCAAATAATATCGAGGTTACGTATCTCTATCATTACTTTTATAATAGAATTGTGTGGGGCGTGAAAAAGGCGAATGAAGTCGTTGCCACAAGCTAGTTACATGTAATTCGTTTTTGAAGAATCATAACTCAGTGGCATCGTCTTTCAACACCATTTAGATCGTTATGAGTCAGAATTCTATAAAAAGACTAAGTTTTCGATGAAAGAGTGTTTTTCCCTACTATTTGGTCTTATATTAATGTCGCAGTTTGTGAAAATATACTTGTGCTGATATTAGTCCTACCATGTACCATTGTACCACATTAACAGTACCCTATTTAAAAATTTACAGATAAATATAGGATTATCAAATTCAAAACATTTAAACAATGATCCTTTGAGAATGAATTTCGCAACATTACTGAACAATATCGTGGAGTTAAATGAAAACAGACTGGATGCTATACAGAAAAGCATGAAATCCTATAATTTCATATTGGCTACAGGGTCTCTGAATAATTTGGACGAAAGAGAAAAAGAAGATTCTATTGAAGACCTAATTCATTCTGTACCAGTTTTGGATGAAACGGTAATTAAATCAATGTTGTGTTTCAAATACATATGTAATTCTGAAATTATTCTAACACGCTCTAGTCAAGGGATTTAGTGTTGAAATATGTCGTCACTTTCTTGCTTAAAATGTCAATCCAATGGTTTGTTGTTTTGGTATGCTAACGGTTGTAAAAGACACAATTTGCTTAGACAAACATTTGTTTTTGAAGACGTATGTTTTTTAGCGTTATGACCACAATCTCATCTGATTTTCAATGACGATGTGGCCCAAGATAGTGGACATGCTAAGTCTAGCCTAACGGGACTGGTTCTCAACTGCAACTGCCAGAACACACCTATATGTATTTAGCCGCAAATTTTTATAATTGGATTGGTAGCTAGCCGTATTAGAAACAGCCCTACCGCCATGATATGGTTTCAAGGCAATGTTTCCCTTCACCGGAAGCTCAAGCTCATTGTAGGTGCTAACTGAGCTATCATCACAAAATTCCGATCATTTCGAACATTTCGATTATTTCTCTATTCTAACAATATAGTGCTTTGTCAAGGTAACAGGCGCCCTTATTATTCCAATATGCCCAGAGCTTCCAAAAAGTTGAAGGCAGCTCTGTCTATAATTGTACTATTTATCTATTCAGTCGTACCGAACATCGAGGCGATTGGGTAAATATGAAACGGGGGCGTCATTTGAGAGGGAATCTGGATCTTCATCACAGTCAAGACGATGGTATCGTCCCTGTTTCAAGAGAGCCGCGAAGAGGTGTCGCGAAGCATGCCGAGATTCCGTTGATAACATCTGCATACGATACGGCTGTAAAAAGAGAGTCAAACGTCATATCAAAAAAGAATGTAAATATAATTGTAAAAGTAAATTTTCCAGTAGCAAATATAGCTCGAGTGAGTCCGATTATTGAGGAATTTAGTAATGTAAAACTTTTTACGGCGTCTCAAATTTTTTCGTCCATCTATCGCATGTCGCATTACAACCGGACGCAGAGTTGGGGTAAAGTAAAGGCGCTCGGCAGAGCAGTCAAGATCAATATGGCGGCGCTCACGGCTCGCATCAGCATCGCATTTTCCACTATCTTTACCATCTTCCGATTACCAAGTTAAGATTAAATACGCGAATTTAATACTTTAAATAGGATAATTTTGCGAAAAATTTTAGGTAAATGCCTACGGACTAGAAAAAATTTCATTTTTTCAATTTTGTCTTTATTTATTCAGGGACTTCGGTCCACAAAGGACATGCCAGTCCCATCGTACCCTGACCTTACAATATTTACGAAAGTTGGATAGAGCTAATGACAAATTTCCATAAAATCCTGGCTTCATCACTTGCAGGTGCAGCCAAGATTTTATGTCACATGTCCTGATATATTAAGTCTATCATAAATATCCGTTGACCTTGGTTTCGTTCACATTCTATCAACAAGTGTTGCAAGTTCTCGATAGATCCACACGTTATGCAGTTGAGTGAAACACTTTTTCAATTATCTATAATTTTCATACCTGTTAATTTATTAATCTGATTATATAGTCACGGGTTTTCTAAAACGCGATCGTTCGTGGAAGTGTCAAAAATCCTTTATGGCCCGTCATGTTAATACAGTCAAACATAAATTCTGAATAAGAGGACGGTCAAGTATTACGTAACGCAATTTTCTAAGATTTTTTATGGTTAATCAGCATAACGTAACATTTTATAAATAAAGATGTAACTATTTTAAATTAAATATATCCTTATTTATACTTAAGGGTTATCACGGCGTGCAGTCAGTCAAACTACAATCTAACATCAGAATTTTAGAATCAATTAGGAAAAAGATTATAATAAAATGAATAAACGAATGAATTGTATTGATGTTGTATTTTTTTTTTGTACTTTACATTTTTTTTCATTTCTAATGTCCGCCTGTTTAGCTACCACACTCAAGTTGAAAATCTGTCGCCAAATACCCATAGCATATTCGGTCACATCGTCGCTTAACATCAGCTACGCTTGTGGTCACAATGCTAAACCTTTTAACTATATAAACACCAACTAAAAAGACTCACCCCACTTCCAATAAAGATTTCACGAGCAAAAGTAACCTGTCTCTGCTTCCTGGGTCCCAGATATCTCTGTATCAAAATTCATCACAATCGATTCAGCGATTTAGACGAGCGTGATGTTAAATAGCTTTCCGCAATGATTGCTCTGTCGTATAGAAAAATACTTTTTGATATCCGACTAGTATAATTCTTAACATTAGCGCATTCAAACAAACAAACTTTTCTGCTTTATAATATTGATATGGATTTCACAAATTTCATAAAGGACTCTGAAAGCCGCAAATAATCCTTACTTTAAATAATAACTTACTTACTTACTTGCTTACTTACTAACTTACTTTAAATATTAACTTTAAATAATAATATAAATGCAAAAGTGAGTTTGTTTGTGCTTAATACAAACACAAAAAAGCTATGTCGAAAGGAACTCCGTTCCAACCGGGTGTCCAAAAGACACCTCTCTTTTTATTTGACCCTATAATGTGTCAAAGTGATATTGATGCAGGTCGGTTTGGTGAAATAGATTATAAAGAAAAAATGCGTGAGTGTCGTACAATACTTTATTGGAAGTAATTTCCTAACGTAGTATATTATTATTGATAAACGTATTATATTTTAGATTAATAAATACCAAAAAATGAATTATTAGCGCCTAAGAACAATTAAATGAAATGAATTAAAGGAATGGTAGAAAATTTAGTTATTAATATACATTTTCTAGTTAAGAAAATAAACACTTTATGTCATACAATTTATCTAATTTATTATAATAAATAAATACGCCACGAAACAGCTGACACTTATGACGTGCACAAAGTATATCTGCGCAGCCGTTGAAAACTTGCTGGCTGTGTTGATCCAATAAGAGCGCACCTATGGCTAGGCACAGCCAATAGTGTATGCGCTAGGGATAACCGTCTACACTATAGAAATACAGTGGAATATAAAACAGACTAAAGAAAGGGTCGGTACGAATAGATCCTATACTTTGGTTTATCTAGCGCCCATCGGTACAGTGCGATAAGGAACTATGTCCCATAAACTGAAAATTTCGGGTTCCCAAAAAAAAAAAACTCTGCCGTCAGTTCTAACAATGGGACCATCATAATGTTACAGCGTCATTTGAATTTTGAATTTTGCCATAAAAATTGTATTAAAACTATAGTCAATATTTCAATTGAGAGTTATACCTTAATCTGAGAACTGTATTGTTTATCCAAACATTAATCATTTTATTGCGTAAGTCGTATGAATTTTTACGGGTAATATAGAATTGAATTATTCGAAAACCAACGTACGGTTAGATATGCAAAATAATGATAAATAAAAACGTGCACCTGCCTATATTATATTGTTACTATGATTAAATTAAGTTTTGCTGTAATTACGGCAATTTCGATTATGTGCTGTGTCGATGTAAGTTTATTTGTAAATTATTCAGAAGTCTTATATGGATAATATAGGCGGTGTGCAACATTTTGAAAAGAAATATAAGTTCAAAAGTGTTATACGGAACTTTATCGACATCGTATAATTCATAGTAATAAAGTAGAAGTGTTAAAAAAAGATAAATTGAAGCGATGTAGCTCAGTTCGCAGTTTGCAGGAACGTCGTATCAATGGAAATGCGTTTGAATCCACCTGCAATAAGCTTAAGCTTTCGGTGAAGGAAAAAATTGTGTTAAAACCATAGCATGGTGGTGCCCACCTGGCTAGCTACCACCTTCAAGTTGAAAATCTGCCAGCAAATACCGACAAGATGGGTTCAGGCAGCTGCAGTTTAGCTGCGGCTTAGCGTGTCCACCATCATGGGCCACATCGTCACTTAAAATCAGGTGAGATTGGCCATAAAGCTAAGCTTTAAATGTGAATACGCTACGTACTCAGATAACAATGAAACAATAAATTTCAAATTCAATTAAAATAGAAAAAACTAAACTAAACATACAATAAAGATTCGTATATTTCACAGAAAATATCGATGAATAAGGAAAAACTAATACAATTAAACATAAAAAATGACTTCGCTAAGAATTATTTTAACAAACTACTAGCATCGGTAGTGAAACTGAATCAAAAACGCTTGGAGGCCATGAACACATTGTCTCAACTACAAATGAATGGTGTTATACTCCGAGGTAGAGAGGACTTTGAGAGTTCTGATGAATATCATGAGCAGTTAGGCATTGTGATTCAAGTAAGTTGAAAGGTTGTTCTTGAAATATGATAAAAATAAGGAAAAGGTTCTAAAGGTTATAAAGGTACAATTTCCATATATGGGGGGACGAAAGCACATTTACCCATATACGAAAATAATTTTCCGTAACCGACTAGTAGCTCGAGATCCGACTGTGGTAATAACTAACGCCCAGACTTCCTTTTTTTTTTTTGACCTGACTTACGCTGTTAGCCCCAAGGGCTTTGACAGCTTCACCGGACTTTTGCGGGCGAGTGCTGAGGGCACTCAGCCCCGAGGCAGCAGGCACAAGGGTGCCAGGACGGCCGAACCTCGGATAGGGCTGCTGCCGGTAAATGAAAAAGATTCATGATCCTAACTAACCAACAGGTTCTTTATTACTAAATTAGTGATACTAACTACGACCTTATCAGGTAAGCAGCTCAAGGGCCGCGAGGGTAGTCCCTTACAGAACCGTGTACTTAACGTGTGAGTGTGCACGAATGGTATGCGGTGTGATGATGTAATCTCAGTGATGTAGAGTGTCACTGTATCGCGCGAGCAGGGTCACTCGAGGGCTCCTGTCCGGAGGATCGAACCTAGGCTCAGGCGTCTGCGGAAGGAGGCCGCGGCGGGTGTGCGGAAGCGAAATTATCTGCTCGGCCTCGGCAGCGAGGACGGCGGTTACGCGGACGTGTGCGCGGACACGTGCGATTGGTGGAGACGGCAGGGAGAAGCGCGTTTAATCTCGTTATTTTATCGACGGCGTCGGAGAAGGTCGCCCAGACTTCCCATGAGCAGCTACAATACCAGAGGCATTACAGCCATGTTGCCGAACTAAATACACTTATATTATTTGATGATTTATAGTCGAAAATAACATTTTTTGATGGCATTCAGAATTCTCACTTGAACTCATCTCAATACGAAATTATTCGAAACAATGACATAAGTATGTAGTTTAATATTTATTTAGTTTAAATGTCTAATCGTTTAATTCAAGTTTTATAATATTTTTTATTGAAATCGATAGCTGGTTCATATTTAGAGAGCATAATATGTGTTATTACTGTATATTTGGAGTTCGTTTATTCTTTCTTGGTAAAAGGAATTGGAAATAATTAATTTGATGGCTCTCAAAATAAGTAAAGAATATTTAGGTTATTTACGGAGAAAAAATAACAGACTGATATATTTAATAGACTAAACATTATTGTCACAACCTTATCTGATGTTAAGTGACGATGTGGCCCAAAAAACTGTCAGAACACGCCTTTAGGTATTTGGCGGCAGATTTTTACCTTGCAGGATGTTAGCTAACCAGGCGGGCGTTAGAATAAGCTCTACCACCATGCTATCGTTACCTCACGATGTTGTTCTTCAACGAAAGCTCAAGCGAATTGTAGGTGAATTCTAACTCACGTCCCTTGACGCGGCATGCGTACATACTACTAACTGACCCATCATCGCTTCAATAATTTATCATTTAAATTCCAGCCGAGTGTAATAATGAAACGAAAAAACTTCGACTTGTCTTCTGAAGACGTAAAATCTACGGACGAAATAAAGAACAGTCCTGAATTGGAAATGTTTAGTGACACTGATATCCGCTCTGTTGATGATAAAACAAACGAAAGCCTACGAGCGAGAGGTTCCTGCGGTAGATCCGCAAGAAAGAAGTGCACGCGAGCATGCAAATCTTCTTTTAAACTTGGATGTCTGGGATACGCGTGCAGTTCCCGTATCAAGAGAGCTTACAAAAGAGAATCTAAAAGATCGTGTTCCTCTAAGTTCTAACTAGACTCTCATAACATATAATAATAAAAACGATAATGTATACAATATAAAAGTGCTTTTTTTATCTCTAACTATTATTTACTATTTAATTATTCTACATATGGATTACTATACCCGGGGTAAAGTAGCATTTTAATAGTAAAAAATATACTTAAATCTGTCCAGTAGTTCTTGAGTTTATACGTTATAAACAAGAACAAAAATCTTTTCTATTTATAATCTATAAAAACAAAGTCGTGTTTGTTAGAACACTTATAGCTCAAGAACGGCTTGACTGATTTTCATGGTTTTTGGTTTGTTGTATTTGTCTCCGTCCCGAATAGTAGAATAACTATCAAAAACATTGGAAAATTCATGGGTTTCGTAACTGTCAAACATTTAATGTTCATCCCGTCGATTCAGTAAATTCGTCCCTCAAATTAAAGGACATATTTAAATAAAGTTTTCGAATAAACAATACTCAGATAATGGCGAATTTTCGATTATAAAATATTAAAAATAATGTCAGTAATGAAATAGGAGTGACATATTTATTGGTTGTCAAATATTTACTAGCGTTCATAAATTTACAATGAGATGGGAAGCGATTCTATCCATTTCTTGGCTAACTTCTAAATATGTGATGGCCGCTCTACACTTAGTCCGTGAATCACGGCGCGATTTCGCGGCGAGAACTTGCCGCGAATTTAACAACGACTCTACACTTGCAATGGTTCGCGGTTTTTTACAGTTACTTTCGCAACGTTGAATGAAATGGACGACAAAGTAGCTGTTGCTGCGTCCCTAACATGTGCGCGTTAGCGTACTATAATTATGTACATATTAAAAATGAAACGCAAATTAAGTATCAGTGGAGAAAACGAAGATGGTGGATGACAAGTATCCATCATAATCGATCAAGGTTAGTTTGTATATAAATATATGTAATATATGTAATATATAATATAAATTGTTCCATCCGTGGAGGTAGATGCAATGTGAAGACAGATCCTGCTCCAGGCCAGGGCCCAATGAGCGATAGAAGAAGAATACCGTGGAGTTTTAGTGGGTATTTATTACCGGCGAGTTTTTCGCCGGTCGAGTTCCACATACCCCTCCCAGCCCATCAGGAAAGGGATGCATAAAAGCATTTCCCACAAAAAAATTGTTCCATCCCTTCACGCGTGCGGCGATGACCGAGGAAATAGATATTCATTTTTATTATATCGATTACATGCATCATGTATATTTATTTATTTTCTCTCACTTTCGCATTTATAATATTAGTAAGAATTACGACTACTCATTATACGATGAGCTATGTTCTCTAAAACAAACACCATATGAATCAACCAGAAATTTACATAAATCAAAGTAATACTTTTTATACATAGCATAATAGCACCGACACTGGCTGAATTGGGTTCAGAGAATACAGAAGACATTAAAAAAATATCTGCCGTTTATAAAAAGTATAACTTATAAATATTGGGCCACCTAGTAGTTAACCAATAATGATATAAAAATAAGAAAACCAGTGTAATAACATTTATTTATTTGTATACTGATTTGATTATTAATTTGTATATTTCTGATACATTTGTAGCTTGTAAAAAAAATCCTCCAGTGGATCCCTCGCGTATTTGTTTTAGATTGCTAATTTCATGCTTTGTCAACGTTTCAATTCTCAGATCGCCATCTTCTAGAAGTTCAGCGACGAATGGGAACGCTGCGGTAAGAATACAACTGGTGCCGAGTTGCGTTGACATATAGAGCTTAATCTGTAGAATTCTAATAAATTAATCTGTAATTAGAAAGATAATATACATAGTTTTTTTACACAACACATTATATACTTCTTTCTCTGCTTGAAAAGAGTTCCGCGATAAAGACTAGTAAAGTCTACTTCAATGTCTAGTACTTGTAACTTAAAAAATATCTCTGATTCAAAGTGTATGAAAGACCAACTTTTCACTTACAGTTCAGTCAATAGTATTCAACTAAAGTGAGTAACTTAAGAAATATCTCCGATTCAAAGTGTATGAAATGTATGAGGCTCCAAAAATATATATTGTTTTATTGTGATATTTGCCTTTGTAAGAAATAACCTTAATTACTCAGATTCAAAGTGTATGAAGTGTATGAAGCTCCAAAAATACATATGATTTTATTGTGATGTTTGCCATAAGAAATAACCTTAATTTTAAGCGAAAATAACAATAAACAACAACAACAAACACCCAGAAGGAAAAATAATTTGTAAATTACAAAAATTAATTACCATATGTAGGATTCGAAGCTGGAAACAAGAGCCATTTAACATATACTTTGCAGCTTATCAAATACTATCGATGGAATCACTATGAGGATTATCGCCTATCATACACATCTCCATACCAAAAGTAGGCATCACCGTGCCCCACCTAAAATTAAGTGCTCGATCGACAGTGTGTGAATAGCTAAATTTGAGACGAATTGAAGTGAATGATAGCTTGTGTGTACGGACGCCGCGTTAACAGACGTCAGAAATATCACCAGAATCCATCTACAAAGAGCATGATCTTTCGGTGAAGGAAAACATCGTGATGTAACCATGATATGACTGTTTCTATTGGCCTAGCTAACTACCGTGACCCGTCCGTCCGTCCCCGTGTCCATGTACTTATTAGCGTGTCCACCATCTTGGGCCACATCGTCACTTAACATCAGGTAAGATTGTGGCTATAACGCTAAACCTTCAACTATAAAAAACAAAAAAAAAAAACAATTACGATTTTCAGTTTTTTCGACCTAGTATAGCCTGTATGTGTATGATGTATACATTTACTATACCATCACGTATCATTTTAATCAATCTACTTATCTCACAAAAAATTAAATTAGTAATGGACGATATTTTTTGTTTATTCGCAGGCGAATATTTAATCGTTCTCACATTACATCTTCTAAACTATGACAATCTACTTATCTCACAAAAAATTAAATTAGAAATAATTGACGATATTTTTTGTTTATTCGCAGGCGAATATTTAATCGTCCTCTAATCACATCTTCTAAACTATGAGAGATTTAGCAAAATATTAAATGAACTTTATAAAATAGTAATGTGCGGAAAGTATGCATACCTGCACGCAGTTTTATATTCCGTAAATTAGTTCTCCACACTATTCAAAGACACTTACAGTCTCCGCCGCGTGTTGGTCGACTGACTCGGTTCAGTCGATTTTCAGGTTCTCATGATTTGTTGATAGATGGCGTGGAAAACACCGAACCGGAAGCAGATATTAGAAATATAATGTTAACATATTGAAAATACGTAAATATCAGTTATGTAGCTAGTCGTTTAGTTAGTTTGTTTTTTTAGTAGGTTGATAACTAATTAATTAATTGAATAATTATGTAATCGAAGAACACAAAGATTCAGTCTCCAGGTGAACAGTCACTATCTGTACTTTATTAAAATATCATAATATATTATGAATTAAGAATATATTAACCACAACTTATTGAACTTTCTAACAGACTTTCATAGTTTGTCCTTTATCTAAGTAACGTAATCTTTCAACATAATTTGCACCAACTTCAAAACACCGATTAATATTACAATTTACACACGTATCAAGGGCCGTGACAATACAACAATTTTATAATTTTGGCTTAATATCATGAATAAGCTATTCTGCATTAATAAAAAATAATAATTGATGTTGAATGTTACGGATAAGTATCACGTATGTCGCTCAGTCATTATTGTACATGCTAGTAACTGCTTCATCTATGTACAATGTGACTAGTGACGAACCATTTCCTTTGTGTATATATATATAAAAATGAATTGCGGAAATTTATGTACACGTATAACTTGCGAACGACTGTATCAAATTAATTTTTTTTTGTTGTGTTGTTTATTGTCGGGACAAGGTTTGTATAATAATAATAAAAAAAAAAAAAAAACAAATAAAAAGTACAGTTTTTTTTTATCATGTAATATGAAAATTAGCAATGATAATGAAGCAATGATAGCTCAGTTAGTAGTATGTAAGGACGTTGCGTCATGGGACGTGGGTTCAAATTTACTTATATTTAAATTTCATATAATTACAAGACATTTATTTCATTGGAGTAGTACACAAGTTTCATTCAATAACCATAACAAATAAAAAACGGAAACGATATTAAATATAGCCTTTTTTATTGATAGTAACGAATTAAAGTTGGTAGATTAATTAGGATTGATTATAGGTAATCATGTTTTCAAAAATACAAATCGGTCAAACCGTTTTTGAGTTTTAGCGAGAATAAAGAATATCGATTTTAGGTGATACGAAGTTTTCAGTCAGATAGTTTTCATATAATTATAAAATTGATAAAGAAAAAAATTTAGTTGAAGACGTAAAACATAAAATAAAATCACTACAAAAACTATTACATAAATAAATAGTAGTCCGAACTAAAAAGTATAAAGTAATTAGATGTTATTGTTTATAAATATCACACAAAAATAAATATATTTACGTAATTTTGATTTTCTGGTAAGTAATAAAATTTATGAATATTTTTGTATAACAATATGTACGTCCGACGTATTACATAAATACCTTTATAAAATACCGTATGTATGCTTAGTTTTACATTTTTATCAATATGCAAATTTACGAAGTAACTATTGTTCGCTCAGTGATTCAGTATTCGACTATAGCGTTATTGAAGATGGAAGGATAATCTGACTAAAGTGCAACAAAAAAAATGTTCTCCAAAGATTGATCTAATAATATACTAACACTAAAGTTCCTCAATAGTTACTAAACAAAGAAAACACTTGACAAATATATGAAATAAAAATCTACTAAATCATTTTATCTAATTCTATTTATATACATAAATTAAAAAGAATTAACTAAAAAATGTGGTATAAGTTAATTCCATGTTAATTTGGTTTTAACAAAAATGTGTATTAATTTAATATAATAGCGTTACTGTAGTCTTTTATTGAACCTGTAACGTATGTTTTTGTTGAAGGATTTTTCAGATACAACATATATTCATACTTATTTCAATATTCTTGAATATGTACACAAAAAAGTAAAATATCGACTCCTGGGCTAAAACATAATGAAAATACAAAACGGATGTTGATTTATGCCACTTGTTGCTGTTGAGAACGTGTATATAAATCCATACAAATCTGGACGAGCGACAGTTTGCTTTGAAGCATCACAGTGCGCGGGCCAGTATATATATCTCAAGTAGCGTAATAAGCTTTTAATAATACAGTATGGTGTAGTTAGGGTCGGTCTCGCTGTTAGGGTCGGTCTCGCTGTTAGGGTCGGTCTCGCTGTTAGGGTCGGTCTCGCTGTTAGGGTCGGTGAAATCACTCTTACTATACCACTGGCTAAGATGTCTTGTGTTATCACCCTAAATTATGGGCAAAGTTACTGGTACCCCGCACTGTGAAATGCTTTGCGTTTGGGCAACATAAACTCGCTCGTGCAGCTCGGTTGGCTGTCTGTGTCTCTGTCAGAGGTAACTTTGTTCTCCTATAATTACGAAGAGTCTGAGCCAGTGTTCTAACTTGTTTTTGTCTTTTTTTCAGGTCAAACGTGTCCGGAGTGCGCTGCCGGCCGTCTCAGTGTGCTACTCAGTGCGTTGCCGGCCGTCGCTGTCTACGCGGTGCTACTCAGTGCGCTGCCAGCCGTCGCTGTCTACGCGGTGCTACTCAGTGCGCTGCCAGCCGTCGCTGTCTACGCGGTGCTACTCAGTGCGCTGCCAGCCGTCGCTGTCTAAGCGGTGCTACTCAGTGCGCTGCCGGCCGTCGCTGTCTACGCGGTGCTACTCAGTGCGCTGCCGGCCGTCGCTGTCTACGCGGTGCTACTCAGTGCGCTGCCGGCCGTCGCTGTCTACGCGGTGCTACTCAGTGCGCTGCCAGCCGTCGCTGTCTACGCGGTGCTACTCAGTGCGCTGCCAGCCGTCGCTGTCTACGCGGTGCTACTCAGTGCGCTGCCAGCCGTCGCTGTCTAAGCGGTGCTACTCAGTGCGCTGCCGGCCGTCGCTGTCTACGCGGTGCTACTCAGTGCGCTGCCGGCCGTCGCTGTCTACGCGGTGCTACTCAGTGCGCTGCCGGCCGTCGCTGTCTACGCGGTGCTACTTGGGGAGCTGCCGGTCGTCGCTGTCGGCCGTCGCTGTAAGTATGTACTGCGGCTCGTTGTCTCCGTACCAGAGGTAGTGGCTGAAGTGTTCTTTTAAGAATGCGGCTTAGTTTTTAAGAATGCGGCGGCTTAGTACTTAAGAATGCGGCGGCTTGGTTTTTAAGAATGCGGCGGCTTAGTTTTTAAGAATACGGCGGCTTAGTTTTTAAGAATACGGCGGCTTAGTTTTTAAGAATGCGGCGGCTTAGTTTTTAAGAATGCGGCGGCTTAGTTTTTAAGAATGCGGCGGTTTTTAAGAATGGGGCGGCTTAGTTTTTAAGAATGCGGCGGCTTAGTTTTTAACGGCTTAGTTTTTAAGAATACGGCGGCTTAGTTTTTAAGAATACGGCGGCTTAGTTTTTAAGAATACGGCGGCTTAGTTTTTAAGAATGCGGCGGCTTAGTTTTTAAGAATGCGGCGGCTTAGTTTTTAAGAATGCGGCGGTTTTTAAGAATGGGGCGGCTTAGTTTTTAAGAATGCGGCGGCTTAGTTTTTAAGAATGCGGCGGGGGGGTGGCTTAGTTTTTAAGAATGCGGCGGGGCGGCTTAGTTTTTAAGAATGCGGCGGGGCCGCTTAGTTTTTAAGAATGCGGCGGCTTAGTTTTTAAGAATGCGGCGGCTTAGTTTTTAAGAATGCGGCGGGGGGGCGGCTTAGTTTTTAAGAATGCGGCGGGGGGGCGGCTTAGTTTTTAAGAATGCGGCGGGGGGGCGGCTTAGTTTTTAAGAATGCGGCGGGGGGGCGGCTTAGTTTTTAAGAATGCGGCGGGGGGGCGGCTTAGTTTTTAAGAATGCGGCGGGGGGGCGGCTTAGTTTTTAAGAATGCGGCGGGGCGGCTTAGTTTTTAAGAATGCGGCGGGGCGGCTTAGTTTTTAAGAATGCGGCGGGGCGGCTTAGTTTTTAAGAACGCGGCGGGGCGGCTTAGTTTTTAAGAACGCGGCGGGGCGGCTTAGTTTTTAAGAATGCGGCGGGGCGGCTTAGTTTTTAAGAATGCGGCGGGGCGGCTTAGTTTTTAAGAATGCGGCGGGGCGGCTTAGTTTTTAAGAATGCGGCGGGGCGGCTTAGTTTTTAAGAATGCGGCGGGGCGGCTTAGTTTTTAAGAATGCGGCGGGGCGGCTTAGTTTTTAAGAATGCGGCGGGGCGGCTTAGTTTTTAAGAATGCGGCTTGTGGATAAAAGATAAACTGTACTTAAAAAAATATATGCAGATCGAGTTTCTTGCCGGTTCTTCTCGATAACTGCTTTATTTTCCGAACCGGTGTATGCAATAAAACAGTAACAAAATGAAGCATTTTCTAATATAATAAATATGTTGTCAATTAAACCCTTCTTTGCCTATTGGGTACTTGTCCATCAGCTGCCTACCTACCACTGCCTACCAACCAAATCTATCAAATTTCGTATACAAAGCATCCTTACTAAAATTATGATAAATGCGAAAGTGAGTTTAATATTATTGTGAAAAATCCTTCTTTGTCTATGGGTACTGTCCATCAGCTGCCTACCTACCAAATTTCGTATACAAAGCATCCTTACTGATATTATAATAATTACGAAGGGTAGTTTGTAAAATTTATATTTGTATAATTTATATGAATGCTCAATGCTTTAATACAGGTAGATATTTTGAATTTTCTTAACACTTGAATTTTCTAATATAATAATATTAGGTGCCATAATGGCTGAACCTCAGCTTGGGTTACTGCCGAAAAACGAAGTAACCAACAAGTCCTGTCAGCAAGCCGCGCTAAGAGCGCAGGGGTAGCGGTTACTTAATGTGTGGGTGTGCACGAATAGTATGAAGATGTATAGTGTCACCTAGCTGGCTCAAGCGTTTGCGTGTTTGCGAAGGGAGGCCGTAGCGGGTGTACGGGAGCGAAATTAACCGCTGGGCCTCGACGGTAAGCACGGCGGTTACAGGGACGTGTGCGCAGACACGAGCGATTGGTGGTGACGGCAGGAAGGAGCGCGTTTAATCTCTTTATTTTGTCGACGGGATCGGTAAAGCAGTTACGTGGCTGGAGCGTAAAGCATTTGGCGTACGGATTGGGAGTGTAACTGACTACGTATAGTATTTTGGGGTTAATTACAGGTGAACTGAGGTCGGAAAGAAAAGAGGTGAATTTTTAAGGGTAAAAAATGGTTTATAACGATATCCGGCCAAACTATAAGTCCTATGGATAAAATTTAATGGTAATATTGTAGGTAATAAAAAGATCTATAACGTTTGGTTTACACTTTTTTTACACAACCTCAAAATTTATGTGAAAAATTAAAATAACTAAATTTTTGGGTTTTGTATGTCCCAAACATACTGTATTTTTTTATTTAAAATATTTACATTTTCACCCTATTTGCCTATATAAAAAAAAAACCAACCTAATTTTCAATCGACCATTCTCACGTCCAAATATCAGCTTTTTAAAAAAGTTGGTGGACTGAGTTGTGTGGTTGGTGGTGGCAGTTTAGACAACAATATCATAACTTATATACGTCTTATTTGCGTCCCCGATATTACAAAAGAAACATACTGTCCTTGGTACAAGCTAGTTACAAATAATTACTTTTTGAAGTAATCATGGCTCAGTGGTAACGTCTTTGAATACCATTTAAATCGTTATGAGTCTGATTTCTATAAACAGGCTAAGCTTTCGATGATAGAATATATTTTACCTACAATTTGGTCTTCCTTCTTAATGACGCAGTTTGTGAAAATATACTCGTGCTGATATTATTTGTACCATGTACGATTGTACAACATTAATAATACCCTATTTAAAAATGTACTGATAAATATAGGCTTATCAAAATCATTTTTTTTTAACAATGATCCTTTGAGAATAAATTTCGCAACATTACTGGACAATATCGTGGAGTTAAATGAAAACAGACTGGACGCTATATAGCAAAGCATGAAATCCTATAATTACATATTGGCTACAGAGTCTGAATAATTTGTACGATGAAGAAAAAGAAAATTCTATTGAGGACCTAAGTCATTCTATACCAGTTTTAGATGGAACAGTAGTTATATCAATGTTATAATTTTAAGACATATGTAACTCTGAAGTTCTAAAACGCTCTAGTCAGGTCATGCTAACGATTGTAAAAGAAACAATTTGCGTAGACTGATAATTGTTATGACGCATGATTTGTAGCGTTATGGCCACAATCTCACCTGATGTTTTGACCCAAAATGGTGGATATGTTAAGCCTAGATATAGAGACAGGTTCTCACATGAAACTGTCAGAACATGCCTATAGGTATATGGCGGCAAATTTTCATGTTGAGGGTGGTAGTTAGCCGTATTATAAAAAGCCCTACCTCTATGCTATGGTTTCAACACGATGTTTTCCTTCACCTTTCGTTTATTTGTCTATTCTAACAATTTAGTGCTTTGTCGAAAAGGCGCCGATATTATCCCAATATGCCCAGAGCCTCCAGCAGATAAAAGACAGCTCTGTCTATAATTGTACTATTTATCTCTTCAGTCGTATCGAACATTTTTAAAAGAAATATAAATTAAAAAAGTGTTATGCGGAACTTAAACGACATCGCATAATTTATAGTAATATAGTACAAGTGTTAAAAAAAGATAATCTGAAGCGATGTAGCTCAGTTGGTAGTATATAGGAACGTCGCGACAGTGTAGATAAGGTGTGGTGGTGCCCATCTGGGTAGCTACCACCTTCATGTTGAAAATCTGCCAGCAAATATCGACAAAATGGGTTCAGGCACCTGCAGTTGAGAGTCAGTCCCTCCACTAGGCTTAGCGTGTCCACCACCATAGGCCACATTGTAACTTAACATCAGGTGAGATTGGCCATAGCTTCATATGTGATTACGTACTCGGATAGCAGTGAAACAATAATTTTCAAATTCAATCAAAATAGGAATACTAAATTAAACATACAAAATATAATAGAGATTTATATATTTCAAAGAAAATATCGATGAATAAGGAAAAACGAATCAATTAAAAATAAAAAATTAATTCGCTAAGAATTGTTTTAACAAACAACTAGCGTCGGTAGTGAAACTGAATAAAAAACGCTTTGAGGCCATGAACAAATCTTTGAGAGTTCTAATGAATATCATGAGCAGTTGGGCATTGTTGGAATTCAAGTAGGTTGAATTTCAATTTGTCTTTGAAATTTGATAAAAATAAGGAAAAGGTTATAAAGGTTGGGGACGAAAGCACATTTACTCATATACAAAAATAATTTTCCGCATCCAACTGGTTGGTAACACCCAAGCTCATGAGTGTGAATCACAAATTTGTTCCATGTAGAATTCAAACTCACAGAACGCGTCAACGCAGAACGCGAGACCAACCATTAAACCAACCGTGCCGTCCAAAAAAACTAGAAGACTATGGATACAGAAGATTTCGAAGACGGATATAAACAATATTTCAGTTATGGGTATTTAAATATATATTTTTTACCCTAATGGGCAGCAAAGAGGCAGCCGGCCTATCCGGACGGACGGATAATCTGAGGGTAAATGGTTACCGTGGCCTATGAGCAGCTGCAACACTATAGGCATTATAGCCAAGTTGCCGAGTTAAATACATTCATATTTTTTGATAATTTATAGTTATCAATAATATTTTTGATGGCATATAGAAATCTCATTTGAACTCATCTCAATACGAAATTAGTCGAAACAATGACATTAGTATATATCGTTATTAGTATATAGTATTTTAATCTTTACTTTAATCCAAGTTTCATAATACTTTTTATTGAATTTGATAGCAGGTTCATATTCAGTGTTGGCGAAAAATTTTTAACTTGTAGGATGGTAGCTAATCAGGCGGGCATTAGAAAAAGCTCTACCTGCATGCTATGTTTATGTTATTTTTACTTTACTTTGACAGCTTCACCAAATAATAACCTACCAACTATATAAACAATGCTTGTAAAGGTCACGGGATCACCTTTTATTCGTTATTATTACAATTTTCATTGATAATGGGATCTTTCTATAAGACTGATCGCGTGAAGTATTTTATTTATCATTTTCATTAAAAATAATTTCTTTATAATATTAGTATAAATTATACAAGCGTATCGAAGGGGTTTAAAATATATTGAAAGATGGATAAAGGGCCGGTAGTGGATTCGTGACTTAATATAGATGACCCAACAGACATTGCCCTGTCTTAACTATGAATATTGAATTCTAATTAATATAATTAACCAATATATGATTCTAAAGTGTTTATTATTGTAATGCTCTATGACAACTGACAGTTATGTAAAAATTATATTGTCGTTAAGTCGTTTCAATTCAACTTCCTTAATTTTTTCTTTCATAAGAACCTTCTCACAATTATTAACCTTGCAAATAAAGAATTAGCGAAATTGTTCCATCCGCGTTCAAGAGTGATGCAATTTCTAAGGAAAATAGAGATTCATGTTTAAATATATTACAGAAGTAAATGCTACGTTTTATATGGAAAGAAAAAAAACAGTCAAGCAGTTCTCTTGCTTCTAAACTTACCTTAGTGTGAACGACGATGACCCAGTCAGGAAGGAGAATGTGTTGTATATGGAAAGGTAATATCTGTTACAAAATAATAATAAAAACATTTCAACATTTTATTTCTCTTTAATTATATATTACATCATTAAAATACAATAATGTATTACCGTAATAACTTTTAAATCAATCTACAATTACGTTATTATAACGTTAAAAACATCATATAAATTTTATTTGTAACAATGTAATCGTTTCATTAAAAAAACTACTTTTCAATCAACGAAATTCAATGACAGGCTCAAAATATTTCATTTTTACTATGCGTAATAAATATAAGCATAGACTATAAAAATATTCATTCTGGCTTACTTTTATTATTTTTAAATTCTAAAAACATGTTAAGCCGAAATTAACATATAAAATATCAAAACAGAATTGTAATTATTTATCGAAAAAGAAACAGCCATTTTATCTTATAGAGTGCGTCATTTTATTTATTGTGATAATTATGATCATTGGCGACATTAATAACATGATAGTTACATACATTTACAAATTCAAGTGCTTTTTAAAAAACTCTGTGTATTTATTGACAACTTGGAAGGTATTTTATACAATTTAATTAAATTGTGTACAATACAAGCCATGTTTTGCAAAAAAATAACCTTATTACTTAACATAGAGTCGAAAAACCGGGTGTATGGATAAAACGAAAAAAAAAATTTAGTAGGCATGACAGGTTGACATCCCGCTAAAAATGTTTATTCATCAAGTTATATCAAATATTAGTCTATAAATGAAATTAATTGTCGATTAGTTAATTGAAAAGCAGTCGTTAACGGAAAATGAATATTTTGTAAATGACTCTGAAAAATATAAGTTATGTACTACAAATAAAATTAGTAGGACTTCCATTAAGCCTTCATGTATATCTACATTTATACTAGAATAAGGAGATTAACTTGTAGTATTATAAATTAAAATTTATGTGGGAATTATATAACGAGTGTATAGTTCTTGAAATATTTACATAAAAATATATGATAATATTTTTTAAATATTCTTTTAAGTACGTCAGAATTAAATATAGGCTATAAAACGTTAATCTAAGCGATTTTTAATACGAATTTCATTTAAGTTTTAATTTATCAAGAATTAAGTGGATATCGACATTAATGTAAATAATTATAATCTAACACGTTAATACTCTGGGGACGGAATTTCATTACAATCAAATCAAAACATTTATATAATAAATATGTAATAATTTATTTACTCAGTTTATATATTTATATAAATGGGATCATTATAATTGTGACATAAACATTAATTAAAAAAATTCACAACCCGAAAACAAAGAATTAACCCTTAAATGCATAGAGCAGGTATTTTTTATTGCAAAGGTAACCCTTTCACTTTTTTGTGAAAATAAAAAATCATACATATAGGGTTTAAAAGCAGGACGAAATAAGAAATAATATAATTATGAAGGCACATAGGTATTGTATATTCGATTAAAAATTTATGTAAAACGCTAAGTTGCTAGTTTAAATATCTGGCACTTAATATAATTATTATTATTATACACGTATATATTTATTTTATCCTAAACTTATTTATATTAATAATATAATTATACAATTCATTGTAATATCTGTTATTAATCAATGGTCAATATTTATTTTGTGTATTTTTTTGTTGTTGTAGAAGTATTTAATACATATGTCAAATATCATAGACAAGATTTTTTTTAATTTTACAATGTTATTTCATAGTGAAATACGAGGTTCGATGTAATTTTATTTGGTTTATTTTATTATAGTTTTTTTTTTTACATTTTACCACCGCTGGGGCTTCTAGAGCTGCTTTTAATGGAAGTGATAGATATGTTCCCGGAGCTACTAAACTGTGGTGGTGGTGAACGGGATAGTGAAAACTTCGTGTCCGTCAAATTTTCTTGACTTAACGATTTTTGCGTGTTAAAAATCGGAATTTTCGACGACACTCCCAACGATTTTTGCGATTTCTCGCCACCTTTGACCGGTATATTGCTGGGTTTGGCTAGAATAACTGGCTTTAGACCAACCAGCTGTTCCGGGGCCCGAAGTTGCATTTGATCCAACTGCGACAGCCTCCGGTTCTCAAGATCCGTGCTGGTGACTATCGTGCCCTTGGGAGATTCATATGTCGCTGTTCTGAATTTAATATGGCTGTTTCTTGGTAAATCGTAGTCCGAGTGACGTTTCTTTGGTTCGCTTTCATTTTGCATCGTTTTCGTTCGTTTTATAATATCACTCTGTTGTTTCGCCGAATGATATCTCTCGTTTGAAATGAAATCATTCAGGAGCTCGATGTCCAGTTCATATGATAATAGAGGTTCTTCGTAAGGTGCCCTTTGTCTGCTAGATATCTTGTCTTTGCTCAAATCGGATTTCTGTTTTATGATCTTCTCCGTCCTCGGTGTTAACACTTGGATTTCTGTGATGTGCTTTTTCGGTGATTCCTCTGTAGATTTCTCTATTAAACAATGCTTTTGTGTATCGGTTATCGTCGGATTAATGGAATATCTCGTTTTAGTCACTTCAACGGCATCCTTTGTAGACGTTTCTACGTCTTCCAGATCATGTATAACTCTTATACCTAATTGTGATAATTCCTCCGGTGTCTTTTGTGCCATAAAATTGGGATCATGTTTTAATTTCTCCATTAACATTTTAGCTTGCGTTTCGTCCATTTCTGTTGTGTTTAGTATTATAGTTTCAGTTTTCGTGTATGATGGTTCGTCGGATGTGAAATGTATGTTAGGATTCTGTTTTTTTATTTGTTCCAGGAATTTAGTATCGATATCTCTTACATTGCCTTCTTCTAATTGCATTTCATTGATGTCTCCTGCGTTTCTTAAAATTCCAAAACTCATCTGTTCGATTTGCAATGGAGCTTCGGTTTTGCTTGTTATGTATTTTGTTGATAGCTTTTCGACATTTTGCGTTATCACTTTGTTTCCGTATTCGTCTTCGGCGACGTTTACTGTTACTGTCTTTTGTACTGGTTCTTGGGTCATAGTTAGCGATACGCTGGCTGGTTCCATATATAAAGTTCTGCTTTCGATTTCGTCTCGTCTTTTCCTTATACCTTCTAACACGTCCGGTGGCATTACTCTCATTGTTGGTTCTCCAATCTCGATAGATTTTGTATAAGTTTTCTTTTTATGCTCTTCGATTGGTTGATTCTTTTCTGTTGTAGATATGGTAACGATATTATGACCGTCTCTAGGTTCAGACCATTCAGTAGAATACGTATCTAACGTTGATTTGTTATCCGTTTTAAAACTGTTAGTGTTGGATCCCACTCTGATGTTACTAACGAAATCATCGTAATCAGATGCCTTAATTTCTTTGCTTTGTTTCAAATCAAAGTTCACTATATCTGGTTGATGCATAGCTGACTTTAAAGAATCTGTCATTGGTGTGGGTACATCTCTACTGGTAGTAGCTTCACTCTTATGAGAACTTTGATCGATATGTACGTTTAGTATGGGATTTTTTGCCAGTAGTTTCTTCATCATATCAGATTTGGGTCTTTCTAAACTGTTTGCATATGTATTTCGAGATACTTTCAGATCGTCAGGAATATTCGTATCGTAATTAAGGGATATTTTCTCCTCATATTTTGTCGGCGTCGATTCCGCTTTAGTATGACTTGGTTGGATCTCTTGTGTACTATCTAAAGAACTCATGTTACTTCCATCTGAAGTAGACTTAGCGAATTCTGACACAAGTTTGAAATGCGCTTTCATATTTTCATCCATTATTCTTCTTGCTAAGTGATCAGATGTTTCATGTTCATCGTTTTCCTTGTACATTTCAAATTCTCTAGTCTTTCGCTTTTCTTGATCTTCGAGTTTTTCTAAATCTACAGAGCTACTCGATCCTTTAACGATAGCGTCCTCTAAATTACCAAACTCCGAAGCTTTTTTCAATCGATTTCTTTGAAATGTACTAAGACCTTCCATGGCTGAAGTTTTAGCTATATTCAAACTCAGTCTAGGTTCCTGATGTTTGATAACAATTCTTTTATCAGAGTCGATCATTTCAGGTAAAATATCATCTCCAGCAGATTCAAAGAATGTGCTTTCTACTACAGACATAGCTTTTCTCTTTTTAGGAGATATCGCGCTATCAGAGATTTCATCGTCATCTGCAGTGATGTCTAAGCTTTGAGCTCTTTCTAGAGTACCGGTCGATGGTTTGCTCATTTTAGTTCTGACATCGAATCTGGATAAGTCACCCAAAGATGTGGCTTTTCTTTCATTTTCATCTAAGATCGATGTATCATCGGACACGGACTGAACGGTTTCATTTAAAGGAGAACTGTGAATTGTTATATCACTATTATTGAGTTCTATTGTTGTAGAACCTTTATCACTCTTTTCACTATGGTTGAGCGACATTACGGAATGTATATCTTGAGTTGATGATAAGTTAGATTTGCTGTCTTCAAAGAAGTTGTTGAGGGAATCACTTTCTCTTCTGAATGGTTTTGATACAATATCATCTATATCATCTTGACTAAAATTAAGTGACTCTTCCTGTCTCGTTGAATTTGTACTTTTCATTTTGTTTACTTTTGGTGTCGATGTATTGATTTGTGTCACTGCAGATTTATTATTCGAACTGAATGACGTATCATACAAAACACTGGAATGTTGTTTTTCAAACAGTAAGAAATCGTTAACATTCTTTAATTGTTCTAATATACTATCATCTGTTTTGTTCTTCTCGTTTTCTGGAGGCGAAGGTGCTTTACCTTTTGATTTCTTATTTGGTTTTGGGGCTTCTTCTTTTTTATTTTCAATTTTCTCTTTTTCTGTAATAATATCTGTTGAACTTTTTCTATTCGTTTTTGCAGCTCGTGCCGCATCTATCATATGTTGAGGTAATTCTTGAGGTATTCCATTTTCGTCTCTTTTAATCCCGCTAGAATTTAAATCGTTTCTTGCAAAACTAGTTACAGATGTTTCTGAGGTTCTTGATGTATCCTGACTAGTGTTTACTTCTATTTCTGTTGCTTTTGTTCTGGCATTTGGAATCGGTGGTGCCATTTTCTCTCTTCTTTTAGCAACGACAGGTTTTTTGTTTTCAGTCTCAGTTTCGGTTTTGATTTGTGTGGTCGGAGCGGGGCGTTGAGGTTCAGGTTTATCTATTTCATCAATTGATTTCTTTTCGAGGGTAACGTTGCCATTCTCCACACTCTTTCGACGTAGCACTCCGTCGTCAGGTATGTTTGGTGGTAGAACTCTGATACCGAACTTCATTCCTCTCTTAGGATCGTATTCTTTCTTTTGCGTCTCAGCTTGTTCTACATATATTGTACCGTTTTCTGGTTGGATAATTTGAACTTCACCTTCAGCAGAATGTCTATTTTTATTCCTTTCAGGTTTACTCAGATTCACGGGAATATCTGAATGTCTAGTTTTAATCAATTTGCTATTCTTTTCGTTTTCTCTTTCAAGCGTCGTTGGAAGTCCGTCTTTCTTCTCTTTCTTATTCCTTTCAAGAGTAGAAGTTATTATTTTATCCGATAACATTTTCTTGATGCCGCTTTTACATTGTTTTGATTCTAAAGTTGAATTGTTTGAATGTGATGTGTTAGGAGATTTTGGTGGGTGTAGCAATTTGGCTTCTTTTTCGAGCTGAAATGTAATAAAAATAATTTCATTAAAATTTGCAGTTTGAACTGACTTGTAAATGAAGTTTTTGGCTTAAGAAGGTTCTTATAACTTCAAAACACAAATTGTTGTGAGATAAGTTAAAAAATAACATTATTTTTCATATTTGCATTATAAGACAACAACAATACCAGTCCGCCTAATAACAAAAATGTAATGACTGTAGTATGTAATGATACAAGTATCAATTAATCAAGCGATTTTAATTATAATCGATAATTTTATAACATCAGGACTATAAAGAAACTTGATGCTTCAGGCATTTCTACAGAAACCTGTAATTACAATATAGATACTGAATGAAACAATACAGTCGTCTTCACGTTATAAAGCATACTAATTAGTATAATAATATGCTCAAGTCATCCATTCTAAACGACCAAACAACTTGACCCACGTTAGCCTTAAAAGCATTGCTTCACGTAGTCTTATAGCTGGATACTAAACAAGAAACTTGTAATGTATCATAGAGAGGTATCCTAAACAATCAATATTGAATCTTGAACTGGAATGTTTATGCAAGTTTTTTCATCAACACAAGCGTTAGGTTGTGATATTTTAGGAGTGGTAAGTAGCAATGTGTTTGGAATACAATGAAGCTACGCAGCGGAATGTTGCTCGGTTATGTCTCTATTGTTTTGAGGGGTGAACAATGATATTTCTTTAGGTATGTCAGAAGATATTGGTTGTGAATAACGAATGTTCGATAGATATTTTAGAATAGATAATTTTATGAGTAATCTGTTGAATTGCGTTCTTATGCATACAACGGTCGATGCATTTTGTCGAAACTTTTAAAAAATACTTTATAGCTTTAGAAGCATCGGCCTTATCTCACTCACACAGTCAATCGTGACTTTAAGTTACGATGTGGTTTAAGATGGTGGAAACGTTAAGACTAGTGGAAGGACTGGCTCTCAAGTGCAACTGTCGGAACACAGCTATAGGTATTTTCAGATTTTCAACTTCAGGGTGGTAGCTAGCCAGGCAGGCATTTGAAAAAGTCCTATAATTAGTAGTATAAATAATAGTAAAGCTAAAATTTCATCACGAACCACCTGGAATGAATCTGAGCTTTCGTTGAAAAGAAAAATCGTGAAGAAACCATAGCTTGATGGTAGGGTTTTTTCTTATGCCCACCTGGCTAGCTACCACACTCAAGTTGAAAATCTGCCGCCAAATACCTACTATGCAAATTCCGGCAGTTGAACTTGGGAGTTAGGCCCTGCACTGAGCTTAGCGTGTTCATTATCATAGCCCACGTCATCACTTAACGTTAGGTGAGATTGTAGTTATAATGCTAAACCTACAAAGTACAAAAAAAACTGTACATTCGTGATATTTTGGGTTATCTAACTTCTGGTTAACCTATCATCAGGTGAGATGAGTTTGTAGCATCATTTATATTCCTTAGGATTACTTACACCAGCTAATGCTAATGCGATTAGCAAGTCGGTTATGTTTGCTCCCGTCAATAGAGCAATTGGAAAACGATCGCAAATGCTTAACTTTCTCAAAGCGCTTTCTACAGACATCACGTCAGGTTTTACCGGGTAATTAATTTTTATGTACTTACTTATGTTTACACGTCACTGGTAACTAAAATAGCCATCGAGTTTATCTACTGGTAAGTATATTTTTAATTAGTAAGGGTCTATCGAGGACGATAGATTTGACAGGATTTTAAAAGAACTTAAGCATGTTGTTGAATTACTATTAACATATCGATTACAGGTCGAATAGAGTTAAAGGAAGGAAAGGAATATAATAATAATAAATTATATAAATAATAATAAATTGTATAGTTCACCAACCAGTCTGATAGGAAAAGTGACTAATTTTGAGAAAAGAAATATAAACTTTATATTTAAAAAACGTAGTGGCTAAAGGAATTAAGAAAACCATTATAAATTTTGTTCTATATTAATAGATTATTCATATTAAGGAATTCGGAATGAATGGAAGATTTTTGCTTGATTAATATTTTAGCAAGCCAAAATACCAAAAGGCAAAAAAAGGTAACTTTCGTCCAACCTACGTAATAAACGCAACACATAGTAAGTAGGTTACAAATGAATTAGATTTCATGAACAAAATAAAATATAACATTATAATACTTTTTTTTTTATCGTGGGGAAATGCATTTATGCATACTCTAATAACAAATGAAATTGTTGAATTGTTTTCCTATAACATGCTGTTGTATTTTCAAACAAGATAGTTTGTTGAAAGTTTGTTTACATTTTTATTGAAATAGAATGATAAAGAGTACAAATAACTTACAGTGTTAATATCACTGGTAGAACCGGCTCTCTTGAGCAATGGATGGTGCACCGCTACACCAGTACCGCTTGCTCTTCCACCCTCTATAACCTCCAGTTCGACCGGGTAGGGCGAAGCGAGGGAAAGAATTCCAACAGCGTCCTCTAGCGGAGTACCGGTTAATTCTATTTTGATGCTTTTAATTCTGTCACCTGGAATAAGTTAATACAACATAAGTTTCTAGCTTAACGGGCAGAAATTGTGGTAAACTTTTTGCTAACTTTAGCGTCCAGGGATAGCATACTAATCATGGTAAATACTAATAATACTAAAATAATAAATAGTAAAATAGTAAAATAGTATATCAAATTTTTTGCCGTTCAGAATGTTAATTATTATACATCCGTGGGATTAAAGAGTTGTATTGAAATGATAACCTTATTTATGTGGGGCATGATCTAAACGTCATTTAAAAAAATATATAAAATAAACGAACTGTCATCGCGTAAAAAATTACATAAAACGAAATGAAACGTGATTTGCGCGGTTCAAACGCATTGGTGGGTTTTTTACTTTTACAAAATCAACGGACATATCATTTAACTCTCCGAGTTGTGAATAGACATGTCTCTATATAATAACTGTTTTATACAGTTAAATTTCTTAAAGCAAACCTAAAAAACATCGCGAATAAGTTCAATTTTTTTGTCTCAAAATTAAGAATGTCGTATAGTATATATATATGTCGTATATTCGTAAATTGAACAATTGTTCAAGCCGGACAGATTAAGTGAATTTTATGTAAACAAAACTTATAATTATTGTTAACATAGCTTTATTTTCTTCTTTTTGTGTTTAAGTAATTTACATTCCTATTGATTCATTTTTTTAATTCCTTTTCATGCATATCCCGCTTTGTGTTCCTTAACCTTAATATACATACAAATTTCTGGACAAGAAAAAGGTAGATGCGCTATCACGCCTTGCCAAGAAAGAAAAAAAAAAGGATTGTTAACAAATATGGCGGACGAGTATATTGAAATTTTGTATAGTTCAAAATGTAATGTTGTTTTTTAAAATTACTCCATAGTTCTCCGATTATTATCGTATAATTAAAAATATATAATACAGGTAAGATAACAATAGGATAAAATTCATGGAAGATTTGAATTATACAATGAACACATGGTAAATAAATATCGGTGTAATGGTAACCACCATCCAATCATTTTTTTTTTAACAAGGCATCAAGGCATTTTAAGAAGTTTTCTCGAATACTGGCGTTCCGTTATAAATAAATTTATATTTCCGGAATATTGTATACATGACATTAGTAAAGAGTTTTTCTAAAAACATAGCGCTTTTTACCTTTAGATTAATGTAAGCTTTCATAGTAAAATTCAAATAATATTTGATACAATTTTTGAGAATTTTTACTACTATAATATAGATTTATATTTCTCGGAAAGTGACTACGTTTCAATAAAATTTCATACAATGATTCTTGTTATTACGTTGTACAAAATATCACTGGTCTCGTTGTTATTTTAATTCGTTATTTTATTTTAACGTTACGAAACATAAAAAACAGTAAAAGTGTCGCTTTGAAACTTGAATCATGTCCTATAGAAACTTTTAGAATACATTCTATTCGTAAACCTATATTAAAATTGATGACCCTCCACCGCTTGACCTTTGGCAGTTATAAAAAAAAGGAATCACATTCAGCTTGCCCCGCCGAAATGTCAAATGAAGACCTTTATTGTGACTTTGTTTTATTAACAATTTATACGCACTGCGGTTTTAGAAATACCATAATAAAAAAATGCGTGTGTGTCGTATTATATTATTGATTATTTACAAATAAATGAGTTACTAAAGTCTGAAAGCAATTAAATAAATCGCAGAGATTACTAATGCATTGAAGGAATGGTAGGAAAATTCATTATTAGTATATTTTTTCTAGTTGTGAAAATAAACATTTGATTGTGTACCATTCAATACATGTAAATCATTATTGTACATGTAATACACTACGGAACAGCTGATGCGTATAACGTGTGCAAACTACATATATCTGCGCAGCCGTTGAGAACTTACTGTCTGTCTTGAACCAATAAGCGCGCACCTACGACTCGGCACGGCTAATAACGTACGCGTTATGGATAACCGTCTATACTATAGTGCAAAATAGAACACACTTAAGCAAGCATCGGAAAGGAAAAATCTTACATTTTAATTTATCTAGCCTCCATCCGTACCGTGCGGTAAGGTACTTCGTTAAAAAAAATAATATCTTTTTTGTCGTAAACACATTCGTTATATATTTACACGTGTTTTCCTCACAAAATATGCGACAGCCTTATAATGTATTTTTTATTATTCTTTATTGGATGAGCGTTTGGCCATTAATTCGCTTGATATCAAGTGATGATGTGGTCTAACACGTGTTTCGAAGGATAGCCCTTCAAAGACGGCTACAGGAACTCATCTACATGTGTTTGGAAATAGATTTTTAACTTGAGACCTTTTGTATTGGTTCCAAGCTTTACAGACACTACGAAATGTCCTACCCAGGCGTTGTTTTCGTCGCATATTTTTTCTTCATCAAACGCTCAGGCATATTGTAAGATTCAAATCCGCATCGATTACTGTGTCGTCCGAACTGGTTTTTATTAGGCCATTAATACTAAATTGCCCCGGCACTTCCCATTGTGATTGATTTGTTTCGTATTTTAACTTGAAGCCTGTTGAATTGATTCCAAGCTATAAAGGCCTAAGAAAATTTCCTACTACCGCGCTGCATTTTCTGCAGCAAACGCTCATGTTAATTGTAAGATTCGAATCTGCATTGATTAGTGTGTCGTCCGAACAGACTACCGAACTATTTACAACTACATTACGTCGGCAGTTACTAGTGTGATTGATGTGTTTGGTATTGCTCGATGTAAAATATTAAAAAAAAAAAATCAAAGCAGTCATGAGGACTGCCGACAGACGTAAAATTTAAAACTATAAAGAAATATTTGTTTTTTTGGATATCCAAATTAATTGTTAGATCTTAAAATAAAACGGTTTATAGCGCAATCAATTATACTAATAGGAACAGATATAGTGTGTACGTTAACACGTCACGTGACCATGTCGATGACGAGTTACATGAATTTACGACCTATCCAAACCGCGCTATAGAAGTTTTCACTTTAAAAATGTTTAGTAATATGGTATACCTGGTTGAAGTCTGGCAGCCGCTGCCGGTCCACTCCGCAGTACGGAGTGTATGTGAACTCCCTCTCGGGCTCCGCCTCCACATCTCAAACCCAAACCAGTAAAGTCGCGAGCCCATAGCTTAACGCGGCGCACTCTCGCACGCTGTAACAACATCATGTTCAGAAAGATAATTAAGAAAGGATAATTATAAGAAAAAGACACAATTGATTTTATCAAATTGGATGCCGCAATAAAAAGTTTCATGTTTATTCCTCTCTTTACCCGCTTCCAATAAAATTTTTGCGAGGAAAAGTAGTCTACTACCGTCTCCAAGATCCCAAATATCTCTATACCAAAGTTTATCATAACTGATTCAACGGTTTAGGTGTGAAAACGTAACAAACAAACTGACTTTCGCATTTATAATATTAGGTTAGGATGGTAATAACGTAGTTAGTGAGTTAAAAATGATAAATAAATTATAGTACTTTCATAACTTTATTAAGTGAACTGTTCACTTATAGGCGATACTGTAGACTAAGTTATAATTAGGAATTATTGAAATTAAGTTCAAATGAAATATAAAAGTTCGCAAAATCCAAATGTGCACGCCTCATAATGTCATTTTTTTATTTCTTTAAAAACAATTAAACCATATCGAATCAGGCCGTGAAAAGTAATAGGGTTCTATTCCTAATTACGCTGAAGCGTAAGAGAAAAATAAGACTGGATTAGTAAAGTATTTCGGTTGCTATCGTAATAACATACACGATCCGTACCTACAGACTCACGGACGTCCAAGAGAGAACTTTCCAGGTTTTAACTAGTTTAAATAATAAAAATGCCATCAAAAATATTATGAGTGTAAATAAATAGTGTTTCTTTCTGGGTATGTGTATGTATATATTATTTTACAAGTGCAATATATGATAAATAGAGACATTTTAAGTTTGAAAAATCGGTTGTTGAACAGTAGTGCCCATCTCAACGCTTCGCTTATAAGGTGTGCAAAATTTGTCTAGTTATGAGTAACATTGTTGTTTAAGATTTTATATTATGAAAGTGCGTATTCTTATAAGACGCATATTTTAGTCGATGAAACAATAGAATACCTAGTCTTCAATGAAGATACTTACAGTATACAACATAATTTCATGTAAATAAAGTCTCTGATTATGTTAGAGGTATTAGTTAGTAAAAAAAAACACATTACCATAATTTTCCTCTTACTACTGAATAGCAACCTATCCCGGCTTCATACGGGTAATTTTGGTAACCATCTATATAAATATTATAAAGCGGAATAGTTTGTTTGTTTATTTCTTTAAGCACGTTAATGTTAGAAATTACAACATTTTAACAATTATTTTTGTATTTGATACAGCAAACATTGAGGAAGGTTTTAGGCTTTTTAACTCTACTACATACCACCAGTAGGAGCAAAGCTCTGTCGAAAAGAGTTACAAAAACGGGCAATTTTTATCAATACATTTTTAGTTTCACGCAAGCGAAATCACGGACATAGTATAGGATATAGATATAACTTCGGTAAAGATTTTAAGACTCCACAATATATGCTACGCTCTACTAGGTGTACAAAACGCTCAAGACTACAGTATTTCTCGTTCCACTAGCTTGAGAGCGGTACAATCATTAACTCAGATGGAATATAGTATGGACGCACCCATCCATCTTCTTTTTCCCTTTTTTTTCTTTTTTTTTATACTTAAGGTTTATCGTTATGGCCATAATCTCACCTGATCTTAAGTGACGATATGGCCCAAGTTGGTAGACACGCTAAACCTGTGGAGGAACTGGCTCTCAAGTTCAGCTGCCGGAACACACCTATTGGTATTTGGCGGCAGGTTTACAACTTGAGGGTGGTAGCTACCCAGGCGGGCATTAGAAAAAGCCCTACCACCATGCTATGGTTTCCTCACGATGTTTTCCTTCACCGGAAGCTTAAGTTCATTGTAGGTGCTAGGATTCGAACTCACGTCCCTTGACGGGAAGTCGTACACACTACCACTGAGCTATCATCGCCTTCTAGTCAATAACAAAATAATATCATACAATATGGCACCAATATTACGTAAGAATTGTACGCATTAAAATAACATTACTTCTGTAACCTCATGACAGATTATAATTCCGCCAAAACTCATTCAAGAATTGTAAAAGATTTTGAATACTAGTTCTTCTTGTTTTTAAAGGACACAAAGGTGACTCAAATACACCCCCAAATATTATACTTAGATAAAAACAAAACAAACCAAAACTCGTTATTAAGAGATAATAAACTTTATGGAGCACACGAAACCATCTAGGTTCACAAAAAATACTAAGTTGTTGGATGATTAGTGTGAATCCATATCGAGGCAACAACACCTGTTTATTTGCGTGATTTAACAGTAAATCAAAAACATAGTTTGTATTACAAGTGCCTCTAACCGTGTTAAGAAATAGAGGAAAAAATCTACAAACATTAGGAATTAAAAAAAAATACAATATTAAACTTACCAACTAGCTTCATTACATAAATAAATAGCAAACACTTGTATTTCAATAAAAATACGAATTTTGCAATTTTTTGTTAAAACTATTCAAATAACAAATTATATTAAAGTAATGAAATTTTTAATACTGCTTATAGCTTATTCACAAATATTAAAGCTGCGAAAGTTCTGTTTGTAATAATATTAAGACTTAAAAATCTTAAAAATTCTTAAAATTCTTAAAAATCTCCATAAATTTTCAAAGCCAATTATGCCAACTCCAAGTACATACAATGTTTTTTGGAATATTCCAAACAACACTGTAAGAAGATCGTTACTCTCTTGCTAAAAAATTTGCATACCAGCTTAAAATTCAGGATTCTATAATTTTGTACAATACAGTTCACTTTTACACAATAATCAAACTATATCACCCAAAATACCACGCATATTACATAAGTACCTGGATGACCGAGCTCAGCTAGGGTTTTTGTTTTAATAATGTTTAGAAATATGTATTCATTGTATATTGAGATACAAATCATATGCTGATTAAATATTGACATTATACGATTTTAATAAATATAGACTGTCAAACGGCGTCATTTTATAAAACATTTAAGCGTTAGAACAGATATAAGGTTCCTAAATAAAACTGATTTTTTTAATAATATAAAATTGCCTTTTTGCAGGTACTATATAGGAGAAAAACCTATTTAAATATAACTTTTCACCCAAATCGTTAGAACCGTTTCCGAAACTTATATACACAATATATATAACAATTTCTCATTTAATAGTATAAGATTAGATTAGATATAGCCCCAAATAATCATGGTTAATGGATAAAATAAAAATCACAACATGACAGATTATGATCCCGCCAAAACAGCAAGACTGTATTTTTCGTATAAATAATAACATAACCTTTAAATTTTAACGAGGTTATTTCAGTATTTTATCAATATATGTATTTATGTATTAATTAATGTCATTGTGTAATACTTTTGTACAACAAAATAACTGGCCTTTTTAATTTCATTCAAGGCAAAGACTGACATTGATCTACGTTTATATTAATAATAATTGTGGATTATCAACGTTTGTCCGAAGTATCTCGAGGCCGTTTCTAGATGATTATTAGTAGATTTACATAGACAGATTAGTTTGGACAGATGATATCATGAACATGGTGAAGTTTAAAAAATTAGCTTGATCTCATCACGCAGGTTATTATTACATACTGTTGTTTTTTACTATGTTTAGTCTATGTGTAACAGATTTTAATATTAACTTTAAATCAATATCCATTATGTTAGAAATTAATTTCAATAATCATTGATGTGAGATAAACATGTTTTACGTTACATTATGTACATAGAGTTATCTAAAGATAAGAGTTATAACAAAACACGTGTATATTTCACGTATATTCTGTTTATTACATAACACTATGAAAAAAAAGGTTTTAATTCGTTTCTATTTGTTACCATTGATTTATGTCGTCTTGATTATGTAATATTTTTGTAAGTAAATAAGAGAATCTAAAAAAAGTAATGATTGTTTACTCAAAAATGTATCCGACATTATAAGATGTCTGAAATATTTTAATACCCATAAATGAAACCGACATCGATTAAATATTAATCGAATTCGAAATTATTCATGTAAGACATCCCTAGTTTTTATTTTCATTCGGAACAAGCGACCGGCCGCGGTTTTCTTATGTAGTTCTACAAAGCATTTTAAGTTAACACTTAGAAATTCAGTGCCTACATTGTCATTAATCTTTTAAATACTACCTTAATATTTTTATGTCACTAATAAATGAAATCTCAGTGAAAGTGCCTTACCTTAAAGTCATGTGTAGAACCATGGCACTCGCCAAAAACGTTCGAATTCATTATACAGGTCAGTTAGTAGTCAATCACTTTACATGTAAATATTTATATTAATTGGAAAGACACTTTATTTAATTATTTACCATAACGCACTATATAGTTTACCGCAGAAAACGCATTCTCACAAAATTATGTTTCATGTAGCACTTTGTATAAGAATGTTTCTATCACTTCCGAGCGGTCATATTTCAATCCAAACAAACCAATTTAACACATTAATGTTTGTTTCCAATGTCTCATGACTACATAGCATAAAAAAATAATTAAATACAAGTAAATACTGCGTTCGAGATGTCGTTGCTACACAACATAAAAACTAAATACTTTCAAATACTGCGTTCCATTTGCAAACTAAGAGTGATAACAAAGATTAAACGGCATTGTTCGATATATGTCTCCCGTAAAACAGATATCATATCGCTATTGATCTGGTTTTGAACTTGACATTGTATTAAGCACGTGATACATGACTCATATGTTATTAATACTCCTTTTTATACAGAAATTACATAAAAAAGTATTGTAGATAGACAATGGATCGCGAAAGTGTGACGTACCTACTGCCGTGACACCGGACTAACTGCCCACGATGCAGACAGACACTAAGACCGGATTTTACGATCACACAAGGTTGACAGGCAAAACGCGAACGAAGTCGAAGGCACCAGCTAGTAAAGTATGTTACAGAACTTTTATTATAAAAAATATGTGTAAAGTGTTAAAAATTACACTTCTTGTATGTATACACATTAATACACTCGTACTTTTTTATCAATGGACCAAAAACCACCGCATGCACGCGCCGAACAAATAAACAAACTTTGACCATCTGAATCCATTTGAAATGACCGTCGGATGAATGAGAGAACAACCAACATTCGTTTTTATTTATATAGATGGCCGCACCACATATGGTTTAGATGTGGACTGCTTTTTACCGTTTCATGATATTATTATTATCGCACGGTACGGATAGAAGTTAGACAAGCCATAATGTAAGATTTTCCCGTCACCACTCTTTCTTTAGTCTGTTCTATATTCTACTATATTTCTATAGTTTAGATGTATTGAATGATGTCCAATCAAATATTTATTTTCACAACTAGAAAAAATATATTAATTACGAATTTTCTTACCATTCCTTCAACGCATTAGTTATCTCTGCGTTTCATTTAATTGCTTTCAGACGCTAATAATTCATTTATTTGTATTTATTAATCAATAATATAATACGACACGAATTCGCGACAGTCACGCATTGTATGTAATCTTAGCTTCTGTGAAATAATAGCAAATACGCGTATTCTTCCACATAATCTAAGGCGGTACCATATTACTATTACTTGTTACCGTAATCTCAAGCAATCTGTAGAAAAAAAATGCTTGAAAGTGAAAAATTATACATATCTCTGGCCTGAATATAAAAAGTTGGCTGAAGCCCCCGACTATGTTCGCCTTTTACCTTTTATCTATGCCAGAACGTAAAATCGGTATTTAGTGGGTGTTAACATTGTTTTTTTTTTAGTTATATAGCTTTCATCACTTCTCTATCTCATGATGATACCACGCTAACATATTACTCCTCAATATCTTTCTTTCTTATATATTTGTTTATGTTTTTATTTGTTTCACTTATATAATACATACTATTGAAATAAAACTAATTTAAACGGATTTTATCGCGGTTATTTATTAAATTTTGATCCCGACGTTTCGAAAGCTTTTCAGATTTCGTGGTCACGGGGCGGACTGAGGTGTAGGTTGTCCAGAAAAGTTTATGTTACTGTGTCTAAAATCCGTTTAAATTAGTTTTATTTCAATGAATAATATTCGCGTAAACCTAAAAAATCATTATAATACATACTAGCTGTACTCGCCACTTCGTTCGCGTGGCACTAAAACTTATTTAATAAATTTTGCCCGTCTTTATATTTTTTTCTATTCAGTTTTGCCCCTAGTTGTGGTAGCGTGATGTTAAATAGTCTAAAGGCTTCCTTAATGATTGCTCTACTAAAATCAAAAATATTTTTTGTAATCTGGCTCATAGTTCCTAATATTAATGCATTCAAACAAACAACCAAACAAACTATTCCGTTTTATAATATTAATATAATTAATATCTTGTCGACCATTTTAAGGCTTTTGAACCGAGTTAAAATTTGGAGAAACCAATTTAGACACCATGAATACAAGTTATGCACCCCGAAGTTAGTTAAAACTGAATATTTTAGGAATAACAGCTGTTAGGTCAATGACAAAAAGCCAGTATTGCCAAGTTCTGATAAGATAACTTACGAGGTTAACCTCGTTCCAACATATTGAGGTTTACAAGACGTTCCCTCTGATTAGTATCGGTCAGATCCCATAAATACGTGCTGCGTCATCGAAACTACCGAATATATTGGACGTGGCACGTTTGTTTTTACAACATAAGCAATGCTATATGCACGAAAATGTGAGATGAGCAATTAATTTGTTTCTTTCAGCGGACTATTATATTTTGTTTATCGTTATGGCCACTATCTTACCTGATGTTAATTGACGATGTTGCCCTATATGGTAGTTAACACGTTAAGTCTAGTCGAGGGACTGGCTTTCAAGTGCAACTGCTGAAACACACCTATAGGTATTTGGCGGCAGATTTTCAATCTGTGGGTGGTAACTAGCAAGACTGGCATTAGAAAAAGCCACTATGCTATGGTTTCATCACGATGCTTTCCTTCACCGAAAGCTCAAACTCATTGTTATGGCTCATTGGTACGAAATTTAAAACTCAAGCAAGCTTAAAAGGACGACGCCGCGGACAATGTAGCCAATTGTAAATAAAATAAAAAGTCATACTAATATTATAAATACGAAAGTGGGTTTGTTTGTTTGTTACGCTTTCACGCCTAAACCGCTGAATCGAGTGTAATGAATTTAGGTACAAAGATAGATGGGACCCAGGAGACGGAGATAGGCAACTGTTGCTCGCGAAAACTTTATTGGAAGTTGCGTAAATGGAGTGATAAACTTTTTATTGCTTCATCCAATTAGGTGGACAAAATCGATATTAACGCGAGCCACGCCGCACGTAAAACGTAGAGAATTAATGAAAGGCTGTTTGAATTAGCATTGCATCTAAATCCGCGGAGTCGCGTCTTGCAATCTGCATTCCGATGCGACTCGGAACAAATCGATCCGCCATGATTCGCTTCGGGAATGCGAACCGAATAATCGCCACAGACGTTCTTCGGTACTTGATTTATTGCAAAAATTGACCATACCGCAATAATTTCTACAACAATAGGAATAAACTATATAGGCAAAATTGCGGTGTGCGCGCGTTTCCCTTAAATTCGTAATTTTGGTGAAATTTCTTATCGTACTTATTGAAGATGAATAACAGTCAATACTTTTAAAATTAAAGCGTTGACGGCTTATATAATTTAATTACAATGAAACTATATAGATATTATTATCCCAATAAAATTATAGGTGGTGTAAAATGATAAATCCCGTTGTCAAGTTATTAACTGCTCGAAAAAGCACTTCAAGGGCTGCCTGGTAAAATATTGTACGACATTTTTACGATGATAGCTCAGTTGGTAGTGTGTACGGATGCCGCGTGAATGGACGTGAGTTTGCATGCTGAAATCACCTGCAACTAGTTTGAGCTTTCGGTAAGGTTAAACATCGTAAGAAAACCACAGCATGGTGGTAGGAGTTTTTCCAAAGTCCAACTGGCTAGCTATAATCCTTAAATTGAAAATTTACCGCTTAATTTCTATATAGGTGTGTGCCAGCAGCTACACTTGAGTATCTAGTCATATATATAATATCCGAAACTCTATGATGGAATAAATCATTTCTTTGAGAGATAATTTAAATATAACTGTGATTAAACTCTTACCTATAATCATGTCGTAATTATTTGTTTCACAAATCCTCGTTAACAAAGGTCAAAACACTGTTATTTATATATGAAGGTATGAAACAATTATAACTAAATATATTTAATTACTTTGAGCATTTTTTTTTGTCAGATATAAAAATCTTTAAATGAATTTATAGAAGATTAGTCAATTAAATCAAAATACTATATAATACATAATATTCAAATTATTAATAATAATTTTGCTTTAATACGCAATAATCCAGCTCTTTCAAAGTGTTTGTTAAGCGTTAGAATTTTTGCCTGGATCGTAATTAGTTGTGTAGAGTTTTTTAATATACTACTATAACTAAGTTTATAAACTTATCTTATTATCTAATCTATACGTATATAAATAGTTAATATATTTTAGTTAATGCTTAGTGTAATGGCCATAATCTCACCTAATCGTAAGTGACGATACGGCCCAAGTTGGTAGACACGCTAAACCTGTGGAGAACTGGCTCTCAAGTGCAACTGCCGGAACACACCTATTGGTATTTGGCGGCAGATTTTCAACTTGAGGGTGGTAGCTAGCCTGGCGGGCATCAGAAAAAGCCCTACCACCACTTCTGACCCAAAAAAACTTTGTTGAACCTTCGCCGTAAAGTAGAACTGTGGGATAGTCTTGCAGCTCGTGTATTACCACCTCTTTCGTATAAAATTGGGTCTTGCAAGCTTAACTTTAAAAAGCATTTACGCAGGTCGACATGACAGCGGCGTTTTCTCGATAGAATACAATACCATAGAAAAATATTTTGGAGGTATTATTCCTTACACATGAAATCGGCATATTGTGAAACTGGCCCCTATGATCTCAAATATCTGGCGTTTTGTTAGAAATTCCAAGTTCTAATTTATTTCAAATTTAGACATGTGTATCAAAGTAGTTATTCATTTGTTTTCCTACCATTTTTTTCTACTATATTGTTTTGTACACAAAAAGAAAATTTAATGTATCACGTTATTTACGAATACGAGTTTCGAGTGCTGTATAAACGGCTCAAAAGATTAATGACGATTTTTGGACGTTAATATCTAGATTACTGTTTGAGATGTGTCGATGAAATTTGGAGCACATATGAATCTCGAAAGTCTCAATATGTGAGCCAAATTTGACATATTTATGTGAATTCGTTTTTAAATTATGGGGATGCTAAAAGTGACTCTAAATGTCTCGTGTAATATTGTTGTTGTGTACTGTTCGCCAGTTTTGTTATCTAGAACTTGGCTTGACAAGCTATGTTTAGATGATATTTATAGGAAAACTATTGTAAAAGAAAGCACGGTGCGTTCTTAGTTCCAACGTGTTCATTCTGGAACTTTTGATCTACGGAACAAACTCCGTCGACGGTTATAAACTATAGTTGACTATGAAGTATTATAGGGTATTGTGGAATCGGGTCTAATGCAAACCAAGTCAGAATAGCGACAGACTTCAGTGGAAGTAAAATTGAAAAAGCAGATAGGGTTTAATTATGGCCGACGTCACATATATAAACTAATATCACATAAATAATTATCCTATCCGAGATGCGAACCCATAGTACTTCAGCGCGGCGGTTGCAGATAGGCAACTGCTTTAACCGTTAGAACAACCATGTAATCATAAAAAAACCTTAAATTACCTATCAATTGGCAGTACTGGCTAAATAAAAAACATGATAAAACAAGTCGTTAACCACAAAAATTCGCCCATAATGTTTTTTTAATCACACAAAATCGTCGACAGATAATAATGAAAATATGTTAAACGTTTCTAATGATAATTGAGTCGCTCTCGACCCAAATATCTTAAGTCGTTACGTATAAACGAGTCAACAAGCTAAGCCGTAGGAATTTTCCTATCTAAAATTGAAGTTAATACCTTTATCTATGCAATATATACCTAATACTTTGTCTACAGTGCATTGTGTTTATGAATTTTCGGGTTTGCTACCGTTTTACTCTTTTAAGGAATGACTTTGTGTTAATATTAGTTTGATATTAACTATAAACCTAAGTAAAAATCATTTTAATATATTTAATGTATTTTCTATATAAGCAATTCAGTTAAATATACTATCCAAAAGTGCCTTAAACAAGATTACAGTTTCAACGTTATATTGTCCAGAGCATGGGGTTCCCAATCTTTTTCAGTTCGCGGCGCACATACACGTTTACCATTTTGTCGCCGCGTGACGCGGCACCCAACCTATCCAGCTAGTCGAAATAGATAGATACAATATTACTAGTTATGTTGATATGCACGTAATTTAAAACATTCAAATTATGAATCTAAACTGTTTACACACTATCTGTTTCTATTAGTATAACTCATTGCGCTGTAAACAGTTTTGATTTACAACTTTTAATTCAAGATCAAACAATTAATTTGTATATCCAGAGATAATCATTGTTTCTTTACAGTTTTAAGTTTTCACTTCTGTTGGGAGTCTTCATGACTGCTTTGATTTTTTTTTATAATTATTAAAATAGGCCATGGTATACTAATATTGAGCGTATAATCTAAGTACAAAATTCTCTGTCTCAACTCCGAATAACTTATTCATAAAGAAAGCATGAAAGAAAGTGAATGCATGTCGATTACGTAACCCATCAAGCTTACCTTTCGATGCTCATGTTCGACAAACATTTGCCAAGTCGAGAGTTATGTGAGAATGCGGTATTGTGTAATATTAATTATATAGTTAAGACATCATTAACGCACTTATGTGTATGCTCTCGCTTTCTACTTATCGAGCCTTTTCAGATAAACCATCGTATGCGACAATTGCACTTTTACAGGAGGGAGTTTTTTAATTCCTAATCCATACTAATATTGTAAATGCGAAAGTCAGTTTGTTTGTTTGTTACGCTTTCACACCTAAACCGCTGAATCGATTATGATGAATTTTAGGTTCAGAGATATATGGAATCCTGGACATGGAGATAGATACTTTTTCTCGCGAAAACCTTATTGGAAGTGAGTAAAGAGAGGGCTAAACTTTGTATTGTGTCATTCGAGTTGTTTGATAAAACCAATATCAACGCAAGCCAAGCCGCGAGTAAAATCTAGTTAAAATGATATCTTTATACAAAATATGACTTATTTTTCATAATAAACCTGATCTATTAAAATAGTCGCTATTAACAAAACTACTTCTAATTCACAATTTTTAGGTTACAATAAAAACAATTCAAAGATTTTTGGCGCTTATGATATTTTTACCTGAAAAGACATCGAGGCATCGATATAAGGTACAGTGAATAGCAAATTGTTAGTTTGTTTTTATTAAAATTGGCAATTATATGTAACGATTCGTCCGAAAGTAATCTGTTCCTATGAGCTGCTTAAAACATGCACACCAAAGCTACGTTTTGTTCTCCCTTTTCTCGTACTCACTTTTTTAAAGAGCTTGGAAAGCATTCTCATTACAGAGACACAATATAAGATTTTGCCAAGAAAATACGTTTTGGCATTAAAATCGCTAATGTACATAATTAAAATACACTAAAATATTCGTTCATTCATTATTTCAGGGGTTCCCAAACTATTTCAGTTCGCAGCGCACATACATGTTTACTATTTTGTCACAGCGCCCTAACCTATCTAGCTGGTAGATATAGATAGGTACAATGATAGTAGTTATGTAGATAGGCACAAAATTCAAAACATCTACATTATGAATCCAAACTGTTAACACGACTCTACAAAAAAAATTTCGTTCTTTGTCCTAAAGTTTATACTATTATTTTCCAGTTAGTTATGCACAAAAACGAAAAGAAAATACCCTTTTTTCGGTATAAAGTTTGCTTTTGTGATAGTTATAATAATAATACTCATTTTTCAATTTTTTCATAAATTTTAATTGATTTTAATATTTTTAAAAAGACCGCGCGGTGAGAGTGGGGTATTAACGTTTACACTGTGCCGCTAGATGGCACCCGAGTGATAAACAACCATCAGGTGTTATTTACAAGCCCAGAATAACTTAAAATGTCGTCACGAAAGTGCAAATACGATGCTGATGCATTTTGTTTTATATGTGGTCAATTTATTAAAGTTCGAGACGTGAAATATGAACTAAAGACATCTCACGTTCTCTGTGAAGCCTATGAAGCATATTTTGACTGTCCTGTACGGAATCAAGATAAGCCATGGGCTCCACATGTTGCTTGTAGTTATTGTAAAAGGTGTTTGGAAGGTAAGCAATTTTTATTTAATTGAGCGATGAATCCAAAATAATAGACATATTAATTTTTATTTTTATATTTTTAGGTTGGTATCGAGGTGAGAAAAGGTCTATGAAATTTGCAATACCAAGGATTTGGCGAGAACCGAAAGACCATATTACTGACTGCTACTTTTGTATGGTGAATCCGAGTAAAAGACGTAGAGGTAAAAATGCAAAACCTATTGAATCGTAATCAAAAAGCAAGTTAGAACAGTTTTAAAGCAGTAGTTTCTGGATTTTTAGGAAATAATAAAGCTGAAAACTACGAAAAGTTGGTTGAGGATATGCTTACAAATTTTAAGGCCATGGGCTGCAGGATGTCATTAAAAGTACATATGCTGCATGCTCATTTGGATAAATTTAAAAACAATATGGGAGCCTATTCCGAAGAGCAAGGAGAACGTTTCCATCAGGACATCATGAATTTTGAACAACGCTATCAAGGCCAATACAATGAAAACATGATGGGCGACTATATTTGGGGTTTATTGAGAGAAAGTAGCTATGAACATAAAAGAAAAAGTAAAAGTGTGCACTTTTAAGTTATTTTCCATTTTCTGTAAGCTAATTTGATAGTAAAACTTAATAAAAATAATAAACATTTTTATTTCAATAGTTTTATTTTCAATCAAAAATTAAAATCCGAGATTTTTAAAAATTTCGTTCAATCAGTCTTCTAAGCACAAAAGCAAAGTTTTTCATGCCATATATTTTTTTTCCGTCTTATTACGACCTAAACTACCGAAATTTAATGCTTTGCAATCAAAGTCAAATTTCATGTTGACCCGTGTAATTTATATGAACATAAAATTAAAAGATTCCAAGCACGCAGGTAACTATATAAATTAAATTGTTTATTTTCTACCCGCGAACACGTAAGTTAAGAGATTTCAGAGAATGGTAAAGAGAATCGCTTCACGGCGCCCTTCTTCACTCTCTACGGCGAACACTTTGCGAAACCCTGCATTATTTGACTGCGGTCTTTTATAGGATACAGGTATTTCTTCTATCAGCCTATAGGCGCAATGGAATTTTCAAAGAGATTTCCCCTGTGTTCTATATATTTCAATTTTTTTAGTAAATTGGAAATCCGAACAGGGATTAATATTAATTATTTATTTACTTACTAATATTAAAAATGTGAAAGTGAGTTTCTTTCTTTGTTACGCATCCACGTCTATAACTCTGAATAGATTATAATGATTTTTGGTATAGATAGGTGGACCCCGGAGACAGTGACAGGCTACTTTTCTCTCGAAAAATTTACAGGGAGTGGGATAAAGAGAGGGATAAACTTTCTATGAAACTTTTTACTTCGTCCGCTTTGTTTTATAAAATCAATATTAACGCAAGCGAAACCGCAGGTAAGAGCTAGTCCAACATAGTCAGATACATACATGAAATTATCTTACATACTGTGTAGTCATTGATTCTAAAATATGCGTCTTACAAGTATACGCACTTTCACAATATAAAAACTGTAGTATTGCTGACTCGTGGAAGAGGGAAATTCTAATAAAATAAGCACCACATATATTACTCCACTATTACGTAATGTATTTATTGCAGAACTGATTGACATACTATATCTTCTTAAACTACTAGTCAGACATATGTCAAAATAACCTAAACAACAATATAAGTTAAACCTAGACACATTTTTTTTTAATTTAAACTTAACTTCAATAATTCTTAATTATAACTTAGTCTACAGTATCACCTAAAAGTTAACAGTTCACTTCATAAGTTTATGAAAATGTTATTTATTCATCATTCAATTCATTTCCTTATAATTTAGAATTTGCGTAAGTTCCCATCTACCAGTATCAACTGATATTCAGAAATGAATACTTTAATAGCATTTGATAGCAAATTTAATAGCATTGAAATTATTTTTGTATCGATCGACAACCACAATTCATTGACAAAATCAATATTAACGTAAGCGGAGCCGCGGGCAACAGCTAGTATGCAATATATGGGACTAAACTGGAACCTGTGCGATCAATATCCACAGAAATTTCCTACGACGCGATCCTGCAATCCCTTACATTTACCACAGACCAGGTTGTTTTTTAACAGCTTCTAATCCCAGGCGAGTAGGCAATTTTATCCCTATATAATGGCATTGACGTAAAATTTATGTTGTATGTACTATGCTCATGTTTTATATTTTATTTCGTATAGTTTTAGTATGTATTTGGCGGAGTTCAGTATTTTTATTGTTCTACGTATTATGACCCTATTCTATTTAAAATTGGTGGCATTTTGCGTCACATTCTTTGATTGTTATGCATAAGTGAATTATAAATAAAAACTTGGGCAATGATCCGTTATCACAAAAACATGCTGGAGAGTTTTAACAAGAGTGTAGTTAAAACGTCGTATGAGCCCTGAAGATTTGCAAGACATTCTACTATTATATGTGTCATTGGCGGAAGTGTATATAAAAAAAAGGCGCTAAATAAGAACTGCTTGCACATCGTATAACTTTTGATCCGCAACATAAATTTATTCAGTCATTCTCCAGTTATAAATATAAGACCCATTGCCTTTTATAGTATGTACGAATAGTATCCCATTTTTTTCTATTAACATGGTGTTTGAAATCCCAATTTTTACGGACTGCCTCAACGCAACGCGCAAACGCATTACCCCGGCTCAGGTCAAAGCCGTGAGAGGCATGTGGTGGCTCGTCAAGAGCTAATCACCCAACACTACCAACTAAAACGCAACACGGCTACACTTAAAACTCCCGTGTCGCCAGAAACCAGGACAGTGTATTGTTGACTTGTTATACAAGAAAATGTACCTGTAAATGCGAATCGTCTTTGCTATGGTCTGGCCTAGTGAACTCCGCATGCAAGGCTGGAGTCTTGCCTGCGAGCGGTAGGGTCGGGGCTTCGTGTTGCCAAGCGTGCCTCTCGTCCTGCCTAAAGCCAGGATTATCGAAAGCGAACTCATCTTTCACCGACTCCGGATCCGTCGAGAAGACCAAGTGCTTTCCTGTTGACAATAATAAAACTGATTTATAAAACCTTTATAAAACTTGTCGTAATAATCCTATCTGAATACCGGCCAACGGAGGACATGGATTAAACAAGATTACACGTGGCAGAGGCGCGAATATCAAGTTTTTTAAAATATAGTTAATAGGACTATAATCTCACCTGATGTTAAATGATAATGAGGCCCAAGATGGTGGCTACGCTAAACCTAGCGTAGGTACTGGCCCTCAAGTGCAACTGCCGCAATACACCTACAGGTATTTGGCGGTAGATTTTCAATTTGAGGTTGATAGTTAGCCAGGCGGGTATTAGAAAAAGCCCTACCACCATGCTATGGTTACATCTCGATATTTTCCTTCATCGCAAGTTCATGCACATTGAAACGTTTCTCATACGAATTGTGGCTTCTTCTAATGCCCGCTTAGTCTGCTACCACTCTCAAGTTGAAAATCTGTCGGTAAATACCTACAGGTATGTTCCGGCAATTGCACTTGAGAGCCAATCCCTCCACTAGGCATAGCGTGATCTTTTTCTTAAGCCACATCGTCATTTAACACCAGGGGAGATTGTGGACATTCCGCTAAGCCTTAACTATGAAAAATATGCCCTATCGAAAAACCACTTACCGAGGTTTTATTATGGAAAATTTGTTGCTATTTTGAAATCATTGCCTAAAAGAATATCATTACTCGTGTATGTTAAATTCTACAACATAAATAGTCTTAATTAAAACTTCTTCAGTGGGAAAGCCGACGCCGCACCATGACTATTAATTTTATGGAATTCATCGATTAAAAAAAAAAGATTAATATAAGAAATAAATTACGATTTAATAACGTAAGATTACGATCCGGTTTCGCTTAGTGAAATCATCGGACCGCGTTCACACGAGAGCGCAATTAAAAACGCGTGTGCGATCATTAAACGCAACTATGAAACAAGGCCGTTCATGTTGCACACTATTATCGAACTATATGACGTCCGCGACTTCGCTCACGTTAACATAACTTCAATATTATGCGTGAACTTCATCACATCTTTGCATTCGAAGCGTGATGTCCTCAATTTATCTTTCAATTATTATATCAATACTGCTTATACCCCATGGAAAAGTATAACGATACGTTAACGTAAGATTTTTTATAGATATTAAATACTAATTCTATGTCCTTATATGTATGACTTACGAGTTTTTACTACTTTTAGTAATTGTGTAGGTCAATTTGTGAAAATAATTTAAAGTACATTGACACATTACGTTAAGTACTCGCATAATTCTGCTTTATTCAATTGTTTAGGTCAGCTTGTGAAAAGTACATAAAATAAATATACCCATGACACTCTTAGATTATTCACCATTTACAGTATCTTCGAATAATTCTGTATTATTAAATTGTTTTGTGTCAGTTTGTGAAAAAAAAAGTAGATACCATAGTAGTAGACCCATAACACTCTCGAATTATTTGACCTATATAGATTCCTTGAATAATTCTGTGTTAACTAACCATTATTTTGGTTCACTTTGTGAAAAAAATAGAAAGTAAAGTGATCCATTACACTATTAAATGATTCAACCTATATAGAATCCTTGGATTATTCTATATTAACCAGTTGTTTAGGTCAATTTATAAAGAGAATAGTCGATGGACCCCTATACACTTTTAAATTATTTAAGAATTTAATATTTATAGAATCTTGAGATTATTCTATATTAATCAATTGTCAGGGTCAATTTATTAAAAAAATAGAAGCAGATCAACCTTTACCTTCTTAAATTATTTGGACATTAGAAAATCCTTGAATGATTCTGTGTTGACCATTTTTTTGGTATATTTTCTTCAAGAAACTAATAGTACCGCAAGTACTACGGCAATATCTAACAACAGTTAACTGTGGTTTAGCAAGAGCATGACATTAACACGTCCGCTCTATTAAATTTATGTTTTTTATTTACTTGCACAGCTTCTCAGCACTATGGACGGCTGGCTCGTTCATTTTATAACATCTAGCTAACATAACTGATAGCGACAATCTATCATTCTACATCTATAATATAACGTGGTATAGTTTGTTTGTTTGAACGCGTTAATCTTAGCAACTACCAGTCGTATTTCAAAAATGTTTTTTGTATTTCATAGAACAATCATCGAGAAAGGCTTTAAGCTATTTAACATCACGCTATCAACAACGGGAGCAAAGCTGTATTGAAAAAAGTTAGAAAAAGGGACAAAAACAATATTAAATAATTTTTAGTTCCACGCGAACGAAGTGACCGGCAAAGCTAGTTCCAAACGTATGACGAATTACTACGTACTAAATGTATTTAAACAATAGCTTAAATATACATTTGACTACTTTTATTTGTAGTTTAATAATATAAATTTAGTTTTGTCTGTTTTATGGTAGTACAGTAAAATATCGAAGGTCATTTGCCTCATGGTAGGCAAAGTATCATCCAAAGACAACTAATAGGAATTTTTGAGACAAAAAAATAAAACTTTTTTAACTCGATTCACAACTCTTAATCAATCCAGTGAATCCATATTTCTTAAACGAATTTAGATAACCAATAAATTTGTGAGACAAATGTCTTCTTGTATCCCTAATACTTTGTTGTAGTAATAAACAAAACCGCATAGGAGTTTTTGGCGGGATCTTGATCTGTCATGTTGTTATTTTTATTTTTATTGATACACCTAGTTGTTTAGCCCTGTATTGTGAAGCATAACTGAAGTGAGTTATAAATAATCATTCGGACCACGATATATTAGTTGCCACAAAACTCACAAGAGATCTTCAAAAAAGAGTCATCATTTTCTTGAAAATAGTTTCATCTGTCCGAAATGCCCCAATCTTTTCACTGGTAGATGGCAGTAATAGCTTCTAAAGAGGAATGACTTGCCAGGAATAAAAAAAAAAGATGAAATACTGCATACACATCATACCACTGATTTATATAAAACGTGATACGTCCAAGCGTGACGTTACTATGGCGGGTACTTGCATGTAAAAAGCCACAAGATGTTTCGTGCAACAAACAAGTATAAAAAGTACAAATAAAATAATGATTTGTCGTGAAAGTGGCGACCCAGTTAGTCGCATCGGATGTCTATAGAAAGGAAAAGTCGCTAATTGCGTGCGAATTGACAACAGATTGTCGTGTATAGAAGATACAATATATTGTATCGCCTAGTGACCCACTTTGATTATCACTTATATCAATGTTTATTTGTTGTTTTACATAGATAAGGTTTAAGCGCTATGGTCACAATCTCACCTAATGTTAAGTGACGATGTCGTCCAAGATGGTGGACACGTTAAGCCTCGTGGAGAGACTGGCTCTCAAGTGCAACTGCCTGCAAACCTATAGCTATTTGGCGGCAGATTTTCAACTTTGAGAGTGGTAGCTAGCCAAGCAGACATTAGAAAAAGCCCTACCACCATGCTATGGTTTCATTACGGTGTTTTCCTTCACCGAAAGCTCAAACCCATTGTACGTGGATTCGAACCCAAGTCCCTTGAAGCGGCGTCCGTACACACTACCAACTGAGCTATCATCGCTTTAAAAAATATAAGATGCTCGAGACTCGGTTCGAGTACTGTATTTATTTAAGAAAATCGTAAGTTTTGACATAATTTACTTTCTACCGAAAGTGTTATAAATCAATATTAGTGTTATAGATCATATACCATCACAATATCATTGTAGGTTAATTTCAGGGTTTATTTCAGAATCTATACATCTCTTTATAAATACAAAATATCATGTCACGTTGTTTGTCCGCGATGAACGCCTAAACTAATGAACCGATTTAAATCAAATTTTGTACGCTGTGTACAGTTCGATCCAACTTGAGAGAGAGGATACTTTTTATCTTGATAAGTGATCATAACGCGATAGATTTCAGAACAAGGTCTGCCAGGTCAGCTATTATTATATATAATTCTATAACATCGAACATATATCATAGGTTTTCTATGTTTTATACATATAAGGAAATTACAGTTCCTATGACGCTCAACCACGTCTGATAAATTCAGTAATTTATCAGAATGGGACCACTCGGAGCGTAAACGTTTGTAGACGGTTCTAGATTGGTACATAGTTTTGGATACCATAGTTTCTTTGTAATTTTCTTTTCGAATTACTTTCGTATACCCAACGTAGTGGACGGGTGCCGGCCAGTAATTAAATGTAATAAAAGTGCAACTGAACCAAATTATATACATTAAAAAAAAATACATTGATTAGGTACATAACAAAAACGGTCAAGAAAGAACATGCACGGAATCAAAATCTTTGAAGTACTGATAATTATATTTGAAGGAGGATTTCATTACATACAATTGAAACCGTAGTTTTTTTTTTTTTTTGATCCAACTCGTATAGATAAAAAATGTCCTGTCGAATCTTTTTTATATACTTCTAAATTTTATATAGATTTGTAATTATTAAATTGTAAAATAAATTGATATATTCAATTATATGAAAATTCTTCAATTTAAATAAGGGATATAGCCTCTACTTATTGTACTAATTATAATATACTACTTATCAAGCTACAGGCCTATAAGTTTAGCTGATATGATTGATTACAAGCAAAAAATTTTACAATACATCAATTAATATACTACTACGTACGTACGTATATATAAATTAATATACGTGCATAATCAGCTAGATAAAACATAATAAATGTATTACATTAAAAACAACAGACATAAACTATTACGGACGCTTACGTAAGTAATTTATTCATAACTATTATAAAATATTGATAATTTTTAATTTCATAATGCACGCCTCGCCGCTTGCATTGTAAAGCTGAAAGTGTTCCATCTAATTTGCACATAAACGGTACGAACGTCAACAACGCCATATATGAATTACAATTCATTTGTTACTATTAAATATTTATTTATTATGAACGCACAAAATACATTTTCAAAAATTCAGTATTAATATTTTTTTTGTACGGGCAGTGCGTATCACAAATGCAATGCGGCCGAAAAAAAAATTATTCACGTCGTAGTAAAAAATGTAACGAGTCATAATACATGTAAATGGCTTCTTTGCCCGAACAGTAAAATCATTTTAATATCTATGTAAAAGTACAGTTTTAATCAAATAAAAATGCGTTTTTTTTGTATGTTAAAAAAATAATCGTATTCAAAGACCTATTATTGGAATATATTCCAATAATAGATTATATATAATATTATATAGATATAAAATTATAGATTATAATCTGACAGAAATCAAAAGGATTTGGTCGTAGAACCGGTAACGGGAAACGCGGGTGTTCTACCTGCAGAAACAAACTTCTAATGTGTAATTAATATATCTAGCAACATGCATTTTTATGTACAAGAAGGAGGCCACGATTTTGCAGGTGATTTGTTAATTATTTTATTTGTATTTTATTATTCACTAGCTGTGCCTGCGACTTCGTTCGCGCGGAACTAAAATTTGATTTAATCATATTTGCCCGTTTCTGTATCGTTTTTCAATACAGTTTTGTTTCTATTGGTAGAAGTGTGATTTGATACCCTACACCCTTCCTCAAAGATTGCTCTATCAAATACAAAAAATATTTTTGATACTCGATTAATAATTCCTAAGGTTAGCGGATTCACACAAACAAACGTTAATATACAATCGATAATTACAACATGAGATCTTGTAAATTAAAGAATAATGTACATAAATGAGTAGTAATATTATTTTTATCAAATTAAATTGACATTAATTATAGTAAGAACCATTTTTAAACGTTTATTTTATGAATTCTAAGTACATAAATACCCTTCACTTAATAATTTATTGGAAACAGTTAAACAACCATTTTATAATGTAATTACTGACAAATATTACTATTGTAATTACACGTAAGTATTACTTACGACAGTAATAAATGATAAGTACATACATATAATTGAAAATTACTTTAGCTTTCTATTTCCCAATACTAATTATTTTTTTATTGCAACAAAATGAAGATAAAGTTTTAAGAGAATTTAATTTAAAACGAGTCGAGCGCAACCACCTCACACCGATCATAATATCTAACATAGATGATCTGGTCTACATCCATTATAACCAAGCGATGTTGGTAACCATCTGGAATTGTGACACGGCCAGCATTCTTACTAATATTATAATTGCGAAAGTGAGTTTGTTTTTTTACGCTTTCACAACTAAACCACTGAATCGATTATGATGAATTTTGGTATAGAGATAGATGGGAAGCTGGAGACGGTGATAGGCTAATACTCGCGAAAACCTTATAGGAAATGGGCTAAAGACTGGATAAACTTTGCATGAAACTTTTTATCTATTAGCTGACGTAAACAACAAAACTCAGAACAATTATTTGTAAATGACACATATAATTGCTCTGTGTAAGATTCAAAGTTACAGTACTTTGGAGCAGCTTGAGAGACAGCCCCCTAGGCCCTAGTCCTCTAGGTTCACCAGGATTAGACTGTCCTTCAACTGGGATCACATCGTCACATATTTGTCATACAACGAAAGCTTTAAAGTATATTTAAAAATACTGAGTATCAAATCGTTTATTTCTCAAAAACTACTACCGTTTCGGAAACAACACGGGGTTCTTGAAGAGTAGGAACAGGGAAAGAGCATAGCTTTTTTATTATGTATCGTTAATTATTATCGTATTTAATCCCAAGCATTTTTACCTGCTAAATAATCTCTAATAATACGTTTTTTTAATAAGTTTCTGTTTTACAATTATTTTAAACCATTTTAGTTAAAGTTATCGAATGTTTATCACTTTATGTGTGGTTGCTGCGATAGTGAATCACAGACCATGCAATTCATTTTTTTAGAAATTTCTAAACAAAGGATTTACGTAACAAAAATTTGTAAGCCCAAGCATAAGTTGCGTCTGTCGCCCATCATAAAAAGGTTTCGACACGCATACCTACGCCATTTGACAGTTGACAAGTGTCAGTGTGGGTGTATGACATTATAAAGCACGTGTTATACAAGCGAAGCTGCCATTAACATGCCATACCACACAGTAAGAATTAATAGTTAATATTATAAAGGTTTGCTTGTTTGTTTGAACGCGTTAATCTTAGGAACTACCAGTCAGATTTCAAAAAATGTTTGTTTTTGATAGACCAATTACTGAGGAAAGTATTAAACTATGTAACATCACCCTACGACCAATAGGAGCAAAGCTGTATTGAAAAAAGTTATAGAAACGAGCAAAAATGATTAATTAATCTTTAGTTCCACGCGAACGAAGTCGCAGGCGTAGCTAGTCGATATAGAATTAGAATCGGTGCTTTTGATGGAATACTGAAGTGTTTTTTTTTATTTAAGTTATTAGCACTACATTATGTCTTTATGTGCCTTACTTATTGCGCACGAGAAAAAATAATTATAAATAACATTAGGAATATGCATTAGGAGTTATCATAAAAAAATCGTGAATAGTTTTGATAGGAGACCAGACTGTTTGTTACATAGAAGCGTGAAATTTACTTTTTAAATTTGATATTGGTCAAGGCACCTACATACACGTAGGTAGAAATTATAATTTAAAAAGAGTGATGACAAAATCACGTTTTGATAGTTTTAATTAACTATGCAAACAATTATACAACGGAAGAAGATAAAATAAACAAAAAATGCACAAAGTAATTTAAATTTAACAATTAGGTATTATTCTAGGTTACAAGCGTGAAGATACATTCGAAGGCCAAACGACAGAAATAAATTTGACATCTTCATAGTAAAAAATTTCAAATATTATGGTAGTATATAAGGAAAATTAGTACATGAATATTCTCTTACTCAGAGGCAGTAAAGACTGGTTCTAATTTCACATACGGCCTCCGTGAGATATTTATACAACGTTAATGTAAGCAAAATTGGATTAAAATTGACTTAGAACACAACCTTCTATCGCTGTTGTAATTTTACAGTAAATGTAATTCAAATGCTTCCTTTTTGCACGCCTCATAAGCGAAGCGTTGAAGTGGGTACTACAGTCACTTCACATAACTCATTTTTTAATCTTAATATATCTCTATTTATCATATATTGCACTTGTAAAATAATATATACACACACATATCAAGAAAAAATACTAGTTTTAACACTCATGATATTTTTGATGCCATTTTCGTTATTTAAACTAGTTAAAATCCTGTTTAAAAAAATTCTGTCTTAGCTGTCCGTGTGTCTGTATGTGCGAATCCTGTATGTTATCACGATAACGACCGCAATACTTTACTAATCAAATCTTTTTTTTTCTTACGCTTCAGTATCATTAGGAATAGAACCCTATTGCTTTTCACGGTCTGATTCGATGTGGTTTAATTGTTATAAAATAACCAAAAAAATGAGATTAAAAGGCGTGGACTTATGAATTTTCCAAACTTTTTTTCTCCTATATATTAACGGGTAAATGAATAACTGGATCGGTTTTTAAGAATTCATTTGGCATTACATTTGATTTGGTATAAAGTGTAAGTGTAGATAGTTAAAATTTATACACTACGTATATACGTATGTATAAATATATTATAGCGTAAAATAATTCACTGTTTACGTTCATATTGCAAATGTTAAACGGCTAATAAATACTCTATGGCCAACTAAAACTTTATGAACATGTGGTCCAGTTTTTTTTTAATTTAAAATTACTAACAGTGAATTTAAGAAAATGCGGCCTATATCATTGTTGTCTAATTCAAATGTGACCTCTAATATTAAAAAGGTCTTCTACCTCTGTTGTAGCCTCTTGAAATGTTTACATCATCAACTCACAAGTGATTTCCAAAACAGTCACGTTTTTTGTAGAGATATTTTATAACCACGTCGGTGGTTGTAACTTGAATTGCTTAGGGAGTAAGAATTTAAACATAAATATTTTGTATTTATTTGATGTAAGTATTATTTTTTTTGGAACCGACGTACTCTGTTACCTCCTAGACCTTTGACAGCTTCACCGAACTTTTGATGAAAATTTACTTTGTGAACTGATGTAAGTAATAAAGTCGTGTAAATATTATAAAGCTATGATAACTCAGTCATAGTGATTTTGAACACCATATTCAACAAATTGAACTGGAATCATAAAAAATATTTTTAGTTTGCATATCGTTCCGCGTATGTCCAACAGTTTACGTTTGTGTGGTGAACATATAATCAATCTTAATTTTGTTTATTAAATAGATTATTTTATATTTTTTCTTTTAAGAAAATGCGCTGACTATGGCAATAATAAAGTTATTTTGGGATACGAAAGGGGCTCAGCACTATATGCAATAATGGCCACTGAAGTCTGCGATACTATGTGGTCGGCAAGTCAAATATATATATATATATACTTTTAATGTCACTTGTCATTTTTAACTTGAGGGTGGTAGCTAACCAGGCGGGTATGAGAAAAAGCCCTACCACCATGCTATGGTTTCCTCAAGATGTTATTTTTTCACCGAACGCTCAAGTTCATTGTAGTTAGTTGTATTCGAACTCAAGTCCCATGACGCGGCGTTCCTGTACGTTAGCACTGAGCCATCATAGCTTCATATAATATATATAATAAACATTATACAAAAAAACTAACAACAACGATTTTATGAAATTATTAAAAAAAAAACCGATCACGAGTTAGATTAAATTGCCACAAAGTTCTGTGAAATAAAACCCCGGACGACGTTACTTTTAGCTGAAAAAAGACCTAAACTGTGCAAAAACAAATTAGTAAATTTCATATTATTATGACAAACAAAAACGACTATTAACAATTTAAAATAACGTCGGGGTAATTACGAAATCTGCATTTCAGATACTTACGGATGATAGATTCTGATGGATGAATCATTAAATGCTAAATTATAATCAACCTTACTGTTGTGTTAGTTACCTTGGATCTAAGTAAATAAATAGTAAAGTTACTCGATTGAAAATATATCGCATAAACATGAAGTCGGTTTTTTTACACAACATCGAAGCGCCGCGCCGCAATTAGATAGATATACCTATTTTATTTTAATTCTAAATAATGACAACATCGTGCATCGGTTCGAAATCCATTAACAAAAAGATATTAATAATACATATCATTGAATTATTTTGTCTGCTTATGTAATTAGACGGTATTTTGCATGATATTTTAAGGTTATTATTTGTACAAAGATAAGTTCATAAACACATTAATTTTAAGTTAACACAAAAAATCCCAAGAGTGTTTTAATAAGGTAGCCAGTATCCTTGATAGATGTCCGTTTCAAAAATTCAAGATTTGTACGAAGGTAGGCTGTATAAACGTGTGTCAAGAGAACTTAGAAATGAAAACCAACAACTATACATTTAGAAAAAGTAACAGGGTTTTCTATTCCTAATTATACTGAAGCGTAAGAAAAAAGATCCGATTAGTAAAGTGATCGTGATAACATACTACAGGATCCGCACATACAGACAGACGGATGTCCAAGACAGAACTTTTTTAAACAGTTTTTAACTAGTTTAAATAACAAAAATGGCATAAAAATATCATGAGTGTTATAAATTGTGTTTTTTCTTAATTTGTGATGTGTATATATTATTTTATAAGTGCAATATATGATAAATAGAGACATTTTAAGTTTGAAAAATCAGTTGGTTTGAGTGCAGTGACAGTAGTACCTACCTCAACGCTTCGTTTATGAGGCGTGCAAAATCAGTAGTTTTTGCAGGGTTTTAATACGCCTTTAATGAATTTATGTTTTATAATTTACTTATAATGCATAAGCAAAGTTTATTTATTTAATAACTAGATTTTACGTGTGGCTTCGCTCGCGTTAATATTAGTTTTATCAAACAAATCGGATGACATAATAAAAAGTTTAATAGAAAGTTTATCTCTCTTTTTACCACACTTCCAATAAGGTTTTCGCAAGAAAATGTAGCCAATCAACGTCTCTAGGTTCCTATATAACTCTATATAAAAATTCATCATAATCGATTCAGCGGTTGAGGCGTGAAAACGTAAGAAACAAACTCATTTTCGCAGTTATAATATCAGCACGGATTTAAGAGCCGTTAACAGGCGCACAATATCTAATTTCTTATCATACACTATTGAGATGCACAATGTTGTGCAGCTGTTTAATGACGGCCACAAAGCATGCACAAATGAAATGAATTACCATACTTCATCATACTAATATATATAATAATAAATACGCAAGTGTGTTTGTTTGTTTGTTTGTTACGCTTTGGCTTCTAAGCCGCTGAATTGATGAATGTTGTGATGAATTTTAGAACAGAGATAGATGGGTATCAGGAGATGGAGATAAGCTACTTTTTACCGCAAAACACTTATAGAAAGTGAGGTAAAGAGAGGGTTAAATTTTGTCATTCGATTTATGTGATAAAATCAATATTAACGCGGACGAAGCGGCACGTAAAATCGTTAGAGCATTGTTACAACTTCGACAGTTACCAAAGGAGTTTTCGGCGGGATCTTGCTCTGTGATGCTGTGATTTTTATTTTAGTTTATGTACTTAATTATTTTGCACTATGCTGTATAGGACTATGTGAAGTGAATTATGAATATTAATTCGGAACATAATATTTTGTGGCCACAAAAACTCCTTGTATAATTTTAACAACTCATCGTAAACGCTAATTTCATTTATTTATGGCTAACTGTGGTCTCTGATCCAAGTTCAGCCAATGTTTATAATGAATATGGCGTTGAAACGATGATAGCTCAGTGGAAGCGTATACGGTCGCCGCACCAAAGGAGGTGAGTTCGAATCCCTGCAATAAGCTTGAGCTTTCGGTAAAGAAAAACATCGTGATGAAAACAAAGCATTGTAGAAGGTCCTATTTTAAAGCCCGCCTGCCTAGCTACCACCCTCAAGTTGAAAATCTGCCGCCAAATACCTGTAGGCGTGTTCCTCCAGTTGCATTTAAGAGCTAGTCCTTTCACAGCTTTAGCGTGTTCACCAGCTTGGGCCACATCTTCACTTAACATCAGATGAGATTGTGTTGTCCTTGTGTTGCCACTAATTAAACCGAAGAAAGATTAGTACAATTTTATATCGACGTGACATTAGTAGAATTGTGTATAAGCACGCGTTGTAGTTAAATAAAATAAGGCCACAAGAAAAAGTTACTAAAATATTAACATACAAAATAAATAATTAAAACTATAACCTTATGTATTTCATGTGTTGGAAAGTTTAAGCGAAATATAAGTTCCGACGCGGAAACTTGTTCTTTACACCGCAATGAGACAACTCGAAACACATTATCACCGGGTTATTTTGTTGCATGTTAGTCGTAGAAATTTCTCTTAATAATAAAAACCAGAATGAACTTTAAAGTAAAAGTGTTACATACTTTTTGGTGGCTTACACTCATCATGTTTCACTTATTCGCTATCACGGTAACTGATTTAACGTGGAAATGTTGCCAATTAAAAAGAGACAAAATTCTACGATTATTATATTTACATTTTAGCCATATTATTTTATTGAATAAATTGTATATATGTTTTGGCTTAATAATGTGCCAATAATAAAAATAATAAGCTCGCTAAATAATACTGTGCCATTTATTCTGATCTATTTTTGTACTATAGGCTGGTGTGCAAAAAATCACTTTATAGATTGAAATACCGGTAAAAACTCCGAAAAGATTTAGAATGAAAACATCAATTTTTATGGAAGTTACTAATTTAAAATTTAATTAGCACCTGTATTGCTTTATTATCATAATTTATTTTACATGTATTGGCAAAATACTGTTATACTTTCTAGATGTCAAAGGTAAAGTTAAGTATTAAATTCTTATAAAATTGACGAATATTATAATATGCTAATTTATTAAGATATAGCGAAGAGATCTATCGATAACTTTTATTTACCATTATGTTTGCTAAACAGGCACAGACAGATCCGTAGCGAACCAGTTTTCCGTAATAATTAACTAACCATTGAGTGTTTAGCAACACGACGTCGATTGTGGACGATCGACTATTCAAATCAACCGGTCGCGAGCGCCTCACGGCCATGCCGCCATCTTGTTGTTGACAGCTGATTAATGCCGGTTAGCGGGAATGATTATTGATCTTAAGTAGAAAATAGGCAAATTTTAAACTTCTATGTTTTAAGAAGCACTAATAAAATATCCATGGTTAATTTTCATTTATAGTTTTTACTACCCATGAGGTTATTAAAATGTTTGCATTGTTACCAGATTGAATAATACTAAAGATTATTTAAAAAATTGATTAAAATTTTCTTATGTTATATTTTCGTAACAAAGATCCGTGTAATTAATAGCCTCGCATATCTGAATGTTATATTCTTTAAGAATTTATTGTAACATTTGTTGCGAAAATTGATAATCGTTACAGCGATTTAAGAACGAACTAAAATACCGTAAAAATCGAATTACTTAACAGCAACCCATTAAATGAATGCAGTTTTATTGTGAATTGAATTAATTGTTTAAACGAAGGTTTCCACCTTGACACGAGTAACTTCACGCCAATTTAACGAGTACTGAGCAGAACTAACAATCGAACTAAACAATCGTACAAATCGATTAACGATCAAACTTTCGATTTTAACATGAACGGGAAGTTTGCAGTTTAGTTTTTAATAGGTTGAAAGCTTAAATTACTATCTGATTTTAGAACTTTTGGCACGTTCTAGATTTTTATTACTGTGTTTAAGAATATTAATAATTATTTTTAGCGTAAAATATTATTACATTTTGAATTTTACGATACGACGGCAAGACAGGCTAAACAGAATAAAGAGTGTAAAATGTATTAACGTAACTCCTTCCCACATATGCTAGTAGACTATAAAAGGGATATGCGGGGATCAAATGGATTATGCGAACCAACGTTGTATTGGTAGCCGCATGATAGCCCCATGGCGACCTTGTATATTACCACCACTCACCAGAGGCCAGAAATCGCTTTCATACTTCTTCTAGCCCTCGATTGCAAAGCATAAAGTAGGACCGGATACAAGTGTATCAGCCTACATAGCTATTAATGTCACTTGAGTTTCAACTTGACAGCAGTAACTAGCCTTTGTTCGATATAATCTTCGTTTCAGTACTCTATTCCTCGCTGCGAGGTTCAATTTATATTTTAGAACAGTGCGGCGGCCAAAAGTTTGCTACTCTTTAGCGCCACCCGGGGAGCATGTGCAGGGTAATGAGAGATACACTTCCTGCAGATGCCAGTAGCATCTGCCACACTCGATAATTAAATAAAGCTAAGCAGTAAGTAGTTCTTTGTAAGATGCCTAGAAGTCTGGGCGCTGTCTCTTATCTCTGGAAACGCGGGAATTTGAAGTGTTGCCATGGTGCGTGTTAGTGGATAGCGTTAGGTGATAAGTACCAGATAAGCAACCACATCTAGCCTTGGTTTGTGTCCGGGTAAGACATTTGCGAGTTACGATGAGGAAGTCCGTTGAGTATAGGATTTTAAACAACCCGTTAATAAAAAAGGGTATAGGCATCCTATGTAATGAATTTTTTTTATTATGGTAATACTAACCACAACTATCTAGTTGAAAATCTGTCGCTATGCGTCTACAGTCGTGTACTAAGATCTCTACTTTAGAGCCAGTTTTCCTACTTAGCGTATTTAGTCTTACGGCTGGCGTCATTGAACGTCAGAGGTCCGTGGTAATATCGTAAAGTTATACAGAAAAATAGATCAAACGACATAAAACCTTCCTATATTTTTAATCCAGCTTTTTCTGGTACAAACAATAGCAAAAAGAGAGCAAAAGCATAATTTATCACTGTTGACAATGATTAAAGCAATTGCCGCTTTTAATTAAAGACGCATTGTTTTTACAACTCAATGTTGTTTGTTGTCGTGAAAAATGCGCCTCGGGTTTAATTTACCATTGAAGTGAGTACATGTGCATATAACTATATAGATCTTTTGTGTAGAAATAAAACAAGTACGCAAAAGTGAAAACGATATAAAAACTAATTAGTCTACATGCCAACCTATGGAGAGTAGAGACAAAGCAAACAATAGAACACTTCTTTTTTTTAATTGTGGCTTTTGTTTATGTACGCAATTTTACCAATGTCAAGGGCGACAGATATATATTTTAGAAAGGTTTTATTATAAAATGTTATTTATAAAATGATTTGATTTGTTAACTTACGTTGGCGTACATAGCCAGAAGCCACGGTTTAAAAAATCGCCAATTGGTAGTGTATTGTAAAATAACCTAAGAACAAAACAGTACTATAACCAAAACAAAAATTGTCAAGTTATTAGTTATATTTTTCCGTTGAACTATTAGAAAAGAAATCATAGCTTTATAAAGATATTATTTAACTCTTAAAAAATTTAATTGAAGTGATTGATTTAAATATTTTATATTATATTAATAAACGAAACAAAATACAAATGTTATAAATCTACAATAAAAATAACACTCGTATTTCGGAAAAGCGACAGAAAATATAGAAAAATATTGACATCAAAATGCCAAATAATTTACACAAATAATTATCCCGTGTAAGGATCGAACCCAAAACACTTGTCAGCGAGGCGACCGGCTACTCCACTAGACCAACTATCTTCGCTACTGTTACTATTAATGAATATTTTTACTCAGCAATAGTAAGTACCTAATTAGCTACATAAAGAAAAAAACGAAAAATATTAAAACGTTTAGGGCAACATTACTCAAGTGTATGCTCCAACAAACATTAATTATAGGGATATTGATACAGAACGCAGAGGAAATGGCGAAACGAGTACATTTCCTTCGCAACGGTTACCCGATCGACGCTGGATGTAAGAGCTAGATTGCTAGAAACTGATTTCATTTATTTCATCAATTCCGACGTACTTGCCCTTTCCATTGGTCAATACCTTGGTCACAAAGCCATCTTATGTATTCAGTAACAACAAAAGATTTAGCTTTGTTGGTAGTAAGTCGTTGTCTAATACCCAATTATTTTTTACTCTTGGTGGAAATAAATTCGTTTACGGAGTTCCTCCGGCTCACGCCACGGTGAGAGCGGTGTATGAAGAGACCCATCGGGTGACAAGCATCGTCAAATACCCTTAAAAAAATACCACGATGCTGTTCAAAGTTCCGTATTGCCATTTACCAAATACTAGGGACAGTATTAAGATTTTTTGTTAAGTGACGATGTGGCCCAAGATGATGGACACGCTAAGCCTAATGGAGAGACTTGCTCACCAGTGCAACTGCCGGAACACCCATAATAGTATTTAGCGGCAGATTTTCAACTTGAGGGTGGTAGCTAACCAGGCGGGCATTAGTAAAAGCCGTACCAACATGCTATATTGTATGTGATGAACATGGTTCAATTCAAGGTTCAATTCCTTCACGTTGCGGTGCGTTACGAGTAAATGTATCTGAGAATCTATTTCTCTACTACGCCCATTAGCATTTAGGATCGCATCGTCACTCATCATAATCTAATACATTTTTAAGATTGCGAATAAAGGAATTAACCCTGAATAATAATATACAAAGTACCTCACAAGAACCATAAAGGTACGTATTGAGAAATGTGTTATGTAAATTTATCGCCTTCAGCTATCGAACACCTGTGTTTGTTTTACAGTAATTGTAACATTGGCCTTAACATTTCTTAGTATATTTGTCATACTTTTGATCACCGTATCTTTGCTTTTTAAGCTCAAATGGAATTTTACGGGTTTTGCGAAATTATATGAGGTGAAAGTCTAAATTATAACGGAAATATATTACTATGTTTTGCTTTATCTGTTAACATTAACTTCTTTTACTGCCACGGCGAACCTAGCGGTTGACAAAGTTGCTTCGCTAGTTGTGTGATCCAGAAATAATTGATGCGTGTTTGGTTCTTATGTTTGTCCATAAATTAGGTTTACACAGTCCTTCACGCTTGACGATGGCGACATTGGATATATAGGCAGATGTGATAATATAACAAATAAATATTGAATTATTTAAAAGAATAGACAATAATCATGATTGGATCATGGTAATGTGTACAAATAGTTGATTGCCATGAGTTAGAATTACTTTATACTTTCGGCAAATGAAAACAGTTGTCGTAAACCATATCATCCTGGTAGAACATATAAAGTCAGTGTGATATTTTTACCTTACTTCAACAGTACATAATTGTATGAATGAATTTTTATTTGTTTGATTGCAACACTATTTAGTCCAAAATTTAATGATCGTAAAATTCTTCTTTATATCCCGTTTAATTTCTCACAGAGATTTGGTTTGGATTACTGCTAGAACTATTTAGGTTGGCCAGAATACACAAAAATTTTGTAAATAAAATCCCTAGAGTACTCCAAAAAACACATATATTTCAAAATGTTTAAATCCACAACAATATAGAATGACCTCAAGCACTTATTCTTTTTGTGGGTCTTTTTCAGCATCTCTACTTCAAGCAAATAGGGTCTCAAGCTGGCATATTATTATCTGTCCAAATCATCATTTAACTTTAGATGCTAGTCTGAACAAATACAAATTTTACATACACATATACAAATGCTTGATTCTATATGCCACATATACTTAACTCTACTTCACTTCTTTCACTAACACGCACGCAAACTGAAACTTAATTATCCAGGAAATTTACTTTTTGATTCATAACGCAAACTGTCATTCAATATTGACAAAATTTATCGCCAATCAAACTTTTTAACATGCAAAGCCATAGCCCAGTCAGGGACCGATGATGTCATGGTAATGCAAACTACGTAGCGAAGTTTTATGGATACCGTATTGACCATTAACAATTATAGTATCTATTCTCGCGTCTTTGGGGCTGAGAAGGATGTCATGTTTTTGCCTCATTCAATGTTGTATGAATGAGCATGTGCTAAATACTTTTACCGTGTGTTATTGTATCATTCAACCTTGAATTATAAGTGGTTAAATAAATATACTTTGTAGATATTAATTTTGCCAATTCTGCGAAGGATATTTCTTTGGTTTTTTATTTACTGTTGCGATAGCATCGGTCGTGACAAACGTTAAGTGTTTTTTTTTTAATATTTGTATTAATTTGAAAATAAATATATTCCTTAGGACACAATTTCGTAAACATTCCGTGTAGATTTGATATTATTTGTCTTTACTTCTAGATATGCATTTTTTTGTTATCTTTGTTTAGGTTTGCTAATATTCCTAAAATATAATTTAAAATTATTTCTCAGGTTTGAGAATATACAGCAATGCCTTTAGATAAGTTGTCTTTCAAACAATTGGTAACGTAAACATTAAACGTATGGAATGATGTATGGTAAAGCGACTTTGTCAGTCTATGTTAAATGAATTCTATAGACATCAGATAAAGATAACGCTTTTCATAGTATTCACAACAACCTAATTGCCAATTATCGTTACAATCTTTTGTAGCACGGTAAACTCAACCCAAAAGTGATAGTGGTCACCGAGAAATTAGTAGTTCATTTGAGGTCGTCTTTCAACCGACAGTTCGGTACACATTGCCTGTCTCCTGAATGTGTTAAATCAAAAGAAAGTTACTCCAACTGTTCTATTACCGTATGTTTGGTGGTCGTTTAACGAGTTGCCATTTTCGGAATCATCGTTAGTCACCTAAAACGACTAACACAAACCATGAATGCGAATACAAACTTATAAATAATTGAAGAAAGCTTGCGAGAATTAAATTTTACTTCTATCTGCAATTTTTTCTATCTCTAAACTAGTAACTATTACTAGCAACTTTGAAGTTATAATAGCTCAGCTGATACTGTGTAAGGAACACGCGTCAATGAACGTGAGTTCGAACCCTATAATGACCCTGAGAACTTCATGTTCTGCCGCCAAATACCTATAGGTGTGCTCCGGCTGTTGCACTCGAGAGCCAATTTCTCCACTAGGTTCAGCGTGTCAACCATCTTGGTGAGATTGTGGCTATAACGCAAAATCTATAAAATATTTTAAAAAATTCACGTATTTTATACATTTAATAATAGACCCGTTTCCTTGTTCTATTTATATTTTGATAATATTCAAATGTTAATTTTTATAATTTACATTCCTACATCAAATCCACTAGCAAAATATCACGTTATTTGCGGGCAAAATTTATCACGAGAAAAAAAATCGAGAATAATAATTAATACTTTATTCGGAGAACGTAACACTCAATATATTTATGATTCTATAAATACGTACTAAGCCCGATGCAAAGGATGCGCAGAAGCATGTGTAAGTATTTATAATAGGTATTCAGTTATAAGTTAAGTACATTATATCTTATACAGCTCAAGTTCATAGTAGACACAAACAAACATGCAGTTGATATTAATAATATGTGTTTACTTCAATAAATGAAGGAATTGATACAAAAGTTACATAATCTTTATTTAGAAATATATATGTGGGTATTTGGTGAAAAAACAACAGCTTAATTATACAAAATGGCTAATAAGAATAAGTAATGAACTTATGCGCCAGTGTATTAGAGACAATTAGTATGTGATACCGCAAGAACATTGACAAATCTGCCTAATAGATAGTAAAACGAACGCAATATATAACCTTGTAGCACTTCAAACCAGAATCACGTATGCATATCGCACGACAAAACTGGATTTCTTCCAACTGCTAAATATCTTATTACAACAATGGCATCGGTATTGATTGCGTAAATTGTACTTTGCTCGTGAGATATTGTCAATTAAGCTCGTGATCGACTCTGTAGAACGCTTTAGATAGATCTTAAGATTTGTTTTCGTTAAATCTGTGTTTTGTACAAACAACTTTAATACCTATGGTTTTTCTTCTTCGATTATTAAGGATCTTGCATCTTTCGGTATAACACCAAAATCGCAGCTTTAATAGTAAATCTAAACAAGTTCGTGATATATTCTGTAGCGTTAGTTAGATCTTACATTTGTTGAATCCATGATTATCGTGCTGTTTTCAGTAGAGCAGCGAAAATTTTGTCTTTACACTATTAAAGACATAAAGTTTTCAAATACAATGTTTAGTGACATTGAATTATACTTAAAATATGAAGGCATTCTACATAAACGTAAAAGAAAAGAGTTATTCCAATGTTTTTTTTTTTATCATATTTAATAATAGTTCGTATAACTTTTACATTTAAAGTTATTTTTTTGTGTCAAAACCAATTTTAGTTAGAATTTAAAATGCTTCATGAGACAATATCTGTTATTATAATTTATTCTAAAAAATAAATCTATATAAAACTATGCAACTCGAAACATGATTCGGTTTATTTAATTTAAGTTACGTTAATTTAGTTACTTTTTTATAAAAATAAATCTGCTAACTTTATATTCCAATTTAAAAGAATGCAGAGTGTGTTTTAGAAAACTGAATCTTAAAATGAAGGACGATTCTGTATCACGTGTGTGACTCTGAATGCAGATGCCCTGTATCTTTGTTTCCATAGATTTTTTTATATGGCGACATATACACTTTTTTCTTAATAAAAAATACCCTATACTTTTTTGAATCCGACTGGTAGGGTCAAAGATTTTCACATTTAAATAATCAAACATTTTTTTTATTATATCAGTGTATGTAGTTTCAAGAACTAATTAGAGTCGTTTATTGTTAACCGTGTGATGTATAACATTATCTACCTCTATGGAGATTGCATTTGCATGGTGGTAGGGATTTTCTAATGCCCGCCTGGGTAGCTACCACCCTCTAGTTGTGAACCTGCCGACAAATACCAATAGGTGTGTTCCGGCAGCAGCACTTGAGAGCCAGTTCCTCCACAGGTTTAGCGTGTCTACCAACTTGGGCCGTATCGTCACTTAAGATTAGGTGAGATTATGGCCATAACGCTAAACCTTAGTATAAAAAAAAATATATCTTTACATGGAGCTGTCGTACTATTAAAATATCTATTGTCTGCAGAAATTTGCAAAATAAGGGTCATTTGTTGTGTTGTTGTGTTCCAGCGATGAGTAGGCTTAGACCGTCTTGATGAAGACGTTGTAGGTCGACATAACGCTAGTAATACCTCTTTTTTATACTTTATACCGATGTTGAGTGACGACGTGGCTCAATATGGTGGTCACGCTTAGTGATTCGAGGTTCAGCTATAAGTATTAGACGACAGGTTTTCAACTTGAACAAAAATACCTAGCCTACAAGCCTCCATATGCAACAGTATTGAAAACGAAGATTCTTCTACTATACTATTTACTTTGTTTCTTATTAACATCGAATATGTATTAAAATTGGTTTAAAAAGACTTGACATTTAAAGTTAATTATTCACGGAGTTTTCAACAAAACACTTAAAAATCTTTTGTTATGAATAATTTGCATATTAAAAATATCTATACATATTTATTATAAAGTTCTCTCTCATATACGTCTGTCTGTTTGGACGTGATGCTCATAAAACTACCGGACGAAATTGGATACAGTTTTCAGCAATGGACCAAATGATGCATCGGGAAGGTTTACAGCTATAATTAATTAAGGTATTGTGTATATTGACAGAAATACGACGATGAATGTTGGAGATGCCGAAAAGAATCATGCCGACTGGAAACTTTACGGATATATGCCACGCCACACAAACCGATAGAATTATATGAAAACAATGTGAGTGTTATAACCCTCTTTTTACAATTATAATAAAACGTTTTTCCGAAATGAAATAACACTTAAAAATTAAATATGAATTAAAAAAAGTTTCATTTTGATTATTTTTCTATATTCCCTCTTGACATAAACCGTAACTGGGCGACTGAACTTAGCTCGGGTTTTTAAAATTGTGTTTATTTAAAAAAATGTATTTAAATGATAAATTTATTATACGTCCAAATTTATGGTGCTACATACGTCATACTGATTATTTAAATTAGAAGAGTGTAATGTAATTAATATTTTGAGAAATATTAAAGAAACATATTTACGAAAAATACAACTATATGGATGAAATCAAAAAATATTATCCATGCAAAGCCAGGTTAGGTTGTTAGTATAAAGCCATGCATAAATTATCGATACAATTTATCAATGGAATCTCGTCAGTCTGGTCCGGTACGAATCATTTTTATGATATCGTCGATCTTTATGTAAATCGAATGTGTTTCTCTGATTTAAGAGTCAACTCTTGAAATATACTGTTTAATTTTAATGTAATATTTTAACGGCATACAAGTGTATCGAGGATTCATTCATTCTCTATAATATATGTAAATGCTAGAGCGTTTAAATCTATGACATATTTTGTATAAGTTAAGGTCTATTTTGCCGTTTTATGTTCCCAGTTTTTTCACTTCTTTATAGGTTTAGCATTATGGCCAAAATATAACTCAAAGTTAACAGACGATATGGCCTAAGATGATAGACATGCTAAGCTTATACAGATACTATCTCTCAAGTGCAACTGCTAGAACACAATAATAGGCACTTGTTGGCTGTTTAACTGGAGGGTGGCAACTATCCTGGTGGCATTAGAAAAAATCGTACCACCATTCTATGATTTCGTCACTAAGTATTCCTCTAATGAAAATTCAGGCTCATTGCAGGTATTCGAAATCACGTACATTGACAATGTATGTTACATATGTTGACAAATACAACTAATGTTGATTACTGAACAGTAAAGGATAAAATGTCTTGCAGGGTACTTACGAGGGTCCGTAAATGAATTTACCCACGAAAAATAATATGATGAGAAGAAACATTCTCTAAGAATCTAAATTGATGCAACTACGTGCACGAATCGTGTAGGAGTGACACCAATTAAACAAATTATCACTGATATAACATAATTTGTATATACACACACATCTTATCGAATTGTCGAATCGAATCGAATTATCTTGTAGCATTAAACATAGAAATATGTTGATTTATACTGTACCCGGCATTCCAGGCAACGTCACAAAAATAATAAAAGCGTAATCTAAACATTCACTATTTTCGTGTGAATTGGTTAGATCAATATCAATTCATTCCTTCGCCTGTGCTATTCGACGAATATTATTACTACTTACTATGGCCTGCGGAATCGGATCTGAACCTGTCATCTAGTAATTTTTATTTTTAATCATATAAATACGAAAGTTCGGAACTCCTTGGAGAGTTTTAACATCCGATTGACGATTTTGTTGAAACGTTTACCTCTTAATTGTGAAATAATGTTTGATTTGACTGCATAATCTCAGTTTCTTAATATAAGTTTTTTTTTTGTGGTAAAGGAAATACGGACTGACAATGCTGACAAATCGGAATGATTCCGATGCGCTCACAAATTTTGGCAATCGTTGGTATGTTGATTCTGACTGGATCTCCGTAACCTAACCTTAGAAGCCAAATTCCCCTATACAGTGCGATGTATCGAAACGTCTTATATTCGTGGAATATGAAAGGAGTTTGTGAAACATGTAATAGTGGCGATCAAGACGCCACAAAATAAATAGAAACTCGACACAATAATCATTCGGAATCAATAATAAAAAATCAACAATAAGGTAACCTCGACTGGTTTGCTGCGTCCGTTTCCTTGTACAAATCGTCAGGCCCAAGTTCTCAACCTTGAGCAGATGCAAAAACACTGCGCCGATGATCGAATAACATAGTGTTTTTCCTTTTTTTTTATTCTACCTATAGTAATAATATTATAAAACGGAAAAGTTTGTTTGTGTGAACGCGTTAATCTTTGGTACTATGAGTCGGATTACAAAAAAAAATGGAGCAATTATTGAAGAAGGCTTTACGCTACATTTAACATTACGTTATTAATAATAGAAACAAAACTACATTGAAAAAAGTTACAAAACGGGAAAAATTATTAAATAAATTTTAATTCTATGTTCAATGTCGGTTGACAAGGATTAACATTTTTCAACAGTTTTCCCGCAAAACTACGAAATGGCGCTCTTTTTTATGTAATAGCGAGCAAACGAGCAAGCGTGTCACCTGATGGTAAGTGATCACCGCCGCCCATGGACACCTACAACACTGGGAGAATTGCAAGTGCGTTGCCGACCTTTATTTTTGAGGGACTGGCTCTCAGGTGCAACTGCCGGAACACACCTATTGATATTTGGCAGCAGATTTTCAACTTGAGAGTGGTAGCTAGCCAGGTGGGCTTCAGAAGAAGTCCTCCCACCATGCTATGGTTTCGTCATGATTTTTTTTTTCACCGAAAGCTCAAGCTAATTGTATGCAGATTCAAAGTCACGTCCCATGACGCGGCGTTTCTACACACTACCACTGAGCTATCCTCGACTCGAAACGATTGAATACGGTCTCCAAGATCAGTAACATGGCTGTAATGCCACTGGTGTTGGAGGCGACAATAGGTGATGGTAACCATTTACCATCTGATTGTTTGCTGTCCGTCTGACTGTTCGCTGCCCATTAGGATATCAATACAAAAAAAAAACCTGTAATATCAACCTCTATACACTGCAGCGGTTGACCTCAAGGTCACAAAGAACAACCACTCACCACTTTAACAATGGTGGTATAACACAAATGTTTATCACTCGAACAACAAAACAAACACACGACCTCTTTTTCGTCCATTAGAACGGGTAAAACAACTTTACCCTTGAAAAGACTTTGAAATGACCTCAGGATACCTATTTTATAACATCACACTTACTTACATATAATTTTATTTAATAACATCTGTTTCGTTAGTCACAAAAAAATGTTTATAAAATAATTTGAATACAATACCCACACATTTCTATAAAAACAAGTATAAAAATCCCGCATATTTATTATCATTACATTACCTATACTAGCGGTACTAATCGTGTGAACTTTTTCAAAATTATTTTAATTCAATGTATGGCATGTGGCCAAAATCTCACATGATGTTAAGTGACGATGAGGTCCAAGTTGTAACTAAAAAGTCACTATGCAGTGAAGCCGACCTGAAGAACACACCTTATATATGTTTGTGTGCAGATATTTTTTTATTTGATTATATATTTTTTATCTATCTAACCGGGCGGGTAGTCATAAAAATATTCATAAATATGATGAGCGACGTCGGAACGATTTTATATGAAAAAAGTTAGAAAAGAAAATTGTCTACACGTAGAAAGAAATATCTGGTAAACGTTGCGCTAAACTTTATGGCCGGTCTGAACCGAACCAGAAGTGTGGGTGCTGTCCGAGGTCTCTAACAACACGGGAGATTGAAGTGTCGCCGTGGTTCGTTTTAGTGGGTAGTGTTGGCTGATTAGCAACTGATGAGCCCACCATATCTTACCTTAGCCTGAGCCCGGATAATGCATTTTCGCTATGCGATCAGAAAGCCCGTAAATAATAGGCTTTTAAACTCCATGTTAGTAAAAAAAAGGCCGTGCATAACACAAACTTAGGTGTCAGAGGGGTAGTACAGTTCTGTTAATTGTGTAAGCGTTCTCAGAAATTTACCATATTTAAATCACTTCACAAATCAGAATTCACAAGGTAGTTCTACTCGAGTTTTATAAACTGGTTTTATTTCACATACCATATAAATAAATCCAATTAATCCGAATGAGTTATTACAGAAATCAAGGGAGAGGTTTTGAATTAAAACGAGTTTTAATAAGGTGATATTGATGAAGATGACGTTTAAATCATTAAGGTACAATATTAGAATCGATAAATTATTTTTTAAAACCAGTAGGGAGGGAGTAGCGTGGAAGATGTTTTGGTGTTTTCGATCTTCGATCAGTTACTATTGTTGATCGCAGTTTGACATGGTAAATGAAAGGTCGTGAAAGTAACTAATAAAGATGCTTTGACTAATCCTAAGCACAGTTGTGTATTCCTATGAAGACTTGTGGCTCTTTTACAGCTTCAAAGAACTAAATTCCGTAAACAGTCATCAGTCATCCAGTGTCTTACGAACTGATTAGTAGTAGACTTATGTATAATAATTATATTAGGAATACAGTGAAAATTTTGGTTATGTACGAGAAACAAAACCGCTTCGTGTTTGGTTTGTATGGTTCGAATTACTTCTCAACAATAATGTTAGGAAAGCCACATTGAATTTGTTATAAACGATCTTGCATATTTTGTCATTTCTAGTTCTTATAGTTAGGCTAGTTTTAATTTCGAGACTATTAGTCATTTAAACCTCCCATTCTTGTCACAATTAGGGTCGATAAATATGTTTTCTTTTCTATTCTCTTCTATTCATTCACGTCGCAGGTACACACGTTTGATACAAAATTACTTTATCTAAAAAGACAATAAAGGAACAGGTATGATCTTTAAAACACTGCCACCGGTTTGGATAACATCCCAGCTGCGGAGAAAAGCAGACAATAAAGTTGATTAGTTTTATCACTTTGTTATTTATACTTTGATCAATCTTTCTTTATACCTATATCCGTTAACCTTGATACTTATGCCATTATTTTTGTTAAGTTGTTCATACTTTTTATACGCGTATCTAGTACTGTTCGATGTCCCTGTTCCCTGTACAATTTTTATACTACCTAGGTTACCTCCTAATCTTATCCATTGTTATTAAACCACTCATGTATCTTCGCCTTCACAATTTGATTCATACATTTCTTTCGTTATCCAGGATTTAAATCCAAATATCTCGATAGTACACATACAAGTTTACTAGGATTTACCTTACATTTCAGAGGTATTTATAAATCACATTTAATCCCCAAGCGCCTTTTGTGTCCCATCTATCTTACATCTATCCTATTCTTTACATCACAATCGTTGCCGATGATGATATGATAATCAAACGAGATGCCCAGCATTGTCAATTGAATTTACATGACGTATTATTACGTATTAAATGTAATATGTATTACGTATTATGTATGTTTTATTACATACATAATCGTATTATGTATGTTTTATTACATACATAATACTTTTGATCAACTATCAAAAACAGTAACTTTTTATCGCGTACTTTAGGATTACCCAGAATAGTTTATCTCCTGGGCTATGATATGGTTTCTTTTAAAATATTATCGTGGAAAATCTAAAAATTCTAAATAAACTTACTTTACTTTTACAGTTCACTTATTTTTTTATTGACTTACCTTACTTTCTTTCTTTCTTTAATTTAAATTTAATATTTATGTTACTTACTAAGTTTCATTAATTACTTATTATTTTTAACTATTTTATTTGTAATAGTTAAGTAAAAGTACGGTGTTTTTTAAAATCTCTATTGTAATACAAATTATATTGTAAATAAAATCTTCATCAGAGGGAATCTTATAATTTTAAAAAGATATGGTCACTTTGAAAATATGTTAAAATCAGTCTCCAAGGTTTGCAACGTAGCTTTAATGCCCCTAATCCTAAGTAATATTATAAAAGTTAAAGTGAGTTTGTTATTTTGTTACGTTTTCACGCCTGAATAGAGAATGATGAATTTTGGTACAGAGATAGATAGGTCCTTGGAGGCGATGATAGGCTACTTTTTCTCGCAAAAAACTTATTACTTATTGGAACTTAACTTAAGCTTATTGAAAGTGGGATAAAGAAAGAAATAAACTTTGTATGAAACCTTTTATTGCGACATCTGATTTAACAAAATCAATATTAAAGTGAGCGAAGCCGCGGGTAATAAACTAGTTTTGTATAAATGAGACTCAGTATTTATCATCAACGAATAGAACGTTTACATATGTTAATAACAAGCAATGGTGGGCTTTGGTCAGGTGTCGCACTTCAATGGTTCAACCAATCACTCGAGTATAGTAAAAAAATAAATCTATTAATATTGTTTATTACATTTTATAATGTACCGTGGTATTATAGAACATTTTAAATACCTTTTAAGACATGGTTAGCTCATACCGCCTTGACCCGAGCTTGAAGACTCGACAAACACATAATCTCTATAAGGCAAGCTACGTACGTACGCGGCGTATGCGAGTGGAATTATTATTATATATAAAAGATTGAGAAATATTCAGAGGTTCATTCAAATTCAGTAGGCGGTAAACATTGTTCAAGTATTACCAGATAAGTACTAGAAACAGGTAAACTTAAATCTTGGATGTGCTGTTTAAAATGTTTTGTTTCCGTTAACTTTTATGTAATTTTGTAGGTGAAATTTTGAATCCTTGAAATGAAAATTAAGTTTAGGGCATTTCTACGAAATATTTGTTATATTCAGTTTATTTAATTACATAGGTATTTTTCTTCATGTAATTCCCCCGAGCGGAGTTAGGTCACCTAAATATTATCAAATAACGGAGGAAATTTCAGTTAACTCACGAAGTCCTTCCTAACAATCATCAAATATTACAGAATTTTAAGGTGGAATCTCACCTACCAATTGTTAGTTAGTTAACACGCTTGTCTTTTTAATTCTCAAATATTTATAATTTTATCCTGTAATATTCATGGTATTTTACGCGATATAGAGTGATTATTAAAGATAAACACATTGGGTATTTTGGATAGTGGATATAAACTAATTAGTTGTGAGTGCAACTTTGTTCACGTGAAACTAAAAAATATTTATGATTTTTTCGCGGAACCCTAATTTTTTTTTCATATGAAAGTAACTTAATTAGTCTTTATAACATCAGCTATCTGATAGAGAAAAACCCGTCAAAATCTGTATAGCCGTTTTTGGGATTAACCAGAACACACAAACAGAAAAACAGACAAAAAAAAACATTTCAATTTTTTTTATATATATAAGTACCGTACATGCATACTTTCATATACATTTAGAGAAAAGCTGTTATTTTGACATTAAAAATAGACACTTCAATTGTGTTATTACATGACATCGTCACAATTGATCATAAAATATAAGCGCACGTTGCTATTAAATAAAAAATGAAAAATAAACATTCCATAAAAACATGGCCGCTAATTCCGGATTCCCGCCAACGAATAACGTTATACACGGTAATTAAAAGCAATTGTCAATCACCAACGCTCTAAAATCCGGCGATATCTTGCAATCGAGCTTACTGTGCAATAAATTTGATTTCGTTAGCTTTCTCTTATTCTGCACATGCAACTCTCGGTTGCGACATTAACCGATTATAAAACATAAAATATATTCCACACTCGTAAATAATAATATTTGATGTTATGTAAAATATATGAATGTATTATTTGTTGTTTACAATAATTTTCATATTTTTTCTATATATATATATATATATTTATATAATCAAATAAACCTCTAATTGTTTTTATTTATCATGAAGTTTGACAATATATAATTATATGTTATACAATTATTTCTCTTATAATATGTTAATTTAGAATCATTTTGAATTATGCTATACGTATTGTCATTCTTATTTTTAATTTATATTATTTTGTTCATTCTTCTGTTCTAAATTCCGTTTTCGTGACTGCAGTATCCAACCAATATGGCCTATGTCAGGGATGGCAAACCAATGGTACGCCACATAATATTATGGGCACACCACCGAACATAAATTTAATTATAAACTGAGAAAAAATATATTATTAAGATTTTTTTCTCTAATTAGGAAATATATTCTTGAAGAAATAATAACAATAATGAGATAAATAACTTTAAATTGCCAAGTAAAATGGAAATAATAGCAAAATTGTTAAAACATGGAATCCGTTACCAGACACATTTAACTGGCAGAAGAAGCTAGCATGTTACTTTTATTTAAATTACACGTATATCTGAAACATTGTAAAGTATAATTTTTGTAGTAAATAAAAAGTTTTGAGATGATAATATTTAGTGTTATTATTTTCCACCACATTTAACCACGAAATCAAAATTATTTGACGGCACGTCTACGCCTTATTTTAACATTTATTTATAAAAAAGCACGCTGAAATATAAAGGTTCGCTATTCCTGGCGTAGTAACTTTACCATAATTCCCTTACACACGTCTACTGTTCCTCTCTGATCCTAATTTATTAATGAAAGCATTCCTGAGGAGAGTTGGCATCAGACAGGCGGCCAGCTTTATATTATTTGCCATAACCGCTGCAGGAGGCTTTACAAAATTTGCTAAAACTCCTGTAGTACCTATGAGTGTTAGATTTATAGAAGAAAACGTATAATGCCGACCCCAAATAACTTGGCGACAGGACAAAGTGATTATTTGGTTCATTCTATATTATTAAATTTGCATGGTTTATTATTAAATGTTGTTTTGATTTTTCAGTTATTTAAATGAGCATCCCTCTGTAGGGTAAAGGCCTCGTCCATTTCTGCCAATACCATCTCCCTCTATATCTCTTTTTTATATGGTTTGCTTCTTTTTCTTTTCCCGTAGGTCCTTTTTATAGTACGACGACTAATTATTATTAAATTTATTATTATTATTCATAAAATATATCCATTATCCCTGAAATCCACACCTGCCACATACTCCGGTCGTAGTCTATCCGGCATATTGTCAAAGGAGCTACACAGATGTGTTTCACCCGGGTTTAAAAATTAGAACAGAGGTCGTATAAGGGTCAAAATAGTTTGGAGAAGTCAAAAAGTAGAATGATCTACGAATCTCTGATCCAAAACAGATGTTGACTTGAAATGGTCATTGACATGTGTTTACACAAAGAAAATAATAAAATAAACATGTACTGAATAGAGATGAATATCCGATAATCAAGTAATAATACTGGCAATGTCTGATATTGTTTACACCTTTATTTATCTGTTTGATTCCGTTATCTGATAAAGAGCAAAATAAAACGAAGTGCTACGATCTTGAAAGGCAAGTTTTGTATTCTTCCATTAATTCAGTGGCTGTTTTTTATCGTTAATATGTTTACTGTTATGTCCACAATCTCACCTAATGTTAAGAGACGATGTATCCCAAGATGGTGTACACATTAAATCATGGGTCTCAAGTGCAACAGCCGAAACATACCTATAGATATTTGGCGGAAGATTTTTAACTTGAGCGTAATTAACCAGTTTGATCGAAATAGCAAATTTGTAAGAGGTATCAGCTTTACTGTACTCGGTTTTTAAATTTATTGACAATTATTTGCTATATTTGGTAATGTTATTATTTGCAATGCCATGTACACGCAAAATAACACCTTTAGTACCTAACTTAGGGCCAAAGAACATAAGTTTATGTTATAAATGATGAACAGCATGATACAAGATATACCATTAAAACTCTAGGAAGTTTTAATATGAAGCGTATATCTTTTATAACGTAGTGATGTCATTAAATTCGCGTATAATCTATGATTTTTAAAAGTCATGTATTAATAAGAAATAGTTAGTCATGAGTTCTTGGTGATGTTGTTATTTTGCTGTTAATCGAATGGCTCTTGATTCATAGATAATTTTGTACGCTATATGTATCACTTTTACCCCTTCTTCTGTTTTTATTTTTATTTTTATAGGTTTAGCGTTACGGCCTTAATCTAGCCGGATATTAAATGACGATGTCGATTAAATGGCGACGTCTGCATCACGCACATGTACAATTTGAACCAACCAGAAGAAATACAAATAATAAAAACATTACAAAAAGCATTATTTACCTTTAAACGATTTGCACGTTACTAAGCATAATTATGGGAAATCTATACCTCTGTGTATACTAATGTTATAAAGCGGATTAGTTTATTTGTTTGAACGCGCTAATCTGAGAAAGTACTAGACGGATTTCATATATAAGTGTTGTATTTCATAGAGCAGCCATTGAGAAAGGCTTTACCTTTTAAAACATTTTTCTATAGGAGTAACAAACATGTGTTAGTAATGATGTCGCGGACCGCAAACAAAAAAATATTCAGGTAACAGTTTCCTTTGGTTTTATAGGTTCTTAGGTAATTTAAAAGACAGCAATAGCAGATGAGCCAGCTACAAAAGCCTTGTGGGCCGCAGGTTGACTTTAGCGGCTTTAGGCTATTGAACATCACGCTACCACGTGTAAGAGCAAAACTGTATTGAAATAAGTTTCAAAAGCGGTATAAAATAATTAAATAAAATTTTATTCCCACGCAAACAAACCCGCGGATGCAGCTAGTTCTTTTATAAAATTGTAAATGCAAGTCGGGTGTATATAAATGAAGCGATTATAGTTTATAAGAAACGTGATAGTCCGCCGCATTGAAGACTAAATTAGAATTCTAAAACAAGCTTCGAGCCCTCCTTCCACGAAGAACACTGTGGTAACGAATGTATAGCCTTTTCCAGTACTCGCTTGGCTGGCTATCGCATTAGAGAAAATTGTCGCCAAGTACAGCTATATTTGAAAGTAGGCTTGCAAACTAGTCACCGACCGAAGGTTCGTTTTCAGCTTGTTTCGGCCAAAAAATCTAGTTTCGGCAACAGTTTTGGTTTCGATTACATGTACTATGTATGTCACTAAAATATGTTGATTACAAATTTTTTTAAGTTGAAATAAGTTTCGGTTTCGTTTTCGGCCGAAACTGAGACATACGCCGAATGTTCGTTTTTGGTTTCGGTTCCGGCTGAAACATCATGTCAATTTCAACATCTATTTCGGTGTAAGAGAAATACTAGATATCAATATTCTTTGGTAATATTTGATAACTCCACATTTGGTTACCTTTTATTTATATTCAGCTTATGTTATTTTAACAGTACTGAAAATAAATATAGACATTTAAATATATCGACATGGGATAATACTATTTTTTTTCTTACATATTTTAATATTATACATTACATATACAATACATATTCGCTAATTGTATACCTAATTCTTTTTTCTATTGTGATTCGTGTATTTTTATTTTCCACACAGCTGTGCCCGCGACTTCATTCACGTGGAATTACAAATTATTTAATATCAATTAGTGCTCTGTCAAATACAAAACGAATTTTTCAAATCCGACTGGTAGCTCCTAAAATCAAATTTAAACAAACAAATTCGCTTTATACTTAATTTTAGTAATATATATACCAAGACGTAATTGAAATTTATATGTTCGTCTCATTTAAGTTTGTAGTTGTCCTATAAAAATTATATTTTTCGAGTTATGACAATTCACGTATCGCAAATTGTTGTATGTGCATATTCGATAGCACAAGTGTGCTAAAAGTGGCGAACATTTCTACTTAAGGACGAGTGGCTTAACACGCCACTTTATTTACACTACAGGTTAGAACATCCAAACATCTAGACAACTACATATGTGCAAACACGTAGTATGAAAATCTTCAATTATGTTTTGTTATATTTTATTGCTGGATTTTATCTGCGACTTCACTCGCGTTGATATAGAACTTGTGAAAAAACTCGAAACTGAAATAAGTTTCAGACAAAATTTAACCCCCTCTTTACCCCACTTTCAGTATGTTTTTGACGAGAAAAAGCTTGTCACCGTCTCCAAGTTCCCATCTCTATCTCCTATCTTTATATCTCTATACCAAAATTCATTATAATCGATTAAACAGTTTAGGTGTGAAAGCGTAACAAACTCACTTTCGCATTTATAATATTAGTAAGGATATTTTTTCATGCATACATAGTTTATAGATTTATCGTTATGACAAACAATATAACATGATAGTAAGTAACGATCTGGCCTAAGATGGTGAACACGCTAAACCTAGTGAAGGTCCAGTTCCTCAAGTGCAACTACCGAAATACACTTTTAGGTATTTGGTAGTATATTTTCAACTCGACAGTAGTAGCTAGAAAGGCGGGCATTAGAAAAGGGTCTTTTACCACGTTATGGTTTCATCGCGATGTTTTCCTTCACCGGAAGTTTGGGCTTATTGTAGGGATTCGAACTGACGTTCATTATCGCTGGCTCCGTACACACTACCAATTCAGCCATCATCTCTTTATTGCAATCGTACGTATAGAAAAATGTAATCGATTTGTATATGTATATAAAACTCGATACTTGTGTATTATATATCGCTAAAATATACGTATGTTTTACATGGAGACGGCTTTTATGCTATTGAATTAAATAGATGGTGTTGTAGTAGAAGTAGTAGTAGTGAAGCGATGATAGCTCAGTGATAGTGTGTATGGAATCTGCATCAAAGAACGCGAGTTTGAATCCACCTACATTGAGCTTGAACTTTCGGTGCAGGAAAGCGTAACATGGTGGTAAGGCTTTTTCTAATACCCGCCTGGCTAGCTACCACCGTCAAGCTGAAAATCTGCGGCCAAATACCAGTAGGCGTGTTCATGCAGTTGCACTTGAGAGCCAGTTCCTCTACGAGTTAGCATGGCTACCAACTTGGGCCGTATCGTTACTTAAGACCAAGTGAGATTATGACCATAACGTTAATAAAACCCAACTATAAAAAAATGTACTACTGAATAGGCCAAGAGGAACAATGTATGTTTTTAAGTTGAAAATATATTTTTATTAAAAAGTAGAAAAGATATATCTTAACATCGGATACGGTAGTGTATTAATATTAAAATTATATAGAAAAAATATTTCAAGTGATTAGTCGCTCACGTCCCTATTGTTTACCACATGGGGCATTGCGAAAGGTAATACGTTGTTGATATCGTTTATCACATAGTAAACAAAAAAGAGACCAGCCCAAGTCTCTAGATACAGGTTCTTCAATAGTAAAGAAATATCCTTCTATAAATACTTATTACTTTTTAATTAGCCCGTTTATGTATATTAATATTATGAAGCCAAAAAGTTTGTTTGTTGGAACCCGCTATCTTCGGAACTACGAGTCGGGCTTCAAAAATTATTTTTGTATTTGATAGAGCAATCAGTGAAGAAGGTTTTAGATTATTTAACATCACGCTACCACCTAAAGAATCAAAGCTAAATTGAAAAAAGTTACAAAACGGACAAAAACTATTGAATAATTTTTAGATACACGCGAACTTAGTCGCGGGCACAGGTAGTCTTCAGATATGTGCTTCGATAGTATAAATATATATTTCTATAAATAAATGTTTACTTTTTTTTTAATAACCCGGTTATTGTTAATAAAAACCGGTCAGTTTTATGGCGTCGCTTGTCACGAGCGATTTTACCGTGAGTGGCTCATCTCTGTATATCATGCAAACACAGAGTGCAGTGGTGTGCGCACAGGTGGGAGCGGCCGGCTGGGTGGCATTCCTCGGGTGACCCAAATAACTTGATTATACTCGGATCGACGACGATTGGCCTCCAATTTACATTTTATTAATCTTATTTTTATTATATTTTTAATTTTACCATCAGTTTAAAAATCAACAACAGTTCTGTATTTTCCGATTAATATATTTTACTTTTGCGATTAAATATAAAAAAAATATATATAATAACGGTAACAACATCCGATAGAAATGAACACTTCATGAAGACGATGTTAATAATACGACATATAACAATAACGAATAAAATAAAAGGTATTGGTACGGCACGTATCATGTTCATTTCGATACTGAATGAGACTGATGCGTCATGCTCATGTAACGCTCGTTGAGCGATTATTGCAAATACGCGTTGACTATATCTATCTCGCCCCATTAGGGCTCGAGCCGACTGTACCCGACCGACCATCACATACCCGAGTTTAGAGTAAACTTATAAGTAAGAAAAGTGCTTGAACACCACTGGTATATAAAAATACCAAACTACAAGTAATATTTAAATTACAAAATGTTAGTGGTTTGTATCAAAACTTCTTTAGATCACAGGTATATTTCTCTCTTCTAAATATTTTATTTAAACAAACAAGTTAATTACATATTAAAATACATTCTCTATATTTTAGGTAATGGGGGAAAAATAATAGTAAGAGGTATACGTGGGACCACCACAAATACCAAGTAAAACAACCTCGCGACGACGCCGCGTCCAGTATATTAACTAGTTTTCGTTTACATCGTACCTCGTAGATAAACTCATACATGCACATCTATAACCGTAATGGAAAACTAGAGCAGTTAATGTAACGTTTGCACGTCACTTTATTTTATTATCGTAATTATTTTTAACTGAATATGTCCATAGAAGAGCCATTTTAATCATACAAATATCATTTAAATCTATACCGGTGTCTGAAGAGCATGAGCGTCAAATCTGATTGATGATTATAACATTTATTTAATGCAACACCAATTTTCCTCAATGTATCAAAGAAGTGTAATAAAAAAAAACAGTATAACTTGTACTCATAAAAATAAACAAAATAAGCCTTTATTTTTGTACTTACAGTTCACACAAATCAAATAAATATAAATTTCTTAAATAGCTATTTCTACAACCTGTCCTTCGATAAAGGCCTCCTCTAATGACTTCCATTTTTCCCTATGTTTTGTTGTTTGCATCCACGCAGGACCAGCTCTTTTTTGTTATCATTCTTCCATCTTTAAATTTTCCTACCTTGACTTCTTTTATTCTCTCTAGGATATCATTATGTTATAAGTTTTGATTTTGTTATACGTTGGTTATACTTATGTAAACACAAATAGTAATCTGGCATTGTATCACATTAACACATCTTCTTTAAGAAAAAAATGACCAATTTCAAATCTACAAGTGTGCAGTGTAATGTTAGCACGATGAGTTATATAACATCACGTGATAGTATTCATTTAGCTTATAAATTTAACAAAAGCCTAAGAGGTAACTAGTTTTTTTAAGTAATACTTTGAAAACCATGGAAAAGACGTTTACAAGTATTTGACAATGTTACACCTCCTTCAATTTGAAAATTTGGTTAACCTTGGCATATTTTTACAACGAGGACAATTTGGTTTCTAATATATTACCAATCTGCAATATTATTTGTATATTAATATGCACGAAAGTTTTACAACCTATTCGACCTGTTTCTGTAGCTACAACACTTCTAGGCATATAATCTGAAAAAAAACATGAATTTTTCATGATGGAAAAGTTTATACTAAGTTATGTTGGTTTATATCTCAATCTAACAACCCTAAGCCCTAACTCTAAGCTTGATTAGCGAGCAAAGCATATTTCAAAACAGTTAAATTTTTGGTCACACGCTAATCTATAGAATAGGTACGTTACAACCGGTTTTTTTTTCAGAGTTGAGATATAAAATTTTAGCTGTTTATTGTAAAAAGGTTTTTTTTAAACTATTAAAATAAAAGTTGGCAGAACCCATTAACTCCAACCAATCCAGTTACTTATTCCGTGATATTTGACCCCACTAAGCATAAATACTCTATAAATACGAGATAGCCAATGGAAGTTAACAATAAATTTATAATTCGCAGTATTTTATTCGTTATATCTTTGCTATTTAAATTAGAGCGTCGAAAACCGTTCAAGGTGAATCAAGATGTCACACAATGAAACATTTTTACAAAGATAAAAATTAGCTTATCAGTATAAATTACTTGCACAAGTTTCTCAATGTTTGTTTTGCAATTATTTGTTTAGGCATTATTCAGTAACGCTTTAAAAATATTATTTACATTTGCTATAGATAAGCTGTATTGGTGCACTATTGTGTCTCATATAACCTCGTTTTAAACTATATTCTTCTATATTTCATCTAGTTCTTATTTGTTCAATCCACCACTAGATGCATTTTTAAAGTTCAAAGTTTTTTGCTATATTTTGATAAGAAATGTGCTATGAACGACTTTTTGAAAATGTATTATGACAAGTTACTTATTTTGACCTGTGGTATGACACGTTAAATAATCTTTGAAAAAAGGGTTTGTGTTCAAAGTATAAAAAAAATATTCCTTTCGTTAATATGCAACTAATGGTGGATTGAACAAAGTAATGAGGTGACAATTTGGAGCTAGTTCGAATATATTATATACCTCATAGTAAAATGATCGTGAACTTCAGTCTACTATGACAATTGCTGATGAGTGTTTTTTATGTGTATGATATTTTAAAGACTTATGGTATCTCAAGTCCACTGGATTTAACTTAAAATATCAAAATTTATTTCATGTAGAACATTTGCCTATTGGTTCCTTTTACTTTGGCACACGACGATAAAATCTAATAATTTACCAACATAAGCCGTTGTTTACATGTTGTTATATTCTTTTCTTCTATTCTATTCTATTGTATATATTCTATTGTTATATTCTTATGTTATTTTTTTATGTATTTCTATGTGTTAATAAACACATAAAAATACATAGAAAAGCTCTAAAATATTTATCTTAGAGCTATTCTATGTATTTTAATGGATAAAGATATATAACGTACAAGTTTTTACCGTGTATCTTTATATATACTTGCATATATTTGATTTTGGGTTTAGATATTTTGATAATATTAACTTTTATTAACAGATTTATTAAGCTAATGCAATATTTTGGGTCACATTGTTCATTAAGGCGGAAAGATAATGCGATGATATGTTAAATAATAACGCTTACAAAAACTTTTATAAAGTATCACCTTTAATGAAATAGTATCATGTATAAGTACACAATAGTATTAAACTTAAACCTTACGAATGAAAACAAGGCATGGTGGTACTGGTTTCGAAAATAATAAAACAAACTACCTATCAAGCTTCTACGATTAAAATGAGACTCCATTTTAATAATAGACTAAAAATAATTCAATGAGTGAACTACCAAATGCCAATTCATTATGCTTGTGCTGTATCCGAACGTACCTGCAAGGTATCCGTGACGTCACCGTCCTTCGGATGCCAGGGATTTCCTCCCACCATTCCCAAAACAATTAAGTGCACTTTTGTTTTTGTTTTGTTTACGACCTCACATTTTTGACGTGCTTTCAAACTTCGAAGAATAATAACCGTGGTGTTTTCGCTTATTGTTTCTTCCATGTGACCTCATCGGATTTTGTTTAAGTTTGTATTGTTTCCATCGCGTGGAACTAAAAATTATTTATAGCGTTTGTAAATGATAGCTCTATGGCATATATATTTTTTGAAATCTCATTGGTAGTTTCTGATATTAGCAAGTTTAAACATACAAACAAACTTTTTCGCTTTATAATATGAATATAGATTTATTATATTATAATTGTTACAGGCGTGATACATATTTACTTCCGTACAATTTTACTAAGTTATGTCGCCTCTTCATTTCACATGGAAAATCATCTATTCCAGGAAAGAGAGCTTAGTTTGCCGCAATATTATAACGAAATAGTGTCCTAATTAATAACACACATCTGATTTAAGAATCTTGACTATAAAACATTATTTAAATTAGCCTTTAAAACTGGAGAAGGTAATCTTCAGATGCATATTTATATATATATTTATTTCAATTACGAAATTAAAATCAAAAGTATTAAAAGCTTCTTAAAGTAATACATCAATATGTAAATAAATATTAAATTGATAAAGCATTACACAAATCAAAAATAACTTACAAAGTTTTAACTTTTAAAAACGTACGTGTCGAAAAAATAATATTAAGTTGTAGTCTAATGAAATAACAAATATTTTTATAGTCGAGTGATTTATGATATTAACGAAATAATAATTAATGAGTTTATATTAAAACATGACGTGAGGAGGTTAGTTTTCATACAGTCACTTGTCCTTGTAGTAAATATTTTTTTACTTCTACCACTTATGACAAACAGGTTTGTTATTGTGTTAGTTAGCGCGCGCAGTTTATTTCCCACGTTCAATGTTATCAACTCATTGTGTTATCTACATGGTACTGATACAAGATACCGCGATAACTTATCAGTGTAAACTTTTAAAATTAGAATTTCATGATACGCTTTCTCTCATGTTTATAGTAATTATTGATATACAAAACACATCGAAAAAAAATAGTAATTTTATCTAAATTTATTGTATAGATTTATTAATTTATACATCTTTCTCTTTGTAAATGAGTGAAAGAGATTTTGACGGGGTCTGTTATGTAGTGATTTTTATTTTTTATTTTCATAAATTTGTTATTTGTCGGTATATTGCGTAATATAGTTTACGTTTTGCAGTATATTGCTTGATGAAATTTAATCAAATTGTGTACGTACGTACTTACACGTACTTTTTTTAATAAAATTAAGGTGTTATGGCCAGAATCTCATCTGATGTTAAGTGACGATGTGGCCCAAAATGGTGGACACGCTAAGCCTAGTGAAGGAACTGGTTCTCAAGTGGGCACTAGAAAAAGCCTTACCACCTTGCTATGGTTTCATCACGATGTTTTCCTCCACCGAAGGTCAAGCTCATTGTAGGTGGATTCGAACTCAATCAAACGGCAAGGGATTGCCGCAGATTCCAAACCGAATAGCGTAAAATACATTAGATATTTTTGAATGAGACATTTTATTGATTATAAATAAATTCAGATGTGTAAAAGTAATAATCTATATGTAAATAGGTTTTTTTAAATACTTTATAAGTATAGCGTTATGGCCACAATCTCATCTGAGGTCAATAATGTGTCCACCATGGACAAGCTAAATCTGATAGAGAGATTTTGTAATTCGTAAATAAAAGAATTTTGTAGCAGTCAACTTAAAAAAAAAATGTTAATAATAAGTATAGTTAAATTTCGATCACTGAGCGATAACTGGTTACAATATTATCAATTAAAAAAAAAAGCTGGTGCCAAGGCACCTAACTTATACAGGAAGACTTCGTGGATAAGGTTGTAGAAAATAATGTTACACAACTGAACCGATTCTAAAGACTCTTTGCATGCCGCTATCTACGCGCATAACATCCGAACGACTGTACCAAATTGAATATGTAATTATTTTTTAATGTATTCGTTATTGTCAGGACAAGGTTTGTATAAAAAACGAACGAACGAACAAAAAACGAACAGTTTTTTTTATCTCATAATATGTAAAGTAATAAAGCGGTGATAGCTCAGTTTGAAGCGATGATGTTTCAGTTGGTAGTATATTTATATGTATATAATGAAAATACATTTAATTCATTGGAGTTATAAACAAGTTTTATTCAATAACCAAAAGAAATGAAAAAATCGGAAACCATGTTAGATATGGTCAGTTCTTTTTATGATAGGGAATTGAAGTTGGAAGGTTGATTAGGATTGATTATAGCTAATCAAAACATTAAAAAAAACAAATCGGTCAAACCGTTTTTGAGTTTTAGCGACAACATAGAAAATCGATTTCAAATGATACGAAGTTCACTGGGTCAGCTAGTATTTCAATGTTTTTAATTTTTATAATGTAATTAAAGCAGAGGAAACCGCAAGTTGTTGCTAGTCACTTATAGATAAATACAAAAATTCATATACCAAAAAAAGTTTATTAGACGTTACACAACATTTATTTATAAAAAACTATCAATAGTCACACTGAGTCCTGTGGCTCGGGTAAATGACCTCTAAATTTATTTAAAGAGGTATCACCATCTAAGGTCCGAACTAAAAAGGATTGTTACGATTCGCCACACATTCGATATTTTGCAAGTAACGTTTGCTAATATAACGGTAACTGTGAAAACCGGACCGCCCGTGAAATAGCACTGCGCTACCCTATACGGCGACTGAATTATAAACAAGTTACAAAAGCTATTTTTTTATATGCTACCTAATTGTTACAGGCAAAAAGTGATGATAAACCCGAATGAGTTTCTCGCCGGCACACGCCTCGAGGCAATGCTTGTGGCAGGTGTTTTCGGAACCAGTGATAGTAATGTCTTTTCACTCTTCAGTGCATTCTCAGGGTCTGAAATATATCTAAACTGAATATCGAATACTGAGAATGAAATTTACTAAATTCAAAATCTTACTAAAATTGTACGAGTAATCGTATCTCGAACGATATTCATAATAATAACCATTTATTTATATTATAAAATAATGTATATCATTTAAATAAATTCAGTATGCATTAAATACTCGACGACAACGGTTGTTTCAACTATTCGTCCACCATTACTATCAGCACTATATCAGTGTAAATGTTGTTATGCTGAGACTGGTACCAATTTATCCGCACATTAGGTTTTTTTTTTTGTATTTTTTTTTTTTTTATTGTATTTTCTTTTATTTATTTTAAATGCTGAGTGTTGGATAAATAAAACTTTCTTTCTTTTCTTTATATTATCAAATACTACTATCAGTGTCACACTTTCGTTACTTGTAGAACACCCTACAGTGTTTTGGTTCTTCGAGCCAGATTGCTCGTACAAAAATTAATAATGTTTTTTATAGTTAAGGTTTAGCGTTTGGGACACAATTTTAGATGAAGTCAAGTAGCGATGTGGTCCAAGATGGTAGACATGCTAAGCCTAGTGGAGGGACTAACTCTGAAGTGGAACTGTCGGAACACACCTATAGGTATTTGGCGGAGGGTTTTCAACTTGAGGGTGGTAGTTAGCTAGGCGGGTATTAAGAAAAGCCCTACCACCATGCAAAATGTACTGAAGGAGTTTAATAATTTGTTTCTGTCAACCCGTGCACAAATTACCACGCATTTATAAGGCCATAGATGCAAATAACCGATTTTTGTACAATTTTGAATTGTGAATTCAAAATGCATGTGGAATGCACAATTGCATGTTACATATTATTCTTGAATCTTTTAATTTTGATCTGTAGTTATATGTTTTGTTACATTAAGTAATGGATAAAATTAAAAGGATAATAAAGACGAGAAATAATAATCGCTAATTTGTTTATTTTGTAATCAATGAACTATGGTTTAGAATGGTAACAACTCAAAAATATCGACAGTGTCACAAATAAGACATAGATATTTATCTGCTTGACAAGGAAATTAAAAATGCCTTACACAACATGAAAAACTTTATTTTTATTATGATATTTAAAGAATTCATAACTGTAACGAAATACAATATTCCTTTACAGTATTCAATTATTACATTATAATTTATAAGACACTAACTGTGCCCGCGAATTCGTTCGCGGGGAACTAAAAGTTATTTAATATTTTTTGCCTGTTTTTGTAAGCTTCTACAAAATAGCTTTGCTCCTATCGGCGGTAGTGTGATGTTACGTAATATAAAGCTTTCCTCAATGATTGCTCTATCAATTTTTTTTTATAATCCGACTGGTAGTTTTCTATGATTAGCACTTTCAAACAAACAAACAATTTTACCGCATTATAATATTAATATAAATAAGTACCTACTGCGTAAAAAGAGTTCTTGCAATTTAAAGAAATAAAATAAACCATGTGTCAATGAAATGGGTTTTAAAATAGACATTCATTGTCGTTAAAATTACAACAAACATTTCATTCAAATTATTCACTTTTTAAATATAAAAAACTCGTTCGTTCAATGCATTACAAAGATGTGACATAATCTTACGTGTATTGTATAATCAGTTTTAAATAGAAGCCATTTGCTACAACCATTGACCATAGAGAAAGCTGAAGATTTCACTTCAATAAATTATGTAAAGTCGAATTTAATTAAACAAAATACTATGGTGGAACACGATTGGGCGTCTCAATGGCCTACTAGAAACAACTATGTCCAGTTTTTACGTACACCTGTAATAAACCGACAGAGAAATAATCGCTTCGATATATAACTATCTATAAAAATATTTATTTGTAAACAGAGCCATCATGGCCGGTTTGTTGTTGTAGTTTTAATTTTTTATGTCCTTGATACATGTCATTGAATGCCAACGTATTACTGTGTTTGTAATCTACAAAGATATCTTTGATAAGGACCATATTACATAAAATACCACCAATGTAAGGTGAAATAACGTATTATACATTAATATCAAAACCATTTCAAGACTAATTACGATCGCGCCAGAAACTTCCATTTGGTAATTACTAAGCTAACGCTTGTTGTAGTGATTGATACCTGGCATTCGCATCATTGTCTGACGCTATATTTAAAAATAAAAAAATAGATTAAATAAAAAAAAAGTTAATAATTTCGGATCCTTAATCAAAACTAAAATTGTAGAGGATTTGAGTAGGTAATGTTTATGGAAAGTGTTTATTTTACACTCATCTTAAGAAAACAAATGGACATTGGAACATCATTGAGCGGATAATATAAAACAAAATTTAGAGTAGACAAATAAAATTTGGTGCTAAAAAGAAAACCTGTTCAACTTATAATTGCCATTTGCTTTATTTATATGCATAAACATTGACTCGCAAGAGAAGGCTAAGTTATTATTTAATATTCCATCCGACATCTCTGCGTTTTCCATGAAGGTCATATCATACCAATTTGAATGTCATTTTCGCAGGTTTGTTTTCCTACAAACTATTTTTTTTTTTATTTATTATTGTGTTGTTTTGGAGTTTAGGAAGCAAAGGCCGTGTGAGTCTCGTGACGCATCACGCTGTGGAGTACTCACACTAGTCACGTCTAAAAATTGTACTGCGCAGTTGCAGTTGTTGTTTTAAACCAGTTCGATATTTTATGTTTATATTGTCTCACAAACAAATCCACTCCACCTGAGTAGCCAGTATTATTTTCTTGATACATTTTAATAAGATAAAACTTTTTGTTTATCAGTAATATGTTTATGAAGTAAACTGTAGGCGTTGCTTGCCTATGTAATTTAAATTCATAATTTACGTACGTATATAATTTATAGTCTATTATAAGACCTGTCGTATTGTATGGATCGGAGTGCTGGGCTAGTAAGAAGACGGATGAGTGTGGGTTGCATGCAGCAGAAATGGGATCGTTAAGGTGGAAGTGTGGTATTACAAGAATTGGCAAAGTCAGGATTGAGTATGTTCGAGGGAATTTAAAAGTGGTGGCAGTGGTAAAGAAGAGGGGAAACACATATGGTGAGAAAAGTAATGGATATGAATATTGAAGGACGGAAAGGCAGAGGAAAGCCAAAGAAAAGATCGATACAGTGTGTGAGGAATAAGATGATAGAAGAGAGAGTGAATAAGAGATGACGGCTGATAGATATTTTTGGAAGAAAACGTACTGCGCCGATCCCAAATGACTGGGGACCGGACATAAAGATGATGATGATAATATCAGGGACTGATTATCAGGTGCAACTGCCGGAATACAGCGTATATATATTTGATGGTAGATTTTTTACTTGACGGGAGTAATTAGCTAGGCGGGCATTAGAACAGATTTACCACAATGAATATAACACGACGCCATACTATTCGTAGTACCGCCATAATTTAAGGCAAAAAGTAATATTGCCAGCAGCAAAAATTTTTAAACAAAAATAATCGCTACATGTTAACTAATCTATGTGTTTAACATAATCTGCTCGAGCAGTCAAGTGAGTAAATAAAAATTATAGTCATTATAAACATGAGAACAAATTATACAGTAAAAATGTATGTAGTCTTTTTTTATAGTTAAGGTTATGCATTATGGTCATAATCTCAGCTGATATTAAGTGACGATATGGCCCGAGTTGGTAAACACGTTAAACCTGTTGAGGGACCGGCTCTCAAGTGCAACTGTCGGAACACACCTATTTGTATTTGGTGGCAGATTTTCAACTTAAATGGTATTCCTTCACCGAAAGCTCAAGCTCATGATAGGTGAATTCGAACTCACTTCCCTTGACGCTGCGTCCTTACACACTACCACTGAACTATCATCGCTTTAACCCTATCGCTTTGACCTATATTGTATAATATCAGTGCCATTTGATAACAGATTTTGGGTTATTGTTTGTACACAATAAGATAAAAAAAAAATCAATGAATATATTTTAAAACCCTACAAACTCTTTACCATAATTTTGTTTTGTGTTAATTTGTATTATGAAGGTTATATAAAGATTCTATCCACTTGACATTCGGAGAATCGTGTATAAAACACGTTGGATTTAATTGATTATTATAATTGGATCCTTATTAAATATATGTTATTGAAGCGTATATTAAAAACTCAATATTTAAAAGTAATAACAAGCTGAATATATAAAACTACCTGCGCCGCGATTTCCTTCGTGTGGAACTAAAAAATTAAGGTTTTTTGTAACATTTAACACATATTTTTTAACTTTAATACAGTTTACTCCTATTATTGATAACGTGATTTTAAATAGCCTAAAGCCTTCCTCAGCGATTGCTCAAATCCAAAACATTCCGACTTGTAGTTATAGAAATTAACGCGTTCAAACAAATATTTCTGCTTTATAATTTGTAATATATATATATATATATATATATATATATATATATATATATATATATATATATATATATATATATATATATATATATATATATATATATATATATATATATATATATATATATATAAATTATTGTAATTAGCAAAATGAATAATTCATGAAAAAGTATTTACATCGAGAAGAGAAAATTTTCAACGATATAATAGGTTTGTACTCTATATTATCACGGATTTAATAACTTTATTTTTGTGTTTTACTAGATTAATATTTGATCACAGAAAATCAGTTTAATGCTAAAAATATCTTACGAGTATAGACATCAACAAATCTTAAGGGCTCGATCATACAGTTCATAACAATAGGTGGAATCTTTACTATCATTACCGAGCTGTTTGTTCGTGACTACGCGAGTTACCACGACACACATAACATCACCTTAAACTTTCTCGATTTTCACAAACTAACGGCTGCCTATGCATTTATTTTTACATCTTGGTGAGAAAATGACATGTATTTGGACACACATTTTTAATGAGAAACACCTATTGGTGTGTATTGGCAGTAAAATCGGCTCATATGCTATAATATCCCCTCTACGCCCGTGGTGTGTACGTATATACTATGGATGTTAGGGAGGTGCATGAGAGTCGGAACCGGAGGTTTATAATCTGCTTTATCGGAGTCAAAGTCGGAAGCGGAAGCGGAGTCGGAAGCGAAATGGCGGTTGAGAAGAAGACAGATGTGATAAATAAATAAATTATATATTATACAATAACATTACTCGATACTAGGAACTGTCACAAGTAACGAAATTTTCCATTCCATTAAAGGCCCTGTAGAGCAATCCTTTAAAAAATCAAGCAATAAGTTAAATTTTGTATGTACTTATTCTATCGCAGTTACTTGTTCTGTGACGATCTCCGTTATAACCTCTCATTCAAAAGTACCGAAGCCGAATTCGGAGTTGGAGGTAGAAAAATATATAACAGAAAATATGTTTCAATTCCAATTTATATTCATTGCGATAAATTTCTCTTGCTTAGTGACGTCATCTACTTATGCATTGTAACCTTATAAGTTATTTGAATGCGCTTGACATTCTGCATCATGACGTCACTCTAATACCAAACCTCGTCACCCTCCGTACATTAAAAATCCCCTTTAATTATATTCTAAGAATTCATTTTATATTTTACTACATTTTATGTGTGGCTTTGCTCGCGTTAACATCGTTTTTGTCAAACAAATCGGATGACGCAATAAAAAGTTTCATACAAAGTTTATCCCTCTCTTTACACCACCTTCAATAAAGAGGCGTGAAAGCGTAACTAAAAAACAAACAACCAAATTCACTTTTGCATTTATAATAATAGTATGATAAGATATGATTACGTTGCATGAGGCCCAATTTGATGATCACGCTTAACCTGTTGAGGGACTGGCTTTCAACTGTAATTGACGGAACACACCTATTGCTATTTGACGGCAGATTTTCAACTTGGGGGTGGTAGCTAGCCAGGCAGACATTAGAAAAAGCCCTACACCGTGCAGTATTATCTAATGTCCATCTGGCTAGCTGTTGTTAAACACCTACTAATGTATTATGGCAACTGTTCTACCACTTGGCTTGACTTATTACAAAAGTAGTGTTCTTTCTCTATTCTTTGACAACAAACGTCAATACGCGGCCGCCATGAAGACTTTTTAACAGATATTTCAGTTGATTCGCACAAATTAAAGATTTTTTCCCTGATTTTGTAACTTGTATATGTATATATATATTTTAACTTTACTATAGCTTGTTCCTATTGTTGGTAACATGATGTTAAATAACCTAAACTCTTTCTCAGCGAGTGCTCAAATACAGAATAATTAGTTAAAATCCTACTGGTGGTTATTGTACTGGTAGTAGTTTAAAGTTAGCGCGTTCAAACAAACATTACGCTAATCCTTACTAATATTATAAATCCGAAAGTGATTATTTTTATAGTGTAATCCGATTTGTTTGACAAAATTAATATTAACGCGAGCGAAGCTATGGGTAAAATCTAGTAGTATTATAAGACGGAAATATGTTTGTCTGAACACGCTAACCTTAGATACTACGTGTCGAACTTAAAAAAAAATTGTGTTTGATAGAATAATCATTGAGGAAGGCTTTAGGCTATTTAACATCACGCTACGACCATTAGGTGCAAAGCTGTATCGAAAAAAATCACAAAAACTGATAAAAATCATTAAATGATTTTTAGCATCACGCGAACGAAATCGCGGGCACAGCTAGGTATAACTAAGCCAATAAAAAATAAGACGTTATTCGTGTATTTTTTTAAAGATAATAAAATTAAAAAGTATTTTTATAACTACTCATTAAGGATTTTTATATGGCGGACATTGCAGACGCATCGACATTATAATATATGTTAAAGTATGCGCTCGGATTATACACAATAGGTACTTAACGTGCTTCAGCACGTATTAACATTCCGCAAGATAAGACAGGCAAACTGGCCCCGTGTCATATATCTATAATCCTTATACGAAGACTTTGAAGATAACATTTAATATTTCGCAGTCGGTTTTTTTCATATTACGAATAATTATTATGTGAACAGTTGTATACAATTCTTGGAAACGTTTTCGCGCGATGTCATTAGTGTTGCCAATTTTTAAATTAAATTACAGTGAAACAGTTTTTTTTTTTAATATTTACAAAGGCAACCTATAATGAGTTATTATTGATAACTTAGGATTATAGTATTTTTTTAATACTAATTATAGTCAGATAAATAAGACAATGAAAACATCTAATTTCAATGACTACATTTAACTAATAATCTTTTAAGAATTAACATTGTACAATGTATATATATTGAGAAATTAAAACTATCCTTATTAAATTATAAATAAATACAAAATATATCCAAATTACATACAGGTAACTGAAAATTACATTAAAGTTTAAATAATATGCAGATATTAGAACCTAAATTATGGTGTTACATGTAGTTATTGTTATTTCAAACAATACATATTTAAAGGTAATTTTTTTAATATTAAATTTCGAACTATTTGCACAAAATTAAAGTGCTTAAGTCTAATAATTAGTATCTACCACTTATGTATGTTTTATGAATCGTTTCTTCCGAGGCATTTGATGTAGCATGTCCCATGTTTAAGAAAACGTTGGCAACACCATATACGGAGCATAACCGGTTTCTAAGCTTCTCCGTTTTATTATAATGGAACTACTTTATGGAAGATGTACGATGAATGTTTGTTTGAAATGGTGATAAGAGAATCACATGAAGCCGCCGCTGTCGTTTTGCATTGTTTTAGAAATGTTACCACCGTGATTATATTTTTATGGTAGCACTAAGAGAAGATGCGGCGTCATGACTGATAGTGATCAAAGTGCAATCAGCAAACTACCAGAGAACGTCAAATCCATATTACCCTGCACTACCAGCAGTATTATCTTTTTGGAGCGGAGTTTCTTATCGCACGTTATCGTTCTGATTTATTTGCGGACTGAGGGGCTACACCGAAAAAAGTGTAACAATGAAGAAAATACAAAGCATTCATGAGGACTACCGACAGAAGTGAAAACTTAAAACTATAAACAAAGAGTTGTTATGTTTAGATATTCAAATTAATTGTTCGAACTTAAATTAAAACTTTAAATCAAAACAGTTTACAGCGCAATAAGTTATACTAATAGGAACAGCTATAGTGTTATCTTTAACCACGTGACCATGTCGATGATGACTTACATAAATTTACTCCCTATAGAATTTAAATTTTCACTTTAAAGACGACACCTTTATGCAGTGATTTTTGAGGCACTTCTCGATCACCTTCGAAAATAAAACTTTTTCCAATTGATTCAGCTTGCCGTCAATTTTGAATATATGCAAAAGTATTTTGAGTTCTAAAATTTTACTTAATCATTACTTAATACAAACACAAAAATGGTACAGCGATAGGAACTCCGTTCCAACCAGGTGTCCAAAAGATACCTCTCATATTTATACTTTTAGGTTTAACGTTACGATTAGTGTGTCTACTATCTTGGTCCACATCCTTACTTAACATCAGCTGAGATAGTACTCATAACGTTAAATTTACTATAAAAAACCCTGTATAATTTAGTAGGATGTAAGATTCGCGAACATACACGCAACCAACACGACAGCGGTGACTATCGATGAACTGCTAATAGCTTGATGGTCACCGTTACTTTGGAAGTAAACTTTGGTTGCATAAGAAAAAATTAACACTACCGTGGTACCGTAAAAGGCTATGATTAGAAACAAAGAAATACATTTTTTTAAATGACATAAAAATCGACATTCGTATTTTAGCCACGCAAAAATGGAATTCAGTTAGTTGCCAACTTTACTTCCCTTATTATTTCTGATGATGTCATAAACCTTGACTATATAACAACTTGATTATGCTCAATGAAAAATATTCAAGTTGAAAAATAACGTGGGTCATTGTTTGTCGATTCAATTCTTTCGAAATTATTTTTAGTATATAAAGTAAACATAGGTACGTAATCTATTATAACATGCGGAAATAATAAAATTCCGTCTAGCATGTTAGGCTTAAACTTTAACATGAAACTGTAAAAAAAAAAACAGTTTAAAATTTATAACAGCGTAGTTTAGGCGGTAATTTGTTCTGTAATAAATAAATGTCTATGATGGTGGATAAAGGCTCAGAGAATGCCTATCGGATTAAGTCCGCCATTGAAATATGTATAGAGTGTAAATCATCCTAATATTATAAATGTGAATATGAGTTCGTTTGTTTGTTACACTTTCAAGCCTAAACACATCAATCGATTATCATGAATTTTGGTATAGATATAGATTGGAACCTGGAGACGGTGATAGGATACTTTATCTCTCGAAAAACTTACTGGAAGAAGGCTAAAGAGAGAGGCGTATGATACTTTTTTTTGTATCATCTTATTTGTTTGACGAAATCAATATAAACGTGGGCGAAGCCGTAGGTAAAGCTAGTAAATAATAAAAATACGTAAGTGTCGTAGAACACTCGGTTAGAACGCAGTTATTATTATTGATAGACATGGTACATTATTCATTAACAAATACAATTAAATTAATTACTTGCGTCTGAGAACAATTAAATGAAACGTAGAAATAACTAATGAATTGAAGGAATAATAGGAAATTTTGTAATTAATATATTTTTTCGAGTAATAAAAATAAACGTTCTATAGTGGATCATTTAATTCATCTTATGATCTTCAGCCACATAGTCACTTTATATCAGCTGAGACTGTGACTATAAACCTTAAATCTATTAACTTTAATGTACAATGACTTATTGATTCGAAGTCATTTCTTTCTTATTTCTCTTTCTGTATCGTTTTGAGCCAGTTACTTACTTACATATGTCCTAATGAATTCTAATCTAGTTAAATTAATGATACATTTGCATTGAAATTTAAAATTCAGACGAAATATGATTAACCCTTAAAAAGGTATACATACATTAAAAATTACATAAACCTACCTCATAGGAGATTATATAAAAAACTACCCACTTTCAGATAACTGTCACCGTTCCAGATAGGGAGGTAGAGATAAAATATTTTTAGAAAAATCGATAGAATTGTAAGAACGTAGTGACCAGTGACTAGTATGTGACTTACATGTGAAACGCAACGTTCCAGAAATAGAAGTTTAATCATTGAAAGGATTGATTTTACATATCAAATGGTTTAGAAAAAAAGTTGAAACTCTTCGAAGACTGCCGATAGAAGTGTAAACTTTTTCTGAAGTGAAACTTCCTATGCTTTGAACTTCTTTGAAATTCAGAACCGCAACCATTTTGTGTGACGCTCGTTCGGGTAAAGTCGGCTCGAGGCGACTAAGGGAGCGCGTGAGGTATAATGATGTTTCACTTCTTCCGTGTGGTCTTAAGAACATGCAGTTTTGCTTTCACTTTGTTTTCTTTAGTCGCATTTTTATTATGGGGCTTTGTAAGGGCTAAAATATTAATAGAACACACAAATATGTTATCCGATACGGGAGTCGAAATCACAGCACTATGACCACAATCTCATTTGATTTGAAGTGGTGATGTGGCCCAAGATGGTGGACACGCTAAGGCTAGTGGAGGGACTGGCTCTCAAGTGCAACTGCCGGAACACACCTATAAGTATTTGGCGGCAGATTTTAAGTTTGAGGGTGACAGCAAGCCAAGTGGGTAATAGAAGAAACCCTACCACCCTGCTTCTTCACTATTATTTATCATGATATTTTCCATTACCGAAAACTCTGGCTCATTGCAGATGGGGGTTCATGGGGAATTCACGTCCCTTGAAACGGTGTCATACACACTACCAACTGAGCTATCATCGTTTCAATATGGTTTTAACCGCTATGCTAACTATGCAATGGATTTTAGTTGGACTCTCTAATAGCATATTAATTCTTTTTTTTTTATTTACTTATACAATTAATTAGTTAGTCAAAACGTGTATTAATGATCATCTAGTACTTTAAGAAGCAATTACAATAATTTTATTGATGATTACCGCTAAAACAAATCAGGTTCATTAGAAGTACTCGAAACAGAATGCGGTTTACAAACGAGGAACGTTTGTATTACTCAATTTCTGCCCATCTCAGTAGAGACACGACATACATATATGGACTAAAAGGATATACTTTGTAGCTTTTCAATATTACAAATATATAAATGTCACCTCAAATTGATGAAACACTAAAAAAAACTCCATAACAATTGACATTGACGCTTTACTTTTTTTTTCAAAAACGATGTCTGACTACAACCAAATAGGTCGGTGATAATATAAAAAGAATCTGTGAACTATAAGTTCCTGCACGACAATACATATAATGAGTGACGATGTGGTATAATAAGATATGTCTATATTAATATTACAACTAAATACCACTACTACCAGTCAGATTGTGCTCAGTATCTTTTAAAAAATATAGGTACTCTTGAAAACATTATCTAAATACACAAAAATTTCGTGTAATTAATAGTATCATATCTTATATTAGGTGTGCCTGCGACTTTGTTCGCGTGAAACTAAAAATAATTTAATCATGTTTACCGTTTTGGTAAGTTTTTTCAATGCAACTTTGCTCCTGTGGATGGTAGCGTGATGTTACTTATCTTAAAACTTTCCTCAAATATTGCTCTATCAAACACATAAACAATTTTTGAAATACGACTGATAGTTCTTAATGTTAGCGCGTTCTAAAAAACAAACTTTTCCATTTTATAGTTAGCATAAGAACTCTCTTGAGAAAAAATACATATATATTTAGAACGTCATCATGCAATGAGTTAAGAGGAAGAAACTGACTCATATCAGATAGCATCTACCTAACCCACCCATATCCTGTTCATTCGAAAAGTACAAAAAACACAAATCTTAGGAAATATTTTTGAGTTTATGAGGTTCTAAAATGTATACTGTCACGTAATTTTTAAAGGCGACTGATGATATTTATACGAACAATATGATATTTTCTCAGAAGTGAAGATACGGACGGGAAGTCGGCGGAATCATATTCTTTACCACAATTCCTAGATTAATTATACTTTCAAAATATGTTTTTTTTTTAAATGATGAGGAGCTAGGACTGTTCGTCAATTTATGTCTATCCTGTATCTAATTTAATTTTAAATTGTTATGTACATAATAATTAATAAATAGATACATTCTAATAAAAATATATAATTAACATGATGAATATATATATATATATATATATATATATATATATCTATAGTTTTTGAGTTTGAGTAAAGAAATATTCTCTGATTGAGAATAATGCATTCAGAAATGATAAACTGCATGAATCTGTAGTTTTATATTTTACACATAAATTATTTACAGAATCAGGTCTGCCATCATCAACATATTTGAAACAGGGCAAAAGTTAAGAATTGTCGGACATACAGGTGAAATTCCCGTTTTGCAGGACTTCATGATTTGTTTTAATAAAAACTAACTTATCTTCTTTATTTCTTACGTATTAAGTTTATTTTAATTTGTTTGCTACTAAATTAAACGGTTTTCCCATGTACACGCTTAGTAGCTTTTTAAAAACTCTCTAGACGTGCTCAGGAAGTATTTAATGCTGCGACAAAATCAGGGATGCCCGGAAGGATTACATACGATCCATAGTGCAGGTACGACCCTGGGTCGCAAATAGTTTTTAAATAAAAATCCATATGAAAGATTACATTATAATAAACATAACCCCAATCTTTTAACTTATTTTATAAAATGAAAATTGATGTACAAACAGAAACTATATTTTTTTATTGCATAGGGAGCAACTACCAAATTTGCTTATTACTATTTTTTTCCCTAACTATACCTATTTCTTTACAATATTACAAATCTGACAAAATATTATTTACAACATTTTACAAAGTCATGTTCCAAGCATCGCTAGATGCCTATAATTCCGCTTACTGAAGGCAATATACAAAAGTAGGAGTAACAACATTTGAGCCACTTACCTTTACGAGATTTCCAGTACAGTTTCCTCAAGTAATAAGCAGCGGCAACGATAACCAGTGCGGCTATGAAAGCACCGATTGCCGCACCAGCAACACTGCCAGCTCCATAACAAGCGCCGGCCTCTTGACCAAAAACACAAGGCACGAGAACGCTCACAAAAAACAATTTTATAAAAACACCCATATTTTTTTCTGTATACATCAACTTAGTTTCTTATTTATTCCATCACGAATTTATGGCACATGGATTATTATTGGCTGAATTGACACTGATCACATTCCTGCTAAAAAAAAAAAATGAATATGGAATGCGTAATATATTATGCTTTGTAAAAAGTTGTTAAAAATTACGCGATGAAAATGCTAGACGATCACGTGCACCGCATAAGGCTGCGCGGTCGGTTGTGTCGTTTCGTGTACAATCGTGGTAGATCGACACGAACGGCCGGTTTGGGTTGTGAAAAGGCTGTGATTGTGGGACAGAGAGCGTGTGACGTGTGTGGAAAACGTGTTTGGACCGCCGCGCTGTTGTCTATACTGCTACGTGATGTCCGTTATAATGGCAAAATGTATAAATGTATTTTTTTGTCTTTTTTAAATAATCTTTATTTACTAAAATAAAGATCACATAGCACCTTTAAGGACTATTTTAAGTGATTCTCGGACAATCAAAAGTTAGCAAATTAAATAAAACTGTTGCATTGATTTTATCTTTTCAGATTTTATTCTATGAGCCCGTTTTAAATCATTTGCCTAAAATATTCAGTTTTTACTTTATATCAAATTTAAATGTCGTATGTCCTTCAATGTACGAGGAATATAAAAAATGATAGATTATAATGTATTTATAAATAGTTTTCGTTAAATGGCGAGAACATATGATTATTAATACAATGAGTGAAACTATCTAAACTCAAATAATTTCGACATTTTAAGGGCATTATTGTCAAATCGCCTCTTTTTGCGATGAAAATCAGTCTACTGATTCCCTCGCACAACACGTAAACGTATTACCGGGTCACAAGTCAAAGGTGGAAGAGATGTGTGGCAACTCAAACGAGTGTCAAGCCCTCACTAAAAACACGACGGTGTCACTTCAATCTTCCGTGTTCTTAGAGACTAGGGATATTCCTTCTAGTCTCTGGCGGGAGTGTTATTAAATCCCCTATCGTTAAATGGAGTTAACTCACTACTTTCCTTGAAATTCAAGTTTATATCCTTTGTTGCTTGGTTCGAGTAATTATACTAGCATAATTATAAAGTGTTTTTTTTTATATATATATACTTGGAGAGTCACAGTAAGCAGATGTTTTTCTGCAACAGAATTAAAATTTAACCAAAATCCGTCCAAATACAATTAAGAGCAAATCCCACAAATCATAGCAGTTGGTCAAATTACTTAGGAGGACACAAAGTTCCAAACCACATTGCTCCAGCAAGGCGACGAATGGCTGTTGGATTTTACTGGATATTCTTAGCTACTAGTGCAAGGCAAGTATCATATAGACCACTCAGTCCCCCAAGTTGGAAGGGTATGAATCAATTTTCCCACATAAAAAAGGAGGAGAAAAATTACGAACATACATCTATATATAACAAAAAGTGTATTCTTATAACTCTTAGACAAAGGTGTTAAAACTTATTTGTAAATATAGGTTATTCTTCAACTATATTATATTATACATTCAAGCCAACCGACATAAATCTAGCTAGGTGCCAACTTATTTACTATCACAACAACTTTAATTAAATCTGTACACCTCGAGAGCGGAGCTTTAAATTCATACAAATAGTTATTGAAATAAAAATATAGAAATTAATAACATCAATAATTATAGGAATATTTATACTAAGGAAAGTCCTTGTCGTACTACATATGTTGACTATATCTGTCTCACTCGTCGACTTTGCCCGATCAAGCGTTACATAGTCGAGCGTCACAGCTCAGACTCATAGAATACCCACAAAATAAAGTCCATAGCGCATCTAAAGAAGTCTTCACTTAAAAATAAAAATAGAATATTATGCAGGTTAACCGAGATAACGCACACAGGTACCTGTAGGTCTGCTTACGCGGCGTACGTATGCGCATCAATGTGCACCGTGCACAGTTTATAAGTACTGTGTAAAGTGATACGTCGTTCGTTATAACAAAAAACTCTCGATAACGTATTTATTAATTATGATTTGAATTGAACATCTTAAATTAATCTCTTTATAACTAGCTCTACCTGCGACTTCGTATGGAACTAAATATTATTTAAGCATTGTTGCCCGTTTTTCCTACGTTTTTCAACAAAGCTTTGCTCTTATTGGCAGTTGTTAAATCGCCTAAAGCCTTCCTCAATGATTGCTCTATCAAATACAATTTTTTTTTTTTAATCCGACTGGTACCCTAGATTAGCTTGTTCAAACGAACAATCAGACTTGACCGCTTTATAATATTAATACAGATTTATTTATTAATTATTTTATATGTTGTACACATACGAGTATACAAATACATAGGTAAACCCAATCAAGTTTCATACCGGTTCTTTTCCATGGCTGGGATTTCCCACCCGGTGGTAGCGATTCAACGTTCATACAAAAGTAAGAAAGTTCTTAGGATTAAAACTGATTCATTTTTTTTACGAGCTTTGTGTGCGACTTTGCTCACGTTCATATTGATTTTATCAAATAAATCGGATGACATAAAAAGTTTAATACAAAGTTTATTCTCTCTTTACCCCACTTCCAATAATGTTTTTGCGAGAAATAGTAGCCTATCACCGTCCCCAGGTGTCAAATATATCTCTATAACAAAATTCATCATAATCGATTCAGCGGATTAGGTGTGAAAGCGTAACAAACAAACTCACTTTCGCATTTATAATATTAGTAAGATTATAGGAGGTTGTCCTTTGAATAAGTTCGGGGTGTCTTCCCTTCAAACATTGCTACGTCATGCATAGGGTTTTTAAGTAGGGTAGTAGGTACTTGTATCTCTCTGAGTTACTACCTCAATAGTTGTGCTAATAAACCCAACAGTGTCTTCTTTAAATTTGTCGCGTTACAAAATCTATGTTGCAAGCCAAGATTTCTTTGAACAATTACTAGCAATAAGAAAAAATTGTACGGGATGATTTGACACTTTGTATTGCTTGTAGTTGCTGAGATGACAGTTTAGACTTGATTATATTCTCATTACGATATGGCTAATGGCTGTCACTTCACCGCCAATTTTACAATTTCATAAAGAAAATATATAGTGTGTTTAAACTTTATAGTGTATAGTGATGTAAGATAGAAAAAAGAGGTTATATTTAATAGAAAAATAAACGATGGCTGTCATAATTTAATTATCTAAAAAAGATGTGAAGAAATATATTGTGAAATCGTGAATGTGGCTTAGAGGACGGATCCCCTGACCACATATTCTTTAATTGCTCTAAGAACAGTGTTTCTCTTTATTCCCCGTCCCCGTCTTTATACCTCCTTCTAATCCCCGTCCTATTAACATTATCCACATAATCGAATTCCTCGTGTTACCGATAATCGCTTAGTTGTAGAATGATTGTCGAGTACAATTAGAACTAATAAAATTAAACTTTAAGAGCTTAGTGTCATTCTGTATAGTACATTTGTAACGTGACAATAGATTTTACATGTAATTTGCATGTATGGTGAATACTTGTTTCTTTTTTTGTGGTTAGCCTGGTTTGGATACAGTTTATTGGGACTAAAAAAATATTTGATACAATCTCCATCGTTTATGGTTCTACCTACGTGAAATGGCAAAGTTGTGTGCGCAGACTTGTGCCCATTTAATAATTAGAAGAAGAAGTATTGTGCAATGAAAATGGAAAATGAAACATATTGTGCATTTGATTACGTTATGGTTTTCTTGTTGAGTTTCTTGAGCATATGCTCTCGGAATACACAGGCAGCGAGAGGCATGTGTAGGACATTAGGACTTATCAGCTACAATCTACATTTTTTTAGAACCGGCGAAATATTTTATAGTGGTATCCCCTCTCCAGTGTGTGAGGTCAATTGTTAAAAAACATAGATATATATAATGGGTGGCACTTTTGTGGTTGGAACAATAACAATCCTATAAAAAAAATATACTCTTTAAAACCTATTTGCTAACAACTTTTTCAAGTCAAAATTGTTTTCAGCACTTTTACTGTCTTATAAATGAAGGTGAGCCGTCACGCTAGGCTCTATGTAAGTAGTGGTTAATGGTAGACGACCATTTAGTTTGATTATTTCTTTTTAAAATTGGTTTTGTACACTTTTGTTTACAAAAATTAGAAAAGTTTACAAAAATAGTGCTTTTCGAGCCCTCTGAAACTACCGTCCGGGGCAAGTGCCCTGCTTTGCCTCCTCCCCCCTAGATCAGAGACTAGGACCTATAGACTTACCATGACGATTAATTTACGCCACTAAAAAATATCCCAGGCAATAGACGATTCGTATTCCACATACTAAATTTAAATTTTACTTTAAATAACTGTATTTCTAGTACAATAAATACGTTACGTCTCAACCTCGGCCCTCGGATATTAACTATTACAACAAGCGAGAAAATTATTCGCTCCGGAACAGTAAAACGTAACGGCTTTCAATTGTCATAAAAAAATAATAAATGTTTAGTTCTTCGCTTCTCAACCTGTGGTACGAATTCAGAAATTTGGGAGAAGGTAAGTTAAAGTAAAGTCATAATTGAAAGTGGTCTAGCTATTTTTCTTTTAATTTACACAACAACTTAAAAAATTAATTCATGTAAACTGACCGACTAATAAGTGCAAGCAAACCAGCAGACGGCCCATCTGATGGTAAATGGTTATCATCGCTTATGGATAGCTGCAATATCAGAGATGTTACAGCCGTGTTTCTGATCTTGGCGGAAATGGCTGATTCTCGTACACTATGCCGGAACACAAAGGCTCATACTAAACCTTTCTTTTGTGGCAGCCTAAATTCTAGGACGGTCGTTAATCAGTCGGACAATAACCCCACCACCAAGGTGTGATAGATCAAGGATTACATGGTTAACCGTCATGACAGAGACCAAATGAGGAACCAACAATCGCCGGAGCCTCGTCGGCTACTCTGTAGGGTGCACCGCGTGCAGAGGACGTTGACTTGGGTAACTCAGATGAGTTTTGATACTCCTTACACTGATCTACAAACCAATTGCATTAGCCAAAAAAATTAACGTATCCTTATATGGGTTATTTACTCATAAAAAACAAACACAAATCTTCACTCATACAAATCTGTAAATGTGATGAGCAAAGAGTTTTTTATCTAAAACTGATTAAAAAAATATGTCTTCTATGAATGAATACCGAAAGCTAAATTCAGGTTTCCTTTATTGAGAACCATATCGTAGTCTGTACACGTTGTTACAATTATGAAGCGATGATACCTCAGTTGGTAGTGTGTAAGGACGCCGTGTCAAGGGACGCGAGTTCGAATCCTCCTACAATGAGTTTGAATTTCGGTGAAGGAGAACGTCGTGATATAATTATAGCATGATGGTAGGGCTTTTTCTAATGCGGCTAGCTACCACCCTAAAATTGAAATCTGCTGCTAAATACCTATAGGTGTCTCCCGGTAGTAGCACTTGAAAGCCAGTCTCTCCACTAGGCTTAGCATATATATTATCTTGGGCCATGTCGTCATTAAACATCAGGTGAGATTGCGGCAATAACGCTAAACCTTAACAATATGAAAAATAAAACAAACAAAAGGATCAAATGTTCCTGTGTTAAAAATTGTCAAACTCTTTGACTATTATTGAGCTCCGAAATTATAAACTTCGAGAAACTCTGGTGTAGGTAATATCTAACAGCTTACCGTCCGCTCACTTCTTTTACATAAATACGTAATAAACTTTATTATTATGTTAAAGATTGTCGGCCCTGCCTTGACAGAACGTTTACATAACAGAAACGTGAGTTATTGCCTATAATTAAACACGGTGAAGTTATAACCTTAAAACCACTCGTATGACATCATTTTACCGAGTACTTGAATGATCTGTGTATAATACAAAATTATTTATGCTTGTCGCAAGTAATTTTTTAAATATAATATTAAGTTGATTACGGAACCGGATTTACAAATGTTCTCGACAATAGGCTGAAACAAATCGCCATCTATACCAACTATATTTCAAAAAACAAAATTAGGTAATAAAAACTTTTTGTTTCATTAGAATAGAATGTTTGTTGCTTTCTATGTAATTTAAATAAACATTTGCATACTTTCGTATTCTTTATTTTATTACCATTCTTTATTATATGTATTTTTGTATATTGTATATTTACGTATTATAAATATTTATTTCAATAAAAATTATCTTTTATCTCGTTCTCATAAAATTTTTCCTACAAATTGATTGTCATTCACGTCTTATAACATATTCATTAATCTATTCCGAAATCATCCACTAAATATTAAAGGGCTTATATTAAAACTAGTTTGTTCTTATGGCCTAGTTTTTCTAGGCTTACTGTGTTACCGACTTCAGACTCAACATCGCTATTAAATATCAGGCTTGCTTGACCACAATTTCACTTAGTACCACAGGGTCAGGTGAAATTGTGGTCAAACGACCTAGAATAATTGGCGTAATACTATGTACCATCAGAGACAGGTAAAAAAGTAAAATACATGCCTACTAGATGACAGATGTCACAGATACGTCCTTTCATATATCCAAGCGACCACGTCAACATTGTTCCCACACCACGCATCTGACTTCTAACATTCATTAAATTCTCTTTGACGTTTGCAATGTATCAAATGTTACTTAGTATTAATTTATTTCTGGTCTCTACTTAATGACAACGATGATAGCTCAGGGATAATGTGTAGCAACGCCGCGTCATGGGACGTGAGTTCGAATCCAAACACCTAAAATGAACTTGAGGAAAACGTCGTGAGGAAACCATAGCAGGATGGTAGGGCTTTTTATAATGCTCGTTTGGCTAGCTACCACCCTCAGGTTGAAAATCTGCCTTCAAATACCATTAGGTGTGTTCCGAGCGATTTTGAACTTAATATTTTTATGATAATTAACATTTAATTAATGTTATTGTTAATTATGCGTTATATATATTACATGCATTGTTTTTGGTAAGAAAAGCCGCAAAAGCGAAACTATATTTTGAATATTTGTTTACTATACCATGTGCTCCGAAATGCCTCATATATGTGAGTGTATTAATAATATATTGTATGATGTATCTGTAATCTCACCTATGCATGTGCAATTACCCTGGGTTTAATAACAGTGCATATTAATTCCATGGCGATTACATTTGCTGGCAAGTCATCTTGACTTTGATGGTCAGTCTTTATAAGAAAAACGCTTAGGCTTTATTAATTTGGTTTATGACGCTTGTCAACCAACTCTTTTCCGTTTGTGTCCTCGAAGCTACCGAAGTCCAACTTCAAATTACATATTAATATATATTATCATTCGAAAGTATGAAATTATCGTACATGTACAATGGTATATTACAGGGATGCGAACTCATGTGTGGCAAGCACTTTAGGTACATAGATCCTTTTTTCTAGTCTACGATATTGAATGATTCTCAACCATGAAAATACTAGACATGTTTTATGAATTTATACCGTTTTTATATATAACATAAGAAAAATTATAAGTAAATATATAAACATATGAATATATTGTGCTGGTAACACTGTTCAATACTGTCTATACTACAAGCAAGTTAAATAGTTTCGTTTCTAATATTTTTCAGAGTTGCCGATATATTTATATACCTGTAGCTGTACCGAGTGAATATTCATATACATGCACATAGTAGTTTTTTAATAAACTAATAAATACAAAAAATGGAAAACGATATATTAGATTCTCTGAACGACTTGAGGTAAGTTCGTACGTCTTACTAATAATTTGGTTATGTTTTATAATAAATCAATTTGATGAAGGAGTCGTAATATATATTTATGATAATATTACGTATAATATTGTATATTTTCTCATATATATTATAACTATAATATTTGAAGAACAATAATATATTTATAGTTTACACGTACGTTCGATTTGCGGCTTCTAAATTCTAAGGTTATTTTATGATTAAGTAATTATTTTACGACAACTGTATTCAGTTGCTTGCATACAACTAATACATTCATGTTCAGAAAATATGAATTGCATAAAATCAAGTTTAAAAAATATTACTGAATTAATATATTGAATTATGTTGCAGAATTATATTGTCTTCACCTATGTATATTACAATTTAATACCATACAACTACCACCAGACACATCATCACCACAATCTAATAAGCTGTTGTGATATTAAATCATGCTTCTTTACTCAATATGATTATATTTTGATTTTCACATTTCAATCATCTATTGGTCATTTATATTATTTTATATATTAACTCGAGTTTGATGCATAAATCGGCTATTAATATTTATCAGAAAAATAACCACATAGAGAGAAACACTGATAATTGTATAAATGACACACAATAATCAACACTGTCTCATTATTATATTGTTTAAAAAATCACTTTTTGCATTTCATTATGTATATAGAAATAATGATTGTTGATAAAAATAAATACTAAACTGTATGAAAGAATGATTATTTTATCCTTTGTCATAATAATGTAATGCAATATGCCTTTTCAAAGTTATCATAATCAATACATTTTTATGGTTGTTTATTAGTCATATGCATATGATTTCTCCTTAGTTTCAGTTCAGTGTTTTATTGTTGACTGTTTTTAGAATTGAGTAATTATACTTTTACTAACAACTTGAATGTAGGCTCTTCTGATCTTGAGGCACTAGGCTGAAGCTGAGTTAGCATATTCTGTTACAGGTTCAATAATGTGCGTATATTAAAACTTCTAGAAACCACTTTCTTTTGTGATGTTTAGGGTTTTGGTGATCACCAGTTAATATTATAAAAAGGAAAGATTTGTATTTTTTTAGTAATAAATAAAGTCAGGAACTACTGGCCAGAATTCAAAAATTCTTTCACCATTAGAATGCTACATTAGCCCTGAGTAATGTAGGCTATATAACATTTCTTATGAAAATTATTAAATAAAATTTTACTTCCATGTGGACGGAGTCATGGACACAGCTAGTGGTTTATAAGTTTAGAATTTCAGTGCAATTTAGTGTTTTAACTACATAAAAACATATTTAATTAGTTTAACCTAGAGGAGTCATAATTTTAAATCATCTGTTAGTTACATATATGTATATGACTAATTTTGTCCATTACTTCATCTGCATAGAACTAAAAATTATTTGATATTGTTCCCATTTTTGTAAGCTTTTTCAATACAGCTTAGCTCCTATTTTCGATTTCTAATATTAATATAGACTATTGTCATAATGGATGTTCTATTTTATAGTTACCAAGGTCCTTTATCCAATGAAGAATCCTTCAGCAAAGCACTCGAAGGTGGCCCCAAGAGCTTGGAGTTCACAAAACTGGTCCACATCCTTTCTGAGGAACTCAAGAGTTTGTGTAACCTAGAAGAGACTGTCAACATGATGAACGATCCTGATGAGTCAAGCTCTTTCCTTTTAGAACTGAGTTCATTTCTAAGAGAATTGGGATGTCCTTATAAGGCATTAACTACAGGTAATTTCTTATTTAAGGCCCGGTTTCTTTTTATTTAGGTAATTGGACACATGTCATATATTATCTATTAGGAACAATGAAAAGAGAATAATTGTAATACTTATCCAGGGAAATACCTATCTATGATATTAATTTTTGCTAAAACTAGATACTTTTTTTTGTTAATTCCAGTAATTATTTCAATAACATTTAAATTAATGAATATTTATATGGTAGGAAATTAATTCTCTCATTAAAAAAATATAAAACACAGCTCATTTTCCACTTATTCTCGGATTACCACAATGAACGCCACGGTGGTCGCTAGTGACCACTATTATACTTTCCCATTGGGTCGACGTCGATTTCCGATATCTGTAAATTTTTCACATAATATTTTATTGGTTCATGTGATTCAAAATAGTCAATTACCCTAATGTATATAATATTTTTTTATTATTATCAAAAGAATTAACAAAATAATTTCTGTCGGTTATCGGTAGACCACCACGGCGTGCGCCTTTGGAAATCTGCATTTCATTCCATTGGGCCGCGGGGGTCAAGTTTCGCCGGCCACATATCCGCGCCCTTCTATATCTTATTTGCTATTATTATTTATTGTCTTTTGTAAACTCTCTTATATTTTTAAACCACATCTTGTATATTTAGCTAAAAATCATTTAGGTCGTTTTTATACGTAGTAGGGAAATGAGCTGGTATGCGTAAACTATTGTCCAGGGTCGCGCCGGGCACGGTCAATATAGTTTTGTATAGGTATTGTGTTCGCCAGCGAGAAATTGAGTTCAAACACGAAACCTGCCGTGTGGTCACCGGTGAGCCCCTCGGCCCAAACAGAACAACCCCTAATTATGCCTTGGTGTTTAACATGTAAAAAAAAACATGACGTATTAATATGTGACACATCTGCAAAATGGGTCTGTTAGTTTTATCCTAAAAACAATATTTACTATACAAAGTGTTCTAACATCAATTACTTACATACTTCTTATCATATAAGAAAATCGTTTTAACAGAAAAAGAATTTGTGTATTTGGTATTATTGTTAGTTATATCTTACTTATACTCCTACTTTGTTTAATACAACTATTATCATGAATTTGTTTGCATGTAAATAATAATTATTTACCAATTTTTACCCATTTTTGTAACTTCATTTAATACAGCTTTGCTCCTAATGGTGGTAGTGTGATGTTAAATACCTCATCAAAGTCATCCTCAATTATTGCTCAATAACTTTTTAAATTATGTTTATTGTTGAGTTGTTAGCGTTATGGCCATAATTTCACCTGACCTTAAGCGACGATACGACCCAAGTTGGTAGACACGCTAAACCTTGGACTGAGGAGGAGGAGGAAATCATTTCTGAAATCTGACTGGTAGTTCCTAGATTAGTTAATACATTCAAGACAACAGAAACTTACCGACTTTGTAATATTAATATAGATGTAGTAAACATAACCTATTTATCCTCAGCTGTATAATGAGATAGCATTAAGATAAGTTATAAAGTATATTAAATCTAAAACTTATAATTTTTATATACTACAGGCAACTAAATGAAGTGATTAAATTTGAAGCGATGATAGCTCAGTGGTAGTGTGTACGACTTCGCGTCAAGCGGCGTGAGTTCGAATCCAAGCACCTACAAAGTACAAGGAAACCATAGCATGGTGGTAGGGCTTTTTCTAATGCCCGCCTGGGTAGCTACCACCTTCAAGTTGTAAACCTGCCGCGAAATACCAATAGGTGTGTCCCGGCAGCTGCACTTGCGAGCCAGTTCCTCCACAAGTTTAGCTTGTCTACCAACTTGGGCCGTATCGTCACTTATGGTCAGGTGAGATTATGGCCATAACGCTAAACCTTAAGTATAAAAAAAAAAAAATCTTTTTCAGGCCACATGTCATCCCGTCTCAAAACAAAGGAGGACCGTTTGCTTCTGCTGGACTATTTAATATCAGAGTTAATGGCAGCCAGGATGGTGAGTGTGGACTGCCCCAAGGATAAATCAGCGGGAATGCAAATTGTTATGGTAAATATATAAATATTGTTGTACTGTCATTAGTAAATTTTAAATAACCTACAATCTACCCTTACTAAACCTTACTAATATTATAAATACGAAAGTGCCTTTGTTTGTTATGCGTTCACGCCTAACGCTGAATGTATTATGATAAATTTTGTTAAAGAGATAGATAGCACCCTAGAGGCGGTGACAGACTACTTTTTCTCGCGATAAACTTATAGGAAGTGGGTAAAGAGAGGGATAAAATACAAATATGAGACATTGACAAAATGGGCCTTAACGCAAGCGGAGCCGCAGATAATAGCCAGTTATATTATAAATGCGAAAGTGAGTTTGTTTGTATGTTTGTTATGCTTCCACTCCTAAATCAGTCAATCGGTTGTAATTAATTTTGGTATAGAGATATATGGAAACCTGCAAATGGTGATAGGCTAAACACTTTTGGAACTTATTGGAAGTGGGGCAAAGAGAGGGATAAGCTTTGTATAAAACTTTTTAATGCGTCATCCGATTGGCTTTAAACTTTGGCGAATATTCGTTTAATATGCAATAATCTTAGGAAGTGAATCAAATTTTAATATTAAAATTGTAATTTCATTTTGGATTCCAAATAGTTTTCTAAATTTTAAAGTGTACAGACGAATCTTAAGTTAATTTAAAAAATTAAAAAATAAATTTTATTGTTTATTGAAAAAAAAAAAACTTATTAAAATATAATATGTTTGTATTGTTATCCATGTATGGTTCTATAGAATAAATATAAAACATGTTTCCGTGCATTATTGTATATTTATAGTGAAAAAAATAAAAATATTTCCTTTCCTAATAATAAAATGTTATAGTTTATTATTTAGTAGATCAAGATAGAATCTTACGTAAGACAGGGGGGGGGGGTTGGAGAAATCTTACGTATACTTACATGGGGGTAGAGGGTCATCAAAAGTGTTACCAAAAATCAGTGATCAAAATTATCCCTACTTAATTTATGAATGGTCCCTAAGGAGTAGAGCAGAAAGCAATGAGAACCAAAGCGATAAGAAATTTCTCTCTAACCAACTGATCTTTATGAAATTTTCTATACCTACACATTTTCAGGAACATAAAAAAAGTACTGACTAGAGGTTCTGAAAAAAACTTTATTTAGACCAAAATTCACTGGTTCAACTAATGCTAAAATATCTTTACCTAGATTTATTTTTACTAGCGCCTCCATCTAGTTTGTTTTAACACTTCTATAAACCTATTATATTAGATGTCGTTTGATTTCGGCTTGTATTGTACAGTGATTATGCTAATTACTTTCCAGCAAGAATCACCCACCGCAAGAGATCTGAAAGAGATTCTCATCCTGCTCAAGTTCAACAAACCTCCTCCGAGCATCACTCCGGAACTGCTGTTCACTAAGCTGGAAGCTAAACTACGGGAGACGATACAGAAAGAAGGTATTTGGTTTTTATTTTGTAAAGTAACAAACAGCCATGAAATATACTTGAAGTTAAAAGACCACTGTAGAACATTTTTAGTTATCAAGTTTGTAGAGATAGAGCCCGCTTCCAGAATGTTCTATGAAATGTTCTATTTGATAATTTCTACATAAAATATTTATCATAAACTAATTAAGTGTGTTTATCCTTACTAATATTATAGAATGGGAAGTTTGTTTGTTTGTTACGCTTATACGCCTAAAATGCTGAATCGATTATGATGAATTTTGGTAGAGAAATAGTTGAGAGCCAGTCCCTCCGGCCGGCAACGCACCTGCGATTTCCCCAGTGTTTTGGATGTCCATGGACGGCGATGGTCACTTACCACCAGGTGACACGCTTGCTAGTTTTCCCCCTATTCGATGAGAAATAAATCTTTCCTTAGAGAAAGTATTTGAAAACTTTAAAAACATAGATGCATGAAATCGGTGACTAACGAACGGCGGATTATCTATGTATATATATATATAGACTAGCCGGACATATTAAGAGAAATCCCGTGTCGTCTGTTTTTATTCGCGGGAAAAATGTTCATAAAAGTAATAAATAAATAGTAATAAAATGATGAAAGATCGTTGGAATTGAAACAATTAATAGCTTATAATATATAATATTAACTGAGCCCGCGACGTCGTTCGCGTGGAACTAAAAGTTATTTAAATACATCTTTTTTGAACAAAAAGTGACCAGGTCATCAGTGTCCGTTTCTATACCACTGTTAATGCCAAAATCGAAAAAAGTATTTATTTTGATATAAGGAGATTTTGATATGATTTTGATATAAGCATTAGAAATAAATTATCAATTTTTATTGTATATATGTTTCATTCTTTTGGCGATAATGGGTTACACATAAAATATATATGATATATGGTGTCGAGGGCTTTTTTTGTAGGACTATTTAAGAAAAACTTTTCTATTATACATTATATACTCTAACGGTTTTTGCAGCGCACGCCATAATAGCTCGTAGATGATAGAATTTTTGCCCACTTACTTAACACTTATCTTTATATTTTGCACATTTTACACAATATCTTTATAAATTATACCCTATGTGTTATTCTGATGCATAAGCTATATTATTGTAAAGTTTCATATAAAATACATTTGGTAGTTTTTGCGCGAAAGAGTAACAAACATTCATACTTTGTTAATTACAAGCTTTTCGCTTATAATATTAATAAGGATAAGATATACAAGAATTTCTCAGTTAATATTATTGATGATGATATATTATAATTAATATTATAGGTGAACAGTTAGTCGGTAAGCCTCTCTACAACAAAGCGCTGACAGACAAGGAGTGGAAACAACTGGAAAATATCTTCACGGAGATGTACGAGGAGTACAGGTTGAGAAGAGAAACTCTCATCACAAGGCTCGAATGCACTATACAGAGTTTCGAGGTTAGTCTAATTCATCTATCTATATATTAATACTATAAAGAATAGTTCGTGGCACATTCTAATGTTAGGAACTACGAGTCGAATTAAATATTTTTTGATTCGATGGGGCAATCATTGAGGAAGTCTTTAGGCTATTTAATATCACGCTATAACCAATAGGAGCAAAACTGTATTCTAGGGTGTTATAAAAACAGGCCAAAATTATTAAATAATTTTCAGTTTCACGCGAGCGAAGTCGCGGGCCTACCTATTTGTATTAATTGATCTAAGGGAACATTGTATTTCATTATGGTACATTAATAAAATAGCTTTTTCTAATGCTCGCCTGGTTTGCTAGCTACCTCCTTCAAGTTGTAAATCTGCTGCCAAAATACCTATAGATGTGTTCAGGCATTTATACTCGCGAGCCAGATTAACGTGTCCACTATCTTGAGCCGTATCGTCACTTAACATCACGTGAGTGTGTGACCATTACGATAAAACTATCGACTAAAAGAACTACGAAATTTTTCATATCTGAATAGTTTTGGTGATAAGAAAGATTTGTAACATTTGTCTGGTATAGTGGTCGGAGCGACTGAAGAGCCAGAAGGACGTGATCCAGTCGACGTACCGGCCCAAGCGGGAGCAGATGAAGGTGAAGTCGGAGGTGAGGCTGTCGGACTTCCTCGCGGCGCGCACCTCGCTGCTGCAGGTCGAGAAGACGTCCAGCGCCACCCTCAGGAAGAACACGCAGACCGACGTCAACAAAGTCATCATCGGCCGGGTATATACAATTATTACTTTATCAAACACACACATACATACATGCATACACATACCTATACCCCCATACTTACACCCACGTACTTAAACCTACATACATACACATACCTATACCCCTATACTTACACCCACGTACTTATACCTACATACATACACATACCTATACCCCCATACTTACACCCACGTACTTATACCTACATACATACACATACCTATACCCCCATACTTACAACCACGTACTTATACCTACATACATACACATACATATACCCCCATACTTACACCCACGTACTTAAACCTACATACACACACATACCTATACCCCCATACTTACACCCACGTACTTATACCTACATACATACACATACATATACCCCCATACTTACACCCACGTACTTAAACCTACATACATACACATAGCTATACCCCCATACTTACACCCACGTACTTATACCTACATACATACACATACATATACCCCCATACTTACACCCACGTACTTAAACCTACATACATACACATACCTATACCCCCATACTTACACCCACGTACTTGTACCTACATACATACAAATACCTATACCCCCATACTTACACCCACGTACTTAAACCTACATACATACACATACGTATACCCTCATACTTACACCCACGTACTTATACCTACATACATACATATACCTACACTCTCATACAAACACATACTTTTTTTTCTGTTTATTTAAACATGGTGTTTAAAGTTCTAATCTTTATGGACTTCCTCATCGCGACGCGCAAATTCAAACGCATTACCCAGGCTCAGGCCAAAGCAAGAGGGCCATGTGGTGACTCACCGGGTGCTAATCAACCGACACTAACCCAAAACTAACAAGTGAAAACACCAAGACGTGGTCGAAAAGAATCTTAAAATAGCCTTCCTCTAAAAAAGAAAACACCCACTTCATTATCTACTTCACTCAGTAAAAATAACTCAGTGCTGAAGACGTACATTCTATTAACCATCATATTAAATGTATACTCAGGCTAATTCGTGTAAGAAAACTTACCCATGTCTTAAGCAACGTTTCCCATTACTAATAAAGAGAAATATAAAACCACATCCAACACTATCCACTAAAACGCAACACTTAAAACTCTGTGTTGCCAGAAATCAGAGGGAGCGCACACACTTCTACAACGCACGTATATATATATATCTACACTCACATAAATGCACACTTATACCGACATACTTACTCACGAATAGACACTTGAACGACTTACACTTAGCCGCTGTGACAAGTTTTTGTGTGAACTTCCTTCAAGTAGGGTTATAAATTTTAAATGCCTTTTAAATGTACTTCAGGAAGTGGTATTTGGTGTAAAAAGAAAGATTAAATTGTTTAATTTGCAGAAAATATCCAAAAATGTTTTGATATTCAAAATATATCCAAACAACGTTTTATTACTTTAGTCATCAGCAAATTACGGTTTCGGCATTTCATGTCAATAGTAAAGCAATTTTACAATAATCATTAATTTTCTTTTGTAAGCTTTAAATATTTTTTGAACGTATGTTATCACGTCAGGGGATGCTTCAAATAACTTGCCAATACATCTTCAAATTATTAAAACCTGTATCTCTTGCTTATACGTAATGTGGGGGAGTCAGAAAAATTGTCATTCTCAGCTCAAATCAATTGTGTAAATTTGTAATTACAGATTATTAATTTAGGTAGTCATGCATTTATTACAGTTTATAAAAATTGAAATTTGTGTGTTGCTTTTAATTGCAGTATATCATGGACGAGAAGTCCATAATTTATTACGTAATTTTAAAGGGGTCGTAGATAATGTGACGAAGCGTGACGCAGAGGGTCAAAAAAGTGAAATTTTGTGTGACGTATTATGGAGGTTGATGAGGAGAAGGGGGCGGATGCGGAGACATGGGTGTGCGCGGAGGCGGGTGCGGGCGCGGAGGCCGGTGCTACAAACGGCCCCTTATGAGTTTTGTTAATATATAATTATATGTATAATTACCAGGTACCAGATCGCGGAGGTCGTCCCAACGAACAGCAGCCACCGCCTCCTGAGATGCCGTCGTGGCAACAGAGATCTGCACCGCAGGTATACCTTCTGTAAATTATATGAATTCACTTGTGTACTTTCTCTCAAGTCGATTTAAGTTGATTAGATTGAGGAATCAGGAGAGATGGAGAAAAAAAAAGAATGGGAAAAAGAGAGAAGGAGAATAGAAAGAAAAAAATGATCGACGCATATTAAAAGTTGTTAATGCAAATTAATGTTTTGTTGGATCAGAATTTACTGTCTAACCAGTTTCTTTATTTGGTACTTCGCAAAAACAAAGCGGTAGCAAATATTTGGCAATACATGGATATATTAAGTAAACTAAACCCCGTGTATTATACAGTTTTGGATTTCGAAGCGAGTATTCACCTATTTTGTCTATCGCTTTGCTTTTCCGAAAAACGTGATAAGGGGCCCAGCTAGCATGTTATCTCTTAAATCGTAGGTCACCAAAGTGGTCGCACATTTCTTGAAGACAGTATCAAATACATATTTGTGTATGACGAATCAGTCAAAATGTGATATTCAAAAATTGTGGGGGGGGGGGGGGTTCACTCAAAACAGTAAAACTCGGTAAGCGGCGTACGAGACAAAAGTTTAGAAACCATTCCCTTACATTGTTGCCAAACAGTAAGTTTCTTCTTTTTTCATTCTTGGTAACTCAGTCCTCTTTAAGGAATATTACTGCCATTTTCAAGTGATAAGATTTGGGTATTTTGGGCAGATGAAACTATCTTCAAAACATGGCGACTCTCTTGTTAAAGCTGGTCTTGGGAGTTTTTGTGGCAACTAATATATCATGTTCTGTATGATTATACATAATTTATTTCACTTATGCTCGTCACCTACATCACTTATCATCACCTCCTCTCCACACATCATCTATTCAGTGGACCCCTGGTAATCTGATAAACGTTTTGGAGGACAGTGTCGACCTATCGAATTATAGACCCCTATATGTTAGTCTCTGAAATACAAATCATACTACATTATGTATGTCAAATGTAGTAAATTAAACAATACACATATAATAAAATTCAAATCAAGCTATCAGAACCAAAACAATACCTACGCGTCCAGTACAATAGTTGTGGCGGGTACAAGTTTTATCCTGTTCAATCATGCATTATCTACATTAATGAAGATTGTCAAAAAATATTCAATAATGATAGACATGTCGGATTACCGGGGTCCACTGAATTACACAATACATAGCTAAATAACTAAGTAAATGAATTAAATTATATGTGCGTATGTAAGTAGTAAAAAATTGTATGTAGTAACAAATGTTAAGGGTTCTATGGCACAAAAAAGTTTAAGAACCATTCTTTTAGATCAGTGTTTTTCAAACTTTTTAGTGTACCGTCCACTTTAGGGAAAATTGAGTACCCAATACTCAGGAATTTTCAATCTAAACTTCTTATAGAAATTTATAGGGAAATCCGTCACACACCGATTTTTTTTTCCTTCTCAAATATCACTTGAAGTTTCAGTAGCCCCTTCATATAGCTTCAGCGCCCACTGGGGGGCGATACCGCCCACTTTGAGAACCTGTGTCTTAGATTGTTATCAAACTGTAATCTTGAATAAATAAAACTTATGTGTTAAAAAATAATTCCATAGAGAGGGGGTGGTGGCGGTGGTGGTGGTGGTGGTGGTGGTCGTGGGGGCGGAGGCGGCGGCAGAGGCGGGCGGGGCGGTGAGGGCGGGCGCGGGGGCGGAGGCCGAGTGCAGGGCGGGTACAACCAGAGCGGCGGGGATCAGGGCAGGTCAGTCCTACCTAATAAGTCAACTTAATATTATTTTACTTCCAGAAATTAAAGTCGAATGTATATAATTTTATCTCTGTTTTTTTATTGTTTATTATTAAAGTGTAGGGTTAGGGTCATAATCTCACCTGATCTGAAGTGACGATACGGCCCAAATTGGTGGACACGCTAAACCTGTGGCGGAACTTGCTCTCAAGTGTAACTGCCGGAACACACTTATTGGTATTTGGCGGCAGATTTTTCATTGTTAATATATAATAGCATAGTTTATGTACATCTATAATCAAGGTATCTTTTTAAATTTGTATTTAACTAGCTGTGCTCGCGACTTAGTTCGCATGGAACCAAAATAGTTTATTATTTTTTTGCTAATTTTCGTCAATACATCTTTGCTTCTACTGGTGATAGCGTGATGTTAAATAGCCTTAAGTCTTCTCTTTAACGATTACTCTATCAAATACAAAAATACTTTTTGAAATGTGACTGGTAATTCTTGAGATTATAGTGATATTAATATAGATTTGATATGAAACATCTTTCGCCGAACTTCGGTAGTAACACATCTGCAAGGCGGCCTGTGACGACTTACTTTTTTCTATTTAAAGCTAGTTACTATCAAAATTAGGTCAATTTTAGCACGTTATTGTAAGGGTATAAAAGTAATTTTATAATTGTGTATATTGAGTCGTTCGTTGTTGACATGATATTATAAGTAGATCGAACAATTTTGATACTTTTGTCAAAAATATAGTTGGATGCAACGTCAGTCATTCGATAAATAGATTCCAAGTTTCCAGATTATTAATTTCTATGAATGTTTTTTTTTAATAAAAGTTTTTTAATATTCGTTCATAATTTCAATCTTCAGATATCAGTCCAGTTCGGCGCCCATCAACCAGAACAACAGGAATTACCAGACGTACGAGGTACCGCCAGGCGGCTACGACCAGAATCGCGGCGGATATAACCAGAATGCCGGCGGATACAACCAGAATTCAGGCGGATACAATCAGAATTCAGGCGGATACAATCAGAATTCCGGCGGATACAATCAGAATACCGGCGGATATGAGCAGAATCGCGGCGGATACGATCAGAATCGGCGGGGTGGTGGCGGTGCGGCCGGCGGATACCAGGGCGGATACGACAGCATGGGGAGTTACAACCAGGGTTATAACCAAGGTAGATATATTGAGTACTAGATTTTACGTGCGGCTTGGCTCGCGGTTATATTGATTTTGTCAAACAAATCGCATAACGGAATAACAACACAAAGTTTATCCCCTTACCCCACTTCCAATAAAGTTTTATGCGTCTCCAAGTTCTCACCTGTAGCTATTACCAATATTCATCATAATCGGTCCAGCGGTTTAGGTTTGAAATCGTAACAAATAAACAAACTCACTTTCACACTTTTAATAATAGTAAGGACATTCAATGGTGAACAGGATTATATATTGATACTATTTATTACTTGGATTACAAAGTATCTACATCTTCACACAATGAGAACGAGAAACAGTGTTGCTACATAGGTATTTAACACTAAAAAGTGACACTAATATTTTATTAAAGACAACTCTCGCACTAATAATCTAGCCTTGTGTCGCAGAGAACTTAACAAACATACAACAATTAACGGACATAAAATAACATACAGATATAGATATAGATAATTATACTGAAGCGTAAAAAATAAGACTCGATTAGTAAAGTATTTCGGTCGTTATCGTGATAACATACAGGATCCGCACGTACAGATTCCAAGACAGAACTTTATTAAACAGTTTAAATAACAAAAATTGCATCACAAATATGAGTGTTAAAAATAGTGATTTTTCTGGATATGTGTGTACATATATTATTTTACAAGTGCAATATATGATATATAGAGACATTTTAAGTTCGTAATAAAACAGGTGTTTTACGTGTAGTAACAATAGTACTTACTTCAACGCTTCGTTTATGAGGCGTGCAACAGTATTTAACTTATTACTCTCTTTCTTTGTACGGGACACCTTTTTAATTACTACAAACGCTTCCTAATTGAGTTAATGATTGTAACGCTCGCAAACAAGTGGAATGGTATAGAAAAATCACTTCACGGCGCCCTTCTTCACTCTCTACGGCGCACACTTTGGGAACCCTTAACATAACCCTATAATGCCTATACTATTGGTAAAAAATTCATTATTTCACAATTACCGTAGAGTTATTTCTCGTGTGGCATTGGTTTTCGTATAGATTTAGAGGTTTATCTACAAATTACGTCACGAATTTAATGATTTTTTTTTAATACATTTGCTAATGATATTCACATTTGTTAGACTCCTTCCTCCCACGTGTGATGTCACATTTTTTGCTATTTTACTTAAATTATAACAGCATACTAATAGTTAATATTGTTTTACTGCTTAAATATATTAGACTAGCTGTGCCCGTGACTTTCATCGCGTGTTACTAAAAATTATTTATTAATTTTTTCCCGTTTTTGTAACTTTTTTCAGTAATGCTTTGCTCTTATCGGTATGTTAGCCTAAAACCTTCTTCAATGTTTGCTCTATCAAATACTAAAATATTTTTTTTAATCCGACCGCTAATTCCTAAGATTAGGGCGTTTAAACAAACAAACTTTTTCTCTTTTTTCATACTAATATAGATTTTGAAATGTGACGTCACGAAATTTAGGACTCGTCATATATACACACACACTTGTCGACCCCTTTCTTCCCCTTAACGTGTGACGTAATTTATGGAAGACCCCTAGTAGTCAATGATTATTCGTTTTAAAATGATTTTATCTTTTTTTATTACATAAAAAAAACCTCAGACCACGTGGAACTGAAACTGTCCTGTTAATTATAACCCAATTTTCAATATCTACTTACATTACAGGTGGTGGAAACTCTTACAATAAAGGGTACCAGCAAGGATACCAGACCCCGGGGTACCAATCCCAGAGCCAAGGGTACCAGAGCAGGGGCGGATACCAACACGAGCACGACGACCGGCGCGGCCGCGGCCAGTACAGGGGAGGTAGACGTTAACATACCATTTTGTGTCACATGGGATCTTTGTCACTTGGTATCTCGTGGAGCACTGTTTACAACTTATTATCCAAAAAATATTGGAGTACCAACTCTCATAGTACTTTTTCCTTATATCCAAATATAGCCAAATGATGATCATTAAAACTAGAAAGATAAGAACTTAATCTCTGGATCTGGTTGTTCGACTCATCATTGCGTGATCTCGACATATGATGATGTTAATAAATATTTTGTTAACGTTTTTCTGTATTAACATGTAATTAAGGCATTAACATGTATTTTGCGTATTTACGTGAGTGTTGGTCTATTTACATGTATTTTGCGTTTTAACATGTATTTTGGGTATTGACATGTATTTTGCGTATTAACATTTATTTTGCGTATTAACATTTATTTTGCGTATTTACGTGTGTTTTGTTTGTTTACATGAATTATGCGTATTTACGTGTATTTACGAATCAACACGTATATTACGTAGTATATGGTATTATTGTATCTATTTCACGAGATATCATGTGGTAAATGAACAGGTTTCAAAGATTTGAAAATGCGTAACATGCTTTTGTTTATAAGTCTGGATTTTTACTAATTATGAAATTAAATTTATAATTTCTATTATATACTTAATTGATTTAAGTAAATAACGTTCTTTTTGGATATAAAAATTGTGGTTAGATTCTTTGATAAGTATATTTAATAATGTAGGGATATCCTTTATGCATGCGTTTATTGTATAGAATATTTATTATTTAATTAGAATTATTATGCAATAGTGTACCCCAACTTTATACGACTGATGCAAGATAAGTTGATTTTCATATTCAGAGAGTAATTATAGAAACTAAAGAATTTTTATTTAGGAATTTAGAGATGTAAATGAAAACAATAATTTGGAAGAAAACCATTGATTTGTTTTCTAATACAGCAATTGGACGTAGTTATGCAAAATAAATTCAACCAAAAAAACTTACTGATATGAGCGTCACCTAAAAACTCTAAGATATTTCGATTATTGTAATAAATTTTCGGTACAATATTCCTTCAATAAATTTGAAGGTTTTTTGAATGGTATTAAAAATACCTCTTCTGCCATATTTAGTGTGTCGATCGTATCGTTTCCGTATAACACAATGATAGTTTTATTTTAGATAAACCGTGTTTTCTCAGATAAAAGGGGGTTGAATCATTTTAACTTCACATAATTGAAAACATCACTTGAATTCTTTTTGTACAACTCAATATTAAAAATGTTGGTTTTCGAATTCCTTTTGCATAATAAAAAAAATATAGATTTAATTATTTTTGTGAAACGAAATATTTAAAATGTGGACTGAATTAGTTTTGAATAATTCATTAATGTTAAAGGCGTTGAATCATTTTTCCATAACTCAATATTGAAAATGTGAGTTGGGTAGTTATTTTGTAACTGCGTCCAAATATATTATTACGCGTCTATTTGAAAAATATGAGAGTTGGGCTTCGATTAGATAATTTTTAAGAATCATGCTACTCTGAATTATCATAAGGCGGGGTACTGCTATATTTAATTTATCAAAATTCACTTTTATCATGATGTGTAATGTTAAAAATTAAAATTATTTCTTAAAAATGTAAAAAAAAAATCTCGTAATGAAGTAAATTCTTTGTTTTTATGATCCTAATACAATTTTTGTTAAATGTAACATTATTATTCCCAATAATATTTGACATATTACTAAATGCGAATATAAGAAACATAAAAATGTAATGAGATATATAAATAGATATAATCCCCGTAGCCAAGTTGTTCAGCGCTTACAATGTCATCTCGTTCATCGTCATAATGTTTAAGCGATGATATTGTATGCGAACTCCGCGTCAAGGGACATGAGTTCGAATCCCTGCAATTAGCTTGAGCATTTCAGTTAAGGAAGACATCGTGATTAAACATAGTTAAGGCTTTTTCTAACGTCCGCTTGGCTAGCTACCACACTCACATTGAAAATCTACCGCTAAATACATAATATGGACTGTTTATTTTGAAAGTGGTGTAAGTCCATTTTTGTGAAAAATGAGTTATCACGTAATTCATGCTTAATTTAATGTAAATTTTTATATATAACTAGTTCGTGTTTAATTTCTCAACAAAATCCCATGTTTTGTACAACTTAAAATCGGTCGGTAAATGAAATTGCATTATCAAAAAATATAGTAACCTTTAATTTTCTCGAAACAAAAGAAAAAGGACTTACACCACTTTCAAAATAAACGGTCCATATGTAGGTGTGTTCCGGCTGTTGCACTTGAGACCCAGTCCCTGCACAGGTTTAGCGTTTAACTGAGGTCACATCGTCACTTAACATCAGGTGAGATTGTAGCCATAACGCTAAAACTACGTACCTATAAAAATAAACGTAATTTTTTTTCTTTTCCGTTCACGCTAGCGATTGCAGAAAAAGACAAATTGGCTATGTATGTCTCTTGGCACATGGTCTCACTACCCAATTTTTTTTTCTATAATTACATTTTAATACAATATTTTGTATGGATTAAACAATGAATCTTCTTTCTGATAATAATCTACAATCTTGATAATAATGTTTCTTAAGTTTTTTTTTAAATATCAATACGACTGTATTGAAACTAAATTAATACATAAACACTCTAACTTCCAATCTCGCCAATTAACCATAAACATTGAAATAAAAGTGTATATTGTTGTTGTCAAATCAATATCTGCTAAAAATATCAGCCCTTTTCAGGTAAAATGTCGTAAGCACCAAAAATCTTAAAAATGTTTATATTGTCACGTAAAAAATGTATCTGTAAATCAGGAACGGTATTTTAGCCATTGTTTTAGTAGATCAATTTTAATAAAAGTTTTAATAAAAATGCAATTTTCGCTTACGCTGTTTTTCCTGAAAAGGCTCGATATAATAATTAAAATGTTGAATTTAGTTACAATTTACTGTATAATGCTGAGATTAGCAGTATTTTTATAATAACATTTCGTTAGTGAGGTAGTTATAATAGGTAAAGTGTAGAAATCTCCAAAAACATGCAGTATTGGCTTAGTGGTAGTGAGTTTGGATGCCATAATCCATAGTATGGTGGTAGGGCTATTTCTAATGCCCGCCTGGCTACGTACCACCCTCAAGTTTAAAACCACCCACTGAATACCTAAAGGTGTGTACCGGTAGTTGCACTTGAGAGCCAGTTCCTCCACAGGCTTAGCATGTCCACCATCTTGGACCATATCGTCGCTTAAAGTCAGGTGAGATTGTGGCTATAACGCTCAAGCTATAAACTATATAAAAGATATCTATCTGACAACGATGATATATCATTTTTTTACCAACCATAATGCGTGAAACTTCTTTAGGGGTTATATGTGAAATTAAAATATTTAAAAAATATCTTAATAAAATATTATAATACTTCCTTATACATTAATGATATTGATTTAATCGACAGTTTAATTAGTATCGATCGCTGGAAAACGTAAATGTCGTATCTCGTCAGAATTCGAATATGAGTTATAGGTATACTTCAGTTGAAGCGGAAAAAACTCCGAATCAAATGAATTCAGTCTCATTGTTCTGCGATGAATAAATTAAAAAAAAGAAATCAAAGCAGTCTAAAAACTAATAAACAAACAGTTGTTATTTTTGGATATCTAAATTTATTGTTTGATCTTAAATTACAACTTGTAAATGAAAACTGTTTACAGCGCAATAATAAACTAATACAATCGGATATACTGTGTACGTTGTTGACACGTCACGTGACCATGTCGATGACGACTTACATGAATTTACTCCCTATCCAAACCGCCCTATAGAAGTTTTCACTTCTGAAATTCTTTTTTTATAATATAAATAATCGTGCCCACATCTTCACGGGAAACTAAACATTATTTTGTTGCCCGTTTTTGTAACTTTTTTCAATACTGCTTGGCTCCTATTGCTGGTAGCGTGATGTTAAATAGCCTAAATCCTTCCTCGATGATTGCTCTATGAAATACAAAAATGGTTTTGGAAATCCGTCTGGTAGTTCCTAAGATTTGTTACTTTCAAACAGACATACTTCTCCGCTTTATATATATATATATTTTTTTGAATGTAGTTCTCTCCTGTAATAGTTCAATTTTACGAGATACGATAATTTTGCTGTATATCGTCGATATATTATATCAAATGCTTATTCTACATATGTATACATACACGTAGCCGTGACGGATGAATCTGACGCGCTTTTTCCATACTGTACTAAATAAATATCCTGCCGATGTGCCTAAAGAAATTTCACTAAAGACATAAATAATAAAAAGTACAGTGTAAACTCTATATAGCGCCGTTTAAGAGACTGATTATTTTATATCCGTTATTCAAAAGTGGTGTTAAATGGAAAGCAGATTGTATGGACAAATAGCTCCGTCCCGCGCCGTTTCATCAAAATTGGTCGAGCCGTTTCAGTTTAAAAAGTTTCGGGATAAAAAGTAGCCTGTGTTGTTATTGCATACCAAATTTCATAAAAATTGGTCCAGCCGTTTGTGCGTGACGAAGTAACAAACATACAAACTTTCGCCTATATAATATTACTAGTAGAAAGTTGGACAAAATAGGAATTTGTTTTTGAGAGTTTTACGTTAAAAAAATAGAGTTACGTTATATGGAGTTTACACTATCTATAGTATGCGCTTAAACTAAATTGTACCGTTGCCTTTAAAATTGTCATGTTACTTACAGACTGATATAATATATTGATATTTCATGAAATGGTTGTTTTATTTCTTTTTACCCAATAATATATTTATCATATTCAATTTGATAAAATAGAAATACGATGGTATTTAATTAAAACTAGATTAGATTTAGATTAAAAATCATGATGGTTAGGGCTTTTTTATTGCCCGCCTTGCTAGCTACCACCATCAAGTTGAAAATCTGCTGACAAATACCTATGGGTGTGTTCCGACAGTCGCACTCTTATCGCAGATCTTAGGCCACTTAACATCAGGTGAAATTGTGGTCATACCGCTAAACCTCAACTATTAAACAAAACTAGCGAAGCACCTCATCTGATCTTACAGGTAGGTACAATATTATGAACAAAATTATTACATTTTAAATACCTTGACAAAATACTTACAGACGTCATTTTAGAAGAATAAGAATTTTGATATTTTTTTTAAGTTATATTGAGTAACCTTTATTACCACTATTTACTATTAATTTGAACTTTTTAGTTAATAAAAAAAAACACTTCTTAAAATTCCAAGCCAACACCTTAAGAAATGTTCGTTTAGAGTAGGTTATTTGTATGTATTGATGTTTTATAAAATGAAAATGAGTACAAAAATATAATGTTTTCAACATTTTAATTAAATAAAAGAAGAAAAAACATTTGTGGTTAAAATAGTTTATTTATATTGACTGATGTTTTATATAATGAGTATAAAAATATAATAATAAACAATACACTGTGGTGATGAAATAGACCAGCAGAATAGCTATTTGGGTTACGTTCCATTTAGTTTGCAACGCTCACAACCAACCGCCTTTGTTTCCGTTCCACTAACTCTTGAAGCGATGATTGCTCAGTGGTAGTGCATACGGACTCAGTGTCAAAGGACGTGAGTTCGAACTCCCTACAATGAGGTTGAGCGTTCTGTGAAATAAAACATCGTGAGGAAACCATAGCATAGTGGTAGGGCTTTTCTAATGCCCTCCTGGCTAGCTACCACCCTCAAGTTGAAAATGTATCGCCAAATATGGGAGACATTAAGTGGTAGTGCATAAGGACTCAGTGTCAAAGGACGTGAGTTCGAACTCCCTACAATGAGGTTGAGCGTTCTGTGAAATAAAACATCGTGAGGAAACCATAGCATAGTGGTAGGGCTTTTCTAATGCCCTCCTGGCTAGCTACCACCCTCAAGTTTAAAATGTATCGCCAAATATGGGAGACATTAAGTGGTAGTGCGTACGGACTCGGTGTCAATAGACGTGAGTTTGAATCCGCCTACCGAGTCACCATTTGTTCAAGTTAGTATCATCTGCATTTAAAACAACATCTAACTTGGCTACATGGTGTAGATACCTTTGCCTTTTCCTTTCTTAATTGAAAGGCAAAAATTATACCAAAAAAATGTCATTAAATTGGCGTTAGTAAAAATAATGTCATTAATGGCATTTTCATCGCGTTCAATGTTTTCAACATTCTTAATGATAAATGGAACGTAGCTTTGGTAAGTTCCATTTTTTAATAAACTCAATTAGTAACTTTATTCGCTGAAATTTCATAGCAGTGATACCTAAATACTTGGAAAATGGTTTCTGATATAAGAGCTCAGGGAATATCGATTTAATACTTTCAAGGTTCAAAACCCAGTATATACATCAATTTTTTTACGATTGAATACATTTATTAATTTGAATTTGTAACGTTATCTAGAGTGACTAAGTAACTTTATTGGGTAAGATTTCATAGTAATGAAACCTAAATATTTAGAAAATGGCATATCCTTTTGATTCCTGACTTAAAGGAATTCCTATAGTTAAGGGTTTTGAAAGCTCAGTGGTAGTGTGTGCTTCAAGGGACGTGAGTTCGAATCCAACCACCTACAGCGAGCTTGAGCTTTCGGTGAAGGACATCATCTTGAAAAAACCACCTACCACCCTCAAGTTGAAAATCTATCAAATCGTCAATGACCATCAGGTTAGGATTGTGGTTATAACGCTAAACCTTTTTTACACTTTTTTATTAACTTCACCTGCATGTTTGTTTGTATGTTTGTAACCGACTCCTTTGGGCGCGATTTTGACCCACTTTAAACGGCCAGATTTCGTTCAAACTTTGTAGATTTATCGAGGACCGATGACAATACACTAATTTGATAAAATTATTCCATTTTTCAGTTTGCAAAATAAGATTTTTGTTAATTTATATAATTTTCATCTATAGTCGATAAGGCAAGAAAACTTAATTTTAAATTTTTATAATTTTTCTCTACAGTCGATAAGACAGAAATTGATATTTTAATTTCCAATCACTATCTTTAGCCGATGTCTCTAATTAATATAAAAAAAAATCGACTACTAAAAAGTATTTTAATTTTACAAAACAAATAATAGTTTTAAATAGAAAACACGTTTTTTATAGAAAACCAAACTAAAAAATAGAAAATAAATTAAAATTAAGGATAGTGTTAAAAATTTCAATAAATATAAATTATTAATAGTGTTAGTATTAAATATTAGTTTAAATAAAACTAAAAAACACGCTTTTTAGAGAAAACTGAACTAAAAAAATAGAAAATAATTTTTAATATAGTTGTTATTACGGAATGAATAGTAGATTAGAACAAATAATAGTTTAAAATAAAAAAACAAGCTATTATAAATAAAGCATACTAAAAATTAGAAAATAAATAATAGTTTAAAATAAAACACGCTTTTTATAGAAAACTGACTAAAAAAATTGAAAATAAGTTTTAATAAATTTAAATTAAGAATAGTGTTAAAAATTTCAATAAACATAAATTAGGAATAGTGTTAAAAATTTCAACAAATATAAATTAATAATATTGTAAATTAAAAAGAATGTATTTTATTTAATAAAAAAAACATGGGGTGCTCTTAAGATTATCAAATGATAATCACTCTACTCATATCTGTCGATAAAACATTTATAACTATTGGACACCATGCACCCCACGCTTTTTTTTTAAATAAAATACTTTTTTCTTATTTACACTATTATTATTTTATATTTGTTGAAATTTTTAACACTATTTTTAATTTATGTTTATTGAAATTTTTACTACTATTATTAATTTATGTTTATTGAAATGTTTAACACTATATTTAAATTATGTTTATTAAAAATTTTAACACTATTCTTAATTTAAATTTATTTCAAATATAATTAAGCTTTAGCGTTATGGCCATAATCTCATCTGACCTTAAGTGACGATACGGCCCAAGTTGGAAGACACGCTAAACCTAATTGGAAGGACTGTCTCTCAAATGCAACTGCCGGAACACACCGAAAGCTCAAATTGATTGTAGGTGGATTCGAACTCACGTTCCTTGACGCGGTGCCCGTAGACAGAGTACCAATTTAGCTATCATCACTTTAAAATTATATCTTCGCTATATGAATTTGTAACAGTATCCGTTGACAGTGGTGAAGGAAACACTGTGTAGAAACCTGACAACTTTTAAGTTTTATGTTCCAAAATATTATTAGAATTATGGAATTCATAAGTGTCTAGATTCACTAAAAAAGCATAGATTGGTGTGAAAATTAATTCCGTCACTTTTCTTCGTACAGAGGTCTTTTGCCCAACAGTGGTCTTTTATAGGGTAGGGTTATTTTCGAGTTTGAAATCCACAGGACTTCAAGAGCTGGTCTGCTGATTGAATTCGCGACTCCGATTCGAAATAAAACCACAAATTTTCTGTAGTTTATTTATACGCCCTCTACTTGTTGATTTTCCTCTAGTTTTGATGGTCTATGATCATTTACAAGTTAACAGTTGTTATGAACATGACTAAATTTGAAATCTGTAGGACATCCAATGCTTGTCTCTTATTTAGATTCTTGGCTTTCATTCGGAATAAAGTTACAAATTCTCTGTACTCCATGTGTAGTCTAATTATTTTTAAGATTTCCTCTGGTTTTGACGGTCTACGATCATTTACAAGATTAAAATACGTCAGAATTTGAAATCTGCAGGACACAGGATACCAAAGGTATTTGTTTAGGTTCGTAGCTTCAATTTGGAGCCTAAAACCTGTCTGAATTTTCTTTATAGTCCTCTCGAGGCTTCCATTTGTTTTTATGGTCGAAGATCATATACAGGCTTACAGATATTTAACGAGTATAAAACCAGTAGGATATCAAAGGCTGGGTTATTCTTTACATTTGGACCCTACAAATCCTCTGTACTCCATTTATAGGCCTCTTCTTCTTGAGCTTTCCTTTTGCTCTGATGGTCGAAAAGCTTCTTCTCGTACCCGTTGGAACGATCGACACCGTCCCACCGATACCCGGGACGGATATTAAACCGGTTCGGGGGAAAATTACCCCGGTACATCGGTTTCTCTGTGGAATAATCGAGGTGATTGATTCTTAACCCCCTTCTGCATCTATACCTTTTTGAAGTGAAACTTCTTTAGGCGCATGAGGGTAAAATTTTTACAGATGAAACGTCACGCCGGTATGCAACGGAAGTGTCGGAAAAGAGAGAGAGAGAGTGATCGAGACCGATTGAGAGAGAGTAAGACAGGGAAATTTAAATTAAAGTTAAAAATTAAATTATTAATTTAAAGTTAATTTAAAGTTTTAGATTTGTATAAATATAAACAAGATTTATAAATTAGTTCGCCAAAGAAGTTTCACTTCTGACATGTGTACTTTGTACGCACGCATGTTTTTTTATTATTTTTATAATCTCACTTGATCTTAAGTGACGATACGGCCCAAGTTGGTGGACACGCTAAACCTGTGAAGGAACTGGCTCACAAGTGCAGCTGCCGGAACACACCTATTGGTATTTGGCGGCAGGTTTACAACTTGAGGGTGGTAGCTAGCCAGGCTGGCATTAGAAAAAGCCCTATTTCCATGCTTTGGTTTCCTCACGATGTTTTCCTTCACCAAAAATCCAAGCCCGTTGTAGGTGGATTCGAACTCGTGTTCCTTGACGCGGAGGCCGTACATAACACTGAGCTATCACCTCTAATCTATCTATAAGATACATAGATGTATAGCAATACTGTATGTCGTTAGATAAACCTTCTGTATTATACTGCTTCCTGTTCAAATAGTTATTATTATTATTATTTCATCTTCACTAGCTTACACCCGCGGCTACACTCGCGTTAATATTGGTTTTCTCAAGCATCTTTCTGGTTATCGATCGATAGAGCAATAATAGCGATTATTTAAAGCGACGATAGCTCAGTGGTAGTATGTATGACTTTGCGTCAAGGGGCGTGAGTTCGAATCCACCTTGGACTTGAGCTTTCTGCGAAGGAAAACATCGTGAGGAAACCATACCATGGTGGTAGAACTTTTTCCAAAGACCGCGAAATATCTATAGGGTGTCGACCAGCTTGGACCACATCGTCACTTAACATCATGTGAGATTGTGGCCATACAATTAAATTTTAACTATAAAGAAGCCTTTATAGAATAATCAGGTTCAGTTTAACGGAAACAAAATCCGAGGAACTACTTCTTTTAATTATAAACACCTATCTCGATTATAATTATGAAGTTACTACCTTTTACCCGCGACTTTGTTCGCGTGAATTTTGTCTAACAAAACGGATGATGCAATAAAAAGTATCATACAATTGTTTTTTTTCTTTACCCAGCTTTCAATAAGTTTTTCGTCAGAAAAGTAACCTATCTCCATCCCCAGGGTCTCATCTATTTCTATACCAAAATTCATCACAATCGTTTCAGCGGTTTAGGCGTGGAAGCGTAACAAACAAACAAACAAACTTTAATACAATATAACTTAAAATATTTATATATATATATATATAATATTACTAGCTGTATCCGCGACTCTGATCGCGTGGAATTAAAATTTTATTTAATAATTTTCTTAAAAAAATGTTATATAACATATGTTACTCAGAGCTAATGTAGCATTTTAGTGGTAAAATAATTATTCAAATCAGTCCAATAGTTCTTGAGTTTATTCGTTGCTAGCAAAAATACTAATCTTTCCTCTTTATAATATTAGTATAGATAGTAAGGATAATGATTCAAATTACCTGGAGGAAGGTCTCCGCTCTCTCTTTTCTTCTCTCTCATGTACCGCAGCATGGGGTCACCGTCTCTCTCCACCTGTTTCAGTCTAGATTCTAGGTCCCGGTCGTCCCTGTGCCGGGCTAAGGGCTTGGCAGCTTCATGCATAAAGTCTTGAAGCCGAGCCTCTTGTGCTTCCAACTGTTTCACACTGTAAAAAAAATTTATATATATACGAGCTGACCCAACAGACATTGTCCTGTCTTAACTAATTGAATTGTAATTAATAAAATTAAAAAAAAAAAAAAAAAAATATATATATATATATATATATATATATATATATATATTGTAATGCTTTATGACAACTGACAGATATGTAAAAATAATATTGTCATTAAGTTGTTTCTATTTTCTAATATTCCGTTAAACTTCCTTAATTTTTTCTTTCATAAGAACCTTCTCCTGACAATAATTACCACAACGAAAAAAGAAATTGCGAAATTGTTACATCCGTTCACGCGTGATGCGATGACAAAGGGAAATAGAGATTCATTTTTATATTTAGATATATCCTTACTAATTTTATAAGTGCGAAAGTTTGTATGTACGGCTGTGTGGATGTTTGTCACTCTTTCACAAAAAAGCTACTGAATGAATTTTAATGAAACTTTACAAGAACATAATTAATGCATCATAATAACACATAGGGTATAAATTATCAAGACATTGTGTAAACTAAGCAAAATATAAAGATAAGTGTCAAGTAAGTAGGAAAAAATTCTATCATCGGTGAGCTATTCTGGAGTGCGTGTAGTGATATATAGTGAGTGTTTTGGAAATGTTTACCTAAATTATCGGATATAATGTAAGCAATATTGCCAAAATAGTGACACATAAATACAATAGAAATAGATTATTTATTTTTTAGTTCAACGCCAACGAAGTCGCGGGCGCAGCTAGTAATATTATACAGCGTAAAACTTTGCATGTTTGTTTGAGCGCGCATAAAATATAAGATTTAAAAAAATATTTTTATATTTGATAGAGCAATAAGACTTTAGGTTATTTAACATCATGCTACCACTAATAGGAGCAAAGTTATATAAAAAGAAGGAAACTTAATAGCATAAAAACACAAATATGTGTAAAGGTATTAATAAAATATATTTGGAAATTATTCAAAATAAACGTTCTTATAATTTTTTTAATAGTAACATGTTTAATATTATGGCCACAATCTCACCTGATGATAAGTGATGATGTGGCCTAAGATGTAGGACATGCTAAACCTGTGGAGAAACTGGCATTCAAGTACATCTGCCAGAAAACACCTATTGGTATATGGCGGTAGATTTTCACCTTGAAGGTGGTTGCTAGCCAATCGGACATTACAAAAAGTTATATTAATTATTTAATTAAAAAAATAAAAACACTTACCCTTTACTCCACTTTTTATACTTCTCATCCAATTCTTTTTGTTTTTCTGCCTTATCCCTCTTTTTTTGTCTCTCTTCCGATGTCTCTCTTTTACCTAAAATAAAATTGTATAATGACTTTCTCAGTATTGCAAATTAAATATATATTCTTCTAGATATTATAATTAAAATGTAATTAATTAAATTATAAACTTTGAACATTATCGGAGTTAATTGTCAAAAGACATAACGTCAAAAAGTTAATATATATTTTTTGATATTAGTTGGCAACATTCTACAATAATTTTATTTTAAATTAATTTATACAAAAATTTTAATTTACTACTTTTTACCGCAGCTCCGCTCGCGTTAATATTGGTTAAATGACAAGCAATTGTTCACTAAAGTTTGTAACATATCGGATGACGTATTAAACAATTTCCTTACAAATTTTACCCCTCTCTTAACCTCACTTCCTATAAGTTTTTTGTGAAAAAATGTAGTTCATCACTGTCTCCGTGGTCCCATCTATCTCTATAGCAAACTTCATCATAAACAATTCAGCGGTGAAAGCTTAACAAACAAACTATTTCTATTTATATATTCACTTTTGCATTTATAATATCAGTAAGGTTAAGAACGTAAAGTTAGAGTTTTTGGCAGGATCTTGATCTGTCATGTTGTGATTTTTATTTTTATTCATATACTTAGTTATTAACTCTGTTTTGTGTAATATAGACAGTGAGGTGAATTATAAATAATCATTTGAAACATGATATATTAGTTGCCACAAAAACTACCAAGAGAGAATCTACAAGTTGTTGAAGTTAGTTTCATCTGCCCAAAATGGTCAAATCTTAGCACTTGATAATGGCAGTAATAGCCTCTAAAGAGGACTGAGTTGCCAAGAATGAAAAAATAAGAAGAACGTAAGGATTATAAATATTTGTAACAAATATTGTATAGGTAAATATTATAAGATAAATATTAGCTTTCTTTGCTTTTTCTTATTCAATTTAGACCATATACTCACTTAAAATCAGGTAAGCTTATGGCCATTACGTTGAACCTTAAATATATATATATATATAAAAAAAATAGAACACAACTATGTCAAATTCCAGATCCTTCCATGACAGTAATCGTTACTAATAATATGAATGCGAAAGTAAGATTGTTTGTTACGCTTTTACATTTCACAATTAATTTTGGTGTAGAGATAGATGGGAACCTGGAGATGGTGATAGGCTATTATGTGATGCGGAAAAGCCTATTGGAAGTGGGGTAAAGAGAAGGATAAACTTTGTATAAAACTATTAATTGTGTCATCCGATTTGTTTGATAAAATCGAGCGAAGCTGCACGTAAAATCTAGTATTCTTATAAGATGATACAAAATGTTTGTTTCATATACCAATAAAAAATTGAAGTGAAATTTGAAACGATGGTAGCTCAGTGGTAGCGTATACGGACTGCCCGTCAAGAGATATGAGTTCAATTCCACCTATAATGAGCTCGAGCTGTCAGTGAAAGAAAACCATAGCATAGTGGTAGGGCTTTTTCTAATGCCCGTCTGGCTAATCTACCAACTTGAGCTGTATCATCCCTTAAGATCAGGTGAGATTATAAGGCTAACTAAAACCTTAACTATTAAAAAAAACGAATTATCTTTAAAACCATAAAATATTAGTTTACCTTTTCTAGAAACTACTTGAGCGTTTCTCCCAGACACTTCATCCGTCATTCTGCTAAACATTTCTTCTTCTTTCTTTCTGAAATCTTCATTCTCGTGCCTCAACTGCCTTGCGTCCTGTAACCCAGCTCTCTTTCCTTCTAAAGTCTTTGCCATCTTTTTATTCGAAGGTGGTGGACTGTCACTGCTCTGTCTATTACTGGCATTTCTTTCTGGTATACCAGTCTCCTTTCTTTTCCGTGGCGGAGAGCAATCAGAATCACTTTTGTTTTTCCTCATTCTAATTGTAGAGTCCTTTCTAGATGTCCTATGTGGGGATGAAGATCTATGTTCTCCATTATGCTTTCTTGGAGGTGACAAGTCAGAATCATATTCTTTTTTTCTATGGGAATTCTTGTTGGATTTTCTAGGAGGTGACACATCAGAATCAAAGTTTTTGTAGTTATGGGAATTCCTGTTTGATTTTCTAGGAGGTGACACGTCAGAATCGAAGTTTTTGTGGTTATGGGAATTCCTGTTTGATTTTCTAGGAGGTGACACGTCAGAATCGAAGTTTTTGTGGTTATGGGAATTCCTGTTTGATTTCCTAGGAGGTGACAAGTCAGAATCAAAGTTTTTGTCATTATGGGAATTCCTGTTTGATTTTCTAGGAGGTGACACGTCAGAATCAAAGTTTTTGTCATTAGGGGAATTCTTTTTTGATTTTCTAGCAGCTGACAGGTGTGAATCAAAGTTTTTCTCATTATGGGAATGCTTTTTTAATTTTCTAGGAGGCGACACGTCAGAATCAAACTTTTTATCGTTATGAGAATTCCTTTTCAATTTTCTATGAGGTGACACATCAGAATCAAAGCTTTTATCATTATAGGAACTCCTTTTTGATTTTCTAGGAGGTGATAGATCAGAATCAAAGTTATTATAATTATAGGATTTTCTTTCTGGGGAATGTCCTCGACTGCTTGAAGGTTTTGATTTCTCACTCCTATCAGGAGATCTATCATTAGATTTTTCAAAATCACCCCACCTACTCGGCTTTCTTACTCTTTCTTTTTGTTTATTGTCTTGTTTTCTCTGAGGTGAGTGATCTGAATCATATTTTTTTTGTTCTTTATGTTTGTTTTTTGGAGATTCTGGTCTTCTGGGTGGACTAACATCATTGTCATTATTTCTGTTAGAACTTTTTGTTTTCTTATTATCACTATGTTTCCGTGGAGGTGATAAATCAGAGTCACGATGTTTTTCATCCTCAGAATCACTGTACATTTTACCGAATATTAATTCATTTTCTTTTTCAGTTTGTTTAACATCATTCTGTATTTCTTCTATTTGCAATTTACTACTGAATCCATCATCCTGTAAATCACAATTATTATTACTAGTGTATACTAATATTTATACCACATAAACTTGAGATTACTGTTTTTGTAAATATCCTGTAGAAACTAATAAGGAATAACCCCATATGTAAAGTTAGATACAGTTTAGTCTACAATGCTGTTAAAATTGCAAAGGTATGGTTATTTAAACAACTATTTTTCTGTCTTTTACATTGAGACACTACATTTACATGCAGACCAAGCATGATAGTAATTCAATTTCTAGTGGAGGACTGGTTATCAAGTTCTGAAATTGCAAAAAAGGCTTTTAATAAATTATTCTCGACTTATGCATCTTAGTTTATCAAACATTAATCTCATATATATATAGTTATGATTTCCTTCAATAAAAGGGTTAAATGAACAATGAAAGTCAGATGATATTGTGGTCAAACATTACAAACAACATTACTTGATATATCCATCTGTATACACAGCTCTTCATAACAAGCAACTAACATGTATTTGTTAACAACTAAGCTTTAAAGGAAAAGATTGTTTGAAGATAGTCTTAATTAAAGGCTTGAGTTATATGCACTAAAACCTTCCTCTTTATATATCTTCTACCACAAGATAAGAAAAAGGATGTGAAATTAAAAAGGAACTCTCCATTGATATGACTAACTAAAATTATTGTAAGTGTGGAATCTGGTATATTATAATAATTCCCTACTGTAGCAGTAGCCAGCATTTTTCAAAGCAAGTTAGCAATAAAAAAGTTACAGCATGGTTGTTTTTGCAGCATGATTTTTTTTTTCGACAATTGATCAAATATATTATATTATTTTTTTGCAAATTGCAATTACTCTTCAGAGAGTAGCAACAATTTTTTGTATATTTGCAATATACTCAAATATACTAAAATATGTTAAACAATAAAATGATTTTTACTTACTTTACAATTATTTTCACATGGTTAAGAAAAGTTCGAAAAAAATTAAATATATTATTTTAGAAATCTTGCTGCTGTCACATCACAGATCAACCATGTGCGCACTAATAACTATTAACATGTGGTTGGCCACTTCTACCATACTGTAATATTCAATATAACAGGTAATATACCAACTTGATTTATAACTTTCCACTTTGTGCTTGTCTTGAACTGTTCTCGTTTCTTGACATCCTCAGGTCTTTCATCAATAATTCCAGCTATTTGTGGAGCATCCTCACCCATATCAAGGATATCTAGTTCATCACCATCAAGAGGTCGAAGCTTTGTTAAATCGATATCATCATCTATTATTTTGAATCTGGAATACATTTAGATGTTTAATTAACTAGCAACATTTATATTAAGCAGTTTATCTGTAAAAATAGTTTATTTGCTGAACATTATTTTTTGTAATGGTAATTTCTTTTTAGTGAAATTTTTTAATCTATTCAGACACTTTACTAAGGTACAGAAATAATCAATGAAGTAACACTGTGGTGTGCGGGGGGACGTGCGCATGCGCATACATGTCATAAGTACAAGTTCCTTAAGTGAAAATTGTGGTGGTGGTTTTGAAGCCATGATAGTTCAGTGATAGTGTGTACGATTTTGCATCAAGGGACATGAGTTCCAAGCTACCTACAATGAGCTCGAGCTTTTAGTAAAGGAAAACCATAGCATGGTAGTAGAGCTTTTTCTAATATCTGCCTGCCTAGCAACCACCCTGAAGTTGCAATCTGTCACTAAATACCAATAACTGTGTTCCGGTAGCTGCATTTGAGACCCAGTTCCTGCACAGGTTTAGCGTGTCTACCAACTTGTACCATATTATCACTTAAGATCAGGTGAGATTATGGCCATAATGAACCTTAAGTATGTTAAAAATATGAATATATTGAATTTAACCAGAAACTTAATGGTTGCACAGAACTAATTTTTATTATATACTTTTAGGACTGTAGTCACAATCTCATCTGATATTAAGTGATGATGTGGCCCATATTGGTGGACCATGCTAAGCCTAGTGAAGGGACAGGCTCTGAAGTACAACTGCCACAACAGATCTAGATTTGTGGCAGATTTTCATCTGCATAGTGGTACCAGCCGGGCAAGTATTAGAAAACAGCCCTACCACCATGTTATGGTTTTATCACAGTGTTTTCCTTCACTAAAAGCTTAAATATATTGTAGTTGGATTATAATTCACTTCCCTTGAAGTTGCATAGTAATTTTTGTTTGTTCATGGAATAGTGAGCAAACGAGCAAGTGTGTCACCTGATGGTAAGTGATAATCACTACCCATGGACACCTACAACACCAGAGTAATTACAGGCACATTGCCGGCCTTTAAAGGAGGGATTGGCTCTCAAGTGTAAATACCAGAACACACCTAACAGTATCCGGCAGCAGATTTTCACCTTCAGAGTGGTAGTTAACCAGGCGGGTGTTCGAAAAACCATGCTATGCCTCTTTACAATGTTTTAGTCCACCAGAAGCTCAAGATCATTGTAGGTGGTTGGATTCGAACTCACGTCCCATGACGCGGAATTCCTCCATGCTCCCACTGGGCTATCATTACATAAAAAATTACAAACTAGGCACTATTCAGTTGATTTAATACATTGATCATAGGCCTTTAGTAAGCCTGAATCTGATCACACAGGAGGATATCATCCATAACCACTGTCTCCAGTAGGGAGTAAGATAAATAAATAATATACCAAATATATTTTGCAATCAAGCATTCTTAACCTATATTGTTTTATCTTATAGTAACTTTAGTATTGAAAATTCTATATTGTAATAACCTAATATCATATTTACAATATGCAATCATGTATATACACTGCCTCTTGGTGTATCAGAATTTAATGTATAGTTTCTACAATGGAATCTATAATTCTTTACATTAGGTAACAAATGATATAGGTATGATTTATAAAACTACTGCCGCCTGAGTAATTGACTCAATTTAAACCTAAATAAACTTTAATAAATACTATAAAATAGATACTACAACAACTTTAATACATTTCACGACTAAGTAAAAAAATCAATGATAAAAATCGAAATACAAGCAAAAATACATTGAATATTTCATTGTACTAACCCACTACCTTTTACAGGTTTTTTCTTCTTTTTCTTTTTATTATCGGAAGAACCAGATAAATATTTCTGTAAATATGCTTTTTGATTAATTGCAGAGGACATTTTCAATAATATAATAACTATACGGACTTAATGTTTTCTTAGTAGGTATCCGTATCTTACTCACAGATTAATAATACTAATCTTACTCGTTGACACTTGTATTCGATTTGTCATATTTAAGAACAAGGCAAAGGTTTTAATACCATACAGCTAAATCGACATTATTTTGTAATTAAGTTTCAATAATGTAGTGATTTTAAAATTAAAGTTGTTTAGAGAGGTTGCTGGCATGAAATATATTCTGTCCGTAATTATTATTTACAATTTAATTCTCTTATGTACAATAGTCCAACTACATAATGTAAAATATCACCAATATAGTCTGGCACACTAACGGTGGTCCTCAGATAAATTCAAATATTTATATATAGCAATATTCAATAATTAGTTACAAGTTTTATGTTAGTAGTATATGTTAGTGGATTATTCGTGTTTTTATACATTATTTGGTTACTAAAACGAATAAAATATAGGCTATATGAGTCTTTTTATATTTGTATTTACTGTAACCTTAGTTATTTGTTCTTTTTTTAGTTAGTTATTTGTTACTTTTGTTAGTTATTTGAATTATGAAATTGTGTGTGGTTGGTTCTCCACAAATCATTTGAATTCTGAATTTATTTGTATAATAGTTATGGAAGATACAGTTTAAGTAATTCCCTAAGATTAGAAATAAATGACTGATCACGTTATATCAGTTGCAAACACGTATAAAACAAGAGATAAAATATCTGAAAGGGAATTGGATGATTTTATAATAAGTATAGGTGAAAGTGAAAGTAGTGTATCACATTATTCTGAGATTGAATTTTTAGATTCCGATCTTCATGACGATTCTAAAAATATAATGTTTTTATTTAACACAGCATTTTATTGTATCAGATAGATTATTAATACGTTGTACTTAATACATACATAAATTGATTAATACATTTTATATAGAATTACATTAAATTTTAATAGCGCTATTTCCAATTTCTTGGAATAACTAAAAAAAAATTAAATATTCAATTTTTTTTTCGGTGGCATATATTATTTAACTTTTAGCAGATTTAATGTAACTATCACTTGACAATGGTCAGGTCATGCTGGTCTTTGGAAAACCGCAATTTTATGAGGCTGAAGTTCGTTTTTTGGGAAAATATCGATTGTGTGACATAACTCGTATTGTCTTATATGAGAGAGCGAAGAAATTATACTGAATTTAAAGATATATGAATTGCTTTTGGAACGAAGAGATGTAATTAAATTGTTGCAAATTTTTTCTACTAGAGAACATTTTGCATTTTTGAACAGTTATACCAAGAATAGATACATTTAAACAGAAAGATCAACATCTTTCTATCTGATTTTTTTTGTAGTTTATAAATTTGAGCAAAGTAGAATGATGAAGTTCTTATGTCTTTCATGATTCTCTTGAGGGGTCACGACGTCGCGGTCCGGGTTGAGGTCTAGATGAAATATTTAGTGTTCAGAGACACGGCGGTTAAAGAAAGCGAGAAGGGAGCCTTCAACTTCCATGGAGGTTTTTTTATAAGTAACATCTATAGGTATTTGGCGGCAGGAGTTATGGAGTTCAAGCTAGGAGGAGGTGGGTGATACGGTTCTAACTCTCGTCGTCCCAGCAAGGTAATATATGGCGGTGGGATTATAGTGCGTTTTCCCGTGCATGTCCCATATGACCCTCTTCGTCCCCCCGGGTTCGGCTGGTATGCGTAAATGTATATAATTAAAAAAAAGGGAACATATATTTTTTATAATTACTTCTCAAACAAAATTTGCCACATTGTCCATACTTTTCTTTCTAAATAAAACACTTTAACCAAATATGTTAGTTATTTATTAATACAATTTTATTACACGCTATTAAAAGAATACAATTTAGACTATTCCTCTAATTATTGACGACCGATTTTACGTGGTAGTTAGGGTTCTTCTGAAATAAGAGTTTTATTGAAACATTAGCATTTATAACAAAATACACAATAAAATTTAAGTAACACCCAAATAAGCTACTTATCGTTGTTGTTTTCATTCGTGCCAAGATGTCAACGACCCAATACTTCATTCTACTCGAGTTGTGCTCGTAACAGAAGCAAGTGCAACGGAATATACCGCGGCGTGAGCGTTATGAATGCTACGTAGCCATGTATTATTATACATTATTTAATCTATATTATTTAATATTATAAAGCGCAAAAATTCGGATGTGCTAATCTTAGCAAGTAAGTACCTGTCGGATTTCAAAAAACTTTTGTACATTCGATCGAGGAACCATTGAGGAAGGTGCTCATGTCAGTGACTCTTACATGAGACATCATACATTTTGTGTAATCTTTTAGAATTGTTGAAAGACAACTTGGCTAGGAGCACTGACCACCAAATGCACATACCCAAGTAATTTATTATAAACTTACCATTCTTTACACTCGAAAGTTCTTTGGAAGTGGATCTGAAATTAAATTACACAATTTACGATCAAATTGCGAATACAGTGTGAGTATATAAACTAATTTGTTTTTATTTTATTTAAATATTTTAAATAAAAAAATATAATACAATTCCAAAGTACATGGAATAATTATTATTTATAGCAATATATAGAAAACAAGTGTAAAGCTAAAGACTGTGTAAGCTCTTAAAGGAATCTTTACCAATGTAATTCCTACTAACCCCAAACACTGCTAAGGCGTCCAGACGCCATTTTGAAGCAACAGGTACGCGTATCTTGTTTTGAATAAGCATGTTTGAGGTTAAAAGTTCTTTAGGCACGTTAGGCACTTTTAGCCTAGAAAAAAGTACTAAACTTGTGTTACAATCATACTCATTATATGTGTATGTGTTTAGATAAGAAGTTTCTATTACTGATATGCAGTCTACCTTATAGGACTGACAGTTTTTATTGTTGTTTTTCTTTTATAACTTGTTTTCTTCGCTATTTTTATTGCTGTTTTTGTATTTGTAATATTTTGGTTCAAATAACAAGCAAATGGTTAAAACTGTGCTCGTAATATTTTTATTGAAGTGGGTATTTATTTTGTAAATAAGAAAGAACACGCGTACTTTAAGGCACAAATTCAAAATATTATTCGATTTTAGAACAATACATCTGACACTAGGGAGGATGTAGTTATTTGGAAACGAATTGTAATATAAATTTTATTGAGTGCTACGACGATATAAAAAAAACAGTGACAAAATTAAGATACATGATAAAAGAAATGACAACGGCTACTGGCTGTCAAATTAAAACGACAACTAACGGACGAGGGATACAGAATTTTTCGGAAAAAATAGTGGTATCAACATTATGAAAAAATATTAAGTTTGCAAAAGAAAATGCTCATTATGCGTAAAATTACGGCAGCTACTAAATAAGTTTTAGACTACCTACAAAAAAAAGTGAACAGACATTAAGTCAAATAATAAATAGAAAACGATCCATAGATATGTGATAGTACCTATATGTATTTTTTTTGTATTATGCAAATTTATTTTCCTTCATAAGCTATCCCTTTAATTCACAATTTAAATAAAAACAAATCTTTTCTTGTTGGTAAAGTATAGAATTAATTTTAAAGCAGACATTGGCACACATTACGTCTTAAAATCAATTATTAAACTATTCATTTTTTACATAGGTATAAAAAGCAGAATTAAAATATTTACATGATTTTTAAAACTGCAAAAAAGAAAATAGTTATTTTTTATCAGTTCTGTAAGTTAAATACTAACTCAATTAACTGTACGTGATGATAACCGCAGTGCGATATAAAGATTAATTGTCCCCAAGTCCCTACAGAGAGATTTCCAAACGGAGGTAAACAAGCAAATTTATTAATATGTTAAAACTCACCTGATCTGGATTTCCAGCGAAACTACTAGCACGGTTAACTCCGAATGTATTCATGAATGCGTTAGAATCCTGTAAAATTAAATTATCATTATCACTAATTTATTTGGAGAGTAACTTATTTCTGTATTGATTGACATTTTGTTTAAGGGGGTCTAAATTCTGAAATGATCTTCTGCTTTTGGCGAAGTTTAGCTACCACCCTCATGTTGAAAATCTGCCCCCAAATACTTATAGATGTGTTCCAGTAGATACATTTTAGTGCAAGTCCTTCAATTAGACTTAGCGTGCCCACCATTTTCGCCATTAACATCAGGTGACATTGTAGCTATAACGCTTATGCCTTAATTATAAAATTATTGTGCCTAAAATTACATTTCTGCTTTAGCATAGTAGCATTGCTTGATCAATTTCAATATATATATTTTTTAATCTTTCACGGTAAGTGTATTTTTTACAAACTTTTAACGATGATATCCTAGCTAAGTTAAATGCGGCTCGTTTTAAACCGCATATATTAAAAACATTTTCAAGCACATCTAACTTAAAAGCATATAAGTTTAAGTTTTTCATAAACCCTATAATCAAGTAAAACTAAGTTTGAGACTCACCCGATTTACATTACCGGCAAAGTCAAAATCAGCGCGGTTGTAACCGTATCGATTCATGAACGCATCAGAGTTCTGTGAGATTAAATTGTCATTACAATTAATTTGAAAGGAAAATTACTTATTTCTAAATATATAGAAGATTTTGAAGGAACCGATGGAAAATAGTATGGTGTAAAAGAGGGTATTATAGTTATAGCATAATGTGTAGCGGATGATGAATAAGATCAATAACATGGGTTTTGTCTGGGTCAACATATGTAAGTAATCTTTTGAGGTAACCATATTTTTACAAACATTTTAACAATATCATCTAAGCTAATTTATATTTAGTTCATTTAAGATCGTTTCTTTTCAAAATATTTTCAAGCGCTCTAGCAGAAAGTTCAATGGATCTTACAGGGAGATTTCCACAAACACCTTAATCAAGTTCATCTAACGATTTGTTGTTTAAGACTCACCCGATCTTGATTACCCGCGAAACTGTTAGCGCGATTGTATCCGAAACGATTCATGAACGCATCGGAGTTCTGTGGAATTAAATTATCATTACTATTAATTTATCAAAAGAGTAACTTATTCCTATATTAATTGATTAGCTGAGCACAGGACTTTGCGTGAAACTAAAAAATATTTAATGATTTTTGCTTGTTAATCAAGAATTTTAGAAAGCCGCCCGGGTGTTTTATGATGAGCGAGTTCAAACAAACTTTTACACTTTGCAATATTAATATACTTTGAAATAGGCAATAAAATAGTGCAATATCGGGCAACTAGCATTTTCTATTTTAGTATAGTTTACAACTGGCGACATAGTTTGGTAAATTTAAATACTTTCACTAAATATTTATAGGTTAACGTATTTTCACACACAGTCGAACGATGATATCATAGCTTATTTAAATTCGGTTTGTTTACATTCAATACATTCTTCAGCGCTTTAATATAAAGACCAATTAGGCTTATACAGAGATTTTAACAAACGGGATCATATCTTGTTTAAAATCAAGAAAAACTAGTGATTTGTTGATTGAGACTTACCCAGTCTAGATTACCGGCGAAACTATGAGCACGATTGTATCCAAAGCGATTCGTGAACGCATCAGAGTTCTATGAAATTAAATTGTCATTATAATTAATTGACTAGAAGAATAACTTATCCTTATATTCATTGAAGATTCTGAATTAGGTGATAGAACATAGTGCAATGTAGAGCTAGCGGTATTACTCTAGTATAGTTTGTAACAAGTAATGACCAAGATCTTTTACAGGTGCTTTGTTTGCTACAAAACACGGTCAATTCAATTGCTTCCTTTTAAAGACACTGTCAAGCGCTTTACTGTATAGGTTATGTTACAAGGTGATTCCTATAATTGCGGTGACTGCAAATTCGCTATACGCTGTATACATCAGCTGAGACTCTATGAGGTACGATCACAAGCTCTATGTACTTGTCCTGGTGTTTTAATGCGGATCACGCATCAATACGCATTTCTGTCTAAGCCTTGGTTACCCCTCTTTAGTGCAAAAAAGTATCTTGGTGATACTGGAGTTGTTTTATTTTTTATTATTGACGTTGCCTTAATATTTCTTCATATATGTCATGTGATTTTAAGTAATACAACGTTTTTTTTTTATTCTCGTACTAGCTTACCTGCATGAAGTTATTATTTCTATTGGCCTGTCTCTGTAAAGAAAAAAAAGTTAAAGCAACAAACTCTTTATGGTACGGACAGAAAAATAGACCTAATTTGCTAAAACTCCGGCGCAGCGGGATTGGTTGATATAAACCTACAACAAATAAGCCAGTAGGAATTATTTTATAACAATCGTATGATTATTTGGATTTTTTCATAAGGGGCATCCATGAACTACGTGAGGCATTTAAGAGGGTAGGTCGAGCCAGATCTCACCCAATTTCACGAAAAAGAGAGGGTGGTCTCGGCAAATATCCCTTTTTCCTGGTTAAATTATGTAAAATTATTCTAGTCTTAAATAAAAAATAAATAAGCTAATTGTTTTTTAAATAAATTTGATGTCATCAAGCACAGATTATCGTGCGTATTTCTCCATGAATTTGCAGAAATAAATATGGATAATGTAAAGAAATTTGGGAACAACTACTTTGCAGTGTGCTGATCGGTGCTGATTGACATTTTGCGCTAAATTATTTGTTTGCATACACTCAGTTTTTGTGACACTTTATTATCGCTACAAAACACTGTGCCGGTACAGGGTTTACTATAGCTATAATATATATCATCGAGCTGTACAGATTATAAAAGAAACAAAAGATTAAACATATTTGACAGTTGTTTAATACTGTTCGTGTTAAGTAATTCTCTCTATTACACTAACATTATAGAGACGAAAGTTTGTAAGCGTCTTTGTACTTTTGTTACTTCTTGACGTTAAATTAGAAATTCTATACTACTATATAGCGCTAGTACTAGGACAAATAGTTATATACTACAAAACTATAAGTATATACTATAATAGTACGGAAATTCGACATCGACATCTGTCCAAAATTTACGACATCTGATATCATCATCAGACTGAATGCGTTGGCAAATATGAAACAGTTGTAAACTAGTAGAAATGAGAATGTTACAAGTGTAGTGATATGCTTAAATTTATTTTATTTTTTGGTTTTATTTAATTTTAAGTCATATACAAAGGACGTGTATGTATATCCTGAAGAAATAAAATATTATTTTCATTAAAAATAGCCAGTTTGAAAAATCTAATATGAGACTAGGGAGAGGGATGGGTTCGAATAAAATTTTACGATTTCTGTGCGAAGGGGTTGAAAATCACTAAAATTATTTCACGTAATTAACGGGAGCCGCCTAAGACTGGATTGTATAATGCTTTTTCTGCAGATAAAATAAAATAAATGTAAAAGGGCCTCTATATATGTAGTTATTTTTTATGTCACCTGATGGTAAGTGATCACCGCCGCCCATGGACACCCTCAACACCAGGGGAATCGCAGGTGCGTTACCGGCCTTTATTTTGGAGGTACTGGCTCTCAATTGCAACTGCCGGAATACACCTGTAGATATTTAGCGGTAGATTTTCAACTTGAAACCACCACTCTAATTGATTTATTTATTTTTATACTTATTGTTATCTTCGATATAACCGTACCAATTGTTCTTTGGCACCGTCTTGATCTTCAACCTGTGAAAAAAAAAATGGGTTGCAGTACAATTACATAAGTAAAACAGATTGTATATAGATCTTTCTGTTTACGAATAACATTTCTTTCTAGCAGACCTGGTAAGCATTCTGCTATAGTTTTTATTCGAAAAAAAAAAAATCTATTTGCTGACAGTGAATATTAAAGATTATACTTTTTATATCCAATTTGAAAAAACAAAAGTTGATTGTCGACAATAGCTCAATATACTGCAGATAAAGCAAGGCGCCATCCAGTTAATCCCAATAAGTAAAGAACTAAATCATCAACATTTTATGTATGAACTCTATTTATAAAAATTGAACATAAACCATCATCCTATGAATTAAGAAGTTCGTATTATTAATTTTATTTCTTGGATAACGGATAAGTTTTGTGACTTGGAACAATAACGAAAAATACATAATAGTTAAAAAAAAACTAAAAAACACGCTTTTATAGAAAACCAAACCAAAACATAGAATACAAATTTGAATTAAGAATAGTGTAACAAAGGTGAATATATATAAATAAAAATGGTGGAAATAAGAAAAAAAAATATTTAAAAAAAAGCCTGGGCGCATGGTGTCACTAGTTATAACAATTTTATTGACAGTGATGAGTAGAAGGATTTTCATTTCAATAATATCTTAAAAAGCAAAGAACGCTTTTTAAAAAATAACATACTTTTTTTTTGTTTATATACACAATTCTTAATTTATTATAACTTATTTTCTATTTTTTAGTTTGGTCTTCAATAAAAGCGTGTTTTTTTAAACTATTATTTATTTTCTACTTTTTAGTTTAGTTTATTTAAAAAAGCGTAGTTTTTTAGTTTATTTTAACTATTATTTTTATCAGAGCAAATTTAAACGGTAGCTCAATCATTATTCATTATAATAGCGAACAAGGCTCTTTCCTCCAAAATTGTAAATATAAATTCTTGCTTATTTTGTTGAATGAAAATTCTCTTTATTATTCGAAAACTTTGTTAATATTAGATATATCGGTTAAAGATAATGATTCAAAATTATATTTAACGGACACCGTGTCGATAACGTAAGTTCGAATCCTTGCAATGAGTCTGAACTTTCGATGAAGAAAAACATCTTAATCATCAATCAATCAACGTAAGCATGGTGGTAGGGTATTTTCTAATGCTCTTTTGGCTAGTCAGCATCTTCAAGTTGAAAATTTACCGTCAAATACCTATTGGTGTATTCTGGGAGTTGCACTTGTGAGCCAGTCACTCCACTAGGCTTTATGTGTCCGTCACCTTCAGCCACATTGTAATTTATGAAAATGAAATAAGGTACTAACCGTCCTCTGGTCAGGTTTGACACTCTCGTTGCGTTCTGTTCCCTCGCGTGTTTCAGAACTGTGTTTATCTTCAAAGGACCGATCATCGCGCGATCTATGACTGATCTAGATAAAAAAGAATATTGTCAAATCACAGCTATTGGAAGCTCTGCGCACATTAGGATAGTGGAGCCCTATGTCTTTGACAAAGCACTATTTTTTAGTATAAACATAGAAAGTAGATACACGATTTTCTAGTTTTATTTTGATTTCTTTACAGTCACAATAAATGAATAGATAGTACAATATAATCTAGACTATATATATATATATATATATATATATATATATATAAATCTACAACTACAACTGAAAATTCAATTGAGAGTATCAACAAACAGCAATTGACAGTTACAATCGAACACTGATCTCTTGGTCCCAGTGTAGAGCTTGCGTCGGTGCACCACGAGGTATGTATCGTATTAATATTTACTAATATTATAAAGAGGAAATATTTGTATTTTTGTTTGTAACGAATAAACTCAAAAACTATTGGAACGATTTCACAAATTATTTCACCAATACAATAGGTACTATATTATCCCTAAATAACGTAGGCTATAAATTAGGTAAATATTTTTCTGTTCCATGCGAACGAAGTCACAGGCATAGCTAGTATATTTTATATATGTTCTGACAACCTGTCCCTACTTTGCAACAGATAGCAGTGCATATCAAGCTTTTTCATTCCTAATTACAAAGTATTTATGATATCATAAAAAAATATGACTTATTGTTCATAATTATCCACTGACCTATTAATATAGTGGCTATCAACACACTGCTTCTAATTTACAAATAAAAAAAATTATTAAAAGTTTATGGCGTTTACGATATCTTTCCTGGCAAGAGTCTCAATAAATTTAAAAATAATTAAATTTATAAAGATATGTAAACAATTGCCTCGGAAATTATAAACGCGTGTTTGTTTGTTACGTTTTCAGGTCCAAATCGCTAAATCGATTATAACGATTTTTAGTATAGAGGTAGATGGGAACCTGGAGACGGTGATAGACTACTTTTTTATCGCGAAAATCTTGGTGATTGTTGGTTATTTGTATAAAACTGATTATTGAGTTTTCCCGATTTGTTTGACAAAATCAATATTAACGCGAGCGAACCCGCATGTAAAAACTAGTAATGTAATATATCCACTTACGTTGTCGTTATCATTGTCATCAACTAGCTGTACAGATGATAAAACAAATCAAGATTAACATATTTAATAGTCATTGATTACTGCTCGCATCGAGTGATCCTTTCTATTCTACTAATATTATAAAGGCGAAAGTTTGTGTTTTTTTATAGTAAGGTTTACCACTACTGAGCTGTCATCGCTTCAAAAGTTAGTATGTTTGTTACTTCTTGATACTAAAAGCTGGCGAAATTATTGAAAAACAGGCTACACAAGTCATAGTTATCATTATCAAAGTTTTCCATCAGTACAATTAAAACTGTGATAAAACTACCCAACTTCAATATTTCTCCGAAACTCAATATGCATAAGACCACAAAGTAATACCTTTTATTTTTGACCATAAAGTCAAAGTAAGGCAATCTACTTTTTTTTATATAAAAGAGTACATACTCGCTGATAGTAAGCCCTTAAAGAAACCTATGGATGCTCTTTACATTAGAGAGGTCACTAATGCCGTTACGAACTTTAATTTTTCTATCCATAGTACTACGAAATACAACGCCAGTATGTTTGTATGCAATTATTTTTATTTTTTATAGTTAAAGTTTAGCGTTTGGGTCATAATGTTACATGATTTCAAGTAATGATATGACCCAAGGTGGTGGGCACGCTAAGCCTAGTGGAAGCACTGGATTTCAAGTGCAACAGCCAGAACCCACCTATTGGTCTTTGGCGGCAGATTTTCAAATTATGTATCATTTATATTAATAACATACGATATAGAATACAAATTTGGACCGTTATATATTATTACGAATTTTGTATAATTACTTACTTCTAGTTTCAGCTTCTGTAATCTTCTCTTGGAATCCTGTGTAAATAAGAATAATATAGTGAGTGTATGATCTATATTTAACATCACCCATCAATAACGTAGGATGAGTGTTTTGTAACGTCATGTTAAGGTTAGTGATTTTTGAATGTAGCATTTGTAGGCAGTCGCTTGAACGTATTCAACTGAAATTAATTGATATTTAACGGAAATCTGTTTTACCTAGAGTTGATCCGAGTCGTCGAAATGCGTGGAAAATGAAATAAAATCACGTGAAAGGCGATTTCATCACGTTGACCGACGCTTTATTTAACTACAATTGTTCAAATAACAAGTTTGTTTTTAGTTATATCTCGAAACATGTTACTCGGTGTTCGGCAAAGCATAAAATTTACCTATCTACCCTAAATAAAAACACTGCTAACACATTTTTAATAAACTTGTTACTAACTACTTACTAAAAATGCGCGGGGCAGTCATTATTTTTTTTAGCCAAGACCCGTATTAAAGTAGATAGATAGATATAAGCCAACATCTCCATTTGGCTTAACGTATCCATCATTTTAGGCTACCTGGTTCCTTAACATCAGATAGCATTAATCTACCAGTCAGATAATTTTTATTATTATTATTTTTTTGTGGTGAAAGATACCCCGTTAAATTACGAGAGTCAAATCAAATTATTTATTATATACTTTAACTTAATGCCACCTTCGTATGTAATTTTTTTTGTAGTATCGCATTTAAAGACTTTTTGTAATCTGAATGATTACATTGTAATTATATGTAAGAATTAACAATATATATTTTTTTATATTTATGTGCTCATTTTGTTGGTATGCTAAACAAACAAAATTAATAATTCAATCAATAAAATCAAAAATCTTTATTAAATTAAGGCCCATAGCGGGCACTTATGAATGTCAAAACTACCACTTGTAGTACCAACTAGAGTGGCTTTTGGAAACTAATCTGGTGATGAGTACTGCCAAATACCCACAAAAAACACCACGGTGTCTCACAGACCCCGTGTTGCCAAAGACAAGAAATAGTTTTTAAACTTATTCTAGGTGTTCGCTAAAGTATGGGTGAACTTTATAAGCATATGAAATAAGGTACTAACCGCCCTCTGGTCAGGTTTGGCATGCCGGTTCCAATCTGTTTTTTCGCGTCGTTCAGAACTGTGCCTGTCTTTAAATGACCGATTGTCGTGCGATCTATAATTTAACTGGAATAAAATATTATAAAATAAAATATTAAAAGATTAGCTGACCCGATGAACTTCGGATCACATATGATCGATTTTTATTATTTTCTTTTATATATATTGTTATCCTTAATAATAAACATAAAAAAAAAAAATATCCAAATTTGTGCAGTCGTGTGTACATTTCGGCGATTCATTTTTAAATATATAGATAAAAACGGTATATGGCCCTTCTCAATAATCTCTAACTCTAGTTAAATGTTAGTAGCAATCGAAGATAGAACGTGTTTTCTGATCTATCATTGACTAGTGTTTCAATAACAATATTTATAGAAACTTAGATACAATCACAGATAGTTAAAAAGTTCAAACTCAAGTTAGAGCTGCCCTTAAAAACGTTTTGTTTTTGCCTTTAAAATATTTGGCGTCATGTTAGAGATTATCATTATAGTATATTTGATGTTTATATTTACTTAAATAATTATTTATTAGTGTGGTGTAGCAAATAACAATATTTTAAAATAATGGTTATCAATAATAAATACTAAAAGTTGTTTGCTTTTGTCATATAATGAAATAATACAAATTCGAAATTTAAAATAACGAAACGCAGTTTGACAATTTAAAAACGCGTCATAATTTGCCTTTTTCTTGCTGTTTCTGAACGTTTATGGGTTCACTATTTTTTTTTATAATTTGAAATTTGGGTAAAATGGAAATCCTTCTATGTTATAGGAAGCATTTTGTGTATTATCTAGTATTTTTACTCAATATATAATTTTACGATAAACCGACTCACCGGAAAGAAGTTACTCTAACTGCTGGAGTTATTTTCTTTAATATGTAAATTATTTACTGTCGTTTTATATAATCTGAATCTAAATATATATAAATTCAGACTCTGAAAAATCACTTTACAATTTATTCTCGTATAAACTCTACAATTTTCAAATTCTTCATTACCTGAATTTGAATCAAATACACCAGTTAAATATATTTCAATATCACTTTCATCAGTGAACAGATCCATTGCTTTTTATTTAAATATACATTTAAGAGTCCTTCAACAACAGATTACCTTTTAAAATCTAGCGATAAACGAAATTCAAACAAAGAATGCTTTGACCAATTGACAGTTAGTAAATTGTAAGAATGTTATTGAAACGCTTGTCTTTTTATTTTCTATGAATTTACATAACTGTGTTAAATGAGAGACCTTCCGACAAGTAGCATACAAGTAAAGTTAGAATTTTTTAGTTATCTGTATTTATTGAAACCGATAAACAGGCACATAGATATCACTAGTAGTCATTAAACAGACAGTTATAGTTAGATAGATTATTGGATCCGGCTGTTAGTCGTTTGTAATTTTTAGCGGGACTAACGAACGACGACTCATTTTAATATGCATGTATACATTTCTCATAGTCTTCTGTCCCATTCACAAATTTTTCATATTTCCTTGCAAATGCTAGATGTATACACACGAATGCACGAACGAACACACACGTATATTACACACACTCATACATTATCACATACATCTTTATATCCCAAGATGATATCCAAATTGAAGTCGGTGTCATGTATAAAACAATTTTAAACTACATAGTATAGAACTATAGATGTCAACGTTATAAGTGTAGTAATATCCTTAACTTTATTATTTTTTCTTTCATTATATTTAATTTATTATTATTTATTGAATGTTAGTAGGGCTTTTTCTAATGCCCGCCTGGCTAGCAACCACCCTCAAGTTCAAAACCTGCCACCAAATACTAATAGGTGTGTTCCGGCAGTTGCACTTGAAAGCCAGTTCCTCCACAGGTTTAGCGTGTCTACCAACTTGGGCCGTATCCTCACTTAAGATCAGGTGAGATTATGGCCATAACGCTAACCTTAACTATATAAAAAAAACTAATCTACAAAGGATGTATATTTTGAACTAAATAAATTTATAATTATTATTTAAAAAATATATATAAACATATATTTGATATAAATGCTTAGGTATTCTTAAGCTCAAACAGTATTTTCGAGATGCGTTGCAAATGTCTTTATATGATTGCATGTTTGTTTGCTTGTAAGATATATCCGAGAGTAAGCGTGTCACCTGATGGTAAGTGATCACCGCCGCCCGTAGACACCCACAACTCCAGTGGAATCGCGGTTGCCTTGCCGCCCTTTATTGGAGGGACTGGCTTTCAAGTGCAACTGCTGGAACACACCTATAGTGTTTAGCAACAGATTTTCAACTTGAGGGGTGTAACTACCCAGGTGGACATTCCACTATACTATGGTTTCATCACGATGTTTTCCTTTAGCGGAAGTTCAAGCATTCATCGCTTTAAAATGTTTCATAATAAGTAAATTTATTAGACGTTTCATAGAAATGAAAATAAATGCACTTACCTCATCATTATCATTATCATCGACGAGCTGAATAAATTATGAAATGAACCTTGATTACCATAATTAATAAATACTTAATACCGTTCTTTAGAAAGTTCGTCTAACGATATAAACCATTTTTTTCTACTTCTTAAAATAGGTTTTTCTTACAAGGCTACCGCTATGAAAATTGATGTACTTATGTTTTACTGCGCAACATGCCTTGCACAACTTTCACTTCGGCACTGTTACTTACGGAGCTTGCTTCAGTTGTTTCTCGTAGCTGATACACACATTATTTTTATTTAGATAATATTTCCATTTTCAAATATGTCTAAACAAATGTTTCTTACTATCTTACTAATATAATAAATCTGTAAAGATTTATGTTTGTTTGTCTAAACCGTTAATCTCTGGAAATACCTGACTAATTTTTAAGAGCATATTCTATAGGACTGTATTTCGATAGACTAGCGGATGCTTGTATCTATTGATTAAGTCAGTAATTGAATAGAGCATTTGGGAGGGCAACCCTGGTATTCTTAAACTCCTGCGGTTACATGTAAGTTCCCTTTCCGCGACTGCGGTATCCAACCAAAATGATCTATTTCCTTTACCCACCTATGCTATTTTTTCTCTTTTATCATAATTTTTTAATAAGAGCATTCCCAAGTGTTGTTTTAAAAATCTTTGCCTATAAGTGCGATAAGGAAAAAAGGGGTTTTTAACGCCAATCTTAATTTCACCTACAATGAGTTTGAGCTTTCGGTGAAGGAAAATACCAATAGGTGTGTTTCAGCAGTTGCACTTGAAAGCCAGTCCTTCCACAGGTTTAGCAAGTTCACCAACTTGGACCGCATCGTCACTTAAAATCAGGTAAGATTATGATTCTCTAGGACATAGGAATTTCGTCAATAGCGCAGCCCCTAGTAGAAGAATATTTAGAAAACCAATTATTTATGCCCTTCCTGTTTACAAACTTCAATTCTATATTATTAATTTAGCAAAACATTAAAAAACATTTGAAACTCTCACAAATTGTTAAGAATTTTAAATTGTCACTTACTTCTAACTTCAGCTTTTGTAACCTTCTCCTGGTTTCCTGTGTAATAAGCACGTAATTACAGTGATTATATGACATATGTTTGAGATAACTCGTATATCATGTTTGAGATAACTCGTATATCATATGTTTGTTCAGGCATGACTTATTTGTGATGGATTGCAGGGTATGTTTAAGCGGTTAAAGCAGTTGCATTGTTGCAATCGCCGCTCCAAAGTGCTAAGGAGTTCGAGTTCCGCCCATAACAATTATTTGTGTGATTCATACATATTTTTTCTATGTACAGAATTCTCGACATTGGCGAAATTATCCATGCCATAATAAAATAATAGTGGAAAAAGCAAACCTATTTTGTTGTTAAATTGAGGTTAGATGTTTGCTTGGAGTATTATTTTTAAGTAATTGTTTGAGCGTATTAAATGTAATTTAATTAGTTCTGTGTAAAAATCTTATGTACCTGCAGCTGATCCGATTCGTCCAACTGTTTAGGATTTAAAGAAAATTATGATTAGTCTATAAATAATATTTAACTCGATGTAAGCAATGATGAATATAAAATTATCAATAGTCATAAAACATTGCTAAGTGACGACATGTCCACATGTCGTCACATTAACGAAAGTTAAAGTAAAATAGTATAAAGAAATTATATAAAATTATATTGAACGCAAATAACAAATGTAATATGTTATGGAAATGGATGGATGGATGTTTTGAAAATATAATACGTTATGGAAATGGAAACAATTACATTTGAGAAATTATTTAATTTCAATATAAAAATAGAAATAATATTTTGATTAAAATAGTTTCATTAAATTTTTATTTCATTAAAATTGTAGAACTTGTTAAAAGTAAAAATGAAGAAGACAAATATAATTCTCCATATATACATTTATTGAAAATTTAAATTGAAAATAATTACGATTAAAAAATAAAAAAGCATTATTTATGTCTATAAATTCATTCATCCAAGATGTTAATTTAGAGAAAAACTAAGATATTAATAAGATAATCAGGTACTTGTGGAAGCGCCAACACTGCAGTTAAGCAAACAGAGAACACTGTAACTAACTTCATTTTTCTATATGAATACCACTGAATACGTTCATATTTCTATTTCTGTATTTATACATATGTAGGAAGCATTAAAAATCGCATCCAATTATAAATACTTGTCGTATTACGAAGTATAACTATTGATTGATTGAAGTGTTGTAGTGATTAATTATTAATTTGTATTTAATAACACTGAGTTTCTTTTCTTGTTGAGTTGAATTTCTTTTAGCTTATCATAAATTACCTATTTGCTTAAAATTGTAATTTTTTTAAGCTTGATTAAGTTATGGTCATAACCTTAGGTTTATATATTATGTGCCCGCGACTTCGTTCGCGTGGAACTGAAAATTACTGAAAGATTTTTGTCCGTTTTTGTAACTTTTTTCGATACAGCTTTTTCCTATTGGTGATAGATTTTTTGAAAATCGTTTGACAGTTCCTATGCTTAGCGGGTTCAAACGTACAAACTTTTCCGCTTTATAATAATAATATACATTTTTTTAAATATATTCGATATCGAAGCAGATTCTTTTTGTTTTTGAAAAAAAATAGCCAACGTTATGCAAAATTTGTAAGAGAGATTACATGGTGCTCTATTCCGTGTACTTTAATATTGGTAGTTGATGTTTATAGAAACAAGTAAACTTAATAACTATTCTTTCTCAAACATGCATGGAAATATTGTCATTATTTTCGATAAAAGAACACGCGATGTGTCGAATTTACGGACAAAGAAAATCAAATCCATTACAGGAGTATTTTTTGAATTTGGAACATTACAACGCTCCAGCAATGTTTGTATGAAACGTCGTGCTAGGGTTATTAAATACTCTTTGATTGGATCTTTTTTATCATTCTTGGCAAACCAAAGTAAGTCTTTTTGCTTTAGTACAAATTGCGTTCCGTGGCTGTACAGCTATAAATGCTCTTGCCTTTCAGCACAGATGATAAATAGAAAATTCGTCTTGATTTGTTATTAACATATTTTAATCATATGAGTTCCAACGGTTCAAAGAGTGAAATGGAGATTGAAACCTGTTTCCAGCAAAGTCAAAAGAAAAATTTATGAATGTATATGAAAAATTTATGAGTAGGAAAAACTATATAAAGTGAACGTTTTCTCCGAAATAGTATTTTAATGAGATTGCTAATACAATCCATCTACATTATGGACAATTTACTTTAATTAATATTACATTATGGACAATTTATTCCATGCTGAAATGTACAGGGCATTTAGTCCAATATTCAAAGTATTTAATTTTTTTTTGTAAGTAGAAGCAATTTTTTTTTACATTAATTTGATTGTTGATATTTTTTATTTCGTTTCTCTTAATTAAGTAACTGTACTTGTATTGAATAACTGACTTGAAGAACCACTGCCGAGCCTGCGGAAGTGTTATTGTGATGTTCCAAATTAAAACAGCTATTTTAATGAAACATTTATTTATAAATTTTACGAATAATGTTTGTTTAACAGATTCAAAAGTGTGTAAATTATAGATATTTATAAAACCTAAATGTATCATTCGTGACACAATCGGGATCCGTGACGGAATCATATAGAAAAAGTTAACTAAGCCTATATTAAAACTATTAAAGACTCATTTATTTTTTCTTTATATTAAAATAGACATAATATACAACTTGCATGTTTTTGTATTATGTATTTTTATTTTAAACAGATTTAGTTATAGAATACAGTGATATTATATTTTTATTTGAACTTGAATATTTAATATTTATTATTAACTATATATAACACACTACACTTAATATTTATTTATTACTAAACAGTATTTACATACAATATTTTCAGGAAAGGGTTCTAAAATCAAAATATCTTCAAGCCCATGAAAATTGCTTTATTTAGTTATTTAATAATACACCTTAAGCTAACAATCTAGTTATTTAATAATACACCTTAAGCTAACAATCTAGTTTTTTATTTTTATTTTACAAATTTTGTAGTTGGTCTTATGATCCATTTTAGGTTTTAGGTTTCGACATAATATGAGGATGATGAGTAATATGTTGAGATACTGACGCTTCACTGTTAGGATCATGTGGCTTGAAAACTAAGTGTGAACAACACCTACAAAAAAAAGAATATATTAGATATTGAAATATGTTAATAGGATCAGAGAACAACACCTACAAAAAAAAAAAGAATATAATATATATTGAAGATGTTAATAGGATCACCAAAAACTTTGGACAATGTTTTAGGCATGCCAGCTATTGTCTCCATGCATTGAAAGGTAAAGTTTATTTTTAATAGTTTTTAAAACTTCTTATTTTGAGTACACCACAAAATATTTCAAGCACCTATGCATTTTAGCAATTAAGCGGTAATTGCAAACGTAACATAGAATTTTTACTACAACTGACGTAGACACTAGAGATTATTATTTAGAGATGAGAAAAAATATTGATGTTAATATCACTATTGTTTTATTAATTCAATCGATTTTATTAAAAATAATATAAAACAAGAAATAAAAAAACGCTTCAAAAAGGAGTTTTAGAATAAAAATTGTTGTAATTTCGTATTCACGATTCTGACTAACCAACAGGTCTTGTCTTACAAATTTAGTGATCCTAACAACGACCTTATCAGGTAAGCAGCCCTGGAGGCTTTTTTCTGTACGTAATCTATATGTTTGTTAAAGGTAAGGTGCCTGTCTTAATACTAAACCAAAGTAATATACGGGACAGCTATATGTAAGTATGGGGAGGATTCATACTTTGTATATTATGAGCTTGTGCCTGAGTGACATTTTGCTCTTGGAGGAAGTTAGATTGCGTAGTAGAACCATTTATTAAAGGTGAGGTGCCAGTCTAATACTACACCAATAAAGTTGGGTCTAATTAATAGTACACCAAGGTATTTAGTTTGGTTAGTCTTAGGGATACGCCGAAAAGTGGTTAGTCCAAGGGATAGGCCGAAAAAGTGTTCTTTTTACGTTCTTCCTCGCATGAGGATCGAACATGATAGCCGTGATTTTGTCGGGGTTAAATTTCTTTGTGCCATATAAATTCGGTATTCGGTGAGGCGAGGATAGATCCTCTGTCCGCTTTGTAGCAGAAGGAGTGGTCCGATAAGTAAGCAAAGATTATGCGTTATGCGAAAAATATAGCAAGCGTGCGTTTGGCCCGGCGTAGCTCCGTGAAATTGGAGAGAATATGCTCCGTGAGGCGGAGCACTTGGTGAGTGCACGAGTGCTTCGGTCGAAAGCCGAATTGCTCGTGTGGTAGACCTGTGACGTAGTCGGTTTTATTTCGTTCAAATAAATTGTTATTTATTAATTTATTTATTTCGTTCAAATCATTTTTTTTATTTAATTTAGGCCTTGAGTAGGCTCCTGATATATTTCACCTGAAGAGGTGTGTCAATGAGTAGTGCGCGGGCGACATTCAATAAAACAAAATGCTACTTTGGAATTTATTTATTTCGTTCAAATAAATTGTTATTTATTAAAAATTGTTATTCATTAATTTATTTATTTCGTTCAAATCATTTTTTTATTTAATTTAGGCCTTGAGTAGGCTCCTGATATATTTCACCTGAAGAGGTGTGTCAATGAGTAGATCTGAATAGATCGGGCGACATTCAATAAAATAAAATGCTACTTTGGAATGTATTTATTTCGTTCAAATAAATTGTTATTTATTAATTTATTTATTTCGTTGAAATCATTTTTTTTATTTTAATATATTTTCGTTGAAATCATTTTTTTTATTTAATTTATGTCTTAAGTAGGCTCCTGATAAATTGTTATTTATTAATTTATTTATTTCGTACAAATCATTTTTTTAATTTAATTTAGGCCTTGAGTAGGCTCCTGAATGTCCAATGTCAAAACTACCACCGGTTCGGAAAAAAAACAGTAATCGAGAAGAACCGGCAAGAAACTCGATCTGTTTGTGTTAACAAAATTGTTTTAAACCTACTTAATACGCGCATCTTGTATAAGAGCCGAAGGCCTGTATAAAAATACAAATTTAAAATCGTTAGATAAGTAAAGACAGACACAGCCCTCAGTGCGCCGTATTAACTACTAAATCAGCTTATATACAATTCTACTCGACCTGTGAACAAATAAAAGTAAATACAAATTTAATATAAAGTAAAGACAGACACAGCCCTCAGTGCGCCGTATTAACCACTAAATAAGCTTATAATCAATTCTACTACACTATATAAAACACTACACTCTACACTACACACTACATGGACCACACTAAAAGCACTACACTATACAATATATTATTGTAATAGGCATGCACATGCTATTTCTTACTCATACTCCAGTACACGGTCCAGTACACGGTGCAGACGAGAATCGACCTGTGAACAAAGAAAAGTAAATACAAATTTAAAATCGTTATACAATATATTATTGTAATAGGCATGCACATGCTATTTCTTACTCATACTCCAGTACACGATGCAGACGAGAATCGACCTGTGAACAAATAAAAGTAAATACAAATTTAAAATCATTATAAAGTATTAGACACAGCCCTTGTCTCAGTGCGCCGTATTAATCACTTAATAAGCTTATAATCAATTCTACTAACACTATATTAACCACTAAAACACTACACTACACACAACATGGACCACACTAAAAGCACTATACTACACAAATTATAGTAATAGACATGCACATGCTATTTCTTACTCATACTCCAGTACTCGGTGCAGAGGAGAGTCGACCTGTGAACAAATAAAAGTAAATACAATTTCAAAATCGTTAGATAAAGTAAAGACGACACAGCCCTCAGTGCGCCGTATTAACCACTAAATAAGCTTATAATCAAACCACTAAATAAGCTTATAATCAATTCTACTACACTATATTAACCACGGAAACACTACACACTATATGGTTCACATTAAAAGCACTACACTACACAAATTATAGTAATAGACGTGCACATGCTATTTCTTACTCATACTCCAGTACTCAGTGCAGAGGAGAGTCGACCTGTGAACAAATAAAAGTAAATACAAATTTAAAATCGTTAGATAAAGTAAAGACAGACACAGCCCTCAGTGCGCAGTATTAACCACAAAATAAGCTTATAATCAATTCTACTACACTATATAAAACACTACACTACACACTACATGGACCACATTAAAAGCACTACACTATACAATATATTATTGTAATAGGCATGCACATGCTATTTCTTACTCATACTCCAGTACACGGTCCAGTACACGGTGCAGACGAGAATCGACCTGTGAACAAATAAAACTAAATACAAATTTAAAATCGTTATATAAAGTATTAGACACAGTCCTCAGAGCGCCGTATTAATCACTAAATAAGCTTATAATCAATTCTACTACACTATATAACCACTAAAACACTACACTACACACTACATGGACCACACTAAAAGCACTACACTATACAATATATTATTGCAATAGGCATGCCCATGCTATTTCTTACTCATATTCCAGTACACGGTGCAGACGAGAGTCGACCTGTGAACAAATAAAAGTAAATACAAATTTATAATCGTTATATAAAGTAAAGACAGACACAGCCCTCAGTGCGCCGTATTAACCACTAAATAAGCTTATAATCAATTCTACTACACTATATTAACCACGGAAACACTACACGCTACATGGACCACACTAAAAGCACTACAACTACACAAATTATAGTAATAGACATGCACATGCTATTTCTTACTCATACTCAGGTACTCGGTGCAGAGGAAAGTCGACCTGTGAACAAATAAAAGTAAATACAAATTCAAAATCGTTATATAAAGTAAAGACAGATACAGCCCTCAGTGCGCTGTATTAACCACTAAATAAGCTTATAATCAATTCTACTACACTATATTAACCACGGAAACACTACACACTACATGGACCACACTAAAAGCACTACAACTACACAAATTATAGTATAGACATGCACATGCTATTTCTTACTCATACTCCAGTACTCGGTGCAGAGGAGAGTCGACCTGTGAACAAATAAAAGTAAATACAAATTTAAAATCGTTAGATAAAGTAAAGACAGACACAGCCCTCAGTGCGCAGTATTAACCACAAAATAAGCTTATAATCAATTCTACTACACTATATAAAACTACACTACACACTACATGGACCACATTAAAAGCACTACACTATACAATATATTATTGTAATAGGCATGCACATGCTATTTCTTACTCATACTCCAGTACACGGTCCAGTACAGGGTGCAGACGAGAATCGACATGTGAACAAATAAAAGTAAATACAAATTTAAAATCGTTATATAAAGTATTAGACACAGTCCTCAGAGCGCCGTATTAATCACTAAATAAGCTTATAATCAATTCTACTACACTATATTAACCACTAAAACACTACACTACACACTACATGGACCACACTAAAAGCACTACACTACACAAATTATAGTAAGACATGCACATGTTATTTCTTACTCATACTCGAGTACTCTGTGCAGAGGAAAGTCGACCTGTGAACAAATAAAAGTAAATACAAATTCAAAATCGTTATATAAAGTAAAGACAGATACAGCCCTCAGTGCGCTGTATTAACCACTAAATAAGCTTATAATCAATTCTACTACACTATATTAACCACGGAAACACTACACACTACATGGACCACACTAAAAGCACTACAACTACACAAATTATAGTATAGACATGCACATGCTATTTCTTACTCATACTCCAGTACTCGGTGCAGAGGAGAGTCGACCTGTGAACAAATAAAAGTAAATACAAATTTTAAATCGTTAGATAAAGTAAAGACAGACACAGCCCTCAGTGCGCAGTATTAACCACAAAATAAGCTTATAATCAATTCTACTACACTATATAAAACTACACTACACACTACATGGACCACATTAAAAGCAATACACTATACAATATATTATTGTAATAGGCATGCACATGCTATTTCTTACTCATACTCCAGTACACGGTCCAGTACAGGGTGCAGACGAGAATCGACATGTGAACAAATAAAAGTAAATACAAATTTAAAATCGTTATATAAAGTATTAGACACAGTCCTCAGAGCGCCGTATTAATCACTAAATAAGCTTATAATCAATTCTAATACACTATATTAACCACTAAAACACTACACTACACACTACATGGACCACACTAAAAGCACTACACTACACAAATTATAGTAAGACATGCACATGTTATTTCTTACTCATACTCGAGTACTCTGTGCAGAGGAGAGTCTACCTGTGAACAAATAAAAGTATATATAAATTTAATATAAAGTAAAGACAGACAGCCCTCAGTGCGCCGTATTAACCACTAAATAAGCTTATAATCAATTCTACTATACTATATAAAACACTACACTACATGGACCACACTAATAGCACTACACTACACATACAATATATTATTGTAATAGCATGCGCATGCGCTATTTCTTACTCATACTCTAGTACTCGGTGCAGAGGAGAATCGACCTGTGAACAAAAAGTAAATACAAATTTAAAATCATTATATAAAGTATTAGACACAGCCCTCAGTGCGCCGTATTAATCACTTAATAAGCTTATAATCAATTCTACTAACACTATATTAACCACTAAAACACTACACTACACACTACATGGACCACACTAAAAGCACTATACTACACAAATTATAGTAATAGACATGCACATGCTATTTCTTACTCATACTCCAGTACTCGGTGCAGAGGAGAGTCGACCTGTGAACAAATAAAAGTAAATACAATTTCAAAATCGTTAGATAAAGTAAAGACAGACACAGCCCTCAGTGCGCCGTATTAACCACTAAATCAGCTTATTTATAATCAATTCGACTACACTATATGAACCACTAAAACACTACACACTATATGGACCACACTAAAAGCACTACACTATACAATATATTATTGTAATAGGCATGCACATGCTATTTCTTACTCATACTCTAGTACTCGGTGCAGAGGAGAATCGACCTGTGAACAAATAAAAGTAAATACAAATTTAAAATCATTATATAAAGTATTAGACACAGCCCTCAGTGCGCCGTATTAATCACTTAATAAGCTTATAATCAATTCTACTAACACTATATTAACCACTAAAACACTACACTACACACTACATGGACCACACTAAAAGCACTATACTACACAAATTATAGTAATAGACATGCACATGCTATTTCTTACTCATACTCCAGTACTCGGTGCAGAGGAGAGTCGACCTGTGAACAAATAAAAGTAAATACAATTTCAAAATCGTTAGATAAAGTAAAGACGACACAGCCCTCAGTGCGCCGTATTAACCACTAAATAAGCTTATAATCAAACCACTAAATAAGCTTATAATCAATTCTACTACACTATATTAACCACGGAAACACTACACACTATATGGTTCACATTAAAAGCACTACACTACACAAATTATAGTAATAGACGTGCACATGCTATTTCTTACTCATACTCCAGTACTCGGTGCAGAGGAGAGTCGACCTGTGAACAAATAAAAGTAAATACAATTTCAAAATCGTTAGATAAAGTAAAGACGAAACAGCCCTCAGTGCGCCGTATTAACCACTAAATAAGCTTATAATCAATTCTACTACACTATATTAACCACGGAAACACTACACACTATATGGACCACACTAAAAGCACTACACTACACAAATTATAGTAATAGACGTGCACATGCTATTTCTTACTCATACTCCAGTACTCAGTGCAGAGGAGAGTCGACCTGTGAACAAATAAAAGTAAATACAAATTTAAAATCGTTAGATAAAGTAAAGACAGACACAGCCCTCAGTGCGCAGTATTAACCACAAAATAAGCTTATAATCAATTCTACTACACTATATAAAACACTACACTACACACTACATGGACCACATTAAAAGCACTACACTATACAATATATTATTGTAATAGGCATGCACATGCTATTTCTTACTCATACTCCAGTACACGGTCCAGTACACGGTGCAGACGAGAATCGACCTGTGAACAAATAAAAGTAAATACAAATTTAAAATCGTTATATAAAGTATTAGACACAGTCCTCAGAGCGCCGTATTAATCACTAAATAAGCTTATAATCAATTCTACTACACTATATTAACCACTAAAACACTACACTACACACTACATGGACCACACTAAAAGCACTACACTATACAATATATTATTGCAATAGGCATGCCCATGCTATTTCTTACTCATATTCCAGTACACGGTGCAGACGAGAGTCGACCTGTGAACAAATAAAAGTAAATACAAATTTATAATCGTTATATAAAGTAAAGACAGACACAGCCCTCAGTGCGCCGTATTAACCACTAAATAAGCTTATAATCAATTCTACTACACTATATTAACCACGGAAACACTACACGCTACATGGACCACACTAAAAGCACTACAACTACACAAATTATAGTAATAGACATGCACATGCTATTTCTTACTCATACTCAGGTACTCGGTGCAGAGGAAAGTCGACCTGTGAACAAATAAAAGTAAATACAAATTCAAAATCGTTATATAAAGTAAAGACAGATACAGCCCTCAGTGCGCTGTATTAACCACTAAATAAGCTTATAATCAATTCTACTACACTATATTAACCACGGAAACACTACACACTACATGGACCACACTAAAAGCACTACAACTACACAAATTATAGTATAGACATGCACATGCTATTTCTTACTCATACTCCAGTACTCGGTGCAGAGGAGAGTCGACCTGTGAACAAATAAAAGTAAATACAAATTTAAAATCGTTAGATAAAGTAAAGACAGACACAGCCCTCAGTGCGCAGTATTAACCACAAAATAAGCTTATAATCAATTCTACTACACTATATAAAACTACACTACACACTACATGGACCACATTAAAAGCACTACACTATACAATATATTATTGTAATAGGCATGCACATGCTATTTCTTACTCATACTCCAGTACACGGTCCAGTACAGGGTGCAGACGAGAATCGACATGTGAACAAATAAAAGTAAATACAAATTTAAAATCGTTATATAAAGTATTAGACACAGTCCTCAGAGCGCCGTATTAATCACTAAATAAGCTTATAATCAATTCTACTACACTATATTAACCACTAAAACACTACACTACACACTACATGGACCACACTAAAAGCACTACACTACACAAATTATAGTAAGACATGCACATGTTATTTCTTACTCATACTCGAGTACTCTGTGCAGAGGAGAGTCTACCTGTGAACAAATAAAAGTATATATAAATTTAATATAAAGTAAAGACAGACAGCCCTCAGTGCGCCGTATTAACCACTAAATAAGCTTATAATCAATTCTACTATACTATATAAAACACTACACTACATGGACCACACTAAAAGCACTACACTACACATACAATATATTATTGTAATAGCATGCGCATGCGCTATTTCTTACTCATACTCTAGTACTCGGTGCAGAGGAGAGTCGACCTGTGAACAAATAAAAGTAAATACAAACAAATTTAAATTCTACTACACTATATAAAACACTACACTACACACTACATGGACGACATTAAAAGCACTGAGGCATGCACATGCTATTTCTTACTCATACTCCAGTACACGGTTCAGTACACGGTGCAGACGAGAATCGACCTGTGAACAAATAAAAGTAAATACAAATTTAAAATCATTATATAAAGTATTAGACACAGCCCTCAGTGCGCCGTATTAATCACTAAATAAGCTTATAATCAATTCTATTACACTATATTAACCACTAAAACACTACACTACACACTACATGGACCACACTAAAAGCACTACACTACACAAATTATAGTAATAGAGATGCACATGCTATTTCTTACTCATACTCCAGTACTCGGTGCAGAGGAGAGTCGACCTGTGAACAAATAAAAGTAAATACAAATTTAAAATCGTTCGATAAAGTCAAGGCAGACACAGCCCTCAGTGCGCCGTATTAACCACTAAATCAGCTTATAATCAATTCTACTACACTATATTAACCACTAAAACACTACACTACATGAACCACACTAAAAGCACTACACTACACAAATTATAGTAATAGACATGCACATGCTATTTCTTACTCATACTCAGGTACTCGGTGCAGAGGAAAGTCGACCTGTGAACAAATAAAAGTAAATACAAATTCAAAATCGTTATATAAAGTAAAGACAGACACAGCCCTCAGTGCACAGTAAGCTTATAATCATTTCTACTACACTATATAAAACACTACACTACACACTACATGGACGACATTAAAAGCACTACACTATACAATATATTATTGTAATAGGCATGCACATGCTATTTCTTACTCATACTCAGGTACTCGGTGCAGAGGAGAGTCGACCTGTGAACAAATAAAAGTAAATACAAATTTAAAATCGTTAGATAAAGTAAAGACAGACAGCCCTCAGTGCGCAGTAAGCTTATAATCATTTCTACTACACTATATAAAACACTACACTACACACTACATGGACGACATTAAAAGCACTACACTATACAATATATTATTGTAATAGGCATGCACATGCTTTTTCTTACTCATACTCCAGTACACGGTGCAGACGAGAATCGACCTGTGAACAAATAAAAGTAAATACAAATTTAAAATCATTATATAAAGTATTAGACACAGCCCGTACACGGTCCAGTACATGGTGCAGACGAGAATCGACCTGTGAACAAATAAAAGTAAATACAAATTTAAAATTATATAAAGTATTAGACACAGCCCTCAGTGCGCCGTATTAATCACTAAATAAGCTTATAATCAATTCTACTACACTATATTAACCACTAAAACACTACACTACACACTACATGGACCACACTAAACAAATTATAGTATAGACATGCACATGCTATTTCTTACTCATACTCCAGTACTCTGTGCAGAGGAGAGTCGACCTGTGAACAAATAAAAGTAAATACAAATTTAAAATCGTTAGATAAAGTAAAGACAGACAGCCCTCAGTGCGCCGTATTAACCACTAAGTCAGCTTATTTATAATCAATTCTACTACACTATATGAACCACTAAAACACTACACTACACTACATGGACCACACGAAACAAATTATAGTATAGACATGCACATGCTATTTCTTACTCATACTCCAGTACTCTGTGCAGAGGAGAGTCGACCTGTGAACAAATAAAAGTAAATACAAATTTAAAATCGTTAAATAAAGTAAAGACAGACAGCCCTCAGTGCGCCGTATTAACACCACTAAATCAGCTTATTTATAATCAATTCTACTACACTATATGAACCACAAACACTACACACTATATGGACCACACTAAAAGCACTACACTATACAATATATTATTGTAATAGGCATGCACACGCTATTTCTTACTCATACTCCAGTACACGGTGCAGACGAGAATCGACCTGTGAACAAATAAAAGTAAATACAAATTTAAAATCATTATATAAAGTATTAGACACAGCCCTCAGTGCGCCGTATTAATCACTTAATAAGCTTATAATCAATTCTACTAACACTATATTAACCACTAAAACACTACACTACACACTACATGGACCACACTAAAAGCACTACACTACACAAATTATAGTAATAGACGTGCACATGCTATTTCTTACTCATACTCCAGTACTCAGTGCAGAGGAGAGTCGACCTGTGAACAAATAAAAGTAAATACAAATTTAAAATCGTTAGATAAAGTAAAGACAGACACAGCCCTCAGTGCGCAGTATTAACCACAAAATAAGCTTATAATCAATTCTACTACACTATATAAAACACTACACTACACACTACATGGACCACATTAAAAGCACTACACTATACAATATATTATTGTAATAGGCATGCACATGCTATTTCTTACTCATACTCCAGTACACGGTCCAGTACACGGTGCAGACGAGAATCGACCTGTGAACAAATAAAAGTAAATACAAATTTAAAATCGTTATATAAAGTATTAGACACAGTCCTCAGAGCGCCGTATTAATCACTAAATAAGCTTATAATCAATTCTACTACACTATATTAACCATTAAAACACTACACTACACACTACATGGACCACACTAAAAGCACTACACTATACAATATATTATTGCAATAGGCATGCCCATGCTATTTCTTACTCATATTCCAGTACACGGTGCAGACGAGAGTCGACCTGTGAACAAATAAAAGTAAATACAAATTTAAAATCGTTAGATAAAGTAAAGACAGACACAGCCCTCAGAGCGCCGTATTAATCACTAAATAAGCTTATAATCAATTCTACTACACTATATTAACCACTAAAACACTACACACTACATGGTTCACACTAAAAGCACTACACTATACAATATATTATTGCAATAGGCATGCCCATGCTATTTCTTACTCATATTCCAGTACACGGTGCAGATGAGAGTCTACCTGTGAACAAATAAAAGTAAATACAAATTTATAATCGTTATATAAAGTAAAGACGACACAGTCCTCAGTGCGCCGTATTAACCACTAAATAAGCTTATAATCAATTCTACTACACTATATTAACCACGGAAACACTACACACTATATGGACCACACTAAAAGCACTACACTACACAAATTATATTAATAAACATGCACATGTTATTTCTTACTCAAACTCCAGTACTCGGTGGGAGAATAAAAAACAGCGAAAGACCTCGGCGAGAAAGCTGTGAACAAATAAAAATAAATACAAATTTAAAATCGGTGTAAAGTACAGAAAGACGGTCCCCCACTGCACAGCGCTTATAATCTATTCTACTACACTTTACTAAAATGGGCCACACTAAAAGCACTACACTACACAAATTATATCAATAGACATGAATGTGCTAAGTAAATACAAATTTAAAATTGTTATATAAAGTAAAGACAGACACAGCCCTCAGTGCACAGTGCTTATAATCTATTCTACTACACTATATTAACCACTTAAACACTACACACAACACGGACCATACTAAAAGCACTACACTATAAAAATCACAATAATAGATATTTCTTACTCATATTCCAGTACTCGGTGCAGAGGAGAATCTTAAAGATCGGAAGACCCTTGAACAAATAAAAGTAAATACTAATTTAAAATCGTTAAATAAGCCCTGATCAGCGCAGTGTGGTCTGCGTACTAAGAACATATTTATTATAACAATATACACAATGTGTGGAAGTCTCACATTGCGAGGGTCGGTTGTATTTATAGTGAATGGTATTAATTAAACAAAGAAATCCGAGCACTGGTTATTCTGCCGCTTCTAGATTCCTAACCAGAACTAACAGACCTATCGATGCTAAACAAAACAGACCGCGCCTAACAAAATCTAGAGCGAACAGAATATATACCAGTCGGCCCTAATTGTCACAAAGACTAAATTTTAATATTAACACGAAATAAACTGGTCCTCGCGCTTGGACGCTTCAATACACTGTGTCTGTCTTGCAAAACATGAAGGAGTATTATACGGCTTATATTCTAATATTCCGCTTATTCCGGAAGTAGATATTTTAACTTCAATTTTTACGTATTCAAGAATGTAGAAGTAAGGCTAAGCATTACATAAGAGTTTTTATTTAAAAGGTCCAAAGAAAGAAAGAAGTTTTCGTTTAATAAATATACACAGTAATCATGAGAAATTTTAAATTTAAAATCGAAATACCACCTATTTAAATACTATGTTAGCTCCCGAGAGTACATCAATACATTTGATTTAATATTATACTTGTTGTCTGTGCAATATTGAGATGTTTTTCGGTTTAACTACTGAACCGATCATCATGAAGCTTAGTATACACTTTGTCAGGGATGCAGAAAAGAACATAGAATACTTTACACGGTTGAGTAATCTATATAGAAACCATTATTACCGCTAATCGACTCAAATTGACATCTTGAGTTTTTTCCGGAATAAAGATTAGGTTATAAATATTAGTTATACTTATATAAACAATTTTTAAGTATGAATTTTCGTCGAATGTTTTATCTACATGAATTATCACGGAACAAATTATAGAACTATTATTGAATATTGGTTTATCGGAATAGGTCCATTGGATTAGCGGTCAAGGAAATCAACACATATTATTTTCTTGTTGCGTGCTTTTTTTTTGTTTTGTGATATTTCTTAGACAATAATTTAATATTGAAAATAATTATTGTCAAATAATATCAAAAGTGAAATTTGGGTTATGTTTACTCAGAATTATTAACATAATTAGATAAGGATAAACAAAACTATGTCAATTGAACAACTTTGCGCATAAAGGCTTAAGGCGAATTAAGGTGTTTTGTGACAAACAAAAAACACAAGAAATTATTATATTTTTTAATATTTGATAGGAACATTTTGTTTATTCATTACTCTTATGTTGCTCTAAATATAAATATTATTGAAATATGTTGAATATTTGTTTAACGGAACAGCGCCATTGGATTAGTGGTAAAGAAAATCAACAAATCATATTATTATTTTGTTGCTTTCGTTTTTATTTTTTTATTTTGTGATATTTCTTTCACAATAATTTAATATTAATTATAATTATTGTCAAATAGTATCAAGTGAAATTTTAGGCTATTTTTACTCAGAAATATTAACATATTTTCATAAGGATATATTTAAATGCAGTGCACGCTACGGAAGTTACTGACGAGAAACTTATTGTACGTTTGTATAATTTTGTCAATATGGCCGTCATAGCGTGACTTTTATAACGTAAATCCTTTATTAATAATTAGGCTGTCATGAGAAAAGATAATTTTTCATATCCGAGTGATAGTTTATGGGATTAGCGCCGGCAAACAAATAATTCATGGTTTTTTTTTTTGTATATATGTAGGGTGACAAATGATTAAAATAAAATAAAAAAACTTTTATTGGATTACCTGTGGTGTGTAAAAAGCTAAGATAGTGTGGTATGTAAGTTGTGAAGAGTTATATATTTACGTTGTGAAAATAAGAAAGTGATTTACAGGATATAACTGCCTAAATTAAAGACTTAGCCCTACATATCGACGACGGAGTGACAAGAACTCCTATGTGCAAGAACTTTTTTTTTCCGTAGATATATTTAAAAAGGACTCATAACTGTACCTTACTATTTATGTTATACATTTTCAGAATATAATGATATACTTTTTAGTTTAGATTACTATTGGCATACTGACTCTTACATATATTTTGTTGAAAATCTACGAATACAGTTTTTTCTGATAAATATAATGTTTTGTAGATTTCTTCAAATTTAAGAATTATCTATAAATCCCGTTCTAATATAGCCTATTCGTTTGTTATGCTGGGCTACATTAGTGGGAGAAGATTCGTGTCGCATTGGCGTGCTAATATCATCGTATATTAGGCGTATACATTAGGCGGACGAAGATTCATGCTGGATTGTGCCCAGCTAAAACATTTTATTCGCTACAAATACAGAAATCTTTCCTCTTTATATATTATGTATTTATTTACGTGTTTAATTTAATAGATAATTGTTGTTTTTAGGCAGTGGTACGTTGCCTCAGTACGGTCCGCAGCCGCTGTGAGGTAAGACAGAGAGTTGGTGAAGTTCACCGGTCTCACTGCTAATACTCGGACAAGCCGCGACTCAGGTAAAACACACTTATTTTCTATAGTAGCACTTAATATTATCACAGGTGTTTGTGTATGTATTTTAATTCGTCACAGTTCAGCAGAATACAATGACCAAATAAAATGTGAAGAGCAATTTTCTAGAGTACAACAATTTTAAACGAATTTTTATCAGTTCATAGTTTTAAAACGTTACAAAGTGATATGAATCAGGACGTGAGTGACGTTGGCCTATGCCTGCAGTCCTGTGGCTCAAACTGATACACGTCTAGAAGGTTAATGTTTGAATATTAATAAGCAAGTATCAGATTTTAATTGTTTTGGAGGCCCGTCGGGTACAGCAATAATCGAGAAATGTTTGTAATAATCGGTTTATTCAATTAAATTAAACCTCTTTTTTTTTTGTTGATTAAAATATCACGTAAAATGTATATTCTGATTGCGAAAGCAGTCGCCGGTTCTGGTAATATTAAGAGGCATTGTATATCTTGCTTTTCATTTATCGAGTCACACACGACCGGCCAGCACTGCGAGCAGCCTGTCCGTATGTACATAAACGTATTTTTTCATTGTGTTAACAATAAAAAAGGTAACAATCTCGAGGTTTGGCATGGCGGTAGTGCTTTTTCTAACGCCCACCAGGCTCTAAAATTCAAAAACTGCCTCCAATTACAAATACCTTTAGGTGTGCTCCGGCAGTTGCACTAGCGAAGCAGTCCTTTCAGTCATTTAACCATAAACCAACTACGACTTTGACGATAGCCGAAGAGAGAGAGAGGTGATGTTTTTATAATCAAATTACTAAATATAATACTTCTATTTTGATACCAAAAGACTTAGTATCATAAGTAGTGCTTTTCCTGATACTCGCCTAACAAACGAACTTCCACCCTCAATTTCAAATTCTGCTTGCAAATACCTACTACGTGTGTTCCGGCAGTTGCGGCCAGTCGCATCACTAGGCTTAGCGTGCCCATCGGCGTGGACCCTATTGTCACTTAACATCAGGTGAAATTGTGCTCATGATGATATACCTTACATTATACTTATAAAGTACTAGAACATATATTACACTCCATAAAATCTCTATAATTGCAAAAAAATAATCTGCTCCCTTCCCCTCAGAGCCCAAAACTTCTATTACTTAAATACGCACCCTCTATAAATAAAAATATTGTTGAAAATTACAGGAACGCCGAACTTGAAGTTCCGGTGTTCGAGAGCACTCACCTTTCCAATGGAGTCCGAGAAAGACGTAACGGGAGCTGAGTCTTTGGAGACGTCGAAGATTTTACCGCTTAGGTATTTATTTTTTATACTAGCATTATGGCCATAGTCTCACCTGATCTTAAGTGACGATATGGCCCAAGTTGGTAGACACGCTAAACCTGTGCAGGAACTGGCTCTCAAGTGCAGCTGCCGGAACACACCTATTGGTATTTGGCGGCAGGTTTACAACTTGAGGGTGGTAGCTACCCAGGCGGGCATTGGAAAAAGCCCTACCACCATGCTATGGTTTCCTCACGATGTTTTCCTTCACCGAAAGTTCAAGTTCATTGTAGGTGCTTGGATTCGAACTCACGTCCCTTGACGCGATCGTACACACTACCACTGAGCTATCATCGCTTCAAAAATTTTCAAAATTTGCAAGAGATGTTTCAATTTCTTGAAGATTTTAAGCAAACAAAAAGTAGAATTGAATTCTTGTTATAATATTTATTCAGTCATAAAAACAAATGAACTCTGCAATAGTTTTGATAACAAACAAAGGGACAAGATGGTACACAACCATAGAAAGACTCTTACATAAAATGCATACAAAGTGTCGCCAACTGACATATTATACAAATTGTTTGGTTTATACCAGTGTTTTGCAACCTTTTTCATGACAAGGTCTTTACCCTTTAGTATGAATAAATATTTCCGCGCACTGCTTACCCGTTGTTTTTTTTTCATGTATTTTATTTTGTGACAAATATTCAATCCAACATATTTATTAATAAACATAATAAGGGTTCGCATAAATACATAATTAAGTACGTAAAACACATTATTTACTAACATTGAATGCGTCGCCAATGGATAACGCAACTTACAAACATAACTGCCTTGTGGTCATCGTCTTTAAATCAAAACCACTTCAATTCATTTTCTGCGATAGTTTTTTATTGAAGAAGTCGGATGTGAGATAGACATAAGGAATGTATGCCTGGTATGAAAAGTTGAAAGAACTGTTTATTTCGACCTGACATACGCTGTTAGCCGTAAGTGCTTTGACAGCTTCACTGAACTTTTTCAGGCGGATGCTGAGGGCACCCAGCCCCAAGGCAGCGGGTCCAAGGGTGCCAGAATGGCCGAACCTCGGTTAGGACTGCTGCCGGAAAACGAACAAAGAACTGTGTCATTACTTCTCATTGCAAGAGATATCGAACAATACTCGGTAAAGGTAGATCTTAAATCGGTTTTTAAATGCAGCTGTAAATGTGGCAAAGTTGGCAACCAATCTCAAAGAAATTCCGCTAGATTTATCTGCCGATGGAATGCTGCCATTGCAATTTAAGTCTGTCAATTTTATTTAAAAGGGAAATCAGTGTACCCAGTATTAACAAAGAAGGCTTTGAAGTGGTTGATTCCATTTACCACCTCGTACTTGTTCGAGTTGACATTTTCATCAATGGGCCAAATAAAAAGTAAGGAAGGAAATCGCTTTAATTTCGAAAACGATTTAATTCTTCGTGTAGTAAAAACGGATCCACGATAGGAGAAATTATTCAATGAAAAACAAACGCACCGTCGCATTAAGAGATCTCATAAGTTTTTTTTTTTTTAATTTGATACAAATGTTTAAGATGGAAGAGATCTCGTAAGTTTTTTTTATTTTAAGGTTATTTCATACACATGGTTATTAATTCATGGTTAACACTATTCTTTATAAATCTTTTTTTTACTGCAGTAGCTTTCCCAACCTTTTGCAACTCCGCTATAGAAGCTTCGCGACCCCCGTAAAGAGGCTTCGCAACCCCTGGGGGGTCGCGACACACACGTTCAGAAACACTGGTTTATACTAATCTAACATTTTTCCATTATTTTGTAATATACCGTCTTACATCAATGGATTTCTTAAAGTTATACAAAGTCATGACTTTATAGGTATTTTCAGATAGACCGGACAGAATATTTTTTCATCGTCGGATGAAATTAATAAAAGGTATGTGCCGCTTGTCTACTGATAGGTGTCGACATATGAAAATATGATATGAAAATTGCACTTTGTATACTTAATAACTTTGACTAGGTTTACTAACAACGATGGATGTCAGACTGATGAGATAATAAAAAATATATAATGATGTTCGTTTGAGGCACAATCACGTCAAAACTACTACTCATATTAACATGGGACTATGACCATTCGATGCGGAATTATTTGTAGATGGTTTAGGGCTATTCATTATTTATAATCAACCTTCATAGTTTTATGGCTATTTTACTTGACCTTTCATGAACTTTTATTTCAGCTAAAAACAAAACAGGGATTTTATCTTAATTTCTCGTTTGGTTGGCGAAGCGGCCGGGAACGGCTATAATAATATGTAAATGTTTCAAAGTCATATTTCATACTTACCAAGTGACAAATTTACTGTACCTAAATCAGACTGTTTACAAATAACTAAGTTATAAACAGGGTTTTAATTAATACAGTACTAAGAGTATCATATATTTTATTTAATACTAGCTGTACTCGCGACTTCGTTTGCGAGGAACTAAAAATTATTTAATAGTTTTTTTACCTTTTTTTGTAATATTTTCACTACAGCTGTGCTCTTATTGTCGGTAGCGTGATGTTAAAGAGCCTAAATCCATTCTCAATCTCCTCATCAAACACAATAAGGTTGTTTTAAATCCGACTAATAGTACTTGATATTAGCGCGTTTAAAGAAACAAAATTTTACCGATTTATAATATTAATATAGTTTTCACACTTTTACTATCGTTCAAAAGACTTACGGCCTGTCAATATAGTTACTAAGTTTTGTTAATGTTGAACTAATTTTACTATTATTATGGAAAGTTTACTCCAAAAATCTATGCAGGAGAGAAAACTCAAGATATGTGTTTTCTGTTAAACTTTATTTTATTAATGTTAGTCATTTATATTTTTTTTAGAGTATCTCCTCGCAGTCCAGTGCTGGCGGACGGCCCCCGGGGCGCTGAGAGACGGGCCCCGCCCTCCGCCGTCTTCACGCCCCCAACACGAGCTCAGCGTGAGTCCGAATCTGTTCCATCGCTGAAGCAACTCCTTCCAAGACGACCTGCCGTCATCGTTCTTGTCGTAATATCAACAGGGTAAACATATTCCGTTGTATAAATAAATGTTATTTCCAGATATCTTTAGGACTTGTAGACAGTTACATTTTTTGTACATATATCCATAGAGCATTATAGTTTTTTATAAAGCTTAAAGTTTATAAAATCTATACTATATTTTTTCAGGAAAACACACTTGAAATAATGATTAAATAATATTAGAACCCGGGATGCCTTATTGTAGTGGTTGCTACCTTAATACTGCTATGACTTTTTACATCTTTTGCCTGCGCTTACCTGTGTTTTATTAAATAACAAGCTGTGCCCGCGACTTCGCTCGCATCGTTGTCGAAAACTAAAACGCGTCGCTTAGATAAGAGTACAGTCATCCGTGTTCCATGATGACGTCATATGCACAACGCCATCTATCGGATATAGAGTTCAACTGTCAACATTAGTTCTATTTTGAAAGTTTTATATTCATATCATCTAATAATATCTCTTGTTAGAACCGATTGTGATGAAACAAGAAATATGTAATACTTCAAGTTGCGTACAATTTGTACGTATATAAGTTATTGGTTTTATCCATTTTATTTGTGTGCACATACAAATAAATAAACAGACAACAATTCCTAAAATGCTTGCAGTATTCTTACTTGACCACCACCATATCGTGGTATCTATCTGGTACAGTTTTGAATTATATTTTAAATTATTCCTTGTAACTTGTCAAAGTAATGTGTTTTACAGCAGTAGCTGCATGGACATTTAATATATGAGTATTGATTAATGGTGTCGAATTTAATACACACAAATGTTTTAGATTTATTATAATCATACATATAATAACTTCATTTTGAAATGTACTTTTGTCTTATGTATTATCGCGTGAAACTAAAAGTTACATTTCTATTCCTTCAGAAGAGTACTTGTTCTGGGTGAATGTCTCGTATTCTATACTAATATTATAAAGAGGAAAGATTCGTATTTTTGTTTTTAATTAATAGACTCAAGAACTACTGGACCGATTTCGAAAATTCATTCATCATTAGGATGTTACATTAATACTGAGTAACAAAGGCTATATAATATATATGGACTTGAGAGCCAGTTCCTCCACAGGTTTAGTGTGTCTACCAACTTGGGCCGTATCGTCACTTAAGATCAGGTGAGATTATGGCCATAACGCTAAACCTTAAGTATAAAAAAAATGTTTTTATTAAAATCACGAAAAAAATTGTAGTTCAACGCGAACGAAGTTGCAGACACAGCTAGTATATTATAAATGCGGAAGTGAGTTTGTTTATGTGTCCCCTTTTCGTTTAAATTTATGAATCGATTATGATAAATTTAAATAAAGAGATAGATTGGAACTGGATACCGGTAGGCTATCTTTTTCTAGCGAAACACTTATAGGAAGTGGGGTAAAGAGCATCATTCGATTTGCTTCAAACTTTAGACTATAATTCAGCTCGTTTCAACAAACAAATAAGTAAATTCTTAAATTGTATATTATATTATAAACTGAATGTGTTTGCAGGAGAATCGAACCCCGTCTGATAATGTACGTGTGCCCGGCCGGCGGTAACATCCCTGTACCTGCACGCGCGCCGAGCCACTGATCTGCTGCACAAGCTGAACCAGCTGCAGGGGCCTTCCGCTAAGATACCATTTTATCTAATCTAACATACTGTTATATGGGTTATGGTAAATAGCTTTTTAAAAAAGAAAAGATTTATTTATCACTATGAAACTTTAATTGTATTAAAATATAATAAAACAATAATACAACCGGCGCGAATAGGAAACAGAGACCGACTGACTGAATGTGTGTAGTCAAGGAACATGAAGGTTGGCTTGAGATAGGAAGAAGCGGAGTCAGGCTTGGTCAGCAGAAGTAGAATCAAGCAGAGTAGAAAAAGAAGGAAGGAATCAGGGTTATAACAATACGAACAAATGGTGCAAAATCCCAACAGAATCAACTACTAGATGCAACATCAAGAGGCAAAGAGGTAGGCAAAAGAAAAGGTAATCAGATGATCTTAAAGAGGTAACAGGTGCTCTGTCGACAAGAGCAGATACGGTACAAATGTTGTAGGTCTAAGTGTTAAAAGAACATGCAAGACACAAATAAAACTCCCAAATGTTGTGCGACAATTTTTATTAAAATCAAAAGAATTAATAATACATCTACTTATGTTTTTTCAAAGTTTGTAATTCTCAGTAATAAAGTCTCATTATTATTATTATTATTATTATTATATATGCTTAAATAATTTCTCACCATAGATGTCAAGAAATAAAAGTAACATAAGAGAGTATATAAGATGAGTTGGAAGAGACATCCATGGTATGGTGAGACCAGAAAATTGTGCCAAACTTTCTCTCTCCCTTTATTCTTCTTGAATTGTTAATATTATATATAAAATATTTTTATATTGACACCAAAGTAGTACTATTTTGCTCTCGTATAACTTTATTGGTAGGTAACTAATAATGATTGAATCATATTTGCCTGTTTTTGTAACTTTTTTCAATTTAACTTTACTCCTATCGGTTGTAGCGTGATGTTAAATAGCCCAAAGTGTTCCTCGATGTATGCTCTATCAGATAAAAAAATAAATTTTGGAATCCGACTAAGATCCGCAAACAAATTAATAATCTTTTCCACTTTATAATATTAATATACAATATAAAGTAGACTTACTTATTAATTATTATTGCGGTACATCCTCTTTTGAGATATTTTTATTTCTTTTTCCGTGAACTTCATTGTAATCTATCTTTTATAGTTGTGAATATATTGTGATATATAATAGAATTATTGTTTTTTTACGACAAGACTGCGAGACAGTGCTGGTGTTCGGCCCCAACGGAGCCCGAGTACTGTTCACGGACGAGCCGGTGCGACATCTCCCGGACAACTCCACCTACTGATTACAACGGCTGGAGGACATCAGCTCGCTGCTGCTCACGTAGCGGCTCTGAGACTCGGACACCGTGACTCTGTTAGATACAGTTGTGTGGTCATCGGGTCTAATGACTTAATCGCTCAGGCACTGTGACTTTCTCATTGAGATACTATCTCTCTTAAACATTGTTGTGTTGTCATCGGGTCAAATTACTTTACCACTCGGGCACTGCCACTTTGCTATTGAGACACTGTGCTTCCTTAGACATTATTGTGTTGACTTTATCACTCTATAACAAATCAATCAACGGAATAGAGTACATGGATTATTTTGTCTTGTTGGTTGTGGTTCGTTCACCTCTAAGGTTGTGTAAATTTTAAAGACTATTAAAGGCATTTTGATGTCTTTAATAATGTAATGATTGTTACATTGTAATAATTTTTTTTTATTAAATACCTAAGTGCATATGATATTAAAAAATGCATGTGTCCTGTTGAAGATAGATATGATCCCAAATGATCTTATATTATGTGATAGGACTGGTTCTTATAGTATATTAAATTCACTGGTAATATAATATTCTGGAATATTGTATGCGGATATAGTCTTGCCTTATTGCATACAAGTACAGTGAAATCAAATTTATTTTGTAATTTAAATATTACAATATACCTTTAGGGATATGAGAAATATGGAATATAACATTAGAGTTATATCCCATTATACGTGAAAAAAAAATCTGGAGAGAAACATATTAAATGAAAAGATTATTTCTGGTAGAAGTTATAACTATCAATAAACTTCTCATCTGTTCCTATTAGATTTAGTTTTGTTGTGTTATTAATTTATATTTTATGTATATACAATTATATTTTATTTGTATTTACTACAGTATATGAGGACATGTTTTTGTAAGAGGATTTTAAGGCGTTTTTGACACGAACTTTAAGCTATTTTATAAGTAAATGTTTTAAGTTAATACAATTTAACTGTTTGAATTATTAACTTGCATTACAAGTTGCCACATCGTTGCATCTTGTTCGAGCTAAATTTGCTTGTATAAGCAAATGCCATAATTTGAAAAGAAAATCTTAGTAAAAAAAATAGTGGACATTTAATATGTAGCATTTATAATAAATCCATTTAAAAAAAGAATCTAGTACTAAATATGGGAATTTTATTTAAATTCGCCATTCAATATACCGGACGGCCTAATGTAGTTTAATTATGTCTTTAAAATGACACATGCAATAATTAATAAGATTATTATGTTTCATATTAAGTTGTTTACAATAAGCTTAAACTTAGTTTTCTGTTCGTATTGATATACTAAGGTTTATCAAGTTGTGACCGATTTATGCAAAAACAAATCTCTATGTCTGATCTTGTGAGTAAATTTGACGTTTTATTCTCTCTGGTCAATGCTGGCTTTGCCAGAGGTATGGCATGAAGATATCTCGCACATAACATTGTTTCCATTTATTTCGAATTTGATAGAGTACTCGTGGATATTGGTGTTCCTAAAATAAGAGATTTTAACCTCATAGAATAGACATGTTGTTTGGTCTCAGGTAATTCGTGCAGGATATTATTTTGTAAGTAAATATATAAATACGGTGCCTATAAATAAAGTGCCTTTTTCTAACATGAAACTTTTAATGAGTCGCCCGGTTGCATTATGGAGTACTAAACACTAAGTTAAGAATAAGATTTGTATGTATACACTCACTTTTATTGCCTGTTAAAGTATGATTTATATGTAAAACACAAATGTATGAGAAACCATTTGATAAATAAATGTATATGGAAATAAAGTTTGTTTTATTTTTAAAACTAAATGTGCCTACGATTTGGTTGGCGTGAAACTCAAACGATTTAATAATTTTTTGGCCGTGTTTTTTAACTTTTTTCAATACAGCATTGCTCCTAATAGTGGTAGCGTAACGTTAAATAGTATAAAGCTTTCTTCAATGATTTCTTTATTACATACAAAATGATTTTTAAACTCGACTGGGAGTTACTAAGATTGGCAGGTTTAAATAAACACACTTTCGCTTTATAACATTCATTTGTAAAATATAACGTTCTACGGCTATTTTTAAACTGTGTGGTGTTGCCACAATTTTTTACAAGTTTATCTAAACACTATCCAAAAATACAAGATCAATTTGTAAAAAACAATGGCCGACGTATATAACCAACGACAATGCATAGTGTTCGAAATCATAGAATTACTAATTGATGGCTTGGATAGCTCGCAAATCTATTTAATCAAATTGATCCAACGGAATTGAGAGTAATTCATGTATATATCTATAGATAAATTTCGTTTGTCCCAGAAACGACTCGAACTATTTGGATAGATGTATTTTTAGACAGATACTTAATTTTTGAATTCACCTGTATAGTAATATCTTTGGTAAAAACACAGTTATTAAACAATTTATTACGAATAAAAGTATTAATTAAATTCGTGTTCAGTTCATACGTATATATCGTCATAAAATGTAGACGTTTGATCAATATATGATTCGTATTTAAACATTTGTTTTTAAATAAACACAAAAAAATAATACCGAGTTAAGCTCGGTAACCCGGGTACTGTGAGATTATGAAGCTATCCCATTACGAAATTTATCTCTCTTTAGATCATTAAGTAACTTTAGCTTAACTAAAGAAGTATTATTATTAATATATATTCGATTAAACAAAGTGATAATATGAATGTGTGATTTTTTTTAAATATTAAAACGATTAAATATTGATTAGGCAGTGTTCTAACTTTTTTTACAATAATACATCTTTTTGTGTTTCATCATTGTCCATTATTATTACGGAATAATTTCCTGATTATTGAAGAAAATATTATCTATACAATCTTTTCTAGTCCTTATTTAAATATATAAGAAGCATTATCAAAATTCGAAGTAAGTTAGATTAATGAATAACATGTTTTTCTAGTTCCGTGTTACAAATAAACGAAATTGAAATCTACAGTTTTAAATTCAAGTTTCTGGCATAATATAACCGTTATTTTAAGGTTTTATTTGTTGTAATATAGCGATCAAGTTAGTGCTAACAGTAGGTTTAAAAGAATGGTAATGTAAGTTATGTTAACGACATATGGACAAATTGTACTAATCAAAACCGCTAACATTAAAAAATAAATCAAAAGAAATAGCAATGATCAGTGCTCGTTTCACTTTTACATAGTTATTAACAAGTGATATCAGAATAAACTGAAGTCTGCAGCTATTGAAGTAGAACTTATTTTACTTAAGTACCTTCAGAGGTCATTTCATTCTAATATCACTTGTTAATTAATATACCAAGCTGTCTAATAGTTTATTTACAGAAACTTTGACTACATAGTACGAAACCTAACAAATTATGTATAAAAATACTATGTAGTTAATGTTGTCTATATACTCCTAAAATATTGAACATGATTTCTCAGTCTATACTAATATTACAAAGAGGAAAGATTTGTATTTTTGTTTGTAACGAATAAACTCAAGAACTTTTTCATTAACCCTGATAAATTTTATTTCCACGCAAACGAAGTCGCGGACACAGCTAGTATATTTTATAAATGCTTTTCTATGCAATAATTCTTTCACCACTACAATTCTACATTAGCCCTAAGTAACATAGGCTGTATAACATTTTTTAATCAAAATGATTAAATAATTATTTTTTTTTCATTTCCATTCGAATATTATTATAAAATTTATACTATTACAAATTAATTTTTATTAGTTTAAAAAAAGACCAAATTATAAAATGTAATATTTATATCTACTCCTTAAATTTCATATCTAATTATTCAATGGAAAGTTTTTAAGCCGCAACTAGCCGCAATATGTTTCTTAAACACTAGCTGCATTACATTGTTTCTTAAATACTCGAGCCGCATTACGTTTCTTAAAAACTAGCTGCAATACGTTCTTAAAAAAACAATTTCCATTAGCAGTTGTATGATTTTAGACTTTTTTATACATACTAAGTGTGAACAATTTCTCCTAAAAAATAAAATATCTCCAATGATATACTTTTCCGATAATGTAACAATTAACATGGTCTCGGAGCGGTTATATCTTAGTAGTGGTAGTGCGCACGGACGCCACGTCAAGGGACGACAGTTCGAATCTACCTACAATGACATTGATCTTTCGATGAACGAAAACATCGTGAGGAAACCATAGCATGGTGGTAGGGCTTTTTCCGATGCCCGCCGGGCTAGCTACTAGCCTAAAGTTGAATATCAGCCGCCAAATGCCAATAGGTATGTTCTAACAATTGAGTCAGTCTCTCCACAGGTTTAGCGTGTCCACAAACTTGCGCCGTATCGTCACTTAAGATCAGGTGAATTTATGGTCATATTGCTAAAACGTATAAACTAACTGTAAAAAAAATGGTCAGAAAAGTGGCTACGTAAGATTTCAGATGTTTATAAAAAAATCTGTAGTTGACAACTTCTGTGCTCTTTGGCTAGGCCACTAGGCTCTTTTGTTCATTCGGGTTGTTCTTAAATAACTGTTGCCTTTATTAATACTTTTTTTCTGTATAGTATTGTTTAATTTTGTTTTTGTTTTTTTTTTTTTAGAATGGAAGACATTGAAAATACGGAAGAGAAGACATTGTTAGCCTAAAAGGCGGACTTAGATGGCAAACACAGAGGGCGTTCAAGCCCTAAGGGATATAATATTATTTATAGACCTATAGCTTTTATAACTATTGTTTTTAATCGTTGTATAGGTTGAATCAGGAATCTTTCTGTTCAGATACATAGCGGGTACTACATAGATTTAAAAAAATGTGAGTAGAACATACAACAGTGAATGTTTAACATACTTATTAAGCTTCTCTAATCAGTGTGATTGTATGTTATTCTTACATTTTGTAGAAATTTAAATGTACTAGGTGAAATTTATAATTTAGCTATGTATGTAATTTTTTCAGTTGGTTAATTGTTTAAATATTTATTAATGCAATATTTATGACTGTAATTGTAAATAATATTATTAAAATGTTCAACAACGATTCAGTGAAAGCAGTTTGTAAAAACTTTAATAACTTTCCATTGAATAATTAGATATAAAATTTAAGGAGTAGATATAAATATTACATTTTATAATTTGGTATTTTTTTAAACTAATAAAAATTAATTTGTAACAATATAAATGATTTAGTAATATTCGAATGGAAATGAAAAATAATAATTTATTTGATAATTTCGATTAAAAAATGTTATACAGCCTATGTTACTCAGGGCTAATGTAGAATTGTAGTGGTGAAAGAATTATTGCATAGAAAAGCATTTATAATTTATAATTAGCTGTGTCCGCGACTTCGTTTGCGTGGAACTAAATTTTATCAGGGTTAATGTAAAATGAATTTTCGAAATCGGTCCAGTAGTTCTTGAGCTTATTCGTTACAAACAAAAATACAAATCTTTCCTCTTTGTAATATTAGTATAGACTGAGAAATCATGTTCAATATTTTAGGAGTATATAGACAACATTAACTACATAGTATTTTTATACATAATTTGTTAGGTTTCGTACTATGTAGTCAAAGTTTCTGTAAATAAACTATTAGACAGGTTGGTATATTAATTAACAAGTGATATTAGAATGAAATGACCTCTAAAGGTACTTAAGTAAAATTAGTTCTACTTCAATAGCTGCAGACTTCAGTTTATTCTCCTATCACTTGTTAATAACTATGTAAAAGAGAAACGAGCACTGATCATTGCTATTCTTTTATTTATTTTTTTATTGCTAGCGGTTTTGACTACTACAATTTGTCCATATGTCGTTAACATAACTTACATTATCATTATTTTAAACCTACTGTTAGCACTAACTTGATCGCTATACTAAAACAAATATAAACCTTAAAATAACGGTTATATTATGCCAAAAACTTGAATTGAAAACTGTAGATTTAAATTTCGTTTATTTGTAACACGGAACTAGAAAAAAATGTTATTCATTAATCTATTACTTCGAATTTTGATAATGCTTCCTATATATTTAAATAAGGACTAGAAAAGATTGCATAAAAAATATTTTCTTCAATAATCAGGAAATTATTCCGTAATAATAATGGACAATGATGAAACCCAAAAAGATGTAATATTGTAAAAAAAAGTTAGAACACTGCCTAATCAATATTTAATCGTTTAATATTAAAAAAAAAAAACATGTATTAATATTATCACTTTGTTTAATCGAATATATATTAATGATAATACTTCTTTAGTTAAGCTAAAGTTACTTAATGATCTAAAGAGAGATAAATTTCGTAATGGGATAGCTTCATAATCTCACAGTACCTGGGTTACCGAGCTTAACTCTCTTAACTAAAATGTTTAAATACGAATCATATATTGATCAAACGTCTACATTTTATGACGATATATACGTATGAACTACACACGAATTTAATGAATACTTTTATTCGTAATAAATTGCTTAATAACTGTGTTTTTACCAAAGATATTACTATACAGGTGAATTCAAAAATTAAGTATCTGTCTAAAAATACATCCACCCAAATAGTTCAAGCCGTTTCCGGGACACGCGAAGTTTATCTATAGATATATACACGCATACTCTTAATTCCGTTGGATAGATTTGATTAAATAGATTTGCGAGCTATTCAAGCCATCAATTAGTAATTCTATGATTCCAACACTATGCATTGTCGTTGGTTATGTACGTCGGCCATTGTTATTTACAAATTGATCTTGTATTTTTGGATAGTGTTTAGATAAACTTGTAAAAAATGGTGGCAACACCACACACTTTAAAAATAGCCGTAAAACGTTATATTTTACAAATGAATGTTATAAAGCGAAAGTTTGTTTATTTAAACCTGCCAATCTTAGTAACTCCCAGTCGAGTTTCAAATCATTTTGTATTTGATAAAGAAATCATTGAAGAAAGCTTTACACTATTAGGAGTAATGCTTTATTGAAAAAAGTTAAAAAACACGGCCAAAAAATTATTAAATAATTTGAGTTTCACGCCAACCAAATCGTAGGCACATTTAGTTTTAAAAATAAAACAAACTTTATTTCCATATACATTTATTTGTAGAGATTTTCTATGAAACACGTTCGACTTTTAACTGTTCTCTTATTATCTACCCTCTTTATTCATATACATAGATAATATTCACAAACTACATTTCACTATCCAACATCTCCCTTCTAAATAAAACGATGAAATAGAATATACTACTGTTTACATTAAAGTGATTACAATAGGAAAACCTTAATATTACAAATATAAATTATTTGGAGCTTTACAATACGGTAATATTGTACCTAGCTAGTTATTGTAGAACTATTACGGTTAACACATATATACTACTATGCCTCTCAATAAAAAAAAAATAATTAAATATACAATTACATAATTTTAATCACAATTTTAAATTACATTATGGTAAGTGAAAAATTTTTAAAGTACATAAAATGGTTTCTCATACATTTATGTTTTACATATAAATCATACATTTACAGGCAATAAAAGTGAGTGTATACATACAAATCTTATTCTTAACTTAGTGTTTAGTACTCTATAATGCAACCGGGCGACTCATTAAAAGTTTCATGTTAGAAAAAGGCACTTTATTTATAGGCACCGTATTAGTATATATACTTACAAAATAATATCCTGCACGAATTACCTGAGACCAAACAACATGTCTATTCTATGAGGTTAAAATCTCTTATTTTAGGAACACCAATATCCACGAGTACTCTATCAAATTCGAAATAAATGGAAACAATGTTATGTGCGAGATATCTTCATGCCATACCTCTGGCAAAGCCAGCATTGACCAGAGAGAATAAAACGTCAAATTTACTCACAAGATCAGACATAGAGATTTGTTTTTGCATAAATCGGTCACAACTTGATAAACCTTAGTATATCAATACGAACAGAAAACTAAGTTTAAGCTTATTGTAAACAACTTAATATGAAACATAATAATCTTATTAATTATTGCATGTGTCATTTTAAAGACATAATTAAACTACATTAGGCCGTCCGGTATATTGAATGGCGAATTTAAAGAAATTTCCCACAATTGGTCCTAGATTCTTTTTTTATATGGATTTATTATAAATGCTACATATTATAATGTCTTCAATTTTTTTACTAAGATTTTCTTTTGAAATTATGGCATTTACTTCAAATTTAGCTCGAACAAGATGCAACAATGTGGCAATTTGTAATGCAAGTTAATAATTCAAACAGTTAAATTGTATTAACTTAAAACATTTAGTTATAAAATAGCTTAAAGTTCGTGTCAAAAACGCCTTAAAATCCTCTTACAAAAACATGTCCTCATATACTGTAGTAAATACAAATAAAATATAATTGTATATACATAAAATATAAATTAATAACACAACAAAACTAAATCTAATAGGAACAGATGAGAAGTTTATTGATAGTTATAACTTCTACCAGAAATAATCTTTTCATTTAATATGTTTCTCTTCAGATTTTTTTTCTCACGTATAATGGGATATAACTCTAATGTTATATTCCATATTTCTCATATCCCTAAAGGTATATTGTAATATTTAAATTACAAAATAAATTTGATTTCACTGTACTTGTATGCAATAAGGCAAGACTATATCCGCATACAATATTCCAGAATATTATATTACCAGTGAATTTAATATACTATAAAAACCAGTCCTATCACATAATATAAGATCATTTGGGATCATATCTATCTTCAACAGGACACATGCATTTTGTAATATCATATGCACTTAGGTATTTAATAAAAAATTTTATTACAATGTAACAATCATTACATTATTAGAGACATCAAAATGCCTTTAATAGTCTTTAAAATTTACACAACCTTAGAGGTGAACGGACCACAACCAACAAGACAAAATAATCCATGTACTCTATCCCGTTGACTGATTTGTTATAGAGTGATAAAGTCAACACAATAATGTCTAAGGAAGTACAGTGTCTCAATAGCAAAGTGGCAGTGCCCGAGTGGTAAAGTAATTTGACCCGATGACAACACAACAATGTTTAAGAGAGATAGTATCTCAATGAGAAAGTCACAGTGCCTGAGCGATTAAGTCATTAGGCCCGATGACCACACAAATGTATCTAACAGAGTCACGGTTTCCGAGTCTCAGAGCCGCTACGTGAGCAGCAGCGAGCTGATGTCCTCCAGCCGTTGTAATCAGTAGGTGGAGTTGTCCGGGAGATGTCGCACCAGCTCGTCCGTGAACAGTACTCGGGCTCCGTTGGGACCAAACACCAGCACTGTCTCGCAGTCCTGTCGTAAAAAAACAATAATTCTATTATATATCGCAATATATTCACAACTATAAAAGATAGATTACTATGGAGTTCACGGAAAAAGAAATAAAAACATCTCAAAGAGGATGTACCGCAATAATAATTAATAAGTAAGTCTACTTTATATTGTATATTAATATTATAAAGTGGAAAAGATTATTAATTTGTTTGCTGATCTTAGTCGGATTCCAAAATTTGTATTTGATAGAGCATTCATCGAGGAACACTTTGGGCTATTTAACATCACGCTACCATCGATAGGAGTAAAGTTATATTGAAAAAAGTTACAAAAACAAGACATGATTCAATCATTTTTAGTTACCTACCAATGAAGTTATACGAGAGCAAAATAGTACTTTGGTGTCAATATAAAAATATTTTATAGAAAATATTAACAATTCAAGAAGAATTAAGGGAGAGAGCCAGTTTGGCACGATTCTCGGGTTCCACCATACCTACCATACATACGTTACTTTTATTTCTTGACATCTATGATGAGAAATTATTTAAGCATATAATAATAATAATAATAATGAGACTTTATTACTGAGAATTACAAACTTAAAAAAAACCTAAGTAGATGTATTATTAATTCTTTTGATTTTAATAAAAATTGTCGCACACCAGTTGGGAGTTTTATTTGTGTCAGCATGTTCTTTTAACACTTAGACCTCCTACAACATTTCTACCGTATCTGTTCTTGTCCAAGCGGTAGCCTCTTTAAGATCATCTGACTACCTTTTCTTTTGCCTACCTCTTTGCCTCTTGATGTTGCATCTAGTAGTTGATTCTGTTGGGATTTTGCACCATTTGTTCGTATTGTTATAACCCTGATTCCTTCCTCTACTTCTGCTGACCAAGCCTGACTCCGCTTCTATCTCAAGCCAACCTTCATGTTCCTTGACTACACACATTCAGTCAGTCGGTCTCTGTTTCCTATTCGCGCCGGTTGTATTATTGTTTTATTATATTTTAATACAATTAAAGTTTCTGTTAGCGACGCATAAAGGCTATACCGAGTAATATACGAAAATAGAAATGGCGTCCGGAATAATAGTTCCGCACAGGTGGCGCTGTTAGCGACACATAACGAGTTAATACAAAAATAGAAATGGCGTCCGGAATAATAGTTCCGCACAGGTGGCGCTGTTAGCGACGCATGAAAAGCTATAACAAGTTAATACGAAAATAGAAATGGCGTCCGGAATAATAGTTCCGCACAGGTGGCGCTGATGGTAAATAGGACGCACGCGTTACCGTAGGGAGAGCCCCTGAGACGCTAGACGAGTTCTCGTTCGAGTATTAACTTGTACCGGACGAATAAACAGTGTTTTTGTGTTAGCATAAGTATCGAGACTGACTACGCGTTATATAAATATAAATATTGAAAATATAAGTATTAAGAATATGAGTATAGAGATTGAGCATTGAGAATTATTAATATTAAGCTTGTGGATATATTGAGATTGCTAGTATTGAGAATTAATAATATTGAGATTGCTAGTATTGAGAATTAATGTTAGCGACGCATAAAAGCTATAACGAGTTAACACGAAAATAGAAATGGCGTCCGGAATAATAGTTCCGCACAGGTGGCGCTGTTAGCGACGCATAAAAGCTATAACAAGTTAATACGAAAATAGAAATGGCGTCCGGAATAATAGTTCCGCACAGGTGGCGCTGATGGTAAATAGGACGCACGCGTTACCGTAGGGAGAGCCCCTGAGACGCTAGACGAGTTCTCGTTCGAGTATTAACTTGTACCGGACGAATAAACAGTGTTTTTGTGTTAGCATAAGTATCGAGACTGACTACGCGTTATATAAATATAAATATTGAAAATATAAGTATTAAGAATATGAGTATGGAGATCGAGTATTGAGAATATTGAGATTATTGAGATTATTGAGAATTATTAATATTAAGCTTGTGGATATATTGAGATATAAGTATTGAGAATTATTAACATTGAGTTTATGGATATATTGAGAATTAATAATATTGAGATTGCTAGTATTGAGAATTAATAATATTGAGATTGCTAGTATTGAGAATTAATAATGTTGAGATTGCTGGTATTGAGAATTAATAATATTGAGATTAATAATATTGGGAATTATTAATATTGAGATATATTAATAAATGAGAAAATAAAGAATGTTATGTTAAAGTCATAAGGCGTACGTTATAATCGACGTCTACCGTTGGGGACGCACACATTCATTTGCCAAGGATTCGTGGGAGTTCGGGTAATGATTGTGCCGAGTAGGTTTTTTGCGTCTCCTTCGCGTATTTTATGTATATTTGTATCGAAATTGATGTTTGCATGTTTAGTTTATAGATATGTTTAAGATAAATGTGCATGTTAGTTTTAAAATAGATAATTTACCGAGCAATACTTACCTAAATATTAGACCGGAAAATATGTATAGAGAATTGAGGGATTTCACACGACAAGTGTGAAATCCAACAATAGAGACATCGCGTTGCTTGTATTTGATATAGAAACCCGAAATATGGGAATATGTAAATTTATAGAGTAAGAACGTGATAGAGAAAAATTGAAATAGAGAAAGTTTAGCGTAAGTATTGCTCGATCTCGAGTATTATGAGTGTATCCTAGGATAAGTGATATTTATAAGATAGAGTGTAACCTAGGGTATAAGACTGTATATAGATATTAAGGATATTATATGAAATAAAATAAATATAGCGCAGAAACCGAGCCAACGGTAGTGATTTTTTTTTTTTTTTTTTTTTTCGAAAGGACCTACACTGTTAGCCTTAGGGGCTTTTACAGCTTCACCTGAACTAGTGGGGCGAGCGCGGAAGGCGCTCAAACCCGCGGGGCAACTCGCACAAGGGTGTCACTAGTGACCGAACCTCGGCTTGGGCTGTTGCCGAATCGCGTATGAGAGAAAACGAACGCGGTACTATCTATTATGAGAGAACGTTATAGTAATAAGAAATAAAAGAATAAAAGACCACGGGCGGTCCCTCACAGAACCGTGTACGTACTGTGTGAGTGTGCACGAATGTGACATGCAGTGTAATGATGTGGGTTCAGTGAGTGTGGAGTGTCACTGTATCGCGCGAGCGGGTTAGCTCGAGGGCTCCATACCGAAGGATCGACCTAGGCTCGAGCGTCCGCAGAAGGGGGCCGCGGCGGGTGTGCGGGAGCGAAGTTAACCGCCCGCCCTCGGCGGCGAGGACGACGGTTTCGCGGTCTAGCGCGCGCGTATGCGCGATTCGGAATAGAGACGGACGGAAAAGACGCGGTATGTCGCGTGAATTTATCCGGCGGATCGAGGAAGATGTGACGAGGGCGGCGTTTGTATCCGCTATCGTTTGGGTTCGGATCGTATTTCACAGAATTCACTACTAGAGGATTCGGATGTGCCTCCGCTCTCTCGAAGTGAGTCTTGGTGAGGTCACGAATGTATGCCCTAATAGAAGGCATTTCGAGGTCTTTGTGCAGATCAACATCTCGTACGTACCAGGGGGCTCCGGTAATCGCACGCAGATATTTGTTCTGCAACACTTGCAGAGGTCTGAGAGTGGGTTTCGAGGCACGAGCAAAGGCTGGACAGCCGTATGTTAGGATCGGACGGATACATGTCTTGTATAAAGTAAGCTTACAGCTCAGTGACATTTTACTTTTCGAATTATAAAGAGGGCGAAGGTGGACTAAGGCTATAGTAGCTTTTCTTTTCACCCTCTTGATATGGGAGCTGAAAATGAGCTTCGAATCTAAATCGACACCTAAGTACCTGACCACTGAGGCCCAGGGAATATCTCTCGAATAAAGTTTGAGAGGAGCGTATGGAGGAATTCTACTTTTCCGAATAGGATCGAACATAACGGCGGCACTCTTTTCCGGGTTAAGTGCGATACACCATTTACTACACCAGTCGCCAAAAGTGACTACAGCTCTTTGGACATAACTGATGAGTTTGACGTGGTTCCTAAGACTACCGAATATGACTGTATCATCAGCGTAAAATCCGAACTGAATTCCTTTTTCGAGGGAGGGGATATCGCTGATGAACAGGTTAAACAGCAGAGGCGCCAGGATAGAACCTTGGGGAACTCCCGCTCTTATCGGGTGTGGAGATGAGAGTGCTCCTTCTACTCGATAGCAGAAGGAGCGCTCGGAGAGATAATTGAGTAGTATCCGGACTAGATTGTCCGGAATTTCTGCTTGATTGAGCTTATATATAAGCCCCGAGTGCCAAACTTTATCGAATGCTTTGGCTACATCAAAGAAAATTGCAAGGGTGCGATATGGAGATTTTTCAAAACCAGGGATATTGAATTTAGAGAGGACGTGCTCCGTGAGGCGGAGTACTTGGTCCGTGCATGAGTGTCTGGCTCTAAAGCCAAACTGCGCATCAGGTAGGATCTTTTTGCTGGTTACAGCGGACTCGAGACGACTCAGAAGGAGTCTCTCATAGATTTTACCTAAAGTGTTTAGGAGACTGATAGGTCTGTAACTATCAGGAGAATTTGACTCTTTCCCTGGTTTGTGAATACCTATGACATGTGCCCTTTTCCATACTGCTGGAAAATGACAATGTGACATGGCCGCATTGAAGATGCAGACCAGAAGAGCAATCAGATGGTCAGGAAGACGTTTGAGGACTTCATTCCTGATGCCGTCTGGACCTGGAGATTTCCTTAGCTTGAGGCTTTTGATCACCGCCCGGACTTCGTCCGTTGAGATGGGATCCAGCGGAGCCGCAGGAGGAGATAACAGGAATGATTTTACTGAGGACTCGACCATGCTCATATGAATAGGGTCTGAGCCTTGATTTGGGGAACACTGCGCTTCTAACGAGTCGGCGAGACATTCCGCCTTTTCGTCGCAGTCAAAAGCGGGAGGTATCCCGGGGCCTCTGCTTAGAGGGGGCATCGGAGTGTGATTGTTAGCCTTCAAGGCCTTAATGACCTTCCAGTAGGCAAGGTGAGTTGGTTCAAGCTCTCCTAAGAAAGCGTCCCACCTGCTGCTACGGATTTCGGCCATGCGAGCTTTCACCTCTCTCTGGAGGGCTCGAAGACGGGAGCGATTATCCTCAGAAGGATAAGAGGCATGCGCACGCATCGCCGCATTCTTTTCCGTGATCAAAGCCCGCATGTCGGGAGGGAGTATAAAACGGCGATCATTCGCCGCTTTCACCTCTTTCGAGGTCACCCTCACGGCAGATTGCAGGTGTTCAACCAGGGAATCGATCGCAAGGTCAGCATCCGCAGCGGACTCTACTACGTTCGGGATCTTATCCAGACTTGGTGACGAAGGGTTATCGATAAGATACCTGCGTAGCCTCGCGTAATCAGCCACTTGGACGGAGGAGGGGCCGGAATCATCGGGCTGACCTAACTGTAAAATGACCGGACGATGGTCTGAGAGAAGTTCGCTCACAACTCTTATGTCGCGAACAGGAAGTGCGATTCCCTTGAGGAGGGCTACATCTAGTACGGACGGGCGAGTGTTGCTTCGAATAGCGTAGTGAGTTGGCTCAGAGGGAGCTACTACATCGAAAGAAAGCTCACTCTCAAGCTCTGCAAGAATAGTACCATTTCGAGAAGTGTATGAACTATTATACATTTCGTGACCACTGTTAAGGTCGCCGGCAATAATCACTGAGCTACCTAGCGAAAATAGAGTAGCGAGATCCTTTTTCGTGAGGCGTTTACTCGGGCTTAAATAAGCGGAGACTATGTAAATCGAGGGATGTCCTGACATCCCTATCCTACAAATCGAGACTTCGATGTTATCGAGTTTAGGAGGATCTATTGGAGTACAATAGAGAGATTTTTTATAGTATATCATCGTACCTCCACCGCTGGTGTATGTACGATCATTTCTTACTATAGAGTAGTTTGCGATTCGCGGATCGCGTGTACTAGGTTTTAGAAATGTTTCTTGGATAAGAAACACATCCACCTGGTGGTCTTGAAGATACTTAGCCACCAGGTCGCGTTGGTTGCCAAAGGTAAATGCATTATAAAAGGATAAAGTCAAACCGCGGGGCTTGATTTTATCCATCTAACTATAGACTTCGTAAAATTAACAAAAAAAAAAAACTAAAAAACTAAGTTTTTATTTGGAATTTGATTGATAGAAACATTGCAGTGAAGCTGCAACGTTTGGGAACGATGAGATAATTCCTATCTGTTTCAGCGGGTCCGAGGTGCGTTTAATCGCGTCGTTGAACGCGATGATTTCACTCAGACTGAGCTTCCTCAGGATTTGCTCGAGAGTGATAAAATTACCCCCTTGGAAAAGATCCTCCGGGAGCTTATGCTCCTGAGCTGGAGCGGAGGCCTTTTGCGGCTTAGATTTCTGGGCCCACGCCGTCTGAGGGACGCGTGCGGGCTTGGAGGGTTCAGGTGCATATGCACCAGAGGAGGTTTTAAGCTGAGGATACGCCTCAGCAGACATAAGCGGTGGGGGCTGGGGCCGGGGGGCCGCAGTGGGAGCCCGGCGAGTTGGTCTCGGGTGGCGCGGGCGCCTCGTACGAGGCGCACACTCACACCCGCGGTAATTGGCGGGGTGCCCTGCTTTTTTGCAGAGCACACAGCTGGGCGGAGAAGCTGTCTCAGGGGTGCGCGTGCACTCCTTGGTGGAATGGTCCCCTAGGCACTTAACGCACCGGGGGCGAAGGTGGCATCCGCTCGCTGAGTGACCATAATTTTGGCAGTTATGGCACTGCGATGGGATGTGAGATTTGCGGGGGGGCTCAACAGCGACCCCGGATAGTCCGCAGACGGACTTGAGGGAAAATATAGCTTTCCCTTCAGGTGTGCGGTCCAGGAGGACCGTGACCATATCGTATGGCCTTTTGGATTGCCTGTGATACATGCGGAAAACTTCCCGCACCGGGAATCCTTGAGCTCGCAGGGAAGCTGCGACCTCAGGAAGAGGGAGTTCCTTGGGAACTCGCCTAATGACTACTCGAAGGAGGCGTTCCTCCTCGAGTGTATATGTGTAGTAGGGCTGTTTGGCGGCGGTGAGAAATTCCGTCAGTTTTCTATGCATTTCGGAATTTTGCACTTTAATTTGAATGCCCGCGAGGGTGCTTGTCGCGTGCGTGAAGTTAATGCTCCGTGAGTGAAGCTCAGCGGAGATTCGGGTCCAGGCGGATTTGTCCTGCATAATTACCGGCGGAGGAGCGCGTAGCTTCGGCTGAGCCTGGCCAGCCGAGCCCGAGGGGCCGGAAGCGGGGGCGCGAGTCGCGGGCGCGGGTGCGGCATGTGACGCGGGCGCTACGCGGGGCGCGGGAGCCTTTTTAGGGCGGCTCTCACCATCAGGGCTTAGATATACCCTACTGGAGTCAGATTCTGACTCCTGGGGAGATCGGAACGCGAACGGTAGTGAAAATAGAAACGAATAGAAATTAGAAAGCGTCGCGATCGAGTGGCTCTCTGTAAAGTCACGCATCGGCATGGGTAACCTCCGAAGGGGCGTTACCTAATCATGTTCCACGATTGAGTCACCGATCGCCCATTGGCTACAAGTAAGAAGAGCAACTACCTGAGAAGAATATCGACCGTTGGCTCGGGTTCACGTTTTATTGAGAAGAATTCCGAGTATTATTTCGTCACACGTCTCGACCGGTGCACGCATTATTGCATCCTTACGGCCCCTTACGGCAAACTGACATCTTCCTGCTGCCACCGAGGCGGGTATCCGGCATCCTCGTTTATAACGAACGAGGACTCTACGCCCGTCCAAACGGGGATACACGACGTCGCACTTTGACCACGGGGCGGTGGTCCACCACCGCTAGACGTACCGTGCCCCAACAGTTTCATAGTGATAAATAAATCTTTTCTTTTTTAAAAAGCTATTTACCATAACCCATATAACAGTATGTTAGATTAGATAAAATAGTATATTAGCGGAAGGCCCCTGCAGCTGGTTCAGCTTGTGTAGCAGATCAGTGGCTCGGTGCGCGTGCAGGTACAGGGATGTTACCGCCGGCCGGGCACACGTACATTATCAGACGGGGTTCGATTCTCCTGCAAACACATTCAGTTTATAATATAATATACAATTTAAGAATTTACTTATTTGTTTGTTGAAACGAGCTGAACTATAGTCTAAAGTTTGAAGCAAATCGAATGACGCTCTTTATCCCACTTCCTATAAGTGTTTCGCTAGAAAAAGATAGCCTACCGGTATCAAGTTCCAATCTATCTCTTTATTTAAATTTATCATAATCGATTCAGTAATTTAAACGAAAAGGGGACACACACAAACAAACTCACTTTCGCATTTATAATATACTAGCTGTGTCTGCAACTTCGTTCGCGTTGAACTACAATTTATTTCGAGATTTAAATAAAAACATTTTTTTATACATACGATTTAGCGTTATGGCCATAATCTCACCTGATCTTAAGTGACGATACGGCCCAAGTTGGTAAACACACTAAACCTGTGGAGGAACTGGCTCTCAAGTCCATATATATTATATAGCCTTTGCTACTCAGGGTTAATGTAACATCCTAATGATGAATGAATTTTCGAAATCGGTCCAGTAGTTCTTGAGTTTATTAACTAAAAACAAAAATTCGAATCTTTCCTCTTTATAATATTAGTATAGAATACGAGACATTCATCCAGAACAAGTACTCTTCTGAAGGAATAGAAATGTAACTTTTAGTTTCACGCGATAATACATAAAATAAAAGTAAATTTGAAAATAAAGTTCTTGTATGTTTGGTTATAATAAATCTAAAACATTTGTGTGTATTAAATTCGACACCATTAATCAATACTCATATATTAAATGTCCATGCAGCTACTGCTGTAAAACACATTACTTTGACAAGTTACAAGGAATAATTTAAAATATAATTCAAAACTGTACCAGATAGATACCACGATATGGTGGTGGTCAAGTACGAATACTGCAAGCATTTTAGGAATTGTTGTCTGTTTATTTATTTGTATGTGCACACAAATAAAATGGACAAAACCAATAACTTTTATACGTAAAAATTGTACGCAACTTGAAGTATTACTTATTTCTTGTTTCATCACAATCGGTTCTAACAAGAGATATTATTATATAATATGAATATAAAACTGTTCTCACGCACGCAAATCAGTTACTTGCAACGTCAAAATGGAACTAATGTTGACAGTTGAACTCTATATCCGATAGATGGCGTTGTGCATATGACGTCATCATGGAACACGGATGACTGTACTCTTATCTAAGCGACGCGTTTTAGTTTTCGACAACGATGCGAACGAAGTCGCGGGCACAGCTTGTTATTTAATAAAACACAGGTAAGCGCAGGCAAAAGATTTAAAAAGTCATAGCAGTATTAAGGTAGCAACCACTACAATAAGGCATCCCAGGTTCTAATATTATTTGATCATTATTTCAAGTGTAATTTCCTGAAAAAATATAGTATTAATTTTATAACTTTAAGCTTTATAAAAAACTATAAAGCTCTATGGATATATGTACAAGAAATGTAACTGTCTACAATTCCTAAAGAAATCTGGAAATAAAATTTATTTATACAATGGAATATGTTTACCCTGTTGATGTTACGACAAGAACTATGATAGCAGGTCGTCTTGGAAGGAGTTGCTTCAGCGATGGAACAGATTCGGACTCACGTTGAGCTCGCGTTGGGGGGCGTGAAGAAGGCGGAGGGCGGGGGGTCCGCGGGGGGGCGGGGGCCGTCCGCCAGCACTGGACTGCAAGGAGACACTATAAAAATATAAATGACTAAAATTAATAAAAGAAAGTTTAACAGAAAACACTTATCTTGAGTTTTCTTACCTGCATAGATTTTAGGAGTAAACTTTCCATAACAATAGTAAAATTAGTTCAACATTAACAAAATGTAGTACCTATATTGACAGGCCGTAAGTCTTTTTAACGATAGTAAAAGTGCGAAACCTATATTAATATTATAAATCGGGAAAATTATGTTTCATTACGAATACGAATAACTACGATAAATACTATAAATACGAAGTACTATCAGTCGGATTTAAAACAGCCTTATTGTGTTTCGCATATCCCAGTCCCATGTTGATATGAGTAGTAGTTTTGACGTGATTGTGCCTCAAACGAAAATCATTATATATTTTTTATTTATATCATTAGACTGACATCCATCGTTGTCAGTAAACCTAGTCAAAGTTATTAAGTATACAAAGTGCAATTTTCATATCATATTTTCATATGTCGACACCTATCAGTAGACAAGCGGCACATACCTTTTATTAATTTTCATATCATATTTTCATATGTCGACACCTATCAGTAGACAAGCGGCACATACCTTTTATTAATTTTCATATCATATTTTCATATGTCGACACCTATCAGTAGACAAGCGGCACATACCTCTTATTAATTTCGTCCGACGATGAAAAAATATTCTGTTCGGTCTATCTAAAAATACCTATAAAGTTATGACTTTGTATAACTATAAGAAATCCATTGATGTAAGACGATATATTACAAAATAATGGAAAAATGTTAGATTAGTATAAACCAGTGTTTCTGAACGTTTGGGTTGCGAAACCTCTTTACGGGGGTCGCGAAGCTTCTATAGCGGAGTTGCAAAAGGTTGGGAAAGCTACTACAGTAAAAAAAAAGCTTAATAAGATTTATAAATAAGAGTGTTAAACATTAACAATTAATTAATAACCATTTGTATGAAATAAACTAAAAATAAAAATAACTTACGAGATCTCTTCCATCTTAAACATTTATATCAAATTATAAAAAAAAAGAAACTTATGAGAACTGTTAATGCGAAGGTGCGTTTGTTTTTCATTGACCAATTTCTTCTATCGTGGATCCGTTTTTACTACACGGAGAATTAAATCGTTTTCGAAATTAAAGTGATTTCCTTCCTTACTTTTTATTTGGACCATTGTTCAAAATGTCAACTCGAACAAGTACGAGGTGGTAAATGGAATCAACCACTTCAAAGCCTTCTTTGTTAATTCTGGGTACACTCATTTCCCTTTTAAATAAAATTGACAGACTTAAATTGCAATGGCAGCATTCCATCGGCAGATAAATCTAGCGGATTTTCTTTGAGCTTGGTTGCCAACTTTGCCACATTTATAGCTGCATTTAAAAACGGATTTAAGATCTACCTTTACCGAGTATTTTTCGATATCTCTTGCAATGAGAAGTAATGACACAGTTCTCTGTTCGTTTTCCGGCAGCAGTCCAAACCGAGGTTCGGCCATTCCTGCACCCTTGGACCCGCTGCCTCGGAGCGGAGGACCATCAGCATCCGCCTGAAAAAGTTCAGTGAAGCTGTCAAAGCACTTACGGCTAACAGCGTATGTCAGGTCGAAAAAAATAAACAGTTCTTTCAACTTTTCATGCCAGGCATAAATTCCCTATGTCTATCTCACATCCGACTTCTTCAATAAAAAACTATCGCAGAAAATGAATTGAAGTGGTTTTGATTTAGACACGATGACCACAAGGCAATTATGTTTGTAAGTTGCGTTATCCATTGGCGACGCATTCAATGTTAGTAAATAATGTGTTTTACGTACTTAATTATGTATTTATGCGAACCCTTATTATGTTTATGAATAAATATGTTGGATTGAATATTTGTCACAAAATAAAATAAATGAAAAAAAAAACAACGGGTAGGCAGTGCGCGGAAATATTTATTCATACTAAAGGGTAAAGACCTTGTCATGGAAAAGGTTACAAAACTGGTATAAACCAAACAATTTGTATAATATGTCAGTTGGCGACACTTTGTATGCATTTTATGTAAGAGTCTTTCTATGGTTGTGTACCATCTTGTCCCTTTGTTTGTTATCAAAACTATTGCAGAGTTCATTTGTTTTTGTCTCTGAATAAATCTTATAACAAGAATTCAATTCTACATTATGTTTGCTTCAAATCTTCAAGAAATTGAAACATCTCTTGCAAATTTTGAAAATTTTTGAAGGGATGATAGCTCAGTGGTAGTGTGTACGATCGCGTCAAGGGACGTGAGTTCGAATCTAAGCACCTACAATGAACTTGAGCTTTCGGTGAAGGAAAACATCGTGAGGAAACCATAGCATGGTGGTAGGGCTTTTTCCAATGCCCGCCTGGGTAGCTACCACCCTCAAGTTGTAAAACCTGCCGCCAAATACCAATACGTGTGTTCCGGCAGCTGCACTTGAGAGCCAGTTCCTGCACAGGTTTAGCGTGTCTACCAACTTGGGCCATATCGTCACTTAAGATCAGGTGAGACTATGGCCATAACGCTAGTATAAAAAATAAATACCTAAGCGGCGAAATCTTCGACGTCTTCAAAGACTCAGCTCCCGTCACGTCTTTCTCGGATTCCTCTGGAAAGGTGAGTGCTCTCGAACAACGAAACTTCAAGTTCGGCGTTCCTGTAATTTTCAACAATGTCTTTATTTATAGAGGGTGCGTATTTAAGTAATAGAAGTTTTGGGCTCTGAGGGGAAGGGAGCAGATTATTTTTTTGCAATTATAGAGATTTTATGGAGTGTAATATATGTTCTAGTACTTTATAAGTATAATGTAAGGTATATCATAATGAGCACAATTTCACCTGATGTTAAGTGACAATAGGGTCCACGCCGATGGGCACGCTAAGCCTAGTGATGCGACTGCCTGCAACTGCCGGAACACACGTAGTAGGTATTTGCAAGCAGAATTTGAAATTGAGGGTGGAAGTTCGTTCGTTAGGCGAGTATCAGGAAAAGCACTACTTATGGTACTAAGTCTTTTGGTATCAAAATAGAAGTATTATATTTAGTATTTTGATTATAAAAACATCACCTCTCTCTCTTTCTTCGGCGATCGTCAAAGTCGTAGTTGGTATATGGTTAAATGACTGAAAGGACTGCTTCGCAAGTGCAACTGCCGGAGCACACCTAAAGGTATTTGTAATTGGAAGCAGTTTTTGAATTTTAGAGCCTGGTGGGCGTTAGAAAAAGCACTACCGCCATGCCAAACCTCGAGATTGTTACCTTTTTAACACAATGAAAAAATACGTTTATGTACATACGGACGGGTTGCTGGCAGTGCTGGCCGGTCGTGTGCGACTCGATAAATGAAAAGCAAGATATACAATGCCTCTTAATATTAACAGAACCGGCGACTGCTTTCGCAATCAGAATATACATTTTACGTGATATTTTAATCAACAAAAAAAAGAGGTTTAATTTAATTGAATAAACCGATTATTACAAACATTTCTCGATTATTGCTGTACCCGACGGGCCTCCAAAACAATTAAAATCTGATACTTGCTTATTGATATTCAAACATTAACCTTCTAGACGTGTATCAGTTTGAGCCACAGGACTGCAGGCATAGGCCAACGTCACTCACGTCCTGATTCATATCACTTTGTAACGTTTTAAAACTATGAACTGATAAAAATTCGTTTAAAATTGTTGTACTCTAGAAAATTGCTCTTCACATTTTATTTGGTCATTGTATTCTGCTGAACTGTGACGAATTAAAATACATACACAAACACCTGTGATAATAATTAGTGCTACTGTAGAAAATAAGTGTGTTTTACCTGAGTCGCGGCTTGTCCGAGTATTAGCAGTGAGACCGGTGAACTTCACCAACTCTCTGCCTTACCTCACAGCGGCTGCGGACCGTACTGGGGCAACGTACCACCGCCTAAAAACAACAATTATCTATTAAATTAAACACGTAAATAAATACATAGTATATAAAGAGGAAAGATTTCTGTATTTGTAGCGAATAAAATGTTTTAGCTGGGCACAATCCAGCATGAATCTTCGTCCGCCTAATGTATACGCCTAATATACGATGATATTAGCACGCCAATGCGACACGAATCTTCTCCCACTAATGTAGCCCAGCATAACAAACGAATAGGCTATATTAGAACGGGATTTATAGATAATTCTTAAATTTGAAGAAATCTACAAAACATTATATTTATCAGAAAAAACTGTATTCGTAGATTTTCAAGAAAACGTATGTAAGAATCAGTATGCCAATAGTAATCTAAACTAAAAAGTATATCATTATATTCTGAAAATGTATAACATAAATTGTAAGTTACAGGTTATGATACATGATATGCCATCAATAAAAAAAATAAGAGTCCGTTTTAAATATATCTACGGAAAAAAAAACTTGCACATAGGAGTTCTGGTCACTTCGTCGTCGATATGTAGGGCTAAGTCTTTATTTTAGGCAGTTATATCCTTTAAATCACTTTATTATATTCACAACGAAAATATATAACTCTTCACAACTTACATACCACACTATCTTAGCTTTTTACACACCACAGGCAATCCAATTATAGTTTTTTTATTTTATTTTAATCATTTGTCACCCTACATATATACAAAAAAAAAAAAACAATGAATTATTTGTTTGCCGGCGCTAATCCCATAAACTATCACTCGGATATGAAAAATTATCTTTTCTCATGACAGCCTAATTATTAATAAAGGATTTACGTTATTAAAGTCACGCTATGACGGCCATATTGACAAAATTATACAAACGTACAATAAGTTTCTCGGCTGTAACTTCCGTAGCGTGCACTGCATTTAAATATATCCTTATGAAAATATGTTAATATTTTTGAGTAAACATAGCCTAAAATTTCACTTGATACTATTTGACGATAATTATATTTAATATTAAATTATTGTGAAAAAAATAACACAAAAAAAAAAAAAAAACGAAAGCAACAAAACAATAATATGATTTGTTGATTTTCTTTACCACTAATCCAATGGCGCTGTTCCGTTAAACAAATATTCAACATATTTCAATAATATTTATATTTAGAGCAACATAAGAGTAATGAATAAACAAAATGTTCCTATCAAATATTAAAAAATATAATAATTTCTTGTGTTTTTTGTTTGTCACAAAACACCTTAATTCGCCTTAAGCCTTTATGCGCAAAGTCGTTCAATTGACATAGTTTTGTTTATCCTTATCTAATTATGTTAATAATTCTGAGTAAACATAACCCAAATTTCACTTTTGATATTATTTGACAATAATTATATTCAAAATTAAATTATTGTCTAAGAAATATCACAAAATAAAAAAGCACGCAACAAGAAAATAATATGTGTTGATTTCCTTGACCGCTAATCCAAGGAACTGTTCCGATAAACTAATATTCAATAATAGTTCTAGAATTTGTTCCGTAATAATTCATGTAGATAAAACATTCGACCGAAAATTCATACTCAAAAATTGTTTATATAAATATAACTTATATTTATAACCTAATCATTATTCCGGGAAACTACACAAGATGTCAATTTGAGTCGATTAGCGGTAATAATGGTTTTCTATATGGATTACTCAACCGTGTAAAGTATTCTATGTTCTTTTCTGCATCCCTGACAAAGTTAAACTTCATGATGATCGGTTCAGTAGTTAAACCGGAAAACATCTCAATATTGCACAGACAACAAGTATATATAAAACAAATGTATTGATGTACTCTCGGGAGCTAACATAGTTTTTAAATAAGTGGTATTTCGATTTTAAATTTAAAATTTACCAACATGCCTTTTCATTATGAATTCTTACGAAGTGTCGGCATGCGTTCAATAAATGATAAATATGTATATAAAAGATAAAAGAAAAGATAAAACATATAAATAAGTTTGAAATTTTTAATACTATCCGTAATTAAGGCAAAAGAAATGTGCGAAATTGGTCGACATTCGAACATATAATTATTGAAAATTGTAGGAAATTTTTGTCATTATGGGCAAAAAAAACGGTTAAAAATTAGTTTATTGACAGCTTCTCAATAGTTACTAAGTAATAGAAAAACTAAAATTGGTTCATAAACAAATTAGGCAAATATCTACTGAACTGTTTTTTCTCTGCCAATATACAAGTCAAAAAGACAACAAAAATTCTACATCGGTTTTGTTTATGTCAATTTGGCTTAAGCATTAATTTATATATATATTGAATTTTTATTACTTTTTACTTTTATGCTACGTTATGATTACTGTGTATATTTATTAAACAAAAACTTCTTTCTTTCTTTGGACCTTTTAAATAAAAACTCTTATGTAATGTTTAGCCTTACTTCTACATTCTTGAATACGTAAAAATTGAAGTTAAAATATCTACTTCCGGAGTAAGCGGAATATTAGAATATAAGGTGTATAATACTCCTTCAGATTTTGCTAGATAGGCACAGTGTATTGAAGCGTCCAAGCGCGAGGATCAGTGTATTTCGTGTTAATATTAAAATTTAGTCTTTGTGACAATTAGGGCGGACTGGTATATATTCTGTTCGCTTTAGATTTTGTTAGGCGCGGTCTGTTTTGTTTAGCAGCGATAGGTCTGTTAGTTCTGGTTAGGAATCTGGAAGCGGCAGAATAACCAGTTCTCTGATTTCTTTGCTTAATTAATACATTCACTATAAATACAACCGACCCTCGCAATGTGAGCCTTCCACACACTGTGTATATTAATTGTTATAATAAATATGTTCTTAGTACGCAGACCACACCGCGCTGAACAGGGCTTATTTAACGATTTAAAATTTGTATTTACTTTAATTTGTTCAAGGGTCTTTTGCCGAGGTCTTCCGCTCTTTATGATTCTCCTCTGCACCGAGTACTGGAATATGAGTAAGAAATATCTATTATTGTGATTTTTGTAGTGTAGTGCTTGTAGTATGGTCCGTGTTGTGTGTAGTGTTTAAGTGGTTAATATAGTGTAATAGAATAGATTATAAGCACGGTGCACTGAGGGCTGTGTCTGTCTTTACTTTATATAACAATTTTAAATTTGTATTTACTTTTTAGCATATTCGTGTCTATTGATATAATTTGTGTAGTGTGTAGTGCTTTTAGTGTGGCCCATTTTAGTAAAGTGTAGTAGAATAGATTATAAGCGACAGCGCTCGATCGCTCGACAGCGCTCGACAGCGATCGCTTATATAAAGTAAAGTATTTAGTTTTATTTGTTCACAGGTCGACTCTCGTCTGCACCGTGTACTGGAGTATGAGTAAGAAATAGCATGTGCATGTCTATTAGTATAATTTGTGTAATGCTTTTAGTGTGGTCCATGACTACATGTAGCAGATATTAACTTTCAAAAAATCATAATTTCTATCACTGACCTATAGATCAAAACGCTAACCCAGTTCTAGATGACCTAGAAAATTCAGATTTGACATACAGATATGCAGTTGGGGGAATACAATAGAATAAATTAGAAACTAAGTAAATTTTATCATAATTTTTCAATAAATTGATTCTATTAGGAACATAATATTTCACGCCTCATATTATGACTCGGGTTGTGTGTTCTACTCTCGACACGCCAGGATCATGCACTCAACTAATATTTATACGCTAATATGAATACATTTATTTCAAGAAAAACACTTTAAACAATTTATCCAATATTTTGTAAAAAAACCATTTTATTCTGCTACCTTAGAAAAAAACGATTATAAATATTTTTTTTGAGGGGATTAATTATTATCACTGGTCATTTACCAGCATTTACCAGTACACTAAGATTGGCTAATTAGCCACATCAAATCATTGGCTAATTAGCTACATCAAATCAAAGCCCACGAACGTCGGAGTTGAATCAGTCCTGTGTGGTCCCGAAAACGATCAGGATTTTTTATGAAATTCGAACCACTTGTCTTGAGTTATGCGCACACAAAATGACAAAATATTTATTGATTTTTATATCGATAATTATTCTTATATCAGAACAATTAAAATATTTATTATAAAATTACGTTAAAATTTTATTAGACGTAGTATAGGAAACATTTAATTATTTCCGGTTATTTCTTAAATTTATTTACAAGGGCAAATCAATTATTGTTAAGCACACATTAAGAGCTAATATATACAATGCGATACATAATTTTTAATTTTACACTTGATAATACGATAAGTATTTGTAATTGCATACGATTATTTATGGTCCAAGATGTCATATTAAATTCCTGTGAAATATGAGGTTATTCAGGGTATATACCTATTAGTAACATGAAGACTGCAATACTGCTCTGTTTGCGTAACTGCGGCGTTTGCTTACCGACAGGTAACTTGGAATTATTATTTAAATTCCTTATTTATACCTTTTTCTCTTCATAAAATAATATTAATTTGCTATTTATGTAGAATGTAATCACGCGATGGCCGCCAGTTTACTTTCTAATTTAGGTAATTTTTAAATTAGTTAATTTGCTGTCTGTAGGTTTCTATAATAGCTACATTTTGGAATATGAAGTCCTTGGTGTTTGCAAAGACAAAATGTCTTGGATTAGCGTGGCGACTAAGTCCATGTACTTTCTAATTTAGGTAATTTTTAAATTAGTTAATTTGCTGTCTGTAGGTTTCTATAATAGCTATATTTTGGATTATGAAGTCCTTGGTGTTTGCAAAGACAAAATGTCTTAGATTAGCGTGGCGACTAAGTCCATGTACTTTCTAATTTAGGTAATTTTTAAATTAGTTAATTTGCTGTCTGTAGGTTTCTATAATAGCTACATTTTGGAATATGAAGTCCTTGGTGTTTGCAAAGACAAAATGTCTTGGATTAGCGTGGCGACTAAGTCCATGTACTTTCTAATTTAGGTAATTTTTAAATTAGTTAATTTGCTGTCTGTAGGTTTCTATAATAGCTATATTTTGGATTATGAAGTCCTTGGTGTTTGCAAAGACAAAATGTCTTGGATTAGCGTGGCGACTAAGTCCATGTACTTTCTAATTTAGGTAATTTTTAAATTAGTTAATTTGCTGTCTGTAGGTTTCTATAATAGCTATATTTTGGATTATGAAGTCCTTGGTGTTTGCAAAGACAAAATGTCTTGGATTAGCGTGGCGACTAAGTCCATGTACTTTCTAATTTAGGTAATTTTTAAATTAGTTAATTTGCTGTCTGTAGGTTTCTATAATAGCTACATTTTGGAATATGAAGTCCTTGGTGTTTGCAAAGACAAAATGTCTTGGATTAGCGTGGCGACTAAGTCCATGTACTTTCTAATTTAGGTAATTTTTAAATTAGTTAATTTGCTGTCTGTAGGTTTCTATAATAGCTACATTTTGGAATATGAAGTCCTTGGTGTTTGCAAAGACAAAATGTCTTGGATTAGCGTGGCGACTAAGTCCATGTACTTTCTAATTTAGGTAATTTTTAAATTAGTTAATTTGCTGTCTGTAGGTTTCTATAATAGCTATATTTTGGATTATGAAGTCCTTGGTGTTTGCAAAGACAAAATGTCTTGGATTAGCGTGGCGACTAAGTCCATGTACTTTCTAATTTAGGTAATTTTTAAATTAGTTAATTTGCTGTCTGTAGGTTTCTATAATAGCTACATTTTGGAATATGAAGTCCTTGGTGTTTGCAAAGACAAAATGTCTTGGATTAGCGTGGCGACTAAGTCCATGTACTTTCTAATTTAGGTAATTTTTAAATTAGTTAATTTGCTGTCTGTAGGTTTCTATAATAGCTATATTTTGGATTATGAAGTCCTTGGTGTTTGCAAAGACAAAATGTCTTGGATTAGCGTGGCGACTAAGTCCATGTACTTTCTAATTTAGGTAATTTTTAAATTAGTTAATTTGCTGTCTGTAGGTTTCTATAATAGCTATATTTTGGATTATGAAGTCCTTGGTGTTTGCAAAGACAAAATGTCTTGGATTAGCGTGGCGACTAAGTCCATGTACTTTCTAATTTAGGTAATTTTTAAATTAGTTAATTTGCTGTCTGTAGGTTTCTATAATAGCTACATTTTGGAATATGAAGTCCTTGGTGTTTGCAAAGACAAAATGTCTTGGATTAGCGTGGCGACTAAGTCCATGTACTTTCTAATTTAGGTAATTTTTAAATTAGTTAATTTGCTGTCTGTAGGTTTCTATAATAGCTACATTTTGGAATATGAAGTCCTTGGTGTTTGCAAAGACAAAATGTCTTGGATTAGCGTGGCGACTAAGTCCATGTACTTTCTAATTTAGGTAATTTTTAAATTAGTTAATTTGCTGTCTGTAGGTTTCTATAATAGCTATATTTTGGATTATGAAGTCCTTGGTGTTTGCAAAGACAAAATGTCTTGGATTAGCGTGGCGACTAAGTCCATGTACTTTCTAATTTAGGTAATTTTTAAATTAGTTAATTTGCTGTCTGTAGGTTTCTATAATAGCTACATTTTGGAATATGAAGTCCTTGGTGTTTGCAAAGACAAAATGTCTTGGATTAGCGTGGCGACTAAGTCCATGTACTTTCTAATTTAGGTAATTTTTAAATTAGTTAATTTGCTGTCTGTAGGTTTCTATAATAGCTATATTTTGGATTATGAAGTCCTTGGTGTTTGCAAAGACAAAATGTCTTGGATTAGCGTGGCGACTAAGTCCATGTACTTTCTAATTTAGGTAATTTTTAAATTAGTTAATTTGCTGTCTGTAGGTTTCTATAATAGCTATATTTTGGATTATGAAGTCCTTGGTGTTTGCAAAGACAAAATGTCTTGGATTAGCGTGGCGACTAAGTCCATGTCGTGAGTAGAGGGCGTCGGGCTATTGACAAACTGGTAGATATTTATCTCTTTTATATTAGCTTAGTAAAAGTTGCTAATGAACTTGGCTGATATATGCCTTGGTTGTTGACTTCAGCGACAAACGAAGGGAGATCTAAATGAGTGCCAGGTTTAATTGTCAGTCCTGAAATTTATTTATAACAACAAAGTAGTGTATATCAACTTAAAATGTAATTTCTTCTTATAATGATATATTGAAGTCTATTTAAAATAATTGGCTAGTTCGGCTGGCTGGTAGAAACCAGCCATTGAACAAGGGTTCTTCCATAACTGTTTTAGTAGGTACTTAATAATAATTCGTATATTCGAACTAGCTAAGTCAGACCTATAAGTTGTTATAAATATATTTTATGTTGGAACTTTTTATGGTTTTGATGGGATACAATCTACATGATTGCAGGGTGTTAAGGTTCTAGTTATCTAGAAGAAGTGCGAAAGCTATCCCTTGTCTCTGGCAACATGGGAGTTTGCAGTGTTGCCGTGGTGCGTTTTAGTGGGCAGTGTCCGGTGCTTATCACTCGATGAGTCTTGCACATGCCCTTAAAGCCTTTGGCCTGAGCCCGCGTAATGCGGTTACGCGTTGCGATGAGGAAGTCCGTAAAGAATAGAATTTTAGACACCACGTTAATAAAAAAAGGATGGTAAAAAGATTTGACTCGACATTACTGTATTCGACAGTATACTGACAACAAAATTAAATATTTAAATATATAATTTGATGGAATAATTTATATTCACAGAGCAACTATATGTTTATGTATCCTGACCGATTCAACCGCGTCGATGGTTTCTTTGGTACTCGAAACCGGGTGAGTTCGAAACAACAAATATTTCTTAGATTTACTGAATAATCACTTTAGGCCATTTCGAGAATAAGTTCTGTTACAAGGGGATACACAGACATAGAGACGGACAACAAAATTATAGGGTTCTCTTTTTAAAAGATTCAAATCGAAAAACAAAATATTAATCAAGAGGATTGGCAATGAATATTTTATTATATTTATTGATTTTTATTGTTGTAGCGGAATTGATGCAATAATAAAGTGCACTAATAACTCATCCACAACGAACTGTGGCGGAGGTATTGATTACTGGTAAGAGTTAGTATTTTAAAAAACACTAAGAACATCGTCACAATAATTTTCAGGTAAAAGACGCGGATACACTTGGCGACCTTCGTAGATACATAGGAAAAAATTATAATGATGTCGTAGTAAAAGATGGATCTCATCAACTTACCTATTTAAGCAAACACGTTTGAATATGCGTTCTCATACTTACGTAAAATATTCAAATGTTACATGACCGCTTGTGGACATTCATTTAATGTAAACTTTTACTAATAAACTGATATATTCATTCCATTGTTATAATTTTCTAATAATACTTTCTATCCTAAGCTCAGCTCGCAGTTATATCCGCCGAGACTGGTTCGTTTCAAGTCTCAAATGGGACATCCCGCATGTATATGCCCGTCTTCCTGTCAGCGTGTTACCTCCTTCAAATGATATTGGGTCCTTCAAAAGAGGTTCGAATGAAGCGATGATAGCTCAGTGGTAGTGTGTACGACTTCGCGTCAAGGGACGGTGAGTTCGAATACAAGCACCTACAATGAGCTTGAGCTTTCGGTGAAGGAAAACATCGTGAGGAAACCATAGCATGGTGTTAGGGCTTTTTCTAATGCCCGCCTGGCTAGCTACCACCCTCAAGTTGTAAACCTGCCGCCAAATACTAACAGGTGTGTTCCGGCGGATACACTTGAGATCCAGTTCCTCCACAGGTTTAGCGTGTCTACTAACTTGGGCCGTATCGTCACTTAAGATCAGGTGAGATTATGGCCATAACGCTAATAATACCTTAAGTATAAAAAAAGGTTCGAAGAGGTACCTAAGCAGGCCAGCATGATAGCGGTGACATGCACTGAATTTAGGTTCATTGTTAGACACCGTTGATTTGGATTGTGCTGTAATTTGAATCAAGTGCAGTGCGTTTACGCACTACGTTAAGGCGTCAAAGGTTTTTTTTGCCAACTGACGTACGCTGTTAGCTCCAAGAGCTTTGACAGCTTCACCGAACTTTTGCAGTGGGTACAAGAGTGCCAGAGCGGCCGAACCTCGGCTTGGGCTGCTGCCGGTAATTGAAAAAAGATTCATAATCCTGACAAACCAACAGGTCCTGTCTTACTAATTTCGTGATCCTAACAACGACCTTATAAAGTAAGCAGCTCAAGGGTCACGAGGGTAGTCCCTTACAGAACTGTGTACTTAACGTGTGAGTGTGTACGAATGGTATGCGGTGTGATAGTGTACACTCAGCGATGTAGAGTGTCACTGTATCGCGCGAGCAGAGTCACTCGAGGGCTCCTATCTGGAGAATCGAACCTAAGCTTCGAATTAAATTAAGTATAAACTATGCACTATGTTAGTATTAAGGTTCAGGTGGGTTGGTTGTGGTGCAGCGCACCAGCTATCTATTTTATAAATATATATTTTTCTATTATTTTGAAGCCCGTCTATCCTTATCCTTATTCTACATCTAAACATACATATAATAAAGCTGTAATGGTAGAAAATCAGTACATTTTTTTTTAAATTTGTATTTTAGTCTACTTTGTTATCGGTACAGTGTCCAAAAATATGTTTTTGAGATAATTTGTCTGTCTGTCAGTTCCCTTGAACGCGCATCACTCTGAAACTACTTGATAAATTTTGATAAGATTTGGCGGGATGGCAGCTAATATTTCCGATTAACATTTAGGATACTTTTATCTCATAAAAGAATAAGATTCCTGCGGGACACCAGATAAAAGTTAAATATTTGTTTGAAATCTTTAAATGTCGATTTTTATAAATTGATCTTAGATGTCAAATTTGTATGAAATCGGTTCAAGAAATTTTAGAAATTTAATTTTCCTAATACGATTATTATTGAAAAATTTTTTGGCAAGCGAAAACAAGGCAGGTAACTCATCAGATACAAAGATGTTCTGAAGCGTCATATGAAGAACTGTGGCATAGATCCCTCACAATGGGAGTGCCTGGCAACAAAACGTCTGAATTGGGGAGCGTTGATAGTAACAAAGGTTCAAAGCCTGTGAAGTACATCCACGTTCTGCACTCCATACCAAACGTGATGAATTAAAATCTTATTGCGATGATAAACAGATGTAGTATGTATGGACTCTGCGTTAAGGGACGTGAGTTCGAATCCACCTAAAATAAGTTTGAACTTTCGGTGAAGGAAGACATCGAGAGAAAATCATAGCATGGTGGTAGGGCTTTTTCTAATTCCCGTCTGGCTAGCAACCACCTTCAAGTTGATAATCTGCCGCCAAATACCAATAAGTGTGTTCCGGCAGTTGCATTTGAGAGCCAGTTCCTCTACAGGTTTCGCGTGCCTTCCAACTTGGGCCGTATCGTCAATTAAGATCAGGGGGGATTATGGCTATAACTCTAAAACTTAACTATAAAAAAAAGTCCGACCACCAACGGTAATTAATTATACCTATAAGAACGGTGCTCTCTCATGGCAGCAATACGGGTGCACCTTTCAGCGAAGGATTGCCTTCATTAGCCAAATCGAAATTCATCAGAATTCATCACCATGCAACAAATGAAATTCTGACCACTTGTTTCGAGTTATGCGCATACAAAATGACAGAATATTTATTGACTTTTATATCGATAGTTAATCTCATATGAGAATAATTAATAATATTTATGATAGTGATTTATTTTCTTCGTCTTTTTTTTTCAGTTTACGAGATAGCAAAACACGAAATGACAAGTAAAAATAAACAATATAATTGTTAATATTTCGAAGGTCGCGCAGCGCGGCGATGACGTATTGTTGTTAGATGCAGTCGCGTAGGGAACATTAAACTATTTCCACTTGATATTTCTTAAATTTATTTACAAGGGCAAATCAATTATTGTTGTTAAGCACACATTAAGAGCTGATATATACAATGCGATACATAATTTTTAATTTTACACTTGATAATACGATAAGTATTTGTAATTGCATACGATTATTTATGGTCCAAGATGTCATATAAAATGCATGTGAAATATGTGGTTATTCAGTGTATATACCTATTAGTAACATGAAGACTGCAATACTGCTCTGTGTTTGCTTAACTGCGGCGTTTGCTTACCGACAGGTAACTTGGAATTATTATTTAAATTCTTTAATTATACCATTTTCACTTTATGATGATGATTTTTTTTTATTTGGATAATGAATTTCTGACCGCTTTCCGTCACAGAGACTGCTTCAGCTCTGGGCGTTCGTGGGCTTTATGTGACTAATGTAGCCAATCTTTTTCTGGAAAGTGCATTGCTGACATAAGAGAACACCGTCCCTGTAGGTATAATTGATTGCCGCTGGTGGTCGGGCTTTCAATTCATCACGTCTTGTATCAAGTGCAGCACATCGTCGTACTTCAAAGGCTTGGACCTTCGTTGCCAACAATGCTCTCCAATTCGACATGCCGTTACTAGACGCTCTTTAAGTTACTCTTATGAGATCGGGTTATCCGTTTACGCGCTGCGACGTGGAAGTCCCTAAAAAAGTGGAATAAACAATAGAATTTTAAACACCACGTTAATAAAAAAAGGGTGTTAAGGCATGTCGATAAAAAAATTGCACTTGACATTACTATATATAGATAACAAAATTACATATTTCAATTTAATGTAATAATTTAAATTCACAGAACTCCTTTATGTTTATGAATCCTGAACGATTCAACCGCAACGTTGGTTTCATCGGTAATCGAAACCGGGTGAGTTCGAAACGGCACACATTTCTAAGAGTTACTGAATAATCTCTTTTGGTCATTTCGAGAAAAAATATTAATACACGGAGATACACAGACATACAGATGGACAAAGAAATAATAGGGTTCTCTCTTTTAAATAAGATACAGAATCCATAAAGAAAATATTGTTCAAGAAGATTGGAAATGAATATTTTATTAATTTTTTAGCGAAATTGATGCGTTAATGAAGTGTACTAATAACATCCTCCATAACGCACCTTTTTTGATTACCTGAAAGTGTAAAACAATATCTACCAGGCCATGTCAGGACAAGTAGTATTTTAAAGACACTTAGATCATCATCACAATAATTTTCAGGTAAAAGACCTGGATACATACGGCCAACTTCGTAGATTCAGAGGAGTTTATAATGGTAATATCACAATAGGGACAGGTACAGGTACAACTAGTGATGTACAAATCGATCTTGGCAAATAATCGTTTTAACTAAGCACGTTTGAATAAGCGTTCAAAATATGTTATGTATATTCAAATGTTACATGATCGCTTGTGAACATTTATTTAATGTATTCATTTAATGTAAACCTATACTAATAAACTTATATATTAATTCTATTGTTATAATTTTCTAATAATGCTTACTATTCTAAGCTCAGCTCTCAAATATGTCCACCGAGACGATCTTGTTTCTAAAGACTCAAAGATGCAAATTCTGCACGTATATCCCGTCTTCCTTTTAACATGTGCTACACCTTTCATATGATAGTTATTGGGTTCTTCAAAAGAGGGTCGAAGAGGAACCTAACCTTAATGACTGGCAGCTAATATAAGTTCATTTTCAGACGCCGCTGATTTGGATTATACTGTAATTAAGATCAGGTACAGTGTAGTCCCTTTGCTGCACGGCATATAAAATGTATTTTTTACGGTAGGCCTTTTCCGCTGTTTCGGAATACAGGGTAAAAAACAAACCTTAGTCTCTTTTCACTAATTTAAAGTCTCAAAGGGAAATAAAAATAATCTTGCGCTAATTTTGTTAGAGCAGGTTTCATGGTCTACTTCCAAAATATTATATAAAAAACAGTTCAGTGTAAAATATTATTTAATAAGCAATGGTGAGAGAAAATCTTAATAGTTAAGGAAATGGATAGACGAACTAGAAGAAAGCTGCCTCTGGTCTCTGGCAACGCCCCATGAATTTAAGTATCGCCATTTTTAGGGGTTATTTATTTGATGGTGCTTGTCACTCAATGAGTGTTGCCACACGTCCCTCTCGAAGCTAGCCCGAATATTGCGTATACGCGTTGCTAGAGTAATTTTTCTTATAATGGTAAAATAAAAGCGAGTCAAATTATATAATATGAAAATGAAAGACAGTGTTTAGGCTAAAATACGTATAAGCTAATGCAAAACAGTATGTTTTCTGTCCGTTTCATCCAGTATTGGCAGACGTACAATAATTATTGACTGCATGTACCATATTTTCATGATTTTCATGATCTATTCAATCTTCAATCCTAAGCATACAATATTTTCATGGATAACACCAGCCAATAACAACTACATATTTTTAGACATACATTAATATGATTAGTTAGCTTTACATTGGTTAACGTTTACCTAGTAATTTAGCAAAGTACATTTTCAATTAATAATGTTTTAAAATACAAATCAAATGTTATATTTTATAGTACCATAATTTTACAGTATTCGTAAAATAATAAGTAATTATTCACCGGTCTGCCAGCTCTGTTTTCATCATCCCAATCACTTGACACTTTTTCTTTCCCCAACCCCCTTAACCCAAATACGCTAGTATTGAATCATAACGAAGAAAATTTCGGTGACAAAACAACTTAAATTATATCAGTAAATGGATATTTATATTATAATAAGAGAATTAAAAAATAATAAATTAACATAATAATTAGAATAATACAGTTGAACATAACGACCGAAATACTTTAATAATCGAGTCTTTTTTTTTGTTACGCTTTAGTATAATTAGGAATAGAACGCTATTACTTTTCACGGTCTGATTTGATGTGGTTTAATTGTTTATAAATAAATGAAAAAAATTAACATTAACTTTATGGGATAAATTGTATTTATATACTTCAGTTTTGGTTCATATTTGTGTTTTATTATCATGCAATCTATAAGTTATATATCATATGTATATATAGTTCACATTATTTAAATTTATGTCGTCTTTATTAGTAATATAAACAGAAATGCAGTAATAGTTTTTCTATGACAAATATTCAGACCATATTATGTGCAGTTTATAATAAATCAATAACAATACCGATCTTTCCACATTTTGTGTATAAGTATATATTTGATATATTATGTCATAAAACACGATTTTCAAATTAAAGAATAACTATAATATAATCGAAATCGTTGCACAAAGAGAAAACGCCCGGGCTCTGCGTTACAACCGTCACAACACCAACGAATAATGTCGGTTGAAGTACCATCAAGTTCTAGCGTCAAGTGCTTATCACCATGGTGCCAAAACCTCTTCGTCGCAGGCGGAGACCCCGGCCATTGACTAGCTTGTATGTATGTAGCCTAGGGGCCAACTGGCATCAACACGGGCTCCCGCTACAGGTGGAGTGGCGTGCAAATGGACTACGTAAGTTAACGAGTTTCTCATGCGGGCATACTTGAAAAAAATCTTAATAGTCTTTCAATTCGATATCTTTAATTTTAGCCGCCACTATTGCTCGTACCCTCTGTTTTGTAGCGCTTGTTTACCTTGTCATGAAATTGTCCTTTACAATATGCGTTGCGCCAAAGGACGTCGTTTGGATACAACAGTTTTTTTTAATGTTGGTAAACAAATGGTTAAAATCAAAAATGGTGGTAGGACTAAATCGGACAATTTTACTTTTTCACCTGCACAACACAAACCGAAGTTATTACATTGTCAGTGACTCTCGAACGCAATCCAATACGACTATTCTCAATATCTCTCGTGTGTTGATCATCAACTCGGTTAGCACATGAGGTGGCTTGTCTCACATTTGAAATAATAAAAGTATTGCGTTTACTTCAAATTACATAAACATAAATCCCGTGTTGACTGACGTAAACAATAGCAAGTATATGCTGTTTCGAACTTTTAAAAATTATCAACGTCAAGTACCTGCATATGTATATCAATTATCAATGCTATTTAATACAACATTTACTAACATAGACAATTATGAAACCGATATTATGCAATTATTTTCACAATGGCATGTTTTTTTAAGATATTTTTCTTCGCCGTTTTCTTTTCATTATAATGGCGACCGTCACACAAGGATAATTTTAAGAACCTAGAACTTCAGACAGTTGACAGAACAAACTAAACTATTGCCAAGCAATCTATAACCACTCTGTGACAATGGCGACATGTACTGGACATTTTGTGAAAAGTCATTTTTTTAACTATGAAATAATTAAAAAAAAAAACATCTGGTAACTCAACTTTGTGGAAGGTCATGTCACATTTGTTTTATTTTTAATATTTAGATTGTCTTTACAATATTTCATTTTTTACAAACATTCTTGATAGTATCAAAAAACTTTAATAACACTGTTCAATGAAATTGGTACAGCGAGACTAACGAACGATGATTCATTTTGTTGTATATAGATATCTCACAGTCTTCTGTCCTATTCAGTAAATCACTTTTGATATTGATATATGAGATTACAAAAAAACTGTTTTTTTTTCGTTCAAACGAACCTTGTTCTGACAATAACGAACACAAAAAAAAAATTCAATTTGCTACGTACAGTTGTTTGGAAGTTATGCGCGTACGTACATTTCGTCGATTCAGTTTTATATATATATATATATATATATATATATATATATATATATATATATATATATGGATATTACTTTTAAGATTGTTTTTTATATCGCTTCTCTTCCTTTAATTCCTCATCAACGTTAATGATTCAACCATAATTTTAAGGCTTATATACCGCGTTATTAAGGAAAAGCAAGTATATTGTTTTCTCGTTAGATATTAAAAAGAACATGGTAGAAAGTATTTTCATAGGAATGGTATTTGTTCACTGTACACTTTCTAGAAGTTTTTTAAGAAAATTACTAGCCAATCACCGTGTCCAGAGTTCCATCTATTCGAGAACAAAAAAGTATCGTAATTGATTCAGCGGTTTAGACGTGAAAGCGAAACAAATAAACAAACTTACTTTCGCATTTATAATATTAGTATAGATAGATGAATCTCATAGAAGAACAAGCGTCTTATTACTTTCAGTTTCAGTCATACTTACATACTTTATACTTCTATAAAGTACTATACTTCATACTTTCAGTCATGACACGACAATTAAAAATAAACAATACAATTGTTAATATTTCGAAGGGCGCGCGGCGTGGCGATGACGTTTTTTTGGTAGATGCAGTACCGCAACGAATATTTAATTATTTCCCCTTGATATATCTTCAATTCATTTCCAAGGACAAATCAATTACTACTATTAAACATTCCTTGAAAGTTAATGTATACAATACAATAATGAAATATTAATTTCACACTTGATAATACTTTAAGTATTTATGATTGCATGCGATTATTTATGGTTCACAACCTCATATTAAAAGCATGTGAATTATGAAATTATTCTGTGTATATATCAATTACAAGCATGAAGTCTGCAATACTGTTCTGTTTTCTTAACTGTAGTGTTTGCTTACCGACATGCTTACTATTATATATATTTTTTAATTGTACCTCTTTTTTATACAATAACTAGCCGTTCCCACACGCTTCACTGGGCGAATTGTAAAGAGAAAGCGTTATGTTCCAAAATCAGCGAGAAGTTCCAGGAATGGCCTGCAGGGTCAACCGTCAAAAGAAGAGTCAAATTAATTAAAATGAAAATTTACTAACACTATAATATCTAAAAATAAATGTTGATAAACAATGAAATAAAAAATAAAGGATTTAATCCTGTTCACATTGAACGACTCGCCGCTCATACGTCACGTTTTATGGGACGAAAAACGTATCCGTTAATTCAACACCGTCGAAACTGAACACCCTAAATTCAAAGGGTGAATAGATTCCGTCTCCTGCAAAGCTGCGGCCATATTGGCATTCTGCGCGAACAGTGAGCACCTTTAAACGTTACAAAAAAAATCTTATTTGAAAAAAGAAATGTCATAATATTTTTGTACGTCAATGGTTAAACTTACGAACCCTGAGGACCAATACGGTGAGCAGAGAGTACGTTTAACCAGAAACTTTTTCTCTTACCTGATTGATTTCGATAATCGACTGAAACTCATGTCGATTATCGGAAATCAGCTTTTCTTTTTTCGCCATAATTTCTCTATTTTTAGACAATTTATAAATATTCAATATTCGATTTACAAATACACTTATTATCCCAAATAAAATATTTTAAATCTTTATTTATTTTAATGTAGATGCCAAAGCAAACACCGAATGGTAAAGAAACAGAATAATTTACTAATTTTATTAACATATATTATCCATATTAATTAATATATTTTATTAAAAAATATTATCACTAAAAATATAATAAGGATATACTTATCTTCTTTATGAACTGATTATAAACTTCTTCTTTATTCAACTAATCTTAAAATGATATTATTTTATTTTTGTATTGACAAAACAGTCAAAGAAATGACAGATAGTTTTTGTGTTTTGTTTAAAAAAAAGACGATCGAATAAATAACAGACTGACATAACCAAAGCAAACAAATATTAAAACAAATGACTATCTATTAAATGACATATTGATATAACATATGAAAAATGAATAACTACGATAACGTATTAAACTTAATCAGAGACGGATTTATTATGATTTATCCAAATCAGGGATACTTTTGTAGAAGAAATAACAGGTATAAAATTTATTAAATAGGTAACAATAGATACATTACGTAAAATTGAAATTATCGATCCAGTTTCCGCGGATATGTAGAAGAAATATATGGATTTTAAACTTATGGAGGAAGAAATTACTACGTTTTTACTTTAATGGGAACGCCTTTGTATAATTATCTGTTTGCAGTTGAAACTGTTCCACTTCGTAATTGTTTAAGAATAAACAAAAATCAAGTAATGTTTTTACTTTAATTGCAACTATTTTGACTTTGTATATAAAATACTTGATTTTTATTATAGATTGTGACGATCTCAAATTCTGTGAATTTTGTTTGTCACTTCCTAACGGTCAATGATGAATTTCTATCCAATTCAAAATTTCGAATATTGTTCGAACAAATCACTTATTCAAACGGATTTATAGTTGAAGAGTTACCAATTCATGCAATCTATTATATGATTATTGAAGAAGAAGATTAAATATTATGTGTTAATATATCAATAAACTTTTTTTGATAGATTATTTACGTTATTCGTCATTTATCAATGGAACAAAATTTATTTAATTATTTGTATGTATATATATTTTGCGGCTGTGGACCGACATGTGCTTTATTGTATCGTACCTACCCTGCGCCCAACTACTCGGCGGAACACAGTTACATGAGGAAACCACAGAGAAAACTCACGCCAGCACAATCAGTGAGAGACAAATTTTATTAATCAATAAAATTCTGTATTGTAGCGATCAATGAGCCTTTTAACCTATATCAAACAACAGTGATATCCATGCAGGTCAATCTTATTCTTAAGGTCACCCATCAAAGTACTAACCACTCTAAAAGCTGCATAGATTGGGTGATCAAGCAAATCCAACGCCAGCTGCATGGCTATCACTGCCTCACTTATATTAAATAATCTAATTACAAATACAATAATAAACATGAATATTTTTTTGAAAATGGAAAAGGTAGTTTGAAAATGAACCGGTATTTTTTACGAAAATTTACCTTTCTAATCTCTGCAAAGGTAAATTCACTTATGTTATCGTACTCTCCAAAACAACCAATCCCTTCATGAAATTTTCTATCACTCAAAGTGATTCGAACTGTTATGAAACATCCATAATATAAGACTTTGTCGATACTATTGACAGATAATGTTGAATTATTAAAAAAAAAAAAATAATGAAATATTATATATAATGAATAATATATTTCAGAAATCATTACTTACCTAAAGTTTGAGTTTTTATCTCATGAGACCAGTTATTAGAACATACCACATAATGAACACTCAAACATAAACTTTCAATACTTTCTTTGTCTGACATTTTTCGTTCACTTTTCAACCGTTATATAAACTGACGTTTTATCAAACGATTAATTAGTAGGTTATATAGAAACAAATGAAATTAATTAATAAAAAAAACAGTTTACTGTAACCGTTGCTATAGAAACAGTAAAAAAATAGTAATTTGGAGTCCGTAGAAGTTACAGTTTGGAAATAGAAATTTAACATTCTAACACCCACCCCCGCAATCCCTAGTGCAAGTAGAATTTCGTAAGATCCTATTGGAGATGATTTCTACATGACAAATAAAAGATCCATACCTAATTTCGAGTCTGTAGAGGTTACAGATTGGAAATGTAAATTTAACATTCTAACACCCATCTCCGCAATCCTTATTGGTGGTGGTTTGTTGTAAAATCCGCTCTTAGATCATTTCTGCATCACATATAGAATACTCTAGCTAAAATTGAAGTCTATAGGAGCTATAGTTTAAAAACAGGATTTTATTATGGTTAACGTCCCCGCGATCCCCTTTGGGAGATGAATTTCTCAAAATCCGTTTTAAGCTGACCTCTACATAGCAAAAGTAATATTTCACGTTTCACGTTTCTAAGTCCAATGGTTCCCGAGATTTCGTGATGAGCGACTATATAGATGGGAATCCTTCGATTATCCTGCGAGTGGGTGGGTGACTGGATGGAAGTGAAAGAAGAAGTGAAGAAGTGGTTGCGTAGGAGTGTGTGAGTAGATTCTTAGATGAATGCAAAAGAAGATAATCCGTTTAATATACTCCGTTGAAATCCATGAAAACAAAAGAATCAAGAGAAAATGCTTGTAATAGTAAAATACCAATAAAAAAATTAAGGAACGTTGGAATTCTAAAAATAAATAACCATAAACCATCTGGGAAAAATTTCGCATCGAATGGTCGTAGTTTTATATCGATACGGTCAGTGGCTTAGGCGTGATTGAGCCTCAAACCAAGACCATTTTCAATATATATAGATAGAAGATAATAATACGATATTTATATACTTTATTTTTGTGTACAATAGAATCACAACAATGGCTACCAATTTATTATTGGAGTGATCATCGTTTTGTTACTATAGGTACTTTGTTGAACATATTACAGGTTTCTATGATAATAATTTCTGAACTATGAAGTCCTTGGTGTTTGCAAATACTAAAATATCTTAAATTAGCGTGGTATTTAACTTTATGCCATGAGAAGAGGGCGTCGGCCTGTTGACAGACTGGTAGATATTTATCTCTTTTATATGTATTAGCTAAATGAAAGCTTCTAATGTACTTCGATAACAGTATAATTTTCATATATTTTCCCTATTTCTTACATAAGGTATCATGGAAATACTGTCTATACAGTATATCATATGTAAATACATATAGAAATAATATTTAGTTATATACAATTTGCATGATCACCGGGTAATAAGGCATGACTCGAAGAAATACGAAAGCAGACCATGGTCTCTGGCAACACAGGAGTTTGAATGGTCACCGAGGAACGTTTTAGTGGGTAATGTTAGGAGATTACCACTCGATGAGCCGCCACATGCCCCTCACGCTGTTGGCCTGTGCTCTGGTAATGCGTTTGCGCGCTGCGATGAGGAAATCTGTAAATAATAGGATTTGAAATACCAAAAAAAGGGTGTTAAGGCATGACGATTAAAAGATTGCACTCGACATTACTGTATATAGACAACAAAATTAAATATTTCAATATCTAAATTGATGTAATAATTTAAATTCACAGAACTACTATATGTATGTTTATGTATCCTGACCGATTCAACAATACATATTTCTTACATTTACTGAATAATCACTTGTGTTCATTTCGAGAAAAAGTGTTTAATGCATGAATACGCAGCCATACAGATGGACAACAAAATAATAGAGTTTTTTTTATTATATAAGATACATGTTGAAAAATAAAATGTTAATCAAGCAATGCAAAAATATTAATAAAGAGGATTGACAATGAATATTATTTATATTATTGATTTTTATTGTTTCGAGCAGAATTGATGTATTAATATTAAATACTGGATTCATTTAATAACTATTTAACTTTTTTTATAAATTAATAAAATATTTTTTTATATTACATGTACATTACAAAGTCAGAAGCAATGAACATAAATAAACGAAAATTCTGGAGTAAGTGTGGAATTATTTTCTGTTATAATTTTGTAAAATTTAATTTACATTTTTGTTACAAATAAATAAAAGTGAATATTTCGACGCTTGTCAGAATTTTAAAATTAATGAGCTCACCTTGCATACAGCTGCATTGATGAGCATTCTTATAACATTATAAACCAACAAACTCTTTACATAACAAGTCCATAAAAACATAATTGTTTTGCTCTGCTTTTATAAAAATACTTAAAACATTGTATTGTTTAACAGTTTTCAAATGCATACTCTTCATTTGACGGAAACAATCGCGCGGAAAACTTCTACCGCGGCATGGATAAAGTAAGACCTATACTACCTAGTTTACTACCTAGCAGTTTACACAATATTTAACCTTAATATTTTAACGTAGCTGTGGCAGCGTCAACATATATTGTGGTTCGTTGATATGGTAATATTTATTGGACGTGTAATTTTGATATAGAATTTTGGACTAATTGTAGTAAATTTAATATATCGCATCACGTACTGGTGGCATTTGCCGGGAAGAAAATTGAGTGTGAAAGTCTTATCAGGTTTGTTTTAAATATATGGTTTAGGGTGCAGTTATTACATTTGTACGTTTGTCAAGATCTATACTTTAAGGTTTAAACCGAACAAATACTTCAGTGGTGTAGACTCTGCGGGCAATGTGATTTTTTTTGTTCGACCTGACATACGCTGTTAGCCGTAAGGGTTTTGACAGCTTCACCGAACTTTTTGGGGCGAATGCTAAGGGCACTCAGCTCCGAGGCAGTGGGCGCAAGGGTGCCAGAATGGCCGAACTTCGGCTTGGGCTACTGCCGTGAATGGGCAACGTGAACAAAGTAAGTCACACTATCATACTGTCCGCCGTTTCGCTTTCGGTAAAGTTCGGTAAAGATACCTTTATTTCTGCGTTGCTAAAAAAAGTACGTTTGAAAATTTAAAAGTGTACGCTTCATATCGTATTTATTATTGAATAACATAGATTTAAGCATTACTATTAAATAAGAAGAAATCAGATGTCTTATGATCTATAGCAATTTAAAATATAGACCTATTTTAAACAAAAGGTTCAATAATAATATAATAATAATAATAATAAGGTAACAATAATTAATTTGTATTTCACGCAAACTGTAAGGCGGCAGCCGGCGATTGTCTTTTTAAAAAAAAACACCGAACTATTATACACTATATATTTATATATATCGTTCCAAAATTACACTTTTCGGATGCCTCAATTTTCCTTATAGATGGATGTTACCGGTACTGAGCCTAATCAGGGACTGCGGTGTCCCGCGCGGTGACAATATATATATTACATTGATAATTGTTTATTCAAGCATTAATTACGCGGTAATGCTGGATATAACATCTCTCCCCTTTAGATGGAGCTTTATCTAAAATGATGAAGCGGAATAAAAGAGAATTGAGAATTGAGGGTCACAAGAATTTAAATTTAAGATAGAAAACTAATTTATAATTAAAATGTTTGAGGAAAGATTCTAATTTACACAAATTAAATTATTTAAGAAGTTATTTTTAATTATTAAGGTTTCTATTAGAAGAATATTGAGAGCTATTATCATTTGAAATAGATGGGTGATTATGTTCGAATGCAAGAATCCATAGATTGCTAGCTAAGGATAAGCCTAATCAAATTGGACTCCTCAAAAAGCAGGATGGCACCTTTACCAACAGCGAAAAAGAAACCATGGAGCTCCTCACCTCAGTTCATTTCCCAGGATCGGAAGACTTGATGTCGCGGAGTAGAGCGATGCCATCTATACTGAGACCGCGTATCGAGGATTGGCAGAGAGCCGCGATAATCATAAGACCACAGAATGTGAGATGGGCTATTAGTACATTTAAGCCATACAAAACGGGAGGGGAAGATGGAATTCAACCTGTACTATTACAGCAGGGGAAGGATATCCTAACACCGGTTTTGGTAAAAAATTTCAGGGCGAGCCTTGCATGGGGATTCATACCTGAATTATGGTCAAAAGTACGAGTTTTATTTATACCTAAGGCTGGGAAGAAGGACTACGCTCTGCCAAAGTTCTGCAGACCCATAAGCCTTACTTCATTTCTCCTTAAAACAATGGAGAAAATAATAGATAAATACATAAGAGAGGAAGTGTTAACAAGAAGCCCAATTAGCCCTAACCAGCATGCCTATAGTAAAGGTAAATCCACTGAGACTGCCTTACTCAGTCTTGTGGACAGAGTGGAGAGGGCGTTAGAAGATAAAGAAATTGCACTGTGTGCATTTTTGGACATCGAAGGGGCCTTTGACAACACACCAACAAAAACGCTCATTCATGGTTTGGAAACCAAGAATGTGGACGTGACCACCACTAGATGGATTGAAGCAATGCTTTCAAATCGCATAGTGAAACTATCACTACATGGCACTAGCTATGAAGTGTTAACCACAAGAGGTTGCCCACAAGGTGTTGTCTTATCGCCCCTTTTATGGACCTTGACGGTTGACCAATTACTGTGTAAGATGGAGGAACTGAGAATAGATATAATAGTCCTTCAGACCCATAAGCCTTACTTCATTTCTCCTTAAAACAATGGAGAAAATAATAGATAAATACATAAGAGAGGAAGTGTTAACAAGAAGCCCAATTAGCCCTAACCAGCATGCCTATAGTAAAGGTAAATCCACTGAGACTGCCTTACTCAGTCTTGTGGACAGAGTGGAGAGGGCGTTAGAAGATAAAGAAATTGCACTGTGTGCATTTTTGGACATCGAAGGGGCCTTTGACAACACACCAACAAAAACGCTCATTCATGGTTTGGAAACCAAGAATGTGGACGTGACCACCACTAGATGGATTGAAGCAATGCTTTCAAATCGCATAGTGAAACTATCACTACATGGCACTAGCTATGAAGTGTTAACCACAAGAGGTTGCCCACAAGGTGGTGTCTTATCGCCCCTTTTATGGACCTTGACGGTTGACCAATTACTGTGTAAGATGGAGGAACTGAGAATAGATATAATAGTCCTTCAGACCCATAAGCCTTACTTCATTTCTCCTTAAAACAATGGAGAAAATAATAGATAAATACATAAGAGAGGAAGTGTTAACAAGAAGCCCAATTAGCCCTAACCAGCATGCCTATAGTAAAGGTAAATCCACTGAGACTGCCTTACTCAGTCTTGTGGACAGAGTGGAGAGGGCGTTAGAAGATAAAGAAATTGCACTGTGTGCATTTTTGGACATCGAAGGGGCCTTTGACAACACACCAACAAAAACGCTCATTCATGGTTTGGAAACCAAGAATGTGGACGTGACCACCACTAGATGGATTGAAGCAATGCTTTCAAATCGCATAGTGAAACTATCACTACATGGCACTAGCTATGAAGTGTTAACCACAAGAGGTTGCCCACAAGGTCGTGTCTTATCGCCCCTTTTATGGACCTTGACGGTTGACCAATTACTGTGTAAGATGGAGGAACTGAGAATAGATATAATAGTATAATAGTAGTATGGGGAGTAGTGTTGTAAGATATAAGGGCAGTCGCCAGGTAACAATGCCAGTCATTTTGATTTTCTCTAACAAATGATTTTAAGTATTCTTTGAGAGTAGCATGACTACGCTCTACACCGTTTGTTTGCAGATGATAAGGTGTACTGAAGATGGATTTTATCTTACAGATGTTTGAAATCTGTCTGAAAAGATCGGATGTAAAACACGTACCTAGGTCAGTGAGTATAGATTTGGGGAAGCCAAATAATGACACGAAGTGTACGAGATTACGTGAAATTTCATCACTGGTAGAAGAAATCATAGGATAGGCACATGTGAACTTTGTGAGATCATCTTGTAAAGTAAGGATAAATTTAAATTTTTGAAAACCTGCTTCAGGTAGAGGTCCTACTATGTCTAGCGCTAGCCTTTCGAAGGGCCTAGTACTAGTGGATGTAATTTCTATTGGAGCTTTATTTGATAAACGCAAAGGCTTGTTTACTTGGCATAATTTACAATTTTTTATATAGTTTTCGATATCAGAACGCATTGATTTCCAATAATATGACTCTTTGATACGACTTAGCTTTTGTTTTACGCCAGGGTGTCCAGCGATAGGTGAGTCATGGTTTTCTTTAAGAATTTTCGGCACTTCGATTGGAGTTGGGTAAATTATTTGATTTTTATAGATATGTATTTTGATCTTAGTGTTATGGAAGATAAAACTCAACATGTTATATATTTTAGTATACGATAGTTTAGTAAATGGCTCGTTGAAATCCGATATCGCGAGCTCAGTTTCGTTTATGTTTTGTTCTCTAATAGTGTCGCGTAACTTTATTAAAAGTGAATAAACCGTTTTATAGTTCGTTTCGTCGTAATGGTGAATTTTTGTAAACATAAAATAATAATGTTTTCCATTGGAAGTTGCCGCGAGTATTGAGTTTGATTCTCGTTCAGATGAAATAATATCAGATGAATTTTCAATTTGAGATAGAAGACTTTCGGTATGTGGCATTGAACTGTCAAAATCTAATGATGTAGGGCATGCTATTAGTTTACATTTAGTAAGGTGTAACCCTTGAGAATGTTCTTATATCTGTGTATTTGTTGTAGGTATAGATTTGGTAAACTGTAATTTAAAATATTCTTCATAAGTCTGGCGGTTTAGGATATCACTTCGTGTGATAGAAAGCACTGGGTGACGTGATAAGGCGTCAGCGTTGGAGTTTTGTTTACCTTGCTTGTAAACTATCTCGTAGTCATATTCTTCGAGTTTTAAACGCCAGCGAATGAGTCGACTTCCGGGGTCTTTAACGTTAAAAAGCCAAACTAAAGGTCTATGGTCAGTAATAATTTTGAACTTTTTACCATAAAGATAAGGGCGGAATGTTTTGACAGCATAGATAATAAATAGCTAACAACTCTTTTTCAGTTGTAGAATAATTTCCTTCCGCTTTGTTGAGGGTGCGCGATGCGAATGCAATTGGTTTATCCTTGCCGATTTCACCCTGAGAAAGGACTGCGCCTATAGCGTAGTTACTAGCGTCTGTGGTGACGAGAAACGGTTGCGAGATGTCAGGGTACTGGAGGAGTGGAGCTGTGGTTAGTTTATCCTTCAAAATGTTGAATGTATTTTGTTGCTCAGTATTCCAGTGGAAAGTTGTATCCTTTTTTAGTAGAGAGGTCAAAGGTTTAGTGATCTTTGAGAAGTTTTCAATGAATCGGCGATAATAGCCTATGAGGCCTAGGAATGATTTTACATCTTTGGAATTCTTTGGAATAGGATACTCTGAAACAGCTTTTACTTTATTTAGATCTGGAGAGACACCGTTGTCGGTAATATTATGGCCTAAATAATTCACTTCACGTCTTAGGAATTCGCATTTATCAGGCTGAAGTTTTAAGTTGTACTGACGGAGTCTGTTAAATACTAACCGTAATTTTTTCCATTGTTGAGGTTAGTGAATCTCCATACACAATGCAATCATCGAGATATACGTAGCAATGTAAACCTTGAAGGCCTGATAGAACGGTATTCATGAGACGTTGGAAGGTTGATGGAGCATTTTTAAGCCCAAAGGGCATTCTTGCGAATTCATAGTGCCCTGAAGTACCATTTGTGTTAATTACAGTGAAACCTGTTTTGGCTGAGTCAGCGGAATTTAGTTTAATTTGATGGAACCCCGATACTAGGTCTAAGACACAGAAATATTTGGAATTACCTAATTGGTCTAGAATGTCTGAGATTAGAGGAATTGGATAAACTTCATTAACTGTGACGTCATTGAGGCGTCTATAATCTATGACTATTCGCCATTTTCGTTGTCCGGAAGCGTCCATCTTTTTGGGTACCACCCAAACTGGAGCACTCCAAGGAGAGTTTGAAGATCTGATGATATTTTGGTCAAGCATCTTACTTATTTGTTTGTCTACTTCGTCTTTGTGACACTCTGGGAAACGATAGGATTTGACATTGATAGGAGGCGCATCGCCTGTATTTATAGTGTGCTCGATTGCGTTTGTACAAGAAAGTGGATCTCCTTCGAGATAGAATATATCACTATAATCAGAACAACATTCTAAGAGAGCTTGTTTTTCCTCAGAGTTGAGATGATCGTGTCTGATTTGACTAAGGACGAGATCTTGGCGATGTGAGGAAGATGATGTAACCGTGTGAATTACTTCTTGAGATGAGTGAGATCTACAGAGATCTATCGGAGTTAAGTTGACCTTAAAGTCGTGAATTTGGACATCAGATACAGTGGTGTTTAAAACCGAAATATTGACTCGATTATTTGGTTTTAAAGTCACAATACAATTTACTAGATAAACACCTTTCTTTATAATGTGATCTAGAACGAGTGCTTCGCGTAAATTGTTTATTTCTGAGATATCATTTGACACCATGCATTCAATTACGGCCTCACTACGTGCCGGTTTTACGTAAGTTGGCATATCAAATAAAATAGGTAAATTATGACCACATATGTTCATGCATTTAGAATTATAATTTATGTTGGCTTGATAGTTACGTAGAAAGTCTGTACCAATGATACCGTCATATTTAAGATTAATTTTATCTGTGACGACATGGAATTTATGCGAACATATATTTTCTTTACATACTTGAAATTCTAGCTCGAATGCACCTAAGGTTTCTTCACAGGATTCAGCGTTATTTATACCTCTGAGCCGAATTATTTCATCAGTTAATTGAGGAGTATGTGGCAGACTTGATTGCTTCACAATACTCACGCTAGAACCAGTATCGATAAGGAAACTGAGAGGGTTTTTCGAGAACTTTGATACGAGGTTAGTGAAAGGTAAAGAGATTTTGCATTTGTATAAGTTTGTTTCAAAAATAGGTACGGAGACATTTGAACTATTATGCGATTGAGTATGTTTTATAGAGTCGTTGATAGAGACATGGATTTAGGGTAGGTTATTGAGATTTGGTAAGTTATTAGAATTAATATCATTCGGATGAGATTTATGATTACATTTAGTTCATGATTTAGAATAAGAACTAGTATAAGATTTAGGATAAGAATTAGTATATGATTTAGGATAAGAATTGGTATAAGATTTAGTATATGAATTGGTATACGATTTGGTATAAGAATTAGTATAAGATTTAGGATAAGATTTAGTAATTTTTGGTCCGTTCATAGACGGCTGAGATGAATAAGATTTAGTAAGGAGATTTGTGCTATTATGGTTCATAGATTTCGGCAGGCACGGATCCGAAATCAATTTTCGTTTAAATCACGATCATTATCATTATTTTTACAAGTCTGCAAAACAGATTTCTCGCAATAACACACACGTGCATTATTATTAGGTGCAGAAGTACTGGTGGCGTTACTTTGTGCTCGTGCCGCGGCGTCGGATTGCGAATTATAGGAACGGCGTTGATTATTAAATTGACGCTTGCGACACTCGTAAATAACGTGTCCTTTATTTTTACAATATGCGCAGATTTTCGAATTGTAATTATTGTAGTTATTTGGTTGACCTTCGTTGTTACCTATAACTGACGAGGTAGATGGATTGTGAACATGGAAGGATTTTTCGGATAGTAGGATTAGGTTTCTTTCTATAGCATTCATTTGACGAATGACCTTGCTTATTGCAAATAGAGCAGGATTTAACTACTCGGTTAGTTAACCGTGTCAGGTTGAATAATTTTTCCTCTTCCACTGCCTGAGTTATGGCATCGTTTAGAGTAGAAGGGTTTCTGCATCGCACTATGTGTGCAAAATTAGAGTTAAGCCCAATCATGAATGTATTTAGTGCAAGATCTTCCATTGCAGCGATCCTGCCCACCAGTTGTGGTTGGTCGGCGCAGGAGTAATGGATATCTGCCTGAAGTCTTGTTAGACAGGATTCTACCGTTAATGAGAACTGAGTGACGGTTTCATTAAACATTTGTTTGCAATTTTGAAGGTCAATTAGTAGGTGTGAGTTGTGTTTTCTCTCACCAAACGTTGATCTCAGGAAAGATTTGAGTTCCGACCATTGTGAGAAGGTTTTTAAACTACATGCTAACTGTGCTTTCCCTTCTAATTGAGAGATTATGTATTTGCATAGTATGCCTTGTTGTTCGGTTGCTGCCAAGGATATTGCATTGTCACAGTTAGTAAGGAATGCTGGTAGAGTCTCGCGATCACCGTTATATGCCTTAATGAATTTAGTGAGGACGGTTAGGGTGACCTTTTCACTAGACTCGGTTTTTATGGACATGGATATAGGATAAGGATATGCACACACAGAAATAGATAGAAATATGAAATAAAAGTTGAGAAATAATAAAATTACTTACAAAGACAGCACAATTACGAACATCACTTTCACTTAATAAAGTTTTTAGAGTAGTGTTCCGATAAAAATTAGATTTACTGCAATACGACACGTGGCGCGACCGACAACGATTTGGCGAACGGCTATGAAGATCACGAGTGCAGATGATGTCAGTGTGATTCGAGAATACTAGTATCTTGTAGGATGTACCGGTTACGAAGAAAAGATTGTTGTGGAAGTCCTATTGAGTGCAGTCACACGATGTTTGTGGAGATTTATGTCAACCAGGTGTTGATGAATGACGCAGGCTCCATGCAGGCTCGATGCTGGAGGAGGCTTACTGTCGACCACGATGATAGGCGGGTGTCTGATGCGGGCTCAGCGCGGAGGGCTGAGGCTAACCGTCGATCAAATTGACAATACACGGCGACCACGGGTTATTGAATCTCTGGGTTTATCACGGAAACCACTTACGAGATCCCACTTCTGATACCAGCTGTATTTTTTGACTTTTATATCTATGATTATTCTCATATAAGAATACTTAAATATATTTATGATAGTGATTGCGCTACGTTAAAACTGTATTATATGTGTCTGTATGTAGTATATGTTATGCGTCTTATTTCTTGTAGTTCACGCGGTAACAAGACCTGAGAAGACAAGTAAAAATAAACAATACAATTGTTAATATTTGAAAGGCGCGCGGCGCGGCGATGACGTATTGTTGTTAGGTGCAGTACCGCAACGAATATTTAATTAATTCCCGTTGATATTTCTTTAATTAATTTACAAGGACTAATCGATTACTATTATTAAGCACGCATTAAGAGCTAATATATACAATCCAATAGTTTACTATTAATTTCACACTTGATAATAACATAAGTAATTTTAATTGCATGCGATTATTTATGATCCACGATCTCATATAAAAAGCATGCGAAATATGAGATTATTCAGTGTATATACAAATTAACAACATGAAGACTGCAATACTGCTCTGTGTTTGCTTAACTGCGGCGTTTGCTTACCGACAGGTATCTTGGAATTGTTATTTAAATTCTTAAATTATACCACTTTCTCCTTATACTAATTATGTTATTACGTTATCAATGTAGGATGGAATCACAACGATGATCAATTTATTTTCTATACTTGGGATCGATCATCGTTATTTTTATTATAGGTACTGTGCTGACTATGACTGTTGAACATATTGTAGGTTGACTATGAAGTCCTTGGTGTTTGCAAAGACAAAATGTCTTGGATTAGCGTAGCGACTAAGTCCATGCCGTGAGTAGAGGGCGTCGGGCTATTGAGAGACTGGTAGATATTTATCTCTTTTATATTAGCTAAATAAAAGTTGCAAATGTAGTTGGATAGGAGTATTGTTTTTATATATTTTCTAGCATGCATTTTCTCTGTTTGTTAGAGGGTATCTTAAAAATAGTTTGGAAAATCCAAAAGTACACACCTCATGACGTAAATTCATTTTTAATTAAATTACATTGAATTAAACAGTAATTTTAATAGGCTATTACTCGGAATGATACTGAAGCGAATGAAAAGAAAAATGGCCTCAAAAAGTGAAGTTCTATGGGTGTTATCGTGACGACATTAGTACATACAGACAAACCGACGTCCAACGAAATTTTTCTTGAAAACGGTTTTTTATACTATCTAGAAAAAATAGTGTTTTTTAAATATCGACTGTCATAAAAATGTGTTCTTGTTGATATTTGTCAACTAATTTAATACTCAAAGTGCAAAACAAATCGGATAACAGCAATTTAATCCGAGATAATTGCTTGAACTTGAGAGTGTTAGAGTAAAGCAATACTCAAACGTTTCGCGTTATGAAACGTGCAATACTATTTACAAATTCCATCTGATGTCTAAATTAATGTAATAATTAAAATTCACAGAACCCCTTTATGTTTATGAATCCTGACCGATTCAACCGCGACGATGGTTTCTTCGATAATCGAAACCGGGTGAGTTCGGAACAACACACATTTCTAAAACTTACTTAATAATCACTTGTGGCTATTTCGTGGAAGAGTCATTATTACATGGATACGTAGACATTTTTATATAACATTCAGAATCCATAAATAAAATATTAATTAAGAAAATGGGTAATGAATATTTCATTATATTTATTGAATTTTACTGTTTTAGCGGGATTTATGTATTAATATTAAATACTGGAGTCATATAATAACTATTTAAATTGATAGTAAAAAAAATTTTTTTTATTACGACGCCTTTCAGAATTTTAAAATTAATAAGCTCATCTTGCATTCTGCTACATTGATGAGCATTCTTATAAAATTATAAACAAACAAATTCTCTACATAACAAGTCCATAAGAAACATAATTGTTTTACTCTGCCCTTACTTCCATAAAAATACTTAAAACATTGTATTGTCTCACAGTTTTCAAACGCATACTCTTCATTTTACGGAAACAACCGCGCCGAAAACTTCTACCGCGGCATGGATAAAGTAAGACCTTTACTACCTAGTTTCCTATCTAGCAGTTTGCACAATATTTAACTTTAATATTTTAACGTAGCTGTGGCAGCGTCATCATATATTGTGGTTCGCTGATATGGTAATATTTATTGGACGTGTAATTCTTATATTGAATTGTGGACTAATTGTAGTAAATTTAATACATCGCATCACGTACTGGTGACAATTGTTGGAAAGAAAATCGAGAGTGAAAGTATTATCAGGCAGCTTTGTTTCAAATATATGGTTTAAGGTGCAGTTAATACATTTGTACGTTAGTCAGGATCTATACTTTAAGGTTAAACCGAATAGATCATTCAGAGTGGACAGCTTTAGCTCTATCCAAACTAATAGCCAGAGCCTCGCCATGCTTGTCGATCGCTTCCCCTCAGCGGTGCAATATACACGCTAGAAGGTCCCCCGTTGATCGGTTCAGTCGAAAGCCATATTGTCGATCATGGATAAGGGGGTGGTCTGCAAGGTGACGCATAAAATGGACATTAATGATGCGTTCCATGATTTTGTAACATACTGAGGTTATAGCGATTGGGCGGTAGTTGTTGGGGTCTGAAAGATCACCTTTTTTGGGAATCGGTTGCACGTTGGCCTCTCTCCAAACGCGAGGCACGACACCGGAGAAGTAAGAATGGCGGTACAGGCGTGTCATGCCGGGGTCAACTTAGCTGCACACTTTTTGAGCACAGTTGCTGGGATACCGTCCGGGCCACTGGCTTTCTGAACATCGAGTGACAGTAACTCCTGGCGCACGTTTCTTTGTCAGATGTGAATGTCAGGCATCGAGATGTTTGCTGTTGATTATTGTGGGCGGTAGCGCGTCTCTATCTTATACTTTATGTAATGGACTATTTTTTCTCGAGTTCACGTATCCCGTTGTTAACAGCGTAAGTAAAATTTTGAAGTAATGCTAGCTGAGTTGGTAGTGTGTACGGCTACCGCGTCAAGGGACGTGAGTTCGATCGAATCCACCTACAATAGTCAACGTCCATCTACAATAGTACAATAAGCTTGAGCTTTCGGTGAAGAAAAATATCATGATGGAACCATAGTATGCTGCTAAGACTTGCCTGCCTAGTTACCGCCTTTCAGTTGAAAATATACCGCCAAATACTTATAAATGTGTTTCGTCAGATGCACTTGAGAGCCAGTCTTTCCATTAGACTTAGCATGTCCACCATCTTGGACCATCGTCACTTAATATCTGGTGAGACTGTAGCCATAATACTAAACTTTAACTATAAAAAAAATAATTAACCAGTGCATTAGGTGATGGGGCTGGAAACAAAATATCTATATCTAAAAAATACGTGTCATGTTGTTTATTCGCGATGAACTCCTAGACCAATTTTAATAAAGCTTTGCGTAATGTGAGCAGTTTTTCCAACTTTCGAGATAGGGCCCATAATCCACCCAAAACGCACTGTGGCGTAGGTATTGATTACTGGAAAGTTAAACAATGTCTGCCAGGCCAGCTAGTATTTAAAAAAAAAACACTTCACACATCGTCGCAATAATTTTCAGGAAAAATACGCAGATACATTTGGCCAATTTCGTAGATTCACAGGAGCTAATAATGGCAATATCGACGTAGGGTCAGGTTCAGGTGACACAAAAGATACAAAGATCGATTTGGGCAAATAACTGTTTTAAGCAAACACCTTCGAATGTGCATTCATACTTATATAACATATTCAAATGTTCCACGATCGCATGTGAACGTTCACTTATTAATGTAAACTTATAGTAATAAATACTTATATATTTATTTCGTTGTTTTAATTTTCTAATAATATTATTGTGTTAATAAATTATATAAAAATAGCAAATCAGACATCAACCGCCTGTTTTCAGGCTTAACATATCTAATTCCTGAAGGATCTCAATCCTATCTGTCGACAAAACAGAACTTCGTCGTTTAAATCTTGAAGAATTTATTTTGATTGTTCTCAATTCTATGGATATGAACATTGTAATATGTAGCTCAAAACTGAGATGCAAATACCAAAATAATCCTAACATAAGCATAAAATAAAACACATTTTTGTTTTTAAAAGGAGCTGTTATTCTATTTATGAACGCTAGCATTTTTCAAGCTTTTTGAACAACGCTTTTATAGTGATTTTCGGATGATCATTTATAATCGAGAATCCTTAATGCAAGTTTTCTGGAAACGACTGCTTTATTGACCTTATATTTATATTAAAGGCATTTATTTTACGTGTATATGTAATACACTGACACCTTGAAATTCTGCATGAAACCGTGCTGGTTGTCAGGAATACAATTTTTTACAAGGGGTTTCATTATGGGTCAGTAGTTCGACTAGTTTGCTTAATACTGATAAAATAGACACAGGTCTATATGATTCAATTTTTACTCTTGGACCACCTTTATGAATAGGAACGATCAAGGCTTCTTTGTGGAAACACTCCTAAAAAGTGTGAATTATTAAAACTAATGGATAATAGATCAGCTAAAAACCGCAGCATATTTTTTAGCAAAGATAGGATAGGCAATATGATTATAATGACCTAAATCGAATTCAGAAACCATATCATAAAACTGTTGAGTAGATTAGTAAACTTTTAGCCTGAAACACCTGGACAAATATTAAACTATATAGACCCATAGGGGGAATCTTATGGGTCTATAAAGCTTAATAATTGTCCAGGCGGGCCTAGCCAACGAAGTTTAGTTAAATTATAATCACCAATCAACAGGAACTGATCACTCGCAAAACGATTGAGAATATCGTTTAAGTAAAATTTGAAACTATCGAGGATAGGATCATGCGAAGAGCGACTACCAGGAAGGTAAACACCCACCACATGTAAATTGGCTTAATGTTTTTTTGTCGGTATAATTACGCGTATCGCTGCAAAATACGCAGAGTACGGCAGCGAAATATTAACATCGATAGTTGCGACGAATTCAGGCTTAGTAAGATCCATTATACCTCCGCTACGAACATCACCTGTAGTGGTAGTGTTACGATCGCATCTAAAGACGTCGTATCGACCATCGCAAGCTTCAGTATTATAAATATTATCCAGTAACCAAGTTTCCACTATACTACTACCATGTCAAAATCAGAAGTTAACAAGCTCTGTCTAAATTCAACGGTTTTACCACTAATACTCCTAGCGTTCTGATAATAAGCAGTTAAAGCAATAACTTAATAAGAAAATAATAATAATAAATATCGACATGAAATTCTGAAAGTATAAATAAATTAATACAATTTTAAACGACAGTGTTAACACTTGCAAACTCTTTGTTTTTTATCACCCGAAATTAAAATTAATAAGAAAGCGCTCAACCAAACACGGATATCATCTTTAAAGAAAATAGTAACACAACTATAACCAAATGCAGCTGATGTACACATTATATTTACCAGGGCATGAGAAACTTTCAAAACAAAAAATCGACAAATAATGTTTAATAATATTTAGTAAAAAATGTTTAATAAAATATATATACCAAAGAAAACAAATTATAAAACAAAAGACTATCTATTAAATGAAACATTGATATAACCTATGAAGAAAGATTAACTACGATAACGTCGTAAACTTAATCAGGGACTTATTTATAATTATTCAACCAAATCAGGGATACTTTTATAGAAGAAATAACAGGTATAAAATTTATTAAATAGATAACAATAGATACATTACGTAAATTTAAAATTTTTCATCCTGTTTTCGCGGATATGTAGAATAAATATGTGGATTTCAAACTTATGGAGGAAGAAATTACTACGTTTTTACTTTAACGGGAACGCCTTTGTATAAATATCTGTTTGCAGTTGAAAATGTTCCACTTCGTAATTGTTTAAGAATAAACAAAAATCAAGTAATGTTAAATAATCTAATTATAAATACAATAATAACATGAATTTTTTTTGAAAATAGAGAAGGTAGTTGGAAATTAACCGGTATTTTTTAAGAAAAATTTTCATTGAACTTGATTTAAGAATATTTATCCTCTATTCAAAACAATGAAAGTTTTTCAAAATGATTTACTAGTAGAAATGATTTATCACTAACGAATGTATGTAGATCAATAATATTATTTCCCGGAAACTTTCTAACTTCCTCCTTTATTTTTAATCGGGTTTTTCCTTTATTTTTTCAATGTTCTCCTTTTTTCCCTTGTTCCTTCATTCTTCCTCTTATCCACTTCCACGTCTACTCTTCCTTCTGTGACTTGTTCGTCTTATTTTTCACCTGATTTAGTTAGAATTTCTTTTTCATCTGATGGAGTTGTATTAAAACAAAATGTATTTATTATGTTTTATGTTCTGAATATATAAGTACCACGATCAATAAATAAAAAAAATATTTTTAATTTCTATTCCTGCTGTTGTTTCGCCTGTTTAATTCGCATCATTAACGCATCATTCGTTCTTGTTCTTTTCTCACAAAGTAAGTTCGTATTTCTTGACAGTATACTAAAGCTTTGTAAATTCCATCAATTAACGATTTCTACATATACTCAATTTTTTTATTACATTTATAATTAACTCTTAAGCTTTATTATCACTGTGTTTTATTTTTTTTGTACATTTACCTTTCTAATCTCTGCAAAAGAAAATTCACTTATGTTATCGTACTCTTCAAAACAACCAATTCCTTCATGAAATCTTCTATCACTTAAAGTGATTGGAACTGTTGTGAAACGTCCAATATACTTTTATATTGAATTTTTATATACTTTCTTGATTTAATTAAATTGAAGGTAGACACAGTGACATGAACTTTTCTGGACAACCTACACCTCAGTCCGCCCCGTGACCACGAAGGCTGAAAAGCTTTCGAAACGTCGGGATCAAAATAAATAATTAACCGCGATAAAATCCGTTTAAATTAGTTTTATTTCAATGAATAATATTCGCGTAAACATAAGAAATCATTACTTTCTTGATTCTACTGATAGTGATAATGTCTAATTATTAATAAAAAAAATAATTAATTATACAAATCACTACTTTCCTAAAGTTTGAGTTTATCTCTTGAGACCAGTTATTAGAATCAAACACATAATCAGCACACAAACAAAAACTTTCACTTCTTTCTTTGTCTGACATTTGCGTTTACTTCTCAATTGTTTATAAATGAACGTCTAATCATAAGATTAATTAGTAGGTTATTAAAAAACAAATGAAATTAATAAAATAAAATATAAAAAAAAACCATTGACTATAACAGAAACAGTAAAAAAAAATAGTCATTTGGAGTCCATAGAAATTACAGTTTTAGAAATAGAAATTTAACATTCTAACACCCACCCCCACAATCCTTATTGGAAGTGGGTTACTATAAAATCCGCTCTAAGATCATTTCTGCATCACATATAGAACACTCTAGCTAAAATTGGAGTCTGTGGGAGCTATAGCTTAATTTTTTTTTTTATTGTTAATACCCATCTCCGTAAACCCCCTGTAGGGTGAGGCGCTCGTAAAATTCGTTCATAGATTAGTTCTAAATCTCTTACACAACATTCCTACCAAATTTGGAGTCTATAGGAGCTATAGTTTAAAAACAGGAATTTTTCATTGTTAACGCCCCTTCGATCCCCTTTGGGGGATGAATTTCTCAAAATTCGTTTTTAGCTGACCTCTACATAGCAAAAGTAATATTCCTACCAAGTTTCACGTTTCTAAGTCCAATGGTTCCCGAGATTTCTTCCCGAGATTGTTGTTAGATGCAGTACCGCAACGAATATTTGATTATTTCCCGTTCATATTTCTTCAATTAAATTACAAGGCCAAATCAATTACTGTTATTAAGTACGCATTAAGAGCTAATGTATACAATACAATAGTTTAATATTAATTTCACACATGATAATACTATAATTATTTGTAATTGCATGCGATTGTTTATAATCCACGATCTCCTATAAAAAGCATTTGAAATATGAGATTATTCAGTGTATATACCAATTAACAGCATGAAGACTGCGATACTGCTCTGTGTTTGCTTAACTGCGGTGTTTGCTTACCGACAGGTAACTTGGAATTATTATTTAAATTCTTAAATTATACCACTTTCTCCTTATACTAATTATAGTATTACGTTATTAATGCAGGATAGAATCACGACGATGATGAATTTATTTTCTATTCTTGGTTTGATCATCGTATTTTTAGTTGAACATATTGTAGGTTGACTAGGCAGTCCTTTGTGTTGCAAAGACAAAATGTCTTGGATTAGCGTGGCGACTAAGTCCATGCCGTGAGTAGAGGGCGTCGGCTATTGACATACTGGTTGATATTTATCTCTTTTATATTAGCTAAATAAAAGTTGTAAATGTAGTTGGATAGGAGTATTGTTTTTTATATATTTTCTAGCATACATTTTCTCTGTTTGTAGAGGATATCTTATAAATATTATCTATAAATTCTATCTGATATCTGTACTTACAACTGGGTATAATATTTAATTATATACACAATCTACATGATCGCTGAGTGTTAAGGCATGTCTAGAAGAAGTACGAAAGCTGTTCCTTTGTCTCTGGCAACACAAGAATTTTCAGTGTGGCTGTGGAGCGTTTTTGTGGGTAATGTCCGGTGCTTATCACCCGATGAGTATTGCCACATGCCACTCTCGTCTTTGGCCTGAGCTCGGGTAATATACCTCTGCGCGTTACTATCGGGAAGTCTGTAAAGACCAGGATTTTAAACAACACGTTAATACAAAAAGGGTGTTAAGGCATGCCGATTAAAAGATTGCACCCAACATTACTGTATACAGACGACAATATTACGTCGTTGTAAATCTAAATTAATGTAATTATTTAAATTCACAGAACTCCTTTATGTTTATGAATCCTGATCGATTCAACCGCGTCGATGGTTTCTTCGATAATCGAAACCCGGTGAGTTCGGAACAACACACATTTCTAAGATTTACTGATTACTTAAAAAACGAAAATTATGGACTAACTTTTAAGTTATTTTGAGTTATAATTATGTAAAACCTAATTATCATTTTTGTTATAAATAAATAAAAGTGAATATTTCTACGCCTTTCTAAATTTTAAACTTATTGAGCTCATCTTGCATTCAGCTACATTCATGAGTATTCTTATATCAATATAAACTAACAAATTCTCTACATAACAAGTCCATAAAACATAATTGTTTTCCTCTGCATTTACTTATATAAAAATACATAAAACATTGTATTGTTTAACAGTTTGGAAACGCATACTCTTCATTTTACGGAAACAACCGCGCCGAAAACATCTTCCGTGGCATGGATAAAGTAAGACCTTAAAATCACTACCATTTTACACAATATTTAACCTTAATATTTTAACCTACCTGTGGGAGCGTCATTATATATTGTGGTTCGGTGTTATGGTAACAATTACTAGACGTTGAATTGTGATATTAAAATTTCGACTAATTATTATAAAAAAGAGATAGTGTCAAGAATCTAATTTTGTGCGTCATTGTTCCATTATGGCAGCAAGTCCGACAAAGATACGAAGTGGCAAAGTAGAAATTCGGAATATTGCCAGATAACCCTTTTATTTGAGTACCAAATAACTATACTACATATGAAACATTAAACTTAGATATGTTCAAATATTGTACTCGTTTCTAAAGTATTAAATAAAGTTAGTACATCTGTAAGTTTGTCAGAGTCGATACTTTAAAGTTTAACTAAATATATATTTCAGTGGTGTAGACTATGCGAGTGATGGGTATAAAGTAAGTCACACAGTCTCAGTAAGATTAGGGGTCCAGCAAGGTTCTATCCTAGCCCCTTGCCTGTTCAACCTATCGCAGTAGGCTTTTACGCAGACGACATGATCATCTTCAGCTCAGGCAGGAGTATGATTCATTTATACTATCGTGTCCAAAAGGATGTCTCTACGTTCGGGTCCTGGCGCCTCAAATGGCGTATAGGAATAAACCCGGACAAAAGCGCGGCTATTATGTTCCATCCTCAATCGAATCATCGAGGACGATAATATTATTAAAGTTTTGGATGCGCTCAACTACCATTTCCTGAGGGATAATAAATTTAATTTGAACTTCACGCGAACGAAGTCGCGGTGTCCAAAATATTATATACGTTCAACATAATCTGCAATAGGCAGTAATAATTCCTCTTTTATTTATTACAAATATGATAACCAATTCTTTTTAAATGAATATTTAAATATTTTTTTATCAGGTCCGTTTCATGGTAAGTAGCAATTAACTTTAACTTTCTGTCATTATTTAATGTCTTGGACTCACAAAATTTCAAAGTAATTAGTTAACGGTGTTAATAAAATTTAGATATATTCAAGTAAAATAATATTAAATAAGCAAACCTACTTCATCATACTACTTGATATGAGTACTTGATATCCCTACTTGATTAGTCATTGTTTATTATAATAAGTAATTCGTTATGATCTTAGATCAAAGGAGTTATAATAACATAATGAATTATAACTGCAGCAGTTCATTATAACGTGGTGAATGTAAGAATAAACCATAGTTCTGTTCAGATCATCATCAGTTGGATTCACACTAATTTATTTGAACAGTAATGTGTAATCTTAGGAGATGAACTTAAAATATTTACATTAAGCTCGTCGCAAACAGAATCTTGTTATATGTAAAAATACGTCTTTGATTCGTCCATACCTTCTGAAATGGAATACTTTTCCTCGATTTCATTTGTCCCGTTGTTGACAATGTCAGTAAAATTTTGAATTATGAAGTAATGCTAGCTTAGTTAGTGGTGCTTATGGATACCGCTTCACGGGACGTGAGTTCGAATCCTTCTAACATAGTCAGCGTCTATCTACAATAGTCAATGACCTTGAGCTTTCAGTGACAGACCATCACAATGGAGCCATAGTATGGCGCTAGGAATCTCCTGGCTAGTTACCACCCTTAAGTTAAAAATCTACCGCTAAATGCCTATATGTGTGTTTCGTCAGATGCGCTTGAGAGCCAGTCCTTCCATTAGACTTAGCGTGTCCACCATCTACGGCCACATCGTCATTTAGTATCTGGTGATATTGTAGCCATAATGTTAAATTTTAACTAAAAGAAAACAATTTGAACTAGTGCTAATGAGCGATGGGACTGGAAACTAAATATCTATATCTAAAAATATGTATCATGTTGTATGTCCGCGATGAACTCTTAAACCAATTTTAATAAAGCTTTGCGCACTGAGCGTAGCTTTTCTACCTTTGGAGATAGGGCCCATAATCCACACATAAAGCACTTTGACGTAGGTGTTGATTACTGGAAAGGGTAAAACAAGGTCTGCAAGGTCAGACAGTATTTAAAAAAAAGACACTTAAAACATCGTCACAATAATTTTCAGGTAAACGCGGATACACTTGGCAACCTTCGTAGATACATAGGACTTAATAATGGCAATATATCAGTGGGTTCAGGTAATGGTAAAACATCTAATACAGATATCGGTATGCGCAAATAACTGATTTAAGCAAACACTTTAAGTAAACTTGTACTAATAAATACTTATACATTTATTTCATTGTTTTAATTTTCTAAAATTTTTATTGTACTTTGACGGTTTACAACAGTTCAATCTAAAATATTAGTAAATAATATATTTATTAAAGAAATCAACAGCAGTTGAATTTATTTTACAAATAATCACTAACGTATTAGTTTAGCCAACAGAGATTCCAATCACATAAAATAATTTACAAAAATTAAATACATATCTAACATAAACTATTGTTAAATTATTTATATATGTGGAGCTAAAAAACAAATAAAATCAAATCAAATGTAAGAATAATAAATCATAGATAAGTGTGCGCGCTTGTGCGATGTGTGTATGTGTGTGAGAGAGTATTTATATGTGAGTAATCCAGGTGGCACACCAGACCATCAAGCAGCAAGCGAACACCATAGGCTTCCCAACATTCGCATCTTGAAGCATATGCGGCGAATATGGGGGCATTAATTGCTGCCTAACGCATTTGCCGTACGCTGCTCCGGCGTGCGGCCTGCCCTATGAGTATCAGTTGCAAGGTTTAAGAAAGGTTGAGTAATTACAACAAATTTTCTTTTAAAAGCTGTACTATTGTCAGTGAATATATCTACATGATCTGCATTAACATTCTATAAACGTGTACATCTATTTAACAGTGAATTATGGGAATAATTAGATTTGGCTGAGTGCTCATAAAATATCCTAGGTTTTCTTGTTTGTTCAATAAAAGTTCTCCAACCAACTTTGTCTAACAAGCATGCACAGTCGATTTTATTATTTAATCAATTATATAAAAATAGCAAATCAGACACCAACCGCCTGTTTTCAGGCTTAACATATCTAATTCCTAAAGGATCTCATTCCTATCTGTCGACAAAACAGAACCTCGTCGTTTAAATCTTGAAGAATTTATTTTGACTGTACTCAATTCTATGGGTATGAACATTGTAATATGTAGCTCAAAACTGAGATGCAAATACCAAAATAATCCTAACATAAGCATAAAATAAAACACATTTTTGTTTTTAAAAGGAGCTGTTATTCTATTTATGTACGCTAGCATTTTTCAAGTTTTTTGAACAACGCTTTTATAATGATTGACGGAAGATCATTTATAATCGAGAATCCTTAATGCAAGTTTTCTGGAAACGACTGCTTTATTGACCTTATATTTATATTAAAGGCATTTATTTTACGTGTATATGTAGTACACTGACACCTTGAAACTCTGCATGAAACCGTGCTGGTTGTCAGGAATACTATTTTTTTACAAGGGGTTTCATTATGGGTTAGTAGTTCGACTAGTTTGCTTAATACTGATAAATTAGACACAGGTCTATATGATTCAATTTTCACTCTTGAACCACCTTTATGAATAGGAACGATCAAGGCTTCTATGTGGAAATACTACTAAAAAGTGTGATTTATTAAAACTAATGGATAATGGATCAGCTAAAACACCGCAGCACATTTTTTAGCAAAGATAGGAGCTATCCATATATAGGATATACCATCACTACCAGGATCTTTACTACAGTCAGGTGACTGTAAATATATAAAAACCTGGTCTTTTGTGAAAATTGTTTTGGATATATTATCACAATTTGTTATAGAGACTACAAAACCGTCATCATTTTTAGCATTTTCTTTTCTGTATACTGATCTGAAATAATCCGAAAAGGCCTTACACATCTCTGATATATCAAAATAAGATTTATCCTTATAAGTTACCTTTTTCGGTATCTTAATATCACCTTTTAATTGATTAGCATATCGCCAGAAGGATTTTGGATATTTCGTAATCGACTTTTCACACATAACTAAGTAGTTTCGCCAACATAACTTCTGGATACAATTTTGACGATTTGTAAGTAATACAAAGATTAGTTATACAATTAGTTATACAAAGATTAGTTATTAAAGATAGTTTTGTTTCAACAACTTATGGTATCGAGATTTTTTATTAAGTATTTTCACGAGAGATTTATTGTATCAGGACGGATGTCTATTAGAGACTGCCTTCGTGCAAGGTACGAAATCATGGATTACTATAGCGATTACATAGTTTAAATAACAGACAGCGTCATCTACATTATGTAGAAGTAATTCATGCTCAATGTTCCTTAGCTCGCCACATATAGCCCCATATTCAGCTTTATTGAAAAGAATAATATTTTTAGGAGTTTCATGAACCGGATTAATTTCTAACCCTGCAAACATCGAGGTAAAAGCCGAGTGATGTGGCAAATCCTCAAATATCAGAGGTGAATCAGCACGCATGATTTCTACATATCTGTTGCTGAATATCAAATCCAAGAATTTAGCGCTGTTATCGGCAATATGATTATACTGACCTAAATCGAATTCAGAAACCATATCATAAAACTGTTGAGTAGATTAGTAAACTTTTAGCCTGAAACACCTGGACAAATATTAAACTATATAGACCCATAGGGGGAATCTTATGGGTCTATAAAGCTTAATAATTGTCCAGGTGTGCCTAGCCAACGAAGTTTAGTTCAATTATAATCACCAATCAACAGGAACTGATCACTCGCAAAACGATTGAGAATATCGTTTAAGTAAAATTTGAAACTATCGAGGATAGGATCATGCGAAGAGCGACTACCAGGAAGGTAAACACCCACCACATGTAAATTGGCTTAATGTTTTTTTTGTCGGTATAATTACGCGTATCGCTGCAAAATACGCAGAGTACGGCAGCGAAATATTAACATCGATAGTTGCGACGAATTCAGGCTTAGTAAGATCCATTATACCTCCGCTACGAACAACACCTGTAGTGGTAGTGTTACGATCGCATCTGAAGACGTCGTATCGACCATCGCAAGCTTCAGTATTATAAATATTATCCAGTAACCAAGTTTCCACTATAACTACCATGTCAAAATCAGAAGTTAACAAGCTCTGTCTAAATTCAACGGTTTTACCACTAATACTCCTAGCGTTCTGATAATAAGCAGTTAAAGCAATAACTTAATAAGAAAATAATAATAATAAATATCGACATGAAATTCTGAAAGTATAAATAAATTAATACAATTAAAATTAATAAGAAAGCGCTCAATCAAACACGGATATCATCTTTAAAGAAAATAGTAGCACAACTATAACCAAATGCAGCTGATGTACACACTATATTTACCAGGGCATGAGAAACTTTCAAAACAAAAAATCGACAAATAATGTTTAATAATATTTAGTAAAAAATGTTTAATAAAATATATATATACTGGCCATTCCCGCCTTCTTCGCTGGCCGTAGTGTAAACGGAAAGCGTTACGTTCGAAAATAAGCGGGAAGTTCCAGAAATGGCCTGCAGGGTCAACCGTCAAAAGAAGAGTCAAATTAATTAAAATGAAAATTAATTTACACCATAATTTCCATAATATCTATAAATAAATGTGTATAAACAACGAAATAAAAAAATAAATGATTTAATCCTGTTCACATTCGACAACTCGCCGCTCATACGTCGCGTTTTGTGGGACGAAAAACGTAGCCGTTAATTCAACACCGTCGAAACTGAACACCCTAAATTAAAAGGGTGAACCGATTCCATCTACTCCAAATCAGCGGCCATATTGGCAGACCGCGCGAACCGTGAGCACCTTTAAACATTACAAAAAAGTAATAATATTTTTATACAAAATTAAAATCACTCTCATATATAATTGTTATATGACTGTATATTTTATACTATACATACATCGGCATGCGAATTACACAGCGCTAATTGTTCCACTTACCTGTCCCATGCATTCCCGCTGCGCAGGAACTCCTGGAATCAGGTGGAATCAGGTGGTGGATATGTGTTTGGTGTGTTTAGTGGTGTAAGTCAAAGTGTAGATTATGATACCACCTAGTTTCTTAGAGCTGCATAAATCTTCTCCAGCACACATACATCGACTCACACACAATAGTCAAACAAAAGTTCAATAATTATACAATATGTTCACTTAAACAAGGGAATCAAAGTACCACGTGTACGCGCAACAAATCAATGCAATCGACCGTCTCGATGCTTCCGTAACGTCACACGACCGATCTCAACTGCGCTTGCGCCGCCGCGACCTATCCCCGCGCGTACGACGCTTACGTGTTTACGTCTCACTCGCCATTACGAGTGAAATATACAAACTAAACAATCACAATTTAATGCACTATTATTTTTTCTGCCTTCCCCATGAAGTTTTATTATATGGTCTAGAATCATTCCTATTATTATGATTATTGTTTCTGATATTAATTGTATTATTATTATTATTATTATCAGTAGCATTATAATCTTCATTATTAATATCATCGTTGTCATTGATATTATTTTCTCTAATTTCTTCATTATTTATATCTTTGTCGTTGGCAATATTTTTTTCAATTGCTTTCTCGACAAATTGTTGAGAACGTGCTATTTTTTGTCTTTTCGTTCTACGTGTCAATCGGTCGATTTGAGCTTTTCTTTTTTTCGTCATAATTTCACTATTTTTACACATTCTATAAATATTTATTATTCGATACATAAATACACTTATTATCACAAATAAAACTTTTAAGTCTTTATTTATTTAATGTAGGTGCCAAGGCAAAAACCGAATTGTAAAGAAACAGAATGTTTTATTAATTTTATAAACATATATTGTCCATGATTGATTAATGTACCTTATTAAAAAATATTATCACAAAAATATAATAAGTATACTTATATTTTTTAAGAAATGATTATAAACTTCTTCTTTATTCAACTAACCTTAAAATGATATTATGTCATTTTTGTTTTGACAAAACAGTCGAAGAAATGACAGATAGTTTTTTTTTGTTTAAAAAAAAAGACGATCGATTAAATAACAGACTGACATAACCAAAGAAAACAAATTATAAAACAAAAGACTATCTATTAAATGAAAGATTGATATAACCTATGAAGAAAAATTAACTACGATAACGTCGTAAACTTAATCAGGGACTCATTTATAATTATTCAACCAAATAAGGGATACTTTTATAGAAGAAATAAAGTTATAAAAATAATTAAATAGATAACAATAGACACATTACGTAAATTTTAATTTATCGATCCAGTTTTCGCGGATATGTAGAAGGTATATATGGATTTCACACTTATGGCAGAAGAAATTACTACGTTTTTACTTTAACGGGAACGCATTTGTATAAATATCTGTTTGCAGTTGAAAATGTTTCACTTCGTAATTGTTTAAGAATAAACAAAAATCAAGTAATGTTAAATAATCTAATTACAAATACAATAATAACATAATTTTTTTTTTTTAATGGAGAAGGTAGGTGGAAATTAAACCGGTATTTTTTAAGAAAATTTTTCATTGAACTTGATTTAAGAATATTTATCCTCTATTCAAAACAATGAAAGTTTTTCAAAATGATTTACTAGTAGAAATGATTTATCACTAAAGAATGTATGTAGATCAATAATATTATTTCTCGGAAACTTTCTATCTTCCTCCTTTATTTTTAATCGGGTTTTTCCTTTATTTTTTCAATGTTCTCCTTTTTTCCCTTGTTCCTTCATTCTTCCTTTTATCCACTTCCACGTCTACTCTTCCTTCTGTGACTTGTTCGTCTTATTTTTCACCTGATTTAGTTAGGATTTCTTTTTCATCTAATGGAGTTGTATTAAAACAAAATTTATTTATTTTGTATTATGTTCTGAATATATAAGTACCACGATCAATAAATAAAAAAAATATTTTTAATTTCTATTCCTGCTGTTGTTTCGCCTGTTTAATTCGCATCATTAACGCATCATTCGTTCTTGTTCTTTTCTCACAAAGTAAGTTCGTATTTCTTGAAAGTATACTAAAGCTTTGTAAATTCCATCAATTAACGATTTCTACATATACTCAATTTTTTTATTACATTTATAATTATCTCTTAAACTTTATTATCACTGTGTTTTATTTTTTTTGTACATTTACCTTTCTAATCTCTGCAAAGGAAAAATCACTTATGTTATCGTATTCTAACGTATGTTTTTTTATAGTGTGTTATTATATATCAATATATTTTACAAATCATTACTTACCTAAAGTTTATCTCTTGAGACCAGTTATTAGAATCAAACACATAATCAGCACACAAACATAAACTTTCACTTCTTTCTTTGTCTGACATTTGCGTTTACTTCTCAATTGTTTATAAATGAACGTCTAATCATAAGATTAATTAGTAGGTTATTAAATAACAAATGAAATTAATAAAATAAAATAAAAAAAAACCATTGACTATAACAGAAACAGTAAAAAAAATAGTCATTTGGAGTCCATAGAAATTACAGTTTTAGAAATAGAAATTTAACATTCTAACACCCACTCCCACAATCCTTATTGGTAGTGGGTTACTATAAAATCCGCTTTTAGATCATTTCTGCATCACATATAGAACACTCTAGCTAAAATTGGAGTCTGTGGAAGCTATAGCTTAAATTTTTTTTTTATTGTTAATACCCATCTCCGTAACTCCCCTGTAGGGTGAGGCGCTCGTAAAATTCGTTCATAGACTATTTCTTAATCTCCTACAGAAGATTCCTACCAAATTTGGAGTCTATAGGAGCTATAGTTTAAAAACAGCAATTTTTCATTGTTAACGCCCCTTCAATCCCCTTTGGGGGATGAATTTCTTAAAATTCGTGCTGACCTCTACATAGCAAAAGTAATATTCCTACCAAGTTTCACGTTTCTAAGTCCTATGGTTCCCGAGATTTCTTCCCAAGATTGTTGTTAGATGCAGTACCGCAACGAATATTTGATTATTTCCCGTTCATATTTCTTCAATTAAATTACAAGGACAAATCAATTACTATTATTAAGTACGCATTAAGAGCTAATGTATACAATACAATAGTTTAATATTAATTTCACACATGATAATACCATAATTATTTGTAATTGCATGCGATTGTTTATAATCCACGATCTCCTATAAAAAGCATTTGAAATATGAGATTATTCAGTGTATATACCAATTAATAGCATGAAGACTGCGATACTGCTCTGTGTTTGCTTAACTGCGGTGTTTGCTTACCGACAGGTAACTTGGAATTATTATTTAAATTCTTATATTATACCACTTTCTCCTTATACTAATTATAGTATTACGTTATCAATGCAGGATAGAATCACGACGATGATGAATTTATTTTCTATTCTTGGTTTGATCATCGTATTTTTAGTTGAACATATTGTAGGTTGACTAGGAAGTCCTTGGTGTTTGCAAAGACAAAATCTCTTGTATTAGCGTGGTGGTGACTAAGTCCATGTTGTGAGTAGAGGGCGTCGGGCTATTGACAAACTGGTAGATATTTTTCTCTTTTATATTAGCTAAATAAAAGTTGCAAATGTAGTTGGATAGGAGTATTGTTTTTTATATATTTTCTAGCATACATTTTCTCTGTTTGTAGAGGAAATCTTATAAGTATTATCTATAAATTCCATCTGATATATGTGCATACAAATGGGTATACTATTTAATTATATACAATCTACATGATCGCTGATTTTTAAGGCATGGCTAGAAGAAGTGCGAAAGCTATTCCTTTGTCTCTGGCAACACAAGAATTTGCAGTGTTGTTGTGGTGCGTTTTAGTGGGTAGTGTCCGGTGCTTATCACCCGAGGGGTCTTGCCACATGCCACTGTCGTCTTTGGCCTGAGCCCGAGTAAAAAGTTTGCGCGTTACTATCAGGAAGTCCGTAAAGAATAGGATTTTAAACAACACGTTAGTACAAAAAGGGTTTTAAGGCATGACGATTAAAAGATTGCATCCAACGTTATTGTATACAGACGATACAATTATGTGTTTCTATATCTAAAGTAATATAATATTTTAAATTCACAGAACTCCTTTATGTTTATTAATCCTGACCGATTCAACCGCGTCGATAGTTTCTTCGATAATCGAAACCCGGTGAGTTCGGAACAACACACATTTCTAAGATTTACTGATTACTTAAAACGAAACGAAAAGTAAAAACGAAAATTATGGAGTAACTTTTAAGTTATTTTGAGTTATAATTTTGTAAAACCTAATCATCATTTTTGTTATAAATAAATAAAAGTGAATATTTCTACGCCTTTCTGAATTGTAAACTTATTGAGCTCATCTTGCGTTAAGTTACATTGAGGAGCATTCTTATAACATTATAAATTAACAAATTCTCTACATAACAAGTCCATAAAACACATAATTGTTTTCCTCTGCACTTACTTCTTATAAAAATACTTAAAACATTGTATTGTTTAACAGTTTTCAAACGCATACTCTTCATTTTACGGAAACAACCGCGCCGAAAACTTCTACCGTGGCATGGATAAAGTAAGACTTTAAAATCACTACCATTTTACACAATATTTAACTGTAATATTTTAACCTACCTGTGGCAGCGTCATCATATATTGAGGTTCGTTGTTATGGTAACAATTACTAGACGTTGCATTGTGATATTAAAATTTCGATTAATTGTTATAAAACGGAGATTGTGTTAAGAATCTAACTTTGTGCGTCATTGTTCCATTATGGCAGCAGGTCCGATAAAGATACGAAGTGACAAAGTAGAAATTCGGAATATTGCCAAATAACCCTATTATTTTAGCACCAAATAACTGTACTACATATGAAACATTAAACTTAGATATGTTTACATATTGTACTCGTTTCTAAAGTATTAAATACAGTTAGTACATTTGTAAGTTTTTCAGAGTCTATACTTTAAAGTTCAACTAAATATATATTTCGGTGGTGTAGACTATGCGAGTGATGGGTATAAAGTAAGTCACACAGTCTCGATAAGAGCAGGGGTCCCTCAAGGTTCTATCCTAGCCCCTTGCCTGTTCAACCTATTTGTTTGTGACATCCCCGAATTCCCCGACATCGCAGTAGGCTTTTACGTAGACGACACGGTGATCTTCAGCTCAGGCAGGAATATGATTCATTTATACTATCGCGTCCAAAAGGCTGTCTCTACGTTTGGGTCCTGGTGCCTCAGGTGCCAAAATAAACCCGGACAAAAGTGCGGCTATTATGTTCGATCCTCACGCGAGGAAGAACATAAAATGAACATTACACCTTTTTGGTGTCAATATCCCCCGGGCTACTTAAACTAAATACTTTTGTGTAGTTTTGGATAAGCATTTTACCTTTAACAAAAATATATATTATGTACAGAAAAAAGCAACCACAGCTATGGCTCTACTACGCAATCTAACCTCCTCTAAGAGCAAAATGTCACTCAGACATAAGCTCACAATATACAAAGTATGAATCCGTCCCATACTTACTTACAGTTACCTCGTATTCGCTCACGCCTCATGCACCACCCTTCGCAAACTACAAGTGTTGAAAAACAGATACATGCGCATAGCTGTCCAAGCCCCGCCCTATCTCCGTATTGTAGATCTCCACAAAGATATGAACCTTCCGGCCATATAAGCATATATTAAAGACTTTACAAGGAAATTTTTTGAAAGTGGCGAACTTCATCCCAATCCAGTAAATAGTACACGCAGTTAACTACTCTACTAATCCGAGCATCAAAGGCTTCGCGCGCCGACCACGTAATTGCTTCACCGATCCCGTCGATAAATAACGAGATTGAACGTGCTGCTCCCTACCGTCTCCATCAATCATAGGTGTCTGCATACATGCCCGCGTAACCGCCATCCTCGCCACCGAGGGTGAGCGGTTAATTTTGCTCCCGCACACCCGCCGCGGCCTCCCTCCGCAGACGCTTGCGCCTAGGTTCGATCCTCCAGATAGAAGCCTCAAGTGACTCTGGTCGTGCGATACAGTGACACTCTACATCACTGAAACTACATCATCACACTATATACCATCCATGCACACCCACACTATCGATAAGTTCGTGCTAGGATCTCTAAATTAGTAAGTTAGGACCTGTTGGTTAGTAAGGATTGCGAATCCTTGTTCCTTTTCCGGCAGCAGCCCAAGCCGAGGTTCGGCCATCCTGGCACCCTTGCGCTCACTGCCTTGGAGCTGAGTGCCCTCAGCACTCGCCCCACAAAGTTCGGTGAAGCTGTCAAAGCCCCCAAGGCTAACAGCGTACGTCAAGTCAAAAAAAAGGTGTCGTTAGCGTTAAAGTTAATTTTACAAATGTAAAATCTTTTCATAGAGTACGTACTTGTTTCTGAATTAAATGTATCTGTCTTAAGAGGACGCTCTGGTATATTTCATGATGATTGTTTGAGTAGTTTAGGCATGAGAAAGTAACAAATTCAGATTTTTATCTATATAATCAATTAGGATGCTTTTGTGTCTATCGCTGCTAAATAAAAATTTCCTATGCATCGGAAATGATATAATTTATGGATAAAAAGAATTCTGTGGTATCATCACCTATCTAAACACACTAAGTCCCCGAAAAACTGGAAAACTGGAAGTAAACCTGTAAATATTCCTCCGGTTAGGTGCAAGCCAGATACCTGCGGCCAACCCAGCACCACATGTACTGACTGACTAGCGCATTCAAACTCTTCAGCTGCATATAATTCAGATCTATATGTGTATATTGCGATTTCACAACGGCTAGACAGGTTTTGATGAAATTTCCATTCAATATTCAGATTAGGAATAGAATATCACCGCTCCATATCTTCTCGTGGGTATCGTAGAAAGCGAGTAAGGGAGTATTCAAAGTACTGACCTATTGTAATATACTATTCCATCTGTCGTAGTCATTCTCCGGTCATTACGGTCTCTGTTTCAGTGAGTTCAGAAGGATAAAAATTGGTCTCGCGGGTATACTTGTGCAAGTTAATATATTATCCTGCGCAACTGACCGCTTCCGATTCTAAAATGGAGTTCAAGAGTTGACCGTGGCCGAAATCAGTCGAGGACGAGAATATTATTAAAGTTTTGGTTGCGCTCAACTGTCATTTCCTGAGGGATAAAAAAAAAAATTTTTGCTTCACGCGAACGAAGTCGCGTTGTCCAAAATATTATGTACGATCAACATAATTTGCAATAGGCGCTAAAGATTCCTCTTTTATTTATTACAAATATGATAACAAATTCTTTTTAAATGAATATTTTAATATTTTTTTATCAGGTCCGTTTCATGGTAAGTAGCAATTAACTTTAACTTTCTGTCATTATATAATGTCTCGGACTCCCAAAATTTCAAAGTAATTAGTTAACGGTGTTATTAAAATTTAGATATATTCAAGTAAAATAACATTAAACTAGCAAACCTACTTCACCATACTAATGGATGTGAGTACTTTTCTTATAATACCTACTAGATTAGTTATTGTTTATTTTAATGAGTAATTCGTTATGATCTGAAATCAACGGAGTTATAAAAACATCATGAATTATACAGCAGTTCATTATAACGTGGTGAATGTAAGAATGAACCATAGTTCTGTCCAGATCATCATCACACACTAATTTATTCGACAGTAATGTGTAATCTTTGGAAATGGACTTAAAATATTTACATTCAGCTTGTCGCAAACTGAATCTATTGTATGTAAAAATACATCTATTATTCGTTGATACCTTCTGAAATGGAATACTTGTCCTTGATTTTTATTTGTCCCGTTATTGACAATGACAGTAATTTTTTAGATTTTGAACTAATACTAGCTCAGTTAGTAGTACTTACGGATACCGCTTCATGGGACATGAGTTCGAAACCACTTAAGAAAGTCAGTGTCCATCTACAATAGTCAGTGAACCCTAGCTTTCAGTGAAAGAAAACATCGTGATGAAGCCATAGTATGGTGCTAGGACTCGACTGGTTAGTTACCGCCCTTAATTTAAAAATCTACCGCTAAATGCCTATATGTGTGTTTCGTCAGATGCACTTGAGAGCCAGTCCTTCCATTAGACTTAGCGTTTCCACCATCTACGGCCACATCGTCATTTAGTATCTGGTGATATTGTAGCTATAACGTTAAATTTTAACTAAAAGAAAACAATTTGAACCAATGCTAATGAGCGATGGGACTGGAAACTAAATATATATATCTAAAAATATGTGTCATGTTGTATGTCCGCGATGAACTCTTAAACCAATTTTAATAAAGCTTTGCGCACTGTGCGTAGGTTTTCTACCTTTGGAGATAGGGCCCATAATCCACCCATAACGCACTCTGACGTAGGTGTTGATTACTGGAAAAGGGTAAAACAAGGTCTGCAAGGGCAGATAGTATTTTAAAAAAAGACACTGAAAACATCGTCACAATAATTTTCAGGTAAACGCGGATACACTTGGCAACCTTCGTAGATTCACAGGATCTAATAATGGCAATATCTCAGTGGGTTCAGGTAATGGTAACACATCTAATACAGATATCGATTTGCGCAAATAACTTATATAAGCAAACACCTTCGAACGTGCATTCATACTTATATAATATGTTCAAACGTTCAAATGTTACCTAATGTAAACTTGTACTAATAAATACTTGTATTTTTATTTCATTGTTTTAATTTTCTAAAAAATTTATTGTGTTGATAAGACTTTGACGGTTTGCAATAGTTCAATCTAAAATATCATTTAATAAGCAATGGTAAGATATAACGTGTAAATAGTTATGGAGACAAGAAAAAGTTGACTTGAAAAAATGTAAAAACTGCTCTTGGTCTCTTAAAAAAAAGAATCGATGCGAAGGGTTTGGTTAGTAATTTCTGGATGGGTTTGTACAGAAAAATGAAATGTTACAATGTTCAGGTACACGTTACTACCATCGTGGTTGTGGCGAAGCGCTACAGCAGTTCATTTTATAAATACACTAGTTGACCCGACAGACGTTATACTGTTCTAACTATGAATATGGAATTCGTATTGGTATAATTATTAATAAAAAAATATTAATCAAAAACATAGTGTTTATTATTGTAATGTTCTATGTAAGGTAATGTAATGACAGATAACAGTTTTGTAAAATTAATATTGTCGTACAGTTATTTTTTAATTTTCTATAATTGTTGTTGTATATTCCGTCCAACTTTCTTGTGTTTTTCTTTAATAAGAACCTTCTCCAGACAATAATTAATACAACAAACAATGAATTGCCTTCTTTCTTTCTTTCTTCTTCTTATCCTTTTAATACTATTTCTATACATATAATAAAAATTAATTGGAGTCGACTTTGTTATTGGTATAGGCTCCAAAAATATGTATTTGGAATTTTTGTCTGTCTATCTATCTAGTTCTGTCCCCTTGTCCTCTTGAACGCGCATCACTCTGAAACTACTGGATAGTTTTAGGTAAAATTTTGCAGGGTGGTAGCTAGTATTTCGGATTAAAATTTAGGTTATCTTTAATCCCATAAAACTATAGTTTTATTAATCCCATTGGGTTTCTGCAGAATACCGAATAGAAGTTAAAAATTAGTACTAAATTAATCTTTCAATAAATTTATTTGAGAACTGAAGATATAAGCTGTTATTAAAAACTTTACGTTGATCAGATAAAAATGTATATTTGTATTTTTTCTACTATTTTAGGTTTTTATTTCTTTACCATTGCAGTTATATTTTTATAGTTGTATTGTACAGGTAATTGACAATAACAAACTCCATAATATATCGATACACACCACTGTACACAAATGATTAAATGCTGAAAAATATGGGACATCTGTCGGATGTTTACATAAAAAGGCTTTTAAATAGATATGAAATTAACAATCTCCGTAATTGGCCGTTAGATGCCATTGTACACTAATGATTAAATGCTGTAAACTACGGGACGTCACCCAGATCCTTTAATATTTAAAAAATGCATACCACCGTCACGTATTTTTAGGATAAGTATAGTAAGGTGCTGGTCAGACACGTTGGTACATGATACTTGCACAATATCGCTGGAAAGGAGACAACCGCCGCCTGCCACGAGTGCAGCGCCGCGGAAGATACAGCACAGCACACTTTGTCTGAGTCTGTTGCGTGGTCCGAGTAAAGCTACGCTTTGGAGTGTAGCAGCGAGAGTTTGTGGCAAGAGGTGGCTCACTTTTGTAAACAGAGTATGTTGCAGAAGGAGACCGCGGAGAGAGCGCGTAAGGGAGACAGTCATGTGCACTCTCTCCACCGCAGAACGGGCAGAAGGAGGGATCGGTATGTCCGCCGCCGCCCTGGTATCACCTAGTGTTTGTTACGGCAGCTCGCTAGGCTGACCGGATAGGGCCCGAGTTACCAGCAGGCGGCGCTGGTCACCGGGGCGATACGGTGGTTGCAAACACTGACCCGTATCGTCTCAGGAAGGCGACAGATGGCCGTGGGGTTTTAGTAGGTATTCTCAGTGACTTGCTCCGGGTGAGTTCCACATAACCTTGCCAGTTCCTCTTAGCTGGAATGTATGCATCTCAATAGTGTTATGTAAATTGAAACTGAGTTGTTTCAATAACTATATGCTGGTTACTGCGATAAGAAGTGCAGAACACGTGGGTAAGAATATATTTATTATATTACGTACAGAAATAGTTTTGATAGACCAAAGGGACTTATAAATTAAAATTTGATTTCAAAATTATAAGTGCAGGTGAAATAATAAGAGCTCTCAATCAATTAAATTTGAATCTCATTGAAGAGATATGGTGAATGTCGGTAATAGTAGTTGAGTCCTTGATTGTCAGTATTTCACCACATTTAGCTATTATACATATTTAATCAGTGTTCAGTAAAAGGAACTACCTAATTTAATGAAAATAAGTAAAGTGGTTTCTTTATTTAAATTAGGCTGCAGAAGTAGTCTTTGAAACTACATGCCTATTTCTCCCTTCCGTTCTTTCATCGTTAAGTAAAATTTTCGAAAAGATTATGCTCAAGCAATTGTTAGAATATTTCAAAGTACAAAAGTTTTGGATCGTTGACAATATGTATTCACAAAATCAAAATTTACTATTGACGCTGGTGCAACGCTCATAAGTCATATATTGGGGGCCTGAGAGTAGTCGCAGGATGCAATCGGTGTGTTCTGTGACTTGTCTAAGGCCTTTGACTGTGTTTACCATGGTACACTAATTCTTAAATTAATACACTATGGTGTTTGTGGAGCCTATCTCGACCTCATGGAATCTTTATTAAAAGTTAGCATTAATGAAGTTACCTCTATGGGCCTAATCCTTAGCAGAAATTGGTGTCCCGCAGGGCTCAGTCTTAGGGCCGTTTTTGTTCCTGGTATATATAAATGATCCGCCGCTTATAGTTCATAATTGCGCTGACGTGGTTATATTTGCCGACGACACTTGAATTAATGAATAAATGAATGCTTTATTGCACTTTAAATACGTACACTGGCGAACTTTATACCATAAGAGATTTTCTTACAGCTAACTAGCAGTAATGTAGTAAGAAATAATTACTACCATTGTAGGTAGTGCAAATAAAATAATAGGTGAAATAAGACTGTAATAATAAATATACTAACCTAATATAAATAATTCATAACGAATAGCAATCAAATAAATCAAATGTAGTCTAAATAAATAAATAAAATAGACATACTTATATATATACATACATACATATATTAAATATACACAACGAATTGTGATAAACAATATCACTCTAACTCTTGTTTATTATAGAAATGTCGATGCAGTTGTGATTTAAAACTGGCGATGGCTTGGCATCTCGCATATGACACGGCAATGTATTCCACAACCGTATGGCTGTTATTGTAAAGGAGTTAGAGTGTGTCGTTCTGTGCTCGGGGATCACAAGCGTGTTACTGTAGAAGGAAGGTAAATCTTGACCAGAAGCTGTTAGAAAAGTAAAACGTTCCCTGAGATATTGTTACTTTGTTGTCAATTACATTTAAAGTGACAAGGACACATTCGGAGGCTAGGTATTAAATAATACTTGAAGTCTAACTTCTGATTGGTTTGCATTAAATAATTTACTAGTAAATGTAGACAAAACTAAGTGTATTAGAAATTACCTAGCCCCTAATGTTCCACGGGTTGACACTAGAATAGAAGGGAATTTAGTAGGCTGAAATGATAGTACTGTGTTATTAGTACGCTTGATTTACAATTACAATGGAGTTCTCACATAAAAAATTGGCGGAAACTTAGTGATACTGCATTCTCTGTTCTTAAAATTAGTCAGCTGACAGATATTACTACTGCTAGGTTAGTCTACTTCGCATACTTCCACAGCTCCATGTCTTATGATATTTTGCTTTGGGAGACAGCAGCTGAGGTAGACAGACACCGTATTTCTTTTACAAAAACGAGCAGTTCGAGCCATGTACAGTATGGGATCTCTCGAATCATTAAAGGATAAGTTTTCGGAATTTGGTATTTTAACTTTGCCAGCCCCATATTCTTGATAATTTAATGTATGCCCGTAAACACTTACAAAAGTTAGGTTTCGTTCCAGAACGGCGTGATTTGATACTAGTAATCGTGGCAAATTTATCACCTCCTATTTTAGATTCAGTAAGACCCGTAACAGTTTTTAGGTAATAGTGTTAGTTTTTATAATAAAGTCCCAAAGCACATTACTGAATTGCTGGACAGTAAGTTCAAGAACCATGCCAAATGGTCTTTAATGTCAAAACGCGTGGATCAATATGTGAGTGATCGTGATGTCTGGAATTGACACCCTTCTCTGTACATCCGCTAATAACTACTGAAACACATTAAATTATTAAGTAAAAAGACAAGAATAAGACTTAAAAAAGATGCAGATTAAGTTTTTACTGGTTCTTCTCGACGACTGCGTTACTTTCCGAACCGGTAGTAGCTTTAACGTTTATAAGGGCCTTCTTAGGTCCTAAATTGAATAAAGATTTTTGATTTGATTTGAAGAATAGACAAAAATAAAACGAGTGCTGCCTGCGTTGCTACAATGAAATTACTATACCACTACGGTAGATATCCTCTTTTATGGTGTAACTTACGATGTAAATGGCTAACACCTTTTTAACACGCTTATATTATTTCGACTTTTATCTATCAATGCCACGGAATATTTCGTTACGTTAAAATGTTATTACATGTGTAGATATTAAACGTCTTATTTCTTGTAGTTCACGCAGTAGCAAGACTTGAAAAGACAAGTAAAAATAAACAATACAATTGTTAATATTTCGAAGGACGCGCGGCGCGGAGTCATCTCTGACAGACGTATTGTTGTTAGATGCAGTACCGCAACGAATATTTAATTATTTCCCTTCATATTTCTTTAATTAATTTACAAGGACAAATCGATTACTATTATTAAGCACGCATTAAGAGCTAATGTATACAATCCAATAGTTTAATATTAATTTCACACTTGATAATACCATAAGTACTTGTAATTGCATGCGATTGTTTATGATCCACGATCTCCTATAAAAGCATGTAAATTATAAGATTATTCAGTGTATATACCAATTAGCAATATGAAGACTGCAATACTGCTCTGTGTTTGCTTAACTGCGGCGTTTGCTTACCGACAGGTAACATGGAAATAATTTTTAAAATTATACCACTTTCCTCTTATATTAATTATATTATTACGTTATATATGTAGGATAGAATCACAACGATGATCAATTTGTTTTCTATTCTTGGTTTAATCATCGTATTTTTAGTGTAGGTACTGTGTTGACTACGACTGTTGAACATATTGTAGGTTGACTAGGAAGTCTTTGGTGTTTGCAAAGACAAAATGTCTTAGATTAGCGTGACAACTAAGTCCATGTCGTGAGTAGAGGGCGTCGGCTATTGACAGACTGGTAGATATTTATCTCTTTTATATTAGCTAAATAAAAGTTGCAAATGTAGTTGGATAGGAGTATTGTTTTTATATTTTTTCTAGCATGCATTTTCTCTGTTTGTAGAGGATATATTATAAAGACTATCTATAAATTATATCTGATATCTGTACATACAAATGGGTATAATATTTGATTATATACAATCTACATGATCGCTGAGTGTTAAGGCATGTCTAGAAGAAGTGCGAAAGCTGTTCCTTTGTCTCTGGCAACACAATAATTTTCAGAGTCGCTGTGGTAGTGTCCGGTGCTTGTCACCCGAGGAGTCTTGCCACATGCCACTCTCGTCTTTGGCCTGAGCCCGGGTAATATACGTTTGCGCGTTACTATCAGGAAGTCCATAAAGAATAGGATTTTAAAAAACACGTTAGTACAAAAAGGGTGTTAAGGCATGTTAGTGCACCCAACATTACTGTATACAGACGACAATATTACCTGTTTCAATATCTAAATTAATGTAATAATTTAAATTCACAGAACTCCTTTATATTTATGAATCCTAACCGATTCAACCGCGACGATGGTTTCTTCGATAATCGAAAAAGGGTGAGTTCGAAACAACACACATTTCTAAGATTTACTGATTACTCACTTGTGGTCATTTCCAGAGAAAGTTATTATTAAATAGATTCGTAGAAATACACATAGACAATAAAATAATACAGTTGTCTTTTATATAAGACTCAGAATCCATAAATAAAATATGAATCAAGAGGATTGGCAATGGGTATTTTATTATATTTATTGCCGTATATTATTTTAGCGGAATTTATGTATTCCTATTTATTACTGGATTTATATAACTTCTATTTAATTTGATATTTAAAAAAAAATTAATATTACAAGTAAATTAATACTGTCAAAAGCAATGTATATATATAAAAAAAAAAACGAAAATTATGGAATAACTTTTAAGTTATTTTGAGTTATAAATTTTGTAAAACCTAATTATCATTTTTGTTATAAGTAAATAAAAGTGATAATTTCTACACCTTTCTGAATTTTAAAGTTGTTGAACATTCTTATAACGTTACCATTCTTATAACATAAATCATCACCACATGTACTGACTAGCGCATTCAAACTATTCAGCAGCATATAATCTAGATCGATGTGTTTCACAACACAGGTTTTGATGAAATTTCCATTCAATTTTCAGATAAGGAATAGAATATCACCGCTCCATATCTTCTTGTGTGTATCGTAGAAAGCGAGTAAGGGATATGAAAAGTACTGACTCCTTGTAATATACTATTCCATCTGTCGTAGTCACTTTCCGGTCGTTACGGTCTCTGTTTCTCTGAGTCCAGAAGGACAAAAATGAGTATGTGTCAAGCACCTGTGTCTCGCGGGTATACTTGTGCACGTTAATATATTATCCTGCGCAACTGACTGCTTCCGTATAAGTAATTCGATTCTAAAATGGAGTTCAAGAGGCCGCCATGGCTGAAATCGGTCGAGGACGATAGTATTATAAAAGTTTTAGCTTCGCTCAACTGTCATTTCCTGAGGGACAAAAAATAATTTGAGTTTCCGGCGAATGAAGTCGCGATGTCCAAAATATTATATACAATCAACATAATTTGCAATAGGTAGTAAACATTCCTCTTTTATTTATTACAAATATGATAAACAATTCTTTTTAAATGAATATTTGATTTTTATATTTTGTTCTATCAGGTCCGTTTCATGGTAAGTAGCAATTAAGTTATTATAAGTAATTTATTGTTTAACGTTCATTTCGCTTAATCATAATAACTTTTTGTCATTTTTTAATGTCCGGACTCTAATAAATTCAAAGTAATTAGTAGACAGTGTAAGTAAAATTTAGATAAATACTAATAATATGTTTTGAAACTTTAAAGTTATCTCACCTTACTTATGATATTACTTGAGTATTTTTCTTATAATCCCTACTAGATTAGTTATTGTTTATTTTAATAGTAATTCGATATGATCTGAGATCAACTGAGTTATAATAATATAATAAATTATGAAGGAGTTAATTATAACGTGGTAAATGTGAGAATGGACCATAGTTCTGTTCAGTTCATTATCAGTCAGATTCACATTCATTTATTTGAACAGTAATGTGTAATCTCTGGTTACGAACATAAAATATCAACATTAAGCTCGTCGCAAACTAAATGTTATTGTATGTAAAAATACATCTGTTGGATACTTTCTGCAAAGAAATACTTTTCCTCTAGTTCTAGTTCTAAGTAACGATACGGCCCAAGATGGTAGATGATGGCACAAGTGCGACTGCCGGAACACACCTACGGGTATTTGGCGGCAGATTTACTACTTGAGGGTGGGAGCTAGCCAGTCGGGCATCAGAAAAAGCCCTACCACCATGCTATGGTTCCCTCATGATATTACTTCCTTCATCGAAATCTCAAGCTCATTGTAGGTGGTTGGATTCGAACTCACGTCCCTTGACGCAAAGTCGTACACACTACCACTGAGCTATCATAGCTTCAATGTCAGAATAATTTTGAATTTTACAGCTATAATAGCTTAGTTAATAGTATTTACAGATGCCACGTCAGGGGACGAGAATTCGGATTCACCTTCAATGAGCTTGAGCTTATGGTAAAAATCTACCTCCAAATACCTAAGGGCGTTTTTCGAGAGGTGCACTTGTGAGTCAGTCCCTGCACCAGGCTTAGCGTGTCTACCAACACCGGCCCCATCGTAACTTAAAATCAGGTGAGATTGTGGCCATAACGCTAAACCTTAACTAAAAAATCAAATAACTGAACCAGTTCTAGTGGGCGATAGGATTGGGAACAAAATCGCTGTATCTAAAAAATCCCTGTATCGTTGTTGGTTTGCGATGATGTTCTAAACGAATTTTAATAAAATTTCCCGTACTGCGTGCATTCTACTTTGGAGATAGTGCCATCACCCACCGATAACGCACTGTGCGTAGGTATTGATTACTGGAAATGGTAAAGCAATGTCTGCCAGGCCAGCTCAGGCCAGGTAAAATTATAAAAAAAGCACTAAAAACATCGACACAATAATTTTCAGGTAAACGCGGATACACTTGGCGACCTTCGTAGACACCTAAGAATTAATAATGATGATATCATAGTGGGTTCAGTTTCAGGTAACACAAAACATACAGTGATCAAAATTTAACCGAAAAAATAACCGATCTATGCAATCAACATCGAATTTGAATTCATACTAACATAGCATATTCAAATGTTCCACGACCACTTGTAAACATTTGTTTAATGGAAACTTATACAAATAAATACTTATATATCCATCCCATTGTTATAATTGTCTAATAATACTTTCTATACTAAGCTCAGCGCGCAGATTTTTCCGCCGGAACTCCCTCGTATCTAAACTCTCAAAGGGCACAGCCCGCATGTATCTTCCTGTCACCGGTTTACCTACTTCATATGATATTAGGTCCTTCAAAAGTAGCACGAAGAGGTATCTAAGCAGGCCAGCATGACAGCGGTGACTGCCAGAGTATTTAGGTTCCTTGTTAGATGCCGCTGATTTGGCTTGTACTGTAATTAACATTAGTTGTAGTGTAGTCACTTTGCTGCATAACATATTAAAATATATATTTTAAAGGACGCCTTTTTCGCTGTTAAAAAAACCTATCACATTGCAATATTTTATAATAATTTTACACTTGATAATTCGATAAGTAGTTATATTTGTATTTGATTATTTATGGTTCATGATTTCCTATTAAAATCACATGCAATATAAAATGATTTATTGTATACCATTAAACAATATGAAGACTGTAATACTACTCTGTGTTTGTTTCAATGCCGCACTTGCTTACCGACAGGTAATTTGGAAATATTACTCTTTTATACTAGATGCGCTTTCTATGTCTTTATATGAATGTTACATATCGCAGTAGATGAAAAATATCATAATTTATTTTCACAGAACTATTTTATGTATATAAATCCTGATCGATTTAACTACGCCGATGGTTTCCTCAGAACTCCAGATCGGGTAAGTTCGAAATAACACATGTTCTATGATCGACTGAATAATCGAGTTTGATTGTTTTGTGACAAAATCTGTAAATCATATTCTTTTTATAATAATTTAAATTCTCCTGGTTCTCAAAATTCTAAAACATTTTAGTATACAGAGTTAGTAGAATTGACTAAGTTAGTAGAATACTAACCTAGTGAGGTCAGGTATTTTTAATTTTAACAACTTATCCGCTACGATCTAAGGTCAATAATCGTAATTAACATTAACATCTTCATCTACATTTTTTTCAAAGGAACATCATGCTTAAGTTAATTTATACTGTTGATGAGAACAGCATAAAATAACATTTCGATCTCATCTTTCACAGTAATAAATAACCGAATAGACAACATTGAGGAATTATCACAGGACAGGACTTACCTTGGCCACTTTAGCATTATTCCACGTATATAGATACTGTTTACAATAATTTTAAATAAAAACTCCGAACTTGACATTCTATCGAATACGCTACACAAATTAAAAACATTGTTACTAATTATTGAGCTGTCTAATTTTTATCCGCATTTGTTATGTCAAACGTCATTATTCCCATTTTGTTTAAGTGTTTCCTATGGTGTTGTCATGTTTCTTTATTTTTTCTCCTCTGTATATTGTTATTTTATTTTGCTCATTATATATTGTTATTAATTGTACATGTTAAGGTCATCTATAAATAACTGCACAATATTCTGCGACATAGAATTAAGAGAATATATGTAATTAGAAGGAAGTTATTGTGCGCCTGTTGACGGCCCATAAATCCATAGTAATATTATAATTTGAGAAAGTGAGTTTGTTTGTTACGTTTTCACATCTAAACCGCTGAAATCCGATTTGTTTCAAGCTTTAGGAAACGCGAGCAGAGCCGCGGGTAAAAAGCTAGTTATTAAATAAATTAAACAATAAATACAAAGCCACAACAGATTATTAATAATCTGTACAATTCACTCTAAACCAATGATAGAACGTCAAGGGACTGGAAACAAAACTTTGAAATTACTAAGAACACTATTACAATAATTTTCAGGTAAATATCAAACTTGATCGTCTTCATGAATTTCTACGAAGTGTTCATGATATCATAATAGGATCAGGATCAGGTAATGTGTCTGATGTACAAATCAATATGTGCCCTGATCACACGGGTCCGTAACGTATTCAAAGGTATTTGATCGCTAATTTAACATCAATTTCATGTAAAACCCATTTATATAAATAAATAATTATAAATTAATTGCAATTTTATATTCATTTTAAACAAATGATTTATATTCTAAGTCCAGCACGAAACTATGTTTGCTGAGGATGTATCGTTTTAACGTCGTTTTAACTTTGAAAATAATTTATGAAATAAAAAAGCGTATGTATTATATACGGTACCCAATAATCTATTCCAAGTTGGTGCCAACCTTTATAGGTCTATCATCACCATCCTTTTACTTTAAAGTTATTAGGTTTGAGCCATGGAGTATATTCGCCATCATTTCCGTACCTATAGAATATAAAATTTACAAGTTTTGTGATGTTCTCTAAAAGAGCTCTTCCAGCGATACCTTAAAACGAACATTGTTAATCTTTTAGATCTTTCACGTGTCAGATTTTTGGTAGATATATATATTAGGTGTATCTATATTACATAAAAAACACATATGAATAAAATGGTGTATTTTAAAATTATTATATCGGAAAAATAAAAAATAAAATCTGGTTTTTTCGTGTTATCAGACAATCTGCACCATCTCCAAAATGAATACCATTATTTTGTCTATATATTTTTTTTTTAATAATTAAGATTATCACCATGCAACCAATGCAAATTTGCCAACACAATGGCAGTTTGTTGAGGCCCTTCTTGAAGAAATCAGCTAGACGGCAGGCAACAAGCCTTTTGAAGCGATGATAGCTCAGTTGTAGTGTGTACGACTTCGCGTCAAGGGACGTGAGCTCGAATAAAAGCACCTAGAATGAGCTTGAGCTTTCGGTGAAGGAAAAGATCGTGAGGAAACCATAGCATGGTGGTAGGGCTTTTTCAAATGCCCGCCTGGCTAGCCACCACCCTCAAGTTGTAAGCCTGCCGCCAAATACCAATAAGTGTGTTCCGGCAGTTGCACTTGAGAGCCAGTCGCTCCACAGGTTTAACGTGTCTTAACTATAGTAGTGTGTATAGTCACTTAAGACCAGGTGAGATTATGACCATAACGCTAAACCTAAAGTATATAAAAAAAATGCTTTAAGGCATTTTGTACCGCTTCTCGGGTATTGAACTTTTTCTCTTCCAAGAAGTTATGCAAATTCTGGAAAAAGGAGAAGTCTATAGCCAAGTAGATCTGGTGAGTATGGTGGAGAACGGAGAGCTTGTATCTCCAGCTCTTGAAACTTGGAGACCGTCTGCTGTTCGGTTTGAGGACGCGCGTAGTCCTACAGAAGCAGTGTGTTCAGTTCTTCACACTAAACAGATGCAGAAATGCTCATGCTGCTGGGTAAATAGCTGTGATACATCACACCGGCGCTAGACCACGAAAGAATGACTACCAGTTATCACTTTTCTAGGGGTAAGTTTTCGTTTGGTGCATTGTTTAGGTGTTGAATCAGGATCCAATCAACTTGTTGAGCGCTTGCGATTGTCAAAAGGAATCCATTATTCGTCGCTGGTAATAATATGGTTCAATGGTGGCTGGTACATTGTTTGTGTGTCTGTTGAGTAGTGCAATGTACGTCTCGACGCGTACCTCACGCTGTTGATAATTGAGTTCGTAGGGCACGTATTTGTTAATCATTTTTACATTACCAATTTGACGCTAATGTCGAAAGCTGTTGCTCATTCAGCCGTAGATTGAGCTTTTATATTGAACGCTTTTAATTTGTCACTGCCGACCAAAGTTTTTCGACGACCACGAGGTATATTTTTCAGGTCGTAATTTCCAGAACGGAAGCGTGCAAATCAATAGCACGTGATACGTCGGTTTGTAGTGTTAGTTACATAAGCGTCGTTGATGTTCGGAGCCGACGGTGCCGCGTTCTGCATTTTATACGTGTCCATGATGACCTAAACGATTGAAATGTGATAGAACATAACACTTATCAAGGAATAAAAATTAATTTACACTTAGAATTGCTAGTCAAACAAAAATTATTTTGATTTGAAATGACTGGTAATGCAGAACGGCAATTTCATAGGTAAAGACCTTCTTCTTTTTTATTTAATGGCCAAGGTAAAGACCTAATATATTTTTAAGAACATCAGATGATATATCAGTGTGATTCGAAAAAGAAAAGACTATGAAATAAAAATAGGCAAAATTAACAAATCTAATATTTCACTTTATACGTATACATTAACTAATGCATTGATCAAATATGAATCTGAAAATATACAAATAAAGAGAAGCTCCTTTAAACCACAAGTACTCAATTCACCTTCTATAGTATGCATTCAAACAGAAGAATTAGAATGTGATTTAGACTAATCTATGTATTTGTTATTGATATAGACTCTAGGTCGATAATCATAAATCATGAAGCTAATATTTTTATAATGATTTCTTAGGTTTACGCGAATATTATTCATTGAAATAAAACTAATTTAAACGGATTTTATCGCGGTTATTTATTAAATTTTGATCCCGACGTTTCGAAAGCTTTTCAGCCTTTTCAGTCCGCCCCGTGACCACGAAGGCTGAAAAGCTTTCGAAACGTCGGGTTCAAAATTTAACAAATAACCGCGATAAAATCCGTTTAAATTAGTTTTATTTCAACTAAAATTTTTAGTAAATCTGTAAGCTGTTTTAAATATGATTGGCGGTGCATGATCTGTATTTGCAACCTTACTAGCATTAAGTATAATTTTGATCAACATTGAGTTACTGGTAAAGATCGGTTTAAGTCGTTCTTACAGTCATTCGGAAACATCAAGAAGAAAAGCTCAATGTATGAAACCGGCCAGGATATAAAAGCTTAATAAATGTTCAGTGTCCTGAAAGTTATTAATCAATAAAATTGTTGTTGCTCTTAAGATTAGTCCCTAATTATTATTAAATAGTTAATGCCCCGTAACTACACATTGTTTCCGACAATCACTCGTAATAATAATAATATCCCTTCTTAGTGCGTTAGACACACATCATTAAATAAATATTCATGACAAATTTTAAGTCAATAATTTCTTAGATTTGATAACAAAAAATTATATACCTATCAAGAGCCATAATTGGTTATCGAAATCAAAATTAACGCTAGCGAAGTCGCTGGTAAAATCTAGGATAGGAAATGTATATTGATGAAAATTGACACATTTATGACCTAATATTATAATTTTTTTCGACTTGATATACAATGTTAGCCTTAAGGGTTTTGACAGCTTCGATGAACTTTTAGGGGTAAGTACTGAGGGCACTCAGATCCGAGGTTGCTAGTGCAAGGGTGCCAGAATAACAAAACTCGGCTTGGGCTGCTGCCAGACAATGAACAAAAATTTGCGAGTCTAACTAACCAGCAGGTCTTAACTTACTAAATTTAGTCATCCCAGCAACGAGTTTATCAGGCAAGATATTCGAGCAGTATAAACTGCACTGTGCCTATTCTAGGGTTAGATATACGATGTCGGCGCGTAAGAAATGAATGTACTGTACTATTCGGAGTTGATTAAGATAATGAACGTCGGTTTTGCGCTATAGAATAAGTCAAAAAAATAAAGATAAACGACTGCAGGACATCCGCAAGTATATATCAGCTGTAATCGAACTGTATTTATATTACTCGGTGTTAGTGACTACCCTCTGAAAAATTCTTCACATACAGTTCTAACCCCTCTATCTAATAAATAATATGTATTATTTATTAATACATAAAGATAGAGATAATACATATATGCGGAATGCCTCCTATAAGAGTCTAGAACCGAAATAGTCTCGGCTTTTACGAATTTGTTTTAGAACCTATAGAATATATTATTAGAATTTAAAATGCTGAAATGAATATATGAATCTTTATTTGTATAAATTGGTGTTACATAAAATCTATAGTCAATATGTGGTCGATTACTTTGAAATATAATCACAGGCGTTTGGTTAGTATGATTAATTGCTCACATTTTTTAGTCTGATTTTCTGATACATTTTTTGTGAATGTGTAAAAAAAACTGTATTGGCATACTTTCTCTTGAAATATGCCGGGCGGGTTAGGAGAGGCATGTCTGTCTCATGGACGACCATATGGTCCCCTTTGTGGGCATTTAGTTTTGTCTTGACATTCAGCACCTGGCATCATGGCTGTACGAATGTCATTAGGAATTTGTCTACATTTCTCATGTGAAAATCATTATAATATTGTTTTAATTTGGTTTATATATATAATAAATAGAAATATACATAGAAAATGTTGTCTACTTTAATCTGTTTTACAAGTTTTTTCAACATATCTCTAGAAGTAATTATTTAGAAGGTACGGATACTTTTGATTTTATCATCTTATGGTACTGCACAACTTTTGGTAAATCTAAATGTATCTACTAAATATCATAACTTCAAAAGGAAACCTGCCTGTTCATTTTCTTAGATAGTAACTAACTGCAAACGCTCCCTATACGCTTTTTTATTGTTTATAGGCTTAACTTAACTTAATAGGGTGGTAACTAGCCAGGCGAGCATTAGAAAAAGCCCTGCCACCATGCTATAGTTTCATCACGATTTTTCCCCCCACCGAATGCACAAGCTCATTGCAGGTGGATTCGAACTCAAGTTCATTGATGCGGAATGAGTGCACTCTACTAACTGTGCTATCATCACTTCACATATCTAGTAATAAAATAAATGAACTCGGTTGAATTTCTGGCTTGTTCGAAACGGTGACTAGAATAGTTTTAGAACCGGTTATCCTTTTTTGATATTCATTATTGTTGCTTTCAGAGAGCTTAAACTAAATGAAATTGATTTGGAACTATATGTAAAATATACGAAAATAAACGGCACTATACTTATAATATCATAGAAATTAACTATTTGTAATAATGCAAGCAACCGCTACTTACCATGAAGGGAAACTGTAAAAACAACAAAAATATGTGTTATAATAAGAAATGCTATCGATTTGAATAAGGACTCTTTACTACCTAATGTGAATAATACTATGTATGTATTTTTGTTATGTATGAGTGATGTTAATAATATAACATACTTTGTACGTATTGATGGCAGAGTTTGCACTCCTGTGGTATCAATTTGGCTGAATCTTAAAGTATGCTTTTAGACAAAATAAATGTTTTTACATTGTTTAATATTTAAGATGTTACTACTCTTTACATATACACCTAATTATATGTTGCATAATTTATTAAATACTAGCTGACCCGGTGAAATTCGTATCACCTGTAGTCGATTTTTTTATTCTCGTTAAAACTCAAAGTCGGTTTGACCGATTAGCTATAACCAATTCAAATCCACCTTCCAACTTCAATTCGTTAAGATCAATAGAACTGGCTATAACTAATATCGGTTCCGTTTTTCATTTCTTCTGGCTATTTAATCAAACTTTTTATAATTCCAATGAATTAAATGTGATTTAATTATATGAAATTTAAATACAGTCAATCAATAAATGCTTATTGATAGACTATGTTTTTTTGTTTGTTATTGTGGTGCGTAAATGTATATTTTTTTATCCGACGCGCGAACTTCCGACATATATTTGTTTGTTTACGAATCCAGGAAACTCCAAGTTGAGTACGCAAACTTCCAACGACTGGTTTTGTTATTTGTAATTGTCTATACAACAGACAGTTACACGGGAAATTGTAGTTGCTTAAAATCGCACGGTGGTAGGGCATTTCCTGATGCCTGCCTGGCTTGCTACCACCCTCAAATTTAAAATTTGATACCAAATATCAATAGATATGTTCCGGCAGTCGCACTTGAGACCCAGTTCCTTTAAAAGGTTAAGCGTGACTAGCAACTTACGCCGTATCGTCACTTAAGATCAGGTGAGATTATGGCCATAACGCTAAGCCTAACGCTTAACTATAAAAAACAAACAAAAAAATCAAGACCTCTACTGCTTTGTATTTTTTCCCTTGTCCATTGCTTCGTTAAAGTTAATTATTAGTATTTTTAACAGCCACTCTCGTTACATTGCTTATTCATCTAAGTAGTATCGCTTAATACTGTGATACTTCGTCATTTGCAGTTGTTACAGCGAGAATGGCCATGTTTGCTTATTTACGTTTCTACTTGATTGACTTGATAGAGTTAAAGTATATCACATTGACATGCCTTTGCCTAAGGCTTAGACTATATTGGAGAGTATGGCATAATTCAACTGTCGCTTAAAGGAAAATCAATACAGAGATACCAATACGACTATTCTCAATATCTGTCGCGCGCTGGTCATCAGCTCGTTTAAAATGTGAGGTGGCTCGTCTCACATTTGAAATAATGAAAGAAATTCGTTTACTCGTAAAAATTAGAACTTCGTTTGAAATTAAAATAAAACTAATACACCAGTCAGTGACAATTGCAAAATGTAACGCTGTTTTGTAAAAGATACAAATGTCAAATTTTTATAACTAATTAGTTTGTATTTGTTTTTGTTTTTAATGTTTGTTAGGTTAATATAATTTTTATCACAATTTTCGTATGTAGATTCCTGTCAGTCTTCTGTCCCAGTCATTCACAAAGTTTTCATACTATGAAATTTCGATAAAAAAAAGTAGTTCGTTTTTTTTTCTCTTATACAAAACCATGTCCTGACAATAACGAATACAAATAAAAAATAACGATTTGGTGCAGTCGTTTGAAAGTTATGCTTGTACATACATATCGGCGATTCATTTTTTATATATATATATATTATTTAATTTTCCGTTCAACTTTCTTTAGTTTTTCTTTCATAAGAACCTTCTCCTGACATCAATTTACACAAGAAAAATGCATCAGCGAAATTGTTATATCTGTTAACGCGTGATGCGATGACCATGGGAAGCAGAGATTCATCTTTATATATACAGATTATTTAGTAATGATTTTACTATACCTTCAGCGTAGCGGTTAGAGAACGTGTTCTCAAAAACTGATAATTTTTTACTGTAAATTAAATATTATTTTTAGTTTCTATGGCATTATGGACAACATTACTTTTCCTGTCCAATATATAGGTAGGAATTCATGTAACAAAATCGTTTTCCCGTAGCCCGTTGATTATTAAAATTAATCGAGATGAATGTACAAAAAAAAAAACACTAATGAGAGGAATTGAAAAAAAAATACAAATTTCAAGTTTTTTAAAAATCTTGAGCGACCTTTGAAAATCAGTTAATTGAGCTGATCTCGGGTGATAATAAACCATTTTCCAATACGAGATTTTTTTATCATCGATATTACTGTACCGCGTGGGAAGTACAGTACAATCAAGCGGGGTTTGATGTCAAAAGGCTATTAAAGGTGTGGGCGATGTTTGGATTTTTCTATACATATAATAAAACTGTAATGGTAGAAAATCTGTACTTTCAAAATTAAAATAAAAGTTAATTGAAGTCGACTTTGTTATTGGTACAGGCTCCAAAAATATGCATTTGGACTTTTTGTCTGTCTATATATCTAGTTCTGTCCCCTTGTTCTCTTGAACGCGCATCACTCTGAAACTACTGGATAATTTTAGGTAAAATTTTGCAGGGTGGTAGCTAGTATTTCGGATTAAAATTTAGGTTATCTTTAATCCCATAAAACTATGGTTTTATTAATCCTATTGGATTTCTGCGGAATATCGAATAGAAGTTTAAAAATTTGTACTAAATTAATGTGTGAAGGGATTTATTTAAGAACTAAATATATAAGCTGTTATTAAAAACTTTATAGTGATCAGATAAAAATGTATATTTGTATTTTTTCTACTATTTTAGGTTTTTATTTTTTTACCATTGTAGTTATATTTTTATAGTTGTATGGTAAAGGTAATTGACAATAACAAACTCCAAAATATATCGATACACACCACTGTACAAAAATGATTAAAGCTGAAATATATGGGACATCTGCCGGATGTTTACATAAAAAGTTTTTTAAATAGATATGAAATCAACAATCTCCGAAATTAGCCGTTAGATGCCACTGTACAGTAATGACTAAATGCTGTAAACTACGGGCCATCACCCAGATCCTTAAATATTTAAAAAATGCATACCACCGTCACGTATTTTTAGGATAAGTATAGCAAGGTGCTGGTCAGACACGTTGGTACATGATACCTGCACAATATCGCTCGAAAGAAGACAACCGCCCCCTGCCACGAGTGCAGCGCCGCGGAAGATACAGCACAGCATACTGTGTCTGAGTCTGTTGCGTGGTCCGAGTAAAGCTACGCTTAGGAGTGTAGCAGCGAGAGTTTGTGGCAAGAGGTGGCTCACTTTTGTAAACAGGGTATGTTGCAGAAGGAGACCGCGGAGAGAGCGCGTAAAGGAGACAGTCACGTGCACTCTCTCCACCGCAGAACGGACAGAAGGAAGGATCGGTATGTCCGCCGCCGCCCTGGTATCACCTAGTGTTTGTTACGGCAGCTTGCTAGGCTGACCGGATAGCGCCCGAGTTACCAGCAGGCGGCACTGTTCACCGGGGCGATACGGTGGTTGCAAACACGGACCCATATCGTCTCAGGAAGGCGACAGATGACCGTGGGGTTTTAGTAGGTATTCTCAGTGACTTGCTCCGGGTGAGTTCCACATAACCTTGCCAGTTCCTTTTAGCTGGAATGTATGCATCACAATAGTGTTATGTAAATTGAAACTGAGTTGTTTCAATAACTATATGCTGGTTACTGCGATAAGAAGTGCAGAACACGTGGGTAAGAATATATTTATTATATTACGTACAGAAATAGTTTTGATAGACCAAAGGGACTTATAAATTAAAATTTGATATCAAAATTATAAGTGCAGGTGAAATAATAAGAGCTCTCAATCAATTAAATTTGAATCTCATTGAAGAGATATGGTGAATGTCGGTAATAGTAGTTGAGTCCTTGATTGTCAGTATTTCACCACATTTAGCTATTATACATATTTAATCAGTGTTCAGTAAAATGAACTACCTAATTTAATGACAATAAGTAAAGTGGTTTCTTTATTTAAATTAGGCTGCAGAAGTAGTCTTTGAAACTACATGCCTATTTCTCCCTTCCGTTCTTCCATCGTTAAGTAAAATTTTCGAAAAGATTATGCTGAAGCAATTGTTAGAATATTTCAAAGTACAAAAGTTTTGGATCGTTGACAATATGTATTCACAAAATCAAAATTTACTATTGACGCTGGTGCAACGCTCATAAGTCATATATTGGGGGCCTGAGAGTAGTCGCAGGATGCAATCGGTGTGTTCTGTGACTTGTCTAAGGCCTTTGACTGTGTTTATCATAGTACACTAATTCTTAAATTAATACACTATGGTGTTTGTGGAGCCTATCTCGACCTCATGAAATCTTTATTAAAAGTTAGCATTAATGAAGTAACCTCTGTGGGCCTAGTCCTTAGCAGAAATTGGTGTCCCGCAGGGCTCAGTCTTAGGGCCGTTTTTGTTCCTGGTATATATAAATGATCCGCCGCTAATAGTTCATAATTGCGCTGACGTGGTTATATTTGCCGACGACACTTGAATTAATGAATAAATGAATTCTTTATTGCACTTTAAATACGTACACTGGCGAACTTTATACCATAAGAGATTTTCTTACAGCTAACTAGCAGTAATGTAGTAAGAAATAATTACTACCATTGTAGGTAGTGCAAATACAATAAGCGCCTTCTTAGGTCCTAAATTGAATAAAGATTTTTGATTTGATTTGAAGAATAGACAAAAATAAAACGAATGCTGCCTGCGTTGCTACAATGAAATTACTATACCACTACGGTAGATATCCTCTTTTATGGTGTAACTTACGATGTAAATGGCTAACACCTTTTTAACACGCTTATATTATTTCGACTTTTATCTATCAATGCCACGGAATATTTCGTTACGTTAAAATGTTATTACATGTGTAGATATTAAACGTCTTATTTCTTGTAGTTCACGCAGTAGCAAGACTTGAAAAGACAAGTAAAAATAAACAATATGAGGGGAGACCTTTACAATAATACACTCGAATAGGAACACACGTATATTAATTATTAATAGTTCAACACAACGAGTACAACGACAAATGAAATCGAACGCATACGAAAGAACCGTAGGAAACGCGCGCGTGCGGCCTCCCGGCGTCGTAGCTAGCAATCGACTGATTTGCGGTGAGAAACCGAGTCGCCACGAAGTGCGGCGGAAATTACCGAAGCGTCGGATCGTGCTCGTGCGCGTTCCCGACGTCTCGCCACATCAGCCCCCCCGGAGACCTTTAGGTCGTAAATGTGATGAGGAAACCTAACTCGCCTGCCCGACCGCGTAGTATAATGCGGTTTTGGTTCTGTAGCAGTCGATGTGGTGGTCTTCGAGGCAAGTAATTTCGGTCCGTTGTCGGGCTCTCGTACTGAGTATGCGGGTTTGAGACGATCGATGGATACTGTCGTGATTTTCCCTCCGATATCAATTTTAAAAGTATTCTCAGACCGCCTATGACTCTGTGAGGTCCAGTATACGGTGGTTGTAACGGTCTCCGTACGAGGTCCTGCCTTAGGAAAACCGCTGTGGCGTTGCGCAAATCCTTATGGACGAAAGTCTTATGGTTGCCATGGTGTAGTACTGGAGTTGGTTTAAGTTCCCTGAAATGTTTCCGTAAGCGGGATAGGAAATCATTGTAGTCTACGATTTCGTCTGTGCCGGTCTGTAATAAATCACACGGCAAGCGTAGGTTTTCACCATAAACGAGTTCTGCGGAGGTAGAGGAAATATCTTCCTTCCAAGCATTGCGTATCCCCAATAGTACCAGTGGAAGGGATTCAAACCAGTTGTCGTTATTATGGCACATTAAAGCAGCTTTTAATTGCCGATGCATTCTCTCGACTAAACCATTAGCAGCAGGATGGTAAGCGGTGGTGGACTGATGGTTGGATCCTGTAAGCTTAGTGAGTTCTTTAAAAAGCTGTGACTCAAATTGTCTCCCTCTATCGGTTGTTATTTTCTGAGGACAACCAAAGCGCGCAATCCAGCCACTCAGAAAAGCGTGCGCTACCGTCTCTGCTGTTATGTCTTGGATCGGTATTACTTCCGGCCAACGCGTAAAACGGTCTATCATGGTTAAGCAGTAGCGGTACCCATGTGATACTGCCAATGGTCCAATCAGGTCTAGGTGAACGTGCATAAAGCGTGAAGACGGGGGTGCAAAAGCATGAATCGGCGCACGAGTGTGTTTCGCGATTTTTGACCGCTGGCAAGCCACGCAAGCCCTCGTCCAAGCTCGGCAGTCTCTGCGTATATGAGGCCAAACATACCTTTGAGTCATTTGTCTGATAGTGGGTGCAGCACCGGCGTGACTTAAACCATGGACGGAGTCAAAAGCTTGTTTACGAAATTCGGGCGTCAGATACAAGCGAGGTGCCGGACCAGAAATGTCGCAGTATACTTTACACGTGTTAGTGTCGTTGATTTGAATCTTTTTAAGATCTAGGGAACTCGTTTTAGCGTTTAAAATTTTGTTTAACTCGGCGTCATTGCTTTGAGAAGAAGCGAGGTTTTCTATAGATATCTCATTTGAAATAGCTTCTATTCGTGAGAGAGCATCGGCTACAATATTTTCATTTCCGGAGATATGTTGCACGTCGTTAGTAAACTGTGATACATAATATAAATGTCTGAATTGTCGCGGTGAGCATTTCTCGGAAGGTTTACGAAAGGCGGCTACTATTGGCTTGTGATCGGTCAAAATTGTGAAAGGTTTCAGTTCAATCATAAAACGGAAGTGTTTAACAGCTTCGTATATAGCGAGTAGCTCTCGGTCAAAAGGGCTGTATTTGCGCTGAGCAGATATTAGTTTCTTGGAAAAGAAAGCAAGGGGTTGGCAATGATTTTTAACCTTTTGTTGTAAAACGGCGCCGATTGCAACCTCTGATGCATCTGTAATGAGCACGAGGTCTGCTCCTGGGTCAGGATGAGCGAGAAGCGTAGTATCAGCAAGGCTTTGCTTACATTGATTAAAGGCCTTTTCGAGGTCCGATGTCCAGCATATGGGAGTGTTTGGTTTGATGTTGCTGCCAGAAAGAAGTTGGTGAAGCGGTGCTTGAATCTTCGCAGCATTCGGTAAGTACCTTCTATAAAAATTAATCATACCTAGGAATTTTCTTAGCTCTCTCAAGGTATGTGGCTGCGTGAAGTTCAGTATGGCGCGAACTTTTTCAGGCGTGGGTTGCGTGCCGGCTGCTGAAACCAAGTAACCCAGGAACTCCACTTCTGGAACACCGAAAACACTTTTTGCAGAATTCACAACAGCGCCGTGATTTGTTAATCGCTCTAATACTTGCCGCAGGTGAGATTCGTGCTCGGCATGGTCCCGGGATGCGATTAAAATATCATCGATGTAGGGGAAAGCAAAATCCAGGTCACGTAAGATTTCATCCATGAATCGTTGGAAAGATTGGGCTGCATTTCGCAACCCAAAGCTCATGAACGGAAATTCGTACAACCCGAACGGTGTTGTTATAGCTGTCTTAGGAATATCGTCAGGATTAACAGGAATTAAATGGTAAGCGCGGACCAGGTCTATTTTACTAAAAACTTTACAGCCATGCAGATTATGTGAAAAATCTGCGATGTGGCGTACTGGGTAGCGATCAGGAATAGTCCTGGCGTTAACGCCCCTATAATCTCCACATGGTCTATCTGTACCGTCTTTCTTCGGTACCAAGTGTAAGGGCGCTGCCCAAGGGCTATCAGATCTACGTGCAATACCTGCTTTCACCATTTCTTCGAATTCACGCTTAGCTCTCCGGAGCCGATCTGGTGCTAACCTGCGCGGTCGACTATACACAGGCGGGCCAGGCGTAGTACGGATATAGTGAAGCGTTTGGTGCTTAACTTCCCTGACCGTGGGTTCTCCATGTGGTCTCGTGACCTCTGGAAACTGGTTGAGGAGCTGATGATAGCGAGACGTTCCTGAAACAGTCTTAATTTGACAAACATACGAGCGCGCGGGCTTTGCAATAGCCGCTAGTGACGTAGTGTTGTCGACTAGTCGGTGATTTCGTGCGTCCACAAGTAGATCATAAAATGACAAAAAATCTATGCCTATGATAGGCTTAATGACGTCAGCTATCACAAAACGCCATCGAAAATCACGACGCAAACCAAAATTTAAATTTACATGAATCGTTCCAAATGTGTTAATCATCGATCCGTTAGCCGCATAGAGTTTATAGTCACTGTTTTTTACACTTTTACCACGTATCAGTTTACTTGGATATACACACAAGTCCGATCCGGTGTCTATTAAAAACTGAACTTTAGAATTTTTGTCCGTGACGAAAATGCGGCGCGCAGGAGTGTGGCAGCCATTTTCTGCCGCCATTAACGACTGCCCATCCCGTTTCCCGCGTAGGAGCATGGAGGACGACAATTTGTCGCCTTGCCTTGAAACTTGCGATGATACCAACAATACCCCCTCGTTGGGTCGTCGTAGGAACGGCTACGGGGTCGACGGCGCCAACCCTGCGGACGGTCCCTTGAGCGTGAACGCGATGAAGAGAGTGCGGCGACTTGTCGCGTTAAATCGGCAATACATTTTTTTAATTCACTAAATTCTGTGTTAGAAGCGGTCGCGGATAATTGATGAACTTGTGGTTGTACGACGACACTGTATACGGAGTCTGCCAGAGTAGCTAGGTCATCCAGTTCGAGGTTAGGCTGCGTAGCGACGGCGACCTGGATGTGAGTCGGTAGGCGGCTTGACCATATCGAACGTACGAAGCTGTCTGGGACATCAGGACCGGCGAGGTTTTGCAAATGTCGCAAAAACTGAGACGGTTTTCGCTCGCCGATATCTTCGTGGGTGAGCAGCTGTTGCACCTTTTGTGTTGGTGTCGATGATAAGCGAGATATCGGCTGATTTTTTATTTTAGTGTACTTTTCTTTCTCTGGCGGATTTTGTATTATGTCTCTAACTTCACGTATGTATTTGTAGTCGAGATTTGAAATTACATAGTTGTATTTTGTACTATCCATCGTTATTTTAGCGAGTTCAAATTGTCCTTCTAATTGTGCGAACCATAACTCTGGTTCATCCGGCCAGAATGACGTCACTTTGACGCTAACACTGTTAACTTGATTTGTTGACACGCCGTCGGCTTGTTCCGCCATCTTTTTGCAACACTGATGCGATATTAACTCACACGAAAATGTCTTTTTACGATGTATAATTTAATAATGTTCGTACTATACGGGGTCACAGACTCCAGATCAGAAGGTTGCGTGTTCACATCACGTCGGGGTCACCACTTGAGGGGAGACCTTTACAATAATACACTCGAATAGGAACACACGTATATTAATTATTAATAGTTCAACACAACGAGTACAACGACAAATGAAATCGAACGCATACGAAAGAACCGTAGGAAACGCGCGCGTGCGGCCTCCCGGCGTCGTAGCTAGCAATCGACTGATTTGCGGTGAGAAACCGAGTCGCCACGAAGTGCGGCGGAAATTACCGAAGCGTCGGATCGTGCTCGTGCGCGTTCCCGACGTCTCGCCACAAATACAATTGTTAATATTTCGAAGGACGCGCGGCGCGGAGTCATCTCTGACAGACGTATTGTTGTTAGATGCAGTACCGCAACGAATATTTAATTATTTCCCTTCATATTTCTTTAATTAATTTTACAAGGACAATCAATAACAATTATTAAGCACGCATTAATAGCCAATGTATACAATACAATGGTTTAATATTAATTTCACACTTGATAATACCATAAGTACTTGTAATTGCATGCGATTGTTTATGATCCACGATCTCCTATAAAAGCATGTAAATTATAAGATTATTCAGTGTATATACCAATTAGCAATATGAAGGCTGCAATACTGCTCTGTGTTTGCTTAACTGCGGCGTTTGCTTACCGACAGGTAACATGGAAATAATTTTTAAAATTCTACCACTTTCCTCTTATATTAATTATATTATTACGTTATATATGTAGGATAGAATCACAACGATGATCAATTTATTTTCTATTCTTGGTTTAATCATCGTATTTTTAGTGTAGGTACTGTGTTGACTACGACTGTTGAACATATTGTAGGTTGACTAGGAAGTCTTTGGTGTTTGCAAAGACAAAATGTCTTGGATTAGCGTGACAACTAAGTCCATGTCGTGAGTAGAGGGCGTCGGCTATTGACAGACTGGTAGATATTTATCTCTTTTATATTAGCTAAATAAAAGCTGCAAATGTAGTTGGATAGGAGTATTTATATATTTTCTAGCATGTATTTTCTCTGTTTGTAGAAAATATATTATAAAGACTATCTATAAATTATATCTGATATCTGTACATACAAATAGGTAAAATATTTGATTATATACAATCTACATGATCGCTGAGTGTTAAGGCATGTCTAGAAGAAGTGCGAAAGCTGTTATTTTGTCTCTGGCAACACAATAATTTTCTGTTTAGTCTTGCCACATGCCACTCTCGTCTTTGGCCTGAGCCCGGGTAATATACGTTTGCGCGTTATTATCAGGAAGTCCATAAAGAATAGGATTTAAAAAACACGTTAGTACAAAAAGGGTGTTAAGGCATGCCGATTAAAAGAGTGCACCCAACATTACTGTATACAGACTACAATATTACGTGTTTCAATATCTAAATTATTGTAATAATTCAAATTCACAGAACTCCTTTATGTTTATGAATCCTAACCGATTCAACCGCGACGATGGTTTCTTCGATAATCGAAAAAGGGTGAGTTCGAAACAACACACATTTCTAAGATTTACTGATTACTCACTTGTGGTCATTTCCAGAGAAAGTTATTATTAAATAGATTCATAGAAATACACATAGACAATAAAATAATATGGTTCTCTATTATATAAGACTCAGAATCCATAAATAAAATATGAATCAAGAGGATTGGCAATGGGTATTTTATTATATTTATTGCCGTATATTATTTTAGCGGAATTTATGTATTCCTATTTATTACTGGGTTTATATAACATCTATTTAATTTGATATTTAAAAAAAATTAAGTTATTTTGAGTTATAAATTTTGTAAAACCTAATTATCATTTTTGTTATAAATAAATAAAAGTGATAATTTCTGAATTTTAAAATTATTAAGCTCATCTTGAATTAAGCTACATTGATGAACATTCTTATAACGTTGCCATTCTTATAACATAAACCATCACCACATGTACTGACTAGCGCATTCAAACTCTTCAGCAGCATATAATCCAGATCGATGTGTGTATATTGCTATTTCACAACGGATACACAGGTTTTGATGAAATTTCCATTCAATTTTCAGATAAGGAATAGAATATCACCGCTCCATATCTTCTTGTGTGTATCGTAGAAAGCGAGTAAGGGAGTATGAGAAGTACTGACTCCTTGTAATATACTATTCCATCTGTCGTAGTCACTTTCCGGTCGTTACGGTCTCTGTTTCACTGAGTCCAGAAGGACAAAAAAGAGTATGTGTCAAGCACCTGTGTCTCGCGGGTATACTTGTGCACGTTAATATATTATCCTGCGCAACTGACAGCTTCCGTATAAGTAATTCGATTCTAAAATGGAGTTCAAGAGGCCGCCATGGCTGAAATCGGTCGAGGACGATAATATTATAAAAGTTTTAACTTCGCTCAACTGTCATTTCCTGAGGGACAAAAAAATAATTTGAGTTTCCGGCGAATGAAGTCGCGATGTCCAAAATATTATATACAATCAACATAATTTGCAATAGGTATTAAACATTCCTCTTTTATTTATTACAAATATGATAAACAATTCTTTTTAAATGAATATTTGATTTTCATATTTTGTTCTATCAGGTCCGTTTCATGGTAAGTAGCAATTAAGTTATTATAAGTAATTTATTGTTTAACGTTCATTTCGCTTAATCATAATAACTTTTTGTCATTTTTTAATGTCCGGACTCTAATAAATTCAAAGTAATTAGTAGACAGTGTAAGTAAAATTTAGATAAATACTAATAAAATGTTCTGAAACTTTTAAGTTATCTCACCTTACTTATGATATTACTTGAGTACTTTTCTTATAATCCCTACTAGATTAGTTATTGTTTATTTTAATAGTAATTCGATATGATCTGAGATCAACTGAGTTATAATAATATAATAAATTATGAAGGAGTTAATTATAACGTGGTAAATGTGAGAATGGACCATAGTTCTGTTCAGTTCATTATCAGTCAGATTCACATTCATTTATTTGAACAGTAATGTGTAATCTCTGGTTACGAACATAAAATATCAACATTAAGCTCATCGCAAACTAAATGTTATTATATGTAAAAATACATCTGTTGGATACTTTCTGCAAAGAAATACTTTTCCTCTAGTTCTAGTTCTAAGTAACGATACGGCCCAAGATGGTAGATGATGGCACAAGTGCGACTGCCGGAACACACCTACGGGTATTTGGCGGCAGATTTACTACTTGAGGGTGGGAGCTAGCCAGTCGGGCATCAGAAAAAGCCCTACCACCATGCTATGGTTCCCTCATGATATTACTTCCTTCATCGAAAGCTCAAACTCATTGTAGATGATTGGATTCGAACTCACGTCCCTTGACGCAAAGTCGTACACACTACCACTGAGCTATCATAGCTTCAATGTAAGAATAATTTTGAATTTTGCAGCTATGATAGCTTAGTTGATAGTATGTACAGATGCCAGGTCAGGGGACGAGAATTCGAATCTACCTACAATGAGCTTGAGCTTAAGGTAGAAATCTACCTCCAAATACCTATAGGCGTGTTTAGGGAGGTGCACTTGTGAGTCAGTCCCTGCACTAGGCTTAGCGTGTCCACCAATATGGGTCACATCGTAACTTAAAATCAGGTGAGACTGTAGCCATAATGCTAAACCTTAACTAAAAAATCAAATAACTGAACCAGTTCTAGTGGGCGATAGGATTGGGAACAAAATCGCTGTATCTAAAAAATCCCTGTATCGTTGTTGATTTGCGATGAACTTCTAAACGAATTTTAATAAAATTTCCCGCACTGCGTGCATTCTACTTTGCAGATAGTGCCATCACCCACCGATAACGCACTGTGCGTAGGTATTGATTACTGGAAATGGTAAAGCAATTTCTGCCAGGCCAGGTCAGGCCAGGTAAAATTATAACAAAAAGCACTAAAAACATCGACACAATAATTTTCAGGTAAACGCGGATACACTTGGCGACCTTCGTAGACACCTAAGAATTAATAATGATGATATCATAGTGGGTTCAGTTTCAGGTAACACAAAACATACAGTGATCAAAATTTAACCGAAAAAATAACCGATCTAAGCAAACAACATCGAATTTGAATTTATACTAACATAGCATATTCAAATGTTCCACGACCACTTGTAAACATTTGTTTAATGGAAACTTATACAAATAAATACTTATATATCCATCCCATTGTTATAATTGTCTAATAATACTTTCTATACTAAGCTCAGCGCGCAGATTTTTCCGCCGGAACTGCCTCGTATCTAAACTCTCAAAGGGCACATCCCGCATGTATCTTCCTGTCACCGTTTTACCTACTTCATATGATATTAGGTCCTTCAAAAGTAGCACGAAGAGGTATCTAAGCAGGCCAGCATGACAGCGGTGACTGCCAGAGTATTTAGGTTCCTTGTTAGATACCGCTGATTTGGATTGTACTGTAATTAACATCAGTTGTAGTGTAGTCACTTTGCTGCACAACATATTAAAATGTATATTTTAAAAGACGCCTTTTTCGCTGTTAAAAAAAACCTATCACATTGCAATATTTTGTAATAATTTTACACTTGATAATTCGATAAGTAGTTATATTTGTATTTGATTATTTATGGTCCATGATTTCCTATTAAAATCACATGCAATATGATATGATTTAGTGTATACCATTAAACAATATGAAAACTGTAATACTACTCTGTGTTTGTTTCAATGCCGTACTTTCTTACCGACAGGTAATTTGAAAATATTACTTTTTTATACTAGATACACTTTCTATGTCTTTATATGAATGTTACATATCGCAGTAGATAAATAAATATCACAATTTATTTTCACAGAACTATTTTATGTATGTAAATCCTGATCGATTTCACTACGCCGATGGTTTCCTCAGAACTCCAGATCGGGTAAGTTCGAAATAACACATGTTCTATGATCGACTGAATAATCGAGTTTGATTGTTTTGTGACAAAATCTGTAAATCATATTCTTTTTATAATAATTTAAATTCTCCTGGTTCTCAAAATTCTAAAACATTTTAGTATACAGAGTTAGTAGAATTGACTAAGTTAGTAGAATACTAACCTAGTGAGGTCAGGTATTTTTAATTTTAACAACTTATCCGCTACGATCTAAGGTCAATAATCGTAATTAACATTAACATCTTCATCTACATTTTTTTCAAAGGAACATCATGCTTAAGTTAATTTATACTGTTGATGAGAATAACATTAGTAACATTTCGATCTCATCTTTCACAGTAATAAATAACCGAATAGACAACATTGAGGAATTATCACAGGACAGGACTTATCTTGGCCACTTTAGCATTATTCCACGTATATAGATACTGTTTACAATAATTTTAAATTAAAACTCCGAACTTGACATTCTATCGAATACGCTATACAAATTAAAAACATTGTTGCTAATTATTGAGCTGTCTAATTTTTATCCGCATTTGTTATGTCAAACGTCATTATTCCCATTTTATGTGTTTCCTATGGTGTTGTCATGTTTCTTTATTTTTTCTCCTCTGTATATTGTTATTTTATTTTGCTCATTATATATTGTTATTAATTGTACATGTTAAGGTCATCTATAAATAACTGCAAAATATTCTGCGACATAGAATTAAGAGAATATATGTAATTAGAAGGAAGTTATTGTGCGCCTGTTGACGGCCCATAAATCCATAGTAATATTATAATTTGAGAAATTGAGTTTGATTGTTACGTGTTCACATCTAAACCGCTGAAATCCGATCTGCTTCAAGCTTTAGAAAACGCGAGCAGAGCCGCGGGTAAAAAGCTAGTGATTAAATAAATTAAACAATAAATACAAAGCCACAACAGATTATTAATAATCTGTACAATTCATTCTAAACCAATGATAGAACGTCAAGGGACTGGAAACAAAACATTTGAAATTACTAAGAACACTGTTACAATAATTTTCAGGTAAATATCAAACTTGATCGTCTTCATGAATTTCTACGAAGTGTTAATGATATCATAATAGGATCAGGATCAGGTAATGTGTCTGATGTACAAATCAATATAGGCCCTGATCACACGGGTCCGTAACGTATTCAAAGGTATTTCATCGCTAATTTAACATCAATTTCATGTAAAACCCATTTATATTAATAAATAATTATAAATTAATTGCAATTTTATATTCATTTTAAACAAATGATTTATATTCTAAGTCCAGCACGAAACTATGTTCGCTGAGGACGTATCGTTTTAACGTCGTTTTAACTTTGAAAATAATTTATGAAATAAAAAAGCGTATGTATTATATACGGTACCCAATAATCTATTCCAAGTTGGTGCCAACCTTGATAGGTCTATCATCACCATCCTTTTACTTTAAAGTTATTAGGTTTGAGCTATAGAGTATATTCGCCATCATTTCCGTACCTATAGAATATAAAATTTACAAGTTTTGTGATGTTCTCTAAAAGAGCTCTTCCAGCGATACCTTAAAACGAACATTGTTAATCTTTTAGATCTTTCACGTGTCAGATTTTTGGTGTATATATATATTAGGTGTATCTATATTACATAAAAAACACATATGAATAAAATGGTGTATTTTAAAATTATTATATCGGAAAAATAAAAATGATAAAATCTGGTTTTTTCGTGTTATCAGACAATCTGCACCATCTGCAAAATGAATACCATTATTTTGTCTATATTTTTTATTTCTATTAATTAAGATTATCACCATGCAACCAATGCAAATTTGCCAACACAATGGCAGTTTGTTGAGGCCCTTCTTGAAGAAATCAGCTGGACGGCAGGCAACAAGCCTTTTGAAGCGATGATAGCTCAGTGGTAGTTTGTACGACTTCGCGTCAAGGGACGTGAGCTCGAATTCAAGCACCTACAATAAGCTTGAGCTTTCGGTGAAGGAAAAGATCGTGAGGAAACCATAGCATGGTGGTAGGGCTTTTTCAAATGCCCGCCTGGCTAGCTACCATCCTCAAGTTGTAAACCTGCCGCCAAATACCAATAGGTGTGTTCCGGCAGTTGCACTTGAGAGCCAGTTGCTCCACAGGTATAACGTGTCTTAACTATAGTAGTGTGTATAGTCACTTAAGACCAGGTGAGATTATGAGCATAACGCTAAACCTTAAGTATATAAAAAAAGTGCTTTAAGGCATTTTGTATCGCTTCTCGGGTATTGAACTTTTTCTCTTCCAAGAAGTTATGCAAATTCTGGAAAAAGGAGAAGTCTATAGCCAAGTAGATCTGGTGAGTATGGTGGAGAACGGAGAGCTTGTATCTCCAGCTCTTGAAACTTGGAGACCGTCTGCTGTTCAGTTTGAGGACGCGCGTAGTCCTACAGAAGCAGTGTGTTCAGTTCTTCACACTAAACAGATGCAGTAATGCTCATGCTGCTGGGTAAATAGCTGTGATATATCACACCGGCGCTAGACCACGAAAGAATGACTACCAGTTATCACTTTTCTAGGGGTAAGTTTTCGTTTGGTGCATTGTTTAGGTGTTGAATCAGGATCCAATCAACTTGTTGAGCGCTTGCGATTGTCAAAAGGAATCCATTATTCCTCGCTGGTAATAATATGGTTCAATGGTGGCTGGTACATTGTTTGTGTGTCTGTTGAGTAGTGCAATGTACGTCTCGACGCGTACCTCACGCTGTTGATAATTGAGTTCGTAGGGCACGTATTTGTTAATAATTTTTACATTACCAATTTGACGCTAATGTTGAAAGCTGTTGCTCATTCAGCCGTAGATTGAGCTTTTATATTGAACGCTTTTAATTTGTCACTGCCGACCAAAGTTTTTCGACGACCACGAGGTATATTTTTCAGGTCGAAATTTCCAGAACGGAAGCGTGCATATCAATAGCACGTGATACGTCGGTTTGTAGTGTTAGTTACATAAACGTCGTTGATGTTCGGAGCCGACGGTGCCGCGTTCTGCATTTTATACGTGTCCATGATGACCTAAACGATTGAAATGTGATAGAACATAACACTTATCAAGGAATAAAAATTAATTTACAATTAGAATTGCTAGTCAAACAAAAATCATTTTGATTTGAAATGACTGGTAATGCAGAACCGCAATTTCATAGGTAAAGACCTTCTTCTTCTTCTTTTTTTATTTAATGGCCAAGGTCAAGACCTAATATATTTTTAAGAACATCATATTCTTATATCAGTGTGATTCGAAAAAGAAAAGACTATGTAATAAAAATAGGCAAAATTAACAAATCTAATATTTCACTTTATACGTATACATTAACTAATGCATTGATCAAATATGAATCTGAAAATATACAAATAAAGAGAAGCTCCTTTAAACCACAAGTACTCAATCCACCTTCTATAGTATGCATTCAAACAGAAGAATTAGAATGTAATTTAGACTAATCTATGTATTTGTTATTGATATAGACTCTAGGTAGATAGTCATAAATGATGAAGCAAATATTTTTAATTAAGCTATAAGCTGTTTTAAATATGATTGCCGGTGCATGATCTGTATTTGCAACCTTACCAGCATTAAGTATAATTTTGATCAACATTGAGTTACTGGTAAAGATTGGTTTAAGTCGTTCTTACAGTCATTCGGAAACATCAAGAAGAAAAGCTCAATTTATGAAACCGGCCAGGATATAAAAGCTCAATAAATGTTCGGTGTCCTGAAAGTTATTAATCAATAAAATTGTTGTTGCTCTTAAGATAAGTTCCTAATTATTAATAAATAGTTAATGCCCCGTAACTACACATTGTTTCCGTCAATCACTAGTAATAATAATAATATCCCTTCTTAGTGCGTTAGACACACATCATTAAAGAAATATTCATGACAAATTTTAAGTCAATAATTTCTTAGATTTGATAACAAAAAATTATACCTATCAAGAACCATAATTGGTTATCGAAATCAAAATTAACGCTAGCGAAGTCGCTGGTAAAATCTAGGATAGGAAATGTATATTGATGAAAATTGACACATTTATGACCTAATATTATAATTTTTTTCGACTTGATATACAATGTTAGCCTTAAGGGTTTTGACAGCTTCGATGAACTTTTAGGGGGTAAGTACTGAGGGCACTCAGATCCGAGGTTGCTAGTGCAAGGGTGCCAGAATAACAAAACTCGGCTTGGGCTGCTGCCAGACAATGAACAAAAATTTGCGAGTCTAACTAACCAGCAGATCTTAACTCACTAAATTTAGTCATCCCAGCAACGAGTTTATCAGGCAAGATATTCGAGCAGTATAAACTGTACTGTGCCTATTCTAGGGTTAGATATACGATGTCGGCGCGTAAGAAATGAATGTACTGTACTATTCGGAGTTGATTAAGATAATGAACGTCGGTTTTGCGCTATAGAATAAGTCAAAAAAATAAAGATAAACGACTGCAGGACATCCGCAAGTATATATCAGCTGTAATCGAACTGTATTTATATTACTCGGTGTTAGTGACTACCCTCTGAAAAATTCTTCACATACAGTTCTAACCCCTCTATCTAATAAATAATATGTATTATTTATTAATACATAAAGATAGAGATAATACATATATGCGGAATGCCTCCTATAAGAGTCTAGAACCGAAATAGTCTCGGCTTTTACGAATTTGTTTTAGAACCTATAGAATATATTATTAGAATTTAAAATGCTGAAATGAATATATGAATCTTTATTTGTATAAATTGGTGTTACATAAAATCTATAGTCAATATGTGGTCGATTACTTTGAAATATAATCACAGGCGTTTGGTTAGTATGATTAATTGCTCACATTTTTTAGTCTGATTTTCTGATACATTTTTTGTGAATGTGTAAAAAAAACTGTATTGGCATACTTTCTCTTGAAATATGCCGGGCGGGTTAGGAGAGGCATGTCTGTCTCATGGACGACCATATGGTCCCCTTTGTGGGCATTTAGTTTTGTCTTGACATTCAGCACCTGGCATCATGGCTGTACGAATGTCATTAGGAATTTGTCTACATTTCTCATGTGAAAATCATTATAATATTGTTTTAATTTGGTTTATATATATAATAAATAGAAATATACATAGAAAATGTTGTCTACTTTAATCTGTTTTACAAGTTTTTTCAACATATCTCTAGAAGTAATTATTTAGAAGGTACGGATACTTTTGATTTTATCATCTTATGGTACTGCACAACTTTTGGTAAATCTAAATGTATCTACTAAATATCATAACTTCAAAAGGAAACCTGCCTGTTCATTTTCTTAGATAGTAACTAACTGCAAACGCTCCCTATACGCTTTTTTATTGTTTATAGGCTTAACTTAACTTAATAGGGTGGTAACTAGCCAGGCGAGCATTAGAAAAAGCCCTGCCACCATGCTATAGTTTCATCACGATTTTTCCCCCCACCGAATGCACAAGCTCATTGCAGGTGGATTCGAACTCAAGTTCATTGATGCGGAATGAGTGCACTCTACTAACTGTGCTATCATCACTTCACATATCTAGTAATAAAATAAATGAACTCGGTTGAATTTCTGGCTTGTTCGAAACGGTGACTAGAATAGTTTTAGAACCGGTTATCCTTTTTTGATATTCATTATTGTTGCTTTCAGAGAGCTTAAACTAAATGAAATTGATTTGGAACTATATGTAAAATATACGAAAATAAACGGCACTATACTTATAATATCATAGAAATTAACTATTTGTAATAATGCAAGCAACCGCTACTTACCATGAAGGGAAACTGTAAAAACAACAAAAATATGTGTTATAATAAGAAATGCTATCGATTTGAATAAGGACTCTTTACTACCTAATGTGAATAATACTATGTATGTATTTTTGTTATGTATGAGTGATGTTAATAATATAACATACTTTGTACGTATTGATGGCAGAGTTTGCACTCCTGTGGTATCAATTTGGCTGAATCTTAAAGTATGCTTTTAGACAAAATAAATGTTTTTACATTGTTTAATATTTAAGATGTTACTACTCTTTACATATACACCTAATTATATGTTGCATAATTTATTAAATACTAGCTGACCCGGTGAAATTCGTATCACCTGTAGTCGATTTTTTTATTCTCGTTAAAACTCAAAGTCGGTTTGACCGATTAGCTATAACCAATTCAAATCCACCTTCCAACTTCAATTCGTTAAGATCAATAGAACTGGCTATAACTAATATCGGTTCCGTTTTTCATTTCTTCTGGCTATTTAATCAAACTTTTTATAATTCCAATGAATTAAATGTGATTTAATTATATGAAATTTAAATACAGTCAATCAATAAATGCTTATTGATAGACTATGTTTTTTTGTTTGTTATTGTGGTGCGTAAATGTATATTTTTTTATCCGACGCGCGAACTTCCGACATATATTTGTTTGTTTACGAATCCAGGAAACTCCAAGTTGAGTACGCAAACTTCCAACGACTGGTTTTGTTATTTGTAATTGTCTATACAACAGACAGTTACACGGGAAATTGTAGTTGCTTAAAATCGCACGGTGGTAGGGCATTTCCTGATGCCTGCCTGGCTTGCTACCACCCTCAAATTTAAAATTTGATACCAAATATCAATAGATATGTTCCGGCAGTCGCACTTGAGACCCAGTTCCTTTAAAAGGTTAAGCGTGACTAGCAACTTACGCCGTATCGTCACTTAAGATCAGGTGAGATTATGGCCATAACGCTAAGCCTAACGCTTAACTATAAAAAACAAACAAAAAAATCAAGACCTCTACTGCTTTGTATTTTTTCCCTTGTCCATTGCTTCGTTAAAGTTAATTATTAGTATTTTTAACAGCCACTCTCGTTACATTGCTTATTCATCTAAGTAGTATCGCTTAATACTGTGATACTTCGTCATTTGCAGTTGTTACAGCGAGAATGGCCATGTTTGCTTATTTACGTTTCTACTTGATTGACTTGATAGAGTTAAAGTATATCACATTGACATGCCTTTGCCTAAGGCTTAGACTATATTGGAGAGTATGGCATAATTCAACTGTCGCTTAAAGGAAAATCAATACAGAGATACCAATACGACTATTCTCAATATCTGTCGCGCGCTGGTCATCAGCTCGTTTAAAATGTGAGGTGGCTCGTCTCACATTTGAAATAATGAAAGAAATTCGTTTACTCGTAAAAATTAGAACTTCGTTTGAAATTAAAATAAAACTAATACACCAGTCAGTGACAATTGCAAAATGTAACGCTGTTTTGTAAAAGATACAAATGTCAAATTTTTATAACTAATTAGTTTGTATTTGTTTTTGTTTTTAATGTTTGTTAGGTTAATATAATTTTTATCACAATTTTCGTATGTAGATTCCTGTCAGTCTTCTGTCCCAGTCATTCACAAAGTTTTCATACTATGAAATTTCGATAAAAAAAAGTAGTTCGTTTTTTTTTCTCTTATACAAAACCATGTCCTGACAATAACGAATACAAATAAAAAATAACGATTTGGTGCAGTCGTTTGAAAGTTATGCTTGTACATACATATCGGCGATTCATTTTTTATATATATATATATTATTTAATTTTCCGTTCAACTTTCTTTAGTTTTTCTTTCATAAGAACCTTCTCCTGACATCAATTTACACAAGAAAAATGCATCAGCGAAATTGTTATATCTGTTAACGCGTGATGCGATGACCATGGGAAGCAGAGATTCATCTTTATATATACAGATTATTTAGTAATGATTTTACTATACCTTCAGCGTAGCGGTTAGAGAACGTGTTCTCAAAAACTGATAATTTTTTACTGTAAATTAAATATTATTTTTAGTTTCTATGGCATTATGGACAACATTACTTTTCCTGTCCAATATATAGGTAGGAATTCATGTAACAAAATCGTTTTCCCGTAGCCCGTTGATTATTAAAATTAATCGAGATGAATGTACAAAAAAAAAAACACTAATGAGAGGAATTGAAAAAAAAATACAAATTTCAAGTTTTTTAAAAATCTTGAGCGACCTTTGAAAATCAGTTAATTGAGCTGATCTCGGGTGATAATAAACCATTTTCCAATACGAGATTTTTTTATCATCGATATTACTGTACCGCGTGGGAAGTACAGTACAATCAAGCGGGGTTTGATGTCAAAAGGCTATTAAAGGTGTGGGCGATGTTTGGATTTTTCTATACATATAATAAAACTGTAATGGTAGAAAATCTGTACTTTCAAAATTAAAATAAAAGTTAATTGAAGTCGACTTTGTTATTGGTACAGGCTCCAAAAATATGCATTTGGACTTTTTGTCTGTCTATATATCTAGTTCTGTCCCCTTGTCCTCTTGAACGCGCATCACTCTGAAACTACTGGATAGTTTTAGGTAAAATTTTGCAGGGTGGTAGCTAGTATTTCGGATTAAAATTTAGGTTATCTTTAATCCCATAAAACTATGGTTTTATTAATCCTATTGGATTTCTGCGGAATATCGAATAGAAGTTTAAAAATTTGTACTAAATTAATGTGTGAAGGGATTTATTTAAGAACTAAATATATAAGCTGTTATTAAAAACTTTATAGTGATCAGATAAAAATGTATATTTGTATTTTTTCTACTATTTTAGGTTTTTATTTTTTTACCATTGTAGTTATATTTTTATAGTTGTATGGTAAAGGTAATTGACAATAACAAACTCCAAAATATATCGATACACACCACTGTACAAAAATGATTAAAGCTGAAATATATAGGACATCTGCCGGATGTTTACATAAAAAGTTTTTTAAATAGATATGAAATCAACAATCTCCGAAATTAGCCGTTAGATGCCACTGTACAGTAATGACTAAATGCTGTAAACTACGGGCCATCACCCAGATCCTTAAATATTTAAAAAATGCATACCACCGTCACGTATTTTTAGGATAAGTATAGCAAGGTGCTGGTCAGACACGTTGGTACATGATACCTGCACAATATCGCTCGAAAGAAGACAACCGCCCCCTGCCACGAGTGCAGCGCCGCGGAAGATACAGCACAGCATACTGTGTCTGAGTCTGTTGCGTGGTCCGAGTAAAGCTACGCTTAGGAGTGTAGCAGCGAGAGTTTGTGGCAAGAGGTGGCTCACTTTTGTAAACAGGGTATGTTGCAGAAGGAGACCGCGGAGAGAGCGCGTAAAGGAGACAGTCACGTGCACTCTCTCCACCGCAGAACGGACAGAAGGAAGGATCGGTATGTCCGCCGCCGCCCTGGTATCACCTAGTGTTTGTTACGGCAGCTTGCTAGGCTGACCGGATAGCGCCCGAGTTACCAGCAGGCGGCACTGTTCACCGGGGCGATACGGTGGTTGCAAACACGGACCCATATCGTCTCAGGAAGGCGACAGATGACCGTGGGGTTTTAGTAGGTATTCTCAGTGACTTGCTCCGGGTGAGTTCCACATAACCTTGCCAGTTCCTTTTAGCTGGAATGTATGCATCACAATAGTGTTATGTAAATTGAAACTGAGTTGTTTCAATAACTATATGCTGGTTACTGCGATAAGAAGTGCAGAACACGTGGGTAAGAATATATTTATTATATTACGTACAGAAATAGTTTTGATAGACCAAAGGGACTTATAAATTAAAATTTGATATCAAAATTATAAGTGCAGGTGAAATAATAAGAGCTCTCAATCAATTAAATTTGAATCTCATTGAAGAGATATGGTGAATGTCGGTAATAGTAGTTGAGTCCTTGATTGTCAGTATTTCACCACATTTAGCTATTATACATATTTAATCAGTGTTCAGTAAAATGAACTACCTAATTTAATGACAATAAGTAAAGTGGTTTCTTTATTTAAATTAGGCTGCAGAAGTAGTCTTTGAAACTACATGCCTATTTCTCCCTTCCGTTCTTCCATCGTTAAGTAAAATTTTCGAAAAGATTATGCTGAAGCAATTGTTAGAATATTTCAAAGTACAAAAGTTTTGGATCGTTGACAATATGTATTCACAAAATCAAAATTTACTATTGACGCTGGTGCAACGCTCATAAGTCATATATTGGGGGCCTGAGAGTAGTCGCAGGATGCAATCGGTGTGTTCTGTGACTTGTCTAAGGCCTTTGACTGTGTTTATCATAGTACACTAATTCTTAAATTAATACACTATGGTGTTTGTGGAGCCTATCTCGACCTCATGAAATCTTTATTAAAAGTTAGCATTAATGAAGTAACCTCTGTGGGCCTAGTCCTTAGCAGAAATTGGTGTCCCGCAGGGCTCAGTCTTAGGGCCGTTTTTGTTCCTGGTATATATAAATGATCCGCCGCTAATAGTTCATAATTGCGCTGACGTGGTTATATTTGCCGACGACACTTGAATTAATGAATAAATGAATTCTTTATTGCACTTTAAATACGTACACTGGCGAACTTTATACCATAAGAGATTTTCTTACAGCTAACTAGCAGTAATGTAGTAAGAAATAATTACTACCATTGTAGGTAGTGCAAATACAATAAGCGCCTTCTTAGGTCCTAAATTGAATAAAGATTTTTGATTTGATTTGAAGAATAGACAAAAATAAAACGAATGCTGCCTGCGTTGCTACAATGAAATTACTATACCACTACGGTAGATATCCTCTTTTATGGTGTAACTTACGATGTAAATGGCTAACACCTTTTTAACACGCTTATATTATTTCGACTTTTATCTATCAATGCCACGGAATATTTCGTTACGTTAAAATGTTATTACATGTGTAGATATTAAACGTCTTATTTCTTGTAGTTCACGCAGTAGCAAGACTTGAAAAGACAAGTAAAAATAAACAATATGAGGGGAGACCTTTACAATAATACACTCGAATAGGAACACACGTATATTAATTATTAATAGTTCAACACAACGAGTACAACGACAAATGAAATCGAACGCATACGAAAGAACCGTAGGAAACGCGCGCGTGCGGCCTCCCGGCGTCGTAGCTAGCAATCGACTGATTTGCGGTGAGAAACCGAGTCGCCACGAAGTGCGGCGGAAATTACCGAAGCGTCGGATCGTGCTCGTGCGCGTTCCCGACGTCTCGCCACATCAGCCCCCCCGGAGACCTTTAGGTCGTAAATGTGATGAGGAAACCTAACTCGCCTGCCCGACCGCGTAGTATAATGCGGTTTTGGTTCTGTAGCAGTCGATGTGGTGGTCTTCGAGGCAAGTAATTTCGGTCCGTTGTCGGGCTCTCGTACTGAGTATGCGGGTTTGAGACGATCGATGGATACTGTCGTGATTTTCCCTCCGATATCAATTTTAAAAGTATTCTCAGACCGCTCTATGACTCTGTGAGGTCCAGTATACGGTGGTTGTAACGGTCTCCGTACGAGGTCCTGCCTTAGGAAAACCGCTGTGGCGTTGCGCAAATCCTTATGGACGAAAGTCTTATGGTTGCCATGGTGTAGTACTGGAGTTGGTTTAAGTTCCCTGAAATGTTTCCGTAAGCGGGATAGGAAATCATTGTAGTCTACGATTTCGTCTGTGCCGGTCTGTAATAAATCACACGGCAAGCGTAGGTTTTCACCATAAACGAGTTCTGCGGAGGTAGAGGAAATATCTTCCTTCCAAGCATTGCGTATCCCCAATAGTACCAGTGGAAGGGATTCAAACCAGTTGTCGTTATTATGGCACATTAAAGCAGCTTTTAATTGCCGATGCATTCTCTCGACTAAACCATTAGCAGCAGGATGGTAAGCGGTGGTGGACTGATGGTTGGATCCTGTAAGCTTAGTGAGTTCTTTAAAAAGCTGTGACTCAAATTGTCTCCCTCTATCGGTTGTTATTTTCTGAGGACAACCAAAGCGCGCAATCCAGCCACTCAGAAAAGCGTGCGCTACCGTCTCTGCTGTTATGTCTTGGATCGGTATTACTTCCGGCCAACGCGTAAAACGGTCTATCATGGTTAAGCAGTAGCGGTACCCATGTGATACTGCCAATGGTCCAATCAGGTCTAGGTGAACGTGCATAAAGCGTGAAGACGGGGGTGCAAAAGCATGAATCGGCGCACGAGTGTGTTTCGCGATTTTTGACCGCTGGCAAGCCACGCAAGCCCTCGTCCAAGCTCGGCAGTCTCTGCGTATATGAGGCCAAACATACCTTTGAGTCATTTGTCTGATAGTGGGTGCAGCACCGGCGTGACTTAAACCATGGACGGAGTCAAAAGCTTGTTTACGAAATTCGGGCGTCAGATACAAGCGAGGTGCCGGACCAGAAATGTCGCAGTATACTTTACACGTGTTAGTGTCGTTGATTTGAATCTTTTTAAGATCTAGGGAACTCGTTTTAGCGTTTAAAATTTTGTTTAACTCGGCGTCATTGCTTTGAGAAGAAGCGAGGTTTTCTATAGATATCTCATTTGAAATAGCTTCTATTCGTGAGAGAGCATCGGCTACAATATTTTCATTTCCGGAGATATGTTGCACGTCGTTAGTAAACTGTGATACATAATATAAATGTCTGAATTGTCGCGGTGAGCATTTCTCGGAAGGTTTACGAAAGGCGGCTACTATTGGCTTGTGATCGGTCAAAATTGTGAAAGGTTTCAGTTCAATCATAAAACGGAAGTGTTTAACAGCTTCGTATATAGCGAGTAGCTCTCGGTCAAAAGGGCTGTATTTGCGCTGAGCAGATATTAGTTTCTTGGAAAAGAAAGCAAGGGGTTGGCAATGATTTTTAACCTTTTGTTGTAAAACGGCGCCGATTGCAACCTCTGATGCATCTGTAATGAGCACGAGGTCTGCTCCTGGGTCGGGATGAGCGAGAAGCGTAGTATCAGCAAGGCTTTGCTTACATTGATTAAAGGCCTTTTCGAGGTCCGATGTCCAGCATATGGGAGTGTTTGGTTTGATGTTGCTGCCAGAAAGAAGTTGGTGAAGCGGTGCTTGAATCTTCGCAGCATTCGGTAAGTACCTTCTATAAAAATTAATCATACCTAGGAATTTTCTTAGCTCTCTCAAGGTATGTGGCTGCGTGAAGTTCAGTATGGCGCGAACTTTTTCAGGCGTGGGTTGCGTGCCGGCTGCTGAAACCAAGTAACCCAGGAACTCCACTTCTGGAACACCGAAAACACTTTTTGCAGAATTCACAACAGCGCCGTGATTTGTTAATCGCTCTAATACTTGCCGCAGGTGAGATTCGTGCTCGGCCTGGTCCCGGGATGCGATTAAAATATCATCGATGTAGGGGAAAGCAAAATCCAGGTCACGTAAGATTTCATCCATGAATCGTTGGAAAGATTGGGCTGCATTTCGCAACCCAAAGCTCATGAACGGAAATTCGTACAACCCGAACGGTGTTGTTATAGCTGTCTTAGGAATATCGTCAGGATTAACAGGAATTAAATGGTAAGCGCGGACCAGGTCTATTTTACTAAAAACTTTACAGCCATGCAGATTATGTGAAAAATCTGCGATGTGGCGTACTGGGTAGCGATCAGGAATAGTCCTGGCGTTAACGCCCCTATAATCTCCACATGGTCTATCTGTACCGTCTTTCTTCGGTACCAAGTGTAAGGGCGCTGCCCAAGGGCTATCAGATCTACGTGCAATACCTGCTTTCACCATTTCTTCGAATTCACGCTTAGCTCTCCGGAGCCGATCTGGTGCTAACCTGCGCGGTCGACTATACACAGGCGGGCCAGGCGTAGTACGGATATAGTGAAGCGTTTGGTGCTTAACTTCCCTGACCGTGGGTTCTCCATGTGGTCTCGTGACCTCTGGAAACTGGTTGAGGAGCTGATGATAGCGAGACGTTCCTGAAACAGTCTTAATTTGACAAACATACGAGCGCGCGGGCTTTGCAATAGCCGCTAGTGACGTAGTGTTGTCGACTAGTCGGTGATTTCGTGCGTCCACAAGTAGATCATAAAATGACAAAAAATCTATGCCTATGATAGGCTTAATGACGTCAGCTATCACAAAACGCCATCGAAAATCACGACGCAAACCAAAATTTAAATTTACATGAATCGTTCCAAATGTGTTAATCATCGATCCGTTAGCCGCATAGAGTTTATAGTCACTGTTTTTTACACTTTTACCACGTATCAGTTTACTTGGATATACACACAAGTCCGATCCGGTGTCTATTAAAAACTGAACTTTAGAATTTTTGTCCGTGACGAAAATGCGGCGCGCAGGAGTGTGGCAGCCATTTTCTGCCGCCATTAACGACTGCCCATCCCGTTTCCCGCGTAGGAGCATGGAGGACGACAATTTGTCGCCTTGCCTTGAAACTTGCGATGATACCAACAATACCCCCTCGTTGGGTCGTCGTAGGAACGGCTACGGGGTCGACGGCGCCAACCCTGCGGACGGTCCCTTGAGCGTGAACGCGATGAAGAGAGTGCGGCGACTTGTCGCGTTAAATCGGCAATACATTTTTTTAATTCACTAAATTCTGTGTTAGAAGCGGTCGCGGATAATTGATGAACTTGTGGTTGTACGACGACACTGTATACGGAGTCTGCCAGAGTAGCTAGGTCATCCAGTTCGAGGTTAGGCTGCGTAGCGACGGCGACCTGGATGTGAGTCGGTAGGCGGCTTGACCATATCGAACGTACGAAGCTGTCTGGGACATCAGGACCGGCGAGGTTTTGCAAATGTCGCAAAAACTGAGACGGTTTTCGCTCGCCGATATCTTCGTGGGTGAGCAGCTGTTGCACCTTTTGTGTTGGTGTCGATGATAAGCGAGATATCGGCTGATTTTTTATTTTAGTGTACTTTTCTTTCTCTGGCGGATTTTGTATTATGTCTCTAACTTCACGTATGTATTTGTAGTCGAGATTTGAAATTACATAGTTGTATTTTGTACTATCCATCGTTATTTTAGCGAGTTCAAATTGTCCTTCTAATTGTGCGAACCATAACTCTGGTTCATCCGGCCAGAATGACGTCACTTTGACGCTAACACTGTTAACTTGATTTGTTGACACGCCGTCGGCTTGTTCCGCCATCTTTTTGCAACACTGATGCGATATTAACTCACACGAAAATGTCTTTTTACGATGTATAATTTAATAATGTTCGTACTATACGGGGTCACAGACTCCAGATCAGAAGGTTGCGTGTTCACATCACGTCGGGGTCACCACTTGAGGGGAGACCTTTACAATAATACACTCGAATAGGAACACACGTATATTAATTATTAATAGTTCAACACAACGAGTACAACGACAAATGAAATCGAACGCATACGAAAGAACCGTAGGAAACGCGCGCGTGCGGCCTCCCGGCGTCGTAGCTAGCAATCGACTGATTTGCGGTGAGAAACCGAGTCGCCACGAAGTGCGGCGGAAATTACCGAAGCGTCGGATCGTGCTCGTGCGCGTTCCCGACGTCTCGCCACAAATACAATTGTTAATATTTCGAAGGACGCGCGGCGCGGAGTCATCTCTGACAGACGTATTGTTGTTAGATGCAGTACCGCAACGAATATTTAATTATTTCCCTTCATATTTCTTTAATTAATTTTACAAGGACAATCAATAACAATTATTAAGCACGCATTAATAGCCAATGTATACAATACAATGGTTTAATATTAATTTCACACTTGATAATACCATAAGTACTTGTAATTGCATGCGATTGTTTATGATCCACGATCTCCTATAAAAGCATGTAAATTATAAGATTATTCAGTGTATATACCAATTAGCAATATGAAGGCTGCAATACTGCTCTGTGTTTGCTTAACTGCGGCGTTTGCTTACCGACAGGTAACATGGAAATAATTTTTAAAATTCTACCACTTTCCTCTTATATTAATTATATTATTACGTTATATATGTAGGATAGAATCACAACGATGATCAATTTATTTTCTATTCTTGGTTTAATCATCGTATTTTTAGTGTAGGTACTGTGTTGACTACGACTGTTGAACATATTGTAGGTTGACTAGGAAGTCTTTGGTGTTTGCAAAGACAAAATGTCTTGGATTAGCGTGACAACTAAGTCCATGTCGTGAGTAGAGGGCGTCGGCTATTGACAGACTGGTAGATATTTATCTCTTTTATATTAGCTAAATAAAAGCTGCAAATGTAGTTGGATAGGAGTATTTATATATTTTCTAGCATGTATTTTCTCTGTTTGTAGAAAATATATTATAAAGACTATCTATAAATTATATCTGATATCTGTACATACAAATAGGTAAAATATTTGATTATATACAATCTACATGATCGCTGAGTGTTAAGGCATGTCTAGAAGAAGTGCGAAAGCTGTTATTTTGTCTCTGGCAACACAATAATTTTCTGTTTAGTCTTGCCACATGCCACTCTCGTCTTTGGCCTGAGCCCGGGTAATATACGTTTGCGCGTTATTATCAGGAAGTCCATAAAGAATAGGATTTAAAAAACACGTTAGTACAAAAAGGGTGTTAAGGCATGCCGATTAAAAGAGTGCACCCAACATTACTGTATACAGACTACAATATTACGTGTTTCAATATCTAAATTATTGTAATAATTCAAATTCACAGAACTCCTTTATGTTTATGAATCCTAACCGATTCAACCGCGACGATGGTTTCTTCGATAATCGAAAAAGGGTGAGTTCGAAACAACACACATTTCTAAGATTTACTGATTACTCACTTGTGGTCATTTCCAGAGAAAGTTATTATTAAATAGATTCATAGAAATACACATAGACAATAAAATAATATGGTTCTCTATTATATAAGACTCAGAATCCATAAATAAAATATGAATCAAGAGGATTGGCAATGGGTATTTTATTATATTTATTGCCGTATATTATTTTAGCGGAATTTATGTATTCCTATTTATTACTGGGTTTATATAACATCTATTTAATTTGATATTTAAAAAAAATTAAGTTATTTTGAGTTATAAATTTTGTAAAACCTAATTATCATTTTTGTTATAAATAAATAAAAGTGATAATTTCTGAATTTTAAAATTATTAAGCTCATCTTGAATTAAGCTACATTGATGAACATTCTTATAACGTTGCCATTCTTATAACATAAACCATCACCACATGTACTGACTAGCGCATTCAAACTCTTCAGCAGCATATAATCCAGATCGATGTGTGTATATTGCTATTTCACAACGGATACACAGGTTTTGATGAAATTTCCATTCAATTTTCAGATAAGGAATAGAATATCACCGCTCCATATCTTCTTGTGTGTATCGTAGAAAGCGAGTAAGGGAGTATGAGAAGTACTGACTCCTTGTAATATACTATTCCATCTGTCGTAGTCACTTTCCGGTCGTTACGGTCTCTGTTTCACTGAGTCCAGAAGGACAAAAAAGAGTATGTGTCAAGCACCTGTGTCTCGCGGGTATACTTGTGCACGTTAATATATTATCCTGCGCAACTGACAGCTTCCGTATAAGTAATTCGATTCTAAAATGGAGTTCAAGAGGCCGCCATGGCTGAAATCGGTCGAGGACGATAATATTATAAAAGTTTTAGCTTCGCTCAACTGTCATTTCCTGAGGGACAAAAAAATAATTTGAGTTTCCGGCGAATGAAGTCGCGATGTCCAAAATATTATATACAATCAACATAATTTGCAATAGGTATTAAACATTCCTCTTTTATTTATTACAAATATGATAAACAATTCTTTTTAAATGAATATTTGATTTTCATATTTTGTTCTATCAGGTCCGTTTCATGGTAAGTAGCAATTAAGTTATTATAAGTAATTTATTGTTTAACGTTCATTTCGCTTAATCATAATAACTTTTTGTCATTTTTTAATGTCCGGACTCTAATAAATTCAAAGTAATTAGTAGACAGTGTAAGTAAAATTTAGATAAATACTAATAAAATGTTCTGAAACTTTTAAGTTATCTCACCTTACTTATGATATTACTTGAGTACTTTTCTTATAATCCCTACTAGATTAGTTATTGTTTATTTTAATAGTAATTCGATATGATCTGAGATCAACTGAGTTATAATAATATAATAAATTATGAAGGAGTTAATTATAACGTGGTAAATGTGAGAATGGACCATAGTTCTGTTCAGTTCATTATCAGTCAGATTCACATTCATTTATTTGAACAGTAATGTGTAATCTCTGGTTACGAACATAAAATATCAACATTAAGCTCATCGCAAACTAAATGTTATTATATGTAAAAATACATCTGTTGGATACTTTCTGCAAAGAAATACTTTTCCTCTAGTTCTAGTTCTAAGTAACGATACGGCCCAAGATGGTAGATGATGGCACAAGTGCGACTGCCGGAACACACCTACGGGTATTTGGCGGCAGATTTACTACTTGAGGGTGGGAGCTAGCCAGTCGGGCATCAGAAAAAGCCCTACCACCATGCTATGGTTCCCTCATGATATTACTTCCTTCATCGAAAGCTCAAACTCATTGTAGATGATTGGATTCGAACTCACGTCCCTTGACGCAAAGTCGTACACACTACCACTGAGCTATCATAGCTTCAATGTAAGAATAATTTTGAATTTTGCAGCTATGATAGCTTAGTTGATAGTATGTACAGATGCCAGGTCAGGGGACGAGAATTCGAATCTACCTACAATGAGCTTGAGCTTAAGGTAGAAATCTACCTCCAAATACCTATAGGCGTGTTTAGGGAGGTGCACTTGTGAGTCAGTCCCTGCACTAGGCTTAGCGTGTCCACCAATATGGGTCACATCGTAACTTAAAATCAGGTGAGACTGTAGCCATAATGCTAAACCTTAACTAAAAAATCAAATAACTGAACCAGTTCTAGTGGGCGATAGGATTGGGAACAAAATCGCTGTATCTAAAAAATCCCTGTATCGTTGTTGATTTGCGATGAACTTCTAAACGAATTTTAATAAAATTTCCCGCACTGCGTGCATTCTACTTTGCAGATAGTGCCATCACCCACCGATAACGCACTGTGCGTAGGTATTGATTACTGGAAATGGTAAAGCAATTTCTGCCAGGCCAGGTCAGGCCAGGTAAAATTATAACAAAAAGCACTAAAAACATCGACACAATAATTTTCAGGTAAACGCGGATACACTTGGCGACCTTCGTAGACACCTAAGAATTAATAATGATGATATCATAGTGGGTTCAGTTTCAGGTAACACAAAACATACAGTGATCAAAATTTAACCGAAAAAATAACCGATCTAAGCAAACAACATCGAATTTGAATTTATACTAACATAGCATATTCAAATGTTCCACGACCACTTGTAAACATTTGTTTAATGGAAACTTATACAAATAAATACTTATATATCCATCCCATTGTTATAATTGTCTAATAATACTTTCTATACTAAGCTCAGCGCGCAGATTTTTCCGCCGGAACTGCCTCGTATCTAAACTCTCAAAGGGCACATCCCGCATGTATCTTCCTGTCACCGTTTTACCTACTTCATATGATATTAGGTCCTTCAAAAGTAGCACGAAGAGGTATCTAAGCAGGCCAGCATGACAGCGGTGACTGCCAGAGTATTTAGGTTCCTTGTTAGATGCCGGTGATTTGGATTGTACTGTAATTAACATCAGTTGTAGTGTAGTCACTTTGCTGCACAACATATTACAATGTATATTTTAAAAGACGCCTTTTTCGCTGTTAAAAAAAACCTATCACATTGCAATATTTTGTAATAATTTTACACTTGATAATTCGATAAATAGTTATATTTGTATTTGATTATTTATGGTCCATGATTTCCTATTAAAATCACATGCAATATGAAATGATTTAGTGTATACCATTAAACAATATGAAGACTGTAATACTACTCTGTGTTTGTTTCAATGCCGTACTTGCTTACCGACAGGTAATTTGGAAATATTACTTTTTTATACTAGATGCACTTTCTATGTCTTTATATGAATGTTACATATCGCAGTAGATAAATAAATATCACAATTTATTTTCACAGAACTATTTTATGTATGTAAATCCTGATCGATTTAACTACGCCGATGGTTTCCTCAGAACTCTAGATCGGGTAAGTTCGAAACAACACATGTTCTAAGATCGACTGCATAATCGAGTTTGATTGTTTTGTGATTAAATCTGTAAATCATATTCTTTTTATAATAACTTGAATTCTCCTGGTTCTCAAAATTCTAAAACATTTTAGTACACAGAGTTAGTAGAATTGAGATTAATATCTCACCTTCTCTATCTACCTATTATATAAACTCTAGCAATTTTTTTACAAAACCTATTAACCGAGTGAGGTCAGTTATTACTAATTTTAAAAAGTTATCCGCTACGACTTAAGATCAATAATCGTAATTAACGATACATCTTTATCTACACTTTTTCAAACGAAGATCTGTCCTTAAGTTAATTTATACTGTTGATGAGAACAGCATAAAATAACATTTCGATCTCATCTTTCACTCTAATAAATAACCGAATAAACAGCATTGAGGAATTATCTAAAATTATAAATAAGGGTGGCTCATAGGCTTCCCCGCCAATCTAGAGCACTATTTACTTTACCTGACTACAGGACTTACCTTGGCCACTTTAGCATTATTCCACGTAAATAAATACTGTTTACGAATATTTCAACAAAAACTCCGAACTTGACATTCTATCGAATACGCTACACAAATTAAAAACATTGTTGCTAATTATTGAGCTGTCTAATTTTTATCCGCATTTGTTATGTCAAACGTCATTATTCCCATTTTGTTTAAGTGTTTCCTATGGTGTTCTCATGTTTTTAATTTTTTCTCCTCTGTATATTGTTATTTTATTTTGCTCATTATATATTGTTATTAATTGTACATTTTAAGGTCATCTATAAATAACTGCACAATATTATGCGACATAGAATTAAGAGAATATATGTAATTAGAAGCAAGTTAATGTGCGCCTGTTAACGGCCCATAAATCCATAGAAATATTATAATTTGAGAAAGTGAGTTTGTTTGTTACGTTTTCACATCTAAACCGCTGAAATCCGATTTGCTTCAAGCTTTAGGAAACGCGAGCAAAGCCACGGGTAAAAAGCTAGTGATTAAATAAATTAAACAATAAATACAAAGCCACAACAGATTATTAATAATCTGTACAATTCACTCTAAACGAATGATAGAACGTCAAGGGACTGGAAACAAAACTTTGAAATTACTAAGAACACTGTTACAATAATTTTCAGGTAAATATCAAACTTGATCATCTTCATGAATTTCTACGAAGTGTTAATGATATCATAATAGGATCAGGATCAGGTAATGTGTCTGATGTACAAATCAATATAGGCCCTGATCACACGGGTCCGTAACGTATTCAAAGGTATTTGATCGCTAATTTAACATCAATTTCATGTAAAACCCATTTATATTAATAAATAATTATAAATTAATTGCAATTTTATATTCATTTTAAACAAATGATTTATATTCTAAGTCCAGCACGAAACTATGTTCGCTGAGGACGTATCGTTTTAACGTCGTATTAACTGTGAAAATAATTTATGAGATAAAATAGCGTATATATTATATACGGTACCCATTAATCTATTCCAAGTTGGTGGCAACCGTGATAGGTCTATTATCACCATCCTTTTACTTTAAAGTTATTAGGTTTGAGCCATAGAGTATATTCGCCATCATTTCCGTACCTATAAAATATAAAATTTACAAGTTTTGTGATGTTCTCTAAAAGAGCTCCTCCAGCGATACCTTAAAACGAACATTGTTGATCTTTTAGATCTTTCACGTGTCAGATTTTTGGTGTATATATATATTAGGTGTATCTTTATTACATACAAAAACACATATGAATAAAATGGTGTATTTTAAAATTATTATATCGGAAAAATAAAAATGATAAAATCTGGTTTTTTCGTGTTATCAGACAATCTGCACCATCTGCAAAATGAATACCATTATTTTGTCTATATTTTTTATTTCTATTAATTAAGATTATCACCATGCAACCAATGCAAATTTGCCAACACAATGGCAGTTTGTTGAGGCCCTTCTTGAAGAAATCAGCTGGACGGCAGGCAACAAGCCTTTTGAAGCGATGATAGGTCAGTGGTAGTGTATACGACTTCGCGTCGAGGGACGTGAGCTCGAATTCAAGCACCTACAATGAGCTTGAGCTTTCGGTGAAGGAAAAGATCGTGAGGAAACCATAGCATGGTGGTAGGGCTTTTTCAAATGCCCGCCTGGCTAGCCACCACCCTCAAGTTGTAAGCCTGCCGCCAAATACCAATAAGTGTGTTCCGGCAGTTGCACTTGAGAGCCAGTTGCTCCACAGGTTTAACGTGTCTTAACTATAGTAGTGTGTATAGTCACTTAAGACCAGGTGAGATTATGACCATAACGCTAAACCTTAAGTATATAAAAAAGTGCTTTAAGGCATTTTGTATCGCTTCTCGGGTATTGAACTTTTTCTCTTCCAAGAAGTTATGCAAATTCTGGAAAAAGGAGAAGTCTATAGCCAAGTAGATCTGGTGAGTATGGTGGAGAACGGAGAGCTTGTATCTCCAGCTCTTGAAACTTGGAGACCGTCTGCTGTTCGGTTTGAGGACGCGCGTAGTCCTACAGAAGCAGTGTGTTCAGTTCTTCACACTAAACAGATGCAGTAATGCTCATGCTGCTGGGTAAATAGCTGTGATATATCACACCGGCGCTAGACCACGAAAGAATGACTACCAGTTATCACTTTTCTAGGGGTAAGTTTTCGTTTGGTGCATTGTTTAGGTGTTGAATCAGGATCCAATCAACTTGTTGAGCGCTTGCGATTGTCAAACGGAATCCATTATTCGTCGCTGGTAATAATATGGTTCAATGGTGGCTGGTACATTGTTTGTGTGTCTGTTGAGTAGTGCAATGTACGTCTCCACGCGTACCTCACGCTGTTGATAATTGAGTTCGTAGGGCACGTATTTGTCAATAATTTTTACATTACCAATTTGACGCTAATGTCGAAAGCTGTTGCTCATTCAGCCGTAGATTGAGCTTTTATATTGAACGCTTTTAATTTGTCACTGCTGACCAAAGTTTTTCGACGACCACGAGGTATATTTTTCAGGTCGAAATTTCCAGAACGGAAGCGTGCAAATCAATAGCACGTGATGCGTCGGTTTGTAGTGTTAGTTACGTAAACGTCGTTGATGTTGGGAGCCGACGGTGCCGCGTTCTGCATTTTTAACGTGTCCATGATGATGAAAACGATTGGAATGTGATAGAACATAACACTTATCAAGGAATAAAAATTAATTTACACTTAGAATTGCTAGTCAAACAAAAATTATTTTGATTTGAAATGACTGGTAATGCAGAACGGCAATTTCATAGGTAAAGACCTTCTTCTTTTTTATTTAATGGCCAAGGTAAAGACCTAATATATTTTTAAGAACATCAGATGATATATCAGTGTGATTCGAAAAAGAAAAGAATATGAAATAAAAATAGGCAAAATTAACAAATCTAATATTTCATATTATACGTATAAATTAACTAATGTATTGATCAAATATGAATCTGTGAGTACAAAAATAAAGAGAAGCTCCTATAAACCACAAGTACTCAATTCACCTTCTATAGTATGCATTCAAACAGAAGAATTAGAATGTAATTTAGACTGATCTATGTATTTGTTATTGATATAGACTCTAGTTAGATAATCATAAATCATGAAGCTAATATTTTTATAATGATTTCTTAGGTTTACGCGGATATTATTCATTGAAATAAAACTAATTTAAACGGATTTTATCGTGGTTATTTATTAAATTTTGATCCCGACGTTTCGAAAGCTTTTCAGCCTTTTCAGTCCGCCCCGTGACCACGAAGGCTGAAAAGCTTTCGAAACGTCGGGATCAAAATTTAATAAATAACCACGATAAAATCCGTTTAAATTAGTTTTATTTCAATGAATAATATCCGCGTAAACCTAAGAAATCATTATAAAAATATTAGCTTCATGATTTATGATTATCTAACTAGAGTCTATATCAATAACAAATACATAGATCAGTCTAAATTACATTCTAATTCTTCTGTTTGAATGCATACTATAGAAGGTGAATTGAGTACTTGTGGTTTATAGGAGCTTCTCTTTATTTTTGTACTCACAGATTCATATTTGATCAATACATTAGTTAATTTATACGTATAATATGAAATATTAGATTTGTTAATTTTGCCTATTTTTATTTCATATTCTTTTCTTTTTCGAATCACACTGATATATCATCTGATGTTCTTAAAAATATATTAGGTCTTTACCTTGGCCATTAAATAAAAAAGAAGAAGGTCTTTACCTATGAAATTGCCGTTCTGCATTACCAGTCATTTCAAATCAAAATAATTTTTGTTTGACTAGCAATTCTAAGTGTAAATTAATTTTTATTCCTTGATAAGTGTTATGTTCTATCACATTCCAATCGTTTTCATCATCATGGACACGTTAAAAATGCAGAACGCGGCACCGTCGGCTCCCAACATCAACGACGTTTACGTAACTAACACTACAAACCGACGCATCACGTGCTATTGATTTGCACGCTTCCGTTCTGGAAATTTCGACCTGAAAAATATACCTCGTGGTCGTCGAAAAACTTTGGTCAGCAGTGACAAATTAAAAGCGTTCAATATAAAAGCTCAATCTACGGCTGAATGAGCAACAGCTTTCGACATTAGCGTCAAATTGGTAATGTAAAAATTATTGACAAATACGTGCCCTACGAACTCAATTATCAACAGCGTGAGGTACGCGTGGAGACGTACATTGCACTACTCAACAGACACACAAACAATGTACCAGCCACCATTGAACCATATTATTACCAGCGACGAATAATGGATTCCGTTTGACAATCGCAAGCGCTCAACAAGTTGATTGGATCCTGATTCAACACCTAAACAATGCACCAAACGAAAACTTACCCCTAGAAAAGTGATAACTGGTAGTCATTCTTTCGTGGTCTAGCGCCGGTGTGATATATCACAGCTATTTACCCAGCAGCATGAGCATTACTGCATCTGTTTAGTGTGAAGAACTGAACACACTGCTTCTGTAGGACTACGCGCGTCCTCAAACTGAACAGCAGACGGTCTCCAAGTTTCAAGAGCTGGAGATACAAGCTCTCCGTTCTCCACCATACTCACCAGATCTACTTGGCTATAGACTTCTCCTTTTTCCAGAATTTGCATAACTTCTTGGAAGAGAAAAAGTTCAATACCCGAGAAGCGATACAAAATGCCTTAAAGCACTTTTTTTATATACTTAAGGTTTAGCGTTATGCTCATAATCTCACCTGGTCTTAAGTGACTATACACACTACTATAGTTAAGACACGTTATACCTGTGGAGCAACTGGCTCTCAAGTGCAACTGCCGGAACACACTTATTGGTATTTGGCGGCAGGCTTACAACTTGAGGGTGGTGGCTAGCCAGGCGGGCATTTGAAAAAGCCCTACCACCATGCTATGGTTTCCTCACGATCTTTTCCTTCACCGAAAGCTCAAGCTCATTGTACTCAATTCACCTTCTATAGTATGCATTCAAACAGAAGAATTAGAATGTAATTTAGACTGATCTATGTATTTGTTATTGATATAGACTCTAGTTAGATAATCATAAATCATGAAGCTAATATTTTTATAATGATTTCTTAGGTTTACGCGGATATTATTCATTGAAATAAAACTAATTTAAACGGATTTTATCGTGGTTATTTATTAAATTTTGATCCCGACGTTTCGAAAGCTTTTCAGCCTTTTCAGTCCGCCCCGTGACCACGAAGGCTGAAAAGCTTTCGAAACGTCGGGATCAAAATTTAATAAATAACCGCGATAAAATCCGTTTAAATTAGTTTTATTTCAACTCATATTTTTAATAAAGCTGTAAGCTGTTTTAAATATGATTGGCGGTGCAAGATCTGTATTTGCAACCTTACTAGCATTAAGTATAATTTTGATCAACATTGAGTTACTGGTAAAGATCGGTTTAAGTCGTTCTTACAGTCATTCGGAAACATCAAGAAGAAAAGCTCAATTTATGAAACCGGCCAGGATATAAAAGCTCAATAAATGTTCGGTGTCCTGAAAGTTATTAATCAATAAAATTGTTGTTGCTCTTAAGATAAGTTCCTAATTATTAATAAATAGTTAATGCCCCGTAACTACACATTGTTTCCGTCAATCACTAGTAATAATAATAATATCCCTTCTTAGTGCGTTAGACACACATCATTAAAGAAATATTCATGACAAATTTTAAGTCAATAATTTCTTAGATTTGATAACAAAAAATTATACCTATCAAGAACCATAATTGGTTATCGAAATCAAAATTAACGCTAGCGAAGTCGCTGGTAAAATCTAGGATAGGAAATGTATATTGATGAAAATTGACACATTTATGACCTAATATTATAATTTTTTTCGACTTGATATACAATGTTAGCCTTAAGGGTTTTGACAGCTTCGATGAACTTTTAGGGGTAAGTACTGAGGGCACTCAGATCCGAGGTAGCTTGTGCAAGGGTGCTAGAATAACAAAACTCGGCTTGGGCTGCTGCCAGATAATGAACAAAAATTTGCGAGTCTAACTAACCAGCAGATCTTAACTTACTAAATTTAGTCATCCCAGCAACGAGTTTGTCAGGCAAGATATTCGAGCGGTATAAACTGTACTGTGCCTATTCTAGGGTTAGATATACGATGTCGGCGTGTGAGAAATGAATGTACTGTACTATTCGGAGTTGATTAAGCTAATGGACGTCGGTTTTGTGCTATATGATAAGTCAAAAAGAGAAAGATAAACGACTGCAGGACATCTGCAAGTATGTATCAACTGTAATCGAACTGTATTTATATTACTCGGTGTTACTGACTACCCTCACCCTTCTAACTTCACATACAGTTCTAACCCCTCCATCTAATAAATAATACATATATGCGGAATGCCTCCTATAAGAGTCTAGAACCGAAATAGTCTCGGCTTTTACGAATTTGTTTACGAAAACTTAGAACCTATAGAATTAGAATTTAAAATGCTGAAATGAATATATGAATCTTTATTTGTATAAATTGGTATTACATAAAATGTATAGTCAATATGTGGTCGATTACTTTGAAATATAATCACAGGTGTTTGGTTAGTATGATTAATTGCTTACATTTTTTTTAGTCTCATTTTCTGATACATTTTTTGTGAATGTGGAAAAAAACTGTATTGGCATACTTTCTCTTGAAATATGCCGGGCGGATTAAGAGAGGCATGTCTGTATCAACGACGACCGTATGGTCCCCCTTGCGGGCATTTAGTTTTGTCTTGACATTCAGCACCTGGCATCATGGCTGTACGAAGGTCATTAGGAAGTTTGTGTACATTCCCCATCTGAAAATCATTATATTATTATTTTTAATTTGGTTTATTTATATATATTTTATATATAGCATATAGATAGATATAATAAATAGAAATATATATAAAAAATGTTGTCTACTTTAATCTGTTTTACAAGTTTTTTCAACATATCTCTAGAAGTAATTATTTAGAAGGTACGGATACTTTTGATTTTATCAACTTATGGTACTGCACAACTTTTAGTAAATCTAAATGTATCTACTAAAGCAAAGTTTATTTTTACATGTATGTATGCCGATGTTAGGATTGTTACCTTTTTTTTAGCAGCATAGGTAGATAAACCATAACTATCCTACAAAAACTAGAAGTGTCGCTACTCAGTCCTTTGCGAATATTATTGGGACAGTGTTTACAAATATAGGAAAAGACAAATTAACAAGTTTGTTTTAAAAAAAACCTTTGTTTTAGATCACTGATAGTCATAACTACAAAAGGAAACCTGCCTGTTCATTTTCTTAGATAGTAACTAACTGCAAACGCTCCCTATACGCTTTTTTATTCTTTATAGGCTTAACTTAATAGGATGGTAACAAGCCAGGCGAGCATTAGAAAAAGCCCTGCCACCATAATTTCATCACGATTTTTCCTTCTACCGAATGCTCAAGCTCATTGCAGGTGGATTCGAACTCAAGTTCATTGACGCGGAATATGCACAGCACTCTACTAACTGTGCTATCATCACTTCACATATCTAGTAATAAAATAAATGAACTCGGTCGGATTTCTGGCTTGTTCGAAACGATGACTTGAATGGTTTTCGAACCGGTTTTCCTTTTTTGATGTTCATTAATGTTGCCTTCAGAGAGCTTAAACTAAATGAAACTGACTTATAATATCATCGAAATTAACTATTTGTAATAATGCAATCAATCACTACTTACCATGAAGGGAAACTGTAAAAACAACAAAAATATGTGTTATAATAAGAAGTGCTATCGATTTGAATAAGGAGTTTTTACTACCTAATGTGAGTAATACTATGTATGTATTTTTGTTATGTATGAGTGATGTTAATAATATAACATACTTTGTACGTATTGATGGCAGAGTTTACACTCCTGTGGTATCCATTTGGCTGAATCTTAATGTATGCTTTTGGACAAAATAAATGTTTTTACTGTGTTCAATATTTAAGATGTTACTACTCTTTACATATACACCAAATTTTATGGTGCATAATTTATTAAATACTAGCTGACCCGGTGAAATTCGTATCACCGGTAGTCGATTTTTTTTATTCTCGTTAAAACTCAAACTCGGTTTGACCGATTAGCTATAACCAATTCAAATCCACCTTCCAACTTCAATTCGTTAAGATCAATAGAACTGGCTATATCTAATATCGTTTCCATTTTTCATTTCTTCTGGCTATTTAATCAAACTTTTTATAATTCCAATGAATTAAATGTGGTTTAATTATAAAAAATTTAAATACAGTCAATCAATAAATGCTTATTGATAAACTATATTTTTTTGTTAGTTATTGTGGTGCGTAAATGTATATTTTTTTATCCGACGCGCGAACTTCCGACATATATTTGTTCGTTTACGAATCCAGGAAACTCCAAGTTGAGTACGCAAACTTCCAACGACTGGTTTTGTTATTTGTAATTGTCTATACAACAGACAGTTACACGGAAAATTGTAATTGCTTAAAATCGCATGGTGGTAGGGCATTTTCTGATCCCTGCCTGGCTAGCTACTACCCTCAAATTGAAAATTTGCCGCCAAATATCAATAGGTATGTTTCGGCAGTCGCACTTGAGACGCAGTTCTTCCAAAAGGTTAAGCGTGACAACCAACTGGCGCCGTATCGTCACTTAAGATCAGGTGAGATTATGGCCATAACGCTAAGCCTAACGCTTAACTTAAATTTAAAATAAAACTAATACACCAGTCAGTGACAATTGCAAAATGTAACGCTGTTTTGTAAAATATACAAAGATACAAATGTTAAATTTTTATAACTAATTAATTTTTATTTGTTTTTAATGTTTCTTAGGTTAATATAATTGTTATCGCAATTTTCTTATATAGATTCCTCTCAGTCTTCTGTCCTTGTCATTCAATAATATTTCATACTATGAGATTTCGGAAAAAAAGTAGTTCGTTTTTTTTTTAATATACAAACCATGTCCTGACAATATCGAACACAATTAAATAAAAAGATTTGGTGCAGTTGTTTGAGAGTTATGCTCGTACATACATATCGGCGAATCATTTTTTTATATATAAATATTTTTTAATTTTCCATTCATCTTTCTTAATTTTTTCTTTCATAAGAACCTGCTCCTGACATCAATTTACACAAGAAAAATACATTAGCGAAATTGTTCTATTTGTTTACGCGTGATGCTATGACCATGGGAAACAGAGATTAATTTTTATATATACAGATTATTTAGTAATAATTTTACTAAACGTTCAGCGTAGCGGGTAGAAGACGTGTTCTCAAAAACTGATAATTTTTTAATGTACCACCTGTAAGTCCGGTTAAAAATATTATTTTTAGTTTCTATGAAGTTATATAAACTTTGCCAACATTACTTTTCCTGTCCAATATATAGGTAGGAATTCATGTAACAAAATCGTTTTCCCGTAGCCCGTTGATTATTAAAATTAATCGACATGAGTGTACAAAAATAAACTGTAATGAGAGGAATTGAAAAGAAAAATACATATTCCAAGTTTTTTTTTAAATCTTGAGCGACCTTTGAATATCAGTTAATTGAGCTGATCTCGGGTGAGAGCAAACCATTTTCCAATAAGAGGTTTTTTTTTTATCATCGATATTACTGTACCGCGTGGGAAGTACAGTACAATCAAGCGGGCTTTGATGTCAAAAGGCTATTAAAGGTGTGGGTGAACGATGGCGATGTTTGGATTTTTTTTAATTCATTGGGTGTTCCTTCTTTCTGCACTCACTAAAACGATTATAACTGTATAGTATTATTATAAATATATCTACATAGGTTCATAAAAAGATATAAGCCAATCGAGTTTCTTGGCGGTTCTTCTCGGTGATTGGCTTGTTTCCCTACGCGATGGTAACTTTTTCGTTAATTAACGCCTAGTCAAGGACTAAATTTAAGAAACGCGACTTAAGGAAATAGCAATAACAGCAACGGGTCTATATTAGTACCTGTGTGGTGATCGTATTCGGTACAAATCTCTATCGTTTCGTTTGACTAATAATTTTCTCACCTCCGAACCACATATGAAAAATAACAGTAGCCTTCTTTGTCTATTAAGAGCTCTTTTTTCGAACGACATAGTATGATTATCGTTCTTAGAATATGTGTTGTTCCGAACTCACCCGGTCTCGATCACCGAAGAAACCATTGGCGCGGTTGAATCGATCATGATCCATAAACATCCAGGAGTTCTGTAAATTTCAACTGTCACATCAATTTATTTAACAAAATATATAATATCTTGCAACATTCACTTGTCCTAGTCTCAAGAATCATCTAAAACTACTCAAAGTCACTCAATGGGCAATGTAGTTGGAGTTTCTTACAGTTTCTCTACCTGCTCTCTACTAGGTCTATAAAACAACTAGATGCACTTTAACGCTTTCAAATTTGTTATATTTAAGAAGCATTGGCAGGAGCACATTCTTCGTAAAATACATGTGCGAGTTAAGCTGATGTCATTAAGAATAATAGATATCACTTGAATATTTGTAAGTTCATTGTAGATACTTAACTCATTAATAATTGTCGTCTATATTTGAAATAATTATCAATTTTCGATACTCAACAGTTTTGCTTATGCAGAGGCTATGCTTTATATTTTTATAACTTTGCAACCTTGTATAGAAAAATGCAATTCTTATAACATCACTTTGTAATTTGTCTACGTATCTGTCTGTTTCTATAGCTAGATTCTTTTTTCCCAAAAAATCAAACTCAATTATTCAGTCAATCTTAGAACCTGTATTGTTTCGAACTCACCCGGTCTCGGTTACCAGCGAAACCATCGGCGCGGTAGAATCGATCAGGATTCATAGACAGGAAGGAGTCCTGTGAAATTAAATTATTACATTTGTTTAATTAAAAAAGTATGCAGTCTCTTTTTTGTAATTAATCTTGAATAAATGCCGCTAGACATTTTCTCGTATAACATATTTAAACGGTAGAACATAAGCAATTCTTCATTACATACTAAAAGTAAATAAATCTGCTGAAGGATGAATGAATCCCCTTGTAATTCTACAATATTTCATAATATTCGTATTTTGCTAGCGTAAACGTTTTTAATTCGCTTAGCGACATTTAATCGTTAATTCTCATGTAAATGGTTTAACGAATTTCTTTTAACCTTTCTAGTTATTTTATAGAGTATAGGTTTATTGTTATGGCCACAATCTCAACTGATGCTAAGGGATGAATTACCACAGATGGTAAACACGCTAATTCGAGCGGAGGAACTGGCTCTCAAATGCAACTGTTGGAACACACCAATAGGTATTTGGCAGCAGATTTTCAACTACAGTGTGATAGCTGGCCAGGTGGGTATTAGAAAAAGCCCTGCCACCATGCTGTGGTTTCATCACGATGCTTTCCTTCACCGAAAGCTTTGACTTATTGCTGGTGAATTCGAACTTACGTGCATTTACGTGGCATCCATCGCTTCTAGTATATTATACGAGAATAAAATTTGTATTGTACTTCTCTTGCTGTTTATTTAATGGTTTTAGCGATGAAAGGTATTTATTTAGGCTTGATATTTTATTACAGTCGTGTTGTTTTGTTATATTGTGTACTACTTATGTTTTTAAACAATAATATAAACCAGTTTGCAAACAAAATTTATAAAAAAAAAACGGCAGTCGCTTAACGTATACGATACGTACACTTTTGGTGAATAGAATAGTAATTATTATGTAAGAAAAATAAACTATTATTGAGTATGTAACAATACGGATATCCTCAGGTCAAGAACTCTTTTAATACTGGTCTGATTTATCAATATTTAGAATAACATATTTCAATGGGCATATCTATTTTAAAATGTATACCTATTATTTCGAACTCACCCGGTCTCGATTACCGAAGAAACCATCGGCGCGGTTAAATCGATCACGATCCATAAACATAAAGGAGTCCTGTGAAATTATTCCAATTATCTTATTTATTTATTTCATTACATGCAATTTAGTGACCCAAATATCGCACTGTCGGGTACAGACGTCAGTTATGGGTATGTATTAGTGGCGAATGTAGAAGTGTGAAAAAGGAAAGCCGGAACAAAAAAGTTCTAACCTAACAGAATATCAGCTCTTCACCACCGTGAAAGATGTTTTTATAGTGATTAAATACCCATAAACCAAATAAAACAAAAAAAAAAAAAAAACTATTTGCGACTGCCAGACAAGGAAGTTATTTTTACTATAAAGACATATATGGAAATGTTTAACAAATCCGTCCCGCCTCTATATCGATTGGCATATCTAGCAAAGCACAGCTTAATTGAATGACATGGTTTTTATTTTTAAAAATAAATCTGTTAAACTATTACATTCTATGTGAATTAATGTCATTTCTTATGTTGACTTACCGAATTAAAACAAAATTATTATTAACTTATACATATTATTTATTAATCACTAACCCCAGTTTGTTCTATAACAATAAAACAATCACAAATCTTCAAAATCGAGCACGCATGTATGCTTCGCGTAAATAAATGTATCCCACCACCTTTTAAAATACAATCTAAATAATGAAAGAAAAACCACTAAAGTAACATAAATAGAATTTTTAATTTAGAGGTATGATACGTCACTTTTCCTCACTTCCTCTTTTAACATACACATATCTGTCTCTATCACTATCATAATCCGGCAAATTGTAAGTTATAAAGGTCTAATTTATTTGATTTTTTAGAGGTTCCGTTATCTTACAAATTCTTATTCTTACAGATTAAATTGGTGGCATCTTTGCCATCAAAAACAAACTTTATCTTTCTAAGGAAATTAAAGTGATGGGATGCTACGCGATAAGCCGTAAATTAATTGTTTATGACTTTGAGTTACATACTTTTAATTTTGAACACTATGTAGAATGCATGACAATCGAAAATACTGGATGACCTTTGGCCTACATATGGCATATATTAGACAGTATAAATTATATTACGATATATGCCAATTTCTAAAAAAAAACCCTACGGGATTCGGCTTGTATGTACTCTTTTCCACTGGTATGTATATATAAAGATATTAGATAAAATGTGTAGATAGTACGCATAACATAATATCATTCATATATATATATCATCATATCATATATATCATTGTGTGGTAGAGTGAGAATCCCCGAGCAGTTCCCGAAACTTGTGACACGGATGTAGGTTTAAAGGGTCCTATTCGACGCGCGTCGACACTCACCCTCACTACTCGTGTTTCTGTCTCTGCCCAGTCAAATTTGGTAGGACCCTGCTAACATGGCTTTAGAGCCCTCCATTAGGCTTAACGTGTCTACCATCTTCGACCTCATCGTTACTTATCACACATTAAGTATGATTGTGGTAATAACGCTAAACCTTAACCACAAACAGAGACACGTTTTTATAAAGAACTTCTTGTAGTTCTATTTAGGCCGAGATCTTATAGAAAGAAAAACAAAACGATAAATAATGTATTATAATTGGAGTAATAATTTATATTTACCTGTCGATAACTAAGTACCGCTGCGAAGCAGACTGAGAACAATATTATAATCTTCATGTTTTCAAGTGGAAGTATAATAAAAATAATTTCCTGTGACATGTCTTTTTATAGGAGACTTTGAACCATAAATAATCGCATGCAATTTAACTGCATGTCGTATTACCAAGTGTTAAATTATCGCCTTGTAATTCTTCATATGTATTTAATATTAGAAATTGGTTACGTTTAGTGAATAAATTGAATTGATGTTAACGGTATACAGTGAATTGTTTATTCCAGGTTAGTATATCATGCGTTATGAGTCTTGATTTCTAACGTAGAAACAATACCACATCATCGCACCATTCGAAATACCATTCTTTCCATCTCTAATTAATTCTGAAAATCCTTACTTAATCCTAATATAATATAACTAATATTATAAATGTGAAAGTGAGTTTTCTTCCTTGTTGCGCTTAAGCGCCTAAACCGCTGAATCGGTTATGATGAATTTTGGTATAAAGACAGATGGGACCTTGAAGACGATGATAGGCTACTTTTTCTCGCTGTTGCCAACTGTCTTATGAGAAAAAGGGACCTAATATAATGATCTTTATCGACTTGATATACAATGTTATCTTTAAGGGCATTGACAGCTTCAACGAACTTTTAGGGGCAAGTGCTGAGGGCACTCAGATCCGAGGTAACTTGTACAAGGGTGCCAAAAAGGCCAAACTCGGCTTGAACTGCTGCCAGGAAATAATCATAAATTCGCGAGTCTAACTAACCAGCAGATCTTAACTTATTAAATTTAGTCATCCTAGCAACGAGCTTCTCAGGCAAGAAATTCCAGCGGTAGAAACTGTACTGTGCCTAGTCTAGGGTTAGATATACGATAACGGCGTGTGAGTAACAAATGTACTGTACTAATCGGAGTTGATTGAGCTAATGGACGTCGGGTATACGCTATGTGATATGTCAAAAAAAGAAAGAAAAACGACTGCAGGACATCCGCAAGTATGTATCAGCTGTACTCGAACTGTTTTTTTTATTACTCGGTGAGACTGACTACCCTCCTAAAAAATCTTCAGATACAGTTCTAACCCCTCCATCTAATAAATAATACATTTATGCGGAATGTCTCCTATAAGAGTCTAGAACCGAAATAGTCTCGGCTTTAACAAATTTATTTACGAAAACTTAAAACATATAAAATTCATTATTAGAATTTAAAATGCTGAAATGAATATATGAATCTTTATTTGTATAAATTGGTTTTACATAAAATGTATAGTCAATATGTGGTCGTTTACATTTAAATATAATGACGTATTTTGTTAGTATGATTAATTGCTTAGATTTTTTAAGTCTGATTTTTTTATACATTTTTTCGTGAATGTGGGAAAAAATGGTATGGGCATGCTTTCGCTTGAAATAAGCCGGGTGGATTAGGAGAGGCATGTCTGTCTCAACGACGACCGTATATTCCTCCATGTGTGCATTAGTTTTCTCTTGACATTCAGCACCTGGCATCATGGCTGTACGAAGGTTATCAGGAAGTTTGTCTACGTTCCTCATCTGAAAATCATTATAATATTGTTTTTAATTTGGTATTTTAATATATATTAGGGTGGCGCAAAAAAACCGACTATTTTTTTTTTCAGTCTCGAGTGAAAAAATGATAGTTTTTGATGTTTTAAGAGCCCTCTCCAAAGAATAACTAAAAAAAAAATTTTTAAGAGGTCGCTCCAAATTTTTTTAAATTTCAAAAACCGTCAAAAATCGTTTTTTTTTTTTTCTCGTTACGGTAAAACTTTATAGACCAAAAAGCAATAAGTTTCTGAAAGTTTCAGTTCAAAATTTAAGTTTTGAAAGGTCGCTCAATTTTTTTTTATAATTAATAGTTCATTACTTTAGGTTTTTTCGAGCGACCTTTTAACATTTAAATTTAAATTCCATACTTTTTTTTTCTTTTATTTATTACAATAATAGATAAAAAAAAAACGACTTTTGACGATTTTTGAAATTAAAAAAAATTTGGAGCGACCTCGTAAATTTTTTTTTTTAGTTGTTCTTTGGAGAGGGCTCTTAAGACATCAAAAACTAACATATTTTACTCGAGACTGAAAAAAAAAAATAGTCGAAAAAAAAAATTTGCGAAATATCTCTATAAAGTTTCTTGTATTTATTATTAAGGCGAAAACTCTTCGGAGAGTACGAAATGGAGAAACGAGTACAAATAGAGAAAATGTTGTCTACTTTAATCTGTTTTACAAGTTTTTTCAACATATTTCCAGAAGTCATTATTTAGAAGGTACGGATACTCTTGATATTATCAAATTATGGTACTGCACAACTTTTAGTAAATCTAAGTGTATCTACTAAAACAAAATTTAATTTTACACGTATGTATGCCGATGTTAGAAATGATAACTTTTTATTAGCAGCAAAGGTAGATAAACCGTAACTATGCTACAAAAACTAAAAGTTTCGCTACTCAGTCCTTTGCGACTATTATTAGGACAGTGTTCACAAATATAGGAAAAGACAAATTAACAAGTTTGTTTTAAAAAAAACCTTTGTTTTAGATCACTGATAGTCATAACTACAAAAGGAAACCTGCCTGTTCATTTTCTTAGATAGTAACTAACTGCAAACGCTCCCTATACGCTTTTTTATTCTTTATAGGCTTAACTTAACTTAATAGAGTGGTAACAAGCCAGGCGAGCATTAGAAAAAGCCCTGCCACCATAATTTCATCACGATTTTTCCCTCTACCGAATGCTCAAGCTCATTGCAGGTGGATTCGAACTCAAGTTCATTGACGCGGAATGTGCACAGCACTCTACTAACTGTGCTATCATCACTTCACATATCTAGTAATAAAATAAATGAACTCGGTCGGATTTCTGGCTTGTTCGAAACGATGACTAGAATGGTTTTCGAACCGGTTTTCCTTTTTTGATGTTCATTAGTGTTGCCTTCAGAGAGCTTAAATTAAATAAAACTGATTTAGAACTATATGTAAAATATAAGAAAATAAACGGCACTATACTTATAATATCATCGAAATTAACTATTTGTAATAATGCAAGCAACCGCTACTTACCATGAAGGGAAACTGTAAAAACAACAAAAATATGTGTTATAATAAGAAATGCTATCGATTTGAATAAGGAGTCTTTACTACCTAATGTGAGTAATACTATGTATGTATTTTTGTTATGTATGGGTGATGTTAATAATATAACATACTTTGTACGAATTGCTGGCAGAGTTTACACTCCGGTGGTATCCATTTGACGGAATCTTAAAGTATGCTTTTAGATTAAATAAATGTTTTTACTGTGTTCAATATTTAAGACGTTACTACTATTAATATATACACCAAATTTTATGTTGTATAATTTATTAAAAAAAATATTATTTTATTGCCTTGATAGGCAGACGAGCAAGCGGCCCGCCAGATGGTAAGCGGTCATCACCGATCATGGACTTCGGCAATGCCAGGGGCACAGCCAAGCCGCTGCCTACCTCTGAAGGAATACTCCTTTTAAGCCTCGTTTGAAGAAGGACATGTCATAGCGCTCGGGAAACACCGAGGCAGGGAGTTCATTCCAGAGCTTACACGTGCGTGGAATAAATGAACGCTGACCGTATTGTTTCCAGGTGGTATGGATGAACTCTACTGCGGTGTCGGGTGGTGCGATGGTAGAATGGTGACGTTGGCACCATTTTAAACAGTTCCTCAGAGCACTCCCCATGGAACAGCCGATGGAACACGCAGAGAGAACCAAAGTCTTTCCGCAGTCCTAACGGTTCCAGGCTATCCGTGAGATCAGGATCATCGACGATTCGAACAGCTCGTCTTTGCAAGGAGTCACGTGGGTTAAGCAGGTATTTGGGGGCTCCTGCTCAGAGGTGGGAGCAGTACTCCACGTGGGGCCGTACTTGAGCTTTATAAAGCATCAATCAGTGGCCCGGCGTGAAGTACCGCCCTGCTCTGTTCAGGATATCCAGCTTTTTACTAGCCAATTTGGCTTTGTCCTCCAAATGACTCCTGAACTGGACTGTGCTCGAGATTTCGACGCCGAGAATCCCAATACTCCCGGAAACCTGAAGAGGTACTCCTTGGAACTGAGGCGCTATGACAAATGGGTCCTTCTTCGCAGTGAACGCGCAAACTTGTATCTTCGTGGGGTTGAACTGAACTAAGTTCATTTCACCCTATTTGGAGACCTGCCCTAGAGAGCTCTCGATTTCAGACACAAGTTGAGACCGTCTTTCCTCTACGGTGCACCGAGGAACATTCTGGTGGTCGATGTATCGCGCATCACTAGTGCTGTCATCTACATAGCAATGCATGCTGTCAATAGACAGCATGTCATTGATATGCAAGATGAAGAGTGTCGGCGACAACACCGAGCCCTGTGGAACGCCAACATTGACTGATAAAGTCTCGGAGCAACAGCCGTCAACGACGACTTTAATGCTCCGGCCCTCCAGGTAACTAGCGATCCACTTGCAAAGTTCCTCGGGGATACCGTAGGATGGTAGCTTCGATAGAAGGGCTCTATGCCATACCCGATCGAACGCCTTCGCGATGTTAAGGCCGACAGCCATATCCTTGCCCTCCAAAGCTTCTGCCCAGCGATGTGTGAGGTAAACAAGAAGATCACCAGCTGATCGACCATGACGGAAACCGTACTGACGATCACTGATCAGCTGGTGCTCCTCAAGCATATCAGCATCAGCTGAGCATTTATGATTCGTTCCATAACTTTGGAGAGCAAAGGTGTGACCGCTTTCGGCCTATAACTCGAAGGATCCGACCGGTCACCTTTTTTAGGGATCGGATGGACACGAGACACCTTCCATGAAGTGGGAACCCTGTTAGTATTATAGGAAAGACGGTAAAGGCGCGTAAGAACGAGGTCAACTCAGGGGCCCACGTTTTAAGAACCACCGCGGGGATATAGTTTGGCCCACTCGACTTACGGATGTCGAAAAGCCTTAGTTCCCTCCTGACCGCACGCTGGTTGATGCGTATTTCAGGCAGGGTAAACTCGCACCGGGAGATCTTCGGCGGTGTGGCTTCTCCATTATCTAAAGTCGAGTTCGAGGCAAAGGATTGAGCTAAAAGATCCGCCTCCTCCTTTGCACTATGGCCCAAACTGTCATCAGGCTTACGCAGTAGCGGGAGGCTAGACTGGCAGAAGTTGCCTTGGACGGCCTTGGCAAGCGACCAAAAAGCGAGGGATAACTCTTTAGTCGCTCGCCAATTCTGCCAATGTGCTCCGCCTTGGCCCTGGCTATATAGCCTTCTTGCTGGACCTGGAAGCAGCATTAAAGTTCCGTTTCTCTTCCTTGGCGTTTGGATCCTGACGCTTTCTGGCGTCATTCTACGCCACGTATGCGGACGGCTTAAGGCGCGCAGTTTCGGCGCAGGCATTGTTATACCAAGGCCGGCTACGACGCCCTACTGGTATTTTGGTATTGGGGATGAACAAGTCCAAACAGAGCTGCCTCCATGGATAGGACGCAAAGAATTCACGAAGTCCATCCCAATCTGCTGACCTATAACGCCAGACCCTGCGAGATCCAGTCGCTGAAGAGAGATCGTGAAAAGTAGCAGGGGCCGACGAACGCACTAGGCAGTGGTCAGATGACCATAGAGGGGCATCGACCACCACCCTGTATCCGTTAGGGTGTGTAGTCAGCAGAAGGTCCAACAATGAAGGTTCGTGGGTCTCAACATCTGGAGCATGAGTGGGTTGCGTTACCAGTTGTGTGAGACCATAAGCCAAGGCCAATTCATAAACAGTTCGACCCGGGAGGTCAGTGGTCCGGGAGCCCAACCACTCTACATGGTGAGCGTTAAAGTCGCCGAGGACCGCCACTTCCGCAGATGGGTACTGCTTAAGAATTTGGTCAGTCCCCACTTGCACGTTCTCAAATAGGTGAGTAGACCCCACTTCACTGGCATGAGACCTGTAAAGGCATGCGTAGATCCGAGTACGACCTCCATAATCTACGCATAGCCATGGGTTATTTGAGGAGCTGGCACGCAGCACGGAACGGCCCCCGATGCCCCCCCATGTACAGACGCCGGGATCCACTCTAGTCTCCTACTCTGGCACTGCGACTGTACAATGGGATTTTCGCCGGTTGGTTGGACAGCTTCCCAAGGATGGAATTTTAAAAGAGAATCCTTGGGTTCAGGTCCCCAACTGACTGGCAGGCGGCCGGCGGCGACCGTTCCCATCGGGTCTCCCTGTGCCCCGAGTCAGCCCCTCACGCCCATCGCGGCGACCGGGACTTTAGCACCGCATGTTTCGGGCACCATCCGAAATTACCGACACGGAGAGGAGTTGAGCCCTATCACCAGTGACGGAAGAGAAAGGTAGGGACAAGGACACCATGACCGCGGAGAGAGTAAAAGGTATGCGGCGATGGAGGCTCGAGGGGCCAGGGTCGCTTACCCGATCATTCTATGTGGCAACCGGACAGATTAACACAAGAATGACCCTCTGACCATGATACTAGCTGACCCGGTGACATTCGTATCACCTGTAGTCGATTTTTTTTATTATCATTAAAACTCAAACTCGGTTTGACCGTTTAGCTATAATCAATTCAAATCCACCTTTCAACTTCAATTCATTAAGATCAATAGAACTGGCTATATCTAATCTGCCAATAAACTGTACTGCAGTTTGGCAGAAGTATTAAAATGTATATTTGGTATTGAAAATATATTAATAATAAATAAATAAAAAAAAAAAAAAAATATCGTTTCCGTTTTTCATTTCTTCTGGCTATTTAATCAAACTTTTTATAATTCCAATGAATTAAATGTGGTTTAATTATATACAATTTAAATACAGTCAATCAATAAATGCTTATTGATAAACTATGTTTTTTTGTTTGTTGTTGTGGTGCGTAAATGTATATTTTTTTATCCGACGCGCGAACTTCCTACATATATTTGTTCGTTTACGAATCCAGGAAACTCCAAGTTGAGTACGCAAACTTTCAACGACTGGTTCTGTTATTTGTAATTGTCTATACAATAGACAGTTACAAGGGAAATTGTAGTTGCTTAAAATCGCATGGTGGTAGGGCATTTCCTGATGCCTGCCGGCTAGCCGGTTGGCTAGCTAAAATTTGCCGTCAAATATCAATAAGTATGTTTCGGCAGTCGCACTTGAGACCCAGTTCCTTCAAAAGGTTAAGCGTGACTACCAACTTGCGCCGTATCGTCACTTAAGATCAGGTGAAATTATGGCCATAATGCTAAACCTTAAGTATAAAAAGTTAAGTATAAAAAAAAATTATTGATAGGTAGAAAAAAATATTATATTTCGATCCATATACGAGTATATATTAAAAATCGGAGATGGCTGGTTACTTCCTCGGATTCCAGCGCGGCGGGTAGTTGTTTCTTGTGAACACAGTAGTTTGTGTGTATACCTTGGTGGTCATTAAGGAAGGTGCTTTGGAGCCTTTGGAAACTACATTAACAAAGTTGGTGTAATCGGCGAACAAGGTAGGTGAACTTTCATCCCGGTTATAGTTTTGTTGTAATATTTGGCAATTCGTTTAATGAGATATCCACTTCAAACCATTTTAAAATACAGTCCACTCTAAGCAAATCAGGAATAGAGTATTTTATTCGCTGCGGGTGTGGTAGGGTTGCCGCCACAGTATTTAACTTGTAATGATTTGTCGGCTTAAATCTTACAACTGAATTTATAAGCAATTATCATCTGCGGAGAGAGTCAAAATTTTGCATACTAGTATAGTATGGATGATACTGCATGATTCATTCTATATCCAATTCTATATCTAATATGGGGATCACTGAATATGGCTAACTAGGGATTTTTTTTACTCTCTTGCTACGAGTACCAAGTAAAAGAGCTCGTTAAGGAAAATATTAAATAAGAGCATATTAATAAAATGAGGTTCGCGGTCCACTCTTCGAGGAGATGTCAAAATATACTTCTACACTGGTAAATGGTAAGATGCAACCTGGTTGTGTCTTAAGTAATATCGAACTACCCCCTGAGCAAATTCTAACTCTAATTATTTCTTTGAAGTATGATGACTCTTCTATAACATTGGATCTTTTAAACGAGGTGTGGAGAGTTATTTAGCTTATTTTATTTATTTAGGTATGTACCATACTGAACTTACCAACACGTAAATTGACGAGCTAGGATAAAAAAGCTGCCGTATCAATTTTAAAGTGTTACAACATAACAAAAATTTGGATTACTTCGGTGCTGCTCGAAGAAATGTTGCAGGAGGTTGCAGGTTGCAGGGGGTGGATACCAACTTTTTTATTTATTTTTTTAATAGTTTAAATAAAAACCTAGTTGCTGCATTTCATCTAAAGTTTTAGTATCTCGAAGGTTTTAGGGTAGCCGATTACTATTTTGTAGTTGAATCGTTCAGGTCCAATCTTACAACTGAATTTTTAAAATATGCCTTGGTTGACTTCATGTAAGAATTGTGTAATTTGGTAAGATGGGCGTCAAAACATTAGTTTTCGATCTAGCTATAGCTGTGATAGCTATAGATGGAATAGGGATAGCTATAAGTCAAGTGGACGTGTAACTTAAGCTTATAAAAAATGCAATATATGATTATGTAAAATATGATAAATAATATAAATAATGGTGACTACTGTTTATCGATTAGAATCAAAATCCAATTAGCGGTAATCGTTGTCATGCTGTTCTAAATAAATCAATTTTCATATATAATTTGATTATAATTCATTCACATATTTCTATTAGTATTAGAAAGATAAACTTCTTAGCTATTAATGGGTTCACCGTCTGGGTGCGGGGTTCATAGTGTGATAGAGTGGAAATCCCCGAGCAGTTCCCGAAACTTGTGACACAGATGTAGGTTTAAAGGGCCCTTTTCGACGCGCGTCGACACTCACCCTCACTACTCGTGTTTCTGTCTCTGCCCAGTCACATTTCTTTTTATAGGATAGTTTGAATCATAAATAATCGCATGCAATTTAACTGCATGTCGTATTACCAAGTGTTAAATTATCGCCTTGTAATTCTTCATATGTATTTAATATTAGAAATTGGTTACGTTTTGTGAATAAATTGAATTGATGTTAAGAGTATACACTGAGTTGTTTATTCCAAGGTTAGTATATCATGCGTTATGAGTCTTGATTTCCAACGTAGAAACAATACCACATCATTGCACCATTCGAAATACCATTCTTTCTATCTCTCATTAATTCTGAAAATCCTTACTTAATCCTTACTAATATTATAAATGTGAAAGTGAGTTTTCTTCCTTGTTGCGCTTTAGCGCCTAAACCGCTGAATCGGTTATGATGAATTTTGGTATAAAGACAGATGGGACCTTGAAGACGATGATAGGCTACTTTTTCTCGCTGTTGCCAACTGCCTTAAGAGGTAAAGTGGGGTAAAGAAAGGAATAAACTTTTTATTAAACTTTTATTGCATCACCCGATTTGACAAAATCAATCGATTAAAGCCGCGCGTAACAGTTAGTAATATTATCCTTACTTCCTTACTAATTTTATAAAAGCGAAAAATAGTTTGTTCGTTTTTTTGTAAAGCTTTTATGTCTACCTGGGACTCTGTAGATAGAGATAGGCTACTTTTTCTCTCAAAAAACATATACGAAGGGGAAGGATAAACTTTGTATGAAACTTTATATTGCGTCATCCAATTTGCTTTAAACTTTAGAGATTAATTGCTTATAATTTCGAATTTTGGATAAGTTTATAACTACATGAGTTGACCATAATCCTGGTATAAATAATTTATTGCATTTGAAAACAAAAAATTATGTACCGTTCAAGTACCATAATTGGTTAACAAAAACAAGATTAACGCTAGCGAAGTCACTGGTAAAATCTAGTATAGGCAATTTATATTCATGAAAATTGACACATTTATGACCTAATATTATGATCTTTTTCGACTTGATATACAATGTTATCTTTAAGGGCTTTGACAGCTTTAACGAACTTTTAGGGGCAAGTGCTGAGGGCACTCAGATCCGAGGTAACTTGTACAAGGGTGCCAAAAAGGCCAAAACTCGGCTTGAACTACTGCCAGGAAATAAACATAAATTCGCGAGTCTAACTAACCAGCGGGTCTTAACTTACTAAATTTAGTCATCTCAGCAAAGAGCTTATGAGGCAAGATATTCGAGCAGTAGAAACTGTACTGTGCCTAGTCTAGGGTTAGATATTCGATGACAGCGTGTGAGTAAAGAATGTACTGTACTAATTGGAGTTGATTGAGCTAATGGACGTCGGGTATACGCTATGTGATAAGTCAAAAAGAGAAAGAAAAACGACTGCAGGACATCCGCAAGTATGTATCAGCTGTACTCGAACTGTTTTTTTTATTACTCGATGTGTCTGACTACCCTCCTAAAAAATCTTCATATACAGTTGTAACCCATTCCATCTAATAAATAGTACATTTACACGGAATGCCTCCTATAAGAGTCTAGAACCGAAATAGTCTCGGCTTTTACTAATTTGTTTACGTAAACTTAGAACCTATAGAATACATTAATAGAAATTAAAATGCTGAAATGAATATATGAATCTTTATTTGTATAAATTGGTGTTACATAAAATGTATAGTCAATATGTGGTCGATTAATTTTAAATATAATCACAGGTATTTGTTTGGTATGATTAATTGCTTACATTTTTTAGTCTGATTTCTGATACTTTTTTTGTGAATGTGGGAAAAATTGTGTTGACATACTTTCTCTTGAAATATGCCGGGCGGGTTAGGAGAGGCATGTCTGTCTCAACGACGACCGTATATTCCCCCTTGTGGGCATTTAGTTTTCGTTGGACATTGAACACCTGGCATTATGTACGATGATGATGATGTACGAAGGTTATCAGTCAGCTTGCCCACATTCCTCATCTGAAAATCATTATAATATTGTTTTTAATTTGGTTTAATTATATATATTTGTATATATATATATATATATATATATATATATATATATATATATATATATATATATCTGAGTAATTGCTCCAAAACTTTTGTACTGTAAATGCGAAATATCTCTATAAAGTTTCTGGTATTTATTATTAAGGCGAGAACTCTTTGGAGAGTACGAAATGGAGAAACTAGTACAAATAGAAAAAATGTTGTCTACTTTAATCTGTTTTACAATTTTTTTAACATATCTCCAGAAGTAATTATTTAGAAGATACGGATACTTTTGATATTATCACCTTATGGTACTGCACAACTTTTAGTAAATCTAAGTGTATCTACTAAAACAAAATTTAATTTTACACGTATGTATGCCGATGTTAGAAATGATAAGTTTTTTTTAGCAGTAAAGGTAGATAAACCGTAACTATGCTACAAAAACTAGACGTTTTGCTACTCAGTCCTTTGCGAATATTATAAGGACAGTGTTCACAAATATAGGAAAAGAAAAATTAAAATATTGTTTTTAGGCTTAACTTATCTTAATAGGGTGGCAACTAGCCAGGCGAGCATTAGAAAAAGCCCTGCCACCATGCTATGGTTTTATCACGATTTTCCCCCCCACTGAATGCTCAAGCTCATTGCAGGAGGATTCGAACTCAAGTTCATTGACGCGGAATGTGTTCACTATACTAACTGTGCTATCAGCACTTCACATATCTAGTAATAAAATAAATTTACTCGGTCGAATTTCTGGCTTGTTCGAAACGAAGACTAGAATGGTTTTCGAACCGGTTTTCCTTTTTTGATGTTCATTAGTGTTGCCTTCAGAGAGCTTAAACTAAATGAAACTGATTTGGAACTATATGTAAAATATAAGAAAATAAACGGCACTATACTTATAATATCATCGAAATTAACTATTTGTAATAATGCAATTAACCGCTACGTACCATGAAGGGAAACTGTAAAAACAACAAAAATATGTGTTATAATAAAAAGTGCTATCGATTTGAATGAGGAGTCTTTACTACCTAATGTGACTAATACTATGTATGTATTTTTGTTATGTATGGGTGATGTTAATAACATAACATACTTTGTACGTATTGCTGGCAGAGTTTACACTCCTGTGGTATCCAATTGGCTTAATCTTAAGTATGCTGTTAGACAAAATAAATGTTTTTACATTGTTTAATATTTAAGATATTACTACTATTAACATATATATCAACATTTATGCTTCATAATTTATTACTACTACACTAGGTGACCCGATGAACTTCGTATCACCTGTAGTCGATGTTTTTTATTCTCGATAAAACTCAAACACGGTGTGACCGTTTTTTTTTTTTTTATATTTTGATTAGCTATAATCAATCCAAATCTACATTCCAACTTCAATTTGTTAACATAAATACAATTGGCTATCGATATTTGATATCATTTCCTTTTTTATTTTCTTTTAGTTATTTAATGAAACTTTTTGTAACTCCAATGAATTAAATGTAGTTTAATAATACGAAATTTAATCGGTCACTAAGACGCTAAATTTAAACGCTCATAAACGCCTTGTTAAAGACTATATTGAATAAATTGATTTGATTTGAAAGAATGTTCATGATGATCTGCCAGCTTCCCGTTGATTCCGAAACGCGACAAAACAATTTATATCATTACTAGTGTGACGATTGCGTCCGGTAGATTCCGCTTGATTTATACTTTTATCACCTTCATTATCACCAGATATCTTTCCTCAAAACGATATGGTGCGATTATCTTCATTCTCAGAATATGTGCTATTTGGAACTCACCCGGTCTCGATCACCGAAGAAACCATCAGCGCGATTAAATCTATCGCGGTCCATAAACATAAAGGAGTTCTGTAAAATTAAATGATCTGATGAATGAATGAAATGTAACTGATGAAAACACAACAATCCACAGTCAGATAAGGAATAAAATAAGAATAATGAAAAGATAAAGTTATTCCTAGTAACATTGAATATTGAACATTGGAAATAAAAAATATTATTAATAGTAAAGGAAAAGTATAAATTGATTCGATACTAAAAACTAAAATTAAACCCTCTAAAAGAAAACAAACCGAAAAAGTGCAAAATAACTAATAGAATCAAGATCTTATAATATATTTAATTGCTTGTACAATTTATATCTCATCTCAGATATTGCAGTTTCAAACCAATCAAAAATCTTTATTAAATTTAGGCCCAAATAGGCGCTTATAAAAATCACAATTACTACTGGTCTCAAGATATTCATAAAAATTCTCAATTACTCAAAGTGAAATAGAAAGGGAGTATTCGTATTTGGTCTACATGAGGCCTACAGATGAAATACACAGACGTTTAGGGTTATTTTTGTTCGTCTGTGTGTTTGTCTGTCCATGAACAAATTCGAATTTTTTCGAACTTACCTGGTCTCGATTTCCATAGAAACCATCGGCGCGGTTAAATCGATCAGGATTCATAGACATAAACGAATACTGTGAAATTAAATTATCATACTTATTTACGAATTAAAAAATGTCATTCAATGTAAAATTTTCTCACTTCTGATGCTACTATTTTTCAAGAAACTCATAAGAATACTCAAGGCAACATAAAATAAAACGATAAAAAGAGGGAGTTACTAAAAGTTTTTTATCTGACACAAATGAGGTCTACATTTGTGTTAAATGCAGTGATAAAGCTGCCATAATTGTTAGAGTTAAGTAGCAATGGATGGAACAAATCACTCAGATAATATATAGCTAATATTGACCAAAGTCATTTAAAAAAAGTTGTATCATTTCAGCCTTTTTGATATATTTATGACCTTCAATAGTGTCGTGTTCGATTTAATTTCCAAACATACACAGGAAACACGATAAACAGGAATTACAATAAAAGTACATCAACGAACTATGATTAAAATTACTTCAACGAATATTCGTGCATTAAAAGTACTTCAACGGATGTTGTTACATTATGTGACTTAGCGCTCCCCGCTATACTATAAAAAAGGCGCTACATAACGCTGGCTACGTTAAAGCTCTGCCAAGCTGTGAAAGCCCTTCCAGCTAACAGCGTATGTCCGTTCGTAAAAAAAGGTAGCTACGCTATATCGTGAGAGACTTTTGAACGAGACTGATCATTCGGAGGTAGTTATCATTTTACGAATAAGAACGTGAGTCAACAAGATGGCTTATTTCCTGAGAGTCCCCCAGTTACCCTTACATACATACGTGATACTACTTTCAATTTCGAGTACTCGATAGTTTCTGTTACTATTGCAATCTTCTGTCATCTAAAAATAAAAATCCATGCTCCTATTATCCCACGCTCAAAGAACCACTGTAATATAACACATCAGTGGGTCGATTTCATGCCAGTCTGTAAGGCTCTTGGCATATACTACTGTTTTCGAAGTACTTTGAACCAAAAGTGAATTACTCTGATGTGTTCGTTACCACGTGCGTAATGTTTGGGACATAATAGAGTAATAACTGTTATTATTTTGCTTGATTTATATTTTGTTAGCTTTTCGACTCTATATTGGGAAAATCCAAGTCTTACTGGATTATTTTGGTGTGCGTATATGTATGTCCGTTTGAGATACTTGTTCTCTTGTGAAACAATTAAACGTGATATTTCAATCAGATTTAGAGTATGTGTCGTTTCGAACTCACCCGGTCTCGATCACCGTAGAAACCATCGGCGCGGTTGAATCGATCACGATCCATAAACATAAAGGAGTTCTGTAAAATTAAATTGTCACTTTTATTTAATTAATATAATAATATATCATGTCGTCAAACATTTATTTGTCCTAGATCTAGTCTAAATAAACTTATAAAAAAATTCAAAGTCAGTTAAAGGGCAATAAAGATTGAGTTGTTCCAAGTTTCTCTAACTGGTCTATAAAACAACTGAACGCACCGACAAAGCTCTCAGAATTGTTATATTTAAGAAGCATTGGATGGAGCACCTACTTCGTAAAATACATGGGCGGGTGACATCGATGTTATTAAAAGCAAACATTGATATTATATGAACATTTGTAACTCTATTGTAGAAAGTTATTCATTATATATTACACATTTAGTATCTTTAACAGTCCCTTATTTCACTTCGTCTGTAAAACTTGTCGGGTACTCGCCTGTTTTGCTTAAAGTTGTCAACCTTTATTAGAAAAAATGCAATCCTCATAACATTACTTTGAAATTCGTCTGCGTGTCTGTATGTTTCTGAACCTAGATCCTTTTCCTCTAAACAATCAAATTGAACGATCCAGTCAAGTTTAAAACATGTATTGTTTCGAACTCACCCGGTCTCGATTACCGAAGAAACCTTCAGCTCGGTTGAATCGATCAGGATTCATGAACATATAAGAGTTCTGTGAAATTAAATTATTGCATCTGTTTACTTAATGAAGGATTCAGTTTCTTTTATAATAATTTAAAAAAGAAAAAGATTTTAATAAATCCCGGTAGTCAATTTCTCATATAACATATTTGAACGGTGCTACAGAAGTAGTTCTATATTATATACTAAAAGTAAATAAATTTACTAACCGATCATTAAAATCTAAACCGGGCATTAATTCACTTAAGTATTTCTCTATATAATAATAATAATTAGTCTATTTGACAAGTTGAAAGTGGCCTAAAATAGAGATACTACTCTTAAAATTATGTGTGATAGTTCGTTGGATCCGGAATGACCCCGAGAAAAATGCGCCAAAAGCGTGTATTAGCACGTAAAAAATTTGCAAAACTTATGAACAATGAAAGATGAATAAAAAAAGGCATTACATTTTTGCGCCAATATTTCAGGGAGGTACTAACAAAGAACGGATACAAAGTGAGTAGACGGCAAGATAAACGTCTGCCCAGGAAAAAGTGTCCCGAGGTAAACAGACAGCCAGCATTTTTGACTTACGTCAGGGAGTAACGGTTAAAAGTGGTACAGCATTAAAGAAATACTCCATCAAGACTGCATATGCTCCATTCAATAAAGTCCAGAATAAATTACGCACACAAAAGGACACAATACCGTACCAGACTCCAGGTGTTTACAAAATTGACTGCAGCTGTAGTGCTGCATATATTGGCCAAACAAAACGCACAATCGTAGAAACGGTTAAGGAGCACATACGGCAGTCAAAAATCGACATACACATAAGTCGGCCATAGCAGAACACCTGCTAGAAGAGGGTCCTAATCATCGGATAGAATTACATGAGCCAAAAGTCCTATCCACAGATCGTTTCTAGTATTCTAGGATTGTTAGGGAAGCGATCAAAATTAAAAAGTACAAAACTTTTAATCGGGATGATGGACTAAAATTATTTACGGCGTGGAATCCAGTGATAGGACGACTCAAGCCTCGGGAGTGATCGATGCATTTATCGTCAGATATAATGGATGCCAATAACATTGGTTTTCAAATTATTTATGAAATAGCTGTTGGTCAAGCGGATATATAGCTCAATCGTATAATAAATTAAAATGTTATAAAACGGTATTTATATTACAAGGTGGTGGTCATCAATATAAATGAAAATAAATTAGCAGCCATTGTCTTCGAGCTGTTCTGAATAAATAACATTTAACGTATGTGTTGTTATAATTATTTACATATACCTAGGGAGTATAAGAGACATGAACTTCTTAGCTATTCATAGATTCACCGTGCGGGTAACAGGTCCATCATATGGCAGTGAGAGTACCTCCGAGCAGTTCCTGAGACTTGTGACACGAATGTAGGTTTAAAGGTACCATTTTTCAACGCGCGGCAACACTCACCTTCACTACTCGTGTTTATGTCTCTGTCCAGCCAAATTGGGTAGGAGCCTGCTAAGATTGCTTTAGAGCCCTCCATTAGGCTAAGCGTGTAGCATCTTGGACTTCATCGTTACTTATCACACATCAAGTATGATTGTGGTAATAACGCTAAACCTTAACCATAAACAGAGACACGTTATAATATAGAACTTCTTGTAGTTCTAGTTAGGCCGAGATCTGATAGAAAGAAAAACAAAAAAGATAAATAATGTATTATAATTGGAGTAATAATTTATATTTACCTGTCGATAACCAAGTACCGCTGCGAAGCAGACTGAGAACAATATTATAATCTTCATGTTTGTAAGTTGTAGGTTTATTATGAATAATTCATACTTCACATGTCTTTTTATAGGAAAACTTGGACCATTAATAATCGCGTGCAATTATAACTACTTATCTAATTATAAAGTGGTAAATTAAAATTAAATTATCGTATTGTAACTCTTAATATCTACTTAATATTAGTAATTGGTTAGGCTTTGTGAATAAATTGATTTATATTAACGGTAAATAATTAATTTTTCGCTCCGGGTTTCCATCTGATGCGTTATGAGTTTTAATTTCCAACGCGGAATAATAGTTTTTCTTACTATGTATATATTACATTTCTTTTTATAATATTACATTTCGCATATACTGTGCAATAGGGTTAGAAATAAAAAAAATATCTAATTTAATTTTTTTTATCCATGTGTTTTTTATTTCTCCTTTTTACATAAAGCCAACTTTTATGTATTCCTTTTATACAGTTGATAAAAATAAAACCTGTGTAGTAAATAAACTTTCAATATGGCAATATAGTCGAGCTTTTGCTTTATGTTAATATTATGTTCTAGGTTACAAATCGTTATATATATTGTAACATTAAAAGCAAATAAAACATATATGGCATGGATGGTAATAGCGATTATTGTGAATGAATATTCGAAAATGAATGGCATGGCGGTAGAGCTTTCTCTAATGCCAGCCTGGCTAGCTACCACTCTCAAGTTGAAAATATGCCTCCAAAAACCTATAGGTGTGTTCCGGAAGTTGCACTTAAGAGCCAGTGCCTGCACCGAGTTTACCGTCTCCAGCATTTTGGGACACTTTGTTTTATAACGTATAATGGTTTCATCATGACGTTTTCACTGCACACTCGGGCTCATTGCAGGGATACGAACTCGCGTCCACTGATGCGGCGTCTGTAGACACTACCAACTAAGCTATCATTTTACTTTATTTTATTTTACTTTATCATTATTAGCTTTCTACAGCATTAGAAAAAGTCCTATCACCATGATTCCCTACACTGCAAGTTCAAGCTTATTGCAGGGATTAGACTGACGGGGCCTCCTTACACACTACCAAAAGAGACATCATCGTTTCGTATCTTTTATTAACTAAAAAATCAGCATGAATCGAATTAAACAAAAAAGCAGATGTAAACTTGAGCAGAGTGTTCGTTCGCTTATAAATTCAAAATTGGAACCCCGGCGCAAAATCGGAGCTTGAGGTCGCGTCGGGGGAACGATCGCTCGTTGCCTAGCGACCGTCTCTCCGCGATCGACACAGAGCACTCTACGTGACAGATAATCTGACTGACAGCCGGCGATTTGATTTGAATTTAGAACGAGCTTGAAGCGTAACACAGTATTGGACAATTAATTACAATCGTTCGATGATTCGCCGAGTAATTATTCGTATAGGTATGTTTGTGGGTATGTGGTCACGCCATTTTCATTTGAGTAGCTTGATTTTACTGTTTCCATACTTCGATTAGTCATGCTAAGATAAAGATTATTAAGGTGTTAATTTATACACCGTTACCTAATTGTGATAACACACCGTTTGTTCTTTTAATAGGTTTTTTATCGTCGTTCAGATGACATAATATTTACGAGTATATATATAACAAACTAGGTGGTGCCTTCAGCTTGGTTTGTGTTTCGCAATAACCTCGCGTTATCGCAAATTTCGTTATACTGGTATGTATATATTCATCCTATCTATCCTATAAATGTTAAACATAGTCATGAAAACATAACGGTGGTAGTGAATTTTCTATTGTTTGTCTGGCTCGCTATCACTTCAAACAAAGTTTTAAATCTATGCACAAATAATCATACATGTATGATGGTCGCTGGTCGCTAATCAGTCGGGCAATTACTCTACTATTAAGCTGTGACGGATAAGGGATTACATGGTTAACTGTCATGACCAAAACCAAAGCTAGGACCAACAATTATTACTCGGCAGGGTGCATCGCGTGCAGGTGAGGTTGGCTTTGTTAACTCAGATGGTATTCAATACTTCTTACACTCCAAGTGTGATTTTTATTTGTTAAGTTTTAGCATTATGACCATAATCGCACCTGATCTTAAATGACGATACGGTCCAAATTGGTGTACACGCTAAACCTGTCGAGAGACCTGCTCTCAAGTGCAATTACCGAAACATACCTATTCCAAGCAGATTTTCAACTTGAGGGTGATTGCTAGCGAGAGGGCATTAAAAAAAGCCCTACCGCCGTGTTATGGTGTCCTCCCGATGTTTTCTTTCACCAAGCTCGTAGTAGGTGGATTCGAACTTACATTCCTTGACGCGGAGTCCGTGCACACTACCACTGAGTTATCATCATATGAAAATAAAAAAATGTAGCTATACATTAAATCTGTAACCAATTAAATAGAAAAACGCATGTCTCTTTGACATCCGTACACCGAACACTTGATCTACCTATATCCATACTAATATTATAAATGTGAATGTGAGTTTGTTTGTTTGTTACACTTTCACGCATAAACCGCTGAACCAATTATGATGAATTTTGGTGTAGAGATAGAAGGGAACTTGCAGACTGTCATAGGCTACTTTGGCTAGCGAACACCTTATTGATAGTGGCGTAAAGAGAGTGATAAACTTTGTACGATATTTTTGATTGCGTCAATCGATTTGTTTGAAAAAAATCAAAATTAACGCAAGCGAAGCTGCACGTAAAATCTAATAGTGACATAAATAGTAATTTAAATTTATATTTCGCGGTTCACATTACTCTGCATTTTCGCCAGACATCACGTCGCCAACGCGTGAATACGCTCCCCGGGCAACCCCGTACCGCGATACTGGTATTGACTCACGACTGCGATAGTATCCATTGCAAATTAGAACCAACGATGGTTTATTATGAACAGATGGGCTTAATGTACGAATTGGTCGATATTCGACAGTATCTGTTCTGTGATAATTATATAATAAAAAAATATTCCATTACTTTCTGTATAAATTACTTTTAATGCATCGCAAACGATAGTCAGCACAGTGCAATCTAAAATCAAAGATCACCGACAGATAGTAATTTAACGACAGTCATCGCTGTCATGTAAGTCTGTGAGTCTCCCAATAGTTCACATGTGCTAAATGTAGCTAAATGAGTGTCCTACAAAACGTTTAACCAAAGGAGATTCTCTAAATTCAGTCGGGAACAAAATCGTACAAAACACCAGTTCTTCTGGGGATGTGATATGCCTTCGCATACTAACACTGTACCAAACTAAACGATCATTGTGCTACCCCATCCGACCTTTAAGTTTTTATCAATCTAGTTCGCTCAATTATTTTAACTAATTATTTTATATACAGTTTACCTTACGCTGGGCCAGTATATTACTATAAAAAAATATCTTAAATAAAAAAACCTATATATACCTATAACCTATATATATATACATATATATATAATTAAAGCTTTCATATTTGATCTTTACCTTGTAAGAAAATTTGTATTGATGGTTATGAAATTGATATATTAATTTATTAGTGACAAACCCGAATAGTTTAAGAGTATTAACAGAAATGTGGTATCGATTTTCATTCCGCTGTTTGTAGATTATAAAATGTAACAGTTGCAAGTCGTAATACGATATAAGAATATCATTATACATCGTAGTAAAGTCTAGTATTGTAAACTAAAGAAAATGTGCGACTGTCTTGTGAATTGGTAGCAATTCTGAAAAAGTTTAGGTTTGGAACCTTTGGCAAGTAACGGTGAAATTCGGGTCAAAGGGAAGATTTTCGTGGCTCCTACTAGTTGCTCCAGTCATGTCCCACATAGTCCTCTCGGAGACCAGCGCAGAAGGATGATCTAGAAATGGGTTTTTTAATGGAATGGGGGGAAACGAGCAATCTTGTCACCTGATGGTAAGTGATCCCGCCTCCCATGGATACTCACAATGGGTATGACCATAATAAAAAAAATCAATAAATATTAAATTACTCTATCTTATGACAATGATTTTAACTTCATATATCTATCAATTTTAGTATACTCATATACTATATACATACATAACATCTATAGCCATCTTATTTCCTTTTTGTGCTCTATGAAGTTCCACTTCAGAAATCTTGTTGTTAGATGTTAAGTGATAATGTTGCCCAAGATGATGAACAATTAAGCCTAGTGGTGGGGCTAGCTCTTATATACGACTGCTGGAGCACATCTATATGTATTTGATAGCAGATTTTCAACTTGACGGAGGTAGCTAGTGAGGCAGACATTAGAAAACCATGCGCAATTTTATATTACTCGTATATATTTATATTTTAGAAGTACCTTTGCTTGCGAGGTAAATCAAAAATCAAGTTTCAAAGTCTTGGTGACACTACATAAGTTAAGGTGTGAAAACCTAACAAAGTCACAACTACATCTATAACATTAGTATCTCTACAAAGTATAGAATTACTATATTATTCGTATCTCTGGTACAAAGCAGTAATGCTTGCTCTCTTATTGCGCATCTGAATAACCTAATTGGCATCAGAAGTAAGACCTTTTCGATCGATAGAACACGAAATGTAAATTGACATCGAAGGTAAAAATAATATAAACACAGATGGATTACCTTGGTAGGGGGGACAGAGTGCTACAATAATTTTATTTTCCCGCCGATGGGAAATTTCATCGTAATGTATGTGCCTTGTGTACCACGCTTAAATATACAGGTTTTAAATTCTCAAACGATTTACTACATGTTTTTTATAGGCGCGTTGCTATTATTAAAAAAAAAACGTTCTGAAATACTTTCGATTTACATTTGTGTTTAATGTCGTCTTTTTATTACAACAGAAAGTTGTGGAAAACTGTATTGCAATGGTAGAATACTTAGCAGAAAAAATGCATGGGATTAACATATTGTTATTATTTTTAAGTTCTGTATTCACGTGTTAAAAAGAGCGATTGCTGGAGAGTTTCTTTCGCAGTTTACGAAACACTCGCTTACATAAAGGGTAATTAATGTATGGGAGAACATTCTTAGCATTAAATCTACCTCATATTATATCAAAATGAAATCCAGGGATTTTATTAATACGTGTGAAAACAAACATCCATGTTGTGATTAAAATGTATGTGAATTTTAAAGTTTTTTTAACGGGATTCAATGTTGAGATATGTCTTCGATTTAATATTTAGAATGTTATTTTCATACATTTATCCATTCATTTCTGAAGGTATGCTTATCTGTTGAGGTACTTCAAGTTGAGGAATAAATTGTTAAATCGTATTTTGGCTACTAAGATACAGGCTCTGCCTAGTCTGGGAGCCGTTGTGAATGAAGGGAAAAGTAAGTGCAAGTGTAAAGATTAAATAAAATTTACATAAACGATTGTAGGGAAGTCAAATCTACAAGGTCTTTAAAGAGAAAAGGTTATATATCACTTTGTTATCAACTAAGCTGTCTAAAAGAAGTCGATTAATTGAATTGAATAGTCGATTTATAATACTAATGCTTGTCAAGAAATATACAGAAGAGACAAAGGTTTATTTAAATGTATAAATAAGGTTCAAAGATTAAACATTTCATATTTAGCGTTGATGTGATCCGAGATAATATTACGCTAATCCTAATGCCGAAACTGGCTTTTAGGGCAGTTTTCGAACCTGAATCTTTGATTTAATTTATTTTTATAATAATTAACACTAGCAAATTTATATACCGACACATCAAATATTTTTAAGCTACAAATGGGGTACAAGCTGGATGCATTGGCCTTTCCTAGTCTGCCACAGCATGCAATATGTGCTAGACAGGTAATGTTTACAAATTTTCTCTGTCTGTTTGTTCCAGCTAATCTCCGAAGTCATGGGAAGGATTTAGATGCGACTTTTTGTGATAAATAATTGATGCTATAGATAATTTACCTACATTTCTTTCAAACCACGAAAATAAAACTGCGGACACAACTAGTTATTAAATATTCGGCGACAAAATAATGTAAGACTATGTTTATAGTTCGTTCATTTATAGTATGTGAGAGTGGAGCCGAGACAGCTTCTATCTAGTCTTTAATTGACTTGTCTCAAATTACACAAAAAAAAAAACACGTTTAAAAATGGGTAATCATTGTAATTTATATTTTTCACTTTTTTTTTAAATAGTTTATAGGTTTAGCGTTGTGATCATAATCTCACCTGATCTTAAGTGACGATACGGCGGAAGTTGGCGCACACGCTAAACCTGTGGAGGGACTGGCTCCCAAGTGCAACTGCCAGATCAAAAATATTAAAAAAAAGCTCAACAAACATACTACATTATATAACAAATTAATACTTAAAATATATAAAATACCCCTCTATATGTAATAGCTTCCGATTTAAAATAAAAATAATGAGTTTTTTATATAGTTAAGGTTTAGCGTTATAGCTATAATCTCATCTGATCTTAAGTGACTATACGGCCCAAGTTCGTAGACACACTAAATCTGTGGAGGGACTGACTCTTAACTGCAACTGCCGGATCAAAAATATTGGTATTTGGCGGTAGATTTTCAACTTGAGGGTGATAACAATCCGGGTGGGCATTAGAAAAAGCCCTACCACCATGTATGGTTTCCTCACAATGTCTTCCTTCACCGAAAACTCAAGCTCATTGTAGGTGGTTGAATTCAAACTCACGTCCCTTGGCGCGAGGTCGTACACACTACCACTGAGCTATCATCGCTTAATAAGAATAAGCATGTTTCAAAGGTCGCATAAAATGTAACTTCCTATAAAATAAGTCGACCGCTAGTTAATATTTCATCCAAATTCGAGTACTTTCTGTGGTAGCCTTATTATGACTTCTCGGTTTTACGGAAAATTATTTCCGTTGAATAATTTTACCATTTTTTATCTACTGCGTACTTGGAAATCCTTTTGATATTTTTGTTTTTTCAGAAATAGGTGCTGTGTTTTTTTTTATTACTCCTACCTTCGTTGGCAATTTAGCCAATGACAAGATAGTTGTAAAATGGTGCTGAATTTCTTAAAAACCTAAAAATTACTTATTCAAGTATCCTTACTAATATTATAAAGGGAAGTGTGTATTTGCTGGTAAGTTACGCATGTTTTAACTGCACAAAAGACTATCATAATTTTTTTCATACATTTTGTAAGGGGTAGAAAAAGGACATGGGTTACTTTGTATTTAGAAAAACGTACAATTGCAGTGGAACCGAAAACGATACTTTTAGATTGGTAAAATCTACAGTAACCCGAACGAAGCCGTAGGCGAAACTGGCTTATTTGATTCAGTTCTTTACAACAACCAGAAAATGACACGTAAAATGCCGGTAAAATATAACATTAGTATTTGCTTGTGACTTCGCTCGCATAAAAAATATTTTAATTTTGTATTGTGAATTTTGTCCGAAATATATCTTTATATAAATACAAGCTTTTACCCGCGGCTTCGCTCGCGTTAATATTGATTTTGTGACATGATAAAAGTTTCATACCGAGTTTATCCCTCTGTTTACCGTTAAGTTATAAGTTTTTTGCGACCAAAAGTAGCCTATCACTGTCTTCAGGGTCTTATCTATCGCGATATCAAAATTCATCATATTCCATTCAGCGATTTAGGCGTGAAAGCGTGACAAACAAACAAACTCACCTTCTCATTTCTAATATTAGTAAGGATAAGGATCTGATAACGCCGGTCCATTCGTTTTGGGGTCTATAAGGATTATATATTCACATATAATCAATGTGTTGTTACATGCAGCGAACTACTATGAACCGCGAATTCAATATATACATGAATTGAAAATAAATCACAAAATGCCAGATCTGAATCACTGCAGAATCTGTTGAGATTAATTTGAACGACATAATTACGTTTATCATTATATGCAACATCCGTTATACAACATATCGTGTGATGAATTCATGGTTTCATTCACAAAGCTGATTACAATCCTATCTTTGAATTAAGCCGTTTGTGACAGGCGGAGTTATTTATACAACACAAATTCAAACGTATAACTCTATAGTTGAATGGGTAATTTGCATTCATACTAGTACCAATAATGGTTATTGTAAAGATGATATTGAAAAACATCGCCATTAATCTATTGTTTGATGGAACAGCATTTTAATTCTGGTTTGGTTAGCTACCCTTTATTTGCGTAGAAAAATATTTCCGAGGTATTGTTTTGGTATTTATTTTGAGAGTGTTAGAGGGTAAGGGTCATCTGTCCTAACCAATGACACAATACAAAATTAATATAGAATTGCTACAACCCTGTGGTAAGGTCTGATAGGTCCTCATTCTGACAGAGATCGTTTTTTTTTATATACTTAAGGTTTAGCGTTATGGCCATAATCTCTCCTGATCTTAAGTGATGATATGGCCCAAGTTGGTAGATACGCAAAACTTGTGGAGGAACTGGCTCTCAAGTGCAGCTGCCGTAACACACCTATTGGTTTTTGGCGGCAGGTTTACAACTTGAGGGTGGTAGCTACCCAGGCGGGCATTAGAAAAAGCCCTACCACCATGCTATTGTTTCCTCACGATGTTTTCCTTCACCGAAAGCTCAAGTTCATTGTAGGTGCTTGGATTCGAACTCACGTCCCTTGACGCAAAGTCGTACACACTGCCACTGAGCTACCATCGCTTTAAAAAGTTCGTCCAGTGCAAGATTTCTATTTCGCTGTATACTGGTTCAGTGCAATGAAAAACTATTTCCTCAGGAGTAAAAGACTCCTTAATCGAACTGGTTAACACAAAACTACCTTCTTCGCTTGATTTTTAAAGAGGTTTCTTTTTCCTTCGTTCATGACTTCTAAGCAAGATTCTCCCAATTCTTAATCCTTAAGGAGGTTGTCTTCTTACGCGACCCCCGACGTCTATACGAGGTTTTCTTTCTTAGCAATTTTTAAAGTGGTTCTTTGTTGTGTGTTATGGGAATCCTTAAGCAGGTTATTCGTATCCCAACCCAAAAAACAGATAATTACTGTAATTAATGTAGTCGGTCAGGGTATCAGATACTCCTCAGAATAGCTGACGTTGTCGGGATTGCACCTTTTGCAGGTTCTGCCATTTTCTTGCTTTGCTCTCTATACTTTGCTATACCACACCATAGTCTTGCTATACCATAAGTTCAATCAGCTGTAAATAATGGTATATACTCTTAAGAGCTAATCGTTCCAGGTGTAGTCTGTAAAACTTTTACTTCGTTTTTATTTCAAACTAGCTGACTCGGTGAACTTCGTATCACCTATATTCGTTGTTCTGTAGCCTGTTGTCCTGAAAATAACGAACAAAATAAAAAAATAATTATCCAATTTGGTACAGTCGTTCGGAAGATAGGCGCGTACATACATTTTGGCGATTCATTTTTGTATAGATAGATTACGTGATATTTTTTGTAGACTATTTTGGTTTTGTTCAAATCGCTGTGACAGTTGGCTTAGCAATAGAAACATGTCAGTTGATTTGGGTGCAGCATTTAATACGATTGATATATATGGGATTAAAAATTTCTCAATACGAGAGTACTATGCAATAACCAATGCAATGTATAAATCATTCATTTTTACTTTATTTAATTCTTACACTTATTAGTCTCTTCTTATTTTTGCAAGCATATATTATAAAAATAATATTAGAATGCAAGTGAAATTAAAATGATGCGAACCAAGAGTCAGCAGTATGGTAAAATGAAACCGTTTTGTCACTCGTTCCTTCCTTTATATTTCTTGTCACTAAGACGGTCATCTTAAAAGTGGTCACTTTTTAATAACCAACGAAAGTTACATTTTTCACGAAAATGTGTATAACAGGCATACTTTTCACCAAGCTAATTATATTTTCCACTTCACGGATTTACTTAGTGGTAATATTATTTTATTGAAAATGTAGTTTTTTTTTTTTTTTTTTCGACCTGACTTACGCTGTTAGCCCCAAGGGCTTTGACAGCTTCACCGGACTTTTGGGGGCGAGTGCTGAGGGCACTCAGCCCCGAGGCAGCAGGCACAAGGGTGCCAGGACGGCCGAACCTCGGCTAGGACTGCTGCCGGTAAATGAAAAAGATTCATGATCCTGACTAACCAACAGGTTTTTTATTACTAAATTAGTGATACTAACTACGACCTTATCAGGTAAGCAGCTCAAGGGCCGCGAGGGTAGTCCCTTACAGAAGCGTGTACTTAACGTGTGAGTGTGCACGAATGGTATGCGGTGTGTCGATGTAATCTCAGTGATGTAGAGTGTCACTGTATCGCGCGAGCAGTCACTCGAGGGCTCCTGTCCGGAGGATCGAACCTAGGCTCAGGCGTCTGCGGAAGGAGGCCGCGGCGGGTGTGCGGGAGCGAAATTATCCGCTCGGCCTCGGCGGCGAGGACGGCGGTTACGCGGACGTGTGCGCGGACACGTGCGATTGGTGGAGACGGCAGGGAGAAGCGCGTTTAATCTCGTTATTTTATCGACGGCGTCGGAGAAGCAGTTACGTGGCCGGCGAGCAAAGCCTTTGGCATGCGGATTGGAAGTGTAGCTAACTGCGTGTACTATTTTGGGGTTAGGATGAAGTTCGGCATTTGCAAAAAATTTCTTTGTAATGTCTTTAATATATGCATACATGGACGGAAGGTCCATGTCTCTATGGAGATCTACATTACGGACGGAAAACGGGGCTTGGACGGCTATGCGCATGAATCTATTTTGCAATACTTGTAGTTTGCGAAGGGTGGTGCGTGAAGCGTGAGCGAATACGGGGCAACTGTAAGTAAGTATGGGACGGATACTATGTATACTTTGTATATTGTGAGCTTATGTCTGAGTGCCATTTTGCTCTTAGAGGAGGTGAGATTGCGTAGCAGAACCATAGCCGTGGAGGCTTTTTTTTGAACGTAATCTATATGTTTGTTGAAGGTTAGGCGCCTATCTAAAACTACACCAAGAGAAAATGTAGTGTTATATATGAATATATGTACTAGGGATGGACATCTGAGATTTATAACGTGAAAAATCCGTTTTTACGGAATTAAAATCGATTTTTTTGTTGATTCACCACACTGAATCGATCTAGCGAATGAATATTTATTGCTTAAAAATCAAGATTCGATTCTTATCTTATTTACAATTATTTGAATATTTTTCAAATAATTTCAAAACTGTTTTACGTAAACAATAAATTTGTTAAATGAATGTGTTCTTGAAATGCCTGATACTTGGTTATACTTGTAAACAAAACTTTAATTAGTATAAGAATGATAAAATATCAAATATTGTGGTGTTCTATCTATTTTCTATGATTGGTTTTAGTGAATCGATGTTTTGGATCTCGATTCTAATCAATCCAAGATCTTTTTCGGAAAAAATCACCATTGTTAATATGTACTCATAAATGTATCTGTCGTAACGAGCGGCAACATATTATTTATCAAACAGTGTAAAATTATCCGTGCAGCCTTTCACTTGTCTCATCCTTGATTTAACACATGGAAATGCATTTACGCTCCATCCTGGAGAGCATGAGGTTTATGTAGGACTCGCCCGACGCTAACAGCTGATTATACCTACATAAACTCCATGGCCAACTGTCGCTTTGCTGGAGCAGTACGGGTTCGAACTAATAATCAACTCATCGTACTTGCGCCAGCATGTTGAGCTATCCCCTCAGACACGACTACTTACTGTACTTGATTTTAAGCTTGATAGCTCCGTGGTAGTGTATACGACTTCGCGTCAAGGGACGTGAGTTTGAATCCAAGCACCTACATTGAGCTTGAGCTTTCGGTGAAGGAAAACATCGTGATGAAACCGTAGCATGGTGGTAGGACTTTTTCTAATGCCCGCCTGGCTAGCTACCACCCTCAAGTTGTAAACCTGCTGCCAAATACCAATAGGTGTGTTCCGGCAGCTACACTTTAGAGCCAGTTCCTCCAAAGGTTTATCGTGTCTACCAACTTAGGCCGTATCGTCACTTAAGATCAGGTGATATTATGGCCATAACGCTAAACCTTAAGTATAAAAAAAAGTTAACGAGTTTATAATAGTCTATTGGGTGTCATTGATATTATAGCGGACTTTAAACCTCTCTCCGACAGTATATAAGTACATACACGGACAGAACATGTAACTCGGCTACGCTAATGCGTGTACTGTAACAATCATCACTTCACCCAAGGATCACGTTTTAAAGTTTTAAACGTAATAAGCATAAGAAACAAAGAAAAGGAATATTATATTTTACATTTACTATTTTTTTAATTATTTATTTTATATATCTCTTACAGTACATTTAACAAAATCAAATTAATTACATTTAAGAGTTATGAGGTGACAGTTAGGAAGAAATAATCATCAAATAAAAAAAAATTGCATGTGTATTCTATTTGTCCAATCAAAGCCACGTTTTGTGAGTTTGTATGTATGTGTATGCGTCTGTACGCTCTAAAAAGGCGGTTATAAACGTCAAAACTATAACCGGTTTGGAAAGTAAAACAGTCATCGAGAAGATTGTATGGTGGTAGAGCTTTTTTTAATGCCAGCCAAGCTCGCTGCCACCCTCAAGTTGAAAATCTGCCATCAAATACCAATAGATGGGTTCCATCATTGGTACTTAAGAGCCAGATCCTCCTATTAAGACTGGCAACACACCCGTGATTCCCCTAGTGTTGTGGGTGTCCATTAGCGGCGGTGATCACTTACCATTAGGTGATACGCTAGCTCGTTTGCCCCCTATTCCATAAAAAAGAACCGGCAAGGAACTCGATCTGCATGTTTATATCTTTTTTAGGTACATTTTATACATTATTATTTAATGTTATATATATGTATCTGCCGAAAAAATGCTTATGGCCAAATATAATTTCGTAGACGCCGAATAAAAATATTACAGCGTACCAACCTACTTACGTCGATGAAAAGGGTGAAATCATGAAAATGTAATTCATTCAGGACGTCCGTTATTATATATACGGAGAGTTGGAACAATTCTTGTTCTATCTCTGGATCAACCCTCATCTATCTCGACTGGAGAGTTCAGTCGACACCCGATCGCCGGCGAACTAGCGCGCGTATTCTCCTGTAAAATTTCTCGAAGGTTTCCACACTTAATTTTTCAACATTTACTGTGATTTTTATCATTTACTTAATATACATTTTGTGACAGTGTATTTGTTCGGATTGTACCACGTCAACACTGAAAGTACTTGGTAAGTTTGTATGTTACTTTTTTTGTCTACATTTTTTTAATCAAAGTCGATAGATGAGGTCGTGTACTTGTTGGTAATAGAACAGTTGTACTGTTTTTAGTTTCGGTTGGAATATTTTTCAAAGCAAGACGACTTTGTGAGATAGTCGTATGGAATATTGTATGAATAGCGTACATTATGTTCCCTACAAGAAAACGAACCCCGCGTTTGCGATCAACAAGCGAATGGCAGTAATGGTAGAATTTATATAAACCCATTGGCTGTATGTATAATGAATAAGTACCTGAATAACTGAACGTCAAACACCGAGTATTTTTCAAACTATGTTTATTATAAAAATTTACACGTAGATACGAAACACATTCTGATTAAACATCCACCGTTTGACGTCGCAAATGATTATTAAAAAAAAAACACTACTTTTATTACTATATTATATGCAATATATACAAGATTACAATATATTATACAATATATTATTAGGTATACATATATACAAGAATTGATTACTTAATAGTATTACATTACATATATTGAAAATCATTTTTTTTCCTATAACAGCACATCAAAGTGATGACATTTACCTGATGGTAAATACTGCATAAAGTTAAAGCAACAGTGACCATTAAAAAATCAGCAATCCTTCAACAGTCACCAACGTCATGCCGGTCCTTTAGCCTTACTATACTATAGATATACACTCTGTTATTGCAAAATATATAAAACCACAAGAATCTCATTGTAATATGTTTATGAATGAATACTTTATTCTACTTTAAATATGTACAATGGGGAGCTGAATGCCTTATGGCATTTTCTTCCAGCTAACCAGCAGAATGTAGTAAGAAATAATTACTATCATTTTAGGTAGTGAAAATAAAATAATTCGTTAAATAAGTGTATAATTAATATACTAACATTATACAAATAATTTATAACGAAAAGCATATAAAATAAGCAATATGTAGTCAAAATAAATAAACCAAATATATAAACATACATGTTTATATATAAGGATATAAGGGTATGTATAAGGGTTTTGACCTTTTAGAGTATATAGATCTCTGCTGTCCCGTTCGATTATTTGATTGTATTACCGTTTGCCTGGTTTGAAATTCAAAAGAAAAATCTAGGAGATGTCCTTTTTAGTAGAACAACCACCTTTTTATTACATACTAGCTTTTACATACGGCTTCACTGGCGGTAATATTAATTTTGTCACACAAATCGGATGACAAAGTAGAAAATTTCATACAAAATTTATCCCTTTCTTTACTCCATTTCCAATATTTTTTTTCAAAGAAATAGTAGCCTATCACTCTCTCCACGTTCCCCTTTATTTTTAAACCAAAATTCATCATAATCGATTCAGTGGTTTAGGCGTGATAGCGTAACAAACAAACAAACTCACTTACACTCACACTTTTTTAGTAAAGAGAAAGATTATTTATCTACAAATGATGTCAGCCCATTACAAAGATTATATTAAAACCTAGCCAGCCATGTAGGCGTTATCATGCTATTGCCTGAAGTTAATAGCTTGATCTCATCCAACCTATTGCGTTCAGTCACGTACGGTTTTTTTTTAAATACGGTCACGGTTTTTTTTAAAGAGAATGCTATTTAACAGTTATACATTTAAAAACATGCTTTTTTATGTACACAGATAGAAATTGAATTCTAGCCTTTATTTTTAGTCATGCCAGTGCTATGGAAAAACAGGAATTTTATTAAAATACATCAAGGTTTTTTTTTAATACAAACATTTATAATTTTCCTACACCAAAATAAATTCTCTGTTGTTTTATTAGATAAAAAGTATTCCATAGCATAAACTGATGCAAAATATTAGCTATTACATAATGAATTTTCATCTAAAGCTGCCCAGTAGTTTCAGAACGATACGCTAAGGGGCAGATAGCCAAAAATAAAAATATGTATTACGTTTTTTCAGTATATAGTAATAACAAATTGCATTCTATTATAATTTTAAAAAATAGTTTATGTACAAAAGTTTTATTCAATGTATAAATAGTTGTAGATAAATAATATTAATTTTATTGCGACACTAACGTTCACGACTTCGGTTTATCCCGTTTCCCTTGTATGCGGGCGTTACAATTATTATCAAGTAGAATGGATTATGGCTTTGTCTTTACAGATGGGTCGTTTTAGTTTGAATTGATGATAGCTCATCTGGTAGTGTGTACGGACGCTGCGTCAAGGGATGTGAATTTGAATCCACCTATAATTAGATTGAGCTTTCGGTGAAGGAAAATATTGTGATGAAACCATAGCACGGTGGGGCTTTTTGTAATGCCCGCCCAGCTAGCAACCATTTTTAAGTTGAAAGACTGCCGCCAAATACCAATAGGTGTGTTCCTCCACAGGTTTAGCGTGTCTACCTACTTGGGCCGTATCATCACTTAAGATCAGGTGAGATTATGGCCATAATGCTAAAAACCTTAACTATAAAAAAATGGTTTTAGGTTAATTAACATCACGCTACCATCAATAGGGTACAAGGCTGTTTTGAATAAAGTTCCGTAAACGGAATAACATTTTTAGTTATTTTTAGTTTCACACGAACGAAGACGCATGCAGAGCGAGTAACATAATAAAATGATTTTTGGATTACATTCGTCCCAAAAAAATATAGTTGAGATTATGTGAATATAGGACACTAATATTTGGAAGTAAAATGATGTCTGGCGTCATACTGTCTAGCCGGGCGTGTCTATCTACCTAGGTGGGGTACGGTAACTTTGTAAACAACTTTCTCAATCGAACTTAGGTTTATTATGTAGTTGCGCCTACAGCGTCGTTTGCCTGAACTACAAGTGTTTCAGATACAGTATTCTATAAAAACCTATCTTGTTTAATTGGATACTGTCTTTATAACTTGACTATCTGAACTATAAAACAGTTGCCCTTTTTTGTAACTATTTTAATACAGCTTTGCTTCGATTGATGATAGCCTGATTTTAAATAGATAAAACCTTGCTAAATAATTACTTTATCAAATACAAAAAAAAAAAAAAAAATACGCCTGGTAGTTCTTATAATCAGCGCATTTAAACTAACAAACATTTTTTTCCGTTTCTACTATTAATAAAGATATTAAACTTGTTAGTTAAATTAAACAATTAGCCAGATAGTACACCTATCATTTAATAAATAATTATGTAAATCATATTAATAGTTATGTAACGAAATAGGAGACCTGAGTTTTTAGATTTCTAAAAATACGTGAAGTGAAAATGTCCGCTTTTTACATATTGCGTACAGCGTATTTTCTTTAGAAAGATAACAAATAACTATATTACGTTTAACAAATAAATTAAGTTCAATGGTATATTAATAGTTTACTTTCATAGTGCAAATGTTTGTCGCATAACCAGTCATACAGAGTCGGGTTTATCTTGAAAGAATTTTAAAATGTTACTATGTAAGAGACAAAATTTCACAATCATTTATACACTTTACTAGCTTCTGCCTGCGATTTTAGTTAAAATAACAATTAACTTGAATTATTATCCTCATGGAATACATTACCGGGATAAAAAGTATCTTATATACTAATCCGTGAAATGGTATACTTATGTGCCAATTTACGTCCAAATTTGTTCAACCGTTAAAGCGTTATTGTGGAACAGACATGTTTATATTCCAATTTATAATATTATTATTATGTGATTTTACTCGCGGCTTAGTTCATGTGGTAATTTGAAAAACTTTAGGGAATAAGATGTCGACCATGTATACAGAACAGAGCACTATTTAAGGACGACAGTGTAAACAATAAAGTATGCCTTTCCATTACCCGCCAAGATGTTTAAATTTCGAGCATTGGACTCAAGCGAACATGCCACTTATAGCTGCCCATGTAAGAAGCACGGCTTTTTCAAGTGTACCCCAACTGCCTATAGTGTCTGCCTTATACCTTGTTTATAGTTATGACAAAAATCAGCTTGAGAGGAAACTGCAGCCTTTTGAATTTTCATAGAATATCAGTGGGTATTAAAGTCATCCCTGGTACCATAGTGGCACCAACAATATTCCGCCTGAGTTTTGTGACGTGAAGTCTTGTTCCGCTGCATAATCGCGGCGCATCTAAATTACGCATGAGCATAACTGACATGCCTAATTTCGAATTCAGTTTATGTGATTGCACACCTGACAGCTCTAGGAAATTCAAGAACTCTGCGGGATATGAAGTAATCTGTTCTGTATCCGTAGCGGTGCCTACTGACCAATACTCGATCATTTTACTAGAAATCTCTTATAGAATTTCATTATTAATTTGAATAAGAGTGTAATTTTTAGAGAATATAATTGATTTGATCATGCGTTTCAACAGCTTTCGAAGTGCTTGGCGTTCGGCCATTTTATTCAAACATCAGTGGGTTTGAGCCGGTGATTCAGCGGCTATAAAAGCCGCTTGACGCTCTGCTTGTTCCGATTTTTGATACTTGATACTGTTGAGCTGAAGCAACTCTTTTTGCTCATGTCGTTATTATACAGTACATAGTATGTACGAATGCCAAATACGGATCTTCCCATGAATCACCACTGGGAATTCAACGTTTTTCCAGGACAAAAGTAGTCTATGTTACTCGCCATCCTCCACAAAAATCAAGTCCAGTGATTGTTTATTTAACGCGTGAAGAAAGGACAGACAAACAAACACACGTTCGAATTTATAATATTAGTATAGATTTCAGTATTATTTTTTAAAGATTAAAAGTATATAAATTACGATTGAAGATCGATAATTGTGGCCAAGTCTTTTTAATCTTTATTGAGGAAAATTTAATAAAATTTGCTATACAATAATAATCTTATAATCCTATAATTATGAAACATCGACAGCAGGAGCTGAGTAAGATTCGAATAATTAATTATTTTTGATAAAAAATGACACGTTAAATATTGGAAATAATAATGTAACAATATAATAAATTCTCAAGATGTTTAAGACAATAACCGGTGACCACGTTTTCACTCATTTCATTATTATTTTCATGTAACTTGGAGAACTATTTGATGTCTTACTCTAGATAAAAATGGTTTCTTTATTTTTGCTTAATAGTTACTAACATGGGCAATAATCGTTACTAATATTATAAATGCGAATGTGAGTTTGTTCGTAACGATTTTATGCCTAAACAACCGAATCGATTCTGATGATTTTTGGTACAGACATAGGTGGGAACCTGGAGACGGAGATAGGCTACCTTTTCTTGCTGAAATCTTATCAGAAGTAGGGTAAAGAGAGGGATAAACTTTTTATTGTGTCATCCCAGTTGTTTTACAAAATCAATATTCACACGAGCGAAGCCGCGCGCAAAATCTAGTGATTATATAAAAAAGTATATCACAATAACTACAAATTTTTAAAGTAAGTTACTAAATAATTTTATTACCACGTGAACGAAACCATCGGCTCAGCTAGTATAGTAGGTAGTAGTAGTAATATTTAGATTTTATTCTTTGTCGCCTTCATTTGTATATTACTTGGAAGTTATATTTTAATTGGTTTAATAGTTTTTGAGTGATACGTTTTCTAATGTAAGCTGTACACGCTACGAGAAATTGCTATGACCGGGCTGTAGTTTCTTTTAATACAGCCTTTGTAGCGTTACAGTTAAAGAAAATAGTATAAACATTTGTACAATATTCTTGCAGATGCGTTACGATATATCGTTACGATTTCTCATAGCGTGTGTAGCATACTGCTACCTCACTGACTCATCACGGTATTCCCAAACCGATTGACTTGAAAAATGTCAGGCATATTAAACACAAGGTAGACAACAATTGTGAATCGATTTTACGATAAGTATTATATAATTATATTGTGAAGTGGTTCTTATGAACGAGAAACTAAGGATGCATCTATTTTTTTAATTCTAGTGTTCAAAACTAGACTATAATCATGACTGAAAATTTGTACAAAGAAAACACTGTTATAATTTTTTTTTATTGATAAAACAAACACTTTTGTCGATTTTTAATTTGTACTAACATGATAACGAGAAAATATTTTCAGGTAATAAGTAAAGATTTTAAAGATGAAAGACGTGTTAGGTTGAGCTATTTATTTAAATGCAATGGAAGATTTTGTTCAAAGACAACTCTCGCACTAAGGATCTATCCTTGTGTTGCAGGGAACTTTACTAACATACAATTAACAGATACAAAGTAGCAGCTAGACTCAGAATAATCATTTGTTGATCAAATAAATTGTTCTATGCAGGATTCAAACCCACTACACTTAGTGCGGCAACAACGATAAGGCGACCGCTTAAATCGCAAGGCCAATCGTGCTGCTACAGTAAAGCAAGACTAATTGTAGAAATGGAATAATTTGTTAAGAGGGGATCATGTTGCGCGAAACATTTGTGGTGAATATATAGATCCCTACTAATATTATAAATGTGAGCGTACGTTTGTTTGTTACGCTTTCACACGAAAACTACTTAACCAATCATCATGAAACTTTGTACACAGATTTTTGGAGGTATTAAAAGTAACATAGGATACTTTATATATATGTAAAAAATAAAATTATTTAATGACTTCAATGCGAGTGAAGCCGCAAGTAAAAGCTAGTATGTAGAAGAAACGGAACAGCTTGGTACCGTTTGTAACTGTTTTTTTTTTAATATCTAACAGCATCACCCGGTATTAGTATTCTAGCATCTCGAACGCCACTATTTTCTGTATTAGAAACTCTTTTATTTGTTTCCTTAATTAATTAAGAAGAATAAACGACAGTTGAATTTAGAAAATTAACATGTTCCGAAGTAGTGACGTTTCAACATTTCATTTCGTATAAATAGAGATCTTATCACGGCTGCTAACATTGAAAATATATTTATTATAATCTATAACTTTACAAACGTTTTATAGAAGTAATTTCACGATGTATTTTGATTTACAAATCACCTAACCGATCCGGTCGAGATCAACCGACCAATGATTTCCATTATTAACGATATATTTAGAAAATGTTTTTCCCGTGTTTACAAGAATTTTTCTACTTGCATTTGAATTTCGAACACCCAACGAAACTAGTATTGCCTACTACTAAATATAAATATTAAGTGAATGCCAATGCATGTTTTATGACACTAAGTCCAAGCAAAGTAGTTAGTTAAAGTAATCAATTGCTCTATAGTTTATTGAAGCTTTAATAAGCCATACATGAGTGCGGTCGATAATTATGCAGCCTTGGGTAGATTCTCACGCTATAATGTATAAATATAATAATATTAAGAAATGTATTAGTTATCTACATAATGTGAGGGAATGACAGAGTATCGATTCAATAAAAACGCCTGTCTGGATTAATTAAAAATACTAGGTTCCGTCACACTTTCTATGTAGATTCGAGATAGAATAAAAGACCAGCAATAACTCCTAGAGGATAGATTGCGCACAAAAGAGAAGAACGAAGCCTTTCGTTACGAAGTCGTAGTTTTCCTGGAAATTCACAATTTCGAGTTCCTAATTCACTTTAGTTCCAAGACCCATTGCTAGTATTCTAGGAACACTGCCCAAGTGCTCTGATATTATAACATTCATTAGACTAAATATACAGATATTTGTTAATACATTTTATGGTTCACAACAATTGTTTAGGATCGTTGTTGAAAGATTTAGCGCGTTACTTAAAAATTGCAAATTGATATATAATATCGGAAGTTTTCCATATTTGCCTATCGACAAGATTCCTAAATATATTGGTGAGTTAACTTTTTATAGTGTCAACTACCACTCAGATATAGTTAGGGTGTTCTAAATCTTTGATTAAGTGGACTGTATTTTAAACAGGTTGGAACTAATTGCTAATATCAGATTATCAGAATATAATATCAGATCAGAAATAACTGTCATCAGGATGAAGGCTCACTTATTTTAGTTGCCGATGCTGCTGCCTTTGCTGATAGGTAAGTTTCCAGGGGCTCCAAAGCACCTTCTTTTAACCACGAGACATATGCCGACCACTACCGTATTTCCAAGAAATAACAATTCTTCCTGACGATATTCAAGTGACTGGTCATCTTTCATTTTTAAAAGATTGAAAAGGAATTTAAAAAAATAACTGTGCCTACTATTTTCTGTGGATTTTATTTATGGTAATATGGCTCACGTATGATATGAGACAAACATTGCCATATTGGTAGCTGTCAGTAAGTTTCACCAGTTCGTGACTGACTTAATTTTTTTTCTAAAATTCAAAGTTATCCAAAAAGGTGACAAGTTAATTCTTGGCTTCTTAATCTTAATTATGAACAAACTGAGAAACGATTACTGGCTGAGATTTAGAGTGGACTAGGTGTCAATACTTATGCTTCATAATTAGTTCATTGTAATTCACTATTTTCATTGTTCATTTAAATTTCAATATTTTAATTATTACTTTTATAGTTTCATTACCTCTATTTAATTTTTATTTTAATTATAGTTTTTTCATATATGTATATGATATATGTAAATGTAATTTTACATTTCTGTCAACATTTTATTCCATACTTCCACTGTGGTTATGTAATGTATTAATTAATTGATACATTATCTGTACTGCCACCTGAGACTCAGGATCTCCTGGTTCATGTGGCAGCGTTCATTATCTGTGTCAATTAACATTATTATAGTTATAGTACAGAAATTTTAATGTAATTTGTATTCTTATAATTATTGTGCTCCTATTAAATCAATAAAAAAGAAAAAACACTTTTCAACTGATTTATTAGCCGAAGTACTCCTAGTAACAAATAACTATGAAACCATAAAATCTCGTCGTATGCATGTGTAAAATCCTTTTATCTTACCCGTCTTGTTTAATAGTTTCCATTTACTATATGGTTCGTCTGGTTTAATAGCTGCCATATACTATATGGTTCTTCACATCACTAATACTTCAGTCTACTAATTCGTTCCGGAGCTTCAGTATCACTGCTTCTTTATTGCAAAACACGTGTATTTATTACCACAACCGGAAGCTAAAAGCGGGCTATTTAAAATAATTTATCAAAACAATTTTCAAAAATCTCATCAGTACAATTTGAATTTTTAGAGTTATTTTTAAGCCATCCTGTAAATATCAATGCCAATTAATAAAGTTAGTTTTAATCAAACGTATAAATATTTAAATCCCTATAATATTAGATTAAATATAAAGAGACGATCAACTGAGGAAACTATAGCATATAGGTGTTTTCCAGCAGCTGCACTTGAGAGCCAATTCCTAAACCTTAATTATATTTAAAAAAAACTTCTATACAAAATTTATTCATTTCTATAATAAAACTAAGTTTGTTTGACACATTTTAATGAATCATGTTCAAATGGTTGGACTTATTCTAATTAATCTCGATATAGAAATCTATTGTTTCGTAATAAAAAACATAAAATATTTATTTTGCTTTTTGCTAAACAAAATGGCCGGGCCATTTATACTTAACACTTATTTCGTCTGACCGATACATTAAAACTTTAAATTCCTAACACGCAATACCCAACATAGAAACTTTTTTTTAATAACCTTAATATTAAACTTAAGACTCTCAATGTACCATTATATGTAGGTACATCAAAGTTCTCGAACAACGACAGTGATTTATAAAATAATAGTCTAAAAGAGAGTTGGAAATGTAAAATGCGAATGAAATACGTGTGTCTAAATATGGAACACTCTTTTTGTAAAATAATAATGAAATATTCGAATTCGCATTTTTAAGATAGATTTATAAAATGCCTCCTGGGTGCTGGTAATAAATTGTTAACATTGTAAATGATTCCGACGATATTTAAGTCTTCGAACCATTTTTCAATATTTTGAAAACATTTTACGACATTACTTCAATAAGCGTGCTCTACTATCCGAATCATAGCAAGTAATAAAAAAACTGTTTAACCTAACTTATATTTATTCTTTCATAGTAGTACCACATACTACAGTTAGGTGTTATAACTTAATGAGAAATTCGATTACAGTTCGAACAATGAAGCATTTAAATCATATCTTCTGTACTACGAATCTATAAAATCGTTTCCCTACTTAGTATAAAGCGACAACTGGCGATGGATTCAAAATTCAATAATAGTACACCGTTATTTGTGGATTACACAGTACGTACGCTTAGATTATGTGTTATCACTTTAACGTTTATCTATCCATCTCTATTAGCTCGATTCCATTCGACATGGGTATAGGCCACGTCTGTTTCACACCATCTTTTTCGGTACTGTGCTATCCACATCCATTGCCTTCCGTCCAACCTAACAGTAACGTCTGAAAATCATGCTAGTAGTCTGCCCCTAGGACGTCGTCTATTTCGAAGATACCACTCTAAAACTGTCCTAGTCCATCCGATACCAAGAGTCCTGCCTAACAAGGTATCCTACCGATCTCCACTTCAGCTTGGCGATACGTGTTTCCACGTCTTCGACTTTGGTACAACGTTAAATATCCACGTTTAGGGCATGATCTATCATCTATCTTTCTATTATAACGTAATATAAAAAATATGGTTGGTAAGGATAAACCATGTAAAGAACAAAGTTAATTATATTATTTACAATACACTCCAGGACTCGTGGAACGACTGCCAAGAAATGTTATTTATTATCACAGTCATATACAAATGGCTTTAACTGCTATATGCCAACTGTAATATACAATATAGCCTATATTGTAAATATTTAAGACGTATTTTCATACTAGATTTTGGCAGCCATGTTTTATATTTCATGACCATTACTATTTATACTCGACATAAATTAAAGTTTATATTCTGAAACGATGATAGGTTAGTTGGCAGTGTGTATGGACGACGCGTTAATAGATTGAGCTTGAGGTGCCGGTGAAGGAAATCATTGTGATGAAACTATGCATGATGGGTAGGGCATTTTTTAATGCCCATCTGGCTAGGTACAGCTCTCCAGTTGAAAATCTGAGACGAAATACCTATAGGTGTGTTCTGGCAGTTGTACTTGGTAGCTATTATCTCCACTAGGCTTAGCGTGTCATCTGTCATCTTTGGCCACGTCGTCGCTTAACATAATAAGCGTCATGGTGGATGACTGATTTAGATTAGAGGAGGAATATCGGTCGTATATCAAAGGTCGCGAATTGAACTTATGGATGTATTTTTTTTTTCTAATTAATAAATGTATTATTGAGTCTATAAGTTCATGATGGTCAGGTTTAGCTTAGCGGAATATCGGTTCAACGCCGCAGACTTGAACTCTGGGATATAATATGGTTTTAGAATTCGTATATATGTATTCATTTGAATTTTTAACACAACCAGCTGATAGTGAAGTAAAATATCTTGAGGATATACAAACGCTTTAGGAATGTTTATGTCGCACTGTTGTATTTGGTAACATTTTGAATCATTCCGTTTTGTTTAAAGGCTAGTGTGTTTTCTCGGGCCCAAATTTTGCCTCAGCTGCAGGCAACTTACTAGATAATATTATTATTAATATATTTTTATATAATCATATAAGCTCAAAATATAATTTATCATGTTTTAGAAATGTATCTAAAAACAAACACGATTTCTTCATGTTCTTGTTCCACATAAGAAAGGTCGGCATAAATGTTTTCATCCTTCGTGTTGCGAATTGTGATATGGCTTAGTGCTTTACGACCAGCTGCGCTCTCTATATCAACCTTATTTGGGATTTTCTTGTTTGTCTCTAGTCAATGGTAGCTACATAGTACTTCTTTGATGGTAGGTGCCTTAAGAAGGATGATTTTGAGGCCTTACACTAGTCTGTAGCTTATTAGAAAAAACTACCTTTGTTATCATTTGGAGATTTCTGCATCACACATAACTTTTATTTTGAATTCAAAAAATGAGGACGAAAGATAAAACTAAAATGATATACATGTATAATTTAATTGGGATTAATTAGGTAAATATATTTTTTTTAATATAAAAAAGTGACGTGTAAATTGATGACACGTATCTGATGAGAAGCATAGTATAATATAAAATAAATATAAAGTGTGTCATTGTGATGCGTCTTCAAGTCTTTGACAGCTGCATATAGGTACCTAAAACTGGCTGATGTAAAACGTGGCCAAAAAAAGGGTGGTATTAAAACAATTTCTTGATTTTCAACCCATTCTATCTAGAAGGATATAATTTACGTGTCTTATTACAATGAAATCAATTTTTTATTGAGTTTTGATTGATCAATTTGATTACTGTATCATAATATTATAAATGTGAATTTGCTTATTAGATTTTCACGCCTTGATTATTTATTTCATTATTATGAAATTTTGTATACACTTTGTCAGAGGTATGAAAAAGGAGATAGGGTCCATTTCATGTAGAGAAAGTACTATTCCCAAGTGGTAAAACAATAACTTTTAGTTTTATGTGAAAGAAATCGTAGGTACATACGGATAATTTAATATAAACACATTTCAAGATACCCAATTACAAAGCGTAAAATTTAAAGTTAATTAATATGAATTCATGTAAAAATTATTTGTAGTAGTATTTATATACATCTATAGATATTTAAGTTATAAGTTCTTTCTTTATTAAAACGATATTGAGGATCATATTTTTACGCACTTTCTCATCGCAACGCGCAAACTCAAACGCATTACCCGGGCTCGAGCCAAGGCAAGACGAACATGTAGTGACTCTTCGGGTGCAAATCACCCAACACCAGCCACTAAACACACCACGGCAACACTTCAAACTCCCACGTTATCAGAAATCCATTTTTATACTTCTTCAAGTCAAATAATCTATTCCTGAAAAGCCTAAACTATCGTAAAAAGTTATTTTTAAGTCGAACGTTTTCTTTTAGCGAATATAGAACCGATAGTAGGGGTAAAATGTAATTTATCTACATGATTAATGTAAGTATTCTGAAGAAATGAGAAAAAAGGACCTACAAAGAGCAAAAAAGTTACTTTTATTTATAAATGAGAACCCATAAATAGCTCTGTTTAACGATATTGAATATCGACCTGTATCTGAGATATTGTGTAGGAGTTTGTATTCAACTTTTTCAGAAGTCGTCTACTGTGCTACTTAGAATATCTAAGATATTGTATTTTTTTTTAATGTGAAACATTAAAAAACTGTTTGCACTCCCAGTAGATATCAGAATATCAACCAATCGCTTTGGCTTCAAAGATAAGGCACGTCACTTTTACAATTTTTTTTTATTTTTTTTGCCAGAATCAGTTAAAATCTTTCATTATGTTTTATGTGTATTGATGTAATTATTTATTTATATGTATTATATTAGTATTTGGTGTACATCTATACTTATACACTAATATTATAAAGAGGAAAGATTGTACTATTGTATTTGTGTTTCTAAAGAATAAACTCAAGAAATACTGGATTGTGGAACTAAATATATTGAATCATTTTTGCTCGTTTTTGTGACTTTTTTCAATATAGCTTTACTTCTACTGGTTGTAGCGTGATGTCAAATAGCCTGAAGCCTTCCTTAATAGTTTCTTTATCAAATACAAAAGGAAACTATAAAATACGATTAGTAGTTCCTAAGATTAACACGTTCATACATACGAAGAAACAAACGTTTCTGATACTTTATAATATTATTATCGATTTGACACGTTTACCGCTTCTATGGTGGAATTGTATAATGTTTTTGGTATAACATGCAATTTTATTTTAAAATACTAATAAAATAATTATAACACAAAATAACTATTTGAAATATATAATACCCGTAACTGAAATTATGTTATGCTATTAAATAACTTCATATCTATATAAGAAACTATTTCAATATTCTTAAGAAGACCATATCCCTCAAGTTAAATTAAATATCGAGCCTTTTCAGGAAAATCATCGTAAATGTCGGTTACGAGTAGTTACAGGAGTAATTTATTTACACTTTTAATTTAAAAATATTTATGATATCTTTATATACAAATTTAACATGTTGTCTTTAATTAATCAATGATCTGTTTAATTAGTGGATATTATTATATTACTTCTAATAACCAAAGATAATTTGAGAAGTGTACAATAAAAAAAATACATTTATAAGATTTTTTCTGAAAACGCTCGATATGTGTGATACATTTTCATTTATTTTCATAAAAATCTACATAAAAAAAGAAAGGCCGTTTATTTCTAAAGTGTACAAAGTAATGAATGTCAAAGCACATAGCGCGAGGAAAATTATTTTAAAAGCCAAAACGCTACGCTTGCTGACGTACACACGTACAAATAATATCTATAGTTGTTTTAATTTTAACGACTTCAGGACATGCAATTTCGCTTTGGTAATTTTCGAGGCTTGTATTTCAAATGTGTAGATATACGATGATGAATTTGAAATTACAACGTGGAACTTATTTTTTAAAAAATGGCTGACTGGTAAAGTGTACGGATTTAGCGTCGATAGACGTGATTTCGAATCTATTGTGCCCATAACGGTGGATACGCAATTGACTTGAGAGCCAGAACAGTACAGTAGTATTAGGCTTTGTATATCCATCGTCTTGGGCGCATTATCACTTAGCATCGGATAATAGAATACAGTATCTAAGAGTATAATAAACATATACGTGACAAACAAACCTACTATACAAGAAGTAGTTAGGGCTTATTATTAGCCTATTAATAACGCATTGTGAGGCGAAGCCTCGTTATAAAGGAACCTGTGGAGTTAATCGTTACCCCAACCTACAACATATTGATTTTAAATGACGACAAATACATACTTTTCAATCGCCCATAAGCATCCAGATTTCGGCACAATTTTTACTGGAAAATTACTGGAAAGTCTAAAACTTATTTTTCTGCAACATAGTTTAGTATTTCAACCATGTGACCTCTTCCCATACCTACTGCAGACAAATGAATTTACCTATTTCATAAGCCGATCTTTGAGCGAACGCGATTCTGAAACTGCTCAAATCCTTTAACCGAATAATCTCTTTGAACGAAAAGGGAAGGTGGGTTTAGATTTTCCTCTATAAGTATAGTTAAATCCTTCCTATGTGCGCTATACATTCGACGACCCTACGGATGTGAAAAGGTCTTGTTGTTTATTTATTTATACGGGTTTTATAGATAACATAAAATATTAAATAAGATCATGGAATTCAAAGTATTCTTCATGTTGTGTTTGCATACTTATCCGAAGTAGGATTTTTGTATGAGGCTACTGGTCAATGATGATTTGTCACAGTTTTTTTTTTGTTATTGAGTATTGTTTTTTGTAATTTCTAGTACTGTAATTTTAGAAATTTCTATAGAGTATAAGAAACAGTTAATGAAAAAGAAGCAATGATAGTAGTGTTTACAGACGCCGCGTCAAGGGACGAGTGTTCGAATACACATAAATGAGCCTGTACTTTCGGTGAAGAAAAATATCATGATGAAACCATAGCATGGCGGTAGGGCTTTTTCTAATACCCGCTATCTTTGGCGACCACCATTAAGTTGAAAATCTGTTGTAAAATATCTATAGGTGTGTTCCGGCAATTACACTTGAGAGTAAGTTCTTCCACTAGTGTTGCGTATAGCATATGTGTAATTACATAGTTTCTTACTGATTGTATACATTATTTTATTTGTACACATTAAAAATATTATAGAAACTGTTGGGTTTTAACAAGGGCACTTATATAACTTTAATGATCAAAAAACCACTTTGCAGCATAAACAATTCTGATGATAACCTCAATACATTCCGTAAACAAAAATTGAGGGATCTAACACCTATCGTCGAAATTCGACATTATTATGCTGGTTTAACTATCGCTTCATTTTATGTTTCAAGAATATAAACTTAGTGGATTTGTTTAATATAAGGTAATATAATCATATACTAAGTTTAAAATCAAATATCATATGTAATATTTATTAAATAAAAACATGATGCGCGGCAGTCTTTCGGGATTGTTGATAGAAGGGAAAACTAAGTAACAGAGAGATATACTCTTTGTATATATACCAATATACTAATAACACACGAAGATATATCTATGTACAAGTATACACAGTATACTTATAGATCATGGAAAGCGTGTGGTGACGATGACGCGAGTTTCTCGCTTTTTGTTCACCCAAAAAGTGCTCAACATGCATAAAGAAGTTTTCGCTTCAATATTATAAATGTCATAGTGCATATGGTTGCATGTTTGTTACTCAATCACTCAAGAACAAATGAATGGATATGAATGAAATTTAAATATGTTTTACCAAGCAATATTTCCAATTCTCTAACCTATGTATGTATGCCAGACTAGATATCACCTTCAAAGTGAAAATCTATAACCAACTACCTATAGGTGTGTTCCAGGAGCTGCACTTGATTAAGAATCGCTGTCATTTAACATCTGGTGAAATTATGACCATGACGCTTAACTTATATACTTATTAATCAAAATCACCACTCAAACTTTTCCTTACCGGGAAGATTATATGAAAAATCTAAAGGAGTAAAATCCAAGAAAACACAATTCAATAGTAGGTTTTATCAAAGTAACGACACGAAGTCTGTGAAATTAATAAGCCAAAGTGTTGTAAATCAAAAGGACAAAATAACAAAATCGTCAATCATGTTTTAACCAAATATGCGCATCGCTGGACGTAATATAATATGCTTGATTATCACACAAATCATGGATAAACTGTGAAATATAATCTGATTTCATATAGGGCACAGAAAAGTATAAAACAGCTAGTTCAGTAAAAATCTTTACAGTTGAAATTATTGAAGTGGAATTTCTTAGCCGACGTTTCGATAATTGGAGAAGAAAAGCCGACCTAACCTCGATGTATTTTTATACAGTCTTTAGCGCAAACAGAAAACAAAAAAAAAGTGTGTGTGCCAGCTCGGACGCACGACTGGAGTTTACTCGATAAGAACTATTAGTGTGTAGATTATGTAAAGAGCATCTTAATAAATAAATAAAGAATGAATGTAAATATTAATTCATATTATTTAAATCATTCCAATAAGATATATAGTATAAACGTTTTTTTTATGTTAAGGTTTAACGTTGTGGCCATAATCTCATCCGATCTTAAGTGACGATACGGCCCAAGTTGGTAGACACGCTAAACCTGTAGAGAAACTGGCTCTCGAGTGCAGCTGCCAGAACACACCTACTGGTATTTGGCGGCAGATTTTCAACTTGAGGATGGCTGGTAGCCTGCCTAGCATTACAAAAAGCTCTACCAGCATGCTATAGTTTTCTTCACCGAAAGCTCAAGCTCATTGTAGGTGGAGTGGATTCGAACTCACGTCCCTTGACGCGAAGTCGTACACACTACCACTGAGCTATCATCGCTTCATATAATAATAAGTATACATACACACATAATCTCGAAGTGAAAGATTAAATTAGGTTGCGCATTAAACGCAACGCCTCACTTTTACTTCACACTCGATTTTTACTCCTCATGAAATTTTCATACCGCGAACTTTTTATTAGCTTAAAATCATTTCTTATAGATAAAACTCCAAAAAACCTATGAAATGCAATCGTAGACATTAGATAAACGACATATCTCAATATAAAGTCCGTTATCAGAGCAAGAAAAGACACCAGTGCTTGATCAAAACGTAGTCAAGTTACAGTGTCTTTCATTAAGGGCAGGATGATTGTCTGATGCATTGGATTACGGATTTAATCAACTTGCAATCAACTTTCAAGTAGAATATACAAGTACGCAATCGCAATAACGAACACTTGACGATAAACCCGTCTCAGAGCATCTCTAATGTTTCAATAATCACTATTATTACACGCCTCATAACGCGAAGCATTTCAAGTTGTGCATTACTCTCAACATTACGAAGCCGAGCAATTTTCAAGAATTCCATGATCATTATTTTAAAGCTTTTGTAATTTTACGGCAATGCAAATATTTTATTATCAAGAGAAATACTGTCACTATCACAGTAGATGATTTTTAAATTAATTTATTTATATAATGAATATACAAAAAAAAAAATATTGTAAAAATTATTTACTGAACGTTCAGAAGTCTGTCCAAACGGATGTGTAACAATACCGTCCGAAAAACTTAATGTATTGTAACCTTTTTTTTTAATAGCTCTAGAATGACATCGGATTACTTCATATTTTATATGAATGCTTAAATACATGTTACGTTATGAGCGGTGCACTTTTGGACTGTTCAAACTATTTTGTAATTGCAATGTCATTACCACCAGGAAGAGTCTTCACTTAAACACCTCCAAAATATTATAATTAAAATCTGTAATGCTTTTCTTATTATGTGATTTACCTTTGTAGATTTTCGGCAATATCAACTATGAAGGACTTTAAAACAAACAACTATAAGTGTGCAGTTAATCTGACGCCTGGTTTCCTGACGAAATAATTTTGTCAAATAACAGGTCAATACAACTACCTAAACGAGGATTTAAAATATTACAATTGACTACTTTACAATTAAAATTGATGCAGGTTCATGAAATTTAGCGTTAAGCGTTACTAATCGCCTAAGTGGAAATGTAGTCGCTGCATTCTAAACATTTTCATTATTTTGTGTGAACTAGCTGTTTTATCTATACACAGGCGCCATATGAGTACGGTTTGATAGGTAAAGTTTTCCAATCGTGTAACTTTCGGGTCAGTCTCTGGGTATCCACGTATAAATCTACGTATTTAAATTCAAATATATTTTATCGGATAGCATGAATAAACTATTCAGATTTGATATTTCATCAAATATTTAGACAGTGAATATCATAATTAAAAGATAATGCGTTTAAATAATTGAACTTTATGGTTTAATATCCAGTTTAAAATTTATAATGACTTCTTTGACAAAATAAATAAAACAGCATTCGAATATATGAATATTCGTTTTTACGATAATGAATATTTCAAATATACTATAAACGTATCTGTTTTAAAGTATATAATATGAATACGTAATTTTAAAAAAACATCAACAAAGGTTTAAGTGTGTTTTATTATTCTGTGCATGAGAAATTTACTGTCCATAAATTGATAGACTATAAAAACTGGCTATAACTGAGTTCTTAAAATAAAAACAAAAAATTTCACAACTTATACGTAGCCTAGATAAAGTTTTATACATTAAAATTAGATGGCATTAGTTTATTGATGAGCTTTAATCGTTGAAAATGATACTATCGAATAGTGATACGACTCGAGCAGTTTTTTACTCGAATGACTCGAGTGAATTTGCTAAAATTGTATTCGAGTGAAATCAAATTTGTCTCGACTTTGTTTGCGCTCAAGTTATCGATTCAATTGGAGGCGCCGAGTAGATTCATTTTGTTTTTCTTTGTTGATTAATGAAATAAAAAGGGTAAATGATGTTTTGTATTTTATTTTATATTACCAAATATTAATAATTTAATAAAGGTATTTAAAAAATCCTAATCGGAACTTAGCTACAGTGATAAATTCTTACTAGAATTGTAAGAAGTGTAAGTAGTTCACTTGAATCTCCCGGAAACTCGGGTACAACTCGAGTGACGTAGTAAAATTACCCGAGTGACATGAGTCACAAAATTGTACCCAAGTTGCATTTCTACTTTGGGATATAAAAAATAACAAATGGAAAATTGATTGCGCGGTTGATCTAGCGGTTTAAGCGATCACTTCCCTAATTATTGTGGGTATTGTGGGTTCGATGCCAGAATTATTTTTGTGAAAATAATTGTTCTAAGTCCAGGTGTTTGTGTTCGTTACTACTATGACTACTCTGATCGGAATCGCCTAGATAGTTAGATGCCATATTAAAAAAATGGGCCACATAGCTTTCTTATAGTTAAGGTTTAGCGTTATGGCCACAATCTCACCTGATGTTAAGTAACGATGTGGCCCAAGATGGTGGACACGCTAATCCTAGTGAAAAGACTGGCTCTCAAGTGTAAGTATCGGAACACACTTATAGGTATTTGGCGCCAGATTTTCAAGTTGAGGGTGGTAGCTGGCCTAGCCAGGCGGGCAAAAAAGCTTTTCCTTACCATTCTCTGATTTCATCATGATATTTTCTTCATCGAAAGCTCAAGCTAAAATGAAATGTTAAATGCTATAAAATGTCTGCCAGACAGACGGACAATATAGTCATTATGAACGGGGTAAACGATCTCTCAAGGCATATGTGGCTTACTAAAGCATATACACATTGGGAGCCTTTAGCTAGACTGGGATTACGTCACACTGTTCCTCGATCTAGCTCCAGAGGTTTATAATTCAATTACTCTTTTACGCAGCTAATTAAAGACCCAGGCACTTGTTTAATTAACTTACTCGTCCGTAATACAACCGGGACATTCACAAAGGCATCCGATAAAATATCGAATTAAACATCTATGGAATAATTTTCTTTTCATGAAAGGATTTCGACGGTATTCATTGCCTTTGTTTTCCCTCGAGGCTAATTGACCTTTATGCGTATCCTTCAATAAAAGTTCTGAAGTACATTTGAGATTTTTTATATAATGTGTATTATTTATTTTATGTTACGGTTTGTTAATTATATTATGGATATGATATTTCGAAACTAGATATGGACACCTCATTAAGCATGGATTTTAATTTCGGATGTAATCGTTTTCACATAATTATATTTATAGGGAAGTTAAATATTATTTGAATATTTGTAAAATAGCAGTATATATATATTCGATAATGTTGAAAACTTAATTGATCTTAAAATAGCAATAATACACAATAAAAGAATAATATACCATGCTGTACAAGGACAAAAAAAGAATCAAATAAAAGATTGAAATGGTGGACATATGTTTATACTTTATAGGTACTAGTGGTCGCTCAGTAGTCGAAATTCAACCATAATTAATTTAAATTATATTTTTGAACATTATCATGGTTCTGTCGTCAAAGACTCGTAGTAATATATAGGGTTATGTTTGACATTCAGTAAAGACAAACACATTTAATCTATAATCTATTCTCATATTGACCACAGACTTCAACAATAAATAAAAGAGTATACATGTATGTGTGTGTCAAATACATGGTAGTGTGCGTAATGATTTTTTTATTAATTTAATGTATTTTACATGCATAATTAAATAAAAATAGTTTAATGCACTTTTTCTCTATATAAACTATAAGTATGCGAAATTTCATACTCCTCCGTCCATGCAATTTTCGTGGAAAAGGAGTTCAAAGTTTTTGTTTCACGTATTAATATAAAGATGTCTTACATGTACTCCAATGTTTTTCGTTTCCAATATTTTACTATATGCTTTTTAGTCCTTTATAAAAACATGGTACATTGATTTTTATATATTATATTACACACACATATTACATTTTATTTTATTTTCTGGTTTTTAAGGTTATGCGAGTGAATTTTGACATATTCTATTCATTCAGTCTTAAAATACTCTCATTTATTTTATCTTAATCTCCTCCTTCTCATTTTGATAACTCATCTCAAAGTTATTTTAAAATCAATGACAAAATTCTACCCGATACAAGAAAGCGAATTAACAAATCGAGGTCAGAAATAAATTAAAATTGAGTAAATTTTACATTACTTTTGCTAGGATATAAAGAATTTATGAGAAAATTACTAAATAATTCAAGAGTAATTCCCGTCGTAGTTTCATGCTGAGACGTTCAACGTTCCAGGCTCAGGCAATGAATATCTATAAATCAACAGGCTGGTTGAAATCCGTACCACTTATAACTGTGATTGTATTTTAGCTTGCCACACGTCACTTGTAAAATCTTCAGTATGGTGATAAATACGGCAATAAGTCCTACAGTAATAACTCATCCTACCACCTCGCTATTCATTATTCTCCTACTGCCTTCAGTAACTGTTCTTCAGTGTTGCAAATATCACGGTCGTTGATTCCCTTTCATTTATCTTTTGACAGTTATTATTTTCCGTTTTACAACTAGGTCGAATTAACTACGTTTCCATGGAGTATCGAACAAACAGCTAGGCGATACGGATAGACCTTGACACATCTGAAAAACAACCTTATTCTAAATATAGACATTTTTGCATTGATAACAAATTACGTACGTACGTATACCATATCTTTTTTAAATGAAAGTACAATTACAGATTGATAGTTATATAAATAAGAAAACTATTCTAGTATTACTAGGAGACCCGACAAACGTTATTCTGTCATATAGATTATTTGTAAAGAATACTTTGTTTGTATTATAATTTGGGATTATAGATATTTGTTGATGGCATATATAAAGAAAATACAAATAAAATGTTACTATAAATGTGTGTTTTTTTTGCTAGGGACACACGCTAATCACCTAGCGGCATGAAATATGCTTTACAACCTGTTCTCATACCTACCAAATATTAATAAAAAAACAATCGGTCGAGCTGTTTCAGACGAGTGCGACCGCAAACACCGTGTCACGACATTTTTTTTATTTTAGACAAATCTGAAATCCAATTACAAATTCTAGACAATTTTGAAAATTCTAAACTATAAATACTCTAATGTGAGTTTTGAACAGCATACAATGCAATTTTAGACAGACTATTTATGATTTCCGGATTCTCAACCTCATAAAGAAAAGCGTTCCCTATTAGTATCTCTAGGTAATTGCCTGTCAATATCTTAACATCGTTATTCTGAAAACAGAGTCATGGTGTAAAGTTGAATATAATATCATGTCATCTATATTTAATACTCTTTTATAGTTAAGGTTTAGCGTTACGGCCACAGTCTCACCTGATATTAAGTAACGGTGCGGCCCAAGATAGAAAGAAAAAGCCCTACTAGCGTGATATGGTTCATTCAATTATTTCTTCGCCGTAAGCTCAAGCTTATTATAGGTGCATTCGAATTCACGTTCCTTGATGTGGCGTCCGCACATACTACCGGCTGAGCAATCATCGCTTCAGAACACTTCTGTCAGAAGAAAGTTTGAAATTAAATCGAATAAAAAAAAACAATTTCGGTCCTCAAGTCCTGAGAAGGCGCTTATGAACGTCAAAAATACCAGAATACTACCAGTAAAGTCCAAAACATATCCAAACATAATGAATTTCTAATATTCATATAAAAAAACCTTGTCACGTTGTTTGTTCGCGATGAACTCCTAAAGTACTGAACCGATTTTAATTAAATTTCGCACACTGCGTGCAGTTTGATCCAACTTGAGAGATAGGATAGTTTTTATGCCGATAAGTGATGTGATTGACTACTCAAAAAGACAAAACAAGTTCTGCCAGGTCAACTAATATCCTATACAATTATATTGATCCTATTATTATAATTGTCTAATATCAGTAAGTATTAATTAACCCATTATTAAAATCAGATCGGATGAAATTAAGAATTGAACGTATCGTAAGATCCTTTAACGTAGCAATAAAGTGTTAGAAATAAATCCAAAATGGTGAATTACAGGTCTATAAGGTTTCAATTGTATTCTATTTTATTTGGACTTCCTTTCTTTGTTTTCTAGAGTTGCTGTTATCGTGAAAAATCCAACATAATGTCCAAGCAATGAACATGTGAACTTAGTTGTATATATTGTTTCTTGTAGTGCTACAATAAGAAAACTATTTTCACGGCGTTCGAAGTAAACTTTGTGTCGAGAAAATGAAAAAATATGTTACAGGTAAAAACACCGTTAGAACTCGTGTTTTCGAACTTTCTATTTTTATTGAAAAGCTTTGATTGAAATAGCTTTAAGAAATATCGAGTTTAAATAACTTGTAGGCTTTTAATACCTTTTTGGATCAGTTTATCCAAAAAGGTCACACAGATATTGTGGACTGTTCCATATGAAATATTGAAAAAATATATTTAAATATTTGAACACTAAGGCGATTGCTTGCTAACATGAGGGGAACACTATTCTTTTGATTATAAACTAAGCATTGTTTATACTTATGTTACCAGACAGTTTTTACAACTATGTATACAAAAATTCAGTTTCCGTTTATGTGTTCACGGAACTTGAATATTCAATGGATTTACTCAAAATTTTTACACTACTTTGCATCTTTATATAATATTTTTTCTATATACTAATTATCATGATTTTACCTTTTTAGATCATTGGGTACACTATGTCACATTATCTGGGACCCCCTATCAATTTTCGTGACAAATGAAATACAGCAATTAGTAGAAGAACACCAAGTTTAATATTTTTAATCATTTATTGTTTGTAATAATGAAACTTTAATACTTTGTTACATATCTGTAACAACATGGAAAATTTACTAAATTGTTTTATGAGCTGAAAATATCATGTTTTTTTAGCGCAACGGTCGCCCACGTTACATTTTGTCACAGTAAGCGACACCACCTCACCCCCCATAGCACAATTTTGATTTGATCTTTATTTAGAACGAACAAACATAACTTGGTCCATTCACTATATCAGTAATAACGATTTCCAGTGGAACAAACTTTTTTTTTCTTTTTATTACTATATATCCGCCAGTCTAGAAACTTTCAAACTGACATGAATGCGACCGCTGGCGATGGATTTTTAATCTTTCCTTGGCCGTCACTTTCATTAAAAATATGTCTCCTCCAATGTGAATGTAATCTAAAATGTCTTTCCTTCGATATCCATACTACATACTGTATATTCTACGTTATACTAAATACTATTAGTTGACCCTGTGAACTTCGTATCACCTATAATCGATGTTTTTTCTTCTCGCTATAACTCAAACACGGTTTGACCGACTTGTATTTTTTATTTTAAATTATGATTAGCTATTATCAATTCCAATCAACTTTGTACTTCAATTCGTTAAGGTCAATACAACTGACTATATCTAATATTGTTTCTGTTTATCATTTCTTTTGATTATTGAATAAAACATCTATAAATTCAATCTTTTAATCATATTCAATTTAAATGTAGTTATTCAATATAACGTTTACTGATAAACTGTGTTTCAGTTTCTTTTTGTGGTGCGTAAATACACTTCGCAATAGACAGTCGTCAGGGAAGGTTTAGTCGCTTGAAATCGAATAGCAAATCCATTGGAATCATCGATATACGTGAAATCAAGACAACCTCTCCTTTGTATTATCCTTTGATCATTGATTCATTGACGTTATTCATTTGCATTTTTACAGCCAGTTTCCTTACATTGCATCGTCGTATTAGTAGTGTTGGTCGATACTGAGGTTCTTCGTCATTTGTATTTGTTCTGTAACTTTCAAACTTCGTGTGAAACATTTTATTACGTCGTTCAATTTCTTTAACAAAATTAATAACAACTCGAGCGAAGCCACACGTAAAATCTAATACTAATTAAATAAAGCTAAAGATTGTTTTCGTTTAAATGCAATATACTCTCATACTATAATTTTAATTAAAAAAAATGGTTTATGATATGATATTCTATATATATGATTATATAGTAATTGAAGCAATGATGGGTCGCTGTCGACGGGCCCTAATAGATGTCTAATAGATGTAGTTCGAATCCACCTACAATGAACATGAACATTTGGTGAAGGAAAACATCGTGAATAAAACCAGAGCATGATGGTAGGTAGGACATTATTTAATGCGTGCCTGGGTAGCTAATGTCTTCAAGTTGAAAATCTACCTTCAAATACCTATAGGTATGTTCTGGTTTACATTTCAGAGCCAGTTTCACTAGGCTTCTTGTGCTCACCGTTTTCGGCCACATCGTCACTTAACATCACCTGCTATTATGGTCATAACACTAAGCCTACAAAGTATAAAAAATAGAAATATAATCCTTAATATTGCAATAGCAAAATTGTAAACACAGCTAGTAAAGAATTCGAAGAATAAGTTATAACGATGTTAAAAATGATATTAAAATTTAATAATTTGTTTCTTTAATTAATCTCTCTTCAGTAGCATATTCCTATTTATTTCCCTTATAATTAGTACCGGATTAAGCCTAAAGAAGAATTGTGAATAGTTGAGTTTACATAGTAACTGCATAATATTTATATCGATTTATCACTTACTCATTCATCACGCTACTTATAAACCTCCTGGACTTGAAATATGATATGTATATTCCAATGTATATCCAATGGAGACTTACTAATAACGGATTGTACGAAGATGCACAGTTGATTAGAAAAATGTGAACAACGTCAAGGGAACCAATTAATAAACACACTGCCAATTAATAAAGTGCGTTGCGAGACCGTCTTTAGGCTCAGTCCACGCTTGGCGCTTGAGGCGAATTCAACGTACATGGCTGGAACATTACCGAAAGGACGTATGACTTATATTTCTCTATTATTAACACTGTTTTGATTTTATGCTGTTAATCATTTCAATGATTTATACTAATCAGTGTTATAAACTACCCTCCTAGATCTATATTTTGCCATAAATACACCCGCCCTATAACTACATCCCAATATATATGTTTCTGAACTAACAAACATATACTTAAAAATATAAGCTCAACAAATAGAACGTCACTCAAATTGAGCACCTTAATTAATTTTAATTATTGTGTTAAGGGAGTTAATTATTGCCTTGCTGATAGGTTGTAAGGAGTTATCACTTGCTATCTGAAGTTTTACTACAGTTACCCAGTAAAAGTGATATATTTAATTAACTATGTGTTAACAAATCAACCGATTTTCCCAACTGTAAGTAATTTCTGCCTTTATGATTCGCTTCAATGAGTCATGTTTCGGAATTAGTTGGAGTGTTTCCAATAATCAAGCGGAATAGTAAGGATCTGCACTAAGCCTGTCATAGTGACTCACCTTTGCTTTATTGTATTTCATGGTCGGTCACTCGATATCCAACATGAATTTGTTTAAAAAAAACATTTAATATAACTCATCACTACAAAAGCAAAGGGTTTTTGGGGAAATGTTATAACAAAGTAAAAATGATTTTCATAACCCTTAATGCCTCACAAAATCGTTTGATGTGTTAAATAAATATTCCAAGGTAAAGCCCGGGTTAAAAACTCATTTAGGATGAGTTTTAATTCATAGGACAGCCGCAGTCACTGAACTTTGTTTCAGAGTTCCGTAATAAAATATTAAAATTTTGAGGAAATTTGACAAATACGTCTTATTATACTTTCGCACGTTCTTTATTGTTATTAAATTTTAGTAAATGTTAGTGATAAGCGGATATATGCGAATGTTGAGCACAATACAGGGAGTAAATGCCGAATAGTAAAATAATGAGGTTAATATTTATAAATGATATATATTATACATGTTATTTTTATAATCTATTTCAAAGTGATTGATTTGCGTACCAGATTCTACTCGCATATAGAATTGATACAATCTTGTAACTGTAATCTTAGCGGAGCTATGAATTGTTATCGGTAGCTACATGTCGTTTCATTTTTTCTTATGAAAACTATCACATAAAATGATAACTTGGCGGAGGGCTATGATAAATATTGTTTTTTTTTTCTCGTTAAGTTTTAGCGTTATGGCCATAATCTCACCTGATCTTAAGTGACAATACGGTCTAAATTGGAAATAACGCTAACCCTGTGGAGGAACCAGCTCTCAAGTGTAACTGCCGGAACACACCTATCGCTATTTGGCGCCAGATTTTCTACTTGAGGGTGGTAGCTAGCCAGGCAGCCATTAGAAAAGCCCTACTACCATGCAAATGCATATACGCATTTTACAAAAGAAAAATGTTATTCGAATTATTAACAAATATATAGCATATAAAAATCTTTTCTTTAGTAGTGAGGTTTCATAAACTTTAAACTGATGCTTCAGTCGATAATTTTGATGTAAAATCATGATGGTATATCGTTGCCGCAAAACAAAGCTTTGAGAAGTGATATAGTAATGTACTATATGCTTTTAAATGGAAGTACATAATAACCGATTTCTAGGTTTCTAGGTGAGAAATAACTTATTTCTCGTATATTCGTCGTATCCTCAAAATTAAAATTGAAATTATCTGAATTATTCCGATATCCGAAATAATTTAATATCCATCCCAAACCAAATTCCATATTCGTCAAATAACCATATAAGCATATCAATGAAAGCAATTTTAAAACCTTCACATTTAAAGATACAAAATAAACTTCAGTGAAATCCATAAATTTTGTAATAATCCTTAAACAAAGTTAATTTAAATTAGGACTGATTGCAAAACACTGTACGTGGCTTTTGTCATCGAAGAAACTTAACAATTGTTCAATATTCCTCAAAGTATCTTGTAATAACGTTGGAAGGGAGCGCCGAAATCCTAAAGAGCTTATGCATTCTCTTTTGTGTTTATATTTTGTTTGGAGCTTTCAATTTTACTTTGTACTGTATGTTTATTTTCCTTTTAAAATAATTGCTATCGTTGTTGTGTTTCCAAAATCACATGTTGCTTTATAATAATACTAGCTTCTTACCGTGGCTTCGCTCGCGTAAAAAGTTAAAATATCATTAAACGTGAATTACAATCCCAATGAAATAACGGGATAAAATGTATCCTATGTAATAATCCAGGAAATGGTCCATGTATATGCCAATTACCATTCAAATTTGTTCAACGGTTAAAGCGTGATAGTGGAACAAAGGAACAACCATGCTTATTTTTGAATTAATAATATTATTATTATGACATTTTACTAGTGGCTTTCTTCGCATGGTAATTTGAAAAACGTTGCCAGAGGTAATAAGACGCCGACCATGTATACAGAATAGAACACTATTTAAGGATGCTAGTGTAAATTATGTGCTGTGCCTCTTCATTAACCGCTAAGATAAGTTAATTTCGAGCATTGGACACACGTAAATTTGTCACATATAGCTGCCTATGGGAGAAGTACGGCTTTTCCACGTGTACCCCGACTACCTGTAGTATCTAGCCTTGTGCCTTGTTTATAGCTATGGCAAAACTGAGCTTGAGGGGAAACTGCAGCCTTTTGAATCGGAATGAAAGATCCGTGGAGACTATAGGCATCGGAAGATCATTACATTTATCTGACCTTGTCAAAATAATGGCACCAACAATATTCCGCCCGAGTTGAGCTACGCAAAGCCATGTTCCACTGCATAATTGCGGTGCATCTAAATTAAGCATAATCATAACCGGAATGCCTAATTTCAATTTCAGTTTATGTGAGGGCACACCTGACAACTCTTGAAAATCCAAGAACTCTGCAGGATATGAAGTACTTGGTCATGTCATCAAGAATCTCATTTAGAGTGTTATTAATAATTTGAATAACAGTGTCATTTTTGGGAACAAAATTCGGTTTGATCATGGGCTTGAGCAGCTTTTAAAGTAATATGACGTTCAGTATGTTCACTTAAACGGATCTGTGGACGTTTTATTATAAACTTTGTACTTTAGCAGTGGCACGTGCACAAACAAACAGACATACAGAGACATTTCTAAATATGCTGCAAATGTATTTTATTACGCATTCTTAAACACATTCAATTTACATTATTATTATATGCATAGAATAGGCTTGTGCAGTGCATTTTGTGTTTTAATGAACAATAAAAATATAAAAAAATATACACAATTGTTGCTCAAAAAAGTAATCATTGTGAAAAGGACTTTTGTTTATTTACGAGTAACATTACAGTTAAGTTTAAGATTGTATTTAAGTTTCAAAACTTTAAACAAACACATATACATGTCTTCTTATAATATTTATTACCTTCAGCTAGTTGTTAATTTAATTTAGCATTGGCCACATTTTGCAGTCGAAAGTTTTGTTGGTCTATTATGAAAACTAAATTTTGTTATTAATTACGCTATGAAAATAGTCTTCCTTAAAACCTATAACAAAACAAAACCAAGGTTATATAAACCAATTTAAATACGTTTTTTTTTCGTCAAGCTTACGAGTGTCTTAATTAATTTGTGGTTCAATTATCTACCAGTTTTATATTTCTTTCATACAAATTGTAATTGCAAATTTAAAACATTTTGTAAGGAAAAGGAAGATAAACCTCATAACGCAGCTCAGCTCTATTATTGAGACGAAAGATTCAATTCAAACCCACTTCTTTTTGGGTTTTTGGAATGCCCGCCTTGCTAGCAACCACCCTCAAGTTGAAAATCTGTCCCCAAATATTTACAGGTATTTTCCAGCAATTGCACTTGAGAGCCAGTTGTTCCTCTAGATTTAGCGTGTTCACCATCATGGACCACATCGTACTTAACATCAGGTGACATTGTGGCCATACCGCTAAACCTATAACAGTATTTAAAAATATACATAGATACCAACTGTTTACTATATATACACATACATTGCTTATTTTGAAATTTATAATAATACGTGAAATTGTATTATAATATCATCGGATGACATACGGAACACTATACCCCATTTCTACAGAATATTACTATTACAATTGTGTCAACAAACGAAACACGTTTCGCGTGTAATGAATGTTTTATATTTTCCGTTGTAACAGAGTACGTTTAATCAAAAAATTATACACGATTTAAAAGGTGGAATTTTCTTTTTTACGTAAATTATTGAATTTATTCCGTTTATATTAGAATTAATAAAGAAAGTTACCTTGATACAGTGTGTCAAGTTGTTATTTCACTAAAGATTTAGATAAACAGCTGGGCCTATGTATTAGTAATTTAAACAATGGTATATTAAACAAACGGCTCTCCCCGTCTTTGCACGGGTATTAATTAAAACATAGATATATTACTATCTTATTTATATAGATCTATCATACAATATATTGTTTTATTATGTCTCTAAAAGGATTAAGCAGCGTTGTTGATGAAAGCTGCGAGGCGGTTTCCAATATTCGGACGTTTTCGACTATTTTCGTCGTATTTCAAGCAACTTATATTACCTAAACCATTCTCGTGAATCACTCTGTCTATTGTCGAAAACCACATGAAGATCGATTCAGTTGTTTTTAAGTGTATCGCTAACAGGCAGATAAACGCAGCGAGAGACTTTTCATAATATGGTAGTGGTTGTATAGTAAAGGCTCTTTATTCATCTGTTGTACTTTCTTTATTACCATATATAGAAATCGTGAATACTAAATGATTATTTGGTTGTGTTGAAATGATTACTTAATGAGACTGTAGTGGAAAATAACTAATGCTAGAATACTAAAACATGGCCAGAGATACAGCTATGTTTAAAAAAAATGATAATCGATTTGGTAATTCTTTTTTTATAGATTATAGAGTTAGCGTTATAGCCAGGATCTAACCTGACGTGAAGTGACGATTTGGCCCAGGACTGTAGACACGCTAAACCCAGTGGAGGTGCAACTGCCGGAACACACCTATAGACAGATATATATACAGGTATTTGGCGGCAGGTTTTCAACTTTAGGGTGGTAGCTAGCCAGGCGGGCATTAGAAAACCACTACCACCATCATCACGATGTTTTCTTTCCGACTCCGTTACACACTATCATGTGAGCTATCATCGCTTCAAAATTTCTTTAATAATTAGGAGATCATCCATCAGACACATAGGTAGATAGATGCTTTCTTTTATAATATACTAGCCGGCTTGGTAGTTCTCGTTTGCGCTTTCGAGATTCTGGTCATCAATAACTCGATAATACTATCAGAAATCACATTCGGGGATAAGGGTCACTTATCTCTTAAAAGCTATGCTCTCAATTTGGACTAAGCAATACACATGTACAAAATTACATTTATATCGGTCGAGCGGTTTCATATATGAACGTGGACAAATATCGTGAGACAAGATTTATATATATATATATAGGAGATATAAGCACTTATACAATAACTAATAATAATTTGCTATACTATATGAAGATTAAAAAAACCGCACTGTTTTATTTATTTTGTATAAATAGTTTTAATATAATCTGATTGTATTCAAATGTGGTATTAATTAGCGTTTTTACTTAAAACTAAAACTTTTTTGAAAGGTGTTAGTGTCACGAGTAATTGAGTGAGAACGATGGTCATTTTTGTTAAAAGAAGTATTACGTTTAGCCATAGTAATGGTTTTTAAAATAAGTATTACTAGTATTTACTCGTGGCTTCACTGAACGTAATATTGATTGTGTCCTTTCGGATGACACAATAAAAAGTGTCATACAAAGTTTTTCCCTCATTACCCCACATCCAGTAAGTTTTTTGCGAGAAAAAGTAGTTTATCTCCGTCTCTAGGATCCCATGTATCTATATACCAAAATTCATCATGACCGAGTGGTTTAGCCGTGTAAGCGTAGAACAAACTCACTTTTGCACTTATAATATTACCAGTAAGAACAAGTCTTGTATCCTTTTTCATGGTAGTGATTATTAAAATATTTTTACATACGTAGTCACAGGGGGTACAGCTCCTTTAACAACATACAATAGACATTAGAGAAGCGAACTTCTTGTCTAATCATAGTTTTACCGTGTGGTTGACGGCTTATCGTGTTGTAGAGAGGAAAATTCTAAGCCGTTTTCGAAACTTGTGACACGGATGTAGGTTTAAGAGGCCCATTTCTGACGTGCGCCAACACTCACCTTCACTACTCGTGTTTCTCTCCCTGCTCAGCCAAATGAGGTAGGAGGAGTATGCTAATGCAGCTTTAGAAAAACGTTCTAATATCCATTCTACTGCGGTCCTGGATTGGCCAGGATCTTTTAGTAGTTTATAGAGATATTTCACTGGTATAGCTCTCGCTCCCACTTCGACCGTGTATAAATGAACTACGTAGCCATTCCTATTCAGATCATTTAGTAGTAGTATTTATTTGTTTTTATGGCATTTTCGATGTTCCGAGAGAAAATAAATAAATACCTTAACCGAAGTTTTAACCAAACAAGAACAATGAAACGTCGCATACGGCTTAAAAAGTTAAAAATGGTTTATGGAAATTCTGTCTCCGTTTCCATACAAATCCGAAAGGGATTGAAATACGTTCTTCGTGGTCGGCAACACGTCTATAATGCCCCTGATGTTGCAGTTGTTTATAGGCGACGGTAAACATTTAACATCAGATGGGTCGTCTGCCTTATTGCTGCCTATTAGCATAAAGAAAACTGGCTTTTGGGAAATGTAGTTTGTAAAACATTGGTATCACAATTATTAACATAAAAAATAAAAAAAACTTTGACTTGCAGCAGATATAACAAAGTAATAGACACTTTTGCTTTTAATTATTTATTAAATCAAACTTAATATTCATAGTTTTTTATGCTTATTATATCTTACAACTTTTGTGTTCAGAGACTGAGTTCCATCGTAGTTTACACCCTCTTATGTACAAGAAATAAGATTAAGTTAAGTAATTAAGAAGACTTAATTAAAGTATTATAGAACTTTATAAAATCAAATATTATTAATTCTGTTAATAATTTTGTATACATACTGACATCTCATACATTATATTATAATAATAATCTAGAACAATTTAATAATAATATAATAAAGAATAGTAGTAATATCATAGACTAGAAGCAACAGGAATATCGATTATTTTTTATAGGTTTAGTGTTATGGTTACAATCTCACCTGATGGTAAGTGACGATGTGGCCCAAGGTGGTTAAGACGCTATACCTGTGCAGAGACTGGAGCTCAAGTACAACTGCCGGAACACATCTATAAGTAATTAGCGGCAGATTATCGACTTGATGGTGGTAGCTCACCAGACGGGTATTAAATCATCCCTACCACCATCATTTTTTTTAACTAATCCACCAGGGAAAGCTGTATAAAACTTCATTTATGTTAGATATATTGCGATGGGCGTGGCATATCCTCGAAGATAAAAGTTAGTAAATAAAATATATTAACACAATATATTTTTATTTTATATAGAAATATTACTTCCGCTTATGTAGAAAGTCTCGACAATGTCCAGCGTGAAGAACTTTATAAACCGAATACACATACACACACACATACACACATACACACATATAACACATGGTATCAAACAAATTGAGAACAATTATCCGTGAATCACTCAAAACTAATGAGTTTATTGAAGTGAGACTATGATCATTCGATGTGGAATTCTCTGTAAATGGTTCTTATATACTTAGTTATTGAAATAGATTGTCTCTTTGTGATTATTTTTTTTATTTACTGTTGTATACATTGCTACCTATTGATTTTTATCCGCTGTTTTATTTGGGGTTGCTGGAAACAAATTACGGGTAACGAAGCGGACGGATGACAATTAGTATTCTATATCTACAAGTATATAATTAAAACATTTCAGTTCTGAACTCCTCTGACTCACATCATTACATTCCACTGAACAGCTCATATCTCTGATTAATATTTATCGTTCGTAATAAAAATCTTATCTCACTACGTTCAATGCTCTCATATTAAGACGAGACGGAATCATACTTAATATATAATAGAGTGCGTTTGTACGTAATATTTGTTTTTTAATTTATTTATTATGAAAGTGATTTTTTTTTTACATCGTCTCACATTTTATTTATTTATAAATTTTCACATTTTCCTAAAATTTTCAGTAGAATGCCTAAGATCCGAAAAAAAGTTTTACTTGCATCATGGTTTTATAAAATCTCACAATTTTTGTCTATTATTATTTATCCAATTTGCTCCCTTACAGCACCAACATGAATTTCTAACTTGGTTTTGGGGAATTACCTGCAATACAGGATTTGTTTCCTAGTGCGGGGATCGACAGATTATTTGTATGCTTTCTAATATTCTTTCTGTTCAATAAAGACTTTTTTATATATAAACTTATTTTCATTTTCATTCATAGTTCATTTGATTGGTTGTCGCCTCATTGCTTATTCGTTCAATCCACCATTACTTGCATTTTAAAGTAGGAAGTCACTTATTCTATTTAGAAAGAAAAGTGATTGTTCATGGCTTTTTATTGGTAATTTAGCAAGTTACTTACTTTTACTTGTCCTAACCATTATATAAGAGTCCCATATAACCGACGTCTAGGAATCTGCCGTCAGATAAATTTATTGAGACCTGAGGAAATTTACGATTAGGTGAAGTCTCGAAGGGAAATGAAAGCAGTGCGATAGCGCTTTCCACGCCCATATTACGTAAAAACAAATGCAATCCGCAATTACAAAAACATAGCAGAAATTACTGCATATTTGCTTCAAAATGGCAAGTCCGTATTAGATATCAACTTTAATGTAATTAATAATTTGTCAATGTATTTCTAATTATTTGCTACTTTTACTATCGTTTAGCTTTTATGAAATACGTAGTAAGGAGGCCGGACACTGGGTTGGTAGGGGAAGAATATAGTACAATCCTGAGTATTGTTCGTTGTATGAATCAACTCTTACATATGTTTCTCCTAGTATATGTTCTGCATGGTGGTAGGGTGTTTTTCTAATGCCTGCCTGTCTAGCTACCACACTTAAGTTGAAAATTTTCCGGCAAATACCAATAGCTGTGTTCCGGCAGTTGTGCATTAGAGCCAGTCTCTCCAAAATAAAAGCCGGCAACTCACTTGCGAATCTCCTAGTGTTGTAGGGTGTCCATGGGTGGCGGTGATCACTTACCATCAGGTGGCAAGCTTGCTCGTTTGTCCGCTATTACAAAAAAAAAACATCTCGCGCAAATAGTCCCTTCAAATCTCTATGAATATAAAATTCATTCATGATTGAGCATTATATGGATTTATTTTAGTGTATAATTTCATGCTTACAAATCTACAGACTTAGAGTACTGTGAGATATCGTTCAGTCAATACAAAGAATTTTATCAAGAGTACGTAATTGAGTCACGTACTCGCAAGCAAATGCTCAGATGATTGCAAATGAACTTTAATTAATAGATTCTATGCGATTACGTGTATAGAACCGAGAGCAAAATTAAATTAAGACACTGGTATAAATGTAAGCAACTTGCATCTCGACCAAACTTTATAGTTCGCATTCAGAAACACATTTCATGACAGCCACAGTGTACCTGGAGGTCGGAAATGACGACGTTTCACATACGCAACCAGACAGTTTGAGGCTGAGTTCTGATAGGTCTTTTGTCTTCGATGCTTAGGCATTCATTTGTTCACTACGCTCACAAAACGGGTTTCGTTTGCAGATATGTAATTCGGTGCTTATTTTGACCTTTTTGTACTTGGTATAAATATGAAGCCTCTGCATAAGTTGAGTGTTCACATTTTAAACTTACAAACTTTTGATATCAAATTCATAATTTCTTTCTATATCGAAGCTATACATGAATATTGTCGAGCATTAATTTTTTATACTAATATTATTCATTCTGTATTTTAAACAGAACTTTTCAATTAGTCCGTTTTCGAGCCGTATCATATTCAAATAACAAGTCCATTACGAAAAGCTTGCCAACTGTTAACCAATTAAAAGGTTTTAAAATACTTTAGGAGGACTGCTGAGCTATCAATTGTCTGCCATACTAGCGTTTTCCCACGGCTTCGTTTGCGTGGAAATAACTTATATTTTCCTATCACTTAACGCTAGATAGCTAATCGCTACCAAACTTCACAGCAGTGTCCGTTGGACTAATCTAAAGAATTCCTGAAAATTGCATCAAACTAGCATTTTTGGAGTCCATAAGAAACATACAAATCGATTTTTATTGATATTTGATTATTCGATTGTCATTAACATAACATCGGTCTTAATCCTTTGACAATAAATAACTGCATAATCCGTCCATTAATGCATAAAGTATCCTTGATACAGATATAGACATATATAAATTACAGGAATCGTTCAAAGGCTTACATAGAGATTATCAGAATTAGCGAAATTTAGTGTTATAAACGTTTATCAACATCAGATGAAAAGTATTATTAGAGTAGTATTGAAGTGATGATAGCTCAGTTGGTATTGTGTATGGACATCGCATCAAAGGATGTGAATTCGAATCCACCTACAATGAGCTTGAACTTTCGGCGAAGGAAAACATCGTAATAAATCATAACTTGGTAGTAGTGCTTTTTCTAATGCCTATCTTGCTAGCTACCACCTTCAACTTGAAAATCTGCCACGAAATACCTTATGACGTGAAAGCCAGTTCCTCCACTAGGCTTAGCACGTCAACCATATTGCGTCACATCGTCACTTAATATTAGGTGAGATTATGACCTTGACATATATCCATAAAGTATATATTTTTTATGTATCATGTTCCACATGACCCAGCTTTCTGCTTGAGACATTTAATGTTTAATATATGTCAGTAGAGGATCTGTAGTTTTAGAGAAAACTACCCAAACTCATATTCTAAAGTTTTTTTAAGTTAAAGTTTGTTGAGGTGAATCTTAAAATCATGCAGATAGATTTCCTTTTTTATTGTGAATTAGTAAATAGTTAAGATAAGTGGAAGTTAAGATTTTATTAGAGACTATACCTTATTGTCTTTATCCTTCCTTGCTAATATTTTAAATGTGAAAGTCTATTTGTTTGTTTGTTACGCTTTCACGCTGAAATCACTGAACAGATTAGGATGAATTTTGGTTTTCATCATATTCGATTCAATGGTTTAGGCGTGAAAGGATACCAACAAACAAGCTCACTTTCACATTTATTATATTAGTATACATATGATATGATAACTCCAAACAGCTTGACGCTTGTGACAAAATCGATTTCCCGTGACGTCAATATTGAGAGGAGATACATTGGAATATCGCATAGTTCAGACAGACGGCTTTCTGTCACGTCATAATGTGATATGTCACATAGAAACACGCGATCGGGCGTGTCGGGCGAGCCTGTCGGACCTATAATTGGAGTGCTTTCTATTAGTGAATTAAATATATACAAATGTATTGAATGGTATGGATTTAAAACTGCGATTTGCGTACAAGAAGTGTACTTATGCTTTATTCCTTGACTGGTAATTGTGTAAGGTTAAAAATGTGCTCCTTTTTCACAAAGAAAAAAATTAATAGTAACTCATCGTGATGAAACTGTAGTTACTATAAATTGAAATCATATAAGGGTTGTTGTGAGCCTAATGTAAGTGCCAATAACAATGTCAGAATATAATAATGTAAGAGTTTAACTGATTTTGTCAAACAATATTGAAAAACTGTCGTACCTTGGCTTAGAACCCAAAGTGATTAGTCGACATCCTGATATCTAGTGGGAGCGCATTCCATAGTATAATAGAATGGACATTGAAAGAAGAGTGTATAATACCAGAAGCATGGGCTGTACAGAGTAGGAGACAATTATTTGAAGAACGTATACTTAAATTGTGATTAAAACATAAGAATACTGATATTGTATAAAAGTGAGACCTTTTTCCGTCGCTTTAATTTTTTCGTCCATCTATCGCATGTCGCATTTCAGTCGGTAGCGGAGTACGGGTAAAGCGAAATGCGATTGGCGGAGTAACCTAGGCCAATATGGCGGCGCCTATGGCTCTGTGTGTGGCTAGTGGATATCTTGTCTACTATTGATAAAAGTTTCACTTGCATTATGATTTCATTTTTTTATAGTTTATAGGTTTAGCGTTATGGCCATAATCTCACCTGATCTAAAATGACGATACGGCCCAAGTCGGAAATAACGCTAAACCTGTGGAGGAACTGGCTCTCAAGTGCAACTGCCGGGAAACACCTATTGGTATTTTGTGGCAGATTTTTAACTTAAATAGTTACCCAGGCGGGCATTAGAAAAGCCCTACCACCATGCTATGAATTCATTTCCCCAAGATGTAATCCATCACCGAAAGCTCAGGCTCATTGAAGGTGAATTAGAACTCACGTTCCTTGACGAGGCGTCCGTACATAATACCACTGAGCAATATCACTTCATAAAACAACACAATAATTATTTTGTTGTAAATTCTATTTAACACTGCCAATAGGTTAATCATAACAGATAGTCGCGTGAGTTCCCGCAATTTAGAAAGTTGCCGGAACTTACTACAAATTGGATTCCGCTTAGCTTTTTCGCGATGACGGATTTAGAATAAAGGTTGCACTGAATAATTTTGTACTCGGTATGATTACTCGTAGTTATTGCGGTTCTACCATAAAATAAATGCCAGATTATCCTGAAATATGTAAACATATAAAATTTTGTACATATAGCACACCTCCGCTAAAATAGTGTAGCAAATCAAAAAATATAAAAATTATATTGCACTATTCGATTTTTAAAATATTACAAATGTCATTTTGTAGCTTTAAGTAAATTTTTTACTCACTGAAAACCATTTTGTTGTAAATTAATCTAAGACCTGGGAAAGTGATACGTAAGAGTATCATAGAGTTGATATAGATGCCGTCTCAATATACTTGAATTCAAATCTGTACAATGAGCTTGAGCTTTCAGTGAAGGAAAATATCGAGATAAAACCATAGCATGGTGTTAGGGCTTTGTCTAGTGCCCATATGTCTAGTTACCCTCAAGTTGAAAATTTGCCGCCATATACCTATAGGTCTGTTCCAGCACTTGAAATCCAGCCTCTCCCCTAGGCCTAGCGTACCTACTATCTTGGGCCACGTCGTCACTTAACATCAGACGAGATGACCGTTACGCTAACCATACAAAATATTTAAAAAAAAATATTTTAAAAGAAAAGTAGTTTGCATTGTTTTTGAAACTATATTTAATTTAAATTTTCTTCTAACATGAATTAACATTATTCTTTATATTAGATATATCAAAAATATTTCTACAGAAACAGAACGTGACGTTCAAAAATTTGCTTATTTGCTAAACCCCGGGATGCTAACAAATTAAGATGTACGATATACGTTCTCACCCCATCCGATTCCACCCTTCAAGACTATGTAATCCTATTAGTATGCTGCGTGCGTCTTGTCATATATGAGCAAATATATGTACATATATATATTGAACACTTATCAAGGATTAGATGATGTTAACAATTACAGACGCGTACTAAGTGGAAAGTGTGGCATGACCCTCTTGTAATTGAAGTATTATTATAGAAGTTTTTATTATTTTTGTCAAAGCTTGTCTAGAAAAAAAATTAAAAATCCTTCGCCTCAATGTTTTCCCGCCGTAATCTCGGAAACCGCTTAACCAATTTCAATATTATTTTGTAAATGTGTATTGCTTGGTCCAACTTATTACGAAAGCTGTCCGGTCTCTGGTAACACGGACGTTTGAAGTATTGCTGTGGTACCTTTTCGTAGCTAGGGTTGGTTTTTTTTTATTCCCTATCCTCAGTCATTAGTCCGAGATTTTATTTACATTTTATTCTTAAAACAGTTTTACCTATCATTAGTTTTATTTTGATTTGGATTTAGCCCTACCAGTTTCTTCTTTTTATTTGGGCTAGTCCTTAAATTTCATTCTCTTAAATCTATTACTTATAATATTGAGTGATTAACACCCGAAAAGTCACAAGACGCCCCTCGCGCCTTTGATTTGAGGCCAGGTAATACGTTTGAATTTTCGCATTGCTATGAGGAAGTGCATAAAGACTAGGGTTTTAAACACCACGTTAATAAAAATAAATATTCCAACTTGAGAAGTATATTAGTATTAAATACTTATTATTAAATATTTTGGTTTATTTTATATTTATTTTATGTATTTTATTTAGTATTTTGACTGTATTTTACTATTCTTTTCGCTAGTAGCGGGGAATACTGTATCAATGCATATCACTATGACGATTAGCGTGCCTTCCGGGTAGACGGGTATAAAATATTTTTAACCTCTAATATTGAGAACAATGTACACATATTATAATTAAAAAGAGTACATATGTGTCTGAATTACAATATTATTATGTGTATAGATACATTTCTCTTAATTCATCTAATTTATATTTGATCGTTTGTGTGACATGTAATTTTTTTAACTATATTTGAACCTGTCATATTATAGTCACATCTTTACTTAAGGTTCATATTTGATACTTTATCTTTGTTTATATTTACTTAACAATTTGCTAATATATATTTTTACCATTGATTACTTTACATTTTTCATAAATAATATCCAGCCCAATAAAATAACAAACTACTTTAGATATAAATTTATATAACAATTACAATTATATAATTAATATTTACATATATATAATACTTTTTGGTGTTCACAACTTTATTTTTGTTTTTTTTCCTTAATTCATTATTACTGAGCGAAAGGAATATATATACCAAATATCAAGTCAATAGACTTCAACTATAGAGGATTGATAATAGATTTTGTAAAATTATATCGCAAAGAAAATAATTTTACAGGAGTGAAGAGGGTGGTACAAGCTAGCAAAAAATAAAACTAAACGACAGTACGCCAGACAACGTCTGAAAGTTAAAATCGATCTCGACGTCGCCTAGAGAGAAAAATAGATATGTTATAGAGCCAGTTTTTTTTTTAATAGAAATAATATTAAGATCGGTGTATTTTTAATCCTCGAACTACTTATTCTATGAATAGTTTAGTTAGCTTGATGACCTGTAGATAAAAGCATGTTTCTTTATACTTTATATGTTTAGTTTTTGGCTATATTCTCACCTGATATACTAAACCTAGTGGTAGAATTAGTTCTAAAGTACTACAACGTGAACACACTGTTAGGTATATGGAGACAGATTTCTAACTCGCGGGTATTAGCTAATTTTATTAGACTAGAACTTAAATCTATTGCCACAGCATCAGCACATACTATCATTGCTTTGAACGTTCAAATATTTTCACTTAACTTGTTAATAAAAAGTTATATAATATATATATTTCATTCAAGTTTCGGAATGGAATGCGTCAAGAAATAACTGTGGATGGTTCTTCATTGTAATATACACATTTAAGGTAGAACCTAAAAGCTATCCTAAAATATCACATCACACATTTAGTCGACATTCTATTATTTTAAAATATTAACCAACTACGCAGATGTTAATATTGATTACATCAAACAACTCCCATGATGTAATAAAACGTTTCGTATAAAGTTTATCCCTCTCATTACCCCACATCCAATGAGTTTCTCGCCAAAAAAGTAGCCCATCAACGTCTCCAGTTCCCATCTACCTCTACACCAAAATTCATCAAAATTGATTCGCCGATTTGGGCATGAAAACATGACAAACAAACTCACTTTTGCATTTATAATATTAGTAAGGATGGCATTATTAGTTTGCTAAGGGTTGGCGTACTTTGCATTATTTCCGTATTATATTAGGTGTCGCTATGTTTATATTGGGTCCCAATTTATAACTACAACTACATGCCTGTATAACCCTTAAAGTTTTATCAGTCGCATGTAATCGGACACGTCCCGTTTTCTTTGAGAACGTTATAACACTCGTGAAAGATAACATTTCAAAGACAGAACTATTCCAGTTGCGGTAAATATATATCGTTTCTGTGGACTTTCAGTGTTCTGTATACGTAATATATTTATTACGTATTCCTGTACAACGTACCTTGCGATCCTTTGACTTTGAAAATCGTGAAATTCTATGACAATCAAATCAAAAAATCAAATCAAAATACTTGATTCAATTTAAGTCCTAAGATGGCGCCTGTGAACGTCAAAACTACGAGCGGTTCGGAAAAGAACCCAGTCATCGAGAAGAACCGGCAAGAAACTCGATCTGTTTATATCTTTTTTTGGATACATACTACAGCGTACTAATAATAATGTATTTGCAAAAGTTGTTAGCGGATGCACAGAGAGGGGTGTTAGTTCTAGACATCGACCATCGTTCACGTATTGATCCACCCTATAAACGTATATTCACATCATAATCCGCTTGACATGTTACTTGAACTTACTATCAAATCCGTAATGGGTTTTGTAATATTCAACACTATTTACCTAATACAATCGAACTTGTAAACTCCGTTTGAGCGTCGTATCTGCTGCACATACACTTTTTTATTTCGTTAACCCGCTTTTAATAGCTTCCCTTGTATCTATAATAATATGTACACATATACAGATATATGAGGGTATCCATTTTTTACCAAGTCAGCTGTTTTTAACTGGGTATCGTTTTAATTGTTAGTTTGTAGACTACAAACAAGTTTGACACAATTTACTCTGTATATTAGTTTTTATCATAAGGAATCATAATAGAAGAATAATCAACAATATTTGGTAAGTTATTGAATAAAAAAATTATATCAATTTCAAAAAAGTGCAAAAACTACAAGTTATCGTCTACAAAACTACAAGAAAAGGTATCGTCATTTAGACAGGGGTAAGTGGTATCGGGTATTTTTTATTGAAAAATTTTTATATGCATATATGTTATATGTATGAATATAATAATCACAACATGACAGATCCGGCCAAAAACTCAATATTGTTTAATTATACCTGTTAATTTTACCCTAATCATTTCATAAAATGCCTGACTTCAATCTTTACCAGTAACATACCGAAAAAATATTGTTTTATAAATAAATCTCAAGATCCTTAGAACTTACATTGATTAAAAAAGTTCACGACATCCAAAAGTTACGATGTTGGCGAGAATTAACGCCACCGGGTTACGCTAATCGCTGTTTTGTTTTTGTTACATATTTTATGGATACTGCTTATATAGTCAATTTTGCCTATATCAAGTCTGATTTCAATCTTCAAACCTAACTCTGACGTATTAGCAGCTCGTACGTTAAAATTGTCGAGGGAGTTTGTCGTGGTAATTGAAAATACATATTTAAAGTGTGCTGAACGTTACACGGTGGTAATTTATATTATATATTATTATAATAGACGTGCTCGCGACTTCGGTCGCATGGAAATAAAGTTTTATTTATTCATTATTGTGACCTTTTTCACTATATCTTTGCGCTCAATTAGCGGTAACGTAGTGTTAAATAGCTTAAAGTTTTTCTCAGTGATAGCTCTATCATATACAAAAAGGCTTTTTGAAATCGGACGTGTAATTCCTTAGATCAGCGCGTTCAAACAACAAAAAAATCCGCTTTGTAACATTAGTACAGATAGGATACTTTGTTATTCCTTATCCAAATCTCTTTGATTTAACAAAACGTTTAAGAAAAGTGTGTCTATTAATAAAGCATCATTGTACATTGCAACAATACGATTTAAATTTTAATAAGTAGGTTCATCAAAAGTTACACACACAGCTATACTTAATATAAAATATACAATAGACATAAATTTAAAAAATTCATAACACATACAAAACATATTTCAAAGCCACGAAAGATAACATTAGAACAGCTACTAAATAAAAACCAATATTACTAACCAAGTTGTATGTTTTCTGCACACGTTAACGTTTCAAGACACCAATACATATGGGATTACATTCTTTCCTAAGAACAGGTCCATCACGCACAGTTGGAGCACAAACCCCTTACCAGTTTTTAAATAATAGAAAGAAAGAACATTCATTTCGTTGATGATGAATAATACACAATACACACAGTGTATATATAGATATGTATAGCATTAGCAATTACAATGTATATTGTACAGATTAAGTCTTTCAAACTAAAGTCTCATACAAACATCGTTAAAGGACCCAAGCTGAGCATAAGCTATGGCAAATTGCTATGGCGCTGGTTTTAGCTGAACCTAAATTTGTTGTTTTTTATGGTAGCTCGGCAAAGTGACGGCACTGTACCTAATGTTAAACACAGTATAATCTAAAAACAGTAGTGATCATTGTTGGGACAACAATCCATCGCCCTGTCATGCCGGCCTGCGTAAACGCGTCTTTACGTTTCCCTTGAAGGACCCGATGTTATAGGAGAAAGGGAATACAAAGGCTGATAGACTGTTTCACAGCTTCATGGTACGGCAAAAGTACGATTTTGTTGGGCTCGCAATGGAAGTTACCATAGAGCTGTGACTTCGAAGTTCAGTGCGTGTATTCATGTTATGAAAAGGAAAAGGGATAAGTTTGAATAGCTTGATTAGGTTTGATTGTTACTACGGTTGGTATTACTGAGGTTAAGTAAAAATTTGTCCTAAGATGGTGAACACTCTAAGCGTAGTGAAAAGACTTGCTCTCCCATTCTCTATCTCTTATTATATAAGTTCTATTTTGATAAGAAAGTACATTTTAACAAACGGTGTCATGCAGCAAAAGTCAGAAAATTACAACATTCGTCATTTCGCAATACCAATTTCATCCGATAAATACTTTTAATTAATAGCTAAGTCACTGGAAAAAGCAGGTATATAAGTCTCAACTCAAACGAAAACGGATGAAAATCACCCTACCAATTCAACCCTTATTTAAACACCCCCACTTCCAGTGAATGGATGTTCATTAGTACCCAGCGAGTATTGTTTCGAAATCCCTTGAATTGCGTTTCCGGGAGGAAAATTTAAACCCGTTTTAAATGTTATCTTTTACTTTTATATTCGTTACGTTTGAGGCTTTGGAAACTTTCTGTATAGCTTAAAAGGAGTAAGACAATAAATAATAATAAGATATAAGGAAGTCACCGAACAGTAAAGAAATATATACTGGGGGTTTCTCTGCTTGATCGAAGTAAAAACGAAGAGCTTTTATATTTGCTATTTTTAAATGGCAATGGACATGGCGAAGGCTTGTAAAATGGAAGGTTTATGGGTCCCAATATGAGGCGTAAATTGGTGACTTAGGGTCTCAACAGTATATATATATAGAGAGAGAGAAAGAGAGAGAGAGAAGTTCCATACATCCATTGTACCGATCAAAAGTTCAAGCAACGATTTGAATATAGTGTCAATAAATATATTGCATACCCAGTAGAAATTTCTAGAAAACGAAGTTGTTTTTATTTGTTTATATTTACCATATCATGTTTTACAACGAAACAGCTACCGCGGCACTTCCTCATTCTGGTATCCCGGGCATTTTCCCAGCTTGACCCCCCCCCCTTGAGCGGGCACTGGTCACGGAAGCTTATAGAATACAGGCGCTACAATCGATACCTGTAGCAATATTTGCAAGAGGCATATAACCAATAGTGGAAATCTGAGCTATATGATTATATAGAAATTAAAATATTGAATACAGCAGTTTTATCCAAGTATGAAATTCTTATGATGAAGCTAAAACGGTGATAAGATTTTCAGGCAATTAAGATTATTCAGGCAATTATTATGTACTAACTGTGTCCACAACTTCGTTCGCATGGAAATAAAGATTATTTAATCATTTTTGCCCGTTTTTGAAGCAATGATAGCTCAGTGGTAGTGTTTAGGCCTGCCACGTCATGGGACGTGAGTTCGAATCTAACAGCCTACATAAAGCTTAATGAGCTTGAGCTTTCGGTGAAGAGAAACATCGTGAGGAAATCATACCATGGTGCTAGGGCTTTTTTTGATGCACGCCTGGCTAGCTACCACCCTCAAAGTTGAAAATCTCCCGAGAGCTAGTCCCTCCACAGGTTTAGCATGTTTACCAAATAGGGCCGTATTGTCATTTGAGTTCAGGTGAGATTATGACCATAACGCTAAACCTTAACTATAAAAAAACACTTTTTTCATTATTTCGCTCCTAGTGGTGATAAAGTGATATTAAGTACCCTAAGTCTTCCCCAATTATTGCTCTATAAAATACTATTTTTTTTTTAATCCGACTGTTAGTTCCTGGGATAAGCGCGTTTAAAGAATCTCTTCCGATTTATAATATACATAGTTATGCTATGATTCCAATATTGTTGTAAATGTTGTACTCTTAGAAATGTGTTGAGCAAACCTGACGGAGAAACGTGACTATTTTATACCCTACGTAAATTGCCCTAGCTAAATAACTTTAACTTGAATAAAAAGTAATATATGACTTTCTCAAATCAAGTAAATACAATAAAATCCTTATATTAATTTGTTTCAGATCCCTAACTGCATGCCACGCGTACGGTGAAGTAATGATGTGGTAACTCAAACGATTCACAACTCCAGTGTAGTGTACAAGATTATCGCATTTTTCGACACTTAGTGTATTTTAGTGTACGAATAAGTGCAAATATGGGCTGCAACACTAGTTCCGAGGCGAAAACCGAAACCAAACCCGAGAAGACTAAGGAGGACAAAGAACAAACGAAACAAAATGATACAAATAATGCCAAAGGTATGGTGTAAAATATTTTTAAATACAATTCTAAACAGGTATTTGCTAATTACAGACCCGCTACATCCGTTAACTGCCACAGTATTATTGTATAGTTAAGGTTTAGCTTTATAGTCACAATATCATTTGATGATAAGTAACGATATGGACCTATATTATGGGCATGCTAAGCCTAGTGGACTGTCTCTCAAGTGCAAGAAAGATCCAGATTAAGAAATCATTAATAAAAAGGTACAGAATTAAAAACGTTTTTATTTATATTCAAGATGGCTGAAAAAACGACGTTTTCGTTTCTATGCGGAAAATTGTATACTAAGATTAAAAAAATTGTTTTAAAATAAATACTTTATATCGAGAACAGCGACATCTACCGGTTTCAATTTTAACTAAGTATCTTGTAATCACATAAATACAGAAAATGTTAAAATGAACTAAATTTATAATTGAAAAATTACATACACACTACTATTCTATATATTATAATAATAGATATAATATCATGACATATTATAATATATTGATAAATAAACATCAACAAAATTGTCGAATACAGTTCAGTTTAAATCGAACTACATATTGTGTATAGACGAAGATTAAATTGCTATGATATATTGAAATTTATGATAAACAATAATGTAAATTACAATAGGAATTAGCGAAGAAATTTATATGCTGTTTCTATTTAAAAATTATATTTAATGCTAAATTGTTATAAGCGCCATCTATTAATGTTCCTTCTTACTAGTTTAATTACAGTTCGAACGATTATTAAATGTCTATAAGGTACTAATTAAAACCTAAAGATGGCGCTTATACATAATATTGTTTTGCCCTATAATAATTTAAATAAATTAGAATTTATAATTTCTTCGGTCTTTTTCAACAAATTATTTATATATTATTACTGTATTTTTACATTTCTTGTATTTTCTGGAGTCAAGTAAGAATTAAAACTTCGATATAATTTTACAGGAATAGCGAATACTACTTACTCCGTTTAAATAAACTAAGCTAATTAAACATTTTGATTCCTTTTATATAATTGAAATATTGTTTTGAATGCTAAAATTACACTAAGTATTTCATAGAAGCATGCCATTGAGGTGGAAGGATTGACCCTGATTCTACGTAAACACTTGACGGCACAGAGGCATACGACACATGAATACGAACACATTTACAACAATATTTTATGACATACTTTGTAGATACATTTATTTCTTGTTGAATGTATAAATAAATGTTTTGCTCTACATTACTACCTTTAGTTAAATAGAGGTGTTGTAAGAAAAAGTGTACTTCCGGGTAGTATTACTAGATTTTATTTTAAAGTATCAAGTAATAATGAATACTCGTCGTCTTCGTGTCGGCACAAGCCAAATTAAAAAAAACATATATTCCCGTATCGTGGTGAAAATATGGGCCAGTTTTTGAACTTAGAGGCAGGACTGGCTGTCCAGGGCGCACCGGACATACTAAGGTATTGTCACATACGGAGGCTCGTTTCATATATCCCCAATATTGAAGAAAAGTATTTTAGGTTTAGCAATCGAAGTAGGCGTAAATTGTTAACGTATTAACTGAACATGACCTTCTTCTTTTTTATTTAATGGTTACACAATTCTACCAATGTCACATAGGTAGAACCATAAACGATGGAGATTGTATTAAACAATTTTGCTCGTATATTATATCCAACCCGGCTATTTACTAACAAATATACGACACAAACGATACATGCAAACTACATATAAAATATATTTTTGGATTACAAATACACATCACAAAATGACACTAAAATCTTAAAATTTAATTATATTAGTTCTTATAAAACTTGACAAGCAGACCAAAATCAACATTTAAGAATTAAACATAGCCTTAATTACAATGTCAAATATATCGGTACGCCGACCAGTAAACCTATACAACTGCATATGGTTTAATTAGCAATAAAAACACAAGACTATTACAAAAGATACCACTAATTAATATACGTATTATTTATATATAGTGTTTCTATTTACACGAATTCTAATGGACGTATCTTATTTTTTGACGCAAGCATGTCAGTGATGCGATCTTGAAATATTTGTCCATGTAAAATTCGGTCAAAGTGCTTAAAAAAGTTTTCATTTAAAACAGTATATATTGCGTTTAAATAATATGTCACTACTGGAAAAGCTCTAGAATATCTATCAAGCCCGGTAAGTAAAGAATAAAGAAACGCCTTGTATTATAAGACGAATCACGTATAAGATGAATAGTTTTCATACAGTTTTCGTGTTGCAGAAGAGAGCTGTTTGAGGAATTTAAAATTTATCTAGTAAACACTCGCTAAAAGATAACTTTAAGGAAACCAACATATTAACAGTGACATGGCAATACGTATTTGATAACATTATATTTGTTAGTAAAACTATTGATAGTTTTATTAACAAATATAATATTATTTGTTAAGAAAACATCATCTTGCTTTCAGGCTAAAATACAGAAATCATTTAAAGGACAATATGTCCGATTCTATTGTAAAATCCCTCACAATATGCGTGATCTGCAACTGAAACAGTTTAAAATAATTGTAAAGCAAAAACTTATTAAAAAGCGTATTGTACAATTGCAGATTATTTATCAGATAAACATGCATGGGAATAAATTATTGTTAGTATTTTTAAGTTCGGACAATTGTATCTTTCGTCGTGTCTTGTCTACCAGAACGCCATGTTGTTTCTGAAACGGTAATAATTTTTTTGAGTTTAAAAAGGTGATATTTTTTATCCTATTTTTAGATATACACGATTTGATTGTAATAATGTATAGCACATGTCGACGTAGTGCTACGAATTGTCTACAAATTTGTAGTGCGTAGCAGAACGTGTAGCGCTACGCCGCTTCGTAGTGCAGTCAAGTATTCGTGAAGTAGTAGACAACTAAGATGTTTTAGATAATATCTTACATTTTCATAGTGTTGTTTTTATTTAAATTTATTAATTTACTTTGTATGGTTACATTTTGAGGCGATGAGAGCTCAGTGGTAGTGTGTAAGGCTTCGCGTCAAGGGACGTGAGTTCGAATCTAACCACATACAATGAGTTTGAGCTTTCGGTGTAGGCAAACATCGTGAGGAAATCATAGCACGGTGGTAGGGCTTTTTCTAATTCCCGCCTGGCCTTAAGTTGTTAAGTTGAAGATCAGCCGCCAAATACCAATAGGTGGTGTTCCGGCAGCTGGATTTGAGAGCCAGTTCCTCCACAGGTTTAGCGTGTCTACCAACTTGGGCCGTATCGTCACTTAAGATTGGGTGAGATGCTAGCCATAACGCTAAACCTTAAGTATAAAAATAAATAAAAAAATAATCCTGTCCAAGCCCGCGACTTCGTTTGCGTCGAACTAAAATCATTAAATGGTTGTTGCACGTTGTTGTAACTTTTGAGTACTGTGTAGTTGAATACTTTATTTTTTTGCGTTTTTAATGAGTTGAAGTAAAGTTGGTTTGAATCGACTAAGAGTTCGAGAGAGTTATAGTCAATATGTAATTGCTATTCTTGCTCGGCTCATTATGAATATAGAACAAAAAAAAAGTTGCATTTAGTATTATTATTTTCGCTTTGATGAAGTTTACACTTTTGACCTATAGTCTTACATACATGCCGTTCTCTTTTAATTCAGCAATAATGTAAATTTTTATTGAAAGTACTAATAACTTTTCGCTCTATGATTATTACTAGAATTTACGTGCGGCTTCGCTCGCATTAATATTGATTTTATCAAAAAATCGGATGACGCAATAAAAAGTTTCATACTAAGTTTATCTCTCTTTTTACCTCACTTCAAATAAGTTTTGCGCAAGAAAAGTAGCCTATATCCGACTCCTGGGTTTCATCTATCCCTGTACCCAAAATTCTTCACAATCGGTTCAGCGGTATAAGCGTGAAAGCGTAACAAACAAACAAACTCTCTTTCGCATTGATAATATTATTATTAGTATGGGTGGATCATTTATTTATTTATCCAATTACAAAGCTTCATTGAATGAAACTAAACACAAGAATTAAATAAATATAATAATGACTTAAAAACAGTAAAAAAATTAAATACATACATTACAAAAATATATCATACTTTCCATAATAAAGGCTATATCAAAAATAAAACAACCCAATATTATCATATGACTACTGACAGCCAAATGACGCAAATATACAAGATGCACTACAAATCGTGGAAATCCTAATAATCTTCTAAAAAGATTAATATATTGAACACGTAAAGCACCAATGGTTTCTTTTCTAAAGTAAATCCGCAGGTTACTCGTGTAGCACCGGCACGTTTACATTAAAGTCCTAAATGTGTTTATTGATTTATTAGAGTTTCCCAGCTTATATGCATAACGAATCATTTTGTTATCCATTTGTTTGGCTGTTTGTACATACACGTGTGAATAAACTTTCAAAAATAACTTGATATATAAAGTTATAAATAATAACATGAACAGAGGTCTGTGTTCGAGGATCATGGAGGTGATTCGATGGTACACCTAACAAATACTTAAAATTGTTTGCTTTTAACTAGAACCTAAGTCGTTTTGCTATACGTTACTAGCTTTTAGTTGCGGCTTCGCTCGCATTAATACTGATTTTGTCAAACAGATCACATAATGCAATAAAAAATTTCATACAAAGTTTTCTCCTTTTTTACCCCATCTCCAATAAGTTTTTCGCGAGAAAAAGTAGCTTGTCACCGTCTCCAAGGTCCCATCTATCCCTTAACTAAAATTCATCACAATCGATTTTGCGGTTTAGGCTTGAACGCGTAACAAACTCACTTTCGTATTTATAATATTAGTAAGGATGCGCCCTAACAAATATGATATGGCTTTGCAGTGATGATGGGTCTGTTGGTAGTGCGTATGGATCGCATCAATGAATGTGAGTTTGAATCCACCTACAATAAGCCTGAACTTTTAATGAAAGAAAACATCGTTACGAAATCATAGCATGGTCATAGAACTATTTCTAATGCTCAGCTGACTAGCTACCACCCTCAAGTTAAAAGGGTGCCGCTAAATACCTATAGATGTGTTCCGGTAGTACCATATAGGAGCTATGTCCACCATCTTCGGCCAAATCGCCATTTAACATCAGGTGTCATTGTGGCAATAACGCTAAACCTATGAAACTTAAAAAAATATTTATCAGTGTTAACGACAACAGTTTAATATGTTACTTGTTTATATTAATAAAGCGCGAAATAAGCTTCAGGCGTAGTTTATTGGGATAAAATATTCTTACGCAGATGTGATTCATAATTTTACTAGCTAGTTTGGCCGCTCTTGTTCTGCATTTTCCAGTAATCAGTAACTCGATCGAAGAGCCACCTATCCCGTTATGGTCAGATATCCAAATAAAAAATTATCATATCCCTCACGTTGGACGAAAGTACTCACAGTATGTCTATTTTATTAAATCCAGTTTAGTAGTTTCGATGTTTATCGCGGAAAAAATTCGTGACAGGGAATATTTATATATTAAGATTTTTATTGAATATTTATGTAAGAGTTGAGTGGATTGAGTGAAGTACGACAAGTCCATAAAAGGTGTGAATACTAAGACGGCGGCGAATAAAGGAAAAAAACGTATGTTGACACTTCTTACATAGGATAAGGTCTCAGAAGAGTAGTACAGTATATATTGTATTTTGTCTGAATTCTCTTTTACATGAGGTAAATACGTTAACGTAAAAAAAGATGTCTATGTAAAACAGGGACTTGGAAGTAGTAAAAAAGAATACCAATATCATAGAAGATGAGTTTGCCGCAGCTGACCCAACAGGATACGTTTTTAAATTAATAACTATAACATGTATAAAATAGTATATATTTCAATAAAAACACTTATGTACATAAGACTAATAAGAAAGTAATTTACGAATATATTGAGGATTTTTACTAAGTAAGAAAAAAAAGAAAGAAATAAATAAAAATCGACATAGATACATAAAACCATCATAATAATATTATCGATTTCAGTTCGGGCATGAGGTTCGGTAGATTGTAATGAAACATTGAACAACTAAGACGCCTTTTTCTATATTTTATGTAGACCTGGAAGTAAAACACAATACAAAAAGCAATATTAAAAAAAGGCATACTAAACTACATGAAAATTTCATTTGAGGTACCATATAAGAAAAAGGAAATGCTTCTATATAAAAGATGCCAAAGATTTGGGCATTCCAAAATCAATGTTTTAGAATCTTTTAAACAGATTTTCAGATTTCAGTGAAGGCCAAAGAAGAAAAAAAAACAAATTGGAAAGGTGTTGCATATGGTCGAACTGGGATGGGAACGAAGGTCCCTGTCTCAGCACGAGGCTGCAGAAGCACTACAGTGCTTGTATTTGTATTGTATTGTATTTAAATCATGCCGGTCTTTCACGAAATCTAGCCCTTCCCAGTCTTTGCAGGCAAACATTAAATTATCAAGAATACATTGGGAGGGCATATTATCAACTTACATTATCTCATAACATTAACACAAACAATACCTATGTATTTAAGAATAATGCAGTTGCTTTGACACATTATATAATTAAACGACACTGCAGTTAAGTTATAAAATACAATTTTTAAGTATATAGGTTTGTCGCTATGGTTACAATCTCATCTAATGTTAAATGACGTGGACACGCTAAGTCTAGTCGAGGGATTAGCTCTCAAGTGCAACTGCTGGAATACACCGAAGGGTATTTGGTGGAAGATATACTTAAAAAATAGTAGTTAATAACTCAACTGTAACGCCGTTTTATAAAATATAACATGTGAGAAAATATGTTTTTTACGTAATCACGTGATTTCGTGAATTTTTGGCATATTTAATACTTATTCTGCTATTTTAGACGCAGGCTAATCCAACAAAAAAAAAAGACCATAAAGTGGGACTAACTAATCTTCAGTTATAAATGGTGTAAATAACCTGAATTTGTAATATGTTTGCATAAGTTATGTACAAATACTGGATTTAATAAAAATAAAATGAACGATTTGAATAAAATATTGACTACTATATTTAGTGTAAAAATATAATTGAAGTAGCAATTATATACTAGAAATTGACAAATAATATAGACTTGATTTCTTACGGTTGCCAATAGCCTAACCACAGTGACATCTATCTCTTAAAACTTTCTCCATAAAAATATATAATCAATAAACTGTATGGTTAAACATTGCTCGAGTTTTAGTGATTTATTATATACAAACAAACATTTACTTTTATATACAAAATCGAGTGTTAAACTATTTTTAATGGTTACTACTACTAATGATAGCAATAAAGTATTTCAGGGTGATTTTTTACGTCAAAAACCTTCTGCTATTGGGTGGTGTTATAATTATGTTTACACGTAAACCTGGCCGTATAAAAAATATAATGCCACTGCGTTAAAAATACCTATGCCGAACAAACATTCGCCCTTATCCGCGCAACCGCGTACCATAGATGGTCCGGTCTCCGTTACGAACGCACGTCGCGTTCTGAATTCCTTTCAAAAAAATTAACAAATTCTCTCTGAACATTTGAATTATAATCTGTAATCCAAACGCGCCTATCTCGAACTCTTTACGTCATCGTTTTGGCATAAATAAAAAAAAAACCTCAGCGGCTCAATAAGGCGGTAAACTCTGGTAAGTTTTAATTATTTTTTTAATTTTATTTTTTTCTATTATGCAAAGATAATATAAAATATTCAGCCTGTAAACCACGTAAATTAACCAGTGGAACCCTGTTCGTGATCTTAAAGGTCGGTTGAAGAAGGACAGACTAATTGGGTTAGAAGTAATTAGTCAGGAGGGTTTCTCTCGTGTTTATATTTATAACAATACCTCAGTCAGGGGTTGTGCCCACTAACCCTGTTATTTAAGGTGAAGTTTACAATGGTATAAAAGGTTTTGTGGTGGCGAGAAGTAACATTGTTTAAATATTAAATTGATGATTTCACAAATTCTAACAATAAGAATATTTGAACACATTTGCCTATAAAAGTATTAAGGAAATTTTGGTTTAATATTATATTTAAGAACACCTACGACAATTACCCTTGTTTAAATGGACGTTTAAACAAATTTATAAAAATAGGTACGGGTAAAAACATTTTGTTATTGAATAAATTATGAAGGATTTTTTTTATATTTTATTTAAACGAAATAACCAATTATTAAAATCTGACTTTAATGCAAATCAAATCCTTGTCGAAATAAAATATGGAAAAAAGTGCAAATATACTAAATAATTGCATACACCTTTTTCTCTCGTTGATCGAGAAACCTAAATAAATACTTCTAATATATTTGAATTTATGTATCGTAATACCAAATAAGTAAATTAATATCTTATTTAATAAATTATACATTTATCGCTAAATCGCTAAATAACGTGTCAATCACTATAAGTATACAAAATTCTGTAATATTTGCTTCGGCGCGATCTATCACAGGCCGTATCGTCACTAAATTTCAAGTGAGATTATGTCCATAATCCTAAACCCTAACTATAAAAACAAATAAAACATTTTTTTTTAATAATACGTTAGTATTTCTTAGCGATTTAAACTAGGTGGTTAGTATTTGCGTGCATCTACCATCTTCCGGAGTCCCAGCGCGTGGACAGGGTAGCGGTAGTTTGTTCACGCGATCCCGTTATCCTGTCCATATACACGTAGGAAGAGGCCGTGGAGATTTTAGGCCGTTGTGGTAAAGGATATTCCCGGTGTTTCACCAGGCGAGTCCCCTAAAGTTCCCTCATCTCCTCCGAGATGAGAGATATCGTTTAATAGATTTTCTCCACGATAATAAAAAAAGGTGGTTAGGATTTGCTTGGTGGTAGCGTTATTACCTGTCTAGATAGCGACCACCCATGGGCTTAAGCTGCCGCAAAATAAAGGTTCAGTATGAGCCTTTGTGTTCCGGCATAGTGAACAAGCCCCAGCCCTTACCGTCAGGGTTAGCAACATGGCTGTAATACCGCTAGTGTAACGGCTACTCATAGACAACTGTGGCGGCTTACCATCAGATGGATCGTCTGCCTGTTTGCTAACCATAAAAAAACGACGGTACCATTTATATATTTTTTAGAAAGAATTTGGTCATGATGATTAAATATTATTGAGTACATTTATATAAGTTGTTTTTTTAAGAAACAAATATTACGTACAATGAGGCCTTGTAGCAGTTATTGGGTAAAAAAGTAAACCATTATTTTTTTACAAAGGTTTGGTAAACAAAAAATAGTAATTCATGTAACTGAAACCGCGGACATCAATCACATTGACGTTCGGTATAATGTTAAGCATCATAGGTTCTAAGCTAAATCTTCTATACATATAATAAGAATGTAAGTTTAACTTGCCCGTACTTTTTACATATATGTGGAAAAAAAATTATTGCAAGTAATTAAGAATCAGTAATAAAATACATTATATCATTGTTAAAAAATTCTGTTCCTTTGTGCACGCCTCACTACTAATGTATAGCGTTTATGATAAAATGTCAACAAGGAAATCATAGGCTTATCTTCGAGTAACATTTAGCCTTTGTTTCATTAAAATCGGTTAACTCTATCAAAAATTATTGTAATGTGAATGACGGCACGAGATTAAATAATTTTACTTCCATGCGAAATAAGTAGCAGGCAGAGCTATTTTAATAATGTAGCTAAACGATAAATAAATAAAACGATGTAAAATAATTCGAAGTAACGGTTTAAGTAATCGTAGTAAACAATCGATGGTGTAGGCAAGTTAAATTATGCATCAAGGCGAAACCATCGCATGTATGTAGGCGCGATCAATATTGCTTAACTATTTATAGAGAATGCAGTGTTGCTGGCCATTGTCGAGGTCTGATTATCAAGGCAACATCAAATACAAAGAAAAGCAATGGTATATGTGCCAATAATACATACAACATCAACGCTGTTCCAACTTTTACAAAAACGGAACCAGTTTTCAGCATTATTTTTACCATTTTTATGTCATACATATATTGAAAGTCCATGTAATATTTGAAAGATGATGGCATTATCTTAAGAAAATATATATATATATTTATAGTCAAGGTTTAGAGTTAGGACCATTGTCACCTGATGTTGAGTGATGATGTGGCCAAAGATGGTGAACACGTTAAGCCTAGTGGAGGGATTGGCTCTCAAGTGCAACTGCCGGAACACACCTATAGGTATTTAGTGATAGGTTTCCACCTTGAGGGTGGTAGCTAGTCAGGAAGGCATTAGAAAAAGCCCTACCACCTTGCTACAGTTGCATCACGATGTTTTCTTTCCCTCAAAGCTCAAATTCATTTTAGGTGAATTCGAACTCTTGTCGCATGACACGACGTCCGTACAAACTACCAACTGAGCTATCATCGATTCACGATTTTTCACACTACATTTTATCATTTTAGCCTGATACATGTTAAAAGACCATGTGTAATATTTGTAAGATGAATCCATTATTTTAAGGAATTCCATCTATATAAAGGAACAACTCTTTGAAATGTTATCATTTTATTCTCATATATATAATGAAATTTCATATGATATTTGAAAGGGTATAGATACGAAAAGCTAGTGTGAATAAATATTTATCTATTTTTGCGATTTGTTTGTTGAAGGTGCTGATCAAAGGCCTTCTTATAAATTTCGTTCCACTACTGAATTGTAGGTTGCTCAAGTATATTACTAATGCATACTTTGGGTTGGGTTTCGAATAGAATTAGTTACTCAGGCTGACCTTCTACCCTTTTTTATACTTAATAACTCTACTATAGTAGTACATTTCGCAAAAAAGCCTTTATATTGAGATATACATACGCTGTAGTATAAATATATGTAATCAAACGTACAGAGTTTTGAATCACTCAAAAATAATGAATCGGGCACAGGACCGGTGAGAAATATAAAACCATATCACCATATGTATATATTATATCTCGTGTTATTATTAGGAGTTCAATAAACTCTCTAATGTTATCTTTTACATGGTTATGTAGTTTTGGGTGGCTGTGAGTCCTAATTTATATACCATTTGAAAATAACCCAAACTAACGAGTTGTGCGGTCGAATATTTTAAAACCAAAATATTCCTAGAGTTAAATGCAAATAACTCTGACCCAAATATGAAGTTTGCGTATTCAGTACCATCTTATAAAACATAGTAAGCTATAGTACAGCAACATTTTCGATATTAGCTTGTAATTAAGACTTCAGTTTATTAAACATTGTCTCATAGTTGTTAGACAAGTTTATTACAATTCTATAAGAAATATATGTGAGATCCTGTAGTTGCACTTGAGAACTAATTCCTCCTTTACACCATTTTGGGTATTGAAAATCTGGCGAGGTTATGGAAAAACGCTAAAACGAAATAAAAAAACCTATGTGATTTTATCTCAGGATTTATTTCTAGTTAAATGGAGAAGAAACGACTTTAACTGCACCCAATGGTTAGGCTATAAAAGTAAAGTGCATTTACTAAGTAATGGCCAAGATATACATATAATGATAAAATTTTGCTATTATAAATATTCGCGATTTCATTCCCATTGTCATTAGAATGAGGTCTATTAAAAATATTTCTGGAATAAAATATACCCTATGTGTTAACATAACTAATAAGATATCTGTTATCCAAATCCATTCATCTGTTTTAACGCGATTAAGTAACAAACATACAAACTCTCATATTTATAATATTAATATAGGTATTGATTAAATATAATAAAGAGATATGGATATATATAATAAAACTGTATCAGTACTAAATTTATGAATGCATTAAATTGGTATAAATATTCGAAATAATGATCGGGTTTTGTTATCAATGTAGATGCCAAAAAATAATTTAAATGAGTTTTCTGCAAAAATATTAGATATACGTAATAATAAAAGGTCGAAGAAGTTCATTAAAAGCTTTTAACAAAATTGATATCTACAACAAATATATAGTGTCCATTCGGCAAAGTTGCATACTGAATTTCTTTATGTCGTGGTACTGTAGTTAATACCAGCTCCGCCATGCTTTAATCCCGAGAATTTCAATTGTTTGTTATACAATAGCGTAACGTAGATCTATTTGCGAAGTTACAACATCTATGGTACTTGTACAGTTATTGTTTTGTAGGGAAAGCTACTACGGGGAACTGTTATTGTTCGAGTTATCCACGAACGGTAAAAGCGAGTGCTGCTGGGCCCCTGGAACAAAATATTGCCTGCGGGCCCTTTACAACTCGATCTGGCAATACGATACATAGTACTATAATTCTCTTAGCTTGACCCTCGGCACTTCAAACGAGTAATCGCGTTGTAGAGTGTATATGCAGTAAAAGATGTCTTTTTTTTATACTTAAGGTTTAGCGTTATGGCCATAATCTCACCTGATCTTAAGTGACGATACGGCCCAAGTTGGTAGATATGCTAAACCTGTGGATGAACTGGCTCTCAAGTGCTGCTGCCGGAACACACCTATTGGTATTTGGCGGCAGGTTTACAATTTGAGGGTGGTAGCTACCCAGGCGGGCATTAGAAAAAGCCCTACCACCATGCTATGGTTTCCTCACGATGTTTTCCTTCACCGAAAGCTCAAGCTCATTGTAGGTGCTTGGATTCGAACCCACGTCCCTTGACACGAAGTCGTGCACACTACCACTGAGCTATCATCGCTTCAAATGTCTGTAAGTAAGTGTATGGTTCAACCGGGACGTCCATGCTGCCGCCACCAATCAACACACCAATCGGTCAGCCCACTTTTCTGGGCCAGTTCACAGCTACAATCCAGTCACAATTACAATCTCCACTACAAACCTCTATTTTTGCTTATACGAATCCAAAATCAAAATAAAAGCCAATATATTAAACGGCGCACCACATTAACGAGCCAAAATGTACTACGTCAAACCATGGCAGATAGCGAACGTGAGTTACCTACTTTTATTTTTATATATACCCACTCAAATTGCCTTAGGAAAAAATTCTGCTCTGCAAATATATATTTACAAAAATAAATAGTACAGTGTAGTACCCTTCTAACAGTGGATGAATTTACAAATTCGGTTTCGTAGTACCGGAGAGTATTACAACATAAATTCTAAGGGTATTTAAATCACATTTATTTCATAATTATTATTATTTTCATTCATAATTTAATTTTTATATATAAGAATTTCATGTCACGTTGTTTGTCCGCGATTAACTCCTCAATTACTGAACCGGTATTAATCAAATTGCATAATGTATGCACTTTGATCCAACTTGAGAGGTAGGATACTTGTTGTCTCGATAAGTGGTCATAACGCAATAGATGACCGTGTGGTCGATGTGGTTGACTACTCTAAAAGGCAGAACAAGGTCTGCCAGATCAGGTAGTATTTTTATAAAATTTAATATATCCATCCGTAAAATTTTTCGGTACAAAAAGAAACGTTTGTACTTTAGACGATGCATAGCAATGTACACATGTCTCCTTTTCGCAACCGATATAAAAAAAAAAAACATTCTGTCCTACTTCCCCGTTCATTGCATGACTACTATGAGCGCTTTAGCGTGCCACTTGTTGGCCACAGATCATGGAATTAACGTATTTATATTTTTATAATATTAGTTATAAAGGGAAAAGAATTTCCAAATTTTAACATTAGATGTAACTAACATTAGCGTCTTTTTTCATAATTTATACTAAATATATAATTTATAACTGTATACTAATCTCAAGGTTGACTACTAGACAATGCCACAGGATTAAGTCTGCCTTGTATACTTATTGCATATAAAACTGTTATAAATAAATAAATAATCTATACTAATATTATAAAATATTGATATTTTTGTTTGTAACGAATATACTCAAGAACTACTGGACCGATTTCATAAACTATTTCACCATTAGAATGCTCCAGTAGTCCTGAGTAATATATATAGGCTATATAACATTTTATGAAAATGATTAAATAAAATGTTAGTTCCACGCGAACGGAGTCGCGGACACAGCTAGTTTTTCATATGGAATCCTCAATTGACAATTAAGCAAACAGGATACGAACGGTATACGGGATACCAAGGTTAGGTAACCGAGACCTTTTTCTAACAAACACAAGTGTGTAGGCCTGTAATAGAAATACATTTGTGTAAATTACATAAAATATACGTATTGTGATCTATATTTATGTTATAAATGCGAAAGTGTGTTTGTTTGTTAGTTTATCCTTCCTTCACGCTTTAACTAAGCAACCAATCTACTTGATTTTTGGTAGAGAAAGTTGTAAAAACGGAGAGTGACATAGTCTTCTTTTAGTCCTGGAAAAACTTCAAATTCTCAAAGGAGATTCACAGGAATATTCGTATTTTCCATTCGTACATGTTATATACTATATACCCTAACCGTTCAAAAAAAATGAGTAACTATTAACACATAAATAGACCATCTCTTGAATAAGCATATAGGATACTTTTATGCTAGTTATTTATTCCATTGGGATAATAATTCAAGTTGAATGTTATATTAACTTTTTACGCGAGTTAAGCCGCGGGCAATAGCTAATAAAAAATCATTCATTTTTATTTGTATACACTGGTTTAAGTGTATTATTTAAATAACCGCTGTTCTCATATTTCAATGTAATGACCATTCTGTTTTCTTTTAGCCAATATTTATTGAATTGTGTTGTTCTAGCATTACATATATATATGTTATTATTTTGTATATATATAGATGAAAAATATAATTCTTTTGACGCTCACTCGCAAACAGGCAGGCAGCTTATCTTAACTAAAATAAAAATAAAAATCGAATTTTATTTTTTTAGTACATTATTATCTTCCCAAAGCATAACTACCTCCTAACTGTCAGTTTACATTGTCCAAGGTCTCAGTTACGTTCAACCTGTATAATGGATGCCCGTAGTTGACCCCGTAATTAAAATGCGAACGTGCGTATGTATGTACAAATATAGTCGACACAGTCGTGTAACGGTCCATTTACGGTTAAAAACATTTTCATCATCATTATAAGTAGCCTTGCGGAAGAACGAGATACTGAATGGGGCTGTATAATTCGCGGAATTGTATGAACAGTTCAAGCGGAGGTTTTGATCGTTTGAGGCAGGCTTTTGATCGTTTCTATTTCGGTATTGGATACCTTTTGCGTTTATCACATAATTTGCAACAGCAATGAATAGTTATTTGAAAACAATTCAGCATATAATAGATTTTTATGGTTTTTAAGCGATAATAGCTAAGTTAGTAGTGTGTACAAACGCCGTGCCATTGGACGTGAGTTCGAATTCACCTGCAATGAGCTTGAGCTTTTTGTGAAGGAAAACATCTTGATGAAACCATAGCATGGTGGTAGGTATTTTTCCTGCCGTCCGAATTGGTCACCTGGCTATCTACCGCCCTCGAGTTGAAAATCTGCCGCCAAATACCTATAAGTGTGTTCCGGTAGTTGCACTTTAGAGCCCGTCCTTCTACTAGGCTTAGCGTGCCTACCATCTAGAGCTACATCATCACTTAACGTCAGATCAGATTGTGACAATAACGCCAAATCTGTAAAATATACAAAAAAAATGTGTTACCTCCATAGAAACTCAAATAAAGAAATATGACAAAAATATTATCACAGAAAAGGCCACCATTTTCAGTAGTCGCTTTCTCGATATTCTTGTTCAAGGACGAAACCTGTTAACTGTTTTATTATATACTTCCTTGTCGTTAATGAAAATAATACCAGTTGATTTATTCATATAATACCGTAAAATTTCCTCTGTATATAACATAATATTTTTCGACGAAATTGGCTTTCATCTTTTATAAGTTAGTGAATATCTTTATTGGCTTTGATATTATTATGTTTACCATTTCGACGTGATGCTGGCCAAGTTTCATCTTGTTTATATTGTATCAGGGGATTTTGAATTATAAATTTTCATGCAATAATTTTCAGCTTTTAAATGATGTAAACGTTATGATACCCTTTTAGCTTTGAAAAGGTAACACCTTCTTATTGAAAGATTGTAACTGAGAATAAGAACGTTATGTCCTTTAATCTAATTTAGTCATTTAGATTTAATTATTATTAGATTCAATTTAGATTTAGACTTAACATCGTGTTTTATTTTAGTTGTGTATAATATGTATTTTGCGTTATCACATAAACGCCGTAGTCGGTTCTGTCAATAGGCCGCCATTTTGTCAGACCATATATCGCATTTTCACAATATCGATTCCATCGATAATAAATTCTATCCATGCGACATTGGCAATGGTGGCTTAGAGGAGGAGTGTAAGGGCTTTTCGTCTAATCTTTCAGTGAAGGAAAATATTGTGATGCAATCATAGCATGGTGGTAGGACATTTTCTAATGTCTGGTTAGTTACCATCTACACGTAGAAAATCTGTCCCCAATACCTGTATGGGTATGTTTTGGTAGTCGCACTTGAGAGCCAGTTCCTCTACTAGGTTTAGCGTGTCCACCATTCTTGGGCCGCATCGTCACTTAGCATTAGGTAAGATTGTGTCTGCACACTAAAGTTATAAAGTATGACAAAAAAAAAATATATAAAGTACGCTGCTATCAAGAAAAAAATATGGAAAATATTTTATTTATATACAATTTGAAAAAATATTGAATAATATAAATATATAGAGTGCTGTCGCTACAGTGACGTTTTGTAATAATATTAACCAAAGCCAATGTTTGCCTTAGAATTTTATTTGATTGTTATCGATCTTTCCGAGTCACAGTCTCCGCATCAACCTTTTTATGAAGTCACAAAGCAAAATCGGCAAAATTATTATATGGTCGCTTGGATAATTCCCGTTTCCATTTGAGCGAATCACGTAAACGGACAAATTAGGTGTGTGAAGTGACATCTTTCCACTTCATTTGTTTCAACCAGTCGACCGGAATAATTTGTTGATAAACCATATTTGTAGTATTTTGGATGTCAGCACATATTTTCCGTGTCTCGGGCGTTCAAATTAAAAGTAAAATGTTATCTTTTGTTACTTTTGCGTCGTCCCAAATTCTACCTTGTGTTATTTCGTTTAGAGTAACATAACTTTTTTTTGAGGTAGTAACAAAAAATCTGTTACGAACTGCCTCTCGCAAATGCGTTAAAGCCAAGCCATGGTGAGATAACTGTGTGGAGAGATTCATCGAGTGACAAGCACTATCAATAGTTAGTAGCGTATACGGACACCCCATCAATGGACGTGAGTTCGAGTCCATGCAATGAGTTTGAGCATTTGGTGAAGGAAAAGTCGTGAAAAATAATGGTAGGGCTTTTTCCAATGCTCGCCTGACTAGTTTCCACCCTGAAATTAAAAATCTACCGCTAAATACTGCAGGTGTTTTCCGGTAGTTGCACTTGAGAGCCAGGCTCTCCACCATGCTTAGCGTATCCACCACCTTGGGCCGCATCGTGACCTAAAATCGGGTGAAATTATGGCCATTGCGCTAATCCTATGAACTATAAAATAAAAACACCACGGTGTCAAGCCCGTACTATTAGAGACCAGGAACACATTAACACTTTTCCTAATAGCATTTACCATAGCGAGTGTTTGCTTAGTGATAGTAATGCGTCCATTGTTATAGAAAAATGGACTAAATTCTTGTATAGGTGGGTAAACAAACTGTTTCCGTGCATTCTATTGATTACGATAAAGCTCGTCAATAGATACTAACAAATCATTTGTCAGGAGAGAAAACGGTACTTACCTGAGTTATTTTTGTCTATTTATATATGTATAATGCATATAGTAACTATTCCTGCAACGTTGTTCGCGTGGAACTAAAATATATTTAATTTTTTTTGCTAGGTATTGTAACTTTTTTCAATGTAGCTTTGCTCCTATAGGCGATAGCGTAATATTAATTATTAATTATTAATTTCTCAATAATTTCTCTATAAAATACAATAGTTATTAATGACATAATTTATTTTTGTTACGTGAATTTATAATATTAGCGCAATAAATAAATAAACAAACAAACTTTTCCATTTTATAATATTAATATAGATATGAATTAAAGCTCAAAATATATCTAGAGTAGGTATGTGGTGTCATGACATTTTCCTCGACTAATATAATTTTCTGTTTCTACGTGCATCCGCAATCCGATTAACCTTATTTGGCAAGATACTTTCTAGAGATAAAAATATATATCCCATTTCTTTTTACTTTCTTATATATCGGCATTACTCAACCGAATTTCGATTGAATTATTTGAGACTGGCATTATTTACACCACTCTCTTTTTTTTTCTATATCTAAGCTACTTTTTCATGCTTTACAAATTTACATTTCAACACAATCTAAACGAATGTTAAGAGACGGTGAAAATGGTAACATGCTAAGCTTAAGAGGTACTGATTCTTGAGCCTTTCTTTTGCATGGTGGTAAAGCAAGGCAACTGAATAAGCTGGATTGCAATTACTATATATCAGTGCCCCTAGCCAAATCGTCTTTCAACAATTCGAAGTAAAATGCCAATACCACTTTGACATTATTTATTTTTTCATCGTCTTTATATCTTAATAGGTGTAACACTCCTTATAGTCTCACAGCCAGGCGTGTAACGTTCCCGGTTCACCCAGTGGTAGTTACTGTACTTGAATTGGTAGCAGCAACTATAGACATGATTGTTTGCCATTCATACCAGATCCAGATCAACCAGTGTATTGTTTTTTTTTATTGTTTATGCTTAGACTTAGAATTATGGCCACAATCTCGCCAGGTGTTAAATGTCCATGTGGCCCAAAATGGTAGACAAATAACACTCACTAGAAGGACTGTGTCTTAGGTATAGGTATTTGACGGGAGATTTTTAACTTGAATGTGGTATCCATACCAGACGAGCTTTGTAAAATACCCAAATACAATACCATACCATGTTCATTACGATGTTTTTCTTCACCGGAAGCTAACGTATCGGTGGTCGTCATTGTTTTCCAATTATGTTTAGTTTACCATCAGATTCAGTGTCGTGGTTTTACAGTGATTCTATGAAGAAAAAACACAGCTGCATGAAATCAACTGTATACGGGTAGCATATTTTATAAGTAGTACTACATACTTATTACGTATCGATTCAAAAGAAGATATCTAGACGTGCATTAGAAAACATAGCTGCTCTTTTTTGCACCATTTAAGCACCTTTTTTGTGAATGTGGTGGTGTGCGTACATCCACTAGTTTTATGCCTGGCGCGCTACCAGAGTACCAGAGGGCGTAGAAGACTTATTAGATAAGAAGCGTCAACAAATACCTACTTCAAAACAACTATGACCCAAAATTCTTCATTATTAGCTTATAGACTACGGACCGTTCTTGCTCTGCTTTGGGTCTTTGGTGGAAGGGCCTTTCAGAACCTCCACTCCCAACAGCAAAAGCTCAGGCTTACTGTAGGATGCACTGTTATTACTCAAAAAAAAAAATCATATTGAGTTGATATTAAAAATTAAAATTTTATTTACAAATTGCTCTTATAAAAGTTTGCAACTGTTATAAAGTTTTCGCCATGAAATAAATAAAAACTGTTGTCGTCAATCACTCACTCAGTCGGAAACGTTTACAAAAACTTTTGCAATATCTTTTTTGTTGTAACTTTTTCGTTGAAATCCAGGCTTTGAAATTGAATCGAGCGAATTGTTCAATATTTAAGAATTCGATTGCAAATATGTATAAGATATAGTAATTTATGTTTCAAGTTTATTTCTATACCTTCCACATCTTTTAGAATCCTTTGTATCTTGACGAGCTTTTACCTGTGGCTCCACTTGCGTTAATATTTATTAAATTATAAGCAATTAGTATCTCAAGTCGAAGCAAATCGGAGGAAATAATAAAAGTTTCATATGTGGATTATTCCTGTCATTATTCTACATCCTGAAAGTTTTACGCAAGAAACAGTTCTATCTATCAAGAAAAAACCCGTCAGTTTCTCTAGGGCCTCAACTATCTTTATACCAAAATTTATCAAAATCGCTACAGTGGTTCAGGCCTGAAAGCGTAACAAACAAACTCACTTTCGCATTTATAATATTAATAAGGATCTCAGTAAAATAGGTGGTATTCGAATTTTGTAGGCGCATTAAATTATTAATTTCTATCTATAGTAAGGATTAAATACTTTTAATATAGTTTATGTTAGTATAATAATAATAATACGGGCCTTAAATAACGCTTTCTGAAATATTCACAGACAAAGTGTTATAAAGCAGTAACCAATGGCGAAGTGTGTGAATTTTACAAAGACATGCCATAATAGAAATCAGACTAATATTTATAATATATGTTAACTAAGTCACCTCACTAAACATATTTGTCCACTGAGCTTATAAATACAAAAATACCCTTCAATGCTTTCTACATCCATTACTTTTAAAATTAATTCAGTAAGTAATAGATCAACAAGTTTGTATATGAAATGTTTCTTTAATTATATAATCTTAGTTACATTTCTCTTTTTGTTTTCTTTTACAGGCTTTTACTTTACTTACTTACTTTTTATTACAGAATTAATTTATACTTATTCCGTTACTATCTTTGTTTATTATTTCAAACTTTAAATACTTATTATTGCTTTCTATTACTTTTTAATATTGTTAGTTAGCGTAAAAAATTTCAATGTGTTAACACGTATTTGGGTTTCAGTCTAGTACCCACCTTGCATTATTATTGTTTCCTTCTTTATCTGACTGTTTACTGTTGCGATGTTTACAGTTATAAATGAATTCAGATGCAGATTTTTTTGGCTATTAATGAAACTAAATAAATTTTATTTACAGCAAGCATCCTAAACGTAATAGAAATAAAACCTCCTATAACGAATTGTACAAAAAGCAATCGCTGATATCCTAAACTGTGTATTACATACAATCTATAGTTTTCTCTCTCTCTCATATCCAACTTCCCCCTCATGTAACAAAATGTCCCTAAACGTGAAACTACTTCAAAAGTTCACTATCGATTCCCGTTCAATTGCTAAATCATCGCCTAAGTAGTTTTACTTCCATATAGCAAGCAAATCATTAAAATATATCTTAATTAGTCTTTAAATCGTAAATTGTGTCGATCCTTCGAGTATTTTATTAGGAGGGCAAAGAGACAGGCATGAGAAAATTACACAAGAGATGCGATTGAAAATTTGTTATAATTCTTTTTGGGAATAATTTGAATGAAGTTTGAACACGTCCTGAAGTACCAACGATATACATACATTGATAAAGATGTGCACTTCGTGAACTGCACTGAACATATACCATATGACATATGGTACGCTACAGGGTAATTTATGTTACTTTTAGTATATAGAAAAATATCCTTTTTAGATACACATTTTTATTTACGAATTTGTATGTTATTTTAAATATATACTTGTTTCTGTCGCTGTAAATAAGGACGTAAAAATTTTCACGCGTAAACCACTGAATTTATTACGAGGATTTTTTTTATAGAGATAGATGAGACCCTGCAGACGGTGATAGGCTAGTTTGTCTCTCGAAAATTTATAGGAAGTGGATATGAAACTTTTTACTGTCTAATCAGATTTGATTAGAACTTTAGATAATAACTGCTTATAATTTTAAATTTCGAGTATTAACCAACAACCTATAATAAATAAATAATTAGTAATTCATAGAAAAAGTATTTCTGTGTCAATCGACAACCAGAATTATTAATGTGAGCGGCGCCGCGGATTTTTATCTAGCTAATTTAACTAAATTGAACATCCAAATAGTACAAGTAACAGCACGAGTTTCTCAAAGGGAATTCAACGAAATCGCGGTGTTATAAATAATTATAATAATATACGGTGGGAAGGGTTTCGATAAAAGCGTCCATCAATCACTTAACTGAGCGTTATTATTCAACAAAGTATGATAAATTACGTTCAGTGGAACGTGCTTGCCGAACAGTACTCTAGTATTAAGATTATGAACAAGTAATCTGTCATTTATTAAGACGGTACTTATTCTATATATTTTCAATAACCTGTTTAGATAACTACATATGTGATAATTATAGTTGATGGCTTTTTTTATCTTTATTTAAGCGAAGTTTCTAGTTCCTAGACAATACAAAATGTAAAAGTTCGCTGTCATAAGCCTTTAGGTGTATTTAATATGTCACTATAGTACTATAGTATAGTGGTTATCCATAAGTTGCGAAGTAATAGTCGCTCTGCTGCGTCAGGTATTCTATATGTATTAATGTTTAAGTTTTTTTTATGCAATAGCCGTCGAACATGCAGCCATGTCACCTCATGGTCAGTGATTACCGCTGCCCATGGACACACACTATCAGGGGACTCGTAGGTGGCTGGCTCTCAAGTGCAACTGCCGAAACACACCTATTCGTATTTGGTGGCTCATTGTAGGTGGATGGATTCAAACTCCCGTCTCAGGACGTGGCGTTCCTACACACTACCACTGAGCTATCATCGCTTCAAAATATATTGAATGACACAAAAATAAATCGTTTATTTTCACAATTCGAAAAAATATATTAATCACGAAAAGTCCTACGATTCCTTTAATTTATTAGTTATCTCTGCGTTCATTTAATTGTTCTCAGGTGTTAGCAATTTTTTTAATTGTATTTATACATCAATTATATAATAAATTTATCAATAAATATATACTACGTAAACCTTCTGACCGAGTGTTCCGCGACAGTCATGCATTATTATTTCTTTATGTTGCGCAGCAAAGTGACTGTATTGTACCTGATGTTGTGTACAGTACAATCCAAGATAGAGGCGACTGGCAATGATCAGAATTCACAGCCAGTCACCGCTGCCATGTTGGCCTGCTAAGGTGCCTCTTCACGCCTCTTTTGATGGCGTCCATATCATAGAAAATAAGGAACACTGATAGAAATACGGTTATACAACTTCACGTTATGACCAAAGTGTGTCGGCAAACTTTTTAGTTCTTGATGTTATAATATGTGTCACCGTGAAACTGTGATATTGAACCCTCGATCGCGTGGTTCTGTTATGGAATGGAATGGAAGGGATCAGTTCAAATAACTCAGAACAGAATTATACGTTAACTTGGCTTCTTTCGATGTTCGGCGAGCCAGTATTTCGTTACATATACTTATATTGTAACTACGTTTGAATATCTTCCGTCTTCGAGATTCGTTACAGACGATGAAAATTAAAATACGTTATACGTCTTTTAAATTACTCGTTTGGTAATTTAGTGTGTTGATTCTGTTATTTGATATTATGTAATTGAACTGTATCTGTTCTAAAAGTCCTAGAAATAAAAAACTAATAAATAAAGACTAGGGTCTATAAGACCTATTATATTATTTATTATTATATTATTAAGACCTATTATAAGACTGAATAATAAGATATTATTAGAAATATATTTTTTATAAAAAATCTGTGCATATAATAAAATGGTGACGGCCCCGAATTTTTAAATTTAATACTATAATCAATTCGTGCTTTGATACTGATATAAACGCTAGAATGAAATCTTTCGCATCTCCTCTCGTACACGCGTCATTATGAAACTACTGCATAGTTTTTTTATTAAATTTATCACGATGAAAACTAATATTATGGATTAATATATAGGATACTTTTCATCCAATAAAATGAAAGCTAATTCCAACAGCAACACCATGAGGAATGGTATTTTGGTATTAGTATTCATATTGGTTTTGCGTGATAGTAGGTTTCTGTCCAATGCCAGCATCCTCAACTTGAAAATCCACCGCCAAATATCTATACGTGTGTTTCAGCAGTTGCACTTATGAGTCAGTTCCTCCACCAGGCTTAACATGTCAACGTCTTGGCCAGATCGTCATTTAACACCAGATGAGATTACGGCCATAGCGCTACAATCTATAAAAACCAAATTGGTTTAGTTTTCCAAGGACAAGATTTATATAACGACGCATGTCACACCAGCTATTAACACAATACACTATCAACTAAGTACTAACTACTATAGCTAAGTTCAAATACACTATCCAAATAACAAAAACGTATTAATAAACTTGTAAAATATCAAAATAACAATGTGAATTGAAAGAGAATTTATTATTGAATATTGAATAATGTTCAATAATATATTAAATGATATATAAACAGAACTCTGTTATGACAGAGAATAAAATGTTTTTTTTTTTTGAACTGACATACGCTGTTAGCCCTAGGGACTTTGACAGCTTCACCGAACTTTTAGAATAAAATGTATTATATATTATTACTACATTATTACAACGTATAAGATTTTGTAAAATTATGTATTAGCGAAAAAGTCTGTAACGAAAATCTATGACAGGTCAAATAAATAATATTTGTTATATATATATATATATATATATATATATATATATATATATATATATATATATATATATATATATATATATATATATATATATATATTAATATTATAAAGCGAAAAAGTTAAATTAAAAAGTTAAAAGTTAAATGCGTTTACCTTAGGCACTACAAGCTAGTTTTAAAAAAATATTTTTGTATTTGATAGAACAATCATTGAGGAAGGCATTAGGCTATTTAACATTACTCTATCACCAATAGGAACAAAGTTGTATTGAAAAAGTTACAAAAACGAGCAAGCATTATTAAATAATTTTCAGTTTCGCCCAAACTAAGTTCCCGGAACAGCTAGTCTTTATATATAAAAACATTATATGAGGAGTTATTCCTCATTTTTATCATCATTCAAAGATTTTACATTCTTAACGAAAAGTGAGGCGTTATACGCTTCTTTGCGTAACGTACTTTGACATTTCACCTCGTAATTATGTATGTGTATTTGTTATTATGTGAAATAGTATTCATATTAATATATATATAATAGTAATATTTCATTAGAATGAAGTAAATAATATGAATATATGCTTTGATTATTTACTAAAATGTATATATTCAGCCTTTTTTTACATAATCTACACAATAATAGTTCTTAAGGAGTAAACTCCAGCCGTACATCGGAACTGACACCCACATTTTTAAATTAAGTTTAATTCAACCCGAACAAAGTCACGTACGCAGCTAGTTTGTAATATGAATAACTGTGAATAACTTTATGCATATTGTATTATTAAAATACATAAGATTTGCTATTTTTTGTCTACTATTATATGGATTTTACTGTCGATATAACATGTTATACCCTCTTCCATCCCTCTTTGTCAGCTGTCATCTCAGTATTCAACCATATTACATATTATCTTTTACAAACATATTAGTCGTCACAAATTCTATTCATATCTTCGGGATTTTGATACACATATTTCAATAAATTTTCACACCAATTTTTTTCTAATTATATATTTCATCCACCCTCATACAATGCTCGGGCCACGCTAATTAATATTCAACTCATGGGGTGTTGTTGCATACTTAAAAAAAAGCCAGTAAACCAATAATGGTGTGTTGTTGACCTATTTCGGTGCAGTGGCGCGCAACGCTACTCGGTTGCTTTCAATCAATTTGATTATACGTCGGCGGGTTTTCAAGCACAAGCAAATGAGACCGGATGGTTCATCAGAACTTTGAATGTATATATTTTACTGTACCCGATTCAATGAATGCAAATGCCTATTATCATTTTTTTTAATGTTGCTCGACAAAGTGACTACACTTGGTGTTAAGTTTACTGTAATCTAAAACAGCGGCGATCGACATAGAACCAATATTCACTACCATCATTGCTGTCACGTTGGTCTGCTTAGATACTTCTTCACGCCTCTTTGAAGGACTCAATATCATAAGAAGGAAAATACTAACAAAAAGACGGTTTCACTACTTCACAGAATGACAGAAAGAGGAGTCGGAAAAGTTTTCATTTGTGTAATAGGTGTCACCATAAAACTGTGACAGGGAAGCCCCTACCGCGTGGTTCTGTTGTGGAATGGAGAGGAGAGAATTAATTCAAAGAGCTCTTCAGAGCACTCTCTATGATACAGACGATAGAACACGCTTAGAGAGGAAATATGCCTGCGCAACTGTAGCGGTTCTAAGGAGTTAGTGATGTCTGTAACATTTACAATACCGACAATCATTATAAATAATAAATAATTAACGATTATATTAATAAGGGGTATGTCAGTAAATGCATCATAGTTTGTGGTTCCCTGCAATCTATAGGGCTTGGTTTTGTTGTCTAAAGTAAATTGTGTAATGTATACCCACCCCGTATTCTTTCACAAATAATGCAAATCTTTAGCACATAAATAATATTGCATAATTCACTCATTACTTCTTTTAGTGGTAAAGCTGATACTACGGATGTCAACAGCATTGAATTGATTTATAACCTTTCATATTAAACAATAAAAAAGCAAAAATAGATATTTGGATTACTTTAAAATCACCTATACATGACTCATACGATCCCTCGGGTAGGAACTTACCTGAAGAATAGGTTATTAATATGTTAGTATTACTATGTATACAATATATTTATATAAATCTATTACACTAAGTAAATTTAAAAATAAACCATCAGACGGTAAACTTTTCTTTGTTAATGATAAATTTATACCTTAACCTAATCATATAAAGTGGCATCGAATATTCTAGAACCCAGCGACGTAAGTTATAACATGAAATCATAAAATAAATATACCTCATATTGTAGGATCACGTTCATTTTGACTTTACGACTGTGACCTTCGTAATACACACTAAAACCGACCCACGAGTGAAAGTTAATAAATATAATATTGGGTTACAAAGTAAATTAAATATAAATCATGTAGTTACCTGTAGGGAAGGTGAGATTTATTTTACAATGTTTTATTAACTCGCTTAATTGTATGTCTGGTCGGGTGAAATTATGTAATTGATTTTAAACTGACTTCTCGATTAGTTAGATACTTGAAATTTGGACCATAGCTCAGAAGTGGACGACCATGCATGAAAATGTGAAAAACTGGATTTGTTTGTTTTTCCTCATAAAAACAATTTATAATCGATTTATAATTACGTTCTCGATCAGCTATATACTTGAATATAGCTCAAATCTAATAGACAGATGAATACAATATATCAAATATTCATAGACGTGACCCTAAAAAGTAAAACGATGATTAAATATAAAAAATACAATGTTTTTATAACGGACTAAAAAATACAAAATAAAAGATCGGAAACAAAAAACATGGGGCATATGCAGTACATAACTATACATATGCGCCCCATGTTTTTCTTATACGATCTTTTATTGCACGCCTCATAGCGGGTGAAGGTAGTGTCCTACTCTTGACAAGTTAAGTTTTATAATATTAATATAGAAGTATAGATTTTGTAAACAACAATTTTATTTTGCTACCTTGAAAAAAACTGTTAAAATATTACTTGCACTTACGGATTTTATATAGGAGGTGGTAAAGATAACTCGCGAAAATTTTACGTATCAAGCAGGTCACGTTTATTATCTTTAGAATAATATTAAACAGTAACTTATTTCATATCAATAGTACCTGTAATACAATTATAAAATGGTTTTTTACACGCCTCATTTCTAAATTTATTACATTTACAAGTGATAGGTATTGTTTTTTTTCTTTTAGGGTAAATGCAAAAACACGGAAACCATACAGCCTACTCGAACGTTATTTCATAAGAGGTTAGCGCTTCAACATGAGACTCTCTAGATAAAACTATCTATGGAGTTTTTGTGGCAAACAATAAATCATGCTTAATTAAAAAATATACAATAATTAGTAATAAAAGAATTCATAAATAACTCATAAAGAACTCAATAACACGGCTTGTCTTTTTTCTTAAAAATTAAATGAATGGTATGAAGTTTGCACATTTGGAATTTCCAAATTTTTTTCTACTTTTTAATCCGTTATAAAAACATTGAACTTTTTTATTATTATTTTATATTTACTTACTACAGAGTGATTGCATTTGACTGTAAGTATAGTAACATCCTAAAATAAACGATCATAGAACTAAATAAAACATCAGGTATTGTCTATATAATTTTTAATAGGTTTAGCGCTATGTCCATAATCTCGTCTGATGTAGCGATGTTGTCCAAGATGGTGGACACACTACATATAGTGTAGGCAACTCACTCTCAAGTATAACTGCCGGAACACTCCTTTTGGTATTAAGCAGCAAACTGGTGGTAGCTAACCAGGGGGGCTTAAATTCCAACATCGAAAGCTTGTGCTTATTGCAAGAATTCGATCTCACGCTTATTTAAGATCACTGCTGATCACTGAACCATCACTGCATCAACTTGACCAATTATGGTTTAGGTAGCTTGTATAAATACTGCCTTGACCGATGTATATAAGAGTGCCTACATTGATTATGATCTGATGCCAAATTTGGTGATGAAAGCAATGGTGGGGTATTTTTAATTCTTGCTTTGATAGTTACTGTACTCATGTTAAAAATCTATTGGTGAGCTCATATAGATGTGATTTAATATCTGTACTCGATATTGATCGCTTCTCATCAGTTCAAAGTGTTAATTTCTTTACAGAATTCCTCATTTAAAAACAGCTGAGATTATATGAAAATGACAGGTCAGCACGAATAAAATTACCTTGAATAATAATCGCTGTACTTTTGATTCAGCTGCTTATTCGCCTACGTTTCAATATCCCGACCAACTTTTAGACTGCGGAGTAGGAGAGAACAATAAAAATAATTTTAAAATTCCTGACGCTATGCCGACTTAAATAGTACGGTATGATCCGCAGAAAAAAGCCAATACCGAGAAAGAGGAAAGCTTCACTAAGCTAGTGGAGTTCCAAGGACCCAGATGCGGAAATAGCATCAAAAAAATCCAATCCAGCGCTGTCCGCAACGCACACATATAGTTTCAGCTTATTATAAATATTCGGGAAAAACCCAACAAAATAAAAGAGTTGTGCGGCAGATTTATACGTACAGAACTTAAATAAATGTTATTTTTCCATATATTTGAACATTATATTATTCCGTAGTTGTATTTTATATCTTCTTCTGAAAAAAAAAATACAATAAAGAGGAAAAAATAGTAATTAAAGGTCGCCATAGAGATGCTTCACAACGTTCTTTTTTTAAATGTGTGGCAACACCAAGGAGTTCAACCTAGGGCAGTATAACTTTTTTATCCCCGTCATTTATGATAAGATAGATATCCAGTGGTAGAATTGGCCCAAACCACTTATATTATTTACATTTACTAATAATTAATGAAGTTTTACACAGAAATACTAAAAAATCGTCTTAATGAATGTAGTTAATTCCTACAGTATATTAACAGTAATTATTAATAATTTTATAAATTTACCTTATTTCTGGACTCAGTTTCTACCACAACTTATTCTGCTGTCATTTATATATAAATCAAGGCTTTTAAACTATGAATCGAATCAAGTATATATAAGAACAAACACTATAATGAACTTAACAGTAGTGTGTAGCATAAAAAGAGATTGAGAATATATCGTCAGATCGTACAGGGTTGAGCTAAAACTGTACCTAAAGTCTAAATCACGTCAAACAAATTTCATTAGTTTGCTCAACAGCAATTTAGGTCGCCTTTCCCGTTTGTAGACACAAACCGTGGTGCTAATTAATTATGTTTACACAAAAGACCGGAGCGACATTGTAAGCCGATGACATTAAGCGGGTTTAACATTGTAAACTGTATATTTACGTCGCAGATGCTTTACTTGGCGAAATTTTTGCCGATTTATTAGAAGGAAGTTCCTTATCCCATTGTTCGGATGGAAGCTAGATAAAACAAAATGTAAGATTTTATCTGTCACGATCCTTTCTTTAGTCATTTCTATATTGCACTATATTTCTGTTGTGTTACCACACGGCGTATGCTATTGGCTGTGCCCAGTCATAGGTCTGCGCTTATTGGTTCAAAACAACCAGTAAGTTCTCAACGGCTGCGCAGTTATAATTTGTACACGTCATAGGCGTCAGCTGTTTCGTACCATATTATATGTATTATAATGAATTAGATGCATGGAATGATCTACAATAAAAAATATTTTCACAAATACAAAAATTATATTACTTACGAAATTTCCTAACATTTCTTCAATTCATTACTTATCTATGCGTTTAATTTCATTGCTCTCAGACGCTAGTAATTCATTTATTTGTATATAATACAATCAATAATACGATACGTTTATCAATAATAGTATACTATGTAAGGAAATTCGTTCCATTCGAGTGTTCCACGATACTCACGCATTTTTATTATTCTGTTAACTTCTTCCATTAATTCCACTGTTAAGGCTCATACTACAACCCAGCACTGGAGTATATATCGTATGGTTGTAGTGTAGGAAGTATCTAAGTATGAGGCTGTTGGTAGATACTTAATAGCATTTAATGTGTAATTATTTTGTGTTGTACGACATTGTCCAACATAAATGTTCTTTCTTTTTGATATTCTCTTGTATTCACCAACATAAGTGTTATTAAGTACTCAGAAACGAAATAAACGTGTAAGCAATTGGTGAATTAAAACAAGGCACAATAAATTTATTTATACCTGTTGAAAACACGATAGTCGACAGCCAGATAAACAATAAAATATAAATAATAAAAATATGCATACTAGGTTAAAGCCCAAATACGTGTTAACACATTGACAACTTACACCTAAAATAATAAAAATTTATTCAAAGTAACAATAAATTTTGAACATTGGAAATAAAAAATAATAAAAATAGTAACGGAAAAAGTATAAATTAATCCAGTAATAATAACTAAATTATACCCTGTGAAAGAAAACGACATCAGAAATTTACATGCAATTTCTCATGTATTGCGTTTGCAAATCAACATTATTTGCATCACTGTAATCTAATTCGATTGAGTTATAATTCAGTTTGAGATAGACAGTTAGCAACCTACTAGTAACAGATCTTCATGAGCACACTAACGTTCCTCACCCGTCTACCCGCATACCTAACCAGTTAGTCCGATCTCTTCTCTTAATTTTTTTCAAAGTTTTATTTAGTTTTAAAATACGAGTGTTAATTATAATAAGTAATAATTATACAGAGACTTAGTTTAATCAGTTATCGGAACAAATAAGCTGCTTACCTGCCGTATAACAGCTACTGCATTGCTCAGTGGAATTAAATTCAATGTTACATTCGGTTTATAGTCATTACGAATTACTATATGTGTAATAATCCAATTTACGACCAAGACATAAATTGTTCTACATGTTACAAATATTATTACTTAAATTGTGTTGGTTTTCATAAAGAGACGTTTAGCAAGATGAGACCATCCACAAAATCGAAATGGAATGGACCATGTTGTACACAAATACACTCAAAATTAGTCAATAGCACTGTGATAACGCACATCAAGGGCTTAAGCACACCCAAAAGCGATGCTAATGAGCAATTAGCGGTTAATCTCGCAATAACCAACTCTGTCATCGAGTCGTCACCCATTAGCGGTTCTAAGCCTTAGGACTTTCTAAGTTTATTTATATTAATTAAAAATGAAATGAATCATTTACGACAGGAAAATAAAAAATAAACTGAGATGTTTAAACAGGAAATTTTTTCCATACAGGAGGAATATAGAATTCAAGATGAGAAGATCAATCAGTTATCAAAAACGATTGATAATTTTCAAGCTTAATTGCTTATAACTAATAACCGATATGCAGACTAGGAAGAATCCCACAAATTTCTAAGTTGTCAATACGACACTTTACTTAAAAAACATAAAACTAGATGTTGAACTTAAATTTATTCACAAAGAAATTGAAAAACGATTTAATACTAATATAATTTAAGGTAATTAAAATATAAAATTAACGAACAGAAACAACAATCTCGGTCTAATATAATGAAAGTCTACGGATTTCCAGAAACTGCGTCGGAAAATGAATCAAAAATAGTCATGCAACTGAATTCATTGGTGTTGAACTTGTTAGTAAACGTATAATTTATGCAACAAGAATAGAAGCAAAGCAAATGACTTCGTGGCTTCCAAAACCAATAATAGTGAAACAAAGTTCTCTACTGAAACGAGATCAGTTTCATAGCGCTGTAAGAAGAAACAAAGGTATATAATTCAAGGAACATCGACATACCGGGTGGACCAAAATCAATATATATTAATGAACACCTAACTATACAAAATAAAGCTTTATTTAAAGCCGCAAGAAGTATTTATTCTCGGCCGACGTTTTAGTACTCATGGATGTAAAATGGAAAAATTTGTCAGGAAGAACAACACATCACCACTTCTTCAAATACTGAACTGAACAAAACTGAACGGGACATAACGGCACTGAAATTATAGTTCGGAATTAAGGTTGAGAATCATTGGTCGGTTGTTCTACCTCCTGAAAATTTGTTATAAGCTAAGTAGTATTATATGTTATATATTTATATAGATATATTATTCGTATTATGTTAATGCTTGTTAATAATAAAGTACTAACTTTACACCTAATTACACACATTTCACATACACAGATTTACAATACTCACAATCATTTCAAGTTGCATATATATATTAAAAAAATTGTCGAATTTTTGTTTTGCATGCTGCTCATACTATGGTAAATATAATGTGTACATCAACTAAATTTGTTTATAGTTGTACTATTATAATAATTGAAATATCTGATGACCGTGTTTGCTTGGGCACTTTAATTTTAATTTCAAGTTCGTGTAATAAAATGTAATTTTGTGTTCGTGTGTAATAAAATATAATTTTGTGTTCATGTAATTCTACTGAAATGTCAACACTGTCGTAATAATTGCATACATTTTATTATAGTTTGAGAATTTTAAGTCGATAATGATGATTATTTATTTATATATATTTTCTTATTAAGCTTTATCTATTTATTATCAGAACGATAGGAGCATTCGTGGTAAAACCATTAACTGAGCTTGCTAACTTATGACTTTGAGACGGCAGTTATGGTAGAAACTTGTTTACTAGATGGTATTTACAATGCCGAAGTTTCCGATAGTCGATACGTCTTCAGATGAGATCGTAACATTACCACCACAGGTCATGTTCGTAGCGAAAGCATAATGGTGAATACTAAGCGTGAATTCGCCGCTAGTATCGGTGTTAATATTTCACTATTGTATTCAGCGCATTTTGAAGCAATACACGTAATTATACCGGCAATATAATTAATACAAAAGTACATTTCCATGTGGTGGGCGGTTCGGGAGATCCTATTATAGATAGTTTGAAATATTACTTAAACTATATTAATACATTTTCAAAGATACATAATCATCGAGTTTTGGTATTGTCGGCAGATGGGAATGAGATCCTTCAGGAATTAGGTATATTAAGCCTGGAACACAAGCACTCGGTGTCTGATTTGCTGTTTTTATATAATTTATAAAAATAAAATCGACTGTTCATGTTTGTTAGACAAAATTGGTTTGAGAACTTTTATTAAACAGACTAGGTACCTTAGGATATTTCATGAATCTTCAGCAAAAACAAACTATGTCTATAATTCAGTGTTGAATAGATGTACACATTTATATGACGTTAATGCAACTTATTTAGATATACTCTTTGACAGTAGTACAGTTTTTAAAAGTAAAGTTGTTACAGTTACTCAACCTATGTTAAACCTATGCAACTGACACTCATAACTCACATATACGTACTCTGTCACACTCTTATACATATACACACACATCACACGCGCGCGCACACGTACTTATATTATATTTTACATAATTTTTGATTTTATTTGTTATTCATGTTATTACTAATCTGAGAATAAGCACTACATTTATAATTTAAAATTAGTTTTGTTAGGTATGAATTTTTATGAAATTATTTTAAGTGATTGAATTTCTTTTGGCCAAACCAATTTGTTAATAATTACTTACGTAAAATAAATTTATCGGTTGTTGATTTCTTCGCATATATAAATAAATATTTTAAATGAATTACAGTGCTCTTTTAAGTACCACATTGTGAAATGATGACAGTTAGGACCAACGCTTCCCAGATGTCGAATTCAGCCTTACAATAAGCCAAAGCTTCCTGCTAAATAAGACAAAATATTAAATAAGATAATACAGAATAACAACGCAGGGTGTTTTGATATTAACCAGAATACGGTCGGCTAATAAACACATACAAATTATTTTTTTATCGCCAAACAGATATGTACCGGCAGCCGCATTTTAACGTTATTCACCTTTATAAATCAAACGTGGTTATCAGGGTGCTTTTTAAACGACTATTTTTTTTGGAAATGTGTAAAAAATGCCTGAAAATTTGAATATTAATTCTAAGTACTACCAGAATGTGAGCAGATTCCTCATTTAAAATAGGTACTCGTATTTGTTTATTTGTTTATACAACTCAGCGACGCTTTATGTTATCATATTGTTCAAACTCATGAATTACGCACGCTTTACAGTAGTGCATATTGTGACTTATCAGAACTCTAGTGATTATAAACTTTCACCACATCACTACATACACAAAGTTTGCGGTCACTTTATTACCATAGACATGCTAAAACAGCAAGTCATTTAATGCGTTATTAACCAAAAAGTTATAACGATGCGTGTGGGCGATATAAATCGGATTTTGTTTTTATAAATAACTATTAGCTTTTACCCGCGGTTCCGCTCAACGAAATTTATATTTTGTCAATTAATTCTAATTGTTGATCGACACAGAAACACTTTGTCTGTTAATTGCTATACAGCAGATATGAAATTAACCAAAATTTGAAATGATAAGCAGTTATTCTTTAAAGTTTGAAGCAAATTGAATGACGTAATTAAAAAGTTTCACAGATAGTTTATTTACCGTACTTCCTATAAGTTTTTCGTGAAAAATAGTGTCCTACCACCGTCTTCCGGTTTTCATTTATCTTAGTAGCAAAATTCATAATAATCGATTCAGTGATATCGACGTGAAAGCCAAACAAACAAACAAACTCACTATCACAGTTATAATATTAGTAAGGTTTGGTAAAAAAGTAAGGATTATGTCAACGACTTCGTTCGCGTGTAATTAAAATATATTTTTCTGTATATCAGAAACAGACAGTTGATCGCTACCAAATTTCACAGGATAATCTGCCGGGGTAATCCGAAGATTGCCTGAAAATTTATTTCAAATAAGGTCAGTAGTTTAGGAGCCCATGGACATTAATATATTTTACATCGTTTATCTTTACTTTTTAGAAGAATATATTATATTTCTATGTACGCTAATTTTTGTTTTCTTGACGTGTGGTCCGGTAGTTACACTTGAGAACCAGTCCCTCCACTAGGCGTATCCACCATTTCGACATCAGGTGAGATTTTGGTAATAATGCTAAATTAAAACAGTAATTTCTTTTTTGTTATTTTATTTTCACCGCTTTTATTGGTATCTTTTATTTCTAATTTTAGCCGAATAAAAATCCTTTAATAAGATCGCTAGATCCTTTATTTAAAATGTAATGTTATATTATAATATGTAATATTTAATATGTATAAACTTATCTAAAGTGTGCAGTTAGGTGGACAATTAGCCATTTTATATGTTTTATGTAATAAGTCAGTCTTACAATAGCTGATTTATTGTAGAGTTAATAAAATTTACCAAAGAAATTCAGAGGTAAACCGAGATTTGACTAAAATAATACTAAAGTGAATACATAAATAGGCAACCAAATATTAAACTCAACAAGCGTGTAACAAAATTAGCTCATATTAATTAACTTCAAAGCCTTTCATAGCGTTAATAAGATCTCTCTAACCCCTACACAAAATGAGCATAATTAACCTTTCAACAGTAAATTAATAGCTTTCAATAAAGATTCAATTTTGCGGCGTAATCAGACGTCTACTAAAATATATTTGCCGGTGGCTAAATTTAAAACGTTACCATTTTAAAGCCGTTTAGCCTGTTCGAAGGTACGCCAACGCCGCAGTTGTGTTACATAAAAAAAAGTTGTAAGTCTACGTAACCGCGGCCATTTTGTTTCGGGCGCGGGTAATTTACTAAAATGGCGGATGACTGGTGGGTTTCACTGATTTATTGAGGTATTTTCAGGGAAAAATCCGTCTTATAAGGTGATTTCAGGCGATAATGGTATTTGCACCAATGTGTTAAAACCTATTAACGAATATAGTAATATCCGGGGTTAAAATTAGTGTTTAGTGTAGGTACACAATTTTTATTATCAAATTGAAATATGAATTAATTAATGAGATATTTATTAATAATCGTTAGGTCTGTTAGTATATATTATGTACATTTGGCAGATATTCAATAGATATATTATTCTGAAATGAACCAATTACAACAATGACATTAAAAAGTATTTTGTCTGTTTATAAATCAACCATAAAACATTGTTATGATATTTCATATTCGCGAAATATGTTATTATCAATGATAGTTTTACACAAGTATAAAAAAATATTAATCGATTTATGTGATTTTTTGCGTACTTAAATTATATATCATCCTTAAACTATAAAAAAAATTTGCCGTTACGGGACGCCTGGCAGATGTGAAACATTTAAGTTAATATTACAATTTATAATTGAAATAAGTAAATAATTAAGAAAATATGGAGTAAAAATAATAGAGAAGCTATAAAGTGTATACTATACACTTATTCTAGTCGGCTAGTTACCCCCCTCAAGTTGAAAATCTGCCGCCAAATACCTATAGTTGTGTTCCTGTAGTTGCACTTTAGAGCCAGTAGCTCCACTAGGCTTAGCGTAATATCCATTGCCATTTAACATCAGTTGCGATTGTAACCATAACGCTAAACCTATAAAGTATAAAAACATATCTAGATGGATCTAAATAAAGAACAACTGCGCAAATATACATCTGTTTGCATTAATACGGCCGATTCATTGTAAAACGTAATTTTAAAAGAAAACAAACGTAGAAGTGGGTCGTATTTACACAGTGAGGGCGGTTTATATCTACGTCACAACCCACCTGGCAGCCCGGAACCTTCTCGTTTTGCCCGGCCATTCGATACGGGCCACGGTACATTAAATTTAGACAAGAGATCGCATTTAAAATTGGTTTTATTAACGCTTGATGTTTGAGTTTCGGACGGGATTGTTTCGATATGGTTTTTATTTTATTTCTACACTAGCTGACCCGGTAAACTTTGTACTGTCTAATCATCAATGAATATCGTGTTAACTTTTAGCTAAACTCAATACTAAAAATTTATTCTATTTTTCTGGAAATACCTGAATCCAACAAATGTGATATCATTAAAATCGGGCCAGCTAACACATATCTATAAAGTACTAACTGGCCTTGTAGACTTACTTTACTGCGACTATAACTTAATATATATGTGAAATTTTCATGCTAATTGCTACATCTTGTGGTTGAACTGACTATCACGCACAGACACTAGACACACGGTTTTCGAGGCCAGTTATATAACCTTAGGGTGGTAGCTCACCAGAAAATACCTTGCAATCATGTTATGTTTTCTTTACCGATACTTTATACACGTTACCAATATACCTTAATTCCTTCATGTACTGCGAAAGTTACGGTTCTCAAACACATAAGAAATGTCGAGACCGCATTTAATTTATTTGCACAACTTTCAAATATACTAAAAGTGTCACTCACGAGGTCGGGTATCTTCACAATTTGAGAAGTTCTGTGAAAAATAAAATATATGACAATGGTACTCGAAAGTTACCCCCGAGGGTAACTTAACGACCGACCGCCCGTCTTCGACGTGTCGTGAAATGAAGACTTCAATAAATCTGGACAGTACACAACATAATGCCTTTGATGAAATAATAAGAGCTTTGTGAAATATTTTATTTTCTACCGATTTTTATAACTAATAGGCATCAAGATTAATGATATAGAAGTTTTATATTGTAGTTATATTTGATCAAAATGTAACAGATTTCCTTTTTATTATAATTGGAAAAGTGAGTTTTTTTGTTACACTTAAACCGCAGAATCGATTATTATGAATGTTTGTATTGAGATAGATGAAACCCTGGAAACAGTGATAGACTACGTTTCTCTCAAAAATCTTACAAGAGGTGGAGTAAAGAGTGTGATATACTTTGTATAAAACCTTTACATTACATATTTTTATTACATCATCCGATTTGCTCAAACTTTAGAGAATAGTGCTTATAATTTGGTATTATAGGTAAATTCACAAATATTTTTATTGTTTCTGATAAAAAAAAAATATTTCCGTATTGATCGACAGCCCACATTGTTTGACAAAATCAGTATTAATGCAAACGGAACCGCGGGTAAAAGCTAGTCAATTATAAATATCAGACACTAATTACGAGTATAATATTTGTATCGGCAATCTTAGAAGAAAAATAACGAATTCCCTCCCCTATATTGACCAAATTGTCTCGGCGGGATTAGTAGCAAAGAGCCGGTAGGGTAGGGTTTATACTACATACTTGATCCTCTCTCACAAATGCCGAGGAATAAGAAAGGCTTACTTACCTGGTGGTGGTCCGACGTCCCAGATAATGAAGTTAGCGCCAATATAGTCTAGCGTAGCGCCGTTAGCAACGTACACTTACAAGGTTTTGGGTTGTTATGAGTATTTGGATATCATCCAACAAAACAGATTTACGAGCCGCGCAGTAGACATTTTTTGCACAAAGTTTATTGTAATGTTGTTATTGATGTTTGATTTCGAATCCAACCACCTAAAATGGACTTGAGCTTTTGCTGAAAGAAAACATCGTGAGGAAACCATAGCATAGTGGCAAGACTTTTTCTGATGCCCGCCTGGCTAGCTACCACTCTCAAGTTGAAAATCTGCTGCCATATACTAATAGGTGTGTTCCGGCAGTTGCACTTGAGAGCCAGTTACTCCAAAGGTTTAGCGTGTCTACCAACTTGGGCAGTATTGTTACTTAAGACCAGGTGAGATTATGTTTGTAACGCTAAGCCTTAACTATAAAAAAAAACTGGTTCTGGCTATATGTGCAATAATTAATAAAAATATATCTAGTAGTGTTTTTTTTTTTTTTTCCTAAAGGACAAGAACCAATAAATGAAGAACAAACAACTGCACGTCGCTATACTGACGCCTCAAATATTTTTTTTTGTTTAATCTGTGGCGGCCCTATGAAGGTCAGTTACAGGTAGTGAGATCCTTATTGTGATTACTTGCAATATATTAATCACCGTTCATTTAACCATGTCTTCAGACTCAGGTGTGTAGTCATTGAGCTCGTCTTCAAAGAGCTTTGTAGGCAACTCTTAAAATGCGCCCGCGATATGTTTCTAAAGACACTTTCTTTTCGAGACGTCACTACATGTTTCAAAACATATATTGAAAGGCACATATCAATTATGTCAGTTGCAGATATCAGTACAAAATCACTGGAAACATATTTCACAATACTCCAATTAATACGTAAGTGAGGTCATACACAAAAAAAAATTACATTGATTCAATTGCAAATTTCATTTTTGTACATGCACCTCGTTGCTTGTTTATTGCGATCACGTATTTGCAACACGCGATAAAAGTGGTTCGGTAGCATACAATCACATTCTATTTATTTAGCATCATTATTGGCTGCTAAGTGGTCTTTCTGGAAAAGAAAAATTAAGAGGTTTAATTCTTCGATCGAGACCTCAAGAATCGAGATAAATAAGAATTAATCACAATAGCGTACAGCTGTATCTTCTGCTATAATATGATTATGTAGTCAAAGATATATATTTATATTACTTACCTCTACATAGTTATATCAACTGCTTATTTGATGTCATAAATTGAAATTTCATACTTAAAAACTGACACAAAAATAGAACCTGCTAGCATTTAACTAAGTTGATGTATAACAATAAAGTAAAGTATTAGTCATTTAGAGCTCTGTTACTGCTGCACAAGTAAAAGGAAATTGTATCATTTTTTTAAATAAAATTGTTACTTTGGCAACGTAAGCAGACTATGATATGTAAAATGCGTTATTTTTGGAATCGTATTGCTACCGAATTGCTGTACAACTTATTTCACTTCTTTATAGCTACTTTTAATTTGCGCTTTTAAAACTAAAAAGTATTAATACAATGTTATTATTCTGTTCCCGTATTTTATATGCACATTCAATGGACTGTAGAATTTCCCAAACGGCGTCTAAATCTTATTTAGGATCTTGCGACATCCCAACCGGAACTTCTGGGATATAGAATGTAATATTTAATTTAATCTGGGTCTGGAAATGTGGGATTTTCTATTTAATATTAATTATTTAATACAAGCGATGTCCTTCTGCTATGCACACGTTTATTTAGCAGTAAATATTTTTGTGTAACATAATGCGTGTTAAGTATGATTTAAGTAAATAAATATAGAAGATTGGCTTCCACCGGTGAATTCGTTCGCGTCAATGTAAATTTTGTCATCCTAAAACTTATTTCTATGTCCCTCGGTAACAGTATTTGTTCTAGATCAAAGGTATTATACGTCTTTTTTGTAACGAGTATGCAAAGTTGCATGACAATCGGTTAAATAATTTAGGTGTTAAAACATAATAAACAAACTCACATTTACATTTATAAGTTAGGATAGATCAATAAACATATTCATTACTGCTGAATCATAATGCTGAACAAACTACAAATAATATTGTTAACTCGACTGCACTCTCGATTCAGCTAATAATGCTAATATAGAACTTACAACGTTTGAGAGAATTAGATAGTAAAATCAAACGATAACTTTATGTACACCGCATAAGATGAACTATGTTGGTTTGATTCACTGATTTTTGGTATTTAATTTGATGATCGTGCATTCCAAAACAAAAATAATGGCAACCGTAGATAATTTAGAAATGCATTGAGGAATGTCATTCACAAATCGGTCTTCTGAAAGTAATCGGATTACTTTCGAATACTGGCTAAGCACAAGGGAGTCACTGCAACGAACTATCATCACTGATTTCTTGTATGGGACCTTGGACTGCTAAGAAAGCAAGCCTTTTTTCATCTTCCAATCATCCAATTATGTAAACGTATCTAGTAGTATCATTAGCATGGGACAAATATACACCGTTATTTATGAAACATGCTCTTTCCTAAGCTTATCCTGATGGCTGTTGCATCTAAAGTATGATGTTTACGATCTTCAATCATCTACCTTTCTTAGCATACCTACTTCCTTTTATATAAGGCGAAAATATATTGAAACAGTTTATGGTATATATTAAATAAGGGCAATTTCATGCTCTAGATATTATTGAATTGAATATTGAATAAATATGTAACGCGGGTTTCCGCATTTTTTTCAAAGAGACAAGGAAAAAGTCCATTATGTGAAAAGGCTGTTGTAAAATAAAACGGAATATGTAAATCATGATTGCGAAGTGTCAAGTAACTCGGCGGTGTATTGGCCGCTCTCGCGTAGCGCTGACAATGCTCGTTGAGAGTGTCTCTGAGTGTTCGCATCGGTTGAGAGCGTGCTAACGAGTTAGGAGATACACCACAAGGACTTTACTGCAGATCTGTATATGTCAGTTTCGCATGCTAACTTATGAATTTATTCATTTCAATTAAAGTTTATATGTTAATTTATTTTAATAAACTGAATTAATTTAGTATATATGAAGGTTTTGACAATGTTTTAGAAAGTTTTGTTTTACTGAAATATAAACGTATTATTATTTTTGTATTACTTTTTTAATTGTAGAAACAAATTTATCATTTTTATTACAGAAAACATAAAATTTTGTGTACTGTTTTTCTTTACTGAAAACTAAATATTTCTATTGATAAACAACAGTACTACTAACACGTCATATATAAAAGACTTAAAACATCCTCAGTGTAAACACTGATTAAGATCTGATTAGCTATGTCTTATTCCTATTATATCCGAAATTGTTTAACTAACTATTTATAAAAAATACATAATGAGGGTTTAAGATTCGCATGTATGGACATCACCTAATTCAATGTGAGTTAAAATGGCTCATAAAAATAATCATTATAAAATTATAGTACAGGGGTAGGACATTGTCTAGTACCCGCTTAGATAGTTTACCACTCTAATAAAAATACTGAATAAAATAAGTTATGTGATCACGCCAGAACGACATGACGTGAACAATTTTGCGCAGTCGACACATAATCTGTGGTGTTGTCGATCATCTGTGACAGAATGAGTGCGAGAGTGCGAGGGCACTGGCTCAGTATTTTGTAGGGATAGGGAAGTGAAAGCTAAAGTGTACGAGGTCAAGTAAAGTGTGATTTTACAAAACGGCTCATTTCGAGTTCCTAGTTTTTTTTTCCAATCGGCACTTTGTATGTACCCACATCGTTTTATGTGAAGTATTCAAACTTATGGTTTATTTTTGTAATATTTTCTAGAGTAACTTTATAATGCGTGTCAAAAAGGCTTATCTTAAAGGTAGTATTACTGATTATTTTGGAGAGTGAAAATGTATACATAATAATAGCTTGTACCTGCAAATCGTTAAGAAATTAAAGAAAAGTTTTTAGACTACAATGTTTTTTTTTCGTTCTGGAACCGATCATTTTCAAAGAGGCTTATTTCTAAGTAGTGCCGCAACAAAACGACCTATTTCTTAAAGTTGCTCAACAAAATGGTTTATTTATTAAAATGTTATCATAATAACTTATAATAAAGCGGGTTTAAAAAAATATATACAAATAATATACTAACCTACCAAGATTATGTACATAAAAGTTACCCATTTAAAATCTTAATTATGATAAGTATTCCTATTTTTCTTGTGACTGAATAAAATAACCATACAGAGAAAAACCGCTTCAAAAAGTCACTCCTCAAGTAGCAAATTAGTCCAATCAGCACTATGCAAGGTACAAGGTAGATGTAATCTCTTTTCATTGTTCGTATTTATCTATCTATAAATTCTTAGTTGATTACGCACCACTATGTTACTTATATTGCTGTGATTTAAAATAACCAATGTAATAAACTATTTGATATATCAATATATCGTAAATGGAACTCAATAAAAGAAAACAATTGAAACTTCGAATGAGGTTCCCTGTAACAAAACGCATTGTGTATTCCGAACGTATTTCGTGGCGCCAAACCGCATCTTGGCTACGAAGCGTTTCAATCAATAATTCAATGTAATTGAACATTCTAGTAAGTTATTACCAATGTTGCTGTATTTAGCCAACGGTTTATTGCTAGCACTACTTATCTATTGTAAATTTTGTAATATGACTCCTATGTTTTGATATTAGTCATTGTTTGATATTGTATTTACAGAACAGCTGGACAAAGTGTCTAATTATAAAAAACTATATAATTTCAAAACATGGACGACTATCGAAAGATCTGTCACGAATGACTATGAGTCTTTCAGTTTCGGCTAATCAAGCGTCACTATGAAGAGTCCAGGTATATGAGAATCTCGAGCCAATCAATTTTGCTTTGAACGATTAATGGGTCAGTTGGTAGTATGCATGGACTCCATGTCAATACAAGAGTTCCTGCAATTACCCGGGGCTATCGTTGAAGAAAAACATCCTGAAATCACCATAGTATGGTGGTGCGGCTTTTTCTAATGTCTGCCTGACTAGTTACTACTCTCAAGTTGAAACTCTACTGCTGAATATCTATAGGTGTATTTCGGCAGTTGCACACGAGAGTCAGTCAGTCCTCTTGGCTTAGTGTATCCATTATATTAGACCACATTGTCACTTAACAGGTTAGAATGTAGCCACAATGCTAAGCTTATAAACAAAAAAAAAATACTGGAATAGGAAAGACAACGTTTTCCAATGCAACCGGTACAATATTTTAAAGATCTACAAAAAAAAAACATTTTTTATTAAATCCACAATAACTAAATCTGAATTTTCAAGAACTTAGTAGTTCTAATATTCTTTGAATAATCAACAACTGAATACCACGAGTCGTTTCTCGAGAATCATCTTAGTGAAGTGAGAAAAAGTAAATTTCATTCGTCTATTCGTAAGCTAAAACAGTACATAATACGAAAGTAACTAAATAATAAACAAATATCGATGACTTTTTTATGACACTATAAATTGTAAAAGACATAAATTCGCGTAGTGGCTGTCTACACGCAAACCTCCCTCTTCTCACGGATATTGATCCTTTCGGCTTTCAACAGCCCTTACTACCATTTTCCGACGTAATCGACTACAGCGGTATTTTACTTTCCCTACTCGGCCCTTCTTTAACAATAGTTTAAGTGCTTTGTGACTACATGATTTGTAAAGTTTGTGGTTACGTAATGTATGTTAGATGTTAGACGTGTATTTGTTCAGAAGTAGATAATGTATTATCAGTGTAAATAATATCATATATCGATTTTTTTTTTCGTAGAAAGATAACATTTTGGGTATACCTATTCTTACTATGGGTGTGGTAGGTGATTATTGTACATTGTATTAAGGTAATTAAAAAAACCTTTTCCTTTTTTCCCTTCTAACGACGCTCAAATGTTTTGTTTTAATATAAAACTGAACCTATGAAGAGATGAACTCTAATTAAAATAATGACGTGTTCCGCATCGCCCTTTTCAAATTTCTGTGATAATTACATACGATTTTCTTTTCATATTATAAATAAAATAATTAATTAAAGAACGATACGTCATTCTGTAAAGTTTTAGAGATTTGAACGCTTGACATAAAAGGCATCTCATATTTTTTGATAAATTAAATCCTTGTAAAGTTAGTTGTTTAAGTTCAAATTTTAAATTATGCGATTGCTTTGGGTGAATTAAAATTTGTATCAAATCTAGCTGACTTATATTTATTTTTTAATGATTTTGTAGACAACTGAACACTCTATAAAAACGTCTGAAGTCATTTTCCGGTAATTTGACTTAATTCAAAGTTATTCCACTAAGGTTTGGGATCTGCACATCCAGAAAAATCTTCAGAAACGCACTTGCAGAGGTTTGACACACACCTTTTCCAACCTGCACTGCTATATCCAAAGACATAAGATAATATTTTATTTTAGATTAATATACAAGAAAGATAATTGAAAGAAGTCATGAGGACTACCTTCAAAAGTAAAAACTTAAAACTATAAACATACAGTTGTTATTTTTGGATGTCCAAATTAATTGTTTGATCTTAAATCAAAACTAGTAGATCAAAACTGTTTATAGCGGAAAAAGTTATGCTAATAACAACAAATATAGTGTTATCGTTATCACGTGACGTGATCACGTCGATGAGGACTTACATAAATTTACTTCCTATCCAAACCTTCCTATAGAAGTTTTCACTTCGAAAATGGAAAATTGTGGTAAATGTTAATGCTACATTGCAGATATTATTTACAAACTTCAACTACTTAAGAGACGAATATGATAGTATCGAAAATATTATTTTCACATTAAATTTAGTTGAAGATTGTATGAAACTTTGCGTTATGGATCTAATTTTGCTGGTTTGTAAGATAGGCGTGTCTGACATGTTTACCATACACCATTGTCACTAGATAAATTGTTTTTTTTCACGTATCATTCCAAACATTTCTTTTTGTTTACCTTATTATTGTTATAATTGTGAGATATAGTAACAAACACACGTGAAGCCGCAGGGTACAGCTAGTATATATAGAAACAGTGCCTGTAATATAAATGGTAGAAGCAATTTCCTACACAAAGTAGCGTGTAATGTTAACATAAGATTTACTCACGGCCAATTTAGTACGGTGACTAAAGAAAAGAAACCATTTCTTACGGCATCCACTTTCGGGTTGTTCGCTTTGCGACTTAACATGGCAAACTTTATTTAAGTATTATTTGACTTTATTACTATAATATGCTATGACGTGAATAAATTTCAACATCGTAAACACAAATCTCGCCAGTATTATAAGCATTGGGTCCAGCTGAAAACCAGGGCTATAGTTTGCCATAGCATATGGTGAGCTTGGGTCCTTCTTCTATTTTATATGAGGATTCAGTTTGTATTTGTATAACGTATATTATAATTGCTAATGATTTATGTTTTTACACTGAGTGCAGTGTATTGTCATCATCATAAATCATTTTCTTACTTTCTTTAGTAACGACAACATTGTTTATGAAGCATTCGAAGAAGGGTTCGCTGATGCGCCTTATACGGTCACTGAAATTTTTGCAGTAGTGTTAGTCCGGAAATATTAGGAATAATTCGCACCGCATAGCTAGTTTCAAGAGCTCCTTATATATTAAATAATAATTTATATTTATGTATGAACCAGGCTTATACATATGTACTCTGAAATAATTACTTTAATTTATAATCATCCAACAAAAAATAGGTGTAAAACTTTCTTCCTTTCTTTGACGTCTATACTAATATCATAAAGAGGAAAGACTTTTATTTTTGTATTTTTGTATGTAAAAACTCAAAAACTACTAGAACGATTTCAAAAATTATTTCACCATTAGAATACTACAATAGCCCTGAGTAACATAGGTTATATAACATTTTTTATAAAATTTATTACATTAAATTTTAGTTCTACGCGAACGGAGTCGCGGATACAGCTAGTATTTAATATTTCGCTCGACTCTGCGCATAAACTCAAAGTATTCATAGTTAAAAGACCGTTCTTGTATAGGTTCCTTGGATAGGATATTTTAAAACAAATAAGGTAGTGGCACCTATAGATGACATACCACCTAAAGATGATAGTGTCTCATAACCTTTCAAAAAACAAGAGTTTTAAAAAAGTAGCGGGAATTTTATTTGTTGTATTGGCAACAGTGATTCTTCTCCATGGAGACAACATAACAAAACAATCAAACGCCATTGTGGTTTCCATGATACGGTCTTGTTTATGTTTTTGGTTGTATCATTTGCTGTTTTTCGCTTCAATTCTAGTGATTTGGTTAAGGTAAGTGTATTTACTATTTAAGTTTTTTTATCTCGATATTTATCGCAATGGTATACCTAAATAAGTTTTTGTCATTGTTAGACTTAATTTCACAACAAAGCGCTTTGCACAGTCATTATGGTTATGGGTTGTGGTTGCAAAGGCGGTGTCATGTTTAGGTTCCTTAAAAGGCGCAGTTTCCTAAAGATGATCGTATTGTCATCTTAAAGTTTTTTAGCCCCGATTGATGCTTCAGTGCTTTAGAAGTTAAAAAATAAAAAGAATATGTGGGATTTTTATTTCGGTGCAATAGTTGTCCAGGAACCTTAAGCTGACAGCTATGTCATCCTTAGGTTCTTAGCGTGTCATCTTTAGGTTATGCATTCCCTAAGTAACTTTTTATTTTTTTAGGCGAATAAAGACGATGCCTCCCACAAAAATTCTGCAGTATGATGAGGAAGTTATGACAAAAGCCCTGGATGACGTGATGCGTGGGGTACCTGTGTACGCGGCTGCTAAGAAGTACAAAATACCCCGCTCTACACTTCGGAGCAAGGTCAAAGGGATCAATCCAATATCAAGAAAAATGGGAGCCTGTACGGCTTTTACGGCCGATGAGAAACTGAAAATTGAGGAATGGGTCCTTGAATTAGCGAGAAAAGGATTTCCCGTTTCGAAAGGAACCTTTTTAATAAGCATGCAAAGATTAGCCACTCAATTAGGGAAGGGCATTTTCCGTGATAAGGTTCCATCCAAAAAGTGGTATGGCAGTTTTATGAGTAGACACCCTCGGATTTCTAATCGCGTTGCCCAAAATTTAACAAAGAGCAGGAGCTCAATAACAAACGTGCAATTAAAAGGCTGGAAGAATGACGTTTATACGTATTTAGAGGGAAACGGATTGGCGAGCGTCTTGGATGACCCCAAACGCGTATTTAACGCTGATGAGACAGCATTTTTCTTGCAACCAAAAGCCGGAAAAGTTATGGCTGGACGCGGTTGTAAAAATATTTATCAAGGTGACAACAGGATTAGAAAAAAATACTGTGACTATTTTGGAAGCCCCTTTAGCAAATGCAGAGGATCCTGTTGAAGACGGAATGGAAATTCCTGTCCCTTTGGAAGTTTCTGCTCCTTTAGATCCTGTTGAAGACGGAATGGAAATTCCTGTCCCTTTGGAAGTTTCTGCTCCTTTAGATCCTGTTGAAGACGGAATGGAAATTCCTGTCCCTTTGGAAGTTTCTGCTCCTTTAGATCCTGTTGAAGACGGAATGGAAATTCCTGCTCCTTTAGAGGCTTCGGGTTCTTTAGAAGTTTCTGTTCCTTTAGAAGCTTCTTCTCCTGTAGAAACTCCTATTCCTTCTACGTCATCTTATATCCCGTCGCCTTTTAAAAGATGCCTTTTCTGGCCAAAGGAAAGTACGGTACCGAAAAGAGAAGGTTTAAGGAAAAAATCCCTTCGGTGATTTCATCCCCTCAGTGGCAGGAGTATCACCAGAAAAAGTTGGATCTAAAGAAACATTAAGATAAGGAGAAACAAAAACGATTGGCGGCTAGGCTTAAAAGAGGCAAAAAAAAGAGGACGAGAAGTGCAAAAACACCGCGAGGCGCCTCTTTACCTCTTCTAGAAAAACTAAAGAAAGTGAAGATTCAGATTCTTCATCAAATGACGAAGCTGGAAGTTTGAAATCGTCGTCTGGAGGTGAATGGGATGAAAAAAGCTCAGGATCCTCCGATAATGAGCTGCAAGCCCCAAGGAAGGAGGTTGGGGAGTATGTTGCCGTAAGATACGAAAATAAGATTTTTCCTGGTAGGATAATCGTTGTCAAAGAAGATGGAGTCGTCGTAACTGCCATGATGCGTCATGGGTGACTGTGGAAATGGCCTCAAAGGGAGGATCGGTTATTTTATGCTTGGGACGATGTTGTGGGCAAAATAAAAACGCCCACCAAATTTAGTTCAACTGGGGAGATTTATGATGTGCCCCAAGTTGCAAATCTTTAATTTCTTTATTCTAATTAAAATAAATATGTTATTATTTTTGCTAATTTGGCTTTTTAATTTACACAGTAACCTATGTCATCTTTAGGTGCCGTCATTGTCATGTTTAGGAACCGAACGAATTATGAATGTCATCTATAGGGGCCAATTGAGTGATTAAAAAAAAATTAGTTCCATTACATCTATGTAAACGTAGGGCGCTGAAAACTTTCTAGCTGATAGACAAATACTCCAGAAGCCTGTTTGAGCACTAACAGTCATGAAAAATTCTGTAATTGTGGTTTCCACGGTGCAAGATGTAGAAAAAAATCCTTAATGTGTCATCTATAGGTGCCATTACCTTACTAGTAGACATAATATACGGGACCGTGTAACTGGTATTATTTATCGATATTGAATACAACATATTTTTCGCCATAAAAAAAAAAATTGAAGTAACACGACTTAGAAAGAAAGGATATGCATAGTATAAGAGTCAATTTATTTTAAGATAAAACAGAAAATATCGTTCCGATTTTTCTTCTAACAACCGAGTCTCAAGGAGCTTACAAAAGGGTTCTAAAAGCATTAATATCACAAAGTTCCTTGCAACTTGTTCCCACACAATCTTCACGCGCATCTTCACCTAAATTCACGTGTAACTCCAGTAAAACGAGAACCTTTGAATATTCAGGCTGCAAAATCGGTGCTATTTGGAAATATTTCGTATTCATAACACGCGAGGGTTGATACTAAAATCAGTAAAAACAAGCTAAATGTTTATAATTATACATGTATATGTGTATTCTTGCTCTCAACTTGAACCTAACATTTGTTGACGTATGAACTAAGGAATGGGGAGATGTCTTACTTTCCGGATGATTACATGTGTGTGTCATAGTTGTTATAAAATTATCAAATAAAAAAGAAAGTAGAAAATAAAAGATTGGAAACGGAAAGCTTGAGTCGCATGTTTATAGTTATGCATTGTATGTGCCTCATTTTATTCATTTCCAATCTATTATTTTACACTTTTTAGTTTGTTATAAAAGCACGGTACATTAATATTTTAATTTAATGAATGTTTTCTGCTTTTTAGAGTTATGTGGATGAAATTTTCAAATTTTCATGCATTGTAATCCACTTCTGCGCTACGGTCCAAATTTCATTAATTTAAAATGAGTTGCAAAATTCCACGTGTATTTCTATACAAGGAAGCGAGTTAATAAAACATCATAAAATACATACATGCTTACATATAACAGCTTGAGTTTTCTGTACTAAATATCTAATAATAGCAAACTGTCCGACCAAACGTCCATTTCGTAGCAATGTCCACCTTCGTAATACCCCGGTGATTAACATTATCAAAGGTTCGTTTGTCGGCTCGTAATCAGCTCTGAAGGTCTAAGCGGGTCGACCTTCGTATGACAGGTCAGGGTAAATTATACCACGTTACCGTTTTATCTACAACCACGTTAAAAATAAATGAAGCGTGGTTTTTTACAACCGTTCTTATATAAGTTCATTGTAAGGAGGATTACTGAATCACTGATTATTTATTTATGGTATAAAAGCGGCGACAAGGTAACAAATTAAACAAGATATCTTATTAAAAGTACTCACTTCACTGAAACTAATCATATTAACAAATACCCCTTTTTCTTTGGCAAAATTAATTAAATAAGCGTATTTAGTAAGACTACGTTATTCACAGTTCGCAAAAATAGGCAAATAAAGTCTGTTAAACTGGTACAATTTAATAATGGTTCGTTATACCATTTACAACAACAATCAACATAAAACTGAACCCTTCTAGGCGCGGACATAGCTTACATTTTATATAAACACATATATGTACATACATATACATGTAATCAAACTATGTGTTTATAATGTCAAACAATTATAACATAAACTGAAAACGGAAGTATACAATTAAAAGGAAGGCATATAACGTCAAAAAAATATTGTAATATCAGTAAAACCAATTAAAAAAAAACACTCTCGAGAAAAAGGTCTATATTTTTGAGATTGTTTTATACAAAGACTAGCATTTACCCGCGGCTTAGCTTGCCTATTGATTTTGTCAACCAATACTGGTTGTTGCAGAAATAACTTTTCTATCAAATTCAATTAAATTAATGTTTCAGGATGTAGGAAAATACTGAACACAAAGAACTTACCCATAATTTGAAATTATAATTAATTGTTCTCTATAGTTTAAATCAAATCATCATTCTCAAAAGTTAGTAGCAAATCGGATGATGCTATAAAATAATTATACGTGGTTTATCCATCTCTTTACCGAACTTCCTATAAATGTTTTAAGAGAAATGCCCATCACCGTCTCCTTTCTCTTCTTTCCTCATTCCTCTATATATATTTATAACAAAATTCATCATAATCGATCTAGCAGCTTAGACGGGAAAGCGTAACAAACAAACTCACTTTTGCATTTAATATATTATCATGAATGTTATTTAACATCATAGAAAACGTGGCAGACGCACATCTATTACCAATCTGTTGAACTAACGTGACAGCTATTTGTTTGCACACGTAATCAATATGGAAAATCAATCCCTTAGGTATTTTTTATTGTATGATTATAATACTGTGAGAAATACTCGCATGGATCGGCTAGGGTAAAATAATGTGAATATAAATAAATCCAGATGATACTAGTTACTACAAATGCTTATAAAGATACCTTATTTCAAATTATGTATGAATAAAACAAAAACAAAGAAAACGTATCAATAAGTAATGTAATGTTTTATTTTTATAGTGAATATTTAGCGTTATGGCCACTATCTTATCTAATGATAATTGACGATATGGCCCAAGATGGTAGATACGCTAAGCCTAGTGAAAAAACTGGCAATTAAGTGCAACTGGTGCAACATACTTATAGGTATTTTGAGGTAAATTTTCAACTTAAGGGAATTAGCTAGGCAGGCGTCAGTTAGAAAAAGCCCAACCACCGTGCTATGGTTTCATCATAATATTTTATTTCACCGAAAACTCGAGCTCATTGTAGGTAGATTCGAACTCATGTTCTATCGCTCAAATGATGGCAAATCAAAATTTAATTACTCTAAGTTACGGATGTAGGAAAACATCGTTATAAAACCCGCAGAATAGATATATCCTGGTAACTGCACTGGCGAGTCGATTCAACTGTAAACTTGGCATGTTACCAAGCACGTCGGCATGTTTTAAGCCAGATCATCATTTTCCATCTTGTGAGATTGTAGCTAACTAAATCTTAAAAATGTAAAAAAATACCATAGGTTTCATATTACGAAAATTGTGCAAGTTTTAATTGTATGGTATCTGTTTAATTCCTTTCAATGAGCGTGCTTATATGGGGTTCAGATATACATAGAATATAAAATATGAAAGATATTTGCAATTTTAGCATCAAGCACCTTGCATTGCTAATTTGCTGTAGCTTGAATCATATTGCCTATGCAAATATTAAAATATTATTATTAATAATAATCAGTGAATCCGCTTCAAAAAAATAAATATGAAAAATCTTTTTAAAAACATTTCATACAAATATTGGTATAAATGCAATATTGCATGCCTTATAACGTGAAACGTTAGAGGTTTTGCATTATTCTCAACATTTCAAAGTCGATTTCAATTTTCAATCAACATTTCAATTTTCGAAATTCAATGATCATTATTTTAAATCTTCTGTGTTTTTACGGCAATGCAAATGTTTTAATATCCAGAGAAACACTTTCACTATCACACTAGATTTTTAAATTCATTTGTTTTATAATATACAAGAAAGAAAATATTACTGAAAAATTTCTCGTGGTCGTCCGAATGGCTGTGTTTATGGACGTGTTTATGATTCCGCCCAAAAAACTTTATGTATTGGGACTAATCCCTTTTTTAAAGCTCTAGAATTACATCGGATTACTTTTTATTTAATATAAATGCTTAAATTTATGGTAATCAATTATAATTACGTTATAAGATGTGTACTTTTGGATTATCCAACTTACTAAAAGTAAATATACTTTGAGTAATTTTTGTGTTGAGTTATTTAGTTATTATCCTTACAATTTTTAATGTAACAAAGTTTATTAACACTAGATAAGAAATATATTTGCGATTTAAAGAATCATGTAAATCGGTTTACTAGTCTTTCAGTTATAAATACATCATTAGAAAGACAGACAGACATATACTTTTGTGATTTGTAAGGATAATTTTATTTTACAGAAGAGAAGCAGAACGAAGAAGAAGACACTTCGGCAGAACAAGCGGCTACTAAGATACAGGCAGCTTTCCGCGGTCACAGAACGAGGAAATCGATGAGCATGAAGGCGGCCACCAAGAAGCCCGAACCTGAGCCATCCAAGGCTGAGCTCGAAGCGGAATTCCGCTCTGATGATAAAGGTAACATTTTTAATCGAACTTTTCAATCAATTACAGCGTTAACCTCAAATCAAAGTACTTTATTCAATCTATACTCTGAGAGAGCCAGAACTCCCACCGATGTGGAAAATAATCCAGTAATCGTAAAGAACCGGCAAGAAACTCAATCGGGTTATTCTTTAACACGCCGCAATCCACCAGCCACAATTGAACCTGATGTTAATTGACTATGTCTCTAACAAAAAACCCGCTAAATATGGTCAAATCGACAAAAAATATTGAATTGTATTACTTGTCTAAATTACAAGGCGTTGATGAACGACTTTATTCGTGAGCTAAGTAAGTAAATAAATACAAAGTTTCTCTGACAATCTATGCCCGTAATTATGCTCGCAAAAATTACGTGCATTATTTGCTACAGATGGTAAAGTAACATTTTTGTTTTGATTAACGAATAATGTAATTGAAGAAGTCATAATGCTATTAAATCTTTTATTTAATAATATAAGTAGCTGATCTCGTTCGGCTTATTCTCGTCAACTGTGGTCGTAACTCGTCATCATAAAATCCATTTTTAATTAGTGTCTAGTGTCAACGCTGTATTGCCTACGTGTTAATGAGCCCTGTAATCAATAAAGTTAAGAGCAGCCGAATTCCTACTATATACTACTATTTTTGTAACTATGTTATTCAAATATTTAATCGAAAAATAGATATTTTCTTTTCCAAATAAGTTTTCCCAATATAGAATTCGATAAATAAATTTTCGTGAAAATAAATGCATAAACGAAAGATTATAACTTTTTTACTTACAAGTTAAATGAAGCAATGAAAGTGTAAGTAATATAAATATTACTTTTATAAATTAAACTCGTATCCTGGGAGATTTCGTTAACACGATAAGTTTAGAGTTTACATAACTTAATTACTTATTAATGGACCCCTAAGGGTAAATTCATTTATATAACTGTTGAAATGTTTGTAAAATTTTAAGCTTACATTATATTTCGTAGTATTGTTTAATAAAGGATTAAGTAAAGTAGAAGATATGTAGTTAATTAGCTATGAAAAGTGTATTTAAATTATTTTATATATACTTTATAAGTTTAGCGTTATGGCCATAATTTCACCTTATGATAAGTGATGGTATGGCCAAAGATGGATGATAGTTAGTCATGCGGGCATTAGAAAAAGCCCTAATGCCATCCTATGATTTTGTCATGATGTTTTACTTCAGCGAAAGCTCAAGTTCATTGCAGTTTGATTCAAATTCACTTCTATTGACGTGGCGTTCGTGCATACTACCAACTGAGCTATTATTACTTTAAAATTCGGAATAAATAAGACAGAACCATGTAATTAGTATGTTATCAAAATTATAATAAGTTAGGAAATAATGATAGTTAAGTTCCTAAGCACAAAAGTCCATTCCAATCGAATTATTACTTCTAATTAATACAATAATAGAAGTAGAAATAATTTTTTGTTTGATTGTACTGTATATAACATAGAATTAATGTAGAAAAACATAAAATGAATCTAACAAAATTTGGGACGTGAACATCTTTAATCAAGCTATTTAATTAAAATATGAATTGGAAGAAATATTTAACTATAATTGGGTTATACATATTCCCATATACTATATTCTATATACTACTAATGAATGATTAACATTCTAACAAACTTTTAGAGCAAACAAAGCAATAACAAGATATTATATGAAAATGTAAGACAAGCAGAATTGTTTTCACTCACATATGCATGAGTTTCCTTTGTTTTATGGCTATAATATAAAGTTAATGTGTGGCGAATAGTCGTGAAAACATCGTCGCGTGACCAAATAACTTATAACCACAGATCAACCGATAGATGTAACCTCAATACTAGGTTACGCAAGTTTAGTGCCATTTTACAAACTTAAGTCGCTTTATTATAGGAACCATATGCCATGGGAAACAAATATACCAAAAAATCACGCTATAGACACAAATAAATACTGCGAACTACTGACCTGAACGGAAATAGCTAGGTAGTTAATTTATACGTAGTCGATGTGGGGCTGCGAGCTATACCAGCAAAATCTATAAGCTACTAAAAGATCTTGTCTCCAGTACGTTCTATACTAGAACGTGCCGCTAAAACTGAGCTAGTATGTTTTTACCAAGTTTAGCTAGTTAGGCAGAGAAGCACGAGTAGTAAGTTGAATATTGACTCTTTTACTACCCTACCTTAAACAACAAAGCTCGAGATCTACTCAAAGTTTCCGTCTCTGCCACACGGTGGACCAGGCACCCGCACGGTGATTCCATGGATTGCTAAGATTATTGTTTTTAATATGACATAGTTCAACCACATTATTATTTGATATCAAATGTAATTGTGGTAAAGTATAATAGCAAATAGTATCTTAATTTTTCTCAATACAGCGTTTTTTGCAACTAATTTTTGATTATCACCTCATACAATTTTAATGAAAGTTGTATAAAATCTGGAAAGAGATTCATTACCCATTTTAATAGAATACTTAGAAATTATTAAAAAAAAAATCTGAACCTGCCATAGGACTGTGCTGATATTTCTAGGTCACCAAAAATGCTTTCTTAGTTGTTTAGTTAGGAGCAGATTGATAGTTAATAGATTCTAATATGCTAATATTCATCTCTTATGAAATCGTAAATACCAAAGTTGTGCTTTTATTGGTGAATTTTCAAATATACATAAAGAAAGAAAGATAGTTTTATTTATTTATTATTAAGTATTTGTTAAAAACTTGAGATCAGAGACAAAATATAAGGCATATGTAATGCATAAAACAATTTACTTGAAAACAAAACAATAATAGTAAATGTAAATTATAACTATATATGTAGGCACACAATGCATAGGTAATTTAGTATTTGAAAGCTTAGATAATTATCCATCCATCTACTCAACCGAGACACGTCCACTGCTGGACATAGGTATCCCCCAAAGATCTCCATGACGACCGGTCTTGCACCATCCGCATCCAGCGGATTCCCGCGACCAGGTCACCAGATAATTATAAAACTAAACATATATCTTAAATATACGGTGCACTGTATGCACCTATTTAGCCATTTTTAGTGACAATGTCGCATCTACGCACTAACAAACAGACACAACCTCTCACACATTCACACACGTAAATACAACATTCAGAAGCACTGACTGTACCTCTCAATACAGTCTTCACAAATAACTAATACCTACGCTTTTTCAATTGTACTCTTAACACTTTATGAATTTTGTAGGCTGGAATCGTGTCTTTGATACAGTTTTACAACTAGTACCTACAGACGTCGGTGTGAGGTGGAATTTGAAATATCTTAAACAATGTATTACACAATATTAAGCATAGTTTGTATTTTATAAATGAAATAAATTATTTAGTGTAAAACAAAATATTTTTTGATTATTACGTCAAAAAAAAGGTAAGGGTGCCATGATACAAATTGACATCGTTAATTATTCGGTTTATTCTACAATTCAGTATAGTTTAATTTCTAAGTTAATCCAAACAATATGAGAGTATTATCACCCATTAAGCTATTGAAATGCTTCGATAACAAAGTTTAACTGCTTAACTAGTTACAACCGTTGTTAACTTTTACAACGCATTTAAGTACCATATTAAACTAACTTCTCAAATTTACATAAACTATGGGTAAATTAAGGTCAAATTGTTTTAGCCTGGCTGCCTTTCAAGTAATATTCTCACAGTGGTAACAATGGAAGGCTAAATTCCGTATATTCGTTAAATTTTAGCCTTTTCTGGTGTTGTAGGTTGTTTTACTCTACTTGCAAATAAGGTGAACGTTTTAGGGCAATTAAGGCGGAATGTAGGATTGCCGTGAAATCTCCACCCCACTATTACTGGTTCCTTCTGGTACCCTCAACAGGCAAATTAATAATAGGGGAGAGACTTCATTTATTTTGACATCTGCCAAAGTAGGCAATATTGCCAATGTCAAATATGAAGGTCTACCAGACTACGGACACAAATTAACAATTAAACTCGGGGCAGTTATTTGTGGATTACATGAGTAATTGCCGTGAACGGGACTCGAACCTACAATACTTCGGCGCAGCGGTTGCAACAAACTACTTTAACAGTTACCATAACTGTAACCAAACCATATATTCTAAAATATTGTTTTGCTATAACGTTTTCAAACACAAAGTCTGAACTCTCTATATACCTTTTTAATACAAGTACGTCTATATATGGACCGTTTATTTTGAAAGTGGTGTAAGTCCATTTTTGAGAAAAATGAGCTATCACGTAATTCATGCTTAATTTAATGTAAATTTTTTATATATAACTAGTTCGTGTTTAATTTCTCAAAAAAATCCCATGTTTTGTACAACTTAAAATCGGTCGGTAAATGAAATTGCATTATCAACAAATATAGTAACCTTTAATTTTCTTGAAACAAAAGAAACTGGACTTACACCACTTTCAAAATAAACGGTCCATATGTCAGTTTTATGTTTGTGTGTTAAATTAGAATATATCGATATACAAAAAATTGGTTTAGATTCACATATGTATATTATTATTATGTATTTTGCATGTTATACATATACTTATATTGTAGTATACTTAATATCTGTGTAATAGTTCACATGTCTTTAATATGTATGTTATTAACTTTAAATTTAGTTATACACCCAAAATATCACTGATTCTACTCCATAGAAAATATCCATCAAAAGGTTGTATGGAAAAGATTGCTATTAGCAGCAAGGTCGGTGGTTGTACTAACTAAATCGACTGAAATGTATAGTTATATGTTTTATAGAGTAGAAAAATGATCAAATAAAAGTCAATGTCCAGGTATACTTTCTAAGATTTATTTCTACAATTAAGTTGTTTTCCTAAATATATTTTCGCATTACTTTTATATTATTATGCAATATTTTTGTTATTATTATTATTAGCAAAGTTTATTCTATAGTATTTAAAAAATTTAAACTTGCATCAGGAATTAGACTCGTAAGTTGCGAATGAGTTAACAAACATATATAATTACAAGTCCTAAAGTAATCCCTAGACTTGGAACAATCATTTGTGGAATTACTCTATTAATTGACCTACATGTGGTTCGAAACCACAGCTTTGAGCGAGGCGACTACACAAGCCACAATACTATGTAATTAACTTTATAAATTGGTTAGTTAAACAATAGGTATGATATATAGTAACAGAATTTCTCTTTTACCATTGCAAAAATGCACAAAAAAGCTGTTTCTATTTCCATTTATAGATAATAAATTATGAGAAATATTAATCAATAGCTTTTACCTGCGGCTCTGATCGCGTAATTACCACATGACGTAATAAAAATACAAAGTTTGTCCCTTACTTTTCTCCTCCTCCAATAAGTTTTAGTGAGAAAAACTGGCCTATCACCGTCACCAAGTTTCCCTTTATCTCTATATCAAACTCATCATAGTACATTCAGCGATTTAGACGTTAAAGTATAACAAACAAACTCTCTTTCGTATTTATAAAATTAGTAAGTTGCACTTGAGACCCAGTCCTTTTACTATGCTTAGCCCGTCTACCATTTTGAGCAACATCGTCACTTAAGATCAGGCGAGGTTGTCATAACTCTAAACCTATAGAGTTTTCTATGAAGATGACAAGGATAGAGCGAAGTGGAAATTAAATATTAGGATGGCTAACACCACCACTATGCGCGATATAAACTATATAGACCATCCACTAAGAAGGGGTATTGAAATCATTCATGACTGACGCGAAGGAAGTCGCGGGGTATTGACTAGTACTCTATAAATTTAATAAAGAGTAGACAGGACTTTAGAAATTTGTAGAGTCACGTCCAGTTCAAAATTTCGAACGTATTCAAGTGTTACGCAAACAACACTCATAATGTCGAGTGGTAGGGAGAGATAACGAAGCCAAGTGTTCCCTTAGGAAAACAAGCCGAGTTCGGTCAAATTAGAATATTTTAAGTGTATGCTCCTTATTTTTATCTAAAGAAAATATAAAGTTATATGTCCGAGGAATAAATAAGCACAATATTTTTATTATATACAAGCGCTTTGTTTTGTTATAATAACATCTATGCGAAAGAGCATTGTTTTTTTATAGTTTACAGGTTTGGCGTATGTATCAAGACGATGGATACACTAAATCTAGTCAAGGAACTATCTCTCAATTGTAACTGTCAAATATTTCTGTACAGCTGCTTGGCGACAGACTTCATTATGCTATGGTTTCATCACCAAAAACTCATTATAGGTATTTGAACTAACGTCCATGAACACGGGGTTCGTACAGTCTATCCCTGGGTCGTCATTGTTTCTTTTTGCGATTCACGAGTAAAAAGATTAGGGCATAAATAACTCTATCCAGTTAGCAACTCCTATATTAATGTATGCACTAAATTATACTAACTTTACCATTAAGTATTTTCCGGCAGTGGCACTTGAAAGCCAGTCCCTCCTTTAAATGCCGATAACGCACCTGCAATTCCTCTGGTGTCGTGGGTGTCTATGGGCGGCGGTGATCATTTACCATCAGATGACACTGCAAACTTGCTCGTTTGACCCCTATTCCATAAAAAATACACTAGCAGTGCCTGCGACTTCGTGCGCATGGAACTGAAAGTTATTTCACTAAACTTGAGAGTGGTAGTTTGCCAGGCGGACATTAGAAATATTCATACTACCAAGCCAATTTCCATTTACCAAAAGTTCAAGTTCATTGTAAAAATTTGAACTCACGTCCATTGACGCGGCGTACATGCACACTACCAACTGAGCTATCAACGATTTAAAATATTAAAAAAAAGTTACCTTGCAAAAAAAAAAAAAACATATTTTTCCTTTGCCACTAACGTCCAAAGAAAAGTTGTTTGTATAGCAAATTGCAAGTCTAATAAAACAAAATTAATAACAACGTATCTCTCAGAGGTCCAGCGCGGTGGTAGCAATTTTCCCGCTTCTATATTTTCCAGTTCTGAGAAACGGGCGAGCGTATCCACATTTTAATATTTAACTAACATCAGACTTGGTTATTGTTGTGTTTTAACAAAAACTTCGCTATTATTCATGACCTTCTAAACCGAAACATTGTTTATTTATCACTTACACGGGTACTATTTACTTTATTTTGCTTTTAAAATAATATTTTATTGAAGCTTTGTATGGTAAATATTCCTAATTTTTTATAGGGTTAGCGTTATAACTACAATTTCTCGTGATTTTAATTCACGATGTGGTCCTACTTGGTGCACACGCTAAGCTTAATAAAGGGTGTGTCTCTCAAATGCAACTACCGGAATACACCTATAGGTATTTGGCGGCCGATTTTTCAACTCTATGATGGTAGGTAGGCACGTTGGTATTAGAAAAAGCCCTGTCACTATGCTATGGTTTTCTCACGATGTTTTCCTTCAGCGAAAGCTCGGGCTTATTGCAGGGATTCGAACGACATACTACCAACTATGCCATCAATACTTACACATATTTATTTCACTTTTTTTTTAATATTTATTATCTGTATTATTATATTAAAAAATAGAATGCACCTTTTATTTTGTAACTATAGAGTTAATATAAAAAAAAAAAACAAAGATCTAAAATTTGTGCTATGTATGTATGTGTTATGTGTAAGGGTGCATATTAAGCATACTTTTGTATGATGCAGAAGTTTGGACATCATACAGGCGTCAAAAGCGCAGACTGCGTCTTTCACATGCGTTGTCTTTGTAGGATTTTGGTGATTTCCTGGAGCGATAGAGTAACAAACGAGAGGATTCGGCATGTATCGAAATTACAGAGCATTACTGTTTTGCTAGAGCATAAGCGTCTGCGGGGACTAGGACATGTACATCGGTTGAACCATTTACGTTTACCGTGGCAGATTCTCTACAAGGAGGTCACCAAAGCAATATTGGCATGGCCCATTGACTGGTTTTACATGCGTTTTTTTTATAGATATTAAGGTATAGCTTTATAATCATAATCTTACCTGATATTAAGTGACGATACGGCCCAAGTTGGTAGACATGATAAACCTGTGGAGGAACTGGCTCTCAAGTGCAGCTGCCGGAATACACCTATTGGTATTATAAGCAGGTTTTTAAGTTGAGGATGGTTGCTAGCCAGGCGGCCATTGGAAAAAGACCTACCACCACGCTATGGCCTCCTCACGATGTTTTTCCTCAAGTTCAAGCTCACTGTAAGTGGTTGCAGTCGAACTCAGTGATTTTGATGGCTTCTTTACAGATTACCGTTCATGGCAAAATCTAGAGAACATCGCTTTACATGAAAATAGTTCGTCATTGAAGGAGGGAAAACCCATGACACGATCTGGCTTAATAAACTTGCTGAGAAGCGGATGTTAGGGCATGAGCGGTGTAGCAAACTTGTACCGTCAGATAGTGTATTTAAGTGTAGTAGATGTGTTCGTACTTGCCGCCCCTGTATCTATTTATTGAATCACCAAAAAAATGCTTCTACGACGCTGCTTAAAGCATTTTCGTTAATGTATAAAGAGACCAGTGTTTATTTTGTATTCCAGCACTATGATACATTTAAATGCTTCTACTGTATACTGAACATTTGGCAATGAACCTCTATCCTGTGTATTTGTCATACTCGACCTTAGCAAAGTTACCTACAAATACGGACGTCATAATTAAAAGAAACAATACGTGGTGTTATCAACATATAAAGCTCTTATCTTAGGAACTACCAGTAGGATTTTTTTTTTTTTTTGCTTTTGAAAAATCAATTATTGGGATAGACTTTAGGCTATTTAAAATCACGCTGCCACCACTAGGAACAAAGTTGTATTGCAAAAAATTACCAAAAAAGGCAAAAATTATTAATAATTTTTACTTCGACTTGAAGTCGCGTGCACATCTATAACAAATATGCGTCTTTTTCGTGTTGTGTAATGGACTCAGAAAATGGCAATCCTGTTAGAAAGTGTAATGTATTACATTGAAACTTGAAAAATAATGTAGCTGGGCCCGCGACTCCGTTCGCGTGGATCAAAAAATTTACTTGAACGTTTTCATTAAAAAAATATTTATATATTTTACTTAGAGCGAATGTAGGATTCTAATGGTGAAATAATTTTTCATATCGGTCCAGTAGTTCTTGAGTTTATTCGTTACAAACAAAAATACAAATATTTCCTCTTTATAATATTAGTATAGATAAATTATATAAACAAACTGCCTTTGTATCAAAGGGCTGATAAACCCTTTAAACGTAATGCGATAAATCAACAAGATAGTTGACTTAATCTCAGCCCGTTTGATCGTAAACAACTTCTGTGTATTTAACTTTACCGTCCTTCCGTAACTATTAAATTACTTCTGAAGATATCGCTTATCCTCTGTAACTTCCGTGAATTCCTTTGTATTAATAAATGTTACGCTTCAATGCGGCAATTGTAAGAAACTTTGTATTATGTTTGATCCAAATCAGTATTCATAGTCATTACTAGATTTTATGTGCTGTTTCGCTCGCGTTAAGATAAATTTTGTCAAACAAATCTGATGACGCAGTTAAATATTTCATACATCTTCCCACTTTTTACCCCACTTCCGATAAGTTATTTCCGAGAAAAATTACCCTATCATCTATTTCTATATCAAAATTTATGATAACCAATTCAACGGTTTAGGCGTGAAAGCGTAACAAATAAACAAACGCACTTGAGCATTTATAATATTATTAGGGAAATGACCATTTTTTCTTGGTTTATAAAATGAAAGTAGTCGTTTACATCTTCTAAAGACAAACCATTACACTGCTCCTGAGAATTATCTCTATTTAGGTTGGTCTAACAGGTAAAACACCTCTACCTTATAAAGAGACCAAGATAAATAGCTTCATATTGTGCTACTGCGCCTAGTTGTGTATTTAGAGTTTGATTTATGATACCTCACTAATAATACGATTGATGTTACAAGCGTTTAAAAGATATAAGATAATAAAGCGAATTCTAGTATGTTCTAGAAAATAACTAAGTAGGCATCAGTCGAAGCTCACTTATCCTCGGAGCCTGCCCAGGAAAACGTGGTAGGGATATCTAAGAATGACTCGTAAATGAAAAGCTTATATTATATTTATATATTTTTTTAATTTGCCTTCAAAACACACGCAAAAACATCATATGAGAAAAATTGACATATTGTATGATATTGCTATAATTAAATTTACAATACATAATCACATGCCCTATGAGCAGTGTGCCAACCCCAAGAAATGGAAAAACAGTAGCTAAAGTATAAAGGGAGATTTCATATTTTCCTCATATAACCATGGCGCATGGCTCAATCATAAGAATAGAATCTTGCCTACTCTAAAGAAACCGTTATGGCGTGTAATCGAACTAATCATGCGTTTCTTTGCCATCTACTACATATATAAAAATATATGTATGTACAATCAATAAAAGTTGTACAACTACTACATAGTAATCTACTTAACAAAAATGTGAAATTCTTAACACAGATTATAGAATAAAGAAGGGTTTAAAAACATAAATCTGAAATCGTAAATACTTCTATGAAAATTTCTTATATTAGTATATGAAATGTTCTATGAAAGTTACATTATTAAAGCAATAACACTTTTTAAACTTTCGCGTATTTTATACATTATCATTATCATCTCATTAGTAATAATGAGCAAATGAGGGTAGTTGCTATAAACTGCCCTCTCTAACGAAGACACCGCAACAGTTCAGTCGGCTCGTGACCACGGCCTGTGTAACCAGTTCGAAACGTCGAGTAATTACTTAAAAGTAAAGCGCGTTTTAGAGCCACATTCAATTTCAATATTATTAAAGCAGTTATAAATGTTTAATATAGCATTATAAATAAAATTCTATCAAACACACTGCTTAGTTACTTCTGTTCTAGTCTTCTGAAGTGTTGTGTTCAAGTAGCTTTTTGCAATACAAGTGAAGCGATGATAACTAAGTTGGCAGTGTGTACGGACGCCACGTCAAAAGACCGGAATTCGAATCCATCTAGAGTGAGCTTAAGCTTTTGGGGAAGGAAAAACATCGTGATGTAACCTGTCCTTGGTGGTAGAACTTTTTCTAATGCTTATCTGGCTAGCCACCATCCTCAAATTGAAAAATCAGCCACCAAATACCTATAGATGTGTTCCGGTAGTTGTTCTTGAGAACCAGCTCCTTCACTAGACTTAGCGTGTCGACCATCTTAGGTTACAGCGATACTTAACATCAGGTGGACTTCAGACCATAACGCTAAACGTTAATTATAAAAAAGTAGAACTATTTTATATTAAACAATTAAAGTCCATTACAAAGTAGAACGTTTATGATAATAAAATTCTAAATTGACAAATTTCGCAGGTTGAAACTTTTACACGAGCAGTAGGAAATAATACGAATTTCATAACAATATCATATTTGCATTAAGACACGCACCGTACCGAATTCGCTCATTGTATCATGCCAGCAATAACTCATTCCTTTTCGAATAAGAATTCTTATAAAATATATAAACAAGTATAGAATTACTTTGCTTGACAAACAACACTACCCCGTACATAGTCTGGCAGACATGTCGACGCCACACAAAAAAGGGAGAATTATCGCAAATATTTGTTTTTCTCATTGCCAGCTTTTCAATTGCCGAGCCTGTCTATTATTTTAATTATTTTGTGTTGTGTGATGTGTGATGTGGTTTAGTTTTGTTACATAATTCCAGCCGAAATTCGATTATCCATTTCAAAATGATTATTATATATTATCCTTATTTCCTTACTTATCCTTACTAACATTATAAATAGAAAAGTGATTTTGTTTGTTACGCTTGTTCGCCTAAACTGAATACTATGATGAATTTCGGTATAGATGGGAACTTAGAGACGGCGATAGGCTACTCTTTCTTGCAAAAACCTTATTGTAAGTGGGGTAAAGAGAGCGATAAACTTTGTATGAACCTTTTTATTGCGGCATCCGATTTGTTTGACAAAATCAATATTAAAGCGAACGAAGTTGTACGTTAAATCTAGTATATTATAAAGGAGAAAGTGAGTTTGTTTGTTTATTAAGCTTTAACGCATAAACCGTTGAATCGATTGTGATGAATTTTGGTATAGTGATAGATGGAAACCCGGAGACGATTATAGATCACTTTTCATGATAAAGGTTTATATTTATAATACATATTATACATATTATAGGGCAGAAAAATCAAAGCTTTGTAATGTGATAAAAAGTTTAGCGTGTCAGGTAGTTGTAAAATCAATTATTTAATAGCATTTGATATAAAAATTATTTCTGTATCGACCGACTACCAAAATTGGTGTACTAAATCAATATTAACGTGAGTAAAGCCACGGGTAAAAGCTAGTAACTTTATAATGTGCACCCAGAGATTGATCAAAGTCGCGTTGACAAAGCCAAAATATACATCATTCGTTGAAAGTATAGGTGACTTTCTAACACATTGTAACTCATCCGTATTACCTCCCAATATTCTTTACCGGAAAATAAGATAAATAACGGGAGTTCATTCTAGATGAGAAAAGAGGATTTTTTTTTTTCCTTGAAGCAAAAGCTTGACGTCTGCTAGGGATGTCAGTAGTGTATTAATGCTTCTAAATTAGAGTTTTCGTATTCCACTATATTTTCCGTTACTAATCATTTTATGTGTGAGATTCAATGATTGAATAATCAATTGAATAGCTCGATTTAAAATTAACGTGCTTTTATAACGAATCAATTGAATTTTTGATCTGTCATGTTGAGATTTTTATTTTTATTTATAAACTTGGTTATTTAGCCCTATATTGTGTAATATAGGCGACATTTAACGTAATGTAGTGTAGCTGATGAGCACAAGTGAAGTGAATTATAAATAATCATTTGAAACATGATATATTAGTTGCCACAAAAACTCCCAAGAGAGATTCAACAAGAAAGTCACCATGTTGTTAAAGATAGCTTCATCTGTCCAAAATGTTTAAACCTTATCACTTGAAAATTGCAGTAATAGTACCACAAACGAAAAAAAAAAACGAATCAATTTAAAATAATAACTCATCTAAATTGTAATCTAGTACAATTTAGATGACAGTAATGCTAAAATGGAACACACAATGTTCTATTCATATATACGGGCTGGTGTGGCATATACCAAGTCTTTGTAGTAAGAAATGTTTTAAAAGAAATGAGATGAATTTCGAAAGGAAAAGGCAAATGTACTTGGACCATGCAGCCAATGATCACATATTACGTCAACTGCTCGGATGCGTTCACGTCATGACATTCTAGTATGAACTCATATATAGCGATTTATCACTTACTTACCCATCCTGACATCTCTAAAATTAGTTTAGGACTTGTAATTTATCATGTATATTCGCTTTTTGCTATGAGAACGGATTTTGTAGTGACAAACTATCGATGGAAAACACGTATTTGTAAGTTAGGGTATGGTTATAATGTCAATATTAATCAATAATGGTCTAAACAATTATTAATCAGTAGTTAGTAATTAATGTATATGCCGATTTTTAATAAACACTTGTTTTAGGACCCTAATAAAATAGGACGAAATTTGCATAATGTCTTTCATCTCATTATTTGATAAAATTACTGTCATTTTTTATTAGCATTGTATAAGACTTTAAGGTGAGATTTCTTGTATACGAGTATTTAAGAAATATAGAGCAAATATGTTTTTTTGTATAATAGTTGACGTACATAAATCAAATGTATCGACACTGTTTGTACATCACTAGGGATCATGTTTTCTAAGTAAATAAATAATTTATTTTTCGCTGCTCGCTCTGTGTGCTAAAGCAAGATTATGTAAGCCTTTTCATCATAATACTGGGGAAAATACGAAACATAATGTACTGTCTGGTTCAACTACGTGTTAATGGATAATATTCGTTACATTCGAAATTATAAGGCAGTATAGTACATATCCATGTCATGTAAAAGGATTTTTTTGTAAACCTAGTAGATTTACCTAGGTTTACATAGATGTACAAACATATACATATAAGTATAAATGCAGATGTATTACTTAGACACAACATACATTTGACAGCACCCTATAAAACAGTTAAATATTACGAGTCACTGAATGAACTGAATATGAATTGCAAACGTAGTTAATTTATATGCGGTCTAAGTGGGAGCGAGAGATATACTAGTAAAACCTCTAAAGATAATCAGTGATCTACTAAAGTATCTTGGCTTATGCAGGATTGCAGTAAAATCTATACTAGAATATATCACTAAAACTACGCTAGCAGGCTCCTATCAAATTTTGTTGAGCAGAGAGAGAAGCATGAGTAGTGAAGGTGAGACAAAGACGGAAAAGAACCTCTGAACCTACACCTATGTTGCAAGTTTGGGGATCTACTTTTGGACACGTCACCCTCACGGTTAATCCAAGGACTGCTAAGATATTTGTCACTATGTGCATCGTGTTTTAATGAAGACACTATAGTTACTTTCCAATTGAAATAATCTGTTAAAGGAAAGGTACTTGTTCAATGTTTTCCAACTTTAAAATCGCAGAAACCGCCGGATTGTACACTGTAGAGTATAGATAATATACTTACATTGTTAGCTTTTATATATATTCTATGTAAAAAAATGCTTTATTGCTGGAATTCGTTTACAATTCTCCAGTTAAATGCTAACTCACAATTTATCGTCCCAGTGGGCATTAAAGCGATTTACTGTTCGCAAGCGCTTTGACACGCAGCTGGTGAAAAAACGACAAAACAAAAATTAAATTGTTTTAAGAATACTGTATCAGAAGGCTATATAATCTATAAAAGATTAGCCGTTCCAATGGCTCCACTCGTGAGGAGTTTAAATGTTTCAGATACGCTATTACAAGAAAACATAACTAACTACTTTAACTTGTAGCAGTGGTGCAACTAGTCAGTAGCTCGATCATGGAACTATCTATTGTAGCCAGGTATAATGAAAAACTTTCTTCTTATCAAAATATATGTACTTGCCAAGTTTTACGATGATCGATCATACAATATTGAGGATAAGCGATTTCATATATACAAACATACGTTTTTATATAAATAGGTCAGATATATTTAATTACATCTTGAAGATTGACGTAGCGTAATCGAGCTTTTGTAGTGAGCGCAGAGTACTCTCAGTCTTAGATTAATACATGTATACCTAATATGAGCTTATACATAAACCTGTATAGACATGACGGGAAAAAGTGACGAAAGATCGTACTAAATGTTCCCCAACGTGACTAAAGAATTTACTCTATATTAATTTAACTGCACATACTAAACTATTGTTTTTTGAAGTGTAATTCGTGTGCGAGACTCCCAAGCTGGCAATATATTGTCCCAGTGGACAGTTTAAACAATTTAGCACTCGTAAGCGCTATAATACTCTGTTGTCGCTATAAAAACAATTCCGAAATAAACAAACGCGAAACGATCATGAATTTATCTGAACTAATGGGTCACGGAGGTACGGAATTCGAGCTTCACTAACTACATTTTGAAATTGGAACGTTATTATGGTCCTATGATCATATTGCTATAATTATTGCATATGTTTTTTTCTTGTGTGTAGTTTGTTTTGGTAATAAACTTTACGTTGGATTTTTTTTTTTTCGGAATTCTACACTGTTGAGTGGTTTTAGGATTCACTAAACTTTGGAAGAAAATCAGCGCCGTAGCTGTTTGTCGTAATATATGCTGAGCTTGGGCCCATTTCTCATATTTTATGAGACATTGGTTTCTAATATTGCACTTGTATAAATTATGTTTTATATCTATGCCTTTGCTGTACACATCGTGTGCATTGTTCTATTCATGATGATGTCAAATATTCATTTTTTTTATTGTACGCCTCATAGTGCGAAGAGTTTGAACTCTCAACGTTTCAAAGTCGAGCAATTTTCAGACTTCAATGATCATTATTTTGAATCTTTTGCATTTTACGGCAATGCAAATATTTTATTATCAATAGAAATACTGTCTCTATCACACTAGATGCTTTATAAACTCATTAATTTCATTCTATACAAAAAAAACATATTGAAGAAAATAAATCCTTCACGACCGATATCTGTGTATGGATGGGTAATGATTACTCCCAAAAATTTTAACGTATTAGGACTATTTACTTTTAATAGCTCTAGATTGACTTCGGATTACCCCCTATTTAATATGAATGCTTAAATCTATGTCATTCAATTATAATTACCTTATGAGGCTTAAAGTTTTGGATTTTCCAAACTATTTTGATCTATATATAAGTAATGTGATCTATATATAATATATGTGTATATCATTGTTCGATGATTATGCACGAGTTATATGGATTAGAAACAAAAAATGGCCTACTATTTTGAAATTTCATAAAAGCTCCTTAGAAGGTTCTAAAACAGGCCATCTTGTCGAACTCTGTACGAAACATTCAATAATGATAGTAATGACCTTTATATACGAGAATTAATTTTGAAGTTAGAAAAAAATATGGTATGTATTATGTACAGCTGCATGATTACAGATTATTATGTGTTAAAGACTGATATCTTTTCTACACATCATTCCATTTCTCTATATAGAAACACTTTTCCTTACCTTGTACTGTTCTGTGGGAGAAATATGCTTAATTACCAGCGGCTGAAAGTTGTAATTTAACTTATATATTTTTTAAATTTTATACTTTAACTAAAACTTACCACTACTGTACGGTTAACTACACTTACAGGTATATCCTTACATGTAAGATTAGTGTTTATTATCTTCCCTTACCTACGTCGTAACTGGACTTCACTAATTAAAAGTGCTACCACAAAAATTTGTTATTTTGTTTTTCAAAAATAGAAAGATGACAATACTGTCTCTTTGTGAGCATAGTCAAATCAAAAACAATGACAGTGACTGAGAAATCTTATAATCTACAATTAGTTTACTAACTTACCAACTGCGATGATAAATATAATACATTTATGAACGAATTAGACATTGATGACAATGACTTTGTAGACTACGTTGTCTAAGTCTGATTAGAGATTTGATATTATAGACAGGAAACACAAGCAATTTTATCAACAGCTTTTTTATTTGAGGATTATATCAAACCACGGGTAGAAAATGCTTGTTATGTAATATTCAAAAATGATACAAAATAAAAAGGAATGTAACGTTCCCTGAAATATATGTAAAAGTGTATCCAGCTAAATTATGTTACACGAAAACGAAAGCGCGCATATCTTATTCAAGGGCCTACGTAATTTGTCAAGATGCAAATGAAAGGGGCGACAGACGTTACAAATCGCCCGCTTGATAAAATCGTTCATCTGGATCAAGAATTCTGTTATCCTATTCTATTCCGCAATACCTTTTAGAAATCTAATCGTATTCCGATCGAAGGCTATGTCGGATTATCTTTGTTGTTGATGAAAGCTAGCACTTCTGTATGCTGGTAGGGTCGTTTTTAATGAACGTCTGGCTAGCTACCACCCTAAAATTGAAAAGCTGTCGTAAAATACTTATAGTTGTGTTCCGGCAGATGCATTTGAGAGCCCGTCCCTTCACTAGGTTTAGCGTGTCTATCATCTTGATCCACATTGTCATTTACATAAAGCGAAATTGTAACTATAACGCTTAACCTATATAAAGTATAAAACATACTGTAAAGAAACAGGACTTGTAATAAGTACTAGGACATATTATCAGTCAAACTTTGCACATTGTCCTTTATTAAAATACTGCTGTCATTGAGTTTATAAGTAAGATTATACTTCTAACGATATTATTTATGTTGATACCGTAGCACAAAACAAAGAATGGGAACAAATAATCCCACACTTATTAATTTAAATTAAGGAACATGGAAATGTCGCAGTGCGCCAGCGAATTAGTATTAGTACCAATCTAGAATTATCTGCCTCGCTGCCGGATAAACATTATTATTTTACGCCCATTACCAAAATAGACAATGTTTTTCCGTGCTTATATAACTACCATAAGGGATTATAGTCGTGTTAATAAATTCCCGAAGTGTTGATTAACAATTGGGCAAATTTGTAATTGGACTCCATAAATATAATCTCAACTTAATGCTTTGCGATAGTTTTTTTTTTGTACTGACATTCACAACACTGTATCTGTAGGTAAACATCCTTACCAATATTATAAATCCTAAAGTGAGTTTGTTTGTGATTTTGGTATAGAGATGAACGAGAATATAGAAAAGGTGATAGGCTACTTTATCTCATGAAGAATTTATTGGAATGGCAATGGCATAAATTTTGTATAAAACTTTTTATTACTTCGTCTGATTTGTTTGACAATATCAATATTAACGCGAGCTAAGCCGCAGGTAAAATAAAAATGAAATGATAAGCACAAATCAGTATTAAAGCTTATCGTTGCTATAGTATTTTGTAAGCTTCTAGGCAGCTTGATAGAAGTAGACTGATCCAGAGTCTCGATTAATTGAAAATAAATCAATGGAACGGATTTGTTAACAGAGGCATGGAGTAATGTATCAGCTGTTATATATCCAGTAAAAAGCGTGTGGTAGGGATAATTATCAAACTGAGTCACTTTTTATTATATTACATTATTTATAGTATGATAACATTTATTTATAACTATGGAAAACACAATAATCGCCAGTCAAATAACAAAAAAATTATGATACCCAAATAAAATAGTGGTAACATATAGACAATGATTTCACTATTAATATATTTATGTAGCACGTAATACAGAACACGATAAAAAAAGGAATATAAAGTGATATAGCGTAAATTAATTCGGTAAAAGAACAAATTATACCATATAAAAGAAAAGAAAATGAGAAATGGAATCTAGATAGAATGTTTACTAAATAGAATTTCATATATAAATTACGTAATATATTGTTTACTGAATGCTTTTCAAAAATCATGGATATAAAATGCGTGTTATTTATTGTCCTTATATATCATATATATATAGAAAAATAAATCGCCAAAATGTTTGTACGTGCTTAGCTCTCTATCGACTGTAACCAATTGATTAATTTTTTTTATAGTGTTCTTTATTGTCGGAATAGGGTTTGTATTATAAAATACTGTTTTTTTTTTATTTTTAAATCTCATAATATGGAAAATAATGAAGCGATAATAGCTAAGTTGGTAGTGTGTACGGATGCCGCGCCAAGGGATTTGTTTTCTAATCTACCTATATTTAACTTTCATATAATGAAAAGAAATGAAAAATGGAAACGATATTAGATATAGCCAGTTCTATTGATCTTAACGAATTTAAGATGGTAGATAGATTAGGATTAATTATAGCTATTTAAAATGTAAAAAAACATATCGGTCAAACCGTTTTTGAACTTAGTGAGAATAAAGAACATCGATTATAGGTCATACGATGTTCACCGAGTCAGCTAGTTTATAACAGTAATAAATAATAATATTTCTTTTGATTTATAAAGTTTTCCCTGAAATGGGGAATCCCGTATGGGTTACTTGCGATTAAACTACAAAACAATAGGTTACAGGGTTTAATGTATGGCCCGATGACCTTTATCATTTATCAAAACTCAACAGAACAAATGATTGGATAGTAATTTTCAAGTAGGTAAATAATTTAGCATTGTTTATTCATGTTCGGTGACTTGCGAGAGGCCGAGGTCCTTTTGTTGTAGTTGGATTACAATCTACCGGGTATAAACCCTCCCCTAGGCTCGAATTGGGTCAGCATTAAAATATTTCGCTGAACTACGAGCTTTGTTGTTTCAAAATGAAGCATTAACGGAGTGGTATAGTCGTGCCCACTATCACATTTTGATAAACCTGTCACAGACATTTTTTTTGGGTTTTTATGGATTGGATTCTGCCAATATAGATATGTGATAAAAATGACTGTTTGAGCTGTGTTGATAAAATTTGAAGCACATATATATCACGCAAATCTCAATATATGAGCCAAATTTGACATGTGTAACAGTTTTTGAGTTATGAGGGTGTCAAAAGTGTCTCCAAATGGTTCGTGTAATATTACAAGTGGTACTGCTCACCAGTTCTGTTAGCTTGAACTTGGTTTGACACGCTACCGTGTGTCGAGATTAAGATAGTCAAAGGTTTACAAGCTAACTACAAACAAACACCCCTTATTGATTGCTATCACCCGGAAGTCAGTCATTATTGGATAGCACTGGTTTTACTATCAGACTATTTTGTAGTGATAGTAGCCCAGTTCGTAATATGTACGTCGGTGTCAACGGACGTGAGTTTGATACCTGCAATGAGCTTAAGCTTTGGAGGAAAAGATCGTGATGAAACTAAAGCACGATGAGAGGATTTTTCCCACCTGACTAGCTACCACTCAAGGTGTAAATCTGCTGCCAAATACCTATAGGTGTGTTCCGACAGTTGCACTTGAGAGTTACTCTATCTAATGGACTTAGCTTGTACACCATCTAGGGCAAACGTCACTTCAGGTCACACATCACACACTAAACCCATAAAAAATATAAAAAATACAAAATACTAACAACAACCCTTTATTGGTAGCTTATCGTTCGGTGGCCATGGTTATTTTAGGATTGCAAGGGGTTAAACCGGGGCTAAATAAACCGCGATATTTTGCGAACGTCAAGCGTATGAACATAGTTATAACGTCCTTTCCATATTATTGCATTTTGATAGAGAATAAATCTGAAAACATTCGTTTTGGACTTACAATGTATTTAACAAAACTATATAATTCATTATTACCTTTGTTTTTTATCCATAAGCAAAACAGTGATCGGTCATCAATCACCTACAGAGTTGATTACTGTTTCGACGAAATCAACGCACCGAATCATAATTAATGCTAACTACTTTGAAAATAATTCAAGATTGATTGATACCAGTGTTTGGGTGCGCCTTCTGTATCCTTGCTACTTACAAAGGCAACAAGTAATTGTTCTGAGCTTGTAGCGATGATAGCTAAGTTGGTAATGTGTACAGTCCTCGCAACAATGAACGTGAGTTCTAATTCACCAGCAAAGAGCTTGAGCTTTCCGTTACGGAAAACATTGTGATAAAACCATAGCATGGTGGTGGGGCTTTTTCTAATGGCTGCTCGGTTAGCTACCACCCTCAATTTGAAAATCAGTCACCAAGTACCTATGTGTGTTCCGGCAGCTGTACTTGAGAGGCAGTCCCTCCACTAGGCTTAGCGTATCTACCACCTTGGGCCACATTGTCATTCAACATCAGGTGAGTTGTAGCCATAACGCTAAACCGATAAACTATAAAAATGGTTCGGTTGTTACTTGGTTTCCGGTAATTGTACTTGTAAAGTACTTGACAAAGGTGCCGTAATAAAAAAATATATCACCTAGCAGCAAAATAACCCTATCTGTAAAAAGAGAATAATCTAAGGTAGGTCGGGCGTTATGCAAGGGGAACGAATTTCCTTAAAGCTTTTGAGCCGTATAAGTGAGAAGAAACTTCAAAGACAGTTACGATGCGAAAGCGTTGAGTATCTACTGTTTTTGTGAATTGGGGCGTTGCTTTATCCCTTAGCACTTGCTACTGCATGTATTACGAGTAAAAATATTGTATACCATCCTTCACCTTTGGCTTCGCTCCTGTTAATATTGATTGTTTCAAATAAATCTGATAATGCAATAAAAAGTTTCATAAATAGTTTATCTCTCTCTTTACTCCGCTTCCAAAAAAAGAACTTATCATCATCTTCCGGTTCTCATCTATCTCTAGGCCAAAATTAATCATAATCGTTCAGCGTTTTAAGCGCGAAGGCGTAACAAACAAACAAACAAACTTTTGCATATTATATCGCGTAATATTGTAATATTGTAAGACGATAAAATAATATGTGTTACAAAAAAACTTGAGTTATTATCCCAATGGTATACATCACCGGGATAAAGCGTATCCTATGTGCTAATCCAGGAAATGGTCTAATTACGTGTAATGAAATCCTAATTTCAATTATGTATTAGTATAACTAATCTACATACATATCTCTGTATACTAACGAGTTCTTAGTATTACTTTGATTATACAAATAAAAAGTAATTGAGAACACATCTCGGTTATTTCAATTGAACGTTAACAAACATATTTCTCTTATTACATAGAACGTATGATGTTTTTTTATCATCAAGTACTTATACATTAAATAATTAAGAACACAATAAAAAGTATTTTAAAACCAAAATGAACAAGTTCTTACATTTAAAATTAACATATGGTTACCTTTCCTTACTTTCTACGCTATCTATTGTGGAGTAGACCCAATAAAATACTTTTGTGATAAGTGATAACATACATTTAATTAAATTTTAAATGTTACCTCTAAATACATAGAAACAATAGAAAATTACGTAAATAATGCAAAGCAAAATATTTTTTTAGGAGGTACCAATGGTATAAATTTAGTAATATGTCGAGTGTATTTATCATTTTTAGTTTTTATTAGTACAGCTCTGACATAGTTGTCTTTATCATAGAATATATATTTTTTTATTGAATAGGAAGAAAACGAGCTGGCGTTTCACCTGATTGTAAGTGATCACCGCTGCCCATAGACACCCACAACACCAGAGGAGTTGCAGGTGTGTTCCCGGCCTTTATAGGAGGGACTGGCTCTCAATTGCCACTGCCGGTACACACCTAATGGTTTTGGCAGCAGATATTCAGCTTGATGGTGGTAGCTAGGCAGGCGAGCATTAGAAAAAGCTCTACCAACATGCTATGGTTTCCTCACGATGCTTTCCTTCACCGAAAACTCAATGATGCGGCGTTCCTACACTCTACCACTGAGCTACCATTGCTCTAACGCTCTAGGAGCCACGACTGGTTGCTTGGAATCGATTAGTTGTTTAGTTAAGACGTTAAGTAATGACAAACAAACAAACGAACTTTCGCATTTATATTAGTTTAGATTATTATTTTTGATGCACTACTTTTTTTATTCTTCCTTTGTCGTAGTCGCTAGTAAGCGATAGGATAGGATAGATAGGACGTGTTTTCTTGCACTAAGAGATTATATACAATCAATCTAAAAACTCCTGTTTTTTTATTAATAATATAATTACAGCCCATTACAACTCACGATCTAAACACTAACATTGTATAGGTACCATCGGTAACCATCAAGGGATCGGAAATCCTTTGGTAGTCGTCACTCTCATGCCGCTGATATTTATGAATATGTAGATTTATTATCTGAAAACTATAGATGTATATTTCTGTGTAGAAAGATCTAACACCAGGATTATAAAACGGGTTGAGCATATGATGACTAGTTTCTTTGAAACCGTAAAATGTTTCTGCAGTTTCTAGACATGCATTAAAACCTACACAATTGTCTTCAGAAATGACGTAATTCCGTATTGGTTCTTATACTCTATTTCGGTAGTAGTTAATTGAATTCCTTCCATTCTATAGCATTTGTATTGATATTTTCAAAGAATTTCAAATTTCAAATTTCATTTATATTGCTATTTTTTTCTCAATTGTACATGGTAATTGTTCAATAAATTTCGAAGTATGTAGTGTAATCAATTATTTATATTTATTACTGTTATTTTATAAATATTTATATGTTTTACCAATTTATTTCCTAGTACCGTTTCTGTGTAAATCGTTGTTATTGTAAATGAAAATCGTTTCGTCTATTCGAAATCTTTAATAATAATATGCTTCAAAAAACTAATTAAACAAATTATAGCTAGTAGTTATATTCGTAATAAACTCACTATAAAATTGTGGGTCATGAAAACGTTGAGCCGCGTTTGTTCCATTATTACAAGATTCTATAAAATTATATAAGTTCTTTTATTTTCATGGCTTCCTGGTTACGCGTCCAATTATCCGATAAGCTACCAATTATTTTTTAATTTTGTTTTATATCCCATTAAACTAATCCGCCTGCCTAAACCGGTCATTTTAAATAAATTATCTTATAAATAAAGTAGGAATTCGTAAATAAAATTCAATGGCCAATATAATAAACCCACTTTATTTTTTACACCCAAAATGTAAGGACTGGATTAATCTGACAGAATCATTTTCCTTTAAAAAATAACCCATCATTAATCGCAAACAACAAAGAGGTGGTCATTAATTTTGCGGACGAAGGGGTCGTTCGGTGTCGACTCATTGTGGGGAGCCCAGGATCCAGTGTTATGTAAACTCTAATTGAATTCCACGCCATACCTGATTTACTATTCTAAGTTATGCAACAAATTTTCAATTTATATACAAATTGGTAGTGTGTATATTCGTCATCTTAATGGAATCGTTAGTTCGAATTCCTGGATTAAAACTAAGATTTCGGTGAAGAATAACATCGTGTTGTAACCATAGTACAATGGCAAAGTCTGACTTGCTAACACCCTTTTTTTATAAACGTGATGTTTGGAATCTCATTCTTTACGGACTTCCTCATTGCAACGTGCAAACTCAAACGCATTACCCGGGCTCAGGGCAAGGCGAGGAGGCATGTGGTGACACATCAGGTGCTAATCACAATACCCACTAAAATGGACCACGGTGACTTTTCAATCTCCTGTGTTGCCAGAGATCAGGGATAGCTTTCATGCCTGTTCTAGTGACTAGCTATCACCCTTAAGTTAAAAAATCACCACCACATACCTATAGGTGTCTTCCAACCGTAGCACTTGAGATGCAGTCTCTGCATTAGGCTTAGCGTGTCCACTATATTGGATCACATTGTCACCTAATATCAAGTATGTGGTCATCACGCTAATCCTTTAAAATATATATTTATAACAAATAACAAAGTTCAATCATAATTATGTTTTATATTTAGAATGCCACTTTTTTTAGTTGAAGCAATAAATGAGCGAAGAATAACGGCAATGTAAATATGTGTCACAGAAGAAACTGGGTTAAACCTCCACTAAAATACAACGAATCATATAAAAACAACTACTGTACTGGGAAAAGTAACAAATCAGAAGAATAATTCAACAGGACTGGATATGAAAGAAACTTTTCTGTGGATGAATAATAAATGTATACTTTCTTCCAAGTTCCATGCATATCATTTAATCTAGTGTCAAGTCTATATAGCGACACCTAAGGGACTGAGAATATTATGGCTTGCAAAAAGTATTCAAATATAGTTAAATAATTTCGACAGCTTTGGGAGGTCAGCCTTAAATCAAGTGACATTACAATTTCCATTGTATTTAATATTTAAAGCGATAATAGCTCAGGTGTTAGTGTGTCAAGGGACGTGACTTCGAATCCAGCTATAATAAGCTTGAGCTTTCGGTGAAGGAAAACATCGTTATGAAACTATAGCATGATAGTAGCACTTTTTTGTAATGCCCGCCTAGGTAGATACCAGTCTTAAGTTGAAAAACTGCTGTCAAATACCTATAGGTGGTTCGGCCGTGGACTTGAGAGCTATTGTCTCCACTAGGCTTAGTGTGTCTATAATTTTAGGCCACATCATCACTTAACATCAGGTGAGATTGTGGCCATAACGCTAAACGTTATCTATAAAAATGTATAATAATGATAATAAGCAGCATACACAACTTCACCTTAAACCATTAAATTTCAAACCAAACATTACATAATAAACAACTAGCTAATACATCATAATATTTCACACTCAGACATATATATAAGTTAAAATTATACTGGTTACGCAAAAATTAGTTACGTACAAAAATTGAACTCGGGACGAGGCTAAGTGTTAATAACTTTTGTCGTATTAATTTATTAGTATCCAAATTACTTTTTCTATATATTAGTTAAAGTAACAGAATATAATTACACCAAAATCTGGATATAAAGTATACTTATTGTTATTGAAAAGAACCATGAATTTTACTGCAAATTGTGTAGATGATTTCAATTAGAAGCATGCTAACGGAGAAACAGATAAATCGAATAATGTAACATTTTCAGAATTCAGAAAATTCTGGCCCAAATAAAAAATAAAATACCCAGCAAACCTTTAAAAACATATTCAAGCTTGTACTCTCGCCAAATTGTACCTGAACCTACCTACAAAAATGAAGGGAAATCCAATTATCGACTCAACTTGGTAACTACAAAAGTTGATTTATAGTTTCGTTTAAAAGGGTATTTTCAACGTACAAAGCTGATAAAGGCGATTGAACCTTTGGGGTAATTTATTCACCCAGCTTGAACGACGGAATTCTGTCGAAAACCTATAATAGAAATTGGTTGATACGTCCCGACACCTAATTAATGGTGTACGCCAGGTCCGATGTTGTTTGAAAACATGTTACAATGCACTAAATCATGAATGTAGATAAAAAAATATATTGAACCAATTTCACAATTACGGTATTAATTTAGGCGGAATTACTTAAATCGAGGGACGTATTTGAAAATGGATAAAAGCTGTAACTACTTATAGAATTATTTAATAGAATACTTTGTTGTTGTACACTGTATGTTATTCTAATGGATTATGAAATTATTTTTTGCGATGACCATCTCAATTGAGCTATAGTAGATAGTATGTACGGATGCCGCGTCAAGGAACGTGAGTTTCAATCCACCTATAATTAGCTAGACCTTTCCATGAAGGAAAATATCGTGAGGATATCATAGCATGGTGGTAGGGTTTTTTATAGCTCGGCTGGCTAGCTACCACTCTTAAGTTGAAAATCTGCCCCTAATATCTGTAGGTGAGTTTCGGCAGTTGTACTTGCCACCCACTCCACTTCCAGCCAAAGCCGTTTCCTCCACTACGCTTAACGTATCTACCATCTTGAGCCACATCATCACTTAACTTCAGGTTAGATAGTGACTATAAGTCTGACCCACAGATCAGTGTTTTACCCTATACCATAAAAAAATTACATTGTCATGCTGCCTACGTTTTGTGTTACTGAATAAAAGTAAGTATCAATATTGTATGAGATAAATATACTGTTTGATATACTATAAACACATAAGTTTCATGCTTTCCCTTGAGCATTTCTTTTGCCTATAGAATATGACCTTCGCTTGCAAAAAGGTCACGATAAGTCTCTTTCTTTAGACCCTTTCCAGATTAAATCTTTTAATCGAAAAATCAATTTTACTCCTGCTCTAGATTATTTATCTGAACTAAATTCAGAATCTAATATTTTTACTTCCTTTTGTAAGTTGAACTAAATTACTTACATGAAGACGAGCTCTGAAAAATTACGAACAGGAGATATAAAAGTATCCAAGGTCCCTTCACAAAAGTTTAGGCAAATGTTGCGTTAGATTAAGGCGTAACATAACATATTCCAAACTTTGTTACAAAAGCGGATAAGTGTAGATATGTGTTGACATATAACTGTCACGTAGCTGTCAAGCCGCTCACATATATTGAACCCTTTTTTGTATGCATCCCATAATCACAACACAAGTTTAAATCTCTGCAATCAGTTTGAGCTTTCGCTGAAGGAAACGTTCATGAAAATATCTTGTTATCATTGAATCTAGATATTCGTTCAACTAGCAGCGGTTTTTGCTTAACGTGGGGAAGAAATATGTTTACATACTTTCTCGAGGCATGTGGAACTCACCTGAAGCGATTCTCCAAAATACTGACTAAAACGTTACCTCACAATAGCCACATGTTCTTTACCTGGCACTGCATGCAGTAGGTTTACTACCACCCTCAACTTGAAAATTTATCGCGAAGTACTGATACTGTGTTCTAGCAGATGTATATACTTCAAACCTAGTTTCTCCACTAGAGCTGGAGACCCAATAATAGAATGCGCATTTAACATTCGATGAGATTATGGCTAGAGGTAACTTTAATAATTAAAAATTAAGTTTTAGTAAATGTATTATTAATTCCGTTGATGTCTGAACGATACCCTATGGTCTGAACTAACAGATTTGCGACCAAACTTATGACTCTATGTACATGGTGAAAAGCTTTGAATATTACACAATAAAATTGGTCACTATATATTCAGTTATTTAAAGGTTTATAAGCATAAATAGACACTCTTCATGGAGATTAATCTTGAAGAAGGAAGACTTCTTTTATATCACAGTGATATCTATTCCATATATAAGCTAAATGGTATTGTGTTTCAAAGCATTTACAATAATTGCTCTTTCGGAAAGAATTTCTTTTGTTACCTTCAAGGTTTATCGGGGTCAAGGCGAAGGCCTTTCGATTCGGCCCGCACCTTTTTAACGTCAACTTATAAAGCCTGTCAAGTAATATATTGTAGTAGGCAAGGCATCTAAAGATATTGTTTTCTATTAAGGTCAAGTAGCATGATAATCTATAAGTAAACGTTTATTATGATGAAACCATAGCACGGTGATAAGGCAGATTTAAAAGAACAGATGAGATATGTTTTAATTTACCTAGAGAAAAATGCATTTACGTATTGCAATATTCCATGTGGGCTTCCAGGAGAGTAAGTGAAACTCTTATGGTACAAATTGTTCGAAATACATAGTATAATGATCCTGATGTTAACATGAGAACATTTCTTACTCATTGTTGCAAAAGACTTGAAACTTTTCGCTTTCATAATACTTTTAGAGTGTTTAAACCCTTTTTTTATAAACATGGTATTAACCCAGTCCTTACAGACTTCTTTATTACAACGCGCAAACGTATTACCCGGATGTGTATATAAATGTATATGATAATAAGGTATAATGTAGTGTTTACTGGTATTCTAAGACTGCACGATACTAGAATTGTTCCACGCGCATATAAGACTGCCGATTTTGATTGGTGGCGAAATTCTGAATCCCATTCAATTCGATATCTTCTTTGTTCGAAATATTATATTGAATCGTTCTATATGCAAAACGCCTGCGTTAAAATATTCTACAAAATTGTATGACACTTGACATCGAAATAGTAAGTCAGTAGAAAACATTCGGGTTTTCATAATGAAATAAATATAATAATGAATCAATAATATAATAAAAATATATATAATAGACTATTTGGATATAATAAATTAAAGCCAATCATTACAACACTTCAAAGTCCTATGTTACTAAAGACCATGAATAGTGCTCAGACTTCTTCCCATCAAAGTGTTTTTCAGTCCTAGTATTGCATAGAGACATTGTAATTTGAAATAACGATAATTTGCTTGACTTCGATAAAGTAGAAAATGTTTTTTTTGACAGTAACTTTGCCCGAAATGATTGAGAACAAGATATATTTATATACGTAGCCTTTCTAAATACATAAGCATTGTATACATACAGCCTATAATTCACGATAATACGCCTCACTACCTGAGGCATGATTTATGATCCGCCTCTACGCCTGCCGCAGGATATTGTTGAACACTTTTTATAAGGCGAAATGGATGCTTGTTATACAGATGATATTGGAATAATTTTGTTATATATTACACTATGTTGGCTTATTTATTATCTCTCTATGCATTAATGTGCTTACTACTCGAGAATTATCCAATTTTTCTACTAAAACAGGATAGGCAATCCAAAAACAATAGAGAGTGAAACGATGATAGCTCAGTTGGTGGTAGTGCTTTTTCTAATACCCGCCTGGGAAGCTACCACCCTAAATTTGCTGCTAAATACCTATAGGTGTGTTCCGGCATCTGCAGTTAAGAGCCAGCCCCTCCACTAGACTTGGCGTGTCTTCCATTTTGGGTCATATTGACAATAATAACGAGCAATACACTAAACCTACAAAAAAATAAAACAGCGGACCTGTCCTATCCACTTGCAAGTTCCTGGTAGATAAATAGATATCCACTGGGTCATTCCGTAATATTACACATCAGAAAGGGGTCAATAGGTTTTGTTTATCACCGTAAATATGATGGCCGGAATCTAGTTAAAAGTAGATCTGTTCCCTAGTTTCTTTTACTGAATATATATCGACTGATTCCAAAGTCTTCAACCAAGTTGATTTTATTTACATTATCTTGTGTAAAGGATAATCAAATATCTATTGAATGACGTTCTAGTTCAGATTTTTTTTATTAAATTGTATGGCCAAATAGAGTATCTTTTATTAAATTATAATTCAATATTTAAATTATCAGCCATTTTGGAGCGTCGCCAGTAATACTGATGAGGTCATCGGGGGAAACGTATCTCCTCAATGGTCATTCCTCTATAATCTGCTGAGTTGTTTGGTTTTCTGGCCTGCTGCCATAAAGCAACGAATCAATCCATCCGCAGCGGTTTTTAAATTCAGCACACCATCCGTGTCCTGTACGTAAACTGTGAGGCTGCACCAATTGCTTCTTTTCAGTAGAAATCCTTTAGTTTATAGAATTAGACGATGTTGGGTCTTTCCTCACCCGGCTTTGACGCTTGCCAGGTTTATTGACTTTGTTCAGAATATCGACGATATATCTTAAAACTAAATGCCGTTATGAGAGCATTTTAAAGCATGATATCTCTACTATCAGCTGTGATATAAATATATACTATGTCGTGCTTCAAATGTATGAGGATTTTAAAATTTTTAACATGCTCAAATAACGGACTAAATTGTTGATATATGACGACGAATTTTTAGAATTTCATCTCATACATTTTTGATTACTCTTCAGGCAAGCGAATGTATAAAAACTGACAGCTTAGCTTGGAGCTCAAAAGGCGACACGCCTACCAGTGTCCCAGAGACGGATGGTACATCGAGACGAAAGAAATCGTTACGTCTCTTACCATTGTTAATTTTCCTGTCTTATTTTTTTATGATAATTAAATATATAATTAGATTTTATTATTTCTACGTTATTTTACAAAAGAAACAATAAAAAATAACGGCTATTACCGTAACGATATGTATTACAGTAGAAGACCGAGTCCCAAAACTTTACAAAATATCTATTCTTCGGTTGCGTGGTAATAAAAAATAATTTAATAATGTTTGCCCGCTTCTGTAACTATTTTTAATACAGCTTTGCTCCTATTAGTAGTAGCGTGATCACAAATAGCTTAAAGATTTTCTAAATATTTTCTGTATAAAATAAAAAAAGAATTGAAATGCGAGTGGTAGTTCCTAAGATTAGCGCATTGAAATAAAAATCTAATTTTTTAATACTAATATAGATTTTTATATCGATCTTTTATTTTAATTGGTAATTGATTACTATTATTATTGTTCGTATTAATATTTTGTTTGTTAACCATGTCATAAGCTGTAGTCAGTGTAATAGGATATACAATGAAACTTGTTAGGAAGATATTTGGTAACAGGTCATTAAAAAGCATATCTGATTATCTTTAAGTGTCTAGTTTATTAGGGAACGCAGAATGAATTTTATATTTTTGCGCAGAGTGAGATAATTTTATTGTATTATAATAGTCATTTCAGACGATCATAATTCATATTAATGATATCGTAGAAGGAAGCGCTAGAAATAAAGCTTATCAATGTTGGCAAATTCTCCGGTATGTCATATACAATAATCATTTTATAGAATGAGTAATTATTAGAGAAGTTTAAGTTTAAGAAGAAGAATCAGAAGTTATTATGCACTAATATTTGATCGTGTCCGTGGAACTAAAATCTATCATTTTATCCCTCGGGAAGTGTCAGCCGACTCAACCAGTCGAACCGTTTAGTAGTATATAGGGAATATACATACACACATCAATTTTATATCTATACTAACTATGCCCGCGACCTTTTTCACGTGGAATTAAAAAATATTTTACCCTTTTATTCGCAGAAGCTTTTTTTTTCTAAAAAAAAAGTAGTGTAAGTTGCTTCTTATAACACCAGTTGTCAGCGAAAGTTCCGTCGAAATCGGTCCAGCAGTTTCTGAGATTAGCCAGAACAAACGGACAGACAGACACAAAAATTTTTTTTTTTTTTTTAAAGATTTACCGTATATACTTTCATATGGATTTAATATAAAGTTGTTAATTTGACATTACAATCAGACACCTCAATGTTATTTATTTGTATAGATATTATAGATACAAGAGGAAAATGTTCCAAAGTCGGAAAAACCACCACGAATCGAGTATTTCGATTAGACATCAAACGAAATAAAACATTATACGACTTGTTTATTGATCAATCAGAAACTAACTTCGCCGGAAAACTTATCAACGAGTTGCTGCCATAAAAGCGACTTCGTAAATTAAACAGATTGACTATCGTTAAAGAGTACTTTGTTATTTTTATAACTACGAATGTTATTCTTGAAACGTGATAAAGAAAACAATTTATTATGAATTGTTTTTATTCATAATATTAAAACTCGTTAATAGCTACTATACAAGAAATTAAGAAAATGTTATGACAGACGAATAAATGTATTCAATATTGCACGCCTCATAAGCGACTTCACGCAAAACAACTGATTTTTTAAACGTAAAACATCTCTATTTATCATATATTGAACTTGTAAAATAATATATACACAAACAGGTCAGGAAAAAAACACTATTTTAACACTCATGATATTTTCATGCCATTTTTGTTATTAAAACTAGTTAAATACTGTTTAAAAAAGTTCTGTCTTGGACGTCCGCGTGTCTGTATGTACGGATCCTGTATGTTATGACGATAACAACCAAAATACTTTACTAATCTTTTTTTTCTTATGTTTCATTATAATTAGAAATAGAATCCTATTACTTTTCATGGTCTGATTCGATGTGGTTTAATTATTATTAAATAAACAAACAAAAAATGACATTAAGAGGCCTGCACTTTTGCATTTTCCAAATTTTATGTGTGTTTTCTATTATAGTGAAAGAAATGAATATATAAGTCGTAATTAAACTGTAGAGATATATTATATACACATATTACTTAGAATATGTGACTAGTAATGATCGTTATCTAGGATATCCAGTCCATGTTCGGAATTTAGTACTGTACTTATTTAGTGCCAATATCTACTTGTAAATTTACTTCAGTGAAATAACTTATTTATTAAGTGGGTTGTTGCATTTATTTCTTTATTCTTGTATCTTCTAATATACGTACAGTCAGTATTCGTATTAATGTATGTATGTATTATGTATTCCCATGATCTAAAGCGATGATAGTTCAATGTTAGCATGTACGGACGCCGCTTCAAAGGAGGTGATTTCGAATCCGTGCAATGAACTTGAGCTGTCGGTGAAAGAAAACATCGTGTTGTAATCAAGGCATGGTGAAAGGGTTTTTTCTAATGCTAGCTAGCTACCATCCTCGAGTTGTAAATCCGCACTTAACAGCCAGTCAGTCAGATTAATTCTGTATTGTTTTTATCTATTTTATACCATTAAAGGGAAAAATAATTGTTACGACTTGACTAAAGGTCAATAATTACCGTAAGTTATAAACCAGGTATTACCAAAGTGATCACCACGGAGCCCTGGTGCGGCGTAGAGAGTCGAGAATGCCGCCATAAAAAGAGATTCTCCTACTATTCATGTGTCATTGTACTTATATATTGTACTTATGTATGTGCGTCTCGAACTGAAAAAGATTGGGAGCCTCTCATATAAACAATTCTAAAACAAGGGTATAATTAGGGCGATGCCGTTCTTGAATCTCCTTAAGGAGATTTAGAAGCCTTACTAAAATTAAAACGTAACAAAGTTATTTAGCAGGGAACCTTGCTAAGAATGGATATGTTTCATGTGTCCGATTGCTCTAAGTAGAGAGAAAACTGTTTTATTGTTTATATAATTGGCATTATGACCACATTCTCTACGTGATGTTAAGTGACGATGTGACCCAAGACGGTGAAATTGTTAAGTGCAACTTGTGGAACACATTTATAGGTATTTATCGGCAGATTTTGAACTCGAGGGTGGTGGTAGCGACTGGCGATGGATTCTCGTTCTCTCGATGGTCGCTGCTGTTTTTAGACTGTACTATACTTAACATCAGGTACAGTGTAGTCAATTTGCCGACCTAACATAAAAAAAAATGTAGCTAGCTAGGTGGGCATTAGAGGGAACCCTACTACTGTGCTATGGTTACATCACGATGTTTCCTTCACTGAACGTTAAGCCCATTTCAGGGATACGAGGTCACGTCTATAGCGGTGGCGTCTGTATACGCAACCACTGAGATATCATTGCTTTTACTTCGCTTTGTGTGGAATTATATGTTATTCAATACTTTTACCTCGTATGTATAACTTTTATCAATACAGCTTTGCTTCTATCAGTGATAGCGTAATGTTTAATAGCGTAGAACCGTTTTTAAGTTAGACTTGTAGTTACAAAATTAGTGCATTCAAACAAGCAAACATTTTCGGTTTATAATAGATAAGATTTTGTCAAAGAAATCGAATAACGAAATCATACGAAGTATATCCCTCTCTTTACCCCACCTTCAATAAGTTTTTCGCGAGAAAAAGTAGCCTATCACCATTTCCAAGTTCCCATCTATCTCTGTACCTAAATTTATCACAATTTATTCAGTGGTTTGGGCGTGAAAGCGTAACAAACAAACGAATTCACTTTCGCATTTATAATATTAGTAAATATTACTCAAATTTCGTTCCTTAATTTTAAGTTATTCTCCACAACAATGTTTAATGGCATGTAGCTTACTCTATCCCTATAATTTAAAAACCGTATTGTAGCAAAACATTTTGTAGCATAAATTATTTAGGGGAAACGTGAGGTTAGGGCAAGTTGCGATAAATAAAGTTGTGTTTCCATCAAAGCTTAATCTACGGTGACACGGGACCAGGTTGCGGTTCGCAAATACCTTGCCGGGAAACCCGACAGACGACCGAGAGGGTTAGTTAGGTGTATAAAGCTTTACAAAATGTTTTTTTTTTTTACGAAATTTAAACACATTGACTATTTTATTTAGCATCCCACATCTTTTTTTTATGTATGAGGCCTTGAGAATCATAACAGGCAAAGTTTCTGGAATTCGGTAGCTTAAGTCTGCCCTCCCAGTACATACTTGAAAATCTAATGTATGTCCGCAAAAACTTCCATAAGCTGGATTGTGTTAAAGACTTAAATACTGGAAATCGTGACAAACTGGTCATCCCATATTTTAGAAAAAATATAAAATCCCAAATAAAATCCCCATATAAAGTCCCAAAACACATTACCGATTTACAAGCACCATGTCAAGCAGGTTTTGATGTCAAAAGGCTATAACAGAGTGGATCAATATGCGAACGATGTTGATGTCTGGAATTGACACCTCTCTCTAGTCTCTGTGCATCCGCTAAAAAACATTGTAACTATATTTACATTTTTCCTAGTTTAAAAACGTACCTAGCTAAAAAAGACAATTCAACCAAATCGAATTTCTTGCCAATTCTTTTCGAGGACTGATTTATTTTTCAAACCGGTGGTAGTTTTGACGTTAACATGCGACTTTCCAGGGCCTAAATTGAATAAAGTTTTTTTTTTATTTGAAGGAAAATAGTTTTAATTATTAGTGCTGGATTGTGACAGAAACAAAATGTTTACCGATCTACTGGTAGCCAGCTAATAGAATATTACGCCAACATAATTATATCATAATAGATCGTGACTATTATAACACAGGTAGGTATATACATTCTTCAGATAACTGTGTTGGTTTACGTAGCATCGGTGGTGGGTTTACCAGTAGGCTGAATAGGCTGGAACCTGTGGTGGCAGATTTTAGAGGCGTTTGTTTTATGTAACTGAAATAATTCATATTTATAAATAAGCCTCAAAGTTTCTAGATATTACGTTTCAACACTTACAATCTAAGTCTTTATCGTTTTTTTTTTCTATAATATACGTAGTCCTATGTGAAATCACATTGTTAAGGTGTGTAGAGACGGAAAAATTTGAATAGCATACGGGCGGAAAAACTGTAAATCTGTTACTGCGTACCATTAGCTTCCAGTCGGCCTGCTTTTTCTGACATCTTTAAACGTTCATCGACACATTTACAATAGTTTCCTACCTAAACCTTCTCCATAAATAACTCCGTTCATGAATGAAAATCGAATGAATATCCTTGCTGTAGTTTTTGTGTTTATGGCCTTCAGATAGACAGACGGTGCTTTGTTTATAATCAAATATTGGAATGTATAAATTTTGTATCTGTAAAATGTGAGTACAAGTTATATACATCATTTGAAAAACCGCTTTAAAGACTTAGGTCTCGTGTGATGAAATAAAAATATGTTTGATACAACATATACAAATGTGTTTATTTTTATCGTAATAAGATTAAAAAAAAATAGTTCTTTTGTGAATTCAGACGATAAGACAATATAAAAAATATACTTGATGCTTTGAGATACGACAAGTGTACCTTCCAGCATCAATTTGTACAAATACTCTTTGAAATAAAAATAAATACTATTTAAAAAAAAACGTACGGAGTTCAAGAGCAGTGCTAGTGCCTTATATATGTATAGGGGCCATAAGTAACGATAATACGTATAACTACATTATTAGCTTATTATGAAAAATATGTATTAAACAAGTAGTTGGGAATACATATTCCATATTCAGTAGCCAACTAACACACGGTGGAATCCTATGATATATTCGCCCAGAACTTTTCCAAGAACCCTCGAGAATGGGTATTCGTTATTATGATAAATGGTTAGAAAACAGTCCGGCTACTAAGTCAAATTATCTTTCCAACAATATTTATGGCTTTGAGGCTACTTCCTTCCTACGTTCAATGTATTTAAATAGAATTATATTTTGTTGGTTTTACACATATAGTATATTAAGTATATTAAGTTTTAGCCTTATGGCCATAATCTCACCTGATCTTACGTGGCGATACGGCTCAAGTTGATAGACACGCTAAACTAATGGAGAAACTGGCTCTCAAGTGCAGCTGCCAGAACACACCTATTGGTATTTGGCGGCAGATTTTAACTTGAGGGTGGTAGCTAGCCAGGCGGCATTATAAAAAGCTATGATTTCCTCACGATGATTTCCTTTACCGAAAGCTCAAGCTCATTTTAGGTGGATTCGAACTCACGTCCCTTGACGCAGAGTTCCTACATACTACCACTGAGGTATCATCGCTTCAAAGTCATTTTGTAGCTTTAAGGATTTTTGATTGTTTATCTGGCAACATCTAATTTACATCCACTTGGATACATTTGCGTTCGTTCTTGGAAGTCCTTCTTTTTGTATTACCTTCAATAAATTCAATTTCGAGGCCGTAGTTAGTTTCTAGTAATATATCTTCATTTTACATAATTTATAGCTCTAATCAATGATCAACTGGAGAATGAATATCTATGATATTTTGTTTTAATTTATAAGTAGGCGATTATTAATTTTATTTTTATAGTCTTTTGGTTTTAGCGTTATGGCTTCTAACTCACCCGATGTTAAGTGAAGATGTGGCCCAAACTCCTGAACACCCTAAACCCGTGGAAGGACTGGTCCTGAAGCGCAACTACCGGAACACAACCATAGGTATTCGGTGGCAGATTTTCTATTTGAGGATGGTAGCTAGCCAGGCTGACATTATAAGAAGCCATACCACCATGCTATGGTTTCATCACGATGTTTTCTTCACCCAAAGATTTCTTTGCAGGGATTCGAACTCACTTCCGTCACTGAGCTAGCATCGCTTCGATTTAACAATGATCCTAAAATTAACAGATATCACCTACCTTCTATATTACCTAGTACCTCGACTTATCCGCATTTTATCAGTAAACGAGATGCTTTTGTAAAATCCGATCATGGAAGGATTTTCTATGTGAAATTTTAAATCAATAGCTCTGTTAGGTTTGAGGATATCATCGTGAGTCAGTAAGTGGTAAATGGTTTAATATACATAAATAAATAGATGTTCGTGTACCTTGTCAAGCATATTGCTCGCACAAAAGAGTGCAAGATTTATATAAATTTTTAAGACAACTCACGCCACTGGTCTCGAGTGACAAATGCGAAGTCGGTAGAGTTGCCAAGTAAAATCGTTATATTTGGATCAAAAATTGGTAGATTAAAAAAACTATATCCAATCAATTTCCTTCATTTTAAAATATAGAAATAGGTAAACCGTTACATTCCGGTATGACACGAAGGTTCGAAGGTTGAAGCAATGATAGCTTAGTGGTAATGTGTACGACTTCGCATCAAGGGACGTGAGTTCAAATCCACCTACAATATCATACCAAAATATGGGTAGGCTCAGGACCACTAATTCCCGCACTCAGGAGCTAGCCTTGTGTTGCGGAGGACTTTAGTTTTCTAACATACATTTAACGAAGTTAAAGTAACACCCAGATTCGGAATAAACTTTTGTGGATCACATAAATAATTATCTCTTGCAAGATTGGAACCCACGGCACCTAGTGTGGCAGCAGCGCAAAGGCGAACGCTTAAACCGCTAGGCCAATCGTTCAGTATGATAATATATATGAAGAAAGAGGGCAGACAGCCAAAATATGTGTATACCATGTATCTCAAATCGATTTATCTGTATTAATACTATGAAGTGGAAAAGTTGTTTGTTTGAACGCGCTAATCTCAGAAACTACCTGTCGGATTTCAAAAATTATTTTTGTATATGATAAGTAAATCTTTGAGGAAGGTTTTAGGCTAATTAATGTCGCGCTACTACCTATAGTGTATTACTGAGATTACAAAAACGGGCAACAATTATTAAATAATGTTTATGTAGTTCCAACGAAGTCGCAGGCACCGCCAGTACAAAATAAACTCTGGAAAAGCGTGGGATGCGTAATTTTTAAGTAAACTCTCATAAGCATCCTTGCTGTAGCTTCGTTATTACACGACCGCGGGATTGTACTGAACTTTAGAAACTCCTCTGCAAAGTTGAGTTTGTTGCGTGCTTTTACTACGTTACAAAAACGCTTCACTCGGTGCTCGACTGAAATGCTGGGGGGAGGGTAATTGAAAAACTTTGGAAATGCCTCACCGAAACGGAAGACAAAATAATTTTGATAAAAGCAAAGGTGGCTTTGTTTAATGTACCGCGAAAAAGATTTTAACTGATCGTGCTGTTTTAGTAGAAAATGCTATGTTACTTGCTTATTATGGTATAAGGGGCAAACGAGCAAGCGTGTAACCATATGGCAAGTGATCATCGCCGCCCATGGACACCCACAACACCAGAGAGAATCACACATGCATTGTCGGCCATTATAGGATGGACTGGCTCTTAAGTTCTCACACTTAATGTTTATGCAGGAGGCACTGGTAGAAATATATTGCAGGATTTTGGAGAACGGATCTTACCGTCTTCTATGGACTCGTAATAGTTCTGGGTCAGTTGCTTATTCCACCACACTTCACTTTTAAGCGTTATATACGTTAACAGTTTAGCGGCCTGATATAAATTTAGGGTGTAATCACAAGGAACTTTTATAAGTTCAGCGTGCGTGCGACGTTGCGTTCGAAACGGCGGCGGTAAATCCGTTACGTGATTGCATTCCGTTCTTCAAAGAAAGGGGAAGAATAATAAAATACGTAGACTACATAGAGCGAGTCATAAAGGATATATGATTATAGGAGAAAATAAATAATAATAATAAATGGCGTTAACAGGCATTATGTGTCTGCATGCGTCAATATATTTATTTGTATTCTAACAATTTACTGCTAACTTTTGTGGGTAATAATAAAATAATAAAAATAAACCACTTTATATTATTCATTCATTGATTACTTCCAAACTACATTTAACAAATCAATGCGGATCTTTGCAATTATACCGGACCAATATCCTTGCAAACGTATTCCTACATTTATTTATATTAGACACATATTCCAACACATTTCAGCTGTTAAAATTTCACATAAACCAAATACTATTGAAACTATAACCAAGAAATTTAGACCTCTGGCGTAAAGGAAAATTGAAAACGACAATTAATTTTTTTATATATTTTGTCTACACAAGATCATATCTCAAACGTTGAGATTTATTGTATTTTATTTGATTCTTGGCCAATAGTGTTAGAAATTTAAACGAAAACATGTAAAGGAATTTAAAAGAATCGAAAAACACATTTTGATATTAAGCCACGTGGTATAAAATTGATATTTTACTAATTTAAAACCATCAACCACAACTTTTTTAGTGAACACAATGTAGTAGAAGTTTTTGTATTATTAATGTAAGGATATAATCACTGCCTATAAATAAATGAAAGGCATATTCTTCAGTTGGCTCATGGCCAAACTAATAAACTAGTAGTTCTAAAAGTAATAAACTACTATTCAGTGACATTAACCTTTCTAATCTTCGTTGTTGTTTTTGTGGCAACTCCTTGACGACAGCGTATTTGACCTAATTTTTCTTTAGTCAGGAAAGTTTAGAACAATTGATACATTTTACGATCGTGGATTTTGTTGTAAGTTACCAAATTGGTTTACTACAAACATCATATATATTGTTTCCAACAAGTATATAGATGCTATGTTTTACACCAAGAAAATTAATATGAATTTAGAAATTGATTTCATTTCGTTGATAATCATTAAGATCATCAACTTGATAAAAAGTTGTTTAATCAACAATTGACGCAAATAATTACATAGATTTATTTTATTTTGTTTGCAGATCTTTGCAATGCGGCCACCAAAATTCAGGCTTCATTCAGAGGCCACCAGGCTCGTAAGGAGACTATGGCTCAAAAGGAAAAAGAACGACAGGATAAGGTAATGACCAATGTTCATTTGTTTCTAAGATGCCGCAGCTATGAACTATGTAAATATATGAATAAATCATCATTATTTGCTACCATATACTTCACAAACAAATGCTTTTTAAGACGGTCATACTATAAACAGATTGATTAATCTAAAATTGTTATTAGTTTTTTTAATGTTGCTAAAAAGGATTTGAAAAATAACTGTGTTCTGCTCATAAAATGATCGCGCTAGTATATTCATTAGTTGTGCTGTAAATATGTTAATTAACCGTATAGTAACCAGTACACTTGATTTAATTTCACAGGAAGATATCGAGAAGATAGATCTCGGAGACCCTGAGCTTAACAAGGCTGCTACTAAGATACAAGCCTCGTTCCGCGGCCACAAAGTGCGCAAAGACGTCACTAACTAAGGCGACAGTATTGTCTATAGGACAAGGAGATTCTCTGATTTCAAATATTACCGGAACAAATGCAGCAAATATCACATTCCTTTTTAAGATATGAAATAAGATATAAGGATATTATTATATTATTAAACAGTTCTGAAGTTTCTTATACTTTTGGCAGTATTCTATATATTCTCAATAATAGAACTTCTAAAAATTCTTTGTAATTATGAATAAAACTAATTTTTAAATACTTAATACCTTTAGACAACTTTACTCATTTTTATTTACACCTTTTATTATTTATTATTACTTGTGGATTTGGTTTTATTTTGTTCTAAAGTATTTGCCCGTTGAACCTTTTAAACTGCGTTGGTAAATTCAAACCGTATGTCAATTTTAAACTTACCTGGTAACTGTACTAATATCTGTATTTTCATATATATTTCTCTTCATTGTATTATAGTCAAATAAACTACTATATATAGTTATTTCAAGTATTTTATCTTTTAGTACGAGTAAAGTGTTTTTCGTTTTACTAAAGCAATTTGTTTATAAAAATTGTATTGCTGTACAACTTATTGACGATAAATATGTATTGTTTTAACTTCAATTCTAATTTATTATTTAAATAACAATTATTCAATTTTGTAATCAACTCTTCTCATATTACCTGAACTGAATTTCTTTGAACAATCAAATGCATGGCTTTCTTTCATTTTTGAATTAGAAATCTGTTGCAACATCTATTTTGATTCCAAAAGTTTCACTTCAAAGTCACTCTCAATTCTTAATCAGTTGTGTATTTATGTTAGTAATATATATTTATATTCTCTTTCATCAGGTATTTTCTTAGTGAAATAACCAGTAATATGTTAGAACAATACTTTATTCTAGTCAAATATTTGTGTTAATTTTAAAGGCATCAAATTGCACCTAATTTCAAAACACAATCTACTTAACTATTATATTTGCGGTAACTATTCTACGAAGCAAATTATGAAGGATTAATCGGGACATTATGTGTCCACGACTAATTTTTATTCCAGATCCATAATAACTATAAAATAAAAATGAACACGCTTCATGAGTTAAATTCAGCGTTCTCGACATAAGTGTTCTGTTTCTCATGTAAGCTTCAATTTCCTAATTAAACATATGTACAGTATTTAAAGCTACATGTACCGCATTCTACACGCAAATTCATGCCATATTAAACAAAACAAGAGTATTTTAAACCTTTTTGTAAGTTCCTACTCCAGTTTCTTTTTTTTTTTGAATTCAGTAATATATTGATTTGTTATTATGTTTAGAATAAAAATAGGTCAGTTTGATATGAATGCTTGCGTATTAAAAAGTATTAAATGACTTTGAGTGAATTCAATTTGGTTTTAGTTTTAAGCGATTGAAGCATTCCATTCCATTGTCTTTTAATGTTTGTTAAATATGTAATATTTTATTTAATACGATAAACGTAGTCTATAAGATGTTTTAGATTTAGCAACTATCACTTTAAGCTTGTTTTATCGCGTATCATATTTTTATTATTAAAAAATCATGTATAAATTAATATTTTAAAATACAATAATCATTTATATAATTTAAATAAATATTCAAAATTGTTTATTGTCTTTAAACACGCATTCTTGCTGATATTGTTTTCATGTAAATTTGCTGTATAATTTTAGAATTTATAAATAACAATAAATGATAATATTCGCCTGTAAACAGTTGTTTTTTTTTTTGAGAACTTTTAGTGTAAGTAAAGAACAAAAGAAAATCAGTGTTGTTGAGAATGCCATGCTCTTTCGTATGTTTAAGTTTTAACGATACCAATATTTCTTTACTTATTGCATTTGTATTTAGAATCAGTGTCTTTCAACAATTGTTTCATTTTAAATGACAAATTATATGTATTTTTTTAATTTTGGGACTGTTGCTCACATACATACATTTCACTCTCAAAATTGTATTGCGACCTATTCTATATTGTCCTTTTCATATTTCAATTGTTTCCTACTATTTATAATAAATAATAAAATTATTTCCTAAAATCATTGCTGTGGTTAACAACTTTAATAATCCCGGTTTCAATAGCTTTGGAATTATTATTTAAAGTTATCATTTCTGATATTAGAAAATACCTATTATACCTACCTATTATATTATACCTATACCTAATAGTTGATAGTTATGGCTGCAATCTTACCTGATGTTGAGTGATGATGAGGCCCAAGATGGTGGGCGTGCTAAGTCTGTAGAGGGACTGACTCTCAACAGCAACTGCCAGAACATGCCTACAGAAGTTTGGCCGCAGATTTTCAACTTGAGGGCAGTAACCAGACAGGCGAGCTTTGGATAAACCCCTAGCGCAATTCTATGGTTTCATCACGATTTTTCCTACACCAAAACCTCAAGCTCCTTGTAGGGATTCGATTAACCATAAAGGCAGGTAAAAATACCTTGTAACCATGTTATAGTTTAATTACGAAAAGTTTAGTTTATTCTTTAAATTTGAACAAACATACGTCGATCTATGTGGTGTCATATTAGAACTAGCACTCTATTGGCCGGTTCAATAAGTAACAAATTTAATTGTATTTATTTATTTTACATAAATAAAGTTGTAAACAATGTGATATAGGTATTGAAGCATCGGGTAAAATTCTAAAACTGCAGACACGATGAGCGCAATAAGTGTTGTGAATCTTGTTACGCTGCGGATGACCTCAAATTTATTTCTTAAAGGGAGAGACTTTCTTAAAGACTTTTGCTCAAACGTCGTATCACTCGGTGGAATCACCTGAAAAAAGAATCTTGGTTTTTTTTTGGGACGAGATAGTTTCTCCATATCGTAATTCATTGTATAATTACAATGCAGTTATATATACCCTTTTATGTTTTTTTGTTTTCTATTACTGCGGAATCGACCGAGAGATAAAGCACAGAATCAACTCAGGGTGAATGAAGTGGTAACAGGCTCGGATACAATTTGCGACTGCAGAATGCCCCTTAAATTGAAGGGCAGAATATATAAGTCTATTATAAAGCCTGTCATATTGTATGGATGGGAGTGCTGGGCTAGTAAGAAGACGGATGAGTGTCGACTGCACGCAGCAGAAATGCGAATGTTGAGATGGAAGTATAGTGTTACAAGGGTGGACAAAGTCAGGAATGAGTATGTAAGAGGAAATTTGAAAGTGGCGCCAGTGGTAGAAAAGTTGAATGGCAGAGGAAAACGTATTACGCCGACCCCAAATAACTTGGGAACAGGAGAAGAGGATGATGATGATGGTCTCTATTATTATTAAATTTATGCTTGTCAAAAATTATTTGTGTTTGGATAATTATAATTAACTGGCTCTGTACCTGCGGCTTCGCTCGTTTTAATAATGATTTTGTCATGCAAATCGTATGATCTAATAAAAAGTTTTCTACAAACCTTATATCTCTGTTTACCGCGTTTGTAATATGTTGTTCGTGAGAAAAATAGCCTATCACCAACTCTATATTCCCATCTTTCTCTATGTCGAAATTCATGATAATGGATTCAACGGTTTAGACGTGAAAGCGTAACAGACAAACAAACTCACTTTCGTATTTATAATATTAGTATGAATAAGAATGTAAGGAGGTGTGGTGGTGTGGTGTGGTGTTAGGAGAGTGGGGTTAGTGCAAAGATAAGAAAGTAAAGATAAGTTTAGTAGGAATAATCAATCAACGTGCTCGACGTCTACAAAAATAATTTAATCAGCGTCACGAAGGCATTTCATTCCGTGGATGTATATACGTACTTTGGAGCGAAAGATTTGCCATCAGATACAGTAGATGAAATTCAAACCTACGGCCGGTTGATCATTACGTGCTTGTAATGCTCGTAGGATTCGTTTTTGTGATAGCAGATTGAACCACTAATGTATAACGTATAATGTATAATGTATTTTCTTTTTTAACTAACACGAAAATCAGTACATTTAACTTAAAGCAAGCTGTTCAATATTGGAATTGTTTACGTTATATAAATTAGTAAAGAGATTACCTGAAATACTACACCATCTTCAATAGAAGAAGGTGAGTTTTTATTTTTGCAGCGCTGCAAATTTTAATGGAACCATAATACTAAGAAAGGTAAATAAATATTCGTGCGTTTAGTTACAGTAGTAAAATGATGCAAAATTAAACGGCCTTTTACAGCTTTAAAATATACAATAGTTAAATTTAGAATCAATTAAAAATATTAATTTTTTTACTATATCGTATACTTCTGGTGTGTGTAACTGACAGGCCAGAGCTGGGTATGTCTTAATAATGTTAATTTGAAATTCGATTGGTTAATCATCATACGATTTCAAAGAATACAATGATTACTTTAATATATCTTCATTTGTGAAAAGTGCCATTATTTAGTAAGGACTTATAGCTGAAGGAAATCCTTACTTCAGATCAATATTCCATTTTATATAACATATTGGAACGGGTGAAAAAGCATATACAGGTGGATTGTCTATTAAGGACTATAAAAAATGAAAAAAAGAATCATCGCTAAATTATGGTGCTCGAGAACGATCAACCAAATTCCAAAGTAAATCGCAAGTCGATAATTATTTGCTAAGGCTTCACTGTGACCTTTGTGAAGGATACAGCGCTAGCTGGTGTAAGCCAAAAAAATACTAACAACCAAGTAAGTATGTAATATTAATTTGGAAGTAGGTAGTTTCGAATCGACAATCTACAAACAGCTCGAAGACTAATATATAAACATAACGATACCTAGATTATTAACATATCCTTCAATTGTGTCTTGTGGCTTGAAATGAAGATTCTTGTCGCACGGTACAGATTTGGTGGATTGGCGAAACAAGTTTAAGATGTTTCCGTCACGACACTTTCTATAGTGTGGTCGGTAATCCAAAGCACGTATGCTATTGGTTCAAGACAGCAAATAAATTCGCACTTGCTACACAGGTATAATTTACAAACAGCATACAACTCAGCTATTCTGTACCGTATTATAGTGCGTTAAATAAATAATGTAGAATAGAATGTTTATTTTCACAACTCGAAAAAAATATATTAATCACGAAATTTCCTATCATGCCTTCAATTCATTTATTATTTCTGCGTTTCATTTAATTGCTCTCAGATACACGTAATTCATTTATCTGTATTTGTTAATCAACGATATAATACATTTAACAATAAATATTACGAAACACCCTCCTAGGTTTAGCGTATCTATTAACTTAGGCTGTATCGTCATTTAAGATCAGGTGAGATTATGGCCATAATGCTAAATCTTAATTATATAAAAAAGGAACTTCATTCCAACCGAGTGCTTTATGACACTAATTTTACTAACATAAGAGATGTTTCTAGTTAATTAGCAATCATTATTAATTACTTTATTTTTAAATATTAATGTTTATCACATCGCACATTTGACTCGCATATACAAACACAACATATAACAAACACACATATAAAACACATATACAAATTATTTACCTTTTCAGTAACCTCATTGACATATTCTGCTTTCACATCAGCATGTATTGTGGTTGTGCATGGTTGGTTAGGATATGCAAAGCACCGGCTGTACGTCTCTGTTCTCTTGGAAGTTCTACTGCATCCTTCACATAAATATTTATTTTTGTACTTTACTATCTATCGTCCGTTCAGTTTTCAGAAATTATTAAATAAGTATCCTATATCATTGATACAATGTCCACAGGTTATGATAATCTTCTACTACCAGGCCAGGTATACGTTGCCTCATTAATCGATGCAAAAGGAAATACTGGTCTCTGGTAAGTTAGGAGGAGTTTGGAAACGCCGTGCGTATTTTTAGTTAGCAGGATTCGAGACACGCACAATCAAAAGAGAATTATTGTGACAGTGTTACGGGGGGCCACGATGCAAACTGACACAGATTCTTATCAACCCCTTTAATTGCTAAATATGTATATACTGGTTGATGGGCCTTGGCTGAGTATATATCGGTGGATTCGGGAAAGCGACACGGCTGGTCATATCACTATAATGGCTGTTACATCTAGTGATTAGTATTCAGAATCTAGGTGCTCGCAATTACACTGACCACCTACTCCCCAAAATATAATAAAGAAGAATTAAAAATGAACAAGGAAAACTATTATATTTATCTATACATACTTATAATGACGATATTCGCTAAGTTTGTAACCTACACTGCGTTAATGAACGAATCCTTGTAATAAACTTGATCTATTGATGAAGGAAAACATCGTGATGAACATCACAGCATGGTGGTAGAGCTTTTACAAATGCCCAACTGATTAGCCACCACTCTCAAGTTGAGAATCTGCCCCCAAATACTTATAGATATGTTCCGGCGGTTACACTTAAAAGTCAGTCCCTCAACTAGTCCATAAATTTAAACCTACAATTTATATAAAACATGATTATTATGTAACTTACATTTCCTATACAACCAGTTAAAACGGCGCAAGCAACAAGAAACAGTATATATGCTTTCATTTTACTTCAGAACATTTTTCTACATTTTTTTTGCTCATAAAAACCGAAGTTTGTTTAACGTTTTCACATTTTATACATTCGTCGTAAAAACTTATTTCCTATTTATTATATTTATGTAAATCATACTACCGAGAAGTTTTTTTTTATGTTTCTCATACCGAAGTGAGTAATATTATTGTAATGCTGAAGTATATCATATTTACTTGTTTATTTGTCGTCGCGGTACGTGCACATAACAACGTGAGTCTTATTTCTACTATCTTAAGTCCACGTCTTTCCTTTTTGTGGTTAGGTAGATAAGTTTAAAGTAATAGCTATTGATGACACATTACTTTTTCTTGTAATAAAACTAATTATTATAATGTTATATATTATTTTAACGAATTATAAATATTATAAATTAAAATGTTTAGATACGGCATATATGTCTAGAAAGTATTCAAGGAAGTATATTGTGTACCGATTGATATATCAATTGCACTAAAACACCAAAAAATGTCCTCGTATGACGTATTTAATACGATATTGTGCAAAGTTTGAAACAGATTTAATTTGTAATTATTACTATTTTAATTGATCAATTTGGCCAATTTTCTTGGTATGTATGGTATTCTATTACTGTAAATTAATATATTATGTAATAATTGTTTTAATAAATTATATATGTCTTAACTTATTACCATACTTTATAATCAATGCTTTTTGTAGGATATGTGATTGCGCTCAAATCCCAGTATCACCGTTTGTCCCGTCAATTACCAATTTAAGTTATTGTAAAAAATATGCAAAAATTCCACAGCTTTTCAACTAATTTTTCAGTTTGAACATGCTGATATTTGTTATGATCCATTTTTAAATTACGTTCCTTCGTTTGCAAATATATTCATAAACATGGCATTAATTACGGTGACTGACAGAAAAGTTCGAAATCATTAGCATCTTATTTTAATTTCAAATGGACGAACAACGAACCAAAATTTTCGGTGTTGCCAAAGTATATGTTATCGGATTCCTCTTTTGTTCCTGTATGTACAATGAATTAATCTTCAGAATGTTACAGTTTTTATTGAAGTTTTATAATAATATAAGTTTTAAACTTCAAATATACAAAAATAATTTAGAAAATCCAAAATTGCACGGCTTAAAAGGTAATTACAATTGAATGACATAGATTTAAGCATTCATATTAAATATGGAGTAATTCTATGTTATTCTAGAGCTATTAAAAATGAAATGGCCTCAATACATTATGTTTTTTGGGTATAATCGTTACATATCCATACATACAGACATCCGGACGTACACGAAAATTTTTTATAATAAGATTTTTTTAAATATATAATTAATAAATGAATTTTAAAATCATCTAGTGTGATATTGAAAGTATTTCTCCGGATAATATAACATTTTCATTGCCATAAAAACACAAAATTAAAAAAAAATGATCTTTGAAGTCTCGAAAATTGCTCGGCTGCTCGAAATTGCTGCAATGGTGAGAGTAACGCACAATTTCAAACGCTACGCGTTGTTAGGCAAAACAAGTAAACAAGTGAAAAGTTGTTTCTAAAGGTTGAAATTATAATTCGAAAAGTAAAATGTCACTGAGCTGTAAGCTTACTTTATACAAGACATGTATCCGTCCAATCCTAACATACGGCTGTCCAGCTTTTGCTCGTGCCTCGAAACCCACTTTCAGACCTCTGCAAGTGTTGCAGAACAAATATCTGCGTGCGATTACCGGAGCCCCCTGGTACGTACGAGATGTTGATCTGCACAAAGACCTCGAAATGCCCTCTATTAGGGCATACATTCGTGACCTCACCAAGACTCACTTCGGGAGAGCGGAGGCACATCCGAATCCTCTAGTAGTGAATTCTGTGAAATACGATCCGAACCCGAACGATAGCGGATACAAACGCCGCCCTCGTCACATCTTCCTCGATCCGCCGGATAAATTCACGCGACATACCACGTCTTTTCCGTCCGTCTCTATTTCGAATCGCGCATACGCGCGCGCTAGACCGCGAAACCGTCGTCCTCGCCGCCGAGGGCGGGCGGTTAACTTCGCTCCCGCATACCCGCCGCGGCCCCCTTCTGCGGACGCTCGAGCCTAGGTTGATCCTTCGGAATGGAGCTCTCGAGCTAACCCGCTCGCGCGATACAGTGACACTCCACACTCACTGAACCCACATCATTACACTGCATGTCACATTCGTGCACACTCACACAGTACGTACACGGTTCTGTGAGGGACCGCCCGTGGTCCTGAATGTGGTTCGGCCTTTTCGTTGGCACAGTACAATCTTGTCTCGCCGCGTTGCACAGTACAATCTAAAATAAGCTTTTTATCAGATCGCTAAGGGGCTCAGTTAGTTTAGACTTTCACTTTATTTTCTTATTACTATAACGTTCTCTCATAATAGATAGTACCGCGTTCGTTTTCTCTCATACGCGATTCGGTAACAGCCCAAGCCGAGGTTCGGTCACTAGTGACACCCTTGTGCGAGTTGCCCCGCGGGTTTGAGCGCCTTCCGCGCTCGCCCCACTAGTTCAGGTGAAGCTGTAAAAGCCCCTAAGGCTAACAGTGTAGATCCTTTCGAAAAAAAAAAAAAAAAGGTTGAAATTATTTTTGATATGTTATATTTTCTGTATTCAGCAATTGCAGAACGATGCGGACATGCAATCAGCCCTCATGCCACAAGAGTTAAATCCTACATTTGTTCCTAATAAGGTAAGTTTATTTAATTCATTATAAAAGTATTTTAAAATTAGAGATTCCTTTGAGAATTAGGAAGGCTATGTATACATAAGTCTGTCAATAAATGGAAGGACTCTATTATTGTCATATCAAGATACTTTTTTTCAATTTAAGTCAAAACTACCACCGGTTTGGAAAATAACTCAGTCATCGAGAAAAACCAGCAAGAAACTCGATCTGGTTATATTTAATTTTTAAGTATATAAAATGGTTAAAGCTATTTTATTAGCCTTTTAAGCTCTTAAACGTATCTCGAATGGCAATGTAGGTTATATTTGGACTCAACGTCAATTGGTTATCGAGACGATTTCTAAAGTGGAGTTTGAAAAACCTAAGAGATATATGATAGCTCGCCAGATTTCTCAAATCAGTCTAGTCGTTGTGTTTTCCTTTTTAAATAGTTTCAATGACGTTTTATTTAAAATATTTATGCAAATTTGAGCAGTTTTCCTTTTGTTATTTACTTTGTGGGTATTATGACTGCAGTGTAGCAATTTTACCAAAGTCATGTATGAAATGTTTGAGTTATCAAAACTAGTCAAAATTTGGAGAAGACAGCTTTCTCTGTAAAGCTGTGCAGTTCCTTATTGTGGCAACTTAGCTTAGCTATCCATGAATTCACCGTTCCGGTCTGGGTCCTTCGTGTGGCAAAGAGGGAAACTCCGAGCAGTTCCCGAGACTTGTGATACGGATGTAGGTTTAAGGGGCCCCTATCCCACGGGCGTCGACACTTACCTTCACTACTCGTGTTTCTCTCTCTGCGCAGACTAATTTGCTAGGAGCCTACTAGTGTAGCTTTAGAGACCCGTTCTAATATTAAAAACTTACTGCAGACTTAGACAAGCAGAGATGTTTTACTAGATTATAGAGAGATTTTGCTGGAATACCCGTCGCTGCCACTTTGTTATCGTTTTAATTTATTAATCATTTAGGTTAAATAATAAGACCATGTTACGTGAAATGTTTTTAAAATTACTTTAAATATAATCATTAACATTTACTGTATGTGACTACATAGTTGGTTAAGCGAATATGGGTTCGAATCTCTTAGAGGGCAATTATTTGTGTGATAAATAACCCAGGTCGTACTTCATGTTCGTTGCTTGTATGCTTATTCATACCTGACATTGGCCAAATGACCTACATAGCTACATGCCATAATAGAAAAAAAAAAAAAGCCTCGATAGTTTTTATTATTATTATTCATTTACGACACCTAGTGACTAATACACCAAACATGAATTAATACCATATGCCCAATTTGTTAAGACCATTATACCGGTCTTTAACAGCCCCCACAAGACGCGGTGTCGAAGCTAGTTTAAGTTGAAATATTAAAATGTTAAACTAAAAGTTAAAGTTTAGACATGATGACTATTTACTTCGAAGTTTAATAAAAATACTACAAAACTGTTTTAATATTTTCGTAGGATGAACCGTGGCGAGCAGTGTTACCTATATCGAGGCAGAGACGCTACGTTGAGCTGTCGACTGATGCGCCAACTGTCGGGCAACAAGTGAAGCGATACAGTCGCATCGTCGCATGCGTCGTGTTAGCATTGTCCGCGGTTGTCGAAATCGTGTTTTATTTTATTGAATTTTATTATGAAATGTGATAAATAAATTAATATTTATATCTCCTAAGTTATTTATACTAAAGAAACCGATTCTAAGATTCCTAACATAATTGGTATGCATAGGTCCAATCTTATATTTGTACATATAATAAATCTATAGAAAAGTAGATTTTGTGAATTGAAAATATTTCAAGAAAAAACTGTAGCCAATAGAAAAGCACTTTTGGAATGTTCATCTGTGCACGCATCAAGTAAAATATACGAAACCAATGTAGATAACTTTTGTACGTAAAAATTGTATGCAATTTAAAGTATACTCAGTTTTTGTTTCATCGCAATCTGTTAACTCAGTCAAGAGATATTAAAATAAATTTAAAGTGTTCTCACGTGCGCAATTCAGTTACTTGCAACCCCAATATATAAAACTAAAGTTGACAGTTGAACTTCATATTCAATAGATCGCGTTGTGCATATGATGTCATCATCTAATACTGATATTAACTACGGAACAAAGTCGCGGGCACAGCTAGTCTACAAATAAAAAAAATTAGTTCAACCACAATACTGCAACTGAAGGTGCATATACATCCATATTTTTCTAATCTGCAAGGTAAAGCTTTAGTAAGGCGGTAGGTAATTTTTATAGATACGCATATTTTTAAATACAATATATAATGCCCTTGTAATATGCATACTAACCCTAAACTATATAATGCCACCAACATTACATAGTATATGGTCATTTTATTTATGAATGTGCGCTGTAGAAGTATTTGCAATTATCAAAACTAAATAAAAAAACAGAATTTGAATTAACTTCCTATATCCTTCAATACTGATACATAAACATAATTGATTTCAAATAAACACTCATCGAAAAAATTTATATCGATTTACAAAGACATTACATAAAAAAAAGTGTACACTTTGCTTACTTTTAGGTCTTTTTACTTTTCGGTTTATTCCTAGACCCACAACAAAAAACAACCTCGTGCGCTTAAGACTCCACAACCGAAGTAAAAAATCATCAAAGCGCGGTTATTAATTAGAAATACAACTGTATTGGAATGGCACATAAGGTGTTTATGTCGATACTGATTACGACTGATGCTTTGTACTCTCTCACTTATAGCGCGCAGAGCAAGTACAACAGTAATGCATTGACTAAACCTTTCTCATTCAGTTGACTCAAGCCGACTTAACCCGAAGGAGCTCTACAGCTGCCTCATTCTAAACCCACCAAGTTAGGAGCTCTGCGCGCATAAACAATTTTTTACTTCGAAAAGAAATTAACATATATATATCAAGTATTGACGACAACTTTAGATTACGACTTTTCATTCAGTGCGTTAAGAATCAATCAGTCATTGAACATGGTAAATATGAGTAATGAGGAACATAAGTCACGGCTGTATGTTTACTATAATATTTATAGAGACAATAAAATAGTCGCAGGTTAGCTGTCGAGCCACGAAGATGAACTGGTTATTGATGTTTTGGGCTTTAATCGTCCTTCTCTTATTTTGTGTGGTAAGAAAATTTATTTTTATAATGATGTAAGATATATCTCAAGATATTTTTTTATACTTAAGGTTTAGCATTTATGGTCATTATCTCACCTGATCTTAGGTGATGTTACGGCAAGTTGGTAGACATGCTAAGCCTGAGGAGAGATTGGCTCTCAAGTGCAACTGACGGAACACACATATTGGTATTTGGTGGATGATTATCAACTTGTGGGTGTTGGCTAGCCACACAGGCATTAGAAAAAAGCCCTACCACTATAAATTAAAAGTCAAACAATACAGCTAACATGTTTTAATAAAGTTTTTGATCGTTATTGCTTACCGCTCATTCCTCCAATACCACAAACGATATAACTGGAAGGCATATATTAGACAATATTCTGCATTGCATCTTCCAATAATTTGCCACGTGTTTAGTTTGTAGTAGGTAGTAGTAGTAGGATGGGACAATTATTTAGATAGGGGATACCGGGAGTAATGAAGAATTCTGGTTGACTACACCCCCTGTGGAGAAGTGGGAAGCTGATTCTTGTCCCTGGCAATAAGTGAGTTTGAGTGTCGCCGTGATGTCTTTTTTAGTAGTGTTTGTTACAAGCTCTCTGGTGATCTGCATTGCTCTATAGTACATTGTGTTGACGCCATATGAGAGGCAGTGTGTTAACAGATTTTGTTTCTGTTGTAAAACTTAATTAACTTCGATACAAAATGTCGAAGTAGAGGCATAGTCTTTTCTTTAAAAGTTTTTTCCAACACTCTTTAACAGCATGAAAGCACAGAGGATTATAAAAAAAATAGGGTCATGTCTGCATTAACTGACAGAACTGTATTTAAAAGGCACAAATATAAACGAGTACATTACATGAAAGTTTAAAATGCGTATGTATCTTCTTCATGCAAATTTGTAGAACTGTATAGCTGGCTAACCTGATACCTCCCATAGAAGTTCAGGTAAGATACGGCGAAATTATCTTAGCGAAGATATGTTTAACATTAGATGGTCCGGCACTATTATGCACATCAGATGCAATAAGAGAGCGAAAGAAGCATGGAATGCTCTTGCAGATTCTTACGAAGATTAGTCTGTGAGTCGTAGCTTAGCATTAGAGAGAATATATATATATATATATATATATATATATATATAGATAAATAGATAAATCATTGTGTATTTTTCAAATTCAGTTATGTACAAAATATCAAACTAATAGCCTAATTTTTCCTTGAAAACGATTTTTCCAACAGTTTTTATCACATTAACAAGAAAAGACAGCACAGGACAAATACAGAACTCTATTTATTGCAATCTAATTTAAATATCTCTTCTTCCAAGTTACATGGGACTATTAAGCTCTATTATTATTTAGTGAAGTTATTAATTTCAGGTATTTTCCTTAGTCCCCGGTCAGTTGAGATCTTCACTTCTCGTGTCTTATGAGACAGTGATGTTACAGTTCTTTGATTTATGTCGTTTCAGAATTAGCCAGTGTATATTCAATGAGAAGTATATCAGGGATTTTGCCTGGGTGGCAATGAGAGCATGATGTGTTTATGAATTAATTCCTTGCCTTAATATTATAACTGTTTTAAATCATAACCGTGTTTATGATCCGAGAAACATAAAAAAATTAAAAAAAAATGCTTTTCAGGAAGCAGCCTCTGACGTCGATTACAGCATATATACGGAATTGGTATCATCACTCCCAGATAATATCGACGTAGCAGATTTGGTAGCCGAACTCGCAGCCACTAATATATAATAAATCAACAATAATGACCTACCGAAGAGCGTCCTTTGGCTTCGTCGTATAATTTAAATAATGATTGTGTAGATAATCAATATCTAGATTTGAAGTCTCATGCAAATAAATTTAAAAATCAAGAGAGTTTAAATTGATTGACATTTGAATTTCATTTCATTTTTAAGTCCCACTAAATTTTAACTGATTCGCTGATAATAAACACGAGTATTTATGATTTCATTTATAATGAATTAATATTAAGATTAAAATATCAAGACATATCATGTAACTTATACAAAGTTGTGACATAATAAAGTATTGAAGTGCGTTTTACAATCTGTTGAATATTTTTTTGGAATATGATTCTGCAAACATACATGACTACAAACCTAAACCAGTTTTAATTCCTTTGCCAAAGCATACTTTAAGACTTGTAGAAAATCATCTTAGAAAATTAGCTACACGTATACTCGATGATACGCACGTAATAAAGGAACACTAAGTTAGACTACTTTGTGATTTTATAAGTTGGCAACATTCTTAAATGGAAATAGGTTCACAAAAATAAATCTCTCTATAATTAATTTTAACAAACAAACATCAGTGTTTACTCGATCCATTTGCGTCTAGCTGGAAACATGCGTTCGTAATTCAGGATTACATCGGATGGATGTACCCCAACTTCTTGACGTCGCGCTTGCCGACCTATCGGTATATAATCATATGGTACCTGAAAAATCGTATGAATTTGACCTACATTACCGCCAACTTTGGTACAGCTTCCAGTTAATAGATTCCATATCATATATATCGAGCCTTTTCAGGAAAAACATCGAAAGCGTTAAAAAGTAATTATATTATAACCTCCTAAAATTACCTTTGGAAAAAAAAAAAACGTGTATCTATATTAATAAAATAGCCTCTATTTTAATAGATTAGTGGATAATTATGAGCTACAAGACATATTATTTATAAAGTTACCATATTTTTTTTATGATAATGAGCAGAAAACAGGTAGACGGCCCATGGTATGATAAATGGTTACCGTCGCCTATAGACAGCTGTAACAATACGGGTGTTACAGCCATGTTGTTGATCTTTACGGAAATGACTCGATCTCGTTCACTATGCCGAAACACAATGGCTCGTAGTGAACTTTTATTTTCCGGCAGTCTAAACCTGAGGGTGGTCAATAACCAGTCGGGCAATAGCCTTACTACCAAGCAAGAGGATTACATGGTTCACCTTCACGACCAAAGCCAAATGTGGGACCAACTATCGTCAGAGCCTCATCCGCAATTCTGCGTGCAAATACTATTGGCTTGAGTAACTCATTCAATACCTCTTACATCCGACACACATACATAAATTTTAATTAAGAATGAAAAAACTTTCTCTAAAAGGTGCAATTATCGCTTACGATGTTATTCATAAAAAGGCTCGATATACTTACCTGAGGTAACGCATTCACGATAACCGTGATTAATAAATTTATAAAAAATATTTTGTAATTCATTTCTTCGTGTATAACGAACGATAGTAGGAAACTCAACGTAACAGAATAGCTTCACGGCTATTAATTTTTTAAATTAATTTGCTGACTCGTGCTGTTATCTCACTGTCTAATCGATTTGTATTTATCGTAAAAAAGATGTATGTATCTGGAAACAAATTGCTAGGTCACATTACAAATAATTGAAATGATTTATTTTGCTTTCGACATACAATAATTTCATTTAACACTTCTTTTAAATCTAATTACTTATTAAACACGCATTTCATGATTCGTTTATTAAAGAAAACTAAATATTTTAAAATTTTATACGTAGCTAAGTAATTTATTTAAAAACATTATAAAATAAAATGAAATTGGTTTTCAAACTTGGATTTTTACAAAACTTTTTATGATATAGGTCCCTGGTCACAATAAACATTTTGGTTCAATTTGTTTTATATTCATTCACTGTGTTTCTAAGCGAGTATTAGACTGTACTCTACATACCATTAGGTGACCTTGTGGTCATTCCATCATACTAATGTAAAAAAGCCTTAGTTTTCGGTTCACTATTACCCTCTGACCATACTCTTAGTTTAAACTAAAGATGGCACTGTTCCATACAAGACCTTACACTTTTGTTCAAGGATATTCTATTTGTAAACGTTATGGCGGTGTACCTAGATAAATTAAATAAATAAATAGCCAACATATAATCATGAAACTTACATGCCCGGTTATTTGAATATGTATGAAGTAATATATTTTAAAGTACATATATCGGTATATTTTACTGCCAATGATTTTGCTATCGACTTACATTATCAACACTTGAATATTTTATTGTTAAAATATAACAAAATGTATTTGGATTTATGTATAAAGTAGTATACTGCAACTATGTTTTATCTTAAGCTAAAATGTATATTTCTTTCTATTGGTATTATTAATGCAGCGGTAAGTCGGTTATTTAAGTAACAAATTAAAAAGTAGCTGTAAATATTTATCTAAATGTTTTATTATTCACCAGTTTCAAACCAAAGCATATTTATTGACTTTTTTACATGTGAAGAACACATGTTTAGACATCAGAGCTTATTTTTTTATATATATTTAGTAGGTATATTGTAATTGCCACAATTTCACCTGATGTCGTCCAAGATGGCGGACATGCTAAGCCTAGAGGAGAGACTGGCTGACAGATTTTCAACTTGAGGGTGGTAGCTAGCCAGGCGGGTATTAAAAAACCCTTACCACCATGGTATGGTTTCATCACGATGTTTTCCTTCTTTGTCGTGGCGTCCGTACACACTTCAAACTGTGCTATCATGGCTTCAACTTTTATAGGTACTAATTTATAATCGAAATAAGGATGCTGAAATTTTAATTTCACAGCCTCAACAACCAGAAATAAATGATCAATTCGAAACCGCAGTCAGTTCTACTACCGTCGAAAGTATAGAAAGGAATACCATTATTCCAGATGTATCAAGCACTAGTTTGCAACCAGAGTTACGTGAATATGCAGTGCAGCATAGTTTTACTACCAAAATGTACAATGCGTTCGCTATACCGATTATGAAATTTATTTCGTCACCCAAAGTCAATTCTGTATTAAGAAGCATAGGCGTCTGTATCGTAAATGGAGCAATGGAAATCATAACCTATTATTTTCCGGCACCGTTGATACCTCTGATTGCATCTGCCGCAGGAATGGTGATACCATTTGAGCCCATTGTTTTGCTAAAAGAAAAAATGCCGGTGACAAGTTATAGAAGGGCTTTTCGAACAGCAATGGACTCATTTATGGGTACTTTTGATAGATATAAAATGGATGATGACGATCCTTATATGACACGTGCTTTTAATAGGAGGTTAAATTATGACTCAGGAGAAAAAGACAAGAAGAATATACAGGTTTTATTGGAAAAAATAAATAATTGACAATATTAAATACTATGTATTAGTAAAAAAAAACTTCCTAGTTTCAAGTAGATAGTGAATACTACGTAGAAGAATCAGTCCAAATTTTGCATAATGGTAGGGCTTTTTCTAATTTCGGCTAGGCTACCTACCACACTGAAGATGAAAGTCTGCCGCTAAAAACCTATAGGTGTGTTCCGGCTGTTGCACTTGAGAGTCCGTGTCCATCATCGTGGGTCGTATCGTTACTTAACATCAGTTGAGATTGTGGCCATAAACTATAAAAAAGTACTTTTATTAAGGCTTGATTAATCCAATCTTGACAAGTAACCGTTTGCTTTTGTTTTGTAGCCTTAGCTTGGGTAATCAAATAGCAACTCGACTAAACAATTGAGCATCTCTCAGATGTCTTTTTATTATAGTCAGTGACATAAGTTCAGATCAAGATTTATTCACTTCATCGCTCTTCAATATATTTCATAATTATACTACAGGTCTTTAAAAAACAGGAAATAACCGCCTGCTGCCTTCACCCTATCTTAAAAATACTTTGCAAATTATCTATAAATTGATAATCATTGTAATAAAACTTGGCAGTTATAATATAGTTTCTCAGTCGATATAAGAGGACATAGTAATAACACCAAAAAATGGACAAAAGAAGGAAGTTTTAGCAACAGTTCGCACAGGATTGGCTTGCCTTAGAGGTGTTTTGGATATTACTGGTGTAGTAGCCTTTTTCTTTCTTCTAGGTTTGTTTTTAATCGTAGTTTTAGATGCTGTACTATTGGTTCTTGATGTTTCATGTCTCAAAAGATATTTATTGTTTCCTTTCTCAACTTCGCTGTCAGTGATATCAGTTTTTCTCAAACTTATTCTTTTGATATTTAAACCAGACCAGTAATGTCTGAAACCGTTGTCATCTATAAATATTCTTTCCCCTGGACGACGTCTACCTTCTCCTGTCATGATTTTTTTGAAATAATCAGTCACAACGTGTGATGTTACTTTCAGAACATTATATTTTTCATTATTGAATATTACTTCTCCAAGTTTTTGAAAGTCCATATGTTTTGGAAATTGTGATGACGTCGTATGTAACTATAAAATAAATAATTAAATAATCTTTTTCCATTACTCCTAAAGAATCTTCTGTAAGTAAATATCTATACTATTATAAAACGTATATAGGAATGTAGTTATAGGATAGGTGTTTTATAGAAGAATGTAGATACGGGAGGGTAGTTTATAACACCGATTAGTATTAAGTGCGATGCGAGCCCGGCTTGAAGTTCAGTCTAAGCTTGACGCTAGAGGCGTATATTTCATACGTAGCTGGAACATTACCGAGGGGACGTAAGATTTATATTACTCTATTATTGACACTGTTTTGATGGTACTTAGCAGCAAAACACTGAAGATATTCAGCGGCGATATTCTAGAGGGTAAATATCTTACCAGTTGGATCCTACGTAGATAAATCTGAAAAGATTTCCCTTTCCATTACTTTTCTTAATGCTTTACTATTGACTGATACTATTGACATGAACCTATGGTGAGCTTTAGGCACGTAATTAAGTTATATAGCATGATGAAGAAAGAAACCTGGTGTATGTTCTTCTTTTACACTTTCTTGAAATTCAGGATGTTTAATAGATGTTTGTATTAATGTTTAAATTTAGATGTTTTGGTTTATCACTCGCTAAGTAGTTATTGGTCAGTTCCAAGAGCTATATTAAGCCGGAGATTGAGAGAAGATGATGTTTAAACAGATCATCTGTTGTTATCGCTGATTGACCAAATACTGTGATTTAGCTTGAAAATTGTCTGGTATAATTAAACTTAATTATTACTACTTTACCTTCAAAATAATAAAAATAAATGTTACTGTAGGCACTTTCATTACGCAACGAATCAATGCGATATAGTTAGAGAATAATGCGATAACATTTAATGAGAAAATATTAATTAACTCGGTTTTAATTGGTTTTTTATTAGCGATTCCAATATTTGATCAAGGAATTTACGCGCATGACAGTTTTTACTTCAGCTTTAATTTTTTTGTATTAAATCTCTGAATTAAAACTTCAGACTGGTGAAATTTTATCTTTATCTTCTCTCTATATCCTGAATTCTTGCAATCGCTCATAAAGTTACTTGGCCCTTTAAATTTCACTCTGAAGTGATGATAGCTCAGTGGTAGTGTAGACGACTTTGTGTCAAGGGACGTGAATTCGAATCCACCCACCTACAATGAGTTTGAGCTTTTGCTGAAGGAAAACATCGTGAGAAAACCATAACATGGTGATAGTGCATTTTCTGATGCCCACCTGGCTAGCTACCACCCTCAAGTTGAAAATCTGACACCAAATACCAATAGGTGTGTTCCGGCAGTTGAATTTGAGAACCAGTTCCTACAAAGTTTTAGCGGGCCTATCACCTTGGGTCATATCGTGACTTAAGATCAGGTGAGATTATGATCATTACGCTAAGCCTAAACTATAACAAAAAACCGACTGCCGCTTGTACATTCCTTGCTAAAACATTAAACCACTGATAAACAGAGTCGTTTTAAGATACGTTCTCTTACATACCTAAATAGTATTTATATAATATAATATAATGAGCATTGTCATCGGTTCTGATAGACTTCAATCACCAGAACGTAAATCTCATAATTGGTGTTTCAAAATCATTTCTATAAAATATTTGCTTGTTTGGATCATTCCATGCATGTGAGTCATACGATGCTGCTCGATGCTTACATTTTATATTTAATGAGCAATTTCGTATGTCTACAAACTATATGCCCTGTAACTTTTTTAACATGACCATTTTTATATTGACGTGGACACAAAATTCGTTTAAGTAAAAGTCCCCTCGTAATGCGTAAATGCACTGCCATCATACCTTCAAATTATTCTCTACGGAAATCTCGAGCTTTTACAAAATAAATTGATATATGGCGCGCAGAGTTTCGAAGGTTGTTAGGGACAAGTTAAGCACGTCTGAAAATACGCCTGAAACTGCCAGCTCTCGTGATCTATGACAGGGATGTTACGGAGCTTGGACTCCAATTCTGAAAGATAGGGACTTCCGATTGAATTTACACCTCTCACTCCGACTTCGGTTTTTGTACTTTTTAATCGGAGGTTATAACGGAGGTCGTAACACAACAAGTAACTGCGACTAGAATAAGTACGTACAAAACTTAACTTGTAGTTCATGCAATTGCTTGATTTTACAAACGATTGTTCTACAACGTCTTCCCTTAAGTTTTATGGAAGACACGAGTTTTTTTCGTTTGTTACAATTCTTAGTATCTAATATTATTATTATATAATGTACAATTGATTTATTTAACTTATCTGTCTTCTTCTCTACCTCCCATAACTCCGATAAAGTACATTATAAACCTTCAGTTGTATACCCACTTCCGCAACATCCCTTATCTATGATGTGTCCGAATGGATTGATGCCGAAAATGTGTTCGTTGACGATCATTGAGATGAGAAATAAATGTAAATAAAAGAAACAGAAGACTTCTTAACGTTTTCGTAACTATACAACGTCGTAACTATAGGTATGACACGCACTCTTGGCGCCATGCTGCAATTGCATTAATAATGACAAATAAGAGCCAAATTTTTATTTGTATACATTTCTGTTTGCAAAAAATTATGACTACGTTATAACTGGAGAGGGAGCGGAAGGTCTTGTCACATACAACGGGAAAGTTTCAAAAATGGGGAGGGGGCAAAAAATTGTAAAATATGGGTACGTTCCTTTATGGCAACTTCTTAACAGTAATAGACTAATTCTTAGTTTTTTTTTATGTAATAGGTGGCAAACTAGTAAGTGTGTCATCTCATGATAAGTGATCACCGCCTCCCATGGACACCCACAACACCAGGGGAATCGCAGGTGCGTTGCCGGTCTTTATTTTGGAGGGATCCTAGTTAATTTTTGTTAATAATATAATTATGTATGAAATAAAACTCAAACACAAATTTTACTTAAATATATTACAGCAACGTATTTTTACTAAAGCGTAAAAGACAGCCTCCTCTGGACATACCATATTTTTGTATCCGTCCGAATATTTAAAACCCAGAGAAATTCTCAAAATTCTCTTATGTTCAACAAATACATAATTTAATAAAAACCTGATGGCTTAAATAATTATCATTAAAAGAACAGAAAATATTTTAAATACTATAATATCAGAAACATATTTTCTGATCTGGAAACTGTAGAATAGAAGAAAGTGTTGTATAAAAATGAAGAATAGTTATGATTAAAATTGAATTTCTATGTGCCATTTTATATTCGGTGTCACTTTACTTCTTTATTTCCGAGACACGTTCAGAATCGCTATACAATAATAACATTTTGTCGATTCTCAATTCTTTAAAGCAGTTGTATGAAATAATTATTACATTACAAATTGTCATAGTACAATATATACAAAAGTGATTTATTAAAAATACATATGTCACCGGCATTCATACAGAAAGTACGTACCATAAATATCAAATTATTCGATTGTACAAAACGTCCGATGACGAAAGATTTTTAATTCATAATAATAGGTGTTTTAATCTAGTGATTTTTTCTTATGTATTCTCGTGACGAAACAACTAGAAATTCATACATTATAACTCTCTACTGTACAACGTTTCTAACATACAAAAAAATAAACAATTGCTAGTAACAACTAACATTAGTAAATGCGTATGAATTTACATTGAAGTCACTAGGATCTTATAGCCGTTTGACATAATATTGTCCGTTGATATGAAATACTTCACTTGTCAATATAGCTTCTTCTCTTTTACGCATACTCGGTTAGTAAAGGACGCAGTTATAATGCAATCTGATTGCCACAATCGTGAATAGGGAATCGTTAACAATTTTAAAGATTATTCCACATATTTTTCCTATAATTAACTATTTCGCAACAGGATTGTGCCACCAGAAATCGTTAAAAACCTGATTCGATATTGCAAATTCGTATATTGTACCAAATAAATAGTTATAGGCATTTTCGAACTGATATTGTGCGATTTCTGCTATCGCATCTCTCTCGCGATTTATGTAATAAGCGGGCTAGTCAATAAACTATGTATAGAATACATTTTTACACCCAATACTTTTTTGACTCGAGCAACTAACTAATCAGTAAGTTTTAAAACGAAGTAAGAATTACGGACCTAAACGTCTTTGACCTTCACATTTGCAATACGATTTCTAGTTTACCCAGAAAATGTCCTCCGTGAGTTTATAAACGAATTTATTTATTTTTGTATTTCTTTAATTACATACTAATTATTTTTTTAATTACATAATCATTATTTAAAAAAGCTAACAATTACAAGTGTCTCCTTCGTAATAAACCAATTTAATCAAACATGAATTTGATAAGTCATTTATTTCAACGACCTATAATTATTATAAACTAGCTGTGCCCGTGACTTCGTTCGCGTGGAAATAAATATTATTTAATAATTTTAGTACGTTTTGGTAGCTGATGTTAAATAGCCTAAAGTCTTTCTCAATAATTGCTCTATAAAAAACAAGAAAAGTTTTTAAAATATGTCTGGGAGTTCTTAAGATTAGCACGTTCAAACAAACAAACTTTTACCCTTTATAATATTAATATATATGTGCTAAATATGGAGGCACTAGATGTATGTGCGTTATTTCAAACATTTCTAACATATAAAATGGATTTATAAGTTATTTTTGTGTACACTTCTTATAACGTAGCGCTTCGGTGCACATTTTTAAGAATATCTCCAACTTGACTAGTAATCAGGTGGATATGTATGAAAAAATAATTATAAAAATACTTAATAATGAAATGATAATTATACCTAAAAATATTAAAATTACCATATTCTTAATAGAGCAACGCACTGTCGTATTCTCGTGACGTCAGCAAAACATTAAGACTAGATACATTATAAACTAAAATCAGTCATGTCATTAGCTAAAGCATATAGAATCGCGTAACATCTTCTCCATGAAAAGAGCGAAATTCCGAATTTCTTGGAAATGTTTTTTTTTGTACGAAGATAATTTCAATAATAATCCAATTTTTTAACTTCCATAATATTAAATAATATTGCATGTGTTACTATACCCCTTCCAACCATATATATAATTATAAACAGGCAGACAGACAAAAAGAAATGGAATTGTTCATAGACCCTGTTTGTTTTTCAGTAGTGAAGCGACATAGTTTTCAGCTCTGATATTTATCATCAAACATTTATTAAGACCACATATTATGTAAAAATATCCATTGAATGAAATGCACATTTAATATAATTTACTTATTATGTATAAAATTATTAATAAAATAAGCAATGAAAGATATATTTTGCATATACCTAAAATATTAGTAGGTAGAGAATATATGTATAGAAAAACCGTAAAACTGTAGTATAAATAGTTTATTATAATACATATAATACTTATCAGTGTGCTGAATCGATTAACACTTTTTAACACTAATTGAGTAGTATTTGAACTGTCAAAAATAAAATAAATAGTTGGAAGGGGTGTATTACTTGTCGAAGCGATCTAATGTGTGGTGTGGTGTGCAACGCGCACAACGGTACTACGGGCATCCCACCATTGCAACCTATCACGCGGGATGCACGCACCGCGCACGAGACAGAATTCGCAACGTGCTCGCCAAAGAGTATTCAATATATTTTTGAATTTTGTACATCATTAGTATTAATTTCAAAGCCCATATCTCACCTCTTCGGCGCCAACATTACTTGATATCAAATAATATGTTGCCCTTTAATTAACAATAATCGTAAAACCATGGGAAATGTTTATTCCTATTTACAGGTTTCCTGAATAACATTCAACACTTTACAAGTGAAGAAGGAATGAGATAAGCAAATTATCAATGCTATCGGTCAAGTTAAGATTTATTTTTTATAGGTATTTTTATAAATAACCTGTCATATTCAACTTTATTCGTTTCTTACACTGTTTAAATATGTTAATGAATTATTAAGTGATAATTTTTAATTTTATAAACGGTAAATATTAAAATAAATGGTAGGACGACACTACAAACAATATTCAATTTTACTTTAATACCATTGATTGTATCTATAAAATCTGGTGGAAAATTTCCGAACGGAATTTCGCGTCTGTTTAGGAGACATATAAAAACTGTATTAAGCGTTTTCATAGAGACAAATAAATTAAAAAAAATAACATGTTCTTAATTATATTGCAATGATAAAAGAAAATAGATAATATATAAAAAATCGACATCATCGTAAGCGCTGCTAAATAATTATACAACAAACAACGCGAATAATTGTATATTTAATAAATGATCCTTAGTTTAATAAAAGAAGATCTTATATATACATTTCTCAATATTAGTGTTCTAAACATTAAATATTGCAAACGTCCTAATTGTCAAAATTTATATTCAATATACGTAAAGTATGGAAAAATATGCTCTATGTTAATAGCTAATAGTATTAAGTAGTTTCACGGAACTATATCGTACTAAGAAAATAAGGAATATTAATTCTATTTACACAGTTTTTATTATTAAATAGATATATATCGTGCTTTTTCAGTAAAAATATCATAAGCGACAACCGCATATTTTACAGGAGAGTGTTTTTTCATTCGTATTTAAGAAGTATTTTTGATATTTTTATAAAAAAATTACAAATTTTTGTTCGTAATTATCAATTTATCTATTAAAACAGTGGCTTTAACATACTGCTTCTAATTTTCAACGATAATTTTTAGGACTTTAACAATAAAAAAATCCTTTTTATGATATTTGGGCACTTACGTTTTCTCTGAAAAGGTTCGATATACAGAATAACAAAATTGAATACTGATCGAATATTAAACAAAAACACTGGAATAAGAAGACTAATCTATTTATATTGAAATAAATATGTTATAGAAAAATGTGCCTTTACTGACTATACGATAAAGATTATTTTTCTATAAATCTACAATACTATCACATGTTTATTTAGAAACCACAGTGACAGGTTGTTGTTATCTAAACGATAGACCTTTGTCCGGTTTCAAACTACACTAATAATTATATTGTGTAACTTTTTCTTGAGGTTATTCGACACTCGAAGATCGTTTATATTTTGTATGAAATATTATGATTTATTTGTTTGAATATAAAGTAGTATAAGAGCGAAAGATTTGTCTAAACACATAAACATAGCAACATTTGGGTTTGTTTGAATACATTTTGATAGAAAAGTGAACGTGCAATTTATAGGTATTCAATATAAGGATAAAGTTTTGTGTAGCATTTAGTTAAGATTTGCTTGCTTGTTTGCTTGTTTTTACTGGCACACATTTATGTACATAACATTTTATAAAAAAAATTATATGGTGTGTACTAATTTTATACGTCTTCGGTTTAGTACTACATCCTTAAATATCTGTTATTTTAGTTTAAAATAAAGAAAACCCGTGTGTGTTCTTTTGTACTCACGTAACATTTTATACTCCTTTGGCGTAAAAAGTACAAAATAAGTCTAAAAACTAATCAATTGTAAAAAAAAATGAATATTTATGAATATTTTATGTGATTGTTTATTTTCCTGAGGTTTATTTTTCTGTAGACAATGTTTGACAGTTATTTTGGACATCCATTTTGACATCTATCATTTATAACGTTTTTTTTAATGAAGCAAAGGAATACATGATTCATAATCGCTTATTTGTAGAATGCTCGTCAACTTTTATTAGAACTAATAAAATTTAACTTTCGGAGCTTAGTGTCATTCTGTGGTATGTATTTGTATTATATAATATGTATTATGTATCTTGTTTATTTTATTGTGAAAAGCCTTAATAAAGTTTATAGGGAAAATAGGATACATACAATCTCTATCGTTTATGGTTTTACCTAAGTGACATTGGCAAAGTTGTGTGCGCACACATGTGGCCATTTATTAAAAAGAAGAAGAATATGTGATACACAAATAATTGTTCCGAGTTTGGTTGTTACTTTGTGCAAATTAGTTGTGTGTATACAAAGGCAGAAACCAGAATAAAAAAAAACAATTTTGCAAGACATTTATAAACTTCGTATCGTAAAAATTCAATCCCACCATTTTCCTCATAGTCCTCAACAGAAGTGGTAAAACAAGACCAACGTCTAATTTTTCCATCAACAAATATTTACAGTCGCATCTATTAAGAATGTAATTCGTTAAATGAGAACAAACTAATTATTGTTAGTACATTACAGGGTTTTAATTAAATAGTAAAGTGTTCGTGAATTGTAGATAAGTAAGGAAATTAAAATTAATCTCATCTACTATTTGTCATGATGATTTGATGTGTCATGTATTTATGTATGATACTGTGTTTACTTTTAAAGACGCTATTTATTGCTATAGATATATTTTAATCTTATATCTACAAGACTTCTTCTGGTTTTTATTTATACCCGGAAATAAAAATCACCGATTTATTCTATGAAAGAGGATATTGTCAATGATATATTGTGTCAATTTGTTATTACATTATTTTATGTTGCAAATTTACCATAAAACGTACACAATCCTGTAACTGCAACTTTTCAAAACATTATTTATAATTCAATATCAGACTTACGATTACATTCATAAGGTACAGAATTGCTATCGTAAAAAACCTGTGCTTTTAATTCATAAATTATCGAAGCAGATGAGAGTTATTTACATGAGTCTATAGAACGGAAGTTTTTACTCATTATGAATTTTCTATATAAAGTACTGTATTTTTTTCTAGTCTTAGGGATTTGTTTAAGAATTTAGTTTTACGATGTGTGGCAGTTACGACAATAGTCTGTTATTGTGCGCAATAATGTTGAGTATATAGTTACTGCTGAAGTTAGAAATAGTTTATCCTATTACCTAGATAATGAGAAGACTAACTAAATGACTCGGTAAATCAATTAATTACGCCGTATTTTAACTGTGTAAGATAATTTTTTATTTAGCATTTACCGATCAAAGTATTTCTAATTGAGGGGTGTCCACCCATGTTCGCTTCAATCCAAAAAGTCTATTTTTTAACTAAGTACACCAAATCCTTGTTGCTTTCGAGCACTACAATTTGGTGTACTTACTTAAAAAATACCAATTTTTGGACTAAATCGGTTTTGGCTTTACACCCTTCAATTTATCTAACCTAAACAATTGAAACGGTAATAGATTAGCAACGTAATACTGAAAATCAAACAATTTTGCTTTATTTTAAAGGTTCACTTTAATTTGCCATTACTTAGATAAATTAGAAAATAAATTATATTTCCACTTTTACAGTAACTTATACACCAAGTTCAGTGAAAATTGATAATCATGATTTTACTTCTTCTCTATGACTCTTTATTGTGTCATTTGATATTCATGTATTCTCATCTGCCTCGTTCGATATTTAGTGTAAAAAAATTAACATTTATTAGGTATTTTTGTACCGAACTCGTGTAATATATCGCATGCCATTTCTAAATCGTTTCTTGTTATACCCAATGCTCTGACGACTATATCCTTAGGGTAACCTTCGCCTACTAAACGAGCGATGTAATCTAAATTAATATTCTCATATGAAACGTTCTCTCCGTACTTTTTACCGTGCTTGTCGTGGGTGAGGGGATTGATTTTTTTCGCTGAAATAAAGACATGTAGCCATATTATTTCATTTTTTTTTGAAATAAAATTTTGAATCGATCACTGGTAATGTATTTGAACATAACATCGATTGAAATTGTATCTGAATCCTAGTTTTGGGTAAAGAAAAACATCATAATAACACCATACAATACTGGTGTTGTAGTATTTTCCAAAACATTACAAAACAATAGTTATCACTATCAGACTGGAATTTTGTTAAAAGCTTCAAATCCCTTTTAGCTGTTAACGTGCTTAAACCAATATCGCCACTTAACTACATGTTAGATCGTTGTTGAACCCAGTGTAAAAATAGATTCTAACCTATACACGTAATAAAATTGTTTGAACCAAATATTATTTTGAAAATTATAACTAGGGCGAACTTTAAAGGTTTATTTAAAAAAAAAACTGTGTTTGTCACATTGTAAACTACTGGACAGACTTTAGACCTTAGTATTGAAGTCATGGTGGTATTCTAAATAATCCAGATTATTCTGTATTATAAGAACACTAAGCTTCTACTTGCGGCTTCGCACACGGTAATATTAATTTTTGTCAAATCGGTTGTGATGCAATAAAAAGATTCATACAAAGTATATTCCTCTTTTTACTCCACTTCAAATAAGTTTTTGACGAGAAAGAGTAGCTTATCACTGTCTTCAGGGTCCCATCTATATCTATACCAAAATTCATCATAATCGATTCAGTGGTTTAGAGGAGAAAGCGTAACAAACACATAAACAAAAAAATCCACTTTCGCATTTATAAAATTAGTAAGGATTAGTAAGGATAATACAAATAAGAATACATAATAAGGATATTTCTTGAGAAGGCAACTAACCTAGAACAATCGATTCCTTTTTCTCAACACCGACATTTTCGTAGGGTGTATCTTTCGCATCTTCCGAAGGGAATTTTGGCATCGTCGTCGACTTTGTCGGCTGGTCTATACTTCCACTAGAGGATGCCGGCAAAGACCTTTGTCTAGCCGGTGCTCTATTCTCAACCCTATCGAAACTTCTAGAATCGGAACTAGGCAATCTATCGGGTTTCTCAGGCAATCGTTCCAGATTCCTATCAAACTGGTCTTGCCGCGTATCGACAGGCATTTGAGAGGTGACAGTTTGGCCTCTTTCAGACAATGAAATGACTCTATCTGGCCTATTGTCTGGTGGGTTAACGTGTCTAGTGTTGTCGTGTAAGGATGGATGGGGCAAAAGCCTCTCGTGTCTTTCGGTTTTGGGCACGTGTCTATCCGTTGGCCTATCTACAGGGTGTCTGGTGTTATCAGAGAACTGTCGGTCTTGTTTATTTTCAACAAAAGGTGACCGCTCTTGTAAAGAGTGTATACGGCTTTCTTGTGGATTTGGTATCGGTTTTTGTTCGGTGGAATTAGATCGGTCTTCAAACGGTCTATCGGGTGGTGGGGCTGGTAATGGTCTACTGTTCGACTGAGGTGTACAAGCTCTACGGGGTTTTTCGAATGCTCTAGGGTCTGGTGGTACCTGAGGAATAAATTATTTATTTATTACATGAAACTTTAACCCTTGTAGCATAATAATGAAAATTGAAATCATCATTAATATCAATAACTAGTTTATATGCTATATATTATCTAGTACGTTTCAGATGTTGTTATAGTTTATATATTTTATGTCATATTTATTAGTTTTGTTGTAGTCATTACACCCAAAAAACCTAGATTTTTTTTATGGAATGGGGGGAAACTAGCAAGCGTATCACCCGATGGTAAGTGGTCACCGCCGCCTATGGATACTCACAAAAGACCAGAAGAATCGCATGATTTTTAACTTCCATCTTCTCTGGAACATATCCATCCAAACGTTGCCAGAAGGAGCTTACTATTAGCAATATTGCCGCCCTATATACTAATTACATAAGTTTTGAAATGTCTAATAGCATATATGCATATAAGTATACAATAAACTAATAATATAATAAATACAATAAATAAATGGAATAAAAATATTTAATAATACAAAATATTTTACAAATAAATTCAAATAAATTATATATGTCTATCTACCTCATGTCTGGTGTCAATGACACCGGTGATGGTTTCTGTAGAGCCCGTGATGATGGAAGTCAACCGGTGACGAGAATCCGGCTCTGGTTCTAATGATGATCTTCTCCGAGGTTCTACGGAAAGTATTTTTGTTGTGTTTCAGTTTAATATTTAAGCAAAATCATATGACGCGGTCATGTCAATTAAAATTAAATTATTATTTATATTCTATCATATCGATGAGGTCGCAGGAAAATTACTATTTACATAAAAAATATGGTATTTAGTTATGAAATTGTATACTATTACTATTAAGTAAGTGTAAGAAAGTAAAATTTCTTTGGTTATATATAATTATTAATGATTATAGTAATTGTTTTAAATATGATATTACAATTCCCTATAGCAATTAAAGTGATGCGCATATCTACTAGTTTTTGGTATATTCATGATTCACATACATTTGCTCGTGTGTACAAATCCGTAACCGTGACGGAAGAATCATATGCTTTTTTTTATTCATGTCAAATGTTCTTCCAACTTGTTTTTAGAAGTTCCTATTCAATAATTCTACTAGTATTTAGTTTTGCTCGATCATTAATCGAAGTGACTACGGAACTATTGCAATATTGGTAGTGTTTACGGACCTCACGCAGGCGTGAGTTTGATCCCTGAAATGAGCCTAAGAATTTAGAGAAGGTAAACATCACGATGAAACTATAGTATGATGCTACCTATTTTTCTGATGCCCACCTGACTAGCTACTATCCTCAAGTTGAAACACTGCTACCAAATATTTATACAGTTTGTTTCAGAAGTTGCACTTGAGAGCTAGTCCCTTAATTAGGTTTTTAGCGTGTCCACAATCTTGGGTCACATCGTTACTTAACATGGAGTGAAATTGTAGCCATAGCGCTATAAATTTATGAAGAATTAAAAAAGTTAAGGAACATATTATGATACCATATAATGATGATAGAGCATTTTTTTATACATAAGTAGCTACCTCTTTCAACTTGAAAATCTTTTGCTAAATATCTTAAGTTCAGGTACCTTATAGGTTCTAATAGTTGCATTTGATAAAACAACGGGTTATACCGTGTCAATATCTAAGATCATATCGTTATTTAATAAACGTTAAATCTGTATATCGAATACTAAAACAAGTTTGGAAAAATAATAAAACTGTATTTCTTTATATTTAAGGTATGATAGTAAAATTGGCACAATCAAACTTGATGTTAAGCGAATATGTGGCCCTAGATGGTGGATACGCTAAACCCAGTAGAGGGATTGGCTCTCACAAAAATAAGCTCAATGTGTATTTTATATACTTTGAGAAAATTATAGTGTAAGTATAATTAATCGTGGTGTTAAGGCTAAATCTATAAAACATAAGCTTGTTGTTTCTATAACTTACCCTGAATACTAGCACTGGCTATGTCTTGGACGCTCGAAGCCGCCGCTATGGTAGGCTCTGCTGGGGATAGACTCTTCCTAGGCGGTAATGGGGGTGCCCTAAGTTCACCGTAAGCGTTTTCAGCGGGTGCGGGGGTGCGGCGTGAAGCGCGGGGTGAGTGCCGAGGCGAGGCCGCCGGCGACCTAACCGACGGACGCAATCCGTCGATAGTCGACGTGGCCGCATTAAATTCCGCCCAATCCTGAAAATGTTAGTCCCGTTACGGTTTTTTTTATGGTATAGAGGGCAATCGAGCAAGCCTGATGGTAGTGGTAAGCACCCAAAACTCCAGGGGAATCGCAGGTGAATTGCCGGCCTTTATTCGAGGTTCTGGCTCTCAAGTGCAGCTGCCGAAACGCACCTATTGGTATTTGGCGGCAGATTTTCAACTTGAGGGTAGTAGCTAATCAGACGGGCATTAGAAAAAGCCCTATCACCACGCTATGGTTTCCTCACGATGTTTTCCTTTACCGAAAGCTCAAGCTCATTGTAGGTGGTTGTATTCGAAATCACGTCCCTTGACACGGTGTTCCTACACGCTACCACTGATCTATCATCGTTTCAGTTGTGAGCGTAAGTCGCATAGAAAACCTTTTTTTGACAGTGGACTACGCGAGGGGAGGGTAGAACTCATCAGATGAGAATGGCATATACCGGGTATACGCACTACTTCGAATTTTTGTGGGGTGCAGGGAGAGGGGGTATTATAACATTTTCAAGGTAAAGTGTAAACTCTATTAAGCAAATAACTGCATAATACGTCGAAATTACTTATCTTTGGTTGGTTATTTGATAACCAATGACAATACCAGTAACACGATAAAATGCGCAGTAACTTTGGTGTTGTTGATACAGGTTACACTAAAAATTTAACCACTTCAGTAACTCACGACTCGTATAAGGAACTGTATGACATAAGTGTGACCAGAAATATCTTTCGGGAGATTATAAATGCCGCTTGAGGAATGCGCAGTAACTCAATAAGACTTTTGTTTAATTGAAAATATTTCGTACTGACTTAAGAGTAGATGACGATATATGGATGGATCGTGATTGCATAAACGTTGTGAATAGGCGAGATGTCAAAAAACAAGGTTTTATTTAGATCATCTTCTTTGGCTTTTATAGAAGAAGTGAGGAACTCTCGCAGTACGGCGGAGTAAGATCGCATTTTAGTAGGTATATGACTATGATTATCAGCTGAAGAGCCTGGCAAACATTGTAGAGAAAATACGTGACTGTATTTTTTCACAACGAAAACAAAAAAATCTATTAAGGTGAAATAATAGTCCAGGATCTATCATCCTTCTGCTTTTGGTTACTATCAGCCTAATTTTCCATAAGTAGCTTCAATTAGATGAGCCACCCAACTTTTACTGTTACAAATTAAATTGGCTGTCAAATTATATTGAAATGAGTTGAGCAACAGAAAAAAATTTGCTGGTTAGTTATTAGTTTTGATAACCGCATTTTTGGTACATGATGGAAGAAGGGGATTCTTAGATCAAAACATACATTTTTAAGAGAAATTATAACAAAAAAAAAAAAACAGTTCGAAATACAATTTTGAGAATCATCAAATCGCCATGTTTCATCCCTGCTACCCCCGTTAGCTACCACAATCGAAAATGTTTTTAAGAGAAAAAGTTGGGCTTCTCATCAAAATGATGCTACTTACGGCAACTTAGCTTAAAAGTAATGAATAGAAAAAGTCGTCGGTGGATTCTGTACTATAAGGTCAATAAAATCTCCCATCAAAAATTAGCAGAAGTGTAAAATGTCCCTGGTTTCTGGCAACAAGGGGAATTGAAGGGATGCTTTTTTATTTTTAATAGGTACTTTCAAGGTGATTGTCACCCGAGAGTTTTTTTTATAGTTAACATATAGCGTTATGACCACAATCTCACATGGTATTAGAAAGAAAGAAAGAAAATACATTTATTACGAAAATCACACTGACTAAATGATTAACAAAAATAATAATTAAAAGTGAGGATATGGCAAGATGTTGGACACGCCAAGCTTAATGGAGGGTCTGGTCTGGGCACACCTATAGGTATTTGATGGCAGATTTTCTATTTGTAGGTGGCAGCTAGCCAGGCGGGCATTAGAATAGCTCTACTACTATGGTATGGTTTCCTTCACTGAAAGTCAAGCTCATTGTTTGTGGTTCGAATTCATGTCACTTGACGAGGCGTCGGTGCGCACTACCAACTGAGCTATCATCGCCTGACGCCCCTCTAGACTTGGCCTGAGCCCGCATAGTGCGTCTACGCATTATGTTGAGGAAAACCGTAAACTTATAACACCGAGCCAATAAAAAGGGTTAAGGCATCAAACCACTATGTTTTTGCTATATGATAGTCTTAGTATGATTTAATCCTATTTTACTTTAAGAGACTGAACTTGGGAAACAGGGTGGAATCGTGAATAAATATCACTATGCATAGCATGCATATAGATATGCCATGCAACGGAGTATGTACTCACTCAAAACTCGATGAAGCTGGGAAAGCCCTTAAGCCTAACAGCATACAGCCAATTAAAAAAAAAATGCTATGCAAAATAAATCAATATTGTTTAAGAAACAATGTTTTAAACATGGTTATGATTGTTATAAACAATCAAGGGGTGATATTTACATATTATATGTAGTCTTAAATGAAGAGTGAATTTATATCGATTATTGGAACTGTCGTTTTACTGACAACGGTTCCTGTTGATTATAAATAGTAGGTACTTACCAATGATTCTGGCGCAGAACTTCTATTCGAGAGTATGATTTTGATTTTTTTGTATTTTGAAAGTTAGAGGTATACTTAGAGTAGTTAGGGTACTGCTTAGAGTTTAAAAAATGCGATGTATAGTCTATATTGAACTAAAATATATTGCCATTATTTTATACCGTATACGAACTCTATTAATTTGATTAACTAAGTTATGCACAAAGTTCGAAAATTTCATCTTAGAGGGTATTCCAGTATATGTACGCAAGTTGCTTAGCTTATATTTGACCTGAGTTTGCCTTCGCTTGAAATTATAAATGATCAAGTACCTATTTAACGTGTATATTAAATATCAGAATGAGCACATGCGCACGACGAATTTTTGCCCACTTCAATTACGTTTATTGTGATTAACTATTAAAATTTATATTTACCAAAATAACAAACAGCCTATAATACTCAGGAATAATAATATATCTTCCTAACAAAGATAGAAGTTTTAAAATCGGATCAGTAGTACTGGAGATTACTCCATATATCCAAACTCACTAATTTTGCCTCTTTATAATATTAGTATAATGATGACAAGGTAGGGGGGTCTAGAACATAAATACGTTAGCAAGATTTATGTATTTACTTTTCCGATTATTCTGAAAAATTCAATAGATTAGGATATGGTAACTCCATTTGTCTATCTATGCCTGATAGCGAAAATAATGTTCAGGGGTTCCCTTAAATATTTGTAAACGCTTACTAATTCGGTGTTTATATTGTGTTTTATATTATATATTACTTAAGCAAAGGAGGGGATTAACATCATAGTTTACATTTGATGACAAGGGAGGGGAAGGTTCAGAAAGTACTGAAAGTAAGTACGTGATACTGAAATAGCTTCTTGGGGAATGATTTGTTTGACCATAAATTTTCGAATCATATTAAATTGACTGGATTTATGGTACTGCTAGCTAAAACCCAACTAAAGTTCTTTATAAGACATCTTAATTTCAATAGTACTTTAATCAAAAGCAATTTATAAATAATGCAAAAATCTATTTTTTATTTTTTCGGTAACCTAATGTTTTAAAAATACTTTACGAATATGTTACTACAAAGGAAAGCTCTCGTAACACTCAGTCATCACTTGAAAGCCATTAAAATTAAGGACTCCAAAATACCTAAATGTGTTAAAAATGTTATATATATTCAAAAAACAAAAAAAACATACATTACTCCAAGACTGCCAAAAGCGGACCATGCAAAACAAAAAAAAAACAACACGATGCACATGTCACCAAGCGTATATTGTCAACATACAAAAATACACTTACAAAATAAATAAATCTTATGGTCTTCACCCATAACGTTTAATCTATAATTGACATAAAGACCGCTGGAATACATTTCACCTTAAAAATACTTTGAATTACCAGCAATCGCCATGTCAAATAATACAATCTAAGCGTAAGACAAATCGATGTCCGAAATTATCGATAGTTTATAAATAAACAATAATCGTTCTAGGTTATGTTAAAATACATGGGTCGAAGAGATTTTTCTAGGTAAATAGTGTTTATTAAATAAAAAAATGGTTTATTCGCAAATTACTACTAACTTAACTGAATCTAATTTTAGAGTGGTTAAAATAAGTCGAGCGTATGTAATCATTGTAAACTCCGTGGCATTAAGTAATTTATTTTAAACTAACTCACCGATGACCTAGAAACTTGTAATTTAGACCATAACCCAGTAGTGTATGGTAATGCATGAAAATGTGAAAGATAAAGAGAAATGAAAAGGAGAATATTAAAATATGACAGATGAGCAGAATATATCAAAATTTCATTCACATAATCGTAAACAGCACAAAATAATGATCAAATGAAAACTTTTTTATGTACCATGTTTTTATAACAGACAAAGTGTAAAATAAAAGATTGGAAAAGAAAAACATGAGGCACATGCAATACGTAACTATAAACGTACGCTCCATGTTTTCCGTTTCCAATATTTTAATTTATACTTTTTAGTCCGTTACAAAAACATTGTACATTGAAATGTTTTTATTTTTTATATTTTATTATTATTTCAACTTTAACTCTCTGTTTCTAGACAAATTCCATCATCTACACATAAATGTGTCTCCATAATACTTTGTATTAATAAACTTTGAATATAACCGATTGATAAGCGCCTTAAATTAAAATCTCATTACTTATCAATAATTCCGGACACGATTTGTTTTAAGTTATTAGTAATTATAAATAAATTAATACTACTTAACGAATTGTTTGTTTTAAAATAACAAAAAAAAAACAGAACTCACTGATAATAGTATAATAACTGCATTTATATCACTAATAACACCCGGCATAATAATGAGAAAATTACTAGTATGTTGTAGTGGCATATTATAATGTATTAGCTTACCCCCTGTCCTTAGTCATTAGACGTCCTGTCTTAACAATGAATATTGAATTATAATTGGTATAATTTATAAAACTATAAAACTATATAGTGCAATTACTGTTGTAAAATCTAAGACAACTGACAGTTATGTAAAATTAATATTGTCGTTAAGATTTTATAAAATTTCAAATGTTCCGCTCAACTTCCTTATTTTTTTCTTTCATAAGAACTTTCTCCAGACAAAAAAAAAATGTGCGAAAATATTCCATCTATTCACGCGTAATGCGATGACCAAGGGAAATGGAGATTCATTTTTGTATATATAGATTACTTATTTCATTAATTCTAATATAAAGTCTATAATGGTATAAGGCATTTCATACTTATATTTGCATTTAATATGCATACATTTGTATTGCATTATATTATATTTGCATCACTTATAATTGAAGAAAAACTGAAGCATATGCTTTTTGTGTATGCATTTTTCGACTACAATTCATTATTTTTAAGTCAATTTCTATAAATGCTAAACATTTCATTATTTGACCATACAATGGTATAGTCATAATATGTATATGACATATAGCGCTATTTTAATATTAAAACAATCACTTATTTAACAAGCAATCAATGATATTTTAAGCAAAATTATCTTCCGTTTACAAAGGTTTTAATAAAGATCGTACGTATCGGGAAACTCACTGTTGTCATTAAATTATTAGCTTCAGTATACGCATACATTAGCTACGATATATCATTCTAATGTTTTGAAACTTCCTAAACCGAAAAAAATATGACTAACAGCGAACCAAAATCATGAAATATATTTACCTCAAATATTGAATAAAATTTAAATACTAAACTAACTTAAACGCACCTGAATAATCAATCACCTAAATAACAAAATAGCGCCAATGTTCTGAATATATCTCATTTATATTTTGACAATCTTATGTACGTCTGTTGGTGATCGTGTAACTTGTAAACGAGTTGACTGTAAAAGTTAAATTCATTTAACATATTTATTTTATTAACACGATGGGTCATAGCTATTCTATCAATTCATTAAAGCGACATCTATGTCCTAAGACAATTACATATTACATGTTTTTGTAAAATATTAATGATTTTTAAAACACATAAGTAGACGGTAAGCCAAACTTTAAGCACGAGATAAAATTCAATTACTTTAGTCGACACTGGCAAGTAAAAATGTATTATGTATTTTATGGTGGCACCTGCATAATGTATATAAATAACTAACTGAATAATTCACCTTTTAAATGATATAATTATACAAAATAACGATTTGAATCTTGTGATGAGACGGTGTTGTTAATGCAAGTGTTTCAGAGTACAACAACCACGAGTTATTTATGTTATTTTTATCACTTATAATTTTGCAAATATGTACCTACTTTAAGTTAATTATTCTGCACTACATTTTGCTAATTTAATACACAATTCGTTAAAAAATAACTATGTCATGTTAGTCTGTTTTTCATTATTTACTTATTTCGCGAATTATTTTATTGGCACTACTTATAATGACAGATATTATTCTAACTATAATACTGCTGGTTAGCTGGAATATAATGCCTTACTGCATTAATTTCGTCAGTGTACATATTAAAAGTGATATAAGATACTAATTTACATTGTCTGTTAGAGAAAAATAGACTTTTTCTTACAAAACAATGTTCAAAAATCATAATCGTTATTGTATTAGACCATAGGTTCAAGGCAGAATACTTATAAAACTTCGTTACAGTTCTAGAATATACCTTGAAATCTTATCATATGACACTTTTTAAGCCCAAATATCTCAGTTTATTGAAATAAATGCATGCTGTCGGGTAAGTTGAAAATCTTCCATCAAATACCTACAGATGTGTTCCGGCAGTTGAGAGTCAGTCCCTCTACAGGTTTAGTGTATCAACAATCTTGGGCCACATCGTCACTTAACATCAGGTGAGATTGTGGCCGTAACGCTGAACTTATAAACTATAAAAAAATACACATATTTAAATCTCGGAATAACATAGATTTAAAGACAGAGCACGCTCAGTATCAAAACCATTAGCAAATACAGAATTAAAATCAAAAACGTTTCCTCGTTATAATTTAAAGCGCCACCTATGACTTAAGGTAATTAAATAATAATCGAAATAACACTATATCAAAACGTTATCTAATATTAATTCCTATATTTTACGTAACTTCTTAGATATTTTAAATATGACTTAAAGTAAGGTTTATTCGAAAGGGAAACGGAGATCAGGTTTAAATCGTCAATTAGGTAAGATTTGTATGACATCGTATATACGACATTTCTACAATTTTACTGCTAAATAATAAAGGCAAATGACTGTCTAAATTCAAATTTAATACCAACTAAGCACCCAGTGAAAATTTCACAATTGTTTTAATGCGACAAAATAAACGCTCTAACTAAACTAAGAGCCTAGCCAACTTGTCTTTTTCTACCTTCGTTATATTAGAGAGAAAAAAAAAAACTATATTCTAAGAACTAAACCGAAACACATGTCAACAGTAAGTACTGTGATCAGAGAGAGTTATGACATACTAGCAGCGCCTGCAACTTCGTTCGCGTGGAATTAAAATTATTTTCAATCATTTTTATAACTTTCTTCCATACACCTGTACTCCTATCGGTGGTAGCGTGATTTTAAATAGGTTAAAGCCTTACGTAATGGTTACTCTATCAAATACATTTTTTTTAATATAAAATCCGACTGCTAGTTCCTAAGATTAGCGCGTCCAAAAACACAACGTTTCCGCTTTATAATATTAATATAAGATATAATAATAACCATGAATATTGTATTTCGAATGTATGTGAATTTTAAAGTTTTTACCGCACTCTGATCACGGGGTCTAGTGTTTAGATTGTCATTCCATATTTATTGTTATGGTAACGATTGTAGAATAAGACAAGTTGTCTAGGGGGCTTGGTAAGTTATAAAATAGAGAGCGCGATATGACTTTGTCGCGGCGGCTCGTCATACATATAAAGGGGCATAATGTGAGAGCGCTACGCACGTGCAAACACTAAGCATGCGGTGATTTCCGTCGGCGTCTCTGTAAAACAAACAATGAAGGGTTTTAAAGAAGGCCGACATGCATGATAGGGTTGTCATAATCTGCGCCTTTTTTTTAATATCAATTTCATACAATACATTAAAGAGGTTATTTATGAAAAACAACGTGTGAATGTAATATCAAAGATACCGCATACTTTTAAACATATGTAAATTTGTAAACAAAAATAATATAATTATTTTTTATATCATTTACTAGTTATTAATTCGCCCTTTCATGCATTTGCGTCGACTTCATACGCATTCTGCTACTGAATATTTTAAAATTCATTTTCAATATTAAATATATAACGCCGCCCCATGTAACTACATAATTTTTAAACTAAATGTTTTTTTAATGAAATATCTTTTAGTACCAGATAATAAATCAAAAATCCTTATAGTTTCCTCGTATAGATTATGGATGGCACCTACTTCCATGATATAATTGCAGTTATTCATAAAATTATTAGTACACTTTCAACACAACCAATAGCCATGGACCTAGAAAAAATATTACTATTAACAACTAACGAATATTAAGCAAATAAACTTATAAATAAATATTACAAATATTTTATTGCAAATTACATTCGATTACACAAGTGTCGATACTTTTTATAGTATTTATCGATTACTTATATACCACTATAATTGGTTAAGTCATAAATAAAAACACGATTCAATGCACAGATATATGACAACCATTTGAGGAACAAACAAAATGAAATACAAGCTTTTAATAACTAACAACATCTTTTAACAAGCATTTTGTTGAGATTATTAAATTATCCATATCGATATTTTCAATTTTCTCGATTTGTGCTAATCAAATATTTAGTCCAAAAGAATACTTACGAGTAACTAAATCAATAGTATCAAAATTGCATCTTTAAACAAACACAATTCGATAATAGTCGAAAATATTGATAAGGTAAAATTCGAAATTCTTGATCCTTGATCATACTTTCTTGATCCTTGATCATAATTAAGACCATTAAGATATATTTGTTTTTACTCAGCTTGTTGAAAGGTTAATTAGCGGTACAAACAAAACAAAACATGCTAACAAACATGCTGCGTAGCATGAAAATCCAAGAGAACTAAATAGAATGAGATGACTTCATTAGAATAATTGTAGACAAATCATTACGAAATTCGATCATATACAAAACAATGAAAAAGCTGTGTCTAAATATAAGTCTATTTAACAACTTTTCAAATAATCTGACTTTTATTTGGTGGTTAGATTATTTTATTAATACATAATAAAAAAATAAACAAAAAACAAAACCGACTTTAGAGATACTAAGTAAAACAGGCCTTAAAAGAGGTTCCGCTGTGTTTTTACAGTCCAAATCAGTACAAAATGTTCTAAACTCACAATTAGGCGCTTAAACCTTGATGGTTATAAACCTACCAATACCTCATTCATAATACGTTTCATATTCAATTTTTAGGAGTTCATCTAGGTATTTTCGAAATCAAAGGCTCAATACTAATACAATTCCTGACGATTACTTCCAATAAGCTAAAGATTATTTTAGAAATTGTCATGTAAATGTCAATGTTATGATATGACATTATAAAAAAAAATCAAGAAGAATAACCGCGCTTTTAAATTTAAGCCGGTTTAAAAGTAAAAAAAAAAAAACTTGTTACTTTTTCAATAAGAAATCTCGCGAGAATAGAATCAGTCCTGCTTTTTGTATATTATTTGAAGCGGAATGCCGTCTTTTTAGAATAATTTAGCATCAAATGTTTGATATAGGCGTTTACCTCTGCGTCGTCGATGTCGTCGGTGAGTCCGTTGAACGTGGTGTGTCTCGTCGACCATCCATTTGAGTTGTTTATAGTTACATCCACACCTGGAAAATGTTAACCGGTTCTTTGTATTTCATTTACATGATATTCCAAGATGGTTAATGGAAAAAAAACGTGTAATGCTAAAGCTTGTTGTATGGTATATAAATAATTAATTCAATTCGAAAACAATGGACCCCTGTCTAATATGGCACTGTCTTATCCGACATATCTATCATTACTGAACAGTTTATAACTTGTACGCGCCAGCACTAATCTCGTCGACACGTAGGTATTGTTTTGATACAGATAGCTCAGTTCGAATTTGACTAGATGTGTGTCGTTTATTTTACTAAATCCGACTACATAATGAAGTATGATTTATACTTCAGAGTATGACATATAGAATTTTATCATTGCTGTAATTTGTCGGATTACAAGGTACTCTTCTATATATAAAAACAAAACCGGCCTATACGGAGTCTCAGGCAGTACTCTATAATCCAATAAATTCGATAGTTCGGCACTGCCCTGCAAAACGTTTGTCGGATTACCTGGATTATACTGTATAGGTTTCGAACATCCATACATTGACAACTGTTTGTTTCACAAATATTCGTCGTTGATTGGAAAAGAAAACTGCTACCTCCAAGTTTTTGCTGGCACTACGATGTGTGTTTTACAGTTTGTATGATAGCAATTTAGTTATTTTTTCTTATTAATAAATTACAAATCTTAATGAGGAATAAGATTTTTAAGAGGTAACAAAAATACTATTGTAGTCTACAAGTAAAAGAATAGGGTTTTGCAGGATAACCCTCTTTATCTTCTTCATTCACAAAAACGATCACAGATGAAATAAAGTTTTCAGTTTGGGCGGTCTTAAAAAACCTTTAGCTATGACAAAATTCGATAAAAAATAAACTCAATATTCGATAACATAGATAATAATATCGTAAGCGATAATTGCACTTTTTACAGGGAAGTTTTTTTTTCATTGCTAATTAAAACTACATATGTTATCATACGTATTATATATTAAAAAAAATACGTCTTGTTGTTCATAATTAAGCACTTATTTATTAAAATAGTGGCTATTCTGCTTCTAATTTACAAATATAATTTGTAGGAGTTAAAAAAAAAGATTTTTAAGTTTTTAAACGCCTCCAAAGTTGTTTTCTGAAAAGGCTCGATATCTAGTTTTGATTAATTCTAAGTTTATGTTGACGAAGTAAAGTTATATAGATATTATCAGTTATTACCCCCGGCTTTGCTTACGTTAATATTGATTTTGTCAATTAAGCGATAAATGGCTTATACATAGAAAAGATAAATGTATAGTGCCGCCGGCTTTTTTGTAGGACTATTTAAGATAAACATTTCCATTATTCATTATATACGTGTAACTCTAACGGTTTTTGCAGCTCAAGCCAGAATGGCTCGCAGATGGCAGAATTTTTTCCTACTTACTTGTGACACTTATCGTTACGTTTTGGACAATTTACATAATATATTTATAAATTGTAGCCTATGTGTTATTCTGACGCATAAGCTATATTATTCTTAAGGTTTCATTAAAATCCATTCAGTAGTTATTGCTTGAAACAGTAACAAACATCCATACATACAAACTTTAGCGTTTATAATAATAAGTAATATTACTAACTTGATCCGTTACAACCGGACGAGCCGGACGAACCAGACGAGTTCGATGAAACCGCTTTCACTGCGGTCTTGTTGTTTCTGTAACCAAGTAAATTAACAATTAATTTATTACATGTCTTTAGAATCGACGATTGTATTCTATAGATAAATAATATGTAGATTGACTGTTATAAAAAATATAAAGACAGGTTGTCCTATACATAGTATAGTAGATATCAACGGGGAAGAGTCCATACAAGCCGATTCTCCGCCGGCTTCTCTTTAGGAATTGCCATTTAACGTAAGTACTACTGCCATACCTAGGCCAAAGGTCATTAAGTATTTTCGATTGTTATGCATTCTACATAGTGTTTAAAATCAATTATATGTAATTCGAAGTTATAAGTCGTAAATTTACGACTTATAGCATAGTATCCCGTCTCTTTCATTTCCTTAGAAAGAAAACAAAGTTTGTCTCGCTCTCACCTTAATGAACCACCAATTTAATCAGGCCCAGTGGCGAATACGAATTTGCAAGATAACGACAGCTCTAAATTAAAAATTCTGTTTATAGTACTTTAACAGGTACTTTCTTTCTTTCTTTCCTTTTTCATAGATTGTATTTTAAAATTGTGATACATTATTTTACGTGAAGCCTACATGCTTGCTAGATTTTGAAGTTTTGTGATTGTTTTATTATGATATAAAATGGAGTCAGTGATAAATAACTACTAAGTGTAAGATAACGGCGATTTTGTTAAAATTCAGTAAGTTAACATAAGAAATGACAATAATTCACATAGAATGTAATAGTTTTACGGATTTATTTATGAAAATAAAAAGCATGTAATCCTTTTAAGTCGTGCTTATATGCCAATCTATATAGAGGCGGGACGGATTTGTTAAACATATATGTCTTTATAGTAAAAATAACTTCGTTGACTGGCAGTCGTATACTGATTTTCTTTTCGTCTTATTAAGTTCATAGTTTTTTAATTGCCATAAAAACATCGGTGATGGTGTTGAAGAGCTGATATTCTGTTAGGTAAGATTTTATTTTGCTTGGAATTCCCTTTTTCAGACTTCCGCCCTTCGCCACTGGTAGTGATAAACATTCATTTTTATTTTATAAAGTTATAATTAGACCTATTGCCTGGTCTCAGTTCGTCATTGTTTTCTGGAACAGTATATATATTTTCGAGGTGGAACTTTTTATGGGAGTACTTTAAGACTCTGATCGGCAACCTTTGTGTGTGACGCTCATTCTCTTAAAGTCGGTTCGAATTGACTAAGGGAGCGAGAGAGATGAAAAAAATGAAAAATGAAAAATATCTTTATTTAACATAAATTATAAACACAATGCATACAAATTATCTGTTGATCCCCGCACTAGGAAATAAATCCTGTATCGCGGGTATATTTTACTCCGATCGTGTGGTCTTAAGGGCACACCGTTGTATTATTTATAAAAGTCAATCTACATATATTTTTTTAAACTATTATCGACTCATACGAAACAATGACCTGTAAGCGTTTGCTTTTATAATTAATTTTATCAATTATATGTAATAATAAATTACTTGGAATCGTTTGTAGTGTTTGGCGGTCTAGGTGGTACGAACGCGTCGACTACCACCTGTTCGGTGCCTTTGATCTCGGCTCGACAGAACGGGCACCCTTGACCCTCAGAGTCCTGAAAATAAGCATACTTTTAAGCATTTATATATATATATATTGAAGTAAATGTTGTGATCATGCAATAATCGCATTTCGTAGCAATACTAGTGCGGGTGTACAACATAGGGTATGCGAACTATCATGTCGTCGTAAACGTTTCTGGTTAGCGCTAACACGATTAGCGGTACAACTAATTGAGAACGATTATTATTGACAATACTGTGAACTGTGTAAACACGGTCAATTATTGAGAATGAAAGATTACTAGGAACCTAAAGAATCCATAGGTCGCTGCTTCAAGCCGATAATCAGCTTGCAAGCTACGCACTGCACATAATCAGTGCAGGTAGCCTACCTCCCATATTTTAACTAATCGCGGTTTTATAACTATGTTGATTATATCAAAAACTCTGGTTGTCGTTTCGATACATATTATTAATTATAATCAAATATTTTCCAAAACTTAAAGGACATCGCATGACACAATTAAAAGTTTCTTACAAAGTTTACCTTCTCTTTACGACACTTCCTTTTAGTTTTCTGCTAGAAAAAGTAGCCTACAACAGTCTTTAGGATCCCATCTTCCTATCTATATCTATACCAAAATTCGTTATAATCGATTTAGCAGCGTAAGCGTGAAAGCGTTACAAACAAATAAACTCATTTTCGTATTTATAATATTAATAGCTACGATTAGGATTACAGTACTGTTAGAATATAATAAATCTTAAGATATTTTTTGTATAAAATTCGAATGTGCGTTTGTTCATAACTGTCTTCCTGCTAAACGGCTTGTACTTTGTTAGCCATAATCAGGTAGGGTAGGTAGCCTTGTCAGGTAGGGTTCTTAGGATTTTCAGATTTCTAACCCGTCTAAAGATTTTTAAACTTTTTCCTACTAGGCCCACTAAGTTATTTTCATAATTTGCTTTATAATAAAGAAAACTTGTTTTAGCAAATTCTTTTCTAACCTTACTCACTAAAATAATCCTTTTTTTTATACAAATAAGATGACAGAAACATCGCACACGTTTTAATATAATAAATATTTAGGTCGTAGTAAACACAAACAAAAGCAGCATATATGAATGCACGTGAAATTTTAATGAATAGTAAACCTTGAATGATCTTTCATAGTTAATCAAGTTTTTGGCCTATCAATATATTAATTTCGCTGGTGTTAGTAAGTTATGATAAGTGTTGTAATATGTATTATGTGAGTGCAATAATGACTGTTGTCTGAACAGCGTCTTATTAATATTTACACAATAAGTGAATAGTTATCGTAGAATTCGTTCGCGTGGAACTAAGAATAGTTTAATCGTTTTTGCCCGTTTTATTGGTTTTTTCAATACAGCTTTGCTCCCATTGGTGGTAGCATGCTGTTAAATAGCCTAAATGATTACTCTAAAAAATATATACAAAAAATTGAAATCCTACTGGTAGTTAAATTAGCTCGTTGAAACAACACAAATTTTCCGTTTTATAATATTAATATAGATAACTAAAGTAAGTTGCAACTATAACTAAATGAATACACAACAGTCTGTATAATTTTATTTAACAGTAGCTCTTAAGCACAACCCACAACACCAGAGGAATCACAGATGCACTTCCGGCCTGTATGGGAGGGCTTGGCTCTCCAGTGCAACTGCCGAGTAATCGGCGGCAGATTTACAACTTGAGAGCGGTAGCTAGCCATGCGACCATTAGAAAATATTCCTACCACCGCCTTTTTTTCTCTATTAAAGCATTCACTTAGCTAGTTTTCGTAATGTAACTCACAATTTGCCAAGCGGTGAGACACGGCGTGCATAACAGATGTCCGCAAGGTTCTATCCTGATGTCCTTATCGTTTTCAGCGCATATCTTGCACAGTTGAAACGTACTTCCTGTTAATAGATAAATACAATAACATCAAGAAATAGCACACCGACTGGAAATGTAGATTAGAATCTATTGAATTTGGTTCTTTTCTAATAAGGCATCTGTCTATGTCATCAATTAATCGACACTAATATGCAAAGAAATTCAGAACAATTTTTTTTTGTATAGTTAAGATTTAGCGTTAACACGTACTGTAGAAATATACGAGGAAGCAAAAATAATGAGTATAAAACAAACGTAAATTCTTATACGTAAAATATTAATTAAAGTATTCCATTCGAATTTGAAGTTTAAAACAAAACAACAAACACAAAAAATTAATTAAAGACGTGCTGGTTACTTAGTGACCCGCCCACCAAGACAAACTATGGTAAAAGAAATTTGGAGTTTGAGAGTGTTCAAGTTTACAACAAATTACCATCAAAAATAAAAGAAGAAAAAAGTTATGCCCGATTCTAAAACCTACTTAAAATTTATACAATTTATAAATATGTACAAATAATTAAATAACTAATAATATAAAAAAAACTAAATATATATAATAATATTATATTCATATAATAAATAAATTAAAAATATACATTAGAAGTTTTCCAATTTAAACGCAAACCAATAAATCTAACACCTAAAATAATAACTCAAAATTTTATAAAAATGAAAAAGATGTTGATAGGACGCCATGCCATCACTGCCTCATCTAGTTAAAATTAAAAGTAATTCATACAATTCAGTTTATGCATTTTATTTGTTCACCCACATCATTGTTTTATAATCTAGTTACGTACCTTTGTGCGCTCTAAATATTAATTATAATTTTAAGCATTTGTTTCTCATTAAGTGAATTATGTAGTTCTTCATAATAAATAAAGTTATTCCTTAACCTCAATGTCATCTGATGTTAAGTAACGATGTGGCCCAAGATGGTGGACATGCTAAGCCTACCGGAGGAGCCGAGTCTCAAGTGCATCTACAGGTATTTGCCGGCAGATTTTCAACTTGAATATGCTAGCTAGCCAGGTGACAATTAGAAGAAGCCCTACCAACATGCTGTGGTTTCATCATGATGTTTTTCTTCACCGAAAACTCAAGCTCATTGCAGGGATTCGAACTCACGTCCTTTAATGCGGCGTCAGTACACTCTAGAACTGAGCTAGCATCACTTCAAATTCATCATATCTTCATCATTTTAGTAAGTCTTAATGTACGGCATAGTTAATAATGGTTTCATTTAAAATATTTACATGGGTTATAAGTTTTTTAATATCCTCAGTATAAATATACGCTAAAGGTATTTATATATAAGATAAAGACACGTGGAAATATACTCTTAAAAATAATACTACATATTAATACGTGAAGCAAAAACTTTGCACCCCTTTTAACGAAAATTGCGCGGACGGAGAAGTATGACATTTCGCAGTTATAGTTTATATAGAGAAGGAGCGCATAATGCTAATATTTTATGAAACCTATCCATAAAAAATAGATTTATTTAATAAAATAAACATTACCCACACTACTATGTATTTGACATACACACATATATATACTCTTTTGTTTATTGTTAAAGTCTGTGGTCAAATTTAGAATAGATTACAGATTAATATTGTTTGTCATAACTGAATGTCAAACATAACCATAATAAATTCATTTATTACAATATAATCTGTGATTATAGAAGTATATACTCTTTGATAAGAAAACCTTAATACTTTTCAAACTTATAATTTAAATTAATTGTGTTTGTAATTGTTACGACCAGTGGGCGACCACTATTATTGTTAAAATTATATCGTTATACACATACCCATTTCGCAATATAGTTCGTACTGCTCCTGTGTTACGGTGATGTGATCTTCAGCTGGAGATATGATCGCACTACTGAGGTCTGGGTTCACGTCCCTACCGTCTGGATACAGGTAACTGCAGAAGTACATTAATTTAGTTTTATTTACTAAAAATAAATAATGTATTTACTTACGTTAGCACTTAACAGTTTATAATTTTATGCTATGAATATGAAGTATTTAAAAATGTATTAACTCTGAAATAATTCGTGATTTATTTGTTATTTGAAAATTATTTTGGTATCGAAAGTAAAAATGTAATTATTTGTAAATTAAAACCTTTCGTGTTTTTATAACTATCGTTATTCCGAGTTATATTACATACATATGGTTATATAAAGTATATTAATTAATCAATATAGAGGATACGAAGGCAAGTATCAATTGATTATCATTTATATAAATATGTATTATATAAATAAATTGAATCGACATAATAATTACTATCTATTAGTACAAAGGTCCTTGTCGTACGGATGGAGGCTAGACAAATCTAAATTTAACATTTTACCGTCACGATAGACCATGTATGACGAACATAAATTAATAGAAGCGAAAAGCACTTACAATCCTTCTCGATATCCGTCGAGCAAAGCTTGAACGAGACTCTTGTTCTGTGGTATCGTCTGCAATATTTCTCCGTCTACCGTCACGTAGCCAATTGCCCATTGTCCTAGCCTCGTACACGATAACCTTTAAAATATAACTTGACTATAATGCGATATTATAAATACGAAAGTGTATTTGTATGCTATGTTTTTCACTCCTAAACTACTAAATCGATATATTTTTAATTTTGTTCTTTTTTTTTATAGTTTTGGTGTAACGTATAGCCACATTTTATCTGATATTAAGTGAAGAAGTGGTCCAACGTGGATGCGATAATCCTGGACGAGGGACTGGTTCTCAATTGCAACTGCCAGAAGACACCTATAGCTAGGTATCGGACAATAGACTTTTAACTTGCGAGTGGAAACTAGTCAGGCGGGTATTATAAAAACCCCTATGGTGTCATCATGATATTTTCATTTACCGAAAGCTCAAGCTCATTGTAGGTGGTTGGATTCGAACTCACGTTCCTTGATGCGAAGTCGTACACTATCACTGAGCTATCAACTCTCCAAAAATGTTGAGTTATATGGAAACCTGAAGACGGTGATAGACTATTTTTTCTCGCAAGAAACCTATAGGGGGTAAAATGAAGAATATACTTTGCATGAAACTTTTGACTGTGTCATCAGACTCCTCAAAACTTAGACTGTGATTCTTTATAATACTTATCATTACTAATATCATAAATGCGAAAGTGAGTTTGTGTGTCTGTTTGTTTGTTACGCTTTCACGTCTAAAATGTTAAATAGGTTATGATGAATTTTCATACAAATATAGATGGGACCATGAAGACAATGATAGGCTATTTTTTCTAGCGAAAAATTTATAGAAAATGAGCTTAGAAGAGGGGTAAGCTTTGTATGAAAGTATTTATTTTGTTATCCAATTTGCGTCAAACTTATAGAAAATATCTATAATCATGAATGAAACTTTGAATATTTTGTTTTTAGTCAAACTACTCTTAAAATGTGTGGACTGGAGTTGTATATATAATATAGATAAATCGTATTTATATATGTAACATTTAGCAAACAGATAGTTGATAGATAGTTAACGTTAACTAAAAAAGGGCTTATAAATTCACGTTTACGTGCATTGACTAACATCCTGAATCCAATAAGTTATTTTTTCAAGAATTGGTTGACAAAATCTATATTAACGCAAGCGAAGCGTCAGGTAAAAGCTAGTAACATAATAAATCGCATAGCAATAAGAGCTAGTAGGTGAATAGAGTATGCAAACATGTTGGGCAAACAAATGCACATATTTCTTAGAATCCCATTGTACGTACGAAATATTTATGACTCCGTATCTACTGTTTTTTAGCGAAATTAATGTTTATTGGTTTCAAAACAGCGGCGTACTGGTTTGCTATGATGAGAGACCGTTAAACAAACAAAACTTTACGCTTTATAGTATTAATATAGATTTTTGTAACCATACCTACGTCTACGTTTTAATGAAGTTTTCTTTAAGTAAATATTCGTTCAAGAAGAAACTAAAAGAATAAATATATCACAGAACAACAAGTAGTAAGTAATCATTACGAACAAAACTGCAAACAAGAAGAAATTATCAAATCAAGATAACATCTAGTAATAATAAGAAAATGTGTATATTACAGCAATAAAGAATTAACTTACAACCAATTCAACTATTTATTTGCATTCTTTACTGTATATTTATATTATAAAAATTGCATGCCTTATACGGCGAACCAGATGATTTTGCTGTGAAACTGCCTCAACCGCGACCGGTTTCCATTTATTCATATGATAAATGATAATATGATAATATGAGTAAATGTATTACAAAAAAATAATTCAGGTTTACACCGTTTTCTTCATTATTTAGGGAATTTTAATTGAAATTTACTAGACTTATATGTTATTGATAGTAGCACATCGTATCGTTTTTAGAAAGGAGACAGTACTTCCGAAGATTACCTAAAAACAAATGGTCAATCCATACAATTGAAAAGGTCTGTGTATACCTGAATACATAACTGCCAGCCTTGTGTATGTATTTCTGTAGCCTCGCTTTGACTTCATCGTACGTGAGGAAGGCGACGTAGCCCGGATGCGTGACAGCCAACAGTTGCCAGTTACGAAGCAGCGTACTCCACGGTTGAAATAACCTGTAAACGAATTTAACTTTTATTTTTATACAACTACTAGACAATCTATTTAGTAAATATGCACGTTACAGTAGCAATAGTCGAGATCGGAGTAATTAATTTTGAAGCAATGATAGCGCAGTGGTAGCGGCAATGGACATGAGTTCCAACCCTTGAAATGAGCTTCGGCTTTCGGTCAAGGTAGAACGTGATAAAAATATAGCATGGTGGTAATGCTAGTTCTAATGCTCACCCGCTTGTTAAAAACCTGCCGCCAAATACTTTTTTTATACTTAATGTTTAACGTTATGGCCACAATCTCAACTGATGTTAAGAGATTATGTGGTCCAAGATGGTGGGCACGCTAAGCCTAGTGGAAGGACTGGCTCTCAAGTATAATTACCGGAACATACCTATAAGTATTTGGCAGCAGATTTTCAACTTGAGGGTAGTAGCTAGCCAGGCGGGCCTTAGAAAAAGCCCACCACCATGCTATGATTTCCTCGCGATGATATTCTTCATCGAAAGCTTAAGCTCATTGTAGGTGGATTTGAACTCGTGTCCCATAGTACAGCGTCCTTACAGGTCCTATAGGTGTGTTCCGGCAATTGCACTTGCGAGTCAATCCCCTTTACATACACTGCAATAGCAGAAATCGCTAACTATTTGATTCTAAACGGTAATTTTAATAACTTATTATGTATCAGCCTTAGTGTACGTATTTTGTTAATTTACTGCCGACTATATGTGACTTTCGCTTTGCTTTTGTTAAATGCGTAATTAGCGCGAGGATCACAAATGAAAGTTGTCTAAAAGGTGTGTATAATGATGTCAGAACTGATAAAGCAGAGTGGACGATACAAAACTTATTATACCGACCTTAAGTTTGTTATATAACGGTAGGAAAGAGCAAAATAATATTAATATAGATTACCTCGTGAACACATCAAATTCGAAATTTGAAATGAAATCGTTGCAAGTGAGATCTATTGTCGTCTTCAAAGCCATCGTCTCCAGACCTGTCGATATGGGGTGCACGTTGTTTAGCTCTTCCCTGAAGATCTTCCACGGTACCAGAGTACTGTAAATAAAACAATATTATAACAATTATTAAGTTTTTCTGGTGGAAACTGCAATGGTAAAAAACAGACTCCTAGTTTTCCTAGTTCAAAAATTTAATAAAAGTTAAGTTATATAATTAACAGCGATTTTCTAAATGTAAGGAATGAATGGTAGAATACTTTATTGCACTTTAAGTATGTACGCTGTCGAGTTTAATGCCTTAAAGCATTTCTTTTTAGCTAAACAGTAGTATTTTTTAAGTAAATTTATAATATACCATTGTAGGTAATGAAAATAAAATAATCAATTAAATAAATTAATAATAGTAAATATACTAACATAATATAGGTAATCCATAACGAATTGCATATTAAATGAGCAAAGTGTAGTCAGAAGAAATATTAATTATGGAATCTTTAATAACATATATAATAATGACAATACTATTGTTAGGAAGAAGTAAAAATATCCTCTGACTATTCTTAGACATCATAGAAAAAATACATATGTATTTGATGTATTGAGTATGAATTTGAGTATAAAACTAATCGAATAGTGTAAAAGTCAAACTGTTTAAAAACTTCCCAAATTGTAAACTTCGACGCGCCGATATTGCGATATGAGGGACACGATATGATAAAATAGTAATAGCACGCGTGGCTGGGTATAAACGCTAGGAATGAAATGCACAGTGAGGCGATTAATATCGTCAAACAATTGCCGGCTGTGACAATTAAAACCTTTTTTCAATATGGTATGTGTTATTTTTTTGTACAATTAATCCTTAAAATAACGTTTATATAATGAATATATAATAATATTTTTGTATTTGATAGATTAATAGCCGTCGTTTGTTGCTTAGTACTGGTAATCTGTACTCTTGCCGAGGTCAATGGTTTTTTGGGATTGTGCACCATTTTGCCACTACCAACTACTAGAGAGTGTGTTGAAGCCCGGGGAGAGATTCTCCGGCCTCGCCGGTACTCTCCGGGAGTAGTAACTTTTAAATTTTCAACTAGACATTGCACTATAAATACAAAATGAGTGTGTGGTGCGACTGCCGGGACCGATATAAAACAACTGGCCCCACCAGCCACTGTCCGGTACTGGACAATAATTTACGATCGCTTTAAACTTATAACATCACGCTAACACCAATAGGAACAAAGTTGTACTACAAAAAGTTTCAAAGCAGACAAAAATTATTAAATATATTTGAGCTTCACCCGAACGAAATCACGGGCACAGCTTATTCATAATAAATATGAAATCTATTTAATTTTATCATAATACTACTAACAGTTTTTTTCCGGTATCTTATTAGGAAACACGATCTCAGTCTGAGCTGTAATATTAATTAATCAAGACATATTAAAATTATATATTGTAACAGATTTATATAAATGATATGAAATAGTTTATATTCAATAAATTATTGATATCTTATAGTATCATATACAATAAGTATAAAAACTAAAACCGCTCACAAATAAAGCACACCATACGTTACCTTAAAAGCTACACGTATGTAACATAATATATAAATAAGCTAAGATTAAGTACTGTTTATTCTCGATATAATGATAACGATACGTGAGTGTACCCCAATTAACCGTATTAATCTCCGATATTCAGTGACGGGGTACGGCCCGTTTGGCTGACGTCGGGGGCAGACAGGCAGACAGATCGCCTGACTCGTCATTATTTTGCGCTGTCACACAACCTGTATATCTATTATGCATTTTCAGATATACACATTTTTGTTCTTTAGTTAAGTTCAATTATTGCCTTATTGTGCCATATCTATCCTCCATTTGTAGAACAGTTCTTTTCTCCCTAATTCTCTGACCTAATACAAATTTTTCTTCATTTTACATTAAAAACGCTGCAAAAATAGAGAGGTTAGAATTTAAATTTCAATGCAACTTAATAATTTACAATTCACAAGGTCGGAAATAAATCCTATGAGATTTAACGTTCAGTCTTTTCAGTTGTGCGGGCACGTTGTCTTGTCGAACGGGTTCTAACATCATTGACGTATATCCTCAAGAACCGTTCTATCTTTTTCCCTGATCCTTCAATTATTATAGAATCTAAATACCAGTACTAAATAGTTTTACGATACATTTTATCAACTGGAAGTGCCTAATGCAAAAACGATTTTCAATTTCCGTGCAAGTGTAAATTAAAATATTATTTTTTCTCACCAATCGAGGCTCACATAATCCTATCATAAGCTGCACAGATTCCTACTCAATATAGGTACGTATATAAATTTTACGCATGTTCATAGAAAGAAAAAATAACTTTATCTCGAGACAAACTAAAATGTATACCATATCATAATTTTGTTGAATTATTAATCTGTTCATAAAAGTTGGTTCCTCTGTATGGAATAACTCCTTCTATTCCTTGAAGAATAACATAAAGCGAATGCAGAAAATGCCATCACTTTGTACTATTTTTATTCGTAAAATAACTCATATAAAGTTTTTCGTCTCGATAATCATTCCATGACGGTTTTTCTTTAATTAGTATAATTAAGTGATTACCAAGTAGAGATAGTAGTTATCATGGTAACCTGCAGAAGCTACTACGACCTACACACGTTTACTTTGCCCTTATAACAAACCCAAAAAACCTTATAAAGATCAAATTCTACCACATCTTAGAACAAATAGGACTATATTTTAAGTGACGATTCTACATGTATATTCTTCTTATATAATAATGATACGAATATATTAATAACGAATACGTTCCAATTAAATTTACCTTGAAACATACTATGGTACAATAAGCCATGAATCACGTCCATCAATGCAATCGGAATCTGTCACGTTGCAAGTTGTAAAAGGCGTTGCATTAGATATTCATAGATCTGATTGTTAGATGCCATATATGTGTGTGGAACGTGGGTTGCCTTGTGTAAGAAATACGAAAGATAATGTAGTTAACAACGTAGTACTGAAAATTTGAAAGCCATTTCATAAATTGAAACCAAATTCAATTACTTTTGTTCAAAATTATACGTGAAACTTCTCTCTTGCCTTATTTTCTAAATAATTTGGTAATAGTCTCTTAGAATTGATAAAACTTATGTGACATAATCTGTTCATTCCAGGTGTAATCCATTCTTCTACAATCTCCTATACCTGTCTATGTCAATACCAGCGTACGATTTTTTAAAATTTTGTCATGAGTTTTTACAAACTGGAATAATTTAGAAATATATAGCAAAAATGGTAAACTAGAGAATTGTTCGCGTAATGGTAAACTCATATACCTTAAACTATAAACACATGTGATGTTAGTGCGTTATCGGTCTTGAATACTGTTCCGCAAGACGCTTTTGAACCAGTAAACACCATAATACACAGTAAAATTATTTGGTTATGATCTTTTAATGGGTGGAGATATTTAACGAAGTAAGCTACCCTAAGTAGAAAGAACTTCATTGCAGATTTCCATGTGCTCCTACCCTTTATGCCATTCATTTATGGATGTCCCCCTCGTCTTTGCATGAGAAAGCTTGAAGAGGATAATTAAGTGATTTCAGGTGAGTCTGATTTCTGTAAAGAAATGTAAGCTGGAATGTTTATTATATGGGTAAAAAATATACATTAACTAATACGTATGGTACCGTGCATGGTGGTAGAGCTTTTTATAATGTTTGCCTGGCTCGCTACGTCCCCCTTAAGTTAAAAATCTGCCGTCAAATATTTTTAGCTGTATTCCGGCAGTTGCACTTGAGAGCTAGTCCCGCCATTAGGCTTAACGTGTGCACCATCTTGGGTCACATCGTCACTTAACACCAGGAAAGATTGTGGCCATAACGCTAAAAACCTATAAATTACAAAGTAAAATGTCACAAGCATCTATTTATATATATACAAAAATAAATAATTTTTCGTATGTGTTCATCAATTGATTTTCTTTTCCTTTACAGCTATTAACGATCTGTAGTATTATAAATAAAATCAATTCAGGAAGCAGTTTCTTCCGCACCTTAACCAAAATTTTCTGGAATTTTCAATAACTAAATAAAACACTATAATTATTTAGCATCGGAAGAGGATAAGTTTGCTCAATATTTATAATATCATTTACATATTTGTGGCACAACAATGGTACTATTTATAATATTAATATAGCTATCAATATTTACATTATGTCTTACCACAATAAATGTTACGTTATAGGATACTTGGATACAAAATAACAAAATTATTGTAAAATAAAAAATCTAGAATCGATTCATTAGTTAAAATAATAAGCAACCTCATTCCTGAATTTATATTTTATAGGTTTTAATTTTTAACAGACTGCAATACAACGTTTGGAAATGCATTCTAGAATAGTAATGCTAAATTCATAATAACACAGGCAATTGAGTATCGCTGGCAGAACACACGTACGTATAGATGCCTGGTAACAAAAAAACAGTATCAGAAGTGTAGCCGGCTATGCAAAAAATGAGAAAATGTGTTATTAATATATGATTTAATATATCGAGTAATAATGAAGAAGCGAGCCTACATCAATAGGCACCGCTGATGTCTAGACGTGTTCTACCTGAGGGTCTTCACAGTCACTGATTATAGGATGTATTAATTAACTAAAAAAACTTAATTTTACAAAAAAAAATATAATTAATTAATTATCATGATTCGATAATATATTAACAAAATTGTAACTTTGAATGGAACAAACTATGTCAGATATCATTGTTAAATATATTATTACGCTATCAGTACCTGTACGGATTAATTTAATGATTTAATGAAACTAAGCCCTAGTATTTTAATTTGGCATATTAACGATATTGCCTCACCTATAATCGGATGCCACTTTATATTTTAACGCGAATTGATATTGATTGAAACAAAACTTTTCATAATTTTTAAAGTTACATTTTATATCGTAAGCATTGATAAATAAAGATAGAACTAGATAATAATGTTACTTGAATAACATCAATGTTTGCCATGTCTGTCAGGAGATAAATATAATAAGAGTATATTGCGCGGTGACACGCAAAACTATTGCTGGGCGTCTTGTTTACGATTATCTTTACGCTTGCTTTTAACTAAATTGAAATTCTTCTATGCCCTGTATACGACAATTTATTGGATAATTTATGGATATAATGGGATATATTAATTTATTGGATGACCATTCCGCATTCAAAGCAATAAATAACCTCACCTACATCTAAAACGACAAATTTATGCATCAAGGAATTCTTAAAAAATCCAGTTGGTTCAAAGCGATATCACTCAAAGTAAACTCTAAAAGTCGTAGTTTTTAATGCGATAAAGAATATAGAAATTAATAGTAGAAACTGCAAAGGTAACGGATAATATACTCATGGGCACATCTAACCGGTCACCGCTCTTAAATTCAGTATTGTTTTTGTATGTCAACTTACGCTTTGGCTGCAAGAGGTTACTTGATAAGTGGGTATCTGCAATAAACAAAACAGTCATACCAGCGTTTTGTTTACTTCTATGGTTTTAATTGAATAATAATATGTTTCAAATTAGACATTCTCGTCGCTCGTTTTGTGTAAAGGATAAATTTTCCTAAAAACATTGTGATACCATTTCTTCAATTAAAACCAAGGTATTGGGGTGCTGTTGTTTCATTTGCACTAAAAAAACGCCACTAGTCGTAGCTGGAGCACAGCTAGAGCTGTGACAGACCAGACACAAGGATTAATTAACATCGTATTGGAAAAATGTTTGGATATTCACCAATCACTATAGAAGAAGTACGTTAGCAGAGCGGGATCTACAAGCGTTTCGACCAGTTCGAATCACAGAGCTTACCTCAAGTGACAGAACAGCGAGACTTGAGTTTACTCGAAATCTTTTAAATCGGGTTTCGGGACAATGGAAGGCAGTTCTCTTATCGGATGAATGAAGAATCACTTTATTAACTCGCGATGGACGTCAGCCCGTGTATAGATATAATGAATAATTTGGTTAATGTCCTGTGGTTTCAACAGAGGGCTACGACGGAGGCTGGATAATGATGTAGGATGGTATTGGTTACGACGACCGTACATAATTGGTCGTTTTTTGATAGAGGCAGTGTTAATACTCACAGGACGTGCCAGAAGTCTGAGAACCACGTGTGATACCATTTATGGCATTAATTGGCGATAATTTTATTTTATTCACCACAACGCTTGTGCCAAAACCGCGAGAGTTGTCACGTACGTAGTCAATATTCAGCGATTACTATGGCCATCTCAGTGTGCTGCCCTGAACCCAATAGCGGATGTTTCGAACAAGCTCAAAAGACGAAACAGGCGTCGTTTACCAGCTGCTACGACTACCAATGAACCAAAAACTGCAGCTGTTGAGAAGTGGGAGAACATTACTTAAAGCGACATCCAACACACAGTTGACGGGCATTTAAATTAATTGCAAGAAATCATTACAGGTTAGAGGAGAAAATGCACATTATCAATCCCATAGTTTAGCATATATAAATAGTATTTAAATCGACATATTGCTGATTTATATTTTTGTAAGAAATCTGCCTTATAATGTTTTTTATTTTGTCTTCAACGCATTGTGTGTAATAGTGTATAAGTGTAGACCTCTATTTGGATGTAAGTGTTGTAACGTCTACGCCATGGATTTTGACCAAGTTCTTGAGTGGAAGGATGTGGATAACGTTGTCCAATTTCGCTGACTTCGTCTCGGAGTCGTTCTGCTCGATATCGACTTCCTAAACACAGTTTTGAGACCATGAATACATTAAAACGAGTTTATGCACTACGCTTAATGTTAAAAAACCTCTACTCTACTTAGCTGACTGAGATTTACTAAATGGTGCTAAGTAAAACTAAGGATATCTTGAAATAGTCTTTGTGCATACAAATAAACAACGGAACAGCGATTGTAAAATGGAAAGGATTGACAAAATGAATCTAAGATGAGGAATCTGTCACAGTAGCTTGCGATGAGTCTCATCGTACATAGTAATTAGCAAGTACATTTAGTTTTACGAGGTATACAACTACCACATTTATATACTCGTAGAGCTAAATACAAACAAAGCAGTTCAGGTAATAACGCTTAAACGTGCTTTAAAGGTTTATTCAGTGTAATAATGCAAGCTATAACAAAATGTACAGTGTAAAACGCATACATTTACCGAACTACACAAGTTATTGCTTTATTGAGAGTTATTTGGATAACAAGGTAAACCAACCAAAGTCAAGTAATTTCGACTTTTTACTGAGTTTGTCGCTATTTATTTTGTAGTTTTAACGCACAGACTAAACTAAGCGGTGACGATAGTACAAAAGAACACTAATGAATTGTCGACGCTAACCAACCGATAACGCAGCACCAATGTACCGACATTTCAATTTGCACGCGCGTGAACGCGTTGCGTTTCGCGCGTTGAACTATTAAATTAATTGAAAATATATAATATGTGTTTCTATAAATGTTGCCAGAAAACACCTCAGTACCTAGCTTTATGGGGGTCAGTCATCTAAAATGCTTTTCGTTGGAATAACGGCGATACTAATTTTGGAAACAAAATCATCGATAGTAAAGTAAAGAAAGATATGCACTATATTAAATAAACTGCTTCATTAGTTAAAAAATAATAATCATACTACTGCAATTTGGTTAAACATTTTAAATTTTACTACGGCCAAATGTTTAGATCGGAAATGTTAAGATTCATAACAGTTAGTAACGATAGTCCTTAATCGAAATATGTTTTTTTTTTTTTTATATTCCACTGAAGACCAGTTCGAAGACGACGACGAGACGAGACGAGACGACAAGAAGGTTTGATATGTATACATGAACTAATAAAAAAACAAACAATTTATTAACAAATTCACCAGCATCTCTAGCAAGCGCCATTATTTCTCCTGGTGCTTCAAAAGTGAGAAAATATTTGTTGCGTTCGAAGTGCTGTCTCAGTGAATATGGAATGTTTGTCCGCATACTTATTTGTTAGTCCATTCGCGCTTCCTTTTGTATACTTTTTAACTGACGCACGAATGTGTGCGACTACACAAAGGTTTCGTTGGATTCGATTGTTTTTAATTTGATTCACAATGAAGTACCACACTATGCCTAACAGTAGAATAATAAAGGTTCAAAACAACGGCAACAGAAAGAGATCCACCTAAAATCTACCACAATTCCACATTGTTATTCTAGCCTGTTTAAATGTCTCTTTAAATTCTTTTTAGCCGATTCCATGTGGTAAGATGGAAGGAATCTACTGGAAAACTGATCAATAGTTTCAGTGTATGATATAAATATGACGTAGCGAATTACTTTAAAATGAAATAAAACTGCAATGATAAAAATAATTTTAGTTCATTAAATACTTAATTGAATCAATTAAATCCTTACTAATATTATTGATGCGAAATTGAGTTTGTTTGTTACGCTTAAACCCTAAACGCTGAATCGATTATGATGAATTTTGGTAGGTATCGAGATATACGGGAATCTGGAGACGACGATAGGCTGCTTTTTCTCGCAAAAAAACTTATTATGAATGGGGTAATGACAGGGATAAACTTTTAATTGCGTCATCCTATCTTTTTGATAAACTCAATATTAATGCGAGCGAAGCCGCAGCTAAACGCTAGTACTTAAAGTAATTAAAACACATAATTAAATTTCTGTCTTCATTACTGTAATATTATACATCTGGAGTTAGGTGCATGTGGTTAAAAACCAACATAGCACAGAGAAACGTCAATACTCTCAATCTCAAAATTTCGCATACTAAAGCGACGTTGCACTTAGCAATTATAACGCTCACACTCATGACCGCAGTTTTCCCGTTCTACGAATGTTACAATCGTAACTAAAGTAAAATGGATTATATATAAAGGTTTACAGATGGGTCGTTGTGAGCTTGAGGTGAGCGAAAATATGATTTCATTAGTGACGTTTAAACCGTGATCCTCATGTGGAACAGCGAAAGGCATGTATTAAGTGAGGTGAACATTATTTCTTAATTTAGTTAAACGTGTAGGTATATTTGTCCGCATACTCGTCCGAACGTGAGGTAGTGGCCTTGCTTTGCTGTACGAAATTATTTACGCCACCTTGTAAAGTGGGTGAGAGTTGTGGGGTGAGACGACTAATCTAAAGTTGCACCCCAACCGTTATTAGCCGAGCCGAGTAATGTACATACGAGATACTGCTACTGTAGTGATGCGACTGGTTTTTGATTATATATTATATCAATACTATAATTACAAAGCTGCAATATTTGTTTGTACGCGGTAATCTTAGTAACTCCCAGTTGGATTGAAAAAAATTTTCTTGTATTTGATCAATCAATAATTTAGGAAGGTTATTTAACATCACGCTATCCCCAATAGGAGCAAAGCTGTATTAAAATAGTTATAAAAACGGGCAAAAAAAACTTAAAGAATAATGTAGTAAAGTGATTCAAGTTAATGAGTAAATGCAACGAAGTAAAATATATTTATTAGCGATTCTGTATATATTGTCTACCGCCTCCTATTTATAACTAACATATTTCATGTCCATATATAGGAAGCCTGCTATAGGTTCAAGTTTGATAAATTAAAGATTGTAAACAAATTGCGCGAAGAGGTAGGAAAATTTCTAATACTAGCCTAAGGAATTACGATCATCAAGAAGAAAATCTTTAGTATTTCGACATTCGCACGTCAGAGCCAGTTTCTTTAGGTAGTAAACGTTTAACCTTTAGGGCTATAAAAAATCTGTTTCAATTATGATTTATATTAGATTCCTTAATGTTATAGACTTTACAGACTATGTTTAAATACGATACTAGTAGTAACTATTAGTATAATTACAAATTTATAATAAGATCTTATAGAAAAAAATAATTGGTAATTATTTAATCGTTTCTCGATTTAGCGCTATAACCTCAACCTCACTTGATGTCAAGTGACGATGTGGCTCATGATGGTGGACACGCCTAATGGAGGGACTGACTCTCAAATGCAATTTTCGGAATACACCTATAGATATACGACACCAGATTTTCTACTTGAGGGTGGTAGCTAGCCAGACGGGCAATAGAAAATGCAAATTATATTTGCATTGTGACAAAATTATAAGCATGGTTGTATAATTAACGTTTTATTTGTTGTTCCCATCACTTTAACATTTTATCTGAAGGTACGAGTAAACTACTTCTTGACACTTAACTTTAGGCCTATTTCTTTGTGTCGACTACGCAAATAATTTGTCGTGGGTTAAGGGTTTTGCATACAAATCTCAGTAGTCGGACACAATGTATGGAATGCCAAAAGTACAGGTTGTTTAAATATATACTGGATTTTTCTCTACATATTTTATGTATATATTCGCAAGAAATAAAGCGTACATTTTTATCTAAGTTAGAAACCAGTGCTCATAGTTGTAGCCAATCATTAGTAAATAATTTGAAACGAAGAAAAACTTTGAAGGAAAAAGTTGATTACATAAAGAATATTAAAGATAAATATCTACGGAGTCCAATATATATATATATATATATATATATATACAAATGTTCTTCTTTCGCATGAATCTGGAAATTATTTAACTAATTTTAACTACTACTATTTTTAACTAATTCTGAAAGAATTTTTGGTATATCGGTCCAGTAGTTTTTGAGTTTATTCGTTACAAACAAAAATACAAATATTTCCTCTTTATAATATTAGTGTAGATTATTGCATGTGCAATTGTTGCTAATGTTAAATGACAATAATTATTTTCACACAAATAATTGCCCTGCGTGGGGAATGAACCCACAACATGCGTCAGCGACGCGACTGCCCAAACCGCTAGACCAACAGTGCAATCTAGTTCTATTTTAAATTAAGTTAACAATTGTTTGAGATGAAGCAACCCTTTGGAGAAGGAGAAGAGCACGAAATAAAATCTTTTTGTTATTGCGACTAGAGGTTCAGCTATGAAAAAATCTAATTCAACTTGCACAAATGGGGTATAATGTGATCGCTTAATATTTTTAAACGCAGATTTAGCTGCGTACTACAGTAAAACTGCACCCCTTCATACTCGGTTTTAGTGACGTCTCTGCCGGTAGGGAGCTTGTAAACTATAATTAAACGTATATCGATCAATCTTCTTTGTATATTATGTACACTAAAATTATTAAAAATAAATATTGGTATTTTTGTATATTTTAACGAATAAACTGAAAAACTACAGGCAAGTTGTCAAAAATTATTTCACCATTTTGTAATAGCTACATTATCACAGTAATATAGGCTATATTTGTTGTTACAATAAATTAGGAATAATTAGTAAAACATGAATCATCTAATGATAACACAAGGTGTATATAAACAAAAGACGCCTAGCATATTGGGTGGGTACCAGTTAGTATTCAATACAAATCTGTCAAATTAAAGTTTTGTTTTTACAGTAGTAGCACAAAGAGCACTGTTCTTGACAAACGACATAGCTCACATTCCTTTTGTCACGCATCAAAGTGTCTGCAATGTACCAGATGTTAAGTACAGTATAATCTAAATCAGCGGTGACTTACGATGAACCAAAATTCACGGACAAACACCGCTGGCATGATGGCCTGCTTAGGTAACTACCGACCTACCTATTCAGACATCCTTTTATCTAAAATATGATAAAAATACAGGCTATACAAAAAAGGCTTAATAAAAAGTATAAGATAATCTTTAAATCTAAAGTTTGTTTTATAGCGATATGTAGTTCAATAGTTTATTATAATTCCAACATTTGTAAAGAGGTTATTGTATATGAGAGTGGGATGTCTAACATCAAATGTAATAAATAGTCCACTGGTAGCTATTTATAAAGGAAAACTTAGAATAAACAAATTGTTGGATGAACACCTAGTGTAAAGTATTACAGATGCCGTCTTTATATAATGTAACTAATTAGTATCAGTATTTTTATAGTATACATTTAGCGTTATGGCTACATTCTCAATTGTTGCAAAGTGATGAAGCGTGTCAAGATGGTGGACACAACCGGAACACATTTATAGGTGTGTTTATGTTGGCGGCAGATTTACAACTTAAGGGTGGTAGCTAGGTCAGGCGGGAATTATAAAAAGCCCTAACACCATATTCAAGCTCATTGCAAACGATTCAGATTCAATTCCATTGCGACAGAATCTGTACTCATTACTACCTGATCTATTATTTCATCAAAATACAAAAGGTTGTACATGAAATTATTCAGTAATAGACTTTTAAGCATAGATACTAATAAACGACAGGGAGGTTAGACAACCCCTGTTTCATAGAATTCAACGTTAAGTGGTCAGTTACAACGAAACAAATTAATTATCGAGATACAGTTTACGTGGGCCCATACTGAGAACTCCTAAATTGTAGGTCCTTTATTGAAATCATCCGAGCATTGGCGCCTACACATTTTGTAGAATACTATGTGAAATTTATCTAATTTAGTCGACCTATTTTCTTTAGAAATGTTATTAATTTTAAACCTTTAAAGAGTTTAAAAGTACTATTAAACATTAATGAACATATAATTTAAAATGTTAAGTTGTGAATACCATTTAACTTGTCGGTAGTCGGAAAAGTAGTTAAAAGTTTTGCCATATTACATCGTTGTATAGTAGAGCACATCTGCAATGGATTGCTTCTAGGTCAGTAGATGGAATGAGAATATTTGAAAGTGTCAAAAAATTCAAAGCCATAAAATCGCTATGCAATGTAAATGGAGTAAGCTAGTGACAATGGCTGCCACGTGCAACGACTGAATCACACCTATATGTATTTGGGTGGTAGCTACTAGAAGTGTGGGCGTGATTCCTGGTCTCTGGCAGTGTGGCCGTGACACATTTTAGTGGGTATTGTTGGGTGATTAGCAGCCGATGAGGTACCACATGCTTCTCACGCGTTTGACCTGAGTCCGGGTAATGCGTTTGCGGGTTGCGATAAGGAAACGCGTAAAGACTGGTATTTTAAACATCACGTTAATAGAAAAGGGTGGTAGCTAACCAGGTGAGCACTAGAAAAAGGCCTACCACCATGCTGTGGTTTCTTAACGATGTTTTCCTAGTGCTAGCTAAGTCAACTTCATTTGATATACGCTTGTGGATAGCGAGTTCTTGAGAGTTTTAGAAGTAATATAATAGCAATGAGTACACATCGACTGCTTATTATCAATAGTTGTCACTTGTACATGCTAATGAGCTATGTTCTCACTTTGTCTGTGCTACAATAAAAATGTATAACAGGGCTACAAGATCTTCCCCTGATTAAGTCCTACCTATTTCGATATTCAACTCAGCCGGATTACTATTAATAAGATATTAGTAAAATCTAAATCGTTTACGAAGTTCGACCCTTTTTATTATTCATGACGAGAGGGGTTTTATGAAAATGGGCCGGTTGAGCTTAAATTGTTCACAGTTGTATCGAGAAAAGGCAATTGTAGAGTTAAGTAAAACAAAATAAAATGAACAAAATAATGAAAAACAGAGGACTAAATATTAATAATTTGACGTGCTTAAGTTATAGTTGCCGTTATTTTGGGAGACAATAGAATCTCGATTGTTGTAACCTGACGTCGGTTATAACAATCGAAATTCTATTTATTATATGATATAAATATTAAGATGAGGGAAAAATTTAAATTTTCGAAAATGTGCAAAAATAAAGTTTACATTTTTTATATGGTAGTAAATTAAGTGAAACAAGTGCAGATATTATTTATTTTTTGCTTTATGTATTATTTAAACAATTTTGGATTGCTAACAAGTGCTTTTTTTTTAATATAGACTATATTTTTATTATTAATAAACTAAGTGCACCCTTCACCATAATCTCACCTGATGGTAAGCGACGAAGAGTCCTATGATGGGACGCACTTACTCAGTAAAAATGTGTAGTATATAATTAAAATATACAGTATACACTGTACTTTTTCTAGCTGTGCCTACGACCTCGTTGACGTAGACTTAATTTTTTAATAACCTAACCCATTTTTTAAAAGTAAAAATAGCCTATGTTATTCCCTTTCTAATTGGTTTTATAGGGATCTCATGTAATCACATTTCACCATATTATAATTTTTTTATAGTTAAGGTTTAGCGTTATGGCCACTATCTCACGTGATGTTAAGTGACCATGTGGCCCAAGATGGTGGACACGTTAAGCATATTGGAAGGGATGGCTCTCAAAGGCAACTGCCGGAACACACCTTTACGTGTGGTGTCAGATTTTTAACTTGAAGGTAGTAGACAACCAGGCAGGTATTAGAAAAAAACCCTACCACTGTGCTATGGTTTCATCACGATATTTTCCTTCTCCGAAAGCTCCAGTTCATTGTAGGTAGATTTGAACTAACGTCCCTTGATGCGGCCTCCGTACACACTACCAACTGACTTATCATTGTTTCATTGAAATCTTCTTCGTAGTAATTGTACTCATAATTAATATATCTAATATTAAGTATAATTTTATTAAATGTAACAGCGACCTTTGTAAATTTAGGATTTTGATTCCGTTTTTTTTTAAATATATTATGCTTATTTTTTTAAATGTGAGGGTCGAGTGACAAAGAACGGAGCAATATCTTGGTTATTTTGGTACAGTAAGACCTCTGTAAATCGAACTTCAAAGGCGACGCTAAAAAATTCAAGCTATTGTGTTTTTAACTTACGCAAATTTTGTAAGGAATTATTCGATTTGTGGAGGTTCTATTTATACTACCTAATTAGGAGTTAGAGAGAGCAAATATGTAAAATTTGAAATTACTGATACTTCATAGAATTAGTAAACTTATTTTTTGTATTCTCTAGCATCGTTTTCTATGAAACAATTATGTACATTGTAGGAGAATTCTTAAACTCAATAACTTATTTTTCTTCGACTTATAGAGGGCTAATTAAGTTCAAATGATGGAATTGTATTATGTTGTAAAAAGAAACATTGTTATATTTGAGATACAGAAGTCCAATCATTTTTTTAAAGCTACCAAAGGAAAATATGTACCGAAATGGCTTGTAGAGTCTCAGTGATTATTTCGACCTAGAAAGGGTTGAAATTTTGAGTGATGGAGATTTTGGGGTTTAGTGATTTTCTCCTTATCGAGATTCGACTTAAATCTGTTCTACTGTAGTATAAATGTGTACAAGTTTGGTTGTCACTTGATATTGGGGAATATGCCTACATAGGCAAATGATATAATAAAATAAAAGATTTATTATTTTTCGAGTTTATTGATAGAACTTACTACTATTAGGGGATTCGGTATACAGATGTAGTAGTGCCACAGACCTGGTTAGAAGAAACTATATTTAGGTCAGATCAAATTACTTTATTCAATTAAAGCTCTGAGAAGATGATTACGACGGTCAAACACGGAACATAATCATCGAACGAAACGAACGGAACGAAACATCGAGAACGTGAACAACGAGAACCGGCAAGAAACTCGATTTGGTTAAATCTTTTAGGTACATATTTAAATGCATTTACAATAGTTTCCAGCGGAAGCACAGAGAGCAGTTTTAATTCCTACACATCACTATCATTCACATATTATAGATCATCCCACGCATGTACCAGGATACTGAATATTAAACATTATACGAACACAAAGAACATCAAAATCATTAAGTCGGTCAGAAGAAGAACTATTACGAACAAACATACTAGATTTATATACATGTTGACATCGTTTCGCTCAGGCCAAAGGGGTATGTATGGTTCAAACTCACTACATAAACTTAATACCTCAATATTATGCCTTCATTCAGAGACTGCATGTTTGTTTTATACTTCAGTGGACGAACAAAATAAAGGCACAAACTCGTTTCCAGTTATACAATAACAAATTTACCGTTACCTATTTAAACTCATTAAGAGGCGAGGTTAAGATCCGGTTATCTTAAGTAATAAAAAAAATGGGTATTTATATTAAGTATAGTAGAGCATAAATGACACAATCAAAACCAGTATTCCGTATCACAAGAGTGCACCTGGATAAATATAATGTTTTTAAACATTAACATAGCGGTACTGGCGAACAAATCGAAACGGGGAACATTTAAAATAAATACATTAACGATGAAACCTTTTAATGTAATAAAATGTAGTAAAGCCCTGTGTTAATAATAAGGGCTGAGTTATATGAAGCATTAATGGTTTTATGCGTGTAGGTGTAATAATCGGTTGACGCCAATTCAAAGTCCCACAATAAGCCTGAGCTTCCATAAAAGAAAATATCGGCGATAACACACGGCATAACCATAGACTCAATTGGCTATAAAGCACGCTCAAGTTTCAAAATCTGTCCCTAAATACCTGTAAGCATACATTAAAATCTACCAACAATTGCACTTGAGAACCAATTCCCCGCGGGTTTAGTGTAATAAAATTGTGGGGTGTTACCTCTTCGACTGGAAATAAAAGACAAATTAATACCTACTCTTTGGCTCATAACATGGATAGAGGACTACCTTAGAGGTTTCAGAAAATATTCTTAAGTGTTCCTAATTAACAGACTGGTCTCATAAATCCCTTGCAACCGCACAGTTAAAACCAAAAAATACTTGTCACATAGGAGATTATGTCTAAACCCTTTAAATTATAATTCATAAAAAGAAATAAAAAAATATACACGGTTCCTTCTTGTAACCATTTTAGAAAATGCGACAGAGATAAATCGTGAAAGATTATGTTTAGCTATAAAGACGGGCACGTATAATCCTCACAATATAAGTAGGTGTCGAGCAAATATGAGTTGGTATTATGAAAGATTTTTACCTTTGAAAATCTTTCGATGTTTGTACTGAAAGCCGTTTAAGAAGGATTAGTCAACTAATGTATATACAAAAAATTATATAGTTTGTATATTTCTTTTTTTCTGTTCAGGTGTTATTGAAAAAAATGAGCCATTTATAAAGAACGAATTGTAAACTGTTTTTCCCACTCTCAAGATTTTTTTATATTCCCCATAATATTTATGATCTTACATTAGTAGCATAAAAAATAATTCTACCACCAAAGACATTGTATAAATACACTAAGGTGTAAATTACAGAAGAAAAAAAATCGAAGCATTATATCGATAATATTAGTTGGAATTTAATAAAATCGTCCGCGTTTAAGTCGAAATAAAGTTAATTGCCTCACCGGGACCGCTCCCACGAAAGTGTCACTGATATAGGTTTATTGTGCGCAGATGCCATGCTACCTGCCACTTGGACACAATTTTTAATTCCCCTTATGTACACGGAGGTGGTTCGAAAGACGACCATATTTAGCAATAAGTAAAACAATTAGAAAAAAGATATTCAAGTTTCAAAGTCTACTTAAAAAAAAAACAGTATTATTGTATACGTTAATGATGTTAGGATATCTTCTAATACTACATGTACATGCTGGTTCTGTTATCATTCTCTACATGAAAACCTGAATCGCAATTTTCCTTATATCTATCCTATATATTTATTTATTATATAATGTATTTTAAATATAATAATGCAATATGATAAATTTAAATGCTATTTAATAGGTAAATGCAAAACAGTTCAGTAGGTACCATATTCTTCCTTACTACGCGACAAACAGAAATCCTGTAATATGTTACAAAAATCCTCTTTTTTTAGAATTAACCTGTCAAATGCAATTGACAACTTTAAATGTGTAGAAATACAACCTAGACAACCATAAATAAACTTGTCAAACGCACGACTGTTTCGAAACCAGCAAGGGTTTATGCTGTGCTAGATTATGTCACAATAAACGTTTCTTTTTCATAGCAATAACATTGGGTATAAAAATACTATATTGTGAAGATATTATTTAAAGTTTCATACGTTAGGTACGTATTAGACATATCGAGCCATATAAGGAAAAATATCGTAAGCGACGATTTCACTTTTACAGGAAACAGTTTTTTCATACCTAACTAAAAAGTATTTATGACATTTTTATAACAAAAAATATGACTTCTTGTTCATAGCTAAATGTAAATCTATCAAAAAACCGACTATGAACATACTGCTTCCCATTAGCAACTATATTTTAGGAGGTAACTATTAAAAAAAATAAGTTTTTGCCGTTAACGAAGTTTTTTTTTGAATAGGCTCGAGTGTTCTTTGGAAATTACAAGCAAGTTGAAGTTATTTATAAACAATAACTCATATTTAGAATTTTTTTGACGGGATCTTGATCTGTCATGCTGTGGTTTTTTATTTTTACTCATATAATTCGTTATTTAACCCTGTATTGTGTCATATAGACCACATTTTACGTGATGTAGTGTAACTGAAGAGCATACGAGAAGTGAATCAGAAATAATCATTCGGAAATAATATATTAGTTACCACAAAAACTCCCAAGAGTGTCGCCATTATGTTGAGGATAGTTTCCTGTGCCAAAAATGTCCAAATCTTATCTCTTGAAAATGGCAATAATAGTCTCCAAAGAGGACTAAGTGGCCAAGATTAAAAACAGAGTTATATTTTTTATAACGATATCGTCAATGCTTTTTAATTAGGAATGAAAAAACTCTACTGTAAAATGTGCATACAACGCAAGCCCAGACAGCCTTCAAGGGGAAGAGTAGGGAATAGTTTTAAGAAAAGTTTCCTTTGGCATCTTTCTATCTAAATTGGGAGATCGAAGCAACAAACGTGTATTACTGAAATACTTTAAATTAGACTCTATGAAAAAGAGAATAAATTGGCTTAGATACAAATTATATATATTTTTTAATTTTGAGACACTACATTGATTGACCAAAGTTACAAAATTTGTTTAGGTTTCGTGTTCCTTTGCGTCCTCCGCGTTACTGTATCACACCAGTATACTCACCAGTGAGCTATACTACCCTTGGAACTAGCTCTCACATGTTTAGGTTTTGCAGGGTTTTGGATTGATGCTTACAGTTCTTGTTCGTTTTGGATTTCCATTTGTTTTTGTTTTATGTATTGTTTTAATGTGTTTTTTTTTTTGGATGTGTAAAAAATAATAACGTAGATATTGAAAGATATTTGGTCATGTGGTGTTTGTCCGTAGGAAGTTGCTGCACTTATCATGGATTATATGTTGTTGGAATAAATGTATTAGTATAAGTTACTGTGGACTAACCACTATTAATATATAAGGAAAAGGATGTATGGTACCTGTTTACACAGTAGATGACAATGTGATTAATTTGTTGAATACTATAGAGAAGCGGTCATTGATTTTAGGGAATAGTTAGTAATATATGGATTAACATCATGCGTAAAATGAAAAAAAAATCAAAAAAAAAAAAAAAAAACGTCATGTCCCCAAGTACTAGGTATTCAAATTAAGAACAGCTTCACGTAAGTTAGATCTATGAGTTACCGGTAGTAACCAAAAGGTTAATTTAGTATGTTTTAGGAGGTAACTTTGATTCTATTTAAAAAAAAAAACGCCTTGCTAGTTAGTCTATGAATGATTAAGGATCTTATCATTAGTAAACAATAAATTGTATTTAACATCAATAAGATATGTCTATATCTATACTAATATTATAAAGAAGAAAGATCTGTATTTTTGTTTGTAACGAATAAAGTCAAGAACTATTGAACCGATTTCAAAAATTACCACCTTCAGAATACTACATTAGCCCTAACAGGCTATATAACTTTTTTTTAATAAAAATGATTAAATAAAATTTTAGTTTCGTGCGAAACTCCGAGTCGCGGAGACATCTAGTTTTGAATATATATATTTTTTTAAATTACTTCGTTTTGTAAATGCAGTTTCTATTTCCCGTGACAAACAAGTCGAGATGCGCCGATGCCAACCTTCTGGCAGAGTCGTTCTTGCCATACCAGTTTAGCGGCACGTCTAACTGTGCCATCGGCAGTACCGTTATATGCCTCAAAGCAGTGTCAATTTTAATACAATCATTTTATGACTTTAATTCGTCTGCAAGCTGTTGATAGACTATAAAGTTTACGAGCCTTGGTTAGATTCCATTAAATTGTCATCTTATTTTCTCCGGTGCAATAGACTGCAGTCAATGTATAATGTCTACTTTTAACTGTACATAGCAGGGTATTTATAAAACATCACAATCGTCTCGCAATTATTGTTTATGCGAAAAAAAATATCCAATAACTATCGGAACGATTTCAATAATTTCGGATTGGAACGGAACCGAATCCGAGAACACGGAAAATTTAAAACGATGTAAATTTTAAGAAATGTTCATTTCATATCATTTTTTTCTTCTAAATCAATTTCTTTTTCAAGTCTAATATGTATTATTAAACTTATCTGAAACTATTGAATATGTAAAATAATTTCATACCTTAAAGATCCCTAGTATATATATAAATATTATAAAATTAATACACGTTCGCGAAAGTATATAAAAGAGTCATTAATAATTATTGTAGTAAATAAGTAAACCAAAAATACTACATTTCAAGTCGCCTTTAACTATTTTATGCAAGTACAAGCTTAAATCAACGTAGAATGTTTTGTGTTCGAGGTTTATAACTAAAAAATCAAATCGTTTATTACTCAAAAATAGGATAATAATATCACTTTTTGCAGTCAAAGAAACTAATACCGTTTCGGAAACAACATGTCGTTCTGGAAGAGAAGTAACGGGGAAAAAAATTCTCAACTGTCTACATAAAAAAGAAGTCATGAAAATAAAATAAAAATAAGTCCTTAAAAGTTTACACTACAATTCAAAATAAAGCCGCAAAAGTTGAAGAGATATTGTACAAACAGCAATGTCAACTAATTTCGTAGAAAAAAAAACGAATTCCGAGTTTTCAGTCTTTTCTTCGAAACACATCTGCAGTTTTTATCAAGCCGGCGACTTTATCCAACCGTATAACTGTGATGCACAATTAAAATTACACACACTGAATCACCGAGACGTAGCTACGTATGTACGACGTATTAGTGTCCGACCGAAATAGGATTTTCAGCCGAAACCGAACCTTCGCCTTGGTTCTCAGTTTCGGCCAAAGTCGAATCTGGAAAAAAAATATTATGTACTACAATTTATTATATTATCCATACATATACATAGAAGTAACTTGCTTCAATGAACGACAGTAATTAAAGTATGTAACAATTTCAATTTAACACAAATATAGGTAAATAATTAAACATATTCCTGACCTAATCTTATAAATTGTAAGCTTAAACATTGTTTATTACTTTAATAGTAATTTAGTCGCCCGAACGTCGCACAATGTACGCTGAGTTACGTGCGGCCTAAAATTCGGCTCACTTTTGGCCGAAACCGAAACTGTTGCCGAAACTAAATATTTCGGCCATAATCTCAACCGAAACTTCGGTCGGTCATTAGTACGTATTTTAAACTCTATCTCGATGTATTAATTCTTACAACAATTATCACAGAAATTTCGTTCATGTCCAAAAGCGTTTCGTAATGCCTTCTCGGAAAATAATTTTGATTTCATCTCTTCACGGGAAGCTTTACTCGTTGTATTTTTAATCTGTTGCCTTTGTTTGCTCAGTGTTTTATCGGCGTATCGAGACCGCATAATTCCCACGATTAGATATTCGGCAGTTAAGTCTGTTTGATTGAAACTATTATAGATTAGATTTATTGTAAACTGGTTACTGTTTAATTTATTTAATGAGTAGCGGCCCGTCCCGGCTTCGCACGGGTGGACATTTATTTTTTTAAACATTTGGGGATAAACGTAAAGTAAATTTATGTTTATGCATTGTTTGACTTTTTAAATTCGTAATATATTCTGAATGGAATGTCCGATTTGAATAATTCAAAAAGTGATCTACAGGTATTGAAACAGTCCTGAACTCGAAATGATTTATCTGAATAAGGATTAAAACAAAGGGCTAGATAACATGGTCCGATTTAGGTTGGCATTTCTGTAAATTCGTCATTCTTTTAAAATGTAAGAAAGTAGTTATTGTGACATTACTACAATAATTTAACACATGGTATCGTAAAGATTTTTGTAGATATTAATAAGTCCATTAATATTGTACGACATTATTTGTTCTATAATAAATAATTTCCGCTGCTCATGCAATAAAAAAAATTGTCTAATTTTGTTGCACTTTGGGTAACAGTATTGAAGTTTTAGTAGGAATCTTTAATTGTTTTTAACAAATACAGCCTATGTTACTCAGGGATAATGTAGCATTCTAATGGTAAAAGAATTTTTGAAATCGGTTCAGAAGTTTTTGAGTTTCTTTGTTACAAACATATATAAATACAAAAATACATACCTTTCCTCTTTATAATATTATTATTAGTGTAATTAGTGTAGATGTATTTTTTTTTTCGATTGTGGATATTCTGTATGCCTTATTGATTTTCATAGCTTCACCGAGCCTTGGGTACGAGCGAGGAAGGCAATCATCCCGGGAGACAACGAGCACAGTAGTTGCACAAGAGCGTCCGACTATCGCCTTAGGCTGTTGCCAGAGACGCGAGCAGATAGCGCGAGCCTGACTAATCCTAATTGGTTCCTATGCTGTTCAGCTAACCTTTACTTTTACATTACGGGGTATGTACGTAAATCTAAACTTAGTAAACTATGGGATTGTATAATGCATTTAATTGTAGAGATTAAAAACATTGTGCAAGGAGTGCCTTGGCTCAGGCAATAAGCGTTGAAAGCGTAGTGGTCATTGGGTCGTATGAACGGGTATCTCTAGTAACTGCCACCAGGTGAGTCCCACATATTATCCGGCATATTGCGATAAGCAATACCTTAATGTATTTTCCCTGTGTTATCAAAAAAAGGATAATTTGATAACATTATTTTATTTATGGTCATGTTTATAAGGAAACTTGCACTTATACATGGATAAGAGCACTTAATTATCTCTGGATATTTTACTAGTATATTTCCCAACAAAAGTTGATCTTGAGTTCAGCTGCAAGGATATATTGTACATAGCAAACGTATCAATAACCAAAATTAATATAATTTTTTTATTTAGAATTGAACGTTTTATAGAGTCCAAGGCTGAGGTTATCTATTCACTAAGCGACTGTGTTAAAACTGCAAAGCGAAATAATTAATTTATCACAGATTTTCTTCTCAAATACCCTGTAGGTAGCTTCGAAGAATGTTACGAAGGAAATTTAAGAGGAAAACTATTTATGTACGTACTTACAAGAACTCCAGTATGCTACCGGGACGTAGAAACCCACACAGTACGCGTAAAAGAAAGCCGACTTTGTCGCTATTCCGTGAATTTATTTGTTTTTATTTAAATTTGTAATTTATTTAAGAAGGAAATATAAAACTGGAAAAAAAACCTTAATACTAAATACAACAAGTAGTATTTTAGACTTCAATGATTATTATCATCAAGAGAAACTACAATATACTCAAAAAAAACCCACGAGATTAATTATATCATAGTGAACAACCGAATCGTTAAAAAACAACAGTACTAATTATGATGAAATAAAAGATCAGAATAACGGATGCACGACTTTAATAAAATGATTAGTTTATAGGACTGTGAGGTTTTTAAGATTACACATTTCTAACAATTGCCCGAGGCTTCGCTCGCCTGGAACAAAGATTTATTCTTTAATCAAACACAGATTCACCCACTGCCGGAACCTATAACATACCTACGTACATATAAAAAAATATATATGTTATACCTATATATAAACTAGATAATTTGTTACTACACGATTTTTATGATTTAATGCCGCATTGTTCGCTATAACATAAGACAACTATACGTAGATCATCTGTAGTTTTCATCCGTATATGTTGGACCGACGATTCGCAACATGAAATCAACTCTGCGTTAATTTTGCAAGCTACTATGGATTGGGTTTCACCATCGGCGTCAGTTTTCTTCGGGCGTCTCCAAGCAAACAGAAAACAGTAATATATTAGTTATATATCTATTGTCGGCTTCATGTTTACTGAGGTTTTAGTAAAGAGTACTTCTATATAAAAATCTTAAGTTAAAAAATCACAATTCTCCTTAAAAATTATTTGCTAACCTAGAAAGCAACTAAGGCTACCAAGGCTTTTCTTTAGCGTGGTCTATATTACACTATAATGTAGATGCTTATTTATAGCAAGTATGCTATTGGCTGTGCCGTCACAGGTGCGCGCTTATTGGTTCAAGACAGCCAGTAAGTTATCAACGGTTGTGCAGATAGTTTAAAAAAGAAAAAAGAAATGTATCCAATACATTACGTTTTTGGGCCTAAGCGTTACACATCCATACTCACAGACATCCGGACGACGTCAAATTTTTTTTTTAAAACATATTTTTTTGTAAATAGTTAATTTAAAAATCGTCTAGTGTAATAGCGAGAGTATTTCTCTGGATAATAAAACATTTGCATTGCCGTAAAAGTACAAAGTATTTAAAATAATGATCAACGAAGTCCCGAAAATTGCTCGATGTTTGAATGTTGAGAGTAATGCACAAACTCAAACGATTCGCGTTAAGAGGCGTGCAATAGTTTTAAACATTGACTGGAAGACGGCACACGAAGCATTTGAATACACCGTGCGAAGTAATTAAAAAACCCATAAGGTAGAATTAGGTTAACGACAACAGATCATTTACAAATGAACAATGGTTTTGAAGTAAACGTTAAGTAACTTACTTGTTTTAATCTATTTATGCCATCTTATATATGTTCCAATGGTTGGTTAAAAATTTGTGAAACAAACCACCGTCCAGGAAACCCACACTAATTGTATCGTAAATAAAAAAATGTATAGTTTAGTATGGGTTTAGTATTATAACCACAATTTCACTTTATGTTATGTAACGATGTGGCCCAAGATGGTGGACACGCTAAGCCTAGTGGAGGGACTGGTTCTCAAGTGCAGCTGTCGGAACACACCTATAAATATTTGGGGGCAGATTTTCAATCAGCTACCAAATACCATCTTAGGCCACATCGTCCTTTAATATCGGGTGAGATTGTGACCATAACGCTGAACCTATAAATGATTTAAAAAATGTAGTGCGGCTATCTACGATTCTGGTGCAGGTATTTTGCTATTAAGGTCTGATCATATTAACAGGAACCACTGATAGAACTTACTATATTAATTAGATTTTATACAGAATATTTTAGTTTATATTTTAATATAACCAAAGGCAGAGTTTTCTCAAGCTATTTATTGCGTAGACGTTTTTCATTGTTTAATCATGCTCAGATAAGGAAATAACATACAATAGATAAGAAATCTAGCATGTGTTCAAATATAAAAGACCTTTGAAAGTGATTTATAAATAGGTAACAAAGGATGTTTTATAACAATGTCTGTACAATTCCTTTTTGACCGGCGCTAATGTAGTTCATACTTCAAACATAAACACAGATGATAGCTCAGTGGTAGCGTATACGGACGCCTCATCAAAGAACGAGTGTTCGAATCCCACGAATGTGTTGAGCTTTCGGTGAAGGAATACATCTACTGCCCGTCTGGCTAGTTGTCAGCCTCAAGTTGAAAATCTGCTGCCAAATACCTATATGTGTGTTCTGGGAGCTGCACTTGAGAGTGAAACCTTCCACAGGTTTAACGTGTTCACCAGCATCGTCACTTAGCATCAAGACTTATAAACAATAAAACAATAATAAATCGAAAATATAATTATTCTATTAAAATCAAACCTTATGATTTCGATTAGGAACAATTAACAAGTTATAAAGATAGACTCAAAATTAACTCTTGAACAAGAGAGGACAATGCCAGCTAAAAAAATACTTTAAGTCAGCTTACCATTATACGTTAAGTACTACTATTGGCACTTGTCAACTTAACAAAGTTGACAAGCATAAAGTTAATGTTTCAACATTGGTGGAGCACATCAAAAGCCTTGTTCGACATCACGCCACAACCAACAAAGACGTCAAATTTGTGTCTGTCACATTGACAGGAACAAAAGTTAGGGGTGCGTTTTGATAGACAGTTGACCAAGAGAATTAAAGTTTACGCGTTTTAGTAGCATATTAGGTCGCATCATTACTCTCTATTGAAACTGAATGAGATTAAACGTGCTTCTCAGCCTTATAAGAGGCAACAATTTTAAATTTTACGATAAATAAATTTGTTTTTGAAGTAAATACTTCTATAGAAAGGTTTGGATAGGGAGCAAATTCGAGTAAGTCGTCATCGACATGGTCATGTGACGTGTTAACGTACATACTATATCTGTTCCTATTAGTATAACGTACTGCGCTATAGACAGTTTTGAATTATTACAAGTTTTAATTTAAGATCAATCAATTAATTTGGATATCCATAAATAGCAACTGTTTGTTTACTGTTTTAAGTTATCACTTCTGTAGACAGTCCTCATGATTGCTTTGAATTTTTTTTGTTTAGCATTCAGTTTCTTTTAATGAGAATGGCCTAAAATGCTTGGCTTTATAACGCTAATTCTGGTAAAGTCGGCCCGAGTCGACTGAGGGAGTAAGAGAGAAATAGTTAATGCGTGAATGCAATACTCGCTCGGCGAGCGTTACATGAGACAGCGTGACGACGTATCACTTTCGTTCAGAATTGATATAATCACGGTATGTGCCAATGCGTTTTACTTTATATATGTAAAACAAAAAAAAATGTAATTCATATTATTAACCCCACATTGATCAAGTTTTCACTTTTCACATATTTTTTTCAAGCGAAAACTGCTATAGACGCTTTGAGAACTTTTTGGTTAAAGAAAAATCAAGAAACTCTCGCCACCGAACGCATTCCATTTATGTAGAGAGTGTATGCAGATTTTTAATTACGAGCTTGTCAAATATGGATGCTTAGTCGATCGGTTTGACGTGAAACTTAATAATCACGCGTAGCAAGGTCGTAGGTTCCAAAACTCAATTTTATTTTATTTTTTACATTATTTTGTGAGATATAGTTTTCATTTCCATTGGCAGTCCTCATGACTGCTTTATTTTTTTATATTATTACTAGCTAGGTACTTGTGGTTATATGCACAAATCTGCTAGGCATATTTATATTATAGTAGAAATATTAAAAATTTGCATATGCAGAGAAGTGCTTGAACAACGCACTAAACATATTATTAATATTTATATTATAGCAATATTTAGAACTAGAACTGATATGACTTATCTTATGACCGATACAACTGATAAATCAGTTAAACGTATAGTATTTGATCTGGTGATTACTGAAAGAAATATACGTATGAAATTGAATTCACGTTACTTTAAATATCCATTATAATTTGTTAAAGCATATAGCATAAAAACCGAATTAATATAAAAATATACAAGATTTTTCAAGGCCGATAAGTAATCAAAATGTAATGTAACTTAAACTTAATAAGAGAATAGGGGAACTTTTACGTTTCATTGCTCCGAGCTTTCCCTTCTGTGTTTCCCTAGAGAAATCATTTGTACCTATCCAATAAGAGAAAATGCGGGTATTACAACACACGACGAATTGATACAAAAAATATCATTATTTTGTAGTTCTGTGAACAATGTGTAAATTCAGACGAAAAACAAAGATATTACTAATATGGATTATATATATATATCATGCTTATTATCATATAGTCGACGCTTTGCACTGTACTTACAAAAATAACCTAAACTGGAGGGTAATGATAATAACATTACTTCTTTCTTTGAATCATTTTAATATTACAAGGCGGAATAGTTTGCTTAAAAGCGCTAATCTTCGGAACTATCAGTCGGATTTTCACCTTTCTATTTATTTGATAGAGGCATTAATTGAGGAAGGCTTGGGGCTTATTTCATATCAATCTCCTACCATCCATATCATCAATAGGAGCTTCATTGAATAAAGCTACGAAAATTTTAAATATTTTTTAGTTCTACGCGAATAAAGGCGCGGGCACAGCTTGTATGTTTTTAAAATAGTAAACATTGTTATATTTGCTGTACCTACATATATACCTAATCGGTTCAGACAGTAAATCGCTCAAAGCAAAATTGTACACAAAAGTATTTTTCCATAGAAGCTTCTAAAAGAAACTCGTAAATCCGAAAGATTTTTAGAAAGAAACGCTATAAATTTTTGTTTGGTTCGTGGAAAGGGTGAAAACATGTTGATCGATTATCGCTTTTACTTGTCTTGAAGACGACAACATTATCTATTTTTTTATAGATCCAGCACGACTAAACAAACATACGGTTCGCTAATTACGTACTTAGCACATAGTGATAGCAAAAGTTACAAATAATCGTCAATAAATTGCCAAATTAAGTAGACTGAACACATTATATGGACCGTTTATTTTGAAAGTGGTGAAGTCCATTTTCTTTTGTTTCGAGAAAATTAAAGGTTACTATATTTGTTGATAATGCAATTTCATTTACCGACCGATTTTAAGTTGTACAAAACATGGGATTTTTTTGAGAAATTAAACACGGACTAGTAATATATAAAAAATTTACATTAAATTAAGCATGAATTACGTGATAGCTCATTTTTCTCAAAAATGGACTTACACCACTTTCAAAACAAACGGTCCATATATTAATATGCGTTTGCCATTTCGAAACAAATAATTAACGATTTCGCTGCGGCGAGTTGAATCATCTTCTATCTTGTGTAATACTACAGGAGCCCGCAACTTCATTCGCGTGGAATAAAAAATTCGTGCAAACAAAGCTTTCCGTTTTATAATATTAACTAGCTTTTACCCGCGGCTTCGTTCGGGTTAATACTTGTTGTGTCAAACAAATCGGATGGTGTACAAAATTTATCACCCTCTTTACCTCACTACCACTAAGTTTTTCTGAAGAAAAGTAACCTAGCACCGTACAAGGTCCCATCTATATACCGAAATTCATCATAACCGAGTCCGCGGTTTAGTCGTGAAAGAGTAACAAACAAACAAACTCACATACTCATTCATAATACTAGTAAGTTTAGAAATATATATAGATTATTTCGTCAACTAATAAACGTTTACTCTGTCGCAAATGGAAGTAACTATCAATTTCTCAACTGCCAATCTATTCTAGTGTTAGTAGTAAAAATAAGCGATAACAAATAGCAATGCTTAACAATACATATAAATAATAATACCATATTATCAATAAAGATAATAATTGTAATCAAAATACAAGTTATAGGTAAAAGAAAACGTTTGTAACTAACAAGGTACAGGTATACAATAACTTTATAAGGATGGTATATTTAGCATCATTAGCGTGGAATGGAATTTTCTTGATGCCTGCTTAATTAATAGCTGAGTCGTTCTGAAAGGAAACTCTTGTTAGAAACAAGAAAAATAATTGGTAAAGGTAGAACGAGAAAAAATCTAAAATCATATCTTTGTTATTAATAAATGTTTTGGATTTTATCAGAAACATAATAACGAAAACTTAATACTACTATTTTCTCAAACGTGTACATAAATATATTTATTTCCTTTACTGACTTAAACTACCTACTTAACTCTTTTGATTGCTATATTTTGATATGTTATTCGTATAAAGTGTGCATTCGGTAAACTTAATATCTATATATGCTTATCTCCACTATCATTAAATAACGGCTCTTATTTTAAAACAATTTTGCAGTAGTATGCTAGCTTATCAAAGCTTTTGATTGTAATGTAATTACGTAAATATTAACAAATTACGTAAATAAAGTAGTAATGTCATTAAACAAATTTAGGTCCAGTTGAGAACCAGCGTTATTGAAGTTTGCCATAGCATAGGCTGAGCTTGGGTCGTTTTTCGATGTTGTAGAGGCTTTAGCTTGTATTTTTATATTTACATTGTACATTTTGTATTATCGAAATGAATGTTCTTTTTTTTGTGTTTGATAACATATCTATACTAATATTTTAAAGAGGTAAAGTTTGTGAGTTTGGATGTTAGGGGTAATCTTCGGTACTACTGATCCGATTTTAAAAATTCTTATATAATATCAATCTTATTAATATCTTAGATATATATTATTCCGGAGTGCTATAAAATTTACAATAAATGTAATTGAAGTCGGCAAATTATTATATAGTAGTATGGCGTACGCTGTTTGAACGGTCTGAAATAAAGGAATAAAATATATAGCAAAAATATTTATTAATGGAAAAAAAAGTTATGTTGTATGTCTCTTTTTGAATGCTTTATAAACCCTATAGGGTTTAGCGATGTTATCAATATTTCACCTGATGCTAAGTACAAATGTGGCCCTAGACGGTGAAAACGGTTGAGCCATATGGAGAACTGACTCTAAGTGCAACTGCCGAAACATACGTATAGAGATTTGGCGACAGAAATAAAACTTTAAGTTGATAATTAACTAGGCGGGTACTAGAAAATGCCTATAGTTTCTTCACGCTGTTTGCCTTCACAGAAAACTCAGCCCTGTTGCAGTGATTCGAACTCACGAACGACGCGATGTGCGTAAACACTAAGCCATTACTGCTAGTATGATTAATGATAATAGTTTAAATTGACAAATTATTGTTTCTTTATTTTTGATGTTACTTAGACTCAGTGTAGGAAAACATTAGATATCGTAACTTAAAAGATTCAACAAGCGGATCGCACATGCGAGGTTCATTTTTCACGCATCACGCAGTCCATTGTGGCCCAACGTGTGTAACGTCTAATTGCTTACTTTAGGTACGGTGTTGAGTCGTTTAAAGTTTAGGTTGTATATATTTGCGTGACGTTTGTATATGAATTTGCTGTTTTTTTAAGCTGATTGTCTTTAAGTGTCTGTAAGTGGTTGTTCTAAATATTTTTACTACATTACATACATTATAGGTTTAGCGTTATGGCTACTAATCCACCTGATATAAGTGACCATGTGGTCCAAGATAGCGGAGCCTAGTGGATGGGACTGGCTCTCAAGTGGAACCGCCGGAACACAACTATAGTTAGTTGCGGCAGATTTTCAAATTATTTGGAGACATAATAAAACTGTAATCACTAAGGCAAATCTGTGCATTGAACAGTTAGGGTAACCAATGATTGAAGTTTATATTGAGAGATGTAATGAAATGGGTTTATTTTTTATTTTTGGCTATTATTTTGTATGCGCATCACTCTGAAATTACTACACCGATATTACGGAACTTGCTACGGTAGTAACTAATAATATGGAGCAACATATAGAATACTAGGGTCTTTTAGGATAAGAGATAAAACTATTTAATACAACAACAAAAAAATGTAATACTTTTGTACAAGAGGATTATAACAACCGTAATTCAGGCATGCCAGTTCATCTGAAATCAAATGGTTCAAACACCTTATAACTATTTAAATAAATCTTAAAAAAACTGCAATACAGGTCCTTGTCCTGGAGTGACACTTCTTGAAAATGACAACGAAACTTAAACATGGTGGTAGGGCTTTCTCTAATGCTCGCCTGGCTAGCTACCACCCTCAAGTTGAAAATCTGCCGCCAAATATCCATAGGTGTGTTCCGGCAGTTGCACTTGAGAGTCAGTTGAAAAATATATGCGGCAGTCATGCTCCCGTAAAAAAAAAACAGTTCCTGCAATTATTCAGTGTTACGAAAATGCGAACCAAAAGTACGATAAATACTGACCAATTTATTCATTGTTGTATCAAAATGAAATAAATGCATTATTAGCAAACAACAGGTGATAATAATTCAACGTGCCGCTTGGGTAACGTTCGCTTAACTTCCCTATGACGTCGTGCACTGTGATTAATGTTTCATTTGATTTGAAAAAAAAAAAAAAAAGAAATTATATTAAATCCTATGGTAATTTTACAAATATACATTTATTATTGAACTAAAAATTAAACTAATGGATCATTATAACGTCGTAAAGGTAATTTTCAAATAAATTTTAGTTTATTTTTTTTAACTTTCGATATCCTACTTTACGCATTTTTGTAAAGAAAAACTGAAATTTATATGTGATGTATGTCTTTCAGTCGGTGCGGGCTCATCATTATTATTGTCTAACTAAATAATACCAATAAAACGATATAAACTAATAAACTATTACCTACATAAATCTCACACATTCAGTGTAATTTGAACAAATAATATTCGTTCACAATACTGACATCACGTCACTATTTCATTTAATATTCTAGATTTTTAAAGTAAAAAAAGTTGTTGCTGAAGTCGAGTCTAGAATAGAAAACAAACAATGGTGTATAAAGCAGAGGCCGTATTGCGAAAATACCTGAGCGATCTTGCGAAACCACATTGTTCAAGAATATACGCCACTTTGGTACTCAGGAATATTGACTAGAAATCAAGCACGACTCTATATATACTTTTCTCGGAAAGCACATAACAGAATTAAATGTTAAATTATTTTAAATGTTTAATTTCAATTGAACTGATCTACAAAAAAGGATTTTATAGAAAAAGTAAACTATGACATAATTAATTATGTCATTGTAATATTATTAAATATAAAAATAACTATGTAAACAAGCCGAAACCTCGAACTTATTAACAAGTAAGTCGCGTTTTAGACCTGCATGTTATTTCTATATTATAAAATAAACAATGTTTTTTTTAATAAGGTAAGACCATAACAATTATGGAAATTCTTTTTATTTTGTTCGTTATGGTCCAGGAAAAGATTACAGGAAGAATCTGGGTTCGTGGCTCTATGATTACAACGTCAAGCCGGTCTACATTTAAACACAATAATGTAACATAAAATTAAGTAACCATGCTTATTCTAGTTTTTTCTGTAATTTATAGGTTTAGTGTTATGGCCAAAATCTCATATGATGTTAAGTAATGATGTAGCCAAAGATGATGCACACGCTAAGCAAAGTGCTTCTGCCGGAACATACCTATAGGTATTTGACGGCAGATTTTCAATTATAGGGTGGTAACTTACCAGAAAGGTATTGGAAGTTATCACCATGCTATGGTTTCATGACGATGATTTTCCTTTATCGAAAACTCACGCTCATCGCAGGTGGATACGAACTACTGAGTTATCATCGCTTCTAAAATATCTCTTCGGGCTTCCTTACTTAGTTCGACAGAGATGACTATATGACTATGTATCAAAAAAGAAATGACGAACCATGCAGTAAACACGTATAAGTAATTAAGTACCTGAAACAAAATTAGAAAATAATAATTATTAACATTGTAAATCGTTCTTAATTAACATCTTAAGCTAAAATGTTAATCTTCCCTGCCCAACCAAATTTGGTACAAGCCTGCTAATGTAGTTAAGCAGGTTCTTACAACTTACTGAAATCCTAGACATGCCAAGATCTTTTAGAATATTATAAAAATATTTCGCTGGTCTACCACTCGCTCCCACTTCGACTGCATATTTAGTATTTATTTGTGGTGTATAGTATACAATTTGTATAACTGTACATTCTACTTAAATATTAAAATATCGCAAAATATTGACAATATATTTATTTTAAAAGATAATCTTAAGAAAATTAGCTCGAGATCAGGTCGATAAAAAACATTTAAAGCTCACTCACTTATTTCACAGAAAGAATGAGCGTAATTGGATATTATACGTATGGATAATGGTATGGCTATGGATGGATTGTATACGCTGAATAATAAGTTTCACGAAGTTTCAGCTCAGAATAGAAATGAGTAAAGATCGCTATAGACTTTTTTTTAATTGTTTTTTTACACGCGACCTTGTGAATATTCATATTAAATAGTAAATTTATATTTTTTCATCAATTCATGTCATCATTAGGAAAAGATATGTTACCACACTATCTTGATTGTCAAGATTAATAAACTACAAAATTAGGAAAGGGAAAAGGGACGTGAGTTCTAATCCTACCATTTACAATGAGCTTGAGCTTTTGGTAAAGGAAAACATCGTGAAGAAACCATAACATGCTGGTACGGCTTTTTCTAATGCCCCCCTGGCTAGCTACCACGCTCAAGTTAAAAATCTGCCGCCAAATACCAGATGTAGGTGTATTCCGGGAGCTGCATTTGAGAGCCAGTTCCTGTACAGGTTTAGCGTGAGTACCAACTTGGGCCATATCGTCACTTAAGATCAGGTGAGGTGATGGCCATAACGCTAAACCTTAAGTATAAAAAAATAATCGTTTGACTGATAAACAATATTTTTTTACATTTTAGTGTTTTTAAGGAAGATTTGTTTTAGGCTGTACCTAAACGATATCAAGTAGCTCTACGTACGAGTTACTTACTGCAAAAACACCACCTACGCAGCCAGATGATACTTTATATAAGACTAAACTACTTATACCTTCTAGTTACTTGTCTAACCAATGTTCTAAGTAAATAACTCGTTATTGAAAATACAACAGGAAAGTTGATGAGGAAAATCCTTTCTGTTTTGCCTTTGAGAATTTCCTTTAAGATAATAAACATTTTTGAGAATAATATTGATTAATATGTAGAAGAACCACTCTACTTAGTAAACTGATATAAGTCTATAATAATGAGGGATCAATTTAGATTCGGTACTGAGTAACGGGTACACCATCTATAATAGTACTGAGTTTCAATACGTTACTCACGAATGCATATCGTTACTCACATTTTTTCATATTTTCGTACTGAATATACAAAGTGCGAACGATGCGATCATACGTCATACTGTATGCAACACGACTCGATGCGATGATCTTTGTTAGGTACCACAAGTAACGTAACGATACGATAGTAACGAGTACCTACTTATTGTTATAGCAACAAATTCATACGGGTACGCTATTTTTACACAATCGTCCCGATAAAAGAAATATATTTTACACGACTTTTACTTCTATCAGTAAATCCGTTTAGAAATGCGCAATCACTAACAGACGCACACAAGAACTATAATCTAAAAATGATATTCTAATATATGCAACAATGCTAGTGGAAAGTGTATAAAGAAGAGTACTGACGACTTAAGAGTTTAATGTGATCGTCTAATCTAATGTAGTCGTCTATTTTCCTTTTTTTTTTTGTTAATGATAATACATGCTCTGGGAATCCAGCCCTGTTGCGTGGGAAAGTTTTCAAGCATAAAATTAACGAACGTAAACTACACCCAAACTGAGAACAACCATTTGTGGACCACACAAATAAGTTAGTAAGTATATCATGTATATGTAGTATATCAACCTACAGCAAAGGCAGTAACGAGATGTCCACTTAAACCACTACGCTTTTTATGTAGTGTTTTCAAAGTCGATATTGTTTAATTTATAAGAAAAAAAAGTTGGGCTGTCAAGGGGCGCTAGGCCGAAGTGAAACATCTAAATAAATATAAAAATTTATAATTAATTAAAAATCATATCGGAAATATGAAGTAACACAAAAATAGCATGTAGCTTACACAAATAAACAACGAAGTGTATACACGCGCGCATTTACACAAGGGAGTTATGAGAGATGGCGTGACGGAATAAGCAAGTGTCATGCTCTTTGCCGTCGCGGTAAGCTGGTCCATTTGCCATCACGGTACGTTAATTAATAAAAATGTATAGTTCATTAACAAGTGCAAATGCCAATTATCATCAGATACAAGAAAATTACATTGTGCTTTGTTTCCAAATCATTTAAAATCGGCAACGCGTACACGGTCAACAGGAAGCGATGATATATATATCTTATATGTATCGATTATTATGTTTAACCATGTGAACGGAATCGCGTGTTAATAATCGAATAACAAAACAGACTCGGTCGGTTCTTTGTTCTCTCGCGAGTTCACGTAATTTATGCAAGATTGTGTTTTAAAATTTGTCTGATTCACGAGAACGTACACGGAACACTTACATATTTAAGTATAATTATTATTCCGAATCGCTGGCAAAATGATTAAGCCCTGTAATCATTATAAACTGGGCCGCAACCAAAGCGGGTCGGTAACAAAAATCTCAAGAACTTCCAAATTATTGGAGCTAGCTTTTTAAATAAAGACTGTATGACTGTAGACAATCTTATAGCGAGTAAATAAAACTCATAACAGTTCACGATTATAAAGTTTATTTTTAATGTAAGTAAAAATGACCGTTTTCAGCAAAATTAGCAAAATGTGGTAACGTTATCAATTATTGAATTAATATTATTTATGAAAATGTTATATATTTTAATATTTTTAGAAATAAAAATCAACTTTTCATTTTACAACCTTTAAAAATAGTTTTTTTTATATGTGGTTTCTAATACAATCACCAATAATCGTGGCCCCGTGACCACGAAGGCTGAAAAGCTTTCGAAACGTCGGGATCAAAATTTAATAAATAACTGCGATAAAATCCGTTTAAATTAGTTTTATTTCAACAAAATACATTATAATAAAAAACATAAATTTTGATGCGATGATAGCTCAGTGGTAGTATGTAGGAACGCCGCGTCTTAGGAAGTGAGTTTCGAATCCAACCACCTATAATGAGTTTGAACCTTCGGTAAAGGAAAACATCGTGAGAAAACCATATCATGGTAGTACGGTTTTTTCTAGTGCCCTACTGGCTAGCTACTAACCTCAATTTGAAAATCTGCCGCCAAATACCATAGCTGTGTTCCAGCAGTTTCACTTGAGAGTCAGTCCTTCGAATAAAGGCCGACAACGCAGCTGCGATGCCCTTTATTCCATAAAAAAGCATCCGCATCCAAATCAACCAATTGTGTTTTGCACAAATGATTATTTTGAGTGTGATTCGAACCCACTGCATTCAAAGCTGACGCACGATGAAACGGTTAGGCCAACTGTGCAGTTCACAGATACAGTTTGAAATAAATATTACTTTTTTAATTATATAAATATTACATGCTTAAGTTATCGTGATATAATGGCAATAACAATTCGCCATATAGACAAAATCTTATCACGAGCTGCAATTTTATATGATTTATATATAATTTATACTAGCTATCCGAGTAGTCCACTACTCAGTTAACATGGAAATAAAATTTTATTTAATCATTTTTATTTAAAAAAAAATGTTACTCAGGGCTAATGTAGAATTCTATGGTGAAAGATTTTTTTAAATCGATCTTGAAGATCTTGATCTTGAGATGTGTTACAAACAAACGTACAAGAAAAACTTTTCTCTTTATAATATTAGTAAAGATAATCGAAATACAATTTGCTGAGCAATAAGTTATCACGGGGCTTCTTAAACTATACTATACACCAATTTGGCTTAAAATTAAGCATAATTAGACGGTAAAGACGCTCACTAAGAACGGATTTTACGTTCACGTGAAATAAATGGGAAAAACGCAATCGAAGCTGAGGGCTCCATTTTTTATGTTTATATCACTGGTTTCTTCTAAAACTTATTTGACGCACAACCTCATAAAAGCAGTTATTTAAATAAAACTATGTTAAACGTGCTGAACCCGATGGACGAGATAAGCAAATGAATGTCAGAAAAATATAAAGGAATTTTGCTGTCCTTACACTGCAAACTCAAGTGTTTTATTTAATGTTTTAAAGCAAAACACTGAGGTGTTTTTTTAAACTAAATGTTTTGTTTTAAAACGTTTTAAGTGATTAATAAAATTATGTTAAACATTTTAGGATTTTGTTTTAAAACTCTTTATCTGTTTTACCAATAAATATACTTTAAACTGTTTTATAATAAAACATTTTTAATTTGTGAAACGTTTAGTATACGTTCTAACGTTTTAAAACTAATCAGGTATTAGCAAATAAAACGTTTCTAGAAAAAAAAAACGATTTATGTGTACATCTCTACACATACACATTGACGCTACGCTGCTTCTCAGTCTGGCGCTTGTTACACACACACGCACGTACGTCGTTCTTATTTTGTTTTCCCGCTTTTAAGCTGCATTCCATAATAAGTTTAACCCTTATCGTGTTAATAACAAATGAAAATTTATTGTTACTAATAATTAATTTAAAAAATAGAATACGTTAGAGTATATATTCGTAAAGTAATTTCTTTATTAATAAAAATTACAAAAATGGACAAAAAAGTCTTTTGTTCTTTGCAAGGGCGTTCAAAATGTGTGAAGTTTTAATGTGATCCAAGTGTCTCTGACGTTGCCATGATACGAGAAACAATTCGTGACATTTGTAAACGCGATACGTGTTTAAAAAAGTTTATTGAAAATAAAGTTATTGTTGTACAAAAAAAAGATAATGATGAAGATGTGTGGATCGACGTGGAAGATGATGACATTATTGAAGATAGAGACAAGTTGAATATTCTTTTACTGCCAACACCTGAATCTGCACCTGATGTTTTAGAAGGAAATGATGGAAGTTTTCCCTATAAAATTCTATATACAAAACCGCTGAATGATTTAGGATCAGAAAAATTAATTGAAAATCCAAATGATGATGCATCAGATGAAGAAGTTTCTAAGGTTAGTAAATTGAGTTAATTATTAAGTTAATCAATCTTAATGATTGTCATCATCAATTAAAATTAATATGTAATTTATTGATTGCTTCTAACTGTTATTTATTTATTTAACTTTATTTTTTTTAGTCTCAAATCCCACTAGATTGTGAAGTTAATGTTGACGAAAAAAAAATTGATCAGTCAAAAAAAAATATAAATATAGTTAAAACTGGACCAGGTTCTATCAAGATGCCAGCAATTTTACCTTCTTTAACTTATGATTTGAAACAAAAATTGAAGATTTGGGAGTTCTAGCATCACAAAAAGATTTGATTTATCATTGGGGATCGTTTTTATGGGAAATAACTGATGGACAGCCGATGAAAATTGACTACCAGAATCTTGCTAGCACCATTGTATCAGCTTATCCATTGCTAAAAGGTGGTCCGAAAGGTTATGTAAGTATTTTTTTTTTTTATTAGTAAATAATTCAATTACAATAATCTAATAAAAATAATAGTACATTTACTAGACTTACAGTTAAAATAAAAACTTTTTCTTATTAAAGGATATAGTGAGGAGTCAATTAAGTACCTGGATAAGAAATCACATAACCACATTAAAAAAACAAGGAAAAAAAAGAAATGCAGATACAAATATCAACCATGTCCTGAAAATGTCTAATGTGGAAATATCAAATGAAAGGTATGTTTTAAATAATTCTACAGATAATAAATATTTATTAGATTAAGAAAGAACATGTTTTTTTATAGATATTATATTTTTTTCACACGAGAAATTTTCCTATTGAAATATTTTAATTTGAAATGTATTTTGATTTTGAAAACAGCTGACGAATTTCTGTTGATAAGAATTTATTAAGCATAAATCTCTTTAGCCAAATATATTTTCTTTATAAAAATATTTTTTTCTCTCAGTACTTATGATTATTTATTAAAATTATTTGTAATAAATGAATTAAATTTTCTAGATCTGAGGTTTTGAAATTGACCTTTTAATCAAACTAAATGATGCTGTGACCAGAAAATTAAAGAAAGAAGTCAAGCCTTTGTTTACTTTCAAACCAGTAAGGTTTATTATATTTTCTATTATTATAAAGTGCATTTATTAATTAATACTCAAGTTGTATAGAAACTAAAACTTTAAAAAGCTATATCATTTTTTATTGTGCCTTTAATATGTATTTAAACAAATAAATATTATGAATGTAAATATTAAAGGATCCAGTTATTGACACTGGCCTAGTTGATTGCCACTTGCAATTTTATTGTAATTAAAAAAATAAAATGTACTTAAAAAATCAAATATTTTAAAATGTATGATTTAAAAAATATATTTATTAATTTAATAGAGTTGATTTTTTTTTTATATTTTTTTTTAAGTTTCAATAACTAGGCTAATATCAACAACTGGGTCTTTTATTTTACTAAAAACTTATTTTATTACAGACACGTTCATCTACTGATTGTCTTGTGACTGAAGAGAACGAGTCTCCTCGAGCTATTATATACTCTGATAATAAATAAATCAGCGCTGCTTTTATTGTGGCTGATACCAATGTCAGAGTTCAAATTTCGAGTCCTACAGTACCAAAGGTGGTAGCTACTTCATTAGCAGCTTATTATGTTTGGGACACGGTATTTCCTAAACAATACTTAAATATGTTAGAGTACATCGACAGCCAAGTATTGGGAACACTGATTCAAAAAAATCAAGTTTTGTTGAAGTTAATTCGAAAACGAGAAGAAAAAGAAAAATAAAATAAATAAGTAATGTATTGGACTTAATTTTTACTTTGATAGTTACCAAGCATTTTATTTAATTTTAATTTATTGAAAAAAAAATTTTTTTTTTTTTTTGTTATTAATGTAAGACTCAGATCGTTAATAGATACACGAATACTATAAAATAGTTACTATACGAAAAACAAATAAGTTTTAATAGAAAAAAAAAGATTTGGATTTGTAATGTGAGAATCTGAAATGTTTTTTGTTTAAATGTTTTCTCTTTCTGTTATCATTTAATTTAATTAAAGATTATTTTTTATGAAAAGTATAAAACAACAGATACTTTAAAAAAAATCCTTCAATAGTTTATAAACAACAAAAATGTAATTTGCATGTACAAGAGAAATTTCCCTAAGAATATTCATTATAATTTTATGTAATTTCTATTCATTTATAAATTAAAACTTAAAATAAATAAATAAATAATTCTAAAAAAATAATTTAATGATTTTTATTTTTTATGTATTAATCAAAAATTTATAAAACGCTTAAAATGTTTTAGATCAGAACACACTTCAAGTGCTTTAATAAAAACACTTTTGTGCATTAAAATTAAACGCTTAAAACGTTTCCATTACATAAAACACCATAAAATGTTTAAAAAGTGACTACAAGATTTAAAACATTTTATGTGTTTAAAAGTAAAACACTTGAGTTTGCAGTGTACATAACTACATGTGTATTTATTATTAACATGCGTATGTGTGTATATACATATTGTGGTATTATTAATACGTATTCATTATAGCATTCTTCTATTATAAAATAAGTTTTTAATTATATGAATATACATATTTAATATTTTTACCTCAATTATGTCATTGAATAGGTAATATATTTTCTAGTGTATATTGCACCTATTTTGCATCATCTCTGCAACATCCCGAGGATGATTGGTAGAGAATGTCAGAGGCATTAAGTCCGACTTGCATGCAAATTGTATATAAGAATTGAAATAAATAAATATATATGTATATTTAATTTCACTTTACGAATAATTCTAATTTCGTATAAAACGCGTGACGAGAATATTATTTATAAACCTATTTTTAAAATTGCAAATAACCCCTTATTAACTTTTACTCTCTAATTCTCTGAGTTTTCTACGGCCCACGTTGAAATCATACATTGCCGAAAAGAAAGGCGTTTTCACGCACTTGGAGGACTCGAACGCCCACGAGGGGTGTTAAGGTTAAGAGTTTATGAAATGAATAAGAAACCTTATTTCTGTGTTTGCCTTTGAAAGCTGTGAGGTTGCCATATCGTCATAAGAGTATATTGTGAATATATTCTATGACTAGCTAGGCATCTAGGCCCACACGAATTGGAATGAATGTATTTAATATAAGTGCTAATTGAGTAACCGTTCCATATACAAAGACTTTAATTTTTATTGTTTTATAACAATGTCCCAAACTACATTACCGATTTGCCGATAGTGGATCAATATGTAAGCGATGGTGATGTCTGAAATTACATCCGTCTGTGTGCATCCACCCAAACCTATAAATGTTGTTATTGTACGTTGTAAACGGTACATATCTAAAAATATATGTATAACCAGATCGAGTTTCTTACCAATTATTCTCGATGACTGGGTTATTTGCCGAACCGGTGGTAGTTTTAACCTCCGTAAGCGCCTTCCTAGGACTTAAATTCAATAAAGTTTTTTGATGTTATTGAAATCAATTGAATATTATTTATAAGTAATTTTTCCTTCTACAAATTATTTTACTTATTATAATTATATTGATATTACCTTATGTGTATAGTGGAGCCAATTACAGTTTACTATAATAGGTGTGGTAAAATCGGCATTCTAAACGTAGACCTGGTATTAAAAAAAAAACAAATGACAATCTGACAAAGACCAAACGAGTAATGTCTCCTCACCCTTTTATAAAAGAGACATAAGCGATAGGCTTCAGACCTATACCGTTACGGTATATATTGGACACGAGAATAAAAAATCGAACAGATATTTTTTTAAATCCCATAATATGAATAGTATTGAAGCGATGATAGCTCAGTTGGTTGTGTGTACAGACGCCGCATCAAGGTACATGGGTTCAAACCGTACTTCGTAATCGATACTTAAAATGTATACAACTAAAAGACATTTATTCATTGGAGTTATAAACAAGTTTTATTCAATAACCAAAAGAAATGAAAAACGAAAATGTTATAAGATATAGCCAGTTTTGTTGATCCTAATGGATTTAAGTTGGTAGGTTGATTAGATTGGATTATAGCTAATCAAAATGTACAAAAAAATTCAAATCGGTCAAACCGTTTTTGAGTTTTGGCGATACTAAAGAATAATAATTATCAAATGATACGAAGTTCACCGGGACAGCTAGTAATAAGTAAGATCATTTCTTTGTAAAGTTCAGAATGCTAATTTTTAAATCTAGTATGAAGAAGTTTCAAATAATATTATCAGGAAATGCAAGTTATAGGTTATTTATCTCTAGATAGGTCTCTGTGTATAAATATTTCCATAAGCCAATAAAAAGTTTCCGATATATCTCAAAAATTCTTATTTTCGTCACGATATATGTATGGACTTCAACAAGAAGAGCGAAAAAGCATACACTGCAAACTCAAGTGTTTTATTTAATGTTTTAAAGCAAAACACTGAGGTGTTTTTTTAAACTAAATGTTTTGTTTTAAAACGTTTTAAGTGATTAATAAAATTATGTTAAACATTTTAGGATTTTGTTTTAAAACTCTTTATCTGTTTTACCAATAAATATACTTTAAACTGTTTTATAATAAAACATTTTTAATTTGTGAAACGTTTAGTATACGTTCTAACGTTTTAAAACTAATCAGGTATTAGCAAATAAAAGGATTCTAGAAAAAAAAAACGGTTTATGTGTACATCTCTACACATACACACTGACGCTACGCTGCTTCTCAGTCTGGCGCTTGTTACACACACACACACGTACGTCGTTCTTATTTTTTTTTCCCGCTTTTAAGCTGCATTCCATAATAAGTTTAACCCTTATCGTGTTAATAACAAATGAAAATTTATTGTTACTAATAATTAATTTAAAAAATAGAATACGTTAGAGTATATATTCGTAAAGTAATTTCTTTATTAATAAAAATTACAAAAATGGACAAAAAAGTCTTTTGTTCTTTGCAAGGGCGTTCAAAATGTGTGAAGTTTTAATGTGATCCAAGTGTCTCTGACGTTGCCATGATACGAGAAACAATTCGTGACATTTGTAAACGCGATACGTATTTAAAAAAGTTTATTGAAAATAAAGTTATTGTTGTACAAAAAAAAGATAATGATGAAGATGTGTGGATCGACGTGGAATATGATGACATTATTGAAGATAGAGACAAGTTGAATATTCTTTTACTGCCAACACCTGAATCTGCACCTGATGTTTTAGAAGGAAATGATGGAAGTTTTCCCTATAAAATTCTATATACAAAACCGCTGAATGATTTAGGATCAGAAAAATTAATTGAAAATCCAAATGATGATGCATCAGATGAAGAAGTTTCTAAGGTTAGTAAATTGAGTTAATTATTAAGTTAATCAAACTTAATGATTGTCATCATCAATTAAAATTAATATGTAATTTATTGATTGCTTCTAACTGTTATTTATTTATTTAACTTTATTTTTTTTAGTCTGAAATCCCGCTAGATACTGAAGTTAATGTTGACGAAAAAAAAATTGATCAGTCAAAAAAAAATATATGTATAGTTAAAACTGGACCAGGTTCTATCAAGATGCCAGCAATTTTACCTTCTTTAACTTATGATTTGAACCAAAAATTGAAGATTTGGGAGTTCTAGCATCACAAAAAGATTTGATTTATCATTGGGGATCGTTTTTATGGGAAATAATTGATGGACAGCCGATGAAAATTGACTACCAGAATCTTGCTAGCACCATTGTATCAGCTTATGCATTGCTAAAAGGTGGTCCGAAAGGTTATGTAAGTATTTTTTTTATTAGTAAATAATTCAATTACAATAATCTAATAAAAATAATAGTACATTTACTAGACTTACAGTTAAAATAAAAACTTTTTCTTATTAAAGGATATAGTGAGGAGTCAATTAAGTACCTGGATAAGAAATCACAGAACCACATTAAAAAAACAAGGAAAAATGAAATGCAGATACAAATATCAATCATGTCCTGAAAATGTCTAAAGTGGAAATATCAAATGAAAGGTATGTTTTAAATAATTCTACAGATAATAAATATTTATTAGATTAAGAAAGAACATGCTTTTTTATAGATATTATATTTTTTTCACTTGAGAATTTTTCCTATTGAAATATTTTATTTTGAAATGTATTTTGATTTTGAAAACAGCTGACGAATTTCTGTTGATAAGAATTTATTAAGCATAAATCTCTTTAGCCAAATATATTTTCTTTATAAAAATATTATTTTCTCTCAGTACTTATGATTATTTATTAAAATTATTTGTAATAAATGAATTAAATTTTCTAGATCTGAGGTTTTGAAATTGACCTTTTAATAAAACTAAATGATGCTGTGACCAGAAAATTAAAGAAAGAAGTCAAGCCTTTTTTTACTTTCAAACCAGTAAGGTTTATTATATTTTCTATTATTATAAAGTGCATTTATTAATTAATACTCAAGTTGTATAGAAACTAAAACTTTAAAAAGCTAGATCATTTTTTGTTGTGCCTTTAATATGTATTTAAACAAATAAATATTATGAATGTAAATATTAAAGGACCCAGTTATTGACACTGGCCTAGTTGTTTGACACTTGCAATTTTATTCTAATTAAAAAAATAAAATGTTCTTAAAAAATCAAATATTTTAAAATTTATGATTTAAAAAATTTATTTATTAATTTAATAGAGTTGATTTTTTTTTATTAAAATTTTTTTTAAGTTTCAATAACTAGGCTAATATCGACAACTGGGTCTTTTAGCTTACTAAAAACTTATTTTATTACAGACAAGTTCATCTACTGATTGTCTTGTGACTGAAGAGAACGAGTCTCCTCGAGCTATTATATACTCTGATAATAAATAAATCAGCGCTGCTTTTATTGTGGCTGATACCAATGTCAGAGTTCAAATTTCGAGTCCTACAGTACCAAAGGTGGTAGCTACTTTATTAGCAGCTTATTATGTTTGGGACACGGTATTTCCTAAACAATACTTAAATATGTTAGAGTACATCGACAGCCAAGTATTGGGAACACTGATTCAAAAAAATCAAGTTTTGTTGAAGTTCATTCGAAAACGAGAAGAAAAAGAAAAATAAAATAAATAAGTAATGTATTGGACTTAATTTTTACTTTGATAGTTACCAAGCATTTTATTTAATTTTAATTTATTGAAAAAAATTTTTTTTTTTTTTTTTGTTATTAATGTAAGACTCAGATCGTTAATAGATACACGAATACTATAAACTAGTTACTATAAGAAAAACAAATAAGTTTTAATAGAAAAAAAAAAGATTTGGATTTGTAATGTGAGAATCTGAAATGTTTTTTGTTTAAATGTTTTCTCTTTCTTTTATCATTTAATTTAATTAAAGATTATTTTTTATTAAAAGTATAAAACAACAGATACGTAAAAAAAAAATTCTTCAATAGTTTATAAACAACAAAAATGTAATTTGCATGTACAAGAGAAGTTCCCTAAGAATATTCATTATAGTTTTATGTAATTTCTATTCATTTATAAATTAAAACTTAAAATAAATAAATAAATAATTCTAAAAAAAATAATTTAATGATTTTTATTTTTTTATGTATTAATCAAAAATTTATAAAACGCTTAAAATGTTTTAGATCAGAACACACTTCAAGTGCTTTAATAAAAACACTTTTGTGCATTAAAATTAAACGCTTAAAACGTTTCCATTACATAAAACACCATAAAATGTTTAAAAAGTGACTACAAGATTTAAAACATTTTATGTGTTTAAAAGTAAAACACTTGAGTTTGCAGTGTAGATAAGAATTTTAGTTGTCAGCTACCTAAGAAAGTAAATTACATGAAAATTTATTAAGAACATTTCCTTTTATTCAGCTTTTATCGCCTATCCCGGAGGAACTCTTTGTTTTATGGGATAAAACTTTTGTATACGTTGATCCATAAGGTTAGTTATAACGCTGTTAACATTCATCAAGATCTATACATATAGTAGTTTCAGAGTGATGCGCGCATAAGAAGACAGACAGACTGATAAAAACATATTTGGTCTCTATATTGATAAAGGTGTACATTCCGATTGTAATTAACAAGAATATAGAGTTATAACTTTCAATTCTTACAAACTTTCTTAGCACCGTGGCTACGGAGAATTAAATGTAGGTCGTAAGACAATAATTAAAATACACCTATAAATTTCTACGAATTTCATCAAAGTACATTTAGCTAATAAATATTTTTCTTATGTATATTAAGATACAGTTTCACATTGTATTCTTATATTATTGACTAGTTGACTCGATAAACAATCAACAAATTATTTCTAGTAAATACTTTGGTTGCATTAAAAACTGAGAGGATGAGCGTAGGAGGGTGAAAATTTAGGGTTGTATGTAATTTTTAATGCCACATAATAAAATATAATAAATGTTGTCCAAAAAATTAAAAAAAAAATGTTTGAGGTGGACACCCTTATCACCCTAGGGGTATAAAAATAGATTACAACCGATTCTCAGACGTACCTACCTACTATAAATAGGAAATTTCATAAAAACAGCTCAAGCCGTTTCAGAAGAATATGGCAACTAACATTGTGTCACGAGAATTTTATATATAAGATATCATTACAGTATACCTAAATGAAACATTATAAATCCAACATGGCGTCGACGGAAGCACCAACGGATGCGTACGGGCCGGTTAACAGATGACGCCGCCCGTGGATCATTATTACCGGACCACTTTTTGCTCTTTTGACAGGAAACGAAAGTTAAACGCTTTCGTGTTTCATAAATGTTATATATTAATGTGCGTTTTAAAATATAGTATCCATTGGTCATTTATTTAAACATTGCCTGTGATTAACTCTCTAATGGAGTCGTAATGCATGGTTATATGCTAATAATGTAATAATGTTTGCATGGTGGTAGGCCTTTTTGAACCCTGAAAAAATATTCTTGTAATAGTATAATAATAAAGAAGCAAAAAGAAAGTTATCTCATCCATATCACAGTAGAAGTATATACATAACGATTACAAAAATAATAGATACAAAAATTAAAAACAAAGAATAAAACAAAACATGTAATTAAATAACGAGTGGCAAGTTGTGTGTAGAAAAATAGGTTCCAGTCTCAAAATGATGAATCCCTAACCGTTTTCGGAACAGTGATTGTTTAAAATCCGACGGTCGTGAGCTTTGATATGGCTATGGAAGCCGATCTTTATTTAGCCTCAGCCAGTTTCAGTATAATTTCTACACTGAATATGTGCATCACTGGTATTCTGACCGTCAAGGCGATGGTACGAACATCAATACAAATTATTATCCGGACATTAATTTGTTGTAACATGAGAATAAATTACAACCATGGATTACTTAGCTTTTCAAAAAGCGAATCTATCATTCTGCAATGCGATCGTTGACCTTACAGTTTCCTTAGAAAAGAGGTAATTACCCAATAGTGGAGCATTTACTTGCTGATATTTTTATTATTATGGCTTGCTAAAACGCACATGCATTACCTAATTTATATTATTTAAGAATGTTCTCAGATAACAATATCCTTTTTTAACTCTTTTTCATATACTTCATTTTATTTCCTACATACTTTTTCAAAACTTCTTAGGCAGCGATTTGCTAATTAGACGAAAATTAAAACGTGTCACGTTTATACAGCTATTTACTGTATTTTATTGTATAATCTATATACAATTTAGGCTATCCGCATATCCATTTTGTGCGTTTTTTTAACGAGTTTGACTTCTACCTAATATCCAGTGATGTCCGCGTAATTTTTGTTACTGCGCACCATATACAATACACAACAACAAACTCACTTTCGCATTTATAATATTAGTAAGGACTTTAGACATATATTCCACCGTATATAATATGTACGTACTATATTTTCGTAGCAATTTTTTTTGATAATAAGTACAGTGTAGTTTACGGACAGTAAACACGGTTGACCATATACCGTCATCAAAGTAAGCCAATGATTAAAAAATATATAACTTTGTTTGTTTGGACGCGCTAATTTTAGGAACTACCAGTCAGATTTGAAATTTTTTTTTGTATCTGATAAGGCAATTATTGGGTAAGACTTTATTGTATATAATATCATGTTACCACTGATAGGAGCAAAGCAGTATTAGAAAAATATCTACAAATTAAAATAAAATAATAAATAAATTTTTTTTCTACCCGAACGTACTCGCGGGCCCAGACAATATTATTATTAATGGGTTAACCCGAGTTTATCACTGTACGTTGGTTGCCGTCGACGATAAAATCTAAGTGACCGATGGTCACCGTTGTTTATGGATTGTACAGTATTACAAATATTTGTACTGTAATTCCTCCGCGATAACGTAATCTTACATCGCCGCATTAAATATTATCGTAAAGATATATGCATTTAAGATAAGTTAATTGACCGTTTAATTAAAATATAGATTCTGATAAAACAAAAAATACGAAAAAAAAAAGTATGTTAAGGTAATTGAAATTCCACTAATAAAATATAATAATATCATAAAAAACGAACAAAAACTAAACCGAGAACAAAACAGGATAACATCATTTTTTATTATATATACATATACTAGCTGTGTTCGCGTGTTCCTTCGGGTAAAACTAAAAATGGTTTAATATTTTTTATCCTATTTTGTATAATGTAAATTTTATTATTTACGAGCTTCCTCATCGCAACGTGTTTACCTATTACCTGGGCTCAGGCCAAGGACAGGGGCGTGCTGCAAGACTCATCGGTTGATAAGCAACCGACATTACCCACTAAAGAGAGCTTTCCCATTTTTCTAATCCTCTTAAATATCTCTATAATAGCTAATCCGCATCACCATATTAAAACATACCATGATTGCCGCATGGAATTTGTCAAGACCATCTTTGCTTATAGCAGTTTGTTACGTTTAATGACCCAACGGATAAAAATAGCAGCATCCGATTGGCAAAGTTCCTCGGGCAAGGTTATGCGCACGAAATAACACCGATGTAACAACACGGCCATTCACTAACCCACTAGCCGTTCGGATGAGCCCAACAAGCGTACTGCGAAAGCGTTTTGTGGTAAACCGCACTTGTATTTCTACCGACGACCATGTTTATTTCATATTAAATGTAACAACTCATAACAGTTTATGAAACTGGGTGAATTATTGGAACGGAATTTCGCATGTAATCTTTCTCATTTGTTTGCGGGCTAAGGGGCTAGACCGAAAATCGTATAACAATGAAAAACAACACTAACCACCGACATATTTTTGCAGCAACTTTTGAGGCACTTTATTCAATAGATTCAGCTTGCCATCAATTTTGAGAATATAGAAAAATATTTTGACTTCTGAAGTTTTATTTAATTATTTCTTAATACAAATAAACATATACCGTTCCAACAAGGTAATAACTTTCTCTTTTTTAATAGTCTTAAGTTAGCATACGAAAACTGGGGAATTTTCTCAGTGTATAAGTATATAAAATGACATAAAATATTTCATATATATTAGGTACTAGTAAACATTACTAAGCGTACGTCATTCGCGTGGAACAAATATTTACAAACTTACAAGATTACTCGCTAGACTAATTTGAAGATTGCCCGAAAATTCCATTACAATCGGTTTAACCATTTTGGAGTCTATAGGGATAAATTAACAAAATACAACACGAATTTCTTTAAGAGAGTAAAAAATAAAGACTCAATGAACATATAATAATTGTCGAGTCATTTGAATTGCTGGTTGAATATCGTCTACATCCGTGAAAACAAAACCATCACAGAGTAAGTAAGTACTTAGTTGACATCGTGAGTTTTGCAGCAAAGATTACCAAATAGACATGTGTTTTTCACTGTGGTTTTTATTGATAATAAAGCGAAATCGGCTATAGAGGGAAACAATATTTAATTTTCTTATGAAATGATTAAGGATTTATTTAATGTTTGCAATAATACGATAATATATTAAAATAATACATAAAAAACTAATAATAATATAAAATCTAGCTTGAACCTTCCGATCTTACGTTGCTAAGTAGGGTCACAGAAAAATATATTTTAAGTACTCCCGATCAAAATATATCAATAACAAATGATAAATAAATAATCTTTAATTGTAAGCTCCAACGCACCATACAGCGTTAATTTACGATTTAAGAAATCGGCTAATTTTTGCACTATGTATAATTTTTATTGTAGAAATAAAAATAGCCAAGCAACGGAATTTATTAATTACTCTCATTTTTATTACTCGTATTTACTAGCTGTGCCTGCGACATCCTTCTCGTGGAACTAAAATTTTATTAAATCATTATTGCTCATTTCTGTAACTTTATTCAATTCAGATTTGCTACTATTGATGGTAGCGAGCTGTTAAATGTAGCCTAGCCTAGCAGTTGCTTTATTAAATACAAAAAAATATTTTATAATTCCGACCGGTACTTCCTAAGATAAGCACGTTCAAACAAACAAGCTTTTCTACTTTATAAAATTAATATAAGAGGTATGATTTCTAATCCTTAAAAGTTTTACTGGAGCCTTTGACAAATATGGCAAGCATTTTTTTATGGTCAAAGTTTAGCGTTATAGCTACAATCATACCTGATGTTAAGTGTCAATGTGTTCCAAGATGGTGAAAACGTTAAGCCTAGTGGAGAGACTGTCTCTCAAGTGCAACTACCGGAACACCTAAAGCTATTCGGCGACAGATTTTCTACTTGAGGGTGGTAGCTAGCCAGGTGAGCGTTAGAAAAATTCGTACCACCATGCTATGGTTTCAACACGATGTTTTCCTTCACCGGAAGCTGAAGCTCATTCTAGGTGGGTTCGAAGTCACGACCCTTGAAGCGGCGTCCGTACGTGGTTACTAATTGACGTTTCATCACTTCAAACTTAAATATATACCTAAATTGCTGAGGCCACCTGAAAACTTACAGGGAAATGAAATAAGCATTAATAAATTGACGTCTTAATATAAAATTATTCTATGTATATATGTACATTTTAAGCCAACGAAACAACGATAATTTCTACGTTATAACAAAGAACTTGATAAAACATTATGTATATGGGTTTACACGCTTACCACATAACTGTAAAAGCTCAACAATCTACCGTTTCAACCATTAAATAAAAAAATAGCTGACCGCGGAACGTTGTATTTTGTATATTATCGACATACAGTGGACATAATATCCACAAATGCACTCCCACGCTCAAACAATCCGCACGTTCTATCAACGACCACATCCTGGGCACTTTTTGTCCTAATTCCACATGGTTATCGGCATGCAAAGCGTTCATATTTACGTCTATTAAAAAGTAATAAAAATTCCAAAATATTGTATTAAATTTAAAAATATATCATAATTTAAAACTAGCAATCCAACTCTCTTGAGTAGTTTTTTATCATAGACGATAGACGTATAGAATTTATAATCTAATATGTTTTTCATAACGAATAGTTCCCTACTAAATTGCGTTTATATAACTATTTAATATAAAACTACGCGGTGCATGCTAGTAAAAGTTTCATTGGCACATTTTTTTTTATATCTTTAACAATCATCGTCATATTTCAGCCTTTTTCTACAAAATCTTAATAACTTATATATCTAAAGTTTTCTCATCAATAACTCCGTCTATTTGTAAAAACCGTATAAAATTTGGTTCCGTAGTTTTGAGTTTAACGCGATCAGGCAAAGAGACAGCCGTGACGGGTGAACTTTGTTTTATGATATTTGAGCGATAATGCACGTAAGTATAGTCGTTGATATTATTTCCCTCGATAATGTAATACTTGTTTATTATCGCGGATTATAAATATAAGCTTTTAATACATTTGCCAACTACGTTCATAGTAGCTTTAGAGCAATGAAGGTCACATGGCATTGTTTGTTATTATAGAGTGAATTCCGACCATCAATATAAATAGCTCGCAACACGCAATTAATAGAAAGATGTCTGAAAAGGACATATATTTGATTAGTTTCAGTTATTGTTTTTTTATATAGTTAAGGATTAGCGTTAGGGCCATAATCTTACCTGATAATCTGATCTTAAGTGACGATACGGCCCAAGTGCTAGACACACTAAACCCGTGGAGGGACTGAGTCTCAACTGCTCGGTATTTGGCGGCAGATTTTCAACTTGAGCGTGGTTTCTAATAACCAACTGGCTAGCTACCACTCTCAAGTTGAAAATATGCCGCCAAATACCTAAAGGTGTGTTCGGGCAATTTCACTTGAGAACCAGTACCTCCACTAGGCTTAGCGTGTTCACTGTTTGCACATCAGGTGAGATTGTTGCAATAACGCTAAAGCTATAAGTAAGTAGTAAAAAAGGCAATTATTAGACTTTTCTGGATGCCATCATCCTGCCGCATCTCATGGCATCGTTTGCTCGTATTATTACATACTTCCTGCTTAGGGTTCTTTCCATTTTGCTTCCCTGCAAATATTCGTAGCGTAATGTTAAATAGCATATAGACCTTCCTTCATATTTTGGCTATTAATTGATTTTTTTTTTCAAATCCGACTAACAGTTCTTCAGATTAGCGCGTTGAAATAAACAAACTCTTCAGCCGTCTTTTATTACTATAGACAGCAAATGTCCCATTACACTTCAAGGAAAATGTAAGATTAAGACGATGACAAAAGATTTTTCTAGTAAAATTATTGAGTCAAATCAGATACTTTGTACAACTTTGCGAAAATATGTAAATGTAATTAGCCTTCTAAGCATTTGTTATAAGCAAGCTGGTTCTCCGAAATTGTATACGATAACCCACAGGACGGTTTCGTCTTTTAGGTATAGGTAGCGAAACAAAAGTCCAAACAAATCTTAAGTGGTTATCCGTGTAAATTGAGTTTTTCGACTTGACACACGCTGTTAGCTGTCAGGGCATTGATAGCTTCACCAAATTTTTTAGGGCGAATGCTGAGTGCACTTAGCCCCGAAGCAGCGGGCGCAAGGGTGCCAGAATGGCAGAATCTCGGTTTGGGCTGCTGCCGGAAAACGGTGTAAATTGAGTAGTAATTAGCATGGTATGGGCATTAGAAGAGATGAAAGCTATATGTATAAGTATAAGAATGTTAGGTATAAAGGTGGATGCGTGTAGGAGAAGAGGAAGACCGAAGAAGAAATAGATGGTCTCAGGAGTGATATGTGTATACCGAGATGAAGGCTGATAGAGTTGAAGGAAAGAAGAAAACATTTTGCAGACCCTACGTAGGTGGCATAAGGGTTATGAGGTAATAATTATTCGTGTAAAGTCACTTTTTTAAAATTACCTAAACCTAGTCGGCTGACTGACATGTTTAGACGCAGTTATTGGCGAGACGAGATTGCACCAATGTGCTTTAACTTCGACTGGTCTATGTTGATATCATGTCATAACACCAAAGTATGGTCACATTACTATAAATACAAATAAAGATATTTCAATCATAGCACTAAGCAATACCTCGAAATTAACATATGAAATAATTAATCATTATTGAATTGACAATTAGCGCCAGTACAAATGATTTATTTGAAAGCATTTGGAAGTCAAACTAATGATTGAACGTATAACAATATCTTGAGTGTTCGCTAGTAAGCCGGAAGCAATTAAGATAAATTCACAAAGGTTGATAACGTTTATTAAACGGATATTGAATGTTTTATGTCTAATCATATTGTATATATAATAATATGTATCCGTATAACTGTCAGTTATCATAGAACATTACAATAATAAATACTATGTTTTTGAATAATACTTTTTTATTATTAAATATACCAATTTGAATTGAATATTCATAGTTAGGACAGGACAACGTCTGTCGGATCAGCTAGTTGCTTATAATTTCGAATTTTGTATAAGTTCATAGATATGAAAGTAGATACCTGTATTGATCAACATACTGAAATAAATAATTTAAAAGTATTTGATAGAAAAAATATTTCTATATCGATCGACAACCAGAATTGGTTGACAAATTTGGCAGAGCCGCGGGTAAAAGCTAGTGTATTTATGTAAGTAATTTGCATTAGGTTTCTAAAGTAAAAACCTTTTTAAACGCGTTGGCGAGCTTTTGTACACAGTATAAACGTCAAGGTTGCGCCACCAACATACTGGAGTCACTTGATACAAAAACAAGAAAACAATAGGTATTCGAAAATTAGGTTTATTGAAATTCATATGAATACAAACACTATCTATAGTTACTTAATATTGTAAATTCGAAAGTGTGTTTGTTTGTTTGTTGACTGATTAAATGACTCTTTTAATTCTTTGTAGTAGACTCTATGTGGTAAAATTGAGGGAATCCACTGGAAAACGATTAAATAACTTCACTGTAAAATATAAATAAATAATAAGAAAAATACAGTAGATGGTTCTAAAATACTTACTTTTTGGATCCCATTGTCTCTTTGCCATTTCTTTCGATTTACTGTTTTATACATAGAATGACATTTGTTTTTATTGTCCGTTCTATTTAGGGTTGCTAAAACATTCTTCATTATCACAATTCACCTACGTACTTAAAAAATAAATTCGAGATGGTAGGTTCCAGAGATACTTTACCATGCCCACAAAATTTACTATTACCTGCTTGACCACTCAGTTTTATAACAAATCATTTGCGGTCCAAGCTGTTCGTCTAACGAACGTACTTCCATCTGATATTAGGCAAACAAGATCTGTAACAATATTTAAAAAATATCTTCACCGCTATTACTTCTCGCTATTTTGACATGTGCTTTTTACTGTAATGCCGAAACCGGGCTGGAGCATTGTTTCCAAGGCAATAAATTAATTTGCGTTACACAAGCAGTTTTAGATTGTAGTGTGTGTAGTGGATGTTTTAATATATATTATTAATAATGGGTTTATATATTAGCAGTATTTTAGTTTTTCTTATTATAATCTATATTTCATATTTCTGTAATCTCTATTGTTTTTCATGTATTTATTTTCATTTATATTGCCACCGAGAAACTATTTTCAAAAATGAAATGTCTCCATAGGTTTGCCTGTAAGAGATCGCTTTAAGCGATAAGGCCGCCAAGTGTACACATATATTTTAAATTGTTGTTTAATTTTGTTTATTGTCACTATGTGCAATGATGTGTTTTATTATTATTATTTATAAAATATATTCAGGTACGAAACATCCACAATATACGATTTTACATTATTTATCGAAATACAAAATGACATTCAAATCATTAAGAGGCGATTCCGATATACGAGATATTTATATACATATATAACAATTGTTATTTTTATAGTATTAGATTAGATAGATAGGTATATCAGCTTTAGTGTACTTAATTTGTCAATAAAGTATCGATTACTTGCAACTTTTTCCATTGTTTTGCTTTTGTGAATGCGCAATACGATGATGGTATAATAAGAGTGAGATTATCTTAAACTAATAATCACATAAACTATACCGCTTGATAACAGTGGTATAGAATATAGATAATTCCGATATGGCAATATCATCTGATCTCTATCTATTCTAATTATAAACGGTACATCTATTCCAAAAATATATTCGATAAGATAATGACAACCATGAGATTGTTAATGCGGCGTGAAATATCACGAAATAGTAGATCGTATCATGAGGATTTTTTTTTACCTCGCTGATACTAATCGATAAGAAAAAAGTGAAGCACATATCTAAGGGGCCATCCAGAACTTAGCAATTCTAAAACAGTGAACACAATGATAGATTCGATATGCATCGTGCAAGTTAGATTTTTTACAACCAAATGATGAATGACATTTCTTTATCGTAGTATGGAAAAGAGACCGTACAAATTCCCGATTATTACACAAGAAAATGGTGACCACAGAGTGAACACCAAGCCAAATCGTCATTGTTAAATTAGCTTGTAAGCTATACTATACTGAATGAATCAAATCCAATATCTTTATTCAATTTAGACCCTAAGAAGTCGCTTATGAACGTCAAAACTACCACAGGTTTGGAAAATATCACAATCACTGAGTAGAACCGGCAAGAAACTCGATCTGTGTATATGTTTTTTTCAAGTTATTTTTTTTTTTCATTCATTTTCTATCGTGTGGTATAGCACTATAATTTTATTTGATTCCTGTCTATGACTATGGAACAGCTAAGGAAGTATATTCATTTTCCATAAATCATTAACTAATGTTCTCTAACAAAATTACTTACCTTAATTAAGAACAGTTATTAAATAACTAATTTGTTTTTTTCTATTAGACGTATTATATAAAAAGAATATAAACATCGATTCACTGTATTAGTTGACCTCGGCAAGGTTACTTGCTAGTGAATTATATGAGTAATTGCCATGCTCAATATGAAACTTCTACGCAACGATTCATAATATATCAGCTATCTTACGTCGGACATTATAATTCATGAACCACGGTACTGTTTACGCAAACAAGTTAATCGAGAATCGATAACTACAATAGGGTATTCTCCTCCCAATTTATATATAGATTGTAACGTAGACCGAAACAGTGAATAAGGTTTTAAATACAGAAAATCATGTAAAATAATTAATTATTTTGCAAGTGTTAGGAGATTATATATACTTTTTTCTAAACACTAACTCTTTTAAACATTCATAGTGGAAACAAAAAACTCCTGTTAAAAGAATTATTGATTTCAATACATAGCAAAACAATTTAATTAACTATACAGTCAAAGACAAATTGAAAACTAAGTAAAATTAAGTTTGTGTCAATAAAAACCTATGGTTTCGGACTTGTTGAATAAAATGTAAAAATTTATACAAATCTATGCAGTTTTAATAATATAAAAGAGAGGTTTAAATAATAAAGACAGCGTTGTGATAAAGAAAATATGTGCCGCAGTAACCACACAAGTAATTTTTCAACAGCGAGTTCTATGGGAACATAGGAAGACGAAAGTAAAACAAGACGAAAGTAAAACAAAAAATAGAAATAACAGAAATCTATATTAATGTAATAAAGCGAAAAAGTTTGTTTGTTCGTTTGAAAGCGCAATTCCTAGAATTATTAGTCCTAATTCAATCGTGGTAAGTTGTAAAAAAGTTAAATAATGGCACAATAATTTACAATTTTTTAATTCTTATCGTAAGAAGTCGCGGACCCCGCTATTTTTTAATAAAGGAAGCTTTTGAAAACGATACGTTCACGTGACTGCAGAGGTATTTTGTGATATAAAAATAAAAGGAATATTAAAATATCACTCTGCTAACTCATTCAAGGAGGGCACTAAAATAACGTACTATCAGTGGGTTTCCCCCCACTCCAATTGTAATCAATGAATACGGCGACATTCATGCCGCGGTCGTGTCTCGCGTGTGCAAAACAACAAATGTATCAAGGGCGGTAAAATACGACAGATTGCTCGGTATAAACAAGCATATTATGAGCAGTTATAAATAGCGATAACGTGCGGTCGACCGCTCGTTCCTTAATAAATGACGACAAACATACTTTTTTATATTATACTTTTTTATTTACCAAATGATAAGGGTAGCTCAGAACTTCAGATATACTCGTATGTATAGACAGAGTTACTCACTCATTCAAAACGCTAAGCGACTAGTGTCTAAATAGCATAAATAGATACATTAAAACACATAGTAGTCGGTAGAATAAAATGAACGATACTATATATATTAAACTACTTCTGCCCGCGACATCATTTGCAGGGAAATAGAAAATCATTTAATAATAATTGCCCATTTTTGTTACTTTTTTCTATACAGCTTTGCTCGTATTGGTGGTGGCGTGAATATAAACAGTCTTAAACCTTCTTAATTATTGCTCTATCAAATATAAAACAGTTTTTGAAATCAGACTGGTAGTTCTTAAGTTTAGTGCGTTCACACAAACAAACTTTTCTGGGTTATAATATTATTTTTAGATTAAATAAAAATTAACATAAATAAAATACAAGAATATTAAAATACATAGAGCATCGCTTAGTATTTATCACATTTACACATATAAAAAAGTAGATAAACTACTAGAAAAGTTATTAATAACTGTATTATACGAATATTTATAAATACTAAAAGGTTCTACTAAAAATAAAGTTTTATTTATATTTTACAATATCTCTTTTAATGAGTACGATCGTATTGAATGAAATATAAATAGACGTCGAAGGGATATAACAATAAGTACCGATTTAACGCGCTCATGCACAAAGCGCGCACAATAGCGCGAATGTCACTCCAAGGGCGCCCCGTTGGGATACGACGACTAACTCGTTTATTCCTTCCTATTTTCAACAAAATTCATCGTCAAATGTATTTATAGACACTGTTATTATTACTATTCCATAAAAATGTTAAATTTAAAGCGATGCTAGCTCAGTCTCTACAAGTATAAACATAGCGTCAATCGAAGAGTTTTTGGAACGGATGGAAGCTAGACAAATGAAAATATAAGATTTTCAGCGGATTCAGAGTATATTATATGTGTTATAATAATGAATTAGAAGAATTGAATGATGTACAATAAAATGTTTATTTTCACAACTAGAAAAAATATATTAATTACGAAATTTCCTTCAATTTATTAGTTACCTCTGCATTTAATTTAATTGTTCTCAGAGGCTAGTTCATTAGAGTAATTCGTTTATCTGTATTTGTAAGATAATAATATAATACGTTTATCAATAATGATATGCTATGTAAGGAAATCCGTTCCAACCGAGTATTCTATGTCACTCAGGTTTTTTTTAAATGTTTTGTGAAGTTTTCAAAAATGTACGTATCTAATAGATCGAGTTCGGTCTAGTTACACAGTTTTTTTTTTATTTCTAGCTTTCATATGATTTCTCTCGACAGCACCTTTCTTAGAATAATAAACCAATTGCGATCCAGGTGGATACAATTGATGTATTCTAACACATGACTTAACTAATTGCTATGAACTAGGTAATAGATTCTTAATAAAACAGCAAGATTGTGCAGTTGATAAACAAGTAAGTTTTCTTCAGAAGCGTTAACAATAAACTACCAACTAAAATATTATTCACTAAAAACCCTTGATTTTTTTATTATCTTTACACTTTAATTTACTACTAAGTTACTCCACATGAAAATAATCTTCACGATACCCGAGTAGTGTTAGTGTCAGTGCCAACTTTACTGGCTGGGCAATGTTTTCACCACTACAAGCAATTTACTTCTATCGTCATAACTTATTCTATACATTACTTAATGTAACAAAACAAATTCTAAAATATGGACAGAGATAAAACATGTAAATACATCTAAATAAGCATTAAACATAAAAATGGATAATGAATAACTAAATTTTAAGAAACCAACTTTCACGTGACAAAATACGGGCAATATTGTGCACAATTAAGTAACAAAGTCACGAAGAATCTGCAAAAATAAATGACATAAAAAACAACCATCAACCAATAACAAAGCAGTCTCAATAAGAGAAATCCCTTGGCACCGATCCAGTCGTATGTGAAAGTACGTACAGTGTAGGCAAAAATAATCCATTCAAGAGTAAGGTGAGACATGAGAATCAATTGACTACGCTATCATATACTAGAAAAACTACCCACTGCTAAAAAGAATAAGGTTGAAATTTGTTTAATATATTATAATATGTACGTGTTTCGTTGTAAAATGAAACGTAAGACCTCGGATATATCGCATTTAATTGAAAGATAGTGAACTATAAAGCAGGATGAAACATACTGTTGGCATATTTTACGAGAGGGGTCAAGTTCGGCAAAGATCAATTTGTTTTTATAAGTGGCAACTATACTATGCATAGATTCATTAATAACTTTTTTGTTATAATGGCATATAATATTGTCAATTTCTTTTATATTTTTAATGCTTGAATTTTGATAAAAAAATCTTAGACAGGCCTCTTTTTAAAAATAATTATAATTAGAGTTTATATTTAGAATACTTACAACCATAGAATAAATACGCTCAGAACGAAAGTAGTTGCAAGCGGAGTGTAACCGCTTCAAGTCGGCCTTCTAACGCCGACTACGTCTCTCAGCGCGTCAGTATTAAAATTGAACTCTTAGTGCAAATAGCTCCCATAAATTTATTAAAAAAAGTCGTACTGTGCTGTGAAAGCACGCCACAATTCATCACACAATCACCAGAAACATTTAAAGACACAATTTCACTCGTAAGTCCTACCTAATAGCTAATATTATTAAATAAATCACAAATTAAATCTCAAATATTTTACTAAACTTTAAAGAGACATTACAATGAAATGTGGAAAATATTTTATCCCAATTTCTTTTTTTGGTTCTTTTTCTAAGTAGAACATTTATTAATGCCGATTACTTTTATTTTTGTCAAATAATATTTAGTTTTTAACTTTCAAATATAGAAATCATAAGAAAGAATAAACTTTTTGAAGTTGTACTTCTTTTGCCGCGTATAGTAAGTAGCATGTAAAATTGTGAGCTGCGCGCGCATTAATATTGTGACTTTATTTTACTGGCTTTAATCTTTTGATATTGATGTTGAAATTGGTTTGATACGTTCTTCATACCGATTTTCGTCCCCTATTTCAACCCATCTTGTATTACTTTCTCAAAATAAAAGTATCCTGTCCTTTCTCTCGATCCAATCTATCTATACACCAAAATTCACCAAAATCGGTTTAGACGTGAAAAGGAAACTGATATACAGTTTTACTGACGCATTTACAATATGAGTATAAATTAATATAACTCTAATTAGGTAATTCAAATTTCCCACATCTTCGTGAGATATGACATTTACTTGCAGCATTATTTGTGCGTTTGTGTGCGTGTCGGCGAATGTAATTACGTGTCGCTTAGGCACACGTTTATTTACTTTTTGCTTCAACTTCGAGCGGCATGTTGTATGAAACTGTCTCTCTTGGCGTAATAACTTTATGCTTACAACTTAATAAAGTTAATATGAAGTGAGGTACCGGCAGTGCACACATAGCTTTGTTTGATGTATTTTTAAAATTTATGTCAAATTGATGACATTGCACGTGGAAAAACAAGTACAATTCTAAAATAATAGTTACCAATGAGGGAAAAGTATCTATAGTCTAATCTGATTTAAACTATAAGCGATTATCGCTGTCATGTAGGTATGTAACTCTCGACAGCTGTATCTTTTTTTAAAGTTAGTTATAGGGTTAACTTTTTGGCCACATTCTCACCTAATGTTGAGAGACGATTTGTCCCAAAATGATGAACACTCTAAGCCTAACGAAGAGACTGACTCTCAACTGAAACTGCCGATACAGACCTATAGGTACTTGGCGATAGGTTTTCAAGTTAAGGATGAGAGCTATCCAGGTGGGCATTGGAAAAAGCACTACCACCATGCTATGATTTCGTCACGATGTTTTCCTTCACCGAAAGCTGAGACTCAAACTCTCGTACATCTACGCGGCGTTGGTACACACTACCAAAAGTCGAGTAACGCTACAAAGTGTTTTACGTTTTATATTAGCTTTATGCGATGTGGTTGATCAAATGTTGGATTACTACTATTTGACTTGTGATTTAGTTTATGAAATGTTTCAATCGGCTTCGGTAATTTAAGAATCACGGAACATAGTCCTTATTTTGAGTTCGATTAGAAACATAATTGAGTTAAAAATTCGCTACATTTTTGATAACCATAAAACTTATAATCTCCTATGTTAATCAGCTGTATATCTCATATAGCCTACTGATAACAGATAGATAAAATATTGCGACTTCTGAAATCGCTTATACGTCGGCTGGCGATCAAGCCTACGCACTATATTTTAATTGTACTGAAATTTAATTCCTAAGAGTTATAACTAATGAACATAGGCCAGCTTAAAATAAAGTCTCGGACGCATGAAGTATGACACAGGAATATCTAATACCACGTAGGTAAGTACTAAGAAATAAATCTTAAAATACATCGCCAAATGATGTTCATGTTGCAAAGAGGTAGCCGATCAGGTTTTTTTATTTTATAACTTTGGTGAAAACAACAATTAACGGACTAGTTCTTCCAATTCGTAAACTCACTACCCAGGCTCAGGACAAGGCGAGAGTGGCATGGGAGAGACTCGTCGTTTGACAAGCATCGTCAAAACCTATAAAAGAAACCACTGCGGCACTCAAGCCCCCGCATTGCCAGAACCCAAGAACAGACATCACGCTTCTTTTAAACTCTAGATAGAAATTAATTTATTGTCTGTAATAAAATTTAACTATATTGTTTGCAGACTTATTTTATCACCATCCATTCTATAAGTATAATCTATTATTAGATCATGTAAGCAATATCTAAAGACATCCTCAATATTTAATTACTTAGTTTTTATATTAATTAATGTTGCCTATATGATGCTTGATTGTGATTATTTTTATTTTATGAAGGTAGAAAGCCCCTATAAATTACTCGCATATCATAATTAGACATTGCAAAGGATGTCAGTGAATATAATAATGCGTACTGAGGGTGCTGCCTTTGTAAATAAAAAAATAACTATACAAAGTGACCCCATCAGCTATCTTAGTAGGAACACGCTTTTACTTTAATAAGCCCTTCACCCATTCAGCACTGATATATATGTCAAGAAATATATGAAAGAAAAAAAATCGACCACAAAAAACATTTCATCGAGTGGCAGTTCTGTAAATATTTGAACTAGGACGCATTTAAATATAAAAACGGTAAATAAGGTGGGCGTCGAACCGTCTATGTAGTTACCTAATAATGATAACGCAGACTTAAATCCGAAAATAAATATCGTTATCATAAAAGAAATTACATTTCTACCTTAAGAATTTTACGATGCCCTTAACATAAAGGTAAAATGTAATCATCCACGTAGGCAACAAGACGTAATTCTCTATTCACGCTTTCATAAAAGCTTACTTATTCAAAGCAATTAATATTAAATTATTCTCATTTACAACGTACAAAGGTAATTTGATTGAAATTTTAATACACATTCTGTTGCGAGATTTATCTCATCTACTTTGTAAATAATAATACAGTTATGATGTTTTACAGGATATTGTTGGATTATAATCACAAGTCGTGGTAGGGATGGTGATTTATTTTGTTAGTAGAATTTAGCGTTATGGCATAGCTACGAACCAACCTCTCGATAAAAGGAAATACATATAATAATGATGTAAATGTAACGTGTCTGTACTTTCAGATTTAGGCGATTTTTTTTTATTGGAAGTGACTAAGAATAAGTAACAAAATACATTTACATCATTTTTAAAAAAGACTGCCGGTCTGTTTATGCAAGCGTCACTGCTAAAGTACAACGTATATGATACAACGTCATCAAGGAAATCATAAAGCGTATCCTCAAGTAACATCTAGTCTTTGTTTAATTAAAATCGGTTAACTCTATCAAAAGTTATTGTAATTTGAATGACGGCGCGAGTATAAAGAATTTTAGTTCCACGTCAACCAAGTCACAGCTAGTTTTACATAAAATTTTACTTTTATCAGTCGACAGATTTAAAAATATACAACTAATAGACGTACACAAGATTTCTACATATAACGATTTTGTTCAGAGTTTCTTATATTTTGTGTTCGTTAATTGTAATTATGAAGCCCTTCATACTGGACATTGCCTATAGGTTTAGGCAGATGTCATAAAAAAGAAATTCTTTTTTATACTTCTTAGATTATTTATTTATAGGCGTTATGGCCACAATCTCACCTGATTTTACCTGACGATGTGGCTGTAGATGGTAGACACGCTAAAGCCTATTGGTAAACTGGCTCTCAAGTGCAACTGTCAGAATACATCTATAGATAATTATCAGTTTTTATGGTAACACAGCGAACTGGCCGCTTTGTATCTGATATGAAGTATAGTAATATCTGTGATAACTATCAAATTTATCGTAAGCATTTCATTGTTAGACACCGTTATCGCACCTCTTTACTTTTGCTAATAGGATCCGCTAATTCCGTAGATATTTAGCATAAAGGCCGGCAACGCACCTATGATCTCTCTGGTGTTGTGGATGTCCATGAGCGGCGGTGATCACTTACTATCAGATGACACGCCTGCCCGTTTGCCTTTTATTCCATAAACAGAGCTATAGTAAAAGTCGCAAATAATCCGCTTGAACATGACAAATCAATTTTGTTTGGTGCACCATGGCTGATTAATACGTTATACGAACTTGCCGTTTCGAAGCAAATATTTAGCGATTTCTGATATCGCTTAGCTCTTACCAAACACTAAATTAATAGGCCAATATTATAGGAGAGAAGTAATACAGGCTCTGACGAACTGTTCATATCATCACAGTACGGCATATTTATAAAAGACATAATCAACTATTTCTTCGAGCCGAAATACACGCCCGCTAGGTAACACTCTCGGTCTCCCCCAAATAAACGTAGAGAGATCGAGAGACCTTTATGCCACCCTAGCATAGCTACTTGGATAAAAATATTGTTTCGTTTATTGCAAAAAAAAAATTTATAAACAAATAATGTTTCCCCATTAAAAAAGGGATTCTAATCAACTGTGACAACCTCAGTTTTTACACTTTTGAGTTAAATAGGTTTTATATAGTCGTTTATTTCAAAATATACAATTGTTTATAAACAAAAATACGCACAAATACTAGTTTTATACCCGTATCATAGATTTATTTTCACTGAACCAATCTTTGTAGGTATTGACGTGTACTTGGGATTCATTCATAATCGGCTACGAAAGGTCGGTACATCCGGTGATTAGGCTATCTGTCATAAAAATTATTGTTCACGCAAATATTAGTCATGATAATAATCTGTATTTGGAAATTGACGAAGGCAGTGAGAATGACTCCTTAGTTATCTTCGTTAGGAATAATTAAACGGTATATACAGTGAATCACTGAAATCGCACTGAATACAATTTTTCTAAAGAATAGTAAGTTGCAATTAATAATAAATAAATAAAAAATACTTTCATATAAATTGCTTAATACTAATTAGGTACTCCTTACTCTTCTAGAAATTTCATACCTTTAGTATTATAACTATGTCTTGGGTGTATAGCGTTAGAACGGTAAAAACTATTGCATGATTGGATCAATGGTAGGGCTTTTTTCTAATGCCAACCTGGCTATTTACCGCCCTTTTTTATTAACGTGGTGTTTAATGGTAGTTTTTACGCACTTCCTCATCGCAACGCGGAAACGCATTACCTGGGCTCAGGTCAAAGGCGAGACGAGTATATGGTGACTCATCGGGTGCTAATCACCCAACACTACCCACTAAAACGTACTAAGGCGACACTTGAAACTCCTATGTTGCCAGAGACCAGCGACAGCTTTTGCAATTCTAGTCGCTGGCGGTTGTATCTACAACCCTCAAAATGAAAATCTGCTGTCAAATATCCAGTCTCTCCAGTAAGGTTATCGTGACCACCATTTTGGGTCTTATCGTCTCCTAAAATCAGGTGGCACTGTGACCATAACAATCTATTAAGTATAAAAAAATCGTCCGTTTATCAAATTTTAATTTAACTGAAATCTCCCTACGTTAAATCATAATGTACAATTCTATCGTTCAAAACTCTAAATCGTTCAGGAACAGTTCGATAACACGACCTTCACCTTTCCCGTTGGATTAGTCCCGATAACCTTACAAAGTCATTCCTTCCTATCCAGTATTTGATCGAATCGCTACGAAAGTAGATTTTGACATCAAAGTAATATTTTCTAAGTGATTGGGCCGTCGAGTCGTTGTCTCAAATATCAGGACAAATATCTTTATATATTGTCATAGATTAATCGAAACAGTTGGTACAGTAGTTAATATTAATACTATAAATGTGAAAGTAAGCTGATTTGTATATTATGTTCTCACGCTTAAACCACTGAATCGATTATGATGGATTTTGGTATAAAGATTTTGTATACTTTATCTCTTATTGAAAGTGGAGTAAAGAGAATTTTATTGCGTCATCTGATATAGTTCACAAAATCAATATTCAAACGAATAAAAGTAGCGCAGGTATAAGCAAGTTATAAATAAGGTTAAAATTAACAGTATAAGCTCTATACAATACCACTCAGCCTTTTTATATACTTGTAGTGGTAAAAAGATTGGCCTGTCAGTGAAGTTGGAAGTGAGACTGCATCTGTCCAGGATGCGTAGTACGTAATCGGGTATCGTGACTCTTTGAGGCTCTTTTCATGCACCCCATAGAAGTAAAGAAAAATGTCACGATAAAAAGTAAAGTTTTTAGTGAATGATATGTTAGTAGCTAGTTTATGGTTGTGATTTTGCAAGCAAAGTTATTAATAAACGGCGAAATCTCTTTTATTGTGATTTTTTAGGTTATAGGTTTAGCATTTGTCTATAGTTTAAACTGATGTTAAGTACCGCTGTGGTCCATGATGGTGGACACGGTAAGCCTAACAGAAGGACTGGCTCTCAAATGCAAATGCTGTAACACATCCATATGACGACAGATTAAACTTGAGGATGGTATTTGCCAGGCAGACATTAGAAGATGCACTACCAGTCACTAAAACGTTGAAACGAAACGACTTAGAACGTTTTATCTTATTCTCTATACAATGATATCATCTATCCATTTAACGAGAATTTTTAATAGTTCCATAAAATACAAAATCTCTGAAATGTCGCTATATATAGTTTACAGAGTACTTATAATCTGTATAAGATATAGTTGCTCATGAAGACAAGACACTCGTTTTGTCTTTAAGGTAAATCCACCTGCATACTGTTTTAGTTGCCATTGGCTTTTAATTATTAAATACCTGGCATACGTCCTTTAAATCAAACTTTCTACTAATCTTGTAACTATCAATATAGCTAACCTAGTCTTAAAAATATCCAAGAAGTTTCTGGCGTAACTTAATGCGTATCTTACATGGTCTTTACTTACAAATAACTTCAACTGTCCATAAGAATGGAACTGTCACCAAATGCCGATAAAATAAATAAAAAAGTATACTAAAAAACATATAAATAAAAATAATATTACGTGACCACATCGAGATGCCGCTAAAAATAAACTTTCTTTGCCGCTTATAATAGTGGAGTTTGCAATACGTTGTGGCTCGAAACGATCCAAGTTCTTCCTTAGGGAAACGAAACTATTCGTATGATCCCAGATAGGACCACAAACTTATTTAGACTTTGTTTACATAGACATAATCTGAATCGTGCTCTTTAACACCGTATGGAACTTTGCCAAATTCTTACATACAACGTTACATGAGAAATCATAATAAAGTGATATGTATCTATATTGTTGCTTGGCTTCGAGACACGTCCCATTTGGGATTTATGGCTTATTTTTTAAGTTGTAAGTGTGAACATTTTGACTAAAATCTGCATTGTTTATAGTAAAGAACCCTTAAAGTGTCTGAGTAATTAAAATCTCTAATGACCTAATGACAATCATAATAAGGCCATCATAGAGACTTCACAATAAAGCCATCACAGAGACTCTTTGGGTTACTTTCATTTCCAGGATAAGCTAGTCATGAATTCAACTAAAAATAGGATTGGAAGTCATTTTAGTATGACAGATATCACATATGGTAGATTGCCGGTATATCGATAGTTTCCGTTTTGTTTTTGTGTGTGTTATACACAACGACTAGAAAGTCGTCGCTTTAAAAAAGTAAGTTCTAAAAATCCAAGAGTTTTGAAAGCAATTCTACACAAACGCTTCATTTTAATAAATAAAGACAAAGTTTTATTATGAATCAAAGATTTCTGTGACGTCAGTAAAGGAAAAGGAGGTTAAGAATCATAACTTTTGACCAATTTAATTCTCTATAAGGACGGTTTCAACATTTGGAAGCTTTTAGTCTAAAGATTGGCATTTAGATGGTCACGATCCGATCGAGAAACCTTTAAGTAATGCATTTTAGACTGGTTTCATAATAAATTATTGAATTATTCTAAACACAATTGTTGAACTTTTGTATATAAAGTGCTTTACGAAAGCCAACATTTATGTTGAAATTTATGAAACAATATTACTATATATTAGTTTTACAAAAATAATTATTAATCCTTTATTTTACAAGTAATTTGCAGTCTATTTTATGCATGTATATTATCAGAACTAGTAATTCAAAAATAAAATTAGCTAAAAGGTTGTATAAGATATAAATTCATGTATATCTTTAATCTGGTCCTAAAATGCCGTAAAAAATCGAAGTTTCTGGGTTATTACAACATATCAATACGGAGCTCCATACGTAAAATCTCGTTTACCGGCCAATTATCAAAACATAAAGGTACTGTTGTCTTGAAATGCAGCACGGAGAAAGTTTATTCGTATACCCAAAACAATGATTTTTACTTTTTTCAAAAATACTTGGCGATATATACTTAAAACGTGATACCATTACGAATATGTATGGTTATACGTTGATAAAAAAACATTTTTTATTTAACGCACAAAATAACAAAGCCCTTTACAATAGGAATGTAAAAGCTTATTGATTATCAAAACCTATCGCAATGTGTAACTGAGCAGAATTTAGAAAAAAATATCTTAATATCATTTCAAATTTTGAAAATGATAATCAAAACAAATATCAAGCGAAATCTGTAGCTTTCAAATATTAACTTCTCCAATTTTTCTTAGCTTCGAAAAATAGCTTAACGAGTGATTAACTTTGATAATTAGCAAAAAAATATACGGACGTATTCTGTAAAGAAACTTATAATACTTTTATTTTTATATATAGCCTTTATTTGTTGGGTGTCATGCCACAATATAATGTCGTTAAAGCATGACTACCAAGATTGTAGGTAGCTTACTTAGTTTTGTGGCTAGACTCAAGTTAAACTACAAGCGTATACCTTTACATTCCAGGTAGCACGTAGCCAGGCGGGCAGTAGAAATTACACTAACACTACGCTTTATTTCATGTTATATTGTTTTTACATAATGTTATCAATACATATACAGACGCTAGTCGACTCATCACACACGCCCGAAACTACTGAACCTAGAAACCTGAAATTTCTACTGTAGTTCCCTTTTGTAACGCAGAGATTCACTACCAAGAGATTTTTCAAAATTTTACCGCTAAGCCAATAATGGAGGTAGCAAAGTTATTAAAAAAGGAGAAAAAAACTTCATCTATTGGCGTGAAATTTAGCATAAAGTTTATTGAAATAAAACTAATTTAAACGGATTTTATCGCGGTTATTTAAGCGGTTTAAGCATAAAGTTTCTTAAAGAGAAATAAACATGTGTTTCAGCGTTTTAAGTTAAATAGTGGATTACATTTTTACTGAGATAACTCCAAAACTGTCTGAGCTATTGACTTGAAATACCTGCCATGACGTAAACGCCCGCTAGGAAGGCTATTACGACCTAGCACACCTGACGTGAGCAACGCGAACGAAGTTGCATGCCACCAGCCAGTTTAGAATAAAAATAAACCTTTCGTTCACTCTTAAAAAATATGAAATAATTCAGAACATTTAAGCAGAAAATCAGCAACGGTGACGAGTAAATTACTAGTCTGGGCGGCGTTCATGCAAGACGAACTGATTATACGAAACAAGATTTTTTCAAAAATAAAAAAATCGATTTCATACCCACAACATCCGTGTACATTTATCATTAAATTGCGAGTCGTGCAGTTTTTTATTCTAGACTTCGTCAGAGACATACGTTATAAAATGATATATAGGTAAACAATGTTTCGTTTATTAAATAAAAAAAGATATAGAATATATATATCTAACGCTGGATAATAGGATCCATTTCACCAGGCTCACGAAGTTATTGCTAATTCCAACCAGCGTCGCCCCAGCCCGACGACAGATTGCCGTAAGGTTTTAGTGGATATTCTTGATGCTTCTTACCGAATAAGTCTCACTCACAAGTGCATTTTCTCACGTAAAAAAAGTATACAACAAGATACCGACGTAGTGTCATCCTTAGACGTGTTACGTTTTTGGATCAGCCAGTGTTTATCCAGTAATCAAACATGGTGGTTTGATATATGTAAACGAAAGGATGAAGAGCACCATACACTTAGTGATAATGGCATTTTATTAACTATCTACTATCTAATATTAACGGATACCTCATTTCTTTTTGGAATTACACAATCTATACCATTTTTATGTACTGTAATATTGTTAAGTTACTAATAGGGCAGTCCCTTATATGTATCTACTTCTGTGTAGACTTGTGAAGATAAAAGCGATTCAGTCCCGACCTTTACAATTTCTACATTATTCCATTAGCACTTAACACGCGACACGCATACTGAAATTCCAGCAACGTCGTCTAAATACGAAATCGGACTTGGAACGCACAAAACATCCGGTAGACTTCACGTCTCCATTCAGGGATGGGCTGTATGGCCGCTTTGTGTTCTTGTGATCATTATGATTAATTAATATTAATATTAATATTAATTAATATTAATCAATCTTAGGTAACGTTGATTCTTGAATATTTTCTAGACTGGTAAGTAAAATAAATTCGTAAATACCAAAATATGTAATAAGTTTTGCCGCGGGAAAATTAACTAAATTTAGATAGGAGGGTATTCTAGTAGGTAATAAAATGAAAATATAATATGTGAGTAAATTATACATATTATCCAGTTTCCTTTACAAAAATTAATATAAAAGCTATGACGAATATAAATCAGTATTTTAGTCCAAGTAACGTAGGTATGTAAGGTCCTCTCTGGTAGAGCGCTCGTCTGGTATCGGGTACTATTCAGAGGAGTTATCGTATATAGTTCACAATGATACGGATTCGCGCTTATTGGAATGGTCAACCGCGATCAATTAACTTTATACCAGTGATATCCATGTATGACCAGACATGTCAGAACTGACATTACACTGCTAGCACCATGAGTGATCTTTGCCTTTCGGCTACTGTTTTAGTTACTTATCAATTATTATAAACACATGAAAAAGGTGTAATAAATGTATATATCTTTGTTGAAAAAAAGGGAACCACGACGAAAAGGAGGTGTGGAGAAACTGATCGGGTGACAAGCACCACCAAATACCCACTATAAAAGGTACCACAGCTACACTTAAGCCCGCGTGTTGCTAGAGCACAGGGGCAGCTATCACAATTCTTGCAGTAAGATCCTAGCAACATGTAATAATGTGTACGAACCAAATCATTTTTCTTCATGCATCCAATTACTGGGACGTTTAAAGACAACAATTAGTCCAGTTAATCGAGTTTTCACTGTAAATAATTAGCATTAAATAGTGATGGTAGACGATTACAAATTACAACACTATATAGCAAGATTATTATATAAATATAGCGACCAATATGTTTGTCTTTACGTGAAACGCGTCCTGCCAGAGTGTAATGAACGCTTTAATCAGCTACCTATTTAAGTCAAACCACAAGTGTAGCCAGTATTAAATCGTTTCTTTAACTTTATAAACGAGATCTTGTATGTAAGCGATATAACAAGTTCGAGTGGTTTTGTAAAAACTCAAATAAACACTTGCCTGGTAATAAAGAGAACCTGATCTGATTACACAAATATAAAATCAACTTTGTTGATAATAAGGAATACACTTTTGCACGCCTCACAAGCGAAGCGTTGAGGTGGGTACTACTGTTACTTCACGCAAAACAACTGATTTTTCAAACTTAAAATGCCTCTATCTATCTATTGCACTTGTAAAATAATATATACATACACATATCAGAATAAACACTATTTTCAACACTCATGATATTTTTGATGCCATTTTTACTAATTAACTGTTAAGTTTAAACTGTTTAAAAAAGTTCAGTCTTGGACGTCCGTGTCTTTGTATGTGCGGATCCTGTATGTTATCACGATGACGACCGAAATACTTTACTAATTGTATATTTTTTTCTCACGCTTCAATATAATTAGGAATAGAACCCTATAACTTTTCACGGTCTGATTCTATGTGGTTTAATTGTTATTAAATAAACAAAATAAAAGAGATTATGAGGCGTAAACTTTTGGATTTTCCAAACATATTTAAGAGATATTATTATTAACTATATAGTAACAAGACAAAATGAAGAGACAATGCTTGTGTAAGAAGACTTCAGCCAAACACATTAGGAATCTACGAGAGATTTCCAGCAATATACATTCGACTGGTTGATCCCTAAACGCGATAAACTAACTAAAACGAATTCATCACCACGTCTATGGTAGTCTCAACTAGATATGGTAAAGATACTCGCTATTCACTCTTAATTATTTGACATACACCAGCTTACCAAGAGCTCCATCAAGACGAAGATTACAGTTATTAAATGTTAACAAAAAAAAGAAGAAAAATAAGCAGTCGAAATTTTCGTGCCATACCATGCTGCGAGACATTCAAAGTGTGACCGATTGTTGACCGTAGAACCACTCATTCATTCACTCGAGACATAAAAATCAGAGACTTTGACAAAGCGCGCGACGCAGCTAAATTGGCGATGTTGAATTTGGATACGCCTACGTAGCTGTTTTTTTTTAAATCGCGGCAAAGGTACGTTGACTATTCTATCTTGGTCTATATATAGCTGTGGGAGGTAATGATACAAAGTAATAATTCTTTATTTTATTGAAAATAGTTTATTATTATAATTCATGAGGCACATTCCTTACTGTCTGTTTTAGGAAAACTTTTTACTTAAATTAAGGATCCATTTTTTAAGTTTATACTGTGCGTAATCTATACGTCAAAAGACATAGACTAAGATCATTCCGTATATTTTTATCTATTGTCTGTCAATCGTTTTTTTTTTTTGGTTTCGTTTAGTAGCTATTGAAGAACATTGTTATCAATTAAAACAATCTTTGAAACAATTTAATTTTTCACGAGGTTTTCCCAACTATTTAATCATGTAATTATTGAAGTCCTTATTTTTTTTATTTGATATACAGTAGTTAAAAAAAACTGCTCATTACAGTTTAAAATGGCAGAAAAAGTATATCAATAACTTTTAATTTGGTAATATGAAAATTACATAAAAATACGCCCGAATCTATTTTCGGAAAAATTACATCTTACTAAAATATTTACCCAAAATTACGTGCGTATTTTTATCATGTCCATCATCAATAATTGCTTAATAAAAGAAGGAAAGAGTGCGGAAATATATTCATAGTCACGTGGGTGTATTTTCACCAAGTCCGAATTCGGCCTTGGCGTATACAGCGTGATGTCATAATCGAAGGACAACGCTGTGGGAGTAACTATTTCCTATGTCGGCGATAGGGCTTGGAATATAAATATAAGTAATTATGTCAAGATATATTCGCACATAATCGTCGACTATACAATTTTTTATAGGTTTAATTTGTACCATAACCTTACCTAATGTTAAATGATGATGTGTTCCCAGATGGTGCACGCGCTGAGTCTATTGGAGGAACTGACTCTCAAACGCTACTGCAAGAACATATCTGTAGGCTATTTACAACAGATTTTCAACTTAAAGATGTTAGCTAGCCCCGCTGGAGAATAGGAGTGTGAAGGCAGTCTTTGGTTTCTGACAGTATGCGGGATCAAGAGACGTCGTGGTGCGTTTGTAATGTATGTGTCTTTTCTTGAAGATGATTTTTATTATTAGATTAATCACGTAATCTTTGTCCATAGATAAACTAAAAATGAATGTAAAAAAAAAGGTGGCGTATAAGCCATACAAAGCAACAGACCTACTCAAAACTGTAAAATAAACATAACCAGATCTAATGTACACTTTCGCTTACACATATGCATAAACTCCCTCACTTACGGGCATACACACACTCACATACACACACACAAATACATTCACACCTGATTCTCATAAAAAAAATGTTATATTTCTTAATCTCTAATAATATCTCTACATTTCATTTTACTTTTGTGGTATGTACAGATACAGCACACATATATACCTAGCCGGAAACAAACCAGCTACCAAGATATAGGAAAACTTAGTTAACAGCCTGGTGGTCATAAATCGTGCGATGTTTGTATTTTCTGTTTATCGTATAAACCAATACTAAAAGATGTATAGATTTTAATATTGATAATAAGAATGGATATTTGAGGGTATTTCTTGTCTGCTGTGTTTTCTACGCCCCTCCCGTAGCCACCCCAGTGCATTACAAAGGACGAACGCAAATATTTGCTTTGAAATCGTATAGGGTGGTAGTTGGTTAGACATACATTGTTTTCCTTCACCAAAACCTCAGATTTAGCCTTGATCGAGACGGTGCCTTCACACGCTACCATTGAACCAATATTATTTCAAAATATAAACAAGTATGACAAACTAAAATATCTCTTGAAAGATTAATTAAAAAACATTAATAAATTCGAAACCATACATCAGTTTCAAACGTAACGGACTCGGCGCGACGGTTTGATGGACTTTTATTTATTCACTGCACGTTCAACTCATGCTTTTAATGGAGTTCTATAGAATGCACATTTCACTTGCAAACAAAGGTGTTAAGCCACCTGTCGTCCTGTTTGTACTTGGACACAGGGGGAAATTTTACAGTGAAATTAACGGCTTGTGAAATGCGAAAGTTCGTTTGCTCGATAATTGTGTTTTATTAGATAGACTACAAATGGTTTTCATTAAAAAAAAAAGGTATTTACAAGCAAAATGCTTGGTTCTGTTGAATTTGGGAGGAACGGGTAATCGAAACTCAGTCGGATACAGAATCCCCATCATATCAAATTATTAGTGGATAAACACAGGCAGATTTTGGAACACGATAGTTTCTAGTAACTACAACAAAACTAATGAGATCTCCTTTAACGTTCTATATTAATACCAAAACTTATAGTTGATCACTACAAGTGCAAGCAAGTTAAAGAATATCGAAGAAAACGGAAAGAAAGTCACAAATAAAGACTAGTACTTAAAAATAGCAAACTAATATTTCTAGTAAATCTATCTAATAAGATGACTAGTGCTTAAAAATCATTTTCAGTTTGGTCTCAACTTAGTTCCTCAAAACCTTCCATATTTCTACTCTTCCATATTAAAGAAATCCTAATATCTACTTAATCACCGGGCAAGCATTTATAGAGACATGGCAGTAATATGAAATTAAATTGCTTTAATAGTTACGCATCGAGTTGAATGCCTTATGAAGTCGTATCGACCTCGCAAATCATCAGTGGTCATGCAATATTTTTTGTCGTCACATAAATAGAAATACTTATTAACATTAAATAGACGTATGAGATATTACGATACATTTGTTGTGACCAGCGATGCGTCTGATTGAGATAATTTTAATACATTTCACAAGATTTACACTATAAGAAAGAAGGAACATTTATTTAGATGATATACAATGCACACAGTGTAATTGCACAAATACAGTTTTACCAACTAAAATCTTCATATAACATCAAAAAAGGACCCAAGCTCAGCACATGTTATGGCAAAACTGCTATAGCGCTTGTTTTAGCTGGACCTGAAGTTTAGTTTAATGCACGTAGCTTTGGATCAAACGGAGTGGATAAGCTAGCATACTACTATTTTTTTAGAACTAAAGTCGATATTAAATGTAAGTAGTAATAAATATGTAGGTGATTAGGTAAATCTTAGTACAAAGTAATATTTTATGATGGTTGTGTCACGTTGGCACCAAAGTCTAATTGCATCAGTTTGAAATAAGAAATTTGGCGAAGCTAATAAAGAATAATGGATTATCCAGCAGAACTCGAAGTGCTGTCCCTGATCTCTGGCAACACGGCAGAATAAACTGTTGCTGTAATGCTTTTAGTGGGTAGTTTCACGGTGCTGGTAACGCGATGAGTCTTTCCACACGCCTCTCTCGCTTTGGCCCGAGTCTAGGTAGTACGTTCACGCATTGCGATTGTAACACAGTCAAACTACTTATATCATCTTATACTAATGAAAGAAGGCAGCCCTACCTTATATGCATTCATATAAAAATATCATTGTATCGAACATGAAAAACAATTTTAAGTAAAGTTCGCAATAATCATAAAAATTCAAAATGATATCGATTAATTCATAGATGAAATTACTAGATTAGATTACCAACATCCCGTGTGAAAGATACCGAAATCGAAACGTAAAGGGAAAAGTCATTTATTGCAACGATAAGATAATACAGAATACCTAATAATAAAATCAATATTCTGCGTCGTAATGTATATCATTTTTTTTATGGCTTTATGATATGGTCAATCAGCTTAGTTGAAATCAGGACTGCATGCTACATTTTTTACCGCAGGTCTTGCTAGCTACCACCCTCAAGTTGAAATTCTATCGCCAAATACCTACAGGCTTAGCGTCTCACCTCTACGCTTAGCCTTTCTACCATCTCAGGCCCTATGGTCTCTAAATATCTGTTAATGGCCATAACGCTAAACCTACATATATATATAAACAAGGTAAAACTAGCCACAGGTAGCTGGGCACGGAAATCATATCTTTATCTGTAGTTATTTTAATGTACTTATAGGGCAAATGTTATCAGTCTATGTGCAATAACTGGTTAAGTAAAAGATTTAAAAGAAAAACCCTTAAATATAGTATCAAAAACCTAAATATATAATTACTTGTAAACTTACGTATCATAAAAACATAATTATCTTATCAATGTTACGCAATAGGTACCTAGAGCTAGTGATATAAATGATAACTTATCTGCAAAACCATTCATAAAACTCTATTCAAAAGACATTCCGAATTAGATCGTATTTTTTTTAATATCACTACAATTATTATAGTCCTGTCTACGACTTCGTTCGTGTGGTACTAAAATTATTTAATCTATCATCGTCATTCAAATTATAATAACTTTTGATAGAGTTAACCGATTTTAAGAAAACAAAAACTAAATGTTACTCGAGTGTACACTTTATGATTTCCTTGGTGACGTTTTATCATAAACGTCGTACTTTAGCAGTGATGCGTGCACAGACAGGCAGACAGGCATTTCTTTTTTTTGAACTGATATCGCTGTTAGTCCTAAGGGCTTTGACAGCTTCACTGAACTTTGGAGGCATTTCTAAAATGCTATAAATGTATTCGTACTTAATCTGTCACTTGAATTTTTTTTTCATATATATCTATAAAGTACAGACAGTAAATTTGCATTCTTATTATATAGATAATCTTTATTTTTATGACGCTATAAGATTTTCATATGCGCTATTTTTTAATATCGCATGTGCGAAGTATGAGTAATCATAGATAATCATAGATCGCGTGAAACGCGTTTTTTGAAGATTGTTATTAATACACTTGCGCCGTTTTTCATACTGGTACCCATTCACGACGGCGTTCATGTGAAATACAATATAAAAAAATAGTAAATACTAATCTACATCATACAGGAATAATTTATTGTTTTCTTAATTAGTGACAGAATTTAAAGTCAGTAGATTAGTACCCTCTACAAATGTACAGCATAGAAATTCCAAATAATATCTTATTTCTATAAACAGGAGAAACAGAACAATTTAATATAGTTTGTTAACAATTTTTCTTGTTTTAAAAATAAAAATAAAAATTTAAAGGAGTTTTATTCTAAAAAATTTCAGTTGAATTTCAACCACAGTCATTCACCGATACATTAGTTAGTATGTCATATACATTAATATGAATAAATTATATTTATTTATATACTATGTCCATAATATAAGTCACATAAACTACATTTCATTACTTATTTTTACAAACTATAGATAATTCTTTGTTTATTATAATATTACCCTATTGTCTTCTCCAAATAAATATTTGTATGTATGAAAATAAACAGATATGTATAAATGTATCTGTTTATTATATATACATATCTTTTTATATATAATTTAAATTTACATAATAACTAACATTTATTATATTTTATTATTTAAGGACGCCATAAAATGTTTTTAGCTTTACCAACAATTCATATGATACAGTCTTATTTAAATAAATACATAAGTCAAAACTGCCGAAAAACAAACAAGGATTGAAATTAGTTAACTATAGGCATAAGCATCTCAGAATATAAGTTAATGAAATATAGATAAGACTAAGTTTGGAGCATATACTGCACCTGAAATAGACAAAGTCTATGCTCTAAAATTTCTAAAGTACATTATAGACAATACTCTGAGAATTATTTTCATATTGATATCTTTGCCAGCCAAATAGGCCCTCCAAAACAAGGTATACCTGTTAAAGTATATTGCATATAGAAATCTGAGCTCATATTATATGGTTAACAAGTGCACAAAAACATGTATTCACAAGTATATTAATTTAAATAAAAGATTCATTGTTTACATACATACTTTTAATGTCTTTAGTTTAGCAAATTATCACAGAGTAGAGACTGTAACCAAATTATTTTTAATTATAGCCAAACAATTACTATAAAATTACAGTTATATTATTTGCCAGAAAAAAACCACAATAATGATGAAAGTTACTGAATTAAAATTCACATACATATGCTTGAATTTTCAACATTGTATGATCACTAAAAATGCTAATATTAATGGTTAAAAAAAGTATTTTTTTACCATTAATATGCAAGCTTTCTCATGTGAAATATTTTCCAATCAGGAAACTTGTTGGCTTTGAATGAGTAATTGAAATGTGGGAAATTACAGGTTCCATTTTTTTACATGATATGTCAATAATTTATCAACACAGACAACCTATGAATGTTGGCATGGTATAATTAACAACACAGTAATTCAAATATATAATTAATGGTGTGTGAAAATTATCTCTACTGATCATTAGATGCAAACAATGTGATGTAAAAAATCACACATAAATCATTTTATCTGATTGTGTCTATAATCACCACAATTCTAGAGCAATAAAACTTAATTTTCACAAGGATTATGTGAGCATATAACACTATTCAATATGACTCTAATAATGCATGTACTACTATTAAATTGAGAATAAGAAACATTATATTTTGTTTGTAGTGTATAATTATTAATGTTAAAGAAATCATATAAAATAATATAATATTTTTTTAGAAAAAAAATGAGCTTTATAAAATATAGGCACAACACTAAATAAATATAATATTTGCTGCAGGCTATTTAAACCACACTAAGTACCTGCATTGTAATGTTGACTTGGAATTGATTGACCAAGTTTAATACAAAAAAATGTATGTTGATAAGTGAAAATTTAAGAAATGTAAGCTAACAGATCTAATTAAAGATTTAATTAAAATATATTAACAAAAAACAGTATACAATGTATACACTACATACAATATATACAGTATACACTGGTAATAAGTGTCTTATAATATGTAGCAATTAATTTTTTATTAAATATTGTAAAGTATTCTAGGGCTGCTGAATAAAAGTAATCACAAGAAGCCATTCTGCTCCAAATAAAATACAACTTTAGAAACTCAGTAAGCCCCAAACATTGTTTAAAATATAAATTATAGTTTAGTTAAGTTTATAATTAAAGTATAGTTTTGTTGTGATGTATAAACTAGTATAAATGAATAAAAAAAAATACAATATCCAGAAATGGTACATATTGGCAACCTTACTTATAAATCTGCTAATATTCATTTAAACCTACTTTTAAGCTGAATCTAGAACTTTAGACACTATAAGACTAATAAATCAAGTGCAACAAAAAAAGGCTATTACACTTATGTAGGTCTTACTCTCACTCTAGTCAGTTAATCTTGATATATAATTTCATTCTCAAATGAAGATTTTTAAGGAAATTTACTTAGTAGTTTATTATATTAGGCTAGACATATGAAACATAAATAAAAACAAGTCAGAAGATATTGTAAGCATTAAAATATACTTAGTTGTCTTTGAGATGAGAGCTTATTAGTAGTCTTATCAATAAATATGGAATAGCACCTTACAATGTGTTCAGATGAATTTTAAGTAAATAAAACTGTAGTATGGTAACATATTTATATAATTTTGTCGACTGTTAAAAAAAAGTTTAGTAGCAAAACCCAATCAGTGGTCTTGCTGGTTTCACTGTAGGTAATTTACTTTTTTAGGTAATTTCTGGTGTTATCATCTTTATTTAGACTTTCATTTAAGCTTGGGTAAGATTGTATAATGAAATTCTGAACCTACACAATACAAAAAACCTGATTATAAGACACTTTAACTAAGCAATGTGTAGAGTATGGCTAAAAAATTATTCCTAAATAGTCCTTAACTAACATCACATACTTTTAAGATTATTTTTGATAATAAAATCAGTCATTGTGAATGCAAACAGGCTTACCTGTTTCCAAAGTTGGTTCTCCAAAATTCTGCAGCATCGCTCTTCGTTATACGGAACTGGTCACCGGCAAACGTCCCATTCGGAAACATCGCTTTGAGCTCACTTAACATGTGACTAAACACTAAACTAAGCTTCGTCAGATTCCTTCGGTAGTGGGAGTTTTCGTCAAACATCTTCTCTTTGCCTTCTTTGAAAAGTTTGATCGCTTGCTTGCATTTCCTTATTAAATTTATTATAAATATATTAAAATGCTCATTACTGTTCAAAGCTTGCATATTGTCCTCATATTTAGAATATATAACGCGTAACCTTTGATATGTATCAGGTAAAATATCTAAAATGAATGGCGGGCTATTTTTTAAATTCATTTTATGATGCTGACATAGTTTCACGACCTTATCCATTAGTTTCCAAGTTTTATCCAATGTCCTCTTATCTGTTGCGAGCTTAGTCGGACATACCGCGTCCGAGAAAGCACCGTGTAACTTCGAAAATAGAGAAGAAATATTCTTCTGTTGTGATTTGTGACGGGCAGCCGCCATATTGTAGGTCCGATGACATACAAATGAAAACAACGTTTTATAATACGACACTGAAATTAGAACACTATTATCACTTTATAATAATGAAGTCGAGCATGCGTTTTCTCATTATCACGTACCAGCACAACATTTACAACACAAATAACAGTACTATACAACGATCGCTCACTGACACATCGCCGACGCGTTTGACAATTTGACAAATCAAATGAATGAAATGATAGAAGAGTGAGGACGAATTTGTATAGCTCTCAGGGCTGCTACAAGAAATATATAATTTCCTGGGACAATACAATATTTCTGAAAATAATATTTAACGGTACAAATTCTTTAAAATGAATAAGATAATATTATAAATTGAAACTAACATTTATCGAATAAACATCATCACAACAGTTATGATTCGTAATGTTATAACTCAGTTTTATTTTTTTATTTAAGAAAGTATCTTAAAAATAAAAATTTGTAATTATTTATAAGCTTTATATATTTAATTCATATTTATTAACATAAATAAACTATAATTTATTGAATTTTTGTGGTCCGGTTTACAATTTACTTAATAACTCCTGTTTGAGAATTTAAATATAATTTCATAAGTTTGAAATTGTGAGCTTATTTTAATATTTGTTTATGAAATATGGCAATGTGTTAGTAATTTTAAGATTATTATATGACTATTTTACAAAAAACGTACATTATATTCCAGATTTGAATTATATTTTACTATAAACTTTAAAAAACTACAAGCAATAGTGTTGGCAACATTAAGTTCTGTACGTTTTATTTCTGCATTGAAGTAGTTTCTAATCTTATCGCTTTTGTCAAGCGTATGATAACAAACTGCTTATTTATTGTGTAGTATTAAATAAACAAAGGCAATAAGTAGTGACTTTATGTTCAACAGTTATATCATTATATTATGACAAAACTGATCGCTCCTAAATTTAGCGTTATTTACAAAAAACAACAGATGGCAGTATACGTTTAAAATTTGTTCCGTATGTAATTCTTTCAAGTGACAACAGATGTCATTAAAACACATGAAAAATTAACATAATTATGTAATAATAACTAATTATATATATTATTTTGCATTATAATAATAGGAGTAGATTTTTTTTTAATCTTCTTCTTCGTCATCATTTGCTTCTGTAGTTGACGTGGTGATTTTTTTTTTAGTTCTGCGTCGCTTACTATGCCTTTTACCTTTTTTACTTAATCTGAAAACAAGTTATAATTTAAGAATAGAAAAAAATAAGATGTAAAGAGTTTTTGCTCAAAACTTGCTGTATATGGTGATTTTTATTGTTATTTACAAACGTACATTATTAAGGACTATGTTGAGTTAAGATTTGTTTATTTATTATCACTATAAAAATGTGTAAGACTATTATTACAACTTCCCTTAAGTATTAAAACTGTACTGTTTAACATGACATTATATTAGAGGTCGACGAAATCAAAGGGGTTATTCATTTTAAAAAATCATTATCAACATAATATAAGTTTCGTGCATAACAACAGAATATTAAAAATATTATAAAAGTTCGGTGAAGCTGTCAAAGCTCTTAAGGCTAACAGTGTACGTCAAGTCACATTTTTAAATTGTAACAAAATCTCTTTGGACTCAGTTAACAGGACAGTTAACATAACATAAAGCATTGAATGTACGTAAGAGATTTGGTTGATATTCTAACACTTTACATGGCATGGGCATAAACATTAATATATCAAAATGTCCTGTTACGTTGTTCGTTCACGTTAATTCTTGGAATCCGCTCAACTGATTTGTAAATGTGTTTTTTTTTTGCGATAACTGTGTAAAATTCATAAATGTATATGTTGCTTGGTCCATCTTGAGAGATAAGAGAGTATTAATATGACAGGTGGTTGTTGTACTATCGTCGAGTTATTGACAATAGGAAAAAACAGATATCTATATCTATATTATAATATTATAAAGCGAGAAAGTTAATTTGTTTGTTTGAACGCGCTGATCTTTGGTAACTGACCATTCTGATTTCAACCTTTTTTTTTGCATTTGATAGAGTAATCAATAAGAAAGGCTTTAAGCTATTTAACATCACGCTATCATATCTAGGAGAAAAGGCCTATTGAAAAAAGTTACAAAATCGGGCAAAAATTAAAAAATAATTTGTATTTATACGTGAACGAAGTTGCGGACTAGTGGTATATAAATGCTATGTCACTAAATAAAAGAAAGAAAATTAGGTATTTGAGTAACAGATTTACTTAAAGTTATGTCATATAAATATTATGTTTTTCGTTTAATTTAAACATCGTAATTGAGACATACCTTATTTCCTAAAAACAACGTGTAGTGCATTGTAGTTAATAAAGTACAAATAACTAAAGGGATTATGTGCTCGACCAAAAAAGTAGGCAAAAATTAACGTTATCTATATTATTATCATAAAGCGGAAAAATTTGTTTGTTTGTTTAAACATGTAATCTTAGAAACTACCAGTCAGATTAAAAAAAAATTGATAGAAAAATCATTACGAAAAGCTTTGACATATAACAACATGACATCACGGATATGAGCAAAGCTATATTGAAAAAAGTTCCAAAAAAGGACTAAAAATATTTTTTTTAGTTCTACTCGAAGCAGATCAATAGTAAACTGGTAAAGAAATATTTAAGGAAAAAGTAGTTAGTCACAATATTCACCAATAATCATTACTTGCTGTAATCCGGACATGGGTTCTTTTCGTAAGCATGGAATTTCAATATAGCTCCTTTAATACCAATCAGGACGTTATCCGCCGAATCCATTGCAAAGGAATTGACACCGGTCACACTAAAAGAACCTACGATTCTAGCCGAATCATTTTCAGGATCAACAACATATAGATTACTATTCTCGTCCATAGCGTAGATTTCATCCGACCGACTAACAAATACACCGGTCATTTTATCACTAGGTAACCCCTTAATTTTTATAGGTATATTGTAACCGGTCTTCAGAATGTAAGATGTTTTTGTTGCAACGAAGTATATGTTATTTTTTGGGTCTATAGTTAAACCGTGCCCGTTAGGTATAACTGAGAATACTTCTTGTTTCTGTCCGTCGTTTGTTATTTTATGAACACGATTTTGCGGCCATGTTGCTATATACATTACTGCACCATCATGTGTAGTAGCTACATACATTACGTCTTCACCCGACGCTGTATACAGCTCTATAGACGAATCGTCGTTATATTTATATACGCCGTTATCAGTCGCGAGGTAAACAATATCGTTTAGGTTATCTACACAGGTCGATTGACCTAATCCAGACGTTTTTATAGCTTCAAATTCACCGCTAGGATGTAGCACTTGTAGGCTCATTTTCATGTCTTCGCTAATCAGAGTGAAGAACACGTTTCCAGTTTTCCAATGGATGCTCATGTCTGCTGGTGTTCCGCTGACGTTTTTCTGTTCTTCTAGAGAATAGTAAAATTTGTTGAAATTTAGTAAGTTTGAGCAGAATTGATCTCTGTCGGCTTTTTTTCTTAAGTTTTGCCTTGTCATCACTGGATTCGAACTTATCGATGACACTGTCATGAATAATATGAAGAGTTTCTTCATCTGTAATATATAGAAAAAGTTACAAAAAGTTCTGAAAAATCTTATCATAAGAAATTTCATTTAATAATTAAGTTTCCAGTTGCGAATCCAAAAGAGAATTGTCATTTACTGTGGACAGAGGGATTTTTATTTTTATAAGACAATCTTGTTTTATTTACTTATTCTGTAGAATTAAACCTAATGCGTTTTTGTAAGATATAAGAAGAAAGACTAAGTACTTCGGTAACTGATGCGTGGTCTTGTTTTTAACCTAGCATAAATTAATACTGAAATGTAAAAAAATAATTAAATTTACTGGACGCAACAAGAAAGCATTCACGCTTGAAACTGACAAAGTTGCCTACAGCAGATGCCATATAGCAGAAAGAAATGTCTAATTACATACTCTGATTAAACCTGAGGAAAATAAATTAAATAACCTTACCTTTCTAGAAATAATCGAGCGCAGTTATTTTAATTCACCAGCACGTATAACAAATTCAAATAACATGTGATACTAACTACTCTACTATCAATCTCCAATATATATATATTATCATCGTACGATTTATCACAAATATTTATCGACACAGTTTATAAATAATGTACTATGTTTGTTGTTAATGAATCCAGTAAACAGAGTGATGATTGATTAAGAAAATATGTGCCAGAGTAAAAATAATAACAAAAGTAATTTTAAAATACAAAGTAACGTTGCAATTTCGAATTCAGAAGATTAGTTTGTTAATTTTTAAAGACATTTTATTCAATAGTATTTGCGAATGAGGAGGCTTAGAGAGGTTTAGCCCTCGTTGGAAAGTTGGTAGACACGTTAAACCAGTTGAGGAACTGGCTTTCAAGTGCAACTGCCGGAATATACCTATTGCTATTTGGCGGCAGATTTTCAACTTGAGGGTGGTTGCTAGCTAGGTGGGCATTAAAAAAAGCCCTATGGCAATGCTATAGTTGCTTCACGATGTTTTTCTTCACTGAAAGCTCAAGCTCATTGTAGATGGATTTGAAATCATGTCCCTTGAAGTGAATCGTACACACTGGCACTAAGCTATCATTGCTATAAAATCGCCATGTATTCTCTTCTTCCTATAACATCAGGACCTTTAAGCGAAACGTAAAAAGGAATTTAGATTGTACTGTATTTCAGTGATTGAACATCAATTTGTCAATTCAACATCAAAATGTACACAGCAATTTCACAATGAACAAAGAGACAAACAGGCACACAGACAAAAATTAAAAATAATGTTTTTTAGACCTCGATATCAATACTAAAGTACACCTCGATTGTAATATTCAACAAAATCTTTAATACATAAATGTGGCTAAGTAATAGTTGGTTATATGTATAGTAGTGGTATTACGTATTTTCGGTATTGGTATTGCATGTAAAGACTTAATGAGTTGAGTTATAATTTACAGATTTCAACCAAAAATAATATACAAAAACTACATATACTAAAATATTTAATATACGTACTGCCGAAGCGTGTATAATCACCGAATTTTAAAATTAGTATATATGCTTAGCAACTGTTAAAATATCTATTGCGCGATGCAGGCTATTACGTGAATACTATTATACAATATTATTATTAAAAATGAGTTATTGATTCATATTTTTATTAATAAAATTAGTTATTTATTATTAGAACAAGAAGCTTAAATTAACCGAATAGAAAATTAAACATCACAGTTGCACTGGCAGAGCTATTTTATGACACAAACAACAAACACTGTTAAGTTCATTTTCTGTCCCGTTGAACGCGCATCACGCTGAAACTACTGGATAGATTTCAATTAAGTTTGGCAGGGAAGCTAATATTACGGAACAACATTTAGAATACTTTTTATTCGGCAAAACGATAATTTTCCTGCGGAATAGGAGATCAAAGTTAAAAGTGTATATTAAATGAACATTTGCACGGATTTGAATACAATTTTCTTTGTTATTTTACGTTTCTTTTTTTATTTTAGTTGTAGAAAACCATTATATATTTGTATGTTTTCTACCAAAACCGTTTTATTTTTTGTACAGGTAAGAATAATTAATAAACACACATGATCAAATGCTGAAAAAGTGATATCTGCCGGATTTTTAAGTAGAGATAGTGGATGAGAGTTTGTACGAGAGGCGATTAATTTCTCAGATATATTTTATCCACGTGCACTGCCTAATTTTAACCAAAAACAATATTACATAAAATCTTAACAGAAAGTATTTTTCCGTTTCTATAAATAAACTTTAATATTGAATATTCCAACGGTCATTTGCAGACGCCAATATACGTAATAGACCAGTTTAATTTGAGCTGCGGTACTGAAAACTTCTTGAAAATTTTCATCGCAATTAAGAATAAGAGTGGTTTAAGTTTAAAATCCAAGTTAGAGTTCAATTGAAATTTAAGTAGGAAATCAGGAATATTGAAGTGATTCGTACGGTTATTTTTGAGGTTTAGTTTAATTTACAGTTTAGTAATTTTCAGGATAAAATAAGCACTAAGTAATTGTTTATAGGTAGTAGGGTTTAGCGTTATGGTTACAATCTCAGCTGATGTTAAATGACGATGTATCCCAAGATGCTGGACGCAGTAAGTCTAGTGGAGTGACTGCCTCTAAGGTGCAACGGTCGGAACACACCTATAGGTATTTGGCGACCGATTTTCAACTTGAAGGTGGTAGCTAGCCAGGAGTGCATTAGAAAAATCCCTACCACCATGTAAATGGTTTTTAGCAAACACCCACCATTTCACCTGAAGTTAGGAGATAATGTGATCGAAGAAAGTAGTAAGTAGAAGTAAAAGTAAGTAGAACTAGTTAATTGCGTAACTTCAGGAATATAGCTATAGATGCAATACATTTTTAACTTGTTAACGGTAGCTCGAGTTAAGTGAATATTGGAAATACAATACAATACAAAACAACACAATCATACTATGCGATAATCACGTTCGTATGCACGCTTGCATGACAAAACAAAAATATTAATTCAAGAATAAATAAATATCTATGTCAATAAATGAATAAATAAATTGTTGCATTCATAATTTTGTATGCTTAATTTTAAAGTTCCAGACGCTCTTTAAAAATATTGTTTAGATTTTACCACTTTAATAGCATAGAGAGATTAAAGAGCTTAGATTTATAGTTTAAGTAATCAAGTTACTATTAAATTGTAATACTTATCCTTTGGGCTAGATAATGAAGGAAACTTTTTGTTTTGTAAAATAAAAACAATCCTATACCTATATAGTTCATATTATTACTTAGTGTTAGGTATAATCATGTAAAATCAAATCCTATATTAATATTATAAAACGCAAAAAGTTTTTTTTTAACGCGGTAATCTAAGATACAAATCGGTTTAAAAAAAAAAATTTTTACTTGAGCAAATTAAGCAATAATTATAGAAGGTTTTATTTAATGTAACATGACGCTACCACCAGCAAAGCTGTATTGAATAAACTTACTAAAACAGGAAAAAAAATGAATAATAGTTAGTTTCACGCGAACGAAGTCGCAGGCACATCTGGTATTATATAAATCTGCACATTAGTACTAAAACGATCCGTTCACAAAGGGAAAAAAGAAAATTCAAGGTCAAATTACCTTACCTCTATATCAGCGACAAAGTATACCCCGATTATAATAAAAGAAAATAATTTAACAAATATATTTGTATTATTTATTATAGGCTATCTTTTTTCTACGGCATCGTTTGCGTTACTGTAGATTTTTACAGTCTAACAATTATTATTTTCAAGTTCTTCCAGAACGAGTATTTTTTCTAGACGATATATGTTTTTATGTATTCATGATAACACGTATGTAATTTATAAGTAAAAGCAGATAAGGCGTAAGAGTGTAATAAACAATAAAATAAAATTTGTTTTTATTATATTAGATTTAGACTTTAATACCATTTAAAAACCATAAAAATCTATGTCATACGTGAAAGTACTGCCGTCACGCCAAAGTGAGACATCGATTCCGTTTCTCAGAGAATTAACAGTGTTCACAGTAGTAGGTGACTTCAATAACGGCATAGGTATACAAAATTAACATACATAATAATAAATTTTACTTATAAAAGCTATTTATTCTATATTATACTAGCTTTTACCCGAAGTTATGCTTGCGTTAATATCGATTTTGTGTATCTATTCTGGTTGTCAATCGATACAATTTTTATTTATCAAATGATATTAAATTATTAATTTAAACTTAACCTTAACTTAGATTTGAACTTAACCAGATTCAAAATTATAAACAATTATTCTCTAAAGATTGAAGCACATCGGATGACGCAATAAAAAGTTTCACCAAAAGTTTCAAAGTCACGCTATAAGTTTTTAGTAAGAATAAATTAGCTTATCACCGACCCCAGGATCCCATCTCTCTCTTTACAAAATTCACCATAATCGATTCAGCGGTTTAGGCGTGAAAGTGTAACAAACAAAATCACTTTATCATTTATTATCTTTTACACGTGGCTTCGCTCACTTTAACATTGATTTTGACAAACCAATCGGATGACGCAATAAAAAGTTTCATACAAAGTTTATCCCTCTCTTTACGCCACTTCCAATAACGTTTTGGGAATAAAAGTAGCCTATCACCGAGCCCAGGGTCCCATATATCTCTTTGCGAAAATTCATCACCATCGATTTAGCGGTTTAGGCGTAAAAGCGTAACAAGCAAACTCATTTTCGCATTTATAATATTAGTATGGACTAGTGTGGATGTTTTGAGTTACATTTTCCAACCTACAAATTATGATTACAAATCTCGAAGGTGTAGGTGTTTTGAGTCACTTTGATGACGATAATAATTTTCTAAAAACCATTGTTGATTCATGCCCCATTAGTTGTGTCCTCAACCTTCATTGGCGTGAAAGTAAAATTTTATATAATCATTTTGCCCGTTTTTGTAACTTTTTTCGATACAGTTTTCCTTCTCTTGGTGGCAGCGTGATATTTAATAGTTTAAAGCAATCCTCATTGATTGTACTATAACATACAAATAGTTATTTTAATCCGAATGGTAGTGTCTGAGATTAGTTCGTTCAAACAAACAAACAAATTTGTCCTCTAATAATTTTTTTATATATAAAAATTTCGTATCACTTTGTTTGTGTGATGAACTTGTATGAACTCATAAACTACTGAAACAATGTTGCACACTGTGTGCAGTTTCATCCAGCTTACGAGATAGGATACTTTTTACCTCAATAAGTGATCATAACGTGATAGATGTCACTGATGTGATTGACTAATCGAAAGGGCAGCACAAAGTCTGCTTAGTCAGCTAGTATAAATATAAATATAGATAATATGATTTACATATTTTACCTATAAACGTACATATTTAAAGTATATCTGCCAAGAACAGGAACTCCAGGTTGATGAACAAGTTTTATAAACATAAGACGTCTTTTAAAAAAATGTTTGTTATAATATTAATTGCAAAGAAGAAATACATTATACAAATGTTTAACGACCAATCCGTTACGTATTAAATGGAGAATACCACATAAATTGCGTTAATTTAAAAATGTTAACGTTTTTCGAAACAATTTCCGTTTCCGCAAACAAAGTAAATCGAGGTCCTTATTCGTCTATATTTTTAATTCAGTTTAGAAAGGTTTGTATGACAACTGACGATTAACGGTGTTGCATTGCAAGCAATCTCGTCGGCGACATGGCGGCGCCGGGGAATGAACAACTTCCAGTGTTAGGTTAATATGGACAAGTATTTTATACACATTTCAAAAGAGTTTTAAATCGCTACAATTTGTTCGCTTGTAGCAAATTTTGTAATTTTGTGTCTTACTACCTGTTTTCATACACAAGACAAATTATTTTTTAGAAGTTTTATGCAATGATTTAAATTTAATATGAAATTAATTCGAATTCAAAACGATACGTCAATAATAAAAGTAACTTTTAATTTTTACTAACGCGGTGTTTAAAGAACACTTTACGGACTTCCTCATCGCAAGGTGCAAACTCAAACGTATTAACCGGGTTCAAGCCAAGGCGAGAGGGGCATATGAAGACTCATCGGCTGCTAATCATCCAACACTATCCATTAAAATGCACCTCCTCGACACTTCAAACTTCTGTGTTGCTAGAGAACAGGAACGGCCTTCACCGTTCTTTTAGTCTGATAGGAACGTATGGTCTACAAATTAAATAATGCTTAAACTACTTCGATAAATTGACTAAGCTAAAAGCATTATCAAAGAATTAAGAGATTCACGCGACCAACAAAGTACTTGAATGTAAACTAATTATTCGCCTAGATTTTAGCACGATTAGGCAAAAGCCTTTTTCTATTAAGCATCAGATAATGTTCTATAGTCACACACTTGACTTAGAAAGATTTAAAAATTGCCTATTAAAGTTGGTACATTACAATACCTTTGTTATCTTTTATACAGAGATTATTTACCTAGAGTATAACATGTTGGCACGCAGGTTTACTCGTTGTAGTGATGATATTAAGATCTGTTTATTAAAAGCATTCTGTCGAAATTTCTACACGAGCACTTTCTTTTTGGAACAGTGTAATTTAAATTTGGCAAACAACTTGAACGTAGGCTTCTCTTGAACTTGAGGTTGAAGCCTTATTAGGCTATAAAAAATCCGACCCTGATCACGACATTCTGAATATAAAAGAAATATTCAGATTTCAGACGGTACATTACAAACTGCCTATTGATATTAGCACGTATGATTAAATTCTGTTTATAGGTAAATTATACGTACATGTTTTTAATGCGAATAATTAGAAATATAAGGACTACCTATCAATAAAGTATAGCTATCGTAATACACTTATAGATTCAGAGATTTTAAGTGTGGCATGACAAGATGTTTTTCGGCTATATTATAGGTTCATCACGAAGCTTTCAGAGAAAGCTGCTGTTAATTATAAAGGTTTAAACATATGTTGATTGTCGAGGTGTTAGTATATGTCACTACTGAGTCATTATTGTAGCCAATTACAATTCCTTATCCTTATCCGTCCTTACTAATTAATATTATAAATGTGAAAGTGAGTTTGTTCATTTGTTAGTTACACTTTTACATCCAAACCGCTTAATTCATTCTGTCAATTTTTGGTATTTAGTTAGATAGCAACCTAGAGACGGTGATAGGCTACTTTTTCTCGTGAAAAACTTATTGTAAGTTGATTAAAGACAGGGATAAACTTTGTATGAAACTTTTTATTGCGTCCCCCGATTTGTTTGATATAATCAAAATTAATGTCAGCGAAGCCGCAGGTAATAGCTTGTTAGTCATATAAATCTATAATTGATTTAAATTTGAACAAAAATCCACATTTTTGGAATATTATAATCTGAGCGTTCTTTGTTTTAAATACTTATCTACCATTTTATAGTTTATACTTGTATATATTGCTTTATATTATATACATGTTTTCTAGACTTGTCGAAGGTATTTGATCTAGTCTCTTACGATGTTTTATGGCAAAAATTGCTGAAGGGAGACTGAACTACCAGTAGAAGTTGTAAACACATTTAAATACTTCATTTCAAACTAACTTACTTATGTTAGGTGGCTACTAAACTGCGATGTTAACTCTAAGACAAAGAGACCACATCTTACTTAGTTTGTTCAAATTATATGCTAACCAGCTGATTGGTAAGCTGAGCAGCATCTAGGTCGGTTGTTAAGTTGGTGATAAAATCATAAATAACTAAAACTATGCTGATGACATGATTCTTTGAAGCCTATTATAACTACTGTTATGAATTAGTATATAAAATACACTTAATCATTTAAAGGGAGATCCCTTTCGGATATGGAATAAAGATAATATTGTATTAAGAAGTAATTATATTGTAATCTAAATAAAGTTATATAGTACTTTATTAATTTGGACAAAGTGACTGAGTTTTAGATATATAAAAAGTTTGTGATGCAAGTAGTTATATACTTACTATGATAATACCCTACATATACAGTTCAAATATAAATCTTAAAATTATGCGAAATATATTCAAGTTCATGAGAGCGAAGTCTCATTTACAGTTATATAGATAAATAAATGTATATCCATAAAAGAATAACATCTGAACAAAAGCCCGGCAGAACTTGCGTAGGTGTCACCGAAAAAGGTCAAAATATTAAGTTCCAAGATCGAAGTCGGTTGGTTCTGTGTCAAGCAGACTGTCGATTGTTAGATGTGAATAATTTAACCAATTATCAATTATTTCGTAATTAATAACGGAACGTTTAGAATTTTAAACTTTATATGTATGTTAAATATATGTAAGATTTAAATTAACACATTCTTGTCCAAAACGCAACGTTTCTCTACCCTTTCGTTTGCGTATAAATCGAAACCCATTGTACCCATTCTGATGAAACTTTTTCAAAATATAGTTATATTATTTGTCCATGTTTTATTTTTACATTTTGCTACATTAGATATTATATAGAACTAGTTATAAAGCTGATAGTAAACTACGTCGAAAATAATAATGTTGCCATTGAGATTTCTTGCAATGCTGTACCTAAAAATTGAATTTCTAGTTCACTCAAGTACAGTCGCAAATACAACTACTATTATTGTAATAAGATATTATACATACATAATACATAAACCACTCTTTAAAAATAGTTAAATTTTAAAAGACTTATTTTGCACTGTTTTAAAGGAAAAGGTACCCCTAATATCCAAATTAGAACTTACACCATTTATTTTATACTACTTTAATCTATGATCTAACTGGTGTACGATAGTAATTGAGTTATATTGAAGTACTAATAGTTTAAAAATATTCAAAAGACCTGAGAGTTGACACTCTTGGCACGTCCCCACCTATTTTGTAAAATGACTAGCGACAAATCACTACCTTTTGAAAAGAAATTCAATATTAACGTGAACTATTTGCAAAGTGATTAGTTTCTACTTTAATAAAAATATGTTTTATAAGAGTGTTTATCATATATTTATTATAATATATATTTTTATTTAGAATTGTAATTTATGATGTGTCCTGAGTAGATAAGTGATTCCACTGCGGGTCATTAAATTACACATACATCACTGTTGGAATGTTTTAAAAGTGTGCATCAGGTATGGTCAGGAAAGCGCTATTTACGCTTCGAACATCGTGTAAGTAGTTTGTCCCTGTTTTCGCTCCAATACTAAATTACGAAGGTAAATAGTTGATTACCTTGGTTTTGTTTCAGTGGGTCATTGATTACCCTGACCGCATGTAAAATTATAATTTGTTATCTAGAATTTGTTATTCATAAAATATATATACAATTTTATATTATTTTGTTATTTATAAAAAGTCTATTAAAATAACACGCGTCAAGGGAAATCAACTGAATACATTGAAATCAAGATTCACCCAAATAATACTTCACGCTTTAAAATGTTTAGCTTCAAAATTAATAAAATAAAATATAAAAATAATGGAGTCTAAAATAAATTTGCTTAGTTTTAAAATTTACCTGTAGGGGAATAAAGTGAGTGAGAGTGAGGTGGTCACCGGTAGTGAGGTGCTGAGTTAGGTTAGGTTAGACTTGTGATAGCGCACCCGATAGTCGGTGTGTCTCTCGAAGTTTCGCCAGGGGTACTCTTCCATCACTTGCTCCTCCAGGACGTATAAAATGGCCCCGAGGGCCCACGCTTGTCAGATGAGTAAATGCAAATATGAACACAGATTCTGCTCCTCGTCCAAAAACACCGTAAAGTTTTAGTGGGTCTTCCCAGTGATTCTCAAATATCCCTCCCTATGACTTACCCAGTCGAGAGGGGATGCGCAAAAGCTTATCCCACGTAAAAAAAAGGTGGACTTGTGATAACAAACAACGCGAGACGACCGGACTAGCGATGAGCGAACGCCCCCTGATATGTATATTTAATTTGTATTTTTGGTTCATGTTTATTAAAGTGATACTATTAAATTATAGGTGTTTTATTATTTTAAAGTTTCAGAACTATACTATAACTAACAATTTTATAGCTGTTTTTTATCAAATATAAAGTGTTATTAAATACATTCCTTTATTTTTTCCACACTTGCCTGTAAAGTTTCGCTACGGAAATGATGGTCTACTAGCTGGACGCATTAACGTGTTCGAACACACAAACGGGGTCTCTGGACCCTAAACTGCAATCAGTCACTAAAGTTCCTTACGGAATTTCAAAAGTTTTGCATGTAGAGAAATTTATTGCCATACTTACGGGACTGGCAATATTACATACATTGCTTGCAAGGCTCTTATTTTTTGTAATAGAAAACTGCTGGTTCAATTTTTATCTAAACCTCATTTGTGTAAGAATATAATTCAGGCTCGAAACGATGTCGAGGGATGTGAGTTCGAATTTACCTGGAATGCGTTTGAGATTTCGGTGAAGAAAACATTGTGATGAAACCGTAGCATGGTGGTAAGGCTTTTTCTAATGCTCGCCTGGGTCGCCACCATCATCAAGTTGAAAATCTACCGCCAAACACCTGTAGGTGTGTTCCGGTAGTTGTACTTTAGAGTAGAGTAGAATATAGTAAAGTACATAAAAAAGGCTATCTTTTGTACGTATCCTTATCAACGATGTCTATAATTAATTATAATTTCCCTTAACTAAACAGAAAAAAATGAGATTACTGAAGACAATAGTAGAAGATTTAGCAAAAATAACAATATTTTTATGAGTTACTACTGTCGTCTTAAGATGTAGCAGTAATTTTTAACAAGCTTAATAAACTCTGTATATGAAAATCCTATTTTCCTATATAATATTTGTAGAAATAATTTACTCCGAAACTACACCGATCATAATGAATTTCATTTTGTCTCTTGGTCAGCACTATGTTAGTATTAACATATGCTATTAATATTGTTATTGTAATTAGTATTTTAAGAACGTTTGAGTTGTTATTGATCCGTTAAATGTTTATTTTTACGAACTTCCACATAGCTACGCGCAAACGCATTACCCGGGCCTCAGACCAAGGTGTGTGGGGCATCTGGCAAGACTCGTCGGGTGACAAGCATCGAACACTACCCATTAAAACGCACAACGGTGACGCTCCAAACTCCCGTGTCCCCAGAGACCAGGGACAACGCCCCCACTTCTTCTAATTCCCACCTTGACCTGTGCCCGGGTAATGCTTTTTACGTACCACACGATGGAATTAGAAAATTAATATTCACCACGAAAAAAAAACAGATTTTGATGACGATAAAGACTCGTCGATTAAATGTCGATTTCTCGATGGTGGCCAATTTTTTTGTATAATCATATTACCATGCTACCATAACAGTTACTATGTTGGGTATTGCGCGTGATGGTAGCAATCCCCTCAGATATATTTATTACTAGCTGCCCCCGCGACTTCGTTCGCGTAGAAATAAATATTATGTAATCTTTTTTCCCGTTCTTGTAACTTCTTTCAATACAGCTATTCTCCAGTTGGTTGTAGCGTGATGTTAAATAACCTAAAACCTACCTCAATGATTTCTCTATGGAAGAAGAACAACAATTTTAGAAAACGGACTTTTCTACTTTATTATTTTAATACAGATAACCCATTTCACGTTAAGGTCAATCTTTCATTTAACATTGTAGTAGTATCAAGTAACCATCATGTTTAATGAAGTTACTATCCAAATTATAAATAAAAATTCTTTTCGCACAATAACAACTAAAAAGGTAATTTTTAATTACAAATTGTTCAAAAGAGTTTATGCATCATTAATACAAAAAAAATGAGAAATCTTAAAAAATATATTTTTGATTATTATTACTAATACATTTGAACATACAAATCTTCAAAGATATTATACTTATCTGATTTCTTTAATCTATTAGATAGTCTATGTTTATCAGTAAAGGTATGACTAAAATTAAATAACAAAATAAATAGTAATGTTTTAATACAACTAATAATATTACTTCATCAAATATAAAGACTTACAAAAGTATTTGTTATAAACAATATACCAAAGCATCTCAATAGCTATACGTAAACACAGCACAACTGGGTGAATAATAATAAATTTATTATTAATTGTAATATTATAGAATAATAATATAAAATCACTTAAAACAAAAATAGATATATGAAATAAAAATAAAAAACATTGAGATTTAGGTATATCGGATGACTTCATTATTAATGCTGAAGTTAGCATAACTAATATTGCTAGTGGTATAGACATTACTAACAAAACAGATGTTAATCTCATCCCTGCATAAATATTAATTTGTGAGATATCCTCGATAACTAGACTGAAAGGAAGTTCAAAAAATTTCATAACCATCAAGGCAATACTAGAAAACATAATAATTTCTTTCTTACTGTATAACTGTTCGTTGCTTCTGAAGAAGAATATATTTAAAAACATTATATTCGATAGACATAGAGTATGAAACGGTATGACTAAATCCATCAAATAATATAAACCAATGATTAAATCACAGATATCTGATGTTAAGTTTAAATTATAAATAAAAATACAAAATATATGCAAATAGCACACGAATATATGTTGTAATACGAGATAGTTTTTTGTATCAATTGCTTTATGAAGATGTTTATAAATACAAATTAGGAAAATGAAAATGAAAATAGACAATACTATGCAGCTCCATTTTAAGTCATAGAAGTCTTCTGGTCTGTCTATTTGGGATGCAATGTAGCTTGTATTGCGTACCACTTTGGTTATATTTGCTTCTATTAGCGAAGTATAATCATAATCTTCATAGTCTTCATAATATGCAGTTAGATTCATATCCTTATAATTTGGATGATTAAATTACACAGTTTTAAATATTGGATAATGTGTTATTGGTCTTGAATATCTGTAGCGATATTTTCTTCCTTTAGTATTACGTTTTGGAAAGTACATACCCTATTTTTCCAAGTATTTAACGAGACTCAGTTATTTGTATTCATATTTTTAATTTATGTGCACTAAATTTGGGTTTGATAATTTTTACACTGTAGGTACTTATTGATCAACATTTAATAATTTGATAGATCCCAAAAATATACGTACACTTTTTTAATAAGCGCCAATGTATGTTTTGATGACGGAATATAAATATTTTATATGAGATTCAAAATTAATTAAAGCAGCTTGTAACACATTTCCGACGTTCACATGTAGTTTTGTTATAAACTATCAAAACGAATGTTCTGTTTTTATTTTAATTGGGTCCAGTTAACGAGATAATTTAATTAACATCGATGTCGATAATAGTTTTCATATTAATGAGCTTAAAATTATTACGCGTTATGTATATGATTTAATATAATATAAAACATTATAATTATATTTACCTATCCTTACATATATAATATAAAGATTTTTGCCACGTCTATATGTCTGTCTTGTAATGATTGGCTTTAATTCTATCCAAATAGTTTATTATCTATTGTATTATTATTCATATATTATGGTTTCATTATTATATTTATTTTATAAGGAAAACCCGAAGCTTTTATATAAACTTAATGTCACGTGTAATAGAATTTTATAAAATATTTTAATGCATGCGCTTTGCATAAGGAACGTTTAAATTTAATATTTCAAACGAAGAAGACGTCGAATCGAATGAACAAAAGAATTTGGTCATCAATCAAAATTAGGAGTCGGAGATTTACGGACGTGCGGAGAAATTCTAGTATTGAGGTTAATAAAAACTACAGTCCTACGATACCAATTGGCCTTGGTGAACCAAAAGCACGGGTTCGGAAACATTGGATGTGAAGAAGAAATCGTCAGTCTGGAATCCGATACCGGTCTACAATATTATTTAATATCACTATCTATCTATATAAACCCAGGATGTCGAGAGCTAAATGGATATGGTAACTTAAAAGTGGGAACCAACTACACGAAGGCTTTTCTGGACAGTACCCGAAACCAGGCAAGCGCCTTGCCAAAGAGGATCCTACATACCTACGTGACTTTAATGAAAATTGTAGATTTATATTCGTCATAGTTTTTATATTCATTATTGTTAAGAAACCTTCGGGTAATATATGTAATGTATCTCATTTTTGAATTTCATTTCGTTTCATTTATTGATACCTTTATCTAACTGTAAATTAATTGTTCACGCAAAAGTCTGCCTGAATGCGATAAATTCAAAAACTACCGAACGGATTTTCATATAATTCTCACCAATAAACGGAAATATTCACGAGAAAGGTTTAGTTGTATAATAACCTAATTATGCCTCCGACTTCGTTCGCGTGAAACTAACTAAAAATTATTTAATTATCATTACTCGTTTCTGTAACCTTTTTCAATACGGCATTGTTCCTACTAGTGGTAGCCTGATGTTAAAAAGTTTACAAACATTTTCAATGATTGCCCTATCAAATACAAAAATATTTTTTGAAATCCGATTTGTAGTTCCTAAGATAAGCGCGTTCAAAAACACAAACTTTTCTGCTTTATAATATTATGATATAGATAACCCATTTCGCGTAACGTTCAATCTTTCATTGTGTATTGTAGTAGTATCAAATTACTATCAGGTTTCCCGAAGTTCCAAATTCAAATCCAAAATGAAAATTCATTACGCAAATATGAACAAAAGAGGTAATTAAAAAGACACAACAAATTCTACAAAAGGGTTTACAGATCATTAATACAAAAAAAAAATGGGTAATCATTAAAACATATATTTTTCGAGGAACTAATAAATTTCAATTTGAAAATTATGAATCTTAAAATGTAATATACTTACTCGATTTGTTTATTTAATCAAATAATTAAAGTTTAACAGTGAAGAAATTACTTAAATTAAATTTAAAATTTAATAATAGCTTTACTTAACCAAATATAAATACTTACAAAAGTAGTAGTGTTATAAACAATATACCAAAGCATCTCAATAGCTATACGTAAACACAGCACAACTGGATGAATAATAATAAATTTATTTTTAATTTTAATATTATAGAATAATAATATAAAATCACTTAAAACAAAAATAGATATATGAAATAAAAATAAAAGACATTGAGATTTAGGTATATCGGATGACTTCATTATTAATGCTGAAGTTAGCATAACTAATATTGCTAGTGGTATAGACATTACTAACAAAACAGATGTTAATCTCATCGCATCTATATCATCAATTTTTGAAATATTCTTAACAACTGTACTGAAACCAAGTCCAAGATATTCCATAACCATCAAGGCAATGTTAGAAAACAATATAATTTCTTTTTTACTGAACAATTGGTCGTTGTTTCTGAAGAAGAATATATTTAAAAACATAATATTTGATAGACAAACAGTATGAAACGGTATGACTAAATCCAACAAATAATATAAACTATAGACTAACTCACAGATATTTGGTGATAAGTATACATTAGAAATAAAAATACAAAGTATATGCAAATAAAACACGAATATATGTTGTAATACGAGACAGTTTTTTGGATCAAATTGCTTTATTAAAATGTTTATAAATACAAATTAGGAAATTGTAAAAAAAATTGTCAATAAAATACAGCTCCATTTGATATGGTAGAAGTCTTCTGGTCTGTCTATTTGGGTTGCAATGTAGCTTATACTACGTACCATTTGGCTTATATTTGCTTGTATTAGCGTAATATTATCATAATCTCTATAGTCTTCATTATATATGGCTTGATTCATATCCATATAATTAATATAACTATATTTAACAGTTTTCATTATTAAATAACGCGTAAATCCACTTGAATATCTGTAGCGATATTTTCTTCCAATAGAATGATGTTTTGGAAAATACAATGTTTTTTTAATAGGAGTCAGTTCTTTGTATTCATATATTTAATTTATATGAACTAAAATTAGTTTTGATTACTTTTACACGTTTTGATTACACTGTAGGTGCTTATTAATCACCATTTAACAATTTGACTGACCTCGAAAATATACGTACACTTTTTTAATGAGCTTCAATGTATTTTTGGTTACTGAATAATAAAAATATTTTATATGGATTTCAAAATTAATTAAAGCAGCTCATAACACATTTGCGACGTTCACATGTAGTTTTGTTGTAAACCTTAAAACAAATGTTATTATTTTTATTTTAATTGGGTCCAGTTAACGAGATAATTTAATCAACATCGATATCCGAAATAGTTTTAACATTAATGAGCCTAAATTGATTACGGTTTGTGTGTATAATTTTATTTAATATAAAACATTATAAATATTATAATTACTTATCCATACATATTACAAAATAAAATTTTCTTCACGTCTTCTATTTTTATAGTTAAGTATTTTTTATAGTCAATTTTTAGCGTAATGTCTACAATCTCACCTAATGTTAAGTGACAATGTGGCCCAAAATGGTGGACACGCTTAACCCGTGAAGGCACTAGCTCTCAAGTGCAACTGTTGGAACACAGCTATAGGTGTTTGGTGGCAGGTTCTTCAATTTGAGCTCAAGCTCAATGTAGGTGGATTCGCACCGACGCCCCTTGACGCGTACGTACTACCAAATGAGCTATCATCGCTTTACTCAAAAAGTACCGAACGGATTTTCATATAATTTTAACCAATAAACGGTGTGATTCACGAGGAAGGTTCAGGTACGTAACTGTGGTAACTAACTGTGCCTGCGACTGCTTTCGCGTTGAACAAAAATGATTTAACTATTATTGCTGTAAATACAGCTTTACTCCTATTGGTAGTAGCGTGATATCAAATAGCCCTCCCAAATGCAAAACTATTTTTTGGAATTGGACTTGTAGTTCCTAAAATCAGGGTGTTCAAATCTCACTTGAGACTTTTCAAAATACATACGTTTAATCTGAATAAGTTAATCTGCGTTTGATTGCGTTGAGTTTATATAAAAAAAAAACAATATGATTAATTCTTTTTATTTAAGACTAGTGTATAATTTTTTTATAATAACAGTCAGGAAATCAAATACTAAAATATTTTAGTAAGAACTACTACACTTGAACTACTACTTTTGATAAGAATAGTAATTTTTTCACGAAATTAATTTGTTGACAGTTTCCAATATTAAACACAATTTTGGATGAAAATTCACAAGCACTTTATCAAAAAAAAAAAATTTTTTTTTCAATTTAAGATAGCTTTTCTTCAACTAAAAAGTTACTGTAAGAAAAATTTTGATTTATTCAGCAAAGAAATAAAATTGTCAAATAAATCGATTGCTTGTCACAACAATCGCCATTTTTATCAAACGACATATTTTTTCATTGTGTAACCCAGTTTTCTCGAAATGTTGAACTATTTCTTGCGGAAAAAAGATTACGTGAAATCTGCCGAGGTCCCCTTCTGTCCTATGTGAGATTTGGTGAGATTCGGCTCGACTCCTTTCTCCCCTAAACGCCTCACGTAATTAATGGACGTCCCTCCATGATTAACACAATTAATCGTGCGAATTCGGAGCGGGTTGCAAGTAATAAAAATACAGAGTTGCAAAGCTTGTATATTAGGATGAGATAGTTTTGTATGGCCTGATCTTGGTCATCAAATATTACGTGTATCATCAGCCATAGTTGAGTACAGCTTGTAGAGTTCGAGGATCAGTTTATCTATCCAGCAATAAAGCGCTGTGATAGAGGTCGGTATTAGACTTGGTCGTAGGTTAAGCTTGTCACAGTGCCTCTAATATCCATTCCATATCATTTTTATCCAGTCGCCGAACGACTCTCAGGCCGGGCGTGGCCAATATGATCACTGATGAATAGGCCTCTACTTTGCTCTGGTATTACACTATTTTTGTTTTTGAAGCTATGACATGGTAAATGTGACAACATAAAAACGATCTACAATTATGTTAAGAAGGTGTAGGTTTATTTTAGCGTTTGGTTACAATCTCACCTGATGATATACGACGATAAGTTGTTGTTAGTCACCTAAACTACTTAAAGTTATAATATCATAAAATTATAGTTATACTAGCTATTACGCGCGGCTACGCTCGTGTTAATATTGATTCGTCGTTCTGTTTGTCGACAGATACAGAAATCATTTTCCTATCAATTGCTATTAATTTATTTCAGATGTAAATTTTTATAAACCCTTCCTAACTAATGTTAATTGTTTATCAACTACCTACCTGCTAAAGTTTTCTCTATATGATATTTACAACCCTATTTAAAAGTAATTTGTAAAACAAATATTCATACCTTCGCTATTGATTATGATCAAATATTATAAAATTTTGAAGTAATTGCAATGACGCAATAAAATGTTACATACAAACCTCTCTTTATCCCACTTTAAATATGTTTTTCGCGAGAAAAAGTGGCCTTTAGTCGTCACCAGGTTTTCATCTATTTGTATACAAAAAATTATCATAATCAGTTCAATGGTACAAGTGTGAAAGCGTAACAAGCTCACTTATACTTGTATAATATTAGTACGATGATTTACCTCCGTTCCAATAAGTTTCTTTTTTGCGAGAAGAAGTAACTAATAACCTTTTCTAACTTCCGATCCATATCTATACCAAAATTCATAATTCTGCTGTTTAGGAGTTAAAAAGTGAAAATAAACAAAATAGTCACCGTCGAATTTAGATTACTTGTAAAGATTTACTGTATCCTATACAATTAAATATGAGTGATATAAAACAATTGTTACAACAGGAAACAGGAAGAAAATAAATAAGAACTATTTTGTACATAGATTTTAAGACAGAGGTTATAAAAACAAGTAATTAGATAGAAAATAATATACTGTTGATATTTTTATCTTGTGGCTTATAATTTACTTTTATCCATGACAATACACGCAACTTATGTATATACTTTTTGTATTATGAATATATATGTTACTGATACTGTACAATAATTGCTGAAACTACAAATTCTAACCAATCGCTCGAATTTTTTCTCTTTCCTATATTTTTTATCTGTGCCACATATATGGAGATGGCTTATTTTAATTGTTTATGCATATAATAAAAAATTACTCTTCATATTTATATAAAAAAATATATGAAAAGTGATCATTAATGAGTATTACAATAAATTATAATCATTTTTAGAAATTTCTGTCTGTCTGTTTGTTTGTGCTCGCATCACTGCTAAAGTACAACGTTTGTGATAAAATATTACCAAGAAAATCATAAAGTGGTGAGGATATCCTCGTGTAACATTTAGTCTTTGTTTCATTACAATCGGTTGACTTGATCAAAAGTTATTGTAATTTGAATGAATTAAGTACAGAGAAGAGTAGTAAGTAGTATCTGAATCACTGTAAAATATATTTCTGAAAAATTATAGGAAACATGAATCAAGTTCACGCAAACGTATTCGCGGGTACAGGTGCTGTATCATAAACTAGCTGTCCCAATAGACGTTATTTAGCCACTTTTGGTAATTAATAGATCGACCATAACGTCATCTATCATTATATGAAATAGCTATGAATCATCGTATAGATAAAAGAAATGTATTACATAATTTTTACATGGGTTCAAGAAGTTTATTACTTATATATGTATACAAGATCTTTGTAAGTAGAGATTAAAATGTTTCGTGGTTTACATTTGGTAAAACTGCGAAAAGTTTTTAAAGTAATTATGTTAGGTTCTATAATAAGATTCCTAAAAGTGTGATCGGCCTGCTAGGCAATAAATTAAGGTATTATTTTAAGTTAGTTTTATGATAGGAAGTTTATAACATGGTGGATGGATTATATGAATGACATCTGAAAGTGATCGTAATACCTGTTTTTTAGTCAATGCCAAATTTCAACAATGCAGAAGATATTAGTTACTCATGCAAAAATTGCATGACGTTTCTCAAAAGGCAATGACCCTGCACTGTCATAAAACAGTTACAAAAGTTAACATGAACTAAGTCTACAAGTCAGCGCTGTCGCTCAATCAAATAAACAATAAACACTATTTTTTTGTGTGTGATCAGTGTTTTTGGTTGGTAAAATAACGACAACGAGCCAGCTCATCTCCTCCACCATCAACACCAAACGACGCTATCAAAGCTGCTAGCCCACTCTGGTAGATATTCTAACAAACACATGTTTTTATACACCACTTATCAGAGAGTCCTTTTTTATTTTTTATCAGAGTTATTTTTATACGTAACCTTACGAATATTATATTGCGAAAGTGAGTTTGTCTGTTTGAAACGCTTTTACGCCTAAGTCGCTGAATCGATTATGATGAATTTGTAAAAAGATAGATGGGAACGCGCAGAAGGTGATAGGCTATTTTTTTTTTTGGAAAAGCATCCTTGATGTGGGCTAAAAAGAGAGATAAACTTGTATATGTCTCTTTTTATTGCGTCATCCGATTTGTTTCACAAAATCAATATTAACGCGAGCGAAGCCGCACCTAAAATGTATTAAGTAAATAAATTAGACTCTAAATCATTCAAAGTTTACCATACTTTACATATACTATTGTTCAAACTCAGATAAATAAATGACTTAGAATGTACTTGTAGGTACTGGAGGTGAATTTGTAAGAACATCAAGTTAAAAAATTGTAATATTACTAAAGATATGACACAGTTAGGAATATCTGGTTTGTTGTGTTGATCGATTTTGCAGATCTGCATCATGGTATCGCCTGTTGAGGAATGTTTCAATGTTAAAATGAAAACTTCTAGGGACATTAAGCACACTTTTGGGATGGGGAAAAGGCACTGAATTTGTGCGACTGTTATACCCAGATACATATATAAAGATATGGGTGTATATGTACATTGCATCGCATAGCTCAGATTAAGTACTGTATACGGCAATCGGTAATGGGAAAACAAGAAAAACAATAATTTTGGTGTATACGTTATAATGGATACATAAAAACTAACAATAGAAATTATTCAAATATTAAACAAAACTATAAACCAAAAGGAATACCGTCATTAAACTGAAATAATAGACAAGAATTTTGGATACTCGACATAAATAATTTGTTGACAACCAAAAAAAAAATTTTTTCACCTTTGACGAGAAGACTTACGACTGACAGTTTTCTTTTTTTTTATTGTAAAATATACTTTAGCTTCCATTAGCGTGTTCTATCGACTATCATAGCGAGTGCTCTGAGGAGTTATTTGACCTAATTCCCTGCTCTCCTATCCATAGCAGATCTACCTGCGCTGCACAGCGAAGCCATAGCTTTACGTAGCCTCTATCACAACACAAACCAAAAAGCTCGAAAACTCATACCTTTGTTGCACGGTGGAAATGTGAAACCATCTTTCGCCCAGGTTGTTCCTTCATGCAACGTTGGGTCCTTTAAACGAGGCATGAAGAAGAGTTTAGCAGGCTGGTATAGCAGTTGTGACTGATGAAGGACATTTACTTTTGGACATTTTGAGCTTACCATCAGCTGAAGTACGGTCACTATGGTCATTATATAAGATATAAAAAAAAAAAAACTAAAAAGAATAGCAACTCTATCGTGAACTCGAAGCCTTTTCCGTACTTACTACATCCAGTATTTTTCTAACGTTGCGATGCTACGGCACAGCGTTTGAGCGCTTCCGGCGTTTATAGTTAACAACTATGGAGTTACTAAAAACGCAGTGGCTGTTGTTTCGTCAAAATGGTTTACATTTTTTTTTAATTTATATAACATGACACGGTTTCTTTAATGGATAGCTACTCGTCGACCTTTTCGGTAGACATTATTGAATTTGGATTGTATAATTTTTAATATCAGTTGCCTTGCTGAATGTTATTGGAAGTAGTAAAACAGGGTGGTAAGATATGTTATATATGTATATGGTTTATCTATACCGTGTTTTCCGGAAGTTGTACTTGAGAGCTAGTCTCTCCACAAGGCTTAGCGTAACCATCATATTGGGCCACATCATCTCCTAACATAATATGGGATCGTGGTCATAATGGTAAACCTCTGAGTTCCAGATATCCGGAAAACTTAAATGCATTTACCCATAATAAAAACAGCTTTCAAGGTTATGAAAATCAATAATAAATCCGTCGTAATGATTTTTATTAGCAGTGTTACCGAAGGACTTGTAGATTCATCATAAAAGCGACGACCGGTAAAGTAGTACAGATATTTTGTTTATAGATAAGGTTATTATCGCCACAATTTCACCTGATGTTAAATGATGATGTAGTCCAATATGGGGGATACGCTAAGCCTCATGGAGGGACTGTCTGTCAAGTATAGCTGCTGCAACGCACCTATAGGTTTTTATCGACAGATTTTCAACTTGAGGGTGGTAGCTAGCCGGGTGAGTATTAGAAAAAGCACTACCAGCATGCTATAGTTTCAACACGATGTTTTCCTTTTCCGAAAGCTCAAGCTCATTGTAGGTGGATTCGAACCCACATCCCTTGACGCGGCGTCCATATACACTACCAACTGAGCTATCATCGGTTCAAAACACTTGTTGCATGCATATTTGTTGTGACTGTGATTTTTAAATTGTACTATGCTTAATAATTGACCATTGTAGTAGTCAAAATTTTGATATAACCATTACTGATAATTTTAGGGAATTCTTAAAAACGGTTTTCTTTTTTTAAATGATAACAATAAAGTTCGTAGGTAGTTATTAAACAAAAGAAAATTTGTTTATAAACAAAGGAACGAGAGTATTAAACTATTTATAGGTTTTAGCGTAATGGCTGCAATCTCACCTGATGTTAAGTGACGATGTAGCCGAAGATGGTGGGCACGCTAAGTCTAGAGGAGGGACTGGCTGTCAATTGCAACTGACAGAACACACCAATAGGTATTTGGCGGCAGAAATTCATCTTGAGGGTGGTAACTAGCCCGATGGATATTAGAAAAATCCACAATGGTATTCAGTACGATTCGTCCGTTGACGCATTGTACACTGAGATATTATTAATTCACTCTTTACCCATTTATATACACAGAAATTCACTTTATATGAATTCGATATCTAAAAGCAATTTAGTTTAGTAGCTTAAACAAAAATCCCATTAGGTACAGTTCAGTTCACTAAAACGCCTGCGGGCAGCATTGATGCTCTATTAGTGATTAGGGTTGTCACGATAATGAACGTTCCAGCTTATAATTGGGTTGGTATTTCGATCCGGACTATCGAATAATGTAGTCACAGTATATCGCTGAGATTACAATAAATAATGTGAACAATACATCAGTAATAATTATCTTTGTTTTGAACACTAACTGTGGCTGCGACTTTGTTCGCGTGAAACTAAAAATTATTTAACAATTTTTACCCGTTTTAGTATCTTTTTAATACGCCTTTGCTCCTAGTGACGATAGCCTACAGTTAAATAGCTTAAAACCTTCCTCAGTAATTTCTCTATAAAACACAAAAAATAAATAAGTTTTCTTAACGCGTTCAAGGAATCTAACTTTCCGCCTTATAATATTGATATTGTTATGACTTACTTATATTATAAGTTTAGTAAAACTAAATTAGTATCGAAAGTATGCAATATAACATTTTGATTTGAATAACGTAATTAGCAATAATTCTTTTTTCATGGGGAAACGAATTTACGCATTTCCTTCTAGCCCGAGAGGACAGAAAATGTTATTTGAGACTCACCTGGCGCTAGTCATAATAAGCAAACCTTTCAGGCAGGTAATAAACGAAATGTTTTGATGTACAAAACAACAAAAAAAATATAGTGTAATATTACATTAGTATGCGACTTAGTCAAATAAGCAAGGAATGTATAGGATACGCGCATGTATACACAAGGGAGTCAATAGAGATGGCGTAGAATGGGTATGATGAGATAACGCGACGTCTTGCCGTTTACTATCACGGCAAGCGGGTCGATTTCACTGCCAAAGCGTGTTTATAAATATTTCAGAACAAAACAACAATTGCAACCGGAATACAGGCAGTTTCTATCAGGAAATATATAGTACACAATAGTCACAATATTCAAATTAATATTACTATATTTAAACCAGTTGTTATCAGGAATAGTTTGAATAATCAAATTAATATTACTATATCTAAATCAGTTGTTATTAGAACATAGATGCAAAAACATTCAAATCTCTACAAGTAACAGACAGCCCTACAGTTAATTAATGGCACGTATTAATCGTCAAATTCGATATCAACCCTACCGAGCTGCGTCGATCCATTGTTCTATCGATACAGCCCGATCACTCGTACATCGGTTCGAAATTAATTAAAATACGTTTTATATGAACGTAATATACACATATTAACGGGAAATTAATATGATTCTGTATGTAATGAACATTAATGTAATTTGTTTTGTATTGAGGAAATTAGCATTTGCATTATGTACGCTATTAATAGAAGTGTTTTTCAAATTCGATAACTGAATAAACTGGTTTGCTTTAAATAAAAGAATGCAAAAAGATTTTTTATGTTTACGCGAATATTATTCATCGAAATAAAACTAATCTAAACGGATTTTATCGCGGTTATTTATTAATTTTGATCCCGACGATTCGAAAGCTTTTCAGCGTTCGTAGCCACGGGGCGGACTGAGATGTACTGACGGCCAGTACACCTCAGACCGCCACGTACGCACGAAGGCTGAAAAGCTTTCGAAACGCTCAGTACAGCTCAGTCCGCCCCGTGAACCACGAAGGCTGAAAGCTTTCGTAACGTCGGTATCAAAATTAATAAATAATAACTGCGATAAAATCCATTAAATTAGATTTATTTCGATGAAAAGAATGCAAATCAACAATTTGTTTTATTTCACTATACCTGAGCCCTTAGCCAAGTTTAACGGGATTTAATGTTAAGATATCGTGTCGATTTAGTGTTTAGAAAATTATCATATAAAAATTTTGATTACTCTTTAGGCAATAGAATGTATATAAAACAAGTTGGTTTAGGGATGAGTTGGTGAGCACATTGTAATCCTAAAGTAGTCCTTCTAAATTCGTCGCAGTCTTGCTGGCCTGTGAATCTCTTGCTCAAAAGATAATCTTTTTATTTATTTTTGTAGTTAAGGTTTATCGTTATGGCCACAGTTTTAACTAATGTTAAGTGTCGATGTGGCCCAAGATAATAGAAACGCTTAGCTTAGTGGAGGTGCTGAGGACTCAAATGCAACTGCCGGAACACACCTACAGGTGTTTGGCGGCAGATTTTTAACTTAAGAGTGGCAGTTAACCAGGCGTGCTTTAGAAAAACCCTACCATCACACATACTTAATAATGGTTTTCAGACAATATTTAATGCACAAAGTTGGCTTTTTGACTGTTGCATTATATACTTAGATATTCTGAGTGAACTAACTGACTTAAATCCGAAATAATGTTATCCGCTGTCCTGACACAGCTTTACAAGATAGCAAGGCAGCGTATAAATTACACTGGCTTTAATAAAGTAACTAGGGATCAGAGATCCATTTATAAGGCACGTTTCCGGATTTAGCTAATATTACTTGAGGAAATGTTTGAAGAAAATAATCATTGAATAGTGTGTAATTGGAAAAGCTTAACGAGAATCGATAGCTGTTGCATTGTTTGATTAATTCAGTTAAAGCTAACGAAAAATAATTCTAATCCGCTTTGTAACGCATTCAATATTCATAGTGCTTGACGATAATTTTGCACGATTAGGTCTATATCCTAATAGTGTTACTTCTGCAGAGTCTCAGTTAGCATCAATTTTTGTGTCTTTGTTATTAGTTACGATATATTTGCTTAAAATACAAACTTTTGCATGCAGCTTAAACAAATCGTGACCATTTTGGATATCTTAGCCTAATTAGTTTAATTATGATTCTGAAGAGCTATTAATTATAATGAATTTCCTTATCGCACGGTACGGACTTTGTCGAATTGGGTTAGATGAAAAATGTGTAAAATTTTCCGTCACAGTCCTTTCTGTAGTGTAGACGGTTAATCATAGCGCGTATGCTATTGGCTGTACCCAGTTATAGGTGCGTGCTTATTGCTTTAATGTAGCCATTAAGTAAGCACCGGCTGTGCACATATAGTTTGTACATGACATACGCATCAGCTGTTTCGTAGCGTATTTATATGTATTAGATGAATTGGATTATGTAAAATATAGTGTATATTTTTACAATTCGAAAAGTATAATAATTACTGAGTTTCCTATCACTCCTTCAATTCATTAGTTATTTCTGCGTATCGTTTAATTGCTCTCAAATACTAATAGTTTATTTATTTATATTTTTTAATCAATATTACAAAACGTTTATCAATAATAATCTACTACGAAAGTAACTTCGTTTCAATCGAGTGTTTCACGACACTCATATTTTATAAATTATTTATTATGAAATCCTTATACAACATTTTTATTAAAAAAAGGAATGGGTAATGGAGTATTTTTTTTCTTCTAAAGGAAGGTCATTTTGAGAATCCTTTAGAATACGTCTGGGTTTTTGACATGACATTCACCATTCGTAGAAAAAGTGTGAATGCTGTCCCTTGTTTCTGGCAATACGGGGTTTAAGTATCGCCATGGCTTCTATTTAATGGGTATTTGACAGTGCTTATTGCTCGAGGAGTCTCACCACAGACCTATTTCGCCTCGGTCTTTCGATCAGAATAATAAAAAATATTAAATAAATGTAGTGAAGTGTCTACATGTTTGTAATCTCTGTACTTTGAGTTATGTTGCTGAGAAGTAAACAACAATAGTTTGAAAAAGTCAAAAGTGCACGCCTCATTACCTAATGACAGATTTATGAATCCATATTAAATATGAAGTAATTCGATATCATTCTAGAGCAATTAAAAGTAAATGGTCCCACTAAATTAAGTTTTCGGGCGTAATCTTTACACATCCCTATATACATCCGGACATCCGGACACAGACATCTGGACGAAAAAACTGTTTGACGTAAAAACTTCTTAGGCGAGTTGAGCATTTTTTGGGTAAATAAAAATCATGAAATTCGCGTCATCGTCACCGAACGCTTTCCATTTAGATAATGCATGTAGATTGTTGCTTATGAAGGCTTGGTCAATTGGTTTGATTTACTGCGATTTAATAATGACGCGTAAGCAAGGCCGTAGGTTCAAAAGCTCAACATATGGATACGAATTTAATTCTATTTGAACGATATAATTCCCAAGTTACTTGGTTCCAGCTATACGCGGGGGTCATCCACAGCATGGCCGCTTACGGGGCACCGTGCTGGGTGGACGTCCTTAACGCCCACAACAAGCTTGTGCTGCGCGTACAGTGGCGTTGAGGATGATCCGAGGGTACCGCACGGCGTCCTCGGCGGCGGCTACCGTGCAGGCTGGCTCCCCGCCGTGGGAGTTGGAGGCTTTTCTCATCACTGCCGTGTACAAAGACACGGTGGTAAGAACGGCGAGGGGTAGCTTCTAGCTCCTACAGAGATTGAGGTTAGAAGGAGGAGGGCTTGCACCGATTTGGTGCGGTGCTAGATGGAGGACCTGGCGGACGAGTGCTATGGACGATACACCATAGACGCCTTTTGCCCGGTCCTCCGAGAGTGGTGTAGCAGGGGTCATAGCTCCCTGACGTTTCGCCTTGTGCAGATGCTATCTGGGCATGGATGCTTTGAATGGTACCTGCATAAGATTGCACGCAGAGAGCCGACCGCCGTGTACCACCAGTGAATGGAGCGTGGCCCGGCAGAATACTCTGGCCGAGTATGTTGCGTGGTCCAAGCCACGCTGCACTCTGGACGTGGCAGTACGAATGGATCTCTCGCTGCCGGGTGTGGTGAAAGCCATGCTCGGTAGCGAGGATTTGTGGAACGCAATGGTCTCTTTTTGCGAGATAGTTATCTTACAGAAGGTGACCGCGGGAAGGACCCGCAAGGCTGACCCCAACGGAGTGGCAGGAGAGGCCGATACGCTTGTGCCCTTCCTCCACCCTAAGCCGGACTGCGAGGGGCGGGCCGGGGGACCCACCTCTCATTGTACCAGTCCGGCCGTATCAAAAGGGTAGCTCGCCAGGCTGCCCGGACGGGGCCCGGCTTACCATCGGGCCGAGTCGGTCGTTGGAGCGATGCGGTGATTAAATGCACGATCCCGCGTCGCCCCAGGAAGGCGACAGACGGCCGTGGGGTTTTAGTGGGTATTCCCGGTGTCCAGCGCTTCGCGTTAATAAGCGAGCAAAATGTGTATCAAAATACGTGTATTAATATGAAATACGTGTATTAATCAGAATACGTGTATTAATATGAATCGATACTTGAATGTGTCGCGAATACTATACACTTGACTTTTAATACGTTATCGTGACTCTCATCGTCGTGATATTCTTGTAGTGGGGTCTTGACGGTGCTTGTCACCTGATAAGTTTCACACGCATCTCTTACGGCCTGCTTATTGTAATCGAGGATAAACATAAACGTACCTTTACTTGTTCTTATTCCAAGATGCCTTGGTGTAGGCAATAATCAAACAGTGTCATGAGTCGCAACTATTATATATACTAGTAAATACGTTTCGAGATAAACTAGGGTATATTCAGTTGGAGAAAGGCTTTTTTAAAGAGAGAGGTATTTTTTATGGATTTTCAAGTTGAGGGTGGTAGCTAAACTGGTGGGCATTAGAAAAAGCCCTACCACGAGTCTATGGTTTCCGCACGATGTTTTCCTTCACCAAAAATTGATGCTCATTGTAGGTGGTTGGATTCGAACTCACGTCCCATGACGCGATGTTCTTACACGCTACCACTGAGCTATTATCGCTTCAAAATGTTTAATCTTAATTACTCTTTTTTTATCTGTTCTTTTATATAAATTATGAAGCTTTTCAATTCAAAGCATTATCGAATTTTTGATAAACATAAAGGGCTTTGTTTTCCCAACGACTCAATCGTGTAAACGGGGCCTTAAAACTACGGACTGTGTTCTGAGCCCGCTATTTTCTTTCGCGGTATCGGCCCGTTTATCTATCAATGGCTACTTTATTTGTCTTCGTATTTTATCGATAAAAGTAACTTCACTTATCCCTTATCACTAAATTGAATTGCTACGGATACAAAAGGTCCGGATGTGTCGCGCGAGAGAAAAGGTAGTAGGGATGTGCGTACGATTTTTTCTTATCACCTATGGTATTTTTTACTATTTTTATATAGATAAGGTTCAGCGTTATGGGCAAAATCTCATCTGACGTTAAGTAACGGCGTGGCCCTAGATGATGGACACGCTAAGGTTAATGAAATTATCTCTCACGTGCAACTGCCGGAATACACCTACAGTTACTTGGCGGCAGATTTTCAACTTGAGAGTGGTCACTAGCCAGGTAGACATTAAAAAAAGCTCTACCACCGTGATGTGGTTTCACCTTGATGTTTTCCTTCACCAAAAACTCACACGCGCTCGCGGGGTCCATATACAGTACCAATTGATGATTTTAGGTAACTTACACAATATGTATTCATACATTATGTATTGCAGCTTTCAAAATATTTAAATATATTTTAACTAAGCACATTTGAAAACCAGGTGAAAATATATGTGGTATATTTATGAACGACAACCCTAGGCCAGGCGAGCTTATCTAGCGCATGATTAAACTCTCAGGCAACTCCTTCCAGAAAATACAAGGAAAGCTTCCATGTTTTTTTTCTTGCACTTGATTTTTCTATTTCATGTTACATTTTGTACTTTGCGAATATAAAAAAAACAAATAGTTAATGAAAATTCTTTTAAAAGTATGTATATAAAAGATTAATTAAAAATCAAATAATACGGAACTGTTATGTACTTTATTTGATATTCATACAGTATTATATTATAATATAGTTTTAAGACAAAAAGACGAGACGGTGGTCGACTGTAAGCAAACCTATTTTTTTATGCAATAGGATGCCAACGAGCTAGCTGTTTACCTGATGGTGAGTGATCACCGCCACCATGTTAAAAATAATACTATTAGGATTTAGTTAATTAAGAAGTTTGATTTGAATAAATTAGATATGGGCACGTTTCAAAGCTTTTTAGTAAATGCTTCGAGTAAGGTAGCTAAAAAGGTATATGAAATGAGTGAAAGATGATTATATGAACGAGGTTGTATGAAATGGTTAATTTGTAGTATTATTAGGTTATGATAGGGCTAATATAACCACTAATAATAGCCCTAAACAAAATACAGGAAAAAAATGAATTATAATAGGAATGCAGGGCCATACACAATTCATACACATTCACCGTTTTCATGCGCGAATGTGCAATCTTATGGATAATCACTGGTTGATTTGGCACTGTGATGTATGAATAAAAATCGCTACGTCAGGATTATTGACATGTATATAGCAGTCACAACACAGCCAGGAACACTCAGAACACATCTTTATCATTATCATGATGATAAAGTCTCTTTACGAACTCCTCTCGCAAAGCGCACTCGTAATGACTGGGCGGGCCACGAGTAGGTTTAAAACTTCCGAAAATACTTTTTCCTGGAAAATACCTTCCTTAGCAATAAATTTCCTAATATTTCGGCAGAAAAGTATCTTATTTAACTCGCGTAAATTAAAATACTCGCGTATAAGCTTAAATATGCTTGTGAGATGCGTGATAGGAGGTTCAGATAAAAATTAATAAATAATCAATTAGTTGATTGCTAATTAGTAGATCTTATTTTTTAATTATGAATTTATTTCTTATGTTTTCTCTTTTTTTAATTCCTGACAATTTTCAATTTTCCTGATAGATAGCTGAAGTTCCAGATATGTCAGGAACATTCATGTCATCTGGCAACCCTAGCCACGAGAGTGTAGCAAGACTCGTCGAGTCACAAATACCGTCAAATACCCACTAAAATGGTACCCTGCAACACTCAAACACACCACTGACATCACGTTTAAATATTTATTTCGACGAGTATGTGACCAACTTATACGAGATATACCAATAGACACAGCGATAGTAATACGCCACCATAGTTCACGATCCCGTCACCGTGACTTTCTTTTGTTTTGTCACCTATCGGAATTAAACCAGATTCCGATAGAATTTTAAACCAGCATGCCAACTAAAAATGTCGAAAAATTTAGTTCACCATTTGTATTGGATTGTACTATGCATACCACCGTACTGTATTATTATGATGTTTTTTCTTCACTGAAAGCTCAAGCTCATTGCAGGGATTCGAAGCTACTTCTATTAACGCGGCATCAGTACATGCTACCATTGATCTATCGTTACTTTAAAACAGGTACAATGCTACATAAAAAAGAGAATGACTGCAATGGACTCATCATTGGGTTGGAACACATAAAATACCTGAAATTTAAAACTACAGCCAAAGATGAGAGACAAAGGCAGACTTTAGCAACATCACCTTGATTACGAGCCAAAGGTTAATAAAATTTGTATGTGGAGAAGGCAATGTGATTGTTGAAATAAATAAATTAGAACTGTATTACTTACGTGATACAAAATTTGGCTTCATTATTTTATACCCCATTGCGTAAGTAAAACTATTTTGGTATAAGTGTGAAGAGAAATGTTGTTTTATTAAAATATGAAGTATGAAGTAACTAATACTATCAAATTCACAGTATGCACTTTAGTTATAAATATTATAAATATGAAACTGAGTATGTTTGTTTATTAGGCTTGTACGTCTAAAAGACTGAATCGATTATGATGAAGTTTGATATAGAGATAGATGCGAACCTGGAGTCGGTGATAGGTTACTTTAAATCGCGAAAATCTTATTAGAAGTGGGATAAATAAACTTTCAATAATAAACATTGTTTGAAATTTATTATTACGTCATGCGATTTACCTCAACCTTTATAGAATAACTTCTCATAATTTCGAATTTTGGCTAAGTACATATCTACCAGAATTTTTCAATCTCCTGAAATAAATAATTTAATAGTATTTGATATAAAAATATTACTGTATATATCGGCATTATTATTAAAAATCCCAAAAAAAATCTATTACTTAATTTTACATTAATATGACATTAGTTTAATGGACTAGATAGTAAAATATAATATGATACAGTTGATTAAAAGCGTACCTTTTTAGATTTGTACTGGGTAAAATTCTTAGCTATTGAATTTAATAAATATTTTAGATACGTAATTTTATAATTCGATCTTTTTTAAATAAATGTATTTTTCAGTACGAAATACCGGTTGTCGTCTAGTGATCTAGGACCTTGGGAACGAGCCCTGAGTGCCCAGTGGGAAAGAGGAGCCTGCTAACCGCCATAAAAAGTTAAATTCAAACGGTTCATAGCGTTTGCTTGTACATTGTACCATACGACAGTACTACGCAACGTTCACCTCACTTGCTTATTACCAAAATTAATGTTCTCAATTGATTGGTACTATATCAGATACGTATCGATGTTTGATTACACGTCTTACGAGGTTTAAGAGCATAATGTATGTAATACTGGATTATTCAAACCTACTTATGGCATAGGAATAATGCAGAGAATGATTTGTTTCTTCTTGTACTTTTAAAACAGGCTTGATGTTATTCTTTTTCCGTGTATTTATTGGCAACTTATTTATATACAGTGTTACATAGAAAAGTAGAATATGTTGCAAAATTTTAAGGTAATATATAACATTTATAAGGTGGAGACTTTTTTGATAAGACCGTCTAGGAAGCTTATGTGTCATTTAACAAATCATACACTTTGTTTTACACAAGAAAATGCTTTGAAACAACTCAAACCTTGAGTTTCTACTAATAATTCACTTTTACACAATGATCAAATTATTAAATAGAAAAATATTAATTCTCATATCTATGGTTGCTACTAAACCATGATATTTAAATATATTGTACTAACTTTTATCTGCGGCTTCGTTCGCGTTAATATCAATATTGTAAGAAAAAAATATGGTGACCCAATAAAAAGTTTCATACAAATTTTATCCCTCACTTTTGCCCACCCTCAATAGGTTTTTCGCGAGAAAAAGTAGCCTGTGATCGTCTCCGTGGTTCCGTCTATTTCTGTACCAAAATTCATCATAATCGATTAAGCAATTTAGGCGTGAAAGCGTAACAAGGTAAGTCAAGTTCACATTTATAATATTACTAATAATCAATAAGGATTAGCAAAATTTACTGACCTGCGTTTGCTTGTCATATTATACCTATTTGTAATGGTATTTATTTGTTGTATGTAAATTGATCATGACGTAGACTTAGTTTCCATTCGCAAAACTTCAATTAAACAAACCATAAATTATTCGGTCTAAGTAAATAGAATTTTACCCGTAACAGTTAACAAACTCGCTCATTACTTATAAAGTGTGGATTAAACAACGTGCCCAGTCATTCTGGATCGACCTACAAATTCTGTCTAGCGGGAAATTCCAGCCAACTCGATAACACAGACATAGCGTACAGCTGAATCTTCTATATAATAATACGTTAAGCGAAAATTTTGCACCCCTTTTTATGAATATTGCGCTCACGGAACAGTGCGAGGTTTGATATAGTAAGAGTTTATCCAAAACAAATGATATCAAAATGTTTTCTTCAATTTAAGCCTTGCAAAGGTGCTTATGGACGTCAACAATATCACCAGTTTGGGAAATAACCCAGTTAAAAAGAAGAGCCGGCAAGAAACTCGATTTGTTTACGTTATCTATGTATAAAATCTGAAATCAAAATACAATATTTATGTTAGGCCTATACCTAACACAAAACTCTTTCATTTGTTTATGTTGATACTACAAATGACATTATATGTCATGGTTTTGTGTTTATAATTACTCTGTTTTATATAAAATTAATAATTCACTGATAACCTTAGGAAATATTTGTAAATCTGTTAGATTTGAGCAGCTGAAGACCGGTCCATATGATGACATTTAGGGAAGGAATATGATGTTTGGCTATGGGCAGGCTGAATGGATCGATACATTTTATTTGATATTGAATGAACACATTTTAGATGGTGGTTGCACAGTTCATAAGTCATAGCGACGTCGCGTCAAAGAACGTGATTTCGAATCAACCTACAATGAGCTTAAACTGTCGGTGAAAGTCAACATCGTAATGAAACCATAGCATGGTCGTAAGTATTTTCCATTGCCCGCCTGGCTAGCCACTACTCTAAAGTCGAAGGTCTGTCGTTACTTATAGGTGTGATCCGGCAGTTTCACTTAAGAGCGAGTTCTTTTACTAAGGTAAGCGTGTTCACCTCATTGGGCCTCATGTCACTTAACGTCAGCGGAGACTGTCGCTATACCGCTACGTCTGAATTAAAAACAAAATACGTGTCATTGCCTTTGAAGAATAAATGCCATAACTGTCAGTGCTTCGCTACGGGTTTTCAACTAAACTTTCAAATTACATGGTCTAATCAAGAATCTAAATTTGATTTTATAATGTCAGTTGTAAGAGCTTGTATCACATTTAATTAATTACAGAACAATTCTAAGTACTTTATTAAAACAGTGGGAACATATGGCAACAGTTTCCGCAATGTGTTTGGAGTGTTCCATTTACTCGAATGATCATTGCTGGCGCATCCTGTTCCGCGCACTATTTCCTTGTATAATTTTACCACCGACTTCGATAACGTAATCAGAGTAACATAGTCTCAGTATAAACTTCATGTGTGGCAAGGAAATATACGATTAATTCTTAAAAAATATATATTTAATAGAGTAATTAAAGAGGTATTCCCATACCGGTTGACTCTTAATTATAATTGTAATCAAAAAATTTAAGAAGAATTTGTAAAGGCGGGAACAAAGACCTGTTTCGCAAATAATTTTATTAATAATAATCGATAAGATATCATAAATAGTTGTTAAAAAAAAACAATGTGTGTTTTATACTATACCACAGAAGTGTAAGCTTCAATTAGATGAGGTTAATAATACCGAATACAGCTATAGTGTATTAAACTAAACGTATGGAGAAGATCCATATGGTGCTTATACCAATACGAAAAGCCACTAATGCATCATGCTCTCTTATATAACGCTCGCCGAGTGAGTATAGCAGTGACGAGTTAGGTAACCTTTTCACTCCCTTAATCGACTTGACTCGACTTTACCTGAACTAGAGTAATATAACCGAACGTTTGAGCTCAAATTGAGATCACACACCACAAAATAAAGTGCTCAGCGATCCTAAACAAACCAATTACAAAAAAAGAATAAAATAGATAGGCAAATAAGTGATTAAAGGTACAATCATGCCTTTATCTATTTATATAATTACTAGTAAAATAAAAATGAATGTATAAATTTTATAAGATTTTTTATATAAAAATCAGATAAATTTTAAAACTGTCCCCTTTAAAGTTCGTGGTAACCAACTGGTTTAGTTTAGTGGATAATCAATTCCATGCTCATAGATTCAATCTCGTCATGTGTCATCGTTTTTTTCGGATTTCCTGTACATTTCCTAATTTGGGTTAAGTAACATTATTCGTTGGCAGTAGAAGAAAATACTGTGAGAAAATCTAAACAGTAGTCAATCACTATCTCCTTATGTGGAAACCATATAGCATCATAATTTCTCGTTGCTTCAATTCATCACTACCGTGCAAGCTGGAGTTATGATAAAAACCTTAAGGTTCTACCTTACGAAGAAGCATATACTCAATAGCGGAATATAAACAGTTGAGTGTTACTATAACACCCATTACTATACAAAAAGTTTAAGATTTAATTATACTTGGACAGCCTTAGTTTTTACTATATTTTTTCTTAACAATAAATTTTTATCTAATCATTCATAATATTATAGCATTATCCAACTTCATAAATACATTCATTAAGAAGAAAAAAAAGGAAAGGATAATTCAGTGCTTAGCAAGATCTGTACTCGGATTCAAATTTTAAGAATGAATTGGTGAAAAAAAATTATGAAGTCTCGTTCTTAATATTAAAATTATACAAAACCTTCGACTGATTACAAATATAATTTAATGAATAATAATATAATCTATAAATTACCTCCGTATATGATTAAATGAATTCATTATAAAATTTTAGACTTATTAGAAACTATGTTCATGCTTAGCGTTGATCGCCGTTAAAGGTTGTTGCTGATTTTACGCAATAAATTATCATAGATGCTTGCACTTTATTCAAACATTATATAAAACTTGTCAAGTGATACTACGACTGATACTAGACAGCCGTGGACAATCAGTTGGTTTTAAGTATTAAGTTTCAAGGTAAGTTTATATTATATCTATCTTTCGACGGAACGCCTACACATGGCAAGATGTCTTTAAAATCCAACGTTTAATTAATTATTAGAGCGGACATTACTTTGCATTTCCACATAGTAGTTTTTAATGTTATGATAAAGAAACGGTGTAAATGAATATCTCTCTCACTCATACTATCTTACTGCAACACGATTCTGATTAAAGGGTCGTTGTTGGCAATCTCTAGATAATATTTCATATTTTTTTTCTCCTGTTTTTAATAATATCCATAATTTAATATCTGAGTGGTCAGTTGCACTGAGTATAAAGTATCTCATGCACTACTATCTCGTCAGCAACGAGCATAAGTGTAAAAAATTAAATAAGATATCGTTAGTTTTATGGCCACACACGAAGCAACTGTTTTCGAATCCTTAAACGTACGTAATTTCGAAACGAATGCGAGGTGGGACAGCCTGCCCCTTGTAATCTTGCTTTCATTTCGATAATGTACGTATATTTTTGATAAAAGTTCGCAGTATGGTGGTAAGTAGAGAACAATCTAAGAATATCGATGATTACCACAATTTTTAAAATACATTGGTGACTTCGCCTGTCATGCCGGTCTGTAAGCCTCATTGCAACTAGATATGGATACTATATTGTGACAGACTAAAAGAATGACTCTGGCGCGTATATCACGATAAACGTTGTGGTCACGGCCCAGTCAGGTAGAAATCCCCTCAAGTTTGATTGCAGAACACTAGTTGAATTCCGAACGTATTCACAAGCAAGTGGAACAGGAAAAACCGTGGTCGTGAGCGTGAGCGTTGTGGACTCTGAGTGGAACGTGGTCTAGATGATAGATGTTCGAGATCCAGTTATACAAAATTGTTTTGTACCAGAGATTTCGCTAACCTGAAACTGGTCGTTCCATCTATAAATGGCTTATGTTAGAGTTAATTTAAGACTGAATTCTTATTTTGACTTTCTAATTTAGGGGTCAAAAATCAAATCCTCTTCAGTCCAAAAATCAGTATTTGTTAAGTAAGTACACCAAATTGTTATTGTTTCCGAACATTACAATTTGGTGTACTTAGGTAGTTAAATAACAAACTTTTGAACTGCAGCGGACTTCCTTTTACACCACTCAATTATATATTTTTTTAAATTCTAGTCTTCACCTACCCGCTAAGCTGGATACTTAAAAGTAAAACAAAAAATACCAAGGGGATAATGAAATTAAAAAACCAACTAGTCTAGAAAAATTTGCGGTTAACTGCGTCGAAGGTTGAGGTTAGGTTGGACTTTTTGACGGTAGCGGTCGGTGAGCGCCCTATTATTATAAGTGAAAAGTTCGGCTAGTATGTACATTGTTCTCTATATTGCTGGTAGTTAATTGAACGGCTAATTACGCTAGTTGGCTGTGACATGTACATAAAATAATAAAAAATGTAATATAGACAATATATTTAAAATTACTATTAGACATTAATTATTAAATTTCAAGAAAATCGTCTGCGTAATGTTACTTTTGAGAACATATACGATATATGTAATAGTATATAAATAACCAGAGCTCATGGTGATTTCGGGTTTAATTAAAATAAATATATATCACACAATAAATACTACTTTACACAATAGTGATCTTATAAAACAAGGTTTACTACATTTGATTCTATAATAAACTTGATAGCGTACGTAATCTAAAAGTATGTCTTGAATATCGGAGCATCGTAATTCGTATCGGACATGCCAATTAATTACAAGTACTAAACGCAAGCACAATATGATGTTGTCATGTATGACGTCATAGCGCGCAACTCCCTGCCTCACTTCATAATGTGCAGTAGCTGCATTGACAAGCTCGCGCTAATCTCGACAAATTGTCTGCGGTCGGTACTGTGCTGGCCAAAATTAATGTATCAATATGTTAGTAATTTTAATTTATCGTTTAGGAACATTTAGATACGTTTTCACTACATAGAAATTCTCGACAACAATATTAATTAAACTATGAGTGAAATCATAACATAAAAGACTACTACACATACTTATCCTTACTAATAAAGTGAGTTTTGCTGGATCGATTATGATGATATAGAGAAAGATGATATCTTGAAGACGATTATAGACTTGTTTTTGCTTGCGAAAAACTAATAGAGAGTGGTATAAAGAAAGGGATAAACGTTGTATTAGACTTTTTATCCTGTCATCCGGTTTTCTTCAAACTTCAGACAATAACTGTTTGTCGTTAATAATAACAGAATGAATAGTTGTTTTTCCAACTACTTTTAAAAGCGGTGGGGTTGAATTATAAGATAATATTGAAAAATCGTATGACATATATTTTTTTTAGTATATATGAAGTCACATATTTTAATGAAATATATTTTGTTAAAGTTAAGGTTTAGCGTTATGGCCATAATTTCACATGATCTTAAGTAGCGATACAGCCCAAGTTGGTAGACACGCTAAACCTGTGGGGGGACTGACTCTTAAGGGCAACTGTCGGAACATATCTATTGGTATTTGGCGGTAGATTTTCAAATTGCGGGAGGTTGCTAGCCAGATCGACTTAAGAAAAGCCCTACTATCATGCTATGGTTTCCTCATGATGTTTTCCGTCACCGAAAACTCAATCTCATTGAGGTGGATTCGAACTCATGTCTTTTAACGCGAAATCCGTACACACTACCACTATGCTATCATATGTAAGGTAGAGGAATACGACAATTGTGTTCTAGTGAGTAGTGATGAGCATTTAATACATGCCACAGTATCACGTTTAGGTGTTTATTGGTGCGGCACGAATCAGTGTATATCGAGCAATGAAAAGAGCATTGTCCGTATTGATCGTTTGAGGTCATTCCTTAATTTCGTATGGATAATTATAGTCGCTTTTGACTTCCAACCCCCATGTAAGTAAATGTTATAATTCTCAAACCCCCCTCCCTTTTCTACGTATGATTCTAATTTGATCTTCTATATAATAAAGTACTATGTCAGAAATGGAAATGTTTGTTATTTCTTAAATAATGAAAATACGATAATACACGGACAAAAGTACTATAATTTTTTATATAGAACCAAACATGGATAACAATAAAAACAAATGAAATTTTAATATATTAATAAGCAACGAATTTTATTTAAATAAAATTCAAATTCATCTGTACACTTTAAAATTAAGAAAACTATTGGGAAACCAAAATGGAATTAGATTTTTAATATTGAATTTAGATTAACAAAATATTACGTAAGAATTAATTTCACCCCCCTCCGCCCAACGTAAGGACATGTAGAGATTTTATTAATCAATATAGACTATCTTATTTACCAAAATATATTTTTCTTAGCAACTTTGCCATACAGTATCGGTTTAATGTTGTGAATTTTTATATATTCACATATTTTTTTATAGTGACATATGTTTTTTTTATAAACGCTTTTTATTATGTATTTCTGAGACAAATAATGGTATATATTGTTTTATATTATTATCAAAATTTACATACAATCGTTTGTAGTGCTGTATAGATGTTATGTTACATGAAATATAAAATAAAACTAAGTAAAAACACATTTTTACTAGCTTTTACCTGTATCTTCGCTCACGTTAGTATTGATTTTGCCAACCAATTTTGGTTAAACCATTATATATTTCAGAATATTGGACAATACTGGTAGATATGAACTTACCCGAAATTAAAAAATAAATTGAAGCACATCTCATTATTTTAACATTACTCCTAGTCACTTATATTTGCACTGCACTGTATGCACATGGAACAAAGGCATTCTACTCCCCGTTGATACATTACACATTGGAAGCGCTGAACAGTGTGTCGATCGCTATCATTAGCTAAGATTGATTTGTACTTTGTTTTCCGTGGTCCAATAATTATACTAGTAAGTGTTAACGGTAATAATTATAAATTAATGGACACAACTGTTTTCGTAGAGCTATACAGAAAATTTTAAAAGGAATGCAGGAAATTTGCTATGAATTTTAATATTTTACTGCTAACGAATATTGTAGACAAAGCGTTCCATACGATATTAATAAAAATTTGCCAAACCAAAAACTTGATTTTATCATACGTATGCTGTGTTGAAATTTTACACCGTCATCAGAAATATAACACATTAAAATAGGTGGTTTGCATACTGGTAAAGGTTTTTAAGATGCTGGTTATCTATCCAGTTGAAAAATGTGACCAAATACCCATAGGTGAATTCCAGCATTTACACTTGTGCTCCCCCCGGGCCTTAGTGTGTCCATTATCCTTGGTCACATCGTCACATAGCATCAGGTCAGATTGTAGGTAAAAACTATAACTAAAACGGTAATTTGCGCTCCACAGTTACTTTGTCTGGCTTCCCGTCCGAACTCGTTTATACAATTATATGTATGACATATTTTTGTTCGTCATAAAACTTGTGATGCACGAAAACATTTTTAGACGTGGTATTATTACTCTTCCTGATATTTCTATGTTTTATAAAACTTAATTTAAGAGGAACGAGTAATGGTATAATATTTTAGTTAACAGTTCCGATGTAATATATTTACGCTATGTTTTTTTTAGAAATAAGATATTTATTGCGAATAATTCCACGAGATTTGGCCTTTTAAAAGATGTGTGAAAGTTTTTTTCTATAGTTGAGGTTTTGGTCATAATCTTAACTGATCTTAAGTGATAATACGGCCCCAACTTGGTAGACATGCTTAACCTGTGGAGGAACTGGCTCTCAAGTACAACTGCCGGAACACACCTATTGTTATTTGGCTGCAGATTTTCAACTTGAGGGTGGTAGCTAGCCAGACAGGCATTAGAAAAACCCTAACATCATGCTATAATTTCCTGACGATGTTTTCCTATAAGGAAAGCTCAAGCTCATTGTAGGTTGAGTGGATTTGAACTCACGTCCCTTGACGCGAAGTCATACACACTACAACTGAGCTATCATCGCTTTATAAAGGTATCGAAGCAGATATGCATGATAGCGGTGACTGGTAGTGAATTTTGGTTCAATGCAGAATGTTATTCGCTAGATGACAAATTTGTTATTACTAAGACACATGTTTAATTGAGATTAATGCTGAATAAGACATAAAAGTTGGTTATTTACATATTTTAATTATAGAGGCATTATAGCATAGGAAAATGGTACGTAGTGGTGAATGCAGAATATTCGACAGAGCATTTTACATATCTTAATAAAATTTAGTCCATAGTTAAGATTTACATTGAATTTTAATGGATACAATAAAATAGTTAATCATGAAATAGTTCTTTCTAGCTACCTAACTTCATGACTATCTAACTGGATACTTGAATGAGTTCCATAAATTTCATAAAATGGGTTTATTCAAGGAAAAACATTTGTCGTTACTAACAACTTTTATATTTATTTCAAGCTAGTCTGTTTAGCTTTACAAATTCAAAATACTTATTAGGAATTATTATTTACAACATTCTATTGAACCTTTAGTTAAGTCTTTGGGGAAAAATCGCTTTCTTGTGTGTGTGCTTTAGAGTTTGTAAAATGATTTGTCTTCCAAAGAATTTTTCAACATGATACCAATAACGAAGTACTAGCTTCATACAATTCTAAAAATAGAGGATAACCTTGGAATCTAATTGGTTGCGGATAACCCAGCTTCAAAGGGCTTTTCTTCCACGAACATCTCTAAAGGAAAGTAAGTTTTCTGCTGAGGATTTCTAATGAAATTACAATATGAGTTCTTTAGAAAAAAAATGGATTTTTTTTAATCTTAGTATAACAAGTGACTGCACTGTATCTAATGAAACAGTACACAGAATGCAGCAAACATGAACAGACCAGTAACCACAGTATACAATTTGGAAACAATAAGGACATCCTAGAACTGAACAGTTCATTACGATCTGATATTACTATTTCATCCGACAAGGCTCTTTAGAATTAGAACATGTTTTTTTTGTAATAGAAAATAAAATTTAATACTAAATAATTTTAACTATGCCGCATCCATTTTGGCATTTATAAAAAAAAAATATTTTCATACTGTAACAAAAAGAGGTAATTGATACGGCTTCCACGCAGAAACTTGGGGTTAGTTTGAACTCGTACTAACAAAACCTTGATAAATGCTGAGTAATAACGGTAAATATTAAAGTAAGAATGAATGAAGTTAAAAATGAATGGACAATGTTTATGTATTTAAGTGATTGCATGAAAAATATCTTTTCATCTCCATGAATCAATTTATAGGATTTACTCATTTCAGTTTACCCAACTTGCTAACTCCATGGTTAAGTGAAAAATTACTATATATATTGTCAAGTAGAGCAGAATATCGGAGTTTTCATAACACAATATTTTTTATGGCACCTCGATAAGTTACAATACTGTACTTGTTGTTAAACTCAGTATAATTTAAAAAGAGAACGACTATGCAGTGCCAGTCGCTACTGTCATGCCAGGAAGTAACCACTGTCATTACGTAATGGCCACTGCAATTCCGAGACTGTCATGCCGGTATTCAGTTTTTGGCGACTAAGTTTAAAGCTTACTCTATTCCAGTCCTATTTTACATCTACTTTGTTCTCCTAAGAGTACAACTCACCAAAAAAACCGGATGTAGCATTTGTCTTTGACTCGAATACGAACCACAAATGTTTTTTTTAATAGTCAGAGCTTAACGTTATGACCATAGTCTCACCTGATCTTAAGTAACGACATGGCCCAAGTTGGTAGACACGCTAAACCTATGGAAGGACTAATTGTCAAGTGCAACTGCCGGAACATACCTATTGGTATTTGGCGACAGATTTTCAACTTGAGGGTGGTAGCTAGCCAGATGGACATCAGAAAAGCCCTACTAACGTGTTATGGTTTTCTCACAATGTTTTCCTTCAACGAAAAATCAAGCTCAATGTAAGTGGTTGGATTCGAACTCACGTCCCATGACGCGGCGTTCCTACACACTTACGGCTTCATCGTATAGTATGATATTTTCAGCGGTATGGTATTATTAGTCGACATATTTGTAGTATTCAAAAGAGAAGGTAGAAAACTTCAGCCGATTGACTTACGACATTAACGCACTTGGTGGTAAATCTGTTCTAGATGTGTAAAAGTTGTCCCTGGTCTCTGGAAATACGGGGAATTGAAGTGCCGCCGTAATTTTGTGTTTGGTAGGTAATTCACGGTGCTTATCACCCGATGAGTCTTGCCACAACAACCTCTCGGCTTCGCTTGATGCCGGGTATTGCGTTTACGAATTAGGAACAGGATATCAGTAAAAAAGAAATCACCTCATCAGCAAAAAAAAAAATATGGTGACTCCCATCTCAATGAGTTTCTTTTACATCAGCTTTTTGGGATCAGTATATTTATTTGCAGTTGTCAAAGTACTTAGTCTCGGCATTACAGCGATCACCCTTGAGGGATTGGTATCTGCCGATGGATATAGTTGGTTTTGGATAGTATTGTGCTAACCATTGTATAAATATACTAGGCCGTAAATAAAATAAGGTCATCAATACTTTTGTAACTTAGTATTCAAATTGTATTCATTTGGTTTTTTGCTTTATTTATCTTTAACGTTTTAATTACTGGCTACCTGTTATTAACTGACTATGCAGCTCTTTATGATATAAAATTAGCATGGTGATAGGGCTTTTTTCTAATTTTAGACTGGCTAGCTATCACTCTCAAATTACACATCTGCTGCCGGAACCTATAGGTGTGTTCCGGCAGAAGTCTTTGAAAGCCAGTCCCTACACTAGGATTAGCGTGTGCATCATCTTGGACCTCTTTTCACTTAACATCAGGTGAGATTGTTAGCCCTAATTCTAAATCTATACAGTATTAAAAACATGTAGAACTTGAACGGAAGCTGAATCTCAAATGCAGTTATTGATGCCTTTCATCATGGATTCGTGCTTGGCGATAGTACATATCCTAGTACCATACAACAACAGTAAATCAGTACTAATACCTAAAAACAGGTTTATTAAGGTAATTAGTAAACTCGTTTACTATGTTATGTAGAATAGTGATTGCAAACCAATGGTTCGCGTGCCTAAGGTTGCACTTATAAACATTTTGCTTCTACGTTAATTATTTTCAAAATGTAATTACGGAATAAATTCGATTTAATAAACAAATGTTTTTTTTTACAATAAGCATATTGAATCTACTACATCTCACTTTATATCAATTAAGATAGATAGTTAGATATAATATGAAACCTGTAAAGAATCATGTAAGTCATAATTTTGAAACTATTATTGAATACGGTATTAAAGTTTTAGTAGCCACCCATAATATTTTCTAGTAATAAATATATCCTTTGTTACTCAGAGATAATGTAACACTATATGGTGGAATAATATTTGAAATCGGTCCAGTAGTTTTTGAGTTTATACGTTACAAGCATACAAAAATAAAGGAATACAAATCTTTCCTCTGTGTAATATTAGTGTACATTAAATAAAATATTTCGAATGGTGTTATTTTGGTTTATAATGAGTAAACAGATTATTTATTTATTTAAATTAACAAACGTTGTTACCAACATGAACCTTTGTAACTTCATCGAATCTTTGTGATGACATTTTTTACAAATGATCTTGTTTCGATCATACTATTACCTACTATTATTCATAATTATTTTTAGACCTTTACCGAGTATTTTGGACAGTTATTTTGTAAAAAACCATATTACCCGTAATACCATAGTAAACACAGCCAGTGACCATCACGGCGAATGGAAAAGAATTATTTAAATATATCTATTGCTTGTAATAAGAGACCAACTGCATAAATCTTATAGCAAATATTTCAATCACCAGTGAGCTACATATATTGCAAAATATTCTGGGATATATTTAAAGCGCTTTTGGCTTAGTTGACAGTGTTTACGAACGCCACATAAAGTCAGATTGTGGCCATAACATTTAGGCTAAAAACTATGAAAAAAAAAGTTGAAATGGACAATAATATTTTTTTACTTTCATGATGTATCCGTAATGTCAATTCTTGTACAAAATAAAAATGCAATATTTGGCATGTATATTGAAAAGGTTTGCAACCTCACCATTGTTGGAAGTACATAATACAACCTGGTTCAGTATGAACGCCGGCTGCACTATCTCTACGGGGGGCCATAAATCTGTAACTACAACTTGCACCGGCTAATTATAACATAGACTTCTGTTACTTAGTTCTTGTACACTTCCATACTCTCTACTTCCGATTGTAATTTCATTTTCTACTATATTTCGCTATTCTAAATATGCTGCCTCCACAGCCAAATAAATGCAATGATGTGGCGATAAACCCGGCCTTCTTTTGGCTTATCGGCTTCTTTATCATGTCATTCGCAGTAGCGTATCGATAGCAAAATCGCAAATAATCCCTACCAATAATTAATATTATTAACGCGAAAGTGTCCGTCTGTCTAACTGATACGCTTTCAGGCCTAAGCCACATAGCCGACTTTGATAAAATTTGGTACAGAGATGGACTATACGTTCGGAAAGGACGTAAGGTACTGTATGTCGCGAAAAAAAGCTTGAAGAGGTTAAAATACGAAGTGACAGTTTGTATGGAAGTTCCTCATTGACTTCAGTAATCTCCTCAGTAATAATTAGTCAGTCAGTCAGTAATAATAATTCCTCAGTAATCTGCTCAATACAAACGAAGTCGCATACACAAACTAGTCAGCAATACATTGACAAATTTAGTACACGATAGATGATACATAATACGAATTTGTCCATGAGGAATCAAATATTTAGCGAATTTTGTTATCGCTTTTCTTTTCGGAAAAACATAGTAAGGGAACAGGTTTTGGAACTAACCAGTGTATATAAGAGTTATAGATTATTCAGGTCTCAGTAGATGTATTTTTTAAATTGTTTGTTATTTTTCCATCAGGGAATTTAAAAAAATACTTGGCAATTTACTATATGAACTTCGTTTTGAATTATTATAAATTGATGATAGCTATGTTAGTAGTGTGAACGGATGCAACATAAATGGACGTGATTTCGAAACCACCTGCAATGAGTCTAAGCTTTAGGGCTTTTTCTAATGCCTGGCTGGCTAGCTACCACCCTTAAGTTGAAAATGTGCTACCAAATACCTATAGGTGTGTTCCGGCAGTTGAACTTGAGAGCCAGTCCTTCTATCAGGTTTACCGTGTCGACCATCTTGAGCCACGTCGTCAGTTATCAGTTGAGTTTGTGGACATAACGCTAAACCTATAAACTATAAAAAGATAACAGTGTGAATAATAATGAAGTCGTGTGAGGTGACATTGTTAGATTTTACTTGGGTGTAAAGTTAAAAATATTTCCAACGAGAGGTATCGTATCGTCAGGCCTTGTCGTCTGGATGAATTGAAAGTCACGGCTAATGAGGGCAAACATTTCCAGAGAACACTTTTATATGAAAAATAATATTTGTATATTTGATATTTTCAGTCTGTCTTCAAATGGGCATCTTTTTAAATCCCTGTGCTGTGCATAATTTTATATTTTTTTCGAAGGAATTTATATAAATGATGTCTTTACAAACAGGGTACTTGAGACACTATTCACATTCTGAAATAATTATTACTACCTTTTACATGCGGCTTCGCTCGCGTTAATATGGATTTTGTCAAAGAAATTGAATAACGCAATAAAAAGATTCATACAAAGTTTATCCCTCTCTTTACCCTAATTTCAATAAGTAATTCACGAGAAAAATTAGCCTAAAACTGTCTCCAGGTTCTCATCTATCTCTATATCAAAATTCGTCATAGTCGATTCAGCGGTTTAGGCGTGAAAACGTAATAAAAAACAAACTCACTCAACTATAATATTAGTAAGAATAGTGAATGATTTTGTGGGATTAGGTAAACTATATTTACCATGCTATGGTCTTATCACAATATTTTCTTTCACTGAAAACTCAGGATAATTGTTGGTTAATTAGCCGTCTCCAAATAACTTGGGATTATGATAAGAAGATGATCATCTACTGAAAATCTTTCCTTTTAATATGACGGTATTTTAAAAATTGAAAATATAGGCGTAGTCGACATAGAGTGTGAATTTATTTTGTATAGCAAACGTTCAACCAGCTTGTTTTTCTACAGAAAAAAAACTTTTGTTTACAAACAGAACTAAACCGAGTGCGGAATAGAAAGACTTTTTAGACCAAAGATTATTTTATTATAGTGATTTTACAGATGGTAGGGTCTTCATTTTTTTTACAATGCAATATTATGTTAACTGGATGGTAGAAGACGAAAACTTTATTTGACTAGATGGTATCGCTAGGGTTGTTACTCTTTGGATTCACAAAGTTCATGTTCATGACACCGGTAATTTTCGTTCCATGTGATGTATTTACCAATAGGCTGAACAAGCTGGAGCCTAGGTCGGCAGATTTTAGAGGCCGCAAATTCGGAGACATTTTTTGTCTCTAAGTCCACAATAAAAATTAAACATGATTTTTTTCATCGCTCAATATCTAAGTCTTATATAAATTATAATTATAAAATATATGGTACGTAGAGGCGGTTAAATTTAAATATCCTGCAGACAGTATTTATATAAATTCGACACTGCCCCTGTTCCACTTGCTCGCGATCATTAAATCAATTGGAATGGAGTACGACTCCACTCTTGTAGATAGGTCGTTGTAAGATAGGTCTGAGTGAATACAATAATGTCATTAGTGACATTTTCGTCGACGGCAATGGTCTTCAATGATGGAGATGTATATTGAGTATTGTGAACGTTAAATAAAACGCAGTCTAGACCTATGATATGTCAAACTAGTAACATTGCCACTAGTAGTGTAGCAACAAAAGTGGTATATGTGGTTGTCGTAATATCTTTTTAGTAGGAATTTTAGGTAATTCGCATGACTCCCACATGTGCCACTCGTAGCTACCCCGGTATATTTGTTTTATATGATTATATAATAAAGCGAAAATTTTGTTACTTTTTTTTAATTTGAACTGGCTAATATTGGGAACTACATAATATACTTCAAAGATTCTTTTTATTTTTGCCAGAGTAATCATCGAAGAAAGCTTAAGTTCATTTAATATCACGCTACTACCAACAGAAGCTAAGCTGTATTGAAATACAAAACGGGCAATAATTATTAAATAATTTTACTTCTATGTGAACGAAGACGCGCGCACACCTAGTTGCGGAATATAGAGGAAGAGTGTAGAGAGTATGTATAACAAAAAAAAAAAAAAAAAAAAAAAAATATATATATATATATATATATATTATCGTCTGTCACAGTGGCACGCTTAGTGGTTTCGCGGTCCATGATAAACTGCTGTATATAGGGCATCGTAAAAATTGGTATCATAGTATAACAACATTATTATAGCCTAGATATTACTGGATCAGCAAAATTGGTCTGGTCAGGTTTTAATACTAAGCCAATTCTGATTACATCGCCCCTTTGCCCAGCCTTATTATTAGTACAGTTTTGCATGCAAGAATGAAACTTTTTAATGAACTTGAAATTAATTAGATCATTTGCATAATACTAACGACGTGATCGCAATTAAAATATCGTGAAGAAAAGTATTTTTTAAACATTTCCACCATTAGATCTAAACATTAGATAGATTGAAAGAAATAGTTTTATGTTATTAAAAACAAAGCATGCAGGCAACAAAGGAAACTATCAAATAAAAACATAAAAAAAGAAAATAAACTACAGACATAAATAAATAATAGTGCATTTCTTATTACTGGCGTAGGGCGTCCAGCTCAGCATATGCTGAGGTCTCCGGAACACTCAGCGCTGATTTTCAGCTGGAACCGAAGTTTAGTTGGATGCGTTAAAAATTTTATACATTAACCGTAATAATAATCTGAAAAAAAAAACAAATATATAATACCATAAATAAATAAGGCATTTCTTACAAATCTATACTAATATTATAAAGAGGAAAGATTAGTATTTTTGTTTCTAATAAATAAACTCAAAAACTTCTGAACCGATTTCAAAACTTCTTTCACCATTAGAATGCTATATTATCCCTGAGTAACATCATGACTCATATTATATATATGAAAGTGATATTTTTTAATGGAAAAGAGGGCAAACAAGCAAACCTGTCACCTGATTGTAAGTGATCGACGCCGCCCATAGACACCCAACACACCGGGAGATTCGCAGGTGAATTGCCGACCTTTATTGGAGAGACAGGCTCTCAGTTTGCTTGTTACGCTTTCGTGCCGGAACCGCAGAACCGATCATGCTGAAGTATGCTATAGAGGTAGATGGGAACCTGGAAACGGTGATAGCCTACTTTTTCTTGCTAAAAACTTTTTGGAAGTATGGTAAAGAGGCATAAACTTTGTATGAAACTTTTATTGCGTCACAGGATTTGTTTGACAAAATCAATATTTAGAGAGAAGCCGCAGGTAAATGTTAGTATACAATAAACAATCAATTATTATGTGCAAGGGTATAAATAAATATGTAGATAATAATTGGGGTACTAATCAAATATTTTACTTTACAATAGCAGGGTAGCGCAATCCCGATTAAAGTTTTAAAGGTATGGAATGGAATATCTTCGATGCTTAATCTATGATTGTAGGTAGCTGTAGCACCTTCACACCTCCGCTCGTGTACGCGAGGCCTAGTCAAAAGCAGGCATTTTCAACAACACGGCGGGATGCCTTTGTTCATAACACTGTTCTCCAAACGATACTGTATGAACACCGCTTTGGACACGACGTATATACAATGAAATTGATTAGGTTAGTAATTTACAGTTACTAGAAAAAACATGATACCAGCTTTCAATCACGACTTCCAAGGTATTTAAAAAAAATCTCCTTCATCCATGTACTTTATGACTTTGTTCGTGTAGAACTAAAAGATAATTAATAATTTTTCCCCGTTGTAGTAACTTTTTCAATACAATTTTGCTCCTTTTGATGTTAGCGTAATGTTTAATAGTCTAAAGCAGAGGTTTCCTAATTTTTTTTTGTTACATACATGTTTAATATTTTGTCCCGGTACCCTGACCCATGTAGCTGATCGAAATAGATACGTACAATGACAATAGTTCGGTAGATATGAGACAAAAATTAAAATGTCCTCATAATGTATCTTATCTGTTAATATATATGAATATAAAATTAACAGTGTCCGAGTACGTAGGTAAGAATCGGTGTTCGAAATTCAATTGTTTATTTTGTACCCGCGAACGTTTATGTAGAGGTTTGGGAGAAAGGTTAAGAGAAATAAATTCACGGCACCTATATCACTCTCTATAGCACACCAAGCACCACGCCGGAACGCATATTTTGGCAACTCTTGAACTAAAGCCTTCCTCGGTGATTGTTCTTTCGAATAGAAAAAATCATTTTGGAAATTAGGGGTGATAGTTTCAAAGCTTAATGTGGTGAAACAAACAAACTTTCCCGCTTTATAATATTAAACCAGATATAATTATTACAGTTTTCTTATAATAGAAGTTACTATTTCTTAGACACAACCTAAAAGTCCAGCCTAAGTTCTATTTGTGTATATATGTATTTCTTTGTTACGCTTTTAAATAATTTTTTGGTGCGGTGCCGTTTTATTTTGTAAGGAATATAAGTTTATTTTGTAACTAACAACTAGTGTCAATGTAATTTATTTACTTCTGAGTGGACCTTACATTCAATTGTTATCCCGGTCGTTTACAAATACGTTGGAAACTTCGAATTAAGTAATGTTAGGCTAGTTTTGATGGAGTCCCATCAATCTCGGAAGGAGGTTACGAGTAACACTATAGAGAACTTTGAGTAATTACCTAACGTAAACAGACTGGCTTTAACTTATCTAATTGCGCCGTCTAGGGTTGAGAACACAGTAAATTTACCAGTTTGTATGTATGGATGTATCTATTGTATGTGTATCTATGTATTTATAGATTATCTTATTATTATTACGTGCACATTATATTATACTTCTGTTATAAAATATATTTTTGATTGAATTAATATATTTAACAATTATAGCTCAATATTATATTATTTAATAGGGATCTAATATATTTTTTATTGCACCTACTTTGCATCATCTCTGCACCACCCAAAGGTCGACTGGTAAAGAATGCCATAAGTATTAAGTCCGCCTTGTATACAAATTGTATTGTATAAAAGTGTAATAAACAAAAAAAAATACTATTAACATATGACTAACTAATAAGAAAAAATATTTAAAATATATGATAGTTATAGGATGGAGGATATCACGACTAACAAAAGTGAAAGTTGCGCAAGGTACGCTGCTTTTCTATCACTTTTGTGTTAAACCTTTTATGAATTTCTCTCGTTATAAATAATTGTGAGCGTTACATAGACGAGCATGTCGGCTCAGTTTCATTCAATACCAATAAAACAATGTGTTCAGTAATCAAGAAGTATGAAAGTTTAAAGTAAGAAAGTTTCTGTTGGTAGTGCTTGATGACTTTTTATTTTTTTTACTCTTTGCATTGGTATGGAAATAGCTTACATATCTGTTTGTAACGGCTCTGAGCGTTGCAGGTTTAAATCTCACACGGTCCAATTATCTGTGTGGTTCACACATTACTGTTCTGACGATTGTTATTTGCGCCCGTTAATTTTACGCTTGTAAAGTAACCCACCACACGGGATTGTATTCCTATTATCAGAGCGATGATAGCTGAGTGGTAGTGTGTACGGACTCCGCGTCGAGGGCTTGAGTTCGAATCCACTTATAATGAGCTTTAGATTTCGGTGAAGGAAAAAACCTTAGAAAACTATATCACTGACTAGTATACCCTCAAGTTGACAAGCTGCCGGCAAATACCTATTAGTATGTTAAATACTCGGCAAGAGATAAAAAAAGGATTTTTAACACAGTTGATATGCTGTTTATACATGCACTATATCTAGGTAGCAGACTAAAACACTAGCGTCGAGGCTGTTTTACATTACTTTGCTACAATGGAGCGTACATACTTGCGGATAAATATAAGGCTGATTGTTACAATCGAGCATCAATTTTGATTATGTTTTAATAAGATTGTTAATTAGCTGTACTCGCAATGTTATTTATAATATAATAGCGCTTTACGTCTACTTTTGTATTAAATCGTATCGGATTCTATATTCTTTGCCATCAAAATTTGGTATAAGGTCGTTGTGAATCCAATGTCTGTTATGTAAAAAAATATAATTAAGATGTGCAATAAAATAGCACGTTTTATCTAACAATATTTTGGCTGATGTGGTATATTTTACGACTATCCTAGTGAATAATGCTTGGAGTAACACAGAAGTCTTTTTGTTTAGAAATATGGTTAGTATAGTAATCAAAAGTACTGGTATTGTCTAACGTAACAAAGTATTAAAACCCAGTAATAAAACATACAATTGGTTTAAAATAAAACATGTAAACCAATGCAGTATTTTAATAAACTCATTACATACACACAAAATTAATATTGCTCTACGACGCGAACGAAACCCCGGGCATTGCTAGTTTTACTAATCGACAGTAGAAAGCATAAATGTCCTATCTGAAAAAAGGTAAATACGAGTTATAAGCATTATATGAATGAGAAAAACGCATCGATCGGATTTAGTATAATAGTTCTGCGATGAAATAAAAATGTGTTTGTTACGACATTAAAAAAAATTGGCTCTAATATTATTTATAAAAAGTTTTTTTTTGCATCTCTTGTAATGTTCATTTTTGCCAGTTACGACAAATATGCTTACCAGCGTCGCAATATAAATGCAGTACAATGTATCAGGTAGTTATTCTGGAACAGGTTACTGGAACTGCTATTTTTCTGGTACAGGAACAGGTGTAACAGGATTTGCGTTATTCCTGTTACGGCGGACTCTTACATTTTGCGTGTCACTGTAGCAGTCACATTAAAGTAATTGTAATGTAAACGAATGTTATTATCGTAAGAATTACACGTAAAAGTGAGAATACAACATTTTTTTGCATTAAATATTAGCTTTTACCTGCGGCTTCGCTCACATTAATATTGATTTTTCAAATAAATTGGATGACGCAATAACAGTTTCATACAAAGTTCATGCTTCTCTTTACGCCACGGTTCTGTAAGGGACTACCCCCAGAGCCCTCGAGCTGCTTGCCCGATAATGTCGTTATTAGGATCACTAAAGTAGTAAGTTAGGACCTGTTGGTTAGTCAGGCTCGTGAATCTTTGTTCAGTTTCCAGGAGCAGCCCGAGCCGAGATTCGGCCATTCTGGCAGCCTTGCACCCACTGCCTCGGAGCTGAGTGCCCACAGCACTCCCCCCCAAAAAGTACGGTGAAACTGTCAAATCCCCTAACTTCCCACTTCCAATAAGTTTTTGGCGAGATAAAGTAGTCACACCGTCTTCAAGTTCCCATCAATCTCTATACCAAAATTCTTCATAATCCGTTTGGCGGTTTAGGCGTGAAAGCGTAACAAACAAACAAACTCACTTTCGCATTTATAATATTAGTAAGGATTGAATAGTATTTGCTCAGGTTGGAAAAAAAGATTTACAGTAGCAAGTCTGCGTGATGCAAACCGCGAACCGCAACGTAGCTGCAACACGCCGATATAATTTCCTGATCACAAGAGCGATGTCGAAGCTCTTCTTCATGGAACTTGATAGTTTATCTACAATGTTATGTACGCTGACGCAACCCTTATCCATACTAATAAATGAGATTTTGTTTGAATGTTACGCTTTCACTCCTAAACTACTGAATCGATTTTGATGAATTTTGATCTAGAAATAGATGGAAACCTAGAGACGGTGATAGCTATTTTTGCTAGCGAAAGTCTTTTCGGGAGTGAGGCAAAGAGAGGGATAAACGTTGCATGAAACTTTTTATTGCTTAGAACGATTTGTTTGACAAAATCAGTATTAACACGAGCGAAGCCGCAGGTAAGAGCTAGTAATAATCTAAAACATTTTCATCAACAAAAAAATTGGGTTTAGATTTTTTAACTTATTTTTATCTGATTTTTTTGTTACCGCTTATTTTGCGTACTCTACATTTCTTAATGTACTTAAACAGCATTACATTCATAAATAATGCAATACTACTAACATATCAAACACTAATTTCATATGTTATATAAAAAATATTATCTACTAAATTATAAGTGATGATAGAATAGATAATACTCTTAGAATATTTAAATAAAATTTGTAAATGTATATAGCTCTCTGAAATTTGAGAGATATGATAGTTTGTATCCTGATGAGCAACCCTATCTTTGAACGTAACAGAGGGAGTTGTGGTTGTGCTATTGAATTCTAAAAACGGCAGAACAAATTATGCCGGGCCAGAAAGTAATATTTAAGAATGGGTGTTTTCAACTACAACAACTTTCAGTTTGCAGGCTGGTATGACAGTTGCGACTGATGGAGGTCATTTGCTCTTAGTTCTATTCTTAAGGTGGTTAAGAAGGTGAAATACAGTCACTGAGCCGTTAATATATGTATATATATCGGGATATATGGCGCTGTGATCAAGTTATTGTGTCTTGTCAGAGCAGAAAAACGTCTGCCGAACGTAATAGCGTAATATAATGTACATTTTTAAAATTCGTAGCTTAAGATGAAAAAAATAAAATATAATATTATACCTGTATAAAATTTAAAATTAATAGTGTTTATTGGCTGGGTTTTCTATAAATAAGAAAACATAAAATAACTTTACTTTGTAACGACTGAATAAAATTTGCAAAGCACGGTAATTCCATAGGAATTGGGTTTTAAATGTGCAATGAGTACGGCTACTGTATAAAATTATCGTGGTGTTTTCGATGTAAGTTGTTGGATTTATTCCGGACGGGGTAATGAAATTACTGCACGTAGCGACGTAGCATGACTATATCGATAAAGCACAATAAAATAAAAAATATCAGTAGACATAATAAATAGAATTTATAGAGAAAATGGTTCTAAACTAAATTAAGGTAAACGAATAAAAGAAATATCAATCTATATAAATTCGAAAAGTAAAACGTTATATAAATACAAAATGGCATCTAAATGTAATGAAAACATTGAACATATAATTACTCGCGTCAAAAAACGACTAAAACTTGGCATTATTTAAGATAAACTATCCAACTCTTCTTGTCGTATGCATATAAATTTGATTGCGAATGTAAAAGTTATTCTCTACACAACAATGCACAGATGAGTGTTTACGCAAAAAGTTTTTCAAATTTAATAGTAATCGATAAGTTAACTTAAAGTAATAGAGTAGGTACTAGGAAAGTTTAAAGTACGGCATATTAATTATAGTGTATTAAATTGAAAACCGCATTTACATTCCGGATCAGATTTCAGCAAAACTTAACATGTCTAGATATAATTAGAATTCCTTAAATAAATTAAGGATACCGACTAAAATTAACAAAATACACGAGTCTTGCATAAACTGTAGACTCTCGGCCAAAGCTAACAGGTATTATTATTATGCACAAATTACTAAGCCTAATATTCTCTTAATGATTTACACACAAACTGAATAAATAAAAATGATTCAAATACCTCAAAATAATCGTTTATCGACAATTCAAGTCAATCACTAATGTTGGCCACGAAAGATTTACCAGTTGGGCGTTCCATTGGCTGCTTTAACCTTAACGTATTAACAAGATATCGATCAGTAGGTACAACTCTGTCTACACAACAATGGTTATATAGGTAGAAGGTCTAATACAATTTTAGAAGGATATACATTTGATAATTAATACTGAAGTGCAAGTAAAATGCAGTTTAAAAACAAAAATATAAAAGGAATTTTGACATTGAAACTATTTAGTCAAGAGCTTAGGTAAAGACTGATAATCGGAGAACCTTCATTCTTTTGTACTATGATTTTGATAAACTACTATTGACTATTCCGGATCGAGTGACTCTGCTCGCACGATACAGTGACTACATAATTGAGAGTACACCATTACACCGTATACCATTAGTGCACGCTCACACGTTAAGTACACGGTAACCTCGCGGCCCTTGAGCTGCTTACCCGATGAGGTCGTTGTTAGGATCACTAAATTAGTAAGTTAGGACCTGTTGGTTAGTTAGGATCCCGAATCTTTTTTCATTTACCAGCAGCAGCCCATGCCGAGGTTCGGCCGTTTTGGCACCCTTGTGCCCGCTGTCTCGGGCCTGAGTGCACTCAGCACTCGCCCCAAAAAAGTCAGTGTAGATGTTAAAGCCCTTGGGGCTAAAAGTGTACGTCAGTTAAAAAAAAATATTATAATAACTAAAAGTGAGTTTCAAACATTTCTAGAGAAGGCAATACAGTTCTAAGGCTAATATTGAACTTTCTCTTGTTTGACTATTTCTTGAATAAAATCATGGCTACAAATTTGTATTAGATACTTTATGCCTACTATCTACCGAAAGGTAAGTGCCTTCATAAGCTGCCTTTGTTATTTTCAATAATTCACTGATTTACAATTCTTAATAAGGAACTGTAATGTTTTCGTTTTGTTATGAGCAAATAACCTATCTATAAAAATAATTCGTATCCAGATTATAGCATTCTTTGTTAGGCTTACATTCTAAAAGTCTGACATTTAATCCAAAACGTATATGATTTTACATGACAATTTGGTGTAAAAGATACGGTTAACTTACATATTGAATTAGATAATTATAGAAATAACTATATTTGAAATACTAGATACCAAATTTTCAACTGAAGCGTGTTAGTTAACCGAGCAGATATTAAAAAAAGCTGTGCTTATATGCTACATGTTTATCATGATATTTTAATTGAAAGCCCAGGTTCGTGTAAGATTCGATACATGATAGCTAAGATATATCGTAAGATGTATGCCCCAAACATGCTACCACTGAGACATTACGGTCTCAACTTTCCTATACCCTACTTTAGATGTATTTGTGTTATATTTACTAAAAAACAACACTACTGTAAGTGTATCATATAGCCATCGTGGTGGTTAACAATATAATATGCGTTTGCTATCTCAATACCATGATATTGATACTCCTTCGGTTTATCCCCCGCCTTCTCATCTTCCTAAGTGATTCATTCAATTTACCTCATCAGGTTAACTCTTACCTTTAATCGTCGTTCGTCTTTGAACATTTGCTTTTGATACTTGAACTATACTGAAGGTCCTTAACATAAGCAATATGATTCCATGCACAATGTTAAAGACTGCTGTGCCCGCAGTTTCGTTCGCGTAGTTTTCGAAAACTAAAACGTACAGTCAATAGCTGTGTTACATGATAAGGTTATATGCATGGCGCCATCTATTGAATATGCAGTTCAACATTAAACATTAGTTCTATTTTTGGCGTTGCAAGAAACTGATTTGCAGACGTTAATATACTTAAATTTTTATTATCTAAATTTAAGTATATTTGATAGAGTAATACGATTGCGATGAAACAAAAGCTAAGTATTTCCTCAAATTACGTACAACTTTTACGTATTAAAATTATCTACATTGGTTTTGTACATTTTATGTAATGCGTGCACAGACAAACAGACAAAAATCCCAAAAATGCTGGAAATGGTTTCTGTTGGTTATCCTTTAGCATTAGCAACCTCGATATTTTTTAGGTACTATTTTCAACGTACAAAAATGACATTTCTACAGTTTTATTACATGTATCTATAGATATAGGATATATCTATGGATCCAAAATACATCATCATCTGATTGCATAAACCTATGGTTGCTTTATCAAAAGCCACAAAATCACATAACGTACCTACCTAATTAGTGCACGCAATGAACTGTAATAAGTGAGCGGTAGCGCGGTCGGTTACAAACTTTCGACTTTGACAGGGGTGTGATTAAATAAATAATATTTTTCCTGTATCCGCGGGCTGGCGTCATACTGACAGCGAGTATTAAGAAACAATTATCGCACTGTGATAGTACATCCAATTTAATGACAAAGTGTAACGAAAGATTATGTCTTCAAATCCTATAACTAATTTATGTATAAGGTTATTAATAACTTATAGTCTTCCAAGATGAAAATTTAAGAAAGGATACCATTATTTCTAACTTTCTCTGTCTTCGGACTGTAACTTTAACATTCTATCTTTTAATAATTGGTAAAATGGATTACTTGGACTCTTCTGTGAGGTTGTATGTACTTTTTTTTTCAATTTCTACGGTTGTCATCTGTTACCGACAATATGTATGACGAATATGACATTAACAATACCCTTGTAGTATTATAAATACTTGATTAATTTTCTTCTTTCAAATTTGGGTGTAAATTTGACTAATTTTTTTTCAAACCGTTTTGAGATTTTTTTGTAGTATTTTGTATTGATAAAGTGTTTGTGATTCCATAATTGATACGTTATAAGAACTACCAATATTACTTCTATAAATATTTTTTAATTCATTCTTTACCAGTTTTGGTATCTGTAAACATTGAATAGCACTTCCATCTCACAGTGGATAGAACATGGCTCATGCGTGAAGACTCATACAAACTCTACGAGATGAAAGAAATTACTACGTGATATAGGCTTTCAGAACCGCAGTAAAATTTATACATAAGGGTTGGAAAAAAATAAATGACAACGCAGTTTATCTAAAGCTAAATAATTATGCAAGTAATTAATGGTTCATTAGTCGCAATAAGAGCTATTGTTCTATCTGAAGCATTTAATTTGTGGGCTAGCACTCTCAAGGACTAAGAAAACTTTATGTATTTTTAACGTGTAACGTAATTACAAGCTCAGCCTCCTTACTAAGACACAAAACCACCAATAATTTATCTTAAAGTTTTGCATTGCAAAGCTATAGCTAAAGCTTCTGTTAATACAATAGTTGCTGTAGATGACCTTAAAACGATTATTATTGCACTCAATATTTTAAATACTCGTGCTTTTGAATCTTGTTTTGAATAAAGACAAATTGTAATAGGAATCTATTCATAACTACCCTAGCCTTTTAACAACTGGACGTACACTATAAAAATACGTACTTATAAAACGCTTACATTCCAACCACAGTGTTACAGAGTAACCAATATATATAAAGACGTTCAATTTTAGATCTTCTTACATCGCCACAAGACTAATAAAGTTATCATGCTACAGTTCAAGTACGACTATACATTTAACTTAATGCAGTTTTCGAATGGTAGTAAAAAAACATGCTACAGCATTTCCTTAATGACAGAAATCATGATAGTTGGGAAGAGATAGTTTTTTAATGAGTATATTGCCGTTTCTTGGGTTGAATAAATTACTCTATTTTTTGTCATATCTAAGTACAAGTTATAAATTGGCTCTTCAGCCAATCGTCGAACAATATTTCAAGAGCTATCCTACATGCAACTGCAACGCATCTACCATAGATCAGTTGCCCTTGTTAAGTTGTTTTTCTGGGATAGCTAATGTATGAAGAAAACGAAAAACGTATGGAATGGCACTTTTAAGAAGAGGTCAGTTTTATAAAGAGAGTCACCGTTTTCTTACAGCTTTTTATCCTGAAGTTTTGCAAAATATTCTACAATTCTACGTTACAGTTACTGGTAACAGGTTACCAGTACATAAGAATGATAGACCAAACGCCATAATTATATATTTATAACTATGGAAAACTTAACAGTTAGATATTTAACCTATCCATATCTATACATACATTAAATCTGTAGAAAAGTCGTTTCTGTACATCGAGAATGTTTCCAAAAAAAAATAGCCAGGGTGTTAAAGGATAACCAACAGAACCTATTTCCAGCATTTCCGGGATATTTATGTGTTTGTCAGTGCATGCGTCACTGCTAAAGTACAAAGTTTATAATGGAAGATCATCAAGAAAATCATAAAGCGGATCTTAGAAAAACATTTAGTCTTTCTTGCAATAAAATCGGTTAATGTATCAAAAGTTATTGTCATTTGACTGACGACCCGAGATTAAATAATTTTGATTCCAGGCGAACGAAGTCGCAATCATAGCTAGTCCGATAATAATAATCGTCAGAAGCCCAAATAATGTTAACATATTGAGTCCCCGAGGCCGGAGAGAATGTATTTCCCTGAGTAAAAAGTAATAACAATATCAAGTGACTAGTTTATACAAAGCGGAAAAGTTTGGTTATTTGTTTGAATGTGCTAATCTTAGAAATTATCGGTCGGGATACAAAAATTGTTATTGTATTTGATATGACAATCATTGAGGAAGGCTTTAGTCTATTTATCATCACGCTGCCACTAATAGGAGCAAAGCTGTATTGAAAGAAGTTACAAAAACGGACAAATATTGTTCAGTGAACATTTAATTTAATTTGGGTACGCATTTAAATAGTATTAAAGATAGTAAAAATATATTTAATTCGACCACGTATTTACGTTTTTTTAATGTAAATATATTCGTAAATACAATTAGATAGTGAGACATATTAATTCATAATTAATTGTTTTGTTATGATTTTTACAATATTTAACATAAGTAAAGCAGGGTCGTAAACATCCCAAAGATACATGGCGGGCGCTTGAACATGATATATTACATAAAAAATCCCTTAAGGAAAGGGGCAGGTAATTATTTACAAGTCCTAACCATCCGGTCGCTCCCACGCTTTAACAATATATTGTAAGTAATTATAGCTTTAATATTTATTTATATTTTCAACATATATAAAATCATAGTAAACGAATAGAAAGCTTAACTAGTATTAACAATTATGAGGATGATTTATGAAGCGATGATTGCTTAGTGGTAGTGTGTATAACTTCGCGTCAAAAGACGTGAGCTCGAATCCAACCTCCTACAATTAGCTTGAGCTTTCGGTGCAGGAAAACATCGTGAGGAAACGGTAGCATGGTGGTAGGGCTTTTTCTTAGGCATGCCTGGCTAGCAACCACCCTCAAGTTGAAAACCTACCGCCAAATACCAATAGGTGTGTTCCGGCAGCTGCACTTGAGAGCCAGTTCCTACACAGGTTTAGTGTGTTTAAAATAAAAAAAAAAAATATATATATATATATATATATAAAGTAAAATATTCTAAACATATTCGATACTGGCTCTTCACGGTGACTTAAAAATTAGTTAATGTATTACGTTGTGATGTAGTATCCATGTTCCTTTTATATTAAGCATAGAATTTATATTTTACATAGTAGTTAGAATCTTAAGATGTGTATTTAATATTGGTAAAATTTCCTTTCACAAAGTAGATTACAAATTTATGATTACGTTCGTTTGATAAGAAAAATGCGAACCGAATTTAGGGAACTAATTACTCATAGTAATAATTATATCAAAGCATTTAAATAGTTTGTTGGCTTAACGCTATGGTCACAATATTACCTGAGGGTGAGTAACGTTGTAGCTCAAGATTGAGGATACATTATGCTTCATGGACGCTAAGCCTTATCATTCAAAATTCAATTATTGGAACGAAGTTCCTCATTGCACAGTACGAATAGAGGCTAGACAAATTAAAATGTAAGATTTTTCCGTCACGACCCTTTATTTAGTGTATTCTAGCGCGGATGATATTGGCTGTACTCAGTCATAGGTGCGCGCTTATTGGTTCAGACAGCCAGTAAGTTCCCAACGGCTGCGCAGATATAGTTTGTACACGTTATACGCGTCTACTGTTTCATAACGTGTTATATGTATTATGAATTATATGAATTGAATGATGTACAATAAAATGTTTATTCACTCAACTACAAAAAATATATTAATTACGAATTTCCCTACCATTCCTTCAATTCATTAGTTATGCCTGCGTTTAATTTCATTGCTTTCAGATACTAGTAATTCATTTACTTGTATTTGTTAATCAATAATATATAAAAAAGAAAACATTTATCAATAATAATATACTACGTAAAGACATTCGAGCCATCCGAGTACTACACGACACTCACACATTACTTTATTCATTGATTTGTATTACCCGCAAGAGTAGATTTCAGTTTTGTTCCTCCAATACTATTGGCGATAGGAAAACTAGATTTATAAATTAAGCTTCTCAGTATACAAATTGGGAGAGCAATAAAGTATTCTTTCAATCTTTCACAAATACTATCAATGTCTTGAAAATTTGTTGCCAAGCGTATACTAATTTATTTGAACTTATCGTACGCATAATACAAATCTCCCGGTAAAATAGAACGCGTACTCGTGGTCAAATAACGTTAACCCGTAACATAAGACATTAAATTAAAATAGCTCATATTTGCATTACATTAAAATTTAAAACGAAACTCCCAAAGAACTATTCAAATGGCTTCACCACACAAGTTCATAAACTATGACAATGGCTGACCGAAATCCATAAGTAAAGACAGTTGTGCTCGAAAACTTTCCTGCAAATATATTTAATCCTTCCAAACGGTCGGGCTTAACTGAAATTACTAAAAAGTTCGTGGTACAATGAGAGCATATGTACGATTTCTCGAGTTCTCAACATAATTATAATATTTTACAAGCAAAACGTATAATTTTCTACGGATTCCCCAGGGTAACTTTTCTAGCAATATTTTCAATTTATTTATCATTTAGTATATGGATTATTTATAAAAAAAACAATGTGAATAATAATAATATAGCGCGTTTAAGTACTTCCGACCTAAAATCTTTGTTGATACATGCATTTTTTAATAACTGATAATTTATTTACATATACTATTATAAATGTTAACAAAAACATTGAAAATCATAATAGTTCGTATACCCTGTAGTTGCTGTCTTCAATACCATCGGAACCTTCTTGAGTAAAGGCCTCCTCCAGCTTTTCCCAGACCTCTTCGTCCTTAACTTTCCTTATCCATTCGTTTCTTGCTATCACTTTCGTATCCTCTATCCACCTCTTTCTGGGACGCACTCTTATTCATTTTCTTTTTTTATTTATATGGACTTCTATAATTAATTCGTAGGAGAAATCATTTTTAGAATTTTTTTTATTTATGAAAGCAGTAAATTCCACATACAGGTTTTTTCTTGTTTTCTATACTTTAATATATATAAGTTTCCTACGAATATTTTAGAAATGGATTTAGTTATGCTATGTTAGTACAGGCTTTAATAGTTCAGTAATATGCTACAGAAGGCGTTAGCAGTATAATAAAGGGTTGTGGGTATGCGGTATATATTTCGTTTTGCTATATCCTTTTAAATATTTGCTTACAGAATAGTCATTGAATTATACATAATATATCTAGATAGTCATTTAAAATACTATATGAAGTTTAAAATGCAGGGGTCTGATAGTTTTTTTGTAAAGTGTTACATAAAATTAAACCGGTTGTGCTATAAGGTAGCTTCTTGGCTCCATTTTTTTCTTTATAAGTTTAACGTTATGACCACAGTCTGAGCTGGACACGCTAAGCCTACTTGAGAGAGTGGCTTTCAAATATAGCTGCCAGAAAACACCTATAGGTGTTTAGTGGCAGATTTTCAAATGAGAGGGTTAGATAGCAAGATGGGCTTTAGAAAAGCATTAGCAACATGTTACGGTTTCACTACGATGTTTTCCTTCACCAAAAGCTCAGGGCAGCTCTAAACATTGCAGGGATCGAACTCACGTCCATTGGACGCGGGGCCCGTATACACTACCAACTAAACTAACATTGCTTCAGAATAGTTATAGCCTTACAGATTATAGCCTCACTCCTCAATTTTTGTCACAGTGGTAGCGTTTTGTTTAATAGCCTAAAGGCTTTTTTAATTATTATTCTATAAATTAAAAAAATAAGATTTAAAATCAGACTGGTAATTTCTAAGATTAGCGCGTTTAAAGAAACAAACAACAAATTATCCGCTTTATAATATTAGTATAGATACAATACTATTTTTATCATGGGTAAATGCATTTACGCATACCCTCCCAGCCCGGGGAGATTAGGAGGGTTATATGGGACTCGATCGGCGCTACTCGCTGAGAATAACTACTAAAACCCTTCGGCTATCCGTCGCCTTGCCGGGGCAACCGGGTTCGAACTTGCAATCGCCATGTCACCCCGGCGACCGACCCGGCCTGATGACAAGCCGGACTCTGTGCGGACAGCCTGGCGAGCAACCCTTTCAGATAGTCAGATTGATGCAATGAAAGGCAGATCCGCCGATCCACGCCTCTCAGTCCAACTTAGAGTGGCGAAGGGCACCGGTATGTATTGTTCTTACTGGAAAGATTAATATGTGACAAGCGTCTCAACTGCGCCGAGATTATCTATAAATATATACATATAATAAAACTAAATATATACACATAGTTAAGTCAAATATTCACATCAAATATGAATTGAAAATTAAAACAAGAGTGTAGGTCTACGCGTCGGTTCCCATATACGCGCATCACTCTGATACGATAAACATAGAAATATTCTAGACCTTTAAATAAATTATTCGATTTATCTACTGGTGATATAATTAGCACATCACTTAGTGATGTGTTAACAGTTAATAAGATAAAATCAATGTCAAAGTGGTTATCAAATCATAGTAACCTCCCAATTTATCTTTCTTTTTTAAATTGCTACCCAATAAATAATGATACAGATATTTGCAAAGGTATGTCTGTACACTCGTTGATGCTCCAGTGAAAATCAATTCAGGGCAGTTTTTATTAACTTTAAAAAAAAAAATGCCATAATTAATTTAGTAATACCCATAGATATTTTATTCCTGAACGTAGAGCTAATATAGAACATTTGGGATTTAATATAATGGAGTAGAGCATGTCCCATAAAATCCTTGCTGCACCTGTAAGTGACAAAGCCAGGATTATATGGAATTTGGTCATTAGTTCTAAGTAATTTTTGTACATATTTTAAGGTCAGAGTACGACGGGACTAACATTTCCTTTTTGGAACAAAGTCCGTAGATATAAAGACATGAAATAAGTGAAGTCTTGGCTCTAAACAGTTTATAGCTTAGACATAACAGTCAGAGACATATTTCTCAAGTATGTTAATCGTAGCGATGATAGTGCTAGCTCAGTGGTAGTGTGCACGACTTCGCGTCAAGGGACGTGGGTTCGAACCCAAGCACCTACAATGAGCTTGAGCTTTCGGTGAAGGAAAACATCGTGAGGAAACCATAGCATGGTGGCAGGGCTTTTTCTAATGCCCGCCTGGCTAGCTACCACCCTCTAGTTGTAACCTGCCGCCAAATACCAATAGGTGTGTTCCGGCAGCAGCACTTGAGAGCCAGTTCCTCCACAGGTTTAGCGTGTCTACCAACTTGGGCCGTATCGTCACTTAAGATCAGGTGAGATTACGGCCATAACGGTAAAACCTTAATTATAAAAAAAAAAAAAAAAATCAGTTATGGCCGGAAAGGAACCCGTGGTTTACGGCTTAATAGTGAAATTGCCACCAATATCATTATCAAGGTAAACTAAGTCAACTTATTTCTATTATTTTATATATTACTATTACTAACGTAATGGTACTAACAAATTTCTTCCTAAAAGTTCATCGCTTTTTAAAGTAAATGAACAGATCGTTCGAAAACACATTAAAAATTAAAATCCACTATACTCTTCAAGGAAACCTCAAGACTTCTTAATATTATAACTGGATTATAAAATAAAACAAGTTTACGTCCCTTTCGCTCGCCACGCGACGGTATCGCTTATCTTATCTAAAACGTACGTTTTGTATATCCTTGTCCCGTTCTAGCGGCACGCTTATAATGCTGTCCCGTTCGTGGTGGGTTAACGTTCGAAACATCCGCCCAGAACTGGTCCCGTGCGTCAGGTGTAAAAACCTCGGAGCTTGGCAGAAATTCTTTGGCTTGTTTAAGCGTGGTTTACTCATTAGTTTACAAACAGATGGACGTTACATTATTTATGTCTTAAATGATACTAGTAATCGCCAAGTGAACATAGGTCAGTCGTGCTCCATAAAACCTTTAAAATGGAACTTTATTCAGGGTCTTTTGTCAAATATACCGGTAACATCATAGCATGTTTGCTAATTTAGTTATTAACATGTAATGTTATGAAGTTCTTTTTTCATATTTTTTTTTATTCTATGAAAGAGTTTAGCTACATATTGTAACATCTACATTGTCATTAGGCTCCTTACAAAAATTCTAAATGCAAATGTGAGTTGGTTTGTTTGTTACGCTTTTAGGTCTAAACCGTTAAATCGATTATGATGAATTTTGGTGTAGAGGTAGATACATGGGACTCTGGAGACAGTGATAGGCTAGTGGTTAGCTGCCACCCTCAAGTTGAAAATCTTTAGCTAAATACCTATAAATTTGTTCCGGCAGTTGCATTTGAGAGCCAGTTCCTCTACAGGCTTAGTGTGTTCACCAGCTTGGACCACATCTCCACTTGACATCAGGTAAGATTATAGTAATAACGCTAAATCTGTATAATATAAAAATAGCTTCAGTAATTTTATTTGTTTATTGAAAATATCATACTGACACCTATTAAAAGCTATGTTCAAAATAACGACTTTAGTTCGTATTGTGCAACCACTTTTCTTAAACATATTTCACTCAGCTATATAGAATACAGTTATTTTCATATCTTACTCTTTGCTATATTAACTATATTTGAGCCGCTAAAGTTCGGTGAAGCTGTTAAAGCCCTTAAGGCTAACTGTGTACGTCATGTCGAAAAAAAAACCGTACTTGAAACTTGGACTTAAATATATTTTTTATCATTTATACTTTTAATAGTTAAAAAGTACCTTATGACCATCCCAATAAACAAATTTAAATTATTAATTAAAAATTTAAAGACTAACGCGTTTAAGCAAACAAAACACTATTCTGGTTTATTATATACGTATATGTAATAAATCGTAAACTATTTCACTGTAGATGTATTCACTTATAATAATAATCATTTACTTGTACTAATAGTTAGGTACTTGATACTAGCTTTATTCCACCTAGAGAAGCCATTCGTAGCACTGTCTTCGATCGAGCTCCGTTCCGTTAACACTAATACCAAAATGCATCATAATTTACAAATATAATCGTGTTCTTAATATTGTTAGAAATCATAAACCTAGTTGCTATGGCAGAGAGAGAAGAATTACGAGGCAGTGTCCGACACTTGCGACACGGATGTAGGTTTAAGGGGCCCCTTTGTCAACGATTGTCATCGCTCGTGGTTTTCTTACTGTCCAGTATAACTTATTACCGATAATGATTTACAACATAAATATCAAATAAATCAAACATTGAACGTAACGTTCCAGCTATGTACGATGAATATGTAGCCTCGAGTGCTTCGCTTTGATTAAACCATAACCGCGCTTGCGTCACGCTTATATATCAATCGGTGTTAATAAACTACCTTGTTTTATATTAGTTTGCATGGTAGGGCTTTTTCTAAGGCCCATCTGACTAGTAACCACCCGCAAGTTTATAATTTGCAGACAAACACCTATAGGGTTTATCCGGCAGTTGCACTTAGGAATCAATATTTTCACTATTATTCCACTAGTCACTTCACATCAGGTGAGATTGTGGTAATAACGCTAAACCTATAAACAGTAAAGAAAAGCCCAGCGACTGAATCTGTGAAGTTTTAGTGATTGTATGAAACCTTTTCTGTGTAAACGCGGGGCTTTAGATATATTTACGTAATAGTTGATTAAACGGTAAAACTATTTGCTCAAACATGATTAAAGCAGTCGTGCTTTGAAAGAGAAGTGAGTGATCTGTGAACGCTATAGATGGCACTGTGGTAAAGTTAGTGTTTACTAGAAAGCAATGGCGTAACTATGGGATGGCAGAGCTGGCAAACTGTCATGGGCCGCCGGCCCCAGTAGATCTGGGGATTTTTTTTAAACAAAATGAAGCAAATAGTTTAAAGTTCATATAAGTACTTTTTTTTAACTAAGACAAAAATAAAGAGCATATACAAAAAGTTTAGAAAATCCAAAAGTCTCCAATCCAACGCCTCATAATCTCATTTTTTTTTGTTTATTTAATAACATTTAAACCACATCGAATCAGACCGTGAAAAGTAATAGGATTCTATTCCTAATTATACTGAAGCATAAGAGAAAAAGGCTCGATTATTAAAGTATTTCGGTCGTTACTGAAAACAGTTTCATAACTAGTTTAAATAACAGACATGCCTTCATTAAAATATCATGAGTGTTAAAAATAGTGTTTTTTCTTGATATGTGTGTGTATATTATTTTCCAAGTACAATTTATGATAAATAGAGACATTTCAAGTTTGAAAAATCAGTTGTTGTGCGTGAAGTGTCAGTAGTAACCACCTCAAAGCTTCGCTTATGAGGCATGCAATTCAAATTAATAATGAATTCATCCATTTGGCTATTGCCAAAACTCTATGGGTCGATCTCTAAATTTTGATGATGTTATTTATACTTTTACAGAATAGAAGGAAAATAATTTTATTAATAAATATCTTGTTATGATAATTTTTTTACGTGTGGAACTATTGCTTTAGTGATATATTAAAATTAAATTACAACGCGATGATTTTTACTTGGGCACTATTCATTGAATTGAGCATACAGGCCTCAGGTGGGAAAGGATAATGTTTTTTAGATCAGGTAATTTAAAATAAAAGTATTGCGTTCTATTTTGAGTACACTATTGCAAGGTTGTAACTGCCGTGCCGCGAAGTCCCAAATTTTTTTTTCATATTTTTCTAAGTTCGGTTGTTTATTTGTGTTCGTTAAAATTGTTTAAATAGTCCTACACAATTGATATTGACTAGATAGCTATAGAGCAGATGTCATGATAGAAAAAGTAAAGTAAGAAACGATTTTAATATAAATAAATTGGTATAAATATTTGACTCAGTTAGTTTCATTGTATATATAGATTAGCATAAATAATATTAACTATATATTTATAATATATTCAGTTGTTGTTATTCCAGAAAATGCTCAAACAATTCCAATAAATCGAGGATAACTTTTTAAAAGTCCCGGGTTCTTCACCAATAAATTGTAGCAAAACTAACCTATTACAAAAATGTCTTATAATTATAATATCACAAATATAAAATGGGTCCCATATCTATGTTGATTGAATTTTGTTTGGCAAACCAGTTTGCCAAATTTAAACGGAAGCGATACTTTATCCGTGGAATATTTTTAATCAAACTCATAGTGATGTGCGATAGCTCTATGCTAGTGTGAGAGCTAGAACATTAAGTGTATCTATGTCGCAAGCAGGTCAATAACTTTTATATAGTAGCATAATTTTGAAGCGATGATAGCTCAGTTGGTAGTGTGTATGAAAGCCTCGTCAAGGGATGTGAGTTCGAATCCAGCTACCATGAGTTTGAGCTTTCGGTGAAAGAAAACATCGTAATGAAGCCATAGCATAGTGGTATGGCTTTTTCTAATAGCCCGCCTGGCTAGCCCTCACTCTAAAGTTGAAATTCTGCCGCCAAATACCAATAGGTGTGTACCGGCAATTGCACTTGAGAGCCAGTCCCTTCACAGGTATAGCCTGTCCATTTGGGCCGTATCTTTACTTAAGATCAGGTAAGATTATGGCAATACCAACCCTGGGGCTTGTGCGCCCTCCGCGCTCGCCCTCTAAATCCGGTAAAGATGGGAAAGCCTTTCAAGCAGTTAGGTACCTTCTTAAAAAAATTAGCCAAACTACTAAACTATAAAAAAACATAGTAGCATAATGAAACTTCTTCACAGTAATTAGAGTAAAAGATATTTTCAAATAAAATTTGGCTATAATTGCAGTCAACTTTTCCCGTTACAATATACACAACTGGTTTATAAATTGCCAGAATAAATATTAGGTTTAATACAAGCATATTTTAAAGGTGCAGCACATTGTAATTACTTGATAGATATACGTTGCGTTATTGTGATGGTTTTGATGACTGTTTAAGCAGATAAACAACGTGTCGTGAGGTTACAAAGTAGTAAGAGCCATGGGCACTGTAAGCAAAGCCAAGTGCCAACTTTTATAACAGTTTGGTGTCAACTAGGCGCCGTCGCGGACGTCTGTAGCCGGTTACGGTTTGATATAGCTTCGTGTTGTATCGCGCGCTCTATTTGAAAAATAATTCTGCAACTGTTTTGCAGTGAACAATAGGTTTTATTTTGAAAACTGGATAATTTCATGCTTTATGTAAACACTTTTGTGACGGTGTTCAGTGATAGTTTCGTTTGGATTTTTTAACTTTATTTGAAAGGTAATAATATTTTGTATTACAATATTATGTAATGATATATATCTTTGGTGATATATGAGTGAATAAAAGTGTATTTTGTATACATGTATGTATAAGTAATGTTTAAAATTTGCGAATATAACTTTTGTAACCTAATTATTTTATCTCTTCCATCCGCTCTATATTTTTGCTATTTTTAGATTAATTTATCAGAGTAATTTTGTATATATTTTTACAGTTTTTTTATTTAATATGTTTATTGTCATTAAGATGAAGTACGTACGAAATTTCTACCTTAGTTTACTTTGCAAAACTGGCAACAGATGGCGCGTCTATTCAGTTTCAATTACAGTTGCATTTTATATGTATTTTAGTAAATAAGAAGAGTTAGATGCTTATTATTTTGTATCGGATTATAAAGTTTGCCTTGTATTGAAAATATGAAATGCTTTGAGAAGTTATATCATGTTTCAAATAATAAAATATAACAATTATTACACCTTAGACATGTATTATATTCTTTATTAACCTAAGTAAAATCTTCAGCTATAATAAATTAATTAATAAAATTATTTAATACACTAATATTTTTTTTTTTTTTTTACTAATGATGATATTCTTAATATAAAACATAGTTTTAAAGCGATCAAATGCACCTAAAAATCTTGAATAAAAAAGACATTATGTGGTAGTCGGCTGTCTCAAAAAAAAAAACAAAGATGTTGTCAGGTCCCAAGATGAGTTAAATCCAAATAACAAAAGCGTTCATAACGACATCTAAATTTAGATTATAACCCTTATTACAATAAGCAGAGAGTCTTCACATAATTTCGTCAGATGAATAAAGATTGATGTATTTTTTAGTATTGTAAACAGGTTTTGATACGTATTCCACGTAATAAGGGCAGGTGTTCAATGGGAGACTGTTGTTTTTTTTATATTATTTTTAAGAGGATTTTTATTTGATAGAAGCGCCGATATTGCTTGCTTTAAACGAATTGTATCATTCAATATAAATTATCGATTGGGGTATTCAAAACTTGAGCGAAAACTGCGTTCTATATTTTTCTTGCCCTCCCTGTTTATTAATATGCTTTTCTTTTAATAATAATATAACTTATAATAAATTTTCTGAGCATTTTAGTTACTCCGTTCTTAATGGCTAGTAGTAATTAGTCACTCTGCTAAAACAACGATTACTAATAAATTATCTGCTGCAATGGAAATATTGTTTCATATTATAAAGATGGAGGTATTTTAGTATGTCTTTCTCGTTCACTTTTTATTAGGATTACGTTAGTGCAAGTAGTGCAAATGGTTCATGATTATTGTAACGCCTGTCAGTCAATAACTTAATATCAACACAATTCTGCGAAAATGTCAGCTTTATTGATTTTCAAATGACTTATCCAATGAATCCATTACTGTTATTCCTAGGTCTATTTTACTATATGACATAAAAATACTATTAAAAATCATACTAATATTAGAAATCTAAAATTGAGTTTGTTTATTACGATTCACGCCTAAACCACAGAATCGATTTTTATAAATTTGCCTATAGAGATAGATGGGAAGCTGGAGACGGTGATAGAAGAATAGAAATATTTTTTTAATGATGCTATCAAATTCTTTATTGTATGAGGTTGGTCAATACAGATATGCATGAACATTACAAAACCCTTTTTTACCTAACGTCTATTATTTGTCAACTACCGACCTGCCAAATTTCACCTTCATGAATATAATTTTTCTATATTACCTTATAAATGAAATCCCATTTCTTTTAGGTGTAGTTTCAAAGACGAATTTCATTCATCGTAATCGATTTAGCGATTTAGGCGTGGAAACGTAGTAAACAAACTTACTTTCGCATTGATAATCTAATACTATTAAGCAAGCAATACTTGTGTATATGAATTTCAGGTTTCTCGGAAACGGCGCTAACGATTTCGATGAAATTTTTATTTAGATAGATTTCAGCTTTATAAATGCACCAATATAGTAACATTTGTTATAAAAAAAGCATTAAAAAAAATATTAATTATATTTCTAGTTTTTATTTTTAGTGTGGTTATATTTTTGGAAATAAACACAAATTAAACACCCGAGGTAAAACGGTTTCCAAGTTACTTATAATAACAATAGTAAGCATACTAGAAAATTTATATCAGTTATTTTTAAGGCCGCGTCAAGGTCATAGGCCTATTTTTTATCTTGTAAAGGTAAACATAAGTTGTTCCGTCCTTTTGCAGTGGTCGATAGCTCCTCACAGGAAAACATAATATTGTTTAAATATAATCGTGGTGTAAGGACTTCTTGATCTCAGTGCCTAAAGGCACTACCTGTTCACAGGTTAGGCGACAGGAGCGTTAGCGACTCATCGCGTGACAAGCACAATCAAACTACCTTCTAAAAATCATCAGGGCGACTCTTTTATCTCCTCTTTTGCTAGTGACATCGTTATTACCTTTCTAGTATCTGACAGGACCAGCCGTGCAGAATTTTGCATAGTGGTAGGCATTTTTCTAATGCCCACCTGGATAACTACTACCGTTAGGTTGAAAATCTGCCGCCAAATCCCTATAGGTATGTTCCGGCTGTTGCACTTGAGAGCCAGGCCCTCTACAGGTTCAGCGTGTCCACCATATTGGGCCACATCGTCACTTAACATCAGGTGAGATTGCAGCCAGAACGCTAGACCTATATACTATAAAAAAAAACTTTTAACCCTTTCTGACGTCATCTAAGAAACACCTAACATATGAAAATACTTCTCTATGAAAAAACAAAAACTTGTTATCGACCGGGTGACAGTATTATAATTTAGTGATTTTATACATACAAACTTTTATTTATGTACATGTACAAAGAGTTCATCCTTTGATGTCGACGGATGTAACTTCTAATTATGTAGTCAGTCATTTATATGACAAGATGGAGATAAGCATGATATATTATAGACAGTGCAGCCGCTTTTTAGAATTCACTAGTAAACTCATAATAATCACATTTTCCGATAAGGCTTTTCGAACTAGAGTGTCTTTTTGTCCAAAGTTAATTCAAAACATTAATTGTACATAAAATGTTAAATCAATTTGCTATGCTATCGACATTCTTATGTATATACATTAATATTATAAATCGGAAGAGTTTGTTTGTTCTTTTGAACATGTTAATTTTGATTGATTGATGATCATGATTTCAAAAGTTGATTTGATAGAGTAAACACTGAGGAAGGCTTTTGGCTATTTACCATCACGCTACTACCAATACGACAAAGCTCTATTGAAAATAGTTAAAATAATGATCGAACAATGTGAAATAATTTTTAGTTCCACGGGATAACAAACTTCTATGTATTACGGTAAGTAATTGAGCATCAATAGGTGTGTAAAAGTCTATTACAGTAAAAATTATATTTAGCAAAATAATTCTATGCACATAAAGTTGAAAAATATGTCCTAAAAGTATGAGAAACATAAATAAAGTTTACTCAGATTACGTCAAAGGTAGTAGGTATATTTATTATAAAAGATAAAGTCTTTCTTTACAACTCTCCAATAGTACTTAAAATTCTATTAATTTATAAGAACCTATCCAGATTTTATTTTACGCTTTTTATCTTCGTTAATAAATACTCAAATTTATAAAGATGGTAACAAATTAAATTTAGAAAAATAACATTTTTACGAAATACTGTGTCTAAACTATTAACTGGATTATGTACTTTTAAGTCAAAGGCTTTTACGAACATAGATAATCAATGTTCCGAACCACGAAAACTAACAGACAGAATATCATTTAAAACATTTTGTCTTGAGTAAAAATTGAAAAGCTTTTTTGTATTGTTTGTCTGCTTAACACGCTAATATCTGGGACTATGAAATAAATTAAAAAAAATGTTTTTGTATATGATAGCCATATTTATGAGGTTTTCTGTGGAGTATAACCTTGTTTTAGAAAAATATATCGAAAGGATACAAAAATAACTTTTAATGTCACGCGAAATAAGTTGAAGTCACAGATTGTTATAGTATGTAGGTAGTTTTGAAGACGGATGCACCGCTCCCGTACTGGGTGATATACAATTTTTTATTCCAATCAAGAGGCTATAAATACTTAGCACACATTAAAGTTAAGATGTTGATGAGGTTGGAATGATCTCCTATCGTAATTCATATTGATTTATTCGGTAAACTTAACTTATAATCCAAAAAACATTGATCATTAGAGAAGCTGTCGACAGTTGTTAGTGTCGAGATTTACCCAAAATAACTCTTAACGCTTCGCTCGGACATTCTAATCAACAACGAAATACATATATACGAATGAATTTATAAATAATATTATAGCGGTTAAACCAGTATTATGTTTGTCAAGTGGGCACGTCGAAATTCCGGCGTCCGGTTCAACGTAAACAGCGAAATATTTATATTGGACGGAAAAGCTCGCAAATGATTCATACGGTCAATTGCTTGTCTGCATTATAACTGACGCGGTATACACGAAGAGCGGTTCCATATGTGGGGTAATTAATTTTTTTAATTACTGTACTCTTCTCAGCAATATTATCATCTAATTAATTGGCATGAGAAGTCATATCAAGCGGGATTAGGCTATAAATAATCAACATAATGATATATTGTTAATTTATTATTGAATAGTGTATTAGAAATGAAGTTGGCTGGAATAGCTCACTGGTAGCGTGTAGGAACGCAACGTCATGGGACGTGACTTCGAATCAACCATCTACAATGAGCTTGAGCTAGAAGTAAAATATCGCGAGGAAACCATAGCATGGTGATAGGGCTTTTTCTAATGCCCGCCTGGCTAGCTACGAGCCTCAAGTTGAAAATTTGCCGCCAAGTACCAAGTGTGTTTGGTAGTGGCACTTGATTGCTAGTGCCCCGTATAAAGGCCGGTAACGCATCTACGATTCTTCTGATGTTGTGGGTGTCCATGGACGGCGGTGTTCACTTACCATGAGGTGACGGGCTTAAAAAAAGTTATTCAATTAGTAAAAACTTTCAAACAGTATGGCCCTTTTTTCATGAAATCATCCGAAGAAACTTTATTAACAAATAAAGCGATGATAGCTCAGTTGATAGTTTGTACGGACGTCGCATCAAGGGACGCGAATTCGAATCCATTTACCGTGAAGTTGAGCTTTCGGTGAAGGAAAATATCGTGTGGAGACCAGCTAGACAAATTAAAAATCTGCTGACAAATACCTATAGGTGTGTTCTGGTAGTTGTATTTGACAGCTAGTCCAATCAATGAGCATAGCGTGTTCACCATCCTGGGCCACATCGCCACGTAACGTCGGGTGGGATATGAACTCTAAAACCCTAAGTCTAAAAAACAACATGATTTTGGAAATCTCAAAGTACTTTTTTAAATCATGACATCAAGTAGATGATTTTGCTTATGTCATGTGTGGGGGATTTTTACAGATATAATTAACAGACATAAAGTAAGCTCAGCCTCGGAACAATTGTTTGTAAATTATGCAAATAAAATTGTCCTGTATTGGATTGAAGCCCACAGTATTTATTGGTTGTAAAAAAGTTTAAAAGCCTTCAAATAGTATTAACAAAGTTAAACCAGAATTGCGAATGTAAATGATGATTTAAATTAATTATGGTTCAGTAGTATTAAAAAGCAGTACATATCCAGCGGTTTCTCGATTTACATAAGTTACAGCATCGCCTGAGTGGAGATTTTTTTGTCGACAGTTTGACACTATAGTTTTTTGGTTTTATTGTACTTAATATCAAACGCAGTGCGATCACTTTGCCGAATAATTATAACAAAGTTTTTATAAAAATATAACATACCAGTTTTAATCTGTAGCTTCACTCGCGTTAATATTGGTTTTGTCAAACAAATCCTATGACGCAATAAAAAAATCATATAGCTTATCCCTCACTTTACCCCATTTCCAAATTTTTATTTCGCAAAATAAAGTATGTAGTAGCCAGCATCATAATCGATTCAGCACTTTAGGCGTGAAAGCGTAGCAAACAAAAAATCTCAGTTTTTTATTTATTATATTAGTTAGGATAATATATATTTAGTTTCTACCTCGTATCACTTACAGTTTTTAATTATTCTTTTAAACGAGCATAACTATGTATTTATATCTTTTATTTTTAGGAGCATTAAAACATGTTTTCACTTAGATGCCGATATTTTTGTGTTCGTGTTTTATAGAACAGAATGAATAACTCTTTAAGTATTAATACGAATGTAGCAAGATTTAGAAAAATAACAACATAGCTTCTATATTATTACTCCACAGTTATCAACACCCTATGTGAGAATTAAGACTCGTTTTTAAAGTTAAATGTCTAAGATAAAATATGTAACCGATTGGGAGTTAATAATAGAATATTCCACCAAACTAAGGGTTCATTCATAAATTACGTACGACGAATTTCATGATTTTTTACCCCTCTGTCATAGCTGATCACATTAGATACACTCCTCCCTCTCTAGTGTGACGTCACATATTGTGAAATTATTCTATTAAAACAAAAAAATAATAGTTTACATTTCGTGTGTAATTTTTTGAGTAGATTTTGAAATGTAAAGTCACAAAATTTAGAACCCTTCCTACCCTTCTTAAACGTGGCGCGTCATTTATGGATGAACCCTAATAAGCGTGTCATCAATGAAGAGATGACATTATCCATCGATATATTGAAATGGCAAAATGAATTCCAATGATATTTAGCTACTAATTCTTTTTATTCATCTCACCTAATGTTAAGTGACGATGTGTCCCAAGATGGTGGTTACGCTAAGCCTAGTGGAAAGAACTTGAGAGTGGTAGCTAACCATGCAAGCATTAGAAAAAGCCCTACTATCATACTATTCTTTCATCACGATGTTTTCCTTACCGAAAATTGAAGCTAATTATCGATGGATTCGAGCTCACTGCTCTTGACGCGGCGTCCGAACACACTACCAACTGAGCTATCATCGCTTCTAAGTTAGGATATGAAGTGTAACAGAATATAGGATAATGTTTCTTCACGTCCATTTAAGTAAGCGATCAACAGCTTTACTGGTTAGTAAAACCATTACGATATAATGCAGTAGCAATTAATCAAAATCACTAGTCATGGGAAATGATTCTCGAACGGAAAGAGAAAGTGTGTTAAGTTATATTTGACGTGTACCAGTTCTGGTTCACATCTTAAACTGACACGACCATAATTATCTTATATGACACTTTAGCTTATCTGTAAATCTGTCGCCGAGCTCCTATCAGCTTTCATTTATCCTTAACTAATATTATATTATATTTTCTTGTTCTTACGAAGACCGAGAAATCAGTAATGTATTGTTATGGCTTCCTATTATCTCTTACGTTAATAAGATTCCTTGAAATCACAGTTGAAAGATTTCTTTTTTCGATATTTACGGTCGCCGTTTAATCTATAGCGTTTATCTTCAATTTATATGTATTTTTAGTTTTTATACGTTTAGCGTTGGTTCACAATCTTACCTGATGATATTAAATAATGATATGGCTGAAAATGGTAACACACTTTGCCCATTAGGGAGATTTGTTCTCAAATCGTATTGCTGGAATATACTTATATATAACCTATAAACAAATATTCAATTCGAGGGCAGTAGTTAATCAGCCAGGAATTAGAAAATACCCTACCACCAAAATTTACTTTCATCACATTGTTATTATACTTAGAAAATTCAGATTCATGGCAATTATTTGAATTCACGTTGATCAACTCGATTTTTGTACACGCAGTCACTGAGCAGTCGTACATTTTACAAATTATTTTTCCTATGTAATTCTGATGTAAATAAATCGGTAAATACAAATATGCCTGTGTTTCAATGTTGCAGCATTTAAAAGTTTAGGTCTATTCTATAACTTGCAAGGTGTTTATGAAACCGTTACCAAATCTGTGGTAATATACAGTACTAAGTGCTGAATAATGACAGGATTTGTTGAAATAGGATTATAACTAGAAATGCATTTGTTCAGTTTTATTTGTAGTAGAATTTCTATATCAAATAAAATTTGAAATACCACCAGTGAAAGAAGATTTGGGGTATGCAAGTTAGAGCGGTATGAGCTTATTTTGGTGAGGGATAAAATTCTTCAACCTAGAAGAATGTTATGCATGAATGTATTTAGAATTAATTTGCTAAAAAATAGAATTCCTACCAAGATGTTTTATATATAAATAATTTTAAATTCTAATAACGTAAAACTCATGTATACAGAACAAGAAATTGTGACAAACTAGTCACCTCTTCTTTAGACTCAGTAAGACCAATAACAGTTTTTTTGGTAATAATGTGTTTTGATGTCGAAAGGCTATTATCATAAGATGGATCAATATAAGAGCAATCGTGATGCCTGGAACTGACACCCTTCTCTGTACACCTGGTAATAACTACTATAACACATTAAACTATTATGTAAAAAAAGTTAATAATAAGACCAAAAAAAAAAATTGGACTTAGAAACATAGGTTTTAGAGACTTAGAAACCTAATTAAATGGTAATTTAGATAGCGACAGAATTTTTATGGACATTTAATGCTCTTGATAGTTATCAACTTTGCGTTGGAAATCCGTTCACAAGTATCTTTAGATTCGGCAGCTGAACTTGAAAGTAATTTCAGTAGAAATAAGCTTAGTAAAACTTAAGGTTTTGCTGTTATATTAACATCAATTAACATACATGAAATATATATGAATATTAAAACATTATAAAAAACAGCGTTTTACTAAATATCGTAACTGATACTATAAACGTGGCTAGGCGAAGGTTTTATCAAAAGCACCAACGAGCCGATAATTAATTATGCTGAATTAAATTCAGTCATTTGATGCTATAAAAGCCATTTCCCCAATTATTTGTCATTAACTACTCCCACAGACAGGCGCTATGAAATATTTTAATAAGAGTTAATTGACAATTCCTGAATGAATTTGTCCAGTGGGGTTGGACATTCGACACTGGGTAGTATTTTGTCATAAAGTTCAAATTAACAATTGTAAAGAGGTTTATATAAAATACTGTGGTATGTAATTGGAAACTTTTCTTATCATATTCGCTTAATCTCAAGTATTTGATAAAATTGCATTAATATAAAACGACGATGAAATCTAAAAATGCCTAGGTAATATTAGCACACAATTAGGATTTGCCTAATCTGTGTTGTGAAAACAGAACCAATGACAAGATATATATGAGAAGAAACTTGTAAGGTCATGTTAGTATTGAATTTATATACTTTATATGCCTGCGACTTAGTTCGCGTGGAACTGAAATTTATTTAATAACTTTTCTAACTTTTTTTAATACAGCTTTGTTCCTGTAATTGGTAACGTAATGTCAAATAACTTAAAGCCTTCACGAATGATTTTTCTATCAACTGCAGAATTTATTTTTCAAATACAATTGGTAGTTTCTAAGATAAGCGCATTCAAACAAACTTTTGCACTTTTTAATGTTAATAAAGATATCCTTGTTAGGAGAATAGGACGAATGAGGCCGAGTGGATCGCAAACACTATTTATATATTTATATACATTATGCGGTATCGTAGGGATCTATATCTAACTGAACCGCAACCATCCCGCATATAATGGAAAAAGCGACGTAGTGTTTGTGCACCATGTAATCACCTAGTAAAATATCCAACCGAAGAAAGACTTGCAAGCCAATATGACAACGACAGCATCCGACAGAAATTAGCAAATCTTTACGGGGTATAACCCTGGTTTTGGGTTAAACTATGCTTACTATCAAATGGAGCGCCGGAATTTTGCTCTATTAATTCTTATATAGAAATTTTTGATAACTGAACAGATTTCAAATCTATATAGGTTTATACCGTACCGCTAGGCACATATGCTACAAACCGACATCTCAAGACAAGTATAATTAAGACACGATCTGTACAGAATATATCCCTTTAATCTACTACTGTTGCATTTGCAACATGGAAAGGATTTGCTAACAAGATAATGCTTAAGCATTTGCTAAGTAAATTTCGTATTGCTTAATGAACTGCGCCAGCTTTAGTTACGTTATAGGATATATTAGTCAGTAGTTCGCACGCAGGATTTTTGGTTACAAACTATTTGTTTTTAATCTTCAAGTTAATCGCGTGAATCGCCACGCGAATGCCGTCAAAATATTAAATTTAACAATTGTTGCTAAACAGACTAATTCACGGACCAACGGTAATGGCTAATTGCCCAAGGACCGGGTCACCGTGAAGCGAGCCACACTTTAACCATCGTAATCGATTGCGCCACGCCCGTGGGAATGGATCGCGAAGTAACGTATACCACAGTAAACACGAGAGGCCAATTATTTCGGTTGTACTGCTTTGCTGAGTGTTAACTTTAAATCGTACAGTGATGAAAGATGCTACGAACAGCGCTCCTGCACGCATCTGCCTGTGAAACAGATCATTACAATTGATTTGTATATTCTATTGCTTTCAAATCATGCATTGTATCTGGTTGAGCGAGTTCTATTAAAATTAAAATAGAATTAAAATAGCGTTTTTTGTTACAAAAAATATATTTACTCACGCATTTCATACAGATTAAACATCAACGTGTTACGATTTTACATAGGTACGTATGAAATGATTAATTAAATACAATAAAAAATGATTTAATCAATCATTTCATGACAATTAATTATCGTATAAGACTGTTTTTTACGAAAAATATAAGTAAATAGGTAAAAACAAATACAAATCAATACAATACAATATATCTCAATACAAAATTTCATTCATGTGCTTACTCGAAATTTATATACATTTATACAAGAATTAGATGTATCTTAATAGTATTAAATGTGATCATAGATCATAGATGTGATCGTTTATGTATGGTTGAAAGCTGTCAAATATCTCTCGGAAAAAAAATACTTGCAAATTTCTATAATAAACTCTATGTTTTGGTAACATATGTCATAATCGTGTATTGAAATTGCAGAAATGGTCCCAACATATCTTGCTTTGTTAGTTAGCACGCGAGGACTGTTCATTTTAAGGCTGTATACAGTTGCATGTTTGCGAAATGTTTACTACTATTATAGATAATCGCAATGTATGTAAGTTTGGTAGATCACAATATTTAGTAAAACTGGAACATTGACGTGGCTTTCGAGTTTGCTTATGTAGGATATTAATTTCTTAATATTTTTCTATTTTAAATTAACTAGCTTGTGAGCACAGCGTCACCTGATGTAAAATAATGATGTGGTTAAAGATAGGAAGAGGGTTAGGCCAAAAATAGTGGTTCAGACTTTTAGTGATTCGGTGGAAGTACGCGAATTATGGAATTGGTTTAATATACATTTTATATAATAATTATAGGCCGAGACTAGCGTCAACATTTATCTCTTTTGTAATACATTTATCTCCTTTGTAGTTCTAACTGACACCTCTGTACTTACTGGGTAGACGTAGCATGATTCACACAATGTCGACGATGCAGAGAATACCAATCTATAAACAGTAATCCTTGTTTATTCCAGCCTGTAAGCCTTCTGAAAACTGGATAAGCATTGACTTTTACCTGATAGCGACAAACCGAAGAAAATCTATGAGAAGCTTAGCATCATGAACGTGATGGTTGCGACATACTATATACAGTTGCCTACAACTCTACTTTAGCTGAATATGCAGCGACTTATGCAAGTGCTATGGAGCATATTATGCATGGTATATGGTTGCCCCTAAACACTGGATACAACTATTATTAAGTCCTTCTTTATTGAAGCGATGATAGCTCAGTTGGTAGTGTGTACGGACGCCGCATCAAGGGACGTGAGTCCGAATCCACCAACAATGGGTTTCATCTTTTGGTGAAAGAAAACATCGTGATAAAACCATATCATGGTGGTAGTGGTTTTTCTAATGCCTGCCTGGCTAGCTAACAATCTTAAGTTGAAAATCTGCCACCTACTACCTATAGGTATGTTCCGATAATAGCACTCGAGAGCCAGTTTCGACACTAGGCTTAGCGTTACCACCATCTAGGGCCACAATGTTACATAACATTAGGTGAGATTGTGGCTAAAAATCATTAGCTTAGCTAAAAAAAAATATAAATATTGGAGTTAAAACCCGCAACCATCATGATAATATTTTATAATGCTATATAACAATTCCTCCAATGATAGAGTTATCGATAACTTACGATGTAGTAAATGCAAATATATCGTTGTCTACTAAATTGTTCACGTGTGCACGGCGTAGCGTTTCGCACATCGTGTAGTAAATAGAAATTGAAAATAACGAGTCCTGGTTTGTGTTGAAAATTTACGTAAATGTATTGTGTCAAGCTTTAGAAATAAAAGCTGTGATTACAAATTTGTATTCGATGTCATAAGAAAGAAAATTTTAAGCTTTATAAATGGATTGTCGAGGCAAAATACTTTAGTAACACAATGTTGAATTTTGAAGGATTATTGTCTGCGGGCTAGCGATACGTTTTAATCCATTTTATACTTTTCTTTTGTTTCCCAAGTTTGAGTTGAATAACTACGGCGACAGAAATATAAAAACTAGCTGTTCCCGTGACTTCGTTTGCATAATATTGTAAGTTATTTTTTGCTCCCTCTGGTTAGGTCCTTTTTTCTGAAATAAAGATATCTTATGCCTTTTTCCATATCACTCAGAAAGTGGACGAAAAATTGTATGAGTATCCGTAGGGTAGTTTAAATGTGAAAACATTACAAACCTATATTCCTATATAACCTATATTCGCATTAAAATATTAGTAGGATTAAGGAAATTGCGTTAAGATAAATTGTATAATTTATTAAAATTACTGATTACATTATGATAACACTTTAGAACTCCCGATGAGCAATGAAATACACAGTAGATCCCTTATAATTGGCATGTTGTACATAACATTTTTTTTGTGAACTGTGTGTAACTGAAACTTGCTTAACTGATCACAAAGGATTCATTTTTTAAGTCCTTTAAATACATTGTTTTCAATATCATATTGTTGTCAATTTTCGTTTGCAAACATGAGCGGCCGTTTTCATTCTCGTATGTTGTCAAAATCGTGTGTGTCTTAGTATCGGTCGACGGCGCATATCTATGTATGCAAATTACGTTCCGAGTACTAACTTTTTGCCTTTAAGTTTTTATTCAACGGCAATAAAAAATAAGTTACTTCGTGACTGACAGGGTTGATTTTATATGTAATAAATAGATTTTCAAATCCGTTCTCTAATATGCATATTTTAAAATTTAATTATTCCTCAACCAATCAATTCAAAATCGAATAACTTCATCTGCAAAATATATGTAAGAAGGAAGTGATATTTTTGATGTGAATCAACTATTAGCCTGCGTTGGCAGTAAAATCAAACCGTGTTTGTCCATGTCGATTATTATGCCTCTTTCAAGCGACCTCTCTTGATAGGTTTAGTCGACAAGTTGAAAATGGTCTTAAAATTGTATATGATACTTTATCGGATCCGGAATGACGCGTAGAAAAATGTTCCAAAAGCCTGTATTAACACATAACTAATTGTACAAGTTAAAAACAATCGAAGATGAAGAAAAGACATTTCGTTTTTCGCCAATATTTCGTAGACTATAAAAATTTAAGAAATTAAAAAAAAGATTCTTAAAGAGGAGGAAATTTCAAATAAAACTCCCAGCCCCCGGAACTCCATTATTCCAGTCTTCATTACTTATAATTTTAATTTAACGTTGAAAATGGTTCTACTCTCGACATTTTTTGTATTGCGCGCGCGGCGTCAAAAGCGACGACGATACATTGATTAATTTTTTAAAGTAATGTATTTTTTTTTTTATTTTAAAAATTTATGTTTCTTTATTTTTTTACTTTTGTAAATGAACAAAAACTGAGAAACTCATGTATTATTGTTAACTAACAAATATTATTGTAAACAAAGTATGAATACTTTTTTTAAACTTTTATGGCGTGGTATTGTTAAGTATGTCTGTAAAAAGGCTCCACGAAACGAAAAAACCTTACGAGCATTATTTAAACTTTTTTTTCATTGACAATGAACACGGAAGTTCGAGTAAATTTTATTAGTTAACAATCGTTTAACTTGTTGAAAAATACAAATAATTTATTTCCAGAAACATTCACACGCTTTATGCCTAGCTTGCCTAAAGCTTCAAACTAGGTAATGCCTGTGACATGGAAGCCTAAAATACTCTCAGAATTATACATATAGCAGTTGGTCGTTTGGGACAAGAGACCAAAAAAAAAAAAAAAATATTATTAACACTAAGGACAAAATTATAAGTAAACAAACTTCGTGTTCTTGTGTATAAAGTGTGTGTGTATATTGTTTTGTGTATGTGTGCACGTGAATACGTCTGTATGTATTTTTGTATGAGAGTGTGTGTGCGTGTGCATATGCAGTGGTTGATCTCAGTACGTTACAATTCAGAAGAGTTACCATAGCTAGCAGAATCGGGTCGATGGTAGTTATCCAGCACTTTACTTGGTTATTTGACATACATTGGGTATTATCTAACGCTTCGACGTTGCAGTTATTACTCCTATTGTACAGTCATCCCAGTCTAGGCATAAACAATTAGCACAAAATGTTACCGTAGCATCTGACTCGAAATGTTTTTACCGATACAAACTTCTGTCCTGACAAATGGTTATAAACCATATTATATCTTCACTACATGTAATAAAGTGATTAATATAAACGAAATCACGATCAATTCTTAATGTTTCGAAGCGATGATAGCTTAGTGGTAGTGTGTGCAACTTCGCTTCAAGTGGCGTAAGTTCGAATCCACCTACAATTAGCTTGAGCTTTCGGTGAAGGAAAACATCGTGAGGAAACCATAGCATTGTGGTAGGGCTTTTTCTAATGCCCGCCTGGCTAGCAACCACATTCAAGTTGAAAATCTGCCGCCAAATACCAATAGGTGTGTTCCGGAAGTTGTACTTGAGTGCCAGTTCGTCCACAGGTGTAGCGTGACTACCAACTTGGGCCGTATCATCACTTAAGATCAGGTGAGATTATGGCCATAACGCTAACCTTAACTATAAAAGTTAAAATAGAAACTTGTATATTTAATACCAAAGAGTGAGTAATTCTATATACTTATTTATTTGATGTCTCTAAAAACGTTCTTATGATTTTTATTTGCCTAATTTATTTATTATATATCAACAAAAAATTACCTATAATATAATGAAAATATTTAATTTCGTTTAGAATTTGAGAAGTCATTTATGAACGCCAAATTACCGCCGATTCGGAAAACAATCTAGTCATCGAGAAGAACCGGCAAGAAACTCTGTAGGATAAATTGTAATTTGCAAGTTTACTTAGGTATGAGTATTTTAGACAGCGAGCAAAATAAGGTCACTCAGACTTTTATAAATCATGAACATACTTATAAATAATTGATATTACTAGTAAATGTAGAAATTGTAAAGTACTTATTATGGCAATTTAATGTTTTGCCGACATGTGTTAGCTGACAGATCACAGGAAATTTGTAGTATAACATGATAAATAAATAACCATTGGAGAGCATCAGCGCTTACGTATCAAGTTAAGCAGGGAGCGGATGTTGTATTTGAACTCTTATAAATTGACTACCGCATTTAGGTTAAACCTGTATTCAATTAAACTCAAAAAAGTTCCCTTATCTTTCTTACTGGTATCATGTCGGTCGATTTTGTTTATCAAGCTGTCAACTTTTCCTACCTTCAAGCAAAAAAAAAAAGATTAAAAAAAGTAATTGATATGTGACATTTTGACTTCCTTAATATATTCAACCCCAAAGGGCCGGTTTACCGTTCGAGTTGCGTATGCAAAAACGAGCAAGTTTACTGTCATTAAAATAATTGGTGTACATGATATTAGTCGGTCGGAGCGCCGGTTGAAGGAAAATTAAATAATTACAGTTCGCTGGAGGACACTGAGACACTTCTGTTTTAAATTACACGTAGCTATGAAAGGTGTTAAATAGAATACCTTGTTTACCACAAAAGTAGGAAGAAGTATATGTAAATTCACATAGAAAATATATCAGACAATACCCAAAAAAATATAGGATAAAGTACTTGTTTCTAGGGAAATTATATTAGTATTAAAATATATTTTCATATTAATAAATTTTTATATATATATATATATATATATATATATATATATATATATATATATATATATATATATATATTATATATTAAGGATAATCACTGTAGTTTCTGTCGACCCTTTCAGATGACTTTCAAATTATTTTGCATTCTTTAGTATATATATATATATTATATATATAAACTGCGAATTAATGTTATAAATGCGAAAGTGAGTTTGTTTGTTTGTTTGACAAAATCTATATTAACGCGAGCAAAGATGCGGATAAAAGCTATGAGTAAGTAAAACTTAACTGCCATAATAATTTTTATCGATTTATTTTATAATTATTATATAGTGTTTATATTCAATATTTATATGATTAACAACGAACTTAATTATCAATTTTTTTTTTGTTCAAGGTTTTGCCAATACAGTGATCAAATAAAGTAACCAAGAAGGTTTTACTTCAAAAATTACATACTTCTATTCTAAGAACTTAAATCTAATTAAATGATAAAATATCCTACTGTTCTAATAAGACTTTGCGTTCACAGAAGCGCAGAACACGTCGTGGAAGTCGCCTATAGCCCTATAAAACGGTATATTGGTGGCTAACAAATTGTATCTAAAAATTATTACTATTCTAAATTTGAATTTGTTTATGCATACAGACTTGGTTGTAATGGAGTAGTAAAATAATAATAAAAAACTATTAAACCTTGTGATAGTGTTGTTTGGACTTTGAATTTTCGGTTTCGTGACTGGTTATTTTCGGCTTTGCTAACTTTTTAGTTAAATTTGATACTGAAATGTATGTTGATTTCTATTACCTGAATTCTGATATCAATATTAAATTAATAGAAACATTATAGGATCCATTCGTTTTTTACTTTTACTTATTACTTACTTATAAAAAAAAGTAGATTAAAAACGATAGGATACGGAAAAAATATAATGCCAGTTTTTGGCCTACCTGTATTAGTGAAATGACAACAAAACGTCACATCCAAATAGTTAAACGTCGTATTCCTAGGGTGAATAGTATCTTCAAATTACTTTGTATTAAGTTTGTGTATTGGTATAAGCATTCATAAGACGTAATAATCGTTTACCATTAGTGCGGACGCATTACCCTCTAAGTTGTAAAAAAACAAGTTAGGTACTTTTACAAAATACTAAACTAACATATACAATGCAGTTTATGTGCACTTTTTAAAGGGATTCCTACCGATTCAAAGTGAGTTTCGGTAAAACCTATTGCGGTAACCGAATACCGAACTTGGTTTTCTGCGCGGTGGTGTAGTCTCTCGGTGCATCACTATAGCAGTATCACCTCATTAACAAATCGTTAAAAAACTCCTAATAAAATGTTTATCGTGATGTATAAAACAAGGCTTATCCATTTGTAATCTGAGTCGGTTGTGTGTCGATCGATGTAGACCGATAAAATGTCGACGCATGTTAAATATGTTTTTGTATTGTTCGTATTGGTCCTATTTTTGTTTGATCCTAATTGGGATAAACTGGATTATTTGTCGTAATTATATAATATATTTCAAATCAAATCAAATCAAAAATATTTATTTAATTTAGGCTTGGGCCTCATGAACGTCAGAACTACTACCGGTTCGGAAAGTAATGCAGTCATCGAGAAGAACCATCAAGAAACTGGAACTGCATCTTTTTTTAGGTCTTATTATTTACTTTTTTTACATAATAGTTAAATGTGTTATAGTAGTTGTTAGTAGATGTACAGAGCAGGGTGTCAGTTCCAGGCATCACGATTGCTCTCATATTGATACATACTATAATAGCCTTCTGACATCAAAACACGTTTGACATGATTCTTGAACTTATTGTCCGGCAACTCAGTAATATGCTTTGAAACTTTATTGTAAAATTTAATACTATTATCTAAATAACTGATAATGGTCTCACTGAGTCTGAAATAGGGTGTGACCAGTTTGTCACAATTTATAGTATTTAAAATTTAAAAAACATTGTAAGTTCGTGTACATCATAACAAAATAGTAAAATGAATGTTTACCACTTGTTACCCGCCCGTTACGCTAGGTGTCCTTATTTATTGGCCCTGAAAAATATATATCTAACCTGCGGATATTATTATATATATAAGTGGACACACTAAGCCAAGTGAAGGGACTGGCACTTAAGTTCAACTCCCGGAACACACCTCTAGGTATTTAGCGCCATATTTTCAATTTGAGTGTTCTATGTAGCCATATGGACACTAGAAAAATCCCTACCACCATGCTATGATTTCATCACGATGTTTTTTTTCACCGAGAGTTCAAGCTCATTGCAGGGATTCGAATTCGTCGTTCGCGTCCGACACGCTGCCGGTGAGCCATCACTACTTCTATAATGAATTCATATTAGAATCATCTTACTGATACTAATTGTAGTTTAAATGAGAAGAGGTATCGTTGCTTAATATGATTTTAGAGTTAAACCAGTTTAAAGAGGTTGATTCAATTGAATAAATACTCTCTTAAAACTCGTTCAACACTTTTTACATCTAATCTCATTATTTCTTCCACACATATAATCTATCTCATACTAAAGGCAGTATAAAGCGATGACATCTCAGTGGTAACGTCTACGGACGTCGTGCCAAGGGACGTGAGTTCGAATCCCTGCTATGAGATCGACCTTTCCGCGAAGGAAAACAACGTGGTGAGGCCATAGCATAGCAGGGTTTTTTCTAAGTTGAAAAGATTTGCCCTCAAATACCTATAGGTGTGTTCTGGCAGTTGTACTTGTAAGCCAGTCCTACCACAGGCTAAGCGTGTCCACCATCTTGTCATTACTTATTAAATCAGGTAAGATTTTGACCATACTGGTAAACATGTTGTTATAACTTGTTAGTATCCAGGAATATATACTTACTCTCGCATGAGTGCTGGCCGCTCTCGTTTTTAAAAGTCTTAATTTTGAGCTATACTATAATGGGCAATTCCCTGGATATAATTTGATTGTGAATAGATTGACCACTATTGTCATTTCCTATCACACTATAAGATTGATATCAAATCCAATTAACATATGCAATCTGTAACGAAAAGGTAAATCAACTCAACAATAACCAAGGTCATTTCTATGTATTTAACACATTGATAGATAGCTTGAAAGCCTCATGAAAATTAGCGAAAATTACCTTGCTTTCATTCTATACATTGTGTGGACTTCTACAGACATTTAAGTGCATCGTTCTATCGCAACAGACATACGTACCGCTGTTTATTCAAAACATTTTGTCACATTAGAACATATATTAGGGTTGCTACATCATTTCTTACGAAACATAAATCACAAATCATTATTTACAATAGGTATTTCTTGATTTTATTCTTCTTATTATCATGTATAAATATATATTTTTTTTTCAATAAAATAATGTATGTATAAATATACTAGCTATGTCCGCGGTTTTGTTCTCGTGGAACTAAAAATTACTTAATAGTCTTTGCCCGTTTTTGAATTTTTTTTAATGTAACTTTGCTCCTATTGACGGTACCGTGATATTATATATATTTAAACCTACCTCAATGATTACTCTATCAAATACAGAAAGATTGTGTTAAATGCAACTCCTAGTTCCTAAGATTCGTGCGTGGAAACAAACGTTTCCGCTTGTTAATATTTCCTTTATAAAGAAAAGTTCGGAAGCATTGATTGCTCAGTGTTCAGAAGCTTGTCTGAGCTTCTGCCGAAGAAAAGTATGTTCAAATTTTTCTAATTAAAAACAATAATCTCTTAATTAGACATTCTTTTTAAGTTAAATATGATCGCCAAGCACAGGTTACCTACACTTGAATGCCGCTATCTCATCTGGCTTAACGTGTTACCTACCGTCTTGTACCACATGGATAATTAGCATCTAGTAAAATTTGGACTATATAAGAAGCTACAAAGAATGTTAACAAATATGGAAAGTCTAATATGAAGTTTTAATACTAAGATAAACGAGTAAAAAAATCTTACCAAAATTTTCCAAATTTAGTTAATCTTATTTAAAAGCAGTCAGTTATGCTATATATATATATATACTGACAGCCCTAAAGTATAAAATATCTAATATCCCGTTGGACGTTTCGCTAAAAGAAACGTTGACAATACACATTAAGGAGAAATAAAGAACTCACGACAAAGAGTGTGACTTCGAAACGCTCGGCTTTATTTATTGTGCAATAGAATAACTTTGCGACAAGTAAAAAAAACTTGTTCCGTGTTTCTCACCCGTGTGTTTGAGGCTTCGTAGCATTATCATCGTATCGAAAGTTTCAAAGCTTGGTTTTATGTTTACACGTAAATTTACAGGTTCAAAAATATCACTCGATAAAGTTTACTCACTGATATTTGTTTATTGAATGCATCATTTTTTTTTGGTCTGTGTACAGTCGAATAAAGAAATAAAAAATTATTACCGGCCTCTGAAAATAATGTTAAAAACTTTTGAATATGAAATTTTGGTTATCATTTTAGAAGTTAGAACAGCTATACTATATTTTTCTTTAATATCTTTTGTTTGTATCTATATATATTTTTGTCTAACAAAAAGCGTGTCACTTGATGGTAAGTGATCACCGCCGCCCATGGACACCCACAACAACAAGGGAATTGCTGGTGTGTTGCCGACCTTTTTTTATTGGAGGGACTGGCTTTCAAGTGCAACTGTCGGAACACATCTATTGATATTTAGCGGCCGATTTTCAACTTGAGGGTGGTAGCTAGCCAGGCGGGCACTAGAAAAAGCTCTATCACCGTGCTATGGTTTCCTCACGATGTTCTCCTTCACCAATAGCTCAAGCTCATTGTAGGTGGTTTGGATTCGAACTCAAGTTTCATGACGTGGATTTCCTGCACACTACCACTGATCTATCATCGCTTAAAGTACCATAAAACAGAAAAAATATACATGCGATATATAACTAATCTTCTAAAAGTCATCAGATCACATTTAATTACGTATTATTACTACTTTTATCGGTAATTTAATATTTTTGTAAAATAAAATATGTTCATTCGTAAAAATTTTCGTTACAAAATAAATGTTTATACCTAAGACGGTGCATAGTAATGTATACATGTCTTTCTTTCGCGGTTAGCATAAAACGCATACTGTCTTTCTTCCCTATTCATCGCGATATTAATACGCGTGTATTAACTTGCTACTTGTGTTGGCCAAATATTATGAAGGTAACATATCTATACCTTTATAATATCATTAAGTGGTACGAATATAAATACACCCAAATCGATTACAAGTACACATAAATTTGATACATAATTAGTGTAATTAAGCTACTTGTATGAAGAGAGAATAAAAACATACTGAATAAACTTAAAGAAAATATAAATTTGGTTGTCAATTACGAGTTCTAGTTATAATTACGTGTATTAATACAAAACGGTATATTTAAAACATGTTAACCGAAGCTCGATGGTAAATTTTCAAGTGTCGTAATGTTGGTTTTGATATCGACTAATCAGAGGAAAGGTGCGTTCATATTGCAGAAGAAATAGTGTTAGCGTCTGGATATAATTTATTACTAGCTACCATAGCTACGATAATCACAAATAAGTTACTATTTTTAAACTTAACAACATTATAGTCATTTATTCAAGTGAAGGCGTGAGTATATCTAGTAACAAATAAAATCTATACTAATATTATAAAGAGGACAGATTGGTATTTTTGTTTGTAACGAGTAAGTTAAAAAAATACTAGACCAATTTCAAAAATTCGTTCACCATTAGAATGCTATATTATCCCAGTGTAACATAGTAGCGACAGTTCGATAGTTTGAAGCGATTATAGCTCAGTGTAGTAGCTCAGTAGTGGTAGTGTGTACGACTTCGCTTCAAGGGACGTGAGTTCAAATCTACCTATAATGTTAGCTTGAGCTTTCGGTGAAGGAAAACATCATGAGGAACCCATAGCATAGTGTTATGGCGTTTTCTAATGCCCGTCTGGCTAGAAACCACCCTCAAGTTAAAAATCTGCCGCCAAATATCAATAGGTGTGTTCCGGCAGTTGCATTTGAGAGCCAGTTCCTCCAAAGGTTTAGCGTGTCTACCAACCTGTGTCGTATCGTCAATTATGATGAGGTGAGATTATGGCTATAACGCTAAACCTTAACACTAAAAAAAAGTAAATTTATAATTTGAAATCAATGTAAAAAACTTGTACTAAAATTGTTCCGTAATTTAAAGGTAACATTTGCAATAGTAAAATTATTTAATGCCCAAATTATATCAGCAGTACGTTAATTGGTTTGCAAACTTCTGGACGAAACTCCGTCAGAAGTACTTGTTTGAGTTTACTGTATTTTTTATTGAAGGCACCGTGTGCTTTACGAAATTCACCAAATATTACGTTGATAGAATATTCGAATTATCAAGTGACGTTTCCCAGCAACGCTGTAATAATAGCTTAGTTCGCTGTGTTTGCGGCAACTAGAGTTGCATCAAATGCATGTTTTCTAGTTATTGTTTATAATTGGCTTGTTTACATTAACCGAAGAACTCCATAAAAATATCACCACCTGCCAGATTCGCAAATGCAGATCTCGCAAAAGATTTAAATGTATTTTATTACTACTGATCATTCCGCTAATCGCTAACTCTTATACACTACGACGTTATATCATATTTGAATTGAAAAAAAAAAGTTTATAACCTGTAACTGCTTCACAGTCCAATTAGTTTTAATTACTTTGACGGCGTATTCGTATTATCTGAGAGGATTTCGTGGTTGATGTGCCGTGTATCGTGTTACAAGTGGACGGCAGCTTGGAAGATAATTATTTTTATAGGACGAGAAATAATTACGGAAAGTACAGGTTGTGTAAGTAATTTCTCACTTGTCCAAAACTCAAACTTGTGTAGAAGTGAAATAGTGTCTTTAAAGATTTATTTTTGGGGCAATCCGATTAGGGTACTTTTTTGATAATGATCGCCGCCCTGTAATTTTTTATTATGTTCATACGTTGGATGCTTCTAGGCCTCCTCGGAAAAGATGATTAAAGATCGGCAATGCACTACAGATATTTTAAGCGATAGCTCAGTAGTAGTGTGTACGGACTGCGCGTCAAGTGACGTGAGGTCAAACCACCTACAATGAGCTTGAGCTTTCGGGAAGGAAAACATCGTGACGAAACCATAGCATGGTGGTAGGGCTATTTCCAATGCTGCCTGACTAGCTAGCAACCTAAACTGGAAAATCTGCCTCCAAATACAAAATTTCAAAATAAATTATTGCATCTTTACGTCCATTTCAAATATAATTTTCACTTTACAAATTATTTAATTTAATATATTATATTAGTATATCAACGCGTATATAGTTGTAGTATAAAATACATTGTCACTGAGTAAATACAGTTTTGGTTTTTGTTTCATATTTAATCTATACACATGAGGGAGCAATAACTCTTGATAATAATAAATATATTATTCGGAAATAGAATAAAACAGATACCGATTCCTTATTTCAACAATAGAAGTTTCATGGATTTTCTTTCTCTGTGTCAATATCTACCATTGAAACATAACAAGATTCCTACCAAAAAGGTTAATCAGTACACATAAACGAAATACCACTGGTTGATCCCAATATCTCCAGAACTGCCAAACCTTTTGAGTTGTTTGACTCGGATTTTCCTTTCACGGTGTAGATACCCACTATGAAAAGATTTTAGGATAAAGCGCGGTTAACATGAAAAAAGTGAACAAAATCGGTGGCGTCATATAGTCATTCATATATAATAATAATAATAATTTTATTTCAATACAAAATGTTACGGGTACAAAATAAAGGAAACTCTGCCTCTTACCTTAGTAATAACTGTGTTGTAGGAGATAACCAATAACTCATATAGCCATAGTCATATAGCCAATAACTCCAATAATCTCAGCGTTCATGTTAATTACTATATAGGTATAAGTAACATAAGTATTTTTCCGAGTATTTTTTTTATACTGCACATAACGTTTGTCTCTTGATGTCTTAAAACAGAAACATGCTAATTTACATAATTGCGCTCCGTTATGTGACATTACTCTCGAAGGTTTATGGCCATGAGTTAATTGCAACGTCATTTTGTTGAACTAAGCTCACCATAGTCGCATTAATTATAAATTCAACTGACTTCAATCTTGGAAGCTCTGATGGCTTACGTCCATCGATGTGAGTTCTATTCTTTGCATTGTAACCATGGCGTGGTGATAGGAAATTCTCTAATGATAATTTAATTAGTTTTTTTACCAGATACCAAGGTTGCTTTTAATGCGTTTTGCTTGGTGGTAGGGTTTATTACTGGACTGGTTAGCGACCTCGGGTTTGGACTGCCGCAAAATAAAGGTTCAGTATGAGCCTTTGTATTGCGGCATAGTGAACAAGAACTAGCCATTTCCGCCAAGGTCAGTAATATGGCTATAACACCCTTGGTGTTGCGGCTATCCATAGGTGATGGTAACCATTCTGAGATAGGACGCCAGCCTGTTTCCTGTACATTGACAAAAAAATTGCATCTTTACCAAGTGCTAAAACCATGTTATCTACTCTTCATTTTAAAACTAGATCTCTGTTGTGATTTTAAATCTTTGAAGTATTGAAATTCTGATCCGCAACCTTTCCGTATGATACTCGTTCGGTTAAAGTCGACTTGAAGCGACTTAGGAAGCGATAAACATATGGTGTGGTTTTAAGCACACCATTTTTTTTTTATTAATGGGTTTGCCTACGGAGGTAACTTCGCCATTGTCAAGTGTTTCAAATCAGATCTCAGTTTAATTCTGAAAGTATAAAATATTATACACCAATCGTTTTTTATATACATTTTCTTTATTATTATTGCGTACGTATTTTAAGTTTTTTATATATTTTAATATTTCTTTACGTTTTTATTAGGCATATGGCTGCAATTTCGCGATTTGGCCTATGATGGTGGACACGGTAAACCTAGTGGTGGGACTGGCTCTCCTAGTCTAAAATAATATTCTCGTTGATAATAATAGTAAAAGATTTATTTAGAAATCGAAATATATGGGAATAGAAATGTAAGAGAAAGAAATTATTGCGTAAAGAACACGTCTGGAGCCGAATACATTGATAAATACATATAGCTATTTTTGTAGATAACTTCTAAAACGTAATCAAACCAAATAAATAAAAAACTTTATTAAATTTATGCTCCGAGATGGCTCTTACGAACGTCAAAACTACCACAGGGTTGGAAAAAAATCAATTCATCGAAAAGAATCGGCAAGAAAATCGGTTTGTTTGTATCTTTTTAATTGCATGTTTAAAAAAAATACTTATTATAATATTACGATAGGTATTAACGGATGCACAGAGAGAAGTGCTAATTCCAGAGATCACCATCGTTCACTTATTGATCCATTATTACATTATTAGAGGAATAGCCTTTTGACATCAAAACATGCTTGACATAATTCTTGTACTTACTGTTCGACAAATCGTGAATATGCTTTGGAAATTTTATTTTAAAATCTAACACTTTTACCTAAAAAACTCTTCCTGGTCTTACTTAGTCTAAAATATGTACGTTAAATAAATAAAAAAAACTTTTGCTTCCAAACTAGCTCAATTTACAGTTGACAGAAACGTCATAATTGTTTGGCGCTTTACCAAGACAGCCAAAGCTGCTGGTATCAGTTAGCATTTTATAATATAGTATAGTTTTTTTAATCGTATAAAATAGGTTATTATTAATTAAAGGCATACTATCGTAACATTATTTTACACTAGCTGCTCCCAGCGTTGTTATCCGCTGTTATATAAAAATTGATCAAACCATTGGAGTCGGCATCGGCCGAGACAAATATAGCCGATGTGTTAACCTAGCATAACAGCTACCTCCACACCAAATTTCACCAATATAGGTACAGCCATTTCAACGTAAAAAAGTAACAGACATATAAATATGCAAACTTTCGCATTTATACTATTAGTAGGCTAATGTAACAGAAATCTACACACGTTCAGTTCATCTTTACTAATAGTATTATAAATGCGATGGTGAGTTTGTTTATTACCCTTTAGCACCTAAATCACTGAAAGGATCACGATGAATTTTAGTATAGAGATAGATAGGCACCTGGAAACGGTGATAAGCTTGGTCTTCTTGCGAAAAACTAAGTCGAAGTAAGGTAAATAAAGGCATAAACTTGGTATGAAACAATTAATTGCATCACTCGATTTGTTAGATAAGATCAATATTAATGCGAGCGACGCTGCAGGTAAAAGTTATAAAACAAAAAAAACACATAATATAAAACTTTTTACTCAATTCCTAGCATACTTTACAGTGTTATCCGCTGGATTTTCCTGAAAATTTACTAAAAAATGTCGTCAAAGTCTCGTCGTTTTGAACACAATTTCATACATGAAAAATACTTAGAACAGTACTATTAATCAACCAAACTTGTAAATGAGGGTTTTATAATTTGTGAAAGTTGGTTACGTGAAAACGCTGAAAAAAATCTATTAATTTTGACATAGAAATAGATTGCACAATGGAAAACCACATAGGCTACTTATTTTTTCGAAAATTAAATTTTTTAATGGTGAAATGGGACATGTGAGTTATTATAGAGCATCCATAATTTTTCATATTTACAAGAAATCATTGTTATGCTTTTAGTTCTTATAAAGATAGTTCGATGTTTTTGAAAAATATTCCCTTAAAGCGGTATAATAAGAGTGATTTCAATTAATTTTACGCGAACGTAGCCACGGGTATAACTAAGATTTCCTGTTTGTTTTATTCGAAAGGCAACCTGCAACACTAAGCTTCTATATTTTTCAGGTTTTTAGTTGGGGGTGGTAACTAATTTGATATTTAACAACCGCACCTGTTAATTGTACGAAAGTTCACATAGAAACATTTTTGATTAAAAAATGTGAAGTTTAATACTATTTGCTTTTCACTTATCATCTGAAGGCTGCAATCAAAATGAACCTTAAGCACTTTATCATACTTTTTTAATGTTAAGGAAATAACTACTTTATTTCGTTAGTGATAAATGCACTTTTCGAATGAATCTCTCGTTTGGATGTAGTTTCGAGAGGGCCGGACAAAAAATAAGCGACGGTATGTTGCATTGCGGACAAATTTAGCGAGAGACGGCGTGCGGCGGTGCAAAGCATGTATAAAGTCAGCCCGGCCAGACGTTGGCACCCCTTTTCAAGGTAAATTTCCCGGAGCACGTCGAATTGAAAATGGCAGAAGCGTATTTTCCGACGTCTACATAGTTACACAGTTTTTTTACATAATTAACTGTATGACTGTATGTTTATTGAGTATAATATATTGTATACAAATACAGTATGTATTCCATATAGTGATACTTCAGAGATTGTATGGCTTTATTGAAAGTTTTCGCCAAATAGAGACAAGGTATTGTGGTAAGTAAACGGGATAGGTAAACCAATAGAAGTCAAGTAATTTAGTCGTTTCAAAGAGTCCGTCTCAGAATCATGTTCATCAGTACTAATTTACAAAGAATAAAAAAATAAGTGAATAAAAATTAAAAATTGGAATAAAAAATCATTGCATATACTTGAGGTATTCATTTTTTAATTTCTTAAAGCATAATGATAGAATATTAAACTGTGTATTAAAAAAATAAGACAGTATCGTACATTGGATTCAGGTAAACACAAGTTTTCAACACGGATATAGATCATAGGATATACGTGGTATAAATTGTAAATATAAAAATGGTAAATGAATGAAAATAGCCGATATCTTAATTTAATATACATATATAGATTTTTAATTATTTAAAAATTATTAACAAACTAAATAACCTACACTTTATATACACCCAAAATATAGGAAGTTTTTTTATTAGTACACACTGTTGAAAGGGTTACTTTGTTGATATGTGAGAAAATATTATAAAATCTACGTTAATAATCCTTGAAAAAATCTTTGCCGTAGAAGCTATTTATTTCAAGACTCATTACTATTTAAATTCAACATGACATTTAGATAATCTTGATAAAGAATGAACGACACGAACCGGGAAAAAGATTAACGTTTTTAATTTTCCGACTTCAATACGACCGATGTCTCGGGCGATTACTAGTCTAAAATTAAATGATTCAGTGGAAGATAATCCTCTGGTTTATTCTAGGAACATTCAACTTTAACATAACGAGGTTTAAGTCGACTATCGATTGTCCCAGTTCCCTAATTTCATAGGTAATTAACGTCCTAATGTTTCCAACTAAATTCATGAAACAATTGAAGGCGCAGTTCTAAATTTAAAATAGTAAAATAAAATAGGTTGAATACGTAATAGAACGTGTTGTAGAAAATTTATGTGTGTGAGCGAGATGGGAATATTAATGGAGAACGATGGCGTATGGTTTTATGGTTAGGATAAGGCCAGATCCAAACGAGGATATAACAAGGTTGCTTGGCTGTTGTAGCTTTTTTAAATGCCGCTATTCATATTATATAATGTAGTTACAATAAAAAATTAGGTAACGGGAATCTATATCTATATTAATATTACAAAACAAAAAGTTTGTTTGTTTGTTTGCAGTCGATAATCTTAGGAAGTACCAGTCGGATTACCAACAATATTTTTGTATTTGATAGAGTCTTTATTGAGTAAGGTTAAAGCTATTTAATATCACGCTACCCCCAAAAGAACTAAAGGTGTGTTGAATAAAGTTACAAAAACGGTCAAAACTTTAAAATATTATGCTACTACATAATTATATTACACATTATATTACACAACTAATTTAGGTGGTCACGTCCCATTAAACATTATAATATTAGTATATTTAATTATAATTAAGTATTCAATAAATCATATCAAAACAATAGGTCATATATAACTAAAATAAGTAGTTAAGTAAGTGCAAACAATCTTTTGATATTGACTTTAGTAAAGACAATGAAATATTTATCCCAAGTATCTACTAATTGCACGAATTCCACGAATTCCATATTAATTACACGATTTGAAATATACTGTATATATTATAAAGCAAACAACGTTTAAAGTTACCAAGCCTTTAAAATACTTTAACGCGCTGGATGTTAATTTAACTGTAAAGAAAATAAATCCACAAATGAAATGACTGCCCATAGTTCTGTTTGTATTCGTACAGTTCTCGTAAATTAGTTAGTATTGTAATTTACACGTAAATTGTTTTCCAAAGATATTTTACAGTCATTTTTGAGAATAAATACTATATATATAAGGGCGCTTTAACAATATATTGATTTGATAGTATATTAACAGGCCTATTGACATTGTCCTGCGATTTGTAGAAGTATAAATGAAAATTTTCTGAACATAAATAATATGGTTCTCAATATCGTGGTTCTTAATATAACACTGAAAATAACAATTTCAGTTTCTAATCAGAATTTTAAAGTCTACTCTATATCAAAAAATAATTCTGTTAATTCAACCACTATCAGACTGCACAGTAAAACCCAATGGGCTACTCTGAAGATACCTAAAAATCGTATGATAGATCTACCCATTTCGGTGTCCATACCAAACATAAGTACATATTACTTATTCTTGTTGTAACATTATAAAAATTACAACAGTTGTGCGATTAATCGCGCTATATGTATCACAATCCTTTCTTATATTATAAATGCGAAAGTCAGCTGGTTTGTCACACATTCACGCCAAACCCGCTTTATCGATTATGATGAATTTTGGTATAAAGATAGATGGGAAGTTGGAGACGGTGGTAGGGTACTTTTTCTCGTGAAAAACTTATAGTAAACAGTATAAAGAGAGAGAGATAAAGTTTGTAACATCAGTCACAAAATCAATATAAACGCGAGTAAAGCCGCGGATAAAAGCTAGTAATATTTAATTGACATGAGTGTGTGTTCACCCTAAGCACGTAGCGATTTTATGTTCATCCTACGCTCGAACCGAATCAACCGGGATGCTGAAAAATGTAAGAGAGATGTACGGTTATGGGTCAAACATATAGATTACTTTACAAGGTTATAAAAGCATAGTTTTTAGTGGCCCATTTTTGTATCACGAAGAGTATGCCAATTCTGTTAATACGACACGATGGGTCTGGGATTGATTATTGAAAGGGTCTGTAAGTAGCATTTAACAATTTCACTTGAATATATTATAGTACATCTGTAAATAGTAAAGTTACAAGTAATTTTGTTCCATCACAGTATGAGAAACTATAATATCTTCTCCATATATAAAGACTGTGCCGCCTGTAACATTTACAGATCTGTAGGTTGTGGAAATAAAGCTTCACTTCCTAGTGGTTACTCTATCGAATACGAAATTTAATTTATTATCGGAACTGAACCTAGATATTTCATTCCGTGTTGTTACTACTGAATACTAATCGCTTGAAAATTACATCGTTCTTTGATTCTAGATTACAATCATTAAGCTTAATATTAATTTCAAAAGACATTTGATAATATGTTGAAATAATAATATAATCTATATATCAAATCCATTATCCAAATGTACGTATGACTAACTGTGGAACAGAAATTAGCGTATGATATCATATCCAGTGCCTCGTGATTACCATGACGTATTTGTTTCGCTTAGTATATAAGTTTTGATATGAATTTAGCGGAAATAATGAACTGTTTTAATGGCTGTAAGTATATTCGAAGAACAGCTGTGATTGTCTGTTACCACGGTGGTCAGGAAATAACAGAATGACGTATACTACGTAGATCGTATATATGCTGACATATCCCGAGAAGGTTATTACATATTTTAGTCGAAGTAACGTAGGTAGGTAAGGTCATTTCTGGCAAGGCGTTTATCTGGTATTGGGTACTATACAGAGGAGCCTTCGTGTATGGGCCATAATTAGAAGCGCCTTCATGTAATTAGTTCCCACTTTTAACATATCATATCAATATGGTTCCAGACTGACGTTTTCTTTTTACCTGCTTTGTCACCGAACCCTTCCTTTGATTGACCACGACCAATCGACATTGTAAGGCTGCAGTTTTATATTAATCTCGATACCAGAATTGTACATATATTAGGCTCCTGGTTTTGATTGATGTTCAAATTCTTTTTTCCATTTGATTCGATGTCTTCTTCGTTCGAAATATTAAATATAAACGTTCTATATGCAAAACGCAAGCGTTAAAAAATTATATGACACCTGACATCAAAATAGTAAGTTATTATAAAATTACGAGTTTTCTTAACGAAATAAAAATAATAATGAAATAATAATATAGGAAACTATAATATATTAATAATAATATAGATAATAGACTATTGGGTTAGAATAAATTAAATCCAATCATTACAAGTTCTATTAGCCTTTCTGGCAAATAGTTGTGGTCAGTATCGCAATTTTTACCACCTACCCAGTTTAAGATAATTTATTAGACAAATCGGGTAAATATTATTACACCGAAGCTTATTGGGGGGTATAAAACCAAATCTACTTTAGTCCAAAATCGATATGTTTTAATTGAATACACCAATTTGTTGATGACATTCCCGATGAAAATGCATTTAAAAAGTAAGCGTGGTAAATTAAACATGATAAGATTAATAACAAAGAATTTAGGGATACATGGCATTGTCAAATAAAACGCAATTTTAGAATTAACTTAAGTAGGAGTATTATGATTTTAATTCGTACCTTCAAACCGATAAAACATTGTCCATAATTGCTGCACCCAGATTATTGTCATTCATGGATTCAGCAGCAAAAGTATCAACAACCACAGTAGGAACAATGTTGATGCTCTTACCACGTACAGTACGTTCTCTCATAAAAATATGCTCGCTGGCCTGGCAAACATTGTTCTGTCCTTTTTAGTTTTTATGCTAGTAAGCAGCAAACAGGCAGATAGCTCATTTGATGGTAAATGGTTACCAGGGGTGATACAGCCATGTTGCTGATTTTGGTGGAAATGGCTGGTTCTCGTTAACTATGCCAAAAAAAGGGTCATACTGAATCTTAATTTTACGGCAGTCTGGATGGTCGAGGAAGGCCGCTAACTACTCGGGCTACAACCTTACCTAACTGTGAAGTATCAAGGATTACATGGTTAATCATCATGATCAAAACCAAATGTGGGACCAACAATCGTCAGAGCTTTTTCGGTTACTCGACAATCGGTATTCAATACCCTTTACAATCCAACCTTTAACTTTTAGTCCTATAAGAAGCCAAAGTACTTATTTAAAAACCTCAATAAAAGCATTGCAAAATGTTGTCGTCTACTTTACACATTTAGTTTATTTAAAAAATACCGACGTAGTTGTTTATATATTTTAATTTTATTTTAAATCCTTTTTGGGTTAAAGTTACACAAAATAATTTTAAGCGAGCTTTACGTCACTAAAATAAACTACTGTCCAAATATAATGCTTTTAGCTTCAGTACTTTCAGCTCTGGGTTAATGAATTATACAAACTGCTTCTTTATCTTTATAGACTAGCTTGAATAATTACTTTGGGCAGCATTTCACTTATTATAGGATACTTTTTTTGCAAATAATACACATACAAACTTTCATTTCTTATTTCATCCTCACGTAGGTCGAAATTTCAAAAACTGTGGAATAAATGTTTATTATTTATTATTAATTGAGTAAGTACAAAGCTTCATGTTTTTACATGCAAACTGTCATACCCCATTTTAACCTCTTAAAGCCTTTTTCTCGCGATATAAGAGCCTATGTCTTTTTCCAAGTTCTAGATCATATCTGTACCAAATTCCATCAAAATCGGTTGAGTAATTTCAGCGTAAAAGCGTAACAGACATACAGTTACTTTCGCATTTATAATATTAGTAGGGAAGTACAGTATAATTTTAAAATTACTTCACTTAAAATAGAAAAATATAAACACAGTATCTTTAAGCTTGCGTGAAGTTAATGAACACATCTAACCCGTTGGTGAGACTTAAGCAAACAAAATAATACCTGTTCTGCATCCAATTTATTTCATAGCACGTATAATAACTCAACCCTGCGGAATTACGGAAGCGATCGTTAATCAACCGTTATGAATTCCCCGTAATTAATATGACCAAAGTTCTTGCTTTAAATTGTTCGATAAAACAGAAAAAAAGTCATTTATTTTTTTGTTATTTATACTGGATATATGAAATTAAAGCAATAATAGCTCCTTGATAACCTGTACGTTATTTTCAATGAGCTTGAGCTTTCGGTGAAGGAAAGTATCGTGACGGAACTATAGCATCGTGATAGAGCTTTTTCTAATGCCCCCCTGCTTAGCTGCTACTATCAAGTTGAAAATCTGCCGCCAAATACCAAAAGCTGTGTTCCGGCAGTTGCACTTAAAAGCCAGTACATCCACAGGATAATCGTATCTACTAACTTAGTCCGTATCGTCACTAAACATCAGGTGAGATTGTGACCATAACGCTAAACTATAAAAAAACACCGCATTTTTGAAGACTAGAGATAGCTTTCATACAGTATGGGATAACAGGGATAGGTTTATACTAATTATTGATGATGACCTAGGTAAGTATAAAAGCATCATGTTTGATATTACACTTCATTTTCAACTTCAGTTAGGTCTCATTATGATATTATGCAATAATAAAGCCTTAAACAATAACAAACTTAGCTTAAAACAAAACTGACTTTCAAGTACCTTACAAAATACAAAAGATTTTCTTCTTGAACGAGGTATAAGTTGATATTGGTTTACTGGCAATGTTCTGGCTTAATTTAAGCTTCGAACTTTTCTTTCAAGCAGTTTCTCTAAACGCGCTACTAAATACACATTATGAGCTGAAATTAAATAATATATATATAAAAAGTTAAGTTTAAATTTACGGATTATAGGAGATAAAAATGCGTGCAGATTGTTTATCGACAAGCCCTGAAAATATTGTCTCCGGTTAGACATTTCAGTTCTTTGAACCCTTCCACCGGATACCGACCACGTGTGGACCCTCTTCAGTCTTCACATTTTGGACGAGCATTTCCAAGGGGGCGTATTCTAAAAATATAACGCCGAATTATAAACGCACATCCCAGTGCGTTGGTTAGTCACGTCCCGTCCACCGCTCGTTGGCCGCCCGCGCGCCAATTTTCGAAAAAAATAAATAAATTCGAAATACGAATAATTTTTGAAAAAAAAAAGGTCCGTCCGTGAGTGCTCGATATTCTTTGTGTCCGAAACGTGGTTCTTAATTCGAAAGTGACATTTTGTGTTCGTTCGTTTTGAATTCCGAATTGGTAAGATGTTGTTTTTTTTTTTTAGTCTGAAATAAAGAATATTTGGAATTAGTCACTGAATTATTTTCAAGATGACCCATTTCTTTCTGAAAATTTACAAGTCTGTGTGTATCGTTTTAATGTAGTTTTTATTTTTATCTTTATGTTTATATGCTCGTGATGGGAAATGTTTGTCCGTTACCACAATATAGAAGATAGTTTTTAGACTGCCAGTGTTATGTTTAACGCGAGGTAAGTCGTAGATGGGTCAGTGTGTTACATCTTTACCAAACTATGGTGTAACGTACGCAATTGTATGTCCTATATATTATTTTCTCTATATACCAATCTAAAGTTAATTTATTAATAAAGGTGAGAACTAACAGAAGTATAAAATAAATACATGAATAGATTTATAAAATAATTAAGCTTAAGAATATTGTGTATCTTTCGATGACATATTCCACAGTTTAGTAGTAAAGTTAAGTAAAGTAAATCGAGCCAGAACTCACGAACTGTAGTGTATGTAGAAATTAAATTAAAAATAAACTTTATAGGCTAATTGTAAACTAAATTTTAATGTAAATTGTTAAGTTTTATGGGCTAGGTGGTGTAATATAATTAGGTATGCATTACTGTAAAAACAAATAATTATAACATATTTAGAACTATGTCAACAAAACTTTTCGATCTCTTTTTTGTTCTTTCTGCAGTTTTGTTATATCATTTCTAATAGTAAAATTTTATATGTATTGCGTAGCGTGTATAAAATAATGACAAACTTCCTAGAATTTCCCTTTTTATGGATGGGTTTAGTTTATTTATGTATTGCTTCCGTTGCTTCCGTTCCTTTTCTTTCAATAAAATGTTTATTTCCTATATTGGTATAGTTCATGAATGAAAAACAAAATTACAATATAATCTAGTACAATACCTATGCAATTATATTTTAAACTTTTCAATAGTCAATTTAGAAAACTGATAAATATCACCGTCTCTCAATGCGTATGCTAATACAATAATTTATCAATAACTATAAACTGTATTTACATATGAAAAAACAATAAAATTAATACAATCCAGTTTTTTACATGTTGTTATCGATGGCTAAGATTGTTATGCAGACTGTTGGTTTTTTTTTAAGCGACCTGTACTGTTAGCCTGAGTGGCTTCCACAGATTCACCAGACTTTTGTTGGTAGAGTTTGACTTTTCTAAATATTATTTAATTTACTTTTTTATACTTAAGGTTTAGCGTTATGACCATAATACCGCCTCGACTTAAGTGACGATGCGGCCCAAGTTGGTGGATACGCTAAATCTGTGGAAGGACAGGCTCTCAAGTGTATCTGCCGGAACACACCTATTGGTATTTGGCTGCAAATTTTTAACTTGAGGGTGGTTGCTTTTATTTCGGTCATTTTTTTAAATTTAGTAGTCTCTAGTTTTCTGATAGTGTTAATTTGAAAATTTTTATCCATCTTGAGAGATTTTTTTCGAAAACAATGATGACTAGTCAATTCAAAACCTTCCAATTAGCCTGAATTTCCATCTCGCAATATCGCACTCAGAGCAAAGACTTATAGTAGGGTAATTCGCGGCCAGATTTCACCCTCAACTAGAAGACCTATTCTCAGGCAGCTACAGTTTTATTAGTAATACAGTCTTGGTGTGGCACTTAACATTGAGTAAAACTGCAGCTCAATCTGTATAAAATATTTAATTTGTTCACATTAGGAAATGTAGAGACTAGAATGACTGTGAGAATGGTCACTATTCTGGAAGTCTAATAAAACAGTATTTAAGTAGTTAAACTTGTCTTTAACCACCAATTCTTGAATGAGTACTATGAATATACATATAAACCATAACTATTTACTTAAAATTTGGCATGGTTACATCTTTCACGGCGTGGACATCCACTATGACCGGAAAGGGAAGTCGAGAACGAAGTCGAGGACATCAGCTATTATAGTATATTAAACAAATTAATGCATTATACATAGTACAAATGGTTAGTAAGTTTGTTCGAGACTTTATATATTAACGACCAACTAGATGGAATTTGTAATAAAATTTGATATAGCCTTTACCAAATTATCCTGCGAAGCAAAATATAAAATAATGTTAGAGATTTAATTACCTACCTCTTTGATTATATTTTTTCACTTTTAATTTTGTTTATTTCTACTAAAAAAAATCTTTTGTCTTTTAAAACAATTAGCAAGTAATTTATTACGAAAACATTTTAACTATAAAAAATTATACACGGATTTCGGTATCTGTCTAGATCTTGTTTAATATTATCTTTAATTAAAAGAACTTTTAATATCTGAGAATATACCAATCTTACCGTAACTTATACCTTCCTTCTGGCATTATAAGTTAAATTAAACATACAAATATTATTAAGTTAAGTGCTTAATGAGAAGAGTTAACTAATTTATATAAAACTTAAAGTATTTACACAACAACTTGGGAGCTTTACATCTCGGTTATGGCAAAATAAACAGATCTTGATTCGCACCAATATTCCAGATAGTAATTTTACAATTATTAACACGTAATATTGAGAAACAAACATACCTCAGGACCACGCTTTCTATAAAAAAATAATTACAATGAGGTACTAAATGAGCTGAACAGGAACGGGGTACCTGGTTAATTTATACGCAATCGATATGGGAGCGAGATGTATACCAGCAAAATCTTACTATAATCTCTGTAACGACCTTGGCCTGTCTAAGACTACATTAGTTCTATACTAGAACGTGCCTCTAAAACTACGCCAGCAGGCTCCTAACAAATTGGGTTGAGCAGAGAGAGAGAAACACGAGTAGAGAAGATGACTGTTGACGCGCGTTCGAAACGGGCCCTTTAAACCTATATCCGTGTCACAAGTCACGGGAACTGCTTGGAATTTCTCTCCCTACCAAACTATGATGGTTTGCTATGAAAGTTCGTCTCTCGTCTCTTGTTATCGTTTTTGGCACATTCTATTAAAATTATAGGTATCATCAATATTACCACATAGGGTTTGAAGTGCGAATTAAGTATTTTTGTGAGATACTCAAACCTTCTTTATAGAATATGTTTGGACTTGAAAGTAGTATTAGCGATCTTTATGATGTTTCATTGTTCAAAAAATTTTACTTTACTGGTTGTGGTGACTAGTGTTTATATTAAACAATGAATAAGAAAACATGCGTCATTCTGATCATGTTGTAACATGTTCTTCTTTATGAAAATTACTTATGTGTTGCACAATGCTATTTGATTGACGAATTCAATTCTTTTGTAGCCATGTGCAATGCAACGCCTACTGCTCTTATTAAATGTAATGTTAATGATGATGATGATAATGTTGTTATTGACCCAAATAATTTGTTTTGAAAATTATAATCAGGGACTTTGCGGATGGAAGCTAGGCGGAAAAAAGTGTAAGTGATTTCCGCCATTTAATTTATGAAATTGCTAGAGAAATAGGTTTACTGCAGTGACAACATTTATTCTTGATAAATAAATAAAATATTTTGGTCCATGAAACTAAAACACTTCTGCAAAATAGGGGATACAATAATTGTTTTATCGATAATGATGGATTTTTCATGAAACTCTTTGTTCGGTTGTTGGCGATTTAATCAAAAAATCAAGTTTTTTTACACTTAAAGTTACGTTCAAGTCACGTTATGGCCATAATCTTACCTGATATTAAGTGACGATACAGCTCAAATTGGTAAAGACGCTTAACCTGTAAGTTATGCCTAATCTCTCATGTATACTGTGTGAGTGCTAAAATATTAAAGACACATTAAAGAATATACATTTTGAAAACACAGCAGAGACTGTAATTGCAAATAGTGAAGATTTACTCGTATCAATAAAGAAATATCAATCATATATTTGTTTGTAATTATCTTTCACTAGGTTTTCCGTACGTACAATATCATGCAGTTATGAATGCTTGATTATGAAATTCTGTAATTATTGTTCTATATATTTCTTTTCGTTTACTATGTGTAAAAATACATTAAAGGATAAATACATTTTTCTGTGACATGTTTTATGAACGGTCTCTTAAGATAAGATGTGAAGCTATAATAGCGCAGTGGTAATGTGTACGGATGCCGCATCAAGGGACGTGAGTTCGAATCCACCTACAATGAACTTAAGTTTTCGGTGAAGCAAAACATTGTGAGGAAACCATATGGTGGTAGGGCTCTTTCTAATGCCTGCCTGGCTAGCTACCACCCTCAAGTTGAAAATCTGCCGTCAAATACTAATTAGTGTGTTCCGGTAGTTGCGATTGAGAGTCAGCCCCTTAACAGGTTTCGCGTATCCACCAACTTGAATGAACATGCCGGTACCAGTTTGTAATCATACTTCATAATTATATTATAAATGCGAAAGTGAGTTTGTTAGTTTGTTACGCTGTCATGCCTATAAAACCGCTGAATCGATTACGATTAATTTTGGTAGAGAGATAAATGGGAACTGGAGACGGTGAAACGCTACATTTTCTCGCGAAAAGTTTAATGGAAATAAGATAAAGAAAGGGATAAACTTTGTATAAAGCTTTTAATTGTATATAATGCTTAGTTTGACAAAACCAATATTAACGCGAGCGAAGCCGCACGTAAAATCTTGTGAATAAATATTTCGTAATTAATAATTTATTTGCCTTAAAAAATTTAACCCTGACTTTAAATTGAAGACCTTTATTTTGGATTAAGTGTTATATTCAAATTAAACACTAAAATGAATATTATTCTATTCCAAACTTTATATGTTTAATAAAATGAATTCATGTTGTATAAGTTAAATGTTATATTTTAATTAATTTCGCTCATTTAAAGCCTTTTATGTATATCTATCTACAAGAGTTTCGTTATTTATTCTCGTTATATAGTTCGCAGGTTATGCCACGCAAGTTTACGCAACGTTAAAAGATATAAACATAATTCCTAATTTAGCGTTTATAGCATAATAATGTGCTGGTGAATTTCCGGCTGACGTGACTGTTAGCGATGATGGCTCTATATTAGTCTCTTTGGACACAGGATCGGTAGACGTGCATTCTAATCTTACAATAAAACAGCTTGATACAATTTGTAGATACATCGAGCCAGGAATTTGTTATAAGACCATTCAAAGTGAACCACCTCACATGCCACAAGTTAATGGAATACAAGCTGACATGAGGCCAAATCATAACAGCTTTTAGGTATCGTTTTGAACATGTTCCGCTTAACAAATTTGGCTACATAATGAAGAAAGTAAATTCACCCAACTGTGAAAGTACGGAAAAAGTTGAAGACATCTAACATTTGTTGGTGTAATGTACCAGAAATGAGGAGCCTAGAAGGTGTTTTGTTTTGCCTAATGTTATTTGATATATAGGTATATCCCATGAAGCGCTAGCGGGACCGACGTCTGATTCTGCTAGTATGCTATGGAACTTTATTATATCAGTAATAAGGAAATAAGCAGTGTTTTAATTTAGTTTTGTACATGATATTATAACAGCATTGTGTAAATGGGTGTATGCTCCGATAGGGCTGGCATACCCTTACATGACAAAGCTGTCTAAGAAAACGGTAATTAAAAAGCGTTACAATAAGCCTAAGCGTTAAATATCTGAAAATCTTGATAAAACCATACAATGATAATTAGACATATATACCATTAATGTGACTAGTTACAGTGCTTAAAATGAACACCTTTCTGTAAGTACTTGCACTTGAATGGTAGCCTTTCTCTAAGCGTAGCTTGTTGTCATCTTCTACAACATTGTGACTAACTTAATTAAAATAAAGCAACGTGAAAATGTTATATTTATTTATTTCACCGTTAAGGGAACTCTGAATTAATCTATGATCTTATTATGATTTTTTATTAATAGCGAACTCTAACTTGTTGATAAAATTAAGATATTGTGCATCAAATACTATAACACGGTTTTAGGGAATTATATAGACCAAAAGTAGCCTTCGCCAGACGATGACGATAAATGCATTTGTAATAAAGACGCAGACAACGAGAAAATAATATTTGCATACAACATTGCAGATTTAACTTGTCTAGAAATATTTGAATCTTTATAGCAATTCCTACATGTTGCATTAAAGCATTTATATTTTTCCATTTGGAGCGTAACAAATAATGCGAATATTTGTGTGACGTGCGAGCCAAGTAAGCCAGCACTCAGCTTATATAAATACTACTTAGGTTTGTTGCTGCTTCCCTGTCCATACCTGTCTGAATTCCTTTTCTAAGCTTTACGTCTTTCCAGCAACCATTAGATGAAATTGTTATGAATCAACTAAAATATATTAGAGTAGTTGAATAAAAATCTTTACGACAACCACTTTATAGAAAATTTCGTTTATTAAGTAGCAAAAATGCATCATATTACAAACGATAAATGTCCTATCGTTATACATGAGGTTGTATAGTATTAGTATAGTGTGTAGTGTTAAATGAGATAGAAAAAGAGATTAATAGGTGCGGTACTCGGTCATCTACAAGCACGCTTCATCGACTTTACTAAAAGGATAAACTCTTAACATTTAACGTCTATAGTGCCATGATTTTTTTGCAATAATTATGAAGTGATTTCAAAATGTATAATATAACAATTCATATATTATAAGAATGTTAATAACCATGGACGTTATATTCACAAAATCGAACAAAATTTCGCATATCTATATATGCTATAAAGCGACAAATAAATATGCGGTCCATTTGGTGTGTAGCTACTTATAATTAACTACAAAACAGAAAAGACAGTAGTCCTAACTAAAGCCAATAATAGGTTGCTACTCTGAGGATTTAGTTGGAACGTCTCGTGTGCCTGTGCTTGTTGCCAACCACACACTCTTCAGACCAAAAAAAGCAGCAACGCACTGCGTAGGACAGAAATATTTACTTCGCTCTCCTTCTAATTTAGTTAAATAGTCATATATAAATATAATAAAAGTGTAATTGATGACAATTTATGCATAAAATATCTTACGAAAATTATAACTGAGGAACGCGTTGTTATCGATATAGATACTGTTTTATCTGTTTGTCTCTCCTCTTGCATATATATATAACAGCAAAACTGCAAGATACATTGTGATGCATTGATTATGTTACGAACCAATATATAAGTTACTTTTTTAAAATGAACGAATTACGAAATAAAGAATTAAAGTAAAAAATTGGTAGTAAATGAAATTCTAGATGAATATTGATACAACTTTCTGGTTACAATAAATAATACATAGGTAATAATCGAAATCTATGATTGTATTTTAAGATTTATACAAGATTAGTTATGTTCTGTTTTGTACATTTACTGTTTGTTTATCAATCGAGTCAAGTATCTAGTAATTTGTGTCGCCTCTTATTTGAAATTAATTTACTGCATTCCTCTTATAAAGTATCTATTTTATTAATATACTTTATAGGTTAAACGTTATGGTGAGAAATTCATCTGATATTAAGTAACGTTTAGGCCCAAGTCGGTAGATACAGCTTAGTAGAAAGCCTAGCTCTCAAAATGGCTCTCTTTGATTTTTCCTTACTTTGTATATTATAATTAGAATGCAAATAAATTTAAAATTCTGCAGCGCCAAAACATACCACAGTTCTAAGTATTTTTACTTGGAAATCAATATAGTTTGCTAAACAGATGCTTATCCATCCCCGTGCATCGGCTGATGCTACAGAAAAAGGAAGATCATTAGGGTGTGGTATTTAGTCGTCCCAATACGTTTTACTTTTATTTTCCATTCTCTTCTATATCTGTAGCGTGCGTTGAACTCTGCGCGCCTCACGTCGTATTCCCTCAACGTTCTTATTTGTGTACATTAACTATGGGTTACATTTGAACAGTTATTAAACTTGCTGTTATTAATAATCAGGTATTGAATAACGTTGACTATATGCTCGTACATACTAATTGCGCTCATGTAGCTTGGAAAGCAATGATGAAGAATATATATTATAAATGAATTCGAATCCACTTACAATGAGCTTGAGCTTTCAGTGAAGGATAACATCGCGAGGAAACTATAGTACGGTAGTAAGGATATTTCTATTGCCCGCCTGGCTAGCAACCACTCTCAAGTTGAAAATTTGCCGCCAGATACCAATAGTTGTGTTCCGGCAGTTGCATCTGAGAGCCAGTTTCTCTAGAGGTTTAACGTGTTTACCAACTTAGGCCGTATCTTCGTTTAAGATCAGGTGAGATTATTGTCATAACGCCAAACCGTAACTATAGAAAAAATAAATATAACTATATTGCTCTAGATGTCAATCCCTTTTTTCCTTTTGTCACTCGTGATCGTAAAATGCCGATGACATCTTGTGATGAATTGTTGTTCAATAGATGATCACCACTATTTTTAGATGTTACTGTGATTATTATAGCGTGGTCACTACACCATTCTATCATATAAAAAGTAATAAATAGACCAAAATTCAATGTAGTAAGTTAGGTAGATATTAGAATATCTATAATATAGACATTATATAGATAATTTAATATTCGTCAACCTTAACCCGCTTTGGTGTATTTCATGAAAAGGTTTTACCTTATTCTGACGATGTGGTGTATAATTTTATTGAGGTCCCAAACAAAAAAATAAGTTAGAATGGAATAAAGGATATAAAATTTCAAAATTTCTCTTATTACTGGAAAAGTTAAATTCTTAAGTACTGTACGTGCTATTCATAATAACAATTGGTAAACTATTATTTGTTCTGATGTCTAATAAGTGGTCAAATAATATTTTTAAAATAATGATGGCTTATTGATTAGTGTTATGGACACGATTTCGATGGAGATGAATTTTAATTACATTAGTAGCCTGCACTTTTATAGAGACAAAACATCGTAAAGAAACCAAGCCAATATGTCGTTTTTTAAGTTATAAAATTATCACCAATTATATATAGGTATATTCAGGTAGTCTTTTCATTAAGCTCGGCGTGTTGCTATCCTGAGCTATCTGGCTTCATCTGGCGTCATTTAACGTCAAATGCGGTTGTAGGTAAAGTAAAAATATATTTAAAAATGACAGATACTATAAAAAAATATATTATTTTACGTTTTCGCCTACAGTAATACTTCTGCCGTTAGAAGGACATGATTTCTTGCTGCAGCAATGCGAGGTGTAGCACCGCTAATATTAAAAACCGGTACCTTCATTGAATAGGGACGCTGAACATAATTCGCCCTGTAGTTCAGATTTAAAATAGATTCATGTGGTTTCCTATTTGTTTATACTGTACGCTCCGTACGGTTTTGATGCGATTAATTTCTTACGGAATTCACATAAAGACAGCTTCTGCTTGCGTTAAAGATAAGTAATTTGTGTATTTAATTCAGGTTTATTTATTATTATGTTTTAGCCAAAACTATTTTGTTTAGTTTTTTTTTTCTAATATCGTTAATTTTGCAGAGTTTTGGTCTGCACCTTCTTTAGGCTTTTACTTATTACTTACGAATATAATGCTTAAAATTATATACATTTGCGTGCAGCTTAAACTAACCGTTAAACTTATAGTTAAACTAATAGTTGTAGGTAGAGATCTGAACTTAACCGAGTTGGGGTACATGGTTGAAGGGCCTTCGTAGTGAGGCTACGTAATGAAAGTATTATAATGTATAGGAAATATTATAATGTGATTTAGATATAATCCTTTTCTAAAATTGAATTATACCTGGTGTTGATTGTTGAAATGTTTAAAACGTGGCCAGGGATAAATTCGCAAAATGAGAAAACAATTTAATAAAATTAGCAACCTCCCGAAAAGGGTTCGTCTGTTTATTTTGACCTTTCCCGCGGCGTAATGGGCGACTAACTTAGTTGACAGTTCGCAGAAGAGTTCGACAACACAAGGTAGGAACGTCCCGGTTCGCAAACGAATGGTTATTTAAAATAGTTTCGAATTTGGGCGGAAGACCGGCGCTAATTCATTCAGGCAGATGTCGCTCTGTTTAGATCGTCGCAACAGTTTGTATCTATAAATTACTCCTTCGGGGAAGCCGTGATTTGTTTTGTTGAATGGTATTTAAATTACTTTGATATTTATTTAAATGTATTAGAGAAATAATTAAAACTTTTTGCAAGTTACTGCGTTTTTAACCTGGCGATTAAAGCAGTTGTCTTACTGTAACCTCCCTTTCTCCACCCACTTACGTGAAAACTTTATTTACCCTAGTCTTTTTCTGATCTTATTGCTAAATTCGTCTCTCGATAAAAGATCATGCATTAAATTTCACTTCTATTTTTAAGATCTTTGTAACTTGTGCCAAATTTTTGCTGACTGTTTTGGTATCAATTGTTGATGTCGGCGGTCATTAACTTTTACGCGTGTTCATTTTATTTGTATTTATCAGTACACTCTATTGTTTATGTTAGTGCCTCTCTTACTGAGATTACTATAATTACCACACGACATTGGCCAAATTGAGATCAGATACCGCAGGAGCCATTAAATAAATCAAACAAAATCTAAAAGTATATTAACATTTCACAAATACTAATCTGAAATCCGTACACCCATAACACATAATAACATTGTAATAATCGATTTTCAATAGTGATGTTTTTAAGGTTCTCAAAAATGTTTATTAATTTAGTAATTGTAACAATACAAATTACTTATTCAAATCAATGCATTGTAACTTTTTTTTATAGATGACAAAAATATGATAGATATTCACATGCTTCAATGCCGGAATAATTTAAATACCAAAGTGCAAAATGACAGGCTCATACGGTATACTGTAATCTCCGCAAAAACTAACACTTGAGTGGACCCATTTATCTTAAACTTTCGACCGCTTTGTAGATAACTTAGATAGCTCTTCAGACTTTACGCGATATTTTGAAAATAAATGATTCATCTTTGTAAGTAAATTTCATATTGTCAATAGTGTAGCGTATTAACAGGTTATTCGTAATAAATAAAAATAGTTTCTTATTATATTCTTAAATAGTAAAGTCATATAAATGGAAAGTTTTCAAAATCAAATAACAACATACATTTTGACTGTACACTTTTTATTGCCTTCAAATATAAACTAGCCTAATTTTTAGATTTGAACTGTAGACTTATGTCATTTACTGCCGTTTTCAATAATGTATTTCAATGTATTTCAATATTAGTGGTTACCTGAGTCGATACCGCGTGTCTAGATCCAGAGCAAATAGTCGGTTCTGGTCTATTATTCCAAACATTACACATACGTTGATAGAAGTCATCCTAAAATTCTCTCAGGTAGATAACTATTTCTATCTGGCATTTCGTTATTACTATAAAATAATAAAAACCATTCAAACGCAGAAGCCGTTATTGGTAAGAATTCCTTGGTAGTATTATAAATGCGAAAATGAGTTTGTTTGTTTGTTACGCTGTCACGTCTAAACCACTGAATCGATTGTGATAAATATTTGTATAGTGATAGATGGGACCTTGGAGACGGTGATAGGCTATTTTTCTCGCAAAAAATGTATTGAAAGTGGAATAAAAAGAGGAATAGTCTTTGTATGAAACTTTTAATTGCGTCATCCGATTTGACAAAATCAATATTAACATGAGCGAATCCTCCTTGGATAAAGCTGGTATTATATAAGTTATTGAAACCCATTGCTGTATCTTATATGCTCTTGTTTAGCAAAAGCGATGACAGTTTTTGGTTGCCAAATATTGTTAAAAGAAATACAAATTCATCAATTAGTATATGGTGTTCGCTCGGTCGACCACACACGTTGGTGCATTCTATCGCATATGTCTGCAGTATGCGCTGCGTAACGCATAAACTGGAGATATTATAATCTAATGGGTTATGAAAGCGACACTTGAGTTCAAATTAAAACTTCGGGGCTCTGAACTATGCGTGACATAGATTTTATTCTAGTATATGTTAAATTATACAATAAAATTCTATTAGAAAAAAATGTAATCCTTTCAATTTAATAATTTAATAAAGACGGTATAAGATGCTACCTTCTAAATATGTAATAGTTTTACAAATACTAGCAATCACTAAGTATCACTAAGCATGCTAAGATGAACGTAAAAAAGTATTTTGAAAAAAAAAATGATAATGGAAAATTGGTATCTAAAAACTGTATATCCTAGATCCATTTTCGAAAAACTCCGCTTCGAGTGTTTATATTCATATCTCGATAAGTTCAATAGCCTTAACGTGATTAAGAGTCTAAGGAACTTCATTTTCCTTATATATGCGTAATATATACAAATAGATTTCATATTTGTAGTGTATGAGCCAATATAAAAATGTCTGTTTCACACGAATAGAATCATACAATGTGGAATGTCAGATCTTAGGGCGCGCAATCCAACTTATACATTCATACTTGTGCTCTATTTTAAGTAAGATGCGGTAATTAGCTTTTACTGTCATAATTTGAATTAAAATATATGAGTAATAAATCCGATTTAATGACTCTGTTTTGTTTGACGTGTAACTTAATCATAGTCTGCATACCTGTATATAGTTTTTCAAGCGTAGGTGATTTCTTGGTGGTCACCGTAGAATTTGGATTGCTCTTTGGTCACCACCAATGGCAGTGTTGTGTTTTTGCAATGCTACTGTAAATATGTTTTAATTATTGATTATATTTTAAGCAGGAATTTGAAGGCTGGCTTTTGGATTCTATACATCTTTCTGAAAAACATCGTATATTACCACTTTTTAATCGGCGTGACATTAATGATTTTGTTTTCTTGTTAAGAATTTTTACAGAAGTATCACAATATAGTGTTTCAGTAATGTTCGTGATGACTTATAATAAGTTCTCTTTTCTATGGATATATTATTCATTATAATATTCTATTATTATTATATATCGATATATATGTCATTATTATTAAGACAATATTGTCATTAAAGCTGTTAGTTATTCATAAATAAATAAGCAAATAAATAAATATATTCCAGGTACATTCATTATTATTATATTTGTATATTTCTTATACTTATGATACAATAGTTTAAAATCACAAAACACTCGTAAGAGAAAAAAATATGTAAGTAATCCTCTACTGTGGTTACCAGATGACAGAAATGTTCCTAATATATTTGGAATTTCGACTGTCTATCAGGCGAACAGGAAAAATTAGAAATTGTCAAAAATTAAAAAAAAGAGAAAACATAAGAAATAAAAGTAAATTTAAAGAATAAAATATACTAATCAGCAATCAACAAATTGATTAATTATGCATCTGATCCTCGGACCACGCATATTCAAGATTAGCCACGAGTTTTTAAAATAAGACATTTTTGCTGCCGAAATGTCAAGAAATTTATTGCTAAGGCAAAGATTTTTCAAGGAAAACTTATTTTCAGAGGTAACCCTATCCTCTACTACCGTTAACCTCTGCAACCCTATATAATCGGAGTAAGATAAGAAGTTTATCTTTTACCTCCAATCATAATCACCACGAACAAAAAATATGTATCTACATTAAAGAGAAATATTAATCTTCTGTTATAAACATATCTTAAATTAATAAACCCAACGTAGAGTCACTTATTTGTGAGTTAAAATGTAATCAGCTCAACTAAAACAAAAACAAAATAACAGTTTCCGTCCTATAAAAACATACAAATACATAAAACAAAACATGTCGGTTGCACACATTGATAATTGAGCGAAGTACACATAATTATAAAAACGCGTTGAAATAATATTTGTCGAACACATGGCCTCCAGTCAAGGGCGAGCGTAGTTTTAATGGAAGAGACATTATCTAGATATGATCTGGAGAAGCTTCTACTGCTCATACGGTAGAATAAACATTTATTAATTAAAAAACATTATGTAAATAATTTTTTATAATTATTTCAACTCATAGATTTCAACACCTAGACAAAACCATCTATCTTGGTGAAAATAATGAGTTTTACTACATTTCCTCTATCCAGTAGGCTCTCACCTCTGGGCAGGAGCATTTATATATTTGCTTTAGTCATTCGACTCCGCTAAAACATAACTTTTGAGAAACGATATTGTATCACTAAGACTCCTATGAGACTCGGCTTCCATGACGTGTTCTTTTGTATAATAGGTTGAATCCCATGGAAATGTTTGAGGTCTACTAGGAGCTTATTTTGACGATTTAGTAGCTTGGTTATGGCTATATTGATTTCAGAGAAGGTTGCTTTCCCAAATATGTTCAATAGATGGGATAAACTCATTGCTGAATTTTTTCGAGTGGACTATACTATGGAACACTTCTGTAGTGAAGTCAATAGATTTCTGAAGGATTGATTAGTTGATGTTTTCGAATTTGAAGTAGAACTTTCAACAAAAATATAAATCACACTAAATGTTCTACTTTACAAGGCATATTTGCGTGTATTGTTTAATTTAATTGAGGATTTGTTTATCATGAATAATCATTGAAATATAAGAGAAAAGGTATTCCGCATTCAATTAATTAAATTGGTTAATTCCATCGCCGTAATACCTTTCGTATAATTAAATTAATTGAGGTCATTAAATTAATGCCGTTTATTTGCAAGAAATTGGACAGTTTAATCAAGCGTGACTTACAGTTTGAATCATTTAAAAAATGATTGTAATATTTTGTTTTACTTTATCTTAATTATTATATTTTGCGGATTTTCTATTGTTAATATAGATTTGGTCACGCAAATCGGATGATGCAATAAAAAGTTTCATACAAACTTTGTACTTTACTTTGTCCTATTCCAATAACTTTTTCGCGAGAGAAAGTAGCCTATCTCCGTCTCCAAGGTCCCATCTATCTCTTTATCAAAAAGCATCACAAACGATTCAGCGGTGTAGGCATGAATGCGTAACAAAAAACAAACTTACTTTGGCTTCTATAATATTAGTAAGGAATTTAGTAAATTTGCATCTTAGGTACATTTTATAATTAATTTGATTTACTTTGGAAGTTTTTTTGTACTGATTAGTTCTTATCTATTGTGGTTTGTTACACTTTCAAACCTTATTTTTTTAAGGCATTATCATGAAATTTTGCATACACGCAGTTAAAAATAAAAAGAAGTGCTGTAAAAAACTGTTCCCATGGGATAGGAAAAATAACTTTTAGCTGCATAAAAAACCATAAAAACCCGATATAAGCCACTAGTTAAATGTAGATAAATTCATCTGGAAAAAAAATCCTGTTTCGGAAGGATAAAAAATGTAGCTTGTGAGAAACTAAATAAAAGCGACATTAAAGGTAGTGAGTGGTATATAAAACATTTTTCTATTTTCTATTATTAAAATTAATCATTAATACAAATGACCCACATCGTACGCAAACATGCCACATTTATCATCGCGATACAAATTTATGCGTCACAGCAAAAAAAGGCATATCCAGTATCTCGTGTTCCTTGATAACCAGATAGCGCTCCATATGGCTGTACCATGTGTTTCACACGTTATTGTCACTTTGGGAATGGACGGCGGTATAAACACTATTTTTTACCACCTCTTAGCTTAGCGGGTAACAGAGCGGTTTGTATTATCTTGGAAGCTTCGTATTATAAACCGCATACCGTTATATGGCACCTCTATTACAATAAATCACCCCTATTTTTGAAGTGGTAACTTCTTAGATGTATACCGCCTTACTTGCGTCATTTGTTACTAGATAAAAAATATGTTCAAAACACAATTACATACTATGTATAAGTAATATAAGTGAATATGATTTAAGTGATGGTAGCTCAGTGGTAGTTAGTACGACTTTGTGTCAAGGGACGTGAGTTCGAATCCAACCACCTACACTGAGCTTGAGCTTTCGGTGAAGGAAAACATAGTGAGGAAACCATAGCATGGTGGAAGGGCTTTTTCTGATGCCCGTCTGGCTAGCAACCACCCTCAAGTTGAAATCTGCCGCCAAATACCAATAGGTGTGTTCCGGTAATTGCACTTGAGAGCCAGTTCCTCCAAAGATTTAGCGTGTACAACTTGGGCCGTATCGTCACTTAAAATCAGGTGAGATTATGGCCATAACGCTAAGCCTAAACAGCTAACTATAAAAAACAAAAAAATAATAATAATGTAAGCTATCTTTATATTTGGTACTAAGGATGTTACGGAGGTGGGTATACCGGAACTGGAGACTTATAATCTGCTTTATCGGAAACGAAGTCGGATGTGAAACGGAGGTAGAGATGAAGATTGATGTGTTAATAATGAGCAACCATAATGTAATCATACTAAACATCTAATAATAAATTATTTATAACGTAGTATTATTATTCGGTACTTAGAATTGTAACAAAATCCAAAATATGATATCTTTCATAAAATATAAGAGACGGTTCTGCAGAGGTTGTTCGTTATAACCTTCGATTCAAAAATACCGTAGCCGAAATCGGAGTCGGAAATGTAAAATCTATTAGAAGTTTTGGTTTTTCGAAACCGTAGTCGAAGCTCCGTAGAACCCTTATTCTGTACTGGGCTTACGCAGTTTATGCAGTATGCTCCGTTTCGATGATAAATAATACTCCATAAATGTCACAAGTAAAAAATGTTTGGTCAAATTACTGAATAAAGAATTAAAATAAAATCTTTTATTATATAAGGATTTATAAATTAAAAAAAAAACAGCGCTTTTCTATTTTTCAATGTCTACGTTAAACTGTTCATACTTCTGCCTACTATAAAGTACACTTCATAAACTAATTTTTGGATTAATAATTACACTGGACAACACTTTAAATAAATGGTAATTTGTTATACACTAGCAACCTTCTCGCGTCTTCGCCCGCAGGTTCGTTTATTTTATTGTGATTGAATGTGTATGGTATTTATTAATTTAATGTCAAGTCTAAATTAAATATATTAACATTCATAGAAAATTTTCTAACACCTTCTATACCTTTAGGGAAGATTTTTCTAGAAACACCGAAATCTCGATTAGTGTTAAAATGAAGCTATAATTAAATTTTAGCTAAAAATGTATACAATATATATACCATTTCCCATTGTCTTTCTTCTACTTGAAACCTGTTAGTACAAGACAGTCAAGAAATCTCTTCTTAAATCACGCTTACAATTATTAGTTTAGACTGGGCGAGGAAGGGTTGCGTACAAGATGGGCAGTGAGCACAAAGTTCTATAATTAAAAGGTAAATTTGGGATTATCGAGTAGGTTCTGATTTCTTGTGTAATTTTGGTTACATTTTTCGGAGAATTTCAAATGGTAAATTTGGCTCGATATTTACAAGTTTAAGGTATGGGTTAACATGATGTTAAATTATGTAATAGACTAAGACGGAAATATCTATAATTGCTTGGTGGTAAGGTCTTTAACTTGAGTGTGGTTTGAATTTATCAGCACGTTTTTCATCGCCGAAAATCCATCACAGAAATTGATATTTGAACGGAAAACAATACGAGAAATTTGTAAATCAAAGTTTTAAGATAAAGTGTTTACTAAAGGGTACTAAAGGGTTTGGTATTACAAATGAAATGTCAGAAAAATATAAATTTAAATACAGAATCTATATTATTGTTGTGATTTTTGACATTCGCGAAGCTTAGTATAACCTAATACGGAACACTACTATATTGAAACTACATACATATATGACAAAGTTTAACTAGTTTTATAATGACATGTTAATTTATCTTAAAAAGTGCCGGCCAAATATCATAAAATAATATATAGTAATAAAATAAACTATTAGCTATTTTGTTATTTGGCTATTGGACATAAATTCTAGATAATTTATTGAATCCTTGATAGCTTCGTTAATTATGTTAACATGTTTATAAAAAAAACAACCTACTTCTTTTAATGTAGCAAATATTATTCTCAAAAAGTTTGTATTATTTAAAGTATACAAATATTTTATTATTAAATGAAGACTTTAGTATGTGTAGTAAATCATATTTTTAATATTTGATTATCTATGCCCGCTATTTCGTTCAATTGATCAAGATTCAAGATTCTTATTACAATATACCATAAACACACCGGTAATGGACAATGCACCAGTAATAGACGAAAAAAAATGAGTATTATAGAATCAGGGCTTTCAATGAGTTTTGTATATTGGCAAAACTTTATGATAGTCAGAAATCATCGAGTTGCTAATATTGGACGCTTAATTTACATTCGGCTTGTTGAATTTAATATGGTATAAAGTGGAAGCTGTCTGTGTTATTGGAAACATATATTAGCGGCTATTGTTACGGAGAATGCTAGTGAGGTATTCAGAATTTTACCTTTTAATTTAATTCAGCTTTATTTCAACCAGAATGTTTTTCTTATTATTTGGTTTCTGATGAAATTTAGATGAAAACACACTGCTATTACTCTAGAATGGTAATGTATAGTGTGATTTTTCCAATGTTTATTATTGGTGCAATAAAAAGGGAAAATTTTTAATAATGGACATTTCTCCAAACTTGTTTTGAATTATGGATAGTAAGAATTTGAAAGTAATTTTATTCCTTTTCAATTTTTTGTAAGAAGCTAGTTAAAAATTATAAAAATTTTGAGACCTGGATATATAAGTCCATTATTGGGTATTACACAGAAATCAAGCTATGGACGTAAAAATAACGTAAAATAATTTTTAGTTTAGAAATTACACCTCAATGAGATTACACCTGCGCCTCAAAAAATGGTCTGGGCTATTGAAATTTTTAGAAAAAGCATAGAAATTTCCGATACAGACCAGACATTTAGTGTGCTAAGAATAAAAGTAACTCAGCATTATTAAACCATTAAAAACAGTTTCACAGTGCTCAATGGGGCCCAGTACCATTGTGTCCAAAGATATCTTAGAAATCTGGACAAAATGTATACTAGAATTGCTAAACGTAAGTGTATTGTATGAAGAATCGGGATCGTACGACACACCATCGAGTATTTTTATCCCTTCCTGACAGGAACTATCAAAAGGAATTTACCTTCTAGTTTTATAGGAAGGACAACATATTTATATTAGAAGTTGACTGAGTAGAAAAGTTTGTCTCATTCAATATTCCTAATTCAAGACTCCACAAATAGAGGTTCATCACAGGCTTGTTGATGACTGGGTTTACATGACTAGTTTCTTGTCCATTACTGGGTGTCCTGGGTCCTGGGTGTACTGGGTTTTTTTCTGTCTGTATCTGGTTAAAAAATACCTTTTTTATTTGTTTATTATATTGAAACAAATTGTTGTATTTCACATCAATCATAGTGGACATGTGGATTAAGCGCAGGACTTTCAGTTTTCAATACATTTACGTACGTTAATTATCAGAAATGTGTCCATAATTGGTGTTTTTATGATATGTGTTAACAATTAAAATCAAACGGGGCGGAAAATAAAGTCATGAATATTACTTAAATTTATCTACTGAACAGTAAAGTTGACAATCTGCCGCCAAATACCTATAAGTGTGTTTGCTTGCACTTGAGTGCCAGTCTCTTAGGTTTAGCGTGTCCACGATATTGGGCTATATCATCACTTAACATCAGGTGAGATTTTAGCCATAACGCTAAAACCTTAACTATATAAAAAATGAACAAAGAAAATTGGAACATGCCATTAAAAAGTTTATTTTTTTAAGTACAGAATTTTTCCTTAATACCTATCGTATAATCGATTTATATGTATATATGACTGCATGTGGCTGTCTAAATTTATTTAATAATTAATTGTTTTACTTTATGGTTTCATCTATATTATACTAGCTGACTTTGTGGAATTCGTATCACCTATAATCGTTGTTCTTTAGCCTCGCTAAAACTCATAAATGAATTAAACGATATGTATTTTTTCTACATTTTTATTTTATTTTCTTTTATACAAACCTTGTCCCGACAACAACGAACACAATAAAAAAAACAATTTGGTGCTGCCATTCGGAAGTTATGCACGTACATACATTTCGGTGATTCATTTTTATATATATTATAGAGATTAAGCAATCATTAAACATTATATTGGGCGAATTTTTTAATAATATTTTCCTTTTGTTTCAGATAAATAATGTTACTTCTCGCGTAGTGAACAAATCAAAACAAATGAACCGAACGAAATCATCTTCACTGTCACCAATATGCCCCATTCATATAAACTGACATGGCGGCGAATGTCAAAGGGGACTTTGAAAATGGAATTCCATTTATAGGGCTGCGCACGCGCAGGGATGATTCCGAAATCGAAAATAGAATATTGACGGGAAGAGCGGAACGGAAATGGATTCGGAGCGGGCGGCCGGACGCCTTGGTGCCGTTCCTGTTGTTTATTGCCTTGACTGCCGGTTGTCATGGTTACCAGGAACAAAGGTTCGCCATGGAGCCACAGGATCAGGTTAATTTTATGATTGTTTTAAATTTAGAACGATCCGTATGCGTTACTACTGAGCCATTATTCGTCTAAATTGCTACATAGTTGGCATAGTTGTTTAAGTGATCACTTTGCTGCTGGCGCCACGTTGAGTTCTGGGATTTCAAACCACACATACAGGACAATTATATATGAGAGATATAATTTATTGTTTTGAACCTGAATGTTCGCTATAGTTAATTGGAATTTTGATATCCAGTGATGATGAATTTTATGAAAACACTAAAATAATTTTATTTCAAAGGATACTAGGTTTTTTGTATCGATAGTTTTATTTAATTACCCCACTTCCTATAAATTTTCCACGAAAAAAGTAGCCTATCACCGTCTCCAGGTTTCCATCTATTTCTACACCAAAATTCATCATAATCGGTTCAGGAGTTTAGGCGCGAAAGCCTAATATAATAAACAAACAAACAAACTCACTTTCATATTTATAATATTAGTATGATTCCGTAGGCGGAAGAAGTTATATCTAAAAGGTTTGTCTACAAAAGGATAGAAAATATGAGTTAAGCGATGGGTGTATCGAGATGTCAGACTAAATCTACATACTAAATGAGTTATCATGATATATCCAAATATACGTGAGCTATTGGCTTGAAGTTTGACATGGATATAACTTTGACGGTAAAAATGCGTACAAAGTCGCGACTACCAGTTAATACTGTACACATACAGTACATATACAGTTCGACACTGTTTACGTCGTTATTAAATACTAGCTTTCACTCGCGGCTTCGCATCGCTTTAATATAGATTTTTTCAAACAAATCAAATTACTTAATGAATAGCTTCATACAATGTTTATCATTCTCTTTACCTCACTTCCAATAAGTTTTTCGCGAGAAAAAGTAGGTCATCACCGTCTTCAAGGTCCCATCTATCTCCTTATCAAAATGCATCATAAACGATCTAGCGGTTTAGGAGTGAAAGGGTAACCAAGAAATTCACTTTCGTATTTATAATATTAAGAATTTTAAAAATAACAATCCAATATCTGGTGTTAGGCACATATATAGGCATTTTTTTGGTAATATATCGAACTGTGTTAAAGCAACAATTTTATATCTACTTGTTTGCACATAGATACATCCATTTTTATTTATACAAGAATAAGCTAAAACGAGATGTTAAAAAAACTTCCATGTATATAAGAATCCGGTATTGAAAACAATACGAGTGTATTATTCGTATAATTTAATTAACAGTTAATATAGACACTACGTCAATAGTATTAAGTCAAGTTTTACGATCTATTTAACGACAGTTTTATTTTACATTTGTCAATATTATTTTACGACCTCGGTTGACTGAACTGTGTCTTATGTTTAAGTCTGCTAATTGCTAGAGGCGATGTCTATAGTAATTACGTAGTGAGAAGTTGCTTTTCCATGGCTGCATAAAAAGGGTTGGGTAGAATAGAAGGACATAAATCGTGTCATTTTGTCCAAAATAAAGATCTTCTACAGGTTAAGAAATGTCGCCTGCACCTAATTAGTAAAATAGCTGAGTCTGTCCCGAAGGGACGAGAATAATATATATGATATGTATGGATTGCTACAATTATAATAATCTCCTATATGTATAATAATATTGTAATATTGTAGCTAAGGCAAATCTATGAAACAGGATGAATATGTGGAATGGATCATCCGGCACAATTTTCCCCCAGATCTATTATATGGAGGTATTAAAAAAAGGATTGAAACCGTCTCCCAAGGTTAGCAACATGGCTTTAATACACCTGGTGTTGTGAGACTATACATAGGCGATGATAGCCATTTACCATCAGATTAGCCGTGTGCCTGTTTGCTACCCTTTAGAATACAAAACACTGCAGGAAATATTATAAAAAAAACATAATTAGGATGTACTTTGGTAACGATATTGAGAACATTTATTAGAAAGCTTTAATTATCGTTGTTCTACACACATCTCTCACGGTCTACAACGTTGATTTCACAAGGTGATAACTAATACCATGGTTTAACTTATAGGGTATTTTTTGTCCTATAAAAGGGTGCGTCCGGGATATGTGAGATGAGTTAAAATTTTGTAGTAGTTATTTATAAACAAATTGTTTATTTCTCATAAATAGAATAATATTATCACTTTTTTGGAGTCAAAAATTTATTACCGTTTTGGAAACAGTATGGCGTTCTGGAGGAAAAGAAACGACGAATGAAACCTATTTAGTAATCAATTTTTTATCATGTATCATATACAATTGGTCGAATTTAAAAATATTAAGAATAATTTAATCCCACACATTTTTATCTGTTAAATGTTCTGCAATTGTTGAATACGCTTTTGTTGTCTGTTTTACAAGTGTCTGGTTTACATTTATTTGAAACTGTTTTAGTTGCAGTTCACTTATTTATAAGGGATTTTATTTCAGAAGCGGACACATTGTCCTTTAAATGGTTCCTGTATTTTTGTTAGCCTTGTGTTTATCAGAACAAAATGATGTCTATTTCTAGTATTACAACTATGATAATGACCATTTATTTTTTAATTATCAATATTTTTATGAACAACTATAACATTATCAAATACATATTGACATGGCACTGTTAATATGTTGCTCCCCATAAATTTATCTCTTAATAAGTGTTTATTGGATAAATTATGAATTTTTGATGTCATTTTCTCTGTTTGATAGGTGACAACATAACTAGAAGTATAGGTTTTATTTTTTAGGTTTATTCGAACTGTAATCTGCAAAGTTTGTCACCGTATGATCAGTCACTATCAAAATTTGTACATACGCATATTTTAATGAACATTTTTGTGCAATTACTAACACAATAACAGGCGATGTGATCGATTTTTTAATTACTGAAAATGTTAAAATATTTTGTTGTCTCTTAGTGATCGTATAACCTCATAACATCTAAAGTAGATATATAAAGGTAATATTTACGAAATGTATTTATTTTTTGGAAAGGATCTGATATAGATATATATTAAAATTTGACAGGTATCGCTATTGATTAACTTAATAACTATACTAAAATGTTATAATTTCACATTCTTACATTTTTGCCTATCTATGTTCACAATGATATATTTTATTTCTTCCTTAGTCCTACAAAAAAAATGTTACAATTAGTACTTAACTGAAGTATTTTCTATTCCTCCATACTGTATTAAAATTTTGTTGCACAGTTTACTACATAATATTGTTTTCGGCTTTATTCAGAGAAATCATTAGTAACCATAAAGAAAGGGTAGTAGTACCTTCGTATTTGTTAAGCTCTGTGATCACATGACGGATACTTTTATGGGGAACTGTTTATGGATCAATTAATAGTAATTTATTGTTCACTTATGACTTAATGAGTTTCTTTAAATTTTTTAATATTTGTTTCCTTTAAACAATGATGTTTTATTAATCACAAAAAGTTTAATGTTTCCTTTGCGACTGTATTTTGGAAAAGAGTTCCTTATCGCACGTTATCGTTTTTATTAACGAGGGGATGTAGAGAAAAAAAAATTAACAATGAAAAACGACACTAAAAACCTAAATCTTATTTTAGTGATTTTTGAGGCACCTAGGAAAATAAAACTTTTTTCAATCTATTCAGCTTGCCGTTAAATCTAAGAATATGTTAAAAGTATTTTGACTTCTAAAATTTTATTTGATTAGTACTTAGTAGACTGATTCCATACAATTTCATTCGAACCAGGTGTCCATAAGACATCTCTATTTTTTTGCAGCTCACCACATCTACGCTTGACTTATATCCAAATAGGTATATCCATTCGACGACGTCTTACGTCAAGTCTGTCGTTGTCCCTTAATCTAGCAGAACTGAGTGAGGGTGGTTTATTTAAAGCGAGCTTATCCCCTCGTCAGTCTCCGTTGAAATGCATCACCTGGCAGCGGGACAGCTTTTAAAATAGTTAAAGACTATCCATACCTGCGACTTCACTCGCGTGGGTGTAAAAATTATTTAATGATTTCTGCCCGTTTATGTCACTTGATTCAATACAACTATGCGCTTAAATAACGCTTATTGGTGGTAGCATATCTTATAAATAGCCTGAAGCCTTCCTCAGTGATTGCTCTACGAAATACAAACCAGGTTTTTTAATATCCCGCTAGTAGTTCCTGATAATATTAATATAGATTTCTCGGAATATAAGTATTTATCTCCACCGTTTGAGATAATTTAACATTCAGTTGGTAGATTTAATTTAGAGAAAAGTAGTCATAACGTCCGATTTGGTACGTCACATAAATAATAATAAATAATTGTAGATCACAATCATGTTAATGGCTAACTAATACGAATCCGACCGTTCTAACCGGTATTAATGTCTTATGAATATGTATGCCGTGGATTAGCATGTATTTATACATTTATGTATAATGGATATATTGTAAACATAAAGAGTTAAATAATTTTGGTCGACTGTTTGGTGTCCTCACGTTTCTGCGCGTGGTACAAACAATTTATTAACATTTTTAAATTATTTGCAGACTTTTTTTAACATGATTTTTTTCTTGAATAAAATGTGTGAAATTTCAAGAAACTAGGTTGATCCTATATCATATAGATAAATCATTCAGTTTGCTTTTAATATAAACAGTAAATTAATCAAGAAAAATACATATGAAAGAAATAAATAGCACAATTAAATAAAAAGTTTATGGAAACATCTACCATACTAAGAGACTAGAAAGCCTTTGCTATGAAGGACCAACAGACAATTAACAGAACCAAATTGCATGCAGATTCAGATTTTCTTGTACTGTGCTGGATTCGAACTGTTAGTATTCAATGTCGCGAAAACGTGAAGTACGGTTTCTGTCTAGAGGACTTTGTGTGATGAGGTGACTCTGTTGGTTTATAAATAAAATGTTGAAAATCAATATCTCATAACGTTTGACAGGAAGATATGGTAAGCTGATGCTTATTAAAGGTCTCGAACACATTTTTAAGCTGTTTAAAATCTCTTTACGGATGTCCCATCAAGCCTGAGTAGAGAAAAAGAAATACTCACTACGACACCAAAACCCAATATCTTTTGTCAGAGATTTTTGAGGCACGTCCCGATAACCTATGAAAACAAAACTATTTTCAATCGATTCAGCTTGCCGTTGATTTTGAGTATATGCAAATTCTCAAATTTTATTTAGTCATTACTTAATTTAACCACGAATCGTTTAAAGCAAAAAGAACTCCATACAAACCAGGTCTCTCTTTTTTTTCTAGCACCTCTCCACTGTCACGCTTGAATTATATCCAAATAGGCAAATCCGTTCGACGACATCTTACGTCAAGTCTGTGTGTGTGGTTGTGCCTTAATTTAGCAGAACTGGGTTTATTTAGAACGTATTCTATATCTATGGTTCTGTATGCCTTCAGTTTGTAAAATATTGGAAACTGCGTTCAATTTTTTTCCAATACCTTGACAGGAGAGCTCGGAGCTTCATCGATTGAAGCAATATTCGAACATAATATATATACTTTTTATGTTCATTTAATAACTTGGGTATTTTAAAACAAAATAACGACGTAGTAATTATTTACATGGGTGTTGCGTTTGTCCGCCATTTTAATTCCCAAAGCTCTCATAACTTGGACGTTACACCGAGCCAGTATAAATTTGAATGTATAATTGTTGAGCCCATTTGCATAGGCATTTTGTTAGGTTATAAGGCGCTATTTCGCGTTATCTCAACAATCATAAGTCGGTATATACTCGGTAATTATATGTATCTCTAAATGGACACAAAGTTTGCTTTTTTCGGGAGACTAATTATAATAGATATATTATTGTAACTTAGTATAAACAATTTTATAATGCGTAGGTATAGAATATATATTAACGGAAATAGTATTATTTATATTAGGCACCTACACAGATTTTTATACATTATAGCCACAATCTCATCTGATGTTAAGCGACGATGTGGCCCAAGATGGTAGACACACTAAGCCTAATGGAGGGACTGGTTCAAAAGTGCAACTCCCGGAACTCACCTACAGTGTAAGTATCTATGATGGCAGATTTTCGTCTTGAGGGTGGTAGCTAGCTAGGCGTGCATTGGAAATAACTCTAACATCATGCGATGGTTTCATCAAGATGTTTTCGTTCATCGAAAGCTCGAGTTATTACATGTAGATTCGAACCCACACTCCTTGACGCGTACATCCGTTCCTACATAATACCAACTAAGCTATCAATATTTAATATATGATTTAATTTAATGTATAAAAACCATGTATTATTGTAATCAATGCATTGCATGGTGTTAAGGCTTTTTATATGCACGTTTGGCTGGCTATCACCCTCAAAGCGAAAATCTGCCGCCAAATACCTATAGGTGTGTTGCGGCAGTTGTACTAGAGAGAGCTAGCCTCAACGCTATCTAAGTATACATTAGAGAAATTGTGGCCATAACGCTAAACATATAAAAAAAATGCTGTCACGATGTTCGTCCAAGCTAATGTAGGAAACCATTCAAGCAATTTCAATGATATTTGGTAAACGTGCATTGCTTGGTCCAATTAGGTTGCTGGATAATTGTTATCCCGATAAGAGACCCTATACGTAGTGCTGTGTTTGAACTATTGACTTTTGGAAAGGTTAGTAGAATACGCTCTGCCAGGCCGGCTAGTAAGTATCCTTTAAGGCAACGTTTATTCGTTTGTGTTTATAATTGAATATTCGCCGAAACCATTTCCATTACTTTTTTATAAATCCTAAGTGTATTCTACGGCTAAGCTTTAATAGAAATTTTGTTAACTTAGCTAATTTATAAAATAAGTTTCATCATTATTGTATTATGTCGGATTGCAATCTTTAATTAATTAATATTGATCACTTTACAGTAGGTTATGATTTTAAATCGAAACAACTATTTATACTATTTTATGATAAAGCATATAAAAGATATTATACAGACCATGTAAAACATTAATTGTATTGAAATCAAGTAATTACGTTATCACAACGAAATATAATATTCTTTTGTGGCATTCAATTAGATTTCATTGTTTTGGAATAAGAGTTTTATAACTAAGGGACTGCAATAAATATTTAGTTATAAAATTAACAATACAATATTTAAAGGGATTTAAACAAAGTCCAATATATAATGGTTAACGAGAGCACGACAGAGGGTATAGTTATAAGTAATTGTTATAAAAAGTTACTGTTGAATTTATGGAGTAACTAATTTTAATATTTCACAGTTATTTTATACTTTGCTTCGTACTTGTACATTAAGTGCGTAATTACCGCAAATGCTGTTGATCTAAATTAAGATCTATCAACTAATATGGCTTCTTTGTACAATACAATTTAAAAATAATTATAATTATTTAATTTACACAAATGTTTACACGTTACAAATAAATATAATCAAGTTGAAAATCTGCCGCCAAATATCAATAGGTGTATTGCGGCAGTTGCACTTGAGAGCCAGTCCCTCTACAGGTTTAGCATATCCACCATCTTGGGCTGCATAATCACTTAACTCAGGTGAGATTGTGACCATAACGCTAAACCTGCAAACTATAAAAAAATACATAGACTCAATCGGGGTACTTAAGTAGTACAGCCTTACGTGTTTAATTAATTAATAAAATGTATCAGAATTTACAAAACAATTTAAATAGATTTTAAGTGTGGATTTAGTACAAGACGTTTGCATGCTAAGCCTGTAAGAAAGCTACCGGTATACATAAGTTTGAGAACAAACTGCCATTATTACGATGTGTATTTTACAAAAAGTGTAGGCTGTTTTTTGAATTTAAAATTATATACTTACAAGTTCAATTACATTGATTAACAATTTTCTAAATTTTATAATTAACATTTCCATTTCCTTTTAACAGAGTGCGATAGTTGGATCGAGGGTCACTCTACCATGCCGGGTGGAGAACAAAATTGGTGCACTTCAGTGGACCAAAGACGACTTCGGCTTGGGAACCCATCGAAACCTAAGCGGATACGAGCGGTACTCTATGGTCGGGAGCGACGAGGAAGGTAGATATTGTTGTTTCATTTTTTCAAGTAGGAACTACTTTTTGGAGGAAAGTATGACTAAAACATGCGGTATATGAGAATGTACAAATTAGTACATAAATACGGTTTATTATTGTAGTGTAATTGCATTTATAAATTATTGAGAAAGGAAATAATTAAAATAACCTAAAGAAATTTTTTTGGAGACTGTTTGAATTTTGATTTAGTATATATATAATAAACTATCTGTGTCCGAGATTTCGTTCACGTGGCATTAAAAAATATTTTATAATTTTTGTCCATTTTTGTAACGTTTTTAACGCTTCTTTGCTCCTATTGGGATGTAGCATAATGTTAAATAATTTAAAACCGTTCTCAATGTATCTAATACAAAAAAGATTATATCCGACTGGTACTTCTTAAGATTAACGCGTTCAAACAAACAACGAAACTTTTTCGCTTCATAATATTAATATAGAGATATGGCGGATTGATTACCGATTCTAACTAAACCCATTTTGATTGAGTAATGTATATAAAACAACCTTTTGTTGTTTGCATTGTTAACTAAATGTTAATAACATAAATAAAAATCTATAAAACGATCATAGTGAAAGACTTGCATGCGAGGAAAGTTGGTAATTCATCTCATATGATATTATAATACGTAAAAACTTTGAACTCCGACTTTAATTCCCGTCTTACTAGGTGAAAAAAAAGAAAGAATATTTATTTAGATGTTATATAATGCACACAGTATATTTAGATAAATATAGTATTATAAACTACAGTCATCATACCACATCAAAAAAGGACCCACACTCAGCATATGTTACTTTAATTACATTAATACTCTTGGTCTTGGAATGAAAGGGATATTCATATAAAATCTAAGTCAATATTTCTGGTAGTTAAAGAGGTCTGCTGATGAGACAGTGAAAGTCTTCTGTATATTTATATATAGGATACTTATTAACAACGTGTTTCTTATTCAATATCAGTGATTTGACTATGAAGCATCATTTTATAATGTCTGGTTGTTTTATTTTGGATTTAGCTTATATTATGGAAACTGTAATATAATTTATGTAGTATATTATATTTCATTTTTGTACTCTTTTTAAATCATTATTTTATTCATTTAATTCTTATGTTTGATTTTACTATAAAATGATACATAAATAATAATAATCATAATAATAACTAAAAAAGAGTTCATTATTGTTACGTATTCGGTCGTGATTCATTTGTGGAAGATTCATCCCGTACGCACGGGCTACATAATTTTTGGTTATTGAAACAATTATATGTTTTATTTGCATTACCGTAAAACATTAAATACATTAGCGCGTAGGGATAATCCCGATAATTTGATGTAAAAAAAAAACGTTGATTATTTGGCACAAAACGGGCGTAGAAGAAAATAACACAACATAGAAATATTTAGGTAAATTACGCATTGCCCGGCGTATGTATATTTTATTTGTGGTGCGTACAGTCATGCCAACATATACGTTGCTTATGATGTTTTCAGTATTAGTTCGTGGCAGAATTGTTTTTTTTTATTAGCACAGTTATATTAATAAGAACATTTTTCTACATATAGGTAAATTTTGAGACATAAAACATATCAATCAATCTTAACTAGACTGCATTTTTTTTAATGATAAGTTGAAATTGCAAGAAAAATTTAGCAAGTAGCGAGTAGAACTCTTGCCCTACGTGTTCTGTACTATTTATTTATGTGCATGGCCCTACCACAGCCTGTTTTTGCCTAATGCCAACCTGGCTAGCTAACTCCCTTTTTTAACATGGTCTTTAAAACCTTATCCTTTACGGACTTCGTCATTGCAACGCGTATAGGCATTACCCGAGCTCAGACCAAAGCGAGAGGGCATCTGGTGACTAGATTTATAGGTTTAGCCTTGTGGTCACAATCTCACCTGATATTAAGTGACGATGTGGACGACGATGAGGACGATGAGGACCTGGCTGACATATATTTTGATAATCAATCAGTCAATGAAATTTTAACTATTACCTTAATATAGAATCCTCAATTTTTTAATAAGTAATGTTTACAAACTTTCGTAATTGATTTTAAATTGAACTTTATAACTCAATTAGTTTTATAGAAAAATATTTTGTTCGCACATTACACAGAACCGTATTGAAAAAATCTAAAACCTGTTGATTCTAACTTCAAGTTAAACTGTAACGAGAATTCTTATAGAACTTCATAGTTACATAGTAAAACAACATTGAAAGAAAAGTGTTAGCATTACTCTAATTCATGTAGACGACTGTACCAAGTTTTCCGTAGACATAGTTCGGGCACCTGTTACACGTAGCCATCATCGTTAGACGTGAAAGAAAAAAATTGTTACAGGCTCGGTACAATGTCTGTTGTTACTTGTGAAATTCGTCGAGCTTATTTAGACAGAAATGGTCTGAAGTTAGGGATTTATTTTATCTGTCAATTCGTGAGCCTCTTTCAGTTGCATAACCAGTGAGATGTAAATGGATTTTCCTATATATACACAGAATTAAACTTCACTCTCTTGTATTAAATAATAGTTTTGTATATAATAATATCGGATCAAGCGTTTGATAAAAGTTCTTGTCGAGCTCATAAATTGGTTGGAAGGTAGTCAATTTTTACCGATACTTATATAAATTAAAAAAAATTGGAGGTGACCGCCCATTTGCTCGGGAGTCGGCTCAGCAAATAGTTATTTCTCGTGAACACGCTAGTTTGTGTACATCTTTTGCCAATCGCTAAAGAGTGGAACTTAGTACAAGAATATGTTTTACCGGATTCCTATAACATCGGGGTCTTTAAAGAGTGAATAAGTTCTTACTGCACGAGCACGATATATTATTAGATTCGTCTTCATTTTCTATCAGTTGTGACTGAGGCTAAGCGTTGCACAGTCCATAAAATAAAATATCGAGGTTGATTGAAGCAAAATGCTTTTGAAGCCTTCAGAAGCCCCAACATCATAGGTCGCATTTTTAGGCGAACGAGGTGAGTCTTCATTCCGGTTGTAGATGTGTGTAATATTTGGCAAATAGTTTTATGAGCTATCATCATCTACTTCCATTCATTTCAGATTTAAATAAAAAAAAAAAAACAACTTTTGTTAACAACATTACATAACAATACGTAAACATTAGAATAGGGGTATCAGTTAACAGAAGATCAATTATGTACAGTTATTAGTAACAATCCAACGCGTGGAAGTTTTTTAAAATTTTATAATATTATCGTTGAAAATAAATAAATAGGCGAATCTACTAATATAATGTACTTCTATTTACTGTTTTATTATCGTGCTATCATTGGTTCAGTTCTTTTATTGTAATAGTAAAGTATTTTTATAACATATCTATGGTAATATAAAAGTTTCTAATCTTCATCAGATGGAATATTAGAATAAATAAAAAAGAAACAATCTTAAAATACAGTCCAGTTTAGCTAAGCCATAACTAGAATATGTTATCCGAAACAGGTGTGATGTTTGCCAACACCTAATTCCTACATATATCTGACAATATCTTACTGTTTATTAGCACACATAGACTAAAGAGTCACATGATTCTTTATTTAGCAGTTTATTCACGAAAATAATACCCGATCTTTGGCAAGTAAAGGGGGAGCGTAGGATCCGGGTAAGGTTTTAATAGCTATTTCTGAGTTCGTACCAGCCTTAAAAAATGCAGAAAGGAGATATATAAATTAAGCTTTTATAGCTTAAGCACGTTAAATAAACAGGAAAGCTAGAACATATTATTTTCTCAACTCACAAGAAATTATCGTCCAATCTATGTAAGAAAGTATTTTTAAGTTGTTCTTCGAATTATGCCCTTTTAGAAGTAAGCATTGAATATTCTAGGAAATTTCATTAAAATATATTTAGCTTAAGCGAAGAATGTAGCGCGCGTGGAGACAAGTACTGGCGCAGTTGTCACAGTTCAATATTGAAATTTATTTTCATTTATAAACGAAACTTTTATATGAGTAAAAACATTCACATTTCATCTCTTCATATGTATCGTTACCTCACAGTTATATTATTAGATATTAACGCAATAAGCCAACGACCCGAAGAAAGTTGGCCTCGTCTTCGAATGATTGTTGAACTTTTGCCATTGTGTTGACAGGAACAGTATGTCAAGACCAAAGACTTGACAATATTACAATTAATTAATAATATTTTGAACCTATTTTCGTATTTGATAATAGTTGTTTAATACATGTCTAGTTGAGCATTATTATTTTTCTAAAACTGTGGATACTTTCTTATTAGTGAATGCAATTTTGCTGTTAGGTTAGACTTTATATGTATAGAAGATTAGTTATTATGTATTTTTCTTTTTTATGGTAATCATCCTTGTATGTTTTTCTTATTCTTTAACAGATGAAATATAACGTATTTTGCTATGTTAAAAGTTTGTGTTTTGCATCGAATTCTACTTAACGAAAGCCACCGTATTTCCGTAAGCTCGCACAACGGAAAGCGAATACTGAAGTTTAAAGATGCTTGTAACTTGCATAACAAAGGTGCTGCTAATCTTAAGCCGTCCCTAAAAAGCTTTATAAATTCTGTTCACAACTGGAACACGATATAATGTTATTTAGTTTCGATATTTACTGTGAAGATATACCATTGGTTGTTCCTAGTATAAAGACAACTCCATAGAGATTCCTTGCCCCATTTCTTTGATATCTATTGTGTCCTTTGTTGGATACTAAAAGCCAGATTATTGTATAACAAAACATTGATTGATAGACAGTTATTAAAGCTATTGTATAGCATTATTATAATTTGGATAGTGTATTTTTATTAAAAATACATAAGTTAATTTAAGCAAAAGTATATGCAGTTACGATGTATTATTTATAATAAAGGTACGTAACTAATTATTATTTGCTGGTGTCAGTGGAATTTACAATTTATACACGTAGTGAAAACTCAGTTTTTAATTTATTTTAAACTTTGCATGTGGTATAATATTTCAAGGCCACAAGTACTTAGATTTTATTTGGCAGACACAAAACAATCGATACGTCAGTTATAAATATAGTATAAAAAGCTTTTAACACGATGGCCTTTAGAACCGAATGAAAAATGTTGTTATTACGTTTTCGGAACGCGCTGAGAGATCAGCGTAAGTAGGTCTCAGAAGTAGAAAATTATTTCAAGCAAAAATAAAGCAAATTCGAGTTGTTTATCCAATTACGTAGACAAAGAGAAATTTGATTTATGACCTAGATTACGAATTTTTTGAAACTGCTGCGAGGTTCTTTTGTTATAGACTATAAAAAAAAACTTGCAGGGCATACATATTTATGGTAAGAATCACAACAATGTGTCGAATAGTAAGCCCAATATGTCGTTCAGTAATCTATTTTTGTTCATAGCTGTCATAGTAACATGCATGCTTGTTACAAGCAGACCACAAAATATTATATATTACCTTATGCAAAATAGTCAGAAACTAGTTGAGTACGGATTCCCGCCGCCCTGCTTGATTACTTAAGACAATATATTGACTGATCGCGAAATGTGATGACGCATCAAAGCACCAGTAATTCGGATAATATGCCAGTCATTTGTAATTCTTATCATAAAATTCGACAAATATTCGATATTCCTTTTAAGTACATTTCAAAAAAAAGTTGTTGAAATTAACTCAATTTTTTATCAACTACATGCTTTTACCAATCAGTTTTAGTCGTCAAACGATACAGAAATATTTTTTTATAAAATGCTACTAAATTACTTATCTCAGGATGTTGGCCAATACAGGTAGATGTGAATTTTCAAAAACCCTTCATAACTGATGGGTACTATCTGACTTCCTTCCAATTTGCCTTCATGAATAATATTTTTCTATATTATCTTTATAATCACATTCTACCTTTTTAACAGTAAATTAAAAAATAAATGTGTATACTTTTATTTTCAATTATAAACAATTATTCTCTAAAGTTTAGAGCAAATTTTATATTTCATAGAAAGTGTATCCCTCTCAATACCTGAGTTCCCATGACCTTTTCACAAGAAACAGTAATCTGTCTAAGTTTCCATTCTAGGGTCATTCATTTGATCTAAAATTCATCATAATCGATTCAGCGGTTTAAGCATGAAAGCGTAACAAACAAAGAAACAAATACACTTTCATATTTATAATATTAGTAAGGTAATGTAGCCCAACCTACTAGTACAGTATTAAAAATAGTTAAACTCTAACTAAACATAAATAACTTAATTTTGGATAAAAGTAGTGGAAAAATTTAAATTTATACAGAATATACGTACTGGTAAGTTTCTTATTTCGGATCGTAATAAAAACTTGAAGTTTAATGGTAATTATATGTCAATACATTATCTTCTTTTAACCTACTGGAAAGGTTTTTGTATTTAATGTACTAATTAGTTCTAGACATGTACATATGAACGTTATACTTTTATAATAAGCAGTAGTTATAAAAGCAGAAGCTGTTTTACTCTTCTTCGATCACGACGTCACCGATATCGTTCTGAGATCGCACAAAAGCCTACTCCACGAAGAACAAGTTTGGTTATGAGACCAAAGATTTCGGACTACATTTAGATCTCACCTTCGCTTAAATTCACGTGTCTTACTGTACATTATATGTATTGACACGCGACGTGAAACTTCAAGGCCATTTTTCTATTTATCTGGCAAATGCAAAACAATCGTAATTTAGCACACATTAAATCAATAGAATACTTTTCTGCGATATTTCCAAAACTTTTAAATAATAGTACGTCACATCTATGGTACTGACTAAAAATAATACATGGTATAAATACCAGCGAGAGATGTACTAGGTGCTCTCTAGAACGTTCTATAAGATCTTGGCCTATCTAGAATAGCGTTAACGTAGTTCTAAAGTTGTGCTAGTAGACTACTATTCAATTTAGCTGGGTAAGAACGGAAATCACTTAGAAATATTATTAAGCGATGATAGTTAAATTGGTATCGTATACGGACACCGCATCTGATGAACGTGAGTTTGAAACAGCAATAATCCCGAACTTTCGGTGAAGGAATACATCGTCACGAAATCATAGCATGAGGGTAGTGTATTTTCTAATGCTTGCCAGGTTAGCTACTATTCTGAACTTGAGAATTTGTAGTCAAACACCTCTTCTGGTAGTTGCACTTGAGAAACAATCTTTCAAATAAACTTATGATGCCCACAATTTTATGTCAAATCATTATTTAATATCAGACGAGAACGTGGTCAAACGCAAAACCTACAAAGTAATTAAAAAAACTCACAGAAACCATTACACTCGTGTTTATTTATACACTTTCGTAAACTAAATATTATATCTGAAGACACTAAAAGTATTGACCTAAATACTCACCAATTCTTAATCACGCTTATTAAAATGGAAGCCAATGCATCCCTTGTGAACAGTACATTATGTCATATTAATTAATTAATCTGAGGTTAACAACTAAAAGTCTGTGACCCTGATTTCGAATAACTGTGTCGACTTCTCCTGATTCTACATAATAGTAACAACGTATTACCTAATAATAGTAACTAGCCCACTCGCACAAATATTTCGGATATTATCGTATTAAAAATACTAAACAGTTTCCGTTTTATTGATTTTTGAAATGTATTACAATTTAAAATAGCATTTAAATAATTTGGCACTGTTTTGCTAATAAAAGAGATTTCGAAGCCATGATAGCTCAGTTGGTATGTACGATGTACGATGTATGATGTACGAACGCCGCATCAAGGAACGTGGAAAATATAGGCTTTATGGCTTTATTTATGGAATTATGGACTTATGAATTTAGTAACTAAAGATACTAGAATAAAATAAAATAAAACGTAAAAAATACAGAAACGCACTAACATTAATATGCCATACGTTGTACCTGTTCTAATAATTGATTTCGATTCATTAGATCTCCAGTACTATCCAGCTAAAGGGGTAAAATACGAACGCAATTAAGGCATCAGGTAACTTTACATGTAGTTGCGTGTTTATTATAAAAATTGTATACCGTGGAGTAATTGAATATTCCACTTTTCAATACATGTACGTCCCGCAGCGTTTATATCTGTACATGACAGTGCACTGCGGATGATACGGATCTAGTTTTTTTATCAATTTAAATTTTTAGTTTTGTTTAAAGTAAAAAATATATGTAGAAAGTATTGTATAGGCGGCTTAGTGATTTGCTAGGTTACTTCGGTGCTATTGTTCACCTGTGCTTTGCTGTCCAATCCCACTCCAGGCACTTATTAGGGTGATACATTAATGTTTGTAATGGGTCTGGGTGTTTATGTCCCTTAATTGTACATAATAAAGTCTTTTGGGACACTGGACTTGATATTCAATTGGAGTTGAAGCTGATTCCAGACAGGAAGTGTTTAAAAAAATTACTTAGTTTATTACAAGATTCTTTATAATTTCTTTCTTATATATTCCTTATTATTAAATAAATAGATTTAAACCTGCGCGTGTAGATTATTTGAAGTGAAACGAATTCAGTAAATTAGTCTCCCTTCACACATATTTCTTTTTAATAGAGGTGGTTTTTATACCTTCCCCGAATGCAATAACTGGTACTCCAGTCAATTTATTGATTCCTGAAAACAGCATACCAAAGTTTGCTGCTGCCTATAAAACAAATAAACAGTTTTTAAGATATGTTTTTGTTTCAGGAGATTACTCACTCGACATAAGAGATGTCAGTTTGGAAGATGACGGCAAATACCAATGTCAAGTTAGCTCTGGTCTGAACGGTAAGCAAACTTTACATTAACATTAGCGTGAAGATTTGCACATAGATGGATATTAAAATGAGAGGACACTACCTTGCATTGCGTTTATCGGTGCTGATTGATATTTGAGCTGAATTGTGATGACTCGTCCTACACTTTACTTTTAGTGACTCTTCACTACGCTGTCCTCTTAACACATTCAGCTGGCTCCGGTTTATTATATTTATTGTTTATATTTGTACAATGTGTGCATCACCTTAAACTTGCACAATCTTTCTGTGATAGATGACAAGTGATTGACAAAAATACAAATTATATCTCAACAACGGGGGCGCATTTACATCATGATATTCTAGTTTGTTCAAACATAATCTAATTCATTAGGTTAAAAGGGTGTGTTCTATTCTATGTATTGCTTTTTAGTCTCACATAGTTGGTTGGTTGGTATGATACAATCCGTTTCAATGGATCCGATGGATGGTATTCTATACCGCTCTCCAGCCCTCGTCGGGGTGTGTTCGATACCCATACACCTATAATTTGACATAATATCGATAACCGTCAATACATTTCTGATCTCTCGGTCACCGCAATTGATTCTGCATTGTATTAACCTTAAAGTTTTTTTTATTTTGCCTTCAAATGAAATAAAAAATATTTTTTTAATTATCTTTACTCAATTTATGCCCTAAGAAGGCACTTATAAATATCAAAACTTCCACCGGTTCGGTAAGTAACGAGCAACCGAGAATCGGCAAGAAACTCAATCTATATATTTTGTTAGGTTTCATTCTTATATCTTTTTTTGGACTTTTTTTTACATAATAGTTTAATGTATGTATATACAGTAGCTATTAGCGGATGTACAGAGAGGGTGGTCAATTCCAGACATCACGATTACTCACATATTTATCCATCCTCTAATAACCTTGTGACATCGACACAGGTCTGACATAGTTCTTGATCTTACTGTTCACTAATTTAGTATTGTGCTTTGAGTCTTTATAGTAAAACATAAAACTATTACCTAAATAAACCGTTACTAGTATTTTGTTACGTTTGAGTTTAAAATAGGGATTGACCAGTTTGTCATGATTTCTAGTATTTCAATCATACCTTGCTCCAATAAAATAATTTATATTCAGCTCAGAGTATTAAATTATTTTATTAAATTTGAAAATTTGAAGCGATGATAGCTCAATGTTAGTGTGTACGACTTTGCGTCAAGGGACGTGAGTTCGAATCCAACCACTTACAATGAGCTTGAGCTTTCGGCGAAGAAAAACATCGTGAGGAAACCATCACATGGTGGTAGGGTTTTTCTGATACCCACCTGGCTAGCTATCACCCTCAAGTTGAAAACCTGCCGTCAAATACCAATAGGTGTATTCCGGCAATTGCACTTGAGAGCAAGTTCCTCCAAAGGTTTAGCGTGTCTACCAACTTGGCCGTATCGTCACATAAGATCAGGTGAGATTATGGCCATAAAACTAAGGCTTAAATATAATAAAAAAGGGGGATATTTAAGCAAATAACAATCGTCACAGAGTTGCTGAGTTAACTTTATCATTTCGCTAATCTAGGGATTTATTAATAACGTAAAGCGCTCTTCAGTGATTACGCTACAAAATCCAAAGGTTTTTTTTTACCCGAGTACTAGTTTCTAAGATTAGTGCGTTCAAAGTTGGTTTGCCGCTTTATAATATTAGTATCCAAGATTAATAATTTAATTTTTCTCAGGTGAACCAGCGATACGGTCGCGCTACGCTCAGCTCACCGTGCTTTTAGCCCCAGAACCACCCAGGATAATTCAAGGTGGCTTTATTGATGCTACGGAAAGCCAGCCAATAGATATAGAATGCGAGTCGGTTGGTGGAAAACCTGCTGCTGAGGTAAAGATATTTTAGAAATTTCTAAAACTACAAGCGATCCAATATTATGTTTTATTATCGAACTGATACGGCAGATGTTGTCTTCTCCTATTGAGTTATCAATTATATGACTAGTGCACCATCTTTAATTTTTTTTAAGTGGTTAATATAGGCTTACTTATCCCTTTCCGCGTAAGTTTCAAGAACCAGTAAAACACACTGTAAATCGCCATAGCGACACTGCTTTTCTCCTCAATTGTCAGAGATCAGAAACTACTTTTACATTGTTTCTAGTAGCTCAAAACTTTTTTGATTAAATAATCCATCTTATACTCCTCCATATCACTCCATATAATATTATAAATCAGAAAGTGAGTTTGTTTGTTACACTTTCATATCTAAACCGCTGAATCAATTATGATGAGTATGGTATAGAGATAGATGTTAGCCTGGAAACCGTGATAGGTAACTTTTTCTTGCGAAAAACAAATTGGAAGTTGGGTAAAAATAAAGATAAACTATATATGAAACATTTTATTCCATTAACCGTTTTGCTGACTCATCATCGTACAATCAAAACTACTGGAGCTAAAAGATTATTCGTAATGTAACCCTTAAGGTTATAAAGGGAGGTGGCAAATTTTATATGGATGAGAAAAAAAAAATTACTTGAAATGCACAGACACCTTATTAAATATAAAATTTAAAGATTGTTTAATAAAAATAAATAAAACATGTGTTTTGTTGTTTCTAAACCTTCATTCTCTAATTGTGTAAAATAGAAGATGAAAATTTTCATAGTTGCTTCCTTTGAGATCTTTATGGAGTTTCTGATTTCAAAATACTACTAGATAGGGCAGAACAATCTCTTCTTGGCCAGAAAATTTATCGAGCCTTTCCAGGCAAAACATCGTAAGCGACTAATTGTACTTTTTACATGACTATTTATGATAACTTTATAAAAATTATGATTTGAGATTTAGAATAAACGAATTGATCTATTCAAAATATTGGCTATTAACATACCGCATCTAATTTACAAATATATTTTATAGAAGGCAACGAAAAAAAATTTTTTTGGCATATACGATGTTTTTCCTGGAAATGCTCTCGATATAGATATCAAAAATTGCTGACATTCACGTGTCATATTGTACATTTCATATATTGACACGCGACGTCAAACTTCAAAGTATTTTTTTTATTTATTCGGCATATGCAAAACATTTATAATTCACATGAAATTAATAGAATACTTTCTTGCAATATTTCCAAACTTTTTGAATAATATAGTACGGCATTTTTACGGCACTGTCTAAAAATTTACACGTATTCGAAATGGAAGCGAGATCTCTCTAATACCGTCTTATAAAAGATCTTGGCGTGTTTAAAACTGCGTTAGCGTAATTCTAAAGTTGTACTAGCAGGCTACTACCAGTTATAGCTGGGCAGGAAATGAAGCATCTTGAAACATCTTAAGACGATGATAGCTCAATTGGTACCGTATACGAACTTCGAACGTTATATACGTCGTATATGAAACCCTGCAATAAGCCCGAGCTTTCAGTGATGGATACTTAAATATATACAAATTTCGGAGTCACATTTAGCAGTTTCACAAATACATACCATATATACTCTACTCTAGGACTACATTATTTTTACAATTTTATATGCTAACTATTTTGATTTACACGAGCTCATTCACTAAATGTTCACATATCTCCTTTACATACACGCAAAGAGCTTTAAGTTAAAACTGAATCCCAGAAAACCTTTGAACGATGCTTTTAATGCATTGTATATTTTTATTTATTTGTTTAATATTATTATAGTGTATGTAAACGTTCAACATCCTATTATGTAATTGTCTTCTACAACACAGTTAATACTAAGGCAGGAGGCAGAGTTTCCTAATATTTGTACCTGTAACATTTAGTTTTGAAATAAAATTATTACTATAATGACGTTAACTATTTTTGACTTAATTATTACTATAATATAATTTTATGTAGAGGTCAGTTTTCCATGTTCTATTTGTTTTAGATTACCTGGTTGGATGGAAATCAAGCGGTTATAAAGAAGAAAGCAAAAAACAAAGTAGAATTAATGCCCGACGGACAGAGATTTATAACAAGGTCAGTAGAGAATTAGGCGTCTCTATTTATTTTCTGTTACAGTTCTGAAACGATGATAGCTCAGTGGTAGTGTGTACAGACGCCGCGTCAAAGGACGTGAGTTCGAATGTACCTACAATGAACTTGAGCTCTCAGTGAAGGAAACCATAGCATAGTGGTAGTAGCATAGTGGCTTTTTCTTATGCCAGCCTGGCTATTTACTCCCCTCTAGTTAAAAATCTGTCGCCAAATACTAATATATATGTATATATATATATTAATGCGTGTTATAATTATGTTTTCCATTCCATGGCATTAACTATATGTAATCTATGTTATAAAGCGGAAATGTTTGTTTGTTGTATGCGATATTGTTATGTGTTGTATAAAAAAAAATTGTATTCGATAGAAGAATATTGATGAACGCACTCGGCTATTAAACATCGTTCTACAACTAATGGAAAAATACGTATAAAAAATATGATTAAATAGAGTTGCTTTTCTAGAAGCGATAATAGCTCAGTTGGCAGTGTGTACGCATGTCGCGACAACGGACGCGACTTCGATTCCCTGTAATGAGCTTGAGGTTTTGATGCAAGAAAACATCGTGATGAAACGTAGGACTTTTTCTAATGCCCGTCCGGCTAGCTACCACAGATAATGAAAAAATCTATACATCATTTATGTATATGTATATTATTGCATTGTCCACATATAAGTTCACCAAGTATTTTTCAAAATTATCTTACTATAGCAACTAAAAAATCTATCAATTTTTTTTCATAATATTTTATACCTGTGAAATCTGCTGAGATGCTTCTAGTTGAAGAATAAATTGTTTAATCTTATCCTGGTTACCACGTTACAGGCTCTGCCTGGTTTGAAAGCCATGCAATGTAACTCTTGTAAATGCAAATAAACAAAGAAATTAGTGACTAGGTATCGATGTTTTTAAAAACCTTTATAAATTAATACTATCGTACTTCGTGTGTTTGTTTGTTTGTTACGCTTTCACTACTAAACCGCTGAAACAATTATGACGAAATTTGGTATAGAGATAAATTGTACCCTGGAGACAGTAATAGGCTACTTTTTCTAGCGAATAATTTATTTATTGCGTAATCCGATATTAACGTGGGCGTAGCTGCCTGTAAAAGCTTGTTATATATAAACATTTAAAACCTATTCTGTATTCAATCTAAAAATATAAAGACTTTCGAAACGCTTTCACGTTTTCAGTGAAACAACTACTTGAAACTTTCGACAATCGTGAATCGTTGTGCGGACTTAAAATAAACCATACCGTTTATTCCCGATATTTATAAGGAATGATCTAATCAATACATTATAAAAGCTAAAACTGTAATAGTTTTCCATTTAATGTAATCTTTTAAATATCTACCTCTTCATAATTCTTATCTAACCAAGTTGGGGTCGGCACATCATGTTTTGTTCTTCCACTCTATCAGATTTCAACTCAAAATTCACACTTTTATACTCATATCATTCCTCACACAGTCCATCCATATCTTATTCGGGTTTTCTCTTCTCTTACATCTATCTTCATTATTCTTCTTATCATTCTTCTAGTTATATGCCTTTCTTGTCTTTTTATAACATCCTCTGCTAACCTATTAGTTTTAAAATTTCTCAGTTCCTGGTGCTATTTTCATGATTTCTTAAATATATTAATGCCTAATCTCATTCATTCCAGTTACTCTACATAGGCTAGTATTGAGCAAGAATAAACGTTGTCGTACAACAAGAAATAAAGGAAAGTTGTATAATATTTGTTTAAAAGTATTTCTTTCTTTTCTTGTGAAATTTGTGAAGTTAATTTGAAATTTAATTAATAGAGAACTTGTAGAACTTAGTCAAAAATTTGGTTTTTAACTTACATAAATGAAATATGAAAAGCTAAAATATTTACTTATTGCAAACAAATATTTTAGCATTAACGTATATTTTGTCAGTCTATTTTTTTATTTCTAGTTAATATGTTTTACTACAGTCCTGACTACGTGAATGTAAAATTTCATGATGATCGGTTGAAAAGAAAAGAGAGAAAATGCAATAAACAAACAAACATTCACATTTATAATGTAACGGTATAATAAAGAAAAAAATACCACAGTAGTAAATATAATACATATTTTTACATGGTTTATAGGTTCAGCGTTATGGTTACAATTTTACCTGATTTTAAGTGACGATGTGGCCCATGATTGTGGACACGCTAAGCCTAGTGGAGGGGCTGGCTCTCAAGTACAAATACCAGAAAAGACATATAGATATTAAGCCACAGATTTTCAAACTGAGGATGGTAGCTAACCAGGTGGACATAAGAAAAAGCCATAGTACTATGTACTGTTTCATAAGAATGTTGCAATGAGCTTAACAGAAAGCTGAAGCTCATTGCAGGGATTCGAATTCAAAGTCCATTGACGCAACATTCATAAACACTACACACGAATCATCAGCACTTCAAAATATGGACCGTTTATTTTGAAAGTGGTGTAAGTCCATTTTCTTTTGTTTTGAGAAAATTAAAGGTTACTATATTTGTTGATAATACAATTTCATTTACCGACCGATTTTAAGTTGTACAAAACATGGGATTTTTTTGAGAAATTGAACACGGACTAGTTATATATAAAAAAATTACATTAAATTAAGCTTGAATTACGTGATAGCTCATTTTTCTCAAAAATGAACCTACACCACTTTCAAAATAAACGGTCCATATAACGATTCGTTTAACATAACTGAAAAAATAACTATAGTAAATAAAATCTATTTCATCCGAAATCCCGTGCGTATGAAACCGCAGTTGTAAGTTAGTTTATACCATTATACCGTGTTTAATGTACAGGTCAGTGTTGCGGCTGACTCCAGACAAGGCATACCATAACCAGACAATAACGTGTCAAGCACAGAACACCGCAGACAGAGCGCACCGCATGGCCACGGTGCACATCGAGGTTAGTTATATCTAGGGTCACGTCGCATTGTGGCGTGTTATGCGGAAACCACAGGCGGTAATAAATAACTTGAACTAATCATAGAAGATGGATGCTGACGCTTATGAAATGCCACTTGTCTGATATTCCCTTAAATCATCCTTTATTCTGTATCATTTAAATCAATTGAACATTGTTTAAATGAATCTTAATAAATAATTTTAAAAAAATACAAGCGCTTTAATGAGCTGAACTATATATTTAAAAAGGATCAAATTGGCAAAGTGCCTTAATCATATTTATGATGTCATAGTTGTGGATGGATGTTTCCTATTATCCGAGTGATATGACAAACGTATTAGAATTAGTGTCCACCGTATTGGAACCTATCGTTACTTAACGTCAGGTGAGATTGAGTCCATAAAAAAGAACTATAAAAAATATACAAATTTTCAATTTAATCAACTTACTATAATTTGGTGGTAATAATTCAAAAAGATTTTTTTCAAGTGATTCTAACTTAAATATGCTAAAAATACTCACGTTGAATTTTTGGAGTTGGTACTTATCAAGTTGGCGATTCAATCATTCGAACGATAATTAAGAGGAAAAGAGATATATAGTGTATACCTAAATCACAATTTAGACTATCCGAGTCACCCTTTTGGGTTTTAATAAATATACTTTTATCATATGTTAGGTGCTGTATGCAGAATTATGTTTCACTTTTATTTTAATTTATTCTATTACTTTTAATAAAGTAACAACAAAGGTTGGTAATAATTTGATAATTATATATTGTATCAGGTGAAATACTTGCCGAAAGTAAATGTGAGTGTGAAATCTGGAGCCACGAATGGAAATATTCCCGAAGGTGCCGAAGCTAGGATACGATGTGACGTCGATTCCAATCCCGCGCCGCAAGCTTACAGATGGTATCTGAACAATAATCCTGTTATCGGAGACTATACTGATGAAATGGTAAGCGATACAAAAAAGTAGCTTTAATAAACCTTTCATAATTTGCTTTTTCTTTTAATGGAATCTTTGTTAGTGTATGAATAGGTAACCTTTCATATTTTAAGGTCACAGTCGACTTAAAATCCCTAGTTTTGAACATAGAAAAGATATAGTGAAATCAGAATAAATGTAGAGTATTTTTAATGTCTACCTAGCTCCATTTGATAGCACTTGTAGGTTATTCCGGTAAATATCAGGCAGTTCTTTCCCTAAACTTAGGGTAGATTGATCGAACGATAGATCTTGGATTACATCGTTCCTTAACATGAAGTTATATTGTAGCCTAAGGCTAAATCTAAATAGAATGAAAATAATAATGATAAAGAATCGACATAATGATAGTAAGCATAAAGGGAATAATTACCGTATGAATAGGGTTCGTACAGATCTGAGTCAAACATCCACTTAAAGTAGTAGTTTGCATGAATTATATATGGCATGTCCAATAAATACTATTCTGAATCTTCAACCATAGAAATCACTACACAATCAGTGTTGTAGTTAAATGTTTTCAAGATCATCTAGCATTTTCGAGTATATACATATAGGAGGTCTGAATTAAATATACTTTTTTACTAATATAACTTCTTTTGTATGAATGAAAATGAAATAATAGATTACGTTTGGAAATCTCATCCTACATACATGTTTTAAAACATAAAGATATGAGTTTGTGCCTTTCTCTGTTTAAGAAGCTGCAAACTTTCATCCAATTTCCATTAAAGTTTATTGTGCTTACGGATAAAATACAAAGGCTGGATATAATATATGCCCTTTACGTTCTAAAAATCCAAAATTATGGAAATTAAAAGCAAACAGGAATAAATATTAAAAACAGGGAAATTGTAATAAACTCAAACAACCGAAGTTAATTGTACCTTATGACTACTGCAAGGCAACAAGCTGAATTTTTCATCAGAGCGCACTTTATATGTTATGCATGAGTGAGTCTCGCTGTGTGGAGAGCCGGGATAGCTACATCATTTTGTGCTTTTGCTAAATTAAAATGATTATTAACGTTAATTAATATAACGTTATGCCCACCTCTAATGGAACCTTCGTTATTTTGTGCAGTGCGTTTTAGTCACTAATTGTGTTTCTGACAATTTAGTTAACACGTTGAATTTCAGATGTAATGTATATTTTGAAAGTATTTATAATTAAAAAGCCCCTTTGAGTAATTTTTATAATTTTATTCTACGTTTTTGGTTTGTTTTGGTTTTATCAACATGCCTATTGAAAAATGTTATTAAGATTGTTTTAAATACAAAAGATCCTTTTAAACACTGAAATGTTTGACGAATTTTTGGTACAGAAATAGGTTGCCCATTGGAGAAGTATGTTGGTTACTATTGTAGCAAAAAAAAAATTAAAGTAGAAATTGATTGGGGAGATGATTTTTTTTATAAATGAAAAAAATAAAACATAATTTATCGAATAACGGGCATGAAGAAAACAATTCCCCTTATATTGTATGTAATGTAATATAATGTATGTAAAAACCAACTCTTAAGGTGGTACAATAGAAAGTGATTTGGATTATTCAAATTAATATTAATATGATTGCGGGCACTGCTAGTATTTTTTGGCCATAATTTCACCTGATCTTTTGTGATGATACGGCCCAAGTAGGTAGATATGCTAAACTAACTATATAATAACTTTGGTCTAATACGATGGAGTATAGATTCAATTTTTCTTTTTTAAGATACAGATAGGTTTTAGTTCAGCTAAGTTTATTTTAGTTTAGTTTAGTTTAGTTAGTTCTTTTATTACCTTAAAGTAGAAAAAGTTGATTTTACTGGAGCTGTAACACTTATTACACTTGCAGATAATCTTTAACGTAACGCGACAACACAGTAAAGCTGAAGTGAAGTGTGAAGTGACTAACACCGTCGGCACAAGCGAAGGGAAAATCACTCTGGATGTCACATGTAAGCCTACAGTAAAATCTTGTATATTCTCCAAACTAAGTAAAACCTACGATCATCTGAATGTAGCTGTAACAAAGAATGTCATAAGCGTGTGAATTACTAAGGCAAATCGAATTTGTCTCTGACCAGATTTCGTTTGCGATTGCCGAAAAAATTGTTCGTTTGCTAGCCGCAATGGTCATTGGATAAGTACCTCCTAATTTGCGATTAAGCTATTCTAGCCTTACTAATCTCAGAAAAAAGAAATTCCATTGATATTAAGCAAGTGTCATATTTAGATGCTGTGTCATGAGAGGAGTAAGCAACGTTTGTGTTAACACTGGAAGGTTACGTACTCGTAGATCGTGACGTCAATGGATTCGTATAGTCCCAATGCTTTTAAATTTAACGTGCGGCGCTAGATAAATAAATACATATGTGACTAAAAACAACTTAGAGAATCCTCTAAAATATATGAATTCTGTTAAAAGGGTAGTATGAGCCGTTGTTATTGTCTTTAATAGTGATATTCATACATTAGTTCAAAAATCAGGATTTAGCGCTTCTTTATACACATGATAAAGGTCTTTACTGTTGCGGTAAAAGTCGATGAGTAAATAAAGATAATTTAGCAAATAATAGTAAAACTTTTAATTAAAAAGCAGTCTATTTCGATTGCTATTAATACTTTTTTCAACGTTAGGTAATAAAATGCTATTTAACATAGTGTTTTGTAACTCTGGTGGCGATAAAGTATAGTTTTGTGTTAGTAAGCGGCCCTTAACAAATAAATTAATGTTTAAGCAAAGAATTTGAATTAATATCAACTATTCTCAGAATCTCTTTACGAATAAACTTTAGTTATAATATAAAAAAAGTGTGTGCTAGTCATATACGGTAGAAGCGTAACTTCCAAAAAGTCCCTGTTTAAAGCTACTTATTGAAAAGTATTGAAAATACATATGAACAATGAGCTACTTATTGAAAAGTATTGAAAATACATATGAACAATGAGCTACTTATTGAAAAGTATTGAAAATACATATGAACAATGCTTAGTAGACGATAGTGGGGACGCTATGAAGCATCGCACAAAGAGGAGACTAAAAACGTGTAATGTGTTCTATCTCACTCTCGCCGGATGAATCCTACATATTTACGTGTTTGTGTCTCTATGGACTCGCGTTTTCGTTTCATCGAGCTTAAAATCACGATTTTAAAGAAGTTTCACTTCAAAATAAAATAACAATAAATTGAATTTCAATAACAGTGTTATATTAATAAATTAATGTTATTACGGTATCCATTGAAGCAAAAGCAAAAAAGCGACATAACTATATATGTATATACTAAACAGATATGGAACTCCAGTACTGTTTCCTGAACAATAATTATAGTTTTTTTTTTATAGTTAAGGTTTAGCGTTATGGCCATAATCTCATCTGATCTTAAGTGATGATACGGCCCAAGTTGGTAGACACGCTAAACCTGTGGAGAAACCGGCTCTCTAGTGCAGCTGCCGGGACACACATATTGGTATTTGGCGGTAGACTTTCAACTTGAGGGTGGTTACTAGCCAGGCGGGCTTTAGAAAAAGTCCTACCACCTTACAAGGATAGTAGATCTGTAGAAACAATTAGGAGTTCGTTTTTGTTAATCAGTTTGTGTCGTTTATTATTATGGTAATATTAATTTATACTAACCTGATATTAGACAAACATCGACTGTTTGTCGAAAGAATGGAGTACCTGAAAGTCAAGCTAAATAATAATATTGATGTTTTTAAAGAAACAAAAGTTGAATTGAGCATAAAGATTTTTAGATGATAAAGTTTAAAGACACTTGTTTAAAAGATACCCGGTGAAATATAATAGTAAGTAAACAATTAGTTTCCATAACTTTTCCAATATTACTAAGCTTAAGGGAATTGATGCTTTATCACTATGAGTTCATCTTTAAACGATTGAGATCAAACAGATGAATAAGACTTCCAAGAATTTGAAAATTAAACAATATATCTTAAATAATTGTATCCTAAATGCTATAAACAGTGTACAGTGGATTTTGAGATACCATCATGGCATAGTTTATTAGTTTTTTTATTAGATCATCTCTCGGATATAATACCATTATTTTACTTAAAACAATTCTATTATACCTCTTCAAAAGAAATTTTGTTTTATAATTTATTATGTTTGTAAATTGTTTCAATGCGAAATCAAAGATCTAACAGATCCCGCACAAAACAGATATTCGTCATATTTTAACAGTAGAATCTAGAAAACAAAATAGTGTATACTTCAAACTAAACGACAGAAGTACAAACATCATTAAGGTAAAGTTGATAATAGGTAAATACAACTATAACAAATTGAATAAAAGCTATTGCTACGATACATACTGTCTATGTCGATACTGAATGCGACTGATGAGTCATGCTGTCTCATGTGACATTCGCTGACCAAGTATAGCAATGATATGTTATCTAGATCTCTCCCTCGGCTATAGCTGAATTTAACCCAATGAGCGTCACATACTTGTGCGTTTCAACTTAATTTCATTCAATATCCAAAAAATAAGTTGCTCAGAGCATCTATTCAATTCTTCCCTTCAAAAAAGCTTCGAATTCGTAACGTAACAAAATAATGAACTAACAAAAGATTTTGTTTCATTTATTTAGTTCGAGATCTTAAGAATACATATGACGAGCGTTAAACTGGTTTAATTATTTTGCGGTTTACAGCTCCCAGGTGGCAGAATTATTTCCTACTCACTTGACACTTATCGTTATATTTTAGAGAGTTCAAACAATATTTTTATAAATTATAGTTTATATCTTATTCTGATGCATAATGTACATTATTCTAAAACTTCATTAAAATCCATTAAGTACTTTTTTCGTTAAAGAGTAACAATCATCCATACTTACAAGCTTTTGTATTTACAATATTATTAAGGATTATATTTCATTATACAGATCCTCCATCGTTCAGAACTAGGCCGCAGAATGTGGAAGCAGAGCTGGGTTCTACTGTTACCTTAAGTTGTGATGTAGATGGTCAACCGCAGCCAGAATATCGTTGGTTGTTGACTGAACCCGGACGTATCGGGGTAAGTGGCTACCATGTTGACATATTCCTCTTCTAAGGCATTTTATTTAATAGTTTAGACAACATAAGTAGGTACTTATGTTGATACGCAACTAAAACGTTTAAATGCCTTGAATAACACTCGAGAACGAGTAAAGATGCAAAAATGTGTTACCTTAATCTTTTGCGTTGATGTATTGGTTTCCATTTAAATTAAGCTAAAGTTTGTGGTTAGCATCCAAAAAGGGAATAGAATGAAGATAATTTTGTGAGAGCGTACAATATCTTCCAGCAGGTCAAAGGAAAGGCTCCCAACTTGAGGTTACATGTTAGTCGAGAGACAGCCGGACGTTATATCTGTAAAGCGACTGTAAATGGGTATCCAGAGATCGAAGCTGGAGCAACCGTTTTTATTAAAGGTGAGATTTTGATATTTCAAATTTACGTAATATCATTTGCAACAGTACAGTTTGATATATATTAGTGCTAAGTATTATTTCTTCTGACATTGGAACAATATGTGATGTTGGTTAACGTTGTATCTTATATTACTTTTTTGCTTTCGTATTATATTGACAGTTAAAATTAGTATCGGTATATATTAGTATGTGTAAATGTAGCATTTAAGCTCTTCATTGTAACGCCCAAGTTATTGAATTATCGAAAAAGTATTCTACTTTAATATATTTACAACGAATAAATGGATAAAAATAACAGTTGTTTTTAAATCAGAAAATAAACTTATTGATTTTACAGGTGCACCAAAAATCCTGTCGAATAGAACTCAGTTTGGGTCTGAAGGTGAAAGTGTTAGTATAGAGTGCGCCTCATTTAGTGTGCCAAAACCAGATGATATAAGATGGTTCTTTGATGGAAAAGAGATTAGTGCTATACATGATCCGGTGAGTAAAAATAAATCAGATTATTAAAATAAATTGAAAGACTAAAGATAAAAGGTATTCGAGTCTATAATAACAGAATTGAAGTTAATATTATACGACCCATAACTGTAACTAGATTGAAAATCATTAATCGTTCGAGGATTATTTTTTCTTGCTTTGTATTCAGACATATTTTAAAATTACATTTAGACATTTAAATATTGGATATATTGTGATAGTCTTAATTTTAACTTAATATTATGCATGCGAAAGTGAGTTTGTTTGTTTGTTACGCTTTTAGTTTGTCATGAAGACGATTAAATTCAATTTAGGTAGAGGGTGTTATCCTAAAGGGTAATGGAATGAAAATTAAAATGAGATAAATACATATATTCCCTAAGGTTTCTTTACATAGATCTATAAAAATTACGTGTATAAATAAACCTGCTAAGTTGGTTACTATTAAATCTCTTCGGGCAAGGCGCTCGTCTGGAACAGGGTATTTGCTCTACTGGTGGGCATAATCAAAAGGAGCCTTCGTCTATTGATTCCCACATTTTACGATACTATGGTGTGTAGTAGCGTCCTGGACATTCGTCCAAATTTCGAACAAATTGGTTTAAAGTCAATTCAAAGTCAATTGAATCGATTATGATGAATTATGTTATAGACATAGGATGGACTCTGAAAACGGTTATATGCTACTTTTTCTCCCGAAAAACTCATAGTAGTAGTGCAAGCGACGGGCTAAATTTTGTGTAACATTATTTATTTCAATTACAAATTACTTTGAACTCTCCAAATTATTGTGTATAATTAATCATTTGTATAGATCGACAATCAAAATTGTTTCATAAAACCTACATAACACGAGCGAAGCCGCAGGGATACGCTAGTCAAATTATAAATAAAAATATACAGCAATGTGAAATTTATAGGACTACGCGACACTAGAAGAAACATTATCTGATGGCATTGTGAAATCTAATTTGGTAATCCGAGCGAGTCAATCAAAACACTATGGATTATACAACTGCAGCGTTACGAATGAATATGGAAATGCTAATGTCGGGATTATGTTGAAACCAACGAGTAAGTTCAAATATGGAGATTAAATTAATACAGCCTTTTCCAAAAATAGTCTGGATAATTCAAAAGTGCACACTTTATAACGTAATTATAAGCGAAACACTTAAATTTAAGCATTCATATTAAATAGGAAATAATCCGATGTTATTCTAGAACTATTAAAAAAGAAATAGTCCCAATACATTATGTTTTTGAGCGTAATCGTCACACATCCATACACACAGATATCCGGACGTCCACGAAACATGTTTTCAATAAGTTATTTTTAATATACAATGAAATAAGTGAATTAATAAATTATTTAGTGTGATAGTGAAAGTATTTTAATAATAAAGAAAATATAGATAATAAAACATTGCCATAAAAATATAAAGGATTTAAAATAATGATAATTAAAGTCTCGAAAATTGCTCGACTTTGGAATGTTGAGAATAATGCACAATTTCAAAGGCTTGTCGTTATGAAGCGTGTAAAATACATAATATTATATTTATATATTATGTCGCTTTAATTCGCAGAGACCCTACCACTGTTCATAATATTGATAGGCGTGACTTCCGGCATCATTATCTTCTCGGGCTTTATCATTCTCCTGGTCGTCTGCCACAGAAGACGAAGGAAGAAGAGCCAGCAGATGAATGAAAAGCCTGACGTGACTGTCACGACTGGAGATATGTACAAAGAAAGTGATAGGAGTTCAAACATAAGTGATTTGAAGTTACAGTTACCGCAAAGTGACGGGAGTTATGAATTGGTAAGTTTTGGTGATAATATTTTTGATATTGAAGCGATGAGAGCTCAGTGGTAGCGTGTACGGACACCGCGTTAAAGGACGTGACTTCGAATCCACCTGCAATGGTTTTGAGCTTTCGGTGAAGGAAAACATCGTGAGGAAACCATAGCAAGGTGGTAGTGCTTTTTCTATTACTCGCCTGTTTAACTGCCATTCTCAAATTCAAAATCTGTAACCAAATACCAATAGGTGTGTTCCGGCAAGTAGTACTTGAGAGCCTGCCCCACCACAGGTTTAGCATGCCCACTAACTGAGGCCGTATCGTCAGTTAAGAATCTTGAGATTATGGCCATAATGCTTATCCTATAAACTATAAAAAAATGCTAAGAACAAAATTATTTACTAGACTTAAAGTGGTATTATCGAAGAAAGTTAATCTTAGTGAGAATTGAAAAGACAACAACGTAAATAGCCATAGCTAACATTAATTTTGCAAGTTTTGAAATAACATTAAATATTCTGCTGGTTAAAACATCTACTAGTTGTGTCATTAGTGATATTCAAAACCGTTGAGTACAGCAAATATGTTTGTGACAACTATCAATATTCATATTACAGTTTTTTACGCCTTGTCTATTAGAACATTTAGGTTGCGTAATATTAGTTTCAGTTTTGTTTAAAGTATTATGTATTCTGTTATTGGTTTCTTTTAGGACTGTGTTTATATTTGAAAGTATAAACACTTCTACTTACGCATTATATGCTGGGATGAGCTCTGTTGATATCTCTGAGAATGTATCTATACAAATGTTGCATGCGTTATGAAAATAAATTCTTGCGTAGTTTCAAATATATATTTTTTGGATAATAGGAATATACGAACTCCGAACGATCGGACGCTAAAGTCGCCGCCGGTCTACCGTTAGCAGGGCCAGTACCATTACCGAACATGAGGCTTGAGGACTTCAGTTACAATAACGATTACTCAGATCCTGCGTACAACGATATTTATTATAAGGTAAATATCTTTATAGAGTAAGATATGCCCATCTAAGTTGCCCATATTAGAGCTAAGTTCTTTGTTGGCTGGATACTGAATTTATACTGGATAGTCCAGAAAGGAGACGCCATGAATTGTAACGGGATGCTTCTAAGTACACTCACCTAAATACATATTTGTAGTGCAACTCACAACAGCTTAACTAACTCTTAATTGATTTTGTTACATTACTACCCTGAATTTGAAAATCTGCCGCAAAATACCATTAGGTGTGTTCCGGCAGTTACACTTGAAAGCCGGTCCCTCCTAAATAAAAGCCGGCAATGCACCTGTGATTCCCCTGGTGTTATGGGTGTATATATGCGGCGGTAATCACTTATCATCAGGTGAGACGCTTACGCGTTTGCCCGCTATTACATAAGAAAACAAAAACTATTAAATTTTAACTGGTAACTATGAGAGTGATCAGGTTCTTGAATTGCCAGTATAAGAATAGCAAATTTCGAAATGTTTAAAAAAGAAAATATAAATTGTAACTGGAAGATGTGCTTGGATTAATTTTAAAATTTTGTATCTGAGCAGGCTCCCTCTGGCTTCGTGTATGACTATCCGCATGGTTATGCACCACCACCGCATCTTCGAGTGCAATCACCCACGCTGGAAGCCCCGCCTTCAAACAGGTAACCGCTCACTTAGTTAAGTCCAAAATCGTTTTAATAGCCCCATGAAACTGTATATACTAGAATAATATCCAGTTTTAAACGAGATCTGAATGTTAATGGTAATAAATAAACATTGGAACATTAAGAAATTTGAATTCAAAGATAAGAAGCGTCATATTCATCTTTCTCATCTTCTTATTATCATTCGTCATGTTTTTTGAACATATTTAAGTGTACGTTTGAGATTACGATATGTATGAATTATTTCAATTATTTATGAGAAAAATTATAACCAAAGGACCTATACTGGCATACCTGAGCTTGCCACAACCTTATATATTTCTTGAAAGCGGTGACTAGATTTGCTAATTTTGAAATTAAGATTTGCGTGAGATAAATCATTGAAACCAGGCCGACCGGGAATTCAATACACGAGACGTAGCAAAAGTTTTGTTAGGAATATAGGTAGATACAAAATTTGTGAAATGAATATGTGAATTTATGAGTTGCGTAATATAATCAACTAGAATATATCAAATAGAATATTTTTTAATTTCGAAATATAATTACATACCGTTCTATTTTGAAGAATTTATCTTATCTATACTAATATTATAACGAGGAATATTTTTTTTTGTAACAACTATACTCAAGAACTACTGTACCGATTCCACAATTTTTTTCACTATTAGAATGGTATATTAGCCCTGACTAACATAGGCGATATACAATTTTTTATGAATATGATTAAATAAAATTTTATTTCCATGCGAACCGAGTCGCGGACACAGCTAGTCTTCTATGTAATTATTCAAATGTGTCGTTTGTCGCAAAACAGTTGGTAACATTGGTTGTAATATTATATATCTATTTATTAACCCTTTATGACAGATCTCTACAAGGATCATTGACGCGAAGCATCGACACAGCATCAACGCTCCCGTTGAGTGCGGGCAATGAATCTCAAAACAATTCATTACAACGAACGACCAAGTCACCGGATGAAACTGACGCTATCAATAACTTGGGTCTACCTATTAATAATGATGGTAAGTTCATAATAAATGTATATATATATATATATATATATAAATGAATCTCTATTTCCCTTGGTGATCGCATCACGCGTGAACGGCTAGAATAATTTCGTTAATTCTTTTTTATTCTGTTAATTATTCTTAAGTGACGGTTCTTATGGAAGAAAAAAATGAGGAAGTTGAGCGGGACATTAGAAAAATTTAAAAACTTAACGTCAATATTAATTTTACATAACTCTCAGTTGTCATAGAGCTTTAAATAAACTTAAAATTAAAAAAATAAACACTATGCTTTTCACTCACATTTTTTAAAATTAAATAAAACAATTCGAATTCAACATTCATAGTTAAGACAGGACAACATCTGACAGGTCAGCTAGACTATAGATTTTTATAGGAATACGCAGAATAATATCAAATGTTTCTTCTAAAGGCCCAGCTACACCAATATACGCGCAGCCTATACCGAAGAATCAGCCCGGTGTCGATCTAAGATATGCAGCCACTTACGGCAATCCATACTTAAGGAACAGTTCCCTAGGTTTGTATACTTCCCTTAAATCTTTTACAACTTTTTATTATAAAGAAAAGCCTTTTCCTGTTCCGCTACCTGAGTTGAATGAAGCCTTTACATTATATCGATAATGAAGCACTAGAGAATCCATTTTGCGGTAGATTTTTGATTAACTCTCTTCCTAGTGGCTTTGATAAAGCCGCAATAGTCCACTCTGGAAGTGTAGAATTGGTTTCTTCAAGAAAGTTAATCTTTTATCGTACTGTATCTGATTTTCTATTCCTTCTATGGTTTTATTCTGGATTTAAATTTTGTTTCTATTTGAAATCTTTACTTTAATACCTTATTATTAACAATTATATTGATTTTTAATGATAAATAAATAATTAACTTGATATCAATAAAGTATCCAGTATTTATCATGGTGACTTTTGCAAAATATATGTACAAATTTATTTTAATTTTTCATTTCATATGTTCGTAAAGTATTGTTAAATTTTGAAATATTCTATTTAGTTTTCATAATTTTTTCTATGCATTATAGGTTTAGCGTTATGATTCTTATATCAGGTGAGATTGTGACTATGGCCAATGTTAAGTGACGATGTGCCTAAGATGGAGAACACGTTAAGCCTAGTGGAAAGACTGGCTTTTTAATGCAACTACCCGAATACAACTTTATGTATTTGGAGACAAATTTTCAATTTGTTATTGTAGATAGCCACGACCATGCTATGGTTTCATCACGATGTTTTCCTTCACCAAAAGTCTAAGCTCATTGCAGGAATTGAACTCACGTCCATTGACACGGGGTCCACAAGCAGTACCAACTGAACTCACTTTAAAATAAATATAACTTAGTTTTCGATACAGACAGTCCTATGGCAAATTTTGTAGGAAATATTTTTTTATTTTTCCAATCGCACAAACAACAAAATTAATATTCGAATTCTTTTAATAATTTGTACAATAGGTTATGGGACGGGTCAAGTACACACAGCTAAGCCAGCGGCGACACCCGCACCACCTCCCTACTCTGCGGTTAGAAATTCGGTCGTTATGCCGACAGGTAATATCAATTTTTAAACACTTTTTATGATTAATTCATAATGAAATTGCAAGCTATTTTGATGGAAGTTCGGCAAAGTGACAGCACTGCACCTTATGTTAAATATAGTCCAAAAAAGAAGCGACCATTGAAAGGACGAAAATTCATCGCCAGTCGTCAGAATTCGCAATTAAGTATAGAAACAGATTGCGTGTGTATCTGTCCTGTGCTTGTGAACACGGCAGAAATAAACGTCACTATTGGCTCATTTCCTTTGGTAGTTATATCAGTTGTTATACCGAGTACAAGCTATCAACTAATAAAAGTAATGTGTAGACAGCCTAACAACGAATGAAATTCATCGGTTGGTGTAAGGCAAGCGCGGTGTGGATACTCGGTTTACTCTATTACTCGTCCATAAAGTCTACTGAGTCCCACCTTTTCAAAATAAATGCGCGGTGAAGTATATTTACCAAACTGCAAGCGGGCCCTATCGAGAAAATGGTTATTGCATAAGGTTCCTATGACATGCGTGCAAAAAATCTCCCGCAACCGGAATGCTTGCTGTGAGGACTAATGAAAATGAGCCCTTTATAATTTGCGCTACCTTAGTCGCCTCCAGCCGACTTTACGGCACAAAAATGGTTGCGAATCAGAATTTTAAGGATTTCCTATAAGAAATACTATACAGTATATTCAAAGTTTTTTATATCCTTATCAACTGTGACCGATGCCGATGTGGCGATTGACTCCCTGGTCGGTCACCTCCAGAATGCCATCAGGGAAACCTCAAAAGAGGTAAGGTCGGCAAACGATCGCCGCTTCATACTCCCTGATGACATTCGAAGACTGATCACGGAGAAAAACGCCGCGACTCGCACTCACGATTCTTATCCGACGGAGGAAAATCGCGTAACCTACGCTACGTAACCTACAAAGATCAGTTAAATCCCGTATCTCTGAACTACGCGGTCAAAGATGGCACAGCCTCTTAGAGGAAATCAAACCGTCTCATCTCGCCTTTTGGGACCTCGTTCGTAAACAGAAGAGCAGCTGTTCGTCTGCGATGCCCCCGTTAGATAGAGGCCCTGGCAATCCACCCGCCTTCGAAAGTATAGACAAGGCAGAGTATCTCGCTGCTACTCTCGAACAACAGTGTTCTCCCAATCCCTATGATAACCATACCATTGATCCCGAACACGTCGGGAGGGTCGATCGAACAATTCAATCAATAAGAGAGACCCTCCCAATCGAAAACTTAGAGCCGGTTACAACTGACGAAGTCCTCGCTATCATAAAAGCCCTTAAGCCAAGGAAAGCCCCCGGGCCCGACGGAATCAGGAACGAAGCCCTCAAACTTCTTCCTGATAAACTCATAGCCCTTCTGGTCTGCATCTTCAATGCGGCCATAACTCACTGCCATTTTCCAGCCGCTTGGAAAAAGGCAACGGTAATAGGTATCCTTAAGCCCGGGAAAAGGGCAGCCCATCCTGAAAGCTACCGCCCAATAAGCCTCCTCAATACTATAGGTAAAATATACGAGCGGCTTTTGTTGAACCGACTACAAGCCTTTGTCTCAGACAAATGTCTCTTACCATACGAGCAATTCGGCTTCCGACCGAAGCACTCGTGTACCCACCAAGTGCTCCGCCTCACGGAGCATATTCTCTCCAATTTCACGGAGCTACGCCGTTCCAGGCGCACGCTTGCTGTATTTTTCGACATATCCAAAGCCTTCGAGAAGGTCTGGCACGAAGGCCTCATTTATAAACTCAACCTCTTTCAAGTTCCGGACAGACTAGTCCGCATAATTCTTGCTTATTTATCGGACCGCTCCTTCTGCTACTGATAATGAAACTAAATATCTTGGTGTAGTTTTAGATAGGCGCCTAACCTTCAACAAACATATAGATTACGTTCAGAAAAAAGCCTCCATGGCTATGGTTCTGCTACGCAATCTCACCTCCTCGAAGAACAAAATGGCACTCAGACATAAGTTCACAATATACAAAGTATGCATCCGTCCCATACTTACTTACAGTTGTCCCGTATTCGCTCACGCTTCACGCACCACCCTTCGCAAACTACAAGTATTGCAAAACAGATTCATGCGCATAGCCGTCCAAGCCCCGTTTTACGTCCGTAATGTAGATCTCCATAGAGACATGGACCTTCCGTCCATGTATGCATATATTAAAGACATTACAAAGAAATTTTTTGCAAATGCCGAACTTCATCCTAACCCCAAAATAGTACACGCAGTTAGCTACACTTCCAATCCGCATGCCAAAGGCTTTGCTCGCCGGCCACGTAACTGCTTCTCCGACGCCGTCAATAAAATAACGAGATTAAACGCGCTTCTCCCTGCCGTCTCCACCAATCGCACGTGTCCGCGCACACGTTCGCGTAACCGCCGTCCTCGCCGCCGAGGCCGAGCGGCTAATTTCGCTCCCGCACACCCGCCGCGGCCTCCTTCCGCAGACGCCTGAGCCTAGGTTCGATCCTCCGGACAGGAGCCCTCGAGTGACTCTGCTCGCGCGATACAGTGACACTCTACATCACTGAGATTACATCATCACACCGCATACCATTCGTGCACACTCACACGTTAAGTACACGGTTCTGTAAGGGACTACCCTCGCTTAGTATCACTAATTTAGTAATAAAGAACCTGTTGGTTAGTCAGGATCATGAATCTTTTTCATTTACCGGCAGCAACCCTAGCCGAGGTTCGGCCGTCCTGGCACCCTTGTGCCTGCTGCCTCGAAGCTGAGTGCCCTCAGCACTCGCCCCCAAAAGTCCGGTGAAGCTGTCAAAGCCCCTGGGGCTAACAGCGTAAGTCAGGTCGAAAAAAAAAATTAAAAAAAAATATCCTTATCAATATAATATGGGTTTCTCTTGCTCTCTCCTTTATCCGCAGTCACCTTTCTTAAGACAAGTTTGATACATATATTATTTTTTACAGTGTCCATTCAAAATTTCTTTGGTCTGTCTGTTCTTCAACATACATCCCTTTACATACTAAATATTTTAATATATTCTCTCCCTGACATAAGATAGAGCAGGCACTCGTACGGTGAATCCATGGTTTGCTTAGAAGGTTACAACGATTACAACTTAAAAAGCTATTGCCTATTTATAAATACTTACTTAGACCTACTGAAACTTAAATTTAAACCAACTTCACTAGGGTCTGTAAACCTTTGTAATAGGTAGTTTTGCATATCTCATAAGTGAAGCTTTGAGGTGGATTCTACTGTCACTTCACGCAAAATAACTGATTTTTCTAACGTAAAATGTCTCTATCATATATTGTACTTGTACAATAATATATATATATACACACATGTCAAGAAAAAACACTATTTTTAACACTTCTGTTATTTTTTATGCCTTTTTTAATACTCAAATTAGTTAAATAACCGTTTAAAAAAGTTCTGTCTTGGATGTCCGTGAGTCTGAATGTACGGATCCTGTATGGTATCACGATAACGACCGAAATACTTTACTAATCGAGTCTTGTTTTGCTTACGCTTCGGTGTAATTAGGAATAGAACCTTATTACATTCACGGTCTGATTCGATGTGGTTTAATTGTTATTAAATAAACAAAAAAAGATAGAGTGAACTTAATTTCAAGTAAACAATTTATTTCCTATCAATTTTTAGAACATTTTATACACAAAATATGTAGTGATTATACAAATACCGATAGGCTATAAGAACAGTCAATAATGATTTAGAATTTTGCACACAGGAAAGCGTACTTTCTTTCAAAATTAATAATAAATCTTTTATATATATTATTTGTAATACTTCTCTTAAATGACTTGATCGAATTAAATACATTTTATACATTTATAAGGTCATCTGAATAGTTTATTACTACAATTAGTCTTACCGGATGATTTTGTTCTTACCATCCTTTTTTTTTCTAATTTTAGTTCTATGTACCTGTCTGGTCCGCTATTGATTTATAAAATCATGTTATCGCATGATTAACACGGACTTAACTTACAAAAGTGTTAAATTCGATCTTGATCTTATTATTATAAATAATGATGTATGTATAATGTGTAATGTATTTTAGGAAAGTGCCTTTCTAAACTTAAGTTATATTGGAAAACCAAAGTTCAACCAACTCGGGTAATTCATGGAAAACTTTAGATATACTTTAAACTTCAATCGATTCTCAACCACTTTCAAAACTCACATAAATCTAACCGCAACGGTTTTGTTAGCCAGTTGGTTCAGCAGTATTGATACTATGTTATTAGCAGAGGTCATGGGTTCATTTTATCCCTCAACAAAGTTTCTGTTTGGTCAAAGGTTTAGTTCAAAGGTAACTATAGATCATAGGTATCTGTGGTAGATCGTCGTTCTTGGTAATCTTCTTAGATTTCTGCTATGGACTATATTCCTTTTGATTTTTTATAGGTTTAGCGTTTTAGCCACAATCTCATCTGACATTAAGTGACAATGTCACCCAAGATGGTGGATAAATTAAGCCTAGTACAACTGCCAGAACACATTTATAGGAATTTGAAGACAGGTTTTCTCCTTAAGGGTGGGAGTTGGGTCTATTACCAGGATGGTAATAGAACTTTACCACCATGACACAGTTTCAATAGGATATTAAATAGTATTGTAGTGAATTTACTATCCCATGAAACAAGCCTGTAGACCAACTTCTCTAAACGCTCATTCGCGAGATAAGATAAAAATGCACATCATTAACTAATAGTAGGTTATTTCACGCCCATTTCATAATCCGCGCTGAAGCAGCTGATGGCTGTCAACTGTGATTAGAACTATAAAAGGTTCGGTACTGAAATATTATTACTTGTTGTTTGCATAAATTGACTACGTGATTTCTCACGTGATACTTACGTGATTTCACTACGTGATTCTTGCTTGCAATACCTTCCAAAAAAAATGCGACAAAATATTATGATAGATCGTGTATTATCATCACCGCTCGCGTTATCACTCTATAGTATTTTAATCAGTCAAGCAGTCTTTTATAAGATATAATTTATTGTAAACTGTTTTTGCTCGTGATTACATTCCCAAATACTTGAATAGTTAAAATCACCTCCTATTGCATTACCTAGGCCAATGATTATGGATAAAAGCAGAATACTATATTTTACCAAAACCATAAAAATACTGTATATGAAAGCTTCTCCATATAAATTTTCATCGCCTATGTCATTCTTTCACGTTGTATTTTTGTAACAGTAGGTAGTATATGGCTTAGCAAAATGCATTGACAATGGATCAGCTGATGCATAAACGTGAATTTCCATATACCTAATTTTAGAATCGCTAAGGGTTTTTCTACTGTCCCCCTGGCTAGGTACCACCCTCAAGTTATCGTTACTGAAGATCGGTTGAGATTATGGCTATAACGCTAAACTTTAACTCTAAAAAAAAAACCAACCTACCAATCAACCTTTTATATTAAATTTCATCCCGTCAGGATTTATATTTTTGTTACAATAAATAAGCTATATTTTGTTCCATCAGTTTGGGTAATTGGTTTTTTTTTTTATAATTAAGGTTTAGCGTTATGGCCATAATCTCACCTGATCTTAAGTGATGGTACGACCCAAGTTAGTAGACAGGCTAAGCCTGTGGAAACCTATTGGTATTTGACGAGAGATTTTCAACTTGAGGATGGTTGCTAGCTAGGCGGACATTAGACTAAATTACATTACATGACATTACACTACCACTGAGCTATGATCGCTTCAAGAGTGTAGGTTTGAAATTTTCTTAAGTTATTTTCGATTTTATAATATTACTCTGGATTACATTTTTAACAAAGGTGAGCCAAAAGGCATAACGTATTTTCAAATGACCTGCGAAATTTCGGTACAAAATAATGTCACTTTCACAACGAGGGAACATCCCTGAAAGACACAGAAAAAGTCGAAGTCTCTAAAGTTTGCGAACGTCTGACTAAAGTACGGGTGAAAAAAGAAACATTCAAACTAATGCTCGTTAAGCTGTTTAATCAACCATTATTAAGACCCTTTACTAACTATAAACTGCAATAATGTTATCTAAGTTAAAACACTCATGAAACACTTGACATAGATGAACAATTTTATGATAAACATTAACCAATCGATTTATTGCTCATAACCACTTGAAATAATTACCGATCACACTTACATAGTGACGTCTGTGAGAAATTAACAATTATACCCCTATAACTACTGTTGCCAGATAACTGGCCCAATTTGTCTCTTTCAAAATTAACTAAAATTATGTAACAGTGTAATTCAAACTATCGCATTTTATACCTATTATAACTAAATATTAAAATAGCCTAAACTTATCTTATTCTTCAAAATTACTTGAAATTATGGCTTGGTTATGAAAACTATAATCGGGACAACGTACTAAAACTATATTCGATATCAAATCCAGTGATATAAAAATTAAAGTCTTGCATGCGATTGACAGATGTGTCAGTTGATACAGTAATTAGCAGAAAAACCAAACATACCGTTCGAATTGATTACACTCTAAAATTCCATCACAAGACTCTCGAGTAAATTATTCCAGCAATTTGAAATTCCCTATTTATTGTATAACGGTATACATTGTCTCCCTAAAAATTATATAATCACATTGTGAGTTTAATAAGTCCCTAAATTTAGGGAGAAACTGTCGAACTGGCAATAATACCCACGCCTGAGTTCATGACGCCATTAAAAGGGTACCCCGTCGCCCTATTACGATTATACGATATCATATGACATACGACAATGACGTCACGGTTGAGGACAATCGATTGATGGTCTTTTAATGTTCCCTGACAAATAATTATACAAATAACTGTCTCCTAATTACGTATTTCGCAAGGGCTAATTGATAGCAGAGATTGTTAATCATCGACTTCAATGTCGATGTTGGTATTATGTACCAGTTATATTATACAAAAAAGTATAAAATTTGATAAAAGAAATACTTTACAGCTTTAGTGTTAGGTTACAATGATACATTATACAAAATTCTCAGTTATGGTACGGGTTCCCAAATTCAGCTGCTCGAACACACCTAATTCTTCGTCCATATATTTTGGACTATATTATATTATTTAGCTAGACCAGATATCTTTACAAAATACACATACATCGACATATTATAGGCATTCGAGATAACATCAAGTGACGTAGAACCCTTATAGGCTACAAATTAATATTATAATCAATTTTTATACAGAAAGCGATAAATTAAAATTCTTCACATTAAAAACGACTTATTAATAATACAATTTATAAATAAACCGTAATATAAAGTACTATAAAGCAGCATCCAGTAACCTACTCGTATTAATTCATAAAATACATTAATTTACCGTGTCATATTAAAAATATTTAAATATCTTTGTCATAAATCTAAAGGCCTTATTTAACTAGAAGGCGGTTTTTTCACAATATCACTTAAACTAATTGCGGTAATTTTTCACAGGTAATGGCAACCAGCCGTCGCAAGCCACCCACGTGTAGTGATAACGTGAGACTTGTAAAAAGAGCGCTTAATCATTTCATATTACGGAACAAAAAGTATACAAGGTGTAATTAAATTTATAAACCGAAACGGAATTTCCCAAGTTTTCCAGGGCTATCTGGAAAACAAAACTTATATCTAATTTTTATAATCGACCTTTAAGCTAATTTAATTAAAGATTATAGTAATGTGAATTAACTTGAATATCGAATCTGAGTTTTCATATCCCTGATTTAAGAATTTATGGGTTATTTGTAAAAAAAAAAAACAGTTATTTCGTCAAATTTAATTTTTGCGATTATAACTGGCTTATATTCTTCGAAAAGGTCCAGAAAATTGGTATAGCTGTTTAGACTTGATAGGGTAACAGGCAAAGTTATTTTCAAATTTATAGTATTTGTTTCGATAGTGACAATAATCTAAAAAAAAAACAAATAGAAACTAAAACGTGTTTTTTTCTATTCTGTTAAAAATATGATGCCATTTTATAACGTCACTCATATCTGTATTACGTAATATGTTAATATTGATTCAGTTTTATAAAGTTGTTTTAATTACACCTTGTATGATTACACCTTGTATTATTACTTAGGCAAAATTTATTAAGAGCAAAGTACTCTGTCAAAAATGTTCCAATGTATTTATGTCGCCGTTGAAAAGGTATTGAGTATAAAATGATTTCGATTTACAATGCTAATTATATCTGTCGATATGAATGTATTGCATTTGTAAGTGGGATTAATAAGTTACCCTGTCTAAGTAATAATATTTATTGGAACGTCCCAATGTAAATTATGTTCCTAAAACTACGTTAACAAGTTCGACTGAAAAATGTAAATATGTCTTTAATATAAGTCTGAAGACTATTGTAAAATTTTAATTGTCAAATGAAATTAGTTGAAATTATAATTGCATGAATTTAAAATAATTCCTTTATTATGTTTTTATTTGTATCGTGAAATTGAAATTATCGAAATTAATAATCGAAGTAATTATGTAGCATCAAATAAACGTGGAAAATCAAATGATTTTTTCCGGATAACTTTGATATGAAACTATGTAAAAAAATATGATTTCTTTTCCATTTTTCAATTAATTGATTAACGATTATTGTAAATATATTATTTGTCTTCTGTTTATATTTTGTGTCTGAAATCCTGAAGTGTTTTATTTTTTGCTGCTTATTTCGAAAAATAAACACTATAATATGTTTTTTTAATTACGTGTGAGATATCCAGGATTTCAAAGTGCTCAACGAAAATACATTATGTATTTATATATAATTCCATTATTTGCGTATAGTTGTAAAGTGTAGTTGAATAGAAATACGAAAGTATACTGACTGAGAGAGAAATAAATATTTTATAATATAAAGGAAATGTTGAAAAAATCTGAACATTTTGCTTCTTAATTATTATAGAAAATCGGAAAACATATTTACGAAAAATAATAAAAAAGATATTTATAATTCTGTGATAATTTTATTTACGAGAATGTTTTTTTTATTTCACAATTTAAAATATAAACTCTCATACAATAACTATAATATCGATATAATTCAAAATATATACGAGTACAATGAATTGTATAAAATAGTTTTTAATACGTGTGCCAGTGATTTTCTTCATATATTATTAAGGTTACGAGGAAATTTAAATCAATTAATTGAAGTTATCAATTTATTATACACATTTCCATTGAAATCAAATGATTTTAGTAAATTAAATCATATCATATTAATGATTGAAATTCCTCGTACACTTACTTCAAGTATAATAATTGAGGGTTATCGTTGTTTAAATTTATTTAAAAAAAAAATTGAAAAAATTTGTTAAATTATACAAAAAATATTGCATGCCTCCGTGTTTTGTTCTTTTTATCTGAATAATAAAATTTTGTATCATAATTTTCAGGCGAATAATAAACATTTTCAACGATTCTTCTTTTTTTTTCTTATTCTATAGTACATTTCCCTTCCCGAAATATACTTTTCCTAATTCAACAAGAAGAAAAGTTGACTAGAGATGGTTGATACAAAAGAAAAAACATTGCTTAGTCTATGGCGACCGTTAAATTCCCATACTTACATTATTAGCATGTTACCATCTAGAGATACAACGTCACACAAAACGACTGACACGATGATGGATGTTGGTATAGAGTACGGACGACGCATTAATGTACGTGGGTTTGAATCCCCGTAATAAGCCTGAGTTTTACGTAAAGGAAAATATTGTGATGAAACCATAGCATGGTGGTAGGGCATTTTCCGACCTGGCCAGATACAACCCTTAAGTTGAAAATATGCCGTCAAATACCTACATATAGGTTACATTTGAGAGATAGTCCTTTCACTTGGGTTAGCGTGTTCACCATCTTGGACCACATCATCAATTAGCATTAAGTGAAATTGTGTCCATAGCACTAAGCATATGAAAAATAAATTAAAAATATTTGATTTCAGTATGATCGATTACGTATTTATTCACTTTTAAACGATCGTTGGCAAACTAATCCTCAACTTAGCGAATGTGCGCAGCAGACGTATAAGTTTCAAACATTCACTTATCACACGAGCCGCAGCCGTCAGCTGCAGTTTGACTCCGTTCTTAACTTAAGTTTTCTGATTCTAATAACTTACCAAGAATATTGTGAATATAGTGGGAAACTTTTAGAGCGGTTTATGAGGGACCAACGTCTGGATCGACGCTACCATATACTAAGTGTAATACTCGCTAAGGAGTGACGGGTTTCAGGGTTAGTGTTTCTTTTTTTATTAACCTGATCAGAAAATTCCCTAGATCCAGACACTAAATCGACGACATATCTTAAAAGTAATTCCGCTAATCAGAGCGTATTAAATACTTTTTTTAATTTGTATACATTTGAAACACAACATGATACATATTTCACAGCCGATAGTGACGACGTCATGTTTTTAACACACTGATCACAGGGTTTATTATTTAGAATGTCATCTCATAAAATTTTTGTTTTATCTTTACGCTAATGATTGTAGAAACAATGATATCAGTTAGGAGGGTAGCTGGCGCATATTCAGTAATAGAATGAGGTAGTCAGGATGTGTACTTAATTAGGTCTAGAGCTCTATACCCATAGTGGATAGCAAAGTTCATTCCCACAATAAAAAGTTTCATTCAACGTTTATCCCTCTATTAACCCAACTTCCAATAAGTTTATCGCGATAAATACATATATATAGATAAAAATATATATAATAGCCTGTCACCGTCTCTAGGTTTCCATCTATACCGAAATTCATCATGATCGGTTCAGCGATTTAGGCGTGAAAGCGTAACAAACAAAATCACTTTCGCATTTATAATATTAGTAAGGATTATGAATTATGTAATTTATAAAATAACTACCTAATCCCTACGATAAGCCTGAGCTTTCGGTGAAGGAAAACATTGATCTGAAACCATAGCGTGGTGATAGGGCTTTTTCTAATGCGCAAAAGCAAATTTTTTGTTTGGACCACATCGACACTTAACAGCAGGTGAGATTATGGCCATAACTCTAAGTCTATTAACTATTTAAAAGAGTATTGAATAAATATTTTATTTAGTTTAGCCTAGATATTGTTTTAATAATATATGCGAAAGATGTACTTTTAGTTTGGATAGTATCAAAGTTGATATCTTTTTTAAGTGGAAACATGAAGATATGAAGAACTTATTTAATAGATAGCACACAATTCCCTAACACTATGCTACAGTTTTATTAGGACTTCACAATTTACCGAAAACTCAAGCACTCCGTAGAATTCGAATATGCGTACCATAACATAGTCAGGGTAAATCTTAGCAAGTTTTGCTTTTTAAAGCTTATAAAATAGCTACAAAACTAACGTTGAAAAATGGAGGTGTGTTTACACAAACATATATTTTATTATTTTATATCGGTTTTTATATTATTTAAAAAATATACGAAACATATTTCATACAGAATTTAGAGAACAAATTTCATGTACCTAACTTCTCAATATTTACATTTTTCCATAAAACTTTACATGCTCTTCATCCCCTTTGAGACTTTACTACTAGATGAATTTTAGATATTAATAAAGTTTATTATTGTTTTTGGTTGGACGTTATCAAACGCGTAGTGATTAATATCAACCCAACTTGAATAGTGCTTAAGTTTTAGTAATCTCTCTCAACTTAATAGAATATTTAAGTAAATTGTATTAACCTTTTGCCGAAAGGTCAAAAGTCATACACTTGTGGACTAAAAAGGGCGTCTCAGGTCATAAACAAAACAATTTGTGGTCAGTAAAGTTGTTACGACATAGCCCAAAACAGAAAATAACCTGTTAAGTCGCACGCTCGCCTCTAGAGAGAGACTAAGAGGCTTTACTCTTTAACAGGGACGGACTTCTATACTGAAAACAGTGGGGGATAAAAACCATCACTTACCTACAAAATAGAAAAAAAAGGAGTTTTCTATTTAAATTAACATCTCAATATAAGGCAATCACTGTTTCAAAAAAAGGATATATTCATTTTTCCATTCATTTGTTGTATCTTAATAATTTAATATGGTAGTAATAACTTGTTCTGTATATCAACTTATGTAGCATAATCATTATTAATATTATAAATGTGCATGTATCTTTGTTTGTTTGTTACGCTTTCACGCCTAAACCACAAAATCGATCATGATGAATTTTGTCATAAAGATAGATGGAAACTTGCAGACAGTGATAGGCTACTTTTTTCGAGAAAAACTTACTGGAAGTGGAGTAAAGAGAGAGGAATAAACTTTGTATAAAACTTTTTATTGCGTCGTCCACTTTTTGTGTGATGAAATTAAAATTAATACGAGCGAAACCGAAGGCAAAAGGTAGTTTCTAAGAAAAGTAAGATATTAAAAAGAAATGCAGAGTTTGCGTAGCGGTTTAGAAGACTCTCGGCACTGCTGTTGCACTGACTTCTAAATGAATTAATGAATGAATACTTTATTGCACTTTAAATATGTACACTGGCGAGCTTAATGCCATAAGGCATTTTCTTCAAGCTAATCAGCAGTATTGTAGTAAGAAAATTACTACCGTCGTAAGTAGTACAAATAAAATAATTATTGCAATAATTATACAATAATAAATATACCAACATACTATAAATACCTGATAACAAAAGGCATATTACATATACATATATAATTTCAATTTTAATATTTTTTGTAGTGTACAAACAAATTATTGTTCCGAGTCTAGGTTTTCGATTTTGCCTGTCAATTTTATGTTTCTGAAGTACGCCAGAACACCAGATTTGATGGTGTTTTTAAAATTACATAAATTTTATTCGTTTGCGAATTTAATTTGTCCCACTGATTCTTTATACTGATTACGTGCCTGCAACAACAATGCACCTTACTGATTTCTAGGCAACCCACTAACGACATCTCCAAATGTTTTACTATGTACGTATACTTACTTACTCTGGTTAGACACATTACTGGAAGTGACTACAATAGGACGGTTTGAGTTAGATTCTATATTTTACGTTAGTAATAGGATTTCACAGATTAGGAATAAATAAAAGATAAGAAAGAAAGTAGAAAATTATTGTTGGTTAATAAATAATACAAACAAATAAACATAAATACGTTATCTACCTATTTTTTATCCTTCATAGGGTTAACGTTATAACTACAATCTCACCTGATGTTAAGTGACGATGTGGCCCAAGATTACGGGACACTGAGCCTAGTGGAGGGACTGGCTCTTAAGTGTAACTGCCGGGAACTATATATAATTATTTGGTGGTAGATTTTCAACTTGAGGGTGGCAGCTAGCCAGGTGGACATTAGAAAAGCCCTACCACCATACTGTAGTTCAGCACGATGTTTCCTTTACCCAAAAGCTAAAAATCATTGCAGGTGGATTCGAACTCACGTCCTTTGACGCGGCGTCCGTAAACGCTACCAACTGCGCTATCATATATGACCAATAATGGCCACTTATTCAACTAGTTTCTGCAGTATGACTTACTCACTTAGGTGTATCGTATTTTGGAACCAGCTCTTTATGTCAGCAAAATTAAATAATATATATCTATACCAGCCCGATTCTATCCACTGTTGAGTATAAGCCTCTACGCGCTCACATTACCTTTTTCGATCCTGTGCAACTTCTTCCATTGTCTTCCGACCAACCTGACAATGTCGTCTGACCATCAGGCTAATAGTCTGGTCTCTAGATTGTCGTCTGTCTCGAAGATGCCACTTGAAAACTGCCTTGGTCCTTCTGTTGGTATCCTGCCTAGCCAAATGTCCTAGTCATGTCCCTAAATTGCTCATGTGGGGCTCATGTGATCTAAATTACTTCTACATGATGGCAGTGTCACAGCGTTTAGGAGAAGAATTTCAAACACGCATAAAGAATTTTAGTATACAAATTCAATTCCAAACAATTTATATCATTGTATTTATTTTATTACCAAAAGATCTCCGAATGCGGTCGTATGTGTATACAAATATTTGTACATTTGCTTTCTTGCATTTTTATGACGGTTGTTATGGCATTATTTTAGTGCGCATCAAGTTATGATACTAAATTCCCGTGTCACATCAAACGTCTCTCATAAAATACAGTTAAGTATTTTCTTTTTAGCCGCATATATTTTTACGGTTGAAGTTATGCGTTTATAGTTTTACTGTCTATGGTCAATTTTTTTTCATTTTATTTCAAAAAACGAAACGTGTTAGCAACACGATCCGTTTCATGCAGAATCTTTAGTATCTTTGTCGTCTACAGTAATACTAGCTAGCCCGATACTTGTTTTTCTGGTAAATAAATTAATTGAAAACACTTCTTCTATCGCATTTCTATCGCAACCAATCAAGTCATTCTCGAATCAACTTAATCATACACACAAATTCAAAATTCCATAAATGTCTAATTCACGTAATAACTTTATATATAAAAGTAATTTATCAGAAGTAAAATAAATAATATAGAGGCTGAAGATTTATTTTGCTTAAAAACACGCAAGTTTCTGAAATTTCCCGACATATACAAAAATGTTGTATGAAAGCCTGTGTCATAAGTCTCATTATATTCTAGTGTACAAGTTGAAAATTGTCTGAAATATAGATACTGCTCTTAAAATAATGTATGATAACTCTTTGGACACGGAATGACGCCTAGAAAAATATGCTGAAAGCGTGTGTGCATAAAAAACTGCAAAAGTTATAAACAATAAAAGATAAAAAAAAAAATTGTTTTTTGTCAATTTTTCATAGACTGTTACAATTTAAGAAATTTCAATAAAAAACTAATAACCACCGAACTCTATTTCCCTTATTTATAATTTTAATTTAACGCTGGAAATAGGATTTCTCCGTCACATTTTTAGTATCGTGCGCGCGGCGTTAAAAGCGAATACGAACATTGATTATTTTTTTAAGGTAAGGTATTTAAAACATCTCGATGAAACCATAGCATGGTGGTAGAGCTCTTTTTAATGCCCGCCTGGTTATCTACAAATACCTATAGGTGTGTTTCGACATTTGTACTTGCGAGCCAGGCGAGCCAGTCTCTCCACTAGGTTTATCTTGGGCCACATTGTAACAACATCAGGTGATCAGGTAATATCAGATTGTAGTCAACGCTAAAAACGTATAAATTATAAATAAAATGCTGATTTTTGTTAATTAAGTTGGAAAGCAAGGGTTTCCGAACTGACTTTAAATCTGTACACTCTGCCGTAGTGATTATGGATACGAAAAAGTAATGTTCTACAAAAACTTATACTCAGCCGGTCATCAAGAAATGTTAAAAATCTCTTGTCAAAGCACAAATTATAGGATTCTTTTTATCCGGAAACAAAGTTCCCGAGATGAGACCTTTGTACTTGTGGTAATCAAAATTAAAGGAGTAAAGGTGATCCATAAGACTTTGAATTGTTTTCTGAAATTTGTTCTCACTTCCTTTCATGTATCAGCTTTATTAGAATTTTCAGTGATGCATACGTTCTTTCAAACTTCTATATAGTTGACATTTTCTACGTACCATACCTTTGTGCTCCTATTACGTAGCACGATAGAAGCTATTTTAATTGAAGTTATATTACCCGGCAGTTTGAGTGCACTGTATTTTCTTGTATCTAATCCATTTACGCTGACTCGGTATATTTGGGTATAAATATTTACTCACAATGTTGTGGACAGGTATTGTGGTAATACACCTTAAAATACTTTATATTATTAAAAGCCTAATAAGACGCTTGTTAATATTATAACAGTACCACCGCTTAGAAAAGTATATCAGTCACGCGGCATGAAACTGTATTGGTTTTAAAACTACTTTGTATGTACACTTGAAGCTCTCATGTTTATCTACCAGAACACATCTACATGGTAGTTAGCAAAGCCCCTGCCAACATGTAAAATCAAAGTTTGTACCACCTTTACCATGGTGAAAACTATACTTTTACGGACTTCATCTCGCAATGTATAATTGAAACGTCACGAGAGGAGTATGTGGAAAGATTCATCGGCATTCAAGCACAGCTTAGTACCCGGCAAAACCTACCTAATGCCGGAAACTAGGGACTGCATTTACATTCATTTTAGTCTTCATATATCTGCCACAATGGATATTATTTATGCGTATAACTTCTATAAACAGTGTAATCATTTCATGCTCCATGCACAATACACTTTTACTATTGATGTTCATTCCACATTCATAATGCATGGATTCCAGGCAGGTCGTTTTGCATCGTTGTTGGCTGGCTCGACCGTTCTCTGCCTATGAGCATAAATTGCGTATAATTAATCTTATAGGCGCGTCGACGGCAGTTGGATGCGGTCCAGGTTCGAATCTATGCAATTTGGATTACCTGTGTAGGCTACATAGGTGGACTATGTTTAATTTGACAGAGCCTGATGGTAGAGCCATATTATGTTTTTTTATACAGTAGTGTGCCATAACGAAGTCTAGGTACTAGATAGCGCAGTGCAGTCCAAACAACAGAGATTACTGTGACAACAGTTAGATTCTGTAAGAACTTCTTGTCTCGCTCGCTTGGAATGTGTTATCCAGCACAGTTACCTCAGAACTATGATCTGTGGCTCTTCAAAAAGTTGTTATAAAACGGTTTCCCAACCCAGCAATATGGCTGCAATACTCATGATGTTGTGGCTATCCATAGATGACGGTAACCATAATCATCAGATCGGCCGTGTGCGATTTCGTTTTCTTTAAATATAGAAAACAATAAGTGTCAAATAGAAGGATCGGTAGAATTGTTTTGATAGCTTAATCATCGCATATATGTTGGTCACGATCGAATTGGGTACAAACACCTACCATCTGTATTTCGGTATATATAGAAATGAATGTTTGTATCTATAAAATATCTAAATTCTACCGCCGTTTGATCGAGTTCCGTATAAATTTGAACTACAATAACTTTTTTCGTTGAGATGGTTTTAAGCAATCTTGAACATGACAAATGACACTGTGGTGACGTGTCATGATAGTGTTAATTATTACTACTAAGCAAAGGTAGTACTGTTATGTTTGCAAAGAGATTAGCACCGCACTGCATTTTCCAATCTTAGAAACTTCAGGTTCATCACTATGTCAGTGGAAATACATGATCTCCAGAATATACACCTCCGAAAGTCTTCTCATCGGCTTCTCATATCTTCTATCATGCCATTGGTCCACTCGTAACGGGCTGCTCAAGCTACTTCTTCCAATACGTTGTCGCCGCTCAAGAGCTCTTTCCCCTCATCCCTTACTCATTCTTCGAGCTATGTGCTTTGCCCACTATCACTTAAGTTTATAATTAGAGCCATATCGGTAATAAATATAATATTAAAAATAATCAATCTATATAAATAAAAATGAATCTCTATTTCCCTTGGTCATTGCATCACTCGTGAACGGATGGAACAATTTCGCTAGTTATATTTTTGTTGTGTTAATTATTGTAAGGAGAAGATTCTTCTGAAAAGAAAAAGGAAGCTGAGTGGAACATTAGAAAATGTATAAAAACTTAACGCCAATATTATTTTACATAACTGTCAATTGTCAAAGAGCATTATAATAATAATTATACTATGTTTTTGCATAATATTTTTTATGAATTATACAAATCCTAATTCAATATTCATAGTTAAGACAAGACAACGACTGTCGGATCAGCTAGTGTACAATAGTTTCTTATTTATTTTCAAATGGATATTCCATTTCATAAATGTTTTTTTTATATTAATTTATCGTAGAATTAAAACGCGTCTCTTGCATTGACGAAATATAGGAAAGGTCTTTTTAATTTACACAGCGTGTACGAATTTGGTCTTCTTGGAGTAATTTGTTGTGCCTACGAAGTCGCCATTGTTTGATTCTTAGGAGACAAACTGAAGACCCTTATTATATTTTGGTTATTAATAAAAACTAATTTTTTTTGGAATGAACGCTGTTATGGCGCTGTACAATAAACTTTAGAACACTATTTCACATACACTTTTGTTCTTCAGCAGTTAAGTGCTGTTGACATGTGGCAACTTAACAACTTCACTAGCAATTCGTGGTATTTAGAGTTGTCTATCAATAATTACTACCTCTGGGCTCAATAGTTGAGCCATTTCACTATCGGGTCGACCTATACCAAATATTTTAAGTATGAAATATCTATTAACACATTAAAAAGCTTTGTGAAATTCATTCTACATTTGAATTTATTTAGCGAAAGTAATGTTATAAATGAATCAAACATTCATGAAACATCACAGAGATAGGCTACTGAGAAATGTATTCGAAAAGTTCTTTATTCTTGGAACAAACAGTTAGCTGAAATAATTTCATCGTACAGGTTTATGTTTTTCTTTTATGTTACTAACTCTTATTCGCAACATTTTAATGTAATTTGTGATGTAATGAATATTGTTTTCTTAATAAAAATAATTTACATTCTAATTATTGGTCTATTCTTAGTATATTTTTTTACAGTTAAGGTGTAGCGTTATGGCCATAATCTCACTTGATTTTAAGTGACGATACGGCTCAAGTTTGTCGACACGGTAAACCTCTCTGGCCTCTCTCAAATGCAGCTGCCAGAACATACCATTTGGTTTTTGGCGGCAAATTGAGGGTGGTTGCTAGCCAGACAGGCATTACAAGCCCTACCACCATGCTATGGTTGCCTCACGATGTTTTTGTTCACCGAAAGCTCAAGCTCATTGTAGGTTGGATTTGAACTCACGTCCCTTGACGCAAAGTCGTACACACTACCACTGGGCTATCAAGGCTTTAATATATTAAAACGTACAAAAGTATTATTTTAAAACATTTGACCTGCTGAGTCAGCTACAGCAAACTCCTATTCTAACATGTTGGTAATATTTTTAACTGATGGTAGAAGATTTAAGACATCCAATCTTGTGAATTAAAAAATATGAGTACTCCTGGCCTATTTTCGTACCTTTTATACCTGTAAATTTGAAACCGAATATTACGGTCCACGTAAATTATTTCCTGTTAAAGATATTTTCGGTACATTAAACTTATTAGACACAATAGATATTGATATTCCCGGTGTTATTTGAATACATAAGGGATGTAATATTAGATAGAAATACGCGTTTGGACAAACAAGGGCTTTCAAATTTATAAGTGAGTGTGTATGTGTTTTTTTTTGTTTAGGATTATGTATAATATACAATAATATAATTAATTTTGCAATCCAGTTTAGACGTAATTTTTTATGCTAATAATCATCTAATTATGTTACAGCCATGTTGCTGACCTTAGCGGAAATGGATGGTTCTCGTTTACTACGCCGGAAAACAAAAGTTCATACTGAACCTTTACTTTACAGCAATCTAAAGACGAAGGTAGTCGCTAGCTAGACGGGCAATATTCCTACCGCCAGGCTGAAACGGATCAAGAAGTACATGGTTAAATGCCATGACCAAAACCAAATGTGGGACCAACAATCGCCAGCCCCGTCAGTTACTGGGCAGGGTGAACCACGTGCATGTAAGGGTGCCTTGGGTAGTTTAGACGGTATTCGATATCCCTTACACACCTAACTTTAACCCTACTTCAGCATATACTGACTTAGAAATAACTAAGAATAATATGATTAATCTTAAATGTGTTTTTTTTGTGGACAGGTATTACTTTTGAAAATTAAATTTCGCCTTTAATATGTGTATATTATAAACCACCGTGTCTTAATCAATTATTTCCCGTTTTTTATATCTAGTAAAGTTTTTTGATAAAATGTCTTAAATTATTGTTAAGGTTTGATTGGTAAAATAAGTCTGAGTTTTGAGTTAAAAGAGACAATTACGGTATATCTTGAACAAAAGACTTTATGAGTCAGTTTAATATGTATATATCACGCAAAATGACGATTAAATTCAACGACATAATATAAGTTTATGAATAAAAATTAATACATGACTGATGAAAAATAAATTTCTAATCGAATAGATTTAAGAGCGTGTAGCTTAGATTTTTTTATATAACATAAGCGAGTAAGTAATAATGAAGAACTCTTGGAAATTTCAATGTTTCATATATATAAATCTCTAAAGAACTTGTTTTAAAGTTAATGTTTAGCATTTTGACCATAATCTCACCTATTCTTAAGTGACGATACGGCCCAAGTTGGTAGACACGCTAAACCAGTCGAGGGACTGGCTCACAAGTACAACTGCCGGAACACACCTATTAGTATTTGGCGGTAGATTTTCAACTTGAAGGTGGTTGCTAACCAGGTGGGCATAGGAAAGAGCCCTACCACCTGTTATGGTTTCCTCAAGATGCTTTCCATCACCGAAAGCACAAGCTCCTTGTAGGTGGATTCGAATTCACATCCCTTGACGCGGAGTCGGTACATACTACGAAAGATATACGGAGATTTTAAGATAAGAAATATAATAAAAAAAATATGTTGTAATTTCAGTTGTTTCATAGAACTTTGGTGTCAACCCTGTCACCGGTACCCGTTGACCTGTAAATAAAGTAGCTGTACCCCGGACAATTTTGACGTCAAAAATTAATACAGTATTTATTAGTAATTTACCAAACTACCTCCGTAATCGTATCGTTTGGTTATTAATATTTCAAGCCAGCTTCAATCAAACCTTAAAATGGATTTAAAATTATAAACCACAGCTATAGTAAAATAATTTCAACTAGAGTTACCTTTTTAGCCAGTTAAATGGAATAAAGAAATGTGGCAGTAATATTAATACACTGATTATAGGTAGTTCTACGGTTTTACCAAAATTTATTTCTAGTATAGTTACATAGGATAATTGATGTGATAAATACAGTTGTTAGCTGTGTGTCTTGTCTACCTATATCAAAATTATATTATGTTTGGTAGAATGTACTTTTCTTTATTATATATTATGGTGGCATAGGGTGTCCAGCATCGTGTGCAATCGTCACTTGACGTCAGATGAGATTGTAGCCATGACGCTAAATCAATAAAGAAAGAATATAGATGATTTTTTGTCTCACTGATTATAGTTGTTTTTTAACTATAATTCTGAGAACAGCCGTAACTCTTTTAAATAAAAGGTTTATATGCTTCCTGTGATTGAGGCTGTCGATAATTTTAGACTTTGGACTAAGTTTGACTTAAGACTTAGTTTCAGGACAGTATAACAGCGGTGACTGATTGTGAATTTTGGATCTTTGTGTCACCGCTGGTCTGGATTATACTGTATTTCACACCACGTACAGTACAGTCACTATGCTGCGCATAAAAAAAAATACTCATCTCTTCGCATGGAAATATGTTACCTGTCATTCTCTTAACTTAGCTCACAGATAGTCCTGACGACATGACATGGTAGCCACTACCTAAAGAAAATATCTGAATTGTGTAAGCAGAATTATAGTAAGGTATTTTCCGTTGAATCAATTTGGTACGTTGATATGTGGATCTGGGATATTAAAGTTTTTTTTTTTTATATTTACTAGATAAGGGATTCGGTGGTCGATTATCATTAAGAAATACTAAGACTTTCCCATTTAGTCTCCTTTTACGTCGAGAGTATAAATTACTGTACATTTCACACGCGTTGAGTGAACGAGCTGGACTCCATAATTTGCGACATAACATCTATTCCGTAAATAAGAGAGCAAAAGCGAAATAAATCAATACAGCCGGTGTGAAGTGACTCGTCAAACTTCTAATTGAAATGTTAGGGGGCGCCTGCCATAAATCATTGGTTACAAATACTTACTGTTTCCGTGAGCGTACTTTTATGTTTTTTGAGCGTAGTCTAAACAGAATTTGTTATTATTTATTTATATTAATATATGTTTATTTGTGTCAATGGACATATTTTGCTTACTATACGATACTAACGCATCATGAATACGATAATGAAAAATTTTGACCCGGTTTTCATTTAAAATGGATTTGATTAATCTTCATGATACTAACGCACAAGAAGTATATGGTATTCGTAAATTAGTGGGCTATGATAATCCTTACTAATTTTATAAATTCGAAAGTGACATTGTTTGTCTGTTTGTCACGTATTCACGCCTAAACCGCTAAATGGATTATGATGTATTTTGTAATAAAGATAGATGGGAATCTGAAGATTGTAATAGGCTACTTTTTTTTTGCGAAAACCTTATTGAAATTTGGGTAAAGCGAGGGATAAACTTTGTATGAAACTTTTTATTGAGTTATCGGATTTGTTTGACTAAATTAATATCAACGCGACCGAAGCCGCACGTAAAATCTAGTTGTTAATAATGCTTTTCAATTAATTAAAAAAGTTACTGCATAATAGAGGTGTTTGAATCTATAACCAAAGGTAGTAATAGAAAAATTGTGTTTAATACTTTATACACTCGGTTGAGTGGTTTCTGCGCTCGCTATAAAATCCGGTGAAGCTGTAGAGCCTTTGAAAGCAACAGCGTTAGTTTACAAAAAGAACGTGCTCTTATAACATTTAACTTATTTTTTTCACCGGTGTCAATATGTCTGTGAAAGTACCTATTATATAATCATCAATTATGAAAAGCAAATCTAGATTATAAAGATTCGTTTTCTGCAATTACCGAATAATAAAATAAATCGGCCCTTCCAGTACCTCTATGTGATAGTCAACGTCTTTCAGTTCATGCTATACGAGGTGAAAAATGCCCCAAGTTTGCGCTCATTTTTCATGGGTCGCATTAGTTCCGTGACTGTGGGCTTACTTACAATTATATTGTGTTCATATCAGTATGGTTCTTGATTACACCGTCATATAATTGAATGTCTTTTTAATTGTTCTAATTTTATGTAATTAGAATAGTTTTTGTTTGATTTATTTAACAAAGGTTTATCGATAAATAATCTATATAGACATAATATATATTTTTTTCTTTTTTTGAATTGATATACGCTGTTAGTCGTAAGGGCTTTGACAGCTTCGCCGAACTTTTTGAGGCGAGTGCTGAGGGCACTCAGCTCCGAGGCAGTGAGCGCAAGGGTGCCAGAATGGCCGAACCTTAGCTTGGGCTGCTGCCGGAAAACAAACAAGGATCGTGGAGGTAGTCCCTTACAGAACCGTGTACTTAACGTGTAGGTGTGCATGGATGGCATGCGGTGTGATGATGTACTTTCAGTGATGTAGAGTGTCACTGTATCGCGCGAGTAGAGTCACTTGAGGGCTCCTATCCGGAGGATCGAACTTAGGCTCAAGCGTCTGCAGAGGGAGGCCGCGGCGGGTGTGCGGGAGCGAAATTAACCGCTCGGCCTCGGCGGCGAGGGCGGCGGTTACGCGGGCGCGTACGCGGACACGTACGATTGGTGGAGACGGTAGGAAGAAGTGCGTTCAATCTCGTTATTTTATCGACGGGATCAGTGAAGCAATTGCGTGGCCGGAGCTCACTGCGTGTACTATTTTGGTGTTGGGATGAACTTCGACTTTTTCGAAGAATTGCTTTGTGAGGTCTTTGATATATGCATATATGGACGGAATATCCATATCTTTATGGAGATCTACATTACGGATGTACGGAAGAGCTTGGACGGCTATACGCATGAATCTATTTTGCAGAACTTGTAGTTTGCGAAGGGTCGTGTGCGAAGCGTGAGCGAATACGGGGCAACTGTAGGTAAGTATGGGACGGATGCATACTTTGTATGTTGTGAGCTTAGACATAATATAATATTCTTTATTCTTGTATTGTGTGTGCCACAAATATGACTCGTCCCGGCTCTTGATTGGGGCAACAGAACTGTGTTCCTATGTACTACGTATCACCATTAATAATTAAACAAAACACTCACATATATATTCATGCATAAATATCTATATTTAAATTATAAAATGGCAATATTTTTATTTGTGTATGTTTGTAACGGGTAAAATGAAAAACGACTGAACGAATTTAAAAAAATATTTCACCATTTTGGATGTAGTGCTTTGTGTGCATGTGTGCAATATAGCATTATCCTTGAGTTATATAGTCTATATCTACAGTTAGAAAAAATAGAGATCGTTACTGGTAACAGTTCGTTTGTTAGAAGGCGCTTAATTTGGGAACTATCAGTTGGGTTTAAAAAATAATTTTAAATAATTGTAAAAAGGTTTTAGGCAATTTAGGCTCACGCTATCACCAATAGCAATAAAGTTTTATTCAAAAAGTTACAAAAAGGGGGAAAAAATTTGAATGACTGTTCGTTCCACCCGAATAAAGTCGCCGGTACTTCTAGTAGCTATATTAAAGCATGTGTTAGTAATATCATATATTCAGTATAATAATACAATGTCCGTACAGATGAAAAATAGATTTTAAAATAATACTAAGCGTAATTGAAATCCATGGGCACGAAATCCTGGTTTTACAGTTAGTAGAAAATAAAACCTTCCCATTCGCGCCAAATAGAAATCTTTCCGGATATTAAACTTATCGTTTTCAACCCCGACCAAAAATAATGGCGCCCCATTACATGATATGACATCATATTCAAAGGGGTTAGAGATTAATATCGTCAATTTTTTTTTCGGTTTCGTATTTTTTATATTTAAACTCTTTTATATGTGTTTTTTAGATCAAGATACACCTGCTATATTGACTCATTAGTTTTAATTTTTATTAGAAACATAGATTTATATTAGTACAGATTTTACAACAATCATGCTAAGATAGTCAAATGCAACTGTCAGAACACACTTATTGATATTTGGCAGCGTTTCAAATTAAGTAGATGACCATTAAAAAAAGTTCTACCAAATGCAAATATATATTATCTTATATATATTTTATTTGATATAGTACAGACTGAAATCTCGAAACTTGATACATGATAAACAAAACATTTATGCTGATTGCACAAAAGTCAGTCGCAGACAGGAATCGAATCCGTAACCACTCTATTTTATTATAGAGCGTGCTATCACTACGTCATAGAAATTATTATAGTTGATGTATAAATATATTGATTATTATTTGACTCTATTATTTGTGTACAAAAATAACTTACAGACAAATTAACCTATTTCCAAATGCTATTTCCACAAGAAAAATATTCGTCTACAGAATAATAGGTATCTGGGTTAATAATAAGATTGTTGAAGTTTTTGTTTGGAAAATTATATATCAATTAGGTTTTACCCGCGACTTAGTCCATGTCAACATTAGAATTAGGTGTAAGTAAAATATTTATTGAATAAAACATATCCTATGTGTATCAAGCCATTAAACTACATGTGTGTTCAATTTTATTTAAATCCGTTCAACAGTTTTTATGTGTTTGAGTTACAAACATCCAAACATACAAACTTTCACATTTATATACAATATTAGTATCGACTATAGACAGATATCTGTGAATATGTTATTAAATAAAATATAGAAATTTATTAAATACATTTGTGGTTAGGAATAATTACTTAGCGCCCTTGGAGGGCTACAAACAGCTTCGCGATGCAATTTGTGAATTTTGTGTAAGGGAGGCGTTGAGAGGGATCAACGTACACTGAAGTAAATGAGTAAAAAAATGTGATGGTCAAACTCAACGCATGATTGGAATTTACTCCTTAAATAAGATTGTTTTTGAACATCCAATAGGAAAAGAATGCTTTTTACTATAATTTTTTTAGTTTTTACGTGCGGTTACGCTCGCGTAAATATAAATTTTGTTAAATCTGCGTCATCACGCAATATAAGTTTATTTCTCTCTTTACCCCAGTTCCAATAACGTATTTTTAAATAAAAAGAAGCGTATTACCGTTTCCAAGGTCCCATCTATCTCTATACCAAATTTATCACAATTAGTTCAGCGGTTTAGGCTTAAAGGCGTAACAAACAAACTCACTTTCGTATCTATAATATTAGTAAGGACAAAAGAGGACAGCTAGTGGCAAATACATTGAAACATTAAGTGGATGGATACTAGGAGGATATAACACTTGGTGCACTTACATTTTAAGTCTGCTACAGCGTGCACAATGTTGTAGATAAGCCATATACATTAAAAATTCTAAGACACAGCACTGTGAGAAATTATACGTTACAAGATATATGACACATAAATCTTTGTATACATACTAAAATTCTAAAATTACAAATAATAAATAAAAATGTTAAAAAACAAATATTCTTACCTTGTATACCTAGGCTGTCTTCAAAGTGACAGATACTTGATCTTAAAGTGGAAGGTGCGCAAAGTACCTTACGAAGAAAAAAATATAGCGCTATTTAGTTAGCCCTCTGTCAATTTTACTACTTATTAAATTTTCGTATCAGGGGCCTTATATGAAAAGGAATCTTTAAGGAGTAAACTCTAAAAAAATAAATATATATTCATATAAATAAGACTTGAAAACTGACTTGATGGCAATAGCTGACGATGGGTTGGCTTGTTCACTGATTTTCGTTGTCATTGACGCCAAAAAATATTTCGTGGTTGCTATATTATAGTAAGATTGTTGTATTTAGTGAAATTCCGGTATGTATCTATTAGTAATGTTTTATTCCTAAGCGGTTTAAATTATTTCAATATATTTTTGAGTGTACTTATGGAGCCACCTAGAGAGTACAAAGCTATAATAGTTGGACCTGGATTCAATGTTTGTATTTTTTCTCACTACTTAATTATTGTATTGGATTATTTAGAGAAAACAAAAAACGAATTCTTAAATTATTAAATTTCTACTTTTTAGTTCTTATAGTTTCTTTACTAAATCGTTTTTAAACATCAAGCCTTATATCTCGGGGACTTTACAAATATAAAATTAACGAATAACAGTAAAATCCAGACTTAGAACAATGATTTGTGGATCGTAAAAATAATTTACGAGTGTTGGATTCAAACTCAATGAACACTGAACACACTAAATAAGTAACTTAAAATGCTATTCAGCCTCAATTAAATAAAAGCGTAATCTAAACATTATGTTAACTTTGAAGGAGGATATATTTGTCAAAAGGAAACATTGTGATATCGCGATAGACGTTTGTCCTTACTTGATTCTATGTTAATGCCCTCGTTTGTAAGACTCAACTCTCATGGCGCTAATGCGGAAACGACTCGCACATAATGATCCAATGGTGATTCTATGAGAACAGTGTTTTTACTCCTTGTGGTTGACACTGGATTTAGTTATACAAGGAAAGAGTTATAATTCTTTATTCACTCTCGATCTTTATAATAATAAAATTAAAAAAAAAACAGTGATGAGGACTGTTGATAGAATTTTAAACTTAAAATTATTAAGTTGTTATGTTTGGATATCCAAATTAAGTGTTTGATCTTAACTTTGAGATCTGTAACTTGGCATTTTTATTAATTAATAATAATAATAACAATAACTTTATTGACAAGAATTTTTACATTACAATACATAAAAATTATCTTAAGACATAGTATCGCTATACATTTTTGAATCCTAGCGCCTGAACTAGGCCGAGCCTGTATCTCAGACGCTGGTTTCTTCCCGTATAATAGTATGTCCTAGATATGAGTTACATATATTTTAATATAACCACAAGATATATAAATATGACATAAGGAATACTGCGATTTATTTTTACTTTATCCTACTTTACTTTTAATAATAGTGTAACGAGTTACACTCAAATATTGTAAACTTAATTTTTTGCGCGACTTTAAGATTCATGAAAAAACAAACAAAATATTTATCAAATACTATAAACAATATGAGTTTACAATCTGGATGAGCCTCAAACTTATTCTTATATACTAAGTGTATATGGATAAATATGAGCAGAGTAATCCATATGTGAAGATGTTATTTATAATTGTATTAGACAATTATCATACTATGACAAATAAGTTTTCAATGTCTTCATACTTCTGTGTCTTCAACCAGGATATAATTACTTCTTTACATTTATGAAAATTCAGTGAATATATGTCAATAATTTTGTTTAGTTTGTTGTATAATATAGGACCAAGATAAAACTGATATTTATTTACAAAAAAACTGTTGTATTGCTTTGTAGTACATATTGTGTATTTCCGTCTACTTGTTAATAGCTCAGGTCTATGAGGAACCTTCGCATGTTGTTCAAGTATGACATACTTAATAAACAGTTTCCTAACAGATAAAACATCCCATTCATTGTATAGATTTGTTGTAAGGTATCTGAAAGGTTTGAATGCCATTACTTTTAATAATATTCGTTGCGCTCTTTCAAGTTTGATTAAGTGAGTCTGTTTTGCTCCACCCCAAGAAGTTATACAATAAGATAGGATAGGTTGGGCTAATGCATAATATACCATTTTCAGTAAGTAATAATCAGCCACATGTCGTAATTTTCTAAATATATATATTAACTTTCTTATTCTATCGGTAAGTTGATTCATGTGGGGCACCCAAGTTAGATTCTCATCTATTAAGATACCTAGGTATTTTATTGTTCTAGCTCCGTCTAAGAAGCTACAGTTACATTTGTCATTTACACTTTGCTGATAATAATACTGACAAGTGTGTATTTGGATTCTGAATTTACTCTCAGCAGGAAGGGTTCTCTTTGCATTTGTAAAAAATATACTTTTGTTTTCGGATATATTCAGTGATAATAAATTTTCATATAGCCATTTTACAATTATTTGTAATCCATTATCAGCATGTGATTTAGCTTCTTCGCAAGTTTTTCCATGAAAAATTAAAGCTGTGTCATCAGCGAAAGTAAATATTTTGCAGTTGTCTAATTTAAGTTTACAAAGTTTGTTTATATATATCAGGAAATAAGGTCGGCCCAAGAAGACTACCCTGAGGCACACCTGTATTTATAGAAGTGGTGCAGCTAGTATAATCTTCTTTTTTAACTTTCTGTGTTCTGTTTTACAGATAATCATTAAACAGTTTAAGAGATAATCCTCTGATGCGCAATCCTTTCCATAATACTGAGCAGAATTTCATTAGAGACCGTATCGAAGGCTTTTGCCAGATCTAAAAATATTCCAATACACTTGTTTTTATTATCAATATTAGTGGCAACAAATTCTGTGAGAGAAGAAACTGCTAGAGCAGTGGACTAGCCTGCTCTAAAGCCATATTGATTATCTGACAAAATAGCTTCTTTTTCTAGAAATTTTAATAATCTTCTCAATTACTTTAGATAGAGCTGGTAATATTGAAATCGGGCGGTAATTCTCGACGTGGTTTCAATCACCAGCTTTGTGAATTGGATGAATAATCGATTATACCTAATCGTAAAATTGGTTCTTAGTAGATGTGTACATTGTGAAGCGAAATGTCAAATTTGAATTTATTAAGTCAGGTACTTTGAAGATCTGGTTATGAGTGTTTTCTTTCGATCTGACTAGACTAGGCAAAGTGGCTTTTCCAATTTCACCGGTTTACAAGGTAATCAATGATTGGAAGCCTTTTATATATACACCAACTGATGCCTGCGACCTCGTTTTCATTTTTCTTATAAGCCATTCGATATTAGTGACCATATAATTCTTTAAGCCTATCCTTAATAAATTTTAAGTCAATCAAATATAGATTTGGAGATCTAGTGACGAGTTAGTGGTAATCTTCTACATATAGACTAGTTAGCGCCTGTGCTGCGACGTCTTACCAGTATGTTCTTCAACTACTCGTGACCGTAAAATCTAGTATAAATTAGACTTTGTAAAAGGAATATATTTAACAAATTCCCAGTCAATTATGCGTACTGTTTTATTGTACTTTATTATTTGTTTTATTGTAATTTATTAATGAGTGAGTGAAAGTCTTCTAAATATAGATAAACTAGATTTTACATGCGACTTTGTTCTCGTTATTATTTATTTTGTCAAACAAATAAGATAATACAATAAAAAGTTTCATCCAAAGTATATAGCTCTCTCTTTCCGCAATTCCTGTATGGTTTTAGCGAGAAAAAGTAGACTACCTTCATCTCCAGGTTTTCATCTATTTCTATACTAAAATTAGTCATAATCGATTTCGCGGTTTAGTCACGAAAGCGTAATATACAAATAAACAAACTCACCTTCGCATTTATAATATTAGTATATATGATGAAACTATACTATCAGGTGAACTGTTTAATTGAAATGATGGTATAGTTTTCTTTGCAAACTTCGTTATGCAGGTCTACCATGAGACTTAACTATTAATGCGAAAGTGTAGGCTTTAAGCTTAGTAATTTATTACTGATATTTGGTAAAGATTTTCCATGTACAACGGCGTATATTGATAGGAGGCAGAGGAATTAAATAGCCGGTGTGTGATTAAGCCCGCGAGTCCCAATCGCGTCGTTAACTGTACCCGGTCATTAAGGTTGCCCGGCCTTTCAAATGTTTTTTAACCTTTTCCCAATCCGGATGGTTTTTGTTTTTATTTTTTAATGATATACAGAATTCATCGGACGAGTTGTGCTTTTTTTACGTTTATTATAAAATAATGATTACATTTTTTTGATGCAATCTAAATTTTTATTTAGATTTTGAGTGTAATAAATGTACTTTTAATTCAATTTAGCTTGTAAATAATTATCTACGCTACGATTATGTTCGTGTTAACTTAAGTAATTACAAGTATCATTATTGAACAGCCTTGATAACTAAAAGGTAGAACAGTATTTGTTGACAAAAAAACTAATATGTTTTCCATACATGTTTTAATTGTTTTTGTCATCCTTTTAAGTTTTATTAGGAATTGGTAGCCTGCAGGAAAAAATAAAAAAATCTAACAGAGTGATAGATATTATTTCAGACCATTGCGGTATTTTAACGACCACAATGACATTGTACATAGTAGAATAACACAGTTGCACATACTTCACTTTTAAGTGTAACTTAAAATTATTTTCGATTGCCAACTTGCGAACAAAATCAACCGATGTAGCGTCTACATATATGTTATATATTCATTAAACTACTTACTGGTGCCCCGCGACTTCATTCACGTTATTCTAATATCCCGTCTTATATATTCCCTCTTCTAGTGTTTTTTTTTCTCCTATACAAACTTTGCTACTTTCATGAATCCCCTAAGGAAGTAAATAAAAACAATCGCTTTATATTAAGTCTCTACGTTACAAAAGGGAACTACAGTCCAAATTTTATATTTCATGCATTAATACATAGTCTCGGCTGTGCGTTTATGAGTCAGTCAATTAACGTTTATGTATATTTACATTTAAACATACTTCAAGCTATGTTAAAAACCTATTTAGGGTTATTAAAAATGTGTTTAGTAGATATTTATTATTGAAGTTACTGTATATATATATATATATATATATATATATATATATATAAATAGTTATTAATCTTTTTGCTGTCGCAGATCTTTCTTTTTCTAACAACAGTCTAAGTGTCTAAGCGAACTTTTTACTACAAAGCCAAGAATGTTTTTATTTAGAAACCTATTTATTCATCCTTACTCGTAATAATTCATTTTATGTTATATATTTAAACATTCTCACTCTGATCCTGTACAGAAATATATATTCTTTTATATACCCTTTTAAAACTGTACAGTCCATTGTACAATCCACTGTAAATGTTTAATCTTTCATATTTACAATTCATTTATTCCTTTTGTTATACAATTCTGTGACATGCAGGCTTTCTGTAAAGAAACTTGGAGGTGAATACTATTGACTTCGGAGCACTTCTGCTAATATGTCTAATAGCTTCTAATGTTAATCGATTCAATTAAATATCATTTCCACTTCTTAGTTAAAATATAATTTATAGGTTTAGCGTTATGGGTACACGCTAACCCTAGTAGATGCTTTGGCTCACAAGTGCAACTTCTGGAACACTTATAGATGATTGGCAGACGATTTTTAATTTGAGGGTGATAGCTGCCCAGGCGGGTACTAGAAAAAATCCTACCACCATGCGACCGACAATATATATGTTATATATTTTAACATTATTCTTAGATTTATATTCATAAAATTTGCTTAGGTATAGTTATATTTATTGTACCTATAAAATTGCTTTAAATGTTAAACACACTAATCTTAGAGGCGGATAAGCTCTCACTATTGTCGGACCAACTTAGTCGTATTTGATAGCATACTTTCACTATACCTTTTGACACGATTTTTTTCCTTACCAATAGTTCGGCTTACCGTCAGGCCAAACCGGTCCCCAGGATTGCGGTGGTTACTAGTTCGAACTCGCGTTGCCCCAGCAAGGCGACCGATGTTCGTGGTGTTTCGGTATTCTAGATGCTTCCCACCGAATGAGTCCCACATAACCTTCTCAATTCCTCCGGGGTGGGAGGGTATGCATCACTGTATTTCCCCGCGTAAAAAAACGTTACTCCAATAAGATAATAGTTTTCATTATGTTATTAAATAACTAGATATGTGTTAACTTGCAAAATTGTACAAAATATTGAAAATCCAAGGAGTTATTTCTGCATCTTTTAAAATAATTAAAAATTCCTCGTGCGCTTTAATAACCCAGTTTTAATTAACTCCCTTTGCACAAATTAATACACATAGGTCTAATTAAGTAAAAGCATGATACTTTTATGACCGTGGAGATGTATTTTTTATACTTCCCATGTTGATTTAATTACCGCGTGGCTACGCTCGAAGCCACAGGCGTGCTCCTTCAAATAATGTAATGTACCTTTGGAATATTATCTTAATACACACCTAGCAAATGAACCGTGAAATATGTATCATATGCAAATATAATAAATTTAATTACAAAAAATACAATTGATAAAATATGGGCATTTTTTACTGATGAAACTTCCTTCAACAAAATGGCGACTCTCTTGTTGAAGCTCTTTTGAGAGTTTTTGTGGCAAATAATAAATGTTCCACATGATTATTCATAGATCACTTTACTTGTGCTCTTCAGCTACACTACATCACGTAAATTGTTACAAATTTTACACAATTCAGGGTTTAAACAAGTAAATTAAGTTAATTAAATAATAATCACGACATAACAGATCAATATCTCGCCAAAAACTCCATTTCAGTTAACATTAGAAATTTTATTGAATAATGAAAACTATTAAAGAAAATATGGGGTAAAATAGTAAAAAAAAATAAAGTTTCGTTAATAAATTTCATATATTTTTCTTATTATTTTAATTACAATAACAGTGAATGTTATACCATCATGTGATGGTTTCATCTGATATTTTCCTTTACTCAAAGCTTAGGCTTACTGTAAAGACGGTAGGTACAGTGACTATTATAAATACAGAAGCTTAAAACCAGTCAAAGGAAGTGAGTTGGAATCCCTGCAATAAGCTTGAGCTTTCTTCGGTGAAGAAAAATGTTGTGATGAAACCTTTGCATGGTGGTAAGGCTTTTTTACTGCCTGCCTGTCTAGCCACCACCTTAAATTGAAAATTTGCCGCTGACTACCTACAGGTATGTTCCGGCAGATGCACTTGAGAGCCAATCCCTTCACAGGTTTAGCGTGTTTACCTGCTTGGGCAAACTCGTCACTTAATATCATGTGAGATTGATACCATAACTCTAAAATCCCTAAACTTAAAAAAAAAAGAATTACACAAAAACATCACTTATAAATTTCTACACATTGCTACTACACAAGTTCTATGGCTATATTAAAAACCAACTCTATTACTTTGTTATTAGCATCATAAACTTATGTTTGTACGTTTTAAAATCGTATAAACTTGGTACGATGTTCTCATAAAATGAATAAATAAATTAATAGACTTAACTCATGCCCCTAGTGGGTAGCAAAGTCGTTGTATAAGCACTCAAATTACGTGGGGAAAACTGGTAATGTACACAATAATATACGTACGTGAAAATCTTTGCTAGTCCATAGATATGACCAACACCTCGAGACTAAGAACTTCCTCCTATCTGAGGACTGAAAATTGCAGTCATAAAAATTTGTGAAATTACTCTCATTTAGTTTTATATTGTACTAGCTGACCTGATGAACTTCGTATTGCCTACCAGTCGACGAGTATCGTGTTAACTTTTAAATAAACTCGATTTAGGATTTTGTTTCTTTCGTAAAATGGATGCTAGAAATTTATTCCGAAAACCTGTTTCCAAATACCTATTAGTTCGTTTCCGATACAAGACTTAGGAACTGGGCACGTAGTTGAAGCCCAGAAATTTCCTTACCGCAGACCATAGCGTATACAATTGCAATGCTTCTAAAAACCACGTTAAATCACTTAAAGTAACCTCTAACTGATAAAAGATTATTGTTACTTATATACATTAAAAACTATAATTTAAAAACAATAAATATCGGTATAATAGTAAAGAAAAATATTGAACTTCCGCTACACGTTTAGTATCAATAACAACAACAAAAAAATGAAATAGATTGACTCGACGGAAATAAACAAGACATCAAAACTTCGGTCGGATGTTGAAAAGAGAAAGAATTGCTTTCGAAATGAGGGCCTGAACCTTGTTACGGTGGGACCCTCCCTTCTTTTGGATTAGCACGCACGTTGTCATGTAGATTTATAAGGAATTGTAGTATATTAACAAAAGAAATAAATTCTAACCAGTTACGTAAATTGGATTAATGTACTAGATAGCTTTTTTTTAACAATGTTCCTTAGCGCACAGTACGGATGGAAATTAAATAAAACAAAATGTTTTTTTTTCCGTCACAACCCTTTATTTAATCTATTCTATATCGCACTAAATTTCTGTAGTGTAGACCAGGAGTTCTCAAATTTTGGACAGTGGCACCTTGGAGCGCCTTGAAGCAATTCTCTTTACTATTCTCCGAAACCTTAACTTAAATGTTCGTGGGTACAAAATAGAGAATTAAATTTTGAGCGCTCGCGATACCTTCTACGTGCTCGGACACTGATAACTTTATGTCCATTTAATTAACCAGTTTAGATTCATAACGTGGATATTTTAATATATGTGCCCATCTATCTAACTAGTACCATTGTATCTATCTATTTCGACTAGCTAGATAATTTAACGGCTAATAATGAAACGGCTTGACCGCGTTTTATGAAATTTTATATGTACATTCGGTAGATCTGAGAATCGATCGTAATCTATATTTTATACACCAAAGTGATAAGGTTGGTCCACCGCAAACTTTATATATTTTATTATTACACTTTTTTATTATTTTTTGCTATAGCATTAAAAATACATACAATCCTAAATTTTCACCGTTCTTTCCTCATCCTCTCATTATTTAATACAACCAAAGGTAGTAAAGTAATATTCACTAGAAATAATTTATAAGACAGAACAACGTGTGTCGGGTTAGCTAGTTAACAGTATAACACGATTATCAATAGCAATATAATACGTAAGGATTTTTTTTTCCAACCGAATGTTCCAAACCACTCGGCCATTTTTTATATCTTATATGTTTATAGTTTGACCACATTCTCGTCAGATATTAAGTGGCGGTATGTGTTGAAAACAAGTACATATACATTTGAAAACTGATAATTAAGTGATATTTTTGTATTGGAAATATCAACATACCAGGGTTCTAATGATCATATTTTATAGTCAAACTTTTGTAAAGAAAAGGAATAAATCGATCACTAATTAAATTTACTACAAAGCCAGGCGAAATTTAGACATAGGTAACCAAGACCATACCCTATGTAAATGCTTAAGAAACGTTGAAATAATTGAATAGTTATTAGATTATATAGCAGATAGATTATTCTTACTAATATTATAAAGACGACAGTGCGTTTGTTTGTTCGCTTTCATGCCTAAATCGCTGCATCGATTATGATGAATTTGGAAGTATGGAGATAGATGGGGCCCTAGAAATATTGATAGGTTACTTTTCCTGTAGAAAAAACTTGTAGGAATTAGAGTAAAGAGAGAGATAAACTTTTTATTGAAGACATCATTAAATTTGAATGATTAATCAATAGGTGTTTCGTATCGAAATACACCTTTGTACAGTAAAAACAATTTCCGCAAAACAAATCCAGGTACCATAATAAAAGTCATGATCTTATGTGTTTATTTCATCTTCTTCAAGTCCTGTTCCCAATTCGTTTGGAGTCGGCGCAGTACGTTTTTCTTCTTCCACAGGTCTCTATCAGCCGTCATCTTTTCATTTGAATTATTTTCTTCCATCTCATTCCTCACTCGCCTTTTTCATCTTTTCTTTGACCTTCCTCTTCCTTTCCATCCTTCAACTTTCATATCCATTGCTTTTCTCACCGCACGTGTTTCCTCTCTCTTCATGACATACCTGAAGCAATACAAACGATTCCCTTTGAACTTCTTTACCATTAGCGCCACTTGCACTTATGTATTTATTTAATTGATTTATTCTTTACATTATTTACATATATGTATTTCAATGTTTAGTGCATTTTATTATTATTTATGTTCTTAATTCATTCAATTTTTCTTTTGTTTCTTTTATGTTTACACAACCACAACAATACCGCTGGTTAGTTGGAAGGAAATGCCTTGCGGCATTAACCTCGACAATGTACAATTAAAAAGTGCAATAAAACGTTCATTCATCTTTTCAATAACAATGATTAGTTAGTAGTAACAATTTAGAAAAGAGAAGTCGAAGAAGAGATATCAGTGAGAGCTATTTGGATATAATCTGGGTAAATTTTTAAAGACAATTTTTGCATATCATCCTATGCTAGCAAAAAGTAGCACTTTTATAAAAAACCTTTATACTACATTTATATAAAAGTAATTTATTATAAATTATTTAAATTATTATAATTAATATATTAATAATAAAACATAACTATGGCTTATTCATAAAAGGTAGACAACGTAAATATTTTGTTACTGATAAAATATTTTTGTTGTTTGTGAGCTATTTTAGACCCCAGAGAGAGATAAAACACAACTCGTATTCTTTGTTATTATGTCAACTTTTGATAGAAAATTACATCAAAATCCTTTAAATTATGTAGGTATTATATTATATTGTCATCATTACCCTACCATTCAATGTAATTAAAGTTTGATCAATTGATAAAACAGTAATGAATTTTATTTTCAATTGAATGGATGATTCGGATAAGTAAAAAAAAAAATGTTCACCATTATATTAATAGTTAAGAATCATCCAGTTATCCAGGCATCAAAACATATTACATGAAACATTTAGTTCAATTACAGTATTATTATATTTGTAGCAAACAATTCTATATAAATCCAAATATATGGGCCATTCAAAGAATTCGTTTCTCTCAATTACGAGTTCCAGGAAAAGCTCACAGATGTCCGAATAAAGAGAAAATTTTAATTTTTGCCATTTTTTTATCGTGATTTTCACGATATGATATTTTTTAAAAGACTGTATATTGCTTTTTGTTCTGTAATAATGATATCTTAGTTATTGAAATAATAATAACACCTAATTAATTTTGAAGAAAGTACCTTTTGTCTGGACGTTACAATGTATAATAATGGTTGTTTTCATTATAAATATTCAAATCAACGGTGTTTCTTCCGACTCGAGCCGACATTACCCAACCCAGAGTCATATAGCCCAATGTTTCAGCTCAGTTTTATTTGATACCCATAAAATAAAGTGCTCAACATGACAAGATAAGTTTTTACTTGTAAAAAGTTTTTATATATGATAGTCAGATCCATAAAGAATACTATGTGTAATCTAGCATTAACCCACAACTCTCAGATAGACCGAAATATTAATATTTGTTCATTAAGTCGGAAGTAGATGCGGTCTTGAATTGATTAATTATCAGTGTATGTCACTGTAATAATGATACGTTAATAAAATGTACTAGAAAATAAAATCCATTTTAAAATTTGCGTACACCTTGTCAGGAGTACGAAAAGGGACATAGGCTACTATTCTTTGAAAAAAAAGTACTGTTAAATTTTATTTAAAATAAAAGTATGTGTACTGATCCCTATGCTGATGTAAGAGATTTACATTTCCCTTTTTTTCAGCAGCTTATTACTAATGAATACGAGTTTTGTACTGTGGACCCTTTTTTAAAAGCCTTTCATAAATTCAAAGGTCGAGTCGTTTTCATAATTACACCGTAATAACAGTCATTTTGGAATGTATTTGTTACAGAGGTACAAAAAAAAAATCATTAAATACTGTTTCCATTTTGTAATTCATCAATACAAAGCATTTTACGAGATTTTATTATCCATGTAAAAGTATTTTTGAACTTATCAAATCTATTATTGTTGTTATCGCTGGTTCTAGTTTTTCGGTCCCTAAAATAGTAATATAGTCACTTTTCGCGTAAAACCAATACATAAGGTAACGGGTTACAAGTTAGAGGACAAAGGACTCGCTAAAACTCGGTCTCGTAGAATGAGCTAGGATGGCCTACAATGAGCTTGAGCTTTCGGTGAAGGAAAACATCGTGAGGAAACTATAGCATGGTGGTAGGGCTTTTCTAGTACCCGCCTGGCTAGCTACCACCCTCAAGTAGATAATCTGCCGCACAAATACTATTAGGTGTGTCTTAGCAGTGGTACTTAAGAGGCAGTTCTCCTATAAAGGCTGGCAACGTACCTGCGATTCCTCTGGTATTATGGGTGTCCATGGGCGGCGGTGATCACTTACAATTAGGTGACACGCTTGCTCGTTTTCCGCCTACTCTATAAAAAATACATCCTCTTTTTTCTTTACATTTCTTTATTGCACGCACTATTACGTATTTACCATGTGAAATAAATATAAAAGTAAATAATAAATATAAATGTTCACTGATTTAATTATAATTATTTGATCACCGAAATGATCGTCGTAGAGATTTAGTACTCCGACAGAGTTATGTATAGGTGAGAAGGTTTAGGAGAGAAGAATGTTATGCATTGTCTTATTCTGCACTAGCTTATGCGTATTTTAGCTTAAACAATTATTACTATAAAATGGTTGGATTTAAGACAATAATTCTTAATGTCTTAATGTGCCACTATAAAAAATATTATTACATAAATATATTGAAGTCTACTCAATCAATGTTTTAGTCGTTATCATCCTTCGCAAGCACTGAAACATACTGAAAAATTGCAGTAAAGTACTTCTCTATTCGCAAATGGCTGAAGCTTTAAAAGGTTATTTTCGAATTTACCATGTTCGCAAATTTTCCACTATGATCAGTAAAAGATTTCAGTTTAGCGTGATTAGATCTATTTTGTTTTAAAGTTCCTTTTAATTACTTATAACCGGGACATAACATTAAGCAAACACCGATAAGTTATTGATAAATACCGAGTGTATTTGTGTTATTAGTTGTGGATTTTTTAGTGGGTTAGGGTAAATTGAACACAGAAATTAGTGGAGTAATGCACATAACAATAGCTTCGATGGAAACGTTAATTTTATTATCTGCTTATAGATAAAATTATCATCAACATGGATACGTTGTTTTAATGTAAACATGTATTGATTATTGAAAAGACTTCGTATTAGGTTTTACGTATTTTGGTTATTCTTTGATAAGTCGCAGTATTTCTCTTCACCGCTAATCTAAAGTATAAGTATTCTTAAATGCATAATTAAATCTAGTGTTTCTATTTCATATTTAGCTACACTTTGTTACCTTATAGTATTTTTCTTCACCACTTTGAAGCGATTATAGTTCAGTGGTAGTGTGCAGGAACGCCGCGAACCCTTAAGTTGTATATCTGCTGCCATAAAACCAATACGTGTATTCCGGCAGTAGCACTTGAGACCCAGTCTCTCCTATAAAAGCCGGTAACGCACTTGCGATTCGTTTGGTGTTGTGGATGTCCATGGGCGGCGGCAATCACTTACAGTCAGGTGACATGCTATCTCGTTTGTCCTCTATTACATAAAAAAAAACACTAAGATAAAGTATGAGTATTCTTAAATGTATGATTAGATCTAGTGTTTTTTTAGTGAATGGAAAAATGTTAAAGGAATGAGTATGTTAGAGGAAGTCTGAAAGTGGCTTCAGTGACAGAAAAGATGAAAGGGAATCGTTTGTCTTGGTATGGACATGTTTTGAGACGAGACGAAATGCATGTAACGAAGAAAGTTATGGCTATAAATGTTGAGAGATGGAGAGGGAGAGGACGTCCAAAGAAAAGATGGATGGAGTGTGTGAGGGAAGATATAAAGGCAAAAGGGTGATTGAAGATATAGTGACTGATAGAGATGTATGTAGGAAAAATACATACTGCGCCGATCCCAAATAACCAATTGGGAGCAATGCGATGACGATGATGAGATCTAGTGGGTTTATTTCATACTAGCTGTGCTGGCGACTTCGTTTGCGTGGAACTAAAAACTATTAAAGTATTTCTTTTCCGGACAAAACTGGACCAAGTTACCAGTGTCCGTTTCTGTATACATGTCACGTATGTACATTTTATATAATGATTTAAATTTTATATAATCATTACACAGTTAACAAGTATACAGTCTGGTGCCCACGCCTTCGTCTGCAAAGAATATTTTTTCTGTTAATTATACTTTATTTTTTGTGTCTTAGTGACATAGGTTTTATCTATACAAAAATGTTAATCATCTTGAGCATTTAATTTAATCTAAATTTCCATTTTATAATATTCAATTTAAAAAGTCACACTTGCCACTACTTATAGTTACTACTACTTGCCACTACTGTTTTCGAACACTCGATAATAACGTATTGTATACAGCTTAATTTATATGGCTTAACGTATCACAAAGCTTTTCAATTTTTTGTTTATGTTTATAACATTCGATACGATTTTCATTATACTATAAAAAAATAAACTGTGAACATAATGTTTTGGTTCAAGCAAAACTACTTTGTTAATCGTCTTGCGCAATTATTTTTATATTATTTAATTTAAAAATGTATCTCAGAAACTAATACAAAATTAAAGTAAATCACACGACAAAATCATATGTAACGATTCTATGTACATCTACACTAATAACATAAAGGAGAAAAGTTTTTTATATACATCTACACTAATAATATAAAGCAGAAAAGTTTTTTATAACGTGCTAATCTTAAAAAAAAATGTTCCTCTTAATAAATTACACTCCGATTATTGTTCATAAAAATTTGATTTGATCAAGTTACAATTGTATTATAGGGATGTATAGTTTATATACATAATATAGATAGATATTATAAAATATAGATATTATAGTTATAACGATTTGGTATACTCATTAAATTATCATTTGGCTTACTTTTATTTATGTATGTATTTATTTAGGTTACATTCAACTATAATTTTTACGACATAATGCAATAGTGAAGCAGGCTATGATCGCAGAAGGTAGATTCAAGGCAGATATAATAAATCGCAATATTTGAATTAACAGAGTCGCGTTTGTTCTAAACATATAAGACGCCAACTAGTATTTTTCGATAATTAATAAACCTAGCACAGTATCGTTTGCAGGCCAATTTTGCAGTTGTGCAAATTTCTATTTTCATAAAACACAGCTCTAGACATTCAATGATAGCTTATATTTTTAGTTATATTATCAACAATTGAACATAGAAAAAATTGGCTCCAATCTCGAAATTCATTTGATACATATTTCCGGAGACACTGTTAGTGTCTATGGGCGCAAATAAATAAATAATGATTATATTATTACATAAATATAATTATTATTTAAGATTGATATTTAAATAGCTATTTGTGATCACAAAAATGAGAATTTAAATACTCTAGAATTATTGGACAACTTGTTAGTAGCGCCATCTGTTGATAAACTTTGTAAAGTGGAGTTTGGAGTATTAAAATAAATTAGTAATATGTTAAATAAATATGTAAAATAAATATGAGTTATGTAAAATTCATTATAATATGAATATTGATTTTTGAACTATATTTCATAAATTAATTGTACAGTAATTTCAATTACATGTTGTAAAAGAAGTTGCAGTTGTTAAACGTTAAGTGACTGTTGGTTTATATAAATAGTTCGCAGCTCACATTTAGCGCAGTTCTGTACTAGAAATTGGCTGGAAATAAACAAAGTTATATTAAGTGTGTTCTTATCATTATGGAGTCTGAACGCGATAATTCTGGCGTATCGCCGACAGCAGCGGTGGGATCACAGCCCCAAACAGCCCCAAGAGACATCGGAATCCTTGAATGGAACGACCTTCACTATTGAACAAGTGATGGGTCTCTTGAGCTCCATTACGAAGACTGCTGCAACAAGCGCTGTGAAAGCAACGTTATCGGCGGAAAGTCCACTCATCCGCCGGCACGATGACTTCTACCTACCACCGTTCAACCCTGATGAAAGATCGCACGACATCAGGGACTGTTAAGAGGACGAGCCAAGACATGGGCCGACAGCTGGTCCCTGCATTCAACCACGTGAGAACAAGTAAAGGAGGAGCTGATTCATACGTTCGGCAAGGAGTTCCGGTATGCGGATGACGTGCAGAAATGGCGCAACTACACTTCGGACCAAGCGAGCTGCTACGCAGAGTACGCTACAACGGCGTGGACCCTTTTCAAGAGGATTCGACCAAGAGGATTCGACCAGAAGCTGCCGACACCGAGGTGGTGGAAGCGCTAATTACAGGTATTTACCCTGAGTTTATTCGATCTGAGTTGCTGAGAAATACCCCCGATTCACTTCCTAAATTAGTATCAGTTCTTAAAAGGTTTCGTAAACGTAAAATCGAAAATAGAGAGAGTAGATATAATGATGTTAAAAAGTCACGTATTGCCGGATCTTCAAAAGATCAAGTAGTTTGTTTCGGTTGCAATAAAGCCGGTCATTTGTCCCGAGACTGCAGAGAGAAATCCCTCTAAGCCTAACGGTATTTCGTCATATTCCAGTAACAGTAACTCCAGTTCTCGTGGCACTTTTAATAATGCTAAGGTTACCGAATGTGATTACTGCCATCGTAAGGGTCATTTCAAAAAAAATTGCTACCGTCGTCAAAATGACGAACGTAATGCCCAAAATAAATCTATTAACTATTGTTCATCTATTAAACGTAGTACAACAAATGTAATTATTGCTGACAAACAGTGCAACTGTCTTTTTGATACTGGTGTGGATTATTCCTTAATTCGAGGGAGCATTGCTGGTTCAATTCCTGGTAAACGTAAACAAGTTGAAGTACAGTTTATGGGCATTGGGGGTCAAAAAGTTATCTCAAAACAAAGCATTATAACTGTAGTAGAAATCGATAATGTCACTTTAGAGCTAGAGTTTTACATAGTAGGTGACAATGAAACTAAATTTGATATTTTAATTGGGTTTAATCTTCTAAAAATACCCGGCCTTAGCGTTACTCTCAGCGAAAACAATATATCTATTAACCGTAAGTTTATTGTCAATGAGTGTTCAAAGACGCATACTCTTATTGCAATAGATACCGACTTAACTGACCCAACACAAATGAAATCTATAATATTATCAATGAGTTCAATGATAATTTTACGTCTGGAAATCATGTCTCACGGGTGACAACCGTCGAGCTAAAAATTAGATTAAAAAATCCTGATAAAATTGTACAGCGTCGACCGTATCGTTTGTCTCCTGTAGAACGCGAGAAAGTCGGGGAAATAATTCAAGATTTAAAAGAAAATGGCATATTAAGAGATAGCTCTTCCCCATTCAGCAGCCCAATTTTATTAGTCAAGAAAAAGAACGGTACGGACCGACTTTGCGTTGATTTTCGCGAGTTAAATTCAAATACAGTTAGAGATAATTATCCTTTACCTTTAATAGCAGACCAAATTGATAGATTAGGCAAAGCCCGTTATTACAGCTGCCTAGATTGGCTTCTGGTTTTCACGCTATTCCTATAGCCGAAGAATCTATCGAAAAAAAAAAAACTGCTTTCGTGACGCCAGACGGACAGTTTGAATATTTACGCATGCCTTTCGGTCTTTGCAATGCTCCATCTGTGTATCAACGCGCCATAAATGTTGCCTTAGGTGATTATAAAGATAATATAGCATTAGTTTATATTGATGATATTTTAGTAATATCTGAATCTGTACAGCAAGGTTTGATCAATTTAAAACTTGTTTTGACTAGATTAACTCGCGCAGGATTTTCTTTGAACATGTCCAAATGTTCTTTTCTTAAAACTAAAATTGAATATCTTAGTAACCTTATAGAAAATGGTACTGTCAGACCAAGCTCGAAAAAAATTCAAGTTTTAACTGACTCCTCTGTACCTAAAAATATAAAGGAAGTTAGACAATTTAACGGCTTAGCTGGCTATTTTAGAAAATTTGTATTCAATTTCTCTAAAATCATGGCCCCTCTCTACAACTTGACTAAAACCAATATTAAATTTAATTGGACTGAAGATTATGATATTGCTCGACGGAAAATAATTAAAATACTCACATCTTCCCCTGTATTAAATATATTCTATCCCAACCTGCCGACAGAATTGCATACAGAAGCCAGCTCTATTGGGTATTGTGCTGTACTGATTCAGAGACAAAACGGAAATCCTTAAGTTATAGCCTATTTCAGTATGAGATCTTCAAATACAGAGTGTAAATATTACTCTTATGAACTAGAGACTCTTGCCGTGGTAAAGGCTATAAAACATTTTCGACATTTCCTTCATGGCCGGTCATTTAAAATCAAAGATTGTAACTCTTTAAAAAAGCTTCCAGTCATAAGCGCGATTTAACTCCGAGAGTACACAGATGGTGGGCATTCTTACAGAACTATCAATTTGAAATTGAATACCGCAAGGGCAATAAACTTGCCCATGCTGACTTTTCAGTCGTAACCCAGTTAAAAGTTGTAATGAATGTCATTTAGACCAGTGTTCGAAAATTTATAAATCTAGCTCATTAATATGGTCCGTTAATACAGCTACCCTTGATCATAACTGGCTCCTTATCGAACAAAAGCGCGATTCCACTCTAGCTAATATTGTTGAACAGTTAAAAGGTGATTCGATTCCTAAAACTATTGCAGATACTTACGTCATACTACAAGATAAATTACTTAGGCGAAAAGTACAAATAAATAACAAAACGCATAAGTTAATCTTAATCATAGTCCCACGTAATTATAGATGGAATCTTATTTCGCATTATCATGATAACCTCCAACACTTTGGATGGGAAAAGGTCCTTGCAAAAATACGAGAGCAGTATTGGTTTCCTAATATGACTAGGTTAGTTAGAAAATTTGTAGAAAACTGTGTTATGTGTAGAGTTAGAAAAGGTGTATCGGGTGCTAGACAGGTTGCGTTACATCCTATTGACAAAATAGCAGTACCTTTCCATACTGTGCATGCAGATATAATTGGCAGAATGAACGGCAAACGCCATGAATCCAAATATGCTTTTGTATTTATCGATGGTTTCACTAAGTATGTCCATATGACCTATACTAACGATCGCACAAGCGATATGGCAATCAAATGTTTTTTAAGTCTAATTACAATATTCGGCACTCCATCACGATTAATTACTGATCAAGATAAAAGCATGACTTCTACAGATTTTAAAAACTTTTGTGAACAATATGGGATTCAACACCATGTTGTAGCAAAGGGAGCTAGTAGGGCCAACGGACAGGTCGAGCGATTAATGAAAGTTATAAAGGATAACATGTCTGTCATAGAAATTAACAGGCCTTGGCACACAGCATTACAAGAATTACAATTAGCAATAAACTGCAGTTTCAAAAAGTACAGGTAAAAGTCGCATGGAATTATTATTAGGTAAAAAATGTTCTCCACCTGCCATTAAAATACTGCAAATTGACGATGACGAACCGACAGACGACTTGAATGAAGTTAGATTCCTTGCTAAAATGCGGATGGACGAGCGGTCCTTTAGTGATAAATAACGTTTTGATAAAGCTCAATCAGACCCTTTGGATGAATCTAGCAACTCAAATGAATTAACCGTATGGGCGGAGGATTCGTCAGAGACCGATTTACGCGGGGAGGCCTCTACCTCCCCTACTGACGTTGGATCTATGTAATTTGCATTACATTGATACAACTGATCATGATGAATAACGTTGATTATTTTATGTATATGCATTGTTGTGTTTATGAGACAAATTTTGTTTTTCCTATCCAATATCCTTCCCAAAACGCTGGCTGGCCACCATGCGTGTCCTTGATCCTGGTCTTGTTGGCTAGAACCCAGGATGGGTGATGCCTTGTGTGTTGGCTAGAACCCAGGATGGGTGATGCCTTGTGTGGTGGCTAGAGCCCAGGATGGGTGATGCCTTGTGTGTTGGCTAGATCTCGTCATGAGTGATGCCTTGTGTATTGGCTAGATCTCGTAATGAGTGATGCCTTATGTGTTGGCTAGATCTCGTAATGAGTGATGCCTTATGTGTTGGCTAGATCTCGTAACGATTGATGCCTTGTTTGAAGTTGTTGCAATGTAAAACAGCGCAGGGGACGCGCTGGAGTCAGTATGGCCGTATGGGCGCAAATAAATAAATAATGATTATATTATTACATAAATATAATTATTATTTAAGATTGATATTTAAATAGCTATTTGTGATCACAAAAATGAGAATTTAAATACTCTAGAATTATTGGACAACTTGTTAGTAGCGCCATCTGTTGATAAACTTTGTAAAGTGGAGTTTGGAGTATTAAAATAAATTAGTAATATGTTAAATAAATATGTAAAATAAATATGAGTTATGTAAAATTCATTATAATATGAATATTGATTTTTGAACTATATTTCATAAATTAATTGTACAGTAATTTCAATTACATATTGTAAAAGAAGTTGCAGTTGTTAAACGTTAAGTGACTGTTGGTTTATATAAATAGTTCGCAGCTCACATTTAGCGCAGTTCTGTACTAGAAATTGGCTGGAAATAAACAAAGTTATATTAAGTGTGTTCTTATCATTATGGAGTCTGAACGCGATAATTCTGGCGTATCGCCGACATGTCCCATAAAATTTATCTCCTATAAAAAATCCCAGTTATAATTTACTAGCTGTGTCCGTGACTCCGTTCGCGTGGAAATAATATTTTATTTAATTATTTTCATTAAAAATAATTATATAACCTATATTATTAAGGGCCAATGTAGCATTCGAATGTTAATCGTATCAGTCCAGTAATTTTTGAGTTTCTTCGTTACATACAAAAATACCAATCTCTGCCTGTTTCTTAATATTAGTATAGATTGAGACAAAATAAAAACATTAATTTGATGCCTAATAGAGGACCACACAGTTAAATATCAACACATAACCTTCTGCGACTCCATTTATCGTTTCTATTCATATTGCAAACTTTACATTTATTTCAATAAACCAATACAATGTGTAATAAACTACAGAAATTTCTTCCTGAATAGTTACTTTACTGAGTTTATATCGCAAGGTTTGAGTTCTTACGTTCGTTGCGTGAAATTCAATTTGTAAGCCATCAGCTCACCTCGTCTGGAATCCTTTACGCATTTGCATATTGAAATGAGTTTGCGCGTAGATGCTTAGTAGGGGGTGGAACGGAGCAAGAAAATTGATATTACCACCTTATAAAAATATATTAAATCTAATTTTCCTATACACGGAAATCAGAAGAAAAATCTTCACGGGTGAATAAATACTTTTTCGTTGTGAGTGTTATTCAAATTATACTCGAAAATTTAAGTTTTTATATCGTTTAAGTATTGACATTCGAAACGAAATCATTTACGAAAGAGCCAAAATTGCTAAGAGAGTTATCTAAGATGACAGGCCAAAAACATTTTATATTAGGTTAAGTATATTCTAAGAAAAATCCTCTTTTATGCAAACGTACTTTAAGATTCTTTTTAAATATATGCCAAGCAGTAACTTAAGTGTGTGCATAACACTACACGTCAGTTTAAAGCGCTGATAGCTCAGTTGGTAATGCGTACGAACGCCGCGTCAAGGGATGTGAGTTCGAATTCATCTACAATGAGCTTCAGCTTTTAGTGAAAGAAAACATCGTGCTGAAACCCTAGTATGGTGGTAGGGCTTTATTACCTGCCTGGCTAACTACCACCTTCAAGTTGAAAATCTACCGCCATGTACCTATAGATGTGTTGCGGTAGTTGCACTTGGGAGCCAGTCCTTCCACTTGGCCTAGCGTGTTAACCAGCTTGGGCCACATCGTCACTTAAAAGCTACATGAACATGCTTAGGAACATGAATTTTAATTAGCTAGTAAAACTCACATACAGTTTTAATAAAACAGCCATCAGTCGGTGTTAGAGTGAAAAATAGTCATTTGTAAAATAACTTCTGCAGTGAGAAACGAAATAATAAAAAAAAAACGAAAAACAATCTCGCCAAATAATCTAACGTACAACCCTTAGATAAGTTATTGTTGATATTACGTTAACACTGCAAATAACTACACAGGAATTATAACAATAAAAATATCACCTAAATAATTCACCGGTTGGCATCCGTATTCACCCGCTATCGTGTACCGAACAAAACTCTATAAATAATGTTTTATTTGTGTGTAAACTTATTGTGGCTTCACGATGTTTTGTGTTTATGTGCGGACGTGGAAAATTATTTCTGGCTGTTCACAAAATTCGCACAATACTTGGGAGATATTTCAAGTTGTTTTCTTATGGGAGGGATACCGTAGAGAATAATAATTTTCTTAAACGCCAATACACCTTACGTATCCAGAAAAAACATTACAAAAAAATCGTGAGTATCGTGGATCACTCTGTTGGAACGAATTTCCTTACGTAGTATATTATTGTTGATAAACGTTTTATATTATTGAGTAAAAAATATAAATGAAAAGTAAAGATAATTAATGAATTGTAGGAATGGTAGAAAATTTCGTAATCAGTATATTTTTTCTAGTTTATAAATGAACATTTTATTGTACATCATTCAATTCATCTAATTCCTTATAATACATATAGTAGTCGACGAAATAGCTGAAGCTTAGAACTTACTACCTATCTTGAACCCAGAAGCGCGAACCTACGACTGGGCACAGCCAATAACATACGCGCTTTGGATAACTATCTGCACTATATATATATATATAGAATAGACTAAAGAAAATGTCATAAAAGCAAAATCTTACATTTTAATTTGTTTAGCTTCCATCCGTACCCTGCGATAAGAAACTTCGTTCCAAAAACATAGTCATTCAATTGAAAACGCCTTTAAGCGTACTGAGCACTTTATTTTGTGGGTATTAAATGAGATAAAAAGATAGTTGAACCGCTCGGCTATGTCACACTTCGGATAAAGTCGACACGGCGAATCGGCGAGCGTTACATGAGTGAGCATGACGCGTCAGTCGTATTCAGTATCGATATAAACACCGAATACGCCTATGTTTTGTTTAATATGTTATATTAAACAAAACATAGTTTTATATTTTATTTATCCAAACCTTGTCCTGATAATAACGAATACAATAAAAAAATAATTATACAATTTGGTAAAGTCGTTCAGAAATTATGTGTATACATACATTTCGGCGATTTATTTTTATATATTTATATATACAGATTTTATGATTCGAGTTTACCTATAGAGGTGATTTTTTTCTGTAAGCAAAGCATGAACACCTAAAATTTCTGAAATTTTGGTAGTTTATTTCATATAAAATTATTTAATTCTAATGTAAAGCTTTTATTATAGCAACTAAACCAAACAATATCCAGACACACAAGTGATAATTACGATAATCACACATAAAATAATTAGGGACTGAGATCAATCTAATGACCCATCGATTAATAGGACATGTCACTACGGTTGGTTAATATGTGAGAATAATAATTAATTCTTCGTTGCAGATAAACAGAATTTTTCTATCGAAACGAAGCATGCTCGCTTTTACGAGTGAATTGAAAACCAATTGCTTTATATCTAGATTGCAGTCTATATAAAATACGTTAGTTAAAAGCTAGCTTAATACAACCCGCTCTGTATTTCAATAGAGACGCGGGCGGAACATCGTCCGAAGTGGTTCGGTAAAGTTTTTAATTTCCTGGACGTGGACGTTGGCTTGTGTTTAGCTTCGGTTGTGTGCGCTCTTTATACTACGCTGTCACACTCAATTATCCGGCAAACTACGGTGACCACAAAAACTATAATTATAGTTTACTCTAACTTGGAAAATTTTGGAACAGATCCTTCGTAGCTTCTCTTTTTATCGATTGGGTCGACACATTATTATTTTTCGTATTCTTCTTCCATTCTACTCTGTCAGCTGTAATCTCAGTATTCACAAGAGTACATATCATTACTCACACAGTCCATACATATATTTTTCAATTTTTCTTTTATATCCATATTTTTGTATAGCGATGGTTATGGCCATAATCTCACCTGGTCTTAAGTGACGATACGGCCCATGTTGGTGGATACGGTAAACCTGTGGAGGGACGTGTTCTTAAGTACAACTGCCGGAATATACCTAGTGATATTTGGCGGCAGATTTTCTACTTTAGGGTGGTAGATAGCTAAGCGCGCATTAGAAAAAGCCCTACCACCATGCTATGGTTTCCTCACGATGTTTTGCTTCATCGAGAGCTCAAGCCTATTGTAGATGGATTCGAACTCGCGCCCTTTGACGCGTCATCCGTACACACTACCACTAAGGTATACGCTTCGCGCTTTTATATATAAGAAAATCTAGTTTTATGGTTTTCATTTCTCTCATAAGGTGGCCATGCAACGCTAATCTATTAATCGTCCACTACTCTGTCATTAGTACCATTATATTTGTTCTCGAATCTATTCATTTTTTATCAAGGTCATTCTAGTTACTGCACGTATCTATATCGCAACATATTTTACAGCAAGCAAATTTCAAGCTATTAAATATAGTGTAGCAAAACATACTGCATGGTTTTTTTTTTCATAGTTAAGGTTTAGTGTTATAGCTCCAATATCACCGGATATTAAGTTACGATGTGGCCCAATATGACGTACCCACTAGTGGAGGGATTAGCTTTGCTATAGGTATTTGGCGACTGATTTTCTTATTGAGGCTTGTATCTAGCCAGGCGGACATAAAAAAAGCCCTACCACCATCCAAACTATATACATATCATTCACAACTTTACCAACGTTAATTGTAACATAAAATGTAATACACTTGCTGATTTAAGAAAGTGACGCAACTGGACGTATCATTATTAGTATATGTTGGTCATGATCCATTCTGGCATAATCATTTAACCTTACCACCTCGTAGACTGAATGAATGAATTAATTAATTATACTTTCAGACTTCATTTTATATTCTAACTAGAGAGGATTTACACGAGTTTTATTAATGAAGTCCTCAACAAATTCTCAACGTAAAAAAATATTACTATGATCGTTAACCCACTGAGCTAATCTAAAAATTGATAAAATTTATCAAATCAGGTATCGCTGTTTAGGACTCTATGTAGAACATATATCGATATACATATAAGATAAATTAAAATGAATATCCAACAATTTGTGTAAGTATGTAAACTCTACGCTCCGTGCGCCGACTATTGTTTTAGTTTTCTAATCGATAGCAAAATATTCGAAGTTTGCCGATATTTCGAATCAGACCTGTACTTTGAATCAGTCCCCTTAGTTTTCTCTGCTACATGGCGCATGTTGTCATAGTTATTGTGAAGTTTAATAGCTGTATTGTATTGAATTGATTTCAGTCCATTGTTAAGTACAGAACACCAAGTTTTGTGAGACAAACAAAACTCTCGATATAGGATTTCGCTTTTAATAGCACCATGATAAGTTTGTCAATATGTAACGTTAAGTAAATAAAAACTCTGCACTCACAATAACTTCTGTAAAAAATCGGCTGTAATTATGTCTATAGCCCTCCGGCAGACAAACTCTGCTAATCAGTCCGAGTCGACGGTAACGTAGTGTTATTTTTCCGATAACAATAAAACAACCTGCCTTCGATACAGATGTGGATTAAAGGTTGGAGATTGGGCCCATATATTTATTAACTTTTAGACCATAAATTTTAAATCAATCTAAAATGGTTAAACTAATTTATAATTATTAAATAATTAATTTATAATTAATAATTTTTCTTGCTTTCCTCACTATTATTATAAATGCGAACCTGAGTTTGTTTGTTACGCTTTCACACCCAAACCACTGAATCGATTATGATCAATTTTGATATAGAGATAAATGAGAACCTGGAAATGATGATATGCTAATTTTTTTCGGGAAAACTTGTAGGAAGTGAGGAATAAACCTTCAATGAGATTTTTTATTTCGGAATTAGATTTGCTTTAAATTTTAGACAATATTAAATAGGTATACAGTAACAACTCTATAAGTCGAACATCAAAGAAGTCGCCAAAAAAATCGAGTTGTAGACTTTTCGACTTATAGAGAATGGAGGTTTTAGTGTTTGAAGGGAACAACACAAAATATTTTGTCGAGATTTGAAGGTTTACAACTTATCGAGGTTCGAGTTAACGAGGTTCTACAGTAGTTTCGACCTTTGAGTAAGTTCATATATACCTGTATTGGCTAACATCCTGCAATAAATAATTTAATAGCACTTGATATAAAAATTACTTTTCTAATAATCGACTACCCAAATAGGTTGATAAAATCAAAATTATTACATGTTGTGAGTCTAAAAGGTATTTTCATATATCTCGAGAACTGTACTTTTATTAAATGAATTCTATTAATTTATTTATTTGAATATCACAGTTCTTGATTCTTCTAAATATATACACAATGAATTATCATATTCCAATTAAGTTACCACATACATCATAAAAACACATAATGCCAAGCAAATTATTTAATATCAATTTATTTAAAAAAATATGGTAAAGAAAAAAGCATAAACAAAACACAATCAACTACAACAAATAAGAAATTCAGAATAATTTCAAAATGTAAGCTCTGAAAATAAAATAAACTATGAAAATTAAATTACATTACAAACACAAAACCATTTAAGCACTTATTACTTATGTAATTAGTTTTTTATATTTTATCAGTATCGTTATAATATACATTGTAAGAGTTACATACTTTATTATGGTTAACTAGTTAAGACATAAAGCTTAACAACAAACAAATGCAAACATTACATACGATTTTTTTAGTCCTGATCACACTTTAGATATGATCAGAGTCCTTATTTATTCAATTTTATTATTTTTCAACTACCCTATTCTAGTTTAACATATCATCTATTGTTGGATTAGGACTATTTAGATGGGATTAATGATTACGCTGTTTCTTAATGAAACCTGGACATTGTTAATAATGGAACAGACCACACGGAATAAATCTAATACGTAAGAGGGCGTTAAAATACATGTAAAATCTTTCTACTTTAAAAGGTAGAATGTCCAAAGACGATTATATATCACTGAGTATTGTAGATAATAGTAATAAAACTAATCCAGTCGGAGTTTTCCTCTTTGCCAGATGATGGACCCTACAACCGTACGATAAAACGAAGGAATGATAAAAAGTTTATCTTAAAAAAATTGACCTACGTTTGCTAGCCAACGAACTCGAATTCATATTGCAAATGCCTCTGTACTAGTATACGATGATAGCTCAGTGGTAGTCTGTACGCACTCCGCGTCAAGAAACTTGAGTTTGAATCCAATACAATGAGATTGAGCTTTCGGTTAAGAAAAACATTTTATGGCAACCATAGCATGGTATAAGGGATTTTGCTAATGCCTACCTTGTTAGCTACCACCCTCATATTGAAATCTGCTGCCAAATAACAATGGGTGTGTTCTGACAGTTGCACTTGAGAGCCAGTCCCTACACAGATTTAGCTAGCTTACTTGCCGTACGCCGAACTTGGACCGTATCCTCACTAAATATTAGGTCATATCATGGTCATATCGCTAACCCTCAACTATAAAATTACAAAAAAATAAAGTCAATTTTTTTTTATATTTACTCTAAACTTTAATCACAACATCAGCTAACATCAGATGTAGCTGTAATAGATTAGAAATATTCATAATAATAAAAAAATATGGCGCACTATAAAAATTCTCAAGTCCACAGTTGCGCCGTGTATTTATGTGCAGAAATGTATTTTATGTCCGGCCATTCGTTTCGGGGTATGATCGCGCCAACAAAATTGATGTGACGTCACGCAGTTTTATTGCGGTACAGGTAAATTGTGAAATTTCAGCTGTAGGTCAAAGTACTTCACTCCGTTTACGCCTTAATAGGCACCTCCAACATGAAAACCCACAGTTTTATTTATAATGCCTATCCTTACTATAATACTAATAATATAAATGCGAAAGTGAGTTTGTTTTGTTTGTTAGGTTTTCACGCCTCAGCCGTTGTATCGATTATAATAAATCTTGGTATAGAAATAGGGGGGAACATGCAGACGGTGATAGGCCACTTTTATCGGGAAAAACTTATATCAAGTGGGGTAAAGAGAAGGATAAACTTTGCATGAAACTTTTTAAAGCGTCATTCGATTTGCTTGACCAAATCAATACTAACGTTAGTGAAGCCGCATAAAGAGCTAGTATTATTATAATATACCTCTATACAATAAATGCCTTTAATTCAGTGCCTTTTCTTCTTGTATCTGACAACTGATTATTTGATAGTTATTGACCAGCTTCAATTTTATTGATAACGAACATTTTGAAACAGTTTGTTTTTATATAATTAAAATAATACATAATCATTCAGTCCCTTTTTTCTTCTATTTGTTAATCGAATTGCCTTTTTATATATTCTAGTAGCTTGCAACTATCCTTAGTGGAACCGATAAGAACATTTTAGATTTTTTTATGGCAACTTTCCGTGATAACGTAACAAACAAACAAATGAACTCACTTTCGCATTTATATTCAGTACTCAAATCTATTAAGTATGGTTAAATATGTTATATAGAAGCTTTCTATTGGAAGGTAGAAAATATTTAACGATCAGCGTATACAGAATGTTAGGCAACCGCTCCCGAAAATGAAGACAGATGATAGTACTAGTCGATTATAAAATAATCAGTAAATTAATATATTTTTTATGAAATTCTCGTTTCATTTAGCTGTACTACCATAATGCAGTGTGATGAATGCTAAAAAAAGGCTTTCGAAAAGTCTTTTTTTTATCGCAGTCGAGTTTTTTTCTGTCACTTCATCAAAAGTATCATTAGGACTCTTCGAAATGAAACTAATTTAAACGGATTTTATACCCAAAACTTATCTACCTACCTTAAAGGTAGACACTGAAACATTAACATTTCTGGACAACTTACACGTCAGTCCACCTCGTGACCACGAAGGTTGAAAAACTAAATAACCGCGATAAAATCCGTTTAAATTAGTTTTATTTCGATGAGTAATATTCGCGTAAAAATTAGAAATCATTACGTATCATTAGTACTATCATCTTTATTTATGCTTAATAAGTTTGCGCTTGATCTCAATCATGTATGGTGGTAAGTATATATGAAGCCGACGATGGAGTGCGCAAACTTAAAAATGCCTGTTCACTCCTCTCTTGAAACTATCCAGATTATAAGTACATGGAAAGACACGCCGGAAGAGGATTCCACTCCTTCACTGTCCACATAATGAAGGAATACGCAAATCGTTTCGTATGAATCATGTGTACTTCTACCACATATGGGTGGACACCCGTGCGACGTCTGGTTGTCCTGTGGTGAATCTGGCGTTGTTTTCAGAAGCGGTTGCCTGACAGCCTGTATATTGTTATACTGGGTTAGTAACTTTTTTCGTTTGTAGCGCTTCGTACCAGCTTATACCCGCCTGGCATGACAGTGACATCTACTATTGAATTTTCATCTCGAGGTGGTCGACGGTTTCCTTTTGTCTGTACAATGCTTACCATCAAGTACAATCTAGTCACTTTACCATGCGATGATACACAAACAAGCGTATCTGTTTCACAGTAAATTGTATCTAAAATGTATTCATAATATTACCATTTTCGAATAACAATAATCTTCCGCGACTTAAGTCTTCTTAGAAGGTTCTATTACAAAACCATTTAACTTGTTCGCAAATTAGTGCGCTCACTGTTTGTGAAATACTTATCAGAATATTGTAGTTGTAAAATATACTATTACACTAGGCATTTCATCTCAGTCCTCAGAAATGGCGTAATATTGTTACTACGATCTATTTGAATTTGGTCAAAAAATAGGCTGCTGAGATAATTTAATATCAAAAGTATTTTAAAATAAACCTTTGGTTTTAAAAATGGATAAATTTACAAAACTCTCTAAAATGTTACTTTAATTTCTATTCTTTGTGTTATATGAATTCAAAAAGCGTATCATAAATTATAATAATTGGTAATTTATATTTTAATATGTCCAAAAGAGTAAATTAAAAATAAATTCTCATGATTTATTATTATGTTTAACACAAAATTAATTTAAATAGCTCTAGTAATAGTATTTTAAAGTATACTTCATACATAAAAGCTCCATTATAACCGGCTTGTAATCAATGTCGTTGTAAACTTAATCTTATCTAGGCTGAAGAACGTTTAAATAGTGCAAAGCACGCGATCGCATAAGTTTATGCCATAGTGATTAAAATTATAGAAAGAAAACATATTTTATTAGTGCACAAATTAGCCCAGCAGATATTGTTCTAACCTTTTAATGGTTCAATGCCTTGACTATAGATCCAGCAATAACTTTCTTCTATATGAAATACTTTTAGCAATTTATAGATTTAGCATTGACCACAATCTGAAATGATGTTTGGCGACGCTGTAGCCTAAAATGGACACGCTAAGTCTATTAGAATTATTGGTCTCAAGTGCAACTGTCGAAACACACCTATAGATATATTGCAGCAGATTTTCAATTTAAGAAGGTTAACTATCCAGGTGGGCATTAGAAAAATATCTACTACCATGATATGGTTTCATTACAATGTTATCCTCCATCAAAAGCTACAGCTCATTGCAGGGTTTTGAACTCACGTCCATTGACGCGGCGCCTGTACACACAACTTACTGAGCTATTTTCAGTTCAGAATACCTATGCACGTGATAGAATTAGTGATAAAGGGTTTATTTTAGCATATTTTGTATGTAGATGTTGAGCAATTGACTCCTGTAGCCACTTCAGTTAAAAAAGCAAAATAATCGATTTAAAACTACACCTCGTAAAAACCAAATGGCCGCGGTAGAAGTTACCGACTCGAAATTCGGATCACGACTTTTTACTAACAAGACCTTTGCCAAATTAACCCGTAGCTGTCGGGTTAGCGGGGGCATAATAAGAATAAATAATGAGGTGGGCCTTGGCCCTCGCTTGGATCACAAGAATTCCACGTGCCCTCTCAATTAACATGGAATTGAAATTAATTTATTCTAACCGGGGTTATCGTGTGGTAAGGTATCACTAACAGCGATTTATAACTGTATTATATGATTTAAAATTTTAATATACTTTAGTTTGGCCAAAAACATATTTTTGTATAACTCGACCATATTACTATACAGGCCTGATGGTAAATCACAACAACTTAGAAAAATGTAAAGTATGAAGATATTTGCCGAACTAACATAAAAAAAAATATGGATATAATATAAGAAAAGGCTGAAAAACGTATGGATGAACTGTGTGGGGAATTATATATGCTCCAGAATTGAGGATACTGCAATAACAAATGAAGGAGTAGATTAGAAAATGAAAACATAATGTGACGACGCTATTTTAGTAAGACATTGGCAATAAGAATAAGATTATTATTCCGGTGTTAGTTCATTCCCCCAATATCGTTCATGTTATTCCGTCGACCACACATGATCCTATAACCAGTTCTTAGAAGTCATCGACACCATAAAAAGAATATCTAGGCTAAAGCTCAAGTCTATAGATCCATGGCATAGTTCACGTTATGGTCACTTATATATCGAGATATAACTATTCTGTCTATCAAGTTGGACCAACTGAAAACAAATATTAATAAAATCAATTCATGAGTTTAGGAGTTCATAGCGACCAAACATCGAGACATAGAATTTTATATTTAAAAATAGATTAATCAGGTTGATGAGTCCAGGTATAGAAGACCGAAATTTTGTTTCAAAGTTCTTTAAAATTCCTGTGTGCTATTCATAATGCTATCCCCTGAGGGAGTCAAATACGCTTAAGATATTGCAATGTAATTAGGCACTATAATAGTGTACTAATTAATTACATAGGGTTTTATTTTCTAGGTTTACATTTAAAGTGCCATTTTCATATGACAGTGCAATCGGTTACTCAGTCTAAACTACACCTAAATTTAAAAACGCTGGCAACGTAGCCACACCTTGTGGATACCTCAAAAGCTTTACTTTTTACGTGTAATATGGCTGTCGTTTTAATTAAAGACTCAATGAGCGTACGATATAATAATACAGTTTTCGAAACTTCCTTTACCCTTGTCCCTAAATCGCTAACGTGGTTTTGATTACCTTACAGGGTGACATTTAAAGTTTTACTATGTGCGCAATCATAACAGAAGTATTATTATTCTACTTAATAAGTATAGTTTAATAAAATATATTTACAAAAAAAATATAATTGACACATAAATATTAAAACAAGTTAATATTAAACAATATCTAAAGATTGTCCAGTAAAGATCTTTATATTACTTGTATATTCCTTAAGAAGCCTTCTGTATTTTCACACGTCCAGTTAGTCGATCCTCGCTTAATGCCAGGTGAGATTGTAGATATAACTGTAAACCTTTTTTTTATACTTAAGAGTTAGTGTTATTGTCATAATTTTACCTGATTTTAAGTGACGATACGGCCCATGTTGGTAGACACGCTAAACCTGTGGAGGGACTAGCTCTCAAGTGCGGCTGCCGGAACACATCTATTGGTATATGGCGGCAGGTTTATAACTTGAGGGTGGTAGCTAGCCAGGCGGGCATTAGAAAAAGCCCTACCACCATGCTATGGTTTTCTCACGATGTTTTCCTTCACCGAAAGCTCAAGCTCATTGTAGGTGCTTGGATTCGAACTCACGTCCTTTGACGCGAAGTCGTACACACTACCATTGAGCTATCATTGCTTCAAAACCTATAGATTATACATAATAAAAATTAAAGACAATACCTCTCGCCTGCAGGAAAGACGAGACGCCTGTTGGGACTCACTCGGGATACCCTTTAACACAGTGGCCTAAAAACTCCACGGTGACCTCTGGCGCACGTTGTAAAGCGACATAGGATCGATCTCGCAATAACAGCGTCAACTCAAGATAACCTGGCCCAAAATATATTTTAAATACGCATTTTTTTAATTTTCGAAGTGAACATAACATTCTTTGCATTTTTCAAGAAAGGATATCTGCAAATTCACAACTCTTAAGGCACAAAAATACTTGATAAAAATTGTTTTTCCGATTACATTAATTTGGCACCCAGTAAATAAAATCATTGGCACAATTAATTCCATTTATATGGAAGTGATTTTGTATTTTACTTCTAAGAATGTGATATGGATAGTTAAGGATGTGAAGTATGGATAACAGATAATATTTTTATGGTTCCGACTTATAAATAAATGAACTATGTACGAACTTAATATAATAAAAAAGTTAAAAGCTAGTGGTGTATAGAACTACTAGAATTCTTGTTTAATATTGAACGGTGAAGAAGGCTTTGCCTCGTATTATTTGAAATTGATTTCTCTCGTTTATGTCATATTTAATTAGACGCCATGTAGGGAATGTTCTAACAAGGTAATAGCTGACAAGGATGTTAGCACGGAATATGGACCGAGCTAGTTTTTTTATAAAAATAGTTTTAACGATTAACGAATGGAATAATTTCATATTAATAATGGCTTAGTTAAATTAACAATTGACATAAAAGGAAACGGTACAGTTAAAAAAAAATCTTCTCTTCTCAAGCGTATTGACTGCTTTAGAAAGAGATACAAACAAAAACATAAAATTTTATGTAACAGGTTATTATTTTAGTATGTTGCTTTTCAGAGGGCCAAAAGCAGTGAAGCAGAATTTTGAATTTAGCTGTATAGCTCACACTCAATTCAAACTTTCTTTGTCGAAGCACGGAAACGTGCCCAAATGCAGTGTACTTGAATAATACGCATTATACGATACAATAAACTACCACTAATAACTATATATTTTACAAAGAATTTAAGAAATATTTTAAGAAAATGCCCGTTTCATTGTTAGATGTTAACGCAATTTGAAGAAACTCAGAATGCATGCGTCAAATGGTTAATTATAAACCACTTATGCACAAAATCAAACTACATTTCATAAGATACCACTAATCAAATATTATGTAGGTACTAATAGCATAAGATTATGAATATAATAAAAATCCACAAACTAACAGACTAACATTTCGCTAAATCTCTAGCGTAATCCATGACTAACTATTTAAATTTTAACACAAATGTTGGTGACATAAATTTTCAGTTCACGTAAATCTTTTTTCAATTTAAAGTTATGACAAGTTTCGGAATATTCGTTAAATAATTGAGCTAGTTAAATAGACCGGCGTGCCGGGTTATTCTAAAGGCAGCACTCTCATCTGAGCAATAATTAATGAGCCAATATTGGCGGATACAATCAGCCATAAACGATGGAGTAAGTTATTTTGAGCTGTCAGGTAGGCTACAATATTTTTTGTTTGTATATTCAAATATATAATAATAGGCATTTGGTCAGGATTTGAAACAATTATAAAAGTTTTATATTCTCATATAATTTGAGATGATAATTTACAGAAAAGAATGCCAAGTCTCAACATTATCTCCGTTTATTTGTAATTTATTCTATCATTTATGTAGCTTTCCCATGTTATCTAGTAACAGTAGTTTTATACTAAATAACATCTACACTGCATTGTTTTTTTTTATAGTTATCGTTTAGCATTATGACCACTATCTCACTTGATATTAAGTGACGATGTAACCCAAGATGGTGAACACGCTAAACCTAGCAGAGGTCTGGCTCTCTAATGCAAGTGCCGGAACATACCCAAGGGTAATTTTCAGCTTAAGCGTGGTACCTAGCCAGGAGGGCATTAAAAGCCCTGTCAACGTGCATAAATGTATAATGCGTAAGAAAAATGCTCCTGTCAAAGTTTTTTTGATGAATATGCACTTCAAATTGAAATTTAGTAGGTTGATCAATACTAGTTTACAGCTAAAATAAATGTAAATATAAAATAATTCGTTATTTTATTTATTAATTAAAAGTTTTTTTTTTATATAAGTAAGGCTATTTATGAAGTGATGATAGCTCAGTGGTAGTGTATACGACTTTGCGTCAAGGGACGTGAGTTCGAATCCAACCACCGACAATGAGCTTGAGCTTTCGGTGAAGGAAAACATCGTGAGGAAACCATAGCATGGTGGCAAGACATTTTCTGATGCCCGACTGGCTAGCTACCACCCTCAAGTTGAAAATCTGCCGCCTAATACCAATAGGTGTGTTCCGGCAGTTGTACTTGAGAGCCAGTTCCTACATAGGTTTAGCGTGTTTACCATCTTGGGCTGTATAGTCACGTACGATCAGGTGAGATTATGTCTATAACGATAAATCTTTCCTATAAAAACAAAAAAAGAGGTGAGCGTTATGGCCATAACCTTGCCTGATCTTAAGTGACGATACGACCCAAGTTGGAAGATACGCTACGATGAAGGAACTGCCTCTCAAGTGCAACTGCCGGAACACACCTATTGGTATTTGTCGGTAGTTTTTCAACTTGAGGGTGTTTGCTAGCCGGTGGCTAGTGGTGGGCATTAGAAAAAGCCTTACCAACATGCTATGGTTTCCTCACGATATTTTCTTTCACCGAAAGCTCTACCTCATTGTAGGTGGATTCGAATTCACGTCCCTTGACGTGAAGTCGTACACACTACCACTGAGCTATCATCGCTTCAAAAGTTAATGTTGACAAGCAAATTTTACTAGCATTACATTGTTTCTACGCTTAATTATAAACATAAAAATGTTTATTGTTTTGAAAGTAACATAAGTACCCGCCTATTCTTTAGATATATCATTTTTAGTTATATCATTTTTTCTTCATAACACATAAATACATAAAACATGTGTATTTTTCTAGCAAAAGTGTAACAATAAAGTTTGGAAAATCCAAAAATACATTATTCATTTATAAACATTTTAAGAAAAAAATATGTAAACCGTACCGTTCACTTATGTTATTAATTAATAATTATTTTAAAATTAATAATTATGTTATCAATTCTTTTATTAATTATTCTATTTAACTAACAATATAAATATAAAAAAAAACTCCGACAGAACAGCTATAATGTTAAAGTGCGAACCTCTTTATTATGAAATAACGTTCGACGCGGCTGTATGGCTTTGGAACCGTTATCTTTCTCTTATCTTTGCCTTTTCCATAAAAAGAAAATAAATAGATAATATCTATTACTTGTAAATGTAAAATGTGATAAGTTCAAAAATGCAGTTTGCAAATAACCATTTTATTATTACACTACGAGTACCAGGCTATTGACAATGAATAGGTAACTGGTTGATGTTATTCTAAATATAATAAACGAAACCCGATCTATAGGCGTTAATTTTTACGGGAATTATCGCGAACAAATCGTACAAAAAAATGCGGATGCCCACGTAAATATTGTTTGAAGGGTTTTTTTCAAGTTCGCTAAAATAAATTGGTTTGTACAAAATATGAGACAAATTATTGCAAATATTTTCTTGAAATACATATACTCATATTACCGTATACTTGTAAATGGTTTGTGGTAGAAGTAGTTTAAGAGTAAAAAATGGCTTCATCTTGATGTGTCGAGAGCAGAGCACTACCTCAAACTTGCTTTGCGGTATGAGACGTGCAATAATTTACAAAATAAAATATATCAAAAGCTTACTCTAATTATTTTCGCCGTTTGTTAGCTGAATGACAACTACGAACTAATGGATGCGTTGCGATGAGTGAATGAAGCATATTGATTGGCTGCCGATCAAGCACTCATTGTTTAGATCATGATACTAGTTTACTATATACGAAGATTATTACCTGCTCGTGTGAGTTACCTCTATTTTTTTCTGAGTAACGTTAAAACGAACAAACAGTTAATTGCACTTTATGTAATACAATTATGGGTTTCATTACTAAAAGTATTTTCCGTGTAATAAACAGTTTTATAGACATAATCAAAAATATACTATTAAAAGCATAGCATTTTTTTAAAAGTCAGATGTCCTTATTATATTTTCTACCTAATTACCCGATAGTTTACTTTATTAAAAAAATCACTTAAATTAATAAAAATGGATAAGTAAAACTCTCTTATGTATGTACGTTACAAATATTCTAATTTAGACCATTTTTTATAATAAAGCTAGTATTTACCTCCGTCTTCGCTCACGTTAATATTGATTTTGCCACACAAATCGTATGACACAATAAAAAGTTTCATACAAAGTTTATCCCTCTCTTTAGGCCACTTCCAATAAGGTTTCCATGAGAAAAATGAACATATCATCATCTCTAGGTTCCCAACTATATCTATACCATACGTATTCTATTGCATGGTGGTAGGGCTTTTTCTAATACCCGCCTGGTTAGCTACCACCCTTAAGTTGAAAATATGTCGCCAAATACTTATAGGTTTGTTCCGGCAGTTGCATTTGAGAGCCTATTCCTCCATTAAGCTTAGCGTGCCTACCATCTTGGTCCACATCATCATTTCCAACAGGTGAGATTGTGGCCGTAATGCTAACACTTAACATTAAAATAAAAACACTAAAATCAATTTGGTGAGTTTAGGCGTGAAACCGTAACAAACAAACTGACTTTCGTATTTATATTATTAGTAAAGAAACTTACTATAAGGAATTATATGGACCATAAAATTCTATATTAAGATATGTTGATGGTTTTAAAGGGTTTTGAAATTTTGATGCGCAACGTTTTTGTATGACGCTTGTTCGGATAAACTTGGCTAGAGGATCACGTTAGTCAAAAGGGACCGTTTTTTTAAATATTATTCCTGCGAGAGTCTTGTATACAGCGCATTGACTATCTATTTTGTAAAATAAAAATCGGTCAAATGAAAATCAAATTTCCATACCAACGTTTCCCTTCCATCAACACAACATCAAAAAATGTATTTCTCTTTTATTCAGTTCAGAATTTTGAGCGCAAACCGGATTCACACTCAGTTTCAATAAAAATCATTTCTGTTTATTTTATCTTTTTGGAAATAAAGCAATAAAATTGAAAAAATAACGTTTTGTGTAACAGAACGTTGTTAACATTTTTTTGTTGGAATGCTCGTCGAAATGTCCTAAAAAGGCTGTTCAAAATTATAACCTGCCTCTTTATAACGACTAAAAATATAGTGTACAGTGACAAGAGGTCTATCATGTTGAACTAATTTAGGTTTACATAATCCTATGTATTGAATGTGCGCATCATATAGTGGTGTTGAAAAAGATATATACCTCTTTCTTCTTAGTCCTTTAACCTCATTTATAACCAGAATAAAGTAATATTTTTTAAAAGTTTCAAAAATCCAATGGTGCACGCCTTATATGATTCATTTGATTTTTAATCAAAGAAAATAAACCGTACCATTGATTTATTTTTTTAATAGTTAATTATTTTACTCTAAATATTGTTTTTTTTTTTTTTAGGAAGTATGATTTATTGCTTGCCACAAAGTCTAAATCGTTTTACCTAGAGGGTATCTATAGTGTAGACTCTTTGTTTTTGAACTTACGTACGCTGTTAGCTCCAAGGGCTTTGAAGCTTCACCGAACATTTTGGGACGAGTGCTGAGCGCACACAGCCGCGAGGCAGTTGGCCAAGGATGCTAGAACGGCGGAACCTCGGCTTGGGCTCCTGTCGGTAAATGAATAAAAACATTCACGATCCTTACTAACCAACAGGTCCTGTCTTACTAATTAAGTGATCCTGACAACGACCTTATCAGGTAAGCAGCTCAAGGGCCGCTAGGGAAGTCCTATACAGAACCATGCACTTAACGTGTAAGTGTGCACAAATGGTATGCGGTGATGCGGTATGATGATGTACTTTCAGTGATGTATAGTGTCACTGTAACGCGCGAGCAGAATCACTCGAGGGCTAATATTGACGCGCTAACCTCTTAATTATGAGATAACATTTAACTCGGCTGTATGGTATCTGTGTTTGCCTTTTCCTTCAAAATTATTTGGTTATCAAAGTGATGATAGCTCAGTGGTAGTGTGTATGACTTCGCGTCAAGGGACATTACAGGGTAACATTTAATTATGTATTATTGATAATTTGATATTTTTATATGTTAAAATATGTCCATCCATTTATAGTATACTAACTTTTACATGCGGCTTCCCTCGCGTTAGTAGTGATTTTGTCAAACAAATTGAATGACGTAGTACAAGGTTTGATATAAAGTTTCAATCACTTCCAATCAGTTTTTGGCGAGAAAAAGTAGCATATCATCGTTTCTACGTACCTACACCTAAATTCGTCATAACTGGATCAACGGTTTAGGCGTGAAAACGTTACAATCAAACAAACAAACTCATTCTCACATTTACAATATTAGAATGATACTATAGACAATGCTTATCAATGTATACATGTCTCCTTATCACGTTCGGTATAAAAACATATTCATCTACTTCCCTGTTGATTGCAATATTACTATGCACACATTACCGTGCCACTGGTTGAGGCCTAATATATGAAGGTAAAGTATCTATAGTTCCTATCATATCCTGCGTCACCGCTTTTGACTCCCTTGTATGGGCTATCCCTCGTGCTTATATATACTATACATTTATTTTGTTTTCTGCGTGAACAGTTTCTAATTATAAATATATACTTATAATAGTAAGAAATATGAAATGATTGTATTAACGAAACTCTTTTCCATTATTTTACTCCATATTTTGTGTATCGGTTTTTATTATTTATAATAATTTATTAGATTCCTAAAGGCTGTGAGGGGTTGCCTGTGGTAACTTCAATTTATAATGAAATGAAACAAAATCAAACCACTTTATTCAATTTAGGCCCTGGAAGGCGCCTGTGAATTTTGAAACTACCATCGGTTCGGAAAATACCCAGTCATCGAGAAGAACCTGCATGATACTCGATCTGGATTTTTTATGTTGCTACATATTAAAACAAAGATAGTACATATATACAAACTATAGCTTTTATTTAAAAAATTTAAGGCTCATTTCTATAGACACTTCAAGAAGTGCTATATTTTTTTGTTTAATTTGTTAAGTGCATATAAATGTACAAATATTAAATAACACGATGAAAATATCAAGAGAAGGTAAGACTGAACCTGGTTTATTATAACATTCGCTTACTCGAACACCTTTACGATAGGTAATAAAGGAAATCGAATGTATTCACCACAAAATAACTGGCAATACACGGCGTGTATCAACAAGTTACGACCAACATTTATTGCCATCGCTAGCGTACAGTAATATAGTATATTTATTGTTTTATAATTAAAGTTTCGGCATTAATCTCAGAATCTTACGACTTATACGTTGGAATTGTAAAACTAACACCTGTGTCAAATGAATAAAAAAAAAAGAAAAAGTACTATAGTTTTAAATTCAGAAGACGAACGTCAGGCCGCCATTTTGTATTACAATTATTCAGGTACTCTAGTTATCTACATTAATATAATAAAGCGGAAAAGTTTGTTAGTTTGAGAGGGATAATCTTAGGAATTACTAGTCAAAAAAGTTAAACGTAACTCAATAAAATCGAATTTGTAGCGAAATATGTTATGATTTTAATAAAATCATTTGAAGATTGCAGAATAAGTTTTAAACGTAAGCCTTTCCATTAACTAATATCTAAAATGTAATTAAAAATTTAAGCTTATCTTATTTCCTGCACAGAAACTCTGTCAAAATCAGGACCTAAACAGTGATGCGTTTTATCTAATCTATCTAGAATTTGAAAGGAAATAATGATATTCAAATTACCCTATATTTTGTCACTCAAACAATCTAGGCCGACGTTTAGAAATGTCCCCAAAAGACAGTCCCCTGGCTTACAGCAGGACACCTGAGCACCTTATCTTGACAACACCCTACTCAAGTCTGGCTTCTGCGAGATTAATTTTACAACTGATACGAATAGTTATGTAAAATAGATGCCTTGTATCACTGTCCAGGAGGCACGTAATGCAGATATCAAATTACAATACTCCAGGTAACTATATGGGTTATTGGAACGGAGTTCCTTATCGTACGTTATCGTTCTGATTTGTTTGCGGGATCATGTATTAGACTGAAAAAAGGGTAATAATGGAAAACTGACACCAAAACTGACACTGATCTTTAAAGCACTTGCCAATAACCTATGAATATAAAACTTTTCCAAGCGATTCGGCTTGCCGTCAATTTAGAAAATGTGTAAAAATATTTTGAATTTTAAAATTGTATTCAATCATTACTTAATACAAACATGTATAAAATATAAAACAAAAGGAACCCCGTTCTAACCGGATGTCCGTAAGACACCTCTCAGTTTATGGCTTTACATTTGATGATTTCTTTTTATGTAGTACAATAGAGAAAAGTGCCTACAATCCAAAAGCAAGGGCAACCATCGACAGATCACAAATTCAACAACGGTCACCGATGACATACTGGCTTGTATGCTTTTTAATAACTGGATACTCGTATGCAACTAATTAAAAGAAAGGAAATGTGTCTGTGTAATAATCTTATGAAGTGGTTGCGGCGTAGAACGGTACAGATACGCGATCTTATATATAATATGATATTATACACCTTTATATCGACTCTATGATTATTAGCAAACATTATAATTAGCATCATAGTGTGAACTATTTTCTATTAAATAATTCAAGCTTCATTAAAAGTAAAAAATGAAAATAAATTACATCAAAAGTTGACATCCACGGTGTTGAGAAAATAATTTACGATTTACTCTATAAAATGTTCTTATAATGCATGAAACAAGCAAGTTTGTACACAAATCTTTGTACAAGAGGATAAACTCCTATATGATATTATAACACACAAGAAAATTAAAAGTCACATTGGTACTCTAATCGAAATGATGACAGGACGATTTTGTCTTATTTGATCGCAATATAAGATCTTACATACATTTGCAATAGAGACATCCTTAGCAGATCCAGTGACTGATTAAGTAACAGTAACAGTCACAGATGAATGCGAAAGCGCATTATTAATCCTGGCGGTACGTACAGAGTCCGTAGATTTTTAGTCAGTAAGAACGTGGAATAACACCTGGCATATCATGCTTGTGCTGCCTATCGGAATATGGGTATGAATAAAAAAAAAAAACATTTATTTCGATGATACACAAGGAACACAGTGTAAATGCACAAATGCAGTCTTACAAACTAATATTATCATGCAACATCGAAAAATGACAAAACCTCAGCATATGCCATAACAAACTGCTATAACATTGGTTTTCAGGTGGACCCAAATTAGTTCAAATACATTACTACTAGTGGTCTTGGATCAAAAGGAACGGGCGCTTCAAAATTGTTATAGAATTGTTTTTCAATGCTAATCTCAGAGTCTTCACCACAATTTCCAATTGCGCGACAATTACGTAGTCATTTTATCGTTCTTTGATAATAAAAGGAAATCGTTAATGTCTATAAAATCTCCTCACACAAAACACAAGCAAACAAGGTAAGATCAAAGGAATTTAATATTTATTAAAAAAGAACCGCCCCCGTAACGCCCTAATTGCTTTGTTAAACCGGACCGATTTAGTTTTGTTTATAATAACTGAGAGGAGTTTTAATGATTCATTAAAATGTTATTACATGATTTATCGTTTGGGGAATTAAACTCGAATGTGTAACAGACGATTTCTGTTAATCGAATTTATTTACTACTGAGATGTTTATTCACTAATATTTTTGATATGTCCAAATTTTCTTACATTATCACAAATGAAACAACCGCATTGTCTTGATGCACAATGAAGTTTATTTACGCTAAGTTTTTAATATTTAACCCTTTTACGTGATAAATACTTTGTGTGATGGGATAAAAAGCACATGTGGCTCTGCAATATTGGTTATGACTATCTCAAATTTAGTTGCTATCCATATCATATTTCCATTATCATATATAAAAAAGGAACATTAATACAGTATCGAATTTGTTCAAGTCCTTTATTCAGCTAATTGCTTTAGCATAACCTTACCGTAGATACTGCAACTCTGGTTCAATTAACTCATGGAAATATGCTTTGTTAGGCTTATAACAACGTGTAGGGTTATTGCAAGCAACTGCGTCTGGAGCATATATCTACCATCTCAAAAAGGTAGCAAATTTTTAGTAGAATATATACCTACAGCGTGAGCTCTTGCATTATATCGTACTGACCTCAAATTATGTGGAACGATCATAAATATCGCTACCCACATTTAATAGAGATGCGATTGATTAATATTCTTAATGTAATATTTTAATTTATATTTACCATATCAAAACAACATCGATAAATGAAAATTCAATTAACTGCATGTAATTTATTCCAATGAAAGTGAATTCAAGTGCCGGTAAAATTGATATATGAAAATTAAAATATGATATTAAAATAAAGTGTAATATTAGTTTAATTTCATAATAATAATGGTTTCGTATAACTGTGTTGAAAATTTTATAATAAAACAATCTTAATTACGATTACAAAATACTACTGAGTGAGGTTAAAAAAGTTTTCATTATTACTTACGAGAGAGCCATGGCGTTTTGTCTCATTTTAACCACAGTATAATTCAGGATCAATGGTCATTTTCAAGAAATCTGGCATCTTTAGACAATTATTTCCACTTCAAGACTTTTGAAAAATGGATTACACTTGTTGGTACTGAATCCGGTAGAAAATTAGTGATGTATTTCTGTAGCTAGTACGTTTTTCAGATTTCTCAACGAAGGATTCTGAAACGATGATAACTCAGTGATAGCTTGTAGGAACGCCGCGTCATGGTACCAATCCAACTACCTACAATGAGCTTTAGCTTTCGTTGAAGAAAAACATCGCGAGGAAACCATAGCATGATGGTAGAGCTTTTTCTAATGCCCGACTGGCTAGCTACAACCCTCAAGTTGAAAATCTGCTGCAAAATACCATTAGGTGTGTTCCCGCAGTGGCGCTTGAGAGCCAGTCTCTTCAATAAAGGCTGGTAACGAGCTTGCGATTCCTCTGGTGTTATGGGTGTCCATGGGCAACGGTGATCATTTACCATCAGGTGATACATTTACTCGTTTGCCCCCATTCCATAATAAAGGTATGTTTTACGTTAGAAACACCGTTCAGTTGACGTACATATCTAGATACACACGGTAGTATCAGCCGAGAGATTGCCTCCAATAGTCATCATTGTGATTGCGCAAGGGTCGATGCCAATCACACGTTAGCATTATGTCCCGTGTGCGAGTTGGAACGTTGCATTCTGACCGCGGTAGTAGAGACCAATTACATATCAATAATCTATACCTTATCACGATGTTTTTTTTCACTGAAAGTTCTAGCTAATTGTAGGTGGATTCAAACTCACGTCCCTTGACGCAGCATCCGTACATATTACTGAGCTATTATCGTGTCAAAAACTTATGTTTTCATACAAATAGTTTTACTAAAGAATAATAAATAAAATAAAAGTGAAAAATAAATATAAATAAATTTAAACAGTTTTTAATAGGTCAGAAGCGCCTACAATTCTATATGTTTGCAGGTACAATGCAAGATCAGTAATAAAAGATATTAACGGCTCGCAGCCAGATAATAATTGAATTAACTGACTCCGTGTTACAGGCGTTAGTAATTAGAGAACACAATTTTACTGATAAATGCACTTACAACTTCCATATTACTCGTTTTTTTTTAATTATCATTCCTTTTTAACTAAATACGATTAACATTGGTAGCTGTTATATACAACGGTCAAAGAAACTATTATTAATATATTTAATGTTCCCGTGATTTTGTGGATTTCAAATAAAATGAAGCTATGATACCTCAGTGGTAGTGTGTACGAATTCTGCGTCGAACGAATGAACCGCCAAATACCTATATGTGTGTTCCGGCAGTTGCACTTGAGAGTCAGTCCCTCCACAGGTTTAGCGTGTCCACCAACTTAGGCCGTATCGCCAATTTAATATTAGGTGAGATTATGCCCGTAACGTTAAACCTTACCTATATATAAATATCTCGTGTCATGGCTGACTGATTTTAATGAGTTTTTTTAATTGTTAGGTATGAGAATAGGTCGTAAAGTATATTTCTTGCCGCTAGGTGATTAGGTTGTTTCTATACAAAAAAAGTGTGTGTCAGCTCTCACGCACGACTGGAGTTTACTCTTTAAGAACTATTATTGCGTAGATTATGTAAAAAGAGGGTAAATGAAAGCATTTTACAAAAATAATCAAACAATAACGTAAATAAAAATGTATTTATATTACTAGCTGTATCCGCGACTTCGTTCACGTGGAGTTTAAAATCATTTAAGTACTTCTTTTCTTAATAAAAAGTGACAAGTATATCTGTATCACTGGCAACGTATATACAAAATTTCATGATGATTAGTTGAGCAGTTATCAAATATACTATCCGATGCCTACGACTCCATCTGTATAGAATGACTACTTTATTGAGTACCCTACTGTCCCAATCTTAAAAAAACATCATTATTAGATCTTACAGCCGTCAAATACTATTAGGTATGTTGCGACAGTCGCAGTTTAGAGCCAGGCCCTCCTGTAAAAGCCGGTAACGCACCTGCGATTCTTCTAGTCCTGTGGGTGTCCATGGGCGGCGATGATCACTTGCTTTCAGATGACATGCTTCCCTATTTGCTTCCTACTCCATAAAAAAAAAACATTATCAATTTACTTGATAACATACCCTATAAGTAGAGTTGAGTTTGGTTTTTTAGGGCAATATCTTCGTAAAGTTATTTACTTTCGTAACTTTTATTCATAAGGATTAAATTGCCATGCCTACTCATAATGCGCACATATCACATTTTATAAAATCAGAAATAATCATGCACCGAACCTTATTGTGACTTATGTGATAGGGATATGATAGCTACATTTGATGATTATATTTACGTATCACTTAGCACACGCGGGTAATACATAGATCTGAACAATTATTTGTGTCTCTTAGAAACTCTCCTCCGCTATATAACAACGAAGAAAGTAGATGAAGTATCTCGGCCTCATCAAAGATGGGCGGTGGCGGTTTGAGCCGCATTTTAAAGGGCTCAAATACGGGAGGACCTGGTTCGAAGTGTCGCCAGCTTTATGCAGGGATCATCCGTAGTATGGCCGCCTAAAGAGCGCCGTGCTGGGTGGATACTCAGAGCGCCGACAACAGACGTATATATAGCTGTGACAACGACTTCGCTCGCATGAATTTTAATTAGGTATATGTCGTTTATTTATAGGACCAATTTTTCAATTTCGTGGCACGATATTTTTGTGCTAAGAGTAACTGTATGTATCACAAACTTTAATATACATATTTCACTAATACGCTGTTCATTTTAATTATATTTATCTTTTTTTATCAATAATATAAGAGTACAATTCTATACGTAACACTAAACTGTAGTGGACTGAATTTGTAACATATATCAATAATATATAACTAGGAATTATTATCTATATTAATATTATAAAAAGGAAAGCTTTCTATTTTTGTTTGTAACGAATAAACTCAAGAACTACTGGACCGATTAAAAAAATCTTTCACAATTAGAATGCTACATCAGCCGCCCTAAGTAGCATAGGCAGTATATCTTTTTAATGAAAATGATTAAATAAAATTTTAGTTCCACGAAAACGGAGTCGTGGCTACAGCTAGTAGAAGATAAATTTTAAAACTATGTAGTACTGATACTACAAATAGTTCGTACTCCAGTACTACTGCGTGGAGAACGCTGATTTTTCTATTGGCTAATCATAAGGAGGTTTTACCGATGCGAGGTTGTCGTTACCTTCTGGGACCTCCTGTATATATTATTTATTTAATCTTTTTGTACACCTCTAAATATATAAGTATACATTTCAAATGATTTGCCTTTTTGGCAATTTTCAAACCTGTAGAAGCTATATGTGATATGTTTTTTTTTTTTAACACCTCGCACTTCCGTTTGTGGGTGGACTTTCATAAATTCTACATGACAAAAATAATATTTTTGCTATGTTACTTATAAGAGCTATAGTTTCAAAATGTGTTTTTTTTTCAATAACGCCCCGCAGCCTCCATTTTCGGGTGGAATTAAGTTGAATAGTATAAAACGAAGTTTAAGACAAAACTAACTACTTAAGACGATTGACACATTCGTTTTGTTTAAATCAAAATTTTACATGTACCTATATTTTTAATATTATTATGTAAAACGGATATTTGTTTTAATAAATGTGAATTAAAAAATCCTTAAACTAAACCTTAACATTGTTACAGAGGTTCGAGCTCACGTCTATCGATGTAAGACCATAAACGTTAGGCCATCGAGTGTTTAAAACTCTTATAAGTACTGTGATCTCTGGAACTGAAGACTATAAATTAAATTTTGGATTACACTAAATGCTCAAGATAATTAAGAAGTATAGGAATAGTAGTATAAGAATAAGTATTAGTAATAAAAAAAAAATTATAAAATTGTTAATGTAAGTAAGCCGGCCATTGGGTTTGGTGTGGTGACGCATATCAAGGTAGTAGTGTAGTCACACGGTTGGTCTCGGGACTTGGGCAGTCGCCTCGCCGCTAACGCAGCGCCGAAGTGTTTTCATTTCGAATCGCAGATATGATAATTATTTTTATAATCCACAAATGTTTTTTCAGAGTCCGTGTGTTAATTTATGTTTGTTGTTTATAGTTGTTTTCGTTTAAAGTTTACGAATATTTCAACAAAGGTAGATTTTAATAATAAAAACGCCAAATTTTTTTTGTTGCGTCAGTCATTTTGAATCTATGATAGTTTCTAAGTTACTCCTTTGAACTGAATACTCTAAACTGAAACTTTGTTCGAAATTAAATCCTTCCAACGATTAACAAATTCATTTATGTAAAGATTAATACCGTGTTGATAAAACATCTCCATAAATAAAGTGTTTTTGGAACAAAATTTTAAATCATCAAAGTGGTTATTCTAAGTAAACCAGAAAAAATAAATATATTTTATCGCAAACTTATTTTTACAACTTTTTTATTATATTTTTTTTCCTGTTTATGTCAATTAATCAATACTGTTTTGCTCCTATTTGAAGTAGCGTGATGTTAAATTACCCAAAACCTTCCTGAATTATTACTCTATCAAATACAAAAGGAGTATGAAATCCGACTGGTAGTTTCTAAGATTAGCGCCATCAAATCAACAAACTCCTCTGTTTTATAATATTAGTGTAGATTTACATCATTCCAATAAAATATATAACATGGGATATTTCACATAAAAGGCCAACGTACGTTGCACTATAGAACGTAACGCATTTCTGATAACGGTCGGTTTTATTCCTCATAAATTTTAATACCACGGGCTATATATGAAATCGTTTCTTTAGGAGTAAACTCTATTTTTATGTTTTCTTTTTAAGTGGCATCAAAAATCCTAAATTTTCACCCCGTACCTACACTCTCTCATTTTTTAATTTCCATTTTTACACAACCAAAGTATCCACTAGAAATAATTGAACAACATTTGTTGGATCAGTTAGTACTTTCGTATGTATTTTGTAAATGGTTACAACATTACCGAGAAATATTTTAATGTTATGTATTTGTATAGATAGTTATAATAATCATGACAAGGAGTCGCGAGTCAATCTCCGCCCTCCACTGACTTTTGATTGGCATGATTGCTACTTGTGTGTAAGTATAGGTGGAAGTTAAACATTAATTTACTCGTAGTATATGTATTAGTTGTTCCGTTATCACGACACATGCTTTACTTGTCTAGAAATTAAGTAACCTACTTTGAAATTGTATCCAATAAAGAAAAAGTTTATACATGTATTCACTTGTGCAACGTAATTACATTAAATATTTGATATATGGGTATTTTTGTTTTAAGTAAAAAATATCATAAAAAAAGTAAATCATAAAAAAATTGTCTTTTTTTGTAAGTTTTTTCAATACAGCTTTGCTCGTATTGGTGGTAGCGTGATGTTAAATAGCTTAAAGCCTTCCTAAACAATTTCTCTATTATATACAAAAATAAATAATTAAATACTACTAGCAGTTTTTATATGAGAGTGTTAAAACAAACTTTTCCTCTTTTTTATATTACTATAGATAAAATAGAATATTCCTAATTTATATTCAGACTGCATACTTAAAACGTTTTTTTATAGTTAATGTCTACCGTTATAGACACAACCTAACTTGATGTTAAGTGACGATCTGGTCCAAGCTGATATACACGCTAAACTTGTGCAGGGACTGGTTCTCGAATGCAACTGCCTGAGCACGCCTAAAGATATTTGGCGGCAGATTGTCAGCTTGAGTGTGGTAGCTAGCCAGGTGGACACTAGAAAAACCATCATGGTATGGTTACATCAATATGTTTTTCTTCACCGAAAACTCAAGATCTTTGTAGGTGGAATCGAACTCACGTTCCTTGATACAGCATCTGTACACACTACTAACTGAGCAAAAACACGTAATAGTCCGTGGTTAAAAGTAGTTGAACAAAGTTATTAATGATTGTCGCCAAGGGAAATTATGGAGAGATGTTAGTCTGACATGTATTGATTTTTAAATGTTATACATAAACTAGATAGCCGGGCGGACTTTCTCCGTTTTAGTAGTCAAAACCTTAACGTCAGCGCTACCTATCGCATTCTGGGATACTTTAAAACCTTTACCATAGACAAGGTCGTCTGCAATGAGTGTGAGCTTTCGGCGAAGGGAAACATCGTGATGAAACCATAGCATGGTAGTAGAGTTTTTTCTAATGCTCGCCTGGCTACCACACACACATAAACCACACATAAGTTGAAAATCTACCGCCATATATCTGTATATCTGTGTACCGCCATATATTTTAGGACATACCTTATTTTTAATTTATGTTAATGATATATGTAATTTGTCCATTCCTCACTGTTCTAAATATGCATATGCAGATGATACTGCGATGGTTATTGATGATCAATCTTGAGAGGATTCTAGGAGAAATTGAACATGCTCTTATAGCAGTAATGAAGTGGATGTCATCCAACTTACTCACTCTTAATGTGGAGAAAACAAATTTTATCACATTTTCTTCAACGAAGGCATCTCAACCCAGTATAGATACTTTTAAAATATCATATAATACTGATATTTGTAGAGTGCAATGTACTAAATAACTAGGTATTCTTATTGACAGTACACTTACATGGAAGATCTACATAAATGCATTGACCATAGGCACTCGAAAACTTTTTTATATATTTAAAAAATTAATACAGTAGCACACTGAGATGCCTTAAGAATGGTTTATTATGCTTTGGTATAGTCTATTCTTTCTTATTGTATTACTACTTGGGGCGGTACGTACAAAACTTTTCTTTTTAAGCTTGAACGAGCGCAAAGAGCTGTCTTAAAGGTAAAGTACAAAAAATCAATTCTATACCCTACTAAAGACCTATTTGCTGATTGCAATTTACTATCCATGAGGCACCTCTTTGTGCTCCATACAGTTATAAGTAAACATAACACGTTACCTTACTCGATAAACTTAAATATAAATATAAGACGGGGACGGGTTTGTCCAGTTGAGCCCCATCAGACTGCCCTTGTAGCAAGGCATTATTTTGTTCTAGCTTCACGAATTTATAATAAGGTCAACACAAGTCTTAATATTTTCGGCTATACAGTATACATTATAATAAAATTAGTTAACGAGTGACTTTGTAAGTTAAATTATACACAGACTGAAGAACTGATTCAACCTTAGCTAGTATACTGTACATTGTAAACGTAGTATTTTAGTATAAGCAACCTTTTTTTAATAATATTTTATGTTGTAATAAAAAACTATGTAATGATTTTCATAAATAACTGGCACACTTAACTCATTCACTCTTTCTTGCAAATACTCGGCGTGCACACACACACACACTCACACACAAACACACGCATGTTCATATCTTAGTAAGCAAATATCCATACTGAAGGCGTTGGCATCTATGGAACAGTGTTAAACTAATATAGATGTCAACGTTACAGGTATAGTGATATATCCTTAACATTACATTAACAGTTTTAGTTTTATCTAATTTTTAGTAACACACAAAGGATGTATATTTGAAAGAAATAAATTATTATCATTATTATTAAATACCTATAAGTGTATTATAACATATCCTCTGGAGAGCTAGTCCCTCCACTAGGCTTAGCGTGCACAGCATCTTATGCCACATCATCACTAAACATTAGGTGAGATTGTGGCCATAACGCTAAAACCTATTAATTATAAAAATAGTCTTAAAAATGGCTTGGAATGTGCGTAAGTAAAATTTGGATGTTTAATCAACACACGATTTATATCTAGATACATTTTTTTAAACAAACACCTTTAAAAAAATAAAGAGCTCTCAAGTACCCAGGTGTGTACTTATTATTAATCAGATCAGTAACTCTTGAAATAAAATGGTAAACTTTATTTTTGTAGTAATCTCTGGGACTACAGGTTTTTTTATCTTCGGCAGCAGCCCACGCTGACGTTTAGCCACTCTGGCACTCATGCGCCCGCTACCTCGGAGCTAAGTGCCCTCAGCACTCGCCCCAAAAATTCGGTGAAGCTATGAAAGCCCTTAAGGCTAACAGCGTATGTTATTCGAAAAGAGAAAAAAAAGACCTTTTTCTACTGCTTCCGGTATTTATTTACTTTTGCGTATTACGTAAGCTACGTTACACCCGAGTTTGTATTGTAATATTAAATTATTGTTAATTATTTACTTCTATTCGTCGGTTTCTACTTCATAATAATTATTCAGTAAATTTATAGTCTAGAGTGAATCGGGGAGAGTTGAAATCACGAGTTTTAAATTAATGTGACTTGTTTGTTGAATGCGCTTTTTAGTTTTAACTATTGCATACACTAGGTAAGGGAATAATTTAAAATTTTATCGTCTAAATTATCTAGACACCGACAAGCTACAAAATTTATGATTTTAAACAATATTATACAATAAACAAGTAGCAAAAAGCCGTTGATTCAATAGCTGCTATGTATAAAAAGTATAACTTTAAGTTATTGAGTTATTGATTATTGACAAGTTTTGTTTGTTAACATTCTAACTGATAAATACTTTATAGTGCTTAGATTCATCAAATTGTGTGTACCAACTATTCTTTGGAAAAGCATTTACATTAAAAAAATACACTATGGTGCAGCAAAGTTTATTCTAATCTTAACAACTACTGAATAGAATTACACATGTATACGAGATAATGTATACCCTCATAATATTAGAATTGTGCTGAAGTTCCATTGCAAATCTCAAAGAATAGGCTCATAAATACATTAACATCAATGCACTTCACAAAGTAATCGTTCCTTACAAAAAGCTGGTTAGTAAATAGTCATAATAATCAAAACGTACAAATCTTGCTTTATTGTTTTACGGGATCAATCAGAGTTTTGAATCGTAGAGAAATTTGCGGGCCAACGATTTTTGTCATGTCTAAAATATATTAGCAGATGCCACTACACTAATTTTACAAAGTGTAATACAAATAACACAATGTTTTAGTGGTTTGAATTTATTTTTAAAATTATAAATAAAGTACATTTAAATAAATCATAATAAATAATAGAGAGTCGGTTTCTTTTGTATAATTCAAATAAATATTCAGAACAATATAAGACTATTAAGATAACGGTCAAAAATAAAGAAGATTAAAATTTTATTGCAAAGTATTAATATCAACCTCAAATATTGTACGATGGAACATTACATTAATGACAGTAATCTATGAAAATGAATCTATTTAATTAAAATAATTTAATTGTTAACTATAGCTATTATATACACAGTTTAACAATTTAAAAGACTAATTAAGGGTTTTGAGTGTTTTTTAAAGGTATATTTTTCGAATCAGTAGCAGTATTTTGACGTTTATAGGTTTTTTTTTGTTAATGTTTAGCATTATGTCCATAATCTTACCTGAGTTTAAGTGACGAAGTTGGTAGACTCGCTAATCCTGAGGAGGAACTGGCTTTCAAGTGCAGCTACCGGAACACACCTATTGGTATTTGGCGGCAGATTTTCAACTTGCGGGTGGTTGCTAGCCAGGCGAACATTAGAAAAAATCTTACCACCATGCAAATCGACTCTCAAGCGATGATAGTTCAGTAATAGTGTGTACGGACTCCGCGTCATCGGGATTTCGAATCCACCTACAATAAGCTTGAGTTTTCGGTGAAAGAAAACATTATTAGGAAACCATAGCATGGTGGTAGGACTTTTTTTAGTGTCCGTCTGGCTAGCTAACATCCTCAGGATAAAAATCTTCGACCAATTACCAATAGGAGTGTTCAGCAGTTGTATTTGAGAGCCAGCCCTTCCACAGATTTAGCATATCTACCAACTAGGGCCGTGTCGTCATTTAAGTTCAGGTGAGATTATGGCCATAACGCTAATCTTTAACTATAAAATAAAAATTATTACTAGTTATTATGATACTAAAGCTACTTTTTTATTCCAAACACACTCAGAATTTACTGCTCCGTCCACTTCTGATATTGCCGATTTCTCTGATAATGTGCCGTATTTTTTGTTATTGATATTTCTTAAGTAACTCAAGTGTTTCGATAAAGTAAAACGCTGTTAGATATCCTCTTAACACGATCTTCGGAAATACTTGAAAGTTTTTATTCAAAGTAGTCAAAATTCATTTAAATCGGGATCTCGCGTCAGATTTCGTTTTCATTGGGTGAATAAAATAAGAAAGTTAGTCCTTTGTATAAAATCGTGAACCAATTCCGTTTAAGGTTTCAGAATCAATGTTTTAGAACAATAGATTACTTGAATGAATTGGTGACTTGAAGCTAATTTAAATTGTTTTGCTGCGAATCCGTTCTGTCTTTATATTTTTTGTTTATATATTGTCTATTAGTGGACTTCATTATTCTTGTCGACAATTTAGCTTCTATTGGATTAATCTTTGATATAAAATAATAACATTTAGGTAGTTAATTTTTACTGATTAGATAAATTTGTTGGAACTAGTTGCCTTTGTAATTTGTTACAAAATAATTGATTTTATAATTTATCAAAATGGCTTAGCAAAGTGTTGACCCTATATGGTGAGCATTGAACTAACCTATAATAAAACTGATTACCGACAGATTATGGAATGAATCAATAACATCAATACCGTGGTGTTTTGCAATAATATCTCTTTACTTTACGTTTGAATGACTAGATGTCGTAATGAGAAGAAAACGAATTGGTTATGAGACCGCATTCTCAGAAATATGGTAAAGCAAGACTTTGGAAATATTTTAGTTTATGTCGAGATAGAGGTTATCGTCAAATTGTGATAAATGAAGCCAACGCGTACGTTGTAAATAGGAAAGAAGAAAAGTAGTTATTTTTTAAAGATACTATATTTACATTGACTCTTCTTCGGCAAAATACTATGATTCGAACGTAGTAAAATCAATCCATGCAAAGGCAATCAAAATCAAGGGTACTGGTTCCTAAGTAGTATCGGGTACTATGTTTAAGCTGACAATCTACTACCAAGCATCTGTGCTTATGAACTAGAGACTCCACCAATTTGAGCGTAATATCTTGGGTCACGTCGTTAATTAACATAAACTGAGACTGTGATCAAAACGATAAATGTATATTGATTAAAAAAAAAATCTCAGATTTTCTGCATTTATTGTATTACATTTATGTTTAATAAATACCTACCATTTTATTACCATGAATATGAATTTCTTTAACACTAAGATTTATAATCCACGACGGTCTCAATTCTCTAAATTAAAACAGCTAAGACTGACTGCACACTTTAATATAATTAAAAAAAAATGATATTTGAATCATTCGACCTTTACAATAAAGCAACAACGTGGAACTCTCACCGATCATCAGTCAAACGTATCAAGCGGCCGTGATTTTGATTTATCACTGTTTACTTTGGTCTGATTTGTTTACACCCATTCTAAGGAATATCATCTCGGGGTAAAAAAAATCTATGTTACGATGAAAAATATATTGCGTATAAACTAAGTTGAGTAATGGTAAATATTTACCCAATCTCCTTTATTATACAGGGAACATAGAAAAGTTTTTATATATGTAATTAATATTCCAAAGTTTCATCACATGGGAAGGTACCGAGTTAATTGTAGTGCCAGGCAACGAATTTTACGAGGATTCGGACACTAAGAAGTAAAAAATTATTGTAGCAATTCGGAAGTGTATGTGGCATATAGAAGCAAATTTTGGTAGATTTGGGTAAAATTTTGTAACCTGGATGTTGTCACTAATTGTCTTTTTGTGGAACAAAACTATCCAGTTAGGTGAAGTATAACTCTGAGGAAAAAGATAATAGGATAATTTAAGTAGCTTGCGCGGCGTTCAGGAATCAATGTAATATCTTTTTTATTAATTATTGGTTAAGCGTTTTGGCCACAGTCTTACTTTATGTTTAGTGATGATATGGCCATAGATGGGGTAAACATAGTAAGACTAGTGCAGGAACAGGCTTGTGAAGTGCAACTGCCGGAATACTGACATAATTATTTGGAGATTTTTAATTTGAAGGTGGTAGTTTTTTTTCAACTTGACGTACGCTGTGAGCCTTAGGGGCTTTGACAGCTTCACCGAATTTTTCGAGGCGAGTGCTGAGGGCACTCAGCTCCGAGGCAGCGAGCGCAAGGGTGCCAGGATGGCCGAACCTCGGCTTGGGCTTCTGCCGGATAGTTAAGAAAGAATTCGCGCTCCTAACTAACCAACAGGTCCTAACATACTAATTTAGTAATCCTAGCACGATCTTATCGATAGTGTGGGTGTGCATGGATGGTATGCGATGTGATGATGTAGAGTGTCACTGTATCGCGGGAGCAGAGTCACTCGAGGGCTCCTATCCGGAGGATTGAACCTTGACTCAAGCGTTTGCGGAGGGAGGCCCCGGCGGGTGTGCGGGAGCAAAATTAACCGGGAGGCCTCGGCGGCGAGGGCGGCGGTTAAGCGGGCGTGTACGCAGACACGTACGATTGGTGGAAACGGTAGCGAGAAGCGCGTTTAATCTCGTTATTTTATCTACGGGCTCGGTGAAGCAATTACGTAGCCGGCGCGCGAAACCTTTGGCGTGAGGATTGGCATTGAAGCTACCTGCGTGTACTATTTTGGGGTTGGGATAAATTTCGGCTTTTTCGAAGAATTTCTTTGTAAGGTCTTTGATATATGCATATATGGACGGAAGATCCATATCATTATGGAGATCTACATTACGGACATAGGGAGGGGCTTGGACGGCTATATGTATGAATCTATTTTGCAGAACTTGTAGTTTGCGAAGGGTGGTGTGCGAATACTGAAGGTGGTAGCCAGCCAGAAAACCTTTATGGATATAGAGTGTTATATTATATAATAGAGTATTATTGCAGGAATTTGAATGCATGTTCCTATTTTCTTACGTGATATTTCGAAACAGATGTGGATGGATTTAGTAGTAGAAGAAATGTAATGAAGGTGCTAAGATGATATCTGATAGAATATATAGGAAGAGGAAAGATGTTGTACAAACTTTACCTAGGAAGGTAGAAGAAGTTATCCACAGTTTCAGACTTTGCAAGAAAGAATAAAAGATTTTTATGCAGTTGTGTTTTATAGTAATATACCTAAACACATTAGTGATTTGGTAAATGATAATCGATTTAGGCTAGTTTTAAAATCAAAGGCTAGTATGGGGTGGATCAATATATATTGATTTATTTTATATATTTATTACACCAATATAATAATTACATGAAGATAAAATATTACATATCGTTAATTTTAAGATAGTAATTTACAATATGATCACTATGTAATGATATTACCCACAGATAATTATGTTACAACTTTAATTATACAACATGTTTAAATGTAATAGATCCAATAAATATTACATACTAAAAAGCAGTAACAAAAAGTAATTTATAAAGTTAAAAATGATTTATAACGTATAAAGTTAGGGACTAGATATTTGGAAATATTTTGTTTCGGTTTTTAAGCAAGCAGCGATTATATGAACTAAATGAATCAGATATAAATATCAATCCAGTTCATTGTGCATGATACTGTTATATAATATTTGTAGGTATTTCCTAGATTATGTATTTGATATGTGTGATTTTGTTATGGGTTTTGAATGAAAAAAAAATATATTATTATAATCTTGTGTTATGTAATACTAACTTCTACCCGCGGCTTTGCTCATGTTAATATTTATTTCATCAAACAACTTTGATTCCGGTACCTGTTACTTAAAAAAATATATATATAAAAGGACACTTGTGAATTTGTGCTCGTAGTCATTTATACGCGGGCCGCTCACTATTTTGGCGATAATGGCTTTCATATAAAAGAAGATGACCGGGTTATTTTCCGAACCGGTGGTAGTTTTAAGGTTCATTTCTCTTTTATGTAATAGGGGGCAAACGAGCAAACGTGTCAGCTGATGGTAAATGATCACCGCCGTCCATGGACACCCACAATATTCCTCTGGAATCGCAGGTGCGTTGCCGGCCTTTATTTTGAAGGAATTAGCTCTCAAGTTCAACTGCCGGAACACACCTGTTAGAATTAGGCAGCAGATTCTCAACTTGAAGAAAAAGCCCTACCACCATGCTACGGTTTCCTCACGATGTTTTTTTTCAGGTGGTTCCTACGCACTGACACTGAGCTGTCATCGCTATAACTTATTTATATATATGTGATTAACAATGAAGAATATAAATGACTTTGTTACTATACAATATACTGAATAATACAAGTAAGCTCAATTAAGTTCCTTAATCTATTCGATAGCTAAGAATTTTTCTATTTGTTAACTGAGGACCAAATGAATAAAGGATATTTTCTGATGATGAATAATTACAATTTCGGGTTATTCGAGCTTAAATATCGTAGGCTATTAATAAAAGTTAACTTGAACTTGCCAATTAATATTCTGTAAGTGATGTATAATAACACAGGTGAAGTAATTAACCCTTGAAATAAGTAACGTTGCAAAGCGCTTTTGTTCCGCAGTAAGGCAGTTTTTAATCTTTCCCCACTCAATTATTCAGACCTTTTTCGTTTACCGCAATATTAAGTGGCTTAATATTACCTTGTTTTTTGTTTTTTTTTTATTAATATATATTTTACAACAATTTTCAGGTTGTTTACAATTTTATTTGTTACGAAAGTAGTCGGTTTATTTTTATATATTTTTTTAACAACAGCACTTAAATTCCTAGATTACTTTAATTAATTTTAGATCCTTTAAGTAGAGTACTCGATGATAAAACACATATTAATTTTATATTTTGTACTTATATTTATTAAGTAATAAAACTTATATTAAATAAATTTTTCATTAGTTGAATTGGTAAATATAGCTAACTTTTTACAATTACAAGGCTCAATCGAGACTTCTATAAACATAGCGTCACACCTAGAATAAGAAAACAACAACTCCATTACACATTCCTTCCATCAACTAATATTAAGTGCATTAGATGTGATGTATATAAAAAATCGTTCATCAGAACCAATGTATACTGAGGATAAGATGTCCAAAATGCTTACGATTACTTTATGTAACTACAAATGTATATATGTTTTAAAAATTTATTCGTTAGTAACCTTTTTCAATAAAGCTTTCCTGCTATTGGTAGTATCATGATGTTAAATAGCCTAAAACCTTTATGAATGATTGCTTTATCAAATACAAAAATATAGAAATTCGAGCTTAAAGATTCTTAGGTTCCTAAGATTAGCGCGTGCAAACAAACAAACAAACTTTTCCCATTTATAACAATACCTTGCCGTGTTTGCGAACTAGTTCACGTTATTTGTTATTTGAAAGTTATTGAATATTTATGGCCATTTATTTCAGTACAGCTTTACTCCTCCGTTGACGGTATCATGATGTTAAACAGCCTAAAACCTTCTTCAACGATTGTTCTAACAAATAAAAAAGAAATAGAAATCCGACAAGTTATTCCTAAGGTTGGCGCGTAATAAACTAATTTTCCACTTTATGATATGAATATATATAAACTTTGGTTTATTGTTATGCCAATCTGCAGGCTGCATATGCACTGGTACATTCCAATATGCCACAAATCAATAAAAAATTATCACAGTTTGTATATTGATGGTTCGTTTGCAGAGTTGGCAGGTCTAAGTCTTTTACTATAATGTCTGTTACACTATGTGTATAGTGGATACGAAACAACTAGAAAATAATTGTCATTTCTGAAAAACTTTTACCTGATAATAATCACAATTTCGATATCAAAGGTTATGAAATATTCGAGACATTTTAAAAAATGTCACGAATATTACGTACATGTGTAGGTGATACCGAGAAAAAAATCATTAGACAGAATTTATTTGAGTATGACAAATGAATATTTCTGCGTAAAAAAAAGTTACACATTACGCATTTTATAAAAAGTCTGTTACATCCCCATTCCGTAATAAATATCTGAACCAGAGACGTAGCCAGATGTTTTGAGGGGTCCCCAAACATGTGTTGAAGGATAAATGAGTTTGTATCAAATAACATAAGTTGAGGAAACTAAGTCTATTAATTACAATATCATCACTTGACTCATTTTTATATAGAAAGTAACACACTTGTTACATTTAACAGTATGATGTTTAACAAAATATTATCTGGCTGAATGAGGTTTAATCTTAGATAAATAAACTTCTTTTATCTCTTAGACAACTAATGTACCAGGTACATACCAGACTTTATTATTGCACATTTAAGTGACTTAAATTACACTCACATTTAAAATAACTAATTTATAGAACTCGTGAATTGTTGAACTTCGTGCAATCCGGACCTAGTCTATAGCTACTAACATGTAATAATAAATTATAAGTAATACTATGGAGTATATATATAGGATACTTTATATCCAAGAAATCGAAAGGGTTACCCTGGAAATAGGTAGTGAAAATTTAAATATCGTTTCAAATAAACTTCTTGATTCTTGATTTTCATGCAATTTTCTTTGATCAACGTACCTAAAAATCTATACTTTACGTCATCTTTATATATTACCGGAATGTTAAAATGTAACATATGAAATATATGTATTTTTTTTTAGCATCAGTATTTTATAAAGTATTTTTGTAGTATATTATGGCATATTTATAAAAAATTAGGGTATCTATTAGGTAGCTATCAAGCATATGCTTCGCAATTCCTTATTTAACTACAATAATAAATGATAGCAATTATGACAATGTGATTGAGCTTTAATATGCATATAAAAAACTGTGATACTAACGCTTATACTTAGCATAATAATACTATTTGCGGTATGTTAAAAAATAGATCCTAAAGTTTTGCAAAACATAATTGAAGTTCACGTGAAAGGAATCACGAGTAGACATAGTTAATAGATAACCAAGTATTATAAATAAGAGATAATAATTAGATATACTGTGTGGAGGATATTCGCCCAATCTTATTAAGCGGTTAATTGGCACGCGCAATAAAAACCATTCTGCGAACTTAGATTTGGTATGGCTGTGGCAGAGTGTAATCGCTCTTGTCTTCAATTTGCTTTGTTAGCAACAACGGCTGTGAGCGAAGCTATTACTTTTATGTTTGTCGCATATATTGATTAAATGTTTTAGTCAACCGTGTTAGGTGTATATATACCACTACAGATCTGACCTCTTTTCCCACCGCCTTATTACATCCCTGTAAAACGTTACAGCGTACCTTGCTTATTTCTATGCAAATTTTACTTTATCGTCTCACACAGAATTCCTATTACCTATACGTTACGTGTAAACGTATGAAATTTTCGGTTAATTTAGGCAATATACCTCGTTACATGCGACGGCGTTTGGTGCTGACGTGTTTCGAACGTATAATAATTACAGGAAATTGTGTATTTAGATTAATGATAAATTATTGGGGTGTGTGTTTTTTTATAACAAAATTAATGATACCGTCTTTCTGTTTAACATGTTTCCTCATTCCCGGAGTCCCTCAAACAAGGTGTGAAGGATTGATTTGACATGACTCTACATAAAATACGTTCAATAACAACCGTTCGTGTTTTGCATTACATGGTTCTCACTAATCAGTATCAAGTTCTATTGATTTTTTACTGTAGCATAATAAAATAATAAAAACACACATTGCAGTATAACATTGGCGGCAAGCAAAAGATCGATGCTCGATGAAGCGATCATCAATGAATTTAAAATAAAATATAACGCGTACAAGGCCAAGTAGGGCAATAGATACATTCAAAATACCCACTATTTTGGGCAAAGGCACAGAAATTGCTTGGTGCCTAAATTGTATAATAGTTTACCGTTGTCGATAAGGACAATGATTGTATAAATCAAATTAAAAAAAAATGCCAAACAGTTCTTTTTAGGTAATATATGTAATTACATGTACATGTACATTTAGTTTTTTTTTTGGGAAATGTATTGATTTATTCTTTTATTAACTATGCTTATAAGTGTTTATATAGATTATAGACAAATTTTGATAACAACGGAGGTCACATCTGACAATAAACTGTCATGCAGTTTGGCAGAAGTATTAAAATGTAATTAAATAAAAAAACAAATATCAGTCTAATCTAAATGGGTTACCTATTCAGTATTGAAGTGTTCAAAAATAGCGTCGGAAAGGCGTGAAGAGGTACCTAAGCGGCCAGCGTGACAGCGGTGACTGGAAGTGAATTCGGTTCATTGGTATTCGCCTTTCATTTGGATTGCACTGTACCTAACATCAGGCACAGTGTAGTTACTTTGTTGCGCAACACAAAAAGAAAACTCTGTAAAGCACATAGTATTTTCAGAACAATGATGGCTTTGTAGTATTGTATATGAATGCCGCGTCAAACGACGTTCGTTCAAATCTCTGCATTCGGCCTTATCTTTATCAACTATTACTACTAATAATATACTGATAAATATAATCTACTGCCAAATACCTGTAGGTGTGTTTCGGTTGTGGCAATTGAGAGCAAATCTCTCCACTAGTCACAGCGTGTCCACTATATTGAGCTACATCATCACTTGACATCATGTGAGACTCCGGCCATAACTCTAAATAAAAAAAAAGACGGAAAAAGTGACGATCCCGATAATCTGCTTTTATTAGTCACGATTATTAAATTGTTCTATGCTCTACTTCTTTTAGATTTAGCTTAGTGGTAGACCTATTTTCGCTATGGTGACTTGAAGTCGACAGACAGTCGTGAGGTTTTGGTGGATATTCCCGGTGGCTAGCGCCGGGTGAGTGCAACATACCTCTCTTAGTCTCCTCGGCCTTGGAAAGGACGAGTGAATTCATTTCCCCTCGTTACATAAAAACCGCTTTTTTAAATACCCACCTAGCTAGCTTTCACCCTAAATTGCCCACAAATACAACCACAGTCGTTAGCTTTCGTGGCTGTTAAATATTTGTGTTTTTTATTTAATTTAATAATATTTTGTTAATCGTCTTTACATGCGCCTTTGCTCGAGTTAATATTGATTTTGTCAAAGAAATTGGATGACGCATTAGAAAATTCCATACAAAGTTTCTCTCTCTTTACTCCACTTTCAATAATGATTTGTCGAGTAAAAGTAGCCTATCACTATCACCAGGTTCCAATCTGTCTTTATACCAATAAATCATCATAATCGATTCAGCGGTTTAATCAGCGAATAAAGTTATAGGTGTCTACAAATAATAGATAATGTTATATAAAGATAATGCGATCGAACTTACAACCTTATTCCTTTGCTGGACATATTATTATTGTCTTATCATTAATCAGGTGTATTGTTGACTGGATATTATTTAAGAAGGTATAAGATAAGAAAGGTTCGTGAACTTATGACAGAAATGGTTAAAGATCTAACAAAGTGCATAGTAGCCGGAACCAGACAAAAGTCTAGATGTGTCTAAGTAAAAAGTAGTTTTAGTGTGAAAACGTGGGCGTGCGGTGAAAGCGGCTCCTGGGTATGATGCTTGTCCTATTGTGAGACTCAGTTCTGAGGACAGTTGGGAAGCAAACAACGTACACACGTTGTACTGTCGCTGACAGCAGATTAACAAATAAAATAAAAAATAAAGCAGTTGTGAGGACTGCCGACGGAGGTTAAAACTTAAAACTATAAACAAACAGTTGTGGTTTTTGAATAAGCAAATTAATTTTTTGATTTTAAATAAAAACTTGTAAGTCAAAACTGTTTACAGTGCTATAAGTTATACTAATAGGAACAGATATGGTGTTATCGTTAACACGTTACGTGACCATGTCGATGACGACTGACACGAATTTACTTACTATCCAAACCTTATTATAGAAGTGTTCACGTCAAAAAATTCTAAAATTCCTTAGCGATACTAGTACATCGAGAAGTTAAATCTTTTATCTGAATTAAAAGTCAATACCGTAAAAGTTCTTTATTCGTGGATTGAAAAATTACGATCACTCTTTTGCATTCGCTGGCGGCAATTTATTATTTTGCGGATATACAATTAATAAACCAGATTTGTATTACCCTGTAAATCAAATGAAATAGTATTAAGTGCAATTACTCACTTAATATGGAAATACCATAAGATACTAGACATGGCGTTGTTAATTTTGTACAGCTTAATCTCGATGAAGATTTTAACTACTCTGAAAGTTATTAGGACTTTAAAGGTAAGTTAGAATAAAAGTATTTTTTTCTTCTATTATTGCATCTGCAGTTGTAGGCTATTTTACCTAATGTCCAATGTGAAAGTGTTTATACTTTAACTAACACAAAGCAACAACGAAAATCAGAACAATTATTGGTGAATAATACAAATAATTGTCATATGCAAAATACATTCACAGCTACGCAGCCGTTAGCGAAATTATAATAAGGAATAAGTGTTTTTAGTTATATGAGTTTTAAGGAAATTAATTTAACGCATTTTTTTAATAAGTGCTGCAATTGTACTTTTACTGGAAACGTCTTTATGTAAACTAGTATAAACTGTGCCTCTACAAAGTTCTGAACGCAAAAAAGCGATATAAACAAAGTGAAAAAACATGTTTTAAGATTTAAATATAAGCTGTATGCACGCGATTACCCCGCTCACATATTCCACTCGCCGCATGAGCTATGTTTGTGTCAATAGAACCAGCTCAGCGGAGGAGGTACAACAACGATACGTTTTGAATATAATAAGGCGTTTTAAACGTTCAATCATTTAACATGAATCAGTTGCAAATGTTATTGTTAGATAGTTTTTTATACTTAATAGATTTAGCGTTATGACCACAACCTCATATGTTGTTAATAGCAGATGAGAATGAATGACACAGTTTATTGCACTTTTTAGTTTGTACATTATCGAGCTTAATGTCACAAGGCATTTTCTTCCCACTAACCAGCAGTATTGTTATCATATATAATCGTTATTATAGGTAGTGCAAGTAACATTTAATTAAAGATTTGGTCCAGGTTATAGACACGCTAAGCCAAGTGGAGGAACTAGATAGCAAGTGTAACCACTAAAGCACATCTATATGTATTCGGTGGCTGGTTTTCAACATGGCAGTTGTCGGTAGTCAACTAGGAAAAGCATGGAAGTGCAGAACTGTGAAAGCTGAAAGTACAAAAGTTTCTGGCAACACGCGAGTTTTAAGTCTCGCCGTGGTATGTTTTAGTGGGTAGTGCAGATGCTTATCACCCTATGAATGTTGTCACGCGCCGCTCTCATCTTGGCCTGAGCCTGGGTAATGCGTTTACGCGTTGCGATGCGGAAGTCCGCACTGAATAGTATTTTAATCACCAAGTTAAAGAGCTTTAGCTAGCCAGGTGATAATTAGAAAAAGTCCTACCCTCATAGTTTCATTACGATGTTTTCTTTCACCGAAAAATCTAGCTCATTGCAGGGATACAAACTCACGTTTATTGACGCGACGTCCATAGATAGTATCAATTCAACCATCATCATCAGCAAGCTTGCTTACAAATGCACACACGTTGCTTTTTTAAGTTAAAACAAGATCTTTGACTGGATTGCGAATACCTAGCTATATAATCTAAAATAATAATAGTGTATCTAAATTAATTCAAACATTTAATTATGTGGTGATAAACGCGTCAAAGCGAGCCAGTCTCTTTTGTTTTATCGAGTCTCAGAATCAGAATCACAATAGAGAGGATCATTCTGAGGTCAACTTTTGTTTTGGATTGTACTGTATTCACCCTTGAGTACATTGCCCTTTATTTACCGTGATTCTACAGAGAATCTTATTTATAGATATGAATTTATACAGTATAAATGATATAATTGGAGCCAATACTTGGCTATATATAAATCAATTATTTCGACCGGTAAGTTGTTTTTAAGTTTCCATGAAATTGATACTACTTAGAATTTATAATAAGAAAAATGTGTGGTTTAAAATTCGATTTAGGGTATTGAATTCGCGTTTTGAATCTTAATTTAATAATTGGAAAACGTAAATGGTAATGGGAAATATACATGGTATAAAAATACACGGTCAGCTGATGCGACCCATGGGCGCCTCCATATTGAACTTAGTTGCGCCGTCGAGCGCCATTCACTTTACCCTACTCCATGGTCGGTTGTAATGCGACATGCGATAGATGGACGAATTAAAATTGAGTCGATGTAATAAAAGTTTCATTTTAAAAAGGTGTACTATTGAACAAAAGTAAATTAACTCTACCAATGCACTTTAACCGTAACTGTACGTTCGGGTAATAAAAACGCTTGGTATAATAATACATAGAACCGTGTCGTATAGATACAATAAGGTACAACGTACTGATGACAAATGTTGACGGATAACAGACATGGGCCGTGTTTACTGCTACAAGCATTGCAGAGGTAGTAAAATTTATATCTTAATTCGGATGTGGCAAATATTATTACTATGTTTTTATACAATATGAAAACAGCATTTTTTTTCCTTACTTGGGGTGACTTGTCTGGTGAAAATGTAGCTCTAAAAAACTTGCCCAAGTAATAATGTTATACATAAGTAATAGAGTATTAATCAACTTAGTAATAATATAATTTCATAAGGATACGTAACTTATTACTGCAAACAATTGCTTAATTCAAAATATTTTCTAGCAATATTTTTCGTTATTATATCCTGAGTGTAGAAAATAATAATATCGTAGTACATTGTTTTTAGAAGACTCTGTTGGTAATTACAAGACAATCGCTAGTCTCAATTAGCACGATTTATTGCGAGATCTTCAGAATTCATTCCCATATTTCCATCTATTTACAAAAAACCTTAATCTATACAGATAATTTTTTTTTTTTTAAGATCAGCCTATCTAAGACTGTATAGCAGGCTCTGTACAAAGCAACAAAGTTACTGTTAACGCGCGTCGACAAGGGGCTCCTTAAACCCACATACCACAACCAACTTTGTGGTGTTCATTTAAATGTTATCGTGCACACGAACCATAGAAGCCACTCTCATATGTTTTCCCTAAGACGATAGAAAGATTATTAAAAGGCATCCGACATTGCTAACGCATCCAATTCTATTCTAACCTCTACGTTTGTTACAAGCTCTCACTCGAATTCTCTCTGAGTAATAAAAGTAAACAACGCAACATCGCTTTAATTTCCTCCCGACATTACGCACTCTACGTTATCTGCTACGTTTGACGTGATAATGCGAGTCAACAGTATTGAACTAATATGTTTTATTTAGTGCGATAACAGTAATGTAATTTATGATATCTATAAATAACAAATAAAAAAATACCTCACACTCATGCTGTTGGCATGAACTCGACTTAAGAGTCATCATGTACATGTAACGAATCGATAGGCATTATTGAATCGAGTTTTTCTTTGTCACGCTTTGGAATAACATAATCGAGAGATCAAATTTACTACACAGAAGTACGTAATAGATATAGTTAGAGACAACAAAATCTCCTCAGATGTTATGACGGAGAAATCCTATTAGTTTATATTGCAATTTTATTAATTAAGTGCAGACGTAACTAAATTTTAAAACCTAGTTTCGGGAAATATTATCGACGCAGAATTGTTAAGACAGTGTTAGATAGTATGGAGGATGCTCTAACTAAGGAGACAATAAAACAGAGCGTGAAGAAAAGATAAATGCATGTTGACATAACATTTGACGACCAAGTAGGTGTTGCCAGATTGCAACACACAATGATGTATGGATGCGTTTACATTCCAACAAAAATGGTAAAACTAATCAGTTTTATAATTATTAACAAAACATTTTATGCAGAAAGTAGAAGATATTTGTAAAGACGAGGCTACGAGAGAATTAGCAATAACACGTAAAAATGTACGAGTAAAATATACAAGGCAATAAATTGACCGTGGCTTAAAAAATAGATTAGTGGTTTAGTAACGAACGACATCTTGTAACTGACTAACCAATTATACGTATTCGCTCTGTATAAAACTATGCAACGAACTTGTAATGGAGATATATAGATTTTAGCCCCAACACATTTGTTGCGAAACCGGTCATTATAAAACACTTCGTTTAATCTGAATCGAAAAACCTGAGAGGCAGTGTGGACCTGCATCTAAGTATTGTTTATTTTATATATATATATATGTATAAATTTGAATCGCCGAAATGTCGCATAACTTCCGATCGACTGCACCAAATTGGATAATTCTTTTTTATTCTGTTCTTTATTGTCAGGAAATGGTTTGTATAATGTATCATGAAAAGTGAAAAAGTAAATGGGACAGAAGACTATTTGAACGGATATAAGAGTAGTCTATGTAAGTGAGAAGTACATATATAAAAAATAAATCACCGTACGTAAATCTCGCTATAACACACAAACGACTGAACCGATTGTATTAATGTTTTTAAAGTTTGTGTAAAAAAAAAATCGGACAAACCCCTATTAAAATTTAGCCAGAATAAAAACATCGATTATAGGTTATACGAAGTTTACCAGGTTAGCTAGTATTATTATACAGCAGTTAGCATATACTTTATAGAGGAGGCCTGTACCGAATCCGGGCAGACAGACCGATTTCATCAAGATATAGTTACATATATTTATAAAATTAATTGCAAGTGTATAGCTCCCTTAAGGTTTATCTTACTATTACCTACTATTAATACTTAAACTCCCCATATATCAAATTTGCTTATATTAGATGACTCTAAAGTATCTAATAAAGCTATGCTAAGACTAATAAAGCGATACATTGCCCACAAACTCGGCAATTAACTATAAGGGGATGAGCGGAATTTGCCCCGAGATAGCCGCTGTGCCAGGGATACGAAATTACGTAATAATGGGCATAACTCAAATAATTCAACAATACAATATAAATTAGAGAGTTGGGATTGGATCTTATATGTTAATATGGAATATATATTTTCTAGCTTTATGCGACCTTTAAAGGTGACATTGTAGATCCGACTACTACGAAAGCCTCACATACTGTTGCAGAATTAGCATTCAAGAAAAGTTATGGATTATCCAGAGTCTTATTTCCTATTCATTTTATAAAGTAAGTATATATTTAAAGTCGTAGCGAAAAAGGTATTTAAAAAGCCAACCACTATCAGATTGTCTACTCTATGGTTAATCGGTGGTGTGGTAGGGCTTTTTCTAATGCCCGTCTGGCTAACTACCACGCTAAAGTTGAAAATTTACCGCCAAATACCAATAGGTGTGTTCCGGCAGTTGCAGTGGTGAGCCAATCCCTCCACAGGTTTAGCGTGTCTACCAACTTGGGCCGTATCGTCACTTAAGAACAGGTGAGATTATGGCCATAACGCTAAGCCTTATTTACCTTATATACCTAAATGTTAAATTTATATTATAGGTATTTTGTGACAGATTTTCAACTTGAGGCGGGAATTAGAAAAAGCAATTGTACAACTTATCTGGTCTAGGCATAATATTTTTTAGAAAATATTGTATTTATTTAAAAGCACGGCGACAACAAAAATACGGCCCTTTATAAATGTATGGTAAAAACAAACGCTTTTACGTGGTTATTGCTAGGTCGTAACCGCGTCGGTCGAAGAAGGTGACCATATGGTCGTAGGGGTATTCGCCGGGATAGCGCCGGTAAATACCCCATACACCCCGTGTCGAGAGGGGATGCGTAAATGCATTTTCCTAAGTTAAATAAACATACAGGATATTTCCTACTTCAGAAAGCATAGAGAAGCTTTGACTGGATGATCTGGCTTTTGTATAACGCTAAATAGTAAAAACTTTAAACTGAACATATTATTTAGTAACATTATAATAATAAACAAGTGCACTAAGAAACATTCTCTAAATCTCGTGTAAGACCATGTAATTGTTTTTGTCACACGAAAGGGTGATGTCATAAGATTAGCTGTTAAACGAAGCCACAACATAGGAACGTTCAGAAGGTTCACAGCAACCTAAATTATCAGGAATTTAAATATATTTCCTATCATTTAAAAAATAAAGCTTTTTTAGAATCTATATTTTTGTGCTTATAGAGTAATAATAGATATGTTACTATCCAAATTGGCTATAAAACATTGAAGTTTATATTTAATAATTATGTCTGTGGTTAGTGTTATTTTTTTGTATATGATATTATATTACAATGAACATAGTGTTATTATAAACATAGTGATCTCGTTTTCATCATTGATGAAGATTATATTGCTATTTGTATTTTTATTTCACAATACTCATAACGTTAAACCTTAACTATAAAAAATTATATATAAAAAACGTGTGAAACCCGTATTAAATATACATATACAAGATTTCAAAGTTAAAGGCGCTCAAATAGACGCTTTTCAATTAACGCTTGTATTATTTTCACTCTCCATAAAGTTTCCATACCAGGTACTCTATATGCAGAATTGTTGCTTAACGAGTAAACTTAAAAAAAAAACAATACCCCTTCTTCTTACATCCTTTTCTTGTGCCGAAGTTAACAGAGACATCTTGCGAGCTTTATAATACGGTACGCAAACGGTTTTGTTTGATTTTGTCTCGTCCACTTGTGTATTTAGGATGTAGGATTAGTTAGGATTATTCATTACTTGAACACGACGCGCTCGCTCGTAGCGGCAATCGGTTACGCGGATCTTAAAATACCTACTCTAGTATTGAGGAAACTTGTTAAAGAACATCAGTATCAATCAACTGTTCCAGCTTTACTAAGATTGAAATGTTAATATTTAGGACAGAGTTTCAATATACCGAGCAATTACACCTTATAAGATGCAAAACAAAAATGTAAGCGAAGTTATCAATTTGAAAATAAATAAATAAGAAACGCGCGAGTGTCGTGGAACACTCGGTGGGATTGAATTTCTTTACATAGTATATTATTATTGATAAAATATGTATCTTATTGATTAACAAATACAACTAAATGAGTTACTAGCGTTTGGCAGGAATAAGATGAAACGCAGAAATAACTAATAAATTGATGGAATAGTAGCTAATTTCTGAATTAATATATTTTTTCTAGTTGTGAAAATAACTATTTTACTGTACGTGATTATACAATTCATCTAATTCATTATAATACACATAACACGCTACGAAACCGAAACGGGTTCAAGCAGTTTTCGTGCTTATATATACCCAGAGCCTTTTTTTAATTGGGTACATATAAATAAAGTACCGCACATTCACCGCCTCACATAGTTGGACGCATAACGTTTCGCAGTCTTAATGTTTATTGACATATTGGAATCTATTTTGATTTTGGATTTGTATAACTGAAAGTAGTAATTTCTAGGACTGTGTACGGTGTGTAGATTCGTTTTAGATGTGAAGTGTTCACGAAAAGTTAGCTGACTGATAAGTGATTACGGTTTTGAAGCACCGAGGGTCAAGATTTGGCGAAACAGTGCTGCGTATCAAATGCACCGGATCGAGTTCACCCCGACCCGCTAGCAATTTTATTGTTTGAGGGGTCCAGCACCGCTTGCTTTTGCTGATCATGGACTACTCGACTTATAATTTATATTTGAAAAAGGTAAAATTTACTATATATAAATTAATAGATCTATTACATATAAATTTTACACGTCAACCCATTAAAAACAAGGGTAATGGATACAAAAATAATTAAATACCCTTCGTTACAATTACGTATGACTGTTTTTACGCATTCGAACCAAAAACGTAACCGGAATCGTTTTAGCAGTTACTTTTCAGTTTAAACTGTTTCGTATATTTGTAATATTATCCTATTTTACTGAATCTATACTTAATGAAATAAATTATGAATTATCTAACTGTACTTTATAATAAATACTGTAACAACCTACAGTATGTTAGTCGTGATCCACTCAGATACGATTTTCACATCTCGTGTTCGAATTAAAAATAATATTCTATGTCGAATCATCAAATATAATGCATCTTTGCATTTGGTATATTCCTAGCCGATGTTACCTTCTTTCCCTCACTTAATTTGTCAAGCAGAATGTTTTTTTTTTATTATTGTTAGCGTTATGGCCATAATCTCAAGTGACGATATTGCCCAAGTTGTTGGACACGCTAAACCTGTTGAAGGTTTGGCTCTCAAGTGCAACTGCCGGAACACACCTATTGTCATTTGGCGGCAGATTTTCAACTTGAGGGTGGTAGCTAGCCAGGCAGGCACTAGAAAAGCCCAGCCATTGTGCTATGGTTTCGTCACGATGTTTTCCTTCACCGAAATCTCAAGCTCGTTGTAGGCGACATCCGTACAAACTACCAAATGAGCTTTATTAATCATCACTTAAATATATATATTTAAGTATATATTATAATGAAATACGAAAAGCAATCTTATATGCAAATGTTAAAAAAATCTCAATAAAAAATATATGAAAACAATAAAACAATGATTAATGGACCGAATCTGCATTGGACGCAATTTATGGAATATTCCGCCGTCGAACTGCGGATTAAGGGGATAACGCACGGACAAAAACCATAACAATACAATATGTAGGTACGTAATACACAATAAACATAGTAAAATATATAAAATAAATCGACTATTTACAGAATAGAGTGTACACATCGATGGACGTAAGTTTCGATGAAGGTGAACATTGTTATGAAACTATACCATGCTAGAAGATTATTTTGTTATGTCCGTATGAATAGATACCACTTTTGAATTGAAAGTCTATCACAAAATACCTGTATGGGTGTCATCCAGCAGTTGCAATTGTGAGCCAATTCCCGCACGAGCTTTGGCGTGTCCACTATCTTCACTCAACATAAGGCGATAGTATGACTAAAAGTTAAACCTATATCTGTAAACAATTTTTTTTTAAGGAAATAGACTTCATCATCGTATGACTGTTTTTAATCGAACAACTTTACTAATATTAAAAATGTGAAACTGAGTTTGCTTATTTGTAACGCTTTCACGCCGAAATCGCTGAATCGATTATGATTAATTTTGTATAGAGATAGATGGGATCTTGGAGACGGTAATAGGTTACTTTGTTTCGCAAAAACTTATTGGAATTCAGGTAAAAAAAAGTGATAAACTTTGCGAGACTTTTTATAGTATAATTTGTTTGGCAAAATCAATATTAACGGGAGCTTAGCGACGGGTAAAAGATAGTCTGTAATAATTATTGCCAACTATAGAAAACTATCTATATTTCTATACTATAATCTGTATCTATTATATATATTATTTTTATATTCATATAATATACTCGGGTTTGTTAAAACACTTACAACTCAAAAAACCGCTTGACCGTTTTTCATGGGTTTTGATTTGTTGTATTTGTCTCCGTCTCGAATAGCAGAAAAACTATTAAAACATTGGTAAATTGACGAAAAAAAAACACATTCCCAGAGAAAATTTTCATGGGTTTCGAAACCGTCAAACATTTAATATTTATCTCGTCGATACGGTAAACTCTTCCCTCAAATTAAAGAACGTATTTAAATAAAAGTTTTGGGCCGCGGGCAGAAACTAGACAGTAATAAAGCAACATTATAAACTACGAAAGTGTAACAAACTCATGTTTCTAATATGAATAACAATATTCGGAATACAAAATGTTAATTATGATTTTGTTGGAAACAGTATCGCCGGTAATTTTGTAATACACGATTAAATTGTTTGATTTTCAGCCGAAACGTATACGTGTCGATAAACATATTTACAAAGAGCTGTATCTACATTGGATAATGTGTTGAAATTTACAAATATTTTAAGCTTGAGTTTTCGGTAAAGGAAAACAGAGTGATGAAACCAAAGCCAGGTATTAAAGCTTTTGCTGGTATGCGTTTGGTTGGCAACAACCCTGAAGTTGAAATTTTTGACGACAAATAACTACTAGGTGTTTTTCGGTAGTTGAACTTTAGAGCAAGTCCCTTCTTTAGGCTATGCGTGTCCACCATCTTGAGACATATCGTCACTTAAAATCAGGAGAGGTTGTGGCCTAACGCTAAAGCTTAATTTAAAAAAAGAGTGACTGCGTTAGGCCTCGCAATAGGCAGAGCGTAATTCTAACAAACGACGTTCACAGAAACATCACATGCGAAATAAGACACGGGTATTTACAGTTATTTCTAATTAAATATTTAAAAGTAGGTTTAAAATTATAGTAACTTTTTAGTTCACTGTAGAGCATGCAAAGATGGTGAGAGGCTATGGTCGAAATGTCGAGAAAATCTAATTATTAATATAATAAAGCTGAAGAGTTTGCTGGAATCTACTAATCTCAGAAAGTAACACGTTATTTTTTTTTTGCATTTGATGCCGCAATTTTCGACGAAAATTGTAAACAAATACCTGCCGGTGTATTCCGGTTATTGCACTTGAGAGGCAGATCTTTAACTAGGCTTATCGTGTCTACCATCTCGAGCCTCATCGTCATTAAACATCAGATGAGATTGTGGCCGTAACGGTTAAACTAGAGTTGTGACAAGGCATGTATGTATACAGGTATGTATTTGGTACTGAGTAAAGGGTACACCATCTAGTGCCAAGTACCGAAATGTTATACACGAATGCATTTCGTTACTCGTACTTTTGTACTGAATATATAAAGTAAGAACGATGCGATGTCAGCGTCATACCGTACGCAAAACGACTCGACGCTTTGATCTTTGTTAGATATCAAAAGTAACAAGTAACGTAACGATACGATAGAAACGAGTATTGGTTCTTATAGTAACGAATACATACGGGTACGCTATTTTTTGTTAGTTTTTTTATAGTTTATACGTTTAGCCTTATGCCCCTACTCTCTTCTGATCTTAAGTGACGATATGGCCCAAGCTGGTGGACACGCTAAATCTGTGAGAGACACTGGCTCTCAAGTGCAACTGTCGGGACACACCTATTTGCATTTGGCGGCAGATTTTCAACTTGAAGGTGGCAGCTAGCCAGGCGGGCATTAGAAAAAACCCTTCCATTAAGCTATGGTTTCGTCATGATGTTTTCCTTTATCGAAAGCTCAAGTTCATTGTAGGTGGAATGGATTTGAACTCACATCGCTTGACGCGGATTCCATACACAATACTCATGAGCTATCATTGCTTCAAAACTTACTTTTATACCTATAGCTAAGACCTACAAAGTTACAATTTACAAAATTTGTTAACTTGTATAGCAAATCGTCCGACCGGTTGTGATAAAATATAAAAGAAAGTCGCTAAATCCGCTATGAATTACTTTTATATATTGACATCCTCAGAAAACATAGTAAATTACTCCCGAAAAACAACTGCCAGAGCGGCGTGGACAAGACAAATAGCCGGAGGCTTCACAGTTGTCTGCCTCTCTGAGAGCTTGATTTGTGAACTTTTGCTTACATTCCGACTCGAACTTAGATATGTTTATAATTGTATTCCGTTTTAAATTGCTCGTTAGTAATTGGAGTTTAAATTAAATTGAGTTAATTACTTACACGGGCAAAAGGGAAACTTAATTTGGACGTGTCAGTCGGTGCCTATGAGTAATACTAATATTAGAAATATGAAAGTGAGTTTGTTTGTTTGTTATGCTTTCTTGTCTAAACCAATTATGATGTTTTTTTTTTTGACATGAAAAGAATGATTTTTATGAAATTTTTTATGGTATCATCCGATTTGTTTGACTAAATCAATATTGACGTAATAGAAGCCGCAGGTAAAAGTTAATATATAATAAAATAATAAACTGCGTATTTTTCTATTGTCTTTTTATTTCGGATCACTGACATGGAATATGTCGTTATTAAAAATGATAAAAATATAAACACAAAGAATTTCAATTAAACAAAGAGGGTTTTAACATGCATTTCCATTTACTATTAATCTCATCAAAACTACTGAACATATTGTCATAGGATTATCAACATTCCATGCGGAACGCTAAGCTTTTTTGGTTTTAGCAACACAAAAAAAAAACGGTGAATATAAAAGCAACGACGCTCGATGTATGCAACGGTAAATTGAAAAAATAAGACAAAGGTATAATTAAATCAAAAAATGAAGTACGTTGGAGCAAAAAATGGCATTTTCTTTCTGAAAAGGTCGGTTCGAATGAACCGCTTCACAAAGAAATCCAGATCCAAAATATAGACTCTTCAAAAAACGTTTTTTTTTCTTTTTATTAGCTTTTCGGGTCAATTTTTTTTAATAAAAAACCAATCTAGACAACAACAAAAAAAAAAGAAACAAAACAATCTATATGGATAATTAAATAATCGATATCTTATCATTGTTATACTAATTAAAGTTTCTATATATGTTTGGATAAACAACATTCTTATGAAAATAGTAAAGAATCGAACCTCAATTTTAAAGCGTGAAATATCTATTCACTGAATCGATTAAGAGCTGTGAATCAGATTATACTTTGGTTTAGTGTATTCAAAAAATCTATTCTTCGAACAATCGATCTCAGATCACTATCCGTACCGAGTAACGTTCTTAAAAAAAATGGTGACAACTAGTAACACAGTATGCACAGAGTTAACAAATAGTTCTTGTAATTATACAAAACAACATTTACTATTAAGCGCACTTAGTCGCAGGCAAAGTTAGCGGATATCTCATCCCTTCATAATTAAATTGGACCAGAGAAGACCTTACAATGTTGTGCTTGTACAAAGTGTCGAACAAAGAATCACTTTACGTATGCATGAAAATGATAAAAGCAATTTCACCTCAAACGAGCGCTACAGGGTTGTTCTCAAAGAAAATAAATAATATTGTCCGAAGGTTTCGCCGAGAGCCTCGGGTGGGAAAATAAAATATGCAAAAAAAAAATCAAAATACTGTTGTTTCTAAGACATTACCCTCGGGTTCTGTACGAAAGGGTCTCGCGGTTAAGTGCTTTCGTGGCTTTTCAGGGTTGATATATAGGTTGTGTTCATTGAAAATATAAGTTTGGGTAAAATTTATGAAATTATAGATAAATACTTCAGGGTTTTCCTTTGTGGTCGTAAAAGCCGTTCTAGTGTTTGTGAACCCTGTGAAACGAATATATATATTTACACATTCTTATCCTTACCCTTACTATACTGTGATATAACTGCGAAAGTGAGTTTATTTGTTTATTACATTTTCACACCAAAATCGCTGAGTCGATTAAAATTAATATTGGTATAGAGATATATGGTAACCTGAAAACGGTTAAAGACGACTTTTTCTTATGAAAAACTTACAGGGGACGATAAATATTGTAAGAATATCTTTATTGCGTCCTTTTTTGCTTTGAACTTTTAGAATAATTTTTATAATATAAAAATGAAGAATATTTTGCTTTTTCAAACCACCCTTAAAAGGCGTAGAATGGAATTGTAAATATAATATAGAGGAATCGTGTTTACGAAACTAAAATATGGCAGGTATGCAGTTCATTGATAGTAATCGATTGCTAAAATGTTTTTTTTTATTATTTAAATATACCCGTATTGGCCAACGTTTTGAAATTAAAATAAAAAATACATATGATCGAGACATTTTTGTATCGTTTGGCATCCAGAATTGGTTGACAAAATTAATATCAACGGGAGTGGAGCCGCTGGTAAAACTATTTTTTTGTTTTATACTTAAGGTTTAGCATTATAGCCATATTCTCACCTGATCTTAAGTGACGATACGGCCCAAGTTGGTAGACACGCTAAACCTGTGCAGGGACTGGCTCTCAAGTGCAGTTGCCGGAACACACCTAGTGGTATTTGGCAGCAGGTTTACAACTTGAGGGTTGTAGCTAGTCATGTGGACATTAGAAAAAGCCCTACCACCATGCTATGGTTTCCTCACGATATTTTCCTTCACCGAAAGCTCAAGCTCTTAGTAGGTGCTTGGATTCGAACTCACGTCCCTTGACGCGAAGTCGTACACAGTACCACTGAGCTATCATCGCTTCAAAACTTCACTAGTTTATATATAATTTGAAGTCAGTACGTATACGTTTGGAGACCTAATTGTTATCGTGGAGATGATAGCTCAGTTGGTAGCGCTCGCGGACGTCGCGTCAAGGGACGTGATTTCAAATGCACGTGTTATAAGCTGCAGCTTTCGGTGTTTTAATACCCGCTTGTTTATCTACGACTTTCACGTTGTAAATCTGCTGCCAAATACGTATAGGCGTGTTACGGGAGGTGCACTTGAGAGCCAGTCCCTGTTCTAGTATTAGTCTGTTAGCAGCTTGAACCACATCGTCAATTAAATTAAGGCGATATAGTAGCCATAACGCTAAGACTATAAATTATTAAAAAATAAACCTTCAATATCATTAAAATATAAATGTGAAATGAGAGCCAAGTTAATTATTGTATGTCTTGGTTGTTGACTTCAACGACAAAAAAAGTGAGATCTAAATGGGTGCCTCGTTCAGTGGTCAGTCCTGAAATTTATTTATAGCAAGATAAAATATTTTATAGTAAAATATTATTTGTCCTTATAACTTAGGATAATATATTGAAGCCTAATAATGAATATACGGATTATCATTAAGTGCCCACTAAACACTCATAGAAGAACCCTATGTTTGATGGCTAGTTTCTACCAGAAATTAAAAATTTCAAAAGAATAAAATAAGAACTTACAACTTAAGAACTTACGGAGGCTATAATAATACTGATGTTTGCTAAATATTGAAATTTGAAATAATTAATAGTAAATCTCGGTTAATAACGTAATACATGCAAAACTCGAATACATTCTTAATTATTATAAGTACTAAACAGATATGTTTGGATTAAAAAATATTGAGGGTGGTGTTCCACTCATTATTTTATATATTCACTTGAAGACCTTAAAATCCACGTAAATACCATCTGTCATCAATTAGTAATGCTGATTCTTAGATTTCATTATATTACATTACTTATATAATCCTAATAGAAACAATTAACTGAAAAATTATAATAAAATGTTAAAAATTTACTAGTTTTTTATTTATTTCTTTGTATTCAAGTATATATCTGGCTGCCAAATTTGAGCTTTCTAGGTCATCTGGAACTGGATTAGAGTTTTGATTTATAGGTCGGTGATAAAAATGACGATTTTTGGACATTCACATCTGAATAACTATTTTCTGGTGTGTTGATGAAATTTGGAGCACATATGTATCTCGTAAGTCTCAATATATGAGCCAAATTTGACATGTTATGTGAAATAGTTTTTGAGTTATGGTGGTGTCAAAAATGACTCGAGATGGTTCGTGTATAATCACGTTTTAATCACGGTGTTCCTCGCCAGTAGTCTCTAGATAAACATATTTTCTACTGATATATCTCCAAAACTTCCAGACATTTTGATTTAAAATGTGTCATGCATATTTCTTCTAATTCTTGAAGAGGCATTATAATAACACGTGATGGATGAGAATTAAGCGATCGAAGTCACGGGACACAAGCTAGTGTATGTATAAATGTAAAAAAATCTATAGACGTAAGTTCCATCAACATAGATTTGAAAATTAACCCATGTATCAAGAGTAAATTATAACACAATAATATATTATCTTTGTCCTAATATCAGCATATTTTAACATTTACAAAAAGGGTTTTTATAACATCACAGATGTTATTGCTGAGGTAGCGGTAAAATAAAATTTTAGCTTATTGTAATGAAAAATAATTATATTTTTTGAATTTCCATACCTGTGGCCAGATATCGTATAGCTCTCGAATGTTTTGAAATAAACTTTTAAAGAATCTTAAAGAAATTATATAAAGTGAATATTTTATACAATTTTTTATTATCCATTGGGCCCTAATAAAAATATTCCGCGGTTGAAGCTTTCATCATAATTTCACTTGGGAATAAGCCCCCCGATAAAGGGCTCGAGTTTGCTTTACGTATTTGAAAGTATTACAAATTATAATAACATTTGTTATCTATATTTTTATTATATAGATTAATATTTCAGCAGTATTTTATCATAGCATTTTGCCTGAGAGATTTGCTATTCATCTACGATACTTATTATCATGGTAGCTGGTTATTTTAATTCATTTATTTACTCACTCACCCACCTAAATACACCCACTCAATAATACACCCACCCACTCATTCGTCCACTTACCCACGCACTCATTTATTCATTTAGTCGATTATTCATTCATTTTTTGAAAAAATATAAAGTTTATATAATTAACAACATATATAGAAACTACTGTAGCTTAAAGCTGTCTTGAAGTCACAATCACCCACGTCCAGAATATATTAAACAATTTTATAATGAGAGTAAAAATTAAGATTTATATTAAATAAGCTATGCAAATAATGCTAGCGATATGTGTATTTGTAAGTATTAGTATATTAATGGGTATAATGTACTCTCAGAGAGTGGGTAAACACTTGCTGATCTCAAAACTTGATAAACACAGTCACTGGCCGGCTTCTTACCATATGCACCATACACCTTGCTATCGATGTGTAGTTCAAAACAGCTCCTATGCCTAACTGGAATTTAATCCTTAAGTGTGATTGTCTTTGAAATATGATTTCAAAGTGACAGGTGCGCAAGGTACGTTATGCGGAAAATCGTAACACTTTTAATTCAACGCTTGTATTAATTTCACTCTACATAAAGTTTATACAAAATCGGTCCTCAAGGAGTGGACTACAATAAAATCTAAAAAATATATATAATTTTACTTTTATACTATTTTCTTGTACGTACAGACTCTGGCTGCTTTTTATAGTATATAGATTTAGCGTTATAGTTACAATATGATCTGATGTTATTCACCCAGCTAAGCTGTCCCTGTTTAGCATCGGAGCCAGTCTAGCCAGCTGCTGGGGCAACATGCCGATTGCTAGCACGACCTCGCGTCGCCTTAATATATGCGGCAGAGCGACACAGTAGAGTTTTAGTGAATATTCCCGGTTTGCACCAGGCGAGACCCAAATAACCCATTCGTTCCCTCCCAGTTGAGAGGGTATCCCTAAATGGATCTCTCCACAATAAAAAAAGTGCACATAAATACCAAACAATCGTTCAATAAATGTATTGCGTATATCATATAATTAAAAAGTATTCTGCGTACGCCGCTCATCATTAAATGTTCGAACAATAGGTCGTCAAGTTTTACAGACACAGCGTCGCGTACCGTTTCAGTTTTCCCATCTGTTTTTTTTCGGCTTTTCCTCATCGAATCGTAGTTGGCCTGAATTTCTGATGTTGTGTTTATTTTAATGATTTATTTTTTTAATTTAACGTAGTATTGTCAATTTTTACTACTAAATCGATTACTAAGGCATATGATATTAGATCTTTTATATTTAATTCAGGACCCGGTGAATTTCGTATCACCTATACTCTGGAATACTAGATGGCGTTAAAGAAGCTAGATTTTGAGATTTTTTGACAAACAATTTTTTTATCATATGTTTTTTTTTTAATAAAAACATACTATGTTACTTCTAATACCTCCAAGAATTTATTTACTAAGTTTCATGACGATCTGCTTAATTTTTTTTATGTGAAAGCATAACAAACAAACTTACATTCACATTTATAATATTAGTAGGGGTTTTTGACAATAAAGCTTGGTTGAATTTCAGATGTTGCCTTTTTATTGGTTTTTTTAGTTGACGTAATATTGACAATTTTTACTACTAAATGAATTGCTAAGGCGTATTATATTATACCAAATATTTTATATTTAACTTCTCTTCTTCTTTCTGTTTCTGTGTATTATTTTATGCCATTGAATCGTTAAAATATTATTATAGTACCACGAAATGTTACCAATTTAATGTTACTTCTGATTATACAAATTTATAAAATTGCTCACTCCGTTTTTAAAGTAATTATGTGTTCAGACAAACCTATATATTAATAATACATAGATATACCTACGTCACAAATCGTATTACTTTCGCCGACTCGTTTCTTCATATTGTTTGAGCTCGTTTTAATTTCCCGTCAGATATTGTGATATATTTTCTGGGGAAAACAATATGAGATTACGCGTCAGCATTATCTGTCACAGTTCCGACTTTCCTCTTACTTGTTTCTGCCTATGTTATTATGAAACATATACAGTACATTATGTACCATAGAATTATGCTTGCGGAAATTGAAAAAAACTCGTTATATTAAAAACCTTTTTTTTTTAACTTTAATTATTTCCTTCGCTCCTTACACACATATATTATAAATTAAAAAGAAATCATTTTTATATATAAAATATCGGCTCGCGATGTTTGTCTCAATCTACTTAATCGGTTTTAATGAAATTTGGAAAAATGCCTGTAAATTTATCCAACTTAAAATATATGGTTGTTTTTATTTCGATAAGTGCTTTAATCGGGATAGGTGGCACTATGATCTAGTAATTGATTACTAGAAACGACACATGTTATAGTTTTTTTTGGATTGATGTCTAAGTTTTTTCTTTCAGTCTCATAACTTGTTCTACAATTTATCTAATGTAGTGAAATATGTTTAAATCTGGCCAGAGAATACATATATGGTTTAAAAAGAGAACCAAGTAAATGAATTTAGATGGTCTCCAATTATAAGCACTTTACTAGAGTAACTGGGTTTTATAAAGGACTCTTGGTTCACTACTTATTTGTTGGTAATATTTATAATTTAAAAATAGTATTGCAAGATTACGTATTGGTAATGGTTTTTGTAATCGTAATTTTGTAACCTTTTGTATATATTACCTACTGCAATAAAATCTAGACGAAAACCAGAGTGAAGAATACACACGCTAAAAAAAATAAAAACAGTTTAAGGGATCGGGGTCTTCAGCTAAGAACACAGTAACATTTAGAAAGGCAAAAGGTACTTATTGTAACTTTTTTTCTTAGTAGATAGTTTGAAAAACAAAGGCAATCTTTGTTTGAACTCCAATGCATCACCACTAGTAATAGATTTTTTCGGTCTACATAATTGCATAATTTAAATGACCCAATACCATAAAATAATCAAATGATGGTTAGGAGAGAACTTCATATCCACATGGTAAGAATATGCAATTTTTTTTCTTTATACTGTGATAGATGCTACCATGTAGCTGATATTATTTAGATCATTCCTCCTGACTCTCTGTTGTTCCAAAAAACTTTTTTTATAACCCTGAATAGATTTTAATATAATAATTACACCCTAATTTTAGTAATCGAATATTAGGTATAATTTTTACTGTTTGCAGTACTATACAATTAATACCTGCTAAAATTACAATTGCTCACATTACAACGTCGAAAGGTCTATAACTTCGTAATAAAGCGTTTACCAAAACATTTGGCAAGATTCGACAATTTCAATACAAAATCTGCGGGCCCCTTAAAACAAAGGATGACGAATACCCACCGATCAAAACTTGAGTAAGTTGGCCAATTGCTCACATTTATTTGAACCCCATCTTAAAACTTTAACAATTGTGAAAGAAGATCTTTCTTGTAATAAATTGTTTTCGATTTCTCTTTGGTTATAAATATGTAAAGGATTATATTGTGGTATTTCGATTTACCGCCACTTTAATAAACGTATATCAGGTGATTTAATTGTTCTAAAGTAGTAACGTGCAGCATTATCTAAACTGAATGCATTAACAGATCCTAAACACAGAAATGAATTAAACACTGAAAGATACCAATAGGTGTGTCTACCAACTTCGGTCGTATCGTCACTTAAGATCAGGTGAGATTATGGACATAACGCTAAGTCTTAACTATAAAAAAATACTTAGTAGAATTAAAACAGGTTAGTACAAGTAGCGAATGTGATGCTTTAACTATTATTGGCACTAAAGGTAATCTTCTGAGTAACATACGGTAAAAAATATAACGAGCAAAAATGCACGTCACGAAGACGAAAATTTTACAATGGACATCTGATGTAGCAAACTTGACAATATGCACTAGAAATATAGCTGAATACATTTGATTTCGTAAAAATACTTCAAAATATGCGAGAAACCTGTTACCGCTAGTGCTATGTAAAAAGCAAAAGTGAAGACTAGTAGATTATTCATAATAATTAACGAATAGCTTAACATCAGATATGACACAGTATCGACAAAGGTGGATAAAAAGTATCAGGAGTATGTGTATGAGTATGACATGAGTTCGAATTCCTGGAATGAGCTTGAGGTTTCGGTGAAGGGAAACATCGTGATGAAACCATAGGATGGCAGTAGGGCTTTTTCAATTATCCGCTTGGCTCGCTACCATTCTCAAGTTTAAAAACTGCTATCAAATACTTATGTGTTCTGCAGTGGCACTTGAGAACTAGTCTGTCCACTAGGCTTAGCGTGATAACTACCATAGGCTACATCGTCCCATAAGATCCTATGAGATTATAGATATAAACATAACTCTATAAACTATATAATGAATAACCTAGAACATTGATTGATTGACTGGCATGGATACTAATTTGATCATGGTGTAACCTCTTACTCCAGAGGCAGCACAAAAACATTCTTTATAAACAAATAATTACGGAGGTATTAATTTTTATGACAAGTACGTGGCATTTTAGACCCGCATTTAGTTTCTATACTATGATATGTACAAGACGCGAAAGTTAAAAAAAAATGTTTATAAAGTATATGGTGTTTGAAGTTTAGCGTTTTTTCACTTATGCCGGTAGAACCGTTTCATTTTTTAGGAAAAAAGCTTTTTTTTATGTTGCACAGTATTGTGACTGTACTACACCTGGTGTTAAGTACAGTACAATCCAGAACAGCGGTGACTGACAATGATCCAAAATTCACAATCAGTCACCGCTGTCATGCTGGCCTGAAAACATTAGCCTGAAGGTTAGCTATAAGTTGATATGTAATATTAATTATCTCTTTGTCAAACTTCACAAAAATCTATTTAATATCTTTGAAGTGATGTGCTTGTACAGCTAGCTAAAAACAATTGGACTCTATACCAAAAACAACGTCTATACCAGTGTAACTTTCAAAAAGTATTAAATATGCAGTTTTGTTATATTCATAGATACTTATTTTATTAATAGTAATATATTCATTTCAGTACAAGAATAAACTTCGAGCGATGTCTCCAAGAACTTGTACGCCTTTAGAATTTTTAAAATAACTCCTTCCTAGTTGGATGGAAAGCGAAAAACAAAGGAGCCTCACAAAGCGAGGTCAATCTAGGCCACTTTGTGGTGCCGGTTCACATTTTTATTAATATTGTAAAATGTTACGGAACAATGTATATTCTTTGAATACAAACATGTTTCCTGATGCGTTCCAATTGGTATATGAGTGTATAGTTAAATAGAAATCCTTGTTATTACATTGAGTGCTTCATAGGGAGTCAAATAATTTTGCCCCTTCAGTTAATTACATATTTTTTTTTTGTACTTAAGGTTTGGCGTTATGGCCATATTCTCACCTGATCTTAAGTGACGATACGGCCTAAGTTGTTTAACACGCTAAACATTTAGAGGGACAGGCTGTCAAGTGCTACTGCCGGAACACACCTATTGGCGACAGATTTTCAACTTGAGGGTGGTTGCTAGCCAGGCGGGCATTGGAAAAAACCCTACCACCATGCTATGGCTTCCTCACGATGTTTGCTTCACCGAAAGCTTAAGTTAACATTGTAGGTGTAACATTCTTCGGCTTTTGTGTTCATTCGGCTTAGCGAAAATGTTGAACAAAATTAAGCCCACTGGGAGCTTTAATAGCATGTGCCGCTTCTCCCAATAGAGCTTAAGAGTAACTAAATGTTTTACGGGATAATTATTCTTAAAATATCTATTAAAATGAAGTAGTGTAAATATTGTTAGAATATAATGCAATGTAATGGTTTCCTCATAAAGTTCTCCTACTCCACAAGCTCGGCTCATTACGGATGGATTCGAACTCACGTCTATTAACGCCACTTTCGTACACACTACTGCTTCAATACGCATTGTAGCGGCTGAAGCAAAGAGATTTTTGAAAGCCTTCAGCCAAGACTTTTTTAGTATGCGTTATCTGGTCGATAAGGTGAATTTGTAATATCAACATGATGACTATTATAAAATATGTAATTGAATTAATAAGGAAAGATGGTATTGTCAGGATGCATTGTAAAAATATAGTGTAAACTAGCTGTCCCGTTGAACATAAGCATTGTCATCATTGAATTATTGTTCTTTAGCCTAGCTAAAACTCAAAAATGGTTTAACCGATACTATTTTTTTAAGTGTTTATACTTTCTATTATTGTTGTCATAACAATAACAAATACAATAAAAAAATAATTATTCAATTTGGTACAGTCGTTCGGTCGGTATATTAGTATATATATGTGTATATATGGTTTGAGCGGCTTTTTTATTTTAAAATAGCATATGTACAAAGAGCATTAAACATCTTATAGTCTATCAGTCCGCCCCATGACCACGAAGGCTGAAAGCTTTTAAAACGTCGGGATCAAAATTAATAAATAACCGCGATAAAATCCGTTTAAATTAGTTTTATTTCGATGAATAATATTCGCGTAAACATAAGAAACCATTACATCTTATAGCATCAATATTCTCAGATGCCTTAGATATATATAGACCGAGCTAATATAAAAAAACCTTTTACAAGATTAAAACAAATTACACATCCACGTACGTCAGTATTGACATTATGATGGATCGTTTGTCACCTAACGATTATAGATAATACGATCATATTATTAACACGTTCACTGTGTTCGAGATCTAAGAGACCTCTTGTAGGACTTTTGTTTTGTGTGGAGACCAAAATCGTGTTGTTTCAGCCTGTGTGGCAGGCGATATCTTCTAAAATTCTATATGTATGACAAAGACAAACACATATTTCCTTCCCACGTAATATTTGATTCGATGAACAAATAAAAGCAAATTAGAGGTTGATTAGGTCTCTAATGCACTGTAATAAAAAATATTCTCTTCCTACGTTAAGAGATTTGTTGATACTCGTGAATATTAGATCTCACAGATGCAAGTAAGGGAGAGTATGGACGGTCAAAATTAGCTTCGCTGGTAAAGATTAGCTTTTAAACAAATATCATTGGCTTTATATTTTGGAAACAAAGAGTTTTTCAATGTAAGCAATGAGTTCCTTTAATAAGTAAATTTATTTCGGAAAAGTTACTACAAATAATGTTGATTATAAGTAAATTATGAACAAGTGAACCAAAAATCAACACCGGATCTTAGTAAAAATTTATAACGAAACTATAAACAATGAAATAATAGAATATCGAGGATCAGAGTATACAGCACAATGAGAGTCTAGAATAACTGGAAGAGAAAAGAAAAAACAGCGAGAAAAACTGAAGAAAAGAAAATAAAAGAAATTTTAGACAATTTAAGTTTAAATTTAATTCAAATGGGAGTTATGGTTGCAACTTTCTCTATTGAGTTCTGGGGAAATGGCGTAACAAATCTTATTGTATACCGTAAGATGTAGTAACATTTTGCGTCTGTTCAGGAAATTTATATATTATATATCATCCCAACCAATTTTAGCTTCGACAACGTTTAATTTCCTGAACAGATACAATTATACTCAACGTACAAATCTGTATGAAGGTGAGATTATGGCCCTAACGCTAAACCTTGACTATAAAAAAAAAAAACAATTTCCTTTAAAATCCATTCTAAGTAAGTGACGAGGTCTTGAAAGAAATATACATGTCAAGTCAATAGATCTGATAGTTTTGGCAATGTATTGATGTCTCAATGAGTAGCATTTTGCTTACACATATGTATGATAAAAATAAGAAGAAGACTCCAATAAATGTAAACATGATAAATATGTCTTACTTCCGTGTTAATTGTCATGTCATATATTACTTCACAATTATATTACTTTGAAAAAATTTATACATTATTTGAAATTTCAGTTCAAAGTATGTGGGAATAGTTAAAAATGTAGTTACAAAAGATTCATTAAGTGTTATTTTGCTTATGCATACATATGTACAAATAGAAATTTGAGAAGATTCCTATAAATATACTAAACATGATAAATATATGTTACTGCTGTGTCATTTGTCAAAAACAGTCCAACAGTTTGATTAAAGTTACAAGGTTATTCAAACGTTTAAGTGGAAATACTTTAAAAATGTAGTTACAAAATGTAGTCCGGTCCATATTATCTAACATTCTTTGTGATAATATATTTTTTTTAAATAGGCAAAGATCATTTATCAATACCTTCTCGTCTTTTATCTGTCAACCAGTTTTTTTGTAGTTATTGTGAACGTTAATGTTATGAATAAAATATTTTTGAAAACAGTCACTTATAAAAATAATTTCTTCAAATGTTCAATAATGAGAGCCAATCCCTCCAACGTCACCATATTGGGCCACATTGTCGCTTACCATTAGGTGAGATTATGTACATAATGCAAACCTTAACTATATAAAAGAAAAAAAAATATTATGATGGGGTTTCTAGTACCGGCTTCGTTCATTAAAATTCACGGTAGTAATATAATACATTAGACAATCAGTCAAAAGCAAAAAAAAACACTTAAAACCTTGAAACAGATATGTTGCCATCGTAACGCTACTTCAATAAAACCGTTTTCATATTGTAAGTGCTACAATACCGCAGGTGTCGTGTCGGAGCATCATCAATCAAGTTGAGAATGACAACGAGATGCCTCCGACAAGTATATGCCTACACTTACCGACTTGCTTAAGTTAGATATATAATATGTTCGTGAAAACAACGATGATAATTAGCTTACATGGACCTTTTCGTCTCACGTGTAAATAGGTATCATTGAACAAAAACTATTGTGGTTTATTTATGATTTTTAGGTGTAATGTTATAGCCACAATCTCACCTAATGTTGAGTGACGATGTGGCCCAGGATGTTAAGCCTAGGGCAGGGAATGGCTTTCAAGCGCGACCGTTGCAACACGCCTATAAGTATTTTACCTAGACAGTGGTAGCTAGCCAGGCAGGTATTAGAAAAAGCACAACTTAGTTCATTGCATGTATTCAAACTCACGTCTTTTGGAGCAGCATCCGTATACGCTACCACTGAGCTATAATTACTTCCTATTATCAAAAGTCATTTCATCAACATCACCATTTGAGTTGATTTCCGATGAACATAATTGGCCAATTTTGAATTAACCATTTACAGGCGATAGGTAATTATGAAGTTAAAAACTAGGCAAAATTTCCCAAAAGTTACTCCCTCCATCGATAGACAGTGTTTCTGGAACAAAAGGGTCCCGAAAAAGCGAAACTTGCGGTGTGTGCTTTGTTAGAAGTTTTTGTGTGTTGAAAAGTTACTCGTGTTTGGTTAGGACCGCTAGGGTTGATCAGTTGGGTACCGTCCGGCTGGATAAACAGAATCTATTTACTGGACATATCCAACGTAACGCTTTATCACGGATATAGAGACTAAACAGGGACATACCCTGTTCTAACAAACCATAGAACAGAAACAACACTACGTCTAAAATGACGCTGATGGAAAATTGTGAAAAGCGCTTTAGGTAGATTATATATAAGGTTTAAATATAGAATCAGAATTAAAAGAAAATAAAGGTCAAAATAAGAATTAGGAGAACCTTTTTTGCCAGCCCTTTTTTAGAACTAAAAGAAAAGGACGTTGTCATAATATTTTTAACGTCAAGCTAAGGTGTCAAATGCACATCTCAAAACACAACATGTGAATTAAAATCAAAAGAAACGTTGATACATCCCAAGCTACCAGAATGGCATTAATAGAATAGTATGTGACAGTAACAGTTCTAATGAGAGACCAAAATATAATGCTTTTGAAGAAATTTTTGTACAATAGATCGTAGATTTTGTAAAAATGGGAATGCTAAATAGTAAGGAATTCATGGGCAAGAAAAAAGTGGACGAAGCCACTAGTAATTCAAGGTAAGTTTATGATCAATTGTTTATAAGTAAAATCGTGTTTGGCTTTTTTGTAAAATATATATATTTCATTATGTGTGACACAAACACATACTTGATATAATTTTATAGAATGCAAGGAAGTGGTTAAACGCAGTACAACCAGGTATCCTTAATAGTTCTTACTCTTTACTAATCCTTACTTCCTTATTTCTTTACTAATATTATAAATGCAAAAGTGAGTTTGTTTGTTGATACACTAAAACCGCTGAATTTTAGTGTAGAGTTAGATGGGAATGAGGTAAAGGGAGGGTTAAGCTTTGGATGTAACTATTTATTGCGTCATCCGATTTGCTTCAAACTTTAGAGAATAATTATTTATAATCAATAATAAAAGTATGTAAATTTGGGTTTAAAACTACTCTTAAAATGGTAGTCATGACTGTAAAGGTAATACAGAAAAAGTTTTTGAAAGTTATACCTATATTGACCAAAATCTTGAACTAAATAATTTAAGAGTATTTAATAGAAGATTTATTTCCGTATTGATCGACAACCAGAATCGCTTGGCAAAACCAATATTAAAAAGAGCGGAGCCGCTGGTAAAAGCTAGTATATACATATTGCAACTTCCCTCTTCTACAGGCTACTATATGTTTTTAGAGTATTTGACACAACCTTAATTTGTCATGTTGTGATTATTATTTTTATTTACAAAATTGTATTATTTTACGAGCTGTATTAAACAATTTGGATATATTTTGTGTTATATAGTTTTATTATTGTGCCATAGTTAAGTGTATAAATAATAATGTGGAGGGGACTGGCTTTCAAGTGCAACTGCAGGAAAACACGTATAGGTTTTTAGCGGCAAATTTTCAAGTTGAAGGTGGTAGCTAACCAGCCGGGCATTAGAAACAACCCTGCGAATATACTATGGTTTCATGGCGATGCTTTCCTTCACCGAAAGTTTAAGCTCATTGTAAATGGATTCGAACTCACGTCCCTTCGGCGTCCGTACACACTTCCAACTGAGTTATCATCGTTTCAATAAATAATATTTAAGCAAATAAGCATGAATATGGCACCACTGATAGAGAAATTGACAAGTATAGGCTAGAAGAAGATATGGATGGTTGGTGTCAGGAATGGTATATGTATAAAAAGTGTGAATACTGAGATGACGGGTAATTTTTTTTTTTAATTCTCTGTTAGGGTTTAACGTTGTGACCATAATCTCACCTGATCTTAAGTGATGATACGGCCCAAGTCGGTAGACACGCTAAACCTGTGGAGGAACTGGCTCTCAAGTGTAGCTGCCGGAATACACCTATTGGTATTTGGCGGCAGGTTTACAACTTGAGGGTGGTAGCTAGCCAGACGGGCATAAGAAAAAGCCCTACCACCATGCTATGGTTTCCTCACGATGTTTTCCTTCACCGGAAGCTCAAGCTCATTGTAGGTGCTTGGATTCGAACTCACGTCTCTTGACGCGAAGTCGTACACACTACCACTGAGCTATTATGGCTTCAGAGGAAGAAGAAAACATGTTGTGCCGACCCTACCTAAGATAAAGGTTATGAAAAAGAATTACATAATAATTAATTATAATGTAGTTCGTATACCAAATAAGGGCACTAACAGAAAATTAAAATGATAGCCACCGTTATGTTTATGTTGATAACTTTATTACAGTGTCTCGTATCTATTTCTGAGTCAGTCAGTACATATCCAACTACCGAGAGGCTTCAAGCTAACATGACAGTTACAACCGGCGATGGATTGTTAGTGTCTCAGTAGTAGCCGTATTTTTGAATTTTGGATTGAAGTTTTGGATATATTATATACTTAGCATCAGTTACAGCGCTGTCACTTTTAGAGAGCTATTATACATATAACAAAACCCTTGCATTCTATTTATCTTAGCAACGTTATCCCATCTTTAAGATATATGTTCTGTTTCAGTTTATCCAACATACGCTACGTTATTACTGAGAGACCGAAATGGAAGGTATTCCGGAAAACAGAGTAAATAATTTAGTCATTTTTTATCCTAGTAATTTCTAATCGTATACTGGTAATAAACGGTATAAGTACTCAGTGAGAACTCATATTTCGGTTTTCGTACTTGTTGAAAATGTTTATCGCGTTATACAGTTATATATTGTACAACAATGTTATTTGTTTATTATCAAGTTAGGACAAGACACAGTCTAGGATCAGAAATGTAGAAAGTTTTTTTTTTAGTTGTTAGTCACGCATTGCTTTTGATAGTGAAGCTAGTATGTGCAAATCAAAAACAATAATAACCATTGAGAAACGAGAAGTATATTTACCGTCATGCCGGTTTGCCTAAATATCTTCGAACATAACATTGGACGCACCCAATATGGTAAAAAGGAGAGAATACACTGGCCGCAAAATTGATCCATAGTTTCATGGTACGGCAAAGTCAACATATTGAACATTTTTAGCACGTTCCGAGATGGAGGTTGCCGTAAAACTATGGTTCTGAAGACAGGCGTATGTAGTTTTGTAGTGGTAATGGAATAGAGGATTTGTATTTTTAATAACTATATATAAATGGCAAAAGTTTAAAATCGATTATAGTTCCGTTGGTAATTTGTACTTACGCCGCGTCAAAGGAAGGTAAATATCATGATAAAAGCATACATTGGTGACAGAGTTTTTAAGCTCGCCTGACCTGTTACCACCCTCAATATGAAAATCTGCCGCCAAAAACCCATAGGTGGCCAGTCCCTTAGACTCAGTGTGTCCACCACCTTGGGCCACATCGTCACTTAACATAAGGTGAAAATGTGGACATAACGCTAAACCTTATTTATAAAAAGTTAAATATGTCAGTTTTCTTTGTTTTTTAAGTATATCAATCAAAAACTTTAGAAACATACGTAGGTAAATGGTATAAAAGAGTTTCGTATATTCTTTACCACTACGCCTATATATTTTTTAATGTTTAACAATAGTTATGGTAAAATTTTGATCACTGGGCGCAGACTACTTATTGAAATAATTCCTTTTTTTTAGGTTTAAGATGTTCTCAAATAAAAACCAGGCATTTTCTGTATTTGCAGAATCACCCCGATCCCTGCCTACCGAGCTACTACTAAATCTATGAAGGGGTGTCTCTGCGGTAATGATGGACCTTGTAAGAAGAAAATTACACCAAACGGTGTAACGATACATTATCCACAGAAGTAACACATACAAAAATTGTATTTTAGACTAGTCGTATTTATCTAGATATAATCGGATTTTATTGTTAATAGTTTGGAAAATCCTAAAGTGTACGTCGCAAAATATTTTTTTGCATTATTAGAAAAATAATGAATGTTTAAAACCTCAACCTCATATTCCATAGGGTTATATTCCTCATTAATATAGATAATAAAAATAAACAAGCAAATTGATAAAGCCAGTCGATCGTAATCGTCTTCATCGTAATCAAGAATCTTTATTCAATTTAGGCTCTAATAATGCGCTTATGAACGTCATAACTACTACCTACTAATAAAAACTTAGATTTAAAATGGTTAGTACATACCAGTGAGACTATCTTGCTGTCTATGTTTACAATAGGCAATGAACCCAAAAGAGTCATTCTGACGGGCTTTCTTTATTTCCATCGTGGTTGCGATCTAATCGGTTACAAATCTATACCATTCTGACTATTATCTTAGTAGTATACTGATTGATCTCTGGACGCGACCTCGACTAAGCATTTCTCATGACAAGCAAGCACTGTTCCGGTTGTTACACCTGATGGAACGTAGAGGCAATCTAGTCAGTAAGATCCAGATACGGAGAACTGGCGATTACGAAATAATAATCCAATACTGTACTATCTATATATATAAAAATGAATCTCTATTTCCCTTGGTTACCGCAACACGCGTGAATGAATGGAACAGTATCGCTAATTCTTTTTTGTTGTATTAATCATTATCAGGAGAAGATACTTATGAACGAGAGAATTAAGGAAGTTGAGTGGAACAACGAAAAATTTAAGGAAATTAAAAAAAAAAAACGATTATAATAATTTTACATAACTGTCAATTTTTCATAGAAGATTACAATAATAAAGACTATGTTTATTAATTATACCAATTCTAATTAAATATTCATAGTTGGGACAGGACAACTTCTGTCGGATCAACTAGTTGCTTTATGAAAAACTATTGTTATAGTTTCGAATCTTAAAAAACTACCTCGTTTTTAATTTTAATTTTGAAAGCTGCAGACAATGTCATGATATGAGTATAATAATATATTACTTTATTATTTAATTACAATGTTCTTAACTATTTTACGCTATTCTTTGATTTACTTTTTTTAATCTTTGGTGGATCCTTAGGCACAAAGATATGTACACTTATTTACAACAATGATCCAACCACTATATTATAATATTAGGATAGGCGCGACACAAGGCCACTAAAATCCCATCGGATTTAGATCTCACCCGAAACTGAAGCCGCGTAGAAACTCTAATTAGGGATGGATTATGCACACCGGTATAGCTTTGTTGCGTCGCTTTAAGCTATAATTATTTCGTTTCTGCTATCTCTTGGCAAGTTTCCAGATCTTTAATTGTCTGAAGTAGTTTCTGTTTAAAATGTAATAGTTTTCGAATTGCGAATAAATAGTGCTTCAGCGGATGCATACACAAAAGCGATTTCGGGAATCTTGTGCTTTAATTGTACAATTCGTTTTTTTCTTACGATAAAATAACTGTATCCGATTCGGTTATTTGGTTGCAATCCATTCATCGGTAAAATACTAGACTTAGATGTGTCGCAGTCATAGATAAACCGATCAATAATCAAGTGGTTTGTAGAGATCTAAATCCGACTGAGTCGCAAATATCAACCTCATAGTGATAAGCCAATTATAATGTCTCTCTTCTATTGAGCAGCCTTTATTACTCACTAATATATATCCAGTTATGTGGCTTGTAGTCCAACATGACATCAAAATGTGACAAACTGCCTCTTTATATTACTTTTTGTTTATCGTAACACTACACTGTACAATCTAAAAACTGTGACGTGAATGGGTTGCGAGCTCCTTCGTATTTGTATATATATATATTTGTAGATCCAGAAATACAACAAACCAAAAGAGAGCCACGATGACTGGCCTCTCATCATGTGTAAAACGACACTAGGTTAGTCCGGTACAGACTTCTATCACTTCGTTTGATTTCTGGAGATTCATCGGCTGATTCCGAAACTGTTTTGAGTATTATGCTAGGCTTGAGGCATAATAAAAAATGTATATATAGTCCTATTCATAGAATGTAATTACGTAATAGTGTACGATTTCATAAACTATACTTAAAATAGTATTACAATGCAAATAATTTTGTTTTGAAACAGGAAAAAGAAATTCAGCACATTCGGTAGTAAGTCGAGACGTTTAATGCAAACGAAGGTCGAAAAAGGCTATCACGCGAACAAGTGAGTAGCAAATATTAATCCCCGGCGAAGAACTCGAATAGAAACAACGAGGGAATTAGATTTTAAATGGTGGTTTTCTTTATCCATAAAGATTCCACCTAATTAAGAGATTAAAAAGGAAACCCGGGAAGCGACTTAGCAAGGATTTTATGTATACGCCGCTCTTATTTGCTTAATGTGAGGTAAACGCTTTAAATTGTTTAGGTACACGCTTGTCAATATTATGGCGTGAATTTTTTGAGTATGTATTATTCGGATAATTTGTCTTTTTTTGACGCTTTAATTGAATTTGTTCTTAATACGCGAACGTTGAGAAATGAATATGTGTGTCATATTTCAAGGCAATAAGTCAGGTAGTTTTGGAAATTTTATAGTGAATTAGTATAAGTCGCGTAATCTTGGTTCGTATTTTTCTATCAAACTCGTGTGATCCTAAAATCCGTTATTAGAGGATGTCTAAGTTGTAAAAGGAATATCGTACAAAACTTCAAGTCATTTGGGTTTATAGTTTAGAGATTTGGTGATGATTTATATAGAAATTTATTGCCAGAAAGAATCTCTGCGATGTAATTTTTTTTGCATTAACCTCTGTTTCCAATGTGCAAAGTTAATCAAGTTATTAAACTATATACAAATAATAAATCTGTATAGTCTTTTTGTGTGCCCGGGTGTTCAAAAATAGCCAGCATGACCCTTTTCTAGCATTCTTGGAATTTGTGTCTGTTTGTCTGTGCACACGTCACGTAAATTGTACAAAATTTACACGGTAAAATTGTACACAAAATCGGACTAAAAACTAAGTAATATTACTTAGTTTTTGTTTCATTGCAAACTGTTCACTCTATTAAGGCTATCTTTATATAGTATAAAATTAAGTCGCTTGCGCTTTCTATTCGCTTAAATCTTTTAAACTATTCAACGGATTTTAAAGAAGTTTTCAGCAGTAGATAGAATTATTTATATGTATAGTATATACATATTATAGTATAGGGAAGCAGAAAAATTCAAAGATTTGTAATGTGATACGAAGTTGGTCGGGTCAGCTAGTAAATATAAAATTTATTAAATACGTTTATTACAGTTTACATAACACTGTAAACAGACACACATGTTATTGATTCAGTAAGTAGCTTTCTTATGCGTATTTAGTTATGGAGTGCTTTTTTGCTGTCGTTTTTGGGCGGCGTCACTATACTGAAAAGTTACGTGATCAATTCTCATTCATTAGAAGTTTTTATTGTTAGTAATATTAATTGTAAGTAATGTTTCTTGGTATAATATATGTGTAATATAATAAAAAAAACATAATTTGGGATTAAATGAGAGTGTGAAAATTTATAACCAAAGTTTACTATTATCCTACTTTCTGTATCATTGTTTGACCACAAACTCACCTGATACTATATAGCAAAGTGTCCTAAAATAAACACGTTAAGCCTATTGAGTGGTCTGGCTCTTAAGTCTAGCTGTCAGAACACATCTGTAGGATTCCAAACTTGCAGTGTTCACCGTTATTTTGTATTGTACAATTGTTAGTGAATAATACATATGACTGTAATAATAATAATTTTATTTCCAATACCTGAATTTACAGATAATGCTTTAGTTTTCGTTGTTACAGTTTCAGAACAGTACCTAAGGTAAAAGTGGTCCGAGAAAGAAAATTTCCGACGTGGAGATTGGACAAAATTTATTATAGGCCATATTATAGGTATACATTTGAATTTTATGTATGTTTTTTTTAAGTATTACTTAGCTCTTTCATAATTAAATTGGTTATGAATTAAAAGGCAGTTTTTTTTTCTATTTAAGGCTTAGCGTTATGGCCTTAATGTCACATGATCTTAAGTGACGATATGGACCAAGTTGGTAGACACGATAAACCTGTGGAGGAACTGGCTCTCAAGTGCAACTGCCGGAACACACCTATAGGTGTTTGGCAGCAGGTTTACATCTTGAGGGTGGTAGCTACCCAGGCGGGCATTAAAAAAAACCCTACCACCATGCGTTGGTTTCCACACGATGTTTTCCTTCACCCAAAGCTCAAGCTCATTGTAGGTGCTTGGATTCGAACTCACGTCCCTGGACGCGAAGTCGTACACACTACCACTGAGCTATCATCGCTTTAAATTCTCCACTAGTCACTTGCAATTTACACGATATAGAAGATTGTTTTTACGTTGATGGTAATTTTATAATAAAGTTCAAAGTTACTGCATTGTACACCATGGTAAGCTTAATACGTTAAGGAACAATGATGAACTCGGATAAGCATTGCACTAGGAGTCGTCGCTATCATGTCGCCTTTCATAACTCTTGGTAGTTGGATTCAGCTGGACTTTGCTATACACGAATACTATTGCCAAAACATCATATCGTTCTGATAGAAACACGTTAGTACAGCTATATCTTGTATTTTGCAGTACAATTATGTAGATTTGAATAATGACATAAAATAATTCAGTAAGACATTTACATTCAGAAGTATGAAAAACATTGGCTGTAACTCTTGTTATAAGTAATTTCTTAAAGTGTTTCTACAAATCCTTGAAAGTCAGCTTTGTGACTGCTTAGGTTAAGCTTAAGATTGCTTAGTTTAAGACTGCTGTATATAAACCAGAAAAGCATTTTATGTTTCTTAAGAAAGTAAAAAGATCGCGAGTTGTATTGACCTTGCCATTAGCGAATTGATCTAAAAATTAAAGGGAATTTTTTAAAAGCTAAAACCTTCATACAAATTTAATAAACCTAGCAACGTAAGGTCTACATCAAAGCTAATAAAATGGTCCGTAAATTTAATATGATTTTCTTTTTTTTTCAGTCCAATCGCGATCTCGCCACGTCGCTAACAATAAATTCGTATCCAGATGATTCTGTAAAATATGTTTCAATATTTAATCTCAGTAATAAAGTTACTTACAAAGTTAATTTTATTCTTCCTTCACCTGTGACAGCAGTTTCAATTTGTATTCTCAAAGAATACACTCGAAATAAATTCTTAGTGTTGTGCTATAGAATTGGTTTTCAACTATCCTTATTCCGTGTATTACGATTCACGTGGTTTCTAACGATGTCTCGGTTTTGTAATGAATAGTGACTACTCAGTAGTATCGTCAAACAATGTGAGAAATATTATATAGAGAAATTTTCTAGGAGTTTTCATTTCATTTCATTGTTTAACCTGACTTGTTTAAAGAAATGTGCAAGAATTTCTCAGTCACTGGCACATTAAGTAGATGTAAGTTTATTGTGCGGGTTTTTTGGGAATATTGATGGTTATCATTAACCAAAGCTCATATACCTTTCTCAGCCATCAAAGCTGCAAGGTAACTGTAAATTGAAAACCCTTTTAAAAAAGCCTGGCTGATGATATTACCTTGACATTTCAAGAGATCCCAACCTAATTCGTATTTCATCCTTATGGTGAGTAAAATCTAAAAATTTTTGAGGTAGTGAGGTTTAAATTTGGATAAACGTTAGCACTTCTGCTATTGCAATTATCCACAGCCCCCCTGTCATTTAGCTGGTTATCTGAGGTCTGTTTTTTTTCGTATATTACAATTATAGGATTAAGCTAAACGAAGAACTTTAGCAGATTGTAAAGGACGACTATCTCTGACTGCATTAGAAAATCAACTACCAGATGTTTGTCAATTTGAGTTTGCGAATTACCATCCTTCCTTGTTACTTTATGTTTAGCTGAAATGTCACTGGATGTTAGATATTTTGGCTAAACGCAAAAATATAGAGCAATTCTATCCATGTGCTTAAGGAACATTCAAAATTACTTCTTAGTAGTAGTGCGTAAGGGTATAGAGTTCATTGATTTGACATTGAATACTTATAATAATGTCTGAGCTTTTGTAAGAAAACCATCGTGTGACGATGTTATAATCTTTAATGGATACTTTGCTAGTTGCTACTCATAACTTGTAATTTTACCACCAAGCTACTTATAAGAATGATCCAACAGTTACACTTGAGAATCAATTTTTCCGTTAGTATTAACATGTTTTCAGTTGTAGTAGTCTTGTGGATGAGTTTTAAGCCTACAAGAGATGAAAAAATATTTTCTTATCATCTAGAACACGTAATACATGAAGCAAAACATCTGGGTTTATTTCGTTTAAAATCATTTCATATAACAAATTGATCAATCAATAATGGAATTATCAAATCATAATAATCTCCTCCAAATATTTTAATACAACGAACCAAAACAAGTCGCTGGTTGAATACTATACAATAAGGTTTTATAAAGGGCAAACAATGGTATAGCTAAGTGGGATCATGAAATAATCACACTATCTTTGCTTGTTTACTGACAGCAACAACGCTGGTAAAAGGTTTAACACTGATATAGTAATTTATGCTAAAATAAATGTATAGTAAAATATATCATTCAGCCCTATGCCTACCAAAGATAGATAATGTATTCCCACTGTTAAAACGTCTAGCGAATTAACAACATGGCCGCTGGCTTTTGATACGGTCGATGGTGAGATACGAAACAAAATGATAAGTTTTAATTGCTTTCGTTAAACTAAGCGCCCCACAGATTCACCTGTTTTAGATTTTAATTAAATAGTTTCGTAAAAAATGCAGATAGTATCGTTTGAAGGGATAGAGGGTTGGATAATTGTTTTGCTGGTATCCTCATTTATTTTACGTTACGGTTGTTTTCGGAGTTACCAAACCACAACCTCTCAAAATTAAATTCGAAACAACTCATGTCGGTATATAATATCAACTATAACCTTCAAACTAGAACACAATAATCGTATTACTGTTGTATCTCAGAAATAAGTATGACGGTTTGCTTAGTGAAATGCCTACGTTCTAACACTGTTACTTTTATCTAATTTTATATTTTATAATCATAAAGGCAGTAATGATAGAATGAATTCAAGTGATTGATGTGCTTGTCAAACAAACCATGATTAATATCAAATTATATTTTTATGGTAGGTATGCTAAAAACATGACAGTGCACTTGTCAGTAATTGTCCTACAAACCCAAAATCACTGACGGCAAATGCAAGAAAAGCAATCTATTCAGAGTCCTCGTTTTTATGTTTATTTCTAAGGATCGACCGACTTCTTGACCGCTGGATATACCGTAGCTGAACCTGATGTTTGAGAAGGCAAAAAGCATTTATATTGAAATGCAGATCTCTAACACTTTCCTTAACACTTTGGCCTGGATTGCGACATTACTAAGCGTGCATATTTTTTATTGTGGGTAAAATATATTTATGTATATCTCGCGTCTCTCCCGCGTTTGCTGGAGAGGGTATGTGGGGCTTAACAGGAATGAAACACCACCTTTTATATAAAAACCCTTTTTGTATCTGTATTTGAAAAACGAGCAAATTATTATTACATAAGTGTAAATCTACTGACCAAATAAGAACTTGGGATTATACAAAGATATAGAACTGTAACAGGGCAAATCTAAATACCAGCTAAAATGTCCAAGTCATATTTAAATCCCTCGTCTGTAGCCGGAGACCGGTAAAAAAATTTACATTACTTTTACTATGGAGGCTGTTCATCTAGTGGACCGTTATCCAGTTGAACAAAACTATCATATTCTACTGACTTGCAATCAGCTGAGATCCCAAGATTCTGTATCGCACAAAAATACTACTTTGAAAACATACATTACATTTATAAAATTCGTAGTCGTCTCTAAGGCGCAGTAACTAAAAACGCACGAGCGCTATATTTATTCAAGTACTACATATGAGTTTACATTTTAATAAGCCTTACACTACAGTCAAGTATCCCAGGAGAAATCATGCACAGAAATCTCCCGGCAAAGCGATTTGCTTCCATAATCTTGGACAAAAAGGACTCTGCAATATGTTGGCGTGCGGTGTGACATGGGTTCTACGGCTCAACTCCCAATAGCGGATACAAATGATTTATATCCGACTAGACCCTTGGAGGATCTTCAATTTGCGATTTTATATGTGCAAGTTTTGAATACGTAATATTTGTGTAGTGGAAACTGACATGTCCCGTAAATTAGTTTCTTTTCAATAGCCGTTTCTACATAATTCAATATAACATTAATATGTTCAATATATTTAAATTTTGCATTTAACCTTACGTCATGATCATGTTTGCTTTTAAATACCGCAAGCTGTTCGATAGGTGGTATAAAGTTTAATTGGTTTTGTAGGATTTCGCCATACAACGATGACGCGCTATTTTGAAATCTTGCAATTATGAATTTATTGCTTATTCTAACTTATTCATTCTTCACTGCACATTTCGGAGTATATATTTTGTTTGAGCCAATTCTACCTTTGGATCTCTTATCGCCAATGACGTGGCTAAAAGGTCTCACTGCCTGTGGCCGACCTACTTGGTGCCGTCACACATTTACAAAAAGGACGTTTCGAAGCGTCTCCATGGCGACCTGGATTGTTATTTTCTCTTCTTGTTTGTTATGTTTTTGGAAAGAAGATATAAAATACAACAAGAGAATAATATAATATGCAAATATATGAAAAAATATCATTTATTTAAGTCTTGTACGTGTATATCTGCTGCGGGGCTCTTCTATTTTGTTGGGCTTTACCCGAATATTTACAACAAGCTGAAGTCACGAATATGTGAGTTGCGGATAGCGCTGGGTAGGATTTTATTGGCACTGTTTCTTGTCTGGAACCTCAGATACCACCAGGTTAGTGAGACTTTACTTTCCTCGGTATTGGTGAGAGGGGATACAGAGGTTTAAACCCGACCCTACCGGCTCTTTGCTGCCCATCCCACCGCGCCATTTAGGTCAGTATAGCGATATGGATTTTTGTTTTTTTTTGTTATTTGATTTCACGATCGCCGTTACATGTTTTAAATATCTGAGTATGTAAAGGCATTTTTGAACCAAGTAAACAACTTTTTCTTATTAGTGCCCCTATTTTTTACAATCGTAAAAGTAAAGCGATTACGAAAAATATATGGGTTGATGTACCTCAATTAAATTTAAATGCGTGATTTTCAGATATTTTATTCAAACAATTATTAGATAATTATTTTTTATCCGCCAAACAAATTGTAAAAACCCAACATCCCCCACGTGAAAAATAATCGCTCTGGGAAAGATCCTAGAGTAAGAACTCTATAATTAAAAATATAGAACAATATCTTCTCGACAAACTACTTTAATAAATCTATGTAGGCTATATTCCATTTGGCGCTGATCGCGGCGGAAAAGTCTCTATCTTCACTTATCAAGCTTACTATGATCTGTCTGCAAGGATGATTCTCATTAGTTAATGTTTATAACGCTCCCTTGTAAATGGTACGGGTAATAATACTTCAGCCGTGAGCACTGTGAACGCTGAATAGATTATTTCATAAAGGCACCTCTACACTTCAACAGCCGACGTATAATGGAGGTATCTTGCGTGTCTGCTGTAGGTATTTAAATACGAGATGCGTCCTTCTCGAGGCTCGAATCCGATTGTTATCAATTTTTGTGGCACGAATTTCGAAGGTGAGTAGTTCGAGGAAAGGGTTTCGGGGCGAACGTCCGGCGGCTGTCCACACGTCTGACGACACATCAGTTTGATCGGAGTTACGATTGAGACCTTCTTCTTTTCCATTTCTTTTTAATAACTCTGCTGTGAAGCACGCTCAAGTAGTAGTTACAAGTACTAAATTGATAAATAACTGCGACTGCTACGGCCTCAATATCTATTTTTTTAAAACGTTACTTGCAAGTTGCGCCTGTCGAGAATGAACATAGACAGATCGACTTACAGACTTGCGGACGGCTCGTGGTGATCCTTCTGCTGATGCGTCTGCCAACGTCCGCATCTATAGTCGTGTAGAGGAAACATAAGGTAACTTCTGCGTGTAAAATATATTTTATAATAACTCTATCTATCGAGATTAAACAGAACGATGCTTACCTCGAGCTTGCGTTAATAAATCTAATGTCTTTGGTAATTCTTTTTTCAGTAGGAAAATATTAATTTGAAGCGATTATAGCTCAGTTAGTAGTGTTTACAGACAATGCGTCTTAGGACGTGAGTGCGATTGCACCTGGAGCTTTCGGTGAAGGAAAACATAGTGATGAAACCGTAGCATGGAGGTAGGGCTCTTTCTAATGCCCGCCTAGCGAGCTTCATAGCTAGGGTCATCTCCGTTAAATTAAAAATCTGCCACTAAATAGCTGTAGGTGTATTCCGGTAGATGCACTTGAGAGACAGTCTCGCTACTGGGCTTAGCGTGTCCTACATTTTGGGTTAAGTCGTCACTTAACATGAGGTAACATTGTGGCCATTACACGAAACCTCATGAATAAAAATAATAATTTCATAAACTATATAACTGCAAGGTTGGCCTAGCGGTTAAACTCAAACCCCGCACTGGCCAATTATTTTGTTTGTATCCTTTATTTGTATTATTAAGTCTTATACACTTGACATTGGCGAAATTGTCTACGTAAGCGAATGGTATAATGAAATAAAAAACACAAAGCACAAAGCAATAGCACAAAGTAAAAATAGTGACAAAGTCAAAAAGACCAACAGGCACCTAGGTATAAATTGTCTATTCACTAAGTGTGACCAGTAAAAAAAAGTGAACCTGCAGACAGGTGCTATAATAATAAAAAAGTAATAAGAAAATTGCGAAGTAATTCAGAATACAATACCAAACTACTACCGTCTGTAACGTTAATCAATATTATTTATAGCCGGAAACACCTTACTTGTAGTTATAAATCCGATGGTAAAGCTTGCACTTGCGCAGTTGGTGTCAAACTTAAGCCACATTAAGGTAGTAAGTTTAAATTTTATAGCGGGAACAAGCGATTTCATGGCGACATACGGGTTGATATTTCGACGAATCGAACTGTAAGGGGAACTTCCAACAAAATTTCTGCAAATTAAATATTATTTTGCTGAGGCACACGTTAGTGTAGATATTTAGACGTGTTTCCTATGATTACCGAAATTATTTAATGTCTTCCAGAGATAAATTCCTTATTTTTTTTTATTTTACTCTCATAAAATATCAGCACTGTACTTGATGGGTTGATCAGTACAATTTTAAAACAGCGGTGACTATTAAGATACTTGGAGTTAATCGTTAGTTATTGCTATCACGCCGTCTTGCAAGCACGATAAGACACTGGTTGATAAATTAGAGAGGGACCAAAAGAGAGTTATCGAGGATAGAATGTCAATATAACTACGCTGATCCTAACTCATGTAATTATGGTTATAGAGTAGACTATAACCATACATGATTTCTGAATATATAGCTGCTGATTTCAGAATGCAACGAACTTAAGCATACCACTATAGCGAATGTCGCATTTTGTACAAGGTGAATCAACAGCATATTATTGTCGTGCCCGAAAGTGTAATATTAATAAGAATTCTTTATCACCTCTTAGAATTGACTGAGCCAATATAAAAATAATCTAGTCAGATAGCGAAAACGTCAAAGACACAGTCATCGTAAATGTTAAGGTTTTTATGTTTAATAATTTTAATTATAATAAAATAATGAGATATTTGCTAGGTGTAATAAGGAATATTTTTTCAGAAGACATTTAATAATTCTTAAAAATACAAACTAATTAGATAGGAAAACAATTTTTTTTTTTGAAGTGATACTTTACCTGCTTTAGTAGTAAAATCTACCCTTATGTCATGACAGCAAGTGGCATGGCGCTTGCTTATGCCATTGTTCTACGGCATCTTTCTTAACTGCTTTGTTTTGTAGACGAATACTATAAATTTCATTGCTTCTTTGGTTAAGCTGTACAATATTATTATTTTACCCCACATTTTTTAAAATTATTTTTAATTCTAGCATAAACTTAAAATGTTAGAAATCTACTGGGCTTATCGTGATGGCCAACTTTTTAAAATCTAAGAACAGCTCGAATAGTTTCTATATTACTTATGAATGTAGTTAATTTTGTTGTACGATAAATCGTCATGTATGTTTACACAAAGTGTAAGCTTTGCTCAGTCTCGGCTGTAAATAAAATTCAGGTTTTGCACAGCCAGTTGAAATTATTTCATGCCTCCATTACTCTATTTATGGTGTTGACGTTAGTAAGGCCTTATAAATTCCAATATAATAATATGTTTAATAATATTATTAGATAATAATATCTGTTTAAGCAAGAATCACATAGAAGAGATTTACAGTAATTGACGTCTAATATGTTTTTATATGGTTTTCGTTCGTTCCTGGTATTCTTTTTAGCAAACTGAATATAATTTCTAGAAGTTGTATTTCGATGCATTATTGGAAGCTACATTATCTTAAAATAAGTACAGTACATTGATTTGTTCATTAGAAGTATCCTGTTACTATTGTACAAAATCATATTTATTCACTTGATCTTTCATCACAAATACATTGTTGTAATATTATACTTGGGAACTTATTATAGATTTATGTTGATATGATTATTTGAACATTATTATTTTTTTAACACAAATCCAAACAGGCTAACGGAGTTTGTTTATTTTAATTTCTTATATCACTGCAATGTAAGAGATTGAACACTTATTTTATAAACAACGTCTTATATAGCAATATTTTTGTAAATTAAATATAGGTATAGATTAAATTAAACACTAGATACTTCAGCAGATTCTGTTTTAATCTTTCAGGTAACAATACCCGAACTATAACGTCACCTATTGGTAAATTTTTCTAATGATTGATCTAAGCTGATGTTGAAATTCATTAACAATTTATATTTTAGTTCAAATATTAGCTATAAATCACAGAATATTAAAGCAAAGAAAATCGTTAAAAGGCATTAATAAATTCATTGATGTAGATATTTTAGCTTTTATTCGTATCCCGGCAAAACTCTACTATTTAATGGAAATTAAAATATCCTGAATATTGATTTATAATACTGTATTTAATATTATATTATTCAACAAAATCCACCAAGTAACTTGTAATAAGTATAAGAGAAGACATACAAGTTAAAGGTAAAAAAAAAAATATATTTTTGATTAAACTGAATGAACTATATTTTATTAATATACTAGCTGACCCGGTGAACTTCGTATCACCTAAAATCGATGTTTTTTATTCCCGCTAAAACTCAAAAACGGTTGGACCGATTTGTATTTTTTTTACATTTAATTAGCTATTATCGTTCGTAGTCAACCTTCTAACTTCAATTAGTTAAGATCAATAATAGGCTATATCTAATATCAATGTCATTTTTCATTTCTTTTGGTTATTGAATGAAACTTGTTTATAACTCCAATGAATTGAATGTCTTTTAATGATCTCAAATTTAAATATAGGTGGATTCCAACCAATGTTACACATAACCAACTGAGCTATCATCACTTCATTACTTTTCATGTCATGAGATTTAAAAAAAAAATTTCTTCGTTTCCTATCCTGAAAATAACGAACACAATAAAAAAGTATTCAATTTAGCACAATCGTTTGGAAGTTATGCGCGTACATACATTTAGGCGATTCATTTTTATATATAAGATGAAACAAACTTTGACTTGGATTTAGCTAAGTTACCATTTTATTATAAGAATATATATTAACAACATTACAAAACAGTAATTGACTGTGACACTAAATTATGCGATGTCACTAAATACATAAACTAAGTGACTGAGCATTACATAGCGGCTGTCACAGTCGACACGCCTTTTGGAAACAATTAGTCAATTTTACAAGTTTGCGTTTTGACCCCTCATTTACATAGAAAACATACGTTGGAATATTTAGAACGTGCACGTAGATGTCTGGTGATGATTGAGTAATAACAAGGAAGCGTTATAGATGTATTTGTTCATGTAAATATGAGAATATTTCAGTAGTAAGAAAATAAAATATACATGTTTACTTATTTGATGCACATATATCCATTTTTAAGTCCTTTTGCTCGAGCCCATGAAGTTTACTCACTGCTTTGGGTAAATAGTTTGATAGGCTGTTATTTTCCACTTCCAAGTTATTAATTTAAAACCCCTAAGGTGTCCGTCTTTCGTATTTTCAACTTATATAGTTCTTCACCTATTTCCACTTTATTATTATAACTGCACTAACAATATGCTCAAACATCTTACACTCTTAGATTACTGCATTCGGCTCACTTGCTGGTTAGTTGGAAATTGGTCCATGTTTTTTTATGAATCTAAAAGATTTAGCATATTGCCTTGAATAATTGTCTGCATTTCGGCATCGTAAGTAAGGACGAGTAAGGGACATTAGTTAAGCCCTTTTGTGCTTAGGAGCGATAGTAAATTAGATTTGATAACGATTTCTACTTTAGATATTTTAAAAAGATAGACCCAAGACCGAAATATAAAATAAAATAACCTTGGATCAAATTAAAACGTTACGTATAATGACGTTATTTGAGTTCGTATGTTATGATCACAACCCTTCTACCGATGTCGTTTGGTCGCATCGAATTGCGGATACACGAATATTCATCATTTAATTAATACAATAAACCTCAATTTCTCTATACAATTTCTATTGTCTATAAGGGTTACTTGATTTATATGGAACCATAGAATTTTTTCTGTAAAATTGATATTGAACTTGAAAGCGTCGATTTATGCGATTTATCTAAAGCAATGATAACTCAGTGGTAGTGTGTACGGACTTTGCGTCAAGGGACGTGAGTTCAAATATACATACAATGAGCTTGAGCTTTCAGTGAAGGAAAACATAGTGAGGAAACCATAGCATTGTGGTAGGGGTTTTTTTAATGCCAGCCTGACTAGCAACCACTTCAAGTTAAAAATCTGCTGCTAAATACAAATAGGTGTACTCCGGCAGTGGCACTTGAGAGCCAGTCCCTCCTACAAAGGCTGGCAACGCATCTGCGGTTTCCCTGGTGTTGTAGGTATCCATGGGTGGCGGTAATCACTTACCATCAGGTGACATGCTTGCTCGTTTGCCCCCTATTCCATAAATTGATTAACATAAATAACAATGACACATATTAAGCGAGAAGTCACGAGTGAACACTAGTAAATAACTAAAAAAGATGATTACATTTTATCTTCCAAACGTATTCGACATCGGTATTTTACTCGACTAGCCCCAGCTGTCCGTATTGACAAATGAACACGAGATCTGTCTACAATCTTGTAATACTCGAAGAAAATTGTTCGTGAGGTTAGTAAAAAACTGCAGTTTTTTTCTATTTCTTCGTTGAGCTTAGAGAGAAAATTAAATGAAATAACAGAGCGTTGAAATGTTTCTAGTTTCTGTGACAACATTAATAACTATTGTTTAAATACTTGCAACTGATACATTATAACATCTCCGTCTGTTTGAAGCGATGATAGCTTAGTGGTAGAGTTTAGGGAAGCCGCTTCAAAGTAAATTCGAATCCGTGCAATGAGCAAGAGCTCACAGTGAAGGAAATGCCGCCAAATACCAATAGGTGTGTTCCGGTATTATTTGCACTTGAGAGCTAGTCTCTCTACAGGCTTAATATCAGCAGAGACACTGGCCATAACGCTAAAGTTATAAACTATAAAGAAACTTATTTAGGCTATCCTGTGGTTTTAAGCACACACTGTTTAGACAGAAGTGATTGAATCTACAAGTTGATAATCTGCCGCTAAATACCTATAAGTGTTCTCGTGCAGTTGAGATTAAGTGTTAATCTCTTCACTAGTCTTACGTGTCCATTATCTTAGGCCACATCGTCACTTAACATTAGGTATTAGTAAGGGCATAACGTTAAACCTATCTTTAGTATTATTATAAATGCGAAAGTGAGTTTGTTTGTTTGTTACGCTTTCACGCCTTACCCGCGAATTCGATTATGATGAATTTTGATACGGATATAGATAGGAACTTGGACTAGGGTAAAGAAAGGGACAAACTTTATATGACATTTTTTATTGTGTCGTCCGATTTCTTTGACAAAATCAATATTAACGCGAAGCCGCACGTGAAATCTACTACAGTATAAACAAACCTACGACCAGATACTCTTAACGGTTTACTATTTAGCTGGTCTGATTGGCACATACTAAGATGTTATGAGTTACGCTGCGAATTTCACAAAGATTCCCTGACTTTTTTTATTATTCTGTAAACTGTGTTTGTTTCTATAAATCTTATGAGCCGAGTCTATTGACTTTTGAAGATCTGTATATATTTTATAAGTTTCAAAGGCACAAGTTGCAATCTTCGACTCGCAAACCATAGCTCACTGCGAAAAGTTTCACATGGCAAATATATTTCAAGTGCCTACTTCAATATTGAATATTTATATTTATCTTGGGACTACTGATTTTATTGTGAGTATAAATTTTGCGCACTACTTTATCAAATGGGTACGTGTACCTGTTTTGGTCATATAATGGTGAAATTATCTACTTGAAATTATTAATATTATTCTATTTTATTGCAGTAGGTTTAGACACCTATACCACAAGAGACAGAAATACAATAAAATAGAATAACGTAGGTCTCTATTCCAAAAATAATAAAAAAACAAAATTAAGTCAGTTATATTTTTGTATATAAATTCTTATTATTAAGTAACATAGATTATATTTTTCTTATACTTTTTACAACTGTACCACAAGTCCTATGATCGCCATTTATTCAAATTCATCATTAAAGTTATATAGTTGCATTTAGTGTAAAAATACAATACGACAGACGGTTTTTTTTAATTTAAAATTAGGTGCCCGCTCTTCGTAAACTATTGGCCATCGACTACGAGATAGTATTTTGAGTCCACATAGTATAAAAATATATCCTACAATTATGGGAAATATGATTTAAGTTTACGCGAACGAAGCCGCGGGCACAGCGAGTACCTATATATTCAATGGTTAATATTTCATATGAAAAAGTCTGACTAGGCCGTAAGTTTATAAGGTTCATTGATACTTCGTTAACTAAATATGACTAACAAAGGAGGTATTTTTAATTTTAATTATTTATGTATTTATTTAAAACTATGGACAACACAACAGTTGACAGTCAGATAAATAATAAAATAAGGATAATATAAATATGGATACTAGTCTGAAGCTGAAATACGTGGTAGTAGATTGAAAATACTACTAATAATATTAAAAAGTTATTTAAAATTGTATTTGATATTTATCTTTTATGAAGATATCTGATGGTAAATGTAGTACCTACATTCCAAATAGAACACAACGAGCATCCAGAAAGCCGCAATTCATTCAGAGTCGTCAGTATACTCATATATGAAGCTATAGACTTGATAACTTGGTAGACACTGAATAAGGTAGAAGCACGATAAAGAAAAAAAACGTTATGGTGAATTCATTGCCATGTAGCCAGTGGTTGAGAATTGGTCCAATAAAGATTTCTACCACCTTTTTTGGTTCATCATTAAAGCATAGCTGTTACTGTTGGTAAACTAGGAAGTCTTAATTTGGGTAAAAGGTTTTTGATAATGTAGAAACTTATTAAGAAGCGATATTTTGAACTTTAGCCACTGATGGAATAAAGGATCGTGACGAAGATGGAATGAAGGGCAAAAAATATCTTAAGTAATGTATTCAAATATTCAATAATACTGTTATTGAGATTTTGAAGAAAGTATTTAATTGCCAAATTTTTTTAAATGTAACTATTCATTAGGGTTAGAATAGATATGATCTATATAGATAGAGTTTTTATTCTATGGCTAGATCTGTCAGGCCCGCTAATTTAATAAAAGGTTTTATATTTCCAACATCTAGCAAATAATCCTCCGATATAATACTGCGTGTTCACTACAAACGTTTGAGGAGGAAATATGTGTTATTGGTTCTCAGTATATAGAACTCGATAGACATACGACATTGACAAATGCCAATACGTTTGTCGTCACATGTCAATAAGTTAGTGGGGTCCTTAGTTTGGTCGAGATCTTTGCGTTAATGTTACAGTGCTTTAGATACCCTGAATTATCTATATTAATATTGTAAACTGGGAAATTTGTTTGTTTATTTACACGCACTAATTGTTGGAACTGCCAGTCGGCTATCATTTTTTATTTTATTTTAGTTTGTTAGAGCCATCATTGAGGAAGGCTTCAAGGACAAAGTACAACAAGTTGTAATTTGTTAATTTAAGTCAAACTGATAACTTTTTAATCTATTTTATATTTTTGCATTAGTAGTCTTATGATATTCAATTTTAATAAATAACTTAAAATGATATTTTATACTCATCTTTTTACTTTTACTTTTTTTTTTCAACGCTTCAACGCTTCAACGCTTGTATATCATGAAAAGGTCAAAAGTGTAGACAGTAATTGTAATGAACATTCCATGTGGGTCATAGCCCTGAGGGGACTCTCAATATTATCATTGTTTCAAAACCCGCTGAGGCTTCCTACGAGGGACATTTGACGACACTCGCATTCTCTGTGAATTTTCACGACTGCTTTTTCTGCCACGATATTTCCTTATATATATTTATATTTACTATAGATTACAGTAAGGTATATAGCAACTTTTAAGTTAGCCTTAGGTTTTTAAGAATGATAAGCCCATTTGTGTAAATATTTTGTATAAGATATCTAATATTTAGCCGCGGCTCATGTTAAAATAGATTAAATTATAAGCAATTGTGCTCTAAAGTTTGAAGGAAAACAATTGACGCAATAAAAAGTTTTATACAAAGTTTATACCTCTCTTTACACCACTTTCTATATGTTTTTTGTAGGTAAAAGTAGCCTAGCACCGATTCCAGGGTCTTTACTATCTCTAAACCAAAATTCATCATAATCGAATCTGTGGTTAAGGCTAGAAAGCGTAACAAACCAACGAACTCACTTTCACATTTATAACATTAGTATCTGAAAAGAACTGATTATAACTGAAGATAGATGATGTAGTTATCACAACAATAATGTTTATTATTAGTTTTGAACTGTTTAAGCAACAATCAAGTTTCTTAAAAATAAACATGTTAAAAGAGTTCAGTACGCTATAAATTCTTTAAATATAGCTAGAACTATTTTTAGGGAGGTTAGATTTATTTCTTTATTATTTATATGTATATATAGATCTTTCAAATACCATTATATTTTAATAGATTGTTTTCAGTGTTAGGCAAACTGTAATCAGATTAATGATTGCAGATTATGATTACATTGTGTAATCTGTGATCTTCAATCACGATTACAAATTAACTAAAATAATCAAAAAAGTAATCATACAAGAAATTAATGATTTTTAATCTTTAACCGTAATCTTGATTACTTTTTTTGATTACTATCAAAATAATAATGTAGAAAAAGTCATAGTTTTACAGTGTAAATCAACTTTATTTGTATTCAACCTTTGTCATCAATTTAAATTTACCCCTATTATAAGAGATTAATTATTACAATCAATGAATATTACAAGTATATTTGAAATTATTTATATGAAATTAATATAATAATTATTTATATATAAATTGGATTTCAATACCAGTCTCTTTTCAAACATTTCATCTAATAATCAAATAATACTCATAGTTATATAATAGCGATTTGGTAAAAATGCAATACCTTCGAAATTTTTATTCCATCAATCGACTATTTTTAGAGTTTTGCAGTCATAAAGATACAGAAAATGGTTACTTATTTATATATTGACCTAAAGTTCGTTTTACTTCATGTAATAAACATATTCGTACTTTAATATCTACGGGTTTTATTTGATAACGGCATAAACTTCAAATAAAATTGATTACAAATAATCATAAAATCTTGATTACGGATTATTTTAATCATGAATAATGATTACACAACAATCATGATTAAATATAACCTTGTTCGAGTGTAATTTTGATTACTTTCAATCAGATTAATAATCTAATTACAAAAGTAATCGATTACTCTCTGATTGTTTTATATGAAGCTTCATGGAGTAAATATAAAATAAAAAAATAGTTTACCTTTTGAATTTTATTACCAATGTATAAATGAGAGAAAATCATTTATACAAAGATTTACGAAACTGTAAAACAAACTGTATCAATACGAGTTTTATCTTATTATTAGGGGAAGGTACAGTAGGATCCCAGCAGCGAGATGTCCAGATCATCCATTAGTCATGGTATTCGTACAAAAAGAAAGCATTAAGTAAAGTGTTGATATAAACGCTACATCTTTTATATTGAATCCTATCCTAATGAAGTGGAGGAGCTATTATGGAAATTGGGAATGGTTCCCATTTCTTTTAGAATACAACAAATTTAATGTTTGTATATATAGCTTTTACCCGCGACTTCACTCAAGTTAATATTCATTTTGTCAAATCGGATGACGCAATAAAAAGTTTCATATAAAGTTAATCCTCTCTTTACCCCCTTTCACTATTTTATTCGCGATAAAAATAGTCTATCATCGTATTCAAGGTTCCATCTATCTCTATACCAAAATTCATCATAATTAATTTAGCGCTTTAGGTGTGAAAGCGTAACAAACGAACAAACTAACTTTCGCATTTATAATGGTAGTAAAGGGGATTATAATATTATAAATATTAGTAATAATAGTAAGAATTAAGTTAATATTTTGTTACGGTTTAAATTGAAGCAATAATTGTTCAGTGGTGGCGTGAGCGAAAGCCTTGTCAATATAATGAGTTCGAACCCCGGCAATGCGCCCAAGTTTCTGTAAAGGAAAACGTTGTGATTAAACCATAGCATCGTAATAGGGCATTCTCTAATGCTCGATTGGCTAGCGACCAATATCAAGTTGAAAAAATCAAACTCATGTCCTCTCACGCGGCGTGCGTACACAATACCAACTGAGCCATCATCGCTTCAAGTCTTTAATGGATATATAATACTTGACATCTTTGAGAACTCTTTTGAAATAGAGGTCAAGAAAATAAAATTTATTGTGGACTAGAACATAAGTCGCAAGAAAAATATCAATGGTTGTCCATTGAAAAATAATTCCACTTCGATCCCCTACTATCTGTACAACTCGATTGAAATTGAATACTGCATGCATTGGTAACTAGCTATTCTCATAATTTCGTATGCCTGGATTTGCGATTATGTTTAAGTTGACACTTTTTAATTACAGTATTGTCATGATAAGTATAAATGTAAATGTACATTTATATCCCAATTTAAGTTAAAACACATTGTTATATTGCATATAGAATTTAATTTTGTGCAAATTTAACTTTTGTCCTTTAGCGCGGAGAAATCTTTTCGATTTACGTACCAATAGGTGCACTTTATGATGATTCATAATATTATTTAATATCTTATCAAATGTTTATAGTTTTAAAGTGATGCCCGGTCTGGTGACAGACAAAACAATTTATTTTGAATATTATACGATCTTTATGGATCGGAAGTCACAGGTATTCAGTCTATAACGAAATAATAATTTTACTGTATTTACCTACATTAGACAATTAAATGTATATAAATAAATCATTTGCTATATTTGACGTGGAACAGGATCGCTTCCACCATACTTTTATAATCACAGTGTCACGCTGGATCAACTTGCATGTATTCATAACTCAATAGAATTGATCTGTCCATGACTGAGCCGAGACCACCACCTACAGAGAGGTAAACTACCACAAACTTTTTTTGGATTATCCCGTATAACATATTAACATGTATATAATATTGAGCTATTAAGGAGGTTTGTAAACCAGTAAAATCTAGCAATAAATTGATAATCCCTGTGTGGCCACACTTTTTTAGTTTATGTCAAGTACTCCATTAGAATCATAAGCTCTCATCTAGAGCAGTGCGTAAACAGAATCTCATAGCAAAATAACTGCGAAGTTAAAATATGATGTGAAATATGTTTATTTTCTAATATCGAATTTTAGAATGTCAGCTTCCTCAATTAAATCAAATACTTTACTCGCTTCACATCTCATATTATGTACATTGTCAGAGGCGTAGTAACTGTTAATGTTCCCTTAATAATCGTATTCCATGTAAAATCAGGTTTTAAGTTCGAGTTATTTAATTTAAACTGCAGTACAGTGGTAGGAGTATCGTGGTAGACGTCATATGGCGGAAAACTAAGATTTTCTTGCCACTCGTTGCGAAGAAAAAGATAGCTGGAGACAAGTGTTCGGACTGTAGCGTCTATTCACGTAAGGCCGGTATAGAAGAACGGGAACTTTGCAGTTTGCACGTTTTATTTACTGCTTCGAAAATATTACCGTATAGAAATTATTTCTTTAGTTTATTTTCTTCTCACACTTGTATTACTGGGGATTATTTATAATGCCTGAAGTTTTACTATGCAAAGTTTTTTATAGTGTGAATCATTATATAAATGATGATTATGTTTCTCAATAATTTTATTTTTTGTATATGCGCTAAATTATATAAGTCCAATACAGCTTTTTACTAGTTTTTTTTACGTTTTACGAACCGAAGGTAGTGTTTTGAAGGTTTTAAATGTCTTGTTAGGACCTGCATTAAATAAAGTATTTTCTTTGGTTGTATGTATATATGTATATATGGAAGTGACTCTAGAGAAATTTATACTATATATCTCCTTATATATGAGTTTAGCTAAGAAGTTTTCACTTCTGATGAACAGTCCTACGACTGACAGTTTTTTTTTGTTCTATGTATTGTTTTACAAAAAACGGTTAGGTTTGAGTAGTTTTAAGGATTAAGAGAGAAAACGCATTTAAGAGACTGCAATCTTTTTTTTATACTTTATGGTTGTAGCGTTATGAATACAATATAACCAGATGTTAAGTGACTATGTGAACCATGATGGTAGACACGCTAAGCCTAGTGGAGGGACTGGCTCTCAAGTGCATCCGCCGAAACACACCTCTAGGTATTTGGTGGTAGATTTTCAGCTTAAGGGTACCAACATGCTATTGTTTTATCACAATATTTTCCTTTACCTAAAGCTCAAGATCATTGCAGGTGGTTTAGAACTTACGTCTATTGACGCGGCATCTGTACGAGTGTACCAACTGATCTATCATCACTTCCAACTGATATTATTGTAGATTATTCTAAATTATTTGAAGACAAATTAATTGGCAAATAATTTATAATAAAATGAAATAAAAAAGTTATTATATTTGAATAAATATCATTATACGTTAATAAAGAGCCGGTGTGCTCTTCCCTTGGCACGGCAAAATGTTCGCCCCAATTAATAGACACGAATGGTCCTCCGAAGTTGGGTAATTTACGACCCGTTTTGTGTCAGTTCTCCCCCGGGACTAACATTAGTGTTGTTTTCAAAGAGTATTTATTGATCACATTATTAATAGATTTTTTGTAAAGACATTTGTAATAACTATTACATTATAGACATAATCAAAGTATATTCAATTGATACGTGTAATATATTAAAGATCTAATACTATTAGTCTTACTTACCGGTTTGGGTGACATTTTGTAATTAGGAAGATTCTTTTTTTTTAATTTACCTATATATATATATATAGTATTTTTCAAATAAAAGCAATTTTTATGAAAATTATCTAAACTAATATATATTATTATATATACTAAATAATATTATAAATTCGAAATGTATTTGTTTGTTTGTCCCACCTTCACACCCTAACTATGCGACTTGATTTTTGGCATAGAGATAGTTGTAAAGACGAAAAGTAACATAGGCTACATTTGGTCCTGAAAAAACATCAAATTTACGGGATTTACTGGAATATTCATATTTTTTATCTATATTATCTAACTAAACTAATTACTACGTTAATATATGTATTAAATTAATATGCATTAACATATAGGATACTTTTTATCCCAGTAATGTGTTCCATTGGGAAAATAATTAATTATAATGTTATTTTAATTGCGAAGCCGAGTGTAGAAACTAGTAATTAATAAAATTATAAATTAATTTGTGTTTATTTACCAATATATGATTTGAATTTAAATATTTTTTTTAAAGAGACACAATAAAAAAATGTCGAGCTAAACTATATTATATTAATTATATGTATGTATGTAAGTAATAATAATAAATATGAGAGATGTTTTATTTGATTGTTTAAACGCTTTCAATTGTTTAAATTTCTAGAACTACAAGACAGATTCATAATTTTTGAAGTGAAATAGCAACAGACGTGCTTTGGCAGTGAAATCGAATAGTATGTCATGTCACCAATATACATGACGGTCTCTCCTGCCCACAGGCCGCCTCTAAGAAGCCTTCTGCTCTCGACTCCATTGTTTATGTTTCCCTACTTCGATGATTTTCTGTGCGGCCTGCGTACTATTTACGAATACTGAAATTCTGTTACCATTATAGTTATTATTACAGTGAAACTTTATTTCATCGCTTCAAAATTTTTAGTCCGTCTATCACATGTTGCATTAAATTTTGTATTGATTCCATAAAACCACAATAACTTTTTCCTAATTTTTATTATACCTAGGTAGGGTCGGCATAACATGTTTTCCTCTTCCACTCTACTCTATCAGTCAGTTTTATATTCATATCATTTGTCCACACAGTACATCCATATCTTCTTCGGCGTTCCTCTTCTCATAACATGTCCATAGAACGCTAACCTATTATTCCTCAATTTTTAGTCACTGGTGCTATTTTCATACTTCCTCGAATGTAAATACATTCATAATATTATTCTTCTTAGTCATGTAGTCACGAAGTAAACATGGTTATATATATTAAAACGGTTCTGTATGGGACTACCCCCTCGGCCCATACGCTGCTTGCCAGCACCACTAAACTTATTAAGTTAGGACCTGTAGGTTAATTACGATCGCGAATATTTGCTCGTTTCCCTGCAGTAGTACAAGCCGAGCTCCGTCTATTCTGGCACCCTTGCGGCTACTGCCTCTAGGCTGAGTGTTCTCAGCATTTACCCCAAAAATTTTGGTGAAGCTGTCAAAGCCCTTACAGCTAACTGCGTATGTCAGGTCGAAAAAAAAACGATTAAAACAACAAAAGCAAAAGTACAAAACTACAGATGGTTTTTTTATTTTAATTGTAATCCAAGTTGGTATTCTCGTGGCACAGCTCAGCAAAAGTTTCAGTCTAATTAATTAACACGAATTGCTCTTTGCAATCAGGTAATTTGCGGGAATTCAATTTGTGTCGACTCTACATTCAACTGCGCCATTAAGTGTGCCAATATATTCCCGATATATCACTGAATTCAATGATTTGAGCTATGCACTTAGAAGACTGATATTTAATTTTGCTAATGGTTTTCATTCAAAGGAAATACCTTATTATTTGGCAGATTCAATTGCAGCTATCGAAATATTTTAGGCATACGTAATAATGGAGTTTGAATTATATGTCAACTTCTCCATTAGCGTTTTTATTATAAATCATTCGATAATAGCTTTAAAATCAGCCATTATTTAAACACGACTATATTTATAGCTCATATTGAAGTAATAGAAAGAAACTCAAGAATTGTGTAAAGTTAATCTTACTCAGTGTTTACTATATAAATTAAATTTTAAACTTTATTTACTACTAGCTTCTGCTCCCGGCTTCGGTCGCCTAATAAATTAAAACAATATTAAACTTAAATAATTATACCAATATAATACATTACCGGAATAAAAAGTATTCTATGAGCTATTCCAGGAAATGGTGCCTTTTATGTACCAATTTTCGTTATGATTTGTTGAACAGTCAAAGCGTGATAGTGAAACAAACAAACAAACATCTATATTTTGGAATTCATAATATTAATACTCGTTTTTACCTGCGGCTACGTTCATGCGGTAATTTGAAAAACTTTGTCTAGTAGTTTCATAGTGATTTGTGTTTAAAATGGGAACGGAACAGAAAATGTACTTAACAGAGTTTGTTTTGCTCTCATAAGATGGCCCTGCCAATGCAACTGTCATATTTATTTTTCTCTTCAGTGAAATTTTGCTTGTTGTTTTGAAAATAAAGAAAAATTATTGTTATTAATACAGGTACAAAGAAATAAATCATGTTTAATTATTATACATTGATAATAAATATTGCATAAATAAGTAATATACATATATATATAGATAATATATACAGATTGATTATCTGTATAGATAGATAGGTCTATAATTATTCGACCATAAAGATAAAGATATATTCGATAAATTCGATTTTATCTAGGATTCATAATTTTCCACAAATCTAGGACTTGTGACGATGTTCTGTTTCCATATGTATAAGTAGTCTGAGTACTCTATAGTATAAAGGAAGGAATCAGATGTTGATATTGTGGATTGGATACAAAATAAATATCAATATCATTTTTGGCAATATTTTGCGTCCTACAGTTTTAATATAACACTCAAGTGAAGTTAATTCATAAGTGTAATTACGAACGCATATTTTGAATTCCCACAAAAACGCCCTCGATATTCTTAAGAAGCAAATTTTCATTTTATTACAGCTACGTATATAAATGACATTAGAAATGCTTTCGACATAGATGCAAGATATAATAAAATAAAATAAGGAAACAAAGCCGATACTAAAACCTGGCTTTAAATTGACATGTAGCACATACTTTACAAGCCTTCATGTTTATTATAAACGATATGATATTGTGAAAAAGTATCAAATAGAAAACATTGCTTCGTATGCATAAATCCTTCGTTCCATAGAAGACTCAATAAGCCTTGTTAAAGACAACTTCATATAGTGCATTCTGAAATACACCTAACTCCCTATAGATAAGAGCTATGCTTACAATTTGGCAGGCCACAATAAAATAGTCCTTCTAGGGTATAAATAAGGTCGGACAAAATTATGTTTGTTATTCCAAGAGCTCTTATGATGTTAACGGTAAAGTTGATTTTGCAATCACCGCATTGGTCCATCGTCGATATGACCATCAACAGGATGCATATAGGCTTTGTTTCGCACGTTTTCATCAATGTAAATGGGATTCGATATACAAAATGTTACTCGTGTGTGCATGTATACTTTATACAAAATGTATATACAATGACCATAGAATCTAAGTTGGAAAATCTGAAAAAAAGTAAGGTAGAATATGACTATCTGTAATAAACTATATATATATATATAAAAATGAATCTCTATTTCGCTTGATCATCACATCACGTGTGAACGGATGGAACAATTTCGCTAATTCTTTTTTTGTTGTATTAACTATAGTCAGAAGATTCTTATGAATGAAAAAATTAAGGAAGTTTAGCGGGACATTAAAAAATCTGTATATATAAAAAAGGAATCGCTAAAATGTATATACGCCCATAATTTACAAACGACTGCACCAAATCAGATAGTTCTTTCTTATAGTGTTCGTTATTGTTAGGACATGGTCTGTATAAAAGAAAAAAACATATTTAATTTTTATCTGAAATGGCATAAAATAAAAGGTAGGTGAATGATTGGGACTCTTGACTGTGAAGAATTTATTTAAGAAAATTATATAGTTGCAGAATACCTAAAATAATTAGCTATAAAAATTTGATAAGTGTATCTTTATAAGTTTTAGAAAGTGACGTTACATTTCGCAATTGTCGCGTAGTTAGTTTTAGTTTCATTCTAGTCAAAGTTCTAAATTTCACGAGTAAACGAGTTACTTTTATTATTTCAAATGTGCAACGAGCCATCTCACGTTTTAACCGAGCTGATGACCAGGGCGCGATTAATATTGAGATTAGTCGTATTGGTATCTCTATATTGCGTTCGAGAGTTACTGACAATAAAATGAATTCGGGTTGTGTTGTTCAGGTGAAAAAAGTAAAACTGTCACAATTGGTGCCACTACCAGATTTATTACGCTTATTAGTTTATGAGATGTGAAGTGAATCTAACCAGTCATTGGCCAACATTAAAAAAATAAAACAGTTGTATCCAAGCAATGTCGTATGGTGCAACGTATATTGTAAGGAATAATTTCATGACAACGTAAATAATCGCTACAATTTAGGAAGTACGAGTAATGGTGGCGAACAAAAATAAAATTATTGACCTCAATGCAAATAAGAATTTTCTAGGGGGTCATTTATAATTCTATAAATTTGTCGACACAATTATCACCCAGAATGAAGTAGTGAACTATTCCACAATTTTTTTAAATTAACAGGTATTGCCTAGACTAACACCTCACAAACCGCTAATAAAAGTAGATTTTGTTGGATGCATTCTGTTGAATGGTAAAAACGTAGTCTTCAACATGTGCACATTTTATTGTGGTTAGTTTACAAACTTTGGGCAGATGAAATTGATTCCATTGATTGAGCTCACTGTACCGTGGAGTAAAAATATATAAAAAGACTACACTATAAAATAAATATAAAGTAAGTTCTACGAACTACTAAATAAACGAAACAGAAATGGTTACATAGTTATTGTATACGCGGGCGAAGTGCGAGTGAGAGATATACCACTAAAATCTATATAATCTACTGAAATGTTATCTAGCACAGCAGTAAGTTATATATTGGACCATGTTTCTTAAGCTATGCTAAACTTTCTAAGCTGCACTGGGTGAGGCTCCACGTTGGCACTGTAGGCAATAAGCGTGCTGACGAACTAGCCAAAAGTGCTATTCACAAGAAAACAGCGGCGGACTACGACCGGTATCCGATATCGTTCACGAAAAAGGTTATACTCGGGGACATAGTTAGGTTATGGTAAAAAGGCGGTAACAAGGGTCTTTTTTCTTAAGGTTGCGAAGGCCCACAGAGTGTTAAAAAAGACCCAGTTGTCACAGATCCACGTGCAGATCCTAACAGGTCATGTAGATTTCACAACATACCTTCACCTTTTCAAATTTACCGCATCCGGATACCGTCGAGACAGTCTTCCATCTTGTAGACTGTCCTAGGTTTAGCACATTCAGATTTGATCTCGTGGGTAAAACCGGAGTAAAGTTTACAGTAGACAATTTAGCTGGTCTACTGCTGGACGATGACCGCCGACCAGACTTCTTGCAATACATTGACGTAATTGTAAGGAGTGGAGCTAGGAACAAATAATCTCGTGGGCCAGCCAAAATATGCAGAACGATAAATAGAATAAATATAATTAGATTTACACACAAATCACATTTAGATACAATTATTATCCATTAAAAAAAAATTAACAAAATTGACAAATTACCATTTTATAGTATACAATCAACTGATATCAGAAATTAATATTTATTATTATTTTATTACACAGAAATAATGAATTTCAAAAATATATATTACTACTTTTGTTACATAAAATCAACTAGAAATAAGAAATTAATATTATATTGACAAAGTCTTGATTTAAAAATTATGGCTCAATGACGAAATAAGACATTATTGTGATAAATGTTAGAGATAGTTCAAATGTTGTACTGGATTAAGTTAAATATAAGACGCTCAAAAAGCAAAAGAGTACGCTTTGAAATATAATACACCAAAATTAACATCAACATTGAAAACAAATGCGCTGGTTGACTCCTACTAAATGTGACTCATCAGGAAGAGAAACACGAGTAATGAAGGTAAAGTATTGACGCGTGTCGGAAAGAGACCCCTTAAACCTAGTCCGTTTCACAAGTCTCGGAAAGTGTTCGGAGTTTCCTTCTCTGCCACGCGATTTTACCCGGCACCTGCACGGGTAATCCATGGATAGATAAAATGTTCCTCTCATTTTAGATGAAAGTCCGGGTGAAACGGTTGCTAAAAAATTACATGCAATAATAATTGAAAAAATGATAAATGGAGCTTGCGGAGATATCAATAATAACTGAACTTGTATGATCGACTCTGTAAGGGTTTTGAACGATACCTGAGAAGCCGGATTGCAGACACTGTCACAATTAATGAAGTATATCCAGTGTAGGCGATCAGTTGTAGACAATAGTAGTAAAGATAAAAGACAAGATGTTCATGTAAACAATAGTTGGATTGTGCCTTACACTCCAATATATTTCGAGGCTTATGGGAGTCACATTCTAGTCGAATATTTTAATGCCGTCAAATTAACAAAATAGAAATGTAAATAAGGGAACAAAGGCAGTTATTTGGTCATTTTCGCTGTAACAAATGCGAATGACAAAGCATTTCAGTATGTAACGAGGCTACCTCTAAAAAAGTGTAGCGAATAACGTCAAAGAAGGAACGTTTAAAGGAAATATATAAAGAAGAGGTTGTTTTAATTTCGCGTATACCCATGATTCCAACGGATTTGCTATTTGACTTTGAGCGACTAAAATTTTCCGTGCGACTGTATATTGCGTAGACAATTAACAAATAATAAAACCAGTCGTTGGAAGTTTACGTACTCAACTTGAAGTTTTCCATATTCGAATAGATTTTGTGTGGTCATGAGTCAGATAAAAAAAAAAGTATATTTACGCACCACAAAAAGAAACAAAAACCATAGTATATCAATAAGCATCATATTAAATATGTTTAACCTTCATATAGTTAAAATACATTTATTTAATTAGAGTTATAAACAAGTTTTATTCAATAACCAAAAGAAATGAAAAACGGAAACGATATTAGATATAGCCAGTTGTATTGATCTTAACGAATTGAAGTTGGAAGATTGATTAGGATTGACTATAGCTAATTAAAATCTTAAAAAATAATATAATACTCGGTTATACTTTTTTTGAGTATTAGCGAGGATACAGAAAATCGATTATAGTTGATACGAAGTTCACCGGGTCAGCTAGTTCCATGTAACAATTAGAAAAATGTAAATTTATAATAAAAATATTTGTTTAGGTCATGCTTTTAAAATTATAGGCTGGATATAATTAGGTACTTTTAAAATTTGAAAAATTTTAAACTCTTGACCACCTGATTCTTACGATATTCTATTGTAGTAAAGCTTTTCCTATGACCCGCTTAGCTAACTACTACTCTCAAGTTTGAAAAGCTTCCGTTATATACCCACAGGTGTGTTCCGGTTATTGTACTTTGTTAGGCTTATTGTGTTCACCATCTTGTACCACATAACATCTGGTAAGATTCTGGTGAAAACGCTATACTTATAACCAATAAAAAATTGGTTTGTTGCCGTCTAGGGTACCGTTGACTTCTATTAGAAATTAGTTTAGTCCCGATGTCACTATTTTAAAACAAAGAATGTGTTTGTGAATGTTGAACAGCTGATGTCGACGGCAATAAATTAGAAAGAACGTTTATAATATTCCCTAGATAGGTATTTACTATTAATAATAAATATTTTTACTTTATTATATTTTTAAGTGACATAGCGATGAAAAAGATAATCTATTTATACATAACATTTATTGAGTGGAACTAGTGAAATGTGGATAAAAGGTTTACTTAGCATCATATTAAAAGCAAACTGTTAGCATAATTAGTAATAAAAACTACTTGAGAATAAATTTACTTTAAAGATTTTTTTCGATTGGACATATACTGCTGGCCTCACGGACTTTACAGCTTTACTGAGCTTTGGGGCGAGCACTAAGGTACTCAGCCCGTAGCAAAAAGCATAAGGGAGCCTTGAAGTAGCCGATCATCCGCTTGGACTGTTGTCGGGAACAGGAAAAGAAACCTTGGGCCTGATTGTTTTAATTGGACCCTATGTTGAGAAGTTTACTTACTTGGCTACTTTATCTATGTTTTGGCTTTTTCTACATAGATACGATCCAGACGGCTAGTCTGATAGTAAATATTTAATCGTAGCATATGTTTTTTTCTGTTGGCCCCTTAGGGACATTAATTTCTGGATACCTTATTGTTTGGCACTACTTTTTTATATTTAAAAAAATATTTTGATATTTGTTAACGTGTTTCTGGTTTTCTATAAAATATTTCTAACTAATATACATATATACACTGCGGTAGTATAATGTTTTCATTAATAGTAACATTATCTGTACTGCCACCTGAGACACAGGATTATCTAGTTTAGATGGCAGCGGTTAACATACGTAAACCGACAGCTTTCGACCTAGTTTAAGATATTTTCATAATTATATGTTAGAAAGTTAGGATTTTCTGATGGTTAGATAAATAAATATATTTTACTAGCTTATATCTGCGGCTTCGTTCATGTTAATATTGATTTTTTCAAACAAATCGAATTACGTAATAAAGTGTTTCATACAAAGTTTATCCTTGTCTTTACCCTACTTCCAATAAGTTTTGTTGCTAGAAAAAGAAGCCTATCACCGTCTCTAAGGTCCCATCCATCTATGTACCAAAATTCATCTTGATCGATTCAACGGTTTAGGCGCGAAAGCGAATCAAACTCACTTTTGCATTTATAATATTTGTATGGATTATAATAATTAAAAAGAACTTAGTTCCCAAGTTCCTAAGAGGAAGTCTAAGAAAGAGGTATACATAAACTGGCTGGCTTTAAACCACTGATCTTAATTAACTTAAGCTATAAACAGCATTACTTAACATCAGATAGATATTATGATTTAATGAAAGAAAAATCATAGTCAGAATGTTAAGTACGAAATTAATATTCTGTAAACCAATAGTAAAAGAAACATGTCAAAACAGTTCTCTTGGAAAAAGCAAATGAATATGGTTCAAGTTATAGGAGATTTTCTATTGATTCTTTACTTATTCGTTTAAAGGAAAATCATTCTAAAAATGTATATTTTGTCTTGTAGATTTAACGAAGATATTTATTATATTTTTTATCTCATTTTAAATTTTCTCACTGATAGAAATATATTTACTGTGATTAAATGCCTAATTAGGTAAGCAGAAAATTGAACGATTGGTCTTGAACGAATTTTACTAACGTTTCTTGTAACTTGGGCAGTTCGTAAGTAGGTCAAGTCGCTTGAAAAGGTTTAAGTATAGATTTAGCCTTCGCAAAGTCTGTGGAAATGGAAGTGGAGTGTTCCGCGAAAAAATACATCGCTCTCAGTGACATATATCAAGTTAAATTGGTTTTAAACTTCTTACCGTTTCGATATATTTCTACTTTTTCTTTGATAAAGGTTTCCTTTTAAGATAAATTATTACTTCTACATAAATATAACACAGAGTTACTCGTTAAAGTTGCGTAATAATTGGTTGAATGGTTTAGAGAGACATAAAGAAAAAGCATACAAAAACATGTTTAATATATCATACAAGACAAAAAATCTCCAAAATTTAATCATTTTTTTGTAGTATTTATATAGTATTGACTTGACTTATTATTTTTAGTCCCAGTCTTACCCAGTTTTGGGTGACAATGTATTCCAAGAGGGAAATATGTTACTAGGGGAGTATGTAAATATGTTAGGTGTAATGTTAGTGGAGATATCGGCTTTCAAATACAGTTGCCAGAATACACCTATGTAGGTAGGCATATTTCACCATACTATAGATTCGTCACGATGTTCAACTTCAATGATAGCTCAGGTCCATCACATGTTTTCAAACTATTGTTAATCTACTTGATGTCCAAGTACTCTACCGCTGATCCTCTATGGAATCCATATGTTATCATTAAAAATGATTTTTACAAGCACTAGTTATGTGCTTTATATTTTTGATTATTATTGGACTATCCATATCGATTTGACCGACCGCTTGATTACTTTAACAAAACATGGAACGCGACACGTCTAATCATGTCAATATGGTGGTTATTGCATTTCGTGCATTTTTTTATTATTATTTCATTTGCAAGGAATTTAAAACCACAATTGACCGACATAAAGCAACAATCAAACTCATAACATTTATTTGTGAATAAAACAAATCATTAACTTACGCGGGAATCAAACCGCAGTACTTCCACGAGGCTGCTGCAATGAGGCAGTTGCTCCAAGTTCAGGATTCAATTGCTGTCGCGTTCCCGTTTAACTTAATTTTTGCGTCCAAGAACATTCTTTTAATATTTCCGGAGGCTAATGCTTTTGTTGTTTTACTCTCAGTTTTGTTGATCCATTTTATTCTAAAATATGATCATAAATCAAACATTTAATATGTATAATGTATTTTTTCTTGAAACAATGTTTTTATAATAACCCGGAAACCCTAACCGACTGTTTTATTTGTGCCGAGAAACAATTTGTTTTAGTTAAGGTTTTTCTTTTAGCAAAAGTTTTCGTTCGAAATTCGGTTCGCTTTTATGTTTTAAAATGAAGATTTTATTCGTTTGTCGGCCTATTTGATCGATAAAATATGTAATTATTTTGTATTGTGTTTTGTTTCTTAATATATGAGCACAATTTTACAAAACTAAACAATTTTTACAATAATTTTATATTAGATGTTAGGGATCTGTAACTAACTGGGTTGCGACTACATGGCAACATGTTCGCGACTACAAGGCGACTTGTTTGCGACAACATCGGATTCCCAGGCGAGATTCACGGGAATATTCATATTTTTGATTCGTACATACTATATACTGTATACTTTATCCTAACGATGTTAGCCAAAAGAGTTGCTTTAGCTCAAGAGTATTGAGAATAAAAACAAGCAGAGCGTCAAGCTTCTTTAATAGCTACTGAATCACCGGCTAAATCCCGATAATGTTTGCATGAACAGGCTGATCATAAAGCCGCTTTGAGAGTAGCCAAATCGCCCACTTAAACACAACTCCGTTTGAATGAACAGACCGAACGTCAAGCCACTTTGAGAGCTGCTAAAACGCATGATCAAACAGAATTAAGTTTTTTTTTATGATGCTTAGCAAAGTGACTGTACTGCAGCTGGTGTTAAGTACAGTACAATCCAGAACAGCGGCGACTGACAATGATTCAAAATTCACAATCAGTCACCGCTGTCATGCTGGCCTGCTTAGATACCTTTTCACGCCTCTTTTGAAGGACCCTATGTCATAGGAGGGTGGGAATACGCTGTCCGGAAGACGGTTCCACAGCTCCACGGTACGACAAAAGTATGAATCAGCAAATTTTTTAGTTAGCGATTCAATAGGAGTCACCGTGAAGCTGTAACACCGAAGTCGCGCCCGCGTGGTTCTGTATTGGAACGGGAAGGAGGGGATTATATTGAAGAGCTCTTCAGAACACTCGCCGTGGTACATACGGTGGAACACGCTTAAAGAGGCAATGTCCCTTCGTAGATTCAGCGGTTCTACGGTGCCTGTGGTATCTGCATCATTAACAATGCGGACAGCTTGCCTCTGTAATCTGTCTAAGGCATCGAGTAGATATTGAGCGGATCCATCCCAGAGATGCGAGCAGTATTCCATGCATGGCCGAACTTGGGCCTTATAAAGAAGGTACAACTGGTCAGGCATGAAAAACCGACGCACTCTTCAGGATTCCGAGTCTCCGAGATGTTGTGGAGATGACACTCTCGATGTGGTCCTTGAGATTTAGGTCGCTCCGAATATTCATTCCCAGAATATTTAGACTGTCACGCATTGCAAGTTGGGTGTTCTGCAGAGTAGGGTTGGGTGAAAAACGGGATTTTTTTAAGGTAAAGACACATACCTGGGTTTTCTTTGCATTGAACTCAACCAAGTTACTTGCTCCAAAAAATGATACTGTCATCCAAATTACTAATGACCGTCACCGTCATGGATATAGAACAGAGTACTTAAGCGATGATAGCTCAGTGGTAGTGTGCACGACTTCGCGTCAAGGGACGTGGGTTCGAACCCAAGCACCTACAATGAGCTTGAGCTTTCGGTGAAGGAAAACACCGTGAGGAAACCATAGCATGGTGGTAAGGCTTTTTCTAATGCCCGCCTGGCTAGCTACTACCCTCTAGTTGTGAACCTGCCGCCAAATACCAATAGGTGTGTTCCGGCAGCAGCACTTGAGAGCCAGTTCCTCCACAGGTTTAGCGTGTCTACCAACTTGGGCCGTATCGTCACTTAAGATCAGGTGAGATTATGGCCTTAACGCTAAACCTCAAGAATAAAAATAAAAAAAAAATCTTGATATCCTAGATTTTTCAGGTGTGCCCGCACATAAACTGAAATTGAAATTGGGTGTTCCGGGTATGCTCATGGTCAATTTAGATGCACCGTGATTACGCAGCGGAACAAGGCATCGCGTAACACAACTCGGGTGGAATATTTTTTGTGCTACTATTTTGTTAGGGACAAGTAAGAGTAAAAATTTAATGATCCCTTAGATTCCTATAATTCCCACGGATCTTCCATTTCCATTCAAAAGGATGAAGTTCCTCCTAAAGCTCAGTTTTGCCATAACCATGAACAGAGTACATGGCCATACAGTACACATAGTCGAGGTAAACTTGGAAAAGCCGTGTTTGTTACAAGGGCATATCTGGTATGTTCGCAAGTGCCAAATGCTCGAAATTATCGTGTTTTAGCAATTAATGAAAAGGCACACAACATTGTTTACACTAGCATCCTTAAATAGTGCTCTGTTCTGTATACATGGTCGGTGTCTTATTCCCTCTGGTAAAATTCAAATTACCTCACGAGCAATGCCACGACTACAATCCCATGATAGTAATATAAATTTGAAAATATGGATATTTTTAGTGGTAATATATTTCATTGGGATAATAGAATTTTAGTTTAATGATTATAACTTTTTATACAAGCGAAGCCGCGGGAAGAAGCTATTTCAATATAATATACCAAGAAATAGCTGACGCATATACCGTGTACAAATTATACCTGCACAGCCAGTGCGAACTTAATGGCTGTCTTGAACCAATAAACGTACAGGGCACAGCCTATAGGATGGACACTATGTACAACCGTCTACACTATAGAAAAGATCGTGTCGGAAAAATTTTACACTTATTTTCACCGGGCTTCCATCCGCCAAATTCGTACTGTGCGGTAAGTAAGGTAACATGTTATTTTAAACTAAAATAAAAACCACTGCTTGAGTAAACAAGAAAAGCTTTTAAGTTTATTATAGGAATTAAAGTTATTGGACGTTATTCAGTACAACGATTGTAATAAATCTATCTAATATATTGTATAAAATTAACAAATCATATGTAATTCACACCCCTAATACGTGTGGTCTGATATAATAAAACAATATTAAAACAATTTATAAAGATTAAAATCTGTATCGCTATTATTACAACCATTGCCTCAAAGGGACACCTGAATAATCGATTATCAAATGTTATTCGATACGTAAAGAAAAGGTTGAACGAATAGTCAATTTTAGATATATCAGTAAATTAATTACCTACTCTACACTCGACACCTTATAAAATGTTTACACCCCAAGATCTTGTAGATATAGTTGCAAGATTAATTCGATACATAGCTTTGAGTTTTTATGGTTAATTTTTTTAAAGTATTTTTTCTTCAAATACATTTAAGGTTTATATACGGGTAAAAACTACAAAGTTGCATCACCCACACGCTGGCTGGCGTAAATTGATTAATAAAACAAAGAAAATTATATTGAATAATTAATTAATTAAAAGTTATGTCAATTCAAATGATATGTTTGAATGTTTGCATGGAAATAAAAATTATTTTATATATTTTTTTTATTTTTTGCACGTTTTTGTTACTTTTATTCTATACAGCTTTAATCCCTATTAGTGGTAGCGTAATACTATTAGCCTAAAGCTTACGTCAATGGTTGCTCTATGAAACACAAAAATAATATTTGAAATCTTTCTCGTAGTTCCTAAAATTAGCGCGTTAAAAGAAACAAATAAACTTTCGGAGTACGGATCGGTAATTTATAGCCTATGTTACATATGTTGAATTCTAATGTTGAATTTTTTTTTTTAGTTTATACGACTACCATACGAAAATACAATTCCTTGCTCTTTATAATATTCCTATATATGTAGATATTATAGATATAGATGTACTGTGTATTAAGTTTTTTGGAGCGATGATAGCGCAGTGGTAGTACGGATTCCGCGTCAAGGGACGTCAGTTCGAATTCACCTACAATGAGCTTGATCTTGCAGTGAAGGATAACATCGTGAGGAAGCCATAGCATGGTGGTAGGGCATTTTCTAATGCCCGCCTTGCAGCAACCACATCCAAAACCTGCTGTCAAATACCAATAGGTTTGTTGTTTGACGTGTTATACCAACATGGACCGTATGATCACTTAAGAATAAGTGAGATATATGGCCATAATGCTAAAACTATACATAAATATTAAAAATAATCAATTTGAAAGTAATAAAAAAGATTACTACTACCATAGAAAACAAGTTTACATTGGTTTTAAGATTTTATAAACTTTTCCCTTATGTCTCAGCGACCTACGCAGTGGCATTGCTGTGTGCGATGTATTTCAGTAAATTTTAATGTTATGTATTATAATGTAGCCGTTTGGCCTAGTGCTCGGGTTTAAATATATTTTCTTTCTTCGTGGATCACATGTTACTTTCGAGATTTGTCGTCATTTCACCCATCCTGCATGTTGGAGTATACTACATATATTTTATATAAAATAAAAAATATATATTGAGCAAACGAAACGATTTCAATTAATATAATGTATTTAATCTCATCACACAAAGTTTCTTGCTTCGATCGAATAAATTTGTAAAATCTATTTGGAATCGAGTAAATGAGCGATAAATCCATGCGATGAGACGCGGTGCGGTGCGCCAGCCGCATCAACCGATAAATCGCGTGGCGTTTGTTTGCTGAAATCGTACGGAAAATCTATTCGCCGATAAAACTGAGTGCGGTCGGGCCCTTCTCTTGAACGACCCTTACCATGGATTTAATATTTTAAACTTTAACCACTCTCCACAAACTCGATTCGTTTTAAAGCTTAGCGTACGTTAATCTCAATGAAATTCGTGTTGATCAGTTGATACATCAAATTTTTTAATGGTTAATTTTATAATAAGTTAATAATTTACAATGCATTTGTTTCTGGTATGATAGATTGATGTTGTACTTAATATTCCTATAAACTAATTAGTCAATCGCAGTAAAACGTCTTTGAAAATGAGTGGTGTAAAGACCTTTTAATAAGGAAAAGGAACATTTGGATGACCATATCATCTATGGTAATAACTTACAATTATGTTTGTGGCGTTTATATATCTTCAATAAACAAATTGAATAGAGCAATTAGCACAAAGTGTAATAAAGGACGGTATAAGTATGGTATTATTAAAGCCTGTTCTGAAAATAAACATCATCAGTTGCAGAAAACAGTCTGGATGACTCACATTCTTAGAAAAAATACAGATTTCCATTATTTTTTAGAGTATTATGTATTATAGATTTCTAGCAATAAGATATTATGTAGTGAATAAAACATATTTGTTAATTTTCTAATGACTCAGTTGGTAGAGTATACGGGTGCCACGTCAACGAACGTGAGTTCGAATCTCTGCAATAAGCTTGAGCTCTCCATGAAGGTACACATCATGAAGCAATCATAGGATGGTGTTAGGGCCCAACGGGTTAGCTACCAGCCTCAAGTTAAAAATCTGCCGCTAAATACCTATAAGTATGTTTTGGCAGCTGCACTTGAGAATTAGGTCCTTCACCAGATTAGTGTGTCCACATTCTTGTATCACCTCGTTACTTTACAATAGGTGAGATTGTGCTGTGATTATGATTGTGGATAGTGCTAAAGTAATAAAGATAAAGGGGGAACCTTAGATAATTTAATTCCATTACACAGTGACAACCAGTAGTAGGATGCCGGTCAACGTAGAAACCGCTCGATGGTTTGCAATAAGAGTTTGATCGGTATAATGAGCAGCTATATATCTTAATTCAATGTTGCTAAATGTGAACATTATATAAAATTATTATCCCGTTCAGTAGATCACTCACAGAGGGAAAAGGGTGGTTTTGTAAATTTCATATATATAACAAATTACCTGCATAATTATATAACCACAATTTATGTAACTATTTCTGACACAAAAAAAAATGATAGTCGTACTTAGTGATGACCAGAGTTAATTTAAATATTACGGTGGTACCTGAAAAATATAACATCCAACGATAGCTTTCGCTGTCACACCAGCTTGGTGAAATATCTTTTCACATTTGTGTAAAAGATTTAATTTTCTAAGACGATGGGACCATATTAGTCGGAATCCAGTTCTAGAACTTTAAGACTGGCATAGCGAGCTATAGCCCTTTTGTCTTTTGTGCTATCGTTAGCATAAACAGAAAATCAAAAAATCTATAGGATGATATTCTAAATATTAAGTCATCATGAAATCTAGTGATAATATAAAAATTAATTAAAAAGAAAGCGGATGAATAAATGATTTTTTATACCAGATATATATTTGAAACGATTGTCGTGGTCTCTACTCTAATATAGAGATCTCCTTCAAATGTCTTCATTTACTGGTTTTCTGCCACCTTTATTCAGTCTCTGTCAGCTACTTGTCGAATATAATTTACCCAGCGGTTTGTCTCTTTCAATGCTAAATAGTGATTTCATTGTAATGTGTTTGCAAATAAATCTTGACATATGCAATAGACAAAATCGTACCATCTGTACTTTTGGAATAAAAGTTGTCTCAAGTTGTTATTCAAAATATACCAAACGTCAACTCCATGATATAGCTGAAGATCTATACATAACAATACAAAACTAAGTAAGTGATGTGGAGTGACTAGGAGATGTCCCGGATAACTCTATTCGGGAATTGTCCAAATCATATCGCAGAGATACAGTGACAGTGACAAACGGAACGTCTCTGGAGGTTAGACTTTGGTCTAAGTCATAAGAAGTGTCCTAGTTTTTTGTAAGTCAACATCCGTGCAAGGTAAATGTCGCATGGACTTTATAATAATATATATAATAGACACAGAGTAACATTCACACACTAAAAAGTAATTTGTGTTAAAACAGTACCTGTTAATTAGTAATTGTCTTGCTTACCACATTGCGACAGTCCTAACATAATTACACAAATACTCAAAGGCTTGTATGACAATCCTTTTATCCTTGGAGGTGTAAGCGGTATCAAATATCATTTAAGTTACTAAACCAATCCCACCTGTACGTGGTCCACCCTGCCGAGTAACAGACAAGACTTTGGTTATTGTTGGTCCCACTTTTAATTCTGGTCATGGCGGTTAATCATGTAATCCTTGATCCTTCACAGTTTGGCAGTAGTTATATTGCCCGACTAGTTGGCGACTACCGTCGAACTTCACTGCCGCAAAAGAAAGGCTCATTATGAGCCTTTATGTTCTGGCACAGTAAACGAGAACCAGCCATTTCCGCCAAGGTCAGTAAAATGGCTGTAACACTACTGGTATTACGTACCGTAAGTTAGCAAAAATTTCGCAAAATTACCACATTTGTAAGGTGCATATTAAAATGCTTACAAGTAAATTAAAACGTTTTTTTTTTAAACGTATAACAGGGTACCATCTGGTATCTCCAATCAGCCGAGCTCGATATACTGCATTTTTAGCGAGTGTCTGCATTGTGAAGGGAATACGCGTTATCTATACTTTAACACAACATACCTGGTGGTTTAAAAATATTAAAATATGTGAGTCAGTAGTCTATTAATATTTTTATTAAAATAAAAGAAAACAATTTTCGTTGAGTCTCCTAAATTAGACCATAATTATTTTTGGTAATTTGAATTCTTATAAAAGTGGGAAAATACTACAATCAGTTTTTTTTTTCAATTAATAACAACTCTCAAGCTAAAATCAGTTGTTGAAAACGGAAAGGTACACGCTGAACAGTTTTATTTTGCCTATTTAAATACATGTCATGTAAAATAACGAGAGGTTTAGAAATAAAACCTTTACGATATTTCATCAATATGAAAAAAAAAGACGAGTATTTGGTCTTGTGTCTTCATTTAAACCTTCAGTTTCATTCCGTTTCCTTAACAACGCTCTACATATTATACTTTGAAATATCACCCAATTTATGATGCTAGTTTTTCTTACTAAAATATTTGTGACACATGAGCATAATTTCTAAAAGGAGTTCTTGTAAACCACACTCAGTAAGTACTTCGGTGACGTATACTTTCTCAAATGAAGGTTTACCACCGCCCTTAGGGACTACTGCGAAAATGTCACGTCACCCCCTAAGGGCAGACGACGAACATATTAATAGTTTCCTCTTCATAACTTTTTCGTGTGTTTTTTGTTAAATAATAAGAACCATTACACTTATTAAATCACTTTACTTAAGATATTAATGTATTAGTTATTTGAGTGTGCACACTAAATGATTGAAAAAATTCAATTCGGTTGTTTTCTTTGTACAAGCACAAGGCGTATTGTAAAAGAATACGCATGTGTGCTGGTATGGGTTGTGATTTGGTGAGAAGATTGGTCAAGTGTAGTTGGAATCGAGACTGGCTATCCTTATTGTACCGGACGTACCTACTGCGTATTTTTACACACGAAGATTCTCTTTAGGCATCTTAGGGTGTACTTTATTTTCAATACAAAAGCCAACATAATATATATTTTTATTTTAATCAGACTGCCTGTTTGTACGTTATACATCAATTAGTATCTTCATCAATTTATTGCTGGCATAGATTTGGATGACACTTGACTCGGTGATAGCTAATTTTATATAAAAAGTAAAAAAAATCAAAACAATTGTACTCATTTAAGAATTTTGGTGCATTCGAGCTACATTCGGATTGACGGTTATAGGTCATGTTTTTGGAAAGAAATTTATGTAATACACTATAACTAGTTATGTTCGTAACATACTTCGCATGTTAGTAAACGTTATTTTTGATCGTTTAGGGACGGTACAGTATTATGTGGATGATTTCTTTTAATTCTGTAATCAAAAACTCTTAAAATCAATACATATGAAAGTTTGATGATGAATATCTTTTGAACGCTTGATTTAATCGCCAAAACATACCATTTTTATAGAGCAGGTATTTTTTCCTACAAAAATTTGTATCGTGCATTTTATAATAGTCATTTATTGTCGAATTATAAAACTTATACACAAAAATGAAATTTATGTTCAAATAATCAAATTTAGTGAGGTGAGGCGAGGTGAGTCACAAACAGTGAGGTGTAGGGAAAAAATATAGGATAATTTTTTGTAGAGCATTAAATTTCCTACAGAATTTAGCAAGAACATTTTTGTGTAGAATTAATTAACGATGAGGTATGATTTTTTTCTATTGGACTGAGAATAAAAGAAAAGACTGCGATGCGGAGGATCTTCCTATTAAAATGAAGAGCTCATATTTAGTTAGAATTTTTTTAAGGTGCCTAGCAACCCATTTTTCCGTGTTAGTGGAAAAAACAATGATTTTTTGACCCACCCTAATGTTACTCTCCATCCCTTCATCTATCTCTTTGTCAAAAATCAAGTCGATTAGTTACTTAGTTAAGGCATGAAGGAAGGACACGAGCAAACATACTTTCACATTTATAATGTTAGTATATTATTACTATATACATATATTAGCTATGCTCACGACTACGTTTGAATTATTTTATATAGGTTTTGTACTTATTTAAATTCAACTTTGTCAGCCTTGAATTATTATGCTAAGTTATCATAAGCTTGTTATATACCGATAGAAAGTCAATAATATTGCGACAATATATAAAGAATAACTTTAATAATATTTTTCTTAACCTTTTGTGTTGAAAGAAATATTCTCTTAGGATAAAAAGTGGTTAATAGTTTTAGAATAAAACGCGTGTAAAAAAAATAAGACAATCAAACATCCGAAACAAAAAAATAATAATTTCCCTCTTTATCGATAAGAAAATATAAATTCAGAGTGAAATAAAAAAAATAACGTACCAACGGATTTTGCTCAGTCGTTTATATTTCGTATTATACAAGATTAATTATTTAAATAAATCTCAGGGCTCATGAAATAGGAATCTATTCACTTCGTAATTACAAAAGTCGACGAAATAATTGAGTTTCGTCATGAAATCGCAAATCTGTGCTAAACAAGTAGACAACGATAGTGACGCACTAATGAGCCCGATTGGCGCAAAATCACGACCAAAATGGCCGCCCGTGACAAATTTACTTCGTACAAAAACATAGCCACTCAACAAACAGATGGTCCACGAGATTCAACTGACAGATAAAGTTAATGTTTTCTTCTGGCGTTAAGTTGAAAGGGATCCATCGCTTATTTTAGCCTTATTACTACGGACATAGATCCAATGCTTATAGTGTTGAAATATTGCTTCGAATTGAGTGGATTAATAGAAAGGCTATTTAAAAATGACAGTTCTTCTAAAATGTAAAAAAAAAATGTATTTTTTTTGTGTTTTTTGTATGTTAATATATTTAATTTTGTAAAATCTTTTAATGTATTTAAATTTAATTTATACTATAAATACTTACATGATCTTTATACTCATTTTTTAATATATAGCCATATAATTTAATTATTATATATTTTATTTATTAGTTATAGCCATAGGATCATCTGCTGGTTAATGACGATGTGGCTCAAGATGGTGAATACGATAAGCTAACAGTTTATTACGAAATAAATTCTATATTGTTTTGGTGTCTACAAACATTCATTTTTTGTTTTATCTTAGCGATTAATTTTGTTTTGATTTTCATAAATAACTAGTTGAGAATTGAAACAGTTATTAAAAAAATATAGAAAATAATGAAGAAACCAAATATAGAAGCAAATAAATATTTAATATATATATATAAATAAATATTTAATAACGCTAAAAATGTTCTTCCTTTTTTAGTCACCAATAATTGATACACTGGTGTTACCGCTAAGTACGTGTTTTCTATTAAAAAGTTCTTGTTCGATTACAAGACTCATATTATTATTCCATAAATTACGGAAAGGTGTACAAAAAAAGGTAAGAATTATAAATTTGGTAAACTGACATGCGAATCTATAGTAAACCTTCTTTACTATAAATTATTTTATGCAAATTCACTCAGAGAGCAGACGTCGACTAAACTGATTTATTGTACTAGAAATTCGAGAACAAAATACTGAGATAGACAAAAGAATAAGTCACCGTTTTATTTTGTCAAATGCGAAGGAAAATTGTGCAATTGTGTGTGTATAAGGGGAAAATGAGTGAGAAACAAAAAAAAATACTTTGAACTTCTGGATAATTTGAAGGCTGAGGGTGTGTTTATATTGCATTTGATTAAATGTAATAGATTTAGAAGCAAAGTGGTCATACTGTTTATGATTATGAACACAGTACAATTAAGTACAACGGTGACTATCGACAGAGCAGTAATTCGTCGATTATAGTTGCTGTCATATCGACCATAAGAGTTTAGGTCACTGACCCCCTAGCCAACTTGTCTTTCTCTATAAATTTCATGCTCATTATTTGGAAGAAAATTCGTTACGGCATTAAGCTAGCCAATGTATAAACTAAAATTGCAATTAATTGTGCATTCATTCAACCGGTAGGGTAATTTGAAAACAAGAAATCTATGGTACGACACTAAATTGACAACGACAATATATCAAAACACTCAATTCCGTAATCAGTTTTATAAACATAGTGTCTATACTAATAGTACTAAGCAATTTGGTAATTGTTTAATACTATAACTAGTACTAAATACCTGCTCTTAAGTCCGTTATAGAAACATGTTACATATTTTTTCTGCTTTTTAGGGTTATATGAATGCAAATTTGATATATATAGTATGTTCATCTGTCAGATTTGAGCTATATTCAAACACATAATTTAAAGAATTATCGACGTTAATTTTGAATTGGTTTATATTAGCCGTTATAACTTTTATAAAGAAAAATAACATACTTAAACGTGCAATTTCCTTAGAATTAGTCTCAAGAAACATAAAAACAAAATACATCCGAAAGAATAAGGTTCAAATAGTAAATAAACTGTAGTAAAAAACGCAGTTTATTTAATACAATTTGTAACTACATAAAAATTGTGATATTGATGTTATTTGTGAGTTATTTCGTTTAGAGAATAATCAGTTTTTACAAAATATTCACAATTTAGATCTACATATTACAACGAAACTTCTAGTTTCTTAAACCTAATACTTTATTTGTGCAAGAAGAATTATAATATGTCAAACAAGCCTTAATGATGTGGAACAAAAAAAAACCTTGAGCTTAATATGTTTCTGTATATACGAAATGGATACAAATACAAACCTTACACGCCAATGTAAAATGTCCGCTGGAAAGCTTTGATGTTATCTCCGGAATGTTTCACTCTTGCAAATAAGAATTTAATAGCTGGCTCAAGCTAAAAGAGATTTACTAAATCAGTTTTACACGTCCATTTGTAAATAATACGTAACTTGTTTATTTATCTCATAAATGATATTACTATTTGATCTAATTAGAAATCATTCTTCATCATCTTACACAACTATATTTAGATTACTACAAAGTATAAAACTACTCGTTTATGTCATTGATTCCTTATAGCCTTATGTTCTCTCTACCATCTCCTCACTGATTTACCTACACATTTTTTGCCTCAAAGTTTATATAATTAACTAGCTTTCACCTGCGACTTAGCTCGCTTTAATATTGATTTTGTCAAACAAATCAGATAACGCAATAAAAGTTTCATACAAAATTTATCCCTTTCTTTATTACACTACCAATAAGTTTTTCACCAGAAAAAGTAGCCTATTACCGTCTACGGGTTCCCATTTATCTCTATACTGAAATACATCGCAATGAATTTAGCGGTGTATGCGTGAAAGCGTAATAAATAAATAAACAAACTCACTTACGTATTTATAATATTAGTAGCTGAAAAAAACTGATTATAACTGAAGGTAGACGATCTAGTCATCACAACAATAATGTTTATTATTAATTTTGAATTATTTAAACAACGTTCAAGCTTCTTAATTGAATAAAGCTAGAACAATTTTTAGAGAGGTTAAATTTATTTCTTTATTATTCATAATTGTATATATATATATATATAGATCTTTCAAATACCTTTATATTTTAATAGATTGTTTTATATGAAGCTTCATGAAGTAAATATAAATTAAGGAAAATAGTTTGCCTTTACAATTTTACTACCAATGTCTTATAGAATGGAGAGAAAATTCTTTATGTAAAGATTTACGAAACTGTAAGGCAAACTGTATCAATACGTGTGTTATCTTAGGATTTGGGGAGGGTACAGTAGGATCCCAGCACCGAGATGTCCAGACCATCCATTAGTCATGTTCTTCATAGAAAATGAAAGCATTAAGTAAAGTGTTGATATAAACGCTACATCTTTTATATTGAATCCTATCCTAATGAAGTGGAGGAGCTATTATGGAAATTGGGAATGGTTCCCGTTTCGTTTAGAATACGACAAATTTGATGTTTGTCGTATTTTTCAATCTCGCGATCGTTGGAACGTCTCCTCGGATTGTTGATTTAGGAATTTAAAAGGGGACCGATTTTATTTAATGTAACTGATAGCCTGTGCGGATTATTGCTGATTTGAATATTTACGTATATATTTCGAATATTCCAAGCCCTGTTTAAATTAATGCTTTCTTTATATGTAGTTAACGTTTAGCGTTATGGCCATAATTTTATCTGATCTTAAGTGACGAGACAGCCCAAGTTGGTGGACACACCAAACCTGTGCAGAGACTGGCTCTCAAGTACAATTGCCGGAACACACTTATTGGTATTTGCCGGTAGATTTTCAACTTGAAGGTGGTAGCTAGCGATGCAGGCATTATAAAAAGTCCAACCACCATACTATGCTTTCCTCGTAATGTTTTCCTTCACCGAAAATTCAAGCTCATTTTAGGTGGATTTGAACTAACGTCTCTTGACGCGGCGTCCGTACATACTACGACTAAGCTATCATCGCTTAAATATATCTTCTAAAGTTCTACTATAGGCAAAATTATTATATAGTGCGAGTAAATAAATGTTTCAATGACTTTTGACAGCAGCATAATTTTGATCCTTTTGTAATAAGTGTTCGTTTGGCTAGAAGTAGCTTAAGTCTTAATTTCTTCGATAAATGCATTTCATAATGTTATTACTTGTTTTTTATGTAGTATCTCAGTAGTGTTTTAGTAATTCAGTTTCGTGATTATTAGTTAAGTCTCATTTACCATCTCTACATTGTCATTTTAGCTATTAGTCATTCATCAATAAAACCATATCATATTCAAAGTAATATTATAAATGCGAAAGTGAGTTTGTTTGTTTTTACCGCTTTTTAGCCTAAATCGCTGAATAGATTATGATGAATTGGTGTAAAGATACATGGGAACCTGCAGACGGTGATAGACTACTTTTTCTCCCAAAAACCTTATTAGAAGTGGGGTAAAGAGAGGGGTAAACTTTTGTATGAAACTGTTTTACGTTAAATGATATATTAAACGATATTAGCGCGAGCGAAGCCGCACGTAAAATTTAGTAAATACATAAATATTAGTTCTTAAAAATTAAGATGATATTAAACAACTTACATAAAATGTTATACGAGTGTATTTATATTTATTTGACTAGTTATTTCTCGGTATTTATTACTTGACATCAAAATGCTATCAGACTAAACTCATATAAGCCTTCTTCAAGTCATATGGTCATTCTTAATAGTTTTTTTAAAATAGGTATAACAGTTCGATTTTACATAACAATTAAAAGATTATCAATATGCACAAAATTTTGCATATTAGAATGGTACACACTAAGATACTATATGGAAATTTCTACCTAAGATAATAAACTTCCAAAATCTTGTTTGAATATTCTATTTACGTTCTTTATTGTATGTAAAAAATCAATGTTCTTTTAATACCTTCCCTAATATACCGTAACGCCACAAAAAACCCTGCATCAATCATTTAACAACAAGCAGCAAATGGCAAAAATCAGTTGTAAGGCCAAAATATGTGTAGATGCATGAACTTGTAAATTAATCTCTCATAATTTATAATCAACCATTTCGAAAAGTTTATATGCTGGAGACTAAATAACTTGGATCCGATTTAGAATTGTATGTAAAAAATACAAGTAGATCCGTACTATGAGTACCCTATATTAATTATGAAGGCAACGAAGTGAAATAAAAAAGAGTCATATTACTGTTAAAGTTTGTCGCTTTTATTTGTTCGCAAAAGTTATATTTGACTTAGAAGTTTAGACATTTCGTTAAACTTAAGGCCAGATAAGTTATGTATAAACGAGTATAATAAAGACAACTAGCTATGGAATAACTGACAAATGGAAGACGAAAACTTTGTTAAGACATACGAAGTAAGCCCAAGTCGTAAACAATTTGGTGGAGTGGTACTAAAGAGAACATTATAATTACTGTTATAAGTTTGAATAAAGGTTCATAAACTAAATATTTTAGTATTATGTTGGAACTTTATTTGACCTTCTTTATTTACCATAACTCTTCCTATTGCACATTTCAATAGTATATTAGGAAAAGCAATATCAAACGAAATTTGCATGTTGTTTGCAACGTGTTTGCCTTCAAATAAGTAATGTATACGGTCAGGCAGAAATATACTTTTGCTATGTACTTAAAACATCTTGATCACGACTATTTTATATTAGTACGAATTCTTTAGAATACTCCACTATGAGAAAAAGTGGTAGATAGACAATTTGTAAAAATAAAATAAGATATCGTATTATTATTTTTTGTTAAGGCAGTATTCTGTTTAATAAAGTTACTAAGGCACTTATTAAATAATTCCTTTCATGGAGTTTGGTATCTAAAAGTATTAGTATGCTTTAGAGATTGGCTTCTATTACCGCTCATCTCTGTGCATTCGCCAAAAACGTTTGTAAATTCAATGAGCATTTATTAAAATGAGTACGTTCAAAAAATATACTTGTTGGTTTCTTGCCGGCTATTCTTCGGTTGTTTTCTAAACTGGTTGTAGTTTTAACGTTGATAAGTGCCGTTTTAGAACATAAATTCAATAAAGTATTGTGATTTGAACTAACTTATTTATTGTAGGATGACCTCAAGAACTTATTTGACAAATGATCTCCGAATACTAAACAGTCGTTTTGTATATTCACAGTACTTATTACAGATAACAACTGTCAGCGAAGGCGCTTGAATTTGGGGTGCTAAGAGTAATATTATTATTATTCAATAAAATAGTATGGTATATTTTCTAAATATATAGTTCTATCCTAATGAATTTTGGATAAATTTAAAGTATCAGTCTTGAATATACAACTAAAAATGTTGTCTGATTATCCATGTGTTTTGTATGTTTAGATTTAAATCAAAAGCAACGATGTGTATTTTATTTAATATTATTGGCATGATAAATAAATTCGTTTTCAGTATTGTTCTTGGAAAGGATATCCTCGTATAAATAAAACAAAAAAAAATATTAAGTAAAAAAACATAGAAAATTACATGATATGAATATTGTATATAGTTTATGAATATACTTTGAAACGTCCAGACGTGCACAATAAAATGTTTCACGAGTTGTAAATATAATCTGAGGTAATTAATATTGTATTATTTTATAATAAAATTAATATGTAATTCTCTACATGTTACAGTATTATGCAGTATTATCAAAATTATTGTAAACTAGCTTTTACCCGCGGCTTTGCTCACGTTAATATTAATTTTGTCAAACAATTCTTATTCCGCTACCCGCTATTTTAAATAAATTATTTCAAAGGAGACTGTAAGAACATTTGTGTTACTAGTCATTTATACGCGGACCGCTCCTTATTTTGGTCATAATGGCTTACACTTAAAAGACAGATATATGATGTCGGGGGTTTTCTGTAATACTATTTAAGATAAACATTTCCATAATACATTTTAAACGTGTAACTCTAACAGTTTTTGCAGCGCACGCCAGAATAGCTCACAGAGAGTAGATTCCAATTCACTTGATTCTTATCGTTATATTTTCTATAATTCACACAATATCTTTATAAATATATATCCTATGTATTATTATGATGCATAAGTTATATTATTGTAAAGTTTGATTAACATTCATTCAGTAGTTTTTGCATGCAAGAGTAACAAACATCTATACTTACAGACTTTCGCGTTTATAATATTAGTAAGTGTCTTTTAGCCGAGTACTTACATGTCAATCATTTGTCATATTGTTAAATATACAATGCCGAAGATACTCAATAGCGTTGTCACGTCATACGAATAAATATATCGCAAAATTTCCATCTAAGAGGTTTTTCCAGTTCCAGAAACAGGCTATACATTTTGCAAAGGGAATCAATACATTTGAAAGTCAAATATGGATTCGCGAAGATTTTATTTGAGCTGAATTGGTATTTTCCGCTGAAGTCACAAGTTGTCTCGGTGTAATCCACGTGGATTGCGGATTGCCCGGGTGTCAGTTACCGGTTAGGCGGATAAAAGCTCCACAGGTGGTGTCTTTAATTTTGATCCGATTTCCAAGGAATTACGCTATATGAAATAATATTTTTGCTGTATTAAAAGACTAATAATGACTATTAAACGACAGAAAACTGGATATAAGTTTAAAATTTAAGAATAACTGTTAATTTCTTCACAGCCTTATTTTAATAACTGCTATTTAAATCAATATTATGTAAAAATAACATTGATACTTCGTTGCGGGCACTATCCAATGGTAAGTAAACTTTACACGTTTCAAGTAAAAGAAACGGACTTCCCCTGTAGTATTTTATCTGAAGAGAATAATGGTTTTTGTTGCTTATAAAGGAGCCATACCATGAGTAAGACTCGAAGAGAGTCACTGATGAATACTGTAAGTTATTACAGTCACAAGACAGTCTGTTGGTGTTTATGAGGACATTGTAAACAGTCACAAAACAGTATGTTGGTGTTTATGACGACTTTGTAGTAGAATCTTTTACGGTTGTTGACTATAGACCTGATAGAATTAAGTTACCTCATCAGTAACACTCCTGATATAAAAGCAAATAAAATACTTATGAAACAAATAAAATATTTATAAAAATAATAAACACGGTTCAGTTAATTGCTACTATATTTTTTATGAAGACCTGTAATACCAGAAATTTGGGATTTGATACGCGAGTTTACAGTTTTTAGCTTAAATGACGATACTTTTACGTTTGTTAAATGCTCAGGTATTTTTATTTTTAAAGCATTTTTTTATTTTAGTGAATATTTTTTTGCCATAATACTGTGTAAGTATAATCAGCTCAATTTTCTTGTCCAATCTCTTGCGTAGTATGATCAAGGGAATTTGGCATAGTTTTTTTTAGTTTCCGTCGACTACTTTAGGCCACCCATCCTTCAAATCAACAAAAAAAACAATGGAAAGTGTTGTAATTTAAATTATGAAATTTACATGAAATCCAAATAATGAAATAGTAGTGAATACTAATTTTAGCCATACACCGAAACTGTACTTACAATAACTGGTAAATAATGTAAAAATTGTAATGTTTTGCTAAAAGTAACGATGCGAAAATCTCAATATCTTTAAAAATAATTGTTTATTTAATCAAAAAGCATTTTTAGAATAATTGATATATAATACATATAGACATCGATAAGTTTAAATAATACATAATCAAGGAAAATTAATAAAGCCATAAAATATCTTTTATCTTAAGACTTTAGAGCCTGTTTTCTGTTTTAGTAACCTAAATATCTTTACAATTGTAGAAAATGGTTGAAAGTCTGCCAAAACCTCCCAATGTACTTCCCCATTGGAATTTCAATCGATTCTCTCGTAGCGTCGATAGAATCACATATTTGTAAATATTAAATTCGATTATTACTGCCGAATATGAACATTTATTACAAAAGTATGTTACAATTGTTTACATAATAATACAAGTAGTTTATTACAATTGAGGTTAATCTTATTATCTGTAAAGATTTTCTTTTTACAGATATGGTTATGGTTGGCGTTAGGGCCATAATCTCACCTGATCTTAAGTGACGTACAACTGACGTTGGTAGACACGCTAAACCTTTGGAAGAACTGGCTCTCAAGTACAGCTGCCGGAACACACCTATTGGTATTTGGCGGCAGGTTTTTAACATGAGGTTGGTTGCTAGCCAGGAAGACATTAGAAAAAGCCCTACCTCCATGTTATGGTCCCCTCACGATATTCTCCTTCACCGAAAGCTCAAACTCATTGTAGGTGGTTGGATTCGAGTCGACGTCCCTTGAAGCGAAGTGGTACATATTACTACTGAATGGTACACTTAGTAATAAATTTTGTGTTACACCTCTAATCCTCGAGAAACATTTATAACAAGAAGAAACTAGAGGATCTCAAACAATTTCATTATGACATATAACTATACAAACTTATAAATCAATTCCGTTGTACGTGATACCGACCTGAAAAAAACTTACGGTTGACGTATTTTATTTATAGACTGTAAAGTTTCAACTATACCTGTATAGATATAAAGTGCAAAACACCTTAACACACTCTCTCAAAGGTCATTTATGGTACGACTTCGCCAAAGCTCTTATGATAAGACGTAAAATAGTGTCCGCGGCTCTAATTTAAGTGATTTTGACAGGAAATATGGCCCAAGGGGACGATTTACTAATCCATTTTTATCACAAATTCTTTATGACGCATAGAAGGCAGTTTCCTTTTATGTCGTTTTTATCTAAGCGCAGTGATTGTGCTGTTGGGATATTGGGAGCCATTTACTTTCACATTATACGTCCGGAGGTTGTGTTAAAATGTCTAAAGTTTTCCAAGTTCTTTGGCGGAATATTTTTTCTTTGTTTTATCGAAGAATCAGTAAACTGGAAGTATAAGGCTGCAACCACAAAATTGGTTGATTTTATGGAACTTTTAGAATAAAAATAAGTTTGCAAAGAACAAGTACTTGGTCAGTACGCATAATAATGAACGCCCCGAGTTAACTTTGTTGGACATTGTGCAAATACTCTTATACCAGAGATAACAAACGAACTTCTTAGGTATCCATGGATTCATCGTTATGGTGCTAAGTCCATCGTGTGACAGAGAGGGAAACTGCAAGCAGTTCTCGAGACTTGTGACAAGGATGTAGGTTCAAAAATGTGGAACGCTTCACGTTATTGCATACCATCCTTGCGCAGGGGCTATAATAATCTTCTTCGTACCGATCCAATTTTAGTATATATACTGCCGAAGCAAGTATATATACAGCTGGAGAGATTTATGGTATATAGAAAACAAAGTTACATAACTCGTACAGTAACACTTTTTCATTATATCCGTGACAGACGCACACAGTTAATCGCAATACAGGATAAAAAAGAAATTCCTTTTTCGCGGAGAGAAAACGTCTTGCGCCCGAAGCGGGCAGATAAAAGAAATTTATTGGTGAGATTAAACCAACGGCGAACGATTGTTTGGGACGGTGTCAATCTGGCGCAGAGAAAATGCTCGGGGAATCGTATTTCGGTGTCGCGGTTTCTATTTAGGTTCGTTTTGGTGTTACAAGAAAACTGTTTTATTTATATTTCCTAAAACTGTATTGAAATTTATAACGGTCATAAATTCTTGTAAATTATCTATAAGTTTTTCAACTTTAAAGGCAACGTTAGTTCATTAGTTGCTATCAACTAATTGGCTAGCAATTTAAGTTTTAGCTGAAATAATAATTTGTATATATATATAAAAGCCTCTGCAAAGAAGTTTAGTACAATTTTACTTAATATTCTAATACACAATAATAAAAATATACCTAGCTAAATTTAGTGTCATTAGAATTATGTTAGGGCATATTTCCTTGATAACTGTTGCCCTACAGTTTTAGACAAGGAAATGTTGTCCTTATTATATTAATTTACAAAGTTATATTATTTTCCTTATGTCATGTATATTAATAGCATTTTGCTCGATAAAATTTGATTACAGTGCAAAAGTGAATTAATTGTATATTATAATTTGGAGCCTGATTTATTAGTTGCCACAAAAATCTCTGGATTGAATTTGAAAAGATTATCATCTTGCTAAAGCGTTGTATTAACTCTGAATCTATGTAAAATGTTCTAGCGTATTACTTAACATTTACATGATTAGGAATAAACAGCTTGCAACGAAATAAGTGTAGAAAGAACTGTTTACGTAGAAAATCGGACTGGAAGCCATTCGTAAAGAATATTCTTTCATTTATATAATATTTGGTAAAACTACGTGCAAATGTAAAAGCTCATAAAGCATTTACATCTCATGTAATTAAATTAATTTATCGATTTTTTTTTTGGTTTATATTTCTGTCACATATTCCACTTTAATCAAACAACACTTATATAGATATCTTCGAAAATTTTGTACCAAATTTTTTCAGTTAAGATGTTCACATCTTTTATAGAATGTTATTTGAAAAGCTGAATTCTAAGCTTCAAAATCGTCGCCATTTTAACTCACATCCGCTTCCTATTAACGTTATGTTTATCAGGAGTATTACGCGAAAACTGGCTACATAATTTTGAAACGCATTCCTGAACGATTGTCAGTTATTGTCAACGATCACTTCTCAATTACTCTTGATTTTGTAACAGCTAACCATTATACGCATATGCAAAGAATCTTCCTATTTCTTTAACCCCTACATCTAAAAGGATATACGCACACGCCTTCAATCTTAAAAAGGAGTGTTATAAAACATTATATAACTAAAACAGTTGTATATTCGAAACAAAAAATTATATATTTGAAACAGTTAGTATATTTGATATAAATATATCAAATATTAATGTTTTGGAATAAAGTCGAACCAAAAATAACTTAAAAGTAAACAAATAATTACCTAAATTAAAGTTAACCTACAATAGCTCAAATTTGGTGATAGGGCTTTTACTAATGTCCACCTGGCTAGATAACACCATCAAGTTGAAAATTGAAAATCTGCCACTAAATACCTAAGGATGTGTGTTCCAGCAGTTGCACTTGAGAGCCAGTCCATCCGCTAGGCTTAGCGTGTCTACCGTCTTGCGCCACATCGTCATTTTACATAAGGATAGATTGTGACCATAACGCTAAACCTTAATTATAAAAAAAAAGACATATCATGCATACAACATAGTACCAATCGAAGCTTTGCTGCCGTTCAAAAATCAAATTAAAAACGAAATGTAAGGCTGTTCCGAAAATTACCTTCTAGAACCTGATCGAGTATTTTTATCTCGAAACTCATACATACATTAAGGTGACTCTGACGTCAGATCCACCGCAGGGTTGAAGCAGCATTTTTGTCGAGTCACCGTATCGCGTGCCGTGAATGCAGATCAAAGACTTCGGAAACATGTTCATATTTGGGGGCTTGTATTTTAAGCCAATCTATACCTGAACTAAATTTATAATTTTTTAAAGTAATAATTAGAATATACTTTGATATTGATATAGATACCAAAAATATGATGATCTCATATAAAAAAATCTGGACGTACACTCAATTTTTTTTTATTAAACAGGGGGTTTTTCAAGTTTGCAAAATACAGTTTTTTTTTTTACATGTGTTAAAAGATTAACAGCAGTACAAACACGTAACAGTACAAGTGTTAAGAGATAAAATATCTAAAGTGTTTTTTTTTAATACATCTGGTCATATGTATATCTATACCTTAATATATAAAAACCCCTAAGCTACTGAACCGATTTTAATCAAATTTTTCACACCGTGTGTCTTTTGTTTCAACTTGAGACATAGGATACTTTTTATCAGGTCAAATGATCATAACGCGATAGATGTTGCAGTAGTCGATGTGATTGACTACTAGAAAAGACAGAACAAGGTCTGCCAAGTCAGCTAGTATATATGTATATATATATGAAGTAATAACCGAAATGTATGTACGCGTATAACTTCCGAACGACTGTACAAATTGGATAATCCTTTTGTATTGTGTTCGTTATTGCCTGGACAAGGTTTGTACTAAAAAAAACGAACAGTTTATAATAAATCTCATAATATGAAAGTAATGAAGCGCTGACTGCATAGTTTAAAGCGATGATAGCTTAGTAGTAGACTGACTAATAAAAACATTTCTTTTTCTTCCAAACAGGCTAAAAGATCCTTTTTCTATTTCCCATAAGACTAATATGTTTTTTTTTTCTTTGCAACTTCTGATATTTATTGCTAGCCCGTCGTGGTTCATAAAAAAATTCTACGTATTTTTGTAGAGAATCGAATGCGCTACAAAAAAGGCTTTGAATGATTTTTTTCGAAACCTAACAGATTAAAAGATGGTATTTGAAGGACTCTCTTCGTTTTAATTAAATATTTTTTTATGATATGGATATACTCACATAGCCTCTTGTACCAAAAGAAGTTAACGTCAACCAAGTTTTCAATTGGATTATCACCAATAACACGACTTTATTAATATATAATTAAAGAATAACTCTTTTCATAAAATACTAAGATAAAAACACAAAATTATTAAGTAACTATCAGTATTTAATTAAACTAAAATTCCAAAAAAAAACTCCACTGTAAAACACCAATATCAATTTCCACAAGGATCAACAAATTAAATTACTTTATCCACAACTACAACGAGTAGAAAAATCGTTGTACTACCGATAATGTCTAAAAGTTTTATTTTTATCGATCATTTAATAACGACGAGACGATTGATCCTCTAAATTAAAATACATGAAAGTCTTGAAGTTAGTCATAAGTCAAAACACGCAAAAAACACGTCACGATTCATTATTGGAAGCGATGATAGCTCAGTGGTAGTGTGTACGACTTCGCGTCAAGGGACGTGAGTTCGAATCCAACCACCTACAATTAGCTTGAGCTTTCGGTGAATTAAAACAACGTGAGGAAACCATAGCATGGTGGTAAGGCTTTTTCTGATGCCAGCCTGATCAGCAACCACCCTCAAGATGAAAGTCTGCCGCCAAATACCAATAGGTGTGTTTCGGCAGTTGCACTTGAGAGCCAGTTCCTCCAAAGGTTTATCGTGTCTTTCAACTTGGGCCATATCGTGACTTAAGATTAGGCGAGATTATGGCCATATCGCTAAGCCTTAACTATATAAAAAAATAGTTAAAATTAAGGCGCGCTATTCCAATTTCAAGTATACTATAATTTTGAAAATTGAAATTAATAATGACCAATTTTAAAAAATTAACAAAAACTATTAGAAAATAAAAAAAATTAATGCACTACTTAACGTGATATTTAATTTCCTGCCAATAAAATAAAAAAATAAAAATAACACAATTAAAAAAAATCTATAATTATTTTTTCAAACTCTTCGATTTCCTTGAATCACTGCACAAAATTATTGATATACATTTTCTAGAAGACTAAATTAATAAACACAAAGTTTTTGGTAAGTATTCCTACTAAAGTTATTAAATTGACTGTAATGCATTAAACACAGTCAAATTTGCGAAAAATTGAACTTTGATTCCGAATAACTTGTAATCTTTTAGGTTTTAGAAAAATCATAAGATACCTTTTTGTAGCGCTTTCAATTTTCTACAATAATACGTGAAAGAATTTTTTTATGACCCACGATGGGCTATCAATAAAATGAGAAAAGTGCAATGCGGACAATCTTAATATTAATATAAAGAACCCATTTTATCACAGTAATTTTTTTACACGCAATAGGAACTTTTGAGCCTATTTAGCAGATTTTTTTTTTACCATACTCAGTAGGTAGTGTGTACGGAGGCCGCGTCAAGGGACATGGGACCCTGTATTCAAATTTCATATAATGAAACGACATTTAATTTATCGGACTTATAAACAAGTATCATTAAATAACCAAAAGAAATGAAAAACGGAAACGATATTAAATGTAGCCAGTTCAATTTATCTTAATTAATTGAAGTTGGTATTTTAATTAGGATTGATTATAGCTAATCTAAATGTAAAATAATATAATTGTAAATCAGTCAAATCGTTTTTGAGCGTCAGAAATAATAAAGAACATCGATTTAAGGTGATATGAAGTTCACCGGGTCAGCTAGTTATCGTATAAATGCATGGCTGGCTAGAATCAGTTAAAGAGCAAAAAATTGCTTGATCTTGACGTGTCAAAAGTGGAGCACTACCTCACCTGCTTCGCAGTATGAGTCGCGCAGTAATGAATACAAATAAATAATTATGTAAATAAACTCATAATACATAATGAAAGAGTTTAGTAACCAATTCTTCTAAAAATATCTTATAAAACTGACGTACGTATATATAAAAATCATATATAAAAGTCCTTTACTATGAACACAGTGCTACAGGAGCGTAGTTTGATAACATTTCCGTTCGCCAAATTACAGGTCACGTGGTTTGAATGACAGACAAACCCTTACAAAATGTTAATGTAACATTTTCCACGAATATTATACATATCGTATAAAATACGCAGATTCATTTTCCGATAACTGTTATTCAAATTATTTACGGTTGCACCCGGCATTACTTGCAATGGAACGGAAATGGAAACGCTATATTTCACAAGAAACTTTCTCGGGTGGATGCAATACAACTTGCCAAAGTAGCTTAGTTTATTTTATTACTAAAAACCATTTTTAGTTATAAAAAAAATCATTTGTATAGAAAGTACGACGCACTTCTAACTTTAACATTAGTGATCACAAAGAAAGAACTTATTTTTGTCGATTAACGACAGGTGATGGTTTTATATTGGTCATACACAAATATGTTGTATATTTGGTCCAAAGATAACATTTTAACAAATTTTTTTTTCATCATTACAATATTTCAAATATATTTTGATTCTTATTTTTTCCTATTCCTATAAATATTTTATTTCCTAAATTGTAATATGGTTTAGTTGCACTTTCTTACTATTTTTCATTTTATCATAGTTATTATTCATATAATATTGAAACACAAGAAAGTGCAAACAAGTACCTTTCTTATAAGCCTGAAAGACGGAAGTCGCACGGAGAAAATAATAGTAAATTTTTCTTGAAATAATTAAAGTTGTGGAAGAGTTTGCGTTTCTTAACAAGTAGTGCAATGTTCGTTAACACCAGATCTATTTTTTTAACCCTCACTTAAGTTAAAGTTGAAAACAGTGGCGAACTTTTGTCTTTTCTGTATCTTTTTAACAGTTTCTTAAATATAATATTACTATTGAACCCCGTAAGCAAACGTTGTCCTACCACATATCAATCTATATTAATATAATAAAAAGGAAAGATTTATATATTTGTTTGCAACGAATAAACGCAAGAACTACTGGACTAATAAAAAAAAATTATTACACCATTAGAATGCTACATTAACCCTGAGTAAAATAGGCTATATAATTATTTTAAAATGAAAATGATTAAATAAAATTTTAATTCCACGCGCAGCCACAGCTAATAAATTATAAATAAGATAAAAATATAAAATTAAAAAGGGCATCTAAAGTAAAGGATTATATGTTTAAAAAATGTGCCGTCGCAGGATGTCTGGCAGATGTGAGATATCGATTTCATTTTGGTCATGAACTCAAAGCGATGACTTATGAAAGGGAACAAATATGGCACGATTAAATTTTTAAAGCACTGAGATGTTTTTAAAGATGAAGTTGATTGTTTAAGCCCTGCCGGTGGCGTGGTATTCATGGCATAGCGCCACGTTGCCCACTAACAATATTAACTTGCTAGCTAGAATGTTACCAATCCATGCAGAAGATGTCTTGATTACCATAATTACATTGCTTTATCTTGTCATAGTAACTTTCTTAATTTTTTTTTCGTTTACTAGTTTTTTGTAAGCACCAACGTATAACTATCTATGGGCATTACAGCCCTGAGAATCATTTTACTCTTGGATATCAACGTAGATTTCGAATCACGCTTTGCATACCATCAACCATTGTATTGTCTATTTGTTGTGATACAAAGATAATAACAGCATATCATTACGATTAAAAAGTTAATAAATTCAAAAGAAAACAAAATACGCAATTCATCTCACACCCAAACACCACTGTAAATAAATTGACTGAAAAACAACGGCGCAAAATGAAGCTTTTAACAGAGATCACTTTTTTTCAGGTTATTTCTTTACAAAAAGGTTCTTTTCATTCATTACGAATTGTGATTCATCATAATTTTTTCCCTTAATTGTATACTAGCTTCTGCCCGCAACTTCGGTCGCGTAAAAAGTTAAAATAACATTAAAGTTGAATTATTATCCCAATGTTGGGTACCGCTAAGGCATGTTAATTAATATCAAGCATTGGACACACGTGAGCATGTCACATATTTAATAATTGTTAGCGTAAAAACGGCATGACGTATGGGATGACATTCTAGACACTAATTTGATAATATATCACTAAAACTAAATCTCGTAATCTGATCATGTTAAAATTTAATTATAAAAAAATATAGACTAAAGTAAAGGATATAAGATTTTTTATTTGAAAAATTAACCATGTGAGAAGCAATGCTTTTCCAAGTGTATCTGTGCTTTGTTTATAATTATGACAAAATTAAACTGCAAAGAGAACTGCAGCTTATTGAATTGAAATGGAAGATCCGTGGTAATTATAGGCATTCGAGGGATCGTTACATTTTCACCCTAACTTGCCCCTGTCAAAATAGTTGCACCAATAATATTTTGCCCGAGTTGTGTGACACCAAGCCTTGTTCCGCTGCATTATCGCGGTGCATCTAAATTAAGCATGAGCATAACTGGGATGCTTAATTGCAATATCAGTTTATGAGATGGAACACCTGACAGCTCTAGGAAATTCAAGAACTGTTGTCTACTAATAAATACTCGGTCATTTCACCAGGTATCTCTTTTATAATGTGATTATTAATTAGGATAACGTGTCATTTTTTGGAGCCAAATTCGGTTTGATCAGGCGTTTCAGCATATTTCAAAGTAACTTGTCGTTCGGCCTGTTCATTCAAACGGATTTGAGCATTTGTATTTGAGTGAGTATTTCAGTTGCTCTCAAAGCAGCTTGATTATTAGCCTGTTCATTCAAACGTCGTTGGCATTCAGCCGGTAATTCAGCGTCTATTCAAGCAGCTTGACGCCTTTCTTGTTTCTGGTCTTCTTGATTCTGATTTTTGATACTCTTCAGCAATTCTTTTTGCGCATGTTGTTAGTATATATTATAATCGAATAAAAAATATGAATATTCTCGTGAATCATTTTTCGGAAATTGAATTTTTTCCATGACCAAAAGTAGCCTATGTTACTCTCCGTCTTTGCAATTACCTGTATGTCAAAAATTAAGTCGATTTGTTGCTTATTTAAGGCGTGAAGGAAGGAGAAACAAGCAAACACACTTTCTCATCTATAATAGTAGTATTGATTTTATTAGCGTACCTTGATGACGTATTATTATTATATCCGTTTTTTATAATTTGTTTAACAGTTCCGTATCACTATATGATCACCATAGACTTTAACGATTCTGTTACAAAAGAGCAATAAGACAACAGATGTTCTATATATTGCCAAAAGTTTACCACAAACTACGGACATTTATATAAGGGAATTACAATTGTGTTACAAAACTTGAAGATTGTATTTTTTTATATAATTAAGGTTTAGTGTTATGGATACAATCCCATCTGATGTTAAATAACGATGTGGCTCAAGATAGCAGACACGCTAACCCTAATAGAGGGACTGTCTATCAAATGCAACAGCCGGAACACACCAATAGGTATTTAGCGGTAGATTTTAATTTTGATGATGGTAGCTAGCCAGGCGGACTTTAGAAAAAGCCCTACCAATATTTTGAAGAGTTCCATTCTATAGCTCCCATGAAAACCAAACTGTTTAAACCATTTCGCAAACTCCGACGCACGCGACATAATAGTTGTTTACAACATAGGTATCGTTATGATTCGACTAGGTTTAGAAAAGACAGACAATGTTGAAAGATGTGTATTTGAATTTTAATGTACCACTCAATGTTCAACAACATAAGCCGCTATCACGAATCATCATCGGATTCAACTTTCGGGTTTCTGTATCTAGTAATTTTTAGACATCCTCTGCAAGTTATCGACGCTACATTTGGTGTGAAGACGTTCTCACACTCTAGTTCATAAGATGTGATTTCTTTCCAAGAACACATCCGCTTCATCGTTTTTATAACAAACTCGCCCATTTCACTTTGTTTACTTAGTGAATGCTCCCCTAATAATTGAAATTCAGTAATATAAATTATTTTGTTATTAGTTTCGAAATTAAATGTCAATTCAAATTATCAAAACATACTCTCTTCTATCAAATTATATATTATTCGATTTTGATAGTGAGATAACTCATATGGCAGATATAGCAAATGAATTAACTTTTGTTACAATGCTTTCTTATGATTACGCAAATATTATTCTCGAAATGAAACTAATTTAAACGTATTTTATCGCGGTTATTTATTAATTTTGATGCCGACGTTTCGAAAGCTTTTCAGCCTTCGTGGTCACGGGGCGGACTGAGGTGTAAGTAGACATAACCGCGATTAAATACGTTTAAATTAGTTTTATTTCGATAACTTTTATTAGTTGCAAAATCAGCAACATAAAACAAAAACTATCATATTCACTTTTTTCTAAATAATACTGCTTTCATTAATAGATTGACAGTAATACGGTTTCATTTACAGTTTAGGGTTTTATCGTTATGACTACAATCTCACCTGATGTTGAGTGACAATTTAGCCCAAGCTGCTTAACACGTCAAATCTGTAGAGGGACTGAATCTCGAGTGCAACTGCTGGAACACGCATATAGATCTTTGGCGGCAAATTTTTAAGTTGAAGCTGTGGTATCTAACCAAAAGTGCATTACAAAAAGCCCTACAATCATGCTATGGTGTCATCACGATGTTGTCCGTCTAGGAAAGCTCAAGCTTATTGCAACGATTCAAACTCACGTCCTTTGATGCGACGTCTGTACACGCTATCACTGAGCTATCATCGCTTTGTAAACCATTTTTTTTACTTTAATAAGTGCCTTGATCTTTGCCATACGTTTTATTTCATTAGTACTAGACCTTAAGTCAGTTGTAGCGTTGCTTAAAGATCTTTTTAATTTACAGTACTAATGAATTTGGCTAATATTGAAATTATTTTATAATTAAAGGCACTGTTAACTTTATCCATTATAAATTGTCCTTTATCGTGATACGCATTAACAATAGAGATTAGACGCAGCGCTTTAATTTTGGTTTTTGTCTATTTGATATCGTCCGATTCACGAAATACCTACGTCTTAGAATTTTCAAGCTAAATAACACTGTATTTAGTTTATGATGTAAGTAGCGTGTCATTGACCTAGAGCGGTAGAGATTCTTAAGACACTAATACACTAGTAATACCGTTGGTATTACACGCATTTGTGGGCTATTATTACAGTGTATTATCAGACACTCTGTATCTTGCCTGCCACCCCGGTAGTATAAACATTCATAAATCTTTTCATACGTCAGCACCAGCTCCTTACATATTTTAACGTATCCCTTGATCTTGTTATGTTGTATTCTTTAAATTAGAATAATATAGACTACCGAAAATATCACCAAAACTAGTGGGGGATAAAAAGAAGTAGCCTCGCACCGCTTCCTATTTCGAAAGCGTAAATAACGTTTGGAGCAATAAAATGCTGATTAGCCATCGTGATGAGCCGAGATAAGATACAATCGATGTTATCTATCGTTGTGTGAAATAGTGTTAATTAAGATTTTGTACCAGATTTGATGTTAATAGATATTTTAATAGATAACGTTACTTTTGTACCTAATAAAGATTCACTGAGTAGCCTCATGCATCTCATTTCAAGTTATCTATTTTGATAGGATTCCAGTTTGTAACATAAACATAATATAAAATCTTAAATTGTTTGTAGTGGCTTATTTATGTTCTGATAAGATAACATTTTAAAAGTATTGTAAAGAATTGATACGATTGACGTGTTGATTACAAGCCTATGATATACAAGTATATTAACCCGCATCAGTTAAATGACCAATTTAAATGCTCCGTTCTATTTTTAATAGAACTTGGGAAACTTCTACTGACTTATGCCAATTTCTCATACCTTATTCCTACGTATGGACTAGAATGTAGATAATCTGAGGAGGTGTTGAATAAAATGTTGGTTAAGTAAAGAATATACTTGCTTGAATATTTATTCAGCGGACGCTATGAATTTCTTTAAAAAAATGTTAAATTGTTTAAAGGGTTTTCCTTATAGTTTTATTTTATTTTACTTTTATTTAATTAGAACAAGTGAAAAAACTAAAGCTAATGAAAACACATAAATTTATCATACTAAAATTATAAATGCGAAACTAAGTTTATTTGTTTGTTACGCTTTCACACCTAAACGGCTAAATCGACAGTAATTAATTTTGGTACAGAAATAAATGGGACCTAGGAGACGAAGATAGGCTACTTTTTTTCGCGAAATCTTTATTGGAACTGGTGTAAATAGAAAGATAAACTTTGTATGAAACTTTTTATGCATCATCCGATTTGTTTGATAAAATTGATATTAACGCGAGCGAAGCCGTACTTAAAATCAAGTACAATGTAAATAAAATGAAGGTATATTGACTTATAAAAGCCACCATAACATCCACTATAAAGTAGCCAGTTTAAATATTAAATTAGCTTAAAAATAATGTGATAAAATCGTAATTAAATATTATACCAGGAAATGTAGCACGGTTTCAATTCTCCATAAACAAACAAACAATAAATTAAGTTTGGAAAATCCAAAATTACACTCCTTATAATCTGTTTTTTTTTTTTGTTTATTTAATATCAATGAAACCACATCGAATCAGACCGTGAAAAGTAACAAAGTTCTATTCCTAATAATATAGGGAGGGAAAAAAACTCGATTAGTAAAGTATTTCGGTCGTTATCGTGATAACATACAGGATCCGCACATACAGACACATGGACGTCCAACATAGAACTTATTTAAACATTTTTTTACCTAGTATAAATAACAAAAATGGCATCAAAAATATCATAGGTGTTAAAAATAGTGTTTTTACTTAATATGTGTATGTATATATTATTTTACAAGTGCAATACATGATAAATAGAGATATTTTAAGTTTGAAAATCAGTTGTTTTGCGTGAAGTGAGAGTAGTACCTATCTTCGCTCTACGCTTAGCTTATGTGGCGTGCTATCATCTATTGATAACAGTAAATATAGATCATCACAACACAAACAAGTTATAAATTTAATGAATTCTTAAGAACCAAAACCCATGTCCCTCAACAACAGTAAAGCTTTTTTCTTGAAGGTATATAGCGAGTTACCAAAGATTTATATCTATGGTCCTAATGTATTTTACTAATTACTTAGTCTGGATACAGGCGCTTTTAATCCGCTATTGGTGTTTATGGTTGGCCTTTTAAGTAAGTTAATAAGGTACTTTGGGTATGTATATGGTATATAAAAGGGATAATTGTAAGAACTATGGACACTTAATTATAACATGCAATGTTTTATATAAGAAAAAAAGTGAATCAATTGTCTTCGAGTAGTTAAGGAATCAATTTTGAAGATCTAATTGCCTTTAGAACCTATCAGCATTATTAAAGATACAAAAAAAATAGTTTGTTTTTCTAGTAAATGAATCGTATTGTGTTTTAAATACACAAAATAATTTTTTGTAGTATTGTTCTTTTAATTATGATAATTTTCTCAACAAAATACTATAAAACTATGACTTGTTTTGCCTGTACAAAATACTTCATTTCTCTAAACTGAAGTAACATGCCACTGCATAATCCATTGCATGCAACGTATCTGTCTTGGACAAATGTAATGAATTTTAGAGGCCCTTTACATGCAAACGACACGTCTCAGCGAATTGTTTTGTTCTAGTAGATATGAATAGCTTGAGAATTTGAGATGCGTTTAGAGTTAACAATACCAAAATATAAAGTGAAAATTATATTACTGCACTGAATATAAACTGAAATGTATTGTAGTTAAGTATAAATGTTTTGAATTTTCGTAAAAATATTGTGTTTTTAACATGATTTCATTAAATTTTATGTAATGCTGGTTTGTCATCGAGCTCAAATGAAGTGCTCAATAATTAATAAATAAATAAAAATTAAAAAAAAACTTTTTTTTTCCTACAAATTACCTACTTTACATTGTTTTTGAGTTATAATACACATAATTTATTGTTTTCATTTCTGTTTTACTTATTAACTAATCACTATTTGTTATAACATAATAATATAATAATGTAGCCTGACATAATTTAGTTTGATATAACAATATCTGTAGGAACCCCATATTGGGTGAAGGCCTCTTTCAAAGATACCCATTTGTCTCTGTCCTGTGCCGCCTGTTTCTAGTTTGACCCGGCTGTCCTCACAATCCCTTCATCCCAACGTTTCAGCGGTCTTTCTCTACTCCTTTTACCTGGAGAACCTTTCCAAAATGTTACTTTTATGGTCCATCTCTGATCCTTAAGCCTCGCGACGTGCCCCGCCCATTTCAATTTGAGTTTTTGTGCATAATTTAATGCATTTGTTGCCTCGGTTATTGATCTTATTTTTGTATGTCATATTTTTTATAATTTCTTTATATTAAGCATGCTATGCTCTAGTCCTCGTTGGCAGGTTGTAATTTTATTTTTCAGTTTTGAAGTGAACTTCCACCTCTGGCACCCGTACGTCAATTATGGTAAGAGACTGGATTTCAGAGCACCAACCTTCGCGTTGAAGTCGCCCATTAATATAATGTTTTTTTTTTATATAATAAATTTATTATTTACATCGTCTTGTCTATGATCTTGTAAAATTCTTCAATTTCTTCCTTACTTGCTGCGTCGGTCGGTGCAATACTTGTATAATGGATATCATACAATGGAATTTAATTTACGTATATATTTAATGATACATCGCAATGTATGAATGCGCAAGTTGAAAGGTTGATCAGGATTGATTATAGCTAATCAAATGTAAAAAATAAATACAGATCGGTTTTTGAGTTTTAGTGGCAATAAAAAACATCGATTAAAGATGATATGAAGTGCACCGGGTTAGCTAGTATTTTATAAAACTGTTTGACAATTGACATAGAAATAGAAGTAATACAAAACCTTCGAGTTTTCTTTATGAATAAATATAATATGGAATGGATGAATAATAATATATAGTAATAAATGATATGAATAATAAATAATAATCATAATATAATTAATTGCATTTTTGTATTAAACAAATTAGTATAGGCCAATCATTACAAGTGCTTTGATCTTCACAAGTGCTTTCTTAGAACCGAAATTGAATAAAGCAATTTTGATTAAATTTTGTTAGATCTTTAGATCATTTTGTTAATTTTAATAGTTCCTTAAACAGTTTTATATAATTCTTTCCATTTTCTTTCGCTATCACAGTCATAACAATTCACAAACAATAATCGTATCTATTATTGAAACTACCATAATAATTCTTAGGCCGAGATTTGTAGCATAATATAGGGATATCGTATGATAATGTGTCTTTGAGACGACACTATCATATCGAGCATCGATCATGGAATGATTATATATACTACGAACCCCCAAGTCGATGGCACATTATAGATTAGATAAAATTTATAGACCTTTTTGTCATTTTACAGTATACCTCCTGGAAACCTTTTTTTCTGCTCCTCGACATCTATATTAATATACTAGCTTTTACCCGTGGCTTTCCACACTAATGCATTTCCCAGGAGAGAGAGGATGCCTAAAAGTATTTCCCTAGGTAAAAAAGGAGCTATCGATCAAAATCTCCACGCCATCTCAACGAGGTATGATGTGGAGGTCAAAAATCACCCAAATTGCCTCACGTAATTAATGGATGTCTACTAAGTGATCGCTGTGCCTCAAAATATTATCGCGATCAAAGGCTTAGTCGGCCTTTACGAATCACAGAAGGCCACACAAAGCCTACTCCTGAAGATACATTAACCAATATAAATTTAATTGCCGCAATTAACATCACAACTTCCGTGAGTTCTGTGCATTTAATGATATCTCAAAAAGATAATCTCCGAACCAGGATCAATCAAATACGATCTATGTCGGGTAAAATCATACATAAATCATTAGGAATCGACGGTTACAGTCAGACTATAATTATAGGATTTTTGTTAAACAACCGACAATGTAATATTTGTTGATAATTTATGATAAATTTATTTAGTAATTTGCTCCAAGATTGTCATACGTAGAATTGAAAAATATAAAATGCAGTCACTACAGTAGTTAAGGATTATGTTGTAGTCACCATATCACATATATAAATAGCAGATTTTCATAAGCGAGACGATATCGCAGATACCGTCTAGAGTATTACGAATGCGAAAGTATTTTTAACAATCAATATTTGTGATTCAATTATGATAAAATAATATATTACGATAATGAAATTTAGCAGAAATGTCTACTGATTAATATTTATTTGATTTTGGTCGATTTTATCGATCACCAGCTTTTTGGCAGATCTGAGCATCAAGGTCGTCGTCGACAGTGCATGCTCTGATCCTAAATTTGTCAATGCTGGTGTTCCACAAGGCTGGTCTCCAAATCTGTTCCTTCTGCATATCAATGACATGCTGCAAATCAGCAACATTCATTGCTATGCTATGCTATTGCTATGCTGCATTGCTATGCGGACGATACAATACACTGTTGGTGTATTGTAAACTGGCCGTGCTAATATTTCTCGAGAATACGTTGACGAGAGCCGGAACAAACTTGTGTCGGAAGTTGGGTGTTTATTAATCAAAGTCTCCGACTGGGGTCCACTAAACTTAGTCTAATTCAATCCCAAAAAGACACAAGTTTGCGCGTTAACCGTTAAAAAGTCACCATTTGTCGTAACTGCTCATTTTGAGAATATTCCCCTTTCTGACAAAGTCAGTATCGGAATACTTGGCGTCGATGTTTCGAGCAACGTCCAGTTTCGCGGTCAATTGTAAGGTAAGGCCAAATTGACCTCAAAGAAGCTTGGTGTGCTCAGTTAGGCGAGACGGTACTTCACGTCGGCTCAATGCCTGAACTTGTATAAGGCGCAAATTCGACCCCATATGGAGCACTGTTCTCATCTCTGGGCGGGAACCCCCCAGTACCAGCTTCTTTCATCTTCTACCGCATTTACCATGGGAAGTGTTCTGAGGAATTGTTTGTTGCCTCGTCCGTTCCCAAAATATAAAATTTTACCCACACCATCTCGATGTACAGCGTTCCACAACCGCGCATTTTGTATGTTATATAGCTGTCGCCGACGGTCTTTCCGAACCGTTACGACTTGGGAACCTTCAAGAAGAGAGCATATTCCGTCCTTAAAAGCCGGCAGTGCATTTGCAAGCCCTCCGGTGGTACAGATGTTCATGGGCGGCGGTGACCACTTTACATCAGTTGAGCCACCTGCCCATTTACTCCCTTATTTCATAAAAAAAATATACGATCTTAATTTAAGACATACCACGTTTATTTTAATACTGTATGGGTGCGTATGCTGATATTAATGTATTGACTGCTTTGTGAACCAAATAATAAATAAAATAATAATAATAATAGGGATATAGCAAAATGGACTTAGTTTCATATTTTTTGGTGTTTATCCTATGCTATGCTGTATGAAATAAACTTTCTATTTGTGGTAGATTATGAACTTAAAATACATGTTTCCAGTTACTATTTACTTCATTTGTGTACAACATTCGAAGTAACTCACCGATGTCACAGGTATAACGTTACATTGAGTTTAATAAAAAAAATGTAGTTAAGGTTTAACGTTATGGCCATAATCTCACCTGATCTTAAATGATGATACAGCCCAAGATGTTAGACACGCTAAACCTGTGGAGGAACTGGCTCTCAAGTGCAACTGCCTGAATACATCTATTGGTATTTGGCGGCAGATTATCAACTTGAGTGTGATAGCTAGACAGGTAGACATTAGGAGGAACCCTACCATCATGCTATTGTTTCCTTACGGTATTTTCTTTCACCGAAAGCTCAAGCTCGTTTTAAGTGTATTCGAACTCACGCCCCTTGACGCGGAGTACGTACATACTACCACTGAGCTATCATCACTTCACATTCGCTACGTGTTTTAGTGCCGACTTCTGCTGAATATTTTAAAGCCATGAATCAAACATATATGACTTTAGATACGTACTGTCCTTAATTAAACTGATCATGCACTACAACACACTAGAACATTCCTTCTGATTTGACAGTTGACAATAATGGTAATTGACGCACGACATCCGACATGGTTGAATTTACATGAACGTTGGGCTGTGTACACGGCTGTCATACGTGGTTTGATTGTATCGAATAAATTATTTCAATTTATTACTTTTTACAATCGAAATACCCGTCTCCATTACGGCTCATAACCCTTTCAGTCAAGTTGGGTAAGTCCAAGCTTCTAGTGAGAAAAATGTCAGTACACAGATAACTTGGTATTCATAATTAACTACTAATCTATTTAAATAGTGGCTACTAACATGCTGCGTGTCATTCACAAAGATAATTTATAGGAGATAACAATAAAACATGAAAAGGAAAACAAAGATGTTTTCTTCCTGAAAATGCTCGCTTTGTACATTAATAAATATGTACTTTTGTCTCTAGAATCTATATTAATACTATCGTAAAAGTTGGTTTCTTTGTCTGTTTGAACGTGTTAATTTTCAGAACTGCCAATTGGAAATCAAAAATTATTTTTGTATTTAATAGAGTAATCCTTGCGAAAGTTTCTAAGCTATATAACATCTTGCTATCACCAATAAAAGCAAATCTGTATTGAAAAAAGTTATAAAAACTGCTTGGTATTTATATTATGAGATAGATTAAAAAAATTGAAGCAATGATAGCGCAGTGGTAGTGTGTACGACTTCGCGTCAAGGGACGTGAGTTCGAATCCAACCACCTACAATGAGCTTGAGCTTTCGGTGAAGGAAAACATCGTGAGGAAACCATAGCATGTTGCTAGGGTTTTTTCTGATGGCCACCTGGCTAGCTACCACCCTCAAGTTGAAAATCTGCCGCCAAATACCAAGAAGTGTGTTCCATCAGTTGCACTTGAGAGCCAGTTCCTCCACAGGTTTAGCGTATCTACCAACTTGGGCCGTCTCGTCACTTTAGATTAGGTGAGATTATGGCCATTACGCTGAGCCTTAACTATAAAAAAAATGCAATGTTAACGACACATGTTTTTTATCTGTTTAATTTCCTCTTTCAAATAGACCAATAACAGCGTTACGGCATTCTATGAAATTCTGTAAACTAGAAGCTTCATTCAGCAGTAATTCATTTACGAGTTTGGCAATGATCAAGTAATCTTCTGTATGCTTTAAGAGGTGATATAGGAATTTAATGATAGTTTTGAGAGACATAAATTTATTTAGCACTTACAAATTTCTGTGAAATTTTCTAAACCAGAAGTCTTTAAAAATAGGTGTTGTCTTATTGAGTATCAACTACTTTTGTTGTCATTTTAGAGGGAGACTTTATTTCATTTGATAATTGATAACTTTTATTTAAAAAAATATGAATAAAATGTAGCACAGGTAAAATGAGCAAATAATTCTCTGTAATAGTACATGCGTAACCGCAAGACGTTGCTTGTTTTTAATAAGAAGAAACTTTAATGATCGGCATATTCAATTATTGCAGAAGGAATATATTTATTGTGTCAATAAATTGTAGCTGATTTTGAAATATTCATCTGTTTTTAAGTAGTTCTGTTGAAACTACCTACAATTATTAATGATTTATACCGGTATTTATTTAATTGAAACAGATATTGTATCCTTACATATATACAATAAATGACAAGATATTTCTGTTTGTCATTCTGTTAGTACAATGTAAATTGGAAACTATTAAATCCATTTACGTTTCTTTAGTGTGTGTAATGCTTATTAAATAAACATTTAAAAAAATGTATTGTTACATTAAAAAACTATTTACAAATTAATATATTTTAAGAAAAATAGATTTAAAACATATAAATAAGTATTAGTTGTACTGCTTATAAAATGAGAAACAATAAGTTTTATTTATTAATTTATAAGCTATGTGAATGGCCAGATTAAAAAAAAATGTTAATAGGTTTAGCGTTATGACCACAATCTCATACGATGTTAAGTGCCGTTGTGGCGCAAAGTGGTGGACACGCTGAGCCTAGTCGAGGATTTAATAATTGGCCTTAATTTCTATTTATCCAAATATGCTATTATCTATATTATTATGTATATATTATTGTTTCATTATTCTATTTATTTGATAAGGAACACCCGAAGGTTTTCTATTAACTTACTCTTTTCATGCAAAGTATCATAGAATTATAGAGAATATTTTAACATATGCGTTTTGTATATAGAACATTTATTTTTTACATTTCGAACAAGAAGACGTCGAATCGAATAGGAAAAAGAATGTGGCACGGTAAACGAAAATCAGTAGTCGGAGATGTACAGACGTGCGGAAAAATTCTAATATCGAGGTTAATAAAAACTATAGTGCAACGACACCAATTGGCCTTAGTGAACCAAATAGAAGGGTTCAGAGACATCGGACGTGAAGAAGAAAACTTCAGTCTGGAATACGATACCGATCTACGATATTATTTATTATTACTATCTAACTATACATACCCCGGATGTCAAGAACGATATCGATATGATATCTTAAAAGTGGGAATTAACTACACGAAGGCTCCTTCTGGACACTACCCGACAACGGACGAGCGCCTTGCCAGAGAGGATACTACATATCTACATTACTTGAATTCAAATAGCAGGTTTATATTCGTCATAGTTTTTTAGATTCATTATTGTAAACAAATGTTCGGGTAATATGTGTAATTTATCTTACTTTCATTTTTTATTTCGTTTCATTTATTAATACCTTTATCTAAATTAAATTAATTGTCCACGCGACAGGAGATAAGTGCAACTGCCGAAACACATCTATAGATATTTGGTGGCAGATTTTCAACTAGAGGGTGGTAGCTAACCAGGCGGGCATTAGGAAAAGCCCTACCACCATACTTTGGTTTAATCACGATGTTTTCCTTAATAGAAAGCAAAAAGTTTTGCAACTGGATTCGAACTCAAATCCTTTGACGCGGCGTCCATACACAATAGCAGCTGAAATACCATCGATTCAAAAAATTTAATATGTGTTTTGTTACATTAGACAATATGTTAACTAGTTCTAAATAATATAAAGAATGCGATAATCTTGAATATCATGACTTAACTAATCGACTAATCAATATATTTTTCAGACATAAAGCACCATAAAAAGAGTAATGAGTAACCATAAATGGAGTAACGATTACAATGGCGGTACAATAATTATAGACATGCATAACTTTTACACAAAAATATGCGATAAATTTAAGATTAAAAGTTTAACAAACAAAAAAATGCAAACAAATGAAACATCTTATGAGGAAAACACATATACGAGAGATTTCCAAAATAATGTAAAATTAAAAATTAAAATCTAAATAAAAGTTATTCATGCAAAACCTTACCAAGTAAACAGATTGTGTAACTTATTTTTAAATGACTCGAGTGTGTTGCCAAATATGTCGATATTATTATTTTTATAAATTGTATAGATCTATTGGTACCGAATAAGGAACGCACTTGTACCTAAGTTGGTTTTGTATGGTGTTTTTAGGAATGTTTTTCTAGTGTGAAGCCTGAAACCATTACGTGGAACCACCAAGAATATATTAGTCATAAAACCACACAATTAAGTATTTTATTCACAAGTTTATATAAGTAAACAATAGCCGCAATATCGCTGCCAGTTTTTACAGAGGTGATTTTAAAGTGAGCAAGACGTTCCTCGTAGCCAAGGGCAAGTAGTATCCTTATAAGCCAAAAACCTAGTAATATTTTTATATCTTTTCACCACTGAGGCATACTTGAGGTAACTACGTACTCCCAAGTAGTTATAGAGAAGCGTTGGTGTCTGTACGTCCTGAAACTCACGACATGACCGCATAACAAAACCGGAAACTCTATTCGCGCTTTTGACGATTTTGTCGATGTGTTCTTTGAAACTTAACGAACCCTCAAATACTTTGAAGGTTCAGCATTATGGTCACAACTTCACCTGACGCTAAGTGATGATGTAGCCTAATTACTGGCGGCGTTAGCGGCATTACTACCGTGATATGGTTTTGATCACTATGTTTACCTTCATCGAAAGTTTGGGCTCATTGCAGGGATTCAAACTCAATTCTTTAACGCAACTTCCGTACATGTTACCACTCGCCACCATTTCTTTATTATCTAGCATATACGTTTATAGAGGTATAAAAAATAATATAGAGTACGTGTCATCTAGAAAAAAAAAGTCTCCCGTGAAAAAAAAAAGAAGGGACTAAGTAATTTTTTTAATTTTTAAGGTATTTTTAAGAATAATAGCGCTTGTTTGACAATATTGGAAGTGATTAATAAAATTATTTCAAGCAAGCTGATTCAAGGTTAATACTAGTCGTAAATAAAGCCTGAAATTTGTCAGAATTATGATGTCGAAAGTAACAAAAGTTGTATTTATGTTTTCACAAAAGGCAAAATGAAAAAGTTGAAAGGGTCACGGGTCAGGTTAGTCTAATTAAGGGGAATTTGTAAAGTGACTCACTCGTTACCCTTCGGCCGCTCGGGTAAAATTAATTCATTTGTTTGACGGAGCGACCGTGTGTTGTGAAGGTGTTTGCAACTCGCCCAATTAAATCTGCTACTTAATGTTGTTAGACGTACATTTCTACGTTATTCTCCACATATATAAATATCCTATGTTAATAAAAATCGATATATGTATGCCTGTTTCTTATTGAGTCCAAAATTAATTTATTATTAAATTAATTAAGGTTTAGCGTTACGGCCTCAATCTTACTTGATGTTAAGCTATGATGTGGCCCAAAATGGTGGACACGCTGTTGAGTGTGGTAGCTAGCCAGCCTGGCAACGGAAAAAATAATGCCACCCTGCCAATATTACATTACGATGCTTTTCTTTCACATCACTGTAGGTAGATTTGAATTTATGTCCCTTGATGCAGCGTTCGTGCATGCTACCAACTAAGATATCATCGCTTTAATTTTTAGACAACCTGCAGATAAGTATGAAGTATGTTATCGATCGGATCTGGCTGTGCGCGACAGTTCGGTAAATAAATTTTATTTCCAAGCAAACGAAACTGTGGGTAAAGTCTAGTTTATAATATAATTTTAACTGAATCATATACATTACTATTAAAAATTGCTTGGCAGTTATGATTACATAGTATTTTGTTATCGATATGAAAGACAAATATATGATTTCTTTTATTTATTATTCGTAAAATATATTTTGATGGAATTTGTCGCAATGTAAACAAATATTAATGTTTAATATTTTGGGTACTTCTTATTCCATAAAATGAAAGGGTTTCTCTGGGATAGGAGATAGATGTTTAATTATTATAGCTAATAAACTTCTCGACTGATTTAGATATGATTTTTTTTATTTAGTAGCTGATAAAAGGATGTAACTAACATTCAATGTGTATATATAAAAATGATTATTTGTATGTGTAAACATTGTATGTACGATACTACTGAATATACAGTATACTAAATATATAGAACACAACATAACTAAACTAAGCACACGTGTCACTACTGAGTCGTGATATCCTAAAGCTGATATCCTAAATATAAATAAATGAATAAGAAATAGCAAGAATAATATGCATATTATTTCATTCTTAATCCGTAATTAGTTGGCAATAGCTTAGTTCAAGCGCTTAATCAACAGCAAATGAGCAGTGAACATTTTTCTTATTTAATTTACCAGTTGCTAGGAAACATTTCCTTACATTCTTCACGGAAGTTCATAAATCACCCGTTACTCGTTCATAGTATTGTGCTAAAAACCTCATTTCCTCACCATAATTAAGTAACAAAAGCTAAGTAATTATGCAAGGAACGAAACAATCTACTAGGCGATGACAATGACCATTTTTATATGGAAGCGTTACTTATTGCACAAGTCTGTGAGCGTACTTAACATATGTTAGCGGGCGTAGTTTTAAAACAAAACAGACGGCGTCCATTAATACTAATATTCATTTTATTAATCGATCTTGCGTGGAAACAATTTTCTTTCAGGGCTAACTCATTACGACGTAAGTTTTGATTCTAAAAATATTTTGAGTTTGCGCGAAAGCCAAACTGCTTGCTAGATGAGTTAGTTAATATCTTGTGTTATGTGATTATCTGATGCTACTCTTAAATAGCATATACTAAAATCTTATTAAGTGTGATCCCTGAGTACGAATCAATTTTCCCACTAAACATCTGGGCTGCGGCAAGTAAAATCTTTAATCTTTATCTGGTGCGACGGTGGGTCGAAATGCACCCCCAACGATATTTTCCTCACAGTGTGGCAGGTCTTCCTCGACCCACCAGCACTAGGGTAGATTAAAATGCTATAACTTTGCGACAATATGACGTATACAATGTTTTTTTGTACTCTTAAAATAACCTTGAACCCAACTTCCTTAGGTTCGATTGGCCTCGGGATATACCAAACAGGAAATGAAAAATAAACCTGGTATAGCAGCAGGCCGATATCGACCTAAACCACAATAGAAAGTATTTTTAGTAATGATGGGGCAAATAAAAATAAGGAGTAAAATAGTTTTTTTATTTACTAATGTCTCTCTTTAAAACATGACACGTAACGGTTACAACTTTTTTTTTTGCTGGAGTACTATTAAAGGTTCTCCGCAATCTCTCGTAGCCGCCTGCATAATTTCTCAGTCTAGCGCTCATGTCAACGACACGATGATTGATCTTAGGTCTTTCTTGATTTTCGGAAATGTTTTTTATATGTTCCGTGTGACTTATTTGCTTTATGAGTTTTACTACAGGATACACTGATGGAAACTAATAAATACGTTCTCAAATTAAATTAAAAAGTTAAGATAACACGCATTGAACTATAAAGTAAGGTAGTTTTTCATAAACACTATGTCATGTCACCGCGAGAGGGACATAGTTATATTCTTCCGCACCAGCTGACGTACCGTGACCTGTTCCGCAGTGAACATGTTAAAGAAGTAATCTACTTGCTCAGGTTATGTATCTTTCAGACAAAAATATTGTTTATTAGCCAATTAAGATTCCACGTTTGTTTATGTATTCTCACGGTATACTCATGGGTAATATTTACAACGAATTTAATTCTTATGGTAATAAAAGGACAATAGTGGAGGAATAACATTAAGTTTAAAACAAATCAAATCAATAATCATTATTGTATTTAGACCCTAAGAAGGTGCTTATGAATTTCAAAACTACCATCGGTTCTAAAAGTAACGCAGCCATCGACAAGAACCGGCAGGAATCTCAATCTGCATGTTTATGTTTTTTAGGTATATTTTTTGACATGAGGGTTTAATGTGTACATTTATAGCAGTTGCGAAGGATGAAGCTTTGTTTTTAAATTAAATCAACCAATGGCGTCTACAGACAAAAATTATCTGAAATATTTTTGGTATATATCTGCGGTATAGGGTTTTAAAGTCGACTATAAACATTGTTGACATTGTTTAAAGAAGTGGAAAATATAGTTTTTATTCTGTTCTAATTTCAAGTAATTTACAACACTAACTAGGAGTAATAAAAAAAAATATAAATTTCAGATTGAGTTTATTAAAATAATTATCTTTTGCGCATAGCTTCTGAACCAACAAAATTAAATTTAGTAACAGTGGTTTTTTACTATCAAATAGAACTTGATATAACAAATTAGATATTCTTACTAGAAGCAATGCGAAAGCAGTTCCTTCGCCCTTATAAGGTATTTCGTAAAACCGAAACTTTAGCAATTTGATCGCAAAAGTGGTAAATAATCGGCAAAAAATTTATAAATTTAGGGAGATGAGGCGCGATAGGTTGCAGAGGAATGCACGGCTGCCATGAAGATTTTTTGTAGGTATTATCTGTTCTTAGGTTCTTGCTATATACTACATACCCTCCGTAGATATATTTTAACCACAGCTAGTTAAGGGTTGAATCCCAGCCAACAACCCAAACCAAGGATCGGCTACTTTACGGCTTTCTTGTGCTCGCTGCCTCGTGCTGAGTGCCTCAGTACTCCTTCCCAAAGCTCGGTAAACTTTTAAAAGTCTCCAAGGCTAACATCATTTATTTACCTATAAACTTTAGCGTTATGACCATAACCTCATCTGATGTTTGGTAACAATGTGGCGCCAGATGGTGGACACGATAATAAACCTTGTAAAGAGACTGGTTCTCAAGTGTAACTGCTAGAACACACCTATGGATTTTTGACGGCAGATTTTCAACTTGAGGGTGGTAGCTAGTCAGGTGGGTTTTACAAACAGCTGTACCACCATGCAATGGTTCCATCATGATGTTTGAATTTCACCGCAAAAACCAACGTCTTGACTACGTCTGTACTACAACTGAGCTATCGCCAGTTTGCCTAGTATTCTTGTATGAGGATATACAGTCTTATCCAGTAATTATCTTATTCGGTGACGCGCTGTTTTCCCTGTGACAACGTCGGGCGCGGGTTAATTCCATTAAAAGATTAACAAACCACAGCAGCGTTGTGAGATCGGCTCGTGTATTGTACATGCAAATGGGAGTCGGCGACACTTATAGCGACTTCTATGGTATAAACAAGTGTACTAAGTGCATACAGTATTCCACAGTTGCGCATGTAGACCAGAACGGTGCAATATTCCATTATAGTTGCGGGTTGTGGATGCACTAAAATTTGACCCGTCTTTAACCATGACTGTAATATTATTTCCATATATGCTTCAAATTTGGTATTTCATTACATTTATAGAATTTTTTTATTTAAAATTATTTTTATTTATTCTTACATATTATAAATAATCATCTCTGGTTATTAGTGTACGATAAATTGAATAGAGTATAAGAATTTAAATAATTCTCTCTTTTAGTCGCAGTTGTGTTCCCTGGCCAGGTTCTGATATATCGTTTGTTAAATTAGGTATTATATATAAATATAAGACACACGGTTAATCAAGATGATAAAAAAGTATATCAATATGTCTTTATTTAAGGTGTACCTATTAACTATGTTTTGTCATTTACATGAATAGAGCCGCGAACATAATTACTTTTCCACGTATTTCTTATAATATGATAATATATGTCTATTCGGTATACGTATGCGATACTTTTGGGTCAGAATATGAGATATTATTTGAACACTTCTTGATCCACAGTTTTTTACATTCGATTATGTTCCTATATTAAATTATTTGAAGCGTTTATATCAGACTAGCTGTACCTACGATTTCGTTTGCATGTAACTAAAAGTTACATTTCTATCTCTGGGGAGCAGTACCTTTTCTTGATAATTTTTGGTTTTCATATTGCAAAATAATTTTTGGAATCCAACTGCTAGTTTCAGATGTTCATGCGCTTAAATGAAGAGACAAAACACCTGTTCAGCTTTAATATATAATTATAGATACGGTTAGTCCAGTTTTTTTTAATTAATTTTAGTTATCGATACTTTGGCTTGTGTTCAGAGTTCTGTAACATTTTCAAAATTATATCTGCAATAATAAGATGTGTAAAATATTATCCTCAAAAGCAAAAGACACAGTACCTAAAATTCTATTCCAATGTCGTATAGAAATAAAAAATTCAAATCAATAAGCATGGTACAGAACCTCGGACGCGGACGTTATTAACACGCCCTGACCAAAGAAGTGCGAATCAATAGATAAGCTATCGGCCATTTGTCGTTGCTAATAATACCCTCGCTTTTGACGTTGATCGATGAAGCGGATAGCTCTCGCCAGATGTCACTGTATTTACCCGAGAATAATGTGCCAAACCACCGTTTTGATATTTTGCAGAGTTAAGTAAATTTGTCGAAGTAAGTTGTTGAGGATTTGTTGCCTCATAATATTCGAACCTTACAATAAAATGCAACAATAATTTGTTCAATTTAAGGCCTAAGAAGGCACTTATAAGCGTCAAAACTACCTCCGGGTCCGATACTAACCGAGTCATCGAGAAAAAGTGGCAAGAAACACGATATTGCACTATTTATATAGGTACACGTTTTAACAAGGAAACATTTAAATACATTTACAATTATTTTTAGCGGATGCACAGAGAGGGTGTCAATTCCAGACATCACCGTTTTACAAATATTGATTCATTCTATAAAAGCCTTTTGGCATCAAAATTCACTTGACGTGGTGCGTGTAAATTGGTAATATGCTTGGGACTTTGTTATTAAGCCTAAAACACTTTTACTGATCTTATTGAGACTAGCGATGTGGCACAAGGTAGTGGACACGCTAAACCTAGTGAAGAGATTGGCTCTCAACTTAAATTACCGGTACACACCTACAAGTATTTGGCGGGAGATTTCTAAATTGAGGGTAGTAACTAGCCAGGCAGGTATTACAAAAAACCCTACCACCATGTAAAGTAATTTGAAAATAAAAATAAGCACTGTTACTTTATTTTTAATCTAATTCTTCGCTTCAAGTGGAAAATCTGTATTATCTGTATAAGTTAATATATAGGTTGGATCCAGTTAGGATTAGGGGAAGTAAAAAGAGAGATCATAAAAATAAAATTATATTTAAAGAATATAATCTATTAATAAGCCATCAACAAATTGATTATTTATTCATTTCAATCTCGTACCACGCATATTCAAGCTTAACCACGAGTTTTTAAAATAAGGTACTTTTTCTGGCGAAGTGTCAGGAAATTTATTGCTAAGGCAGGGATTTTTTAGAAAAAGTTATTTTCGGATCTGGTAACTCTAGCTCTAGTAGTTTTTCTCAAAAGTAAAATCATTACTAAGATTATAAATATGAAAGTGAGTTTGTTTGTTTGTTATGCTTTCACGCCTAAACAGTTGAATCGATTTAGATGAATTTTGGTATCAATGTAGATGGCAGACTGGAAGACGATGATAAGCTACTTTTTCTCGCAAAAACCTTATTGCAAGTGGGTATAAGAGAGGAATAAACTTTGTATGAAACTTTTTATTGTTCCATTTAATTTGTTTGACCAAATCAAAATAAACGAGAGCTAAGCCACTCTTAAAAGCTAGTTGGATTATGACCACAATAAGCCATGTATTTTACTTTACAGGCTAAAACACTCCTAGTATAATAAAATAAAGAACAATATTAGCTTACAGATTAAGCTGTATTTTTCTAAAGAAAATATCACATCCATTATTTTGCACTGATTCGTAGATGCAATACGGTTTTCGAGGAAAAATCCGATCATTATTATGTCTCAAGATAATCTTATTACGTTTTCGGTTCGTACGTCGGTACTGAGTATTCACCGTTTTCTTGTATCCTATTCTTCGTTATCTGAATGAGTTCATTCGGTAATGATATTAGATATATCTCGATTATGCAATAACGTTTATTGTACGAGATTTTTATATGCAAAAAAGTGTGAAAATTGGTTAGAATTGGTCATCTTAAGTTTATCCCTCATATTACTCCACTTCCGATATAGGTTTTATAATGTTATTTATGGTGGTGTTGATTACTGGTAAGGGCAGGGCAAGATCTGCCGGACCAGCTAGTTTATTATATATATATATATATATATATATATATTAAAGTAAAAATAAAAATTGAGGCTGAAGATAAGTAAAATAAAAAATGAACATTTGTTCTGTGATTTAAGTGGTGTATCTAGTTTTTGTTATCTAATTTTGAAGCAGCCTTGCAGAGTAATAAGAATTTCTATTCGACTGTAATAGTGCCATCATTTACTTACTGATTGATAAGCCCATTAGAACTCCTCTTTTGTTCTGGCGCCTTTATATTCATCTGTTTACAGTGGCGTCTTAAGGCCTGCAGGCTTATCAAATTTTGCCGTCTTTACCTACTTCTACAATTAGATTCCACATAAGAAAAATTGTAGATCCAAATCAATATAAGATTTAGATTCAATGTGGTAAAACATATTATCAGGCAACATTTAAGTATATATAAGTATAAATCATTTCAATTTACCCCAAATTTACTGCCTCTAAAATCTGCCGCCCTAGGCTCCAGCCTACTGAACCTGCTGGCAAATCTATCACTGTTTGTTGAGAGTCTTACGAGTAATAAGTTCTGCAATGTCAGGCTTGATATCAAAATATTATTATAACATATTTTGAAGCGATGATAGCTCTGTGATATTGTCCTATGAACTCCGCGTCAAGGGACGTGAGTTCGTATCCTCCTTAGAGTTTGAGGTTTCAGTGAATGAAAACATCGTTAGGAAATCATACCATGGTGGTAGGACTTTTTCTAATGCTCACCTGGCTAGAAACCACCCTCAAGTTGAAACTCTGCTGCCAAATACCAACAGATATGATCGGGAAGTTTCACTTGAGAACCAGTTCCTCCACAGACTTAGCGTCTCTACCAACTTCTGCAGTATCGTCACTTAAGATCAGATGAGATTGTGGCCATAACGCTAAATCTTAATTATAAAAATAGGTACTGTTTAAACGTTCAAAAACGTCCATATGGAACTTAAATTGAATAAAGGATTTTGAACTTAATTTCTTTATCTTTTTTTCTTATCTACTGTCCACGTAAATATTTCTTTTGAGTAATTACTTCATATTTTGTTACGTTTTCAGCTGCACACAAAACACACTCACGTTGTTCTCTCGAAACAATTCTACATTCAAAAGCGAGAATTCCAAATACATTTTCTTTTCGCCAAAGAAATGAGTTTCATTATTTTCAGTCATATATTGAAATAAGAATTTGAGTAAACAAATTACCTAGCTATTTTATCATATCATATTTTGAAGCGATGATAGCTCAGTGGTAGTGTGCACGACTTCGCGTCAAGGGACGTGGGTTCGAATCCAAGCACCTACAATGAGCTTGAGCTTTCGGTGAAGGAAAACATCGTGAGGAAACCATAGCATGGTGGTAGGGCTTTTTCTAATGCCCGCCTGGGTAGCTACCACCCTCAAGTTGTAAACCTGCCGCCAAATACCAATAGGTGTGTTCCGGCAGCAGCACTTGAGAGCCAGTTCCTCCACAGGCTTAGCGTGTCTACCAACCTGGGCCGTATCGTCACTTAAGATCAGGTGAGATTATGGCCATAACGCTAAACCTTAAGTATAAAAAAAAAAAAAAATCATATGCTTTCCGAAATAACAACAAATTGTTCACTATGCATTTGAAACCAGTAGCTTCAGATAGCTTAACGTTAAAAACGTTGTTTTAATTTTAATAACAAATAATTTATTTTTCTTTTTTTTTGCAATGACAATTTTAACAGAGTAAAAATAGATTAAGAATTTTCTAGAAGTAAGCTGCACTGAAGCATAGTGAGAAATACGAAAAATATATTTTTTGTAAAATATCCTTTCCATATTTTTATTCTTACTTATACTAGAAATACCAAAGTAAGTTTGTTTGTATGTTACGCTTTCGCACCTAAACCGCTGAATCGATTGTGATCAATTTTAGTAAAGAGATAGATGGGACCTTGGAGTTGGTGATAGACCATATTTTTAAAATTCTTTGAAAATTTTTATTGCATCATCCGATTTGACAAAATCAATGTAATCGCCAGCAAAGCTGCGGGTAACAATTAGTATAAAATATATGTATAAGTGCATTATGTTATTACAGGTTAATTTTACATTAACGTTACGATTTATTAAATGCAGTGGCTATTTTTGGACTAAAAACTAGAAATCATTCCTTTAATTTTAATGAAGGAACATTATTTTTGTCAATTAATAAAATCACAAAATATATATATACACTGTTCTTTTTTAAAATTGATAATGCCTTTTTAATCTATACTATAATATTAAACGAGTGGGTATACAGAGATTTTAATATGATGACTCTATCTCTATAATTACTATTTATATAAGAAAATAGCTTTGACATCTATATATATATATAAACTATATTTCCCTTGGTCATCGCATCACACGTGAACGGGTGGAACAATTTCGCTTATTATATTTTTGTTTTGTTAATTATTGTCAAGAGAAAGTACTTATGAAAGGAAAAAAATAAATAAGTTGAGCAGATCATTCGAAAATCTGTATATGTTTAATTCATTGGCATTAGTTGGACTACCACCTCACAGTTTGCTAATAAAAGTACAGACGGACAAACGAATAGATATCCCGTGTTGGTGCGTATAATAAACAAAAAAATATATATTTACGCACCACAAAAAGAAACACAAGACATAGTTCATCAATAGGCATCATATTAACTAAATTTATAATTAAAAGACATTTAATTAAATAGAGTTTTATACAAATTTCATTCAATAACCAAAACAAAATAAAAAGAATTGAAGTTGGAAGGTTGATTAGTATAGATTATTTATAATTATATCGTAAAAAGAAGTCAAATCCGTCAATCCATTTTTGAGTATTAGCTTGAATAAAGAACATCGACTATAGGTGATATGAAGTTCACCGGGTCAGGTAGTAAAAAATACAAATACAATAGGAACAAAACACGCCTTGTCTAGCAATGAAGTAGTTAAGCTACTTCAGTGGCTATTTTATGTAAAATGTCTACATTTTCTTCTATGCCACCGTTTGGAAAATAGGAAATGCAGAATTGGATTTCGTACGCTGTTATTAAATATCGTATTATAATGGTAATTATATATAACTGTATATTTAAATTTATGAATCGATATCTCATTCTGAAATATTTTTTAGAATAGTTCATATGTTTAAATATCACCATGTGGAAATCATGAAACTACTAAAACACATTTTTTTTTTAAATAAGCGGGAACTAGTCTCAGGCTCTGGTTGTTAATTAGGTGCATGCAAAAATTAATGAAAAGGTCTTAATTGAAGATCTTAGTTTCGTATTGGTGTTCACAGAAGTATGTTGTATACCGATTTAAATTGCTAGTTACCTAAAGACATTGAAAATACCCCCGTGTGTACTGAGATATTGTACAAACTATACAAACAAAACTCCCAAAAGTCAAGAGATTACATTTTTAAAGCGATGATAGCTTAGTGGTAGTGTGTATGGACTGAGGATTGGCAAGGGACGTGAGTTCAAATCCACCTACAATGAGTTTGAGCTTTTGGTGAAGGAAAACATCCCGTGAAAACCAAAGCATGGTGGTAGGGCTTTTTCTAATACCCGCCTGGGCTCGCAACCAGCCTCAAGTTCAAAATCTGCCGCCAAATACCAATAGATGTGTTCTGGCAGTTGCACTTGAGATCAAGACCCTCCACAGCTAGCTTGTCTACCTATTTTAATTTTAATGCTTTTTGGAGATTTAAAGCCAGAATGATGCATTTTTTATATACAAACAGGATCAAACAGGATGTGCTTGAGTTTTTGTTCCAACAAATTCGAATCAATAACATAAGTTAGAATGTGACCATAATAAAAAAAAAACCATCTACAAAATTTTTCTATTACAAAATGAAACATTTATAGGTTAGACGATGCATAGCTGTATACATTTTGTGCGGCCGGTTTAAGAACTTACTGTCTTACTTCTCTATGTGCGCATTAATATGCCACTTGTTTTGGCTAAATAGTGTAAAGTTTTCTACATTTAAATATACTTTTATAATGTCATTGGTTACGACATCAATAATTCTGTTTGTTACATATATATAATATAATATGAATACGGTTCAATTACGCCAACATCTAATTGAGAATTTACATTTACAAGAGCCAGAAAATTGTTCTGAATATCTTATAGCTTGTTCTGAAATCCTTGATAAATGTATTAATATTTTAAGTTATCTCTATTCATTATTCTTATAAATTATTTATGTATGTAGCAAGCACCTCGAAATCTTTTGAAACGTATACCAAGGAAATTTTAATTTTATATCAGTTACTTTTTTAGGTTTAACTTAAATATCATTCCATACATTGGAACAAAGTTCCGTATCCCACGATTAGGATAGAGTCTAGATAAATGGAAATTGTCGCGTGCGAGATGAAAAAGAGATAAATTACATATATTACGCGAATGTTTCTTTAAATAATGAATGTAAAAAAACAATGACGAATATAAACTTGCTATTTGAATTCAAGAAACGTAGGTATGTAGGATCCTCTGGCGCAAGGCGCTCGTCTGGTGTCGGGTACTGTACAGAGTAGCCTTCGTGTAGTTAGTTCCCACTTTTAAGATATCATATCCATATCATTCTCGACATCCGGGCTATATATAAGTAAATATTAATAATAAATAATAATGTAGATCGGTATCGTATTCCAGACTGATGTTGTCTTTTTCACAACCGATATCTCTGAACCCTTCTATTTGGTTCACTAAAGCCAAATAATATTGTAGGACTGCAGTTTTGATTAACCTCGATACTAGAATTTTTTCGCACGTCCGTACATCTTGGACTCCTCATTTTGATTGTCGGCCAAATTTTGCTTTCCGTTCGATTCGTTTTCTCCTTTTTCGAATATTAAATTTTAACTATACCCAAAGCGCATGCGTTAAAATATTCTATAAAATTTCTTGTCATCTGGCTTCGAAATACTAAGTTATTAGAAAATCTTATCCTTATAAAATAAATTTAATAATGAAACAAATTTGGATAAAAACAAATTAAAGCCAATCATTCCAAATGTTACAATTTTCCGTCAAGACCCTTTCTTTAGTGTTTTCTTTAGTGCGCTATATTCCTATAGTGTAGACGGTTATCCATAGCCCGTACGCTATTGGCTGTGCCCATCGATAGGTGTGAGCTAGTTAACCAACAACCAAGACAGTCAGAAAATTCTCAACGTGTGCGCAGATATAGCTTGTACACATCATACGCGTCAGTTGTTTCATAACGTATCATATGTATTAAAATAAAATAGATGAATTCAAAGATTTACAATAAAATGTTGATTTTCACTCCCAGAAAAAATATATTAATTATGAAATTCCCTACAATTCCTTAAATTCATTAGTTATCTTTGCAATTTATTTAAATGCTCTCAGTGTCTAGTAATTAATTTATTTGTACTTGTTAAATAATAAGTTTGTCAATAATAATATATTACGTAAGGAAATTCGTTCCAACCGAATGTTCCACGATACTCACGCAATATACACTTTTTTACTGAACGTGAAAATGGATGTGTTTAATTGTTAATGAACAAAAGAGTCAACTGAGTAAAGTTACGGCTTTTAATATTATGATACTTTCAATTTGTTAACAAATACAAAGCTTGAAATTATTACTTAATTATATCTATTTCAATAACTTGATATGTATAATATTCACGAATTTACAAACGTAAGGCATCGATGCTAATACCATCTTGCGTTTTTACATAGCAGTTGACTAGTAGAAGTGTCGCCGCTGTCTCTTGTCTCTGGCAACATTGGAGTTTGAAGTTTCGCTGTGGTGCGTTTTAGTAGTAATGAGTCAACATATGCTCCTCACGTGTTGGACTGAGCCTGGGCAATGCGTTTGAGTTTGTTAATTGCGATGAGGAAATCCATAAATATTTGATTTTATACTCCAGGCTTATAAAAATGAGGTACTACAATAGCAATATAGTTCAATACTTTTCCTATTCCTTGACACCGTCTTTATTAGTTGTTAACTATACTCTATAACCCCTACAACTTACAAGAAATTCTGATGAAAAAACAAACAGACAAGAAACAGCAAATAAAAATAATCTATAAATAGAAACTATAAAGAAAACACATTACTATTCACTGAAGATTTATTTGAAGACTTTGCCAATTACCTACTATTATTTTTTACTTATTTATAGTGATTGAAAATCATAAGCATAGTCTCGAAACTTACACTCATTTTTTTATCAGACAGTCCGCCATTGTCCACCCGTGGTAAGTGAAGCGCATATTGAACAATTTTAATTGTAAAAAGCGTAAAGAAATTCGATGGGCAGGCGAGAAAAAACAAAACCTTTTACAGTATGACTTCCTTTGAGTGAACGGAGGTGACGTTTAAAAGTATATTTAAATCTTGTAGATAAAATCAATTTATTATTTATTATAAAATTCTAAAGTTATAAACATTTTGGTATTTTGCTAGAACAATATTTTGAGGTGTGATAGTATATGATGCATGATAGTAAAGCTTTTTTAACCCCCATCTGTCTATATCCCACCCTGTATCCACCTCCTTATTATATTTTTCGTAAAAGCAAAGAAATATCAAAATTCGTAAATAATCGGTAACTAATTGAAAAATTAAGTACAAAGCTGATATCTGTGACGAAATTGAATTTCGAAAGCATTTATTTTTAGCGAATTTGCTATCACGTGGTACACTCGTGAATGCGACTGTCATTTTTACTGTAAAGTTAATCAGCCATATATATGTATATAGACAAGAGCTTACAGATTAACAACACAGCTTGAGATCTGAAAAATTTCTGATATCTCGGTGGTCGTAGTTGTTGTTGGATAGACCGTAGAGCAACCAAAAACTCCTATTTATTTTTCTAATACGTGTTTAACTTCGTGGCAGTGATTAAATACTAACCACTAAAACAACCATTGATAAGAGCTTGTAATATTATCTGATTTCTACTAACTAATAAAATATGATAGATATATGAGTATTTATCAAAATTATTCGACGATGTAATAGAATATACTTGTATTATAGAAACAATTTTTATTTAAATATGTCGCTAATAGTTTGATTCCTTTTTTATTTTTAAATTACCGTGACCGCAACTTCGCTTGCATGAACTTCAAATATGGTTACTATAATATTGAAAACTATTTATCAAGTTTATGGGCGTGGTATTTTTTTTTTTTTTTATACCTAAGGTTTAGCGTTATGGCCATAATCTCACCAGATCTTAAGAGACGATACGGCCCAAGTTAGTAGACACGCTAAACCTGTGGAGGAACTGGCTCTCAAGTGCAGCTGTCGGAACACACCTATTGGTATTTGGCGGCAGGTTTACAACTTGAGGGTGGTAGCTAGCCAGGCGGGCATTTGAAAAAGCCCTACCACCATGCATTACTGAATTAATTTGTCCGCAATGCTGGAGTATTTTTTTCATTTTATAGCATACTAGCTGTGTCTGCGACTCTGTTCGCTTGAAACTAAAATTTTATTTTATTATTTTCATTAAAAAAATGTTCTATAGCCTATGTTACTGGGGACTAATGTAATTTCAATAATGTAATTTCATAATTCAAATGGTAAAAGAATTTTTGAAATCGGCTCATAAGTCTATTCGTAACAAACAAAAAAAAAATACAAATGTTGTCTCTTTATAATATTAGTGATCACTATCCAATGTAGCATTAGAAAATATGTTGTAGCCAAGATATGGGTTTGTCACGATTCTTCTTATTATAGTTTAGGTTCATTATAGCAATAAAAGAAGGTATTTGTAGGTAAAGTTGTTATTTTCTGTATTTTTCTGAAGGTTTATAAAGACTTTTCTAACCAATTATTGCTATTATTTATTATTAAGGCAGAATTACTGCTTTATTGCCTTGTAAATCTATGTAACAGATTCATTCACTTAAAATCATATCGAGTAAGTTTTAGTGTATAAAATTGATGGATTATTTTATGAATTTAAGAGATGTCTGGATAAGAATATATGTCATATACATGCTCTAAATTTTTTAAACTATTTATTAACATTGCATATCTTTTTAAATTAAAAAATAAACCAAGACAGTGTCGTAAATTTTAAAAAGTGGCATTTTAATTTTTAATTCGAAATTAATGTGCCATATGTGGCGATTTCATTCAGCTTATAGGTGACACACTTCTAAATCCACCACTGCTTATTATTATCGAATGTTCACGGTTGATAAAATTGTTATCTGAAACGGTAAAGTTGTTTTGAAGATCATAAGTACCTTTACAGGACTTCAATTAAATAAAATATATTTTATCGTTGTTAAGCCAATAATTCGTCGGTCAGAACAATGAGAAACAAAGTTACTATTTTGTTCAATATCTTAAACATCTATATATTTCACATAAAGTGGTATGAAAACGACGATATATATTTTGTGTATGTATGTAATTATTCACTTTTATCTAATACACTGTAAATAAACATGCTAAAAGATTTATGTGAAAATATTCTATATACTATAACACCCGCTGTTATCAAAATGACAGAGGGAGATGCTAATATTGCTATTATAATTTGTGGGACAGAGACAAAAAGAGTTTTAACCGAAGTCCATGAGTTCATACAGCGTTAACTGTAACTAATGTTAGATCATATTTTAGTTTTGACAACAATTAAGTGTACATTGACCTTAATTTGAGATTATGCTTTTTAATCATTTTTTTGAAAAGCTTGACTTTTTCTACTGCACCAGATATCTATCCAATCGTACGTAGCAAATTGAATTAATAATTGTAGTAACTTTCTTCTATTGAAAGGTTTTGGATTGCAGAATTAGTTCATAGTTAAATTAAAAACCTAACACGTCACCTACCCATAAAATTTTACTTTAAAAATTACAGCCTATTGAAGGAATCCCTTATATGTAATTATTAATGTAATATTGGAACATATTTACTTATTCAAATAAATATATAATATAGGCAAAGCTCAATGTACATAGTAAATAAAATTATATATAGCAGTTTGCCTTGCATAAGCTGAGTTTGGTTCTTTTTAGATGTTGTATATTGGTTGAGTGTGTGACACTGTATTCGTCTATTTAGACTGTGTCACAAGTTAAATAAACATTATAAATACAATAAACATGGTTAATATTATATTGTACACTATGTAAAATTTAAAAAAAATCTTTTTTCCTTTCTAAAAATAGTTATGTAGTTTATTTATACATAGTCGAAGCAGGAGCGAGTCTAGAACTACATTAGGTTATGAATCAAAAAGTGGATCTAAATCTGCACTATCAGGTCCATCAAATTTACATGAACAGTGAGACAAACACGATCATTCAAGTAGAGTCTTGACATAGGTCCGTATGTCGAAAAGTTGCTTGCTGAACCTACAGCCGAGTCAAAAGTCCCGGGTTCAGTTTGTAGTACGCCGTGCTGTCACATGATAGATCTTGAAACTGTATGAAAAATATATTAAAGAAGAAGTTCATTTCTATATACAAGTGTCTCATTCATCATGATAGCTTCAAAACTACCAGTGCTATTGTTTTCGATGATGGCTCCGTTGGTAGTGTGCACAAACACAGCGTTAAGAGTCGTGGGCTGGAATCAATCAACGATGAGTTTGGGATTTCGGTGAAGGAAAACATCGTGATAAAACTATAGCATGATAGTAGGACTTTGTCTAATACCCGCCTGGCTAGCTACCACCCCCAAGAGAATAGAGCACAGGCATTTTTAAGATTGCTCGCTCCATCGTTGGTCTCATCAATGCTTACCACAAGGTATGATTGAGGTCAAGCGCAAACTTATAAAGCATGAAAAAATAAGTTTAAAATCTGCCGCCAAATACCTCTATGTGTGTTCTGGCAGTTGCAGTTGAGTGCCAGACCTAGGTGAGTGTGTTCACTATCTTGAACCACTTTGTCACTTACTATCAAATTGTGGCCATGACACTAAATCTATATTAAACTTTAAAAGGACATTACGTCTATACTTCTGTAAAGTCAGAGACCAGGGACAGCTTTTAAGCTTCTTCGAGAGGATCCAGTTCTCCAGAACTTCAATTGATTGTTGGATATACATTGACACTCATATATACGTAACTATGGCTATTTTATGGTAGTGACCTATTACGTCACCCCGCTTGGATCATGTAAAACGATGGAAATAAAAAAGCTTTTTACTAAAGTGACATAAGCGATGATAAATGATAAAAAATGTTGAATCATACAGTTAATTTAATATCCATAACGACGTTATCATTTTGTATAACTTTCACTGACGAAAATATTTTTATACTTCGCTAAAGGAAATATCAATGAATCACGCCTCAAGTTACGTCTATACGAAGCATCATCGTAAGGTATTGAGTACACAAAACTATGCTATAATATATTGATATATTATATGCAAAACGTTTATGTTGTAGTTTGCTTAATTGTAAGTTGTAAATTAAATAAGATATACCGGAAATGAAGTCTTAATAATTAGCGGTAATTAAGCCTTTTTTTCAGGAAACATCATATGCTACAATTGCACCTTTTATAGGACACAGTTAAGTCATTCCTAATTAAATATTATTTATGATATCTTAATTAAAAAATATAACTTGTTATTCAAAATTAACCACTCATGTAATAAAAAAGTGACCATTAATATATTTTTTATTATAAACAAAGATAATTTTTAGGAGGGATTTTTAATAACAATAAAAGAAAAAGATTTTTTAGGTTTTTGTCGCTTACGACGTTTTTACTAAGAAGTCTCCATATTATCTAAGCATTTAATTAAATATTGGCGATTTATAATTCAATAAAAGGGTGATAAAGAGGAAATCCTTTACTTTTATATAATAATGCATTGAAACAACGTTCCCTTATCTTCTGACATCGCCGGTTCTTAATAGCTTACAACTGGGAGCGGTTTTGCCTAGATGTGCAATTTAATGAACTCTCCGCATTCGGTCATTTCCTGCAACTTTTCTTTCCATCTAATCAAAGTCGGCTTTCATTACGTTTACTCATACGCGGTTTCAGCTTCACTCCTCATTTTATTTCTTCTAAAAGACATTGTGTGCTGCCATGCCGTATATTATCATGCTAAATACTAAAAAATCTAAGAACAGATTTCCGGTAGAAAGGAAGAAAAACTTTATTGGTGGTTGAATAAATAACTTTAAAAAACAAGCGTAAATACATCATCTAGTTTTATCAACACTGACCTTTTCACCTATTCAGCTAATTGGAGCAGTATTGTTTTAAGGTCACTGCTGCAGTTTTCGTTTTCAAGAATAGCTCCCATGACTTTCAAGTACATTATTTGGAAAGGTTTAAGATAGACTGTGTGACGATAGATATTCTATTAACGTGTTATACGTTTAAAAATAAATTAATATAATCTGTATAACAGATTTTTGTTACACGAATAGTAAAATGAAATATCACTGACTGACTCATCACGATATTTCCCAAACTACCAGATTTAAAAATTTAAATTAAATTCATCATAGATATTCCTTTTAAGACGCAGAGCTAAGAACTCTTTATAAGAGCGTATTTTACGATCATGCATGATTATCAAGTAAAACGCAAACAAAGTCGGGTGCATCAGCTAGTTAATTATATTTTCATTATTCATGTGAGGGACTCCGGAGATTTAGCTTGTATCATATTATAATATTATCAGGCATATTCGAAGAATATGTTTGTATAAAATTATAGCCTACTTCGGTGTACACAGTCTTTCATACTCCCGACTTATATTAGTCACCTAAAAATATTTTTAATGTCGACGTGTGGGAGTCGGTTTTGTAACGTTTAAAATGCTTATGTTAATTCAAATATAATTTGTTGTTAACATATATGGTACAATACGGTTTTTGATGTTTTAACATTGTTCTGGAATGAGTAGTTTGAACTCATTCGATGAAAGTTATTCAGTAGACAGTCATTTTAAAATTATCTTATACAAAGGAAAAATTAAACTTAATATTTTTCGTGTTTTTCCATAAACTATTTTAAAAAGATCCGTTTCATTCTTACTTTTAGAACCTTGGTGTTCGGGAAATACCATATATGTTATGATAACTAGTTATATCTTACATAGTACGCTATATATTTTAGTGCAAACCTATAAAATTGATTGTTTTATAGTAGTAGAGGTCACAGACCTATGTATGTAATACTTTTTTTAACTATTTACTTAAAATTCTTTACAAGAAAAACAAAATTAACATATAGACAGACAAACAGAGATGTGTTTTTAATAGACTTAGCGTTATGGTAACAATCTGGACAGAATCTTAACTGCAACAACCGGAAAACACTTATAGGTAATTGGTGGCAGATTTTCAAGTTGAGGTCAGAAAGTTATTGTGACTTAAAACTTTTGTTGCTGTATAACTAAACTAGACAAATGTCTTGTTCGTAATAATAAAACCAATTATATCAGATAATAAAATTGTGGACGAAACTTAATACTTAAAAAGCAAATACTTGTTCTAAAATTGTCTTCAAAATTCATTAAATATTAAGTAGGAAGTTACTTATTACATTTGATTTGACAAAAAAAAACTTTCCTATTGGAAACAAAATAATCTATGTAACAAATTGTCGACACACGGCAACTTGGTCGGAACGAACCCTCAGACAATCTGGAAAATTCGCAAAGTGCAAAGTTTAGCAAAGTGTTTCGGCGAAATAATATTACAAACTTTTTCTTTTCTTTATATCTCGTCTATTTCTTTTGCTTGCCTTTGTGATGTTGATACTAAGGATTCGTTTGTGTTTCTTAATGAGTACTGAATAATAATTTCACTGAGATAATACCTGTGATATTGTTTAGATCAAAATGCTGGGTTAGTCAGCAGACGAATTAGTGTCGATTGTATACAGCAGTAATTCGAATGTTGAGATGGATGTGTGGATACAAGAATGAAAAAAGTCAGGAATGAGTATGTTACAGGGAGTTTGAATGTGGTGCCTATGGTATAGAAGTTGAAAGGGAATCCTATGTCTTGGTTTGAACATGTCATGAAAAGAGAGAAAACACATGTGGTGAGAAAAGTAATAGATATGAAGGATAGAAAGTAAGAGGAAGACCAAATAAAAGACGGATAGAGTGTATGAGGAATGAGCTGAAAGAAAAGGGAGTGAATGAACTGAATGAAGAAATGACGGCTGATAGAAATTTGTGGAAGAAGAAACCGCAGATAACTTAGAGCCATCATAAGAAGACGATGAATCCTCACTACTATTATAAATGAGAAATTCGTTTTTTTGTTACGCTTTCACGCCTAAACCATAGAGTCTGTGATGGATTTTGATATAGAAATAGATGGGAACCTGGGAACGATAATAGGCTACTTTTACTTCTGAAAAACATATTAGAATTCGGGTAAAGAAACGCATAATCTTTGTGTGAAACTTTTTATCATCATCGTCATCCGCTTTGTTTGACAAAATGAATACGCCAGCCAAGCTGCTGGTATAACCTTATTAACTAAATATGATACGTTTTGTAAAAGAGACATAACAATTTTATAAAGAAAAATTATTTAGATTGTATCTTATTAAAATGTTTTTTATTACCGCCACCAATGAATATTACGGGAGATGAAACGGTTATACAGAACCCACGACCCCTGCAAGCGAAGGGCGCGAATCAAATAACTTTTTTTTATGACGTCATTACGAATTTATTATGATAACTTATTTATTATGCTTACGGGTTCATTTCCTCAGTTTTATCTTGAGTTAATGAAATTTTTATACTCATTTATACTGGAAATTATATTTGCGACTTTGTTCGCGTGAAATTAACATTATTTAATCACGCGCCGTCATTAAAATTACAATAACTTTTGATAGTGCTACCCGATTTCAATCAAATAAACCTTAAATTTTACTCGAGGAAATGCTTTATGACTTATGGTTAGATTTTATCATAAACGTTGTACTTTAGTGATGATGGATGTACAAACAAACAGACAGATAGATATTTCTAAAAATGATGTAAATATATTTTGTTACTTATTCTTAATCACTATTTATTTTTTCATATAAATCTAAAAAGTACGTACATGTTAATTTTATATTCTTATTGTATGTGGGTGAATCTTGAAAGACTTATTTTGCGCTGTCTAGAAGAAATAGACACCTCTAATATCAAAATTATATTACTTTAATTGATGATCTAACCGATGTACGATAGACAGTAATTGAGTTAAATTTAAGTACTAATAGTTTTAAAAATATACAAAAGACCTGAAAAATTATACCCTGCCTCCCCACCGTATTTTGTGAACTAACGTGAGACAAAACACCACGTTATGAAAATATTATATAATAGTGAATTATTTGCAGGGTTATTAGTTTATACTGTAATAAAAAAATGTCTTATTAGTGTGTTCATCATATTTTTATTTAGAATTGGAATTTATTACAGATTAATTACTTAGTATAATAAATAAGTGATTTCACTGTTAGGTCACTAAACTAGACAAGACATATATCCTTAATGGAAAGGTTTCGAAACATCCTTATGGTTATGCAATTGCTATTTGCGCTTCGATCATCGTATAGATAGTTCGTTTCAGTTTTCGGTCCGATAAGAAATTACGAAGGTAAATTGTTGATTACCTTGGCTTTGTTTCATTAGGACATTGATTACTCTGACCGAATGTAAAATTGCAATTTGCTATCTAGAATTTGTAATTTATTATAATTAGAAATGTAAAGAGGATAGTTATTTATTAATTTAGTAATCATTATTAAATTAAAGTTATTTTCAACGTAAAGCATATTTAGTGTAAAAAATAATGATCATTTTGATTCCTGTTACTTTTTTTTTAAATTCCCCTGCCTTCAGAAATATAAATTGATCCATTTTTGGAACGATCTGGTCCCAAGTGATGCCTAGTCGATAAACGTATTTTTAATTAAATTAATTTGGTTATTCATAAAAAAAGTAAACGCTTCAATGTACTTTCTAAGAGTTATTCGAGTGAAAAGTTGAATATCAATGAAAAATACTATTTTCATTTTTTTAATAATTAAATCAAATTAAATTATGTATATATATTATTATTTATTATATTTAATTATGCATATATATATGCACTGTAACTAGACTTTAAAACGTAGCTAACCAATGAGAACTCAACTTTTAAGATTTGTCATGATGCCAATAACTTCCCAATTTTTTAAAATAATTAATTTTATAGCAGAAATTTGAGTATTTGTATGGTGACATTCCACATTTTTTTGCCGTCGCAAAATTTCGCCGCCCTAAACACTAGTCCCTAATATAAATCCATCATTTTCCGCATGGGACAATTATGTTTATGATAATCAAATACATTTCCGAGTTTGGTTATAACCATGTGTCCGTTTATTGCTATCATAAAATCCTTCACACTTAACATTGGTGTAATTTCCTACAGAGGTAGTAGATGTAATAATAATATTTAAACAAACATATGTGAACCAAAAAAGATGAAATCCAAGAGACCAGCCAGCTATCATAGCTCATTAAAGGTCGTTGCTAATACACGGATATTTGAGCCTACTATCATCAGCTAGGTATAAACTGTCTATGCTAGGTATAAAATGTGCCCAACTAAAAAAGTATGATAAGTTTATAATTATTTGTACGCTGGCCCTGAAACAGTAATTTTTTTTACCGATCTTGAAAATCAGAAATAATAATATTATATCAAATTAAAATATTACGGGTAAAAATATAAGGAAACTACCTCCTACCTTAGAATTAACTATATTGTACGAGTCAGTTACATACATATTGAACGTTTGCAAACACAGTAATAATATAAAATAAATATAAAAGAATACGTTAAAAACCTCAACCTAGGGTTTTCTAGGGTTCAGTTTTAATTTAAAGATAATTTGCATATATGTAACATGTAAGGAAATAGTAAAAATAGTCTAATCCTAGATTATAATATAATTTGCGACCCAACAAAAATCATTTCCGTGTTTAACCAGTACTTTTACTGTTGTGATTGTTCTTCTTTTTCAAAGGATATTTCGTTGAAGTTATCCATGTTTTAAGTTGTTATTTTTTAATTTCGATTACTTATACATAATAAGCAAATTATATGATAATATCGCAAAACTAACGGCTACACGATCAAAGTTTAGAAATTAAAACAGAAACTAGAACTGCGCAAAAATTCAGCATTTTTAATTAATACGTCCTTATGAGATAAGGTCAGTTGCCTCCGAGACATTCCAATGGGGTCTAGACATGTTTTATATTTTTAATACAGGCTTTACGTTTGGCCATAATCATACGTTATGCCAAGTGACAATGGTCCGTATATGGTGACACGTTAAACGTAGAATGTTAACTGGTTTTAAGTTGAACACTATAATAATGAGATTTACTGAAACAAAACTGCGTAGTTAAAATGATTATAGAGAAATTGGTCAAGTTATTGAGATGATTGCTAAGATTATCAGGACTAACGACTGGTATTCATAATTCGTGAGAGATTATTAGTAGGGCTTAACTAGAATAAGTGTAGAAGTGTCACTGTTGACAAATACCTAAAGGTGAGTTATGGCAGCAGCGCTTGAGAGTCAGTCTTAAATTAGCTTTAGCTTGTAAGCCACCTTAGGCCACATCGTCACTTACCATTGATAGAAATTGTCGCCAAACCTTGAACCTATAAACTGTTAATAAAATTTGGTTGTGGTTCGTAATTGCCTATTAGTCTTCCAAATATTATTACAAAATAACTAATGAAGGTAAATGTAGGCCATAAATCTTAATAAATATTAGACACTACAAGTTTAATATTTTAAGTGTCAGCAACTAACTAGGAAAATGTAAGATATTCCATCAAGAATTCAAAAATGTTAATTTTTATTCCCTATTCCAGAAGAGATCGCTTTGTTAGTGATAAAAAGTGACCGACATATTAGTTCAAAATAGTAATCAAATTGGAATTATTAACGTATCTCAAAATAATTAAACGCACGTCTTATCATTCCAATGTATTTACAATGCGGTTGCCGAATCCATTGTGCTGCAGTGAGAGAAACTGCCACCAGAACCTAAGAATTCTGACACGGGTCTAGGTCTAAAGGGACGCAGCGTTAGAAGTTCGTTTTAGTATAGAACTTGCTGCAGTCCTAAACAGGCCAAGATCTTTTAGAAGATTATACAGAGATTTCGCTATATAACTCTCGGTTTCACTTCAATCACGATAAATTAACCAAGTAGCTAGTTCAATTCAGTTTATTTATTTCTTCATAGTACTTATTTATTAACTGTAGACATATAAAGATTTTTGAAGTGATAATAACTCAGTGGTAGTGTATACGGCCGCCGCGTCAAGAGACGTGAGTTTGAATCCACCTACAATGAGCTTGAGCTTTCGGTGAAGAAAAATATCGTGGCGAAACCATAGCATACTGGTTGGAATTTTTTTATGCCCGTCTGGCTAGCTACCACCCTCTAGTTGAAAATCTGCAGCCAAATAGTGTGTGGTATTTTCCGGCAGTTGCACTTGAGAGCCAATCCCTTCGCAGGGTTAGCGTGTCTACCAATTTGGGCTATAACGTCACTTAAGGTCAGGTGAGATTATGATCATAACTCGAAGCCTATAAACTATATAGAAAAAGAGGTACAAAAAAGGGATATTACCTCCTCCGATATGAATATTACTTCATCTACTAAAACATCCGGCGCTGTGCACTCTCTTTTGCTCGTTGCATTGTTTCAAAGGCAAATCTGTCTATTTCTTTATGCATAGCATTCCCGTTTACAGAGCCTCTGCCTGCATTGTGCGCATTGTATGTTGAATTTTATTTATTTGTATCTATTTTGAAATTCGGAATAGTACGGACGGATGGAAGGATTAATAAATGTGAGGGAAATAAGAATAGACAGAAGAGTGGCCTATCGTTTCTGCATATGTTATCAGAGGCATAATCTGATGATGACTAAATAAAATAATGATATCTGATAATATAATAGATTACTAAATAGACCGGCAAATGTTTTTCTACCCATTTCAGAAATCATATATTACCTCAATCTATATTATTATTACAAAGCGGAAAAGTTTGTTTGTTTGATTTTTTTTTAATATTAGTAACTATTAATCGGATATCTAAAGTTATTTTTGTATTTGATAGAACAATGATTGAGGAATGCTCTAGGCTATTTTATGTCACGACCAATAGGGTCAAAGCTGTATTCAAAACCTTACACAAAATATTTAGTTCCACACGAAGTACAACTAGTTAATATTATAAAGTAAAAAGTTTATATGTTTGAACCCGCTAGTATTTGAAACTACCAGTCGCATTTCATAAATTTTGTAATTGATAGACCAATCATTGAGGAGTCTTAGGGTATTTAACATCACACCACCACTACCAGAGCAGTATTGATACACGTTACGAAACAGGCAAACATACTTTTGCACACGAACGAAGTCGCGGACACGTCTAGTAAAAAAATATTAATTTACTTATTACTCTAAATTATTAGGTGTCTATTAAAATTTCATTAGCTATTTTATGCACACATTAAAATATTTGTTTATTTGTTTATATTCTAAAGTAATTGTACATAATTCCAAGTGCTTAGATAAAGGTTTTTTGTACCCCATACGAGCTTTGCCAATGCGTTTATCCCCGTAGAAGTTAAATGTCGAAAAATCGCTTATTAGTTTGCGTTATAAAAAGAAACTACTGCACAAATAGCACATTTCTAATTCAGAAGTTTAATTTGTGCATTGGTGAGTCAATCGACTGGCTTTCTTTCTATTAATTAACTTTGAAAAACATCTGCGTGAATAGCTGATAACAATTGCAATACCTGATCGAAATATATTCGACGCTACTAACAAATCTAATATTTTTAGTTTTTGCGGTAAAAAATACATTATTCACATAGACACTTTGATTACATTTTCCCCATAATATGCAACAACAAAATGGACAAAATATTAAAAAATTAAGAATTACAATGCAAAAAAGAAATTAAAAGTTGTATAACTGGTTAACACTAGGCACAGATAACATGGAGGATTAAATGATAGGAAATAAAGAGACAAGGATAAGGTTGTTCTGGCCTGCACAAGGTTGTTACTGTGCTATGAGATATTTAAACATTTTACGTACTATTAAAATAATTGTATTTAAACAGATCGCCATTAAGAATGATAATGAATAAATTTAGTTAAAATTAAATAGGAAATTTCCTCTAATAACGATAATATGTTCGAAATTCTAATATTTAATAACCAATAATTGATTTTATGCGTACGATGTTAGGATGAATATTTAAGTGGAGATTAGTTGTTAATACTTATTACACAAGGAATATTATTAAGCTAATAAGTAACAAAATAAATAACAATTTAATAAGATCTTCTTATACAGTCAAGTATTATATTAAGTGCTAATGTGATGTTCCAGGTCTTGGATTTGGTTAACCAAAACTGATATTGATCTAATGGTTTAATGGAGCCTAGTCACAAACAACCCAAATAAAAAATTAACTAATTGGATGATATTTAAAAGGCTTGATCTAAAAAATATGCAGTTGAAGGTACATTCTAATTTTGTATTTTCGCTTTTCAACAACTTTCCTCAGAGCTATATTAAAAATCCTATTTAAAATCTTTGGATTTTTATCTACCTTCATTTTGTTATTGGAATTTTTCTCAACTAGGAATATAAAATACTGTTTTGTATTATTATGTTAATGTAAGAACACAAACCAGAAATATTGAGTTTAAGTTTGTTATATATTTGTTTGTTATATAGTATATTATATTTTTTATGGTTACTTTGTTTCCCCTTTATATCTCTATGAAATTCCCCTTTATATCTCTATGAAATTTAAAATTGCTAAGTTATTCAAGCTTATGCAAAGGTAACTTAACAGGCATATCAATCTAACATTTTTTTACAGTTAGATGGTGACAAAGAAAAGAAATTTTTATTAATGAATAAAATTTATTTCCAGATTATTACATCATTGGTAATTGTTTCATCACGGTAGTTGACGAAATGTTTGTACTCGTCCGCTAATTTTATAATTTAAATATAATTTTGCCTTCTCCGACATTTACAGCATCTTTTTGAAGGACTTTCGCAAAGTAAGGTAATTCTGCGAGGAGTGAAGTCTTTGTAACATCAAATTGTCCCACTCAGCCTGTACGGGTAATGGAGCTGAATATTGCGACGACGTTCATACTGTGCTTAAAAGATTAATAAAATAATACAATTTAGAAGTATGTTATAATAACCCATTATAATTATTCGTTACAGAAATCATCTTTCAATGTACTGCATTTTTTTATAGGCTTATTAAATCAAAAAATATTAAAAGATGACGATTAGGAAGTATTTGGAAAGTCTTTGGCCTTCTAATTTTTGTTCTACTTAAGGCTTAACGTTGTAGCCACAATGTGACTAATCAACTAATTTTACAATAATTTATGTCCCAAAGTGGTGGACACGATGTCCAAAAGTGGTGGACACGCTAAACCTGTGGAGGGAATAGCTCTCAAGTGCAACAGCCGGAACAGACTTATGGCGGTAGCTAGCCAGGAGGGCATTAGAAAAAAGCCTTACCATGCTAGTTTTATCACGATGTTTTCCTTTACCGAAAGCTTAAGCTCATTGTAGGAGTAGTCGAATTCACAACACTGCAACTACCAGAACACACCTATTAGTGTTTGGCGGTAGATTCTTAACTTGAGGGCGGTAGCCCGGAGGTCTTTTTAGAAAAAGCCTTACCACCATGCTATCATTTCATCACGATGTTTTCCTTCACCGAAAGCTCAAGCTCATTGTAGGTAGATTCGAATTCATAACCCACAACTGCCGTAACTTACCTACAGGCATTTGAAGGCAAATTTTTAACTTTAGGATGGTGGTTCGCCAAGCGAACATTAAAAAAAAGCCCAAAGCCTTACCACCAATGCTATCATTTCATCACGATGTTTTCCTTCACCGAAAGCTCAAGCTCATTGTAGGTGGATTCGAATTCATAACCCTACATCTGCCGGAACTTAGCTATAGGCATAGGGGGCAAATTTTTAACTTTAGGGTGGTGGCTCGCCAAGCGAACATTAAAAAAAGCCCAAAGCCTTACAATCATGCTATCATTTCATCGCGATGTTTTCCTTCACCGAAAACTCAGGCACATTGTAGGTGGATTCGAATTCATAACCCTACAACTGCCGGAACTTACCTATAGGCATTTGGAGGCAAATTTTCAACTTTAGGATGGTGGCTCGTCAGGCGAACACTAAAAAAAAGCCCAAAGCCTTACCACCATGCTATCATTTCATCACGATGTTTTCCTTCACCGAAAACTCAAGCTCATTCTAGGTGGATTCGAACTTTTATAGCCATTCACATCTGGAGATACTATCTAGTGAGGTACCTATATCATCGCTTCAAATAAAATATGTAATTAAAATTAAACCGCTATAAAATTTCTGAAGACAGTCACACGTCATAGACTGTATAAAGATGAGAAGTACCGTGTTCAGTTTTCCATAAATTCACAGAATTCTCTAGTACCCAACTATTATTCAGCATCACCATACATAACAATCAGTTCTCTCACCATTCATTACCATTAGTACACAAACACACAATTTTCTAACAATGCAATTCATCGCTATACGCAAAGCGCGTATATTTCCATCAGCACACATTCTTACACCTATTATTTGTACAGAGTCCTTAATCTCTTTCAAGCATTACCTATTACTACCAACTCAATATCCTTCATCGTCATCATGATTGATCATCATGATAGTTGTCATTTTTTAGTACTATACGTACAACACAAAACACCAAAATACAATTTTACCATCATTTCAATCTTTACCATCAATTAACAACACTGTACTAATCTCACCTGTCCATAATCACATCAAATCCAAATATAAGATCATTATGTTGAACTGTCAATCAATGCGTTAACACAATATCATCCATCAATAAAAAATAAAAAATAAATATTTAGAACGTACCTCTAAGTACCTCGTGTTTTGATGCGCATAGGAAAAGGGCATCGTAACCCAAGCCCGTGTCACAAATCTGCGAATGTTCCTTATTCGCCATATGATATATCCAAAACCCATACAATAAATTCATGGTATGTGATGTGCTATTATATTAATTCAACTCTTAACACTATCCATCAGCTGAAAGTACCACAGCCGAGAAACAGAATAGCTGTTTTTTTTTTTTTTTTATATATATTAATGAGGATGACCTTATCCCCGCAAAAACTATATTACGAATGATAGAAACAGACTGAACCGCTGTTGAAAGTTATTAGTCCAAAATAGATTGTTTAATTGTTTTATTGTTGGAATAGAAATATAACAAATATAGTGAACTTATAATACAGTGGTTTTATTTAACCTGATATAATTTTTGAGCATTTAATTATTTGCAGTTAGTTACACGTATACTTAAAAATAAAAGTGTTTGTAATATTGAGGAACCAATCCGTTGCAAGGAATTATAATGTTACTAATTTCCGATGACTGTGCAACTCAGTTCCCAATTTTATTTTAAATATAATAATAATTTAGCGATTGAAAAATGTACCGCTTTCAGTTTAAAATAGTATGTAAATAATAACAATTGTATGAACATAATAATTAAGGTAAAATAACATAAATAGTAAAGAATTGTTATTAAACATAAAGAGTTTACTCTAGAGCGACATGAAGTTCGCTAATTCATAATAAGGAAAAAAGGGAATGATTAATATAATAATTAGGTTACAAAAAAAATAATTTGTTTTTTGAGAAATAAAACTTATTATTTTTCTTACTATATACTAGCTGTTTCTTCATTCGTTTAGTAGTAAAAATAATGTTTGTATTCTCAGGAAAAGTATTTTTTTTTCTGGACGAGAGTTACATTATCACGTTTTATTTATAAAATATTATAGTAATCGGTTGCATAGTTAAAAAAATACATCAACACTCCGTTGATATCCTTGCAGACAAATATAAAACAAAACAATTGTATTTATCTAATTAAACGTTATACAAAATTGTGTTACTTCGATTTTAAATATAAAATGTATACTAATTTTAATATGTATTACGGAATACGAAGAAAGTTTTCGCCGACGTTCAAGAAATAATAAATATATCTTTAAAATATCGGATGAAGAAGATATATATTTTTGTATATGTATACAAATATAAAAGAAAAGCACGATTTTAAAAGTACTGTTTTGTGCTTAAAAAGTTTGAAAATAATTACAGTGTTATGTACTAAATAATTAAGGCAAAGTGAATTAAATAGTGAAGACTATTTTTTTTTGTTGAATTTTTTTAAAGTGACTTTACGTTCACTAACCCATTACTAGTAATTGTTTTTATTTAATATGTTTTAATATGAGAATTAATTTATCAATAATATGATGAATTTCTAAAAAATACAAACATTTATTCATTGCAAAAAAAATATTTTAATAAAAATTTGTTTTACATATAAAGTTCAAATAAAAAGACACCAAACCATTATTCAAGAAATAAAAATAAACTTAAATCTGATAAAAAACATTTAATTTCAGGAAGTTAAACTGTCAATAACCTACCGAAAGACTTTAGAGAAACTGAATCATTGCATATATTTAAAACTATGATAAAAATATTGAAATGATTACAATTTGCTATTGAATAAGTGAATTGAAATAAATTTTATTCTCATTGAGAAAACTATATTCTCTTGAGAATAAAGTTCTTTAAAACGAATTTTTATTTAAGAAAAAACTTATTTTGCCCACGAATTTGTTTGCTTGCTAGTAAAACTTATTTTTCTATCTTCGGAAAAAGTAGTTTTTTATATCAAGAGTTACACTATTTCCTTTTATGTATAAATTTAACGATATTAATTTTAATAATTAAAATAAATAAAAAAAAACACCTCATCACTCCATTGATATTCTGACTAATAAATATAATATGAAAGCAATTGATTATTTTCTCCTGTCGAGATGTAACGCGGTAATAAGTTAAGTATTATTTCGATTATAAATACAATATTTATTAATATTCTTTTTTACAGAATACGTGAAAAGTTTTTGTAGGCATTCAGGTTATAATACATATTACTATAAAATATGGATGTATTGTAAAAGCTCGCTTTTTTAAATAAGCATAGATAAAAAACGTAATAAACGATTTATAAAATTGTTGTTTTCAGCTTAAAAGTATTTAAATGATTACAGATTTATGAACATAATAATTAAGACAAACTGTAACTGTATTTATAAGTATTTGTTCTAGAGTAACAAAAAATCCACTAATTCAGTATAAGTACAAAAATATGTAATTTGTTTAATATAAGTAGTAAATTAGTAATACAATAATTAAATTAATTAAAAAAAAGGAAATAAACTTATTGTACTTATTATTCTACTATGTATTTCGGCTTGATAAATATTTCGCCTTTTATGTATACAACTTTATGGTAATTGGTTGAATAGTTAAAAGGGAAAACATATCAACACTCCATTGATGTTTTTGCTGATACACATAATACAAAAAACAATTGTATTTATCTATTTAAACCTAGTACAAAATTATGGCGTATTTCGATTTTAAATATAACATATATTATTATTATTTTATATTACAGAATACGTAGAAAGTTCTTACAGGTATTCAATAATAATGAAACGTGTCTAAAATATATTAGATTTAGCATAACATTCGTTTGTTTTTTAAACATGCATTAATAAAAAAAAACTAATGTTCGCAAAGTATTTCGCATATCATTTTTGTAGATTGGAAAAAAACATTTCCGAATTTCTTTTATTGAAGTACCTCAATAATTAGTGACCTAAAAAAAGGATATCAGTTGACAAATATGTGAGGTAAAAATGTACCGAAATTTGTTACCTTTTTTGGTACTATTTAATATATTAAATATTTTAATCATTGGTAAAAAACAAAAACCTACAATTATGTATTATTAGCTTCATGTTAAATTTGGTTTTGGTTTAACAAGAATATATAATTCAATATTTAAAAACTCTACACTAGCGCCATTGTGGTAATTTACAGAACGTATGTTTTTGTTGGATTTTTTTTCAGTTTAAACTTCATATATAATGCTTGATTCTTACATTTATATTCTTGAACACGTAGACATAGATGTTAAAACAGCGACTTGCGGTATAGGTGACATTATATACATAGATATCGGCACAATGATTTGAAACTAATAATGGAAGGGGGGGATGTAAACACCACCTGTTGATTTAGAGCTGTATATAAATTCTTGTCGCTCAGTACGAAAGGCAGTGTGTGTTGAATTGTTTCATTGATCGAGTGAGTGAATTTCGTGTTATTGTGGTATATTCGTAGTGTCTGTCAGTCTATCTGTCTGTCTTGTTGCTAGGGCTTTTCATTTTCTGTCTGTCTTGTTGGTAGGTAGGGCTATCTGTCTTGTTGCTAGGGCTCTTCATTTTCTGTCTGTCTTGTTGGTAGGTAGGGCTATCTGTCTTGTGGCTAGGGCTCTTCATTTTCTGTTTATCTTGTTGGTAGGTAGGGCTCTTCATTTTCTGTTTGTCTTGTTGGTAGGTAGGGCTGCCTCGGTCGTTGCTAGGGCTCTTCATCTTCACTTTGAAACAATTTAACTCTTCATTTTATAAATTTTGAATCAGTTATTATGTACGTACCAAATTCGGGTAAAATTACTATTAATATAACTGCAATTAAGTTACAGAACTTAACTGCTCTTTAATAATATATTGAAACATGGCTGTTATACTTATAACAGACACTTTTCAATCGTTTTAAGGTTGATTAAGACTGCACTTTAATATTATATTGGAAAATAGCTGTTATACTTAATATTATATTGGAAAATAGCTGTTATACTTATAACAGCCATTTTTCAATTGTGATAATTTAATTACTCATGCTATTATTATTTATAATATTATATTGGAAAATAGCTGTTATACTTATAACAGCCATTTTTCAATTGTGATAATTTAATTACTTATGCTATTATTATTTAGTTACAGAACTAACTGATTGGAAAATAGCTGTTATACTTATAACAGCCATTTTTCAAAAGTATTGGAAAATAGCTGTTATACTTATAACAGCCATTTTTCAATTGTGTATTTTTAATTACTTATGCTACTATTATTTACTTATAAAACTAATTGCACTTTAATAAAGATATTGGAAAATAGCTGTTATACTTATAACAGCCATTTTTCAAAAGTAAATTATATTGGAAAATAGCTGTTAAACTTATAACAGCCATTTTTCAACTGTGTATTGAATTATATTGGAAAGTAGCTGTTAACCTTATAACAGCCATTTTTCAATTGTGTATTTTTAATTACTTATGCTATTATTATTTAGTTACAGAACTACCTGCACTTTAATAATATATTGGAAAATAGATGTTATACTTATAACAGCCATTTTTCAGTAATATATTTTTTAAAACTCTCGTCACAGAATTAAACTTATAACAGCCATTTTTCAATTGTGTATTGAATTATATTGGAAAATAGCTGTTAAACTTATAACAGCCATTTTTCAATTGTGTATTTTTAATTACTTATGCTATTATTATTTAGTTACAGAACTACCTGCACTTTAATAATATATTGGAAAATAGATGTTATATTACGTAATATATTTTTAAAAACTCTCGTCACAGAACTTAGCTGCACATTAAATGGCTTTTAAAATTACAATAAACTTTAATAATATATTGGAAAATAGATGTTATACTTATAACAGCCATTTTTCAGTAATATATTTTTAAAAACTCTCGTCACAGAACTTAGCTGCACATTAAATGGCTTTTAAAATTACAATAAGCGTAGTAGTCATTAGCTTCGTATTAAAACCAAGGACGAAATTACGTTAAGGAACTTAAATTATTTTACTTGGAATGTTACAGTGCCAGGACCAGTATAGCGCTGTTAGGTATAGGGTCTCTCGCTGTAAGGTATAGGGTTTCTCGCTGTTAGGTTAGGTCTTGCTATTTTCTCGCTGTTAGGTTGGATCTTGCTTTGTTTCTTCAAACTGGTCCTCGCTCTCTGACTCTTCAAAAATACAAATAATTTGACTTAGACTTAAAAGCTGTAGTATTAATTGCCTTACAATAGATTTCATTTATTTTTTATTGCGATGTTGTAATTATAACAGCCATTTTAAGAGCGGCATAAGCTTTGTAATAATTTAAGGTCGATTATGATTACTCTCATAGTTTTAAGAGTGGTTAAAGAGTGATTATACGCTTAATTACTTTACTTGGAGGGTGTTACAGTGCCAGGACCAGTCTAGAAAAAATCTTGGTGATTTTTGTAGGGGCAGCACAGTGAAGTCGGGCTTAATAGATCTTGCTGTTTAAGTAGGTCTCGCTTTTGGTAGACATCTCCCTGCGTTGTTAGGCACCGCGTTGTTTAGGTAGGTCCTTCACGGTTAGCTAGGTATGTCTCTCGCTGTTAGGTAGGTCTCTCGCTGCTAGGTAGGTCTCTCGCTGCTAGGTAGGTCTCTCGCTGCTAGGTAGGTCTCTCGCTGCTAGGTAGGTCTCTCGCTGCTAGGTAGGTCTCTCGCTGCTAGGTAGGTCTCTCGCTGCTAGGTAGGTCTCTCGCTGCTAGGTAGGTCTCTCGCTGCTAGGTAGGTCTCTCGCTGCTAGGTAGGTCTCACGCTGCTAGGTAGGTCTTTCGCTGCTAGGTAGGTCACTCGCTGCTAAGAAATATCATTTTTATCCTTAAACTGGTCCTCGCTCTTAGACTCTTCTAATACAAATATACGAATACATTATAAGTTTTTGTTAAATGCGGATAAGTTGTCTTATACAATAAAATAAAACTTATAATGTTGTTAAATGCGGATAAGTTGTAAATATGCAGATCGAGTTTCTTGCCGGTTCTTCTCGATGACTGCTTTACTTTCCGAACCGGTGGTAGTTTTAATTAAAGAATTTTAATAACACAGTGAATTGAATGGGTATTTTATTTAAAAATGTCGTTTTTAAATTTGCCAAGTTCATCACAGTTTATAAACTTGTAAACGTCAAACATTAATCCTTTACGTAAATAAAATGTAGCGAAAAACAAGTTTATAAACTTGTAAAAACGTCAAATATTCAATCATACAATGTAACCAAAAACTATATAAATATGCTGATGAGTTTCTTGCCGGTTCTTCTCGATGACTGCTTTACTTTCAGAACCGGTGGTAGTTTAATTATAGAATTTTGATAACACATTGAATTCAAAAATTTCATCACAGTTTTATATATATTTGCCTAGTTCATCACAGTTTATAAACTTTTAATCCTTTCTGTAAATAAAATATAGCTAAAAACAGTTTATAAACTTGATGTAAATAAAATACTTAAAAATGTCGTTTTTATATTTGCCAATTTCATCACAGTTTATAAAACTTTTTTATGTAAATAAAATGTACCCAAAAACTATGTATATGCAGATCGAGTTTCTTGCCGCTTCTTCTCGATGACTGTTTTACTTTCCGAACCGGTGGTAGTTTTAATTAAAGAATTTTAATAAAAAACTTTTTTATGTAAATAAAATGTACCCAAAAACTATGTATATGCAGATCGAGTTTCTTGCCGGTTCTTCTCGATGACTGTTTTACTTTCCGAACCGGTGGTAGTTTTAATTAAAGAATTTTAATAACACATTGAATGCGTATTTTATTTAAAGTTGTCATATTTTTGTCTCCCAAGTCCCATCACAGTATATTTTAGAGCGGTTATGATTATATATAAGTTATGATTATGTATTTTATGGTCTTTTACAAAAACAAGCCGGTCGAGCAATTTGTAATATAGGAGTTGCGAATCCATTAAAGACTGCTTAATTTCCGAAATTCGCTATTTTTTACTGTATGGACATGCAAAAACTTGATGTAAGAGACTGGCATTACTTAACGTAGACCTAATAATCTAGTCACCCCATATTTCAGACTCGACCAGTAAAAGTTTTTTGGATAATAGTGTTATGTTTTTGTGTCAAAACGCAAAATATATTACCGATTTGCCGAATAGAAAGTTATGTCAAACCGGTTTTGATGTCGGAAGGCTGTTTATTACACAGTACCTACAAAAAAAAATTTTTTGTTGGTTATTTTGATGACACAGTTATTTTCCAAAGCGATGGTAGATTTGACGTTCAAAAGATTTTTACATATACATTTAGTTTTTTTTTTTATATTATTTTATTTTTATTTCAACGGTTAAGATATATGAAACGTCAAACAAATGAAGCTTAACTACACTTTAATCTTTAAACTGCGATACTTGAATATATGTAATCCTAACTTCGTCGTGCAATAGCTGTTCTATCATTTGATTTAGACTTCTTGTTTCTCATTAGCAATTTAACATAAACCACGGTCAGGCTACACTACCGTCCCAGGAGAAATCATGGCCGGTAGTCGAAGAAAAGCGCCCGCATTGTTAAGATTTGTGCGGTCATGTGTGCATAATTGATAATGCGGTTGTACTGCGTCTCTCATATATTTAAAGATGTGAATTTAGATTTCCTTTAGTATTTCTTATCAACCGAGGTAAAAGAAAACTGAAATGATTACATAGAACTTTGAGAAACTTTTGGTTATTAAGGCACATTTCGTTACTTGAAAAAGAGAAAGACATAACGAGATGTAATAACTACGTTACTTCTAGTAGAAAAACTATCGCGGAATACCTGTAACTGTGTTCCGGCAGTGGCAGTTAAGAATCAGTTCGACCACTAATGTTTATATTATGTCCACCATCCTGGGAGGGAGGTGAGATTGTGAATTATAAAATACATTAGTAAAAAGTTGTTTCTAGCTGTTTGTCAAAATATGTGAAATGCTAATACATTTCTATTTTTTTATAAAATTGTACTCGGCTAAAAATTAAAAAAATGCAACACCAGCCGCGAAAAAATTTGTAACGTTTATGTACCTAATAACCCAACCTAACCCAAAATACCAGAATATTAATAACTAGTATTAAAATTTAAGTGCGGAACCTTGAGAAAAGTATTAACAGTTATTTGAAATAATAATCTGTTGAAAGTAAAATCATTATTTGGGGTATTTGTAAATGATAATTAGTCAAGTAATCATAATAAATGTAAAGATTAATTAAGTAAAAACTGATGTATTTTCTCAGGGGTGCAATTTGATTTTGAAGAGAGGTAGCGCCCATCCATGGTTCCATTTAGTTACGCCCATGAGTAGAATTCAAATTGGTAAGTCGAGAGCTTCTTATTCTTTTCGTTTTTTTTTTAATTAGCCCAACCGATGCAAAGGGGTGATGCACGAATTCAGGTCACATCAAAGTTAAAGTTCTTCGTTTTGTTTAGTTTCCCGTGCCAAAATTAAAAAAAAAAGAACTCGTATGACTGCCTGCCAACATTTCCGTGCGTTAGATTAAGTGATGTTAAAAGCTGGCAACATTTGGCGTCCTGCCAGTTAGTTTAGGACTACTGATTTATTACAGACATATTGTAGGTTTTATAAGGTTTAACAAAATGAATTCTTTTATAATTAATTTCATAAAATTAAGGTTTTGACAATTTTGAATTGTATATAACTTCCTTAAAAGTAAAAAGTATGTTCTATTTTACAGAACATACTTATTTTCAAGATATTAGTCATCTTCTTATTCCTTATTCCACCTAGGTAGGATTGGCACAGTGATAGCTAGCCAAGCGGCCATCAGAAAAAGGCCTAACACAGTGCATATCAGTCACACAGTTTATCCATATCTTATCGGTCTACCTCTTCTCTTATATCCATTCACTTTCATACTTAACATTCTTTTAGTTAGTATCATACAATATTTAAGAGAATTCGGTAGGTAAAAATAAGAAGAAGAAACCATTATAAGGTTATACTCTAAAGATCGCTTGACTGCTTTTCATCCTTAGCTAAGGCTCCAGTACCTAAGTAATTTTTTTATAAACACTGTATGATTCTTAGCCTCAGTCACACCTGATGGAAAGTGAAGACGAGGCCGAAAACGTAGTGTGTTCGTGCAGAAAAAACTGATTCACTCTTCGTTTGAAGACCCTGATGTTGTAGGACTCTGGAAAACATACGCTTTTTGGGATAAATAAGATCATGATATAAATTCTACGGGCTTGAGTAACATGAGGAATTATGGATTGTCATGGTAGCTTTTTAGTAGTAGTAGTGTAGTGGATAAGTAGTCAGTCTCACACGCTCCATTTGCAGTCCAACCAGTATAATACGAGATGAATTACTCAAATGTATTTTTGCACCACGTTAACAAATAACTATAAAAATTCACAAATATATAAAAAAATTAACGTAGTGTTGTGTATTTTCTTTTGACAGATTAGATAAATATTATACACACCTACAAATTACTATTAATCTAACTTCGCAATATAATAATATGGAATTTGTTTTGTAAGAATCTACCTACGTTACTATAGGAGAAATGGCACATTCATAATAACTTTTAATATATTCAAATAAATTGATATCTACTTGAAAAAATTGTGCGTATTATTTTTACTATCGACCTCGTGACGTGTATAGCATGATTATGAGATAATTCGATGTTTACAAAAACTCTTCGAACGCAGCTACCGATGTAATTACATAAGTTATTATCTATTTGATGCGGTCGGTATGTGGCTTTTTAGATTTTGACTACGGATGGAAGAAAATATAGGAAGTAAGTTTACATACATCGGATGGACTTAGTTGGACTTAATTAAATCACAATACAAATCAAAGAGTCTATTATTATCTTTGTACGTATTTAATTATATACTTTAATATTTTTTCATGCAGTAAATTTTTTGAAGAGTATACTTCGTATTCTTTAGGTATTCTTAGTATTCTTTAGGTTCTAGAAAAAGTTCAAACTCGCGTCATTGGCATGCTTTCGTCACATGACACAAACAAATTTAATTAATTGAAATTCAGGTAGATATATAACAGAAAACACATATTTTACATGTACAATCCGTACATTCGATCTATTACAGATGTTTATACGTAACTATTAGGAGATCAATGAAAATTAAATACAAAAATATAGCTTAGTACTTTCTCCCTTCTATACATAATCTGGCCTCAACAAAGTCATTACGTCGAAGTATATCTACAATTGAATTAAGACACGCCATTCAGATTGCGGTCGACGCCATCAAATGAAAACATCACATCTTAATAGAAAAAAAATATAACGATAAATCTTGAAAAACAAAAATATCTTTAATATAATCTAATTAAGTGAATACCTATTCGATTTACGTAACCTATATACTTTGTAAATTTATAAATTTGTTAATCTGTAAATTTATCAATAACTTTCAATTACTGCCTTATCAAAACAGCCTGTGGCTGACTCCATGGTGCCACCGACAATTTAAAAAAAGGAACGTTCTTCTTCTTCTTTATTATTTTTTCAAGTAATAAGATTTGTGCAGATGAAACTATCTTCAACAAGATGGCGACTCTCTTGTTGAAGTTCTCTTGGGATTTTTCGTGGAAACTACTTGTCCCGAATGTTCAGTCATAATTCACTTCAATTATGATCTTTAGCTACACTACATTACGTAAAATGTCGCCTAAATTACACAATAGAGGGCTACATAACTAAGTATATGAATTAAAATAAAAATCACAACATGACAGATCAAAATCCCGCCATAAACTCAAAAGGATCGTTTTGTAAGCGTCTTTATAGCGACCGTGAATTGTTATTTTTTCATTGGCTTTTTCGGAGAAGACAATAAAATACAGCTGGAGAATAATATACATTTTATGTGTGCAACATAACCAAAATTAACATTTATTTTCGATAAATTTTGTACTAATATATCTGCCGCGCGGCTCTTTATTTATTGTGTTGGGTTTTACCCGATCGTTCATAATAAGCTAAAACCATATATAAGTGCGTTGTGGACGGTGCTGGGTTAGATTTTATTGGCGCTACTTCATTTTTTGGACCTCAGACCGCCACCAGGCTAGTTTTTTTTTCGAAGTGACATACGCTGTTAGCCCCAAGGGCTTTGGCAGCTTCACCGAGATTTTTGGGGCGAGTGTTGAGGGCACTCAGCCCCGAGGCAGCGGGCACAAGGGTGCCAAAACGGCCGAAACTCGGTTTGGGCTGCTGCCGGTAAATGAAAAAAGATTCACGATCCTGACCAACCAACAGGTCTTGTCTTACAAATTTAGTGGTCCTAACAACGATCTTATCAGATAAGTAGCTCAGAGCCGCGAGGGTAGTCCCTTACAGAACCGTGTACTTAACGTGTGAGTGTGCACGAATGGTATGCGGTGTGATGGTGTACTCTCAGTGATGTAGAGTGTCACTGTATCGCGCGAGCAGACTCACTCGAGGGTTCCTATCCGGAGGATCGATCCTAGGCTCAGGCGTCTGCGGAGGGAGGCTGCGGCAGGTGTGTGAGAGCGATATTATCCGCGCGGCCTCGGCGGCAAGGACGGCGGTTACGCGGAGGTGTGCGCGGACACGTGCGATTGGTGGAGACGGCAGGGAGAAGCGCGTTTAATCTCGTTATTTTATCGACGGGGTCGGAGAAGCAATTACGTGGCCGGCGCGCAAAGCCTTTGGCGTGCGAATTAGAAGTGTAGTTAACTGCGTGTACTATTTTGGGGTTAGGATGAAGTTCAGTATTTTAAAAATAAATCTTTGTAAGGTCTTTAATATATCTACATTATCTACATTACAGACATCGAACAGGGCTTGGACGGCTATGCATATGAATCTGTTTTGCAACACTTGTAGTTTGCGAAGGGTGGTTCCCGAAGCATGAGCCAATTCGAGACAGCTATATGTAAGTATGGGACGGATACATACTTTGTATATTATGAGCTTATGTCTGAGTGACATTTTGCTCTTGGAGGAAGTTAGATTACGTAGGGAGTTAGATTGCGTCACCAGGTTCGTAAGACTTTCTTTTTCCTCGGTATTAGTGGTAGGAGATCCATGCATGAAGGCCGGACCTACGGGCTCTTTGGTGCCCATCTCGCCGCGCAATTTAGGTCAACATAGCGGTGGGAATATTTAATATTAGTTCATTTTTCTATGGTCACCACTACAGACTCCTTGACAATTTCTTTATATAAATTGATTAGTATAGATCAACAATATTTGCTGATATTATTGGGTTTTCTGCCTAAATTGCTAAGTTCGTATCACCGTCTCTGCTTAATAACCGCAAACAGAAGTAATAACTAATTTTAATAGAATAGTATAGTTTAGTTAAATATATACTCATTGTGGAATTATTCTTTATTAGATTATATATGCAGCTCCACTCGCGTTAATATTGATGTTGAAAAATAAATTTAAAGGCCGCAATAAAATCTTTTATATAAAGTTTATCACCCTCTCTATTTCAATTCCAATAAGGTTTTCGCAAGACAAAGTAGCTTATAACCGTCTTTAGGTTCTCATCTATCTCTATATTAAAATTCATCAAAATCTATTTAGCGGTTTGCGTGTGAAAGCGTAAGAAATATACAAACTCACTTTCGCATTTGTAACATTAGTAAGGATTTGTTTAACAATAATGCATGTTAATGCAAAATAAGGGACATGTAAACAAACCACACATTTATATCTAAATAACTGGTTTCATATTATTTTATTCAAAAACATGTTTGTAGCTAATTTTAGTCCTTTTTCACTTAAACTACTTTAAATTTTATTTCGTTTACAATGATTTATATGCCGCTTTGGGCAAAACAAGTTAACTGAAATTTCCGATAGAAAAAATTATGAATACTGCCATCACTTATTCACTAAGATATATAATAAACTTGTTATGTAAGGATATGCAAAAATAATGTAGGATAAGTAATTATATAAATAACATATTAAAATTTTAATATGACTAAATTAAACAAAATATGGTGTCAAAGATCTACTGTAATAAATATAATATTACAAAATTGCCTTGTTTTATTTATATATGTTTAATAAATAGTTTTCCTGAATAATAAGTTTTATCAATAAATGTAACAATATGTTAGATAACAATGATTAGTGAATCGTTAATTTATATTTGATAAAATGACAGTGAGATTAAGTTCTACTTTCGTACACAATCAAAGTAAAAGAAATGTTACAAAATCGTATTTTAACCGTTTTACCTGTCCCTAAAACTCGAAGCTTGATAATACAAAATATGAATACCAAAACAAATACAAAAAACATTTCCAATTATTAATGATGAACAACGTTTTACACAATCAATACAAAGTTTGGGTAAACATCACGTAATTACAAAAACAAAGTTTTATTATAGTAAACCAGTTACCGGAAAATAACTTGTCAAATTAAAAAAAAAAAGATTTCATCCAAATAAAGTACGTGCCAGATACGTAACCATCAGCTAGGGCACCGACGCAGTACAAATCAATTTCTACTTTATTTACTTCGTAGCTCTATAAACGTTATGTTAAACTATATTTCAAATTTGTTAATACCTAAAATTACTACACTAACAAATATTTCGATAGCTGCATTTGTGAGCCATTTTATAGTGTCAATAACTACACCATGTAATAAATAATATCCCAATAATAAATTTAATATTAATTTTATCTTTAATTTTATTATTTTTTTATATAATTGTATAAAATCGGGACAGAGCTAAACTAAACCTTGGGAAAGGACATAGGTTTCCTTTTAAGGCTAAAAATTGCTTTAAGTGGTTAAAATAGGGTATAACAGTTTATATGGAAATTCGTTATTAACGAAGATAAAACCATGAAACTTTGTATTTAGGCATTTGATATGAAATAAATAAACATATATTTCAACGTTTCTGAAATTTCGACCTACGTGGGGATGAAATGAGGGGTAAAGGTTTCTATATGTGTTATTTGCAAAAGAAGTATCCTAAACAATGTAAAATGCTGCCCAAAGTAACTAAGTTAACGCTGACAAAGTTGTGGGCAAAAACTATAGTACGGATTAAGATTAAGATAATAAAATAAATATCTGCTTATAATCGGTGCCATAAACATTATACAAATTGAATACAAGGCCACCTATAATCACTACATCCTAAAAAATAGTCTCCCCGCTACATCTGTCTCTCTGTCTGAACGTAATAAACTCAAAAACTACCAAACAAATTTTCATACAGTTTTAATCAATAGACGGAGTGATTTATGAGAAAGGTTGGGGTGTAAATGCATTAAGGGTATATGTAAGTTGGTTGATAATTGCTGAAGTAGTCGGAACAAATTTCCAACTGAAAGTTATATAAAAACTGTGTCAGCGACTTTATTCGCGTGGGAAAATTATATAACATTCTGTCCGTTTTGTAAATTTTTTAACACAGATTTGTTCCTTGACGATAGCGTGATGTTAAATAGTCTAAGGATTTCGTCAATGTTTGTTTTACCAAATAGGAAAAAGTTTTTGATATCCGATAGGTAGTTCCTTAGATTAACGCGTTCAAACTTACAAATAATTTTTCCCACTTTATCATATTGATATGGACGTATTACGAAGTTATTTCTCTTAAAAGCATCTTATTTATTTGCCACAAAGCTTTGTCCATCTTCAACGAATAAACCTATTGTTCATATAAAGCCGGAGGAATTGGTAGTATGATAGAAAAGATAAACAATATACGTAGGCAGTTAGTTGCAAAATGACTACCTTACGGACTACTTACACTACGTGTTAAAAGCGTTCACTGGGAAGACACGCCTAACTCAGATTTCGCAGCGTCCGACATTTGTTCTAGCAAAAGGGATTGGCTTCTTCAATTGCAACATCTAGAAATAAAGGTCACTTGACTATACACTTATATGGGAAACAAAGCAATAGAATCACTTTAAAATTTAATTATACAAACAAGACATAAATAGTCCTGATTCATGTTATAAATTATGCTATGTATTCAAGTTTTAAGTATTTACCGAAAAGAACATAAAGTAGTAGATCTCTTCTGGAAAAAGAAGGTGCCGTTTCCGTAGGGGAAAAAATACATCGACTAAATCTATATTAATGCAAGTGAACGTCTAAAGAACAGCAAGTATTTTAGTAAAATAATAAATATGTCTTTTTTCTATGAATTATTAAAGAGATACAAATCTATAAATGCATCAATATTCGCTGAAAGTATTGATTTCATCAAAACATACTTTAGTTCATAAATTAATACAGTGTAAATCTATAATACTTATTTTATAACAAAATAATTTTATATAATATTCAGTACAATTTAAAACAACAATCATATAAAATGTTGATTTAAGTTTTTTAGGTTTCTTGATTCAGTACTACTATCCAGTACTAGTATAAAGTGTACAAACCTGTGAAAAAAAGCTAGCAAAATAGAAATTGCCTATAATTTATTTCTACAAAATATTTAAAAATACACATCTATCTAAATACATAAATAATAAGTGTATAAGTTGTTCACCGAAAGCATTGATTTTAACAAAACGTTTCAATTTTAGTTACGATAAAATTATTATTTATCGGATTGGCGATATTTGTAATGCAATATTAGATACGCGCCTTTCAATTAATTGACCATGAGGTTACTACAATTTTGTTTCCTAATGAAACTAAGTAAAAAAGCGCGACAAGATTTATTTAAAATCACAAGGTGATTTTAAATGGTTAAAAAAACCTTTTTCGGGGATACTCGGTGAAATTAATTTATAGCACCTAATGGTAAATATGGAACAGTCCACAATCGATGATGCCTGTCGATGTCATATCGGCTTCCTTGAATATTTACTGATTGAATAGGTACTCAATCTTGTAGGTAGAAAAGAAATTTAGAAGATGTGTGAAAACAAAAAAAGGGAGAACTTGTTATTTACTTTAAAACATCTTATATTAATTATTACATTTTTCTATTGATAAGTTCTTGTACAAACTATATATTTTTTTTTTTACAAGTTATAATTTCACGATAACGGAGGTAACTTTTATTGGTATATTCATTAAATATTCACTGTAGTGGTGATTATTAATTATGATAAGCTTATGAAAATCCAATAACAACGTTGACTTAAATGAAATAAAATCAAAAATCTTTCTTCAATTTAGGCCCTAGGAACGTCAAAACCACCACCGACTACCGAACAACAAGCAACCTATTAGCGGTTATTGCATTCATCGACCTGCAAGCCTCTCGACGACCAGATATACATGGGCAACACGATAAACGCGAATCAAATAATCAGATCATCAAAAAAATCGTCAGATTTGGCACTCAGTGTATGGCGGTCGCGACACTTCATACCAGACTATATCTTACCTCCTCACTTTTCCTCCACAAACCCCAGAACTCGAACGTAACACGAATATGGCAGGTGTTTTTTCACCATTCCATTGAAAACAACTAGCGTCTTCTTAATACCTTAGTACCTAAAACAAAAAATAATGAAAAACCCTATCCAAGTTCTTTGTCTCTGAATTTCTAGGATGTTTTGCGAACCATTGAAATATATGATGCTTTTTTTCCAGTAATTCCCAATAACGAAAGCCAGAATGGTTTGCATCTCAATTATAGTAACAAAAACGAGCATGAACAATAACTACAAAGCAAAATAAATAAAACAGGGCATAAATTGACTAAAATATTAAATGATCTTAATTTTGGTAATAGTAGGTGAAACCAAAATATATACACGTTCCATAAATTACATCAGCTAGGATACTCTAAACGCTAAAAATATTAATGCTATTGTGCAAACCATAATTTAAAAAACAACAACAACAATTGGCTAAGAGACTTATCGACTTAAAACAGTGACTTGAGTTAACTACTTTACTTCCATATACTTAGAAATTGAGTGTACAAATAATTCAAACTATCGATAACTAAGTAAACTCGAGTGTTTGACTTAACAATCACTTGAACCGAGTTACCCGTTGGCTTAGTTCGATAATAGGAAATGTTCGGATTTCACGATTTCAAATCATTAAACCTCTGGAGCGAGTTCAACTTGGGGATTAAGTTGTGAGTTTGTTTGTTGACATTTTATAAATACTTGAGAAAAAAAGGAATATATTCACTGGATACAGAAGATCCCGTACATCATATTCTTTGGATCAAATTATTTCGTAGACTTATATATCGATAAGTGATATCACATTCTGTAAAGATATTCCAATTGAATGCTCAGAATATTCTTTTTCTAGGAACATAGTTTACTTTTACAGAATTACATTTGCAATAACTGGCACTGCTTACGATCCTTCGGTGAGACGTCAGTTGTATCTAAGATAAATATGTGACCATACGTTAATTTGTTTGACAATAATTTTGATGTTAATAAATCAATCTACTGAATATTTATCATTTTCATTTAGTCCTGTATAGTGCTTATATTTCATATTGTTACAACAAATTTAAAGTATTTACTATTTTATCAAAAATTATAACTATAAAGTGCTTTTCTATCTGGTGTATATTTACTATTTCAGATGGTAACGTTAAATTAGCATGATTGTACTGTAAAGTCACAACCATTTAAGACCTCAGCAACAACATTTTTTAGAAGGAAAACATAGATTAGAATTGGTAGTACATTTATTATTATTATTATTTATTTAATTACAAGGACTCATTACTTTATAATTAATGAACAGAATTAAATTAATAAAACTATAACATAAAAAAAAGATTAAAATGTATTATAATATATTAATATGTTACAGTTATAATATTAGCAGCGAAATCAAAAATAAAAGCATATCACATAAAAAAATCATAGGACGCCTTATATACAATGTTTCAACGGACTGTCTTACAAGCCTATGAGTGTTTGCATAATCTTATTAGGACTATCACGAAGTCTACTTCGTATGGAAGTAATTTTTTTAGGCCTAGTAGTAAAAAAATAATAGACATGTTTAAATTATGCAGACTCCAAAATGATATATTAATCCCAACCCTTCTCCGGAATGATATAACGACGATCTAAGAAATCGTGAACGTTTTGGATCATTATTAAGAAAAAAATTAACCAAACAGGTGCAATACATGATTATATTTACTGCTTAATTTTATGTAGGTACTAAGTTGTAAGTGATAATTCTACTAATGTAAATCCAAAAATTGTGTGTCCGATATCGAATTCTATGTACCTTACTTAGCAATAATGACCATTTTCGGGTGATATGTACACACCCTTAAAAATTTTACGATGCCATCGGCGCTTCTATCCGGCTGTCCCTTCCTGCTTCACACGTATGTACACACGTCTCTGATAGGGACATCTGAAGCTGTGCTTTTAGACGTGAAAGTATTTAAAATTAACTGTATTTTTATGTTCTGAGCGAACACTTTTAAAGGAGTTTCGGCTTGTTACTAAAGAGATTACTTAAATAGTTAACTAATTTTACCACCAGATTTTATTCCCAACTTCTTATGGAATTAAGTTCCTTATCGCATCGTGCGGATGAAAGCTAGACAAATAAAAATGTAAGAGTTTTTTATCACGACTCATTCTTTAGTCTTTTTATATTGCACTATATATACATAAAATAACAATTTGAGGGTGATAGCTAGCCAGATAGAAAAAGCCCTACCACCATGTTGTGGTTTCATCGCGATGTTTTCCTTCACCGAAAGTTGAGATTCATTGCAGGAATTCGGCTAACGTACATGGTCGCAGTATCCATACATAATATTAACTGAGCCTTCATCGCTTCAAATCGATTTGGTCGATCTAAAGTTATTTTCCTAGCCTTGGGGCGTAGTACTTTTTGCTTCATGGCCGTGTTTTTGATTGTATCCTTTACACGCTTTATTTTATAATGACCGATTGGATAGTGAAACAAACTCGAATTTATAATATTAATTTTGGTAATTCTTTTATACTTCATAGGTCTAGCGTTTTCTCTACCTGTGTTATGGTACTATCTATAGGTGCATACTTATAGATAGTTGGCAACTGAATTTCTACTGTAGAGTGGTAGCAACCTACGAAATCAAGAAACAAAATCATTTACTACATTAGTAAATGCTTCTACGTGATTACATTCAGAAACAAACTATTTGAAGAATAATCCATGTTTGGATGTAATAATAAAATTTATATAATGTAAATAGACACCCTACTCTAATGGTATTGGAGCAATAACAAACATTTGTTAACATTTTGAGCCAAAAGAAAATTAACCTCTAAATATTCTTAGTGAAAAAACAAATGGATCATGAAATGGCATAAGCCGATTTAAGTCGCTCCCACCATTAACATAAAATGTAAAGTGAAATCAAACATTTTCTTCGCAAAGACAAACAGGGAGAAGAAAGGGGGAATCTTTAACGAGTTGAAGTTAGCAAAAGAAAATTCTAATTCGAAAGTCAATTCGCTTTTACCTGAAGTGGTATTTGGGAAAGTACTTATTGAAATGACGAGCGAATGGATCTTCTGTTTTTAACAAATAAATTATATTAAATGTGCATAAGCATCGTCGAACAGACCTATTTTATTTGTAATACTAAAAGCGTTTTCATAATCCATACATATCATAAAAATATTGTAATTTTTTTCTATATATCCTTATACGCGTAACTGATAATTTTAATCATCAAATAATGAATATTAAGAATCGTCTTTTGGAAATCAAAAAGTTTGGATATTGCAATCTTTTAGTAAGTTTTTTGTAATTGGATATGTAACCTCTTTGTTGTATTTTTTTTATAGTTTATTGGTTTAGCGTTACGGCTATAATCTTACCTGAAGTGACGATACGGCTCAAATTGATGGACACGCTACATCTATGGAGGGACTGGCTTCCAAGTGCAACTGCCATAACACACCTATCGGCATTGGGCCGCAGATTTCCAACTTGAGTGTGGTAGCTACGCACGCGGGCATTAGAAAAAGCCCTACTACCATGCTATGGTTTCCACACGATGTTTTCCTACAACGAAAGCGCAAGCTCATTGTAGGTGGATTCGAAAGCACGTCCCATGACGCGACGTCCGTATACACTATTACTGAGTTATCATCGCTTTTAAATCTTTTGTTGTTGATTTTAAATATTGCCCGAAAACGCTAACGTAACTATCTTTGGTGTGTGACGTCACTACGTATTCATAAACCTTGGTTTTCGAACAAAGCCTTTCAAAGTTATTTAGCGGCACGAAATGGAGACGATTAAAATAAGTAAGATACGGTTTAATTCTTTCATGTTTATTTTATAAATGTTTAGAAATTGTATTTGTGTGAAAATGAAAAAAAAATAAACGTCATTTTTTATTATGCTAAGTATTAAAAAATACGAAATATATTTAAAAAGGTGCTAGAAATTCGAATGAAAGCAACTTGAATAAAAAAAGAAAATACATTTCTAATTCCTTTTTTATTAAATAACATCAAAGGAGCAAAAAACAGAAAATAAAATAAAAAAACGTATTCATTTTACTTGACAATTTTCCAATATCATATTAGTGTTATTTTATCGGCCCCAAATTGGTTTTGCTATCAATAAATATTGAAAAGAAATAAAGTTAAAAGATATGGAAGCGAAGGCGTCATAAAATTATTCTAAAAGTATCGTAGAAATGCTTACTTAGTTTTTAGCTTAGAAATAAATGCATGAAAGTTGAAAGTTCTTGAAACTTTATTGAATATTATTGAGTAAAGGTATTAGAGGGCAAACGATCAAGTTTAAACTGAATAAATTTAGTAGGCATGACAATTGTGTATAAAATTGTGAGTAGTAAAAACAAAAATGTACACCAAGTGTTTGTATTTTGAAGCGATGATAGCTCAGTGGTAGTGTGTATGGAGGCCGCGTCAAAGGACGTGACTTCTAATGCCTGTAATGATCTTGATTAAAAGTTCAGTGAAGGAAAACATCATGATGAAACTATAGCATGACAGTAGGGATTTTTTAATGCCCGCCTTACTAGCTACCACCACCAAATTGAAAATTAACCGCCAAATACCTGTAGATGTGTTCCGGCAGTTACACTTTTTTATGGAATAGAAGACAAACAAGCAAGCGGATCACCTGATGGCAAGTGCTCAACGCCACCTATGAACATCCACAACATTAGAGGAATCGCAGGTGCATTGCCGGCTTTTAAAGTATGTGTAAGCTTCGTTCTTGAAGGTTGACTTGAGAGCCAGTCCCTCTACTAGGCTTAGCTGTTCAACATCTTGGGCCACATCCTCACTTAACATCAGGTGAGATTGTGGCCATAACGGTAAGCCTATTAGCAATAAAAAAATAGAGCTGTATAAATAAAAGGTTGACCTACTTGCAATGGGTTGAGCAGCGTTGATTCTGTTGAGCAATGTCGATCGATGATAATCTGGATGGTTACAATTTTAACAGAAATCGTCCCTACAAACACTGAGCCAGCGCCGGTTAACTATATTACAGTTTATTGTATTTATACATTCCGTGTTAGCGTCGCTTTGAACTTGCACGTCATACATTTTAAGTGTCAGACGTCAACTGTCATAGGTTAAAGAAAAAACCACATACTACAACATATACTCTGGATGTGCGAATTGGATGCGAGCTAAATGGTTAATTAGCAGGCAATGAGAAAATGCCTTAGCACTGTGCTATGGTTTCACCATTGGAAGCTCATTGTAGGGGTTTTATATTACTTGAACCAATACCACGTCAGCACATGCTACAACTATGTCCCTGTCCAATATGTCTTGACATATATCATTCCTTGAGTTATTATACATTAGAGCTTGTTTAAAGGCAAGTTGGCTACGGGCATCGGTTTGATACCATTTTTGCATATTTGTGACCATGATAATAAGGTTATAGTTGACTCTCTTTTCTCACTTTTCGTGATATATCGAGTGCGCCGAAATTTGCAGGCTGGTACGACAGCGATGGACAGCAATGGACTATTTGTCACCGTTGTCATTGGATTGTGTTGTATACCGACAGGTGCAGTGGAGTTATTATACGGTGCCACTATATAAAAAGTGAAATATATACAGAAAAAATAAAACTTTTACTTATAATCACTCTTTTTTATTTTCTTTTACCGCAATTCTCTACAGCGTTAACTTGGCCGCAACCTAATCTCCAATTTCAGCTGTATCCACGGCCTTATCTCTTAGATAAAGGCATTTCATTATCCCTCGAATTCGTTTTATTTCATTCTTTCCGCTTCTTTCATAGTGGTAATTAGAAAGATCAGCTGTTTTATTCTCGCGAGATTTCTAAGGGTATTTGTTGTAGCAAGCCGTTAATAAAGGCACCTTCTTAGATGAACTGTACTGTTGTCTGGGATGAAATACTTTTGTTAATTTGAGGTTGGTAATAAGCAAAACAGAATTAACTTCAAGGAGCGATACGATTAAAGATAATGAAATGATAAGAATTACAGGAAAGTTTTTCTTGTACTTTATAGGTTTAGCGTTACGATTACCAGATCACCTGATGTTAAGTGACGATGGAGCCTAAGATGTTAAGCATCTTAAGCCTCGTAGAAAGACTGGCTCTCAAGTGCAACTATCGAGACAAATCTATATGCATTTGGCGACAGATTTTCACCTTGAGGGGGTTAGCTAACATGACGGGCATTAGAACAAGCCCTACGTTGTTTTCAAATTTAGCTGATTTTACATATTTGTTTAGATCGACTTTTATAACTTTATGACATAACGAACAATAAATAAATAAATGAAAACCTTCGCTACGACTATCTTTGATCAACATATATTATGTAAATAATGTTAGTACCGAAATGCATGCAAATAATACGTAACACAAATAGACGTTTTGGATGAAAATTATTGCACCCAATCTTTCCAAATCCAACAAGCCTAAAACTTAGAGCACAATTTCATCACAGGTATACACATTAATATTTAATTATCAATAAAAAAAATCCTCTACATTTCAAAGTACTTACCAATGTAAATAAAATAAAACAAATTAAGCAGAATGTGCTTAAAAAGAAGTTATTAAGAACATTAACTTTTTATGTCTATTTTTATAGCAAAATTATTCAATAAAATATATAGTAGATCACATGTAATCAATTAATGAAAATACTAAAATGTATAATATTTTTTTAGTGAACTAAAAGATCAGTTATGTTATTCACCAAGTTTTGTTGCTATCATGCAGGTTTGCTAGCTTACTTGTTTATTAGCTCCTTATTAGCTGGATACACTACTTACATACTAAATTTAAAACCATTTCTATAGTAGTTGTGAATCAATCGGGATGATTTCTACTACCCTGTTCTATTCATCCAATATATAGTACTGTAACGACCTATAGTAACAATAACTATAGTTATCGTTTTCCAATATATATTTTCTTCCGAAATGTTACGTCTTCATATGCTATTATTTTTTATTTACTTTCCAAGTAGGTTTTTTAGTTATTATATTCCTTTATTTATTTATTTTTTGTGTTATTTGTGGTATCATATTTTGAAGACCTACTCCGAATATTACCACTGCATTAATCCAACATAGCAATTGTGATGAAACTATGATCTCTTTATTCAAATTGTTGCTTTCCTTTTAGATTATCAGTTCCAGTGTCTGCTTAACCACTAATACCGCTATTACTAGGTATAAAGATAAATCATTCAATTACATTCAAAATCAAACATTTAACAAAGCAATCCGCTTGCGCAATCTCATTCACTGGCAGATAATATCAATAAAAAGCCCTTAGCTCGTTAAATTTGAACAGAGTTTTCAAACTGCTGTAAAACGGTTTACTCGAAACTTTTTACAATCATTTTATAGAGGAGCGAAATATGGTTTAGTTTTTAACTGAGTTTCGAAGGCTGGATATTTTTAATTACCACTGTCTTACAAAAGTTATAAACGTGATGCTTTATAGTATAACTTCTTTAAGATAATATTAAGTATATTTTCTAGGTGTCTTTTATTATTACATGAATAAATAATATCCATGCAAATTAATTAAACAAGTATAAAACAGTTATTTGTATACCTTGAAAGTGTTATGAATATTTATCTTTTGGTAATGTAAGTTGATTCAGTTTAACAATTTAAGAGATTTTATATTTTTGATAAATGAACGTTACTAACGATGTGACATGATCTTATAAACTGATAAGCTGAAAGCCAAAAGAGGATAGTTATTTATTCTCTGTGCAGACTCTTTTCCAGTTAGAATTTGTAGATGACAAATTTTCCGCCTTAGTTTTTTAAGCTGTAATAATATTGAGCGATTAACTGAGAAAAGAAAATGACAGCTTGGTGATGTCACATAAGGCAGTTTTAATTACCAATTTTTTTTAAATAAACACTTCTTATTTAATGTATGCCAAATGGCGTTGCTCAGCATGCTAACTCACTAATTCTAGAGAAATTGGTACTCAAGTACAATTGCTAGAGTACACCTGTCATAAGATATTTAACTTGAGAGAGATATTTATACAGATGGACATTTGAAAATGTTCTACCGCAAGATTGGAGAAAATGCGTTAGATGAAACAAGATGTCTTGAATCAACGTTATTGGTATATGATTCTTTTGCTACGTACGTTTCTCATACAGGGTACAATTATCAACTTAAGCTTAAGAAAAACGGAACCCACATAGTGTCGCTTTGTTTATTATGGTTGTTATAATATACAAAGTTTTGGTCCGCCTTCTAGCTTTTAACAAAAAAGTCACGAGCTCAGTTTATGACCGCAACGGCACAAATTCGTACATAAAAAAACAAAGTTTACTACCAGCCATTAACCATCTATATAAAAGAACACGTCCTAACAGATGGGTCATCCGCATATATCTCTACATATTGTCATTAAAGATATTAAATGAGGGCCTTAGGTGCCATTTGGAAAATAATGATTTGTATTCATAGATTTTTTTTTGTTTTCTTTTTTTCTTATCAATTGTCGAGAGCGTGTAAGAAAAAAAATCCAAATTCAGTTCAAGCAATTTTGAAGTTAGAAATGTAGAAAAATATTATGGGCGATACCGGTTACAGAATAAATGCTTATTTTACTATCCATTGGAGAATGAGCATTTAAAGGGCTAAAAGTTTTTACAATGGCAAGTAAGTTCACGCTGCCAACCTCGCTAATATAAGCTAATGGGATATAAAACGTCGAAACAAGCAGTTGTCTTCAGTTTAGTCCTTGATTTATTTATGAAGTTTTAATAGCATTTCGGCAATTACTTTTACATGAATACATTTTGTTGTGTTTTCTTAATTGGATTTATGAGTTCCTGTGCCACAGCGCTTAGCTCGGGATTTTAAAATTGTGTTTAGTTCTAAAAATATGTTTATATGTACATCACATATTGATTACACATCTACATACAAACTGATTACTTAAATATAAAAAGTCAAGAGTAATGAATATTATAGGTTATTTTTAAAAAATCGTTTTACGTAAAATGCAACAATACATACCTGAATTTATATAGCAAAAATTTTTCTAAAGACGAAATTACACCGAAATCATTAGAGACGTTTCCAAAATACCAGAACTAACGTATAAATTTAGCACCACTTAATGACCATGATCTATTGAACACAACTTTCATATCATGCCTCCTTTCCTCTCAATTTCAGTGAAGAATTATAGATAATACATAGAAACTAACTAAAAAGGTGCTTACTATGGGATATAAGTTTCAGAATATTAACTTTAAAATCACATTAGATAAAACAATACAATAAAAATTATATTATATTAATTTTTTTTTACATTATTGTATTTATAATGCAGTAATGAGGCTTGAATGTGTTAATAAAAGTTATTTCACTAAAAAAGGGGATTCTGAATAGTGTAGAAGTCGATCTGACGGATAATAGAAAAACATCAACAATTTAAATACAATATCAAACGAACAGTTTATACATGTTATGCCAAATCTACTTACAGAACTTGTTGAACAAAGTATCATATTTAAAACTATTAAGTGAGCAATTCTTGTTTTTAAATTCATATCCAATTACCAAAACTCTTCCGTATAAAACGATGATGGTCGATATATTACTGATCTAGAAATGATCATCGTAGTTTTTGGATTGCACCATGTGTAGTGGTATGTATTTATTGCTATTATAATTGTATTATAATTGTATACATATGCATATATAGAACTAACAACAATATATAGTTTATATTTTGGATCTTAAACAAAAGTCTCCAATTAAATAGCCTGCTTCATTTCAGCTAAAGATGTCTATTTAAGGTGCAAACGTTACCACTTACGGTTTTTTTTTTTATTTTCGAAATAGCCTTGCTATATTTTTTTTAATAAAAGAGGTAAAAGCCTTTTCGCGGGACGTTTGAAACGAGAAAACTAAAACCGGACGATTTACCTAAGACCTCCGGAAAAGGGTCTAGCCACATAACCCATATAAATTCATGTCCCGAAAGGTACCGGAGACCGTACAAAGGCTAAACAATCTGGAAGCCTTAACATTATGCAAAACACCAGTCGTGGATATAGAAGGAACTGTCAAAGGCAGTTTACGAAACAATAGATGGAAGTGGGGACTTTGAATGGGCGATAGTGCGGGTTAAGCGTGTTCCACATTTATGCGCACTGGAATAACAGAGCCGATATCGAGTTACCGATGGATATCGCAAACCGAGGCACCAACAGTATCGATACATTTTTGTTCCATTCTTCGTCCTATTTTGCTATTTCCACAAAATGTAAGGCTAGCAGTATATTCTTTCACCTCAATATTCTAGAACTTTCATACGGTATCGAGTAGAGCATTAAGTAAAATCGAACCAATAAATTTATGAATTTTAACCAACGTTTTTATATATATTTACAGAATCAAACATTTGATCTCTTTGTATGTTCCACTGAATTCAGGGAAGTGTAACGAGAAATTTTTCAGTATATTGCTATCATTACCGTTCCAAACTCTCATCTTCTCTGAATAGCTTACCGCTCACGCTAATTCTGAAACCTAGCCAAATATGAAGGGTTCTACGGTTCTCTAGAATCTTCTTAGTAAGTTCTTCTCTTTTGAGTTACCAAGCACGGCTTTCCACAGGTCTATGACATAACTCTTCAAAAATAGATTTAATTTTGTTCTTTAAGGTTGGTAACATGATTGTAATGTTCCGAATGTTGCAGCCATAGGTGATAACACCCATTAAAGGTAGATGGGTCGTTTGTCTTTAGTATGAGAAATATATTATGTAAAATCACTTGTTATTTTATTCAAGATAATTACAATGTTAAATGTTAACAAGAATTTTAAATAACCTATATCATTCGAATTTTGTACAACTTCCTGTAAATAATACAAATTTTAGAATTGGACCTGAATTTCAGAGATCTTTCATCATATGATCTGAACGTATTTACTAACATAGATTCCAATGTAAGTATATGTATTTTGAAACATGATTATAACTTTACTACACATATTAGTGAATGCGTAACGCTCGCTTGTTCGTATGTTACGACAATACTAGACGACCATTCGAAAGCAAAAAGCAACCACTGAAATTACGTATTACTCTATTATTATTTTACTAATGACAGTTTCCATACGCAATTTGTTGTAAAGTGTATTATTGTTTCAAAAATTATATGATCTAACGTCATTGCCGATTGCGCACTGTCTCATGTGTACAGGCCCTTAGAACATCATACGTAGGCCTTTCACCGTCTCACATCGTCATTTTCAATGTCTCAAAATATTGTCAAGACGCGCCCTGTGTCGTTTATGTATGAAATTGTATGGAAATAGATTTTTTATCGGGGTTTTTTTTTTGTTAGTATTTTTTTACTAAACCTGTGTATTATTATTTTAAAAAATCGTATACGCATTGAATATGCTGGACCATAAAATATTCTTTATTTAGCAAAGTAAGATGAAGTCATCTTATACTAATTATTTGTATCTTTTGTAAATAATAAACACTATAATATTGTGGTGAATAAATTTATCAGCTACTGGTTCGCTCGCATTAATATTCATTTTGTGAAACAAATCGGATGGCGCAATGAAAAATTTCATACAAATTTTATCCCACTCTTTACTCCACTTCCGATAAAATTTTCACGAGAAAAAGTAGCCCATCACCATCTCCAGGATCCCGTCTATCTCAATACCAAAATTCATTATAATCGATTCACCGGTTTAGGCGTGAAAGTGTAATAAATTAAAAAACTCACTTTGGAATTTCTAATATTAATAAGGAAAATAATAATAAGGATAGCTGTGCTCGCGACTTCGTTCGCGAGAACTTGAAAAATTTTTCCTATAGTTCTTCAGATATACATACATTTCTCAGTGATTCAAATACTACTATTCTCGTACTTAACTTGCGCCGTCCTTCAAATTACAATCACTTTTGACACAGTAAACCGATTTTCTAGATGATGATTTATCGTAAACGTTGTACTTTAACTGTACTTTAACCTGCACAAACAAACAGACAAACACAAATACAAAGAAACAAAAATTTCTGAAAATGATTATAATTTACTCTATTTCTTATCCTCAATCACTTACAACATTTTTTTTTCACTTTAATCTGAAAATTACAGATCCGATAAATTTACATATCCGCTACAATATCTACAAAATAACTAACGCCATTTTCGTTTTCAAAGACAAACCGCAATAACATTTCAGAACAATGAACTATTTAAAAATTAGCGGAAAAAAGGGATACATGACAAAATACTACCGGTGTGACGTTCGTCATAGTGACAGTATTCGTCGTAGCGCTGTAAGGGATTATTAGGGACCTGCACTTGATTATAATATAACCAAAATGTACGTGGTGATAAGCCAGTTATATGGACTTCATTTCATTGTATAGGTTGTGCTATGTGGTCACAATTTTACTCAATGTTAATTGGTGGTGGAGCCCAAGACAGTGGTCATGCAAAATTTGAACTGGCCTTTAAGTAGACCTGCTTGGAAACACTTCCTATAGGTATTTGACAGAAAAATTTCAAGTCAAGAGAGGTAGTTAGCCAGGGGGTCATAATAAAGAGCTTTACCACTATGCTATGGTTTAATCTGGATGTTTTTCAGAGCCGAAAGCCCAAATTCAATTGTAGGGATACGAACTCAAGTCCATTAGTACGACGTCCGTACTCGCTACCGTTACTTGTACTAGTAATATGTATTATTAGAAGTATTATGGAAATAAATATTGATAACATTTGTATAACGATAAGTTCAATAGGTATATTGATCTAAGGTTAATGCCCATATGCTACTTAAAAGATCAGTAAGGTTTTATCCATAGTAAACAAAAAAATAAGATTTACTACCAATTAAAAAGTAAAAAACTGAAAAATGTTTAACTTTAAGAAATAAATTCCGCTGGCTTAGTGTAGGTCAACGTCGTAAAACGTTAACAACGTACCGAATCCAAACAGGTTATAACTGAAGCAGTAAAAGCAGGCGTTTCAAAAGAAAACCCAACTTCACTGGTCATCAAAACGGTTATGCAAAACCCATAAATGACGGACCACTGGTCCCGAATACGGAAAGTATTCTGAAATGCTCGTTTTAACCATAAAACATATAAGTACAGTAAGCTAACTTCATATAAAAAGATTTCGGGTCAAGTCGGGCGTTCGCCAGTCATCGTACGCTTCGAACATACGTAAGCTGGTACTTTCAATGTCTATAACTAATATGGCCGGCTAAGCTAGGTATCTTTGTTATTAGCGACTTTAGATAACACAGTGAATAAAAAACAAATAACAATCAAGGATACAGCAGTAAACCAAGAAAAAAATTACAAAAGGGCGAGAGAATACAAAAATTGAATACCTACCCTATGACCATCTGAGAAAAACTCCGGGTCGAATGGTCATTATATTATCCCTATATGCTCAGTAGTTATAACGTGACTGATCGTAAAATGAACCATATTTTCCTTATAAAAGTATCCTGTACGTTAATCCATAATATTGGTCATCACCATGTCGTAGTTTATGAAATAATATCCAGAAGTTTCATAGTAGTTCTATGCGAGTAAAGAGTCAGGTAGAGAAAAGGCTAAAAAAATTGACCTCTGTATCGATAAAAGATACATCTTAATTATAATTTTCAAAAATATTCAATGCACAGGTTTGGTTCAGTAGCTACTTGTTATATTAGTACAAGTATTGTGGTCCAATACAATCGTTAAAAGAAGTATTAAAAAGTATAAACAAGTATATCGAGCTTTTTCAGGAAATACATCCTAAGGGCCATAAATCTTAAAAGTATTTTTATTGTAACCTTCTAACAATTATCTTAGTAAATTAGAAGCAGTATGTTAATAGCCGCAATATTAATAGAAATATACCAAAAATACTTTATAAATAAGAATGAAAACACTGTCCAGTAAAAACTGCAAATTGTCGCTTTTTCTAAAAAGGTTCGATATGATTATTTCATGAGTAGTACATTTTTAGTTTATGTATTGGTACTATCTATTTGAAATGTGTTCAAACAATCCTTGCTTAACGACGTAATCGATAAAACGTCATGACGTTAATTGAACCTTTATCGTAGCTAAACGCCAAGGGCGTAATTTCCAGTAATTTGAAACGTATCGATTTAACAATAGAGCTAACTCAAAACTAATTACCCACGAGGGTTTCATCGAAATAGTGATTGTATATATACATATGTAATAAATGGCCAATATTCCCAGAAGACATTGTTTCTGTGGTTTTTAAAATGAAACAACACGTGCTCCATATCTTATTTGTATTCTGTCAGAAAGCTGAAGGATCAGGCACACAACTCACCACATATATTTTGTAATTGTACAAATAATACTTTTTTTTTATAGTTAAGGTTAGCGTTATGGCCACAATTTCACCTGATCTTAAGTGATGATACGGCCCCAGTTGGTAGACACGCTAAACCTGTGGAGAAACTGGCTCTCAAGTGCAGCTGGTGGAACACACCTATTGGTATTTGGCGGTAGGTTTTCAACTTGAGGGTGGTTGCTAGCCAGGCGGGCATTAGAAAACGCCATACCCCATGCTCTGGTTTCCTCACGATTTTTTCCTTCAGCGAAAGCTCAAGCTCATTGTACGTGGTTGGATTCGAACTCATGTCCCTTGACGCACACACTACCACTGAGCTATCATCGCGTCAATATTTTTTCATAGTAGCACGGTTATATGGCGGTGCTATATCTAATGCAAAGTATTATCCAAAATCAACGGTCACCATCGAGACATCAGCAATCAATCAACAATTACCCCTATCGTGGTTTGTCGGTAGCTGGATAAGAAAGTGACCAACCAAAACTGTGTCTCTCAAGAGCTACTGCCGAAACGACAACTGCAGTATTTGGTCTCAGATTTCTCAGTTTGAAGGTCAGCCAGTCGGATAATAAAAAAAGCTATATAAGCCTTGCGACGTTATATTAAGGAATAATTTCAAAAACTAAGTACTATTGAATATAATGCTCTTTTGTCATATTTATTGATTGCTTGTCTCCATACGACGTCGCATGTTATATTCTAACGGGAATCGATTAATACTGTAACCGATTTGCATTTTTTATTAAATGTATATAAAATCTATAAATCTGAGGTGTCAATTTTAGTGCGGTCACTTACATATGATAGGTAAAATCTATAGACAAAAATCAAACAAACAAACATACTTTTTTGTGTATGCTGATTAGAATAAAATCCAAAATTTATATTTAAGTTAAGGTACCCCCTATTGAAGAGAGAGAATCGCATGAAAATCCCGGAAAACCCTTTTTATTTTATGTATTAGAAAAATCATATAAAATACGATGATCTATATATTGCTTTGAAATTTTACTCAGATACTTTTAATTAGATAGTATTGTATTGAGCGGACTACTAACTCCGTCCAAGCGCTCCTGTGAGAGGAGGCAGACTATAATACCTAATTAACTTATATTACATTGAGATACCCCATTACAAGATGACCATAAAGACGGACTATCATTGTGTACATCGGGCTTAACATGATTATTATTATTAGACCAACTGACAAGACAGACAAGGCACTGCACCGTATTATTCTTCTTTAGTTCAGTCATTCTGAACTATATATAGCACAGTACAATCTGACATTAGGATTAGGTAAGAGCTGTATTGTTTCTGGGTTCAGGCACTTTAGTACTTTGACGTAAGGTGCCTTTCGGCTAAATACTCTCCGTACTCGACCCACTAATCTGGTGAAGCTATCAAAATCCCTCAGGTTAGCATTAAAAACATTTTTTTGCTTCATATTGCCTCCCGAGTCAAAGGTCCAATTAATAAATTGAAATATAGAGATTTGGGTGATCTCTCGTCCCCATGTTCTTGGAGTATTAGAGCTTTTATTATTATATATGGGAAAAATGTAAATACAATCGATCGTAGCCGTTTATTTACATATGAATTCCGTTTCCAATTGCTCTGAATTTTAATAATGAAACGAAATATCTCATTATTATACTTATCACATATTTTCTTTGCCATTTGTTCGCCTGCTGTTGCTTAGACAACCACCCGTGGGGCGGTAATACTAAACTGTAATATTTATATATCATAACGTAGATGAAATTTCCACGTAGGCGTTGTCTCTTGCGATATTTATTTGTTGTTTATTTTAGTGTCTTTGTATCAATAAATCGTATAAAAGTTCTTATAAAGATTTAAGAATAACTTTATTTCTCATAAAGAATTACATGATCCACTTACTGAGAAACAAATTTTTATAATTAGGTATAATATTTAGAGCACGCAAAGGTACGTATGTATGTACGGATAGGTTACAAAACAAAAAATAATAAAAAAAAACATGTATGTAAACATATAAGATACATAAACTGTAAGAAATTCTATCCTTTCCAAGGAGAAACATGAATGCATGAATTAATTAACTTTAACTAGATAAGGCATTGATGGCATAGTGTTGTATCAACATTTTATTTTTTGTAAAATTTTGGTTAATTATTATACGTCAGCTTTTATTTTTAATCTAAATATTATATTTGTATTTTTTAAATATATATGTGCTTTAGGAACCATTTGAGGTGTAAGATTTATTGGTTTGCATTTAAATTGGATAACTACTAATGTATACTTTTAATTTATTCGAATATTCTATTGTGCCATGTTTTTATTGAATTTATGCGATATTATATGAATATTATATTATATATGTGTAGTGTTTTTTAATAACTATTTATTTATTAATTTTTATATACATGGTTATAATGTTATAAATATGAAAGTGACTGCTGTTTTATTACCGCTTCACACCTTAGTTACTCTTTATTAACTTTTACATAAATACTGTAATGGGTACAAGAAAAAGATTTAATCGAGGAAAAAGTACTAGTACCGAGTTATAGTAAAACAACTTTTAGACTGATAAAATCGGCATTATTACGTAATAATCCAAGGGTAAATTCTTGCCAAATATGTTGCGTCAATAATAAAAAAGTTATCTAACGAATAAAATGGTACCTTTAATTTTAAAATATAATCAACTTTTTTTTCCCACATAATATGATAATAGGTACTTATTAGTACTCAATAGAATATGTCATAGAATTTATTATTAAATATTTATAAAAAAAAAAAAAAGTTTATTGACTAAATTACTCCCGTTTTAAAATGTAATAAAAATACATGAAAATGTTTCAAAAAGTTAGTGCCAATTTCCTAAGAATATTTTCGCATAGTAAAAAGGTTAAACTCCGACCCTGTCTTACATAAAAAAATCATTCTATATAAGTGTACTTCAAACAAACATTCAATATAACATATCCTGTGGTTTTCACACAATAGCCGATAGGTTATAACCCTATAGGATGTTCATAACTGGCACCTTATGCGTTCCGTTTGTCTTGATACCCTACATGACTTTAGGGCTATGAAACATCTGATTTTATTATCTGCATACGTATGAAAAATATACATGACTATAAAAACTGTTTAATATTATTAAAAGAAAATACCAGTACCAAGGATCAAGCCTTGTAGCGTGATGACATTGAAACATATAATTAAGGACTCAAAGAACACCTAGCTTTGGATCATTTGTAGGTCTTACAAACCTGTACGCTACTCAAAACCACAAAGGTAACCACAAAACCATAAAGGTAACTTTTAAAGTGCTAAGCATTCTTAGAACTAAAATTATTATAATAAAAGGTTAATATAAAAGTATATTTATTTGTCTAAATATAAAAAATAATAATTCAAATTCATTCACACAAATGACAAAACATTTTCTTGCTACCTAGCTAAAATGATGACACTGTATATATAAATACAAATTACCACATGATCAATGGGATCATGGACAATAGGGCTCAAGTCTATAACAGTTGTCATATAGGTATAATCTACCTAAATAAAATTTAAGAAACTTTTTGAAAAATGCGAATATTTCGCACATTATCGTAATTTCATACCAATATGTAAGCTTTAAATGATATGTCAATGTTGAAGTTTGACAAATAATTAAGAGAGATACGAAGTTAATCATAAAAATGCCATATATAAACTACATTATATGATAAATGTATAATATTATACATAAGGCAGTCATGAGCAAATTTCTAAGTAAAGATATCAAATCTCTATAAGTTGTTAGTCCATTTATCACTCGTTGATTTTTTTTTGCACATCTTTCATGTTTTATTTGCACATTTTTATTATAATTATTAAATCTTTCTTATTATTTTTTAATTCAACAAGTAAGCGATTGACCACAATCTCAACTGATGGTAAGTGACGATGTGGTCTATGATGGAACGCGATTACTTAGCAAGTACCTGTTCACTATCTATTTATGTTGTTTATCTTTATGTTTTCCAATTTAGTTCAGCTGTGATGTTATTTGTATAATTATTTTATGTAATTCGCTTGACAAATTATTTGTATTTTGTTTTTGTATTGTGTTGTTGGCTGTTTTACTATTTTGCATGTTGTGGTTGTTTCAAGAGATCTAATTTTTTTTTTTTCATATTTAGAATTCCCCTAAATATTATTTGTTATTTTTGTATTACACTGAACACTGGTCGACCTAAGAATATAAAAAGCTTTGCCTAATTTGAAATTAAATACTATTGATATATGTATGTACGTATAAAACGAACTAGGTTTAGAGTCGCATTTTTCCTGGCCACAACTAAAGCGTGCGATTTACACCCGCGTTCGCGTTTCGAATGAATCACAATATACCCCATGATATTACCCGCAACGTAGCTTGTAAAAATTCTTAGCGCGTTTTCGAAATAATTTAACTTCTGTTCGAAGTTTCCTTACTTCTGTTTGTTTTAAAGGACTTCCGTGATGATTTCTGTTCTAAAACTTTTAGAAAACACTCTGGGAATATATTATGTTTGTTATTCTTTGTACCAAATGGAATTCCGAAATATATTTAATTAGTAAAAATAATAAAAAACGAGCTTTTTTAAAAAAAAGCAATTACTAACCCACATTATGTATATGTATTAAAACGGGGAAACGTGTTTTCACGTGAATGCCTGCGAGATTGTTGGACATACGCGATATAGGAAACGGCGTGATATATTTTCGAATGTATAGAGCGTTTTTATGTATAGCACTCAATCCTTTACCATAAAAATATTTTTGAAGTGATGATAGCTCAGTTGGTAGTTTATACGGAAACCGCATCAAGGGACATGAGTTCGAAACCATCTACAATGAGCTTGAGCTTTCGGTGAAGCAAAACATCGTGATGAAACCGTAACATGGTGGTGTAGGGCTTTTTCTAACTTTTCTAATGCCCAACTGGTTAGCTACCACTCTCAAGTTGAAAATTTGCCACCAAATAGGTGTTTTTTGGCAGTGGCATTTGAGATCCAATCCCTTCACCAGCCTTAGCGTGTCCACCATCTTGGGCCACAAAGTCACTAAATATCAGATGAGTTTGTGCTCATAAAGCTAAAACTATTAACCATACAAATACATACACTAGCGAATTTTCATTGTGATCTTCCCTAGCCGTTTTATAATTCAGAGATTTAATACAATCAGACGTCCTTTGTCCATCTATGTAGTCAGCTATAAAATTGTCATCAAAATTCGTTAAGAAAATCATTAACCAAAAATTTTAATTTTCATATTCTATTTCAGAGGAACTCTTTCATTTTATGGGATAAATAGCATACTATGTGTTCACACATAAAATTTGTTGTCACCACCAAATAAATATTTAAATATTTTCCTTTAAACAAATATTCATATATATTTTTACCTCTATACCTTTATAGATTCTATAAAAAAAAAAACATATTTATTGAGATTTGAATCCGTTTCAGTTTTATGACATGTATCTAATTAATTTTCTTTAGATTCCGAAAATTCTTAAGTTATATTTAGCACAATGTTAAGAAGTATTTCTTGCTAAATCTTTCTGAAACCGAGTTTTATGAAAAAAAGTCGTTCTTAAACAAACCCCAGTTGGTTTTTGTAATAACTTAAAAACTGTGTTTTAAGTTATGTATCACATTACTTAAATAACATTTTAAAAAAACATAAGAAATATATAAGATTATAAATCGTAACAAAGACCCGTCTCAGCAAGGCGACAGATGACCATAGGGTTTTAGTGGGTATTCCTGGAAATAGAGTTACAAATAACCGTCCAAGTCCCCCGGGGCTGAGAGGGTATGCATAACTGCATTTCCCCATAACTGCATTTGCATATCCCGTTAAAAAAATTGGGCAAACAAAGGCTATGAGCATTATGTAAAGAATGAAAGACAATATACATAGGCCAAAGTTTCGTTTTATTTAGAAAAGTATTTTGTACAATTTTACTAAATTTACAATTTGCAAACGTCATAACTCTCAAACATACTACATTATTACTCTCACTCTGCGATAACATAACGTAGAATTTTAACTAATTACTAAACAGTAGAAAATAGAAAGCTTTTAGATTAAATAAAACACATAGTACGTAATCGATTTTAGTGAAACGAATACGGATCCTATTATTAATATTCACTTTTACATTATTCTTTTGTGTTAAAATATATACAAAAAATTGTAAAATGTCCGTACACAATATTTGTGTACTGCGGCTTAGTGGCTCTTCTATCAACTATATTGAATAACCAACAAATTACACTCGAAATACTGATAAAAACGTTCTCGATCCGCTAAAGTGACTCCAGAATTTCACTTAAAATTAATAGATACACCTTATCAAAGTTCACTCGAATGTTAATAACATTTATTTACATAAAAACATTTTAATCTATGTATCACAGAAAAAATAATTATAATTCTAGCGTTATGATAGATTTCATTAATTACAAAATTATACAGAGTTTTTAGGGACCATCCATAAATTACGTCTGAAGAATGTAACGAGCCCCTTCCTATTCAGTATTTGTACACAAGTTGTTTATTACACCTTTCCATGAGGTGACGTCATGTTTTGAATTAAATTTTACAAATTATTGAATATGGCTTTTGGTGTATGTCTCAAGCAAACGACGACACGTCTGGTACCAAAATTACAATAAACACACATTCAAGGCCGTACCAATGAGGAATACAAAAAATATAAACCTCGTAGTTTTATATATTTAAATAACCACAGATTTATATATTTTAATTACTTATACTGAGGCTAAAATATTTCATACTCTAGATAAAGACCTTTCTTCCGTGCAACATGGAACGTAATTTATGAAAAGCCTTCGCCGGTGAGTTAAGTTTGTCCATACGTAGATTCATCTCAAGATTACAAGCAAGTTTACCTAAGAATGTGACGTTTACAAGTTTTAGTTCCACCTACATAACCGAATTTGAAAAGAGATATCACACTAAGCAATTAAAATATTTACAGAATAATTATTTATAGTTAACATTATTTATGTATAAATAAAACTACAACAAAAAATATTTACGTATGCAGATACCAAGTTATTTAACTGTACAACATGTTTATATAAGTATTAAAAAAACTTTTGATATTAACTGAATGCGTTGGTCTGATATATTAAGTTGCTAAATCCTTAAATAATAATAATCTTGAAAATACTTATATTTTTAATTAACTGCTTACTATTTATAAATAATTTTTCAAACATGAATAATTAGGTCATTAGGCTTTCTATTGAACTGATTAAGTTCCAGAGTTCAAGAGTTGTCTGCAAGTAAGTATGCATTTAACAGGAAATATATTAGGCCAACACAATTTACTAAAAATAATTATATTTATATTTGATTTACTTTAAAATTAGACCATCCTAATTAAAATTAAAAAGTATATATCATAATATCTAGTATTAACCTAATACTAAAAGACGGATGAGATGATAATAAGAAATCATATTCAGTAGGTTTTTACTTGAGACTCAATTTGTAAGTTTAATACAAAAACATTATTTTAAATTGTATAAAAGGTATTATTGACTTATTTAAAATAGATATACTCGTTTTAATAATTGACGAAAAAGCTACAATTTTGTTTCTAAATAACAGAAGTTCACGACCTAAATTTGAATTAATCCCAAAAAGTATACAATTATGGGGTTTTCAACTTGTTTCATATAAAGCTAAATACACACTGGTCCGATTAATATAATAAGCTATTTTGTGCAGTTATCAGCTAACGTAACTTAGCTTGGTGGATATCACGCAGAGCAATCAGTTTTTAAATCAACCTTTGGTTGTTTTCAATCTGATTACTGACAGCCAATTTTAAACGCACCGCAACTTATCGCAAAACAGTATTAAAGTAAAATATGAAGGAGTTTATTAAATGTTCAAAAACAGGTTGCCAATTAGAACTTATGTTGTTCATCTTTCTAACACATAAGTGCATAGGCCCTTCATTATGTGCATATGCTCTTATAAAACTGTATGGGGATTGCCGAAATCGCTATTGATGACAATTTTTCATCATCTTTGAATTTACACTTATTAGTTCTAAAATTCGCAAACTGATGAGATATATATATATATATATATATATATATATATCTATATTTGTTCAAGAAAGGTAGAAAATAAGCTGACCTTTCGCCTGATTGCAAGTGGATACTATGGTCTAGGAACCCGTATGATATCAGAGATATATCAATAGCATATTATTGATATTGAAATTTTTGTTTCCCTCTATCAGCTATTACAAAAATTACGAGATCATTCAATTGAGTTGTTTTCTAGATCAAATTTTGTAGTCCAATTTGTTTTGTTTAGGTTCTATTGTTATTTTTTGCAGTGTATAAATTTAATGTATGACTTTAGCGTTATTATTGTTTGTATGGTCATTGTATTGTCTTTTATTATAAATAATCATAAAGTATTGCAACATTTAGATATTAGAACAAATTAACTTGATGTTTTAAACGAAATTTTATCTTTATTTTTTAATAGTTTCTACTAAAATTACCACATGACGTCTGACACTAATTATTTGAAGTCCTTTTTTCGTTCATTAGTTACAAAAATGGAAAATGAAAAGTGAAAATATTGAACATCGAATCACGCAATCCATATGTAGATACTCCTTGAAAATGATACTATAACAAGTGCTATCGACAATAAGACAAGTGGAATCGATAAATCACCATCAGTCAAACAATGACTGTGGACGATAATGTCAGCCACATGATATTTATTGTTCTGTGAAAGGCATAACAATTACAGTGTGATTACATCGAGTACGACCTTGAGAGAAATATGTGGTTGAAAACGTAATTTTCGTTCGCCGTAAAATTATACTGGAACAATTATTGCCATCGGCTAAATATTTCACTAGTTTCTTGGTCTGAAGACTTTATTTAATAGTAAGATTTGATTGTTTCGATAAGATGTAGAATACAACTAGTTTAATTTAATGAAAACCTATCGTACAATAAAAAAATACACCGTATTATATCTCGGACACAAGTAATAGAAAGAAAACCATTCATTCAAAGAGATAACAAGTAATCAGCATTAAGACCATTATCTACGATTGTAATTTTCTAATTAAATTATCTACACTGAGACTAACTGATAAAATATATTTAATTCGTTTTATTACCTTTTATTCCGTTAAATTGTATAATTTTTTGTTTAAAATAATTGCATAATTATCGCCGTTTAGTTGCTTTGAAGTTTTCTATAACATTATACACTCTTATAGCAATGTCTCGCACTGGAGCGTAAATAAGCATTACTTTAAAAGTCTTCAGAGCTACTTTTGCTTACGTTGTTCAAATAAAGGTTAAAATAATAATGTCATTCATTGTTTTTTTTTCTTGGGTATGGTATCCTTTTCATTTCATGTCACAAAACGTGCCATCGGGTGGTGTCTTTGTAATTTTATTCACAATTAAATTCCGTTTATCGAATCGCTGCGCCAAAACTTTCAATTTTATATTACACCAATTTACACAAAGTTGGAAAAATCTAGTGTGCACGATGCGTTACTTTCTTTGATTTTACACGTTCTGAGCTAAACACCCGTGACTGGCAGTGAATTCTGTTCAGTGTCAGTCGCCGGTGATATGGTTTGTACTGTACTTACCATTAGGTTCAGTACAGTCTCTTAGCTGCGCAACATTAAACAAAAAATTGTGATCAATGACTACTAATCCATAATTTAGAAACAATAACTTATTTATTTGTTAAAATTTATTACTATCAAATGAATAATTAGTTTCTCCGGAATTTCTATGTTTTTTTTTGTAAATAGCCTACCCAACTTTGACCACCCAGATTTCTATTATAGCATTAGGGGAGTTCTGGGAAAGTAGAATTACGAATTAAATATATTTAGAAGAATAACACATAATTAACTAGTTATTTATATACAATAATTGTGCCTCGACGAAAATGTAGTTTCCTAATAGTTATTAAAACCTTTATGTTTTATAGTAAATAAGAAGAAAATAAACTATGCAAAATGATAATCGCAGTTTGTTAGTCCTAATCAGTCTTAGATCGAAATATAAAAAGAAACTTCCATTACTACACATCATTGAGCATATTTTGATAAGCTGTTTCCTATATAAAATATATAATAACTTTCATACATTTCGACTAAATTTTTGTTTTCTGAAAACTCTGAAATTATATCAACAAATTTATATTGCACTGTTTTTAGCGAATGGAAGAACAATGCTCTTTGTATAGATATGTATGAGATATGAAAATGGCACATTTTTTTTAAAATTAAAGCTTTATTTACATTAACAATGACTTGTATGTATTCAATTATTTCTTAAAGGTTCGAAAAACAAAATAAGAATTACGTGACTGTCGTGGAACACTCGGTTTGAACGGATTTCCATTCTATCATTATTGATAAACGTATTATATAATTGATTAACAAATACAAATAATTAATTTAATAACTTTTAATGTATTAAATAAGCAATTAAATGAGTGATAACTAACGATTTTTTTCGAATTGTGAAAATAAATATTTTATTGTACAAAATTGAATTCATCTAATACATATCGCTACGAAACAGCTGACGCATAAAACGTATACAAACTATACCTGCGAAGCCGTTGAAAACTTACTGGCTGTCTTGAATACGCGCGCAACCAATGGCTGGGCACAGCCAATAGCATACGAGCTATGGATAACCGTTTACACTTTAGTAATATAGAACAGATCTAAGAAAGGGCTGTGACTGATAAATCTTACATTTTGATTTGTCTCGCTTCCATACGTACCGTGCGTTAAGCAACTTCGTTCTAATATATATTTTTACTATATCAAAGTACTCTTAATTTAATCTAATATCGTAACTGATTGGTTTTTTATAAAAATTTACTTAAAGTAAAGTATTTTGTATATCGTATTGTATTTGTATATTTCAAGAGATGATAGCTCAGTGGTAGTATGCACGAATTTGCTCTAAGGGGCGTGAGTTCGAATCCAACCACCTACAATGAGCTTGAGCTTGTGGTGAAGGAAAACATCGTGAGGAAACCATAGCATAGTGGTAGGGCTTTTTCTGATTCCCGCCTGGCTAGCTACCACCCTCAAGTTGAAAATCTGCCGCCAAATACCAATAGGTTAGGTTTACCGTGTCTACCAACTTGGGCCGTACCGTCACTTAAGATCAGGTGAGATTATGGCCAAAACGCTAAGCCTTAACTAAAAAAAATATATATATTCAATAATCGATAAATAAATGCTGCAAATAAAGTATTGTTAATCTGAAAGTTGCTATTAAAACTGCATAAAGGAGGAAAGCATCCATGAATTACGATAGTTCAAAAAAAGAGAGGGGAAGATGTAGTAAAACTTCTCCAAATCTCAATTAAATAGATGATAAAAGCGGCACAATAATGATAAAATGTCAACTTTATGGTTTTGTAAATAATTACGTGTTTTATGTAAAACATATATTTTGTAAATGGAAATGCAGAAATTACCTATATATCTAGCGAAATGAATTGAAATGCATGACCAAGCAACACAAAAATAATTATGTAATTAAAAACTAAAAGAAAAAGAAAGAAGTTCCTCGATATAAAACCATATTTTACCAGAAACAAGCAGATCCAAATTAAAAGAAAAATATCATACGTAATTAATGGATGCCCCTTTATAACATAATCCTCGTTCTCATAACCAGCACTACAATCAATGCCTTTAAATTTATCACAATTTATATTTCAAACTATAAACCTAATCGAATAAATCATACAAGCCATTGTTAAGAAAGAGATATTTTTCCTAACATTTCGATAGGATATTCGCGTAAGAAATTTTGATATGTTACTACATAGATTACATATATGTACATAGATTATTCGATACAGATCTAATTAAAATGTACAAGGGCTTACTTACCTTACATCTATGTATATATTTATTTTAATTATTTTATCCGTATGTTTATAAATTGTATCAAAAACAGTGGTATGGTTATTTTACTTTAAAACTACACTAAACAAATTCAATATAATCGTAATAATATGAAATGTAATTTTTATTAGACTATCTGTAAATTTTTATTGAATTTGAACTCGTTAGTAAAATAAAATGATCTATATTTTTTAATAATCTTAACTATCTGCCATGTCATTATTATTTATAATTTCAAAATGTTTCAGCAAGTTTTAAAGAGTACGATTAAAACATATTATATGTAATAGTTTTAAATGCTCGACACAGTAATTCTTAATAATGATAAAATATAGCAAAACCACCTATTTAAAGTACTAAATTTAAACCAACGTAACGTACGGTATCAATTACTACACACGAGTAATTTTCAACACAGATCAAATAGAAAAAAAAAACATTATATAAAGTAATTGCTTCACAGTGGCTACTTTGAATACACGGACATTTATTTTACCTCATCCAGTAATTTTTCCGACGTCATAATATTTTTTTTATGAAGCACCACAGATTATAAAAACTACGTTTCCAATTAAGCTAGGATCTCGTTAAAAAAGAGAGTGAGGGAACTTTACAACTACTCGTAACGACATCCTGGGACTATTTTTCAAATATTATCTATTTTTATATTTCTACACTTAACAAGATCAGTCTCTGACTGAGATTATGTTGGAATTGACGAAACGTATTTTTTAAACATTAAAGATGAAAAATTGACATGGAACGTTCAAAATTAAAACAAAATAAAAGGAGACATGAGAAACAAATTCTGACAGAAATTGACTTAGAAATATGTTAAATAAAATATATAATAAAGTATAAAGTAAAATAGAGATATAGAAATAAAATCGATTGTCAGACGTCATTATGAGAATTGACGCGATTGATGCGAATTGCGAACTTTGTTATGAACTTTTCTCTTTTTATTTTGTAAAGCAAAAATAATTCAATTTGCCAACAACTTTTTAAATTAGGAATTACATATTGTTTTTTTTTTTTTAATAAAAAACATTTTTAATGGTTACATTTTCAATTAAAGTATTTATCTATGTTGCATCGGTTGATTCTAATTGGAATATTATCTGTATTACATTCATTTATAAATGACAATATAATAAACTCCGAAAATGATTATCATTTCAAACACTCTGAAAAACGTAAAAAAACACCAACACTGAGATTCAATTATATTTACAGTAAAGCATTTTAATCGTTGAATTATATTATCGTAACATAATTATCAATTAACACTAATTAATTTAAATTGACATCAATTACACAAAGTCTATACTAAAAACACGAACTCACTGAATGTTTTGAATGTTTTTATCTTATATCGAACTTCTTCAAAGCTATTAAGAAAATTGAACCACACTTAACCGCTTCATTTATGTCCCATTATTCGTACATAAAACATCGTTTAGGTTATACGTGTGTAGCTAATGGTGATTGGAGTCCGTTTCCTGAAAAGGAAACTAAAGGTTAATAAAAATAACAATTTTGATTTCAGCGGAATATGAAAATGCTACGATGGGCCGTATAAATCTCAATGTCACTCAAAGGGCAATGAAGCAATGAGATTTTTACTACATTCTTGCTGCATTTGCTCCGATCTGTTTAGATTGTATTTGCTGGCCGATTAAGGTATGTTTGAAATTTCGATATGATGATATACTGATATTATCGTATAAGTTTTTTTTATACTTAAGGTTTAGCGTTATGGCCATAATCTCACCTGATCTTAAGTGACGATATGGCCTAAGTTGGTAGACACGCTAAACTTGTGGAGGAACTGGCTCTCAAGTGCTGCTGCCGGAACACACCTATTGGTATTTGGCGGCAGGTTTACAACTTGAGGGTGGTAGCTACTCAGGCGGGCATTAGAAAAAGCCCTACCACCATGCTATGGTTTCCTCACGATGTTTTTCCTTCACCGAAAGCTCAAGCACATTGTAGGTGCTTGGATTCGAACCCACGTCCCTTGACGCGAAGTCGTGCACACTAACACTGAGCTATCATCGCTTCAATGCAGATTGGTTATATTAGAGGCCATTTAAGAGCAAAAAATTGCTTTATCTTGACGCATCGAGAATATAGCACAACCTGATCCGCTTTTCAGTATGAAGCGTGCAAAAGGGTGACTAGTAATTAAAATTTAATTAGGAATGAATAGAAGTTAGGTTAAAATTATATTGTTTATGTTTTAACTTTTTCTGCTGAGTGCTTTCCTGAACATCCTTTTGTGCGAGTTCGTTCTTCTTCTTTTTATATTAACAATTTTGATGATAGCTCAGTAGGTAGTGTGCACGAATTAAAGAGAGTCAATGGTCGTGAGTTCGAATCCACCTACAATGAGCTTGAGCTTTCGGTGAAAGAAAACATAGTGAGGAAACCATAGCATGGTGGTAGGGCTTTTTCTAACGCCCGCCTGGCTAGCTACCACCTTCAAGTTGAAAGCATGCCGCCAAAATACCGACAGGTGTGTTTTGACAGTTGCACTTGAGAGCCAGTTCCTCCACAGATTTAGCGTGTCTACCAACTTGGGCCGTATCGTCACTTAGGATCAGGCGAGATTATGGCAATAACGCTAAACCTTAAGTATAAAAAATATATATGGAATTTTTACATATCAATTGATTTAGAAAATGCTTGTAATAATAAACATGTATGAGGGCAAGAACTTACCTTTCTTAGTTATTGTAGTATTCGCCATGTTTCTGTTAGACGGCGCAAGTATGTAATGTGAGCTGGGTGACTGAGGTGTAGCCGATGACGTTGCTACGCCTGTCTGTTATTAAGTTTTTCAATTATTTTAAGTATATATTTAATAGCACTTTAAAACTGATAAAAACAGCTATAATATGTTATATAAGCACTTTGAAATATTGATACTACTAATGTAATATTCCCTATATCTTATATACTTCTGGTACAGTTTATATAATCTCTATATGTAATGAAAACCTTGATTATTAATAGTTTTTGAAAAAAATCTAGCTAAAATTTGGATGGGTCGATCTAAGAGGTATAAATCTAATAGGTTGATAACAAGTCCTAGAAGCTTACAAAATAAGAAATTTTACTGGTTCTATTTTAAACCAATTGGTACTTACCACCGGTTGTGTACTGTCCGTGGACATGGTAGATGTTGTGATAGGACTACTAGCACATTGGAGTGACGCAATACTGGTTGGGGAAGTAATTGAATGAGAAGATGTACCTAAAAAGAGGAAACTTTTGTAAATTTATGAACTACAAGATTTTTACCTGCGGCTTCGCTCACGTTAAAATTGCTGTTGTCAAGAAATCGAATGACACAATATAAAGATTCCTACAAATTTTATCCTTCTCTCTACCCCACTTCCGATAAGTTTATCGCGAGAAAAAGTATCCTATCACTTCTCCTGATTCCCATTTATCTTTACACAAAAATTAAATATAATCGATGCAGTGGTTTAGATGTGAAGGTGCCACAAAGAAGCAAACAAAAAACTCACATCCCCATTTATAATATTAGTAAGGATTATAACTCATGTAATTAAACTATATACCTATTATGATTAATATTAATGTTACTATTGTGAAGTATCATGATATTCTAGAATTAACTTAATTAATAGTAAAGACATTTATAATGTAGAAGGTGAAAGGTTTTATTTCAATCTACAATTTTAATTTTATTATTATGTTAATTTATACTAAGCTCTATGAACACATCATTATATAATTATAATAATATGATTTCCATAATTTTCCTTGCCAATTTTAACTCTCTTTATGGTATTAACTTGTCAGTTTATACATTAATTTCCAGCATAGCATTTATCTAAGTAATTGGTACTGCAATAATTGATACCGAACTATAATTTCCAGTGAATGACAGAAATTTATCTATAAAATTAATATACATTTCATCAATTATAATTCAATTAAATTATGTTGACGTCTCCTTAAATATTGATAAGTATTGTCGGGAAAATAGGTTGATAATCGCAATGCATGGAAGCAAAGTATTGCTTTTCATGTCAGAATGTCATAACATGAGCGTAACTGAGCAGTTTTCATAGTCTGTGGTTTCATCTATAACCTATAACAGAAGTGAGTGCAAATCGACAGTTGACGTCGGTCAGTTATAAGTATTATCTTTGCAAGTTCGAAGTGACGCTAATACGGACGTTGACGATACAATAAACAGTTACCACAATAGTTAATACAATAAATAATAAGTTAGTATACTGAGAAATAATGAGTAAATCAAGATCAATCGCTATCGCCCAACACCGCTTATCTGCCCATTTCACCAAGCAGCGAGGTTGCTTGTCCTTGCATTATTCATCCATTAATGTAATACAAATCCTTGACGTATTACGCAACGATTTTCAATATTGTTCTAGCCCATGTTAATGCATGGTTCAATACTAGACTTTTATAAGCACAGGCTATAACAATCCAATTTGTCTATGCTGGGTGTGGTCGTAACTGTCACACTTTTATTGACTACTTCTGTACTTAAATTACGTATTTTATCAACATATGTTATTTAAATAACCGGTTTAGGTTCAACAAATTCATGATGATGATTATAGAGAATAATATATCAATATAACTGAGAAGCTAAAGGAAGGATTTACTTTACCTGAGGGTAAGATAACTGAGTTTCGAACAGATGAGTACGGCGGTGGTGCTGGCGTGGAAGCGGGCTTGGCGGTATTAACTGTATTAGCAAATCCTAATCCACCACCAGTCCTTAAATGTGGATTGCCATATGTCGCAGCATATCTGATATCTACACCGTGTATACCACCATTCGGAACTCTGCCCACTGCAAAAGAAATATTATTGATTTTCTGTTGCCTTTTGAATATCTATACACAGTTATGAGTTCTGAGAGACGTCCATCAATAGTATAAAGCGAAGAAGATTTTATGTTATATAATAGCTTCTTTTTTATTTTACTAGTAGTAGTACGTGGCAATTGTATTCGCTTTCGCAATTATAAACCAATACCAGTAACGAAAAATGTATGAAATTGACATTATATATATTGAATGCCGTATCATTATACTTTTTTAGAAACTGTGGAAAGGCAACTTATCTAGAGGCACAGTTGTTTCATTCGACATAGTGGCTCCCTTTAATGTACCATGTTCCGTGATCATCCTGTGTGTATTCAGTAATCAAACTGAGTTTCAAATTATCAAAACAAAAAAGAAGTATTTTGATACCTTTTGGTTTAATTTTATTTCAATGGTCTACCTGAGATCAAAATTATGCCTACTATACTAAAGGATCCACTTTTATATTAAAATAATCAAAAATAATGTCAACAATTGAGATTTTTTTTTTGTCATTTATTTCTAAGTTTTGATGACGTTTATCGAGTTTTGATAGAAAGTGTTTGATTTGATTTAAATAGAACTTAAGTTTATTAAATAAGCCTTAATTTTGAATACATTAGCACTTTTGAAGTGGTTAGTCTGTTTTTATCTCTCGAGTTATTGCTTCGAATGCAATGCAGAATCAATTGACCTGTTCTATTTATTTTTGCCTATTCAATTCATTTTACTATAAAATCGCTTAACGCTAATGTATCGTTAGACCAGTTCGTTATTAAAATTGCACCTATGTGTAAATAATAATTTTATTCTTATATTTCTAGACATAGAAATATTTTCGGCAATTCTAGCCAACGCCTTATTAACAAACAAGCTGGGTTGCTTTGTTATGGAAATACTATGTGTATTTATAAACAGGTCCACACCCATTTAGCATTGTGCAATGGCAAACAGTAAATCCTTAACCGCACCCATCTTTAGCATGCCTATTATGTTTATTCTCACGGTTAGGCTCTAAAAGGGCAGAAGCATTAGTTCGAATCCTATAGATCGTGCCTTTCACTTAACTTATTTCTAAAGTAGTTTGAGTATTGTTGATAAATGTAGCAGAAAAAATGTACATCAGAGTGAATAAAATTAATAGAATTGTATCTTATAATAACTACTACAAAATTAATAGCGCGTGTACCATACACACCGTAGAAGTTAAAACCACAATAGGAACATGTAAATAAAATAAAAAATACAACCAAGGCTTATATCATTTTACATTCTCATGTACGATAACTGCCATAACATGACACGTTCTTGATATTCCATTCTCAATTCTGATCTAATTATCGACTCGGCGCACATAAAATTTCTTTTAAAATTACTACGTTTGTAATGATTACGAACAATAGACCTTGATTCCTTAAGAATATTTGGTTATCGATCAAACTAAGGCACGTACTTACCATTGATGCATTAAAAATATGCTGCAAAATATCAAAAGGTGTGTTCCGGAAATTGTAATTGATAGCCAGTCACTCAACTAAGTTACACAGGTTGTACACCATATTGGGTCATATCATCATTTAACATCAGGTGAGATTGTAGCCATAACGCTAAAAGCTAAAAACTTTTGATAAAAATAGTCTCAATGTTTATGGAGAAAATATAAAACTTGCGTGACCAATAAGCCTTCTCTATGGAAAATTCCTTCGCAAAGATACGGAACATTTAAAGGCAATATACGAATATTGTAACCCATAAAGAAAACTCTACTGTTTGCTCAGTTTGAAGGTTAAAAGAAGTTGTTAATGGTGTTGTTTACATGAAATCGAGCAATTTCTCTAAAACTCACAAAAATGAAATTCATTCAATGTTTTCAAACGAAATTTCTTTTATATTTTGCGGTCGGAGTAAAATTTATTGAATAGGATTTGTCGAAAATCTCTTTAAAGATTTTCCTTTTCTAAAAGCTTCTGAAGTATTAAACAGGTACAAAATATATTGTGAAAGAAAGTAATAAGAATAATATTTTTTTTCTTAGTGTTTTCTTTGTCGCTGAACTCGTTTTAAGCTTACAAGTATAATGTTAATTATAATTAATAAATGAATTTCATACATTTCAAGAAAAAATTTTTTTTTCCAATATTACAAATGCTGAACCATAAATTATTTCAAATATGTATAACTTTTTTATCATTAAGGCACCAAGCAAACAACCAATGTCAGATTTAAATATAAACTTCAACCTAGCTCTAATATTATGACCACTATATTGTTGAAACTGTCCCAAAAATTATTCAGACTGTCCGAAATACATACTCCTAGTAAATATGTAAAAATATAGGATCAAATAATATAACATTATGAATTAAACGAAAAATCACTACACTACACTACAAATGCCACCAAAGCTCCATTATATTAGTATAAGCTTCACTTATATTAATATTACGGACATAAATTTGACTATTATTATAGTTTGACCATATCATACCTTCCGGATTGGGCAGACCGACGTTATTAAGGGCATTGCTGCTGTCCTGCCTTTTAACTGATCTTTGCAGAGAATTGTTTTGAGATCCATTCCCAGGATTATATTGAACTATTGATGATGTTTCCACACTTCTTGGTAGACTCCCATTGATGGACCTATATTAGATTATTCATGTTACTCATTTGGATACAATATTATTTTAAATATAAATAAATAATAATCTTTAGAATCTACTTATTCGATATTATTTTGACGAAAGAATGTACAAATTTGTTGAATGTTGATAGTTACTGTTACTTATTATTCCCCTTATTCAGTCATATAGATTACAATTTAATTTAAATCATGTTTCTTTTATAATATTTTTTACAACTGAACACAAGGCCTGTATCCTACAGGCCTATAATCGCCGTTTATTCAAAAGTATCTTCAAAGTATTAAGTCGTATATATTGTAAAAATGCGATGCGACGTACGGTCTTTTTTTTTAAATAAGATGATCCATTTTCGTTAAGCATTTGCCACCCACTACGAAAAAGTAATGTGAATGTGCGTGAGTTCGCAGATTTGAAAAATAGGTCTTACAATAATAGGAAAAATGATTTGAGTTCACGTGAACGAAGTCGCGGACACAACTAGTTTTTTATACGTTATATTTATAAATTGTTTTTAAAGCTTAACCTACTGTAAGGAAACATGTTACTATGAACATGATAAATAATGAATTCTGTCAATGAAAAACATTTAAATAAAATAACAATGTAAAAATGCTACTATAATAATAACAATAAAAACTACATTTTACTGATCTTAGATGACAAATTACGTGTTATAATAGATGCTTTAACGGGCTTTACCTGTTAGGTGTAATCTTGTCGCTTCCAAGCGTAGGTGATTGTACGCGAAGCGAACCTGGCGTGTAGTCATGTCCGTAATGTACGTAGGTTTGATAACCATTTACCTGGTAAAAATAATTATACTTAAATGGTTATGTTATATAATATCACAGAATGCGATCAACTATCATAAATCAGTTATAATACACGCTATAGTGACATGATTATGTCCAGTAATAAAATGCTATGAAAGAAATGAAGTTAATAGGTAATAGAATTCGATAAACGACCATAAACTAAGTGTAAGGTACGTCATAGGAACACGTTTAGATTTGTCGCGCTGCAAATCTAGTCAGTATACCTATATCTATTCGTTAATCCAGTAGGATAGTAGATATTCACACCCAACTGAATCGTGACCACCATGCACGTGGAAACTTCATCTATTCTCCATCTGTTAGCTTTCATCCGTATGTTGTTGAAGTTACATTTGTTCGCACAAAACGCTTTCCATCGTCTTTTTTTTTGCGTACCGCCGAGGGGTGCAACTTACTACCAGCGTATGATTGTACGGATTCCTACAACATTGGCGTCGTCAAACAAAGAGTGAATCAGTTCTTACTGCACGAAAGTGGTTCCTCATCAGCCTTGTCTTGACTTTCCATTAGGTGTACTGAGGACCGAGAGTCGAACGGTCAATAAAAAAAAAACTATCTGTTTTTCGGAATCATGTAATGTATACATACAATACAGCTGCTAAAAAGCAGGTAGGTCAGTGTGATAATTACAGATGGATTACTTATTAAGTGGTCGCTTTACTGTTTATTCAATGGTTCGCGAGTAAAAATATTAAAAACATATATATTTGAAGTAATCGGAATGAATATTGAAATTTTGTACAGCATGGCTAAATCACTGTTATTTATCATAGTGACCATTTTTTTGCTTTGCCTAAGTAATATACACTACCCTGTGAATCACATACTAATGTTAATAACCTAAACAACAAATAATTTAATAAAAAAACTGATGCTTACTTTATAACAATCAGCATACGCAGGATCAGTATAATCATTACTATAACGGTATGGCTGATACGTGTTCTGGTTCACAGATGAAAGAGTTACAGAACCCGCCAACGGTATTCCACTGCCTAATTTAGCGTTAGAACATAGAGTGCTGTCTGATCCAGTATTGGAATAATCCTGGAAATATATGGTAAAGTTAACCATGTTGGCTCATACTAGTATGCGATTATTACTGACAGGAAATATCAAAAGGAATTCAGTTTTTCTACGAACTTACTCATATAATATATTATTGCTAGGACATTTAAAGTTGATTTTATAGTTAAATTGGTAATAAATACTTATTTATTAGAAAATGTTAGCTTTAACAATATTCATATTGATTTAAATATGTATCTCTGGGGCATATTATAAGGTTGTATATTTGCTTTAAAAATTATGGAAAATTATTGAAACTTAAAGTTTATCATACTGTCCTATACACTTAGTGATCTTAAAAAATAATAAAACGACTTACAATTTCACAGCTCCCGTTAGCCTGCCTCAGTTCTAACTTTAGGTCACTTATGTTTGAGTTTCTGTCGTTTTCTTTAAATAATTCCTCAGCTGTGACCGTCACATCTGGTTTCTCAGCTACTTGGGTCTGTTTGGTTTTTCTCTGCTTTCTTTGACAGATTATCACTAACATTACCAGCGCTACCACCATAATAGTGCCAGATGTTACGCCAAAAAGAATCAGCAGGAGTGGTAACGATTCTAAAATATTAAAAAAAAATGTAAATGCAGAATTGTGGAATATACCTGAGGATTGAAGTGAATTATTTTATTAAAGGATAACCTGTAGCGTTTTAACCATTGCTAATATTATCTTTATCTATGTTCTCTCCTTAATTCTGTCTCTAAAAATTCCATTGAAAATTTTTGATTAAATATGATTCGGTATGTGTTTTACCGAAGCTAAGCGAAGCCAAAAACTAGACAGTTTAATATGGTAATTAAGTTGCATTAAAAATAGGTATTTTATCTTTTGCTTTAGGCCAGCCTTTGCTGATTATTTCAATCTATGAGAAAATTCAACTGAAACTATTAATATCTTTCTTGTAAGTATAAATCTTAGATATCTCTAAGAGAAAACAGAACACCTATCGCTGAACATAAAGATGGAAACCTTTTAGGCAAGTACTATCTTTAGGAAAAATATCCACTTTTCTAACGCTGAGTATTAGAAGTAAACTAACAATAAAATTTTATTGGAGTTACGTTTACAGGGATAGCACACTCGGTAATCTTAAAACCAATCTGTGGAAACAGAACAATAATAATGAACATTTAAAAATAAGTGATTTATAAAGTATCTTTTGTTTCAAACTAAAAATTATTTTAAATAATATAAGAGCCTTCATTTTTCGTTTATTTCCTTAAAAAAGTGTAAACATTAAACATAATTAGATTTTACAGAAAATTACTAATATTTTACATCTTCATTTTGCAATATAGACTCAAGGTTAGTTATATATAGGGCTACTGCACGAGTAAATGTCCTAACTTGCAAACTAAAATGTGCAGTTGTCTCTGATGCATCAACTATTAAACAACGGAAACTGTCAAGAAACACGTTATAATAATATTAAGAGTGTCAGGCATTTTTGATAGCTAAATATGATTTATAAATGTAACCTGTTCTTATTTTAGGACAAGCTCATGTTTGTAAATAACACCATGATTCTTTCATCCCAATCATAAAAAACTGGCGGAATTAATGCAGCGCCTCGTTTTTCAATTTCGTTATATACCACAAAAAGAAAAGTCATAAGGCGTAACCGTAAAGTCACGATCGTAAAATACTTAATAAAAGGAAATGAAGTTACCTAATGCCATAGCTCATCATCTTTTAGGATAAAAAATGAAATAAATACAAAATAAGTTTAAACATATCGTATTATAGCAGTAATGTTAATGGCTATAATCGAGGGTGCAGATGTCTGATCAGAAAATGAAATCGGGTCATTATTAGCTTTCGGAAATTTGATTCTAGATCGGAGGTATTACAAGGATACAAAAGTAGATAAAACATTTAGGTAGCAGTTCAACTAATGTATTACATGTGGCTTCGTGAATCACTATTGAACGAGCTCCAAATATGTTGTATAATAAATCTGTCCTTTGTACATACAATACTTGAATTAATATTCGTAAAGACTTGAGTTTTTGTGAAAGACTGTTACAGTTTTGATACGGGGAGGCAAATTGGTCATCTCATATTCTTGGTTTTAGGTTCTGTGATAAGATTCCTAAGAGTACTATTATCTTAATGTTTAATCAATTCACATACTATATAAATCAACTATTGTTGTTAAAAGTATGTCTCAACTATCTCAAATATATAACTATAGCTCTAAATTATAATCTCGAATTGTTAACACAGCATACCCATAAAAATATACTGTCATTATTTTTTAAACCGATGATAGAGTTCGATCATTCATAAGTGTTTCCTTAGAGCATAAATTGGATAAAATAAATTGCTGTCATGCAAATATTTTTATACTATAAGTCAATATTGCGTTAAGTTTTACAGTTCTTCTCTTAAAGTTTCTTATAATAACCAAACAACAAGGAGGTGATGAAGTCAGACAAAAACAATAACAATAATTGAAAGCAACGCAATTTTATAGAATCTAATTATAACGGTATCATTATAATAATTAATTAAGCGCTCGGGTCCCGAGATAATCTTGTCATAAAATATTGCCGCTACAAATATGACGTAGGTACACAAAAATGATGCTTAATTTAGCTGGTTTTTACTGCTGCAAACACACATGGGACTATACAAACATGAAAATCCTTTATCCAAATGGTTGTGTACGTCAACTAACTTAGCCATAAAAGTAAAACTGACTGTATCAGTACCTTAATACAGTATTTTAACCAAGATTCACTTACTGTTTGGTTTTAAAGTGATCTCCAACGTGTCACTCCCATAGTCATTGGATACGTTGCATTTATACACGCCGAAGTGTTTGGACTGGCTTTCTCTAATAATTAACGTTGAGTTTACAATGCCACCCTGTTGCAAGTCCTCCAAGAACGCAAAATCCTAGCACAAAAGGAAATTTAAATGATTATGTTGAAATAGTAGCATAAATCACAGAGGTTAAGTTTTTTTTTAATAAATAGTCTATGTTGTATAATAGCGGTAAGAAGGATTTTCTAACGTCTTTTAAAGAAAGGTTTCAAAATAGTCAGTACAGTATTGTTATCTCTGGAGTTACAAGTTTTCATAGGATAAGTTAACTGTTTCTAAACATCATGTAAGCCGTACGCTAATTTACCATGAAAACATCTTAAGTACGATTAAAGTTTCCCTTCATAGTCTATTACTATTCAATTGTATCTATTATTCAATTTTTATTTAGACTTATTTTCTACATTTGGATAATCAAATAACTCGTTCTTTTTTCATATCGCAAAATGGTATAATATATATGTGTATGTAAACAACAATTTGGGCACGATATAGTAGTGGTAAATGCTATAATAGTCTTTGCTATAAATATATATTAGTCGTTATTTATAATCTCATACCTGATCATGAATAGCATCGATTTCTTTCCCATCAAATGTCCAAACGATGTTGTCGATTCTGGGCACGGCAAACGCTGCGCATTCTATATTTACCGTGTCACCTTGTGATCCGAATTGTGTATGATTTGATAAAATCTTTGGTGGACCTGTAAAAAAATAATCTTTAAAATCACATTCAACATGAAAAATACTGCCGTAAGGGCTTTTATTAACTTTTAAATAGGTAAAGTTTGTGAGTTTAGATGTTCAGGATAATATCCGGTAGTACTGATACGATTTTGAAAATTTATTTCACTGTTAGAAAGGTATATTAACCGTTAATGATATATACCACTTTTTATTTCGATAAACGTGAATTTTCAATAAATAACCAGAATAAATATAATTAAAGTCAGCAAAAACTTTTGGCGCTGACTAAACGGCCTGAAATCTGTATATTAACACTATAAAGCGGAAAATTTTGTTTCTTTATTTCTTTAACATGCTAATCTTAGGAACTATCAATAGGGTTTCAAAAATTATTTTTATATTGAACATCACGTTACCACCAATAACAGCAAAGCTGTAATGAAAAAAGTTACAAAAACGGGCATAAATTGTTTAATAATATTAATTCTACGCGAACGAACCCGCTAGCACAGAGAGTATATAAGAAGAATATTATGTACACTGTTTGTTTTAGTCAACTAAATAAAATAAGCTTTAGTCTTAACAAAAAAACAGTGTATGTCCAGTTGCCAATAGGCTTACAAGCTTCTTACTCCGTTGTTTTTGTATTGCACAGTAGCGTCATTTCGCCGTAATATACGAACGGTTCAGTGTTCAAAGTCTTCACAGAACCAGTACATTATAATGTAGGTCATTTCCGAGTAAATGACACGGCACAGAGAACCGTTTCCCCTCATGAATTACAAATGAAGGACCTTCACTTGTTCTTTGAACACACATTTCTCTCACGAAAAACCTTCCGTCTACCGTGTACTTCTAATTAATTAGTTATTTCGTATACATAGCAATAAATACATGTTTTATGTTGTAGAGGTAGAATAAAAGCTTTTCCGTTTTCTTAAAACAGGAGCGTCTCCGACCTGATTGTATTTAGCTTCAACAAAAGATATAAGATAAAAGTCTTTTATAGTTTGTAAATTCTATGGTGTGGAATTAGTTCTTCTAACCCCGTTACATTGAATTATGAAATCAGTCACTTTATTAACACTTTTATGTGTTGTTTTAGGAAAAGACTTGCATTAGTGATTAAGTACTTTTTAAATAGAGTTTTTACGAACATACAATTTACGCAGACTTAGAACTATCAATTATTTGTTTAATGGGATTTGAATTCAAGTCACACACCGCACTGGCAGGGGTGTGATCACTGTATGCGCCTGTAAGATAATTGTGCAGTTATATTTGTTAATATGGTAGTTAAGAAATTTAGTATACGTACTTATGTTGGCATGTTGTCAAGCTAAAGTTTTATAGTCATAGTTCCTTTATAAACATTTTAGGATCACTTAAATGTTTATTATCACAGGTTTTTACTGATTTATAAATGGCAAAGATTTTTCTTTTTCACCTTGGTTTCTTTTTTTCTGTTTGGTTTTATGTATAATATATGATTAATTACCATTGTAAATGTGTGAAGTATACTAAAATAAAAGATCTGCTCGCGTCTAGCAGGATTCAATTTCACGTTGATCTTTATTATACATTATTACAACCCATTATTAAATTATTCCCAGTTTCACAGAATATAAAAAAAATCATTTGTTAATCAGGTTATGTATTTTACCTTTGATGAACACAGAAGCTTCGGCTTCGATTTCAGGGTATCCATCAACGCTGGCCTTGCATAAATACCGGCCTGACGTATGCGTATCCACAGTGAGCGTCAAATTGGGAGTCCTGCCTACCCGCTGCAACAAATAGATACAGTATTATAATAAAATAAAAAGCAAAGCTCTGTTACAAGCCATTATAACTCTTCTTCTAATTTTCATTAGATTCCGTCCTGATATACAAGTTCTATTTTTATACTTAAGGTGTTAGGTGATTACTGATCTTAAGTGACGATACGGCCCAAGTTGGTAGACACGCTAAACCTGTAGAGGAACTGGCTCTCAAGTGCAGCTGCCGGAACACACCTATTAGTATTTGGCAGGTTTACAACTTGAGGGTGGTAGTTACCCAGGCGGGCATTAGAAAAAGCCCTACCACCATGCTATGGTTTGCTCACGATGTTTTCCTTCACCGTAAGCTCAAGCTCATTGTAGGTGCTTGGGTTCGAACTCACGTCCCTTGACGTGAAGTCGTACACTCTACCACATAGCTAAGTAATAATAGTAATAGTAGTAAACAGTAGAGTAATAAACAAAGATCTATAGTATAATAATTATTGGTCGTATTCGGCCTCTTTTGTATTCAAACTGAAAGGACTCTGGGCTCATCTATTGTACAACGTTTATACTAGTAAAAAAAATGTAAAAAAGCGCTAAAGAAATAGGTTTTATTTTTATTTCCACGACAAAGTGAAGACAACAATGAGCTTTCGATGAAAAACATAATATAACTATAGCATAATTATAATACTAAAGCATTTTTCAATACTCGCTATACAATTGACCTATAGTAACCAATAAAAATTGTAAAATAAACCGCCTTGCCATGTCTGTCTGAATGCTATAACACAATAACTACCGAACAAGTTCTTATAAGATTTTCACCAATTTAAGAAGTGATTCATGCGGAAGAATAATGTAAATGATTTATTATATTTCTTTATAAATTAACTGAAATAAGCCGATAGTCGAAAAAAATCATGCCAAGAGCGAGCTTTATTGACTTGCATCGTGTGCACTTAATTATGGAATTAAACCAATTTATTATGGATTTTTTTAAAGTACGCATTAACTTTTATCAACGCTATATATCTATCTTTTGATTACCAAAATTAACTTCCTGTAACCGGATATAGTTGCTAACTCCATATAAACCTATATTCAACGAGACTAAAGCCGCGGGAGACACCGTTTCGTTTTTCAATCCGTATCTTAATTTGGGGACATTTATCTCTAAGGTTATGGCAGTCCCATCGTAACTTTTCTAAGTAGATACTAATTAAGTTATATCAATATCAGTATTATAATGTAGAAAAGTTTGTTTGTTTGAACGCCCTAATCTTAGGAATTGCTTCGAATTTCAAATATTTAATAAAGCTATCTTTGAGCCAGGCTTTAGGTTATTTAACATCACGCTACCATCAATAGAAGCAAAGATAAAGGAATAAGTAAGAATAACTAATTTGAAGAAAACCCAGGGCACAAAAGGCATTTATAAAAACGGGTACAACTAAATCAATATCAGTCATGGGCGGGTCCGTGTACTGGTTTGACACAAACCTTTATATCAACGAGTAACAAAGCCCATTTCAGTATAATAGGGCGTCTATATTTGAGTGTTGACGTAGGGCAAGTAAATGAACTATCGCTTATGAAAAGGTGACCTTAGTGAATGCTGCGTAATTTCTTATTGTCCTAGAGCGGTCACCTCTTTAGTTATCACATATACCTGTTCATTTATTTATGTAAAGTGTTAATGTTGTGTATTTATATTTACTTTATTACAGAGAGGTAAATTGACTGCACTTTATCTTTTTTATATAGTTAAGGGTTTAGTATTGTGGCCATAATCTCAACTGATGTTAAGTGACGATTTGTCCTAAGCTGGTGAACACGTTGAACCTGTGGAGGGACTGGCTGTTAACTTTAACTGCCGGAATACACATATAGGTATTTGGCGGCAGACTTTCAACTGAAAGGTAGTAGCTAGCCAGGCGGGCATTAGAACAAGAGCTACCATGTTTCATCGCGATGTTTTCCTTCACCGAAAGCTCTAGCCCATTATAGGTGAATTCGAACTCACGTCCCTTGACGCAGCGTCCGTACATACTACCAACTGATTAATCATCGCTTGTAATTAATATTTTGTTATTTAAAGGTAAGCACATCGGTCCCGTCCTAGACTAGACAAATTCTAAAAGCTGCCTCGGTTCTCTAGCAGTATTGGAGAATAAGAGTCACCGTGGTCGTCATGTGGAACGGCCATTTTGAGCATTAAATGCTAAGTGGCCCGTAACACTAGCATATGATTGATGTAAACAGTAAATAATATTTCTAACATAATAGAAGAGGAGTTAATAATACGGGTTAATAATAAGGAGTTAACCCAGCGGGGTAATAATATCACAGGCACTCTTTAAATATTTTTTTAAATAGCAATATTAATAACAATTACGTATATATAAAAGAAGACTAGTAATAAACTAATATGCAAGTCAAGTGTATTGTGTATTTTTATATGGCGTAGTACTGCATAAAAAAATAATTAAATATAAATCAATGAAAATTATTTGGACCAAGAATCTACAGTGTAAAGAATTAAATAAAAAAGTGAGTGATGGGTTGTAGACTAAATAATTTCTAATAAAATCAATGCTGGCCGGCAAAAGGGCTGTACCTCCCCCGACGGTAAGTTCAGTACGGTCCAAGAACAGTAGTGATTGTCGTAAGGGAAAATGATTTCCATCCGTCGCAACTGTTACGCCGGCCTACTTAATACTTAATTAAAGGCCTAGTTTAATTAATATCATAGTTTACCTAAATACAAAGTAGAATCTATATAACAAGTAACTTTACGTTTTGATTTATTCTATTTGAATGGAATAATGTAAAAAAAGTAGAAAATGTTCTAAATACAAAAATTATTAAAAAACGAAATTGAAAATGTATACTAATATCCGTGTGTGTATCTACATGTGACTAAATGCATGAGTGTTGTATAATGTAATAAACTTCACTTAATAAGGATTTTCTAACTTTTTCTATCACTTTTATTTTAAAAACTCCACTACACTCATAAAAAATATGAATTCTGATGCTATTTCGCTGTATAAGTGAAGATACTTTATCATATAAGCGAAATACTACTATCTTACTCATCACGCTATCACTTAAACTATATAACCGACTATCTTGAAATTTAACAGAGCTACTTATTTCATCATTTAGAAGCTCATTAAGAACAGATTTCACAGTTAAACGAAATTAACAGAAAAAAAAACGAATGAATTCTAAGGTATCATACTTGTATACTAATATAAACTAAAATAAGCCTACAGAAACTCGAAATACAGTCCGGCAGAATGTCATACATTACGTACTGTCAACAAATAAATATCCCTGGTAAATAAAGCCTAGTGGAAAGGAAATTCAATAGCCATAACTGAATTTATGGTTATAAATCGATACGCCTAGACGTGGGTGGTTCCATTCAGTATTCTAAATGTTATTTCACATTAGCATTTTGGTCGTGCGTTTTCCTTAGTGACATGTTTATATATTATACGTATTATAAAATATTTTTAACGGTAGATATATGGTCACCGTCACTGAATCGTGACTGACTGACATCGTCGACTCATATGATACTCAAATATTATAAATGTGTAAATGTTTGTTTGCTCGTTTTTATTATACTTTCGCGTTTTAACTACTCTAATTTAAAATCATGACATTTTCGTATCGTCAATGATATAGAAAAGGGTACGGTGACATTCATGCCTTATTAGTGATCTGATGGAGATAATGCGATATATTTCATCTACACTATCTTTGTTGCGTAAATGGCATAATATTGGAAGATTGCATGACAAATGAGTCTGTCCTAGGCAGAGCACAGCTCCCTAGTGTTATTGCCATCTTTAAAATGAAACGGTTTCAATGGCCAGCGTATGTGCACCTAATGGTACAGCCTCGTTTGCCTAGGCAATTTCTATACGAAGAGGTTGCAGATGCTAAGAGGCCTGTAGAGAGACCCATGCTCCGCTTTTAAGACTGTTGCAGCGTGACACAGCTGGCCGAAGATAAAAATAAGTAGCGTCGCTTGGTTCATGAAGGTCAATTGACGCACGATAATGCATGGTTTAACGTGCTATAAGAAAAACGAAAGAGGTGTTTCAAGTACATTTCAAATTTTCGACCATCTGGATGTGCATATACTTGTCGTAAATGCGGCCGAGAAATTCTTTCCCTTATGGGTCTTTATATTCACGAACGAAAGTTCTACCGTGAATCTACTTAAACCATCTGCCAGAGATGTAAAAGGCTCACTATTATTATTATTAGAGATAATGATAGATAAATAATTTTTAAGTTGACCAAATCTTCATTAACTTTAATACACCCGTGGTTAAAATATACGATGAAATTTACATGTATTTTGGAAATGTTTTTACTAATATTTTAGTATTATTACATACATTTCGACTGTTATGGCAATTATTCAATATCAAACATATTATTAAGCGTATGATAAAATTATCTGAGTACTTATTGATAATACTGTATTTTGGAGTTCTTTTATTTATCTTGCGCAGCATAGTGCCTGCACCTAGTATTAAGTACAGAACAATCCAGATCAGCGGTGACTGACATTGATCCACAATTCACAGTCAGTCACCGCTGTCATGTTAGAGTTATTTTGTCATCAATTTATTTCATTTAGATGCTAAGATTTGATTGATTTATAATTGAAATACATATATAAGACAAAGATTATGAAAAAGATAAAACTTTAAAAATAAACGAAGCTTGTTTTAATCTGTGTTCAAAAGTAGCTTCTACAATATTATTATCTTTCGTGTTGAAAACTTTGCTTTCGTGGTTTATCTGTTGTTCTATTGTATCTAGACTCATAAGTACAAGGTTATCGGTGTAAAGTATGGAAGTAGTGCCGTGTTGGCGATTGTCGCGTCGACGTGAAGCTAATGTGAAAACGGTTTTATGTCAAACTGTAACACTACTTTGTAGTAAACGTTCTATTTTTAAATGTTGACGTAATTTAGGTCAGTTTGTTTTTAAGCATAAAAGTGAAAACTTTAATTTACTGTCTATTATATTGTATATGCCCTTAACCTACAATATATTACCGAATAACTGAGGCCGTAGTTACGCTCGCGAGCACTTATAAGTTATTTTTAATTAATAAGATATTTTGCGTAGGAAAATTGTTTTGATTTACTATAAACCAGATAACTTCATTCTATTATAATATAAAAAATTACTAATATTATAAATGCGAATATGATTTTGTTTGTTACGCTTTCACGTCTAAACCGCTAAATTAACATGATGAATTTTAGTATTCAGATAGATGGGACCTTGAAGATAGTAATAGGGAACTTTTTCTTGCTAAAAACTTTACCGACAGTGAGGGAAAGAGAGGGATATACTTTGTATGACTATACTTTTTATTGCATAATCCGATTGATTTAAGAAAATCAATATTAACGGGAGCGAAACCGCGGATAAAAGCTAGTATTACATAAAGTGTAACATTTTATTTGTTTAAGGTTTGAATACGCTACGCTTAGAAACTAGCAGTAAGATTTCAAATATTATTTTTGTATTTGATAGAGCACTCATTGAGGAAGGCTTTAGGCTATTTAACATCAGAGTATCGCTAATAAGAGCACAACTGTATGGAAAAAAGTTACAAAACCGGGTAAAAAATATTATTTCAAGCGATGATAGCTCAGTGGTATTGTGTACGGACTCCGCGTCAAGAGACGTGAGTTCGAATCCACCTACAATGACCTTGAGCTTTTGATGAAACAAACATCTTACAATACTTATAGGTGTGTTACAACAGATGCGCCCGCAAATTTTAGCTATAACGCTAAACCAATGACCCATAAAAATAGTCTTAGTTCCACGCGAAAGAAGTCGGAAGCACAACTAGTGCGTCCTAAAATGACAAAACAATTAAATATTTGTTGCTTACGATAGTCTGATCTTCTTCATGATGAAGCCACCTTATCTCTGGTGTTGGGTATCCATCGACATTACAGCTGAGCGTGATACTCGTGCCTACTTCTGCTTCCACGTCTTTCGGCAGACTCTTGAAAGATGGAGCGTCTGATGAAAATAAGGACAATTAAACATTGTTATGAAACAAACGAATGCAATTATCATTTCATTAGTATTCATGGGGGTTTAATCAAGTTGTTTACAAAGAGCCATGTTTTAATAACCAAATAATAATAATTTACATTTTATATATTTTTATTATGAACAAATTTGTTCATTTTTAATTGTTCGTATATTTTCAGGAAACAACGTAAATACATACGAGCGCTCTCGAAGTTTCTAGTAACAACTCGATTGTTTTTGTTATTTCTAAGGGTACAGTACATTCAGAATCAACTTACAAGTTATTTCCAAGGTTTCCTGTTCTTCACTTTTGCCGACATCGTTGTAAACAACGCATTTGACTATAGCGTCATGATATTTCCTCGTAATATTGTAGATTTTCTAAAAATATTAAGGCGTAGTATTAATCTTAAAATGTATTGTATATATCAAATTTTTAAATAACATGTCAACCTGCTGTACAGATCCCGGAATACACAGTAAGATACCGATATACACAGTGTGATCCTGGAATACGACATGCCTAAAGTAGTCGTCTACCTGAGTAGGCAACTTTGCCAATCTCAAGCTCCCTATATCGAGTTTTAGACCTATCATACATTTTTCGTGACCTAGTAGTACACTGCACTTTATATTAAGTAGTATTCTTACGAAGACGATACGGACTTGAAAAGCTACTGGCAGCACCGTATTCAGCTGATAAATTTTAGTTTTTACCTTGGTAGCTTACCAGGTACATATTAAAATATCGTACAAGCTTCACACGGTAGTATTTTAACTGAAAACTTAAATTAAACCCAAGATTCAAACGAAAAATGAGATTCATGATACAACAACTCAGTGATATCATGTCGTTTAAATGAATTAGCTAAATTGCAGGTGTTAGTAACTCTAGAAGGAAGCTTGGGTATCATATGACGTACTCACTAATTTGTAATATCAAACAATGATAATATGTACAGGCCGGCATGACAGTAGCGACTGTCGATGAATTTAGATTTGTATTTTGGACTGTACTGTACTTAACATCAGGTACAGTGCAGTCACTTTGTCCAGCTAACATAAAAAAAAAACATTCATGTGTTGCCTAACTTTATCCGATCTTTAATAAATCCCATAATTTGAAGTAAATAATAGCTCATTGGTAGCATCTATTAACACCGTGTTGAGATGGGAGTGAGTTTGAAACCCTGAAGTCCTGAGTCCGAAGTCAGAACCCTGTCTGAGTTTTCAGAGAAGGAAAACTTTATGAAGAATCTTAGCATATTGGTCTGTTTTATCGCATAATATTTATTTATCAGCGCCTGTCTAATTTTCTTCACTAGCGTTAGCAAGAAGTATTCATTTAACATAAATCAATGAATGTGAACGATAAGTGTCCAAAAATATGACTAAAATCAGTCAAATTTTTGAAAAGAAGATTTACGGACACATTTACTTTGGAATTTATATATTACAGTATGTTAAATGTGTTGGTGAATTTGCCAAATCCTTAGTAATATTATAAATGCAAAAGTGAGTTTATTTCTTTATTAGGCTTACACGCCTAAATTACGGAATCAATTATGAAGATTTTGGTATAGAGATAGATGGGATCCTGAAGACGGTGATAAGCTACTTTTTCTCTCGAAAACCGTATAGGATGTGGGGTATAGAATTGGTTGACAAAATCAATATTAACACGATCGGAGTCGCGGGTAAAAGTTTGTACAATAATAAATACCCAAAAGTATGATCAAAATCAATCAAACCGTTTAGTAGAAAAAACCGTACATACCTAAAATTGATATATCAAGTTAAAGACTACACTAAAAGTGCAGGTTTTGTATATAACTTACCAGCTCAGTCGTGTTCCCGTTAACGATCTCATCGTTAATGTACCATTTGTATGTTAAATTTGTTGGGTTCGCATCCGCTCTGCATGCTATAAACAAACATACAATATTCAGTTGCGAGATATACACAATTTAATTTTTTTATCGTGTACTATCTGTTGCTCGTAATTTTGTTTGCTTCAAAATACTTTAAACTTTCATGACTCACCTAAATTAACTATAGACTGTATTTTTGTTTCTTTCATTTAAATATAATAATAACAATATTTTTTACTTCACTCTCATAGTAAAATTACATGTCAATAATGATATGAATTTTTTTTTTATGAAACTTTTCTTTTTAGTACAGTCATGTCGTTTATTTTACCTCCGGATGATAATCTTAGATACAAAATTCTCGTATCACAATGTTAGTTTCCATACCCCTCGTGTGTATGAATGAATCGGCTTGACCAATTTTTTATGAATTTTTATATGAACATTCGGTTGGTCTGAGAATCGGTCGTAATTTAATTTTCATACCCTTATGCGATAAAGGTGGTTCACACCAACAATTTTTTTGGACATTTTATTTTTATTTTTGTGATATGGCATTAAAAATACATTCAAATGTATTAAATACATACATACATTCAAATATATTCTCATTTTTTAATGCAACCAGATTATTCACTAGCAATAGTTTGTTAGGCAGAACAACGTTTCTCGGGTCAGCTAACCTATTATTATTTTGAATAGAGGATTATAACACCCTCATTTACTAGTTGTAATAAATGTGAAGGTTCCTTTTTTATCTGTATAATCTGGAACCAGAATCAAATATGGAAAATCATTTTTGTATTCTGTAGATTCCTGTGAAGAATAGTAATAGTAAGAAATTATCCTCGACAAAATAATACTGTTTCTGAGAAAAAGGAAATAAATGTTTCTTATTATATTATAGCCTACTATATTATATGAATTTTAAACCTTTTTTTTTTTGTTTTATTGTTTATATTAAAGCATAAAAAAGAAAAAGATTTACAATAAAACGTGGAAAATACAACATTGCTATTTATTGCAGGTTGATGGGACTATGTTAGATACGTTAGCGCAATTATTAAAATTAGTAGAATTGACCACACGTTGCTTTAAATTCATTTGATAAACAATGCCTGGACGAGTAGAATACTACGGCGTGCGGACAATATTTATTTCCTCTCACTTCTCACGACTTGTAATATGACACACATAGTTCTTTCATAACGTTGATTCCTTTCGAAGTCATTATAGTTCAGTGGTAGTGCGTACGTCAAGAGACGTGAGTTCGAATCCACCTACAATGAGCTTGAGTTTTGGGTGAAGGAAAACATCCCAAGGAAACCGTAGCGTGGTGGTAGGGCATGAAGTTCGATTCCAACCGCGGTCGCGAACGGACGTATCCGTGAGCTCTCGCTGATTGTTTTCGAAATCGATTGCTGCGCCTTGCCGCGCCGCCTATTGTTCCTTTGTAGTACGTCTCGTCGGCAATAATCCGTCTATTGTTGCCAGTTCGTGCTACAGATAATTAGTTCTTGTTAATCTTAATCTATTGTTTGGTTATCGTGTCAAGTTTACATTGTGAAAATTCTCTTAGTTTTTATTGTGAATTCCAAGTATTGCTTTTTGTTATTGTGAATTAGTGCAGTGATTAAAGTACCGCCACTGTAAGTACGCCGGTCACCGGCTGCCAACAAAGGTAAAACTTATTTTACCTTAAGCCTTTTATTACAGGCCAGACTTCAGATATTGTTTTTTATTTCTTTTCTCTTTCCAAATTTGCACGTGCAGTAGATAGTATTTAAATGTTATTTCGCCGAACTCGGGATAGTTTTTAGTTTTTGCTAGCCGCACCCCCCTGCCCTTCCGGCAGGGAGGTTTTATTTTTACATCGGCTACTTCCTTATAACCTTACCCACCCTAAGCCCGCCACCCGATATGGCGCATCGTAGCGAGCTACTGCTCAATAGGTTACGCGCTTTCATCGAAAAGGAACAGCCGGACCTGTTCCAGAAATTCCTTTCCACCCAAACCCACCAACACCCACACGCACAACATGTTCGCGCTCCACCCGCCGGAGCAAACGCGCCGGCGCACCGCCCACCAACCCCAGCCGCGACCACTTCCCTACCCATCCGCACTCCCGCAGCCGCGGCGACCGCACCGGCACGCCGCCTAGCATCTCCACCGTCACCTCCGCGTACGCGCTCCCGTTCCCGCTCGCCTGTCACTCGCCAGGCACAAGTATCCGACGCTCCAGCGAACTGTTCCTCGCGCACCCAGTCGCCTTCAGCGATTCCTACCCCTTCACCTGCATCTCAACCGTTTGCAGAAATGATTTCCTATATGCCACGTCCAATTCCCACGGCGAATTCCTTCTCGCCGCTCTTGTCTGAGTCAACCCCTGAAACAGAGACCGAAATGGAAGCCATAGATTCAGAGACTAATCCCGAAACTGGCTTCACCGTCGTTACCAGGACGAAACCTAAAAACAAGCGGGTGCTATCACCCGAGGCAGTTGAAACTGCTGCCTCTAAAGCCAGACGCGCTAATAACTCTCGTGTCCCTCAGCTATCTGCAACTCCCTCAAGCTCCGCGATCCCTGCAACACCAGCTGTACACGCGCAACCCAAAATTCGTGCACCTCCCTCGGTTACGATCAAAGATAAAACCAAGTGGCTGAATATCTCTACTCAGCTAAACACACAAAAAATACGCTATACTAGCGCTCTGAGCACCCCTTCAGGGATTCAAGTTAAAGTCCCAACAATAGAGGACTACAAAAATCTTACTGCCTTCCTTAGAGGAGGCAAACACGAATTCTACACCTACACTCTAGAGGAAGAACGCCTTCTGCGCGTAGTTCTGAGACGCGTCCCAAAGGAAATACCCGTCGAAGAGGTATTCGCGTCCATCAAAGAACAGAACTTCCCTGTCCGTGAAGTACATCGTATGTACCATACCTTCAATAAACAAAATTACGATATGGTTCTTGTTGTCCTTGATCGCACCCGGGAAGGTAAAGAAATCTTCGCGCTCACCTCAGTCTGCGGTCTCTCCGGTGTCACAGTCGAGATCCCACATAAAAAACACGCCCCGACTCAGTGCCACAACTGCCAGGCATACGGTCATTCGGCTAGGAATTGCCACATAAGGCCCCGATGCGTCAAATGTCTAGGTGATCACTCCACTAGGGAGTGCCCACGCATGCCCGAAGCAGTCGAACCTCCCAGTTGCGTCTTATGCGGCAAGGCCGGGCACCCTGCGAATTATCGCGGCTGTGAACGTGCCCCACGCACGAGACACGCTCGTGGCCCTCATCGAGCGCCCTCAACGTACACCGCGGCAGCACGTTCCGCTCCACCACCGCTTATTTCTAACCAGGCCTTCCCGAGCCTCCCTGGTCCTGCGCGGGTTACTCCTGCACACACATCCGCACATGCCCCAACCACTGCGTGGGCCGTTAAACCGCAACCTGCGAAACCAATACCTGCAAATTCCACCACGTCCGCGTCGTCATCCGCCTTCCATGGCCTCGATTGGCTCGCAGGCCTTCTCAAAGAACACCTTGTCGACGACCTCATCGCGTTTGACGATATGATTAGCTCGAGTCGCGACTTCGACCGCCTCAAGGCCATTAAGGCCTTCCCTGACATTGCGCGCTCCATGCAACGCCTCATTCGCGCTTCCCCGTAATTAGTTTGCAATGGAGGATAGAATTAGACCCCGTGGCCTTTCTTTATCCTTTTTTAACGCGCGTAATTTAAAACCTCAACGTGACTTAGTAGCTAGCTTCCTTAAGGAGCGGCATATAGACGTGTTTCTCATACAAGAGACACTTCTTAAACCGAACGTTCGAAATCCCGCGATTGCTAACTACAAAATAGTAAGAAATGATCGTACCGGCGTAAGAGGCGGCGGCACGCTCATATACTATAGAAAGTCACTATATTGCATGCCAATAGATCCTCCCGAACTCACCAACTTAGAAGTGTCGGTGTGCAGAGTGGGCATGACCGGTCATGCTACTATTCTTATTGTTTCCGCGTACCTCTCGCCCAATAAAACTCTCCTTCAGTCGGATCTGGAGGCACTTTTCGCGCTCGGCGACTCGGTTATAGTGGCCGGTGATCTAAATAGCGGGCATATTCAATATAACAACCCGCGTACCACCGCTAATGGTAGGATACTTTATTTATTAGAAAATGCGCTTAACTTCGACGTGATTGCTCCCTCAGAGCCAACTCATTACCAAGCTAACTGCCGCCCCTCAGTATTAGACGTAGCCATATTAAAAGGGGTCGCGCTTCAGGTACGGCAAATCGAAGTCGTACATGAACTAGACTCCGACCACCGGCCAGTAGTTCTGCAACTCGGTCACCCGGGTGACCACACTCCCGGTTCAGTAAAAGTAGCTGACTATCCAAAGCTCAGACAGTATCTCTTTAATAACCTCGCCTCATCTCACTTAGATAGGATCCCCAACGAAATAAAGTCTGAGGCCGATGCTGATCTGGCAGTTGAATCTCTAGTCGGTCACCTCCAGAATGCCATCAGGGTAAGCTCGAAAGAGGTAAGGGCGGTAAACGATCGCCGTTTCATACTCCCTGATGACATTCGAAGATTGATTACGCAGAAAAACGCGGCAACACGCGCGCACGATTCCTATCCGACGGAGGAAAATCGCATAAGGCTACGTAACCTACAAAGATCAGTTAAATCTCGTATCTCTGAACTCCGTGGTCAAAGATGGGACAGCCTCTTAGCGGAAATCAAACCGTCTCATCTCGCCTTCTGGGATCTCGTTCGTAAACAGAAGAGCAGCTATTCGTCCGCGATGCCCCCGTTAGATAGAGGCCCCGGCAATTCGCCCGCCTTCGAAAGTATAGATAAGGCAGAGTATCTCGCTGCTACTCTCGAACAACAGTGTTCTCCCGATCCCTATGAATATCATACTAGAGATCCCGAACACGTCGGCAGGGTCGATCAAACAATACAAGCAATAAGAGAGACCCCCCCGATCGAAAACTTAGACCCGGTTACAACTGACGAAGTCCTCGCGATCATAAAAGCCCTTAAGCCAAGGAAAGCCCCCGGTCCTGACGGGATTAGGAACGAAGTCCTCAAACTTCTTCCTGATAAACTCATAGCACTTCTAGTCTGCATCTTCAATGCGGCCATAAATCACTGCCATTTTCCAGCTGCTTGGAAAAAGGCAACGGTAGTAGGTATCCGTAAACCCGGAAAAAAGGCATCTCTTCCGGAAAGCTACCGCCCGATAAGCCTCCTCAATACGATAGGTAAAATATACGAGCGGATTCTGTTAAACCGACTACAAGCCTTTGCCGCAGATAAATGTCTTTTACCACACGAGCAATTTGGCTTTCGACCGAAGCACTCGTGCACTCACCAAGTGCTCCGCCTCACGGAGCATATTCTCTCCAATTTCACGGAGCTACGCCGTCCAAGGCGCACGCTTGCTGTATTTTTCGACATAGCCAAAGCCTTCGATAAGGTCTGGCACGAAGGCCTCATATATAAACTCAATCACTTTCAAGTTCCGGACAGACTAGTCCGCATAATCCTTGCTTACTTATCGGACCGCTCCTTCTGCTATAAAGCGGACGGAGCCCTATCTTCACCTCATCCAATACGTTCAGGAGTCCCACAAGGCTCCATACTAGCGCCTTGCCTGTTCAATTTGTTCGTTAGCGATATACCCGAATTCCCCGACGTCGCAGTAGGGTCCTACGCAGACGACACAGTTATCTTCAGCTCGGGCAGGAATAGGATTCACGTATACTACCGCGTCCAAAGAGCTGTCTCTAATTTCGGGTCCTGGTGTCTTAAGTGGCGCATAGGAATTAATCCAGACAAAAGTGCGGCTATCATGTTCGATCCTCACGCGAGAAAGAACATAAAAAAAACATTACACCTTTTCGGCGTCAATATCCCTTGGACTAACCAAACTAAATACCTTGGTGTAGTATTAGACAGGCACCTTACCTTTAACAAACATATAGATTACGTACAGAAAAAAGCCTCCCGGGCTATGGTTCTACTACGCAATCTAACTTCCTCCAAGAGCAAAATGTCACTCAGGCATAAGCTCATAATATACAAAGTATGTATCCGTCCCATACTTACATATAGCTGTCCCGTATTCGCTCACGCTTCGCGAACCACCCTTCGCAAACTACAAGTGTTGCAAAATAGATTCATGCGTATAGCCGTCCAAGCCCCGTTCTATGTCCGTAATGTAGATCTCCATAAAGATATGGAACTTCCGTCCATGTATGCATATATTAAACACCTTACAAAGATTTTTTTTGAAAATGCTGAACTTCATCCTAACCCCAAAATAGTACACGCAGTTAGCTACACTTCCAATCCGCACGCTAAAGGATTTGCGCGCCGGCCACGCAATTGCTTCTCCGACCCCGTCGACAAAATAACGAGATTAAACGCGCTTCTCCCTGCTGTCTCCAGCAATCGCTCGTGTCCGCGCACACGCCCGCGCAACCGCCGTCCTCGCCGCCGAGGCCGAGCGGATAATTTCGCTCCCGCACACCCGCCGCGGCCTCCCTCCGCAGACGCCTGAGCCTAGGTTCGATCCTCCGGATAGGAGCCCTCGAGTGACTCTGCTCGCGCGATACAGTGACACTCTACATCACTGAGAGTACACCATGACACCGCATACCATTCGTGCACACTCACACGTTAAGTACACGGTTCTGTAAGGGACTACCCTCGCGGCCCTGAGCTGCTTACCTAATAAGGTCGTTGTTAGGATCACTAAATTTGTAAGACAAAACCTGTTGGTTAGTCAGGATCGTGAATCTTTTTCACTTACCAGCAGCAACCCAAGCCGAGGTTCGGCCGTTTTGGCACCCTCATGCCCGCTGCTTCGAGGCTGAGTGCCTTCAGCACTTGCCTCAAAAAGTTCGGTGAAGCTGTCAAAGCCCCTGGGGCTAACAGCGTATGTCAGTTCGAAAAAAAAAAAAAAAAAAAAAAAAATGGTAGGGCATTTTTATGCTCGCCTCGCTAACTACCATTCTCAAGTTGAAAATCTGCCGCCAAATACCAGTAGGTGTGTTCCGACAGTTGCACATGGGAGCCAGTCCCTCCATAGGTTTTGGATCCATACTTGGGCCGTATCGATACTTAAGATCAGGTTAGATTATGGCCATAACGCCAAACATATAAACAATTTATAAAAACATACTCACGGAAAATGGATTTCACAAACATACATGATTATAGATAAAGGGAGGAACGAAGTTATGACACTAGCTTGTATTTAAAGAAAGTAATAAAACCTGTATAAGTTCGTGCTATAGATACATTAAAGCCAGAGTATTTCTGTTGCGAACCATTTTTTTTTTTATTAATGTTTGCTAACTTTTCGCTGATTCCAGTTTCGGATATTTATCTTCTGCGGTCGCTAGAAACCCTAATAAAACTGACAATGTCTCAGACCCAACAGTTCGGAATAAACACTTTGACGTGTCACTCTTAATACGACCTAGAGATTTCATTTAATAAAAACCAATAAAAATTGTATTTGAAAGTAAACTTACCAATAATAATGTCCTCGCCTTCTGGTATCTTTCCGTTCAACTTCGATTTCATATAAATCTTTACTTTGGGCGCGTATTTCACCTGTTAACAACAGAATTCAATTAACAAACAGCGATTTGATTTAGTTAAAATTTTCAAACAAATTCCATTAACGATCCGAGTTCAGCAGAATTTAACCCTCAAACAACAATGCTCTGGTTTAGTATTTAAATTAATTATTTAAACTGAATATTAATAACGGTTAGGCAATTCTATTTAATATTATTTTATTTTTATATTGTATGGACGAGTTGTTTCGATTTAGGGAATATTTCAGTCAATATTTGCAGTAATGTTTGTTTCACTAAACTTTTCGGATTTAACGTAGATACGTTTATCTATTTGTGTTAGTAACACTATATACTGTGACGGTAAGGAAAAACATCGTTATGAAACTTAAATGCGTAAGATTGTATTGATTGTATGTGGAATATACTGAAAACTGTGGATTTCTTGACTTTGAAATAGTTAGTATATTGTTGGACTGGCGTGGTCGCGATTGAATTCACGCCTTCTATCATAAAAAGCAAATCTAGCAAGGGGTAATTGGTATTAATATTATAAACAATATTTATAATTTAAGCGAAAACTACTTTTTTTACTCAGTGTCAGAAAGGAAATGTAGATTTTAATAAGCAAAAGGACATTTGAAAAATTCTATACTCAACTACAATAGTACGTTTATCAGATTTCACTATTTGTGTATAGTATATTTATACACTGATGTGTTATCGTGCGATAATAATAGGAACGGAAGAAAATACCAAAATTGATCGATAGATTATTATAGTACTGGCCGTAAAAAATACACTACCAAAAACTGTCTCTCATTCATTATTCGTAGTGTTTACGAGTTCGTTCTGAGTTTATTTATAGCTTGTTTTTTTTATCCGTAGTTTTCGCCCGCAGCGCTTATAGTATTAATGGGGTGAGTTGTACACAGCGGTGAATTATTTTAATTCTAAATTAGTTTCATGTTTTATTGTGCTTTATAATGGCTTATACAAATTTAAAATTAACATAGGAAGTGCAGGTTATGGTTTAGTGGTTGAATATATAAGGTTTTTATAGAAATAAAATCTATTTCATTTGCCACAGCCGAATGGCAGTATGAAGTTAGTGGTCTGGGATTCCCTCCCGCAGATGTTTCTCTTTATATTAACTCACGGAAAGTTACAACAGTATGCATGGTATTAATTGCTTAGAAGACAACATGGTTGGCCTAATGGTTCAAGCAGTCATCTCAATGCAACCGTCTCGCAGATTTGCTACGGGTTGGAGTCTTGCGTAGGAAAATTTTATTTCTGTGATCCACATATTCGAACTCACGTCCATTGATGTAGTGTCTATATACGGAACAACTGAACCGTCATTACTGCAATAGTTCCGCAATAGAGCATGGTAGAAGCGATGATAGCTCAGCTGCTAATGTGTACGATGCGATCAACCGACGTGAGTTCGAGTTCGAAAGCTTGAGCTTTCGGTGAAAGAATATATCATGATGAAATCATATCATAGTGGTGAGGCTTTTTCTAATACCAGCCTGGCTAACTACCACCCTCAAGTTCAAAACTACTGCCAAATACCTACAGGTATGTTCCGGCATTGCGCTGGAGAGACAGTTCCTCTATTTGGATTAGCGAGTCCACCATCTGGGGCCACAATGTCACTTACCATTAGGTAAGACTCTGGTTACAACACTAAGTTTATAAAGTATAAATTACATACTCCTTTCGAGCTAATCAGGTAGATCCAAGAGAGGTAGTTAAATGCGTTTTATATTGAAGTTAGCAAAAGTTGAAAATGTTAGCATCGCAGATCACATCGTCACTTAACATCATGTAAGATGTTTAGCCCAAAAGCTAAATTTATGTATGTACTAGCTAGCTACTAGCTGTGACCGCGACTCCGTTCGCGTGGAACTTAAATTCTATTTAATGATTTTCATTAAAAAAATGTTATATATATTACTTAGGGCTAATGTAGCGCTGATGGTTATGGTGACAATTTTTTTTGGAATCGGGGCACTAGTTCTTGACTTTATTCGTATCAAACAAAGAACAAATCTTTCCTCTATATGATATTAGTATAGATAAATAATATAAAATATCGTAACTGCAAAATTCTTTATTTACCGTTATCCCTTATTGCTAATTGCTACAAGACATTTATCTGTCTTTTACCATTTATAGTAGAAATAAAATAAAAATATTCTTACGGGAAAACTATCACATATAAATGGCAACAGCGTGGATATCGAACCTACATACTCGTATATCGTGGCCTGAATAAACCGTAAAATGTAATTGGGTCGCCCATAAAAGGGGTTTTATTTTATGGTCCAAGAAAAAATACATGATAAACAAACCGACCGCTCTTCTCATAATAACGGGTTAGGATATAAATATTTACTGGAATTGATGTGAGCGTAGCGACTGTAAGTAGTTGAGCGTAGTTAATTATATAAATATTTCATAACAACGCCCATATGAAGCGATGATAGCTCAGTGGTAGTGTGTACGACTTGTGTGTGTGCGTCAAGAGACGTGAGTTCGAATCCAAGCACCTACAATGAGCATGTACTTTCAGTGAAGGAAAACATCGTGAGGAAACCATAGCATGGTGGTAGGGCTTTTTCTAATGCCCGCCTGGCTAACAACCATCCTCAAGTTGTAAACCTGCCGCCAAATACCAATAGGTGTATCGTCACTTAAGATCAGTGTCTAGGACGAAACATACGGCCCGCCTGCATAGACAACGTTTGAAATTTAAGCGTACTAAAATATGTTTCTTACATCATTTTGTGTTCTATAATATGTGTGTATTATTTCATAAAAACTTTCGTCATGAAACTATTGCTGAAAATTGCATTAAATTCCGTTAAAAAGTTTAAGAGATCTAAACGAAAAGACAGCGGAAGCGGCTTTATTTTATATTACGTAAAAGATCCTCTCCCACTACTCAAAATAGGCATGAAAAGTATGTTTTAACTCCATTTACTGTAAAATAATCAAAATAAGTTGTATTAGTCTAGGGATATTAAATATTGGATAAAGTTGTTTAACTATAAGTAAAAAAATCTCTTATGATTCCTTAGTTGGCTCGTACCGGCTTTGCCAGAATCAGCGTCACTTAAAAAGGTTGCGTATCAGAATTTCAAAGCCCTCCAATAAGAAGTTTTTGTTCACAAATCGAACGTATTTTCAAGACTCTCTATTATTTATTTTATAGATAACAAATAGTAACATATACAAATCGATTAAATATTATTAGTTTTCGGTGATAAAACATGACTAGTATATAGAGACTCTTTGATCAATCCTTAAATTGTGTGGCGATTTTATCTACTATTCAAATCAAGATTGTATAAAAATTATTATAATCAATTTTTATCTGTCCAGCAAATATCCGCAACACAAATAATAACCCTAAACAATAAGTCGAGTGAAATGATAAAGGAATACAATATATTAATATTAATACCACATCTAGAGGTTCGGTATCCGAGACCGGAATAGTAATTTCCTTTTAACAGACTCTTCGGAGGACAATAATTTTTATACCGGAACATTGGGAGTTATGTATTTACGTATTTTTACGAGATGTCAATGTATTATCATATTCTTTATTGTAAAATATCAAAATCGTGTTGTAATACTTATGTAAATGTAATATCCACTAAACTTGTAAAATGTAAAATGTCATTCAGCTGATAATATAATTTTATTATTTCATTAAAATATGTAACTTACAAGTCTAACGGTATTTAGTATGTTTTCTCGTTATCTTTTACTACCTCTGCCTGCGACTTCGCGTGAAACTAAAAGTTTTTATCCGTTTTTGGAACTTTTTTCAATAAAGTTTTGCTCCTATTGGAGTTAGCGTGCCATTAAAAAGCTTAAATCCTTCCTCAACGTTTGTTCTAGTCGTTTTTTTTATTCTGAATGGTAATTTCTAAGATCAGCGCATTCAAATAATAAAGCAAATATAATAGCTCGAAAAACGCTGGAACAACTGTTTATTTCTTTCTTAGTAGGTGTCAAAATACAGTTCCTATAGATTCATAGTTTTATCTTCGTCAATAACGAATTTCCATATAAAGCGTCCTACCCTACTTTAACCCTTTCAAGCGTTTTTTCGTGATAAAATGTCCTATGTTCTTTTTGAAGGTCTAGTCTTTCTCTGTACAAAATTTCATAAAAATCGGTTAATTGGTTTAGCCGTGAAAACGTAACAGACAGACAGATGGAGTTACCTTCGTTTTTATAATCTTAAAGAACTCTCTAGCGCGTCATATACGGTATTTAAGCTGATACTGAACGCGACGGATGTGGCACGCTCTCTCATGGAACGCCAACCGAGCGGGTACCTACTGTATAGGAGTGAATCGTTGAATATATTTATCTTGTTCATTTAGTTGATCTGAGCCGACTTTACCCGGACGAGCGGCACATAGCCGAGTGTTTTAACTCAGTCTGATTCGATACACACAAGGTAAACTATACCGGGAGCCTAAAAGCTTTCACTTCAAAAAGAAAATCTGTTGAAAACAGAGGAGAAAAAGGTTGAAACTCTTTTATAATTTGCTATTGTACTTATAAAACAGTTCTGGTTTCAGGGAAGCAAATCCCTGATATCGTAAAAGCATCTATCCTAAAAGCTTCGAATAGATAAATGGAATTGATTTTTTTTATATTAAAGGTTTAGCGTTATGGCCTTAATCTCACCTGATCTTAAGTGAAGGCACGGCCCAAGTTGGTAAACACGATAAACCTGTGGAGGGACTGGTTCTCAAGTACAACTACCTGAATATACCTATTGGTATTTGGCGGCAGATTTTCTAATTGAGAGTAGTAGCTAACCAGGCGGGTATTAGAATAAGCTCTCCCATCATGCTATGGTTTCCTTACGATGTTTTCCTTCACCATAAGCTCAAACCCATTGTAGGTGGATTCGAACCCATATCCCTTGACGCAGAGTTCGTACACACTCCCACTGAGCTATCATCTATCAATCAGCTATCAATTTGGAAACTGTCAACTTTTTGGATACCTTTCAAAATTATATTCCTTCTATATGAATCACTCTTAATATAGAAAAGAGACAAAAGAGTCATATTCCAAGTAAATAGAAAGATAAGTATAACTATACGCAGTCTTTACTGGAGTATTTCTTCCTGCAATTTTAACTTACCAGACATAATAACTATATAATAAAATAATCATATATCATAAGTAAGCACATCCCTTCATCAGTCGTATGAATTTAGTAGGGATGTTTTTGTTGAAATATTTTATAATATAAAATAAATTCTGAGAGCCGAATACATATTGTATGATTTTATTTGAAATAGCAATATCAGTAAGTATATTTCACCCAATGCGTAGACAATAAAAAGTACCATTCATAATCTGGAATGTAAACGAAGGGCGGGTAAAGTAGAATATGAAATGCGTTCTCAGTATTTTATACTGAAAATCATCGACTACTTTGCGAATACACAATTTAATAAGAATAGAAAATAACCTTTTATCAACCAAGAATAATGCCCGTCGTATTAGTGAAATAATTTTATAATTCGTTTAGCAGTTAAAGATATTATATACGTTACGCAAACATACAAAACTTTATCCCTATATAAGTAAATATAGCAGATAGCAACACAAAGAGAATAACCCCGAGCCGAATGATGTAACCCATCAATTGTGGAGATAGGAAGCATTTGGGAATAATATATATTAAAACGTCGTTCAGTTATTATTTACCTAAATAGTATTTTATACAAAACTATATATATATATATATATATATATATATATATATATATATATATATATATATATATATATATACATATGAAAACAATTTTGCAGTAGGTAGAGCATTATCTTATCCACTCTTTATGTCCCAAGGCCAACAGTAGTAATAATCAAACAAATTTAGGTCCAGCTGAAAACCAGCGTTATGTCATTTTGCCATAGCGTATGCTGACCATAGCATTTTTAAGACTGAGTTTGAGTTTGAGTTGACTTTTTTGATGTTGTATGAGGCTTTAGTTTGTAAAACTGTATTTGCAATATATATTTTGTAATTTCTAATGCTATACATCTGTGTATTTGCAGTGTGTATACAACATCATCAAAATATATAATATATATAATATAATATATACAGATAAGAAATATATTTATCGCAAAAACTTATAAGTTGTCTTAGTAACAGAAGTTGTGAGGTAATATATTAGGATGTTATAAACATGGGTAGGACAAAACTCATATGTATAACTAGAAATATGTTAAGGGTACCGATGGGTGTGGAAGTAGCTTGGTTGGATTATGTATGAAAGATATGAATACTCATATGTTATTTGATAGAGGAAGCACCTACAAAGAGAACATTAAGTCATGACCTTACTGAAGATAAGGACAAGAAGATGTAGTTCATAAAGAGATCTTAATTTTAGTATTATTGATCTTTAAAGAGAAATTAGAGCTTCTAAATGTATAAACACTGAATACACTGATCTAAAATGGGATGTTTACAAGAAATAAACATATTGTCAGAACACAAAAATAAAGAAAAAGCTATATACTTTTTAGAACTCAATGAATCTCGTTCTTTAAGTATCAGCTGCGTTATGATCAACATTTGCTCTTATGTCTATAAATAATGCAAAAAGTCATGCAAAAGAAATCCCTACTTGTACACTCTAACACTTTGCAACTCCACGATGCGAAACGTTAGGTACAAAAAAGGGAACATCCAAGGAAAAACCGAAACGAGATCGGAATAAATAAAGACAACGCAAAACAATAGTAAATTGAGAACGTAGACTGTACGCTTTCGTAATTAGGTAAAGAAATCTGTTCAAGTTTTATATTAGACGAATTCGGAAGATAGATACCTACTACGGGGAAGAATATTGTATTTTTTGCGGTTTAATTATCCTTTATGATTTATCAAGCAAGATTACTGAAAAAATAAAAACGGGAGATATATTACAAGAGAATATACTGAGAAGCGAATAATATTTTTTAGAATAAATAAAATAAGAGTATAAAATGTAATAGAAATCTGGATTCCGCTAACTATACAAAATATTTGTTCGCATCTTGTTATCGCTGGCTTGATTAGAATGATTGATATTTCAACCAATACTCAGGTAAAAATTTTGCTACTGCTATATTCTATTTCTTTCATTAAAGTAACATATGTACACCGATGAAACCAAGTTGATTAGGAAGAAAATCGTTAACTCCTTCGTTTGTTACTTAAATATATTAAAAACGTACTTATTTCATCCTCTATTATTTATTTGTTTAACTTTACACTGAACTAACTTACACTATTTTAACTAAAAACATTCTTTGGAATATAGAATAAAGGACTTCATTGTTTCAAATTCCGTTGGTTCTCTATACATATCTACACTCATTATAAACATAGAGAGCCAGTTCCTCCACAGGTTTAGTGTGTCTACCAACTTGGGCCGTATCGTCACTTAAGATCAGGTGAGATTATGGCCATAACGCTAAACCTTAAGTATAAAAAAAAAAATGTAAATTTAGAGGTGCTTATTATTTTTATTTTATTTTTAACACTCGGTGAAAACTGAAGCAGATACACATTATGTATATCAATTTCGTATATGAAGTGGTATACCTAAACCGCCATTAGGATCTACATTTTGCTATTGTGAGTAAGTTTTAAGTAGAGATTGATTAAAGGTAGCGTAAAAATACCACAAATGCTACTGTGGGTTTCTACTACATAAGTGTAAACTTTTGAAAAGGTAGAAACCGAAATGAGTTGATAAACAACTTGCTATGAACTGGTGAAGATGACTTCTAATAAAATTCTGTAATTTAGCAGTGTGACGATTTGAGTTATTTTATTACTGAAGCATTACTGAATAGTAACATAGAAGAAAAAACAATATCGAGTGGTGCAAATTGTACAGTATGTATTAGTAGACAGTACCAACTAAATATGTACTTAAAAGTAGAACTACGTCTTACGTAACGTTGGTTGTTAATAGATATAAGCTGCAAATAGCAATTAATAAGAATAGAAAATAACCTTTTATCAATCAAGAATAATGCCCGTCGTATTAGTGAAAGAATTTTATAATTCGTTTAGCAGTTAAAGATATTATATACGTTACGCAAACATACAAAACTTTATCCCTATATAAGTATATATATTCTAATTGAGCAAAGACTAACAGAACATATTGTGATGCAACTTGTACGTTAGATTATATTTTTTTAAATAAACTCCGCCATGAACACTGATATCTGTGCTTGTTATCCTTATAAAGAAATTATAAATACTGACCTCAATTTGTATGCTGGCGGCTCTGTACGCCCTATCAGCTGTATTTTGGGCTTGACACGTGAAAGTCTGGTTGTGATGTTCTTTCTTCGGTGTCATATTGATAATCGATCTGTTGAAAGTAAATTAATTCTATAAATATCGTACACTTCATGCATTGGCTATATTAAATTCCATTTTAAGCATATAAACAACTGGTGCTAAAATCAATCGTGTCCTACTAATTTGCTACCATTACACATATGTTATGCTTGTTTTAGAGAATTCGTTTCTGAAAATGGATTCCAATTTATCAACTTTGATTAGCAGCCTAATTATCAATATACCTACGTTTACTATACACTTGAATATTTAAAAGACTATACTCATTTCATGACGGGAATGTGAATGTGATCAATAGTCGACAATTCATGTCATACAACAAATACTTCAGAAATACAGAGAATACAACAAAATATACTACCTGGGTTTCGTAGACTTTAACAAAGCCTTTGATTCCCTAGAAAATCACTATATATGGGAATCATTAGAACAACAAGGGATCCATAGTAAGTACATACGTATTTTGAAAAGCATTTACGAAAATAGCACAGCACAAATAAAACTAGAAAGAACAGGCGATGAATTCCCAATTGAAAGACGTGTCCGTCAAAGTGACCCTATTTCACCAAAGCTATTATCAGCAGTGTTGGAGATGATATTCAGGAGACTAGGTTGGGATAACTTCGGACTTAATGTGAACGGAGTAAAATTAACTCACTTGAGATTCGCTGATGATTTAATACTTTTCTCCGAATGCTCGAAGCCCTTAGAAAAAATGCTACAACAATTATCAGATGAAAGTGCCAATGAAGGGCCTCACAATGAACGTAGCAAAGACAAAAATAATGAGCAATTCTCCACAAAAAGAAAATATCATAATTAATAATCAGCAGGTGGAATATGTAAATAAATATATTTATTTAGGGCAACTAGTATCACCAACACACAGTATGCAGAAAGAAATTGACAGAAGAATATCCAACACTTGGAAGAGATTCTGGTCGTTGAGCGAAATAATGAAAAACAAAGATATGCCAATGTCGGTGAAACGAAAAGTTTTCAACACCTGTATACTGCCATGTCTGACATACGAATGCCAAACTTGGGCCTTAGCTGAACAGCAACAAAATGAAATAAATGTATGTCAGAACGGAATAGAGAGAAGTGTACTAGGAGTAAGAAGAAGAGACAAAATACAGTTGCAAAGGATCAAAGGAAGGACTAAGTTCGGTAAAGTTCAATCAACATGCAGAAAACTTAAATGGCGCTGGACGGGACATATGTTGACAGAAAAGAAAGAGAAATGGACTAGAATAATTACTGAATGGTATCCAAGAGAAAGTAAAAGAAGCAGAGGAAGTCAGACAAAGCGATGGGAAGACGATTTAAAGAAGGTAGCTGGCCCAGAATGGCTACGTACAGCAAAGGACAGAAATAAATGAAAAGCCTTAGAGGAGGCCTTTGTCAAAAGACAAGCTGTTAAAAAAAGAGATCAGAAGAATACGGAGATTAGAATTTAGTTTAAGTTAATAGTTTTTAAAGCAAGTATATTTGTAGAAATAAATTTAATCTATAACAGTAATAAAGGCTTATTATTATTATTATTATACTAATTTCATGATAATTAATACGAATATGGGTATTTCGAAGCAAAAATATAATTTTTCTACTTAATTGGTTAAGAAAATTAAAACTTAACATATTTAAAATGTGAAATATAATTGTTATAACCCTCAAAGGTAATAACACAAATTACAAATTGTGAAAGTAATACAAATCTTGATATAAAAAAATAATAAATATAATAAAAGGAATGTATAATAATAAATAATAATGAAAGGAAAGATTTGTATTTTTGTTTGAACCAAATATACTCAAAAACTACTGAAAATTCTAAAACTCTTTCATCATTAGAATGCTATACTATGATTCAGTAACATAGGATATAAATTAATTAAAGAATTTTCAGTTCCATGAGAAGGAAGTCGCAGGCACAGATAGTCTATTATAAAAAAGGACCAAATGTGAGTTAAACTTGTGCTAAGGATTGAATTGTCTTTTTTGGTAAATATATGTAAAACAGATATACTATGCAAACAGACCGACCTATTAAATAATTATATAAGTAACTACTTGTAACCATTGTAGATGATGATGCAGTGGTGGTATGAATAGACGCACCTGTTTTACAGTATAAACACTTTGAGTTTGAGCTTTCAATGAAAGATACATTTTGTTAAACACATAATATGGTAGTACGGCATTTGTTAAAAACCACCTAAATCTTTCGTTAAACATTTATATGTGTGTGCTACGACAGCTGCAATCGATAGTCAGTTATCCGACTAAGCTCAGCGTATTACTGACATAATTAAAATTGCCAGTATCCATATGGTCATACTCTAATCAAATATTAAACCTATTTAAATTGTTTATTCCTGACCTAGTCGATTTTCGTTTTATTGTCATCATGCTATTTAGCTATTTCAATTGTACCGTGATTACTATCAATCGTTTCACTGATTTTATGTTACCTGGCTGTGAATCGTTGTCCATCTGGTAGAGGATCGACGCTGTACATAACACCCTGTGTCAGAACACCAGCATTGCTATCCACCCACGTGATCTAAAACAAACAGGATTTGATTATTCAAACAAATCAACAGACTTCAATCAGAGTAGATTGATTTTTGAACGCCTAAGTATACAAAGCTGAACCACTCACAAGTGTGGTATTTTCACATTTATAACCAGCTCCGCGTAGCTTGATTATTGTTTGTACTGAGACATTTAAATTGCCAACTGTGATGATTCGATGGTTTAAATAAACAGAATATCACTACTTTGACATTTAAATAGACATTTTTGGTGATTTGTGTATATTTGTCAATTAGAATTGGTAACAGCATTAATTGAAGATGATCAAAATATTGTGAAGAACTTTAAATACATGAGTAAAGTGATTGTATTATCATTATATATGTAAAATGTTTCCAAGTATAGACACGATGATCGTCGAAATCATGACAGCATTGTGATCTGATGTAAGGAACAAGCCCGCAAGGCCCCAGGAAAAGGCCTACGCTTAGTAGAATGTTAGCATCAATATGCTTGTTTCTTTTTTTTATAAAATTGTAAAACATTTCAAATAAAGATAGAATAGAATAACTTGGAAGGTATCGATCACTCGATTTAAATATCGGTTATCCGGAATATAACAAATGCTATTACATGTTTTTTAACATACACGCTATCTAATTCTAATATCCAATACCAATCATCAAGACAAATACTAAAAAAACATACACTGCGTCAGTCTACGTAGTTCAAATACCTGCAATAAGCCCGAGCTTTCACCGAAGTTAAACTATGTGATAAAACCAAAGCACGGTAGCAGACTGATAATTTATAGTAAAATACATAGAGGAATGTCATATACCATCTTACCCGCTTGAACCATATGGTTGTATACCGTCGTATAATATGAGATAAAATTGTGAGCTACAGCCGAATTAAAAAGAAAATAAATATTGTCAATAATTATTGACATAAACTAACTATAAGAATAGACATATTTGTCTGAATTTCATTACAAAATACTTTGAGTTTGATACTCGCTTAGTAACTTTTATTCACATAAATAAATTTATCATAAAGTAATCGCGGCGTTTATTTACTTAAATATTTTCATACCGAAGTTTATTTTAGTCGTCTGAATTTATAAAGTCAAATGACGATAAGAAAAATATTTTTGCTATGAATAAATACGATGAGATTTTTACAAGTATTAAATTATTCGATATAAATATTTTTATGTACACAAAATAATATTTTTGTTTTCTTTGTTTGTCTACAAAATATTTCTTTATATCATTTTAAAAACATACCTATGAAAAGATCTCAAGTAAATTACATTAAAAAAATAAAAATTCATACATGAACATCAAGAAAAAGTGATGTAGATAAAATAAACATTATATTTTATATAGGTTTAGCGTTATGGCCACAATCTTACCTGATGTTAAGTGAAGATGTAAACCAAGATGTTGGACACGCTAAACCCAGTGAAGAGACTGACTCTCAAGTGCAACTGCCGGAACAATAGGTGTTTGGCGGAGATTTCAACTTGAGGGTGGGTTTTCAATGCTAACCAGGTGGTTATTACAAACAATCCTACCAAAGTCCAACTGAGTACTGACAGTAGAAAATTTAACAATGTCATATAAATTCCGGCATTATTCGTGTAAAATCGTGCTGTTTTCGATTATATGATTATTTTATGTAATTATATCTGTATTAAGAACATAAAAATTAAAATACCTTGTCAAAAATATCAGTCGAACCTATATATAATGTTAGCATTAACTAAAATGTTTTAAACTACACTAATTTAAAAAAATATCCTTCAGGAATACAGAGCCGATGGAAACCAAATTTCACAGGATCACACATTGGGCTAATATAAAAATGGGCTGAAAATTTAATTCATGTCGGTCTACCTAGTTTGGATACATATATATATATACTTTTATACATAAGAGAAACATGATTAATAAAAATACATCACGAACAAAATTGCTCGTATATTTTGGTAAAATAACGAAAAATAAATGAAGTACGCGAAATCGCATTTCTCATGACAAAAATCTCATTTCAAAATAACAAATTACGTTCATCTAAAATGAGCTGTACGTACACTATAGCGGTTCTTTAAAATTATTCCCCGCACAGATATATTTCAGGAGATCCATGATTGTAAATATTAGTAAGCCCCGTTGCATTCTCGACGGGACTCTACACAATATCGTCGCAACATCATTTTCAATTTAGTTCCTAATTGCGTCTGGTCTCGGGAGCGGCATACCTACTCGCTCCGGATGAATAGCTTAAATGAAATACACCCGTACTTAAACCAGCAGAAACAAATTGACACTGAGAAATTCGATGGCGAAATTCCCTGAGGGTGTGTCGGTGTTGATTCGGACCAAGATAAAGCCAATGTTTTACACAACGTTTACGTTGGAACCTTTTATAATACATTTATTAAGTTTTTTATAATTTAAATTGATATCCACTTTAAGATTTTTTGTTTTAAAATACGGACGACAAATAGACGATTCTCACGAGGCTTATAGAGATAATTCATTGAAGTAGAGATATTAGAATTGATTCTATCATTTTTCTGATCAGGATATATTTAGTTGACTTTAATATCTTCGTAGCGAAATAAAAGAGTTATACATGCGTCTTACCAGTTTAAAGAGATTTAGATCAAAATTCTCATTATAAAATATATTTTCAACTTTATACACAGATAGATCTGCACAAGTATATTGATATTAAAATATACACTACCTTTGTATAAAATATAGACCCTAACACGTATCCAATACAGAATATGATTGAACATTAAGGTCCCGCTATGTATAAATTTATAATTCTATAAAACAATAGCAAAATAAAGAAAAAAAATTAGCAACATATAAATTTTAATAGGAAATTAGTGTAATGACTCTGCTCATTATATATTGAATCCCTTACTAATTGAAACTTTTTACAACCTACATCATTATCACTAATCAAATTAATATTCTATTTGAACAGATGGTATATCGAGAACGCATTGACGGAAATCCTCATATACTTTTGGTAGAACATACCAGACAGAATAAAGTAATATAATAAATTAAATTATTTCAACGTAGAAAATGAATGGAATAGATTAATTATGGAGAAAACTTAATACCGATGTCCCTTTAATGAAAATGTAAAAGGACGACTTATTCATACCGTAATTAAATTTGACAAGCAATATACTAAAATAAGTAATTACGGGAATGGAAATGGTGCTATTAGAGATATTAAAGTGGATTTTGTATCGATTTCGTAATCCACTTAATTAATGTCTATGCGTAATGTACTTCACCAATAATTTGACTCTAGTAATGAACGTGTTCATTTAAATAATCTTTATATAAAGGAAGTGAAGACGGTATTCAAAATAGGACAAGAATGTGTAATACGTTGCATTAGTATCCTCTGGTAATAGAGCTCGATATATTGCTAGACTAACAAAATTTTACAACAAAATTTTATAGCGGATGCTTAGTGAGATTTTATCAACGTAAAAAGAATGTTTGAGTTTGATATCAGAACTGCATAAATTAACTTCCTATAACAAGAGTAAACTTGGATACCACGAGCATATTAGTTATCTATAACAATACTCAGCAAGTTATAGAATAGAAATTATCGCAGAAATGCATGCTTGAAGTTCTAATATTTATAATGTTTATGTTGATGGTATATTTGGGATTGAAAAAAATAATCTGACATTATACATTTTTCCGTTCATTTGATATAAAAAAAATATGATCATATACGTCAAGACCTATCGCCCTTCACTTATTGCAGTAGTTGACGGATTTGATATTGTAGCTATATCCCTCACACATTTATTGTTTAATTGTATACAAAGATTATTTAATTCTTCTTCTTACACTGATTCTAGTTACATACATAATTTCATTATAATAAGTAATAATCATAGGATTTGTTTTAAAGCATATACTTGGGCTGCGCCAGTGGTTGAAATATAAATCCTAATAGTTGCAGGATAAAATAATGATAATGTACATGATGGTAAGTGTCAGATAATCCAAAACAATATCCAGAACCGAAAGATTAGCTATCCATCAAAGATCATCGCTGTAATGTCGATCTAAGCTTCTCTGTGGCTGATACCAAAACACAATAAAACAAAAGAGTTACTCTGATGGGTTTATCATCATGTCCATGGTAATCGTTATCTAGTTTAAGCTGGAGATTAAAACCTAGCCTAAGCGTGCCACTATTAGTTGTGTTACAGGAATGCAGGTGGACATAATCATCATGTCCTACAATCCCAATTGTAACATGTGTATACAGTGGAAATAAAGCAACTTTTAAATTTCGAGTTGAAAGGTGCTAATAGAAGGCTATTTTCGCTAGGTTAAAATTTTCAAGTTTGACTGACATAAAAATGTAAGCGTTCACTAATGCATTAAGTCTTTTTGTATAGTCGATTTCAGTTAGCCAAAGTTTATTTTTTATTGAAAAAAAAATCGTATGAAATAAAAAGCGGTAAAAGTGAACTGTCATTTTATACCTTTATTATTCAATAAAAACATAAACGGAGGCGCTGAAAGGCTCGTAAAATTTTCGGATTGAGGAATAAACACACTTACTGAATGGACCTCACACCTACCTAAAAATCAAGATACTCATTAGCGACGCAATTGAATAGGGGAAAAATTAGCAGAAAAAGTTCCCTGAATAGAGCTATAGTGGGTCGAGCTTGTGAATTTCCATTAAATCATGACATTGATTAATTAACATTATCACAGCTTTAAAGCGGAATGACAATGGAGAAAATTTGTAGCGAAAATATTTTCGACCTACTTAACAGCTATGGTAGGGCTTCATCAAATACATTATGTAGAATCGGCCTGAATGGATTTTATAATTGGATTTTAATAGTATGTTTCCTTATTTTATGATCATTCGTCTTGTAGTATACAAGTAAATTAAATGAAATTAAAACACTCAATTTTAATTGATGACGTTTCATTGGAGCGATTTGCCATTTTTTTTTTGTTAACGTGGTGAAGAAAATCCTTTTACGGATTTCCTCATGCTTAAACGCCATAATCTGGCTCAAGTCACGGTGAGAAAGGTGTATGGAAGAATGATAGGATAAAATACCAATATCGGTTAAATATCCATTATAGAGATTGCATCGCAACCCACCACCAGATTCAAACTCCCGTATTGCCAAAGATAAGGGACAATTTTCATACTTCTTCCATTCAAAACATTCAGACCTAGACAGTTATTAGTTCCTATCACAAGTTACACCTTTCGATAAAAGGAACTATCTGTTAATTTTTCTTATACAGTTGAAGCATCTTGTGATAATAATCTGATTAATTTCACCGATCACCGCATTGAATTTGAGAATCTTAAATTACATTATAAATAGAATAAACCATGTGTCATGCCATGTGGCGTCACGGCAAGTGGGTCGATTTTACTGCCAAAACCCTCTAGTAGATGTTTCACATAAAAACTTGATGAAATATATATTGTGTAGAGTCAATAGAGTGTAGAGTCATTTAAAACTGCAAGAAGAGTGAATCACAATAGTATCCAAACATATAATAATGTTTAAATAACCAACTAAGGATTAAAAACGTGCATAATTATTTAATAGCTTATTTGATTTTGAAGCGATGATTGCTCTGTTGGTAATGTGTATGGATTCCATGTCAAGGGGAGTGAATTTGAATCCACCTACAATGAGCATTTGGTGGAGAAAAATATAGTGATGAAACCATAGCATGATGGTAGGACCTTATTTAATACCCGCCTGTCTAGTCACTGGCAAGTTGAAAATTTACCGCCATTTATTCTGGCAGTTGCACTTAAGAGCCAGTCCTTCTACTAGGTTTAGAGTCTCCTCATCTTAGGCCACATCGTCGCTTAAGATCAGGTGAGATTTTGGTCATAACGCTAAACCTTAACTATAAAAAAATTTCTAACTACTATAGTTCAACCAGAAATTTTAATTTCTTCATACACAGGAAATGGGGAACTGTAAACCAAAAAAAAGTAATAGACTGCGTACTCGTTATATCTGAAAAGTTGATACAAAAATAAACTCCAAATATTATGTGATGACACCTAAAACCACACTAGTAACATCTAAAGACACGCACGAATGATCCAGAAATCAATTCTTACCTCAGCCGGGGGTTTTCCACCGATCGAAACACACTCCAACTTAATCTTTCTGTCCTCAGTCGTTGAGTAGAAATTCCCTTGTAGTATTTTCGGAGGTTCCGGTGGTACTAGTACGGTGAGTCGGGCGTACCGTGACCTGATTGCTGGTTCACCTGTACAAAAGCGGTTTTAATTTATTTCACTCTATACTAGAGTTGGAAACTGCGAATAAACAATTGAATCGTCCGACTGTTTGTTTTGCATTCGAATAACAATTCAAATGATTCGATTTGTTGTCAGTTTCCGCGACAGAGTAGAAGTTTATTTTGCTTGATTAAAATTATAGTCAACTATTCTATACATTGCTATTGAACAGCCTAAATAATGATTTCTTAATTTATTCCATTACTGTTTTTTATTTATTTTTAACTAGCTTTTACCTGCGGCTTCGCTCCCGTTAATATTGATTTTTTTAGATAAATCTGATGACGCAATAAAAAATGTCATACAATGTTTACCCCTCACCCTACCCTACTTCTAATAAGTTTTTCGCGAGAAAAAGTAGAATATCACCATCTTCAGGTTTCCATATCTAAATCTAAATAAAGGACTTTTACTAAACCTGTTTACTTTTTAAAATTTGAGTTACGTAGGAGCATGGGCAGTGATATTACTTTGCAAATTAGAGTTAAGTATGCAAAACAAATGGATACGTCGAATTTAACTTACGTGTATATTTATAAGTATTCTTTAACTTAAATTTGATAATAGCGCAGTGGTTGTGTACGGACTTAACGTCAACGGACGTGAGTTCGAATCCACCTAAAATGAGCTGGAGCTTTCGGTGAAGGAAAACATCACGAGAAAACGATAGCAAGGTGGTAGGCCTTTTTGTAATTCTCGCCTGGCTAACTACTAACCCGAAGTTGAAAATTTGCCGCCAAATACCAATATCCGTGTTTCGGCAGTTGCACTGGAGAACCATTCATTCACAGGTTTAGTGTGTAAAAAAAATATAAGTAAATTTTATTATTTAGTTTAGAAGCGGACGTCTTGTTGAATAATTCCGCTTGATTTACTTATTTTATACTACATCATAAAAACACTGTGATTTTTAAAATACCCATTGGTAAGCACGGTACAGTATATTGACAGTCGCCGTTGATGTGTAAACCTTTCGATATGTGGGTATACACCGGATAAAATCCGAACTGAGTTAAGCGAAAGTAATTACGTATTTATCACCATATGCATAGTCATCCAATTCAGTTGGCTGCCAAATCCCTTATGTTTCAAACTCATCACCGACTTTATCAATTAACTCACATAGTTTCCATTTACCATAACATTCACATTAATATTATAAAAATTCAAGAGTGAGTTTATTTGACACGCAATCACGCCGAAACGGCTGTATCAATGAGATGGATAGAGATAGATATGGATGGGAGTTAAAGATAGATAGAGATAAAGATGGGTGGGACCTTGGAGATGGTGCTAGGATACTTTTTCACTCGAAAAACTTACAGGAAGTGGGGTAAAGAGAGAAATAAACTTTATATTAAACTGTTTATAAGTCATCCGATTTGCTTCAAATTTTACAAAATATAATAATAATCAGAACAATTGCTTATAATTTGGAATTTTGGGTAAATTCCTATCAAGCTGTATAAACCAACATCCTGAAATAAATAATTTAATAGCATTTGATAGATAAAATATTTCCGCATCGATTGACAATCACAATTGGTTTATAAAATCGATAAAATGCCAGCGAAGCCGCTGGTAACAACTACTATTATATTTTGTTTATATAGTTATGGTTTAGCGTTAATCTCCCCTGATGTTAAGTGACGTTGTGGCCTAAAATGGTGGACACAACACTAAGCCAAGTAGAGGGACTGGCTCTCGAGTGCAACTGCCGGAACAAACTTATAGGTATTTGGCGGCAGATATTCAATTTGAGCGTGGTAGGTAACCAGGTGGGCATTAGAAAGAGTCCTATGTCAGAAAGAGTACTATGTCAGTCTGTTTGCCTAAACGCGATAATCTCTATAAATACCGAACGAATCTGCATATGATTTTCACCATTAGAGGGAGCGATGCATGAGAAAGATTTAAATTTATAAGGCATTATGGTCTTCTGTAAGTTGACTGAAATATGACAATGATTCTTAAAGAAGTAAGAAAACAAAATACCGACCAGGAGCTTTATTGACATGCACCACGTGAACCAATAGTAATATAAAAATAATGTATCAATAAATTATTGCTCCAGAAAATATTTATTGACCGTAGTAATGTTGTATGAATATCTTTTATGACTAACATAATTAGCTGCACGAAGCTGAGGTGCATTGCTTATTACATAAATAAAGTAGCTTTTACACGCGGCTTCGCTCGCCGTAATATTAATTTTATCCAACAAATAGGACGATGCAATAAAAAGTTTCATACAAAGTTTATTTATCTCTTTACCTCACATCCAATAAGTTTCTTTCGAAAAAGTATCCTATCACCGTCTCCAAGGTCCCATCTATTTTTATACCAAAATTTGTCATAATCGATTTAGCGGTGTAGGCGTGAAAGTGTAACAAACAAACTTACTTTCGCATTTATAATATTACTATGATCCGCTGAATCGATTGTGATGAATTTCAGTACAGGGATAGATGGGACCCAGGAGACGGAGATAGGCTACTTCTCGCGAAATGTTTATTGGAAGTAAGATAAGTTGAGGTATAAACTTTGTATGATTTTTTTTATTACCTCATCCGATTTGTTTGACAAAATTGTTATCAACGAGAGCGAAGCCGCACGTAAAATCTAGTTTATAATATTAGTAAAAAATTTGAAAACTTTTCAATTTATCGCTACCAAAGATTGACTTTCAATCCCATTTTATAATTTCATGATTTAAGAACCTCTTTAGCATTTGATTGAAACTAGCTATTTAAATATTTATATTGTTAACAAATTTTAAAGTGGGCCCGAACTCTGCGAGATCCAATTTCGAGCCTCCTTTGAGAATAAATTATAATTCATTTTCTTGTATAAGAAAATGTAAGCTGTAATAACTTTGAAATTGTATTTACTTAACAATCTGATAAATTTATGTCATATTAGATTATGTGCTTTACTAAATTGTTGAAGTCTTATAGAATTGTGATAACTGTCAGGTTTGTATTTTGCTTCCTTTATCAAAGTTTCAAATAAGTTAAAGGCGGGTTTCAAAGAGATTTGATTTTCTCAATATGAATTTTTATATTTAGCAATTTATTTATTTATAAAAATAATATAATTAATTTGGTGTGTTTGGAAACAACGAAAAATACGATTGAAAGAAAACTACCAGCGAATGCACTGATGAATGTATAGAGTAATTAGAATGGATAAGTATAGAAAAAAATATATTCGAGGAAGCATGAAAATAGCACCAGTGACAGAGAAATTGTCAAGTAATAAGTTAGCGTGGTATGTTATGAAAAAAGATGAAAGTTATGTAACTAAAATAATGCTAAGTATGAATGTGGATGGATGTATGAAAAGAGCAAGACCGAAGAAGATATGGGTGGATTGTGTGAAGAATGATATTTTTTATGTAATTGCGGGAAAACGAGCAATACGTGACCTGATGGAAAGTGATCATCGCCACCCATGCACACCCATAACACCAGGGAAATCGCAGGTGCGTTGCTGGTCTTTATTTTAGAGGGAGTAGCTCTCAAGTGCTACTGCCGGAACACACCTATTGGCATTTAATAATAATAATAATAATAATAATAATTTATTTTCCACAAAATATTTTTACTACAACATAAAGTTAAGCCCTGTCACCTAAGCTAGGTTTATTAACCCGTATCTCAGGTGCCAGTGTCTTCCCAATGTACATAATTCTTTACTCTAAAATAATATTCTTATAAAGGACATAAATGCTTAATTTAATTTAGCGCACTTTTCGTGTGTATGAGATGTTGCGTGTGCATGTGTATGAGTATATGTCTGTGATCGATTGTGTATGAATAAGTATATGTCTGTGTATTTATCGGTTCACACAAGATATAGATAATGTAACTTGTATCTACTTTATTGCTTTTAGTACATTCTCTATCCCACTGTAATCATATTCAAACAAAATTTTTTGGCGGCAGGTTTTCAACTTGAGGGTGGCAGCTTAAAAAGCCTTACCACCACGCTATGGTTTCGACACGATGTTTTCCTTTACCGAAAGCTCAAACTCATTGTAGGTGACTGGATTCGAACTCACGTCCTATGACGCAGCGTTCCTGCACACTGACCTATCATTGCTTCAACCTTACATATGTGTGTAAAAAGTGTAAATAATAACACTACAACTAAAAGAGTAGAGTATAAGAATAAAACATGTTGCAACGACCCTGATTCGGATAAAGGTTACAATGAAGGAGAATATTAAAATGAAATTAGTAATAGTTAAAGCCATTTGTCTTTAATTTTTATATACGCTGAGTAAGTATACACGGTTATTTATTTGGTAAATAATGCAGATTAAAATGTTTAATGATCCGGGAACAGAATTAATCTTCCAGGTTGATTACTGGATCAACAATATCTAATCTGCGAACACAATGGCTCCAAGCGTGCTGCTATGTCGTGTATCACACCAATGCCCCGTCAAAGTGTTTTTCAACATGAAAACATTTTAAAGGTGAAAATCAAAATTCATAGGATGACTTTGTTTTTAAGTTCATGCTTTTGGCGTTATGACCAAATTCACACCTGATGTTAAGTAACGATATTGCCCAAGATGGTGGACACGCTAAGTTTAGTAGAAGGACTATTTCTCAACTTCAATTATCGAAACACACTTATAGGAATTTGGCAGCAGATTCTCAACTGGAGAGTGACAGCTAGCCAGGTGAGCATTAGAAATAGTCTTACCACCATGCTATGGTTTTTATCGCAATATTTTCCATCACTGAAAACTCAAGCTCATTGCAGGTCAATTCACACTCTCGTACATTGACGTGACATCTATACATTGGAATTTTCATATACTGTTATACCATAAAAAAATACTAAACTGGTTTTTCGATTGAAACTATTCATAGCAATCTTTTATTCCTTGATATAGAAATATTTCTCAGCCCAATTGGGACTTAGTTGTCATAAATACTAAGCGCGATTTGTACTGAATAATTTATACTCTATTTACTAAAATTGAAACACAAGTTTAGCTTAATCTAGATATTAGAGATATTTAGATGATCGTCTCGCACGACGTCAGATTAATGTTAATCCTTTATTTAGCAGTTGTCAAAATTCAATCGATTGTCTTAGCGATTTAGTATAATAACCCTCGATTTAGTTTGATCAGATAATATTTCGTCTAAAATGGAACTATATTCGAATACAGTAGATACTGTTCTGTCTAATGAAGATTCACTGGCAGATTATGTAATTATTAATAAATTTTAGAATTTGTAATGCCTGCCTGGCAAGTTACCACTCTCAAGTTGAAAATCTGCCGGCAAATAGCTATAGGTGTATTCCAGCAGTTGCATGTAATAGCCAACCCCGCCATTAGGTTTAGCATGTCTATCACCTTGGGCCACATCGTCACATAACATCAAGTGAGATTGTAGCCTTAACGCTGAACATTTAAAGTATAATAGAAATTTATAATTTCAATAGAAACAAAAATGCATAATTCTTTCGAAAGATTTTTATTCAAACTTTCAATGGTTTAAGGTATGAAAACATTCGCTTGAGTAAACATTGTATATTACTTCTTCTGAATGAAATTTTCGAAATTTGGAACTAAACAAAAACTAGTAAGATAATTTATCTGCACAAATTACGATTACTATCGTTACTTACCCTAACAGAAGGAAATCAAATAATCATTTATTCACTTGGTGAAAAAAATGTATGTTTACAGCAGTTACTAAAATAAGAATCAAAATAAAGGAAATATTTACGATCATAATAAACTTTATAAGGGCTTAATTTAAACATGGAAATAATTCTTAAATTGAATTGTTTCACTTGCAGTCAGTTAAATTTGAATATCAAAAATCATTTTCCTTTTCGTTCCTCTTTCCTATTTCTTGAAATAGCTTTAATACGAGCATTACGGGACATAAAGCCTGAACGTACAATTTTGCACCGGAAGCAAGTTCCGGGTCTGTTGCTCATTCGCCATAACGGATATGAATTGTGACGTCAAGGAACCAGACAGAAAACAATAAACTTTAGTACTTATACTAAATTACACTTCATTTTGGACATGCAATAAGGTATACGTAATTAAAGTATTATGTCATTTATTTATATTTTCACCCGGATGCAGACTCAATCAACGCGACTTCATACTCTTGTAAATCACGTATTCCACTATAAGAATAAGAGAAATTAAATTTCAGAGTATATATTTTTGTTTCATGTGGTAGGACGTATCTAATTTCCACCTATTTAGCTACCACCTTCAAGTCGGAAATCTACCAAATACCTGTAGGTGTATTCCGATGGTTGCAATTGAGAGCCAGTTTTTGTACTAGGCGTACTGTGTACCATCTTGGGCCACATCGTCACTTAACATCAGTTAAGATTGTGGCCATAGTGCTAAACCTATAAAGTACAAAAAAACTATTATGAGAAAATGAATTTTCTATGACTTAGCGTAAGTAAAATGAAATCTATTTGAATTTTGTGTATTCAAAATATACAGTTTTAAATTCTATATAAAGATTATGTACATTTGGATATTGTTTACTATACTCATGAGTTGAAGTAGGCTTGGTATTATGGTAATATCATTGCTATGAGCTATAACTTTTAGTGCAGGAAAATATTATCTTAAAAATGCTTCATGGTGCTAAAGTATATTGTGATTCTCGTCAGGCTTGCTACTATCGTCAGGCTCAAAAACCTTAAATTTAATTCAATAACTAAATATATTTTCGGATGAGTTTATTTACGATAATAAACGTGGTTATCCTATCAAATAAACATTCTATTAATAACGGATAAATTTACATTTAAATGTAAATATTAACACCTAAAACGAAAGCCAAAGTTTAAACGTGATAAAAATGATCTGAGATGTTTCAAAGCGAAATTTGTCAAAAGTCAAATATTCATAAAGAGATATGTAAATTAACTTCGTAAACCTTTTTGCGTTTCAATTGACACTTGAATACGGCATCGAAGTAACTTAAAATTTGTAAGACGGCTTATAAAGTTGAATCTTAGAGGTATTACATTTGATGAATGGTGTAACATGGATGGCAATGCTTAGATAAGTCTTAATGAAACTTTCACGAGATGTTTGCGGAAGAAATAAATTATATAAATTATATTATATTAAATTAGAGAGACGAAGGAAACCAAATATAGACACCTGCAATTAGTTAGCTGTACCACAAAATAATTTTTTTAGGTACAATATTGTAGAATAAAGTACTGCAAATACTTTCCTCTCTGATACCGACGCAATAAGTGCTGCATATTCGAATTCCACATACGACAATATTTTGTGTGTTCCACAAATGATTGTAATAAGTATGAACGTAACGTTTCTGTCCGTTGACTATGTCTGAAGTTCTCCGTGACAAGGAGGGTGATGTATGATACACCTGTTATCTATAAGACAAAGAATGTTGTCCTATTTTATTGTTACTCTCATAACTTGAACTACATTTTACCAAATATGATAATATATATGATAATCATGGCCAGAAAATTCACCTGATCACCAAAAATCATCATGTTATTTGAAACATCAATAGACAGACAGAGAAGTAGCCAATGTAATAATTGGCTTTTAATCCATATGATATATCCAGATAAAATATTTGTTATATTATTGTTATTTATATATATCTAATATATTTATTATGTTATTTCATAAAGAAAACCCGCAGGTTTACACAGGTTGTATTTATATTTGATGTAAAGGAACTTGCCGAATTATATGTAATTATGTAATTAATTTATGAATAAATAAATAAATAAATTATATGTAGGTAGTACATTTCTTTTTCATTACAATGGATACCTTAATCTAATATAATTGTTCTCGCGATACCTCTAATAATATGTCAAGACTAGTGGACACAAATTTGTTTGCGTAAAACTGATAACTATTTAACCATCTAAACCCGATTTTGTAACGTTTTTAATTCAGGCTTTGCTTGTAATGGTGATAGGGTGATGATAATTAGCATAAAAGCTTCGTCGAAAACGTGATATAAAAAGTACAATTACTTTTTGAAATTCGACTGGTAGCGTACCTAAGATTAACGCAATAAAACAAACAAAAAAACTTTTCGGCTTATTAATATTACAATAGATTATTTTATTTGATGCTCTTTTACATTAAAAATCTTACCTGCCATTTCAAAATTTTCGATTTGTATTACCTATTTCGTAACGCAAAAAAAAAACATTTATTTCGATTACTATTTGGTATTATAAAATCGATTGTATGGTATTTATATTCCATAGTTACATTAATTTACATTATTGCCTCACTAAACTTTAAAAAATTGATATTACGTTAAAGAAATAAATATGGTAAAATATATATCTCCTAAGTCTAAAAATCGCTTATATCAAGTGGTTTCTTTAGAAAATTTAACAAAACTAAGTAGGATGGTTAACAATTAAAGTAAACAATACCTGACCCAAAGCACGTCCTTCAGTTGGCATTTTAAATTCATATCATTAAGACTGCCGGCAACCACAAAGGCAAATTAGGCGTCAAAAAAATTACAAGGGAAACAAGAAACTTAAAGGGGTGAAAGGGGAAATAATTAAAAACAAATTACGACATCCGAACGCAGCTGAATTTCAATTGAGCAGTACAAACGATGGTAAAATATACAGAGACAGGAGAAAACTCGAGGAAAGGAAAGAAATGTACAGTAGGATTTTTCAATTTATTAAAAGTAAACACAATTTCACGAGTCTCGGCTCAAGAATGGAAACAATAGTATCTTGCTTTGGACGAACACCCACAGTGTAATTGAAAAGATTTTCGCTCTTTGCTTCGATTATGTTACTTTTATCTGTATATAGGGAAAATTATCTGTATCTGTATTTTCTTAGGAAAATATCGTAATCGACAATTTACACATTTCACAGAAGAGAGTTTTTCATACTTAATTACAAAGTATTTATGATTACATTATAACAAAAAAAAAACTTTTGTGGCAATTGACATATTACTTCTAATTTATAAGGATAATTTTTAAGACATTTACAATAAAAACACATTTTTAAAATTTTTGGCGCCTACAATGTTTTTCCTGAAAATGACATGTTTTTTTTTTTTGTATATATTAAGTCACTTAGTTGTTCATTCGATACCATTTTGCCAAGCCTAATGATAATTAACAAGTATTTGTTAATGGAAATATTCTTTAATTTTATCGTTGAACGCGATAAATGGTGTTGTGGTACGAGCTATTGTCTATAATTTAAATTCAATCCAGAACTGGAAAGTCATTATTTAAAGTATATAAGTGTTCAATCTATATTGATATTATAAAGCTGATTAGTTTGTTTGTTTGAACGCGCTAATTTAGTGAACTACAAGTCTGATTTAAAAAATATTTGAGAACCGTTTCTCCACTGGTGTAGCTGTCTAACAACTTGGGCCGTATCGTCATTTAAGATCAGGTGAGATTATGGCAATAACGATAAACCTTAACTATAAAAAAATGTATTTAATAGAGCAATAATTGAGCAATGCTGTGTTTAAAAAAGTTGCAAAAACGGGCAAAGCAAACGAACGAAGTCGCAGGCACAGTTAGTGTTTTATCTATAGTAATATTACAAAAATAAAGGGTCTATTAGTTGGAACGTGCTAATCTCAGAAATCACTAGCCAGATTTAAAAATATCATTTTGTGTTTTACAGCCAAATAATTAAAGAAGGTTACAGGCGATTTAATAATTTCACATTAGGAGTATTAACAGTTGACCATATAAAAAAGATGCTACGCTAGAAGGATGCTTTGTGACACGGTGGGTCAATGGAGAGAAAAGACGGTAATAAATAGCTTACATTCGGGTAAAAAATGTCCCTGGAGGATCAAAAAATAACTACCTCGCGAACAAAGTTTAGGAACACTTGGTTTATAACAAAAGCGTTGAGCGTTTATAACATGAAAGAAACATACCGTTGCATACGACCCCCAATAAAGTGAACAAGCAATTGTTTGCACGGTACATTTTGTAATGTAATTTTGTGTACTGAACCCTGATTTATTGTTTCAAATTATACGGTAAAATATCGGTATTGAGAACCGATATCGATATGAGCCGTTAAACACTCAAATTAGGGACGTCATTAGGTGAAACGATTTATTCGGGTCGTTTATTATTTAAGGTGAATTGTCGGAATATCAGGGAATGTTTGTGGTTCTTCTTATTTATCTAACCAATATACATTTATTGGGTACTCTATTACAAACATACGTGTATATGCTTAATAATTTAAAATTCACCAAATGTAAGCTATATACTAATATTTATCTTATCCTTTGGTGAAAGTAAGTTTGTTTGTTACACTTTCTCGCCTAAACCGTTGAATGGATTAAAATGAATATTGGTAAAGAGACAGAAGAGACCTTGAATACGGTGATAGCCTACTTCTTCCGGCGAAAAACTTATGGGTAGTGGAGTAAGGAGATGGAAAAACTTTGTATGAAAATTTATTTCGTCATCCGATTTGTTTGATAAAATCAATATTCACGTGAGGAAAGATGCGGGTAAAAGATAGTATAATATAAAACTCCCATGCAACGGTGTTTGGCTGCAACAAACGGGTTTTAATGAAATTTTTCTCTCTCTCTCTCTGTATTATCGTCTACATTAGAATATAGATTACTTTTTTTATCTATGAGTACCTTTATTGCAAGGCTCATAACGCGAAGCGTTTGAGGTCGTGGATTATTCTCAACATATCAAAGTGGGTCTATTTTTGGGACTTCAATGATTATTACTTTAAATCTTTTGTGTTTTTACGGCAATTTAAATGTTTTATTATACAAAGAAATACTCTCACTATCACTCTAGGAGATTTTTAAACTCATTTATTTTATTATAGTTTAAAAAATCTGATTATAAATCTTTTTTCGTGGACATCCTGATGTTTCTGATCCTGTACGGATGTGTAACGATTACGCCCATAAAACTTAATGTATTCGGACCGTTTCTTTTTTAATAGCTCTACAATGACAACGGATTAAATGAATTCCTATTTAATATGAATTACGTTATGGTTTTGTGCTTAAACATGATAGTGGTCGAGTTATTCTACTCGATACTTACTTATAAAATTCTCATGTTAAGAATTTCCTCTATGGTAACGTCGGTAAGTGATTAACCGATTTCAATTAAATGTCTATCCTTAGTTCACGCTGTGGCCGAATTATTGGCTTCTCTAAAAACCCTGACAAAGATTACCCATGACAGCTAGTTAAATATAACATTAATTTATATATCAAATTACACTATAATCGTACTCACTGTACCTAATCTATCAATTTTGATAATATATGTTTGATAATGTTTATTCATTATTATTCATGTACGATTATTCAATACTATGACGATACAAAATTGTTTTTTTTTTAATTGTATTAAATTTCTGCACTAAGAATAATTGGAAGTTTCGCTTTACATAATTTACAAAAATCGAATGTTATACATATTTTTTCGCTTATTATTTTAGTGACTTGGTCCATAAAATGATTGTCAGTTCCATTGTACCCTAACCTTACAAAATTTATAAAAATTACTTAGCACTACTGACAAAATTCCATAAAATCTTGGTTTCGTCACTTGCAGTTTCAGCCAAAGTATTTTTTAATTAAATTTTCTAATACATATCATCTATCGATAATGATGTTAGTTCTAAGTTCCGAATAAGTTGCAGAGTGAATTAGCAACGTAGCCAACTTAGTTTAAGTTAGGTAATATAATTTTGCTTACCTTTAGAACCTGAGCTAACTTGACATTGATATTTAGCGTCGTCGTCCAACGTCACGTCTCGGATGTCCAAAGAATAGTCGCCTGCGAAAAATTAAGTTTAACTTAAATCATAACTCAATTCGATGTATTAAGGATTGCTAAAATCCTTGTGAATGGAAACAAAGATGCTTATGTTATAAACTATTCATACTATTTTTATAATATATACGTTTGGTGTTAGCTGCGGTAGCAAACGATGTACAAAGTACTTCGTAGATTCTGTGGTGTGTATTTCATTTAAGTTGGCATTTAAAAGAGAGTGCCTTCGGAGCTTGAACACTGCAGTAGTAATGGCTATTATATCACCAACGAAAGGTAACTTATCTTATCCATATATCACAGTTTCTAATTCCAACATGTTTACAATAATACAATACAATAATACAGCTGGGTATGTAGTTGTTGTTTTTTTTAATAAATCAGTAACCTTAGAAAGTGTACTACATATTGTATAGTACGCGTAACATCACGATTTACACAACTAAATAGATTCCTCTTATCACGCATCACAAGGAAGTTTATTTAAAATTAAAATTAATGAAAATTTTAAACTCTGCAACTCTTGTAATAATTCTAAGGTCCTTTAGGCTTGTATTTTTGCAAATTAAAATCTTCTTCGAATCAAACAAATAAGGTTGAAATGGTATAATTTTTCAATACCGTGATTTGTGAAACATTCTCCCAAACTATATTCACGTTCTTTCCAATGGCATCAAGTATTACAAATGTAATGTCGACATTCACGCAAGCAGTCATGACAGTGTCTGTTGATTATTAATTATTGTTCACTCGATACTCGCCACTGTTTCGCTTAACATCAGGTATATTGCTCTCTATTTAGCGAAAAACAATATATTTTGACCCGTGCATGAAATTCCATGTGACTTACAGGGCTTATAGACGACAGAAACAGTATTTTAGGAATTTACAGTAAAGAATCTATAATTCAAATGCTAAACCCAGTAAGTTAAAAAAAAAACCCTGCGTTTTTAAAGTATCTTACCTTCTTCATCGCTACCGATCATTTTATAGCGATCGTAACCACTTAGATCTCGGTGAAGACCTAAACCGAAGTCGTCCTTTGTCCACTGCAGCTGACCAGCCTTGTTTTCTACTCGGCAAGGCAAAGTCACCCTTGACCCAATAACCGCTGTCTAAGATACACAAATAGCAGATTGTTAGCCAATGAGAAGTCCTTGGAATATTTTCTTGATATGTTCAGCATGACCTGACTTAAAGTCAAGTGAAAAATTAGTAGAAATATTAAAAAATAAACATATTATATAACCGTCAGTATCGAAATAAGCTGATGAGTACTGACGAATGACTTTTAATTGAGAAACTACCAAGTATCAACACGATATTGAAAGATAAACTGACTTCTTCCTAAATTTTTATTGATATTTTGTTTCTTGATAGTTTCTTTAACTATTCTATAGACTACTAAGCTTATTTGAATTTAAAAGCTGTCATCAAAGCTTAAGAGTTTTAGTTTTTTGCTTTTGATGAACCAATAGTACAATTATCACAATGGAAGTTAAAATAGCCATTTGTAGAATTGATTTATGATGTATAATCTATATAAATCTATAGAATTGTTAAGAAAAAAAACATTTTTTTTAAATATAGTAGCATAGCAGAATGGCTGCCTTATACGAGATAAAAAAAGTCAAAGAATCAAGGGACTTATGGTTACAGTTTTATAATAACAAAGAATTCAGAATGTTTTTATTAAATATTTTGATAACATACCTGATCCTGTGGCTCCATGGCAAACTTCTGTTCTTGGAAACCACAACACACACCGAACATTCCAAATATCACTACACAAAAACTAAGAGTATGCACCGTTTGGGTCCGCAATAACAAGAACAATGGTTTCACACCCCTGCTTGTCGTTTTCATTCTACACTTATAGTTAGACATTTTAACACAACTATACACTTCCGGCGTCCGTTACCAACATAACCAGGTATATCCGGGGTTCTATATTTAAGTATTCACATTTTCGACGAACGCTCAGCTTCCCCTGCTATAAGAGCTGGAGTATTCTATTTTCGAAATAGACCCGTTGAATTTAAGCGCCATATTTTATTTTTAGTCGCTTTTTAGTGGATTGATTTATTACTTTTGTTCATTTAAGGGCCCTCGACAACACTGCTGATGATAATCTGAAACAAAAGGGATAGATTAAAATATAGATATGTATAAAAGGAAGGCATTATTAGATTTAACACATGTAGAACGGATGGCATTAAATATAAAAATATGTACATATCTATACTAGCCGATCCGGCAAATGTCATTCTGCCCTTTTCGACAGGTAACAATTTGAGTATACCGTCACCTATCAGATCTTAAAACAGCTATCTTGATAAAACAAATATGTGAAAATGGCTTTATCCTGTCAAGTTTTTTAGAAGTGACAGCGTTATACTACAGAAGGAATTCTCAGATTTAGACCACATATAATGTTTAGGGGATAAGGTTTGTTATAGGGTTATTTAGGGATAGTTTTATAATTATCTTATCTCACAAGTTGGATGAAGCAATACATATTTACAAAATTATATTAAGCCCAATCAAGTTAGAAACATAAGGTAGGTAATATTAATATTTCATATCTAAATTTCTATTATAATGTCCCTAAAAATATAAGCTAAACTGCTGAACTATATCCAGTTACTTACTTAATCAAAATTTGTCAATCTAGTAGATAGTTCACTGGGGCCATGAGGCCAAGAATCTACAATATACATTCATATATTTGAATACGATCCTATTAATAATTGATGTCAATGTCTTTAACCCACTTTGTCGTGACAACGGGGTTTTCAAGATGGGAAACAGACTAATTGCCACGATCAATTACTAACAACCCAACCGCTACAACTACGCTATTGATGCGTAGGGAAAATGACAGGTTTCAATCTAAATTCGAACGTTGATACGCACAATTTGTATAATTTTAATCCCTTATTAAAGTTAACCCACGACTACGTTCACGTGTTACACCAATATATACACAAACAAGTAAATTGGTTCAATGATATAATTCATAGCAGCCTTTTTTAACGTAGCAAAAATAGGTTAACGTATTTCACAATATGCGCCGAGAAAATATTGAGAGAGGTATCTAGCACTAGACTATAACTTACGAAGCAGTACTACCCATTAAAATCGCCAAAACATTTATTATCCCATATTCCTGTACTTACCAGATATCAAGAACTGATTTCTCATTGGTTCTAGTAACTAATATCAGCCTAATTATAAATTATTTACCTATCAATAAAAGTAGGTACTTACAGTTAGATTCAGTTCAGCCGATTCAAAGATTAGTATTTTTCAACAAATGGATAGTCAGTCAAAAATGAGTAAAGGCCTTAGTTTGGTTTTTTATAATTTGTAGGGTTAACGTTATGGACATAATCTCACCTGATGTTAAGTGATAATATGGCCCAAGATGGTGGTCACGCTAATCCTACGAGAGGGACTGGATCTCAAATGCAACTGCCGGAACGCACCTATAGGTATTTGTAATACCCTGTACAAGTAGGCTACCGCTTAAAAAATGTCGGAATATTATTCGTTGCAAATCCGACATCCATTAGTCGTTAATATAGACCACATGCTTTGCAAACCGTTAGTCATGTACCACGAGAATTCTTTGTAAATATGATAACATGAATGAGTTTGAAAATTTAGGAATAAAATCTATGAAAATATCAGTTATAAACAGCATAATTATACCGTGTCCAGTAAGTTGAAATTAGATTTAAAATTATACGAACTATAAAGTACATTTACATGAACGAAGACGCGAACATAGCTAGTTTAATAACTCAAATAAACTTTATAAACAAAATGCCGAGTAACAACTCTTTAAAATACTTCAAGGTATTATCGTTAATAAGTTACTATCTTACCGGGCAGCAAAACTTGAGACTCGTAATTCTTTTCTAAGTATCACAAAACGTATAAAACTTTGTTAAGAACTAGGGCTCAATTTATGTGAAAACTATCTTAATGTTAGATTGTTTTACAGGAACTTCCCAGTTTATGCTCAGGCAAACAAATAAAAATGAAAACAATATAAAATAAACTAATTCTTTTTCAAAATACATGATGCAACTCGTTTTTTAAGAAAGCTTTACATAAATTTAGATTGATATGAATTTAAGGGAAATTTTACCACACCATTATAAGACTATTTCTCAATATAAAATATTTTATTATTGAATATTAATATTATTTTATTACAGTACCTAAAATGGTATGATTATATTGCCAAATATTTGTCAAAATGTCACTGATTTTGTAGGAGAAAATTCTTATGGTAATAAGCTCACCAGTCAACATATTTCAGATGTTATAAAACATTCATGAATTAATTCAAGACTTGCGTTTACGAAACGGATGGAAAATAAGAAACGAATAAGAGAAAATTACACGTGTCAGAGATACGAATGATTAGATATATTGTAAAGTAAAAAGAAGGGATAAGATTAGAAATAGATATAATAGAGGAAGTATGAATACAGCATATTTGATAAAGAAGTTACGGAGTGTAAATTAGCGTGACCTGAACATGTTATGTGCAGAGATGGAATTAATATAACTAGTAAAACGTTAAGTATGAATATGAATGGAAATAAGATTGGTGGAAAACTGAAGCAATTATTAATGAACTTTGTTGCGAATGAAATATGTATAAAAGTTGTCAGTACTGAAATGACAATGGTAGAGTTAAAAATAAAAATTTAGCCAATTCTACTTAGAATAAAAACACATAGTCAAAAAATGTGTCTATATTAATTGTACGTTTAAAACGTTGAGATAATATTGATACTTTAGTATTATTGTAAAAGTATATAAAATGAAATTATAAAAACCTGGAGAAATAAATATGGAAAACGGTTTCATGAATAACTATTTAATTTCAAACTAAGCAAATATTATGTCGTCATAATTAAACAATTTTGATATATGTATATATAGGTATATACAATATTTAATAGCAAATACGATGTGTCCTTTATCGATAATTATGCTCATGGCATAAAAGTCGGGACAGGAACCGAACCTGCAATATAATATTAGAAAAAAGGTATATTTCACACCTGATTGCTAAATGAACGAATAGGTCATCAATAACGATGTATAAAAACAGGGTTTTTTGTTGTCTGTCAGTCTATCAAAAATTTGGAACTGTGTTCGATCACATACATATATCTAAATCGTGATACATTTCGACGTATATTTTGAAACTGAGTTGGTTTGATCTTAAAGCGTTTGAAATATTTACCTATTTGCTCAAAATACGCCTGCCTCTGGATATACAACTCGCCTAAAGAATGTCACAATATGTGGTCCCGGCATGTTCATACTCGTCGAGACTCTGCATTGCATTACTATGAGATTGTAAGAAATCCACAATATAAATACTAATATTGCTATCCGTATGAACGATTTTTTTTTATTTCTATATAACGAATGTCCCAGCTGCCTAGCTCTTTGGAAATCAATGGTTGATAATACTATTTCAATTTAAATTGCTCAAAATTAGATACAGCTATTTAACTTAGTTTTGGCTAGTGTTACTATTGAAACTTTGTAAAAACCATAGTAATATTATAAATACGAAAGCGAGTTTGTTTGTTTGTTACGCTTTCACGACTAAACCGCTGAATCGCTTAAGATGAATTTTCGTATAGAGATAGGTGGGACCTCGGAGGCGGTGATGGACTACTTTTTCTCGCGAAAAACTTTTTGGAAGTGGAAGAAAGAGATGAATAAACTTTGTATAACACTTCTTAATGCGTCATCCGATTTAACAAAATCAATATTAACGTGAGCGAAGCTAGGAAGTAAATAAAATACTCCTTTACGAATTAATTAATAAAATATAACACAATATTTAAATATAACTCTGATGTTCTTAGAAATACATTTATTACTAAAATCACGTATTATTTTTATTGTTATTAATCATATTACAATTCAATATGGCGTTGTATTTGGAAATACTTTTCTTTTATCACAGCATAGTATATGTGATTTAGTTGAGTTTTCCATTTATTTATTGATCAAATAATCAAGATTTAAAACAAAAATTCTTGTATAGAATAATTCAAAAAAGATCTAGTTGAATTTTAATACTTTTTCGCATAAAACAAATGGATTCTTCCAGGACAGGAGCTAAAAATAAATATAAAAACATCATACCAAACTATAACGCTTTTTTTTTATTAACCTTCAATATATTTATACAAATATATGATAGTGACAGTAATATTTAGCATGATACCACTGTCCCAGTAAATTGAAAAGTGGGTCATTTAATACTCTTAAAGACAATTGACCTACGCAAATTAAATCACAGGCATGATTGGTAAAAAGCATAGTCAACCAATGACGAAAATGTTTACTGATAAACAAAAATATTAAATATAAACCATTTTATATTCTGAAATGTGTATGAAAGAATGAAAAAAATATTTCCCACATATTACCGATTGAAAGATATGCTATAAAATATTAAAGGAAGAACATATTAAAAAAAACGTTATGAGATGTATCCCAAATTTAAATTAATTTATATGTACTATCTCAGTACATCCGTATATAATTCATGTATTAACATAAACCAAACGCTCACGGTTTAATTAAAATAAAATGGTTTAGGATTAACATATTAATGCGGCGATGGATTAAGGAAATAACACCATAACGTGTGCACTTTAACAAAACTGAAGTCGTTAAACTATGTTCCTAAACTTACCAACCAAGGTAATGACCCTATCGTTTATCGATGAACAGTTGAACTATTAGTGATGGGAGTCTAAAGTAACTGCCGATTACAAACGAAGCCGAAATCACTTGTAATATGATCGTTAAAAATAAAAAAATTAAACGTTACCATTTCATAAATTAATTTTAATTTCATTTACAAATAACCGTGGTTATTAAAATAGTATGAATGTTAATTGATAGTTTATGACCGACCAGGAACCTTTAGAACAAAATTTTCGTTCTTTTTGTTATCGGTTGTTTATAAACTCATTACAATTTGTGGTCGTAAAAATCATGAGGAATTTATAGTATAAAAAATAATGAATACACGTTTTTCTATAATCTGTATGTATTATATATACATAAACCTTCCTCATAAATCACTCTATCTTTTACTGAAAATTGCATTAAAATCTGTTGAACAGTTTCAAAGATCTAAGCGAACAGACAGCGGAAGCGACTTCAATATATACTATGTAAAGATATTTTTAAAGTCTAGTGTTAAAAGAGACAATGTAGGTAGTAGGACAAAAATCGTAGTAAGACCTCATATGTTACAAAAACTTACTACTACCCTGTTATTACTAAGCTAGAGAGTTATAAAATACTAATTTTATGTTATAAATATTATAAAATGGCATTCGAAATACTAAAAAGGAACTTCACAAACATACACATATATAGATTTAAATCTCTTCTGTAATAACAATTAATATTTATATATAAAATTCGGGTATTCATGCATTCGTCAATATTGTTTTTGTAAACGGCTTGATTATTTTAGTATTTCTTTGTGTACGTGTAGAGAGATTTGGAAGGTGTTTAGAAATTATTGGACTAGACAGGTAGCACTGTTGTCGATAATGAGACCTTTTTCATTTTCCTACCAATTTTCTTTTTGAATTTCTTACATTAAGACATACAATGTTTAACTGCAGTCTTCGAGCACATCTGAATATATTTTTATTTTTATTGTAAAAACTGTTATTTAATTAAACCATCTTCTTATACTCGTACATACGTATAATTTAAAAATGAATAAATATTTTAAAACATTGTTACGGGAATCTTTTAATGGTTATTGTGTAAAAAATGTTAACAAAAATAGAATACCATATTTGTAAACCGAAAAAATTATCACCGCCGCCCCGCCCTAGAATTTGTAATGAATTCAAAGTATAAGATATTTGGTTATACCCTGGGAAGTGGAGTACTATCGCCCGTTGTTATTAAACTGTATTAGGGTTAAATACATATATTATTCAGGTTCTTACCAGAATTATGGTGAATAGAAATAATTTGTGGTTTGTTCGCTATTACCTACGTCATTAAATAACGATTATTGGTTAGAAATTGTGTCTCGGTTAATACTAGCACTTTAACTGTGTATGTATCTATCATAAGCATCTACCGTATTGACCACAGTAGTTAAACAGATGGATGAAGATTACGATGTATATAGTTTTCGAGGTGATCATATAGAATTTTTTGAAATGATGTTTTGGGTCAAATATTTAAATGAAAGTGGAGATGGCAGGACGTATAATTTTTCCACTAGATTGCCATTAGCTTGCCTAGATAAGTTTTCTTCATCTACAACTTTTAGGGTAAGATGATATTGAAAGTTATCATATTAAAATTTCAGTTTAAACAATAACTAATTGTAAATGAATACATGTATAAGTATTGAGGTTCCTTTGATTGTGTGTCTATATATTATCTGTAAGTAGATATGCTTGTAGCTTCCTTTGCGAAGAACTAAAAATTATTTAATAATTTTTGCCCGTTTGTAACTTATTTCAATACAGTTTTACTCTGATCTATGGTTTATGAGGATTATGCTAAATCTCACACTTCCCTGCGGTTTAAAGTATGTTAATATAGTTTCTTTTCACTTATAATCTATAGATTCTGGTAATAAATTATCTTATCTCAATGATATCTTTCAACAGGTTCATTAATTTTGATTTTATTAATTTCTCATTTCGTCGGTAATTAAAATTATCAAAAAAAAAAGAAGTTTTCCGCCTCATATGATAACTCCCATAATTAGTAAACCATGTGATCTGTTAAGATTATCTACCAACAGGAACTTATGTGATTAATAATTTAATCTCGTATCTTCCTCATTTAATATTACGATAAGTAAATCTAAGTAGTTTGTAGAGATGTTAATGGTTTAATACCATTTTTTAAGCCTTCGATGTTTCATTAGACCAGATATTTGATATCCATGAAACGGCCACGGATAGATTATTTTAATATTTTTGTATAACTTTATTACTTTTTTATAGTCGAAGTAAATTATTTTGTGACTTAATTTTTGACCAGTTCCACAATTTATGTCACACTGGTTTTGATCTCTCTTAACTTGAGTTTTATGGTGACGTAATTTTCTTTTGATTACAATTTGTAATTGGGGTTATATATAAAAATCTCGTGTTACGGTGTTTGTGGTCGCACTCCTCCGAAATTACTCCACCGTTTTTTTGGTTTTTTTTTTAAACAGGCTGTCACAGAAAGTATCAGTAACCTCGCAACGGGGGAAAAACCCTCTTATAATTAGCCAATAAAAAGATATCAGCTTTCTACACACAGTACTCCTCGAGTACCAAACATTTTATTAAAAAACTAAAAATATACTACCCGGAGTAGAATTTATCTAAATTCTGTTTACAGTTTTGAATTGTTTGTTGGGTTTAACTCTGTTTTGGCCTCGCAAGAAGTCTAGAAAATAAGTAAATATTATCGATAAATGTACTCTAGGTTTTTACTATCAATAAACTTTACTTGTACTAAAAAATAATACACTGAAATGAGCAGGCAAGTTTTATCAATAGATGGTCGAATTTATCGAGGTTCCGAAATGCTAATACATGTATATGTACTGTAATAAAATAATATTTTATTTTATTTTTATAAAATTATAACAAACAATTGCAGATGTTTGAGTTAATTTTGTTTGAGTGACGCCAGCTGCTCTACCTATCCAGATTTTTTTTTGCTTTTGGACAATATTTATTTTTAATTCAATTTCTTGATATCAATGAATACCTATGGTCATAAATTTTCACTCTTCTACCTCCACTGTCACATTTTTTATTACAACTAAAATATTTACTAGGAATAATTTATATAACGGAACAACGTTTGTAAGGTCAGCTAGTAATAAATAATTGTCAGTTTATATTTTTTTGTACGTGTATGTTTATCAATATGCATAATTTACTAGTTTTCATATATGTACGTTGAAAATGTCAAACGTTGTGAATATTTTAATTTTGTTCTCAGTTATTGGACTGAAAAATTGTATTAAAATACATTCTGATGTTTATTTACTATAAAAGTTCTTACTTTTACTAACTTTTTACATGATAAGCATTATATACTGACTATATCTATATTAATATTATGAAGCGGTAAAATTTGTTAGTACGCGATAATCTTAGGAACTTCCAGTCGGATTTCAGAAGTTATTTATGTATATGACAGAGCAATTGTTGAGAAAGTCTATTTAACATTGCGCTACCACCAATAGGACCAAAGCTGTTTTGAAATAAGATACAAAAACGTGAAAAAATCATCAAATAAAATGTAGCTAGTAAATTTTTTAGAGAAACAAGCGCTTGTACATTTAGAAAAGTCGACCAAGCTCAGATCAGACTCATACACCAAGGGTTCCATTGCACTATACCTTTTTTTCTATTCTGATTTGTTACCATGGCTGCACGGTTACTTAATGGTAAAAACATGGTACAGTACATTGGATACATAATGCGCAGTAGAAAATACGATCTCTTCCTACTTAACATACAAGTGAAAATCTAGGGGAAACGACCACCCGGAGGAAGGCGAACTTCGCGACTCAAAAATCTTCGGACGTGGTTCAATTTGAGCACAAAATCACTATAACGTGCAGCAGTTACCAAGTTCCAAATAGTTTTAATAATGGCCGACCTCTGGTAGGAGATAGCAGCTCATGAAGAAGAAGGGTCAGTGGTAGTGTTTACGACTTCGCGTCAAGGGACGTGAGTTCGAATCCAAGCACCTACAATGAGCTTGAGCTTTCGGTGAAGGAAAACATCGTGAGGAAACCATAGCATGGTGGTAGGGCTTTTTATAATGCCCTCCCTGACTGACCACCTGACCACCCTCAAGTTGTAAACCTGCCGCCAAATATCAATAGGTGTGTTCCGGCAGCTGCACTTGAGAGCCAGTTCCTCCACAGGCTTAGCGTGTCTACCAACTTAGGCCGTATCGTCACTTAAGATCAGGTGAGATTATGGCCATAACGCTAAACTTTAAGAATAAAAAAAAAGGGAAATGATCTCCGTCAGCCGCAACTGTGATACCGATCTAATTTATGTCAACTATTTACATATTGTCTTTTATTTTACTGGTTTTTGTAATTTGTCGCTTTACATTACAAACTACGTTTAGTTAAATTATTACCTATTTTATTGGTTTTCACGAATGGGTAAAATAGCAAAAATATTATTGTAAAAGAACGCGTCTGTTTTGCTAGACAATTTTTTTTGTAAAAATGTAGACATAACAAATCGTTCTGTAATACGATTCAGTAGATAAGATCAACATTAGAATGGACTGGCTTAGAAATAGGTATCCCATTCTGATAACACGGCCCTAAAGACGAACTATAAAGAAACAAAAATATATATTGTAGTAAACTAACAAAGTGTGGGAGGTTATAAATAAAATAAATTCGATGAATATTAAAGCTTCGGTATATCAAAGTTCATAATTCGTTTTATAACTAAATAAAAACTTACCTTAAGAAACACTATATAAACTGATGTATATCCTTAAGTCAGGAAATAGGTATACGATATATATTGTAGATGTTCGTCACAGAGTAACCGGCGGATGCGACTGACTACTCAGATGAATTTTACAACGAGGTGGGTATTTTTAACTTACCCCCTCGTTCGTTCTGTCTGCATCGGAACTGACTCACAATAGATTGTTGTATCTAAAGTTACTTTATCGAATTCAGACAATATATAGAATGCATACTTTCGTTTTGAACTAAAGTTTGTAGGTAGAATACACGTATAAGAAAATTACTAAAGTGTTATAAAAATATTTTTTGTCAAGATATAGAAATTCGATTTTTATTACGAGCAGTAAAGCTCATCAATTGCTAGTACACAAAAAAAAGAAAAATCGGTTGACAGATTTGAAAATGTCCTAAATATGCCTATGCCATTATTTGTCTATGCCTTTATATATTAAAATTATCATTAATTAAGTAATTAATCATTAATTATATGCACTCCACTAGAAAAAAGCATGATCCATTAAAAACATTGGTATTGTTTTAAGATGTCTTAATACCAGTTGTAATTCCATAACCAGTTGCCCGCAGCTATCTTTGTATTGATATGCACAATGGTCATTCCTTATAAAGATTTTAATTATATATATAATACAAATAATATTTATTTTTTAAATTCCTACCAAAAGTACACCCTTCTATCATAATATCTACGAGATTATTGGTTATCGTATGGATTAACTCTATACTTGCAAATCCCAGACAAGTTAAAATTAATTTTACATTATAAATCTTGATAGAACTAGTAATGGAGTTATTATCAATTTAAAAGATTTAGGCAATTCAGAATGCACATCTGTCCTCACAAGTTATATATTTTTAAACACGAATTAACAACCACTAAGACGACAGATGGTATTTTGATTCCTATTTCTTTGATCCGAAATAGCGACGTAGTTAATACCAAATACGAAATATTTCAAACTCTATATTTAAAAATCTAAATCAGTGTATAGATTTGGGAAACAGCTAACTCATTTATAGAAAACAATACTGAAGCCAATGCTTTTATGACATTATTCCAAAGGCTACTATATCTGCTTGTCGTATTGTGTAGGTATGAAACCGTCTGCGCGACTAATTTTCTCTTTCTAATAACCGGATCCATCGGTAGATGATTTTGTTATTGAATTACACTGTGTTTACTTCCAATAGATTGCTAATAATTTATCAGGCTACGATATAATAAAATATCACACGCTCTCATAATCAATGAAAGTAAAATAGCTCTGTGATAGTAAAGTAATAAAAACCACAAAAAATTTGCGTATCATTACCCCGTTTAAGGCAGTATCGAATGGGTAATCTCTTTTTGCACTTTCACAAAGGAGGTTACAAATCAATCCTCAGTGATAGCAACTTTTATCCGACTTGCCTCAATACAAAGAGGATGGCTGTCTATTACATTAATCAATAAGCATCATATGAAGCATATTACGCCTCTTTACTAATTATTATAGCCCCTGTCGATAACCCATCGTCAAACATCGCAGTTATACTGAAATGCCAACCTCTTCGCAGTTGAAAAACATCAGCTAACTCTGGAACGCAACAAACCTAGATTTACAACTAATATGTGTATTACTACCAACTTTTAATTAGGAATCAGTAAATATATATGCTTTATTGTGGGAAATTAGTATTACGTATCGGTCACAGTGTAGCCAAAATGAATTTAATTTATCAATGTATTGTTCATTACATGCTTGTGTTATTTAATTTTTGTTACTGCTATTTTCTTGCTTAATACTCAATTAAGAGACTGGTGTTTATTTTATTTATTGCTGATATGTAACTATTAACTTAACCTATTTTTATATAGGCTTTAATATTTTTTTAATAATAAATACACGAAACTATTTCATTTATTGGTCTATCTTATAAGATTAAGTGTGATTAAATGTAAGTAGAGTGAGCTAGCTGACATCACTTTCCCGTGTCGATCGTACGGAAGCCAAGTAAATTTTATATACAGGTTTTGAACTAGATCCAGTATTTTTTAAACAGACCGCGGGAAAGGCCCGATCGACTTTCATATCTGACCCAACTGGTAGCTGATAATTAATTTTAATAACTTAGTCGTAACTAAATAATGGTTTGATGCTGATTGCGTATTTAACATTGGTATAAATAGACGTAGAGCTTGTTCGGTAGTCAATCGATTATATTTTATGCTCTGATTATTTATGTTTACGATAGCAATAGGAAAAGAAAATGGTTTATATTGGTTGTTAATTCATATTGGATACTTATTTTATTCGCATGTAAATTAGTGAAGAACGAAATATACTTGAAGTACTGATATTACGTTGTGTAATAATACTGCGTCTTCTTAATCTTGTAGAATTAAATCAGAAATTATTGTTAACATAATAATATATACAACTGAAATATGTATATTTAATACGCCCCTTGATCGTGTTATATTTGAAATTCTCATCTTTTATTCGAATACCCTGTGGTGCAAGAGTTGAACTTGATTTAGTTTAGCGTACCTACTATCCCAGGATAACAAAGCAGAACGCGAAATATGTCTGGGGCAAGAATAAGTCTCTATATAATTTGAGAAAAATATTACTGATTGACTTATTACGATATCTCCAAAAATACCTAACCCGTTGACGGAAAAATAGGCATAGATGTTCCTTACACACAGTACAAATCAAGTTTAAATATATAAGGAGAATCTTAGAACGAAATTTGAACATTTAGTTTTCAAAATACATATCTTTAATTAACCAAAGAGAATATTCGAAATAAACGACTACTGAGAGCTATGTGTTCATAAAAATATAATAACAATTATTAAGTATTTAATACCGGATTGGATACCTACGTCAACGAGAAAACCATTGTATTTGAATCATATCATTATAAAAGGTCAGTCCAATTATACCCTGAAACGTAAAGATAATATTATGTTCGTACAATATGGCAGCCTGCTAGGGATGCCCAAGTGATATCGATGTTAACTAATATTGGTTCGATTTGTTTATTTATATTTATTTTAACAATGTTGTGTGTACATCAATAAAAGATTATTTCAGTAAACTGTAGGCACTGATTTTCATTCTGTTTCACTGGACTATATTATGTATAAGTCATGACGAAATCTATGACTGGTCTAAACACAAGATCAAGTTCGCTCTGCTCACAGTCAAGTAAATGTTATTATTCTAATAATTTTTATGATAGTGCACAGCACCGAGATTAAGGGTATTACAGCCATGTTGCTAAACTTGAAGAAAACGTCTGATTCTCGTTCACTATGCCGGAACACAAAGGCTCAAACTGAACCTTTATTTTGTGGCAGTCTAATCCCTGAGGTGGTCGCTATCCAGTCGAGCAGTAACCCTAACACCAAGCTGTGACGGATCAAGGATTACATGGTAAACTCTAATAACCAAAACCAAATGTGGGACGAACAATCGGCAGAGACTCGTAGGTTACTCAGCAGTGTGCACCGCGTATAGATGAGGTTGGCTTGGGTAATTCTGATTTGAAACCCTTTACACCTCAATCTCTTCTTACTTCTTTATAACCATTCACTCTCTTTTCAGCCAACTCTTCTGCACTTTATAAGCAATATCGCATGCTCCAAGACTTCCTCGCACGTATTCGTTGCAAACTTTATTTAGCCTGAATTCGCCACATATCCAACTCAGCATCTTAATTTTGGCAACTAGGATGGTCTGCACGATTTGTTTTGAGTCTCAGCCCAGGTATGACGGCCAATATCTATAATAATTATTAGATATTAGATATATAATGACTGCTCAAGATCTATACTATCACACTGATAGGTACCTCAATGTGTGTTGTGCGCAGCGTAACGTTGAGATGTTCAGAGCGATTATAAAGTTTGGTGCGACCTATATATTTGTTATAACCACGTATACGTTCGCATGAGTTACAAATATTAAAATAAAACTTATTCAAAATTATATGATTTATTTTACAAAAAATACTGTATATTATTTAATGCTTTAAATAAAGTATTGTAGAAAAACCAACTAAAAGTAATTATTATTCATCTTAATTTGGTATTAGTATCGATATGATAAATTATATTATCGATATATTTACAAATTCGGTAAACCCTTAAGCCGGCTGACAGACTGACAGACCAACAATTTAAAATTCAAGTTTATTGTTTGAAGTAATCATCTTGTTAGGTAAACGCAAACATTGTTTTAAAACGAGGTACAATTGGAGTTACTGTTTATTAATCTGCCGGTAGGTTCTATATAATACACACGGTAGCTCGGTTCATGTCGCGCGACGTCGAATTTGTGTCCTAAATATGTAATTTTTTTATCGAAAGTATTTTTATAGTATCAAAAAATATGAACTATTTTGATTTCCTATACATGTAAGTCGGTGTACCAATACTGATCTTAATATATAAATTTGAAGTAAGTGACTTTAATTAAATTATATTATTTATATAACTCTCAAGTTAATTATCCACTGACTGCACGCTTATTTTTGTATAGTCCACTGCGACACAGGGCTTGAGATATCCAATGCAGTAGATGGTATATTGAAAAAAAGAATGAAAAAAAGAGGTGTCTTAAGAGCATCCGGCTGCAACCGAGTTACCTTCACTATACTTTTTTATTAAATAAAATGTTAGAGGACAAAATATTTTTAGATATTCTCAAAATTGACGGTAATCTGAATGGATTGAAAAATAGTTTTATTTTCTTTATCCTAGGTGAAAAATGTCGGTTTTGGTATCGTTTTCATTGTTTATACCTTTTTCTATCTAACCCCTCAGCCCGCAAACAAATTGGAATTATAACGCGTGATTAGGACTTCCTTTCAAAAAGTGTTCATAATGTTTAGTAAAATATGAATTAAGTAGCTGCCACCTATCTGCTACGCTAATCATCTTTCGTTTTTAGCTACTCTAAATAAAGCAACCAATAAATAAATCTTATTCAATATTAAATAGAAAAACAATAATGAAAGGAGAATTGATTCCAAAAAGTAAGAAGCCCAGAACTATCTACGAAAAACTGGACATCAATTTGTTATAGTCTCATTTCGATAAGTTCACTTTCTTCACAGTGCTACAACTATTTATAACATATAAACTAAAAGTGCAGTTCTACGCATTCTGCTATGTATTATAATATACCAAATAATTTAGAGTTCCGTACAGTAAAAGAAAATCCTATTCCGTCCAAAATTGGTACTTTTGCTTAAGCACACCAAAATTATTGGGCATGCAAAACATCAAAACATGTATATATCGTTCGATTTTATTAAACAGATATTTTTATAGAATTTTCTATTTACTTTCCATTTAATTATAATTAATAATTTCCCCGGTACTCTACGCAGCTGTGTGTCCATGCGTTTCTTTAAGTTGGTTTTTTTGTTTTCCGTTTCTTCTGGGAACGGATGTATCGGACTCCAGATAATCATACCATTGGTTAACAAATGGCCATCGTCTGTGAATTTTTTTTAAATAATTTTGTATCTTATCCTTTCGTTTTTACAGCTTAAATTATTTTGAAGTGTTCGATTCATTTTAATTTAGTGGTAGGATATATATAGTACGCACGTATTGAATATAAATTAATCACATACCTTCGCTCACTTGAAAGAAAGGCTATGTTAATTTTGTGATTGTATTGATGATTCTGGAAATCAACACACTAAAGTACTGCTTGCGTGATATTGTGACCTTAAAAGTAATCCATAAATTTCAAGAGAAAAAAGAAGAAAGTTTTATTCATCCACCACGCAACATATGCTAATTACAAAAATAATATATACATAAATTAGGAACAACAAAACATAACTACATGAGAACAAACAACGTAATGTATGGATAAATTGGTACCTGTCTCAATATAATAGCTACACTGAATTAGTGCAGCACTGGTATTCTGACTGGACCCTCTGAAGACAGTGTCACATACATCAGTAGAAATTAATATATGTATTTTACGAACAGCATATACACATACCAATATTTATGATACATGGAAATAATATAAAGCGATGATAGCTCAGTGGTAGTGTGCACGACTTCGCGTTAAGGGACGTGGGTTCGAATCCAAGCACCTACAATGAGCTTGAGCTTTCGGTGAAGGAAAACATCGTGAGGAAACCATAGCATGGTGGTAAGGCTTTTTCTAATGACCACCTGGGTAGCTACCACCCTCAAGTTGTAAACCTGCCGCCAAATACCAATAGGTGTGTTCCGGCAGCAGCACTTGAGAGCCAGTTCCTCCACAGGTTTAGCGTGTCTACCAACTTGGGCCGTATCGTCACTTAAGATCAGGTGAGATTATGGCCATAACGCTAAACCTTAAGTATAAAAAAAAAAGACCTTTATCTAAATAAAAAAAAAAGTAAGTGTCGCAGAACACTCGGTTGAAACGAATTTCCATACATAAGATATTATTATTGGTAAACGTTTTATATTTTTATTAACAAAATTCCAATAATAGCGCACAGCTAATAGCATACGCGCTACGAATAACCGTCTACACTATAGAAATATAGGGCAATATAGAACACACTAAAGAAAGGGTCGTGACGGCAAAATGTTACATTTTAATTTGTCTAACCTTCATCCGTAAAGTGAGATTAGGCACTTCATTCCAAAAAAAGAAAAAAAAGTAACAGTAATATCCAAGCGACAAAGTACAACTAAAAACTATTCCTCACTTTACACTTTTAGAAGAAACTAAAATTAATTTTAATTTTTTTATCAACGATTTTAACATTTTATAAAATTATATTTATTAAAACACAAGAGTATAAACAAATTCATAAAGGTTTTTTGTTTTTAAATTAAAAATCCTAAATTGAACATTCGTTTAGGAAACTCTAGATGTCACCTCTAGAGAAACGTTCAAGCGTAAATTACTAAATATAAATGCAAACGTAGTTGTCCTTCTGTTCCGATACATTTTGTGCTTTGTTGCTAAGGCTACTCGACAGTAGATGGGAATTTTAACTTCAAGCTGTCATAGTAAAACTCAAGCTTGATAAATAGTTCTCGTTCTTGAACGGTTCAACCATTCAATATCACAACTTCAAACTTTTATATGGGCATGTAAATCATCGATGTAGCTCAGTAAACAACTTTCACACCACATAGTACCGAGAAATGAGGTAAGTAAATGTGAAAAATATCGTTTTTTGCTTAAGGTTCAATTTCGTTTAAACGTAAAAGTACATAACTGAAACTTCTTTAACACAGTTTCCATCTTAGTTTTAAGAAGATCGGGCATTTTGTCAATATCATGAAGCGGGAAAAGTTACAAAAAACCTTAACCTCACCATTAATCACGGTCCTTCAATCTCAATATATTAAAGTTACAAATTATATCATAAGTCAGCCATTTCGGTATATTAAAACTTTATATTCGCTTATCGATGATTATATTACATTTACGTACTTGTCGGGCTACGAGCGGGTACATGGGACTCTCCCCAAACAAACCCAACGACCACGCATTTTGCCCTATTAACAGAGACAGGACTACCTTCGCAATAATTTTAGTAATATATACTTTAATTACCTAATCTGCAGGTTAATCACTTGGCCACAGGGTATTAGCTATGTGTATATTGAAACGTCTAGCGACTAAAACAAATGTATGGAAATGTACTAAGTACGTCACCATTGCTAACGTACTTAATAAAGTGCTTTCAGCATTTTATCTCAGTAATGTTTAGATTATTTGTTACTCGCGGACCGATACCGATTTCTCAGCACAAGTATTTATGTAATTAGCTCATTAACGGTGTTTTTTTAATAGTTACTATTTATATGTACAGCAAAGTGGTAACACTGTTCCCAGTTCCTGGTCTCTGGTATGGTAAGTACAGTTCAATCTAAAAACAGTGGTGAACATTGAAAAATCGCAATTGCATCAGTGGTCGCCGCTGTCATACTTATTTATGTTGTGACCATCACGTACATCGTGATACCTCATCACAGTGATTCTTTTTAGGCCTATTTCGTTCTTAACAAATATATATTTGTTCATGCCAAAATGTCATGACCTTTGCTTAAAGGGTGGGGAGATGCGCGCCAATAATCTGCACTTGAGAGATAACGTTACAAAGAGAGAGTTTTGCAAGTTTACCTTTGACACGGATAGTGGCGTATAAAATCCAATGAACTATAGTATAATAAACCAGCGACAGCTCAGTGTTCGTTTGCATAAAAATTCAGCGCTCAGCAGAGTCGACCCCGATCAATCCATTGCAAGTAGGTGGTTGTTATTTTATTCAAATCTATATACAATCCTTGGTGTTTTACGCACCAATATAAATATGTATAGCAGCTATTATATCTCTAGGAAAGTATCTATACTGATATAATAAAGCTGAAGACTGAGAGCTGTTTCAGAAAGTGCAAGTCTGTTTTGAAATTGTGATATGTTAGAAATTTTATGAGTCCTGGGAAACCGTGAAAAAAGAAAAAGAGTGCTAAGCCAGAATGCTTCACTGGTCAACCGATCATCATAAAACTTTACGTACACGTTATTAGTGATTTACATCCCGAGGAATAGAAAAAAATAATCTTATTTCCACGCAAACGAAGTCGCGGGAACATTTAATATATAAATAAGAATGATCACCGATAACTAAGTCAAGGGAATCGTCCAGCGTACACCTATTTACCCAAAGTGGTTCGGCTCGTTCCGACCGTGCGATGTTTACTTTATTTTTATGGACCGTCCATCGATTGTGGCGATACGTGTCGAAGGAACTAAAAGATTGTTTAACCAACTTCGTCGTAACTTTACAAATTAGATGACTGATACAATTTTACTACCGTTCTATAGGTAGGATATAAGTTTGCCGGATGAAGCAATTAAGTCGATGGAAGTACGTTCGAATCTCTGTAACGAACCTGAGCTTTTCTTGAAGAAACCATAAAATGGTGGTATAATATTTTCTAATACCCGCCTGGCTAGCTACCAAACTTAGGTGAAAGTCAGCATTTAAATACAGGTGCACTTGAGATCCAGTCCCTCTACAAGGCTTAGCATGTACACCATCGTGGACCACTATATCACTTAACATCAGCTGACATTGTGGTCTAACGCTATAACGTGTAACATATTGCTAACTAGCATACAAAAGAATATCTAATACAAGTTTTAAGTCTAAAGGTCTGGTAATTGTAAAGATATTGTGGTTAGTAAGTCAGAGAGTGATATTTTGCTTATATATGTATAGATTAGGAAAATGATAGTGAGACACGTGGTAAGAAACCCGTCGCAGTCAGTTTTTTTTAGTTTCACAGTGGAATCGATTATTGTATAACCTATCAAGTTGTCGTTTTGTCATAGTCCCTATGTCCATTCTCCTGCACTGCGTAATCAGCAAACCTACCTTTTTTTTTTATTTTGTTTTTGTTGCTTTGCTATGCATAGCAGGCACAGCTCGTACATCACATAAACAATTGCTGTAGTTAAATTGAACTCTACTAAAATATTCAATCTAATTTTCATAATAATATTCCATTCATTTAAATGTAATATTATAAAATTTCAGAATTCACTCACTATGATATAGCCACTGATTGACACGCTCAATTTGTAGATATGTTGGTAGGTTCGTATGTAAATTGAACGATGGGACGAGTAGGAAATTTTATTACCCAAAGGTCAATTTTGACGTCCGATGCCTTTTCAGGGTTGAATGATGAAATTGATTGTTGCTTTTTGACTTTTCGTTTACATATATTATATGTAGAATATTTAATTCCTATGTAATAGTGTTAAGTTTCACAATAAAGCCCAAAAGCACATTACCGAATTGCCGGACATTAAGTTCGGACTATGTCAAACGGGTTTTAATATCAAAAGGCTAGTATTGGGTGGATCAATATCTGAGCGATCGTAATGTCTTGAGTTGGCACCGCTCTCTCTCTCTGTATAAAAAACTATTATAAATGCAAACATTTAACTATTTAAAAAAATATATACCTACAAAAATATATAAACAGACAGATCGAGTTTCTTGCAGGTTCTGGTCGATGACTGCTTTATTTTCCGAACCAGTGTTAGTTTTGACGTTCATAAGCGCCTTCTTAGGTATTAAATTGGATAAAAACTTGGTTTAATTTGCTTATGGAAGTCAATTAAATATAATGCAGGTTTGAAATACTGTATTTAGGAATGCACGAGAGGGTTATATAGACGAGACGTTGGAATGTATATTAAGATGTTAATTCTATTAATGTGGCGCCTAGTCTGTTCAAATTAGCTGCATTCTCTTATTAAATAGAAAAATTTACATTTTTTATGCTAGAAATATGCTGCGATGGTGTTGATAAGTGCAATGTAAATAAGAGCGTTTCTACAGTATTATTCGTTTTATTTTATATATTTGTGACGTGGCTTCTCCTTTTTTTATATTTTATAAGTTATTGCATTATGCGATAGATTTTCAACTTAAGGGTGGTAGTTAGCTAGGCGGGCATTAGATAAAACCCTACCACCATGCTATTGTTCCTTCACGATGTTCTCCTTTATCGAAAGCTCAAGCTCATTGCAGGTGGATTCGAACTCACGTCCCGCGGCGTACGTAGTCACTACCAACTGAGCTAGCATTGCTTCAAGAAGTTTTGGAGATCTAAGGATGACTGAATGATAGTCTCTCTTACAAAGATACATGCTTTTAACATTCGACTCCCTAATCAGGGTATTATTTAGACTACTAGATCTACTGATTGAGATAAACCTGCCGCCAAACACCAATAAGTGTGTTCCGGCAGCTGCACTTGAGACCCTGTACCTCCACAGGTTTAGCGTGTCTACCAACTTGGATAGTATATAAAAGGTATTTAAAAACCACCCGAGAGTTGAACATTTATCTTGTATGTAATTGCAAGCATCGGATTTTCATAAACAACATATCTAGTTCATGTATAATTCTAACTACATTCATACCTTTTATTTCCACGAACAATTCTGTCGTGCCTACGCGTTATTGACTAATTAGCATATTGATTGAAAGTACACTGGTAGTCATAACACGCTGACAGTTCATCAAAACAAGCCATTTGGTTGAGTGATGAGTTATTTCCCAATTAAGTTGATACTTGCCACTGAATAGTCGATTAATATTTTAGTTTTGATGTTCAATAAATTTATTTAGGGATCATGCGATCTAACTTTATACAATTATCTATATAGTTCAGAGAATACATACAAAACGTATAAAGCGCTACGGACACCGCTTTAATGGACGTGAGTTCAAATCCCTGTAATGAACCTGAGCTTTCGGTGAAGGAAAATATCGTGATTAATCCATAACATGGTGGTAAGGTTTTTTTAATGCCAAACTGGCTAGCTACCACACTTAAATTGCAAATCTGCCGCCAGATGCCTGCAGATGTGTTCCGGTAGTTGCATTTGAGAGTCATTCCCTGCACACTAGGCTTAGCGTGTCCACTGTGTTGGGCCACAATATAATTTTATCTCAGGAGAGATTGTAGCCATAACGCTATGCCTAACGACTCTTGCAGATTATTAACCGGTTGCTTAGAGCATAACCAACATTTTGCTAGCTGCAGTAATTGACTCGTTAATAGTTTGTACCTATAGTTGGTATATTGTGAACATTAAAAGGCATTTCTTAAAATAGAAATAAGGTAAATACAGCATTGTACCCGATGGTAAGCATAAAGTTGCCTACATAGGCAGATACAAAAAAAAATTAAGTCAAATGCAAAATAATTTCGATTAACGATAGATTAGAAGCGTCGAATAAATATCGAACTGTCAGTTCCGTGTTAATCTATAGGCCTTTCGGTAGCTGTATGTGCATTGACTGATACCGAAACGTAATAATTTAAGAGTGCCAGTGTGAGAGAATTATCACTATATGCTTGGTGATAGTAACCCAGTTGGGTACACATTACTACCTAGAACGCTTAATGATTGGATACACACCAGACGATCCCGGAATATATATTACATTCCCTAAATTTGTGAATATGATATTACTCAGACTATACAACATGTACTCTCAACTTCTACTAATTTTACTTACAGAATTTGTACTGAACTATTAAATGACCCAATCGAACACCGTTACGATTTTCTGCCGTTTGCCTTCTACAAGAAGTACAAAATGAGGACGCTCCTTTTATCCATTTCAAATATTAGTTTTTATGGCAAAGATTATTGCCAGTAGTAGATCAGCAGTACCTGAAATCGTACAGATAAGGATCCTAATTATATATTTTAAAATTTATAAATAATTCCTCACTTAGTTATTTATCGAAACAAAGAGCGTAATAGATTTCTTGACTTAACAGCAGTAGCTTCTTAACTAATCAGAGGAGAAGTATATAGTACATTATTACCAAAGGTCCCCGGAGATCTATTTAGGGTTAGAAACTCACATACTTGAACGCACCATTTAACTTCCCTTTGAGCCGACATCGTTTGAATTTGTGTACGCCTTTTTATGGTAAAATGAAGTCCTTTTAGTGGTGGGTTAATAAAAAAAAAAGATGAATATTACTGTTAAAATGTGATAACTTTTAAGGAATTAAAGAAGCCCTACAGATATTTCTTTTAAATATTAATATGTTAATCATAAATCGACAAAAAGTGACTTAATAAATTGAATATGTGCGTGTATGGAATTTATTACAACAACACCACCAGAACGATACACTGACTTCGCTAACGCGATTCTAATGTGAAAACTTTTATAATGAGCAATAATTTTAATATCATTTTAAAGGCTTTTGAACTTTGCTATGCATTAACTAGATATAAAGTCGTTTATATTTACGGTCCCAAACAAGCCATAAAGTTCCACTTACGTAGGACAACAAAACATTATTGCGTTTCGTGTGATTAAATCGGAACATAGCTTCGTTCGGATAGTTCTTTCCGTCACTTATATTAGTGACGACTAAAAGAGATTGTGTGCACAAAATATATGATCATCTATGGATATTTCGATCCTGTAATATGCTTAAGTTCACAGTAGATGATATATCATTTGCTGTCATTTATCAATTGCATAGTCATTGGATTTTGAAGATACACTTTAGAATTAGTTTATTTGCTATGTTTAACACTTACCTGCTTCTTGGAATTGTAACCAGTCTGAAACGTACACAGTATAAAACATGAAGAGAAAACTGCATGATTTTGTAACGATATTACGTGCACAGAAAGGTAGAATACTTCGCAGAGGTGATTAAATCTTGTAACTAATTATCAGTATTCAATTAAAAAAAAAGTGTTACGTACACGTATACTAACAATTATTAAACACATAATAGTTTTATATCAATCACAGTCATATTCAGCTCCTAAAACAGATGTTGATGAAGTATTATATAACGGAGAATATCACTATTTTCGAGTTATACTAACTTTACATCAAATACAGTATCGTATTTTAGCCATCCTTCTATAAAAATATATTTTTAATTGCTTATTAGTTTGAGATCTATGAATTTTTTTTATCATTTTACCGCAGAGACTGCCCTTAGATATAGATTTTTTTAGCAGATATCTCTCAGCTATCACGTCATAAAAATAGATCGACACGCGGCATGTTTCCATCAGGATGCAACTCTCTAGAGCTTTAACGAATGTGTGAGATAGAAAGATAAATATTAACACTACATTTTTTTTCTTATATATGTATAATCTTATATTTACACCAGCTGACCCGACAGATGTTTTTCTGTCTTATAAATTGTTTCTAGTGAATTCCTTTGGTTGTATTAAAAAATGGGAGGATCAGGGTAGGAGGGTGAAAATTTAGGGTCCTGTGTATTTTTTAATGAACGTCATAATAAAATAACAATATGTTTGGGCTAGACCACCCTTATCACTTAGGGTATGAAAAATAAATTACCACCCATTCTCAGACCAACCGAATATACATATACTATTTCATAAAAAATGATCAAGCCTTATAAGAGGATTATGACGAATAACATTGTAACAAGGAAATGTTATATAGTTATAAGTTTACATATCTATTACCTGAGTGGAATATTCCGCTAAATAATAATTAGAGCTGCAAAAGTATACATCCAGTTCGCTTGATATTTTGCATGCAACGTAAACTTAGAACGGTTCTGTGATCACGAGTCGTTGATGGGAAAAACGAGAACAAAGTTGTCAAAACCATCTAGTAATAATATAAAAGCGAATATTAAATTGTTTGTTTCTTTATAACTTCGAAACGGTGTAAACAACTTAAATACAGTTTGACAAATATGTATATTATGGTATGGAAATGAGCATGAGATACTTTTATAACGATGAAAAAAATAAAATGGCTAGTAAATCAGGACAGTAACAAATTGTATATAACATATATAATAAACTGTACAAAGTAGTGTGTGATATTAACCGAAATATTTTTACTAAAAATGAACTAAGCAATGATTTCTTTTGTTTACGCGAATATTATATAACTTTAGGATGGTAACTAGCCAGAAAAGATTTGAACTTACTTCATCATGATGAATTCTTTAAATAAAAGCAAATGCTCATTGTAGGATTCGAACCCTATATCAATCGATGTGATGATAGAACACGTTACCACTGAAGCAACTTTGCTTATCTATCGTGTTTCTGTTATTTTGATTTACATATTCATCAGCAGCCTATTTCTAAAAATGCTTATTCATAAATAGAAAGACCTTTTTATAAAGAAATTTATATGTGACTTTAACACAATCGACACGCCATCATTAATATTACCCCGTTTGATAACACATACAAGCTATACTTTCAAAATACCTTTGAGTTTTTAGTCGCATAAAGAATCGTACTTATAAATATATATATATATATATATATTTAACATAAGTAATTAATTATATCTGAAAGTTCGTACTTTCAAGTTACTCTAAGTTATTTTCAGTAACTAGTTTATGCAAAAATATTTTTTTCATCATAAATCTAATAAATCTCGTCATGACTGTACTTTTTAGTTGACTTCGAAGTACAAATAAACTTATAACGAAAATGTAATACATTTAAAATCGCTACCAGATCGTAGCTTGCAGTAATATTCTTACCTTAGAACCTTCCTCCATAAACAGGTTATGGAAAAATAATTATTAAAATCACACTGGTAATATTAGAAAATAGCGAGTATTAATATACAAAGTCTCTGGTGTCATAATATTAGGGTACGTGGAACGCAGTTTAAGCGAAAAGTCGATGAAAAATAACACTTTCGAACGATAATAAGCCATTAACCGGTACAGCCTTAAGCCAGATGAGAGAAAAGGACGTGAGACAGTTATAATACAGAATCCATGAGAACGGACGGCAACAATTAAATCGTAAATAACAACATTCGCAAGAAGAATTCTCTGCATAATAATAACCAGGTTTGACAACGCGAACTAGAATATTACGCCGTTTTAATAAAGAAAACTGATGATTTGAAAATCTTAAATGCAGCATTAGAATTTATTCTTGGCTCAGACAAACATAAAGTGAGTCGATACGCACGGCGCCTCAGCCGACAGGTGTACCGTCCGGATGCTGGACCGGTTGCGCTCCAAGCCGTTGGACAACCACAAATAAACGTAAGACGTAGGTTAATTCTGTACATCTTTGATAAATGCGAAATAGTTTATCAACTGCTTGCTTATGCATGACTTTATGCATTTCGTTTATAATTTGATGATTATCAGTTCATGTTATAGAATGAATTCCTTACAACAATCTGTCTCTTTAAACGTGTTAAACTCAAAACTACCAATCAGATGTTTATACGGTTATCTCTAATAGGTAAAGTCGTTTAAATGGTAGTTTAAGGTATATAATTAAATATAGTCTGGTGTAATTTCACTCAAATGTAACAATGAGTGTTAAAGAAACTGAAAAAAAACATATTGACATCCTTCATTGAATTGTTTAAGTACAGGTATATGAAAATAAGTTACTATATATAAGTATATATGATATAAGTTACTAACTAACAGAAATAAATAAAAAATAATTAAATACAATAGTTGTTTGTTTTAATACTAAAACATTCACAAGTGAAAAAAAAATATTTTGTTTTCTTAAAATAATTTAAATAATAAAAGTAGCAGAAAATAGGACTGCAAATTTGCAGTTAGTTAATGGTTTAAGTGATTAAGTAATATTGGGTAAGTGGCTAAGTGATTAGTAATATTACAGGGATATATAGCTTACTACTAACCATCCGCGATTTGTTTTTTGCGCTTTCACGCCTAAACAGCTTGGTAATTTTGGTATAGAGATGGGACCCCAGAAACGGTGATAGGCTACTTTTTTTGCAAAAATCTTATAGAAGGTAGAGTAAATTTATATGAAACTTTTTATTGCGTCACAGAATTTGCTTTAAACTTTTGAGAATAACTGCATATTATTTCCAATTTTGAGCGAGTTCATATTTTCCTGGTTTGAGGAATATACTGAAATAAATAATTTAATGTTACAGAAAAATGTTTATATATCAATCGACAATCAGAAATGTTTGACTAAGCCAATATTAACGCAAGTGGAGCCGCGGGTAAAAGGTAGTAAAACTATATATATAACTGTACTTTAATTTTAGAACTTTACTTTTTATTGTTTAAAATCAGGTGTATAAATGAATCTACCTTTAAGCGATATGGAGTATTACATATTCTCGTAATATGATATTATATCATTTCATTTATTTTATAAATATTACACTGACAATATAGAGACACTAAAGGAAACTGCTAACAAATAATAAGTCATCACGGTTAAAAATAGTTAATATTAAAAAAAAAACAAACGTTACCACTGATGGTCTACTACGGAAAACACAGTCAGTAGTTTCAATACAGAAAGAACTTATCAAAGAAATGAAGATCTAAGCAATTTCTATACGAACGCACACTCATTACAAAAGGATTAAAATTATGCAGCTGCCACAAGTCATTGAGACGTTTTCACGCTTGTACTATATTAAAATGATACCCATAATTGGATGAAAGAAATGAAACATATAATAAAGAATATTTAGTAAAATTACCCGAAACCAATTTAATTAAATTTTTTTTAAGTAAGGCATCTGTAGTAAATTATTCTGTGGCGAACAACTTCAAGAAGACCGGCATACTGACATATCGGTTTTCTTATTAAATTATTATTATCGGAATATACATTAAAAATGTAATATAAAATTAGAACTTTTAAAGTTCACATTAAACGTATCACGGGATATCTATAAATTGTGTAAGTATTATAAACATAATATTGGTCGGTTAAGTCTACAGCCATTTCAGTCTTTTAACTCAGAGACATTAATTTTCTGTTGACGTTATAAATATCAATATTATTTAAAAAGTTGTAAGTGTTTGTAAATCAAGTTTAAAAGTATCCCTTTAAGTCGGTACAGTCGTATAGAGAAATTACTTAACTAATGACTTATTCTAACATTGGTACCGAGAACTATTTAATTACCGCAAAGTTTCTTTGTTTTTTTTTGTTGTTTTTTATTTTATTCATGACTGTACCATATTAAATACGAATATAAGTTTGTATAGTTATCTTTACTCAATAGGCCATCATAAAGTTTTAAATATACCTTGCCAAAGATATAGAAAAGGCATAGGATAGGTGTATTACGTACACAAAAAAATACTACTCTCTCTCGAGAGTGAGGGGACCTTACTTTTTAATCGATAAAATCTGCAAAAACGCGAGCGAAGTAGTGCATTTATTATTATTATTATTTATTAAAATATATCTTGAGATTCATTCATATTAATAGCTCGATTCAATAGTTATGTATTTTTACATCGAAACTGTATCTAATGTCGGTGTTGATATATGACAACTTAGCATAACCTTCTCTGTGATCATAAGTGAAGAAGAATGTAGTGATTTTTATGTTTTACTCATGAATATCTTTATTTTATTCATTCATATTGGTTATACTTATTTAATATTATATAGAGGAAAGATTTGTTAATATTGTATATTTATAACAAATAAATTAAAAACTACTGGTCCGATTTCAAAGAATTTTGAAACATTAGAATTCTACAGTATCCCTGTGTAACGCTGAGTAACATTTATTAATAGAAAAAAATCAGGGATCCCTACTCGAAAATAATCGTATGTTAGTTTGAACGCGCTAATCTAAGGAAATACCATTCTGATTTCAAAAAATATTTTTGTATTTTATAGAACAGTCATTACCAAAGGCTTTAAGTTATTAAAAATTACGTTCCCAAAATATGGACAAAAGCAGTATTGAAAGTATTTACCACAATGGGTAAAAATGATTAGATAATTTTTAATTCCTTGCGACCGAAGTGGAAGGCACAGCTAGTCTAATATAAAGAGCATTTTGTACAACATGCTTTGTATGAAAAGGGATTAACTTTGTATGAAAAGTTTTATATCGTCATTCGATCTACTTTAAAATTCTCAAATAATTGTTTAGAATTAATGTGTAATGGCAGTATGAATATTTTATTTTTTCAAATTACACTTAAAAAATGGTGGAATGGGGTTGTAAATATTATGTAGACAAAATCGTATTCAGAAACTAAAATTTGGTAGGTGGTAGAGACAGCTAATAATCAGTAAAAATTAGAAAGTTTTTTTTTATTCAGATATAGCTGTACTGACCAATATCCTCAAATATACAAATTAATAGCGTTCGATAAAAAAATCTATAGCGATGGCCAGCCAGAATTGATAGACAAAATCAATGTTAGCGCGAGTGGAGCTGCGAATAAAGCCACTGTTAGAATATTTCCCATGAATTTTATAAATAAAAGCTCGCGTTAGACATTCTCGATGTCAAAAGACAGTTATACAGTTTTATTGTAAACATAAGTTTATACGGCGGCCGTTTCCGTGTCGTAAATACAAAGCAAATAAAACCAAAAGACGCGTTTACCATTCAATGCTTTTAAATATATCATATTTCTTCAAAGGCCCTATACAATATCAAAACCACGTTATGATACGTACACGCTCGGCGTACATGCTGGCATATAAAAAAAAGTTATTTGTTTTCTTTCTCATACAGCCGTTCATTTGCAATGTTCGCAGAATATAAAAAAAAAGAATATCTTAAATGCGTGTGTGTGTTTTTTCTTTCTCGTAGACACAAGCGGACCAGTTTCGGCTGAGTATATTACGCGTGGCGTAAGATCGCGTGGAAAGCCCTTATTGCTTTTACCTTTCATTCAATATTGACACTTATAACAACAGTAGTAACGTGCAATATCGGTGTTTGATTGTCGGAATTGTTCGCATGGCTGTCAAGTTGACGTGCCGAAGAGAATAGGTACATCCACCTTTGATTCTGTACTTAAATTTGTGTCGTATTTGTAACGTCTGGAAGTTGATTTTCGGCTGAAGTTTACGTATGGTAGCTTATTACTCACGATTGACGTGGAAACCCGTCATTGCTACTAGTAAGAGTTGTGGTGCGTTTAAATTCACGGCTATATGTCCCTTTGTATAGTGATTTTGATATAGTGGTAGTGCATAATGATTTCTTAGGTTTACGCGAATATTATTCATTGAAATAAAACGAATGAACTTAAATGAACAAATGAACAATAACATGAACTTTTCTGGACAACCTACACCTCAGTCCGCCCAGTGACCACGAAGGCTGAAAAGCTTTCGAAACGTCGGGATCAAAATCAATAAATAACCGCGATAAAATCCGTTTAAATTAGTTTTATTTTAATAGTGGTAGTATATTAAAAAAAATTTAGTACTTTTTTATAATTACGAAATTATGATGGCTCAGTGGCCGCGTCAATGCACGTGAGTTCGAATCCCTGCAATGAGCTTGAACTTTCGGTAAAGAAAAGATTGTGATTAAACTATAGCTTGATTAGCTACCAACCTCAAGTTGAAAATTTGTCGCCAGATACCTATAGGTGTGTTTCGGCAGTTGCACTTGTGAGCCAGTCCCTCCACTAGGCTTAGCGAGTTTACCATCTTGGGCCTCAATGAAACTTAACAAATGAAAATTAAATGTGAAATTGTGGTCATAACGCTAAACCAACAAACTATAAAAAATACTGTCCTAAAATGTACATGAGGTTGTATTATCAACATTTTAATACAATCCTGTGAATGAATTAAATCCGTATAAAATCATATGTAAAAGAGTTAAGCCTGTACTCACACGATTTCAACAAGCCTTTTATCATGATGACATATAAAAGGTTAAAGCCAAATAAAGCCTTCAGCATCGGAGATCAGCTGTATCTACAGTATCCGCATATAGACAGGTTGTTCGCGTATCAATACTTGTAATTTAACTATTGAATTTAGGTGATATAATTTTCGGAGTTTACTCCTAAAGAAACGATTTTCATATTTCTCCCGTATGAAACTTTATGAGGAATAAAATCGAGCGTTAACCAAAAGGAAGGCGTTACGTTCCTTTGCGCAACTTACCACGACCATTCACTTCGAGATTGTGTATGTGTATATAATAAGTATACACAAAGTATACTTAGTTTATGTGGGATGATATGAATTAATATTTATATGTACTTTGATTATTTTTTAAGATGCTTTAATTTACCCTCTTTTTACATAAACCCAAAGTTCGGTGAAGCTGTCAAAGCCTTTGCGACTAACAGCTTACGTCAGTTCGAAAAAGAAAAATCTACACAATAGTATTTCTTAAGGAGTAAACTTCAGTCGTGCGTTGTAGCTGACTCACATACTTTTTTAAATATAAAATTACCTAAAAACTTTAATATTCGCTCGGTAGTGAAAATTCGACTGTATTAATTATTGAATATTTGAGCAAGTTCCGTAAAGGTGAGAAAAAGACCAGCTGTTCACAAATTGTTTCTGTTATTAACACTAAAACTCTTTTATAGGTACTCAACAAACATAAAAAATCGGTTGTGAAATAGAAAATTAATTGAAACAAAAGGATAAAACAAAAAACTATTTTTCTATCTTATTGTACAATCTTACTTAATTTAGCATTTTTAGTTTTACAAATTAATCCAACTAACTAAAATGAATTGTACTGTGCTATGTGTCATGTTGTGTATTTATTATTGTATTGGCGTGTTATATACACATTTAGTGCCAGTTTTTATATACTGATAAAATTATATCCAAAATTTTAAAAAAAGTTATCACTGTATTAAAATTATTGAACTACTATAGGCTGATAGAAAGAGTGGCTTAATTTAAAAGTACAATTATTATGAATATAAAATAAGATCTACTTTATAAAACTAAGTGGAATTCTGTTCTATCTTTGCCCTGTAAGTCAGTCCAGAATTTCTTTGACCATAGTTGCACCTACCTAAATATTTAGTCTTAGATCTAGGTAGAAGGTAGGTCTACTAGAAGAATTGTGAACGCTGTCCCAGGCCTCTGGCAACACGGGAGTTTGAAATGTCGTCGCGATGTGTTTTATGAGTAGAGTTGGGTGATTAGTACCCGATGAGTTACCATATGCCCCTCATACCTTTAACCTGTGCCCGGGTAATGCGTTTACACGTTGCGATGAGGAAGTCCATAAAAACTGGAATTTTAAACACCACGTTAATAAAAAAGGTAGAAGGTAGGTCTTAGTCTTAAACCTGTGAAAATCTTTACTTTAAAATTGAGGATCCAATACTAATGAAATAAAAAAAATCGTGGGATTATTTAAATCGGATTCTATATGACAGAGTTTGGAGGTAATAAACAAAAAAAAAACAATCAAAATTAGAACTTTCCTAGAATAATATTCTAAACAGCACGTTACTAAAAATAAGCACGATGTAGTATGTCTAAATTGATTACTGAATTAGCTTTAAAATAATAAATATCTTATCTCGTTTATATTATTTACAATAAGTTCGAAATATATTTCAAAATATATTCTGTTTGATTCTAATTAAATACTTATCAAATGTAACCAACCAAGTATTTATAAACATAAAATCAAATGATTTGCGAAATAACGGTATATAAAGACTTTGATGACGTAAATACATAAATAGAAGTAACCTATTGTATTGACGGAACCTTCAATTAGCAACTACCCACACAAAAGTGACGCCGACGACACCGTCTCAAAAGCGTCAAATTAAAATAAACATCACAGCGCAAACATGGGTTACGACGCAAAACTCGTTCCACGAATCAGTTAAAATAAAAGATACTGTGTTAAGTTTTTTTACACTTGAGCTTTAGTTCGTTCTTTTTATATTTATTACTTCCAGGCACATACTACATTTATTTTTACATTACTACATTTACATTTATATGAGTAAAAATGCATAGATACGACGTATGCGTTTGGAAAGTGCAACTGTATCAATTGGCACAGTCAAACCTCAGTATCGCGTCGGCGCTCAAAGAAATATGTTGTGTACCGATATATATATCAAGTCCTTTTTATCAACAAAAGAAAATTCCCTCGTGCGTAAAGCGATATTGTACAGACTGTATTAACGAACCTTTTAAAAGTCAATTGGATCACATTTGATTCGTATAAATTACTATTTTCATTCATAATTTGAGATTATTTTGAACTAAAGCATAACTTTCCGTAAACATTCCAAAAAAAAACTAATCGTTTATATTTTAGAAGATTAAGAGCAACGTATATATGTCTCTTTTTGGCGACTGGCATATTTAACATACTGTCCTACTCGCTCGTTCATTACAATATAACGTGCGCATTACGTGCCACTTATTTTGACCAAATATTATCTCTATACTTACTACTATTATCTCTATACATAATATACTAAGGGTCTCTATACATATTGCCGACAAACTTCATATGGATAACTGGTCTCACAGTATCTGCTGTAGTTGTGTCTAAATTTCTAGAGTTTATCAACATATGCAGGTATTGTCATAGGCATAGGCATAGCGCTTAAATGCAACAGCCGGAACACACACATGGGCGGAAATTTCAAACTTGATGTGGTAGTTAGTCACACGGGCATTAGAAAAATCTCTACCCCCAGACTTTGGTTTCATCACAATGCTTCCTTCACCCTATCTCAGCGTCATTGCAGGGATTCGCACTCACGTCCAATGACGTGAGTTCGTACACTACCGACTAAGCTATCATCGCTTCAGAATTAATTAATATAAAAAAATAAACGATAAACCTTCAAACACCTGAGAAATCAAACACGCATTACAAATTACGCGTGGGATAACAACGCGCGTAAAGTGCACCGACGAACAAACAGCATTAAAAGAGCGGAGAACATTAAAAAAATGTCGGACGTCTGTCGAAATGCAAACAAAAGTGATTACTGCATACCACGCCGTTTTAAGTGTAGATAATCAATTTTTGTAAAATGAACATGCGATATGTAATAATTGACCAACAGAATTTCATTTCCAGTTTATGAATCATCGAGAGACGTTATTTGCATTTAATATTATGCAAATCACATTAAAATGGATATAAAATCAAGCCGTAATATTATTAATCGCAAATGGTGAATTTATTTTTTATGTAAATTTGTTCTATATTAGTCGAAATAGCTTAATTTTGCATTGTATATTATTTTTATATTAGCATTATTAAAAATAACAATATTTATCATTTTTGTTATTGACCTGTGGTATCTTATACTAATTAACTGTTGTGAGTAACATACATATCTAATTGTTTTATCGGAAATTATATTCTATACAAATTATGTATAAGTTTGGATTTTATTTGCTATTTCATAAAATTCAATGAGGTTGCTAAAATCTTTTTGTTACTGCTTAACCTAATAAGATTTTTTATACTTTATAAACTTAACGTTATGTCCACAATCACATTTGATGTTAAGTGACGATATAGGCCAAGATGTATGACACGTTAGGCCTGCTGAAGGAATTGGATCTCAAGCGCAACTACTAGAACACACCTTTAAGTTTTTAGCGGCAGATTTTTAACTTAATTGCAGTTGTTAGACATAGACAGGTGAGGTAAGTTATCCTTCGCCGAAAGCTCAAACTCATTGCAGGGATTCGAAGATTCGTTCATTGACGCAGCGTCCATAAACAGTACCAATGGGATACTATTACTTTAAAAAAATCTATCTACCTTCATAAACTACTATTATTAATTGTATCTAAATAATGCTCGCAATATCGTACCAAATTTCCTCGTCGTAATCGTGAAATTCGTTCGTACTGGATCTCTACCTTGTGCCAATTATGTGCATACGGAATTTGAAATAGATAACATTGTTCTATTTTGGCGATACGGTGTTAAAAGTGTGACTGGTATATGGCTTATAAATATTCTTGATCAGAAAATTCATTTCGTCGTATAGATGCGTGTTTAAATTTATTCGTATCTGTCACTGTAGGAGATAAAAACTGCCGTAAAATACTACAAACCGTAAGGAATTAAGAAATGTGTTTTTTTTTATTATACTCTAAGAATCACAATGACAGTTTTTGCGTAGGTTGGTTAATAGATTTAATAAATGGTCTACAATTATTCATATTTTGATGTTTATATAAACTTCGGGAACCTGGTAGGTAAACGTTATTTTAACACAAAGGCTTTATAAGTTACTAGCCTTTCCGTGTGGCTTTGCTCGAGTTGATGTTGATTTTGCCGAACATATCGAATAACGTAATAAAAAGTTTCATACAAAGTTTATCCCTCTATTTAGCCCACATTCAATGATGTTTTAGCGTGAAAAAGTAGCCTATCACAGTGTCCAAGGTCCCATCTATCTCTATACCATCATACTAAATTCATCACAATCGATTCAGTTGTTTAGCCCTGAAAGCGTGATAAACTCACTTTTGTATTTATAATATAAGTATTGATTGATGATTTGTATATATAAAAGGTTCGAAGATCATAAAGGCGCTGTAAACATTCTTGGGAAGTCTACAACACCTACCAAACTTAAATTCAGTTACGAACCATGCCATGTTCAAAAACCATTTGGGAGAACAATTACGAACACGTATTATTATGCACTTGAATTTTTTATATCTACTAACCGTGCCTGTAAAAATTATTTAATAGTTTTTGCCCCTTCTTGTAACTTTTTTCAGTATAACTTAGTTGCTATTTGTGGTAGTGTGATTCTAAATGGTCTAAAGCCTTCCATAATGATAGTTCTATCAAAATAAAGTAAGATTTTTGAAAATACGACTGGTAGTTTCTAAGATAATTGCAGAGCAATAATTGAGGCTTTGGGTATTTAACATCACGATGCCACCAACCAAAGCAAAGCTCTATTGAAAATTAACATTTTCATATCAATCGAACGAAGTCGCAGGTACAGCCAGTAATATTGACATAGATATTCAAAAAATGTAAATGAGCAAAGGCAAAACAATTTCATACTTTTTGATCTTCTATCACCAGATTTTTTTTAGTTTAGTTATACTTGGTGAGCGTTTGAATTGAAATATTTTAGCAACAGTTTTTTTCCACTTTAATAAGCAATTTCTCAATTTTTCATTAGTCGTTATGGATCAATATTTTATCACGTGGCAGGCTTTAGTAAAGATGAAAATTCAATATAGTTATTTAATCTTACACTAAACTTAAGTGAAGTTAGTTTTTAAGGATTTCAAATTGAATTAGAATTTATTATAAATAGCAAAATTACATAAAATATTATAAGATCACCCGATTTCATAACTAATACTCGACGTATACTAGTCAAGATACATATATTTCATTTTATACGTTCACGGAGTTAAAACATATCCGATACAATAACTCATTCAAAAGGGGCAATAAATGTCTTAGATCTTAAAACTATATGCCGCTATTTCGCTTACGATCGATTTTAGAAAGTGGGTAGATAAGTTTTTATTATAAAAACGTTAATTCCCTTAACTCGTGTAGGTAGGAATAACATTAATTTTTGTATAACACAAAACATAAGAGAAATATTTAATGTATCCGATGTTGGTTGGTAGGTGGCAGGAATTGAGTGAGAATGGATCACGGTTATTGAGCAAGGTGACAGACTTCTATACAGGACTGGCCGTGACTACCATATATGTATAAAGTAATAAATTCGAAGCATTAGCTTCTATTAAGGTTGTTGTATTTCAGGCTCCACCATGGTAAATTTAGCTATCGAGGAGATCTTTGGTCAGCATGACGGCGTCCAATGTGTTACGGATTTATCCGAGACCATCATCAATTTTTTATTGTACTTCGCTTATTATCAGGCGTTGTTCAGTGATTTCCGTCCTACTATTCTTTTACTATTACTAATTCTATAAATAATCTAGGAAGACACAATGTTCAAATTCTGGCAACGAGCTTCACCTTTCATCGAATAAAAACATCACGAGGAAGCATAGCATGATGTTAGAGTTTCTTCTAATGTCCACCTGGCTAATTACCATCCTTAAGTTGACATTCTGTCACTAAAAAACTATAGATTTACATCGCGGAATCTGTAATGCTTTTTTTAGGTTAGGGTACGTTTGAATTGTGATCAGGAATAGCGCAGACAGATTCTACACATTTAAAGTAGGAAAATTAGTTCATTAGCACGTTAGTTTAATGATATGCTCATTAACGGGGTTAAACATTAGCAGTAACATAGTATGTTTGTAGAAATAATATAACATTTTTGCATATTTTCGTTCTATTATAGGTTTCTGATTCATGTAATATAGGATTAACATGTTGCAAAACTTAGCAGATATTTCAAATATATACCTACATAAAACAAAGTACATAAGACAGAGTTAGAAGTCTATTACTATGATTTTCTAAGTTTCGGAATGGTAACAGGATTAACCTTAATTTATATGGTAATAGAATATTTAACCAAAAGCATACAAATAACACCGTATTTATTTTTATAGTATTAAAACTAGTAAATGGATAAGTGTTAAAAATAAATTGAACTACTCACCAGAATAGAATAATACATTACAATTAAAAAATCTGTTTAATAAAGATTATAAATTATAATAAAGCTTGAATGCTCTCCTCCGATCCTACTCAGACTTGGAAACGGATTACTTGCTTAAATGTATCGATATTCCCAATTTCACGGTAAATCAACTCCTTAGAAACTTTACGAGCCTTGCCCTGAATAAAGATTTATTTAAAAGATAAATTTTCTCCTGTAGATTGCGGAGATAAATTCTGTAACAACAAAATTGTGGACAGACAATGGTTTAGGCTCGGAGCTCAGAATCTACGATAACACCTTTTTTATATAATCTACACATATAATAAAACTACAGCTTAATCAGAGTGTACTGTGGTATTAATATAAAGTCAAAAAAATATCTGATTTTAAATTAGATGGCTCTTTAGATATAGCAAAAGGATAACCGTTTAGGTATACTTCCTGAACTGACGAATCCAGTTACAGAATATATTAGGATTACTTTATAAAAATAAATATCAAACAAAAGTCGTCATAAATCTATAAGTTAACCAAGTAATAATTGTGTAGTGAACTAACGAATATATTTATCTTATTTTTTTAATAAGTAAGGCTTAGCATTATGGCCATAATCTCACCTGATCTTAAGTGACAATACAGCCCAAGTTGGTAGACACGCTAAACCTTTGGAGGAACTGGCTCTCAAGTGCAACTGCCGGAATACACCTATTGGTATTTGCGGTCTGCAGACAGTAAGCTAGCCAGGCAGGCATCATAAAAAGCCCTACCACCATGATATGGTTTCCTCACGATGTTTTCCTTCACCGAAAGCTCAAGTCCATTGTAGGTGGTTGGATTCGAACTCACGTCCCTTGACGCAAAGTCACTTCCACTGAGCTATCATCTCTTCAAAGCGAATATTATAAAAACGGAAAAATTTGGTTGTGTGTTATAAACCTACTATTAATGAATTTAGGGTACGTTTTTCTCAGATGTATATATGAGAATTTTTAATAAATTAAAAGTGTATTTTCTGACATTTGATATTATATGCTTTGACGCGTAAAATACCAAGAAGATACCTTTATAAGTTTTTTTTAATAAAAATATTTCGTTGAACTCGACCGAAGCCTTCTTTTCCGGGTCTAATTATTAATCTAAACGATTGGAGATGCACATAAAAACACGGAAAACTTTAACAAAGTTATTACACCCGTCATTCATTTACGAAAAAATTATATATATTTATAAAGATATGACATCATGAAAATTTGTAAAGTATCTTTCTTAGGAATAAAAAAAAACTGAGATGATAAAAACTTCAACATTGTCAACTCTTCGGTCGCTACACGAAGATGTATTACGTCATTAGAAGTACCCCTAAAAGTGGTCTACTTACGATAGATTAAAAGAGTACGATAATGGGTGGTTAAGAATAAAATATTAGGCAAACAACAGACCAGAATTTGTCAACTTTGACGACAATTACGTCTATATAAAAATAAGTAAAGACAACATAGTTCAGGGACATTTTCTCCACAGTTTATTCACCCGTTTATTGTTTATTATTTATTGTAAAATTAATAAAAAAAGCAACAGATATTTTTTGTATTTTTACTTTAACCAAAATATCCTGTTTTTTTTTTTTTTAATGATTGTAGTTGAATATCGTATACTTGATAGTAACTAGTAAGTAAACTAGCCAAGGAAAATTAATTGGTATACCTACTTTATAATCGATGATAAAGTTTTTTAACATCAAAAAACTGTAAGAACTCCGGTCCGAGCTTCTTCAGAATAGAGTTGGGCTTAAAAATATTTTTCGCGTGGGAGTAAGACATAATAAATATCGCATCACTACTATCACATGGGATGAATTTGTTTCACAATAAATCAATGTCTATACTCACGGATTATATTTTAGATTATATGCTTTAGTATACTATTATATAAGCTCTACACTCGAAGATAGATTTTTGAAATAGAATTGATATGATCAGTATTCAACTGATTTATCTTCCGTGAAAAAAAATAAACAATGTTAGCAGATTTGAATGTATACATTAAATAAATTATATATTCATACGAAATACTACTAACTGACTCACTGATACTTTACGTTATTTCTAACACTTTACGTCAGTTTGTCTTTGACTCATTTCGCTTGATAGAGAAGCTAAATTTAATTAGTGAAGTGGATGTATACAACATGTTTATAGCGATAACAACTCAGTTGTAAGGTGTATGGACATCGTGTCATGGGACGTGACTTCGAATTCAACCACCTAAAATGAGGTATTAGCTTTCGGTGAAGGAAAACATCGCGAGGAAACCATAGCACAGTGGTAGGGCTTTTTTTACTAACGCCTGGCAAGCTACCACACTCAAGTTGAAAATCAGCTACCAAATACCAATTGGTGTATTCCGGCAGTTGCCCTTGAGAACCAGTCCCTCAACAGGTTTAGCGTGTCTACCAACTTGAGCCGTATCGTCACTTAAGATCAGGTGAAATTATAGACATAACGTTAAAACCTTAACTGTAAAAAAATAATTGTATCTTTAAAACCAAACAATATTTTTCGTTGCTTCTTCTAATAACTGAAGTAACTGGTAACAGCTAGTTAGTCCATAAAATAGATTTTTATTGAATGTTAAACATGCGAACTGTAACATTTTCATATTTTTTTCTGAAGTAAGTAGTTATGTTTTTTTTTATGATTTAAATTAAAATGTCTATCTACACTATCAATCAAGTCGCAATCTCGAATCCAGCGTAAATAACTAAATGAAAATCTCGCTGTCGGACAACGGTCAAGTTCGACTATCATTGATACATAAATTATCATAATCGCCATGTTACCGTAATTTATTATTTATAATTTGAATAACAAAATACTTTTTTTTCTTTATCATATGATATAAATGTCTAAGCGAATAGTTACTTCAAAATAATACAATTCAATTCTTTATTTATATGTGAAGCTCACAGAATAGAATTTCAAGTTTTTTTTTTTCTCAAAGCTATTAAACTGTAAAATTACTAGGTATGACTGTTGGTCTATTTCCATATACTACGAAGTTAATAAAAAGCTTTATTGTTTTAAAAATATTGGTAAGCTAGATTTTACCTGTGACTTCACTCACGTTAATATTGATTTTGTTAAACAAACAGACTTTCGCAGTGAAAAGTTTAATGAAAAGTTGCAATTGAGCGCCAGTCCCTCCACTGGGCTCTCCCTCCACTAGCATGTCCACCATTTTGGGCCACATCGTAATTTAACATCAGGTGAGATTGTGGCAGTGATGCTAAACCTTAACTATATAAAAAAATTAACAAATTTACTATTTCAATTATCCGAAATATTTCTATAAGGGCTCATTTTCATAGGTTGTTACAGACCGCATTCCATAGCGCCCGCATGCGATAACCGTTTTCATTAGTCGATAGAGCCCGCTTGTGGTTTGATAGATATTCTTCACCGCGCAATTCTTTTGAAAGAGTCGGACTAATGAGAAATGATAGACGAGTAATAGAGTAAACCGAATAGCCGCACAGTAACCGATGAAATGCCCGCGTGTCATATATAGTTAAATTACTTTCATTAGTCGATAGCCTTTATTCGGGAACTCCCCGCATACGGTATTATTACTGAGTAAACGTCCAGTGAGAATAAGCCCTAATATTGCCGATTCCTACGTGAGTTTGGTTTCGGGGTCACATTTTATTCCATTATTACTTGTTACGTAAGGTACATCGTTCGTTATTGTGAAAGGTTGAAACGTGAGAGAAATCTTTCTCGGGCATTTTATTTCAGAAAAACCATTATTTATTAATAACAAATATTTCAGGTTCTATTGGTTTGTTATGACTGGAATCTTACCTTTCTTATATAAATCGGGATAGATCGTTTTTCTTATGTAACCGTAATCTATATTAATTCCTACTAATATTATAAATGCGAAAGTGAGGTGTTTTGTTTGTTACGCTTCCACGCCTATATCGTTGATCCGATAATAACAAATTTTGGTATAGAGGTAGATGGTATCTTGGAAACGGTGATAGGTTACTTTCTCTCGCTAAAACCTTATTGAAAATGAAGTAAACAGAGAGATAAACATTCTAAGAAACTTTCTTTAAGTCCTCCGATTTGTTTAACAAAATCAATATTAACAGGAGTGAAGCCGCGAATAAAAGCTAGTGAATGTTATAAAGTTGAAAAGGTTTTTTGTTTATTTGTCTATTTGTACGAGCTAATCACAGTAACTACCTGTCAAATTTCAAAAAAAAATTTGGGTTTGATAAAGCAATCTTTAAGGAAAGTTTTAAGGTATTTTACATCATGCTACAACTAATAGGAGAAAAGCTGTATTGAAAAAAAATAAAATGTTCTAAAAATATAAAAAAAATTAATACCACGCGAAAGGCGGCACGAATATAGTTAGTGTGATATATAGGTATAAAACTAAAAAACTAACACACTACACACAATTGCAAATAGGTTTGATTTATTTAATTTATTTTGGTTACTTTATTAAAGGCTAACAGACTGGGTAGACCGCAGTGTTATCTATCTTATTCAGGACTATTGTAAAATTTATACAACACGCGAAAGTTTAAAAAGTGTTATTGTAAAACTAGTTTATGTTTTCAGTTATGTTGGTTTGCATGAAATTCCGTCATAAAATTCATTTCTTATAAAATTTTAACTACTCTCTCTATTCCGGTATAAACCTTTCGATGTATAATTCAAAAAGTATACAGTGATCTATAATATAAGTTATTATCTTGTTGAATTTCATCAACATCTATGCAGTAGTTTGGACGTGAAGAGTATTTTGTTTATTTTTATAAACGCGCTAATCTCTGAATCTACCAGTCTGATGCGAAAAACTCTTTTTTATATCATAGCTAGATTTATGAGGAGTAAGTAATATAGAGTTAATTTTTTTTACGTAATAGCGGGCAAATGAGCGAGTTTGTCACCTGATGGTAAGGGATCACCGCCACCCATGAACACCCAAAAAAACCAGGGGAATCGCAGGTGCGTTGCCATCCTTTATTTTATAGCGAATAGCTCTCAAATGCATCTGCTGGAACACACCTAATGGCATTTTGCGGCAAATTTTCAACTTGAGGGTGGTAGCTAGCCAGGCGGGCATCAGAAAAAGCGCTACGATCATGCTATAGTTTCCTCGCGTTGTCTTCCTTCACCGAAAGCTCAAGCTCATTGCAGGTGGTTGGATTCAAACTCACGTCCTATGACGCGGCGTTCCTACACACTGCCACTGAGCTATCATCGCTTCTAAGAAAAAGTAATTTTCCCAAGCGATAGAAAAATAACTTTTAGTTCCACACGAATAAAGTCGCGGGTGCACAACTCATTTCTAGTAAATGTAAGAGTTTATATGGACTACTAACGTTTGTATACCTCATTTTATGTCAAAATTAGTGGTTAGTTGTAAAGGTCACGTACTATTTTCATATACCATAAAGAGAGCGATGTGCGCAAGTTTTCTTTACCATAAAAGGCAGGGTTGTAGTTAAGCTACACTTTCTAAACGATGCCGCTACTTGTTATGGTAAAATTGCTCATTATCGTCTACTTCAATGATCGAATGACCGTGTTAGTCACACTGCGAGTGTTTGTGCATGTTCCAATGAGCCGTGTATATATGACAGTTTTTGAGGTGGGGCTCTGTAGGATATTATTATTATTTTATTTTAAATATTGATACTTTTTGATAGGAAAACATTTAGGTGAGCTAAGCATGTTAGTACTAACTAACGTAAAAGGTATTGAATAAAACTGAAATGAGCGTTACTTGAAAGAGCATGACATATAAAGCTCATTCAGTATCGACATAAGCAAGATATGTGCCATACCGTTACTTTGAAAGTAATACGTTTTCAGAAAAAAAAACTTTATTAAAAAATCACAATCACGATCATTTGAAACGATGATAGCTCAGTGGTAGTGCGTAGGAGTCGCGTCATGGGACGTGATTTTAAATTCAAAGAAGGAATGAAGGAAACCATAGCATGGTGGTAGGACTTTTCCTGATGCCCGCTTGGCTAGCTACCACTCTGAAATTAAAAACCTGCCGCCAAATACCAATAGGTATATTCCGGCAGTTGCAATTTAGGAAAAATACCTTCACAGGTTTAGCGTATCTACCAACTTAGGCCGTATCGTTACCTAAAATCAGGTCAGATTATGGACATAACACTAAGCCTTACTATAAAAAAATCATGTAAATAAATCGTCAAATTTTATTGATTACGTTTCTTTGAGGCTTTGAGCGTTTTGAGGCTTTAGTTTTAGTCTTTCAACGACTGTTTCACGATCTTTTACTTTTTTATCCAAGTATAAAATAAAATATGGATGATATATTATGGCGTACACTCCTAACGGTATATCATATCGTAAATACACAGGGGATTCAAAAATGACTGAACAAAATATTAATTGTGGTAACTGATAAATTTATATATAGTTATTATTACATTTAAGTTTTAAAAGATTAAGTTTGTTATATTAATTTAACTAAGATTTTCTACCAATTCATTTATGTTTTTTTCTATAAAGGTATATTATTTATAATTGTGGATTATTTTATATTCTCATACAAAAAACGTATTAAATTTTTATAGGCCATTTCTACATAGCTGACCAAAATGAAAATTGGGTTCCATTAATATTTTTCAGTTCAAGTTAACCCTAAGATCCAGTGTAATATAAAAACAATCTTCACAGAACAATAATATGAGAGTAATTATTATCATAGTAAATAATTATATGGAGAATTGTTACGTGAAATACTCTAAATACGACTGTTGTCGCGGCAAAAGTTACCACATACAATATATGGTTTTAATATCTTTCCGGCGGAACTCCAGAAGCCAAGCGATAAGGTTACGTGGGCGAACGACATATTTCTCACATGTTTGTAACTGTTCTTACCGCAACATCTCGTTTATTCTTAGATACCACCTTAAGCAAATCTCAGTATATTGTAATAGTTAGACGATGATCTCACATGTGTTTATTTGATTGTGACTATGGATAAAACTGTGTTAAAGTTACAATAAACACAAATGTACCAAACACCCAGAGATATAAATTATATAATTATATTTTTTTATTATTATCCATACTGATATCAATAACCAATTGTATGTGGATGGAAAATTATTTTATATTTAAAGTTCAAAGAAAAGCAGTGGTAGATGATGGTTCTCTTATATTGACAAGAAATCAGAGATCAGAGGACTTTGTGATGGCTCAAAGTGCATGTTTTAAATTAATATTTATTTAATAGCCTTATTTTTGAAATAAAATAAAAGTGTTTTACTCTTAAATATAACTAATAATGATTTGAACTAATAAAAACTAAGATGAAACTGTTTATTGCACCATCCGATTTATTTGATAATATCAATATTAACGCGAGCGAAGCCACACGTAAAGGCTAGCAGTCAATATATTTAGCGTGATATCTATAGATTTATTTTTTTAAACATTGAATTGATAATATATCTCGTTAATACATAAACACGTATGTATATGTATACATATGTATATTAAAGCTATTAATTTTTTATAAGTACAGCTTACTCTTACAAAATACAATGGCGATAAGCAAAGCGCATTTAATAAACCCATTAGGAACTTGATAAGAGAAATGCATAATGCTTAAAACGCTCTGCTTCGCTGATAACAATGCATATTGTTTCCTGACTTTGAACAACTGTATTACCGTTCGATAGCTCAGCTCTAGGGCTGTTTGGAAAGTTTCTAAGCTCGTTTAGGATCGATGCAAATACTACGGTTATTTGCCGCAAGTGATTCTATACCTATAATTGGATTCTTAAACGAAACTATTGGATGCCCGGTACATCAGTATTACAAGATTTTTGGCAGATTTTGTTAAACTCTTTCTATATGTTTTATGAGTAGGGCAGCCTAAGTATGGTTAAAATACAGGACGGCTGAAACAAGGCAAATATCTCGTGAACGGCTACGTGGGGAGTGAGGATTGCAATGGGGGAAAGAAGCGGAAGATAGTAACCTACACAAATCTTAGAGTTGAAACGGTCCGTGTATAATGTTGTGATTTATAAGATAACTTATTGTATTGTGAGACCTAAAAGTATGTATTTTTAATTTATGATCCATGCTGTTATTGTTTGTTCTTTTTAACTTAAAGTATTAAAGTATTTTACGTATCTTTTATGAACCTTGTAGAATACAAAATAATAACCAGTTTTACTAAGTTATTATGACTATAATAACTATAATCCGTATTTAACTAAAAATGATGTTGAGGACGGTTCAAACATTTTTGTGGTCGCGGTTAAAACATTAAATATATTGTTTTTTTTTTCGTTTTGTATATGTCAAGAGTTTGCTTAAGCAAGACTTGCCGAGGTAAGATTTAATTGTCTACGTATAAAAATGCTTTGACAAAAAGCTGAAGATTCACCAAAAGCGGTTGCAAAAAATGGAATAAGCCACTGGTCCCCTGAAATACATACGCCGCGAAGTGCGTCTGGCGCAGACAATGGAATAATGGGATATAGAGCATACAATCGTGTTCTTCAAGTATTTCACAAAGACTTTCAGTTAGTGTCAATCAATTCTTATTATAATAACATCACAAGAAGTTGGGCCATTTCCGAAAACATTCGTGATAAAATCTGATTAAGATCAAAAAAAATATAAAATCTACCATGTACTAGTATCTAGTATCAATACTCCAGAGAAAAAAGATAACAGAGAAACATGATATTTATCATGTTCATTAGTGCACTCCATGCATTTAAATAGTTTATTGCAAAATTTATTAAGTTAACTTGCAACCATAAGTGGCTATCGATCATTAGCAACTGATTATTGTAACTATTTTAACAACCAAAAACATCGGCTCTCATAATTTTTCACTCACCACTTACCATCAGGTGGCACGTTTGCTCGTTTGCCCGCAATTACATAATTTTTTTTCTTAAAGTAGCCCCTCAAGAAGAAAATTAGTATTAGAGTAATACTATGGAGTGAATTTCTTGCCTCATGGTGTCACCCCTGCTGATCTAAGGGGGAATGGGTCGGGGGACCCGCCTTCCTATTGCACTGGATCAGCCGTCTGGGTGACAGTTGGGGTGTACCAAGCTGTCCCTTTTTAGCGCCGGAGGCCAGTTGGGCCTAGCGCTGGGGCGACGCGGTGATTAGCAGTTTGATCTCGGGTTGCCTCAATATATGCGGCAGAGGTACAGGTGGAGGTTTAGTGGATATTCCCGAGTACCGAGTGAGTCCTACATAGCCCGCTCCCCTCCCCCTTGCCCCCCGGGCCGAGAGGGTATCCATAAATGGATTTCTGCACGTTAATAAAATAAGAAAATTAGTGTAAGCATTTAAAAGTTAAAAAAGAGCTGTTGAATATTATCATCGTCGTTAGGTTTATAAACATTAATACTACGGAAGATAAAAACCAGCTCGTTTTAATCGTACCTAGTCTACCCTACTGACATAATATTTTATTTGTGTTTATCATTTTGGTATTTATGTATACAATCAAATATTGTGTTATTATATTTCTTACTAGCTGCGTCCGCGACACCGCTCGCGTGAAACTAAAATTATAATGGAGAAGAAACTGTTAAAATCGGCCCAGTAGTTCTTGAGTCGTTACAAACAAAAATGCAAATCTTTCCTATTTATAATATCAGTACACAAGGATAGATATAGATCTATGCATACATAGTATATAGAGTTAGTCTTAGTATTGTAGTATTTATTATGTAGTTTATTTGTGTTTTGCTTTACAACTACCATCTTGTATCTCTTCATCACCTTATGGTTGTGCTTCTAAAAAATGCCCTCGGCATTAAATCCACCATTGCATGCATAACGTAAATACATAAATATCCGAATAATACCTAAACCTCAATCCGATATAAAACCGAATAATATTCTATCGAGAATCAAGATTGATTGAAAATATTAAATAAAGAAAAAACTGAATGGTGTCATGTTACAAAACTTTGAATGTCGACTATATATTCATATCCGTATCAATAATAAAAATCGACGAAACACTTGAGATATCTACATTTATACTAATACGTAAATCCAAAATGTCATATCTTCAAAACCATTATCTATAGGAATATAAATACATCTGAATAGTTTGTTTATTTGAAAACATCAACCTCTGGAACTACCGGTCGGATTCGAAAGATTCTTTGTATATATGAAAACCCAAGTTTTGAAGAGTAGTGAAATGTAATTTTCATACAGAAAAAAGTAATGTTCGCAAAGTACACACGAAATAACTTTTTGTAACACGCGAATAAAGTAGCGGCCACATCTGGTTCTATTGTTAACTTACTCATGCCTATTAAAGTATTTTAATATCAGATATCACGTACAGCTTCGCTCACGTTAATATTGATTTTGTTAAACAAATTAGACGACGCAATAAAAAGTTTTGATACAAAATCTGTGCCTCTCTTTACTCGATTTCTTATACGTTTTTAGTAAAACAAAGTAGCCTATCTCCGTCTCCAGGATCCCATCTATCTCTGTACTAACGTTTACACGTGAAAGCTTAACAAACTCACTTTTGTATTCATAATATTAATATGGATTCGCAAAGATATTACTTAATTCTTCTGCTAAAATTAAAACTAATGAACTTGAAATTGATGAAATTATAACTAATGTCAAACATGGTGGTAATGCATTCATTATTCAAAAACTTCTAGGAGCTACTAAAACTTCCCACTTAAATACTGTGAATGGATGACACCATTAAAACTAAAACAACACGTTAACAAAAAATAAAGGAAGAATAAGCGTAACTGATCTCGATTACATTAAAATCGGCCTTTCCAAGGACTTCGAAGAACGAATTTTGAAATTACCATCGGTTCTGATACTCACTTTATTGTCGCTTTTAAAACTGTTATAGCTATTTAGACAACTAATAATATTCTTTTACCACTTTACCGACTTTAATTAATACGTGAAGTTTTTTTAGGTAACAAGACCTAGTGACGTCAATGTATGTAAGCATATAATCGTCGTATATCTATTTGAAAGTAGAGACGGTTAGCATTCCTCTGGACTAGGACGGAATAGACAAATTGATTGAAACACAATTTAACCGGAGACTAGAATGAATGTGAAAGTTGTCTCTGGTCTCTGGCAATACAAGGGTCTGAATGTCACCGTGCTGGCTTTTTAGAAAGTATTTGGCGGTGCATGAGTCTTCCCACGTCCCTTCAGCTATTACCAGTTTAAGCATTTCCCGAGTATGTACGTTTACGCATTGCGATAAGGAAGTCTGTAAACATTTTTATTTCATCACGTCAACCAATAAAAAGGATCATCGTCGTTATCATACCGGCCTGGAAGTCTCTCGACAGTCGGATATATATTATCTAAACTCGAAATTTGACTCTAAATTGTCTTTGTGATGGGTTTATGTTTATGTAGATCTCTAATCTCTACCACCATATTGTATTGCTGTATATACACTGGCTGATTCCGGAACGTATCGTACGTAAATTGTATCACACATTGTTTATAGTGATTACGAACCAGTGGAAAAAAATGTATCTTACCATATAAATTGAAACAAATCCTTTTTTCGTGTGAATAATTTTTGAGTAATTTTCTGAGTTCACGTATTTTCAAATTACTATGAATAGTACCACTTAACTAGATAGTTGATACTGAAATTTATTTAAATTATCAAAACAATCCGACAATACTATATTTCAATTTAATACTCGATCAGTTCTGTTTTCATTATTTTTTTATAATATCAACTTAGGCGTGAAGTAACAGTTAAGTAAATATTATTTTCAAAGCATAAACAAAATAGTAAATATACAAATAATTGCAAATACATGCTATATATCACTAGAATGTGATAGTTTTAACACAACTTTCTAAGTAACTTAAATAGATCTTAAATGTTCATGTGAAATGTAATAGTCGGATCAACAAGTAATTTCGAGTTTTAAGCGAAGCTAGTTTACTTAAGCGAAAACATTACTATACAAATGTTTTGTTTTAGAGGAGTAGATAAATGATTTCATATTGTAGGTTGTAGGCTTATTGTATTTAAAGAGTTCAAATTTCCGGTGAAAAGCAAGATTTTTATGCTAAAGTAAGGAATAAAAAAACATTTTCTATTGTTTCTATGTAATTTAAGTCGGCAGATATATTTAAAAGTCTTGCGTTTCAAAACTTACATTATTTTAAACCCATCTCATAACAAGATTCGCAAATATTAGAACTATCAAAATATATAGCAAATTAAGTTCTTAATAATAATAATAAAGGGATCAATAACAGCATTTAACGACATTAAGTCAACTATAGGTGCGAATTAGTATTCTATAATATTACTCAACATTCGTTTAAAGAAAATATGCTAATGAAGTAACATCTTTATAAACTTTGTCTAATGCCCAACGGACTTATCTACAACTTGCATATCTATAGCTTACATTGAAGCCTTAATCTTAACGTAGTATGAAATTAAGCAACGACAACACATAAACTCTGGTGAGATTATGTTCAAAATCATCATAAATTTGACGTGATAAAAGAATGACATGGCCTTATAGTAACACCGCGCTACTACATGCCCATAGAATTCGAAACGAGTTTTTGTTGAGATCCCTTACCGGTATAATTGACCAACAGGTGCGGTTGCCACTGCTGTTTATTTTTATTCGCCCAAGGGCAAGGCACGGTTTTTGTGTGATTTAAAAAAAGACATATCCTTGGATAATTATTATCGCGCAAGGCGGTTTTCTGAATGGGTGACTTTTAACAAAACAAAACTTAACTTCTCATTTATTCCGAGAAGTCAAATGTTGTTATAACTGAGGGTATGTGTGTATATGTTAAATATGCGGGAGTAATTCCAAGCACTTTTGAGTTATTACAATTGGAATGTACTTTTACTTAACTGTGTTTTTGCTAAATGTTTACTGTTGGTTTTGGTAGCAATATGATGCTGTAGAGGCAGAGGTCACCTATTCTTTTTGCAAAATTAGAGCCCCCAAGCAACATATTTTTTTCTATATTCATTTGTGTAAAAAGTAATCAAAAATGTATGGGTTGACATTTTTATTTGAAGAAGTTCCTAATCGTACGCTACGAATGGAGCCTAGACAAATCATTGTTTAAGATTTTTCCGTCACCAGCCTTTCTTTAGTGTGTTCTATATTTTTTTTTTTATACTTAAGGTTTAGCGTTATGGCCATAATCTCACCTGATTAAGATCAGTCAGTGACGATACGGCCCAAGTTGGTAGACACGCTAAACCTGTGGAAGAATTGTCTCTCAAGTGCTGCTGCCGGAACACACCTATAGGTATTTGGCGGCAGGTTTACAATTGAGGGTGGTATCTACCCAGGCGGGCGTTAGAAAAAGCCCTACCACCATGCTATGATTTCCACAGAATATTTTCCTTCACCGAAAGCTCAAGCTCATTGTAGGTGCTTGGATTCGAACCCACGTCCCTTGACGCCATGTCATGAACACTACCACTGAGCCATCATCGCTTCTTTTCAATACATTTCTATAGTGTAGACGGTTATCTATAGCGCATACGTTATTTGATGTGCTCAGTCAAATATGAGTGCTTATTGGTTCAATAGAGCCAGTAAGTTTTCAACGGCTGTACAGAAATTATTTGTAAACATCATACACATCAGCTGTTTCTTAGCGTATTATATGTTTGACAATGAAAGATAAATTGAATAGTGTACAATGAAATGTTTTATTCACATTTAGTAAAAAGTTTCGTAATTAAACTATTTCCTACCATTCCTTAAATTAATTAGTTATCTCTGCGTTTCATTTAATTGCTCTCATAGTGTAGTAATTCATTTATTTGTATTTGTTTATCAATATTATAATACGTTTGTCAATATTAATATACTACATACGGAAATTAGTTTCAACTGATTATTTCACGACACTCACGCATTTTTTTTAAATATCAACGACTTATCTCATACCTAAATCATATGATCAGAGCGACCGTGCTGTGATAATATACATATTAAAAAATTACATACATTTCTTTCACAGCTGATAGCGAAAATGCCATATTTTTAAAGCGCTCGAATTACGACATTTAGTTTTTAAAAATGTCGTCAAAATTCAAAACAAGAGTGTCATGCCAGATATTTTTCGATTATTCTTTACGCGAATATAGAAAACGTATTTTTTTATAGTTAAGATTTAGCTTTATTGTCACAATCTCACCTATTTTTAAGTAACGTAGTGGTCCAAGATGGTGGACATACTAAGCTTGCTATAGTTCATGCATCATGCTATAGTTTCATCACGATATTTTTCTTAACCAAAAGGTCAACCTCATTGTAGGTGAATTAGAACTCACGTCCCATGACGCGGTGTTCGTACACACTAACAACTGAGCTAGCATTGCTTAACTTATCCTTGATTACGCATAACTTGGTAAGGGGCCCTGATAGTATATATGCAGCGATCAGTTGTAATGATACGTGTCAGAATTCAAGAATACTCACCATTGTAGCGATCTCTATTGAGTTATCAAGTTTGAGGATCAATCAATGTATACTATACCAGAGGATTGCAGGCTTGACACAATAAGGAGAATCTCTTATTAATTCATCAAGTTCATACGTATAGTAGGATGGCCCAAAAAAAAACTTATATTTAATTTTTCAAGTCTCTTACGAAAATATGTTAATTTATCATGTTTTAAGAATCCCCTCCAAAGCGCAGATACAAAAAAAAAAAATTAAGACGTCGTGCAAATTAAAAAAAAATTTGTAAAAATCGATAAATGAATTAATTATTATCAATTATATTTTAATAGTGAAAATCGTCTCGACATGTTTATTTACATCGCTCTGGCCTTTTTTCTATATTCTTTATTATGTCAAAACAATAATTAAAATATCGTTAATATTCATGTTTAGAATTCGCTCAAAAGTGTCTAAGGTCTACTTGGAAATTAAAAAAAATTTTGAGCGACTTTATAATATTAAAATTTCAGAAATGAAAGAATCAGTAAATTTCAGGATCATAATCATTTTAATAGTAGAAAATAGAGAACTAACGAAGAAAAAAATATGATTTCAAACATTTCGGTTTCTTTCTTTAATTTTGAGAGATCTCTTGATTTTTTTAACTAACTGGAACTATTTGAACTAATAGGCATATTTTCGTAAAAGACTCGAAAAATATATTGTTTATTTTGGGCCGCCCTAATGTAAAATGCAACTGTAAATGTGGTAGACCTCACAAGCTACTAATGAATATTTATATTATATGACTTTTTGTGAACTGAATTAGGTGATTTTACGTGTGGGTGCTTGACGTCACTTTTATGGGCTTTTAGGTACGCAATATTTATTAAGCCGCTTTGTATATTGTCTGTCGCTCAGTAATCGTTTTTAATACATCAATACCAAATGGCAGTCACAGATTAATGTAATACTAAATAGCTGTAATGTAAGGAATGTCATTTATCAGGAAATTGATTTGTATCAACCAAAGCCAACAAAACTTTTAACATGTTTTTGTATGAATTTCTTACTTGTGTCACAGTAATAACAAAAAAGGTAGACTTCACGACAATTCCTTTTTTATTACGGCGTTTGCCTATGAAGGAAATTTTGCCAATGTCAAGTGAAAAGGACTCTATAAACACAATCAACAAATTAACAAAGTAACAAATTAAGTACAATTATTAAATGAGGAAAGTTCTATTTATCGGGATATATAAAAAATAAAAATATAAAGGATACAGAAATTAAAATATCATCTTGAAACCATCATGCAAGTGATACTTTTGTATCAATAGTAAACAATATCCACAAGCCAGTCAGCTGAATACGAGTCATGGGTGCCGTCATATCAGCGAGCGCCTTTCACTTTACCCCTACAAATTTCAGACGATATTAAACAATAGGTGTGTGAATATATAGGTTACAGCCTCATAATAATTGGTACACTGAATGAAGCAGCGCCTGTTTTGCAACTGGACTGTCTATTTGTGGGGTACTCAAATAATTGTCCTGTGTGAGACTTGAATACGCGGTACTTCAGTGCGACAATTGCATTGAGTCGACTGCTTAAAACGTTAAAGTGATCGTGCATTTAAATCTATTCTGTTGTGTTTTTTTTTTAATTCAATTGTAAATTGTAATCTTTGTGACGTTCCGTGTAATACAATTATTTATTATTCATAAATGTAGTAAAACTTATCACAAATGTTGCCTGAGCACATTTAAGCATGTAGCAAAATCTTCATCTCATACGTACATACGGGAACATTTACAAAATTACTTGCGTATTATAGCGTATGTATAAATAACAATATCTTAAAAGTTGTACTTTTAGCCAAATCTGGTCAGTATACACTTTTTTTGATAATTATAATGAAAGCGTATGTTTAATTTCCATCTGATATTATGGTCAACTTATAGGATACTTATATCCCACCCATAAAATGAAATGATTTTCCTGGAATATAATATGAAAGTTTAGGTTTCATAGTAAATGAAGTCCTTAAACATTATAACAATGTAATTGGGGTTGAATAGGTATATTAAAGACGGTAATAGTAAAAGTTATACTTAACAATAATAATACCATGACCCCAAAGTTGAGAAATAGGTCCTGTAATTGTAGGAAACACTTCAAGCCTCCGTTAACAAGTCACGGACACAACTGCTTATGAAGAAACTTTAGCTTGAAGTAAACGTTCTTGGCATTCTAAGGTCTCTGACAATAAGTTGTGTTACAATAATAAAGATTTAGCAAAATTAAAACTGTAACATAAAAAACAGTTTTATATTTGCCGTCGATGAAGCAACGATATCTAGCTCAATGGGAACGTATATGGACCCCAACCGATATCCATAAGTTCGAATCCTTATAACCTTGATCTTTGCCATTGTTTAAGGAAAAACATTGTGATGAAACCGTAGCGTGGTGGTAGGGCTTATTCAAATTTGCACATGCAAAGCTACCACTCTTAAGTCGAAAATTCAACACCCAATATCTATAATTGGCACATAAATTAAGTTCAGCGTTACCATCATTTCGCATAATATTGACACTGAACAATGTAAAACCTACTAATTTTAAATAAATCAAATCGAAAGGCTTTGTACATTTTAGGCCCTGGGTAGGCGCTAATGAATGTCAAAACTTACAGCGATACAGAAAATAACCCAGCCATCGAGAAGAAATGGTACGAAACTCGATCTGTTTATTTTTTTTAGCTAATTACGTAATTTAAAAAGGTAGAAAATGAAATAGGTTTTAGTGGATGCACAGAGAGGAGTGTCAATTCCAGATATCACCATCATTAACATATTGATCCAGTCCATAATAGCCTTTTAACATGAAAACCCGCTTGACATGGTGCATGGACTTAATATCCGGTAAATCGGTAATGTACTTTAGCATTTTGCTATAAAACCTAACACTATTTATTAAAAAACTTTGACTGGTCTTAGTGAGTCTAAAGTATGGGATGACCAGTTTGTCACGATTTCTATATTGGTATTTAAGTCATGTCGGCCTTTCATACAATCCAGCTTATCCAAGTTTTTGCGGATATACATTAAATTTTCAAGAAAGTAAAAAGTAATTAGAAAATCCAGAACTAAATGGTATCGTATGTATCGGTATTGTTACTAGGTAAAATAACAATATTTAACGGCATAATTGAAAGGTCACCGATACACAAATATAAATTTTCTTATCTACAACTAACAATGCTTAGACCAGGCTCCAAATATTTTGATTACGATAACGGACTTATAGAAAAGTTATGCTTAACAAAATTATCTTAGCGCTATCTGATTACTTATTAAGGGAGTACCTATATAAGCAATCGTCTAGCCATTATCTTTATATAATATCTTAAAATAACCTACAAGTCCAAATCAAACCTCAGGAATCCGTACAAACCACTACGGGAATCATCCCTTTAGAATTTAGATAGCTTAATTATAATGTAGGAAAGAGTGGCAACGTTTGAGGTAATGTTTGTATATAGCTAGGATGTATTTTAGTAGTATAATAATTTATATGTCAGGTTATTACATTACATTAAATAAGATATATGAGTTTCCTAAAAAAAGTTTAAATTCTATTTAAAATCACTCTAACAATAAACTCCCTAAAACCTCTAAATTGCTTGGCTTTCGTTTGTTTTATCTTAATCGTCTTAACAATTATATTATTTACCTTTATTTATAATTTGAACTATTATAATATTTTAAAAATGAAAGATTCATTACAGATATAGTTAATTATTGCATAAACACGTATTTTGGTTTTGTATTAATTTCTGTTAATTATGTATACTTACCGCCAACGACTACGCTCACATAAATTCAAAGAATTGAAATCATCTCCTAATTGTACCATAAGGGTTGTTTGTTTTTGAAATAAACAAAACATCTTATCTTACAAGAAATATAAATAAAAATCGTTGTGTCCGTAATTTGCAAAATGACGGGCTCTCCGTTAAACTTTTCATCCCCTATTTTTATAGTTATATCCTTCTCCAAGATGCAGTTTATTACTATACTAAAATTCATCGAAATTGGTTTCAGCGATTTAGGTGTGACTACAGAACAGAGCTACTATTTTATTTATTTTATAAATGTATATTTAAAGCACATAGATAAATTAAAAAATAATATAATCTCGTCTTATAGCTGAAATATAATTAATTATTTTTTCATGAAAAACATTGTAATCTTCTAAAAAATATCTGAGGAAATTAGAAGCAGTATGCTAATAGCCACTGTTTCAATGAATAAGTTGGTAATTATGAACAAAAATTATGACTTAATTTTTTATAAATATACAAAAAATACTTTTTTATTTCGAATGTAAATATCTCCCGTAAATGGTGCTATTGTCACTATGTTTATCTTGAAAACGCTTGAAATATTCTAAAACACTAATAAATACAAGAGCTTTAGAATAATATTTACACGTAATAAAAATATTGCTATACCTTTACACTTTCCAAGGAGCCACTAAAACGTTCACACCTCAATCCATAAAAAATTCAACATCAACGTAAAGCACTAACCAAACATCCACTTTCAAGGAACCGAGTAAAAATCCTGATATTTTTAATAATTCCCGTGCCAAGTCATAAATAATCTATTTCAGTTGTCCATAAAAAAAATTGATTACAACAGCACAATGTTTATATATCTAATTGTTCCCGCTTCTCATTCACAAACACAATAATAATTGATCAACGTTATTTGTAAATTCAAAATGCCGCGTAACGATGGCGTTTGTATGTCGTGAAAACACACCAACGTCGCTCGCAGCCAGCCGGTGAACTGAGGGTGTGTGGAAGCTACGCTCGCCCCGGCCAGGCTGCCCGTCAAAGATCAAACTACAGTTACAGAAGGTAATATTTATTGTAGTACAAAATACAAAATTATTGACCTTTTATTTACTGTGGATAGACCTCGTAAGAGTTTGAAGCAATGATAGCTAGACATGAGTTTGTTAATTTGCAATGAGGTTAAGGTAACATCATAATGGAACCACAACATGGTGGTAGGGATTTTCTAATGCACGTTTGGTTTGCTACTATTCTCAAATAAAAAATCTGCCGCCAATTCTTTGTAGGTAAATTCCGCCAGTTGTAACTGAGAGCCAGTCACTAAACTAAACTTAGCGTATTCACCATCTTGAGCCATATCTTCTATAACATCAGGTCAAATTGTAACTATAAAGCTAAATCATAATGTAATGATTTTGAGAGAACAGACGACATTTTTGCACGTTTCTAAAGCAAGTGATCAGTTAGTCGACGCTGTGGTTGAGTCTCTAAATATAGAAAATGACAGAATAAATAATTACTACAAGCAGATCACATATTACTGGCGCTTAAATTTTTATCAAAATAATGTGTCCCTGATGTAAGAATTCATCTATATATATTTCTATAGTTGCAATGATATTTAAAAATCTACGAACATTAACAATCTTTTACAAAAAAGAAATGCATAATGAAGTTCAGACCAAATATTCTGTAAAAGAAAAAATAAATACACATGGTTTTTACCAAACTACTGGTCTACCAATTTCCACCTTGCCATAATCTTTGCCCTACAACGACCTTAATCTGAAATCCCTTTTCAACTCCTCGTGCCTCTCATTATTGATCTCTTTCACTCCTCGCTACCGGTGCAATAATGCTTCCGTGTCGTTCGCACTTACAAAATCCACGTTATTCCATCTCTTTTCCTCACCACTGCAGAGCCTCAAAAACGAGGTAGGCCTTGTAAACGTGTACGTTCCGAATAAGAAATTTTTCCCTTTACTATACTGACCACAGAGTAATTTCATTTTCATAGTTGTTTACTGTATACTGAAAAAATTTTTTCATTCTTTTGTGTTTATTGAATTCCATCGGTATTATGTTCATAGTGTCCTTTTGAAAAGGGGAAAATCCAAGCGGCAGGAACGTTTTGAAAAACAGTTTGTCTATTATTATTAAAAATACTGTCACCTTTACAAGGAGATATTCGACTCAACATGATAAAATATTTAAAAAAAAGTTTAACAATAACACAAACAAGTCTTAATTTTAATTTAAAATTATACAATGCACCATTCAATAATTATATATTATAAAATGGATTTATGTAAAACTGTCTTCCGAAAATATACCTACTATATAATTTGTTGAAATTTCTTAGCAAAATTAATATTATTCAAGAGAGGAATACAGTTAAAAGCATCGTATATACTTTAAATATATTTATGTTGTGTGATGATTTATTTATTTACACAATTCACCGTTGAAAACCGGCCAGAGGCGAGGCCTTTCGGTATTTGCCCCTTCACTTAGAAAGGACTATGATGTTGCAATCTAATGCATCTTTATAGCGTGAACTAGATATTGAGTGTAATGGCGTAGAAAAAGGTGCGGCCATGGTAGTTAGCGCTTCCGCGGTCAATGGATTCAAGCATCTTCAGAGACTTAAAAATATCTATATCTTTTATGATAATAATAGTACTAACTTATTAATATTATCAAAGGAAAAGTGAGTTTGTTAGACAACTAATCAATAAGACATTATACATACATGTCAGCGGTATAGAGGTATACACTATAAGGCATGTTTACCTTGTGTATTGGGCGCCCTTCATAGAGAATAAATACTGGTCCTGAGAATTATTAAAATAATTTATATTAGTACCACTTGCACGAAGTCGCGCGTAAAACTTATATATGTAATGGTTTTGTTGTATGGTTTTTATTTGCATTTATAAGTATTCTGCGTCATTTTTTTTTCTTTCTGAATACGTCAAATTGATTGTTATTTTTGTCATTAAATGTTTTTTAAAAGATATTATGTATATTGAAGGACTATTGGACAACTGTAACGTAGTGAATCACTGCGATAATGTCAGAATAGTTATGTTTACTAATATTATAAATGCGAAAGTGAGTTTTTTTGTTAAGCTTTTACGGCTTAATTGCTGAACTAATTATGATGCACTTTGTCATATGGGAACCTGGATACAGTGATAGGCTACTTTTTCTCGCACAAAGCTTATAGGAAACTTTGTGTGAAACCTTTTTTAATGGGTTATCCGATTTGCTTCAAAGTTACGAGAACGCGAACGAAGCTAAATTAAAAGCTAATAAAGTATAATATTTGATCCCATAAAACTAATAGGTTCCTCGAGATAGAAGAAAATTTTTCACACAGTTTTCCAAGACATTTTTCCACCTATCTTGGTTTTTTTTTTCTAGGCAAGGTTTTTGTACTATTTCAGGAAGCAATGGATGGTGGCCTTGTCGACTTATTAACTCCTAAAAATAGCAGCCTTCCCTTAGTAATACATAAAATGATTATTTATTATTATTTGAAATGTTTTCAGTTGCAAACAGTGTAATTATATTTCACAAAAATAGTACATTTAAGCTGGATTTCAATGATAAACCAGAAATAAAATAACGTTCTGTCAACGTGTCCAAGTTATAATCCGCCATTTTATGGATTCACGTCGTGCACAAAATGGCCGTACGTATTTGTGATACACAGTATTGCCAGCCGTAATGCCCACAATAAATGTCAAATCGGAATGGCTACTTGTAAAAATTATGGTCAACCGTTTTTGTGGCGCTACGTGTTTCGAACGAGTAATTAGGAGTTACAATTCCTTTTTCGACATTTCGGTGCAGTTCGCAATTAGGTACCTCTCGTATTAATGTTATAGGTGTTGACAGGTTTAGTACTGCGATAAATTTTAGTTATTGCTATTTATCGATGAATTAACCTTAATATTGCTTATAAGTGTAATCAGAACATTGTTGTATGAACATTTGTTGTATATACTTCAGGCTTTTGAGATAGTAAACGTAAAGAAGATTAAGACAATATAGAACCTTTTCAGGAAAAATATCGTAAGCGACAATTTGACTTTTTACAGAAGATTTTCATTCCTAAATAAAAAGTATTTATGATATCTTAATCATTAACTTTAGTTAGTTAATCACCACTGATCTATTAAAATAGTAGATATTGAATTATTGCACCTCCAAAGCTACTAGGTTATTGCTGTTACAAAGGTTTTATTAAAAGATTAATAAAAAAATAATTGCCAAAATATTTGGCTCTTACAATGTTTTTCCTGAAATGGCTCGATATGTTTAAGCAACTAAAAACTTAAGATGTTTTCAAAGTCATCAGAACATCGCTATTTCTGCTTATATCACAATATGTAAATTAAAGTAAAATTCATTGAAGGAGTTATGTTTTGTTAAAACTATTGTTAATTACATAGTTTGGACATTGCATCTTTACTCATTACCTTACATCCAAAAAATGAATACCTCTCTAGTTAAGACAACTCAAAAAGTATTAAAAAATATTAATACATACAACATGTCACCAAATCATTACCATGATATATAATTAAGAATTAGTTTTCAAATCATATTCAATGAATGGAAAAAAAAAACATATAAGAAGTCGAAGGCATCAAGTAGTAATTAATTTGTCCGTTCACGGTTTTAAATAGAAAATATAGGTAGTCTAATAAATACATCAAACAATACAATCATGAGTCGGTGTTGTCGCAGTATTTTACTTGGACTTTTTCTGTTTGTTTTTTAATATCTGTTAGAATATAATTTGCTAAAGATAAAATAGATAAGAATCTTTTTCTACTATGCATATCAACCTATTTTTACTTAGTATTAATAAGTTTTAGTATTGTCATTAATAATACCGTCAATTTTGTCCTCTCCTTTCTTCTGATGTATATTATATACAGCACTAACCATATAATATATTTTTGGTAACTCACCTGAGATTCCTCTAGTCTTTTAGGTCTCCATGGGCGTCGATCATAACTTACCATCATACTTGATCCGCTTGTTCGTTTAGCCCAAATAGTATGACGTTGGCTCAAAAAACGGGTGCCGCGTTGTCATAATGTAGATAAAAAGAGCGTGAGTTCGTGAGTCAGCGTTGACACGGTGTGTAATTAAAATTAATTGGTAATCTGTGTTTGCTCAATGTTTGTAAAAACAATTGACACCATAGCAATTAGAACATCGACGAGAACAAAACAACGATCAAAATATAAACTACACTCATGCGCAATCAATCCATTGCAAGTAAGTAGTCACCATCTCAATCTTTATCTATACACGTTTCTTGATGTTTTATGCACCACCAACCACTGACCGAACACTAATATTGCACGCCTTATACCGTGAAGCGGGTGAGATAGTTACTCTACTCTCGACACGTCAAGATCAAGCATTTTTTTGCTTTTAAACGACCTCTACCTATTTACCTTGCATTTGTACGATAACATGACAGATGTATTTCAAGAAAACACTTCAAATAATTTATCTCATATTTTGTAACAAACAAATTTACCATGAAAAGTCTCTGTTTAAAATCTATTTACATGGACGTCCGGATTATTTTTATACGAGGTGGTCACGATAACTCTCGAAACAACTGACGTACCGAGAACAGGTTTCGTTTATTATATTTATAATAACATCAAGCAACTACTTATTTCATATCAATAGGCTAGTTAGTACCCGTAGTTTATTAATATAATGTTTTTTTTGGACGCCCCATTTTCGAATCTATTGAATTTTTCATTTACAAGTTCTTGGTTGTTAGCATTATCATTGGTCGCCGCTTTGTTTTTAGCCTTATCGTTGATCTTCTCTATACATTAAATGTCATATTGCATGGGTTTCAATATTCACACGTTAGTTCAAAATAACTTCTTGGATTTAAATTAATATTTACATTTGGTTATATTTAACTTTATGAATTCAAATTGTAATGAAGAGGTTTTATATAAATTGTTTTAATAATCTATTTCAAGTGTTAGGCTTTTTCATTGGTCGCCTCTTTATTTTTAATTTATCGTTGATCGTCTCTTTACTTTAAATTTCATATTACAAGGGTTTCAATATTCACACGTTAGTTCAAAATAACTTTATAGATTTAAATTGATATTTACATGTTTGGTTAAAAATAACTTTATAAATTCAAATTGTAATGACGAGATTTTATAAAAATTGTTGTAATAATCATATTCACACTAGTTCGCTTTTAGCGCTTTTAGTTTCCGGTTGTGGCAATATAAATATGTCTTATAATACTGAGACAGAGACAGTGGAGCTCCAGAACGAATCAAGTATTAGTGATATGAAGAACCAAGTAGTACGTGCTGCCTATTAAACAAGACGGTTAAGATATAAGAATAATTTACATTTCAGAAGAGGGAAAACATCAAGGTTTTTTAAATTGGATTATTTACTTCCACCTTGATGTAATCTTACGCCCGCAATAAGCCGAAAACGCAGATGTAATTCAGACCATTGACGACAGAAATCACGTAGCCTGATGTCGGTGCTAACTTTTCTAGCCACATTTATCTTTTGTGTCTCTATTGGAAGAACGTCTTGAGCTTGATGTACTGAGCGTTGCCACGCTGAATATGCGTATTTATGGAGCCGAGTAGCAAAAGCCTGGCTTGCTAATGACAGGTGGAATAGTGCCCCAGGCAGACGAGGTCAAGCGACGGAATAGATTGTGCTCAATGCTACCTTCTTCTTTGTATTGAAGCATAAACGTCTGTCGGTTCCGCAATTGGAAAGTACAGGATTGTGTTTTTATAGGATTCGGCTTTATAGCGTTATCTGCATAATACTTGCCAAGTATGGTCAACGCCTAAACAATGATCATTTTTTTTAACCACTTTAAAAGTGTCGCTTGTGTTGCTTGAGCTAAGGTGTTTGCAGATAATAATCGCTCTGTGTGAGGTGTGGAAGGTTCTGCCTAATGTTCAACACTATACAAGACTGTAATCATTTGTTTTGTAATACTATGGCCGCATACTGTCCTGTGACTATTGAAATATCCAACGATCACATTATAATGCAGACTGTAGAAATTATCAGCTGATAAAAGACTAATGGATACAAAGTTATAAGTACAACGGTTATGAAATAATACTATTTATTAGCAAAGATAGTGATGAGACTGTTATAGTTATATTATCTACATGTATGTATGTTGAAAGAGTCTAACATTGGCGACGAAAGTGAAACGAACTTTATTTGAAAATTATCGTTATCGATAAAAATAATTAAGGATCGGTGATGTACATATCAAAAAAATGAAAAAGAATCTCTGGAATGAGTAAGAATAGTAACTGTTGATTCAGAAGATACTTTGCCTCAAAGATGGAGTTACAAGAGGCATATATGTACAAGTTTCATAACACAAAGAATCTCTGGAATGAGTAAGAATAGTAACTGTTGATTCAGAAGATACTTTGGTAACCGCCGCTGTACTCTCAGACGTGAGTAAAAGTTCTGATGAATGGGTCTATATTTCATTGATAAAAGTGATGAGTGAAATTATGAAGAACGGCTTAAGTGAGGCAATGTACACATCTTATTAAAATAAAGGTGTACGGATTCATCTGGGCATTATAAGCATAAACTGTTAAGTGCAACATACACACCAAGTTATAAGCGAAGCTTCTAAAGTGCTTCATGCTAAGAGCAAGATCCACTGATGTCTTAGTGCAAAAACTTCTCGCTATGAATGGTGCCATTGAAGTACAATAGGCACATAACGTCATTTTTAGTGAACCTCCTGAAATACACGAGATGCACATTTACTATGAGAGGCGTCAGCGACGTGCAATGTGCACATGACCTATAAGAGTAGCTATTGAGTGCAACGTGCACATAATGTCATTATTTGTGAACCTTCTGAAGTGCGTGAGGTGCACATTAACTATGAGAGGGGTCATCGAAGTGCAATGTATACATGACCTCTATGAGAGGAGCCATTGAAGTGCAATGTTCACATAACGTCACTATTAATGAACCTTCTGAGGTGCGCGAGATGAACATTTATTATGAATGGTGCCATCCACGTGGAATATGCACATGACGTCGCTATGAGCGAATTCAGAAGTGCGAAGAATCGCTATGAGCGAACCCTCTGAAGTGTAAAACTGCCCATTTAAATCGCTATGAGCGAACCTTTACAGTGCCAGGTTCACATGTATCTCGCTATGAGCGAAACTTAAGTCATTATGCACATGACGTCGCTACGAGCGAATTCTGAAGTGCAAAATGTATATTTAAATCGCTATGGGCAAACCCTCTGTCGTTATGAGCGAACCTTTACAGTGCAAGGTGCACATGTATCTCGCTATGAGCGAAACTCTAGTCAATATGCACATGACGTCGCTATGAGCGAATTCTGAAGTGTGAGCGAACCTTTACAGTGCAAGGTGCACATGTATCTCGCTATGAGCGAAACTCTAGTCAATATGCACATGACGTCGCTATGAGCGAATTCTGAAGTGCAAAGTGTATATTTAAATCGCTATGAGCAAATTCTGAAGTGCAAAGTGTATATTTAAATCGCTATGAGCAAATTCTGAAGTGCAAAGTGTATATTTAAATCGCTATGAGCAAACCCTCTGTCGCTATGAGCGAACCTTTACAGTGCAAGGTGCACATGTATCTCGCTATGAGCGAAACTCTAGTCAATATGCACATGACGTCGCTATGAGCGAATTCTGAAGTGCAAAGTATACATTTAAATCGCTATGAGCAAACCCTCTGTCGCTATGAGCGAACCTTTACAGTGCAAGGTGCACATGTATCTCGAGCTATGAGCGAAACTTAGTCAAAGTCACGGGACGCTACGGTCAACCTCCAAAATCTACGTATGCAATGTGGAAGCGTGCTAAGAGGCAGTGTGAGGGATTTGAAAGATTGGCCACTCAGTGACGCATAGAACACAGTGAATCATCGAGGGCAGTTATTCATCGTACGTAGATGGAGTGTTACCAAAGGGACGTAAGATTTATAATTTCTATTACTGACGCGATTCTTTTGATATCTTTATGTCGGGAATAATTTATACTGAGCGGAGAGAGAAACAAGAGTAGTGAAGAAAGTGAGTCTTTACAATTGTCGAAAGGGGCCTGCTTAAACTAACATCCGTGTCACTAGACTCGAACGCTGTTCGTGTTATCTTCTCTGCACCACAATATGACTTTCATCGTGTAATTGTTATGATCCAATTAATCTTTTAAACTACTACCTAGCTATTAGGCTTCTATGCCTATATACATTGGACGTTGTACTATTAAAATTATCGTTTTATATATAATGATTTGTTATGTATCGCGGGGACGCGAAAAGTTGTCAGGATGGACGAATGTTAGCATTATCATTGGTCGCCGCTTTGTTTTTAGCCTTATCGTTGATCTTCTCTATACATTAAATGTCATATTGCATGGGTTTCAATATTCACACGTTAGTTCAAAATAACTTCTTGGATTTAAATTAATATTTACATTTGGTTATATTTAACTTTATGAATTCAAATTGTAATGAAGAGGTTTTATATAAATTGTTTTAATAATCTATTTCAAGTGTTAGGCTTTTTCATTGGTCGCCTCTTTATTTTTAATTTATCGTTGATCGTCTCTTTACTTTAAATTTCATATTACAAGGGTTTCAATATTCACACGTTAGTTCAAAATAACTTTATAGATTCAAATTGATATTTACATGTTTGGTTAAAAATAACTTTATAAATTCAAATTGTAATGACGAGATTTTATAAAAATTGTTGTAATAATCATATTCACACTAGTTCGCTTTTAGCGCTTTTAGTTTCCGGTTGTGGCAATATAAATATGTCTTATAATACTGAGGCAGAGACAGTGGAGCTCCAGAACGAATCAGTGGACTGAAGTATTAGTGATATGAAGAACCAAGTAGTACGTGCTGCCTATTAAACAAGACGGTTAAGATATAAGAATAATTTACATGGTATTGTCAGTTTTTTTCTATTTAAGAAAAAGACAAAGATACCGAAAACATACAGCATAAAGAGCGTTTCGTCATGATAGAAACTCTCTGGGTAGAATATTCTACGTAGTTTTTGTGGCAAGCAATAAATCATACTTTTTAAAAAAATATAAAATAATAAACAAAATAAGTGAATAGTACAGCTTGTTTTTCCTTAAACATGAAATAAATGGTATGAACCGTGAGCGCTTTTGGATTAACCAATTTTGACTGTACTAGTTAGATCTGAATTTGTTATTTGTGATTATTTTGATACGAAGTAACTTTACAACATTATCACATAATTAATGATTGTCTAGGCTTTGTTAGTCAGCCTATATTCAAATGTTGTTTACGAACATTGTGTATACATACGCCAGTGACGGATGTAATAGATTATGTATAACGACACGCGTGTAAGCACTTACCACTAATGGAGGTGAGATTAATAAAATAATTTTATTTATTTTGCATGTTCATTAAAGTTATTGACCATAATTAATATACGCAGCTCCACTATACATAATTATTACTACATATAGAACTATACATATAATTTTTACATTCCTTTGTTAAGCAAGTATTAACTTTTTATATTTATAAAGTAATGGGTTGCATATTTCTATGAGATTATCTAAGTAGGTATATCGAAACTACGCTTGTAATTTTAATGAAAATCAATAACTGCTGATAAGATACGATAACAGGTACGAGTATGATAAGAATATATAAAGAAGGTAGTGGTCAAAAGTCGGTCAGCTTCACAAACTGTGATAAAACCTGGGTTGTCTTGCAATATATATATATATATATATGGTGAAATTAGAACGCTTTAAAGCTTTAGATTTTCACAGGTTTCAGTTTCTTCAGATTTCTTTAGGCAGTTCCAGGTTGACCATGTTTCCAGGTTAACATAAATAGAGGATTTTTTTTTTGACTAGAAGTACCATAATTTCTACAGCAATATGTTCATGACATTACCTATAAGATGGCAAAATTCATCAAACAAAATTACACATTTATATACTATAGTTACAATAAGAGTATATTTGGAAAAAATGTCTTGAATTTTCATAATAATAAAACACTTCATTGCACACCATGACAATTATATAAAATAAAAGTGTACACTTAGGCGGACTTATCGCTTAAAGCGATCTCTTACAGGTAGCCTTTTAAGACGGTATAATTTTGAAATTAGTTAACCGGTAACGTTATAAAAATAATATACACACAATAATAAAATAGACATTACAGTGATATAAAACATAGAATAGAGAATTAAAATTAAAAACTAAAATATACTAACATAAAAAGACAATATTGTACGTAAAAAAACAAAACACATACTACTTGCTAAAAGTGCTTGTGAAAGGTGTTTCATGTTTGTATATGCGAAGAAACTTTTTCCCCGACCTAATATAATAAACTGGCGCCGACTCAATGTTTTGTGGGGACAGTGTAGTGACGTAAAACTAAAGTGTGGACAGAGTACTAATTTAACTCCAAGGTTAAACAGCGTCGATCAGTAAATCAAGCACAACGCTAGGTAGTTGTCCCCTTTTTCATTTTACCACCTTTATACAAATCCTTAGTATATTACGTACCAATGTTATAGTCATTATAACATTATATCTCCAGTATACATAATAACGTATGTTTTGTTACAAATGTTCATATGAATGGTTCGGTTTACTTAGTCTTTTATTCGTAACTGACTCATGAAAGAGGAATATGGGCTTTTGAAATAAAAATAAAGCCGCGCGTCAATCGAAACAGAGATTTCCATTGGCATACGATGGACGGACACACTGTCCTTCAGAAGAGAGAACGAGCATCTTTTTACAGTTTTGTATTAATGAGTAACAAATACAAATAAATGAATTACTAGCGACTGAAAGCAATTAAATGAAGTGCAGAGATAGCTAATGAGTTGAAAGAATGGTACGAAATTTCATAATTAATATATTTTTGTAGTTGTGAAGATTAACATTATATTATACATCATTCAATGTATTTAATACATAATTATAACACGTCTTGAACCACGCTGTCTTGACCCAATAAGCATGCATTAATCAAAATTGGGAACAGCCAATAACATACACGCTATAGATAATCATAACTATGGAAATGTAGTGCAATATAAAACAGACTAAAGAAAAGGTCGTGACAGAAAAACCTTACATTTTGACTGGTCTGTCTTTCATCCATTACTGTGTAACAAGGAATTTCATTGCAATAAGTTAATATAAATAATTAGCCTGATAAGATATTTGCGATTTGCAACAGCAGTCATATGTAATTGTACCCGATAAATTCTAATGATTGATACGAAATGACGTTGGTTACAATTTTTTTTTTTAAGGAATAGGGGCCAATCGGACAGGAGGCTCACCTGATGGAAAATGATCACCGCCGCCCATGGACACCTGCAACACCGGAGGGCTTGCAAATGCGTAGCCGGCCTTTAATGATATATATTTATACATATATTTTGTTTAATTAATTTGACAATTTGTTTTTTTTTTCACCGTAATATCTGAATGTTGAATATTTGACAAACGTGTTACATTCTTCTTCCGATATTAAATCTTTACAAACGTGTGTGAAGACGAATTTTGAGCAAGCCAGTAAGACGTCAAAATTTAGTATTGAAATGTGTGCTTTAACAACTTTTGGTATTCGCACTCCTCGTTTATGTAAGAATGGAAAATTTGAATGGGAATGTAACATACGTGTACATTGAAATCGTTAGGCAATGTATTTCCTGTTAAATTTTTGTGCTTACATTTGTTAGATGATTGTCGTTGTTTATAGCTGTGTGTATTGAGCGCACGCAGTGTTTATCGAATAAATGGGTTCATTAGACGGAATTTAAGACAATCGGTCTTAGGTTACGGGGGTTGGCGCACTTACAATATTCACAGTAGCATCTGAACAGAAAAACAACTTGCAAAACATTAAACTTCTAGAAAGTCTTATCATAATCCTTGAAAGCCCAGGGTAAAGTATTGTATAAGCCTAAACTTAAGTTTGTTTGTACAGGTTTATACTTACGGTAATATTTCTTAGAGTTCGAAGGAGGCATTATTATAAGGCCGGCTACAGCTCGTAGATATAACTACGATGGCCGAAACTCGAATGTAAAAAACTAAAAGAAAGATAATGACGTTTTTATTACTAAACGCATGATAGTCTAAGCATGCAACTACGTAATGTTGGACCCAGTGAATAGTGGTCGCGATTCAGTCAAACAAAACTGTCGTGGCCTACGTTTATTTTATGTAAATGTAGACTAACATTGAAACATATTGGATTAAAATTATTTTTATCGCAATACAGCAAAGTGACTGGACTGTATCGAATAATAACAACAGTATAGTCAAAAAACAACAATGATCATAGAGAGATAAACAATGTAAATTATAGTCCAAACTAAAGGGGTCGTCAATGTGATGCCGCATGCAAACCTCTTAGATACGAGATATAAATGGCTAATCCTGAATCGTGACTGACTAACAGAAATCCATTATGATGTGGTTATAACCATGTTTACATAAGTCGCGGTAGTACAGATACATACTATCATGTTTGAAAATCATATCGACACGTTTTAAGTTTGGCAATTCAGAAAAGTGTCATTCAGTTAAACACATCTGACGTGGCTTACAACACTTTAATATATCCGGAATGAGTAAAGAAAAAAAGCTATGACTATTCAAAACTTAATTTATTGTTTTTCGTATATCTTGAATGCACTTTTTATACTCATAATCCACCTTTAAATACATTTATATTACTCTTCTGTGATGACATTGGAAAATTGCTTTTTAGATTTTGTAATAGCCTCTTCTGGTGTTGTAAATTGCTAAGGTTAACATGATTGAGTTTAAAATATGCAAACCAACTACAAACAGATAACTTGCATAGTACTTTATTACCAAAGGTAGTTTAAAGGCGATGTAATTTAGACATGCAATGTTTAAAATGTAAAAATAAGTAACATATAGATCAAACAAAATGCATTTGGGAGCCAAGGATTTCCATTTTCAAAGGGTGTAAATATTTCTTCACTTTTAAATGCAAGTGACCAATTCTGGAGTTTTTTCATGCACCGTATGTGGCTTTTATGTAAAATAGCTATAAAAAATGTAATTTTATTTATAACATTGCAAAAACCCTAATATCTTTTTCGATCTCATCAGAATTTGCTTTTAGTTCAATGAGACTACTGTTCCTATGTTGCTTTGGTCGTAATCGGGGTAATTGGATGTAACAGGCGGCGTGATCTTTTCCCTGGCTTCGAGTCTATAATGAGTTCTCTTATGGATATTGTTTACCTTTATATTATTTACTCTTAAAGTCTCCGTGATAGACTTTTTCGCAAAATTGTAGCTACGTATTAATGGTCTAAAAACGTCGTCTGGAGAATACTGTATATTAAAAGTTATATATATTATATATATATATATATATATATATATATATATATATATATATATATATATATATATATATATATATATATATATATATGTATAACTTATATACTTATATCCTATATATTTAAAGTTATTTCGTAGCACATTATATGAGGGTAATGAAGTTCTCTCCGGACTAGACCAAAAATACAATGGAAAAGGCCTCAAATTTATTACAATGACTCTGTTTTTGGTTTGCTACAATTTAGGATTATAGATTTTATATTAAGCTATAATCACTATCTTACTTGATGTTAAAAGACAAAATGACCCAAAATGGTCAATACGCTTCTTAAATGCAACTGCTGGAACACACTTATAGGTACTTAGCGGCAGATTTTCAACTTGAGGGTGGAAGCTAGAAAAATGAATATTAAAAAAAGGTCTACCACTATGCGATTGTTTCCACGCGATATTTATTTTTTGCACTGGAAGCTCAGGCTCATTGCTGAGATTCGAACTAAAATCCATTGACGCAGCGTCCGTACATACTACCAAGTGATTCATCATCGCTTCAGGAGTCCTGAAGAACTTGCAAGCCGCTATACGATTAACTTTACTATTTTTTATATTTTTGGTAACAAAATGTGTTTATGTAACTCCTCTTGTAAAATGTTCAAACGAGGCCACAAGAGGGTGGAGTGACATGATTCATAAGGTTACAAATATAGTCGAATACCCAGTAAAAAGCAGCAAAGTTCTTCTAGAAGAGTGACGATAATTGATATATTACTGACTTTTATTGCATATTGTGGATTTTGTATTTTAATGTGCTTACTGTAAACCTAGTCTTATTGTAAAAACAGTACAGTAATGATATATGTATTTCTTGCTCTACTTTGCTACCTTTAATGACTCTATATCTACTGATGAGTAGATATACCTGTATTTTTAAGCTGTTATATGTTAGCTGTTTGTCCCACGTGGGATCAGCATACTGCGGTCCTTTTAAGGTCAAATTGCGATAGTCATATTAACAAAGATTGTTTTGAAACGCCTTATCCATTAGAACATTACCAATTTACACTCTTCAGTATCACGAGTATTGCTACTTCAAAATCCTGCACAGTTTCATTTACTAATACCATATTTAAATTCAAAATACTGGTTGTCAAGCTTTTATCAACTATATCTAAAATTGCCCTCAATTCCATTGGCTAATATACAACGGTTATTCCTATATGAATATTGTATTCTTCGAACATATTTGCGTTTAATCTCGTAAATGGATTTCGAAACAATAATTCATACCTTTTGTCGACATTATTAAGATTAATGGACCACGATATTTAAGGTATCTAAAGGTACCTATTTAATACCATTTAGATATATATATAAAATAAATGTTAAAGACACTCGACCGCAGAAATGTCTTCGTTCTATTCAATATCAAATGTAAGATGATAGTGCAGCGTCACTGGTCGATATGTAACGAGTCGGAAATATCGACATTCCTCGCTATCGAACGTAACGTAAGCGCCACACCTGCGGTCTACACTAGGGATGAGATCATCTAGATACATTAATAGATTTAATACTATTCATACTGAAAGGTTGATTCGATACAACTATAAAGATTTCTTTATCAACTTTGTTACGTTATACGTTGTACCTAGTTTTACTTATTTATTATTCCTGAGATGTCGGTATACACTTTTCGTATTAACAAAATGGAAATAATACTAAAGTCGTGCTAAATGTGCTCAAGAAAATTAAATTTATGTCTTTAATTTGGATAGACTAAACGTTGAACTACATTAGGTATTCACGGATATTTCATATTTATGTTTAGATCTATATGTTTTATTATTTGTTTTACATTACTTCAATGTATGTAAACGTTCAACGTCCTAATATGTAACTGTCTCCTTCAAGGCAGTTGGTAAGGTAGAAGGCAGTGTTTCCATATATTTGTACTTATAATATATGTTTAGAATCTGTGTACTAGGACTATAATACACCGAATATAACTTTTAAAAATTACATAAAACCCTTTTAAATATCACAAGAATAAATCTTTGAACAAATTATTTTATAGGATATTATGAAAGTGCAAAATTTGGTTGATCTATCCCAGGAGGGTACCACTAGCGTCCATCGCGGTGGAGAATCTCTCTCTGGACGTCCACGCTCAGATCGCACACTACCTAAGCGTGGATGTTCAGGCTGCCCTTCGTATTCTGGGAGGGGCAATTTTGCGCTCTGTGTTCGGGGCAAACGGAGCAAGCAACATAAGGCTACCCCTACCACGCTTGCTGTGGACTTTTGCAACATAAGGGGGCTAAATTCCAACTTGAACGCCGTCCACTTCCACCTTGAGACAGCGAAGCCGGCCTTGCTCTTCCTTACCGAGACTCAGATATCTTCTCCGGCTGACACCTCTTTCCTCTCCTACCCGGGGTACAAACTGGAACATTCCTTTGTGCCGCGGGCTGGGGTGTGCGTGTACGTAAGAGAGGATATCTGCTCTCGTCGCCTCGGCAGCCTTGAAGGGCGGGACCTATCCATCCTCTGGCTACGTGTAGACTGCGATGACCATCCGCGAACCTACGCGTGCCTGTATAGGTCCCATAGCGGTAATGCCGAAACTGACCGACTCATTGAGCACTTGCAGATGGCTACAGATTCTGTGCTGCAGCAGATCCCATCCGCAGAGATCGTGATTCTCGGCGACTTTAACGCCCACCATGCCGACTGGCTTAAATCACGCACCACCGATCATGCGGGTAGATCTATTCACGATTTCGCCTTGGTATATAATTTGACACAACTGGTCACCTCGCCTACGCGAATTCCAGATGTGGATGATCATATACCTTCCCTGTTGGACCTTCTGTTGACCTCTCATCCGGACGGCTACCTGGTTTCCGTCGATCCCCCTCTTGGTTCGTCGGACCACTGTCTTGTTCGGAGTACAGTGCCGGTTACGCGCACAATACGACCTCGCTTTACGGGCCGCCGCCGCGTATGGCATTATAGGTCAGCGGATTGGGACGGGATGCGATCATTCTTTGCGTCCTACCCATGGGGGCAGATTTGCTTCTCACTGGATGATCCAGATGTCGTTGCTGACTCTGTCACCGATGTGGTGCTTCAGGGTATGGAACTTTTTATTCCGTGCTCTGCAGTGCCCATCGGAGGCAAATCCCAGCCTTGGTTTGGTCGCGCCTGCAAGACGGCATCACGCCGAAAGCGGGAATGTTACCAGGCCTGGGCTGTGGCTTCGGCGTCTAGTGATGTAAATACCAGTGCATTTAAAAAGCAGTATAATTCTGCCTCCAGGTCCTTCAAAAGTATCATTGCCAAGGCGAAGTCAGAGCACATCGGCAGAATTGGCGAGAGACTAGCGCGTCTCCCGTCGGGAACACGGGCGTTTTGGTCTCTCGCCAAGGCTGTGTTAGGGAATTTCTGTCAGCCTTCTTTTCCACCCCTGCACACGGAGAATGACTCGCTTGCCTATGCCGCGAAGGCGAAAGCCGATCTTCTGGCCTCCCTCTTCGCGTCTAACTCGACTCTGGATGATCAAGGAAATTCACCACCGATAATCCCGCGGTGCGATACTATGATGCCGGAGGTTAAGTTCCGGCAAAGTGCAGTTCGCAAAGCACTTCTTTCTTTGGACATTCATAAGTCGAGTGGGCCCGATGGCATCCCTCCGATCGTGTTGCAGACATGTGCTCCGGAGTTGGCACCGGTTTTAACGCGTCTTTTCCGGTACTCCTATGCTTTAGGCGTAGTCCCGAAATCCTGGAAGGCCGCTTTAGTGCACCCGATCCCTAAAAAAGGCAACCGCTCGGATCCGTCCAATTACAGGCCTATCGCCATCACCTCCTTGTTCTCCAAGATAATGGAGTCCGTTATCAACTGCCAGCTCCTGCGGTACCTAGAGGACCACCGGCTAATTAGCGACCGCCAGTACGGCTTCCGTCGGGGTCGCTCAGCCGGTGACCTTCTAGTTTACCTAACTCATAGGTGGGCAGAAGCAGTTGAGACCAAGGGGGAGGCGCTAGCAGTCAGTTTGGACATAGCGAAGGCCTTTGATCGAGTATGGCACAAAGCGCTTCTTTCGAAGCTACCTTCCTATGGGCTTCCCGAGAAATTATGCAACTGGATCACCAGCTTTTTGGCAGATCGGAGCATCAAGGTCGTTGTCGGCGGTGCATGCTCTGATCCTAAATTTGTCAATGCTGGTGTTCCACAAGGCTGCGTACTCTCTCCATCTCTGTTCCTTCTGCATACCAATGATATGCTGCAAATCAGCAGCATTCATTGCTATGCAGACGATAGCACTGTGGATGTACTGTACACTGGCCGTGCTAATATTTCTCGGGAACAGGTTGACGAGAGCCGGAACAAACTTGTGTCTGAAATCGAGTCTTTGTTAACCAAAGTCTCCGACTGGGGTCGACTTAACTTAGTCCAATTCAACCCCAAAAAGACACAAGTTTGCGCGTTAACCGCTAAAAAGTCACCATTTCTCGCAACTCCTCATTTTGAGAATACTCCCCTTTCTGCCAAAGCCAGTATCGGAATACTTGGCGTCGATGTTTCGAGCATCGTCCAGTTTCGCGGTCAATTGGAAGGTAAGGCCAAATTGGCCTCACAGAAGCTAGGTGTGCTCAGTAAGGCGAGACGGTACTTCACGTCGGCTCAATGTCTGAACCTGTATAAGGCACAAATTCGGCCCCACGTGGAGTACTGTTCTCATCTCTGGGCGGGAGCCCCCCAGTACCAGCTACTTCCATTTGACCGCATTCAACGTAGGGCGGCTCGGATTATCGACGATCAAGCCCTTTCCGATCGGCTTGATCCCTTGGCTCTGCGTAGAGATGTTGGGTCACTCTGCATCTTCTACCGCATTTACCACGGGGAGTGCTCTGAGGAATTGTTTGGATTGATCCCGGCCGCTGAATTTCACCATCGGACATCGCGTCAAAACAAAAAATTTCACCCACACCACCTCGATGTCCAGCCTTCCACAACAGTGCGATTTGTAAGGCACTTCCGACCTCGCACAGCCACTCTGTGGAACCAGCTTTCGCCGGCGGTCTTTCCGAACAGTTACGACTTGGGAACCTTCAAGAAGAGAGCGTATTCCTTCCTTAAAGGCCGGCAACGCACTTGCGAGCCCTCCGGTGTTGCAGGTGTTCATGGGCGGCGGTGATCACTTTCCATCAGGTGAGCTTCCTGCCCGTTTGCCACCTATTCCATAAAAAAAAAAAAAAAAATGCTCAACATGCTATTGGAGGAACTGGCTTTCAAGTGCAACTGCCGGAATAGACCTACAGGTATTTGACGGCAGATTTTGAACTTGAGTGTGATAGCCAGCCAGGGTATTAGAAAAACCCTACGATCGTGCTATGGTTTCATCACGATGTTTTCCTTCACCGACATCTACTCGTTGTAGGTGGATTCGAACTTACGTCTGTTGACGCGGCGTCCGTACACACTACCAACTGAGTTATACGTTGTGTTTTTTTCTATTTTTACCAGAATTTTTACAATTTCACCTTCTTTGGCTATGGTTGAATTCCAATCAGTGGCGGAAAACTACTTAATATAAAACATTAAAGATTTTTATCTTCGACTTTTGTGCAATATTGAAATACTCTCAAAACAACTACGTTATCAAACTAACGACACAACCCATAAAACAAGGAGTGAATGTACAGGAGATAGTCTCACGCCACTTTCAAAGGAAGTGGATAATTCAATCAATAATTACAGACAACATCTGTCTGGTTCTGGTGCTTCGGAAAAATTCAATGATTGCTCTCTTGTACATGTGATTATGTGCAATTCGGAGTTCCAATAATTGCATCAGCCGATCGACTGTTAACTTTGTACCATAAATCTCGCATCGTAAAGGTGCTGTGTTTTGTTTCATTACGCCAAATATATTACTAAAAACTTCAATGTGCTGTGATTATGATTTAAGCAGTGGAATCGCAGGTATTCTGGCAATGGTTGTAATATGTATTCTAACACTCCACTGGTTAGTTGCTACCCTCCATTGGAAAATCTATCAGTCAAGCAGCTATTGTTATGATCGGCTGGTGCACTTGATAGCCAGCGCATCCACTGGGCTTAACATTTTACCACAAAGACTTTTATTTGGTTTCTAACATTATTTACTTAGACTTTATATATACTGGCAGGTATGTTTATGTATCTATGTTAATATTATAAAGCGAGTTAGTATTTTAGTGTTTCTTTTAACTCGGTAATCTTAAAACTACCAGCCGAATTTCAAAATTGATTTTAAATAACCCATAATATTCAGAAAGGTTTTATGCTATTTAATATCGCGCTCCAATTAATAGAAGCAAAGATGTAATAAAATGTTAAAAATAATGTCTAGTTTCACGTGAATGAAGTCGCGAGTACAGCTAATATAATATATAGTGAAAATGGTGTTTGTTTGAGGCGCATTCGCGTCAGAACTACTGATCGTATCGACCTGATATCATGACCATTCGATGAGTAATTATTTGTAGATGGTTTAGGGCTACTTAATGCGGACTTTGTCTGGTAACGGAACGGAAATTGTCTGGTAGAAGTAAAATTCATATAATTATCGACACTATTATTTATGGTTAATCGCTGATAAAATATATGGCGTCATGGTCGAGTTACTAACAACCAACATGAGCACAACAACTTCAGATGGTCCAGCTTCTGTAACATAAAAACATTCATATCCATATAAAAGTAATTACCGTTACTTTAAATGTATTGTGTATTATACAATAGATTCTATTAAATATATTCAAGAAGCTTTAAATAAAACTGTCCATCAAAACAAGAGGCAGGAATCGAATCATTAAAATAAAACTGTTCATTTTAATGAACGCTCGTTAACTGGAAACGTTTTCATTCTTTTTGTTATATATCATTAGTCTAATCAATAATAAAGTCGAAACATATAAAGTGTTGCCAAGTTATGCGACAAAAAATATAGTTATTAGTTGTACAAACGTTGATATATCCATATGTATGGAATTCAAAACTCCAACTCAATAATACAAGTTCAGTACACAATGCAATAAGAATTTGATAGTTTCTTAAAGATTAGCAAGGCACAGATTAATGTCTCTATCTCAGATTTAGAAAAAAATTCAACGTAGGATTACTAAAACCAAAAGTTTTTAATGAGTACTGACTTGTTCGGATGTCAATGATAAATCTTTGACTAAGTAATTAGTCTAACACTCGATTTGCAAACTGTTAGGGCTTTTTCTAATACCTACCTGGCAAGTTACTACTTTCAGCTTAAAAATCTGTCACCAAATACCTATAGGTGTACATCGGCAGTTACGTTTGAGAACCAGTCCTTCCATTTAGCGTGTCCACCATTGTTGGTTACATCGTCACTTAACATCAGGTGAGATATATAATAAAAAGATGACGAGTTTTAAAAAAACCTTTATGAGTATCTACTTTATTACAATAGATAATAACAAGGCTACCGAAGTAAGTACCCGCGTGTCCACGTCATGCAGCAAGTGCGCAAATTAATTAATTATTTCAAGAACATAAAATATCGACCCTTTTACCAAGTTCAAACATTTTCATGATAATATTTCAATCTTAACTGTGAATTTCAAAAGCTAAAAGTGACCTTAACACGCACCGTTCTACACATTTTCTGTTTTTTCGATTCGTTAACAATTATTGAAATACAACTTGGTTAGTGTCGGTATGTTGTTAGAATTCGAATAATTTGATAAAATTCTTGTAAACGTCGGAAAAAATAGTGATTTCAATTATGTATGATGTACTAAACTATTTTGTCTAATTATATACATATAGATTTTTTTATATTTAAAGTAGCATATATGGCAACACCAATCGTCTGCCACTAAAAAAAAAAACTGTATTCTATATGTTAACCGGTCGTTCTTGAAAACAATCTATATCACTAATTTCTTTCAGCACCTCCTAAAATCGTTTATCAACCTTATTACCTAAATGTACGAACTAATATTATCTAAAAAGCACTCGATGGAACGCAAACTAATAAGTTTGTAAACCATCGATACGGAAACAATAGATGCCGCAGATAAAATTGTACCACTTAATAAATCACTCTGTTATAAATTCGTATCGGACCGACAATGGGCCACAGAAACGAAAAATTTCGCAATCAATTCTCGGCTACCGCTTTGAAAATTTAAATTCCGTTCATAAATTACGCAACTGTGTAGATATTAATTGCCAAAATATAGTTGAAAATATATAAGATACATATTGAAATTATTTTAATAACTACCGTTCAATAGCTTTTGCCCGAAGCTGCGGATGGTACCGGCATACAAATAATAAATAATTGATAGCTTCAATAGATTTCTCACAGGAATTGTGAGACTTTATATTTGGAAATATCGGTAGCGGGTATTTCTTGTCTCATATAAAATTTATTTGAAGTGAATTATGTCTTTTCTAGGGTACTATTTTAGGAAGACAAGTTATTCTATTTCTTAAATATTTATTCTGTTTCGAATTTTATATTTTAGTTGCTGATAAAGCGATTGCTTTAAAAGATAAATGGCCCCTTTTTAATAGTACGTCGGCATTGTTATAGGAACATATTTTATGTTAGTGTTCCAGGGCAGCCAGCCGATCCAGTTCACGACCCTTGACTCTAGAACTAATTGAAACGAATGCAATTAATTTAAGTATGAATTTAAGTAAGTATTTTAAGGCGTTCCTATGGTCATTACTATGAATTGCAATGTATTGGAAGTTAAATAAGTATTTCAAATTTCAGCTCAAGCGGAAATTTAAAAAATATGCAGGATTTGAACCCAACGTCGTACTAAAATAGAAGATGAAATGAAATGTACTAAAAATTCTGGTACATGTCATCAAAAGTATTGAAATTATCGAGATGGACCATTCGATGCGGAAATTTTCCCGGGTATTTCTAGGTTTTTTATTTCGTGTTTTTATCGGGACTACTACTGTTAGCCACGTGGTTTTCCTCAACCAACCAAGCAACCCAAAAGGGCAGCTTACACAAGGGTATCACTAAATGATCGAACTTTAATTTCAGCTGTTGCCAGGACGCAAAAGAGAATCTAACACTGTACTAGCTAATCTTAAAAAGTCGAAACTAATTTATGGACTTGTACCAACTCATAGTGTCAAAGAATAGCGAGAGAAATTGTGAAACTAATTTAAAGAGATCGCGACTATTCTAATAATGACTAATATTATAAATATTAAAGCGAGTTTATTTGTTTGTTAAGCTTTCACGCCTTAACCACTGAATCTATTATAATGAATTTTGATTTAGAGATAAATGTGACGCAATAAACGGAGATAGGGTACTGTTTCTCGCCAAAAACTTATCGGAAGTGGGCTAAAGAAAGGAATAAACTTTGTATGAACCTTTTTATTACGTCACCCGATTTGTTTGATAAAATCAATATTAACGCGAGTGCTTGCCGCACGTAAAATGTAATAGGAATAGAAACTAACAAAATAGATACGAATATGATCACGAAACTAACTATTCCAACTAGAACAGAATTATCTAGAAATTTAAATTGTACTGAGCCATGGCAAGTGAGATTTAGTTTTTCGATTCCATTGTCCTTTTATCCTTTTCTTTTGATTTAACGGATGTATACATAGTCAATGTCATTTGATATTTATTGAACATTTTGCTTAGGGGTGCGAAAAAAAGATACCAAGCGTAGTGATGGGAAAGGGAGTAAAAGCTAGTATTAACTTGGACACACAGACCAGACCTTGGGAAAGAGCTACCTACCTTCTATGGTTTAAAAAATTTTGATGAAGCTAAAATAGAGTATAATAGTTTGTACGGAAGTTCATTGTTAAAGAAGATAAAGACATGAAATTTTGTATTGAGACATTTGATAAGAAATAAACAAACATTTTTATATATATATATATATATATATATATATATATATATATATATATATATATATATATTATAAGCAAGAGAAGTATCTTATAAAACTAGAAATGCACCTGGTTAGTAATATATTTAAATACTTTGTGATATATTCATATTTTGTATTATACATTACTTTGATTCCGCATTACTTTGATATTTCTTACACATTTATTTACACACAAAGACAGATAAGAACCCCTTTGGTATTGTGGTTAGACCATTTATCTTCACCACATTTTCCTTCATAATGATTCAACTGAATTAGATTGTACGGATAGCGTAGAGTTATTAGCGGAGAACCTCCCCTCTTCCTTCGTACTGAGTATTGTGGTTTCTAATCCGGCAGAACAATTATTTATATGTTGTCCATAAATGATTGTTCTGAGTTTAGGTATACTTTGTACCCATTAGTTGTAAGTTTATAATACCTTCTATGGCGTAGAGTATTTTCCTTAGTGCAGATATTCTTTTTACCTTAAATAATTATATTATAGATAAAGTGTATCCTTGATAATACATTTTTTTTAAATCATCCTCAACTAATATTAATTATTATATTTTTTTTTCTAAATCAGTTATACTTTTTTTATGCAGTATCGTTACTATCTACTATCATATGTATTACTAGCAATACCTGGAACTTCGTTTTTTTAAAGTAATAGCGGGCAAACAAGCAAGCGTGGCTCCTGATGGTAAGTGATCAAAGCCGCCCGTGGAAAACCCACAACAGAGGAATGGCGGTTGCGTTGCCGACCTTTATGTGAGGGACAGGCTCTCAAGTAACACTGCCGGAACATACTTAATGGTGTTTGGTGGCAGATTTTCTACTTGAAGGTGGTAGCTAGCTAGGCGGGCATCAGAAAAAGCCCTACCACCATGCTATGTTTTCCTCACAATGTTGTCTTTCACCAAAAACTTAAGCTCTTTGTAGGTGATTGGATTCGAATTCACGTCCCATGACGTGACTTTCCTACTGAGCTATCATCGCTTCGTTTGCGTTAACTCGGAATTATATGTGTTTTATTATATTATTTATTGTATTATTGTATAAAAAGTTTTGTTACTGTTTCTGTGACATTTCTCATCTTATATTACACCTATTAGTAATAGCGTGATGTTAAATAATCTGAAGCCTTGCTGAATAACTGCACTATCAAATGCAGATAGAATTTTTACAATCCAACGAGTAGTTCCCAGGCTTTGCGAGTTAAAACAAACAAGCTTTTCCGCTTTATAATTTTAGTATGGAGTAAAAATAAAATAATCTTTGTATTTGTTTGAAAATTTATAACAAGTTCTACAAACTATATGCTATATGTATATACATATAGCTCTGTATATGTATATACAAGCTTTTTCGCGAAAAACACCGAAACCGCCCAAATTCTTATTTTTTTTTATTATCGTATAATCACTATTTTAATAAATCAGAGATTACTTTTGAACAACAATATTTTTTCCATTTCATTTTATTGTCGTTCGTTTCATTGTTTCATTCGATTTCGTTGTCATTCGTGAAGAAATTTGTTAAATTAATTATTTTGTTTACTGCCGACAGAAACATGATACGATATATTAGTTCGTGTCTCTAACTACTCTAGAAACAAACCTAATCTCAATAACGACTAAATATAATTAATTCAAAAATGATATCAACAAACACAAACCGATAGATATTAAACATTGAAATGTCTATGGTAGTGATGTAACATACAATTTTTTGACATGAAAATGTACATTTTTCAATTTACAGATTACTATATTTTGGTGAATAAAATCTTTAGGTCGAATATACACCTAACAAGACTATCGCAAATGCAATCTCTAAAAGAAGGCAATTAAAACATAAAAGAGAAATATTTAATTTACCAAAGCTAGGAAGTGCGGTCATTGAGCGAAACGAATGATAAAGAAAGAAATTAAACAAGGAATTTTTCCTCTTTTAAAATGTAACAACCGTCACGCCATTTTAACTTGAACCCGGAACGTTTAAAAAACACAAATTCGAGTGAAAAGTTTTCAAATAACCGCCTTGTGCAAACGCCATTAGTGTTACGGTGATCTTGCGAGATCAACGCCTCAAGATCCAAACTCAGAATCGGGATTACGGGGGTCATATAAATTAGATAGAAGCAGAAGCCACAACATTTTTCAATATACTAGTTCACACATTAAACACAATACATACATATGAATAACAATTTTATTTTCATTCATTCATTATTAGCCTGGTAAGCTGCCCTATCCTTCTGCCGGACTGGTGCTTTCGTAATGGGAGGTGGAGATTTTGTAATGGGAGATGGGAGGGTGTTAGGCTTACCACCACGCTATGGTTTTCTCATAATGTTTTTCTTCACTAATAACTCAAGCTCACCGTAAATGGATTCAAACTCACGCCCCTTGGCGCGGTGTCTGTACACACTACCGACTGAGCTATCATCGCTTCGAAGTTGAACTTAAGAGTCACTATACCATTAGATTCAGCGAATTAAATCGAGGGCCAATATTTTCAATAAAAATTAAAGACAAATTTAAATGTAAAACTAGGTAATGATAAGCCTATTCACAATAATAAAAAAATAAAATTAATATTGAAAAACAGAATGAAAAAACTTTTTAGACTGATATATTTTTCAGTATCTTAAAACCCTATCCCATAAGTTACTACCCTTGTTGAGCAGATCTATAACCTAAAATTGCTTATTACTTATTTATTTTTTTCATAAAATCGTCACAAAGATACAATTATATTAATGCATACACAAGAAACAGAAGCTATTTATAATTCCAATAAATTCCTCTAAAGTTCTAAAGTCTAGTTCTAAACTAAATTTAAACAGAGCCTGTCCAGGTCGTAACGTTTATAAATACTAAGTCAAAGACGCTAGATTATTTGAACTCAATACACTGCAAAATTTCCGACTTTATTAAGTATCAGCCGTATAATATGATGGAATAATTGGTTCTCTAAAAACTGTATACGCCAAAGGGTATGCATTTTCTAAGTCCATGTTAATCTCTCTGGGTGATTATTGCAAATTAATAATCTTTATAACAATGTTAAATAATGTTTCATTCTATACTATCGTTATTCCTTTTTATTGTTATCAATTATCCTTCAAATTATTCTGATTCTCAGGCTATTCTATGTATACAACGCTTACGTTTTATGAAGTAAAAGTATTCAGCGTGTTTTTAATCCACAATATTAAATGAAATTATTTTGTAAAATCGTTAATAGTTGCTTATGATAATTTTTATTAAATTATACGTTAATTTTCGTCATTTATATTCAAGTTATTTAATTATTTGTTATGTAATTCACTACGAATGTACCGCACAGTAGATAGATCTTGATTCATATTTTTAGAGTTTACTCGACTACCATAACTATTACTACAAATATACAAATAATACTTTAAATTAGAGAAGTCGTATTTCTATACAATTATTTACTGTAGTAGCTATGAACATTTAAAATACATTATACATAACAAATAAATAATTCAAAGTTTGTCAACATTCAAATTCCCTTATTAACTGTCTAGATCCGTACCCGTTGCGTCAACCTGAAATTTGAGGCACCAAAAGAAAACTTAAATTGGACTTTTGTAAGGCTTAAGATGGTTCCCAGAATTTTCCTGTTTAGGCAACTTTGTCGAAATTAGATTTTCTGAAAGCTGACCTCGTTAGTTTAATGGAATAATTGTGTATTTACATTTACCTAGTATTAGCCCATTGTATCGGTTGACCCCGTTTAAATTTATTATCTCGAGTTTTCTGTAATATCGGTTTGAAAATTTTCATCATATTACTACTTACGTATTATAAATTTAAAAGTTTACCTAAAAAGAACAGCGATTTCTAAGCTGGTCATCCCCTAGAAGTTGTATCATTAGTCATATTTATAAAAGCTAATATCACAGTATTACTTTTGATATCTGATATTAAGACACGACGAATGTGTCTGAGTGAATTGCGACTACCATATACCTGATTTTACTCCCACAATTTTTGACATCCTGTCGCGTTCCGTGATGAACTGGTTGATTCTTTTAATTATTTATTTTTATTTTGAGACTACACCGCACCTGATGTTAAGTACAGTAGAATCAAAATTAGCGGCGTCGGACAATTATTCAAAATTCTCTGCCAGGCAACGCTGTCATGCTTAGATACCTCTTCACGCCACTTTTTAAGGACCTAATATCATAGGAAGCAGGGCACACGCCAATAAAAAGACGGTTCCACAACCTCTTCGGTCATTCCGAAATCAGCCAATGTATACCAATTACCGAAAGGCTTGCAAATTTATGATGAACTGATTATACTTTCACACTTAGAAATTCAGAAAATCGTGTATTTTAGATTGTAATATATTTTCAATCAGTTATTACCCACTCAATTTACCGTTCTACGATAAAAAAGAATTAATCCGCTTAAAATGTTCTTCAATTTTCCAATTACCCGTTTTAGATTTTCAAGAAACTCCTTCATATAAGGCGCCTCCTTAATACAGATTATTGTTGCTAACGAGCTTATTTAGTAGTCTTTCTAAACAATCGATAACAGCTTTCGTCATTAATGAATTCAAAAGCAAATTGATTCTACTAACTACTAACTAGCATGATATTAAATAAAATTACAAATTTCAGGTCAATTTACTTCAGAAACATAGTTCTTATATTGAATACTGGAAAGTTCCCTTATATAATAAATATATATTTGAATTCAACAATGTTCTTGAGTTTTTAAAGAGATTTGATGAAATTATGTAACGATTAGCATTTTGTACATTAACAGTTCCCTTATTATAAATTTATTGTATATAGCTTTATCGATAGCTCTATAAATAGCTCTATCAGGAGGTTCTAACAATTTCTACATTTTGATGTCCTTAATAGCTAACGTATTCAATTGCTGTTTCGTTATCCTGTTTTCTAAAAAATAGTATAGTACGCTATCACTTACATATTGGTTATTTTTCAATTTTTTATTTTATACTTTTTAGAATATCATAAAACATAGTAAATAAAAATCAACTAATGGCATAATCACTTCGTATATATCATTCGAACACATAATTTCGTAAATATCTTCAAATTATCCTTCTAAAATATTTACTTGCTATTAGGAAAGTCCCTTATCTAATTTAGCTTAAAAGCCGTTGGTAATTTTAACTAATGCACACAGTGCTTTATCGCCAATAACCAATTTTACCTTGACTCCAATCGATCTTCGCTTTCAATTAGGCATTAATATTAACTACTTCCAGTTTCGTGAAAATCATCATTAATATTCACTATACACTAAGGCACCTATTAATCGAGCTAAGGGGCTCAATATCTACTGGTTTATCATTAGAAATCACGAACTTCCCAATTTATATATATACCAACTTGAAACTTAAATCCCTAAAATTCTATTATTTATTCACACGAGACCAATAAAGTATAATATTTAATTCTAGTTATTATATGTCGTCACAATATTTGAAAGCGCTACTATCTATATAATCTGGTAATAGATTATTTTGTTAATTTTGAAATATACCTGTTGTGTTAATATTATATTCATTGTATAATAATATCATATTAATTTGAGGATTTCTATTTACTCTGTTACTTTTAGACTACCTCTTGCTTAACGCAACCATTAACTATTACAAGAATAATTTGTCTAACTGTGCTTATATTCTAACCATATTAATATTCCTTTGTAGATCGCTTTAGGACATTTTAATGTGTATTAAATACGTTTTCGTTTCATTTCGCAAGTTGACTGGGCCAGGCGCGGATTCAGCCTTCAAAAAAGGCAGTGGCCACAGCCATGTGAAAATCGGTCATGTCAGCGTATGAACCTGCTCATCATTGCTAGAGTGCATTCCTACAAGGGATATGTTTATAAAATATATAGGTGTGACCAAAGTTATGGAAAAACACGAATTGTGAATCCGCGCTCGGACTGGGCTACACAACGAGATATGTATATGGGACTCCAGTGGCGTGAACCAGCTATATCCACTGTAAATCTCAAAGATAACTCTGCATTTCCCTTTTATTTGCAGGATCAGATATAAAGATCAAAGTTCGCTTTCCCATTACTTCCAGGGAATTCCGTAGGACTTAGAATTTGCGTTATTTCAAATACTAACATTTTAAATTTTATATCTTGTAAAACTTCAATTAGTAATACATACCCGACGCCAATAATCTAAGTAATAATAGTATTATTAAAGCAAACAGCCTGTTAAGTGGTGATTACACTGTAATACTCATTAACATTCACGAGTTCGTAATATCAATTAGCCTGATTACACTAGTAATACGTCTTTCCTCGAATCATGTGTTGAATGTGAAATTAACTAAGTTTGTAGCTTTACTGAAATCTTCTCATATCGTATGAAAAGTTGTGCACAATTGTGAAAGAGACCGGAAAGTAAGAAATGAAATTATCTTCCAAATATAACTGAAGATAATTGTTTATTAATTCATTATTAAGGCTTTTTAGTTTGCTATGTTGGGTATGCAAAAGTAAATTACTATTTTTTTTTTCAAAAAAAAAACAGCATTTTATTAAAAATAAGTAGCCTAGAACTATCTATAAAGGTTTCGAGGTCTCATCTCGATAAGTGCAGTAGTTTTAACGTGTTCAAGCGTCAAAGGAATTGTATACATCTCATATACTTGCATTTATTAGCGGTTCTGCTCGCGTTAATATTGATTTTGTCAAAGAATTCTGTTTTTCCATAGATACAGAATCCATTTTTGTATAACCTACCGTACAACTTGCCACAAACTTAAATTTTATCCCCAAAATCTGGATGACTGGCGATCTACGCTGGTACGTAATTTTTTTTCTCAGAAGACTGCCTTATGGAACCAACTTGCTTCGACGATGTTTCTGGACCTATTCGACATGGGGGCCTTTAAGAAGAGAGCTTACTCTTACCTTAAAGGTCAGCAACGCACCTGCGATACCCCCTTATTCCATAAAAAAACAACAAAAATAATATTTTTTGAGGATGTTAGACAAAATACGTAAATGTGAATTTTCAAAATTCTATTTATATGGCTTTGAACTCTTCTCATAACATGGCTATACCACGCTAATGTATTTCTCCTGATTTTCTCTGTTACCGGAGATATTTTCATGCTCCCTCGTATATATTCATTCTTAATCTTTACATTCCAGTTACTCAATATATCTTTTGTAGCATTAGCTAGTCAGCTAATGCTACAAAATGTATGTAATAGCTAAGCTATTACGTATTATTTTCTTTTATCCATCGCTTTTGTTACCTAGTATTTAGATCTATACAACATGATACGTCTTATAATAGTTAAGGTAGGGGAAATTGTTTTTTTAGTATTTCATATGAAAATTTAAGACATTTTTTCCAAAGTATATTTACATTTAATTACAGTTTATATGTGCCGATGTCGATGCCGAATTATTCGATGATGCTCTGCGATCCTGTAAGTAGCGTCATGATTCCGTTGCTGTAGAAATTTGTGGACTTTTGATCAAATAAATTACGATAAGTAGTTTTGGTAGTCCCCGCTTGATGTTAGTCTGAAACTGCCTAATGAATTTTGAGGAGACCGAAATAAGTGGAAATGGGAAATTCAGACATAACTGGTGAATTTAATAAGGTCTAAATTATCTAATTTTGGTGTCGATTGCAAGTCATATTGACGATTAACTTAAAATAAAATATAACATTAATCTTTCGAAAGAGATAATTGAATAATAGTAACATCAATGGGACATCGATTAACACTTTCCAGCTAATTTTCTTAATTATTGCCGGGTGGCGAAATATGTGTGTGATCTAACGTTATCGTCATGAAATACCACACTTTTCTACTGATCAATTCCGGCCGATTGTTTTAATTTCATTAATTGTTGGCAGTAAACATCAGAATAAATAGTTCTGTGCGGCGGTAAAAGATCATAATGAATAATGCCCTTTATTACAATTCACATTATCATCTTATTACGAATTAACGCAGGTTTTACCACAATCTGTGAAGCCTGACCGACCTATAATCACTACCTTTTAATCACGTGTCTGTCGAACGTGATCCACTTTTAATGACCAGTTATCAATCTCTTCAACAGTTCGGTTTCATTACATTCATTACATCTCGCAAATAAATACACGGTTCATTAGGTTTCCTTCAGTGATATCGTGTGGCACCAAAAGAAACGAGCTTTTGTCGATTGGGTCAAAAATTTTTAGTCATAACTAGTGATATCCCGAACTTGATCATTTTTTTTCAAAAATAACGTTCACTTAACCATAATAATGGCGACTAGAATGAGGTGTATCTTCAACATCAATATTCCTGTATTTAAAACGCTTAAACGAACTATGTGCTACTCTTACTGACACTACATTAGGTCCGTAAATGTCACAAAATGTCTTGGTGGCTTGCGTGGTATTATTCCTTTTATGGTAATAAAATATTTCACTTTTCTGCATCAGATTTACTCATTTTGATAGAAATAAAAATAAATGAAAAATAGTTGGAAACCTCATATTACTAATTTTTTTTAATGTTACCTTTCTAACGCATAGTCACAATCATCCAGATACAAATAGTACAGCCAAAAAAATTTAGTTCCAAGTGTATCATATACATACTTCATGCGACATACATACATGCTTTTTCACCGACCTATTTTAAACATTTACCGTAAGCTCTTCGAGACCTCTCGACATTTTATCAACCCTACTATTAAACTAACTACTTTTAACATTAAATGAAATCATTAAAAAAAGAAAGTAGCTCATTAGCATTATAATAATCGGATACATCCTCTAGCATTGTGATGCGTGTGATGATAAAGAGAAATAAATAAAAACTGGCCAAATTAAAGGTCACAGAAGTTATACGGACAAATATAGTATTATACATACAGTCGTCGGACGGTGTCCGTTGATTGTTGGGTACGGAGCACGAATTTTAGGTGCGCTTCCGCTTAGTAACGAGGTAAGTAACTATGGAGGTTGGTCAGAATTTAATAAACCTGTAAAAGTTATCTAATTATCGTTTTTTATATTCATATTGTCAAGGCTTCTACGATTCTTTAATGATATTAAATATAACATAGTGAACTTTTCACAAGTTTCTTTTTTCAAAGAGCAATAACAATATTATACATTTTTCAAAACGGAAGCTGTTCCAATTAGTATGACTGTTAAAAACTTAGTTCGAGGTATTTTTTCAGTGGTCTGTATTTGGTTTTTTAGACATCGTTACCACAGATATATGCAATATCTTCACCTCAACTTTATAAGGCAAAAATGTGATATCAGAGCGTTTTGTAATACCTACCCGCCAACTAGCCACTATTATCCTGAAGATGAGAATCTATCACTAATAATATATATGATGTATTACGGTAGTGGGTATAAAAGAATTACACCTCATTTATATTTATCATGTTATTTAAGCCCCATCATAACTTATAATCAGGTAAGATTAAGACCAAACATACAATAAGAAAATGGAAACAATGACAAATTAACATATGACTACTTAATTTGTAAGTGTAAATAAATGGCTAAAGTTAACTTTGAATCAGAAAAACTTGCAAAAAAAAAATTGTAAGTGTGTTGCAAAATTTTAAATGATTAAACCTATTTTGGTGAAATAACCTTCCAATATACACAATTATATTTGGTAATACAATAATATTCCATTTACATATGTTCTAACATTATTAATACGGAAAATTTGAGGAAAAGCTTGTAAATGTGAGAAAAACAAACGTAATATATTTATTTTTCTTCATCGACAACATTCACAGTTCGTAAAATAAAAAAACGAAAACGATTGACAGCGCCCAATAAGAAACTGAGTTATTTTGTCTTTACTTATATGTAGATAACAAAAACACAATGTATCATAAATTCAATAACAACGAAATTTATATAGTGAAAATCAAATCTTACAAGAAAATAATCACTTACAAAAATAAACAGAATTATATTGAAACGTTTTCCACACCAATAAGCCGTTAGGCATCGGCTACCTTTAGCTTGGATGTCAAGTAAAAAATGAAATAACAGTCGGCAGAGACTGAAAGGCCTCACATGATCGGGTTTACGAGGATACATTACTTATGTTTTTTTTTCATTTTTTTTGCGTTGGTAGCCTTGACTGACAGATTACATTTCTGTTTTTGTCACTAGAATATTCGTTGTTTCAGGACATGGCCTGAAGTTAGTATGTCATAGCATTAACACGATTGATAAATATTAAGTTCGGTTAGTTACCACTTTAATTAGATATCTTAGCTAATATAATAGGCTTACATTTTACATTAAAATACCCAGGCATATTCATTTAACCAAGGATTTAACTATCAAAACTAGATTATCAGTATATCTGTCACGGCTATCAATCTATACTATTATACAAAATACTAAAACAAAGTCACTATTAAATATAAATATAAAAAAAGTGTTTTATAAGAAAAAAATATAACATAAGTGAAACTTCATCTAAATAAATATAAATGTTTTAAATGTTTTTTATCTGGACTGGCTTGATTATATTGTACACTAGCTAAGTAAGAATAACAATATAATGACGTTAGTTTAATATCTCACTGGGATAAATGATAATCACCAAGCTCATTTTGTCCGTATTTGCGATTTCATCACAGCTTTGATCCTTTTGATGATAGCGTGATGTTAAATAGCCCAAAGCTTTCCTTAATGATAACTGCATCAAGTACAACAAGAATTATATAAATTCGACACGTAGTTCCTAAGATTAGTGCGTTCAACAAACAAACTTTTCCGCTTTACAATCATATTATAATATTATACATGCGAAAGTTAGTGTGTTTGTTTGTTACGCTTTCACGCCCAAGCTGCTGCATCGATTATGATGAATTTTGTTACAGTTTTAGATGAGACTCTGGAGAAAGAGATAAGCTACTTTTTCTCGCGAAAAATTTATTGTAAGTGGGGTAAAAAGAGGAATAAACTTTGTTTAAACCTTTTCTTTTGAGGTTTCTGATTTGTCTGACAAAATCAATATTAACGCGAGCGAAGCCGCACGTAAAATCTAGTATTAAAATACAGATAAGTATATAATAGACATCATAGGTATCGCGATAAGGGAGTTAGTACATTTGAATGTAAATAATACGAAAATATTGAAACGTGTGTATTATTTGTTTTTAATTTCAAGGTTAATTTCTTTATATTTGATTATCCTCTATCTGTTCCTACATTATTATGTCCCTGTCCACAACAACTTGTAGAATAAATATGAAAGAATTTGTTTTTAACATTAACGGTTATATATAGACGTTCCAATCTGTTATTTTAACTGTTATCTATGCTGAAATTTTTCTTCAAAGACGTATACACTGATTCGATGGCGGAAACACGGGTGAAACATAATAAATAAGCAAATATAAATACGCAAAAATACGTGTTCCCATTCTATACGGAGACTGAAAGGCAAAGGGGAAAAACGTCATTGTTATTCACACGTGGATGTACAGAGAGACCCCGAAAGCAGACGACGTGATCCGAATCCTGAATAATTATATACACGCACCCCACCTGTGGGGTTGTTTTGTGTTAGTTTCCCCGTGAATACTTCACAGGTAAGGAGAGATGCACGTATGGCGTGCCAGTGGTTTTTAAACAACTTGTTATTTGCGAGATATTTGTGCCTATTTTTTATACTTTACAGGTGTAACTAGAATTTCACCTTTTTTATGGTAATGCACAGCAAACAGACAGACCTCCGGTTTAATGGTAAATGGTTACCATCATGGATCAAAGATTATATGGTTAACAATCATATAAGTGTAAATATCGTATCGTATCGTATAAATATAAGGCAAGTATACAGCTTCAGTTTGAAAAGAGGCTCCGCGAGTGACGGTACTCATGTACCCATCGTATACCACCCAGGTATACCCTGGACAGTCAGTCTCCGTTCCAACTTCATTGACTGGCCAAACTTTAATCACGACACATAATTTTTTTTTTTAAATAAGCTTGTGCTAACATGAAGAAGGAGAAACCTATGTAGAAAGGGAAGTTTATCATATAAGATTATATCAATGCTTTATCAAATCTACGTCAATCAACTGTAGCCTGCACGAGTAACATTACCCGAGTACGTTCGGCGCAACTAGAGCAGTCGACTTAGTTCCAACCTTCCTGTGTATTTTTTAAATACGTTTTAAACCTACATGTACAATAAAATCTCGAAAAAGCCTCCGTATTTCCCAGAGATATAAAAATAGCTTTTATATCAACGTGAAAGAAGTCACGAGCACAGCTCGTCTTATGGAATATCGTCTTATGGACTAGACAGTCTTTTCACCGAACAAAATTTCATAAAAAATCCAAACACCTCAGGCAGATAAAATAAACAGAATAAAAGAAACATACATATACATACATATTTCAAATTAAAGTAATTAAAATAAACAGGTTTAATTGAAACAAAAGTAAAATAGCGAGAAATCCCTTCACACAAAAATGAGCTCAAAATTTATTTGACGGATATTTTTTTTCATCTCAGTGAAAACAAGTCCGTGATGAAATTAAAAAGGATGTAAATGTTACAGTGAAATCTCTTATTATATATGGCAAACAATAAAGATTGATATTCCTATTGTTTTCTTTTTAAATTAAGTAGGTTTTGCCAGCGGCTTTCCTCACGTTAGTATTGATTTTGTTAAATCGGATGACGCAATAAAAAGCTACATACAAAGTTTATTTTTTTCTTTACACCACTTTTAATAAGTACTTGGCAAAAAAGTAGCCTATCACTATCCAAGGATCCATCTATCTCTATACTAAAATTCATCATAATCGATTCAGTGGTTTAGGCATGAAAGCATAAAAAACAAAAAACTCAATCTCACATTTATAATATTAGTAAGGAAATTACGGTTTATTAATTACTAGCTGAGCCCGCGACTTCGCTCGCTTGCTACTTTACACTTTGAAGAGATGATGGCTCAATTGGTATTGTGTACGAACGCAGCGTCAGTGAACATGTATTAGAACCCCTGCGATGAGCTTTAGCATTCGGTGAAGGTAATTGATAAAAACATAGCATATAGTGTTAAAGTATTTTCACATGTCTACCTAACTATCTAACTAACCCTCAAGTTGAAAATGTGCCGCTAAATACACACAGCTGTGTTCTGGTATTTGCTCTTGAGCATTAGTTTTACTATGTCTACCATTTTGAGTCTTATCGTCATTTAACATCACGTAACATTGTAGCTACAGCACTAAACCTATATAATATAAAAACTTATAGTTATTTTTTTATACTTAGGCAACAGTATTTGAATAAAAGGTGCCTTAAGATATTTTGCTACAATACGAGGCTTCTTTTTGAAATCCATTATCGGACAAATTCAAGGCTGTATTAATCAATGTTTATATATTGTTTCTATTCGTGGAACAACACATTTCTTCCTTCTTTCTTTTTAACAGTTACCGGAAAAACATATAAAACATGTTTTTTTTTTCTTACTGCAACACGTAATGCAAACACTACCCGCCCGCCCCGACCCACGCGAAGTGGAGAGTACCTGTTGAATATAAGACTGGAAGAAGGCTTCACTCATTGTCAACTATTCATATTTCAACTTCGCCTCTCCGCCTGGCAATGTGCGCTGGAATAAATTAGAATAATTTTATAACACATACGTAGAACATTGCTAAAGAACGTTTTTCATATTTAAACTAATTTTTGAAGTGAATTTTCTTTAGGCTCGTTTCTGGAAGATATTGTATTAGCGAACAAAACCTGATTTACATTTACGATTTAGTTCACGATTATTTAGTTCAAGCGCCATGTCAAGTAAGTTTAGACGTCAAAATACTATTATATCAATTTGTGAATGATGGTGACGTCAAGAAATGACACCCTTCTCTGTGTATCCGTTAAAAATGAATGTAAAATCAATGTACTTCTATAAAAATTTGTAGATTAAAGAAATAAGCCTGTTCGAATTCCATGCCCGTTCTTCTTGATGGTTGGTTAGCTTTCCGAACCGGTGGTAGCTTTAAAGTTCATAAGGGCCTTCACAGGGCCGAAACTGAGTAAAGTGTTTCGATTTGATTTGATAATGCATGTTATCCATAGGACGAACTCCTTACTTATCCATGGATTTATATAAAACTTACTACAAACCTAGATAGGCTAAGATCTTTTACTATATTTCAGACAGATTTCTTCTTCTTTCTTAGTTTAAATTAACTATATAGCCATTCCTGCTCAGGTCATTTAATAACTCATAGTATTTATTGCACGCCTCATAAGCGAAACGTTGAGGTCGGTACTACTGTCACTTCACGTAAAACGAATGATTATTCAAACTTAAAATGTCTCTATATATCATATATTGCACTTGTAAAATAATATATACACACACATATCAAGAAGAATACTATATTTAACACACATGATATTTTCAATGCCATTGAAACTAGTTAAAAAATTGTTTAAAAAAGTTCTGTATGGACGTCCGTGTGTTTGTATGTGCGGATCCTGTATGTTATTACCATAACGACCGAAATACATTACTAATTGAGGCTTTGTTTTACACTTCAGTATAATGAGGAATAGAAAACCTATTACTTTACGGTCTGATTCGATGTAGGTTAATTGTTATTAAAGAAACAAAACAAAATAAATACGAAAGGAGTGCACTTTTGGATTTTTTAAACTTTATGTTTTCCGCTTGTTCTTTTAGTAAAAATTTTTCCCATGGCACCTACAGTGAGCTCAATTTGTTCTATGTGTTTTGATGTTCTAGGGACAATAAATAAATCTGCTCTGGAAGTTAAAGCCCCAATACCATTTGCGATTTTATAGTGCTTCTAAAACCAGTAGTGCATACCCAAGATTAAAAGGGCTTTTATCAGATTTTTCTTTTATAGTGTCAGCCCAGTATAAAGTATTAACAGTCCATTTTTAGGTGTCGTCACTGTAACGCTGTCTTCCGAACCTTTCAGCAGATGAATACCTACTACTTAATCCTGGAACTGACACGCGCAAATCTACACTTGCATGTATTTGTAGGTATACCGCTGGAGACTAGAATAAGTATGAAACAATTCGTTTTTATTTTATTTTATATTGGGCAGCAAATAGGCAGAAGACCCATGTGATGGTAAATGGTTACCGTTACCTATAGACAACCGTAACACCAGGGGTATTGTAGCCACCTTGTTGACATTGACGGAAAACACTGGATCTCGTTTACTATGCCGGAACACGAAGGCGCATACTGAACCTTTATTTTGCGGCAGTGTAAACCCGAGGGTGGTCACTTAACCTACCATCAAACTGTGACGGATAAAGGATTTTATAGTACATTCTTAGGTAATATAAGGAATTGAGATTTACTGTGATAGTTTTTTAGTCGGTATATGAGGGTGCTTATTACCTGATTAATCTCTACGCGTCCTTTTCTGGATATTGCGAGAAGAAGTTCATGTGCGAAAAATTATTACCACGAAAAAAAAAGGTATCGGCTCAACATTGGCTTCACACAAATCATCACAGTTCGTAAGCTATGATTTATTACCAAAACTAATATATTGTTGATTAAATTACCCTATAAAACATTACCAAACAAGGTAATTGTGATGGTAATTTGTAAATAAATAATGTACCACAGGAAGATATAAAAGGGTAATTATTCGTTAAGATAATTAAGAATACAGTATTATGGTCGAGTTAAACGGTACGCATTAGTGGCAGTTAATATATCGTACGTATTCGACTGTAAGCAATCGCTTACGACTGTGTGCATAGTGAGAAGCGATAGCGATAGTTTTTGAATCGTTTATATTTGTTTTTATATGGTATTTGCATTTGGAAGAAACAAATATGACATGCCATAAAGTAATTTCATTGTTAGGCCACTTGTTTAGTTAATCTCTTATCCGATCGTGAAGTCAAAATCACTTGTATATTATATGGGTATATTATATACAACTTATAAAACAAAACTCGTATAGTTATACCAGTAACAGGATATTTTTTACAATATATGCTCTAGAGCTTATTCCCGTTCACGTTAATATTGATTTTGTTAATCAATGCTGCTTGTCTATTGATACAAAAATAATTTTTCTATCATATGATATTAATTTTATTGTATATCAAATGTTTACCTGCCAAATTAAGGTAAATATGATTTATCTGTAAAATATTTAGAACCTATTTGAGCCCTTGTAAGAGCGGTTTAAAAAATATCATAAATTATTAGTGTACGAAGTTTATAATATAAAAAAAAATACAGACAGAAATTTAGATTCATTAATTTAGATATATTACCGTGATTTTAAATAATACCCGATTTGTATTTAAATTTGTAAATACTGTATAACGTGGAGTCGACGAAATACACCACTGATTTCGAGTAACTGTAGGCACTTCAGCCCCTTGTCAACGAAACAACCTCAAAAACCAACGCTGCCACAGTGTAAAACCACATAAACTCGTAAAGGATAGAATATAAATAACAGATTACTCTACAGGTGTATAATGAAATTTAAATATTATTACATATGCATTTTTTTGTATATAAAACAGTATGAATAACATTAATGTTTTATTTAATTTATTACTTCTTAGCCATTTACTTCTTACTTACTATTTTTTATAGTTTATTAGTTAACGTTAAGCCAATAAGGCTGTAAGGCTACATTCACTTCTGAAGTTAAATGAACCAAGATGGTGAAAATGCCTCGTGGAGTCGCTCTCAACTGCAACTGCCAGAAATCGACCTATAAGTACATACTTATACACTTACAGGAACTTGGCGACGAATTTTCAATTTGGGAGTGATAACTAGACACTTGGGTATTTTCTACATAAAATTGTTTCTTAGTTCCATAAAGTGATAGATATACAATTTATAAACTAAGCTTTAAACAGTAATTAATAGTGTCATATAAAATAATAATATCTACAAACTGACTGCAAAAGGAAAAGATACTTGGACGGTATTATTACTCTGTCCTTACCCATAATTCAACGGAAATCATCCGTGTGTGAACTATATTTATCATTACCTCATACGTGCACCTCATTCACGTAATATTCAATAATGCTTCGCTAAACGGTTTCTTCTAACCTTTAACCTAAAACGTAAATAATTGTTAAAACCAATTGTGAATACCGAGCCGGTTTCTTTATCACGGCTAAAGAATTTCTATTGAAAAATCAATTCATCGTGTCTTTCATAATAGCAAATAATTCTTTCTATGCTGGAATTAATAACAGTTTTCATAACGCTTGTTAAAATAGAGTGACGTGAAAGAGACCGTTGTCTATGGAGCATTTAAAATAAAGCAAATTAAAACTGACAAGGGATAGTGAATTTAGGTGACAATTTAGATATCGATTAAAGACTACAGAAAAAAGCATAGAAAGTTTTGATAACTTCTTGAAAAACCTTATAAAATTTGTATGAAAATATTTCCACCTCCTTTGGATATACTTCGGAATATCCATCTAGAATTAATCTATAATATGGACAAATTCTACTTTAAATGCATAAGCAAAATGATCAAATTTTGATTAGAGATTACCAAGTTACAAGTGTTCCCACTGGCCTACCTATTTTCTCACTACTACTATTAGAGTATTTATCACCATAAATTATAAATATCATTAATTACTGTGTTAAATCTCTTGCACGTAAACTGACGATTTCAATGTAAGAATGATATTAAGAACACAGCCCCGGGGTACGGCTCAGAAACTGTGTTTTAATTATTGTTCTACATTACTTTGGAACTTGACTTATTCATGTTTTGTGTCATTTGTTTGAAGTTAATAATAATTGAAGCTCTAAGTTATAACAATCTGAACTGGAAAACAGTTTTACTTTTATTATTATGCTGAATAAGAATCTTTTATCTTTCTTCTTAAATGACCTTATGATTTTGAGCGAGATGACTGCCATTTAGGTGAATGCAATATTTTAAATTTTAATTTTGAATTTACGATGTAATTCAATACATAGGTTTCTTCTTCTAGAGTTGATATTATTTTAAAATATTCTCTATTATGAATTTCATAGTGAAGCGATAATAGCTCAGTGGTAGTATGGACGACTTCGAGTCAAGAAGCGTGAGTTCAAATGCACCTATAATGTGCTTGAGTTTTATGGTGGTAGGACTTTTTCTAATGCCCACCTGGCTAGCAACCACCCTCAAGTTGAAAACCTGCCGCCAAATACCAATAGGTGTGTTGCAGCAGCTACACTTGAGAACTAGTCCCTCCACAGGTTTATCGTGTCTTCCAACTTGGGCCGTATCGTCACTTAAGATCAAGTGAGATTATTGCCATAACGCTAAACCTTAACTAGATAAAAAAAATGTTAATTTGTTTTTAGAATCTTCATGTGTTTGTAATGTTCACCTCATAAATGCGTCAAAGATAGGCGACAATTTTGCTGAACTTATGGGGTCACCTTTTTTTAGCTATTGTAAGAATCTGTAGAAAACGTTCTTAAGACGTACACAAATTTTAGCTATTTTGAAAGCGATTATTTTACTTCTTTGAATTTGGTCACTTAATGATGAATTCCAATGATTATATGTGACGATAAAATATTATGACAAGACTACTTTTATCTTTGAAAGTACAACGCTTATAGACGTTATTTTGTGAAAACTATTTATAAGGTGCATATATCACTGGCGTTAATTAAGCTGTAATTACACCAGCAAAACTGCATTCAATTCCATATTAGCCATTAGATACCATTGCACAGAGTGTTTCGTTTATTCTGTGTTACTCAGTTACTGTAGTGATGACACATAAAACTCATAAGTAACAATAAGTTATTAAAGAATTAAAAAAAAATCCATTAGTGCAGAAATTTAGGGACTGTTCGACTATGGTGCGACTACGTGCGATACATACAAAACTTTAATAGAGAGATCAAAACAGAAAGACTCTAGCCCTCCCAAATCCCTTTTACTTCAGCAAAAAGTGTCGTTTCTACAGGATATCTGATTCAGATAAGTGCAAGAATCACAAGTATCTACAAGTGCCTCGGGTTCAAGCGTGAAGCAACTATAACTACAAATATAACTATGGCTACAATATAAGTTTAGTACAGTACATTGGATACATAATACGCAATAGCAAATACGATCTAATGCAACTTATCATGCAAGGGAAAATTCAGGGGAAACGGCCACCCGGAAGAAGGCAAATTTCACGTCTCAAAAATCTTCGGTCGTAGTTCAATCTGAGCATAAGGTCACTATTCCGTGTCACAGTTTTCAAGATCCAGATAGCTATGATAATAGCCGAGCCTCGGCTGGAGATGCCAAATCAAGAGCAAGAACAATTTAAGTATATAATGAACTCCACTCATTGGCATCGAACAGAAGCAGTTAGTCTACAACCAACAATTACAGTATTTATAACGTATTTAGGTTCTGTCATGAAATCAAATGTGTAAATAAATGAGAAATATTTATTGTATATTTGTTTGACTATATAAAAGTCCATACAATTCAAAATCACTACTACTTATTCGTACGCTTTAGTTTGTATACGACGTTTCAGGTATTCTATTGCAACAGCGTTTTAATACGTATTTTTGAATTGCCCCTATAAAATCAACGTGCTCCTTAATTTTCACGTTAATTCTAATTTATTAATGACTTATGCGATTTGTTTTCCGTCGGTTCACCAGGTCTGCAATAAATTCAATTAAATTCCTTGTCTAACGTAAACTACTGATACATTGATATGAATACTACTTATTATTTTTTTAATACTTATTATAGTTAGCTACACACTCAATCCGTATGCTAAACGCTTCGCGCGCCGGCCACGTAACTGCTTTACCGATCCCGTCGTCAAAATAACATGACTGAACGCGCTTCTTCCCGCCGTCTCCACCAATCATACGTGTCCGCGCACACGCCCGCGTAACCGCCGTCCTCGCCGCCGAGGCCGAGCGGTAAATTTCGCTCCCGCACACCCGCTGCGGCCTCCCTCTGCAGATGCTTGAGCCTAGGATCGATCCTCCGGATAAGAGCCCTCAAGTGACTCTGCTAGCGCGATACACTCTACATCACTGACAGTACATCATCACACCGCATATCATCCGTGCACACCCACACATTAAGTATACGGTTCTGTAAGGGACTACCCCCGCGGCCCTTGCGTGGCTTGCTCCATGTTTTTGTTAGGACCACTAAACCTAGTAATTTAAGACCTGTTGGTTAGTTAGGATCGCGAATCTTTGTTCATGTTCCGGCAGTAGCTGCCCTTAGCATTCACCCCAAAAAGTTCGGTGATGCTGTCAAAGCCCGTATGGCTAACAGCGTATGTCAGGTCGTAAAACAAATTACTTATAATTTGACGCAACGAAAGCTAGATAGTAAAAATAAATAATAGACAAACATCTATCGTGATTTATGCGCATATAATCACACATTTTCATAGGAAACCATTTTGTATCGAGTCCGTTTGTGCCTTTATTTTTCCACCTTTACCTTTGTGATTCGTTTCTTACATAAATTATTTATACCTTACCTATGATCGGCAGGATTTCCACTCTATTTTTTTAACATTACAAAAGACCAATCTCGTCACGGTCACAAAGAAAACGTCAGATGAAAAGGTTGAGTGGTTTTGCTTTATTTGGTTTTCTTTTAACTTATGTGATCTAGTGGCCAAAATCTTTAGCTAAAACCCAGTTGTTTAGAAAATTTCATGTTATTTACGTGTAACCAAAAAATAGTGAAGACCGAGAAACGTATAAAAATTTTCAAGATTTTTAATTAATATAAGTCGTGTTTACAGATATGTTTATTCTCTTTAAAATTTTGAATATTTATTGGAGTGTATTTTGTATTATTTTAAAGTACGGATCCTAATCCACATGTAAGCTCTTTCATAGACTTCAATATTGAAATTGATCTAAATGGTTTAACATGGACGCAATCTGGAGTAAATGAATTAGCTAATTCCTTTTCAGAAAGTAATGTAAAATTTATTTACTTTTGACATCAAAGCTTCTTTGATATTTAATTAATTCTATTAAATTAGTGTAATATAAGCATATACATATCGAATAGCAAAGCTTTAATGGATAAGATATGTTAAAAACATTAATGTTTACTATTACCAGTTATAGGATTAGCTTTACGAGGTTGTGGAATTATCTTTTTTCGATCTACAGTTAAATTGTTTCATCTTTATGCTTTTAAAAGCGGATTAAGTAACAGTCAATGTATTAAGGGGAATACTAATAATTGTTTATTAGATAATATAAATTATTCATCTTGTATTAAGATATGATGTTTCATCTGGTAACAATTTTAACTGATATAAAGAAACAAAGTGATAAAATATAGTCAAGCATTTAGCTTAGAAAGATTGCGATATATTATAGACTAGTTCAAACCTCCACATAATTAGGAAATCCTCTATCACCACGGTTAGAACTTTTTATGATTCGTTTTTTATATTTTTTAACTTTTATTGTATTATTAGAATCCATTTAACGTGGTTTCCTAGTTTGTTAAACTTTATATTTTGATAATTTTGCTTGATGCACAGTCCTCCAAACACTTTACCTAGATTTTCTTATTTTATATCTTAGTAGTCTACGTAAATTCGTTCTAGAAAATAGTTTAAATATAACTGAACAAATTGAAATAAATAAAATAGTTCCAAAAGTTTCATGAGGTTTTATTTAATTATTAATAACTAATAACGGTATGCCGCATCTCTGCGCGCGGTATTTTTCGTCTCGTTTCTTGTTGATAATATTTTGTAGTCTTTAGTTTATTTTAGTAGTAGAATGTAGGAAAAATAATAGAAGTCTATATTTTTTATCCCTGAAAGTACCGTATATTATCGATTGTTGTTGCGATTAAGCTCAAGCCATTTAGCGAAAAGAGGCCTTCACTCAATTACTGATTTACAAACTAGTAATATTATTATATTTAACCCACGTTTGTTAGATAATATAATAATTAGACAGGGAAATAAAGTTCAGCTATAGAATAATGATAATCCAACTTTATGATCATGGTGTTTCTCGCCTTAAGTTATATCCATTGATCGACATTTAACCCGTTACGGGCGCCGCACTAGATCGATCAAGAGGTTAATACGCGTTAACGGGCTATGTACTGTGATACTATCTGATGCGGAGTCAAGAAATATGAATATGACATTCTAATAACTATTTAAATAAACAGAGCAAAATATTTTCATATTATCTATTCATTTTTTTAAATTATTATAGATTTAAATGATTATATATTTGATCGTGTTACTATAATCAAATTAGGTATATTAAGTAATGAGGTGACTTCATAAGACTAGTTAATGTTTTTTTAGGTAAATGTCCTGTTTTATAATAAAGTCCAGAGCACATTACCTACTTACCGGAAAGTTAATTCAAGCAACGTGTCAAGCAGGTGTTAATGTCAAAATACTATTAGAAAGTGGATCAATGTGTGAACGTTGAATATCATATGTCTGCAATTGATACCTCCTCCTGTGCATCCGCTAAAAACTACTGTAAATGTATTAAAATATGAACCTACCTAAAAAAGATAACATAACCAGATCTATTTTCTTGCCAGTTCTTTTCCATGACCAGGTTATTTTCCGAACCAGTGGTAGTTTTGACTTCATAAGTTCCTTTCCAGGGCCTAAATTGAACAAAGTTTTTTGACTTTCAACGAGGTATTACACGTTGCTACTAGCAAGAATTGGTTTCCAGTCTAAGTTATCGAAGTATACCAATATATGATAGTAATAGATTTTCTTGACAGTGGTAACTAAATCGACGACCCATAGAATATTGGCCTTTGATTTTACCACAAGTTTCTCCTTCACTGAAGATCCAGTTTAAATTCGAATTAAAGTCAGTTGATGTAATAGCTGTACATTATAGCACTAAATCAGCATTGCATCAGTTGTTAAAATACTAAGTGGGTCTCGTAAAATACATGGCCTTTTTTGACATATTTGAGCTATTTTCTTACTGCTTAAATGCTGCTGTCAACTAGAGTATATTGTTCTGTCCCACATACGGAAGTACTGGTCATATTCAGAGTGTATTACTGTTGAATACGGTGTAAATACTTTACAGGTTTTCGTTAATCGCATTGATCTCGTCTTTTATTTAACGTAGTAAGTATTTTTTTTATATATATAATTGCATGTCAACACTATAACAGAGTATATAGAGTATAATAATATAACATTATTCAGAGTAACAAATAAGAACAACCTATATTGTAAAATAGTTTTCAAATTATACAAAATATTAGCGTTTGATTGTATTTGAGTGTAACTTAATGATTTTTACTTGTATATTGAAGTCTCATGTAAAAAATGTTTTGCCTTGAAACTTTATTCTTTGCTTGTTTTAATTTACAAACACTTATGCAAGTTGTGTGCGGATCAAGAAGGGTTCAATTTCATTAGTTTTCATGAAATCTTTAAGCTGAATACTGTTTCGTAAAATACACTACATATTAACTTTTGCACTCGGCTTGACTCATTTCATTGTAAATTTTGCCTTAATAATAGGTATGCTATTACATTATTTGGCAATAGAACATATTATTGTGATGGATAGATTAATTAATGCAAGAATCCGTAACAAAGAAACTCACATTTGTCTGTTTTATAATAATAAGTTTAGTATTGCTGTGAATAATTGTTACATTAGTACATATATAAAACTAAACGCATAACATTTCGTAGATCCACATTCACACCGGTCGGGTAGCTAACTCGCTAGACAACTTTGACATATTGCTTTTTTTTTTATTTTGTCTCCCATTTGTGGTCTACGCTGTTATTCGAAACTCGAAAGTTTAAGTTTCGAAATGGCTGTGATATTTTAAAAACACTAAAATATATGTAGCTCGCAAGACTTTGTCAGCGAAGGATTTGAAAATTCCCCATAAGAATGGTAGAACTTGCAGGAAGTCTGATTAAGTCATGTCGAATAGTTTCATCACTAAACTCAAGTAAGACCGTTATTTTATTCGAAGGTGATTATTAATGACTACAAGTTACAGAAGAAACTTCTTCATTATGGATGGATTTAACATTTAATCAAAATCACGTCTGATTATTGATGCACGATTTCAGTTAAAATAGCATAGAGCATAGACACAACTAGCTCTCAGGTGCATCCGCCGGATCACTATTCGAAATTAGTTCTAGTTGGACTTTAAGACGTACTACATAACATCAATAGGTTTGTTAAATCGGAAATAAAATAATACAAATTTTGAAATTAGTAGTATCATCTAAAAATATAACAATCATAGTCGAAGATATTTGATCCTTAGTGTCCGTTGTTCCTTTTGAATTGCACTACACTTTTTATGGTTAAGGTTTAGTGTGATGGCCACAATCTCACCTGAATTTAAGTGATGATGTTGCCCAAGTTGGGGGAGACGCTAAGCTTAGTGTAGGGACTGGCTCTCAAGTGCAACTGCCGGAACACACCTATAGGTATTTGGTGGCAGAATTTGAACTTGAAAAAGCCCTACCACCATGCTATGGTTTTATCACGATATTTTTAGATTATAGATAGATTCGAACTCACGGTCCTTGACGCGGCGTCCGTACACACTACCAACTGAGCTATCATCGCTTCAATTACAATTTAGCTTGCGTACCATTTTGAGCTGTTCGAGCCGTTTACAATATGAGACCTCGCAAATCATCAAAGGATATGTTTTCGGAATTTGGTGTTTTAACTTTGTTCTCCCAATATATTCTTGATAATTTAATGTATGTCCACAAAAACTTACAAAAGCTACATTTCGTTAAAGAACGGCATGATTTGAATACTAGAAATCGTGAAAAACTGATCACCCCTTATTTTAGGCTGAGTAAAACAAGTAACTGTTTTTTAGGAAAAATGTTAAATTTTATAATAAAGTCCCAAACCACATTACTGTATTTCCGCGGACAGTAGGTGCAAGAACCATGTCGAACGGGTTTTGATGTCAAAAGCTATTGTAGGGTGGATCAACATGTGAATGATCGTGATGTCTCGAATTGACACTCCTCTCTGTACATTCGCTAATAAGTACTGTAACACATTAAACTATTATATAAAAAAGATAAGAATAAGACCTAAAAAAAAACAGATCGTGTTTTTTGCCGGTTCTTCTCGATGATTGCGTTACTTTCCCAACCGGTAGTAGTTTTGACGTTCATGAGTGCCTTCTTAGGGCCTTAATTGAATAAACATTTTTGATTTGATTCGATCTGAAATTCTTGTCACTTTACCTTACTACTATTAAAAAAACTGTGAAAATTTTGAGGTACATAAAAAGTATTTTTAATATGAATGAGAACACATGCTTATTAAAAAATTCCCATCTAAAAACTACACGTACTGCTTGTAAGAAGTATGTCCGTATACAAACAGAGGTAGTCTCTGCCGGTCACGATTTCTATATTAACTTCTGACGGGTTTTGGAAGAGACAATTCATAGAACACAGAAGGTTTACCAAACTTCAATATTTATGTTTCGTACCAGTTAAAATCGTTCCAATAATATATCCAAGTATATGTATATGTATATCTAAGTGAATATCCAATATCACCAAAAGTGTAATTCTTGTATGTATAAGTATCTTTAACAGTGTTTACTAATATTATAAATGTGAAAGTGAATTTTTTTGTTTGTTACTATTTCACGATTGATCCGCACCGCTAAATCGATTACGATGAATTTTGGTATAGAGATAGATGGGACCCTGGAAACGATAATAGACTACTTTGTCATGTCTACTTCTTGAAAAGACTATAGGAAGAGGGGTAAAGAAAGGAATAAACTTTGTACGAAACTTTTTATTGTGTCATCCGATTATCTTTAAATTTTAGAAAATAATTGCTTATTATTTGGAATTTTAGCTAAATTTATATCTATCTGTATTAAACACATTTTTTTAGAGAATATGGGGCAAACGAGCAAGTGTGTCATCTGATGGTAAGTAATCACCGCCGCCCATGAACACCCATAACACCAGGGGAATCACAATTGCTGTCCTTTATTGGAGAAAATGGCTCTCAAAATAAGTAATTTAATAGCATATAATAAGAAAAATATTTCTGTATCGATGTACAACCAGAACTAGTTGATATAATCAATATTAACGCAAGCGGAGACGAGAGTAAAAGCTAGTCTACGTATATGCAAGCAATTTATGCATGGATTTTCCTTTCATAATGTAGATTTTACGATTATGTGCGACTAATTGGAAAATCGCAAGTAAAGACGAAGTCATACATAATTACATTTTCTTAAATGACTGTACTAATTTTAGTGCAAGTTTGTATTAAGATAGTGTGTAGTAGTAGTAGTGATAGTGTAGTAGAAAAAGTTAACATGGTCAAGGGACCAGGAATTAAAACACTAAATAATCTAGAATGATTATTTATTTTCCACAAAATAATTTAGTATATGAATAAAATTTCATTATTTGTATTTTGTTTATGAATATAATATTTATTTAACTATTTGTTAGTTTTTCTCTTAATTATTTCATACGGATTTTTTCGATTGCGTATAAAATTGTTGCCGGAAATAATTGACAAACAGAACCATCTGTACCTTAACTGTGTTGTGTGAAGTGTGGCCGTGGACGGCGACCGTTTGAGATGAAACAGTATCGACGTAATCGAAAGATCTGTGACGAGGAACGATTTATGACACGCAACCGTATTAAGTAGCGGTTTGAAAATTTTCAAAAGTATAGTCATTATATCTATATACAATCCGTGCCCGAGGTTCGCACGCGTGGAAATAAAATTATTTAATCATTTTTGCCAATTTTTGTAACTTTTTTTAATTCAGCTTCAAATATTATCATCAGATACAAAAATAATTTTAGTAATATCTGCCAGTTAGTACTTTATATATTATAGGAAAAATCTGGGTAGAAACGGAGGGTTTAAATTTATGTGTTTTATTCTTTCTGTTCTTTTAAAATCGTCGTAAAACATGACAATGTGCTATCAGAGGAAATAGCAAAGATCTTTTTGTAACTGTTTATTATCACTATAGTCCATTCCTAACTCGGTATCAAACCATTAATATCAGAGATAGTGTCATATATACAATTGTTCGGGCCACGGTATACCGGTATCGTATGAGTAAAAAAACCTGTCTCGATTTGTCTGTTCAAACAGTCATTTCCTTTTATTTGTGTCGGTTAGTTACATTGTTATGAAGAAGCGGATACTGATTTGGATCAATCGCGTTTAGTGACGGAACTATTTAAACAGATTTTGTCCTAAAAAATGTATAGCAACTATCTTTTTTTTTGTCATCAACCAGTACTGTACGTGATGGTAACTAAAGTATACTCCAATAAGGACATGATGATGGAAATAATAGATGATCATGGATTGTGGTAAACTTTACAAACGTTTCATCGAGATAAGTGAGTTCGAATCCCTACAGTGGACTTGAACTTTCTTTGATAGAAAACAATGTATTAAAACAATAGCATGGTGCTAGGGCATATTATGATGCTCGACTACCACCTACCTCAAGTTGAAAGTTGATCGTCAAATACCTATATGGGTGTATTCCGGAAGTTGTTATTTGAAAACCAGTTTCTTTACAAGGTTTAGCGCATTTATCATCTTCAGCGACTTTATTACTTAACACTACATGAAACTATGAAAAAAAACTTTTTTGACGCATATCAGTCACATATTTGTTTCATTCACAGCGTCGTCACTTTCTCATACTCTAAAAAACAACAAATTGTAATATTATAATATCGAACATAGTTTTCATGTCCCCCGTGTATAATATATAGGCCGGTGGAACAAACCGTGTGTCGTTACGAATTTTACAAATTATATTCAGTAATTATAAGGTAGGGTAGCTAATTAAATAGCACGTAGTTTACGGTCCAATTTGTTCAAACTACCTCTATATTGCCCGTCGAACCGTAAATACAGTCTTCGCCGGTGTTCACGTTAAAACTTTTGTCAGTTTCAAAATACACCTCCTTTCAAAATGACGCGTAATGCAGTTCTTTGAGTTATTATTTTTATAGTTGCTCGTTTAACTGCCGAGCGAGTTTGTACCCCATCCCTGCCGAGTAATGCGAAATTAATGGCCAATTCGAGAGTTTAAGTGACTATTATTGATTTTCACCATTCGATTCTAACATTTGCCTTGCCGCCTACCCATACAAATTTAACAAGGAGATCCATAAATAAATTTACAAATGGCAAAAAATGTTGACGTGAGTTCGGAAACCTTTTCAATAAAAGATGTAATATATCAAATATTATACTACACAAGGAAAAATAATTCATAAGAACCACAGTTAAATGTATACTTATACTAAAATATCCAAAATGTTCACGATTCTTTTAAGCGGCACGCTAATATATACATTTAATTTACGCACATTTTTTTTTTTAGTAACAAATTTCATTTAAAATTCACTTTCATTCACTTCACTTCAGTAGATTAACTTTCACTGATGCGGCTTCTATACACACTGCCAACTCAGCTATTATAGCTACAGTTCAATCATATGAGCATTAACTAAGTAGCTTTTGTCGGATTAGGTGGTAGTAACTAAGTAGAGTTTACGTTGGATTAAGAATAAACCATTTTTTTTTTTTATACTTAAGGTTTAGCGTTATGGCCATAGTCCATGCTATGGTTTCCTCACGATGTTTACCGTCACCGGATGCTCAAGCTAATTGTAGGTGCTTGGATTCGAACTCACGTCCCCTGACGCGAAGTCGTACACACTACCACTGAGCTATCATCGCTTCAACATGATAGCAATTTAACAGCGTTAAATGTAACTTTTTCAATTTTTTATAATTTTACTTTCCTATATATTAAACCAAAAAAAATAAATAGATTATTGATCCTTGATTCTGGTTGAGCAAACAATTCTAGTTGCAATTAATATTTGTTAGACATATTACAAATTAGTTGATATTACAAATTACAAAGTTAATATCAACCAAGCGAGCAATATATTGCGTCGCATTGACCAAGTGATCAAAACATGTACTATTTACCCAAACATCTACCGAGAGCAAGGTAGTATGTAGACATGGGCAATATCTGTTTTACCTACTACATTATTATATCGAGCCAGTATTGGGTAAAGACGAACGAAATTCTAATATATTGCACTACGGTGTGTAAAGCGCCGCGTTTCGTTAGTAAACCGACAAATAACCGGAATGCTACTAGCTTCAACTTCGCAGTTTTATAACAGTTACATTTTATGGCTCACACTAACGACTTATAGCGATTTTAGTTTCGAACAATATAAACGTCGCTCTTCGGTGCCTATGCGTTTTGAAATGCAGTCGAACTGTTTCCAAGCTTTCTAATCACATCTATGCTAAGCGTTGGTTGTAGAAAATTAGAAATAAGAAGCAAATTTGTAAATAGCTAGTAACGATAGTCGAAATGTATGAGTAGAAAACTATTTGATGCTTCGGCTTCGTTCACGTTTTCCTCGCCAAATCGTAAAATCCCGTATTATTAAGCGTGAACGTCGTAAAGAGAATATCCTTGCCAAATTTTTTACCATTGTGCTGTTTTGAAATATTGTTATGAATCAGTGAGTGGTATATCACATATTTCTGTATACACTGCGTGTGACGCAGCTTTGTTCGGATGAAACTAAAAAATATTTATTTTTGCCTGTTATTGTAACGTTTTGGAATACAAGTTTACTCCTATTGGTGGTAGCGCGATGTTAAATAGCTTAAAGTCTTTCTGAAAGCTGAATCAAATTAGCGCGTTCAAACAAACAATTAAATATTTCCACTATGTAGTATAACCATATTTAGCTTAAAACTACTTATGAGTGACAATACTATGTGAAGATTTGTGGAACAGGCGACACGCAAGACTATGTCGGTCACCCTAAATTAAAATATACATCTGGTTGAACACTTGTTGAGGGAGCGTGAACCATGCTCAGCTGAGAGCTACCATAAACTGCTTGGGACTTCATATAATGAATGGGAATTCAGAGCATGATCATTAAAACTTGGCTGCATTTGCAAGCGACAAACCCAGGATTTTATAGAATTTTATCATTAGTTCTAAGTAACGTGTGTAAATATTGTCAGGTCAGAGTACGATGGAACTGACATATCCTTTGTGGATCGCCGTCCTTTAATAAACTAATGTCAAAAAGAAGGTTCAACATCAGACAGTATCAAAGACAGACAGACATCAAAGCTGTTAGTACTGCATTTCTAGCTTTTACTTGCGGCTTCGATCGCGTAGTTATTGGTTTTGTCAAATAAATCGGATGACGAAATAAAAAGTCTCATACAAAGTGTATCCATCTTTTTACCCCACTTTCAATAAGGTTTTCGCGAAAAAATATAGTCTTTCACCGTCTCCAGGTTCCCATCTATCTCTATACCAAAATTGATAATAATCGATCTAGCGATTTAGGCGTAAAAGCGTAACAAGAAAAACTCTTTTGCGTTTGTAAAATTAGTATGCTGTGTTATTTTTAATTTGAACGAAGGTTAATTACGTTTTTCTTTTCTCATTTTTAAATGCGGATTAAATGTGTGCAGATATTATATGTCAAAGTAAAACTCTACTTAGTTGAGGACAAAAAAACAAAAACTAGGAATCTTTACATTAATGTGTTTGCTTTATTTTGCTCAAAAAAGTTTTAAACTATTTAACTCTTATAAGAAACTAAAAGTAACTGTTGTTCAAAATAGTAAATACAATTAAAACTAAAGTGCCGAAAGCAGAGTGTCACGAAGTGTTTATTACCACAGGTATAATTGTCGAAGAACTGGTTGCGTCCACGTACACGTAAATTGAGTTGGATGTTAAAAACAAACGCCACCACGTGTTTACCCTCGAGCTGATAGATAATATCATCATGGAAGGTTTTTTACGAGAGTTTGATAACTATTAACATGTTAAATAATTTCGTTTGTTTGTTAACATGTGCTCTATAAAACCATTACAAATATGTGTACGTAACAGACTCATAAATAGTATTTTTCAATATATGTTATAACGATGAACTTAAAAGTTTAAAATTATTTTATCTACTTTCAAATCATATCGTTCCAAATTTAAACTTCAAAATATGGCATACTTTATAAACACAACACTGACATTTAATAAAAAAAGGACAATAATATTCTTGAAAATTTTCTGTAACAAAATCATGGTATAATCATTATTCGAAACTGATCAACCAATTTTTTTTTTGTTTAAAGCAAATAATTATCTAATATATTGGCATGTTATATTAAGTATACCCAATTTTATAAACCAGATTTTGCAATTCGATAAAAACGTGAGAAACTTAAATAAATTCTACGTTCAGATTCGTTGATCGTGCGAACGCTAAAAGTCATAAATAGCTTATACAAATCATAATTAAAAATAAAGGAAATCTGTTCGAAAATAGTAAAGAAAAAGTTATTAAACATATATAGTGCATAGATAAAAATATTTAATACTAGCTGACCCGGTGAACTTCGTATCAACTATACTCTGGAACGCTAGATGGCGTTAAAGTAACTAGATTTTGTGATTTTTTGACAAACTATTTTTTTTTCTTTTATTACTTCTAATGCCTCCAAGAATACGTGTACAAAGTTTCATGATAATGTGTTTAGTAGTTTTCGCGTGAGAGCGTAACAAACAAACTTATATTCATATTTATAATATTAGTAGAGAATATAAAATCAGGCAACGAGCAGAGAACATATTAAAATTGCCAGTAATTATACAAACAAAGATTGATGTCGAAATAATTGATAGTATACTAAGCATTCTTACTGAATTTAAATATTCGTTTTATTTTATTTTTAGGTTATAAATCATTCCAATGAAGATGATGATGTTAAACTGGCGACTTTCGGCTATAGTGACTGTTAATTATATGGATAGCTATAAAAAGGTATTAATCAGGGCGTGGTTACTCTATTGTGGTTGTTATCCAACAGTGGATTTACAAATGTGCCACCTATTGGCTGATTCAAATCAGGGCATATGCTGCATTTCTTACAGATTTAAAAATGGTGCTTACGTATTAACGTCACCGGACCATCTAAATCGTAATGAGTACTTCGCTTTTAAATAAAGTTTTTTGGACTTCTGAACTGTTTTGATGTTTTATTTTATATTTTATTTCCGCAGTAGAAATTCGTTGGTTTGGTTTGGTTCGCGCTTTTCCTCAACTCAAGTCAAAACTAACCTAAACCAACGAATTTCTACCGCGGTGGCGTTAATACGTAGGTAACTTAAAAATGAATACTCCGTTTTCAATATAGCTGCAATATTAATAATCCTTCGAAAAATTGTCGCCGCATGCAATTAGTCTACATATTTTTATTAACATGGTGTTAAAATCCCATTATGTACGGACTTTCTCATCGCAATGCCGAAATCCATTACCTGGGATCAGGCCGAAGGTGAGAGGAGCCTGTGGCAAGACTTAACGGGTGATAAGCAATAGAAATTACCCACTATGCACGCACTACGGCAACACTTTAAACAACCGTGTTGCTAGAGACTAGAGACAGATTTCGCACTTCTCAACCTTACCTAGAAATACGCCACTAATGCTATATACTTTGTTGGTAAAGTACGCATTTCGGACATGTAAAACAACTCTACGCATCTAATTGTTACATATGACCGCAGACGTTCTGGTCTTCAGATGTTGTTCATTCAAACATACACTGATTGGACAGAATGTTTTATCTTTTACCTGCAGGCAATTTCTTCATACCAACGTTACGTATAATAATAGAATATCTAGTGAATCCTTATACTACACATTAGCTGGATGGTCAAGTATCTTGTTGTAACTGATCAAGTAGTTTTATAAAAATGATCTATCTTGTCCCGAATTGTTATTAACAACTCACAACAACCAAATTTGATCATGTATGCCACTAAAATAATACAACATAGAGTGATATGATATAACTTTTGAATTAAGATAAATATTACAACATAATATATTAAATTCCCGCCAAAACCTGCACGGTCTGACTTATTTTTTAATGTAATTTTTTCCTTTCAAGGAAAGAGGCAAAGGTACTGAGACCATACAGCCAAGTTAAATTATTTCATAATTAAGAAGTTGGCGCTTTGATTACATGTTGAGTCTTTTGTTAGAACTGTCTAAAGAGTTTTTGTCCCATATCATGTCCCGAATGTTGCACATTAATGATCTGTTATTACACATAAAATGTCACAAATATACGGCCACACTACAAAGGTATACGAATAAAAATAAAAACCACAACATAACAAATCAAGACCCCTCCAAAACTCTATTTTTTTAAGTTGGTTCATAACACATTTTATTTTTATTTTAGGGCACTTATCGCATATATCATTTAGACTATATTTTCACCAAACCACAATTAGTATCAATTAAAGTCATCAATTTTAATTCATAATTAGTATTAAAATTTAAAAACCGTGTTATTTAAAGGCGAATTTGTTATTTAAATTATTACAATCATATCTCGTCGCCTTAATTACTCAGTGACTGTCAGCTTTAATACTTTGTACACACGCGACGCATTCCGTGCCGCTAACTGTACTGACTTGGTAAAAGGTAGATTCATATGTCATGATTTATCGTATGGCTAATAAATAATAAGTTTATCTAAGTTTATTTAAGTAAAATTAAACATTAACTTTTTTATATTGATGAAATTTGGAAACATAAATAGTGTTATAGGAGATTTAAAGTTTTGAGCACAAATTTATTCATAATAGAGTCTATTTAAGACTTATATAAAGCAAATTTTACTGGCCGAAGGCTATTATAGTGTAGACAATTATGAAAATTATACTAGTGCGTGGAAATATATATTTTTGTGTATGTTGTAATAAAGTGCTCGGCGTGTCTAAATAACTGTTTACTTGAAAATTAAATAAACTTAAGCAACTTTTTTTGACAGTTTTCTTTGATATCTCTGATATTTCCATAATAGGTAGTAGAATTTTACCTGACATGAGTGCTTTCCTATAGTCGACATTTGATTAAACCTTTTTCGTATTTTCATTTCAATGTCATTCAGAATTTCAAGTTTGAAAATGTAAATTATTTGATATTAATTGAATGGAGTGATTTCGTGCTCATAATCGTATTTGTTAAAGTAAACATAATGTATATTTCTATCAGATGTATTTTTTATATCCCAAGACGTAAACAACTAATAAACTAATACGCTGATTTATGTCGTAGCTTTAGTTTATTAGACAGACATGGATGGTTATGATTATGAAATAACCATTGTAAGAAGGATAACTAATTAATATGATAAATTATAAAAAAATGTGATTTTAATCGATAAGTAAACCTGAGTGCGTCACTTGTGCAATTGTATGAAAAAGCCTGAAACAAACTTGTGTGAATTTCGGGATAAAATTACATATTATGTGCAGGCATGTGAGGCAATAGCGAACATATCAATGCATACTTATGATGATACGTAATGCAAGACGTATCGAGAACAGATTTCGTTTATTATCTTTAGAATAACATCACCCAGTTACCTACTTTATATCAATAGCCTTGCATCCGTAGCTTCAAAATAAAATAGATCTTGCACCCCTTATATTTGAATTTATTACATTTGCAAGTTGTGTTGGTATTTTTTTTTTTTTTGAGGAAAATGCAATGATACCGAAACCACACAGCTGAGATAAATTTTATTTCATAATAAAGAAGTTAGCGCTTCACCATGATAGAGACTCTCTAGGTAGAACTATCTACAGAGTTTTGTGACGAGCAATAAATCATGCTTGCTTAAAAATATAAAATAATTAATAAAATGAGTCAAAGGTACAGCTTGTTTTATCCTTAAAAATTAAATGAATAATATGAGGCGTGCATATTAGAGCATTACATAAACCAAAATCGGGTTATTTATACCATATATAACTCAAGAATGGTTTAACAAATTTTAATGATCTTTGATGTACTGGATTCATCTAGAAAAGTTTAATAAATTTTTAGTATTAATTTTATGGCACAAACAAAATCCTCAATTGAGTTTAACTAAAAGTTAACACAAAATTGATGATTTATAGGTGATACTAAGTTTACCGAGTCAGTTACAAGAATATAAATATAGTAACGATTGGAGTGTTCCACCCTATCCCTATTAATATTATAAATTGTGAATGTGTGTTTGTTTGTTAACCCATCATCTTGAAACTTTGTACACATATTCTTGCAGATATAAGAAATAACATAGACTACTTTTTATTCATTTTTTATTATAGATTAAAAAAATCTTTGTCAAAAATCTAAAAACTAGCTACTTTAACGCCATCTAGCATTCCAAAGTGAATACGAGTTCATACGAAGTTCACCTGGTCAGCTAGTAATATTATAAATGCGAATGTGAGTTTGTTTCCTGTTACGCTTTCACACCTACACAACTAAATCGATTTAAATGAATTTTGGTATAGAGATAAATAGGACCTTGGAGACGGTAATAGGCTACTATTTTCTCGCAAAAAACTTATTAGAAGTGGGAGAAAGAGGGAGATAAACTTTGTATGAATTTTGTTAATGCGTTATCCGATTTGCTTGACAAAATCAATATTAACGCGCGCGCAACTGCTAGTAAAAGTAGTATTGAATACAAAAATACTAACGGTTTAAAGTGTCCCATACCAGATAATATGTGTTTTAATATCACAGTTACGCTACTATATGAATCTACCTTTGCGGTCTACAGTTTATGGTTACTTTTTACATAGGATATACACTTTTTGTTTCTCTCACGACGTTAAACAGAGCGCGGAAGGCTTCAAAACTTTGATTCTTATTGTAATGATATTTTGTAAACTTTAATGGATAGGGCATTTATTTTTGCACTATTAACGCTATCCACAGCAATATTAGAAATGGCTATTGAATAACTTGAATATAATAAACCCGTATTATAAGTACAATATATCAAACATAATTGAAATGTTCCAATTTGAAGTTGTAGAAACGATAGCCATGTGGTAAAATGTACGGTCGCTGCATCAATGGACGTGAGTTTGAATTCCTGGGAAGTGTTATTGCAGAGCTTTTAAAGAAAGACAACAATCTTGTTCAAATCTTTGTACCATCCTCATGTTGAAAATCTGCCACCAAATACTCATAGGTGTATTCCAGTGGTGACACTTAAGAGCCAGTCTCTCTACTAGGTTTAACCTGACCACTTGGGTCATATCGCCACTTAACTTCAGGTAAGGTTGTGGTCATATCACATATAACTATTAAAAAAATCAGCTATATTTCATTCACTTTGTTGACACTTTTTTTTTTCATTCCTTATCATCATACGTTTTAGCATTTGCACATGATTATACCTGTCGTTAAGTGTCTATGTATCCCAAAATGATAAAACGTTAAACTATTAAAGGGGAAACTGGTCCTCAAATGCAGATGTCGGAACACACTAATAGGTGATTCGCTACAGACTTTTAACTTACGGCTGGCAACTACTTAGAAAATTTGTGCATTAGAAAATTCCGTATCACCAGACTATTGTTTCGCCACGATATATTTCTTTATAGAAATCTCAGATAAATTTCTTTTTCTAGTTTATAGGTTAAGCGTTATGGCCACTATCTCACCTGATATTAAATGATGATGTGGCCCAAGATGGTGAACACGCTAAGCTTAGTGGAGGAACTTGCTTTCAAGTGCAACGGCCAGAACACCTTTATAAATATTTGGCGTTAAATTTTATACTTGAGGATGATAGTTAGCCAGACGGACATTAAAAACATCCCTACCACCATAGTATAGTTTCATTCAGATGTTTACCTTGAAAGAAAGCGCAAGCTCCTTGCAGGTAGATTTGAACTCATGTCCATTGAAGCAGTGTCCGTATATACTACCAACTGAGCTACTATTGTTCCATTGTAAAATTCGAACTCACGTCTGTTGAAATATCTCTATTGTACGGTACTTTTTATCGATCGAGCCTACAAAATTAAGTACTTTATAGCATCATTGCTTTGAAGAGGTCATTGGAAGCCATAGTTGTTGTCATTTACGATCATATATAACTATAATATTTTATATAGTATAATTTATCTTATGATACAAAGAATATATACGCATTAGGAATGTAGCGACATCCATTTCTTCTTTGATCTTAGATCTATTGTTAAAATGTCGAACAGTCGTGAGTTCGTACTGAATTACTGAATATATTACCTATGCGCTATTTATTATTGACCTTGCATTGTTCTTAGTAGTAAGAATTACTAGGCACATTGTAACGGTTTTGTATACCTTTGTCTTTAATGTTAACGTTTAAGATACTTAAGTGTTCTTTCTTTAACATACAGATTTAGCATTTTGGTTAGAATCTCAGCTGATTTTAATTGATAATCTGGTTAAAGATAGTGGACAGGCTAAGTCTAGTGGAAGGACTGACTCCCGAGCGCAGCTGCCGGAACTTATCTATAAGTATTTAGTGGAAAATTGTGTACTTGATATTGGTAACTAGCCAGCAGGTCATTTAAAAAAGCTATATCACCATGCTATGGTTCCATTATACATTTTCCATTACGGAACGCGTAAGCTCACTGCAGGTAAATTCGAACGCACGTTCATTGACGCGGTATCCTGATAAAGTAAGCAGTTGAGCTGTCATCGCTTCTTATTTAGTACAGAATTCTTTGAATGTTACGTTGATAGAATACTATTCGGGTTTCGGGTAAAGTCGGCTCTACTAAGGGAGTGAGAGGGATATAGGGATGTTACAGTTAAGCACACACCGTTTTTTTATATGCACATTGGATTATGGTGACATACATGATTGCCTTCTGTTTTCATTTGGTTACCTGGAGGTATGGGATGGAAATTGTTCTGAATATTAACAACTGGGAAATATATCAAAGATCTAAAGAATAATCTGACAAAAATTACATTCTATTTTAGCTTAACACGCTCACTGCGCTGTGAGGTCTTATTGACCCATGTTTAACTTACATCCCGTGCGGCGAATTAAATAGTTCTTATTCACCTGGTGCGGAGTGCATAACTTTAAGAATTCTTATTGAAAGAAAAAGACAAATAGACTACGCTATTTCCTACTTCAATAGGCACATTTTAGAATATTAAATACAATCATGGGTCAATTTGACCTCTCCCGCACCTAACGATAAATATTTCTCTCCAGTGCGGCGTGTGGTCAGTATGACCCCCCACCCTCTGCACCCCACACCCGCACTGGATGGTGCGCCCGCGCCATTAGTGATGCGCTGTGCAGTGTAGTGGGAGGCCGTCACGTCGCTTTCAAGAAGATGGAGGTATACATGTTAGTCCTAATACTGGCCGCACATTTCAAAATTTAAAAAAGGTTAGGTTTTCTCTAGTTGCTTCACCTATACTGCGGCAATCTATAAAACAGAGTCATCAAAAAAACAGGTGTACTAGTTCTCCTGGAGCTGGATCGTTTACGAATTTTGGAGTCTTAAGCAGAAGTGTATTATTAAACGACATTTCTAAGGATAAACTTATGAAGCTAAGTGTGCCTTTGGATGAACAGAGCATTCGTAATTATATAGAAACCCCACCAAAATTAAAATGTCAACAGAAAGACGATTATGATAGAGATAGCGACGGCGATTGTAAAACTTTACCGCACTTAATAACAAACTTTTTATAAAATACAGTCATTAATTGTAAATGAGTATTTTATTTCAATACCTACCGCTTACAAGTATACATTTTAGTGTTTCCCATCACTAGTATTTAGATAACTTCAGTGCGTTATGGGGTCAATATGACACCACAAATTGTACCCTCTGTTTAGGACAAACTAAAGATGCGAGCTAAAAGCGCTGCTAGTTGTAAGTTGCCAGGATGTCGAACTAGCATTCCTGAGTGCTAGTTCCAAATACTGTGTACCAAATAGTAATAAAAAATATTTATATTCAGAAGTTTAGGAGAGGTTAATTTGACCTCACGACGCACTGCAAATAAGTCCTGTTTGGGTCAGAACTGCCCCATAACGCACCAGTTTAAAGTTTACAAATAACGTGTTCGCAGTGAGCGTGTTAAATAAAAATACGTTTTTGTTATCATTTAAAGTGGTTTGTAAATTGTCAATAACTTTTTAAATTCAAATAAAAATCACAAACAAATTAAAAAAATTTGGAGAAGATAACATTTGTCAGATCAGTGGTTACGATAATAAAAATATAGCAATGTTTTAGTGTTCAGTAAATTGTTACCGAATTATTTTTCATAATAATTGTTGATCGAAACTAGATTTTTTCCTACGGAATAACCTCTTTAATGGAAGCTAAACTTTTACGTTAAAACCGATTCAACTTTATTCTATCTTTTAGTTCAAATTCTATAAATAAAATTCGTCAAATATTTTGTTGACATCGTGGATAATTGAATAAATACCCTTCATTATTACTTAAACAAAATGGCTAAAATGTTGCTTATACAAACATGAAAAGAGTGTTGACACAAAATCGGGTAATATCAGGCCTCTGTATTGGTATTTCTTAATTTGACTTTACCCCTCGCGCATCTCGATCGTAAGATATAAAACAATGTAAGGAAACGAGAAATTGGATTCTTATATCTTTGTAGTGTTGGAATTTTTAATATTTTCAAACAGTTTGCACGCTGAATCGAAGATCGATATTCCGATCGAACAAACATCAGAATTTAACTCATTCGCAACTACGTAAATGTCATTAGCTATAGAGACCTTTCATTTATATTTTTACTAGCCATACCCATGACTTCGTTCAGGTGGTACCAATCGTTATTATGTTATCGGATTAGGAATTATATCGAATAAGTTTTTTTTTTCTATAATACGACTGTTACTTCCTCAGATTAGTGCGTTCGTTATACGTACGCGAACGTAATATTATCAAAACTATTTATTTATTTATTAACAAGGGTTTATCCATAGTAACCAACCTTAGTATATTTATACAAACAACATATAATTCATGGTAAGTGCTGTAACTTCTTACGGACAAATATCACATGAGCAAATATATTGCACTACTTACTTAGTATTTTTTTTCCAACAAACCACACATTAAACCAATATATAAGATCACAAAGATCTTTTAGATAAAAATATGAAACTATTACATGGTGTGTGTAATATGTAAATTTGATGTAATAAAACCATTACATAAACAATAAACTATTAAATGAACCCTTTAAATTATATATTACATACATTAATATAATAATAACAATACAATACAATAATAGACGGTAGAATAACAATGAAACGACATTTCATGAAATGGCTGTCGTACAATTCTACGAGTGCCTTCATTATCGCACTGGGACCAATCTATGGCGGATGCTATATCAGTTCTATGAGGGTCATCATCAAGTCCATCGTTATTCTATTGTCTTATTACGCACCGAAAAATAAAGCATGCCTAAGTCAGCTGCGTTGCACGAATTTTTTTTTCGATTGTATATATGCTGTTAGTCTTAAGAGATTTTACAGCTTCACCGAGCTTTGGGGGCGAGTATTAAGGCACTCAGCCCAAGGCAAGGAGCAGAAGGAGCCATGAAGTGGCCGATCCCTGGTTCGGGCTGTTACCGGGGATCCGATGCACGACTGGAATTTACTCCCTGAGTACGGTTAGTTGAAGCATAACGATTGTCAAAGTGGAAAGTTTTTAATTTAGGGCTTGTATTAATTTCTCTCTTCGAAAAATTGTCATACCTTTATTTGAAATATCGTTTCTTTAGGACTAACCGATAAATATATTAAATTTCCAGTCTCTCCGAATTATCTAAATTTCATTTGCAATAGACTCGTAGAGAGATCTCTTAGTAAAAATACTTTAATTTTTTTCGAATTATTTCATTTTTAAATAAAATTTTAAAGTATTTTTTTTTCACTAAAATTTATTCGGATTATCAAGCATAGCTTAAAACAAGCAATTAAATATACCTTACCAATTTGAGCTGATGTGGTTAGTAATGAATATAATTTAGTATTTAATTATCTAGATTATACTAATTAAAATTATATGATGTATAATAGACATTCACAAAATATTCAGTAATTATTTTTCGACGAATAACAGACTTGAACACTCAAAAGATTCTCTGTTGAATTTTTATTTTCCTTATTCATGTTTTATTAACACTTAATACTAAAACCTGTCGCAGTGAATAGCTTTGGATTGAAACCATTTTCAATTTTCCAGAGAAACATTCTAGACTCTGAATTTTTTAATGTCTAAATATTCATACATTAGTTGTGTCTACCTACGACAACCTTGGCGCGGAGCAAAAAAATATTTAGTAATTTTTGACCGTTTTTATAACGTTTTTCAATACATGTTTGCTACTTTTTGTGGACTCATGATGTTAATAGCCTAAAACCTTCCTCAGTTATTGCTCTATCGAATGCAAAAATATTTTTTAAATTATGCTATGTAGTTTCTTCAAACTTCCTTATCGCATACCAACATACATCATATACCAACAAACTTTTCCGCTTCATAATAATATTAATCCTTAACGCTTTAACCGCTTAATCTATGATGATGAGTCTTGGTATAGGGATAGATAGGAACCTAAAGACGGTGATAGGCTACTTTTTCTCGAGAAAAACTTATTGGAAGTGGAGTAAAAAGAGAATAAACCTTATTTGAAACTTTTTTGTTTGACAAAATCAATATTATCGCGTGCGAAGCCGTATAAATATGATCCTTACAATTGTTTTAGCGTAATTAATATAGAATTATCATCTGTATATTTTTTTTGTATTTCATAAGTTTAACTTTATGACTACAATATCATCTGATGCTAAGTGACGATGTGTCTGAAGCTACTAGATCTCATATGCAATTGCCGGAATACGCCTATAGGTATTTGACGTCAATTTTTTATCTTGAGGGTGGCACCTATTCTTGAAAGTTCGACTTGATCAGGGAATTCCGTCTATGACCTTTCGGCTAGCTAGTGAACAGTCTATTACTACTCCACAAGGGTTGTTATCGATTCAATCGTATTAAAGAATAACGAATGAGGACCCAGTCCAAAAAAGTCTAACCGAATCATTAACACTTCAAAATCTTGACCACGAAGTCACGTAGATCGGCGTAGGGCGGCCAACTCATTATCCGATATAATTAATTGGACTTCGGCAGAAAAGTTTCCACTTCTCGGACCGGGAAATTCGTTTTCATTGATCTACTGTGACTAGATAAGACAGCTGATATTTATGATAAATGTTATGAGCTTTAAACGTCATTGAAGGGCCTAGAATTTCATATAATATATTTAAAAGAAGAAATTCTTAAAAAGTATCATATATATATCAGCCAAATTTGTTTATTATGCTAACAACAGAATTTCAAGCAGTCATGAGGCCCGCCGACAGAAGTAAATACTTAAAACTAAAAACAAACAGTTGTTATTTTGGATATCCAAATTAATTGTTGGATCTTAAATTAAAACTTGTAAATCAAAATTGTTTACAGCGCCATAAGTTAAACTAATTGGAATATATATAGTGTTATCATTAACACATCACATGACCGTGTCGATGACGACTGATATGAATTTACGCCCTGTCCAGACCTTATTATAAAAGATTTTACTTCAAAAAGGGGTACCGTACCTGCTGCATAGTGGTTGCTATACAATAGGACACCATCGTCATGTTCAAGAATTTTGGGAACAATAAACAAAATATTTTTAATGATAATAGTTATGTTATTAGTTCCAGATGTAATATATCTAGGTAGACCTCGGTATTGGCTTGTGACTCGAATCGATAAGACAACTTCGGCTGGAAGTTTTGTTCAATTTGAGAGAGGTTAAATGATAAAATACTTCTTAAAGCGAGTTGAAATGGCGGCTTCATCAATGTTTGGAAATCTATCTGAGCATATAATTTTTGTATTGGGAAATTGCTTGTTTATTGGAACATTACTTGTACGTATATAATTGGTTTCTTGGAAGCCATTGGAATGTTAAAATGTTTGAGAGACGAATGTTATAAAGAACGCGTATCGGCATCATTGTATTAAATACATTTTCTGTAGTTGTTAAGAGTTTTTTTTTTGACTTAGTTGAGTTTGACTGTATACCCGGTAATAAGTTTGTGAACATGGAAGTTGGGGGCAGAGAAGCATATAAAATCATATGAAATCGTTTATTCCTTAAACATTGGATACTAAAAATTGGATAAAACTATTCTTATAAAAATGGAAAGATCCCTTTGGCCCTGATAAAAGTCATGATTTCGAAAACTATTTTTTATCCGACTCCTGAACACTATTCGAATTGTAAAGTACTCTCTGTTCGCCAATTATTTATTATTCATGTTATCTTTAAGAAGCATTCTCAAATGGTCTATGATGTAGCTGTACTAAGCTAAATCGTAGAAGTTATCGGTTATCTCCAGCTGTATCAAGAAGGACAGAACTGGTTAGTCGCCACTATCGTTACTTAATTCTTATGTTATACAATAAAATTAATAAAGAAATTAATATGCGGCCTCTACATGAAGGCAAATATAAAAAACATACAGTAAATTGGCTCCTCAATCTTACTTATGAGGAGACAGAACAATACTTTATTTTATTGAATGCCTCGTTAGAGTTTTACAGGTTAGGTGCACACTCTGATAAACTCATGATGATAAATGATAAAATCATCATATTAACATACTCACATTTACACAAACATACACACACATTGCTCACTTACATTTGCTTTGTTTTGCTTAAGTTAACATAGTTTAACCTTCAATTAAGTCTTACATATTTTGATTTTATTATAACCTTACTGTAATTTTAAAATGCGTATTCCGGAGGTGAGTGATAGTGGCTACAACACTGTTCTAAACTACCGGATCTACTATCGGTCATGTTCGTCATTTGTGCATATAATTTTGTGGTGAATAAATAAATAAACGAAAAAAATAAATAAAATTAATGTTAATTATAAAAATATTGGTTTTGAATTTAAAAATCTACCACAGTTTCCGAAACAACATGGCGTTCTGGAAAGAAGAAACAGCGAAAGAAACTCTCCAGCAATCGCTCTTTTTATCATGTACCATATAAAATAGTGGGAACTTAAAAAATTTAACAATAATTAAATGTAACGCATCTTTATCCGCTATTAATAATTTAGCAGCAACTTAATAATTTAGCCGCTACTTAATAATCTAGCTACAACTTATAATTATATGACGATCCGAAGGTGCCGTACCCGTGGTCTTCTCAGAGGTAGTAGCGATATTAGAGTCAGAATTCAGAGACCACAATGACTAACGAGGACACCTTCGTAGTGACCTGGTACTGACATAGTTGACAGAAAAATTAACGAACGATTTATAGAGTCTTCGTCTAAAAAAATTGATCTTTCACGATTCAAGAGAATCATTGATACTTTTATATAAAACATAGATGGGGAGGGCACTCCCGGCGGCCACACCAGAAACGGGGATTCCCGGCAGTATTATCAATAAAAGAAATCATAAAAATGGTTATTGAAGTACACCAGCCCTTAATAAGTACACATTGATATTCAATACACCAGGTATTGAATATCAATGTGACTGCACGGTTGATTTAAGGGCTTAAGTAGTCGACTCTAATGCAGCGACGAAGTGTTGTAGATTCTAATCCCACACAAGACAATTATATTTTTTATCCACTAATGATTTGTCAGTCTGGGTGTTACTTCACATATCTTGTTTATAGTTATTCCCTTGAAATTTACGAAATTTCCAACGAAAACAGATTTCACATTAAATTAGCCATATGTTATTTTGTTGCGTCATATATTTTGAATCTGTGATATAATACTTAATAATTTGAATAATTTAAAGTGATAATTTGGTCTAAATAAAACCCTCCGAATCATCAGTAAATCCTGGATACATACGGATTAACACCATATTGATAAAACATCTTTGCAAATGAGGTATTATTTTAAAAATATTTATTGTAAGTAAACTAGAAAAGTTAGATATATGATATTGCCAATTTGTTGTTAGATTTTTTTAAAAGAAATATTTTTCTCATACAATATATTCGTCTAATTTTAATAAAGTGACCAGCGCACGTACGAGACGTTTTTCGAAAACATATTTTTCTCCAATTTTGTTACTTTTATCAATATTGCTTTGCTTATATTAATGGTAGCGTAATGTTACATGACCTAAAGCCTTTGTATATATTTTTTGACATTTGAATGGTAGTTTCTAGGATTAACGTATTCAAACTAATTCTTCCACTTTATAATATTAGTATATATATCAATTCATAACTAAGTCACATTTATATTTTGTTCAATACAAATTAGTATAAAATGATATACAAGTGACGAGACACAACATTGTCCCGGTAACGCCCTAATTCAATAACAATAAATTTTATAACAACTAATAACACACAAGCGCCCATAAAACTAAGACGCGTAAAATTCTTTACCGCAGGCACTTATGTAACCCGCTCGCCGTATGTCACTGCGACCTGAATCTTGACTCCTACGCAAATTTTATAAGGCTTATTCCTATTTATGATATTGTTAGCTTAGTGTGGATCGTAATAATTATATTTGCAATGTAAGTCTATTATATTTGTTATAACGTTTCTCAGTAAATCTGCATTGTCATACGTGACAATGCTACTAATATTATAAACATACAACCTTGCGGCTTTTCGATTACTTTTTTTCTTAAGTTTTATTTAACGTAATGGGTCAATATTGAAAATAATTATTAATATAAATGTATATTTATAAGTTTTGGATTGTAAATTTATTGTGCTAAGTATAAGTTTCGCTACTATATTATTGTTATCGTTGATCAGTTCTTTTTTCTTTCGTCGATTCGTACAATTACAATAGCGAAACATTCATGTGATTCCTATTCCTAAACCAGGAAGAGATATAAAGGAAGCATCATCTATTAGATCTATTTCGCTTATGTCTTGTATTTGTAAAATATTTCATTCTATTATTAAACTTAGGTTAGAATGGTTTTTTAAGAAGTTTAGCAACTTTTCAGTCAACACTGTAAAGTTTAGAAGGACTTTATCCTGCTTAGATGGTATAACCCAATTAGTAACTAGAATCCAAATAAGCTTTTTTAAATAACGCTTACAATAATGTAGATATAAAGATATTATTACATAACTTAGACAATTTAGGGGACGGGAAAAAAATTGTGATTATATGCGAAAATTATTGAAAGAAAAATATATTCAGATTAAAACTAATTAAGGTTCAAATTAATCTAATTAATTCATTAGAAAATGCGCTCGAGGTATTTCCTAAGGTAATCATTTTCTTCCGTTGCTGTTTAATGTAGCAAATACAGAAATTTTAAAGCAATTATCACATTTTAATAGAATATGCCCATAACGAATCTCTAAGACGACAAATATTTAAAACTTTTTACAATATAGGTTTACAAAATACTGGATCGCCCAACATCGGCAATAGCCAAATGAATATATGATTTGGTTGAAACCAGTATCGCACTGAGGAATTCATTGTAGCATGCTGTACGGATGAGGTTAGCATGTTCTATCTGAAAAAACGCTCCATAAAAAAAGATAAAATGTTTGAAAGATCCAAAAGTGCACGATTCATAGCGCTCATTCAAAACAAAAAGAAAAGTTTTTCTTAATAATATTAACAATAAATATTTCGTGGAGGAAGTTTATATGCTATTCCTATTTATTTTACTCGCCACTCTATGGCGCTGCAAATATTAACTACTATACCTTTTAACCCAGAACTATTCATTTTTTAATTAAATTACATTGAATTAGACGGTAATTTTCAATAGGCTACTACTCAGAATGATACTGCAGCGAATGAAAAAAATTAAACCGAGATAATTACTTGACCTTGAGACAGTAAGAGTAAAGCACTACTCAAACGCTTCGGGTTATGAGATGTGCACAAAAAAAATAATATGAAGGGTCATTGCGTCATTAACTTAGCGAGTAATCTGAGGAGTTATATCAAATTTATTTTCCATCCACGAAAGATTCATGTAACCTGCTAAAAGATATTTATAGTTACACAGTATCATCTGTCGAAGCAAGAACAATTATTTTATACATAGATTCATACTTTTACCGTACTGTGAAATTGTAGAAGTGTCTTAATGGTAACTTATTAGATCTTAAGACATTTTTGAATTAAAACTTTTATAGGCTTGGTTTACATTCTTTCTATCCAGTGAATGTAATTCAGGTTGGTAACGCTGAATCGAGTTTGCGATTTTCATTTTGAATTCCCTAAAACTGAATCCTTAATACTAGGTTACAGTTATCATTACTTACGTTTTTAAGCTTTCACTCCTGCCAGAAATTCTACTTTTGTAGGCGGAAAAATTGAATGTTACATTAGTTATACATACAAGCGACTTTTTTCACTCATTACTAAACTACCAGCGTAATTAACTTAAAATTGGACATATTATATATTTCTTTCAAAATGTAGACTACTAAGAACTAATTATACAGAGCCAACCTCACCTCAACGAGTGTTATTTAGCTGGGCATGACGACTTAGATGCATTCAATACTCCCAATTAAGGTGCCTAGCGTGCTTTAAGAAGATTACACTTCAAAAACTTTTGTTTATAAAATCGTTGATGCGATGATAGCTCAGTTGGTAGTGAGTACGAACGCCGCGTCAAGAGACGTGGGTTTGAATCTACCTACAATAAGTTTCAGCTTTTGGAGAAGGAAAACATAGTGGTGAGAACTTAGTGTGTAACATTTTCGAATGCCCAATTGGCTAGTTATTACTCTTAAGTGAAAATCTGCTGCCAAATACCTGTTGGTGTGTTCCGGCAGTTGCACTTGAGAGCCAGTTCCTGAGGATTAGCGTGTCCACCATCTTGGCTTCATCGTCACTTAACATCAGCTGAGATTGTGATCATAACGCTGGAACTTAACTATAAAAATGAAAAATCATTCCACAATTTCCCAACGTTAAGACTTAGCGATGACTTTGGCGGCGGTCGGCCAAGTGGCGCCATCAAAGTCGGCGCTTACGCAACGTTAGTGCGCAGTTTCCAAATATGAATGATTGAATGGTTTAACATCAAAAAAACATTAATAAGGTCGCTCTCGTAGCTTTTGTTGTTTTATTTATGGTTCTGTGTGATCATCTTAAAATTGAAAACGTAATAAATAATTTAACAACGGCTGTAGATCAGTGGAACATTTACATTGCAGCGTAGTATCTCAAGGCACGTGGGCATATAAGCAGGTCATTCCTATACGAAACAAATCATTATGGTAATATTTTTAGTGACATTTTTATCTTGTTAATTTCGCTTCACAAAAGTTTAGAACTGACTGACTGACCTGCTGTTGTCAACTAGGGTGTCACGGGTTAAATAGAAAGTCTGTTATAATAGATACTTTATAATTTACAAATACATACTGTAACAATAACAATAAACTAAAAGAAACAAATGAACAAAAATATTATGCCAAAAAAGGCGCACGACTAAGCTCAACCTCGGGGTCGCTTGGATGTGTCTGTGCACACCTACCTGTGTACTGCCACGTGATCATATCAAATAGGTTTTATTTTTATCATTCAGTATAGTTATTTAGAATATAGAATTAAAAATTTGTTTTGCTTAGGCAAAGATGGAGCAAGTTCCCTTACAATCGGGTGTATCTTAAGTGGTTTACAGTATTTTTATTTGTATATCAAGATGGAGCTCGAAGAGAATCTAGGCTTTTATAAAATTCTGCTATTCTATTGATACGAACAGTAAGAAAAAGTCATATTTTATGTAGATAAGACGTACAGTTCCTTGGAATGTTCAAAGCATTTCTATGCAATCGAAACCGCTGACTCGGCTGGTTTTAGTTTTAAGCCGTGGTGGTCTAAATGTTAGAACAATTGTCTATTGTACATAAATTAGTGCGTCATACTTTGTTGATGAACATTTTAAAATGCACATAAATCTCTTTGGCTTACAAACAATTTAAATACAATGATTAATACCGTTGACAGTGAAATTGAATATCATTATGAAAATCGATGAAGCGATAGTAGCTCAGTGGTAGTGTGTACGACTACGCGTCAAGGGACGTGAGTTCGAATCCACCTACAATGAGCTTGGGCTTTCGGTGAAGGAAAACATCGTGAGGAAACCATAGCATGGTGGTGGGGATATTTCAATGCCCGCCTGGGTAGGAACTACCCTCAAGATGAAAATCTGCCGCCAAATACTAATAAGTGTGTTCCGGCATCTGCACTTGAGAGCCAGTTCCTCCACAGGTTTAGCGTATCTACCAACTTGGGCCGTATCGTCACTTAAAATCAGGTGAGAAGTTGTAGACATAACGCTAAACTTTAACTATAAAAAAACACTGAATACTCATGTATGTGCTCATAATAACCAACACAGTGTTGTAAAGAGAAATATTATTATAGATTACTTGCCGATTCTCTTTATTGTATCCAAGGATTACCTCTTTACTAATTTCTGGAATAAACTTGACTTTAGCTAGTGTTTGCTTTAGGACTTAGGACATCAGTTACTTCACGTTAATAGAAAATCAACACTGTAGAGTGGGATTCGTTATTTGCTCAAATTTGGACCAAAATCGCATGTAAACTGTTAATTAAAAATACTTTTTAATGTTATTGATATGTCTATCACAGTCCTCTTGATATTGTTAACTTTATTATCAGTAGATTTAATAATTTAATCTTGGTATCCTTGAGGTACAGTGTAAAGGGTCTTTTAGTGAAAACTCGGCTGTTGTCATTATTGTAAATAATGCGAGGGAATTATTATGAAGGTGGATGATAAGTACTATTTCTAAATATATGTTATTTATATTACGTCAATACCTAGTTGACTTCGGGAGCACCTGAAGATTATTAAAAAATAACCAATTTGGCTTTGGCCACATTGTCACTTAACATCAAATGAGATTGTGGCCATAATAAACCTATAAAGTATTTAAAAAAACACGCTGAGCATTTGCTGGTGGAAAATCTGCTGCTGCATGATGTCCACCCGTATCCTTATTTTCAACTCGATTATTATTTAAACGCCTATACACGCAACTTACCTCGCTTTAGCAACAAATGCTCATTAAAATAATCATAACCCACGGCATTGTAGCAGTAGCATGTTGTTAGTAAAATTTAACTAATTTATATACTAACTGCGTCATGTAGTTTCGCATATGTTATTTTTTGTATAGTCTAGATTAAAGCGTTATAGCCATAATCTCACCTGATGAAGTGACGATCTGGCCCAAGTTTGTAGACACGCTAAATCTGTGGAGGGACTAGCTCTCAAGTGCAACTGCCGGGACACAGCTATTGGTATTTGGCGACAGATTTTTAACTTGGGGGTGGTAGCTAGCTAGATGGGCATTGAAAAAGCTCTACTTCTATACTATGGTTTCCTCATGATGTTTTACTTCACCAAAAGCTGAAGCTCATTGTAGTTGGATTCGAACGCGCTATTGATATAACGCTAACTAAAATATACTAATTAGAAATGAAGTAATTTTAGTCTAGTAAAATATTCTTTACATTGAGATCAGTCCAATTATTACCTACCTCTTAGACAAGCATACATATAAACTTCACCTGTTTTTAATGCTAGCACCATTACAAGTAGATTTTAAATATAAATATACTAAACATATTATATTAAAATATACCAGAGAACAGACTTATGATTTCAAGAGATCATTTTGCAAAATGATTTAGAATTTCTTGAGTTAAAAGCAGACAAGGCAACACAAACAAAAAGGCAGAGATACGTTACCCTTTATACTAACATAAAATACGAATCTCAGTTCGTTTGTGTGTTTTATACGCTTTTATACCTCAACTGCTGAACCGATCTTCGTAAAATCTGCGCACACGTTGTTAGGGGTACAGAAAAAGACGTATGGAATTATATGTAAAAAGTAATATTCAATACAATAATCACTTTTAGATAGCCAAATCTACATTCACGTGACCGCCTGATAATATGTAATTATAAATTGTGTACAAATCACCTTAATTCTATTGTAACTTATTTAAAATGGTACATTTTTATGTATACATAATATGGTATGTACAGTCTATGGGCGGCGGTGGTCACTTACCATCAGATGATCCGCTAGCTCATTTGCCCCCTATTCCATTAAAAAATATTTCACGGCTCCGAATATTAGGCTTCTACGAAAATATCACTTATTGGAACCCGTGAAACCCGGAAGGCATAACCAAAAATGCTATAAAACATTTAAGGTCCTAAAATAAGGAAAAGTTAAGGCCAATAAACGGGTGTTGGGCACAGGGCAGTAATGTTCCGTTAACGGCACTTCGTAAAGTATCTAATTACACTGGATGAAAAATTATTACCGCCATGAGGGGATGATTTGTGGCTAACGTATTTTGTTATGTATAGGCCGGTTGCTGTGGTTAATTTAATTTGTTTACTGAATAAACTTTTAGTATAATTATTGCATGTTTATACGATATATTTTGTAAATTAAATGAAACTTTCAACAACTAAGATTTCTTATTAACTGGTTATAACGTAATGGTTCAGTGGTAACATATTCGGATACGCACCTGTGGCGTAGACGCGAAATAGTAAGTGGTATAAGAAAAGATCTTAATTAAACCATAGCATGTTAGGTTAGTATTTTTAGTGCTCACGTCAATCGTTTCTACTCTCAGTTATTAATTTTTTTTCTAAGGAACTGTAAGTGTGTTCTGCCAGCCGCACTTTAAAAGCAGGCATCGCTCTACACTTAGTGTGTTAACATCTTGGTCTAACCCTACACTTAACAACCGTTAATGTTAAAGCAATGCGCTTACCATATAATGTATACAATTAATATATGATATCACTCGTAATACTTTGAAAAAAGCTGGGTACACAGAAAAGCGAGATATTTGGATGCGACACGAGTTCACTGAAAGAAGTCTAATAAACCGGGGACTCATTTGAGATTCCTTATTGAGACGTAAAGAAACCGAACCGTTTTTGAAGAGATTGATGACTGGTAATGAAAAGTAGATCACGTGCGCTAAGAAAGTGTGAAAAAGGTCGTTCAGGCTTCATAGACTGTGACAAAATCTGGGTTAACTCACAATAAGGAGAAGTTGTGTGTACGACGGGTTTGGAAGGGCATTGTTCATTATTCGCTATTACCACCATTGGTTCGAATCTCTTCTGTCAACTGCTAATGAGATTGAAGCAAGAAAATGAGAGGTAGCAGCCGGAATTGATGAACAGAAAGCGTGTATGATGTGGTCTTTTATTACGATTACGTGAGACTACTCACATCTTTAGCCACTCCAAAAAAATGTAGCTAGGGATGTTAATGCATCCGCCATGTAGCCCTAACTTTGCATCTTCAGATCTCCGCCTGAAATCTCCTACAAAATATTTTAGGCAGTGTCAGTGTAACATCAAGAGTGGACTGCCATAACTACTTGTCGCTTTATTTGATCAGAAGTCCCAAAATTGTACACCAAAGCTTTATCATGGCGCTACCTACGAGATGGCAGGAAATCATCAAACACAATGGGACATATATACTGTAATTAAATGTAAATAAATATTGAAAAAATTAATGTCTTGAGTTTTCATATTAAATACGAATGACCGGTTTTCCCGACCTAATATTAGTCTAGATTTATTCCACTATTACATTAACGTTATACTTAGTCGCGATGGATAAAAAAGTACGAGAAGGTAGAATTAGAGTTATGTAGTTTAATACAATTCGCTGATATAAAGTTTGTGCATATGTATGTACTGTATATATGTAAGTTCGTATATTTACTTTATTTATTTTGTTGAATATCCTTATTTCACTGATTATTTTATTGCCATATACAATGGTAGTAACTTTTCTTACTGCAATATTACTAGTTAGCTGAAAGAAAAATGCCTCGTGGTATTATGCTCGCCAGTGTACATATTTAAAATATAATATAGTATTCATTCATTCAGTCAGTCAAGGTATTAATTGATTGTGTAAGGGCGGACATGAACTAAATATTGGGATTACAATTACAAAAGGGGAGCGAATAAGAAATATGCTGTACGCTCTGTGTATATCTGATAAGTAAGAAGAAGACACGTTTTTACTAAATATGCCAAGAGATAAATAACTTTATATGACAAATTAGCTAAATGAAACATTTGCACCGGACGGCCGCGCCCCGCGTTTGCCGGTATAAATGAGAAAACTTCAGCGAAAACGCGTAAACATCAAGAAGTTAGAAAAGTTTTTTGTCAAAACAATTACTGGAGGGCTTTTGCTGTACTACTTTTAACATTACGCCCATTTATAACATGACAATAAAGATATATTATAATATAAAAATAGGGACAAACGAGCACGCATGTCACCTGATGGTAGGTGATTACCGCAGCCCATCGACACTCACAATACTAGAGGAATCGCAAGTGCGTTGCTGGCCCTTATAGGAGGGGCTCGCTCTCAAGTGCCACTTCTGGAATAAACTTAAGGGTATTTGGCGGCAGATTTTCAACTTGAGGGTGGTAGCTAGGTGAGCATTAGTAAAAGCCCCACCACCATGCTTTGCTTTACTCACCATGCTTTCCTTCACCGAAAGCTCAAGCTCATTGTAGGTGGTTGGATTCGAACTCACGTCCCTTAATGGGGCGTTCCTATACGCTACCACTGAGCTACCATGGCTTCAATTATTAAAGATAAAATTAGTAGCCATATTTTGTGATAGAGAAATACAAAACAAGCTGTAAGCGTTTCACTTCGATAAAACTAAAAATTATTTAATAAAATTTTCCTGATTTGTAACTTTTTTCAATACAGCTTTGTTCCTATTGGTAGTAGTATGATAATAAATAGCCTAACACCTTCAATAAAGATTGATATGTCAAATACAGAAAAGGCTTCTGAAATCTGATTGGTAGTTTTTAAAATCAGCGTGTTCAAATAAATAAACAAATAAACTTTTCCGCTTTATAAATAAATTCTATAATAAAATCACTCACGAAATACGTGATCTGCAACTAAAACAGTTTAAAAAAATGGTAAAACAAAAACATATTAGCGTATTATACAATTGCAGATTATTTAGCAGATTAACATGCATTGGATTACATTATTTGTTAATATTTTTAAGTTCGGACAATTGTATATGATACATGATAAAAAGAGTGATTGCTAAAGAGTTTCTTCCGCCGTTTCTTCTCTTCCAGGACGCCATGTTGTTTCCGAAATGGTAGTAGTTTATTCACTTTAAAAAGTGATATTATTATACAATCTTTCAACGTATTAATATAGATTATAAAAGAGAGTGATCACAAATATCAAATAAATAAACAAAAACACGCAAATGAATTAAAACGTTTATTTTGCTTAATTTATTGTTTTTATATAAATTATGTACATAATCGAAATATATATGAATTGAAATCCTATATCGGCGATACTAAACTGTAATACTGTGTAAATAGGTTAACAACTCCAAAATTATAACACAACGTGCACAACAAATCTCGATTCAAGTAATTTAGCTTGATTAAACTTAAAAATTAAACATAATCAATTGTTATGAATTTTTGTGAGGGGAACGTTTTTGTGATTTCTCAATTGGTAGTCAAAACGTTTCAATTATACTTTTATAAATCGTAGAAAAAAAAACAATCTAACCAATTTTTGAATAACATTGTGTACACGGAAAATTATACGTTATTTATTCATTGATTGTTGATACGATTAGAAGTGTCTGCCAGCAGATTTTCAACTCGAAAGTAATAGCTAGGCAAGTGCGTATTCGAAAATGTTACGTACTAAGATTTCATCACGATGTTTTCCTTTTCCGAAAGTCCAGGCTCATTGTAGAGATTCCACTGAACCATTAAGCTGCAACCACCACATATATAGTAATGAACACCTCAAGATGAATCTATTGATGGACTTTCCTTATTAAGTAAAGAGTATTCTGCTAACAGGACGACCGTTCACGATTTGTCAGTAACTCGATGGTTATTTTTGGAAGAAAAAAGGTAAATAGAACAAACTTAGTAGGTATCAAACGTTATGGTACATATAAAAGTAGATATATCGTGTAACATGTATGTTGTCGCATCAAAGAACTAGTCCCCATTAGCATATTAAAATGGTAAGAAAGCTAGTGCGACGCCAAAACGGGTTAGCATAAAATATTTGTTTTCATATCACTATTATATTATCAATATGACGAAACATAACTTATTCCATATAGCATAGGTAGTGGATCATTCGTTATAATAAAAATGGACTTGAATACGAGACTCGGGCTGAATCTATTCATGCACATGTAGAAGACAAGAAGTGAAATTTTTATATTTTGTTTTATTTAGTTTAATGGCAAAGTTCATTATCACTGATGGTAATCAAATTACAAATGAAAATACATCGGCTGCCAAACTGCCACGCTGTCCTACATAAATATATGTTCATAATAATATTTTTAGCGTAAGCTAGAAGGATCTAATACAGTAGAAAGAAGGGAACAAAAAAGACCTTCTATAGTTTAACTGTATAGCAAACAATATACGGTCTATATTAAATGGGTTACAGAGTAACTGTGCAAAAAAATTACTGAAAGGCGTTATAAAAAAAGTTGCACATGTCTAAGTGATTATTTTTCCAATGGAATACTTTCATAAGCTCATCCAACTCTAAGCTGTAAAATATTCAAGGACGATAGCTCTTCTAGATCAAACTGCAATTGCAGTTCCGGCAGGATGAGTTATCATTAATATTTTTTGTGTAATATTAATGAAATATATAAATAAACAAGATCAAAACAGTTCAGTACCTTTTCTTTCTATTTGTTAGTAGATTTTCTATATTTTTGTTTCAAACCATGGGCGAGATTTTTTATAAATAAAAAAAATGGAAAAGTTTCTAAAATGTTTCAATATTTGAGTACTGGATGAACTTGAGTTATTATTATCGAACAAAAGAATATGTACTTTTTACATTATGGGATGAGCGTTTTACCAACATTTTTCCTTAAATTACGTGAATATTTAGTCCAATATGTTGATGTTTAAGCGTGAACTAACTAGACTAACTTACGTAAATAAAGTTGCTAGACGACAGATTAAGTAGAAGACAATTTCAAGCTACCTTGCCAGGTGGGTATTACATACAGGTATACAGTTACTATATACACAGAATAATAGTGTTACCTGCACCAGGCCTTACGTACGAGATCGATTGAAGGACCATTCGTGACTATCCAATACTTTATAACTTTGTAATAAAGTATCAAAAACTGATTACAAATTAAAAGCATATGCATTCCGCAAAATATCCTGTTAGATACAGATTTACATTATAAATCAAAAAAAAAAAAAAAAACAATAAATCCGACGCTCCATGCTAATCCAGACGGTCTCTCAACAACTTTATAATTCGACACACCCAGGTTTCTTGTTAACTTCGCGACAGTCTTGCAGCCTTTGGCTTGAATTCCAATTCTGCCACAAGCTCTCCAAGATACTGTTTGTGTTGAATTGAATGTACATTCGAATTTCATATTATATTCTACTATAACGAATGAAAATGAGGGAAAGGAATGTTGCTAGCTGTAAATAAGATTGTATGCTTTTTTTGTTCACCTAAAACGATTTATGTTCGAATTGCATTATATTTTTTGTACACTCCAGCCATTTTACTATTGATACGTGAAAATATGTTATACAAAAGTTGATACTTGAGCTTTACATGTTGACCGGATATTCTTCGACCTATATATATTCTTACTTAGCTTAAGCCATTTTTTACCGAACCGAACTATCAAAGAATAATTAGTTTTTTCCTTTGTATGCAAATCAGGATCTTTTGACAGGCTCGCGTGACCTCCTCGCGTTTCTACCGTCGTCGCCCACGGCGTGGCGTTGACATATTTTCCAAGATATTTGTTTTTAAGCTACGTGTCGTTACACAAAATTAAATTTGCAAAAATGTTGCGTTGGTGGCATTTAAAAAGCTTAATCTATAATCGTTTCAGTATTGCACTATTATATTGTAAGCTGATGTATATTGTTTTTATTAAACCATCATTAATTAAGAAAAATGCTATTTAAAATATTATTTTAAAAAACGTAATGCTCTAAATTTTTTTTTGTTGTTGTTTTTTGTATTCCCTCTGACTAAAGATTTTGAATTACAATTGAAAAAAACAAACTAACAATTACGTAACTATTACAGTGGTAATAATTAAAAATAATAAATATTTAAAACAAATATTATCAAAGTAAATTTATATTAAATAAATTAAAATAAACTAAAAAAGTAATGTAAGTAGTGAACTAGACAATTTACTTTGAATTTTTCAATGGTAAAAGTAATTTTATTTTAAGAAATTAACAGTTTTATGGGGTAATTGTTATAGAAGGTACAAAAAATGTATGGACCCAAAGGTCCTTAAAGTCTACTAAACATTATCGGAAAACAGTTGACAAGCACAGGTGAAAATATACTGGATTGGAGATGAAAATGTATATATTAAAACAAAAATTACCGTGACCGTGCAAGATGACCTGCTTGCACGTTTGCTGCCTAAACGATAAAAAAAATGCTCAGAGAGCATTATAATAATCGTCTTCAATAGCTACTAAATAAAATAGATAAAAAACACTAAACTAGTTTGGCTGAAGTTATATTATATACATACATATCTGCTTCATAGACCTCATTCCTTATAATTAGGCTAAGCACAAAATGTTTTCTATTTCCACTCTACTCTATCAGCTGTCATCCCAGTATTCACACTTTTTATACACATATCATTGCTTACACAGTCCGTCCATCCACCTTCATACCTAACATTCTTCTAGATATATATATTCGTTATATATGTTTACGACTATTCTCATAATATGCCGATACTACGCTAATCTATTACATCTAAATTTTTCTACCACTGGTGCTAATTTCATACGTATATATTTTTTACTTAACAACATAATAACAATATTATGACTGCCCTAACATGTTGTATATGATCATCAGATAAACTAAATCCATCGAGCATAATTAATAGAAAATAGTCACTTTAAGACTATGAACTGATGAATTAAAATGTAGGAAATAATCTTTATTTATATTGAATTTGTTTCAATGATAATTCATATTTATTGTTAAAAGCCTTGGGTGTTTCTACGTATTTTATCATAGCTTTATGTTTATAAATACCTAGAAGTGAGCAATTTGTAATATTTTGTAGAGTGCTGGCAATTTAGAAGCTCTGTGTATTAATATCTAATTGAAATAAGGAATGTCATGAATAATATATGACACAGCAGAAAAGTCTACGTTGCGATAATAATATTTTTATTTTTAACATATACTATGATGAACACACACTAAGATATATATTTTGATGTAGGTTTACAAACAATTATTCGTAAAAATATATTCAATAAGGTCGTAAGAATATATACTTGAATAAGTCGCGATCGTTATGCGTATAGTAACGAACTTAACGAATAGGTTATCTTTTGATTTATTAAGTTTTGGGATAAACTTGTATATTAGTCCAGCAGTGATTGAAGGCAAATATTACAGTAACGGCTTACTGATTGCTATTGTATATATTGTACTGTTCTCATGATCAGATTCAAAACCATCATTTTTTATGGAGATACAATAAAAACCGCCTCTCAAGATTAGCATAGCAAGACGCAAATATATTTTATTCCTATTTTGTTTGCCGCTGTTACAAAACTTTGCTCTTAAATGCGACCAGGCGCTTAAATTTATCGATGTATTTTCTTTTGTTTGCATAATGAATGGTGTTATCGTAGCCGCTGGGACACTTCGGGCGAAGTGTTCGCGCTTTCTTTTTTATTGGCACGACTAATTGATGTAGATTGTATAAAAGGTCTTCCCGATGAACGAATACTTTTGACAGGTAAATTAACTTTTCGTGTTTTGTAATATTTGATGTTATAGAACTATATGCGACATGTTAAAAAATAATCAATTTATATACATAAACTTATACATATACATAAACCTAAACTTTCACCTTACACCGCATGTTTTGATGGCTTTAAAAGGCCAATATGCCTACAAATTGGTTATGTAGTCTTAATTCGTGTTTGGTGTATTAGTCACCAGTTGTCCGAAGTAAATAAAAAAAAAAAAATTGAAGAAAAAAAATAGGACTATAAATCGAAATTAATGTTGTTTTCAACAATATTTTTTTATTAACAACCATGTTAAAAGAATAATTCTTCTCAGGTTTAGTGTATTCACCTGCTACGGTCACATCGTCACTTAACATAAGGTGAGATTGTAGCCATAACACTAAACCTATATACAATTTTAAAAATGAAAAATAGAATAATAATTGGAAATTATTGTTTTTCCACAGTGTTTTATGTTAAAGAAGTATTCGCGACATGTTAAAAAAATAATGAAAAGTAAATGTTTTTTTTATGAAAAGCGTATTTTCAACCTAATTCCTGTCCGCCTTCAGGAGGCTTCATCCATTGAAAATATATTTAGCTAACATCACAGCTATTTGATTATTTACAGTCTACTTAAAAATGTACTATAAAAAAAAAACAATCAAGTATGTACTATTGGTGTTTGATTATGATAAATTGCGATTAATATTTTAATCGTACCATGGGTTCGAATCCGGAATAGGATAATTATACACTTTCTGTTCGTTAATTATGTTTGTAAAGCGCTTCTGACTTAACATTGGCGAAATTGCATGAAATAGGCATCGGTTACATAATTAAAAACTGTTAGTTAATATGTTAAATTATATTATGCCTACTTACTAATTTTTTTTATAGTTTAACTTTCTAGATGATATGAGCGAGATGGTAACACGTTAAGTCTGATAAAGGACTGACTTTCAAGTTAAACAAGTTATTAGAAAATACTCTACCATGCCATGGCTCATCATGATGGACTGAAATAATTTGTCATATGGTAATTATGTATTTGTGGCACTGCTATCTTTAATACGGTGTGAAAAATGAATTGCAACATGATAGGTGTGAATTAAATTGGGTCAATGCCATTTTTAAATAACACGCCTTTACCTTTTTAAGAAACACACCCTTTAATATTTGGCAACATATTTTTAACTTCAGGGTGGTTGCTAGCCAGTCGGGCATTATAGAAAGCCCTACCGCCATGCTGTGGTTTCTTCACGATGTTTTCCTTCACCGAAAGTTCGAACTCATTGTAGGTGGATTCGAACTCTTGTCCTTTGACGCGGAGTCTTTACACACTACCACTGGGCTATCATCGCTTCTAACTTAATAGAACATAGGAAAATACGAATCTGGAATTTGATATTGCTATCTACACTGTTATCACACACGTATTAACTTGGTTTTTTCTTCGTTAAACAGACTCATGCGATATTACAATGTTGCATCGAATATTAAAGCAGGGAAGGTTGATTACATTTATATTCTTTTTTAAATCAACTTTATAATTTTTTTATTATTATTATTTATATTTGTTATAACTTTGTTGTGCGTATCGTTCTCAACTGTAATTAGGGTAAATAAAAAAAATAACTGTATAACTAGTAGATTTAAATGTGTTGATGTAAGCTCTGTTGGTCACCTGTATAAATAAATAAATCAGGAAAAAGGTTCGGTTGCATGGAATAGGTGTCATTGTGCCCATTTTATTCATCTCCGGGGCAGCAATGCATTATGAAATTAATTACACATATTTAAATAATCTTATTTTCTACGTTAATACTAATGGATCACAAAAAAAAACGAATATACATAAAATTAGGCTCCATTTAGACATCACAATTATTAAAACTAAAAAGCTGCAAGTGGACTATATAACTTAGGGTAGAGGGAATTCTCACGTAATATATTATTAAGAGGTCATACAACCATATACCTACTTATACGAGCATCAGTGCAAAGCCTTAAAAACGATTGTGGAATCTATTTAGCTACTACCAGTCAGTCGTATACAAAGAAATCCCAAAGCGGGTTGACAACAGACATGACTACGGGTTGTAAAACATTAAACCATAGCTCAGTGCACAACATAAAGGAAAACATCCTTTGACGACCCTACTTAGCTAGTACAAAAGCTAGAAGAACAGGGAGATTCAACTAATACGCGTAACCGGTGTATCTATGATATAGGGAATATTAATGGAACTTAAAATTTAAGATCAAATAACATCGAATGTATTTCGAAAACGTATGGAACTTCGAATAGTTAAAAGCTATGTGGTATACGCTTGTTTTATTAAAATCAACTAATATTATAAAAGTATGTTTCTAATTACGCGTAGTTTATTTTCTTAATCATAAAAATGTACACAACAAACACATAAATTTTAAATCAAACTAAAAATAGACAACGATTCTTCTCTGTGTTTGGGTAGACAGACATAATTACCTTTTTACATGCACATCTATCTATCTATCTATATCAGCTCGATTCCACTCACTATTGGGTATAGGTCTTCTCTTGTTCACATCATCTTGTCGGTACTGTGCTAACCTCATCCATTGTCTTCCGACAAACCTGATAATGTAGTCTGACCGTCAAGCTAGTAGTCCGCCCGTAGGTCGCCGTTTGTTTGGGCGTTATCACTCCGAAACTGCCCAGGTCCTCATCCGGTATTCCGCCTAGCCAAGTGCATGCACATAGATAATATAATTATAGCACTATGAATTTTGTTATAATACTTTGATAATTTTCTGAGAGACAAACTAGAGAATTGTATTTACACTGGTATTTTGTTGTTAATACTTTTATATTAATACTAAACAATCATCATCATCTTGTCATGTTCCCAAGTTATTTGGGGTCAGCGCAATACGTTTTGCTCTTCCATACATTTCCGTCAGCTGCCATCTCTGCATTCAGCCCCTTTTCTCATGTCATTCCTCGCACAGTCTATCCATCTTTTCTTTGGTCTTCCTCTTCCTTTCCATCCTTCAACATTAATATCCAATACTTTTCTCATCACATTCGTTTTCTCTTTTCTCATGACGTGTCCAAACCAAGACAAGCGATTCCCTTTCAACTTCTCTACCACTGGTGCCACTTTCAAACTTCCTCTTACATATTGATTCCTGATTTTGTCCATCCTTGTGACACCACACTTCAATGTTAAGATTCGCATTTCTGCTGCATGCAATCGACTCTCATTCGTCTTCTATCTAGCCCAGTACTCCGATTCATACAATACGACAGGTCTTATAGTAGACTTTAAATATATTCTGCCCATCGATCTAAGGGGCATTTTGCAGTCGTAAATTGTACCCGAGATCTGTCGCTACTTCATCCACCCTGAGTTGATTCTGTGCCATATATCTCAGTAGATCCCGCTATCACTACATACGAATACCGAAAAATAAATTCAAGATTATATTAATTAAGTATGTAAAAGATACTCGAAAGCTTTGTTCTCTTTCATATTACCTAACTTAGAAAACCAGTCGTGTTTGTTTATATTACAGCTATTATTAAATGAGAAGAGAATCTTCTTCTGATTGTGGGTTCTTAACAAAGTGGTAATCTATTCATTAACTTTTAGGATATTTTATAGCAACTCAGAATTCCCAGTATATATTAGTTTTGTTACGTAAAATGTCATTGATTTTTATTTGTAAACGCATTGAAAAATTGTTTTCTTTACAACCTCACAAAATACGCTAAACAGGCTAAGTACAGGGCGTTAAGGACTTCTAGGGAGGTTATAAATACCTTGAAACATCTACAAAACAAAAAAACCGTCGTTCCTCACTCCCTCTTGATCTTAGAGACCGGGAACTACTTCTGCACTACACACTACGTATTACGCACTACGTTGAGCAAGTGAAATACGACTTGTATTTCAATGATTTTTTTTAATTATTTTAAAGTTTAGCGGTATGGTTGCGTTTTATAAAGAGACGATGTAGTCCGAGATAGTGAACACACTCAGCCCAGTGGAGGGCCTGGTTTTCTAGTGCAACTGCAGGTACACACCTAAAGGTATTTGGCGGCACACATTCAACTTGAGGGCGGTAGCTAGCCAGTTCGGAATAAGAAAAAGCCTACTACCATGCTATGGTTTCCTTGTAATATTTTCCTTCAATAAAAGCTCAGGCTCATTGCAGGTGGATTCAAACTTACGTCCATTATGCGACGACCATACAGTCTACCAGCTGCGCCATCATCAAAAAATCGAACTAAATAAATATATGAATAAAATTCACATCATTGACTAATGCATAAAATTAAATATATCTTTCCCATCAAACCTTACCAATTGTTACTCCCTAACTACTTACGTCAATAGCCCTGCGATATAACAGCGATCGATTATTTAGTAATTATGAATACGTGATTAAAACAGCCAATTACAAGGAATTCATTAAAAAGATTTTATGATAGATAACACTTCGTCGACCACTAATTGCGTTGAAATAAATCTAATTATATTTGGAAGTATTATAGTAGGGCTAGTTAAAAATAATCTAAATAATTAATAATAAATCATGTGTACTACTTACATGGTGTACACGCTAAACCTAGTTAACTAGTTCTCAACTGCAACTGTCGAAACACATCTACAAGTATTTAGCGGTAGATTTTCGACTTGTAAAGTAAAGTGTTGTCGTGGTGCGTTTTACACTACCCGTGTTAAGTCATTAGCAACCGAAGAGTTACTAAATTCCCCTCACGCTTTTGGCCTGAGTTCGGGGTAATGCGTTTGAGTTTACGCGTTCCGATGAGAAAGTCCGTAAAGAAAAGGATTTTTAAACAACACGGTAATAAAGAAAAGGGTGTTAATTAGCCAGAGGGCATTAAAAAAAGCCTTAAACTATGGTTTTACTATGATGTTTTCCTTCACCAAAAGCATAAGCTCATTGCAAGAATTCGAGCTCACGTCCTTTGACACGACGTCTGCACATGCCACCACTGAGCTATCATTGCTTTAAATTAGTTCATTTTTCACAAACTTTTCTACTTAATAATATTAAAAATATGTGATATAGATTACATTGCCCAAGTGGCCTCCAACGGGATACTGCTAGATGCACATCGCAATTACTGAATAGCTACGGCGCAGTCCCCGCTCTGATAAATACGTGAATTCGGCGGACAAAAGGGTGGCCGTAACGTTTAATTAAAAATTTTTACATTCGCAAAGCACCGTTTTTGAATTACCGATGTTTGCTTAATAGCCGGTGTCGCTACGCCGTTTTGCGGTTTACATTTTGGTTTCATTTTTCGCGTATAATAATTTTATTTATTATCAGCTTTTTTATAACTTCTGCGATAGAAATTGTGTTAAATCTTTTTTTTTTTGGGATTTCCAAGGGTAATTCATTTTTTTTGCATTTAAGGGAACATTAAACTTTCTTTCAAACCTTTTTTTATAGTTAAAGTTTAGTGTTATGACCACAATCGACCAGGTGTTAAGTTACGATTTGGCCCAAGATGTTGGGCATGTTAAGCTTAGGGGTTGTACTGGCTCTCAAGTGAGACAGCTGAAAAATACTTATAGATATTTGGGGGCACATTTTCATTTCTAGGTTGGTAGCTAGTCAGATAGGCAATTTAAAAATCCCTACCACTATGCACATATTTATGAACATATCTAATGGTATTTGGTCGCAGATTTTCAACTTGAGGGTATTAACTAGCCAAGCGGGCATTAGAAAAAGACCTACCACCATTCTATGGTTTCATCACGATGTTTTCCTTCATCAAAGTTCAAGCTCATTGTAGGTGGATTCGAACTCACAGCGCTTACCGCGGCATCCGTACACACTGCTGACTGTGCTATCATCGCTTCAAAACTTCAAAACCTTTTCACTAACTCGATCTTTAAACATCAAATGCAGAAAATAAGCGTAAATGGTAAAGTAATTAATATGAAAAGAACCATGGCGTCGTGGTAAGACTATTTCTATTGCCCCCCTGGATAGCTACCACCCGGAAGTTAAAAATCTGCTGCCAAATACCTATAGATGTGTTCCAGCGAGTACATTTAAGAGGCAGTCCCTCCATTTGGTTTATTATGTGGACCATATTTAACCACATTTTCACTAACATCTGGTCAGATTGTAGCCATAACGCTATGCCTATGAAAAATAAAAAAATGAATAGTTGTTCGTTACTAAGTTCATAGAGGCGTTTGTAGAATGAAAAAGTGACACAATGCACTTCAAGCTATCCTGCAAGTCTTTCAGCAGCTGGATACATATCAGTTGATCTTCAAACGCTAAAAGCCAAAAGAGAGTGTTATTTGATTATTAATATATGCACAATGGTCGAAATTTAATTGATTACAGATCCCTATCATCTGTTTGATTGTGGGATATATAAGCTTAATCCTGGGGACTGAAATGCTTAAACGTGTTATCGTGAGTACTATTACAAAAGGTAGATAATGGTTGTGATCCAATTGGAGTCAGTTGTCATGTCCTAACATTCTGCGAAATTGCGTAGGGACATTGTCTTGCTAAGCATGATTTCCATCATCGAGATTGTCCAGAATAGCTGTTCAATCTAAATCCTCTATTTTTTTCATAACAGAACGAAAATAAAGCTTTACCAAACATGTTCGATATAGGTATATTTGCCATGCTGTGAATCAGTGGAACTATTTCTTTACCAGCGTATTCCCTCCTTCGTACAACATGAGGCTCTTCAAATATAGCTTAAAGAGATATTCAACCCCGCTAACATGACAGAGATGGCTTGCAACGAATGGATTACAGCATATTGGGTGTTAGCTGTTGTTTTGTTTTTTAATTATACTATTCTTTATAATGTTCAATTCTGTGTCATGATAAGACGTCTTTTATTACCTTTTGTAATCAAAGTATATTACCACCTTAAACGATATAATAACCGAAGATCCAATCAGATGATTGGGTTTAGCAATTGTGGATTTACTTATGGCTAAGTAGGAGCCTAGGGTGGTAGGTGTTAAAGGCAGCAAATTTAGAGTATTCTTCATTTGTTTTTTTGAAAGTGAAATGGTTCCTACTGATACGTATATCTAAATGTTGTTAGATAATATGTTTCACCACTTAGAACCTAAAGTTTGTATTGATTTTTGTTCTCCAATTTATGTAGTCCCATGCGGAATCTAATTGTAGTAGTAGTAGGTAGGGACAGAAAAATTTGAATAACCTACGATCGGAAAAAGTGTAAATCCGCCACTGGGGTTTAGGAAATTAATATTATTTAATATTTTTAAAAGAGAACATAAAGGACACTCAAAAAAGAAGTGGTGCCGTGAACATCACAAATAAACCATTTAAAAATAAAAACAAAACAATCAATTATAAGTTTTAATTACATACGATTCATAAAGGTTTTTATCTCTTTAACAATCCGCTATGGAATTCGCGGAAACGGCCTCGTCGAGTGTATCAACACAAAAGAATATGGAAAAATTATGCGCTTGTCGTCCGGACAATTGTGGGAGAGCTTCATTTCATGTCTGATTTGTATAATCGCTTCCCTGTTCAGATTCGCTATGGTAATTAATCTATGTTTTGTATAATATCATTTTCTCATACTTTTATAAAATTTACATGTATTAGTAAATCAATTAGTAAAATATATTATGTTTAATTAATGTAGTGTAACTTCTTGTGGGATGTCTTTCAAATTCTCATCCGCAACTTTTTGTATAACGTTCGTTCGGGCAACTTCGGGTCGTCGCGGATGTTTCACATTTTTCGTATGGTTTTAATATCAACGTAACAAATAATTAATTACACTCCTATAAAGCAATTACACAAATCTGTATTTCTAACGTCTTTGGTATATTCATTCACTATATATATTCTTCTTTAAATACATATCTATAGGCGTGACGGCCAAACCTGACTGGGGAATTAATGTATTTTTCTAGAATTTATTAATTTATAATGTGTCTATTTGTTCTTAAATTTAAAGGAAAACTTATTTCCTAAATTAACATTTATTCTTTTAACTGGTTACTAAAATAAATCATGAGGTTCCAAGGTAGTAAACGTAGTGAAAATCTGTATAAGAAATTAAATGTTTTTAATTACTGGATATTTGAGAAAAACATAACAAGAAACTTTAACTTTTAAGTGATTTTTTGTTTTTTTTTCTACGGCACTTTGCTACCAGTTCGACAGTATATTATTAACAAGAACCTTATAAATTAGGACCAGCCCACGTAAAAATTATTTATCACATTTTCCTTAGTCAATTCTCCGAAAAGCAATCGTTCCACGTTTTATGCGTATTTATAGAAATCAGCCGATGGTCCTTGACCCCTTAAGTATCAATGATATCTGTATTAAGTTTTATTGTTTCTATAGAACTACAGGGCAGATATTCGGTTTCAGAATCGATCCTTTTAAGATGTTGCCCTTTGATCTACGGTTTCTTTCAATCAATCCCAAAAGTACGACTATTTAAGCCAGGTTATTTATAGTAAGATTTGAAATGGTTTGGGCAGACTCGAACCTATTTTAACAATCGAATTCATCAAATTTTGAACAGGGCAGTGGCAGTATTATTATTTTTGTGTAACTTAAGTTAAACACGTTTTAAGAAATTGAAATACGTCTTTTGATACTTTTGAGACAAAACCGAACTTAAAAGTTTTAATATAAAAAAAACATGTTGTCCAATATACCCTCAGGGAGATTTGAACTCTCAACCCCTAGTTCACAAGATCAGTGCTGTAAGCCCTCAGCTATAGAGGCGTATTTGCACATCTATACTAAACAATAAAACGGGCAATACATAAAAACTAAATACATCCACATATATACGAATTTACAACGCTATGGTTTCATCGCGAAATTTTCTTAAGGGAAAGTGCAGGCTTTTTGAAGATATTTGAACTCACATCCATCGAGCTAATATCGAGATATTTAATTCGTCATATTCCGTCAACAATTTCGTCAATTATAGGTCACTGCTAAACATAATGGAATTATGAAAATAAAATCGAAAAAGAGCCTCTGTTGGATACAAAGCAACGACGCAAACAAATATTGAGCCTGACGTTTCAATCGAACTTCCTACGAATGTTCTAAAATTAAACAACAAAAAACCTCATTACACACAGCTAGAAGCTACGAAAGCTAACAAATAAAGGAAGCCAATACAGAAATGTTTGTGACAGGCCGATATTTGGTTAATTTCGACGTAAACATCATATCGTACAGGAAACAATTCCCGATTTGTAATTATATCGGAGTAACAAAGTGCCACAAGTCTGATGTGACGTCTGACATAAGTAAGTGAAATCAGATAGTCAAGTTTAAATATAAATTCTTAAATTTCTCATTGGATCTGGATCTGTTAATTAAACAGAAACTTTTTTCACATTGCCTCAATTTTATTGATCCACCTATCGCATGTCACATTACAGACGGCCGTGGAGTTTTTATTTATGGAATAGGGGGTAAATGAGCAAGCGGGTCACCTGAAGGTAAGTGATCACCGCCGCCCATGGATAGCCACAATACTAGAGGAATCGCAGGTGCGTGGCCAGCCTTAAATTAGGGGTAAAGTGAAAGGCGCATGGCTCACATCAGTTGATCCTATAGTAAATATCTTGTCTACTATTGATAAAAAAGTGTCACTTGCATCGGGTTTCATAAAACCACACAATAGTTTTTGTCATAGTGTAACTTTTAACTACCCAAATTGTCTTTTATCTTCGATCGTTAGAGTAAAGCGAAAACAATAACATGTATTTATTTTATTTTACATTATTCGGAAAATATATAGTTAACCAAAAATACAGGAAAAACACTAAAAATATAAGGTCAATTGCATGTTTTCACAAATATAATTTAATAAATGTAGATATGAAACGGAACACAAAAGATTTTTTTTTTGCTAAAACTGTGTCTGAGAGAAGATACACTGGTACTAAATAAGTCAGTACTATCATGTAAGGAATTGAATTGCTGGCGAGGCCAGATTATAAATGTATTTAGTCTATAAGCTGTCTACGCGAGTGAAATATATAAAAGTTTAAGTTTTCTTAATTTATTTCTGGGCACATGTAACTGAATTTTCGATAATTTAAATAAATATTACAGAGCGATTGTCTAGAGATCTGTACTTCGGTTCATTGTGCTTTTGCAGAATCCAGACCACACATAAATTGTAAGTATATTTTTATTTCCATTATTTTTGCTACAGCATTTTATACTTTGTTTTATGTGAGTGTGAAATAAAAATATATTATTTGTTATAAATTGAATTACAAGATGGAAATTAATCGGCACTGACTTTAATGCTTCGTTTTACTTTGTCTCTTGGGGAATCCGGTAGCGCCAATAATCATGGATGGTGAAAATAACAAACATGTGATTTCACGTCCTGCCACCGATAACGCGACAAATTATTAATTTTACGTCATTCACGTAAGGGATAACATTCTAGACACTAAATCGACGACATATCTCAATACTAGAATTTTCATCTAATCAGTATTATACATCTCTCCAGTGTCCCGGTTGGCATAAATCGAAAAGAAATAAATGTTTTCTTACCTTTAAGTAACAAAAAAATGACTATACGGCAATAGTGAACACTTTATCACGGCGAAGTTAATAATACTCAATATAACTGTAACGTGTTGGTAGAGCACATACGATGTTTATCTCAATATAAAATTTGATTGATTTTTTAATAGTTAAGATTTAGCGTTATGGCCGCAATTTCACCTGATGTGAAATGACGCGGTGGCCCAAAATGGTAGACATATTTGCCCTAGCGGAGGGACTGCTCTCAAGCTGTTGGAACACACACAGGTATTTTTTTAGGTATTTAATTTTAAGGAATGTAGCCAGCCAGGTGGACATTAGAAAAAACACTAACACCATGTTCTATCATGCCTCTTTTTACCGTGTTTCATCTCAATCTTATTCGATATCGACAAACTAAAATACTCAGACGCGTTAAAACAAGATGCAGATCTTTTTTCTTTAAAAATAAAGATATATCGAACACTGAACGATAAAATAGCAAAAAAAAAGAGCTTACAGCATTATTACAAGTATTAAAAACAAACGACCTATCGTTTCGATAACCGGTTTGAACTAGTTCCCGGGTAGAGCAATATCCGCCATTTTCTTCGTGTAACACCTTCTGTAACCGCTTCGAACCGGTGCGAACTGCTTTCGAACAGATGTCGCATGACAAATAGCAATGCGGTTCGGAGATGATTTTGGGACTCTTTGAAGCTGCGGTAAGGTTTTAAACGATCAGCGTTAAGCGATTATACTTGACTTATTGGGTGTTAGAACAGGTATATCGAGCCCGAACAGATCGCTACTATTTAACACTCGAGGTGTAATCCCTATCATAAAATGCTTATATACATGTTGCATTTGAAATTGAAGTAGGATTGTATAGACAGAATTGCTTTTACTCCAGTAGTTATCTTTTTTGAGTTTTATTGGGTATTTGACGGTGCTTGTTATCTGATTAGACATACATACAGGCAACATAGACACTTTTTGCCTTGTCCTGAGCTTAGATAGTGCGTTTACGTATCAAAGGAGATACTTTGTGCTGCGTACATAAGTCTTCAACAGTTTTACATCTTCAAGGCATTTAAGATTGAACACGTTAAGTTTATTTCTAAATATTGGTACATTACGCCAAAGTCTTAACTTACTACAGAATAAATCTCAGGAACTTGCGCTGCATAATGTCAATCTTGTTCACATTTACCCATTACCTCGGTTCCATTTGATGTACGTAAAGAGTGAGATACCATTTAAAGTAGTATTAAGTCAGGAGTGGAAAAAATGACTTTACCTATTTATAAGTAATTGTATTGTTTTGCTTTATTAATTGATATTCTGTTATGAACAAAAGTTTGGATATTACTGACATTATTAGTAATATAATAATTATATATTTTAATTAAAAAATTAGCTTTAGGTTGATTAGAAAAGTTCAAGAATAAGTTCCATATTTTTAAAGTGTTTATTAGATCGTATCTCTAAACGAATACTACTAACAATCGTAACTATTGATAAATCATAGTGTACTAAAAAAGAGAATCCGGCTGATATAAAATTATGTGACCATTCATTGAATTGTTAAGAAAAAGTACATGTAACACTCGCTAAACGCTACAAGCACTACCAAAACCTCATAAATCTTCGACTATACCCTAAAACTTTGTATTAAGTGGGTTGAAATTTAAGTGAAAATTAAGTTACAAAGGTTAAGCAAAATATAATGGTAAATTTCTCGAGATCTTATTAAGATTCCTGTTCAGAGGACCTAGCAATTATCTAAATGATACAGAGATAAGAATTGAAACTGAGCGTTTGTATTTAAAAAGGATACTGCCAACGTAAGTGTAAATTGGATCTTTTGGGCCTTTCTACTCATTACAATTTTATTCCTCGAAAATCAATTATTACTTAATCTTCTTGCTTACACTTCTAAGGTCTACCTTTTAATGAATCGGTCTGATATGATAATTAGTCTGAGTAACGGAGTAATAGGACAGAAACGAAGTTATTTTCATTTCATTTTCATTTTACGGGTGCTGGGTGCAGTGTAGCAGAGGGGGAAACTCCGAGCAGATCCCGGGACTTGTGTCACGGGTGTAGGCTTAGAGGTTCCCTGGTTTCCTTTCTAACGCGTGTCAACGCTCACTTCCACTACTTGTGTTTCCCTCCCTACCCAAGCAATTTAGTAGCAGTTTGCTAGCGCAGGTTTAGAAGCGCGCTATAGTAACTTACTGTACTTCTAGACAGCCAAAATCTTTTAAAAGATTGTAGAGATATTTCGCTGGTATACTTCTAGCTATGCCCAGGAACACTGTTAAAACTGTCTGTCATAGACGTAATGGCCATCATATATATATATATATATACACTATAATACCATAGGCCATCGCATTCAGCCCTCTTACCCAATTTTCTTTTTCAACCATCGTTAGCATAAAAATAAAACTAAATAGGTATGATGAGACATTCTAAATACTGGATCGATGACATACCTCAACATTTCATCCCGTGATCAAACTTTAAAATTCACGTACATTTGAACAGACATCTAACAACAACAACGTCTCTTAAACACATTCATGCTTAAAACCAATGTAAGATTTGAATGAAATAAAATCGATAACCCAGAGAGCCCCGTAAAAGCATCACTGATAGAAATGTAACTTCAGAGAGCCCGTAGAGAATCAAGTTAATTAATTAATTTTAACGTGGGTTCTTTTATTAATTTCACTTCTTTACCTTTTATAAGCGAAATTTGTATCGATTGAAGTATGCGATTTTGATGTTTTTTAAAGACATTTTACTACAAATGTGACTTTGGATCAGATATAATTGGTGGTAAGAGTCGATTACAAAAACGATTTTGTAAATAACAAGCTCTGACAAACGGTTTTGCAGAAACGAATAAATTATTCGCAATTATTCATCAATTGTTAGGTATCGCGTCGCTTTAAAAAAAAATAGTCTAGATTGGCCCTCGGTAAGTATAATAACTTACCGATAATAGATACGCCATTTTTATTTGTACACATATGTATATATAATAAGTACAATTAAGCCAGCGCTTTTTATTTTTAATTTTTTTATTAAGTTGCAGATTTTTTTATGTATATGGTACTACAGGCCTATTAGTTTATATTATTGTGATTTATATTTATATGACGGTTTGTTACCTAAATAAATATATATATTTTTAAAAAGCTATAATCGGGTGGAATTGTGTTACTATTAACAATATGGAAGCCAAAAATATTTTATCTATAATTTATTTTTTACACTTTTTCTCGCCTTAATCGTTCATTGCTAAAACTACTCTATACATGTAGGTAAAATTAAAAAGAAAACTAAGACTGCAGATCCACCCCTTTTTTTGCTAAATTAACTTATTAAAGGGCTTTCATTATAATTTGTTCTGTAGCTGATAAACTTACTAAAAATTGAGGTTACGTTTAAACTTATACCTTTATAATATTTTTCAATATGGCAAGAATGTTTCAATTCATACAGCAATGGTTGTCATTCCTGCCTGTAGATATATATAAATTTATTCACATTTAACAATACCTTTTGTATATAAATAGCTAATAACAAGCGAAGTTAAAAGCACAGCTTGTATGTTATAACAGAAAAGAAAAAGTAAAAACTTATGAAATACCAGGTAAGTTGAAAAATTTAAACGTTATTGCATCGTGTAAAGGCGACAAATACCATAGATAGCTAGCAAGCAAGCTCGTTAGTACAGTAGTTAGATACGTTTTTATTGTAATCGATGCTATTTGTCGCACAAACGCGTGGATTGTAGGCGTGCCTGACATTTCTCCGTATGAGTTATTACCCTTGTAATTGGTGTCGAAGTATACAATTTATATTGCCCATGAAACGAATGTAGATAATAGGCAATTAGCCGAAAGGGGGTGGTATATTGTGGTAGGGCTCTCTCTAATGAGCGCCTGGCTAACTACCACCCTCAAGTTGAAAATCTGCTGCCGAATATCTGTAGGTGTGTTCTGATAGTTGTACTTCAAAGTCACTTCCGGCACTAGGCTTTGCGTGTTCAATATCTTGGGTCCCATAGTTGTCATAAAGCTAGACCTTTAAACTATTATAAGAAAAATATAAAAAGGTTTCAAGTGTAGATTTTTTACTTCTGTTTGTTTTTTAAAGACTCTGACTTTGGCTACCTAATTTGATAACTAATTATACACCAGATGATCTCTCACTTTAGGCATACCACTATTATGGGTTTCAAGCCTGAAATATATTAGCTGCAGTCCAGAAGCGATGATAGCTCAGTTGTTAGTACATACGGACGCCGCGTCAAGGGACGTGAGTTCGAATCCAACTACAATGACCTTGGGCTTTCGGTGAAAAAAAGCATCGTGATGAAACTAGAACATGGTGGTAGAGTTTTTTGTAATACCGGCCTGGCTTGCTACCACTATCAAGTTGACAATCTGCCGCAAATACTTATAGGTGCATTCCGTCAATTGCACTTGAGAGCCAGTCCCTTCACTAGGCTTAGCGTGTCCACTATCTTAGGCTACATCATTACTTAACATCAGGTGAGATTGTGGATATAACGCTAAATCTTAACTAAGATGGACACGACTGTCGGGATAAGACCTAGAAATCGGACATTTATGGATGCCTCATAAGCGAAGCGTTGAGGTGGATACTACTCATACGTCACGCAAAACAACTGATTTTTCAAACTTAAAATATCTCTATTTATCATATATTGCACTTGTAAAATAATATCTACACACACATATCAAGAACACTATCATACACACATTATTTTAATACTCATGATATTTTTGATGTCATTGTTGTTATTTAAGCTAGAAAACTGTTTAAAAAAGCTCTGTCTTGGATGTTGTGTCTTGTCATGATAACGACCTAAATACTTTACTAATCGAGTCTTTTTTTTGCGCTTCAGTATAACACTGAGTAATAGAATTCTATCATTTTTCACGGTCTGATTCGATGTGATTTAATTGTTACTAAATAAACAAAAAAAAAATATATTATGAGGCGTGCACTTATGGATTTTCCAAAATTTTATTTTGTTTCAATTTATTTCTCAAACTCTGACTTTATAATTTGGTAATATTATTTGGAAATATGAGAATGATAGCTTTTAATGAAATCCTAGCTAGGTATATGTCTAGCTGTAATCCGCGGCTTCTTTTCTGTGTTAACCTTTAACTGCAAAAAATTTTAAAATTTCTTATTGGAGGAGTTAAAATTGAACGCTTGATAAATGTTGTCAGTGTACTATAGTAAGTGAAAAAAAAAACGTTCCGGGGCAATCTTTGGGGACTGCTGATAGAAGTGAAAACTAGGTAACAGAGATATATACTCTTTGTATATATGTGATGTATACTAATAACACACTGAGGTATATCTATGTACATATATACACAGTATATATATAGCTCATGGAAAGCGTTGGGTTATGATAACGCGAGTTCGAAGATTTTTGTTCACCCAAAAAGTTCACAACGCACCTAAAGCATTTCCGCATTGCGTGTGAAATTTTCTCAATTTTCGTTGGCAAGAGACTATTACAGATTAGCTGTTCCGGTGACTTCGTTTGGCGGAACATGAATATATGTAATAATTATTTGCCCGTTTTTGTAATTATTCTCTATACAGCTTTGATCATATTGCTGATACCGTGATTTTAAATAGCCTATAGCTTTTCTCAGTGACTGCTCTATCAAGTACAAAAAGTATTTTTGATTTGACTGGGTGATAGCTCAGTGGTAGCGTGTAAGAGCGCTGCACCATGGGAAGTGAGTTCGAATCCAGCTATCTACAACGAGCTTGAGCTTTCGGTGAAGGAAGATATCGTGATGAAACCATAGCATGGTGGTAGGTCTTTTTCTAATGCTCGCTTGGCTAGCTAATACCCTGAAGTTGAAAATCTGCGACCAAATACCATTAGATATGTTCCGGCAGTGGCACTTGAGAGCCATTCCCTCCTATAAAAGCCGGCAAAGCACCTGCAGTTCCCTCGTGTTGTGGGTGGTTCATGGGCGGTGGCGATCACTTACCATTAGGTGACACGCTTGCTCGTTTGCCCGCTATTACATACAAAATAATCAGCTGGCAATTTCTAAGATAAACGTGTACAAACAAACAAACTTTTCTGTTTTATAATAGTAATATAGGTAGATTCACTGAAAACTGACGTCATTTCATAATGCAACTTATACAACTGTAACATAAAGGAATTTTAAACGTTAATTTTTAACGTTAAATTATTTAAATCAATATCAAACATTTCGTTAAAGTATGTTTTACAAATTCAGAAAATGGTTTCATCGACATCGTGGCCACTGGTAGCAAATGCGACCTTTAGAGGGTTAGCGGCTGTCTCCATAAATTATCCCGACCAGCTTTTCAACCCTTAACAAATGAGTATTCATCTGGAGGGTTAAATTGGTTATAAGCACACCCTTCAATAGCTAACGAATTAATATACATTGTCAATTTTCATAACAATAATTTAAGCTCTCTCGTGGTTTTAACTGGATATATAATTTCCTGACCGTGTTCAATATAATTTCTGTATAATTTGCTTTTTTGTATTATTATTTACGTTTTTTTAAACCCACTTGGTCATAATAGAAAATCAGAGCTGGGTCTACGTATTAAGATGACGCGCCTGAGTTGAACTTGAGCGCCTTTTCAGTGGCACTGCGGCACACGATGGATTATATTATTTTTAGATAATTTTTTGTATTATTTTGTGAAAACTGTACTACCTCTGAATGTAAATGTGTGAATGGCGGCAGATTTTAAACTTGAGTGCGGCAGCTAACTAAGTGGGTATTAAAAAAGCCCTACTACCATGCTATGGTTTAGTCACGATGTTTTTCTTCACCGAAAGCTCAAGCTCATTATATGTAGATTCAAAATCATGTGCTTTAAAGCACAGTCCGTACACGCTACCACTGAGTTATCATCGCTTCAAATCTCCTGCCACGCCGCAATCGTGGCATGTGGAGGTCACTTTACAACCTAACAAAATGTTTATCTACGCGAACGATACTACAGACAAAAGTAGGTTTGGTTAACAAATAAATGATGTCATATATTGACAGTGTTTTTCTTACCCCCGAGAAAGATATTTTTTCTAGTTGAAACTTAACCTATACACTTTTTTATGACCCTGACATGCAAAATTACAATGATAATTATAATGATATTTGATTAAGTAATATAAGGTATGACAGAGTATCAAATAAAATAACATACACAATTATAGCATTACTAGCTTATACCCACGGTTCTACTCGCGTTAATATTGAATTTTGTTAACCATCTCTGGTTATCGATCGAAACAGAAATATTTTTTTCTATCAAATATTATTTATTTTTTCATCCAGGATTTTGCTCTATATAGATAGATATGAAGTTACCCAAAATTCGAAACTGCAAGCGATTTTCTGTAAATTTTGAAGCAAATGAGATCGGATGACATGACATCTATCATACCATAGAATAGATATCAAACATTGTCTAAAAAATATAGATAGATAGAGAATAATAGTTTACAATCTGATCAGCGAAAATCGGTTGATTCAAATCGGTGTCGAGGTATCACGACGCTCATGAATTTCCTCCGCAACCGATCATCTGTCGTGTACTCTTTTTACGTTTAATTATATAGAAAAATAACCTTTAACACCAGCCATTAAGACAGACAATAGCGCGATAGGGAAGAAGTAGAATCATCCAAAACGATTTAAGCCGGCAATTCAAGTGAGCTACCGATTTAAATTTCAAATAACCAGTTATCCAGATAGAGGTTAGCAATGAATGGGGCGCATTAACCATTCTCATCCTCTCCCCTCCCCCGGCACCCCTTTTAGGGAGAAAACTCAGCAAAGCATAGACCTAGGGTTTGTATACACTTGGATATTAAAATGAGTATATTCACTCACATCAGTAATTACCACATCTGGATTAACATTATAAAGTGGAAAAGTTTGTTTGTTTCTTTGAACACGCTAATCTTAGGTACTAACAGTCGAATATTAAAACTATCTTTAGCATTTGATGGAACAATCATTGAGAAAGTCTTTAGATTATTTAACATTACGCTACTATCAATAGGATCAAAACTGTATTGAAAAGAGTAACAGAAACGGACAAAAATTATTCATTAAAATTTAGTTTCACGCGGACGATGTTCATTTCTTTATTCGTATTTTATTTATTCGTTTAGTTACAGTTTCAAGAGAGTTTCATTCATACACTCAAACTCACAGTGACTTCCAAACTTGGCAGAGTCTGTATCTTGGTAGCCAGGATACCATTAAACAATTTGTTTTTCAACCAAAAGTACTTCAGCAGATCTTACAGGTATACAATGAAAGGTATAGAGAGTTTGCATTGATGGGGCATGACGGCACAACTGAGTGTCATTCCATCTGCCGTCACGGCAAGTGGGTCGATTATACGATAAAAACATGTCAATAGATATTTTAATAAAAATTAAAAAGGATTGTCTATCGACAAGTTATTGTATAAATTTTCGGTGTTAGGTGTGTTTTCACCTTAACTTCCATAACCGTTATCTTGCTACAAGATTCATTTTAATTGTAAATTTATATTATTCTATACAGAAACAAGATTGTAACACTATCCGTTGTAAGGCATATCTATAATTAAATTATTTAGTTAATTATTGTATATACGTAGCAATTATAATTCATTTTTATCAAATAATACCAAATATGTATTATTAAAAGTAATTAGTGGGAAGGATAGTGCAGAAATGTAATGCAAAAGTGGTAACGTAATATACCAATATACCAAATGACAAATCTTTCATCATGGCAGGCCTAAGGGTATTGCGTTTTTTAATAAGCCAATACATACTGCTGTTGAGAGGTTTGCATGTCAATTGCAAACCTCTGTTTGATTATTTATGCCAGTGTAATCATATATATTTTTGGCTTATTAAGTATTATCACTTTCTTGGTTTGCCATATAAAAACAAAAAAAAACACGATTAAGGGGCGTCTTTAAAATGTATACATAATGAACATTTACATTTTATATTACAAGAGATTTTACATTTCATTTATTTTATATCATAAAGTATAAAATTATAATGTATACAGTAACGTGGAATGGGCGTGTAACGACAAAAGCCATATAGTTAAAATAATGTTAAGTATGAAGGTAAATGGATGCAGGAAAAAAATACAAGGTAAGATGTTAAGTGGCTATGTGATCCAAAATAGTTAAAACGCTAAGCCTAGTGGAAAGAAATGCTTTGAAATGCAACTGCCGGAACACACTTATGGGTATTTGCCTGCAGATTTTTAACTTGAAAATTGTATCAAGCTAGGCGGGTATTAGAAAAAGCCCTACCATCATGCAATGGACTGTCTGAGGAATGATACAACAGCGATGATAGGTCAGTGGTAGTTTGAACGAACTTTGCGTCAAGGGACGTGAGTTTGAATCCACCTACAATGAGCTTGAGCTTTCGATGAAGGAAAACATCGTGAGGAAACCATAGCATGGTGATAGGCCTTTTTCCACAGGTTAGCGTGTCTACCAACTTAGGCCGTATCGTCACACGATCTGGTGGGATTATGGTCATAACGGTAAAACCTTAACTATAAAAAGGTACGTGTATAAAAAGTGTGAATACTGAAATAACAGCTGGTGGAGCAGAGTGGAAGACGAAAACTTGTTATACTTACGACCCTACCTTGGTAGGATAAGTGCTATGTAAAAAAAGAAAATCTACGATAATCAAAAAGTGCCCTAAACTTTGCTACATATTCAATATAATATACACTTACAATATACCTTTTATTTTTACTTTAGTTATAATAATGATGATGTAATTTTTTTATGGAACTACTTTTTCCACTCTTTATTGTAAGAAATAAAATTGATTTAAGGGATATTTTGTCTCCTAAGTATACTTTTTAAGTAATTTATCATTCCATAATTAGTATGTACTTATAAATATACCGAACATAATTTTTAGTCACGTCATTGAATAAAATTGAAATTAAAATAATAAATGGTTCTACAAATCTTATTATATAATAGTTTATTAAAACTATTTGGAACGGATTTGAAATTATGTAAAGTATCATACTTTATCGGAAACCTCTGAAAAATCAAGCATAAATACAAGATGAAATGATCGAATCAAAGACACCAACTTGAAAATTAAACTCTGTTTTGTTTTCAAGATTCCTTATAACTGAAGACAATGCTTGGGAAAGTTTTAATTCGCATTTAGGTATAAAATACCCTTAATTTTAAAGGAAGACGGTCGTTACAAATGGTAAATTTCCTCTAGAATGTGCATTTGTTATGATAAATATTGTCGCGCGCGCATTTTATGTGAGTTTTGACAAAGTTTTTTTTTAATGTTAAGGTTAAGTGTTAAAATTATAATCACACCTGTTCTTAAATGATGATAGGACCCAAGTTGGTAGATACGCTAAACCTGTGGAAGAACTGGCTCCCAAGTGCAACTGCTGGAACACACCTATAGGTAAGTGGCGGCACATTTTCAAGTTGAGGGTGGTAGCTAACCAGGCGGGAATAAAAAAAATCCATGGCACCATACTATGGTTGACTCATGATGATTTCCTTTACCGAAAGCTTAAGCTCATTGTAGGTGGATTCAAACCCACGTCTTTTGACGCGTAGTTCGTACACACTACCACTGAGCTTAGAATTGATGAACCCGGCTGTTTTTCTTTTGTTCGTTTCCCCGTTTTAAATCTATGGATCATTGGGGATTTTCTGTCGAGATACAATTCATGGCCTTTGCTTTTTCATTTCACAGTTACAAGGGAACTGAATTTGCAGTGCTATAAAATACCCATTTAACTTTCTAATAGTTAGTTATTAGCTTATTACTAATATTAAATGTACCTAATATTAGTGCAGTCATTATAGAAAATTTGGTGGACATTTTGTAAAAGCTGTTTGAACAAAGAAACTGTTTTGTTTTTTTTATTGAGAACATTTAAGCTCAAATTTTTTCTACTTGTCAACTACAAAAAAAGAAATATGGTGGGATAACAGAGCAGAAAATGCACTGAACAATTTTATCTTAGCCTATCAACATAAAACTTAATTTTTTTATTAATATTTTCTAACGTTATAACCTCGACTCATAAATTATTTATGTTTTGGTTGGAATGGTTAGCAGTAGTATCAGTTGGATCATGTACCATTTCTATGTCACAATCGTACATTTTTGCGTAAATCATTCTAGAATCAACTGATGTATACATTACTACACAGAGGCACGAAGACTGGCAAGACAGCAAAGAATCGGAATGAATTATTAAACCTTGGGTTGATGTCATCTTGATTATGCTGTAAAGTAGCTTTACCGCCTTAATATAAAAAAAAACCTCCCTATACATCCGTTTAAGGTACTTGTAAAAGTGTGACAGCTTTTCACAAGTTGGTCAAGTTGTTATATATTGTAATATTAGGACTTTACTCGAAGTAGATGATCGTCTTTACCAACCCGATCACTGGGTTTGTAGAAGTGGAAATACTGTTGAATGAAAAGATCGCTAGTTTATTTTTTGCGATCAATTACTTCTCTCTTGAGGAGTTCATATTTATTTTTTTCCTGAAATAGAATAAGCTTATATCCCGTAGGAAGTTATCGTACGGTTGACGTATGTGTCACCACATTGAGTGTTGTAGGTTTAAAATCTCACACAGTAAAGTTATTTGTGTAACACAAAGAATTTTTCTCAGAATCTGGGTGTTATTCTCTGAATTTTATGTTTGGAACATCTCTTGCGACAGGCTGGAAGCCTAACGTGGGTATTGTCAGTTTGTAAAAAAAGAAAATCGATGGTATAAGGAAATGCAAAATTTTGCTGGAACTTACTATTCCGCTAACCATGTTTTCATTATATTTAATAGAATATTTTTATATTTATTAAAGCACATTCAAGTTAAAGTGGAAACACAATTCCAAACACAATTAAATATTTACTAAATTATACAGCATTCTGTCCCTAATATTGTTAATAATAAAGTTTCACAGAATATTTGCCGGATGGAAAGTAGGTTCTTCTAGTATACCATAAAACGTGCTTACATATAAAGAACATAATAATTTTCTTGTTATCATACCGCAATCAAGTGATAGCAATGTATTTAATGGTAATCACCTCGCAATTCAGATACAATGACTCTTAGACAGGGATCTATTCGTCGTCAGTTCTCCCTGTTCTGACGGACTGCTTAAATCTCTCTTCAGGTTATTTTTAAAAGTTCATACGTTATAGTCAGGAGGAGAAGGCACTAAGAAAAAGCTAAGACTTATCGAATGGATGCTGTTTGATTTCTGACACATTCAGCCAAAAACCAATAACCATATTTTTTATATACTTAAGGTTTTAGCGTTGTTTGACGCTGTGACGATACGACCTAAGTTGGTAGACACGCTAAACCTGTGAAGGGACTGTCTCTCAAGTGCAACTACCGGAACACACCTATTGGTGTTTGGCGGCAGATTTTCAAGTTGAGGGTGGTTGCAAGCCAGGTGGGCATTAGAAAAAACCTTACCACAATGCTATAGTATCATCACGATGCTTTCCTTCACCGAAAGCTCAAGCTCATTGTAGTTGGTTGGATTCGAACTCCCGTCCCTTGACGCGAAGTCATACACACTACTACTAAGCTATCATCTATTCTTTAACAAATCACAATTAAAACATTGAAGCAAAAAACACAATGAAATTCAACAATATATATCCTGTTATCCGAACAAGCTATAAATATAAACTGTCCATCGTACATCTAAATAATTTTTTTTTTTGTTTTACATTAAAAAGTTAAAATATGAAATAGCAGTGAACTCGCGAACCTTGTTTTATTAGCCCCTTGGGTCGTAGAGCAAGCGCGTTTTGAACTCTCTCTCTCTCTCTATACGGACACAAAATAATCTATTTCTATCAACAGAGTGTACACTTAACTAATAAATATTGTAATCGGTCGATCGATAATTGTATTGGTCGAGTAATTCAAGACGTTGATTCATGACTACACATGAAATTGAAATCTTGCTATGAGTTGGAGCTTTCGGTGAAGGAAATTATCGTGATGAACTCACACACTCACTAGGTTAAACGTGTCTCACTAAATACATATAAATGGGTAATAGTTAATCCCTCAAATAAAGTTAGGGTAGTACCATATTAGCCAATAGAGATGAGACTGTGATCCAATGTAACCAGAGAATAAATATTACCACGTTTTAAAATAATACAGGCAGAAATGTGATTTAAAAGTGAAAGATGTGCAAGGTACGTTGTTCAGAAAAACGTAATGCTAGTATTAATTTTAACCATTATACAGTTTTGTTAATAATTCGAAATAATCAGAAGTCCTCAGTCAGTTCAGTCAGGAGTTTTTATTTCGGCCAGCTCCCCGGAGAATGAGATCAGGATACGTGAGTATACGCCCCTGGCTACCCCAGCTACTACAACCTCTCCCAGTTCTATCTGAGGCAGTGGTATCCCTTTTCAACAGTATCCCATCTACCACAAGAATTCCTCTCAAAAGAATCACATCCCTACCCTTTCCACTACTCCATACGTCTTGCAGTAAGAGCGTCGAACAGCATTGCTTTCTTGGCCACCTACTTACTGCCTACCAGGCGTGGCGAGTATGGCAAACCCACCTCACAAAAATGAACGGCACAAAAAGTCTTCTGTTAAAATTATTCTGTGGCAGTATGATGTTTTACTATTTACTCTCTACAAAGTTTCTGTGTATGATGTTACATGTTTATTTAGGTCAGTTTATCTCGTGAAACTTGTGTCAATTTTTATGATAATAATTATATATAAGTTAACTGGGTGTTTTTATATAGTATTACGGTAATGTAATTAATAGTATACCATATGATATAGTACTGTACTATAAGGCAAAGAAAAAAAAAACAACCACTCATGGTCAATTAGTGTACCTGGATATACAATTTGAAGCGATGATCGCTTAGTTGGTAGTGTGTACGGACGACGCGTCAAGGGACACGAGTTCGAATTCACCTGCAATGAGTTTGAGCTTTCAATGAACGAAAACATCGTTATAAAACCATATCTTGGTGTAATGTCAACCGCGATGCATTTTCATGTCTAATTTCCAGTGCTGCCCACAGAGTAAGCTCCAAATGACCATCGTAGTTTCCCCAGGCTAGGTAGGTATTCGAAAATGAATTTCCCTACGAAAAAAAAAAGTCTATATAATAAAAATCTTTCATATTTTATATATAGACAAGATATAGACAAGCGATATTAGTGGAATTTTACCATTTTATAAGACATTTATTTTTTAAACACTTTGGGATATACGTATAGTAAATATATGCAGGATATAGGTAGTTTATTTTATTTTGTTAATATATGTTATTATTAATAATTATCGCAGTGCATGCAATGGAAGACATTTTATTTTATTACATTGCTACTTTTTTAGATAATAAAAATTCACGATTCAATGCAGTATTGAAGTTTTAGTAAGCAAGTATAATTTTATCTAGTAATAAATATAGCCTATTGTACTCAAGGATAATCTAGCTTGTAATCTTCGTGTAATGGTGAAAGATTTTTTTTTAATAGGTTCTGTGCTTTTTGAGTTTTTTCGTTACAAACACATAAAATTCAGAATACAAAAATACTTAAAAAATATGTTAGAAATTTTTCCCAGAATAATAATTATCAAAAAAGGCCAGTTTAATTTTTCTTATTTCTATTACTGAGTCCGCGTTTCGGAGGAAGTGTATATTTTCCGAGTTCAGTACAATAGCGTATCAGACATGACGCCGCGTCGCCCCCAGCGACTGGGAGATAATTAGTCCTCAACTGTAAGTTCACAATACAAAGGAAAGAGATTTATATAAATGCCGAGTGTTCAATCTCGTTGCTAAGGGCTTATCCTGACATAATTTATCTACGAAAATTACAAGTCAAATTTATTTAACATAAGAAAAGACATTTTTTAGCGAACACGAATAATAATCTCATAGCTAAGTAGCGTTATTTTTTATGTAATAGGTGGCAAACGAGCAAGTTTGTCACCTGATGGTAAGTGATCACCGCCGCCCATACACACCCGCCCACAATACCAGAGGAATCGCTGGTGCGCTGCCGGCCTTTATACGAGGACCTGGCTCTCAAGGGCAACTGCCGGAATACACCTATTGGTATTTGGCGGCAGATTTTCTACTTGAGAGTGGTAGCTAGCTAGGCGGGTATTAGAAAAAAGCCCTACCACCATGCTATAGCTTCCTCACGATGTTTTCCTTTACCGAAATTTCAAGCTCATTGTAGTTGGTTGGATTCTAACTCATGTCTCATGACGCGGCGTTCCTACATACTACCACTAAACTATCATCACTTCGATCGCCTATTATTTTCTGTATTAAAACTCCTTTAATTGATCCTTTAATATTAAACGGATTAGATGACATTTAATTTTGGAAAAAGTTCTTATTCTGAAATGGTGATCTGACATGTCCTACCCAATAGACGAAACTCTTATCTCGGCCGCTAAAATTGAAATATGTGTAACGATGATAGCTCAGCTGGTAGTGTATATGGACGCCGCGTCAAAGGAGGTGAGTTCGAATCCACCTACAATGAGCTCGAGTTTTCGGTGAAGGAAAATATCGCGATGTAACCATAGTATGATAATAGTGCTTTTCCTAATGTCCGCCTAGCTAGCGTAAAATACTAGCAATAAATAAATAAAAAACATAAATAGTATCAAATTATAACCATCAAATACATATAGATGTGTCCCGGCAAATGCATATGAGAGCCAGGCCCTTGACCTTAAGACTTCACCTTCAATATAAAAAATGTATTACTATACTATAAATTTGTAAGTCAATATATTATACATTGAAATAAAACTAATTTAAACAGATTTTATCGCGGTTATTTATTAAATTTTGATCCCGACGTTTCGAAAGCTTTTCAGCCTTCGTGGTCACGGGGCGGACTGAGGTGTAGGTTGTCCAGAAAAGTTTATGTTACTGTGTCTACCTTCAATTTAATTTTTTCGATTCGACAAGCCACAAATCCTTGCCAAAGAACACCGATTCCTACCTAGGATGATTCGTGAGGCTATTGAAATTAAAAAACATCCAAATTTCAATAGAGAAGATGGTTGGAAGCTAGCACAAGCCTGGGATCCAATTATACATTTAATTAAATCGGAACCCAAAAGACCAATTGCCAGACCTCAAGACACTGTGAGCTCTTTCTGCGTAGATCGGAACACTATAAATATTAAAAATTAAATTGAAGGTAGACACAGTAACATAAACTTTTCTGGACAACCTACACCTCAGTCCGCCCCGTGACCACGATGGCTGAAAAGCTTTCGAAACGTCGGGATCAAAATTTAATAAATAACCGCGATAAAATCCGTTTAAATTAGTTTTATTTCAATGAATAATATTCGCGTAAACCTAAGAAATCATCAATATATTATATCTACAATTGTGAAATGCATTTTCAATTTTTTCAGGCAGTAGCCCAAACCGAGGTTCGGCCATTCTGGCATCCTTGCACCCACTATGTCGGGGCTGAGTGCCCTTAGCATTCACCCCAAAACGTTCAATGAAGCTATCAAAGCCCTTACGGCTAAAAGCGTAATTCAAGTCGAAAAAAAAACCTTTCCATTTGGAAATCACCTAACTTAACGGGGGTCCGCTCGAGACCAATCGACCAATGATTTTCAAAGCTCTGTTACAGTTGTATTATATGCATAGAAGAAGATAGATTGGCACAAGAAAAATTGTGGCGATATATGATCGAACACGTTCAGCGAAATCTATAGTTTTTTTTTTTTTTTTTTTTATATCGTAGTATGAGACAATGGCAGCTCTGTGAGTGATACTAAATATATATTTAAAAATATAAGTTCTAATAAAAAATAAAAAACTCTTTGATGGTTACCATTTTATGCCAGATTAAAAAAGCGTATGTATTCTGCCTATGTGACACGTTACTGACATTTGTACTTGAATACATTTTTGCTTTTAACCTTTCAATTATGTAACTTGCTCTAAACACGCTATGAGTGCTACATTCTTATAATTAAGAATGCATTTGTATAGAGTAATTCTTTCTAGTTGTATCTATAAAAATATTCTAACGTAAGTCTTGTTGATGTTTCAAATTAATAAGTATATTGCTATAATCTCACCTGATATATTAAATAACTTTGAGGCCCAAGATGGTAGACATGCTAAGCCTAGCGGCTAGACTAGCTCTCAAGTACAACTACCGGAACACACTTATAGGTATTTAACGTCAGATTTTCAACTTGGGAGTGTTAGCTAGCCAGGTGGGCATTAGAAAACCTTGCTATGGTTTCATCACGATGTTTGCCTTCACTAAAATATCATATAAACCCAATACAGGCATCCAATATTATAGAAAGGAGGAGACACGCTAACAGGAAGATGGTTTCACAACCACACGGTCGGCCAGAAGAAATAAGAGTCGGCAAACTTTTTCGTTGTCAATGCTATAGGTGTCACCGTGAAATTGTGACGCTGAAGTCCAGCTCGCGTGATTCTATTGTAGAATGGAGAAGAAGTGATTACTTAATAGAAAATAAATAGAAATACATACAGTCGTTTTATTTCAAACGTACGAAAAACTTAACACACATATATTTCCTAAAGCGTCATAAAACCAGTAGGTTGTTTATTGTGTGAAATAGCCTAAAATATAATAAGGCGTAACTACAAAATCTGGTTTAGTAAAGCTCGGCAAGCTTAGTAAATCGCAAAAGATGACAAAGTACACTATTAAAGTCATATCCGGTGTATGAGCGAAGTTCACGCGTAATTACAAACCCACAAAGGAGGCTACACAAACTGCACGGTTCGCGAGATCACGTTGATGCTGTGAAATGAGAACAAAAATGTATGGAGACCTCATTACACAAAAATATAATAAAAAATCATCTATATATTTTTTTTTATTGTATAAGTTTTGCGTTATGACCATAACGATATGACCATAAATAGAAAAAAAAAACTATTGACTCTTTTCGTATGCAATACAATAATATTTATAGTAGATTTTTGGGACTTCCACGTTTTTGTAGTGCATCTGGTAAGTTAGCGTACGCATATGTCAATGATTTCTACGCTATTAGGCGAAAGAAAATTGCATCTATACAGAGTAGACTACACGATAGTCCTAATATAATTATGAAATCACTCATAGATTTGTATAAAAATCGTTTTATGAAACATTGTCTATCGGCCGATGTATACTAATGTCGGGTTGTTTTAGCCTCTATTATATTTCATTTTATTTCAATTTACGTAATGGATCCTTGTTATCTAATAAATAAATAAATAATAATAATAAACCTGACCGTATTGATTTTAAGTGGCGATGTGGCCCGAGATGGTCAACACACAAACCCTAGCAAAAAGACTGACTTTCAAGTGCAGCTGTAGTAATGCACTTATAGTTATGGCGATAGATTTGCAACTTTAGGCTGTTAGGTAGCGAAATAGGATTATAAAAGGCCACACCACCATGCTATGATTTCATCTCGATGGTTTCCTTCAAAGAAAGCTCAGACTCGTTGGAGGCATTCAAATTTGCGTTCATTGACACGTCCAACTATACTGCCAACTGAGCCGTCATCGTTTACTTTGTGATTTATTCTGGTTCCCAATGGTTTTTTTTTATTGACCTGAGTAAATCACACATATTATATGATGTAAAAATGGGATCATATAGATCATAATTGTTTTAAGTAGTAAGAAGTATTTAAGTTGAACATAGAAATGCCTTGGACATTCTACAGATAAACCACCATTTGGCATAGCATATTTTGAACTTGCATAGCAATGAAAATATCAGCGATCGATTTTATTTTTACCTCAATTGTGGAAAGTATGAAGTAAAAAGTAGTAAACTTTTTGTGAAATAAAAAAAATAAAATTGGTTTCATCCAAAAACGATAGGGGCTATCGTCGATATCATGTCGGTCAGAAAACATCTGGAAATATATATATATAGAAAGCCTTATCTCAATACATGTGTAAATCAAAAGAAAGTTATTGCAATGGGTTCAACTTAACGTGCATGGTAGCCGTAATCCAGTCCGATATAAATTCGGATCACTACACCAATATAGAATTAGTTTGCACGTTTCTATATCACAACATAAATGAAGGAACATTAATCACGCTATTACTCCCGTTAGTATTAATTTTGTAAACTAACTCTAGTTTTCGATTAATACAGAGATCAATTTTCTAAAAAATATATTTTTTTTATTTGCGGATGTTGGTTAGTATAGGTAGATGTCATTTTAAATAACCCTTTCTAGCTAATGTTTACCATCAACTGCCTACCTGCCAAATCTAAATTTCTTAAATACAATTTCTCTTTATACTTACAACTCCTATTCACTCTTTTGAAGGGTAGTTTGAAAACAAATATGCATATTGTTGCTATTAATTGTAAACAATTATTCTCTAAAGTTTGAAGTAAATCGGATAAAAAGTTTCATGCAAAGTTAACCCTGCCTTTACTCTACTTTCTATAAGTGTTTCGCGAGATAAAGTAGACTATAACCGTTTCCAGGGTACCATCTACCTCTATACCAAAATTCATCATAATAGGTTTAGACATTAAATTAATAAAACAAATAAATAATCTTACTTTCATCTAAAGATCTAAAGATGAAAGATAAAGAAAGATTATAAATAATATTATAGAATATCATATATAATATACAGTATCTAGTAAAGAATAGTTAGGAACTACGGATAGTGAGAATATTGTTATTTTAGAAACATTATTCGACTCCACATATTTTCTTTTCCGCTCTACATTAACATTCAACAAATCCTAGTTGACATCACTCGCTGCAATCGTTTGCATATGTTTAGTTAATTGTTACTGCGTACGTTCTCCTATTGACTGATGTGGTAGAGTTTCGTGACCTGAATCACATTGGTTTCCTTCTGCTAAAATTAAATTCTGATGATATTAAAATGTAAAATATCTACTAAAATTTAATAACAATGTTAGCTTTAGACATAGCGTACCTTAAGCACGGCTAAATAACAAGAGTATAACCCCAAAGTAGAGTTAAAAAATGGAGTTTATTTGCATACATTTGTTTTAAAATTGAATATTTTTATTTCAATGAAACAGCATTTAATTGTTCATAGATGTAGCAACTTTTACAATGGTTTTGTATAAAAATATAGGAGCTATGCCCTGAGCCAAGCACTGTGTAAGAATAATACATTTAAAATATGGAACTGCATTAACGGATCTTGGAGTAACAAAGTAATATCAATTACGTCTTTTGTTCGTCAATGATCGACGAAACATTTCAACAACTAGACTCTATCTTAGTATCCTAAGCAATTCTTTTCTTTATATGTTATACTAGTTGTGTACGCGACTCTGTGCACGTAGAACTTTAATTTTATTTAATTATATTCATAAAAAAATGTTTTATATGTTACTCGCGACAAATGTAGCAATCTTATGGTGAAAGGATTTTTAAATCGGTGCAGTAGTTCTTAAGTGTATTCATAACAAACAAAATACAAATCTTTCCTCGTTATAATATTATTATTATATTAGTATACAGGCAATAATCGAGATATGTATGTACATTATTAATAGAAAAGATTGTTGGTCTATCCGTTGATGTAGCTATATGCTATCCAAGAACTACTAAGAGCTGTTTACTCTGAACCGTGTTAATATACATATTATTAATATATAGAAAAAGTTAATAATATTAAAGTTTTTATAATTTTTAAATGTAATATTAAGATGATAAATTTAAAAATGTTTTGTAATAGAGGGTACGTTTTATAATAAGCAAATTTTAGCCACTCTCCCTCGCCCAGTAGCAAAATGTATGTTTTAGTTTTCCAAAATAAAGAAAGAAAGGAAGAAAGAAAATACATTTATTACGGAACTCACGCGATAATAATAATAACTAAATGACTAACAATAATAATAAAAAATTAGGGCGAAAAATAAAAACAACAATAACCTAGTGAATATAAAAGGCAGAGGGTGCCCACTAAACAGTTGCTTATACAATGTATAGTTAAAATAAACTTTCCTTTATTTTTTTATTTAATTTTCTAATAGAGCCAACGAGAAACTCCCATTTTAATCTGTTTCCTTTAAATATTATATCTAGTTACAGGTACACACCTGTTCACGAAAACGGGTCGAAATGCAATTGACGGAACGTCTATATATATTTGGCAACAAATGTTATGACTTGAAAATTTACATTTATTTGAAACTATTAAAATTCCACTTTAACCATTAAATTTATCCATTACAATATTTTTCAAAATTCAGCATCATTATAGGATTTGAAGCCACTTCAATCGATGTGCTGTCAAACATGCTACTACTGAAAGTCATGTTTTACATTTACTGCTTGTCTTTGTTTATTTACTGATTATGTACATAATCATGTACTATAAAAGTCGATGCACATCAAATATATGGTTAAGAAATAAACAATTTCTCTCCCTTCTTTATTTAATGCCATTATATACTATGCATCCTAAATATGAATACTGTAAAACACTTTATATTGCCGGCGATACTTTTGTAGAAAAATACCATAAGCCAAATATTCATGACAAGTGAAAAGGACAAAAAAGTTATCCGAGCAGATATGAATCTGGCTCAATTTAAATAAAAAACATTCAACCTGTGGGGCTTGGCTTGTAAACTGTGGAATAAACAAATACCTTATGCATACACGTTTCAGAAAATAGTTAAAAGTTCTGTAGATATCTTGTCATTCTTCTGCAGTAATTACAGAATTATAATTCCTATTTTTATCATAGCACAGTTAAATGCTTGATAATAAACATAGATCAATCTAAAAATAATTACAACTATAGAGATACTACCAATTCATAATCAGTCACCACTGTTTGTGTGTAAGAGCATCGTTAAGTTTATCTTGCCAAATAAAAAACGTTGTTGTAAGAAAGAGGGTATACGCAAGCAGAAAGACCCTTTCACAGCTTCTCAGTACCATAAAGGTACTTTTTACTTTGACCCAAATATTAACTTTAAAGTTTCTCCAAAAACCAGCATATGTGATTATCTTGTGGAAGGAAGAAGAAACACTTCTAGTGAGGCAACTTTGTCACTCAGCTTTGTGTTAAATGCGTACAGATCAGCAACGTAATTTAGAGAAAACCAATTGGATTAGATTGAATAGATTCGTCTTAGAGATGCTAACAATATTTCATGAAAGAGGAAACTATAGCTGCAATTGAAAGTCTAGGTATATATAAAGAAGGTATAACTAACTTTATTATACCGGGAAGAAAATAAAAAATGATTGGACATGCGAGACATCTAGTAGTATACAAAATTAAATATTTATTCCCGTCGTGGATAGAGAAAACCATAACACGAATAGTAAATAATGAAATCTAGTTTTGTTTATTTTTTTAGATCTTATACTTGTTGAATAGGTTAACACCCTTAGCAACATAAAGTACCTATGAGTGCAATTAGATAATATTTGTTTCCAGCTAATTTCAAATCTTGTTTAGTTCAACGCAGAATGAATAGATGGCGTTAGAGTCGAGTTACATCGCACTTATGATGTTGTTTACTCTTTTTGTATGTACCTCTCACCGATGGATTGATTAGTTTCGATTTAGATTCGATCGATTTAGATTCGAAGCTCATTTTCAGCTCCCATATCAAGAGGGTGAAAAGAAAAGCTACTATAGCCTTAGTCCACCTTCGCCCTCTTTATAATTCGAAAAGTAAAATGTCACTGAGCTGTAAGCTTACTTTATACAAGACATGTATCCGTCCGATCCTAACATACGGCTGTCCAGCCTTTGCTCGTGCCTCGAAACCCACTCTCAGACCTCTGCAAGTGTTGCAGAACAAATATCTGCGTGCGATTACCGGAGCCCCCTGGTACGTACGAGATGTTGATCTGCACAAAGACCTCGAAATGCCTTCTATTAGGGCATACATTCGTGACCTCACCAAGACTCACTTTGAGAGAGCGGAGGCACATCCGAATCCTCTAGTAGTGAATTCTGTGAAATACGATCCGAACCCAAACGATAGCGGATACAAACGCCGCCCTCGTCACATCTTCCTCGATCCGCCGGATAAATTCACGCGACATACCGCGTCTTTTCCGTCCGTCTCTATTCCGAATCGCGCATACGCGCGCGCTAGACCGCGAAACCGTCGTCCTCGCCGCCGAGGGCGGGCGGTTAACTTCGCTCCCGCACACCCGCCGCGGCCCCCTTCTGCGGACGCTCGAGCCTAGGTCGATCCTTCGGTATGGAGCCCTCGAGCTAACCCGCTCGCGCGATACAGTGACACTCCACACTCACTGAACCCACATCATTACACTGCATGTCACATTCGTGCACACTCACACAGTACGTACACGGTTCTGTGAGGGACCGCCCGTGGTCTTTTATTCTTTTATTTCTTATTACTATAACGTTCTCTCATAATAGATAGTACCGCGTTCGTTTTCTCTCATACGCGATTCGGCAACAGCCCAAGCCGAGGTTCGGTCACTAGTGACACCCTTGTGCGAGTTGCCCCGCGGGTTTGAGCGCCTTCCGCGCTCGCCCCACTAGTTCAGGTGAAGCTGTAAAAGCCCCTAAGGCTAACAGTGTAGGTCCTTTCGAAAAAAAAAAAAAAAAAAAAAGATTGATTAGTCCGAGTTAGAAGTACTTATATGTGTGAATCCTTCAAAATTGTATAAATTGTACATGGTGCCGAAACCCCAGGATAGACTTTAGATTTTGAGTTTTATTGAATATTTCGAATAATATCGTAATATTGTAGTTGTTGCCTTAGAAAGTTTTCAATCGTTTTGGACTTGTAATATTTTTAGTTTCTGTGAACTATAAATTATTGGACAGGTTTTGACTTAGAAAGTTTTCAATCGTTTTGGACTTGTAATATTTTTAAAGTTTTTGTGAAGTATAAACTATTGGACAGGTTTTGACTTAGAAACATTGCAACGAATTTTGGACTTGTGATTTTATTGTGTGGTTTACGGAACTTTAATCTATATTAACTTTTACTTTAACTTGTTATTTGAAATCTCATATTAGTGTCTTGAAACTTATAAAAACATGACTGCGAAGTTAATTAAAAGTCAAACAGAATTATCGTCAAGATTAAAAAAAGCACAAGTAAATTTTAATAAAAGCCCCAAATCAAGAATAACTAAATTTTATATAGAAACACGGATTACTACATTGGAAGAGTTATATACAGATTTTAAAAATAACCATAGAGAATTAGTCCAACTAGCTACATCTGAGCAATTAGAAGCTTTGACATATTTTAGAGATGATCAATATGATAATTTTGAGGAATTATATACAGAGTATATGTCTGAACTAAAGGAAAATCTTGAAGATTTTTTAGAAAAACCCAAATCAGAAAATATAAGTGCACAGAATAGAATTGATGATGTTAAACTTCCAAGAATACAGTTGCCATCTTTTACTGGTAAATATGAGGAGTGGCAAACATTTTACGATATGTTTGTGTCACTAATTCACAGAAATGAAAAATTGTCAGCAGTGCAAAAATTACATTATTTAAAGAGTAGTATATCAGGGGAACCTGAAAATTTGCTACGTAATTTTGCTACTACCGAACAAAATTATGAAGAGGCTTGGAAACAGTTAACAAAGCGATACGATAACAAACGTTATAATTCTAATGCAGTTCTAAAGATATTATTTTCACAGAAACAACTGGTAAATGAATCTTCGCATGCTATTAAACAATTACTCGATACAACTACTGCTTCACTAAAAGCATTAAATAATATGGGAATATCTACGAAATCATGGGATGCTTTCATAATATATTTAGTAGTAACAAAATTGGATGTGGAATCCCATAAGCATTGGGAAAACCATGTAAGTTCTTTGACTGACGATCTGCCTACTTGGTCTCAATTAATAGATTTTCTGGAAGCGAGATTTCGAAGCTTAGAGATGATTGATAGTGGAAAACAGATGTATAAGACAAATTTGCAACCTAAAAATCAACTACTTAAAACTAAAGCTTTTCATACAGCTATTTCAAAAGATAATAAGAAGACCAATGTTTTATGTCCTATTTGTGGCGAAGATCATTATATAAATTTGTGTAAACAATTTAGGATCCAAACGGTACAGCAAAGAAGAGATTTAGTTCAAGCTAAAGGTCTTTGCTTCAACTGCTTGCAACCCAGTCATATTGTGAGCAAATGTAGACAACCGTTGTGCTGCAAGAAGTGTGGAAGGAGACATAATACGATGTTACATTTTGAGAAGGAAGGATTCACAGAAAACTGTAATACTATACAAGGGGAAAATAAACGAGTTGAGAATACGTTTACGACAGAACCAAGAATTATAGCGAATTTTGCAAGGCGTGAAAACAAGAGCTACGATGTTCTTCTAGCAACCACGTTACTTAAGGCTCGTGCAATTAACGGGAATAGAATTTTGATACGTGCACTATTAGATCAAGGCTCGCAAGCTTCGTTTGTAACGGAAGCAACCGCTCGATTGTTAGGTCTTAAACAAACGTCTATTAGTGGTTTTGTATCAGGTCTGGGAAATGGTCAGATGCATATTAAATCTTCAGTTACTTTATATTTAGAGTCACGTCATAATCCAGAAATGTATATTAGAGTAAATGCATTCGTATTAAGATCACTTACGTCTATGCTTCCTTGTGATACGCTAGACTTACCTGATTGGCAGGAACTTGAAAGTTTGGAGTTGGCTGATCCAGGTTACGCAACACCTGGTAAGATTGATGTATTATTAGGGGCTGAGATCTACTCTCAGATTTTGTTGGAAGGCATGATGAAACACCCCAAAGGAAATCTTATAGCACAAAATACGGCCTTTGGATGGGTTTTGTCGGGAAAAATATCTGGTTCATCAAATAATATTACTAGTTTACATTTGCAGATTACTAAGGAAGATGATTATCTTAAACATTTTTGGGAGTTAGAGGCTGAACCTGATCGGATTCAGAAGAAATTTACAGTAGAAGAACAAATATGTGAAGATTTATACGAGGCTACGACAGTTAGAAATTATGATGGAAGGTATGTCGTTACACTACCTTTTAAAAACGAAGATCCTAAATGTCAGTATGGACAATCAAAGGCAATTGCAATTAGAAAACTATTGGCATTAGAAAGAAGATTAGAGAACGATACTAGGCTTTATGAAGAGTATAGAAATGTTTTGAACGAGTATTTGACTCTTGGGCATATGTCTTTAATCGATGATGATGATGTGGAGAATCCAAAAGCTGTTTATCTCCCACATCACGCTGTGGTGAGAGATGATAAGGAAACCACAAAAGTTAGGGTGGTATTTAATGCGTCTAACAAAGGTGTAAATGATGTGTCGCTAAATGATGATCTTATGATTGGACCAAAGATCCAACAAGATCTGAGACATATTTTAATGAGGTGGCGTACACACGCAATTTGCATTGTTGCCGATATCGTTAAAATGTACCGGCAGGTACTCATAAACCCTTCACAAACGAATTTTCAGAGAATACTTTGGAGATCACATGCAGATATGCCAATTCAACATTTCAAATTACTTACCTTGACGTTTGGAACAACTAGTGCGCCGTATTTGGCAGTTAAAACGTTGCATAAGTTGGCTGAAAATGAGAAACATAAGTTCCCAGTGGCATTCGAAATCACGAAAAATGACTTTTATGTTGATGATCTGATGACAGGTTGTGACACCCAAAAGGAAGCCCAAATTATATATGACGAAATGAATTCTCTAATGAAGTCCGGTGGATTCAAACTTCAGAAGTGGAGTAGCAATACTGAGCAATTACTGAAGTACATTGGAAATGACAATAAAAAAGAGGAAAAGTCAATGCCTATTAAAATTGACAATATGGTGAAAGTGCTTGGAATTAGTTGGAACAGAGAATCAGACAGTTTTGAGTATACTATATCTTTACCAGAAATTAAATATCCAATTACTAAAAGACAAGTTTTGTCAAATATCGCTCGGTTATATGACCCTATGGGCTGGATTTCACCTATCGTAATAGTGGCAAAGGTTTTAATTCAGCAAATTTGGAAAGAACGTCTAGATTGGGATGATTCTTTGACGGATGAATTGCAGATAAGATGGCTCAAATTTCGCAGGGACTTAATTGAAATTCAACGAATCGAAATCCCAAGATGGATTTGTTGTTCACGTAAGAGTCATGTTGAGTTACATGCCTTTTCAGACGCGTCGCGTACCGCTTACGCCGCAGCTGTTTTTATTCGGGTGGTCAATAATGATAACTCTATTCATGTGAGATTATTGTCTGCTAAAACAAAAGTTACTCCTATAGAAAAAGAAATTTCAATTCCACGTTTGGAACTATGTGGCGCAGTGCTTGCAGCAAAATTATTGAGTGAGATATCTCAAGTAATGAAAATTTCGAAAGAAAATCTTTATGGGTGGACCGATTCTACCATTGTCTTGGCATGGTTAAAAGGTGGAGCTAGTAAGTGGACAACATTTGTAAGCAATAGGGTTTCAGAAATTCTATCTATAATGGACTACAGTCAGTGGGGTCATGTGTCGACTGACACCAACCCATCAGATTGTGCGTCAAGAGGATTAAGCCCTACAGAATTACTTTCACATACTTTATGGTGGGAAGGACCTGAATGGTTGAAAAAGTCGAATATAGTAGTGCACAATCAGGAGATAGAGGACACCAATGAAGAAGAAAGAATAGTTTCAATGAAAATATTAAAAAATAAAGAGGAAGATTTTGTGTGGATGAAATTTTCTAATTTAACGAAGATGTTGAAGGTGATATCATACTGCAGAAGATTTTTAATAACAAAGGAAAAAAGACAATATTTGCCAAGGTTTGTAACTGTAAAAGAAATGAATGACACATTAGAGCTTTGTATAAAACAAGTTCAAGTAGTTGCTTTTGCAGAAGAAATATCTTGTTTAAGAAACAAAAGAGAAACACCAAAAATAAGTGTAATCAGAACTCTTTGCCCAATTTTAGATCAAAATGGGTTATTAAGGGTCGGTGGACGAATTGATTTAGCCTATGTAAACTATGACGCACGACATCCGTATATTTTGCCTACTAAGTCTCACCTTACACAGCTATTAATATCGGATGCACATAACAAGACTCTTCATGGTGGACCACAAATAATGCTGAATTATCTACGTTCAAAATTTTGGATTTTACGGGCCAGAGAGCAAGTCAAAAAATATTATCGGAATTGTATTACATGTTTAAGATATTCTAAAGCAGCCAGAGTGCAGCTGATGGGACAACTTCCAGACGCAAGGTTGAAGCCATGTAAACCATTTAAGGCAACCGGTGTTGACTATGCTGGACCAATTAATATTAAATTTTCGCCAGGACGTGGGGCAAAGACATACAAAGGTTATATTTGTTTATTTGTATGTATGGTGACACGTGCCGTCCACATCGAAGCTGTCACTGATTTAACAGCAAACGGTTTCATCGCCGCATTTAGACGATTTACGTCTAGGCGTGGACACTGTCAAGATCTTTTTAGCGATAACGGCACGAATTTCGTTGGTGCAGACAAACAGCTACGGGAAATGTTTAATCGCGCTAAATCAAATTTGCCCAATGAAATAGCTGAACTACTTACACTACAATCTACCACTTGGCATTTTATACCACCACAAGCACCCAATTTTGGAGGTATTTGGGAAGCTGGAGTTCGTAGTGTTAAAAACCATTTGAAGAAGGTCATAGGTGATTGTATTCTTACTTACGAAGAATTAGTTACAATATTGTCACAAATAGAAGCATGCTTAAATTCACGGCCTATTTCTGTTATTAGTAATGAAGCAGATGACCCTCTCCCACTTACTCCAGGTCACTTTTTAATTGGAGAACCCATTCTAAATGTTAGTGATGAAAGTTATATTAATTGTAATGTTAGTAAATTAGAAAGATGGAAATTAATTCAAAAAAATTGTTTCTGATTTTTGGCAAAGGTGGTCTAAAGAATATTTATTAAATTTAAATCAGCGATATAAATGGAATTCAAAATTACAAGAGCCTAAGATTAACGATATTTGTATCATTAGGGATCACAATATACCACCATCAAAATGGATACTTGGCACAATTATTGACAAGCATTTGCGGCCAGATAATTTGACGCGTGTGGTAACGATTAGGTGCAAAAATGGCATATTTAAAAGGCCATTGAGCAAAATAAGTATTTTAGAAAAATAGATACAAATAAATAAAATAAAAAAAAAAAAATGAAAAAAAAAACAAATAAAAAAAAAATAAAAATAAATAAATAAAAAAAAAAAACGGAGAATGAAAGGGAAATCTTGGTTGGATTTTTTTGTTAAGTTTAGCAAATGTTGGTTTATTTTCTAGGATATTTTGCTTTAACGTTTTGTGTATAACATTGAAAGGACTAGTCCTTGGTGGGCGGGATGTTTAGTTCAACGCAGAATGAATAGATGGCGTTAGAGTCGAGTTACATCGCACTTATGATGTTGTTTACTCTTTTTGTATGTACCTCTCACCGATGGATTGATTAGTCCGAGTTAGAAGTACTTATATGTGTGAATCCTTCAAAATTGTATAAATTGTACAAATCTCATCATTCATCTCTTTCTCAATATTTAACGAAAAACGAGAGACGATGGTCAAACAATAATGCGCAGTAGTTATCAAATATTTATCCTTTCTGTTAGCGTTTTTCGATTAACCGATCATAATTGAAAATTTTGTTTGAAGCGGTAATCAATATTGTGAAAACAAAGTGTTTCTCAAATTTTAAGTCATTAGTTCAAGTAACTACGAAGATAATGCAATAAGTCGGGTAGTATTAATATTGCAACATCGATATGTTTCATGTTAAGCCTACATATTTCTGTCTTCATACAAGTACTTTCGTATCTATCTTCCTCAAGACAAAGAATATTGAATATATTATACTTTGTATATTATTATATTATATTCAAATCTATATATGTTGAATATAAAAGATAGAAAAGTATAGATAATTTTTCTCCAATACTTTAAACCGCATAGTCACGCAAAACATATTTAAACAATTTTATGTGGAACCCTAAACAAGGGAGGAATGAAAAATAAACCCCTTTGATGTTGTCGACTGACGTATGGTGGTGTACACATGAATTTAGTACTTTGTAGCAAACAGGAAAGGAAATATAGGGACATAAAATATATAATGTATTTCTGTGAAAGATTTAGGAAAATCGAGTTTCACTTCATACTTTTTGTTTCATATATTATGATAAACTAAATTTATCTTTGATTTTTATACGTAGAAATCTAGTTGGATTTTGTACATTGACACAGTATTGTTTTACATTCTATTTTAAGATTATATTTGGCATATTTTTCGTGTAGTTATAATTTTTAATAGGTATCCAAAATTGTCATGAGTATATTGATAACTAATTGATATTGTTTATAGAAATGGCGTTAATGTAGTTCGAAATAATTCTCCCACAAAACTTAGTATTGTAAGTATATTGTGTTACAGCTTAGAAAAAATAATAAGTATAGTTTCTCATATCTACATTATATTTAATTAAATATCTGAACGACTAAGCGTTACTTGATGTGTTACAAATCACTTACCTAGGTAAAATAGAAAAGGAAATGAGCTTAATAATATATTACAAAATTTCATCTAAATTGGTTAGCTAGTTATGTAAAAACTTATACACAGTAATATATAAAGATTGCTCTCTACTGATGGTATTTGATTTAGTTATAATTGAGTTCAGGGAACCAAATTCAAACAAATAATAATTAAATTAAGAAATTTAATAACACAGAATTTTACTGAGCAATTTAGTTTTCAAATGACATTACAGGTTTATAATTTTAAATGTAACAATTTTATCAACACCTTTTACTATTCACTTTGTAAACGTGACTGATACAAGGGACAATACGGCAACGAACAAAGGCTTCAAAGTATCGAGGACAAGAACCCTTGTCTTTACTCTATATAGACAGACGACCTGGTTAAGGTATCTGCTTCAAATAACACTTTCCTATATTGTAAAAGAGACGACGTCTAGAAGTGTAAACGTTTTAGAATATAAAGGCGCATAGTAGATGACCAAAGTACCGAGAGTGTGATAAAAATTAAGTATTACCAAAAAATTAAGCTTTTTTGCAAAGGTCCACTGTGAATAACAATGTTAATTCACTCCTCGCACACAGAATACATTTTAATATACACTGTTAAAATAAACTGTATAAAATACACACTTATCTTAAATGCCTTATGGAATACGGACAGCATTAGGATCCTGTACGTATTTTTTTATAACAAGGTATTTCTGAAACCTATTTGTGAAATTTATATGAAAATGAACTTCAAACATGACCTTTTGGATCATCTAATGTCTATTTATTAGTGAAGCCGATGTCTTTAATTTGGTTACATCGCAGCAGCATTTAAAAATACCTAAACTAAATCATTAAAATTACTTGCTAAGCTAAACCCGGAAGCATCGGCTACGATTACAGTCGACGGACTCGCGTACTCACTAATTTGCCAATCGAGAGAAAAATCCTCTAGGAACAGCATTATACCACATGTAGTAATCCAATAGAACAAATATTTTTTTAATGTTTTATGGATTTAACGTAACAGCCACAATCTTTCCTGATGTTAAGTGACAATATGGCCCAAGATAGTGAACACGCTAAATTTAATGGAGAGACTGGTTGTCAAGTGCACGGTCGGCTCACCTATAGGTATTTGGTGGCAGATTTTCAACATGATGATCATAGCTAGCCAGTTCAGTATTAGAAAAAAACCTACCATCATGCTCTAGTTTTCTTACAATGTTTTCCTTCACCGAAAAATTGGGCTCATTATAGGTAGATTCAAACTCACATCCATTTATGCGGCGTCGGTATACACTATCAAATAAGTCAACATCGATTTATTTCAGATTCTGCTAACGAATTGTATTAGGATAATTGTGTTACAAATTTACACTATATGAAACATTCTTTGAAACATTGTATAACATTTACTCACAATTTCACCTGATGTTACATGAATACTTTACATGAAAACGATGTTACTTGGGATGATAACATGCTTAGCCTAGAGAGATGTAGTTTTAAGTGCATCTTTCTGAATACAGCCGTAGACTCTGAAGGATAAATAGTCAATAGCAAATTCTAGATATTCAAATAAAAAGGACAAAATGCCACTACAACCATTTTATATATTTTTTCCCAACATCCTTTTTTTGTTTGTGTTTATGTTACCAAGACGTGTTAATGAACGTGGTATTTAGTATATTTACCGAGAGGGTACTAATACTGAATTATTTTTGTTTCACAATAATAGGCGTTTACTCCTTATGATTCCATTTTTATATAAAGCCTACGATATAGATATTTTATTTGGAAATAACCTTAAAATCTTCCTGCCCATAACAATCGTATTTAAGGAGAACATTAGAGTCACGCGTCAGAGCTGACACACACAAACTTTTTTTCTTTTACTGAGTTCAAAATAATTCGTCCATCACATTATACACTGTATCGATTGCAATTTTTCAGTCGTTACAAAAAAATATATATATTTAGATTTCAAAATTCAGAATAATAAATATGACATAGCAAAATCAATAATGTAATTATATTTTAGATCTTACTAACTAAACTAACGATATCCTGCAATTATTAGTAGCCAATAAATTTACTCCGGTGATATATGTTGCGTTCAGGGATAAGAAAAAATTTTATGGATGATAATTACACATAAGTGATTTTGAAGCTATGATAGCGCAGTGGTAGTGTGTGCGGACTCCGCGTCAAGGGACGTAAGTTCGAATCCACCTACAATGAGCTTGAGCTTTCGGTGAAGCAAAACACCATGAGGAAATCATAGCATGGTGGTGAGACTTTTTCTAATGACCACCTGGCTAGCAACCGCTCCTAAGTTGAAAATTTGCCGCCAAATACCAATAGGTGTATTCTGGCAGTTGCGCTTGAGAGCCAGACTCTTCACAGGCCTAGCGTGTCTATCAACTTGGGTCGTATCGTCACTTCAGATCAGGTGAGATTATAGCCATAAAGCTAAAACTCAACTATAAAAAAAAAGTTCAACTTTTCATGTTGTTCGATCAGATGGTTGTTTATTACATACATAGAAACAATAGTGTTTAACCTTACACATTAACCCCAATTAAAAATATATATCTATAAAATTATTTGCCATTGGTTAAGTTTTAATTCGCTTTCAACTCCTCGATCTTCATTCAAATATTTTCTTCTAATCTAATATTTCAATTATTATACTTCCAGAAATCTAATTTGTCATATAGTATGAAAATCTTCATTATTGTCTATTTACCCGTTGGGGAACTTATAACTCAAAACAAACTTACGACACTCATCTAACTTATCTATTTGAAGATACGTACTCTAATCGAAATTTAGTATATTATGTATATTGTTCCGAAACGTAACTTCAAAAGTAAGTAAACAATAATATTAAACAAATCCATATATCCAATCTACCGTAGCCTTGTGTAATATGATATCAAAAATGAAACAATAACCAAGCTATTTCACGCAAAAGGATATTCACGTTCATCTGATACTGAGATATTTTAAAATATAACTTTTATAGAATAATTTATCGACATATCGCATAACTCCGTCCGATACGTGCTTGAAATACGTACTGGCGTTAGTCGAGCGATTCCGCTTTAACTTTGACTTTACCTGTCGAATTGTAATGAAGCCTAATATCTACTTCTTCTTCGGATTCGAGCAACCGTCTCAAATATGCCGGATGATATCTAAAGCAAGTTCCTGAATATTACATAAACGGAGAATATTTGAACTAGTTTTCTACAAGACGAAGCCAGAATATCTTGACTCTTAAGTTATAATAAAAAAAAAGTAATATATTATGAACTATTTTGAGGTATTAACGGAAGAATTTGGTCTCACATATCTTACTAAATGTATTGTTAAGTTTTTTTTTTATATACTTTATAAGTTTAGCGTTCCGGCTACTATATTACCTGAAATTAAGTAACGATGTAGCCTGAGATGGTAGTCACGCTAAGCCTAGTGGAGGGACTGGCTCTTAATAGTAGCTGCCGAAACATATCTATAGGTATTTGGCGCCAGATTATCAACTTGAAAGTAGCAGCTAGCCGGCCGGGCATTTGAAAAAGCGCTACTGATTATTTTTTTTATTTTGCACAACATAGTGACTGCACTGTACCTGGTGTTAAGTACACTGCAATCCATATCAACGACGACTGACATTGAATCAAAATTCACTGCCAGTCAACGCTGAAATGCTGGCCTGCTTAGCCTCTTCACGCCTGTTTTGAAGGACTCCATGTCATAGGAAGGAGGGAACAGGCTGATAGGAAAAATTTTCACATCCTCACGACCTCACAGAAATAAGAGTCGACAAACTTTTTCGTTCTGGATGTTACAGGTGTCACCGTAAACTTGGAATTTTTTTTGGAACAAAGAGAGAAAATTTATTAAATACTTATGAAATGAAAATCTGTCGATGTTTAATTAATGCCTCTGTATATGTAAATAGGCAAAGACAAAACATTCAGTACTTTTTCCCTCTGTTTGTCAATCGCTATTCCTTTTGTTTTAGTTATTTCTTTTGTGTATATAGGATAGTGTTTATCAAGAGAAAAATTTGGAAACGGCTGAACTTTTCTCCACCTTTATAAGATATTCTTTAAAGTTTCAACAATGATTAGGGCTAAATTTAGACTTCTGAACGAAAGCTATTTTTAGCAAATACATACAATGGGTATGTACAGATTTTTTACCGTAATTAATAATGATAACTTCGGCAGAAACGGTCTTACAAGCGAAACTATATTTGAATATGTACCGTTCCCAGCAAAGAGCATATAAATTGCAAATTTATGGTTCGCTTAAAGATATCTTCCGGTTAAATTACAGGGTTGTCTATTATTTATTTTTTTAACAAGTTTACCTGTGTTTTCTTATTAAAAACAAAAACAGTACAACTATCTAAAGCTTATAAATGAAAATTAGTGTTAGTAACAATTTCGTTAGTGAATGTATTGTTTATATTTAAGTAACAGCCAATATATAATATATATGTCTTGTTGCCAAGGGACTTACAGATCAGCATAGTAGCGGGGATTCGCCAGTCTCTCGGGGGTTAACATTGTTCTTTGATTGTAATGTGTTTAGAAGCACGCATAGTTAATATATAGTAAAATAAATAATCCTGAATTGAGTTATATTCATTGAAATCTGCTGTTATTATTATTAATTTACAGTATTTTTCATTATCATCAACTTTATTTTGGTCCTAAGTTATTTTCGGTCGGCGGAATACGTTTTCTTCTTTTATAAATTTCTATCAGCCGCCATCTAAGCCTGTGGAAGGACTGTCTCTCAAGTACAACTGTCAGAACACACCTAATGGTATTTGGCGGCAGATTTTCAACTTGAGGGTGGTAGCTACTCAGGCGGGCATAAAAAAAGCCCTACCACCATGCTATGGCTTCCTCACGATGTTTTCCTTCACTGAAAGCTCAAGCTCATTGTATGTGGTTAGTTTCGAACTCACGTCCCTTGACACCGAATCGTACACACTACCACTGAGCTATCATCGCTTCATATATTTAGTATATTAATTTAGTATCTAATATATAGGAAGTTTTTCAAAAAACAACCACAGTTTATATTTTATGAAATAAAAGGATATTGAAATTGTATCATTTCAAATTGTAAGCAATGAGGTAAGGTAAGTTTCGAGCAAGACAAGCTAAGATATATGCAATTTACGATATGGTTGCCATGAAAATATTTAAGGTATTGTTAATATATTTTTAATATTATCAGCGATACGGCAGCCCTAACCAACTATTACAGTATGTTGCAGAGAATCCTTTTGTAACGTGCTTTCCTTGGTTTCCGCTGTACAATATTTTATTAATGATATACGAAGAATACTCCGTTTTAATCTTTGAAAATCTACCTTTGTGCTTAAACAGATGGCTTATAGAAATATCATACGTGGTGCGAAATTTTGCTTAAAGCACTTAGTAATAATAATTGCATAAGGATCAAAAATTTATATTTTACCTAGGGAGAATCGCTGTCTAATATTGATTATATGTATAATATAATGCAAAAATACGCTGTCGAAGTCTTTAATATCAATATTGTTTAACAAATACTACTGTTATAGTATTTAAGTAACCGAGCAATAATTGATTATTTATAAGCTATTTTTTAAATATATACTTAAAAAGGGTACCTAATTTTAACAGAAATATATTACTAGTTATGTATTGCTTTATAATGCAATCTTTGTAATTGAGAGCATCTCAGACATTTGTGATGACGAGAACTTAGTTATTATTAGCTGGTTAATTAGACTGCTTTATTGGCTTTTTTCATGTATTTCTATTTTTCTATTATTTCTGAGGTGGACGTGTGTGACGAAAATCAGGCTCTATAAAATCTGAAATATAGACCTGCAAGACTGGAATAATCGACAAAATGTAAGAGACGGCAAATTAACTAGGGTATTCGGTACTACAACTTTCCCTTTTCGGATAAAAATCAAGGGAAAGGCACCGAACAAATTGGAAAAGCGTAGTTCTAAAGAATTGAAAAGGCATAATGAAGTGCAAATTTTTCGAAGATGGTATCAAGGACATATGAAAGTAAAGGAAAAGTATTAAAAGGTAACCTCATGCCTAGGAACAGAAATAGAGAGAATCAAATCTATATTTCTTTAATTAAAATAAAATATGTTATACCCAATGAAAAACCTGTTTCTATCAAGTAAAATCAAGAAGCAAACAAGAGCTTTATAATATTCAAAAGAACAATATATTACTCATGTAATGAAGCGGCGCCATGACAGAAAGGAAATTGGGTACGTTAACCCTCCAAATTAATCCTTTTTAGGGGATAAAGGGTAGGGAGATTGGTCGCTAACGAAGCTCCGTTTATTTCTGTTTATATTTTTTTATGCTAAATATTTCAAATTTATTTTAAACTTCACTTAAAAAGTATACAATTATATCATATTTCATTTCATAATTTTAATAGCCTCTAAACCTATATCCGTAATAATATTCTCAGTAGATTAATAAATATCCAACAAATTTTGTCAGATAAAATGTTTATTGAAATGATGATAGCGCAGTGTTAGTGTGTACGGTCTATGCCACAAGGCATGTGAGTTCGAATCCACGTATAATGAGCTTCAGCTTCTGTTGAAGGAAAACATCGCGATGAAACCATAGCATGATGGTAGGGTTTTTCTAATGCCCACCTGGCTAGTTACCACCCTCAAGTTGAAAATCTGCCGCCAAATACCAATAGGTTTATTCCAGCAGTTGCACTTGAGACCCAGTTCCTTCACAGGTTTAGCGTATCTACCAACTTAGGCCATATCTATAAAATAAACAATGTGAAGTTATTCTCGGATCGATTACTGTATGTTTAAATTTATATGACATATTATCTATGTCAAAAACAGTTACGAAAATATTGTTAGTAGTGGGCCATACTTAAAGATAATGAAATTTCAAGTATTACAACACCATTATCATGCTTGCTAATTACAACTATAGCCATTTATTGTTCACTCTAATGTTGTTATAATGTCTTATTTTTAATACCTTTTGGCGGTATTTTTAGGTCATCTCTTTTTGCATAAAATTCTCACCTTCATCTGTTTAACCACTTACTTACTTTACACCATACCGCAGTCCTCTATAATTTGTGATTTTGTGAATACCTCTCAACAAAAATACTTATGTTACATTGTTTCATATTGTTATTTTGAACAACCTTATTTCTAAAGGACTGTGTAGTAGTTTTCTGCTTGTCCTCGTATAGTTTAGAGTAAATGATCTTATTTGCAAGCTTGATATGATTTGTAACCTTTTTGTGGAGCTTAAGAAAGAATTTTCCAAACCAACGTAATTGGCAACATATATGATAATGTTCCATAACTCGAAAATTACGGTACTAACTTTTACCTGTATAGTGTTTAATAGTGAACTAATTATAAGCACTTAATCTGTAAACTTTGAAGCAAATCGAAGGTCACAATAAAAAGTTTCATATAGAGTTTAACCTACTTTTTATCTCACTTTCACTAAATTTTTGCCAGAAAAAATAGCTTATAATCGTCTTCAAAGACCTAACAATCTTTATACCAAAATTTATCATAATCGATACAGTGGTTTAAGTATCAGACCGTAACAAACTCACTAACGCATTTGGAATATTAGTAAGATTAATAAAATCTGCTTCCATATAACTTCTTTTAAATGTAAGGTCTATCGTTATGTCTACAAACTCACCTGATGTTAAGTGACGATGTAGCCCTAAATAGTGTACACTCTCAGCCTAGTGGGGGAACTGGTACTCAAGTGCAACTGCCGGAACACGCGTATTGGTATTTGGCGATAGATTTTCTACTTAAGGGTGGGCAGCCGGCCAGGCGGGCATTAGAAACAGCCCTACTACCAAGCAAACATGCATGCACCTATAGGTGTAATCCGGTAGTTGCATTTGAGAGCCAGTTCCTTTATTAGGCTTAGGCTTACTACCATTTTAAGCCACATCGTCACTTAATATCAGGTGTGACCGTAACGTAGGTAACTATAAAACATATCAATTAATTTGCAATTGTAATGAGTAGAATTTTAATATACCTACAAAGTGTAAAACATGGCTATAAATCACACAGTAAACAATGTTTATACTATATCTAAAGAAAATGACGGAAGTTGAAGTCGAAGCGAGCGAGTTCCGGAACCCGACGGAATGTAACCGTGGCACTTGGGAAATAGGTTCAACATTAGTTTTTGTCGGATGTTGCAATTTTCGTCAGACATTGCTTTCTTATTTTATTATGTTGGAATGAGGGAATACTTTCTTCTTGTTACATTATACATATGTTTATCTTTTATAAAGTAGTGGGGAAAAATATTAAGTACGACAAATAAATAAATTGAAGGTAAAGATTTTCTCCTATCTCTGATGATCTTTGGTTTACGGTTTATCTGCACATTCCATAGCAAATCTTCTATGTCTTTCAAATATATTCTTCTTTCATCGCATAGTCCATGAACGAGTTTGAATCAAACCATAAAGTTGTAAAGTTCATTTCTAACTATTATATACCATATTTTTATGTCATCATGTTAAATGTATAAACTTTGTATAACTTCTGTAATTCGCATACAAATTTTCTAAATGTCAGCATCATTATCATTGTCTTTATTTATGCACCAGCTGGGCCTGCGACTATGTTTCCGTGTAATTAAATTTTATCTAATCATGTTCGTCTGTTTTTGTAACATCTTTCAATATAGTTTTGCTCCTATTGGTGGCAGTGTACTGTTAAATAGCCCAAAACCTTCCTTAATAATTGTTCTATCACATACAAAAATATTAGTGAAATTGGACGGTTAGTTTCTAAACTCAGCGCGTTTAAACAAGCAATCGAACTTTTCTCCTTTATAATAATAATAGATCAAAAGTTATTTACCGTATTGATTCAATCATCTTACAGTATTTTCGTACACAACAGACGTTTTTAAATGTATTACAGACGCTATACAAAAAATAAAAGTGTTATAATTTATATAAAATTGATAATATTATTCTCTCCTCAGTTCATTCCTTACATGAATTCAAATCTAAACTTAAGCCAAAGTTTAAAAAGGTCCACCCAGCGTGAACACAAAGTTTGAGCCTCAAGGTTCCAATTGGGATCGAAGGTGAAACCTTTATCTATTAACCTTCCGAAGAGTTTATCGAATTGAACAGTTCGCGTGTTTCCGAGTAAAGAAACAGCGAAGTAAAGCATTAAATTTCAATCACAACACAATATTGCGACCCAGTTCCGGGATGCGGGCTTGTTTCTCATTCGATTCTATTCACAAGACCGCATTATATTCTGTTTTTGCTTTCGATTACTTAGGAGTACTCTTGAAGTAAAATTCTATGCTTTTCTTTATTTTATTTTTTTAGTCAAGGTTTAGCGTTCTGGCCACAATCTAATCTGATGTTAAGTGACGATATGACCTAAGATGGGCTCATACGCTAACCCTAAGAAACTGGCTCTCAAGTACAACTGCCGGAACATACCTATAGTTATTTGGCGGCAGATTTTTAACTAGAAAGTGGTAGCTAACCAGGCGGTAATTAAAAAAAGCCCTGTCACCATCCTCCTACAAAAATCTTGAGAAATAGGCAACTATCGAAAGTAAATGTATCAACATCAATAAAAATCAAACGATAGGAAATTATAAATTTATTCAGATAAATACAACTCTTTTAACCAGGATTTCTAGGCAAAAATATTATACAATAAAATACATTAACTAATAATTAAAAACAAGTAATAAAAACGTATGTAAAGGTCAACTAAAATTAAGAAAATTTTCTTTCAAAATATAAGCGATGATAGCTCAGTGGTAGTGTGCACGACTTCGCGTCAAGGGACGTGGATTCGAATCCAAGCACCTACAATGAGCTTGAGCTTTCGGTGAAGGAAAACATCGTGAGGAAACCATAGCATGGTGGTAGGGCTTTTTTTATGCCCGCCTGAGTAGCTACCACCCTCAAGTTGAAAATCTGCCGCCAAATACCAATAGGTGTGTTCTGGCAGCAGCACTTGAGACCCAGTTCCTCCACAGGTTTAGCGTGTCTACCAACTTGTGTGGTATCGCCACTTTAAGATCAGGTGAAATTATGGCCATAACGCTAAACCTTAAGTATAAAAAAAATACATTATCAAACAACTTACTACTCAAAATACTTTATTGGTACAGTTGAGAAAATTAAACATCAAGATGAAACCATAGCATGGTGGTGTGGCTTTTTGTAATGCCTATCTGGCTAGTTACTACCCTCAAGTTGAAAATCTACCGCCAAATACATCTATGTTCCTGCAGGTACCCTTAAGAGCCGATCCCTACGCTAAGCTTAGCGTCTCTACCATTTTGGGCCACATAGACACTTAAGATTAGGGGAAATTTTGGCCATAAAACTCAACCTATAAATATAAGGATAATAACATTACGATTCTTGCTTGTGCTATTGACGTAATCTTTTAATCATTTTAATATTTTTGTTATATCATCATAATCCTTGTTTATCAGCAATATTTACTTTGGTATATTTTACCTTTTTATTCTCTTTATTTAGTTCTATAAGACTTCTACAATTATAGTATTGAGCGTGCAATAATTTACATACATTCTCAAAGGACAATAACATTTTTATTTTCTACAATGTCAGTGTCAAACTAAAGTATGGCCTTTTTGAAGGTAAAGGTAGAACGCCTTATTGAAGCCTACGCCACTAAAAGTATTATAAGTACTTTGATGATCTTGAATTTCTATCATCTAATTTTAGAAGCCAACTCGTCGCACCAATACAACAAAAGGTTATTTAGGTAAAAGTCTTTTCGCAGGAGAGAGAAATCTGCAAAGTCGAAAGAGATCCTTGCTACCATTGAAATATAATTATTTGTGTAATACTTTTATAAGTTGTGTATAGATAATATTGAAACTATATGTTATCTATTACAAATATATCTACCGTTTGAACTTCAAAACATCTGAATCACTTTGCTATTACTTAAATATATAAAACACGAATATGGTCTCTAGCGGTAATATGAATAAAGTCACGTTCACCTCTATTCAAATGATTCTTTACGCCTCTTTGAAAGGACTTAATGTTATATTTTGGGAGGTTATTCTACATCCTCATGGTACGAGACAAATAAGAATTTATAAAATTACAAATTATGACCAACAATTGTTACAATTTAAATTAATAATTGTAATATGGAAATAAAAAAATAAATGTCACTCCAGCAGGGATTTGATAGCTAGCTGTAAGTATTCAAAATCAGTATAATTAATCAGATTTCAGGCTGTTCTATTTTGCTAAAAATAATTTAAATAAAATAAATGTCGCTTGGTGAACAACCCGCCTTATATCCAATTCCGTTCACAAGAATAGGTAATAAACTTCGATATTAGTTTTAGAGTGGCGTTCAAAACTGTCAAGTTAGTTTGAGACATGTTATTGTGGAGTTAACAGGGCATGCCAACGCGTCTCGAACTTAATTGAGCGAATAAAGTAAAAGGCTCTAAGTTTTCTTGTTGCTAATTAATCTAGTGCAGTGTATCAAATTCATATTATACATACAAAGAAGTGAGGGCCAAATATAATAATGCATACGCGTTTTATAATTTTTTATTTTTTATAGGTATAGTGTTATGGCCATAATTTCACCTGTGGAAAAGCCAAACCTGTGGAGGGACTAGCTCTGAAAAGCAATTTCCGGAACACACTTATTGGTACTTGGTGACAGATTTTTGAAGTTGAGGGTGGTAGCTAGTCAGGCGGGCATTACATAAAGCCCTACCACCATGCTATGGTTTCGTTTCGATGTTTTCTTTCACCGAAAGCTCAAGCTCATTGTAGGTGGATTCAAACTCACGTCCCTTGACGCGGCGTTCGTACAAACTACCACTGAGCTATCATGGCTTTAAAAACAGAGACATTTACATGATTGAAGTAATACTTACGGCTAGAAACTAGACAACACCTGTGACGTAACATGCTGTCAAAATTATGTAGGTAAAACTTGTCAACTATGTAAAATCGCGACCTCTATACGCAAAGGTACTTACAATTAATGACACATTTGGGCGTGTCGCTTTCCGGGGTAAGACGGTATATATCCATCAATCGAACAGAGAAGTAGGGATCTGTATCCACTCTCTTATTAAGTATTTCGCCTAAAACAAAGTAATAGCGAAATCCTCTAAACATTTGCTGCGAATTGATAAATGCGTTTTATTTATCTTTTAGCTTCGGTGTAGTTAATTTTTCAGTTTGTTGCCGATTATTTACGGCATTTGTTATCGCTTTGCTTTTACAAAATACGTAATGCATAAGGATTAACATATGACTGATATTAAACGGACTTTCTTTTTCTTTATTGTATTTCGGTATCAGCCACCGACAGGTTTATAGACTTTCATAACAAAAGCGATGTGTAACTGCTTTTACATTATGGTCACTGTTGCTTTTGAATTGTAATGTACTTACTTACCATCAGTTTCAGTGAAAGTACTTTCATTTGCTATAAATACCAAAAAAAGTCAACATAATACGAGTATCATCTTTTATCAACATAGAATTGTTTTTGTTAATATCGGTTTTACAGTTTTCAGTTGATAACGTTTTATTTTACTACTATCTTTTATCTTTGGCTTCGCTCGCGCTAATATTGATTTTGTCGAACAAATAGTATGACGCAATGAAAAGTTTCATACAAAGTTTCTCCCACTTTTTACTTCACTTCCGATAAGTTTTTTGCGAGAAAAAGTTACCTATCACCATCTCCAGGTTCCCATTTATCTCTATAGCAAAATTTATAATAATCGACTCAGTAGTTTAGGCGTGCAAGCGTAACAAACAAACTGACTTTAATATTTATACCATAAGTAAGAATATATGGGTGCCAGAAAATATTTTAGGTTATCAAAACAATAAAATATTAATCTACGAACAAGTATGTTAAACCAATTACCAAAATTATGAAAGTCTATTTATGAATTGTCGACTTAAGCATGTCTATATATCACTTACTTTAATTATAATTCAGAGAATCAATTATGAAATTACTAATCTTATTAAAAATTTAAATATAAACCCACCAGCTTTACGTATTTCGTAATCATATAATACAAATAATCAGAAACCATATCTTGATACAGAATAAACATAGTAGGTGTATACACAAATTAAATTATAATATCAAATTAACTGAAACCCGCCGCCGGTTAGTTCACGTCGTATATAGTTTCAGTGTCTTCGATAATTATTGATGGCACGTAGATGTAAATAGGTGTGTACTGGAATAGCTAGGTTATAATATTATCAAAACCTACGCTTATCGCCTTACTTATTTGAACGTAATAAAATATCGCTTCTCATGTTCACTAATTCTATGAAAAATATATAATAGTTTAGAAATACTAAAAAACACGCTTCTATACAAAACCAAACCAAAAAATAGAAAATAAATTGTAATAAATTTAAATTAAGAATAGTGTATTTTTTTTAATAAAAATAAATTAATAATAGTTTGAATAAGAATACAAAAATTATTTAAAAAAGCGTGGGGTGCATGCTATCAATTATTATAAATACTTTATTGACAGATATGAGTACAAGGAATATAATTTCGATAATATCTTAAAAAGCACCCCACGCTTTTTTATAACAAAAAAAATCTTAATTTTTTATAATTATACTATTATGAAAATATATTAAAAAAAATTACACTATTCTTAATTCAAATTTATTAAAATTTATTTTTTATTTTTTAGTTTGGTTTTCTATAAAAGCCTGTTTATTATAGTTTGTTTTAAACTATTATTTTTATTAGAGCAAAATTAATCGGTAGCTGAATCAACATTCATTGTAATAGCGAACAAGGCTCTTTCCTCCAAAATTGTAAATTTAAATTTTTGATTATTTTGTTGAATATAAATTCTCTTTGTTATATGAAAATTTGTTAATATTATATATATCGATTAAATATAATGATTGGAAATTATAATTAACATCAATTCCTGCCTTATCGACTATAGATGAAAATTATATAAACTAATAAAACTTATTCCGTAAATTAAATAATGAAATAATCTTATCAAATTAGTATATTGTCATCGGTCCTCGATAAGTCTACGAAATTTAAATGGCATCCGACCGTTTGAAGTGGGTCAAAATCAAGTCCAAACGAGTCGGTTACAGACATACAAACAAACATACAAGAAAAGCTAATAATAAAGAGTGTAATCAGCTTCAACTATTGTTCCTGCTAGATTGTCATGACGAAGCAAAACGCATCCGCGCTGTTAACACATAAACTCTCATTCTATAGATTGTAGGTAGAATGATAACCATCAGCCATTTAACCTCACTAAAACTAATATTACTTTCTCTTATTATATTTCAATTTTGTATATCTCTCTTGGTTTACTGGTTGAATTCGACTATATAGTTACTGTTTCTTCTCTGCTTTTCCTAAAAACGATTCTTTTATAGTTAATAGGTTTACCGTTATGGCCACAATCTTATCTGCTTTTAAGTGACGATACGGCCCAAGATGGTCTACATGCTAAGCCTAGTTAGTGGAGGGACTGGCTCTCGAGATAGTGCAACTACCGGAAGACACGTTAGATATTTGGCGGCAGATTTTCAACTTGAGGGTAGTTGCTAGCCAGGCGGATATTAGAAAATATACTACCAACACGTCTTGATTCCGTCATGATGTTTTCCTACATCGAATGCTTAAGCTCATTGTATATGGATTCTAACTCACTTCCCTTATTGTGGTGACCATATACACTACCAACTAAGCTATCATCGCTTCAAAATTACGCTAATATATAGTTGTACATTTCGTAAAAACACAATTTTACAGAAAATTATTTTTAACAAAATGATTATTTATACTCGTTTTTTATCATCCAGGTACCCGATACTGTAAATCAAATATGTACTTAACCAATCAGAAAAAAAAAACTTTTTATATAGTTAAGATTTATCGTTATAGCCAGAATCTCACCTGATTTTAAGTGACGATACGGTCTGAGTTGATAAACACTCTGAACCTGTGGGAGGTCTGGTTCTCAAGTGCAACTGTGGGAACACAGGCACTCGTATTTGACGGCAGATTTTTAACTTGAAGCTTACTAACCAGCCGGGCTTAAGAAAACGCTACCACCATGCATGGTTTGCCCACGAAGTTTTTCTTCACCGAAAGTTCAAGCTCATTTTAGGTGGAATCGAAGTCGGGTCCCTTAACGTGGAGTCACTTAGAGCGATTCTGTAATTTTTCCGTCAGAAACGTTGCGTTGAAGAACGTTCCCCATAAATGATACTGTTCTCATCGCATCTTTAATAATGATTTCTTATGTTCACGCGAATATTATTAATTGAAATAAAACTAATTTAAACGGATTTTATCGCGGTTATTACCGATTAGTTTACCACGATAAAATCCGTTTAAATTAGTTTTATTTCGATGCATCCTTATTACTTTCAATTGCAACATGCGGATTACATTTATACTTGCTTGGAGATGAATAAATAACGTGAAGGCTTCATATTGCTCTATTTCCGGCTCATGTTATTAATGTTCCATCTAGTTCAGCTCTACGTCAAAGTAGACTATTATATGTAACTAGATAGGGATAGAGAACGTAAAATCAACACGTGCCCCGATTACAAACGGTGATGCCAATACGATAAATATTTCTACTAGATCACGATTTGCAAACACTTTCGGTTTTATTTTGCTTTAGCATATCCAAACGTTGTTATAATATTATATAAATTTGGATTTGGTTTTATATAACCTTCGTACATGTTACCTTACATTTATTGACTTTATACTTTGAATGAAAATATTATCAACGTTAAGTCACTCTATGACGTAAACAAAATTCTCAAAAATGTGATTTTGTACGACTATTTATGTATATATATGTTATAATTTCATTATGTTATTTTTCAATGCATAATTAAACCGTGTTACTTTGTTACATAATTAGTATTATGAGATGGAAACATCGATACCGTGTATAATAAAATCCTATTTTATTTATATAATTGTTTATATTTTAACTCGACTAATGCAGAATAAACAATAAGTATTTATTATATTAGTAAGTAAGTATAATATTAAAGGCAGGCAACGCACTTGCAAGCCCTCCGGTGTTGCGGGTGTTTATGGGCGGCGGTGATCACTTTCCATCAGGTGAGCCTCCTGCCCGTTTGCCACCCTATGACATAAAAAAAAGACAGACAGATATATTTTACACTCCCTACCAAATGGTAAAATGATAGTATACTTTTCTTAGACTACAAGTGTTTTTTTTTTTTTCTAGAAAATATTAATCTATACATTATTTCACCGATGTAAACCAATACGAAATTAGTCATATATGGACCGTTTATTTTGAAAGTGGTGTAAGTCCATTTTCTTTTGTTTCGAGAAAATTAAAGGTTACTATATTGTTTGTTAATGCAATTTCATTTACCGACCGATTTTAAGTTGTACCAAACATGGGATTTTTTTGAGAAAGTAAACACGGACTAGGTATATATAAAAAATTTACATTAAATTAAGCATGAATTAGGTGATAGCTCATTTTTCTCAAAAATAGACTTACACCACTTTCAAAATAAACGGTTCATATATGTATAATTAATGCATAAGGTGTTTATGTTATCGCCAGATAAGATAGATGTCAGACCGGTAATACTTTTGACAATTGTAAAGAACAGAAAATCGTTTGCAGAGTTTATTTTGCATTTCATCCATCCACATTTATACTTAACATTCTCTTAGTTATAAGTGGCTTCCGTGTTTATTCATAACATTACATAGAAAAAGAACATTTTTGTAAAAATATTGTTATTGTAATATAATACAAATGTCAATTTTAATTAGGAACTAAATGTAAAAATATGAATGCGATTAATGTTAATTTTCAACTATCTAGATTTGTATTAAAATGTACAACAGATTCTTCAAGAAATTAATATTATTATAATATCGATAGGACTAAATCGTCTTCTCTCATTTAAATGACACTTATTGGAGTACCTGTTGATTCTGACAACTGACATTTACGTCATTCGAGTATTCGAACAATTTCCATTGAAGTTCTAAAGCTACTTTGTCATTTGATTACAGAAATAATTTATTACCGATCCTATAGTTAATAGTGATAAAACTTGTTTAGAGTTTTGAGAATAATGTAGATGTAGATCACGAGACTTCGCTAACAATGAAGTTATAAAATTTTAAGAGAGGACGTCATACATTGACATGATTCGTATGTTTTTATATATTATTCTACTAACCATCATCCGTCCTCGTTAGACATACGAAAATAGATAAAAAAAAGTTACAATGGAACCATGGATTCCAAACATTAAGTAGACTAATCCCATCTATGAAAAACTCCTTATCGAAAGGCCATAGACCCGTCCTGATGACTTTTGTAGTTTTGAATTGATTGAATGTCAAAGGAACTATATTTTTTTTGTATATAGAGATACTCTTGGTTGTATTTTTATTTGTTATATTTGTACCCCAGAAATCCGTCATTTATAAACCAAATTTTTATTGCAAAGAAAATATTTTCACTTTATTAGCTAGAAGTTTCTTATCGCACTATACGGATGGAAGCTTGACAAGTTAAAATGTAAAGTTTTATTATCACGACCCTTTCTTGCACTATATTTCTATAGTTTAGACGGTTATCCATAGCGCATATGCTATTGGCTATGCTCGGTAATAGATACGCTCTTATTGGTTCAAGACAGCCAGTAAGTTCGCAACGGCGGCGCTGTTCTAGTTTGTAAACCTTATACGTATTAGCTACATCGTTGCGTAATGATAAGATATATTGAATGATATACAATAAAATATTTATTTTCACAAATATAAATGAATTATTAATTACGAAATTTCCTACCATACCTTCAATTCATTGACTTGACTGATTGATTGATTTTAATTTATTATTTTCAAAGCTAGCATTTCATTTTATTTTTTGTTAATAATAATAATAATAGTATAATATACTACGTAAGGAAATTCCTTCCATCGAGTGTTCTATTACAGTCACGCATTTTTTTTAGTATCGAACTTTGAATCACCAAGATACATCAGGGAACTGCTCAAAAAATAGAAAATGTATACTGATACAGATTTTGGCATGTTTATGACTATCAAAAACTAGACCGGTGTAACAAATTCTTGTCAATGAATTTCTAGGCTGACCGCATAATAAAACTCAACTTAGTACATTATAGATTATATATTTTTAAACCCAGTTTTATTATTGATAATATTTATACCCTACAATAATTATGTCTATAAATAAAAAACGAGAATGTACCGTTACTTTAATAACAAAGTATATTTTTCCGTGTTATTTGTCAGTAGAGTTTTTCCTTTATAGCATTAAATTGTGTAACCTTACCCGTACTCTCCGTTTTCAATACCTCGGTTTGTTATTCTAAAATAAAGGTAACATCGGTGGGGATTTAAAGAATAGGATAAATGTGGACTGAATAAAGTGACGAAACATCTCGGAAATCACAAGGGTTTCAAAGATGTATCTGAACTTTAAGCGAGAACAAATGAGGTAGCTAAGAGAAGATGACAAATTGCGGAAGTGTTATTGTAAATTTATTCTGATAGATCAATTAGTAGTGTGTATGGACGCCACGTCAATGGACGTGAGCTAAAATCCACCAGCAATGAGCAAAGAGCTTGGGCTTTCGGTGAAGGTAAACATCATGTTGAAACCATAGCCATAACCGTGGTGGTAAACTTTCTGTAATGCCCGTCTGGCTTCCTTTTTTTTTTAACTTGGCCATTAAAATCTTATTCCTCATCGCAACGTGCAAACTCAAAAGCATTACCAGAGCTCAGGTCAAATCGAGAGAGCATTTGGTGAATGCTATTCGCCCAACATGCACTACAACGACATCAGTTACCGGAGACTAACCATTCACACTTCTTATAGTCGGCTACCTTCAAGTTAAAAATCTGCCATCGAATATCTGTAGGTATGTTAAGTTAGTTGCACTTAAAAACCAGTCCCTACACTGGGCTTAGCGTGTCCGCTATCTTGGATTACATCGTCACTCAAGATCAGGTGAGATAGTGGCCACAACGCTAAACCTATAAACCATAAAAGAAGATTTTATATATTTAAGAAAGTATAAAACAATGCTACTCACAGAGAAACTGAAAGAGGTATTGCTAGTATGGTCTTAGTATTCTGTAAGAAGAAATGAAAGTTACATATTTAGAATAATGTTAAATATTAAGATATATGTGAGAAATGATATGCGTATAAAAAGTATGGCTTCTGAGATCAGGGCTTCATGATCATATTGCATCTTGTACGTACACACTTACACATTAGGCACACGGTTTTGTGATGAACTTCTCTGGCCCTGAATGTGATTCGGCCTTTTTTCTTCTTCGTCTTCAGCAGTTTAGGAAAAGTACAATCCATCTTGAGGTAAAATCAAAACAATCCTTAAGATTAGGAGGTTATCGGATAAGCTTATGGTGGGTCTACTCAAGCTGCGTTTTTCAGTATATAGTCGTCTTTTAGTAATTCTGGGCATCATCTGTCATTAATTCTACAACCTAGTTGACCATTTAAGCCTAGCTTTTTTTAAATTTATGCCACAGACTGCGGTTCTCGCATCCTTATTTCTAAATTAATCACACGGAAAAACAAGAAACTATAGCTCTGTGAACTCCTTCAAGTTTCTCATATTTTCTGTGAAATACATTAAAGCAAGCAGTAAATTATCATTTTTTTCTATCATTTTGTAATGTTATAAAAATCGTGTTAAGCCATAACAAACCCAAAACTTCAACTTTAGCCGTATTCGCTAGATGGTAATAATTTATAATTGATTCTGGTAAATATAATTCCTAGTCGCCCAAAACCTGTCAGCTTATCTCTCCGGCAAAAATTAAGTTAACAAATTTTAAGCACAAATTATTGAGCAGCCAGTCCGCTGGAAGTGAAGTAACGGTTTTAGTATAAATTTACGGTGAATGAAAATAAAGTTAAACGAGGAACTTTTAATTTTTGCATGCTTTATAGAATTAGGTTTATGGCCATAAACTCACTTGTTATTAACTAACGATGTTGGTCAAGATTGTAGAAACGCTAAGCCTAGTGGAGGGACTGTCTCTTAAATACAACTGCTGGAATATACCAATAAATAATTTGCGGCAAATTTTCAACTTGAATGTAGTAGCTAGCCAGACAGGCATTAAAAAAGCCCTATCTAATATATGTATAAAAGTTATATGTATGTCAGAAACATAATTTAATCTTAATAAAATATATAATTCCTCAGTATATTAATAATTACGAATTAATCTGTGTTTATCTCTATTTTGCTAGAATCCTACAGTTACTATTTATTTTAAAGAGCCATTACCACTATGACTACGAATGTTTTAATAAAGGATTTAAAATTGTAACATGTATATCATAATGCGAAAACTAAAAAAAATACAATAAAGCATTCTTATCGCGTTATGTGCACATATTTACTTTATGCAAATATTAACAAGTAGTTATGTCTTAGCCTTAGCTGTTTGTTTCAAATAGCTTTATAACCAGTATTGAAATTGAAAAAAGTGGAAAACAAGTTCAAATATGGAACATTGTACGTTTTTTTGCATTAATGGTGTCTGAATATATATTCCACATAAATAAATAGTTCTGAAGAGTTATCAAACTTATATTGAAGTCATCGCCCGGTACCAGTATCATAATCTTGGGAAAGAGGTGTATCAAACAAATTAATGTTTATGTGTTCCGATTACGATATAAGAGGCGTCGGAGAGGAATTATGCAGTGTAGACGCTAAGAAATGAAATCCAATATAATAATCTCAACTTAAATACAGTCTACAGATGCGTATGCTAGTTCCAGGAAAGGCATGTTCTACTTCAGAAGTTCATAAACTTTGTTTACCTTTTAGCATTTGCTAAAGGAGTTAACAATATCCTCCAGCGTTAACACTCCTCGTTGAAACTTTGAAAAATCGAATTATTGGTTTTATTTGGTATTGAATATTTTAACAGGGTAACGATGAATAAAATGATTTGCCGAATCTAAGCAGGTATTGTAGTCTTGTCTCCAGGGTGAACAGATGTATATAATTATTATTATAAAGCAGAAAACTTTGTTTGTAAGTTTGAACGTGCTAATCTTAGGAACTATCAGTCGGATATGAAAAATATGTATTTGAAAGAGCAATCATGAAGGAAAGCGTTAAATTGTTTAATAACACACTAACACGAATCTCCTATTCGCAAAGCAATATGAGAAAAAGTTACAAAAATGTGCATTTTTTTTTTAATTATATATAGTTCCACATGAAAGTAGTGACAAACACATCTAGTCTTTATATTGGATATTTTTGAATGTTTTAAGATAGTAAATTTTTATTTTAAATATATTTCAAAAATGTACTGAGTACAATAAGTTTTACTGTAAAGAGATGACAAACTCCTGACCAAGGTTTGTCTCAGCTCCAACGTTCAAGAGTTCCATTGTCGTACGTAAAGCCAAATTTCCCCCGGGAAGGTGCTACTGCTTTGTGAAAATATGAACACAATATTTACATTAGAGTAATTGATGGGCGCTTGTGGTCCGGCCTTAAACTTACTTCGGGTGTAAAGCGAAGCATTAAGTACTTGAAAGGTTTCAAATAAAAGTGAGTTATTAAGTGTTCAGTTTCCTATGAGCTTAATCTGTATCTTCTTATCTTCTGTCTTAATATGTATCTGTAGCTGCGGCCGCCTGATTGTGAAAGTACCCCCCATCTTGTTCTTGCAGTTCTTCTCAGGTAACTCTAGCTTTATATAGGTGCATAAACTGCGGTATCTGTTTTCTCTCAGGGGGTTTGTATGCTATTTTAAGTGAAATTCAAATGTAGGGGTCTTCAAGCTTTTTGTAATGCCCCCTGGCTAATAACTACCCTCAAGTTTAAAATCTTTCGCCATATACTAAAAAGTGTTACACTTGAGCCTTACACTTACAACACTTACAGCCTTACACTTACACTTACAGCAGTTACAAGTTACACTTGAGAGCCAATTCCTCCACAGGTATAACGGGTCTACCAATTTGGGACGTATAGTCACTTAAGATGAGATGAGATTCTGGCTATAACGCTAAAAATTACCTAAATAAAAAAAAACATTTTATACGTTTTTATATAATTTATATATTTTAACAAATCAAAACGAAATAAATAATTACATAAATGGCTTTTATATACATAAACTCCCCCATTACTCTATTTTAGGTATCATATTTATTTCCCTTCGACTAATAATCACCCTTCAGTTCATCAAAGCGAACGTCTTCGGTAGTAAACGAAACGAGGGCACAATATGACGTGATTTTACGTATACAAGTTAGCAGCGAGAAGCGATTTAATATGTATATGTTATAGCGGAAGCACGACAAGATGGAAATATAACCTCTTTCATTGCAACCTCTTCACGTACCGTGTTGGTGCGGCGTCCCCCGAAACGTTTTGATGAAATAGGTAATTTTACTATTTATTTCTATGTATTATCATTACTGTAAGTCAATTTGGAATAATGATTAGTAATAGTTGCAGTAATAGCGGGATTAATAAGTTGTAGATTGAAAATGAATTTCAATTATTTATTACTAGGCTGTAATGCATTCTACATAATTATATGTAAAAAATATGCCAAATAGTAAATTATAAATTTATTAAATAGTGATAACACGACTAGATTGTTAACTCTATGCTGTCTGAGTCACACTGAATGTTTTATTAGAAGCAGCTAGTGTAGATGAGCTTCCGAGGTTTGTAGGCCAGCATGACAACGGCATAAGGGTTTTCAATATCTTAATTGTGACAGTTATCTATGAATGCTAGTTTTCATTCCACCAGGCACAGTGTCACCACTTTACGGTGGTGCTATGAAAAAACCTCGTTCGTTACTGACTCTACTCAAACTGACAATAACTAAAATGTAAAAGATGTATTGTCCATTACAAGAAAACGTAAAACGCTTTTTAAGATTGTATTAATTATACTAGCTTATACCCGCAGATTCGCTCACGTTACTATTTATTTTGTTAAATCGAATGACACAGTAAAAAGTTTCATACAACGTTTATCCCTCTCTTTACCCGAGTTCTAATAGGGTTTTCGCGAGAAAAGGTCGCCTATCACCATCTCAAGGTTCCCAGCTATCTCTATACCAAAGTTCATAATCAATTACTGAATCTATTAATACTGCTATTATACTGGTACTATTAATACTGGTTTAGGTGTGAAAGCGTAACAAACAAACTCACTTTCGCATTTGTCTTATTAATATGGATTTAAAATACTACTAATATTTGTAATTTAGTAGTGCCGGATAGAATTCTGCTTTAATTAAATAAAACTAACTTCGGTTTTCAGAACGTTAAGTATTAAAAAATATCATAAATTCTTGTGAATATTTCGTGTACTTCATCGTTCTCAAACATCAAATAATAATAATATAATGATCTACAACTATGTAACATATCAAGAGTTTATACTGACAAATCAAGCTTTATGTTAATTTTTTTTTTATTCAAACTCCTACAAGATTAAAACTACATACATTTCATTACATACATTGGGATGAAATGGTTCATTACAAGTGTAATCCTAATTATGTGTAGTGAGAGCAAGTAAAATTATAATAATAAAACCAAAAAGTAAAATGGCAATGAGCATTAGCAACAAGTACTGATCTCTTTTCAATTTTTGGAGTTTTTATTCAATATATTTTATTACATTTAATGAGTCTGTTAATAAAGATTATAATATAGAAATTATATGCGAGTCTAAAACGCGACTTATTTTTTAATAATTGCTCGACGTTTCGACCTGGTTACACAAGCCGTGGTCAGGAGCCGGCTATACATCTAGATGTCTATATTTGAGTTTTGGATTAACATTATAAACTGATAGTTTATTATTCCATTTAGAGAATAAAGACCTAAATCTATTCGGTAATCATTCGTAGCAAAAATATTAATTTAATTGAATTACACGAAAGAATATTTTTGCATATCGAAAGCAAACTATTACTGTAAATACCTTTCCTTACAAATAATTTAATGAGATTATTGTAATAAAATATCATGCCAAGTAAAAAAAACTTAACCGTACCTTACCGTTCATAATTTAGGACGATATATAATCCATGTTACATTGGGGCTATAAGAACCAACTTGAGAACACTTCGAACCCCATGACATGTTCAAATACGTGACTTTCGGCTATAATTACTTATCACAATAGTTAAGAACCCTCTCAATACAAGTACCGGAGCATTGAATTCGTATATCGAAGAATGTATCAATGAAAACATAATTACACTAATTGGTATACATGACGTCATTCGAAGGTAAGGTAACGAGTGTATTGCTAGGAGTGTTATTCAGAAGAATGTTCGACTTATTCACGGTATATTTTCAGGTAGCGGTGCCCGCGATATCGTTAGCTTAGAACTAATATTTTCTAACAGAAACTTTTTTTTAAATTATAAGTCGTCTACGATGAATTAAACTTAACGCCTTTATCAATCAAATATGTTAGCAAAGTTTTAAGAACTCCTTCTAGAAAGCCAGTTCAATATTCACAACGCGTTAATTATTCCTGTAGTTTTACAATCGTTCATACGCCATGGTAATCACTTCGCCATCTGATTTTATGAAATAATTAAAGGCTATTATTATACTAAGTAAAAATTTAAAGATATTATTCCTCTAGGCTTAACGATACATAGTTATAGAAATGAATCAATCCTTCCCGCAGGCTTAAGTGGTGACACGTGTCCAATTTGCGAACATTGGAAGGGAGAAATATATTACATATATACTCCTCTCGAGTTACATAACACATACCTGCTACAATTATAATAATTAATGCGTAGGCAACTGTAATGTGAAATCCGTGAGTAAAATTCCCAATGAGAATCTCGAGTTATTTAATTTGTAATTACAATTTACCGATGGAACTGATTCAGTAGAAATTTCAGTATAATTAAGGGATTTAAGTAAATGTCGTTTCATAGAGGTATCTGATAAACAGCTTATTACATATTTTGGAATTGTTAGAATTTATTTGTTATCTTTAATCGACTGTTTATGTTGACGGTTAATTTTAATAAACTTTTACTATGAAGTGGTTTGTGGTTCTGTGCGTTCGATCCCTATAATGATCCTGAGCTAATGCTTATGGCAAATAGAACATGCTGTAACCCTCGAGCTGAAGATCTAGACCCTACCTTATAGGTCTGTTCCGCTAGTTCCACTTTTGGATAGAATTGCTTCAATAAGTTAGGCTAGTTAGAATTTTAACATTTTGGGCCACATCGTCATTTAATATGTATGATATGAGGCGAGGTTGTGACTATACATTAAACTTATAAAGGTTTAAAAAGACGCCGACACCTCCCACTTTCTGACAGTCTTTTTGAGTAAGAAAATTTAAAATTTGTATTACCTTTTATCTTAAGGTACTTTCATCTTAAAGAGTAGGTATTATATTTTATTCAGAATCGTTTATTTATAGTACATTTAATATGCCTAAACATAGTTTAACACCGTAAGCATAATTATTTGTAAACAGTATTCTAGGTATTTGAAAGATGCAGTTGGTAACATAAAACAGACTTCCCAAATAAATCTTCTAGTATCATATCTACACCCCATCTCCTTGACATAAGATGAAGTAAAATTGTAGTGATGTAGCGAGCTGTATGGACTTAAGATATACCAGAGAACTAGTTCTCATATACCTATATCAGGGATATTTGGTACCCACAGGCTATTCATATTGCTGAAATGAAAACTTTATCTGCAAAAAGGAAACTCGATAAAATCTGTAATGAGTGCTTGTGAGAAAGCCTGGGACCGCGCAACGTAGGTCACAAATAGCAATATATCCTAGTATGTAGTCTAGTAAGTCATGTGAAGTAGAGGTCAGCCCATTACATAAAAGATTCCGGTAAGAAGCCCACAGACAAACAACAAATTAGAAAGTGTTCCACTAAAGAGTTATGAGAAACCGCAAAATCTCCTAAAATAGTGTTAAGTTAAAACTTGGTGAAGAAGGAAATACAAATTCAACCATTACATCATATGGCATACCAAATAACACCGAGCACTGATTACTTTCATTGCATAAACTAACCTAACAAGTAGATTATTTCCCAAAACCTTTCGAAACTAAGAATATCTATTTGCTGTAGATCAAAGCATTTCATTTACACAGAGAGCCCTTACAGCGAGTAGGCATGCGTGACCAATTACACGAAACTAATCCAACGCGCCCACGTATCAAGGGTTGCCTACCTAGTCACATTAACTTGTACTAGTAATTAGTGTAACAATCGATCTATACAAACTCGACGGTAGCTACAAAGCACTAAAATGTTGGAAAGTATGTAGTAACGACAATGTAATGGATAATTATTGGGTAACATGTACGCAAACATCGACCTCAGGCAAACTGAGGAATCAGACAATAAGGCAAATATAGCAAACAAAGCAAAAGATAATAACTATTCCAGTATCACAGTAAACCTATACAATATTTTGAGTTTGTTTATTTTATATTCATTTTATTACAATGTAAAGACGAATATAAAGGTATACAAGTTTAACGGATCACAATGTATCACAAACTAGCTCAACAATGGAAAAATGGCTTGAATGAAAGGAGTACTTTGCCTTATAGCGGATGGCATTGGGCTAATATAAATATATTAAACTATGTCACTCTGAAACCTTTTATAAATTCTCTCAAAATATGTGACAACCCTGTACCGGATATCACACTTGTTACGATTGAACGAATTCCAATTTTACGAAAGTCACAACAGAATTATTTGTTACACAAATGCAAATTGAAGTTGAATGTCCTGACTTTAACTGCTACTTTTTCTTCAAAAAGTAGTAAAGTATACGGCACCTTAAACAATTCTTACACCGTGTCCATACAAAGTTAATACACATCGTTCTCTGCTTTTTACAATTTTTTTGTTTATTACAAAAGTTAGAGCGCTCAAGTTGGGGTGTACCAAGCTGTGCCTCTTTAGCGCCGGAGGCCAGTTAGGCCAGCCACCGGGGCAACACGGTGATTGTTAGTTCGAACCCGTGTCGCCCCGATGTATGCAGCAGAGGTACACCGTGGAGTTTTAGTGGCTATTCCCGGTTCGCACTGGGTGAGTACCACATAACCCGGTCGTCCCCCTCGAGACGAGAGGGTATCCATAAACAGATTTCTCTACGTTAAAAAAAAGGTCCTCTTGTTAGACTTATTAGACAACCAATAGGTAAATAGAGAGAGGTATATTGATGGTAAAATTCGATATGTATTTATGTTTTTTTTATTCTTTGTTTATGCAACAATAAATTTCTTCTAACTTTCTTTATATATTATTTTAAGTAAAGATTGTATTTTAGAATAAATCTTATGCAATCCAAATTAACGTGTGTGTGTAAATATATTCAAAAATATCAATAAAAAAGCCATACATTTTTAAATTAGAATACAAACATGCCATACAAATTAGTATATTGAACTAATTATTGGTACGTACATTGTTTTAACAATATTCACAAATAATTCAAAAACAACAACGATAAAATAAAAAGTAAAATAATTTTTAATCATTTTCTACTTTTTAGTCTGTTATATAAACATTGTACATTTTGTTTATTCTATTATTATTTTCTGCTTTTCAAAGAAATGTGAATGAAATTTGTATATAATCTGTTCTTCTGTCAATTACATTTAAGCTATATTCAAGTATATAACTGGTCGAGAAGTTGTGTATAAACTGACTATAAAATTTTATTAAAAAACCAAACAAATAAATTGTTCACATTTTCTATCTCAAAAATCAATTACCAAATTCCATCCGGAAAGCATTACAAGAAAACGAATTATTAAAACAGTTAAAATAATATAGAAAACATATACTAATACATAAACAAGACTTTAAGAGGAATCGCTGAATTTCAAGTTAAATAAGCTAATTTGATAAAACCGTGGTCAACCTCAAAGGTAATGTCTGAACTATACTGATTTTGAAGTGAGATGCGTATAATAAAAAGCAGTTCGAAAAATATAGAAAAAAAAATCGTGCCAAAAATTGGAACTTAACTTGTCTTTACATGGGAAAAGTGGATTACGAATTCATTTCTTGACCTTACGCATTTGTACAAAGTCGAAAGGGCTTGTTACAGTCTATAAAAATGTATAGTGTTAGTGTGAACTATCGTAACTCAGAGGAACCATTCGATAATATTTGTAAAACATAAGGTCTGATCCGAAAAGCGACGGTCGATCAAATAAAATACTTCGCTTGACCTTGTGAGATTACATGTGAACCCTTTTCGTACAGTTCTTTGGCTTAAAATATAAACGGTAGCGTATAATTACTTCTTAATAATCTATTAAGATATAAACCAACTTCAGGAAAATGTGAAAATACCTAGTTTATGCTAAGTATTGACAAAATAGATGATATTTCATAGTTAAATTTGATTTTAAGCTAATTAACTGTTGCAGTTTGACGAAATATACGTTTAAATTGAACCAATAAGATAGAAAAAGATTCAGTAGCGGAATAAATCGTTCGAAAACTTTCCTAGCTCTTTCGATCTTTTGGCTCACGATTATTAAGATTATTGAATGGTTTCTATGAAGGTGCTACTGATTAAGCTTTATTACATTTCTAACTCTTCTAAACCACTATTTTCTACAACTTATCAGTTTCAAATAGGTTATTACCTGCGATACGTAGTCAGTGCACTATTTTGAGTTTGTTTAGTTTTATTTAGTAATATCCATGCCCACAACTCCTCGCACGTTCCTTCGTCTTATATTTTTAATTGTACTTTATGTTTTTTGTTATTTCTATACCAATAAATAATAATCATCAACAACCGATGTACTGAACATGTATACAAATATAATACACAAATGTTAGTTATTTAAAAAAAAAGTAGTAGACAAGGTGGAAGTGACATGTACCTATGGTTTACAAAATGTCAGCTAAATGATCTAACAACGAATAAATATGATTTTTTTAACAGTCCAAATAATTCGCAGCCTCTCATAATTTAGAATGGGTCAATAATATATTGCCATAATATTTTTAACGTAGGACCTGCGTAGTTACTACACTCCATTAATCCATGGTGACTGGACATCGACACTTTACTGGGAATATTTTTCACAGTTCCTATATTTTTTACTTTAACCCTTCTCACATCGTGTTCGACAATGTGTTTTTTTTTGCAACTATAAAATGTTTCTTTTAAATATCTTTTTTTTTCTTATTGTGACACAGCAAAACCTTGATGCTGTACCAAATATCTAATCATTCGATTTTACGTGCGTCTTTGTTTGTGTTAATATTAAATTTGTGTTAATATAAAAACTATAGGTGTGTTCCGGCAGTTGCATTTGAGAGCTAGTCCCTCCACTAGGCTTATAGTGTCCACCATCTTGGGCCACATCGTCATTTAACATCAGATGAGATTGTGGCCATAACACTAATCCTAAAAAAACCGTCAGGTAAAATACGGACATTATGCCGAGTCAGGATTGAACGAAATATATATTAAAGTTTTATTATTTCAAGTAATAAATATTTAAAAATACTGAACTTTGTTTACTGCTATTAATAGCCATGTATCATTTAAGAGTCAGTCTTTCCGCCAGGCTTAGCTTGTCCACCATTTTGGATCACATCGCTGATCCTACAAACTTAAAAAAATACTATTATTACTCGTAGTATTTATTTGTTTTTATAGCGTGATTTTTTGGTATATTTGTTTCCCACGGTACAGTGACCTTAATCAGTACAATATGTTTTGATGTTCTAATTAGCATCGTTTTCTTTATGTTGTATTACGTAACACAACCTTAAAGTTTTTACTTCAACAAAAATCTTTCACTTTACTTCAAGAAGTTTTTACTTCGAATCTGTGCATTAAATTAAAGTACAGAGCAATTGCACATCTGTAATTAATATAATCTTTGGTTCAAGGGTCTCGGAGACCATAAAAACCGCAAGTGCCCTCTGGGCCTTGAGGTTGCGTATGAATATTTTACGTGAAACCAACCAGCTGAATATATAGTTTGACAAAACACTTTACCTCATACATAAATAATTGGTTAATAATATAAAAAGCCATGTTTTAAATGAACGGTTTGAAGTTTACACGTATAATGTCATTATACAATAAAGTAATTGGTTGTGAATTAATAAACAATTCTTTGTTATTGATGAGGGAAATTAGGAAATTTCAATTGTTCGATCATTTTTTTTCTACATATACTATTAATTATAAGTATCCTAAAAAATAAAATACTACGTAAGGAAAATCGTTTAATTTTTTTTCGTTTAGGTTTTTTATTAAGTTTCTACTAAGTTATCCAGAGACTAAATAGGTCGCCTCAGTTTTTCTCTTTATTTTTATTATTTATTTATTAGCCCTGTTCAGTGTTACTTTAAAAAGTTACAGGTTCATTATCTCAATTCTGTGAAATTAATATGAATTTTTGATTAATAAATTAATCATGCGGCATGGTAGGTAATGATTATGCTTGTTGGGTTCGAGGATTAGTCAGTGAATATTCAGTTAGCAAGGTGTTAGAGACGTGTATTGGACTGGGTCACGACCGGCTTACATATGGTGTGAGCAGGCACCTACTCTCTTTTAGTTTCTTGCAATGTATAATCAGTCATTGTATATCCAGTTAGCAACCATCATTGATAGACGAAGTGAAATTGTGGACGAACTCCAGAGGATTTCCAATTTTTATTAAAAATTAATCCTAACCCTTACTAATATTATAAACGCGAAAGTTGTTAAGTATGGATGTATAAATATTTGTTACTCTTTCACGAAAAAACTACTGAATCGATTGTAATGAAACTTTACAGTAATATAGTTTTTGAATCAGAATAACATATAGGGTATAATTTATGAAGATTTTATCTGAAGTGCCCAAAATATAACGATAAGTGTCAAGTAAATTGAAAAAAATTCTGCCATTTGCGAGCTATTCTGGCGTTCATTGCAAAATCCGTTAGAGTTACACATATATAATGAATATTTTTTGTATTTAAGTGAAATTAGGTGTCAGCCGCCCGCTAGGCTGAGCGTCTTTTGTTTTTAGTAACTGTTGTAATATGTACTATGTGGGTGGAATGAAATAAAGTCAGTTGTAGTCTGAACGGCGTCTTATTGATATCTCAACATGGTGGCAACGGTGGGATTCGAATCCACGCCTCCGAAGAGACGTGCTATTACTGCGAACACCACATACTACGCGGTCTTTAAATAACCTTAATTAAAACGGAGAAAAAAAAGCTAATAACATACAAAAAGAGTAATTAAAACAAATATATAAAGGGAGAATGGAACCCTAAAACTAAGTACCCTAGAATTATACAAAAAACTCCACGTCGAATGGCCATAGAACCGTCTCGATAAATTCAGTACTTTCAATGTGCTTGACCGTCAAATAATAATATATTTATTTCTTCAGACTCATACATGCATCTTTGTTACTAAATTTGGTCTACGTCAGTAATTAAATTAAATATAATGTTTACACCAGTTGGTTGATTACATAGATGCACACACTTTGTAACAATCCAGTCCAGTGACCAAAAAATATACTTCCCGGTCTATCTGACAATACCTTTAGAACACCCTTGGAACTACCATATAGTCTATCCATCGAGGTATGTGTATAATGAAACTTTACTTTTTCGAAGTAACTTTATTTTTCTTATACATGTAGCTTACAATTAACTGAAATATGATAAAACTCCTTTATAATCCTAAATATTGCACGGTAACAACCCCGTTAGTTCAGAAGGGATCGAATTTATCCCGAATAAAAAATAAGCAACCGGAGTCTTCCTATCTGTATATTATCGTAGAATCCTAAATCCAGCCAATAAAATTAGCCGTCTGTCGAGAATCTAGAGATGTGGGAGGTTTTATTTTTCGATAGATTTTTCATTGCTTTATATAGTTTACAAATTTTAATCTTAACTTACATGTTTCATATACGCCAGACGTTCGGTTTACGAAATTTGAAAAAAATTAAGACTAGTTATAGTATTTATATCCCGCAGTTGTCTACGTATTTGAGAGTACTACCTAATTATTCTTATATTATAACTATGTTTTTTAAACTATATAAGTGGGCAGTGTATTTTTTTTAATTAAATGGCATGGTGGTAAGGCTTTTTCTAATGCCCGCCTGGCTACCTACCACCCACAAGTTGAGCTTGGGAGCACTTGAGAGCCAGTCCCACTTATAAATGCCGGCAACGCACCTGCAATTTTCTAGTGTTGTGGGTGCCTATGGGCGACGGTGATTACTCACAATCAGGCGACATGCTTTCTCGTTTGCCCGCTATTACATAAAAAAAAAATAAAGCGTCTTCAAATGAAATCGGAAAATAAAACAGTTATATATAGATGTTGGTTAGATCCTCTTTGATAGAGAACTATAAAAAGAGGTAAATAAATACTGTAAAAGATACAGTTTTATTAATATAGTCAAAACCTTTAAAAATATTGACAAATTCCTATTTTTGGCTACCAGTACAATATCTTTAAAGTTTGAGATATTTTTATACTTCTTTATTATAAATTAATAGCTTATATCTATTTCTATTAATTTACCTTCACATATTCTTTAGTTACGTACTAAGTTATTAATAAGAAGATTTTTAACGTTTAAATTGTAAATATATTCGAAAAAATATATTCTTACTATTAATTCACTTCTTCAGTTCTAAATAATTGTTATACAAATGTCATAAGTGGACGAATCAAAGTAAGAATATCTTAGTGCAAGTAACATAATTAGAAAACAAAAAGAATATTTAAAATGAATCGACATCGGTTTTGTTTGTTTGTGCAAAAACATCCCTATTGGTTTATCGGCAAGCAGCCAATCGGCACGACGTCCTCCCGTGACGTATTACTGTACATTCTTCTAGCTCAAGCTCTTGATACCTATTTATTTTCAAAGCTCAAATCCACTGGACTTATTGCATTGCGGTACACTGAATCGATGGCCATTTTTTATGAGCAAACTCGAAAGATTAATTCTTTATCAGCCTACAGCTTGTATAACTCCATATTTTTTACTCAGTTTCTATGGTATAGGAGTTGTCATTGAATATGTCAGTTATATATCAAAAGTAAATTAAGAAAATATGACCTTTACGCAATAAACTTAAGAGGTTATTATAAGATGTCGTTTTCATATAAATCTTTTTTCATTAAAATCAAGGCATTATAACAAATACAATGAACAATAGACCCAGACTTTACTTCTCAATGTATGAACAAGGCTAAATATACAAAATGAAATAACAAAAGGAACTTAGTGTATATTCTACGATAAGTTCTATAACATATATGAAAAAATATGTCGCGTAACTATAGTTTTAGTTTATAAAGTGGTTGGAAAATTTCAATAATTGCCCTAATTCATATTGTTACCTGCACAGGTTTAGCGTGACTATCAACTTGGGCCGTGTCGTCATTGAAGATCAGGTGAGATAATGGTCATAACGCTAAACCTTAACTACAAAAATAGAACACAGTCACAGTCACTTGATCTTAAGTGATAAAAGGGCCCAAGTTGATGGACACGCTATACCTGTGTAGGGACTGGCTCTCAAGTGCAACTGCCGGAATACACCTATTGGTATTTCACGGCAGATTTTCAATTGAATGGTGGTAGTTAGCTAGGCGGGCATTAGAAAACGTCCTACCACCATGCAAAATAAACTACAGAAAAAAAAAACAAATGTATATCGTTTTAAGTGTGACCCTTCATATAAATTCTATTTTTTTTTTTTATAATAATTACAGTATTTCATTTAATATATTACGTTTATATGGAAATGATTAATTTCAGAACAAGTATATACTAATTAGATGGCATCATAGACAAAACATGTAAAAATAACAATGCGTATGTATGACATGCTCGTTTGGAAGGTTTAACTATTTCCACGGCGATTGGTTTTTGAATTGTTCAAATAAATATATTATAAAATATTATATAACTTTATTTTAAACTATAGCTCACAATACAAATATGCTCGTTGTGAGAAAACTTTATAATGAATAAATATAATAAAACTTAACATATTTAATTTTATAAATATTTTATAAATTTTTATAATTTTATAATTTTATAAATATACATTTTTGAACCTTCATCATACTTATTCTTATTTCTACCTAAAGTTACTTTCATTATACATCATCTCCGCTTGTCTAAGATAGTTTCGAAGTAAATTCTTTCTCTGTACCTTCATAAGGTTATTATTCGTTGGATTGATATCACTTCTACATCCATTTTTAAATCTACACTTTAACATCAATTTTCTTTATTTTTCATCATCTTTCGACATCGACCCAACTCCATTTATTTTGCGTTACAACCTTATACATTTACTGTCCAAATTCTTACTCGATACCTTCTTCTATATTTTACCTTCTCGAGAATTTTCCTCATGTTTCTATATTTAGTTCTTGTCTATCTACACTTTAATACCAGTTTTCTCATTTTTATCACCTGGAGACATATGTCGCCAGCTCGCCTCCAATGCTTTTGCATTATATTATTGTTATTATTTATCAGATGAAAAAGAGCCATTAAGTAAAATCTGAAACACACAAATGCATAAAATAATGACTTAAATAGAGTACAAAAATTAAATACAATATATTACATAAAATATATATTACAATTTCCATAAATGGGGCTAAATCAAAAATAAAACCACCGCACATTGTCATATCACGACTGACGATGAGAAATATTTCATAAAAGGACTGTCATACAAGCCTATGAGTTTGCATTAACATTAGGACTATCGCGAAGTATACTTTGTATAGAGGAAATTTTCTTACGCCTAATAGCATAAAAATCATCAACACGGCTAAACGTAAATATACCAGATGCACTACAAAAACATGGAAGTCACAATAACATTCTAAAAACTTGACTGTATTGATTGAACACGTAAAGCGCTAATAGTTTATTTTCTAACGTTAACCCACAGGCTGCTCTTGTAGAAACTTTGATAGAATGTTTTAAATAAATAGATCTTGATTTCATGAGTACAACGAGCAAACCTATGTGCCAACACGTTCCCCTTAACTGCGAGTGCCCTCCGTTCTCTTTCAACCTCTATGAAGTAGGATGTGACAGTGTGGCCAAGATATTTAAATGTGTATATAATAACCACGGTAACATCAGTAAACTTGATTGGCTTCCATATATTGTATGCTCTTTTAGAGATAATAGCGCTCCATCCTAACCGAATCTTTCTTCTATAAATATGTCTTTATAACAAAGTGGCGAACATCTATCTTAACAATACGCCTTTAAAGTTATTATATCTTTATTTATTATTATTTATTCACGCAAACACGGCACGTAGATAAAATTTATACACGTACGTGACGCAATTATGTAGATTAAAGCGGAGACGTGAGGGTCCTTTTCATACTTTAATCGGATGAAACTTTACTATTGTGACGGGCTATGTTGCCCGGGTTTTACTTCTGTACTTTCACGTACAAGTTTCTGACAAAGAGCTGACTATCTTTTTGAAGTTCGTAATGGGGTTGTATACGCACAATCAACGTCATATGCAGTTGGACGCTAAACATATAATTTAGAGGGTCACTAATAGGCTCGATGCTCGCCTTTCTGTCGAAATTAAAATGTAAAAAGTTTATTATATCCTAATGTGATACTAAACCAACGTATTTTGCGAATCTAAGTAATTATGATCTTAAGTACAGATTGAATATCAACAATCAGCACATTTTTACTATTTTTTAAGGTACATATTAACCAAGTACCCGCCCAGAGAATATAATATCAAGATGGTATTTTGAACTTGGTTCTAATTGGAAGCAATAAACAATAGGTTATATCAATCTCAAATAATATGACAGGATTTTCTTTATAAAATTTATGAAACCAAGTATTGCGTAATCCAACTGTGCAGTAAAATTGTTGCTTTCTTGTTACTAAGCCCTCGTTTTTCATATCTGTTTTAACAGTTGTCTCAACGACTGTACCTGTCCTGAAAGACAACGTAATTATTTCGTTAATATATCGGTCTGGGAATCTGGAACGCGGTGTCTATCTGCGACGCCGACGTTGTTTACTTTTGTACATATGTTCTTAGTATGTGTTTTGCTATTTTCCCTTATTACCTGGTATTAACACGGATTCGCTCCGTTTTTGTCTTCTCTCTGTTAATTTTGTTAACGAGTGAATAAAGTAACGCCTAAATAGTATTTATAAATAAATTAACAATGTCACTCTGCTTAGGTGACAATTATTGTTGATGCGCTTGCAAAATCAACCATGTTTAAATTTTAGTTTTTAACATTCATAAAAATTGATCTAAATATAATAAACTAAAAAATAATAAATGTTTAATATAATGATATTGCTAACGTGTACATAAAGTAAAACAACTTAAAAAAAGTTGATATTTTTTGTATATAATAACTTCTACATCTATGACAAATGGTTTTATTAACAGTGTTTCTGGGAGCACTTTCTGCCATGGCTGTACAAAGTAATCAGAGATCGGCACTGATGCCCACAAAAAAAAAAAAAAAAAAAACACGGTATGGCTCTATCACCGTGATCGTATTGCACCATTCTTCTATGCTCCAGGCTTTAAAATCATACCTTGCCATACGCTTTTTGACCTTCATTCCAATATTTCCGCCAGTCTCTCCTCACCTCAGCGAGCTTGCCATATCCTGAGTCATCAATGTTAAAGGTTATGCTTAATACAATGTTGAGGTAGTAACAGCATCCAGCAATTATTTTTGAATTTGTTATGGCAGCTAGCATGACTCGACGTGGCATACGGGAAGACTCCATTCGTTGCACATACATATAACCTTCGCTGTTACATATAAAGATGCTATGAAACTTGGCAGCTATGTAATTTCCAGGACCCTCTCGTTTATAACTTTGTTCTTCCAAGTCAAATCTAGGACATTACGAAGATATCGCATATGAAAAGTGTTAAATCGACTCTTGTTTTGCATACGAAGTCCAGGTTTCAGCTCCAAAAGTATGCTCAAGACTTATGCTTGATACACACTCATATTGGTTTTCTTTTTGTGATGTCTTTATTTCTCCATGTTCATAACTATTTTATTCTGTTTTTTATTAACTGTCAGTTGATATATATATATATATACTAAACATATATGAAAACCATTTTTAATGTATTACTAGATTTTACCCGCGGCTTCGATCGCATTAATATTACTTTCTCAAAGAAATCGGGTAACGCTTTCTCTTTCCGCTTTTAGTTTCATACAAAGTTTTTTCTTCTTTTCTCTACTTCAATAAGTTTGTGAGAATAAGAATCCTATCGCCGTCTCTAAGGTCCCATATAATTCTATACAAAAATTCATCATAACGGCTTCAGCGGTTTAGGTGTGAAAGAGTAACAGAGAAACAAACAAACTATTATTCGTATTTATAATATTAGTTTGGATAAAGATTAAATCTTCAGGACATTAAAAAAGTCATTTGGTAGCTTGAAATAAACTTTTATGTAACTATTTACGAAAGCAGTTTTGTCATAAACTTAAGTTTCCCTGAAAAATAAAATATACGAGTAGCATAAATTGTTATCTCTTTCTTCCACAATCTTCGTTTTGAGTTGTGACACCATTTGGGTGGAGTTTCGATACGACTAACAGTTATTAACACAATAAAATATAATTACAGAACTTGGGAACACGAAAAATTTCGACCCTCCAAACATAGGATCATTAAACTAATGTTCTTAGCCCAATCAATGTTTAGCGACCACGACTTCATTACCCATTGAAATATAACACAGGGTCAATAAATCATATTACGTATTGTAAATATCTGTATTGATGTGAGAGAGTTTGAATACATCGGGTCGCCGCGAGCCCCATCCATTGGATTGGAAAGGTCAACTGTTGTCCTTATCCTATTTTCAAAGGTCATTTGTCAAACGGCCGACACGACGCGACGGTGAGTTACGAATTGTCGCAGATTGATTTATCAACTAAGCTTTATAACGTCTATAAAATATATTTCATTTTCGAAGTCCAGTTTAATATTGACCTAACGAAAAATACGACATATTTTTACTCCCTTATATAAAAAGTATGTCGAAGTTTATAAAAATTACTAGAATAATGCAGATATCTTATCGTAGATTTATAAATAAATGAATAAAACTATCACAAATACTGTGTAAAAGAAATGGACGTGATTAAGAATTTTTGGTTTATAGGGTTGAAAAATTATATAAAATTGTTTTATAGGGCAAATTTAAAAACAATGAATTTCCAGCTATTTGTAGAATTGACAACCTGTCTCTTATCGAGCTGATCTTAGATAAAAGCTTTAAAACACAAAACGAATTTGTTGGATATATTTTTCTTTTACTAAAAAGAGATTGAAATTTGATCATATTACCCATACAATGTTTGCTCGAAGTGAACGTCTAACGATTTGTGAAGCTATTATAGACGGTAGATTTTCAAAATTAATTACCGTATGCTCCTATTACTAATTAAAGCCGTACTGATTTTGTGAGGACAAAAAAGGCGTTCATAAATAAAAAACAATCGACTAGGATTTTCATAATCTTTGTTATGCGCCATATTACACTTTGTAGCACTTGGAAAGGCTCTTTCTATCACTCCATTAGCATACACAGGTGAACATCGGTTATTAAAGTTCATTTATAACGAATTTCCCTTACACACTTTTATACCATATCCCGGAAGTGTGATTTTAATTTATGAAATAAAAATTATCATGTATTCTTTGTATTCACTGTTTCAAATTTTATCAAAATCTATAAAACAAACAGACAAAAATAATTAAAAAATATACATCGATCGACAATAAGGTACAAATAAAAAAAATCCAAATTTGGTTCCCTTTAAGTTTCATTATATGAATAGATATTTTATTAATTCAATATGTTAACATTATCCGAGTGTCATATTAGTGAAAATTCGCTTATGAAATGGTTTGATGTGTGACCTATTTTCATCTTCATCATATATGATGACTCAAGTAAAATCACTTGAAATATTAAAGACGGTATTTCGTCACCATCTCACACCGAAGCGTAATTTGAGCAATATTACAGCATGAATAGGAGCGAATCCACTTTTCAGTGAGTTATGTTATAATTGTAATCCAGTCTAGTTAGAATACCAGCGCTGCCCTGAATCAGTGAAGCTATTATACTGAGACAGGTACCAATTTATCCACACATTACATTGTTTGTTCTCATGCAGTTATGTTTTGTTGTTTATTTTTGTATTTTTATATCTTAATACTCACGTGCTGTGTGGCCGCGATAAATAAAACTATCTTTCTATTTTTTTTTCTTTCTTTCTTTATTTTTTTTTCTTCTAGTAAACGCGAAAGTGAGTTTGTTTGTTACACTTTCACGCCTAAGCCACTGAATTGATTATGATACATTTAGGTATAGAGATAAATGGGAACCTGGACATGGTGATAGGTTACTTTTCCTCACGATCAATTTATTGGAAGTGGGGTAAAGAGCGTGATAAACTTTGTATGAACCTTATTGCGTTATGCGATTTGCTTCAAAAATAATATTAGTGAGATAATCATACAAACATTTTTTTTTATAATCATATACGGTTGAGTGGTGTAGACGTGAATATGGATTAAATACACAATTAGGTTTTTGAAAAAAAAAAAAATTGTGATAACTTGAAAGATTATATATTAGTTTTATAACAAAACTATTTTTTTTAATATTTTTTTTACAATAATTCAAAAATTATTTTAAAATAAAAATTAATTTTTGAATCCAGTACCGAAGACACGCCGACAACTCCCGAACAAACCCGAGCGCGTGTGACGTCATAATGTTAGTTTTCACTCATTGCAGTTGATAGAAAAATAATAAATACAGTGTTTTGATCTATTTAATTTTGTTGTCATTAATAAATATTTAAATTTATATTAAAAATGTCCAACCTCAAAAGTTATCGTTCTTGTTTTGTACCATTATGTACGAATACTACAAAGGCAACTCCTGACAAAATGTTTTTAAATGTTCCCCAAGATGTCAGACGTCGAAATAAATGGTTTCAAGCAATGCACCGTGATAATCCCCAAACAAAATCGATTTTTTTTTTGTTGTGAAGATCATTTCGATGTAAATATTTCTTAATACCATTGTTATTAATTATTATTTATCTAAGTATACAAATAAAATAATTATTATATAGTTAAGTAAAGTTCAGTAAATAAATTTTCACTTATTATATTATTTTTTAACATACTTACCTTGATGCCTTGGCATCTCGAACTTCAGCAAAATTAAACCGAACGTCATTTAAAAAAAAAACGGTGATCATAAATATATCAACATCAGGAATATTATAAGACTTTGCCTTAATAAATCCTTTATCACACAGCTAATCGGAACCAAATAACAACTCGTTTTTTAGCAATAAATTTTCAATATTATTGTCTAGTCACGTATAATAGTCGTAAACGCTGTACTGTTATTAAATAGCTGTAACATCATGACGTCACAACTATGGTGACCAATCATGGCGCGTTTATAGTCACGTGATTTTTATTTAAATTTAATCAATTTTGAATTGTTTTTAAATTAATTGAAAAAAAATTTTTGAAGTTTTTTGCATTAAATATCAATATTATTATAATAAAGTTTTAAAATACATAAAAAAAAAACATTTTTTTTTTTTCAAAAACCCAATTATCTGGGAGGGGTTTAGAACGGCAATTATTAGTAAGAGGCAAATAAATGTAAAATAACCAGATTAGAATAGAAATGTTGTTTGAAAACAAAATCGGTGTGACAGCCGGAAATAAGGTATCCGATCCACTGACGTAAGCGATGAAAAATCACCCCGATGTGAAGTAAATGCTTTCATTAGCCACGCAGAAGGTGGCGGATAAAAAATGATCCGTCTACTCACCGTCTTAAAGGATTAATGTTTAAGTATGCGGATATTGAAATAAGCTACTATGTAGGTGTTATGAATATTAAAATTATACTAAACATAGCTTCCAAATCGTTCATTTTGCTACAGAAATTTGAAGTGATACTGGTTCAGTTGGTAGCGTTTATGGACGCCGCGTCAATGCAAGTGAGTTCGAAACCCTGCAATAACCCTGAGCTATTGCTAAATGAAAAGTTTTTCTCATGGCCCCTTGACTACTTAGCCTCCACAAGTTAAAAAATCTACCACTAAATATCTAAAATAGCTGTGTTCCGGTAGTTGCACTATTAAGCCAGACCTTCTACTAAGTTTAGCGTATCCAACATCTTGAGCCATATCATCGCTAAACTTTGGGTAAAATTGTGGCTATAACACTTAAAAAAGAAATAATCCTAAGTTGTCTAGAGGTCAAAGCTTTTAATTGTGTTCGCTCGTTCTCGCTTGTGGCAAATTAATTTACGTTTAATTAAATACACTTAAGGCATAATTTCTTTTGTAATTTATAAAGTAGAGGCTATCCAGCTAGATGGGTAGATTTTGCTCGTTTTCTTCGAAATAAACATTTCTACTTAGTAATAAGATAAAAAGAAACTCGCAACAGCGAATTTATAGACGAAATTAATTTCATAATAGATTTTACTATAGAGATTATTAAAGCTTAGCCACAATTCATGGAGCTAAGAAATATTAACAAAAATTTTTTTTATCTGAATTCATTTCGAATATTTTGTTATTTTATTTTACCAGTAGATGTGCAATGTATGAAATTCGACTGAAATGTCATTTATTGTAAATTTGAAGAATCTCCTGCGAAGGTTTGAAATACGTCGGATTCCAAATCACATTGAAGCGCGAAATAACAAAAAAGGTAATCAACAACTATTAAAAAATGATATACTTATTTATTTATCACAAACAGATGTACACAAATGACAACATGAATTTAACTGCGGTAGTTTAAAACTAGTGTTGTAGCCATTATCACATTTTATTTTATTTTATTAGGAAAATCTTACAAAGCAATATATGTAAATGTTTGTGTATGTAATATAATAATTTGTATGAGTGCGTAATCTTTAGAATTACAACGTGAGGTTAAACAAAATAAAGTATAATCTAATATATCATAGAGGACCTTCGCACATGGTAATACAAGTTAATCTGCACGAAACTCATTTTGTAAAGCAAGTCAAGCGTAATAATGTAGCATAGTACTTTATGCTAAAGGCTGTGTGCGACACCCAAAGTCTTGATGCGCTTGTCAAACGTCATAGACTCATTTAGTCTACTCATTCGTAGTCTGAGAAAGCTTTCTGCTTGCGTGATTACAAAGCGGTCATTTTAAACCTTTGAGTAATAACACGAGCAATTTGAACGGTAACCATTTCTATGATAAAGTAAGCGCATTTTCTTTCTACATTTTATATTTACATTATCACTAAAACTAATTTTCTGAATACGAAACAAAAATCCATACTCTAGTTTAATATTATAGATGACAAATTGAGTTTGTTTCTTTTTTTGTTAAGCTTTCACGCCTAAACCGCTGAATCGATTGTGATAAATTGTGGTATATAGATAGATGGGAACCTACAGATGATGATAGACTACTTGTTCTTGCAAAAACTTTATTGGAAGTAGGGTAAATACAGGTATTTGATATGTGTGTGTATATATTATTTTACAAGTGCAATATATGATAAACAGAGACATTTTAAGTTTGTCAAATCTGTTGTTTTACGTGATGTGACAGTAGCACCCAACTCAACGCTTGGCTTATGAGGCGTGCAATATAAACTTTGTATGAAACTTTTATTAAGTCATCCGATACATTTGACAAAATCAGTATTAACGCAAGCAAAGCCGTACGTAAAATGTAGTTAATAGTAGCTGCAAAAAGATCAAGTTTGCACAGTGAAAGTTTCGACGCTGATTTACAATGGTATTCAATTTTCATTTAAAGTTGGATGTTACTAAAATGCGCTCTAAGTTTTACTATGATATTTTCAGTCATCGTAAGGTCCAGCGTCGACATAGGTTGGAAACTTGCAAGCATCTCATCGCACCGCATCCCTCCACGGAATTAAATCAATAGAGAGGTCCAATTCATAAATTGCAATTATTCGAGAATGCTCTCAACCATAATATTGATAGGGACCTGAATAAACAAGGAAACTATGAACAATGAATCGTACACCGGCAATAAGTAATTTCAAATCTCTTGCCGGCTCTACCAATGCTGAGATCAAACTCGTTGAATTATTAAACCTGGCCATAGATTAAAGAAATAATAAAGAAGAGACATGCAGTGTCTGTTTCATTATTAAATGGCTGGCTGAGAGAATAACAAATAATTTCTGAGTGGATCGTATATGCTATGATATGGACTCTCAGATGTTTCGTGTTCCGGAAGTAAGTGTATATACCCGACTATTGGTGGGCACTAAACGGTCCACAAGTTTAGCGTGTCTACCAACTTTGCCCGTATCGTCACTTAATATCAGGTGATATTATAGCCATAAAGCTAAACCTTAATTATAAAAAACTAAACGTGTAGGGATCTTTACCTGACTGTGTCGCTTTTCCGTTATCGTATTCGTCTTTTGGTTTGGCTTGGATCAGTTAAAATATATAAGCTCCTACGAGATTTGCAGACCAGAATTACAGAAATGGCTGTCGACATTACCGATCTCTCGGTAGTTCCCCTAGTTTTTTCCTCGTATAGAACAATTAATTGTAGTGTTTTTTGGTTACCTTCGTTTTTATAAAATCCGGTATTCACTCTATGGGGCCGTTCATAAAATACATTCGCACAAATAGGGGAGGGGTGTCGGTTACTGCAACAAAATGTGACATAGGACGCAAGGGAATTTAAGAAAACATGACGTTCGCAGCTCATAAAACAATTTTGTAAATTTTATGTTATTACAGACTTCGTATCACCTAAAATATTTGTTCTTTATTTTCGGTAAATATCAAAAACGGTTTGACGGACTTATATATTTTTTTATATTTTGATAAATCCTAATCTACCTTCCAACTTCAATTTGTTTAGATCAATATGGCTATGTCTAATATCGTTTCAGTTTTTCATCACTTTTGGTTATTAAATGAAATTTGTTTACAGCTCCAATGAATTAAATGACTTTAATTATATGAAATTTAAATATAGGATCGGATGCTGTGTCCGTACACACTACAAACTGAGTGGCTTCATTATTTTGAATATTCTGAAATTTAATAAAAAAATCTGTTCGTTTTTTATTGTTTTTTTTTTTATATACAAACCTTACCAAACAATACAGGACACACAAAAAAAAGAGTTATCCAATTAGGTGCAGTCGTTCGGAAGTTATGCGCGTACATGCATTTCGGCGATTCATTTTAATATATATACAAAGTATTGAGATTTGTGTACTGCTATTAATAGCCATGTATCATGTACGGGAGGAGAGTCTATCATTTGTGACTTAATATTGATAGAGGGGCGCGTAGAAATTGTGACATAGTGTGACGAAGGGGTCTAAAAAGATAAAAATTAGCTTGACGTATTTTATAACCGGCACTTATGCTATCCATTCATTTTAAAGATACAATTTTTAAGTACTGAAGTAGTAACCGAATGCCAACACATAACTCGTAAAACCGAATGAATTTTGTAATTGTAATTTAAAAAAAAGTAGGTAATAAAAGAAAAATCTTCTTTATAACGGAACACGAGTAGCTAAGTAGGCATTAGGAAGTACACTTGCTTTCTTATCATAATTTTTTCTTCTCTGAAGGTCAGTTTTTTTTTTGAGATTAGTAAACACGTCAATTGACAAGGTATTCTTATATATTACCATTTAGTCATCGTTACATATAATTGGATAAATAATAAAGAGGTATTGAATTACATTTTTGTTCACTAAAGAAAGATGTCAAGTCTGTTGTTAACTTATTCACCCCATCCATCGATCTATGAATTCGAGATTAAAATTTGCGCTGAGCTTTGAAGATCTTGGTGAAATACTAATCCAAAATCTAAGCCCCGGATTGAATACAAGATTTATACGATATTATTTTGAGAGTTAATTCATTTATGTACAAATCGGGCTGAGCGGATGATCAAGAAATTAGTAACATTGATTTATTTAGTGTTGAAAGTGTAGTGTCATTCGTAGATGGCATTGAAGATTTATTGACTTATAAGAACTAAACGTTTTTCTAGTTTAAGAACAGATACAATCTTAATTTGTCATTATTGATATAAACTAGACAAAACTAAAATAATGAAAAAAAATCGAAATCCAAAAATAATCAAAATTAACAACGAAGTAGTAAAATATAAAGAGTATATTTATTAAGGATAACTAATGTCGACTTATAACTTAATGTCTAAAGATATTAATAGTAGAGTAAATAAAACATCGAAATAAAACTAATTTAAACGGATTTTATAGCGGTTATTTATGAATTTTGATCCCGACGTTTGGAAAGCTTTTCGGCCTTCGTGGTCACGGGGCGGACTGAGGTGTAGGTTGTCCAGAAATGTTCATGTTAATTTAATTTTTAATATTGATATTGTTCAGACAGAAAGAGCTCACAGTGTCTTAAGGTCTGGCAATTGGTCTTTTGGGTTCCGATTCCAACCATCTTCTCTATTAAAATTTGATAACAGCCAAAGTAAAAGAAATATAGGGACCCACGTAAAATAACATATAGCTGAATATATATTATTAATGCAATATTTCTACAAGAAACTATCTTGTAGAAATATCTATTGACTAAAAAATGTGAGCAATACATATCAGGATTCATGTATCCAATCTTGACATTGGTTAAATTCTACTCTTTCTAAGTCACATACAAATAAATATAGGTAAAGTTTCATACTAAGTTTGCTTATATATCCAACGAACTAGAAAACCACTTACTCTCTAATTTCTAGAAAACGTTTTATAGTTTATTAAGGTCTAGCGATATGACCACAATCTCACATGATATTAAGTGACTTTGAGGCCCAAGATCGGGGACACGATAAGCCTAGTGGCGGGACTGGCACTTATGTACAACTGACGGAGCACACGTATTTGGTGGCATATTTTCAAGTTGAGGGTGGTAGCTAGCCAGGCGGATATTAGAAAAAATTATCCCACCATGCTATGGTTTCATCACGATGTTTTCCTTCACTTAGAGCTCAGTAGATTGTAGGTGGATTCGAACTCACGTTTCTTAACGCAGCGTCCGTACACACTAGTAACTGAGCTATTATCGCTCCAAATATCCCTATACTAGAGTTAATAAGGGCATGCCAGTTCTAGCAGTTTGTTATTGTGTCTTACCCCAGCTTGGTAGACAGGTTACTGCATAAGAACAGTAAATATATTTTGTAAAGTATTTATAAAGACGATACTTTAAAAAAAACTTTGTATGTTTAAACTAACTCCTAACTAAATAAGTTTATTTGAAGGTTTATTAAAAAATATATTAATGTATTCTTGCATTCAAACTGCAAATGAAAAAGTAGGTCGGTGTGTTTTACTATGATTATTTCAAAGAGCTACGCGATTTACTTTACTGTATGTGAAACATATTTCTCATTGGAAAGGTACATTAGAGTTTTTCATTTTAATTTAGCGTCTGTGAGTTTTACATTTATTCGGTCAAACATGAAAATCTACATCGCATTTCATATCGCTTTCCATTTTTTACTTACTACATATTTCAATTTCTCCAAAGTAGCTATAAAAAGTAGATCTTAAAAAAATAAAAATTTAATAACCATCGAACGTTCTAATAAAAAAAACATAAGTAATTTAAGTTATTAGTATTAATCTACCTTAATAAAGGATAACTTTAAAGAAACCATTCAAATACAGCAAGATGGTCGGAATTTTATATTGTTTATCTAAATAATATTGAGCGTCGAGTCAAAATTCTGTCGTTAGATATCAGTAACATGCAATTGTAATTGTTTAAGCGCTTTAATTTCTGAACGATTGCCCCATTTTCATTTGATGATAAGTAACAATGCGGCCCAAGATAGTGGACACGCTAAGCCTATTGGAGGTACTGACTCTCAAGTGTAACTACCGGAACACATCTACAACTTAACTTGGTGTTGGTATAATCAGGCGGCCATTAGAAAAAGCCCTACCACTATGCTATGGTTGTATTATAATATTATCTATCACCGATAGTTCAAGATCATTGCAGCGATAGGAACTCACGATCACCGCGGCATCCATACACACTTAGGCATACTAACTTAGGCATCATCGCTCGAATTGACCGAGTGTCTTACTATAAATAATAGTCCTCCGGGGTTTATTTAATATGCAGTGCTTGCCATCATTAAACATAGTACTGACGTTATTGCGTACTTCTATAAATAAACATTATTAGCGGTAATTGGTTACTGTAAATATGATACTATTTAGCTTTATTTATATATTGACTGCAAATCTCCTGTACTAATTTTTCAAATTATTCTATCCATGCACCGCATGACAACGGTTTTCTCTAAAATTGACTTTGACTAACATCAACATTCTAACAAAGGATCGATTCCTGTTCCCCTATAAATCAGGTTTTGAACATCTGCATCAGAATGCGCCTCACGTTACGTGGTAGCGCGTGACTTTTGTTCAGGTACAGTATACCCTGCGGTGAGGCACTTGTATGCGAAATTGACTGCAATTTTCTAGAATACACTAAAATGTTTTAGACGATTTCCTGTTTTGTTGGAAAGTACATACGCAAATACGTGAGGGGATTTCCTTTGCTCTTATTTTGAAAAATCCGAATACACTCGTGTAATAATATTTTCAACCTAACTTACAGTATGATTTGATATTGAATTGATACTTCTGGAACATTATATTTAATTTTCAATTATTTTGAGTGTTTCTTTTACGTGGGGAAATGCATTTAAGCATCCCCTTCCAGGTGGGCTGGGAGGGTTAAGTGGCACTGAACCGGCGAATAGATCGTCGGTAATATCCACTAAAATCTCATGGTGTTATTCTATTGTCTCTTGGGCCGAGGAGCAGGATCCGTGTTCATATTGCATTTGTTCATCAGCGATTATTTTGAGTATATTAACTAAACTAATTAATAAGTACAGCTGTGCCCTTGGTTTCTAAGTATACTCTATAACTATATATAGTCAATATATTATCGTTCATACATTTTTAATATGGTATCGCATATTTTACAAATTTCTAGTTCAGCCAAATTATGGCTACTTTAGTATAAATATAACTCGGCTATGTTAATTATACAAATTATTAAAAAATATAAGTAACGTGGTTGGGAATTGCATTAGTATATGATCTGACTGGTACGGAATCCAGTTCAATAAATCAACTACTTACTATCTAAAACGGAATTTTTGAGTAAGTATGAAAACGAAAACGGGTTTTGAGTCTTAGATAATTAAGAGAAATCATATATAAAAAACACGATAGTTTGAAGCGGCTTAAACAGAAAATAATCTATATATATGAAAATGAATCTCTATTTTCTTTGATCATCGCATCACGCGTGAAAGGATGGAACAATTACGCTAATTTTTTATTTGTCTTGTTCATTATTGTCAGGAGAAGGTACTTATGAAAGAAAAAAATAAGGAAGCTAAGCGGAACGAACTAATAACGAATTAATAAACACTATGTTTTTGTTTAATATATTTTTTTAATAAATTATATATACCAATTCGATTTCAATATTAATAGTTAAGACAGCATAACGTCTGTCAGGTCAACTAGTTTATAAATAATAATTGAAAATCCGATACATGTTAAGCTAACCGCCTGTCATAGTTTTCCACGATCTTCCTTTTACGCTATCGCAAGATGTCAGGCAGCATAGCAGTCTGGACACAATGTATCGCCGACACTATTGATGTCAAATATTGCACGTTGCAATCAATAGGCATGGAAAAATTTCATAGAAAAAATACTAAGTAAAAGTTGCGACGATGAAAAACGGTTATTGATTATTTTTATTTTATAAGATTGAAAATAATTTAACTTCAGTCCTTGATTTATTACAAGAGTTAGTTTCTAAAACGATTTCAAAATCTCGTGTTCGAAAACCGTTCGTTAAAATTAGTTTGAGAACAACATCTGTTTACCCTGAAACAGAGATATAGCGAAGTTAATAATAATGTCTGTAACCGATATTGACATATGTTATTAGTCCTTCCACGATTTTCGTTTAAATTATATACTCTTTAAATTGTTTTAGAAGATTATGCTTCGGTTGTTTTTCTTGGTGTTGTGTTGCAATATACTTTGTTATTAATAGTACTTCTTTATTGGCATGCTTGATTTAAAATAATAATCAGATATTATATTAATTACTAATGCTGTCGAAGACAGTGATTCACATAACATCTGGTAGGTAAACTCCAGAAAGGAAAATACAGCATGTAGATTTGATTAATTCTACACCGCAAAATCTTTGTGTTTTTGGAAACATAATTTTCCATGTTATGGTTTGTAACATTATTTGACCCTGTATTGTGTAAAGTTAGTTGCGTTTAAGGTAATACAGTTTAGTAATTGTTATCGTAGGATTAGAGCACATAACGATTAAACCATATACGTAAAAGTTTCACGTTTATACGGCACTTTGCATTTATTTTGCGATAGGTCACTTCAAGTGTAGTTATGTGCTTCCCAAGATTATAGCATAATAAAGAACTTTTGTTATCGTTTTGTAAGGAAATTGCGAGCAGTCATCGACATGTTAAAAAAATATCGCCGGCGTAGGTGGTGAACTAAATATCTGCATTTGTGGTCAGACTTACTTTTCACTGTTTTTGTAACTCCCAGAACAATTCGCAATATTATAGTTTAACAACCATTTACCTTCGTTGCCTTGCCCGATAATGTTTTGCTAGGATCACTAAATTAGTAAGTTAAGACCTGTTGATTAGTTAGGATCGCGAATCCTTGTTTACTTTCCGGCAGCAGCCCAACCCAAGGTTCGGCCATCCTGGCACCCTTGCGTTCGCTGCCTCGGAATTGAGTGCCCTCAGCACTCACCCCATAAAGTTCGATGAAGCTGTCAAAGCCCTTAAGGCTAACAACGGACGTCAAGATGAAAAAAAAACCTATCTTGTCTTATTTTGGACATAGAACTTATTTGAATTCCAAAATGGAAAAAAATAAGTACGATCAGGACTAAATAATAAAAAATAGTAAAAATATAAGATAATTAAATAAATTAAATAATAATAATAGTAAATTAATACTAGTAAATAATAGTAAGAAAATAGTAAAAATTAACCAACTGACAAAATAAACTAACAACTATGTTTTTTGATGAGAGTTGAAAAACTTAAATAAAACACGTTGTTTAATTTCATGTTCAAGGGAAACTAAATAATTTGCGTTTTTTTTATGTAGACATTAAAAATTATAAATATATTCAGGACATAAAATTGGATAACTCCATTCATTTGACTTAATTTTTTTTAGTTAACACAACAAGCTAGCTAAGTGTTTAACAAGTTTTACAATTTTTTCGTGGCAAAATTAGTTTGTTAAACAATAAAATGAAACTGAAAGCATAAATATTTGTCGACAAAAAAACTGCCACCTTCCAAATACAACTATGTCAAAAAATCTAAGAATAATACAGTAAATCATAATTTTCTTGAATTTGGATAATTTAAATTAATTAATCCTGCATCTACTCCGCCGATATTTATTCCACTATTCAGAAATCGATATATGTTTGCAAGCCTAGTCAGTGTTAAATGGCACTGTTTTAGAATTATGCCAATATTGTCACGGAGTTTGCCGCCGCAGTTTGTTTAGTGTTTGTGGCTACAAGCAATCATATTATGATCTATAACTATTTACTTTATGACAAGCTTTAACCATGTTAAATTATACACTGGCTCCTAACACGGTGTCAGTCGTGCTTCTATTTCACTTACTATTAGAACTACCAAGTCATTTATTTATTATATAGTTAATAGGTTTAGCGTTACGGCCACAATCTCATTTGGTGTTACGTGACGATGTGGCCCAAGATAGTGAACACACTAAGCCTACTGGAGGGACAGGCACTCAAGTGCAACCGTCGGAATACACCTACAGGTATTTGGCCTATAGGTTTTTAAACTTCATTTGTGGTAGCTAGCCAGGCGGGCATGAGAAATAATTCTATCACCATGCTATGGTTTCATCACGATGTATTCCTTTACCGAAAGCTCAAGCTAATTCCAGGGGTATTCAAATCCACATCCATTGGGGCGGCGCCCGTACACACTACCAGCTGAACTATCATGGTTCAAAACGTATAGTTACAAAAAACTTATGTAATTAATAAATTAAATTTAGAAGTAATAGCATTAAAACATTTTTCATACAGGTTGTAAAAGATCCATTCCTAGTAACTAGCTTTATGTAGAATAAATCATTAAAAAAATCAAAAGATATATTCAACTCCATCCAGTTTATTATAATATATTTTATTTTGGCATCTTAATTTTTTTAGCATAAAAATCATGAACACAGGTAAACGCAAACATACAAAATGTACTACAAAACGAGGAAGTCACAATAATCTCCTAAAATGTTATTGTATTGAACACTTAAAGCGCTAATAGTTTATTGTCTAAAGTTAACCCACAAGCTACTCGTGTAGAAACTTTGACAGAATGCTTTAAATAGAAGATCTTAATTTCATCACTACAACGAGGAAACCTGCGTGCCAACATGTTCTCCATAACTGTGAGCGACGTCCGTTCTCTTTCTATATCATTATCATCTTTTAATTGATGTCCATACCAATAAAAACGTTAATAAACTCTGTAGGTAGCCTGGTGACCTTCAATTTACTCCTCGTGGGATATTAGATCACAAGCTTTAGAGAAATCTAAAAAACAAGCATAAATAGGAGTTTTTCTACTGATATAGTATGTAATGACCTGTTTGAAAGTCAGTATTGCATTCTCGGTTGAAAGCCGGGGTCAAAACTCAATTGAGCACCATTTAGCTCAAAATATATTTATTTTATTGCTTATCTACAAGACTTTCAAATAATTTAGCAGTTACAGTTGCTAATAAAATCGGTTTATAGTTATTCTTCTCAGATAAATCAATAGCTACTCTGTGAATATACTATTCTGTGTGGGTCTCAGTTTGCACATTATAAGGTAATGGTGACTTCAACCATGCAAAAGTCCAACAGGTTAGCTAAATTTATTAAACTACTATTTTATAGTATATCAAATCAGTGTTGATTTGGTTCAACACATATTATTTTCGAATATCCATCCATGGTGGATTTGCATGGTGGTAGGGCTATTTCTATTGCCCGCCTGGGTAGCTACCAGTCTGAAGTTGTAAACCTGCCGCCAAATACCAATAGGTGTGTTCCGGCAGCTGCACTTGAGAGCCAGTTCCTCCACAGGTTTAGCGTGTCTACCAACTTGGACCATATCGTCACTTAAGATCAGGTGAGATTATAGCCATAACGCTTAACCTTAAGTATATAAAAATAAAACTTTCCTTCTGGAGCCAGTGTAATATTACAATTCAGTTATTGGTTCTGTCTACCATTTTAAAAGCAATAATATATAATTTGATGGGTGTTTTAATTTTAGTATGCATAGCCAGTTGTTTACCCTTCTAACCATAATACTTGTTAGAACATAGCTTATGTCCTATATATACAAATGTTGATCCATGCAGTTTTAGGAGAATGGCCAAGGATTCGGAGTTACGACTTTGTGTTTTCTCCATTTATATCGTACGGCCTGTAGTTTATCATACTGTGCGGAGAGGTATGCATTGAAGTGAGCTACATACTTTCTCCTTGGTCGAATTGTCATCTTGGAACTTTCGTATCGCTTTCTGGGGCTATACGAGTAGCTGACCTTTTATGGTGTTTGCTAACTACTACCCATTCGATTTATTTTGTTGAAGGCTATAGTCGACCTTCTGCTTTCTATTAATGCCATTAGAACCATTATTGTTAAGAAACTGGTTCCAGAACTCCTTTTATCCTGCTTTTTACTCTTATCCTAATCCGGTATGGTGCTGGTTACTGATTCTGGGGTCTCAGTTTAAAAATATATAGAGCTTGTTAAGAGGCAGGATTTGGGAGGGAAAGTGCCATCTTAGTACATAAAAAGCCCCCTCTAATAAAGTTTCATGTAGGACTAGTTATATTTCCTTTATATATAATTGCAATTTATTTATACTAATTGAAGGAAGTAAAAGGACAGAAAGGAAAATAAAAAATATATTTTAAATATTTTTGGTCTGTATATTCATAACAGAGTACATAGCAATAATGGTATTAAAACTATCGAATTATAATCTTTTCCGCTTACGGATTTTAATAAGTCCCATAATTTGTACAGTAGTAATGAAAGAATATGACCTGTTATTTTTATTCTATTTTATAACAATCATACTTCATAACAAATCGTACTAATATTATAAATGCGAAAGTGAGTTTGTTTCTTTGTTACGCTTTCATGCCTAAACAGCTGAATCGATTATGATGAATTTTATTACAGACATAGATGGGAACCTGGAGACTGTGATATCAAAATTAATAGTAACGCGAGCGAAGCCGCATGTAAAATCTAGTGGTATATATAACAGAGCTACCTTAAATATAACTTATTGTAAAAATAAATTACAGACACCAGTATTTGATAGAAATCCTCTTCTCATCGGAACCTTAAATTTCGAAATTAAGAGGATAATATCCCCTTATTGCCGAGTCGATACTTTCCCTCGGACCGCACTCCGAGAAGATTTTTCATGCACTCACACTTTTGTAGACGCTAAGGGCACTCGAGAGCGCCAGGGCTCTTCGCTATGAGCACCACGCTCATTGTTCTATCGCATAATAGAGACCGCCATTTTGTGTCGCCGACATTTTGATGTAATGTATTTTTCGCGCCTAATATTTTCTCTATTACATGTATTATGTAGTGAAACTGTGTTCATATCACCTCATATTTTATTTAGTGAGTAATAAAAATAAAATCTAAACAAGAACAACCATGTTGTTTTAATATAAAATATATTCTTTAAATAGTAATAGTTATCTAACATTACGCTAGAATGTTTAAGACCAGACCAATTAACATAGAAAGTGTTAGTGGAAAAAAAACTCAAAATGAGAACGAAATAAAAGTGCAGTCGGCCCATATTCTGTAACGCTGGATCTCAATGACTATTATGAAGAAATAAATCCTAATGACGGAGTGTTTGGCGGGGTCTTGAAGTGTCATGTTACGATTTATATTTTAATTTATATATATACTTAGTTATATAACCCTGTATTGTGTAATTTAGGCGACATTTTACATGATGCAGTGTAGATGTAAAACATAAGTAAACAGAATTATGAAAAATCATTCGGGACAAATATAACATTTAGTTTCCACAAAAACTCCCAAGAGAACGATTATAAGCGATGATAGCTCAGTGGTAGTGTGTACGACTTTGCGTTAAGGGACGTGAGTTCGAATCAAACCATCTACAATGAGCTTTAGCTTTCGGTGAAGGAAAACATCGTGAGAAAACCATAGCATGGTGTTAGGGCTTTTTCTGATGCTCAACTGGCTAGCTACCACCCTCAAGTTGAAAATCTGCTGCCAAATACCAATTGGTATATTCCAGCCGTTGCACTTGTGAGCTAGTTCCTTCACAGGTTTAGTGTGTCTACCATCATGGGCCGTATCGTCACTTAAGATCAGGTGAGATTGTGGCCATAACGCTAAACCTTAACATTAAAAAAAAACAACTACAAAGTCGCCATCTTGTTAAAGACAGTTTCATCTGCCGAAATTGCCCAAATCTTATCACTTGTAAATGGCAGTAATACTCTATAACGGGGACTGAGTGGCCAAGAATAAAAAAGAAGAAGAAGATGTTTGTGTCGTACTATTTTCTGTCAATAATTTCAAATTTTCAAAATAAAACGCGAATAATGTCATGATAGAAAAAGTGAATAACAGAATAACAGGCTTAGAATTTTAACCTGTGATGATTTGATTGTTATAGTACATATGCAAAACCTATGGAATAAATAAATATATGATTAAACAATAAATGTCTTAAAAAGGGACATTAGTATACTTTTTACATAATATGATATGTTTGTTAGGTACTATAGGACAGTGCAAACGAACTAAACCTTTGTTTTTAATAATACTTTTGGCAGACTTTCAACACGTGTAGATTAACCTCCTTGATCGTCTTTGTTTCAGACGTTTCTTTATAATATCGTTTGGATATATTCCAATGCAAGGAAGAATATTTTGCCCACATATATTATTTTAAATTACGTTATGCATCAGTAGCATCAGCTATATTAGTTGTTAGTATATAGAAGATAGTGTCTAACTATCAAAGCATTAAGACCTTACTAACACAAGTACTGCTACGATTGTCTACTTTGCTTATTTCTATACTTTAATACCTTTAATTATTATACTATGAATAAAAGCAGTGTAAAACGATTCTTAGTCTTCTGACATGGAGAGAAAATCCCGTAAATGGAAATTCCTTACGTTAATAACTTTTTTACTTTACTGTAAAAAGACGGACATTTGAAATTACTTAAGATGTTTAAACTTTGTAGTCGTTGGTCAATATAATAAAAAAAGAGGTTGCTATTTAAAAAAATATGTGATGGCTGTCAAAAATATAATTATTAAAAAAATTCAAAGAAATGTATTGTACGGCGATAAAAAGGATTTTATATCCTTAATAATTAAACATTTACCTTACCTACCGTACCGTACTTACCGTACATACATAAAATTTTCAAAATCATTCAAAGAAAAATTTCACAATTTTCAAATGTTAACTGTTTACTTCAATTTTTAAAATTTGATGTACCTACGGAAAAAAATCTTGACTAAAGAACATTAATTCCTAAGAATGTATAAAAAAGAACAATAATCTAACTTTGATGTAAAAACAGAAATTAGGAATACTTTAAATTAGTTTTAAAATAATTAAGGAAGAAATATCGCAATTTAAGAATGTTGTACATTTGAAAATACTTTATGAATAACTCATAATAATCACTGCATATCCCTGTATTTAAAAAATAAATTACAAAAGTAGTAGGTGTTTAAATTGTGTAAATGGTTTTCTGTCTGTAATTTTCAACTTGAAGGTGATAGCTAAGCGGGCATCAGAAGAGACCTACCACTTTACGATAGTTTCCTCACAATGTTTTCCTTCACCGGAAGCTCAAGTTCATTGTATGTGTTTGGAATCGAACTCACATCCCTTGACGCGGCGTTCCTACACACTAACACTGAGCTATCATGGAGTTGTTTCATTGTTTTTTTTTCTTTACCATATAAAATATTTATTTAATATTTAAAAAATATATATATTTTTAAAATATTATATAGATTGTAATTAAATAAAACGATTGCCTTTAGATGTTTTTATGATATGTGTGGAAACTATCAGAATTTGATAATTTAGTGTGTATATATTAAAAGAATATAGAACCGTTTGTTTTCCAAATAAATAAAGATAATAAGACGTATAATTACTGTACCTGCGTATATATTGAGAGATGAAGTGAGACTATATAATAGGTTATGAAACCATTGGGACCTCGTATGACAGGTCCTAACCCTTTTTATAAAATAGCGACATCCCCAGACACGTCGAGTTGTCGAGTTAACCCTTTGTCGTGGGCACTTGCCGGGTCGTAGCGCCTCGGGGACTCGACTGACCGACGACCGTGGTTATTGGCCTGATGTAAAGGCGAAGAATGTTTTAATAATTTATACCTACTATTCTGGAAAAGCAATATAATATTTTTTTAAATGAAAACTTCTTTAGGCGCGTTAAACACTTTTTGGGTGAACAAAAATTATGGAACTTACGCCATTTCCATTTATGTAGAGTATAGAGAGTGTTTGCAGATTATTTATTAAGAGGTTGGACAAATATGAACGCTTGGTCGTTCGTAGGTTCTAAACCTTAACGTATGGATAACGAGTATTACTTCTTCTTTTTTTGTTAAATATAGGTGTCCCTTCTATTGGCAGTTCTTATGGCTGCTTTAATTATTTTATGATAGTGGACAGCAAACCGGCAGACAGCCTATTTGGTGGCAAATGGCTACCGTCACCTATGACCTACACGAATATCAGAGATGTTACAGCCATGTTGATGAACTTAAAGGAAAGGGCTGTTTCTCGTTCAGTATGCCGTAACACAAAGGCTCATACTGAACGTTTATTTTGCGGCAGTCGAAACCCGAGTATGGTCGCTCACCACTCGGGGAATAACCCTACCAACAAGTTGTGATGGATCCAGAATTTTATGGTTTACCCTAATGACTAAAACCAAATTTAAGACCAACAATCACCAGAGCCTCATCGGTTACACAGAAGGGTGTACCGCATGCAGGTGAGGTCGGTTTGGATAGCTCAGATGGTATTCCATACCCCTTACACCCCAAGTTTAGTAGTTACTTGTTACACTCGCAAACGTTTTACAAGAATAGAAAATAAAAAATTAACATGTATATTATATGAGGACCCTAATACTGCTTATAAAGTTTTATTTTCAAATCGATTCAATTCCACAGACAGGTTTTTAGTTAATACTTAGAACAACTTATTTCATAATTTTATTTTTGAAATAAGCGTTTCGTATGTATATATATAGTTGGTAGACATAAATAATATTAAGTAAATAATCCTGAACAGAAATTACTTCAGAGAGTAACTGAGAATCAGTATATATGTATTTATTCGTTACTCCGTATGAAATAACAGACATGTTTATTAGCATCAGTATTGGTCGCTAAAGTGTGTGTAAAGAAAGTAAATATATAATTCCAAAATAATATGTTGCAAATGGAAAATCAACCAAATGTAAATACTCGGTAAAATTGCCCTAACTAAATTAACAATGTTACTATGCGGTCTGAAACGTCATATTTCTAGAAACGTTAAATGTCTATCGTGATCTTTTTTTTTTTTTTTGATAACCCTTTTGGTTATATTTCTACACAAGAAGAAGTCTGTAATTGATGTTTTTTTTTTCCAAGATATTAAAAAAGTATGGAATGTCGGTACAATAGCGACAAACCGACAATAGATAAATTAGATAAATTGCTGATACCCAGGTGGTAGATTTTTTTAAATTAAGTTGTGTTTGCTATGTGACGTCGCGTATACATTTCATGATCTACATACACTTTTTTGATCAAACAGTTCTTTCTATGTTAGTAAAACAGATAGAATGGACCTAAAATTAAAGAAACAGTATTTAATCTTTACCGTAATCCAATTTTTTTTTTTATAATGTTTTAAGTGTTTTGAAATTCTGGTCCGCAACCTTATTGTGTAACGCTCATTCGAGTAAAGTCAGCTCGAGGCTTCTAACTTGTGAGAGAGAGAGAGATCTTGATGTTTCACTTCTTCCGTGGGTCAAGCACATACCGTTTTTATTGTAACATGAGGAAATGCATTTATGCATACTCTTTCAACCCGAGAAAATTGAGAAGGTTATATAGTACTCGCCTGTCTAGCCTGTTTACTTTTATAACTTAAATTTAATATTAATCATATCTACCAAATTATGTGAAATTGCGGAAAATACCTAAAAATCACACTAACCGATCTCAAATCGAACATTTCCGTCTCATTTCACCGAAGCCTCGTTTTTCTGAATCACTGAAAAGTATATTTGAATAGAAAAATCTTTTTTTTTTTGTTAAGAACTCCCATTATCATAATGTTTGAGAAATTACTCCGTTTTACAAGCCATTCAGGGCGTTATAATGAATTGAAAGGGGAAACGCTTTTAAGGAAGCGGTGATAGATTACGTGCCAGTTTGATTAAGTGACCTCGCGGCGTTGGACATTTAGATAAAATTATAATGACACCTAACATGCTTTTTAACCTAACATAGTATGTATGTTTTGTATGTATGTTTTGTATATACATTTTCTTCGGTAGCGCTGAAACTATTCATCTGATTTTGATAAATAATGCACCGATCGATTCGTTATTATTATCCGGGTAATAGATGAAAGGCAAAAACGAAGGCCGGCTTACGGAGCCAGCGCTTGTCACGAAAAATAATAATATTTGTTCACTTACCATAGCACATACATTTAAAACTAAAAGTCTAGGTTATATTAATATCTAGATCGACAGTGGTTGGTTTACATATGATAGTTACGCCTATATATTAATTTCACGCTTGGTTGGTGCATCCCTCACCCCCGCCCTTTTCAGTACATATCTAACGTTAGATAACTCTGTGTCCGTACTCAAAATTGTAACCGTGGCTTCGCATTAAGTCACGCATTTCGCTATCATTAAAGAAATATTGTTTTGTATGCTCTGGTGTGAAATAAGGACGAGATACAAGATAGGGAGCATCTCAGCGAAGACAAAGGTTTTATGCACTCCGTTATTTTAAAAGCTGCTTCTATATTCTTCAATATCTTATGCCGTATTGTTCGTTCCTTTTGTACTAACCTTAGCTTCAACTGCGTGAACATATGATGAATACTGCCATCTAAACCTATGTAATCCTGTCTCTCTGCAACTACAGATTATTGCACTATTAATGAAGACATTACACAACCGTACCAGATATACTAATTTGAAGTATTTTATACAAAACCGGAATAACGATTAACAGCAATCTAAACGTTCTTCGAATATAAATAGAGGGATAATATTTTTAATTAAACTCAGGTTAGAGTTTTCTTACTCTACAAGTAATCATTTACATTAAAAGTCTAAATAGGACATTTTATGAAGATTAAGCATGACACTTAGTACTTTTTAGAACTCTGCCATATATCATCGTCATAACCAATAACTAAATGCCGTGAGCAAATGTTAAAGTCGCCACAATAACTGTATTTTAGTTTGTCACGTATTGGCATCAGCAAATGTACATTCAGCCGCAGGAAGCCTTTCCAGTTTGTTATAAAAGCTAGGACTCTCGATGAGCCTCTAATCTCTTTAAATGTTGAATTTGGATTGATGTTTATGATATTCGAAAAAATGTTAGCTTGGTTGGTAATCATACGGACGCCGTATCAGTGGACGTGAATTCGAATCCACCTACAACAAAATCGAGCGTTTGGTAAGGAAAACATCGTGAGGAAATTATACCATGGTGGTAAGGCTTTTTTTAATTCCCAACTTGCTAGCTACTAATTTAAGTTGAAAATTTGATGTCAAATACCTATAGATGTGTTCCAGCAGTGGGACTTGAGAACCAGTCCTTCCACTAGGTTTGACACGTCCACCATCTTGGCCACATCTTCACCTACCATCAGTTGAAATTGTGGGCATAAGGATAAAACCTATAAACTATATAAAAAAATCTATTGTCACCATTGATTTGGATTGTACTATATGCACCAATACTAATAGAGCCCTCGCTCTGGTAATGGTTTACAATGAAATAAATAGCATGTAAGTATATGTACTAATGTAAACAAAAAACAATTTAAAAATAAAGAACTATTCTGCACCACTGGCGACATGGCACAAGCCACGCAGACCTAGTTTGATAAGTATGCAAATTGAATTTATTTAAATAGGTGAAACCGTGGAATTACGACGGAAAAGATGCAGAAAATAATTATTTTCTACAGGCACAGAGGATTCACGAGTACGCCTACTTATCTTTTTAAAGGTCTTTATCTTTGCCTTTAAAGAATCATGGTATTTTATATCTTTTAAAGTAAAGGCGGATTTATTATTATGGGATATTAATAGAAACAGGATGAACAAAGAAATTAATTATATTTGTGGTCTTTATAAATTATATATAACAATTTTAAAAACTTAAAAACAATCAAACGAATAGTTTCCTGATATTTTTTCGTGTAAAGTACGCGTAAATCAATACGTAATTATATAGAAAACCTGACAAGAACTGTTGCTATTAAAAATTATCATCTAACAATCATGTTCAACTAAAAATATGTAGGTACATTATTAATTTTGTTTATTGTAAAATTCATTATAAATTTCACATAACACTTCACATTATAAATTTGTTATGATGAATATTTATTTGCAATTTAATTACCTGTTATTCGGAGAGAAACTTATTTATAATTCGTTGGTGCATAACATGCGTAAATAAACCACTGTATTTTTTAATTCATTAAATTAAACAATTTAATTTTCGAGGACTCCTGTCGTGCTTCGCTTGTTTGCTCACTCGCCAATACTAACAGTAAGTAACTCGGAGACTGTTAATTTTATATTCTTATGAATAAACAGTTTAGATTCATAGTGTGGTACTTTTATATTTTCTACCTATCTACTTAATATCATTGTACCTATCTATATCAACTAGCTAGATAGCTAGGTCACCTAAAAAAAGTAATCATGTATGTGACGTATAATACACCTTTTATGTATTTTCAATACCTACTAAAAAGACACCAAAGCTATTTTCAATCACCCACACTGCTGTGTAGCATAGAATAGGGACAAATTTTTCTAGTAACCTATGACCTTATTATACATGGTGTATCTTGTACGATTGGCATAACTTACTACTAACCAGCAATCATTAATATATATTTCTTGCAATGATTATTCGAGAAACTCACGAAGGCCATAATGTAGATTGAACGACTCAGAGATCTTTTTGTATAAAATGAAGACAGTATAACAAATATATTATATAACTAAGTGTGCGATTTACGACATGGGACCTCGCGAAACACTAAAGAACAAGTTTCACCAATTTAGTTCTTTTACTTCGCCGTCCTAAAATTTTATATGACTTTATAAAAATCCTTGATAGACTAGATCTTGAAAATTACTAGCATAATTTTTATTCTAATAATTAAATCCTACGATGAGATTGCGAAGCACAGTAATAGTTTGTAGGGAGGTATGTGAAAGATCATGTTAAGTAAGGCTTACTTAAAAAACATTATTTTTTTAAAGTTTCTTACCGGCTTTAAGACTCGAATATTTTCCAATCTGATAGTAGTATTTTTAATACTTTATTAGGTTTAGCGTTATGGCTACGGTCTTAACTGATGTTAAGTGACGATATAGGAAACGTTGTACCACGTTAAGCCTAGTGGAGAGACTGGCTCTCAAATGTAACTTGCTGAAACACACCTATAGGTAGTTGGCCGCAAATTTTCAACTTTAAGGTGGTAGCTAGTCAGTTGGGCATTAGAAAGGGCCTACTATCATGCTATAGTTTCCTCATGACGTTTTGGCTAACCAAAAACTGAGACTCATTGTGTGTGGATATGGACTCATGTCTATTGACACCATACCATACCATACAATTTGCGTTATTATAATTTCAAAGAATACCAATCTTTCTGCAAGGGTCTTAAAGTTTAATATCAACTGGATCATAAATTTTGTTCTTAGGACTAAAATATCCCGAATACATTGTAACCAATTTGCGATTCTATACAAAATAATACAATTAATTTTGAAATATAAACCACACTCATTTGTTTACACTTGGAAAGATGTTCCACTTTCAGTAAATTACTTTCAATCTGCCCATCGATAATTAGAAGGCTGCGTAAATCAATCCACGGTAGAAAGGCTGTATCTATAGCTTGTGATTTACTGGTAAGTATTTCACCCAGCTTGTACGACCTGCATGTTTTTATTTTATTATTATTATTTTATTATTGTAATTTAGTGAGTGATCAATGCTGGTAAAAAGTATCTGAAACTAAGTTCTTAATTAAAGGCAAGTAATGAGTTGTTACTCCCAAAGACTAAGTTGGGAAAGCTTCACTGCTATGTGATCTCAACCGCAAATTTTGGGTTAGGAAACAACTATTATAACCACGTCAAAAGTAAAGTAATAATTGATAGCATCAGTTTGTACAGAGTATTATATGTATTATAATTGTCTTTTTAAATGAAACTAGCTCTAGCTGTGACTTTGTTCGTGTGGCACAAAAATTATTTAATCTTGCGCCATCATTAAAATTACACACAAACTTTTGACACGGTTAATCGTTTTTAATGAAATGAAGATCAACTGTTACTCGAGGATACGATTTATGATTTCCTTGTTGATGTTTATCATAAATGCTGATAATACATTTCTAAACATTATGTAAACAAATTGTATTACTTAATTCTTAGTTCTTTGCAATATTTTTTTCTCATATATCTAAAAAGTATAGGCACGTTAAATTTAAATTATTAAACATTAGTTAGTTATAGATATGTAAGGTGTATAATTGAAAAGAAATTACATTTACCAGTGATTACTTAGACATTCCATCAACTCCAACGTTGGGGTAATATCAAACATGTTGTTGTGAATATCAGCCCTTGCGTAGCCATTATCTACTTCATTTAGGTCCGAAGTAGAAAGGATTGCCGGTTCATTAATTATAAGGGCTTTAGACTATTTATCGAAGACGAATCATTTGTTATAGTATTTCCACTTAATGTTATTTGAAAAGGCTTTCCAGTTGATAGAATCAATGTTTTGAACGACAGGCTTGCTTTAATAATCGGTGGATTACATTAATAATGACGACTAAATTTTCAAAAGCGACAATTTAGATAGTTACATAATAGCTATATAAAATATTTATGGACAAACTGATTAAAGTTTAGTATTTCTTTTTGTCACATTTATTAGAAATTAAGACTAAGAGATTAATAATGATAAATTCCGAGGTTCTTTTTGCTGTTATCGTAGCAAAATAGAGTTGTCACATTATATTTTCCTCTACCATTCTCTTCTATCAACTGTCATTCCTTTATATTTTACTCTATAGTTTACTCCTAGTGTTTTGACATTTCTCTATTCCTAGATCTGTCCATTTTCATACTTAACACTTTTCTAGCTGTATGATCTATACTATAATAATAAGCCCATATCTGAGTTACTGATCTGACTTTCATATTCTATTTACGCTATATTATCCATCATAAAATTAGTATTTCTGGTACATCTTCATTCTTCCTTCGTTGCACGTCTCAAATATATGTACTGCGATAAGCTCTTTTAATGGGCTATATTTACTTTCACAGTATTTTTTATATTTTTTTTAAATTTTGTAATCTAATTTTAAAGTTTTTTTTTTTAATTAGACGTTAGTTTTATTGAAGTATTAATCTGATTAGACTGTGTACCTGACTGAGATAATTGTAGTCCATTATCATTTATATGAAACGAATTACCTCATTGAAATCAATAGTATAACTGAAAAATCAATATTTTTAAGTGATTAATGTACTACTGGATAAATACATAAAGTTTGTTTTTGATAATAATATATAGTAATTTTATTCCTACAGGCAGGTGTTATCTGTAAATTAATTCAAAGTATAATATTAACTGAAACTATGAAGAAATTAGATAGAAAATATACCTTCGAATGAAAACCGAATGATGCCAGTCTGAACTTGAAGGTTCTTAACAAGTAAGAGTGGAAAGTGTTAGTCGAATTTGCATAGTCTAGGCTAGGCTTAATTGGATCACGTGTAGGATAGTAATACACTGAGGAGTCGACACAGCTTACAGTTCGTTCTAGGCGCATTCTAAATAAGGTAAGGTTGGCAAAATTTATAAAATGATGACTAGCGTATATACATAATAAAATGGTTAATTATTTGCTAAGCAATGAATATCGTAATTGTGACAATATACTACAGTATTATGCAAATATATATGCATTATAAACATACTATTTGGGGTCAGTAATCTAAAAAGTGTTTTACCTCCTTAATAAGACAGTACTATTCGATTTGTATAGTTTCCAGCTAATAATTAACTAACAGTAAAAATAGGTTCTCTTTCATATAATCAATAATTGAGGCAATTAACCTAGCTCCGAATAGCTGAATGTCAAACCCAAGCGCATTTTCTTTAGGTGTCTAAAGTTGTGAAGAATATATGAGATATTTAATTTGAAATACGTTGGTCATGGTAACAAACACCGCAATAGAAATGTTACTTGTGATCCTATAAATATCATTGTGTATTCACAATTCCTAGTATTTTTGAGATTTCTTTCCTTTCCATTAGCGGAAGCAGACTTACTCCGTCTTGTGGTAGTATCCAGGGATCACTGTTGTGTATAAATATAGTATTGTATGCCTACAGTGAATGAGACACCATACTGACAGATATAATCCTTACTCCTTACAAAATTTAAAAAAGAGAAAGCGAATTTGATTGTTACGCTTTCACGCCTAAACCGCTGAATCGATTATAATAAATTTTGGTAGAGAGATAAATAGGACCCTGGAGTGATTGGCTACTTATTCAGAAGATTTATTATTGTCAGAAGTGGGGTATAGAAAGGGATAAACTTTGTATGACAATTTTTAATGCGTCATCCGAAATGTTTGACAAAATTAATATTAACCAGCTACTTATATTATACATATATTAATTGACCTGAAAAATAATGTATCTATTTTCATAAATAAGAATGACAAAATACATTTTCTACGAAAAAAAACTACTAAGATTTATAAAAAAAATCTCGAATCGTAGCAACCCTACGTAACAACCGAGCGTCTCACACGGCGCATTAATTTGCATTATACTCTGTACGCGGTGCATAACCCTATAACCGCGGTAATGGACAAGCTTATACGCTTTAGAGTGCTATTTCGTGTGAAAACCGCGCTCGGGTGCCTTGTTGAATTTGATGAAACAATTAGTTAATGCGCACGGGACTCTAGTCTTTATTGTTGTTACACCAACATAATAGCATGTAAATTTATACTTAACGTCTTTGTTATAATTATTTTCATTATCCATGCTCTTACTTTATATATTTATCTCAATACATTCTTCTGAAACACTGGATAGAGTTATTGTTTTTAATTTAATTTTGTTTTATATACATATGGTTTAAGTTTTTTATTTACAATTATTAAAATGTAAACTTATTTTAGAAGTTACAGATTTTAAAATAATTATCACCTATTGAAATAAAACTAATTTGAACGGATTTTATCGCGGTTATTTATTAAATTTTGATCCCGACGTTTCGAAAGCTTTTCAGCCTTCGTGGTCACGGGGCGGACTGAGGTGTAGGTTGTCCAGAAAAGTTTATGTTACTGTGTCTACCTTCAATTTAATTTTTATTATTGATAGTGTTCCGATCTACGCAGAAAGAGCTCACAGTGTCTTGACGTCTGGCAATTGGTCTTTTGGGTTCCGATTTAATTAAATGTATTATTGGATCCCAGGCTTGTGCTAGCTTCCAACCATCTTCTCTATTGAAATTTGGATGTTTTTTAATTTCAATAGCCTCACGAATCATCCTAGGTAGGAATCGGTGTTCTTTTGCAAGGATTTGTGGCTTGTCAAATCGAAGATAATGTTTGGAGCCTTCTTCTGAATGTTCAGCAACTGCAGACTTCGTAGAGCGTCGGTGTTTAACATCAGCTATATGTTGCTCAATCAAATATAAAAAGAACGTTAGATCGACATAGAATAGATACAGTTAGGTACGTAAATTTGTATGACAGTGTTTTTCAGCATGCCTGAATTCGTGACTTATGCATGGATCAAAAAATAAATTAAGTATCTTCCAAGTACATAAAAAAACTCCAAAAAATGAATTTAATTATTGCTATCACAAAATTAAAATAATGATGCAAAAATATATAAAAAAGTAATCGACAGTTTTCTCAGTTGAAATGTAATTTTTATAGTAATAAAAAACATATATTATTTAATAATAATAATAATAAGCTCGTCATAGTGGCTCTTTTTGTTTTGTTGTGTTTCATGATCAATCGATACTGCTTATATATACTCAGGTATACGGCTATCACTAGGCAGTGTTATTGTGACTACAAGAATTACAAAAGCTGTCTCTGGTTACTGGCAACACGGGAGTTTGAAGTGTCGCCACAGTGCGTTTTAAAGGGTAGTGTTGAGTAATTAGCATCCGATGAGTTACGAAATACCTCCCACGCTTTGACCTGGCCTCGAGTAACGCTATTTGAATTTGCACGTTGCCATGAGTAAGTCCGTAAAAACTGTGATTTTAAACATCCCGTAAATAAAAAAAGGCAGTGTTATTATAAAACAAAAGAAAAATATTTTGTAGTTCTTGAAACAAAACCAATTCCTTTTCAAGACATCATTAACCTTTTAAAATATATACCGACGAATCCTAAATTACAATGATGAATACAAATAAAGAAATTCTATTACTTTGTCAAATTACGAAGAACGAAACCCTACATTCAATAACGAGGTAAAAATGGGGCAGCGTCGATCCCCAAACAATTTTTCGTCTTATTAAAAAAAAAAAAGGAAATTTATCAATTTCTTTTACCGGCCTGCTCTCGTGCTGAGAGATTATGTAAATTGAGAAAATTGGAATAATTCAATGAGATTGAATGTTTTGGAATATATTTTTATTCTCACGATTTAACATCGCGAAGTGATGTTTCGCTGCAGAAGGTGAATCGTCTAAAATCAGGTTTATATTCTCAAGGGATTATCCTTCGCAGTACAATCTTCCTACATCTAGCTTTTCATACATTCAGATTATTATTTTATTCTCACTTTTTCATCACGATATAATAAGTACGGTGCAATTTAAAAATATTTAAAAACGTCGTCAAATTATATGAAATAAAATAAAATTTTCTGTATAATTTATGCTCAAAAATGTACTTACACATGTACAAAATCTGTGCCTTGTAATTTTGAATCGAATTATAATATTAAAGAACGTAGTATATAATATCAACTAAACAATAGATTGCCTTCAATCATAATCTTAAGACTAAAATTAATACTACTGCTTCATTTTATACATTTCAGATCTATAATCTAATAATACAAACAAGAGCTTGTTAAAATGTCTCTACACGTTAGCTTTGATAAACTCTGTATTGCATGAAAGAATATCTCTGGATTACTTTAGTTTTGTTTGTATTTGTCTCCTTCAACAAGTTTCTCAGCTGGTAGTTGTTGCCAAACATCTCCGAAAGAGTCCTTGCTATTCCACTTTTCAATACTATACGTAAACAACCTAATTAAATGATATGTTCTACAGAATGGGTGTTAATAATGATAAATAAATAATGTTTATCTTTCTTTGACCTTAAACTGGACTAGTTTTAGTGATGACATACTTTGGGCACAATATTGAATACCATATTAATTAGAAAGCGTAATATTAATAACAATTGTTTAAAATTTATATAAATCTAGATCAGGTATCATCTTAACTTTACTATCGGCCAAAAGAGAAATGAGTCCGACCCTACAATTACCTAAGTTTCCAAGTAAAGTAGATGAACAAAGTTCCTAAAGGTAATTTATCGGGTCGCCCCAAGCTTAACATCAGAAAGGCTTGGGGAAATTCACAAACGAAGTTTGTGCACAAAAAATGTCGCATATTAAGTTACATGCTCAAGTGAAAAGGTAAAATGATATCGGTTTATCTACAAGCTATTTCTTAGAACATATACAATATTCTGAATTATTTATTTGTGTTTAGTGAGTACAAGCGTTCAATCTATGTACACATTTTGAAATAATTATTAAATATTGAACAAAGAAATTTATCAATATGAATAGTATATACGTAACGTATATTTGTGACTTGTGACGGTAAAATAATAATCTGAATCCCTATTTATTAAACAAATACGTTGGCTAATAAGGACAAATGGGAGATGTAAATGTGGACAGTTTAAAAAACTGTAAAAAACTCAGTAAAAAACGAAAACAAGCTCCTCCTCCATCTAAAGCCTCCATCTGGCTCTATGACTATTTGCCAAAGTTATGTGATTTTTAGTTAGATGACTAAATCTATTTCTTACTTTGTCTTCTCTTGTCATTGGTAATACCTGCAAGCAGCTTTTCTTGAGTTTCAATACTTAGAATTTAGATCGGTTTAGGTCAATATATAATTAATACATCAATTCTGCCGCCGAATATATGTCAGAGTAGGCGGTACTATTAGGAATTTATCCATTTTGTCGGCTCATGTTTTTATTCGTAAAGTGATAGCTACCCCCGAATGATCAGTCGCGCTCGGGAGTCTCTTTGTATAGTATCGTGGTAGTGGAAAGTGCTACGTCACGTAATGCATAAACATTCGATGAAGAACTCTTAATCACAATTCGTTCATGTACTTTTATTGTGTTCCGACAGTTCCACTTGAGAGTCAGTCTCTCCACTAGGCTTAGCGTGTCCACCATATTGGGCCACATCGTCATTAAACTATTAATGTATTTTAATAAAATTATTATCATTATATATATAAGCGCAAGACATATTATCATTGGTTGTAACCTGTGTTCAATCACCAAATAACATCACGGCGAAACTAAAAACCCGTATTGCTAGAGACCAAAGACAGCTTTCATCCTTGTTCTAGGCTGCTGTGGAACACTTAGACCCGCTATACTCAACCTGCCACCGGGCTGTGTGGTTGGCGCACCTAGTATTACATTATTTAAAAAAGCCTGAGAACCTATAAAACTTAAGAAAAGCATTACCTAAATATTTTTTGTTTACGGCCCGCGACACCATGAACTTGTCGCTATTGAAAAAAGGTTGAATATGCTTGATCTCGGCCTGGCAGTATCGGATAAAGTCAAGTATTAAATTTAACTAAGTAAAAGTTGTAAGTTCAAACATTTTTTACGTAACGCAAGTTTATAAAATGTTATCAATTTTATTTGTCGTTTTTCATATTATACTGTAACTATCCTATTTTTTTTTGTTATAAATGTATATATTAAATAAACATTAAAATATATTTGTTTTTAAAATAAAATATTCGAACAAACCGTTCAGGTATCTTGAATATATTAAAAAGCCGAGCTTCACGTTTAAACCAATTCCTTGGTGTAAACAAAAATAACTTGAAGCTGTACACATTCCGTATACGTCACAGGAAGTCTGGAGAATCCGATATATTGACCAAAATCTGGTCATTAAAATTTTAAAAAATATTGACCTAATTTTATTCTAAATTGTGTTAAATGTTTAATCTTTTTTTCTTGATTAAAATTTACTTTTTTCACTTAGCTTGTCCAACAAAATTTTGATCTACCTATTTCTTGACCACTACACCAGTTATCATGTTCAGGAGTGATAAATGAATATTTTTTATGAAAAAAGCACGTAGCCTATAAAATAACCGTAGTTGTTAGTTACACAGTATAGAAGGCTGGGAGCTTTACATATACTTTTTGCAATGATAAATATCAAACACTTAACTAGGTAGACTCGGAAAGCGAGAGCCAAAAAACGAAATTCCACCGATAGTTTATGATTTCCTTGTGTGAACACATTTAGTAATGTTATTTTGTCATAGACTTTTTTATCTCTATAATTTTAAATTCTATCACAATTATTTGAATACAGACATTCTTTAATAAAGGCATTATGAATGTCATTACTAAGCCCTTTTTTAATTTCATTAATATACGTGTGTTATAAAAATAAATGATACATTGCATATAAATAAATTGGAAATACATTTTTGCAATGTACTATTTAACAAGGATGACAGAAAATGCATATGATTGTATATAAATAGTTAAATAAATTATGAGCTTTCGCTAACATGTTTATGGCCATTGTTTTAATATACACATAATATCAATAAACTAGCACTGTTGTATTTATTTTACATGAAGTTACTTTTATTCTCTATATATTATCTGGGTACATATCCCATACGGTGGTACGGTCAGCATTTTTAAGTTTTCCTTATCTACTTTGCACTGTCTTTGAATTTTTTATCGAAAACTCTGCACATGTTAATATTATTCAGCACTACATTTTTCCACTTTGTTTTGGATTTGCATTTAGATATTTCATTGGGACTGGATACTTGTGGTGCCAAATCCCCTATGTAATCAGGTCGCCTTATCTCCTGCATTTGTTGGCAATATCGTACAAGCGCATGCTTCCTCGCACATACATATTGAAAATTTTGACGAGCCTGGTTACGTCATACATCCACCACAGTATATTCATTTTAGCAAATTGCAGAGTATTTTTTATGGAATAGAGGAAAACGAACAAGTGATCACCGGCACCCACGGATACCCACAACAACAGAGGAATCGTAAGTGCGTTGTGTACCTTTACAGAAGGGACTGGCTCTCAAATGCAACTGTCGGAACACACCTACTGGTATTTGGCGGCAGATTTTCAACTTGAGCATGCTAGGTAGCCAGGCGGGCATTAGACAAAGCCCTACCACCATGCATGGTTTCTTCACGATGTTTTCCTTTACCGAAAGCTCAAGCTCTTTGTAAGTGGTTGGATTTGAACTCACGCCCAATGACGCGATATTCCTACATGCTACCACTGATCTTTCACCGCTTAAGGAATTATGAACGATATTTTGAGTTACTACCCACGTTTTACAGCCGTAAATAAGACTTGTCTTGTAATAATCTATGAACAATTTTCATAAAACCTGATATCTTACTACGACTGTGACATACGTACGCCCACATCGACGTTTTTAATTTCGCAGGACAAACATTAATATTCTTCAATAGAAAACGCCCGCCGTACTGCCGTCTACAAGATCCTTATATCGCAGTAAAAAAAAGCATACTTGAGGTAAAAAAAAAACTTTACATGCGCTTATTAAATGGATAGAGTTTTTTGATATACAGCTTGCCTATCGTGTTTAGGTGCGATTCTGTTCTTAATGAGTACCCTTCTTTTTCTTCTCTCATATCTATTTTAGAGACAAGCAATCTTTGATTTAAGACTTATTTATTAAGAAATAAAACCCATTCTAATATTGTAACTCCGAAAGTGAGTTAGTTTTTTGCTTGGTAACGCTTTCACGCCTAAGCCGGTGAAGCGATTGTAGTGAATTTTGGTACAGAGATAGATGAGACCCTGGAGAGGGAGATAGGCTACTTTTTCTGTCTATAGACTTATAGGAAGTGGAATAAAGAGGGGGACAAACTTTGTATTAAATTTTTTATTGCTTTGTTCAATTTGTTCAACGAAATCAATATTATCGCCAGCGAAGCCGTACGTAAAATCTTGTATGATAAAGTTACAGGAATCAATTAATCGACTTAAAGATATTACTATTTCATTGTATCACGGCAAAGCGAAGGCATTATTTCAGAAAATAAATAAAATATATTGTAAAGAACAACAAATAAACACTACTGATAGATCTACTAGTTTATTTCCAAGGTGGCTTCCTGCGTTTATGATTGCAAAATTAATAAGGAGTTCACAGTACATGAATTTTATTTGTTCACCTGGTAATTGCTGTTCGCCTCAAGGACTTTAACAACTTCACCAGACTCTAGGATTAGAGCGAATGACACTCATCCAAAAGATAATTAGTACAAGGGTACCAAAGAAATGTCTGAACTGGCTTATCACTATTTCACTCCATCTCGGTGGCTTGGCTTGCGGTGGCGTGTTGCAGTGCTACGACAATATTGGCTAGTAACATAGGCCGTTACTTGACTTTGGTTTCCAGTGGCATAATGTTCACTCTCCCCGACACTAGCAGTCGACAGTTACATTTGTAATACCAACATGCAAGCTTCTGGTTGCCTAAATGATATAAATTTATTGAGCTGTTGTGACGCATTTAGGATTACTATACGTATGGTGATCACAACCAGAGAGTGTGCAGATGCATGTTACATCTATAGTATACTAAATGTTGACCCATCGAACACAGACCCCTTAAACAGTATTCGACATAGAAAAAATTTCATACATAAATACATATACAATATTATACTACATATAATATATTGCGGCCAAAATATAAACGTCCAAAGAGAGACACGTCTGCCCATAATTCCACATTAAGGCCTCTAATTGGTGGAAGACGTCAACAGTGGAAATTTAACAGAGTGACTTTCCTTGTAGCCGCCAGTAATTGTCGCCTCTGACGGAGAGGCCTATTGCGTGTTTCGTCGTGACTATATTATTACTTGTGGATTGATACATAAGCTATTAGAGTTTGTAAGGTAGAAATGAATATAAAAATCTATTGTTCATACTTAAATATATACTATTAAGTGTACTTGCCATTTGTACACACTTACATACCAGAACGGATGCCTACCTAAACCATATAAGAAATTCATACTAACAATCACAGTCAAATCACTCCTGCAAAGAAATGTATTTTCAAAGAACACACTTTGATATTTAAACAAGCCGTTACACTATACATTCTATTAAAGGTCTAAATTTTTTGTAATATATTAATACCTAAACAGAAATTCAGTTATTACGTACGTATTAATTAAAAAAATAACCATGAATGTCAGTTCAATAATTCGTCTGTTATAAATATATATTAGACACAGAGAGATTACTTTTAAAATGTTATGCAAGTATGCAACGACATGTACTCCTTGAAACTGTAACAATAAAAATGTAGATAGTTTAGTTACAAGTTTAGATGTAATACATAATTTCTAGTCCTCCAAATACTTGAAGCAAATTGAAACGATGATAACTCAGTTAGTAGTGTGTACGACTTCACGTCAAGAAACGTGAATTCGAACCCACCTACAATGAGCTTGAGCTTTCGGTCAAGGAAAACATCGCGAAGAAACCATAGCATCGTGGTAGGAATTTTTCTAATGCCCGCCTGTCCAGCTACCACTCTCAAGTTGAAAATCTGCCACCAAATACCTATAGACGTATTCCGACAGTTGCACTAGAGAACCAGTCTCTCCACAGGTGTAACGCGTTCAGCAGCTTAGACCATATTGTCACTTAAGATCAAGTAAGTTTGTAGCCATAACGTTAAAACCTATAAGCAATCAAATAATAATAATTATGAAAAATTGTTTAGTGATAAGGAATAATCGCTACCTCCTAACAGTTGCACCGCAGAAATATTATTAACAGTCCATATAAGTTTCCCTAAACGCTACTGAAACTTCAAAGGTCTCGCGATAAAAACTTAATTGTTAAGCATTATCAGAATATTTTGTGAGTTGTAAATGATAATAACAGAGGACGATATAAAACTTTACATGTCATTTCTTTCACGATTATTGCGTATATATTAGCGATCAGTGAGTTACGGAAAATATTCTAAAATTATAATCATAATAATTTTTATTTGTTAATCGATATTAAAATATTTTGTGAGTTATAAAGATTATAACAGATGACGATACAAAGCTTTATATGTCATTTCTTTTACGAATATAGGGTATATATTAGCGATCAGTAAGTTGCAGAAAAAATCAAAAATATTACATTTGAACACTACTACCACCACCACTATTTTGAATTATAATAAACATAATTATAATTTGTGTTTTGCCCAAAAAATGAGTATAAAATAGTAACATGAAAATCGTTTACTACGATATATTAAATTTCATTGCATATCCTGAAGGTATCTTTATTTTATGGGACAAAATATTGTATATGCAACATTCTATATTATTTATTCCATGGCGTTAATTATACCTTTTCGAAATATACAATCTATATACTAATTTCACTAAGTTACAGTTTTATTTTATGTATGTAGATTATTTTTGAAATAACTTATGCCCAAAGACTTTTCCTTGCACCAAACAAGACTAGCTATTCGGGAAGAGACCTTTGGATTTTAATATTCAACCAGCGAAATTATGACTATAAAATTGTATTTGTCTATATAGTGTTGAGTTAATACCCTTTTAAAATGCAGGATGAGGCCATGGCCTTATTAATTAACGTAGTTTTCGGGAAAAAGCTCTTTGGCAAATGGCGAAACAGACAGCCCAGTTATTCTATGAGACTTATAATTTTTCCCTACAAGGTTCGAAGTCTTAAGGAGGTGTGTAAATAGTCCTAATATATAATCATTGCATAAGCAGTATAATGACCAGTTTTATGAAGTAATGATAGCTCAGTTGGTATTGTGTATGGAGTACGCCTCAATGAACTCGAGTTCAAATCCACATGCAATGTGTTTTAGCTTTCGGTGAAGGAAAACATCGTGATGAAACCATAGCATGATGGTAGAGTTTTCTCTAATACCCGCCTGGCTAGCTACCACCTTCAAGTAGAAAATCTGCCGCCAAATACATATAACTGTGTTCCGGCAGTTGCATTTAAAGGCCAGGCCGTCCACTAGGCCTGGCGTGTCCAACATCTTGAGCCAAATCATGACTTAACATCAGATGAAATTGTGGTTATAATGCGAAACCCTAACTATATAAAAAAGAAATTCGAAATCGTAATACATATATTTCGATTTGCATACAAATAAAAGTTTAAGAGTGCCGAAATAATAAGGTATTACACCGAAAAATTAGTTCCATATCTAAAGCAGGTATAATTGGATATGGCCTCTCGGCACCCGTAGCGTCTACTGATATAGACTAGGCAACTGGGGTATTAGGGGCCGACGTGCAATTCAATTATTTTTTACGATCAGGTGGGACAAAATGGCCGCCGGATGGAGCGGTGTAATATCCTTGACGATATTACAGGTATTTTTGAACAGTTCAGCTATTTTCGTATTAAAAATCGTTAAGCCTGATCAAGAGTAATTCTAATAATAACTGTAACACATTTAACTTACTCGTCGTATTTTCCGAGTCCTTACTAATATTACAAATGTGAAAATGAGTTTTTTTGCTTCTTTGTTACGTATTTACGCCCAAACCACTGAATCGACTATAATGAATTTTGGTATAGAAATAAAATGAGACAAAGATAGGCTGCTTTTTGCTTTTTCACTTGCGAAAAACCTATTGCAAGAGAGGTAAAAAGAGGGGTAAAGTTTGTAAAAAAAATTTTTGCGTTATCCGATTTGTTTGACAAAATCAATATTAAAGCGAGCCTCTGGTAGAAGCTTGTATGAAATAATACTATAGACTATTATTATTATTTTGGTCTGTTCCTGTTATAGTTTTACACAAGAACAATTCATTTAAATTTGGACTACTACTAAATGGTAATGGAATGAAATTCGAAATGAGATAAATACACATATTCCTAAAGGCTTTTTACATAACCTTTAAACATTACAACGAGTTTAAACCTTTCGAAATAAAACTAATTTAAACGGATTTTATCGCACTTTTTTTATGAATTTTGATCCCGACGTTTCGCAAGCTTTACAGCCTTCGTGGTCACGGTGCGAACTGAGGTGTAGGTTGTCCAGAAAAGTTAATGTTACAGTGTCACCTTCAGTTTACAATTACTAATAAAATTTAATTTTTAATTTTTATAATGGTCCGATCTAGGCAGAAAGAACTCACAGAGTCTTGAGGTCTGGTAATTGATCTTTTCGGTTCCAATTTAATTTCGAATAATTCCGAGTTTAAGCCTGCTTAAGTTAGTTACGGTAATGTCCACTCCGGCAGGGCGCTCGTCCGATGCAGGGTATTTCCTTCTTACTGCACGACATCCCGTACACACTCATAGAGCACAAGACAAATGAATACGATTCTTATCCGACGGAGGAAAATCGCGTACGTCTACGTAACTTACAAAGATCAGTTAAATCCCGCATCTCTGAACTACGCGGTCAAAGATGGCACAGCCTCTTAGAGGAAATCAAACCGTCTCATCTCGCCTTTTGGGACCTCGTTCGTAAAAAGAAGAGCAGCTATTCATCTGCGATGCCCCCGTTAGATAGAGGCCCTGGCAATCCACCTGCCTTCGAAAGTATAAAAAAGGCAGAGTATCTCGCTGCTACTCTCGAACAACAGTGTTCTCCCAATCCCTATGAATACCATACCATTGATCCCGTACACGTCGGGAGGGTCGATCGAACAATTCAATCAATAAGAGAGACCCTCCCAACCGAAAACTTAGAGCCGGTTACAACTGACGAAGTCCTCGCTATCATAAAAGCCCTTAAGCCAAGAAAAGCCCCCGGGCCCGACGGAATCAGGAACGAAGCCCTCAAACTTCTTCCTGATAAACTCATAGCCCTTCTAGTCTGCATCTTCAATGCGGCCATAACTCACTGCCATTTTCCAGCCGCTTGGAAAAAGGCAACGCTAATAGGTATCCTTAAACCCGGGAAAAGGGCAGCCCATCCAGAAAGCTACCGCCCAATAAGCCTCCTCAATACTATAGGTAAAATATACGAGCGGCTTCTGTTCAACCGACTACAAGCCTTTGTCTCAGACAAATGTCTCTTACCATACGAGCAATTCGGCTTCCGACCGAAGCACTCGTGCACCCACCAAGTGCTCTGTCTCATGGAGCATACTCTCTCCAATTTCACGGAGCTACGCCGTCCCAGGCGCACACTTGCTGTATTTTTCGACATATCCAAAGCCTTCGATAAGGTCTGGCACGAAGGCCTCATATATAAACTCAACCTCTTTCAAGTTCCGGACAGACTAGTCCGCATAATCCTTGCTTATTTATTGGACCGCTCCTTCTGCTACAAAGCGGACGGAGCCCTATCCTCGCCTCACCCAATACGCTCAGGAGTCCCGCAAGGCTCCATCCTAGCGCCTTGCCTGTTCAACTTGTTCGTTAGCGATATCCCCGAATTCCCCGACGTCGCAGTAGGGTCCTACGCAGACGACACAGTTACCTTCAGCTCGGCCAGGAATAGGATTCACGTATACCACCACGTCCAAAGAGCCGTCTCTATGTTTGGGTCCTGGTGCCTCAAATGGCGCATAGGAATAAACCCAGAAAAAAGTGCGGCTATCATGTTCGATCCTCACGCGAGGAGAGATATAAAAAAGACATTGCACCTATTCGACGTCAATATCCCCTGGGTTAATGAAACTAAATATCTTGGTGTAGTTTTAGATAGGCGCCTAACCTTCAACAAACATATAGATTACGTTCAGAAAAAAGCCTCCACGGCTATGGTTCTGCTACGCAATCTCACCTCCTCTAAGAGCAAAATGGCACTCAGACATAAGCTCACAATATACAAAGTATGCATCCGTCCTATACTTACTTACAGTTGCCCCGTATTCGCTCACGCTTCACGCACCACCCTTCGCAAACTACAAGTATTGCAAAACAGATTCATGCGCATAGCCGTCCAAGCCCCGTTTTACGTCCGTAATGTAGATATGAAGCGATGATAGCTCAGTGGTAGTGTGCACGACTTCGCGTCAAGGGACGTGGGTTCGAACCCAAGCACCTACAATGAGCTTGAGCTTTCGGTGAAGGAAAACATCGTGAGGAAACCATAGCATGGTGGTAGGGCTTTTTCTAATGCCCGCCTGGGTAGCTACCACCCTCAAGTTGTAAACCTGCCGCCAAATACCAATAGGTGTGTTCCGGCAGCAGCACTTGGGAGCCAGTTCCTCCACAGGTTTAGCGCGTCTACCAACTTGGGCCGTATCGTCACTTAAGAACAGGTGAGATTATGGCCATAACGCTAAACCTTAAGTATAAAAAAAAAAAAAAAAAAGATCTCCATAGAGATATGAACCTTCCGTCCATGTATGCATATATTAAAGACATTACAAAGAAATTTTTTGCAAATGCCGAACTTCATCCTAACCCCAAAATAGTACACGCAGTTAGCTACACTTCCAATCCGCATGCCAAAGGCTTTGCTCGCCGGCCACATAACTGCTTCTCCGACGCCGTCGATAAAATAACGAGATTAAACGCGTTTCTCCCTGCCGTCTCCACCAATCGAACGTGTCCGCGCACACGTTCGCGTAACCGCCGTCCTCGCCGCCGAGGCCGAGCGGATAATTTCGTTCCCGCACACCTGCCGCGGCCTCCTTCCGCAGACGCCTGAGCCTAGGTTCGATCCTCCGGACAGGAGCCCTCGAGTGACTCTGCTCGCGCGATACAGTGACACTCTACATCACTGAGATTACATAATCACACCGCATACCATTCGTGCACACTCACACGTTAAATACACGGTTCTGTAAGGGACTACCCTCGCGACCCTTGAGCTACTTACCTGATAAGGTCGTAGTTAGTATCACTAATTTAGTAATAAAGAACCTGTTGGTTAGTCAGGATCATGAATCTTTTTCATTTACCGGCAGCAGCCCTAGCCGAGGTTCGGCCGTCCTGGCACTCTTGTGCCTGCTGCCTCGGGGCTGAGTGCCCTCAGCACTCGCCCACAAAAGTCCGGTGAAGCTGTCAAAGCCCTTGGGGCTAACAGCGTAAGGTCGAAAAAAAAAGACAAATTAATTGCGTAGAACTGATGCTCCCTAAACATCGCCATCTCTATTACATAATAAAAAAATAATATATTTTTATTAATTACGACATAAATTATCAAAATCTCGCCAATAAATCTCATAATATTCTCGTTGTATTATACACTGCTCACTTCTAGTAAAATACTATCAATAAAAGTTACAAAAATCTGAAAAGAAAACGGGTAATATATAAAAAGTGATAATTACAATACAGCGTTTATATAGAAAGCCCCATTGCCGTGATATGGTTTCTACACGATATTTTTTTTTGTCTAAAGCTCATCTTTGCAGGGATTTGAACTCACGTCCATTTTCGAGGCGTCTTAGTCCAAGAATACTAGTCAAATGAGGGCAAGAATCTCGGAGTGACAGATGGTCAACTATAAAATTGTATAAACCTTTATTTTGGCACCCTAAAAATTGTGTCAAATACTACTTATCGTAGGGTGTCCACGACTAAAGATCGAGTAAATATCTCGTTTCCTTTGGGTTTTATGTTCTATGTATTTATCAAAATATTGAAGAAGACTAAATGCTGTACAACTTTTATTTAAAAAAAATTATATATCTTGAATCATTTGTTCACCTACTTAGAGTAACATTCGAGGTCAACCTGAAGTCTCGATTAAAAACACGCCGTATATAGTTTATAAATTGTCGATAAATGTGTAATTCTAAATAATTTGCATTTTTCATTTACTATTACGTTATAATTAGTATTTATATTTTTAGTAATAATTAAGTATCTATTCATTTAATAACACTTACCTACTCGTGTAGTTATAAAGTTATTAAGAGAAATAGTGTAATTAGTAGAAATAGGTAAATAATTAGGGTGGCAAAATAAAAGTTTACAGATAGTTGACTATCTCTTATTCCGAAGTGAAGCCCCTAATTTTCCTGGATTATCTGTACACAATACCAACTGAGTTATCATCGCTTCAATATATTAAAGGTAAAAACTTTACATTTCATACCATCATTACTGCTGAAGTTTATTTACTTTACCTACACTCTGACTGTATAAATAACTTTGTACGTAGTTTAAAAAGTAAACTGAAAACACATATATATTCAGCTGAATTGTTTGGGTTTCGTTTAAATGCAATTAATATTTGTTGTAGGGACGTTACCACAGCCGCTCTTGTTTGGTTACACCCCGACTGGATAGTGATTATGCCTTATTGAAGCAATTTGCAAATTCTATTCTATAAATTATTTAAATATATTTTTTAATATCGGTAGAGAAAACAATATAAGTGGATAGAGTGGGGAATTGCCTACCGCTCAAACGTGCTGGTCGGTTTCCTATTTTGCAAGGTTGGGTTCTTCTAAGAAACCTGCAATCTGCGAAATCCAATAAAATTGTCAGCGGTGGTCATTGTTCTGTATTGGGGGTATCGTACTTTTATACGAAGTATTTATAGTTCCTTTAAACTAGTATCAAAAACATGTACCCACATCAATTGAAAAATGCAGCTCTAAGTTTTTTGATATAGGTAAATGACCTATATAGCCCACTTGATGAAATACAATGAAATACTATGTGGGCAAATAATAACCCTTGCCTGTGGATACCTAAAATATATAAAATATAAGAACGTTTTCACAATAAGCCTCCTTTTCTTCACGGACTCTGGAAACCCTACTCAACGTAGACGCAAAATACAATTATTTGCCCACGATCTCCTTTAAGTTAAAAGTATTTTACTATTCCGACTCCCTTTTTTTGTTTTACCTCTTAGCCTACAGTTACAATTATTGTATTGTAATTTATAAATTATAGCATGTACTTTAACAGTTGTTCTCAGTTGTTGTTCCATTCTGTTCTGAAATGCTAGTTGTAATTTTATGTCATGTAGCTATTCAAAGGTAACTGCACACTGAAGATGAAATTTAATACGAAGATGACCAGCAATTTGTTGCTTTTTTGCTATAAGGAAAATAAATAACGTTCGATAAATTTCTGATCAATGTAAGTATTGCTTGCTCAATATAATGTATCTTTGTTTAATATAATTTTGCCATCATTTTGCGTGATATAGTTTGGTTTTACATTATTTAGCCCTACATTACATAATTTTCGAGGTATTTGGCCTGACACTATTTACTGTACTAAAACGAAATTCATTGCCTTAGCTACGAAAGTATATTTCATTTTTCAACAAAAAGTTTCTAGACGAATTTACTATGAAACCGTTATTTTCTTAGATATAACTTTGAAGATGACTGGAATTTTACGCAGTTACACTTAAAGAGACTTAAAAATGCAAAAGCATTGATAATTAAAAATAACGCTACTATAGTACAGATTAATATTTATTTACTTTTAATTATAGTAGAGAATTCGAAAGAGATTAAAACCGATAAAAATATTAAAAATAATAAAAATATTCAGTTGTACATTGATTGTTATTGCATGATACTATCCAGAAAGAGTAGTGTCGGAACTGTAATCAATGTTGTTTGCTCAAAGCGAAGCCCATCGCTCACCAGACTATCAGAGCTTCGGCATGCTTGCAACTAGTTGCTACAGACCTTGTCAAACAGTTGCTTTACAATGTATGTGAGCTGAACAACAAATAATACCTGCCACACTACATGCCAGAGATAGTAATAAGTAAAATGTTTTAACTTAGACAATCCTTGTAAGAGGTAACCTCTAAGTGTTTATTAGTCTCATTATAACTCGAGATAACGATAAAGGATTTTATGTATATTTTTTTAAATATTAGCTTTGTTCTCTGAACATATTTTAGTAGCATTATGTTTTGTTACATTAAGTTATTTAAAAAAGAACAAAAGTCACTCTTTTTATTTTATTCTAGTGTTTTAGTAGTTATTCATTCAAACACATATCCTACCGTCGCGTTTATTAATAACAACATCTCCAATATATCCAAGACAAAATATATTTATATGCGAATTGATATGGTGAACTGTTAATCGATGTTTAGTTAAACGATTTCATATATACGAATATTCAATTGTTTGATTAAATGTAAAGATTAAAAAAATCAGTCATAACTTAATTTTTTTATTTTTAAAATTGCACTGAGATCCGTCATGGTTTTAATATTATAAAATCCTTAACGTTAAGCCCTTATCCTGTTTTTTATAAACGTGGTGTTCAAAATCTCTGTCTTAAGGGACTTTATCATCGCAGCGAGCAAATTCAAACGCATTACCCGGGCTCAGGTCAAAGGTATGAGGGGCATGTAGTGAATCATAACCCAACACTACCCACTAAAACTCACCACCGCGACACTCCAAATGCCCACGTTGCCAGAGACCAGTGACAGCTTTCGTAATTCTTCTAGTTGACCCCTTACACTAGAGACAGTCTTTGATTTTAAAAGTATTCTGTGTATTGGTGTATAATACTGATTATAAACATGTATCATTTCATAAATTTTACTTAATATTTTCGGTACCTGAATATGTATATTTGTTAGTTTTATTAGATAGCCACCTGACCATAGTTCGAGTTTCATGTTTGCTCATTCCATTAATCTATGTTGAAAGTAAAATAAATCACTACGCAGCGATTTTAAACAATAATGGGATTAAAATTCGGAGATCGAAGTTTTAAAATTCAAATTAACATTATGAATTCCACCAATCACAGCGGCTCGCGGCATGACGGCGCGATGGATCGGGCCTGTTCGTATTTTACGGGCGAATTTACGATTCGGACATCGCTTAATTTACGTTTGAAGTTTAGTTCATTCCGATTTACAATCGATTAATGGAGTCAGTGCAGCAGTCGACAGCCGAAAGTTTTTATTGTCGCCGTGATTGAGTTTGAAAAATAAACCTTTATAGTCCCCGGTTTTTATGCTCGTATTTACTCTGGCCGATTCATTTTGTTTTGTGTTTACTTTTTTAATAAATGTCAATTTTGAAGGGATTGTAGCTCAGTGGTAGTGTGTACAGACACAACGTCAAGGGACGTTAGTTCGAATCGACCTGCAATAAGCTTGATATTTTGTCGAAGGAGAACATCGTAAGGAAACCATTGCATGGTGGTAGGGCTTTTTTTTATGTCCGTCTGGCTAGCTACTACCCTCAAGTTGAAAATCTGCCGCCAAATACTAATAGGTGTGTTCTGGTAGTTGCGCTTGACAGACAGTCCTTCGCTTCCAATCTATATTAATATTATAAAGCGGAAAGGTTTGTCTGTTTGAACAAACTAATCTTAGCAACTACCATTTGTGTTTCAAAAATTGTTTCTGTAATTGATAGGACAATTACTGGGAAAGGCTTTGGAGTATTTAACATCACGTTACCACAAACAGAAGCAAAGCTGTGTCGGGAAAGGTTACAAAAACAGGTAAAATTATTAGGTTATTTTTAGTTCCAAACGAATGAAATCGCGGGAACAGCTAGTAATTTTTAAGCAATAAAAAGAAAACTGGTTTAGTAAATACGTTTGTTGTATTTCATTTTATTGCTTTACTTAACAACTCGTAAAACTTTTCGGAAAGCCGACTTTGGAATTAAAAAGGCATCATATTTTTTAAGTATACGAACCTCTTTTAATACAGCCGAGTTCCTAAAGTTTTTCTCGTAAACCTTTCAAAGCATTTGATTATGCTTCTTTGAGGGTCGGGCCATGAGGGTCGAGGAGGTGGGGCGCTGAACGCGAAACGAGAAAAGTTTCGTAAACAAGCACAAATTACTTTCCAGTCGGACATCATGGGAAACAAAGGGATCCAAGTTGTAATTGATGCCGTTATCGCATCTTGATTTCAGCTGTGTGACAAACTTGTCAGCCGCTCGAAACAGACGAAAGCAAAAAAAGTCGCCGATAGTGCTTATTTCATGTTACCTTGTTTATTTTATTTTTACTAGCTGTATCTCCAACTCCGTTTATATGGAACTACAATTTTTATTAAGTATTTTAATTAGATTATTAAAATATCCTATATGTTACCCATGACTAATTTAGCATTCTAATGGTAAAAGAATTTTTGAAATCGGTCCAGGATTTCCTGAGTTTATTGATTACAAACAAAAATATAAATAAATACAAATATTTCCTCTTAATAATATTAGTATAGACTAGCTTTTACCTGCGGCTTCGCTCGCGCTAATATTGATTATGACAGACATATCAGATGAAGGAATAAAAAGTTTCGTACAAAGTTTATGCCTCTATCTATCTCACTTCCAATATTTTTTATGAGAAAACATAGCCTATCCCCGTCTCCAGGTTCCCGTCTATCTCTATATCAAAATTCATCATAATCCATTGAGCGGTTTAACAAACTAACTCACTTTCGCATTTATAATATTAGTAAAGATTTGAACAGTGAAGAGATTTGAATAGTTTTTGAGAGCCAGTTCCTCCAATGAAGGTCGGCAACGCACCTGTGATTGCTCCGGTGTTTTAGGTGTCCATGTGCAGCGGTGATCACTTTCTTACTGCGAATTAAAAATTAAACCGTGGAACTTTAAATTGTATGTATATAGTAAAAAAGATGAAACAATAATAAAAAAAGTACTAATGGCCACTAGAAATAATAAAAAAAAACTGAAGCCACAGATACCTTGAGGATAATCAAGGAAGATCAGCTTATGTTAAGAAAATAAATTATGTTAAGAAAATAAAATATTGTTAAAAATATTTATTTCGGTAGCGTTTACTGATAAAAAATGTACAATGCTTTTTATACACTTATGGAGATTTTTTGTAACCTATCTTATTCCTCTGACATAATCAGAGACTTTGCTTACATGGATTTGTCTTATATACTAAAACTTGATTAATTTACTCTGTCTTATAGTTAGTCTGGATGATTAAATTATGCGCCTTATACTTAAACACACTCATAACAAAACAATATTTTCATATCGCAATTCAAGACCCATTTCTCAATACACTATATAACAGTACACAATCTAGTTTAGCTTTAACAATGTTACTTATTACTACACATTTTTACTTAATTGCAATACTTTTAATCTTAATTACCCTTCATTATCACCCACCATTAAAACACCTAACATACACAATTAAAACAAAATCAAACTTTTATTACTAAACATTTTACTTAATTTCAATACTTTTAATCTTAATTACCCTTCATTATCACCCACCATTAAAACACTTAACATACACAACTAAAACAAAATCAAACTTAGTTCACTTAAGACTAACATATCTGTGTAACATATCGTTTTTTCATAACAGCATGTCTCATAACGCGAAAAGTTTAAGTAGTGCTTTTCTCTTACTCTCTCAAGGTCAAGCAATTATCTCGAATTAAATTACTTTTATCCGATCTTTTTTGCACTTTGAGTATTAAATGAGTTGATAAATACCAGCAAGAACACTATTTCATGACAGTAGATACTTTAAAAACACCATTTTGTCTAGATAGTATACAGAAACCGTTTTGTAAAAATGTTTCGGCGGACTTCAGGTTGTCTGTATGTCAAGATGACGCCCAAAACAACTTTGCTTTATGAGACCATTTTCTTTTCATTCGCTTCAGTATCATTCTGAGTAATTAGCCTACTAAAAATTACCGTCTAATTCAATATAGTTTAATTATAAAATGAATTTATTTTATGAGGCGTGCACTTTTGTGTAATTTGCTTACTACGACATTACAATATTGAATAAAATCACCTTATGTCAGTCACTTATGGGTTGTACTTTATGTAGATGCTGAAACAGCTTCACAATACGTTAAAAATATATATGTATATAAACACTTTTATTTTTGGTCCGGTAGAGGGAATTGCAATAGTAATTATAACTCGATATGTTGATACATTATAACTTAACTTATGTATAGCAAGCAACAGCAAAATCTTGACGCGGTATCGGATCTAGATCTTGAAATTCGAAAGATTTCATATTTGTTTGGTATTTACTGTGCTATTTTCACTTAAGACACAATTAATTATTGTTTTTTCAATGTACAATCTAGAATTTTACCACCCTCAAGATGAAAATCTGCTGCCAAATACCTATTGGTATGTTCTGGCAGTAATCTCGGGAGCCAATCTCTTCACTAAACTTAGCGTATACACCATCTTTAGCCACATCGTTACTTAACATTAAGCAAGATTGTGGTAATAATAAAAAACCTGTAAGCTATAAAAATAAACATGAGAAAGAAGAAAAATATAACAGATTCCTGCGAGATGCTCATTATACTTTAGAAATCCTTTTATCTTAACTGTCTGCACTAGTATTTGATTTTTACATCACTAATAATTCAGTCCACTGTTTCATTCTGGAGTTCCACTATCACTGCTTTAGTGTTACAATACTTGTTTATATTGCCACAACCGGAAACTACAAGCGCTAAAGCGAACTACTTAAAATAGATTATTAAAACAATTCTTATAAAATCTTGCTATTACAATTAGAATTTATAATATTATATTTAACCAAACACGTAAATATGAATTCCAGAACATAAAGTTATTTTTAATCATAGTGTAAATATTTCAACCGCTGTAATATGATATTTGATATAAAGAGAAGATCAACGATAAACCTTTTATTAAAATCGATTAAAAAAGGTTAATATTTTTTATAAAATCTCGTCATTACATTCTGAATTTATAAAGTTATTTTTAACCAAACATGTAAATATCAATTTCAATTCATAAAGATATTTTTAATCAAACGTGTAAATATTTAAACCCTTTTATATTATATTTAATATAAAGAGACGATCAATGATAAAGTTAATATTATATAAAGACGATCAACGACCAAGCTAACAATACTATACTTTGCATTCCTTTTTTATACCACACCCGCTTAATTGCTAAATATACGCCTAAGCCTTTCACAATTTTTGATGCTACTCCTCACTTTTTTCTTAACGTAGGGAAAACTAAATTAACGTTCGGCCCTTTTTAATTATAAGCAGGCTAAGTACAGGTATGTGGGATTCACCTAGTGCGAATCGTTAGAAAGACCCAGGAAAACGACTCTAATCCGACCTCTACTACTCTACGCATGTTCATTTGTTACCAGAGTCCAGAGATTATTTTTGTTTTACTTCTAGTTACAGGTATTCCACCATTATTTTTTGAAGACATGGTGAAAAGAATCCCTTTCCTCCAGAGACGAGAAGAATTGTCAAAGCGTTGCGTAATACGATAAGGAAGTCCGTTAAGACTGGGATTTAAAACACCACGTTAATAAAGAAAAAAACGACTGAACCAATGTGAGAGAGGAACAGGAAGTAACTCATCGGGTGAGAAGATTCATCAAATACTCACTTAATAAGACATTATGGTTGCGTCATGCGAAGGTCACGATATAGTCTAGCAAAGATATAATGCTTCACCGCACCATAAATTTCATTACCCTTAGAATTGTCGATTCATCTGTATATACAAGACTATACAGAAACAGATCGCGGTTAAAGGTAATTGTAATTTATTATTGTAAATTAATTATTTCACTTTAACACGGAGTAAATTAATATCTGACAGACAAACCAATGTACATCCGGCATTAATCAAAGCTTGGTTACAACAATAGGCAGAGTTCACACCGTGGGGCGATATGCCGCACTATACAGACATTCACGTCTGACGAGTTTTGCACGTCACAAAGAGTTTTAATTAAAAACTGAACACAAAGGTTAGTGCTACACTTTAATATAAATCATACTTATACATTGTAATAAGCATTGGCTTATGATACCAGAATACACGGAACAATCACTACACGGAAATATTATCATACTAGCTCATCCAGTATATTTATTAGAAAATAGATATGGAATTTATCGCTTAAGTTGCTGAAGCGTATCAAGAAGATAATTAAAAATCTAGAGAATCTGTTTAACATGAAGTTCTTGGTATTATTCTTTCATTACTCGTCACTATCAATCTGCGCACATGAAAAAAAAAACCTTCAAAATTATGTATTTTTTAATATATTGATGATATATTTTTATAAAACTTTATTGTGCATTATATGCAATGACTGTATACGCCGCCAGAATTGCAGGAAATTGTGGCAAACAGCAATTCCGGTTTCAGTATTGTACCGTAAGCATATCCGGTGTGGCCTACTGCATTTACACAATTTAGTCAAATTTATTGATGATTTTAAGGAAAATCCGTTATAGTCACCCAATTGGTGATTTGATTATAATTTCACTGTATTTGATATTAAGCATAATATTATTATAAAACAATGAGGAATTTTGAGAGGTAGACATTCTAATCGTGCGTCCCACATTATATCGCTTTGTAAGGTTCTCGAGAAATGGATGTGCTCTAAATTATCCCGAGACGAAAAAAACCAACATACTGACATAAACTTATTACCATGTGGATGGTGATTGCAGCATTGTTCAATATACATAATAGGACTGGGTAGATATCGGGTTATCGGCTTAAGTGTGTCCACTATGTTAGATGGTATATCAGTGTCTCCAGCTAGGTTGTATATTTTTACAAATGTAAGCGTAATATAAAGAAATTTCTGGGTTGACATTCTTATTTATAATATCGATGAATATCTCAAAACTAAACCTCGTGATCATAGAGAGTGAAACACTTTTCAATTTACTTACATTTAAATACAACATAACTACATTTATTTCATAGTTAATAGTAAAATACACCGTATTTTTAACACTCTCTGATACGGGACTTAGTTTTGAGACATACCCCCTATATTCTAAGAAAGAATGTCATATTATTCATTTTTTGATAACTCGTTAAGCAAACGATGTAGAGAAAGACAACTTGTTTAGGGACTGCTGTATAGTGAATAAAGATGTTCACTTATACCCATGCATATCATTATGGAAGCAAATTTGAAATAAGTTGAAAACCGTTTTGTTCAGAGAAAAGGGTATGAGAATGAAAAAATAATAGAAATAAAGTAGAACTGAACAATTTCAAATAGACCAGTCTTTTGTGATATCCTCGTTGTTCCTGCCACGGCAACATCGTTTCTTACATATTTTGCTTCAATTAATGAGAGAATCTATACTAACATTATAAATGCAAAAGTGTGCTTGTTTGTTTGTTTTTCTTTAACACTTTGACTATGAAAGCAATTGCCTTGATAGCTAAAAAGATGAAGAATAACATAGGCTACTTTTTATCCTGGAAAAATATCAAATTCCCAGAGGAGATTTACTGGAATAATAGTAAAATTGTTCCTCCTTCACGCCCTATGCAACCAATCGACTGGATTTCTGACACAGAAATATATGAAAAAATAAAGAATAACATAGGCTACTTTTTATCATTCACGCCCTAACTAAGGAACCAATCGACTTGATATTTCACATAGAGATGAATAAAAAGGATGGAGAGTAACATAGGCTACTTTTTGTCCTTGAAAGGCATCCACGTTTCCAGGGAAGATTCACGGGTATATTCGTATTTTTCATTTATACATTCTATATACTACATACTATATATGATATACTGTAAATTATGTAGTTACGACATTAGCAAAAATAGTTGTTCGAGCTTAAGGGTATCAAGAATCGGAGCAAGCAGAGCATCAAGCGGCTTTAATAGCCGCTGAAACACCGGCTCAATCCCACTAACGTTTGAACGAATAGAATGAACGTCAAGTCGCTTTGAGAGCAGTCAAAACGCCCACTCAAACACAACTCCATTTGAATGAACAGACTGACCGTCAAGCCACTTTGAAGGCTGCTGAACAGCATGATAAAACTGAATTTTTCTCCAAAAATCAAATTATTAATGATATTCTAAATAAGATTCCTGACGAAATGACCGAGTGTTAGTCAGTAGACACCGTTATGGATACAGTACTCTATATCCTGCAGAGTTCTTGAATTTTCTAGAGCTGTCAGGCGTGCCCTCACATAAACTGAAATTAGGCATTCCGGTTATACTCATGCTATATGTACAAGACTTCGCGTCAGACAACTCGGGCGGAATATTGTTGGTGCCACCATTTTGACAGGGTCAAGTAACGGTAAAAATGTAATGATCCCCAGATGTCTATAATTCTCAACAATATTCCGTTTGTATTGAAAAGGGTGCAGTTCCCCCTCAATTAGCACAAGGCCAGACACTACAGGTAATCAGGGTATACTTGGAAAAGCCGTGCATTTCACATGGATAGCTATGTGGCATATTCACGTATGTTCAATGCTCGAAATTAACATGTCTTAGTAGTTAATGAATAGGTACTCAGTATTGTTTACACTAGCGTCCTTAAATAGTACCTGTTCTGTTTACATGGTAGTTGTTTTATGCCCCAAAATTTTTCAAAGTATCACGCGAACGAGGCCGCGGATAAAATCCTAAAATACTAATATTAGATATTCGAAAATATGTATGTTTCTTTGTTCCGCTATCACGTTTTAACCGCCGAACAAATTTTAACGAAAATTGGCACATAAATAGACCATTTCCTGGATTAGCACATTGGATACTTTTAATCCTTTAATGTATTCTATTTGGATAATAATTCAAGCCACAGACAGAAGCAAGAGTTGAATATTAATGGCAAAAAGTAACTTTCTACGATTTTTTTGTTGCATTGAAGTTTAGTTTGTTAACATATTTTATGTATCTTAAGGGAATGTAGGAAGTTTTAGAGAAACTATTATCATTTTTTGCTGCTGGGTTAGAAGTAATTGCAAATTTCAACTTTATGTTGGTAACTAGTTGGAAAATGCTTTAACTCTATACAATATAAATAATGAACCGGGTAGTAAGAGCAACAACATTTGTACTGGGCCACATTGTGACTATATTTAGCACCTCGCATAGTAGTACTTTTTAGCATGTAGTATTCCGAACATTATCCAATAGTTCTACCATTTGGGTCAAGTCTGTAAACCACTGGGTTGCGACCATCATACCCATATTGCTGTGTCCAGCTGCCAATAGGCCTACAAGTAGATACAATAGTGACAACCGCTGAATTGATGACCTTTTGTATAGTTGTTTTTACATTGTACTGTACTTGCCAGTTCGTATAATACTGCGACTAGAAGAATCGTGAAAGCTGTCTCCAAGTTCTGGCAATATGGGGGCTTAAGAGTCGCGAGTCTCAGACACCGCTTTCGTTGCTTGCATGGTATATGGAAACAGAAAGGACATCAACACATTTTATAGACACGATAACTAAGAAAAAGTTTTAATGTTATCACTTTTTACACATCCACTTGTCCAAGAGATATCCACTGCTAGACTTGGGCTTTCCACAAGGTTCCCTACAATAACTGATCATGAGCTACTTGCATGCAGTCGTATCCTGTCCACTTAGAGTTTGCCGGATGGTCCACCTACAAAGGTCCTTACAATGATCGATATTCGGCTACTTGCAGGCAGCGGTTTTGTGTCCACTTAGCATTTGATGGTGCGTGAATACTGCTTGAAATTTCTTTGACCCTGTCGACCATTAATTTTACCAACGAAATGCTATAATTCCTACTTAAGCCTGTCACTTCTGAGAATTATGTTGATAATCATAGTTCTTCAGTAGATCTTCACGGTATTGCATTCAAAGAGCATAGAATCTGAATATAGTCATACCGCTTTCTCTTTAAGTTTTTTTGACTTTCTTATAAGTATAACATCAATAAGCTGCAGTAGTCTCTATGTTATGTTACTATTAAAAAAATGTTTTCCTTTACTGAAAACTTAGGCACATTGTAAAGGTTCATCCGACTCGAAATATGTTTCTCGGCAGGTGAGAAAACTGGGAAGTGGCTTACCGTCTTGTTAAAAATTCTTATGCCATAAAGCGTTCCAAGGCCATTAAGCGGGAAGTTTTATATCCACTGTCAGCGGCAGCACGTAATTGGACACTACATTGTGAGTTTTACTATTTACGACAGTTTTATATTTCGTTATATTGGATACTGGGAGCTGTTGGCGTCAACTTCTATCAATGCCTTTATTGATCTAGCTATAAATTAAAAGCGCTTAAAAAGTTGACGTTATAAACTACAAAAAAAATGTACATAGTTACAATTGTAAATGTTATCATTTAAATAAATTACAATTGAAAATCCAATAAATGAAATATTTTTATGCCTTATAGTTGATCCAATAAAAACATCGAAAAATATAAATAGAATTAAAAGCTTTACATTCTAAATTACTGTAATATTTTTATGGATTTTCATTTTCAAGGCGACAAAAAAAAAATGTCGAAGCAACAACTTTACACATATTTATATGCTTCATTAATTAACAATAATATCGGGTATATAACATATTAATAGAACATTTAACATTTTACAGTTCAACGAGTTTAAAAAGGTTTAAAAAAATCCCATGTAACTTCCAACTGTTTTAATATCACACTTTAATATTTCATCGATACAAGTCGTAAATAATGTATTTAATACCATTGGTAACATATGCTTCCATATTTTTTCAACTTAATAAGCAACATTATTATTTTTAATTGTAGCATCTGGCACAAGTATGCCAGTGTCATGATCTTACAGTTTTTACCCGTACAATAACCGCCCAAGTCGCTTAGATATGTTTTCACTTCATAAATTTTCTATTTAACATTAATCAACGTAAATGTTGATGAATGCGAAACAATAAGAAAGGTCGAACACGTACAGTAGTCTATCCAACACCGTAGCTTTCATTTACTAAAGAAATATTCCGAATTTAATCAAGCCCACTCAACGAATAGGCGATAGGCTTTCTGTGTAGACGAGGTCAAGCTATTCACAATAATCTTATTTTCATAGCTATCGCCAGGGCTGCGTATTTACAAACAATATCTATCCCCCTACTCAAGTGCTTTCTTTCTACGAGCGTTATGTATTTCCAATTTATGTAAAATGCAATACCGTATTTAATGTTTTAGGCAATCTTTGATAGTGAACTCGATGGTGATACAAGAGATAGTAAATACTAACTGTAATAAGTACTTAAAGATATATACAATAAATGGAATGATATAAAATATAGTAATAATTATTTAAATCTATACTAAAATTATAAAGAGAGAAGATTTGTGTTTGTAACGAATAAGCTCAAGAACTACTAGACCGATTTTAAAAATTCTTTCACCATTATAATGCTACATTAGCCCCGAGTAACATACAACATTTTTTTACTAAAATGATTAAATACAGTTTTAATTCCACGGGAACGGAGTCGCGAATACAGCTAGTATTATATATATAATTAAAGAGGATCCAATACTACGCTATTTAATTTACAGAAGTAACAGTGTATGTATGTAATGACATTCTGAACGATGAATCGACGACATATCTGTACAAAAAACCCCATGGTTAGAGCGTGTTGAAAATATAACATTTGTACATCAGCTGTGAAATAAATATTAATGTTGTGTGTCAAATATATGTAAATTTTAAATATTTTATGGTACACTGTAATAACGGGAAATAGTGATAAGATATGTTGTCAGTTGAGTATCTAGGATAAAATCTCATACACTAATTTTTATAAAAACGAGTGAATCATAACGGAAGTGAGATACACTTAATTGTATCTCTATTTTAGATATGACCTAGTGTATATTGGCCCCAATCCAACATTTTCTCACGCCTTAACACTCGAAAATTACATTCAGAAAGTTTCTACTAACTTTAAATATTTTTTTTTACAGTTGGTGTTTAGCGTTATTGTCATAATCTCACCTGAACTTAAGTGATGATACGGCCCAAGTTGCTAAACACGCTAAACCTGTGCAGGAATAAAATAAAGTAGTTGGTAATTATATGAAAGCACAATGTAGATTTACTTGTAATTAAAACACTTAGTAACCAAGATACATTTATTGTTAAGGGTCAGATGCAAATCAGACAACTTGCCTCTATGCCTCTATATATATTTTACACTAGTGGGTAGTCTCAAATATCTACAAACATATGTTACACGTAATCTGCATACAAAATTTAAGAGAAATGAATTTGATATACCAAAAAATGTTCTCGTGTATGATGTGGAATGGTGTTTGTAAAGACGCTTCCGAGCCTTTGGTTTCACTCGCTAGAATAGTCTAGATTGAACGTAAACATCGCACTAGATTGCTTTGGGTTTTGTCTAGAATTCCAGACACATATATAAGCGCTTATGGTTTGGAAAATGTTCGAAAGATCCCAAAGGAAATATGAATGGTTATTTGAAACCGACTCGGTTGGTTATATTCAAGTGACAGCAAGATGATAGTGCTTTCAAAAGTAAAAGAGCCTTATACGTATAAAATGTTATAATATGAAAGTTTTTAAAATTTTCATAATCTGTATATTATGTTATTATATATTAAGAAAAACTACACATAAATAGATGAGAGTTTATTTACCTATTCTACATAAAATAAGGGGGAGAAGAGTGTTTTAAAATTTTGAGAAGTTAAGTTTACCATTTCTGTCTAAATACAATAAAACTAATAAATACCAAAAAAAAAGTAGTATTCAATATAATGATATTCCGTAGTTAGTATTCCTACATAACTAGTGTTTTAAATTCCTAGGTTTTTTAAGTTTCTTGCCAAAAAGGAGCGTGATAATAACTCGCCAAATACTACTTGAAAATTACGACTAAGGAATTCTTTCCAATATAATTCAATGGTGTTGTTTAAAAAAATATTTTGTTATTACTCGTAAAATATATTATCCCTTAAACGAATATCCAATAAGAATATTCAGCGCTTATTTATATAAAAATTACCAATTTCTGTCTCTTATTTTCACACTTATTATCACAAAGGAGTGCGTCAATAATTGGCAGCCGAAGATTCTTTGATCAGAGTCTGAAAAATATTGAATATTTTATAAGATAAAATACTCAGGAGGCTATATGGATGTATATTATAAAGGCAAGATCAGAGAGAAGGAAACAATGGACGGACGTGTCGCTACTCCAAATGCCCACTTGTGTTGGTGCTTTGCGCGCTGAAGTGCTCTCAAGTTGTGGCTAACTCCGGCCATAAAATAAGCGAGGAAAATGTCTTTAATTGCTATTAGCAATTTAAGTAACGGATTTTATTTTATTAAAATTTATTTATTTATAGTATATGCTTGTAAAACTTCTAATTAAAATAATTCGTATTTTAAGTGGCGCAGTAGCAGAAAAAATAAACACAATATCAATACTTTATATAATTTTCGTCATTACTTAAAATTCTGGTCTTGTCTAATATTGAAAGTCTATATATATAGGTATTGTAACCTTTTAGGCACTAAAAATAATGCTAGTGACTATTTAGATGAGGTCAACTAAACATAAACTAAGAGATCGCATGAAGATCCGACGTCGGGCAGGTGACAGTACTAAATCATTAAACCGAATTTTATTTGGTAACCTAAGAAAAGATAAGTTATGTTGTGGCGACCCTATTAAAAGAGATTGAGAACAAGAAGATCGTCGTTTTTATTTGTACACGCACATGATTTAAAAGTGAATAATTTCACTGCAAGGGCATCACTGTATATTTTGCAACAATACCGGGATGAAGTATCTGAAAAATTGTATCTCTGGTGTATGAAATGTTTGTTTACCTATTGTAGTAATATATTTTATGCTTAACTACTCACCACATTCCCATTTTTGTGTTTAGATTTAGAATATGGTTTCAATTCTATATAATAACTTACTACTATTACACTCTGAATAATTCCTGAAATGTCATTTCTATTTTTCGCATAAAATAACAGCATTTTTTAAAGTGAAACGCTTTTAGTCACATTGAAAAATATTTAAAAAGGTACTGCAAAAAAATGTTAGGAACTCCGGTTATATATATCCGTTACGGCCACAAGTGTAAATAAGAGCATATTATATACACCATATTTCTATATCAAAACTGGTAAACACACAGCTTAATATAACCACTACAGGAAGAAGTAATTTAAAATATATTTCTTATTCTTATTTCAAAATAGCATATACGTTTTTCGTGCACACATATTTTTAATAATATGTACATACATATTTCAATCTCGAATGCTATAACATTATTTCTGATAACATTTATTAAAAGTAATGTAAACAAAATGAAATATAAATATAAATCGCTTGTTTTGTAGCCCTAAAAACAGTAAAGTGATTTTAAACATTTATTAAAGTATGTAGTCGAGATATTTGAAAAACTATATAACAAAGCGACTGGCTTTAACCTTTAAATAGAGTTCACTTGAAGTAATTCTTACTATGAGCATTTATATCATGGCTAGTACGGCCCGTGGTTCTGCTTATGTAAAGTACCAATTTATTTTTGTTATAAATAAACCCCACTACAGTAAGTTGGTTGTGTGTATGGATGCCACATCAACGGCCGTGAGTTCCAATCCACCTGCAATGAGCCTGCAATGGTGAAGTAATACATCGTAAAGAAAACAAGGTACGGTGGTGGTATGCCTTTATAGTTTTAGGTTCATTATGTAACAGTTAAATCGAATTTGTAAAATACTACTGCTTCTGAAGTTAATTGCCGCTTTTCTACGTTAATGTAGATATATACATTTTCTTTTTCCGTGGAGAAAATACTTGAAAGACGATACCTCTCTCCATTCCAAGGCTGAGGGCCTATGAGAGATACCACCAGATCTAAACCAAAGGTACCACTTGCCATATTATGCGCCTAAAAACTCCGCAGCGTTTCTTCCGTCACCTTCACACTGGGAACCTGAAACTGTGACCGCAGTACTTTTACTTTCCGGTAAGTGCTGGCTACTACGGAGTCTCCAAAATGTGATTTTCAGAGAGTGATCGCGACAATTAATGGGAGTGCTCGACGATCCTTGCAAGCGGACGTATCGAACGCAGTGCGCTCGCTCCGGACAAGCAGCTTTGTTGTGTAGATGTCGCAGCCAACTAGTTTTTAGCCATTGAATTAATAACCAACAATATACAGTACAATATATTACCAGAACACTCACCTAATAATAAGAGAGCACCCAACGACCGTTGCCGCGGTCATCTTGCACTGTTTGTTGTCACAAGTCCAACATAATCTAAGCCAGCAAACACTTTTACTCCAGCGACCACCTACATACTCCGCTACATACAAGTTATTTCTTTAGTACTAATATTTATTATTGCTAGTTCCAAGGCCGTTAGTTGAACGGCGCTGTTTAGTAAAGAGGCTGGGTAGTTAATTGAACGGTCAATTAAGCTAATTAAGCGACATAGATATATCCATACCCCCAACCAAATTTACAAGAATGACATTCACTATAAAATGTGAAGCGATGATAGCTCAGTTTGCAGACAGACGCCGCGTCATCAAACATGATTCGGAATGTACCTACCTACCTAGCTTGAACTTAGGGTGATGAAACCAGAGCATGCTGATAGAGCTTTTTCTAATGCCCGCCTGGCTAGCAACCACCCTCAAGTTGAAAACCTGCCGCCTAATAGCTACAGGTGTGCTCCGAGTTACACTTAAGAACCCCACTAGGCTTAAAAGTAAAGTGTTGATAATCTTGGGCCACATCGTCACATAATATCAGGTAAGATTTTGGCCATATTAGCGATAGAAAAACAACATTTCTACAGGCTCCGATCTGAGCAAGAAATATTTAGAACAAATTAAAATATGGACATGTGGTAGAGTGGAAGTACGTAGGTATTTAGTATAGCGTGTGTTGAGAATTGACAAAATGAGGATGAATGAGTAAAGGACAAGAAGATTGGGATGGCTCGATTAAAGTTGGGAAAAACGGGTATATTAATGTACTAGGATTTTGTTCCTTTAAAGTTAACGTGCATGTTTGTTTCAAACATTAAACGTAAAATTACTAAACCAGTGACAAGTTTTATTCCTATTGGTCTAATAGGTAGAACTTTTTAATTGATACTAGATTTATAGATTATAAGTGTAGTAGTATGGTAACCATCTCACCTGATGTAAAATGACGATCTGACCCACAAGCCTAGTGGGCTAGCTGTTAAGTGTAATTGCCGGAACACACCAATAGATATTTCGTGACAAAGTTTCAACTTGAGGGTAGTATAATTAAACCAAGCGGGCATTAGAAAAAGGCCTACTACCACGTATGGTTTCATCACTGTGTATCCTTTACCAAAAGTTCAAGATCATTGTAGGGATTCGATATCACATTCAATGACGCGGAGTCTGTATTTATTCCCACTAAGCTGTGATCAGACTAACGTTACCACTTATGAAAACGTAACAAACAACTATATAAATACAGTTTATTTACCATTAGCACCTAAAACGACGTGAAGTGATTCTACGTTAAAAATATATGAAAATTTCGTACGACTGGCGGTGCTTGCAACTTCGTTCGCGTAGAAAAAAATTTTATGTCCATTTTATTCCTTTTTAGGTTTCCTTTGTAGCTCAGTGGTAGTGTGTACGACTTCGCTACAAGGGACGTGAGTTCGAATCCACCTTGATCTTGAGCTTGAGCTTTCGGAGAAGAAAAACATCATGAGGAAAGCATTGCATGGTGGTAGGGTTTTTTTTAATGCCCACCAGGCTAGCTTCGAACCTCAAGTTGAAAACATGCCACCAAATACCAGTAGGTGTGTTTCGGCAGTTGCACTTGAGAGCCAGTTCCTCCACAGGTTTAGCATATGTACCAATTTGGGCTGTGTCGCCACTTAAGATCAGGTGAGATTACGGCCATAACGCAAACCTTAAGTATAAAAAAAACACTTTTTTCAATACAGCTTTACTCGTATTAGTAGTAGCGTGATGTGTAATAGCTCAGAAATATTCTCAATGATTGTTCTTATAAATACAAAAATATTATTTTAAATCTGACTGGTGGTTCCTAAGACAATCGCGTTCAAACAAACAAACTAAGTTTTCCATTTTGTAATATTACCTTAGCTTATTAGGAATAAATAAATACCACGAATAGAAAATTATACTGATCAAAAATTCTTTATTTTTATTTTTCTCGGCGAAACCGATATTTGAAATGTATTACTATCTAGAAACACATAGTAAATGTTTAGTTACTTAATTAACAACGTCTTTTATAGACACGTAACCATTGGGCGAAATTATTTTTAAAGTAAACTTTTCAGAGATTAATTAGAGTTCTTAAACTAATATTGGACACATTCAAACGAGTTTTATGAAATTAATGTAAATAACTTTTACGTAAATATATATATCGTGTAATAAAGAAGATTAATTAAATCAAAAACGTTGACTCTTGTAAAGTTGAACAGAATCAAGCAAGTTTTGAATGATTTATCTTAGTAGGCTAAGAGTTATGAACATTGCAAATTATATAGTCTTGAAAATATTTTATATTACTTTTTTTATCGTTTAACTAATTATAACATGTACCTATAAATATGCACGATAGTTGAATTTGTTTAATGCCCACCTAGTTAGCTACCAACCTCAAGTTGACAATCTCTCATTCAAAAATTATAACTTCTCCGGCAGTTATACTTTAGAACCAGTCCCTCCATAGGCTTAGCATGTCAAGAAACTTAGGCCATATCGTCACTTTAGATCAGATGAGATTATGGTTATGGCACTATGCTTTAACTATAACAAATTAACTAAAGTCTGTTTGTCATATCTACAATTATTGTCGCTCTAAAGTATAACAAATCCTATATTTCATTGAACAGACGGTAATTGCTTATGGAATTTCACAATATAAAAAAACTTCTATTTTTTTAATATTTACAGATGGGTATAACGTTACGGCCACAATTTCATCTGATTTTAAGTGACAATGTGGCCTAAGATGGTGAACACGCTAAGCCAGGTGGGGGGTAATTTGTTTTAGATTTACTGTTGTATACATCTCATACCGTTTATTGTGTATTCGTCGTTTTATTTAGGGTTGCTAAAAACAAAAAATGCCTAGAGTAGCGGACGGGCATTATATTTTTTAAATTAATTACGTTAAATTAATGCTGGTAAATATACAAAAGTAATCTCGAACAAGATTTTAAGTGGTTTTTAGAACTTAGAGTCTAATTTGGTAAATCAATACCAATACTAATGTTGTATGTTTTTAATAGGAACATTACTTTGTCTATATAAAAATATATAACCTACTGTTTTAAATAATTATATAGTCATGTAGTATTGCAATATTAATAACTCTTGGACTAATACAGTAACTAAGCACACAATAATATTAGCAAAATATGAACATACCTAAAACTATTATAAAACACTCTACATAATTAGTAGATACATGCCAAAAAAACGAAAATAGCTAACAGCTATAGATTTTCAGTCTTAGTGAAAAGAATTCTTTGAATTTGTCACAACTATATTTTAAAAATATTCTAAAAATTTCCATTTTTATAATTAACGTTAAGATCAAAGTACCTTTTCACATTTTTCTTTTTACATATATTTCATAAACCTTTGTCAAATTCTACTTTCATTTAATAGAACACCGAGATATTTTTTAAAATAGAGTTCAACAAACTCGCTTTTCCCGTGAAAGAGATGCATGTTTTTGAAATTTATTTTCAAAGAAAAATTTTCTCTCGAATATAGCGTGTTTTAAATAAAAGTCGTTATGATACTGAGTTGACATTCAAATGATATATAGGAAATAAGAAATAGACATTTACAACCCCGAAACATCCCTTACCGGATTTACGCCCCGTCGCGCGTAAACAGGCTCGTTGTATACAATAAGAAATTTATTTTAAAACGTAAATTAAGTACAGAAGTAATTTTCTAACTTAGATTAACTTTATTCTACTTCGCTTAAACTAAGTTTTTCTTTGACATGGACATTTAAAGCTTTCAAATTTTAGGCTCGTTGGAGATAATAAACACTTCAATATTATTTCTAAATGAAAATTTCTAATTCGCTTATAATTAATAAAATCTTTAATCCAGTTAATCATTTGTGGATTTATAAATAAAAATTACTGTAAAGCGTAAAAATATTGTTGAAAGGAAATGCGGAAGATGTGGTCGTGTATTTTTCCATGAATAATAAATAAATGAATATTTTTTATGTACCACACTGTTTAAATTTAATACTGTTATGTGTATATCTTTCATTTTCAATTACTACAAACAGTAGAAGCTTTCAAGTTGACTCAAATTAAGTTAAGTAGGTATTTACAGTGTCGTTATCTGATGTCAAACAAACAAATTGACGAATGCCTAAAGTAAAGTGGTGGAAACATCGTAAGGAAACCATAGCATGGTGTTAGGTCTTTTCTAATACCCGAATGGTTAGCTACCACCCTCAAGTTGAAAATCTGCCACCAAATACCAATAAGTGTGTTGCGGCAGTTGCACTCGAGAACCAGTCCCCTAATAAAGCCCGGTAACGCACCTGCGATTCTCCTGGTGTTGTGGTAATCACTTACCATCAGGTGACTTGCTCGTTTGACCCCTATTCCGAAAAAAAGTAAAAGATTTAGGGACGGCAAAGTTATTTTACTATTGAAAAATATATATAATTGAGGGCTGTTAAATCAACTTCGCTTTATTCAAAGGTTTGTCTTTTTAAATAAGGAGAAAACAAAGAAATACTAAATTTTACTTTCATCGGTTTGTATAGCTTTTTTAATGGAATAGAGGACATATAAGCAAGCGTGTCACCTGCTGGTAACTGATCACAATCACTCATGGACACTTACAACACCAGAGGAATCGCAGGTGCGTTACCGGCCTTTATAGGAAGGAGAGTCTGACTCGCAAGTGCCTTTAAGAAGCAGCCCAACCGGAGGTTTGGTCATTCTGGTACCTTTGCGCCCGCTGCTTCGGAGCTGAATGCCTTCAGCCCCGCGGTTTCTCGCCCCGAAAAGTTCAGTGAAGTTGTCAAAGCCCTTAAGATTAACTGCGTATGTCAGTTCGAAATAAAAGCTCTCAAGTGCCACTGTTGTAATACACCTAATGGTATTTGGCGGTGGGCTTTCAACTTGAGGGTGATTGCTAGCCAGTCGGGCATTAGAAGAAGTCCTACCACCAAGGTATGGTTTCCTTACGATGTTTTCCTTTACCGGAAGCTTAAGCTCATTGTAGGTGGTTGGGTTAGAACTCACGTTCTATGACGCTGCGTTCCTACGCTGCCACTGAGCTATCATCGCTTCAATTTGCTTCAACTGCAGTTAGTCTAGCGGTGTAGGCAGACGCCTCGCGGTCGCGTGTTGTAGGTTCGATACCCATACGGGACAATTATTTATATGAATATAATTCTGAGTCTGGGGGTTTGTGTTCGTTATATGGCTTTTCTCACTTGACATTGTTGAAAGTGCCTGCATAGTTCGATGACATGACTTGCATCAAGCATTTGCTCCTATCGCGCGCTCTTTTCGGTTTTATTTTTGTTAAAACGTTTTCATCAGAAATCCGCGTTTCCTCTTAACTGTAATATTTTCAGCTTATTAATTCTTCAACGAAAACATTAGTTTTCAATAACTACATAAGAGTCTGTAAATTTAATCTTTTAATCTCTTTTATTAATCGTATTTATGCCCTATAATAAAAGACATAGGTACAAACAAACGTATTCTAATACATTTCATAATTAATTAAATTTCACAAACATATCCAGTCTCTTTGAGAGAATACAAACAATTATTAAAATTTTAATCGTCTAATTTCCACACGTAAGTCTTAACAGTTAATTATATATACAATTATTGTTTCATGTTTTGTTTTGTAACTTAGACGTGGGTACCAGATTGAGCTCCGCTACCTAGAATAAGCAAACAATTCGTTTACATATACTTTTGTTCATTTTACTATTATTACATTATATTCTACAATCTAACGTATTTGTTTTTTAATAGTTATGTACAATTCAATCGGTACATATTCTAGTATCGTAGCTTTTCTCATCCGATGTAACTAACAGTATAGAATTATACGTATAAGTCAAGCTCTTCCTATTAAATACAATATTTTTATTCAACTAAATAAGAATACTATTAAAAATAGGCCTTCTAAAAAGAGCACCCACGATGAGTTCCAGTAAACTTTACTAGGCATTACCGGCACTCTATCATCTGGTGCATGATTGACACTTGAGAACTCATTGATCCATTGGGCATGCGATATACGAGTGCAAACCCTGCCTTACCACTAAAGTCTAGTAGGTCTGGGATTTAGGACGTTTTTATTTCAAACATGAAAAATTTGACTTATGAGTTTCTGGTATTTCTACCAAATCTTACTGATACTACATCTTTTGCTGCAGTGTTGACTTGAGAACTCATTGTCCGAATGAACATGCGCTTTACTTCTGTGGCGAGACGTCGGGAACGCGCACGAGCACGATCCGACGCTTCGGTAATTTCCGCCGCACTTCGTGGCGACTCGGTTTCTCACCGCAAATGAGTCGATTGCTAGCTACGACGCCGGGAGGCCGCACGCGCGCGTTTCCCCACGGTTCTTTCGTATGCGTTCGATTTCATTTGTCGTTGTACTCGTTGTGTTGAACTATTAATAATTAATATACGTGTGTTTCTATGCGAGTATATTATTGTAAAGGTCTCCCCTCACTTCTATTGCTTAGCAGGTCTGAAACCTAGGTCAAATTTAGTTCGATGATGAAGAGAACTTCTAAGTGTAAACTTCTACGTTATTCTGTGTGTGACCATGAACCTTGTTTTGATGTACACTGCATCGCATACAATAGGAAGACTTTTGTGCGTTAATTTTTGAATTAAGGAAAAAAAAAACAAATAGGCATATTACTATTTCAACTTCTTATCTTAAAACTATATATAAATTTGTAGTTTGTTGTTGTAGAAGTAGACATGGTATATAATCACTTCTCATAAGTGTTTTTATCGTATTCTCCATAACTTTATTAATTCTTTGTTAAAACTACTGATTTAAATATAACTATGAAGCTTCTGATTCGTTATGGCCACAATCTCACCTGATGTTTGGTGAAGATGTGGTCTAGGATGGTGGGACACGCTAAGCCTAGTGGAGGGACTGGCTCTCAAGTGTAACTGCCGGAAAACATTTATACATATTAGGCGTCAGATTTTCAACTTGAGGGTGTTTTCTAGCCAGATGGAGGTTAGAAAAAGCCTTATCACGTGCCATGGTTCGCTCGTGAATTTTTCCTTTTTTTTTACAAAAACATAGTTTGTTTAGGAACATCATCAATAACTAGCAATATGCTGGCTTTTAATAATTTCGTTACCGAACATGATTGTTGTTGTATTATTTACATTTTATCTGTAAATGTAAACTATTACACAAATCAATCAAATCATTCTTAATTGTTTGAATACTATATTCTGTGAGATATTTACACGAGCTAGCTAGTCTTGTATGATTTAAGAATTTTTCCTTAAATGTAATCCATCTTCGTATGACTCGTTGAATTCTTCTGGAAATTATTCCCAATATTGTTTATATTGACCCCATAATTTGGGTTACAATACAACTACTTTTGATATGATAGCAATACAAAATAACAAAACGAAATCTATTTACCTTTGGTAGTAATTTGAGTGGAGTGAAGATTACCGTGACTGGACGGCGGTAACATGTACATTCCCACCTGGGAAGATATTTTAGGCACCTGTGACAATCAAACCGTTTATTTAAAACTAAGAAAATAATTGATATTTACTTAATCTACTAATAATCAAGTACATATATTTTGGTGGACCATATAAACATGGAAAATAAACTCTACAAATTAAATTTAATATTATTCCTATAGAAAAACTTATACTGATACAAATAATAATAAAAAGGCTGTTTATTTTTTAATTACCAAGCTGATAATATTATCTAAGCGGTTTTTGTTTTCAAATATAAGTATATGTTTAATACAAGTATTGCAAAATACTAGGTACCGATCGATACGAAACGATATTTAAAAACAATTTATTTCTATATATTTGGGTAGATCAAAAAAACCACTATTACGTAAAATTATTAATGGATTTTTGTCAAAAATAACATTCCAATTAATAATTCTTCATATTTTTTTAGATAATTGAAAATTAATCCAAATTTGTAATAAAAACACTATTATTATCACTTTTAAAATACAAACAATATCATACACGTTGTAACGAACCCGGATATCAAGAAAGCTTCAGCTTCAGTTTATACCTATGGCAGTGATTATCTAGTAATTAGGACTTACATCTACGTTACAGTGAGATTAAAAACAGTTGTAGTAAACAAATTCCTTCAATCTGATACTCATAAAACATAATAACCGAAGTTAGTAACATTAGAACTTAAATAAACATATGACAATAATATTAAATAAATTATAAGAAAATCATATTAAACTAAGATTATAGTATTATTATTAATAACTTGCAATTATATCTAGAAGCAATATATCTAGTCGTACATGAAAGTTGTTCAAAGGTATGCATTTTTTATTTATTTTTCTTACAAATGTACACTGGTACTAGGGATGGATCTGTTACAACGTAATGAAGATGGAAAATTCAATTCAATAATCTTTTCGATTCAATAGACCTGTCCGCAATCTCAACTGGTTTTAAGTTACGATGTACTTCTAGAATATCAATATAAGAATGTTAATTACCCACAAAGGCACCGGAGAACCCCTACTTACATAATATGTTACATCATGATGTTTTCCTTCATGGCAAACTTAACCAAATTAAAATGATTCGAATGTACTTTGATTGAAATGTCGCCACACGTGACACATCTAACCAGTTATTTTTTATCTTGGACAAAAAATAATGTATAATGTTTCGAAATCAACTCTGTAAACGACATTGAGGTATAACGAACGCCGTTATATTGTAATAATAAATCTTAATTGAATAGATATAGTAACAATAAGTGATGGATGGACTAACTTGAGGTTGTGCTCCGCAGTTCGTTGATGAAGAAACTATAGGGCTGGTCACCGGTCGAGAAGATGTGGACGATGGCGGTGATGAGCCTGGATAACAAAACTCAAATTCTTTAAGAAAGGTATATGACTGCGAAAATCGATTCTAGGCATCATATCTATCAAATAGACTCTTTATCATAGTAGGTGTTTTAATGTACCAAATGTAAAGCACAGTACAATTCCGCATAACATATGACCACACATATAAACAATTCATCTAGGTCCATAGCTATTATGCAAACCTGTTCGCATCTCTACAGATGCATTTGTACTGGATTTTGCACTGATCGACCCTAAAATTTAAAAAGTCAGGTACTGATTTTTAACACCTCGCACGATTATTACTCGTAGATTTACAGCTACTGATCCCGCATAAATCTTAATGTGTCATTACTGTCGATAAACCATCCAATACTGCAAATTGTTGCGTCGTATCATCCAAGAATTTGCTAACATATTAAATCTACTAACCAGGACCGTGGTTGCCGTTCCTGCTTGCGTAGTATGGCGGCGGGGCTGATTTTCCCGTCGAAGTGCTAAGTTGTGGCCCGTATGCTGTAAATTGTATTACTTTTAAACATAAATCAAAGTCAATCTTAAATGGCAACACAAGTAATAATATTTAAATTCTATTATGTATTGTGTTACACTCTTCCAGTTTTAAATAAAATAAACAAATCTACATAACAACGTGATTTCTTAAGATAACAAGTATTTTTATATAGTTAAGGTTTTAGCGTTATGGCCCTAATTTCACCTGATCTTAAGTGACAATACGGCCCAAGTTAGTAGACACTCTTAACCTGTGAAGGAACTGGCCCTCAAGTGGTGAATAGTGGAATACACCTATTCCGACTATATGGCGGCAGATTATAAGCTTGAGGGTGGTAGCCAGCCGGGCACCGGAAAAAGCCACCATGGTTTCGTCACGATTTTTTTCTTCACCGAAAGCTCAAACTCATTGTAGGTGAATTCCAACTCACGTTCCTTGGCGCGAATTCGTACACACTACTACTGAGCTGAGGTCGGTTTCGAATAGCATAAAAATATATTGTTTTAACTTAGAACAATATGTGTCTGACTGGGTCGAGACGTCTATTAACATAATAATTAAAATCTTCTTACACTCTTTCATCTTTCTAGAATAACTACTTTTCGATATACATTAAGACCGGCGTAAAGAATACAAGATACATACAACAAGAAGATGGATTCGTCGTCAACCAGTCTATAGTCGACATAGTTTGCAAACTGTACTGTAGCTATCATCAGCGACACTGATTTCACTTTGCCGAATAAAGAGAAATTAAACATAAATTGTATATTTTATTTTTAATAATAAAAGTAAAGGAAGGTTTTAATGTCATGACGATAACTCAGTTTAATAATTCTGTTTAGTAAGAAATAACATAAAACACAAAAAATTGTATATTATAACATACTTACGTAAAGGTCCACTACCCCTTAAATAAGGATTTCCATATGTAGCTGCATATCTGACATCCAGGCCTCCCGCAAGCATGACTCCTGGGCCCGACATTGGAATTACTGCGTAATTCGAAATTCAATTAGATTTATGTAAATACTATAAATAAAAAGGCTTCCACGTTTTTCTTTACCATGGGCTTAAATAAGAATGCTTCTCATAGAGTTCAGAGTTATTACTTCTGAGCATTTAGTTGAAATTGCGTTCGTGCAATTTTTTGGCAAGTGTCATGCATTTCAACAATAAAATAAGATGTTTTTATAGACAGAGATTCAAATGATTGAACTCAAAAGTCAAAAAAAATTAAAATATAAGTAATAAAATCGGTATACCATCAGGCCCAACTAATCCTCCCAAACGTCCGCAGCTAGCTTGTCGATGCAAAGATCCGCACTGACTTGCGTACGCAGAAACGTCTGTACTTCTAGACAGCGATGCTGTCAGGGAGTCCGTGGAGGCTGCTGGAGGAGCGTAGTCCCGGGTATAATCCACGTATGGGACGTAGCCATTACTGTGAGCGTGCACCTAGAGGACAAATTATTTGTAACTTTGAATATAATTAGAGCTTACTGCCCCGGAAGAAATATTATTGAGCCATATCCGGTGGTTAATAAGTACAATACCACCCAGGTATCTCGTTCAGAGAGACGAACTTTTTAGTTATTCATGAATTCATCGCGCAGGTGCTGAGTCCATCGAGTGGCAGAGAGTTCCGAGCAGTTCCCGAGTTTCTGGACACGGATGTAGGTTTAACGCGCCCCTTTCCGACGCCCGTCAACACTCAACTTCACTACTCGTGTCTCTCCCTGCCCAGCCAAATTGAGTAGGAACCTGCTAGCGCAACTTTAGGAACACGTTCTAATATAAAACTTACTGGTGCAGTCCTAAAGAGGTCAAGATCTTTTAGTAGATTACACAGAGAATTTGCTGGTATACCAATCGCTCCCACTTCGACCGCGTATAAATTCACCACGTACCTATTCCTGTTCAGGTTACTAGTTAACTCGTAGTATTTATTTGCTTTTATAGCATTTAAAACTTATGTATGAAGAAAATAGACATACGTGCCAAATGTAAGTGTGATAAGTTAGACAATTTGGAACTTTGTATACAACTGGATATAAAATTGTTGATTATTAAATGCAAAAGAGTCACTGTTACAGATTGTATGACAATACGTCTGTACGTACCACTATGGCAGGTATCATATTAAGCATATAGAGATGGCAGTACATATTTTACATAAATAATTATATGTAATACGAATGTAAATTTAACAAGTCTGTACTATTTAAATTTAAGTAAACAAAAAAAAATGCAAGTGAAATGTCTGTCTGCTTGTTCACGCATCACTGCTACAGTACAACGTTTATGATAAAACAAAACCAAAGAAATTATAAAGCGTACCGTCGAGTAACATTTAGTGTTTATTTCATTATAATCACTTAACTCTATCAAAAGTTATTTCAATTTGAATGACGGCGTGAAATAAAATAATTTTAGTTCCACGCGAACGAAGTCGCAAGCACAGCTATCGCTAATATATTATTACCACAGTAACCAGAATTTAATGAAGCGTCGTAACAAAATCAGAACAAGTGGGCTGAGCTAACAGTTTCAATTATGTTTTGGTAAGACGCCCTTAAAAGCCAACACCCATTCTAAATTTGATTTATTACCGTGCTGAACCACTTCATAAATTATCAGCGGTTAAGATTGTTTACGAATTTTTTTAGTTTTCACAAAAAAATATAAAGGAATTATCTCTACTAATTTAATAAAAGTGAGGAGTTTGTTTGTTTGAATGCGGTAATCTAAGAAACTTGTTAAGTGACGTTGTGGACCAAGATGGTTGACAGGTTAACCCTAGTGGAGGGACTGGCTCTCAAGTGCAAATACCGGGACACATCTATAAATACTTGACTGCAGATTTTTAACTTGAGCACGGTAGCTATCCAGGCGGTCATTAGAAAAAATCCTACCTCCACGCTATGGTTTCATCACAATATTTTCCTTCACCGAAAGCTCAAGGTCATTGCAGGTGGATTCGAACTCATGGCCATTAACACAACGATCATATATACTAACCATCTAAACTATCATCGCTTCAAATCTACCTAGCTTCCTCTCGGGTTTGAAAAAGTATTTTAGCATTTGACTGTCCAATTATTGAGGAAGTTTCATTTAACATTCATCATCATCATCTGCTCCTAAACGTTTTTGGTTACAGCGACCGTCTCTATTCTAACACTCCGACCTTGACACGTCCTCCGACCTTTGGTGTGCATGCTAATGGCTGAAATATTCTATCTTCACGAAAAACGTGCGATTGAATTTAGAGCAGGTCAGAACACTGTCACAGTAATGGTATTTTATAACTGCAGGTGGTCTAGCTTTTCGCTTATTTCGTTTGTTTTAACATTACGCTTCAACTCTTAGAGGGATAGCAAAAACAAAAATAACGCTACGACAAAAGAATATAATGGCATGGGCAAGCTATGCGATGCGACATGGTGGATGAGTGTGGACGCCCGACATAATATCGAAAAGATCTAAACTAATAGTTATACTCTAATAATACAATGTTAAAAAATATATACTAAATTATATAAATTCACGCGAACGAAGTCGCTAGCTTAGCCAGTGAATGAATAAAAGGCATCATAAAATTTAATGCGTCAGTAAGGTAGTTTGGTAAGTGTTGCAAAAACATCACAACACAATTTACGACCTTCTAAACAAACGTACTGATTTACTGTCTCGAAACTTTCAATGGCAAAAACCATAAATAAATATGCTATATTATTGAAATGGTTCCGTACCTCCGAACCACGCCTATTTTAATAACCCCGAACCGTGAATCATGATTTATGATTGACGCAAGAATCCGTATTGTTGCCACGAAGTAGGTATTGTGTAACGCCCCGTAAGGCATTCAGTACACGTATTAAATTATTTCTCTCCACGATGCCGTTTTTACGCCGCCTCAGTTAACATACAGAAGCTGTAAGAATTTGTACGTATTACCGGGAACTTTCGAAATCAGAATACCTACCAAATAACATGAAAATACTAAGAAGCAACAAGGTGGTTTAGACAATGGACAAGGTAATTAGTATATTTTTTAGTAAATATGTTCTTAACGTCACAATAACCGTCATTCATCTAATTAATAAAGTTGTTTTAACCTTACTACGTCAACATAAACAACATAACAGATCAACATAAAATAAGCAAATCGTCAAAATGAAATCGAGTGTATTTAAAATGATATTTTTTTAAAGTTAAGGTTTAGCGACGTCACGATACGACCCAAGTTGGTAGACACGCTATACCTGTGGAGGAACTGGTTCTCAAGTGCAACTGCCGGAACACACCTATTGGTATTTGGCAGTAGATTTTCAACTTGAGGGCGGTTGCTAGCCAGGCGGACATTAGAAAAAGCCCTAACACCATGCTATGGTTTCGTCACGATGTTTTCCTTCTCCGAATGCACAAACTCATTGTAAGTGGATTCGAACTTATGTCCCTTGACGCGGAATCCGTACACACTACCACTGAGCCCTCATCGCTTCAAAATATAAACCATTCGATAGAGTTCCTGACACAATCGGTACAAAACCATATTGCTTAGTTGCAGGACATACACCTAACAACGTCACTATAGGGAGTATTACACCTCGTGGGTACAGCGTGGTCATATTTCTGTCGAATACAGTTTTGATATTTAAAATACGAAATTTCTGACTTAAGTTATATCGTAAAAGCTCCAAACATAAAACATTAAAAATCCTTATCTATTGGTAACTTCTTAATATTAAGAAATTTTAGAAAAAAAAGATAACAACCAATTTTAAAATTTACTGTTAGCTTCGAGTTTATTATTGTCATAATAAATTTTATTCGAATTTTTTAAATATTTCTTCATGTGTTAATTTACACGAGTTTCGTTGGAGAATAAAATTATTTAATAATTTTTGTAGTTATTAGTTGATTAATTTGTTACAGTAATTATCAAAATTTACTCTAAGATTAGTAATAGCAGAAAGTAATTTAACGATTAGACTTTCAAATTGTAAAATATTTTTTTAACTTTTCTACCTACCCCAAAAATACATAAAAACAAAAAAGAAACTGCATTTGTTCGTTTTTAATATTGGTTGTCATTGAGACAAATGTATGTCAATAGTGTTCATTAGGTTAGAGTGAAACGCGTATAAAAGAATAGAAAAACATAAATATTCAAAATATTTTTTTTACCTTAATGTCAATAACACAACAAACACAAGTCGCTTATAATGAAACAAAATACATTCAGATTTGATCCTGTTATTTTTTCTTATATGTATGGAAATTTATACATTTATGAAGCCCTTAGATAGTCCTACAATTTTATTGTCGTCACTACTATTAAGAATACGCAAACAATGTTTCAGTATTGAACTAATAATGAATTTTCATCTAAAACACGATTCCTGAATCACGCTCACCTTAAAATGTAAATTATTTATGGGCTGGTTGAAATCTCCGCTATATCTTTGGTACTGTTTCATAAGTTCGTTATCGAAACCCGTGTCAGGCAGCGGCACTGGACCGGCGAGAGGCAACCCGAGGTTGGAAGTTAAGTGTAATGTTGGATGTAAATCAGTTTCCGAGCCGTTATTCGAATCTTCCTGTATAAAAATAGTAATGTCATCATTTAGAGACTCGCCTTAAATTTTACAGACGGTTTTTCCCTGAAGTAAGTTTTTAGTGTCTGACTGACCCTTTTTTAGCTTAATTTATTGCGCATTCCCTCCAATCCAGGTGGGACTGAAAATGATCTCTTGTCATACTGGAGTGTACTGGGTGTCGCTGACCCTAAATTTTAATTGCAGTCATAAGATTTTTTTAATTAATTGAGCAAGCAAAAGTAAAATTTTGCTTATAAAAAGCGGCTAAATTATTTTATGGATACTTGTACCACCAGAGATTACAACAGAGTGTTGTCTACCTCTTCACTCTAAGGAGTTGTAGAAATCATACTCACCACAGAGATGTAAAACTACTTAATTAAGCTACAAGTAGTAAGTACTGTACAATGGAGGTACTTTATTAACCCGGATGCTTCATGTAGCGAGAAATCTCTTTAGAATTTTTAGTCCTTACTATATTGGTTTTATTCTCATATTTTCAACGTATATTAATACTTTCAAATGCCTTTACTTATTTAATGCATACTCTAAATCTAAGACAATGTCTCAAAAACTCTTTAATTATATTAAACATCCTTACAAGCTATATAATTTAAAGTATTACTTATGGCTATCCCTGAATACTGTTACTCTTTGATAAACCATGCGCTTTCTTTTGAGGTCTATATTTTATGTAACTAAAGACACTAATCAAAAACTTTCCACAAAATATATATTAGATATAAGTATTTCCATATAAAAAGTATAAATTAATTAGCATAGTATAGAATTTTTTTATATAAAAGATCGACTTACCATATTACAACTTCCTTCAACTTGGCGTAATTCTAACTTTAGATCGCTAATGTTAGAATTTCTATCGCTTTCTTTGTAAGGATCGACACAGGGTTTCTTCAAAGTCGATATATCGGGTTTCTTCACGTCTACCTTTTTAGTCTTGCGATGACATAGCGTAATTATCAGTATTATAATGAGGATTATGACTAATGCTGAAGCGCCACCCGATATGATAAGAATGAAGGGGAAAGTTTCTGGAAATATATATTTTTTTTTATAAATAGTAGATGAAAGCGATCGTGTTCTTTTATATTTGAGGACAATAATATGAGAAATATCCAAAAGAATGTTCGAATATATTTTTACCGGATTAACTTGATAAGAAAATATATAAAAATAAAAATAATTACAAGATACCAATATGTTTTCAGTAGAACTAACTGACGGCTATGTACCTATCAAGGATATACTATTAAGAATTAACGAACATACAGCCTAAAAGTAAGTAGTGAATAACAAATCAGCAAGCTAGGTGGCTCATACCGAAATGCAACATACGAACAGAGAATTACTATAATAGTTTTAGCAGATCGAGAATCTTTATCGATATTCTCAACGTGAACTGATCCAGCAACTCGATACGCTTTATTGTGTTTCTATGAACTGATTATGTTATACTTATGGTCGCAATATTCAAAAATAGTACTAAAGTTTGAATCAAGTTTGTAAAAGTAGTATCTGATAGATAGAGAATTTGGAAATTACACTAATAAAAAAAAAACAATTAATCACGAATTATATTATCTACTTACGATCAGGTACTAAGTTGATTTCAACACTGTCCATTCCATATGAATTAATGACTGTACAATTATATGCACCAAAATGCTTCGTCTCGCTCCTTCGTATGATCAACGTCGATTTCGTCAATCTATCTGCTAAAGCTTCCTCAAGAAACGAATACTCCTGCAAATATAGGAACAATTATCTTCTGATCTATTTGTTATCCGTAACATACTTTACACACGTTTTTTGCTATCATCAATTATTGTGTAGGTCCTTGAAAAATTATTTCTAATATAACCAAATTATTAACCAATCGTACTACCTATTTTATTGTAACCGGTTTTCGGAGACTTTCGACCCTTGTAATGCAAAAGTTATCTTCAATGTATTCCCGATATGGAATCCTTCTTCCTGTATGAATTCTATTAATTTACATAAAGTTCTGTGACTGTCTTTTATAAGGTGGAGGCATTACATTAGTCCAGCTGGCCTAAATAGGAATAAATAGCTAGATAAATCCGATTGGCTCTTTACTTGTGAAACTCAACCAATAAAATCAATATAAAAAATTCACTTATTTGGGCACTTCAGCTGGTCAAATATTTTCGTCATTCGAAAGATCTTTGGGTTAAGTCCCTACGCTTGAGCTCTATGTAGAATTCAAAGTTAGAAACGCCCTACTGATAACAATAGTGTTACAACTACTTTTCTTTAAATCAGTTACATCTTTAACAATACCTTTAGTCAAATCTTTTCAAATTCAAATATGAAAATACAACCTATGAAATGTTGTCTATAAATATTTACTCAATGTATAAGTAATACAGAAAATCCTAATATAAATTATTAAAGATCATATATTACAGAAATACCTTTTGTAATATGTAAACACAATGAAATAAGCAGACAGACGTTCAATTTTACTACTTTAAGTATATAAACAGATACAAAAGTCCTTATAACGAATCGAAACTTTTCATAAGTTTCCAACGTTGTAACTTGTAAAAGGCATACGGAAATACATTCTTGTATTCAAGTAAAATTGAATTTTCATTTCCCCTTCTACGAAGCGACGACCTCGCTGAAACTTGTTTAAAACTTAACTATTAGTACTGAATAAGTTGAAACTTTGAAACATATCCGGGTGTACTTCTGAATAATATGTATTTTTAATAAGTTCGAATACATTAAGGAAAAATATAAAATACAATTTGAACTACCGAACTATTGAATATTTTCATATAGCTTACGTACAAATAAATCTACAGGTTTTGCTTTATACGAACTTAACAAAACTAATCCAATACTTATATAAGAGTATTGTTTGGCTTGAGAGTCACAACTCAAACGTCTATTAGAAATAGCTTTGTTCCTTTTGTAAATTCTGATATAGGGTTAGATACAAGGTTTTGTTAGAAAATTGAGTGACATTGTTTTACTGTGGTATTTCCTTTATTTTTATTGTCACTATAAACGTACACGTACATGCATTTTTTTAAATATTGCATTATAAGTATATAAAGTATATTTTAAAATTTAAAGGTAGTGAAAGCCTAATCTAATTTGCCGTTAGTCACATATGTATCTAAGGGACTGGCTGCATTAACTCATTAAACAGTAATACCTATTTTTCACCGAAGTTGAAAATCTGCCGCCAAATACCATTAGGTGTGTTCTGGCATATGCACTTGAGAACCAGTTTATACAAAATAAAGACCGGCAACGCACCTGCGATTCCCCTGGTGTTTTGGGAGTCTATTAGCGGCGGTGATCACTTACCATCAGGTGACACGCTTGCTCGTTTTCCCGCTATCACATAAAAAAACCCGAGGTATTGACCAAGTATCAAAATTCGTCGAGATTTGAAATAAGGTTGTATGGATTTGAAACATGATCCTAGGGTTTTACTACAAACGTTATAAATATGTATTGTATGCCTTTAAGGCAGATCATCAGTACACAAACAATTAGTTATGTTTAATTTAACTGTAAGCAGTGTTGTGATAATCTAACTAGGATAAGATAATAATTAAGAAGGTAAAGTACGGATTGTCTTTTTCTTCGTTTTATTATTTACCTTATATACATGTATCATAATTACATGACGTTTTGTGTGATATATATATAATCATGACCACGTAAATAGAAACACTATTTTTCTTACATAAGATAGAAGTAATTAGAATCAACCAATGCACAATTGACGTTCTATCTTAGTATAGTAAGAGAATTAATGCAGAATAAAAGTTCATAGTATGAATGTCTAATTCTAAGTAGGTTTGCATCGTCAATGTAAACGAAAAGGACTTACAGTTAGGTATAACGAAACATAATAACAACAAGTTTGCGAAATTTATAGCATGAAAATCCAACTTAGCTTAGTTTGCATTTACGACTTAAGTTCATACTAGCACCTTGTACTGCGGATTGGATTGTTCTTGCTAAACTGGAGAGTAATATTAAATCAGAACTATGTACTTACTTCATTATGAAATAAATTAATCTCTTGTCCATCGAACGTCCATATTATATAATCTGGTTTCGGTACGGACAGCGATATACACTCTATCTTAACACTGTCACCTTCTATGCCATATTGAGTTTGATTAGATGTGATTCTTGGTGGACCTACAAAAACAACTGTGATAAAGGAAGAATGACTTTATTTGGAACAATAGTGATTACCTACCTTCCTACCTGATTACAGTTTGCGCTTATTTATTGTATATCTGTGTTGTCAAGTCTTATGTGTTCTCACGTTTGAACAACATAGAACAACAAATTCACGTATGGCAGTGAAGTTGCAACGTTTCGCGAGCCGCATGAAAGTTCTTCGAGCGTGCGGTAGTTCACGACAGGTTGAGACAGGATAACCTCGCAAACGGCTACACTTGCTAAGTTATAGAGCCATCAAGCGAAACTTGGGTGGTTTAAGATATTATTGCCGTAGGTGTTTGAAATTGTAGGGACGTTTGAGACAGAAATAGGGTAGGCCTTCCTATACAGGCCCGCAGTGCATCTTCTTTATTTTATATCCCTTCAAGGATACCCACTCGCTCCTAGGGGGGGAAAAGTAAGTTTTGTGGGATACACCCAGTGCGAATCGGAAATACCCAATAAAACTCAATGGTGTACCTCTGCCGCATAAATTGGGGCGACCCGGATTCAAACTGATAATCACCGCGTCGCCGAAACCGGCGATTCCCATTAAGTTGTGGGTGTCCATGGGCGACGGTGATCACTTACCATCAAGTGACGTGCTTACTCGTTTGTCCCCTATTATATATATATAATTAGAGCAAAATAAAATGGATATATATATATATATATATATATATATATATATGTAACCAATGAACTTGACCGTGAGTTTACATTATATCTAATGCAGTTAAAAAGTCCGATATCATATTAGGTTATGCCAATGAGTATTCAGTTATATAGTAAATTTAATTTTCGCATTTGAAAGCAGTCGTAAGCAGTTTTGAATAATGCAGGTGTCAATTGACTCTCATAATTATTTTTTTTCAATTATGCGATTTAAATTTGAAATCAGTTTCTCAGTGTTCAAGTAAACATTCATTAATGTGAAATATTTGTAAAAAATATTAAGGTAATAAGCAATTAGACCTTACTCACGAGTTTACTATCTAATACGGAATGCTGGTTGTAATAATATGTTTGACAAAATTAAAAACAGCCCGAAATTAATTAAAATGTTACCAATTTCCATACCTTTTATGTATACCATAGCTGGAGTTTCTACATCCAAACGACCTTCAACGCTGGCTCTGCACCAGTACTGACCAGCCGAGTGATGTGAGACAGTTAGTGTAAGATTTGACGACTTTCCCACGCGCTAAATGAAAAAATGTAATTAAAATGTACGTTTTCATTTAATCAAGCGAGTGGGTTTATATTATTTCAAATGAATGCGTGTAATAGAAAGCGCACTTTTATGTTTTCGTTAGAACTTGAGACCTAACCCTTTAACTAATTCATGATAATATTAGCCGATTAGCACATATATTTCTGATATTATTTAACGCTCTACAGTAAACGTTATGTTGACTATTTACGACTATATTTATATATTTACGTTACGACTATTCCTAAGCTTCCATCTTGAAAAGCGCAAAATAGACAAATTTGTTGTAATGGCACACGCATCATATCTTATGAATTATCTCTTCGAATTCTCTTTAATTGTTATATATTGTTGACCTAATTGAACAATTCAATAAACGAAATTCCAATAGACTAATTTTAACTTTTAAGCTTAGGATTTGTATCTGCTCTTGAATATGCCATAACTATAATTTTCACAATAACAATAAAATAACATATATCAATCACTCAAGGGTCAAGGTTGGCTATTAGTGATAGAATTTTTAGAATCAGATCACTAGTTCCAAATAATAATCACCTTCTACAAACATTAGTTTGCTTAATAGCCCATATTTTTTTAGTTAACATGTTATAGGTCATTATATATGAGGCAAATAAATACAGCACTAACTCAAAAATTATTTCAGTTTAGTTTTGCTGATTTATGTTTGAAAACATAATAAGCATAATCAGTTAATACACAATTTTCAAATTACAACAAAAAGTATTTTACACGAAAAAAATCACTTATGCAGGTAATACTGGTCGGCAGTTCTTTTAATACGCTGCCTATATACAAAACACTACATTTATTTTCAACTATCTTACTCGTAGAGGTGTCCTGAAGATTATTATTTACCTACTCGATAAAACTAGAATTATTGAAATAAAGACCCGAAGTTACCTTCTTAATAAATACATGAAATACATACTATGAATCTATTGTTTTCATAACGCAACCAAGATACTTTCGGTACAGGATGTCCGTCCACAACACACGATAGAGTCACTGTTGCTCCAGCATCGGCTTCAGCATTTTGTGGTTTCACTTTAAACACTGGTCCGTCTGTAACGAAACGGTGTTTTAATAGCAGCTCTCGAAAAAACATTTTGAATTTTAAATTATTTTAGGAACTTTGCGAAGGCAACGTCCACATCGAATTTAAAATTCCTTTTCAAACTCTGTCCATATAACGCGAATGCAGGTCCCAGAATTGCAACTGACAACCAGTATCACAACCAAATTCGGTGTGGCCAACATAATAAAATGCACAAATCTTCAAAATGGTTTCTAAGAATTTTGTCAAAGTTCGCAAAAGTATTCTGAAAAGATAATATTATTTTGTTTTTAAAATTAATTAACAAGTTCTGTAAAACTGTTTTCGGCTACGATGCAAAGAGCTTTAAAAAAAAAATATAATAGTAGTCTATTAACGTAGTTTTACTAATTCGATAAATGAAAAGTGCTATTGTACATATAAAACACAGAATACAAGGTATTTTTATGACTAAAAAATCTTAAGGTTATTCTGTAATTATATCGATAGCAAAGAAACTTGTAGGGAATTTTCAAAATTATATGTAACTTGGAAGTATACTACAGAGTTTATGAGGAGAGCCGTGAGAGAGAGATACTATGAAAGGTCATATCTCTTTATTAAGTTCAGCTACAAGCTTGGTTTTGTTACAGCAATATAAGGCAGTAAGTATTTGTAGTTTATTGCCTTAAATATATGTTGCTCATTCAATATGCTAATCGTTATGAATTATCTATATTATATTTGTCTTATTAATATTAATTACTTATTTTACTAATCATTTTATTTGCACTACCTACAATCTTTCATTTTTCCTACTACAATACTGCTGGTCATTTAAAGTGCTATTTAGTATTCATTCTACATTCATATTTACTCGAATTTTATTGTTGAAGCCATTTTTGAGGTCTGCTTGCACGGGCGTGACGATATAAACGACGATGATGGTAGGGTTTTTTCTAATGCCCGCCAGGCTAGCTACCACCCTCAAGTTCAAAATCTGCTGCTAAATACTATTAGGTGTGTTCCGGCAGTGGCACTTGAGAGCCAGTCCCTCTTATACGGGACGACAACGTACCTGCGATTTTTCTGGTGTTTTGTGTGTCTATGGGTTTTGATTACTTACCATCAGGTGACACGCTTGCTCGTTTGCCCCCTATTCCATTAAAAAATAAATTAAAATACAACAAAGTGATATTATAAGAGGTCTATCATTCTTTGTATGACTTCCTCAATCCTTACTAATATCATAAATGTGAAAATGAATTTGTTTGCTTGTTACAATTTCACGCCTAAACCGCTGAATTAATTATGATGAATTTTGGTTTAGAGTTAGATGGAACCTTTGAGTCGGCAATAGACTACTTTGGATTGCAAGAAACTTATTGGAAGAGGGGTAAAGAGAGGGATAAACATTGTATGAAACTTTAAATTGCGCCATTCGATTTGTTTGACAAAATCAATATTCAAGCGAGCGAAGCCGCGGGCAAAGGCTCGTTCTTAATAAATTCGACCTTCGAAAAGGACATTATAAAATAATACGGGAAACTAACTAAAATGGTTTCGAGGGGAAAAACAAACAGTCTGTTACCGTTACACTTTCATTTTCCGGTTGTAACGTAATGTTTCAATTAATTAACTGTTATTCTTGCAGCTACTGTTACGGGCTTGGGAGTCGCGCGATGTTCGTCCCTTGATTATTGTAAAGTCGTTTGAGAAAGGTATTCGAAATAATTTAATCATTACGATGGAGTTATTTACAGTAATGGATTTTATTATACACGAAACAAAAATAGGTAACAAGAGATACAACAGATTTGTATAAAAATACAATTTAATTATTTTGATCTGTTGAAACTGATAAAAATTCATTAATTACAAGTTTATTATTTGTTCTCATGACATAAAAAAATACATTTACGTACTTTCTCTTGTAATGGGCCGCGCATGACACGAGGATAGTATAGAGACTCATGGATGATTGAGTGACTCAGGCATGGTGAATCAGGGTGAGAAGCAATTATAAATGCCCAATAAAAAGAGTCTAGGACATATGGAAAAGTACAGAACGAAGTTGAAGAGATCGCTGTGGCCAAATCGATCCAGGAAGATTTAAAAAGACCCTACGGCAGCTCTCAGTTCCTAGTACAGCCAGATACCGGGGCAGCTATCACAATAATTCTATCTGGTAAGATCTCCTAAACTATACGTGCCATTGATTTCATTTAACTGTTTCATTTAAAGGTGACGAGTTTCAATAATTCAACAGAACAATTATAGCAATTTAAAAATTATGTTCTTTTCTTAAATCTTACCTACTTGAAACGTTCACAATGGCACGTATTAAATGCAAATTAAAACCGCTCCAATTATTACACAAAAGCGGGTGGGTATTACCGAGTAGAGATGCCCTTGAGCGATGTAATTGCCGAAAATTGCTACAATTTCTTACTATTGTCCCCCAGCGGTTGGTACATACTTGAGTATAGCCTCCTTGCCGCTAAGATCCTAAGCTAAATGGTTCATAATGTTGGTTATTAAATAGTAAGGTGGGTAATTAAATAATCACATTTTATTGTTTAAAGTCTATCTCTCTTAAGACTGGACAAGGCAGTAAGACTGGTGAAACACATATATTTAACAGAAGCATGCATTGAAATAACCTTAGGTTGTGTTTCGCATTTACAGACTTGTTCAGAGAATGGAGTGTTTAAGATCAGAAAATCGCCAAAGATACACACATATGTTACAATAATGCAAACAGATAATTAACTAATTGTTCGACCTATCGAATTGAGTTTCAAGAAAATACTTTTCAATTTGTTTAACTTTTATATATTTTATATCACTCGATATACGTACCTACGTACTTTTGCTGTTTTCTAATTTGCATCTATTAATCGTATAATATCTAAATTAGTTCATCAATTTAGATTCGATTTAATTACTTTATCAAAATGAGGTTTTATATCTATTTTAGCATTTAATAAGTAACGCACTTGCCCAACTAATAAAAACCTTAAAGCGTAAAACAACATCTGACAGATCATTTCGTATTATATATAGACTATAAAAATAACAGAATGTCTACTTCTCATTTCTTAACATACATACTAGAAGGAATCCACAACATATTTTTGTTTTCCACTGTATATCATTCCTCTGAAGACATCCGTGTTTTCTTTGGTTGTACCCTACATATATCCTTCAACCTTCATACTTTATCGCATCCATTTTATTTTATTTATTTTATTAGATTTTTACGTGTGGGCATCGGCCTTACATTAAACCGTACTTGGAATATCTATTTATCTTTATAGTTAGTATTTTTAAACATCAAATTTAAAAATCCAATTAGTGTGCTGATTCAATGGTAAGCAAGATATAAGCAATTTCTATAGGCACAAAGAGTAACAATAATTACACAGTCCACAATGACATACATTTATCCTGAGAATCAGTTCGAAATCAAAGTTACGCAGTTCACCCGTATCCTCAGCAGTAACGGATTTAAGTTATACTTACACAGTACCTCCAGAGTCTTCGTGTCAGCACTTCTGCCCACACTATTATAAACTTCGCACTTGATGGTGCCCTCGTTGAAGTTGCGGGATATGTTTGAAAGTGTCTGCGGAAAACGGTTTCTATTTGAATAGAACACTTACGACTTATTTCATGAATGCATGCATTAAAACCATTCACTAAGTCATTTTCATCTTTTGGTCTGTATTGGACTATAATCATTTTTTTTAAATATGAGAACATTGTACTCTTAAAATAAGTATATCCAATTTTTTTATTAACAATTTGAATAGAAAGCGATAGCCAGAGGACTAGAAATTTCGGACAAAGGACGCTGTTTTGCCTTCGCTAATCTATTTTACGCTTCGTTGATTCGGTGCAGTGATACCTGCCTGCACAAACAAAAAGACAAACATTTCTAAATGTGTATGTATTTTATTAGTTATTACTTGCAATTTTTTTTTCACATAAATCCAAAAAGTACAGACACGTTATGAATTTATATAAATTTGCAAGTAACTAAGAATAATTAATAAAATACATTCACATCATTTTTACAATTATTTGTCTGTTTTTTTTGTGAAGGTATTACTGCTAAAGTACAATGTTTACGATAAAACATCACCAACAAATTCTTAAAGCGTATCCTCGAGTAACATTAAGTCTTTGTTTCATTAAAATCTATTAACTCTTTAAAAAAATATTGTAATTTGAATGACGGCGCGAGATCAAATAATTTTAGTTCCACGCGATCCAAGTGGCAGTCACATGTAGAGTTTATGATATACCTAATTGGTCTAGTTGGCATTGTTTTGATTTTTATGTGTCATACCATGGGATATATATGGAATGAAGTGATGGCGGTTGATAGAGATCTATGGAAGAAGAAAACGTGTTGCACCGACCCCAAATAGACTGGGGACAGGATAAGAAGATGAACTAACTTATAATTTACACTATCACTAACAAACGTACATAAGAAATTTATAGGTAAAGATAATATATTTTCTTTTTTTCAGTCGAAATTTCATGTTTTTATTGTCTTATGTTTGCCGCATCGTGAGTTTATATTTTCCTACCCGTATTTGTTCCTTCTTACAATGTTAGATACTCCAAAAATTACGTGAAGATATATTGACGTACGTAGTTTTTGGCAGAATCTTGATGAATCCTTCTCTGATTTTTATGTTAAATAATGTACTTAATTATTTAGCCCTATTTTGTGTTGTATGTTGAAGTGAATTATGATTAATCATTCGGAACATGATATATTAGTTGCCATAAAAACTCCAAAGAAAGCTTCAACAAGAGAGTCACCATCTACTTCAAGATAGTATCATTTGCCCAAATCTTGTCACTTGAAAATCGCAATAATAGTTTCTATAGAGGACTGCGTTGCCAAGAATAAAAAAGCTTCATACAGGAATTTACGACTTCTTGGTGGTCTCCGATGTTTTTGGACTGTACCGTGATTTCCATGCTAGGCAAAGCATCATCACTTTAATGTGCAAGTATAAAACAAACTTTCTGTATCTGATCCAGAAAGTATACACCTACTTGATTCGAATTAGGTTAAAACATTTTTTCACAACATAAATTACCAGGATCGAATCTAAAGATTACGCACTGTTGAAGTCTAATTACGTACAAAAACGCATGCATCAGCTCTTTAATATACGAATTTAACTACTTTTATCTCTATGTAATTATTGCAATAAAGTAAAATTAAATTTTAAATTTAAACATCAACATAAAGTCAACTAAAACTTCATTACCACGATTCCTAAGTAAAAAAGAAGTCAAAATTAGAAACTAATTTTTTTTTTTTCGTTTTACATTCAGTCGTGATAATAGTTGTAATTAAAAATTAATTATATTAAATTATTTTTCATTGTACATAAAATAGTTTTTTTTATAATTTCATTTTATATCATATTAAAACAATAAAGTGATTTCGTTGACTTTAACTCCGCTGTAGATTACTACTAATAACTTTATATGTAACAAATTATTAAACCAATAAATCAACTGATATTATGATAAACTGCACTGCGTATTTTTTTTATTTTTTTGTTGACCTTTGACGCGACGCTCATGCACACTACCATTGAGCTATCATCGCTTCAAAAATAAATAACAATCTTGACGACTTTCTGAATTTATATAACGTTTTTCTTTTCAAATTTGCTTAGATGGGTGTTAGTAAACATAGCTCTTTCACCCAATTACTGTATATGATGAGTATGACATTTATAGTATAAAGTGAAAGTTGGGCGCTTTGTTTCCGGTTTCATTTTTAATATAGAACTTTGAATGTCTCAATCATATTGCTTATGTATTTCTTTGTAAATGACTATTAGTTATTAATCCATAATTAAGTTATATTTTACACCATATTTATTTTGAAAACAAAGTTGAAAATTAAGATATATTCATAAGTGTTTGTTCTTTTGTTTTCTGAAACACGGTTAGTGCATGCATTAGGTGTCTCTGTTGCCAAGAAATTTCAAAATATATGTATAATATTATCTCTAGAGCCGGAGCTTGCAAACGTTCTCAGTAAAATTTAATAAGATGTAAAAAATGAATAGGTTTTCCTATATTCTAGACACTATGAAGGTGCACGGAGTTTTACGTTTAAACATTTTAAGTATATTGTGAAATTTTCTAAACGTGGTTATAGAGTTATTTTCCGTAATTTTGTTTAATTGTTTGAATCGGAGTACCGACAGGTTATGTTAATATTTTAGAAGTTAAATTCCTTTAAGAATATTTTCAATTATTAAAGTGATTTTTTATTTTATTACTGGAAGTTTATTTTAAGGCATTATTTGATATTTATTTTCTTGTTTTTAATCTTGTGATAGTAAAATTATTTTTAAATTATATTTATTTAAACTTGTATTCTTAGTTTTTAAATTCATTGTTTGTGCTTTAGACTGGGTTTAACTTTTACTTTATTATATGTTTAGGTAAAGAAGTATAATTTCTGATGTAGTACACATTCTAAAACACTAAGAAATATTTAAATATACCAGAACCGGATATATTAACAAGACTAATCCGAACCGGATATATTAACAAGGCTAATCCTTATAACATTCCTGCCAATTCAGATAGGAATAGGTATGACAAATACCGTATAGGTACTTAATCTTTTATCATCGAATACTCTTAAGCGAACAATTTTTGCATTCGTTTGTGAGTAATTGGTTTCTCGGAAACCGCTCTAACGATGTAGACGAAACTTTATTTTATTTTTCCAAGATATTCGAGGAAAGTGTTGTCCCCGAGAACTATTTTGTTTTTCTTTGAAAGAAACTGGAGCGAAGAGAATTCGTTCAAGCAGATACTATATAATCACGCGGTATCACTTTCAATAATATATAAAAAAAATACACAACTTTTACGAAATATACAAGGAAATGTTCAATGAAATTGTACAGACTTTTATATAGATTGTGGTTTAACGGTATGGCCACAATCTCACCTAATGTGAAGTGACGATGTGGCCCGAGATGGTGGACACGCTAAGCCTAGAAAAGGGACTGGCTCTTAAGTACAGCTGTCGAAACACACCAATAGGTATTTAGCGGCAGATTTTCAACTTGAGAGTGGTTGCTAGCCAGGTGGGCGTTAAAAAAAAGCTCTACCACTATACTACGGTTTCATCACAATGTTTTCCTTCACCGAAAGCTCAAGCTCATTGCAGGTAGATCGGAACTCACGTCCGTTAACGCAGCATTTGTACACACTACCAACTGAACTATAATCGCTTAAGTATATATTTTTCTTTTTTAATATTCCTTCAAATTAAAAGATATTTAAAAGTTACAGATATTATTACATATTGGGTAGGCAAAATCCCCACTTCGCATTCTCTCAAAACTCAACCTCAAAACATACCTTCAGCCATTTCATATGTTTAAGCCCAAAACTATGTATCTACATAGAATACGTTGACGTAACAAAAACTATAACTAACTACTGTATCTTTGAAATACCGGGTCGTACAGTTAATATTAGATAAATTATTAGATACGTTATTTTATTATGTTTGTATAAAAAGTCTATATCATACGTGTTATTGCCAATGAGCCTCAGTGCTGCAAAAGACCTCATCTCATATGAAGCGAGACATTCTACTGACTGAGTATAAAACAGTCCTACTCGACACTAGGGTAATTAATATATTGTGAAAACTTCACATAAATGTTATTAGATAAGAAAAAAACAGTGTGCTTTAAGGTCACTAAGAAATCGTGAAAAGAAGGCAAAGAAGTATCAAAATCGTCAAGACGAGGTTATAATATGAAATACAACTATAACTTGTTAAATAAAACTTATAACTGTATTTTTGTAACAAAGTTTTTCGTGGACGTCCCGGTGTCTGTGTGTAGGGATGTGTAATGATTACGTTCAAAAACCTTAATGTATTGGGACCATTTCTTTTAATAGGTCTAGTATAGACATCGGATTACTTGCTATTTAATATGAACGCTAAAATCTATGTCATTTAATTATATTTAACTTATGAGGCGTGCACTTTTAGATTTCCCAAATTACATATAGTTCTTTTTTATTTCTGTTACAATCCGAGTCAGCGACGTCTGACATTGAACAGAATTCACTGCCAGTTCGTTACTTGTAGGCTTCATATTAAGTCTTACCAATTCATTTCTAATGTCACCAACAATCTGCTCGTTGTTCACGTACCATTTGTACGTGACGTTGCTCGGATTCGCGTTCGCCTGGCAACCTGTGAAAAATAACTATTAGAACAGAATATATTGGCCGCTGTCACAGCTTTCACCCTAATTGGATTAGGCGTCATTTACTTTTCTTGTGATCCTGACGATATCTGTCTTCTCACGGTTGTCTTTAAGCGTCCAGTGGCGTATTTTCTAGAACTTTAACCTTATATTCAATGATATTATAAGTAAAATTTGTAGAAACGCCATATATGATCCCAAAGAGGCACGCTGATTTTGTATCAGATAGCACATTCAAACCTAAATACCAAATCTACGTTCAAGTAATTATTTTTGATATGTCAATTGCTCTAAGACAAGAAAAAGCGCCTCCATGTGTAATGCAATATTGTACCAACTATACTACTAAATCTTCTAAAGTTTATATACGGGATGACATTTAATTCGTACTTGTTACTATTTTCATTGATAATTTGATATTTAAATAAAATAAAATATATTCAATCGGTACCAATATAAATGTATATATTTTAAAGTACAACCAACATACATGGCATTAACACGCTGATAGCATGTCTCATTTTCGCGCCCGGTTTAAAATACATTGTACAAACTATGACCACTGCTAGGTTCACGCGTATTGGATTAATTAAAGTAGTTGACTTTGCACCTTCGTGAATGATTTTTTAATAATTTACATATCGCTAAATTGAGAAATTATGTGTTCTCATATCTACTGTTTTCCCTTTTATTATATTCGTGAAACTATATCCTTCACCTAGGTCTAATGTATTTATGTACCAATATTAATTAACAGTGGTTTTAAAACCTTAATGGCTGTCATAACGTAACAAGCGGATAGAGTTACTTTCGCATTTGATATATCGGTTTGAGCAATTATAAATCAGATCATCTTATTCATAGATAAATTAAAAAAATTAAATATAAATGATATTTTTTTACTGTTGTGAGGAACTTTATTTAGAATAGTAATATATATTTAATATTCTTATTTTTACCTATATTGATATTATAAAAGTGGAAAATTTTAGGAACTGTCAGTCATATTCAAAAAATATTTTTTTGATTGATAAGTATTCATTGAGGCAGCCTTTAAGCTATTTAACATTACTCTACCACCAGTGAGAGCAAAATTGTACTGAAATAAATTTACCCGAATGGACAAAAAATTACTAAATAAATTTTAGTTCCAAATGAAGTAGAAAGTACAGCTAATAAATTTATATTAATCATGTTACCTAAGACCAATGTATCTCCTTCCTGTATTCTCCCTTTCACGGTTCCCGCTTTCATAAACAGTCGAACTTTTGGTGCGTATTGAACCTGCGAACAACATATTATCAAGTACTTTTGTAAGATAAAAATAAAATTTTCTTAATTTACATTCAAAATTTAAAAAATTTCTATCATATTTATCTCAATGTTACTGCTACGGTCCAAATTAAAGGGATGATAGCTCAGGTGGTCTCCCACTAAACTAGTTTGCGGACGCCGTATCAATGTATGTAAGTTCGAATCCAGCTACAATAAGCTAGCTTTCGGTTAAGAAACCATAGCATGTTGGTAAGGCTTTTTCTAATGCCCGTTTGGCTAGCTACCACCCTCAAGTTGAAAACTCAGCGCCAAATACCATAGGTGTGTTTAATATGTCCACTATCTCAGGACACATTGTCAATTAGCATAACGAGAAATTGTGGCCATAACGTTAAACTTATAAACTGTGAAAAATCCGTATATTGTTTCTTTTCTCAAATCACGTAAGTTAAGCTGGTTCGTAAGTTCTAGCTGAATAACATTAGCAGAAAAGGATGAATAGTATAGAATTTAATTGATAAATACCTGTCAAAATATATACTAACAAAGAACAACTTATATAGAGGCACGACTCAGTCTTTAATTCACAATTGGGGTACGGAATAAAAATATATCAGAATATTATAATCGTCAATGGGACCCGATGGAAAAATCTTTTACAATTTATCATAAAAAAATAAGGGAATAGATTAAACGGTTCATTGGACTGCGGGAGCACGTTTACGAAATGCCAACTGGGTTTATCATATTGAAATATTCAGGAAGATATCTATTTGTTGAATTAATACGAAATCGAACTTCAAAACATAACACATTAGAAACTTTATGATATTTTATTAATAATTAGCCAACTTGATATTTTTTATACTTTATAGGTTAAGCGTTATGGCCACAATCTGACCTCATGTTAAGTGACTATTAGGCTACAGATGATGATCACGCTAAGCCTAACTGGAGGGACTGGCTCTCAAATACAACTGCCTGAACAGACCTGTTGACATTTGGTGGCAGATTGCAACTTGTGGATGATAGAAAACCCCTCGCATAGTCTCGTTAATAGTCCTTATTTTAGGATTGTATTAGACTTACCATCTACTCAGATCAGAGAATGTTAAAAACCTTAAAATCCAATAACAAAAGGCCATGTTTTAAGACGCTCTTATTGCAGTATATTGCATTATTGAGACATGTCGTCGATAAAAGATGTTTACAATGTGATATGATATATTTTTATTCTCTTTATAATCATCTTCATATCCTGTTACAATATATGTTCTATATACTAATGATTGTACAAAACTGTAACTTAACTATCATATTTCAGTGTTAATATGGAATAGTTTGTTGATATTTGTTAGAATAAGCAAAGAATTTTCTTTCAAAACTTTGTTTCAAGTCGTAGAAAATTTTCATCTCATTTTTAACAATGTCAATACTTCGAAAATGTTTACTTCACACCTCGTATTAAGTGTGCAACAAAGGAAATTTTATGTGTACGAACGTACTTTCAATATTTTCCGAGTGTGCGCCCTCTCCTCATTTTTCACGTCCCGCGAAAGAAAGGCTGGCAAGAACAATTTCTCGTTCTGTCCAAATCAGAAGCTGTGTTTTGTTAACGTTTTACCAACACCGTGAGAAAACATACGCCGGTGTAACAAAAAACAAGAACGAGAATAAACACGGACCGCGGGTGTATCTCCGCGGAAACTTTACTCGAGGTTTTCTCCTATTTTTATTTTGCTTTCGAATTTGCTTTGAAAATCTTTAAAGACGGATTGCTAAACAAAATCTTATTAGAGAATAATTCTGTTTATAAAGGATTCATTGTTAGTTCGAAGGACAGGATTACTAATACAGAGTAAGTTTCGGCTGTAATCTTTAATGAAGATTCACAAGTTTAATGTTGTCAAAAGAAATATTCTTGAAATAAAGTACAAAGCATTTCATAAATTAGTTTTCGCTTAATAAATTAAACAGTTTAACATGAATTGTGTAATTTGTTTGATGTTAAATGCTTAGTGCAACTAAAATTCTGAGTACAGCTAATAATAGACTACTCCTAAATACAGTGATTTCGTACAACTTTATGGTTTAATATTGGTGCAAATAGTTTTTCAAACCATTATTAGGGAAAGCTTCAGTATTTAGGTACCTTAGTTAACACAGATTTGTTGAAGCTTTATTTTGATTACTACATATTACTATAAAGTAACGTTTTAGTGTTATATTGTAGCCCAAGAGATATCAAGTAACGATATATGATACACCCTTTACTGATGCTGTTGAATAGGTTAAGCCAAGTAGGAAGACTGTCTTATAAACGTCGGATAACGTCGATAATATCTATAAATACCAATTTTGACTCAAAGATTGTAACCAGCTATGCTAATAATAGAATATATACTATACCTAGATCAAAAAGGAATATAATAACTGCTACAAGATCAATACACATTACAAAATTATATCAAAAAATTTCTTTCTTTTCAAACTGTCGTGAACATAAGATTTATTTTAGTATGTGTTTTCGTTATGAAAGGTAAAATATAGTTTTTGAGTTTTGTTAATATGTGAGCGAAAGTCTCGAATATTGTATATTAAGTATTCCGTGTTAATAAAACTTAATCCCTTATTACTTAACTGAGGGGCATTTTGTCGCCGATGGATCCCGGTGTCTAGACGAAGCCCCGCGTGTTGAGGGTATTAAAACTAACACAGCGTCTATCTGAAGTGTCTATAAAACAACACAAAGGCCCTTTCAGCGACTGTTGTGAGCTACAAAGGATTCAAACTAAAATAAATACTTTGTTGCATTGTGAAGTTTTATTGTAAATACCCTTATCCCTTATCCATTAACCTTTATCTATTTTATTTTTTTGTGACGTTGTTTGTCCGCGATGAACTCCCAAACTACCGAAACGATTTTAATCAAATTTTGCACAATGTGTGCAGTTTGATCCTACTTGAGAGATAGGATACCTTTTAAATTGATAAGTGATCATAAGGCGATAGATGCTACAATAGTCGATGTGATTGACTACTCTAAAAGGCAGAACAAAGTCTGCCAGGTCAGTTGGTCATATATAAAATTGTCATACTATTTAATTTGTGTCAATTTTACATTTAAATTTTGTTCTACTAAATTTCTACTGTATTCAAATTGTAGCTTTATTAATTAGCTATGAAACGCAGAAAATAGCAGTTGAAACCGTCAAGAAATTAATTGACTAGCAATAACATATTATTTTATTCCCGAGAAACCATTTTGTTTCTTTTGTTGTTTTTATTTTATTTAACAAGGTAGGCCCATATAGTACACGTCAGTCCCATTGCACTCTAGCTACAGCATATACACAATAAAATAGTTAGAATTAATCACAAAATACCATAAAACCTTAGCTTCATCACGGAATGCAAAATAAAAACCTTTCAAGGTTGGTGTTTTTAATTCAGTTGCTTTATTCGCTTTAAACATTTGCTTAAAAGTCACCTTTTTAACCGCTTTCATTAGTAAAATTATGTATAAAGTATCCAATTTATAATTAATAAAATTTTGGGTTTCGTAAATACTGCATTAGTCATATAAAAACCTTTCGGAACGATGACATTATTATATTTAAACGCATTAAATATAAAAAAATAGTAAGTACTTAAGTAAGTAAGTAAGTTAATAGAACAAAATAATTTAATAGAAAAAAAAAACCTATTTTGTATTATAACAATGCTTTTATTTTCAACGCATACTAGATTACATGTTCACAAGGAATTTACATGTTCAAGGAAAACATCCATTAAATAGTAACACGAACGCGCAAACCGCAAAAAATGGATTCCGCTCAATGATATACAAGATTTGCTGACACACTAACAGCGCTTCGTCACGAAATTAGAGCCAATATAGCCCCCTCTTATTTTCACTTTTCCAGTACAAATCAACGACCGAAAAATCAAGACATTCCGTGCTCTCCATAAAATTAGTAACAATGACAGTATTCCGTTCAGCCCGCTTGAGATTTTGGAGCTCATTTTACATTGGACAAAGCGATAAGCCGAATTGGCAAGTTTCTAAGGGGAAGATGTACAAAAATTGCGGAACGGATTTTTTTCCAACCGTCTGTTTCCTTATTTCGTTTTCTTTTATATCCGTTTATTGGAAGCTTGGCTTAAGAAGTAATTTATGTGTGTGCAAACTCCAAATTAAGATTTGTATAACATTTGTTGCTACTTAGGCATTTCTTTTATTACCTTGGTTTCCAATTAGTATTATAGTATAGGCTACAGTATATTTTTATTTTTATTCATGAATCATTTTTTTGAGTTGCGTAATAGTTACGTAAATTATGTTTTCCTGTTATGTTGATAGAATAGTTACTAGGATCTATTAAATAGCGAAAAATCGTTCTAACACATCTCATTTAAAAAAAAAACTCTACAAAAGCAATATGGGAACTTATTGTGTAATAAGTTGTTGAATAAGAGCTTAGAGTCTTACGCTTAGACTTCCAATTCTCGAATCCGTAGATGTTGGAAAAGCCTCTTAATAACTTAAGTTGAATAAAACGAAAGCATATCCTTTTATTTGTAAAATACAAACCGTAAATTACGCATTATCGTTAGTGTGCCAAATTCACTGCATTGTTTATATTTGTTCAATTACTAAAGATAATACATATAAGGCACTAAAGTATTATACAAACAGAAACACATAAAAAAAGATTATAAAAATATAAATAGCACAAATATTTAGTTACACAAAAGGTGTAACCTAAGTCGCTATATGGAAATGATAGACCCCTCACAAATTCGAACTTTGATAAGTTTATTTAAGAAATGATAATTTTTCACAATTTCATTTGCTTAATATCACCATTTTTTTAAATTATCTATACCAAAACTTTGCTTTGTTTTATTAATGTAATCAGAAAGATAGATATTATTAAAATAGTAGGTAATATTTTTTTATACTTAAGGTTTAGCGTTATGGCCATAATCTCACCTGATCTTAAGTGTTGATACGGCCCAAGTTGATAGACACGCTAAACCTGTGGAGGAACTGGCTCCCAAGTGCAGCTGCCGGAACACACCTATTGGTATTTGGCGGCAGGTTTACAACTTGAGGGTGGTAGCTAGCCAGGCGGGCATTTGAAAAAGCCCTACCACCATGCAGTGTGGTGTGGTGATATGAATTGTGAAGTGTGTTTGAAGCGATCAACTTTAAACTTTTTTAGTTTTTTTTTAGAGTTGAATATTAAAATTATATGATATTTACTTGCATTCTTTTACTATATAAAGGGAAATACCGGAACATCAAAAATGTGTTCAGAAACGGATTTGTTATTTTATCCTGATAGAAAACAATGTTCCCTTATCTCCAACACCTTACATAACAAAAACTCTTAAAACCCTCAAAGGATTTTATACAAAAATTATGCAACCCAATAGGGAAGTTTCTACATAAAATCTCAAACTAAATGTTCCTTTAATCGTCGGTTCAAATTATCTAATTTTTTTGGCGTCTAAATATGGTAATAATGGTTGTTACAGTAAACGGTAACTTTGATAATATACCATCGGAAATGATTCAGATATCTCCGGTTAAGTTAATCGTCTGGCAAATTGGACGGCCGTAAGTCAAGCCTTTAAGGAATTTATTGGACCAAACGGTTGGCGGGACTAGATAAGAAAATGTCTTGTAGACTTCAATTTAGTTTTCATGTTTTATAATATTACTTTATCATTTACATACTTTAAGAACCAATTTACTGTTTTTCATTTTTTTTATATAAAATAGAACTGGCTATATTTCATGTCGCTTACGTTTTTCTTTCTTTTGACTACTGAATGAACTTGCTTATGACTCCAATGAATTAATACCGTTTAATTGTATAAGATTTAAAAATCCGTGGATTCGAACCCACATTCCTTGACGTAGCCCATATAGACTAATAATTAAATAAAATCCATTCGTTTATTTTTTGTATAAACCTTGTCCTGATAATAACGAACACATTAAAAAAACAATTTGGTACAGACGTTTAAAAATTATGCACGTGCTTTTACATTTCGGCGATTCATTTTTATATACATATCGGATTTTAAGTATTAAACAATCTTACCTCCAATTTAATTGCTGTTGATCTATAGGCACGGTCAGCGGTGTTCAAGGTTTGACATGTGAACGTCTGATTATGGTGATGTCTCCTTGGGCGAAGACGTAACACTGATCTGTACAAAGTTTTTGCGTATTAATAAAATAAATTCTTTTTACAATGTCTATACTATCAACTGTTTTATACCAACATAAAAAAAGCAAAAGTAAACACATTTCAAATGGAATTAATTCATTGACAAATGTATATTTTTATAGAAATATATGACATACATACATACATCCATAGTAAACAGACGAGTTTACTGAAAAGTCAAAAGCTATCCTTCTCATTTAACGATTGATATGTATTTTTCCATGAATAATAACTATAGACATAATGACGTTCAAAAGTTACCTTGCGTTGAATCTCCTTCCATCGCCCATTGGTTCAACAGTGTAATTAACACCATGTGTTAAAACTCCTCCATCGTTATCCACCCAAGTGATCTGCAATAATTGAAAACTATAAAAACAAACAAGAAAAAATAGCTACTTCGTATTTACATCATCACTAGTTCAAATATAAGCAAATATGATTCAGCTTTAATCTAATTTTCTATACAGGGAAATAAGAGAATAATACTAACCTCAGCTGCAGGTTTACCACCAATCGAAACACACTCAAGTTCTAATTCACGATCTTCAACTGCTTGGACTACAGGACCTTTCAGAATTTTCGGAGGATTCGGTGGAACAAGAACTATAAGTCGGGCATACCTTGACCTTATAGCTGGTTCTCCTACAAAAGAAGAAACTACAAGTTATTGAATGATACAGGATTTCCCTAGGTATTAGAAAAATTAAAAAAGTCTATTGAAACACTGATTTATTTAGGCATGTCTTTGCAAATTACACGATTCTGTGAATCCTGCTAATTATCGTGGATCTTCCAATATCGGTGAAACCTTTCTGAAAATTATTTAGCAGTTAATATGTATTCACAACCAAAACTAACTCTTAAAATATCATCAATATTCAAAAACACATTATCGCAAACAGAAACACAAATTGTATACAATAAAACCGCCTCTGACCACATTACCATAGTTTCAACTTTATAGTTCTATTATAATCTAGTCACATTGTAAAACAACGCGCAGGGTTGACCCACTTCCTCGCACTGTTTGAACACGTCTACCCACAAAACTTACTTAAAATATAATTTAATTTCTGCGCTAAATCCCAAACTAAAAGGTTTCCAGTTAGAATCGTGAAACATGATAATTGTTATGCTAATTAATTTCATACGACCTAAACTAACTACTCTTTCGACTAACGCAGTTTTTTCATGAAAAGTTAATTGTACAGTGCGACGGGAGTCAACGAAACGTAGGTTTTTTTCCACACAGGTCATATATAACATGGACCTAATGGACTTGAAAGCTTATTATTAGAAACAAACTGTTTTGCATTTATTATATAGACACTTATTTATAAATGTTATTTTATTAAAATGGATTGGAAGTTAATAAAAAAGCAGAAATTGATACTATTTATACCAATTAATTTTAAGGTTCTTCAAATAATATCTTGGAGTACCACCTTCAAAGTCACTAAATGTTATCTGTTATCAACTTTAACTACAGTAATGTTAATTTTAATAAGCATTTTATTCAAATGTGTTATCTATATTAATACCCTGGTAATATATATTATCAAATTCTCTAAGAAAATTAACTTAATATTTATTAAAATATTTTGCATATTCAAATAGCAAGATAACTTTAAGCTTATCTTTAACTAGCATCAGGGAACCTTGAATAGGTAACGTTTGGGCTTAGGCTGAATTAACATTATCACGATCATCTCAATGTTCCGAAATCAAAGGTCACTAATTACTATTTATACTCCGCAGTTTAACGGGGCAATATCTACAGTAAGTTTTGTTATGGTCTCATAAACGTTACTAACGGTTATAAGTTTATATTAATTTTAATGTGGTTTAAAGAAAGTTATTATGTTTATATATGACTGTCTTCGCTCCGAAGTTAGGTCGCGATAATAAGAATTCCAACAATCTAACTATAATTTTTCTATACCTAGAGAAAGTGTTTTTTTCTTGAATAAAAGCTACTCTACCTATTTTATGGTACCTCTGAGAATGTGTATGCAACATTTCATGATGTAGGGTTGAGTAGTAAAGGCGTGAAGGGGCAACAACAACTACATATTCTCATTATTAATATAACTTAGAATTATGCCATCTGATGCGGATAGCTCAGATTAGTTGTCGAATAGGATTATGTAATGAAAAAATAGAATAACATGATGACTCTTGTGTACATGTAACAATCAGTACATGAAAACTGACATAGAATCACATAAAAAATAATTTGAGTATTAAACAAAAGTAATGGAAGTAAATCATATGCGCTTCAATCTGAAGCGATGATAGCTCAGTGGTAGTGTGTACGACTTCGCGTCAAGGGACGTGAGTTCGAGTACTACCACCTACAATGCGCTTGAGCTTTCGATGAAGGAAAACATCACGAGGAAACCATAGCATAGTGGTAGGGCTTTTTCTAATGCCCACCTGGCTAGCAACCACCAAGTTGAAAATCTGACGCCAAATACAAATAGGTGTGTTCCGGCAGTTGCACTTGAGAGCCAGTCCCTTCATAGGTTTACCGTGTCTACCAACTTGGGTCGTATCGTCACTTAAGATCAGGTGAGATTATGGCCACAACGCTAAACCTTAATAACAAAAAAAAAATATAGCTAAAATAATAGACAAGAAGGTTTGATTTTCAAAACCATCTACATGCATCAGTAAATACAAAGGCACGCCTTATTTGTTTCCTCGCAAATCTTTCTATAAATCAGTGAAATATTTCCTTTTTTTTTTTTTTTAAGTGATGATAGATACCTTATAGACCCCACTTAGAATGAGCTTAAGCTTTCAGTGAAAGAAAGCAACGCGATGAAACCATAGTATGGTGGTATGGGTTTTTCTAATACCAGCCTGGCTAGCTATCATCATCAAATTTAAAATCTGCCGCGAAATACCTACAGGTGTATTCCGACAAATGCACTTGAAAGCCAGTTTCTCTACTAAGCTTAGTTTGTCCACCATGTTGGGCACATCGTCACTGAACTTCAGGTGAGATTGTGGTCATAACGCTAATCCTATATGAAAACGGTTTTGATTCTGTTGTTTCTTAGATTTTCCGCAATATATTTTCTAATTAATTTTAATAAATGTAGGTCGAATTTTGTTGCGGAATGTTTATGTTTTTTGTCATTCATTTTAATCGTTTGTCTAATTAACTTTACATCGCCCACAAATACATCAAACGTTTACTTGGCGGTATCAAAACTCCTACGTTCATTTAGTTTTCACGTTCAATTGGGAAATTATTAAGAATTCAACCTGAAATAAATGCTATGTTGAATATTTTTAATTGGCGATAAAATAATCAAAAAGGTAGCTCTGAAGGAAATCTCTTAGGGGATATCTCTGAACTTCAAGCGACACGATTGGTAAAATATCTCCCTTTAAAAGATTACAGCATAGCAACCTTATGTTGTGTATCTGAGACGAGTAAAATTAGGTTCCTTATATTTTTTAAAAAGGTACTAATTGAGGGTGGTACAAAGCTATAGGATTTTCGAAGACTGATATGTACTACACTGTATATGTCGTTATTTTTTTAATACCCACCAGGGCGACATGGGGATTGTGAAATCGAACTCGTATCGCCCTAACTTATCCGGCAGAGATACACCGTGAACTTTTAGTGAGTATTCCTGGTTGGCACCGGGCGATTCCCACATAATCCGCTCGTCCCTCTCGGATAAACAGATATCTCCACAATACAAAAAATGTATTACAAACGTTTACTTTAAGGTGGGTCGAACACTTATGTGACGTTTTATAGCAATAAAAATATGGTGATTTATTTCACCAAATCTCAGCATCATAAGCGCTATAGAAAGTATCCAGATTGGTGCTACACAAAGCCAATCCACCATTTTGTGGCTCATCGCATTTTACGACGCCATCTCCCCACGGATGGGATTAAGTCGTAATCTAAATCTCTAACTCAACACTGATAAAGCACTTTGTTGTTCTTAAAGAGAATATTTTTTTTTTATTCATTTTTTTATTATTGCAAACATTGTTTACGAAGTTAAAATTAATTTTCATTATTTATTCTCCTTATTAAGCCGCACCTCTACTGAAGTAGACAGATTCTTCGAAATGCAAATATATAATTTCAATTTAGTTATTGTAATAATTATTAAAGACAACAAAGAATTTCTCAATAAATAACTATACAAACTAATATGTTTTACACTCTCTAAAGATATAATATGACACAAATTTTATATTAAGTCATCGTACATTTCACTTTGTTCTGATAAAATAATAATTGCTTCTTTATCTAAGAATTGTATACGAAAAATATAAGACATTTGTTTCAAAAGCTCATACCAATTTTGATGGCCTTGTAATATTTACGAAAACAACGTAAGATATTGTTAAAAAATCAGTATACATCCTAAATGCGAGAAGGCATACGAGGGTATGTTACACACACATATAGCAAATCCACCGTTTCTTGGCTCATTGCATTTTACGACACCATCCACCCACGGGTGGGATTAAGCTCTGATCAAACTCTGTGTGTATCGTGAAATAGCATCATATAAAATGTATATAAAACAAATTTCCATCGCATTATTGTTTGTTTCAACAACAAATATGTAATACGCGCATATACAATATATTTTCTCTATAGAAGCACGTCAAAGTGTTAAAGTTAAACCTGATTGCAGGTAGAGTATAATACAAATTCATTGATAACCATGCAATGGTTAATAGTACACTGTGGGTAGTCCTTGCAATATCGGATAAGTGCAATATTTTAAATAAGTGCCACTTGACACCTGGATATGCAAAAGTGGGTATCGAAACATGATGTTTATCACCATATGTATGGTGGTAGCGACACAGTTGAGTATATACCTCTACTAATACGTTTTATTAGTGGATATAATTATCGGCTAAATACGGAACCTGACATGCTTAGCTGTGCTTGTTTTTTATAGTTAAGGTTTTAGATAATCTCACCTGATCTTAAGAGAAGATAGAGTATACCCAAGTTGGTAGAAACATTAAACCTATGGAGGGACAGGCTCTCCGGTGCAACTGCCGAAACACACCTATTGGTATTTGGCGGCAGATTTTCAACCTGAAGCAGCTAACTTGAGGATAGCTGGCCATGCGGGCATTAGAAAAAGCCCTAACACCATGCTATTGTTTCTTCACGACGTTTTCCTTCACTGAAAGCTCAAGCTCATTGTAGGTGTATTCGAACTCACGGCGCTTGTCGCGGAGTCCGTACACACTAGATCTATACGGAGCTATCATCGCTTTAATTTTTTTCTTATTTTTTTTTGAGGTTTTGGCCACTATATCATCTGTTGTCATTGGTAATAAATTCTTATCGAGGAACAAGCTCACAAGTCTAACTGCCTGAATTCGTCTATAAATAATTAGCGCTTGATTTCCAACTTGTGGTATAAATACCAACTCAAACGACCCTACCACAACTACGTATTCCCTTTATGGACTAAGAACAGGGACTACTACTGCTCTGCTTCTAGTATCAATCATCCTACCCCCTACTATGTCTTCATTTCCCATAAGAATCTTATTTATTTATTTGACTGTATTCTTTCTTATATTATATTTTATTGTATATTTAACAAAAATATATTTTCATAAAACCAAGAGATCGTATTTTGAGTCTCGGCCCAACAACTATATAAATATATTCTAAAATCTTCACACAATACACATTAGAAAATATTGGATACAAAAATCAGTCAGAATCAGACGCTTATAAATCAAAATACCAATAATAAAGGGATAAGACTTAACTTTGCTTATTTACGTAATCTAACAGCGTCGGTGTTTAAAAAACTTTGCTTAGAGTTTTAAATAGCTGCTTCGTACCATCCGGTTTGCGTATATTAAAGTTAGTACAATATAAATTAACAACGTCTCTTTAACAGTAAAGGGGCAACTGAGCAAACACTGTAGTTGTGTCAGCGAGCTACGAAATTGTCCAACTTTATGTCGTTTAACTCACCACGCCGGCTGTTTAAATTCGACCCTGGTTTCGTGTAGTCCAAGTTACGAAAGCATTGGTTTATAAATGCGCACTGGAACTATATAGGGATATATTGTTTTATTATATCAACAAAAGGAAGCCTTTTGTTCCTGTATGCTATAGAATTCAGTTTGGATTGTCCTAGAAATCACGTTTCCTATAAAGCTAAAAATATTTTGGTCTAAATTGCTATTAATTATAGCAAAACAAAAAACGGATACACAGAAAAAAAAGGAACATTTGGAAATAACTAAACCCGATTTTACGGATAGATTGTCATTACAATACGAAAACCTTATTACAACCAGTTTAAACTAAGTATAACCAGTTTAGCCATTTTCATTGGATTTCTGTAACACAAAAGTATTTAGTTTATATTTGTATGGGTGTTAGTATAAGGCTCGGGTGAGTTGCAATATTAAAACAAAGGAAATTATGTTGTCTCCTGAGACAAAGAATTTCCACGACCTACAGAGAAAGACTCTCTAAAATATTTAAAGGATCAATAAACAAAATAACATCTATCTGTTAAGATTAATGATCACCATTTTGACGACTAGGTAATCGTAATCGTAATCGTAGGGCAACAGGATTTCTTTTTCAATGTGATCATTTTTGAGGATATTCTGTCAGATAGTATAAGTGCCTTATAAAATCTTGCCGTATGTGTATGTACATAGTTAATTAATTCATTACTTATGTGTTAAAATGTTTCGTTACTTGTGGAGAATTCAATCTTTCGTATACTTCGTAATCTATCTTTCGTATACTTTAACTTTTAACGAATCGACTTTTATACCACTTGGATGTATAATTTAATAACTGATTCAATCGCTCGTCCTGCCATAGTTGTAAAATATACAACTTAAAATTGCATGTTCTTAATCTTCGCCTGGCGAGAGCAATTTATATGGGACTTTTTGAGTATAAGCTATTATCCCTCTATGAAAGTAAACAGCGTATTATTTGTTTTAGTTATAATGTATCTAACGTTTAACACATCTGTAAATATTTTAACAATCTACTCTCCTGCGATAGACGCCCGTGGGGTTTTAGTGGGTATTCCCGGCGCTTAGCTCTGGATGAGCCCAACATACCCCTCTCAGTCTCGCCGGACTGGGAGAGGATGCTTAAATACATTTCCCCACGTAATTACATACATTTCCATGTAAATAATATTATTTTATCAGAACAGCCTAATCATATATATATAATTCTAGTGTCACAATGTTAGTTGCAATACACCTTTGTAACGACTTGATTATATATGTATATTTAGTAGGTCTGAGAATCGATTGTAATCTATTTTTCATATCTCTATGCGATAAGCGTGGTCCATTGCAAACTTTCTTTTTGCCAATATATATTCTTTAATGATATTGCATTAAAAATACATACAACCCTAAATTTTCACCCTCCTACACTCATCCTATCATTTTTAATACAACCAAAGTATTCACTAGACATAATTTATAAGATAGAATAACGTTTGTCGGGTCACCTAGTAGTTACATAATAATACGTATATAAAGGGATAGACAGACAAGCAAATTATTTTTTTACCTCTTGTGTCGATAAAAATTCACACGGACTTTAAAAAAATTATTATGGTACGCGTACCTACTGATTATCTTTTTTATACACGTATAATGTCTTCTATTTTCACACTTTCTAGACTCCAACCTCGTGTCACGAAACTGTTAATAGTGTTAACAATGTAGATATTATATCAAAGTATAAATAGTTTTATGAAGTATGGACGACGCAATCTGGAAGTTCTACTGTACAGTGAAATTAAGCTCTTTAATACTATGTTGCTAACGTTGCAATTTTAAAACATAAGTAGTCGTGAATTTATGAACAAGACCATAATGTTATCGGTACATTGACGGAGTGGGTGGTAAGTGCAGCCCATCGGCGAATGCAAAGTAGCTTGAAGAACTTGAAGTTAATACTGAGAACTACTAATTAAGGAAACAAGTGAAATAAAAGTAAAATGTTGCCTTCTTCAACGAAGAGGTCGTAATCGTTTCCTACATTATTTTAGCGTGGTAATAATATTTTCATTTGAATATTTCCCGTCTTTCCTTTTTTATTTCTTTGTTCTATACGTTTACATTTGCACTCTTGATAGAGAACTTGAGGAATAATATATTAACACATAAAAGAATTAGGATCTTTCGTTTCGTTTTTAGAAGTTATGAAGCCATACAACTAGGTGAATGTTAAATTTTTGGGAATCGATATCGAATGACGTTCATTCTGCCATTGACACTTTGATTATTCCAGTCAGTCGGTATTTCAATTAATTCTAAATAACTGCTAAGTGCTAATGAATCGAGAAGTTTATAAATATAAGGTTAAGTTTATGTCTATAGTTATGATGCAATTTGTTTACTAACTATGGTATAGGTAGTGTGTTTGGAATTAAAACGCCACATGTGGTAATGTTTCCCCGTGTTTAAAAAAATAACTATATAATCCAGACTTAGACAAGTACGAATTAACCTCCATAATCCATTGTTTCTCTTAACCCCTTGTAGCGATATATCGCCCACTACTATGGGTTTACGAAGATATTGCATGACAATTTACAAGGCTTCACCTATCTCGAGGGGACGAGAAATATTAAATAACGAAGACACGAAAAAAAAGAAGTAATGATTCTATTAGATCAGTCATAAATAGACAAGACAAAAATATTTCGGTGTCATTATGCTCTGTATTTTTCAACCATATTTTTATTTATTTTCCGTTTAATGAGCTTATCCTTACTAATATTATAAATACCAAAGTGTTTGTTTGTTTCTTTGTTACGCTTTCATTCCTAAACCGCTGATTCGATTATAATGAATTTTGGAATAGATATAGATGGTAACCGGAAGACAGTGATAGTTTACTTTTTTTTGCGAAAACCTTATTGGAGTTGGGGTAAAGAGAGGGATAAAGTTTGTATAAAACCATTATTGCGTTATCCTATATGCTTGACAAAATCAATATTGACGGGAGCGAAGCCGCACGTAAAATTTAGTATTACTATATAAGCTACTACTACGAATACAAAAAAAATTAGGAACAGATTTTATTTATACGTGTATGTATATTAATATTGTAAAGCAGAAAGATTTGGTAGTTTGACGTATAGGATTTTTTTTTTCTTTTTTTTTAACGCATGGTTGTATTCTCTGTTGATATGAGAAAATAAATAATAAAAATTTGAAATTAGCATCGCATCGCAATTTGTACTGCATCACATTAAACTACCAACAAGTGGAATTAAGGACCTGCCATTCAAGAGTTCAGATCGGCCGAAATGGTAAGTAAGGATTTCTCCGCTCTCCTTTAACGTTTTTTGTTTATTTCATTTTACTTTTTTATGACCTTCCTTTATCTCTCTTTATCAATATTCTATTTGTTTAGTAATTAAAAAGCGTTACTACCAAAAAACACTGGTAACGGGTTTTTTCATACCGTTACTATATATTTCTCACATATTCCCCAATGATTACGATGTAATTTCCAGTACGGAGCAAACATTAGTTAATTGAAAAATGTACAGAGACTTAATTAGTAAGGTATGAGTACAGTCTACAACAGAATAATATAGCGGACAATTATCTAAATGCATATTGATATATTTCTTACATTATTTTGTTATAGGTTTTTTTTTATTGTAATTGTAAGTTTCCTGATATATAGGTTTTATGGTTTGGCATTGAAATGAGTGGTGAGGTGCTCCTTAATCTCTGATCGGAGAGCTTATTGATTGGGCATAACTGGGTGTATAATTGGAAATGGACAGTTGTGTCTTCAATATTTTTTATTATTATTATAGTCCCAATAGTTAACAATTCGACCATAGCAACAGTTATAGCTTTCAGGAATATCATAAAAAATCTTCTCCGGTAAAGATAATTTTACGTGTTCATTGTTTACCATCTCAACTGATGTTAAGTGACGATGTTACCGAAGATGGTCAAACGGTATGCATAGCTACAGAAAGCTGTATTTCAAGTGTAGCAGTCAAAACATACTAATTGGTACATGGCGACGGGACAATTGCGAAAGCTGTCTCTGGTCTCTGGCAACGTTGGAGTTTGACGTGTCTCCATGGTGTGTTTTAGTGCGTAGTGTTGGATGATTAGCACTCGATGAGTTATCACATACCCCTTACTCCTTTGACCAGAACCCGGGTAGTGTGTTTAAATTTACGTGTTGCGATGCGCAAGTCCGCAAAAACTGGGATATTAAACGCCACGTTAATTTTATTTTTATAAAAAAGTGGTATTACAAAATGCCCTAAAACTTCATCTCAGGGTTATTTTATAGTTTTGAACACATGTCGGGTGACGTGGTATCATTAAACGATATTATTAAACTATCAGTGCTTTTAGTGGTATCTACTGGTGTTTATCTCTCTAACTGGATATACATGATACTTTGATAAAAATTAAAATTAACTCAAACATCACACCTACTTATGCCAGAAATAAAATAAAAGAACTTGTGAGAAGTAAGACGGACAAAACAATAGCACCAAATGTTTCAGATATATTTAACGACATATCTCCAAATGAAGCGTGAGGGGCTCACCAACGCGTTTGCTCGGCGTAATTAGGGGTGGGACACCAGGGTTGACACTAATACTCTTTACTATATATTTTCAATTCCTTATTTTTTATTTGATATTTTTAATAAGCGGAAACGAAGTTGCTTAAAAATTACAATAATACTCCCATTAAATCCGTTTTCTTCGAGAAGCAAATGAAAGTATGATGGCTCAGTTGGTACTATGTACGGATGCCGCGTAAATGGGCGTGACTTCGAATACACCTGCAATGACTCTGAGTTTTTTGGTGAAGGAGAACATCATGAGGAAATTATAGCATGACGGTAGTGCTTCGTGTAATACCCAACTGGCTAGCTACCACCCTGAAATTGATAACCTACAGCGGAATACTTATAACTGTATTCCGGCAGTTGCCATAGGGAGCCAGTCGCTTCACTAGGATCAGCGTATCAATATCTTCGATCACACCGTTCATTGACATCAGGTAAGATTGCTGCTAAAACGCTAATGGTATAAAGTATAAAAAAACTGATAGTATACTTATCGGAAAACAACACAAGGTTATTATTTAGCTGCGATGTTCTTTTGGGTAAAGGTTTTTCTTCAATCTGGTTTGCTTAAATAATGATAATGCTCTAAGATATTTACTCTACGCTATACTTCGCTTATTGTTTGAATAGTTCACAAGACATGTACAGATGTGCTCCATTTTTTAAAATTATTGTTATTTGTTGCACAGAAAAGGAAAATTACGAGCAATATATTTCTGTATCACCCAAATTACTGTTCTTAGTAATTGGTTCCTGAACACTGTACATCCTAAACCATTTTGTGTCGTGTAAGTCAAATGTATAGAATTTTTATACGCCGTCCATAGACCGTGATTTATATTGCTTTAGTAGATACTGCGACATAAAAAGACCACTACATCTGATGGTAATTAAGTACTAAGTAAAATATATACTTAAAAGTATGTATTTACTTCACATTATTTAGGAACTGAATATTTTAGTAGAGTATAAAACAGATTTTATATCAAGCGATTTTTGTACATATATCACTGGTTTCTAGGGAAAACAGCCCTTAACGATTTAAATAAAATTTCGTATGTAGATAATATTTTACCCTCCGAAGCTTACCTGTGTTGATATTATTTTTTTGTGGTATTTTTTAAGACATTAACAATAAATAGCTTGGTCACGCATATTAAAGTGACAACCCTAACGGACAGATATTGTCAGTCAACACGCGTCAGTTAGCACACATGCTACCCAAATATAGCTGTGAGTAAATCAAACAAAAAAACAATCGCCAAAGGAAACAGCCCGATGTAACTTAGTATATACGGAGTCTTCCATTTGTGGTTTCAACGATCATTGCGTTTAGTTATGCAAATAATGCATACCATGTGTTGATTTTACTCATTCATCGTCTCATTAGCAGTAAGATAAAATTAGGAAATTTTAATTAATCATGCTTATAATCTTTTGACGTTCTATGAGGTATTTTCGTGAGGCTTTTTAATTATCATAATAAGGGAAAGTAACTGTGACCAATATGCGATACAAAACTAAGAATGTCTACCGAAATAAAAGGAATCCATCAGGGGTCGTGTATACGCATAGTAGTCACGATTTAGTCAAACATAGATCTCTCTTTCCCCGTGAGATTACTTTAATATACATTGACTAATTTCGAATAGTGACATAAGTAAGCGTGCTATAATACAGCTTTCTACCATTCCAATAAAAACAAAATTTTCTACTACCTCGTTTTAAATCTAAAAGCATTTCATTAATAAACGATCTCTTAAAAAAATGTTTGAAATAATTTGAAATTACCTAGTAAATCGCTGGTGCTAACGAATAAATAACTTCCTAGTTCTTATCTTGTATGTATTATATATCCATATATACTAATTTGAACGATTGATCTTACCTCAGTACCTTACAAAAAAATACCGCTACCAACATCATTACAGCAGTTCCCGGGAAATCAAATAAAGTTTGGTTTTTTAAAGTTAGTAGGTTTAGCATTATTGCTAAAATCTCACCAGATGTTAAGTGACGATGTGGTTTAAGATATTGGACACGTTAAGCCTAGTAGAGAGACTGGCCCTGAAATGTAATGTTCCGGCAATTGCATTTGAGGGCAGAATTTCAACTTGCTATGGTTTCATCACAATATTTTTCTTCACCGAAAACTCAAGCTCATTGCAATGATTCGAACTTACCTCCATTGAATCGGTGTCCGTACACTCTCCCAACTGAGCGATCATTGCTTTTATCCCCGTAATTTTATAATATTTAGTTTCATACAAGAATTGCTTACCAAATAGTATTAAGATATTATTAATAAATTTGAAGCGATGATAGCACAGTGGTATTGTGTACAACTTCGCGTCAAGGGACGTGAGTTCGAATCCAACCACCTACAATGAGCTTGAGCTTTCGCTGAAGGAAAACATGGTGAGGAAACCATATCATGGTGGTAGTGCTTTTTCTGATGCCCGCCTGGGTAGCTAACTCCCTCAAGTTGAAAATCTGCCGCCAAATACCAATAGGTGTGTTCCGGCAGCTACACTTGAGAGCCAGTTCCTTCTCAGGTTTAGCATGTCTATCAACTTAGGCCGTATCATCATTTAAGATCAGGTGAGATTATGGCCATTACGCTAAGCGTTAACTATAAAAAAAAAATTAGCCAAGGGATAACTTTATATCCATCTGTAAGTATATTGCAGAACGTGAGATTCCATACAGTTCAAGTTTATTCGTGGAAGAGCGGAGAGACCTAAAATTTATACGTAACATTTGTCAGAAATATATTCAATTTGATTAAATAAAATATACATTGTTAACGTTCATACTGCTAATATTAAACATAATGATATTTACTTAAACATTCGTATAGAAAAGATATTTGTTTTTCCTATTTAATATATCAATGTCAAAACTGTTGAACTTTTCAGGAATGATCTATGTGTATATAAAACGGAAACAGAAAATGCGTGAATGTCGTGAACTCACGGTTGGAACGAATTTTCTTACGTAATATATTATTGCCAATAAACATATTATATTATTGATTAACAAATAAAAATAAATGAATTAATAGCGTCTGAAAGCAATTAAATAAAACGCAGACATAACTAATGAATTAAATTAGTAGGAAATTTCGTGAATAATATTTTTTTATAGGTGTAAACATAAACATTTTATTGTGCATGACTAAATTCATTATACTACATATATTATGATATGAAACAGCTCACTCGTATAATACGTACAAACTATATCTGTGCAGCCACTGAGAAACTACTGGCTATATTAAACCAATAAACACGCACCTATGACTGGACACAGCCAACAGCAAACGCGCTTTGAATATCCGTCTACACTATCGTACTACAGTGCATTATAGAACAAACTAAAAAAACGGTCGTGACGAAAAAATCTTACACTTTGATTTGTCTAGCTTCTATCCGTACCGTGCGATAAAGAACTTCATAACAATAAGGAACTCAAGACAAGAAACCATAAAATAATGTAATTCTTAGATATATAAACATGGATTGCAAGTACACATATGTGTACATAAACAGGATAAAACCGCATTCTTCAATCGACAGATCTCGTCCTACGTTCAGTATGGTGCACAACTAAATAAAGACAATTGGCATTTATGGATTACATGGAACTAAGATGAGCTTGTTGTTTCGGACTCGGTAATTTATTTAAATTATATTAATATAAATAATAGAATGTTTAACTTTAGAAATAAGTATATTATTTAGATGTGTTTTTTAATTTTATAACAATGAATGAATCAAAACTTGGGAAACAAATTTTAGTTATATACAAACTAGCGTATTTACATATTTTTTTTTGTTTTATTCCATTTTATAAAAGACACCTATAGTAAAAAGTGACTTAGGACTGGTTGCAAATTTTATATTTTATGTTTACCAACTTTACTTTATAGTGTAGTACACACATTTCACGTAATATATAATCTTAACAAGCTTATTGACGGTAGAATGATGTTAAACAGCCTAAAACCTTTAACAGAGATTACTCTATAAAATAAAAATAAAAATTATTGCGTTCAGAAGAACGAACAAACAATTTTTTCAACTTTATAATAGTAATGTATATTCATCCAGGAACGCAACAAGCCTGAACGTGGCACTATATTGAAATTATATGTAAAGCGTATGCTACTTCGAGACATTTATCATATTCTACCACCTCGCAAAGCAGATATGATTTCACTATTATGAAATATTACCATCTCCATCGTTTCTCTCATGACTGGCAACCCTCCGGGGTGCGCCCGTTCGATGTCTTAGCACAAAGCCGAGGTCGCCTCAAAGGAATAACCCGATATACGCTATGAGCCGTCTGAATACCGCACAACCGTGGTGATTGCGATGCTCTATATTACTATGATATATTTATATATAACTAGCTGTGCCCACGACTTTGTTCATGTGGACTTGAAATAAAAGTAACCTAACTTACTCCTAATAACTTCAGCTGTCTGCCAAAGAAAGTTTCGTCTAAATTAATACAACCGTCTCTGTGATACACTTATATTATAATTACATATGCGTCTAGAAAAATCTGTACTTGTAAGATTAAACAAAGAAACTTTAATCTTCTTTATTTCTATAGAGGTTATTATTAGTGTAAACGATAATACTTTAGAATATATTTCAGAAGAACAATATTGTAATCCCTAATCATATATTTAACACGATAAATAAATTACCGATTTTGATAAATTATCTTCACATTTAATGCTGTTCCTTTTTAATAGCAAAAATAAATTGTGTAATTCCTAAGAAGGAGCATTATAGAATATTATAAGATATTTATCAGTTTATTTACTTTTATCATAACGGCAAGGTTTTAAAATTGATTCTAAAAACGTCCTGCTCCATATTTTCAAATCGCAGAATACTTACGAGTTCCCAAAAAAAAAAACCGTAACAAAATTTCAAGAGATTCCCAAAAATTATTGTAACATGAAATTTAAATTTCTCACCTCTTGGACCGGAGCTAACTTGACATTGGTATACTGCGTCATCATCCAGAGTCACTTCCCGTATATCAAGCGAGTAATCACCTAAACAGAAAATAATGTATAAAGTGAAACTTTCATATTAGACAACAATAAAATATTCATACATTTCTTTGCCATCTCAATTGTTCTATTGATATGAATCATAAGAATAAATCCCTGGAACTTTACATATATATTAGAAATGGACACAAAGTATATATATCCAAGCTTAGAATGATTATTTTGTAAATTTCACAAATAATTATTCGTTGCGGGTTTCGAAACTACAATAACCAGGGCAGCGATATCGTTGAGTCGATCGAAGCACCCTTTTGCGCTTCACCCAGCAGTTAAATTTTATATTTGGACCTGCCTTATCATAACTATATGAAATAGAACAAATTGTCTTATATTATATTAATTTTTGTTCAACATGAATGTGTTGTCATATGTCATTGGCCAAATGAAATATATATACGCGCATAACTTCCGAAGGACTGTACCAAATTGAATAATAATTTTTTTTTGTGTTCATTACTGTCAGAACAAGGTTTGTATAATTAAAAAAAATAACATTTTTTTTTTATCTTGTAATATGAAAAGCAATGATGCAGCAATATTTAAATTTATATAATTAAATGGCATAATTTATTGGAGTTATAGACAAGGTTCATTCAATAACCAAAAGAAATAAAAAACAGAGACAATATTAAATATACCCAGTTCTATTGGTCTTTAAGAATTGAAGTTGGTGTTCGATTAGCATTTATTATAGCTAATAAAGATGTAAAAGAAATACAAATCGGTCAACCGTTTTTGAGTTGTAACAACAATTAAAAACAATGATTTTAGAAAAAAAAATGTAGGGAATGTTCAGTTCTGCTACATTCTTGCTTGCTAGGTTGCTAGGTTAGTCTACTTCGCTTACTTCCATAGCTGAATATTTTATGGTATTTTGCTATGGGGGACAGCATTTTCATAGACACCGAATTTCTTCCACAAAAACGAGCAATTCTAGCCATTTACAGTATGGGATTTCCGCGAATCATATAAGGATAAGTTTTCGGTATTTGTTATTTTAACATTGCCCTCTCAATATATTCTTGATAATTTTATGTAAATCCGCAAAACTTAATTCTTAATTAAACAAAATTCTTAATCTTACAATAGTCTGCGACGTATAAACAATACCAAACCCTCAGGATATGTCTTCTTTGCAGTTATTTAATAAGAAAATTTCTAAAGTGATTAGTGGTTATTTTGCTGTTATAGTTGTAGGGCTAAACCACGGCTCTATTCTTGGTAGCTACAGTGTAATCCAAAATTAATAATCTGACTGCAAATCTGATAACAAAATGTGACAAACCAAAAGAGAATCTGCGTGGCAAAGACTTACCTCCACGTTTATGATGGTCTTAATCAATTGGATAGAGATTTCTCACGATCTATTCCTTCAGTGTATATTGCTACAGTTACTAATTCAAATTAGTTAATGCTCGTGCTTGGTTTGAACTGTGCTATGTGTATATGTATAAAAAATAAATATCAAATGAATACCTTCTTCATCACTTCCAATCATTTTGTAACGTTCGTAGCCAGTCAGATGACGATGCGTCCCTAGACCGAAGTCATCTTTTGTCCACTGAAGCTGCCCAGCTTTATCCTCCACTCGGCAGGGCAGAGTGACTCTTGAACCTACTACTGCACTCTATAAATCACAAAAAATTCGTAATCAGAAACTGATAATAAAAAGATGTTTTTTTTAGCTTGAATTGATTGTAATTAATTTAGGTTTTAAGAAGGCTCTTATAAACTCATATCATCTGTTGAAAATATACTGCAACTGCCAATAAAGGCCAACAAGAAACTCAATCAGGCTTATATTAGTATTAAGTGTCACTTTCAAAGGTCAATATTATAATGATTAACCTTACGTGCCCTATGGTCTGTTACACAAGATAGACGATATAAAGATAGACAAACAAAAACTATTTATCAAATCTTTAGAATATTTTAACGATTAGAAAGTACAAATCTTATTAAGCTTAGCAGTGTGGCCACAATTTCACCTGATGTTAAATGATGATGTAGGCGAAGATGGTGGACACGCTAAGACTAGTGAAGGTAATAGCTCTGAAGTGCATCTGTCGGAACACACCTATAGATGTATTTGGGAGCAGATTTTCAACTTGAGCGTGTTAGCTATCCAGGCGGGCATTAGAAAAAGCTCTACCACAATGCGATGGTTTTATCGTGACGTTTTCCTTCACTGAAAGTTCATGATCATTGCAGGTGGATACGAACTCACGTCCCTTGAAGCGGCGTCTGTACACAATACCAACTGAGCTGGTGTACTATAAATGCAGTTCAGTTACTGTTTTAATATTATAAGTATAGATTTGATGGCAAGAAATAAATGAAAACAGTAAAATATCGTATACAATATTCAGTTAATATTAAAAATTCCTTTGCTGAAGTCTCAACAAAAAATTCTGTTTTTATAAAGACGAAATTTTCTATATGAATGCTTGGATATTTATTACTTTTATTAGCTTTTTAAATGCAGTATAGAAAGTCTATACTAATATTATAAATGCAAAAGTGTGTTTGTTTGTCCTTCATTCATATCTTAACTAAGCAACCACTAGACTTGATTTCTGTTATAGAAATAGATAAAAAGAAGGAGAGTAGCATAGTCTACTTTTAATCCTGGAAAAACATCGAAATCCCAGGAGAGATTTAGAGGAATAACGGTAAAATATTTCCTCCTTCACGCCCTAACTACGGAACCAATCGACTTGATATTTGTCATAGAGATAGATGAAAGAATGGAAAGTACGATACTATTTGTTCGGGTAAAACATCGAATTCCCATTATAAATTCGAAAATATGGATGTTTCTTTTTTATTCTACTATCACACTTTACCGATAAACAAATTTGGACGAAAATTGGCAACTAAATAGACAATTTCCTGGATTAGTACATAGGATATTTTTCATTCCGGTGTTGTATTCTATTGAGATAATAATTCAAGTTTAATATTATTTTAACTTTTACGCGAGCGAAACTGCGGGCAAAACCTAGTTAACAATAAAACTAAAATCGAAAAATAATTGTTAATTCTAGGTAACTAAAGTTATGTTATTATTACTTTTTTTAATTAGATTTATAGTGTTTAATCTATGGTTCCTTTTTTCCCATACTAGAACACTAAGGGTTTTTTTAAGGGTCCTACACTGTTAGCCTGATAGGCTTTCACAGCTTCACCGGATTTTGAGGGCGAGCGCGGAGGGCGCTCGAGCCCGAGGAGCTACTCGCAGAAAGGTGTCACTAGTGACCGAACCTCGGCTTGGGCTGTTGCCGGGACGAAGCTAAGAGGTTTACTGTGAACTAGGGTAAGTGGTTAGCATATTCTAATTTACTAAGCTTGTACTAAATGATAACATTTTATATGGGATAGAATATCGAAACTACGTCCAATGTCGTTATGATTATATTTATATTGTATTAACAATGCCAACAAAGCTTATTATTGAGTTTAAACGTCTTTAATTCGACGGCTGGTTGGTACAATGACAGGTTTATGTGTGATTAGCATTAAAACCATTAATACCATTCCTTTGTAGATAGAAACTTTATTGCAAAACCTATATGAATAAATACAAACTTTGTTTATTTAAATGCCGTTTGATGTTACATTCAATACGAAGTTATTTATTTTGACATAATGGAAATAAAGAAATTCAGTTTAATTATGAAAACTGAATTGAGAGAAAACATTTTTGGAAAGTAATGAAATATTCACAATTTTAATTAAAATGTATAGTCAATATGTGTATAAGATACTAATTGGTTTGTAGCTTGTTGTTTTTATTAAAATCTATTAACTATACTTTTAGTAATGTAATATGACTAACCCAATATAAGGACATCATATTAGATTTTTTTATAAATATCTCTCATTCTATGTCTCTTTGTTTCTGATAGGTAAAAGCTGATAGTATTAAGAGTGTAATTGTTATATATATAATTTCCTTACATTTTTCCAGTATCTCCAAAACGGCATAAAATTTTTATTGTATCTTAAAATATAGTTGAATTTTTGATTTTTTAATTCATCGATACATGTATGTAGTTGTATTTTAGGTATAACGTTTTTTTTAATGAAAATTGTTAGTAATAAAATGATTAATAATTATGCTCGTGATTTTTATTTAAATATCAATTTCATAAAAATATAATATAGTACAATGGGGATGTTTTGGAAAGTTATTCGTAATTTAAATTAAAAAAGAATCTAGAAAAAGAACAAGATTATAATCAATGCTGAACCAAGCTCTGTAGTCTAGGTATTGAATATTAACGTTATTAGATACAATTAAAATAAGTAATGGTTTTATAAAACTTGACTTTCTGGTAAAGAAAAACTTTCTAAAGATGCATGCTTTATATATTACTCATTTGTTCGATACAACCCTTAAGTCAAATATTTTTAACAAAGTTCTTATCGCTGTGTTCCAGGAGCTGCGGTTAACAATTTATTTTCAAGACTTACCATAATCAATCAAGTCAAGTTATCTTATAACATCTGTATAGTTCCTAAAATTAAATATTTTGTTAATTAACAGTCTGTTAAAAAGTAAAATATAGCTCAAGTCCAACTTAATGTTTGAAAACTAAGTTTTATAAAAATGTATTTGTAGTAGTGTATGTGTGTTAGAGCAATCAGAGGGTACTATCATTTATCCTACATGGAATATTAAAAGATTATTGGCGCAGTGGTAGGGCTTTTTCTAATGCCCGCCTAGCTAGCTACCACCCTCAATGTCATAATCTTCCAATAAATACCTATACGTGTGTTCCGGTAGTTGCACTTGAGAGCCAGTGTCTCCATTAGGCTTAGGGTGTCCACAATCTTAGGCCACATGGTCATGTAACATAAGGTTAAATCTCACCATAACGCTATATAAAGTTTAAAAATTATAGAATAACAGAATATCTGTAGAAGAGGTCTGAAGAACTTTTTTTATAGTCAATGTTAGCGTTATGGTTATAATCTCACCTGATCTTAAGTGACGATACGGCCCAAGGTAGTAGACACGCTTAGCCTGTGGAGGAATTAGCTCTCAAGTTCAACTGCCGAAACACACCTTTTGGTATTTGGCGGCAGATTTTCAACTAGACATGTATTAGAAAAAGCCATATCACCATGCTATGGTTTCCTTACGATGTTTTCCTTGACCGTATGCTCAAACTCATTGTAGGTGGATTCAAACTCACGTCCCTTGACGCGAAATCGTCCACACTACCACTGAGCTAATATCGCTTCTTTTAGGCTTGGTACCTTCATCACCGTTACAAAGTTATCTTGAATGCCATTGGTTGGTTAATTATAACTCCTCTAGAACTTTTCTATCACGTATTTTAAGAATGATTTTTTTTTATGGTAGTGGGGGCTATCGAGCAAGCCTGCCCCCTGATGGTAAGTGATCACTGCCGCCCAGGGATACCCACAACTCCAGGGGAATAGCAAGTACGTTGCTGGCCTTTCTATTGATGTAGAATTACCAGCACAGTTTCTCCTCCTGAGCAACTTGAGACGCTTCAAAAAGGGATTGAATTAAATACAGTCCCCAAATTCAGCAAACTCTAGTATTGCAGTTTTTTATTGACGAGGCTGTTTACTGCCTTTTAAGTATAAAAAACCAAATTTAAAAACTAGTTTATATCACTTATGATGTACGTCACTGTTCACAGGTTATTAAGCTTTATTTTGTTCCGAATTATGTTCGCACGGCAATTTCCATTTGTTATAACAACGAAATCCAATAATGACGAAGGAATTAATTTCATTTTGAATATTTCACCGGTTATTACGATATAATCAGATAAAGCCGATAGTTTCGCAGATCAGTTATTTTATACGGTGTTATGAGCCTAAAGAGATTTGTTTTCATCTCATCCGAATATATGATTAATAACAATACAGATTTTATCGCTTGAATAATGTTTCTTTTGTTTAAAATTAAACTATTCAATACTACGTTCATTTAAAAGAATATTTCTGCATCTATAAGCTTTGGTGTTGTAAACGTGTAATAAGTATGTAGCTTAATAAAACATTGCAGACTGTGGTAAATAAACTATTTAGTTTTATGTTTTAATAAATAGCATGCTACATCTGAGATAATTTTAATTTTGCTACGATTCGTTTAATATATATTATAGAAAATATATATTTCTAATGGTATAAAATATTAAATAGGTACGCAATCCGCTTGCTCGTTTTAGGTTCCTACAGTCTATAGGTGTTTAAAAACAATTTCGCGAAGACTAGACTCCAGGTTTGAAACATATAAAACGATAAAATTGGTAATTCTCTTGTATCGGTATATGTTGTCAACCAAACACGATGGCGCAGAAACTTCCATTTTGTCAAACCTTGCAAACATCTTTTCACAACACACAAATAAAAATATAATCACTTTACCTACATTACTTAACAATAACTTATATCTGACACATAAACACTTTTGTAGTAAAAATGAATAAAACGTATGTTTTAAGTTAAAAGTGGTTGTATATTCACAAAAGAAATTTTCTTATTTGTCGTTGGTACAATGTATAAAACGTACGATTATATATAAATGCATATATGTAATGAAATGAAATGAAAAATGAAGCAACGTCTTCACCAAGAAAAATTGTAATATATTATTGAAAAACTTCAACTCACCTGGTCTTGAGGTTCGATCGCAAATCTTTGCTCCCTATAGGCACTAACACATGTAATTAAAATATAAATAAATGTCCACTGTTTTAACACTACTGTTAAACCAATCATTATCCTCAATAGAAGAAACAACACATTTTCTCTTCCACTTGTTAATTTCCTAACATTTGCGTTCAGACTTCTATTAGGTTTTGTTTCACAGACACTTCTAGTATAATTTATTTCTGAGGCAATTTCTTTTTGTGAAACTATTGTATCTTTCTTAGATACACTACATTCATTTTCGTTACTATCTACACAATCATTTATAAAGTTTGTTTTGTAATTTGTCTTAGGCTTAGTTATAACTTCCATTTCGTTTTCTTCGTTTACTTCATTTTTCACTGTGTATTCGTTTATGTGACAGGCATTACTCGGATCTCTAATACCCATGTTCAATTCTTTTCGATTTTGATGGAAGCACATTCTTATACTCTATTCGTGTTTGGGTCATTTTCCATCTGTAACAAACAAACAGTATTCATTTATATTATTATTCTAAAAAATAGTTCTCCTGGATTTTTTTGTCCTGTATCTAAAGTTGAGTACCTGATTCTATAGCAATTATAAATTATTTTTTATAGATATCTTATAGATAGACTCTATACTTCGCCATAAATAGCACTAACTTGCCTAGAAATACGTTTAGATTTAAGTGGACTACATTCACCCAAGAGATGCTTTGCCGTTTCGTTCACATATTTTCATAGTTTAAAACTTCTTGTTTCTTGAAATCAATGTCTAACATGTTGCTGTTTAGATTAAAGTGATCATAAAGTATATACTATACTAGTGCAGTAAGCACCTTTAATCTTTTGGAATAACTTCGTCCTAGAAAATTGATTTACTTATAACAAGAATTCTATTTTCAATATTGAATATAAAGTTCATGAAGTTATTATTAGCTCTTTTTTTGGTTAAATATTTTTCGTTCAAGCTTTGATATATACAAATAACCGTACAATTTAAAAACGAACGTTAGCGCTTGAAAGATATCACTAAACTATACAAATGGCTTCTTTAGTAACAAATTAACTTTCATTTAAAATATCTATTAAGGTGAATATTCCTACAGGGACCTAAATTTGGAACAAAGTGATTATTTTTGTAATCATAATCACAATAAATAGGGTGCATAATTGTGTAATAAATGAAGCTCTGAGATTGGTTTTATGAACTAAAGCACTACGACAAGCTTATGAATTTATTGTATTACATTGGTCCTCGATAAGTATGCAGAGTTATAACGCAGTATATTATCCAACCTATAATACCTGTTTTTTTTTTAATATATATATTCTGGTGATTTGGGCATGGATATGAGAACAAATATTTTTTAAAATTTTTGTATTGCCATCAGTCCTTAATAAGTATGCAAAGTTTCAAGTTAATCTCATGTCTAAAAGTAGGGTGTAAATTGTGTTCAAGGATTTCGCTTCATAGATAGATAGATACAATATATTTAATTACATTGTAATGCTAAATTGTACATGTATCAGTTTTCTCACACTCATGTACGAAATATATATTTTTTGTAGCTGTGACGGATAAACGTAACTTTTTTAAGTAGAATAGAAAAGTACTCCGACGTTCCTATATAAATTTTACTTTAGAGAACGCATAAAGAATAATGTATTCAATTCTAAACGTTGAACAATAACCAGTTATTACAGTTGAATTAAAAAACAAAACAGAAGAATATAAAATAAAACATAAAAGTGGAGTATTATGGGGGGATGTATGAATAAATCATCCCTGTAGCATTGCAAAAGACGGCAAATTCTACTGCACTTGGTTTATAGTTCTAGGAAGGAAGTGGTATGAATGACTACACGTAAACTCCTAATATAAGTATTCGAATGCAACTCACTCGATTGATATTCGAAATAATGATATGCGAAATTACATTCGTATAAATTGTTATATCGAGAATTCAATAAAAGTATAAAATTTTCACTTCATTGAAAGAACAACTTGTGATATAATTTTTTGTATTTATATTAGTACACTAGTTCTTACTACCAATAATTCGACTAAAGTATCAATTATTGGGTTCAAGAAAGGTATCAAAACTTTCTACATACGAGTTCACGTGTCAATATTCATAGTCAAGTTCATCTATCAAATTATGGATTGTAGTACTGTAGTTTAACGTTATATCCCCTACCCCAAACAATCCTCTTATTTAATGAGATAATAATTATCTTATATACTGACTCATAATATTAGTTATAAGCGTATCTAACTTCGCCAAAATCTGGCCAGTAACTTTAGAGTGGTACGCGTACAAGTGGTCTGACAGACATAAAATTAAATAGTATATTGTTGGTCACTATATTGATACACCAGAATTATAATTTCGATAAATAAACATTGTACTAATTAGAGTCGTTACAGTTTTATTTCACATTTTTACATTGCTTGACGGAAATGGCGCTGGTTCGCGTTCACTATGCCGGAACACAAAGGCTCATAGTGATCCTTTATTTGGCGGCAGTTTAAACCCGATGGTGGTCGCTAACCAGTCGGATAAAAACCCTACCACAAAAGCTGGCCAGTAATTTCGGAGTCGTACGCGTACAAGTGGTCTGACAGACATAAAATTAAATAGTATATTGTTAGTCACTATATTGATACACCAAAATTATAATTTCGATAAATAAACATTGTACTAATTAGAGTTGTTACAGTTGTTGAAGATAAAGGCCCATAGTGATCCTTTATTTGGCGGTAGTTTAAACCCTACCACCATGCTAAACCGTAGAAGCATAGAATATAGGCAGTATCTTACATAATTTAAAGTAGGGAATAAATTTAAACACTTATTGACAATAAGCTCATATTTGTTGTTATACTATTGGTTCTAAATAATATAATATAATAAATTTGGTGGCCTTTTGACCTGCAGGTACTGTAAGAACTTAATAACTATTGTTAGTTTCTCGACCATTCTTATAAAATAAATCCATTCATATATTTCCCTGATATTTCGGAATTAACGAAATGTCAATCAGAATACTTTTTTTTGTTTCTGTTAAATATTACAAGGGATATTTTGTCAATTATGAACTTTTTGGTACTTGTTTGTGACATAGAACGTGTATACAAATTTTTCTAAGTGACTTATTTATCATATTTATATAGTAATGTTGTTAATAACTGGCAGACAGCATGTAAATTAAATCTACGGATATTTACTCAAGCCATTTTACAGGAATTTTAATTTTTACGCAATTCGAAGTTTATGAATGTATTTAAAAGTAAATATAACAAAAATACTAAATAAATTAAATTCAGTTTCGAAAACAATGAGTCGGGGATCATACGAGACTAGAGTAGTTTTCGGGTGAAACTACTGCTTCCCCTCTAACATCCAAGCTTTTATAATAAGCGCAAACGGGATAAAACATCATCCGATATATATATCTTTGCGGCACTTCCTTCCCAAAGGAACTTTAAGATACTTATTCTTCACGGGAAAGATTTTAACTATTGAGAATGTTTTGAAAGCATTCCGTATTTTTATTTTTATTTTAAATAAAGAGCGCTTTAATAAAATATTCTACAGTACAACTTTTATGCTCTATACTGGAGACGTTAAAAAATAAACAGTACATTCTAATGATGTAGGACTGTGTATAAATAAAATGCATTTTATTTTAAGTATGCACACTCCATTTACGGGTAAAGAGCCTCCAGCAAAGTTGTTTGTTCCTACAATCGTTAGCGTAATAGGAAACAAGAATGTATGGGATGACATTCTACTACGCTAACGATTGTAAAAACAGATAAATTTACTAGGGGCCACACAACAACTACAAAGGTGTAGGGCCTTTTGACTGTACTTATTTTGACTTACCACAAGCATTTAATACAAAAAATAAAGTGTCTGCTGCTTTAATAACTTTGATTTAGTTATTTAAATCGCCATAATTTGCTACTTTCGGCTATATAGGGACTTGCTAGATGGTAGGACAGGAAATTTATGTAAGCCTGCACTAGTCTAATGTGTATATGTGGATACAGCAAGTACAACCAGGAAGTTAGTAGAAAGCTGTATCGGAAAGGGTTGTAACTTCCGTAATGTATATAGTTATAGGATCGACAACGTCACTGTAATTTGGTTTTGTCGCGTTTTGAAATTAGGTGCAATTTTTAATATGATTTTATTAAATTGTATTTTTTATTTTCTTCGGCAAAAGTCACCACAATATACACTGTATGGTAGACGCCTTACATATTAAATTATTAAATTAAAGAGTTAAATTAAAATAGGTAAATAAAATCGTAATTAAATATTATACAGTTGAACGTCGTTAAATTAAAAACCAAGGGAAACAGAATATTTTAGGTTGTAGGGGTTTTAATTCATCAAAAGGTTATGTTAAAGAGTGATTGATGAGTTTATATGCAGATCCTATTTTTACCCCAATGCGCCAGAATAAGTGGTAAAATAAAATACATAACATGTTACATAATAATAAAAGTTTATTTATTAAAGTTTAGTCTACTTTTTTTGTTATGAACAGTTCATGGTGTCTAAATTGATTTCGATCAATCTTCAAGAGTTCAGCTTCTGTTTTAATTATGAGTGATAATGTACTTTCGTTTAATCCAAACTGAGCCGCAACATATTTCCTTTTTAATCAGCTTTTTACTTATTCTATCGCTTTTAATTGATCAGCAAATATTAGTGTTGTTAATTTTCGATTTGAACTTATTTTACTTAGGTAACTTTTATCACACAGCACAGTTTCATGAACAGTGATCAACAACTAATGGTCCAAGTAAGCCGCTGCGTAAGAATTTGTGAAACAAAAAGCAAACCGCAGTGTAGGTATATGGTTAAAATATTAATCATATTATATACAATGATTACAACTTTTCTTTGGCACGGCAAGATTGCACTGTATGATGTTACCAACATGTTAATAATTACAAAAAAAAATAATAATAATGATCTCAGTGGTAGATATACGCTGGCTAATTTCAACACACGACACATCAAAAGAGTCGTCTTAACGAGCTTATTAACATGCGATGTGAAAAGATCAGCCTGAACTTACGCTGTATTCTTTGAATAGTTTAAGCTAATTTGAATAAGAAGGAAAGGAAACTCATAATTAAATTAAACAAAGTTTATTCGCGATGCGAATGAATAAAATACTTTTGTTTAGGTACTCGTTTCGTATTGCTATGATAAAGTTTGGCATATTTAAATGTCTTTCGAGCTTTTGGTATTACAATGTAAGTTTTATATAACCACACTTAACGGAATGAGCATTTTTTCGCGTTACAGAAGATAGTCATCAAAGGGAGATAAATAAAATATATAATTTACTATTCTATAATAATATATATTGATTAATATTGTCCGCATTTTAAATTACATTACATTACTACACTAATATTTATAAAAATAACAATACTTATTGCGTATTGTCTGTTATCTCCGTGTGATGTTTTTGCTGCTGCGATATTTTGACAAAGTTCACAAAACACTAGTAGCGACCGAGGTAAACATTTGCAAGTTCATTATATAAAAAACACTAAATTTCTTAGAATCTCTGGTACGTCAGTGGAAGTAAACACGTGCTAAATAATACAACAACCAAAAAAACGTACACAGCCGCAGTTCTTAACGACTAAAGTCAAGTAAACCAACTAAAGTCAAACAATATAGAGATTTTAAAGAGTTTGTCGTTAAATAAAGTGACGTTATATAGAGTTTATGCTGTATCTTGTGTCTCTGGTAATAATTGTATTGCTTTTGTACAACACAATACAATATATTTTTTGATAACGTAGACTTAATTAATGTTTCATCCTATTTTTTTCGATACAGTTATTACAACCATCATTGATAAGTTTTGGTAATTCTTGTAAAGGTAAAAAACAAAATGTTTCCATATTTTTTTGCAATCAGTAGTTAATGGAGGAAAAGAAAATCTATTAACATATTCGAACAAAAAAGGTATTAAATACCTATACAGATATATAAAAATCTAGATATAAAAAAAAACGTTTTCGTTACCTTATAATTATATACTAAAGAGAAGGAATATAAACAATGTTACTACTAGAAGTTGAAAGCCTAGACTAATCCCTCGTCGACCGTCGCCTTTCTACGCCACTAATTCATACATTAATTTCCTCAGAGAACTAACCAGACCTGTTCCTAACTTAACGACTATACACTCACCAATGTCTCTATCATAACGTCGTAATTAGGGTTGTTCAAAGTTTACATATATATATATTCAACCTAACTATTGTTAATATAATTGTGCAACTAGGTCATAACTACTACACACCTAAACTCCACCAATATTGTACGTTTAGGAAAGTCAAATTCTGGGATAAGCTAATTACACAAATCTTCGTAAACCTGTGCTAATGACTGTATTCTAAGTATCTACGTCACGAGATCAACCAGTATACATACAGCCAATTGTCAAGAGATTTATAGTCCCAATCGATTTCGGACACGGCGAACTCTTTAACTCCATTTACAGAAGTGGGCAATTACGTAGTATATACTAACATGTAAGAGTATACCCACCCGACACGTGTGCACATACTCATCCTTGTCGTTCTGGACTCAGTGGAGCGGTTATCGTTACGACTGGAGAAAGACTAAGACAGATAGAGTATTATAACGGTGAACAAGTTACAGAGTCAACACTTTTTCACACTACCTTACTTTCCTTCTACGATACTCACGGGAAGATATAGAGTTGTATTATTCTACTCCGCCGGCACCACACGGCTTCAAGAAACTAAATAACCTTGACAGTCGTTTTTATTTCAGTACAGTTATGTCATTAGAATGAGTTAATGCAATCACTGTACCGTATTATGTACATGAAGATAAAATGATCAAATTCCTTCTTTTAGTTGTTCGCATTTCAATAGCAGCTAATGTGTATACTGACGTAGAAAGTCGTGCAAGAATTACAGTAATAGGGAATACATTGTTGAGCTCTCAGTAGCTCTTGTTGTTTCTATATTCAGAGGCGCTGACCAATCAGAAATACAATCAAAACATTATTAATATCGAAAACTCTCTACACAAATTAGTAAGGAGAACATCTATAAGTCTGACACCATTACATGTCCTACAAACAACATAATTAAGTAAATGAATGTCATCTTCAATTATCTATAGGTTTAGTTTACCAAAAAGCTCCAAGCAATCAATTTATCGTGCGTTTTGCTTAGATAAAAAGAAAACAAGACATTATTAGTTTATAATTTATTTTGATTTTGTTTTTATTACCACGCTATCAATGTTAATCGTTGATCACATAATGATATACTGTACAATTCTACGTCCTGTTATTTAATAGCAAGTAGTAATACACGGATATGTTTTGTAAATCTCCAGGGTTTATGTTATGCTTTATGATTTTTGTTTTATTTATCTACTTGTACCTTTATGTCAACCTGTTATAATTTTTTAGCGTTCACACAACACTTTAGAGTCATTCTCTTGTTAAAAATGTCCGGCAATTTTTGTGGCAGCTTAAAAAACTTTACTCGGAAAATTTAATTTATACATCGCTTCTCAAATACGCAAAGCCAAAATATATCCCGCAAAATACCAATAACATAACAAAGCATAAATAGCCTAATAACGTGAGCTTATGAAATGAAATAAAAACTACAACACGATAGCTTAAAATGCCGTTGTAAACTCCATACCATGTTAGGTTCATTTATTTTATAAAAAATAGATACAAATATATTATTCAAACCACACTTATAATACATACATAAGAACATAAACGTCAACCCTGCCAAAGGTATTTATATACCCTAGTATTTATAACATGCAAACCCTACCGCAACATATAACGGATCGTACATCAAGAGGCTGAAATAGATAATTATTAACTCAAGTCGTATTACCTGATAGGAAGTAATTAATATTGTTTCGTAACCACTTCTAAATATAAGCTTTAGCGATCAAATATCATCCAAGGTAGGCAATACAGAAATAGAGACATCGGCTTCCGTTACAGCCAATCCAATTTTACAGTTATTTGGCTTTGAGGAATCTAAGCCTGATGACACGGGTCTGTACACTAGATTGTGTATATACTACTTTACGAAATAGACTCCTAGACTTTTTTATAAAATACACATAAAAAATCTAAATATATACAGTAGAACCTCATTCAGTTAAAAACCAAGCCAAATATAAAATATTTTATATTATAGGGTTTTTAATTTATCAAGGGATTATGTTAGAGAGTGATTGATAAGTTAATATGCAGATCCTAATTTAGCCGAATGTGCAAGGAGAACTGGTAAAATAAAATACATACACGTGTTACATAAAAATCAGTATTTATTTTATATTTAGTCTACTGAAAAAATTTAGTGATTTTTGAATTTCCTGCTGTAAACAGTTCGCGGTTTCTAAATTGATTTGATTTTCGTTGATTTTTGGATTTTAAAGAAACAATAGATGTTTCCAATACTTAGTGTTTGTGTTAACACTTTAACTTGTAAACATGTGCAAGCAATACATTTCGAGAAACTTTTGTTTAATAGATTCATTGAGTACATACAATGACTCATTGGCAGACAGTTTATGTTATAGAGGTCGCCGGAACATATTTTCAGGTAACTGAGAGCTAATACTGAAATTATTAGTTTAAGCTATAGAGGGTGCGTATTTTAAGTAATACATGTTTTGGGCACTGAATGGAAGGGGACAGATTATTTATTTATAATTATAGGGGTTTTTATTTTATCAAGGTTCTACTGTATTAGAATTTATGAGACGAGATGATTAGAAAATAAACGAAAATGTGATCTAAGAAGGTTTTGAGCCGGTTCTCTTACCTAGCTTGGCGTATTTCTATGTTAAGCCAATTTGTAAAAGTATGATATATCGTTAACATCTACATGAGACAAAACGAAAATTAGGAGATATAAAAAGGTAGTTTACTGATCTGTCTAATGAAAATTCTGAAGAAACCCAGACTTGTAATAGTGAGTTCTTACCATAAAAAATTATGTGATCAACAAGTGTACTAACTACTAACACTCCAGTTATGTAATTATTCTAAAAATTCTCTGTCTCTGCCTTTTAACGTCAACACTATCCGTCCTTTTTAATTACTAATAAAAGAAAAATGTCATTAACATTCGAGACTCTCATACTCAAGTGCACTGGATGGGACAGCGGACCGTTTTATTTATGAATTTCAAAAGAGATCAAAGGCGTAATAATTGGTTCTTAAGAAAGAAATACCGGTAGTTTTTGACTATAAACGAAAAATCCTTTTTTATCTTATCCTATAAATACCACAAAGACTTCTAGTTCCACTCCGTTTATGATTTTAAAGTAATGTGTAAATTTGTGTATGGACAAATTGAGCGATAAATGATTGAAGGAAAAAAATATTACAATTAATAATAATCAGAGATGAGAGGTTAATTATTAATTTTGATGTTTATTTATTTGAAGTTGACACAGTTAATTGACAGTATTCTGCTTAATGAAAATCATATTGTGATTAATAAACGACTGTAACAGACTAAATATCAACTGTACATCTGCAGTGATTGCTGTCGTACCGCCCATTTGTTAGGTATTTTGCAAAAGCAAAGTGAAATCCCAAGTTGCAAATAATTGGTAATAATTTGGAAAATTAAGTATATTTAAGCTGATACATAATACGATTATGGTCTTACGATAGACATATATATCTCGATTTTACGTAATACGTAGGATATACTCGAAATACGTAGGAAATAACGAGGATGATCGGCATGCAGTTTGCTGGCGGGATATACATAGAATTATAAATTGATCATAATGTGAATGGTGGTACAGTTTCTTACCTGCAGTACATGCATAGCGTGCAAATATAGCGAGTGTATGGCAATTCATCAAAAAAATCTCATTACAACGATTCATTAATAGGTAAAAATCTAATTTTTTATCTGAAACAGACTGAGAACTGTCGGACTTAGACTGAGAAACAATATCTTTACACCCAGCCATATTTACAGAATAAAAAAGGGCATGAATAAGAAAATTATGCGGAAACCATATTTTTCATTTTAAATTCAAATGAGTGAATAAAGTGCACAGATGTTTAATCCTTACTTAATATTATAAACGTGAAAAAGAGTTTGTTTGTTTGTTTGCTACGCTTTCACGTCTAAACCTCTGAATTTTTTATAGAGATAAATGGGATCTAGGAGTCGGTAATAGGCTATGTTTTGTCACAGAAGACTTATTGGAAGTCGGGTAAAGCGAGGATAAAAATGTATGAAACTTTTTTACTGTGTCATCCGATTTGACAATAACAATATTAACGTGGCCAAAGTCGCGGGTAGAAACTAGTCTAAAATAAATTTTATTTAAATTACTATACAGTGAATTATATCAGGTATAAAATATAAAGAAACTAACAAAACATAGGCAAATCAACGAATGAGGAGACTAGCAGATGTCATATGTAGCAAAATAATAGTAGTTCCGGAAATCTAAAATATAGAACCATATTTTTGTATGAAAAATTAAAAAATTAAATAATAAAATAAGGTCAACTTATTTTAAAAAACTTTTATAGTAACAAAAATGTCACTGATCAAATCTAATTATAAATAAAAACTATTCAAGTATCAGAAGAATCAGTAACACGATCACACCTGAATTTCATAACGATAGTAAATTATATTTTAAAACCTAAAATTCCGACACTAACTGAAATGTTTGACGCACACAATAATACCTACTATGGACCATCACAAAGCGCATTAAATTATCACAAACCAATTAAAATCCAGTGTCATTTTACAAACCGAAACCACAAACCGCATTGGTAAAAGCTTTCTACGTAAATTATTATAAGCTGGAAATAAATTCTTTACGTATTTTTAGCTACAAAAACCCTCCCGCATTGAATAGCCCTTGAGATTCAATGAATAGTTGTCCCTAATTTAGATACGGCTCATAACGTAATATGAATTTGTATGGTTTCAAGTATATAATATGAACGGGGTTGGTTATTTTTAGTATAACTTTTTGAGAAGCCATAAGAGTATCACTTATTAAAGAGAATTATTTTTAATATAAAACATCCGGGTAATGACTCTATCTTGCTCAATAATATCATAAGTAAAAATATATAAGTGCAATATATGAGCTCTGAAAGTAGCACGCTGATTTTGAGTCAATTCGCACACTCAAATCTTAGTATCTCGTTGGCGCTCAAGGAAGTATGTGGGGTAACGATTGATACATCTAATGCCCTAAATCAACAGAAAATTCTTTCTTGCGTAATAACCCGATATTTTACAAACTTTACAAAGGTAACTCTTAAAGTTTATTGGATCACATTTAAATGTCAATTATTATTATATTCATAGATAATTTTACATTTCTATAAAATAGTGCATGTTGGTAGGTCTTTTCCTAATGCCCGGCCGGCTAGCTACTACCCTCAAATTGAAAATTTGCCTCCAAATGTTTATAGATGTGTTCCGACAGTATACTTCAGGGCTATTCTCTCCACTAGGCTTAGCGTATCCACATCGATCTCTACCACGGTCACTTAACTTCAGGTGAAATTGTGGCCACAACGTTAAACCTTAACTATAAAAATGTCTTTGTAAAACATAACAATGTGATTGAAGCTTCAATGTTTATACATAATCCATGATAATAAATAATTTTCATATTAAAAATTAAAATACCTCTTAAAAGTATATGAAACATAATTTATATGCAAGGAAGCCAAGTAATAACCACAGCTAATAAATTAATAAAATAATACTAATATATCTTTCTGTAAAGCTGTATAATAAATATCAAAATCGCGAACACGAAATTACATTAACTCCAAATGCAATACACTTGGTAACTTCCTATTTTTACTTAATATTTTTACCTATAATTGCATCACACATTCTCAAGGGAAATTCGGATCTGGCATATAAAGCATAAGGTTCAAATTCTCAAAAGTAAATCTTGCTTGCAAGTGTACATCCAAAATTGTACTGTAAATTACAAAATTTAACGTATAAATTCAAGTGTCTCATGACTTACGTAGTAGTTTTACTCTTGGACAGGATCCAAGCTATTCATTCGTGTGCAATAATTCCATCAGTGGTTGAATTAGAGATTATCTTTTCGAATTATTTCACACGTTCCACTACTCAATGTACTGTAGTTGAATTTTTATTTATATGCTTTCAACTAGATATAAATTTATTGATCAACAAAGTTTACGTACATACTTCAAAACCCTTTTTTTATTAGCGTGGCGTTTAAAATCCTATTCTTTACGGACTTCGTCATGGCAACACACAAAATTATTACCCGGGCTCAGTCCAAGGGGAGGGAATGTGGTGACTCATAGGGTGCTAGTCACCCAACACCTTCATATTTATACTGTGCCAACACTCCCCATGAAACGTAACACGGTGACACTTCAAACTCCCGTGTTGCCAGAGGCTAGAGTCAGCGCCCACAATTTTTCTAGTGATACTTCATATACCCTACGTCCTATAAAGTATTTAATGCCTATATTTACGTTTCTTTTTAATTTGCATGCGATAAAAAAATTGACCGAATGTAACATGGGGGGGTTGAAGTGTTGCTGTGTTACGTTTTGTGGATAATGTTGGCTGATTAGCACCTGCTGGACCATCACATGCACCTTTGGCCTTGGCCTGAGCCCGGACAATGCACTCCACGTTGCTATGAGAAAATACTAAAAAACTACCAGTCGCATTTCAAAAAGTCTTATTGTATTTGATAGAACAATAATTGTGGAAGGCTATAGGCTATTTAACATCACGCTACCACCTACAGGAGCAAAGCTGCATTGAAAAAAGTGACAAAATCGGGCAAAAATCACTAAATATTTTTTAGTTCAAAGCGAACGAAGTCTCGGGAACTACTATTGCTTAATAAAAAGTAATAAAACCAATTCTTCGGCACATTAACAGTCTGAGAAACTTTTACTTATCACTTACCTTACCCATAAGTTAATCCAACACAGATAAATGAGAATTTGTAACGATAATAAACGCCTATAATAATTTTCATATTTGTAACATCTAATACTGTGATTTATTGATCCAAATAGCCAAATTTATGTTACATGTTAGTTTGTTGTATGTTTTTTTTTTTCGTTCATTAAGCTACTTCCTGAATGTTACTTAATGTATGATGTTAATATAATTAAATAGATGTTTTATCTCGGCATTTTTTTGTGCTTGACATACTAAGTACATGATCTAATATATAATTTAGATTTTCTAGTTATTTGCGATTCCACGACCGATGAGGTACTGGAACGTGAAACGTTTTTAATCATATCCTCTACCGTCTTTCTGGTATTTGAAATTAAATATTAACGAACCAACAAGTTCAAGTATATTTTGTTAAACATTCTTTACCACGACTTTCTTTACCTCCAGTTGTATACAATAGTCTTGTGTAGATTTAGTTGCAGATGACGTTGAATAAAATATAATATAATATTCTTATAACAATTTAGTAACTGCGAAGTCCAAACGCTTGCTTTTAATAATCAGATTTGTACGTCCAATCCACCAGGCGATTGTGAAAGAAATGTTTTAATTAAAAAAGTTATTCCTCATAACGGACCTTTTCGTATGCTTTGCCAGTTCCCTTGTTATTAGAAATTCTTGGGTTTACTTCGTTTATTCCTTCGGGACGGTTGCTAGTGTTGCAGAATTCTCCTTTGAGTTGCGTGGTTACGAGTTATGGTCAAAGGTATCTTCGAATCGATGTTTTTGTATATATTTTAGGCTTAGCGTTATGGACTCTAGCGTTATGATTGACTAGCGTTATGATGTTAAGTGAATATGAGGCTCAAGATGGTGGACACGCTAACCCTATGCAAAGACTGTCAAAAAACACCAATAGTTTGGCGGCAGATTTTCTACTCGAAGGTAGTAGCTCGCCAGACAGGCATTAGAAATTGCCCTACCACCATGTAAAGCTAAAAGATAAAAAAGTACTATAATGCGGTGTGTGAGTAATATCTCAGACTATAATTAAATGACTATGTCGTTAAAGGTGATAGGTTACGATAATCGAGGTTCTTTGCGAACTGATATAGTATCACTTGCCTTAATTTCTCGCTTACACATGTTCCATGCCAAGATTATCCGATGTACATATAATTATGAAGTAAGATGGTAAGAATCCGCACCCGACTAGGTCATGGAGTAATAATTCTCACAGTTACTCTATAGCGTCTAATTCTTTTCGGAGTCATGTAGTAGACACTCAGGTATCCAGCTGATGTGATATGTTTAGTCAACAGCGACAATATGAGGTGATATCCTGATCTGTATGTGGTTGCCATTTTCGTATTGTACCGTACTCACCATAACGTAAATATGCTGTTACTTTACACTATAGGGGCTTTTACCGGCGGTTTCACTTGCGTTAATATTGATTTTCTCAAACAAATATGACAACACAATAATAAGTTTCATACAAAGTGTATCGCTCTGTTTACTCCGCTTTCAATAAGTTATTTGCGGGAAAAAGTAACTTATCAACGTCTCCAAGGTCCCATATATCTTAATACCAGAATTTAACATAATGGATTTAGCCGTTTATGCGTGAAAGCGTAACAAGCAAACAAACTCACTCAAATTTATTAGTAAGAAACTATAAAAGTGTTACGAAAGTTGCTGAATAAATAAATTCTACTTATTATATAACACAAAAGAGAACAGATATACCAAGTAATAAGTAATAGTAAGAATATTCAGGGAAATAAAAATACATATACAATCCAAGCAATGTGGTCTTCACATGTATTTTCTCACCCGGGTATCTATTGATTTGTAAAGTTATTGATTTTGATTCAACATATGTACAACATATAACATATAATTAATGAGTATTATTTCCATGTGCAAACTTTATCAGCCCCTTTCATATACGTATGCATTCTAACTATTATTTTCTTAAATAATGTTTATAATAATATATTGGCCACAATATGTTTAAATTACAAGTTTAATAATATGATACTTGGATTTGCCCCGTTTTTCTCATCAACCATAAACTGAACATAAAAACCCTTATTTGTAGGTATCTTCGTTATTAAAAACATACATATTAAAATTTTAAAGGCAAATTGCGCTACAGTTTTGAAGATCTTAATTTAGTTCTAAATTAATTACTAATGTATCATTTAGGTATATTAATTTTTGTAAATGATTATCAAAAACAGCTTTTAAAAAAGTATCCTCAAGGCTGATAAAATACTTAATTCAACAGATTTAGAAATTTATATTTAACTTAACGATTGCAATTTTCTAAGCAAGCATAACAGCATTAGAAGCTTATTGAAGCGATGATAACTCAGTTGGTAATTTGTACGGACGCTGCGTCCAAAGACCTGACTTTGTATCCACCTACAGTGAGCATGAGTTTTTGGTGAACGTAAACATCGTGATGAAACAATAGCACGACGGTAGGGCTTTTTCTAATACCCGCCTGGCTAACTACTATCTTCATGTTGAAAATCTGCCGCCAAATACCTATAGTTGTGTTGCACTTGAAAGCCAGTACCTCTACTAGGCTTAGCATGTCAACCATTTTGGGTCACATCGTTACTTAACATTACAGGTAAGATTGTGGTCATATCATTAAACCTTAATATACAAAAAAAACCTACCACCATGATTACCTACATTGGATAAAACATAGCATTTATAGTAGTTAATACCTTTTAATTAAGGTAATAAAGAAAACATAATATTCCAAGGAATGTCGTGTCTATAGTTTCAATTCACGATAATATTGCGTTATCAATAATGCACATACACAAACAACAATATCTCATAACCGGTAAGTAACGAGTCTAGTAAACTGGAGTTCTACGCACTGGAACAATCACGATTGAGTTCTACGTGGCTCAAATGATAAGAGGCGAGCGATTTTATTCACTGTTTTAGACACTTTATAATAAAATGTATATAACATAAAACTATAGTCTAGTCAATTCAGTAACGTGCTTATTAAAGGACCACCAAATTTTTACTAATTTTCGTTCGTTTCAATATCGTTATTAAAAATTTAAAGAAATTCCGGTAAACCTGGACAGTAAAACATTGTTTTTTTTTTGTTACCAAATTATTTTGAATTTAAAAAAATCTTCGTAATTAGGTTATGAAGAAAACTATTAATATTAACAAAACGAGTCTTGTAAAAGAATTTCTTCAAATTTATATAACTTTCATACTAGTTTTTGGACTTTTTTGAGGCATAAATGTAGGCTAATTGAATCGACTAATAACTGTTGGTTTGTATATTATTTGTTATAAAAGTGAATCACCTATTATGAGCCGTATAGTCCATATATAGTAAGTAGTAAGTTAGTTATTATATAGTTCGCGTACGCAGATCTGTATCTGAGTGGTAATTATCTTCATAGTTCCGTCGACATTATAGTTTTTTTTTTGGTTAACATAGTATAAACTATACTGAGTTTAGCATCAAATACCAGAGTATATTTATCGTATTAAATAAGTTAACCAAAAATTTAAAGATTTGTGCGAGATTTGAAGTAGATAAAGTTCATAAAAACAGTAAGTTTCCTTAGGCTGACATTACAATAAAAGTTGTGTTAAATATATTCGGAAACAAAAATTGTTTGCGGTTTAATGGTGATCATCGCAAACCAAGTGTTTATTACTCGGCATAGTGACACTTTTAGTCATATTGCGTTCTTAGATCATAGAGTGTATATGCAGCATTTAAGTTTGGTGATAAAATATTTATCAGACTGGGTGAGACCCACCATTACAAAAACTCGTCAATGTGATTCACTTTCAATTTATCACATTACAGGATAAATTTGTTTATCCAGCTAATAAGAGACTTAACTAGACATTTATATCATCAGCTTATATAGGCAATTTATCCAATGTGAAGTATACAAGCAAGAGACAAAATATTTGTGAATTACAAAAATAATTGTACTGCGTGACTCACACGATTCGTGAGATTCTCTTAATTAAGTATACGTCAGCAGCAAGGCGTTTAGTCGAACACAACAGTGTTGACTCCTGATAGTCTTCTAATCACTCGATTATCGCTTCTGTTTTTATCATAGTGTGCTTCCATGTATTTAGTACAGTACCGTTACTCTGCCATGCTTCTATTAAATATAAAAAAATACTATTCTTGAGATATGAGGACGCGAATACTCATCTACCACTGTTATGATTGACTTTGAACGAATTTCTTTTATTCGAATAATGTATCAATTGTATTATTATTATTTATATTTTATCATTTCATATTTATATTTATTAATATATTTCACAGAAAAACCCCGAAGGTTTCTAATAATTTAGGTATTTATATGTGAATTGTCAAAGAGTATATTTAACGCATTTACTTTGCGCAAAACCTTTGGAGTAATGATTCAATCATCGGGAAGACTATATATACACGTTTTTTCATATAGTTAAGGTATAGCGTTATGGGCTTAATCTCACCTAAACATAAGTAACGATACGTGTCAAGTTAGTAGACACGCTAAGCCTGTGGAATCTGACTGGAAGAACGTTTGAATTTAAATTTGGAATGTAGATTCAAGAAAATCTGTTATTAAGGAAAATTCGCTTATCATTAAAATTAGGAGGCTCAAGATAAAAGGACTTGTGACAACGAAAATTTCAATGTTAAATTACAATACAAAACTGCAAAATACATGTTAATTATTTCATATATCAGGGAAGTCGAAAACGCTGCTGTGAAAACGAAAGCTTCCTTTTGATTGTACCCACAATCCTATCTCTAAATGTTATTATTGTTTAATTATTTCTAAAAATTTTCTTTTAACTTGTACCACTCATGACCGCGGGAGCGCATTCCACAATGCCAGGTGTATGGAAGCTATTCACATAAGGTTTACGCTGGGTATTCGAACCTAGACAGATTTATATGCGTACATTGTGATATATTTTCACTAAAGCGTGGTAAATATTGGCAGTAAACAGTTATTACCACATTATATATCGAACGGCTTATTTTAAGCTAACTTTGCCTCTGGTTACGTTATCGTGAACATGAATAATTGAAACCGTTTCTTATTGTACCACCTTGTTTCACATTAAGGGATAATTTCTCAAAAACACACAGAACTTTTACTATTTCTTAGCAAAAACATAAATTAAAATTAAGTTTCCTATCCATAACTTGAAAAATAATTATTCAACATAAAAACTTTCAAGTTTTGTTTCACACCTTGAAGTACGTAGTCTAGGTATATTCTTCGCCAAGATCCAGTCAATCTCTATACCAAAATTACTTGATTAATTTATCGTGAAAATATAAGAAATAGACTTCCTTCATGTACAATAACATCAACTCAGATCAGTTGGCCTTAATACTCTCATTGTGCATGATTGTTATGTTCTACGTACTATGAGTTTTACTTCGTTTTAAAGAATGATGTATTTTTATTTAATATTTTACTTATTCCATTACTTTTATTGCATATTTATCATTCTTACTTTGCCCCTACGGAATACTGTAATAATACGTAAGATATGTTTTTTACAGAGATAAATTTTAATAATAAATAAAAATTCAATTGTCAAACACCTATGTTGATTCTGTTGCTACTATAATTAGCATGTTAGTATCTTACAGCATAGTCGATTTTAACATTGAACAAGTTCATAATAAAACTATATATATACCTATAAATTATTTCGACTAAAGTCTAAATAATGTCAAAAAACTTGTATAATAGGAATATACATAAACCAGGTTTGGCAAAATGTTGTTCTTCCCTAAGGGGTAATCAAATATTAAATCAATAAAAAATCAAGTAAGTAATTAATAAAAAATCTCAATAAGGGATTGATAAAAAATGTCATTCATTCTCTATTTTGAAATATAAAAGTGCACGACTCATAATCTCATTTTTTTTTGTTTATTTAATAACAATTAAACCTCATAAAATCAGACCGTGAAAAGTAAAAGGGTTTTCTATTCCTAATTATACTAAAACGTAAGAAAAAAAACTCGATAACATACAGGATCCGCACATACAGACATATGGACGTCCAAGACAGATCTTTTTTAAACAGTTTTTTAACTAGTTTAAATTAAAAAAAAAGGGATCAAATTTATCATGAGTCTTAAAATAGTATTTTTCTTGATATATGTGTATATATATTATTTTACAAGTGCTATATATGATAAATAGAGATATTTAAGTTTAAAAAATCAGTTGTTTTGTGTGAAGTGACAGTATTACCCACCTCAACGCTTCGCGTATGAGACGTACCATAAGGTTTTGTTTATTTTCAATAGTAAGTTTTTGTATTGAATTTTAAGTGAATAGATAAAGTTTTTTGTCCCCTATAAAATCTTTTCAAGTCCTATTCAAATCATATTTTTTTTTTTATCCAATTTAGACCCTAAGGAGGCGCTTATGAACATCAGAACTACTACCGGTTTGGGAAGTTGCACATTCATCGAAAAGAACTGGCACGAAACTCGATCTGCATATTTATATCTTTTTTAGGTACGTTTTTTTACATAGTGGTTTAATGTTTGATTTTAGAATCGTTCGTCATATATTGATGAAATACCATGACTCATATATTTATCCACCCTATAATAGCCTTTTGACATCAAATCCGTCTAAAACAAATGGGTTATGCTCTTGTATCGGTAAGTTATTTTGTTGTAAAAGGTAACACTATGACCTGTTTATCTTTTATGAGTTAAATTTCTAAAAATCGCTTTTTAGTAAGTCAGGACGATATTAAAAGAAAGTATTGTTCAAATTTTTTGTTTCTAACTCCACAAGTTTTGATCGAGCGTTGGTGAGTCAGGCTTCTTTATCTAAATAGATATTAGTTATACAGAAACTGAATTTATAATATTACTAATATGAAATCCTTTGTCGCGAAAAATTACTACCACTTCAAGGCTTTTTTTAACTAACCTTCTTGGCTCTGAATAACCTTAGGAGCTTTATCAGGCTTTATGATGAGCGTAAATGGCGCCCGGTTGGCAACTAGTGTAAGGTTTGTCAAAATAACCGAACTTCGGCTTGGGTACCATTATAAAGTTCTACAAATTGATTCTCATAGTAAGATCTAGAGCTTACTAACTATACATACCAACCAATGGCATGTTTTTTTTTACAAAGTTTAGGTTTAGCGTTATGGCCATAATCATACCTGATCTTAAGTTAGGATACGGCCCTAGTTTGTAGACACTCTAAACCTGCGGAGTAACTGGCTCTCATGTACCAATGCCGGAACGCACCTAAAGGTATTTGGCGACAGATTTTCAACATGAGGGTTATAGCTAGCTAAGCTAGCCAGGCGCGCATTAGAACAAGCTCTACCACAATGCTATGGTTTCATCACGATGTGTTCCTTCATCGAAAACGCAAGCTCATTGTAGGTGTTTGGATTCGAACTCGCGTCCCATGACGCGGCGTTCCTACGCACTATCACTAAGCTATCATCGCTTCAAAAGATGTGTTATTTAAGAGAAGTCTAGAGATAGCATACACGGTATAATCATTGTTTAAGTGCAATGTTTTCCTATTATAAAATCAAAACAAATATTAACAAAACAAGTGTTCACGTCCATTGACCTTGTGTTTATACATATTATTAGAAAAGTTGTCGAACCAAGCGCATGTATAGAATAAACCGCAAGCCGCAACGTTACGTCGTGTCGTGAGATGCAATCAACTAAAAACTGGTCTCACTATCCGCCACAAACATTCTATTAAACAGGAAGGCATTAAGAATGTTACCAAGGGGTTCAATATCAGGAAAACCAATTAAATGGGTAATCTATGTACAAATGTATAATGTATTTATACTATTGAGTGTGTGTAGTGAGTAATAATTAACTTCCTTTTGAAATTACCATTTTCTTTTCCAAAATCAGAAAATAAGAGTTATATAGACATAAAACTTAAAACGTAGGTGATAATGAATGTAACCGAGTACGCTCTATTCAGTGTCACTGATCCAAGGGTGACGGTTCATTTTTATTCAATTATCGTAAAACCCACAAAAACAGGTTATCACTTTAAAAAATCATAAGTTACAATATATATAATTTGTGGGAATAAATGTACTAGTATTTTTTTAATAGTTAAGGTTTAGCGTTATGGCTACAATCTCACCTGATGTTAAGTGATGATTTCACGCAAGACACGCTAAGTTAAGCTATGACAAGAAGTTGGACACATACCAATAGGCATTTGGCGGTAGATTTTCAACTTGAAGGAGGTAGCTAGTCAGACTGGGATAAGAAAAAGCTTAATAACACGGTATAGTTTCATCAAGATGTTTTCCTTCTCCTGAAACTCAAGCTCATAGTAGGTGGATTCCAAATTATGTCCCTTACCATTACATACTACTAGTTACTACTAGTACTAGTGTTAGATTTTAATCTTTACCACCATAAACCGGTTAAAATACCATAACACAAGCTGTATTCGCCATAGTAATGTAAGGGGATAACTGTATATATGGGTTAAAATCACAAAGAATTGGCGGGTAGTCGGAGGATAAATACGCTTATACACTAGCTCCGTATCTAAATCTCTTTAAAAATACTTTTTCTTAATCTAATAGTGCAAAAGTAGTGTCAATAGGAAGAATATTGTGTTTCTAATATGAAGAAAGCATTTGGCAAGTAATTAATGAAGAAATATTAACTGAAGTGAACATATAAAGTACAGCACGCAAGGATTGTGTGTAGCAAATACTTGGTACAAAACAAAGCAGTACGTATTGATGAGTGCAATGTACAAACAGTCAAACAGGGATACAAACAACAGTGTCTACAGTTCAAATAAACAATAAATGTATAGTTGTGTGCAAACAAATTTGACCTTTGTACCACAAAACTATCGAGTTGTCCTATCATACATATAAGCACGTTAATTCAAGTTACTTGAAATAACAAAGCTGGTCGAGCGGTATACATACTCGTTAAGAATTATAAGTGAAGCTGTAGGTTCAAATCACACTGAAATTAAAAAAAAAAAAAAATGAACAATTTTTCTGATCACTTTTAAATAACTTATTTTATATCTATCAAGTAAACTGAACTACGTAAATTAAAAAAAGTCTCGAACATTTCATAGAATCAAAATTTGTAACGCACTGTTGTTGTATTTGACGGAACATGTCGGATAATATACTTTGAAATTTGATATTTATACATACATAAACGGCCCCATATACATACGCAGTCAGTGCTACCATAAGTACAGCGATACCCGCTTCAAAAGCTTACCCTAACACTAGCGTATAAACTCAAGTAATTTATCAGTAAAATTGATTTATTTTATGAACCAGTGCTTCCCCCCATTGTTCATACAATGGCTGTGCAATGCGAGGTATGCAATGGAAATATTGCAGTAACACAGAAACGCATTAAATGTGTACAATGTCAAAAAAACTATCATTCAGAATGCGTTAACTTTGCGGGTGATTCAACAACGACGAGATCTGTTTGGATTTGTCCTGTCTGTACTGCGAGTCAGAGAAAAGGTGGCGATAACAGTGCAACACCTGTACGAGGCACAAAGATAGCAAACAAAAAAGAAGAAATACAAGCGCAACCCGAACAAAACAGCGAGATCTTAGTGGCTCCGACAGGTATGGCGGAAGTTCCGACAATGTTATTTCAACAACTTGAAGTCTTGTTAGACAATAAATTAAGGGAAATAAAAAATGAAATTGTCGATGAGCTTCGATCCACTTTTGTTGTGGATCTAAAAGAAGATATCGCAGGTATGTTGGAAGAATTAAAAGAACTGCGCAAGTCACACAACGATTTACTAAATGAAAACACACGCCTTCAGAGTGAACTTGATACTGTAAAAAAAACTGTTACAGAATTTGAGAATCATATTATAGAACTTCGCACTCACATTAGCAAACAACAACAATGGGCACGATTAACCAATATAGAAATAGTCGGCCTACCCCAAACATCAAACGAGTCTCTTGTTAGCGTTGTTACAAAGATTGCCAAGCATGCCGGTGTCGATTTACAGCCCAGCCAAATAGAGTTTGCTCATCGTGTTCAACCGCTACAGAAACTAAAGGATAGACCTAAACCAATTGTAGTTAAATTCAAGGAAAGGAACATTAAAGACAATATTATATCTGGGGTGCGCAGGATGAAGGGAATATCTACTGATGATATTGGTTTACCAGGTCCATCCAAAAATATTTTTGTCAATGAACATCTTATCCCAGAAAATAAACGTTTATTAAACATGGCGAAACTTCTCGCTAAAGAAAAAGCATACAAGTTTATCTGGGTTAGGAACTGCTGCATTTTTTTAAGAAAAAACGAAATGTCTCCAGTACTAACTATAAACTATCAAAAGGACTTATCAAAAATAGTATAAATTATTACTTAAGTATGAAATATAATTTTACGGTGGGTAAACTCACGTTGTATGGATCAGTATTGTTATGCATTGTTATTGCTTTATATTGTTATTTTCTAATATCAATTATGCTTATAACCTGGCGCAAACACCTACCAACTAATTCCACAGCAAGTGTCCCATATTTTAATGTAATCATTGCCTTACTCTTAATACACACCACCAGCATACACACATTATATAAAATTATAGAAGTATCTTTTGTTGTGCTCTCACAAATTACACGTAATTACTTGTTTAACTGTCTGATAAAAGTACATAAAAAGCTCGCTAATATATTAAACGTCAACTATTATAAACATTACTTGCATATACGGTCACATAATTTCTATATATGTAACTTATTAAAACGAAACCTGATTACTATATTGGTTGTAACTCTTACATTGCTTCTTTATGACTAGTAAACCATTACGCGTTGTTTATCAAAATGTGCGAGGATTACGGACTAAAACTAGGGAGCTTCGTCTCAATATTTTATTAAATGATTTTGACTTGTGCATCTTAACGGAAACATGGTTAACTGAAGGTGTCTATGACAGTGAGTTATGCGATAAAAAATACACTGTTCATCGGTGTGATCGAAATAAAGCCACCTCCTCAAAAAAAATTGGAGGCGGGGTTATGATCTGTTCACTTAATATTCTCAATGTACAGGAGCGACCTGAATGGGCAGTTCCAGAAGTTGAGTGTGTGTGGATCACTGTACCAGGGCGATCACTTAGGACATATGATAAACGTGATCTTCATATAGGTGTAGTATATATACCACCAGATTCCTTACATGCTGCTCGACTGGAGGCTCTTACAGCCAAATTAACAAAAATATTTACGGATTATCCAAAGGACCACTACATACTATCTGGTGACTTTAATCTTGCTAACTTAAAGTGGACCTCTAAGGGTCCCATATTACTCAAACAAGGATCGTTAGAATTACAAAAAACGGCCTCCAGTTTAGTACATGTTTGCGATTTGGCAGGACTCGACCAGTATAATATTATTACCAACGTTAGTGGCAACACACTTGATCTGGTCTTCAGTGACACGGCTATTCGTGTAGATAGACTAAAAGTTCCACTAGTTAAAGAAGACGTGTATCATCCCGGACTAGATATAGAAATGCAAGACTTACTCTTACCTAATATGCGTCTTAACCAACTAAAAGTATATAATTTCTACAAGGCCGACTTCGTTAAATTAAATAAACTATTGGGAGAACAGAATTGGAATGATATTATCCATGCTAATACTATAAATGATGCACTTAATAATTTTTACACTATCCTAAATAATATAATAAGTAATTGTGTACCGCTAACTGTAAAAAACAATTCACATAAATTCCCGGTATGGTATTCCAAATCACTAAAACATATAATTAAAGATAAATTAAAAGCGCATAGAAAGTGAAAAAAGCATCGAAATCCACGAGATTACGATGAATTCTCATTGTTGCGTGCTAGGCAAAAGCATATACAAAAGCAATGTTACAACAACCATTTATTTCGTGTACAACAACTAATTAAATCCGATCCTAAACACTTATGGTCATATGTTAAAACTTTACGAAATAATAAATCAGGCTATCCCAGCAAATTAACATTAGCAGAAAAAATATACACATCTAAACTCGATATTTGCAATGGGTTTAATTCATTTTTTGAGAGTGTGTTCACCAAAAATACCCCGTCAGTTGAACTATACAGATTTCCATCGCGGTTAGAAACGATAGATTCCGTTTCTAAACTTATTGTTGATGAAAAAACTGTTACTAAAATTCTTGTTTCACTCAAAATAAATAAAGGTGCTGGGAGCGATAATTATACCCCTTTGTTTTTTAAAAAATGTTCTGAAAAACTTGCAAAGCCATTAACCATCTTATTTAACAATTCACTTAATAAATTCTGTTGTTTTCCTGATAAATGGAAAGAAGCTCTAATTGTCCCTCTGCATAAAAGTGGAACGAAGGCTGAAATAAAAAACTATCGACCTATTTCTATTTTAAACACCTTGGGGAAGGTATTTGAAAAGTTAGTTTACAAATGTATCAGTCCAGTAATCTTTAAATCTATACCGAGCCAGCAACATGGATTTATGAAAAAACGTTCTAGTGTTACTAATCTTTCTTTGTACATAAATTATATTTTAAATAGCATGGATAACAATTACCAGGTCGATGTTATTTATACTGACTTTGAAAAAGCCTTTGACCGAGTAGATCATATTATCTTACTGCAGAAACTTCATTTCCTCGGTATACGTGGCAACTTACATAGATGGTTGGAGTCATATATTACAAACAGAATGCAGGCTGTTATAATAGGAGGATCTCGGAGTGATTTTATCAAAATACCTTCTGGCGTCCCGCAAGGATCCATTCTGGGTCCACTTCTTTATAATGCATATCTTTTTGATATAGGCGAATGTTTTAAACACTCTAAATTTATCTTGTTTCCTGATGATAAAAAAATTTACCTAAAGGTTAAAAGGGTCTCTGACTGCGAAAATATACAACGTGATATTACCACTCTAGAAAAATATTATGAAAGAAATCGAATCAAAGTCAATACCAGTAAATGTTTAAATATAACTTTTTCGCGTAAAACTAAAAACATTCACTTTCAATACAGCATAAATAATGAACCTGTAAAAAAAGTTAATAGCGTTAAAGATTTAGGTGTCATATTAGATCATAAGCTATCTATAAACGAACACGTAGATGTAATTGTAAGTAAAGCTCACAAACAGCTAGGTTTTATTAAACGCATAAGTGAACCATTTCAAAATTTAGACTGTATGAAGATGTTATACTATGCCTATGTTAGAAGTATTCTTGAATATGCTTCAGTGATATGGACACCTCATTACAGCAAAAATATTGACAGAATTGAAGGTATTCAAAAAAAATTTATAAAATTTTTATGTTTTAAAAGTTACACAACATATGTCAACTATAACGAAGCGTGTAAGGAGTTTCGATTGAATCAACTGCAAGCTCGCCGCCGCCAGCATGATATGATGTTTTTACAGGATGTTTTAACCGGGTATATAGATTGCTCAGAACTTTTAGCCCTAATATCGTTTAGAACACCCAAGTATCGCACGCACAATACACAACTTTTTGATGTTCCATTTGCAAATACCAACTATGCACAAAACTCGGTAGTGTGTCGCCTTGCTCGCACTTACAATAAAATGTATAACCATATAGATATCTTCCAGTATAGCAGAAAATTATTTAGAAACGAACTCATAAACATCCATAACGGACTCTAGACTATAAACATACATTTCACATGCAAAGACATACTCACACTCACTAACACACACACCACACACACAAACCACACACACACGCTCACGCTCGCACATATACACAAGCACGCACACATCACGCGCCACGATTATTTTATAATTAATACCGTACAACTTTTCTTTTTGTTCTCATTTTGGGTTTTATTTCATTTATATTCATTTGCCACATTGCATTATATAGTGTATATACTATTAATATTTGTAAAATCCTGTTATGGCCTTATGTGTTTTTTAAATATGTACGTTAACTATGTATATGTACGCTGTTGGATTTCGAATGAGTAAATAAATAAATAAATAAATAAATAAGACACAAAATTGCTTCGAAAGCAAATTAATGCTAAAATTCAGTTTTTTTTTAACAAATTCTTATTTATAAATACTTTACTGTACTACTATTAATTATATATAACTAATCATACTACAAAAGTGAAGTAACTTCATTATTGTTTAAAAGCAATCTTTAGAAAGATGCACTAAAAAATCATGCAATGAAATGAATTGAACGGTTTTTCTTAGTTAGTGGTCTTTGATAGTATTTTATATCAAGTAATAATACGAATTAAAAAAGAAAAGAAACTAAAGAAAATCAAGTCATAATATTATATCTGACACTATGACTGTCGATTTAAGTGAAAGCAGTTTTAATTGCCCGAAAAAAATGTATTTTTGAACGCAGCCTTTAATTGGCTATGATATATTGGAGGATATATGGAGGACGTAAATAATGTGGTATCAAGAGAGTTTTTCGTCAAAAGAATTGAAAATAAGTACCGTTCGCTGTGTTACTTACAGAGCGTTCATCAATAGTTCGTCATATCGGGAATACGTTTCTTAACTTGTAATATAAAAAAAAATACTTATCGTATATAATGTTTATTACGAATAGTAACACAAAATTGTATTATTAAACAAGCTAAATATTACGCCCAAAAATGCTGTCGTCTAAAGATTGAGCGTTTATTTAAAATAATCATTTCGGGAATGGTCATTTTGGTGACGTTTCCGGACTTGACGGAGCGTTACCGAAATTATGATGACGTTCACGAGATGACTAATTATAAACAAAGTGATATTTGTAATGGACTATAAGCTAATTAATGTAGTATATGTAGTGCTAACATCATTTTTATAAAATGTATTTTTTAGCAATATGGAGTCTTATAAGGCTGAAAAAAAACAAAACTTGTTCCAAATAGCAACTTAAAAGAAATATTTCTGCTTACTTGTGAAAATGAGTTAAACCTAATGCCAGAAAAAGGATTTTTTAGATAAAATGACACAGGGAGAGAGATACACTAAAAGGGCTAAGGATAGAGCATATTATCAGAAAAGAAATCTGAATAAAAGTTAGGTTGAGATGAAAGGACGCAAAAGATTTTTTTGAAAGAAATTAGAATTCATAGAATTTTGATGTCTAGTAAGATGTGCCCTAACACGAGAGATTTTATAAAGAAAAACTGTTTTAAGAAGAAAACCGTCTCCCTTTGTTCTCAGTTAAAGCACTAACGTCAAAATCCATCAGATGGTGATATTGATATTTACAACCATTTTAATATTTATTCCTTTTGGATAATATACTCTTATGCTGAATTAATATACATGTTTGAATAGTTTCATTATTCTCATCAAGATAAAATTTTAAATATATAATTATGAATTATTACTTGGCTATATACATCGTTTATAAGTCTAAAAGAAGTTGTCTAAGGCAAATTTTTGATAAGAATATACCTTATAAAACGTACCCATATTACGTGATATATTTATTACCACTTATTATCCCCACCCCTCTCCTGAGTAGCCTCTCGGAGTATATGACAACACCCGCTTCCTCTCCTGGATGACTTCCAGTATTATATGACAAGACCCCTATCTTAATCTAGTTTTGACGAAGTAATTCATAAATACAGTTTTAAATATTTTATTTGCAAAACAGAAAGTTAACAAAACAGTTATGTGGTTCATATTTTAATTCAGCGCTACTATAAAGTGCGAGATTTTCCTAGAAAATATTACCTACGTAAAACATATGCCACTCCTCTCTCCGTCATCAAGCGTGGGAATTTGAAGACCTGTTTTTCTCTTACGATTTTATAAACCTAAATTGAATCTATATCTTTATTTAAGCAACAATTACTATTTTATTTATTTAAAATTCCCCTATTAAAATATGGCAGACTACTTATACCTGCAGGTTATTTATTTATCCATAACTAAGCAATATTTGCTAATTAAACAATTTAATGTAAAATATATATATTCATAATGCTATGGAGCATTAGCATCAAAGCGATATTATGATTTGAAACATTTTTATTTATAATTTTATCTCAGTTTTTAATTGTATTATTATCAATTACATAATCTTGTTACTGAACACGGTAAAATAAAATTCTTATATTATATTCAGATATTATTATAAAACCGACAAAAACGTTCACGGAATGATTATTGTCAGCGCCAACTCAATTTAAATATAAAATTGCAAGAGTACTAATTGATTATTTGCTCTGCCAGCTTAAATATTGGTTAAACACAGGTTTAGTCATTATATAAGCAACTTTTCAAAATAAAAGCTGCTATAAATTCATCATAAAACAGAATTTGAAATTTGTTAACTTGGTGATTTTGATCCATATATACTTTAATCGTGCGATTTAGTACGGATATGTACTCGACTGACTCACTTCACTAGCCTTTTTTTAATACTTTATAGGTTTTAAGCGTTATGGCCACAATCGCACCATATGTTAAATGATAATGTGACCCAATGTGTTGAACACGCTATGCCTAGTAGATGGATTAGCCTTTCTAATGTAACTGCGGGAAGATATTTATCGACAGATACGTATCGTATATAATGAATCGGCTATAGTCTAAAGAAAGCACTTTAGACGTTATACGTTAATGTTGTAAAACTTTGAAAAAGTTAATTCTTTAATAAATATAACAAGATAAACATATTCTAATAAATAATTAATATAATGTTTCTTACATTTTTGTATTGAAATATTTTAAAAGTAATTTAATTAACTTATTGTACCCCATAAAAATCTATGCTACGTACCTGTTTTAAGGTTTACTATACAGAAAATGTGTAGATTTTTGGTCCAACATAGACAGGTTGACGTACGCTAGAGGGGCGACTGTTACATGAGCTGTACATTCATATCACACGAGAGAAGATAAAGTTCTTTTTATATTTGCCGATGGTATGCGGGGATTTTTTACTTAGGTCAATAAACCGGAGTGAGAGTGAGACGACCTTATCAATTATCGATGTAGGAAGGTGGCACTGTATGATACATGGTGTTATTCTTATTTGGCTTCGCTCGCGTAAAAAGTTAAAGGAATATTAAACTTGAATTATTATCCCAACGGAATACATTACCGGGATAAAAAGTATCCTATGTAGGAATCCAGTATATGGTCTATTTTTGTGACAATTTTCGTCCAAATTTATACAACGGTTAAAGCGTGATAGTTTTACAAAAAAAAAAAAACGTCCATATTTTCATTACTGTGTGACGGAAACCCTTTTTTCACTGCATAATCGCGGCGCAACTAAATTTGGTATAAGCTTAAACAGAATACCTAATTTCAGTTTATGTAAATGAGAATTGAGCCGGTTTTTAAAGCCGCTTGACACTCTATTTGTTTCGATTCTTGATAATCAAACAAGAAAAGACACATTCGCATCTACAATATTAGTAGTACGTATATTGTCGTCAAATACCAATAAGTATTTTCCAGCAGTTGCACTTGAGAGCCAGTCTTTAAACATGTTTAGCGTGTCTACCAGTTTGGGCCGTTCGTCACTAAATTTCAGATGAGAATATGGCCATAACGCTAAACCTTCACTATAAATAAAAAGTATAGATTTATGCAATAAAATTCTATTTGCTTAAAGATAACGATTGATCGCTCAGTATAAATTCCTGCTCCTGCCGATGTAATTTCGTAAAACGGGAACATACCGATTTTAGATGCGTTATCTATATGAATTTCATAATATAAAAAATATAGAACAAATAAGCAATTTCTGAGCTCTATGGTTTTCTCGCGATCTTTTCCTTTAAATGTTTGCACTATTATGCTTAAATATAGCATGACGTATATATGTATCGCATCACAACTCGTATCGCCATCACTAGTAGTTGCATCACTACTAACTTGTCAATTCAACGCATACTTATATGTTAGTAAGCGCAGACATGGTGTAAATACAGTAAATGTAATAACTTGGTGCCAGTTCAGTATTTGTGGGAACAATAAAAGGTGTACAACAAGCAATTTCGAGCTCATCATCGACACGAATAAACGCGGCGCTCGTCCGCTGACAACCACAGACACCATTTCTTTATTTTTCCAACACATGCTGTAACTACACCCAACAAAAGCAAAAGATCTGTAATGATTGAGTCTAACCCCTTTTTTTCAACATGAAGTATTAATTATTCAGTTAATATTTGGAAATAAAACACATATCGAAATAAAACTAATTTAAACGGATTTTATCGCGGTTATTTATTAATTTTGATTCCGACGTCAATTCGCTCCGTGATCATAAAAGCTGAAAAGCTTTCGAAACATCGGGATCAATATTCTGTTTGAATTAATTTTATTTCGATGAATAATATTCACGTAAACATAAGAAATCATTAGTTAAACCCATATGTTTCTATTAGTGTTAATATTTTTATGTCAATTATAAAACAATAGTATAGAATATTTTTTAACGTACGCGCTTTGCGAAAAACCATAAAGAGTTTACTTGATTCATTGGAAAAAGCATATATTTTTTCTGACTGAAAGAATGTTTTTGAAGTTGATATTTGAGTAACAATTCAAGAAAATATGAGATATAAGAAAATTTTATTGGAAAAGAGGATATTGAAAGGACGTATAACAATAAAAATACCAGTATTAAAATAGAATACAAAATTGCAAAATACATGTTTATCATTTCATATGTCACGGATGTCGCGGACGCTGAGACACACCACGGTGTTGTAAAATGTCGAAATTTATGAACGAAGGCTTCCTCGTGATTGTACCTACAATACTATCTCTACTAATAGATATAAATATATCGACGTTGTTTGATGTGCATCAGCTTTACCCAGTTATTTTAACTTGCCCTCCATGATTGTATACAGGACGTCGTGCGGTAAAAAGAACATATCCTATATCAGACCGGCGCCTTGCCAGAGAGAACCTTACCAAAACTAATATAAGCAAGTTAAGAATTAATTGAAAAATTTTTTGATTCCGTATTAAACCTGCGGATAAATGTACATATTTATTTAATTAAAATTTTCACTTCATTACCTTTTAGTGGATTTCTATCGTGTCTAAATCTAAATTAATTGTCCACGCGATGAGGCAGATTAAATTCCAGAATTAGAACACTCTGTATACAGACACAAGTTTCTCTAGTGGATGTGAAACGGTCCACATCCGCGCGTGCACCTGCTTCTATACGACAATCCCATCTATCTTATTTACGTTGTATTTGTTTTGAATTCAGTTTTATACACCGCAATTCATACTGGCGGTCTATCTATAGTGGAGATAACAAATTAAGCTCGAAGGACCTTTTTAAGTTTCCCGTTCCCAGAAAAGGAATTATATTGTTAAGTCTACGCTATCCTGTTTTTTCTTTTATAGGCTCTTGTTTCTTGAACCGTAAGAGGTAACCGGTTCATATTTTCTTATTGTAAAATCATATATAATTATACCAGACCTTTTTTTCATAAGTAACACGTCTAAGTGGTGCCACTCGGTATAAAGTTATCTAGTCAACGATATTATAAGTAAAAAGCTATATGAGATTCAAAAATGTCACTCTGATATTATGCCGGTTAACACAGTCAAACCTCAATATTACTTCAGCATTTAGGGAAGTATGTTGTGTACAGATTGATATATCAAGTGCTCTAAAATAAAATACCCTCGTGTGTAATGCAATTTTTTTAAATTACACAGACAAAATTTCTGAATATCATGGGATCACATTTAATTCGTAATTATTATTGTTTTCATTGATTATATTTGAAGCCATGATAGTTCAGTTGGTAGTGTGTACGGACGCCTCGTCAAGGAACGTAAGTTCGAATTCACTTAAATGAACTTGAGCTTTCGGTGAAAGAAAACATCATAATAAAACCATATCATGGTGGTAGTGAATTTTCTACTGCCCGCCTGGCTAGCTACCACCCTCAAATTGAAATTCTGCCGCCAAATACCATTAGGTGTGTTCCGGCAGTGACACTTGAGAGCCAGTGTCTCGACTAGGCGTAGCTCATCATGAACCTCATCGTCACTTAACATCAGGTGACACTATGAACATAACGATAAACCTATACACTATTTATATGCTTATAAACAGTTTCATCATTTTGTATATTTATATGGTTTCAATACGATATTGTCAGGGATTCGAAATCATGTCTGGTGGCGTAGTGTCCATGCATGTAACCACTGAGCTACCATTACGATAAGCATTAAATAAAGTCAATATACATTTTACTTTTTTGTTCCTCGGAATCAATCGTTTTTTCTAGATAAAGGTGCTCTATATCCTTTTCTGTAACTCTGACAACATGCACGCAAAATGTTATATTATTCGGTTTAATAGTTAGGGCGTGAAAGGAAACAAACAAACAAACAAAGTTTGCGTTTGAACTAAATCGAACTATCAGTTAAATGTTAGTTAATTAGTTTCTCAAAATGAAGCCGGTGGGGAAAGACACATGCAAACGCCTTGAATATATATATGAAACTTTACAGCACTTTAAATATCTACACTGTCGAGCTTAATGTCATAGGGCATTAAGGCAAGAAAAACGTCTAGTCAACCAGCAGTAATGTAGTAAAAAAATAATTACTTTCATTGTAAGTAGTGCAAATAAAATAATTAGTGAAATAAGTGGGTATTACTAAATATACTAACATAATTGAAATAAAACTAATTTAAACGGATTTTATCGCGGTTATTTATTAATTTTGATCCCGACATTTCGAAAGCTTTTCAGCCTTCGTGGTCACGGGGCGGACTGAGGTGTAGGTTGTCCAAAAAAGTTTCATTTCAAGAAGGCTCCAAATATTATCTTAGATTCGACAAGCCACAAATGCTTGCCAAAGAACACCGATGCCTACCGAGGATGATTGGTGAGGCTATTGAAATTAGAAAACATCCAAATTTCAATAGAGAAGATGGTTGGAAGCTAGCAAAAGCTTGGGATCCGATTATACATTTATTTAAATCGGAACCCAAAAGACCAATTGCCAGACCTTAAGACACTGTGAGCTCTTTCTGTGTAGATCGGAACACTATCAATAACAAAAATTGAATTGAAGGTAGACACAGTAACATGAACTTTTCTAGACAACCTACACATCAGTCCGCCCCGTGACCACGAAGGCTGAAAAGCTTTCGAAACGTCCGGATCAAAATTAATAAATAACCGCGATAAAATCCGTTTAAATTAGTTTTATTTCGATGAATAATATTCGCGTAAACATAAGAAAGCATTATACTAACATAATATAAATAATTCTTAAAGAAATAGCAAATGTAGTCAAAATAAATAAACATACTTTCATACACATATAATAAATACATACATATGTATAAACTGTACAACATCGAATTGGATTAAACATCACTTCTATTGTTTATTAAACAAATGTCGAAGTACCTGTGAATATAAAACTTGTGATGGTTTTGCCATCTTGAATGTTATAACGCGGCAACGTATTCCACAAACGTATGGCTGTTATTGGAAAGGAATTTGAGTCAAGCGTCGTCGTGCGCTCAGAGATCACAAAGGTGTTACGCCTTACCACCGATCTTATATTATTAAGTTTCTTTATAAAAAAAATTAAACGAAATTGATATACCAGTAGCTTGTTCGACCGTTAAAATGAGCGAGTTAAAAAAAAACGAAACCACACAATCCCGGAATCGTAGTCCGCAGCATTATTACCTGCGGCCACACGTTTCGATCACAAAAGTCATTATTATCTGTAATGGGTATCTGATTCCTATAAATAACATTACTATGCTAATATTATAAAGGGGGAAAGTTTGCCTGTTTGTTTGAACGCGCTAATCTAAAGATCTACCAGTGGAATTTGCGAAATTATTTTTGTAATTTGATAATTGACGCTAGCTTTGGGCTATTTAACATCACGCTGCTACCTAAAAATGCATAGCTATATTGAAAAAAGTTACAAAATTGGGCAAAAACTATTAACTAACCAGCTACCTGCGACTTCGTTTGCGTTATTATCGATTTTGTTAAACAAATCGGATGTCGCAATAAAAAGTTCCATACAAAGTTTATCCCTCTCTTTACCCCACCTCCAATAAGTTTTTCGCGGTAAAAAGTAGCCTATCACCGTCTCCGGGTTCCCGGGTTTTCTATACCAAAATTCATCACAAACTATTCAGCGATTTAAGTATGAACAAACAAACTCAGTTTTAAATTTATAATATCAGTAAGAATTTTCAGTTCGACGCGAACGCTGTCGCGGACATAGCTAATAATAAATAATAATAATGTGTTCACAAAGATCAATCTTTATCAAGCCAAGGTAATAGTTATATAAGAAATCGCTAATAAACCTAGTATGTAAGATGAAGCGATGATGGTGCTGGTAGTGTGTAGGAACGCCGCGTTATGGGACGTGAGTTCGAACAGAACCACCTACAATGAGCTCTCGGTGCAGGAAAATATCATGAGGAAACCATGGCATGGTGGTAGGGCTTTTTAGCCTGGCTAGCTATAATCCTCAAGTTGAAAATCTACTGAAAAATACCATTAGGTGGGTTCCAGCAGTGGCACTTGAAAACCAGTCGCTCCTATAAAGCCCGGCAACGCACCTGCGAATCCCTCGTTGATATGGGTGACCATGAACGTCGGTGATCACTTAACATTAGGTGACACGATTCCTCGTTTGCCAGCTATTACATAAAAAAATATAAAAAGCCAGGTTCACACTTTTTATACAGAAGGATTTAACAAAAACAATATTTATACAAAGCAGTAAAAGACTATCTCTTTCGCTCCCTTAGACGACTCGAACTGACTTTACCCGAAGGAGCGTTACATAGCCGAGCGAGACGGTTCAATATCATTCAATATCCAAAATAAAGAACTTATCACTTCAATAGTCTGTGATAGTTATAGTAATATACACACTTAGCTGAAACCAAAAGTCAGAGATTGTTCATAACATTATTCAACTTCATGCAAACCGATTAGCGGAGACAGATAAAAAGTATAATATGAAAATTAATACACGGTAATTATCGTAACTCAATATATATAAAATGCGATGACGAGACTCTCGGAGTTAAGAGTCGGTAATTTACGATAAAACTCGATACCATGTGGTTCGCACTGGAACACCTTAGGGTTGCCTCTGATGTAGTGTTTTTATTGCCACTACTATTAAATATTCAATTTACTGTTATTGTTATCCTTACTAGCATTATTAATAAAATTAGTGAGTTTGTTTGTTTGTTACGCTTTCACGACTAAACCGCTGAATCGATTATTATGAATTTCGGTGTAGAGGTTTGATGGAAAACTAAAGACGGCGATAGGCTACTTTTTCTCAATAAAACCTTATTGAAAGTGGGGTAAAGAGAGAATAATAATAATAATAACAACTTTATTGAACAAAAAAAAAACTATAAATAAATTAAAATTATATTACGACATAATATTCCTGTACATTTATGTATCCTACCGCCTGAGCTAGGCCGGATCCGTATCTCAGTATCTGTATATCCGTATCGCTGGTCTCTTTCCGTGACATCCTAGCATGTATTAGATATGTTTTTTTTAATCTAATATCTGGCTAACGAGCAAGCGTGCCAACTGATGGTAAGTGATCACCGCCGCCCATAAACACCCACAACACCAGAGGAATCGCAGGTGCGTTACCAGCCTTAACAGGAGAGGCTGGCTCTCCAGTACCACTGCTTGAAACATATCGAATGGTATTTGGCGGCAGATTTTAAACTACAGGGTGGTAGCTAGCCAGGCGGGCATTAGAAAAAGCCCTACCACCTCATCATTTTTGAAGTGATGATAGCTTGGAAGCGTTGATAGCTCAGTGGTAGTGTGTACGACTATGCGTCAAGGGACGTGAGTTCGAATCCAACCACCTACAATAAGCTTGAGCTTTCGGTGAAGGAAAACATCGTGAGGAAACTATAGCATGGTGGTAGGGATTTTACTGATGCCTGCATGGCTAGTTACCACCCTCAAGTTGAAAACCTGCCGCCAAATACCAATAGGTGTGTTCCGGCAGTTGCACTCGAAAGCCAGTTCCTCCAAAGGTTTAGCGTATCCACCAACATGGGGCGTATCGGCACCACCACCACCAACTATAAAAAAACAACAAAAATGATGAAAACGATGTTTCCCTTCACAGAAAGCACAAGCTTATAGTAGGTGGTTGGATTCGAACTCACGTCCCTTGACGCATAGTCGTACACACTACCACTGCTATCTAGTAGCTACTAGCTATCATCGCTTCAAAATTACATACATTTTAATTTAACTATGTGATATTATATAAATATGACATAAAGTATACTGCGATATATTTTTATCTTATCCTACCTTAATTGTAATTATAGTGTAATAGGTTAGACTACAATATGGTGTACTTACCTTTTTGCGCGACTTTGAGATTTATAAAAAACATATAAAATATTTACCAACATACTATAAACTAAATTAATTTAAAATTTTGATGGGTCTCGAACTAGTTCTTATGTAACAAGTGTATATGAATAAATATGCGTAATCCATATGTGTAGATATTATTTATAATTCTATTAGACATTGTACGATTACAAATAAGTGTTTTATGTCTTCATATTTTTGTGTCTTCAACCAGGATGTAACAACTTCCTTAAATTTATGAATATTCAATAATTATATGTCAATAATTTCAATATTTTTATTATATAATATAGGACCCAAATAAAAATTATGTTTACATACAAATAAACTTTGTACGAAACTTTTCACTGCGTCATCTGATTTGTTTGATAAAAATTAATATTAACGCGAGCGAAACCGCAAGTAAAAGATAGTTATGTTATGTATTGTTCCATTATCTATATTTATACTAATATAACAAAGTGGAAAAGTTTGTTTGTTTGAACGCGCTAATCTTAGTAACTACCAGTCGATATCCAAAAAATATTATTGGATTTGATAGAGTAACAATTGAGGAAGGCTTTGAACTATTTAATATCACGCTATCGCTAATAGGAACTTAAGAATAACAAACCATTATTAATAAAAGTGACAAAACGGGGAAAAAAAACTTTCTGTAGGTTTTCTTTGGTGTTCGCTGGTTTTATTATTAATATTACAACAATATACTGTACGAAAGAAATTTTCATCTTAAAATGGTCTAAAAATAAGCCCGCGACAGTATATATCTATCTTTTATGGATTACTTTTACCATTTTCATGATTTAAAATTTTCCCTTTTAATAATACTTTATTTGCCCGAGTGTTTTATCAACATGGTAATAATCTGTTCTAAATTAGTTTCGTAATCATCTTGAGGATTTAATTTAAATTGAAATTTAAAATTATACTTATCATTTTAAGAGATCACAATGTGATCTTGTAGTTATACATACAGTAGTTTTTAAACGCGCCATAATCAATTGTTATTGAACATAGCCTAACTTATATACGAATAAACGTGTGTTCGAACCACCGTCACTATATTGAGCTTTCTGATTAAGAAAAACTTCCTTTTTTTATTCATATTTATTAAATCACTAATATGATTTATATTAGAATATTAATAAAAAATATCTAACTACATATAACATTTTTGTACATGCAAAACAAACTTGCTTATCGTCTTGAGTAATTATTTATGTACTATTTACTTTAAAAGAGGGTCTTGGAAATATTACAGATTTAAAAAAAAGTTACACGAAAAATAATATGTAACTTATTTCTTTTATGATTTTTTATATAGAGATAGATAGATAGATTAATGATGTAAAATCTGATGATCAAGTAATATTTATTTAAGATGGGGGAGTAGGCTGCTCAAAGTAGTAGTTCTGTGCAGACGGAACCGTGGGCAGCAGATAATATATTTGTTAACTGCTCAACTGACCATAATGAAATTTTGCATGCACATTGCCAATGATACAGAAAAAAGACACCATAGTATTTATAGTAGACAACCCTCGGTGCCTTAGCAAACTTCACACATACGCGCCCCGTGACAATAATAGCTCTACGAGGGTAAGAAAGTTTGTCGTCTTTAAGGAACTTCCCTTTTGTGTCCGATTTATGGGACGTTTACGAATTTTTATCAAGCGAAACGTGAACTTACGGTCGTATGGTTAGGCTAGCTCAATTTTTCTATCATTGTATATCGAGCCTTGTATGTATTTCACAAGAACAAAGTAATAGCAAAAGTCGCTAAGTATGGACATGGTTATGGCAAATTCGGATCGTGTGTTACACTCTCATTACGAGATTTAGTTATAATATATTATGTCGTCGATTTAGTATTCAGAATATACTTCACGGTAAAAATTGTACGAAAAGATAACTTGGCTAGGAGGGTAGTAGTTTTAAAATAACTTGCGTACAAAAGAACAGCCTAACCAAGAATGTAGATTTTTTTGGTCTTTATAATGATAGTTAGGTACGTCATAGTTATAAGTAAAAATTATATTTAATGTAGAGGTTTGGCACGAATACATTTTTATTATATACACGCTATGTTCGCTCCTCATGTGTAACTAAAAAATATTTAAATATTTTTGCCCGTTTTTGTAACCTGTTTCAATAAAGTTTTGTTCATATTGGTAGTAGCGTGATGTTAAATAGCCTAATGCCTTGCTTAATAATTTCTCTATCAAACACAAAAATAATTTTTGAAATCCAAATAGTAGTTCCTAAGATTATCGCGTTCAAATAAGTAAACAAGCAAACAAATTTTTCCGTTATATAATGTTAACAAGTTTGTTTGTTTGTTTAAACGCGCTAATCATAAAAACTAGTAGTTGTATTTCAAAAATTATTTGTATTTATATTTGCATTTGATAAAGTAATAACTGAAGTAGGCTTTAAGCTTAATTAAGATCATACTACTGACAATAGAATAAAGCTGTATTAAAAAAAGTTACAAACCGGAAAAAGCCATTAAGTAAAACTTCAGTGCCACGCTAGCCAAGTCGCGGGCATAGCTATAATGATACAGATTTTACAGATTAATCTACAATCGTTATTTTTTACCTATAAATGTCTAGCAAGCCAGTGTGTAACAGGGCGAATTCTCTGACGACCGAGACCTACCAGTTGAAAAATATTACTCTACATATTAATGATGCAGCAGAAACATTAATACCATGTTGTTTATACAGTTAAGCCAAATAGCAGGTGTATGTAACTGAAGAAGCAAGGTAGGGCATCACATAACATACCTGTTAAGTCTAATTTTAAACAATGATAAGTGAGTTACGTGTGTGGCTCATATGTGCCAATTTTACAGTGAATTTACTTAGAGGAATTTTACAGGTTTTATTGAATTTCGTATTTATATTTTATTTAATCTAATATTCCCTTTGACGAAAATCAGAGACTTTTGTATTACAATAGATATTTATGAACACCGTACATATACTTAACTACTACGATGAAATATTTAAACAGAATGAAACTAGCTAAGAAGCACAATATTATATTTAAATTAAAGTAAGTAAAGAAAAATACTAAATTTACAAGTAAAGCACAATGCTTATAATCTATAATTCACCTATTTATTTAGAATTTTCAATTATTTAACGATGATATTACAAAATAAAAAAATAACTTTCACGCGTTGCATTATTACAAAATGTCTGATTTTTTTATATTGTCAAAGTTTTAGTGTTATGACCATAATCTCACCTGACCTCAAGTGACGATACAGCCCAAGTTGGTAGACACGTTAAATCTGTGGAAGGACTGGCTCTCAAGTGCAACTGCCGTGACACACCTATTGGTATTTGGCGGCAGATTTTCAACTCGAAGGTGGTAGCTAGCCAGGCGGGTTTTGGAAAAAAATCCGACCACCATACAGAATTCGGATACTGAAAGTGGAAAAAAGAAAGTAGGAATTTAAGAATGTTGTCGGGTTTTTAGCGAATATTTCTGGTGATTCGAACAAAGAGAGTCCCATATACCTCTCCTGTGGCCTGCCCAGTAAACGTGAGAGGAAGAAACACTGAAACAGACTACGCTAACAAAAAAAAAGTGTAGGAACGCGCTAGAATTTGTGCTAGTAATAAATAACAGTATTTGTTTAAAATTATCTGTATATGGGTGTTCTACCGCATGTATAACGATGAGTGCTCTGAGGAACTTTTTGGTACCCTCATCATCGTTTTAAAAACGCACTACTTGCCGAAGGTTGGCTGCTAATTCCCATACTTTGCAACCTGGTTGTATTGCGACAACAGTTAGGCTTTGAAGAACCCAGCACAATTTTTCCCCAGAACTACGATATGTGTCTCTTCAAAAAGGGATTGAAATACGTCTTCAACGTCATTAACATGGCTGTAATACCACTTTTAGCATAAAATAACCACACGACATAAGACGAGATTAATAATACGAAATACAACTGTGACGTATTAAATAAAACGTATTACCACAGCACATACCGTGTTTATGTCGACACTGAATGCGACTGATGCGTCATACTCTCTCATATAACATTAGTTGAGCGATTATAGCGCAAACGCATTACACGTGTCTTTCTCGATTCTTTAATTAACTCGAGCCGACTTTACCCGAACGAACGTCACATAGGCGAGCGTTTCTGCTCAGTTTCATTTAATAACCTCAAAATTCAACAGATCTCTGTGCCTAAAGAAGTTTACAATTTAAAAAAAGGAGAAATGTATTGGAAGATTTAAAAACTATAAAACATCTATCTGATTGTATATGTTAGAGAAGAAAATAAATTATGCTTACCGTCATAAAGATCGAAACTTTACAATTTATACTACTATGAAGTTTTTCCGGCTTACCGTTATGGCTAAAATGTTACCTGATGTTAAGTGACGATATGACCCAAGATGCTGGTTACGCTAAGTGAGGCACTGACTCTCAAATGAAACTACTGGAACAAACCTATAAGTATTTAGATGCAGATATTCATTTGAATAAGAAGGAGGTCATTACAAAAAGCGTTACTATCATGTTATGGTGTCAACACGATGTTTTCCAACACCGATAACTCATACTATTGCAGGGGTTCGAACTCACGCCCATTGCGTGGCGTCCACACACACTACCAACTCAGCAATCATCGCATCAAAATAATTATAAACAGTTAAATTTAGTAAAATAATACCACGCTCATAAATTAACAAAATAAGTTCAATAAATTATACTATATTATGTAGGTGCATATAAACGTACTCGCGGGTATAACTAGTATTAAACATAAAATTGAACTACGAAACCTTTACATCTGTGACCGAAGCGATGGAACAAGAAATAATATAATCATTCGATCCCTTGAGGCGGCCATGTTTTTTTGGGCTCTTTTTATGTAAACAGGTTCTGACTTCGACCTCGTAGTATGGGAACGAGGTTTTGAGACAACAGGTGTTACGCTACTGATCGAATCCCTTTGTTTCGTTTTTGTTCCCTTTTAGAGATCCGTTTTAGAATATTCATATCGACACTGAAGAATTTTGCGGATCATTATTATTTATTTGTTTACAAAATGTGAAACTATACTATCGGTTATAAAGTCTTTACCTAATTTTAGTAAAAGATGTCATTATTTAAAAGTATGTTATTAAAATATAAAGTATTCGTTCAAGAATGAGAAGTTTAAGAATGCTTTTTTGTTAATGAATTGACATACATACTAATACATTTATACTTCTAAATGTACAATTAAATTTTGTTTTCATATTTTGTAATAGCCGTACACACTAATAATATAAATCCCAAATTGAGTTTATTTGGTTCTTACGCTTTCACGCCGAAAACACTGGATCGATTATGATGATTTTTTATATAGAGATAGATGGGAACCTGTCAACGATGATAGGCTTATGTTGCGAAAATTATAATAGCAAACAAAATCAGATTTTTTATTGTAGTAAATACCTTTTGACGAAATTTCGATCTTATATTAATAAATCACGATATTTTTAGAAACCATAATATGTTACTAAAAATAAAATGTGAGAAAAAATGTATCTGGTACCGTGCAACATTATCAGTTATGTAATAAATTTATTGCCTAAGTTAAACACTGAAACTCTTTACAATTGATATTTATATATCAAAATTATAGAAACAGGTCATTGTGGAATTGACTGCCACATATTTGTTAGTACATGGCTGTCTATAATTGTGTTTTAACGCATGTTTGGTTAGCGTCTTACCTTCAAGTTGAGAATCAGTCTCCAAAGTCAGTTTTACTTGACAGCCAGTCCCATCACTTGGCTTAGCGTGTTCACCATCTTGGACACATCGACGCTTAACATCAGGTGATAGTGTGGCCAAACAATATACCTATAAAGTATAAATACTAGAGATATTTATGTATAAGCACGAATTACAGTATATATCGGGGCTCGCAATCTTTTTTTTGGTTCGCGGTGTGCATACATGTTTGCTATATTGTCGTGGCACCACAACCTATCTGGTCGAAATAGATAGCTACAATGATACGAGAATGGTAAACAGAATCGCTTCACGGCGTCTTTCTTCACTCTCTACGGCGCATACCTTGGCTTACATTTTGAGATCCCCTGGTATATATGTTTTATTTCCTTTTGAAAAATGTTACTTATAAAAATATACGGGCCCATCTTAAAAATACGAAACGTTCTTATCGCTTTTTTTTAATACACTCTTTTAGGGAAAGTTGATTTAGGACGAAATCTGTACTGTGACGAAATATTGTTCGATGTCGAACGTATCCAAGCTCGGGTGTGACCAATTTGTTTGTGTTTAGCTTTGTAGGAATAACCTTTTTAATAGCTTCAAGCTATAAAATATATAATTTTCGAAGCAATGATGGCTCGGTGATACCCTGTTCGGACTTAGCATCGATGGACGTCAATTCGAATCTCTACAATAGGGAATTGGGGAAAGACAATGGTTGAGTATTTTCAAATACATGCCAGGTTAGCTTCCACCCTCAAATATCGAACCTTGTGTTGTGTTCCTTTTTTATACATTAATTTTATGGTCAAAATCTCACATGATATTAAGGTGATGATTTCGTGCAAGATCGTGGATACCTTAAGCCTAGTATTAAGACTGGCTCTCAAGTGCAATTGGCGGAAGTCACCCACAGGTATCTGCCGGCTGATTTTTCTGCCTAATGGTAGCAATGTGAGCAATAAAAAATCCCTACCACTATGCTATAGTTTCATCATGATATTCCAGCTTCATCGAAAGCTCAAGTTCATTGTATGTGGATTCCAAATCACGTTTCTTGATGCGGCGAACGTACACACTACTAACTGTGCTATTATCGCTTCAGTTATCATTGATTCATTTTTTAATTCAATTATTCAATATTTAACATAAGTTAACTTTTTAATCTTTTTAATAGTGCAACCATTGTGAATGTATTAACACTTATTTAGGCTTCAGTCATTTTAATATTGTTAGAATATTCTTTATTCGACTGTGAACTGATGGTTTTCATTTGCTATAAATAATAAACAATCGTTTTTTTTTTTTTGTGTAAATTATGTTAAACGAAAAAAAGCATGTAACGTCTTATTCCACGCTATAGACATCTTCTAAGTCACATTTCAACGAAATCTATAAGAGAAATATGTAAATATATATAAATATGAATTAAATATTAATATTGATAGACAGTACAAAGAAAATAAATATTTGGCAAATCTCGCGATGGTAGTCAGTAAATATAAAATCGAATCAAGAGGTAGCGAGTGGATGCTATTTCGGTATAGTATTGATTTTAATCTGATGTGTACAACTAGTGGTTCTAAATACGTTTGCTTAGTATGTACCTAATTACCTACCGTTACTGGATGCTCGAGCTTAGCTGAGTATTTTTTTTTTTGCAAAATTATGTTTTTTTAAAGAAAATATTTAGATACGAGCTTCATATTGAATAAACATCCACAATTTACGATTAATTTTACGTACATATAATTACTAAGTGAGTATACTCATACTCATTACTTAAGTAAGTAAACACGAATGTTATTCATAATTCAACATCGTGAGGAAACCATAACATGATGGTAGGACTTTTTCTAATGCCCGCCTGGCTAGCAACTACCTTCCAGTTAAAAATCTGTCGCCAAATACCAATAGGTGTACTCTAACAGTTACACTTGAGAGCCAGTTCCTCCATAGGTTTAGCATGTCTACCATGTTGGGCTGTATCGTCCCTTACGATCAAGTGAGATTATGGCCATAATGATAAACATTAACTATGTTAAAAAAATGCTTAAACACAGCGATTTTACGAAAACACATCTATATACATATCGGTGAATTTAAAATACAAGAATCTGTGTAAATACAGAATTTGATCCATGCCGTTAGAGCCGTTTCCGATATATGCGAAATTTATATACATTTATTTTATACGTATACAAGAAACGGTCAGTTAAGAACTTTATAAAAATTAGATATATATAGTGTATTTTGTTTTTCATTGTGACAGTAGTTTATGTAGGCCAATTTCACCAAAACCAAGTGTGAAAGACTTTCTAAGCACAATTAGCGAATATAAAGTAAACACGAAACTCAAAAAAATATTTGCGGTTCACATTCATAATTGTCTTATATGGAGTTTGAATCAAAGGGCTATTACAGAGTGGATCAATATGTGAACGATGATGTGATGTTAAGAAGTGACACACGTCTCCGTGCATATGCTAAAACATATTGTAAATGTATATTAAAATGTAACTTACAAAAACAATCAAACAGAATATATACAGGGTCTTCACAATGACTGGATTATTTTCTGAACCGGTAGTAGTTTTGACGTACATAAGCGACTTCCCAGGGTCTAAATTGAATAAAGTTAAAAAAAAATCCACAGCTTCGTAATTCAAGCGGTTTCAGTGAGACAATTGCTTTAACCGCCACGCCAGCATTGATTTTTCACTATACAAGGTTCAATAATAATCCTTTAGATGTCGTAGTAATGTAATATTATACATCGTACTTACTGCGCATTCCCCTAGAGGTTTACACGCATGTCTCGCCGAGTATTTTAAGTTCGAATCTCTTACATGACAGTTATATGTGTAACACGCTTTGCCCGCGACTTCGTTAGCGTGGAATTAAAATTATTTATTATTTTTTTATCATTGCATCTTTTTTTTTTTCTAAAATAAAAAAACTTAGGATAAGTTACTCATTATAACATCAGCTATCTGTCAGCGAAAGTCCCGTCAAAATCAGTCCGGCCGTTTTACAGAGTAGCAGGAACAAACCCTATATACTTTCATATGCATTTATCAAATTGTCTAATTCAATCACTTCAATTTTATTTATTTGTGTAGATGTGCATATATGAATTCGGGTGTGATTTCTTCTCCGTAATTGTATGATTGTAAAATTAAATTTCTTTTGTTTGTTTGTTGTAGGTTTAAATCAATAATATCTATCACAGCCACTTATCGCGTTCATGGATATGGTCACTTATTGTTATTAAAACTATCTTCTCTCTCTCAAGTTGGACCAAGTGATATACCTATACAAAATTTCATTGAAAACGCATGTCCTGTTTCTGAAATTAGTCTAAATTTATTTTGATTAGATTTTTATACTGCGCTCCGCAGTATTACCCGCTGATTCGTCGAAATCGGTAGAGCCGTTTGAGTTTAAAAGGGTTTTAGAATAAAAATTTCTGTCGGCATCTACGTCAAATGCTCAGAGAGTGGCCATTCGCCACCAGTCAGTGCAACCTAATTGGATGCAATCATTGGCGCGATAGAAGAAGAAGAAGAATAAAAAGTCTACGAGTATGTTAAAAACCTGTGTTAATCCAGGGTGTCAGCTGCCTCCATACCAAATTTCATCAAAATTGGTCTAATCGTTTGATCGTGAAGTAGTAACAAACATACAAACACACAAACTTTCTCCTTCATAATATTACTAGTTTTTGCCCGCGGTTTCCTTCGCGTTAATATTGGTTTTATTAAATCGACTGACGCACTAAAAAGTTTCATACAAAGTTTATTCTCCCACTCTTTACCTTATTTCCGATAAATTTTGAACCAGAAAAACTTGTCGATCACCGCCTCCAAGCTTCCATCTATCACTATACCAAAATTCATTGTAATCGATTCTGCGGTTTATGAGTAAAAACGTAACAAACAAACAAACTCACTTGTGCATTTATAATATTAGTAATGACGTAAGGTTTAAATAGGATAGGGCATTGACAGACGACAGACAATTTTATCGCGTGTCATAAGTCTTTAGGACCTTCGAGACGCAGTTATTATTGCATGACGTATAATTTGTACAACGATAACGTTAGTGCCTTCTGGACAATGTTAGGCGTATATCCAAATCGTAATCGTAATTATGGTTAAATATTATGGCAAAATTAACAGTTGTTTCAATCGAGTGGTTTAAATGGATATTTATTTATTTATTCTAATGAAATAATAAAAAACTTCATTAGCCGTAAGAAGGCACTTATAAACTTCGAATCTACTACCGGTTCGGAAATTAACCCAGTCATCTAGAAGAACCGCCATAAACTCGATCTATTTATTTATTCAAGATAATTGTTCTATTATATTCAAAACGATTTTTTTTAATCTGATTTGTAGTTCCTAAGATTAATGCATTCAAATAAATAAACTTTCCCACTTTATAATATTTATATATATATATATATATATATATATATATATATATATATATATATATATATATATATATATATATATATATATATATATATATATATATATATATATATATATATATATATATATATATATATATATATATATATATATATATATATATGGAAATAAATTATAACTATAATATGTGTAGCGTTTAAAATCGTCAATACGTCGTCGGTTACCCTAAAGATCAAACTTTCACACACAGCATCTGATTCTTTATACGTTGATGTGATTATTATAATTTTAGTGTTAACCTCCAAAAAAGGTACAAACAAAAAATCTATGACAACAATATTAGTAACAAAAAATTTAACCAATTTAAAAGACTAACACGGTGTAGTTAGTTATTTCGTATATCATTTAATAGGAAAACATCAAATACGGCTTACCATTTGATAATTAAAGTCATGCATCCAATTTACTAATGTCCGCACTTAACAGGTCAATGAACTATCAAAAACACAATTAAGAGTTGATTTAATTTCACTCCACTATTCAAAATTCATACAAAAAAGAGATACGATTAAAAAAATACACGATCGAAATGTTATCGTATTTCGATAATCGATTATTATCAAACGCGTTATAGCGACCGCGAAGCGTGAAGCTCAACAGAGTACTGTCCGGGTGAAAATGTTTTCCCGCCCTCGCTTCATAGAGTATGCGTGGGCAGATATGTCAATTTCGAATACATTATAAAATGACGTAAGAGTTAATTTCCAAGAAGTTTCATTTTTATTCATACATATTGATGTAATGATTAATATTTAGTAAAACTTTAACATTAAAATTATTTAATATTTATCGGTTTATTTTAATTTTGTGATCTCCTGTTACATAAGCGATTTTGTTATTAACCAGTATCTAATAAATTTTCAAACGCAATGTTCGAACAATACTTCAGCTCATTTGTTAAACGGTTGTGGTACCTTGAAATGCTTACTTCTAGTTCTTACTTATAACTTAATTCACTTGTGCACAATAATGAAATTATATTACAGAATTAATTATAAATTAGAACGTAAGCTGCTATATTACAAATCAATATCACATCAAAACCTTGAGAATATTTATTTTTATTCTGCGGCAGTTTCATTATAAGGATATATATATAACATACATTGTTATAGATCCGAAAAAATATTCATTTGAATATTTACCTATCAATCACGGCCAGATAATTGAATGGATTTTAATGAATTGCTGATACGATCATATCCTGGAATAGAATATCAATGTATTTATTACGACAGGTAAACATTGTAATAAATTTTCAATTTTATTATACATATGCATATCCTTAATCGTTTAAAGTTTATAAAACACGTTATATATTTATTATTTCAAATTCAAATATTTTAACGACAAATAAAAATTCAGCAAAAGTTATGGTCTACATTGTTTTACCTACCAAGACGGAGACGAAATGTAAATGTTCCATGAATATATAAAACAAGTATTTATATTTCAATTTGAATAAACCAAAAACAAATGGTAATTGAGCTTGAGGTAAATATACAAACCATCTTAATTCAGTTTGTTTTCACATTTACATGAATTGAGCAGAAAACTTGATGTTGAATATATCGGCTAGAAAACAAATACCGGGCTTTATCAATTCAATATCAATATCATTATTATATAAATAAAAACTAACGTCGATACAAAAATAACAACGCTTATTGTATGGTATGACAACATAATAATAACAAGAATACAATTTACGAAAGTAGCGAGTAAATATTGGAAATAGTAGATATTGGATTAATAAATCAATGTTTCGTGTTACTTTCAAAATATCCAAAAAAATATAGAAAGATACAGAAAAGCATTTAATTGAGTCGACACATTTATTATATAGGAAAGTTATACTTTTTTTATATGTTTATGTCAAAGGTTTATTCATAAAAAAGTCATACCATCCCCATTTGTTAAACAAATATATATAACAATACACTTGTTATACATAAATCTATATCTTTCAGAAACACATTTTTTTATTCCCGCAGTGAGGATCTAGAGCATTCCTTGCGTTACGGGGGACTTTAAAAACATACAATTCACGGACATAATGTAACATCCAGGCTCATAACAATCTTAGGTGAATCATATAAATAATTATCCTGTAGAGGATTCGAAGCTACCGTCCTCAACGCAGTGGTAGCGGCAAAGCGACCCCTTTAACTGCTAGGCCAATCATGCAGTCTTATTGGTTTAGCTATATAGTATTACAAAGCAATCGATTTTACGCTATAACCTGCCTAAATCATAAAAAAAACAACGGTAAACTGCAAACTATATATAGCTAATCTTAAATCTTATAAAGAATACGTAAATTAATATATAAGTTCTGGCCATTAGTTCACACCAAATATCTGTTCAACATAGTAAAATAATATAACACAAAATGAAATAATTACGTTAAGTAAAACCTCACAAAGAAACATTTGATTCCCTTTAGAGAAAAAAAATAACAACTCTACATAATTACCTAATCTATGAAACGTGCATATCTACTATCTCTCTCTAATATGTTAAGTTTATCATGCTGTCCCTTTCGTCTGTTGCTGCAGAGCTTTTATACCATTAACAGCATATCCCCGTATAAATTTGCATAATATACAATCGTTTAAAATTAGAACTGACGCGTCTGCAGTTATTTATCTTTACAATAATATTGTTCTGGAGGGTTCTAAATGCGCCGTTTCATAAATATTTATTTAGTGGTTTAATTTTATTACTAAAGTGTTGTGTTATTATTTGTTGAATGTACTAATGCATATGGGTGTAGTTAGAGGGTATGGGTGGTCACTACCCCCCTAGAAAAGTCATTGTGTCCCTACAATTTATAAGGTTTAGCATTATGGACACTGATGTTTAATGACGATGAGGTCCAAGATGGTAGACACGCTAAGCCTAATCAACTTGAGGTTGGTGGCTAGGCAGACGGGGACTAGAATAAGCCCTACCACCACGCTGTGCTTTATCACGATCTATTTCTTTGACCGAATGTTCAAACTAATTGCAGGTGAATTCGAACTCACGTCCATTCACAAGGTGTTCGTATATAGAACCAACTGAGCTAGCATCGCTTCGCATGGTTATTAATTCCATTCAAAACCTAGTTGAATTGTGAATTCATCAGAATTATTAACGTTGAAATCTGACAATTAAGCTGGCCAGTTGTTCTGTTGAAGAAATCCCTAGAAACGCCTATGTTTACTGGTAAATGTATAAACACAATGACCTACCTGACTCATCAACACCCAGTCCTGAGTACTAAGAATCGACATGTGACATTTGAGGAAGGCAGTTGTTTTATATATGGTGAATATGCTTTGATATGGATTCGAAAAAAGTGTGAAAAACATTATTATTCGATTCAGATTTATATGAAAATTCAACAAAATACAACTCCTAAATATCAAACGCGTTTAAAAAACTAGTCTGCACGGGTAATTACCTACGTATATTATTATATTTACATTTATTCTGTGCGACCTATCTCATAGTTAATTACAACAGTAGGCTTGTAATTTTAGCACTAAATAGAATAATCACCGATGTGGTAATTAAAAAGGTTTTCATTATCAACGGTATCGTTTACAAGAATTTCTAATTATTATTTGTATCATATTTTCGTTCTAAGAAAATAAAAATCCAATATAAATTGAAAAAAAAAAAACTTTTGTGTGTAATCTACATGAATAGTTCCGATTTATAAAAGCTACTTTATAACATGTAGAAATAATTATCATTGTATAGTATGCGATACGTTAACGATAGCAGAATTTCACGCCAGTGACTCTCAGCAGCTCGAAAATCGTCTCTGGCCTCTGGTAATAAAGTTGAATAGCGTGATAATTGAAGGTGTTTCCTACTCAGTAAATCCCGCTCGCCCTTCTTTCATAAGTATATTGCATAGAGATTGGATGTGAATATATTTAAAAAAATCGTGAATGTCGTGGAAAATTCGGTTGGAACAAATCTGCTTACGTTGTATATTATTATTGATAAACGTATTATATTATTGATTAACAAATACAAATAAATTATTTACTAGCTTTAGAGAGCAATGAAATGGAACGCAAATATAACCAATGAATTGAAGGAATGGTAGGACATTTCGTAATTAGTAATTTCGTCTTGTTATGAAAATAAACATTTTAATGTACTTCATCAGTTCATCTAATTCATTATAATACATCCTATAAAACGCTACGAAACAGCTGACGCATATTACATGTGCCAGAACAGTCGAGAACTTACTGGCTGTCTTGAACCAACAAGCGCGCACCTAAGTCTGGGCACAGTCAATAGCATACGCGAAGCGAAATATAGTGCAATATAAAACAGGCTAAGGAAAGACTCATGATGGAAAAAAATTACATTTTGATTAGTCTAGCTTCCATCCGTACCGTGCGATAAGGATCTTCGTTGCAAAAAGGGTTAATATGAATACTAGTGTATGTAGTGTAGTGTGTAGATAGTGATAGGAATAACCCCTCTGTAGCAATAACTCTGTTGATTTATTGCGTTTTGGGATCAACTGGTGTGTGTTCAGCTGTTGCCTGTTGATGGCTAGCTGATTTATCGATTATCGTCACTGTTTTTAGATTTTATTGTGTTTAATTTCAAGGTACTGCCACTTATTAAAAGAAATGTGGGTGTTGTTCCCGATCTCTGGCAACACGGGAGTTTGTAGTATCACCGTATTGCTTTTCAGTGGGTAGTATTGGGTACTTGATATCCGATGAGTTCCAAAGCACATACCCGTCTCGTATTGACCTGAGCCCTGATAAAGCATTTAAACTTTGCGATAAGTAAGTATATAAAAGGATTATCAACACCTCTGGCATATTGTGGTGAAGAAGAAATATTTTATACCATACTTTGAACATAGCGTATTGCAGTAACTTTGCGCAAATAAAAGATCAGATTATGTCTTACGAGTATATGTTACTAAATTTGTAGTCGGCTTTGAATGGGTATTAGAAAATTTATTTTCCTATGTCAGATTATTAAAAACCAGTCAATTCACTAACATATACCAAGTGTCCATAGTAGTGAATGTCAAGCTTAGTTCGAGGCAGTTGAATGAAAAAAAAAGTTATATAACTATTGAACTTCCAGAATGACGTTAGGTAACATTCCAATGTATGGGAAAATAGCTGTGTTGCCAGGGTTCGCAACTGTCTCGGGCTTGCCAAGCATGACGCGAGAATAGGCAATATCGTTTGAACGATTTCTTCAAAAAAAAAAAAAAAAAAACGCCAATCCTTCGCTTGTACAAGGTCGGTTAGTGTGCTCAGTATATCGACGAATTACAGATAAATTAACATATATAAAACATACTTTTGTTTCTAAGATTTGTGAAGAGCTGTTGTTATTTGCACTAAATATATGATTTTGAGAACAACAGCTGAGGGTATCGCTTAAAATTACTTTTTACGATCAGCGGGATGACAGGACTGGTCATCAGAATATTTTATTAGCTGGTGCGCCTGGTGATTAATGTTTTTGTAAGAAATCTATTTCGTATACTTAAATTTAAACTCAAAAATGTAGAGTTAAGTAAGCTTAAAAAGCAACTTTAAAGGAAACTTTTTGCTAAAGATAATGTAAGAAATCTTATTGCTATAGTAAATGCGGGTCTTGTTATATTTGGAATATCTATATTTAAACATTAATTAACAGCTGAAAGTGTTAGAGCAAATAGACGTAATAAAATAGATTAAAGAACTTTGAAAAAAACGTGAAGTGCAAAAATACCATGGCGCTAAAAAGTAAGAATCCCATATTTATATTAAGTAAGCCCAAAGAAAAGGTCAATATCGAATACATTCACAAATTATTGGGTAATTAATTAAACATAATCGAATGTAATTCATAAAACTGCTGTAAAGTGTAAATGTAAATAAGTATGTGCAGATTACGCATATACCTAGAATTTGCACCTGCAACTGCGTCGAAACGAGAAAAAGCTTGATCAGCGGGTGACAAGTGTGCGAGCGAGATAAACCCGTTAACGCTGACTTTAGAAAAGGATGTAACAATGTATCGTCTATCATTCTTGACTGATAGTACATTGCAAGGGACCACAACATAAAGCATATACAGCTAGTACACTTTCAACACAATCATTATAGAAAGTACACTCTACGTGTAGCAAATTATTATTCGATTTTTTATAAATAGAAATGAAACGTTTTTCCCTCTTGGCAGGTAAGCTGAGAATAAATTGTTTGTGACATTATTCTTTCATACAATGCAAATGTGTAAGCTTAGTTTATTAGTGTAAGCTGCCCGCGACTTCGTTCGCATGGAACTAAAAATTATTTAATTAGTTTTGCCTGTTTTTATAATTTTCTTTCAATTCAGCTTTGCTCCTATTGATTGATAAAAAATTGCCTAAAGCCTTACTCAATGTTTGCTCTATAAAATACAAACAGAATTTTACAATCCGACTAAGATTGTTTAATACAATTAATTTGTAATACAATTTCCTAAGATTAGCGAATTCAAACAAACATTTTCAGTTTGTAATATTCATACAGATTAATAATATTCATCGGTATTTGTTTCTGGCGTTTAAAACTTAAAAATAACCTCCCCTATTACACTTGTTATAAAGCCGCCATTAATAAATAAGGGTTTGTGTATGAGGGTTCGATGGTAGCAGTAAATCTAGAAACTCTGTAATTTTGTTAAAATTCTGTTTTTTCTCAAAGTCCTTTCGAAGAAATAATGGTTTAGAAGAAGTATGGCTGGACATCTCGTCGTTCGGCATTAGTTCGAATTCTACAATGAGTTTTCAATTAAGGAAATATCATAATGAAACCATAGTATGAGTTTAGGGAATTTTTAGCTATCTAGTTTGAGAGTTATATATATGTAATAGGTATCTTCAAGTAGCTGCTCTTAACGCGTTAAACGCCGAGTCAAATTTAGTGGTTGTTCCGTTTGGGCCGTGGCGCTCACTGGTAAGCGACAGCAATACGTTAAATTCAGGCCGTGTAGGTCACCGGTGACCGCGTGAGGGGCTCGTAATTGAACTCAATTTTCTCGCTGGAGGACACAGTGCCTACACAAAAATATAATGACCGTACCCGACGCGGACCTGAAGAACAATTTACGCATACCACCTCGTCTCGACATTAAGTATAAAAACGACCTAAACGATTTTTTGTATATAAGATTTGGATTTCAAATAAAGGAAGGTTTACAAAATACGATAAATATAATAATAATAAGATAAATAATAACAATAAATTAGATAAAGAAGAGCGTGGGACTGTGTACGACGTGCCTTGACCCCCGCGGTGCCAAGGGAAAGAAATGCAGATTTTTTTTTATACTTAAGTTTTAGCATTATGGCCATAATCTCACCTGATCTTAAGTGACGATACGGCCCAAGTTGGTAGACTCACTAAACCTGTGGAGGCACTGGCTCTCAAGTGCAGCTGCCGGAACACACCTAGTGGTATTTGGCGGAAGTGTAAGTGTCAAAATACACTACGGTAGCTAACCAGGCGGACATTTGACAAAGCCCTACCACCATGCTATGGTTTCCTCACGATGTTTTCATTCACCGAAAGCTCAAGCTCATTGTAGATGCTTTGGATTCGAACTCACGTCCCTTGACGCGAAGTCGTATACACTACCACTGAGCTATCATCGCTTCAATCGATTTCCGATGGCGTGAGGACCCAAAGGTTCACCGGTCAGCGACAGCAAGTATTTTGTTAATTATTTTGATAGCAATAAATAATATTATTTAGATCGAGGTTATTGGCTAATTTTAATTATATGAGCCAATAAAATATAATGGGTAAAATTTACAGAAATCACGATTCGACCTCGGGCCGATCGGAAAGTATATGGGTGGTCTCCAGTGATCACCATGGTGTTCAATGTGTTAAGAGTCAGCCTTACGTGTAATGAGTAACTGACCTAGACCACACTGCCTGTAAACAACAGGTTAGATAAAGAAAATTTGATTAAAAAAAGAGAAAATTATTGTTTCGCATCGCGGGTTCCACTAGTATAGTAATCACATTTGCAAAACAGTATAAGTATTTAGAGCTCAATTAACAAATTATAGTTTTTTCGGTGCCGGTAACAAATTATGACGGTACCATAATAACTGCCACTGAATCGTCAGCAAGCACTATTTCTGTTTTTGTTTTGATTACACAATATCAGGTAACATTGCAACTGAACAATGTGATGTGGCACGCAAATCCTTTGTCAGCTCAGTCGACAAACATCATATACTCTGATCGACTCAATATCAAATATACATAAACGTTCGCAGCTCGTAGCTCTATTTTTGTTCGATCGGAGGTATAATGTTAAAAAGCGGATAGGTTATATATCACCTTTATAACATTTTCGTAGCAAAAAAAGCGGCTCGAAATCAAGTGAAAAGCGGACGACACGCCTTTTCCTTTCCTTTGTTCAACAACTGTAACCGCTTTTATAAATTTGACTATAGAATAAATAGAAATGACAATTATTATTTTTTTTAGTTTATAGGTTTAGCGTTATGGTCATAATATAAGCTAATATTGACGATTTGGCCCAATATGGTGGACACGCTAAGCCTAGTGTAGGAAATGGCTCTAAGGTACAAGTGTCAAAATACACTACGGTAGCTTATTATGCGAGCATTAGAACAATCCGTAACACCATGCTATGGTTTCACCACGACGTTTTCTTTCACAGGAAGCTCAAGCTTAATGAAGGGATTTCGAGTCACGTCCATTGAAGAGGCGTCCGTACACTCTACCAACTGATTTATCTCTGTTTTAAAGGTAGAACCTTTATAGAGATACGGCAAAGTATAATCTGAAAACAGAAGTAATCACTGCGACGCCATCAATGTAACAAAATGGTCACGTCTCTCAGAACAGCTCTTACCTTTTAAAAGTTTGGTATATTTTCTTTTCACAACACTGTATTATGTCTGTTATACTACGTCACTACAAGTGTTTAACACTGTAATGCCGGACCATAAATCTCTCTGTTGCTGGATATGAAGTTTTATTGAGCTAAGAGCTAAATAGATCTGCGAATATGTAGAAAGAGATTATCAAATATAGCTCCGAGGAATCTAATCATTTTGGGCAAGGAAATATTCAGATTCCAACATAGTTTCGTACTTTTGTCATTCTTTCATTTCATTTATCTTTTCTGAACACTGCATCCTACTATGCTATTGTGAAGAGTTGTAGCCGCTAATAAAAAATTAGTATAAATAAATTGAAATTTTATTTAATTTTCGTCACTGGTATAACTGAAAGTATCTAAGATCTATGGAGTACGTGAGACGGAAATCACAGCCGGTCCAAGTTTGAATTATGATAGTTTTTGCGAATCCCCGCTTGACGTTTATTAGGTGTAAGATGAACGTTCCCTTGAAAATTCCACCCCATTTTCTGTACAAGGCTATTTTACGAATTATGTGTGTAGTTAACATCGTTCAATCGTATTTAAGTTATTATTTATTGTGACAGTATTCTGAAGCGATGATCGCTCAGTTGATAGTGTGTACGGACGCCGCGTCAAGAGACACGAGTTCGAATCCACCTACAAAGAGCTAATGTTTTGTTTATGTTTTCGGTAGGGCTTATTCTAATACGTGCCTGGTTAGCTTCGCTAGCTACCACCCTCAAGTTGAAAAACTGCTGCCAAATACCTGTAGGTGTATTCTGGCAGTTGGAGTTGAGAGCTAACCCCACCACAATGCTTAAAGTGTCCGTCATATTAGTCCAGATCACGCTTAACATCAGGTGAGATTGTAGCAATAACGCTACCGATAAAATTACTAAACAAAAGATATTAGCGAACTTTTTTATCGTTGCCTATTTATAGGTAAGTATATAGATATTTAAGCAATCATATCAAGTTCTCAAGTCTTGGGAAGTATTAGAAACTGTTAATACAATAGTTCAATTCGATACTTAACAGGGTGGGACGTGAATTAACTAGAGTAATTCGTAACAAGATTGCGTTTACCTGCCTTAATACTAAAGCCACGTACACACGAAACAAGACTCTCAAAGCAAGAAATTTGTCAAGACGGTAAATCAACATTTCATTATACGGAAACAGAGAAGAACTTTTATGCATTATGACAACGTGGTTAACCTTTGCTTACTTTAACTTTTGTAGTTTTTTGTAATTTTTGTATTTATTGCTAATAGATAGACGCTACTTTAATATTTGACCTATTTTATTAATTAGTAACGAAACGAAATTACAACTGACTTTCTACTGTCATATATTGAAATTGCTAAATTATTAAAATAATTTTCATTATTGTTGTTATTGTTATTTTCATAATTATTGTTACTAGCTTCTAACGGTTGCTGTATATTGTTATCATAATAATGTATCCTAAACTAAAGTTATTATATTTTCTCTTATATTTATGCTATAAATTTTAAAATTACAATTTACTATAAGTACTACTAACATAGCATAAGAATTCATTAACGTAAACAATTAAATCAAGGAAACAGTGAATTAATACATGTAACAATCCACGTAAGATACGGCACTGACTGACGAGAGTATAATTTAAGAACTAATTTCTAAGAATTATTAAAATAAATAAAATAAAAATGTTTCGCAACATGTCCGAGGTGTTCAGGGTATTAAAAAAAATATGTGTATGTGTGCAAGTCACACATGGTAGATGTGAAACTTCTGAAAAGGCCCTGATTAATAACACTAATTAAAAAGTATTGAAAAAATAAACAGTCGCCTGGGACAATATATAGATATAGATATACTGACTATTCCACTACACAGGAGCATACATATGGACAATGCTTAGTAGACGGTAGTGGGTAAGATACGAAGTATCCCACAAAGAGGACATTTTTAGTTTCATCGAGTTTGAAATCACATCGATTCTAAAGAAGTTTCTTTTCAAAATATTAGTCGCGGCTTGTGATTTGTTTTATGTCATGTAGTGATTACATAATTCGCGCCGCTGCTCTCTTATATCCAACGAGACTCAATATATTATATGATTTATATCAATATATTATTTAGTCAACAAGTTAAAATTTTAACTTCTCTGCTATACACGTGGTAGCCGTTTTTTTATGGAATGGGGCGCTAACAATCCAGTGGGTCACCTGATGATAAGTGATCTCTGCCGCCCTTGGACACCCACAACACCAGACGAATTGCAGAAATGTTGCCAGCCTGTAAGGTAAGAATAAGCTTCGGAAACACCGTCGAAACAAGTTGGTTCCATATGGCAGACGTACGAGGAAAAAAAATTGCGCACGAGACGTACCGTCGTGGATCGCCATTTATCCAGATGGTGGGGGTGAAATCTAAGTGTGTAGCACGTTGTAAAGTAGTGGAATATATGATAAAAAGTATTATTTACGACGATAAATCACTGTTATTGGTATAATTTGACACAATACACTATATGTTGAAATACACTGTAGTAATTTGAAAGTATCACACAGGTAATAAAAATCGGAAATCGTAAAACATCGTGAGGTAACTATAGCATGGTGGTAGGGCTCTTTCTAATGGCTAAGTACCACCCTTAAGTTGAAAATCTACCGCCAAATAACAATAAGTGTGTTACCAACTTGGACCGTATCGTCACTTATGATTAATAATAAAAAAAGTATCTGAACCTTGTTCATTAAAATACATTCATACATACCTACATACACATAGCAATTTGGTTCGTGACAAATTAAACAGTTTTTGTAATTCAGCCATTTCATACACTAAAAGAGAAGATTTTACTGACATTAAAGTTTTATAAGTGTATACGTAGCCTAATGGAAATAGTCATTGAACTATACAAAATGTATGCTTCAATCACGACTGTGAATGTTCGATTTGAATTGTATTGATTAAATGCAAACTACTACATACTCGTTTACTTACAGCAACCCTTATGTATATGTATCTATATACTGAGTTTGATACACAAAGGTATATTTAGAAATCTGTACAATGTAAAAGTTATTTAATTAGCCATTTAGTGACTGGTTATTGAATGTAACATCAAACAGATTATGCAAACAAAACATTGCCGACTATAGTCAATTTCGCTAATATCAAGTATGCGTAGCCATACAAGCAAGGAAAACAAAGTTACATCCGCATTTAGATCAATTCTTTTTTGAAAACACATATAATGTACTGATGTCCACATAACACGTGTATGAAGCCTAGACTAACCATGCAGTATTCATAATTACATTTTGCAACACAAAATATACCCCCCCTTTTGTCTGGTTGAACGCAATTAATTGTAAATTTGCCTAAAGAATGTTCATACGGTCTTAAACAATAAACATAATGATTCATGAGGAAAATGTACAATTAGCCAAGGTTATTTTATAGTTAAGGTTTAGCATCATGGCCACACACTAACCCGAGATGTTAAGTTACGATGTGGCCCAAGATGGTGAACACGCTAAGCCTAGTGGAGGGAGTAGCTCTCAAGTGGTACTGCCGGAATACACCTATAGGTGTTTGGGAGCAAATTCTCACCTTGAGGGTGGTTGGTATACAGGCGGGAATTAACAAGGCCCTACCATCATGCTATCGTTTTATCACAATGTTTACGTCCCTCAACGTGGAGTCGCCAACTGAGCTATAATCGCTTCAAATAGAGATGATAGCTGAGTGGTAGTGTGTACGATTTCGCGTCAAGGGACGTGAGTTCGAATCCAAGCACCTACAATGAGTTTGAGCTACCGGTAAAGGAAAACATTGTGAGGAAACCATAGCATGGTGGTAGGGCTTTTTCTAATGCCAGCCTGGCTATTTTCCACTCTCAAGTTGTAAACATGCCGCAAAATACCAATAGGTGTGTTCCGGCAGCTGCACTTGAGAGCCAGTTCCTCCACAAGTTCAACGTGTCTACCAAGTTGGGCCATATCGTCGCTTAAGATCAAGTGAGATTATGGCCATAACGCTAAACCTTAAGTATAAAAAAAAGATGCAAAAATGTCGTGAGTTCTCTACTATATTATAAAACTGACAGCAGAAATAAACTTTAGTTAAAATAACGTTATTAAACTGTTGAAATAGTAAGTTGTTATTCCAAATAACTCCGAACAGACAAGGGTCAGGCTTAACCACTAATTAATTAATTGTAGGCAAACCATTCGGTATTCGGCCGTTATTAGTTTCTCTTTCAATTGCTCGAATATCGAGGGTTATTGTGATAAATGTATACGGTTGAATTATCAAACGCGTTTCGGTGCAAATTTTACGAATTAATATTCGATTTATACGAACTAAAATTTCGCTAATTGTATTCCATCTTGGATAGATTTATTACTAACTATTTGTTGTTACGACTCCGATATTATGGAATACAAACATGGTTTATTAAATAAGGCTTTAAAAAATTCATGATTAGTTTTCTTAAATATTTATTGCAAGATCTGTTTGTAGACATTAATTATGTATATTTCACTATTAGCTGCCTCTTCCATGTCGCTTTATAGTGTCATATGTAATTTAAAAGGAAGAGCCCGCTTTTGCGTCAAAGGACGTGAGTACCAATCTCTGTAATTAGTTTTCTGTGCAAGAAACCATAGCATAGTGGTAGATTTTATTCTAATGCTCGCCTAGCACCAAACCGGAAAATCTGACGTTAATTACCTATAGTACTATGCTGACATTTACACTGGAGAGCCTGTCACTCTACTAGGCTTAGCGTGTCCATCATCTTTCTTCAGATCATCACATAACATTAGGTGAAATTGTCGTCAAAAACGCTAAACCTATAAAGCTTAAAAAATATTAAATCTTAGGTTTTCATATATTAAAGATACTTTATTATGCAAATTCTCCATAATTATATTTTTTTTATTTATCATCATACTAATATTATGAATGTGAAAGAGAGATTGTTACGCTTTCACGGCATAACCGCAGAATCGATTATGATGAATTTTGATATATAGATACTCATAGAGAACATGAAGACGGTAATAGACTACTTTTATTCGAGAAAAACTTTTTGGAAGTGAGGTAAACAGAGGGATAAACTTTGTATGAAACTTTATATTATGACATTCGACTTGTTTTACGAAATCAAAATTACCGCAAGCGAAGCCGCAGGTATAATCTAGTATTTTATAATTTCTAAAAGTATTGTAGTCCGTTTTTATAGTATATCAATTGAGGCTAGATATAAAGTACCTACACTTGTACAAAATTGTGTTAGAAAATGTAGTACTTTATGAGTTAAATTAGTACAGGCAAACAGAAAAACCATCGAAACGCTAATATAAATAATTTAAAATTAATATATTTACAGATGGAACTTTAAAATTACCAATAGGAATATAGGTAATTAAATCTCACATGGTTCTCTCTCAAGAATTCAAATAAATCAGATCATATTCATCATCCGTAGGTTCTGATTTCATTAAACTATGAAGCTTTTAAATTCAACTCAATTCTGTGGGACTAATGTAATTGCGAACAATGAACTAGCCTACGATAGTGTCGAGATTAATTTCGAATGTCATGTCATGACGATTATTTTAAGATATTTTTCATTTTAATTATACCCTTTTTTATTAACATGGTGCTTAAAATCCTAGTCTATACAGACTTCCTCATGGCAACGCGCAAATACAAAACTTATTACCAGGGCTCAGGTCTATGGCGTGAGTGGCATGTCGTGACTCATTGGGTGCTAATCACCCAACACTACCCTCTAAAACGCACCACGGGGATACTTCAAACTCCCGTGTTGCCACAGACCAAGAACAGCTTACACAATTTTTCTGGTCTTTTGCAGGAATGACCCTTGGAACTTGCAGTCTATCTGGCATCTTCTCTACTCTACGCACGAACTGTGACGTACGCTGGTCACGTTCACTATATCGGAACACAAACACTCATGCCGCATCTTTATTTTGTGGCAGTCTAAACCCGAGGTTGATCGGTAATCAGTCGGGCATTAACCCTCGCATCAAGCTGTGACTAATCAAGGAGTATATGGTTAACTGTTATGATCAAAAATATTTGGAATAGTCCGAGCCTTGTCGGTTACTTGGCAGGTTGCACCGCTTGGGTAACCCAGATGGTATTCGATACTCCTTATACACCAATGTATTCTACGCTCACTGTGTTATTGTTATTGTTGTCTGTTTACTGAATAAAGACCTGGTGAACTAAACTGTGGTGTGTCTACTCATAACGTCCCCGTATGCATTTAAAAATATCGATATTATGAAAATGTCCCATCACTTTTCCCTTTGTGAAACACACTTTATCCTCCGGGAAGCTTTACCGGCGTGTACCTTTTACAATAAAAGCAGTTAATTTTTTAATACACACCCTTTGTGCCTGTTTGAAGTGGAGGATGAAGTATAAAGAGCTTCTGAATTATTCTTTCACCTGAACTACCACTTTGATGTTTTATTCACAAATGTATGTGAGTTGAAATAAATGGTATATTTATTTCTATTTATTTAGTGACGACATTATGCATGGAGGGTAAACAGTACGATGAAAAACAATGACAGGTGTTATATATTATTATGAAACGGGGTACTATGTATCTTTATCCGACTACTTCCGTATAAGGAGTTGAAGAGATTGCCGTGGCTAAAATCGATCGAAGAGAATATCCTTTCTAATATTTTAAATATGAAAGTGGGTTTGTTTGTTTATTTGTTACGCTTTCATGCCTAAACCACTGAATCGATTAGGATTAATTTTGATATAGAGATAGATGGGAACTTAGAGACGGTGATAGACAAATTTTTCTAACGAAAAACTTATTGGATGGAAGTGGGATAGAGAAAAGATTAAACTTTGTATGATCTTTTTAATGCGTCATCCGATTTGCTTGACAAAATCAATCTTAACATAAGCGAAGCCGCAGGTAAAAACTACTATATCCATACTAATTTTATAAATGCGAAAGTATGCTAGTTTGTTTATAACGCTTTCACGCCTGAACCACTGAATCGATTTTGCCAAATTTTGGTATAGAGATAGTTTGGAACTTGGAGACAGTGATAGGCTACTTTGTCTATAGAAAAATATATTGGAAATGGCGTAAAGAGAGGGATGAACTTCGTATGAAACTTTTTATTTCGTCATCCGATTTGTTTGACAAAACTACATCAAGGTGAGCAAAGCCGCAGGTAAAAGTCAGTATAGAATAAATATTTAACTGTTTATTAGTATATATTAAATTGCCAAGAGGTTTGCGGGCCTGTGAATTACTGAACCTTGAATAGGCATTTTTGTTTTTTTATGTATACAGTGCAGTCAATATGATTGATATTATCGTGGCTTATTTTTTATTGTTATACTTTATAGATTAAATCATTAAAGCTGCAATCCCATCTGATATTAAGAGACGATATTGCTGAAGATGATAGATAGGCTAAACCCAGTGTAGGGACTGGCTCTCAAGTGTAACTTCTTTTTCAGTATTTTTTTTTTCTCCGTAGTGGAAAAGCAAACTTTGACAGACTTCTATCAATTCTCATTCCTCTGGCAATATCTTAACGCACTACCAGAGCATAGGCCATGATAAGAAGAGTATATGGAAGGCTTATAATGTGATCAGCATCCTCAGATACCCACTAATATAGACTTTCACACTTTAGCATATATTTCAGCCCTAAAACCCTATACATTACAGGGTAAATTATTAATTGATAAAAGCTTTGTTAGAACGCCTAGAGATTACCAGTAATTTAATTACTTTTAGTGATGTGAGAGAAAACCTTGAGTACTCGTTCAATCCACCCTCAAAGTAACATAAATCTAACTTAACCTGCCCTAACTTACCGCCGCGTACAAGTTGCGCTAACTCAATTCTAACTTGAGCGAAACTACGCATGTATAATGAATTTTATAAGAGCTAGAGTTTTAGCGAAACGGGAGTCGGTGTATCTGACTATTTACATACGACTTTGAAGTTGGTTTCGATTGAAACACGTAGGTAGAATTCCGTATACCGTAGGACCCTTAATAAAAATAAAAATGAAGCAGATTTTTGTACCCTTTATTGGTTTACCTGTATGATTTAGCCCATCTGATATTAAGTAACGTTGTGGCTCAAGATGGTGGCCACAGTGCGCCTAGTGAAGCGACTGGGTTTTAAGTGCAACTGCCGGAATACACCTATAGGTGTTTGACTGGACATTTTCAATATTAGGTAGTAACTAACTAGATGGGCATTAGAAAATACCTACCACACTGCAAATTCAAAAACAGTGACCAAAGCTACTATGCTACCATATGTTTATTAGTTTGCAAAATATTTTTCAAATTTATTACGTTTTTGTTTTGATTTTTAATATTGAGTATTTTAATTGCCCTACATTTTCTTATGTAGTCGTTCTTTATGATATTATCACCTTGTTTTAGTTTAAATATTCTTATATAATTTTAATTAAAACTGTCTACATATAGCGCGTGCTGTGGCGGCTTTTAAAGGCTATTACGCTTACATTTCTTTCGTGTATATTGTTAATGTATACGAGTTGTCCTAAATACATTTTAAGAGATATAACTATTTAACCATTCCACTCTTGGGCTGTCAAGAGTTAAATTATTGATACTAGATAATTCTCAGTCACATACGCAAACTGAGTTTTTATCTGGAAATTCATAAAATAGAAAATTAAACTAATATTACGGGTCGATAATACTGTCCAATTAGATGTTGAAGTCAAAAACACCGTTGTTTCTAGTAAAGTTTTCTTTAAATAGTCACACTGTCAAGCTCAGTTATTACCTCGGCTACAGTTTCTTGGTACAAGTAATTTTAAGAACAAGATAAGATATTTATAAAATAGGTAAATCCCGCGACAAGCTTTCATATCATACAAACCGTGCAATGTAATAAATTGACGCATTTCATTTCACTTAAAGTTTAGTCCTTTAGTAGTAGTTTTCTCCTTTTAGAGCATTAAGACTCTTTTCCTATTCAGAATTACAAAAGCACAACCATATATATAAAAAAATGTCGGGTTTGTTAGAACATTTATAACTCGAGAACAGCGGGACCGATTTTCATGGTTTTTCATTTGTTGTATTTGTCGAATGCAAAATAACTATTAAAATATTTCAAAAAAGATGAAAAAAAAATACATTTAAAAAAATGTTAGTGTGTTTCGTAACTGTCGAACATTTGATGTTTATCCCGTCGATATGGTAAACTCTCCCCTCAAATTAAAGTACATATTTAAATAAAGGTTTCGAATAAACAAGATATATCCACAATACTCGGATAATGGAGTATTTTCAATTTAAAAAATGTAAAATAATACCAGTAATGAAAAAGCATTGACTTATTTATTGGTTTTCAAAAATTTATGCGTGCGTTCAAAAATTTACATTGAGGTGGGAAGTGATTCTAATGGTCAACATTAAAAAATAAAACAGTTGCATTTAAACAACGTCCTTTAGCGTAAAGCACATTGTATAGAACAATTTTATAACAAGGTAAATAAGCGCCATGATTCAGAAAGTACGAGCAATGGTGGCGGCGAAATATAAAAATGCCTATCTCAGTGCGACTATTCAGAATTTTCTTTGAGTTCAGTTATTATTCTTCAAATTAGTCAACACACCTGTGTGATAACTATCAGCTAGAATGATTAACTATTTCATCGATTTTTTTAGTTTACTGACATTAGCCTACCACCTCATAATTTTAGCTAATAGATGTAGATATTGTTAGATGTAAAACTGTGCTGAACGGTAAAAACGTGATTTTCCACATGCGCACATAACAAGGAAACAAATATACCAAAAAACTACTCTATAAAAAAATATAAAGTAGGTACTACGATGTACTAAAGTTTCATTCAATAATCAAAATAAATCAAAAACGAAAACCATATTAGATATAGTCCGTTCTATTGATCTTAACAAATCGAAGTACAAGATTGATTAGAATTGATAATAGATAATCAAAATTTAAAATAAAAAAATTAAATCGGTCAACCCGTTTTTGAGTTTTAGAGAACAAAGAACATCGAATATAGATGATACGAAGTTCACCGGGTCAGATAGTAATATTTTATAAATAATATATTCATGCCAACGAAAACTACTAAATTATAAAAAGGTACATATTCCGGCCTTATTTAACATTTGCAGTCACTTAGTTTGTACTTTTTTTATAAACTAAAATGAAGACGTATGTTCGTAATTTTTTCCCGTGGACTTTAATTATGTTTCATATTATAATCTTAAATTCTTTTTTTTTTCAATCTGTCAACAAAGTACTTTTGATAACTCATTTACTGTTTATATATTGTATTATAATTTAAACACTCACATGACACATGTCATGATACTGTGAACATCGAATTGATATTTCATTAGGTGATGATAGCTCAGCGGTAGTGTGTACGAACGCTGCGTCAAGAGACGTGAGTTCGAATTCATCTACAATGAGCTTGAGCTTTCGATGAAAGAAAACATCGTGAGGAAACCATAGCATGGTGGTAGGGCTTTTTCTAATACCCACCTGGCTAGCTACCACCCTCAAGTTGAAAATCTGCCGCCAAATACCAATAACTGTGTTCCGGCAGTTGCACTTGAGAGCGAGTCCCTCCACAGGTTTAGCCTGACCACCAACTTGGGCCTTATCATCGCTTAAAATCAGGTGAGATTATGGTCATAACACTAGACCTATAAATTATTTAAAAAACAACCCAGACTATTTATTCTATATAAACTGTATTTTTTAATATATTGCTACTATAGATTTTCTCTATTAGAATTGTTAACTGTGAGCAAATTGTTATCGGCGCAGAGTTCCGAGTTTCCACAATCTCTAACAAAGTTTCAACAGATATAATTTGAGTAATTGAGTTCGTGGCCGGAGTCAACTCTAGGTAATTTATATGACTTCAAATGGTTTGCAGTACTTTGTATTTATTTATAGAATACTGGGGTTTCAGGTCAGGGGTTGAGGGTCAAGTCCTTTTGGATCATGATTGATTTCTGCTTATAAACGGCCTTTGTTTACGATGTTGATACTGATTCTGGACTAATCTTATCCTGGCCTGAATTGAGAAATTATCCATAGCATTAACTTTACTATATAGTAAAGTTCCAACGCCTATTTAATTTGTACATGGCCACTAAAGCTGCAAAAGTTTAGTCAACGTTACAGCATCTGTTTTGACAACATGCCTTGTTGAATTGCATTTCAATTTCGAGATCGTTTTTTCAGACGAACCTTAGTTCCATATTAAATAGGTGTGTTCCGGCAGTTACACTTGAGAGCCAGTTCCTTCAAAGGTTTAGCGTGCCTACCAACTTGGGCCATATCGTCACTTAAGATCAGGTGAGATTATGCCCATAACGCCAAAACCTGAACTATAAAAAAAAGATCGCACAGACGGCGCTTTACTTCCTTACACAATGCAAGTGCAACTCCTGAAACACACCGATAGGTATATTTGGCTGCAAATTTTCAACTTGAGGGTGTTAACTAGCTAGGCGGGCGTTAGAAAATGCCCTATCACCATGCAAATACCGAAATACTTAAAATGATCTTAGTTTTGAATATAATAATAGAACTGTAGTTTATCAAAGTTCACATCTGTACTCTGAATTAAATTTAGTTCTGAACGTCTAGGCTTTTAGACGTATTGAAGTAACCTCTCTGCCTTTTATTTCCTTATGGATGAATATAGATTTTAAATGCAAACATCTTCGCAAACTTGTTTATTTTATTCCTTATAGACTTAGCGTTTATATACAAAATCGTCTATTATTAAATTGTGGTATACCTCAAGCTATACTTAAAGCTTAGTTGAATAAACGACTCTGCAACGAACTGCAGTTACCAAACGACATATTCTAGATTCTCTTGCACTTACAGTTATGTATTATTCAGGAACCAGCTTTTATCAACGACTCCGCTTGCGTCAATATTAATTTTGTTAACCAGTTTTGATTGTGCATCGATACAGAAATATTTTTTTATCAATTGCTATTAAATTATTTGTTTCAAGATGATAGTCAATACAGGTATATATGAAATTACCCAAAATTATTAGCAATTATTCTTTAAGTTTCGAATGACGCAATAACAAAAGACATACAAAATTTATACTTCTCTTTTCCCCTCTTTTAATAAGTTTTTCGCTAAAGAAAGTAGTCCCTCTTCCGTCTCCAGAATCCCATCTATCTCTGTAGCAAAATTCGTTATAATCCATTTAGCGGTTTAGGCATGAAAGCGTAACAAGCAAACCCACTTTCGCATATATAATATTAGTATGGATCTACATGTAAAACATAAGTAATTTGATTTAATAGGTGCGAGTATCTCCCTTTGTCTAATCGCATTAATTAAATCCAGACTAGACTGTGGTTAACGCTAGCATCTAGCAATGAAACAAAGTTTTGTTAAAAACTTTCATATAAACCAACAGTGTTTTAGTCTAAATATATTTTTTGTTTTGTTCATTAATATTAGAGATAATAGTCTGAGTGCAGTCTTCGTCGCTGTTGGCAATGTGCTTTAAAGAATATAATTAAGTTTTAAGTGAAAATACACAATAAAAAGCTAAGTGCATGAGATACGTAATGTAACGGCATACGGTACATCTAAAACTAGAAGCAACAAAACATGGCAAGGCAAAATGCTCTGCGCCCACTGAATACTTTATGACGGTTGTAAATCCAGCGAAATCGTAAATTTTGCAGGCGCCCAACGCGACCCGACGAAAAGACCCCGACCCTTTGCGAAATGGATATTAACGTGGATTGCCCCTATTACGGGTCAAAGTTTAGGACGAATCGCTGGAAGTCTGTGAGTTCGAGAAGCGAATGAATTTTAATTTATTAACCTATTTTAAACTATTGGAAATCGTGCAGGAATTATAGATGAAAAGTCTTCAAGGATAAATTATGTTTTCTCCCTAACCCTTATCCCACCTAGGTAGGGTCGGCAGAACATGTTTTCTTCTTCCACTCTACTGTATCAGCTGTCGTCTCAGTATATACTCTTTCTATACATACATCTTTACTCACAGAGTCCATCCATATTTTCTTCAGCTTTCCTCTTCTCTTACATACAACTGCTGACGCTATTTTTCATTTCGCTTTTAGCGTTATGGTTATTATCTCACCAGATCTTTAGTGACGATACGGCCCAAGTTGGTAGACACGCTAAATCTGTGGAAGGACTGGTTCTTAAGTGCAACTGCCAAAACACATCTATATATATAGTAGGTATTTGGCGGCCGATTTTCTACTTGAGGGTGGTAGCTAGCCATTTGTGCATTAGAAATTCCCTACCACCATGCTATGGTTTCCTCACGGTGTTTTTTTTTTTTTCACCGAAAGTTTAATGTCATTGTAAGTGGATTCGAACTCATGTATACAGATGCGGAGTCCGTACACATTACCAATGAGCTATCATCGCTTTCACTTCTTGCATTCATAAATATACGAATAAATACTGTTCTAATTTAAAGGTCCTTTACAAAGCATATATATATATATATACCAATACATAACTTTCACATAGAAACCAAAGCCACAGTCCGAATACCAATTTTCAAACGCATTCCGGGAACCGCTGCCAAAATACTTTTGATAAAATGGATAACACTGGATTTGATACCATTCTATAGTATATAGTAGTATACTGATATAATTGTGTAAAATGTATTGTATATTTACAAAAAAATTGTAGTAAATACAGTATTCCTAATAAGTTACAGCATCATCACAATTCATTTAAATTTCGTAGACTTATCGGGATCGATAATAATACACTAATTTGGTAAGATTATTACATGATTTAATTTACACAATATGTTTTGTTAGTTTATATAACTTTCATTTATAGTCGATAAGGCAAGAATTGATGTTGATTATAATTTAGAGTTCAGTATCTCTAACCGATATATCTAATGTTAACAATTTTTTGAATACTAAAGAGAATTCTAATTTAACAAAATAAGCTAGAAATTTACAATTTAGGAAGAAAGAGTTTTGTTCGCTATTGTAATGAATGATGATGGACCTACCGATTAGTTTTGCTTTAATAAAAATAATAGTAAAAAAAACGCTTTTATATATAAACCAAATTAAAAAGTAGAAAATTATTTATTTTAAAAGCGTATTTTTTAGTATTTTCAAAGTAATATTTTACATTTACTTTAGTATTCACTCATTTTGACTACCTACCTATTATGACATCCTTTTTCCTTAGGCGGTTTTCTACTTATCGCAGCAGGGCAAAGTAACAGTGATCAGCTTGGTGTTAAGGGTATAATCCTAAAATATTGGTGATTATCCAGAAACTAACAATGCATCTACAGTCGCGTTAATATACCTTTTATATTCATCTTCACGGACACAATACCATGAATAAGTAGGGACATATTAGCTAATAGACTATCTTTCAGCTTCACAATACGACCAAATGTATAGAATTTCTTTGTTAGAGACAAAATTAAGGCTATCGTAAAACAGTGAGTCCTAAACTTTTGTTATATAGAGAAGATACAAATTTTCCTCATTCTACCGTCTTCCTACATCACTTTATTCCAAATCGTTGTTTCAATTTAAAACTCTGATAAATAACAATACTCTGACAGAAGTAAAGATATTAATAAATATATACAACCAAACAGAATCTCCTCGTTTTTTGAAGTCTGTTAAAAAGATCGCGATCGCACACAAAATCTCGAAAACAACATGGGTATCTTGTTAAAACCCAAGACGTAGTAGCAAATAGTAGGAGTCATAACGGAGCCACCAAACGTAAAAGAACGGTTAAGGCAGGATGTGGTCCGTCCCATTTAAAATTCCAGTTCTGAACATTTGAGTAGAAAGTGGGCTGGTAAAAACACGGATTCACTTCGATTTACAATTCTGAAATTATAAGTAGTGCTTACTTACAGTGCTTAATACAGTCCAAAGACAAAAGACGAGAGCTGACCGATACGCTAAATAATCTCCAAATGTAAAACTGAAAATGAGTGAATGTGTTCGATTTATCATGTGTGTGGTAGGCGCGACCCGGATAGATACAGATATTTTTACTGATGACGTGGAATTGAATTTTTTGGTATATTTTGATGCAATTTTTTTTATCGACAGTTGACAATATTTATAAAAGAGCATGACCACATCTGCCGAGTCTACGACGAATTATAGTAAAGAAATACTATTTAGAAGACATTTTAAGTAATGCAGATGATAGCTCAGTTGATATTCTGTAGGGACGCCGCGTCAATAGACATGTTGGAATCCACCTGCAATGAACTTCAGCTTTCAGATTAGGAAACATCGTGATGAAACAATAGCGAGCAGATAAAACTATTTCGAATGCCTGAGTGGCTAGCTATCACCCTCGATTTGAAAATCTACCGTCAAATACCTATAGGTATGTTCCGGCAGTTGCACTTGAGAGCCAGACCCGCTACTAAGGGTAGCGTGTTACCATTTTGGGTCATATCCTCACTTAACATCTGGTAAGAATGTGCCCATAAGGCTAAAAAACATTAACTAGTTAACATATATAACATATATAACGAAATAATTTGGAAACCGTTACTAAAATTGCATTCGTATTTCGGCGTAATCGATAGAAATCCGTTGAACAGGATAGTCGCGAATGTTTTGGCCAGCACTTAGCCCGTATACCGAGTTTGAGCCGGGGTATTCTGTTAACTGCGTCCGCAGCCAGTTAACGACTTGTTTAGCGAGATTTACAATCGAATTTTGTTCTGGAAATGCACCGGAATTGTATAAAAAGGCTAAATACATTTGCTTTTATAGATCTAGCTTTACCCACTATCATATTTAAATTCGTCGGTCGGTTGAAATTGTCTATGTTATTTCTATTAATATATTGGTTTTACTCGCGGCTTTACTCGCGTTAATATTGATTTGGTCAAAGAATTATGATTCCGGTACCCGCTATTTTACATAAATTATGTCAAAGGAGACCACTATAAGAACATTTGAGCTCGTAGTCATTTATACGCGGGCCGTTCACTATTTTGGCGATAATGTCTCACACATAAAAGATATATGCTGTTGCGGGTTTTTTTGTAGGACTATTTAAGATAAATATTTTCAATATACATTATATACGTATAACTCTAACGCTTTTTGCAGCGTACGCCAGAATAGTTCGCAGATGTTAGAACTTTTTCCTACTTACTGGACACTTATCGTTATATTTTGGACAATACACACAATATCTTTATAAATTATAGCCTATGTGTTATTCTGATTAATAAGCTAGATTATAGTAAAGATTCATTACAATCCATTAAGTAGCTTTTGCGTGAAAGACTATCAAACATCAATACATCCATATATGTGTACCTGTAGCACCTGTTTAAATAGAATTTCGATAAGTTGAGAGCCTCCAAAACAAAAAATATATTTTGTTCCCTTTCTTTTAAGTTTCACAACTCCGTAAGTTTCATTATTCGAAATTTCAACCCTTTAAAGGTAGATATCTTATCTTAATATGTAATATTACTAATTTTATAAAAACGAAAGTGACTTTGTTTGTTTTTTACGCTTTCACGCCTAAACCGCTAAATCAAGTACGACGAATTTTGGTAAAAACATCTACTAGACTATTTGGAGACGGTGATAAGCTATTATTTCTGGCAAAAAACTGGGAGATATATTATATCTTACAGAGATATTGGAAGTGAGATAAAGTGAAGGATAAACTTTGTATGAAATTTTTATTGTGTCATCTGATTTGTTTGACAAAATCAATATTCACGCGAGCAAAGCTGCGAGTAAAAGCACAAGCATTATTACTGAATAAATAAGTCTCGAAAAGACATTTAGGAATATATTTTGCTTAAGTACTTGAAAATATAAATTGTACAATTCTAATCTATTAAAACTCGAGTATATGAAAGTTTTTTTTTTTATTTTAAAATTTAAAATGTAGTTATTTTTCGGTGGCCATGATATCTAAATAACTGGTCGTTTGCTTTAAGGTTTTATTTTAACGAAAATAATTAGTATTAACGCTGTATTGTGATCGAAAATAAAAGACGATTTTTTCGATTTTGTTTGATTTTATTGTTTACATAAAACACTCTATACTTATATATATAGAACGCTGGTTTTTACCCGTAGCTTCCGTTATCAATCTAATTATCTTTATTACTAATTATTACCCTCCATAACTCGAAGGAAAAAAAAAACAAAATAAAAGTCGGTATTTTAAGATTTTGCCAACAATATACATGATTGTGCCTTAAAAACAATACAAGTATATACAATAAATAGGATTACTAGGTCTATAAATTGTCTATAACTTGAATTTTTATTTATTTTACCTTTCTAGCTTAAAATAAGTAAAAATTAATTAATACATTTAATTTTAAGTGCAATACAATCCAAATCAGCGGCAACTGACAATGAATCAAATTCACTGCCCTCGAATGCTGTCATTCTGGCCTGTATATGTATATCTTCACACCTCTTTGTTTAACCGTAATCTCACACGATATTACGTGATGGTGTGGGACTCAAGATGGTAACACGCTAAACCTGGTGAAGAACTAAGTGTAGCTGCCGGAGCATACCGATATGTGCTTCGTGAGAGATTTTCAATTTAATGGTTTCATAGTTTTCGTTTTTAGGACCGCTCATAACAGGGAATCGAACTCAAATCGATCGACATGGTGGTTTAACTGAGACTTCTTTGCATAGTTTGTGAAAAACCATCCGTACGACCATGCATTCACATATAAATGAAACTGTATCAAAATGATACAGATATCGAGTGAGCTACAGGCATCGAACTAACGAACTGGCTATGAAAACAGAAAAACTTCGTTGTTTCCGGTAAAACTCGAGTGCCAGGATCACAGTAAATCACTTATACAGTATGGCAACATTTCATTTTTAACAAAAACAAAATTTAATACATTGTAAATTGACACAAATTCGAAATTATTTCAATGTAACCTATAATTCAATCAGTTCACACAGAAATTAGTATGCAGATCGAAAGTTAACATGAAGCGGGAATTAAGTTATTTTTCGGTGGCCATGATTATCTAAATAAATGGTCGTTTGCTTTAAGGTTTTATTTTAACGAAAATAATTAGTATCAACGCTGTATTGTGATCGAAAATAAAAGACGATTTTTTCGATTTTGTGTTTTATTTTATTGTTTACATAAAGCACTCTATACTTACACATATAAAACGCTGGTTTTTACCCGTAGCTTCCGTTATCAATATAAAAAATCTTTTTTATCGCTCAGTCATAGTTATTTTTATGCATTTCCCGATATCTTTTGCTATACATCCATAGTATACAAAACTTCATAATGATCTGTTGAATAGTTAAGGCGTAAAACCATGGCGAACAAACAAAAACTGTGTCATATTCACAATATCTAATAATAACTTTATAAGATTTAAGTTTTAAGATTTGGACATACTTCTGTATTTCAGAGGAGTTTCCTTTCGAGCGAATATGACATGGCTTCCTTGTTGATACTTTTCCAGAAGAAACTAGTACCGAGTTCTTCCCGAAGCCAGTATTAAGATTTTAAAAGAGTCGGTAATGTGTATATAATTATATTAGTATTGCAAGTGTCTATATATGTAACAGTTTACAACGAGAAAATTCTGTTTATTTGTATTGCACATTGCAGTACAAAATTATTTTATTTCTTTAGAAAAAGATGTCTTACTGTCAAACATTTTCACTTTCCTATATGTTCTATAGTTTTATCAGCAACTCCGAGGACAGTATAGACACGGGTCCGGTTGAGTTATCGGCAAACAAAATCGCAATAAAACAAACACAGCGCGAACAGTAAATATAGGTGTATGTTCTTTTGGACCAATAATTTGTACTTGGTATATCGTATAAAATCATGAACGAATGAATGAATGAATTTCATATTTTTTTTATTGCACTTTAGATATGTACACTGGCGAGCTTAATGCCATAAACACCTAGCTATGGTTTCATCAGGATGTTTTCCTTCACCGAATGCTCAATATAATTCCAGGGATTCTAGGCTTAGCGTGTCCTCTATCTTAGAACACAACAACTCTTAATATCAGGTGAAACTGTAAGCACAATGCTTAACCTATTAAACAATAAAAAAGTGGAATATATCCTTGCTACTTTGAAACATCACGTTAATGTAAATTCACATAACCGTATCAAAATAAAATCGGATGGTTTAACTGTTCACACACAATAAATACACATTTTATGATGATTTAAATTGGTTTATGTTTATTCTTATTTAATTAATGAAAAGTAAAGTAAAGTAAAAGGAAATATATATAAATATAAAGATTTTGTTATCAACATGCTGAGTGTTTATACGTCACATATAAATTGTTTTGTGTCGTATATCTTACTTATAATCGTAAGTTTTCTTTTTGTAATTGAATCACATTTTTTCTATGTACAACTAATTATGCCGGTAGCTTCGTTCTTTCGTTTATATTATATGTTATTTTTATAATCACAAACAAATTATATAAATATTTGTTATCCTTTATTCTTTTAACTTATGTTAACAATCTTGCCTGATGTTAAGTGACGATGTGGCACAGGATGGTAAATAGGTTAAGCCTAGTGAAGGAACTGGCTCTGCCGAAATATACCTATAGGGATTAGACGGAAGATTTTTGACTTGAGGGTGATAGCTAGCCAAGCATTAGAAACGATCCTACCACCATGCTATGGATTTATTACGAACTTTTTAATTCACCGAAACCGCGATTCCAGATTCTAACTCCAACCGAGATTTGAACGTACGTCCATTGCCGCGGCGTTGGTGCACTCTATACTATTATTGCACGCATACATTAATATATAATTAAAAAAAAGCACCTAAAAAAATATTGTTTACAGTTAAGGTTTAAAGTTATAGCTATAATATCAACTGATCTTAAGTGACGATACGGCCCATGTTGGTAGATACGCTAAACCATTGGAGGAACTGGCTCTCAAGTGCAACTGCCGAAACATACCTGTTGGTACTTGGCGGCAGATTATATAAAATATAATAAAAAATATCGAGTTTCTGGCCGGTTCTTCTCGATTATAGCGTTATTTTCAGAACTGGAGGTATTTTCGACGTTCAAAGGCGCCTTCTAGGAACCTAAATTGAAAGAAGATTTTTAATTTGTATACCAACTGAACCATCATTGCTTTAGCACTGTATCAATGAGTTTATTTTGCGATAGCTATTTGGAGTTTACTCCTAAAGAAACGATTTTCATATTTAACCCACGGTATGAAAATTTTACGAGGAGTAAAAGCGGGCGTTAACTAAAAGTGAGGGGTTACGTTCCTTTGCGCAATGTACTTTGACTTTTTACTTCGAGATTAAGTATGTGTGTGTATACATAGTATACTTAGTTTATGTTATATATTTCAATTTTATTATATAAATAATATGAATAAATATTTAAATATGCTTTGATTATTATTTAAATGCTTTCATTTACCCTCTTTTTCTATAATCTACACAATAATAGTTCACACACTTTTTTTTATATATAAGAAAGTGCGATATAGGAAAGGAATTCCGGAGACACCAAGTAAACAATCAAAAGTAAATTAGTAAAAAAACGGAACTGTAATTAGAAAAATAAATAATTAATGTCATTAACTTTTATCATCCAATTTAATAACTTGGCAAACTTATAACGTATTGATAAATTTATGGAAAACTAAAAATTAAAGAGAAATAAATCCATATCTACTCCTTTACAGTTACTGTAAAAAAGGATCTTTGTAATGGTTATTATATTTTTCAGAGCGTTAATCCTGCAATGCTTAGCGAACGAAATCATCAAATGAGAGCTTTAGACGATATTTTATCTGGAAATAAACCGATTATTATACTGCTGCAAGATAAAAAACAAGAAATGCATTCCGATATCGATGATCTATTTACTGACAATAAAGACAGAATAGGAGACAGTGATGATAGCGATGCTAAAGGAACAGAAAAGTATTACGTACCTTATTTACTTGATCACCTTTTAAGAGTAAGTTTGAATCCATACTAAAACTAATATTATAAATGCGAAAGTGTGCTTTTTGTTTCGGTTTCACGTCTAAACTGCTAAATCTATTATGATAAATGTTGGTAAAAATAGATGAGACACTTTTTTACGTAGGGAAATGCATTTACGTATCCCTTCCCAGCCCGGGGGACTGAGAGGGGTACGTGGGACTTACCCGGTGCTAACTGCTGAGAATCCCAGTAAAACCCTAGGGCTGCCTGTCGCCTTCCTGGGGCGACGCGGGTTCGTCTATGTAATCACTGCGTCAAGATAGACGGAATCCTGGAGATCGCGATAGGTTACTTTTTTTTGCGAAAAACATATAGGAAGGGGTATAAACTTTGTGTAAAACGTTCTATTGCGTCATCACAATTTTCAAAATAATTTTATATAGAATATAATATGAAAATATTACATGTATTTGTAATTTATATTGAAAATGATTTAATTTAAATGCATTATGTTTATACGTTCAGTATTTATTGGTATAAATCAGTATTGTAAAGTTTGAGGTTGTTAAATGTGCGACATACGCTGACTATTGCGTGTGTACTGGTTAATCCTGCAGTGAATTATTCTTTATTAAGGCACCAACTGTTAACAAGTTATTTTATTATATGTTATATCTTTTTATAATATATTGTTAATTGTTTGGTTATTCACCACGGCCCGAGGCGCTTGTTTAGTTACGACTAATTGTAGCGCCTGTCGACATTATGTTCAATTGTTTCGACAACTCAGCACTTCCAGACCGTGTTCGGTTTGCTTAGACCAAGCAGGATTGTCTTAATTGTTGAAATGGTTTTGCATGGTAGTCGTAATCCTGTAAAGTTCAGATGTCTAGTATTGTGCTTGATCGCTGGATATATATCAGGTTGAAATGAGCCAGGCCTAAAGGTCGCCCCATGTTCGGTGTTACACTTGCTGTATGGTAGTAGCTATTCAGGCGGATACAATCAAATGGACCGTTTATTTTGAAAGTGGTGTAAGTCCATTTTTGAGAAAAATTAGCTATCACGTAATTCATGCTTAATTTAATGTAAATTTTTATATATAACTAGTCTGTGTTTAATTTCTCAAAAAAATCCCATGTTTTGTACAACTCAAAATCGGTCGGTAAATGAAATTGAATTATCAACAAATGTAGTATCCTTTAATTTTCTCGAAACAAAAGAAAATGGACTTACACAACTTTCAAAATAAACGGTCCAAATAATAGGACTGATTAACATTAGAAAACGTTTCTATCAATGCAACAAATACATCTTGTAATCGTAAAAAGTCTGATGCAACAATAACCAGGACTGATGACAATGAATATTTGAATAAAGAACAAGGTTACATTCTTAATATTTACTCTTAGAAAGCTATGGTAACTCAGTTGGTAGTGTGTACGGATGCCGCGTCCAAGGACGTGAGTTCGAATCCTCCCGCAATGAGCTTCCGCTTTCAGTGAAGGAATACATCATGATGAATACATAGCATGGCTTTTTCTAATACCCGCCATGCTAGCTACCATCCTCAAATTGAAAATCTTCCACAAAATACCTATAGGTGTGTTCCGGCAGGTACACCTGATAGCCAGTACTTAAACTAGGCTTGTTCACCATTTTGGATCACGTCGTCAAGTAACAATAGTGAGATTGTAACAAGTGAGATTGTAGCCATAACACTAAAATCTATTTATTAAAAAAACATAGTTACTAAGTAATTGTCTTCTCAAATTTTTGTCTTCCTTATCACAGACTGATAGGACCAAGGAACTTGTTTCGAGCGTCGAAGATACCAAGCAAATGCTCCGCTCGGCATTAAGGGCTCGCTGCTTAAAAGTCGAGATATGTGTGAAAAATTGTCCACCAAACCAATCCGCGTGTCCCGGGAACTGTCAAGAAATTTTAGATAACACAAATCTCTGCTCACCGCCGCCAAAGTGCAAGAAACCTAGATGCGGCAAAACGATGCCACCAAAATGGAGATTTTGAAAAATATTGATTATATGAATGTATATTAATAGTGTTTTATTTATATAATTGCTCTGCCCGCTGTTTCGCTCGAATGGAATTAAAAATATTAATTTTTTGCGTAACCCTTATTTGTCTCTGTAGTAAAAATTGTCTAAATTAGTCTTTGTAACATCAGCTATCTGCCAGCCAAAGTCCAAATCGGTCGAGCTGTTTCCGAGATTTACCGGTACAAACAGACAGACAATTTTTTTTATAAGCATTTAATAAAATAATTGATATTACACACAGACACTTCAACTTTGTTTATTTGTGTAAATTTAAATATCATAATCGTCAAAATAACCTGTTTCATTCCATCGCTAGGTGCATCCTCATTAAATATGATTTTAGGTCTTTGGGGTGTAAATGTAGGCGATGCGATCTTAAGCTCATACAAGCGTATTCCTAGGTTTTATGGTATTAGTAAATTTTTATGCTATACAATTTATATCTATTACTTTCATGTGTCTATAAGACCAATAATTTCGTTTCATTTCATTACATTTCATGCCAATCACGTTAATTTTATTTTATTACACACATGGAAATTATAGCATTTCGGACTCATTACTTATAACAAAAATTACTGGGGGCAGACATTAAAGAAGTTTATTCTTGTATAAGTTTAATTGTATAAAAACATATACATGATAACGATGATTCAATGTATATATATATATATGTATGTATATATATATATGCTTCGTTTGCTAGCAACTTTAACTTCTGATTGACAGTTCATTATCATACTAATATTATAAATGCGAAAATGAGTTTGTTTGTTTGTTACTCTTTCACGCCTAAGCCGCTAAATCAATTATGATGAATATTGGTATAAAAATATATGGAAACCTGGAGACGGTGATAGGCTACTTTTTCTCCTGCGAATACCTTAATAGAAGTGGCGTAAAAGAAGGCATAATTTTTTTGTTGCATCATCCGATTTTTATGACTAAATCAATATTAACACGAGCAAAGCCGCACGTAAAATCTAGTTATATATAAAAATACTACAGTTAATGTTCTAACGGAACATTTAAAAAACAGACCCACAAATATTTTCCGTTATTATTAAAAAGAAAAATTAGAAAGTTCGCTGTTAAATTGAATGTTCGTTTGACAGTTCGGAATGTTCGAAAGGTACGCTGCGAAAGTTAAAATATAGAGAAATCTGAACAACCGTCGCGTCTTGCCGTACCTTTAATATTCTGTTGGAGGAAGCGATAAAATATTTTACAGGCACTCCTTTAATACCAAAGAAATTCCTTTAGACGTAAGACATCAGCACCGCAACGAGAATGCTTTTGTAAATTAAAACTTGTATTACGTTGAGAATATGTTCAGAATATATGTGTTAGCTTTTACTCGCGGCTTCGCTCGCTTTCATATCGGATAACGCAATAAAAACTTTAACAAAAAGTTTATTCTTCTCTATATGCCACTTCTTATGAGATTCTTGCGAGAAAATGTAACCTATTACCGTCTCCAGGGCTTCATGTATCTATATGCCAAAATCTATCGTAATCGATTCAGCGATTTAGGCGTGAAAGAATTACAAATAAGCAAACTTACTTTCGCGTATATAATATTAAATGTTACGTGAAGCTTCGATCGCGTCGCTATTGTTTTTTTTTTTTTCAAAAAATGGGATGACTCAATAAGAAGTCTCATACAAAGTGTATCTCTTTATCCCACTTTCTATAAGTATTTCAAGAAAAAAAGTATTGTATCACCATGTCCAGATCTATTTCTACACCAAAATTTATCGTAATCGATTTAGCGTTTTAATCGTGAAAGCGTAACAAACAAACAAACAAACTCGCTTTCGTATTTATAATATTAGTAAGTATTTTTTTGGCACTCGGCAAAGTTACCGATCTATGTACATTTGATAGTAAAGACGACATTTATCAGACCAGATTGTCTCCACCATACATTAAGTATAATACACACATTATTTGGTACACTTAAGCGTTACATATTTAGAAATCAAGCAGGTTGGTAGGTCCACTCGACCACTCTACTTATTGTAATAAATCCGATACAGCATCATTGATTTCGTTTATCATGTTTTGTAATCAAATAGTGTATTTCCAATTGCTAAAATATTTGCAGATCAGAATGGCGATGACGACCACTGATGATATTGTATTTTGATTTTTTTTTATGATAATAACATCGAATTATAATGGTTATCATGTAGCAGTAGACCATTTTTGGGTTGATCCTGGCGAGATCCCTGTAATGTTAGGTGATTTGTAAATGAAAACGCGTTATGTAATTATTGTTGGAATATATTAGCTTATAAATTGATGGAAGAGTATACATTTTTTAATGTTAACGGCTGAGATAACGGTCATTTTTATTCGATGGGACGCATTATTATGTCAATTCGGAAAACGTTATATTTTCCGTATGTACTACTATTCATTCCTTCTAATATTAGTGGAAAGACTAAGGAGCTTGCAATACATCAAATAGTGGCGATGAAGATGCCAGAAGTTCATCGAGGATTATAATTATGAATCTCACGGCACTGGATGTACATTTATCTTCATTTATTCGAATATTCCTTCTGACGATGATTAAAGACTTTTGTATTTTAATAGATATTTTAAAAAACAAGGCTAATTTGAATATCTATTACAATATAATAATAAAAGTAGATAAGTGGTAGAATATTAAATCTAAATTAAAGTAAGTAAAGAAAGTCGATAAAAGTAAATCAATTGTAAAAGAAAAGTAGTGTGTTCAAATCCACCTATACCAGCTTGACCGTTTGGTGAAGGAAACATTATAATGAAACCATAGCATGGTGGTAGAGATTTTTCTAATGCCCGCCTGGCTAGCAACCAACCTCAAGTTGAAAATCTGTCGCCATATACCTATAAGTTTGTTCCGGCAGTTACAACTGAAATTTAATCCCTTCCCTAGGCTTAGTGTGGCATTGTGTTGGGCCACATAGTCACTTAATATTAGGTAAAATTGTGGTTAGGTTCTCTAGAAAATTCCTGCTGCGCACATTAGATCTTTGAAACAGACTGCCCGGCACGATTTTCTCTCAAGGTTATGTTATGGGGCTCCTCAAAAAGGGATGGAAATACGGTCTCAGTGGTCGTCAACACGGCTGTAATGCCCTGGTATTGCAATTGTTCAACGGCGACAGTTACCATTTAACATCAGATGGGCCGTCTGCCTGTTTGCTGCCCATTGGAATAAAAAAAATGAAAAAAGAGATGGTCAAGATAAACACTCCTGAGTTTTTCTGAATCTGAATTAAAATTTTAATTATTTAGTGACGAACATTAAAATTCAATAAAGTTTTACAATTTCATTCCAATGTTTACAAAACAAAAATAAATATGATTAAAAAATTCACCGAAGCGTGTATTTAAGTTGTAACTGAAATAAATTTGAAACATAATTCTGTGGTAGACATCAAAGGAAACACAATGGCGGCTCCTCTATTTCGCCTCGAAACGTTTATTATATTCTTCATATTAATTTTTGTAAGTTTGTGTTCATTTTGTTTTTAATAAATTAGTGCATCGTCTTTTAATTTTAATTTGTAGAGAGTCAATGTTTAATTAGAGATTGTGCAGTATCCATAAATTCAAATCAAATTTAATCGTTTGTTTCTCAAAAATATGATCTTAATATCACTTTTTTGAAGTTTAAAAATCTACTACCATTTCGGTAATAATATGTCGTTATGGAAGAGAAGAAATCGTGAAAGAAACTCTTCAGCATTCGCTATTTTATTGTGTGAATACAATTGTCCGATCGTAAAAATATTAACACTATTTTATTCTCATGCATTTTTATCTACTACATCTTTAATAGTATAATACGATTTTTAAAAAGTTTCTGTTTTAAAGTTATTTTACACGGTTTTAGATGCAGTTTACTTTTTTTTTGCTTTATGAGGGATTTTATTGTAGAAACGGACATATTATTCTTATAATGATTTATGTATTTTTGTTAGCCTTAAAATGCATTTTATATATACTCTTATAAATTAGTATGTTCATGGTATCTACTCGCGTCCGCGGCAACAGTCCAAGGCGAGATTCAGCCACTTCATGGTACCCTTTGCACTCATTGCCTCCCGAACTGAATATTTTCCGCACCTGCCCCCAACAACGGTAAAGCTGTGAAAGCCCCTTAGGCTAACAGCATATATCAATTTGAAATAAAAAAGCATATTATTTAATAACTTTGCAATGTGCTTACACGTAGGATTTCTTGCTATATGACATCAGTAAAGCTAACAAACTAAAGCTAAACAACTAAAGCTAACTAAAGTAGAGCTAAGCAAACATTTTACATGTGCAGTATCGCGTGAACAATTCGTTTATATTTAGATCGAAAGGAGTCAACAAAAGGTAATGAACTAAAATTCGAAATGGAATAAATACCTATATATTCCTGAAGGTTTTGTCTAATCTAATATATAAAAATGACAACGAGTTAAAACTGTTTAAGTTAGTTACTCAAGATCCTCTCTGGCAAAGCGCTCGTCCGGTACACAGTCATAGAGAACAATCCATTCATCTCGAACCTTTTGATTTGAATGACAAAAAAAATATTTTATTCATATTCTGCAGAATCTTCGTTATACATATTAAATTGAAATCGTTCTTCCAGCCCGACCGAAAATACGGCCTTCACAATAAATAAAAGAAACTATCATGTCATAGAAAGCGTATGCTTTAAAAATAGTCTATAAAACTGTTTGACAATTTACATTGAAATAGTAGCTAATAAAAAACCTTCAGGTTTTCTTCATAAAATGAATTAATAAATATAATATTGATAAGATAAAATATATACAATAATAATATAATTAATAGTATATCTGTATAAAATAATTTGGTTTAAAGTCCATTATGTCAGTAGTTTCTGGATTAAGTACAAGCAGAAGGTCTACAACGTTCTACGCATACTGTGTCTCGCTGGTTTAATTGAAGTAAAATAAAAACAATAGCCACATAAAAAACATGACAAAAACTTTCGGTCTTCAAATAATCATCTTCTACGGCCTTCTCATAAAGCCGGTTTTGTTCATCTCTCTTTTCTTATCCAATCCGTAGTTCTTTGAAATGCGTTACCTCTGAATATTAGAATGTCGACCAATCGGTATACGTTCAAGATAAAACTACGACGATCACGACGAAAATGTTTGAATATATTTTTTTAATTCGATTGGTAGTTTCTAAGATTAGCACGTTCCAACAAACAAATAAACCAACTTTTCCACTTTATAATATTTATATAGATTTCGCTCTAGAGTTTGTAAGATTTTGGAATGATAAAACGTATGAAGTAGAAATGATTATTATTTTTCTGTTTTGTATTACAGAGCTACAACAGAGTGAATGGAGATGAAGGAATTCTCTCTCGTCTCTACCAACAAGCCTATCAAGAAAACCGTCCTCTCATCGTAGTGTTAAGCAACTCTGATGCACAGATCTTAAATGACATGGTGAATCCGTTAACATCAGACAAAAATATGCAGAAACAACTAGCGAGCGGCCCATATACAGAATGGCATCACTTACCCAAGGTTTGAATATATTTCTTTGGTTTGTTTTTTTTTATTATGACATCAGATTTTAAGTTAGTTTTAGTTTCAGTTTTAAACTGAATTGAAAAGCAACACGAACTTCTTAGCTATCTACCGAATCACCGGAAGTCGGGGTCATCGCGTTAATCGTTATGGCCATAATCGCACCTAATCTTGAGTGACGATACGGTCCAATATGGTAGACACGTTAAACCTGTGGAGGAAGTGGCTCTCAAGTGCAACTGCCGGAACACACATATTGGTATTTGGCGGCAGATTTTCAACTTGAGGTAGGTTGCTAGTCAGGCAGGCATTAAAAAAGCCCAACCACCATGCTATGGTTTCCTCACGATATTTTACTTCACCGAAAGCGTAGGCTTACATTGTAGGTGGATTCAAACTCACGTCCCTTGACGCGAAATCGTACACACTACCACTGAGATATCATCGATTCTGAATCTTGTGACAGCGATGTAGGTTTAAGGAGGGTTCCGACGTGCGTCAACACTTACCTTCACTACTCCCGTTTTTCTGCCTGTTCAGCCAATTTAGAGACAAGTACTGATAAAGAACTTACTGCAGTTCTAGACACGATAAGATCCTATAGTAAATTATTGAGAGATTTGAATTATATACCTCTCGTTACCACTTCGAACGCGTATAAATTAACTGCTTAGCCATTGCAGTTCGGGTAATTTAGTAACTCGTAGAATTTATTTATTTTTAAATATAAAACAAAAATCTTCGAAATAAAATTGGTATAGGTAATACTTTTACAGGTCTAATCAATTTTTAGCAATGTTTGAGATTAGTATTAATACTTTGATTATATTAGATACGAAAATTATTTTAAAGTAAAGATCTTGTATTGCGTAAAAACCTCATAAATAAAATCATTGAATGTTCTTGAAATCGTTTGAGACATGTAAATTTCTCAGTTAAACTATTTTAGAAGTTGAGTTCTCAAATAACTACTTCGTAAACAATTTTCACCACTAATTTTAGGAAGTGAATTCATTCAAGTGAACAAATTACAATGGTTTTATATTTCAGGTATACAAGCATAAATCCAAAGCATCGGGTAACAGAGGCAGAGCCGACAGACATAGAGGGCGACCGAATAATAAAAATAAAAAAGGAAGGTTCGGACCATGGAGTAACAACATCCGATACGATGACAATCACATCAAATACGGTGAAATACAAGATTTTTATATAGGCATGCAAAACCATTTGACGAATGGTCGTGATAGACACCAGCAGATCTATCCGAAACGTGGAGCGAGAACGAAAAATGTGTTACGATCGCCGCTTTTCCGAACTTTCCTCCGCTACTCCAACAGATTGAGATGCGCGGCTAAAGAAGACTGCGCTGATGAGTGCAGCGATAAATTTTCCGGAAATAAAAAGGATGAATGTGAAGAGAAGTGCGAAGATAAATTCGAGTGTGAAGAATCGACCGAAGAAGACCCTTGCGAAAAAGGTGAATGTGAAGAAAGTAATGAATGTGGCCAGGATGGGTGTAACATCAGCACAAAAGGTATAACATTCGTCGCCGAAACACCAAAATGTAAAGGGTGCTGAATAAATGTACATATAGCAATGAAATATTGTCTTCTTTCATAAACCTAAATGTGTTGAAGACATCATTTTATTTAAAGTAATAGATAACTTAAGGAGTGATAAAAACATCTGTGTGACTTACATATATCTTTATTTCAAACTAGCTGTGTCCAGCGACTCCGTTCACGTGGAACTAATATTTTACTTAATGATTATAATAAAAAAATGTTACGTTATTCACAGATAATGTAGTATTCTAGTGGTGAATCAGTTTTTGATATCGGTTCAGTAGTTCTTGAGTTTATTCATTAGAAACAAAAATACAAATATTACCTCTTTATAATATTAGTATAGATAACTAGCTATTGTCCGCGGCTCCATTCGCATTAATACTGATTTTGTCGACAAATTCTGGTCGTCGATCGATAAATATTTTTTCTATCAAACGCTACTATTTTATGTGTATTCATTTATCCCTCACTTTACCGCACTCCCTGTAAGTATTTTGCGAGAAAAATTGAATATAATCCATTCAGCAATTTAGGCATGAAAGCATAACAAACAAACAAACTCATTTTCGCATTTATAATATTAGTAAGGATAAGAATATATAGTAATGATAGCCGTGTCTACGACTTCGTTCGCGTGAATCTAAAAATTTGTTAATAAGTTATGCCGTTTTTTTTTCCAATACTGCTTTGGCTGTACTTGTGGTTGTTTAATATTAAATAATCTAAAGCCTTCGTCAATAGCTTTTCCATCAAATACAAAAATATTTTTTGAAATCCGTCTGGTATGTCTTAAGGTTAGCGGGTTCAAATAAACAAAAAAAAATCCACTTAATAATATTAATAGTTATTTGAAAAAGTTTTTTTTTTTTTCATAGCGGCAACAACATACAAACATACATAGCGGTACAGAATTATTTTGACTTGTGGTCGCCCAGTGGTCGAAATTCGAACATAATTAATTTAAATTATAAGTTAGAACATTATTAAGGTTCTCCTGTCAAAATCTCATATTAATATATAGGGTTAATAAGTAATTCACTAAAGACAAAAAATATTAATGTATAATCTATTTTCAATTTCATCACAGACTTTAACAATAGACAAAAGAGTATATATGCGTGTGTGTCAGATACATGGCATTGTGTGTGATGCTTTTTTATTGTTGTCATGTATTTTTTATGTACAATTAAAAAATATATCAGTATTCTACACTCCTTCTTTGTATAAACTATAAGTATGCCATATTTCATACTCCTCCGTCGGCGCAATTTTCGTAAAAGAGGTAAAAAGCTTTTGCTCAACATATTAATATATGGATTTCAGTTTGGAAATTGGACATTAATTAAAATCGATTACTATAATTCCAGTGCTTTACTCGACGTAACTTAATTTATTAATTTACAGATTTAGACATAATATTAACGATTTTCCAAATATCGTAATTATTTCATATATTTCTTCTTAGTTCTGAGTATCATATCATGATCTGTGTATGAAAATGAATTTAAATTAAAAAAAATAAACTCATATTTCTCCTATTATTTATCAACGTGGTATTTTTGGAGACTTTCTCGCAACCTGGCTATCAATCTGGTAACAAATATTTTGTATATATGAAACAACATAGAAACACCTACTAGATATGTTTTTGTATCTACCTCTTTTATATATAGAATATTTACATAATATATCAGTGTCATTATTAAACGTCACAAGGCCAAGAAACTTTATAAGCATTGTAACCTGAGAATAGACAGAGGTTGATAAAATCATTAAGTGCTATCTAAATGAAACTTCTTCAAATTGCGAAGCCAACCCAAACTTATTATCAACACATCTAGCGTCTGTCAGAGAACAAAGTAAGATTTCCTAGATCTTACTTAAATTTACTGAAAATGTCAAATCCTATAAAGGTAAAATTAATCTCTTTATATAAATTTAAATCTATAAATAGCTCTTTTGATGTATGTACGGACGGCGCGTCATGGAACATGAGTTTGAAGCCACCTATAATGAGCTTGAGCTTTCAGTGACGCAATAATATTGCGTTGAAATCATAGTATGATGGTAGGGAATTTTATAATGCCCGTCTGTCTAGTTACAACTAGAAAATACGACGTCAAATAGCTATAGCTGTATTCCGGCATGTGCATTTAAGAACCAGTTCCTCCGCTAGGCTCGGTTTGTCCACCATCTTAATTATCTATGATTATTAGCATTATTTTACGAAGCCGGGTAGGTTCTTAATACCTAGATAATTTATTCTAGATATTTATTTTTAATACCGTTACTTCGTCCTCTTTCGTCGCCTTTCATCCATCCCGTATACTTTTCTTTATTTTTATCGGGGCGGGAAATGCACTATGGCATACACTCCCAGCCCAGGGGACTGACCCACCGAGAATGCTCACTACAACCCCACGGTCATCTGTCATCTCTCTAAGACGACACGGGTTCGAAACTGCAATCACCGCATCGTGCAGTTGACCAGTCCGGCGCGATGATAAGCTGGGCTCTGACCGTGCTGCCTGGCGAACTGCCCTCTCAGACAGCCAGAGTGGTACCTTAGTTATAGTTGATATTTTTTTTATATAAAAACATAAACTTTTTAATGATTTTATTTTATTTTATTTTTGGACTATGTTATGCATAATCAAAGAATTCATTAAAAAGTCTACAAAGGTAATTTTTATTACACTGAAAATGGCTCAGAAAAAAATAATTGTTTCTTCACAGATAAAGGAAAGTGATGATTCTTCAGATAAAAGAGGAAATATTCCCGTAAGTATCAATTTTATCAAAAAATATTCATTTGGATCATTCAAGTGATTATTGCAAAGTTATTTGAATAAAGATTGTTATACTTTACTGAAATGCGATATCGTTTAACAGTGTTTTACTGACCATCTACTTATACAGAATGTTAAAAGAAAATCTGTTATAATATTATAAACCACAACAGTTTGTTTATTTTTGTCTATAAATGCACCATATGTCTATAAAACCCAACAATCAGATTTCAAAAATTATTTTTGTAGGCACTAGGATATTTTACATCACGCTACCAGTAATGAGAGCAATGCTGTAATATTTTTTTTTTACGAAAACGATCAAAAAATGTTAAATAATTTTTACTTCCACGCGAACAAAGTCGCTGACATAATTAGTATGAAATAAAGTAATTAAACCTTTTTAAAATGGGTAGGTATTAGCTAAGTTGCAAAAATATCTGTTAATCTGTAGGGCTACTATCTTTGTGCACAATCTAAACAAACGAAGAGAAATCTTGATAACCATTTTAAGCATATTGTGCGCACAAAGAAGTGTGTGATTTGGCATAGATAAAGGTTTTACAAAGAAAAGTACAGAAATTAAAATGAAATAACGTATGTTCAAAACACATTAAATAAAATTAATAGCTAAATTCATTTTTAATGGCACTACAAATGTCAAACACATCATTAGGTCACATAGATTGAAAGACGAAATTTTTTTTGAATACTGTTAATGTCAAATACATCAAAAAGCCGCATAGATATCTAATTATCATCAAAGACTTGTGAAATATTGTTGATCAAATAACAAAATATAAAAGTAATTAATGAATATAAAAATCTTAATCTGACACAAAAGCGATGATAGCTCAGTGGTAGTGTGTAGGAGTTTGCGTCAAGGGACGTGAAGTCGAATCCAACCACCTACAATGAGCTTGAGCTTACGGTGAAGAAAAACATCATGAGGAAACCATAGCATGGTAGTAGGGCTTTTTTTAATGTCCGCTTGGCTAGCAACCAACCTCAAGTTGAAAACCTACCGCCAAATACCAATACGTGTGTTCCGGCAGCTGCACTTGAGAGCCAATTCCTTCATTAAGAAGACAGATTCAAATTATTCAGAACATATTAGTTGTAAAAAATAGCAAATAATGCTCAAAGATCAATACGAGAATAAGAGAATAACGCTTTGAAATAATGTGTGGAAATCACCAAGTTCACACGTGACAATGACTAAGTGGTCATTGTAATACTCATACTTCCTACTACCTGATTAAATAAACAAACAAACTTTTCCGCTGTATAATTACAATAGTACATTAATTGTTATAGATAAATTTATAGAGTTGTTCCATTTGACCTTAATCACAATTCGTTAAACCTAGAAATAAGCTTTCATAAACAGCTACCTTTTTCACGCTTATTAGAATTAGCGTTACTACCACTAACTCACCTGATGTTAAGTGACATTATAGCCCAAAATAGTGCTCAAACTAAAATTAGTGAGACTGGAGTGTGCAACTACTGAAACACATCTGTATATATCTGGCGGCAGATTTTAAACTTGAGCATTAGAAAAAGCCCTACAAGCCTGCTATGTTTTTATCACAATGTTTTCGTTCACTGTAAGTTTAGACGTGCATTAATGCAATGTCCCTACACACTACCAACTGAGCCATCATTGTTTTCTACCTTTTTTTCTTGTAGCATCTTCATATTTGTAAGTAATCGATTTAGCTTTTTCACGGGTCGAAAGATTTCAAAGGTTCCTTTTTTAGAAAAGAGATTTTTCATCTACAACAAGCTTAAGTCAGTATATTGAAAGCCGAGAAAGTGCAACTTATTATGTATACCCTGGAGCGGAGAGAGAGGTATATGATTTCACAGCTGAAAGACGTATTACGTATTCTACTAAGTAAGTTTAGTGACCTTGTTTTCTTTATAAGAATACCTTAAATTTTTTATGGAATAGGGGGCAAACGAGCTAGCCCTGACAGGCTGACCAGGTGATCAGGTAACCTGATGGTAAGTGATTACCGCCACCCATCGACACCCACAACACCAGAGGTATTGCTGGTGCATCGCCGGCCTTTATAGGAGGGACTGACTCTCAAGTGCCACTACCGGCAGACGCCTAATGGAATTTGGTGACAGATTTTCAACTTGAGGGTGGTGGCTAGTCAGTCGGGAATTAGAAAAAGCCATACTACTAGCCGTATATTTTGCCTCATTGCAAACCCCGTTCCGAAGTGCTTCCAACCTCGCATAAGACTTATTTATTATCCATGTGATCCATAAGTGATGATCTGAGTATTTACTTTGTTTCTGTCACTTGTGGTCATGAAGTTCTTTTTTTTATATTACGGTATCTGCCTATGTCAAAGTCAAATTAAAATTAGCTTAAACATTCTCTCTCGATAAATTTTTTTTCATATAGTATCCTTACCAATATTATAAATGCCAAAGTGAGTTTGTTTGTTTGTTGTTACACTTTCACGCCTAAATTGTTAAATCGGTAATGTTGATTTTTTGGTATTCAGATAGATGGGACGCTGGAGAAGGTAATAGGCTATTATTTATGGGAAATAACTTATAGAAAGTAAGGTAAAGAAAAGATAAACTTTGTATGAAACTTTTTATTTAGTCATCCGACTTGCTTCAAACTTTAGAGAATGGTTGGTTATAATTTCGAAATTTGCGTAATTTAATTTCTACCAGTTCTGACCAACATCATGAAATAAATAACTTAATAGCATTTGATAAACAAATTATTTCTGTTATGATTGACACTTACAATTGATTAACAAAATCAATATTAACTCGAGTATAGTCGCGGGTAAATGGTAGTGACTATATATATTTCACTAGTTTAAAGATTTACTAGAAATGCTGATAATCGTTTAAAAATGTTCTCCGAGACAGGATGGGGAGTAAACTTATGAATTGTTTGGTTCTTAATTGCAACAATTGGAAAATCACTTATACAAGCCTAAAAATTAATATTTGAAGCGCAGAATGCTCAGTTCGTAATATGTGCAAACGTCGCGAGAACGGACGTGAGTTCGAATCCCTGCAATAAGTCTGAGCTTTCAGTGAAGGAAAACATCGTTATATAACTATAGCATGATTACACGGCTGTTTCTAATGTCCATCTGGCTTGCTACACCACCCTCTAGTTGAAAATTTGCCACCAAATACCTATAGGTGTGTTCCGGCAGTTGCATTTGAGAGTCAGTCCTCTACGAGGTTTAGCGTGTCCACAATCTTGGGCTACATCGTCACTTAATATCAAGTGCTATTGAAACCATAAAACGAAATTTATAAAGCATAAAAATCTTAAAATTTTAGCCGGCTTAACACCACAAAGTAACTTCGTACATACTATGTTTCCATCATGATATTTTTCGTCACCTAAAACTTAGGTTCATTTGCAGGATTCAAAATCACGTCGATAGAAGCATTTTCCGTATTCGCATATTACTATCAATAATCGCATTAATCTTTAGCTAACCTCCAATGTTAAAAAAATTTAATTTATTTCTAGTATCGTCGAATCGACGGCCCATTTAATAAAAGCCTGCCTCGGTGCTGGAATATTAAGTATTCATGAAGGTTTTAAATTTGCCGGACTGTGGACTGCTTTTGTTGTGACTATTGTACTCGGGCTGGTATTATCACATGTTATGCTGGTAATTGTGTTGACATATTTCTTTTTCTTGTATTAGAATTCTCTCCGTATCGTTCAATGTCACTTGGTTAGGTCCCAACCTCATTTTGTCTGTCAGCTATCACTAAGCCACTATACTTAACACAATACCGTTTTGGGCCACATCGTCACTTAATATAAACTGAGATTGTAGGCAATTGCTGTAGGTAAAAAAATAATAATAAATGGTGTCTGCTTAAGACCATACGATAAAAGTGAACACATGATCAAGGTGAGATGAATAATACGAAATTTAACTACACCGTATTAAATTTTACGTATCTCGTTTAAGTTGATACAGAATGCGTCTGATACATTATGGTATTTCATGTAATGCTCGCCGAGTGACTATATTAGTAACTTGGGTCGTATCGTCACTTAAGATCAGGTGAGATTATGGCCATAACGCTAAACTTTAACAATAAAATAAAAATTGTGTGGTGTCGTGGGACACCAGATAGGAACGAAGTATTACATAAATATTATTTTCAAGTTCTAGTCGACGTAAAAAGAAAATAATTATTCGCGTATAATTTTCTTTTTATGGACTTTTAATCGATTAAAATAAAAAACTACAAAATTATCTTAACACTTTTATTTTATTCACAATGATTCATAAAAATGTATTAAAAAAGGCATATATTTATTTCGGGCTTCATATATTTTGAATGTATGATATTTCCTAATTTACTCATATTAATTGAATGCTATAAATTGAAAAGTTGTTCTAAATTAAATTCCTAATGATTAATAAGTTCAGTACAAATGGTTATTGTAAGTAAACAAGCAAAGATATATGCTGTAACGGTCTCATTTTTATAACTTTTTAAGTGGAAAATGTCTCTGATACATTATATTAATCAAATTTTAATAATATAATTAGCGCACAATAGGAAAGTTTTTGTCACTTTTATCAATACTGGTTTGCTCCTATTAGTAGTAGCGTGATGTTAAAGAGCCTAAAGCCTTCATCGATGATTACTCTATCAAATATAAAATATTTTTTTTTACATCTGACGTATAGTTTTAAGATTAGCTCATTCAAACAAACAATTTTGTCCGCTTTTATATTAGTATAGATTTACATCGTTCCAATGAAATATATAACAAAATCTTACCCCACGTATTTTCGTTACGGACGTTATTAGCCGGCTAGGGTAAAATTATCTAAAATCAAAGCCTACCTTTTAATGACTTATAGTAAATATATCTTCACAGATGCTGTTAAGGTCAGCACAAAAAGCGTACATATTATTAAGAATACCGAGGCTATCTTATCCCGATCTCGTCGAGGTGGTTATAGCTACCGGACCATGCATGGGGTTGAGAAGATACAGCAAATGGTTTAGGTAATCAATGTAAAAATAAACAGAATTACATAATTCTCATTACTGAGGTTTTATAGTAAAAGAACTGTAGTTCTGATAAAAAATGATATTACTTGTCTACTGATTTATACATATTATGGCAAGCTTCAAAGGCTAGTATGCCTAGTGTTATACCCAACGAGTAAACAAAGAAAACTTTATGTATAGGTGTATTTGCCACTGATTGTCCTTTTTTATAAAATAAAAAATAGTGACAGTATTCCCTAATTTATCCTGCATTTTAAAACTAATAAACATTTGCTTATAATAACACGGTAACGTAATGATATTAGTCGTCACTGCGGTATCCGTCTGCATTTGTACCTCTGTATATTTCGCTTGTAGAACCCAATATCATAGGAAAAGGGGAATACTCATGCAGATACTCAGTTACCCAGATACACGACAATAGTAATAGGAAGGAAGGATTGACAATGATTTTGTTTGTTGAAAGGCAGGCTCAAGTGTTCGTAACACCTTGATGAAAAAAAAACGTCTTAAAGTTTTAAATCAAATAACATTTCAAAGCCATCCGAATAAATGACAATATTAATTGAGTAGAACTAATTAAATATATCATTCCAACAGTTAAAAATCGTTATTAATTTTTTCTGATACCAACCGTATGACTTCGCATATTGTTTCTAAAAATCTCTTGTTCTGTTAGGAAATATTTAAGACTTTTGATTTTAGCGCTTGTACAATTACAAATCTTTACATTCATAGACTTATTTCCACTAATTATTTTGTAGATATATAATTGACTTGTTCCTGTTTATACATTTGTGTGGCACTTGTTGCATTTACGAAATTATGATCGCTAACACATTCAAACAGGTGAGCCATTTGATTTTTAATTTCATATTACTTTATTTAGATTTTTAGATTTAGATTCGATTAGATTTTTTGTGTATAGGCTTAGCAATATGTCCACAATATCACCTGATGTTAAGTGACGATGTGGCCCAAGATGGTGGACACTCTAAGTCTATTAAGTCTGGCTCTCAAATGCAACTGACAGAACACACCTATAATTATTTGGCAGCAAATTTTTGATTTGAGGATGATAGCTAGCCAGGCAGGCTTTAGAGAAAGCCCTACCACCGAATGTAAGTTAAAGTCAACGTGAATCTTTATAATATAACCGTTTTATTTGTTAGCTAATTTCATTTATATGAAGGATCAAACCCAAAATCTATATTAATATTATAAAGAGGAAAAGTTTGTTTGTTCTTATGACAGCGTTAATCTAAAGAACGCCCAGTTGGTATTCAATTTGTTTTTTTTTTAATAGATCAATTACTAAGGACTATTTAACTTATTTATATAACATCACAATAAAACTGTAGTGAAAATGTTACAAAATGGCCCAAAATATTATATAGGTTTCAGTTCCATAGGAATGAAGTCACAACCTCAGCTAGTCATATATATAAAAAAAGTAGAAAATATTTAGGTAATTACACTGAGCTAAAAAAATACATGTGTGGATTTTGCAATGTTTGATATTTACTAAATCTTTTTTTTTAATAGTTAAGGCTTAGCGTTATGGCCACAATCCTACCTGATATTAAGTCACGATTTGGGCCAAGCTGGTGAACACGCTAAACATGTGGAAGGACTGGCTCTCAAGGGCAACTGCCGGATCACACCTAAAGATATTTTGGCGGCAGATTTTCAAGTTGAGGGTGGTTGCAGCCAGGCGGGTATTTGAAAAAGCCCTACCACCATGCTATGGTTTCATCACGACGTTTTCTTTCACCGAAAGCTCAAGCTGATTGTAGGTGGTTAGATTCGAACTCACGTCCCTTGACGCGGTGTCTGTACATACTTCCAACTGAGCTATCATCGCTTCAAATCTTTTGGGGTATTGACTTAACTAGTCTAATTTAAACAATTCAACTGTTACAGGTAATGGAAGCGGTATCTTCTAACATCAAAGACTACCAATTAAGTGTTAGGATATACATATTGATAATTACGGCCCCATTAATCGTGTTGTGCTTGATAAAGAAATTGAAATACCTGGCTCCATTTTCGCTTATCGCAGATATTTTCGTTGGTAAGTTATATTTTACTGACAATATCATATAATATTAACTCGTATTGGGCCTATATTAGGCCTAAATCTATCTACAACTATGCCACCATGCATACGTATGTACATAAGGTTACTCAAATTCAGCCAACTGTGAAAGTTGCGAAAAAGTTGAATACGTCCAACATCAGTTGGTGAAAAGTGCCAGATATTCGGTTCCTAGAATTGTTTGATTATGGTATTTGAGTTACACTGTTCAGATATCGGCATGATCCATAATGTACTAGCAGAAACACCGTCTGATTCTCCTTGTATGGTATAGAAATTTTTATATATGTATATTAGTAAGAAAAGAGTCACTGTTTTATTACGTTTTTTTCTTAAATCTATAATAATAATATAAAGAGGAAAGATTTGTATTTTTGTTTGTAACGAATAAACTCAGGAACTACTGGACCGAATTCAAAAATTCTTTCACTATTAGAATGCTACATTAGCTCTGAGTAACATAGGCTATATAACATTTTTTTTAATGAAAATGAGTAAATAAATTTTATTTCCACGCGAACGGAGTCGCGGAAACAGCAAGTATAGCAATATTTTTGTGAATTATATAATTACAATATTATATTTATGGATGTATGCTCCGATAGAGCTGGCACTCACTAACTGAAAATCCTTGTAAAAATATGGTGAACAAAAATACATTGATGAAAAACCAAGTATGATACCTACCGATCAAATGTTAATAACACGAAATATCGAATGTCTGAGAACTACATCCAAAAAATTTCATATTGAAGCTCAAACAGTTGATGTAAATTTATGTTTAGCAATATGTGTCGCAGCAGCAATGTACTACAGTCTGATGTCGGGTGAAAATATTAAAAGTCGGCCATCATGGAAGAACACTGTGGGCCTGATTCGATTTTGCAGTATCTGTGTTTACAGTTTAGACGGTGTGGCTGTTATTTTGCCCGTCGAGAACAATATGAGGACACCAAAGTATTTCTACATAGTCATACAATACGGTGAGGATTTCTATTTAGGTAATATAATAAATAATGCTTGTTAACCAACCATAATTTCTGATCTAGATACAGTTTTGCACGAAAACGTAATTAATGAAATAGTTGTCCAGTGACTGTATGTATGTATTTTTAAATTCTCTCCCAGAATGAGCTCACGGGAATGATATTGTAGGTAAAAATATGTAGATACGTCATATGCGCTTCGAAAGTGGCACAATGATTTTGTGTCATTTGGCACACTTAAACCTCAGTATTGCGTCGGTTTTCAAAGAAGTATGTTCAAATAATCAAGTAGCCTACAAAAACAGAGAATGTCCTCGATTATAATACAATATTTTACAACCCAACTTAGTGCAAACATAAACGATGATAAACAAATTGTTCATGAAATTCGCGTCCTACTATAGTTTGTCCTATTTCTGTATCAGTAAACATTTGTATGCAGCTACCAAAAGGCTAAAAAAGACTGGCATGGCAGACAAACGCAGTTGGAATTCTGATCTTCTATGAGTATCCTTATTTTTGGAGAGAATGGTTGCTACCATCATACAAGGTTAATTGTTCCATGCTAACAAACAGAAATTCATGATGAAAAAACTAAATTATTTCTGATTATTTTTTTTACACTTAAAGTTTAGCGTCATGGCCATAATCTCACCCGATCTTAAGTGACGATACGGCCCAAGTTGGTAGACACACTAAACCTGTAGAAAAACTGGCTCTCAAGTGCAGCTGCCGGAACACACCTATTGGTATTTGGCGGCAGGTTTACAACTTGAGGGTGGTAGATAGCCAGGCGGGCATTAGAAAACGCTCTACCACCATGCTAATTATGATATGATAAATGTGATAGGTATTTATTTCAGGCATGAGCATTGTCATTGTGTCGGTGGTAATAGTCGGCTTCTTCGGATATTGGGCATGGGGTGAGAAATGCCAGAGTCCAGTCACCTTACACATGCCTACTATGGAAACGTATGTAATTTGAAATTAATTTGCAAGATAATCTTTACTTAAAGTATTCTTAGGTACCTATGTTGATTATTAATTTATGAAAAGCCATAATAAGGTTTTTTTATTAATTTTAAATATTCTAATTTTTAAACCTTATATTTAATAATATCGAATGGGTAGATATCATATATATAAAATCTACTATAAAATAGAAATAATATAAACAACATAATATTAATCTACATTAATTTTATAAAGTGGAAAGTTTGTTTGTTTGAAAGCGGTAATCTCAAGAACTATCAGTTGGAATTCAATCATTATTTTTGTATTTGATAGAGCAATTATTGAGAAAGTGTTCAGGCTATTATAACATCACGCATCCACCTTTCGATCATAGCTCTTGTAATAATCGGCTTTGTCCAAATAGTCTAATATCTATATTATTTTATTCATACATTTTTGTTTTATTATTATATTTATTTTATAAGGAAAATCCGAAGATTTTCTAATAACTTATATTTCGATGTCAAGTGCCATAGAATTGTATATGATATTTTAACATATGCGCTTTGCATAGAGAACGTTTAAAATTAATACTTCGAACGAAGAAGACATCGAATCGAATTAATAAAAGAATTTAGACGTCAATCATAACCAGGAGTCCGAGATGTACGAACCTACGATAACAATTGGTCTTGGTGAACCAAAAGGAAAGGTTTAGAAACATCGGACGTGAAGAAGAAGATGTCAGTCTGGAATACGATACCGATCTACAGTATTATTTATTTTTACTATCTACCTATATATAGCCCAGACGTCGAGAACGATATGGATATGATATCTTAAAAGTTGAAACTAACTACACGAAAGCCCCTCTAATTGAGCCGAACACACGAAAGCTTTTCTAGATAGTTCTCGACACCGGACGAACGCCTTGCCAGAGATGATCCTTCCTATCTCCGATACTTGGACTAAAATACCAGGTTTATGTTCGTCATAGCTTTTATATTAATTTTTGTAAAGAAACCTTCGGCTAATATATGTAATTTATTCTCATATAATATTTTCATTTGAGTACCATCTAGAATACTTTTATCTAAATTAAATCAATTGTCCATGTCACACTCTATTGAAAAAAGTTACAAAAACGGGCAAAAAATTTAGCACCAGCACACGATTATGAAACAAAACGAAATATATTAATACAATTTATCAACATTACTTCGTTTTTGCTTAGCTCTTGGAGGCCTATATAATCGATTCGTACTTATAAAATTCATCAATAAGTGGATTGTTAGAAGCAAAATCATGTTTTCTAATTCGAGTGGTAGTTCCTAAGATTAGTTTTTTCAAACAAATATTTTAAAATTTCTTAACCATTTATAAATTATGTTACTTTACCTTCCAGTCTTCCATCAAACGTATTTAATACTAGCTACTATATTATAACGAATAAGCTGTGTCCGCGACTCCGTTCGCGTGAAACTAAAATTTTATTTAATCATTTTCATAAAAAAATTTTACTTAGGGTTAATATAGCATTCTTTTGAAGACATAATTTTTAAACTCGGTGCAGTTGTTCTTGAGTTTTTATGTTACAATAAAAAATGCAATTATATCCTATTTATAATATTATAAGAATTTACAGTTAAGATTTACATTTTCCATACCAAAGGTAAAATAATCTCACAACGCCTGAATGATTGCACCAAAAGGTCGTCGAATAATGAAACATTTTTTCTTTATCAGGTTTCCAATCGTGATGCAGTTTTTATTATTTATAATGCTTTGCATCACGTTTGCTGTTCACTTTTGGGTGGTGTTCCGTATCGTGTGGCATTACATCAGCAAGAAACATGGAAGGTTGTTTCAGTTGCTACTATTTTTTAATTATATTCTTAGTTAACTTTAAATTACGAAAATCTATTTTGAATAAAAGTTAACATTAAATCCATAATGTTTTAGGTAAACCTTAGTTTTCGTAGTATTATTCATTTGTTAACTGTTAAGAGTAATTAATCTATAGATCAGCCCTGTTTAATGGCGTATAACTCAGTGGAAGCGATAACTCAGTGGTAGTGTGTACGACTTTGCGTCAAGGGACATAAGTTCGAATCCAAACACCTACAATGAGCTTGAGCTTTCAGTGAAGGAAAACATCGTGTGAAAACCATAGCACGGCGGTAGGGCTTTTTCTGATGTCCGCCCTCAAGTTGAAAATCTGCCGCCAAATACCAATATGTGTGTTCCGGCAGTAGCACTTGAGAGCCAGTTTCCCCACAGGTTTAGCGTGTCCACCAACTTGGGCCGTATCGTCACTTAAGATCAGGTGTGATTATGGGCATAACGCTAAACCTTAACTATTAAAAAAACATTAAATTAATAAAAAACAAGTATTTCTATAATAAGTACAATTATTTGTGAGTCAAACAAGTTACTGTCCTATGTAGGATTCTAATCAACAGCACTTAGAGCATTAGCTACTTACTATAACACTAATGCATCACCGTAACTTTTCTAAATTCATGTCAAGCCCAAAGGAGAGCAACGTTCTAGAATACGAAATATTTTTATTTTTTATTATTCCACTTTTTTTTTATAATTTCAACGTCTTTTGCAATATTTAGTTCTCTGGTCTATGTGGTTTATGTTACCACATGTTACGTATAATTCTAATTAAATTGAATCCACCAGTTAGTTATTGAATTATAATGCGTCTAATACGTTTGTTAACGATTCCAAAAGTGAACATAAAAATTGCGTTTTTATCTTACTCTGAATATTTTCTGTTGACATGAGATGAAAAAGGCCTTTTTTCAAACTGCTGTGAACGTTGCTAATTACGATGATTTTCCAGGAAACACGGATTATGGGAAAGGTTTTATAGAGTTCTACATGTGTTATTGATCACGAGCCTGTCAGTAGCCTTCCCACATTTAATCAAAGTTATGGAGTTTGTAAGTTCATTTTTAAATTATTATGTTGGAGTCAAGTTGTACGCATTAAAATATAATATATTATTTGATGCATAATACACCAAGAATTAGAAATATATTTAGTAAAAAGAAATGGTATCTTGCTGCATGCTGATTGATGGTGAGCTAGATTAAGATATATCCTACGGTTTAGTTTTCACTTCACTACACTGTTACTACAAACATTGAAGCGGCACCGGTTTATTAAATTAATTGTTTATTATATTTTCACAACGTTTATGCAAGCGTTGAACACAGTCACTATGTCACAAAAACTACAGACTATGTGTCAACTGCGTCGACGCGTTCACGATATAGTACATTTTGGCATGATCTGAACTTAATTTAGATAAAGCAAACCAATAACTAGGAATATTACAGTACTGGTTTGTATCTTTCTCCATTGTCCTTTATACTTCACCATATGCGTATCGAATTTTATCTCAAATATAAATAAGAGCTTTATTTTATCGTTAGTTTGAAAAGCACTTAGAAAATATATAAAAGTAACTATATTTTTTTACTGTAATAAATTTTTAAATAATATCTTTTACAGCTGGGTAGTTTCTGCTTGTCTTACATAGCCTTTATTTTTCCACCATTGATAGACATTTTTATAACATGGCACACGACTGGAGGTTACGCCAAGTAAGGAATAATTTCTTTTATTTTTAATCGTTGCTAAGTTTATGAATCATCATATTTTTTATCATAGTACTACAAAGATAGGGCACTGTATTCGATGATAATTATAACAAAAATAGCAACCGTGGTCAGAGATAGAACAGCATTTTATTGCGAGTGAATGGTACATATAACATTATATGAATATTAGTTATAATATGGTCGGATAAACATTTTAATGACTCTTTTGTATCTATCTCTGCGTCTGATAATTATTCGGATATAGAAAATATTTGCATAGTGGTAGCGTTTTTTCTATTGCTTGCTACCACCCTCAAGATAAACATCTATTGCCAAATACCTATAGTTGTGTTCCGGCAGTTGCTTTTGAGAGCTGGTCTCTCTATTAGACTTGAATATCCACTATCTTGGGCCACATCGTTATTCAACAGCAGGTGAAATTGTAGCTATAACGCTAACCCTATAATGTACATAATATAATAATCATAATATATACCCACCGTATTCGTAATGTATAAAAAGCCACGACATGATTGATCTTACCGGACGCTATGTTCGAATGTGAATACGCTTAGCGGAAGTGTTTATTTGTGCGACTAACTTATGATTATTTTAGATATTTTTTAGGTTCAATATCTTTTTGATATAGCGCTAGAGTTTTTGTATACACCTTGTCTTTTAGACTGATATGCTAAGTCGGCATATTTGTTAGTTTGTCTGACGTATAGTTATTTTAAGCCTGGGTGTTCTTAATGAAGTCTCCAGCAACATATAACTTGATCCCGAGTTTGGATACTATTTTCTAGATATTGCTTGTCAATTCAGTTTATATTATATGCTATTTTGTTTTTACGAAAAAAAAACATTATTAATACTATGTTTTTATTTCAGGTTAGCACTGTGCAAAAACTGTATGCTAATTTTATTTGGTCTCGCTATAAGTACAAGCGCCTTTTATACCTTTAGCATAGATTAGATTTGATACAATCGAATTGTTACGATCTTCAGTTTAATAACTAACTTTAAGTTGAAATATTTCTCATCCATGCATATACGGACCATTAGTTTACATTGAAGTAAGAAACCGATAAAGTACGTTTATTTATTTAGACAATTTGCTACCAGACAGATAATATTTTTATCACACAAAAGAAAATGTAGAAGCATCAATTTTAAATGTAGATGTATAATTCAACATAAAGTTAAATTAAGGCTGGTTTAATCAAATAAAGTTGTACACAACATTACATTCTACCGTAGATACAATTCATAGCGAAGTACGGGAAGTGAAGATCGAAAATAGGATTTCTAGACTCAACAGCAATAGTAGTAAGCTCCTAGTGCGTCACGAGGGTCTTAACACCAGATTTCATGTGATATCAGCCTTTTTAGATAGTTATGAATAATAAAATGTGCAGAATTATACATAAATATGGAGCATTTAAAAAAAAAACCAAACGTAAGCGCCAAAAATAACAAAAAGTTGTTCTCTTATTTAACCTCCAAAAATATATTTGTATATTAGAAGCAGTATGTTAATTATAAAGGACTAGTCACCTTTTTTTAAAAAGATATCATAAATAATTTTAATTAGATAAAAAACCTCTCATGTAAAAAGTGCAAATTTTCGCTTACCACGTTGTACCTGATAAGCCTCGATATGTTGTTAATAATTTTATCACTTGTATGAAAAATATTAATAAATATGACATAATTTTTTGGTTGTAATTTGTTACGTTCCAGCTTTTTAAATGCGTAAAACGGCACCAACAAAGCGTCAACATTTAAGGACGTTAATATACATCTATCGCGGAATCTATAGCAGTAAAAAACCTTCAGTTCGAACATTACTTGTTATTCATCTTTTTCATTATTTGGTACATTGACAATTTTTCATATCAAAAATAGTATAAATTCACAGCTTCCATAAAACTCTGTAAGAATTGGCTTTCAACCAATTTGTACTATCCTTGTAAAGTATTTATTATATATTACCATTTCATTATTATATTTGTTATATTATTTCACTAAGAAAACCTGAAGGTTTTCTGTTAGATTACTATTTTTAACTCATTATTGTCAAACAGTTTTATAGAATACTAGCTTTTGCCAGCGAATTTGCCCGCGTTAAATGGTTACTTTGGGTAGCATTTTAAATGTCATAGGTTACTTCTTTGCAAATAATACAAATATAAACTTTCATCTCCTATTACATCCCCACGTAGGACGAAATTTCAAAAACGCTGGAACAAATGTTTATTTATTTCTTATCAAATGTCTAAATACACAATTTCATGGTTGTATCTTCATCAATATCAAACATCCATTTAAGCTGTCATACCCTATTTTAACCCCTTTAAAACGTTTTTTCGCTTTAAAATGTAGCCTATGTCCTTTCCAAAAGTCTAGTCTATTTCTGTACCAAACTTCATCAAAATCGGCTTCGTGGTTTAGGCGTGAAAGTGTAACAGACAGACAGACAGACAGAGCAAATCTCACATTTATAATCTTACCAAAAGCGTTAAAAGTGTTTCATATATGGATCAATATGTTACTACCAAATGAGCATTAGAAATAAATAATTAATTTTAATTGTATTTATGGTTCATTATTTTGGCGATGTTTGCTTACACTTAAAAGATAGATATATTCTGTCAGATATGTTTTTTTTGTAGCCCTATTTAAAATAAACATTTCCACTATACATTATATACGTGTAACTCTAACGGATTTTACAGCGCACGCCAGAACAGCTCGCAATTGGCAGAATATTTTCCTACTTACTTGACACTTATTGTAATATTTTGAACAATTCACACAATATCTTTATAAATTATAGCCTATGTGTTATTTTGATGTATAAGCTATATTATTGTTAAGTCGCATTAAAATCTATTCAGTAGTTTTTGCGTGAAGGAGTTTACAAACATACAAACTTTCTCTTTATAATATTAATAAGGATATTATCATTTATATTTTATCATTTCATTATTTTATTTGTAGTTTTATTTCACAAAGAAATCCTGAAGGGTTTCTATTAGTTCAAATTTTTATATGTCATTTGTCAAACAGTTTTATTGAATATTTTTAATGTATGCTCTTTGTGTATATATTAACATGATTACTATAACATCATAACTCGAGAACGGTAGAACCGATTTGAATGGTTTCACATTTGTTGGATGCATCCAGAAAAGTAGAATATTTTTTTAAAATTCGTTTAATGAAATAAATAACACCCTTTATTGAGTTTAGCTAAAAGTTAACATGATATTCATTGACTATTAGGCAGTACGAAGTTTGGTGGATCACCTAGTGTCTAAATAATAAAAAAAGTAATAGTCTTAAAAATGTCGGAGAGAAAACTTCTTAATTGCTTAGTAGACACTATTGTGCAGGGCAAAGTGGCAAAGTCTGATCAAATCTGAACTAAGGTGTTATTCTGTAGCGGTGATAGAATCATCATACTAATATTATAAATGCGAAAGTGAGTTTGTTTTTTACGCTGTCCTGCCTAATCCGCTGAATCGATTGTCATGTTTTTTTGTACAGAAATTGCTGAGACCTAGGAGACGGAGATAGGCTACTTTTTTAAACCGAAATCTTCATTGGAAGTGAGATAAATAGAGAGATAAACTTTCTATGGAACTTGTTATGCCGTCATCCAATTTGTTTGACAAAATCGAAATTAACGCGGCCGAAGCAGCATGTAAAATTTAGTTGGATTATATTCTTACTTCGCCCCGAATTATACCTTTGTAGTAATCGAAGAAATTTGTTACAGCTTATAGGTATGACATATGTACAATTTGTCATAACGAATCATCATAATTTTAAGTGATTATGGCTCAGTTTGTAGCGTGTACGAACGCTGAGTCAGTGGACGTTAATTCAAAATCCTGCCATGAGCCTCAACTTTTGGGTGAAGAAAAACACTGTGATGAAATAATAGCATGGTACTAGGACTTTTGGTGGTCCTCGAGTTAAAATTTGGAGCCAAATGCCAAATATGTATGTCTTCCGACAGTTGCGCTTGAAAGCCAGTTCCTTCACGAAGCGTAACATGTCCACTGTCTTGGGTCACATCATCACTCGGCATGAGGCAAGTCAACCAATACACCCACATTTGATTTAACGATCCACCATTCACCAACGACGTTAGCAACAATATTCCAAGCGAAAATGCAAAGTAGTATAACTACACTACAAATTTTAGTTATGGATTTTCGCAAAGTAATGTTTATATTAATCAAAGTATAAATATAATGAGTTTACTAAAACATGAATGTGTAAGAACAATGCTTAAATAGTTAAGGACAAATAAACGAAAGTAATGAAGCTGGTTGAAGACGGAATTACGAAGTGAGACATACAAGCCGCTCTTAAAATGAAATTTAGATATTACAACAAAATTCATAACAGTAGGAACAAGCCGAAGTGTAATAGAAAAAAAAACATAATTATACCAAATAAAAACCAAGGTAAAGTATGCAATTGTTTAACGGAAGCATAAAATTAACAAAAACAATTTCATCATATAGACTTATAGACTGTTTAAATTTCTTAATGAAAAAACTAAAACTTTCCTACATTTTAGCCTTCATACTTCTGAAATGTAAAAAATATCCTTATATCTTAACTGTCTTGTTTAATAGGCTCCACGTACTATTCGGTTCTTCATATTACTAATACTTCAGTCCACTGATTCGTTCTGGAGCTCTACTGTATCTGCCTCAGTATTATAAGACATATTTATATTGCCACAACCGGAAACTAAAAGCGCTAAAAGCGAACTAGTGTGAATATGATTATTAAAACAATTTTTATAAAATCTCGTCATTACAATTTCAATTTATAAAGTTATTTTTAACCAAACATGTAAGTAAATATCAATTTGAATCTATAAAGTTATTTTGAACTAACGTGTGAATATTGAAACCCTTGTAATATGAAATTTAGAGTAAAGAGACGATCAATGATAAAGCAAAAATAAAGAGGCGACCAATAAAAAGCCTAACACATGAAATAGATTATTAAAACAATTTTGCAAAAAACAAAACAGTAATTGAGGTAAAATTGTAGATTAAACCTTTTTTGAAAATGATTACCGGAGTGTAATTTGTAATGGAAAAAATATTATATATTCGACTTTTGTCTGCCTATCCATTTACACGTGCATTACTTTTACAGAACTGGATATGTCTATGTCAGGACAGCAATTACACAATTGCAATTGCAGAAAAAAAGTTAAAATTGGATGCATATTAACTTCCTAACAGATTTTGTTGCAATTTTCCGCTCTATAGCTGACAATTGAATTGAAGTGTCAGCTATGTTACATCTGTTTATTATTTAAGACAAAGTATAGCAACGCAAATACTTATAATGATACGTAGCAAGGATGGAACAAATTCCATTCTATTGATTATCGACTAACTACCCTTCCAGTATTGTTTTGTATTTTATTTCTTAATACCTTTTTTATAACTATTTTATTTACGGACTTAGGTCTACATAGGACATGTTAGAACCCATTGTACTCTGACCTTACAATATTTACTAAACTTACTTAGAATTAATGACATAATTCCATAAAATTATGGTTTCCTCGTAATACATATTTTGTAATAAATATAGCCTGTATTATATGAATATAGTCGGGGGAGCACCTAGTAATAAATATAATTTAAAGTTACTTACAAAAATGGACAAACTTTGTGACACTTTACCTATAAATATGTCGTAGCCAACTAACATAATTAGCCGTTCGATCAACAGAATACAATATATAATACAATATATTAAGCGAACTCCCAACTTATAATAAAACTGTTTGTTATCACAAGTCCAACCTAACCTAACCCAGCAAACACCTCTACTACAGTGATCACCTCAGCGTTACATACTCCGCCTGCATGTTATTTCTTTATTACCTTTATTATTGCTTGTTGCACGGCCCGATAGTTGAACGAAGCTATTTAGTAAAACTAGTCGACTATAACATAAATATATCACTACTGTCACCCGTCCACTATTATAGACGCACTTAGCAACTCTAAATAAAACAATGACAAAAAAGCAAGTTATATTCAATATATATAACAGTAAATAAAATATAACAAAGATACTAGGGGATCTAAAAATTAAGTTTTTTATTATAGAATTAACCTTCCACGAAAAATTCGCCATCGAATGGTCGTAATCCTATCCCAAAAATACCAGTAGTTTTTACTTTTGAGAACCTTTATTATTTACAAATAAATGAATTAAGAATAAATAAATAAATAAATATGTTCAACAGAATCCGTAGGTCGTGATCGGCAGTGCGAGAATAATTATCATTAGGAGACGGCAAGGCCCTCAAAGGGATTCGGGCCCTAATGTCGTCGACCTCAGTCACAAAGTTACCAGAACGTCCTACTTGTTTACACGTCTCGTACTAATTTCATTTCGCACTATCTCAGTCTCGTCTTGATATTTAGATTAGATGTTCTTAACAACCGACAAAAACATTATAAGCCTTTAAATTTCTTGCATGCAAAAGCTTATATTTTTTTGCATCCCGTATTTTGTTTTATGTTAATGGACAGCCATCAGGTAGATGGCCCATCTGATGGTAAATAGCTACCGTCACCTATGGACAGCCGCAACACCATATGTATTACAGCCATATTGCTCACCATAGCGAAAAAGCCAGATTCTCGTTCATTATTCCGGAACACAAAGGCTCATCCTGAACCTTTATTTTGCGGCAGTCTAAACCTAAGTGTGGTCTTAACCAGTCAGGCAATAATCTTATCACCATAACTGAAAGGATCAAGGGTTACATAGTTAACCGTCATGACCAAAACCAAAGGTGGGACCAACAATCGCCAGAGCCTGGTCGGTTACTCGGCAGGATGCATCGCATGCAGGTGAGGTTGGCTTGTGTAACTCAGATGGTATTCGATACCCCATATATCCCGAATTTAGTGTTGGTAGTTGGTCATTTTGTTATTATCAGGGCTGGTTCAGGCACCTGACAGTCGTCTGTTGGATCTCTTGCTGAATGCACGTCACGCGCACCTTTCACTTGACTAAAATTATTCATCAGTTTACAGGTACGCTATGAGCCAATATTAAAGTAGTGCGCGAAAAATATATATTTTTTAATAGTTAAGTTTTTAGCGTTGCGGCCATAATCTCACCTGATCTTAAGTGACGATACGACCCAAGTTAGTAGAAACTCTAAAGCTGTGGAGGAATTGGCTCTCAAGTGCAGCTGCCGGAACACACCTATTGGTATTTGGCGGCAGATTTTCAACTTGAGGATGGTTGCTAGCGAGGCGGCCATTAGAAAAAGCCCTATGTACATTATAAAGTCGGATTACTTAAACCAATAATAACTAAAAAACGGCAGATCCGATTTTAATGATCTCTGATTGACTGGATTTATTTCTGCCTAGAATAACGAAAAACTAAAAAAAAAATAAGAACATGTTCATGTAAAAGAAAAAATGTGCCTACCATGTTTTTATAACGGACTAAAAAGTATAAAATAAAATATTGGAAACGAAAATCATGGGGCTCATGTTATAGTTAGTATAGTTATGTATTCTACGTACCCCATGTTAGACTTTAGACTTTTTAGTCCCTTATAAGCACTCGGTACATTTTTTAAATATTATTTTTCTATGGTTATATTGTTCATCTGTCAGTATTAAACTACATTCATCCGTCACATATTTATCTTCTCCTTTTCGTTTTCTTTTATTTTTCACACTTCGTGGCTTGTCATCCACACTTGAGCTATGGTTAAAGTTTCATGTATCTAGCTCATCGGGAAGTTAGTTTAAAATCAATTATAAAATTCCAGCCGGGCAGACATACAAGAAAGTGATTTAAAAAAACATGGTAATGAAAACATATGAAGAAAATTAATATATATCTATATACGCATAACAAAGTCGGATTAGTTACACCATTTATAACTTAAAAACGATTGAACCGATTTTAATTATCTTAGATTTGCCGGATTTGTCTCCATTCGAAAAGTAGAATAAATTTTAAGAATTCATTTTATTACATGAATAATATCCAAAATTGAATGTAGCTAAAGGTAAACACGATATTCATTGAATGCTACACGATAGAAAGTTTGACATTGAACCAGTGAGTCATAAATTGTAAATTCTTGTCAATTTTAGATAGGAAGACATTTTAACGTATCTATAGTCTTTATGATACCATAGGTATCATTGTCAAAATTACATTTTATAGATATTGATACATAAGAAGTTTATTTAAAATAGTAATAAATTTCTATTGATTGCGCTGCGTCACTAGAATACAAAATGATTAACGATGTTTATAACAGCAATGTATGCAACATAGTACTGTGGGAATTGTACAGATATGAACTGGAGTTCAATGAAGACATATGACACCAAAAATACGTATAATTGTAGCGAAGGCTATTTTACTCATTTATATTTATGTCACTCTGTTAGGCAAATAGATAAGAATATTTACATACAGTTTGACAATGTTACTGTCACAGTTTCATGGTAATTGTTATCAAAATATATTAAAGAAAACATGACTCTCATAATATGATAAATCCTACCATTATATATTTTTTCTGTTTATCCCATTCCAGGATCAGCCAGCACTACTTACAGGTTTAATGTTATGACCACAATCTTATCTGATGTTAAGTGTCAATGTGACCCAAGATGGTGGACACGCTAAGCCTAGTGAGAGGATTGATTCAACTACAGCTGCAGGAACACATCTATAAATATTTGGCGGCATATTTTCAGCTTGAGCATGGTAGTTAACCTGGCGGGCTTCAGAAAAAGCCCTACCACCATGCAGCCGTGTATTTACAATCAACTGGCACTTGCAGGTTTGTATGAAATCGACCGAATATGAATTATATGATATATGTTCTTGGACGCTGTGTTGGTTTTGAATTATCAGACACCGCTTTTTAAATTAACCGTGCAGTTAAAAATAAATCTTTGAATATACTTTAATCAAATGAAAAATTGAAAAATAATATCTGTACAATATATATGTGTGTATATTCACGCTAATTTTCAATTCACATCATGCCAAAAAATGCAGAATTTATTCCCAAGAGAATAACAATGGAGCGACATTTTAGAATAATAGAATTCATAGTCAAAACATAAGAAAACAAATTATGTGTTATTTGTGAACGTTTTAAAGGACGTATAAAACATATGTAAATACATAAAACGAACTGATAAAATACACTTATTCAGATAATAAACTGTAAGATGTTCTCATTGTCAGCCATCGTACAGTGTAGTGCAAATACACAGAACGAACGAGAGAATAGAACGTTTGTTTTACATTTTCTTGCAAGGAATTTGCGTATTTATAATTAAAAGATGTACTTAACATAATTTCATTTAGTTACAATTGTAAAGAGGAGAATTTAATATAGATTACAAAAAATAGCTCAATTATTATTATTATTGTTTAATAGATTTATACAAAATATTTAGGCATAAAATAAAATGAATTTTAAATGAAAGTAACTGGCCTAGCTATCTAACGTATTTAGTAACCAATAGCTTATCTACAATACCACCTGTCGTCAAGGATATGCCTAATTGTCGAGTTAAAAACTATCCTCTACTTCAAGTTAAATAAAAAAATACAGATTTAGAACTACCGATTTCAGATTACATTTTTCAGATTACATGGATACATTCAGATTACATGGACGAACAATGCGAGACGAGATTATTATGCATACCTTAGTTAATGAGTAAAATTATCTTGGCGGATTACGTTGATTTTTTTGTCTAGAGATTAGTAACATATGTCAATGTCTTATGCGAGTCACAAGTAAAAACCGAATGATTAGTAATGCAATAACAATTTTATAAGCTATTCCTCTTTAATTTACTTTTAATTTCCAATGTAATATAATATTATGTATTTAAATAAAGGTCACTTTAAATTAAATTATAAAGCCATTATATTCAAAGGTATCATAGTGTTAGCTTTATTATTAGTCGCCTCTTTATTTTTAGCCTTATCGTTGATCTTCTCTATACATTAAATGTCAATTTAACTTTATAAATTCTAATTGTTATGAAGAGGTTTTATATAAATTGTTTTAATAATCTATTTCATGTGTTAGGCTTTTTCATTGGTCACCTCTTTATTTAAGCTTTATCATTGATCGTATCTTTACTTTAAATATCATATTACAAGGGTTTCAATATTCACACGTTAGTTCAAAATAACTTTATAGATTCAAATTGATATTTAAGTTTCGTTAAAAAGAACTTTATAAATTCAAAACAGTAATTACGAGATTTATTATAAATTGTTTTAATAACCTATAACAAGCGTTAGCTTTATCATTAATCGCCTCTTTATAATAAATATGATATTACTGGGGTTTAAGTATTTACACGTTTGATTAAATGTAACTTTATGAATTGGAAATTGATATTTACATGTTTGGTTAAAAATAACTTTATAAATTCAAATTGTAATGACGAGATTTTATAAAAATTGTTTTAATAATCATATTCACACTAGTTCGCTTTTAGCGCTTTTAGTTTCCGGTTGTGGCAATATATATACGTCTTATAATACTGAGGCAGAGATAGTGGAGCTCCAGAACGAATCAGTGGACTGAAGTATTAGTGATATGAAGAACCGAATACTACGTGCAGCTTATTAAACGAGACGGTTAAGATATAAGGGTTTTTACAATCGCGTGCACTTAGACTGGCTATAGTAAATAAATATAAATCATCTATTCCCTACTTTGGTAGCTACCATCCTCAAGTCAAGAAAGTAGTTGGCTTAACATATATTTTTACCGGAGACTAGAAGAAGTGTGACAGCTGTCCCTAACCTTTGACAATACAGATAATTGACTACGGTCTGTTTCAGTAGGTATCAGACCGGTATTTTTCACCTACTGAGTCTCCATCCGTTTTTTTTATAGTCAACCCAGTTTATTGAAAGAATTGCCAGTATTTCTTAGCACGGCGAGTCCCCCCACTAGGCTTAGCGTGTTCACCATCTCGGGCTACAGCGTCACTTAACAGCAGCTGAGGTTGTGGTCATAATGCTAATCGTGACTATACAAAATTAGCAAAAAAAGATAACCGTTATAATAATTATAAGTATTAATATTGTAAAAGTTACATATATTTGCACGCGAATACACAAACGAGTTTGTAACGTTATAATAATTATAAGTATTAATATTGTAAAAGTTACATATATTTGCACGCGAATACACAAACGAGTTTGTAACGTTATAATAATTATAAGTATTAATATTGTAAAAGTTACATATATTTGCACGCGAATACACAAACGAGTTTGTAAGAAGCTACTACGAGGCGCTGCCTGATTGATACTGAAACTTAAATCTGTCCGCGACGGTCGTGTGGTGTTAACGTGTTTAGAAAAATGGAAATGAATTCAAATTATGTGAGTCGTAATGAATTTTCCTATTCAAAACGTCTATTCCGAAGTTTTGCTAACGAATTGACAGTTTACTAAATTTTAAATAATAAAAAATATTATACTAAAAGTATAGCTAAATTATATAAATTATAAGAAAATCTACATTTTAATAGTCATTAAAATAAATTAATATCTGAGTAATAATTCATTAACAATTGATTAACGGGTTGTTTTAAATTATACTAAGAGCCATGATATTGAACTCTATTATGGTTAATGTGTTTCCATTTTATTAATAACCGGGACCGCTTATTGTTCATAGAAACTGTATTAAGGAACATAGTACAATGCATGTTGTCAGGAGCCATCTCCAGATTTTATTTACGTGTTATAATATATATAATTTTTTATTAATATTGTTTTTATAATTTTATTATATTTAGATTAATATTAATATTTTATTGTTATATATAAAAGCGTTAATTCCAAACATATCTATGCAAATAATCGTATTTCTCTCGTACAAATCACAAAGCCTATTTAGTGTTAACACATTTCAAATACATCAGGGAATATCCCATATAATTAAAATCAAAATTCATCACTTATTTATTTTACATCATTATTTAGACGATAGCGCTTTTCTGTCGTACATAATTAAATAAAAATAAAATAAACACCTGTCTAGGTTAAAGATTTTTTTTTTCAAATGTATGTAAAATTTCACACGAAACACAGTAATTAGACATACATCCGTCACGGATATATCAAAATAATGAGAATGTCGATTTTGCATTTCTAACATTCATATTGTAATAGACGTTTCCACTTATATATTATTTGCAAAACAATTCCCATATTCATACAAAAGATTTCAAAACGTTAAGTAGTTAAAATATGTATTAGAGAAAAAGGAAACTAAATCAAAATTTAACAAGATATTTTATTCAGAAAACAATATTAAAAAGAATGCAGTTTTAAATAAAAAATCTGATATTGTTTAAGGCTTTCATGAACCACAAAAGTTTTAGTAATTTACCACATACATCTCTTAACACGAGAAAAATAATACTATTTCAATAGGATAATGTTTATTTGCGCTATGTATTGTTTATAATATTTTAATACAATATTGAATGATTTTTTATGTAATAGATGGCAAATGAGCATGCGTGTCACCTGATGGTAAATAATCACCGCTGCTCATGGACACCCACAACACCAGAGGAATCGCGGGTGAGTTGCCGGCCTTTATTGTAGGAACTGGCTCTCAAGTGCAACTGCCGGAACACACCTATTGGTATTTGGCGGTAGATTTTCAACTTGATCGTAGTCGCTTGCCAGATGGATCACGATGTTTACCTTCACCAAAAACTCAAGCTCATTGTAGGTGGTTGGATTTATACTCACGTCATCGCTTAAAAATGTGTGACGACATGCGAGTGGAATAAGATCATAACATCTTGACCCACGATTTTAGATGTTACCCTCTTTTTAACTGGTTTTTGGGTGATACTTTTTTATAAGGATATATTGTAACAAAATCAAACAAGTTTCCACATTGTAAATACATAAGGAAAACGTATTTTATAATATATTCAGATACTTGTTGCTTGTTAAAACTCTTGAACAGGTTTTTGCGTTTTTGCCAACTTTCAAGTGAGATCATTCACATATGAGAAACTTATTTCAAATGCGTATGACACACTTTTACGTCAATTTTGGAAAACGTTACCTTATCGCATGGTACAGATGGGGGCTAGACAAATCAAATTGTAAGATTTTGCTGTCACGACCCTATTCTTAGCGTGTTTTATATTGCTCTATATTTCTATAGCGTAGACGGTTATCCATAGCGCGTAAGCCATTGGCTATGCTCAATCAAGCAATAGTGCGCGCTTATTGGTTCAATACAGCCAGTAAGTTCTCAATGGTTGCGAACCCGCCGCGGCCTCCTTCCGCAGACTCCTGAACCTAGGTTCGATCCTCCGGACAGGAGCCCTCGAGTGACTCTGCTCGCGCGATACAGTGACACTCTACATAACTGAGATTACACCATCACACCGCATACCATTCGTGCACACTCACACGTTAAGTATACGGTTCTGTAAGGAACTACCCTCGCGGCCCTTGAGCTGCTTACCTAATAAGGTCATAGTTACTATCACTAATTTAGTAATACAGAACCTGTTGGTTAGTCAGGATCATTAATCTTTTTTCATTTACCGGCAGCAGCCCTAGCCGAGGTTCGGTCGTCCTGGCACCCTTGCGCCTGCTGCCTCGGGGCTGAGTGCCCTCAGCACTCGCACCCAAAAGTTCGGTGAAGCTGTCAAGGCGCTTGGGGCTAACAGAGTACGTCAGTTCGAAAAAAAAAAAAAAAACAATGGTTGCGAAAATATAGTTTGTACACTTCATATACGTCAGCTGTTTTGTAGCGTATTATATGTATTCTAATGAATTAGATGATGTATAATGAAATGTTAATTTTCACAACTAGAATTTTTTTTATTAATTACGAAATTTCCTACTATTTCTTCAAATAATTAGTTACCTTTGCGTTCCATTTCATTACTTTCAGACGCTAGTAATTTATGTGTTTGCATTTGTTACTATACACTTACACACACGTACGCTTCATTTTATATACTTCGTTGCTACCTCGGATGACGAACGCCTCTTTTCTCAATAACAGAATGACGGCACTAAACCTGATGGTTAGCTTAGTTTGATCCAGAAAATATGACGAAATCGTCATTAATATGGCGACCTGCATTCCACTCTACACCTATATCCGTGACAGCGAAATATACTATACTTTTTGCGTATTTTGGTTGCGTATTTAGTAAGACACAAGCGTCCCGTTTTTCATTCTCAAATTCTATCGCGTGAAGCTCGTAACATATTTTTTAAGTGCAAACTATATTTTACCTGCGGTTTCGCTCGCGTTAGTATTGATTGATATTATAGACGTGAAATCGTAACAAACTAACAAACTCAATTCTATTTGTATACTCACTAACATTTGTAAGATAAAAAGTAAACCTGGACTATTCCATCCGGATCTAAATTTCGATGAATATTTCCACATGTACAGAAACACGAGCATCGTATTGTTAATCTGCTTTTGATAATTACAAATCTCATTTGCAGTAGTTTTCCTTATAACAATCTCGGTATGGAAATAAACATCAAGGTCAATACGATTTAATGTCGAAATAAACCATGCTGTTTGTAAGTGTGAATTTCGTAAAATTTTTCGTTATGGCATCTCCCTACTTACGCAATTTCACAATTACAATTTATTTTACACAATTAAATATAAACAAGTAACATCTGAACTCACAATTGTTTGTGGACTACACAACTGCTTTCACAGCTAGACTCAGTGCTCGGCGATCTTGTCATGCAAAAGAGCCAAATATAGACCAATACACAATTGAAAGCTATTCAAAGAGCCATTTTTTTTAAACTTAAGCTTTGCTTTCCTAGGAGTCATTATTGCAAAAATAAATTAACAAAATACATTAACGAAAATAAATAAAAGTACGCTCTCGAGCTTGTCTTTGTAAAAAAGTCTCAGGTTAACTAACAGTAACTGAAATAAAATTTGGTATCATAATTAAAGAAAAATAATATTTAAAAATATAACTAGTTTTATAATATAAAAGTAACTACAAATACTCCACTAATGTGAACATTGTCCTTGCACAGTAAGTAAAAGGTAGGTAATAAAAATATTACTCGTCTCTTAAAAGGTAAGATAATAAATAATATTCCGTGTATGCAATAAACATTTCGTGGAAGAGAGTCAAAGAGCCGTATTCGGCTCGCGAGCCACGGTTTGCCGACCACTGAGCTATTGCTAACTATTTATACATACATACAAGCGAAATATCACTCGTTCTAGCTGGCTGAGTGGTCACGGTATTAACAAAACTACCAGATCTTTAGATTTGAAATTTAACGTAGATGTTCCTTTCACTAAGTAGATACCCACTAAAAACGGATTATTGAATCAAACGTGGTTGGCGGAAAAAAGACAAATGAAGTCGAGCGTACCTAATAGTATATATAAAGAAGTCCGACGGAATTTCTAGGATGACTGAATAAAAGGAATAGTTTAAAAAAACATTTTTGATATTTTAACTTTCTCCAGTGCCTTCTTAGAATCCAATTTAATAAAACACATTTTTTCATTTTGATTAATCAAAATTAAAAAATCAAATTCTTGCTCTCTCAGACAAGTCAACCATCGATCTGGAAAAACGCACTACTGTGTGTAGACAGTGAAATTAATTCATAAGTACATAGAATATGTTTAAAATAATAGATAAACCAGACGCATGGGGGTGTCGAAGCTCATCATTCTTCAGCGAAACCCCCGCCACAACCGCCTCCGGAGAAAGACAGAAAGAAATATGTCCTACACCCTGATAAAGAAGATTATGACTTTCTCGCGCATAGATCAACGAAGAAACCCACCAAGTAAGAAAACAAAATCACACTATTACAGTGCTATTTCAACTTTCTAATCAATGATCATTACTAACCCCTCAATTACTCAGTATTCATAGTTCTCATACTTGAATCAAGGTATGGATATACTGGAATAGTTTATCAATCCTCAACTGAAAAACTTTAAGAATAGTGATCCTAATGTGGTATTTTTTAATGAATTTTGACTGTCTGCCTTATTAGTAGGTTTGTCAGGGGTTAAACAGCAAGTTTCTTGTTATAGATAAATTATAATCTTTAAATATATACTATTACATTGCCAATTAAATACTTATAATATAAAAACAGAGTGAGTACATCCCCGGCCGGTCAGAACGATACTGTTACGTTCCGGGCCGGTCAAACAGAAACTGACTAAATTCTCCGGTGACCGTATAAGGCGCACCGGCGAACGCTTCCCTGAATACTGTGTAAGCAATATTGTCGCTACAGATATATATGTTTAGTGCTTTGGCCAAAGTCTCTCCTAACATCAAGTGAAGATATGATTCAAGATCTTGGACACGCTAATTCTGTTAGAAAAACTCACGCTCAAGGTATTTGACGGCAGATTTTCAACTTGAGGGTGGTAGTTAGCCAGGCGGGCATTAGGAAAAGCCCTACCACCATGCTATGGTATCATCACAATGTTTTCTATCACCGGAAGTTGAATGAATTAATATTTTATTTCACTTTTTAATTGTACATTCGCAATCTTAATGCCACATGGCATTTTCTTCCAGCTAACGAACGGTATTGTTATCAAATATATAAGATTTAGTAGGTAATGCACATATAAAAGAAGTAAAAGAAAAATATAAATAAAGTAAGAATATTATACATACACATGTACATTGTACACATAATAATTAAATTCAAATAAACATTGAAAAATAATCCAAATACGGAAATAGTGTTAGAAAAGATAAAATAAATACACGTAAAACATAGTTATAGAAAGTTTAGACTCATTGCAGGGATTCGAACTCACGTCCACTGACGTCATTTCTGTACAGGCTGTCAGCTGACCCATCAACAATTGAAAGCAATACAGCAATTTTTATTGTTTCAACTTATATTATGATATTTATCAGCATAAAAAGGCTATCTACTATTGCAACGTTATCTTCATTTTGATTTCGATCACAGCATTCCTTTATATCAGCCACGATTGAATTCATCTAACCTAGTCTCAACACAACAAATACTATAAATAATTCCACTCATAATAACCATTTATTGTTATGAACTTTACTTAGACCTTATAATAAGTTCATTAGTTCAACATTACGAAAACGTATTACAAACTGTTCCATCTCTCAACTAATATGACCTTCGTGATGAATTTAGGACTTTCAGAAGTGGAAGTCACTTTATATATGTCATACGTAATATCTTTTAGAAAGTGTAAATTATTCTAAATCATTTTACGTACAAACAATTTTGTACCAGCGTCTTTGGTTTAGGGTTCATTAAAAAACTATTTGCAGAGAATAAGTGACTAAATATTCGATATAATACCTTGTTTCCAAATTGAATCTTCAACAAGTTTCTTCTTTTTCTATAATAATATATAAATATACATATGAGTAAAGATTTGTATTTTTGTTTCTAACGAAATCAGTCGACCTGAATTAAAATATAAATGATAAATGAATAAAAATGATGCTGTCGCCAAATTGTAATATATGTAATAGTATATGTAATAGTATATGTAATAGTATATGTAATAGTACTTGAAAATAAAATATAGAAATCATTGAGATTGATCTCCGACATACAGAGAAGTAAGGTTTCTTTACAGGCTGGTTAAGTGTGGCATTCGGGATCGATAATAATAGACAATATAAATATGATACTTACTTTACTTCGGAAGTTATCACTGGGATGACATGGTCAATTTGTTATCAAACCCCAATTATAAAAATAAAGAGAAAAACAAAACAATTACAGTGTTATATTATCCCTGAGTAACATAAGCAATAAATTAGTTTAATAAATTTCAGTTTATATAAAAACCACCATCTCACCTGATGCTACGTGACGATGTGACCCAAAGTAGTGGACGCGCTAATCTTAGTGGAGGAACTGGCTCTCAAATGCAACTCCAGGAACACATCTATAAGTATTTCGTGACAGATTTTCAACTTAAGGCTGGTAGTCAGCCAAGCGGACATTAGAAAAAGCCTTACTATCATGGTACGGTTTCAGAAGGATCTTTTCCTTCATAGAAGCTCAAGCTCATTGTTGTCTGTAGGTATTATTTGAGTTGTATTAAAATTGATAATGAATAGATGATATATTCTTATTGGCGTTATTCGAGGTTCTCTTTCACTCTATTTAATTTAAAATTCCTAAAAATCTCTTCCTAACAGACGCTTATATCACTTGAACCAAACTGTGCAAAATTGATGATTCTGCAATCAACTTTTGAAGCTCTCTGTATGTGATGACGATAAGGCTGGTGACGTAAGCACAAAACGGATAACGTATTGTATTATTTCAGTACATTAGAATCTACTGGTCACCTCATAAAGGGCTGCCTTGGTGGTGGCATACTCGGAATACACGAAGCATTTATGAAATGTGGACTATGGACTTCGTTAATTGTTACAATAGTGTTTGGTTTCTACATAACGTATTGTGTCTATGTGAGTAAATTAATATCACAGCCATAGATTATTAAGTACTTAAATTTTATTAATCACTAGCTATGCCTGCGACTTCGTTCACGTGAAGTAATTATTTTATTTAAACATTTTTGCCCGTATTTGTAACTTTTTCAATACAACTTTGCTCCTGTTAGTGGTAGCCTGAGGTTAACCTTAGGAACTAGCAGTCGGATTTCAAAAAGTATTTTTGTATTTATTAGAACATTCATTAAGGTAGGCTTTAAGTTATTCAACATCACATTACCACAAATAGGAGCAAAACTGTATCGAAATAAGTTACAAATATGAGAAAAAATTAATAAAAAAAAATATTTTCAAACAGCTAGTCTGTTTATATAAACACATTGGTTGACTGCCTCATCAGCTCACAGCTAAAACAACTGAAGTTAGAAACATTAAATTAGGAATGTAGTTCCCTTTCGTAACGTAGAGGTTAACAAAGAAGCGAGTTTTCGAAATTTACCCCCCTAAGGGAATAAACGGAGGTAGCAAAGTCTTTATAGAGAAGAAAAAAAATCTTCACCTGTTGGCTTAAAGTTGCATAACGACTCCTGTAGGATCGCTGCGTGAAGTAATAAAAAAATAGATTTCTAAGATATCGTGTGAGAAATCTGCAAAACTACCAGACATTTTGAATTGAATTTTGCTATGGATATTGCTGTCATTAGTATTTTTACTACTACTATTAATACGATTACGCGTGATTGACGGAAATATGAAATCGTGGGGTACCAGCTAGTACTAAATAAGTTAAAAACTCATTGTGTGGTTTTGCTTTACATTTTAAGGAAACAACTAACAATGTCTATGTGGGTAAATACAATCCTTGCTTATAAAAAATTAAACCACTACCTACATTTTGATACATAATTCAGACACTATATATAATGTTTTTTGTCTGTAAATATATTTAAACATAATATATATAACAAGGTTTATGAAACCACAATGCAAGTTAAACTTTTTTATCAAAAGTCGACAAGGTATCCACTAAATCAGGGATTGCCATTGATTGTACGCAGCACAATATTTTGCAAGTTCAATATGAACTGAGAAAAAAAAATGTATGACTATTCAGATTTTTTTCTCAAAACAAGAAAATATATTGTTGAAAAAATAATTAGCAATAATAAAATAATTCATTTTAAATTGACAAGTAATATAAATAAAAACAACTACAACAAACATTTGGAAACAAGGAATTCGTTATCAGACTCATTTAACTGTTTGAAGAAACTGGTATGTTACTTTAATTTAAATCCACATAAAGGCTATCTGTCATCAATTTTGATTGCTGGTTCTTACATGATTAAATTATAGGCACGACTATGAGTAAATGTTCCTAATGGAAACAAATAATTGAAAAATTAAAATAAAATTATAAAAATTTACTACTTCCTGATTTATTCCGTTGTATTCATCCAACTACCTCTCTGGATGCCAAATTTGAACTGTGTAGATCATCTGGAACTGGGTTAGAGTTTTGATCTATAGGCCAGTGATAAAAATGACTATTTTGGACGTTAATATCTTCATAACTGTGTTAATGAAATTTGGAATACATTTGTATCACGCAAGTTTCAATATATGACCCATATTAGACATGTTTATGTGATTTAGTTTTGAGTTATGAGGGTGTCAAAAGTGGCTGCAAATGGTTCGTGTAATATTACACACGGTGCTGCTCGCCAGTTCTATTAACTTGACACAGTAGGTGTGTCTAGAATTCACGTATAACTGAGATATTTCAAAATAAATTTGTTGTAAACAACGAGTTTTGAGTTGATACTATTTAGTATTATTGTATTCCCAATAATCACGAAATCGCAATTATTTGACGGCACTTCTGTGGCCTTATTAAACATTTCTTTACAAAAAATAGCTCGTTGATACATAAAGGTTCGCCTACACTACTACACTAACTACACGGTCAGCTGATGGGAGCCATGGGTGCCGCCATATTGGGCTTGGCTGCTCTCTCGAGTGCCACCCAGTGCGACCCCTACTTCACGGCCGGCTGTAATGCGACATGCGATAGATAGACGAACAAATATGAGGCGATTTAAAAAAGTTACACTTTATAATTAAAATTAATTTGCTGTTCATTTTACTTTCAGCTACTAGTGAAATCAGCGCAAATATTATACCAAAGGTTGCATATACCGCAAATGTCGTATCCAGATGTAGCGGAAGCTTCACTGGAGGTTGCACCATTTCCGAGTTTAAGGAAGTACAGTAAATGGTTTAGGTCAGTTATATTGTAGTCAATTTACATATATTTTTATACTTTGTAGGTTTAGCGTTATGGCCATAATCTCACCTGATCTTAAGTGACGATACGACGCAAGTTGGTTGACACGGTAAACCTGTAGACAGACTGGCTTTCAAATTCAATTGTCGGAACACATGTATAGGTATTTGGTGGCAGATTTTCAACTTGAGGGTGGTAGATATCCAGGCGGGCATTAGAAAAATTAGTCCTATCACCATGCTATGGTTTCATCACAATATTTTCCGTAACCGAAAATTCAGGTAGGACGAAAACTAATTACAGATGATTTCTTTCCGTACACACTAACAACTGAGCCATTTTTCAATATATTTATAGTATCTTAGGTTTTAAAGCTATAATCTATTAATCTCAAAACACTGTAATGTTCATGCTAGATATATGTACGTATATCGGTCAAGTTTCTCCACAATCGATCTTAATTGAAGCCGAGCTATTGCGTGATACAAATCAAATATGAACGTTATCAATGACAATTTAAGTTTGGAAAATATTCCATTACATTACTGGTGTCATGGAACTACAAAACGATTCTTAAGGTCATGTATCATGGCTCATTTTTTACTCTAAAGGACTATTGTTAAACGACTGTGGACACATATATCATCATTTCCTTTAATTGTTTATTATTTTGGTTCTATGATCTTTTTGGATTATAAATTAGTTCATATTTAGCATATAAATATATCACATAATTCATTTATGAATAATATGATAATCCCTTTAAAGTCATGTTTTTTTTATTAATTGAACATAATTATAATTCCAATAAGTGTTTACAAGAGTGAATTTCGCAAAATACCAAAGAGATATTAAAGCCCAGATAATTTCTGCTACATTTTACACGCGGTTTTGCTTGCGTTAATGTAGATTTTGTGAGTGTAATAGCTACTAAATTGTCGTTTATTTCTGGATCCTATGTCTATCTTTGTATATCTGAGAACGTGTGTAAAGAAAAATACAGTATAAGAAAAATACTCGTCTTTTATTATTTATCTAGTGAGAAAAAATAATAATATATAATATATAACATAAAAAAATGCAAAATTCTATGGAATCTACAAAAAGTAACCTCTAACCACTTACGATATTCGCTTCAATGGGGCTTAACAATTCCATATCTTACTGTATATTTTACATAATTGCATCTCAAAGTAATATTCTAAAGTATTAAAGAAACCATTATCTATTTACAAGTGTTTGTCTTCAAATACGTTAACTATAACGTAATGGCGTTTTTTATACAATAATTTTAATTATATTTAATAAAATTCCAGATACGCTGTAGACATTACCATATGCATAGACCTGTTCGGTGCCTGTTGCGTCTATCAAATTATAATAGCAAAGACTATAAAGCAGCTCATAGAAAACGTCGACGAGGTTAATGTTGAAGACTTAAATTACTTGAGGCTGTACATTTTCGCTTTGTTAGTCCCAATACTACTACTTTGTATGATAACAACTTTAAAATATTTAGCACCGTTTACTCTTCTCGCTGATGTGTTTATAGGTAAGTCAAAGTGCTATTAAGATTTACAGCAGCGGTATTGAGGAACTTTTCTCGGTTTATGCACACTTTATTACTTGGTACAAAGTACTGAAACATTATCGCAGATTCTACGAGGTACTAATGAAGATATACTTATCAGTACTTAATATCGTAAATCCGAAAGTGAGTTTGTTTGTTATGCTTTCACGCTTGAACCACTGAAACGATAATTTTGAATTTTGGTATAGAGATAGATGAGAACTTGGAAACGGTGTTGGGCTAATTTTTCTTAGGAAAAACTGATTGGAAGTTAGGTAAATAGAGAAATATACTTTGTATGAAACTTTTATTGGGTGATGGGATTTTTTTGACAAAATCAATAGTAACGCGAGCTATTCCCCAGGTGAAAGCTAGTAATGAATAAGAATTAAAGCAATTATTACTAAATAGTAGCTAGTGCAGACTTGAATAATGAAAACGAGTCTAAGATTTCAGAGACGGAAAATATTGTGATGAGACCACAACAAGAGGGTCAGTGAATGTTTCAATACTTGCCTAGTTGGCTAAGGCTTTTAACTTGAAAATCTGTCCTACAGTGATAAAAAGGATGTTTTGATAACTGTGCTATAGAGCTTAGCCTCCTTTAAGCTTAGCGTGTTACCATCTTGGACCACTGTGTCATTTGATAATATAAGGTAACGTTTTCGCCAACATGCACCTTTAAAGAAAGGTACAGTAAGATAACGTTCGTTAGAGATCGTAATATTATCTTCGAGATACATCGTTTTCACATTGTACTCTTTAATGTATTTGATCTAATCTTTCATGCCTTTGATTATGCCTTGATGATTTAAAATATAATTTTGGAAGTTTTACTTCTTATATTTTATGATTTGATATTAAATTTCTTAATTCGAAAATACAAACATGGTAAACCTGCTGTTTTTTTAATGATCAAATAATGAATTTTACATTACATTTACAGGTATATATTATTTTTTTTTTTTAAATCCACCAATTTTCAGCAAATTTTTCAGCCATAACTTATCGTAAAATCCATTATTAGTAAAATAATCAATTATGAATAGCCAAATTTGGGCATCGAGTAGTTTTATAGATCTGAAGCTTTAGTGTGTAGAAGTTTCTTAACATTTAATGTGTTTACATAAGAACAATAGTTTAACGTATCTGTATTATAGAGAAAAACACTTATTATAACGATAACAATTTCAGTTGCCTGTGTCATAGCAACAGTTGTATACAGTTTACGAGTGGCACCAAACATCTCGACAGTTCCAGCATGGAAGGATGTCATAGGCTTCTTTGAATTTTGTGGCATCGTCGTTTTCAGCATGGAAGGCATCGGAGTCTCACTGCCCATCGAGAACAATATGAAAAATCCCAAACAGTTTCCTTTAGTACTATGCGCTGGTTAGTAACATTCTTATAAAATTATTTCATCTGTTAGATGGGAATTGAAGTAAGCATGATATTTGATCGAAGAAGGCGTTACTTTCCGAGAATTCCAACATTTATTATTTTTTATACTTTATAAGTTTCTAGCATTCTGACAAAAACCTCACTTGATGTTATATGATGATGTAGCATAAGATGATGGGCATGCTAAGCGTAGTGAAAGATGGCTCGCATGTGCAACTGCTGGAACACCCTTATAGAAATTTGGCGTCAGATTTTCAGGATAGTAGCTAGCCAGGTGCACATTAGAAATCCCTACTATCATGATATGATCTCATTAGAATGTTTTCCTTCATCGAAATCACTTTGCATCTCCGCTCGAAATTGATTGTCAGCTTCTATGATACATGAAATTGCTCTCGGTTCGTGACGGAGCGAAACACGTATAGTCTATTGTACCACATACCCACAGTTGGTTCAACCATCTGCCAATGTTGGCTAAGCTGTCTAATAACGGCGCGATTATTAATTTAATAATTGTATAAAATATTAATAACATTTTTTATTATTTTTTAATTTTATCTTCTCATATGAGGGCTTTGAAATTATAATCAGCAACCTTTGTGTGAAACCTGTTTGATAACGCTAATAGCGAGAGAACTACAGTGATGTATCACTTCTGTCGTATGGCACACTGTTTTTTTTTTTTTTTTATGAGACGTTGTAGCGGCCAGTCCGTTCCAACATTTAAAGTAGCCAATTACTACTATTCTATGATTATAATTTGTTGTAGAACTATAATAATTGCACAGTACCTAATAGCAATCGTCTCTGTCGTGGTAATCTTGAAAGCCATATTCTCTGCAAATAATAAAAGAAAAACATGCTTAAAATAATTTACATAGCAAAGCATTTAATAATGCAATTTAATTGCCTTAACACAGCACACACATTACCTCTTACTCAAGAGCCTATTCTCATAGTTTTAGCAAAAGTAAATCTACATAATTATCTATATTTTAATAATCATATCATAGCCGTTCGATTTATTTGACGTAAAAACTCTATCTAAGGAACTGTCAATAGACAACAGTAACCATTTTTATTTACCATCAGAGTCATCGAAATGTATGCTGTCCTTATAGCGTGAAATAAGTAATTTAACAGATGTATGTTCAATTTCAGGAATGACAGTAGTCGTTTCATTTTTAATACTAGTTGGATTCTTTGGATACTGGGGTTTCGGAGAAAAATCTGTGTCACCTGTTACACTGAATTTCCCATCGGAAATGTAAGTCCTTAGTGTCTTTTAAATCGGCATAATGGCTAGATATTTATGGCGTGATCATAAGTACGGTAAAATTCACAAACCTTTAATGTTACGTTATCAGGATCTGAACCAGATTGCATTGCGCCTACCATACAAATGTGCTATATACTACTGAGCATTAACAACCCTCAAAACATGCCATAAGGTGCTCCACATGATGACCACGACCGTTGTGGTCGCAGAGAAAACATCACTAATGACATCATGTTTTTCAGTCACGGACTACAACCCATCTGCAAGGATGAACCCATATTCTATTCCACTTAAGTTCATAAATTTAACGCTTCCGAGCAAGTGGAACGAGAAAAATCGTGATTGTAAGCATTGTGAATGCTTATTGGAACGTAGCCTTAGTGATATAGTCGTAAAAGTTAATAAAAGTAAAATATTAGAGAAAAATATATATATATATATATAAAAAAATATATATAAAGAATAGATAAATAAGATTATGTTTCTCGACAATTCTTCTCGATGACTAAGTTATTTTCATAACCGGTGATTGTTATGACTTTCATAAGCGCCTTTTCAAGGCAAAAATTTAATAAAGTATATAATTTGGTGTATGGCAGAATGTAAGTTTGCCTGCCAATAATTACCGATTGGGAGCTGGTCGCCGTTTTTTGTACTACACTATCCTTACCACCTGATTCTTAGCTGTTACTTTTATTCTGCTACAGTGGTATAATAATTATTGTTTTATTGCAGTTTTCCAACAATATTGAAATGTCTGATGGCTATAATGATATTCGTTACATTCGCGCTCAACTTTTGGGCGCCATTCAATTTAGTCTGGCACTACGTCTCGCAAAAACATGATCCCAAAAAGTATTGGTTCTGGGAAAGAGTATACCGAGCGATATTCATAGTAGTGATAACTGCTGTCGCTATTGCATTCCCTAATATTGGAAATTTAATGGGTTTGGTAAGTATAGTTTAGAATTCATATACTCATTAGCTGAGCTCTACTTTGGTAGAGTGAAGCTAAACCCATTGTTTTACCCCCCGGGAATAATAATTTCTTTCTGGATTAAAAGTACACTAGTATACTATTCCTCCATAAATTTAGCTGCTGTATACAAAAATAGGTTTTCGAATGCAAGTAGTTATTCGAGAGATAAGCATATTTTTACAAACTAACAACACGTTTTTTTTATATAGTTGCCGTTTAGCGTTATGGCCATAATCTCACCTGATCTTACGTGACTATCAAGTTCGGCCCAAGTTGGTATACACGCCAAACTTGTGGAGGAACTGACTCTTAAGTGCACCTGCCAGAACACACCCATGGTATTTGGCAGCAGATTTTCAACATGAGGGTGATTTCTAGCCAGGCGGGCATTAGAAAAACGATGTTTTCCTTCACTAAAACGCTCAAACTCATTGTAGGTGGTAGGATTCGAACTCACGTCGCATGACCCGAAGTCGTACACACTACCACTGAGCTATCATCGCTTCAAACATCAGCTGCATTACTTTAGTATAGATTTATACTAATGGTCAATTAATTATTGAAACGAAATTCGACCAACCGTACCAATATTATAATTGCGAAAATGTGTTTGCTTGTTACGCTCTCACGCCTATACCGTTGAATCGATTATGATGATTTTTGGTACAGAGATAGATGGGAATCTAGAGACGGTAATAAGCTACTTTTTTAAACTTATTGCAAGTGGGGTAAAGATAAAAATAAACTCTGTATGAAACTTTTTGTTGTGTCATTCGGTTTGTTAGACAAATCCATTATAACACGAGAGAAATCGCAGATAAAAGCTTGTAATTAATAAACTGTACAGTTTTAATGTTATTTAAGTTATTTATTAAATAGTATACTTTAATTCAAGAAAGTCAGTGTAATTTATTGGAAACATTTTAAAATTATTTGACGACAATTTGTACTCTCTAAAACTGATTGATACTAAGGTTAAAAACCCTTGTGACTGTACGCTTAACGCTTTCAGTAAATTCGTATTCCGCGATCCTAGGGTTAAAAAGTTATTGTCCTGAGCTTTTAATACAAACATATCTATTTCAGCTAGGAGCTTTCTGTTTATCTAACATGGGATTCATATTTCCTGCGATAATAGAACTTCTTGTAGTCTGGGAAGATCCAGGGCTGGGAAGGTTTAAATGGCGGTTGTGGAAGAACGTATTTGTACTAATGGTTGGAGTTTTATTATTTATTGCTGGAACTTACTCGAATGTTAAAGGATTAATAGCTAGTTTGTAAGTTAAACTATATTGTAACTATATTGTAGATATATTATTTAATCAGTACAGTAAATGTAGCAAATTCCTGTCGTAACAAAACGAAGTGTAAAAATATGTTTGTAAATAAAAATCGTAATAAAATATATAGATTTATAGTATATTATTAAATAAAAGAGTAATTATTACACTTTCATGAAACTGTAATCTTTACATGACCCATATGATAAAAAATAAATATAAAAAAAACAGCGAATAAAAATAAATAAACAATATATCGTTACTCCTTTTTATCATCATTTTTAAAAACGCTTACTAATTCCATAATATTAACGAGGGATCCACAGATGAACATAAATATACCGACGCCGATAAGAATCAGGGACCTCCAGAGACGCCACTTGTACTTGCCTAGACCAGGTCGATACCAAATCACAAGCAGATTGATAACATTTGGCCAAATAAATGCCATATTTGACAGGCAAAAGGTACCAAGCTGAAAGTTCAAAATATTATGACTTCTTTAGTTATAAATTTGAACAACATTATAAATATATTCATGAACATGCAATATAAAACGATGATAGCTCAGACAATGTATGTGAATTCGAATCCTTGCTAAGTTTGAGCATCGGTAAAAGAAAAAATCGAACGAACCTATGCCTGGTGGTAGGGCTTTTCTAATGCCCGCCTCGCAAGTTACCAGTCTCAAATTGAAAACCTGTTACCAAATAAGGTGCATTCCGGTAATTGCACTTGAAAGCCTGTCTCTCCACTAGGCTTAACGTATCTACCTTCTTGGGCCACATCATCAATTAACATCAGATGAGGTTATGGCCATAACGCTAAACCTATAAAGTTTTTAAAGGCAACAAATGAACGAAATTAATGAAAACGTTTTTTGGGATAGCATAAGAGTTCTTCAAAAATATAAGTTACAATAATAGTATTTATCCACGTATCTTAAGACGCAGTTCATATATATAATGGCCTTAATAGAAATTCAAAAATAATAATTTTTATTTTTTATACTTTAGGTATTCATAATTCGACTTTTCTTTCTACAGTTTCTTTCACTTTTCTCTTATTATTACAAAACATAGTAATAATATTCACAATTATATGAGTCTGTAGAACTGTAACTTGATGGTGATAATTAGCCAGGCGGGCATTAGATGCTATGATTTCATCAGGATGTTTTCTTCACCGAGAGCTCAACCTTACTACAGGGGTTCGAACTCACGTCCATTGATGCGGCATTCGTACACGTTACCACTGAGCTATCATCGCTTCACAATTATACATTGAATAATTAAAGCAAAGAAAAACCTAAAATTATCCTCAACAGTTAATACTCACAAATCCCATCAAAGCATTGATATTGGGGAAGATTATAGCAATAGCACAAATCAATATTACAAATATAGCTCTGTATATTAACTCCCACATGAGAATCCTTCGACTGTGTCGTTTCTTCAAATAATAGAATATAATGTTAAATGGTACCCAAAAATTAAGACCGTGGGTCGCGTATATCATAATAGCAATGAGTCCTTTGAGAATTTTAGGAAATCTGAAAAAAAAAACAAAGTAAGTCCAAAATATTGTAGTACAAGACCATGGTCGTATACGTAAAAAGTAAATCACAACAACAGTTATACTAACAGAGCCATAGGAAAGTTCATAGTGATAGGCGCTTCACATTTGTCCAAGAAGGCAACGTAACCAAAAAATGAAACGAAAAAAGTGCACAGAATCACGAGAGCCATGCCTGAAATGATAAATATATTAAGGACATAACATCAAAGACACCAAGCTCAAGGAAGGTGGTAAGAATTTTTCTAATATCCACCTAGCTAGCTACCACCCTCAAGTTGAAAATCTGCCGTCAAATATCTATAGGTGTTATCTGAAAGTTGCACTTGAGAGCCATCTCTAAGCTTTAAGTGTGCACCATCTTAGACTATGTCGTATGTAACATCAGTTGAGATTGTAGTCATAACCCTAAACCTACAAAAGGATTAAAAAAAAGATTTTTTGGTTATTAAACTACCTACTATAACTTTACAATGAAGTATTGTGGTTGGAATAAGTCAATAAGTCACTTAAACATAAATTCTTTATATATATGTTAAGTGAGAAACTTATAAGGCATAGCTGGGGGTACGGTTTTGCTGCCTAATAAGATACCTTTTCGTCCTAATTATACGAAAGTGAGAAGCAATATGATAAACAATACATACATCAAAAATTGTCCCAAATGTTTCTCTTTGCATTTTATTTTTACTCATACTACATATATTTCTATCACCTATTCACATACCTATCCAAATTTTGGAAATCTAGATCAATTTAGAAATAAACTAATGGCTATGATTTATTACAGAAATATGAAATACATTACCGACAGTCAAAGCGAAGGGAAACTTCTTCGGCTCTCGCATATTATTTTCTATAGGTATAACAACACCTGCGCATGACATTCCGAATACTAATATACCTATGAACTCGAAGTAATGGTATACTTTTGTGTAAGGTACTAGATTTTTGAACGATGGATTGTATTGCAACGCATAATGTATTGTTACGCCAATGCATAATACTGAAAGGGAAACATTTATTAGTCGCATACTTCCATTTAAATAGCCATCTATATGCGCATGTACATATTATTAGGAATTTGTGTTTTTGATTCAATTTCTTTAATTCTATTTAATTTGCTGACTTTGCATTAGCTCTTTTCTATAACACCAAAGACACCCTCGATTCATTTATTGGTTTGATTCTGGCTTCACTCGTATACTTTTCTCACTTAATGTAAGACTATATAGTACAGGCGGGGTGACACGGTAACAGCAGTAGCGCGATTGCATCTCAAATGTAGCTGCCAAAATCTACTTATAGCCATTTGTCCCTAGTTTTTCAACTTAAATGTAGTAGATAGTTAGTTAGTCGATACGGCCATGATTACTTCAAATTACGATAATGCAATAAAAATAATTTAACTATTTTTTAAAACTTACCTATAATGGTGTTGGCTACTATAGAAAACGGTGCGAGCCACTTTAGATGTGTTATGAGGCAAATTAAAATAATAGGTATAACCATTGCTGCCAAATAGACTCTTAGATCGGGAAACCCTGTTCTTAAAGAAATAACATTATTAATTTCTTGTGATAGTAAATTATATTTATATATAAGTAATTACACTAATAATATGATATTTTTAAAACAATTATAGCGTAAATTTCATACGATTGCAGGTGATATGTATCAACCAATGAAGCGCCTACTATATTGAACTATTCTGGGATACCACAGGTTTTTCTATTGTTAAGGTTTAGCGTTATGGCCACGCGGTCTCCTGATTCTTAGTGACGATGTGGTCCAAGTTGGTTGACATTCTAAGCCTAGTGGAGAGACTGGCTCTTAAGTGCAGCTTCCGAAACATACCTATAAATATTTGGCGCCACATTTTCAGCCTGAAGGTGGTAGCTAACCAGACGGGAATTAGAAAAAGTCTTACGACCATGTTATGGTTTCATTACAATGTTTTACTCATGTCAAGCTCATTATAGGTCGGTTGACGAAGCGTCTGTACATAATACTAACTAAGCTATTATCGCTTGGTGTTTTGAAAACTAAATTATATGTCGACAATAAGGAAACTAAGTTATTAAATTGTAAATATACCTGAGCTTCCAGATATCGAAGTTTTTTGCGTATTCTCCACCAATTGTTTTAAAGATTTAGCTATGATTATTTGATAGCAAGCACAAGCTCCAAACAAATCTATGCATATGATTGTATCTATCATGTGCCTGGGGACGAAATTTAAATCAATTGTTTTTTATACTCATTTATCATTTCTGTTTACTTTATGCAATTATATCAAATCAATTAGTGGGACATTTTAAACAATTCAAGTATGTCTTATAAGCTTGAGCGTCCAGTATAAGGAAATAATTTTACGACAAAACTTGGCCTGGTTTGTTGACACCAAAATTATAGCATAACTCATAAAACATCTTATAAGAATTTAATTAAGCTGAAGTTTAGAGTAACTAGCTGTATCATCAAACTCAATTCGGGCTTAAGCCATAGCTTAAAAGATTTTGCCCTCAAAATTGCAGTACAGTTTATAATGTGTAGTGTAGTATATTATGAATAGGCAATTTACGGCAGAACATTTAGCGGACTATTTAATAAAGCTTGTTTATGCAAGAATTGAAAGAATCAGCTGCCATATTCCATATTAAGTTAATTGATGAACTGAAATTCAATTTAAAATGTTGTCCGATTTTCAAACTATTTATTGATACGTTTAGTAACAATACCCTTGTAAATACGTTGAGTTACAATAAGTGCCCTAACTTATTATTACGTACTAGCTTTTACGTGTGGCTACGCTTGCGTTAATATTAATTTTGTCAAACAAATCGGATGACGCAATAAAACGTTTCACACAAAGTTTATTCCTCTTCTTACCTCACCTTCTTTGAGGTTTTCGCAATAAAAGTAGTCTATCACCGTTCCCATCTAACTCTACTAAAAATCATCGTAATCGATTCAGCGGTTTAGACATGAAAACGTAACAAACAAACTCACTTTCGAATTTATAATATTAGTAAGGTAAAGATAAGTAATCACAAAACTACTAAAAGCGCTGTTCGTCTCTGATAAATCCCATAAAACTGGTTGAAACATTATGATTATTATGAAGACTTAATAGCCAAAAGTTGACCAAGCAGAGTAGCTATAAAAGTAAAAAACAAAACATAAGTATTTATAACTCTAGTAATTATATAGCTCTGACAATAATTTATAGTTCTAATAACATTTACCTGAAAACTTTAGCAAACCGTGCAACCTTCGGATTAGGGAAACAAGCCATAGCGCATTCACCAGCATCAGGGTACGACAGCAATGGTATTCTTGTTCTTTTACACATTATTTGTGTAGACTCAACAAGTAACTGTAAATTATATTTGTTGTACATAAAATAATAATTAAACATAGAATTACCAAACATTAAATCTAAAAAAGATGATGATTAAAAAAAAAACATCTATCTCTAAACTAGAACTTCGATCGTACTTAAATTAATTGTTGTATCATAGATAGAGTAACTGAGGCATATTGCCTCGAAACTTCACTTACTGTTCCAAAACAACTGTGTACTGAAAACAAAAATGTTATCAGCGCATTGCTATATTTCAACTCCTCTCCCTAAAGAGTTTATAGAAAATCACATGGGTTGAATGACCACAACGCAACATTATTTAGTTGCCATTTTCGCTAAAGTGAAGGTGTCTTGTTTCTACGAGAGTAGGTATATTTTAGTAATGCGACAAACTGACATCATCATACCTAATGATAAACACAATAATATCCGAAAACAACTTAACCTCCGAAAAGTAAGCAATCCATTAAAGCTTCCTACTTCCCTATCAGTCTGCAAGTCCCAGTGCAGGTTCATTCCCCAATCATGATAAATTAATAGAAAGTTACTGTTACGGATTTATCAGCAAGTGCGTGATAACGGTACCATCCAGCACATGGTATGGATATCAACCATAGCAATTAATTTATACTCTTTCTGTTACTATTAATATTTTATTTTAAGGTTCAATATTTAATGTTACTTTGAATAACTTTTTAGCATTGTTAGAAAGTGTAAGAATTGTCTATATGTTAACAGGTATTTGGATTTCATTCTAGTAACCATATTTCCATTATTTTATTTTATTCTCTATCTGACTGTTAATGTAAATAAATAATGCTTGATTACTCAAAACGCATTGTTTGATCCTAGATTTGAACGACTAAGTGTATTATATAGCGGGTATTAAACCTAGTAACGTTATTCACGATCCAGTCAACTTTAATTGTCACGGCCTACTAGTCCATACCCCTTGAGATATATATGTCCTTATATTTTCCCAACGTGATGCCAATGCCAAAGATAGTTTATTTGTATGTTACTATGTCATGGCTTAAGGTATTCAACCAATTAGCAAGAAATTTTGCGAACACGATATCTGGGATACAGAAAAATACTTTTATAAATAAATTTTAGTTTTATGTAAAGCGAAACCACAGACACAACTAGTATTTTTATCGTTTCTAGACAAAGTTCCTATTCTTCACCTATCAGCAAGTAAAGTAATTTACTGAGCTCGTTTAGGAAAGCTATTTGAAATTACAACTTAGAAGTAGGTACTTAAAGGAGTTCCATTAAAGTAATCAGTAACTAGCAATTAAAAGTACTTTAGAGCTGTAACTGTAGTCTTAATAACGTAGCCTATCGTAGATGTCGTAATTTCCAATTCTTTGATAACAATCTGTCTTGGTCTGAAATAAATAATAAGTCCTTTATAGGTTGACCATGAAAATAATTCATTTCACAGACTACGTATAATTACATGATGAGAGATTATCAGAGCTTTACAGAATTCCAAATCGTACTGATTTCACATGGACGAATATTGTAATATGCTATGCATGGATTACTTGATTCCCAAAAACTCTTGCAAGATTATATTGTAGATTCAAGGTAATTACAGCAAAAATTGTTCATTTTTAGGAGAAGCATGCTCTAATTTTTTACCGAATAAACATAGCACCAGTCTTAAGAATAAAAACATTTATTTTCTTTTTTTTTTAACTCAAAAAAGTTACGACGATTATGAACACATTGCAAACCAAGAACATCGACTACGACTGAGTGATCAGTAATCAGTTGTCACTATGGTATTGATCTGTAAGCCTCTCAACATTCGTATAGAAATTAGAATTTTAAAATAACAAGTAACCCGCGACTTCGTCCACATTGACATTAAAATTAGATCTAACTAGTAACATATCATCCAAACACATTCATCTGTTTTTATTGACATTGATTAAAAAATATTCAAGCGTACAAACATACATTTATAATATTAGAATTGTATTAACATCAAAACTCTTACATATAAACAATACGCCATGTAGACTCCGAATATTACATTCAGAGGTATAGAGATGAACACACCCGCCTTCATATAAGCCACGTGTCCACCAAGAATGCCTGCACCCAAAGCACCTTTCACCAAATGTGCCACTGAACCAACTAAACTATAAACAAATAGTTAAAGTATTATCTTGATTATCACGATTATTTGTAGTTTATATTAACATTGGATTTATATTTCTTTAAAAAAGCAACCCAATAAAAAAATCTGGCGTAGTATGATTGCTAAAAAGTATAGTAATGCTTACAACAAAAAATTAGGTCATTCAAAACTATATAATATGCAGAAGTATTATGGATCTCCTATAAGTATATCTGGTGTATTTTCTTAATTCGTGTGAATTTAATTTTGTCCAAAAATTATAATAGCCCTTGCAATACTTTTGCTTGATTTGAGATTTTTAGCATGAAGATACCGTATGTCTATTGAGTTTCAATATCTACACGATGTTTACTTAATGAAAATTACTTCTAGGTATTGCAAAGGCCAATACTCATAGTCCTATTATGTGTTACTATTACTATTTACATTGCCATACCTATTATTTTACTTTTAGCCATTTAATACACTTGTGTTAGTCTCATGATTTAGTAAATATTCAATATTCCTGTTTCTTTTTTTTGCAGTTTAAACCGGCACCAGCAGTTACAGGAGTTTTTTATAAAGTAAGTTTTATAAACCCGTTTACTATTTCATTATATAAAAGAAACATCATCATGACATGTGATCACTTAATATCTTACTTCTTAGGTATAGGAGTATAGGTTATAGATTTGAATGCAATATCACTGGATATCACTCGGATGATTAGACTAAATTCAAAGGGAAAATGACTCTAAAATGCATCTACTAAGGTACATCTTCAGCTGTGAGTGATATTAATCACTAGAAAGAAAATCAACATTAATGTATAAGATATATTTTTACCCAGTAAACTTTACACCTTCTCTATATTTCACATAATCAAAGGCATCTTCCTCTTCTTGGGTCTGAGCTATCACCTTAAAATTACCAGATCCACCATTTGATGGTTCCGCGCTTGTCTATATTATTTGAAAAAAAAAGCCTTTATTAATTTTTAATAGTACTATGTTCATATCAGTAGCCCATCAGCTAGCTGAATTTAGGAATCACACCTTAAGATAGAAAGATAATTTCCAAAGGGAGATAAAGAGAGATACCGATCACCATACGCATGTTGGCGGCAACCCAATCCAATACAAATTTTTAACACGCATTTTGATTATTATATATACATAAACTAATCTCGGAACGCCACACACCTATGTAAGTGCAAATATGTCAGGTGCATAGTGTATAGTTGTCAGGATCCAGTCGGGCAATATTGGCTGACATATCACCTTATTATACAACATAAAATCTGCTATGATTTTTTTTTGTGTATAAACAACATTCCATAAATTTTAAGACAGTACCTATATCCTAAGCATAGCTTTCAAAACTTATATAAGTAATAAATATCAAAGAATAATAATCTGTGCTAAGGAATATCCTATTGAAATCCCGATGCTATTAAAACTCACCATTAATAATTAATTAATGATATACAATTCAACATACCATTTCAAATAATTAAAATATCATAATTATGATTCCAATATTTATATTAAAAATATATGTATATAAAAGTATTAGAGTTAGACGTATCTTCTTTATAATTGTTTTTGTTTGAAATATGTCAATAAAATGATGTGAATTTCTTCTTCTAATAGCGTATTCTGTCATAGCCTATGGTAAGAGCTTAAGAATAAAATCTGTTTTTTAATTTATTGAAATGAAAAGTTTCTTATATAATATCAATTAATGGTCAAAATAATATGAAAGAGTCGTCAAAAACGAGATAGCGAAATATTGAATAACTCGCAATTTTTACTTCCATGTAGCAAGTAAAATTTATTTCCATTTCCGAAATGATCAAGAAGTATTTCAACCTTTATGTAGTGTATTTTTTATCGATCGATATCGATTTATAATATCGAACCTCTTCAGGAAAAACATCATAAGTAACATTTGCACTTTTACAAGAGAGAGTTTCTTCATTCCTAATGAAAAAGTCTTGATCTTTATAAAACAATATAACTATTTGTTCATAATTAACCACCGATCTATTGAAATAGTGGCAATTGAAATATCTGCTTATTGTAATTTACAAACATAATTTAAAAAAAAATACAATAACCTTTTTAACATCTCTTTTTTATAGTTAAGGTTTAGCTTAGGTTAAGGTTAAGGTTTATGACTATTGTTTCATCTGATCTTAAATGACGATACGGCCCAAGTTGGTCGACACACTAAACATGAGGAGGAACTGGCTCTTACACACCTATTAGTATTTGTCGGCAGATTTTAACTTGAGTGTGGAAGCTAACCAAGCGGACATTAGAATTAGCTCTACCACCATGCTGTGGATTCCTCACGATGTTTTACTTCACCGAAAGCTCATGCTCATTGTAGGTGGATTCACGTCCCTTGACGCGAAGTCCATACACACTGCAACTGAGCTATCATCGCTTCAAATAGCATCGCTTTTTTGGCGCTTACGGTGTTTTACCTGAAAAGGCGCGATATATAAACCTAATCTTATTTATACTTCTATTTTATTTCTTGTAGGTTGTTAAGGTAAGAGTTATACTAAGACTGCCATTGGATATAATAGTACATAATTTAAAAGCTTATTTTGTCCAATGTTATTATAGGTATAAATTATAATCATTTAAATTCTATAGATTTACTTTAATCCGTAGCGACAAAAAAAATTACAGTTGTAAACGCGTAATAAAATGGAAAATAAAGAAAAAAATAGGTTGTTGTTGTTGTATGATCCAGGCGTTGATTTACATATATTGGTATGAATTTACAAAATATTTTTTTATAATTTGTTATATAACAATTGACAGTGTTTACAACATTTAAATTAAGTGTTAAATTCTTCAAAATAATTATTTGAAAGAAGAAGTAGCAAGAAAGGAAACACGTATATTTGTTACCCGCGGATACATTCATATTACAAAAAAAAACTAATAAAAATTTCGTCAAATTAACTGGCTGGAAGTTTGAAGTGTGTTTGTAATAAATGATTCCTGAATCAGTTTATGTGCTGAAATTCACGTGTTTTACATTCATCCATATTACAGTTGAGAAAATATTTTAACAATATGTATTGCGCTTTAACTTTATTCCGTTCTACTGCATGCCATCCGAATCAATATTAATCATATTTATGTTAAAAATATATTTATTTCTTTTCAAAAAATTATTATTTTTAAGCTTGTGCCAAGTGCCAGGATTATTTTAAAATGAATAATATGTTACAAAAATAATAATACGAACTTGCCTTACAATTATATTCTACAATAATTTAATATACCATAGTGTGAAAAATATAAACCATACTCACTTTATTAAGTTCCATATCTATTATAATTTTAATTTAATATTCTATACCAAATATTTTACATTATTATATATACATTTTTATATGTACAAGAATGATTCTAATAAATATGTTCGATGCCAGACAAGTCTTTCAGAGGTGATCACAAAGAGTCGTATATCATGAGACTGACTCGAAAACAATGGATCAGCCATTTAAAGAGTAGAACTAAAGTTTCAATACAAGTGTTAATTATTTGAAATTTCTATTAAGATCGCGATTGATACAAATATAAGTGACACTTTTACAATGTAACTTACTTTTGTTACCCAAATTTTGCATTCATATATTTTGAATAATAATAATTAATTAGTGTCCGGCCGAAACAGAATTTTGGGGCTAAACCGAAAAGAAACCTTCCGCCGAAAACGAAACCGAAACTTGTTTAACCTAGAAAAAAATATAATATACATATTTTAGTTTATTAATCTACAAAGTTTCAAATAGAAACAAAATTAATTATTTACAGTTATTTATGGGCAAAAAAAAATAATTAAAACAACGACGGTGATTTACAGTGAGAAATGAACAACGCACAATAGTACTTGTGTCGTCAAATTCTTCACAGTTAATGTTTGCTCTTTAGCTTTGCTCATCTTCATATACCTAATATAGGTGAATTCCAACTCACGTCCCTTGACGCAGCATTCCTACACACTACCCACTGAGCTATCATCGCTTCTTAATACGCAATACAATACTTTAGAAATATCGTCCCATACATAAATCATTAGTGTAAAAGCTATTAATTTATATATTTCAGAATGTTGGTTAATACGGGTAGATACGAATTTTCAAAAACCCTTTTTTTTTCAATATCTGTTAACCACCAACCTGCCAAATTTTTCTAAATTACCTTTACAATCCAATCCCATCGTTTTTAAGAGTAGTTTGAAAAATAAATATACATACTCTTATTAGTAATTATAAACAATTATTCTCCAAAGTTTGAACCAAATCGGATAACGCAATAACCTTTTGGTTTACAAACTTTATCCCTTCCTTTACTCCTGTCTCTATAAATTTTTCGCGTGATCGCGAGAGAGCCGATGATCGTTTCCAGGATCCCATCTATCTCAATACCAAAATTCATCATAATCAATTAAGTAGTTTAGGCGCTACAGCGTAATAAACAAAGAAACCCATTTTCACATTTACAATATTAAATGAGGATATACTTTCTAAAAGACCGAAGAAAATTTCGAGTTATTTTTTTTTTATTAATATAGGTTTAGCCTTATGGTCACAATCTCACCTGACGTTAAGCGATGATGTGGCCCAAGACGGTGGACACGCTGAACCCATTGGAGGGAGTTTTATTACAGGCTTAGAGAATTTTGCCAGTTTTATAACATTTTTCAGTACAACTTCAGGTACTCCTGTTGGTGGTAGCGTGATGTTAAATACCTTAAAACCTTACTCAATGATTGTTCTATCGAGCATAAAAAGGATTTTGGGAACCGACTAGTAATTCTAAGATTCCTATCGTTATATATAAAAATTTCGTTTCTTGTTGTTTATCCGCGATGAAGTCCTATTGATTTTAATCAAGTTTTGCACTCTGCAACTTGAGAGATAGGATAATTTTCATTTTGATAAGTGATCATAATGCGTTAGATTACGGTGTAGTCGATGTGATTGGCTTCTTGAAAAGGCAGCGCAAGGTCTACCGGGTGAGCTAGTAGTTAATAGGTTTAGCATTATAGCTACAATCTCAGCTGATGTTATGTGACAGTGATGTGTGTGTTTGTGACTGTGTTTATATGTATGTACGAGCTTACCAACGCCGTTATATTGAACTTCAGATCATAATCTCAACAGTAAGCCTAAGAAGCGTAAAAATTAATCAGTGTTGAAAACCGAACGCAGGTACCGCTGTACGTGTTTTTATTAGTTTAGTGTGAAAATCGATTTTAAATATCCATACAGTCGTAAATTAAATATTATAATCTTGAACGGGTATAAATTTAGACGTGTTTCATGTTCGTGGTGAGTGTTACTCACACGAACAATGTATAAAAGGCAAAATGATACCAATATTAGTGAATATAAACTTGACGACAATTATTATAGCATTCACATACCTGTTAGGAGTAAGTAAAATTGCTTTCATATTATGTTTCTGTATATGTATATAAGCAGGATACAATTTCTTATCCTTGTACATTTATGTACCTACATAAAAAAAAAATAAAAAAAAAAAAACAGAACAGATCGAGTTTCTTGTCAGTTCTTCTCGGTGATTGGGTTATATTAGCCGGCAGTAGTTTTAACGTTCATAAACGCCTTCCCAGGGCGTATGTTGAATAAAGTTTATTAACTTTTGATTTTGACTCTTAATCCCATCAAAACTAGTAAATTTATTGTGTGATAGCCATACAAAGCAGACATTTTCGTAGAAGGATCTCGACTATTCTTGGATTTCATTATCCTTTTGTCATTAATTTCTTTTGATTTACTTTTGTATGTTATGAATAGCTGTTGCATGATGGCTACTCAATTCTAAAGGTTAACTTCAATCGAGCCTTCGTAAATGTAAAATAAAGCAACTCATAGTATTTTTCTAACAAGTGATGATATAAACGTAATATTTTTCATAAATATAAATGTGTTGTATACTGGTATAGCATTATGCTTAATACAGCGTAAAAAAGCGATGATGATTCAGTTGGTAGTTCGAATCACTAAACTGGACCTAATATTTCGGCCAAAGAAAATACCGTGATGAAACCATAGCAAGCGACCACTCTGAAAATCTGCCGCTAAATACCTATAGGTGTGTTCCGAGAGCTGCACTTAAGAGTCAGCCCTCTCATTAGGTTTAGCGTGTCCACCAACTTAGGATACTATTAAGTTTAAAAAATATATTATGAATAAACTGAAATATTGGTACATATAATACTAACATATCACGAATTTGTTCGCGCTTATTTTACAAATTAATGGTAAAAAGTTAAATTTTGTAAATTGATTGAACCAACTTGAAAAACAGAATAGATTTTGTATCGATTTAATTTAAGCCCTGATAATGCACTTATTAAGACTAAGTGTCGCTATCCTTGAACGCAGTAAGTGTCGTCAAACCACCTAGTTAAAGTGTAAATGTTATTTTTCCAGGGAATCACACCAGCAGATTTGAATTCGAATAATGATATGAGTTCTAAACATATTGTTCGCCCTAATGAAACAAAAGATAGCTTAATTAGCAACATAATTCCTTTAAAAATTTTAACTGATTCAGTTGAACCTAATACAGTTTCTATTAAAACTATAATGAAACAGCTTGGTAAACAGACACACGGTGATAGAGAAAAGAGTTCTAATAAAGAATTCGATACATCAATGGATATGAAAATAACATACAGTTTGTTAGATGTAGATTACAAGAATGATGTTAACGTTATAGAAGATAAAAAAGATATCTTTAATGCAGAGACTGAAGAACCACAATACTTTGATAAATTAAACCATGAGATTGATAGTATAAATTACGAAGGTGATGTTATTGTCATTCCAAAGGATGATTTTTTGAGCAGACAATTTAAAACGGACAATGAAATCGCTTCACCAAGTAGAAGAAAAAACTCTCACAGTGTTATTACAGATGTGACAGGAAAATCTGGTATACTTAGAGCAAAATCTCCAAAAGCTTTAAACCGGTTTTCGCCTTATGTACCCACGTTTGCAGGAGGATACGTTTCAAATCCACTTTTAAATGGTAGAGTAAACGATACAACTTGTAATGGCTTATATCTTTTCTACCTTCTTCCTTCCTACCTACCTTCTCTACCATTTGTCTTGCTAGGTATTACTTTGATTTCCGCTGGAGACTGAAAGTGTGTAAGTTGTCTTTGGTCTCTTAGTTTCTCTACCATTTGTCTTGCTAGGTATTACTTTGATTTCCGCTGAAGACTGGAAGTGTGTAAGTTGTCTTTGGTCTCTTAGTATGGAGGCATGTGGGTCGCCGTAGGATTTTTTAGTAGGGCTTTTCATCTGAATAATATATAAATAAAAAGCATCATTGCTCTAATACAAGATTTGCAGTGAGAGGTTCGGATGACCCTTCACTTTCCAGCAATATAACAGTATGACGTGTGTGCATATGGTTTACGTATGCGATACTATGTTTCGTCCGAGGTATAGGAGCGTGCCGTCAGACAAATCTTGGTGATACCGTGATTGTTAACAATTAAACAAAGTCTCGACAATTATTCCCGACAGAAGCTGGAAACATTGAAAAATCAGTTCTCAGCTTCCTCGTAACAAACTGAAGAATATAATGCCACCATTGGGCTTTTTAGTGATTATTCGAGTCCCACATAGCTCTCGAAGCCGGTTTAAATAAATGCGAAAGAAAGGTCTATAGATACATTTTACCAACGGTTTAAAAATTACTCTACTTTTACACTAAATGATCATTGCCTAAATGCTTATTGTATCAGTAAAATGTGATGAAATGCTATCATATTGTAATTTTTTTGATTATTTTTAGTGCATACGGTAAGGCAGTAATTTTGAGAATGAACCTTTGAAAAAGAACCTTTCATAGGTCGTTATCCAAATTAAATTAATTGACACTGATCATTTTATATTATGTTATTGTTTCAGATAAAAATATGATCCGCTCATTTGTACCCCAATACCGCAGCCATTTTCCTGCATCACAAATATTTTATACTCCACCTGCATATTCCTACTTCCTACCACTACCTACGCAAATTACAAAAATTAATAGCGCAGAAATTATTACGCCAAATGTAACAAGATACTCTGAACCGTCTGTAATAAGATCTAGTGTGAATCTAATGGAAGATGCATTCAATGTTACTGAGAACGAACTTATATTGAACAACAGTGACTCGAATGCATATTCATACGAACCGCTGCAGCTTGTAGATACAGACAATAACGATGAAAACGTTCCAGATTTAAATTTAATTTTTAAGAAATTATTTGAAAGTTCGATAAACCCGAAACAACTGCATACCGGCGAAAGATCATATTATATAGATAAGAAAAACTTGTTGATTCGAGACAGCTTACAAGGAAATTACACGAACAATAATTAGCCTAAATATAGTAAATGACTGCAAATTTAAATGTAAATTAAAGAAAAAGCACACAAAATTCAATAAATATAATAATGTATATCTAATATGTCAGCTTTTTATTTATTCAATAATGGTAATTATATAGGTATGTGCATATAGCAAATTATGTTTTTAGTTTCCATCTTTACCTTTCATAAAAAAAAGTCAAAGGTAATGAGACCATGTATATAACTTATACTAAACTTATACCATACTTTTGTAATATCATTGGTTTACGTACTAACTCAGTTGCGCAACAAACTTGAAAGGTTATTTATATTTAGCCACTTTATTTTATTAAAAAAAATATTGGTGATCTAAATCAACTTCGATTTAATTATATTCAAGTCTTCATGCTTATACGATTAAATTTTAAAACACATACTTGGATTGTCTATGAATTGTATGACACTGGCAGAATTCTATGCTTATGTTACTTTAAGATATACGACAACCACCATAGACTACCGTATAAAAGATAATTATACATCAAAAATAGTAAATAAACATGTTATAATGTAGTTTTCTTATAGACAGAATTTGGTAAAATAAATACAAAATGGGTAAGAGGTATCATTGTGAATATTGCGATAAAATGATGGTTTCTACACCGTCTATAGTTAAAACACATAATAAAGGAATCGCTCACCAAAAAATGGTCCAAGAGCATTATCAGCAATTTAAAGGTATGCATATATTTATTATTCTAATAAAATTATAGTCTTCCTATTGTTTAATATAAATACCGGTCAGGTCGTGTAACGAATCTTACAAAAAATACTCAACTAAAACAATTACAATCATACTAATATAAATGCGAAACGGCGTTTGCTTGTTTGTTACGCTTTCACGCCTAAACCGCGGAACCGATTATGATGAATTTCGGTATAGAGCTAAGTGGGAACGTGGAAAAGGTGAGAAGCTACTTTTTCTCGCGTAAAACTTATTAGAAGTGAGGTAAAGAGAGCAATAAACTTTGTATGAAGTTTTTTATTGCGTCATACGATTTGTTTGACAAAATCAGTATTAACTCGAACGTACCCCCACGTAAATTCCAGTCATTTATAAAGATCAATTCCAGACTATGAACATTAGTATTGGTCAAATGAAAACTAATTGAGATAATTATCCATTAATTAGCTATATATGTTATTTTATAGTGGTTTATGAATTGTAGTGTTTAAGTTTAATAGCACACTAATCCTAGCAAAAATACTGTCAATTGCAACTGCTAAAGTAACTGTATGTACTGTTTTATTCACAGACATTTTTACCTGAGATTGATAGTTCCCAGTACAAGTGAGGCTTTTAGAAAAACCCTACTACCATCAGGCAAAATTGAAATCTGGGGTGCTTTAGCCGGCCACTATTCAATTTTGTCTTTGTGTATGCCAGTTTTATATACTTGTCAAATTTATTTTCTTTGCTGAGTTTGTTCTTTAGTTAGCTATACATATTACAGGGCTGCTTTTGGTGTTTGAAATATTCCGTAATGTACTTTATGTAAAATTGTATTTTCAATTGACAGTAAAAGAGTTTAATACAAAAATATCTATCTGGTTAAAAAATATGATAATAGGCCTTGTGGTGTAGTGGTAGTAATCATACTGTAATGTAGAAAATTCATGGATTTGATCTTCATGTCTGAGTGTTTTGATGGGAAGTTGTACTATTTATTGTAGTATTGAAAATTGTTGTTATATAGAGAAAAGAAAAATCAATAATAATATCCATTTTAATGCTCTGAAAGTGAGATAATCCTAAAAGGCAGATAAAAGCTAAAGTTATGTGATATTTTATAACTTGTAGCAATGTTCAATTTCCAACTTAGAATAATGGATAGTTTTAATAATATAGCTACATAAAATGTTAGTGCAGTTGGTTCATTTTCTGTAACTAGATAACTTTTTTAAAATAATAAAAGGAGGGGCAAAGTATCTCTCAGTAATTTTACGTAGACATATATGGGGTCATAATTGTTCCAATTAATGGCCTCTTGGTTCAATGAATCCATTAAAATGATATGATTTTTATACATATATTTATTTATTATCTTATAAGTAATTTTTGTTATTTCTACAGTGTTTCATAAGCTTGAATTTAAAATATTTCAGATCCAGAAACAATATTAGCTGAAGAAAAAAATAAAAAGCCATGCAGCAGATTTGCTCAAGGTTCTTGTCAATTTGGTGGTATATGTAGATTCTCTCATTATACTAGAGAACAATTAGATGCACTGAAAGAGTATGGTAAGACATTTATATTTGATTATGTTAGTGTGGCTAACTTTAAAAATTAGCAATTTAATAAAATTGAGGTTCAAACAAACTGTTAAGGCAGAATCATTAGAATCATTAGAAAATAGCCCATTATGTCTAAAATGTAGAACCTCAGAATAGACTATCTTTTGTAACTAAATGAAAGTAAGCAGATTACCGTGTCCTCCATATGAACCAAAAGCAAAATGGTAGTTATTTTATAAATTCTGGAATATCATCTAATACCCATTTTGCTTCTTACTACTCTCAATTAGTCTTGTTAACAAATATTTATAGATTTTTATGGATAACCATCATTGACTACCCATCTTTGTAGGCTAAACATGGTGTAAACTTAAGCTACACTAAACCAAACAAAAATTTTGATGTACAATAGAATATGATAGCTTTAGATGTAAAATAGCAATTGCTCTGAAACATGCCTGTCAGGTCACACATATATATTTCTTACGAGAATGTGGTACCTACACTTCATTTTACAAATAGAATCTTTAATTACTATATAATTCTAGGTGAAGTGACTATTTGGGATTCCAGTTATAAGTTAAGATATAAATTAACATTAAACATTATATTTTTTAATTTTTTTACTACAGAAAGCTAAATTTTTCACTACAAATATTTAAATTTATTCAATTAATCTATTAAAAACTGCATTGATTGGATTCTTACTGCCAATTGCAAACTTAAAAGATGTTTTACAAAAAATTGTTTAAGGCCACAGCATATGAGTCCTTAAAGCTGCCAACAATTTTATAGAGATTGTTACCAATAATTTTATGATGTTTCCAAAAATGCCAACATAATATTGACCATATTCCTTGACACACAAATAGTTCTATTACTTTAAATTTAGAATTAATGTTGGTTGATTTTGATCATAACAAGAGCATTCGTTTTATATTTGTCTATTTATAAGCATATTTCAATGACCTTGTTATTTCAGTGACAACTAAAAATATTATCAAACAAGATTTTGTACAGCCCTCATTTCAAGTACTATACCAGAGGTTGCAGGATGAGAAATCTCAAGAAACACATGTATCAAATAAAAATACAATATTAATGGACAATATCGGTGTCACCCACATTTTGCCATGGACTTACAGCAGTGTGCTTGAAAGCTATGGTGACAATTTACCACCCAGTATAAAAAAGTTTAAAATAGAAGATTTTAGTGAAGCCGAGATTACTGAGTGGGGATGATTTAAAAGTACATTAAATTACAAATCAAATCACATTACTTTATTATATTTAGGCCCTGAGAAGGCGCTTATGAACTAGGGATGGCGATTCTTTCTGAAAAAGATTGATTCTTGAATTGGTTCAAATCAAGATCAAATGAATCGATTCACAAAAAAAAAGTGGGCATTGAAAAGATCGTTTTTTTTTTTCAATTCGCTTCTTGTGTTTAATTTTATTAAATAAATCCAATCATAGAAAACGAAAAGAAAACAATAATAATTATCATATATCATTCTTATACTAACATTTATTTCACAAATTTATGCCATAATAATTTATATTTATATCTAAACCTTGAATCTTGAAATTGTTTAAAAATATAAAAAGTGGAAATAATGTATTATGAAAATAAATAAGAATTGTAAAGCTGAAATATCTATTCACTGGATCGATTCAGAGTTATGAATGATTAAAAAAATCAATTTTCTACACCATAAAAGCCCTATTATGATCATCAAAACTACCATAAAAATGTGTGTATGTGTACTTTTGTTACAAGAATTACTATAGGTGTAACATTCTTATCTCTCACATTAGATCTATGGAACAGGTTACCTAGCACGGCTTTCTCTTAAGGGTGGGGCTATTCAAAAAGGGATTAATTATGGCCTCTAAGGTAGGCAGCATGGCTTTAAATTTGTAGTGGAGTGATGAGCTGATAGCTTGTTTGCTTTCCATTAGCATAAAAATTAAATTGTTTTTAGATATTATACTTATGTTGTACTTTGTTACGAATTTAAAGGTCAATAAAATAAATTTTATAACTTTTGTCCTTGTAAAGCAAACAAGCATTGCCTTGAAATTACTGGACAAGTTTTAAGAAAACTCGACATGGTGATAACGAATACTGTGGAGTATGGATCAACCTGTAGGATACTTTTTAATCCTTTAAAATGCTAGGGTTCATTCGGTACAGGGCGTAAATGGCTAAACTCTAAAAATATTTTTCATGTGCCATGAAAAGTGACACAATTGTTTTTTTTTTTGTCACAGAGAAGGTTTTTATACTTTTTGTATATTTACGATTTAGTGTTATGGTCATAATCTCATCTGACGTAAAGTTAACTACTAAAAATGTCAGAATAATAAATTTAGTTTAGCCATGGCCGTTAGTAGTTAATAAATTTAAAATAATAATGACGTAACTTTATTATATTTATTTATATAATAATTTTGTTATGGTATTTGAATACTATTTAATACAATTGCGTTCTTGCGTAACTATCACCACCATACTCCAGCCAACTTGATTTTTTTCTTCAATCTTTAGCGTAAAGAGGAAACAAAAATGTATAGGATGATATTCTAGACATTAAATAAATGATATAGGTATCTCAATCACAGAATTTAGTTTTGAGAATTTACGTCGATATTCCAAACGAGAATGTCGTCTCATGCAAAGAGATGCTGCTTTCTATGTATGGCAACTGAGCAGATGAATTTGACAAAAAAAAAGACAATCAATGTATATCTATTAACATTTTTATGTTGCATTCTGGAAAAATTCTATAGCGATTTTATTACGATAAAGATACCGATTTCCTTCTGCTATTTGGTAAATAAAAGGAATAATAGTCCTTACTAACATAAATGAGAAAGTAAGATTGTTTGGTTCTTATGCTTTCGCACCTTTCGAATGGTTTCGCTGAATCGATTATGATGAATTTTGGCATAGAGATAGATGGGAATCTAGAGACGGTGATAGGTTTCTTTTTCTCGAGAATAACTGGAAGTGGGGTTAAGAAAAGGGCAAACTTTGTATGAAAATATTGCGTTATCCGATTTGTGTAATAAAATCAATATTAACGCAGCGGTGGTTGAACGAAGCAGTGGGTAAAACCTAATGTGAAATATTATAGTTTTCGTATGTGGAAACTTTTTGTTGTTCGTGCTATTTGAAATTTCCTCGGCAAAACGTATACTGCTTGAGGGTAGTTAATAAATCTGTACTCTGGTGCCACGGCATGTCGAACACCTTCGACCTAGAAGTGGTATTAAACACGTCATAGGAAAGAGTTAATAGGTCCTTTAAGAACATAACTACATTGGGTATAACACCATTTAATGAGAAGGTCTCCTAAAGCAATTTCCAATCTCTGGAGCGATGATGGCTGAGTAGGTACTAGGCACGGAGACCGTGCCAATAGACGTAAGTTCGAATCCCTGCAATGAGTGAGCTTGCGGTGAGGGAAAACATCGTGAGGACACCATAACATGGTAAGATACCCAAAAACGTATAGGTGTGTTTTGGCAGTTGTACTTGAGAACCAGTCTGTGCTTAGCGTGCTTAGCTAGGCTTAGCGTGTCCACCATCTCGGGCTACATCAGATGAGATTGTAGTCGTAACGCTAAACCCAAGTATAAAAAAGTCCACTTTTCTTTTCGGTCCATTTTGGGACGCTTCGATTGTATGCTCTGTTGTTTATATTTCGTTATCGCAATGATGTCAAAGGAAAGTGGGTTTTCTATCAATGATCTGAGGTGGTGACCAAAATAGCACCTGTACCGATCAGAAAGTAAGTGCCCCATGGTCCCGTTCCATTCATTGCGTAAACAACCCCACAAAATGACAAAGGGATTTTGAAATCCGAAATCTAAGTTGCCTAGAACCATCAACGAAGGTTTCCGCATCTAATGGTCATAGCCCCATGCCGATATAATCAAAAGTTTTGACATGATTGACCGATAAAGATTTATAGAACTTGTTCAAATACAGAATAAAAAAATATCACAATAACAGATAATGTATACCTTATGAGAATTTAGCAGTGAAAATGTCATTAATACAATTATAAGCAGTATGTTCTGGAACATAGGTAAAATAGTTCTATAAAACATTTGCGAGTACTAAAATTGTTATTTCAAAAATAACACCGTTCCATTTCGACGAATTGAATAAATATTGTTATATTTTATTGGTAATAAAACAATTTTCCTATATGGTAGTGGAAATATTATTAAGATAAACAATATTTTTCAGTGTTTCATATATTTCCTATAGCGAAGGTTTTATTGATATGCATTTAAACAACTTTTAAAATGTAAATAATGTGTAATATATTCAAACCAAGTAGCTTTTGCAGCTCTTTCATAGTAAGTTTCAAAGTATGATATATAACTAATATTTTTTGTTCATAGTATCCAATACATAAACCATACAATTAAAATTAGTTATAAACGTACTTTGCCTATTAATAGGTATATCTATTTTTTACGGGTTAATCGTTGTAGAAACTTTTGCCAATGTCAAGTGTGAGGAGTGAATGAATTTATTTTCGTTTTTTTTTCAATACATGTAGGGTTGTACATTACATATCAATACATGAACTGGTGATCGTGACAAGTAGTCGGAAGGTAGCATGAGTGTTAAAACCCCTGGTCTCTGGCTCTATGGGGCTTTGAGTGTTGCCTTAGTATCTTTTTACCGGGTACTTGATGGTGCTTGTCTTCCGATCACTCTTGCTACATGTCCCTCTCGTTATCCGGACATTGCACGTACGAATTACGAGAGAAAGTCCGTAAATGTTTTTTTTTTTATAAAAAATACGGTAGTCGTGAATCATAATCTAGTGTGTTATTTTTATATCTACAATATAAACTAAATTTTTAAATGTTAGTCTTACTAACAAATATATTTAAAGATTTGCGTTTAGACCATAATTATATTTCTATTTTTCAAATATAGATGTTACTAATATTCGAAAAAGTGTGCAGCTCGCAGTCCAAAGACTTTTTAAATGCAATAAAATTGTATACGAATCGTCATATATACCCTCTAAAAACAACGTATTATGCTAAAATACTAAATCCAGACATTGGTGAAGATAATCTAGAAATAAATAAGTTGCTCGTCGTCAATGATCCTGGCAAGATATACAATATTGTTTTAAACGGAGATTTAACCGAAGTACAAAGAAGATTCACAGATATAAAAAAAAGACGCGAGCAACTGGAACAAGCGCGACTTCTCCAATCGCAGCAAGAAAAGAAAATCAAAGAAATTATCGATTTCATGGGTGATCATTATTTAACAACTAACTATTTGTACGATGAGGTGCAAAGGATCAAACGTCAGCGTACGGTGAGAGACGATTTGAGGAGTATGGTGGCGTATTTAGAGAGACCGGAAAAAAATAAAATAAAAGAGCAGATAATGAAATGTTATCGTGAAGCTAGGAAGACCCAGAGGATACCAACCGACGAATGGCGACACGACACTAATAATTTAGTCGTCAACGTTATTCGAGATCCATATAATTATGGATATATTAATTGACTAGCTCTGCCCGTGGCTTTGTTCGCGTGAAACAAAAATTTTATTTAATATTTTTTGACCGTTTTTGTATTTGTATGTGTTCCATTGCTCTTATTGGTAGTACCTTAACCGTATCCATAACCATAAGTCTTCCTGAATGATTGTTTTATCGAATACAGAAGGAAGCTTTAAAATTCGACTGGTAGTTACTAAGGTTAGAATACTCAAAAAACAAAGAAACTTCCGTTTTATATTATTACTAACTGTGCCTACGACGTCGTTCACACGGTTTTCAATTTATTTAATAACTAGCTTTTACCTGCGGCTTTGTTCATGTTAATTTTGATTTTGTCAAACAAATCGAATGATGTAATTAAAAGTTTGACACAAAATTTAACCCTCACAGCATAGGTATCAATAACCTTAACAAAACGAGAACAAAATCTACTCCATATAAATGGAACTGTCGTATTAAATGCGACGCAATAAAACGTAGGTAATCTTTTAATTTTTAATTCTTGAATCTTTATTAATTACATAAACAATTGTAGGTGAGATTTGTTTTAATCTTTTAATTATTTCGTAGAATTTCGAATCCGGTGTCATTTGGAGTTTAACAGTTTCCTGAAAACAAAATATAAATAGATATAATACCTTCTTCAAATTCGAGCGTGTGATACCTAATAAACGTATGAAGATGTTATTTTTAATGATAGACGATAGACAAAGTGTAAATTTAAGGTTATACCTTGATAATATATACTTCATGCACATTAAGTTAGTAAATTCAATTTATACATTATGTCATTATTTTAAGAATTACTATTCCCGGTTGACCAAAATACGTAATAATAATACTCAATATTCTACTTCGAAAAATAAATTTTCGTTATGAAGATTTAAATAAAAACAATATTCATAAAATAAATTTCTTGCCAAAACATCTGTATGCAATGGAACGTTTATGAATGATACAATTGAATAGAATGAATGTTTTTCAAAATTGTTAGCATAAAAAACTTAGATTTTCAGCTAGACACCATTAAAACACGCATTTGTAATAAAAAAAAATAAACTCGAGTTCAACGAGGTTTTAAATTATAAATATTAGTAAAACTCGTGTTTATTTCCTTTCTGTAATAAGACCACGTTGCTATGGCCTAATAGACCCTTTTTGAGAATACTTCTATGACTTTTCCCCACTTCTTCAACAATTATCATCGCATTTGATCCACTTAACACGAAAACGTAATAAATTATACACCTAATCCTGCCTTATGAATCAGCATGTCTATGTTTTAAAATAAGTTGTTAAATAAAATAAACTTCCGTCTACAAATAATACTTAGGTGAAGGTAAACTTGCTTACGTAGAACATAATTTACATATCAAAATACCGTTGTTATTTATTATTAAAATTTATCTTACCAAGTAGTTCTTCTTTCTATCAACACTTCTTAATAGTCTTTTTGGGTCTATGTCTTCTTTCCATACATCATTCCAGTACTCCTAAAAGATTCGTATTGGGTTAAAAGAATTGATAAAGATTATATAACAAAAGGCAAATAAATGGTTACCACAGAATTTCTAAGTGAATTCAAGAAAGCATATTTGTTTTCGTATTCCAACATTAGATAATAATAGGTCGCAGCCATAGCGATAAGGGCGCGACCATTCTAGATGACTCGATGGTAAAAAAGTAATAGTTTTCGATATATTGATTACGAAAACTTAAGCAGTATATTATTCTTTATAAGATAATATACGCACTAAAGACATTTAACAACTAAAATAATCTTTTACAATACAGCTTTCTCCTATTGGCAGTAACATAATGTTATTGCCTAAAACCTTCCTCAATGATTGCTGTACCAAATACAAAAACAATTTTTGAAATTCAACTGTTAGTTACTCTGATTAGCGTGTTCAAGCAATCAAACAAACTTTTCTTATTTATAATATTAATATAGATACATGTTATTATACACTGGGTCTAAATAAAAGATCGCTTATTTTTTTGTGTTTAAACAGTATCGTGGGTACTGAGTAACGTTCGTCGCTCAAGCGAAGTGTATCCCATTACATTTGTTTATTATAAAAGCGAGCGCCTTATGAATTGTAATAGCAGAATGCAATGCGTAAGGCATTGCGCTGGAACAATAGATAATCTATATAAACCCATTCAGTATGATTGTTATGGTATCTTCTTAATTACATTTCAAATCAGTACTTATTTATAAGTAATTTTGAAGTTAGGTATCTGTTTTACTAATCAAGAAGAAATGTGTAAACTGTCTTCCGAACTGTATTTAAAAGCGAACTATGAAAATTTACCCCCGTTCTTAATATTTCTTTCCTTATTACTTCATCCGTCGGATTTTCTGGCTCTGAAGCCTGCAGCAGCGCTGATTTCTTGGCAACAGCTAACACCAATTCCGGCGGTGCCTAAAAAGTATATAACTATTTGCAATATTTCCTTTAATCTTATTTATATAGATGTTTTCAGATAAATATTTACCGCTATTGGTATTAATTCTTCTGTATTCTCACTCGACTTAGATGTTTTTGAAATCTGAAATTCACAATACGTTTCAAGTATTACTAAGTCTTAAAAAACTGTCAAAATTAAGCATTCAGTACGTGATTAAAATAATGCATATTTGATTGATTAAGGCGTTCTTTTGCGGAAATACTTAATTTCCGCCAGTTCGCATCGGAAAAGTCAACATCAATCTGAGGAAACTTTGTGACGAAGCGAAATATTTCTAATGGATTATGCTACATACCCAAATTTGGTACAACCATCTGCCAACGTCGGATCAACCGTCAATCAACAACGTCAGCGTCCAATCAATTCCATGCGGAAATGCAAGGTAGTATAGAGTTCGAACATTTTAAAATATTACAATACATACGTATGGATACTGTGGAACGAATCGTCTTCCAAGATCTTGGTATACACTAGGCTGTTCATAATGTGGATTCGTTCCAAATAAGTCTGCAGTGTTCCCCGACAACAACTCTGATTCGAATTGCTTTAATGACTCCTGAGAAAAGAGTGAAAACATTGAGTCGGTTATAAAAAAAGGATACAAAGTACATTTTTATTTTACACATTAACTTTAGAATTCATACTTAGCGCAAGCATCAGACTTATTGATATAGATCTAAAATAAATTCACCTAAAACATAAAATCTCCAAGACCCTTGGATTGGTTAGAAATTATGATAATAATGATCCTAAACATGACATTAAATTAATACTTTTATTTTTATTAGAAAACTCCTTTGCTAGTATCTGAAAAAGATTTGACTACAGCATATCCACATATAGTATTAAATGTCGATATCATCTCTAATATTAAAATACTAGATATTACGTGCGACTTCGCTTACGTTAATATTCATTTCGAAAAATCGGATGACGTAATGAAAAGTTTCATACAAATGTTATCCCTCTCTTTACCCCACTTTGAATAACGTTTTCGTGAGAAAAAGTAGCCTAGTCACCGGAGTCACTGTCTCTAGGTTCCTATCTAACTCTATACCAAAATTCATCAAAATCAATTCAGCGGTTTAGGTGTGAAAGCGGAACAAACAATCTCACTTTCCCATTTATAATATTAGTAAAGATTTAATACAGCACCTTTATAGAAGACTGTTTATTCTACCTATCATAAAAGAGGCTGCTCTATTATCCATTTTTTAAAATATTAATTCATATTTGTATTTGTAATGGGCATATGCTGTTAGCCTTAAGAGCTATCAAAGCTTTTGAGGCGAGTGCTAAGGCACTCAGCGTGAGGTAACGAGCACAAGGGAGCCATGAAGTAACCTACACTCGATTTGGTCTGTTGCCGGGGACGCGAAAAGGAACCACGGCTTTGACTAATCTTAAACACTGAGTACATTATTTCTTTCGACAGTCGCTACTGTCCCTGGACCGTACTGAGCTTATTAAGTATTAAGTATTAAGTACGGTCATTCTGCAGAGCCAGTGTAATAAAAACACTTTGTCATATATTTCGTATGTCCCTATACGTTTTTTATAAGTATTTCTCGTGACGTTAGAGTTCGAGATATTTGAACTGTAAAACCTTTTGTTTTAGTTCGGAGATTATAATATTTTCACGTGGAATTAATACCATATATTTACTGTTATCGTAATTATATTTAAGGTCGTATGAATAAGGATACATTTCACATATTCGCAGTAATTTGAAGCGATGACCGCTCAGTGTGTAGTGTGTAGGGACGCCGTGTCAATGAATATAAGTTTGAATCTGCAAAGAGCCTGATCTTTCGATGAAGGAACACGTCACAATGAAACCATAGCATGGTAGTAGGGCTTTGATAATACTCAACGGCCTAAATACTACAATCAAGTTGAAAGTATGCCGCTTCACCTAAGGCTCAGACCCATTGCAGGTGGATTCGAACTCACGTTTGTGACATGACGTGGCGTCCGTACACATTGCCAACTGAGCCATTATAGCTTCGATCTTAATAATACATGCTGATAATTTGACAAACCTCACTGAAATCCTTTTCTGCCGTGGATTCAAAATGTAACACCTTTTCACCACTATCTTTGTCGGAAAGCGATTCATTTGAGTCTTCACTGTCAGAAGACTCGATGGTATCTTCTAACGCAACTTCATCTTCCTCTGTCGTCCTATCACTTAACAAAGCCATCGTTTCCTCACTTTCCGAACTCTTAGAGGATGTATCTTCAATCTGTGAAGGGAAAAAAAAATCTTTTTCCAATGATTTGTTAATTATATAATTACGGCAATATCCTTCAGATCCTGTGCTAAAAACTCTTGACACTCCATCAATATTGATGCTATTGTGCTTAGAGTTGGTTTTACTGTATGTACATAATCAGACAAGTAAAATATAATAGCTAAGTGTTCAATTTAATAATGTATGTTCTTCGTTTATACAGTAAGGGTTGTGTGGAAATATCCTGTAATGGCCTTAGTAAACTGAAAACAAACAAATATATTAATTATATATTACTTTGTAATACAATTACATACAAAAATAATGGACATTTAATTGCATATACACATTTAACTAATATGTAATCATTTCGACGAACAACGTTATTATTAAAGGCAAAAATCAGTGAAATCCTTGGATGTAGATCGATACCTTACATAATATTTGATTGAAACAATACAAAATCAAAACGAATAGAGCACACTGCATCTTAATTGAAACAAACCAATAACGTAGAAGTATACAAAGTTAATTGCTTTTATTGAATTGCTAATAATAATTAAAAGTTGATTGATTTCATTTACGCATGTATTTATAGTACCTACACAATAGATTTTGGTATATGTTGTATTACCACGACCTACTGATAATAAAAAACTATAGAGCAATGGTGGCTCAAGCCAAGTATAGCGGACGCCTGAAGCGATAAAAAATTCGTCTCAAATATTTACACCACTTAGTAAAAAGATAAAAAATTCTGTTTGCTATTAAAACAACAAATATTTTAGGTTTTGAGAAAGCAATAAATCGTGTATCAAAAATGTAGAACATATAAAAAAAATCACAGCTACTGCGAGTCTAACCTTTAGAAAGAAAGGTCATAGTTACGTATCACCATATAATACAAAACTCTGCCGATAAGTACCGATTTTCAGATAACACTTTTAACTTAGTGCAGGAACTCGTTCTCAAGTAAAGTTGTAGATTCAGCTGGTAGATAGCAACGTAAAAATTTAAAACTAGTTAAAGGTAATGTTACGATTTTCAATTCCTGGATAATGCATCATGCCAATACTAATAGACCAGACAACATACCTAGACAACCAAACCAGACCACATGGATGATTCTAGTAACTAACTAAAAGCATGTATAACTACTCTGCTGAGTCGTATATCAATACTCTCAAAGCAAATACTACGCCTTTGTACTACACGGTACTTATTTGTAATGAAACTTCGAAACGCAACTATATGCAAATAGTCACCTGAATTATTCTAATCTGATGAGACAAAAACGTTGTCTCATTGCTTAATTCAAATATAAGTCATCGAGGCTGTCACCTTCTCAACCTTCTCAGGAATATTTATTGAACGTCGTGCATCGAACCAATTCAATATTTACGATACATCAGGATGATTCGATATTTGGATTGATAATTATTTTATTGATAATTATTTTTACATTAACATCGGTATAATAAAATATAACTATACAGAATCCTTGGCCTACTATATTAATATGATAACTGTTTTATTCCTATAGGTATATGTTTTTATATTATTGGTTAGGTATATACACATATAATATTGTTGTTATATCTATATGAATATTAAAAGCGAAAAGTTTGTTTGCTTGTTTAAACATGCTAATCTTAAGAACAATTAGTCGGATTTAAAAAAAATATTTTTAGATTTGATAGAGCAATCATTGAAGAAGGCTATAGGCAATTTAACATCACGGTAGCACCAAACGGAGCATAGCTGTATTGAAAAAAGTTACAAGCACGGGCAAAAATTATTAATTACACGCGAATGAATCCGCGGGCATTAGCTAGTTAATAATATATAGTGAAATAATATGAATTCAAAGTAATTTGGCAAAGAGAAACAGTTTAAATCAATTAAAAAATAGTAATTCCCATGATCTATATAGCCAAGATGATTTTTGTAAGGTTGGCTATTTTGTATTTAAAAAAATAAATATAGGCGTAAGAAATATTTGTAAATTCAACTCGATACTTCTATTGTTTTTTTTATTTATATTTTTCCAACTGAGAAAACAAAATAGTAGTAAATGATAAAAACATCGATTTTATAAGTAGTAGGTATAGTAACAGCAAGATAGCTAGCTAAACTCTATTATTTTTAAATAGATATACATTTTAAAATAAAGTATTAAAGATACTATAGATATTTTATTACTACATAGTACCTATATTTTTAAAGATTTATTTAAAAAACTCTTACAATGTGAGTTAATATATACAATTAACTAAGGAAGAACTGAAAATATCAGTTAACTCAGTGACACGTCTCTAATTTTGACGTTCGGATAATCAGCTGAACAATGCCTTTTATTTATGTACATAACATAATAAAAGGAAGTTAGTTTTATAAAATCGTAATTGTAATTATGATCTATTATTTATATTGTCTATAAATTTATTGTGAAGTCAAGTACAATTGTACTTAGTATTATTTTTGTTGTGGAAAGTGTTGAATAATGTTCGGAAGGCCGAGATGTAGGGAGTGGACTCCGTTAGCGACCCAACAGTTACGATTGCGAAGTCTTATACAGGTATAGTTATTTCTATTATGAATTCACATTACTAACATACGCCTAAAAAAGCTTAAAATCATTTTACATTTACTTATTAAAAATTGTTGGAACTTAAACCACAATTACTATATGCTGAATACTTACAAATATAATACAATTGATGCGTTTAACTAAGTAAAAATGTGAGCAGAGTTCACAAAACTCATCGTACAATGATATAGCTCACCTTTGTACAAATTATGTATTGTTTTATAACTTCTAAATACTCGACATTGTTACCTTTTATATGATGCATAATAAATAAAAAAGATTGATTGACTAGTGTAGGCACACAGTTAAAACAACTGAGTTTGAAAAATTACTACATTTATACAGTATATTTTTTGTAAAATATGCCCAAAATTTTCAAAATAATAATGTGACAATAAAAAACAGGTTGAAATAAGTTAACTGCAAGCAAAGTAGTCAGCTTGTTTATCTATTAATATACAAAGTGTCAAACTTTCAAGGTCAAATCTATATTAGTGTTTTACATGCTTGTTATTTAATTAATTGTTCTAGTTGACACACTAGTGTTACAATATTGAAAATTGATTATTTTTCTAAGATATAACTTTCCTGAGAAGCCATATGTTATGACTAGTATTGTAGACTTAATAAAACTTCAATTGACTGAGAGATTCCAGGTGTCTTAGGTTATGATTATGTTCAACTGGTTCATAATTGTAGTGTAACAGGTGGAATGTCTATCATAGAGACATGCTTAGATGTATCACCTTTAGCACAAGAACTGTGAAAGCTGTTGTTGGTCCTCAGGCAGTATTAAGGCTTATGTGGCATATAGGCCATGGCATCTTGCTAATGGTTATGTTTTTGCCCACTATCTCACCTGATGTTAAGTGACAATGTGACTCAAGATGGTGGACCCACTAAGCCTATTAGAGAGACTAACTCTCAAGAGCAACTCCCAGAACACTCTTATTGTTATTTGACAACATATTTTCTAATTGAGGGTGGTGCTCGCATCCCTTTTGGGGTGTTCATACACACTATGAACTGAGCTATCATCGTCTCATTGATGGAGATTATCCCTCAATGAGCCTTTTCCCATGCTCCTCTTGTAACTTACCAGGTTTATTAGCAGAGAAAGTATAAATGTAATCAGATGATAAGTACTATGAAATGCCTACTAAAGGACACCATGGTACTCACTCTCCTGTAATGTCAGAAATTAAGAACAGATTTCAAATTTCTAAAATTGTTAGACTTCTTTCCTATGGCCTTATGGTAAGCCATGCTCCATCCGGACAGTCTATTGAGCTAGCCTTTCAGATAACTGAACTGGTGTAATGATGAACGGGTAAACCACCCTTTTCAGTCCAGTTTAGGGTAGCGGAAGAAGAGCATGAGCATATCGGCCTCTCTTGCCACCTGGGTATCTGTGTTAGAGAGGGTTTCAGTGTGGGCAGCCCTCTTAGAGATTAGATTCCTGATCTACTTTTAACAGATATAATTTTTTAGTACTATTATACAATATATTTATTATTCCCATACTTGAAGATACTAGATAAAAAGCTATCAATAATCTTAGTAATGCTACCTTAACAATACTGATAGCAATAAACTAAGATATTTTATGTGTGTAAATACAGGTTTGTGACATATTCACATGTGTGCACTATAAAAAACACAAAAAATACATTTAGTTTGCTACTTTCTAAATGTTGAATAAGTTGTTTACATATACAAAATGTATTAACTAGCAAAACACTATTGTGTGGCATGTGTTTGGTTACCATTCTATTGAGCATAAATGTCTCTGTAGATATTACGAAGTCTATGGCAATATGCCCCTCTCCTATTAGCTTGAGCCTTGGTAATTTGTTAGTGTGTTGTGTGAAGAAGTCCTTATAGAATAGAATTTTGAGCACCATATTAATAAGAAAAAAGACATGGGACATGATGATTGTCGTCAACTACAGTGCAACCAATATACACAAATATCAGGATTTGAACTAATCAATATGTGATTCCTATCTAAATATATATTTGAAATAAACACAATTAAAGAAATACCTAGTTAATAAGCTCGGTCACCCAGGTACTAAATAATTTATATGTGGTATGTGCCAAAGACCACACAAGTCATTTAATAAATAAAAAATATATATCTAGTCATACTGTGTGTGGTAAGGATCTTGACCCAACTGGTTTATGACAGAAGATACAGATAAACCTGTTACAATAATTATTTTATTGTGGTTTTGGGATAAATCAGATTAATGTGTATGTATGTAGAAATATGTACAAGTTAACTAGTGGGGCATGGATGGTTTTCAACAAATTTCTGATTTATTAGGTATTGATACTATTTTTGTCTTGTACTGTGGGTGCTACCATCAAATGCTATGATATGAGAAAATGATAATATTTCTATGGATTGTGGTTCAATAAAAAAAAGAAGAAGAATTGTTACCAATATTATAAATGGGAAACATAGTTTTCTTTTTTTTGTTGTGCTTTCACTCCTAATAAGTTAAATCTTTAAAGCTTGTTTTCTTTAGAATTTCATATTCTAACAAACTCAGATTATCAAGTTGGAAATTGATATATTACTTCACCTTTTACAAGACATTCATGTCTAGTACATCGAGACTCACATTAAAAACTCATTTGAATAGTTGATATCTAAAAACAGTCAAAAACTGCATTCATTTATATTCTTAATTATGGAAATGAAGTGATTTATATTTTGGTTTATATTTATATAAATAACAGTAAGAGGATCTGTTAAGTATGTTTTTGCTTTGATATATCACACTATTTGTATATTATTTCTTAGCAATGTGAATATAAAAATACACTGACATCATATTTTTCTTTATGAAAGCCAAGAAGCGAGTCCCATATTTAGAAGTCTTTATTAGGTGAGTCACGACTCAGTCAACTTTTGAAGCAATTACAGTTCTGTTGGCAGTGTGTGTGGACGCCGCGTTAAGGAACGTGAGTTCGAATCCACCTATAATGAGCTTGAGCTTTCGGTGAAGGAAAACATCGTGATGAAACCGTATCATGGTGGAAGGGCTTTTTGTAATGCCTAAATATCTGTACGTGTGTTCCGGCAGTTGCACTTGAGAGCCAATCCTTCAACAGTTTTAGTATGTCTACCATCTTAGGCCACACCGTCACTTACATCAGGTGCGATTGTAGACTTAACACTAAACTTATAAACAAAAACACTGGCCGATTGTAATGCTGATCACGAACTCTACGTATATTATACGTTGACAGAGCTAAACAACATGTAGTCTGATTCAGCATCATTTATAAAACTAATGTTAAAATCTTATGATTATTTACATTTGCAATGAACATATGAGTGCAATAGGCCCAGATAATATGGATTATGATAAGTTTTATTATGTGACATATGTATTAATATTACAGATATACAGTTAATATATGTAATACTTTATTAGATAAGCCATTTTCTTTTATGTCTCCATTAATGTATGTGCAGTAATCAATAACATATTATATAATTGTTCACTTCCGTGGTCTTGAATATCATTTTCATATCAAAAGTGAAAGATGAAGAATTAATATGATACAGATCGAGTTTCTTGCCGGTTCTTCTCGATGACTACGTTACTTTCCGAACCGGTAGTAGTTTTGATTTGAATAAATATTTTACTGATTATAAACAGTACTAAATCTTCACATATAATAAAACAATAAATAATCTAATGTCTGCTGCACATTAAATGTTTTGAAATAAATTCTCAGGTTCTACTTTGTTACCAATATAATAAATGTATATAAAGGCATATAGTATAGCCTGTTTATTACGAATCCTTTCTTTTTTTTCTATTTTATTAGAGTATGTCTTTCAAATCAGTATGCTTCATGGCAAAGGCCTTCTCGTGTTGTTCCCATTGTACTCTATCACGAGCTACTCTGCTCCAGTTGGGGTCCGCTGTAATCTTTAACATATCCTCCCATCTATATATCTATATAAGATTTTTTTGTCCAATAAACCAAGCAAACCAGACGGATATCAAAAAATATTTTTGTATATTTGATAGGTCGCTCACTGAAAAGTCTTTAAGCTACGTAACATCACGCTGCCACCAATAAAAACGAAGCTGTATTAGAAAATGTTGCAAAAACGGGCAAAAAATATTAAATAATTTCATAGTCTACGTGAACGAAGTCGTGGTCGCAGCAAGAAATATATATATTATTTTTGTCTGTCTGTCCTTAAAGGAACATTACACTGAATCTACTGTATGGATATTATTGAGGTTTAACACATTGCTAAATAATATTGTACATTAATACATTGGAGCATTTTATTTTATAAAACCAAAAATCCTCTGAGATAGAGAATAAAAGTTAAAATTGTGTAATAATGAACTGACAGTTTCTGATGCAAGTTTTCAGTAGTTGGAGACTTTACTAACAAGCGGGCATTTCCTACTTGTCATAACCGATTTCGCTCCAATTTATAGAACATACAGAACTTGACTAGAATGAAATTACCCGAAGAGAGAACTCCAAATGATCAAGCGTTTATAAAATAATTTAGAAAATAGTTGTTGACGCGCCATATAAGTTACTTGTGTTAACATGCACCCCTAGCAGCGTTTGGCGTAGCGGTAAAAAGCTCCGGCTAGGAATTTGATGGTCGTGGGTTTGACTCCCCCCGGAGACTATTTTTTAGGATTTTCTAATTTTTCTCAATTTCTATATTATTTATTTTTCCAATTAAGCAAAGAGTATCAAAAATCAAAATACTATTTTGTACTGTTAGGTTTTGTATATTTAGCGTTTGACACCACCGTTTGATATTAAAGCACGATGTAGTGAAAATACCTATAACTATTATACTATAGATTTTCAACTTGTGAGTTTAGCAAATCAGGCGAACGTTAGAAAATGTCCTGTGACTATGCAATGGCTTAACATCATGTTCCATTCATCATGAATCCAAACGCGTTAATCAACGCAGTGACCCTATTACCACTGCGCTAAAGTCGTAACAGAAATCTATAATCAAGGCTGCTTCAATATAAAGATATTGGGACCCTCTAGAGAATCGTGTAAAAGCATTTGAGCAGGTCGACATACCATCGACGACTGATGAAAAGTGTGTTACAAACGACCGCCGTTGCCTATGGACTATACCGTACTTACCGTCGAATATTGTACAGTAATTTTGCCGAGTTAGTATAAAAGTACGGTGTACTGCGACTTTGCTCAAACAAGCGTCACACAAAGGGGTTGCGAAATAGAAGTTCAAAATCCTCCCCTAAGAAGTTTCACCAGAAAAAGTTTACCGAAACCTAACTGCATGAAATAACATTGTCTATTTTCGATTTTCTGGTTTCAGATCGTTGGGTACAACATTCGTCCTCCGGAATGGTGTACATCCCAGTGCAGTTTCTACTTAACGTTGCATCACACGTCCATGTCTGCTCCATTCTACACTAGCGAGAGAATTTCTTCTCCGCATCCGAAATGGAAAGAGATTGAATCAGGTATTTCACAAATGGATTAACTTTGGGACTCTCGGTGATGATATGATTTTGATCGACTTAAAGAAAGGGTTATGTTCTTCAAATGTATATTTTATTTATTTATAACACGGCACAGTATACAGGGCCCTTACTTGACTCTGACAAAATAGGATACATAGGTAGATAACATAATAATAATAAGAAAACAGGTTATTGTCGTCAAATAACATCTGACTTCATGGTAATTACCCTTGCCTCTTCCTTAGAAAAAAAAAACTGAAACTGTGTTGTTTGTATTTTAGTTTTATTTAGGTATATAGATAACTAAAAGTGACAAATAGGTCAATAGTTATTCCTAATTCGACTCGCAGATGATTGTATGGCGGTCTGTTAGTCATAATTATATCATTTCTAGTGTGTATTCACAGACATTGGTAAAATGTATATGTCACTGCATTTCTCATATGGAATTCAATGAAACTAATCACTAGATTGCTCTGTGTCAATGGTTCTTATCGAATCGGATGACGCGTGAATAATAAAATATCTTCAGGAACCATATGTTTTCGAATTTAGTTTCTATCGTAAAGTTTGTTAGAAATGTGATATGTTTTTTTATTAAAGAGTAAAAGTTCTCTCATCACATATACATTTCCGTGACAGCAATAGATTTCTTTATATGATTGAATACATATATGAGGCATATGTACCACTCAATACTGGTAGGTTATCTGTTTATTGGAAGAAGTATGGAAGCTGTCCTTAGTGTCTCGCAGTATGGGGGATTGTAGTCCGCTTTGGAATCGTTTTAGAGGGTATTTAGGGTGCTTTGGTATTAAGAATCTTTTTACCCTAAAATGGATTATTAATTATGACACTATGATTTATGATGATGATTAAGACCCTGTGCAGATGGTATATTTATATTTATTCATAAAGAAACGTCGTATGTTATGTTGCAGAAATGACGCAGAGCATGTCATCCACAAACGTCATCATTAGGATTTGGTGTCACGCACTACATCCAAACGAGAATAGTAATATACCTCAGGATACTGTAATCCAAACGTGGGGTATATATTTTAGTGGTATGCGTTACATTGGAGCAAACCTCGCTTCCAATTTCACGTCAGACTGCTTTAAAACTAACACCCTAGTATTTCAAATGCACGGAGGCTACTTCTGCTCGTATAAAAGTCTCAAATTAGACGTTCTACCCCATGAAAATGAATTAGATCCCAGTTCGTTATCCTCTGATTCATCTGGAAGAACAAATTTATCGAAAATAACTTTAGAATCTAAATTTATTACGACCCAAAAATTAATAGAAGGCAGATCTATATCACCGAATCAACATTCGAGGTTACCTGATAAAGAATACTCTAAAAGCCATAGCCCTGTTGACAGAGGATTTCAAAAGAACTTTCCTAGTTTACGCCAATCCAATAGTATAAATATTGGCCAAAGTCAAAGAGACAGGAGATTCGATGACAGTTTAGAGAAGCTAAACGATTCCAGGGAAAGTCAAATCTACGAACATTCGCCGGAAAATTTGGACGTCAAAGAATTTACTGACGTAAACTGTGATAATATATCTAAAGCCGCTTCCCAGGACGAATTGTCGGGTAGTAAAATAGATCTTAGTGAGACAGCAGAGAGCTACGATTTGAGAAACGAAACAGACGGTGTACCTAAATACAGGTATATGGCTCTCAACTTTTTAAAATCGGAAATAAGACCGAGCTATAATGCGACGAAGCTTCAAAAGTTACACATTTTGCAATACTCAATAAAGAAAAGGCAAGACGCGGTGCAAGAGATAAAAGAGAAGATTTATAAGAAGTCCGCTCTGACGGACGCGTGGTCCGAACCGGGACAGTGGGATGGTAAAGTAAGGGCCAAAAGTAGATCTCAGAGGAATTTGTTTTCACCCGATAGCTGTATTAGTATTAATGAAGATAAAGCTTCAGATGTAAACTTGAAAAATGGTAGGATAAAAGATGATAGGCCCGTCTCAAATGGCCCGCGCTTGACTTTGAAATTGAACGATCTCTTAACTTTTAAGGTCAGTATATTTATTTACGTATTGTCTGAACTAACTTTTGATGTTGCACGAATATTATTTCATACTAAAATACAGGGATACTCTATCTGGAAGAAGATTGTAAAATCTTTGGATTGAAAGTAAAATGATGAGTTTTCAATTAATAAATAATACATCATTAAAAAATCTTTCCATTTAAGGATTTTATGTAAATGAACCTATATTATAAGCTATTTTGTACGGTGCTTTTTAAACAAACTTTAAACTTGTACCTATCATGCTGATGTGACAACCACTTAATAACCATTATTATAATTTCTTTTTAATGTGTTGAATTGCCGAACTGCGAATTGCAACCTATCTAAACAAATAAATAAATGTATTGGGAGCATACTGTAAATCAGCGCATTTGCTGAGTCCGTCCCTCTCGCTTATAAGCCCTTATAATCCCTAAGCTAAATAAATGTAGTTTTGTATTTTTTTTTGCAATAAATTAATATTATTTAATCAAATCAAATGACATTTATTGTACGTAACAAATATTAGTTTGACAACGACTGTATCTTGGAATTATAGACGAAACCATCGCCCTTCCAAAGGGCGGAACACGTGAGACTGACCAAACAATTAGAAATATTGCGGTTTAAGATGATAATATTGTCAGATGAGCGAGATAGCAAATTGGCCAACATAAGAAGACTGAAAGAGAGGCACAGTAAGTTGTCTGAAGAAAATCAGGATGTCGGTAAGTTTTTATTTTAAGACATTAATGCTATTTTTTCCAGCTTCCGTAGGAAAATGGTCGTAGTTCTTTTATGGCATTCACATTTCGACCCAAAAAGGATGACCACCATCAAATAAGAGTTTTGTTTTATTCCTAGAGTTTTTTTTTTTTATGAAAGGTAATATAATATGTCTCTTTCTGTCCCGCTAATAAAGTGTATGTAAAACTGCAATGCTATCTTTTGAGCTGTTAAGAATCCATAAGAAAATTGTATTTTCTTCTAATATAGAAAACAAACCATTTTGGCTAGGGACTTAAGCATGCAAGCGAAATTACAACATACTTATGTTTGTATTTATTATGTGAGTCAAAATGTAACCAATTCTTAAAATACGAAAAATGCTGTGACTTTAGTTGGTTGACGAGTTCTTTAAATGTAATTCACTATTGTGGACCTCCTCTATATATATAGCTTAATATATGAAACCCAAAAGTACTTTATGATATCTGATATGTAGTTCTTAAGATTAGTGCTTTCAAACAATCTTTTCTGAGTAGGTATCCTTAATTTATAGCATATGTTACTCAGGAATAACATAGCATTTTAATGTTGAAAGAAGTATTGAAACCTGTCCAGTACTTTTTGAGTTTATTCGTTATAAACATAAAGGAATATAAATCTTTCCTTTTTATAATAGTAGTATAGACATAATGCGCGAAAGTTCAAAATGTGTTATAAGCCAATTGACTGGGTATTATGTTTGCCGAATTATGGTCTTTCAGGGTTAGAGCTGATGGAAGACTACCATACCCTATCACGTAGAACCGAGATCCTGAGGGAAAGCCGGCAGTCCTGTGCTGCACTACGGGAGCTGGCGGCCAGGTCTCATGCTGCATTGTCAAATAGGAGGTGTGAACTGCTCAACCAACTGCACCAGATCTTTTACATAGAACAGGTCAACTATTTATTTTTGAAGTGTAAATTTCTTTAGCATCTTTGTGATTTGATTTCCTTCTTAAATGTATATTTTTCTTCTACACTGCAGACTCTCGGTCCGCACCATTTGAATGCAATATGAATTGTTATAATTATTGTGCTCTTAATAAAAGTTTATTTTTTAATAAAATTCTAGTTAGTTGTCTAGTCCCCCTTATGATGGTAACATTTTTAAATACCCTGGTCAAACTTTAGGCGCTTCTGACCACCCCCTGTAACTTGTAAGTACGCGTCCTGTAGAAATAGTGTCTATATTCAAATAACTGCAATATCACGACGTTATTTCACACGTTATATAACCGGTGAATAAGTTTGTAGAAATCACTGCCCTAGCAATCATTTACGTAAAGTACTTTGTATGACAGGCGGGTCCGTCGTCGTGGTCGATAATAGGGGTGCCGCTGGCCGTGTGCGGGGACGAGAGCCCGAGGGCGGGCAGCCCCGCGCGCGAGGCGGCGGCCGCCGGGTACGTGGCGCAGGCGGCCTGCCTCGCCGCCGCGCTGCTCAACCAGCCGCTGCGGTACAAGATCACCCTGCTCGGCTCGGCCACCAAGATACTGGACGTCACGCCGGACCTACCTGACCCTAAGTTAGTAACCAAAATTAAAAAAAAAACAAAATGCTCTCTTACTTTTTTTAGTTGTTGTAATGCATAGCTACTATTATATTATTTTTGACGCTAACAAATCACATACCTAAAAATAGGTGCGGCGACCCAGAGTCCGTAGATTGAGTATACCTCTACACTAATATTATAATGAGGAATGATTTGTACTTTTGTATTTTTGTTTGACACGAATTGACTCAAAAACTACTGTCCCGTTTTCAAAAATTCTTTCACCATTACATGCTACATTGAGGCTGAGTAATACTAACTGTGCCAGCAAATCTGTTGCGTGTAATTGAAATTTTATTAATTCATTTTTATTAAAATAATATGTTATATATTACTCAGGGCTGATGTAGCATTCTAATGGTGAAAGAATTTGTGAAATCGGTTCAGTAGTACTAGTGTTTATTCGTTACAAACAAAAATACAAATCTTTCCTTTTTATAATATTAGTATATATAGTATAGATATACATATATTGGATATTATTGATTTCGATGAAATTTTGTATTTTGATAGATTTTTGCTTCTTGAATACACATATATAATTGTATTTTTCGTAAAAACACATTTTCTTTTTAAATTTTTTTTTTCGAAATTATTAATTACATTTAACTATTATTTTATTTCCATAATCAGCCTTTACATATTGTCACCCAAAAGTAACGGTTGGACTCAAACGAAGCGATACTTGAAGATGGTAGTATGTACGGACTCCTGGTAGAGCTATTGGTGAAGAAAAATGTCGTGATGAAGCCACAGCATGGTGGTAGGGGTTTTTCTAATGTCTACCTGGCCAGCTACTGCCCTTAAATTATAAATCTGCCGCCAAATATCTATAATTGTGTTTTGGCAGTTGCACTTGAGATTCAGTCCCTCAATGAGGCTTATCGTGTCCACCATCTTGGCCTACATCGTTATTTAACATCAGATGAGGTTGTAGCTTATATACCTATCTTTAAAAAAGTGTTTGATAGTTTTTAAAACAAGGTACATTTTACTTTTTGTAATTGTTTTAACAGCATACCGTTGTTCGCTCGCGGTGGAGACATGACTTTGTTTCGCTACGCTCTGTTCCTGTTAAACAAATGTATAGCTCAGTTGTTATGGGGTCGAGGACTGCACGTTACTGACATAAGACCTACCCTGGCCAATCTGCAGAGGCTTCTGACCACACCCAGTAACTTGTAAGTACGCTTCGTGTACAAATAGTAGCCATTTTCAAATAACCTCAATATCACGTCGTTATTTCACAGGTTATATCACCGCTGATATATCACGACCTATTGTATTATAATGTGCTATATAAATGATAACATTGAACCATGTTTATAGTGCGGTAGCTGTATAAGTAGTGGCAATTTTAAAATAACTACAATATCACGATATTATTTCACATGTGATATCCCTTAGCAATAAATTTCCTGACATTTCGGCAGCAAAAGTATCCCATTTTTAAACACTCGCGGATATGCGTGTAAGAATCCGTGGTACGAGGTTCAGATGAATAATTAATAAATAATCAATTAGTTGATTGCTAATTATTAGGTTTTATTCTTTAATTATAATTTTATTTCTTGTTTTCTCTTTTTGTTTATATTCCTGACAATTTCTAATTTTCTCCGTTTCCCTGATAAACAGCTGAAATTCCGGACATGTCAGGAAAATTCCTGTCATCTAGTAACCTTTTTTTATAAGTAAAATTTTGTGTTATGGCTGTAATCACAACTGATCTTAAGTGACGATACGGCTAAGTTGGTAGATACGCTAAACCTGTGGCGGCATTGGCTCTCAAGTGCAACTGCCGGAATACACCTATATAGGTATTTGGCGGCAGATATTCAACTTGACCATATACCACAATACCATACCAGACCATGCCACCATGCTATGATTTCGTCACGGTGTTTTGCTTCACCGAAAACTCAAGCTCATTATAGGTGGATACGAACTCAAGTCCGTTGACGCGGAGTCCGTACACACTACCACTGAGCTATGATCGCTATATATATATAGATTTAGGTATTGTTTCTATACCAGATCAGAAACATCGAAGCTATTCGGTACATACCGTTGGGTGATGGACAACCAGTGTCCCCGGACCCAGTCGCTCAGGAGTCTCGTCGCTTCCGACAGAGGAAAGTACAGGCCGTTCAACAGGTTCAAGGTATTTGTCCACTCATTTGTACCGTCCGTGTTTGTTTTTTTTTTCCATCTAGATGAGAAAATTTGAGAATCAAGGTATTTTCAAAGGTAAATCTCCATCTATCGTGACATGTCTTCAGATCGCTTTTAAATTGTTCGTTCTAAAATGTGATGTACTTGTTTGAAAAATCATTTGTTTGTTTTGCACTGGTGACGGTATTCAACATGATTACGTATAGGGAAATTTAATAGATCTTTGCATAAATGTGACCGACGGTTTTAATATAGATAATAAAATATAGAAGTATGACCTTAAACGGTCAAGTCATTTAGAAGTTAAGCCTTGATCTTTCGTACCTTTTGTGATAAGCAAATCCTTTAAACCTTGTTAGTTGATTACTGAGTAATTTAGCAGCTAAACGTGTCTCAAAAACAAAAATTTAGTCGAGTAAATTAGCAAATCTTTTAACTCTTGTTAGTCGAGTGTCGAGTAATTTAGTTGATTAAACACTCGCCACCGCCCAAAAATCGTTTTCACTATGGTCGACTACAGTACACAAGGGAGTGGTGTTTTTCAAGATTGAGGTACAAGGCAGTAAAGTAAATAAGCTACCTAAGCTACTGGTAATCCCTATTTTAGATGAGGCGGATGAAGAAATTACTAGGTACTCGACTAAATGACTAGCCTAGTGTGTACAATGATTAGACATACACAGGATGGCGTATGACCCCAAGAATCGTTTATTTGAGGAAAGATAACCACCTACTTGCAATTTATTGATAGGGGAATGTGCGGTGTTGATTGGTGTCTATCGGTGGGCTGGATTGTTGTTGTATTGTTAGCTTAAATTCTTATGATCCCAGAAACACAGCACACACAATATTACAGTTTATTGTATTTTAATAAACACACTTACAATTTTACACGTTGTACACGTCATCTGTCAACTCCAGATTATGATATTAATATTTTCGCCTGTTTACGTGTAGTTAGACGTCAGCGTCTAAAAGCAAAACTTGTAAGGGTACAATGTATCTATATCGAGTTACAGAAGACGATATATGTATTTTTTCTTCTTTTTTATTTTTGGCAACTCAGTCTGACTATTTATTATTGCCATTATCAAGTGATAAGATCTAGGCATTTCGGACAGACGATAATATCCAACATGATCACTCTCTTGTTGAAGTCCTCTTGCGAGTTTTTCTGGCAACTAATAGATAATGTTCCGGATGATTATTCATAATTCACTTCACTTATACTCTTCAGCTACACTATATTACGTGAAATGTCACTTTAATAATTTACACAACATTGAGCTAAATAATTAAGTATAAAAATTGAAATAAAAATCACAACATGGCAGATCACGAACACACCAAAAACCCCCGATATATGTATTTCGATTTAGTAAATAATAGAGTATTTCTTTTTTAAATTTTACATACAATACATCTTATAAATACTTACAGGCGTTTTATTTTTAATTTACCTATCACAGGATTCAGTGGACGGTCAACCGCCTCAGTCGGCGATGAATCTGAGAAAACATCGACATTCTAGAAGCGTCGGTAGCTACAATGACGATCAGGTGATTTATTTCTATTCTACAAAGTTATTCAATTCATGAGCCTGTTTTAACATATATAAAACTTGTTGAATGTGTGATAAGTATACAGGATTATAGAAAATAAACCTTATAATTATATTACCCAAGTGAGAAGTTATATTTCTTTGGATCACAAAAAAAATATTCGTTTTTATAACTACTTAATTATATATTTAAAATAATGGCCTAAATGTTATTTATTTTATATTTAATTATATCGACATGTTCCTCCATCTATAAGTGTAAACACTAATTAATCTCCTTAAAAATAATTATGTTTTAATAAATAACTGACTCTATTGATTGCTCTTGTAAATTTTCTGTTATGGTTAACTTCATGGCATTATATTTTCTTCACCTTCATATTGTTTTCGGGGCAAAATTTATAATGAAGTATCTTAACGTCGCATCAGACTTTAGTAATCTACATTATAATGTTAAATTTTTTTGTTCAACTATATATTGTTAGAAATTTGCGGTTAATTTGCTATCGTCCAATATCTAAACAATTTTAGTGGTTTTTGATATACTTACGTAAAGCATGTCCAACCTGATCTCCCGAATTACCTCGTCAAAAGAAATATAACATCAACAATATGGTTAATTAATTCAATGGTTAATTAAACCGATTAACGTGTTAGATATTGTGTAAACTCTATTTTACGTTAATCTATTTAACTGGAAACTTCTTAATACGCTAGAATTTATTAATTTTGGTTGGTTCACTTTTTTGCCACGAACTTATTACTTTTTTTGTAACGAAAGTTCTTAATAGCACTATAAAACCAGCTGTCCCTTAAGTGCCAATATCTAAGAATTTAAACAACATTTACAGTTTACACAATATTTACAGTTTACATAATATTCAGAGTTTACGCAATATTTACAGTTTACACAATATTTGCAGTTTTGAAACGATGATAGCTCAGTGGTAGTTCCTAGGAATGCCGCGTCATGGGACGTGAGTTCGAATTCAACCACTTACAATGACCCGGAACTTTCGGTGAAGGAAAACAACGCGAGGAAATTATAGCATTAGTGTTTTTTCTGATGCCCGCCTACCACCTACCAATCTCAAGTTGAAAAATCTGCTGCCAAATATCAATAGGTGTGTTCCGCCAGTGGCACTTGAGAGCCAGTTCCTCCAAAATAAAGGCCGGGAACGCACCTACGATTCCTTTTGTGTTGTCGCGGTCCACGGGCTGTGGCGAGCATCAGGAAACACGCTTGCTTGTTTGCCCGCTATAAAATTTAAAAAAAAGTTTGCATAATATTTAGACTACACGATATTTAAAGCTTACACAATATTTATAATTTACACAAAATACGATGAAGTATCACTTTTTCATTCTATCGTTATCACAGGAAATACCAACACTGGACACGTCGACGACATCGATAATGGGTAGCGAATCCAACATCTATAACATAAAACTTGCGCACGACATTACATTGAAATCGCATAACTCCGACTCCGCGATACTGACACTCGCTGACGATAATGACGTCAGCGGTGTCAGTGACGTCATCGCCGCCGATAACGTCAGCTACGCGAACGACGTCAGCTACATTATCGGCGGTAACGAGCAGCTCGTTCGCATATCGACGAACAACGACGACGAGATCACCCACATGACACGTTTAGACGAGAACGTGAAGCGGATCTGTTCGGAGATCTCGACGTTCTGTTCGGCGGCGAACGTCGACGTACACAGGGGGTTCGATATCGCGAAACACATGGACGCGAACATCGATATAGCTAGGTATATGGGGGGCGCGAGTACTGATATGGAGGGTGTCGATTTGTGTGCGACCTGTGAGATGAATGTCGACGGGCTGTGCGATATGGCCTGTGCCAAGAATGTGGTCACCGATGTGATTGTTATACCGAGCGCTGAAGCGATCTTGGATACTGGTCACGGTAGTCGGAATGATGGGGGTAATAAAGATACATAGTGATTGTAGAGGTTTAGGAATATAGGACGTGCGTGAGTGTATTTTATCTGATAGTATGTACGATAAAGAGAGATTAGAATCTACATGAATGATCGCCAAGTTTGGTGGAGGCAAATGTTCAAACGAGTATGAAGTGAGATTGGAGACAGTAACTAAATCGACGACTCTTTCAGGCTCATCTCGACCCAATTAATCTTTTTTAATAGGGTTCAAAAATACAATATTAAATTGTTTTTTTAAATATATCGATTAGTTGCGTCTTTCGTAGAAAAATTATGAATTTGGTATGGACCAATAGACACAAAGGTAACAAACATGTAGGTATAAAAAAGGGGATTATTATACTTAGTACTTTGAATTATACAATATCCACACCAGGCTGAAGTAAAAGTAACTTAAAATTTAGACCTATTATCGTTGTCAAATCAATATCTATTATCGATCGTATTTATAGTACACATTAAACGCATTTGAGAATTTAACCTATTGTCATATGAATATTTGACGTAAATTCCAAGGGTAAAATTAAATAAACAGTAAAGCGACTTGAGAGTTAATAGATATATATTTATGGATGTTTCAATATAAAGCCAGGAGTTTACATCAAACAGTAACACACCAATGAGCATACATATATGTATATCGAACCTTTTCAGGAAAAACATCGTAAACGCCAAAATTCTTCAAAATGGTTTTTTTATTGTAACCTACTAAAAATATCATAGTAAATAAAAATAAAAATGTTCATATCTACTATTTGTATAGATCAATGGTTAATTATGAACAACGATTCATAATGTTTATCATCAATACTTTATAATTTAAATTGAAAAAAACTATAATTTGAAAATATGCAATTGTCGCTTATGATATTTTATTCCAGGTGTAATATTAAAGGAAACTTGAAAATTAGAAATATATTTAATGCATGTTTGAAAAATATGCCAGGCGTTTCTATAGTAATTAAAAAAAACGAGTGGTGTCGTAGGACACCAGATAGGAACGAAGTTCCTTATTATATTAATTTCAAGATCTATTCGAAGTATAACGAATATGACCGATTATACATTTTTGAATATGATTTCTTATCGTTAAAATAAAAAAATCTACTTTACAAAATTATCTTGTAACACCTTTATTGTGTTTACGTTTATTTATAAAAATATATAATAATAACAGTCATCACGAAGACTACACATTAAACAGTGTGTAGCCATCAGACATAGACTATACATAAAAATCTTACGCTAAAGTTAGGGACGTTTTTTGCTAGCTACGGTACCCCTCCGCGACGTCACATAAGGATGGAACTTTGTTTCAATAAAACTAGTCGAGGGTTAAATGCTTAAATATATGCAACAAAGTGTCACGTGTATATATATATATACGCCAGGATTGTCTACGATAATCATTCATACCATTGCAAAAGTAAATTTACTAATTTTCTTTAAATAAATATCAAGTGATTATTAAATAAAAGTACAGCAACTTGAAAACTCGAAGTCTATTTATTAGCATGTTTTAAAAATACACTTGGCGTATCTATAATAATTAATAAACCCAGATCAGAATTAAATGTATTCGCAGACATATTTGAAATAAATAACCAAGTTTATATAAAATGCACTGTAAAGCGATTTGAGAATCGAGCTATGTATATTTGAAATACCAAGTGTATGTATCGATAGTTAATCTACTTGAGAATTAAACATATACTTAAGAATGTATACAACAGAGAAAGCGATTTGGGATTTAAACGTTCGCTAATTGATTATTTATATATATATATATATATATATATATATATATATATATATATATATATATATATATATATATATATATTTATATATACTTGTATATTATTACCGTTTGAGAATTCAATATATTCACATAAATATATGAAATAAACGCCAGATATTGTATAAAATGCGACTTGAGAATTAGACACGTTAAATTATAAAGCGGAAAAAATGTTTGTTTGTTTGAACGCACTAATCTTAGGAACTACTAATCAGATTTCATAATTTATATTTGTATATGATTTTGTTAGGGAAGGTTTTAAGGCTTATATTTAACATCACGCTACCCCAATTAAGAGCAAAGCCGTACCAAAGAAAGTTACAAAAACGGCTAAAAAATGTTTCAAATAACTTTTAGTTTCACGCGAACATAGTCATAGGCACAGCCGGTATAATATAATAAATATATAGGTCACTATAATACACATGTCTTCATTCATATGTATCTATTAATACTGGGCCTATTAAATAAATGAGTTGTAACTGCGAGTTCGGTCGCTTGGAATTAAAAATTATTTTATCGATTTGGCCCGTTTTTGCAAGTTTAAACAATACAGTTTTGCTCCTTTCTTATTGGTGGTAGCGTGATGTTTTATAGCGTAAGGTCTTCCACAATGATTGTTCTATAAAGAAATTTTAAAATCTTATTGGTAGTTCCTAAGATTAGCGCGTTTAAACAAACTTGTTCACTTTTATAATAATAAATACAGTCGCGAGTTGAGGAATTAAAGGTTGCCAATGCATGTTTGAATATATACGCCAATTGTAAATTACCTTATAGCGCCTAAATCCGTAATGACTGTATAACATATTCTGTTAGAGAATATTATTAATAATTTATCGATGAAAATAAATGGTGTGTAAATTGTAAATATTTAACAGACTTATCTACTTTGTACTGCGTACGGTGTCGTCGGCTCTTGTGATAAAAATAATTATTTATTTCGTTAATTGATATATTGTTTTATTTCATTACACCCTGTTACCTTACAATTACAGATATTTCAAAGCGATATAGGTCTGTGGTAGTGTGTACGGATGTCGCATCAGGGGATGTCAGTTCGAATCCACCTACAACAGAGTGAAGGAAAACATCGTGATGAAATCATAATACCGTGGTGGTAGCGCTTTTTCCCATATCCGCCTGGCTAGCTAACCATCCTCTAGTTGAAAACCCGCACCATATATATACCTATAGGTGTGTTCCGGCAGTTATACACACTTGAGAGCCAGTCCCTCCACAGGTTTAGCGTGTCATCTTGGGCCATATCTTCACTTAACATCAGGTGACATTGTGGCCATAACGTTAAACCTTAATTATAAAAAAATAACTAGGGTTTCAACCTACTATGCCGAAAGTAAGAAGAGATACTACGCATATGAAATGTATTGGTTAAAATCAATACAAGAAGGCGATTTGAAAAGCTATAGTTATACCATCTATAATTATTACACTATTCGATTTTAAGACTTACTTTAATAATTAAGAAACAATAAACACTTTTGAATTGGGCTTTGGCGGCCAGTACTAGGTGTTGTAAGAAGTACGCTCAAAGTGACATACAGATTTGTTTTTGGGTAAAAACTTATTTATAAATTCCAGATCCAGATTCGTATTCTAGTAATCAAGTGTTTATTGCGACGAAAAGAAAATCTTAGCGCGTCAGTTTTTGTTTTCGAGTATGCACACGCGAAATGTATATTTATTATTTGATTGATTTCTTTAATAGCTTATAGAATATGTTTAATTCTTCAGACAATTTCATTTTACACAAAGTATTGGTACAAATACTGTTGATCGCCCAATAACAAATCCATGTTCTTTATCACTAAGTACATGTTTTAAGTGTTAATATTATATATTTATAAATTATACTTTTGAAGATTTTAGCGCTTAACAAACTAACAGTACTTAACTAAGAATACTGATAGGCCTGTAGTTAGTCACATCATCTTGTTTCCCGATTTGTAAACTGATACCACTTTTGTTATTTTCCATAGTTCTTGAAATAAGCCATTTGTAATACTTTTTCTGAAGACATATACCAGGGGTTTGCACTAATAATGAATTTGCACAATTTCGAACAACTTATAGACGGCACACCATCAGGGCCTACACTTTTATCACTTTTATTAATGTCAATTAACATGTTAAACATCTTTTTCCAATATATTAATTGAAGAAATACTGTCATTGAATACGGTTCAGTCGAACTGTATGTATCGTAGGAGTTTGTATAATAATTATTGTTTGCATATGCAAAGTATTTAGCGAACAAGTCTGCTATGCTCTTTCCATCTGCAGTCCATCTTCGACTATAAGTGAATTATAGAAGAATAAAAAATCGGTAAATCATATGGAGTAAGAAACATATCTATAATAATTTTATAATAACATATCTATATTCATTTTATAAAACGGGTGAGTTTGTCTGTTTATTATATCGCGCCTAGTCAATGGAACTATTACAAAGACGGGCAAAACTGAGTAAATATTTTTTGGTCCAACGCGCAAGAAGTTGCGTTGTAATTGCAATACTATGAGCTTTGAGCTTTTGTATGTAAGTAAATGTAGGTAATATAGGTACTAATATAGTGTCGCATACTGATAGTTTTTTCATATGGGTTCTTGGGTATGTAAGTAGAATTCTATACTAAGAAGAGATGAAGAGTGAAAATAAAAGAATATATTAACAAATGAAATAAATGTATTCAGGTAAGTCAAATTGCTTTATTCAGTTATACCTTGAGGAAGTGCTTATGAATTTCAAAACTACCACCGGTTCGGAAAACCAGTCATCGAGAAAAACGGGCAAGAAACTCGATCTGGTTAGGTTGTCTATTTTGCAATTATTTTTTTTGGTAATATTTGGTTTATAGAAAGACATTTCGACCGAACTGAAAAACTAGAACGTTTCCAATTCTAATTAAAGATAGAGTGCTGAAGTGTCATCGTGCTCAATGAGACAAGCCCTACCTAGGAGAGCCCTACCTACGAGAGCCCTACCTAGGAGAGCCCTACCTAGGAGAGCCCTACCTAGGAGAGCCTTACCTAGGAGATCCCTACCTAGCAGAGCCCTACCTAGGAGAGCCTTACCTATGAGAGCCCTACCTACGAGAGCCCTACCTACGAGAGCCCTACCTAGGAGAGCCCTACCTAGCAGAGCCCTATCTAGCAGATCCCTACCTAGCAGAGCCCTATCTAGCAGAGCCCTACCTAGGAGCGAGAGAGTAGCTCTACCTAGACCTAATCAAAAAGAGAGGTGCCCGCCCTACCTAACAGTGAAAGCGAAACCCCACGTAACAAAGCAAGCGAAATCCTACCTAATCAACGAGAGAAGAGCCCTACCAAACTTTAGATAAAAATAATTAGTTATCTAATTCTATTTATTCAATTTTTACTTTTAAATAAATAATTACACAAATCAATTGATTAGGAGTAAAACACTATCATCTGAAAGTTTTTAATTATTAACCTTCATTTTTACTTACAATATTAACTATTTTTACTATTGTTATTTGAATTTAATACGGTAACACTATTTTAACTGACAACAAAAAAAAAGTAGGCTTGACAGAGCGAGGGCGATGTCAGCATTCTTTGCTGGTCGTCCGACGTGTACGGACGTATTTGTAACATGGCCGTCAGTGTCTATTTGGAATAAATATATTATTACAAGAGAGAGTTCATTGTATTTGAATCGTTACGACTATTAGTGCGTACAGCTATACGTAGATCGTTTACACATCTGTCTCCTACGATGAATATAAATTAACATTAACAGGTCACACGCGCTCGGGTTCGTTACAGAACAGCTGCCATATTTTCGGTACTGGGTTCAAAAATTGATTTGTAATTTAAGCTTTTACTAAAAATAGTTTTGTTAGAAACCACTTATTTGATTTTTCCATTTATTAATTTTTGTTTTTAAAATCATAATTTAATACCACGTTAGCTCTCGACAGTGGACAATATCTTTTTGTATTATTTGTATTACTAATTTCATCTACTGTATATTGAAATAACTACTCAAGCGACTATCATAAAGTTTTACACACACACACACACGTTATCTATAAATATACTAATATTACAAAGAGGAAAGATTTGTATTTTTGTTTGTTATGAATAAACTCGAAAACTACTGGACCGATTTCAAAAATCCTTCACCATTAGACTGCTTAGCGTCTGTGAGGGTGCGTTGTATGATTCTTCCCTTTGTATTTCCACCAATCGCGACCACTTCCGGTGCAGACAGCACCAACAATGTTAAACATTAAGCGCCATCTATAGCAAGTTGTCGTCGACGTCGATCTCTTCGGTCAAAAATGAAAAAACGCGGTGAATCTGATTTTTATTATCGTGACCTGGTTAACAAATTGCAAGTAGCTGAAATTTTATCGTATAACACGATACATTCTGTAACATTCATGGCCCCCGGGCAGGCACCCGAACCAACGCCGGTGCCAATCAGCCGCGTATCTGCAACTACCGACTTTTGCTTACAACGCCCCGCGGCCCCCGTCGCTCCATACACGGTCGAGTTGTGACTTTGGCTTTTTTTTTGTTTTGGGCACCGCAGGAGTACTTACCAGTGTCCATGTTTTCCAATTATATATTTCATTTATATTATCGGAAATTTAAATTTCTTCTTCGTTTTTGTTCTTGACAACTCGGTCCTGTTTATTTTATGCTATTATGCGTTTATGCGCTATTACTGCCATTTTCAAGTGATAAGATTTAGACATTTTGGGCAGATGAAATATTTGCACCACTCAGGGCTAGATGAATAAATAATGAATTCAAAAAAGTTTGGCGAACCCACCATGGAAACACGTTCGATATACAAAAAAAATATATAATTATACATTCAAAATCCATAAGTCCTTCCCAGGTTCTTTGACCTGGAGGTTACCGATAAATTTATACAATTTCTAAAAGGTAAGCAATACCTCGACAAAATTGTTGCAGCAAAATGTAGAATTTTTTGAGCGCAGCGCGAGCTTTAAATTAAATCTTACCGTTCGTGAACTGGACAGCGTTTGCCGACACGGCTTCGGCGGCAGATAACAACATATTTGACAAAACAAATTGTTCCAAGTTGCCTCCAAGTTTTACAAAACCGAGACGAAATTTCGGTAATGGTGTACCATAAATGGCAAAGTACATAAAGAGTCGCAAGTAGCGGATCCTTAGCGAGCTGCCCAATAAGAATCTACGCGAGTTTGCGCAATGTGCTAGGACGACAAGACCGGGTAAAGCAGGACCCTCGCGTGATAGCGTGGCCTAGTCTTTTCAGCCGCAAGATCATGATACCAAGCGAAATATACCATTGCAAGCATCCTTGGAACTCTTACACCAAAAGCGACGTAAGAAAGGTTTCTGAATGCGCTTGTGAACGTCAAAACTATCACCTGTGCTGGAAATTACCCAGCTATCGAGAAGCAGCAAGACAATCGATCGGTTTTTTTATAGGTATGATTACATACTTAAAATTTTACAATAAGTTTTAGCGAATGCACAGAAAGGGATGTCAATGCCAGATAACGCCATCCTTGATCCAATCTGTAATAGCCTTTTGACATTAAAACTCGCTCGACATTGTACGTGAACTTACTATCCGGCAATTGAGTAATATGTGTTTAAAATCGAAGTGATTACCGAACGCTCCAACCGAAGTTTTACTGTCTCTGAGCGTATCGGAAGCAATGGCAGCTGCTGCGGACTCGACGGACAGCTGCTCGTTCATCCGCCGACACAGGTACTACCGTTCCACGTCGCTTCGAGAATCCCTAACCCTAAAGTATGACTCAACAGATCGACATGCTGTTGGAAAAGGTGTGCTGCATATACCGGTCTACCGGATCAACGGCTGCTCGGAGAAAAAGACAAAGGTACAATTTTATTTTCGTTTTAATGTGTAGCAATCAGGCAGTCTGCTCATCTGGTGAATAACGGTACAGCTGTATTGCTAATCTTGCCGAAAAGGGCTGGCTCTCGTGCTCTATGCCGAAACACAAAGGCTCATAATGAATCATTTTGCGGCATTAGAAACCAGAGGATAGTCGCCAACCCTAAGATCAAGCTGTGACTGATCAAGCATTACATGGTTAACCGTCAAGCAAAACGAATTTATTAATCGTCTTAAGTAAGGTTTAGGTATAAATTTATCTTGATACTATTCAATTTAAGAGTAATTATGTATTACAGATTAAAAAAGAACACACGTTAACACTGTTCTATACAGTTTTGTTTGTAGTACTATATTATTATACACAATACATGTTTGAAGTGACGATAGCTCAGTGGTAGTGTTAAGGAACGCCGCGTCATGCAGTTCGAATCCAATCACCTTCAATATGCTTAAACTTTCGTTTAAAGAACACATCGTGACAAAACCATTACATGATCGTAGAACTTTTTCTGATGCCAGCCTATCTAGCTACCACCCGAAAGTTGAAAATCTTCCGCCAAATACCATTAGGTGTGTTCCTCGCAGCTGTACTTGAGAGAGCCAGTCCCTCCTGCAAATACCAGTAACGCCACATGCAATTCTATAGTGTTGTGTGTCCATAGGTGGCGGTGATCACTTGGCATCAGGTGAAACGCTTGCTCGTTTGCCTAAAAACGTGTGAAAAAATGCCAGTCTTACAATAGAATGCGAAACCGCAATTATATTACATTACATTACTTAGTACATTATATCGAAGGTGTCGAGGGCACTGCTGTACACCATGGTGGTGAAGTGTTGGATTTAATCAACGATGGCTCCTCTGGGTGGTGATCACGAGCGCCTTGCGGGGCAGGACCTAAAACCAACTTGACAGGTTTATTTATACACCATGTAATTTTGTAAAGAATCCTTCGGAAATAAATGTATTTATTCTATTTTATATTTTTATTTCATAACCTTCTAGTAGAATATCGATAAAAAGCGATATCTGGGTATTACTTTGAAGTAAGTAATATCATATTGTACCTTTCGACTGAAAGTCGCTTTATCATCAATAGTACCTTTAAGAAGATAATCATTGCCTGTTATAGCATGCTATATGAATGTATAGGTTGGGAACTAACGGTAAAAAAACACTCTACTAGGTTTATTATTTAGGGTAGGTTGTCAAGTAAATTTAAGTAAGATCTGTTGATTTTAAACAGAGAAAGTAGTAAATCAATGCAAATTAAGTCGTCTGCACCGGATAGTACCTGTGTTAACTGCTCAATTAATCATTATTAAATTTTTCATTCATCTTGCCAGTGATACAAAAAAGAACACTTAATTTTTTATTAAAAAATATGACTTAAATAGTTTTAGTTCCATACGAACGAAGTCGCGGGCCGAACTATTTATAAAATTGTGTACATATTTCAATTAAAAAGTAAACAATTTATAATAATTAAAATACAATTTAATCTATTAGTAACACGTGAATGGCAAGATTTTTTTATAGAATACGGGACAAAGGAACTAGCGCGGGTCACCTGAGGGTAAGTGACCACCGCCACCCATAAACACCCACAACACCAGAGGAATCGCAGGTGCGTTGCCGGCCTTAAAGAATAGAAAAATAGGATATTGAAATTCCTTCATGTAATTAGATGCAATAAACCAGTTTAAAACATGTTATTTACGTACAACATTAAGAAGCCTTCTTTTCGCATGCTTATGCATGCACAGGGGAAGAACATATACATGTTCAAAAAGAATTTGTAGAAGTGATCTACTTATATACTAATGCTATTTTATTATGTCCAGTGATCAGAGAATTACCATATATCAATAATACCGAATATTCAAGTAGCGGTCTTTAGACATTTTTAACATAATGTAATAATATTAATAATACAAATAAGTATATTGCATAAATATTTTTATTTTTTAACTTTATATTAGTGCTGGTGGCTATTACTATCAATTTCCCTGATACTTTTACTCTCAATAAGCTAAATTTCTATTTGAGATCTGGATAACTTTACTTATTTCTTGAATAATTTAACGCTATGTAACAATTTAAAAATGAACTCTGCCGGCGTAAGATTTGATGTTAATTGACTAGAGCGAATTCGAGACGCACAGCTCAATCTAAAATAGACGTTTTGTTCTCCCAGCGAAAATATAAATAGCATACGGACTTTACGCATGCGTCGCGTCGTGTCGCTCTGTTCTAAATTCAAATAGTCCGGCGTCTGAGCAGCCCGGACGGATTTCGAATTAAATATCGAATTTGTTCGAAATCCGAATTTCGAATCGACGGAAGGGCCACCGCTACAGAAAAATAACCAACCAGTGTTTTTAATTTTTTGTTGAACAACCTCTTTTGTGTTTCGTAAGTGTTAAGTGAAATGAAAAATGTGTGAGCAGTGCATTCAACGCTAATTCCTGAATTTTGGATTTCTCCGCCAATAATTTAACCTGGTAAGAATTTAAAACTCTTATATGAAGAATTACTAACCTAAATTTATACTCCCAGAATTGTTTGGTTACTAACTCATTTATACGAAAGGTCGTATAAGAAGCATACCTAAATCAAGTAAATTATTGTTACATAAGAATTGGCAGTCGATGTGAGCCAGTTTGTTCCACCTTCTATTAGTTTTTTGTTCCTTAGATGTAGCATTCAGTTTTTAATAATTAAATATATTTAGTAAACTTCAGAATCTACATACATATATACCTAATACAACGTTTTAGTTATGAGTAAGTGTAACTGTCTAACAAAACGTGTACAATGTCAATCCTTCGAATACCTTATAGTTGAAGGTATTGTTATGCGGCAATCAATCTTACATTTTTAATATAAACTGTTCCAGCGACTTTGTTCACGTGAATTTGAATTATCCTTCGTAATATTTATGGCCAATTTATCAACCATGCTATTGTTACAAGTATAACAGATATTAACACAAACTCTTGTACCTGTTGAAAATCAATAAATCTTTTCGCTGTAAATAAGTTTAAAAAAATAACCCCCATGTCAATTTATAAGTTAACACCATGTCAAATGTCATCAAAATCCATGGAATAGTTTCATAATGATGCGAAAGCAAGGCATATCATATCATATATCATATATATATATTGATAAGATGGACATTCCTGTTACATTTTTTATTTAATTATACTGTTACATTATATTTAATCTTCACGCTTGGTTTTGTTACGCGTGTATGTTTTTTCTTTCTACACCGCAGACTCTTGGTGTGCATCTTTGTAATGTATTTTGTATTGCTATGCCTATTGTACTCTTAATACAAATAATTTACATTCTAGTTGACGGCTCACCCTTACTAATATTATAGATGCGAAAGTGAGTTTGTTTGTTACGCTTTCATGCCTTTCATTGCATTTCATGCATTTTGATATAGAGATAGTTGGAATCCTGAAGACGGTGATAGGCTACTTCTTTTCTCAAAAACCTTATTGGAATTAGAATAATTTCGAAGCGATGATAGCTCAGTGGTAGTATGTACGATTTTGCGTCAAGGGACGTGAGTTCGAATCCAACCACCTACAATGAGCTTGAGCTTTCGATGAAGGAAAACATCGTGAGGAATCCATAGTATGGTGGTAGGGCTTTTTCTGATGCCCGACTGGCTAGCTACCACCCTCAAGTTGTAAATCTGCCGCCAAATACCAGTAGGTGTGTTCCGGCAGTCGCCCTTGTGAGCCAGTTCCTTCACAGGTTTAGCGTGTCTACCATATTGGGCCGTATCGTCACTTAAGAACAGGTGAGATTATAGGCATAACGCTAAACCTTAATTATAAAAAAAAAAATAGAGAGGGAAAAACTCTGTATGACATTTTATAGTGCGTCATCCGATTTCTAGCGAAGCCGCACATAAAATCTAGTATACTATATATATATTATTATAATTATTATTATACTCTTTATACTATCTATATATACTATTATAGTCCGAGTCGCTTGAATAGCCTCACCCCTATATTTTGTAATATTTATATTAATATGCATAAATATTATATTATACTTTGTCTTACTTACTCCTCACGTGCAGTGCCTTACGATAAAAGACACAAGTTGCACGAAGCTGTACAGAAACACCGCGCGCACTGTTGATGCCTCAGTTTGTCCGCTCCACATGATTTAGCCTCAGTGTCATTTGAACATTATTCTCTCTATGACCCTTCTTATGAGCATCGCCAATTTGCGATAATTACATTTACACCATTTCTGAAGTTATATTTTATTCATATCCTATCATCGGTAATGATCGAATATTTTATTTGGATAAAAATTATTTGACCCACAAATACCAAAAATAATCCCTGGCCGAAGTAATCAATAACTATATGAAAAATATAGAAAACACTATAAAGGCCGATTCAATCTAGCTACTTCGTTACGTGGTCGTTGACTTATTTTACGTGCAGCATCAAATTCTTCCAAGACAGCGACAAATAGCAAATGAAGTATACACGCGCCCATCATTGTCTATGTTACGACTTATTAGAAAGTCATCATCATACATTAAAAGGAAATGAATCAAGAAGAAACTTCTACCACGTGATCAGTATCAAAAAGCCAGAATATCATTTCTTTTTATGGAAAATAGGTGGCAAACGAGCATGCGTGGCACCGGATGGTAAGTGATCACCGCCGCCAATGGGCACTCACAACACTAGGAATCGCGGGATCGTTGCCGGCTGTTATATTAAAGACTGGATCTCAAGTGCCACTGCCGGAATACACCTATTAGTGTTTGGCGGCAAATTGTCAACTTGAGGGTGGTAGCTACCCAGGCGGGCATTAGAAAAAGCCCTACCACCATGCTAAGGTTTCTTCACGATGTTTTCTTTCATCGAAAGTTCAAGCTCATTGTAGGTGATTGAATTCGAATTCGCATCCCATGACGCGGCGCTCCTACACGCTACCACTGAACTATCATCGCTTCTTATTTTGCTAATACGCATATGCCCTAGACAAATCACAAGCAGTCACAATCAATCACAAGTCAGTGATGATTATTTCAGTGACGAAAACTAATTCAATTTAGATGGTCCAAATGTATTTTTATATTATTTTCACAGTTTAAGAAAATACGAGCAAGTGTTGTCACGTGGTCATTAAGGGGATTGGCTACTTAATGGTTTGGGGTGCGGTTTCTTATCATGGCCCTCTTAAAAAATCTATTTTTAAAGAAAAACAAACTTCTAAATTGTTTATAAATTTATATCTATTAGATTATAAAAGAGATTCGTAAATTTTTAAATACCGAAATTATATTTTTCAACAAGACAATGACCCTATGCATACGTCTCATGTAACAAAGGCTGGGTTACAAAAATAAACTGAAGATTTAGATTGACCATTTAATTGGACTTGAATATAATGGAGAATATTTGGGATAGAGAATATCTATTTATTTCGCCAGATATCTGCCGATGGACGCCAGTTCAATAGTACCACAGATGTAATACAAGAAACTAATAAATCGGGCTTTAAATAACATCCACTCATTACATGATTCAATTCCTGAACGTATATTTAAAGTAATTAAGAATAATACAAAATATTACAAATTAATTATAATCATATTTATCTGTTTTTTATTTCTTGAGGCTATTCAAGTGATTAACAAATTTGTTCACTAAGTGTATAATTATTATTATTTTTATTATTATTTTAATCCTTTAAATTATATTGTAGTATTGAGCTAATAAAGTTTATTGATACAATCTTACAGGCGGTAATAAATAAAAATCATGGTTTATATTTAATTTAAGGATGAGGCTATTTATTATTTAGAAGTCAGATGCAGCAAACTTCTCTTCTATTGTGTTAGAAATGTTTTACATTATATTGTGTATATTACTTGATGTCCTTTAATCACATAGATAGACAGCTGTTATATTATAAGTATGTGTAACAAACAGTACCAGTTGGATGACGGCCACTATACGCCAGCTGTATAAAATCGACCAAAATGCCACCTTTTTTTATACTTTATAGATCTAACGTCACAACCATAATCTCATCTAATATTACATGAAGGTGTGGCCCAAGATGGTGAAAATGTTAAGCCTAGTGAAAGGACTGACCCTCAAGTGCAACTGCCAGAACTCACCTATAGGTATGTGGCGGCAAATTTACAACTTTAGGGTGGTAGCTAACTGACTGGCATTATTACCGTACCGTACCGTGCCGTATCACAATGCTATGGATTTATCACGATTTTTTCTTTCACCGAAAGCTCAAGCTCCTTCGACGTGGCCTCCATACACTCTACCATTATGCTATCATCGCTTTCTTTTTTAATCAAAATTGCAAATTATTTTACTACAAATGTACACTGTATAAAAATCAGATAAAGGCTATTTAAAATACAGATAGATACATACATATAGATATAACATAATATGTTACCAAGGTAATTATTTCGTTGAATGAATTTGGCTTCTTGCCCGATATACGGCGATAATTCGCATCTCAGATACGCTTGTAAATGCAAAAATTTAACAAAACGAATTGAGGTGAACATTCTGAAATCTTTATAATTTAATTGACAATAATAAAATATGTACATACCTATGCATAATAAAAAGAACACGACAACCCGGCCAAAACACTAGTTAAATATAAAAAAAGATGTGGCAGTTGATCAAGTCTATATATATATATATATATATATATATATTGAAAATGATGTTTGTTTGAGGCGCAATCGTGTCAAAACTATTCATCGTATCGTCAAGGAACCATTACCATTCAGTGCGGAATTATTTGCAAATCGTTAAAGCCTATTCATTATTTGAATTCCAATGATCCTTCGTCATTTTATTACTATTATATTAATACAACTCATTAAATAATATTTTCTTGCAATTTTCTCAGTGAGTCTAGTTCAATTATATTATAGAATCGCACCTTCAGACGTTTCATTTAAAAACAATAACGAAATAATGCCGAGGTTTAATAAAAACTGGCTTCAAATTACTAACTCTGCACAGAAATAAATAAACTCTAAAACTATTTAGTTTAGTTTGAAGCGATGATAGCTCAGTGGTAGTGTGTGCGACTTTGCGTCAAGGAACGTGTGTTCGAATCCAACCACCTACAATGAGCTTGAGCTTTCGGTGAAGGAAAACATCGTCAGGAAACTATAACATGGTGGCAGGGCGCATTTCTGATGCCGGACTGGTAAGCTACCACCCTCAAGTTGAAAATATGCCGCCAAATACCAATACGTGTGTTCCGTCAGTTGCACTTGCGAGCCAGTTTCTACACAGGTTTAGCGTGTGTACCAACTTGGGCCGTATCGTCACCTAAGATCAGGTGAGATTATGGCTATAACGCTAAACCTTACCTATAAAAAAAAACTACCCCAACTACGTGCCTGTGGATTTGAATTATGTTTCAGACAATCTTAGAACCTTGGAAACGGTGATAGGCTACTTTTTCTCGCAAAAACTTATTGGATGTGGGGTAAAAAGAGGATTAAACTGTGTATGAAACTTTTTATTACGTCATCCGTTTTTTGTTGTTGACAAAATCAATATTAACGCGAGCGGATCCGCGGGTAAAAACTAGTATTTCTATAAATAATCTCATTTTACAATTTTAGACTAATTTTAACGTTTCCATTTTACGATAGCGTGTTATTTTATTTTGCAATGACTCTCGAGTTTTGCAATACATTGCTGAAGTCCGTAAGGCAAAAGCTCTCGATATATCGTTTTGGTGGACAAAAGCAGTGCCGATGAAACTTCAACTAGTTGCGGGGTACGTTAGTATTCTGCGGCATTTTGCCGCGTCGACTCGCGTTGTATCATCGTAGGCAATAACAAAAAGTAATATTCACTAACAAATAAACATAATTATATACAATTCCTTCAATATAATGTTTATTGTTCGATTTTTTATTTTTGTGATATTATTAGTGTTGTGTGATACGTAATAAGGATGTCACGGAGGTAGGTTTTATAGAATGTTCGCGTGTTTAGTTTTTGTTATTAATTATTTTAAGTAACTTTACATTAATAAATACTGTCACTTAATGGACTAGTCTGTGTGTGTAGGTATAGTACTTTATTACAATAAGGCCTGAGGTTACTGGTTGCAAAATAAGTTTTCGCTGTGTTTATTGTTTAGTTTCTATTTCGAATATTCAATATATATCTTATTGGTATTTGTGTAATAGTAATTAAATTAAATACCTGGGGCTTAATAGTATTTATTTACAATTGTACATATAAAATTGGTATTTAAATATAAAAACACGAATGTAATTAATAATTTAATTAGAAATACTTTTATTAAAAAACTGCGTTTTTCCGAAAAATTGAACTATATTGGTGAATTTGAGAGCAAGAATCTATCTAAATACGATATTGCACTCAAATAGAGTAATTTCTGAGATAGATGAAATTTATATATGGCTATATACACAAGAATGGTTTACTTAATAGTATGTGATAATAAAATCGACGTTTTAATAGTACCTATATACCACACTATTTTATGTAATACTAACTGTTGGTCTCGTCTTTGTTTGCGATTTTCTCGTTGACTGCGCGTGAACGTAAAATTACGTCTTATTGTGTCTACCAATGTTGTGAAAGAAATATATTTAACAAATTTAAAGTCAATAGGTCTAGTGGTTGTGGACATTTGCCGCTTTGTTCATTTTATCAACATCATGATTCTATAATAACCTTTTCGATAATTGAATTTATATTAGAACGATAATACTAATATTTTTTGAAGAGAAAACTTCATTGCGCGCGTTGAGCACTTTTTGGGTGAAAAAAATTATGAAATTCGCGCTATCGTCGCCGAACGCTTTCCATTTATGTAGGGAATGTATGCAGATTGTTAATTACGAGCTTATCATTCATGAACGCTAGGTCGATTGGTTAGATGTGCGCTTAATACTCGCGCGTAAGCAAGTTCGTAGGTTTAAATCTCAACATATGGGTACGAGTTTTACTTCTTTTTTTAAATATAGTTTTAATTTCTGTCGGCTGTCCTCATAACTGCTTATTTTTTTTTTGCTTTGGTGACTACTTTACAAGTAACAATTTTTGGCAGCCCCAAGGACATAACGTAACTGTAATGTGGTTAATATTTAAATTCGAATATTATAACCGCGTATTTCACATCTATTAAGAACAAAAACAGAACCAGCTTTGCAACTGAAAAAAACATATATTCATTGTAGTGTAAAAAAAAACCTCCAATCTATTACTTTTTTCCCTATAAATATCTGACTTGTGGGCACGACCTCGCGAATGTGATTTAGTCACATTTGGGATTCGTATCCCCCCACTAAAACTACATTAGATTATCATCTTATCGGCAGTATATTTTGTATGTTTGATCGCTCTAACCTTAGGAACTAGCAGTCGCACTTTAATTTTTTTTTTGTATTTGATAAAGCAGTCATTGGGGAAGGCTTTAAGATATTAACCATCATCCTACTACTAATAGGAGTAAATCTGTATAGAAAAAAGTTACAAAAATGGGCAGAATTTATTAAATAATTTTAAATTCCACGCAAATGAAGTTGCGGGCACGGCTTGCCTATTATAAAAAGGGATTTCTTAGTCCGACCGGTATAATATTAAAAATATGGGAGGTATAATATTAAGATATCCGTTTGGATATTTCTCTCTATTTGGGGCAGCCTGACTGGTGAAATACCTCCTCTATGTTTAAATGATCGGACAAAATGTGTTTGTATTATGTTCCCTCAGTGATTAGGGTCTCTAGAGATTCTCTTGAGAAAGTGATTGAAGGACAGCAAGATTCTAGTTATATCTCTGCTAATACAAGTGTTGATAAGATATGATTTTTCATTATATTCAAACGGACTGTATGCTTGATTGTCAAATTAGTTGTATAAATTAAAATATTCAGTTTTCAATTACGAGCAGTATACCATATATGTCTATTAATTTAATACTATAGGGATACGTAAAATAATCGCTTAATTGCAATTATTTCGTATTACTGATAGAAAGTGACACATACAGTTTAATAGACCTTATTGTTCTCGTAATTAAGATATTTTTTAATTATCAATTTTGTAATATGTTGTTTTCATATAACTCTGTAGATTGCTAGTAAAGCATCGGCATGATTATTTCCGACTTCTGTAACAATCATCGTAATATTTCAACTAATTTACTTGAAACTTTGAGTAATTATATAACTAAACCTTCCTCATGAATTTTTATGGCCGTTAGTAAAAACCGTGGCGAAATTCGTACGGAACTTTTTGAGTTTAAGCCTTTCAGAGAAACAGACGGACTTTGTTTCAGAACTTACAGCAATGAATGTGTAACTAAAATCTTTAGCAATTTGATTGTTATAAATTCTGTCCACTTGAATTACGACCACCATTGCCATTTGATTAATTTTGCTCTTGGATATGTAAGGTTATTAGCACAGTCCAAGAATAAACAATCATGGTAGTAGAAGTGTGTTCCCGACAGCGTTGTGATTTCCATGTATGTAACCATATACCTGTAATAAATGATATTACAATAGTATAGATACAAGACCAATAATATTTGGCTTAACGTAGTGGTACGTTAACGTGTTCATAGAAATATTGTAATGATTGGAGTAGTAGAATAATATGTTTTTATATATATATATATATATATATATATATATATATATATAAAGGACGCGGCGAGACGTTGATATGCATCGTCTAAATTCTAAACGTTTCATTTTGTAGTAAAATATTTTACGGAGGGTTAAATTTTATGTTGTAAAAATATCAAATTAGCGATGAAAATAGTAATAATTAGGAATTAATTGTGATCACGATATATCTCATTTCTCATAATCTCATCTTGTTTTATGACACTCGATACATCAATTGGAACACAACCTACTTCCATGAACACCGACGCGATACTAACGTTTGAGTGTGCCAACTAGCACAAACTTATGGAGCGTATATGCTGTATCTACACGTTTTAACTTGTAGTATCGTTGTCTGTCATATTGAATCGTGTAGTTAGTTGCGTTTCGAGGTCATCCAACATATATCAGGCTGGGGAGATGTTTATGGGTGGCATGAAGGTGACAAACAGTTATTGCATTATCGATTTTTACACAGACATTGTTTTCTGCGAGTAAACCCGGCACCTTATTACGTATTTTGCAAAAACAAAGTAATAGCAAAATATCTCTTAAACTTTTGCTTCGAAATGGTCAATTTGAGTAAAATATTTTCATTTACAATTTGTTAATTTATTGCCGATTAGTTGCGATTTTTTTCTATTTTTCATATAGATTTTAGGTTTAGTTTTATGGCCACAATCTTATCTGATGTCAAGATGAGATGCAGCCCAATACTGTGTATACGCTAAACCTTGCTCAGATGCAACTGCCGGAACACATCTAAAGATATTTAGCGTAAAATCTCGCTATAGGTTTGTTTTAGCAAAACACGTAATAATGGAGCAAGTATGCATGTTTCAAAAATAGTCATCCAAGATGATTTAATTTGCAATTTTAATAATATACACGTATTATTTGGCATGAATTCAAAGAGCGACAAACGACTAACTCTTATGATAATATTTAGTTACAGTATTTACCCTTGTCTCGGGGTCATCTAGTGAGTTCGATTTCAACCTCGGTCGTGAACGGACGTGTCTGTGAGCGCTCCTTGATTGTTCTCGAAACCGATCTCTGCGCGTTACTACGCCGGCTATTGTTCTTTGTACCTTTGTGAAGTGTTATCGGCAATAATCCCTCTATTATTGTCGATAATCCAGTTCGTGGTACCGATAATTACTCCTTGTTAAATTTAATCTTTTGTTTGTTTACCGTGTAAATACCACATTGTGAAAATCTCATAGTTTATTATGTGAAATCAGTGTATTGTTTTGGTTACTGTGAAACAGTGTTGTGATTGAATTGCCGCCTCTGTAAGTACGCCGGACACCGGCCGTTAACAAAGGTAAAGCTTAATTACCCTTAAATCTTTTTTACAGGCCAGGCCCCGGTTATAAAATTTATTTTTTAATTATATTTTCTTTTTTCTTTCCATTACTGCACGTGCAACACATTTGTACTTCAATGTCAGTTCGCCGAACTCGGGATAGCTCATATAAGTTTTGCTAATCGCGCCCCCCTGCCCCTCAGGCAGGGAGGTTTTATATAGGCTCCCATTTTTAACTTTCCCTGCTCCATACCCGCCACTAAAATGGCCAGCAGCCGTATCGATTTAATAAATAGTAGGCTCCGCGCTTTCATCGGTAAAGAGCACCCGGACCTGCTAAAAGAATTTCTGGCCACACAACTCCCACAAGCACAACACGTGCGCATGCCCGCTGCCGCGATAAATGCGCCGACGCGTGTCAGCCCAGCATCACCAACACACTCTCTGCGCTCGCGCTCCCGTTCCCGGTCACCAGTGCTTCGTCCCTCGCAGACGCCTATTGTATCCGCAACTTCAGAATCACGCCCCACATCGCCGTCAACCTCCTCCGCTCCTACATCCACGTCTCGTCCTTTCGACGAGCTAATTTCGTTCACCCCGTGTCCGGTACCCATAGCCAACTCTTTTTTGCCGCTCTCGAGCTCCGAAAATGAGACTGAAATGCAGGACCTCGAACCTGAGGCCCAAACTAATCCCGAGGCCGGCTTTACACTTGTATGTAGGGCCAAACCTAAAAACAAAAGGGTGCTATCACCCGAGACAGTAGAAACCGCGTCCGTGAAAGCTAGACGCGACGAAAATTCTCGTGTCCCTCAGACACCTACGACGACCGCAATCCCTAAAATTCCAATCGGTACTACGCAATCGCAATCTAAAATACGCCCACCCCCCCCGATTACGATCAAGGACAAATCCAAATGGACTGTTGTCTCCGGTCAACTAAACCGGCTAAAAATTCATTACACTAACGCCCGGAGTACCCCTTCCGGGATCCAGGTCAAAGTCCCTACAACAGATGATTACAGAAAACTCACAACCTTCCTTAGAGAAGGGAAACATGAATTTTACACGTACACATTAGAAGAAGAGCGCCTTCTGCGCGTTGTCCTAAGACGCGTACCAAAGGAAATACCTGTCGAAGAGGTATTCGCGTCCATCAAAGCGCAAAACTTTCCGGTCCGAGAGGTACACCGCATGTACCACACCATTACGAAAAAACAATACGATATGGTCCTAGTAATCCTTGATCGTACTCGGGAAGGTAAGGAAATCTTTTCGTTAAGCTCAGTCTGCGATCTCTCTGGCGTCACAGTAGAAATCCCCCGAAAAAAACATATTCCAACACAATGCCACAATTGCCAGGCATACGGTCACTCAGCACGTAACTGTTACGTCAATGCACGTTGCGTAAAATGCTTAGAAAACCACTCCACTAAGGAGTGTACGCGTACCCGCGACTCTCCGAATCCACCGAGCTGCGTCAACTGCGGTAAGGACGGGCACCCCGCGAACTATCGCGGATGTGAACGTGCCCCACGCACGAGACACGCTCGCGTCCCTCAACGAGCACCGTCAGCGCACACCGCGGCAGCACGTCCCGCTCCGCCACCGCTTATGTCAACCCAGGCCTTCCCGAGCCTTTCCGGTCCTGTGCGAGTCACTCCTGCGCACACATCCGCACAAGCCCCATCTAACGCGTGGGCCGCCAAATCGCAACCAGCGAAAGCTAAACCCGCAAGTTCCACCGCATCCGCATCGTCATCCGCCTTCCAAGGCCTCGATTGGCTCGCAGGCCTTCTCAAGGAACACCTTGTCGACGACCTCATCGCGTTTGACGATATGATTAGTTCAAGTCGCGATTTCGACCGCCTCAAGGCCATTAAGGCCTTCCCTGACATCGCGCGCTCCATGCAACGCCTCATTCGCGCTTCTCCGTAACTAGTTTTTCGCAATGGAGGATAGAATTAGACCCCGTGGCCTTTCTTTATCCTTTTTTAACGCACGTAACTTAAAACCCCAAAGAAACTTAGTCGCTAGCTTCCTTAAGGAGCGGCAAATAGACGTGTTTCTCATACAAGAGACACTTCTTAAACCGAGCGTTCGTAATCCCGCGATTGCAAACTACAAGATAGTAAGAAATGATCGTACCGGCGTAAGAGGCGGCGGCACGCTCATATACTATAGAAAGTCACTATATTGCATGCCAATAGATCCTCCCGAACTCACCAACTTAGAAGTGTCGGTGTGCAGAGTGGGCATGACCGGTCATCCCACTATCCTTATTGTTTCCGCATACCTTTCACCTAACAAAACTCTTCTTCAGTCGGATCTGGAGACGCTTTTCGCGCTCGGTGACTCTGTTATAGTGGCTGGCGATCTAAATAGCGGGCACATTCAATACAACAACCCGCGTACTACCACTAATGGTAGGACACTATACTGGCTAGAAAATGCGCTTACCTTTGATGTAATTGCTCCTTCAGAGCCAACTCATTATCAAGCTAACTGCCGCCCTTCAGTTTTAGACATAGCTATTTTAAAAGGGATCGCGCTTCAGGTGCGGCAAATCGAAGTCGTACATGAACTAGATTCCGACCACCGTCCAGTAATTCTGCAACTAGGCCACCCGAGTGACTACACACCCGCTTCAGTCAAAGTAGCTGACTATTCAAAGCTCAGACACTATCTCTCAAATAATCTCTCCTCTCCTCACTTAGATAGGATCCCCGACGAGATAAAGTCTGTGACCGATGCCGATGTGGCGATTGACTCCCTGGTCGGTCACCTCCAGAATGCCATCAGGGAAACCTCAAAAGAGGTAAGGTCGGCAAACGACCGCCGTTTCATACTCCCTGATGACATTCGAAGACTGATCACGGAGAAAAACGCCGCGACTCGCGCTCACGATTCTTATCCGACGGAGGAAAATCGCGTACGTCTACGTAACCTACAAAGATCAGTTAAATCCCGTATCTCTGAACTACGCGGTCAAAGATGGCACAGCCTCTTAGAGGAAATCAAACCGTCTCATCTCGCCTTTTGGGACCTCGTTCGTAAACAGAAGAGCAGCTATTCGTCTGCGATGCCCCCATTAGATAGAGGCCCTGGCAATCCACCCGCCTTCGAAAGTATAGACAAGGCAGAGTATCTCGCTGCTACTCTCGAACAGCAGTGTTCTCCCAATCCCTATAAATACCATACCATTGATCCCGAACACGTCGGGAGGGTCGATCGAACAATTCAATCAATAAGAGCGACCCTCCCAATCGAAAACTTAGAGCCGGTTACAACTGACGAAGTCCTCGCTATCATAAAAGCTCTTAAGCCAAGGAAAGCCCCCGGACCCGACGGAATCAGGAACGAAACCCTCAAACTTCTTCCTGATAAACTCATAGCCCTTCTGGTCTGCATCTTCAATGCGGCCATAACTCACTGCCATTTTCCAGCCGCTTGGAAAAAGGCAACGGTAATAGGTATCCTTAAGCCCGGGAAAAGGGCAGCCCATCCAGAAAGCTACCGCCCAATAAGCCTCCTCAATACTATAGGTAAAATATACGAGCGGCTTCTGTTGAACCGACTACAAGCCTTTGTCTCAGACAAATGTCTCTTACCATACGAGCAATTCGGCTTCCGACCGAAGCACTCGTGTACCCACCAAGTGCTCCGCCTCACGGAGCATATTCTCTCCAATTTCACGGAGCTACGCCGTCCCAGGCGCACGCTTGCTGTATTTTTCGACATATCCAAAGCCTTCGATAAGGTCTGGCACGAAGGCCTCATTTATAAACTCAACCTCTTTCAAGTTCCGGACAGACTAGTCCGCATAATTCTTGCTTATTTATCGGACCGCTCCTTCTGCTACAAAGCGGACGGAGCCCTATCCTCGCCTCACCCTATACGCTCAGGAGTCCCGCAAGGCTCCATCCTAGCGCCTTGCCTGTTCAACTTGTTCGTTAGCGATATCCCCGAATTCCCCGACGTCGCAGTAGGCTCCTACGCAGACGACACAGTCATCTTCAGCTCGGCCAGGAATAGGATTCACGTATACCACCGCGTCCAAAGAGCCGTCTCTATGTTTGGGTCCTGGTGCCTCAAATGGCGCATAGGAATAAACCCAGAAAAAAGTGCGGCTATCATGTTCGATCCTCACGCGAGGAGAGACATAAAAAAGACATTACACCTATTCGACGTCAATATCCCCTGGGCTAATGAAACTAAATATCTTGGTGTAGTTTTAGATAGGCGCCTAACCTTCAACAAACATATAGATTACGTTCAGAAAAAAGCCTCTATGGCTATGGTTCTGCTACGCAATCTCACCTCCTCTAAGAGCAAAATGGCACTCAGACATAAGCTCACAATATACAAAGTATGCATCCGTCCCATACTTACTTACAGTTGCCCCGTATTTGCTCACGCTTCACGCACCACCCTTCGCAAACTACAAGTATTGCAAAACAGATTCATGCGCATAGCCGTTCAAGCCCCGTTTTACGTCCGTAATGTAGATCTCCATAGAGACATGGACCTTCCGTCCATTATATCCATGTATATCCGTCCATGTATATTAAAGACATTACAAAGAATTTTTTTGCAAATGCCGAACTTCATCCTAACCCCAAAATAGTACACGCAGTTAGCTACACTTCCAATCCGCATGCCAAAGGCTTTGCTCGCCGGCCACGTAACTGCTTCTCCGATGCCGTCGATAAAATAACGAGATTAAACGCGCTTCTCCCTGCCGTCTCCACCAATCGCACGTGTCCGCGTACACGTCCGCGTAACCGCCGTCCTCGCCGCCGAGGCCGAGCGGATAATTTCGCTCCCGCACACCCGCCGCGGCCTCCTTCCGCAGACGCCTGAGCCTAGGTTCGATCCTCCGGACAGGAGCCCTCGAGTGACTCTGCTCGCGCGATACAGTGACACTCTACATCACTGCGATTACATCATCACACCGCATACCATTCGTGCACACTCACACGTTAAGTACACGGTTCTGTAAGGGACTACCCTCGCGGCCCTTGAGCTGCTTACCTGATAAGGTCGAAGTTAGTATCACTAATTTAGTAATAAAGAACCTGTTGGTTAGTCAGGATCATGAATCTTTTTCATTTACCGGCAGCAGCCCTAGCCGAGGTTCGGCCGTCCTGGCACCCTTGTGCCTGCTGCCTCGGGGCTGAGTGCCCTCAGCACTCGCCTCCAAAAGTCCGGTGAAGCTGTCAAAGCCCTTGGGGCTAACAGCGTAAGTCAGGTCGAAAAAAAAAAAAAAAAAAAAAAAAAGGGTCATCTAGTGTTGCGGTGTTTACAATATATTTAAGTAGTCTTGTGCCTGCGACTTCGTTTGCGTGGAAATAAATTATTTAATCTTCCACCCTCATTTAAATTACAATAACTTCTCATAGAGTTAGGTAACCGATTTCATTTAAACAAAGACTAAATGTTACTCGAGATTAAGCTTTATAATTTTCTTCATGACATTTTATTATAAACGTTTAACTTTAGTAGAAATGCTTGCACAAACCAACACAGATAGATAGACATTTCTAAAAATTATTTAAATGTATTTTATTACTTATTCTTATTCAGTTGCAAATTTTTCACATAAAACTAAAGAGTATAGACACATTAAATTTACTTTCTTATTGTGTGTATAGACTAGCTTGTTTCCACAACTTCTTTCTTTAACCCGTTCTTAGTGGGTGACTGGAACGTTGTATATTGAGTCGCGGTTTTGATATTGTTAAATGCATTTATTGTTATCTCTTCAGCTTTTACCACGAGAGGCTACACGATGATCATGTAAGCAATGATGGCACAGTAAGTAGTGAGTGAGTACGCACCCCACGTCAATAGACGTGAGTTCAAATTCTTGCAATGACCCTGAGCTTTCGGTGGAGGAAAACATCGTGATGAAACCATAGCTGGCGATTGGGTTTTTTCTAATACCCACCTGGCTAACTACAAAATACAAGTTAAAAATCCGCCGCTGAATACCCGTAGGTGTGTTTTGGAAGGTGCACTTGAGAGCATGCCCCTTCACATCTTTAACATCAAGTGAGTTTGTGGTCATAACGCTAAACCTGTAAACTATTTTAAAAAATATATACATAATCGCCAACACATCCAAATAACTTTTCACCTCAAACACAAAATAGTATGTATACAGAATGTGTGAAGGAAAAACCATTGTCCCGGATTATCGAAGAAAAACAACCATTTTACGATCACTGAGAGGTCAAGGATTCACGGAAAATGAAAACGATATGTTGGGTACAGCTTCAAGGTTTATGCTTCTTCCGTACCATTCTCCACCAAGGACTTCAAATTATTTCCTCTGTTATGGTTCCAGGTAGTCAAAAAGGTATACTGTAAGCTTATTCAAAAATGATTATAAAATGTTAGTACATTTTTTTATTTAATAAGACATCCGATATCGTTAAAACGTTTAAGTAATTTTTTTTAAATATTATTTTGTCATTTGAATCCGAATTAAATAATTACTTCAAAATGGATATAATTATCCAATAATTTTAACTTATAAGGATTTTAAATTCTCTAGAATTAAGAAATAATATATTCGAGGAATCCACCAATAGCACAATTAATTTAGAACTTATAGATCAAAGTCAAATAATTAGAGCAAGGTTAAAAACAAAGGCAGGTTGATATCCGAGTAGAAGACCTAAAAACCTTACGTGGATACGAACCTTTTAACACTGAGCTTATGGGTAGGGACGGGTATCATTTCAAACTTTAATTCAGACTTAACAAGTAGTAATTATTTATGAATCTATTCTCAAAAGAAGGGTTATATAGGAGTTCTGTTGAGAAATAACCAAGTGTCTCGACTATTTTTAACTCATGCCGAAATAGGTCATGCATCGAGCACAAAGTAGTGATACTGCATCATCGTTATAGCTACTATTTCGTCTATATTTAGGTTATTCAATCCACGACGTTTATTTTTGATGATTGTAATATAATTTACTTTAATATTATAATTGCAATGTATGTTTGTTATGCTTTTAGGTGCTAAATACTGGACCGGTTAACATTAAATTTTGCGTACACTTTGTCAGGAGTACAGAAATGGGCTTAGGATATGTTTTATTAAAAAGAAGAACGCTATTTCTGAGTCAGACATTTATTTTAGATTCACAAAATTTACATTAAAGCGAGCGAAGTCGCGGACAAAAGTTGGATTTAAGCAAATGTACAAAGTTTAAGGAATAAATTATTTATGTACATATTTTAGTACATAAGTACAATAAATTACTAATGTATCAAAACAACATTAACTAAAAAATAAGAATCGCTTAAGTTTTGTTTCTTTAAACTTATAATAAAATAAAAGGTTTCCTCAGGTATATAGGTTTTTTTTCTTTCTTTCTATACTTGGGGTTCAGTCACAAACTGACCATGTCACCCCAGTGATTATTTCACAAGTAAAGTAAGTATCTCTCATAGTTGAATTTTTTTTATGTTACTCAATAAAGGCACTGCACTGCTTCTAAGTACAGAACAATCCAAACTAGCGGTGACTGACATTGAACCAAAATTCACTGCCATTCATCGCTGTCACGCTGGCCTATTTAAGTACCTCTTCAGGCCTCTTTTGAAGGAGCCAATATAATAAGAAAGAGGAAAAGCTGACAGAACGAAGGTTCCACAACATACAACACGGTACATCAGATATAGGAGCCGGAAAACTTTTTAGTTCTTCATGATATATAATTTTATCGGTCTCTATTGCCACACATATCCAGCCTGTAAAGTATCATTGCTTCTCTGGATGTCAGGAAAGAATAGAATAAGGCGCTGGATTCTAACGGCCTCTAACGAATTACTTTATAAATTAGCACATATACATTTTTTTTTTCAGGGAATAGTGGGTAAACGAGTAAGCGTATTACTTTATTTTACAACACCAGAGAAATCGAAGGTGTGTTGCCGGCCTTTATAGGAGGGCCTGGCTCTCCAGTACAATTACCGAAACACAAGGAGTAATGGTATTTGGCAGCAGATTTTCAACTTGAGGGTGGTAGCTAGCCAGACGGGCATTAGAAAAAGTCCTACCATTATGCTATAGATTCCTCACGATGTCTTCCTTCACCGAAAGCTCAAACTCGTTGTAGATATTTGCATTCGAACTCACGTCCCTAGACATGGCGTTCCAACACGCTGAGCTATCATCGCTTCAAAATTTAAATGGAGAAATATAATTATGATATATGTAAGTGCAGACGTCGCTGTTCTACTACAAAGGGTCAAATGTAAAAACTACACGGAAAGTCAAATATTTTTGTCATGCGACACGTGAATATGAAATTGGGGCAATGTGTGGAATAATATGCTGTTCATATATCTATCTGACATATTCATAGTAAGTTAACATAGCATATTTACGAAAGCGTTGTTTGTGGAAGGATAATGTACACTGTATGTTTTATTTTTCTAAGACTCCCGCTAACCATACCTTGCACTATCACAAATTAATAAGTAAAAAATGACAAAAAAATGTGGTTTTTCGAAACCACAAGGCAAGTGAATCTATTCTCGGATCGTTGGCATTTACTTCTTTCTTAGATGTACTTCTTTCTACGGTCTTTTTTAGAAATAAAAATAATACGGTGGTCACATATAAAAAAAATTGAATCCATATCTACGTATAAAAATAATGTAAATTTATTGGGTCTGACTGATTTTTCAGATTGATTGTGCAAAAAAGATTATAAGTGATTTAGAATAAGTAATATTATACATTACAATTAATTTCATAAATGTTTGTCAGTCTGTTTGTTTGTTCACACATCACTGCTAAAGTACAACATTTACATTAAAACGTCACCATGAAAGACATAATGCATATTTTCGAGTAACATTTAGTCTATGTTTTATTACAATCGGTTCATTCTAATAAAAGTTTTAGTAACTTGTATGACGGCGCGAGTTTATTACGAGAGATTATCTGAATCACTGAAAAATGAATATCTGAAAAATTTCGGCAAACATGTTTCAAGTTCATACGAACGAAGTCGCGGATACACATATTTTATAATGTCGCAATAAAAAGTTTATACAAAGTCTATCCCTCTCTTTACCTTACTTCCAGTAAGGTTTTCGCGAGAAAAAGTAGCCTATCAACGTCTCCAGGTTCCTATCTATCTCTGTGACAAAATTCATCACAATCGATTCATCTGTTTAGGAGCGAAATCGTAACAAACAAACAAACTCGCATTTATGATATTAGTATGATTTATACGCGCAATGAAAAAATAATAAGCTTTCTCACTAGAGAATAATTCAAAGTGTTACATTAAAAATGGACGTACTGCATTCATTCTCAGCGAATCTCTTATAAATTCTTGATCGTTTATTCTCACCGCTCGCTCCCCGTAAGAATTGGATGAAATATAACCAAGGTATTTTACTTCAAGGTCGAACGATTTCGTATCTTACATTATTCAAGATGTTGTTTATTTTATTTTGATTTGTTTAGTGAATTTGATGTGACTTATGATCATATTATACGTAGAAGCGCTTACGATAATTATTTCAAGCAAAAGCTATGATCAGCAAATACAAAAATCTTTCTAAAGCCACCGTTGTATTGTACTACAAGATAGAATTTGATTGCACCGTTTGAACTTATTTTGTATGTTTTAACAAATATTATAAATATGAATGTTTGTTTGTTTATTTTCTTGTTTGATATTATTATTATAAAATTCTGCATACACATTTTAAGGGGTATAGATATAAACGTATAGTACCTTTTATGGAGAAATACAGTAGAACAAATACTTTTAGATTGATATAATTTATATTAATATTACGAAACGAACAGTGTATCAGTTTCTTCTGTACGAACGTACTACATCTTCGGCCTTTTCTTCACTTTCCATCAGGTGTGACTGACGACAAGCATCGTATAGTTAATAAAAGAAAATGCGGAAAAGTTTGTTTTATCGCGCTAATCTTAAGAACTACCAACCTGATTTCTATAAATCCGTTTGTATTTGATAGAACGCTCTTTGAGGAAGGTTTTAGACTATATACCATCATACTACCACTAATAGGAGCAAAGCTGTATCGGAAAAAATTACAAAAACGGATAAAAATTTCCCGCTTGGCCTTCAACCTTCAAGTTGAAAATCTGGTGCCAAATAACTATAGGTATGTTCCGGCAGTTGCACTCGAGAGCCAGTCCCTCCACAGGCTTAGCGTGTCTACTAACTTGGGCCGTATCGTCACTTAAGATCATTTGAGATTATGGCCATAATGCTAAACCTTAAGAAAAAAAAAATTCCACACGAACGAAGTATACACAGAATATTCATATATATATGTATATGTATAAATATATATATATCACGCCAATTACACATAAAAGGAAGTTTATTAGGTAGGTGCAATTTAAACTTGCAAATATTTTACCCTTGAAGGTGGTAGGTAGTAAGGTAAGAGCGACAAAATCCCTGCCTACCACTATACTGCGGTTTCGTAAAGGTATTTCCTTTCGCCGAATAATTTAAGCTTGTCTGCGTACATTGTAGAGTGATAGTTTTCCTACGCTTAGGCTTGTAAATAAGTCAGTTATGTAATATGGAATGCGGTACAAGAATTAAACTAAAAATTTAAATATTAAAAGGTATGTAATAAAATTTAAACGTAATAGACTTCTCCAGTGCCATACATTGATATTATTCGATTAAACCTACGTATAAACTGTCATATGATGCCACCATACATAATGTTTTGGATAAATATATAGATTTTGAGATGAAGACATCTCGCTGCCTTCCTTTTATATCAGTAAACTTGAAAGACGTGTTATCTGCCCTTGGGTTCATTCAAAATTCTATTACATACTTGAAAAGCTATCAAACAGTGCTGCTAATATAGCTAAGATACAAAGATAGCTACGAATAATCGTTTATTTTCAGTTTAAATAAAGCTTAAAATCACGTTTAGATAACTCTTTATTTATTCTCATTGTATCTGAACCCCATATTCTAAGTTTACTGTTCAGATAATAATGTAATATCCATTTATGATTTTGTAAGTTTTATAGACTGTATAAGTTTAGTGTTATGCCCACAAACTCAACTGATGATAAGTGACAATGTGTGTTAAGCCTAGTAGAGGGACTGGTTTTCTAGTGCAACTGCTATTACACCTATAAGTATTTAATTGCAGATTTTAACTTGGGGGTGGTAGATAGCTAGATGAGTATTATAATTAGCCCCACCGTCATATTATGGTTGCCTTCCGCTGTTTTCCTTTCGAACTCACGTCCATTGACGCGTCATCCGTACAGACAACCAACTGAACCTATGAGTTTTAGATGTATGCATCGATGTGTAACTCATATACAAACAACAGTCATAAAGTAAAACGGGGTTAGAATTTTTAATTTACTTGTGCTACGAAGTGAGTAATGAGTAAGTGAGTGATTAAGTAATAAAGTGAGTGAGTTTGAAAGAAAGAAAGAAATCATTTATTCATAATGCACTATACAACACAAAGTATAAGAAAAGAAATTGAATATACATCCCGGCATGATAAAAGAGTGTCCAGCTCAGCATAATATGCTGCAGTGTCCTAGGAAGCCCTGAACGCTGATTTTCAGCTGGAATCCGGTGCAAATCACGGTACGTAAAAAATACGGTACTATCAATAATCGAGTGTTATATATAATATAAATTATCATATACATACACAAACAACATATCCACATATACAGTAGAACCTCGTTAAGTCGAACTTCGATAAGTTGAAAACCTCCAAATCTCGAAAAAATATTTTGTTTCCTTTCCTTCAAACACCAAAACCTCCATTCTCTATAAGTCGAACACTCTACAACTCGAATTTTTTGCCTTCCCTTTTGATGTTCGATTTACAGAGGTTCTACTATATGTACTGTTATATACACGAGGAAATTAAAGAAAAAATAATTATAGCTGAGTATATAATATAACATAAGATCATATATAGGAGGCATTACATGAAAACGAAATAAAACGAAAAAGTTATGAACACAAATTCGATGTTAAGTAATTCGGCATTTAAGAACATTTGTAAAAAAACTAATTAAAATTGACTTGAACACGTTTACCGCATTCATGTCGCACATTGGGGGCGTAGGTCAGTCAGTTTGCGCAGCACTTTACATTGTGGTATCATGTAACCTCAGTACAAAATAGGCTGCTACGTTTTACGAGGTCATTGGGCCCACCTTAACTGTATAGTACTGTGTACGTAAAACGTTGGAGTTATTTCAACAATTATTTTATTCTATAAATATTATGCATACGGTTATCTTGAAAAAAGTTATTCATACAAATAGAAGTTTGTATATATGTTAAATTGCCTGAAGCCTAAAGTGTATGATGTGAAATATAATATTTGCATTTATGTATCGTAAGCACAATAAACAATATAAAAGCATGTACTTGGAACTATTGCTTACAGCCATATTCTAGACAACGTAGTCACTTTTAAACGACGTTATAATTAAGCACTTTTTTTTTATAGGACCTACTCTGTTAGCGTGAGGGGCTTTTACAGCTTTACCGAACTAGGGGGGCGAGCGCGGAGGGCGCTTGAGCCCGAGGAATGATCAAGCACTAAAAACAAAGTATCATATATATAACAGTCACGTGTTAAGCGCAAATTCTTTGTAAGCGTCTTCAGAAACTGATTTGACTCAAACACTCAATTCACACACACACACACACTCTCAATTCGTTGTTCTTTTAATTCACTGTACGACGCTTTGCCGTAGTCACACCTGATGGAAAGTGAAGGGCAACAGTAGACGGAAAAGTAAGTTCAAGAACCATGTCAAACGGGGTTTATTGTAAAAAGATTATTGTAAGGTTTATCAATATGTGAGCGATCGTAATGTCTGGAAGTGACAACCCTCTCTGCACATTCGCTAATAACGACTGTAAATACACATTAAACTTTTATGTGAAAAAATGGACCTAAAAAAGATATAAGAATGAGACCAAAAAAAAGAGATATGGATCAAGTTTCTTGCCGGTTCTTCTCGGTGATTGCGTTACTTTCGAACCCGGTGGTAGTTTTGACGTTCATGAGCGCCTTCTTAGGGCCTAAATTGAATAAATATTTTTGATTTGATTTGAAACCGTATATGTAGTGCGTTCGTGCGCGTTCAATCTTTGTTTAAGGCTCAGGCGGCTTCAAGTGGTTCTGTGGTGCAATGAGGAAAGGGGGTTCCTGGAGTTTGGATTCGAAAAGACAATACCGATCGGGCTTTGATTTAGCTGAGTAATAATTTTACAATTATAAGAAAAGTACAGTTCCCTTAATGATCAATCGCGTCAAAACTGTTGAATTTGTCGGGATGAAACTATAGCCATTTTATGCGGGGTTTTTGTAGTTAGTTCTATGCTACTTAATTTTTGGATTATCAGTCCCTTTGTGAATGCTTTTTCTATTTACTGTTGCATACATTGAATCCCGTTTGTTTTTTATTCGCTGTTATAACTAAGGTTCCTAAAAAAAACTACGCCTGGCGAACCGGGCAAATGGCAGCTGGTTTTGTAAATTATGAATATTTGTGCATAGCAAATAGTTAACTCCAAAATCATTTAACCCATTACCAAGAAAATTTGCACACACATTTTTTATATTGTTCCTGGAAACCATGGGTAGAGCGCTGTATTGCAATTGCAAAATGTTGTACAACATCTGCAGAGCCAGCTATTGTCTTAAAATACTTCCTCAAGTGTTTCTACCTTCGTCAAAGTAATATCGTTTATTCCATTATATTAATCGATATCAGACCACCACGACCTTATAAATAAATAATAATTGGACACACTATCATTAATTTGTTCTATGTCTGGCTGGTTTTTGTCTAGACTCTAGACTTAGGCAATAATGGTTCAGAAAGCGTACCATAGAACTGTAAATATTATATATCTGTACATTACTAACTATGCCCGCGACTTCGTTCGCGTGGCACTATAAAATTATTTAATATTTTTTTCCCGTTTTTGTAACATTATTCAATACAGTTTTGCTGCTATTGGTGGTAGCGTGATATTAAACATCATAAAACGTTCCTCAATAATTGAAATATGAAACACAAAAACAGAGCCTAAAATCTGACTAGTAGTTCCTGAGATTATAACGTTCAAACAAACAAACAAGCTTTTAACTTTTTAATATTAATATAGATATACTTTAATCATTTTATATTTTTACAAATTTTCTTTGATCCTCATTTCGATTAACAGAATACTTAGTCGAAGAGGCGTTTTAAAAAGAGAAATGTCAAGAACATGTTATAGAATCTGTTATCTATAATAGGAGACACGTTCAAGATATAAAACGTATGGAGCCTTTATGTTCTATTTATGATTTCTAACGACGACAATCTCTGAAGTGGGTCTTTAAATAGATTTAGGCCGGGTGCCACTCAACGTTCACTGATTCAGCACTTTGGTAAAGATATTGTAAGCCTACATATTTCGTCAATGAAAGCTGTTTATATGACACACTAATATCTTGCTAATATCAAAAATGGGAATGTAAGTTTGTTCATTTATATTTTTTACGCTAACACTGCTCCTCAGTATCATCATCAGGGGTACAGTAAAAGACAGGGAGTAGCTGTTACCACGTTGTTGTTAACACGCTTTCTTGTAAGTTTGTCTAGGTGGAATTTTGTAATTGATTTTAAACTAACTTTCCAAAGAGCTAAATACTTGATATTTAGACCATAGTTCAGAAGTGAATGATAATGCATAAAAATGGGAAAACCTGATTTGTTCGAACTTTCGATAAAAAAAAAAATCGATTTATAACTAACTTCTCGATTAGCTATATAATTTAATATAGCTCTAATCTATCTGTCATATGAATAGTATATATCAAAATTTTATTCAAATAACTCTAAAAAGCAGCAAATAATAATAAAATAAAAACAAAAATTGTACCGTGTTTTTATAACGAACAAAAAAGTTAAACTTAAAAAATTGAAAACAAAAAACATCGAACGCAATTGCAAGTGCCCCATATTTTTCGATTCCAATCTTTTATTTCTTACTTTTTAATCCGTTATATTTATACTTTATTTTGTTATCATTGTATAGAAGAAAATTTATGTGCCACAAAAGGGAAAAATATATCAAGGCAAGGTGAATAATATGTAATGCTACTATAACGCATTAATTAATAAATACGTTTATTTACACGGCACATATCGTGTTTATCTCGAAACTGAATACCACTGATGCATGATGCTTTCTCGTGTAACGCTCCCCGAGCGAATATATTCGTAGCAATAACGCGTTAACTATATTTTTCGCTTTCTAAGTCCACTTGAGCCGATTTTACCCGAACGAGCGTTATAATAGCCGAGCGTTTCAGATTAGTCTCATTCAATCCATACTTCCGTACTAATATACATATTATATATGCGAAATTGAGTTTGTTTGTTTGTTACGCTCTCAAGCCTAAACCGCTGAATCGATCCTGATGAATTTTGGCATAGAAATAGATGGGAACTTAGAGACAGTGCCGGCCTACTTTTTCTCGCAACAAAGTTATTGTAAAGAGAGCGATAATCTTTTTGTGGAACTTTTTTTACGTCATTCCATTTATATGGCAAAATCTATATTAAAGCTAGCAAGGTCGCGGGTAAAAGCTAGTAAAACCCATAAAAAAGCCCAGCGCGCCTTAAAAAGTTTTCTCTTGAAAAAGTAACAGAAAAAAACTGTTCATTTCAGGTTTAGAATCGACTACTTGCTGATATAGTATAACTTTTAATTACCTATAGTGTTGGGGAAAAATATGTCATACGGTTGAGGTATTCACATAACTCTAACAATGACGCCCCTCGCGACCTCACATTCTACGAGCATACTCGGCCACAAAACCCTGCCTTTATAAAAGAGAATTATTTGAATTTGTCGCTGCGGCATACATACGGCATTCTAAGAATTACGTGGATCAATATTTAAAAAGTCCTCTATATAAAATATACAAAAGTTCTCATACTTATTGTACACTGCCACATGACGTATCAAAACCATCGAGCTCGTTTGTTTTACGTTTGCCGCTTCATCCAGCTAAATTGTTTCTACAGGGATATAAACTCATTGAAATAACTCTTTTTTTTGTTTTATCACGTTTTTAGATATACAATTTTATATCCAGTTATTGAGAAAGTTTGATATAAATAAATATATTACCGATCTCGCAGCTATCTACATTGTTTATTGCTTTATACTGAGCTTATCCTATTTTTAAAACTAACTACTTGAGATGTGCTGATTAGGACTTTGGCCGTTAGCCGATTAATTGGTTATAAAGAGGCCGACTAGTCCACCAAGCTGATCAGAGTTTCGGGGATTTCCGTGAAACTTTGTTTATAATTAATTTGTTTACTAGTTTACTGTTTTGTTTACTTCGCATTGTTTCTTGATTTTTGCTTTTGTATTGGTCACAGTGGTATTTTTGAGTTTTTTTGTAAATATAATGCTGTATAATAATGTAATTGTTTTTTAAAGTAAAAGATCTGAATTAAAATTTAATCATGTCGAAAAGAAGGTCTCGTGTACGTATTTTTGTGAACAATGGGACAATGATTCCCGTAAAGTCAAGCATAACCAATGCCAAATGATCATATATCGTGGTGGGCAGAGGAAACAGCAAATACTACAAGTATGATCAACCATATTAAATACTGACATCCAATCCTGATACTGCAGTTAGGTTCTGAGACCAAATATTCAAACACAGACGATTCCTCCCTGTCGCAAATACAAGCAGAACTACCTAGAACAGTTCCTAGCAAGTATTTTTGAAAACTGATTATCAAAGGAAAGGTCGCTTTCCTTTATGTGTCAAATCGATAATAAAAAAAAATATTAATAAACAATCAATTTGCTTTCAATTCAATGAACTCCTACAAACGTTTTATTGAGAAATATATACAAAGTATGAAGCTTATCGCCAACTACGATAGTCGCCGTATTTTACTTTACCGACTACTGTACTTACTACTGTACTTTACTACTATTGTACTTTTATGACTTTTATGACTACTGTACTTTAGTACTACTGTACTTTACTGGCTTTACCGACTAGGAGGCACATCTCTACTAACTACATATGCCGAAAATTTGATTTTTGCTCGTTTCTGTAACACCTTTTTTTCTATTGTTGGTAGCGTGATGTTAAATAACCTAAAGCCTTGCTCGGTGATTGCTCTATCCGTTTATCTCTGATTTATTGAAATCGCATTGGTAGTTCCTAAGATTAGGGCACTCAAACAATCTTTTACCTTATATATTATTGATATAGATGGCGTTTTAAAATGCGCACACAAGTTCTCCAATGCTACGCAAACGATAAAGGTACCGTCAAAGAATTTTCATTTTTTTAATGTAGATACCCAGACCTGTCTATCTACTGGTAGATTTGTAGATAGAGATAAATTTTATTCAGACAACACAACAACAATATGTGTAAACTACACATAAAACTGTTTTTCTTGATTTTACTGTAGACAAATGATAATAATATGTTAATATGAACTCTCTATCCAGAGGTTCAAAGATCGTTGTCCTTCGAGTGTTTATCGATTTTATTTTTCACCCTGCCTAAGCAAATTGTTATTTGCAAACGTAATGAGCTCATGCTGGTTTTCCCTCTAATATTATTTTTCCTATAAACTGTGTTTATAAAATATCCAATGTCTCGTTGTCTGTCCGCCGATCTTAATATAATATGCAAACTATAACAATAATAGTATTTACTCATCAACCATGACAGAAATATCTAAATCTAGGTTGACAGTTGTTGGTTACATATGATGAACGCTGCCACCTAAACTAGGTAATCTTGTGTCTCAGGTGACAGTACGCATAGTGACTGTGTCCCGATTTACACTGTGACCACCGTAAGAGGTGACGTAAATTACTAAGATATCTCAGTGGTCGTCTGTACGGACGCCGCCTGAAAAAGCGTGGGTTCGAATCCACCTACAATGAGTTTGAGCTTTTGGTAAAGGAAAACATCGTGCGGAAACTATAGCACGGTGATCTGGCTTTTTCTAATGCACGCCTGGCTAGCTACCACCCTCAAATTGAAAATCTGTCGCCAAATACTAATAGATGTGTTCCAGCAGTTGCACTTCAGAGTAAGTCTCTTCCGAGGGTCTTTTAATGGGTCCACCAACTTGGGCCGTATCGTCACATAAGATCAACTGAGATTATGGCTATAACGCGAAATCCTATAAACTATACTAAAAAAAAACTTTTTAATAATCCGACAACAAGGATCCATTACATAAAACTAAACAAAAGAAAGTAAATAAATAAATAAAGTTAATATATTAATATTATTAAGATGACTTAAAAACAATATAAAAAGGAAATATAATACACTACTAATTTACAGTTACAATAACAGAGACTAAAACAACAATAAAATAACCCGAAATTACGTTAAAACGACCGATAGCCAATGTTTCATAAAGGGTTATCATACAAGGGTATGAGTATTTGCATAATTGTATTAAGACTATCGCGAAGTCTACTCTGTATAATTGCAATTTTCTTTCACCTAATAGCATACAAATCGTCGACATGTGCAAAAGCAAACATACTGGATACACTACATAATCGTAGAAGTCTCAATCCTTACTAATATTATGTATGCGAAAGTGATTTTGTTTGTTTTTACGCTTACACGCCCAAACCACTAAATCGATGATGATGAGTTTTAGTATGAGAGATGTGACCTTGGCGACGGTGACGGGCATCTTTTTCTCGCGAAATACCCATTGAAAGTGGGCTAAAGGGAGGCATAAATTTTGTATGTCACTATTTATAGCGTTATCCAATTTGTTTCACAAAATCAATATTAATGCGAGCGAAGCTGTAGTTAAAAGCTAGCAATCTTTTAAAAACGTGATTGTATTGAACAAGCAAAGCACAAATTGTTTAAGCTTTTTTAAAGCTCACCCAGAACCTGCTGAAGTAGAAATTTTGTCTGTATGCTTTAAATATACAGATCTTAACTACATTACTATAACGTGCAAACCTACGTGCCAACATGCACCCTCTAACTGTGAGCTTGCTCCGTTCTCTTTCAATTTCTTTGTTCTTTATAGATAGCTATACTCGTTTCTGTTTAAAACGGAACGTAGTCTAATATACAGTTATCCATGTTTTCTATTCTTGAACTGAATTTTTATAACTAATGAAGTACGTTTAACTCTTTAGTTAATCAATTCTTCAGTCTCAACTCTCAACTCGTAAACTGTACTTTAAGTGTTCGTGTTCGATAATTGTATGGATATTCTCACTTAACATTGGTGAATTTGCTTACATATGCAAATACAACAATAAAAAGAATGTGTAAAACTTATGCTATGAATTAGGTATGTATTACAAAATCATTTCAGTGCTCAAACTAAGTTTGAAATGTTTAGCGAAGTTACACATATAAATTAATCAATTTTTTACTTCCTTCACGTTAGCCAATACTATAACTCCTTATTTATCATCGTGCAATCTCGGGAACACAGAGCTGAGTCCTTGAAACGAAATGGAAGCTACGAGATACATTTGTTATTTAAGATTACCTTAAATATTTGACCAGGAAAATGTTGGTTAACTAGGTCAAACTATATATCTTATACAAACCCGACATCAAAAGTTACAATAAAATCGTACTTCCTAAATGTCTGTAATAAACACAACTGTTGTCTATCTATATATTTATACAGAAAACATGTTACAGTACCGTGCCTTTTCTGGTTTATTTCTCAACCGAATTTTTTTCTTTTTGGAAATAGTCATTTTTGCCACAGTTTTATAAAGTACTTAACTTTTCCATAATTAGGTATTACGGCCACAATACTACCGCTGGCTGAATATTAGTTATAGATATTTATATTTATAAAGATTGGTGGCTTGAAATATTATTATATCAATATTATAGTTATAATATTGTATATAACGGTTTCGTGATTTCTAACGAAATATGTTTATAAAGTAACTTCATATAGTAACTTTCATTCGTAACAATTAATAAGTTCATGCCTAATGATAATAATCATATATTGCTTTTCAATTTTCTATATATTTTATCACAAAATACTTTATTGCTACTTGTATACTAGATAGGTATATACTACCGCGGATTTTTTTTTTGATATACCAAGGAAACATATTCTATTTGTATTTACGTGTAACGAAGAATTCCGCCAGCGCAAGCGGGCAAAATAAAGATCAGTGAAATTATTTGGGTTCTTTACAAACTCTCATTCGCTATTTCCTACGTTCAAATTTTTTTTTCGCAAAAAAAAAAGTAACCTTTGTCCTTCTCCACGGTACCTTCTATCAATACCAAAAAATATCAATATCGGTTGAGGCATGATAAGTTGGAGCTTGAGCTTTCGGTGAAGGAAAACATCGTGAGGAAACCATAGCATAGTGGTAGGGCTTAGACACTTATGATGAAAATCTGCCGCCAAATACTATTAGGTTGTTCCGGCTGTGGCACTTGAGAGCCAGTCTCTCCTATAAAGGCCGGCCATGCACCTGCGATTCCTCTGGAGTTGTGGGTGTCTATGGGTAATCACATGCTTGATCATGACTGTAACATGACAACATGCATGTCACCAGGTGACATGCTTGCTCGTTTGCCACCTATTCCATAATATAAAAGATAAGTTAAGAGTTAAGTTAAGAGTTACTTTCGCATACACATATTTTATAGCTGTACCTATAACGTCGTTCGCGTGAAATTCAATCATACTAATTTTATAAATGCGAAAGTGAGTTTGTTTGTTTATTACGCTTTCACGACGAAACCGATGAATCGATTATGATGAATTTTGATTCAGAGATCGATAAAACCTGGAGACGGTGATAGGCTATTTTTTCTCACGAAAAATTATTGGAAGTGAAGAAAATAGAGGGATAAACTTTGTATAACACTTTTTAATTCGTTATTCGATTTGTTTGACAAAATGAATATTACCGCGAGCAAAGCGGCACATAAAGTCTAGTAGTAACAAATATAAATTATTTAATTAATATAATATTGCATTTGTTTCAGTTCAAAGTTTCGAAAGTAATGGCGACCGAGTGAAATCTTGAACATAGAGTGAGACAAAAAATCCAAAATGGCTGAAGCAGAAGGGGGAGCGAGCGAGCAAGATGATGTTTCATTTTTGCGTACGGTAAGTTTATCGCCGGTATATATTGCTTTAAATATTATGTATTCGCCATTTTAAATTAAGATGATTAAAAAAAAACACAAATGGTTTCTTTGTAGCATCGTTAGTTGATACTTCATAGTGTATGTGAAAAATATACTTATAGCAAAAGCAAGAGCTTCGGCCATTATGTCACCAACCATTTTGTTAATTCCAGTGCCTTCTGAGCTCAAATCTAAGCACGTCTGAGAAGTAAAAATTGATTGATTTGATAATCAATTCAAAAAAAGGAAAATGTAATGAGAAACCGTAGGTATGAAACTGTAAAACCATCTGGGGTGGGAACCACCACACCCACACCGGATGAAATATTCTACTCTGGATTTTTGTTCAAAGTGGACTGTATTGTAAAATGGATAAAAATATTGTACAGCTATAACCGGGATGAAAGTACAATTACCTTGTACGCCGACGATACTGCCACTCTTGCTGTTGAGGTATCCAAAGCCACCAAAGCACTTTCTTTAAACATCCTGAAGGTATACACATGCAATTCACGGGGTTCACAAGACAACTATGCGCTACGCCGACTCCCAAGCAAGTGACGGGTCATCTCCGATTTTTCATATGTATTGGATAGATAAAAATAATTTCGCTCACCTTCCAACCAATTTATTAGCCCGAACACCATCAAAACGTTAAAAAAATACGTTGTAAATGTCAATAGGTATTCTTGAAACAAAATTGTATTATGAAATCGTTATGAAATATTTAAAGTCCATTTCGTTAATTTGTACATTTAGGGTTGCCACCCGTACTTTATTACGAAGAATTTATATGTTATTTCGGATAATTATATTCTATATTTGATAGGAACACTACAATACTTGTGAATACTTTATTTCACATGATTTTATCTCTCTGGGATTCATTGTACAAGTAATATACAAGAAAAGGAATATTGTAATAATTTATATATAAAACAGAAAGACTGTATAGGTAGAGGTGATGTCATTGTCCATAACATTATCCATAGTAAATGGCGAGACGAAAAGCGTCTCGGCATATGATACAAAAAAACTTAAATATACATTGTAATCGTGTTGTACAATATACTAGAGCAATAACAATCATTTGTTAAAAATTACTGAGAGTGATGAGAAATAAATCCTTCTTTATTTTAACATAACGTCCTTTTTCTAACTTTTACAACCAGTCTACTTTATTTATATTAGAAAAGGTGATAACCTTATGCTCATTCCCGTCATTAAATATGCAACTTATACACACAATTGTAACTCAATTTTCAGTATAATATATTATATATTAGAATGAAAGTCCTTATCACATGGTACTGATTGATGCCAAACAAATTAAAATGTAAGATTTATCCGTCACGACCCTTTCTTTAGTCTGTTCTATATTGCATAACTTCTATTATACATTGTTCTATCACGCGAACGGTATTGGCTGTACCTATTCATAGGTGCGCGCTTATTGGTTCAAGACAGCCAGTAAGTTCTCAACGGCTGCATACATATAGTCTGTATACGTTATACGCGACAGCTGCTTCATAGCATTTTATATTTATTATAATGAATTAAATGAATTGAATGATGTACACATGTTTATTAACCAGAAAAAGCATATAAATTAAAAAATTTCTTACCATTCTTTCAATTTATTAGTTATTTCTGCGTTTCCTAATTCATTTATTTGTATTTGTTAATTAATAGTATAATACGTTTGTCAATAATAATATACTACGTAAGGGAATACATTCCAAAGTGATTGTTCCATAAAACTTACGCATTTTCATTTTAAATAAATTATTCACCCAAAGACTAATATATGTGCCTGTGGAACTTATACTAACGTGAGTTAATGAAACCGCAACGGAGTGGTAAATGGATATAAATAATCCATCTGTAGTAGTGTTTAGCAACGTGCGGGTCGCAATCCCCTTATAGATCGCAGTATTTTTTTATACGCTGTGACTTACTAATTATATGTCTATGATATTGCTTTTTCGAGAAGGTTACGCGTTTAGATATTTAGTCCATGTAAAATATAACTTAGGTGTTTAAATCTGATTATAATAACTATCCCTACTAATATTATAAATGTGAATGTATTGTGTTTGTTTGTTAAGCTTTCACGCGAAAACTACTTAACCGATCATCATGAAACTTTGTACACATATTCTTGGAGGAATTAGAAGTAACACAGGATACTTTTAGCAGTACCAAATTAAAATATTAATAAATACTATCTTATACTTGCGGCTTCGCTCGCGCTGATATTGATTTGTTTGATAAATCAACAAATCGCATGACGCAATAAAAAGTTTCATACAAAGTCCATTTCCAATAAGTTTTTCTCAAGAAAAGGTAGCATATCACTGTCTCCAGGTTCCCATCTATTTCTTTACCAAAATTCATCATAATCGATTCAGTGGTTTAGCCGTGAAAGCGTAACTAACAAAAACTTTCACATTTATAATATTACTAAGGATAAGGACATATTACTTGCAATAATAAAAAATTAATGAATGAATATCTGTAATAACATGTAAAATGTGCAAAAATGTTTTATGAACAGCGAACGTCAGGTTTTCTAAAAACCTCACAATCAAAAAATAGGTCAATGTATTAATTAAAAATACCTATCAAAAGTAGTTTCTTACATGGCGCGGTCAATGCACGCCCTGGGTAAATGCCCAACGCGGAGTGCTCCCGCTCGCTATATATATCCCAATACCTAACTTTATCTACTATTAAAAACCACTGTGCTAATCTCTCTACCTAGCCGCTTTCATTTGAGTTCACTGGTTAAATGAACCGAGTATCGGGTTCGATTCCCGCTAATGAAAAAAATACGTAAATGAAATTTTAACAAGGTTAGAGTTAAAGTTTTCGATACATCGTGTTTGTTTATTATTCTGGTGTATTCTGTTATGTAATTATTCAGATCAGTTCAGTACTAGGAGTTATTTAAAAAAATTACGTAGGTATGTTGGTAGGTATGTATTAAAATCCTCTGTGGCCTTATAAAATAATGTCTAAATTGTAACTACATGCATCTTGAGGTACATATGGGCTCAACGTTGAGAGAGCTAATGGCTGGATTGAATTCTCTGCCAAAATACGCAATATCGAAGTCCGAAAGTAATTCAAAAGGAACCTTGTGACTGAGAACGTATTGCTTACTAAATAAATAATTGTCACTACTGTACACATTAAACTAAAAACTATGAAGTGTGATGTTCCTATGTATCGTATCTACCTTTAACCTATTTACTAGAACATACTCTGTCGAAAATTAATGAAGAGTTAGATATTTTCTTTTCGTGGTAACATCATTGCAATACCAATTATAAAATTTAAAGTCGCTTAGACCACTGAAAAAGTTCACATCCCTTCATCACTTAAAAAAGGGTTATTTTCAAACGGTAAAAACTTATTTTACTTATTATATATATGCGATATGAAATAATGCATTATAGTTAACGGTACTCGTGCGTGTGTGTGCGTCTGTAATTGGATCCTTCCTAGGACGATCTTTCTGATGTGTCCCGCCCGCACGACTTCAATCGTGCCGCATTACCGGCGCTCTCGCAATTCACCAACCCAATCACAGTATTAATATACAGACAGTACGAAAACTACCACACACTCGAAACGGCACACTCACACAAACATACGTATCGACGATACCCCTAAGCGGTTGTCGCGGTGCCGTCAGTAGTGAGTGCCACGTGATAACGAGTGGTCATATAAAAGTTTATATCCACGATCTTTTTAAAAATGCCAAATGCGTATTGCGTATTATACGCCTATTTGAATTCGGCTTCTTCAAAACCAGTGTGTTCGTATATGAAACTTCCTGCTGATTTTGAAAGGTAAGAATTATATTTATTGTTATTGTTATAATCTTTATCGAATTATGAGTCCATGTGATCGATCGTAATGAATTCGTGAACTCATTTGTAAATCCAGAAAGGCGGCGATTTGAAAGTATGCAAAGCTGAAAGTGGTAACAAGATAATAAATTAAAAATTAAAAAAATCCCTGATACATAATAATAAACAATCAGAATCTGTTTATCCGTTTAGGATTTACGATGCTACAGCAGACGCACACGCATAGACACGTCAAACTTATAATACTCTGTCGTTTTTGCGTCGAGGGTTAAAAAGTAAATTTAAGATGGCGGCTGCAATAAATACTTACTGTTTTGTTATGGGTGTTGTTTTCGTGGTTTCCCGGGATGTTAAAGCCAATAGTGGTGTGAAAATGTATATCCAAGGTGGCGGCTGTAATAGTTATCGGTTTATTCGTCATGAGTGCCTGCATGAGGAGACGCAACGACGCGGCCAAATGTACCTCGAAATGAATGCTGCAAAATTTGAGCTGCATTTGATGATTAAGATCGGTAAAATGTTTCATCTTTTTTTTTTAATCTTTAATCTTATTAACATTTATTTTTGTCTTAGTACTGAACTGACCTGAAAAGATACATAAAAGATTACACCAGAATAATAATCAAATACGATGAATTAAAAAGCATAACTCTATCCTTGTTAAAATTTCATTTACATAATTTTTTCATTGGCGGGAAATCGAACCCGATACTTCGTCTATTCAACCAATGAATTCGAATGAAATTGGCTAGGTAGAGACTAGCACAGTGGTTTTTAATAGTAGATTAAGTTAGGTATTTGTATATATGTCGCGAGCGGGAGCACTCCGCGTTGGGCATTTACCCAGGGCGTGCATTGACCTCCGCGCCAGATAAGAAACTATTTTTGATAGGTATTTTTAATTAATACATTGATCTATATTTTTATCAAATTATCGTTTCATTTAGTTGTACTGACATAATTGAGAGTGAATAATGGTAATAAAAGGTTTTCTAAAAATGATATTTTTATGATAGTGATCGAGTTTTTTTATCCCATCTTCAAAGGTATCATTAATACTATCACCTGTCTTCCTTTTCGGGAGCGGTTGCCTAACACCCTGTATGAAAGGGGCCGCGTCATTAAAAGGTTGAAAAGCACTGGTCTACACCAAAGTACCGGGTTGCACTAATTGCTGTTCATGTACATGCCGCCCGACTTTAAAAAGGTGTATAGACTGCGTTTTTACTGGAGAGAAAGGTGACAATGAATTGTAATTGTGAAGAATAGATTAAACGAAAAAGCTTTCTGCGCGGAAAGAACCTAACAATTAATTGCTAGACGCTATCAGGGCTGCAATTTTAATATTAAAAAAAAAAAAAGATATATTAACTGTGCCCTCGACTTCGTATTTGTAGAACGAAAAAACTAAAAAGTAGTCTTTTGCATTCGGGGATAATACACCTTTGTAACAGTAAAATAATCTTCATAATCGATTCTGTACTAACCGGAAATTACCCCGAACATTCAAACTCACAAACTTTACCGCTTTGTATTAAAATTAATATAGATTTAATTATTGATACATAAGCAGAGTTTATTAAGAGATTGTTTTTCTTTTATTTAGTCGTCAACCTGACTATATCGCCATGTAACAAACAATTCATACAAACATTAATAAAAATATTTAACAATAATGTAACTTCATTTTCTATAATTCCCTAGTTGTTTTTGAGACAGGGTCAGTCAGATAAAAAGGAATTACATAAACCAACGTGGAATGAACGAGAAGCATTAATCCCATACCCTATATGTTCGCTTCGAATACATTCTGTCATAATGTGGTGCACATCGTCGGTGAGTCCGCAACTTTGACAATGTGGAGACGATACTTAACTTTTTTTTTCTTATATGTGATAATTAAAATACATTCACGGACTTTCGAGGTGAGAAGGGCGTGTGGCGATTCATCGGGTTACAAGCACTGTCAAATACCTGCACAAACAAAATCACCACGACACTAAAACCTCTATAATGCTAGATACAAGGAAGAGCTCACATTTCTTATGGTCTCTGACAGGATACCCGATATGTTTTTGTCTAATATTGTTAGCGTAATCCAAAAAAAGAATGAGATGGCAATGAGATAACATTTTTTTAAATGGCTCCTCTAACCCCAATTCGGCCAGTGTCTTGTGATGAATATGGTAATAGCAGTAAGAGAGGTATTTCAATAAATGATTAAGGGTACGGATAAACCCTAATACGTTTTATGTGCACAAAAGAAAAAAAAATATCTTAACAACATTTCAAAGGTACAAGATAATATATCAATGCTTCTTTCACTTTGGTTTATATGATTCCTTGTTCTCTGATCTCGTACCAAAAACTGCTATTTTATTATATATTAAAGAAATGTATCAAAGACTGTTAGGTAATTCCATTAATATGTCTCTGTATTTGTACGTTACATGACGATAAAGTCGTGCAAGACTAAGCTTACAATAAGTAAAAAAAAAAGGTTTAATGTCAACCTACATCAACAGCTAATACCCACAACATAGAACGAAATATTGGCACAAAAAGAATATTTTTTTATATATAGAAGTGAATAAGATTTCAGACACCGAGTCGATGACATATATCAACACTATGCCTTGAATACGAAGTCGGAAACGATAGGATAGTTTTTGATAAAATTTGGCACAGTGATAACTAATACCATGGATCAACATATAGGCTTACACAACACTTTTTATCCTATAAAATGAAAGGTTTCCTTGGGTTGGGTATACAATTTTGTAGTAAATCAACTTTTCACGAGACTTAGATGCAATTTTCTGTTTGATAACAGACAATGTAACTAAAATATAAGTAAATTTTTATGCCATTCTTGAATGCTAAATATGAAATTATGGCTGAATTATTGACTATTCGACAAGACAGGATAACGATATATAGAACCAAGAAATATATTATTGTATTTCCTTATATATACATAGACTAAACGTTTATATATGTATCATAGTTAGTCATAGTATTCTAGTAGATGGTTTTGTCTTTCATTTGTTGTTTGCTTTACACCTACCGTCTTTTATCCCTGCACCACCTGACAGTTAGAGAATGTGTATGGCATTAAGTCTGTAATTCTACTATATATGGAGTGTAAAATAATAATAATAAATATATATATTTCTTTCTTACTTCTCTTCTAGAGAAGTTGTTGTTTCAGAAACGGTGGTAGTTTTTTGACTTTAAGAAGTGATATTACTGTTATATTATTGAGAAATAAACGATTTGGATTAAATTTTGTATTTAGTTAGATTCTTGCTTTGTGATTTACCTATACAGTTGTATTTTTCGTAAAACTTCATTTTGTTATCGCAGTTTCTAAAATTAGATTATAAGTGTGCAAAATTATAAAATGTGGATGTTTAATTAACATATGACTGGTATCAACATATATATTTTAAAATAAGCAAAATTATAAATAAAAAACCGAGCTAAGTTTGAACACCTGGGTACTTTTATTTTTAATATACTCAGATCCGCTCACACATCCCTGATATAAGTGAACAAAGAGCATTTAATTCAATTATAAAATTCAAAAAATGACCGAGGCAACCCTACTAGAAGTAAATTATGGCTACAAATGGAATCTGTAGGCGGTGAATGGGTCACTCACAAGCGGCTCGTTCCATTGCCCTGATTAAGTTGAAGAAGTTATTTCATTACATTACTTACCTAAGTTATTAACTTAGGGAACGTTTGAATTAAGATTTCATCGAGTGATCAGTTGAAACATTTGAATCACTAATACAAACCGAGGCATGAAGGCGCAAGTTCGATTTCAGATTAACATACATGTGGATAATAAATGGTACCATGTGCCTTGTCAGTGGACGAGAGTTTGAATCTCTGCAATGAGCCTGAGCTTTCGGTGAAGAAAAAATATCGTGATGAAACCATAGCTTTTTTTAATGCCCGCCTGGGTAGAACGACACTCCAGTTGAAAATCTGCTGACAAATATCTATACCTAGGTGTGTTACTATCTTGAATCACGCTGTCACATTTGAATCCGATTGAATCATAAGCGTGTAACTTCACAGTTGGTCAAACGGTTAAAGCTAGAATCGTGACGTAAATGTCGTCACTACTTTCATTCTTTCAAACTCACAATGGATTTTTAACACATTACCGTGCTAAGAAGACAAAATTGTGGTTACAGTTCACAGGCGCTAGAAGTTAAACCTTCAAAAATTTGTACTAATTATACGTATAACGCTCGGAGCTCAGACCCTGTAAGAATCACTGTATAATGCCTTCTATCTCACTTTCTCGCATGTTATTATTTACAGATGTATATGGTTGTCTATTTTCACTGTCGTTTCATCGAGTATCAGATTACAACGATGTTAAAGAAGTTTTTAATTCAAAAGTCATTTAAACAAAATTTATTTTAACCTTAAAGATTATAACTTTTTCAGTACTAAATATATTATATTTCGATTTTCATTATAACAATATAGGAAGTAATTTAAGACTGAATAAATGAATTTATTAAAAAGCCAACGTCATACGATATAGCCAGGCGGCACTCATGCAAGTACTGACCCGCGCCCGACGTTGCTTAACTTTAGTCCAGTAAACCTTGGCGCGTTAAATCCTATAGATACTTCCATCTCATTCTTTAGCACCTTATATCCTATAAACGTATGTGGTTCTCTTTTTATTGTCATTTCGTCCAGTTTCAAATCACAACGATGCTAACAAAGTTTTCATTTCAAAAATATTATATATTTTGGGTTAACCGTTATTTTATTAATTATTTTCATAAATTAACAGGAAGACATGGTATGTCTGTCATGCACAGCGACTGGTGAACGTGTTTGCCTGGCAGCCGAGGGGTTTGGTAACCGACACTGCTTCCTCGAAAACATAGCGGATAAGAACATACCGCCAGACCTGTCACAATGCGTCTTCGTTATCGAGCAGGTGAGTTTTGTCGTTTTAAAAACAGTAAAAAAAAAACAGAAAAACAGGAAAAACAGTCATGAGGACTGCCGACACAAATGAAAACAAATTTCACAAAATAATGTAAAAAAAAAGTCGAATTCGAATCCATATGTTAAGATTTGGAATCTATGACTTTGTTTACGCGTGATTATTAACTCGCACGTCAAACCGATCGACCAAGCGTTCATAGGGAATAAACTCGAAATTAAAAATCTGTATACACTCTCTACTGATATGGAAAGCGTTCGGTGACGATGATTTTTGATCACCCAAAAAGTACTCAACGCGCCTTAATAAATTTTCACTTTCACTTTTTTCCAGTTCCTTTCCAAATGATCAGGGTCGCAACCATCATTACGGTTACCTACTGCTTTGGATTATACTGTGGTTGTTCCATTGTATGTGGTTACCATCAAACACTGTTCCATTGTATTAACGTGGATATGATAAAAATTATATATTACTTTATATGGCATAAACTTTTACATAATTAAATCTTGGATGAAGTTTGCGTAAATGAATAAAGTTTGAGAGCAAATAAAATTTTATATATTAATAAGCAAAGACAAAAAAAATAAGAACATTTTATATTCTGCTAACAGTTTTTAGTGACTACTATGAACGTTAGTGTTATTACTAAAAAATAAGTTTCCTTTTTGTTAAGTTTAGATACATACTAGATTTTACGTGCGACTTCGCTCACGTTAATATTGATTTTGTCAAACAAATCGGTTAACGCAATAAAAAGTTTCATACTAAGTTTATTCCTCTTTTTACCCCACTTCCTGTAAGTTTTTCAAAAAAAAAGTAGCTTATCGCCGACTCCAGGTTGGCATCTTATTTATACACCAAAATTAATCATAATCTATTCTGCAATTTAGGCGTGAAACCGTACCAAACAAACAACATCACTTTCGTATTTATAATATTAAGTAAGGATATGTTTAAAATATATAATTTTTATAAATTACCGATAATGATTACGGTTGATAAATCGGATATCTTTAAAATATATAATTATTATAAATTACCGATAATGATTACGGTTGATAAATCTGCCTATGAAACGACGTCCGACTTGTGTATATAGTCTTCTTTTCTATTCCCCAAAAAAGGAATAAACTGAAACATAAAACAATGTGTCGATCAAACTTTGAGCACACGGCGATAATTGTCTATATTTAATATTATAAAGCGGAAAACTTGATTTGTTTGAACGCGCTTAATCCTAGTAACTGTCAAGCGGATTCCAAAAAATTTTTCGTATGTGATAGAACAATCATTGAGGCTTTAGATTACTTAATATCACGCTACTACCAATAGAAGAAAAGTTCTATTGAAAAAAGAAAAAAAAAAACTGATAATAATTTTTAGTTCCACGCCAACAAACTCGTGGTCATAGCAATTCACTTAAAAAAAATGAATTTGTTCACAGGCATTGTCAGTAAGAGCTTTACAAGAATTGGTAACAGCGGCCGGATCAGAAACTGTAAGTATATCATACCGTTATTAATATAAATATATTTCTTAATAACTTGTAAATCTTGTAAATTAACATTGAACACATTCCTCGTGCATACGTATATAATAATTTTCAAATGTTTTTTTTTTCTACTAAATCACATTATGCACACAGATTGTTCTAATAATTTTCCCGCCCAAAGAAAGATTTAAAAGTGCAAATCTCTTTTGTATGTTTTATTTATGTATACAACCTTTTTTATATTTAAAACTATTGTGTTTAACATTATTTTTATTCCTGTGAATAATATAATTACCATTTCACACATTTGGTCCGTGTTTAAATTTGTTTCCAGGGGAAAGAGAACTTAGTGAGTGTCTCTGGATGTGGTAAATTGCATGGCAAAGAATTTGTTTCATTTAAACATAAATTGATAAGTGGTTGGTTTTTTTTTTAATTTGAGTCGGAATTTGTTTTATGATTTAGTCAAGTATTTTAAGTATATTGACAATGTGTCGTCGTCCGCCATTTTTTTTTTGTTTTTTTTTTTTTTTTTAAAGTAAAAGCTAACGTTTTGAAATTAAATGCAGTTATATTATAAACAATCAATAGCAATTATGACAATAATTGTTATATGATTATTGTATATGTATTATATTATATCAATAATACGTAACAAGTATATACCACGGGACTCAAAATGAAAAGTGAAAATGGGTCTCTCTATTTAGGAGTTCTAATTAAATATATATATCTATTTTTATCCGTGGATTATCCAGTTTCAAAGATTCATATATTCTTTATAGAGTATTCTTCATCCTAAGCATCTTCAAACCCCAATCCTATCAGATTACTCTTCAACCTCGGAAATAAATAGAAATCAATATGGGAAAGGTCTGACGAATAGATTTGATATTTGAGCATGTGAAATCCGCCTTCTCATATAACAGCTATCGTTACAATGAACTTATAAGTACAATGATATATATATGTAATACTTTATAGGGTTAGTGTAAAGGTCACATGGTTATGTGACGATGTTTTCTTTAGCGAAAGCTCAGGCTCATTACAAGACGGATTTGAACTAAAATCTAACGATCATTCCTTCAGTCCAGCCATTATTGCTTCGTCCATTAAATGTTTTATGAGTTCAAAGAGTTTTAATCACATTCTCACTTTTCGTTGGACGACATTTGGTAGTTTTTGAAACCATTTTTAATTTAAAAATGGCGGTCGGCCGAAAACAACGACTCACTTGATTATAACTTTTATTTTTAACATTGGATACATCAACAATACGGCATTACATATTGTTCCTAATCAAGTTTTTGATACTAATATATACAGCACTTTAGAGAGAGATTTCTTTTTACATATATCATTTTATTTGAAATTTTGAGCTTTACATTAGGAAGTTTATCGCGTAATTTTGTCAATGGATCTTACTGCTTGTACATATGCGTGTTCCGTGTTCAAATACTGTTTTATATCAATAAGGTTAAAATATTATTTTGCAGAGTTTTTATTGATACACTAAGCATGTTTTGAGTAAAATAATCCACCACTTTGTTATATTATAGGAAATACTTTATTAACAACTGATGATAAGGCATTATTGTTACATTCGCCATATTGACAGGCTCTAATGTCTCGCATTCATCTGTATCAGGGACTCAAAGTACTTCGAAAGTAGACCCCGGTTTCCGATAACAAGAGTAATAGAGTCGTCGTGGAGTGTTTTTAGTGGATATTTGACGAAGCTTTTCCCTGATAAGTTCCACACGTTTCTGTCATCTCCCTGCTCCCCCCTCCCAACGTCGCTTTACATATATTACGTCACAAAGGTACACAAAGGGATAAAAGTCACAAATTTTCCACTATTTCGTACATATAGTAATTAATAGCAGTACAAATATGTTAATACTTTTTGATATTATTGCTTGCAAAAATGAAACTTTACTAAATATCTGTAATAACAGGTAAAATTTACAAATTATTTTTATCAGTTGCGAACGTCACATTTAGACCCGCCCCATGGTGCATTATGTCACAGTAAGCGATCTCCTGGCCCCTCAATAAGTGTGAACGTATTTTATGAACGCCCCCTAGCCCGTTCGGTTAACTATCTTGGTCTACAACGTCATTAACCATCAAGTGAGTGTATCTAGGATATCTAGGGTTTTCCAGCAGCCGCCGAAGCCGAGGATTGGCCATTCTGGCACCCTTGCGAACACTGCCTCGGGGCTGAGTGCCCTCAACACGCCCTAATAAGCTGTCAAAGCCGTCAAGGCTAATAGCGTACGCTATATAAAAAAAGGGTGTATCTAAGAATGAAATGGTGGTACCGATGTACATTTAAAACTGTACATTTAAACTGTACATTTAAAAATTAAAACTGTAGATCCACCCCTGTTCTGACGTAATCCCTTTGTCAATTATTCCCTAGTCACAACTAATGAGAACGTCACTTAAGAATCTTTACATCAATATTAAAACTACGTTATTCTATAAGAAAAATTAAATTAATATGTTGCTGCAAAATAAAATTTTGAACTTTCCATTTAGAAATAAATCATAAATGCATCCATTGTCTACCATCAAGCAAGACGATGATATTCAATCAACGAGATAGTAGTCTGTGTCTAAGTTGTGGTCTCTTTTGAAGGTACTGCTCAATGACTGCCTTGCTCCACTTGTAGCTTCCTGTCTTACCAATCTTCACATAGTATGGCGATATGTGTGCCTCTATGCCTTGGACGTTTATGTGACGTCGAAGGTCCACGTTTGCGACATGATCTACGAAGTGAACAGCTGGTTAGGTCCATTCCGTAGTTTCTTTTTGCCTACTCGTAATTCAGTAGCGGATTTACACTTTTGCAGCCCGGAGGCTATTCAAATTTTACCATCCCTACCTATCTCTACAATTAGATTCCACATGGAACTATGTACATTTTATAAAAATAAAACAATATAAAACTTATATTCTAAGTGGTCAAACGTATTATCTAGAAACATTTAGGTATATATTATATAAGTAAAAAACATTTCAGTTTTGAAAACAAAACATAAATACCCCAAATTTACAGCCTCTAAAATCCGCCGCTCTAGGCTCCATCCTACTCAGTCTACTGGTAAATGCACTACTGCTCGTATTTTATAAATAACTAATAAACATGTCTTTTTTTTACTATATTCTTAGCTAGACTTCTTCTTTTGGTTTAGACTATTCGTACTTTATAAATACCTAGCTAACCAGGTGGACCTCAACTTTCAGTAGACCTCAGAATACTGTAGCCAACAGTTCAATCATAGCAACATTACGTATATAGCTTTCGAGATAAAAATTATGTATCTTTTAATTTGGACCTTCCGTGACAAATTTAATTTGATCATTTGTAATTTATTGCGGGAAACATCGTGACACGGGGTTTTATATAAGATTATACATAATATTACATACTTAACTATTAAGTTACAAATTGCTCTGAAAATATAATAGTGACCAACATAGATATACATATGTAACTTTTCCAGGGTAAAGGTACTGGGTCTGGACACAGGACTCTACTATACGGCAATGCTATACTTCTGAGACATCTGAACAGCGATATGGTAAGATACTATTTTTATACGAAAATCTATAGATATTTCAGTGTCCATCAATTTTCGATGTCTTATCTATAACTATAATTAAACTGTTACAATGTTAAATTTATACATAAAATAGATTTTAATAAATATAATTGGAGAGGACTTTATCATTGACTAATTTTTACGTGCGACTTCGCTCCCGTTAATTTGTTTTTTTTTTATCAAATCGGATGACGCAATATTAAGTTACATACAACCCCTCTCTTTACCCCACTTCCAATAAGTTTTTCGCGAGAAAATATAGCCTACCAATTTCTCTCTTCCTATCTATCTCTATACAGAAATTCAGCATAATCGGTTCAGTAGTGTAGGCGTGGAAGCATAACAAACAAGCAAACTCATTTTCGCATTTATATGAAAGTATATTACATAACAGTTTGTATTTGTCGTCTTGCAAGCGCATCGCTCTAAATTTACCCAACATAATGGTAACAACAGCTTTTTGTCCTGTTTATGATGATATACGTGAAATATTCAAGGTAAACCGTTAAAGTACACATGAAGGAAGACCTAGGTAGAACCTATAAAACCCTAACTACCTACTATCTATGTAATTTAAAAAAATAAAATATTTATTACATAAATAATTCATCCAAATCACAATTAACGCAGTTTCTTACTGTTGCGAGTTCGAATCCCGCACATAACATAATATAAACCAGCCAGGTTGTATTTTGTATTAGTAAACTATAAGTTTTGAAATATCAATGAACACAGAAAATTTATTTCTTAATAAGAGCATTAATTTTGTTGTAGAAAAAAAATACGCACAAAGATATATATTGAATTGATCTTTTATAGAATTTAATTAAAAATATTTTGAAAGAACATAAACTACAAATCGAGTGAACACCGAGTACAAAATGAAACTTTGCAAAATTTAAAATGGATCACCATGTCTGATGTCAAAAATTAAAAGAAAGCCTTTAAATTCAAAAGCCAGAGCAGACTAATATGTTAACGATGATGATGTCAGAAAATGACACCCTTCTCGGTGCATCCGCTAAAAATTATTGTAAATGTGTTTAAAGTTTTCTTTATTCAAATATGTACCTATCTAAAAAAATAAAAGTAATCAGATGGAGTTTCTTGTAGGTTCTTCTCGATGACTGGGTGATTTTTTGAAGCGGTGGTAGTTTTAATGTTCATAAGGTACTTCACAAGGCCTGAATTGAATTAAAAAAAAAACATTTGATTTGAGATAATCAACTGAACATAGAAGAAAATGATTAAGAGACTGCCAAGTTGAAAGTCTGTTGCAAAGCATCTATATATGTGTACTGTCATCTATAATTTTATTAATTTTCAGGCCTTCTCTTGTTATATTAGCATATCAAGCTACATTATCGTTCAATATAATATTGTGGTAAAGCGCTAAAGCGATAATTCAACTCTTTTTTGCACGCTTCATAACACGAAACTTTTGAAGTTGTGCATTATTCTTAATATTCCAGAGTCGAGTAACTTTCGAGACTTCAACGATCATTATTTTAAATCTTTTGTGTTTTTACGGCAATGCAAATAATTTATTATCTAGAGAAATACTCTCACTATCACACTAGATGATTTTTAAATTCATTTATTAAAATAAATACATACTTATTTACAGTATTTAGCTTGCTTGTCTACATCATCGTCACAAGATAAGTTAGCTTTCGACGTCGGTCTGCAAGAGCATTCCCAGGGTGAAGCGTGTTGGTGGACTTTACATCCCGCCAGTAAACAGAGGTGAGTAAAATACATTCCTTCTTTACCTTTGTTGAAAATTTATATCTATACTAATATTAAAAGTACGAAAGGGAGTTTGTTTGTTACGAATTTACGCTTTACTCGCGGAATTGATTACAATGCATTTTGGTATAGAGATAGATGGGAACCTGCAGACGGTAATGGCTACTTTTTGTCGCGAATAACTTATTGGGAGTGCGGTAAGAAGAGAATAGGTAAGCTTTATATGAAACTATTAATTGCGTCATCTAATTTGTTTGACAAAATAAGTATTAACGTGAGCAAAGTCGCAATTAAAAGCTAGTAACAAATAAATAACCAATATACAGACGGACGGAATCGCATGTTTGTGTTGTTTACAAGCTGATTAGAAAAAAAGTTGTTTTAGGGAGGTACATATAAAAACAATTAAGTACCGTACGGTTGTAGCCTTATGTAGCTCGACGTAATACGATTTCGGTGTGGTATGATGGATCGCCGTTTATTGTTCTATTGAAGTTAATTGTGATTTTGGACGTTTGTAAACGGAAGTGGTGATTTGAAGTCAGTGAATTTGTACACGTGACTTGTTTACGAGAAGTGAACCAGAAAAGTTGGCTGGCCTATTGGTGCGTGTTGATGTCGATAGCTCTAATATCGCGGTTGAACCATTACACATACCTATTACACATAGTTTATTTTTGCGATTAAATTGCGGTTTTGAAGCACCAAGGATTCAGGTAAGAAATAGTGCTGTGTGTCGGAAGCACCAGATCAAGTTGTCCGCGACCCGAGAGCAATTTCGAAGTTTGAGGAGTCCAGCACCGCTGGTTTTAGCTGGTCGTGGACAGCTCGAACAATATTTTTATAGTGCATATGTGCCCACGACTTAGTTCGCTTAAAACTAAAAATCATCTAATCATTTTTGTCCGTATTTGTAACTTATTTCAATACAGTTTTGCTCTTCTAAGTGGTAGGTAGTGTGATGTTATAATAGCCTAAAACGTTATTCAATAATTACTCTACCAAATACATATTTTTGAAATCAGACTAGTAGTTTCTAAGATTAGCTCGTTTAAACAAACTTTATAGTATATATTTATACTAGATGACCCGATGAACTTCATATCACTTTACAAATATTTCAATTTTTAGGCTATTCTGTACTATACATATTATCTGTTTAAACCTTCCTCATGAATTACTCTATCTATTGCTGTAAAATGAATTAATATTTAAAAGATCTAAGCGAACAGACAGCGGAAGAGGAATAGTATATATGTGTTAATCGTAATAGTTCTACAATAACTAGCTAGGCATATCCTACCGACTGCGCCATGTAGAGATCTTCAATGAAACACGTTCGACTTTTGACTGTTCTTTTATTATCTACCCTCTTTATTCATATACATATATAATATTCACAAATTACCCTTCACTATCCAACAGAAGAAACTTCATTTTATGCTATGTAAAGGTAGCATATCTATATATACATGAAAACTTTAGTCTTTCTAGTATATTCAAAATTACCCAGTTTAACCTACTGTATTAATTTTGAAACGCAGAAACTAAGAATCGATTTTATGACGAAAAATTAACGCGAAGGACAACCACCGCGAAGTGTAATGAAAGGAAAGAATAAATAGTAATGAAAAAATAAGCAATTGGAAAACTCTTAACGACAGCTCGGAGCGATGATAGCTCAGTTGGTAGTGTTTACGGAAGCCACGTCAATGGACGTGAACTTGAATTGGTGGCAGGGCTGTTTCTAATGCCCGCCTGGCTAGCTACCACCCCCAAGTTGAAAATCTGCCGCCAAATACATATAGGAGTGTTCCAGCAGTCGCACTTGTGAGTCAGTCTCTCTAATAGGCTTAGCGTGTTCATCATCTTGAGCCAAGTCGTAAGAAAAATCGATTTAAACATTCCTTCGTTCCATGATATTCAGGTTATATTGTAATTTGTTTCTGTAATATTACATATCCTGTATATTCTCATTGATCTATACCAGACAGATACTTTTGTTGTTGGACCCCTATACACGTAACACCTATTTATTACAAATTAGCTGGACATGCGTCTTAAATTATACTTATAAAATTATAAATATGTGGTTAGTTTAAAAGTATTACTTACCTATTTATGTAGTTATTACATCTTAATTTCATTGTCATAATCATTATGTTTGAAGCCATTGGGTATTATAAGCCAAACAGATTTAAACTGATACATAGATATACTATGGACAGTGTCCAATTAGTAATACAAACTTGGGAGACTCTAGAAGTGTCATCTGGTAATTGGAATTTGTTTCGACAGATCCGAGGGTGAGAAGGTTCGAGTGGGTGACGATCTTATCCTTGTGTCAGTCGCAACAGAGAGATATTTAGTAAGTTGACTTGTAATTATTATTATATACTTCATAATTCCTAACAACTGTTATCAAAAAAACGTAAACCAAAGAAAAATAATAATAATAAATAGAAATAAATACTATATATTATTCAAATATCTTTTATAATGAAAGTATTAAGTTTAAACTGTCTACTTTTCTTGAATAGCGGGAAGTTAGTCTCTGAACATAACATCATTAAAAATCTGTATTAGATGTACCGCGCTTAATTTATTTATATAATAACTGTAAATATTGTTTTGTATGTACATAAATATTTAAGACGATTATATTTTATTGTTACATACTTTTTAGAACGTAATTTTTCAGTAGTCGAGTTTTAGCTCTCGATCTTATTTTTATTTAAAAGAATTGTATAAACTGTCGTGAAGCAGAGAATGATATCGACATTTTTTGCATAAGAACAGGGTTTTTAATCAGTGATGTAATATTAAACTGAGATATTAAAAGAGTTGGGACATATTCTAAGAGATTTTTTTCTTCAAATGGAAAACCTCTTTGTTCTTGTTCAACTCTAAAATGTTCTGTTAACATCTTATTTAAAGTTAAATGACTATGTTTCGTCATTTAAACCACAATTGCAGTTTCAGCACGATGAGTTTTATGCGAATGAATATAAAATAAACTAGTATTAAATAACGAAATAAAACTTAATTAGAACTATATTCACTTCAATAATATTCCTTATAACAATAAATGTTATAATTTAAATTTAGGGCAAGAGCATAATGGCGGCTTCGCCTTGGTCAAACAGAGAACGAAAGAAAGGATTATCATTTATTTTATCGGTGAGATTAAATCACAGATTTAATGTATGGGAAAATGGTATTGTTGTATGTTTATTTTGCTAATTCAACGTTTCTATCAATTCTTTATAATTAAAATTCCTGTACTTTTTCGTTCACCGTGTCCATATATATGTCTCTATTGAATGGTAGAATACATCGAAACATATTTTATTGTAATAAATATATTTGTGTGTTATATTATTTCACATTGTGATACATTATCATTTCATTTTAAGTGCATATGAAATGTTTTTGTTTAGTTTAGCGTTCTTTAGTTAAGCCATTTTTTTGTCGACATTAATCTATATTTTATTTACAACAGTCGACTGGAAACCAATGAGTTTGTATGAATCTGAAAAAATGTTTAACCGATTTATAAACAAAAAAAACACACTACCTGTAACAATAGCACACCGTACATACATTTTACATTTTAATTAGATTTCATATTTTTTCCATGTCAATTATATTTTTTTTCTTAATTACCCGGACTTTTATATTAAAGAAATATATAAGTTATCTTACTGTTACATCTCAGATCACCGAGTACCTGATTTGAATAAAAAAAAGTCAATATCGGTGTTTGGATAACTTGTTGTGGATCACTTTAATACATGCTATCGTTATTTATATTTTATATAAATACAGAAACTTACGTACGTAATTCTTAATCTTTATACATTTAAAAGTAATTTATAATAAAAAACAAAACTGTCACATTATTTAACATAGCGTAAAAAATGACCAATATTTTCTATTTTTCTATGACAAAATTTAGGAAGTCGATCAGTGTTATCGAATGGCGTTTAGTTGTCGAATGGCATCTAGTTATATGCATTTTTACTATAAATATTATCGTAACTCAATGTATTTTCATTAAACTCATTCATATTTACATTCAACTATTTTTTTAGTTATCATGGGTAAATCGCTTTACAGATATATCTTTCAAATTAACCTTCGATAGGCTACTATTAGGTTTATGGGACTTGTCAATTAGAAGCCAGGTCTTCGTTCCACTCTTACTTGCATAAGTATCGATAACATATTCGTACATATGTCACATGACTTCCAGAAATATACTTGTGTCCTGCATTCAATAAAAAATAATATAACTGTACTCATCAATTTGCATAGCGTAGACTAAAATAATATTCTTGTATATACATTTTATATACAAATAATAAAATATTCTTTGATCGAGCATGAGTCTAAATACGACTGACGAAACGAAACTTAATTCTGGAGACTAATAATTTTAAAACTTACCAATTTAGTTGGAGAATTGCGATCTTTAACTATCTTTGATCTCCCATTTTATTGTTAATTACTGACTTACTCAATATCGCCAGCTCCTACGTGGATACCACTATAAACATCGATACCAGAATTGAAAAAATACATGGCTCTTACCGTTTCCAAATGTTCTGACGTTAACCTTATTAAAACTGGTAGGAAGTACATTATAATCTATCCGAAAGTCAGTTTACGTGCATAAAGCCTTCGGTCTTTTTTTAGCTTTGTCGTTTATCTACTCTTCGCAACTATTATTATTGAAATTCGCAACAATCTTAATACAATATTTTACAGAACTAAGACATTGTTTTAAGTCAAGCTCCTTACGACATGTATAGTCAATTTTATAGGTATTCATATATCATTTGAATATACACTTTTAAACTAAATACCGACTTAATTTTTTGAAGTAAAGGACAACTATTGGTAAGTTATGACTGTCCATGTGAAATTTCTTTCATCACTGTCTAAATTGACAGTGGATGAGTGTTTGAGTTATTGCACGTTAATGTGATGCAACCACAGAAACATGGTAAAGCATTTTTCGTATTCATTTACCTTTGTTAAAGATTATTTTGGAAACCTTTGTCGAAGTAGCACCTTCACTAGAAAGCAAATCACAGTTATCAACCTTCATTGCATAGAATTTTTGACTGTGTTAAAAGGAATTTTGGTCAAACTTTTATAGTAATGACACTTAAATCACTGGCCAATCTTTTTCTAGCACACAACAAAAGAGAACGAGGTGTCGATTGTAAACGCGTCTTTTCACGTAACGCATTGGTCAGTGCAACCGTATGGTACCGGTATATCACGCATGAAATACGTCGGTTACGTCTTCGGAGGTGATGTTCTTCGATTTTTCCACGGAGGCGACGAGTGTCTCACAATACCTAGTACTTGGACTAAAGATGGAGGACAAAAGTAAGCGTTATAACTATATTCTATTTTTCGAATCAAGATATCTCAATATATATTAATTTTATATATATTCAATTTGAAGTGATGAAAACAGTTGGTAGTGTGAACGGATGCCTTATCAATGGACGTTCAAATTCTTGGAATAAGCTTGAGTTTTCGGTGAAGTAAAACATCGTGAGGAAACCATAGCATGGTGGTATGGCTTTTTCTAATGTCCGCTTGACTAGCTACCGCCCTCAAGTTAAAAATCTGCCGCCAAATACCAATAGATGTGTTACTAACTTTGGCAGTATCGTCACTTAAGACCAGGTGAGATTATGACCATAACGGTGAACCTTAACTATGAAAAAAAAATAACATCCGGTTAGATTGGAACATTAACGCTTATTAACCTTTAATGTATAAAATAAAATACTTACAAATTTGATTAATTTATAATTATGTTACTTTATTTAAAATTCAAATCAAATGACTAATTGGATTTTATAATATTTTTTTACAAAGCATCGTAGTGTACGAAGGTGGATCAGTGATGTCCCAGGCGCGTTCATTGTGGCGGCTCGAGTTGGCACGTACTAAGTGGGCTGGTGGGTTCATCAACTGGTACCATCCTATGCGGATCCGTCATATCACTACTGGACGGTACCTCGGAGTCAACGATCAAAATGAACTCTACTTAGTTAGCAGGTCAGTTTACTCGCTAAAATATTTTGTTTTATTAATTTGCTGAGAAGATGCAGATTTGAAATTAGCACAAGATGTAAGTTTACACGATAATCCTTATTGCCATTTTTCAATAATATCTATAAGCAATTCAATTATTACTGGCCAATTTAAATTCACTTTAGATTATCTACTTTTATGTAAATCTCCATGTTGGTATGAACCAAAAAAAATAATAAACATCTTATTTTCCTTACCTTAACTTATCGAATTATTTGCGGTCTGGTGTATTTCCTGATTTTTTTGTGATAGTCGATCTATTAAACATTATATAAAGAATGCTTAGTTATACAGGCCAGCAAGACTGCGTTGTTCAAAGAGTAATTTCCGATCTCCCTGTCATCACTACCTGACTGGAATAATCTCGTTATTTTCCTATGTGTCTATAGAAAAGTTTTGTATTCAATTACTAGTAATTATCAAATATGACATATTTGATTATTTTTGTTAGGACAGTACAAGCAGGAATAAAATAATTGACATTATAATGATAAAAGCATTGTTAATACAGGGAAGAAGCTACAACAGCTTCATGCGCATTCTGTCTCCGACTTGAAAAAGATGATCAGAAGCAAGTTTTGGAGGACAAGGACTTGGAGGTGATCGGTGCTCCGATCATCAAGTATGGTGATTCTACTGTCATTGTTCAACATTCGGAGACAGGATTATGGTTGTCTTACAAGGTATTTCTGTGTGAATTTAATTTTTAGTATAAGAAAAAGGTTCTTAATAGTACATTATTGGAAAGTCCGTCAATTAGGAAATTGTAGTTCGGGTATCAGTAATACGAGACAGGCAATTGTCATTACCGCCAAGGCATATACAATCAAGAGCATTTAATAACCCCAACACGCGGTTACATACAAACACGCTGGAGCGTTGTAATGTTCCAAATTCAAACAACGCTCCTGCAATGAACTTAATTTTCTTTGTACGTAGATTCGAAACTTCGCCTGTTCTTTTTTCGAAAATAATGACAATATTTCCATGCATGTTTGAGAAAAAGTACTTTATAGGTCTATAGTGCTTATAAGAACTTTTCACAGGTCTAGTAAATAGTGTAGTATTACCATTTACTATTATAGTATGGACGTATAGGCCAGATTTGCTAAATAAGTTATTTAATAGCAATTTCAATCGCTCTAAATTATGGACTGTAGTATTTATTTGTTTTATAACTTGGTCTCTTGTTATATTTTTTTCCAAGGTACAGTGAGCTCAATCAGCACAATGTGTTTCGATGTGGGATTTCTAAATGGTGTTAGTACTGTACAGGGATTTAAGTTTTCTGCAGTATAGCGTCTACGAGTACCATTTTTATAATATTTTCCAGTCATACGAGACAAAGAAAAAGGGTGTGGGAAAAGTTGAGGAGAAACAAGCGATCCTACACGAAGAGGGTAAAATGGACGACGGTCTTGATTTCTCCAGATCTCAGGAGGAAGAATCTAGAACAGCCAGAGTTATTAGGAAGTGCTCCTCACTGTTCACTAAATTTATCAAGTAAGGCACACTTTTCATGCTAAAAAAAAAAAAAAAAAAAAAATGTTAACATATACATTAGAAAAATACATCTTAATCCTTAAGACTACAACTTGACTCATCGTACTTATAAAAGGATATAAATTAATATTTTGTGAAAATGACTAAGAAGCATGCGTACTTAGCATGGTGGTAGGGCTTTTTCTGATGCCCGCCTGGATAGCTACCACCCTCAAGTTGAAAATCTGCCGCCAAATACCCATAGGTGTGTTCCGGCAGTTGCACTTGAGAGCCAGTTCCTCCACAGGTTTAGCGTGTTTACCAACTTGGGCCGTATCGTCACTTAAGATCAGGTGAGATTATGGCCATTACGCTAAGCATTAACTGTAAAAAAAAAGTTAGCAATTAATAGACTTTATTTAACCAATAAAGTTTATTGAAATCGAAGAAGGCAATATTTGTACACTGCAGCAGCAATTTGTCAGCAATTTTCAGATTAAAAACATCTGAACCCGAGGAAGGAAATAGGTGACAAATCAGTAGGGTTTCACATACTACAGAATATAACATAAACAGTAATTAAAGACGTTCTTTACTAACTGCCCTACTTGATAACGCTAGATCCATATTTATATATATATATATTGTAGAAGTCCTATTAAAGTTTTTAGATAAACAAAAAAAATGAATCCTTGGAATACACAAATGGAAGTCATTTGAAAGTGATTGTTTGTATGAACTCAAAACTGAAACTTGCATGTAGAGCGATTGGTATCTGTAATTGTTTGGGTATTGTTCTGCATAAGAATTATCTCTACGGTCATGTGGTTAAATATAGGGTTTTTTTTATACTTAAGGTTTAGCATTATGGCCATAATCTCACCTGCTCTTAAGTGACGATACGACCCAAGTTGGTAGACACGCTAAACCTGTGGAGGAACTGGCTCTCAAGTGCAGCTGCCGGAACACACCTATTGATATTTGGCGGCAGGTTTACAACTTGAGGGTGGTAGCTAGCTAGGCGAGCAATAGAAGAAGCCCTACCACCATGCTATGGTTCCCTCACGATGTTTTCCTTCACCGAAAGCTCAAGCACATTGTAGGTGCTTGGATTCGAGCTCACTTCCGTTGACGCGAAGTCGTATACACTACCACTGAACTATCATCGCTTCTAAAGTACAGAATAATCTTTGATAAGCCAGCTAATTACAGTTATAAATAATGTAGTAAAATTATCTTCTTTAATTCCAGATTACTATATATTTATTAGATTACAATATATATGATATATTCCTTTAAAATCCCAAAAGTTCATGCAAACAAATTTAAATTACAATTTTTTTCTATGCAGTGGTCTTGAAACTTTACAAGAGAACAGACGTCACTCGATGTTCTTCGCGTCTGTTAACTTAGGCGAGATGGTAATGTGCTTGGAAGATCTAATCAATTACTTCGCTCAACCAGACGAAGATATGGGTAAAGTTTTTTATTAATATTTCTTAATAATTATATAATTATATGTTTTTTTTTTATCGCATTATTCTATTTTGTAGAGTTTTATAATTTTTATAAATCAGGTTCAATTAGAATCCATCTTTAATGGATGGTCCTTCAAATATAGTAAATTAGGAATCGCCTAGGTTAATAGAAAAAAGGCTTACAATTTATATTTTCAAATAGTTTGCGAAAACGAAAATGCACTTCTCATAACGTAATTAAAATTGAATAACATAGATTTAAGCATTCATATTAAATGGGATGTAATCCGATGACATTCTACAGCTATTTAAAAAGAAATGGTCCGAATAGATTAAGTTTTTTGAACATAATCGTTACACATCCATACACACAGTAATCGGGACATCCGCGATTTTTTTTTGTATAAGACTATTTTTAGTATATAATGAATTAAATGAATTTAAAAATCATGTAGCGTGATAGTGAGAGTATTTCTCTAGATAATAAGACATTTGCATTGCCGTAAAAACACAAAACATTTATAATAATGATCATTGTCTCGACAATTGCTCGATTTTGGAACGATGAGAGTAGAGTAATGCATAACCTAAAACACTTCGCGTTGTGAGGCCTGCAATTATATTGTCACAGTAAGCTAAATTTCAAATTTATTTATTTTGTAATAATTACTATAGTTATAACAAAACTAAATTAAATTTCAGAACACGAAGAAAAGCAGAACAAATTCCGGGCATTGCGTAATCGTCAGGATCTATTTCAGGAGGAAGGCATACTAAATCTTATTCTAGAGGCAATAGATAAGATCAATGTTATAACATCTCAAGGTTTCTTAGCTGGTTTCCTTGCTGGAGATGAGTCTGGTCAAAGCTGGGAAATGATATCTGGGTACTTATATCAGTTGTTAGGTAAGTATTACCTCCCATAATTCAATTATATCTCTTGTAAAATCTTTTTATAGTAGTATTACAGATTCAAAGGTCAATTCAAAGGCGATGATATTATGATGAAGCGATGATAGCTAATTGGGCTATCGTATATCTAATGAGCGGGAACTTTGGTCAAAGAAAACATCGTGATGACAATATAGCATGGGGATAGGACTTTTTGTAAATGCCCGCCTGGCTAGCAACCACGTCCAAGATCAAAATCTGCTGATAATTGCACTTAAGGTCCAGTTCCATCACTAGGCTTAGCGTGCCTACCATCTTGGGCCACAACGTCACTTAACATCATGTGAGATTGTGGTCTAAACGTTTAACATATATACTATAAAATACACTAGAATCATTGAAAACGTACTTTTGATTTATTTTTATTACATAAAATAATATTCCTACTTCGGTCAACATACCATGGCAAAAAAATGAAATATCATATTTACTTATTCTTATTGCATTTTGGTTCATATTATATTTAATTATTACAACAACGGGAGTAATACTACCGAGATGCTAATCGGCGATCTCTTATCTTTCTTTTGAGAACCTTGGATCTCATTTAGCTTAAAACAAAAAAATAAGAATAAGTAACATTGTGAAATTGCTTTTTAGCTGCCATCATAAAGGGTAATCATACAAATTGTGCCCAATTCGCCAACTCGAACCGTCTCAACTGGCTGTTTTCACGACTCGGGTCGCAAGCCTCCGGAGAGGGAACGGGAATGTTGGACGTGCTGCATTGTGTGCTCATCGATTCACCCGAGGCTTTGAACATGATGAGGGTAGGTGGTGTTTTTTTGTTTGTCCAACGCAATGATGCATTATAATATTGTAGCTTTTGTTAATATCTTTACTTAGTTCTTGATGTGTGCGAGTGTAGGGTGGATAAGTGTTAGACGAACTAGCTGTAAAGTTTTATCGCCACTAATGCACTCTTTAAGGACTAAATAGAACAAAATAATTATGTTTTTTTGCGCTTGCGTCAAGAACAGCTTGGGCTCAGTTCTATATGGATCTTTTATTTTTGCAGGATGAGCACATAAAAGTAATCATATCTTTGCTCGAGAAACACGGGCGAGACCCCAAGGTCTTGGATGTTCTTTGCTCACTATGCGTGGGTAACGGAGTAGCCGTACGATCCTCGCAGAATAACATCTGTGATTACTTATTGCCAGGGAAAAACCTACTTCTGCAGACACAACTCGTGGATCATGTCTCAAGGTAATTAGACCCTTTCTTTTTATCTTTATTATATCGTACCTAGTTTTATGTGGATGTGCTCTAAATATATAGTTCACTGGTGACTCGATTCCACCTACAATGAGCTTGAGCTTTCGGTGAAGGAAAACAACATGAGGAAAACATAGCATGGTGGTGGGACTTTTCCTAATACCCGCCTAGCTAGCTACCATCCTCAAGTTGAAAATCTTCCGTCAAATACCAATAAATGTGTTCCGGCAGTTGCACTTGAGAGCCAGTTCCACAACAAGTTTAGCGTGTCCACCAACTTGTGCCGTATCATCACTTAAGATCAGGTGAGATTATGCACTTAAAAATCTTAACTAATGAAAATACTGATACTTCTCATTTATATGTTGACTTCAGTGTCCGTCCGAATATCTTCGTGGGTCGCGTGGAAGGTTCCGCTGTGTACCGTAAGTGGTACTTCGAGGTGACTATGGATCATATCGAGAAAACCACACACATGATGCCGCATTTACGTATCGGATGGGCTAATAATTCTGGGTAAGTTCAATGACTGTATAAATTTTTAATTGGTTTGTTAGAAGACTTTTAAGAAAATCTATATCATAAAGAGCGGAAGAGTTTGTTTGTTTGAAGAAACTACCAGTAGGATTTCTAAAATTATATTTGTAAAAAAAAAAGAATATCGTGAGGAAACCATAGCATGGTGGTAGGGTTTTTCAAATTCCTGCCTGATTAGCTATTACCCTTATGTTGAAAGTCTGCCGCCAAAATAGCAATAGGTGTTTTCCAGCAGTTGCACTTGAGAGCCAGTCCCTCCACAGGTTTAGCGTGGCTAACAACTTCGGCCTTATCGTTACTTAGGATCAGTTAAGATTACGATCATAACGCGAAACCTTAACTATAAAAAAACTGCGCTTTAACTTTCGCTTATTGTGCAAATTCTTATGTATGCTTTTATAGTTAACGTATCGTTATTTTTAAGATATGTTCCTTATCCCGGTGGTGGAGAAAAATGGGGTGGTAATGGTGTTGGCGACGATCTATACTCGTTTGGATTCGACGGCGCGTATTTATGGTCAGGTGGAAGGAAAACTCCTGTAAATCGTACGCACGCAGAGGAACCTTACATAAGGAAAGGTAATTCTACATCTTTGATCTGAAAATTTTAGAATTTTTCGAAATATTGACGGCACATTGATCTAAGTGAGTACAAATTGCTCAATAAGACTAAACTTTCGTTTACTGAATACATCGTGGTTACACCATATTATGGTAGTAATTTTATAAGTTCCACCTTAGTAATCGGCTTGCTTATAATGGGAATCTATTTCTAAGCACTTATAAGTCATTTCTTTATATCGTTATAAGGTAATATAGGTACACTGTAGCAGTTAGTAAAGAAAGAAATAACATTTATTTGCATGATGCACAATACACACAGTGTAAATACATAAATACTGTCTTACATACTAATATCACCATACAACATCAAAATAGGACCCAAGCTCAGACCGACAGACATGCTATGACAGACTGCTATAGCGCTGGTCTTCAATTAGACCTAGAGCTAATTTAATTGCATTACTGCTTGTGGTATTGGATCAAAAGGAATGAATAAGCTAGCGTAATACTGCAGAATTGTAAAAGTATACTACAAGCCAAATATAACGCCGACAACCGAGAGATAAGCAAACACTGTCATTTGAAACTTCAAATATCTTGCAACTGTATATACATTGGCTGATCTCTTATAGCAAAAAAGGAAAATAAAGACACAGTAATGGGCTTATCACCATTTGTACAGTCGTTTAGATGCAGTTGGGTACAGATCCCTGGGTCATACCACATCAAAACGACCAATAGTTAGAATCGACCCCTGTCGATTTCGACAAATTTTGCTCGGCAGTTCGCTTTTATCATATGCCGAAATTTTGCCAAAGTAAAAAAGTCATATCCCCGTGTTAAAACTTAAAACGAAATATAGGTATATGCATCAAAATACTGCCTCGCCAAACATCGAAACAAGCCAAATTTATTTTTATGATTTGGTTGAATCCGCTATTGTGCCGAGGAATTGATTATAGCAAGCTGTATGGGTGAGGGTGGCATGTTCTATCTGAACAAACCCTCCATAAATATAAATATTAAAAAAATGAATTGTGTTCCATTACCGTTACTATAATATTTTTCGAGATATTTAAAAATTAAGATTGAAAAACTTGAAAAGTAGCGAATTTTAGAATTTTGCATAACTTTTGAAAATACAGCTTTTTAATTTTTTCCATTGGCAGAACTCCGTTACTTGATAAAAAAAAACTTCTGACCAAAATTTGTTCAAATCGAAAGGGGTCGATTCCAAATATTGGTTGATTTGACGTGGAAACATCCTCTATTATTTTATTCAATTCCTGTTTATAAAATAGCTGATCTCCTCCTGACTTTCGTTACTGCTTCCATATTCCTCTAATAATATTTTCACCTTTCACACTTAACTTACCATCACATTTATGTTTATAGTTGTGTTTTATCGCTATGTTAGCAATCTCATTTGACGATGTGGCCGCCAAAGATAGTAGATACATTAAACCTAGTGGAGAGACTGGCTCTCAAGCACAACTGCCGGAACACACCTATTTTTTATAGAATATGGTGCAAAGGAGCAAGCGTGCCACTTGATGGTAAGTGATCACCACCTTTTATGAACACCCACAACACCAGAGGAATCGCAAGTGCGTCGCCGGCCTTTATAGGAGAGACTGGCTTTCAAGTGCAACTGCCTGAACATACCTATTGGTGTTTGGCGACAGATATTAAACTTAAGGGTGTAAGCTAGCCATGCGGGAATTAGAAAAAGCCCTACCACCATGCTATGAAACTCAGGTCCATTGACACGGCGTCCGTACAAACTATCAACTGAAGTATCATCATCTCAAAACTTTACATCAAATGAGTCGGTAACAAATAAAATAATCGTGGAATGATATTGCTATATATATGTTTTTAGGCGATGTGATCGGCTGCGCTCTGGATCTTAACGTGCCGATAATCAACTTCATGTTCAATGGAATCAGAGTAACTGGATCGTTTACTAACTTCAATCTGGAGGGAATGTTCTTCCCAGTGATCAGCTGCTCCAGCAAGTTGAGGTAAGCTTAATCCTATCTAGCGAAGCAAGAGTCCATGTGAAACTGGTATTCATTAAAGCTCTATAGCGTATTGACCATTATGTATAAAGTTGTCTAAAGTTTTTGACACACCAGTCAAATTTAACTACTGTAAACGTAATAGAAAGTATCAATACATATTATAAAACAAAGTTCTACAGTGTGTTTGGTTGTATGTATGTTCGTGATAAACTCAAAAAATACGGAATGGATTCTCTTGGGGTTTTCATCATTAGATAGAATGACTTATGAGGAAGGTTAAGTTGTATAATTTGTTAAGGTTTTAAGTAAATTGGTTGAAATCATACTAATATTATAAGTGCAAAAGTGAAGTTATTTGTTTGCTACGCTTTCACGCCTAAACCGCTGAATCGATTATCATGAATTTTGGTATAAAGATAGACAGGAACCTGAAAACCTTGATAGGCTACTTTTTGTCGCGAAAAACTTATTGGCAGTGGGGTAAAGAGAGTGCTAAACTTTGTATGAAACTTTTTATTTCGTCATCTGATTTTAAATCAATATTGACGCGAGCGAAGCCGCGGGTAAAAGCTAGTATATAGATATTTTCACATTAAACTGTGTGCATAAGTCAACTTAAAGAATATAAAAATTTACTTCCAGTTGTCGTTTCTTACTTGGCGGAGAGCACGGTCGCCTCCGATATGCAGCACCCGAAGGATATTCACCGTTAGTTGAATCCCTACTTCCACAGCAAATCCTTAGCTTGGAGCCTTGTTTCTATTTCGGGAACCTCACGAAACGAGCTCTGGCAGGACCACCACTCGTCCAAGACGACACGGCGTTTGTACCAACACCAGTGGACACCTTATTGGTAAGTACCCAGGCGATCGAGCTTAGGTCGGGTTCTTTAAATTGTGTTTATATCTAAAAATATCTTTAAATGCGCATCATATATTGATTTCATATAGATATTTTATGATGCTACACATACGCACGAACTGATTATTTAAATGAAAAAATATAACCTTTTTGCGAAAAATACAACTATATACAGTAGAACCTTGTTAAGTCGAACCTCGATAAGTTGAAAACCTCCAAATCTCGAAAAAATATTTCTTCCCTTCCCATCAAACAGCAACACCTCCATTTTCAAAAAGTCGACAACTGTACCACTCAAATTTTTTAGCATCTCCCTTGATGTTCGATTTATAGAAATTCTACTGTAGATGAAACCTAACAGCAAATCATATCTAAAAACATAATTTCATCCAAATCATAAGAGCCGTTTTCGAGATACGCACAATGTTGTAAATATGCATAAATTGCTAATTTAATAGTATTAGATATATTTCTGCTAAAATAAATTATCTTATGTTTCGCAGTTAACGAAATTAGAAACGACTTTGACTTTTTAGATAACCCTACCATCTTACGTGGAGCAAATAAGGGATAAACTCGCCGAGAACATACATGAGATGTGGGCAATGAATAAGGTTAGTTTTAATCATAGTTGTTACAATAGTTCGGCCTATAACTGTCATGTGACTGATGATGAGCATAGTATACGCAAAAACTATGAAGACCACTCAGAGAATTGCAGTTATACTTAGTCTTCACAATCTCTGAAGCGATGATAGCTCAGTGGTAGTGTGTACGGACACAGTGTCAAGGGACGTGGGTTCGAACTAACCTATAGTGAGCTTGAAGAAAACCATCCTGAGAAAACCATAGCATGGTGGTAGGGTTTTTTCTAATGCTGACCTGACTAGCTACCACCCTCAATTTGAAAATGTACCCGCCTAATACCTGTAAGAGAGTTCCGGCAGTTGCACTGGAGTGCCGTTCCCTCTATTAGGCTTAGCGTAACTAGCAACATGGGCTGTACCGTCACTTAAGATCAAGTGAGATTGTGGCCATAACACTAAACCTTAACTATAAAAAAATCATCGGGCACATTATTACCATTTTACAGTGTTACTATAATATGAATGAATAAACACTTTATTGCACTTTTACTGTGTACATAGACGAGCTTACTGCCATCAGACATTTTCTTACAGCTAACTACCGGTATTGTTATAAAAAAATATATAATGTGTAAAATATCTTTAAATGTATTCTAAACTGGTATTGAGTAAATATACAAAATTAAGACTAATTTGGCACGTTTAAATCAACGATCAAAATCTGGAAATATTTATAATTAAATTGAAAGTAAAGTAATTCCCTACACAGATCGAAGCCGGCTGGATGTATGGAGATCAACGAGACGACATACACAAGATCCATCCGTGTCTAGTGCCGTTTGAACGATTACCGCCAGCTGAGAAGAGATACGACATACAACTCGCCGTACAGACGTTAAAGTATGAACAATTGTATTTATATTTCATACGTTCATTCACAACATAATAACATTGTCTTGTAGAAATCTAGACTAAATCTGATGCGACATCTCTCACGTGTTGGAAATTGTTGCCAATTTTATATATTTTATAGATGCAAGCTAACTGTAAATTGTTGGAGTGGACAGATGAGACTCATTCGTGTTGTTAGCGTTAAGTATAAAAATAAAACTCATTATTACTTAACGTGATACCTTTACTTAACTATTTTCAATTAATACGTACAATTAACACAATAATTATCATGAAAGGTACATTTCTATATTACAATGTTTACATTGAATTTTAACATACTGAAAGCACACAATAAGTGTATTAATCGATTTACGATAGTTACTATAGGTATTTCTGTGGATAAAAGTCCGTAATAAAAATTAATATGAACATTACAAGCATAGGATTACTTTAATTAAAAAAGTTATAAAACATCTGAATATAGATTCTAGAAAGATCTCATATATACATATATAACCGTACAAATATATTACATAAACGAGAAATCTTTTTATTTTTGAAAATGATATTGTTAACACATCTAATTAGACACTGTTAATAGTGCTATATATTTGCTTAAGTAATTTTCTGGTGAATACCTATTGATTAGGACTGTCTGTCAATCAAAAACTTAAAAAAGTAGCCTTATTTAATGTTAAATAACAATATGACCAAAGTTTTTTTTTTTTTTTTTTCGACCTGACTTACGCTGTTAGCCCCAAGGGCTTTGACAGCTTCACCGGACTTTTGGGGGCGAGTGCTGAGGGCACTCAGCCCCGAGGCAGCAGGCACAAGGGTGCCAGGCCGGCTGAACCTCGGCCAGGGCTGCTGCAGATAAATGAAAAAGATTCATGATCCTGACCAACCAACAGGTTCTTTATTACTAAATTAGTGATACTAATTACGACCTTATCAGGTACGCAGCTCAAGGGCCGCGAGGGTAGTCCCTTACAGAACCGTGTACTTAACGTGTGAGTGTGCACGAATGGTATGCGGTGTGATGATGTAATCTCAGTGATGTAGAGTGTCACTGTATCGTGCGAGCAGAGTCACTCGAGGGCTCCTGTCCGGAGGATCGAACCTAGGCTCAGGCGTCTGCGGAAGGAGGCCGCGGCGGGTGTGCGGGAGCGAAATTATCCGCTCGGCCTCGGCGGCGAGGACGGCGGTTACGCGGACGTGTGCGCGGACACGTGCGATTGGTGGAGACGGCAGGGAGAAGCGCGTTTAATCTCGTTATTTTATCGACGGCGTCGGAGAAGCAGTTACGTGGCCGGCGAGCAAAGCCTTTGGCATGCGGATTGGAAGTGTAGCTAACTGCGTGTACTATTTTGGGGTTAGGATGAAGTTCGGCATTTGCAAAAAATTTCTTTGTAATGTCTTTAATATATGCATACATGGACGGAAGGTCCATGTCTCTATGGAGATCTACATTACGGACGTAAAACGGGGCTTGGACGGCTATGCGCATGAATTTGTTTTGCGATACTTGTAGTTTGCGAAGGGTGGTGCGTGAAGCGTGAGCGAATACGGGGCAACTGTAAGTAAGTATGGGACGGATGCATACTTTGTATATTGTGAGCTTATGTCTGAGTGCCATTTTGCTCTTAGAGGAGGTGAGATTGCGTAGCAGAACCATAGCCGTGGAGGCTTTTTTCTGAACGTAATCTATATGTTTGTAGAAGGTTAGGCGCCTATCTAAAACTACACCAAGATATTTAGTTTCATTAGCCCAGGGGATATTGACGTCGAATAGGTGTAATGTCTTTTTTATATCTCTCCTCGCGTGAGGATCGAACATGATAGCCGCACTTTTTTCTGGGTTTATTCCTATGCGCCATTTGAGGCACCAGGACCCAAACATAGAGACGGCTCTTTGGACGCGGTGGTATACGTGAATCCTATTCCTGGCCGAGCTGAAGATGACTGTGTCGTCTGCGTAGGAGCCTACTGCGACGTCGGGGAATTCGGGGATATCGCTAACGAACAAGTTGGAACAGGCAAGGCGCTAGGATGGAGCCTTGCGGGACTCCTGAGCGTATTGGGTGAGGCGAGGATAGGGCTCCGTCCGCTTTGTAGCAGAAGGAGCGGTCCGATAAATAAGCAAGGATTATGCGGACTAGTCTGTCCGGAACTTGAAAGAGGTTGAGTCTATAAATAAGGCCTTCATGCCAGACCTTATCGAAGGCTTTGGATATGTCGAAAAATACAGCAAGCGTGCGCCTGGGACGGCGTAGCTCCGTGAAATTGGAGAGAATATGCTCCGTGAGGCGGAGCACTTGGTGGGTGCACGAGTGCTTCGGTCGGAAGCCGAATTGCTCGTATCGTAAGAGACATTTGTCTGAGACAAAGGTTGTAGTCGGTTTAACAGAAGCCGCTCGTATATTTTACCTATAGTATTGAGGAGGCTTATTGGGCGGTAGCTTTATGGATGGGCTGCCCTTTTCCCGGGTTTAAGGATACCTATTACCGTTGCCTTTTTCCAAGCGGCTGGAAAATGGCAGTGAGTTATGGCCGCATTGAAGATGCAGACCAGAAGGGCTATGAGTTTATCAGGAAGAAATTTGAGGGCTTCGTTCCTGATTCCGTCGGGCCCGGGGGCTTTCCTTGGCTTAAGGGCTTTTATGATAGCGAGGACTTCGTCAGTTGTAACCGGCTCTAAGTTTTCGATTGGGAGGGTCTCTCTTATTGATTGAATTGTTCGATCGACCCTCACGACGTGTTCGGGATCAATGGTATGATATTCATAGGGATTGGGAGAACACTGTTGTTCGAGAGTAGCAGCGAGATACTCTGCCTTGTCTATACTTTCGAAGGCGGGTGGATTGCCAGGGCCTCTATCTAACGGAGGCATCGCAGACGAATAGCTGCTCTTCTGTTTACGAACGAGGTCCCAAAAGGCGAGATGAGACGGTTTGATTTCCTCTAAGAGGCTGTGCCATCTTTGACCGCGTAGTTCAGAGATACGGGATTTAACTGTTCTTTGTAGGTTACGTAGACGTACGCGATTTTCCTCCGTCGGATAAGAATCTTGAGCGCGAGTCGCGGCGTTTTTCTCCGTGATCAGTCTTCGAATGTCATCAGGAAGTATGAAGCGGCGATCGTTTGCCGACCTTACCTCTTTTGAGGTTTCCCTGATGGCATTCTGGAGGTGACCGACCAGGGAGTCAATCGCCACATCGGCATCGGTCACAGACTTTATCTCGTCGGGGATCCTATCTAAGTGAGGAGAGGAGAGATTATTTGAGAGATAGTGTCTGAGCTTTGAATAGTCAGCTACTTTGACTGAAGCGGGTGTGTAGTCACTCGGGTGGCCTAGTTGCAGAATTACTGGACGGTGGTCGGAATCTAGTTCATGTACGACTTCGATTTGCCGCACCTGAAGCGCGATCCCTTTTAAAATAGCTATGTCTAAAACTGAAGGGCGGCAGTTAGCTTGATAATGAGTTGGCTCTGAAGGAGCAATTACATCAAAGGTAAGCGCATTTTCTAGCCAGTATAGTGTCCTACCATTAGTGGTAGTACGCGGGTTGTTGTATTGAATGTGCCCGCTATTTAGATCGCCAGCCACTATAACAGAGTCACCGAGCGCGAAAAGCGTCTCCAGATCCGTCTGAAGGAGAGTTTTGTTAGGTGAAATGTATGCGGAAACAATAAGGATAGAGGGATGACCGGTCATGCCCACTCTACACACCGACACTTCTAAGTTGGTGAGTTCGGGAGGATCTATTGGCATGCAATATAGTGACTTTCTATAGTATATGAGCGTGCCGCCGCCTCTTACGCCGGTACGATCATTTCTTACTATCTTGTAGTTTGCAATCGCGGGATTACGAACGCTCGGTTTAAGAAGTGTCTCTTGTATGAGAAACACGTCTATTTGCCGCTCCTTAAGGAAGCTAGCGACTAAGTCTCTTTGGGGTTTTAAGTTACGTGCGTTAAAAAAGGATAAAGAAAGGCCACGGGGTCTAATTCTATCCTCCATTGCAAAAACTAATTACGGAAAAGCGCGAATGAGGCGTTGCATGGAGCGCGCGATATCAGGGAAGGCCTTAATGGCCTTGAGGCGGTCGAAATCGCGACTTGAACTAATCATATCGTCAAACGCGATGAGGTCGTCAACAAGGTTTTCCTTGAGAAGGCCTGCGAGACAATCGAGGCCTTGGAAGGCGGATGACGATGTGGATGCGGTGGAACTTGCGGGTTTAGCTTTCGCAGGTTGCGATTTGGCGGCCCACGCGGTAGATGGGGCTTGTGCGGACGTGTGCGCAGGAGTGACTCGCACAGGACCGGAAAGGCTCGGGAAGGCCTGGGTTGACATAAGCGGTGGCGGAGCAGGACGTGCTGCCGCGGTGTGCGCTGACGGTGCTCGTTGTGGGACGCGAGCATATCTCGTGCGTGGGGCACGTTCACATCCGCGATAGTTCGCGGGGTGCCCGTCCTTACCGCAGTTGACGCAGCTTGGTGGATTCGGAGAGTCGCGGGTACGCGTACACTCCTTTGTGGAGTGGTTTTCTAAGCATTTTACGCAACGTGCATTGACGTAACAGTTACGTGCTGAGTGACCGTATGCCTGACAATTGTGGCATTGTGTTGGAATATGTTTTTTTTTTCGGGGGATTTCTACTGTGACGCCAGAGAGGTCGCAGACTGAGCTTAACGAAAAGATTTCCTTACCTTCCCGAGTACGATCAAGGATTACTAGGACCATATCGTATTGTTTTTTAGTAATGGTGTGGTACATGCGGTGTACCTCTCGGACGGGAAAGTTTTGCGCTTTGATGGACGCGAATACCTCTTCGACAGGTATTTCCTTTGGTACGCGTCTTAGGACAACGCGCAGAAGGCGCTCTTCTTCTAAAGTGTACGTGTAAAATTCATGTTTCCCTTCTCTAAGGAAGGTTGTGAGTTTTCTATAATCATCTGTTGTAGGGACTTTGACCTGGATCCCGGAAGGGGTACTCCGGGCGTTGGTGTAATAAATTTTTAGCTGGTTTAGTTGACCGGAGATAACAGTCCATTTGGATTTATCCTTGATCGTAATCGGGGGAGGTGGGTGTATTTTTGATTGCGATTGCGTAGTACCGATTGGATTTTTAGGGATTGCGGTCGTCGTGGGTGTCTGAGGGCCACGAGAATTTTCGTCGCGTCTAGCTTTCACGGACGCGGTTTCTACTGTCTCGGGTGATAGCACCCTTTTGTTTTTAGGTTTGGCCCTACATACAAGCGTAAAGCCGGCCTCGGGATTAGTTTGGGCCTCAGGTTTGAGGTCCTGCATTTCAGTCTCATTTTCGGGGCTCGAGAGCGGCGAAAAAAAGTTGGCTGTGGGTACCGGACACGAGGCGAACGAAATTAGCTCGTCGAAAGGACGAGGCGTGGATGTAGGAGCGGAGGAGGCTGACGGCGATGTGGGGCGTGATTTTGATGTTGCGGATACAGTAGGCGTCTGCGAGGGACGAATCACTGGTGACCGGGAACGGGAGCGCGAGCGCAGAGAAAGTGTTGGGGATGCTGGGCTGGCACGCGTCGGCGCGTTTATCGCGGCAACGGGCATGCGCACGTGTTGTGTTTGTGGGAGTTGTGTGGCCAGAAATTCTTTTAGCAGGTCCGGGTGCTCTTTACCGATGAAAGCGCGGAGCCTACTATTTATTAAATCGATACGGCTGCTGGCCATTTTAGTGGCGGGTATGGAGCAGGGAAAGTTAAAAATGGGAGCCTATATAAAACCTCCCTGCCTGAGGGGCAGGGGGGCGCGATTAGCAAAACTTATACGAGCTATCCCGAGTTCGGCGAACTGACATTGAAGTACAAATCTGTTGCACGTGCAGTAACGGAAAGAAAAAAGAAAATATAATTAAAAAATAAATTTCATAACCGGGTCCTGGCCTGTAAAAAAGATTAAAGGGTAATTAAGCTTTACCTTTGTTAACGGCCGGTGTCCGGCGTACTTACAGAGGCGGCAATTCAATCACAACACTGTTTCACAGTAACCAAAACAATACACTAATTTCACATAATAAACTATGAGATTTACACAATGTGGTATTTACACGGTAAACAAACAATAGAATGAATTTAACAAGGAGTAATTATCGGTACCACGAACTGGATTATCGGCAATAATAGAGAGATTATTGCCGATAACACTTCACAATGGTACAAAGAACAATAGCCGGCGTAGTAACGCGCAGAGATCGGTTTCGAGAACAATCAAGGAGCGCTCACAGACACGTCCGTTCACGACCGAGGTTGAAATCGAACTCCTGACCAAAGATGGTAACACGCTAATCTATATGAAGAACTGCAGGTAGAGATATGGGAACGCTCAACTATTGTGCCTATGGTCATAATAAGGCAAACGAGTAAAATACATTCCCCCATCAACATGTTACGAATTTATCACGATGTTTTCTTAGCTAAAGCGTCGATCGATCTAACATATATACACTCTACCAAAAAAAGTAAGCATAAGCATAACATGAAAAGAAATTTAGACGTATTGCATACCTGTTACCGCAGATCAGGTGAAGTAGTGCTCTACTCTTGATACGTCAAAATCAAGCAATTATTTCTCTTAAAATTCCTCTACCACAACCAATTTGCATTTATACAATAATATGATTAGATGTATTTCAAGAAAAAGCGTTTTCTAGTAAAAGGCAAAGATACCGAAACCATACAGCCTAGTAGAACCTTATTTCATAATAAAGAGGTTAGCGCTTCAACATCATTGAAACTCTTTAGGTAAAACTATCTACGGAGTTTTGTGGCAAGTAGTAAATCATGCTTGCTGATAAAAATGAATATAATAAGTCAATGGTATATGGTAAAAAGCGTGCACTGTTGGTTTTTCCACATGGTATTTTCCTTTACATTATAATTAAATTTACACACACATAATAATTAAATGATGATTTATCGCATTGTACAGGACGATTTTGGCTCTCGGCTATTACATCAGCTTGGACAGGCCACCGGCTCGCATACGCAATGTACGACTGCCCAACGAACCATTCATGCAGGTATTATCTGTTTTTACTTTTCTTTAAAAATTTAATTTAAATTGTTCCTGTTACAGATGCCAATAATTGAATTGTAAGATAATTATAACAACGTTTACAGAAATGCTAGTAAAAATATGTTGCTGATTTTGTACGTTAGAGCATAAAATTGGCTAAGTGAGAATCAAACGCTCATACCTAGAGCTCTGTTTATATCAATTTATATGTTACAAAAAAATTGTACTTTCTTTAATTCACCTTCGAAGACCTTAGCATAAAACTTATTATATTCAGCCGATTTTTATTGCTTGCTGTTTTACTTTAGTATTTAGGCTATAATCAAATTTCGGTGAAACTGTCAAAGACATTCATGCTAACAGCATTAGCAAATATAGAAATATATATATGTCATCGAACTTAGATACTTAAATATTATATGCTTCGACGGTTAAAAAAAATGCTGATAAAGCAAATTTATTACCCCCTTTCTTTATACCTTATTTATTAGTTGATGAAATATCGACATATTAAATAAATTAACACATTATAACAGTTCAAATGATACAAACACATAGAATTACGAAACACTTTTCCTTCTTCTCAACATACGGAATTCAATACACCGGATTTTAATATAGATTCCATCGTAATATTAACTATTTCTATCCCAGTCCAACGGTTACAAGCCAGCACCATTAGACCTGAGTGCTGTCACCCTGACACCGAAGATGGACGAACTCGTGGATCAGTTGGCAGAGAACACTCACAATTTATGGGCCAGAGAAAGAATTCAGCAAGGATGGACCTATGGACTTAATGAGGTAAGTTTATTTTATTTTAACATGCGGAAATATAACTTTTTTTTTAAATACTGAATATTTTTGATATTTTATCAACAGCGCTTTCTGTAAAATTTCTTTAATTATATGTGACGACAACAATTGTTAAGAATATATGCGCAAATGTATCTAAACCTAAATAATATACTTCTTTTGAATTTATTATTATTGAAATTTTTAGTAACTATCTGACTTTGCAGATATTGTATTGAATTTCAATAAAGTGTAATCTATATATTATAGTATTAAAAAAAAACATCAACCACTGCCAAACTTACTAAGGTACACTTAACTACAGAAAGAAATAGCATCGCGTATGTCTTTTAAATTCAATACTATTAACCCGCGACTCCACTCGCTTTAATATTGATTTTGTCAACCAATTCAAGTTGTCGATCGATACAGAAATATTTTTCTATCAAATGATATTAATTTGATTTAACGAATTAAATTATTTGAGATTTTGATCAATACAGGTAGATATGAATTTTCAAAAACACTGTTTCAACTAACATTCGGTATCATCTATCTACCTGCTATTTTTTTAGGTTAAGGAAATAAGTTTGAATCATATCCGTTGACGAAATAGAAACTTCCATTCAAAGTTTATCCCTCTTTTTGTCTCACTCCCTATAAGTTTTTTTGCGAGACAAAGTAGCTTACCACCGTTTCTAGAGCCCCGTCTATCTCTGTACCAAAATTCATCATAAACGATTCAACGATATGACCGTAAAAGCATAACAAACTAACAAATTCACTTTATAAGAATAAGGATGTTGTTCTTAAGTCAATTTCTTACAATATTATGCGTGTGGTCTGTTTATATCTATGTTTTCAGTAATCGCAGTATTTGATCTATTTATTTTGTAGATCCATCAGCTGTGACTCTCACATTTAGTATGTCACGTTACTATATTAGGTGTGAGGGTCACAGCATGCTGTGTCTATCCATTATCACCGATGAAGAAGGAAGATTATACCAACAAATTATAAATAAGTCCGTCTAAGCACACACAGGTTTATGAGAAGTCTTACATTCGTACAGTATTTACGAAGCTATTTATAATTTTGATTTATATAAAACCAGCCGTCCTCATATTTTCGTTCGCGTGAACACGTGAAATATAATTAATTCTAGTAAGCTTTTCTGTATTATATTGCCTATTGTAAACGTATGGCTATCTTAATTTACCTACTGTAATGTGTACATATTAACTCAGGCGGTAAAACGAATATTAAAATGTGATAAAAATAAATTCAATTCAAACAAATAACGATGTCTATTCAGTGGGTATTCAGTTATAAAAATACGCGTATTACGTTTATACAATCAATGTTCTATCCATAAACTTTAGGAGCATACAAATATAGAAAAAGAAATGTAAATAATATATCGATGTGTATATAGGATGTATACACATGAAATAAAATATTTAAATTGAAAATTCCAAAAACAAGACAATCTTGCCTATTTGGCATGGAAAATCTATACACACATTAATTTAGTAGTTCCGGTTAACGAAATTTAGTTTTGAAATTAAATTCTGTATAAATATTTTGACAATATATAACTTTACAACGTCATTCTTTTTCATACTATTACTATGCGAGAGTATTGAAGGTACCGATTAGGTACGTAAAAATACAAATATTAGCAGAATCTAAATCTTTGTAATCAAATACAGGATCCAGAAATGCACCGCTCTCCACATCTGGTGCCGTATGCAAAAGTTGATGACGCCATCAAGAAAGCGAATAGAGACACCGCTTCGGAGACAGTCAGGACTCTTCTTGTATACGGGTATAATTTAGATCCACCAACAGGAGAACAGCATGAAGGTATTCATTTCAAAATTCTGTAAAATATATTTGTTCACATCCTTACCAATTTCGTGTAATGTAACTTATTTCTACAATTTGAGATTATTTAGAAATGGTTATATTTAATTAGTAAAGATAACGCAGGCATTTCATTTGGGTTCATTTTCAGACTCATTACTTTGGGTTATAAGCTACATATTTATGAGGTTATTTTGATAATTAGTTGTAAAGCGTTATAGAGTCGAATTTAATTTTAATTACATACTTTTGAACTTTAAGGTCTCGTCTGCCTGCATTTCTAGCTAATGTGGTCCAAGTTCAAACCTTCGTGAATCAGAACGGGTTGTCTCTGTTTTACAGACTTTTTTCTCGGCTGCGATCACTTTCAAATTCATCGACATCAGTACTTTAATAGCCTTGTTGTTATGGCATTTTCTGTATAATATTAAGTATTGTTTTTAACTATCTATTCTCTAAACATCCTTGTATTTTAAGACCTGCATCTGATTATTATGATAAATAAGTCCATAAACTATTGCGCTTATGACAAGAGAATCTTCATAGATATTCACAGTAAAAAATCTTTTAGCTCTACTGGCCGAAGCATCAAAGCAAAAACAGGCTGACTTTAGAACGTACAGAGCTGAGAAGAACTATGCTGTTAGTTCGGGAAAATGGTACTTCGAGTTTGAGATATTAACTGCAGGACCAATGAGGGTAATTTTATTATTTAATTAATAATGGCGTGTATTGTTTGCAATCGTATCCATCTCGATTGAAACTATGGTACAATATAGATGCATTACTTGCCATAGTGGCATGCTTAGGTGCATCTTATTCTATAGTCCGTATTTGTAAATATAATAATCTATCAGGATAACAAGGATTATTATTACCTGACTGGATAATTATAACCATCCAAATGATGATATACTCATTATAGTGATCATTTTTTGGCTTATTGCATGGCTAGATCTATCATAGTTATGCCCAGCTGCCTGCCAAATGGTCTTGCAGACTGGCATTACAGTGATGACCGCCAATGGATTGTTGATTTTGTAGTTACAAGCGATATTTTAAATTATAAAACAAAAAACGAAAAGAGATCAAGAACTTAAATTTCATGTAATAGTTCATTTATAAAACTAAATTGAAATAATTGAAAGAAAAAACATTATATGGTCTAGAATTCAAATGCTTAAAATTCTCTAAATGTTAAGTAACTATAAAAATAGAGTCTTTAGAAATTTACCTTTCACTTTATTCTATTGTACTCTTTTAGGTCGGCTGGGCTCACGCTGATATGGCCCCAGGCATGATGCTGGGGCAGGATGAAAACTCTTGGGCGTTTGATGGATACAATGTAAGTAGTTTTTTTTTTAATATTTTTCATAAACTTTCTAATGATGACTGTAATAACTGAACTATTGTGTTAGTTTGAGATGAAAATATTCTTAATAAAATTGAAAATATGGGCTAACTTCTCACTGGACCAAATGTATGAATTTTGATTTCATATAATATGAAATTAGTTTATAGAATAGATAAGGCACTAAATTGCAATTATTAACTATAAAACGACGCAAGAAATAATTAATTGGTGTTCCAAAAGCAGTACTTTATAGTGGTATTATATAAATCCAGTCAATTAAAGTACACGGAGCAACGAGCGACACGTTCGGTCAGCAGCTGAAAGTGGGCGACATTGTTGGCTGTTTCCTCGACGTCTACGATCAAACTATTAGTGAGTTGTCGCGTACAGGAACGAGCTGATGCTTCTCTGATATCTGACCTGATATGATACTCGTTCAAAGAAATCGAATTTTATGGATTCAAGCATTTATGGCACCATTTTGCAATTAATATTATATTCTTAAATAAAGACTTTCTTCGGTCTTTCCATATTTATCGAGCAATTGTAGTCTTTCGTTAATTTTGTAGAAACAGTTTCATTTATCTTGCTAGCTTTTACAAATACGTCTATGATAAATTTATTTTAACCATCTAACAATGTCTTTTTAACAGACAAATTATGTAGTACTTTATAGAAGGACCGAGACAATTTAATTTCATCTTTGCGGCTGTAGTAAACTATTGAGAACCCCTAATGCCTGCTTTATTATTTTAATTGATCAAAAAATAAAAATTTGTAAAAGCTACGTCACTAATATTTTTATTTTCAATAGACATCTATCATCTATTTTCAATTTTATTAAATATTATTAATCGTATATTGTGACTGTTTAAACTCTTATTATTTTAAATATTTACATATAGATATAAATTTCCTACATTAAATTCAAAAAGTGATGCAGGTATTAATGAATAGAAAAAGCAATCAAAATTAATTACCGCAGCCAACCTTTTAAGCTTTCGATTCATTCACTACTCATTTCAATGCATAATTTAAGATCCAAAATCTAGCACTAATATATAAAGACGAGTTTTGTTTTAGTATCATTTTTCTATGTTATCTACTTGCAATATCTTTGCAGCTATCAGAGAAGCATCTATATAAGGTTGTTCCTTTAACATTTATGGGCACGTGATGACCAACTACTTTGTGACAAGTTGTTCCGTCCTTTGTTTTTCAATGTACAGCAAGCAATGTGTTGTCCCAGTGATCCTACGACCAAATAAAATGATTACCTAAGTATAAAATTCAGAGACAGGTGATTAATTTAACAATATATTTAACAATATTTGTATTAAAAGAAAAATATTTTATTTGTGCCAGGTCACTGCCAAACGATTGTAGGCATGCAGATTAATAATTGGTTGACTAATAAATACATATAAATTTCCGTGTCGGTACTGTGTATTACTAACTTTAGTATAGCCTTAATTGTAGTTTAAGCAAATAAACATGGCGTAGAGCTTACATTAGATTGTTTTGACAATTTTTCAAGGAGGAAAAGGTATACTGCAGTAACACAGAATCATTTGGCAAGCAATGGGCGATCGGTGACGTAGTGGGAGTCTTCCTTGATCTGATCGATAGGACGATAAGTAAATAACGCATAAATTCTTCTTTGGTACATGATGAAAGATTATTTCGCTTTATTTTTGTAGCTCGAACATTTTTTCCTAATCAATAAGTTTTATAATTTTAAAATATTTTATTGGTCCTCTCATCATTTATTTCGTTCAAGTGTTTAATCAATTGAATTATATAGAATCAAAATCAGCAGTCTTGTTTTTTTTTTGGTGCTTCGATGCAAATGTATCTTAATAAGCTGCTATGTAGTATTTTGTTCTTACGCTTATTCAGTACATGTATAAATACATATGTACATGTATGTTTTTTCTAAAAGATGTATATCTTTCCTGTGAATATATAAAGAAAAACAATTTTCACCACCATGCACACAACCTGTTAGAGTATATTTTTCGGTTTATTAAATTTCTGGATCAAACATTCCTATGTCCAATTGCCATTGCACAGGCATGTCTGATCTCTCTGTGATCGTCACTATTTCTATGATGTTTTCAATTATCTTCAGTTACATTGAAAACAGTTTACCTATATAAACAATAAAATTGAATTGATCGTAAAACGAAAAATATTCATTGAATTATTACAGAATTTTATTTGTGACATCAAACGTATCTGCAATACTAAATTTCATGATGATCGTTTGATGGCGTAAAACCGTAAGACATTCCTACTTGAATATTATTATTACAATACAATGTTATTTACAATATTAATTATGATTAAAATGTTTTTGTAATAAAAATCCTGGATTTTTGAATTGTATCTTCTAGTAAAAGATATAATCCGTTTAACCCCTAATTATTTAAATTAAGATCGCTGCTTTTGATTCTATACCTCATAAGGTAGGTCCTAAAGTATCCTAAAGTAAAGTTAAGGTCCTGAAGTAAAGATACCTTAAGTCGTAAGGTAATAATATTACGAAGAATGCACAAAAGTATGCGTAATTGATTATAAATATGTAATGAATTTTATTTTTTTATAATGATTTTTAAAAGATACATGTTATTACTTTGTTGGGATAGATTGTAATTATAGATTAAATGCAGAAACCACATAAACCATACATAGGAGATGTTCTTGCTACGTTTGATTTAAAATTTACTTTTTCGGCTTTGAATTTTGGTATGCTTTGAATACTTTTTAAAGAATATGAACACCGCTTCGCTTTGCTTGCTATCTCCAACAGTACTTCACATTACACTAAGAATAAACTCCATTGCCACTAACATAAAATGTGACTGAGTTTTTATCTTTTATCATATTTTGTTTGATTTTTTTGACGATAATCAATTAGGACTAGCTACATTTATAGTTATATTATAGTATTTGATTTTTAATTTCCATAAATAGGTAAAAGTTATTTCTTTTTTGAGCATTTGAATAGATTAATTTATAGTTATATAGCATTTTATTAGTCACTATAAATAGATAGTTATATTGCATACCTATATTAGAAGATATTACCTAATGTAATAAATAGTTTGTTCGAACTATTTTTAAATATTTAGATCAAATAAAATCCAAATTATGGACTTGCATTTTTATATGTTAGATATTTAGTTACACAATATTATAGTGGAATAAGTATAAGGGCTTGTAAAAAAATATATTAGTTTCTGCTAAAGTTTTGTATTCATTACAATATTATAGTTTATTATTTTCATAATTATATAAAGTTACTGGTACCTGATGTTAAGTAATATATTTAGTAGTACCTCTTTAAGTCAACCAATAGGAGACGCCAAAGAAATGGATTTATAGAATTGTCAATTAAGCCGATTTTTGTAAGAAATTATTCTACTTATCGAGAGGTTAAGATTAATTCTCAGTAATCATAAAATAGACAACAAAAATAAATAGAAATTAAGATACATACATTGCCGTGAATTAGTAATTCTATATATAGTATAGTCTTGCATTGCTTTCTAAGAAATACCGATAATTCTTCATTGTTGGAAAAATTGTAAAGTCGGTTATTTCTGTATCTTCGATCTATAGCAATAATTACTTACAAATAATCGAGTTATATAGGTTGTAGAATGCCCTCAATTTTTACCAGACTGTTACTCGCTTAGTTTATAAATAATTTGATTTCTTATTTCCCGTACAGAATTAGAAGCAGAATTTTTTTCTGGTACTAACTCGACAAAGAAAACAAGAAATCTTAATTATTTCTACAACAGCTGCCATTTGTGTACATATAATTGTAATCTTTAATTTTATATAAATATATCTAAAACTAAACACAAATCTACTGGGCAGTACAATATAAACACATATTCATTTAATACAATATATTGCTATGGTTGCCACGGTATAAGATGTTTATATAGAAGACACCTGATTTAAATTAAATAAGTAAGAGAGATCTACAATTACGATATTTTGGTATTCTCAGCTCTGTTGGCAGTTAATAACATCGAACTAAAGCAATGATGGCTCAGTTGGTAATGTGTACGAACGCTGCGTTAATGGGCGTGAGTTCAAATCGACCTGCAATAAGCCTGAGCTTAAAGTGAGGCAAAATGCCGTACTGAAACCATAGCATGGTGGTAGGCCATTTTCTAAGACCCAATTCTCTAGCTACCATCCTCAATTTGAAACTCTGCAACTAAATACCTATAGTGGTGTTGCACTGAGTGGTGCACTTGAGAGTCAATCCATCCACTAGGCTTAGCGTATCCACTATAAAGTATAAAAAAGGATATAAAACATCAGAATTTAACATGTTAAGCTAGATATATATACATGATACTATATAAATTACTTTTTCATTCATACAAATAATAATCGTGGTGTTATTGCCTAAGTATATTTTTGTATTTATTAACAGAATGCTTACTTGCTTGCTTCCTACATAATTAACGCAAATAACATTACATGTGTAGTTTTAATCGACTTAGTAATGTTTAAAATACCAATATTAGAAATTAAGCATTTTCCTGAGTAATAGATAGCTTTAGTAAAATAGCTAAATTTATGAAGTGTAAAAACAAAGCATATTATAAAGGAAACAGGTAAATCTTGGCCTAATTGTAATAAGTTGACAGATGGTTTATATAATTGGTTATGTTTTTATACTTATTAATGTAAAATATTTTTCATTATTAATCTAGAAAATTGAAATAAATTGCCACTCATGGGATGCCCGGTAGATGCAAATGTGAAACATTTATTTAAATTATTTACTTTTAAATTATATGATTGATATAAATTAAATAAAATTATTAAAAAAAAATTTGGGCTACCTAAATGGGCCGCATGTTTTAAATTTCATTCTCAATCCTCGTTCAATCATCGCATTGTTGTCTAAAAATATTCACGTAAAAAAATAGATCAAAGCTATTCTCTAGTCCTTATTATAGATGCGAAAATGTCTATCTGTCTTTTTCGCTTTCGTGCCTGAACTATTAAATTGATTTTGATGAAATTTAGTGCAGAAGATGGTTGGAAGCTAGCACAAGCCTAAGATCCGATTATACATTTAATTAAATCGGGGCCCAAAAGACCAATTTCCAGACCTCAAGACACTGTGAGCTCTTTCTGCGTAGATCGGAACTCTATGAATAACAAAAATTAAATTGAAGGTAGACAGTAACATGAACTTTTCTGGACAACCTACACCTCAATCCACCCCGTGACCACGAAGGCTGAAAAGCTTTCGAAACTTCGGGATCAAATTTAATAAATAACCGCGATAAAATCCGTTTAAATTAGTTTTATTTCGATGAATAAAATTCGCGTAAACATAAGAAATCATTAGTTATAAGTTATCTAATAAATGTATGTCTTTCACCAATAGTGTATTTTTTAACAAATTAACTTTAGACGCAGTAATTTGTGTATTTTTTATTAATTGAACCACTTTATAAATTAAAATAAAGACTTACTTCTGTATTAAAAATACAATTCCAGCTCCGAAACTGTATAAACATAATTTTTACAAAGTACCATAAAATTCGACTCTAGATTACAGAATTTTTCTATAATGATTGAAAATATGCAATAATTATTGATACCATTGTCAACATTTTACAATCAGGCCCTGGATTATATTACATAACATCCTAGTTCTTTCAATAAAACTATTATTCTTATTTAGCGTTACTTGTATATGAAATAATCGACAATATATTAAAAATATCAAGGTAATGAGAAGTATCTGTGAGCATATTTTTCCTATGACTTTTCTTTATTGAATTAACTTAATCTAAAACTGAAATGGACATATCTGACCAAAACTGTAAATTACAGACTTCTTGGAAACTGCCTGGTTGGTAGTTTAGTTCCACAAGGCACCAGGGTTCTTTGAACTATTACTAACTGTTTCAGATTAGACTAACATGTAATTAAAACGCTGATTTGAACAATACGTGTAATTTCGACTGTTTTATAACATTTGAACTGTTTTATAAGTGTTATGAGTGTTTAAATTTCATATTTTTTAGGTTTTTCTCTAAATGGAGAGTTGTTGATGGATGCACTCGGCGGCGAGACAACATTCGCCGACGTCCAGGGTGATAATTTTGTACCTGCTTGTACTCTGGGTGTAGGACAGAAAGCAAGGTAATTAACACTTTGGTACTGTTATTGAGGCAGTTGAACACTATATACTAGGTGTAATACCTGTCAACGGGGAGGATTGGTTGTGTCGCGTTTCGAAATTAGCCGTTGGATATTTAGCTGTCGAGAGATTTTCTGGCCAGAGCAACGGTAAGGACCGACGATGTTTTTTTTTATTGTAGACTTAGTCGCCATCTCGAACTTGTAACTTGTAACGAACCATGTAACAATCAATCACATAGGTGCATTAATAAGTATATTTAACAATGTTTTAAACTAATTTTGTATAATTCTTTAGTAGTTTTGAAGTCACGGTCAGATAACAAGGAATAATATAAACCGAGGTGGATGGAACCAGTAGCATCTATCCCATACCTTATACGTTCGTTGCTATACTTACCCTCATATGCATTTCTATAATTTCACACTGTTACTATTACGTTCTGGACATATTCAATCAGAAAATTTAGATATTCGACGCAGCAACGTCATACGCATCCTTACACATCTTGCGTATTTATAACTGATGTTCAACACCTTCTAATGGAATGTGTTAAAAATAAAAATGTTAGGACTGAATTAATTAAGACGTATAAATGAATTAATTAGGTACATGTATGTCTCACAGCATTTTAATAATTCCTTCAACAAAATTTTATTAAAAAAGACGATTTTATGAAAGAGTTTTATTTTAGTATTATTAGATTAAAATGGAACTGATATGACTGTCGTAAAATCCCTAAAAGAAAAGTAAAATAAAAGTTAAATATTATTTATCACCATCGTTAATATCAAAATTAAAAATACTTAAGTTCTGATAAAGATATGTTATTGTTTATATATATATATATATATATATATAGATATATATATAAATTAAGTTAAAAGTTCGTTACGAGCATGTATTTATGAGCTCTGTAATGGCTTATATAGATTTGTAGGACGGTACAATATACAAATATAGAATATAGATACTAATTATTAAAATATCTTACTTACAGGTTGACCTATGGCCAAGATGTGAATACGTTAAAATATTTCACGACATGCGGTTTGCAAGAGGGTTATGAACCTTTCTGCGTGTATGTATTATTTCAATTTATTAGTTTTAAAAACTTCTAGGCTTTTATTCGTTCTAAAACATATAAATTGATAATTATAACTTTATGCGTATGTAATATAGTTATCGGTATTATAGCACTTAATTTTAATTTAATACTAGCTTTCAACCTAGGTTTCACTCCCAGATACTACAAGATTGGTACAAGTCTTTATTGTAATTAAATTTATAAGCCCTTGATTTATGTTAATGGTTAAGGTTTCTAATATATTACATCAATTTTACTTACGAACTACGCGTTGATGAACGTGAGCTAGAATGCAATAAGCTTGAGCTTTCAGTGAAGGAAAACATCGTAATGAAACCATAACATGACAATAGGGTTTCTCCCAATGCTAGCTACCACCCTAAAGTTGAAAATCTGCCGCAAAATACCTGTAGGTGTGTTGCGGTAGCTGCACTCGACACATAGTACCTCCACTATGCTTAGTGTGTCCAGCAACTTGGGCCACATCATCACTTAAGTTCAGGTGAAATTGTGGCCATATCGCTCAGTCTATAAAGTATAAATAAAGTTCATAATAATCGTATTAATACAAAGGTCACAAATGCTATGTTAGGTGATATCAAATATAGATACGTAGGTTATAACATATTTACTGAACGACAATGTACCGATAAAGTTACTAAATTATTTCTAATTATTACTCTCTGCCTTTTTAGTAATATGAAGAGAGATGTCACCCATTGGTACACCAAAGATCAACCCATTTTCGAGAATACTGATGAAATGCCCGACACCAGAATTGACGTCACTAGGATCCCAGCAGGGTCAGGTATTAGCATATTGTCTTTTTTAATATTGCTTTATGAAAAAAAGATTTTAATTTGATCAAACGTTTTATATGATTTTTTTAGTTTAAGTTTGTTGCAACAGTGTTCTTTGACTGCTTTTTTACCTTTTCAATTTATATTGATTATCAAATGTGCCCGTGACCTTGTTCGCGTGGAGCTAAAAAATATTTATTAATTTAATTCGCAGATGCAAACTTTTATTAATGCCTAATTAAATCCGAATAACGTCAGCTATCAGCCAGCCAAAGTCCCTTCGAAATTAGCCAAGCCGTTTCAGATATTAGCCGGAACAAACAAACGGACAATTTTTTTTTTAATTATCTGTTTATATCAGTTTCGTCTATGCTTTCATATGCATTTAGTCAAAAGCTGTTATTTTGACATTAAAAACAGACACTTCAAGTTTACTTATATTATTTGTACGTATAGATGTACAGATTAACTTTCAACCTGTAGTTACGTTTGCGAAAACTATAATTCTAGTACTAATTTTTGATGATTATTTAATTTACAATATGTTTTATCGATCTAGCGGTTTAGGCGGTCATCTATTTGTAACGGGACAAGTATTTACGTGATCCACAAATATTTTTTCTGGTTTTGTGTGTTACTTTGATTTCATTGTTTGTATGACTATTCTCACTTGAAATTTGCGAAATTGTCTAAGTATATAGGTCAGTCACATAATATAAAAAGATGTTTTATATAACTAAAATAATAAACAAACCCAATTCGTTTAGTTTGATGGTAAACCTTGATTTCAGAAACGCCACCCTGCCTCAAAATATCACATAACACCTTTGAAACAATGGAGAAGGCTAACTGGGAGTTTCTTCGTCTTTCGCTACCTGTTATATGCCTTTCCGAATTTATAGAGTAAGTAATAAACCTATAATTACATATAAGAAATCTATTTCATTTTATAATTACCTCCACTATACAAAATATAACTAGCCTACCCGTTTGTATATTTTTCATATTATTGTAATCAAATATATAAATATTAAATAGTATCTAGATGATTGATTTTCGTAATATATTACATTTTCCAATATAATGTAGATAATTTAACAGCTGCCATGTTAGTTAAACAGGTGATTAATTAGGTAAATTTCCTTAAAATAATAATAGAAAAAAGTTAAATGGTTTATTAATTGTAGACGATACCGGAAAATATAAGCTTTTAAATAAACCATAAATTGCATCGAGAATGACCTCTAACAAGTAATATAAGTGACGATAAGAATCCTATTCTCAGGTCGGAAATCAGGTTAATGTTTATTGGTTATTCATGTGCAATTTTACACACTCCGTTGTATATGATATTAATATAAATTTTTTATACATATATCAGTATTTTAGCTTATTATTGTAGGTTTCACTTACCAAAATTTTTTTTCTATACAAAAGTAAATGTTGCTTACTTGGAACAAGTTCTATTTTACCCTAAACTAGGTAGACTATACTTTTTACTAAGAGGAGGTTATAATGATTTTCGAACATAATTTATTTTCAGTGAGTCTGAGAAAGCTCGCCGATGGATTGAAATCAAAGATCGCCAGCAAATCCTTATGAAGGAAGCAACTGAGGCCCAAATGCCGGCGCACATTGACCAGATAATGCGAAGTGGATTCACCATGAATGACATCAAAGGTAAAATCAAAAATCTTATCTCTCTTCATACTTAGTCATCCTTTTATTTAGTCAAAATATAATCCAAATAAAAAGTAATGCATGCAAACCAGTATACATAATAGCTGTAAATAATCCATCTGTCCTCGTGTTCTTTATGTAATTAACCCAAATCATTAGCTAGAATTCTATCATGGAATGACAAATACGAAAAATCTTAATAAACACAGTGCCTTCTATTAAAATCACCCAATCATCGTAAATGTAAACTTTATGAAAATACTGCACCAATTATCTAGTTGTTTGGTATCAAATTTACATCATATGTGTACCTGATTCTGAGCTTCACATAAACTTTATTGTTATTGTATCCCACTTGTCTATTTCACGCTCTATCACATAACTATGTTTCTTTCTGTATTAGTTCAAATACCTTATTCTACAATATTTTAATAAGAATCATTAATTCCGAAAACATTTCAAGATAATTCGACTTTCATACCCAAATTACATAATTTTCCAAAATTATATTTCATCACTTTTTACCAAATTAATTTATTATATGTATTTGTATAGTTTTAATTAGAGTTTTGTGTTATTTAGTCATACTACTTACATATAAATACTTAAAAAATACATCTTCCCAAAAATTTGTAACAACAAAGACATTTCCTTGTTTTGGTCTCATTTAAATTTTCTTTTTTCGTATTCCATTTAGTTGTGATTAATTTAATGAACCTTTCATTTTACCTTTTTGTTTTACCCTTTAATATTTGTTGTCCCTTCCGACCCTAGGTCTGCATTTCGAAGACAATCAGGAAGAAATGCCGAGCGCCAAAGTGAAACGCCAGCCGTCGAGACCACCGCGTAAGGGTTCCATTACTCGAGGTGTTACAATACAGAATTACAGTTTATCAGCAGGTTAGGCTTGTAGAAGAAGGAAAGGGCATAAGTCACATCGATCTAGACAAAGCGCTCTTTGCACTTCTTCAATAATGCTCATTGTTTTAATGTGGCCGTAATTGTGTCAATGCGCTATAGATTCTTAACTAGATTTATCTATACAATTCGAAGTGAGTTACAATTGTTGAGGCTTTTGATTTAAGAAAAGTAATAAAATTATTTAGGATTTAAGTGACTCTTCAAATCTTCATTAGTCAAATTCTTTGCGTATGACTTACATTTAATTTGATGCCAAAATATTTATGAAAATCTTTATTTACAAATACAGTACTGATTGTTGTTATGAAATTTTCCATTTGTAAGTAAAGTTGATTTTCAACAGGACAACACGTAAACACTATGCATCGTACTACAAGTGAAGCTGAGATGGCGAAATACGATTTAGGAGCGCAAAATTTAGCACCTGATGACAAAAAGGACAAACGTGGTCGATCACCTTTCAAGTAAGTTTTTTTTTTAAGTTATATGGGTTTAGAGTTATGGCCACAATCTTATCTGATGTTAATTGATATTGAGACCCAAGGTGGATAAGAAAAAGACCCTTTCAACCATGCTTTGTTTTCATTATATTATTTTCTTATACCGAACGTTCAGCCTCATAACAGCGATTAAATTCATGCCCATTTACGGAGTATCAGTACAGGTTACCGACTGAGCCATCATCGCTTACAAAATATTCTACTATTGTGCTGTTTTTATCAGGGTATTTTCCTTTACAGAAGATTTAAACTCTCTGTAAATTTCAAAACTTCGTCTTAAATGAATTTTGCAATTATAAACTTGGCATAATTATGTCTACAATTTGGCAGGAGCCTGAAAAATTAGTCTCTTTATTAAAGATTCTAATACAGTTTCTCTCGCTCAATCTTAGCAGTAGTCCTTCTTCACGTCCTGTTCCCAAGTTATTTGGAATCGGCTCAGTACATTTTCTTTATCGAAAAATTTCTATCAACCGTCATCGCTTCATGCACTCCCTTTTCTTGAATCTCATTCCTCACACACTCTATCCATATTTACTTTGAACATTATCTTCCTTTCCTTTCTTCAACATTCATATTCGTTACTTTTCTAACTAAACATGTTGCTCTCTTCTCATGACATATCCGAATCGAGAGACGTTGTCTAGTTATGAATATATATGTGATATATAATATTCATCAATTTTGTAAAATACACAGGTTTTTCAAAAGCAAACGCGGTGAAAGCGGAGAAAGGGGTAAAACTCGTAAATCGAAGACGCCGGATCCATTCAGCGATACAGAAGTATCACCTGAGCGAGGAATTCGTCGACCGAACCCACAGATAAAGGTGACACAGGTGAGTCCAATTTATAAAATGCTACTTATAAAATTAAAATTTTACGTACTTATCTCAGCGTTTAGGTATATGGTTAGTTTCATGTCTTATTTGATCAAACTTTCTGTTTATACTTTTCATTGGGACTATATTAATTCCTAAGAAGCTGTTTGTCTATTTATGGCTTGAAACGAAACATTTTTTTTTTATAATTTTGTTTAATTTGTGTTATAATGATTAAATTTATAATTTGTTAATGAAGGCGAATCAAAGGTATAACGCTATGTTGCCAAGAACTAGCAGACCCAACTTGTACGGAAGCCAAGCGGGTCTGAATGTAAGTTGGACCTGAATACAATTGGTATACGTTTTTACTAATGACTATACTAAATTTATTTTACTAATTTATTTATTTCTTCTCAAACCTTTTTAGAAGTGTGTTATTTCTAGTTAAAACCTCTCTAGGGTCTGATCTGATCTCGCTAATAAAATAATGCTTATTCTTTTTTATAAATTACGACCTTTAATATAAACCTTTTTAGGAGTTAATTTTTCTAATGGCTAATTTAATGTAGAATAATTTAAGGGAATGATATATAGTGTTACTTCACAAAACTTTATAAATAGCCCGCTTGCTGTTAATAACCATGTCGCCACCTACCTCTGTTTCGTACGGGTAGGTTTCTGTATATGCTGTCAAGAAATGGCAGAGATATTATAAAATAATATATAAAACATTCAAACACAAAGCATAGTTATTTAAAGAAACAAAAATATAAATAACAACTTTATAACGTTGGTTCTGTAAAGTTATTTTACAAAACCAAAACAGACACAAATTATTCAATTGTCAGATTTTGTAAATATTAAGCGAAATCTTTGTTTTTGACTTTTAAAATTTTAACAAAGTGAAGTGTGGTACTTTGTAAAATTGATTTATAGTGAAAAATTATTACGTATGTTGGTGTCATCTTCCTTGGACTATGTTTGAACAATTATTTGAAAATATAACTATTAGATATTAAACGAAGATATTTCTTTATTTGTGCATTAATGAAACGGCAAATACATACTACAAATATTACTTGTAAACTTTACTTTCTTGTGTATCTAAGATAAGTATATATCTACAAAGAATCCAATTTCTACTATGGAAAAAAGGAATGATATCAACTTAATTATATTCAAATTGGTCTTCAATATGTAATTATGCAAAAAAAAGGATAATCTAAAGGAATAGTAAATCTATGGGTATAAAAAAATGTAACAAGCTTTCATTTATTTAATTTATGTTTAATTCCTTTTAATATTTATCTTATATCTTCAACATATAAATTAAAGACTTTAATTATGCAGCAACTAACAGAATAAACTCTAGTGTCTCCCGCTTATATTTGCTAAAGATCCTGAATAGCGTAACACACTTTCTTCCAGATATATGAAACTTTTTAAGCGACGGTGACTCTGTACGTAGTCTAGTGTATACATGTGTACACTAACAGCGTCAATAGACATGAGTTCGAATCCCTGCAATGAGTATGTACTCTTGTTTAAGGAAAACATCGTGATGAAACCTAAGTAGGTAGGGCTTTTTATTGCCCGCCTAACGAGCAACTATCCTCAAGTTGAAAATCTGCCACCAAATACCTGTAGGTGTGTTCCGGCAGTTGCATTCTAGAACCAGTCCCTCCACTAAGCTTAGCGTGTTCACCATCTTAAGCCACATCGTCACTTAACATCCGATGAGATTGTGACCATAACGCTAAATTGTATTTTTGTTTGTAATAATTAACTCGACTACTAGTGGACCGATTTCAAATATTCTTTCACCATTAGAATGGTACATTGGCCCTGAGTAACATAGACTAATATAACAAGCTTTTATAAAGAATATTAAATAAAATTTTACTTCCACGTGAACGGAGTCGCTGCCATAGCAAGTGAACTATAAAAAATCTATCAAATACATAAAGAATATTCCAGAATAACTTTGTATCCAATTGACAGATGGCAACGCCGCCGCAGGAACGAAAGCAAATGACGACCACTGGCCTCTCCGCCGCCGCCACCGAAACTGTCGGTAATGAAATATTCGATGCGGAGTGCTTGAAACTTATCAACGAATATTTTTACGGTGTTCGGTGAGTAAATTCTTATGTAAAGAAAAAAAGTGTCAAGATTTTTTTTATTATCTTAATTTTAATAAAAGGACAAACAGTGCCAAATACACCGCTGCATCAAGTTATTTTCGGATACTAATGGGATGCAACACTAGGTGCACTATCCTTTAAAGTCTGCCACAGCATGAACAATGCAAATGAAGCGATGATAGCTCAGTTGGTAGTGGGTATGGACGCCGCGTTAAGGCACGTGTATTCGAATTCACTCCACCTACAATGAACTTCAGTTTCCCGTGAAGAAAAACATCGTGAGGAAACCATAGCATGGTAGTAGGGCTTTTTCTAATTCCCGCCTGACTAGCTACCACCCTTAAGTTGGAAATCTGCCGCCAAATACCAATAGGTGTGTACCGGCAGTTGCACTTGCGAGCCAGTTCCTCTACAGATTTAGCGTGTCTACCAACATTAGCCGTATCGTCACTTAAGATCATTTGGCATTATGGCCATAACGGTAAACCATAACAATAAAGAAAAAAGTGGTAGATAGGTCACAACATAAAAAAAACATAACAACATTAAAAAAGCAATAGAGTAATAAAGATCAGTGTGAGAAATTATACATCACAAAAAAATAAACTTAAGTACAAATGCATTTATACCATTTGTTGGTATAATGATAAAAATGAAATTATTGGTTCACTATTTATAAGCATATTACATACAAACAAACATAGATACATGATATTTTTAATATGCAAAGATTTTAACATACTGCTTATAGTTTGGTATTTGATTTAAGACTTTACTTTGTACTATTTAATTATTTTGAATTGTAGAATATTTCCTGGGCAAGATCCAACTCACGTATACATCGGTTGGGTGACCACACAGTACCATCTTCACTCAAAGGATTTCAACCAGAACAAGGTTATGAAGTCATCGGTCATCATAACTGATGATTACGACCGGGTCATTGAGAGGTTAGTTTGATTTACATTTGAAGGTAGTTCATTTGTAATGTTTATTTGTTTTTAAAAGTAGAATACAATTTTTGTGTATAGATTCAGGGTGGTAGGGCTTTTACTAATACCCGTCTGGCTAGCTATCACCAAAAAATCTGCCGCCAAATACCTATACTTAGGAATTCTCCGGCAGTTACACTTGAGAGCCAGTTCCTTCACAGGTTTATCGTGTCCTGTAACCTGGACCGTATCGTCACTTATGATCAGGTGAAATAATGGCCATAACTTACAAATTATAAAAAAATGTATCTAACGTTATGGCCACCTGATGTTAAGTAACAATGTGGTCTAAAATGGAAGACACGCCTAATAGAGGGACTGGAATTCAAGTGCAACTGCTCGTACACACCTATAGGTGTTTGGTGGCAGATTTTCAGCTTGGCCGTGGAACCTAGCCGGGTGGGCATTATAAAATACTCTATCATCATAATACGGGTGCATCACTATGTTTCTCTTCTCCGAAAACTCCAGCTCGTTGACACGGAGTCTATATATATTACCAACTGAACCATCATCGCTTCAAAAATATATATGTTTTTAGTGTAAACCGTCAATCTTGCTACATGGTGCGTGCGGATGAGTTATACAATGAAGTGATGGCAGAGGCCACCGGTAAGGGAGCCTCTCAGGGCATGTTCATAGGATGTTCCGTCGATACTTCCACCGGGACCGTGTCATTTACTTGTGAAGGGAAAGAGACTAGCATTAAGTTTAAGGTAAATATCATATCAGCTATTTGCTTCTTTATTATGGACCATCTTGCCGATGTTTAATTCTTCCTTAGATTTTCCTACGGATCATCTATTCCAAAATTTTTTTTAATACTTTTTAAGGGTTTATAATGGAGGAAACGAAAATTAAGTTACGATTGTCCATTATTCGAATCGTAAGAAGTGATGTTGAGTTTGTGCAAATTTCTTACAGTTTTTATTTATATATTTTTTCTTTCTACAAATATCGTATATCTGGTCTATTGCGAATAATTAAAATAATACGAAATTGATGTTAACAGAGAACAGCATTTTATTTCATGTATATAAATTACTAGCTGGTGCCTACTACTACGTTAGTATGGAATTTAAACAATTCTTGCCCTTTTTTGTACACTTTTTCTCTTATTGGTAGTAACGTGATGTTAAATAGCCTAAAGCCTTCCTCAAGATTGCGTTATAGATTACAAAATTAGTTTTTGAAATCCGACTGGTATCCTAAGATTAGCACGTTCAAACAAACAAACAAAATTTTCCGCTTTATAATATGAACATAAAGTATCGATTATGAATGTTTATTATGCTCTACGCACGTGCAATATCACTTTTAGTTATTTTCAGAAGGAAAATATTTATTTAGATCGAGTGATACGTGAACAATGTTAAATATTGTTAGGATTGTTAAATAATTAATAATCGATTCGATATTTAGATGGAACCAGAATCTAAACTGTTCCCGGCCATATTTGTGGAAGCGACTTCAAAGGAGATCCTGCAGATCGAGCTGGGCAGGTCCCCGACGAGCTTGCCGCTGAGCGCCGCGGTGCTGCCCACCAGCGACAAGCACGTCAACCCGCAGTTCCCGCCGAGACTCAAAGTGCAGTGCTTAAAGCCACATCAGTGGGCAAGGGTATGTCAACTATTTTAAATGGCATAATCACTTTTTTCAAGTAAAAACTTCTTTAGACTCTTTGAGCACTTTTTGGTGAACAAAAAGCGTTTAATTCGTGGCACTGTCACCTCACGCTTCCCATAAGCTATAGGTATACTGTGTATATATTTACATAGATATATATCTATGCATTATTAGTATTCATTATACACATTTATATAAGGAGTATATACCTCTGTTATTTAGTTTTCACTTCTATCGGAAATCTGCAAACAATGCCAAGTTTTTTTTTATATTGCGCAGTATAGCCACTGCACCTAATGTTAAGAATAATAGAATCCAAATCAGCGACAACTGACACTGATTCAAAACTGTCATGCTGGCCTGCTTAGGTACCTCTTTGCTTGTCTTTTCATGGACCCAGTATTATAGGAAGGAGGGAACACGCTGTCAGGAAGACGGTTCCACAACCTCACGGTCCGACAGAATTCATTAATAATATAAAAACAGTGAGTTATTTCTGAATAACTCGAAAAGGTTTAGGCTGGATTTTAGTTCCTTTTTTCCAATCAACCTTTTGCATGGTGGTAGTGTTAATTATAATATCTGCCGCCAAATACCAATTAGTGTGTTCCGGCAGTTGCACTTAGGAACCAGTCCCTCCAATAGGTTTATCTCGAAGCATCATATGTCAACATCAAATAACATACAGGTTATTCAATTATAGTTTAACAAAACATTGAAAAGTTCTTAGACTAGTGAATATTAAACATTAGATTTTATGTGCGGCTTTACACAAGTTAATATTGATTTGGCTTTACACAAGTTGATATTGATTTTGTCAAACAATTCGGATGATGCAATAAAAAGTTTCTTACAAAGTTTATCCCCCTCTTCACCTCACTTTAATAAGGTTATCGCGAAGAAAAGCAGTCTATCACCGTCTCCTTGTTTCCATCTATCTTTATGCCAAAATTCATCATAATCATTTCGGCGGTTTAGTCGTGAAAGCGTAAAAAACACAAACAAACAAAGTCACTTTCATATTTATAATATTAGTAAGGATCAGCAGATAGAATTAATTAACTTTATAGAAACTTTCTTTAAAGATAGTGACATAATGAATTGCATATAACATATGCTTATCTCATTCCGCTTATCATATTTCATGTTAAGCTTGTATAAATGTATACATATACTGTTATTAATAACTCTCTTAAAAATCTCTAATGACATTGTTTTTGGATTATACCCTTACTTTCATCAGATGCTCTACCAACACTTTCAACACATATAATTTCATCTATTTATTAGCTTATGTAAAATCATTTCAGGTACCAAACTTGTCACTACAAGTACACGCTCTGAAGTTATCGGACATACGTGGTTGGTCTATGCTTTGCGAGGACGCTGTCTCCATGTTAGCATTACATATACCAGGCAAGTACAATGCTTAAAATATAGCCCATTTAAGCAAAAGTCGAAATTATTTAAAGCCCGTTATATATTTACTTATGAATTTATAAAATCCAAAGTAATTACATTTTGGCATAAGTACAAGCCATTTGAAGCGATGATAGCTCTGTGGTAGTGTGTACGACTTTGCGTCAAGGGTCGTGAGCTCGAATTCAACCATCTACAATGAGCTTGAGCTTTCGGTAAACGTGTGGAAACCATAGCATGGTGGTAGAGCTTTTTCTAATGCTCACCTGGCTAGCTACCACCTTCAAGTTGAAAATCTGCCGCCAAATACCAATAGGTGTGTTCCGGCAGCTGCACTTGAGAGCCAGTTCCTCCACAGGTTTAGCGTGTCTACCAACTTGGGCCGTATCGTCACTTAAGATCAGGTCAAATTATGGGCATCACGCTAAGCCTTAACAATAAAAAAAAAATTGGCTCTTATTTCGTAGTGATAATAAATTTACCAAATGAAATCTCTTTAATTAGAAGTAAAAAAAAAATATATTTTTTGTAAATCCATTTGTGTGATTAATATATTTGTTAAATACGTCTGATGCTTTGTTTGCAGAGGAGGACCGCTGTATCGATATCCTGGAGTTGATAGAAATGGACAAGTTATTGAGTTTCCATTCGCATACTCTTACTTTGTACGCTGCTTTATGTTATCAAAGTAATTACAGGTGAGATGTTTACTAAAACTATTCGTTGTTTAATTTTGTTAAATATTTTCGATGCACGGAATTGTGAAAATTTACTGAGAGGCGTTGAGAGAAGAATGGTACCAAAAACTCATTTGGCGATTTGTATTTGGTAAAATAATTTCACCTTGGAAAAAGTCGTAATCAAATAACATTTCTTTATTGGTATTACTTGTGCCTATAAGTTACAGTAACAGTTTACTAGAGAATAGTATTTTATGTTTATTTACTTGTAGAAATAATCACTGGAATGCAATATTTTTTTTAGTCTTTTAATTTAGGAACTTCGGTCCTACAAGGACATGTCAGTCCCATGAGTAGAACTGATAAAAGATTTCAATTTAATGCTGCTGATACCTACTTATGATTAAACGAAATTTATAGCTAAAATATGAAAATTGGTTTAATTTTTTTTATATATTTTTTCTGAATGGCCAGTTTTTCTGAATACACCAGTGCTAAAATTTCAAAAGTTTAGAGTATTGCAATTTATTTTACAGTAACGTTTAGCTGCTTTTAGTTTTTTTTCGAGTTAATAGTACTATCAAAAATGTCTCTTTGTTTTATTTTAAATAGAAACTTATTTTTGTACGAAATAGAAATTACTTTTTCACTTAATTTCGTTCCATTTGCTCAGATTTTTCATCGATTTTCCTTAGTATTTTATATTGTTCTTTAAGTCTATTCTCTTTATAGGGCTGCGCACGCGCTTTGTCAGCACGTGGACCAAAAACAACTTCTATACGCGATACAGTCGCAGTATATGTCTGGACCTCTACGTCAAGGATTTTATGATCTCCTCATCGCTTTGCATTTGGAGTCTCATGCAACAACTATGTAAGTACTATCACTCGCTTGCAACGTTAGATGCCAAAGTTCCTAGGCGACTTTACTTTTTCCAACATTTTTAACAATTATCGATATATTTCAACCAATTTACACAAAACTTCGCCAAAATATACACCTAAACCTTCCTCGTAGTATTATAAAATATAAAGTTCATAAAATAAAAATATAAAGTTTTATACAAAGTTTATTCATGTTTTTACCTCACTCCAAATAAGTTTTTCATGAGAAAAAGTAACCTATCACTGTCTTCAATGTCCCATAAATCTCTATACCGAAATTCATCACAATCTATTTACTGGTTTAGGCATGAAAGCGTAATTAACAAACAAATTCACTTTCGCAACATTAGCAAGGATGCGAAAGTGAGATTGTATATCTGTTGTGCTGTCACGCATAAACCACTAAAAACCTTATTGGAAGTAGGGTAAAGAGAGGGATAAACTTTGTATAAAACCATTAATTGCGTCTTCCGGTTTGTTTGAAAAAAATAATATTAACGCGAGCGAAGCCGGAAGTAACTAACTTACAATATTACTAAGGATAAGAACTGTGATAGTGAGTATCAAACTAAATAGTCAATTGTTGTATTGCGAAACATTAATAAATCATAAACAGTAAGTATTGAGTTAGAAACAGCCGTACTAAGAGTCTAAAATGCAACCAACACTATAACTTAGTAGATAGATATTTGTATACTGCTAATGAACACATATTTGTCGCACAGGGAGACGTGTAAGAACGAGTTCGTCATTCCCTTGGGTGCTGAGTTGAAGAGTTTGTATGAATACCCTGATATGGGTCACAGCTTGCGTTCGCTACAAACAGAAAGCGTTCGTCCACAGATGAAAATGACAGACATCACGTAAGTTATAACAAACAACAGTTATATTATAAGTTTTACATTAAATACTGAATCTTGATTATCTTATTTTCCTTCATTAAGAGCTATAATTTAATTTAAATCCATATTTTTAAGGTCTAACGTCCAAGCGTAGTACTTGACCTAACATTATTTGAAATGTTACATCTTTTTTATTATCTTGCAATATGTTATCATATATTAACTGACCAAAAAATGGCAAAATATTTTGTTCGCATTCGATCTATTGGATAAATTAAACGATTTTTTACAGCTATTAGATAGCGTTTAATGCGTCGGGTTCTTTCTTCCAATTATAAAGAAAAAATACTTTAGGTTTAAGAATAACTTATTTTACATAAAGAGTTACATGATTCATTTATTGAGATACAAATATTTAAAATTAGGATTAAAATTTTGTGCGCACAAAGGTGGGATACTAGATTACAAAACAAACAATAATAGTATATATGTGGGTGGACAAATAAGATACATGGACCGCAAAAAATTTAATCCTTGGCAAGGAGAAGAAAGTCATTGATAGCATCGTCTTGTATCACCAACAATTTATTTTTTGCATAATTTTGGTTAATTACAATAAAGTACTTAAAGCGATTACTTGAATGATGTGTATATTGAAACAGTGAAAGCATCACAGACATTAGCAATCTATATTCGCCGCACTTCCCGCTGGAGGTCGTCCGCGAGTTCGTAATGCAGGCGCTCGCGGAGGCGGTGGAGACCAACCAGGTCCACAGCAGGGATCCTGTTGGAGGCAGCAATGAGAATTTGTTCTTGTAAGTAATCTAATTTGTTTTTGATATTTAAGGTTTAGCATTATGGACATAATCTTACCTGATCTTATGTGACGATACGGCCGAAGTTGGTAGATACGCTAAACCTGTGGAGGAACTGGCTCTCAAGTGCAGCTGCCGGAACACGCCTATTGGTATTTGGCAGCAGATTTTCAACTTGAAAGTGATTGCTAGCCAGGCAGGCATTAGGAAAAGCCCTACCACCATGTTATGGTTTTCTCACGATGGTTTTCCTTCACCGAAAGCTCAAGCTCATTGTAGGTAGCTCACGGTTGGATTAGAACTCAAGTCCCCTGACGCGAAGTCGTACACACTACCAATGAGCTATCATCGCTAATAAACACATTCAAAAAATATAGCCACCCATTTGCCTGATCTTTCTTCTAGTATGTTGGCAAAATTTGGCCATTATAAATTTTTGGTCGTTTTACACTTTTAAAACATTCGCGTATTGCATACGTTATAATATAGATATTAAATGCGGTTCGACAACGCGACTTACTTTTCATTGATTGCTCGACGTTTCAGTTTGGTTACACAGGCCGTGGTTACGAGTCGACCGAATTATTGTGGTTTCTTCGTTAGGGGGAACAGTTTCTAGTAACCACCCTCATACATTATCATTAATGATGTTCCGGCATACTGTATTCACTGTATCTGACGATACAAGCATCGATCGCATCCGAGGCTTGAGTCGTCCTATAATTAGATTCTATGTCGTAGATAATTAAAGTCCGTCATCCTGATTAAAAGTTTTGTACTTTTTAATATCAATCGCTTCCCCTACAAGGCGAGGAGAGACGAATTGGTCATTTTTAAATTTTCGCAATGTTAAACCTGTTTCTACAAACATTTCTGTATAATTTTAAGTAATGTGTATAGTTTTCGTATAGTATACCATTTTATTATAAACATTATCAACGTATATTCACCTATGAAATGGGAAACATTCGTAGATATTCTACTCCATCGCTTTCTAGAAACTTATCTAGAATTTCAATTGTTTAATGATTGTATACAGACGATAATATCAATTTATCCACGTGAAATAAAAAAAAAATATACTTGCTTTTTAGTATCCTGTGTTAAATTAATTAAAATCAGTTCAGTTATTCTAAACTTAACTATGTCAGTACAATTTGTTGCATTCTAAACACTGCTTAATAACTTTTGCATTGTTTTACTTATTTAGGCCACTCATAAAGTTAGTAGACCGTCTTCTACTAGTCGGTATGATGCGAGACGAAGATGTCGAGAAGCTACTCATCATGATCAACCCTGAGACCTGGGACCCTACGTTTGATAAAGGTAATTATATTTTAATTCGTTTTACTAATATGTCTACAATCTCACCTGATGTTAAGTGTCGGTGTAGCTCTAAATGGTGAACATGGTAAACCTAGTAGAGGGAATAACTCTCAAATGTAACTACCAGAACACACCTATATATATTTCGTGGCATATTTTCAACTTAAGTGAAGTAGCTAGCCAGGCGAGCATTAGAAAAAGCCATACCACAATGCTACAGTTTCATCACGATATTATCCTACACCGAAAGCTCAAGCTTATTGCACAGATTTGAACTCGCGTCCATTGACACACCTTATTTAAAACTAGCAACCATGCGTTAATTAAATGGGAACAATATATATAATTTTTTTTTATTTGGTGAAATGCATTTATCCATCCCCTCCCAGCCCGGGGGTCTGAGAGGGGTACGTAGGACTCACCCACGCTATTTATATAGCTAGCTATTTCCGCGACTAAGTTCGCGTAAAACTAAAAATTATTTAATCATTATTGCCCGTTCTTGTAAGTTTTTGAATACAGCTTTGCGATATTCTACACAGTAAAACATTCCTCAAAGATTGCTCTATCAAATACAAAACAACATTTTTTTTTTGTAATCTGACTGATAATTACTTAGATAAGCACGTTCAAACTAACATTATTAACCTGATCGGTATGATAGTTTGTATTTTTTATATGTGCAGAAGGAAAAGACGAACATCGCAAAGGTCTTCTGCATATGAAGATGGCGGAAGGTGCCAAACTGCAGATGTGTTACTTGCTCCAGCACCTTAACGACATGCAGTTGCGGCATCGCGTGGAGTCTATCATTGCTTTCGCTCACGACTTCGTTGGTGACCTGCAGAGTGATCAACTTAGGTAAGTTTTTAAAATTAGTTTAATATTTAGTATAGAGATTTGTATTATAGTGGGTTTAAAAAAAATGTGTGTCACAGAATGCCCAGCGGATGGATAGGAAACATTTAGTTATTTATAATTATGGAAAACAATAGTCTATAGTCACAAAGAATAAAATATGAATATTAAAACTGAATATAAATTGGCGATGATTACACTACTAATAATATTAAAAAGTTAATTTATTCAATATTAAATATCTGAATATAACTATTAAATATACAAGAAAATTTCGGTAATAAATACGAAACTGTTTAAGTTAATTTTAGAATTTATAATTACTAAAATAAACAATAGAATCTCGTTAATAAAATAAATATATTTTTATTATTATTTTAATGTCAATAATACTTACTTTATATATATACTAGCTGACCCGACAGACGTTTTCCTGTCTGTTAATTATGAATATTGAATTAAAATTGGTATAATTAATTTAAAAAATATATATATTCAAAAACAGCATAATTACTATTGTAATGCTCTATAACAACTGACAGTTATGTAAAATAATATTGACGTTAAGTTTTTATAAATTCTCTAATGTTCCACTCAACTGCCTTTTTTTATTGACAAGAACCTTTCCCTGATAATAATTAACATAACAAAAAACAATTTGTGAATTTGTTCCATCCGTTCGCGCGTGATGCGATGACCAAGGGACATAGAGATTCATTTTTATATATATAGAATGAGTATAGAAAAACGAAATTAATAGTATATGGGCGGACACTTGTAAAGGAGTCGAAAGCCATTTCGTAGGAGGGTATAACAGCATAATTTAGTATCATGATATTTACCGTCACCGTGAGCGGGTCTATTTTAATGCCAAGGTGCATCAATAAATGTTTCAAACCAAAAATATGAATGAGGCCACAACATCGGAATGTATATGGACCAAATTGGCGCAGCACCACGAAGATCGTCCACAGGTAGTAAAACCACCATTTCCTGCCATTAGTGATTGACAACCAGCGGTAGACTGACCCAAACAATCACATGTCGTGATTTGATGAGTTCAAAGGTCTCTTGATAACTGTTAAAAACTGACTGATGTGAAATACTAAAAATTGAATATAATTGTATCACCAGGTTTATGATATATACAAAGGTTCTATTTCCATTGATCTACGCCCATATTACTAGATAAAGGGAAGGGATAGTGCTTGGGCTGTTTCAAACTAATATGAAAGATATAGTTTGCATCGTATGTATAAGTATTATAAAGACAAATTTATATTATTATTTTTTATTTATGTAGGCGTTACACGGAGATCAAACAATCGGATCTACCAAGCGCTTTAGCTGCTAAGAAAACGAGGGAATTCCGTTGTCCTCCAAGAGAACAGATGAATGCTATACTCAGTAAGTATCAATTATCAGTATTTACGTATAGTTCCCGATAAAACGGTGTAGAAAAAAATCTTAGATTCTGTATGTAAAACCGTGGAAAAGGAAATAAACTACAATGTGTACTCAATTCACTTGTTTATTTCAGTAAAACATCATAAAACCTATCGAATTTATTTTAAATTAGAAACAAAAACCAAACAAAGAAATATTTAATTCAAGAACGTAAATATGTAACAAGTTTTTTCTTTTTTTTGTCGTGGCTTAATTTATTGAATAAATTTAGTAACATCTGTTACTCTTTCTCTATTACGTAAATTATCAAATGTTTTAATTTTTGTTTCCAAAGATACAACTTTTCTTTTCATTTTTTGACGATGTTTTTGGCATTATAAAATGTTGAATAATTTGTACAAATTACACATAAAACTCCAAAAAAGCTATTAAATTACCAGTACATAAACTCGTAGAAAAAAACATGAGCTTTTTTCACTTGCTTTCACATGAACTACTTTGTGTTTGTATATGTACATATAAAGGGTACATATTTGCCTAATGGAATATTGTATTTCATAATAAGGGGAGTCCCCGTATTGCCATCAGTGTTACCAGATAAATAACACTCATTAAAAGCAGTAAAGCCAATGGTAAAATGCAACCATATACACATTTTTGTAAGTTTTTCAAAATAAGTTTTATATAAACTGTGTAAAAAAGGGGATAAGTGTGTTATTGAAAATTCTATTAACCTAACAATTTGGTAATTATATAAACATGCAGTGCTTGAGATACATACTTTTTTATATTATTATGATATAATCATTACTATATTTATACACAGTAAACTTCTACTAATAGATAACTATCGATTAATTTTGATCTCAATAAGTTTATCGATACAAAACATAATTGGAAAAATTTATTATTCTTAGGTTTCAAGCACTTGGAAGACGAGGACAGGGAGAACTGTCCTTGTGGAGAAGAGCTGATAGCGCGTATGAACAACTTCCACGAGAGCTTGATGACCCATGTTTCTTTGAATGCTTTGCAAGAACCGGACTCTGACGTAATTAAGCAATTTTTACTTTTAGATAATTTAAGTAAGACCAAAATACAGTCTTCGGTTACTTATATTCGTCTTATAACAGGCATAACCAATGTAGTTGTTATCATAAATATCAGGGCCTATAAATTCTGGTATTTTTTAGTATATCGAGCCTTTTCAAGAAAAACATAGTTGGCGACAATCGCATTTTTACATGAGTGTTTTTCCATCCAAATATTTTTTTTGTGATATCTTTCTAAAAATATATATATTTTTGGTAATTGACCACTGATCTATTAAAACAGTGCCAATAACATGCTATTTATATTTTATTACGATAAATAATTATTAAAAGGATGCAATAAAAACATTTTTATAATTTTTGGCGTATACAATGTTACTTCCTGAAAATGCTCGATATTAAAATAATACTAACTGATAAAGGCGACTGCGTTTACTTGATTATGTATTTGGTTTCCAAGGCGAACTACGCGTCTTATTTTGATTTTAATTATGCGGTTTTTTATCGTTATTTTTAGCAATACTACTTAGTATGCTAATATTATACAGAGGAAAGATTTGTATTTATATTTGTAACAAAAAAACTACTTGACCGATTTCAATAAATCTTTTATCATTAGAATTCTACATTAGCGCCGAGCAACATAGGCTATATAATATTTCATGAAAATTATTAGATAAAATTTTATTTCTACAAGAACGGAGTGACGGACACAGCTAGTTAACTATAATTTTATCTTTACCTCTTAGACTATATTGAAAATTGTAACGATATGTGCCTAAGCTATATACTTTTAACCTGAATTTTAGCTACAAATAGGTTCAGTACATTTTGACACGAAAACTTTACAATTTTATTAATGTTCATACTTTTATAATTTGTGATGATCAAATGGTTGAACTACCGAAGTATCAGCTCGATGTGCTCAGGGTCGAACCCAGAACTCAATACCAAAGTATTTTATTCGGAATTAGTAAACGATTACTAATTTCAATATGTAACACTTTCGGCTGTTAGTAAAGGTGAACACCCTTAGGAAACTGAAATCTAATTTGTATTATTTAGAAATGGTTTTGTACAAATTTCTCAATTTTTAAAACTACAATTTTCTTCCTCAAGAAAATAGACTGAATGTAGGATTCGAACCCACGTTTTAGGGCTTGTTATCCGAGCGGGTCATTACTGACCTATTATTGTTTCACGCATTTATAAATTAAAGGGTTTACAGTTTGGAATTTAATCTAAACTATGGTCATACAATGAGAGATCTTCAGAGAAGTGAATATCAACAGATTGAATGGAATTCAGTGGAAACTGTTAGGCACACTGAACTACGGAATATTTACACATTACACATTCCTTACAAAAGTTTAGTGTGCAAGTTAAGTGATAATGTTGCCCAAGATGATGGACACGCTAAGCCTAGTGGAGGGACTGGCTCTCAAGTTCAACTGTCGGAACACATCTATAGGTATTTGGCGGCAGATTTTCAACTTAAGGGTAAACCAGGTGGGCATTAGAAAAAGCCATATCACCATGCTATGGTTTCATCGCGATGTTTTTCAGGAAGGGATGGTTTTGCAGGGACAAGACCTCAAGTTCTTTGATGCACCGTCTGTATGTACTACCGTTGAGCTCTCATTGCATCATCTAACATAAATTATTGTCTTTCCATAATTCTAGTTGTTTTTAATAATCTTCACAGGAACCTACCGAACCTGAAGTCAAGCCTGGTGCATTCGGCAAGCTGTACAACATAATCAACACAGTGAAAGAATTAGAGGAAGAACCGAAAGTAAGTATCGATATACTTTCTAATATACAAAAACAATTCCTAGACATTTATTATTGGTAGACTTTATTTTTGATTAACACTGTTATAGTACATGCACTGTATTTACTGGTAGAACAGTACAATTTAACAATAACGATCTTGAAGATACAAGTAGTTTATCAGAGTTAGTAGTGTAATAAGGGTATATAAACCTCCTGGCAATTGGGTATACACTAGTAGATCCTAAAACGTTTCAAAATAAAGGAGGCGCTCTGATGAGCTTATTACAATGGTCATGGTTGTTGTAACCCAGTGCGGATCATATCTGAACTTGGTTACTGAATGTACACAGTTTGATTCCCAAACTCGACACACCTATCATGCCATTATAGCGGGTACGTAGTATTCACGAGTCAATTATACACCATCACTGCATCGTACCCCACTAATTTAATAATCTGTGATCTTAATTAAATATAAAAAAGGAAGTGAATCTTGCCTTTAATTTTTTATAGTATGTATAAAATCTATAATGAAAACAATGGGCACAAATTGTGTATACAAAAAATGTACTAATTTTCAAAATAGATAACAACAGTACAAAGGATATTTTATAGGCAATTGAAGAACCTCCGAAGAAGTCCCCAGAAGAGCGCTTCAGAAAGGTTCTGATTCAGACCATCGTCAACTGGGCTGAAGAGTCACAGATAGAAACGCCTAAACTCGTCAGAGAAATGTTCAGGTATGTTTGATATTTTTTACAGTGTTTTTAATAGTCATACTTCAGTTAAAATAATCTATACAGTACAATCCACACATAACGATGAAGGTTGATCCATTCACTGACCAAATCCAATGGGATCTTGTACATGTGGGTCTGCCTTGAGCTCTTGATTTTGGTAACTTTGAAACCTAGAGCCTGACTTAATACTAGAGATAATAAAATCAGAAATTTTCCTTATAACGATTATTCACTATGGAGTTCTATTAGCATTTTCTCCTATTCTTAGCGCTAGAAATACCGAATATTAAAAGGTCGCCTTGAGAAGCTTTTTCCCCCTTCTTATACTTTATAGGTTTAACATTATGGTCACGATCTCACCTTATGGTAGATAGATTTGTCGGCAGATTTTCAACTTTGTTCTATGGTTTCATTGCGATATTGTCCGTCACCGAAAACTCAGGTTCATTGCAGGGATTGGAACTCATCCGTAAACAGTGCCTACTGAGTTATCGTCGCTCCAAAATTACGTTGCAAAGTATCGCGATAATGCATTTTAATGCAGCTTTCATACCAAATTTTATCTTTATAAGACCCAAAAAATGGACATTTGGTAAAAATTATAACATATTTTGCAGTCTATTAGTACGTCAGTACGACGCGGTAGGAGAACTCATCCGTGCCTTGGAGAAGACGTACGTTATAAATGCAAAGACCAAGCAAGATGTAGCCGAGATGTGGGTGGGTTTGAGTCAGATTCGTGCGTTGCTGCCCGTGCAGATGAGCCAAGAGGAAGAAGAGCTCATGAGGAAGAGGCTATGGTAAGTTTCTATTTTTTGTTATTTTCATGACTTATATAACGATATTATGAAGATAATCAGACACAAAGACAGATTCAAACCTATAGATAATGCACTTTCAAGTTTTAGTTATATATGCAGGCCGGTATGACAAGGGCGACTGGCGATGGATTGTCATGCCATCTATGGTCGCTACTGTTTTTGGATTGTACTGTGCTTAACATCAGGTACAGTGCTGTCATTTTGCCGAGCTACCATAAGAAATATGTATATATAATTTATAATAGTTCAAATATATTTAGGAAATATTGCTAATGAAATACTATATTAACGAATTAATGTAATTAATATCTCTTTATAGAACTTTGCGTCTATCAGACGAATTGAATAGGTAAAAATAGGCACAAATTAACTATACCATGGGTTAGACTTTTCAATGTTTTTATTATAGCAATTTCCCATACTTTACTTCCTACTACATTCCTGTTAATAGTAAAACCAGTACAATCCAAGAACAATATCAGTCCCCGAGATATTAGATTTTTTTAATTATTCAATGACAACCTTTAATGCAGCACTACATGTGTAATAGGATACATAAACTTGCATAAACATAAATATGCACATAGACATAGAAATTCGTCCCTTAAAGTGAATTTTGATTTTAGGAAACTCGTCAACAATCACACGTTCTTCCAGCATCCTGACTTAATAAGGTACGATATACTTTATAATTTGTAATCTAATTACCATACACTTTTGATTACCAAAGTTTCGTTTTTGAGCGCCTGCTCATTAAGCAAATCATGTACTCAATTATTATTAACACTACACTGAAGCTGAATGAGGTCATATAAATAAAAGGCCTGATTATAAAGGTTATTTTCGAATAATGATGGAATAATACATTGTTAGGAAACTTGAACCTTTGACGAATGCTTTTGTAGTACGAATTTTGGTGGGAAAATATAAAAATGACGGTTTTCTTTCAGTGCAGAATTTATTTTAATACAGAAATTGAATTAATAGCGAGACCTTGTAAAATATTAATAGAGTACGAATATTATACTGTATATCTATATACAAATGCTAACTATACACGAAAATATTTTCAAAGATCAGTCTCCCTCAGTGAAAGTATTATAGTAATCGGATTTATTGTTTGTAACAAAATGGCTAATAACTAATGAACAAGACAAAGATGCGATTTTTAAGTGATAATGCCTTGGTTGGTAGTGCGTACAGATTCCGCGTCAACGGACGTAAGTTCGAATCCACCAACAATGAATTTGAGTTTTCGGTTACGGACAACATCGCAAGCAAAGTATGGTAGTAGGTCTGTTGTTTCTAATGCCCTAATGATTAGCTATCACCCTCAAATTGAAAATCTGCCACCTAATACCTATAGGTGTGTTCTAGCAGGTGCCCTTGATAGCCAGTCCCTCCAGTAGGAACAGCGTGTACACCATTTTGGGATATATCGTGAGTTAACATCAGGTTGAAATTCTAGCCACAACACAAACCCTATATAAAATATATAAAAAAACTTCCTTTTAAATGTTAACAGTTACGGGACTCTCAGAAAATGTAAAACATTTTTCGTATTACAATTTGTAAGTAATAAAAACTATTAAAGAAAATATGTACTAAAATACATATAAAATGAATAAAGTTTTGTTAATAAAACAACTGTTACACATAAGCCTGTGACAAATGAAAGACTGCTTTCTGTTTGAAATGACGGTATACTGATCGATTTTATGGCAAAGGTACGCTAATAGATATATCATACAAAAAATGTGTGTTCAATTCACATAATATAGAAATGGAACCTTCAAAAATTCACTTCGTAATACGCAGATGCGCCCACACACATACTGACACACGTACAACGCTCGGACTCTGTATCAAATATTGTATAACGCATTCTATCTCATTATCTCATACGTTATATCATATCAATATATTTGGTCTTTTTTCTCTAGTATTTTCGTTTCAAAGAGTTTCAAAACACATCCAGTTTTCACTTAAAAAAGAAAATAATAATAAAGCCAAGAGTTTCGACCAACATCTTAAGAAACTCTCATTGGATTGGATAGCTGAAACCTTTGATTCCGAAGGCCGTTTTGCTTGATACGGCACGCATCATGAGGTAAATTCTCTACATGTCATCTTGGCCATCGATACCTTGGATTTTATTCCCATTATCGACGGTCCATTGTCCATTTTTATACTTATAATTTTTCTTAGATTATGTATATTTATGAATGTAAGAATTGTGTAAAGTATAAATAAATACAGAAAATAATTTTAGAGTGTTACGCGTGCACGAGAATGTGATGGCGGTGATGATGAACACACTGGGACGACGGGCGCAGGCGCAGTCCGACGCGCAGCCCGCCTCGCCTCCTCTCGCCGAGGACATCAAAGAAAAGGTTTAATTCATTGACTTATTATTGCCTTTAATTTAAACTGACGGTTGACATAGCACTGTATTCGCTTGCATTGAGTATTGTAGAGAATTCTGTAACCCATAATTGTATACATTGATGGATTTAAACTAGTGGCTATTGCCTAAGGCTGCAAAGTTTTCCAGGGCGGTAAAATTTGTAGTACGAATAAAATACCATCACCAGACAAAAAGTAAAAGGTATTCAAATGCAGCTAGAGTGACTTGAAACAGTACTAATGCAAATACTTTGACCTTTTTCTCTTTGAAGATTCAACGCTACCAGTCAAGGATTAAGTAGTTATAAATAATTAAATACCATAACAAATATTCTCAGTGTAAGTTTTTGGTAATAATAAAAATATCAGCTATAAGCAACGTATTATATTTATTCAGAAATAATGTTCCGGCTCTTTACTCAAATAGTGCAGGCTATATATAGTAGGGCGGTATTTTTCACGGCGCTCCAGGGCGGCACTTAAGATAAATGATATCTTGATTGTATGTTTTTAAAGTTCCACTGCGACACACGGTTTGATTCTAGTGCAGATAGTAAAATACCTTATATATTATACCTAACTTGTAATGAGAGCACATTGTACTGTTTAGAACAACTTGATCGTTAAAAGCATCTATGATAACAATGAAAACCTTTAGGATCATTAGGGTCAAGATGCTATAGCTTCCATTGCTTTTTCTATGCTTTCCTTACTTATAAAATATAGGGACGTACAGGATCGTATGTTATTTAGTTTATTTATAAACGGATAACCAATATGCCCAATTTTATAATGAAATAAAGAATGATTGCTCAAAGAGAACATTTATCACGAATGTATGAAAGACTGACAGACAAATATCTTGGAAAAAACAGTTACAAAGTTTTGACGCCATAGTAGAGTATATGGATCGATGTGAGCTTAAATCTCTGCAATGTACCAGAGTATTCGATGAAAGAAAATACCGTGCTGAAAAACTAGCGCAATATTAGAGTGCCGTTTCTTCCACTAGCTTTAATTAACTGAAATGACAAAAGCTATAGGAATTAAAATATATGTTCACTCCCATGCCATAATTGTTTTGCTTCTCTTTATCCAGGATACGTCTCACGAGATGGTAGTGGCTTGTTGCCGTTTCCTCTGCTACTTCTGCCGCACCGGTCGACAGAACCAGAAGGCTATGTTCGACCACTTCGACTTTTTGCTTGAAAACTCAAACATCTTACTCTCCAGACCGTCGCTCAGAGGGTCTACTCCTTTGGACGTTGCATACTCGAGTTTGATGGAGAATACTGAACTTGCATTGGCTCTGAGGTAATTACTTCCTTTACTTTTCTAAGACGTTATTTGAAAATGTTATTAGTTTGCTCGCGATTAGAGTTTAGCTAGTACGTGGGCAATTGTTCAAATCAAAAACATGGATAGCCGTGATGAACGCCAATTTATTAATTACCTTTTAATGGTCACTTCTTTAAGTTGGACTCTACTCCATGAGAGCTTGTAAAGTACCTGCTTTTTTTGAACCGACGATAGCTCAGTAGTAGTGAACTTGAACTTGAGTGAACAGTGAACTTGAGCTTTCGGTGAAGGAAAACATCGTGAGGAAACCATATGATGGTGGTAGGGCTATTTCTGATGCCCGCCTGGCTAGCTACCACCCTCAAGATTAAAATCTGTCGCCAAATACCAATAGAAGTGTTCTGGCAGTTGCACTTGAGAGCCAGTTCCTCCAAGGGTTTAGCGTGTCTACCATAGGCCGTATCGTCACTTAAAATCAGGTGAGACAGCTAAGCCAAAACTATAAAAAAAACCTGTTTAAACAAACATCTCGTTATTTAGAACCACATGGCATCTAAAATTGAACCTTAATATCAAAAAGGAAAAGTTTTCTGAGAAGTGTTTTTTTTCTATTCCAGGGAACACTATTTAGAGAAGATTGCTATATACCTCTCTCGTTGTGGGTTACAAAGTAATTCGGAACTGGTGGAAAAGGGATACCCTGATCTCGGCTGGGACCCGGTGGAAGGGGAGCGCTATCTGGACTTTTTGCGATTTTGTGTTTGGGTAAGTCTGCTAAATTCTTTCGTATTTTTACTGAAATATCTCTAAGACTTTATATCAGCAAATAATAAGATCTTATTTAAGAAGTCTTAAATATGCCGGAATATAATTATTGCATAATATGACTTATGGATATAGCATGTTTTTAAAGAAGTTCCTAATTTTAAAAATGTTAATGTTCATTATGTGAACATTTCTAAATGTACAATATTTTGTTTAGATATATAGGATATTTAATAGTCTTCGCTTATATCCTATATTAAAATGAAACAAATTTCGACCCATATCTCTTCATAATATATTTTTATCAAGCAGTTTGGTAGGACAATCTATTTAGCAATTCATTTAAACCCTTCTGACAGACATCATAGAAAATATTTCAAACACACTTTGGCCAGCTAAAACATTTTAAAAAGATCGTGGCTGAATACAGCAAAAACCTCTGCTTCAGCCGCCACAGATAATTATTAGTAAAACTTTAAGCTCTAATTTGGTATCTCTAAATTCCTTCTGTGTCTGAAATATTCTTTACAGGGGATATGTTTATTGCATTATATTTTATTATTTTAATTAATTCTTTTTCTTCCTAATTTCTAAAGGTTAACGGAGAAAGCGTGGAAGAGAATGCAAACTTGGTGATTCGTCTCTTGATCCGTCGGCCTGAGTGCCTCGGGCCAGCGCTCAGGGGCGAAGGCGAGGGTCTTCTTAAAGCAATAGTCGACGCTAACAAAATGAGCGAACGTATTGCCGATAGGAGGAAACTTAGAGAGATGGAACAAGAAGGAGATATTAATGTAAGTCATTTTATTATGTCCTAAACCAGTATGGTATCACAGTGTTACATAATGTTTGCCTATATTTACATAAATAGGGAAAAATAAAACTATGCACCACAGTTTTCTTATCTATTTGTCAATCTGCTTTGTGTTTTATTTAGGAACTCACCACCTTCACTAGTATTCCCATAAATAGTCAAGAATATTAAGGCCGTTTATTATGACTACTCAACCAATACTAATTATTTAAAACAAATTAATTTATTCAATTTAGGTTATGGAAAGCTGCTTATGAAAGTCAAAACTACCACCGGTTCGGAAAATAGTCGAGTCAACGAGAAAAACCAGCTAGAAACTCGATCTTGTTATATTGCCATTTTAAGTACATATTTAATAAACAAAAATTGTAGTACATTTACAATAGTTTTCGTAAATGCTCAGAGATGTCGCATATAGTTGTTTAATAGATCCCTATAATTAATTACGGAATACAATTCTCAAATCAAGTAGAAAAAATAATAATATGGCGAACACAAAATTTACTTGAAAACTTCTTTCTAATTGAACCAGCTCAACTGATGCCTGATGCAATACCTCAAGCATGCTGAAGACTGAAACCCACTAATTTCATGCTATCATTGAGTCAAGATCCCACCGATTCTTTGAATGACAGTTCAAGCTCTGCAACGTTCTTGTGATATATTAACTATTACAAGCGTTGAAAGGCTATAGTAATTACTAAAATGGCGTATGATTTTTACTTCTATAGTTTATAAGCAATACTCATTATACACATATATAGCTGTGTCTGCGGGTTTGTTCGCGTGGAACTAATATTTATTGAATAATTTTTGCCCCTTTATAATATTAATTTAGATAATTAATTTTTGTTTTAGTTTAGCCATCCACTGCCGGAATCGGATGAAGACGAAGACTACATTGATACTGGAGCAGCAATTTTGAACTTTTACTGCACGCTGGTCGATTTACTCGGAAGATGCGCACCGGATGCGTCTGTTATTGCTTTGGTAATTACTATTTCTTCAATTTTAGATTTGTCTTTAGCAACGTTCATTCTAAATGGGTTACTCACAGGTCATGTCTCTTTCCCTCTTGATTATTTTTAAAATATATAATGAATTCAAATTTTATTCTTTAATATTTTTTTTATTTAATATCACTGCAACTGAATCTCTAGGCCTGCGCCTGAATCACCACCGAAGAGCCATACTTATAAATTCTTATCAATACTACGTCTTACTTCTGGAATCTAAAGCAACCATTCAATATATTGCTATTGTTAAGCTACAAGTTTTATCCTCAAAATGTGTTCTCAAAAATTTTACGCCTAGAGCGTAGCCTATATATCTTTATATTTTTATATAAAAAATTGTGTCATGTTGTTTGTCCGCGATGAACTCCTAAACTACTGAACCGATTTCATCAAATTTTGCACACTGTGCATTTATATGGAGAGATACATTTTATCGCAATATGTGATCATAACGCTGTAGGCGATGTGATTGACTATTCGAAAGGTAGAATAAGGTCTGCGAGGTCACCTAGTAAGCTATGTGCTTTACAACAAATTTTTACTGGAATATTGTAATTAGTCAAATAGGATAATCCAACTTCCCAGAGGGTCCATCAGAATATGCACTCCATTGCACAGCAGCACTGACTCAGTGTAGCTGTTATACTAAGACTGGTACCAATATATTCACACATTACGTCGTATGTTTCCATATAGTTATGTTTTGTAGTTTTTGATATAAGTATCTTTTACTTTTTGTTATTATCGTGTGCTGTGTGGTGGATAAATAATACTGTTAGCCTTTGGATCAATGACTTTGTATTTTTCGACAAACCTCTGGTGGGCGGCATTTTTTTGTTGCGGTAATGGTACCTTTTTGAATTTGTCTTCCAAAGGCACTTCGCTTCTGAAGCTTTCTATAAAGTCTTTCAATTGTTCGCGGTGTCCACCTCTTTCGTCTTTCGACATGTTGCAATAAGTGCAAATGCAATCAAAATCGATTTATCTGATAGCAATTATAACTGCCGCCGATAAATAACTATCTGCAACTCGGTTTACACAGATGAATCGCTACGATATTTCGTTACATGTGTAGCAGGCTTTATTGTTCTTAAGCCATAATACGATACTGAAGATATATGTAGATGTAATATATTTTCATTTTAAACAGGGCAAAAATGAATCTTTACGAGCACGCGCTATCTTACGTTCTCTTGTGCCTCTCGAAGATTTACAAGGAGTACTCAGTCTCCGCTTCACTCTGAACAATCCCGCTGCCGGTGAAGAGAGACCTAAATCAGGTGAGGATATTTGTGTTTTTTCTTTATTTTCTATATTACAGTTGCTCCTTTGTCTTAACGGTTTGAGCAGTCAACTTTTTACTACCGAGCAATAAGCATGAAGGGCTTTCATATCCTGTACAAGACAAATTGTCTATGTGCTCCACAAATCATTGTTCTGAGTCTGGATGTAGCTTTATATCCATTGTTTTATGTTTGAAAAGTCCTCCATCACGCAGGGCTTGATTAAAAGTACTAAAAAATCTTTATTGACGATCTACTAGAGAGTTTGGGGTATTATATCAATTGGTCTACTTCAAGTGCAATTTAAAAGCTATGATATCTCAGTGGTAGCGTGTACGGATGCTTCGTCAAAGGACGTGAGTTCGAATCATTGCGATGAATTTGAGCTTTCGGGGAAGCAAAATATTATAATGAAACCGTAGAATGTTGGTAGGGTTTTTTCTAATACCCGCTTGATTAGCTACCATCCTCAAGCTGAAAAATCTGCCGCCAAATACCTATAGCTGTGTTTCGATAGTTGCACTTTAGAGCCAGTCTCTACAAATTTATAGTGTCCACCAGCTTGGGCCATATCGTCATTTAACATCATGTCAGATTGTAGCCAGAACGCTAAAACTTATATAAACTTAAAAAGTAGAAAGAAATTGTACTCTACCTATATTATATTGCGTTTGAAGACAATTGCTTTCTGTGACAGATATGCCATCCGGGCTCATACCCGGCCACAAGCAGAGTGTTGGACTCTTCCTGGAGCGTGTGTACGGCATCGAGACCCAGGAGTTGTTCTACAAACTCCTCGAGGAAGCCTTTTTACCAGATTTAAGAGCTGCTACAATGTTGGATAGAGTAAGTTTATAAAAATTATTAAACATTTATTTTAAATAATGATTAAATTAATAGTAAATAACACAAATGTTTGTTTTACAAAAAACTATATGTATATACACTATTTTAATACACTTTATACATGCTTTATATTTTTTACGCTTTATTCATGCCAATTTTCAGGGTGATTAGTGCAACGGAGTTACACTGTAACGTTTCATTCCTATCCCAGAGGAAACCCTTCTTTATATGAGCTAAAAAGTATCCTATAATGTGCTAGTCACAAATATTTAGGGATTAAAGTACTCTAAACTTTTGGGGACATTGAATAAGCTGTGGTTCCGAAGGGTATTGATTTTATAATAAAATAAAGATGCAAATTTTTACCTAGCTAGTTTTTAGATTTAGCCATTTTTTTCTAATTCTAAAGTAAACCTAAAGAAACTACCAGATTATTTTTATAGATTGTTTAAATGATCTACGGGTTTCAAAAACATTTTATAATATTTCACTAGAAAGCTCCTTCAAGAAATTGAATTTTATTTGACTAAACAAAAAGCATTTACAAAGATTTCCCGCGGAGTTATCGTCAACCAAAGAAACAAAATCATTTTAAACTTTCATAGTTTTAGAAAAATCGTAGTAGGTACAAATTCCCCTTTGTCCATAATAAATAAATTACATAATGACTATAAAAAAATAGATATACTTGATTTAAAATTAACAACATTTAAATAATTAAACACATATTTTAATTGTAATTTTTTTTATATTTTAAACTTAAGTTGCACTTTGGCATAAAATGTAAAAGCATGAAATTAATATCACTATATCGTGCAGGCTGTTTTACTTAAGCAATTGCACGTTGAATATTGCTTGTATGGGACAATAATTTCTAACCAATAAATCGACTCGGGATACAATGATCGTATAAACCATGACATTAGTTATCATAGTGTTTAATTTCATCACAATATTAAGTAATTAATTCATAGGTACTGTACTAAAACCACATTTAATTATAGAAATGTTTTTAATTAAATCCATCTGCGACTTTAGATGTCATGGCGTACTATACCCTGTTCCGCAATTTTACCACTAGTAAAGTCCACTACTATAACAGATACTTAATATAATTAGTATAATAATTAATAGGTTAGCTATGTATACATTGTTTTCAAAACTACGTAACAAGATTTACCGTCAAAAAACATTTATTATATCATATTTAACTCTTTTTATTGTTTCAGAACGATGGTTGTGAATCGGACATGGCCTTGTCGATGAACCGATACATCGGGAACTCAATATTGCCGCTACTCATCAAGCACGCTAACTTCTACAACGAGGCGGAGAACTACTCGAGCTTATTGGACGCTACCCTCCATACGGTTTACAGGTTAGTGACGTCATTAGATTAATCATTATTATGGCCACAATCTCACCTGATGTGTGAGATGTGGCCCAACATGGTGGACGCGGTAAGCCTAGTGGAGAGACTGGCACTCAAGTGTAACAGCCGGAACACACCTATAGGTATTTGGCGGCTGTTTCTATCCTGAGGGTGGTAGCCAACCCGGCGGGCATTACAAAAAGCCGGCATGTTATGGTGTCATCAAGATGTTTTTCTTCCAGGCTCACTGCAGGGATTTGAACTCACACCCATCGACGTAGAGTTCATACATACTACCAACTAAGCCATCATCGCATTAAATATATTTACAATTAGGGAAAATTTGGCATTTCTCAATTAACGATGGACTCCATGCATCTTTGTAATACAATCCAGATAATGATTGAATTTTTTGATCCAATTTTCGAGTCAAAATAGTGGTTGATATTGTATGAAAACCATTATTGAAACTTTAAGAAGTTTCTTGTATCAATGCAAAAACTGCTATGTTTTATATTATTACACTAAACCTTGGTAGTAGGATTCGAAACAAATTCAAAAGTTTTAGTTTTACCTGTATATGTAAAAGCTATTTTCTAAATTCCTATCTATTTGCCAAAGTGATGATAGCTCAGTCGCTAGTGTGTATGGACGCTGCGGTAATAAACGTTAGTTCATGTCCCTACAATGAAATTGAGATTTCGTTGCTGGAAAATTTCGATGAAACCTTAGCATCATAGTAGGATTTCTTCCAACCACCCATCTGGCTAACTAGTTGTAGTTAGCTGATTTGAGGGTGGCCTCAATTTGAAATTCTGCTGCAGTAGTTGCACTTGAGGGCCGATCCTACTACTAAGCTTAACGTGTCCACCATCTTAGCCTACATCGTCACTTAACATCAGCTGAGATTCTAGACATTACGCTAAACCTATTTACTGTAAATTTTGTTATTGATCACAAAAAAGAAAAATACACTAAATTCATTTGTATTTATCTTTTTATATATAGATCTTTTTCAGTGTCATATTTTTTCAAGTGAATCTTCTTATATGGGAGGATGTTAAGTCTTATCCGCAACGTTTTGTGTGTCGATCTTCGGATAAAGTCGGCTCGTGTCGACTAAGAGAGCGAGAGAGATATAGGGATGTTTCACTTCTATCCTATAGTTTAAGCATAAACCTTTTTTTCTTTTACAGATTATCAAAGAATCGCATGTTAACAAAGGGCCAGCGTGAAGCAGTCTCGGACTTCCTCGTCGCACTCACCTCCGCGATGCAACCTTCCATGTTACTGAAACTGTTGAGGAAACTCACTGTGGATGTCTCTAGACTCTCGGAATACACCACTGTCGCTCTTAGGGTAAGTTTACGAGATTACATTGTTTAAAATTAATTATATATAGGCTAAATATGGCTCGTAGTTGTTTTCAATCTGGCAAAGGCCATATGTATACTAATATTATAAAGCGGAAAAGTGTTTTTTTTTTTATGGAATAGAGGGCAAACGAGCTAGTGGGTCACCTGATGGTAAGTGATCACCACCGCCCATAGACACCTACAACACCAGAGAAATCGCAGATGCGTTGCCGTTCATTTATTTAAAGTTCGTTTATTTAAATTTCTTTATTATATTTTAAAGCATAGTCATTGAAGACTAGGCTATTTAATATCATGATATCACTGATAGGAGCGGAGCAGTATTGAAAAAAGCTGCACAAGGAAGAATAAAAAAAAAATCTTAGTTCCCGTGGTGTGCGCTACATGAATAGTTAATGTTACCTTAATATCAAGATTTTCTTGATTGAATGAATTCTTAGAAATTTCCAATAACTGGGCGTAAAATTTAATACAAATGTACCTCTGCATTACACACACCTTTTATAAAAAACCTCATAAATAAAAACCTGTTATATAAGACACCAGATAACAAAAATCTCGAAAAGGTATTCTAAACGTAATCTATACCACTGGCACATCGTTTCGCTCTTATAAATAAATGCCCGGCAGAAAAACCTTCTTCATGGGAAAAATTTCAAATATACCAAATTTTAAGGTAACTACAAAATGTAATATTTTGTGTAGTTGCTAACCCTCCACTACGAGCGTTGCGCTAAGTACTACGGAAGTACCGGCGGTCAAGGCATCTATGGCGCTTCTTCCGACGAGGAGAAGAGGCTGACCATGATGCTGTTCTCCAATATCTTCGACTCGCTCAGTAAAATGGATTACGAGCCGGAATTATTCGGAAAAGCGCTTCCATGCTTGATCGCCATAGGTCCGTATATAACTTTCTATATACAATAAAAAATAACTTTTCCTAGTAATTCTAGTAAAATATCTTTGGTTGCGTTTCATGATTGGACGCGAATTGTCAGTCAAATTTTTAGAAGAAATGGAGTGAAAATTAACATGGAAAGAGAAAGGATGATAAACTATTCCTTGTTTATCTAATTTTGGTGATGGCTAAGTTCATGATGTGTAAGAACGCAACGTCTTGGGATGTTCGAATCCGTCTGCAAAGATACTGAGATTTCGGCGAAAAAAACATCGTGAGTAAACCATGGCGTGGTGATAGGGTCTTTTGAAATACTCATCTGGCTAGTTAACTCGCTGAAGTTGAAAATCTGCCGTCATATACGTATAAGTGTGTTTCGGCATTTGCACTTAAGAGCCAGTCCCTCCACTAGGCTTATCGTATCCACCATCTTGAGTCACATCATCACTTAACATCAGTTGAGATTGTGGCTAGAAAGCTAAGCCGTAACTTAAAAAAAAACCTAATATAATTTTCATGCAAATTTCTTTCTTTATAAAACTTTGATTTTAAACAGGATGTGCGTTGCCACCGGATTATTCGCTTTCCAAGAACTATGATGACGAATACTACGGGAAAGAGCACACTTCAGGTAATTATGTACAAATGTTATTACGGTTTACAAATATATAATATATCATATTGTCAGTTTAAATTTATAAATAAACTAGATAGCTGGTGTCCGCAACTTCAAACTCTTTTCTGGGTTGTAAAAGAGATGTGACATATCTAGTTATTTGACTCTACAGTTTGAATGTCCGATAATGGGTAAATGAAAGTATTCTAAACGTATTGCTAAATACTAATAAATAGAATTACTATTAAAAACCGATACGCTTTTGACAGTATGCTTATCCACCGCCACGCTTAATTGGTCGGACAGAATAAAGTTTGAGAAGTATGTCACTTACGCCATAGAAGTGAATTAAATAATACGGTCAGAGTCATAGCACCAGCAAGTCATTTTATATACTAGTACACCGGTGTGAATATTTTGCACATTACCTAATCAAACATCGAATAGTACTTATGATGAGTTTCTGTAAAAAATTACATTTGTAAATTTAATGTGGCTCATCTTACAGCTGCCGATTTACTTAAATTGCTGATAGATGTTACCTCCTATTTGTTGATGGTTTAAAAGTAGATTGTTTATTGAAAGAAAAAAGCAGCACCTGATGTTAAGTACAGTGCAATCTAAATCAGCGATGACTGACAATGAGTCAAAATACACTGACAGTCGACGATGATATCACAGTTCCTTAGGTTCCTCTTCACACCTCTTTTGAAGGACCCAATATCATGGGAAGGAGGGAATACGCTAACAGGAAGACGGTTCTACAACCTCATGGTCCGACAGAAATATGGGTGTGCAAACTCTATGGTTCTCGATACTATATATGGCACCGTAAACTTCTAACACCGAAATTCCGGCTCGCATGGTTTTGTTGTGGAATGGAAAATAAGAGATTAGTTCAAAGAGTAATTCAGCACACTCGCCGTTTATGTTAATAACCGAAACCATCCATACTAATATTATAAATGTGAATGTAAGTTTGTTTGTTACGCTTTCACGAGAAAACTACATAACCGATCATCATGCAACTTTTTGCATATATTCTTGAAGGTATTAGAAGAAATATATTTTCCTTATTAAAAAAAAATGCGATCAAAGCCGCGGGTAAAAGGTAATAATCTATAAAATGATGTTTAATTAATTAATTTTGATAATGAATAAAGGGGAGATAATTCTTGCCCGGAAACAATCACCTGTAAGAAATAATATATATGATTGTTTTGTTAAAATATTATATATCGTAAAGGATTATAGGATTCCTACAATTTTCTAAACTAAATCAATCAATATTATTTCATTACAGTTGGCTCGGACAATCCACAGTATGATCCGCAACCTATCAACACATCATCAGTGGCACTTAACAACGACCTGAATACGATTGTACAGAAATTCTCTGAGCACTACCACGACGCGTGGGCGTCTAGGTAAGATATATAATTAATTTTGAATTTTAATTTATGTGTTCCATGTTTATTTATTTAAAATTCCTCTTAAACACTTAATAGCAATAAATAATACCAAAAGTAGAAACCTATCTATACATAATATTACAGTGTTTACCACTACGTCTTTCTGAACGCGATAAACTTAAAACTACCGAACGAATTTTCATGCAATTTTCACTGATAGACTGATTGGTTCATGTAAAAAATTTAGGTCTAAAGTAGAGGAGGTAATTCATTAAAATTTCTTGTAAATTATTGGAAATATAACGATTAATGTTAAAGACGTTGGAAAAAATAATGACGACTTTTTTTTATATTTTATATATAGGTTTAGAGTTATGACCACAATCACACCTGATGTTAAGTAACGATGTGGCCCAAGTTGATGGACACGCTAAGCATAGTGGAGGATATGGCTTTCAAACGCAACTACCGGAATACACCTATAAGTATTTGGCGGCAGATTTTCGACTGGAATTGGACTTGTAATTACACTGGTATATGCTGAGTATACTAATAAAATTATATGGAAATAATAGATTATAGAATTATCGATCATTACAAGAACTATTAATACGTAGCAATGCTATTCGTCTATTATCTACTATAATTAACACACACTAGCGAAAAAAATAATTATATAAAATACTTTTACACGTATATTTAAATTCAGCAACTCTTGAAATTACGTAACCCTACTTATTTTAATTGGTTGGCATATATGTTAAGTATCTGTCCGAAACCGGGCGGAGTTTCAAGAAAATTATAAAAATATTCTTTTGCAGGAAAATTGAAAACGGATGGGTGTATGGAGAATCGTGGTCTGAAAGCCAGAAAACGCACCCTCGTCTCAAGCCTTACAATATGTTGAACGATTACGTACGTAGTTATTTATTTTCATATTTCACACTTTATAACCATAAGTTATTTGAGGTCGTTGCATTACGTTTTCTTCTTCCACAATTATGTATCAACCGCCATCTCTTTTTTCACTTTCACCTTTTGTTTCACCTCATTCCTCACATATTCATATCCATTACTTTTCTCACCACATGCATTTCCTCTCTTCTCATGGTATGTCCAAATTATGTAAAACGATTCCCTTTCAACTTCTCTACAACTGGCTCCACTTTATAATTCCCTGAATACTCAGTCCTGACTTTGTCCATTCTTGTAACACCACAGATCCTTCTTAACATTCGCATTTCTGCTGCATGCAATTTTAATTATAGTTTTAAATTTAATTCCCAGTTTAGAATTTTCTTGTCGCCACCTCAATTAGTTACGAACGAGTGTGTTTAAAAAAATGCCAGTCTAAATCCAACTTCCACTTCTAAGCTCTTAGCAAAAGTTTTAATAGTTCTGTTAAAATAAAATAAGGATCTTTGTAAATATGACAATACAAATTGAAACATTGCTTGAACATTCAATAAATTAAATTCAATGTAATTCATATTTCTTTGAATAACACGCTTATAATTATTGAGAAGGAAAGAGAAAAACCGATATAAATATTTATTTATTAATTATTTTAGGAAAAAGAGCGTTACAAGGAACCAGTACGAGAATCACTGAAGGCGCTACTGGCGATCGGCTGGTCTGTTGAGCATTCAGAAGTCGACATTCCAAGCAACAACCGTAGTTCTATGAGACGCCAGTCCAAGTCTGGAGGCGTAAGTATATTCATTTTACAGCTATTATATTCTAACCATTGGATGTAATTAACTATCAAAAAAATATCTCCTTATGTCGAGAAATGGCTACAATCATACAAGGCAGTTGCAAATATGATACATAAAATAGATAAATAAAGAAAGCTTACTCCGAACAAAATGACGCGCGCACACTAAAACCCGCAACCGATTTCGGGTTAAGTCGGAAGGACGCCAGCCGCGAGTGTCCACTCAATCCGGCAGAAAGAATTATCGCTTTATGATTAATTGATCTTATTCAGTTAAAAATATAACATTACAAAGAAATTAATTTACTTTTATAATAATAAACATTTGCAATACTTCCACATAGAATCACTAGCATTCCGTCTAAATTAACTAATTTTACTGTTAACCGAAGTTGTCTGATTCTTTTTATCTATTTTATGCATAATTACTTACCCAATTTTGATACATAAGTGGCCACGTGACAGCTACAACTTTCTAACAAATTGCAGACTTTACTTCATCACTTAACTGAAGTAATGTCTAAGTAAAACTTGTCTTCATTAGTTATAAACTGAAATACTCTTAGCACTTTCTTTTTAATAAAATTATGTACTAAAAATATGAAAGGAACCAATATAACGTATCCTCATATTCAAAAAATATTTTAGCTTAGTAGCCGCAAATCTATCAATAGTTGAGTATACATCAGTCGATTCAGAAACATATCAAACAAACCAAAGTCACTGTTACACGTCCATCAGCATTCATATTCCTAGTAAGGTATGTTCCGAAATTTCGGTTGAGATGGGCCTAAAAGTGACACAAAGGTAAAATACCATATATATGACGTTCGGGATACAGCCGAACACAACAGCTGTCGTGTCCTTTTTCCTTTGTGAAAATCAATTTACTCGTTCCGTCGCCCAACATGTAAACACATCACCCAGGTGCAGGGCAAGGAGGGAGTGATATGTATCAACTACAACAGTTAACAATATAACGTCGACCTTGATTTCCCATGTTACCAGAGACCAAGGACACCGCCCACACTTCTTCTAGTTACTTATCGTGTCCTTCCAAACATTAATTTATATAACCTGTAAAAGAATCATACCTACTATAGTTGAGCCACGTTTTTACTCCTTCATTCCTCCAACGTAAACAGTTTATAACGCACGATATAGATGTTGTATTAATTCGATGTTGATTCATTAAGTACTTTATAAATCATATTCTAATTTAATATCTTGTGAATTACGTGTTATCCAACATCTCGTGAACATATGACCTAAATTCTAACGCACATGTGTAACATTTATGTAAATAAGAAACATCTATCGAATTGAGGTAATTTGTTCACTGGATATTGCATTGTTTACTTATCTCCCACAAACATATTGGTACATTTATATACTGTTATGTTTAGTAAATCAAGAGTGAATCCACACCTTGGAAATATGTATAGATACCATTGTAGATTCAGAATCTACTAAAAAGGGGTATTTTTGGCTAAGTATTATATATTTATTATTTGCAGTATTTCCTCTATTAATAAATTTTGGTGTCACAAAAATGCTTGCTTATAAAAATTGTTTTCGAAAAGTGAAAATATTATACAAAAATCACCTAAATTTAAAAATTATTTTATAAAGGCGAGTATTTCTAAGAACAATGAAAACCGTATTAATAATTTATATTTGGAAAGCTTATGAAATAGAAATTAGATTCACCCTTGATTTTTATTTTGTAAAGCAACTATCTAGTTGTCGCATGTGTTTATTTTCATGTCGCCTCGCATACCACGGTACCGTGACAGCGTGCACCCGATATTATGGTACGTCTGTTTCCATGAGCTTTACTAATACACATGCTTACATTTTACCGTCATAAATTGAACATAGAACTAATTAAAAAAGACATCCACTCCTTTTATTTTACCTAAGGAAATGCACTTACACATCCCCATCCGACTCTAAGAGAGTCACTCGATAGGAAGCTCCGGGAATACTCACTAAACCCCTATGGCTAACTGTCAATTTATTGGGATCACATGGGTTCTAGTTTGATATCCCCGTACTGCCTGAACGTTGGTTTCGGCCTGATGGTAAGCCCGTGGTTCCTTCCGGGGAGCCTGGCAAGTTTGCCCTATCTGACGGTCAGGCTGATATAATAAGAGGTGGTTATCTTATACCGCCCCTCTCAGTTTGGCTGAGAGCTGCTGAAGAGTATGAGCATACCGACCCCTCCTGCCGTCCGTTAAAGGCATCCAGTTCTAATAAATGTAATTCATCTACACTAACTCAGTAGCTGTCTTTACTAATCCTTACAAAAAAAAAAAAAAAGGATAACACATATTAAAAGAATTGGATTTTCTACATGGAATGTTATCCCATACATTTATTTTATGTTATGCTCAGGCAAATACACACAGCTCCAACCCCACAAGTACTGTCTTACATAATTAACTGGGTCTAAGATTTATCAAACTTCTTACCTACTACTTTATATTTTCATTTAAATTACAGCTTATCTCAGGGCTTATCTTGCTTTCGTTTATAAATATATTTCTATAACAATTGCACTATATTGTTATAAAATTTTCCAGCAAACCGACTCTGCGACACCATTCAACTACAACCCTCATCCAGTCGACATGACGAACCTGACTTTATCCAGAGAAATGCAGAACATGGCGGAAAGATTGGCCGATAACGCGCACGACATTTGGGCTAAGAAGAAGAAAGAAGAACTCGTCGTTAATGGCGGTAAAGAAATTAGTATTTAAATTCATTTGAACTTATTTAATGCTATGGAAAAGTCAAATCGACATTTAAGCGAGCTGATGGTAAATCATTATTGTAAATTATATACTGGCTTCTACCTCTATGATGGATAGTTAAAGCAATGTTTCTAAGTGTACTTTCTCTCGTGACTGTACAGGCTCATCTGAAATCGCCCAGCACTATCAGCCTGAACGTTTTGCATTGTTCTTTCATGCTCCAGGCTGTGTAATCATGTCTTCTTAATTGTCGGGCTCTAATCTGCACCATTAGTCCCTAATCTCAGCGAGTTTCTCCCATCCTCCATAATCGATGTTGAAGGCATTCAAGTCACGCTCAATGCGATCCTTAAATCATAGCAGCGGTCGTCCAAGACTTTTTTTTGCAATTGCTATGGTACCTAGCATGACTTGACGATGCAAACGAGAAGACTCCATTCTATGCACATGTCCCAGCCAGCGCAAACGGCGCTATTTCAGTAACGCTGTGAAACGTGGTAGCTCTGCAATTTCCAGGATCTTCTCGTTTGTAACCTTGTTCTTTCCAAATGAAACCTAGAATATTACGAAGACTTCGCATGTGAAAAGTGTTAAGTCGACATTCCCGTTTTGCATGCGAAGTTCAGGTTTTAGTTCCATACAAGATTTTGCTCAAGACGCATGCTTGAAACAAGATCATCTTGGTCTTTATTATGAGATATTTATTTTTCCAGTCGCTTGACATAAATTTTTAGAGGGTCAGATGTTACGCATGCTCCTTTTTCTGTCCAGCGAAGGTGAAAGTGTATTCTGGTATGTGACTAGGTTATAGCTAAATACAATTATCTCAAAACGAATATAGTCCTGGGGTGTATCATCATATATGACTAACCATGTGGAATGAGTCAGAACGCCTCATGTACCAGTATGTATTGTCAATTATATCACCATACAGTCGGTCGTATCGTACGGCATTAAGAACCGTTAATGTATAATTTACTATTGGTAGTGATTGCTTTTTAACTATAGCATGTTATGAAAAAATATTAGCGATATAACCAAATTTTCAAGACCCTGAATATATGCACGTACACATTATTAAGCTCTATTATTATTCTCATCCAGGTGGCATCCATCCACAGCTCGTGCCATACGATTTGCTAACGGACAAAGAGAAGAAGAAGGATCGTGAACGTTCCCAAGAGTTTTTGAAGTATCTCCAATACCAAGGATACAAGCTGCACCGGCCGAGTAAAATGCCCCAGAACGACACCGAACAGAACACGACAGGAGTGGCTATAGAACTTAGATTCGCTTACTCTCTGCTAGAGAAACTGATCCAGTATACGGATAGAGCGACTATTAACATGAAGCTATTAAAGCCGTCTACCACATTCAGTCGTAGAAGCAGTTTTAAAACTAGCACGAGAGATATTAAATTTTTCTCAAAGGTTAGTATTTTACTTCGCCTTCCAGGAATATTTCGGTAAATAAGAACCCTTTACACGTACTAGCTATAGATCTTAAACCCTTTTGCAAGCATACTATACCCTGGAACTTAATTTTGTTTTCTATATAACAAAGAACTATCAATCTGATAGAATAATGTTACTAATTAACTTGATTTAATCAAGTAATATCAAGGTATGAATGACAACAATTGTAGACAAAGTTAAAAACGTTGTCAAATAAATTGAAAGATAGTAAACTTTGTGAAGTACATTGTATAGCAATTCCAAGTGATTTATTTAGATTCTTAAAGCAAGACGTGAATTTTTATAAAACTAATCTACTACATGTGTATTTTTATTGTGTTACAAGCAACACAAAACGGAATTAAAATACTTCAAGAAGGTACATAACGTTAGTGCCAAGGAATATTAATCATTATGTTGTAGATATTTTGTTTCCATTTGCATTTGTATATGCTCCGATAAGGCTAACATAATTTCATGGCATTGCATATATAACTATTTATATTACAGGATTAGGTTATAATATACACTTGTTACATAATTGCATACATTACAGAATATTGTAAATAATATTTGAGTATATTTATTAATTAGGTATTCTAAAATATGTGATAAACATTTTTAGTCTAGTCCTCATTATCTTCGGCAAATATAGCACAAGTTTGAGGTTTTTATCTTAATTTTATAGAAAATTAGTTTATACCTGCGGCTTCACTCACATTAATATTGGTTTTGTCAAATTATATAACACAATAAAAAGTTTTATACAAAGTTTATCGCTCTCTTTACTCTACTTCCAGTAATGTTTTCGCTAGAAAAAGTAGTCTATCACCGTCTCCAACTTCCCATTAATCTCTATACCAAAGTTCATCATAATCGATTTAGTGATTTAAGCATGAAAGCGTAACAAACAAACAACATCACTTTCGTATTTATAAAATTAGTATGAGAATGGATATAGGATTGTTGTAATATGTGGTTTAATTTTGTGGGCCTTAAAGTTGATTATATAAAAAAGACCTGCTGTATTCATCATTCATGCAGTAGTAGTAGTAGTTTGTAATTAGTTAGATGGATATTAACTAGATACACTAAACATCATTAGTTTGTAGAAACATGTTCAGAACCTACATTGTTTGTAAGGTATCACAATATGGCATGTAAATTCAAATGCCAGTTGGTATATTTATTATTAGTTATCATCAAGTACAAGAAATTTATTTGTGGCCTATAAAATTATGAGCTACGATAAATCCATTTTTGTCGCTCATTATCCTATTGTTTGCCCACTTTTGTAATGTTGCTGCTTCATAAGACATGATTTACGGAAATGGTTAATTTATTAATAAAGTATCAGATGTAAAAATATGTAAGCCAAATTATTAAGATGTCAAAGCAGTAAATTCTATAAAAACATTCGTATACGACGTGAATGCAGCATTAGGTTGACTCTTATATTCAATCCTTCGTTAACACCATTGTGCGCGTATTAAACACAACATAAAAATGACTGAAAATATTAGAATCTAGCCAGCTCAGAACCAAATAAAAAATCTGCGAATTCGACATTAAAAGATCAAATATTTAATTATGAATAATTATTCTAGAATCGATTCTCGGAAATATGAATAATTATCAATTGGGAAGCGCATTTGGATCTAAAATTTCTATTATAAGTAAATTTTTACACGTTCTTAATTCATTGATTTGAGTATTTGCTCGGTACTTGTAAAGATAAGCTCATAAATTTGCATGAGAGATGCATTATTAGGGTGCATTTTATATGGCAGTTGAAACTTAAACTAAACTAAATTTGTTATAATTGTGTTTATCCAGGTCGTACTACCTCTAATGGAGAAGTATTTCTCGACGCATCGGAACTATTTCATAGCCGTTGCAACGGCCACAAATAACATCGGTGCTGCCAGTCTAAAGGAAAAAGAGATGGTTGCCGCCCTATTTTGCAAGCTCGCAAGTCTTTTGAGATCCAGGTATCTACATTATATGTAATGTTTGAATTATTTTTGACCAACATATGGTTAGAGGCTACATGAAACTATACATAATATTATATAATGCCATATATATGCAGGACCAAAATCTATTTCCAGGCCAAGGCACTAACATATTTTTTACGCTAGCTTATGATATATTGGCCAATTACAAATACAAAAAAAAAATCCAATGTTCTGCAAATTTTTCCAAATATACTGGCAATTTTTTTTTCAAACATTCCTTCACTGTCATCCGATGATAGTGTTACAAATTCAAATTAATAAAAGTATGTGAATTTCGGAAAATTTGTTGGTACCTGCAGCAAACATACATCTTTTAAGCGGTGACAACTCAGTGGTTGTATGAACAAACTCTACGTCAAGGGACGTGAGTTAAAAATACCTACAACGAGCTTGAGCTTTCCGCGAAGGAAAACGTCGTGAGGAAACCAAAGTGTAGTGCTTGGGCTTTTTCCAATGCCCACCTGGCTAGCTACCACCCTCAAGTTAAAAATCACCCACCAAATACCAATATGTGTATTCCGGCAGTAGCACATGAGAGCCAGTTCCTCCACAGGTTTAGCATGTCCATCAACTTGGGCCGTATCGTAACTTCAGATCAGGTGAGATTACGGCCATAACGCTAAACCTTAAGTATAAAAAAAAGAGTTACTACGACCTGCCGGTATTTGAAATTGGTATGTTCCGATATAAGTATGTACTAAAACTAATTTATAAATAATAAAGGTTCAAGTTAAAAGAAGTCAATTTAAAGTTAATACCTTAGTTTCTTACTTCATTACGAGACTATATACAAGTTGAAACAAGTTATATCACATTGATATCAAGTAGATTTCAGCAAGTAATATAATTTGTCTCTTGAACAATACAATCACTTCTTTCAGGTTAGCTGCCTTCGGTCCTGACGTCAGGATCACAGTGCGCTGCCTCCAAGTCCTGGTCAAGGGTATAGATGCCAAGTCTCTTGTCAAAAATTGTCCTGAATTCATCAGAACATCCATGTTGACGTTTTTCAACAATGTGGCTGATGACCTTGGCCACACTATTCTCAATTTGCAAGAGGTAAACATTGGCTTCATCATATACTTTGAATTTATACCTTAGTTATATTTGAAATAGATTACAAAATACGTGGTGTTAAATACACATTTTTGATTGGGTATCGAGTTAATTAAAGTAAATTGGAATTAAAAAATTACTTTAAATTAGAAAACTATATAACGGTCGCAAGTTAGAGACCATTTTCTAACGTAACCAACAAATATCTTCAAGTTGAAATCCTGTTATAAGCTTCTTAATGGTTTGTTGCGACAGTTACACTTAAGAGACATTTCCACAAGACATAGCATGTTACTTATCATCTCCAACTACAAAAGTTCAATAAAGTTTCTATTTCTGTCTACGATAAAAAAAAAATAAGGCAACTATAACCTCCTAATTTTATACTTATGCTATTTTATAAGCAAATTTTTGACCGCTATTCCTTTATTATTTGTAGCAATATTATCAAAGATGGTAGCAAGGTAATTTAGAAAGGGCATTGCACTTAAATACTGTTCTGTGTTCTTGGCGATGCGAGTACCTTTAAGTGTGTTCGGGCAACTCCACATTTAACCCTTAAAAAATTAACCACCTATAGTGCGACGACACATTAGACAAAATATTATTTATTATCAGTTGAGATTCTAAACAAACGTTGAAGCAAAAACAATCTATTTCAAGTCATCTTTCATGTTTATAAATTTTATTTATTTCTAGGGTAAATACGCACACCTCCGCGGTACTCATCTCAAGACGTCCACTTCTCTTGGATACATAAACGGCGTTCTACTACCTGTGCTAACTGCTATGTTCGATCATCTAGCAAATTGCGAGTATGGTGCAGATCTGCTGCGTAAGTACCAAATTGTAAACATAAACCCTTTTCAACACTCTCTCTAATAAAATATAAATCTTAAGTACTACTTTCTTATAAAATATTACTTCAATTAAGCAGCATTTTACCAATTTACTGTTTGCTTAGTGTAACTCTTACCTTGTTTTCTTAATTAACTATAATTTTCTTGGTTTTTTTTTAATAATAATTCAAAGGTTTTTCATGTTCTTAATTGATCATCAATCAAGACATCCTCGTTTATTGTTTATCTTTTTTATTGCCATATGTTTTGTTGAAAATGCAGATCTCTGATACCAAATAGTTCAAGTATCACGATTATAATTTTTATATGATAAAAATCGTGACATTACAGTGGATGTATACCTATATTTTTCCTTATAAGTATAGGACATTATAACTGTTTAATAAATTACTTGTCAGAATCTCGTCCATAAAATTCAAATTTACGTGAATACAGCTTAGCAAAGTAAGTAATTGTAAGTTAACTATAAAAACATCTAAAGTGCTCGTATTTTAATTACAACAACTCATTAAATGCACATTATAAATATAAATAAATATAAATATATATATAAATAAATAAAATATAAATAAAATAAATATAAATAAATCAAAGGGATACCCATTTATTGACAACAGGTAACAAGTTTTATTTTTTCTATGACTTTTATAAAATACTAGCAAATATTTGCTATTTTATTTGTTAAAGCAATGTATTTAATAATTATATCGACCAGTTAGAACGTGACTTTTTATCAATGAAATAACTTTTAAAATCAGCTCATTACCTATAGAAAACACCTCGCACAAACTTTCACTAACGAATTTCACATACAAGAGGAATATTTTAATAATGGTTGTATCTGTCATAAAGATACCTACGCAATAAATGAGACAATGATAAAGTTTATCTATTCGGGCACGGAAAATTTTGGATCCCTTTTTACGAAAACTTCGGTCATAGTTGAGTCTGAGATTTGGCATAGGTAAAGTTTATAGGGAGAATAAATGCTTAAAATTAAATAAGTAAATCTATATTTAAATTAAATACAATAAAGCATGGTTTATGATTATACTGCAAATGTTAAATGTGTACTAGACTAAGGTACTAATAGCATAGAGTAGAGAGTATATGCAAAAAGATTTAAATCATTGCCATCTAATTAACAATATAAACTCAGCTCAAATTTCGACCACACAAGCGATTCCTAGTAACAAGAATATCTTTTGTATATTATCTATAAGAAAAAGATGTATCAGAACTGCTACTATCAGAATGACCTGAAGAGCTACTTCTGCTGGATGATTTCCCGTGTTTTAATCCGTAGGCTATACGACACTGCTGTTTGCAGTACTTCTTATAAGATTTTTTCAAACTTTTCGCACAAACGAAGGTATCGCACGTACTTTTGTATGCGTAGTTACAAGCAGAAACGCATTTGCTCGCTGAAACCCGACTACAAGCCCTTTCGTATCTATCTCTGAGAATATGGAGTTCGTTGTCATGGTTTGTGACCGGATGCGCACTTATTGCTGTTGTTTCATTTTCTAAGATTCTTAACTGTAAATGAATATACCTTGTATATTTTTTTTAAGATTCCCAATATGTATATGATACTATTCTATTATTTTATTATAGTACTTGCATTTACCCGAGGTTTTGTTCACGTTAATATTGATTTTGTGAAGCAGTTCTCGTTACCCGCTATTTTAAATAAATTATATTAAAGGAGACTGGTATAAGAACATTTATGCTCGTAATCATTTATACGCAGGTCGATCACTATTTTGACGATAATGGCTTACACATAAAATATAGAAATATGCTGTAAAAATATGAGGAGTAAAATCGAGTATTGACAATATGTTACCCGTTACGTTCCATTGCGCAACGTCTTTTGACCTCTAAATGAAATAGGTTTTGTTATATATTTCATTGCAATGATGTAAATCTATACTAATATTATAAAGCAAAAAACATTGTGTTTGAACGCGCTAATCTTAGGTAAACTACCTGTCGGATTTTAATTTTTTTTTTTGTAATTGATAGAGTAGTCATTATGGAAGGCTTTACGTAATTTAACATCACTATCACCAATAGGAGCAGAGCAGTATTGATAAAAATGAAAAAAATATCTTTTTGAAAAACTTCTCTACGATGCGTTAGCTATATAATATAGCTATAGCGATATTAGATTAACATAATATATGAGAGAAATACTCCTCCACTTAAAATTATAATTTCTTGATAGCATATATTTATCTTTTCTGGTTTACTTACAATAACCATTTTTATGATTAATCATTCAAAGAATTTAATTTAGAGCAAATTTTCTGAGTACAGTATTTAGTTTAAATGAGTAACTTAGGAAGTATCATAGATTATTTTGAAGCGTTGATATCTCAGTGGTAGTGTGTAGGAACGCCGTGTCATGGGTCGTGAGTTCGAATTCAACTACCTACAATGACTTAAACTTTCGGTGAAGGAAATCATCGTGAGGAAACCATGGCATGGTGGTAGGGCTTTTTCTAATGCCCGTCTGGCTTACTACCACTTTCAGTTGAAAAACTGCCGCTAAATACCAATAGGTGTGTTTCGGCAGTTGCACTTGAGAGCCAGTTCCTCCACAGGTTTAGCGTGTCTACCAATTTGGGCAGTATCGTCACTTAAGATCAGGTGAGATTATGGCCATAACGCTAAACCTTAAGTATAAAAAAAGAGTTACTAAGACCTGCTGGTATTTGCAATTGGTATGTTTCGATATAAGTATATACTAAAACTAATTTATAAATAATAAAGGTTCAAGTTAAAAGAAGTCAATTTTAAGTTAATACCTTAGTTTCAGGTTCATGTATTTGACACATTGCTAATAAACCGACCCTAGTGGCGTCATTGAAATTAGCTGAAAGTATTAGAATATTGTTAATTTAAAGTGACATATCACTTTCCTTATTTTAAGATCTAATTTTAGTCTCATTAAAAAAACTGACAAGTAGCAAGTATATCTTGCACACTTAAAATTCCATCCAGCTTACATTATTTAACATATGTTACACTATAGTATATGTCATAAACAAATTTACAATCTTAATGTTGCATTGTAATTACACGCTGGATTATAAGTTCGCTGTTTTCAGATTATCCTAAACATATACTAAGTACCTTACAGGTCAATGGGTAAATATTATAAAGTGCTTATATTGCAGTTATTTTTTAAATCTAGACGCTGATTATTAACTTCAACTTTCCACCGCAAAACCGACTAACAGGAAAATGATCCTAAAAGGATTCCATATTTCTAATCAGTTCCGGAGCGCTCAAAATTATAAGCATAAATCAAAATTAATATCAAATGGTTCCACAGTTTTTCCGATGTCACCAATTTCCAAATATTCCAATTCTTTAACATTTGTAATTGGAATGACAAGAAATAAACATACAGTTACCTTAATTGATATTAAAGATAAAGTGAATATCATACAAGCATATCTTATATACTCGAACGACTTATCTATAATCCTTAATAATATATTTTAACAGTCTTTATATGTTACATATCGATGAAAAACAAAGAGAAAATATGTGTTATGAACCAGGTCATATTGCAGAATTGTCTTAAGTAAATAGTCTCCATGCTTTTAAAATGGTAATTTCTAAGGTAAAATTAGCTATAATTTGTACTAAGCTGAATTTAGTTTACAGACCAAATCTGTGTCTAAAGAATAACATTGAAATTTAAATTTTCTGGTAGCTATTACTAATGTAATTTTTTACATATACTTGGAAAGCTATATTTCACCAAAAATACTTACTGTTAGTTCGCGTCTCTGTTGATATTGTTTTGTTATTAACAAATACTGGTCTAAACTCCTTAATGCATCCTGTTTTTGACGATTCATTAAACTTCTCTTTAAACTTACTTTTACAAGAATGTCGCACGCATACTGCTTTGTTCACGTGCTTGCAAGCCTGAAATCGAGATTATTCCTCTATATTGTACTAGCTAGCCTGGTAGATCTTGTTCTGCCCTTTCCAGTCAACAATAACTCCATCGCAGCGCCATCTATCAGGCTATAGTCATTTATCAAGATAAAAACTATCCTGTCTTTTATACAGTATGTAAATTTGATTTATATTTTAAATGGATTTTTAGTCTTATATAATTGCCACTTCGTAAAGTTCTTACAAAAAATAACTCATAGTGATACAGGCCGACAAGACTAATTTGTCAACGCTTTATGCAAATTTCAGTGATGGTAAATCAAATATAAATACTTTATTCACTTCGAGTCCTGAGCGAGCGCTTATGAACGTCATAACTATCACCCGTTTCAAAAACAACCCAGTCATCAAGAAGAACAGACAAAAAAGTCGATATGATTATTATTTTATTAATAAAATATGCATTTATGGCATTTTTTATGGGATACACAAAGTGAGGTTTTACTTCCATGCGTCACCATCGTTCACGCGTGATCCACCCTGTAACAGCCTTTTGCCATTAAAACCCGTTTGACTTAGTGCTTGAACTTACTTTGTTCTAAAACCTAACGATATTAAACAAAAACCTAATATAGGTCTTACTAAATCTAAAATATGGAGTGGCCAGTTTGTCACAATTTTTAGTATTTAAATTATGTCGGTCTTTTACGAAATCCATTTTGCCACGTTATTGCGGGCATACATTAAATTATCAAGAATGTATTGGAAGGCTAGAGTTAAGATACCGAATTCCAGAAACCTATCCTTTAATGATTCGCGAGGTCCCATATTGTAAACTACGTAAATCTTAGGAGATCTATTTTTTACTACCTTATAGCACTTCTTGACTACAACCTTTAAGCAGGCATCGCCATAGGCTTTCCTCAGAACGTTTATTTTAATTATCTCTTCACCTATATCTTCTGTTGATTGGGATGATTCTTGCTTATCTGTTTTCTGTAAAGAAAATATGATTACTTTGAAATTTAATAGTTGCATTCTCTCCCTATCTTTTAGTAGATACAAAGAGATTACAAAATAATTCTAGCATATAAAAATCAAAGTTATATAATATTGTGTGATGTTTTTGGTTGAGATTAGTGATGAAGAACGATGGCGAAGACAGGTCAAAAATTGACGTCGCGATAGTAATGTTGCTGGACTTACTAAGTTTATTTTTAATGTATGGATATGTTATGGATATGTTATGGATTACCATAACCATTTACTATAGAGTGGACCGTAGCCATCTTTACTATGTTAGTTGTATAGTTATAATGTTACATTACGACTGAAACAACGTATAATCCTAAATAACAATAAAGCTTTAAGTATTTTATTAATTAAAGCAAATTAAAATGTATTATTATAGAGTGTATAAAAGAATAAAATAGGTATACTATAATAAAGTGAAGCAAAGTGTACATTAATTGATTTGATCTCTGCACAGTTTCCTTTTTCATTTACATTTACCTTGTTTTCAGTTAGAAATACGATCGCAGTTTGCCCTTTAATACTTCTTAAGTTTGGTTCTAAATTTATAAGCTTTTTATGCTCATGATTATCATACATTGTTTCTTCCTGAGCTTTAAGTTTTATTGGTTTATTTTGTATTATTTCATTCCAAATAGTTTTTGGTGAAAACGCTTCCACGTAAACTATTCTTTTAATTTTCTTAGTTGTATTATTTTGTTTTAAAGCATAATTCTGATTAACATTGTTATAGTTCTGGCTATCTTTTTTTATTTTCTTTGTAGTTACTGGTTTTTGCGAAACATTCCATGTGAATCTTTTTTTAGGTCGCATATTTATAGCTGCAAAACTTATTTTGTTTTTACGTGTGGCAGTTTTTTTGTTTTGTACACTGTTAAACAATATTTTATCTCTTTTTGGCGTTTCCTTGATTTCATATTCTTTAAGTTCAGCTGACGTATCTTCCTTAACAAGAATAGATTTGATGGCTGTTTTTATATTTTCTGTTTTTGACTGAGTTAATTTTGGTTTACCAGCAATATCCCTTTGAGAATCTTCATAATAATCATCATTGTTATTAGTTCCGTCATCTTCTGACCAAATAATTTGCGTAGCAGGGAAAAAATTAAGTTCTTTTGATTCCTCTTTAGATTGATTTACACCACGCACTCTGTTCTTTTTTTCGCTTTTCATATATTTGTATTTCTCGTCAATTTCGGCATCAGATGAATAATCTTTTTCAATATTTTCTTCCGATTTGTATATTTTCTGCAGTTGTTCATAATTAGTTATTAATTCTTGTAACACATTATTTACTCTGGATATATTTCTGATGACATCAGCGAAAATTCTTTCATCATGATTATAAATCTTTCTCTCTGCGCTATTTCTTTGCTAAAAAGTAATTACTTGTTAAATATTAAAATTAATTGCGCCTCATGGCTTCCTCAATTTCTCAGATATGTGAAAAAATACCAAACGAACAATGTCAAATATTACCTGAGTTCCATAAATCAATACTAAAAATATTTGACTATAGCAAATATAAGACCACATTTAAAATATCAAGCTAAAATTATTTACAGAAAGAAATAAACTGATTGTTATCCGCTCGTGATTTTTATTACCTTTATTTCAATATCGTTCGATAAGTTAGCATCAGGGTTATATAACAAAATAAAACGAAACTCAAGTTATTTAAAGTAACTCTTTCTAAATTTAAATATAAATTCTTAGAGTACTGAAACTTACTGAATCGACTCTCTTCCACAAGTAGCTCTGCCATACAAGATTATTTGCTGCAATCTTCTGTAAGATCGAGGTATTTTCACAAGTACTGATCTAAATAGATGATAACTCCAAGAAGATTTCTCTATGTCCTACCTCTAACTTTAAATAAAAACAAAAATATTTATTTATTTATTTCAGTGGATGAGATTCAAGTAGCATCTTACAAAATGTTAGGATCGCTGTACACACTCGGTACTGATGCGAGCTTGACACACGATCGAAAGTATCTCAAGACTGAGATAGAGAGACACAAACCTGCATTGGTAAGTTTCATTTAAGTCACATTTGATACACTCACTTATTTTATTTCTTTTACTCGATGATCTGATCGAAATGTAATTTTAAATGCTTATTCTGCTACTATACTATACCAGTACTAAATACAATGTAAAGTCAAATTTACGTAACTCGATTTTAAGACAATCTTTCGAAAACGTCAAAATTAATTGACTTTGGTGCACCTTATTATCCATACAATTATGTATTCTCTGAATTTAACGACTACTCCAAATAATACAATAAAATGCGCAGTCTCTTAAGTAACACTGCATAGAGCTTACACTGTAATTACCTTGAAAAATTTAACCATGTTTTTTTTTTAATATTGCTATAAAGTGTCACCAATATGTTTAAATATCGTTGGCCAATCATAGCTCGGAGTTGTCATGCCGAATTGCAAAGCACCAGTACCGATGTACTGTATGTACTAGCCGGTTCTAAAGTGCTAACCAAACAAAACTTTCTCTGAAAAGCTTATTGCCTTATGTGTAGCGTTTGAGATACATTCGGCTACAGACTTGTTACTTTGCACCTCAAAATTTCTTTCAGATATAAAACTTATCTCCTACATTAGTCATTTCAAGCCCATGACATATGTATTTTATTATATAATACTAATATGAAATTAAATTACTTTTGTGTTTCCATATTAAAATTATGTATGATTGGTAATTACTGTAGTATTATTTAAGAAAACGATATGTATTTTTTTGATTACAGGGTTCGTGTCTAGGTGCTTTCAGTTCCACATTTCCAGTTGCATTCCTGGAGCCACATCTAAATAAACATAATCAGTTCTCACTATTGAACAGAATAGCTGATCACTCGCTAGAGGCACAAGGTAATTTTATTAGTATACGGTATACTTAAATGTCATCCACGCAGAAAACAGTTTTTAGTCTCAGGGATCAATCGTGTTTTAATTTTATCTTAACAAGCGTGACGATTTAACTCTAATTTGAGACCATATGCGTCATTTTAAATATTCGTAAAAGGATTATTTTTCATTATGTTAGGTTCCTGAGAAGTATTACTAAAACTTTTTGTAAAATAAAATATACGCAAATCTTTTGAGCAATATGGTAAACTCACTTGTTATCTAGTATTGCACCAAATAAAAACTCTGCAGTTTTTGAAGTAACTATAAAAGATAAACAATTGACGGACTCATTTGCAAAAAGTCTTTTATCGAATATTAAATTCTCAAGAGTGTTTTTGAAAACAAAAAAAAAGGTATTGTAGTTACTGCTAGGCTGAGCTAAAAACCCTAGGGTATAATACATCTTAGATCGATTCATACTGCCAAATAGTTAGTATGGTGGTAACACACAATAACAGTAGTCAACTAAATTACGAAAATAATGCCTTTAATTACCTTGACTATATGCCTTTGACAACAGCTATGTACTCTTAAATTACTTTTAAAAATGAGCCAGTGTTTATCAAACCACCGATAGATTAGCAGATCAGCATAATAGACTCTTGGTGCAATGTTAATCTCCCAGTGTTCGCTAATATTGTGGGGCTGTACTGGACTTACAATCAGTCACAATGCCATCAAACTACCAGGCTCCATAAAGAAAACTCTAAACGTTAATCCAATGAAATCAACATCTAAGAAGACATAGTCACTTTTATAAATGGGCTCTTTGTTTCATGTTACTATCGCAAAATTTATAGCAAATTATATGAAAGTAGAAATTATTAGGATATGAGCAGCTTATAGCACCAAACTTTTATAAGCCCTTAGACCAATTTTATAAAAATTATTGATGCTAATTGGCTTTCTAAATAAACAGATATAATGGCGAAGATGGAACAATCTATGCCAACATTGGAAACTATCCTGGGTGAAGTCGATCAGTTTGTAGAATCTGATAAGACTTACAACGAAGCTCCTCATATCATTGACGTTGTTCTGCCATTGCTGTGCTCGTACTTGCCGTTTTGGTGGGCGCAGGGACCTGATAATGTTACTCCAACTGCAGGGTAAATATATTGGAATATTCCTCTCTAATGATTTCATTCAACTTAGAGATTTCTAATTATTGTGAAACGATACAAAGTAGGAGATAAAGTTACACTGTTGGGTTGAAATTCCTTTCCGATGTTACATTCAGCTTAAATCGCTGCACTAACCTACGACTTTTTAGCGGTTTCAACTGCCGAGAAATTCACATTTATTGTCTATATATTTATTTCTTATGTTTACGCGAATATTATTCATCGAAATAAAACTAATTTAAACGGATTATATCGCGATTATTTATTAAATTTTGATCCCGACGTTTCGACAGAAAACTAGACAACCTACACCTCAGTCCGCCCCGTAACCACGAAGGCTGAAAAGCTTTCAAAACGTCGAGATCAAAATTTAATTTATAACCGCGATAAAATCCGTTTAAATTAGTTTTATTTCGATCTATATATTTCTTTCATATACTCCAAGAGTTATTTGACATAGTCCCTTTTCTCCTTTTTCTGATGTAGCCTATCTAACTAACGGAGGACATTTTCCCTTTTGTTAGTCAGTACTCTTCCTGGACCGTACTGAGCTTACCATCAGGTAAAGTACGGTCATTCTGCCGAGCCAGGATAACAAAAAGAACATTTCCCAAATTGTCTAGGTTTATTCACGAAGTTGACTTTTACCATGATTCGATGGCGTCATCCGGATATACCGTTAAACTTAAAAATTCGTCCAACATGACTTCTTAAATTATTTAAAGTAAAGAAATAACAATGCGTCATAGCATTTTCGAATTAGCATTAAAAAGTCAACTAGTAATTCATCTGCCATAAGGTTTATATGTGTATTCAATGTAGTAAAGGTATTTTAATTTAATGATATTCACAGAAACCATGTCACGATGGTGACAGCGGAACACATGAATCAAGTATTGAAGAATGTTTTGAAATTGATTAAGAAGAATATCGGTAATGAAAGCGCTCCCTGGATGACTCGTATCGCTACTTACACACAGCAGATCATCATCAACAGCTCCGAGGAACTGCTCCGGGACTCATTCCTACCTCTCGCTGAGAGGGTCAGGAAAAGGACAGATAATATGTTCCACAAGGAAGAGAGCTTAAGAGGTTTCATTAAGGTGAGCTTTAAAAATGTACCTAGAACTTATTTATTTACACTTTCATATACAATTTGTATACAAGGTGGACTTAATGCCTGTGGCATTCTTTACCAGTCAATCTTGAGGTGATGCAGAGATGTTACAAAGTAGGTGCAATAGACAATAGGAATTATGTTACATATTCAATAGTCTATTGAGGCAGAAATATTAAATATATTCCTATAACAAAATAAAACATGCCTGTTATATAAAAGAATAATAATACAATACACACGTAATAATCAATACGTTTATACATATAATAGTAACTATAATGCAAATATAAACTTATATATGTACTATGTATATTGTATATACTGTAAGGAAATACAATAAATAATACACTTCTCTACTACACTATACTATAATTATTATTATTCTTTACTCATTTTCTGAGATTTCCATCCATCGTTGTTAGTAAACTTGGTCTAAGTTTGTAAGGATACAAAGTGTAATTTTCAGATTATCAGTAGGTTACATAATAGCACACATTTTTTATTAATTAAGTCAAATGACGACAAAACTTATGGCCGGTCTATCTGACATTACTCTTAGGGCACCATTGGATTTACTATGCAGTACATCAAGCAGTGTGTTTCATACGAGTTGTCGCATAAAATCATTTACATGTTTTTCGGCAAACATCCCCGACGCTCTACAGTATAGAGATCCTACAATCCCAAAACATTGTTATATAGTATACCCAAAGCATTATAAGCAAGCCGAGGACGTGTGGTCCAGAGGCTGCTAGTATAGGAACATTGGTTTTGAAAAGTGTGATCTTTGCATTATATGTACAATGAGATAATCTTTGAATCGGTATATTTCTTCTCAAAATCCCGTATAATGCATGTTCATAGAACTCGCCACGAATCATACACACAATCTGATTTATGTAGTATACTTTCTTGACGATGTAAATTGAGATACGTTGCCTAACAAGTTTCGGGTTGGTCGAGTCTTGTTATATTATTATATAACGGTATGACTACCAAATGATCTATGATTACCTAAAATATGACAATGTATTCAATTATTGAAGCGATGGTAGCTCAGTGGTAGTGTGTAGGAACGCCGCGTCATGTGACGTGAGTTCGAATCCAACCACCTACAATGAGCTGGAGCTTTCGGTGAAGAAAAACATAATGAGGAAACTAGCACGGTGGAAGGGCTTTTTCTAATACCTGCCTGTAGTTACCACCCTCAAATTTAAAATTTGCCTGTAAATACCAATAAGTGTGTTCCAGCCGTTGCACTTGAGAACCAGTTCCTTCAACAAAGGCTGGCAGCGCACCTACGATTCCCCTAGTATTGCGGGTGTCGATGGGTGGCGGTTATTACTTACTATTAGGTGATACGTTGCTAGACTGCCTTCAATTCCATAAAAAAAAATTAACATTTATGCAAACGTTACATTTCTGGTCTGTTATGTCCAACTACAGTCATATATATTATGAAAGTTTTATAGACACTACATACTATTAACCGAGGTCAAAGATATGCTGACAAAATTATTAAATCCGATTTTCTAAATGTGAATAAATAATAATATAAATATAGATTTATAATCTACTCTATTTGTAGTCATCGACCGACGACACTTCACAAGTGGAATCCCAGATACAAGAGGACTGGCAACTGTTGGTTAGGGACATCTACTCCTTCTACCCGCTTCTTATTAAATACGTTGATCTTCAAAGAAACCATTGGCTCAGGAATAATATACCAGGTCAGTAACGTACTCAAATTAGTCATAGTATTGGATATATTGGACGGTGAGCAAGATTATGTAAAGAAACTATTTATTACTTAGATTACAAATTACTTCTTCCACGTATAAAAAGTAATACTACACTACTACATTAGCTTTTATCCACGGTTTCGCTCGCATTAATAATGATTTTGTCTAACATTTCTGGTCGGCGATCCATAAAGATTATTAGTTATATAATATCCAATAATTATGCTAAGTTTAAAGCAAACCATCATCGTAATAGAAAGCTTGCCCCTGCCCTCGCCTTATCCAGAAATTTTTGAATTACAGAGGCCGAAGAACTGTACAATCACGTGGCAGAAATATTCAACATTTGGTCGAAGAGTCAATACTTCCTGAAGGAGGAACAAAACTTTATTTCCGCCAATGAGATCGATAATATGGTAAGTTACTAATTACCTATATATTAACTAGCTGACCTGGCAGACCTTGTTCTGCCTTTTCGAATAGTCAATCACATCGACTATAGCGACATCTATAGCGTTATGATCACTTATCGAGATAGAACGTATCATATCTCTCAAGTTAGATAAGTTTGATCTGTCAAGTTAGATCACACTACACATAGTGTGCAAAGTTTGATTAAAATCGTTTCACTAGTTTAGGAGTTCATCGCTGACAAACAACGTGTATGAGATTTTTATATATAAAGATTTACATATTCATTTGTATATATCTGTTAAAATCAAATATTAAATAACGATAATAGTTGTAGACACTTTACAAAAACATTTCTTTTAACTTCTTGCAAAGTTTTTTACAAAACATATGTTGGTTGCCTGCTTCCATTTTTACTTTTGTTTATTAGTTACCATGTACATACTGCTAGTTTTATAACCTAGTGTATGACAGAGCAATCATGCAAGATTGAATATTATAATACGAATGGATTAGAATACGATTCGCATTTTCAATACTCCCGCAAAGTAATGGATGTATCTAATGTTGCCTATGCATAAGACAGTCCGAAACAACCACGACTACCGAGAAATAGGTAACTCATTGTCAATCACCATACTCATACCCTACGTAAACCTTCTAAATGCTATATGTTTGCAGATTGATGGTAAAATATGATGGGACTATCACCATACGAGTATCAATGGTGTTAGTGACCCAGGCGGGTACAAATACCTACCACTTCATTGTTAGATTAACACCGGCTGATCCCGCAATGCGACACACCTAAGCGTGCCACTCTGATAGATGTTAAAATTATCATGTCCTAATATCTGTCTTGTTAGATATTGTCTACGGTTCTATTCCCTCTGGATATTTATGTTTCCTTACTATTATTTACCAATGGCTCTGTTTAAATAATTTCAAGTAACTACGAAGGCCTATCGTCTAACGTGAATCAGCTATCTAGGTTTGTAAAATGATACTTATGTAAATTCGTAGAAGAAAAGTATATTACGGTATTAAAAAAAAATACTTTCATTCATCAGTTTGTCTGTTACCTTTTTTTAAGTTTCTAAGCTTAGCGTTATGACCACAATCTTACCAGATGTTAAATGACGATGTGGCCCAAGATGATCGACACGCTAAGCTTATTGGAGGGACTGGCTTACAAGTCCAACTGCCGAAACACACCTATAGGTATTTAACGGTTGATTTTCAAGTTGATGGTGGTATCTTGCCAAGCTGACAATATAAAAAGTCCTTTAAAGTGATATTTCTATGAATACGTCGGAGAAAAAATGGTATGGTAGTAAAATATACATTACATCCAACCATCATATTTCGTTAGGGCAACAAAGTTATATGTATGAGTGAATATATGGAATGTTAAAGTATACTAAAATTGAATGATAGACGTATCACTGTTATAGGAAGGTGTAATTAAATTTGAATTTATTTTTTAATAAAATAAAAAGATATGACTTAAAAATCAGTTTCCTGCGATAAACACACATGTTGTTAGTTTTATTTTAAAAAATGAATTCTTTTCAGGTTCTTATTATGCCGACTGCCACACGGCGTGTCACTGCCGTTGTCGACGGTACACCACAAAGCGGTGGCAAGGTGCGAGTATGTATTAATTTCATGTAGTTTACATGTCGCTATGTCTCTGCTTATCTACTGTCAAGGTATGCTTCACTTATGTTGTCTTTATGTCCCACCTTTATGTGTCTTAGTATGGTAACACTAAATTCCCTTATGTATTGTGGAACATCAAATATAATTTCTTCTAAGTACTTCGATTTTATCTATAAATTGATTCATTATAAATTTCATACATTTAAAAAAAAATCTATACGGATATTGTTTTTTTTTTATTTATTTATTCTAATAATCCTCTGACTCTGTATGTATACCTACTACTATTACAATAAATAAACTAAAATAATTAAGTATCATAAAATTAAAATAAGGAAAAAAAATTATTGCCAATTATAAGCAAGTTTATATTTAAACTTAGTCATCACAAAAAAAAATCTTATATTTTTTTATCTATATAACATATTTTAATTTCGAATATTACAACTACTACATGCGTATTCATTTTACTTTTATTTGTGATTTTGATATAATATGGATTAATTATGGATCAAGAAAACATATTTAGCTTTAATAACTGAAATTAAAACTATAAATGTATAATAATATTAATTATATTTATACTCTATATGCAGTTATCGCCTGTGTTTATAATCTGACTTACTCACACAAAAACTTACTTTCGTATTCTTGTGAAAGCTTATACTATACTATATATTCATTGATAGCTTAAAATCTAATGTCTAATGCGCAATTTCTTCACGTGTGTTTCTAGAAGAAGAAGAAGCACCGTGACAAGAAGCGGGATAAGGACAAAGAAGTACAGGCATCACTTATGGTGGCCTGTCTGAAGAGGCTACTGCCTGTTGGGCTAAACCTGTTCGCTGGGAGGGAACAAGAGTTGGTCCAACATTGTAAGGATAGATTCTTGAAGGTGAGAAAATTATTTTTTGTCTTTATTAAACCATACTTAGCAGAATTAAATTGAAAGAATATATATAATACAATCCATCAATGAGTGTCCCATAACGTCGACCAACAATGGATTATAATATATAGAAGGTGGTTATTACTTTTGTATTGCACTGTGCTTAGGAGCCGTTTATAAAATGCGTCACACAAAATTTTACCTTTTGAGACCTCTTTCATTTAGGTTTACCCTACATATATTACGCTAGAAATGATAGATCCTCCCGTACATGATACATAGCAATTATGGCCGCTCCTGGCTCTCCATTAGTGCTAAAGTATTTTATGAACAGCCCCATACCATTAAAACAGTATGAGGGTTCGAGAGTTCTAAAAAAAAGAAAATAGAATCAAAAATAAGATAAAAAATTTTCAATTCCTATTTTTTAACAGAAAATGTCCGAGCACGACGTAGCTGAATTCGCGAAGACTCAACTAACACTACCCGACAAGATAGATCCGGCGGACGAGATGTCCTGGCAACACTACTTGTACAGCAAGTTGGGATCCAAAAGCAAGACCAACATCACATTGGAGGCGTCTGAGAACAAGGCGAAGATAATCGATGATACAGTTGAAAGAATTGTGGCGATGAGCAAAGTTTTGTTTGGACTGCATATGGTAAGCCAAGCCTACGTTCTATACAATTGTACAATCTTACACATTTGATAGCTGACTTGTACATATTTTACTATGGATATCTTAGCAAATAAAGATGGAATATTGTGGTATCTCTTTAGTTTATACTTGGTATTTTAGGTTACACTAAATACTTTACAAATGACTTTAAAACGACTATTTGTCACACATTTTAAATCATTTATAGGTTTAGCGTTATTACTACCATCACACCTGATGTTAAGTGGTGATATAGCCTAAGAAGGTGGACATGCTAAGCCTAGCAGAGGTACAGGTTCTCAAGTGCAACTTAACACACCTATAAGTATTTGGTGGCATATTTCTTACGTGAACGGTAGTCACGATAGATAGAGCATTAGAAAAAGTCCTACCACTACGCAAACATTGACAAATTTACCTACATAAGTAAACGCTATAATCAACATAATTAAGTAGGACATAGTTGAAATAAGTTATTTTATTTACATTTGTTCGATTTTTTCTCATATGAATGTTAGTTTGAATAATATCTCTAGTATATATAATATAAAGCGATGATAGCTCAGTGGTAGTGTATACGACTTTGTGTCAACGGACGTGAGTTCGAATCCAACCACCTACAATGAGCTTGAGCTTTCGGAGAAGGAAAACATCTTGAGGAAACCATAGCATAGTAGGGCTTTTTCTGATGCCCCCATGGGTAGCTACCACTCTCAAGTTGAAAATCTGCCGCCAAAAACCAATAGGTGCGTTCCGGCAGTTGCACTTGAGAGTCAGTTCCTCCAAAGGTTTTGCGTGTCTACCAACTTGGGCCGTATCGTCACATAAGATCAGGTAAGATGATGGCCATAACGCTAAGCCTTAACTATAAAAAAAAAATATATTTCATTGTTATACTAAGGAAGCGATAAGTAGATTTTACAAATTGTAAACTTTTCTAATCATATAGATCGATCACCCTCAACAAATGAGTAAGAACGTATACCGGTCTGTAGTCTCGATTCAGCGTAAACGCGCCGTCATAGCGTGTTTCAGGCAAACGTCGCTACATTCTTTACCCAGGTTCAATATGTTATCAATACCGGTGTGATTACTGTACCTGCTTCGATTGTTTACTAAACTGATATTTTTTTGGAATTCAACTAACTATAACCAATATTTTTTGTTTAATCCTTGACCAAGATTTCGTGAAGTATATTTGTTGTGTTTGAAAATAGATCTGAAAGAAATTTAAAGTGTAAGATAAGTATTTTTTTTAATGTTTAATTGTAAGGTTTTTTTTAACACTTTTTGTGCGCTTTAGTGCTTAGCTATAATCAAACCTGATATCTCGAGACGATCTGGTCCAAGATGGTAAATACACTTAGTACTGACTTTTCGAAAGACCTCTATACTTTCTAGTCCCCGATTTTCAACACGAGGTTGCAGATAGTTGCAGACGCGCATTATAAACTGCTCTATCACCAACTATGTTTTCATCACGATGTTTTTCCTTTAGCGAAAGCTTCAGCTCATTGCAGGAATTCGGATTCACATCCATGGGTGCAGTGCCCGTGCACTATAATACTGAATCGTTATTGCACACATTTTGTATTTAAGTTTGTGTGTGATATTTGTAATGGTTGTGCATGCTGCAATGGACTAACTAGGCGACTAAACCAAAACAACGCTCTGACAACTGGAAGCGTGTATTGTGCGCGGCAAGGAAACGCGCCGCCGTAGCTTGTTTAAGATCCACCCACCTTTATAAACTAAGCCGGTTTGTATTCCTAATTGTTTGAGTAAATGACCAAATATGACTGAAGAAATGACTAGCGCATGTTCATTTCACTTTTGCAAGTGTTGGTAAAAGTTATATTTTTTTAATAGAATAGATAGCAAACGATGGTAAGTGATCACCGCCGCCCACAGTGGTAACACCCACAACACCAGAGAAATCGCAGGTGTGTTGTCGGCCTTCGGCCTTCATAGGCCTCAAGTGGCAATGCCGAAACACACCTAATGGTATTTGGTGGCAGATTTTTAACTTGAGAGTGGTAGTTAGCCAGGCGGGTATTAGAAAAATCCTGCTACCGTGCTATGTTTTTCTCACGATATGTTCTTTCACCGAAAGCTCATGCTCATTGTAGGTGCTAGTATTCGAACTCCCGTCCCATGACGCAGCGTTCCTACACGCTACCACTAAACTATAATCTAACTAAACTTAACTAAACTATATCTAAAATATTTAGCACATAACTTGTCTTACAGTTTATTACAAGTAAATAAACAATATAAAGTACATTCTAATAGTTCAATAAATGTTCAAATTATTATTGAAATTAACAAACTTCGATTTGATGAAGTTGAAAAGAAAGAAGAATTTGGAACAAAAATTAACGAAAACTAGTAAAATATCTACTTCATAGAAAATATTACGTGTCTTCTTTTGGTTTAAAGACATAATTTTTGAATACCACCCTACTTTATCAATATTTTCACTGCGTAAAACATCAACATAGGTATTGCATGTCTTCCGTTGATTTAAAATATATTATTTGGAACGCCGATAAATTGACCAAAATACTACAGGCATCGAGCGTGTAACATATTCGCCAGAACATACTATGAGCTTTGGTTGGAAGAAGAAAACATCGGACAAGAAGTTATGATCGAAGATTTAACGGTGAGTTCACTTTCTATAACTATATAAATTGCTGTCCTTTAAGCATCTAATAGACATAAGCAAATCAAAATCATAGTCATTTCAACTTACAAATCGGTTATAATTATTTTGACTATACAAACATATCATAATACTTCCGAATATGATCCAAAAACGAAATTGAATACTGAGAATTACCTAGAGTGAATACTCATGATAAATCTTTAAGATCCTTTAGTACCTAAGTCTATATCTGTATATAAATAACTTTTTAGCAATCATTCGAGGATGCAGAATTAAAGAAGAGTGATGTCGTAGTGGAGGAAGGAAAACCGGATCCACTGACTCAATTGGTTACAACGTTTTGTAGAGGAGCCATGACTGAGAGATCGGGCGCTTTACAGGTTTGTATAGCCTTTTCGGTTTCAACAACTTGCAGGGATTGTTCCTTTAGTGATTGATAGATTAACAATGATTATTGATTGAAATAATTGATATTTGATAGATAATAGATAAAAGAGAAATAAGACATGAGTATAATGAAACAAACAAATATGAATGGTTGGATGGGAATATACCTATCAATGTTCGTCGAAAGATTTACAACTAGCTAGACAGGTCCGCTTCAGAAAATTATTTATTTATGTGTGTACCGTTACGTGTTTCTCTATATCAAGTGTTAATAAAAATCCATTCGATGGTGGTCATGGTTTTCATGTAACTGTAAAACGCGAAAGTAACTCAAAAGCTTTTGAAATTATTTGAAATTCTATTTCAATATAATATTATCTTTGTTTTACCTCGCATAGTTCGGCTCAATTGGGCAATGTACATTTTTAGGAGGATCCACTATATATGTCTTACGCTGATATCATAACGAGGTCATGCGGTGAAGAGGAAGAGGAAGGCGGTGGCGAGGAAGAAGAAGGTGCCGGTGAAGCTGAAGGAGAAGAAGAAGGAAGAGCTAGTATTCACGTGAGTGTTTATTTCGAGGAAACTTTCTAGCGATCACATTTTTAAAGTGACAGCTTCTATAGCGCGATTTGGATAGGGAGTAAATTCATGTAAATCGTCATCGACATGTTCAAGTGACGTGTTAACGTACACACTATATCTGTTCCTAATAATATAACTTATTGTGCAGTAACAGTTTACAAGTTTTAATTTAAGATCAAACAATTAATTTGGGTATGCAAAAATAATAACTGTTTGTTTACATGTTTAAATTTTCAATCTGCCGGCAGTCCTTGACTGCTTTGACATTTTTTTTCTAGATAACAAATCGATATTACGTTTATATCATATCATAAGATGTCTGCTGTTTTTAAACTCGTTGTAAGCTAGCAAATATTACTTAATATATAACTAGTTACATGAAAATACGTACTAATTGCTTATTATTGTTTCAATCGAAGTATTTTAATTACTTATTGTCAAAACTACACATTACTGGGCTTTATCTATATATGAGTTATTTGTAAAGTTCAGTCAATAAGTTTATTTAAATACTTTAAAACGAAATGCAACAATTGGATTAAATATTTAAGACTACAGAATAAAGATAATTAAAAGGTATTTTATACATATATAACAAATAGAGGCTAACTAGTATGTGAAAATAATATCGAAATTTGATAAACTAACATATATTTCTAATTATGTTTGCAAGCAGAAAACAATGGAAATGTTTAAGGTACGTGGGGTCGTATATATCCTAAATTTGGTTCCTTATTTAGTTAATTTGTATCCTTAAATAAATCAAACACATAATACTTGTTCCCATAATATGCTATACAATAAAATTCTACTATTACAGGAACAAGAGATGGAAAAACAAAAACTTTTGTTCCACCAAGCTCGCTTAGCTGATCGTGGAGTGGCCGAAATGGTTTTACTGCATATATCTGCATCGAAGGGTCTCCCAAGTGACATGGTCATGAAGACTTTGCAATTGGGCATTTCTATATTAAGAGGCGGCAATATTGATATACAAATGGTAAGCATCAAGATCCTTGTTTAAAGTTTTTTTCGCGTTACGATAGCACTCAAATATTTTGTATAGTAATTTTATAAATAAAGTATTTTGAATTTAGATCACTGAAGGACCTTGTGCATTTATGAAAACTATGAAAATTAGTGGTGTCATTTCTTGGGTCACATGTTTTAAAGAAACCAACATAGAAAAGAAGTTCGCTTATCCTCATACTCTAAAACGTGGCTGACACAAGTGACAACATATTAAGTTTCTCTAGAGATTCTTTACCGCGTAAGTTATGACGCTGGGATAAGTTACCTAGTACGTTTTTGCTCCGGGGCTATAGTATGCCATTCTTTAGAAAGGGATTGAAATAGGGTTTTAAGTGTCGTCAACAGTCTTGCAATATCATTAATGTTATATAGGAGACTGTAACTACTTCTCTTAGCGTTTTCGTCTTCCATTTTAATTTTTTTCAAAAAAGTAAGTTTTCTTTCTAGTATCAAAAATGTGTGTATTTATATAATCGTAAGTCAAAGAATGAAGATTTTGCAAATGTTGTACATTTGTTATTCATAGCAATCACTGTACGTGAGATACTAATGTTTTTACTTGACCAGGGAATGTTGAATCACCTCAAAGACAAAAAGGATGTCGGCTTTTTCACATCGATAGCTGGACTTATGAACTCGTGCTCCGTATTGGATTTGGACGCTTTCGAGAGGAACACCAAAGCTGAAGGTATAATTCTCAATAATATAAAAATAGGACTACAATGCCTGCTTAAGCAGATTAATTAAATCATTGCCATTAAAATTACTATAAGCAAATAGATATATATGTGTCTATGTGAAAATAAATATTACACATGTCTCATGTATCAAAAACGCATCACAAAGTTAAAGATATTGTCGAGTGAACCACGACCTAACAATGTAGGTGTGATAAACGAGATTATGGGCAATAACAAGTACGGTCTCGAAATGATTAGCCAGGAATGGAAAACAACTATTGGACAGACTAACAGTCTTGTCAGCACAGTTGCATGCAGTACAATATATAAGAATTTGGAATAAAATAAAAATTATCTATATTATCGACTTAAGAAAGCAGTGCTAAACAGACAGGAAACATATAACAACAAAAATAACATTTTATCTGATGTTAAGAAACGATGTAGTCCAATATGGTAACCTGATAAAGCCTTTTTTTCTTAACGTGGTATTAAAACCTTTTACTTTACGGACTTCCTCGTCAGGCCAAGTCGAGAGCGGCGTGTGGCGAGATTAATTGGGTGATAAGCGCCCAACACTACCCACTAAAGAGCACCACCCCGACACTTTGATCTTCCATATTGCTAGAGATCAAAGACAGCGCCCACACTTTTTCTAATAACTCACGAAAGCCTAAAGAAATATAAGTCTATTGGGTCACGACTATAAGTGTTTACAATTTTTTGGTTGGTTTGGTTATAAGTATTTATAATTGTAATTACAATTTGTGTAAATTGTGTTTGGCTAGAGAGGCGAGGTTAAGTAAGTACCTTACAAACATGCTACGATTTCACTCTAATATTTTCTTTTAACAAACCTCAGGTTTTTTACTGGCACTCGACCTCGCTTTGAGGAATGCGATGGTCGCAGAAAATTGTAGACAGCTTTAAACAGTTGTAGAAAATGTTTGTGAATTATATGACAAAAAATTAATACTGCGTGGCATATATATATATATATATATATTTGGGACAAGTATATGATACTAAATATATCAAATAACAGGTTTGGGAGTTGGTCTCGAAGGTGCCGCTGGTGAGAAGAACATGCACGATGCTGAGTTCACCTGCGCTTTATTCAGGTTTATACAGCTAACTTGCGAAGGTCATAACTTAGGTAAATAATGCCTCCATTTTTCTTAAATATGTCGCTCATATAAAAGAGAATAGTCTAATGAATGTATGAATTCGGTACAAATTTCTTAGTGAGTCTTCTTTGCTTAAATCCATTGAAAATATAAAGAATTTAGAACACTAAATACTTGACGTGTTATTTGATATTCGATTCCTTAATATAAAAACAGAAACATTGCAAAACTTTTGTTTATATAGTCATCACATTCGTATCATCTGTATGTTATTTATTCCAACTCTTATTCACAAATTTCATCTTTTAAATAGTAAACTCGATTCAGAAGGAATATAATGTCTAATAAGATATTTTTTTTCATTTATCTACTTCAAACTACACACAATGTCTAGTATCAGTGAAAGCTACCGGTTTTCTTGCCGTAAAAACATAGTTTCCAGTAACCATTTAACATCAAGTGCTGCTTCTTTCTGTAGTCGAAAAGAAAATTGGTCTTCCTACATGTCGGAGTAATATTTGTCTGTAACCTACACTAATTACATTATAAAGCTGGAAATTAAGATGTTTGTTACTCAATTACGCAAAAACGGATTAATAAATTTGAATGACATTTGATACACAAAAAGTTTGTTCGTTGATTTAAAATCGTTGGATGTGTTTTATTCGATAACTGCTTTTGGTCCTTAACTATAATGTCGATCCTGTCCAAGTATAGTAACAACTAGTATAATATACATTTTAATATATTTACAGAGTGGCAGAATTATCTTCGGACACAAGCCGGTAACACGACAACTGTAAACGTAGTCATTTGCACCGTCGATTACTTACTCCGGCTGCAGGAATCTATCATGGACTTCTACTGGCATTACTCCAGCAAGGTAAAATAATATAACAATAATTAAACATTAGGATAAAAACTTATTCATTGTATTTATAAATGCTATTATTAGAAACTTGGTTATGGATAACTTAAGTTTTAATGTAATGTGCAATTAAACATAAATGAAACTACTCATGAGAGGTAAGTTTATAAGCCCTTAGCAAAATAGCCTGTTGTTACGATCATTAGCATAAGTAACGTAATTTGTTGAAGAAATAAACATCGTCTAGTGGTTCAGTTATTATCAGTTCTAGTTGCAAAATTAATAATTTATTAATATATAAATACATGATTATTCAATTTATTAATGATTTATTTCAAACATTTTTATATTATTATAGCACGGCCTTTGACGCCACTACGCTTGATGATATATACAATGCAATGGTGATCATAGAGAGATCACCTATTCATTATAAATGTGAAAATGAGTTTTTTTGTTTGTTACATACACTTTCACACCTGAACCCCTGTATCAATTATGAAGAATTTTGGTATAGAAATAGAAGGGACCTTAAGACGGTTTTAGACTGTTTTTTTTCTGCGAAAAACGTATTGGAGGTTGTGTTATGAGAGGAATTAACTTTATATGAAACATTTTTTATTACATCATCCGATTTAACAAATTCGATATAAACGAAGCCGCTGGTAAAAGCTAGTAATTATATACTTATACATAAAAGTAATACATGAAGCAAAGCGGTAGGGTACATTATGGTAAATTTTAAAATGGGTATATTCCGAAATAGAAATTAACTATGTTGTTTGAAAAGAGTTGAAATAAATTTTAATATCCAGGAACTAATCGACCCAGCGGGGAAAGCGAACTTCTTCAAAGCGATCGGCGTCGCTTCTCAAGTGTTCAACACGCTCACTGAGGTCATACAGGGTCCCTGTACACAGAACCAGCAGGCCCTAGCGCACTCTAGGTTTGTTTTAGTTCTTACTACCCCCCTATATCTTCGGTCTAGTAGTCTACCTAGTTGTCTTGCTTCGTCACGATTATTTTTTAAATATTTCTTTATATCTTTAAGTGATGATGGCTCGGTTTTTAGTGTGTACGGACTCAGCGTTAATAGACATGAGATTGAGTCCCTGCAATTGGCCTGAATTTTCGGTGAAAAAAAAACATCGTGATGAAGCTATACCATGGTGGTAGGGCTTTTTCTAATACCCACCAGGCTAGCTACTACACTCAAGCTAAAAATCTGCAGCCAAATACTTATAGGTATGAGCCAGCAGTTGTACTTGAGAGCCAATCTCCACTAGACTTAACGTATTCACCGTCCTGGGCCGTATCGTCACTTAAAAACAAGTGAGATTATGGCCATAACGCTGAAACCTTAACTATAAAAAATACTTGTATTGTAATTTTGGAATAAATATTGAAAGGTTTTAAATTTCGATCATTTATAGTGTTTGCAAACAGATCTACTGTAAAGTTTTTATAAAATACAATATATTTTTACATTCATTTATAATAACGTGTTTTAGTATAAATATTACAGTTTTTATATGTAGATGTTTAATACATTAATATCAAAATAAAGTTTAGTTTTAAGGACAATCTGTAATAATAATAATTTTGTTTCCAGGTTGTGGGACGCGGTCGGTGGATTCTTGTTCTTGTTCTCTCACATGCAAGACAAATTGTCTAAACACTCCTCTCAGGTAGACCTACTCAAAGAACTACTTAATCTGCAGAAGGACATGATCACTATGATGCTATCTATGCTTGAAGGAAATGTCGTTAACGGTAATTGGCACATAAATTAATTCCGTAAACACGTTTGTTTCAGAATGTCAACTCGCCTTAACATATTTATTTTAACACTAATTGTGCCTGCCACTTCGTTCGCGTGCGACTAAAGTTATTTAATCTCGCGCCGTGATTCTAATTACAATAACTTTTGATAGAGTTAACCGATTGTAATGAAACAAAGACTAAATGTTATTTGAGGATATGCTTTGTGATTTAAATGGTGACGTTTTATCATATACGTTGTACTTAACAGTGATGCGTGCACAATAAATAGATAGACATTTTTTAAATGATGTAAATGTATGTTATTACTTATTCTTAGACACTTGCAATAATTTTTTTCCACATAAATATTCAATTCATATTCGGCATCAAAATCATATTAACCTAAAAGCCTTTGTAGGTGGATTTCACTGGATAATCTCGCAATCTGACAAACTAAGAGAGAGTCATAGTAACCAGTTTATCGTCTTTTTTCTACCCGAATATATCAAGATGTATATAACTTGATGCTGGAATGTGCCAAACCTGTGTATGAAATTGTGTTGATGGTTCCGCACCATCTGTGGCAGTTGCGACCTAGTCTAATAAAATCATCATGTCCAACAACTCGGCCATCTCGCTACTATTGACTGGATGCTTTTAAAAAGACATCCGTCTACATTCGAACCACACTAAACTATCCTACTTCTTTCAGGTACAATCGGTAAACAGATGGTCGACACTTTAGTCGAATCGGCATCAAACGTAGAACTTATCCTTAAATACTTCGATATGTTCCTCAAGCTGAAGGATCTGACTTCGAGCGCCAGCTTCCAAGAGATTGACGCAAACAACGACGGCTGGGTCCTGCCCAAGGACTTCAAAGAAAAAATGGAACAACAGAAAAGTTATACACCGTAAGCAGCTTTTATCCTACGACTGTATATTGGTCTAGGACAGTACCTCGGGTTGGACTTGATACATTACATGCCTTGACGTTTTTTTCTATCCATATCATAACATAATGTGATATTGCATGTTTTTCTCTGATTTTTAAATAATTGCTTTTGGCAAATTTCATCTTCCAAAATATTTTGCTCACAAGCAACCTTTGTTACTCTAGATTCGTCTTAGCTTTGATTATGTGATATAAATAAAATGTACGATAATTGCAGTGCGGAAATAGAGTTCCTTCTGGCATGCTGCGAAACAAATCACGATGGAAAACTGGACTATGTTGGTTTCTGCGATCGGTTCCACGAGCCCGCAAAGGAGATCGGCTTCAACCTTGCCGTTCTACTCACTAATCTCTCTGAGCATATGCCTAATGAGCCCAGGTGAGGAAATCACATATAGACACTTAGAGTTAGTCATTTCTCAACAGGCTTGATCTTAGTTCAATACAACAAATAATCGGGTTATATTTACATCATTGTTCCACAAAATATGTTTACATGACATTAAATATGTATCGTAATGTATACTTTACAGGTAATGACTATGAGCTATTTAGTGCAATAAAATTGAACAAAATTACATTTTAATTATGTTATGGTAGAATGTTTGTATTCTGATCCAAATGATATGTTCGACAAAGTGCATTGGCACACAAGGCTTCCAAATTGATCCTTCGTGATACCTATTATAAATTGACCTCAGGAAGAGCTGTATTAACTGCTTACATCATTTAGAGTCTATATCTAGGTTAAACCAATATATATAAAAAAGATAGTAGTAGAACTGACAAAACATGTAAGTATAAATCTTTACGCTTCCAGTTTTCAGCTGGCACAATACTATAAACGTTTTTCTGGTTCACTTCTAAGGGTGTATTCCAGATAGCGATCACAACGTGTAAAATATCCCTTCAGCCGTTCCACAAGATGACCACGGTCGCTGTGGATGCAACGAAAATGTCACTAAGGGCTGATTTTGGCTTCACTAATTCTAGTAGAATGGAGATACCACAGTTGAGAACGTTTGCATTCTTACTGCTAACTGGAACTGACCCTAAATATTATTTCGCGTAATCAGCATCAGTTTCGTGTCTAATTTCAGGTTAGCAAGATTTCTAGAGACTGCAGGCTCAGTACTGAATTACTTTGAACCATTCTTGGGTCGTATCGAGATAATGGGTGGATCGAAACGCATCGAGCGAGTTTACTTTGAGATCAAGGAATCTAATATAGAGCAGTGGGAGAAACCACAGATCAAGGTAAACAGTGCGAATTTAGTTAAACAAATACGTGGACCATTTATGATTCGTTAGAGATTGTAATTACAATAATAAAGAATATCATTTTATTGAAAATACTTAATCGTGATAAAAGGAGTTTTATTTTTTATTCTTATTAGGTTTAGCGTTATGGTCATTATCTCATGATGTAAAATTAGGATGTTGTCCAAGACGGACACGCTAAACCTAGTGGAGGGGCTGGCGCTCAAGTGCATTTGCCGGAATAAAACTATAGGTGTTTGGTGGTAGCTAGCCAGTTGAACATTAGAAAAACCTCTACCACTATACTATAATTTCATCGTAACGTTTTCGTTCAACGAAAACTGAAGCTCTCTGCAGGAATTTAAACTCGTATCCATTGATGCGGCTTTTGCACAATTTACCAATTATATAGTTTCATCCCTTGGAATTCTATACACCATGAATATAGATAATTTAACACTTCATTAGTATATTAAATTATATAGATATGTACAATCTATTCACAGGCAGTCTGCAAGCACAACAACGATAAATTATTTTGTATTAAATGTAGAAATCCAATGAACAAGGAAAAGTAGGAAATTCTGTAATCTCTATAAAGGCTTCGACTGCCTCAATCATACTATGTTCATACTTAAGTTAAAACATTGTTGTGTTTTAGATATTCTAAAGACTGTTTAATCTGCTATTCAACTTAACTCTGTCAAAAAAAAGAATAAATATGGCATCCTTTTTGGAATTTTAAGCGTAACTTAAGTATAAAAATAAATATTGTTAAGTTAGTGGTGAAAAACGTAAGCATTTACTGTTTTGTTACTTCAGCAGATAAGAAAAGTGTTCAAATATATTCTATGAATGTTTTGCTTGAATTATTAAAATCTTAAGTACAAACATATTTAATTATATCACATGCACCTTTCCCAATATTAATCATATTACCGATAATTAACTCTCACTGTTTTAGACGTAGTTCAGTTAACAGCATTTGCTGTATCACATAGCATTCGATTTGCATCAAAGAAAAAAAGAATATAGAATTTCGTGTCGGTATGTGTAAAACATACATGGAAAATAGAAGCTACAGAATAAAAATATATTCACCACAAAGTTATTTCAGACATTTTTACAGAGACGTGAAGATCTCCAAATTGCTTCAGGGGAAATCAATACAAATTGTTTCGTCATGTTACAGGAATCGAAACGAGCTTTCTTCTACAGCATAGTAACAGAAGGTGGTGACAAAGAGAAATTAGAAGCGTTTGTAAACTTCTGCGAAGACGCTATCTTTGAAATGACTCACGCGTCAGGGCTGATGGCTGCTTCCGAAGAGGCTGCCGGTGGACCGAAGAATCGTGAAGCAAGTTACATGTATATGGGAGACGATGATGATGAGAGGCAAGTCAATCTACTACTGTTTTAAATAATGAGATTGTATCTAAATTGAAATAAACTTTCTGGAGCGACAATAATTAAGTTGTTATTGGGTGGTAGATGACGAAAGAGATGATTATATGTGTGGCTAATGGATGGGGGTAGATGAAATAGTAGGATGAGTAATCCGTACTAAAATTATAAATGCTAAAGTGAATTTATTTGTTACGCTTTCCCACCTAAACCGCTGAATCGATTATGATGAATTTTAGTATAGAGATAGATTGGACCTTGGAGGCAATGATAGGATACTTTTTTCCCGAAAAACTTATTGGAAATGAGGCAAAGAGAGGGATAAACTTTGTATGAAACTTTTTATAGCGTAATCCGATTTGTTTGACAGAATAAATATTAACGGGAGAAAAGCCATTTTTCGTTTTTGATTTAACGTATTACTATTGCTCTTTGACTACATTGTCGCTTAAAATTAAGTGTATATTTAAAAACATAACTCGCCGACGTCTAATTTCTTAGCTGCTAGTGAATGGTTTAATTTTGAGAAAAACATAGAATACTCGTATGTCTATTGACATATTCGTATGATGACGCAATTTTTGTTTTGAGTCTTTCTATATAATGTGGCTGCATTGTAAGAAAATTTCTGAACCCACGCGAGTGAGTGATCAAATATAACTACGAAGTTAATGTACAACAGTTACTGCCAACAATAACAAATTAGATTTCAGATATCTAATGATGAATTTATCCATAATATAAGTATTTAACAAATTAATTTTATTTGAATGGTAGTTTAGTGTTAAGTTTTATTTTTTACCACGGTAAAGAGATTACCCTGAACCGGAAAGCTATTAAATGTATGACTCAATTTGCAACTTTGCAGCCTAATTAGAATGCTAGTGTCTTTACACGCTTGTCTGTGTTGCTACCACCGTGAAGTTAAAAGTCTGTCGCGAAGTACCTATTGGTGTGCTTTGTCGATTATATTTGAGACCCAATTCCTACACTAGGCTTAGCGTTTTACCATCAACAATCATACTACCCTTAACACTTAACATCAGATTTTAAGCAATATTAGCTCAGTTGTAGTACGGACTCTGCGTCAAGGAACGTGAGTTCGAATCCACCTAGAATGAGCTTGAGCTTTCTGTGAAGGAAAAGTGAGAAAACTATAGCATGGTGGGTAGGGCTTTTTGTAATGCTAGCTACCACTATCAAGTTAAAAATTTGAAGCCAAGTACCTATAGGCGTGTTCCGGCAGTTGCACTTGAATCCCAGCCCCCCCACAGGTTTAGCGTGTCCATCAACTTGAACCGTATCGTCACTTAAAATCAGGTGAGATTATGGCCATCACGCTAAAACCTGTAAACCATAAAAAGGTAAGATTGTGGTGAAACCATGAACCAATAAAAAATAGTAAGCACAATACAATTCAAAAGTAATAGAGGCTCGTTAAAATACTTTATTTAGCTGCCTATTTCTGTCATAATAATAGGTGCAATGTTGTACTATTTCCAGAGCGGGCAAGGATCCATTCCGTCGCGGTATGCAATCTGTGAAGGACGGTGTCTACGCAGCTTTCTCATCCCTGTCTCCGTCCAACATCAAAGTGAAAATCGCAGAGATGCAGCAAATGACACCAGCTGAATTAGTCGTCGGGTTCTTCAAGCTGTTCTTTTACCTGTTCTATTATTTAGGTTACGGGGTTTTGATCGTCGTCAGGTGAGTTCCTATACAGTAGATTCGTTTCTATCATATAGTTAGGTCTTGATATACGTAGTGTCGTGTACAATTTTTTAAATAATTAATTTAATATTCCTTGTAAGTCTATTTGTCTTTTGAACCAATAACAATAGGAAATCACATTTATATATGAGTATCTATATCAATATTATATTCGACATCACACTATGTATTTATTATTCAAGATAAAAAAAAAATTTTTTATTCGTTTAAATAAGAAATGTTATAAATTCTTATAAATTAATAATATTATGCAAAAAAATTACAAAAGATCTGAAGATAGCTGCAAATTTCGACCAATCGCTTATTTGTTGTGCCACTTCCTTACTAACTTCACACTTATCAGTAAAAAAGCTATCTTATACAAAAATGGCATAACAATTAAAACATAAATTTAAAATAAATATAATATGTATGAATCTGTTACTTGAAATGTTAACAGAACACGATAAAATAGCAAGTAACATTTTCTTAATTCTCCCGTTTTAATTAGCCTCTTGCGACCGCAAATTTTCGAAAACGCCATTTTTTTGGTGTCATTTAAAACGGAGTATGAATTTTTAATTTTGTAAGAAATCTAACATATGCAGCGATTTGAATCAGCCTAAAGGTGTAATTCAATCACTACTTGGTCTCGAAATGATTTGAGAGTTGACGTGATTTCTTATTCAGTACATAAAAATGTATTACAATTACAATCAAGTTATCTAATATGCAGCTTGTTTTAATACGACACTGCGTATGTCTATTCGTTGAGTTGAATCACAAAAAATAATCAAGTGTTGATTTGTGTTACATTTTCACGCGGCACCCGTTTGATGCACAGTCATTGGTAACTTTTTCACTACATATTAATTACTATTGATAAAGTTAGTAGACAGGTAATAAATATATATATGTAGATATATTTACTAATTTCTAATATATAACATAACAAATGTACAATTGTCGGGCATGAAAAAGAGTATCTTACAGTTTTACCCGCATCAGATCAGATGGAAGCAGAAATATTCATTATATCAAATACTATTAATTATTTATTTCTAGGTGTTGATCAATACAGGTAGATATGAATTAACATAAAAATCGAAATTGCAAGGAAATTATTCTATTAATATTGAAGCAAATCAGATGATGCAACACAATTTATCATACAAAATTTACCTCACTTTACCAACCCGCTTCATATAAGTCTTTCGAGAGAAAAATTAGCCTGGCACCGTTTCCAGGGTTACATCTATCTCTATACCAAAATTGATAATAACCGAATCAGCGATTTAGACGTGAATGCGTAAGAAATAGACAAACTCATGCTGGCGCTTATAGTATTATTAGTTAGGATTATAATTGAATATTGAATTCTATCAGCATTTTAGGGCGTCGTTGGTACGAGTAATCAGGTCATTGGACGTACCGTTGTATATTCTTTGTGGGTATTTCCCTATATCGCGTTGAAATCATTGCGTTTCCGCCCCTCTCTCCCAACACAGTGATTCAACCCATCTACATCGGTATTTAAATTCAGTACACTACCAGCATCCTGTACGCAAGAGGTTTAGAATGCACCAATCGCCTCTTGGCAGTTCGAAATCCTTTAATTTGTTGAATGGGATAATATTGCGTTTTGCCTTAGCCAACTTTGACGCTTTCCAGGTTTTTCATCGATCCTTTATTAATCTGAATTCTATATTGGCTAATTCTGCAGCAACTTTATTATATTGGCTAATTCTGCAGCAATTTTATAAGCCAGGTGTCTGGAGTTTACTCTATAATGTGTGTGATTAAAAAAAAAACATTTAAGGACTTTCTTTCGCAATGCGCAGTCTTAATGCTTTTGCGGGTCACGAACATATAATGGAAACAAATGATCAACATTCGAGATCACTACATATCATATTTATAAATTCTGTACAGACACTTATGCCATGCACATGAAATTAAAATCATATGTTTAATCGGCATTATATTAGATTCAGTTACATTGTAAATTGGAATGTTTTCAAATCAGTCTTCGCTCGAAATATTTTCAATAAACTCCAATATAAGTACATCAATATTATCCTGTCTACTTGCGTTGTCACTACTTTCTAAGCATGCTTAATGTAACATATATTTAAATTATCGAATTAAATTTGTATAAAAATGTGATTCGAGGTGTACTGTTCATTGCAGTAAGCAATAAACTTTATCTACACATATAATATCAAATATGAGTTGTGGTTATTAAATTGTACATTGTTTTAGTTACCATTTTGTTCTATAGTTTATTCCACATATCTAGCTTAATACCATTTTGACTTTAACTTTCACAATTATTAGTTTAGAGATAACTTGCCACGATATGAATTAAACTTAATTTTAAAAAACGCCGTGTCAAGGAACGTGATTTCGATTCCATTTATAATAAGTTTGAATTTTCGGTGAAGGAAAACATCGTGATAAATTAATAGCACGGTGTTAGGGCTTTTTTTTGTTCCCGCCTAGCTAATTACCACCCTTAAGTTAAAAATTTGCCGCCAATTACCTATATATGTGTTTCGGCACTTGCACTTGAGAGCCAGTCCCTCCAATACATTTACCGGGTCTACCATCTTGGGCCACATCGTCACTTCAGATCAGGTGAGATTGTGGTCATAACGCTAAACGTATAAACTATATAAAAAACGAAGATGATAAAAGACAAATTTCAGTATAAATTAGTGTTTCTAAACCATTTATTGGAAAGGTGGTATAGTAGTATAGTATAGTTACAATACTTCGAAATGATGTAGTAAATATTGTTATGAACGTTGCAGGTACATATTCGGTGTGTTGCTGGGCCTGATGCGAGGCCCGCAGACGGAGGAGACTCCGCCTGAGCCCACGGAAGAGGAGAAAATCGGTCAGTTAAGGCACAGATTGCTCGCAAACCAACAAAGTAAGCCGCGACACACGTACAGGTACAACGAGTGTGCCGCTTGAATCATTGCGTTTTGTCACTGCATTTTATACTCGGGACCGTTTATACAATACGTTCGCACTTATGGGGGAGAAAGGGTGTCGCTTACTACACGAATTGCGAAAGCTGTCTTCCGTCTATGGAAACGCGAAATTTTGAAGTGTCTGTGTGGTGCGTGTTAGTGTTGGGTGATTAGCGCCCGATGTGTCACCACAACCCCTTCATGCCTTTCACCTGAGCCCGGGTAATGCGTTTGCGTGTTGCGATCACAAAGTTCGTACAGACTGTGATTTAAAACACCAAGTTTTTCGCTTACTGTAACAAAGCGTTACATGCAGGGCCGCCGAGGTCAAAGACAACATGATACTGGTAGCTTTTAAAACAATGTTGCAAATTTTACAATTTATTACAGGCACTAGTGTACTTCGTTCGTGTGTAACTAATAATTATTTCACGTTTTTGCCAGTTTTTGTAACTTTTTTAAATAGAGCTTTGCTCCCATTGACGGTAAGATGATGTATATAGCCTTAAACCTTCTTGAATTATTGCTCTATCACATACAAATGTAATTTTTCAAATCCTGCTAGTAGTTCTAAGAGTAGCGCGTCTAAACATACCTTTTCGCTCTGTAATATTAATACAGATATGTATTTACTATTTAAGGTATTATTATTGGAAGCAATAAACATTTGAAAATATTTAAATTTGTGTACAGCTATTAATTGCCATATATCATGTATGTTGTGACGTAATATTGATAGAGGAGTCGCAGAAAATGTGAAATAGCTAGATGAAAGGGGGGACTAAAAATTAAAATTTTCGTGACGTCTTCTGTGAACGACCCCTTACAAGTTTACAAAAAATTTGTATTGCATTATCTGTTCAGTTCATACCAAATCCAATTATAACGTATTAAATAAAACGTATTGGCAAAACACAAACGGTGTTTATGTCAATATTGAACGCAACAGATTTATTCAATTCTCTCATGTACCGCTCGCTGAGCAAGTATAGCGGTGACGGGTTGACTATATCTCTCCCTGAGTCGACTCGAGCAGACTTTACCCGAACAAGCGTAATATAGCCGAACGTCCCAGTTCAGGTTTGTTCAATACCCACAAAATAAAGTGTTCAATAATGTTCACTGTAAAAATATGACTGTATTTCTTACAGCATCACACCGGTAATCACAAAGCGCAAAATATAAGATTTATTTGTGTCTTTTTAAACAAAGCAGTGACAAAACGCAATTCTAACAAAGGGTCAAGAACACACTAAACCACCCAAAAACGGGTTAACAAAATACAATTTAACTCTCTCTATGTGTATAATAATTATTTGTGTATGTACAAATCGTTTTTTATGTAAAATTGTTTTAAATGTTTTAACAATTATTGGCGCTTCTATGTTTTGTCTGTTTTTATTTTACATTTATGTTTTCTATTATTGTCTCAAAATTTGTATATTATTTTCTTATTTCACATAACTTACTGATTTTATTACGTCTTTTACTGTTATTCAGCATTAAAAAAAGAGTAAAAGTAAACTGGAAACTTTTTCACATTTTAATCTGTTTTGTAAAATAATATATATTACAAGTAATGTATGTTTTGAGAAACTTGAGAAAATATCTCCAAGTAGTTGATACGTAATATTTTAACCCAACCTGGATAAATTGGTAATATTTTCTGAAATGGTAGGTGATGTCAATGAACGATGACAAATGTAGAGTGATGAGGTGATTTAGCCAAATTAAAACCTAAAACTACAAAATCACGTTTTAATTGAACATTTTATACGATTTGTTGACATAGACCATTTTAATGAAGGAACTTGTGGTCCATTTATAAATATGTATATCGTATTTTTAACGTACATTTATACGTACATGATTATTATTGTGCTTTGATCGGATTAATACCACACAAATCATACAGTACTATAAGCAATTTAAATAAGAAAATACCTAATAATGTATTCTCCATACCAGGTCCGAGACATTTGCCAGCGTTACCACCAACGGACGATACCGGACAAATGCAAGTGTCAGCGTTTGGTTTAGATATAACAAAAGAAGACAACGGCCAGTAAGTATCAAACTTTATAATAGTTTATAGGTTTTAGCGTTATGGCCACAATCTTACCTAGTGTTAAGTGACAATATGGCCGCTGACCCAAGATGGCGGACTCTCTGAGCCTAGTAGAGGGACTGACTCTCATGTGCAACTGCGAGAACACACCTATAGGTATTTGGCTCAGTTTTCCAAATTGAGAGTGGTAATTAACCAGGCGGGCATTAGTAAAAGCCCTACCACCACCATGCTATGGAATCATCACAATGTTTTCCTTCATCGAAAACTCAAACTGTTTGCAGGGATTCGAAATCATGCAGCGAATTTGTTAGACTGACACTATTTTATCGGATAGTTATGTAACATTGTTTCATTATTAATAATTTAATAATTATTATTATATTATTTTATCAATGATTTTTCATATTAAAATAGTTTATACATGGTAACAAGGTCTATGTTAGAAGACCAGTCCAATACCGTATCTTGTCCCACGACCCTTTTCTTCGAGTGGAAGATCCTTATCCAGTCCGTCGACGTTCTCCCGTCAGCTTTATTTCAAAGCCACTTCATTGTTATGCTTAAAAGTTTTTGACAGGAGCAAGTGTAAAACTTAGAATAGAACCAATTTTTTTACTACATACAAATCACCAAATTGATTTAAGTGTTAAAAGACCCAGGGGCAAGATAGAATTGAAGAATATTTTACTAACTGTGCCTACAAATTCGTTCGCGTGTTACTAAAAATTGTTTAATAGGTTTTGCCCGATATTAAATTTTTTTAATGCACGTTATCACCTATTGGTGATAGCGTGATGTTAAAAATCCCAAAGCCTTGCTCAATGATTGTTCTATAAATATAAAATCAAAATTCGGAAATCCGACTGGCAGTTCCTAAAATTAACCCATTCAAAGAAACAAACACTTCTACTGTATATATTAATACAGATATAAACTTTTGCTTCGTAAAGATAATCTTGATTAGCATTGATTTATTGAATACAAAATAAACTGAGACAGAGACTGAAATCGTTGAGACTCTAATTTGGCTTTATTTCACCGGTACATATATAACATTACATAACATTACATAACAGTACATATACACATAACAACATAAATAAATCATCAGTTTTATATATAGTACTTTTGATTTTAAAGATAGAATATCAAATATTTCAGAATACAAGTGAAACCGCACGAGTCGCCTAGTACATCGACACCATCATCGGGGGAGGAAGCGGAAGTTTCTCCTGACGATAGCATAGAGCATTCTGAAGAGCAACGACCGCCTTCATTAATAGATTTGCTTGGGTTAGATTTTTAATTTAGCTAAAAAAAAAAAATTGTTGATACAAATAAATTTACGTACAAAGTTATTAAAATAATTATATTTTTTATTTTCTAGCGGAGAACAAGCGAAAAAGCAGGCACAAGAACGTATGGAAGCACAAGCTGTGCAGCAAGCGGCGATGTCTGCCATAGAAGCAGAAAGCAAAAAGGTAAATTATCTGTTTTTAAACCTTAATACAAGATAGCATTAATTCGACAACCCTGTCATTTCTAGTAACCCAGTAAATATGGTCTCCATTTGATGTCATATATTAATACAAAGCTACATTGGAAGCGATGATAGCTCAGTTCGTAGTGTGTACAGACGCCGCGTGAATGGATGCGAGTTCGAATCCATCTACAATGAGCTTGAACTTTCGTTGAAGAAAAGCATCACGATGAAAGTATAGCATGGGTTTTTTCTAATGCCCATTAGCTACCTCTTTCAAGTTAAAAATCTACCGCCAAATACCTATAGATGTGTTTCGGCAGTTGCACTTAAGCCAGTCCCTCCACTAAGCTTAGTGTGTCCACCGTCTTGACTCACGTTGTCACTTTACATCAGGTGAGATTATGTCCATAACGCTAAATCTGATATCCAACCAAAGTAATATGCTTTTCGAGTAAAGTATTTCGAGGTCTTACTTATGTTAAACTATTGTAATAGTTGTGTGTTTAGTAAAATAATTATTTAAATAAAGCGTAAATAAGGTTATTGACAATGTAAGGCGTACTAAATACCATTTGATCATGTGGTAAGGTGATCACTTATTATGTATAACAAGAACGCTGTCGAATGAAGCCATTTTAGACCTTGACGTTTTATTAATTTCAATTGCAAGCTTACGCGCTTGCTTTTTACCTAGACATGTTGCTAAAATTCTGAATAATGTTCTGAGTCTTTACACACCTACACTGCTATATAAATATCTATGCACATTAAAATATTGCTATATTCATTTATATATTCAAGCAGCATGGACAAAAGAAACAAAATATCCATTCTAAGAAGGTAGGTTCTTCGTTATAATACAAAACCGATGTCATTTTGTTTGAAGCTTAGTTTTGATACACTATCAATAGATTTTTCTGTTCATTCTTCTAATTCCTCCATAATTTATAATGCATATTATAAACTGCAAAACGTACTATTAATAGACATATACAGTATACTAATTTAACATAAAACTAATAGGTTGGAGAAATAGCTTTACCAAAATTACATTCCCAAGTATATGAATGCTCACGCTGGAACTTGGTCCTCAACAGTCTGTTTTTAGAATTAATAGAAACAATACTAATGGAACATTGTAACAGTATCTATTTTATATATGTCTATAGGCCGTCCAAAGCCCAGCCTCATCATCAGCTCTATCTCAAGTGGATCTATCCCAATACACCCGGCGTGCTGTTTCCTTCCTCGCGAGAAATTTCTACAACCTTAAATACGTCGCCCTGGTTCTCGCGTTTTGCATCAACTTCGTGCTACTGTTTTATAAGGTAAATAGATTTCCTATTTCTCAATCAAGTTAGTGTTATTGTAATTTTTTGTATCGGTTGTTAAGTTTATTAGTGAAATATATCGTTATTGCGAATAATCCTGTGAGAAACTGGTACATGTGAACGTAATTTGCGTATTAAAAAGAGAAAAGTTTAGCTACCAAAAAATTGAGATAAATTCTTGAGCAAATGTCGGGTTTCAAAAATTACTTTGCAGTTAGAACATTTTTAAGGGCATCTATTTGTAGCATCTTGAGTCACATCGTACCTATACGTAAAATGTTGGCTAATCCCTAAAACTTATGATAAAATTAGATTTAAAATCGTTAATGCTGCAAAAATGCTTGTATCATCTTTTATGTACCTACATATAATACTTCCAGGTTTCTACTTTGGACGCTGATAAAATTGAGGGTTCGGGTCTGCCTGATATCATCGCAGGGTCTGGTTCGGGACAGGGTTCTGGTAGTGGCGATGGTGAGAACATAATAGTAAACTAATAGTAAAAACCAAATCATAAATGCTTCATAATTACGGAGCAAATAACAGGCGGGATATATAATAATAACCCAATAATTGCATCCTTAAAATATGCATGGCCCATTAATGTTAATAACACAAGTCTATCAACATTTTATTGCTCGACAAAGATCTCTTCTCGAGCAGAGGACCGGACTGAATCTACATTGTAACCCACAACATATTAGCGATTTCAAACACCGCGAAATACAAAGTATCAAGGTTAACTAGAATATTTCTAAAGCACATAGTTTTTCCTATGAAATTGCTCTTCAGCATCAGGCGATAGTGTTGATAATAATTATGCTCGAATTCCTAGTTTCGAACATGCAGACGTTGAATCTTAGTCCCACTAAATTTGTAAACTTTGATGTGATCTGTCAAGGTTTTAAAATAAAGAAAGGCATAACAGTTATTTTCAATTTCATTCATTTTCAATGCACACGATGTAAATCTAGTAACGAAAGTTCTTAGTCTTATAAAATATATTTGATACGTATGCAATCTTACATAGTTTGGAAAATCCAAAAGTGCACGCCGCATAACGTAATTATAATTGAATTAACATAGATTTAAGCATTCGTATTAAATAGAAAGTAATCCGATGTCCTTCTACGGCTATTAAAAAAGAATTGGTCCCAATACATAAAGGTTTTTGGACATAATCGTTACACATCCAATATTGACAGATTTTTTTTCAATATGATTTATTTAGTAGTTATATAATGTAATTAATGTATTTAAAAATCATCTAGTGTGTGTGAGATTATTTATATGGATAATAAAATAAAATAAATAATGCATTGCCGTAAAACGTAACGATTTTTGTTTTGTTATAAAGCTTCGTATTAAGCGGCGGGCAAAACCATCTGTCTCATACAACATCAAAATAGACCCATGCTAAGCATATGCAACCAACTACATTGCTGGTTTTTAGCTGGGCCCTAGTTAACCGGTTATAATTAATATTTACACGACTTTATATCATAAAAAGTGGATAGGCCGAAGTTGCTTCCACATTTCTTTAATTAACTCCGTCAATTAATCAGAGTAAATATAAATAAATAGATGTTTAAATAAGTATAGGCTAACTTTACCAAATGCACAGTATTTACGAAACCTACATACTAAATACATAGTAACTAAAATTGCCGGTAATCATTTATTTCTGTTTGCAATAAAATAAAACTTGATAATCTTAAATATTGCAATTTATTTATTTATCAATTACATTCAGGTGGCAGCGGTGAGGATGACGACGATGGCTTAGAAGTAGTCCACATAGACGAGGACTTCTTCTACATGGAACACGTTATAAAAGTGGCAGCGGTACTGCACTCTGTCGTCTCACTGGCGATTCTGATCGGATACTATCACCTTAAGGTAATAATTAACCTATTAACTATTATTATATTAATTAAAAAATAATTAACTATTAATTATTTATTTGAAAATTGTTATAAGCATATTATATGTGTATCTCTGATTGAAATACAACATTTTAGTAATGCACATGTATTGCTTTTTTGGCATCATATCAAATCATCACCACACTAATATTATAAATGCGAAAGTGAGTTTTTTTTTTGTTACGCATTTACGTTTAAACCGTTGAATCGATTGTAATGAATTTTGGTACAGCGATATATGGGACCCAGGAGACGGAGATAGGCTATTTTATTTCTCGCGAAATCTTTATTGGAAGTCAGGTAATTAGAGTGATAAACTTTGTATGAAACTTTTTATTGCGTCATCCGATTTGTTTGACAAAATCGATATTAACCCGAGCAAAACCACACGTAAAATCTAGTACCATTTTTTACTTACAAACATATATAATTCATAACACCAAGCCTGCGACTTTATCCGCGTGAAACTGAAAAATATTTAACTATCATTGCCCATTTTTGTAACTTTTTCAATACAGCTTTGCTTCTATTAGTGGTAACGTGATGTTAAATAGCCTAGTGACTTCCATAATTGTAAAGATTTTTTAAATCTGACTGGTGGTTCGTAAGATTAGCGCATTGACACAAATAGACAACAAACTTAGCCGCTTTATAATATTACTATGCATTAACCAAATCCGAAACTTTCAAAATAAGTGGCGTCAAATTGAAACCAGTTGCTCACTGAGGTCTGAATACAAGCTTAAAACTGTGGTTTTGAGTATAAATAATAATTTTCTTTATATCAGGTGCCACTAGCGATCTTCAAACGTGAGAAAGAAATAGCACGTAAGCTCGAGTTCGATGGTCTGTATATAGCAGAACAACCTGAGGATGACGATCTGAAGAGTCACTGGGACAAACTGGTCATATCTGCAAAGTAAGTCACTAATTTCCTATCACAAGTACGTTTACATTTATTATTACTAATTTCCTTTTTAAACCGGGCATCACTACACCTGACAGGATTATTTTAATGGATACATATGAACCTACCCACTGGTTGAACTCGCTGTACTACGGGAAACAAATATACCCAAAGACCACGCAATCAAACATATATGATTTGCGTGTCTTCTAGGATTGCAATTAGTTCTGTACTAGAAGTCGTTTCTAAAGCTGCTCTAGCCGGCTTCTACCAAACATAGCTGGTCAGGGAGAGAGACACGGGTAGTTACGGGTTGTGTTGACGGCCGTTGTAAAGGGTCTCCTAAAACCTATATCCGTGTCACAACTCCCGGGAACTGCTCGGAGTTTCTCTCTCTGCCACACGATTCGATTCGATCGATGGTGAATCCAGTTTTCCAAGAAACAGTGTCTCCAATGTTTATTTCACTTTAAAATACTATCGTATAGCTTAAACAACCAGGGCTTAGGCAAGATCCGGTTAATATAGGAATAAATTTCAACGTTGGGACTTTATTTTCATTATAATACCATAGAAGTATTATTAGAAAAATACAGCAAATGGTAGTACTCCACCCTTTCTGTAGGTTTTATGGTCTCATATACATGAATAGCTTTACCAACTTCCATTTACGATAGATAGTTAGTATTTGTTCTAAAACCCATATTTATAAAGCAAAATAGAAATTGTTCTATCGACAAATTAAATTCGTGTTTTAACCATATATTATATGTATTATTATCATTGGTCACGGGAATCAATATGCACTAGAACACACACACACACAATTAGACACTTTGTAATTTTATTAATTATATAATTTAGATCATTCCCGGTGAATTATTGGGACAAGTTCGTCAAGAAAAAGGTTCGGGCAAAGTATTCGGAGACGTACGACTTCGATTCCATCTCTAATATGCTTGGAATGGAGAAGACATCGTTTTCCGCTCAAGAAGACGAAGGCAACAAGGGGCTTGTCAATTAGTAAGTAACCATAAAATATTATCTTTAACTTTATTTAGCTGTTAGAATTTTTACTGTAAATGCTGTTCAGGTACATATTTAGAAAGAGGGAAACATAAAGGTCGTGGACCTCATGTCCCATCGTAAATATACTGTTCATTTATCGTGAACTGTATGAGAAAAACTCACGAAAAGTAAAAAGAAAAATGTATGAGATTACAGGCGATGTAAAATATCAATGTCACTTTGACCTCTGTCATACCATACATTTTATTATTTACGCTAGCAATTGTTAAAGGACTACTTGGCTAGGGACACTTACGTATTACTAAACGTTTGAGCGCTGTCCCTGGTCTCTGGCAACACAGGAATTCGAAGTGTCGCAGTGGTGCATTTTAGTGAGTAGGGGGATTAGCACCCAATAAGCCACCATAGACCCCTCATGCCTTGGCCTGTGCCCAGGTAATACACTTGCGGGTTGCGATAAGGAACAGGACTTACCACAACAGAAACAGAACAGAAGTTTAAAGGACAAGATTTGACCACAACGTTAAAAAAATGAGACACTAGTGTATAACTATATATCTACCCAGAAAATACAAAATTTCCTATGAGGACCGAGAATTATTTAAGTCATTTAAATTAAATGTTTGTCTCTATGTGCTTGTAGTGTAATTCGGAAACTGCGCTCAAATGTCAATCATTAAGTAAATGTGTTCACAGCATCATGAATATAGATTGGCGCTATCAAGTATGGAAGGCCGGCGTCACGATAACAGATAACTCGTTCCTCTACTCTCTATGGTACTTCGCGTTCTCGGTTATGGGAAATTTCAATAATTTCTTCTTCGCTGCGCATTTACTGGACGTCGCCGTCGGATTCAAGACACTGAGGACTATTTTACAGTCTGTGACGCATAACGGAAAACAGGTTTGTTTTTTTTTTGTTACTATTTTTTAATTTTTTTCTCTTACTGACGCTTCACCGAACTTTTGGGGGCGAGTGCTGAGGGCACTCAGCCCCGAGGCAACAAGCACAAGGGTGCCAGGACGGCTGAACTGCATCACGAAACGTATTTGAATTAATGTAAATTAATATAATATTATTTTGTTAAATATGAATATTAAACAAAAGGAGAGTGGTAACATTCGTTTTGGCAAGTAAGAGATTTCGATAGCCAACTATATGACGAAAATGTTTGTAGTATGCAAAACTTGCACTATTTACATAATTATTAACAAATGCAGAGACAACTTCCTCATTCATTTGTTTTTACTACACGCGAGAAATTTCATATTTAACATAGGTTAAGTTCTAATGTGCGAAGAAAGTTAAAATTTATACATAATATCTGCGTATAATGGGTAAAATACTTTAAATAAATAAGTCATTGCTATGGCAGTGTCGAAAACATTATAAATAATCTGTGTAAAATATTTGCACAGAGTAGACAAAGAACTTCTCTTAATAATTTCAAAATGTTTCAATTTCAAACAAAATAAACTCCATAAGGTTTAAGTTAGACTTTTAATAAATTAAGATCAAAACTTAATCACTCGGTAAGCACTAGTCAAATTGAACTGCAATGGCTAAGTCACAAGTTAATAAATAACTTATATTTGTCCATTCCAGTTGGTGCTAACAGTCATGCTGTTAACTATAATAGTGTATATATACACAGTGATAGCGTTCAATTTCTTCCGTAAGTTCTACGTTCAGGAGGAAGACGATGAGGTGAACAAGAACTGTCACGATATGCTCACGGTGAGTCTGTTTACTCAATAATCTCTCTTCCCGAGGAAGGCACAAGGTATTCTTTTTTATAACAACTGCCTATGTAGGCACTTTCGCCAATGTTAAATGAGAATAATCACGTATTATATGGCTACCATACCATATAATTTACTAAATAATATAATGTATATTATATTAAATTTAAAGCGACAAAGTTACACCCACACTGAGAACAATCAATTGTAGATCATACAAATGACTGTCTTGTATGTGATTTGAATACACACCAAGCTTCAGCAGGGAGTTTACCGCCTAAATCTCTCGACCAATCTTGTAATTAGCCAATTAAAGCAGCAAAGCCTGTAATTTTTATTATTTGTTAATTCAATAAGTACAATTTATGTAATATTTAAATACGGAGGTTGTTCGATGGAAGAGGCCGAAGGCTATTCCTCTTATGGGGAATTTTGACCTTTTGTGTTGATTGTAACCAATACGTTTTTATGAGTGTTTAATCGTCATACGTGTAGAATTTCTCTTTATTTTCGGTCCAGTGTCATTGTTTTCAATCATTGTGTTGGATAATGTAATTTAAATTTTGCTAACAACTTCAATGTAGGTTCTTCTAGATCTAAGCTAGGCTGAAGTGTGCTATAGGAAAGAAATTTAGAATTATTTTGGCTCAATAATTAACCATGTGATATATTTTTGCGAAAGGTAGTTTCTAAAAATCCTTCTTTTTTGTATACTTAAAGTTTAGCATTATGGCCATAATCTCATCTGATCTTAAGTGGCGATACGGCCCAAGTTGGTAGACACGCTACACCTGTGGAGGAACTGGCTCTCAAGTGCAGCTGCCGGAACACACCTATTGGTATTTGGCGGCAGGTTTACAACTTGAGGGTGGTAGCTACCCAGGCGGGCATTAAAAAAAGCCCTACCACCATGCTATGGTTTCCTCACGATGATTTCCTTCACCGAAAGCTCAAGCTCATTGTAGGTGCTTGGATTCGAACTCACGTCTCTTGATGAGAAATCGTACACACTACCACTGAGCTATCATCGCTTCAGAAACTTGACGTTAGTAAGGCCAAAGAAAAACAACAACATTCTGTATTCGGGAAACTTTAATGGCGAAAAGCTATTGACGCTAAAATATCAACTTCGTAATGACAAATTCGTTTAAGTGTCAGCTTTAATATAATTAATTTGTTATGTTATTCCCAATTATTTGCGAATTTTGCTATCTCTTTGCTTTTGGTAAGGAGGCCGCCGGTACTCTTCTGATTTACCGAGTTTGATATCACTCAGTGTACAGCCAGTTGCTAGGAATCGTTGAAGTAGGCGTATGACATTATCGTTAACCGATCTGTGTTTACCGCTTTTATTGATGCCATTATAAATGAAAAACTTGCACTCGAAGTGAATTTATTCAAAACGACTTTAACTAATTAAGACTGGTGAAACATTATAATACAATGTAACTTATATCACGATATCGATAATAAAATAATTGTATTCTGCCGACAGTGCTTCGTATTCAACCTGTACAAGGGCGTGCGCGCTGGAGGCGGCATCGGCGACGAGCTCGAGCCGCCCGACGGTGACGACTCGGAAGTCTATCGCATCATCTTCGATATCACTTTCTTCTTCTTCATCATTATCATCCTGCTCGCCATCCTGCAGGGTAACTTACTTCCCAGTAGACACTAAAAGTGATGCGAAACCGGTATCTTCTATCTCTGACATTAAGGGAGAAGGCGTGGTGGAACAAATTTTCAATTATTTAGAACACAATTAATTCTGAATCTACTTATACTGTTTCTATATGAATACTATATTTTTATTATTCCGGTTACTGAAAATTATATACGCTTATTAAACACTACGCTATAATGAAAAATAAGTAATCTATTCTACTCCCTACTAAGTAGTAGTAAGTTCTACTCCCTGAATTATATTTTCATATATATACAAGAAATAATAACATTTTACTTTAATAAAATTAAATGCACCCTAAGGTATTTTATGCATTGTTTTTTTTATATAAAAACATCTCTGGGTTAATAAATTCAGGCAATTAAAATATAACACTATATTTCATAAAAAACAAAGACCAAAAACCTAAACATATGGTAGTGTTGCAACCGCTTGACTAAGCAAAACGAACTACAACTAAGAATGAGTTTATATCTATAATCTTACTTTATACATACAGGGTTCAAATAAACAAGCTTAGGAAAAAATAATGAAAATCACTATTTGATAGTTCTTTTTTCGAACGGATATTTGCTGTTAGACCTATGGGCTTTTACAGCTTCATCAAGCTTAGAGGACAAGTACTAAGTACGCAGCCCGAGATAACAAGTACAAGAAAATCATAAAGTGGCCGATTCTCGGCTTAGGGTTGTAGCCGAAGAAATCAATATGACAGTCGATTTTTTTTAATTATGGCTTTTGTTTATATTGAGCTTTTTGCCAATGTCAAGTGTGAATAGCCATACAAGCAAGTAATGCAAAGCAACACCCAAAATTTAGGTTTTTCTGTGTGGATGTATAAAGAATATTGTGTTGATGTTCTAGGTTTGATCATCGACGCTTTCGGTGAGCTTCGTGATCAACTGGAATCGGTGAAGGAAGACATGGAGTCCAACTGCTTTATATGTGGCATCAATAAAGACTACTTTGATAAGGTATTATATTATATATTGCTTAACCCAGTATATGGTTCTCGGGATGTTGTTTTTTTATTCTCACAGATTAAAATACTGTATCAATAGAAGATATAAACGATTTAAGTTTTTTTTATTGTTGTTGACTGGATACAAGTTTCACTGCCAAGATAAACGTAAATTCTCTTTACTAAAATATCGTACATAATATTAGACATATCACCTGACAGTTTGGAATAATAAAATTACTTATTCGTTTTATTTGTACTTATACTATTCATTCATAAGGATATTCATTCAAATCGTTGCACAGAATCCTTACCATGTATAAATATTTCTTCTAATTAAGGGAGTTATTTTTATATGATATACTTAATTTAGATTTAGCTACAATCTTACCTGATGTTATGTGACGATGTGGCCTAAGTTGGTGGACACGCTAAGCCTAATAGAAGGAATGGCTCACAATTGCAACTGCATGAGCACAAGTATAGGTATTTAGGGGCAGATTTGCACCTTTATTTGAGTTAGCCAGACGGGTATTAGACAAAGCCCTACCACCATGCTACGGTTTCATCACGATGTTTTCCTTCACCAAAAGCTCAAGCTCATTGTAGGTGGATTCAAACTCACGTCCCATGTGCGGCGGCCGTACTCACTACCAACTGATCTATCATCGCTGCAAAACCTTTAGAAGGTCATTTGTTTAGTAAAGAAATTTAAAGAGTATATTGAAATTAAACTTTTTTTTTTTTTGTCTTTCCCAGGTGCCGCACGGGTTCGACACGCACGTGCAAAGGGAACATAACTTGGCCAATTACATGTTCTTCCTCATGCATCTGATCAATAAACCTGATACGGAATACACTGGTATGAATAAATGTTTTATTACATTTTATGTAAAAGGTATGATTTTAAGTTGTTTCTCAAAAGAACACTTTTTTGGAAGCGATGAGAGTAAAATTAATTACAATTGTCTTTAACTGAAAAAAAAATTATTAATTTTGTTCAGCGAGATATAAGCCGAGAGACAATATTACATGACATAAGACATATGGACCGTTTATTTTGAAAGTGGTGTAAGTTCATTTTTGAGAATAATTAGCTATCACGTAATTCATGTTTAATTTAATGTAATTTTTTTATATATAACTAGTCCGTGTTTATTTTCTCAAAAAAACATGCTTGCGTACAAAGTACACATGTCAGAAGTGAAACTTCTTTGGCGAACTAATTTATAAATCTTGTTTATATACGACGTTCGCTCTGTCTCACTTTTTCTCTCAATCTTTCTCACTCGCTTGCTCCCTACTCTCACTCCACGGCTAGTTGCTCATGCTACGTTCGCCCTGTCTTACTCTCTCTCAATCGGTCTCGATCACTCTCTCTCTCTTTTCCGACACTTCCGTTGCATACCGGCGTGACGTTTCATCTGTAAAAATTTTACCCTCATGCGCCTAAAGAAGTTTCACTTCAAAAATCCCATGTTTTGTACAACTTAAAATCGGTCGGTAAATGAAATTGCATTATCAACAAATATAGTAACCTATAATTTTCTCGAAACAAAAGAAAATGGACTTACACCACTTTCAAAATAAACGGTCCATATATTTACATATTTTTTATAGTTAAGGTTTAGCGTTATTGGTCAGTCTCCTCTGATGTTAAGTGACGATTTGACCGAAGATGGACGCGCTAAGCCTACTTGAGGGACCGACACTTCAGTTTCAAATCATACATTATGTTATACTTTCATGATGATGTTATGTTACCTATGGCTGAATTCTCAGACCTTATTTAGTACTTTATAGGTTGTATACACTACTGAGCCATTACAGCTTCAAAAACACATGGTTAGGATCTAAATGCACGTATTCTTGCGGCATCTACAGCTATTGTAATGTCTTTATTATTTACCAAGTCAAACTTACTTTGGAAACTAACATGAAATGTAGTATTGTGAGTAAAATAATGAATAAAACAGTGGGTTCTTAATGATTATTTCACAGGTCAAGAGACATACGTATGGAACATGTACACACAGCGGTGCTGGGACTTCTTCCCTGTCGGTGACTGCTTCAGGAAACAATATGAAGACCTTATGGGAGAATGAAACGTTCAACGCGACTGATTCACGCGATTTCGACAATACATTTTCATGGTCCTACTTGATTAAATTAGTTAATTGAAAATTTTATTTTCTTTTTTTTTCAACTTACTTATTGGTCGTAATAAGCAATATTCGGAATACATGTTTTTGGTTTCATGCGCAACATTATCGGGGTTAGTTAAGTTTAAGATTATTTATTTCACTAATTATATCGTAAAAAGAATTTTGCCAACTTTAGATCTTAAGTGTCTTTGTACAGCCCAACATTTTGATCTTTTATATAAAAATACTAAACTAAATAACGAAAATTAAATGCTTTATTATGAATACAGTTAATATAGAAAATAAAAAACGATGTATGAAATTTTAAAATAGCAGTTTTTATTGCTCAAAATTTTATTAACATTTGAAAAATATACATAATTTTTATATGCTAATACTATAGAAGCGTATTTTATCTCTCTTAGGATCATCGTTATGATGTTAATAACGTTAGATCGCTAAAACTAAGTGACTATATCATTGCAAAAAAAAAATATCATTTATTATATTATCGATAAAAATCGCTTCTGTAATAGCTGAAAATAAATATTTAATAAATCAATACATTAACTTTGAGAAATTTCTTAATATTTCTATAAACGCGATGTCAAATACATATTTTATCATAATTAAGGGTGGCCTTTCCATGTAAACTTACCGTTTCATTAATAGTTATAAAAGTTTATTGTAAATTAATATAAATAAATAATGTTGTAATTAATTCAAATGTAGTTTCATTTTTTCCTTAAAATATTTTCAGTCTTAACTTTTTAAGCACATTTACAACACCTCCTAATGTATTCGCCAAACAAATAAAAAATGAAAAATTATAACAACTTATGTCTATTTATAACTTTAATATATGGTTGCTTTCAAAGCAATAACTTTTATGTGGCAAAAAACTATAAGATATTGAATAAAATAACAGTTTTTATTTGACAATATTCTCTCTGTTAGCAGTCTTATAGGAAAATTGAAGTCATAATAATCAAAATCTCGAAAGAGTGAACATAAAAGTGTTCTTAATCAAGTTGTCTCGACAATTGCTAACGTAAACAAAAACCAATATATGTAGGTGTCATTTGATATGTCGACCGATGATATAATGTCGAACTCTCAACAGAGCCCTAGCCAAATTATCTTTCAACGATAGCTAACGTAAAATATCAAAACATATATAACATGACATTTCGATGTAGAAGTGACAAAAAACTCCCATGTCCAAAAACATGATTTTGTGATTTTCAGATTTTTAATACATAGCAATATTTAGTTTTTTTCGTATCATATGTTTAAAATTAACGACGCGATTTGTTTTTCGTCTCCCGTAAAATTATGTTTACGCTTATAGAAGTTTTTTTCACTTCGTCGTCGATATGTCAAAATCGTTTTTAATAACTCATCCTGTACACTATTTGTTATTATTTTTCGATGCGAAACATCTTATGCAACGGCTTTGAAAATTTGATCCGCAACTTTTTTGTGTGACGCTCGTTCGTATAAAGTCGGCTCGAGGCGGGTAAGCGAGCGAAAGAGATGCAGTGACACTTCACTTTGTCCATTACCAATGGAATATCGAATGAAACAAATAAAATGCACCGAGATCTCAAAACTAGCAAACTAGATTACACATTTAGCAAAACAAAATTCCGAACACGATCTTATATATACATTTAATAAACAACCAACAGGTAAAAAACATATATACAATCTCATTGTACACTATTCTAACTGACCGAAGGTTGCTTGTGCGCTAAATAGAGTGCGAATATACTGGTCAGAGCGCTCACTAGGAAAATAACATCGAACCATCTGTGATAGAAGTTAAACTGCAAATCACCTAAAACTTGTGTGATGATTATCCTGTACTCTGGAGGCATATTCATTCGCATCAGCAAGACCGAGGAACAAAAGTACATACCCATTATCTGAGCTAGAATCAGTACTATAATATTCGATGATTTCGACGACGAGATCTTGTAGAAGAACTGAAAATGAAAAAGACAATGGGTTTCTTAATATAGATTGTATACAAATCGGGTTACGTAATAGAAAGTTTCATACAAAGTTTATTTTTCTCTTTACCCCACTTCCGATAAATTTTTCACGAGAAAAAATAGCCTATCACCGTCTCCAAGTTCCAATACCAAAATTCATCATAATCGGTTCAGCAGTTTAGGCGTAACAGCGTAACAAAGAAATAAACTCATATTTGCGTTTAGTATGAGTTTCTAAAATTAAATTGTGGTAGAATCAAAAGTATAAACTTTCTCCAAAATTGCGTAAAAAATTAATATACGTCTTTTTTCATTTTAGCGCCCAATTTCAAATGAAAACTTGGTTATTTTAATGTTATTTTTTTACTGCTGGATGTGGTATATATAAGGGTAGGAATATGAATTTCAACGCTATAAAACAACTCACAACTCACTTACAAGGAAAAGGCTTCATACACGAGAACAGACGAACAATAAATTAATACAGACTTTCGTTTTCATTATGTCGTAAATTGGAACTTTAAATATTTGTAGGAGAAAAGTTACAGGTTCCTTCTGAAATGAAGGTTTAGCAATGTGTTGCTTCCAAACTTAAGATCCTTTTTCATTTATCTCTATTTAATTAAACGGAAAAAAATATATATGTAATATATTTATATATACATATATAGTACTACTTATAAAAATGCTCAATACAAATATATATATATATATATATATATATTTGTTATTAATATTATTATTTTAAGAGTGTTTGTAAAGTTATTGAACTGCTGGGTCAACTATGGCAAATTCAAGGTTTAACAATATTGTTTACATAGACAAGACTTAGCAATGCTGCTTATGAAGACAAGTTTCAGCAATTTTACTTCCGTAGACACCTTTTTTTATAGATTATAGGTATAGCGTTATATCCGTAATCTCACCTGATCTTGAGTCACCATACAACCCAAGTTGGTAGACATGCTAAAACCTGTGGAGGGACTGGCTCTCAAGTGTTCTGGACACATCTATAGGTATTTGGCGGCAGATTTTCAACTTGAGAGTGGTAGCTAGCCAGACAGGCATTTAGAAACGCCCTACCACCATGCAAAGTGGTGCATCCGAAGGGGAGTTTTAGTAATGTTGCCTACGTAGGCAAAACTAACACCGAATACTAACCTTGGTCAAAGTCAACAGCAACCCTCTGATGCTGGTGAGCACTATACACCCAACTAGGATGAAGGAGACGTGCTGGGACCAAAACGCGACATCTATGTTCAAGCCGAGCCAGTGCACCACGATCTCAAGACCTCGGGTCACCGGATCCTTTTTACCGACTCGATCAAAAACTATGTTGATTGTAGACTGCAATAAAAAAATACTCGATTAGTAAAGTATTTTGGTCGTTATCGTGATAACATACAAGATCCGCACATACAGACACACGGACGTCCAAGACAGAACTTTTTTAAACAGTTTTTAACTAGTTTAAATAACAAAAATGGCATCAAAAACATCATGAGTGTTAAGAATTGTGTTATTTCTTGATATGTGTGTGTATATATTAATTTACAAGTGCAATATATGATAAATAGAGACAATTTAGGTTTCAAAAAACAGTTGTTTTGCTTGTGTTGTGACAGTAGTACCCACCTCAATGCTTCGCTCATGTGGTGTGCAATATTAAATAATTTTTGTATTTTAATTTTATGAAGTATAGAATTAAACTTGGACTTTATGCCTAATCTTCATGTTTATTCCTATTTAACAGTTCTTTAGCAGAGGTTTGGTACAAAGTAGAAGTGAAATAATTATGATATGTAGTTACTTTAATGATGTAAAAAAACTTATAATAAATCAAAGTCCAACAGTATTGTGAACAGGTTAAATTTCATTTCACAAAGCCTTATTTTTAGTTAATGTTTGCTGAAATTTTAATATTCTATCCCTTTTTTAACAAATTTTTTCAAGACGTTTAAGGAATTTAGTAGTGAAATTTGGCAAGTAAAAATGTATATTATTTTTAAGATGTGAGGGGCATATTTTGATGTAATTCTTTATGTTATAAAATCTTATAACATCCAATATTTATGTACTAGAATTAAAATCACTCCAAATTGTAATCATGTAACCAGTGTTTACATTTTAAATCAGATTAAAATAAATACTCACAATAAATATCTTCCATATGCAATACAACGAAAAGAAATATCCCAAAAAGTTAAAATATTTCCCCTGGAATGTTTTAGACCACTCTATTTTCTCTCTCATTGACCTCGCGTCATGAGCCTCTAGGAACAGCTGTCTACTGAGCTCTTCCAGGCCTGAGATCTCCTGACGCAGTTGTGTTATATCTGGAAATCAAAATACAACTTTACATATAAATAAAATTAATGATAAACAAAATCTAGTCTAGAAAAATGCATGTAAAGGAGTACTTTGGGCCTTTGCAGTCCAATTTGGCTCGGATCATCCCACAACATGATTAATCATATTTAGCCTGGTACTGGTATCTAGTCCTGGTTATCATAAACCAAGGCCTAATGCTATTAAAATTAAAAAGCATATAGAAATTTCCAAATATGACAAAGTTCTGAGGTAACAAACATTACAATACAATGGTACTTAGAACCTCTTCCTTTTTGAACTGAAATGGGTAATAAAATTCTAACATAACCCCTAGGACCACATATTATATCAATTATCTAATTAATGTATTAATTTAAAATTTCGTATTGATATTAAAATATCACAGTCACCCACTAATTAACAAGTAGAATGCCAAGTCGCAACCACCAGCTAATATTAGAACACAATTTTAAAATGCCAACGAGCAAATGAAATTTGTTTCATTTAATATGATTAACCATACATTTGGCTGATGTTTGAAAGTTAATTCTGTGTATGTGTTTATATGTTAATATTGTATAAAGCTACTTCTGTTTAAAACTCATTTAGACTTCTCTATATCATACAAACTTTTCTCAATTATATACTTACTCTCTGACCCATAACCGAGTGGATTTGCTATATTACCGACACTCGATAATATATTCGTCCAAAACCCACGGTTTTTCACACTGGACTGATCTAACTGGTTGCTGTACTGTTGTCTCCCTCCCGAACTATTGGCCTCAGCTAACGCTATCCTCTTCTTTTTAACTAATATCATGTCCATAGTTTGGAGTAACTTTTTCTCTATAGATAGTACGTCTGCTTGGGTAACGGGCCTGAAATTAGAATTTTGACAGCATTAGATTTCACCTATTTATGTGTCTATGTAATGTAATTAACTTTAGTCATTTAAATTTTGACTGAAATTTTAAAATACAGTATATTTCTAATCATTATTTCTATTTTTTTTTTTTTTGTATGACATGAATTCCCTGAATTCAACATCAAACTGAGTGTGTAGTGGCCATACCCGTTGAAGCAGTTGCTTCGCTAATACCTCCGCATCGAAGGGCGTAGGTTCTTGTCCCACACAGATTAAATAGTTATGTGAACCACAAATATTAATTCCGAGTTTGTTTGTTACTTTGAGTATGTTAATTGTGATTATAAAGTCTTTTGCCATTAGCATTAACGACATTGCCTTCATAGACAAAATACCATTAAAAAAAAACAGAAATACGTTAGCTCTTGAAACACCATTTTATAGCTTAGCTTTCACCAATTATAGAAATATATAAACAAAAAAAAACTGTTATTAATACATAATACTATTTTCCACATCATTATATACTATTAAGTGTTAACTATTTATAAATTATTTAAATAATATTATATCATACTAAATTTAAATTTAAAATTATAAATGCTTAAGTGAGTATTTTATTACTCTTTCACGCCTAAACCACTGAATTGATGGTGATGAATTTTTGGTACAGAGATAGATAGGAACTTGGAGACGATGATAGGCTAGTCTACTTTATCATGCGAAATCCTTATTGGAAATGTGGTAAATAGAGAGATAGACTTTGTATGAAACTTTTTGCTGCATTATCTGATTTGTTTGACAAAACCAATATTAACACGAGCGAAGCCGCATGTAAAAGCTACTTGGTTTATAAAGTAGGTTTGATGTATGAATGTTTTGGTTTAGGTAGATGACTGCAGAAATTATAAAAATCATCTATTATCTATTACCATTTGTATGTACATCTGTACACCATTATTCCGAGTCCATTTCTACTAGTAAATACTTGGTTAAGAAACAATGATATCATATTAGCTATAATCTAAGTAAATCCCCAATGAATTTTGCGGATGTTTGATATATAAGAGCATACTATAGCTTTGAGTTTTATACTAAATCACTTTTTTAATCTAAGCATATCTGGAACTAATAACCAGAACTACGAAGCAATGATAGCTCAGTTGTTAGTGTGTATGGAAGCCATGTCAAATAATGTGGGATAGAATCCACTTACAATAAGCTTGAGCTTTTGTTGAAAGAAAGCATCATGATGAAACCATAGCACGGTGAAATGGATTTTCTAATGCTCAGCTGGTTAGCTACCACCCGCACATTGAAAATCTATCAGCAAATACCTATAGTTAAGTTCTGGTAGTTGCAGTTGAGAGCCAGTCATTTAGGCTCAGCATGTCCACCATCTTAGACCACATCATCAATTAACATCAGGTGAGACAGTAACCACAACACTAACCTTAAGTATAAAAAAACTGCTCAAAAATAACAATATTAACAGTTAATCTCTTTTCTTTAGTGAATTTGCCTTTATAAATATACAAAGATAATTTATAATTAAAAAAACAGTACACTAACCTTATAAAAATTGCCATTGATGTATATGGATAATTTACTGCACCAAAGCCTGAAAGTAAAGCCATCACTGTGACCCCGATAACTCCTATTCTCGAAACTCCCTGCTCTATCGAAAATATACCCTTAAACAAATAAACAATACAATCACTGTACTAAAAATAAAACAATCTAACAAAAGTATTTAGTAATTCAACAGATTTTTTTAAAGAGGCTACGTAATTTTTACCTCATTTAGAAGTATACTTATATAGAATAATAAGCTCACCTGCTTTGGGCTGAGTATTGGGAAGGGATCTCCAATCTTCCAAAAAAAATATAAATATATAAACCACACAAATATTGTCAATGGTCTTATGGAGTTCTGGGACACTAAAAAATATTACAAACGAAAACAAGACAAACAATAATCAGTATAAAAGGTAAGGCATTTTAGCAATTAACAATAAATAATCATTAAATGCAATAAATTTTACATAAAGGACTTACCAAATCTTATATTGCTGATGCAGAAATATGCAATGTAGAATGGAATAAGAGCAATAACCATAAACAACAAGGAATAAAGACCAAGATTCCAATGAAAGTATCGAGAACTGGAAATAAAATGAATTTTACAGCTACTTTTGTTTATTTCTATAAGAATACCACATTTTAATATTGGGATAAAGATACCTCTAATTTTCCCATAATGTATGTATGAGTTTTTGATATAAGGATAGACTATTAATGAAATATTCTTTTAATAGTACGAGCCAGTTTGGAAACATTGTTCTGAGGCCTTTTCAGTAGTTAATAACACAATCACAGCAATATTTATCATGGGATTGGAATAACTATTAACCATTATATTCATAAAATAAATATATTACATTAATTTTACATCTATCAGTCAACTAGTTTAAAAGTTACAGTCACTAATAGATGTGGACAAGATTTTTATATACAAAGATAAAGGGTATCATACCTGGAATCCAAATAGCCAATGATTTCAAAAATTATGAGTTCAAACATAGTACAGCTAAGCGCGAATGTCACAGAAAAAATTAGCTGTACAAGAGTGTGGTGAACTTCGTAATCGCGAAACAGTTGTTTAACAAAGAATATCCAGCCTCCGACAAAAAATATTGTCTAGAAATGTAAAACAACAAATTAATAAGTAAATGTAAAACAATGTCTAGAAATATCAATGCAATTTACACTATGACACATAAACATTCAAATTAATAATCATTTTCAATAAGAAATCGTATGATATTTACAACAGTGTTGACAAACATACACTTCAATTCATAACGCTATTAAAAAGTAATGTACACATAAACAATAGCATATTTACATATATTATATGCAGAAATATTAGAATGATTTTATATTTACAGAAGCGATATTATAACCTATATTATTTATTATTTGCTAAAAATTTTAAAGTGTACGACTTACCTGAGAGATTAGTATTATCGAGGTATCTTCAAGGAAAGTCATATTCTATCTATCAATTTGTTAACCGGCAAGTAATATAGTTTATAAAATAAAAATATATACTTCTGCAGATAAGTATTTATTCAAAATAATAATTGACAGTTTTGTCAACTAGGCATTTGACTAGTGTTCACCTTCGGTGTTCACTAACCAAATAATTAATTAATCGATCTCCGTTTATGATTTTTACGAACTAATGAAATATCAATCAATCATTTAAGAATGGAGTGCAACAGTTATTGTTTGACCTCATTTGTGCATTCGTAGAAAAACAAGTGGAGAAAGATTTCAAGCAAAAACAAATTGTTTTAAATTTTAAATATCTTAAATTAGTAGGACACTTTTACCTTAATACTTTACCAAATTCATAACTATTGTTTTATTTATTTAAGAATATATTTTTTATTGTCCTCATATATTGATTTTTGGGTTGTGCAACATTATATAATATTAATTTTAATATATATAATTTTTAAATAAAAGTGCTGTAAGATTAAGACATATAGGTTATGTATTTTTTACAATAAAGTTTATAGTAGTATTCCGTAGGAAAAAGGTTTATAATTGTATATGCTGGATCAGAAAAAGGTTCTGTGTCACACTCATTGATAATTTTTAGCACTAAATCAAAAATAGCAGACTACCACGATGACATTAATGGTGAAAACTTTAAAAAGTGGCTAAATGGAATGCTCTTAGTCAATTTGGATGAACCGAATGTAATAGTTATGGATAACACTAGTTACTAATCAATTATTTTGAAAAAACCTCTTACATCAGCAAAACTGTAAAAACGTTATAAGAGAATGACTTTCTTTATATAATATTCCGTATGAACAATACCATAAAAAAGCAGAATTACTATATATTGTAAAACGCCATACAGCAGAATCTATATATGAAGCTGATGAAATATTGAGTCGAAGTGGCCAAGAAGAAGTATTAAAACTTCCACCGTACTATCGCGATTTAAACGCCATTGAGCTTGTATGGAGTTTAGCTAAACGCAAAGAGACAAGTAAGAATATAAATCTGACTACAGTGAAGTTTGGAAAAGTAATAAAAAGAATTATTTTAAAGTACCATCAATGCCAGAAGATTGCAAAAATATGACTGATCATGTTATGGAGGTAGAAAAAAAAAACAAACAGAGATATAGGATCATAGAAGAAAACTTAGAAAGATTTTTAATTAACGTGGAAAATATATTTTAAAATTTAGTTGTTTTTCATATATATTGTTACTTAAAACATATTTTAATTTTAGTATCTAATAGTAGTAGTAGTAGGAACTGACCTATACTAAGCGCCTTGTAAAAAAACATTTCCTTACTCAGGCTTTTTTAATTTGTACCTCTATATTAACGCCAATTTTCCACAAAATCTGTTGTCATTTTCGTGAACCCATTTATATGTTATCTAAAAGGATTGCTAATCTATATATATATAAATGATGATATTTCCCTTGGTCATCGCATCACGCGTAAACCGATGGAACAATTTCGCTAAATCTTTTTGTGTTGTGTTAATTATTGTCAGAAGGTTCTTATGAAAGAAAAAGTTACGGAAGTTGAGTGGAACATTTGAAATTGTATTAAAACTAAACTCCAATATTATTTTACATAACTGTCAGTTGTCATAGCGCATTACAATATTAATTATACTATGTATTTGAGTGACATTTTTTTTCTTAATTATACTAATTCTTCATAGTCAAGACAGGACAACATGTCGGGTCAGCTAGTTTTATATATAAGATAAGGACAATATTCATAAAATGATTATAACTACTAACGTAATGTAGTATGTAGACTGTACACTTGTTGTAAATCAAATGCGTGCAAACATTACTGTGTTCACAAAAAGATAAAATATTTTATGTATCAAAATGGGTTATTCCAACTACATTCCATGCCTATAATTTTTTGAAATTGCCGCGTATCTTTAGTCTCATCTTTCGTTAGTCAGACTATATTATAATTTGATCTTTGAATCTTTTTCGCAACTTTCACAAAAAAATAGACCGCAAAAATCATAAATTTAATTATGCAAGAATTTAAATACTGTTAATACAGTTGGTGTATTTCCGTATCCTACCTTACCTTCCGTTCCTAAAAAAGTCATGATCATAGTAAAAATTAACACGCAGACATTTCTGTTACGTTCTAGCACGCTTCTGGACCAAGAATAATATTAAAAATAATTATCATGGCTAATAATACAAAGTGGTGTACGAGTTGATAACATTACAAGTATATATTTTTCTAAAATCCATCCTATCACCATTTAGAAAAAAATATTATAAACAAGCTAGCCCATACCCAATTACATAAACTCGCCTACACTCAATATTCTACTGCAACTTCGATTTCCAATAAAAAAGTTTTCCTTTGATGAATTTTAGTAATTAATGGAAAAGTCAATATGTAAAAGAGCATATTTAAGGCATTTTATCAATAAAGACTAAAGTATATTTGGATGCAGTTTCATAAAAGTAAAATAAAATTAACACTTTCGCACGAACTTTAGATTATTTTTTAAAGCGATGATTTATTTAAAATTACGATAAATAATATAAATAAAGTATGGTAATAGATCTAGTAGGAAAATGTACGATAAGATTAGGTATCTTAATAAATACTATTTATTAATTCACTTTATATACGTTTGATGATTACGATACATTAGCAAACAATATCTAGTCTACATCCATACATCTACACATTGAATGACATAACCAATATTTTCACCAAAATGATAGTTTGATCGACTTGTGCACAGTCGTGTTACTTTGCCGAAATCCATCTGAAATTCATTTTATTTTGATTATTTACCACTTCTGCATGTAACGGATTTACCGGCATTACAAATACAACTAACCCTAACTAACAAATATCACCATTTGTTATAATAAAAAACATTTTTATGAATTCCTGAAACAACCACTGTTTGTTGCTGAAAGCTATCATTCTGTTCCAAATAAATGAAGCAAAGTAGAATGTGCATTAGAATGGTCGTTAAAAAATGAATACGGCCATAAAATTAGCTACCTTTTAATGGAAAAACACTAAGATTTGTTTCTATCAAAACTACATGTACGTACCTCAATTCAATCTAACTTTTTTGGTAAAATTACGTTTTCTTTAGAAATAGGTTAATAAAGTGGTAATTATATAATATTTATTGATAGTGGAAAATAATTGACAAAGAATACTGTTATTAGAACAATTCTCATTGATTAATTTTATAACTAATAGCATTTTTATTAATTTGGGAAAAAAAAAACTTAAATCCATGCCTTAATTTTCCCCATCTGTCCTAAGTTTTCTATACATTTGTTGTTTTGATTTAAAAATAAAAAGTATTTTCTCATCATGAGGCAGCTTTTTAGGGAGCATCGTAAGAAATATAATGTTTATGAATTATTTTGATAGTCTTTGTTATTCAAACTATTGATTCTGAAAATTCAATAACATAGTCATTACTATCACACATTTCGATGTAGACTTCCCCATCACTATTTATTTCTGTACCACCATAAATCCTACTAATAAATTGAGGTGTTTCATTTTTTTCAGTTTCTTTTTGTAGTGTTGCATCTCTATCATCTGATAAAACATTTTGACATGTATCAATGACTTTCTTATTATGAATGCTATCTTTAAGACTTTTAGGTTCATTAATGACATATTCCACCTTTACTTCATTTGAATTCACTTCAATGAAGTCACTATCATCTTGTACATGTATCTTTCTATGTTTCTGTAACAAAGACCTTGAGTTGAATTTATTGCAGCAAATGTCACATTCTAAACTCGGTCCTATATGATGATGTTTTATATGTTGTGATCTACGAGATGCAGATAAAAATTTACTATTGCATTGTGGGCATTCATATGGCTTCTCTCCAGTATGTATACGGGTGTGATATAAAAGAGATTCTTTTGAAACAAATTTTCCTCCACATATGTTACATTTGAATTTTTTTTCCTTTGTGTGCTTAACTATATGAGCCTTTAGTCGACTTTGTGCCCAAAACTTCTTACCACACCACTCACATATGTGAGCTTTGTAATTCCCATGCTCATATTGAATGTGAACCCTGAGTGACATTTTTTGGGTATATTTTTTATTACAATAATCACATGTGTATTTTGCTTGAGAAGGATCAGCTCTAGTTTTCTGGCCGCAAATATTAATTTCTTTGTGTTTTTTAAATGTCGACTTGTTTTTGTAAACTCTGCCACAATCCGGGCAAATTATTGACAGGTAGTGTCCCATTTCATGCATTTTCAATGTGTGCCTATTGTAAAATGTCTTACCACATTCACTGCATATAACTTCACAGTGACTTTCTTTTCTATGAGCATCTAAATAACCTTGTGAGCCATAACTTCTTGAGCACTCAGTACATTTAAATTTTTTTGGTGCATGTACTCTAATATAATGGTTCCGTAGACTCCATAATGTTGGGTAAATGTTAAGGCACTCTTTGCATTTTATTATCATTTGATCTTTTTCATCAAATAACATACTACTGGTAGGTATTGAAAGCAGATGTCTAGATTTCTTTTCTTTTTTCTTATGTTCTTTTTTTATTTTCTGTAAACAAATTTGAGACTCCATTTTTGGTTTTATTTTTTTTGCATTCTCTATACATTTAAATCTTGTCAATACTATTTCAGGATCATGTACCAGCTCAACACAGTCATACAATTGTTTATTAGTACAATTTTCCAAATTTAAGGACAAGAAAAGTGATTTACTATCATGCAGATCTTTATTTGTATGTTCTAGACTTTGTGTTAGTGCACTGAGTGCATTAAGTATGTATTCTAGATTTTTTTTACTCATTTCAATAAATGTATAACTAGTAATAGTAATCTTTGCACATTTTTCACAGATATTATCAAACGAAGTTAGATATTTTACAACCTGAAAAAAATAACAATTACTTTTAAATAGTATCTACCTAAGCTATTTAAATAAACTATGACAAAATTCATTAAAGAAATAATTTACCTAGAAATAAATCATTAAATAAATAATTTGCTCAGTCCATTTGAGTCTAAATCAAATAGGATAACAATACAACTAAGACACTGATATGTACTTGTTTATAGATATTATATACCTGATTAATTTTTTTTACAGTTAAGGTTTAATGGTTATGGCCACAATCTTATCTTATGTTAAGTGAAGATATGGCCCAAGATAGTAAGCACACTAAGCCTAGTAAATGGACTGGCCCTCAAGTGGACCTGCCAGAACACACCTGCAGATATTTAGCTGCAGATTTTCAACTTAAGGGTGGTATCTAGCTGGATGGTCATTAGAAAACCCCTACCACTATGCTACGGTTATATCATGACGTTTTTGGTCACCGAAAGCTCAAGCTCATCATAGGTGGATTCAAACAAACATCCTTTGACACAGTGTCCGTACCCAATTTCAACTGAGCTATCCTTGCTTCAAAATTACAAGATTGGATAATATATTGTTATTTAATGAAAACAAAACCAGACTTAAGCATGGCTATTATGTGAATAGATATATAAAAAACTTCCCAGGATTATCTTTTAATTACCTTAAAACTTTGATTATCAAATATTTAAATCATATGTTATCCATCTTTTACACAGGTTGAATAAATGATATTATAGACTTAAGCAGTATGAGAAATAAAATAAAATATTTTTCAACATTTTTTTAACTGTTTTAAGAATTTATTTAGTTTTACATCCAGTTATTTGTCTATTTTAAAGTATATCTATAGGAACTTTTTACAATATATTTTTTTTATTTTATCATACAATGTTTACGGTCAAGTTAAACACTGCCTGTAGAAAAAATTTATGAAATGATGTGTTAAATATATTTCCAAGGTATATTTTGTTTAAATAAAATATATTCTCAGGTTGAAATATGATACATAAATAATTGTATTTTCTTAATTTATCAAGTTAATCGACATAAGTAAGTCTTATGTTGTTATTTTCAATCAATAGTAAGCATTATTATTATTTCTCTATCGATTTAAGTAATGTGAATTTTGAATGTAATTGAATGAACCGAAATAAATAAGTATAGATAATATGGTTACTTACTTCTATTCCTAATACAAGCTGTAATATTTCTGACATATATAACATGGTTTCATTGCCATTTATATGAACCATTACATCGTCTTCAATGCGGATAATTTTCTCTTCATTAATGATATCTAAGCACAAACAGCAGAAATTTTCGTTTTTATTTATTAAACAGCGTAGCACTTTAGTTATCGATGCCATATTTAAAGAAAAATAAATGTAATCTAATTTGTTGGGGAAACGTAAACATCGAAAATAGCTCGTTCATGCAAAGAATATATCTTATTCTTAACTTATAACAGAATAATAATACTCAAACATTACAATATAAATATTAGTACTGAAAATAATCCTCTTAGGTCTTCTAGGTCCTAGCCAGGCGATGGAAAGTTAACCTCAATTTGATTTTACATTGCAGTAAAGTAGCATCTCTGGTGACAGATGGGTGCAACTATTTTGTGACATAAAAGTAAGGAAACGAGCTAAGAAATGGCAGTGGTAAATCACACTATAACAGTTCAACCATTTTCTGCTACGCATAAATTCTTATATTCGGATATTTTTTTTTCAATTATTTTATTCCTTACAGTTCCTTTTTTCAATTTCAATAAGCTAAAAAAAAATATTATTTTCTTATCGAGCAATCTGGTACCAACAATTTATATGATTCAATGGTATACATTATTCAAAATAAAATCCCTAACTATATATACAATATAGATAAACATACAATGTAGATAAACATAGCATATATAGTTTGACCCATCATACAGTTGGTAGCGTTACTGAGCTCTGTAGGACCCATTTTATAACGCGAGATGGCTCTCTTTTCCGTTATGGATAGTTACTATAATATTTGGTCCTATCAAAGAAGAACAACTTCATAGTCAAAAATTGAAAACAGCTTACTAGCGATGCGTTTTGATCAAAAGTGAAGTATTGCATTGTCCGGGACATTTATTTAATTTTCTATGTCAACTATTTTTCAAATAATGAATATAGCTATCTTAAGTCTTATCGACAAAAATATTAAAATTTGTAATTAAAATGACTATTTTATATAAAATCTATTGGAAAATAATTTTTATCCATAGAGGTTAACACATCCAACTATGAATTCACATTCATATTTAAAGCAGTAGTGCATATGCAAGTGTAATATGAAGGATTAATAAAAAAATAATTAAATATTTATTTGTGAGATTTATTTTATATTATTAAACTATATTTCACAAATCATTCTGAAGAATTATTCTGAAATAAATCACCATTGCGTAAGTTACATGGCATGATATTTTTTTAGATTGTATTGGAGCTGGAACAGATTAAAAATATATATAGAAAAATTATGAATAAATTATAAGGTACAGGTTAAGGAAAACGCTTGCATAAATAATTCTATGAAATTATATGCCTCCAATAAAAAGATTTACAGTCCTTTTAAATTATTTTTAAAATATGTAACAAATAAACTTCGAATACGTAAAAATAAAATTTTAATGGTAATAACTTTGATTATGCGTTTTGCAACGACTTCAATTTACATATTCATATAACTGCTGAATTGGTATTATTAAAATTAAGGGTAATACAACATTACTGTAAAGTACACAACAAGAGTAAGTATTTAAATATTAGATCAGTTACTAGTCATTACATGAAATAATACGGAAGGAATGTACTGTCAACAGGAAAGAAAGAGTCGCAATGCAACGGACTTCTTAAATGAAATTTTTTAACAAAAAGGAATAGTAAAAATAAGGTTTCCAGAATTCACTCAACTAGATTATTTATATATTGTGAGGTTATCTTTATATATTATAATACAATCAAGCTGAAGAGTTTGTTTTCTGAGGGCGTCAATCAAATAAGCTATTACTCGGATTTGAAAAATTATCTTTGCTTATGACACAGCCCACTTATTAAAAAAGAATTTTAGGATATTTAACGTCAAGCTATGGACCAATAGGAAGAGGAAAGCCGTATTGACAAAATTATACAAACGGACAATAAGCGTCCCATCTGTATTTTCTGCAGCGTGCACTGCACTTAGATTTATGTAAGAATAATATATATCAGAAATGTTCCTGTCAAAAATGAAGAAAAAAATAATTACATGATAGCATCTAATTCTTATTTGTCGCAAAACGTTATTTCTTTAAGACTTTATTTGCGAAGGTTTTTTTCCTTGAAATAGTTTTTTTATGCCTATCTAAAACTATTATAATAATTTAATATATATATAAATAATTCTGAGTATGTTTACATAGCCCAAAATTTAATTTGATACCATTCAATAAAAAAATATTGTCAAAGGAAACATCACAAACCAAAAGTAACGCACGTGTGGCGTGGCACCCTGACGCGTTTACGTTAAAGTATGTAATGTGTATATTTTCTTTACCGCTGTTGCAAAGGTACTCTTCCGTTAAACAACTATTCAAGATAGTTAAAGAATTTGTTACGCCATAGTGAATGTAGATGAAACATTCGACCGAATATTCATACTTAACAATTGTTTATATAATTAAAAGTAATATTGATAACCTAATCTTTATTTTTTTTTATACTGTAATAGTGACTGTAATGCACCTGGTGTTAAGTACAGTACGATCCAGAACAGCGGTGACTCGATCCAGAGCAGCGGTGACTAAAAAAAAAAACATGCGTGCGTACAAAGTACACATGTCAGAAGTGAAACTTCTTTGGCGAACTAATTTATAAATCTTGTTTATATTTATACAAATCTAAAACTTTAAATTAACTTTAAATTAATAATTTAATTTTAACTTTAATTTAAATTTCCCTGTCTTACTCTCTCTCAATCGGTCTCGATCACTCTCTCTCTCTTTTCCGACACTTCCGTTGCATACCGGCGTGACGTTTCATCTGTAAAAATTTTACCCTCATGCGCCTAAAGAAGTTTCACTTCAAAACTTCCGGAAAGAAACTCAAGCTGTCAATTTGTGTACCTATATGGTAGTCGATTAGCGATAATAATGGTTTTCTATGACGACTACTCAACCAAATTAAGTACTCTATGTTCTTTTTTACATCACTGACAAAGTGTATGTAAAAGTACATGATGATCGGTTCAGTAGTTAAACAGAAAATCGTGGCAACATTGCACAGACAACAAGTATGTATGATATAAAAGCAAATGTATTAATGTAGTCTCGGGAGCTAACATATTATTATTTTCGTATTTCAGTATCAATTTTAAAAGTAAAATTAACCAACATTGGCATATATTTATGAATACTTACAAAGTGTCTGCATACATTCAATAAATGATAAATTTGTATACAGTAAAAGCTTTTTATTTAATGTGTATAGGTTCCGTAAATATGCCGCGTATACAGAAACCGTGAATATGGAATGATAGTTTATATGGGATTACAAGGGATATGTTCCTAGATGACAAAATAAAAAACAAATATATAAAAGATGAATTTAATTGAAATCTTTGACCATATTGATTAATAAAAACAGTGGCGATATCATTTAAGAACATATTTCAGGTATGGTTGTAGTAAGGTTTATTTTACTATTTTATTACATTACATATACATTTTTTTTACATTTGACATCGCGTTTACAAAGGATATTCGGTTCGATGCTTACATATTGGAATCTTTTTATCAATGTGTATGTACCGATATACCGATTAGATCCGCGAATAAATAAATCTTTAGCCGCGAATATAGGAATTCGGCCGCATTTTTTTGAAAACTTGAATGGATGAAGCGCAAATAAAGAGCTATTACTGTATAAAATATCAGATGTAATTTAAGTTTGACATTTTTAATAATATGCATAATTAAGACAAAAGTAATGTTCGACAGTGGTTGAAATTCGAACATATAATTATTGATGATTAGAGGAAATGCTTTTCAAGATGGAAAAACAATAAATATTGAAATTAAATGTCTACTTCCGGTAAAAGCGGAGTATTAACAAAACGTCGTTGAATGAATAACGGAAGTGCTTACCACTTCTCGATTAAAATAAGGTGTATATAAGTCCTTGGCCATTTGTTAGTAAGGCATAGTGTGTTGAAGCTTTCTAGTGTGAGGATCAGTTTTTTGTATTATTATTGCGGTCTGGTGTATTCTGTTCGCTCTCGATTTTGTTAGGCGCGTTCTGGTTAGGAGTAACTCTAGATTTTATTAGGCGCGATCTGTTGTTTTTAGGATCGATAGGTCAGGTCAGTTTTTCTGGTTAGGATTCTGGGGGCGGCAGAATAAACCAGTGCTCTGACCTCTTTGCTTAACACATGTTCACCATTAATAGAGCTGACCTCGCAATGAAGCCTCTGTGCGCTGTATCGGATGATTGCGCGTGCGTACTCTTTTATAATAATTATAACATATGTTCTTAGTTTATAGATCTCACATCTTCACTTCATATAACATTTTTTTAAATTTGTTCACAGGTCACTCTCCGAAGTCTTCCACTCTTAGCAGATTCTGATCTGCACCGGAGACCAGAATATGAGTAAGAGCATGTGTTTTAGTGTGGTCCATGTAATGTGTAGTGTTTCTTAGTGTGGTCTAAGGAATGAGTAGTGTTTCATAGTATGATTCATGTAATGTTTACTATTTAGCATAGATGATAAGAGCGGTGCACGGGACGGTATATGTTCACTTCATATATTTAAAATTGTATTTACTACTATTTGTTCACAGATAAGGTCTTCCATTCTTAGCTGATTCTTTGATTATCGCCTGCGCGAAGGATCGGAGTAAGAGTAAGAATTTGCATGTGCATGTATTTTAGTGTGGTCCACCTAATGTGTAGTGTTTCGTAGTATGATTCATGTAGTGTTTAGTATGTAGCATAGATGATAAGAGCGGTGCACGGGTCAGTATATCTTCACTTCATATATAAGGTTTTTGAATTTTTATTTACTTTTGTTTGTTCTCAGATGAGGTCTTCCATTCTTAGCTGATTCTTTCTCGACTGATTATCGCCTGCGCGAAGGATCAGAGTATGAGTAAGAATTTGCATGTGCATGTATTTTAGTGTGGTCCATGTAATGTGTAGTGTTTCTATTTTAGTGTGGTCCATGTAATGTGTAGTGTTTCATAGTATGATTCATGTAGTGTTTAGTATGTAGCATAGATGATAAGAGCGATGCATGGAACGTTACATATTCACTTCATAAAACGTTTTTTAAATTTTTATGTACTATTATTGGTTCACAGATGAGGTCTTCCATTCATAGCTGATTATTTCTTGACTGATTATCGCCTGCGCGGTGGATCGGAGTATGAGTAAGAAACTGCATGTACATGTGTTTTAGTGTTGTCGTAGTGTTCCATAGTGTGGTCTATGTAATATGTAGTGTTTTCATAGTATTATTCATGTAGTGTTTAGTATGTAGCATAGATGATAAGAGCGGTGCACCCATTCATAGCTGATTATTTCTTGACTGATTATCGCCTGCGCGGTATCTCTTCACTTCATATATAACGTTTTTAAATTTTTATTTACTTTTGTTTGTTCTCAGATGAGGTCTTCCATTCTTAGCTGATTCTCGCCTGCGCGGTGGATCGGAGTATGAGTAAGAACTGCATGTGCATGTGTTTTAGTGTGGTCCATGTAATGTGTAGTGTTTCATAGTGTGGTTTATGTAATATGTAGTGTTTCATAGTATGATTCATGTAGTTTAGTATGTAGCATAGATGATAAGAGCGGTGCACGGGTCGGTATATCTTCACTTCATATATAACGTTTTACTTTTATTTGTTCACAGATGAGGTCTTCCATTCTTGGCTGATTCTCGCCTGCGCGGTGGATCGGAGTATGAGTAAGAAACTGCATGTGCATGTGTTTTAGTGTGGTCTATGTAATGTGTAGTGTTTCATAGTGTGGTCTATGTAATGTGTAGTGTTTCATAGTGTAGTCTATGTAATATGTAGTGTTTCATAGTATGATTCATGTAGTTTAGTATGTAGCATAGATGATAAGAGCGGTGCACGGGTCAGTATATCTTCACTTCATATATAACGTTTTTAAAGTTTTTAAATTTTTATTTACTTTTGTTTGTTCTCAGATGAAGGTTTCCATTCTTAGCTGATTCTTTCTTGACTGATTATCGTCTGCGCGAAGGATCAAGAGTATGAGTAAGAATTTGCATGTGCATGTATTTTAGTGTGGTTCATGTAATGTGTAGTGTTTTTCATAGTATGATTCACGTTAGTGTTTAGTATGTAGCAATATATTCACTTCATATAATGTTTTTAAATTTTTATTTACTTTTATTTGTTCATAGGTGAAGTCTTCCGTTCTTGGCTGAATCTCGTCTGCGTGGAATACCGGAGTATGAGTAAGAATTTGCATGTGCATGTATTTTAGTGTGGTCCATGTAATGTGTAGTGTTTTAGTGTGGTCTATGTAATATGTAGTATTTTTCATAGTATGATTCACGTAGTTTAGTATGTAGCAATATATTCACTTCATATAACGTTTTTAAATTTTTATTTACCTTATTTGTTCATAGGTGAAGTCTTCCGTTCTTGGCTGAATCTCGTCTGCGTGGAAGACCGGAGTATGAGTAAGAAACTGCATGTGCATGTGTTTTAGTGTGGTCCATGTAATGTGTAGTGTTTCTATTTTAGTGTGGTCCATGTAATGTGTAGTGTTTCATAGTATGATTCATGTAGTGTTTAGTATGTAGCATAGATGATAAGAGCGATGCATGGAACGTTACATATTCACTTCATAAAACGTTTTTTAAATTTTTATGTACTATTATTGGTTCACAGATGAGGTCTTCCATTCATAGCTGATTATTTCTTGACTGATTATCGCCTGCGCGGTGGATCGGAGTATGAGTAAGAAACTGCATGTACATGTGTTTTAGTGTTGTCGTAGTGTTCCATAGTGTGGTCTATGTAATATGTAGTGTTTTCATAGTATTATTCATGTAGTGTTTAGTATGTAGCATAGATGATAAGAGCGGTGCACCCATTCATAGCTGATTATTTCTTGACTGATTATCGCCTGCGCGGTATCTCTTCACTTCATATATAACGTTTTTAAATTTTTATTTACTTTTGTTTGTTCTCAGATGAGGTCTTCCATTCTTAGCTGATTCTCGCCTGCGCGGTGGATCGGAGTATGAGTAAGAACTGCATGTGCATGTGTTTTAGTGTGGTCCATGTAATGTGTAGTGTTTCATAGTGTGGTTTATGTAATATGTAGTGTTTCATAGTATGATTCATGTAGTTTAGTATGTAGCATAGATGATAAGAGCGGTGCACGGGTCGGTATATCTTCACTTCATATATAACGTTTTTAAATTTTTATTTGCTTTTGTTTGTTCTCAGATGAGGTCTTCCATTCTTAGCTGATTCTCGCCTGCGCGGTGGATCGGAGTATGAGTAAGAACTGCATGTGCATGTGTTTTAGTGTGGTCCATGTAATGTGTAGTGTTTCATAGTGTGGTTTATGTAATATGTAGTGTTTCATAGTATGATTCATGTAGTTTAGTATGTAGCAAAATTATTTTTATTGATTGTGATGCTTTCAGATCAATAAGAAATGAACAAGAAGACTGAAGTCACCGAAGGAAGAAGTGGATAAGAGAAGAACGAAGGAACAAGGGGAAATATATTTGAAGAGCCGGATGACATCTTGCTCGATTTTGAAATTTAGGTACAATTTGTCACTAATTTTTTCAATAAACATGTTATACTTATTTTGATCTTTCATTGTACAACCAACCTAGATATATGTACCACCTAGATATATGTACCACCTAGATATATGTACCAAACTTCATTCAAATCGGTTTGACGTGAAAGAGGAACAGACGGAGAGACAGTTACTTTCGCATTTATATAATATTAGTAAACATTCTTCTTTCTACCTATAAGTTCGATTAGATTTAGGAGACTAAAAAGATGTTTCTTACCAGGTGAGATCTAGGGACATTTAGTGAAAGATGTTTCTTACCAGGTGAGATCTAGGGACATTTAGTGAATTTTCAGAATATAATTTTTCTCATATCTGAAGGGGTTTCTATAGTTTCAGAAGATAATTTTTCTCATATCTGTGGGATTTCTATAGATTACCTAAGGGACTTCTAATTTTGTAGAACGGTAACACTGTCCCTGTCAATACTAGATTGTATATTCTGTAAGAAAATTATGTCGAAAAATTTGCTAATTTAGTGGTTTTTAGGAAAATTGTATAATAGTTACGAAATTACAGTCGTGACTTGAGTTCTGTGAAAAAAATATTAGCTTGTTTACTTATTGCTCTGCGCCAATCAATATAGACATACTGGTAAGTATGTTTTAATTTGATTTATCTGTCAAATTAAGTACGAAAACACATTTGACAATATTTAGAAAGATATGTTAAACCCATTAATTTTCCAATGTCATAGTTCTTGGATAATATATTTTTTAATAATTGCAAATAAAAAGAATTAAAAGTTCTGTATTATATTTTTTAAAGTTCTGTATTATATTTTTTAAATGTTTTTATGGAGTTAACCTCATCAAAATGTTATAAAATCCGTTTCAATTAGTTTTATTTCTTATTAGTTTTGGTTCCATTAAAAATAATTTTAACAGAATACTTTAAATCTTTTTTAATTTTTTAATGGTATTGAAAAATTGAAGAACATAAAACACAAAAATTTTGTTGCCTAAATTATAATTTTAAGGTTTGCTTCTATTGATTTTCTTAATTTTTCCATTTAAATAACATGGTGAGCCTGGCAGATTAATAATCAACTTTTTTAAATTCTATCTAAATAAAAAAATGAAAAGCACAAAATTATATTCTTGCCCATATAAGAGTTCAGGTCAAAGTTTCTTAGATCAACCGTTTTAAGGATATCCCTATAAAAACCTAATTTCATGAATATCGCAGAGTGTGGTGAGCCTGGCAGATTAATAATCAACTTTTTTAAAATTCTATCTAAAATAAAAAAGCTGGAAAGGTCAAATGGGCACAATCACTAAAATTTTGATAAAAATTTAGTGATTTTTATGTGCTAATTTAGTGCTAAAAAATAAAATTTTACACCCAAACAGGTGATCAATAATTATAAAACTGCTAGCTTATATATACATTATTATAACGCTCATTGTGTTAACTAAATTATCATGGCTTTTACTTAACGCTCATAGTGCTCTAAGCAGAAACTAAATGTCAGCATTCATAATTTAGTGCTCATTGAGTGCTTCCAATATATGTGAAAGAAATATAAACATTTTTTTATTTTATTTTGGATACACATTTTAGAAAACTGTTTCTAATTAAGCTAGCATTGACCTGCCGGGTATAACGCTCTTGTGTTTATAATATATATATGCTTGTCTGGTTGGCAGAAATCATAAAAAATAATCAAATTTATAATTTTTATAAATGTTTTCAATACTTCCTTAGCCTCTAATTAAAAAATAGCTCCTAATAATTATCAAAAACCGTTTAGTGGTTTGTAAGATTAGCGCGTTCAAATAAACTGTTTCGATTGAAAACATTTCAGGCTAATGAAGCATTATTATAATGGTGACAGAATTTTTGAAATCGGTCCAGTAGTAGTTAGTTGAGTTTATTCTTTACAAACAAACAAACCCGTATGTAACAAACTGACCGAATTTGTCATCTAGATACTAAATGATCTAATTGTTGGCATCGAACAGCGTCCAATCTCGTGACACACCACGTACGCTAAACATGATTGTTGGTGCAAAAATAGGTACGTCTGTTCGCAAGAGACGAAAGGGCGGTGGCTGTGACAATGACTAAAGGAATCTTTTAATCTATATCAATATTATAAAGCGGGAAACTTTGTTTGAACGGGATAATCTTGAGAACTATCGGTTGAAGTTTTTTTTTCGATTATTTTCGGCTGACCCGATGGAATGCTTAAACAAAAATATCACGTATCCGGCATGTGGGCCCTATGGTATGCGTGAACAGAAATCTTCCTCACCCCGAATAGATACTGGAGTAGTGAGGAATCTATATTAATATTAATTTTTATCTGCGGCTGCGCTCGTGTTAATATTGGTTTTGTCTAACAAACCGGATGACGTAATAAAATTTTTCGTACAAAGTTTATCTTTTCTTTACCTCCCTTCTAATAAATTGTTCGCAATCACCATCTTCAGGTTCTCATCTATCTCTATATCAAAATTCATCATAATCGATTCAACGGTTTAGGCGTGAAAGTGTAACAAACAAACTCACTTACACATTTATACTATTACTATTTTTACCTGCGGCTCCGCTCGCATTAATATCGGGTGACGCAATAAAACGTTCCATAAAAAGTTTATTATTTCCTTTACCCCACTTCCCCACTTAAATTTTCGGGGTCACTTCTAGCTCTATACCAAAATTCATCGTAATCGATTCTGCGATCTAGGCGTGAAAGCGTAATAAACAAATAAATAAACAAACTCACTTTTGTATTTATAACATTATTAAGAAAATATAATTATATAAATATAATAAATAAATGTGGTAAGGATAATATAAATCGGAAAGTTTGATTGAATTCGCTAATCTGAGGAACTACCAGTCGGATTAAAAATATATATATCTGTATTTGGTAGAGCAATCACTGAAGAACGCTTTAGGCTATTTAGCGTCACGCTACCACCAATATGAGCAAAGTTGAACTGAAAAAGTTACAAAGACAGGCAAAAATTAGTTCCAGGCGAACGAAGCCGCGGACACAGCTACTATTCTATAAATCGACAGAGATAGATTATACGCGTTAGAATGAGATAGGTGTACGCACGCGCGAAATCAAAAGACGAATGATGTATTAGAGAAGACAAGAAGGTGTATTATTGATTAAAATTGAACTTCCGTTATATTAACGTCTTTACAAGACTTGCTAGCGCTATTTTATTGACACCTGTGTAGGTGTGAAAGTCGCCCGAATCTATTTTAATACTGATCTACCCTATTCAAATTGCGATTGGTCGATTCAATCACCAGATGGTGTACGTAGTGGTTCCGCATTAATTATATGTGTCACACTGCTTGTTGCTAATAAATAAGTACTTATGTACATCTATGAATGATATTCATTGCCATAATTTGAATAGTCTGAATTAGATTTCTGAATGAGCACAGTCGTCCGCGGGGACACACCGAGCGCACGCTATTATATACGGTGAGAAATAACTAAATGTGATAAAAATGTTATTAATATAATATATAATTTTTAAATAGTTATGTGGGATGGTTTTACTAAATAATGCTCCAATGGTTTTTATTAGTGGAATAGTGTTTTTGGGATTATTGTACATATTAGCATTTTATTAAACTATTTAATAGCTTATAGGTTTTTAACGCTATGACTACAAAATCTCACTTGTGTTAGGTGACAAATGTTGCTCAAGATTGTGGACATGCTAATCCTAGCGGAGAAACTGGCTATCAAGTACAACTGCCCAAACACACCTACAGGTATTTGATGCCAAATTTTCAACATGAGGATGGTAGCTAGCCAAAATGGCATTAGAAAAAATCCTACCAACATGCTATGGTATCATCACGATGTTTCTTTTTTTTCACCGAAAGTTCAAGCTCATTGCAGGGATACGGATTCGGGTCCATTGACACGGGGTCCGTCACACTGCCAACTGCAACCCAACGTGGCTTCAAATGAAATTATTTTTAATGTAAATTTGTAACACTATATGATTGATGCTGTAGGAAAACACCTCGAGGAAGCCTAAACGCATGTGAAATATTCTCATTGTACCATTATCGTGGTAAAACAACTAAAGTTGTAAGTTTTTTGGCACTTGGAATTGTGAACACGTCTATAGTGGCAATTATTCAGTTCATGCTTTTGCTCCGCGTTTGATAGTTTACTGGTCTGCTAATAATTATTAAAATTAAGTATTCAGAGTTCAATTACATTGTTGACGTGACGGAATTAACATATCGTTTTGAGGTTTAATAAAAGTGATATCCCTGACCGGTATCAAAAGGTTATCGTGGTAAAATTGACCATAAAGAAGCTTATACATCGTTCAACGACAATTATATAGGTCGATTAATAACAAATTATTGCCATAATTTTCTAGATATCAGAAAAAAATACTGAGATGTCACCAGCGACTAAAAATAAAATCGGTATAATAGTTCTGGAATCAAACACACGGACTGACAGACATACGTTGTCTTTAATCATATCTAAGTGCTAAGGAGTTACATTATCGCGAATAATAAATTCAAAAGCTTTTCTTAATAAATATAAAAAGTTGTGGAGGGATCTTAAATCTGCCATGTTGTAGTTTTTATTCTGATAAACAAAAATAATTTATTCAATTCTATGCCATGTCTTTACATGGCATTTTTTGCCTAATATAATTTGGTTATTGTAAATAAGTGAAAATTGTAACTCTGAGCAAGTTTTGTTAATTGTTACAAGAACTCTCTAGAGAGCTTTCATAATACAGTTACCGTCTTTGCAAAGTATTTTACTATTTTACACGACATAGCTGTAAGTGTTCATACAGGAGTTGTCACTAAATAAGTGAAATAAAAAAATATATATTGTCGTTCTGATAAAAAAAAATGGACACTTGTATTTTCAATTTTTCAACAACATTATTGTTTCTATCAAATATTATTATCGAGATTCCTTTACTCGTATTCTTGATTCGTATTATATACCCCCGTATACGTAGAGATAGGAAAATATTTATTACGGTGTCTGACATTTGTAGTATATTAACTGTCATGTCGCCCTTCCTTAAATATTAAACAATTTTAATCATCAATAATCTATTAATGCTTGTATAAATCGGGATCGATTGGCACAAAAAAGTTTATCTGCGAATTGCCCATTATTTACTGATTGTACTTAAAAATTAAATGAATGTTAAACCGTAAGGACACTTTGCTCTTACTGCCCAATCTACATATCAATATACTACATGATACTAAGTACCAGATATAATTTTAATCAAATAAAAATTCCAATTATAAAAGACATCAGCTTTAGTGATTTTGTAAATAAATGACTGAACAACAAAAAAACAGTTGTTTTCGCGCAGTGTTGCTATTAAAATACGTCATATGAGGATAACCGATAACGCGGGCTGTGGCGTGGTTTGCCGCCGTACCGCGCCACGCCGGCCGCGCCTCCAAACGTCTACCGCAACCTGTCAGTGTGAATATTTATTTACGTGGGAGCGCTTGTTTTTGCGTTCCCATTTTAATTAAAAAAAAACATTCCATATCTGTGCTGTGAATTGTTGATTTATTTTTTTATTATAAATATGAAAGATGGTATGATTATTTTAATATTTTTTTATAGTTGTAATGCACTGAATGGTATTGTGGAAATAATTATTAACATATATTCATTTATGTTATAATTTTCGTATTACCTTTGTTTGGATACTGACTAGTTTTTTAATTGATAATTAACGAGGCAATCGAGACTTGAATTATTTCACTCGTGTTGGTTTGAAGGGGAACTATTATATTTAAATACCAATAACTTCTATATAGGTATTTGGTAAAGTATTCATTAAAAAAAAATAAAAACTCTTTATAATCTATGCTAAGATAAGTGGGGCATCCACGTAATATAAATTTAATGTTTCTTTGCCGCTTACCATTAAAAAAATTGATGCTATATTTTTTATAACACCGAAACTCTTATTCGATGGATAATTTATTTACGCAAATGTACCGTTCGTTCATCTCTCAAAGTTTTTTTATAGTTAAGGTTTAGCGGTATAACCACAATCTCACCTGGTGTTAAGTGACGATGTAGCCTCAGATCGTGGACTCACGAAGCCTAGTGGAGGGACTGGCTCTCAAGTTCTGCCGGAACACACGCATATGTATTTGACGGCAAATTTTCAACTTGAGCGTGTTGGACTAGATTGCAAAACCCACCTTGACGTATGTAAAAGTAAAAAAAATAATCAAAACAATCGGTACAGTACTTACAGAGATTTGCGATCAAGATCAAACTGCAATTAGTTATTTGTATGTGTAAATGACTACTTAGAGTGCTTTAATTAATATAGAACATTTTTAATTCTATTTACCTAATATATGTTTTTTATATCATCGCCCCGCTAGGGTCCATATATAGATTGCCGAAATTAATATATCTATTTTAACACATGATTGATTGAAGTGATCGTTCATATTATTTATCTATGTTGTAAGACTTTATCGTCGATGCGAAGTATAGCGTTGACACATAACTTCTAATTTGGATTGATATTGTTAGAACGTAGACAATACGTATTTTCACACTACACCCGGCACTGGTAAGTTTCGGCGTGTTTTGTTCCGAGATGGGAAATGTATGGGATGACAGTCGATATAAAATGTCAAGGTCAGTTTGACAGGTGTCATCCCATAATAGAATGTTTCATTCCAGAAATATTTTTGGTACTTTATTTAAACCTAATTCTTAATGGTAACCAAGTCGCGGATTAATACTAGTAACCACATCCTTACTAATATTATAAAAACGACAAAAAATATTTTCCTGTTTGATATCGCAATAATTGAGAAATACTCTAAGCTAATTCACATTACGCTACCACGAAAAGAAGCAAAGCTATATAGATAAAGATTATAAAAACGAGCACGCATTTTTTTTTTTATTCTAGGCGAACAAAGTCGCAGCTACAACTAGTTAAAATTATAAATTGGAAAAGTTTTTGTATATTTGAACGCGTTAATCTTAGAAACTATAAGTAGAATTTCAAAAACTCTTTTTATGTTTGATAGGAATGAGATGATTGAGGAAGGTTTTAGGCTAATTAATTACGGCGAAATACATGACCAAACCAGCGCAGGCGGTTTTCTTGCATTTTTTGCAGTATTTCAGTATACGTATCCGTATAGGTTTACTACTATAATATGTGAAGATAAATAAATAAATTAGGTCTGTGAATGAAATTTTACGAGGAACGAATACGTAGGTCATAAAAAGAAAAAAAAACTGAATTCGGCCATTTCTGATTCATCCTTGGTGATGTTTATTTCTTTAATTGTGACATTACATTTTAGTGAGAAACTACATGTTGTTCAGTTTATTTGAAGTAGTGATATGCACAATTTGTATCGTGGACTTTGGTATCGTTGGCTGTATGACACTTAGAGTTTATCAGTTTTATAGTTCAAATGTGTTTGTTTGAAATATTGGACGGCAGTTTTAGTCCTACATCTATATTATTTATATTACAAAGCGGAGAGCTGTTTTGAAGGCGCTTATCTTAAACTTTTTTTTCGAAAACTTTTTCTTGGTATTTGAAAGAATTTTTATTTTGAAATCCGACAGGTAGTTCTTGAGATTAGCGCGTTCAAACAAACATACAATCAAATCAACTTTTCTGCTTTATAATCTATGTATATAAAAATTTTGTGTCACGTTGTTTGTCCGCGATGAACTCCTAAACTACTGAATCGATTTGCATCAAATTTTGGACACTGTGTAGTCTGATCCAACTTGAGAGATAGGATAATCTATATTTCGATAAGTGATTATAACGCGATAGATATCGCTGTAGTCGATGTGACTGACTACTCGAAAAGGCAGAACAAGTTCTGCTAGGTCAGCTAGTAATAATATATAATAACATTGTTTGGATTAAAGACACACCTCTGTAGAGAGAAGCGTCAGAATATTTGCAACGCAGCCAAAACCAGTTGAATGCTACAAACAGGTTTTGTTAGTGCTCGTATAAATGGAACAAACGCCCTTAAAATGCTCCTTAACCGTGTACAATCGTGTGAATGTTTTAGTCGATTTTGATCCCGAACACAAAAAGAAGCTCAGTAGTAGTGTGTATGGACGCCGCGTCAAGGGACGTCGTAACTTTGAGTCCACCTACAATGAGGTTTGGTTTTCGGTGAAGAGAAGCACCCTGATGAAATCATAGTTAATTTGTAGTGCCCGCCTGATTAGCTACCACCCTCAAGTTAAAAATCTGTAGCCATAGGTGTGTTGACTGCAGAGCCGGTCGCTCCACTGACTAGACCAAAAATACTTTTTTTATACACTATTTCGAGGTATCTCGAAAGCGGCTTGAATGGTTTGAATGAAATTCTTGCGTTCTGATTTCACCTGTAAAGTTGTACTTTTCGTAAAAACGCAGTTTTTTTTTAAAATAAATTATGTTCAATGAGATGATCAATTACATTCGTGTTTTTTATCAACATAAGCACAATTTTGATAAATAGCATACTTTGCTATGCTTGGCCATTCAGGTACTTTGTAGATATGTTTATTAGCTACGTCCGTAACTTGATTCGCGCGGAACTAACGTAATTTTTTATTCCTCGGGGACAGTACTTTATTCCCGAATATAACTTGTGCCCTTCTCTACACCAAGGATAAGGAGTATGAAAAAAAACTACGAAAATGGGTTGAGTAGTTGAAGCGTGAAATAGTGATAAACAAACGAAACCAAATTTATATTTATAATATAAGTTCGAAATCCACTTCATTTGTACATAATAACCAAAATATATTACTAAATAAAGTTGTTCGTTTATGACCACACGATAGAAGTGAAAACTTTAATTATAATTATTTACATATTATAATACAAATATTATCATCTATATTCTATACATATAATACAACTGTAGAAAAGTATTTTTTGTACATAAAAAAAAAATAGGCATAGTTTTAAAGGATCGCCAACAGAACTCATTTTTAGCATTTCCGTATTTTATTTTGGATTGTCTGTACACACATCACTGTTAAAGTACAAAGTTTATGACAAAAAGTCATTAAGGAAATCATAAAGCGTATCCTCGAGTAACATTTAGTCTTTGTTTCATTACAATCGGTTTACTTTATCAAAAGCTATTGTAATTCGAATGACGGCGAGAGATAAAATAGTTTTAATTCTACGCGAATGAAGTCGCAGGCACAGCTAGTAATATATAAAGTATAACAATGTTGTGTTGACTATATCTCTCTCGCTCCTACAGTCGACTCGAGCCGACTTTACCCGAACGAGCGTTACATAGCCGAGCGATTCAGTTCACTTTCATTCGATACCAATGAAATAGAATGCTTAGTGCGCCTAAAGTACTTTTCAATAATCTAGGTATATTAATTCAATTTAAAGCTACCATATTACAGATTAAAACCCAATAAAAACCCCAATACTAACCAGTTAGACCTTCACATGTATTGTTCATTTTAAAACCGGTTCGTTTTTGTTCATTATATTTTTAATAACGAGGAAAACTTTTCATAAATTGCAACAGATAATAATAAATATTTTTTGTCTTATCTATATTGATATTTATAAAGCGGAAACGTTTGCTTGTTTCAATACACTAATATTCTAAACTACCAGTCAGATTTAAAGATTATCTTCATATTTGATAGAACAATCATTGAGGAACGCTTTAGGCTATTCAATATTACTCTATTACTAATATGAACTAAACTATATTGAAAAAAGTTACAAAAACGGGGTAAAAATTTCCTTTCTGAAACCTGCCATGACATGCATGCGCTGGCTTAATAATTAATGTTATATGAAAACAATATACGAGAGAAATATTCCTCTTAAAAAGTTCTAAAAATAAGTCAGATATCTGTCTATGTAAATAAAATTTTAGTTCCATGCGACTGAAGTCGCAGGCACTACTAGTATAATATAATTTGGCATTTTATTATCACAAAGACTATTCGTTAAGAGTTGGCCAATATAGAAAGAACTCCTTAAATTATTTGATTTTACATCCAGTCTGCGGCATTATAAAATTGTGTTCAGAATATTTTTATGGATTTTTTATATATTTTTACACACACTGTAGATTACATAGTTGTATAAAACACGTTTGTGGCTGTACATTCTGGTGCTACAATTAACATGTTACTGATAGAATATGTGATTCTGAACATCATTGTAATAGTTTTCGATATAAATATACTATAAAATGTACATAAGTGTATAAATTTTGCTCGTTTGTACGGAGCGATATGTATTTCCCCGCTTGTGACCGATGAGTTGCTCCATTTCTATCAAATGTACCTAGCGCACATTTTCCTTGATAGTTCTCCAAGGTTTAAGTAGTAGTGATTATTGCAATAACCTTGTAAACCTACATATATATTTTTTATTTTATCTTAAACTAATTGGAGTTATTACTACACGTACCTTTTCAATCAATGTCATATTTGTGTTTGCATGTTTTATAAACATATATTACTATTCTTTTAATTCTATTGTAACTCTAATTTCTAATACTATTCTCCATATGAAAACCATTTACATAATATCTTTTTATATTTATAAAAAATATAACACGTATTGATAATAGAAGTGAAGCAATTATATCAACAGTAGAAAAAATTAGTACTCCTAGCCAAGTTGTCCTTCAACAAGTAAAATAGATGTGAAATAGAAAACAGAAAATGTTTTTTATAACATTCGATATACAATGACAAAGTTTTAAAAGCATGTTTTATAGTGTAGTAAGTATATGTATTGCATGAAACGTAAGTTTTTCGTTTCAAATGTTTTATTTTCCACTTTTGAGTCGGTTTTAATACACATTTTTTTATTAATATTTATCCTGGTAAAGCCGTGAATCCGCGGAAAGCCAGCAAAAATGATTCCAGACGGACTTTACAAATGTTTGAAAGTACCTTTCATCGTGGATATTTATTAGAATACATTGTTTATGTCATGCAATAGTATACTGTTAATTGAAGAAACACAGCAATTCCGTTCTATTTACAAGTGCAAGGTCGTCGTTGAGAGACATCAATTACTTTTTAATCAACGAAGTTTCCGTCGCGTGGGCTTCACTAGTCGTATTTGTTTTTATACGTATCTATTACACTGGTGATGCCCAGCGGCTCGGCATGGTTTTCTTAGGTAGGGCCTAAGCGTATTATTTATTCGGTATTCTTAATAAATTCGGAATAAATACGTTAGAGTGAGTTTGTAAGTGAAAGAAGTTGATATCACCAGTAGTAGAGAAGTTAAACGGAAATCGTTTGTCTTGGTTTAGACATGTCATGATAAGAGAGAAAACGCATGTGATGAGAAAATTAATGGATGTGTATGTTGAAGAATGGAAAGGAAGAGGAAGACCAAAAGAAAATATGGATAGAGTGTGTGAGGAATGAGATGAAAGTGGAATGGGAGAAAATGAACAGATGGGGTCTGATGGAAATTTATTGAGGAATAAATAGTATTGCGCCTACCCCAAAAACTTGGGAACAGGACACGAAGAAGAAAAAAATTCTTACTTATTGACCATTGACCATTTTTATATCTTTTTAAACACGCTAATCTCAGGAATTACCAGTCGCCTGACAGAAATTATTTTTGTATTTGATAGAGTAATCATTGAGGAAGGCTTTATTAGGCTATTTAAGATCACGCTATCACCAGAAACAGCAAGACTGTATTGGAAAAAGTAACAAAAAACGGGTATAAATTATTGAATAACTATTTGTGCCTACGACTTCGTTCGCGTGAAAGTGAAATTATTTAATCTCGGGCCGACATTAAATTTATAGTAATTTTTGATAGAGATAATAAATTTGAATGAAACAGTAACTAAATGTTACTCCAGGATACGTTTTATGATTTCCTTGGTGACGTTTTATCATAAACGTTGTGCTTTACCAGTGACGCGTCCACAAACAATTTTTGAAAATGTATTTTATCACTTATTCTTAGTCACGCGCAATATTTTTTTTTCATATAAATCTAAATAGTACAGACACGTTACATTTACATTTTTATTATATGTTTAAATCTTTAGTTCCACGCGAACTAACTCGCGGGTGCAGACAGTAATTATAATAATTTTGTATTCTTGAATTTTATGCTGTATATTTTCGCATAAAACTTGTCTGGTTTCAAGTTACACAAGTCATAAGCAAATGAAACTTTCTAATGCAGTTATTGTACTTTTAGTATATTAACTGTGTCCACGGATCCGCTTGCTTCTGTTACACAGTCACTATTTTGATGTCTTAATTCTATTTTTACTATGTTATGTAAATAAGTATATATGTATGGATATTATGTGTAAGGGTTGTTGGTTTTAACAATTATCTGTATATAAAAATAATTGCAAATCGGGTAGGATGTGTTAATAATATACCATCTTTTAATATTATTGCTTTTTTCGATTTTTATGTGTTTCATTTAGTATCTCCTTTTTCTTTTAAATGATGTTCGGATATGTTTTCAGTTGAAATCAGATGTATAAGCTGACAAACATTATTTAAATGATTTAAAAATATATCAACATTCTGTGCCGCGTCAATCGATGGGCGTAATTGTGAACCCACCTGCACCACTTCGGAGTCACAGCTTCACGGTAACCCCCATTACGGCTCGAACCAAAGAGTTCGATATGTCATACTTTTGCCGTGCCGTGAAATTGTGGAACAGTCTTCCGGCCCATGTATTCCCTTCCTCATACAACATCCGGTCCTTCAGGAGAAACATAAAAAAACATTTACGCAGGCCTGCATGGCAGTAGCGAGTGGCGATGGATTGTCGTTCTCTCGATGGTCGCTGCTGTTTTTGGACTGTGCTGTACTTAACATCAGGTATAGTGCTGTCACTTCACCATAAAAAAAAAACTAAGCCCGTGCAAGGAAAATTTCGCGATAAAATCATAGCATGGTGGCAGAGCTTTTGGCGGCTAGCTAGCACCAACCTTAAGTTAAAAATTTGCCGCACGAATACCAATCGGTGTATTCCGGCAGTTACACTTGAGATCCAGTCCCTCTACTAAGCTCAGCGTGTTCACCAACTTAAGCCACATCGTCACTAAACATTAGGTGGGATTGTAGCCATAAGCCTAGACCTAAAAAGTATAAACAAGCAAATATATATATTATATAATAATATTAACTTCATTAAAATCTTTTATAAACCGCTCATTCAAAGGAATTAACTTAAAAACAAATAGTGTTGCAACGAATTTTTCGTTTATAATCCCGTATCTAAAACGATAAGATAAAAAAATATTTTTGGTCAATATAAGATATAATATATTTATAATCTATGCTGTGTATTATTTATTACTTATTGCATATTGTTTCGACCATTACAGTTTTGTAATTTTTTCGATAACGAATTTTATATCCTACTAGTTATTCACAGACATAACTCGCGTGGAACTAAAATTTTATTGATTAATTTTTGCCCATTTTTGAATTTTTTTTGCTTACACCATAATATGATTTTGCTTCTATTGGTGGTAGCGTTTTTTTATAGTCAAGGTTTTAGCGTTACAGCTCTAATCTCACCTGATCTTAAGTTGGTAGACACGCTAAGCCTGTGGAGGTACTGTCGGAACACACCTATTGGTATTTGGCGGCAGATTTTCAACCTGAAAGCGGTTGATAGCCAAGCAGGCATCAGAAAAATTATACCACCATGCTATGGTTTCCTCACAATTTTTTCCTTTACCGAAAGCTCGAGCTCATTGTACGTGGATTCGAACTCACCTCCATTGACGCGGAATCAGTACACACTACCACTGAGCTATCATCGCTTCTAATAGCTTAAAGTCTTTCTTATTGATTGCTCTATCGAATACAAAAATATTGTTTGAAACCCGACTGGTAGATTCTAATACAGTATTGCCTGCGACTTCGTTGGTGTGAAACTCAAATTTTATTTAATAATGTTTACCCATTTTTGTAATCAGCCAACTACTGCGAAACAAAATCACAACCCAAACTTATATTTACAGTTAGTATCTATCCACTGCTATTATAATTTCTAGAACATGCCGCCACGAGATTATCATTAATACCACATTCATTGCAAAATGGTGACTTAATTATTCTCATAATATATTCAAATTTTCGTTGTGCAATGTATTGAACCTCCATCTTACGTATTTTGCAAAAGCAAACCCCGATTGCACAACACCCAATTATCGGAAATAAATTGACAAAATAAGTAGGTACTATAAAGTTGATAATAATAAGAGTCACGATTTTCTTTTATCGATTTTTGTTACCGATCTCTTTAATTTTGGGATCACTATTACCTTAATCTAAAAGCAGTATCAATCATGTAGTCCTCGTTAGCAACTTGTTTGTTTCTAACAAAGTAATCGACAGCCACGATCAACACTCTATTAACGGTACTTATAATAATTATCTTTGAGATTAGTCTTAATTAGCCTATAAACTGTAAAGGATAAGAGATATGGTACGCGCTATCACACCGACTTGATTACTATTATCTCGGTTGGATGGAAAATTCTAGAAATTGCTATACATAAATCCGTATATTAAAAACCTAGCTGAGTCCGTGACTTCGTTAGCGTGGAAATAAAAATTATTTGAATATTTTTGCCCGTTTTTGTAACTTTTTTAATACCGCTTTGTTGCTATTGGTGGTAGCAATAAGGATTCCTACTTTTGAAATAAAGTGTCGAAGAACTGATAGCATCGGCGAATGTAATCGGTAAAATTGTGGGAATAATCGATATGGTGTAATTGAAAATTCTATAGTACCGATATATAAGAAACACGACATCAAAATGTATGTCAACTATTAAAACTACTCATTAACTACAAATTCGGTTACGTTTTTATTATATTTCTACAATGCAACTATCTTAGGTTATACTAAATAGTTATCATCCATCTACATATCGTAAGCTGCCGGCTGCTTAAAGGTGGGATCGACTTAGACTTACCATCTTTATTTCAACAAAAAAAATTTTTTTAATTAATCTATAAAAATATTGCAGTTTTGGGAAATTTAGGGGGAAAATAATACAAATTTAGTTTTTATTGTTTATTGTACAATTTTATTTTACACGCCTATTAGTACTTTTTGTTTGCGTTTTTAAAATAATCGTCGGAACTAGATCAATATGAGAATAAAGTAAAACTACATTGTTAATTAAATGAATAGATGCACTATTTCTTTCTTCTGGTAACTTCACGTTCATGACAGAAATAATCGTCATGTAATGGCAGAGGTGAATTATGAAAAAGGGCGTCAATTGAATTATCAAAGAAAAATAATACATTTCGTATTATATTATTTTTCTACATTATATAGTAGTACAATTGGCTAAAATATAGTACGGCACTACTGTATATTATATATCTAAACTGTATATTATATTATGTATATTATAGTACAGATCCCTAGATATGGCGCAAGACGGTATGCCACTAAGTATATTAAAGAAACTGGCTGTGAAGTATATCTATAGGTATTTCTATTTGTTTCTAGATACCGACATGCCCGTGAGGGAAGGCGCGAAGAAACCCCTGGTCGGTGTCATCGATGACGGAACGAAAACTGTTCGATTTGTCGTGAGTATAATTTTAATAAAATTGGAAGCGAGACAAATTAGAATGTAAAATTTTTCCGTCACGACTCTTTCTTTAGTCTGTTCTGTATGCATTATACTTCTATAGTATAGACGGTTATCTATATCACTTATGCTATTGACTGTAGTCGTCATACGTGCGCGCTTATTGGTTCAAGACAGCCAGTAAGTTCTCAACGTCTGCGCAGATATAGTTTGTACACGTCATTCTCGTCAGCTGTTTCATAGCGTATATGTATTATAGAAATTAGATTAATTGAATAAAATGTTTATTTTCATAACTAGAAAAAATATTTTTCATTACGCAATTTCCTATCATTCCTTCAACTCTCTTAGTTATCTCTGCGTTTCATTTAATTATTTTCAGACGCTAGTAATTCAATTATTTTTATTGGTGATAATATATAATACATTTATCATTATAATCTAAGGAAAGGAACTTATTTCCATCCGAGTGTTCCATGACATTCATTTTTTATTTATTTCTTTAAGGTTTTTGTACACCTTTCTATTTATGACAAAACTAGCTTTTTTACCCGGGGCTACGCTCGCATTAATAACGATTTTGTTAATCAATTCTGATTGTTGATAGATACAGAAATATTTTTTCTATCAAATGCCATCAAATTATTTATTTCTGGATGTTGTTCAATACAGGTACATTTGAACTTACTTACAGCCTGTATATTTTTCGAGAAAAAAGTTGCCTATCATCGTTCTCAGGGTCCCGTCCATCTCTATACAAAAATTCATCGTAATCGATTCGGCGGTTCAGGCGTGAAAGCGTAACAAAGGAACTCACTTTCTCATTTATAATATTACTAAGATAAGTAGGAAGTAGGATTTAAATAGTGTATATTTGAATTAGTTATTTTTGGCAGCTGATCTTGTTTATTGCATGTCAGTACAATAACATCGTACGTTTTACTTTTCAGTACATGGAGTTACGTCGTGTTATTTCTTTTTAGGTTTAATGCGTGTTAAATATCCGCATTAGGTTTAGTATTAGGTAAACAACGCGTAGAATTGTCAGTCCTTATGACGCTGTCAGATACGAGACCCCCGTATTACTTATTTGGCAAAGGTAAAAGTTGCAAATAAAAAAACAGTAAATTGTGAATCAATGATGGCTCAGTTGGTGGATGACATTTCGAATCTTTACAAGGATCCTGAGCTTTCGGTGAATGAAAACATCGTGCTGAGACCACAGCATAATGGAAGGGCTTTTTCTAATGGTCATTTAGCTAACTATCACCCTCAAGTTGAAAATCTCTCGTCAAATATGTACGTATAGGTATCAGTAGTCTATTCACTAGGCTTAGAGTGTCCTTCATCTTGGGCCACATCGTCACATGACATCAGGTGAGATTGTGACCATAACGCTAAGCCTATAAATTATAATAAACATGAACACATTAAGTGCATTAAGGCCGATACATAATATGATTTTTCATTTTGATGCAAATATTTAGCTCTTTCGTTTTGCTTTTGCGAAATCTTTTATATATTATTAATACGTGAAGCAAAAACTCTGTTTACTTTTTCACGGATGAGTATGAAATTTCACACACTTATTTTTTATATAGAGAAGGAGTGCAGAATGCTATTTTTTTAATTATTCATAAAAAATACATTAAATCAATAAAAAGAAACATAACACAACTACCCTGTATTTGACACATACACGCTAATATACTATTTTGTTTATTGTTAAAGTCTGTGGTCAACTTGAGAATAGATTATAGATTAATATTGTCTGTCTTTACTGAATGCCAAACATAATTCTATATATTAATCGGAGTATTTGACAACAGAACCTTCATAATGTTCAAACTTATAATTTAAGTTAATTATGGTCCAATTTAGACCACTAGGTGGGTAACCACTAATCTATATTAATATTATGAATTAGGAAAGTTTGTTTGTTTGTTTTTTTAAACGCGCTTATTGTAGGAACTACTAATCGGATTTAAATAATATTTCTGTATTCAATAGAGCGACCATTAAGGAAGGCTTTACGCTATTTAACATCTCCCTACCACCAATAGGAGCAAAGCTGTATTTCAAAAAGTGACTAAAACGGGAAAAACTTTTTTATAATAATTTTTAGTTCTAGGTGAACGAAGTCGTGGGCATTGCCAGTCAATACTATAAAGCAGAAACGTTCGTTTAGCTCGCTTGTTTTACGAACCACTAGTCGGATTTTTTGGTATGATAGAGAAATCATTGAGGTAGGCTTTGTGAATGAGTGAGTTAGTTTGTTTGAATGCTCCAATCATAGGAACTAACCGTCGGATTTCAAAAAATATTTTTCTGTTTGATAGCGCAATAATTGAGAAAGGATCTAAATTAATTCACATTACGCTACCGCGAAAAGCAGTAAAGCTATATTGAAAAGGATTACAAAAACAAGCACTCATTTTTATAAATTCTAAACGAACAAAGTCGCAGGTTCGGCTAGTTAAAATAATAAATCGGAAACGTTTGTTTCTATGTTCGAACACGTTAATCCTAGGAACGAAGGTTTTAGGTTATTTAACATCACGCTACTGCCAATAGGAGCACAGCTGTATTGAAAAAGTTACGAAAACGGGCAAAAATAATTAATTAATTTTTAGTGCCTACGACAACGTATGTAATTAATTGTATATTTAGTTAAGATAACCTGTATTCTAAATTATTTAAAAACATTCATACGTATGAATGGATAATATAGTTAACGGTATTGATTTACATAGACAATTGTTCATTAAACTTTGTTTTCATCGTCTAGTGCGTAAGTGAATAACATTAAAGGTCAATCATCCTATTGTGTATTAAAGCAGTTGGTAGGCTTTGGTATTATTAATAGATACATTTTACCTTTGTAATATTTCATCAAAACAAGTGGTACATTAATTCGGTTATAGTATATTCGGTAACACACACATACACACACGAACCCACACGCACGCACAGAACACGCGCCATGAATGTTAAATAATTAATACTGTATGACTTGTCTCTTTATTTTCATTTTTAGTTTTGTTTTTAAATATGTATGCTAACTATGTGTATGCACGCTGTTGGATTTCCATTGAGTAAAAAATAAATAAGTAATTACGTTGCTATGCGTCCTCTTAAAGTATTAACGTTTCTTTTACTAACGAGAAATTGTATACCTTTTGTTCTCCCTCATGTAAAGAATTGTGAAATCGAATACCATCAGAGACACCCAAGCCAACCTCACTTACGCGTTGCACTCTGCAGTGTAACCGACGAGGCTCTGGCGATTGTTAGTCCCACCTCTGGTTTTGGTGGTTAACTATGCAATCCTTGATCCGTCACAGCTTGGTGGTAGATGTTTGCCCGACTGGTTAGCGACCACCTTCGGATTTAGACTGTCGTAAAATAAAGTAACAGTATGAGCCTTACCGTTTGTGGACCAGGCATTACCGCCAAGGTTGTGATGCAGCTATCCATAGGTGGTGGTAACGATTTACTCAAATATATATAAAAATACTTTAAAGTCCAAATATCGTATGGACGCTGCATAAAAGAAATCAAGCGGAGGTTGCAAAATAATGTCCGAGGTGGACTTTCAACTTCTATTCTCTACTATGATACTTATATCTCGTTATTATTGTAATACTTGATAATAATGTATTAAATGTCATATGAAAGGTTTATGTTAGGGTTGCCATCTGTATTTTATTTAAAAAATTTCGTACAATATTAAAATCTGCCATTAAATACCTGTATAGGTGTTTCGCCTGTTGCACTTAAGAGTCAGTTCCACTAGGCTTAGCATGCCCACCATCTTGGGCCACATCGTCACTAAACATCAGGTAAGATTGTGGCCAGAACGATAATAGTATAAAGTAGGTATATAAAAAACAATTAATGTATACTTTTTCATATTTTTATATTTATAGTTTTTTCGTCTGCCTATATAGGCAATTTTATCAATGTCAAGTGAGAAGGACTTTATGAACACAAAATATCAGCCAAACTCTGAACAATTATTTATAGATCATACAAATAAATGTCCCGTGTGAAACTCGAACGCACAGAAACTTTGGCGTGGCCGTTTCAGCGTGGTAACTGCTTTAGATACAGTTTATACGAGTAACAGTTAAAAATGTTAATCGATTTATTTAAAACGTGTTTTAAGCCTTGCCTAACACTAGATTACAGGTATGAGATCTATACAGGTTCGAGTAGTGTGCTGACATTATTTTACTTAGTATTCCAACGATGTGTGTAGATGCTGTCTTAAAATATTTACGACACTCCCTTACCTTAGAGGCCAGTCAAATAAGTAATTTGCCAAGTGTCATGTTGAAATGAGATATCGCTTACTACTATAGCCTGGAGTTGGTCGGCCTGTACTATATATATGGGATGTGAAACGGTTCGAAGAAAATGTCGAAAAATACCAATGATCTAATAATACAGCATTCACAATTAAATGAATCAAGTAACGCAAACCTTAAGCAATTCATGAGTGATTTCGGCTAACGATAGAATTAAATTTTGCTTTGAATTACATCACTGAAAAGTTTTTGTAACTCCATAGATATTATAAGACTTAAGAAGCTATAACTGCTCTGGACTTAGCAGATTTTGGCTGATTCAGATGATTGACGGATTGAAAAAACCGGTGTTGACAATTAATTGTTAACAATTTCACGTTCTCAACGAGTACCCTTCACCTATAGTTCAATAAATACGTTTGCATCGTAAATAAATTATATTAATTGATACTGAATCCAATGTGACACTTATTGCGATCAATGGATCAACTTATCATTATTTATCGGACGTGAATGACCCTCGCCGTGCGATTAGGACGGCAACTGTACTCTCGAAGTCACGAGGTTGATGCTAACACAATGATAACAAGCTAATGCAGTAGGATTACATGATACCTCCTTTTTTTATTAACGTTGTATAAAATCCTATTCTTTGCGAATTTCCTTGGCGCAACACGCATACCCATCAGGCAGGGCAAGAAGAGAGTGTCATGTGGCAAAACTCGTGGAGTGATAAGCACCGTACACTACCCACTAAAATACACCACGGCGACACTGCAAACTCCCATGTTGCCAGAGACTAGGGACAATTTTCATTTTTTTATGTGCCATTGCTCTAAAAATGCAATGCAAAAAAAGGTCTGTTTGAAGTCCTCACGTTAACTATGTATTTTCCACAAACTTGCTCTCCCGAACCCGGTTATTGTACTGAGCTACATATATCGTGGACTACCATCCGGAATTGATATGCGATGTAATTCAAGAAATACGAAGAAAATTGACTGCAATTTTTCGGTCTTCAAATTCAACCAGTGGATACTTATTTTTTAAGTACGGAAATGCATTTACGAATACCCTCGCAGCCTGGGAGGACTGAGGCTATGTATGTAATCTAAAAACCCACGGATATATGTCGCCTTGCTGGTTCGTGGCGGGTTCGAGTTCGAACTATCAGTTACCGCGTCGGACCAGTAAATACCTGATCATTCGCCAGTTAGTGTTGGTTTTGAATTGTATTATGCTTACTATCAGACACAATGCTGTCACTTTGTCGAGTTGTTATAATAAGGTATAAATAAACGCAATGTCTCTGTATTATTATTTAACCTTTATTAATAACTAGTTGTCTTTGCGACTTCGTTCACGAGGAATTAATAATTATTTAATCATATTTGCCCGTTTTTGTAACTTTTTTCAATACAGTTTTGCTCCTATTGGTGGCAACGTAATGTATATAAACATAATTTATGAACTTCGACTGGTGGTTCCGTAGATTAGCGCGTTCAAACAAACAATCTTCTCCGCTTTATAATATAAATATAGATATTGTCAGTTTACTGTTTTCTCAAACAAAGCGTGATCAGTATAACGTGTTTTCTTTTTCAACCATTTTATTTCGACTGTTATCTCAGTACCTTTTATATACCCCTTGTCGCTCAATCTATGTATGCCTACTTCAGTGTAATGACTACGTTAGTATTGTCTGCGTTAGCTCTGATCCAAGGCTATTAGCGAACGAAAATACATAAATCATTTAAATGACAATGCGTTCGTTTCTTTAATAAATTCCCTCAAAAAATACTTGAACTATTAAATACACTACTAAAAATAAACACTACAAATTAAATAGTTTAAATCAATGCAAAACAGAAACTTGTTAAAACTGCGAATTATACAATGCAGATTACTTGGGTATTAAAGTATATGGCATTAAAATATATGGCTAATATTTTTAAGGTCGAGCAATTCTATTCACGTGTTAAAAATAGTGATTGCTAGGACACTTTCCTTTCTTCCAGAATGCATTATTGTTGAAGTGATATAATAAACCTATTTATGAGAAATAAATGATTTTTGAATAAACAATACCGTAAGTGTTGGACTAATATTGATTTTCTCGTGTTCCAGATTTATGAAGCGGAGAGGTCCGATGAATTGGCAGCATATCAGCTCGACAAGACAGAGGTGCAACCACAAGAAGGCTGGTCTGAGCAAGATCCATTAGAGATCATACAAAATATAAAAATATGCGCGGAAAATGCTATCGATCAATTGACAGAATTAGGTAAGGGATTATTTTATGCTTTAAAAGTTTCGTGTTACGGCCAAATCTCACCTCATGATAAGTCACGATGTTACTCAAAGTGTAGCATACGCGCTACAGATTACCGTCTACACTATAGAAATATAATGGGATTTAGACCAGACTTAAGAAAGGGTCGAGACAGATATATCTTATACATTTTGATTTTTATAGCTTCCATTCATAACGTGCGATAACTTAATTCCAAAAATATTTGTGGCGTTTATCAACAACAAATTGCCTTTGCAATTATATTAAAAAAAAAATTTAGTAATAGTTGACCTTGATTATAATTTTAATAATAACGATATAGATTTAGGAATAGTTCCAATTAGTTCATCAAAATAGCGTCAACTGCCAGACTGTCAACAAATGTATCGCAAAACTTAGAATGGCTGCTGAAAACAAATTAAATTTCAACCATAAAGAATGTATTAATGTTGAAGTCGGCATTGTTAGTTGACACTAATTAAATAAAGAACTGTCTAAGCGACTTGCATTGTTGTGTTATGATATGTTTACTCGTACATATTATAAAAGTATCGTGTCATCCGCGCCGCTTGCCAAAAATGTCAAGTGTGCTTGACCGTGGTCTATCAGATATGTTTTGCACAGGAATACTATTCTAATCTAGTTATATCATTACGTGGGCTAGAAAATTTAGGATTTATATTTAGATTGTGACACATAATTATATATTTCATTGTTGTACCTCATGGCGATTGCATAAAGATTAATACAGATTTAAAAGGAAGATAATAAGCGCTCTGTATAATTAAGGTTGTAAACTTGCGCAATCGGTAATAGTGTTCTGTTCATAGAAATTTGTATTTATTTATTTTCTATGCATAGTGCACAGATTTTCTTTGACAGGTAATCTCATGTAATGAACAAAAAGCTACACATTGCCTGTGAGTGTTTTTTTAAGGTGGTTGACAGCTCAGTTGGTAGTATGAATGGACGCCGTTAATATAGACGCCGTAAATAAGTTTGAGCTTCCGATGAAGGGCAACATCAGGATAAAATTATAGCATGATGTTAGGGTTTTTTCTAATACTCACCTTGCTAGCTACCACAATCAAGTTGAAAATCTGTCGCCAAATACCTATACGTGTGTTCCGGCAGTTGTACTTGAGAGCAAGTCCCTTCACTAGGCTTGGCGTGTCCACCGTCTTGGGCCACACCTATAAATTATATAAAAACATGTGTTAATAAAGTGTTTTGTATTTAGGTTATGCGAAGGAAGATATAGTGACACTAGGTATAACAAATCAGAGAGAAACAACTATAGCGTGGGACAAGTACACTGGTGAACCTTTACATCCTGCAATAGGTAAGCATATCTCCGTAGTTTTACTTGACTAAATTAATTTACGTTTTGACGTTGATAGAGTACATATTCCACGACTATTCCATGATTTCATAACATGTTTCTTTACCGAAACAATGTTCAATCAAAACGATTAACCACAATGTGACACGTAACGGTATTTTGTTTGTTACTTAATAATAACATTATCAAGTGGGAAATTGTTTCCTGATACACATAATGCCTTAATTAAACCTTTTGAATTATTTTGTTATCATATTGAAATATAATAGAAGAGGGACTTCCTTGAATACTATTGCGCTTTTGGGTTCAAAAATTTGAAGCAAGAAAAATCCGGTATTGCAAAAACAGTAAAATAAGTTACTGGAGTTAATATAAGAACTCTTAAACGGTGAAATTATCTTGATGTTCAAAGTTAAACTGGCAATAATACATTCACTTTGTTGGATTTTCTGGTGTTACTCATAACCTATGTACACTGGTAACATTATGTGTACCTTATATTCAACAAGGTGATCCGGAAATCGTACTCGTCCTAAGATAAATAACACAAGGTTGTTTGACTACGATCTTTTGTAGAGGTATTTTACAAGTCGGATTGGAGTACCAAGTAAAGAAGAAATCTTCAAAGAAGTATCTTTGTGCCTTATACCTCTTATGCAACCGAATATCTTTTACTTCTCATACCTGAAAGGGTATATTAATTTTGTGATATTGACGTTTTATATGTATCTAGTTTTGATTTCTTATTGAATGTAATTTTGTGAAAATCAACACCTTTCTTTTTTAACATTGAAATTTCCCTCTATGTCAAAATATCTGTAAATAAACTAACTTCGTAGCTCATATAAAATATAATAAAGTGCAAGAGACAAGTATTGTAAAAACTCCGATTATTATCGTCACTAGGTTCAAAGACAAATTCCGTATAACGCAATACTTGACTTTGGTTGATTTACTTTGTTGTCAAACTATGATATGAAATATCTTCTCTTCATTTAAGACTAACTCAATACAGCCTATAAAATATGCAGTTCCTTAAGTGTTATTATATACAGTGTACACTGTGTTTCAATTAACTATATATAATAATTTTATACAGCATGGAACGACATACGTACGGACAGTACCGTCGATGCGATATTAGCGAAAGTGCCCGATCGGAACAAGAATTACCTGAAACATATTTGCGGTTTGCCGATTTCACCGTACTTCAGCGCTTTGAAGATGCGCTGGCTTAAGGACAATATCAAAGCGGTTCGGAGAGCCAGCAGAGATAAGAGGTTGCTTTTCGGTACTGTCGACTCTTGGATAATTTGGGTTAGATATTTCATATATATTTCACCGTCATTTTTGCCCTATATAGTGAAAGAATTCCTCCAAATTTCATATTAAAAATTAGATATTTTGCGTCTGCAAAATCTTGAATAAGTTATAAGTTTCAAAGGATTGATTTTATTACTAGAAATGTACACAAAGAAATAGTTACAGCATTTCTAGACTTTTAAAGTAGTTATTTTATATACATAATATTATCCAGGAATTTAAAATTGAGTTATTCCAAAAAAAAGGTTACGAGATGGAGACCATGGAACGGGTGTAAGATTATTTTAATATTTATGTTATACAGAATTGACTTGGATTGTGCAAATGATTGATTTATATATCTATAGTTAATAAATAGGGTAGAAAAAAATATATTGTTGAGTACCTTCATACAGATTCTAATTAAATTATTTATTTACTATAATAATATATGTAGTTCTTCCTGATATCCGGAGAAGCAAGAATACTTTTACATGCTGGTTATTTCTTCTATCAAAAGCCATTAAAATTAGTTTTTTATAGTTAAGTTTTAGCGTTATGGCCACAATCTCATCTGATGTTGAGTGAGGATGTGGCCCAAGATGTTGGACACTCTAAGGCTAGTTAGTGGAGGGAGTCGCTCTCCAGTGCAACTGCCTGAGGACACACGTATGTATTTGGCGGCAGATTTTCAACTTGGGATTGGTAGCTAGTTAGCCGGGTGTTACAAAAAGTACTACCACCACGCTATTGCTTCATCACGACATTTTTCTTTACCGAAAGTTCATGCTTATTGTAGGTGAATTCGAACTCACGGCCCTTGATGTGGCGTCCCTGTAGAGGTAATAACTGGGTATTGTGGGTACTGTACTATGGGTAACTGGGTAATATTCGTATGTATTTATTTATGAATGACGTTTCATAACGTACATATTATGTGATTTTGAAAATTAGAGGGAATATTAAATAACTTAACGAATTTGAATTATGATGGACTTTTAATAGTTTAAATGTACCAAATTGTTATAGCTTTCTTATGATGTATATTGCTATTTATCTTAGACGGTTAAGCAGTTTTTTATATGATTTCCTTCAGAATTTAACCGGTGGTCCTCAAGGCGGCTTGCATATCACCGATGTTACAAACGCTTCGAGAACTTTGCTGATGAATTTGGACACTCTCAATTGGGATCCTATGCTGTGCAGGTTGGTTTTTAATTTGTGTTAACTGTTTTTTTTTTAATACATCTCAGGGTCGCAGGTTCATATCCTGATCGAAATCCCACTAGCATATACAGAAATGCTTTGTATAGAAATAATTTTTATATCTCTTTATAATAGAAGCACAATGCATAAACATCTCTATGGCCACAATCTCATTTGATGTTAAATGACGATGTGGCCCAAGATGGAGGGACTACTGCTCAAGTGCAACTGCCGAAGTCCATCTATAACACAGCAGTCTTTTTATTTAACCCGTGACACCCCAAATAATAAGGCAACAGCCAAAGTTTCATAATCATGTTTACCTTCACCGAAAGCCCAGAGAGCTGAGCACCGCTGAGCTATCATCACTTCACTCTCATTAGTCACTTCAGCTATCACACACATAGCGTGGCGACACGCTGCTACGCTAATAAACAGTACGTGGCGACGCGTCGCCACGCCAACAGACGGTCTTACCCGCTTCTTTAGATTTTTCGTAACATTTTTTTTTACGTTTAGGCTATTCGGCATCCACCGAGACTCGCTACCACAAATTCGTAGCAGTTCCGAAGTGTACGATGCAGTTAGAGACGGCTCGATATTGGACGGAATTAGGATATCTGGGGTAAGCTCGTATGATCATTTGTATCTATCTTTATTTATATTTTTGGTTAAACGTTAAATAATCTGTTTTCTTAGATAATGTAATTAAGACTAATTAACGTCAGTAATTAATACTAACTACCGGTATAATTTATGTTATATTTCACTAGTTTTCTTAATATTAGGCTCTCTCTCTAAAACATGCTATAATAGATATTTATTAAATGGGAAAAGTGTTTATTGATATCATAATATAAATGTAGCAATTATGCTGAATGTTTAAATTACACGGAATGCGGTTTGCTTTTTAATTTTACCGTCTTTGAATATATATTATTTGTAATGTACTCGTACATATTTGCATATGTATAGTATAATAGTTTACAAAAATAAATAAAGCCTATAGCCGCTACACTCAACCTGTCGTCCATGAATCGCACGTAACCCGCGGGCATTTTGTGGTTGGGCCACCTATTATTACTTTATTTTAAATTACCTAAATATCTATAAAACTTATGGAAAATTACTTACATATTTTTTGTTTGCGGCCCACGCCACTGACTAACACATGTTGGTGGCCTCTGTCGAAAAAGGTTGAGTACCGCTGGAGTTGGTGGTACCGTGGAGTACCTTATAGTGTGTGTGGATGATATAGTGAGATAGAATGGCTATAGAATAACATAGCATTATTTGTTATATAGATTTAGATAGTTATTATTATAATATCGAATTACATTTGATTTTGAATACTACGTAGGATGCATGACAAACGATAAAATTTAATTACCTTTGTACTTTGTACCCATTGTTATGGTAATATTGTATTCTAAACTAAAGCTACTATACTTTCTCTCTTATGCTTTCAATCTACTGAATTGTCTCTCGACAGCTCAAAAAAAAAAGTATTACAATGTAGTATAAGTAGTAACCATACTAACATAGTATAAGAATAGAATAGCATGGTGGTAGGACTTTTTCTAATACCCGCCTATCTAGCTACCACCCTCAAGTTGTAAATCCTGCCGCCAAATACCAATAGGTGTGTTCCGGCAGCTGCACTTGAGAGCCAGTTCTTCCACAGGTTTAGCGTGTCTACCAACTTGGGTCGTATCGTCATTTAAGATCAGGTGAGATTATGGCCATAACGCTAAACCTTAAGTATAAAAAAAAATCCGTTAACATGAATAATTAAAATTAAGAAAAACAATTAACCAATAGATGCAACAATCACATAATATACGGCACTGACTAATCATAAGTATAATTTAAGAACTAATTATTAAGAACAATATTGTTCTAGCAAATCAAATACATAAATAAAAAAGTTCTCGGTTAATGTTCGAGATGTTCAGGGGATTTTAATTTAAAAAAAATAAAACTTGGCCTACATACATATGTCACTAAGTATTTATGTTATATACCGAACCCTAAAGGAAGCCGGCGGGAATCGGGTTATAAGCACTGTTCGCCACTGCTGTCTAATTATTAAAGCGCTGTCAGATAAATGATACTTGTGCGTTAGATATTGGGGAACCAGCAGTCAGCGCTGGTCGGTCAGAACTGTATGAGCGCCGGTCAGGCCAAGAACACGTACCGTAGCGGCTGCTTCCTGCTGTACAACACGGGAACCCGCCGCGTGCACTCCACGCACGGGCTCGTCACCACGCTCGCGTACCGGCTGGGGCCCAACGCGCCCCCCGTCTACGCACTCGAAGGTAACAATGTAAAAAAAAGGCAAAAAAATAAAGAAAAATCTCACCCTTGTCCCATATACTTTCCCATAAAAAATACAAATATACTAAAAAAATATTTAATACTTTTTCCCGTTTTTCTAAATGTGGTAGTGATTTTTTTATAGCGTTATGGCCATAATCTCACCTCATCTTAAGTGACGATACGGCCCAAGTTGGTAGCTTTTGGTAGTTTTGAAGCGATGATAGCTCAGTGGTAGTGTGCACGAATTCGCGTCAAGGGACGTGGGTTCGAATCCAAGCACCTACAATGAGCTTGAGCTTTCGGTGAAGGAAAACATCGTGAGGAAACCATAGCATGGTGGTAGGACTTTTTCTAATGCCCGCCTGGGTAGCTACCACCCTCTAGTTGTGAACCTGCCGCCAAATACCAATAGGTGTGTTCCGGCAGCTGCACTTGAGAGCCAGTTCCTTCGCAGGTTTAGCGTGTCTACCAACTTGGGCCGTATCGTCACTTAAGATCAGGTGAGATTATGGCCATAACGCTCAACCTTAAGTATAAAAAAAAGACCCGCTAAACCTGTGGAGGAATTGGCTCTTAAGTGCAGCTGCCGGAACACACCTATTGGTGTTTGACAGTAGATTTTTAACTTGAGAGTGATTGCTACCCAGGCGGGCATTAAAAAAAGCCCTACCACCATGCTATGGTTTCCTCACGATGTTATCCTTCACCGAAAGCTCAAGACCGTTGCAGGTGGTTGATTTCGAACTCACGTTCCATGACGCGGCGTTCCTACACGCTATCACTGCGCTATCATAATTACGACTCGCATTATGTATGAATAAATTTCCTGTTTTTTTTGTATTTTAGGTTCGATAGCGGTCGCCGGCGGTGCGATGAAGTTCCTCCGGGACAACCTGAAGCTGATCAGGGATGTGGCCGAGGACACGGAGCACATCGCGGGTCAGGTGTTCTCAACCGGCGACGTGTATTTTGTACCGGCGTTCAGCGGCCTCTATGCACCTTACTGGAGGAAGGACGCCAGGGGGTGAGGTTACAATTTATTCATTCGTTCTTAATCAATTTGTCTTTCAGGTTCAGCGCAATAGCTAACAACCTCACCTGATGTTGATTGACGATTCGGCCCAAGATGGTGAACACACCCTAATAACGTACTCTAAAAGATATTAAAATTCGTTAATAATTTAATTTATTTAAATTTATCTCCTATCCCGCAGGAACCTTTAAATTTTATGGGATAAAAATATAAGATATTGCCGTGTGAAATTTGTTTAGTACTTTCAGAGAATTGCGCGTTTAAATAGATAGAACAAAATGTGTGAGCGTGGTGGAACATTCTGCTGGAGCCAAGTTCCTTGCGTAGTATTTTTTTATACTTGAGGTTTAACGTTATGGCCGCAATCTCACCTGATCTTAAGTGACGATATGGCCCAAGATCGTGGACACGCTAATCCTAAGGGACTAGCTCTCAAACGCAATTGCCGGAACACACCTATAGGTATTTGCAGATTTTCAACTTGAGGGTGGTAGCTAGCCTGGCGAGCATTAGAAAAGCCCTATCACCATGTTATGATATTAATAAGGATTTTGTCAAATAAATCGGATGACGCAATAAATAGTTTAATACAAACTTTATCCCTCTTTTACCCCCCTTCCAATAAGTTTTTCGTGAGAAAAAGGAGCTTATCACCGTCTCCAGGTTCCCATCTATCTCTATACTAAAATTCATCACAATCGATACAGCGTTATAGGCGTGAAACCGTAACAAACAAACTCACTTGGGCTTTTATAATATCACTAAATGTTGCTATATTATAATATAAACAACCTTTGCTGCCAATTTTTTTAAGTTTTTTTTTTTATTAAGGGGCATAATATATTACAATACGTAGTTGAAAATATATTGTACTTTCATCCACCCGCTTCGCTGACATAAAAAAGTAAAATTTTATTAATTAATAATTATTTTATTTATTAATAATTATTTATTAATTAATTAATATATTATGCAAATGCAATTGACAAATCCGTTTAATAGAGCCACAGTTACATTATTAAAACAAAAATTGATCCGTAAACGAAAATAATCTTGGTACTTCTTGTCGTACGTAAGATGGCAGCCAATTCGTTGGATATTGTGAAAATAAAACTTTTAATAAACTAAAAAAACTATCTATTTAACCGTATGAATAACAATAGGTATAATTAATAAAAAAAATTTACTTTCAGAATTATATGCGGTCTCACTGCTTTCACAACAAAGAATCATATAATCCGAGCCGCTCTGGAAGCGGTTTGCTTTCAAACGAGGTGCGTCTAGTGCAGTGTTTCTCAAACTTCCTGGAGTGTCGTCCACTATAGGGAAAATTGAATTACCAACGCTCCCCAAGAATATTCCTACTCCAATATCTCTTAAAGTTTCATTAGCCTCTTACAATGACCTCCGAAGTTCACGCTAGCCACGGCATCTTGCATTTTGCTACTATAGCGAGTCTAATGTCCGTTAAAACAGGATAGTAGGCTACTCCATCTAAACCATAGGTTCTCAAAGTGGACAGTGGGCGCTGAGGTTATCTGAGGGGTCTATTGAAATTTCAAATGATATTGAGGGCAGCCAAAACAAAATCAGTGGGCGGTAGATCTGTAAATAAAAACACATACAAAACATTTGTAAAAAAATAGATGAAGTATTTTTTCCTGATGGGTGTTTTCATGTTTTTATGTAAGGCTGTTAATTCATGTTTGGTTTTATAACAAAAATTGTAGTACATTTTTGCATTTATTATCATATTTTTATTGTTTAAAAATATAAAAAAAAAACATTTCCCAACAAAAGGTTTATTTGGAAGAATAAGATAGAATCTTAGTAAGAAAGGGGAGGGGCGTTCGAGAAATCTTACGTATACTTACATGGATGGGGGTTGGGGGGTCAAAAGTGACCAAAATTATGCTTACGTAATTAAATGGCCCCCCTTACGGCCGTTAAAAATTATCTGAAAATAGTTATATTTCATAGAACCGTATCAAGTTTCAACTACGAGACCTAATACTATGAATAAATAATACAAATACGCAAATTATAAAAATATAAGGACAGTAAAAAAATAGGATAATTACGAATGTTTATATATAAGGTCTAGCGTTATGGCCACAATCTGAAGCCCACGCTAAGCCCAGTGGAGGGACTGGCTCTCAAGTGCAACTACGAGAATACTCCTGTAGGTATTTGGTGGTAAATTTTCTATTCGAGGGTGGTAGCTAGACATGCGGGCATTAGTAAAAGCCCAGCCACTATGCAATGATTTCATCACGATGGTGTATCCTTTAACTCAAATTTAGGTTCATTGAAGGGAATCGAACTCACGTCCATTACACACGATACAACTCAGCCACGATTGCTTATATTTTTAGAGATATATTGGAAGCTATGAATAAAGACTGCGGTATGCCGTTATCAAAACTGCATGTCGACGGTAAAATGACGTCAAATGATCTGCTGATGCAACTCCAAGCGGACCTCACCGGAATACCAGTCCGTGAGTGTGATAATTAAATTAGATGTATTTTTTTTTAATTAATAATTATATAAAAATATATTCAAAAATTTTTTTAGTCCAAAATAGCTATGAAATACTAATTAATTATGTAAGAGTCTTGAGAATAAGGGAGACTAATTGAAACTCTATATTATGCCCTTATCTAGAAAGGGAAGGTAGAAGCCATTCTTAGGTGACTTTTTATGATCATTATTTTTAATATTTATATTTAAATTAAGTTCATTTATATTTAAAGATAACCTCATTTTAAAATTATAGTTCTTTTTAAGTTATGAGACATGAAATGTTATGTAAAAAAGGGTTAGAAGAAGAAGAGGGAGTCTAGGAATATCTAGTTTTTCTTTCAATGGGGGGGGGGGGGGGGCAGTAGAGGGTCACAAATGGTAAAAATCGACTATATTTGATTAACTAGTGAACGACCCCTTACAAGATATGTTATAACCAGTCCGTGAGTGTCACAATTAAATTAGATGTATTTTTTTATTAATAATTACATATAAATATACTCAAAAAAGTTTTTGGTTTAAAGTAGCTAAGAAATACTAATTAATTATGTAAGAGTCTTGAGAATAAGGGAGAGTAATTCAATCTCTATATTATGTGCCCTTATCTAGCTATAAAGGGAAGGTAGAAGCCATTCTTAGGTGACTTTTTATGATCATTATTTTTAATATTTATATTTAAATTAAGTTAATTTATATTTAAAGATAACCTCATTTTAAAATTATAGTTCTTTTTAAGATATGATACATGAAATTTTATGTAAAAAAGGGTTAGAAGAAGAATAGGGGGTCTAGGAAATTCTATTTGTTCTTTTAATGGGGGGTCACAAATGGGAGAAATCGACTATATTTGATTAATTAGTGAACGACCCCTTATAAGATCTGTGTTAGCTATGTCCGCGACTTCGTTCGCGTGGTTGTCGAAAACTAAAACGCGTCGCTTAGATAAAGAGTATAGTCGATATCAGTTATATGCACAACGCCATTTATCGAATATGGAGCTCAACTGTCAACATTAGTTCTATTTTGGCGTTGTAAGTAACTAAATTTCGTGCGTGCGTTCACTTTAAATTCATATTATCTACTATCTTTTGATAAAAAACACTAATTGCGATGGATTAAAAACTAAGTAATACTTCAAGTTGCTTGCAATTTTTACAGAGATCGACAAAAATCCAAAAAAATGGTGGGTTCTGTTGGTTGACCTTTAACACCTTGGCTATTTTTTTTTAAACATTTTCGCTGTACAAGAACGACAAATCTAGAGGTTTATTATATGTATAGATTGATTTATTTAGTGCGAGCCCAATCGTGGGACATGTCGGCGCTGGGCGTGGGCATAGTGGCGGGCCACTCGGTGGGGGTTTGGAGCTGCGACAAGTGGAAGCACCACGCCACTCCTACGGATACTTTCCTACCTACCACCACTGATGACGGTAACTGTTTGCCTAAATATATAATAACACCTTTTTACAGCTTAAACAATGCTGTGTTCATTCTATATAACGACACTTCAGGAACTTATTCAATGAATGAATACTTTATTGCACTTTTTGCGTTACGGCTACAATCTAACCTGGGCCACCTGATTTTAATTTATGATGTGGCCCAAGATGGTAGACCCGCTTAGGCTGGTGGAGGGACTGACTTTCAAGTACGTCTCACACAACATATCTGTAGATATGTGGAGGTTAATCATCAACTTGAGGGTTGTAAGTAGCCAGATGGACATTAGAGTAAGCCTTACCACCGTGTTATAGTTTCATCACGATGTTTTCCTTCACCGAAGCTCAAGGTCACTACAAGGGTCTTACTCACGGGCCCCTTGACGCGTTTTCCACCTCACTATCGCTGAGCTATCATCAGATGGCGAGAGAACCAGTTTCGTCTGCACGAACGGCAACATCATCGGCCTCGCCATAATATAAAAAAAATGGCTTCAAATATTCAAATACCCACAAAACAAAGCGCTCGTCGAGTAGACGTCGTTAAAAATAGCATTCATTTACAGATCGCGATGCGAGATACACGAAATGGAAGATGGCGGTGCAACGTTCCCTCGGTTGGGCGACGTCGAAAAAGTCAATCACGATGACAGGTCAGGCAAAACGAAAGGCTAGCCTCGTACAACACCAAAAGAGTTACGATTCCGATTCCTCCACGGAAACTCGGAAAAACTCCTGCGACATGAACGGAAATATCGATATTCCAATCGACACTCTAGTCCTCGACGAAACCGCAAATCCCTACGTCGAGGACTTGAAACGGTATTCGGCGCGGAAATTCTCGTTATACAAACCGATACAATCGAAAAAGATCGAACGTACGATATTGGACGATATCGATTATTTCATGAATAAGAAAGAATGCGATTACGGCATGTGCGAGTGTTGTAGTAGTGAGAAGAAACAGTCGACGAACTGGGAGTCGATAGAACAGATTATCGAAAACGATCCCGAGATCATTTTCGATAGCGACGACAACCCTATTCTGGTCGAACCGGTGAAGGGTCCGGAATCGATGTTTGCCGATTCCAGGACCTCTCTAACCGGTAATGGTGTTAGTGTGAACAAGACAATGCATTTGGAGAACAACGTGCCGAAGGTTTTTCGGAAGATCGGAAATAAATTAGCAAACGGTTCATCGAATTAAAAAAAAAAAAAATCTTTTTATCGACTTGTATTACGTTGCTCATTATTTTTCTATTATCGATATATTAGTTTGCTTGGTGATATCTCGAATACACTTATCCCTCTATTTATACGGTATTTGTTTTAGGCGTTTTCACTTTGACACGGTTTATAAATTATCGAATTTTGAAAAACTTATAAAAATGTATGTACGGCTGCATATTCGCATAAACATATCTTATAACGTACTAAAAAGGATGATATAAAAGATTGGAAACGAAAGACATGGAGCACATATTTATTGCTATGTTTCGCATGTGGCCCATGTTTTTTGTTATCAATCTTTTATTTTATACGTTTTAGCCCGTTATAAAAACATAGTACTTTTTTTTTACGTGTTATAATTATTTTCTGAATTTTAGGGTTATGTTAATGGAATTTATTTATATTCCGTTTATCTGTCAGTGATATCAGGTATATTCGACTATATGGAAGAAGTTAATGATAAATCTATTAAAATGTTTTAAAGAAAAAAACATATTTTTATCACATTTTCATTCATTGTCATCCACTTCTGAGCTACGAACCAAATTTCAAGTATCTAACACACTGTAAAGTTATTTTAAAATCAATTGCAAAATTTCACCCGGACAGACATACAAGAAAGCGAGTTGAAAATATTTTTTGATCTCATTGGCGACACTGATGGCGCTAATTTTTTCTTTGAATGAAACCATAATAAGAAAATTATTACATATTTAGATTCTTGAAGATTTCTTTGTTTTATTTTTCTTCCTAATCCATAATGAATTCAAAATTCAAAATGGGCACATATTGAGAGTTGATTTCGTATTAAACGGTTTTTTTTACATATCACAATCGTTACATTTTATTTTACATGGTTTTGTCAGGTATCTATCTTCGGTGTAAATAGCGGGATAAGGGTAGTTTATATAATTACTTATTTTAATTTTAAAATGGTGTAATTACATTTATAATTATAATTTATGTGCCTATGAGGTGATTGCAGTATTTGATTAATATCAAAGAATAATTGATCATTCGATTTGATGTCGATGAAAATGATAATATAAGTACTTAAAAGGGGTTAATATTGTGTTTAATAGCATAAAATGCACTTGAGAGGGATCTTTAAAAGACTGACATTGCGAAGGTAAAAAAACCATAAGGAAAGAAAATGTAAGGCATTACTAATATAAACTAGTAATGCGACTCGATCCGTTTTTTACTCGAGTGATTTGAGTGAATTTGTTATACTCGTATCCGAGTTTTCACTCGACTTACCGTTTCATCTCGGTGCGCCGAGTAGATTCATTTTATTTGTCTTTGTTGATTAATCACATAAATAAGGTAAATAATATTTTGTATTTTATTTCATATTACCGAACATTTTTAATTTAATAAAGGTATTTAAAAATTCTTAATCTAAACTAATCGAAACTCAGCTCGAGTGATAAATTCTATTACTCGAGTTGTAAAGACTGTACTTAAGTAGTTTATTCGAGTAATCGAAAACTCGAGTAATGAGAAATTTAGTAAAATTACTCGAGTGGCTCGAGTCACAAAATTCTATTCGAGTCGCATCACTAATATAAACCTCCTAACCTTTTAACAGTATTAATGTGATCGTTCATCGAATACAAAAATTCTTATTTATGATTTATTATTTCAGTTACTTAAATAAGTTTTATAAAAACTGATAGCAAACATCTATTTATTTAATTTGTCATTAAAATATTGTTTATTTCATTTAGGTTTTAAGGTGATAGAAAATATAATTTCGTTTTGACCATTCAAGTTATAAATTTACAGTGAAATAATCGACAAGCTACATTTTCATAGATAAAATAGTTCTTATATTATCGATAAATAAATAGTCGATAAAAAAACGTCGTAGTGCTTTTTATTATTTTTGTTTGCCTGCTTATTTATAATTTGTTTTCATTTTGTACTCGTTTCGGTAATGTAGCTGTAAAAAGTATTTATGAATATTTCTTTACATATTTACTTGTCGATAAATTTTCTAACAATATATTTATGTATTTTATATAAATTCTATGGATTTTTTTTATTGATAAATATCTTTTCTTCTGATTATCGACTCTCGTGTATTTTGTAATCAAATTTAATAATATGGATATCTGAAAACAGTTTGCATGCGACACATGGGATTGTTGATTAGAGAAACCAATACAAACTGAGCTTATTTGTTATTTTTTGAATAATAATCTAAGTTATAATTATTTATTGATTAACTATATTAAACTTTGTTATTATTTGTACCGGATGTATAAATATAAACTTCGTGCATATTTACTTGTTTTGTTCCCGTGAAGCTTCAATTACTTTATATTATGGATTTTTCTACTAACATTAAAATAAGACTGGATTAATTTTGATGAATAAACTTATTGTTATTTACCTTTATTGGGTCTATAGTTTTATTTTTCTCCTTGCATGACGTTTTTGCTTGGATATTCTTTAGTAAATTGTTTGCATGAATAGATTATTTCATTCAACTTTCGTTTTTTTTTTCACTTACTTTATTTAGTACCTACATACAAATAATTTTTAATTACGCTTCTAACAGTATCAGTAATGCATCTAAAATATTTACCTTTGTTCTTCATGTTTATAACATCATTCAATGATATTATCATTAAAAATAGTTAAATTATCGACACTCATGTTCATAGTACTAATCAAATTAAAGTGGTATTTTTATACAATAAATCGTTGTTTATAATCAAAGATAAGTCTTCAATTAATTATAATTCAATATTAATATTATAAAGCGGAAAAACTTGTTTGTTTGAACGAGCTAACCATAAGAACTACCAGTCGGATTTCAAAAATTCTTTTACGTATTTGACAGAATAATAATTAAATAAGGCTTTAGGCTATTTAACATTGCGCTATCACCAATAATAGCAAAGCTGTATTGGAAAAAATTACAAAAACGGTCAACAAAATTATTAAATAAAATTTTAGTTTTACGCAAACGAATTGGAGAACGCTGTGTACAAAATTATCCATATATATATATTTATATAATAATAATCGATTTTTTTTTCTTTACAGAGGAAAGATACAAACTACTATCATCGATACCGGCAGCTCTTTACCTGATTGGCAGCTTCACGATGTTGGTCGTATCGTCTGTCCTTAAGAATAATAGGTGATAAGTTAAATTCCATAATATAATAAGCTTATTGTTAATTCTGAATATAAGTGTGGAAATTATCCTATTAATGTAAAACTTTTTCCATCGCCTCAATTGTTTTCGACCGTCTATCGCATGTCGCATCAAGCCCACAATAGACGGAGCTATAATATGTATTAATATAGTGAGCTATATATTACGTTATATCAAGGTGTCACAGTCGGTGGCTATGCTATAATATATATTTTTGCACTCATTAGCTTTTCGGCTGTCGTTGTATGGACATGTATTTATACTAGATTCGTAATATAACTAGTTCTAACTTTAGATATCGTATAATGGATCTAACAAGTTATGTTGTCAGCGCACATAAATGACAGACGAAATATGATATCATGTTTTCTTAAAAACTTTAAAATCTTTCTTAAAATATATCAAAATATACTTTAATATATCTTACTATACGAAAATATATTGTGCTATATCTTTCTATATATTTTGGTGACTTATAAAAAATATCCGTTATAGCTGCGCCTGTGGTCACTCGCCGATTACTATAGAAAATATATCATAATATACCTTATATTATAGCTCCCTCTGTTGTGGGCTTTACAGCCGGACGCGGAGTGTAACAATGATTTCCATCATTCCCATTTTCTAATTATTAAGTTAAGATTAAAAACGCGATTTAATACTCTAAATCAGATAATTTAACGAAAATTTTACAGTCAAATGCTTACGGTCCGAAAAAAAAATTCTCTTCCATCGTGGTTTCATAAAACCACACATTTTTTTTTATATTTTGTCTCCTTCGTATTTATATTACAATATTGTATGTAATTTTAAGCGTAATCGAATCCGATAATACTTATCTCACAGAGTCGATAAAAAGTAAAATTATCCTATTTTGTTCTAATAAGTGTAGAAAATATCCTATGTAATGTTTCGTCTCCCTCGTATTTATTTTACAAGGTTTTATATATTTTTTAAGCGTTTAGAATTTCGATAAACTTGTCTCATAGAGTCGATAAATACTAATACTATCGATAACGGAACGTAATGTGAATCTTCATTGTTAAAACATAAGACACGTTTAATTTTACGGCAGTATAATACGTTTAAGTAGTAAATAAGTGAACAAGTACATTATTAATATATTGATAATGTTAACAGTTGTAAAATCAAAGTACGGTCAACAGAAAAATAAATATATAAAAAGATATTCAATCATGAGTTAAAAAGATGGACAAGTTTCAAATGAATGTCTTTAAGAATGTATTATAGAAGTATTTGAGATTGATTCTCAAACAAAATCTGACATTATTTAACAGGTTTGGAATAAAAGGTATCCTATCTCGAGCGTTTTCAGGAAAAATACCGTGAGCGCCAAAAATCTTAAAATTGTATCTTTTTATTTTTTTTATTCCCAAAAATTATCCTTGTAAATTAGAAGCACTCACTATGTATTATGATTTTAACGGAACATTTGTGTATTATGAAGAATAAGAATATTTTTAACTGGCTTCCAAAAGGAGGAGGTACTGTGTTCGTCAGTATGTAAATGTATGCTTTTTTAATGTATGTTACTCCATCACTTCGTCATTTGTGGATCGATTTTAATTATTCTGTTTTGTTTGAATCAGTATTACTCACAGGTGTGCGCATATTGTTTTGATTCTGATTGCTTAGTTTGAATTTTACTAATGTGTGTTGTTTAATTTACTGAATTCGACAATCATAATAAAGTACGACTTGTACCTCAGAGTATAACATATAGAATCTTTTCTTTGGATCTGTCATTTTTTGGATTACAAGGTTCTCTTCTATAAAATAAATAATAAAAATCCGGACTATTTAGGCAGTACCTAGTCTAAAATCCGATAAATTCTATAGTTCGACACCAACCTGCAGAACGTTTGTCGGTTTACCGGAGGTCTGCTGTATTAAAAAAATATTCAACCCCTAAGAGGGTGCAAGTAAGGGATGGACACATTTTTTATAAAGATATCATAAATACTATTTAATTAGGAATGAAAAACTCTGCTGTAAAAAATACGGATTGTTGCTTACGATATTTTTCCTGGAATTTCGATATATTTAAACTAATTATGCATCTTACATATAACACACTGAATCACGCATATTTTTGTAATAAATAATATTGCAATAGCTTTATAAATTTACGTCCGAATATGTCTAATATAGCTACTTGAATTAGCTAAACGGAGTTATTCTGTGTCGATAAAAAAAAAATTGTTACATTGACTGACAGTTACCAGATTATACCAAATATTTTAACGATTGCATCTATGAGGCATTATTTATTAGGTGGCAGAATACTATACATATTTTTTTTTATTGTTAAGATTTTAGTGTTATGACCATAATCTCACCTGATGGTAATTGACGATGTGGCGGAAGATGGAGGACACACTAAGCTTAGTGGAGGGACTGGCTCTCAAGTGCAGCAGCCGGAACATACCTATAGGTATTTGGAAGCAGATTTTCAACTTGAAGGTGGTAGCTGGCCAGATGGGCTTTAGAAAAAGCCTTATCACCCTTATTTCGGCCTTATTTTATCACTATGTTTTCCTTAACCGAAAGCTCAAACTCAATATAGGTGGATTCGAAGTCATGTCCATTGACGTGGCGTCCGTACATACTACGAGCTATTATCGCTTTGTTGGGTTGAAAATGAAAATGTATTGTACTGTCACACACCTGCTACGTTTGACATACAAAAATAAAGTTAACAAAAATGTCAGAAAGCAGCAATGGAATCCAAAATTAAGTAGTCTAGAACCGTCTAAGACCGTTTCCATTTCGTGTGCTCATAGTCCCATCCTGATAAGTTCAGCAGTTTTGACGTGATTCAGCGTTTAAGAAACTTCATTTACCTTAGTTATACAATTTATACATATGTGGTTTTGAAGCGATGATAGCTCTGTGGTAGCGTGTACGGACTAGGAATGGCGATCTGTGATCGATTAATCGAACAATCGATTTTTTTTGGGTATAATAAAACGTTTTTTTTTATCGATTCACAGCTCTGAATCAATCCAGTGAATTGACATTTCACCCTTAAATTCGAGGTTCAATTCTTATCTAGTTTCATAAATCATTATTTACAATTATATGAATGTTTTACCCATATATAACAATATTTTTTTTTTCACATATATAGAAGAATAAATAAAAAAAAACACAAATATAAAAAAAACATGCGTGCGTACAAAGTGCACATGTCAGAAGTGAAACTTCTTTGGCGAACTAATTTATAAATCTTGTTTATATACGACGTTCGCTCTGTCTCACTTTTTCTCTCAATCTTTCTCACTCGCTTGCTCCCTACTCTCACTCCACGGCTAGTTGCTCATGCTACGTTCGCCCTGTCTTACTCTCTCTCAATCGGTCTCGATCACTCTCTCTCTCTTTTCCGACACTTCCGTTGCATACCGGCGTGACGTTTCATCTGTAAAAATTTTACCCTCATGCGCCTAAAGAAGTTTCACTTCAAAAATATTCTGGCGTTATTCATGTTTTCTATGATTGATTTTGTATTGAGTATATAATAACAAAAAATCGAATCTAAAAAAAACGATTTTAGATGAATCCATCATTTGGAGCTCGATTTTTTTGTAAATCGATTCATATGATTTTTATTCGAATCGATCTTTTTCTGAAAGAATCGCCATGCCGTGCCATGCGTCAAAGGTTAGAATCTTAGAAAGTTAAGTCTCTGGAATGAGCTTAACCTATTGCCGAAGGAAAACATCATGATGAAACCGTATCATGGTGGTAGGGATTTTTCTACTGCCCGCCTGGCATAAAATTTAATAAATAACCGCGATAAAATCCGTTTAAATTAGTTTTATTTCAATGAATAATATTCGCGTAAACCTAAGAAATCATTATACCACCCTCAAGTTAAAAATGGATATATATTTACAAATTGTCGTTAAATCGTTTGAAAGATATCCATGATTAGTGTGGACGAACTTCGTGACATGCTATATTTATATATAAAGATAGTGTGTATGAAATTTTTGAGATAGATTATTATACTTTTGTTGACATTATTTATTAGGTTGTTGTTGGTTCGTTTTTACTTTTTTTAAAGGTATTGATAATTTTTAAATTGTTTTGTTTGTATTTAATATATCATTCCTTTGATGTTGCAATTAAGTGTTAGCATATTTGATATTTGTGTGTAATGAAAGGATTTAAAGACATTATAAAGAAAATGGTTTTGATACTTTTGGGTATTGTATACAAATGTTTTTATTTATGACATATATGAAAGTATTCATTATAAATTGATTATAATATACTAGCTGTGAACGCGACTTCGTTCGGGTGGAACTAAAAAAATATTAAATAGTTTTTTTACGCTTTCTAACTATTATCGATACAGCTTTACTCTTATTGGTGGGATTTTAAATAGCTTGAGGGCTTCCTCAATTATTGTTATATCAAATACAAAAATATTTTTTGAAATTCAACTGTTAGTTCCTACAATTAGCGTGTTCAAACAAACAAATTTTCCCCTTTTTAATATTAGTATAGATAAGGTTTAATTTCTTGAGAACCTAGTAGAAATTATATTAAATATAACATATAACGTATCTCATTTCAAATTAAAGACTGAATCTCATTTTTTAACAGTTTTATATTTTTAAAGGAAATTTTTAAAAAGTTCTACGCATAATTTAATACACTTGGCCTATCCAGTATTTCTTTTATCAGAAAATGACACATAATTCACATTTTATCTTTATCCCATAAAACAATTTACATGTAATAAAATGAACTCAAAAGTATCAAAATAGATTTGCGCATTTGTATCTATGTGGCTCGTATAATTGTGGTATTTATGGTGTAAACTTCATTGTTGTGATACATTAAAATATTTTGTTGTGTATTGGGTTTTAATTTTATATACATGGTAACTAAATAAATAACCTGTCACCCGATCGCTGCGCTAGGCTTTAAACCTCGCAACCCACTTGACGGTTTTAACATGTATCGTCATATTTCAACTAATTTACAAAAACCGAAGTGATGATAGCTCATTCATGAATTCGAATCCCTGCAATGAGCTTGAGCTTTTGGTGAACGAAAACTTCGTATTCAAACCACAGCATGGCGGTAGGGATTTTTATAATGTCTGCATGGCTGGCTAGCTCAACAAGTAAAAATTTATACAAGAACGTAAGTATAATTGTTTGAATTCATAATGTAAGAAAAATTTATATATACATAAATTTATATTATTGATTGTATATCTATACTCTGATAAAATATAGATTCTTACTTGTTTTAGATTTTACAGAAAACTGAAAATACATCTCAAAAAGTCTGTTTTCAAATACTTGGAAAGATTTTCTTATTTATATATTATGTTTGTAGATAATACAGTTACTATTACAAAAAAGTCTCAAATATATATAATTTAATATACGTATTTTGAATACCTATTTAGAAATCAATTTCGTAAAATTACACTAAATACTAGTTTCCGAACGACTGCTATGTTAGAGCTACGGGCTACCAACATTTAAATAATTCTACACTTACGTCAAAGTCACGAGATAAATGATAAAGTTGTAAACATTGAACTATTTATAGTTTTATTAAAACATTTTATAAACAATGTTACTTAATACATAATTCTTTGAGTACGTATTTCAAAATACTCAAAAATATTCTTATATTACTGTTAAAATTCTATAAATTTAATAATATAATGAAATAGAACGAATTATTTTATAAAATGTCTGATATTGATAGTCTACCTTTGGAAACATTCGTTGAAATATTAATAAAAACTGACGGAATAACATTAGGTAAGTGCCGGAGAGTCTGTAAGAAATGGAAAGATATTGTGGACAACACGGATTATATGTGGGAGAAAATATGTCTCAAAGAATTTAAATATCCATCAAGAATCGCTAAGAAGAAGTCTGGGAACGATATTAAATGGTATCATTTATACAAGAACTTGGAAATGTGGTCTCATGTGACTGACTATGAGAGAAATGTGCGAGAGTTTTATAAATTCTCTTTGCATGATAAAGCTCATGCATTAGACATTGATTATGGTATTCTACCCCTGAAAGACACTAGAGGGGTCGTCTTGTATGATATGTCTAATCTAAAATACATACCCGTGGCAGTTCCTGAAAAAAACTGCCTTAAAATTGCCAATAATGATTATGCAACAGTTGTTCTTATAAAACCGGGTATTTTAATCCAAAAGACTATACAAAATTCTTCAAACATGTCTGAGGCCTTCTTTAAAGCTGACAACTTCATTCTAAGAGGAGAGGAGGTATACTTTTTTAATAACAGAGATATTTTCAAATGCGACCTGGGACTGGAAAATCTATCATCAAAATTAATTCTTCATTGTAACTATGATATCAAGGAATTACAGTACAATGAAGGCAAAATATGTATATTTACTGATTGTGGGAAAATTGTAACTGTTTCCAAAGAACATGAAATTTCCATAAAACCCTTAAGCTGTCCTCCAGAATGGATAAGGCAGATAAAATATATTAGTGTAATAAATGACAAAAATTTTGTATGTTACTCAAGAAATTTATTCAAAATCGAAACTGATAAGTACCAACATTTATATTTAGACTTTCCTCCGATAACGGCATTATTTTTTTATGGAGATTTCGTCCTGATAGGTACAAGGGCTAGTGAGATTTTGTTGTATCGCTTATCTAGTCAGAAGAGAGCCACTAAGCCAATCTTTGAGAAATTAGCTGAATTACCAGATGGAAAGTTTGCAGTACAGCTGGATGTTTTTGAAAGAAAATGTGGTCCGATTATAGTTGCATCAACATTTTTTGAGATTATGCTTTTAGAGATTGATTTCTTTCCTCATGTAAGTATAAAATAATTACAGTTATTTCTGAAATGCTTTTTTTCTCTTATTTAACACTATCTGTGCCTCTGACGTAGCTCTCATGAAACTAAAAATCTATACATATAAAAATGAATGTCTATTTCCCTTAGTCATCAGATCACCTATGAACGGATGGAACAATTTCGCTAATTCTTTTTTGTTGTGTTAATTATTTTTAGGAGACAGTTCTTATCAAGAAAAAAATTAAGAAAATTGAGTGAAACATTAGAAAATGTATAAAAACTTAATGCCAATATTATTTTACCTAACTGTCAGTTATCATAGAGCATTACAATAATAATCATATTATGTTTTTGAATACTTTTTTAAATTAATTGTACCAATTCCAATACAATATTTATAGTTAGAAAGTGTGCCGGGTCAGCTAATAATTTAATATAAATTCCTATACAATATTTATAGTTAGAATGTGTGCTGGGTCAGCTAATAATTTAATATATTTGGCTCATTTTGTAACTTTATTCAATGCTTTTTCACAGCTTTGCTCCTATCAGTGATAGCAATCATCAATGATTGTTCTATGACATTTTTTTTTAATCTAAATGTTACACTCTAAGATTTGTGTGTATAAATAAACTTTTCTGCTTTATAATATCAATATAGACTACAAATAATACTTTTTAATAATTTACACAAGTTACACAAGCATAATCAATCAATTTAACAAAGCAATTAAGAATTCAACTATAGTTAAATAAGTTTTGTAATTGCACTTCTAATATCTTCTATAACAATAATAACATTCTAATACTTTTCAGGAAAAAGAAGATAAAACTTCCTTCCCATTGAACAAACTATACATGTACAAGAGGCTGTTGAAGTTAAAAGACAGACTGAGATTAGGAGTACCCTGCATCAAATCAATTTCATAGTACCTCTAGGATTTCATTATGTCTAGGATGGTAGAACATTCTCACTGTAATAAGTCACAAGCTCGATGCACTTAGGGAACATACTCATACTATGTAGCCTGTTCCAGGGAAGTGTACTTCATAATACCAACCTGTTCACAAGGTGAGCAGGAGAGCTTAAGTCTATATCACATAGTCAATATTCTCTAGGGGAAACTCATACTTTTTATAAGAGGCTATATTATTAAGATAAATATGAGGCAACATTTTTTTTTTTTTTTTTAATTATTGCAAACACTATAACTTACCCTGTGTATATGTAAACAGGTTGTCCTGTCATAAACTATGCGAAGTCGTTGAGGGATGGAAGGGGGTAAAAAATTGAAAAAAGTGGGTCGAGTAGTATGTGTATGCTCCCTGTGTAATAAATCCTTTATAAAGATTATTGTTGGGATTGTTACATATTGGAATTACCTAGTATACGTATAGGCAGTACCAAGAACCTGCCAGTATCAGTATCAGTAACTGTGAAAGCTGTTCTCAAGTCTTCGGCAGTATAAGGAACTGAGGTACATCATGAGTATTGGTTGGTGTTAGACCATGTTTTGGTGTTTTGAAGCAAGGATAGTTCAGTGGTAGTGTGTAGGAACACTGCGTCATGCATGGCACATGAGTTTGCATCCAACCACCTACAATGAGCTTGAGCTTTCGGTGAAAGAAAACATTTCCCCATTCCATACGAAATACCATAGGTAGGAATAAGTAGATTCTCAATGTGCTTTTCACACTAAACCAAAAAATATGGCCAGTATTACAGTGATGTAGTTTTGATCTTTACATGGTCGACATTGTTTTAGGATTGCACTGTTGTCACCATCAGATACAGAGCTGTTACTTTGTTGAGCTTCTATAAAGGTGGTATACAGCAGTTGACAGTAAGTGGGGAGGGTGGGTAGATGGTATGTTGATCTCTAAGTTGTCACCATTGTTTTTCAAGTGAAACTTCTTATGGCAGGGGCTTTGAAATTCTGATCCGCAACTTGTTTGTGTGACGCTCGTTCGGGTAAAGTTGGCTCGAGGCGACTGAGGGAGCGAGAGAGATGTAGTTATTATGTTTCACTGCTGTCGTGTGATCTTAAGCGCACACCGGTTTGGTTTGCTATGTGCTTACTATCAAGGATATCATCGTCACTTTACTATGCATATTATTTTTTTTTTTTTTTTACTATGTAAATTATTTATTATTGTTATTAATTTTATTGGAATAAATGTATTATTGTTAATTGTGATTTTCTTGAAAATATTGTTAGTATTTCTTTCATTATTTTTTAAAATTGTACAGTGTGTATTCATAGCCATTTGAGCGATTGAAGTAAATCACCTATTGCCTAATTTAGTAAATAATTGTAAGCTTGATTGTTGGATGTATATGAAGGAATAAACAGAGTGAGTACTTAACGTGTATTAATTTTATATGGATTTCAATATTGATCTACGCGTTTTGTTATAAGATTATTTACTAACAGCTCTGGCATTTATTGTTTGTATTCTTCACGATAGTTAACTAGACCACAAAGCTAGCTACAGCTGTAACAAACCGTATATACTAAGTAACAGGTAAACCATCCAGTATCGAAATGTTACTAATGGATTTTGTTACTCACATGTTTTCGTTATTCCTACTGAATATACAAAGTGCTCTTTATTAGATATCAAAAGTAACGAGTAAAGATACGATTATGACGATAGTACTGATTCTTATAGTAACGAATACATAAGGATACGCTATTTTTTGAAAAGTTTACACCTCTAACCTTTCAGCCCAAACCAAAACGAAACATGAGCATGGGTCTCAGTTACAGTCAAAACCGAAAGTTATTTAAACTTGGAAAATTTTGTATCGTATACTGCAAAGTGAAATTTAGTATATATTTCACAAATATATAAAGAAGTTACTTGTTCAAATTAACAACGGTAACTGAAGTACGTAACAAGAATATTTATTTATGTTACATCCTGTAAGTCCAAATGACAATATATTTAATTGTTTAGCAAATTATTTATGTGCAAAAAAAATGTAGACTAAAAACAATGAGGGCGGTGGTAGCTGAGAGATAGCTATTAACACACGAGTCGCAAACTCACCCGAACGTCATGCAATATACTCGTAAGATTCGACTGATTTTTGGCTGGAAACAAAACTGTTGCCGAAACTAGATTTTTAGTCGAAACCTGTCACAATTAAAAACTTCTACCTGAATTGTGCCAAAGGTCAATGGTAGTGAGTCAAGCGGTATTAAAATATTAAATTTCATCTCTTGGAAAATGTTTATCTTTTATGGGTTTGTTTGTTTTTTCTTTATACATTAATCTGCAATATTACTCATAATTAAGTTAAATTTCATCTACCTACCTATATAGTCATTTCAGAGTGATGTGCCTACAGAGGACGGAGAGACACAACAAAATACATAAAAAAAATTCACTTGACACTAGATAGAAGTGAAACATTAAAAAATTATAAAAAGATTAATGCAAAAAATACTCTACGGTTGTTATCTGTAGTAATATTATAAAGGGGAAAATATCTTTCCTACTTAGCATGCTACATTAGTCCTAAGTAGTAAGTCCATATATAATTTTTGTTAATGAAAATCAATAAATAAAATGTTTATTCCACGCAAACGGAGTCGCAGACACAGTTAGTATGATCTATGACGCCTTCAGGCAGACATACACACGCAAATACAACGAACGAACTCTGTAATACTGTATTACGCCATCTATCTCATTCTCTCGCACGTTATACCCTATAGATGTATGTGATTGTCTCTCTTTACTGTCGCTTTTAAGTTTCGTCCAGTTTTCAATCACAACGATGCTAAAAAGTGTTTCACTTCAAAAACATGTTTGTCTTATCTATCCATTACAAAATACATCATGATTTGAAATATATCAAGATATCTATCCAGTGACGCGGAACGTGTCTTGTGCGCTGTCGTGAGAAATTATTATATCTGAGTCAAAAGTAAGATTACCTTTTTTTTTTGGTCTGTTATGTCTATGTATAAAACATGTATTCCATTAATATACAAGGTCTTATTTGACGCAATGGTTAAACAGATTTTTAATATCTAGCTGCTTCTATAGATATGATATTCTTACCCGTTCGTGTACCTGTACTTTAAACACGTAAACGTAAATTTCTTTAAATGTTTAAATAGAGCCCGAGAATATCACAGAAGTGGAAAATAAAAGATCCGATGTGAAAAATACATACATTTCAAGTATTGTGTAAAACTCTACGTACACGACTTATGCTCATTGTATTACGTATAGTAATTATGTAAAAAATCCAGTGAACTTCGTAATTATTATTTTTGGTTTTTATAGTTAAAGTTTAGCGTTATGGCCATAACCTCACGTGATGTTAACTAACCTATACACACCTATACTTATAGGACACATCTATAGGTATTTAGCGGCAGATCTTCAAGTTGAGTGCGGTAGTTTACCACGCGGGCATTAGAAGAAGAATATTTATATGTTATATGTATTTCCTCTATGGACTCCAAACCGGCTTTAGCGATTTTGATGATTTTTAGCCAATCTACAGATTAGCGGAGCGGGTGATACTATGAAGTGTGGTTAGCGAACGGTTCACCTTTTCCGAAGGATAGAAAAACAAATTTGTTAATAGTCTCACATAACAAAGTCGCGGAGAAGTGATAGTATAGTAACTCATAAAAGGAGTGTGTTGCGTTTGATATTATACTTGATACCCAATGAGTATCTTTTTTATGATAGGAATACAATTAATTAGTAAATAGTATATGCTTTATTACATTGAATATACGAGTGTGGATGTCGAAGTTCCAACATCCTTCAATTGTTTTCGTATACTTTACTTTTTTTATACAGGTTCGGCGTTGTGGCTACGATCTTACCTAATGGTAAGTAACGATTTGGCGCAAAATTATGGATACGCTAGGCCTAGTGGACGGATTAGCTCTCAAGTGCAACTACTGGAACACATTTATGGGTATTTGACGGCCGATTTTCCATTTTAGGGTGGTAGCTAGTCAGACGGGCACTGGAGAAAGTCCTACCACCATGTATAAACCATACAAGTCTGTTGGTTTACGCAGCACATGACAGTGAAGCTCCTAATTAGCATGTTTTTTCCGACTGCTTCAACAACCATCGTCACATTTGGGTCAATTTCTATAAAACATTAATAAATCACACTCCTAAATCATCCACATTAATTACTCCATCGACTAGTAAAAACCATATTAAAATCTGTTAGGTAGCTAATAATTTTATTAACCTCCCTCTGCAGACGCTTGGGCCTAGGTTCGATCCTCCGGTTAGGAGCCCTCGAGTAATGCTCCCGCGATACAGTGACACTCTACATCACTGAAACTACATCATCACATTGCATACTATACACGCACACCCACACTATCGATAAGGTCGGGCTAGTATCACTAAATTAGTAAATTAGGTCCTGTTGGTTAGTTAGGATAGCGAATCCTTTCTTCACTTTCTGGTAGCAGCCCAAGCCGAGGTTCGCCCATCCTGGCACCCTTGGCTTGCATCCTCGGAGCTGAGTGCCCCAAAAAGTTCGGTGAAGCTGTCAAAGCCCCTAAGGCTAAAGGCGTACGTCAAGTCGAAAAAAAAAAATCAAAAAGTTTATCTCGTTCAAACAAACAAACAGACGGAGTGCAAGCGAACCGTAATATGTGTAGATGTAATAATAAGTACTTATTACGCGTATCGTATGGTATATGTTATTAAAATCCTGGCATTTTTTATTTCGTTTCCTGCTACGTTTATTGGATAATAAATCAATTGGAAGCGAGAATAACGTTCACCTTGTAACATAATTCTACCTCAGATGTAAACCTTCTATGCGTTTGAATATACAGAATGTAGACAATATTCATTATAATTTTTAAGTATTCCTTGTTACTTATGGTTTTATGAAATAAGTTGTATGAAAAGTGTTAGTGTACGAAGTCGCGGACACAGCGAGTTTCAAACACAGCCGTAGGTATTTGGATTAAGAATTTATAACAGTATCGATTTACATTTAAATAAAAACTCTAAGGAAATCTGAGATTTTCAACGTCTCCCTTCTCTAGTTTTATTTCGCAATCAATATAGGCGAGGAGTTGATCGTTTTTTATTTTGTGTTATTCTGTGTTTTACACTATTAGAAGATACTAATAGTATCAGCCGACTCTGCACGTGTTTTATTATGAGAATTTAGAAAAGTTTAGAATGAAATATAATGTTCGGCGTTTTCTTTAAAATTTTATAAATATAGTTGTCGAATTCACGGTAATATATATAGTATAATATATAGAGTATAAAAATATTAATTTTTGATATAAAATTCTTATACATACAACCAACAATTTAAAGTTATTACATACATATTTTTCGCGTCCAAAATCACTTTATAATTGATTAAGTTTTCCTTTACTATTACCAAAAATAAATAAATAAATAAATAAATATATATATAATTTGCAATTGATGAACTTTTGAATTGATAAAATACATATGTATTCTGCGCATAAAATTAACGAGAATTAAAATGAAATGATGGCTCAGTGGTAGCGTGAACAGACACCTCGTCGATTGGCGTTAGTTCGAAGCCGTACTATGACCTAGAATTTTTTGTAAAGAGATATATCGTAATGGAACCATAGCCGATTAGTTAGCATCCAAAAGCTGAAAAGGCACTTGGGAACCATTCCTTAACGTGTCTACTATCTTGGACCAGGTAGTCACTTACCATAAAGTAACACTGTGGTCAAACGCTAAACCTATAATGTATAAAAATATTAAAAAAGAAAAAATATATATTTTTTAGAAAATACATAACTCAATTTACTTTGTTCCCTCAGATAGTCTAGTTGTATCAAAGGTTAGCTTTTTATTAGGACCGTTTTAAAATTAATGGCAACCTTATGAATCCAATGAATATCGAAGCTAAGGAATGTTGTCCCTCAATTCTCATGAGTAGGTACAACTAAGTGAAATGTATGATCAAAGAGAACTAACTTGACGTCGAAACGTAAATTGGCTACTATTACCATTGGGGACCGAATTTGTAATTCAGCCGGTTTAATTTATACAATGTTATTACGTGTACAATTACTTGTTTTGATTTTCAAATTACCTTTATTAAAGTATATCGATGGATTTCACATTTTTTTTAATATACTATGTTCTATTATAATTAGATAAGTGTGCCTACTACGTTTACTCCTATACGAGCTTTACTTCTATTGGTGGTAGCGTGATGTTACATAGCCAAATCCTTCCACATTGATTGTTCTATCAAATCCAAAAATAATTTAAAAAAATCGACTGGTATACGTTGTTTGTTCGCGATGAACTCCTAAACTACTAAACCGATTCTAATAAAATTTTGCTCATTGTGTGTCGTTTAATACAACTTCAGAGACAGGATACTTTTTATCTCCATAAGTGATCATAATGCGATAGATAACGCTGTAATCGAACTGACTGACTACTCGAAAAGGCAGAAAAAGATCTGCCAGATCAGCTAGTCTATATATGTAAAAATTAATCTCTATTTCCTTTGGTCATCATCCCATCACGCGTGAACGGATGGAATAATTTCGTTAATTCTTTTTTAGAAGATTCTTATGTAAGAAAAAATTAAGAAAGTTGATTTAATGTTCCGAACATTAAAAAAATTGTATATAAAAAAATCGCCGTAATGTATGTACGCGCATAGCTTCCGATAGATTGCGCCAAATCGGATAATTTTTTTTATTGTATTTGTTATTGTCATTGTTATTGGTTTGTGTAAAAGAAAAAAACAAACATTTTTTGAAATCTCATAATATTATAAATGAGTGAATGAAAGGAACAGAAGACTATTTATTTGACTATCGTGTTGAAACTATTTTAAAAAATTGCGAAGAAAATTCTGTAACTGCAGTAAAGCTAAAAAATATTAAAAACAAAAAGTAATACCAATTGGTTATAAAAAAATTTGATTATTATATCTTTGTAGGTACGTTTGACAAAATGGCGTTACACTTCGCAATTGTCACGAAGTGGTACATTCGTTTTACCTTCATTCTAAACGAAATTCTAAATTTCACGAGTAAACCAATTACTCTTATTATTTCAAATGTGTGACAAGCCATCTCACGTGTTAACCGAGCTGTTGTCCAGCACGCGACATATATTAAGAATCGTATTGGTGTGTCCGTATTGCGTTCGAGAGTTATTGATAATAAAATGAGTTTGGATTGTGTTGTGCAGGTTTGAAAAGTAAAATTATCACAATTGGTGCCACTACAAAATCTATTACCCTTATTAGTTTATGAGATGGGAAGTAATGTTAACCATTTCTTAGACAACATTACAAAATAAAACAGTTGTATCCAAACGACGTCCTTTGGCGCATCGCATATTGTAAAGATAAAATTTCATGACAAGGTAAATAATCGCTACAATTCAGAAAGTACGAGAATGAGAAAAATAAAATCGTCGATCTCAATGCGACTATTTAGAATTTTCTTGGAGGTCCGTTATTAAGCGATAATAGCATAATGGTAGTACGTACGAACATAGCGTCAAGGGACGTGAGTTCGAATCCGCCAACAATGATCTTGAACTGTCGCTGAAGGAAAACATAGTGAGGAAACCATAACATGGTGGAAGGGCTTTTCCTAATGCCCGCCTGTCTAGCTACCACGCTCAAGTTGAAAATCTGCTGCCAAATACCGATAGATGTGTTCCGGCAGTTGCACTTGAGAGCCAGTCCCTCAACAGGTTTAGCGTGTCCATCAACTTAAAGCGTGTCGTCACTTAAGACCAGCTGAGATTATGGCAATAACGCATAACCATATCTATAAAAAAAATACTCTTCAAATCAGTTATCCACCAGAATGACGTAGTGTAGACGTAGTAACTATTCCACATAATTTTAAAATTAAATGGCATTTCTTGGACAACCATTTCACAATTTCCTAATAAAGTTAGATTTTGTTGGATGTATTCTGTTGAGTGGTTAAAACATAGTCTTTAACATATGCACATTTTATTGTGGTTAGTTGACAAAATATATTATAGGCGGTCGAAGTGAGAGCGAGAGGTATACCACCAAAATATAACCTATATATAACCTATTAAAAAATCTTGCCCTGTCTAGGATAGCAGTAAGTTCAAAATAAGAGCGTGTCTCTTAAGCTGCCCTAGCAGGCTCCTACCAAATTTGACTGACCAGGAATAGAAACATAAATAGTGAAGGTGAGTGTTGAAGCTTAAACTAACATCCGTTTCATATATCTCGGAACTGTTCGGAGTTTCTCTCTTTACCACACGACGTACTCGGCACTCGCACGGGTAATCCATGGGTAGTTAAAAAGTTCCTCTCATTTCAGGTGAAATCTCGGGTGAAACACGTGTTCAAAAATTACGTGCAATAATAATAAAAAAATGACAAATGGAACTTCCGTAGATTTCAACAATAGCTCAAATGCAAAAGTGGAAATGCAAATAAGTAAACACAGGCAGTTAGTTATATAGCCATTTTCGCTGTAACGAATGCAAATGACGAAGTATCTTAGTATCAACCGACATTACTAACACGACTATACAATGTAATGAGACTGGCTGTAAAAAAATCTAATGAATAACGTCAAAGAAGCAACGATCAAGGGAAAATATAAAGGAGAGGTTGTAATAATTTCCAGAAGATTCCTACGAATTTGGCATTCGTTTTAAGCGACTAAATTTTACTGTGCGAATGTCTATTGCGTAGACAATTAACAAATAATAAAACCAGTCGTTTGAAGTTTGCGTGCCCAACGTAATATTATAAATTAAATATAGATAATATAGAAATAGTTGTCACATACTGAAATATATAAAAGCATGTCTTCCGAAACCATCATTACTAAACTAGGTTTCCCTGTGCCTGGATAGGCGGTTAGCCTGCAAAAAGGGTTTGTTCATATGTAAAGTTTAAATTTCTAATAACAAGTGGACCGGAGAAAATAGAATAAAACCTACTTTAGTAAATATTCAAAAGCGTTTGGGGCCCGCGCTTCGGCGGTTTCAATGTATAGTTTCGAGACTGTAGATGCGTATGTTACGACAGTTTTATGAAGGGAAAACTAAAACTATATTAAATTAATAACTCTTAGCGGTGAAATTGTATTTCATTATCACAGTTATTTCATGTGTGGTATGTGAAATTATATAAGTTTTATTGAGAAATAGTAATAGCAAATTAAGGAAATTCCCTTACCTGGTTCTAAACTTTGTATAAAACATTCCAGACTTATATTTTAGAATGTTTATTTAGTTTTCAGATGAATCTAAATATCATTATTCCTAAATAAAGCATGCATACTTTATAATTAATTATTGTTCATTAGTTTCTGCCCGTGGCTTCGATCGCGTAATAAGATAAAATAAACTCATAAATATGTGCCAATTTTCATCTCAAATTTGTTCAACGGTTTAAGCGTGACAGTGGAGTAAAGAAATAAACAAAGAAACATCCATATACTCGAATTTATAATTTTAGTATTGCATAATTTTACCCACGGCTTTATTCGCGTAGTAATTTGTAAAACTTTGAGGAATAAGACACCGATCATGTATACAGAACAGAACACGATTTAAGGACGCTAGTGTAAACAATGTTATGTGCCTTTCCATTAACAGCTACCCGACTACCTGTAGTGTTTGGCGTTGTGCCTTGTTTATAGATATGACAAAACTGAGCTTTGCCATAACTGCAGGCTTTTGGAAATGGAAAATCCTTCGGAATTATAGCCATCTGAGCAAACATTACATTTTTACCCTTACTTGCCCCTGCCTAAAATAATGGCAAAAACAATATTCCATCCCGGTTGCGCTACGCGAACCCTTGTTCTACTACATAATCACGGCGCATCTAAATTCAGTATGACCATAACTGAAATGCATAATTCCAATTTTAATTTCACTTTATGTGAGAGAGCTCGAGAAAATTCAAGAACTCTGCCGGATATGAAGTACTCTCTGTACTCATGATGGTGTCTACTGACAAATACTCGGTCATTTAACCAGGAATCTTTTTTAAAATGTCATTATTAATTTGGATAACAATGTCATTTTTAAAATTCGACTAGATGCCAATGTAAAAATCATGTGTTTTAGCTGCGCTCAAATCGGCTTGACGATCAGCCTGTTCATTCAAACGTCGTTGTGATTGAGCGGTTGTTCAGAGGCTATTAAAGCCGCTTGACGCTCTGCTTGTTCCGATTCTTGACACTCTTGAGCTCGAGAAACTCTTTTTGCTTCCACTGCATTATCGCATAGGATACTTTTTATTCCGGTAATAATTCAATAATTCAAGTTTAATGTTATTTTAACTACTTACACGAGCGAACCCACGGGCAGAAGCTAGTAATAATAATAATATTAATTGTATTTCTTCAAGATATACAACCCTTGTATATTACTTAAAATTAGATAAAACTAAAAATTAAAATAAAGTTAAGGATATCACTGCACTTGTAACGTTAGCATCGATACTAGTTTAAAACAGTTTCATAGATGCCAACGCCCTCAGCTTGGATAATTTGCCTATGATATAAACATAGTGTGTATATGTTAGTATGTATGCGTCGCTTATTTGCAAGAATGAGTGGTTAAGTATGCCAGTTATTTATGAATAAAAAATTAGGAATGAAAAGTAAGTCATAACTGCGTTTACCATTTAGAGTGCTAGGTAAGGTTGGAGCAGTTCTTCAGTTTCTATATAATTTAACTTACAAAGCCACATGCTAACTAGTTTTTTTATAATATATACTGTACAGCCGAAAATGTTAATAGTTGTGTTTATCTTCCTATTATAAATTCGTGAACCTAGAAAAATAATACCGTAAATGTACATGTAATAAATCGTGTACAAATGAGTGCTCAATCTATTAAATAATGAATAGATCAATAAATTTAGTCTCCGGACTGTCTTACAAAGTGTTTTTTTATTCAGTCTGAAAACCATGCTTTTGGCAAAAAAATAAAAGTATTGATCCTTAGAAACGATTAATACTACAAGTGTTAGAATTATAGGTCAAAAGTATAGCATTATCTTTATGGCAAATTTGAGGGAATTTTAATATAGGTGGCAAAAAACTCTCATTAAATTTATTTTATTGATTAAAGTGCGTCAATAGTTACAAAACAGAATAAAAAAGGAGATCTATTGACAAACACATAATAAAATGGTAATAGCAAAAATAAAACGTTTGTTTGTCTAAGATTTCGTTTACAATGAACTAGAGTAAGCCGAATTCAATATTTGAGAGATTTAAAATTTAGCCTGTGATAAAATAAAATGAATAGAAACGTTTGAATATTTGCGTTTATGGCGCAATATTTGTGTGCAAGCTCCTGGTCTACGTTTATGCCGACGGTTGAATCTCCGATATCAAAGGGATGGATTGTCTGTGATAAAGGCGGCTGATCTGAATCCTAAATCTTCTCACCCGCTTCCAATGTACTGCGGGATATATTTGAAAGTTCACACGCGAGGTCGTGTGTCAATACACTTTGACGTGCGCGTTGAATGATAGGATTTATTTTCAGCTGTCTTATCCAATATAATGCTTATAGAATTTTTAGTTTTCACTCTTAATAATTACCTAGTATTAAATTATTATAAATCTTCTACTTTTTCTTTTCCTGTTCCCAAGTCATTTGGGTCGGCGCAATACGTTTTCTTCTTTCATAAATCTCTATCAACCGCAATTACTTAATTCCCTTTTCTTTCCTGTTTCATTTCTCAAATAATTATAAATATGGATTGCTTTATATTAGATTTACGAGTAACAATGGTCAGGAAAGCTTTAAAGTTCACTACTGCTATTTATGTTGGTAAAGAGCTAAAACAACTCAGAGATTTAATCCTAGTACCTTTTTAGATATCACATGTGAGATAGCAGCCATAAGAAAGTTTAATTTAACTGCTAAGAATTCATTTAAAATATAATACTTATCTAGCTAAGGTAATCTAAGTTACTGATGCTCAGATTACGGATGTTTATTAATCTATAATAATATTATAAGGCGGTAAAGTTTATTTGTTTGTTTTGACTAGGTAATGTTAAGCTTTATCAATCGGATTTAAAAATAGTTTCAAAAATCAAAAAGCGTTTCATAATGTAATTATAATTTAATGAGATATATTTAATTATTTATATTAAATAGGAAGTATTCCGGTCATTCTAGAGCTATTAAACCAGATATGGGTGTAATCGTGACATTCATACACACAAGCATCCAGACGTCCACGAAAAAATTCTTTCAATAAGTTTTACTTTTTTGTTTATATTGAAACAAAATTAATTTAAAAATAATCTAGTGTGACAATGAGGAGAGTAATTCTCTGTATAATAAAACATTTACATTGTCGACAATATACAAAAGACATAAAATAATGACCATTGACGTTACGAAAATTGCTCGACTATGGAATGTTGAGAGTAATGCACAAACTTGAACGCTTTACGTTATGAGGCGTTCGAAATCTGTTTGTTTTTGATACAGTAATAATTGCGGAAGGTTTTACGCTATTAAACATTCCGCTATAACCATGAGGAGCATAGCTATATTGAAACTATTTGTACTGTTTTTACTGCACTGAACTTCTTTCACTGCATCATACTTGGTGATAAGCATATGATAGTCCAAATAGTCTACCGTGGATTTTGACAATAGGCTTCAATGGCGGATACGGTTTATATTTTCGACCAAATTGATATAAATATATTGCGGTACATATAGTTCCAGACTTGTCGCCAATTATGGACAGAGTTCTTTACCAATTGCGCCGACACGGAAGTAGAAACCGCTTAGGAAGAAAGAACGTTTTATTTATCCAACACACAGCAAATGATATTTAAAATAAATAAAATATAATAAACTAAAAATAAAAAATAATACAAAAAAAAAATAGACCATTAGAGCAACATCACAAAATAAAAAAACCTAATGTGTGGATAAATTGGCACCAGTCTCAGCATAACAGCTACACTGATATAGTATAACACTGATATTCTGAGTGGACCCTCTGAAGCCGACGTCACGGACATCAGTAGAAATTCTTAAAAATAGGCATAGCATATAGTACATACTAGTATTTGTGATGCATGGGAATGATGCAATAATTGTGCCACACAAAAATAAAATAAAAATACATACTGAAAAACATAAAGATGTTCTCTCTAGTCGTTTTTACAGTTTAATCCTACCTAGAAATACTGAGAGAGAACAAGCTAAGCGCGGGTAGACCAATGCAAGATGGGTTAACGGTAGAACTAATCTTAAGGGAAAACCTTGATAAGGCTGGTACAGAACCGAAAAGAATGGCGTAAAAGGCATAAAGCTTATCCGCTGTAGTGGGTTGAAAAGAGTTGTCCATGATGTGATGATAATGACGAGGACTTATCGATGTACGAGCAATTAATATACTCTTGAGAAATAGCTATTGTAAAGATCTGTGGTTCTGGGAAAAAGATCTGCCCGTGATTTGATTTTGATTAAATTCAAAAATCTTATAAAAAATGCTTTATGTACTTCTTCCAATAATAGGCGAAAATAAAATTACAGACTACTTTTAGAAATCATGTAAAATAATTTTAATACATCAATAATCAATTTAGGTATAAGTTAAAAGGGAATATATATGTACTGGTTAAATTTAAGATTGCCTTTGCGAATAAAAAAGGAATGACATGTAATTACGATATTTTTTTATTGTTTATAGGTTTAGCGTTATGGTTACAATCTCAAATCTTAAGTGACGATGTGGCCCGAGCTGGTAAACATACTAAATCTGTGAAGGGACTACTGGCTCTCAAGGGCCACTGCCGGAACATACCTATAGGTATTTTGCCGCAGATTTTTAACTTGAGGATGGTAGTTTATCAGGCGGGCATAAGAAAAATCACTACCACCATACTATGATTTCATCACGATGTTTTCTTTCACTGAAAACTCAAGCTAATTGCATGTAGATTTGAACTCATGTTTATTGAACCGGCGTCCGTGCACTGGCAACCGAGCAATCTTTGCTTCAAAACTGTTACATAGAATATAATAAAATGTCGATACGGCAGTTGGAAAACGCACGGACGTGAGTAGGCAACACGTAAAATACTTGAAACGCGTCGGAGTACTTGCGGGTAGCACCTATGTACCTGTGCTCAGGTGGTCTGTAACGCGCAAAACACTGCAGACACCGTGTCGCTACCGATGGCTGCATGTTACATGCGCAGTTCATAAGTGACAGCGATTTTATATCTTTTACACCTTACAATAAAAATTCTAAACACAACTTTAAAAGTAATTTTTTTTGAAGTCTATATATCGAATGTAGATATTATATATAGAATCAATATATATATTCTATAAAAAAAAATTGTCTCTATGTTTGTCTCCTTTTAAATGTAAGTAATGCTTTGGAACTACGAAACAGATTTTGTTGAAATCTAACTCGGAAATAAATAATAGTTTAAATTTGATATGCTTTTAATACAGTTTTCTCTATTTGGTTTCTTGAGGATGTAATGATAAAATCTGGTGTTTTTGTGAGTACAAATTAAGTAGTAACATATAGCAGAGGCTGTTGAAATCTCATCCCAGTGGTAATCTTTATTGTCTTTAACTATTTATTTTTGTTTTTATTGCTATCTATTTTATGGTTAGCTAATAAATGATGAAGTTACGAATTGTTTTAATACCAGAACTATTATTCAGTGTAACCTACTTGTTGTACCTCTGGCTATCAGATGCATTTCATTCAGCTTTTTTTAGTTGATTCCTAAAAAGCAGTTATCTGGCCATATTACAATAATATTTTATCTGTTAAATGATGACGGTAAAACCAGCATACAGCTAACAATACTATCACTGATCAATTTTCATTAATACCTCTTGTTAATTATAAAACCTTGTTTGGTTTAAGGTTACTATTTAGTGAACTTAATAGAGCAAAAATTATTTACCCTTTCCTATAGAATACCATCACGTACGAAAAACGTGAGTGGAGAAAACAATTAATAAATGACTTGCTACACTCGTACCAATGTTGTAACGACACATGAGAAACCACTCAATTGACCCTCGCCGATTGTAGCGTCATAACCACCTCGTCGTGACATCGCTTTTACTGTGGGTCGGAATATAAGCCCTTATTTTAAGCCTTATAAATTGCATGACTATAGAAATAAATAAAATATATAAAACTATGTACCATTTTACATCTATTTCGACTATAACATTTCACATTTGCTTTAATATTTATTAACTATTAAATTCTTTCTATTATTTAAGTAAGCTCTTATACATTAAAAATTAATATAAAAAAACCCCTCAAGAATTATAATTGCTATGTAATAGCCAATTTATTACTAGAAATAAAACAGTAAGAATGCTATCATATAAATAATTACTATATTTGTAGTATAGTATACTTATATTACAGTATATACTATATTAATAATAGCTGATACCCCCGAGTTCATTTGCATTTTTTGGGTCAACCGCTCGTGATCGTAAAATTATTTCATAGTAGTTTCGACGTCGTAACGCATAAAGTACGTACGCGCAACGTATTCATATGTGTTTTTATGCTATTATGCGTAATGGTACGCATACAGATGCTGATAAATCATAAGCAACAATTGTATTAACTTTGTGGATGCTTAAGATTTAAATTTTATATGAAGCTTAAATTAAAAAGCAGAAGCTACATACCTTTTTAGGATTGGTGTAGGTTTGAAACTTGAAATAGTCCAATAGATTACTTCAGATGATAGTGTGAAATCATTTGTCGTTAACCAACCAACATCTTGAAGCGATGATAACTCAATGGTAGTGTGTACGAATGAGCTTGAGCTTTCGGTGAAGGAAATAGCATGGTGGTAGGTAGGGCTTTTCTAATGCCCGCCTGGCTAACTACCACCCTAAAGTTGAAATTCTAGTGCCAAATACCAATTAATGTGTTTCGAAAGTTGCACTTGAGAGCCAGTACCTCCACAGGTTTAGCTTGTCCACCAACTTGGGCCGTATCGTCACTTAAGATTAGGTGTGATCATAGCCATAACGCTAAACCTATAAAAAATAAAGGAAAAATTGTGCTTATTTGTGGATTACATAAATATTTCTCAGCACCAGCCCTAGTGCGCACATTCCTTTAGTCGCTCTTTGCACTTCGCTGGCATTACACATGTAATATATATCTCATAAAATTTTCACGTACTGTATGTATTCTATATGCCGTTTCTGTTGTACCAGGTATAACTTACCCACCATACTTACTTACACCGGAACACCACAAGAGAAGATAAACATTTATAAATAATGTATTTTTTAAATAATATAAAAATAGTTTGTTTCAGCTCGCGCCGCTTACATTATGTACCGCGCGGAAAACATCGTGAGACTATAGGAGTAGAGTGCACGAACTATACAGTACTCTTCATGCGAAGCTAATATATTTCTTTCTTTATTTATGCGCGTATTTGTTTTCTCCTCGCTTGCAGTGACTGCGGGTGAGTGCCTTTTTTAAATGCGGCAGAATTTTATAATTCAGTATGGCGACCGTCGCACCGAGACGTTTCTCGTTATTCATTAAACGCGATTGAAAACGGTAAATATAAAATTGTGTTATTTTATATTGCAAATTGAATAACGACTATGATGTCTTTATTTTTGTTTACAGATATTTTCTCAATAATTTGAGAGGTATATACATACTTGATTTTACGTGCGGCTTTGCTTGCGTGAATATTGATTTTGACAAACGAATCAGATAACGCAATAATAAGTTTATTCCTCTTTTACCTCCCTTCCAATAAAGTGTTCGCGTTGTAAAAGTAGCCTATTGCCGTCTCCAGGTTCCCATCTATCTCTATACCAAAATTCATTATAATCCAATCAGCGGTTAAGGCGTGAAAGCGTAACAAACAAACAAACTCAGTTTCGCATTTATAATATTAGTAAGGATTTTATCGAGCTATAGTTTACTTTCTTAATTGATCATAAATAAATAAAAAAGGTATAAAAACTTTTTAATTATTTTGAACACTATTGTATTTTTGATTCGAAATAACCAGTGTATTAATTGTACTATCTGTATCATCTCAAGATACGTACCGGGGAACGACTTCGGACAACCTTGAATTTATCGACACTTGATATATACAAATTTATAATGTTTTGCTGAAAAAGTGATTCCCATAAAAACCTATAAATAATATTGGTTATAAATCCAATTTTGCGGATATTTTAAACAAGTCCATGTTGGTTACTTATCACATGGATTATGACGGTGTAACTAATATATTCAAAACTCCGTATTATCAGATGATATTGAATCTCATGTGCTGTATCTTGCAATTTTCATTACTTTGGTTGAATAATATAAAATGAAGGTGACATTGATCGAGACCTAAAGAAAATGTTTGAATATAAGAAACGGCTACAAATCTTGGGGATCAGAATTGATTCATAAACAGCCCTGAAGCTTAAGGGAAAAGTTTATTAAACTTGTAATATATGGATCTCAGTGCTGCGTAACGAAAGCGACGTGTCAAAGAATATTCCAAGCGGCAGAAAGACGAATTTCAATAATATGCTGGATATGGAGACATTGGAGTAAATAAATATATGGATAGATTTGAAATGTACAGTATACTAAGTGTGCTCTTGAACTCCCGTGGAACGAATAGTTAATTAACATATTTTGCCCTTTTTTGTAAAGAAAATATTAATACAACTTTCCTCCTATTTGTGGTAGTGTGACATTAAATAGCGTTCCTCTATGATTGCTCTGTCAAATACAAAAATAATTATTAAAATTGGACTGGTGATTTTTAAGATTAGCGCGTTCAAACAAAATTGTTCGCTATGTAATATTAACATATGTTGTTTTTTTTATGATATAAAGGTATCGCTGCTCCATATATCTACGTACGCTATAGATCGTTAAACTCTCTATTCAAATAGGGTTTTAGATAAAATTCGTGTGAAATATGATTTCGCGTCATCGCTGTCATTCGCCGATCCGTTGACGAGGGTAAAGGATTGACGAGTGTCGCATTAAACTCGGAATACATAGACATTGACAAGGCACCGTCAACTCTAACGTGACCTGAACTCTGTTATAAGAGTGACCGTTAGACAGGTCATCGCGAATTAGCCGTCTCGTGTTCAGAGTAATCGTTTTCCGTTGAATGGAGGCGTTTGTTCGAGATCTTATCGATAACTTTGTCGTGTCTGAAGTATTGATCCGTGTGGGTGAGCAGTTAAATTGCCAGCGTAAAATATTATGAAATTAATTACGGTCTATTCTATTAGCAATTTTAGCGATAGTCGATGTATTAGATTCGTATGCTTTATTTCTGTAGTTGTATTTTTGAATTGAAAACTTCTACAGGCTTTTTTGTGAACAGTAGATGAAGGTTAACTGTCGCGCATGGAATTACAATATATATTGGACAAATAAGTCTTACAATGTAAAGCCTCCAACAACATGGAAAAAGGAGCCAAGCTCAGCACATGTCATGGCGTTAGCTATAGCGCTGGTTTTCAGCTGGATGCAGTGAGTTATGTATCACTTTGTACATGATCAATCATTAAGGAAGGTTTTAGTCTATTTAATAGTTATAAAAGCTATAAAATGGAAAAAATATTATAATATTTTTTCAATTATAATATTCTTCAAGCCTTCGTGGCGTGTGGTGGCTGAAGTTAATTTTACATCAAAGTAATGTACTAAAGAAATATTTTCCTTATAAAGGTCTAAAAATAAGTCCACAATAATATATATCTATATCTTCTGGTTTACTTACAATATGAATTACAAATGATTTAGAATTTTGTTCCAAAATAACACTTGATTTGTGAAGATGTTTTATTAACATGGTCTTAATTCTTATGCTTTGTTAATCACTCAGAGGATCTAATATACACCAAATTTTCATTTTATAGTATTAAATTTAAATAAGTAACTTATTAAATAGCACAGATTCAAAATTTATGACGAAACAAAAAAAATACCAATACCTTACGTTTATCGTTAATAATATACTAGGTAAGGAAATTATAGCCACAATTTCACCTGATGTTAAATGACGTTGTGTTAGAAGACACTGCAACCTATTGGCTCTCAAGTGATATTGGCTCTCAAGTGCAACTAACAGAACACAGTATTTGGCGGTAGATTTTCATTCTAATATAATCCTTATATATATTTATATATATTATATATATTTTATAGATTAATGATGTAAATAATAGAAATAGAATCCAATAAAATAAATATAAAGCAGTGTACAGACGAACTAGTCTCTGTAATTAAGCGCCACGGAGAGTGGTACCGTGCTGTTATGCCACGACGCAGCTTTGTCTGGCGTGAATGCCTTTATGACTTAGTGAAACAAACATGGTGGGCATAGATATAACTTAACTAGAATCGTTTTTTTGCAGTTAAAGTTTAGCGTTATGGCCACAAGCTCACCTTATGTTAAGTGATGATGGAACCCAAGATAGTGGACACGCGAAGCTAATATCTTAAATGTATAATGCGTTTTACGATACGCACTTGTTTGAATTAAAAAAAAATGTAAGCCTTTCAGTAAATTTGAATAAACAAAGTGATGAACATACTTTTTCACATGGGGAAATGCGATTAGAGCCTTGATTTAGGGGGAACTAGGAAGGATGTATGGAATTGGCCCGGTGCTAGCCGCCGGGAATATACTTTTTGCTAGGCTTTGCAATATATATGGCTAGGGCCACAATCTCAAAATCACATTATAAATACAATATTTGTGTGTTAAATAGGCGATATAGTCGCGCAAGCTACTATGCCTTTAATAAAAAGAAAACGATGTTTGCTTAAGACCACACGACCCAAGTAGAACATAACTATATCTTTCTCAGTTCTTTAGACATCTTGAGCCGACTTTACTCTAACGAGCGTCACACAAAAAAAAGTCCGATGAGAAGTTTCTTTTCAAAAAGACGTTTCTAGTAATCTAATGCTACGTCAGACACCAAACACACGTCTGTGCATAGTGACGACTAGTTCTTACCATTGTCGGTTGTTTGTCAATACGCGAGCTCGCTTAGTTTCTCGTGTACACTACAAGTACTACGGTGACATGCAAAGTTTTACTTATAACGTCTACGCAGTCTGAGAATTAATGGCTAAAGTTTCATATGACTTGGTATTTTTAGCTTCTATTTTATGTTCGATTTTGTTGATTCGCAATATTACAGGATGAGTAGTTTACCATGGATGTTTCTCAGATGTATGTTTTCTATGTCTGATGGTAGATTATCATGACCTAATTGAAACGATGATAGCTCAATTGGTGGTACGTACAGACGCCACGTCAAAGTACGTCCATCTAGCAATCCACCTGAAATGAGCTTGAGTTTTCAGTAAAATAGAACATCGTGATGAAACCATTGCATGCTGGTAGGGCTTTCTTTAATGTCCATCTGGCTAGCTACCATCCTCAAGTTTACAATTTGCCGTCAAATATCTATGTAACACTTGAGAGCCAGTTGCTCCACTAGTCTTGGCTTATCCACCTTTCTGGGCAACATTGTCACTTCAAATCAGGTCTTTCCTTAAGAGCAATGTATGTATTTGAACTATAATTTCTAAATATTAATATATACTTAATTTTTCGGTGAAGGAACACTGTTTTTAATTCTTTAAAAGTTTGTTGTGTTTGTGTTCTGATAGCTTATTTTTTAATGACAGTCCTTTTCCAAATTTAATATAATATCATCATCTTATGCAGTATCATTACTTAGAGATGAAATTAGAAGCAAACACTAAACATGCAATGGCTTTAACAAAATGCACTTTAACAGCGTTTCCGAGAAAATTATTTCTTCCTTGAATGCTTTAATGAAATGGCTTCTCTTTACGTAGACTCTTAAGATACTCAACTTCATTTAACTGGAAATCGCAATCACTAGTCATAATACTTGCAATAATATCCATTCAGTGCATACCCAATAATCAAGAGAAGTGCTGGAGATCTGGAACGCTACCAACATGCAAATTACGTTTGGGAATCAACAATCATTTTAAAGGTAGGAAATTATCTAAACACTCCTTCGGATTACTTTTGAACGTCATGATATAAAAGAAGCGAATTGGAAAGTCCTAAAAAAAACTGTCCATATCGCGAGCTGAAGAAATCAGGCATCTGGGTCATGAAAATAGCAACAAAAAACAACCAAAATAATTAATAAGAACGCACTGAATGAGACGAATTGTCTCATAAAACATAAATGATCCATCATACATACGGTAGCCACGCGAAACAAACATCAAGGCTCTCTCGAACAATAAATTTTAATGGTCCGCTCAACGCGCAGCATATATATGCTCGGATTGTTGAGAATTGCAGTTAGTATTGCGAAAGTGCATTGTTGAACTACGTATGCTATACGGAATGAAAGTGTCACCAACTCGATAACTTTATAAAATATGTAGTATCCTGCCTCACATGTGATTATCATTATTTTTATTTTAATGGATAGCACAGGCTGACGCCCCATCTGATGGTAAATTATTACAGTCACCTATAAACAGCCGCAACACCAGAGGTATTACAACCATGTTGCTGATTGTGACGGAAAGAGCTCGTTCCCTTTCAGTATGCCGGAACACAAAGGCTCATACCGATGCTTTATTTTGCGACAGTTTAAGCCCGTGGATTGTCGTTAACTAGTCAATAACCCTACCACCGTGCTTTAATGGATGAAGGATTAGTGGTTTTAACCGTCATAACCAAAACCAAATGTGGGATCAATAATTGCCTAAGCTTTGTCGGTTACTCAGTAGAGTGCACCGCGTTCAGGTGAGATTGGCTTGGGTAAATCAGATGGTATTCGATACCACTTACACCTACAGATCTTATAGATCCTCACTCCCTTTCCATAATTATTAATTATCAAAGTTTAAAACAATTATTTATAACTCCGCTGCAAATCATCGTATATGCTTTTTGATTAGGTCAAATTAAATGGAAATAAATATTCAAAAAAGTTCTTCAGTTATATAATAAAAAAATATTTTTGAAACCTATAAGAGACTTTTCAAGGCGATGCAAAAATTTGGGAAAAAAATCCGGTTGGTTCTTTAGAATTACTACAGAACCAAACATGATAAAATATCTTCAAGGCCAGGTGTAAAAACTAGACACTAGGATATAAAATTTGCTTTTTTTGGTGTACGATTTTTTTCCTTGGCGTTACAACTAAGAAATTGCCAATTTTTTTTTTTTCACATTTTAACGTATTTACCATCTAGAGACACATTGTCACCTAAGATTAGATGAAATTATAGACATAAGGTTAAACCTATAAACTATAAAAAAGAAATATGTTGGTAAAAAGGTGGGAACAGTTATAGGAACGTTGTACATTCCTACATGCAGTGAGTATCAGTGTAATGCAGTGTTATCTTTATGGTCGGCTGCCGGCTGAAACTGGGCTCCAACTCAACGGATTACCATCTTTAGATACTATTTCCTCTTTAAGGTTATTACTTGTAAATAATTAAAACATGATTACAACAAATATTTAATATACCTCGTTTAAATTTATTTGGAATAAAAAAAAAGTTATTTTATTTTTAAATTTATTCAATTAAGTATTAAATTTTGTTTTTCAATCTAGGTAAAGAAAATTGTAACTTCGCTGTTATTATTGATAGGTGATTTGTCACTGATCAAATTCAAATACCTCCAAAGTAGCTAAACCCATTGCCTTCAAATTGACATAGACGTCATATAGAGTTTCCACTAAACAGTTGAATTAAAAAAAACTGTAATGAGAAGTGCTGATAGAAGTGAAATCTATACTTATTATTATATACCCGTGATTATTAAGTCGCACGTTAAATCAATCGACCAAGCGTTCAAAGTTAACAAGCTCGTAATTACTCTCTTACTCTTTACTCTCTACATAAATGTAAAGTGCTTTGTGACGATGTAAAGAAGTTTTCACATCAAAACTGTGAACGAAATTGTAAACATCAACTAGCTATGTATATAACTGTTTAAGTGTTGCAAAGATTAAAATCTACTTCAGAGGTTCATTAAATCAAAATTCAAAATGAGGTTTTCAATATTTAAACTGAAACATCAAAACATTATCTCTTTAAATTCGCTATTATATAATGGAGGCAGCTAACATTAATATTTCACATAACACGAGTAGGTACTACTAACGAAAATTCAATTTACCAGCTAATTAACAAACAATTGATACTTGAAATTGTTATGAAAATTTAATGGTATTAATAATTTTATGCTTCGGCTGAGTGAACGGTGTGAACATTACAAAGTTTCGTTCAATAAATTTTCATTATATTAAGCAAATTATAATGAAATAATGAAATGTGTATGAATTAATCCCTTTTTATGTTGCTCACCAAAGTTACTGCATTGCATATAATGTTAACTACAGTACAATCCAAATCAGTGGCGACAGCCATTGAATCAAAATTCACTACCAGTCACCGCTATTATGTTGGCCTGCTTAGGAACCTCTTCACGCCTCTTTTTAAAGACCCGATATTATACGAAGGAAGGAACACGCTGACAGGAAGAGGTTTCCACAGTTTCACGATGCTACCCTTCACCTTTGATAAATTTCACCATGTAATGAGCCTGACCTTTCGGTTAAGGAAAACTTAGTGATGTAACCATAACATGGGCATAGAGTATTGTCTAATTTTCGAGTAATCAGCTACTATTTTCAAGTTAAAATATGTAGCTAGGTACCTATATTACTAGGCAGGTGACACCGGAAGAGATAAAAGACTGGCTACTTCCGTTAGAAATTAGAAGAAGTGTGGGTGCTCGTCTCTGGCAACATGGGAGATTGAAGTGTCGCTGTGGTGTTTTATAGTGGGTAGTTTCCGGTGCTTGTCACCCGATGAACCTTGCCATAAACCCCTCTTGCCTTGACTTGAGCCCGGGTAAACCGGTTGTTCGTTGCGATAAGAAAGTCCGTAAATGGATTTTTAATACCACGTTAATAAAAAATGTACCACCTATACATGCTTAAGATTCTTAGGGTTAGCTAAACAAAAGCTATAGTCAACGTACTACTGTATATTTGACTAATTCTTTCTAATAGCAAATGTGCGATAATTAGTTAGTTTGTTACGTTTTCACACCAAGATCGCTGAATTCGTTGGGATACATTTTGGTATAGAGATAGATGGATCCTTGAAGAAGGTGATAGGCTTTTTCTTGGAAAAAAATTTGGGAAGTGGGGTAAAGAGAGGGATAAACTATGTATGTAACTTTTTATTGCGTCCACTGATTTGCTTCAAACTTAGGGAATAATTGCCTACAATTTTGAATAATCGGTAATTTTTATATCTACCTATATATTAAAAATAAATATTTATTAGCGTTTGATAGAAAAAAAATCTGTATCGTTCGACAAACAGAAATGGTTGACCACATCAAAATTAACCCCAGCGGATCTGCGATTATAAACCAGTAACTAATTAATAGATGCGTTCAATCTGCGTGTTTGTTATGTTTAAATTAGTTTAGTATGTGATTTAATCGTAGCCTAAATTTCTAACTGCTATACTAAACATTTTAAAGTGATGGTAGCTCAGTTGGTAGTGTGTACGGATGCTTCGGTCAGGGACGTGAGTTGGAATCCACCTGCAATGAGTTTGAGCTTTTGATGAAGCAAAACATACTGTTAGTTACACCCTCAAGTTGAAAATCTGCCGTCAAATATATATAGGTGTGCTCCAGGATTTTCACTTTAAAGTCATTCCCTCTACTAGGCTTAGCGTGTCTACCATCTTAGGCTACATCATCAATTAACATCAGATGAGATTAAACATTATTCATCGTGAATGTAATACCGCGTATTGATTGCGAATTGATTGTGAATGTTGAATAGTGGAAAACAATTTTCGATTTCCGTTTCAGATGTGTTTTCAATCGCCGTTTCTGAAGATAACCTGCGAAATAATACCTTAATCTATCATCTTTTTGACAGTGCTTACAAAAAATTGTGATGAGCTAATTTTTTTCTGATTACGAATGGAACTTATATTAGTTCTGCTTTTATTATTTATTAGAGCTGAATGATTATAAGGACTTTACTAAAGTAATACACATTTAATTAAAATTTAATATAGACGAAATAGCGGCAGTGGCGGGCCGAGGTTGCTGGAGACTTCAAAAGACAGGAAAAAGTTCCTTGGAGGAAGCTTTTACCCGAAAGAGGCCGATACAAACTTATGATGGCAATTATTATTTTTAAGTAAAAAAAATTATATTACTTATTATAGTTACTTTAGTTATTTTATTACTTATTTAGCAATTTTATTTTATTTAAGATATTTTATTACTTTATTGTATCACGTGCTATAAGTCTTATTATTTTAAATATAAACTTTCAAGTATTGTTAATTTACTTTTATGGTTTGTTGTATTTATTGAGTTGTTTTGTATGGACTTAGATAAAGTTTTATTATTATTGAGAAAAAAAATACAAACGGCGTGTTCTTAAGACCACTTGACAGACGTGAAAAATTCATCAAGGCGAGATTATAGATATGAGTCTTAAGTAAAAGTCGTGGCACGGCACATAAGGTGCCTATGTTGATACTGAAGGCGACTGATGTATCACGCTCTCTCGTGTACCGTTCGCCGAGCGAGTATAGCAGTGACGCGTTGGATATATCTTTCACGCTCCCTCAGTCGTCTTGAGCCGACTTTACATGAAGCACTTTATAAAGTAAATGTATTATATGATTTTAATTTGATACATGTATGTGTCTAGTGATATATATTTTTAAAAAGATCTAGAGTCAGTAACAATTGTGTTTGAAACGACCATCATTTAGCTGAGCGATAGCATGTATGGATGGATCAAATTCCTGCAATGAGTTTGAAATCACAGTGCCGTAAGACATCGTTATGAAGCCACAGCATAGAAGTTGGGCTTTTTCTAATGTCCACCTGGGTACTTACTAGCGTATTCCAGCGGTTGCACTTGAGAGCTAGTCCCTCCATTAGTCTCAGGGTGTTCACCGTCTTGGGTCACATCGTCATTTAACATCAGATGAGATTGTGAACACAACGTAATACCTATAAACTTAAAAAAAATATACATGTATCTGCGGAGCACATAAATACCAATCTACACTGCAAAATAGTCTACTGTAAAATACAAATTCTTTTGTAAATTTCGTTTTCGACATTCGTTTGCCACTTATTTATCTTAGTTACATTCCAATCTTACCAACTTTTTCGACTACCCTAGATTATCATTACATATGACTTGGTTTTGTAAACGATACATACAGATACTTAAAAAGTATGTAAATTCAATGAAATATTTTTTCTCCTGGCAACACCCCGACAGACACTCGTAAGTAGCATAAAACGTAGGAAGACTTCAAACGAGTGCTTTCTAGATTCACCGAGCGAATTAAAACTATATATCTCTATAGAGTTGTGCAGTTTTCACGGCTCGCAGCAACGCTATAAGAAACAAACGATTTTAATGAACTCACCCGCTAACGAACTGCCCATTCATAGAGAAAAATGTGTTTTCAAATAGTTGAATAGGTTAAAAATGTCGACTTGATACGTAAAATTAATGGTAATTTTTTTTCATATTTCCAGTAGTACAGTATTTTGTTTTGACACTAAATTGCATGTTCATCTTAATTATTTCCCCTAAAACATAGATTGTAAAAGAGAAAAGTTTTAGCTTTCGTTCAATGTCACAAATTCGGTACCATAATCTCTAAAAAAAATTGAGTGAAATCTCTCATAGGTTTACTGGCGTGACAGTATAGTACAGTATTGAGCATTTTAAGTACTGTTTACAGATTTTTTATTCATATATCTCATCTCATTATACGTATATGTAAAGTACTATAAAATCCCAGAGGATGTTAGAGTTTCGAGTTTATTTATCTTCTCCAGAATACCGAAACACATAGTAATGATTAAGCTCACTGAATTATAGGAAGCACATATACCAAAAGACCGTGCTGTTAAAAATAAATAAATACTACGAACTACTAAATTACCTGAACAGGAATGGCTTCGTAGTTATTTTATACGCGATTGAAGTGGGAGCGAAAGGTATACACCACCAATAGCAAAATGTCTGTGTAGTCTACTAAAATATCTCGGCCTGTCTAGTACTGCAGTAAGTTCTATATTAGAACGTGTCTCTAAATTTGCTTGCGCTAACAGGCTCCGACCAAATTTTACTGGACAGGCAGAGAAACACGAGTCGTGGTGGTGAGTGTTGATGCGCGTCCGAAAGGGGCTCCTTAAAATCTAAACCTGTGTTACGAGTCTCAGAATCTGCTCGAATTTTCCCTCCCGCATACGCACAGTGAATCTAAGGATAGCTAAGACATTGGTCTCTTAAGTCACGGCAAGCAGGTCAATTTTATGACCAACAGATCACATCAACCTTTGAACCACTGAATACCATTTGTACGAATATGGCCACAGATTAACTATTCAAGGCTAGTATTAAAAAAAATGTATTGTATCGGATATACATTGTTATTCCAAATTATATCACACGATATTAAAGATCAGAAAAAGCGCCTACTTTATATGACTTGTCATACTTTTGAAACAGTTACCTTTTTTATATTCAAGATGAGTATTTTGGTAACTTCGATTATGAAAAATTCGCCAGAGTCTAGAGTTAGGCTTCTGCGATATTGATAACTTCAAACAATAAAGGCTCAAAGGCGCAGCTGTTGTGTGATTGGTGGAAAATTATTAAAAAATATATTCTTGTGAATGTACGCTCGATCTTGTTATATATTTTTTGTGGTAATAACAGACTAACAAAGCATTTTTTAGGAGGACGCTAAAGTAGCACTATTTTATCTAATAATGAACTTACATACTTATGATAATACAAGCATAGTAACAAATGAACAAATTCAAATTCGCATTCACAAGTGAAAGATAAATTAAAAAAACAAAACCTTATGTATATAATACATAATGTTACTGTTGTTGGACTGTATGAATAAATTTAAAATAAAATAGGATCAACGTAAGTGCGTTTGCGACAATAAAGTGAAAGGAGTGACCGCGACTTCGCACCTTCGACAGCGACTAATTAGCGGCCCCCTCTAACCCCTTTCCCCAGCCCATAGTTTTAAAGCGTCAATAACACATAATATCTATATTAATATTATAAAGCGCTAATATTTCTTTAAAAAGGTAATTTTAGGAATTACCAGTCGGAATTTAAAAATTATTTTGCAATAGTTGAGTAAGGCTTTAGGCGATTTAACATCACACTATTACCAATAGTTCCAAAACTGTGTTAAAAAAATGAAATAAAATATTAAATAAATTTTAATTTCAACCGGACAAAGTCGCGGGCACAACTGCGATATATACATCTGCTGTACCTGCGACATCGTTCGCGTGGAATAAAAAATTATCTAATCATTTTAACTCGTTTTTGTAACTTCTTCCAATACATCTTCACTCTTATAGGTGGTAGCGTCTTAAATAGCTTAAACCTTCCTCAACGTTTGCTTTATGATATACAAAAATAGTTATTGAAATCTGACTTTTAGTTCCTAAGATTAGCGTCTTCAAATAAACAAAAATTTTTTTCCGCTTTATACCATTCATATATATATATATATATATATATATATACATATTATAGAAATATGAAGCCGACATAGTTTTTAAAGAAATGATAATCATCTATAGATAGACGAGTAGTTGTTAAAAGATAATTATCGGATAATTCTACTGTCAGAATGACGTACGAACTTAGCCAACCACGGATTCACCGTAATGGTGCACCGGGTACATCGTGAAACCTAATCGTTCTGGCAGAGAGAACATAACACGGAACAGTATCAGACACTTGCGACTTCGGATGTAGGGTGGGGAGACTTCCTTTCGACAAATTTCAAAGGGTAATTTACATCCAGAAAAATGTATTGATCCCGAAAGATAAAATAATAATTGTTAGTTACACGCGAACGAAGTCGCGAGCACTGCTAATACCAAACTCGAGGTAAATTTTATTTCAAAACAAAATTATCTACAGCTACAGTCTAATACATCACGCGACTAAGGGAATATTAATTAATAAACAAACAAAACAAGGCAAAGTTTCGAAGTCAAAAATTTTAGGCCTTCCTTGACGCCTGCCCCGGATCTTGTTGCGCAGATGTGATGAATTTAGTCGTACGCCTCGACGTTTTTGAATGGAAAGTTTGTGAAGTGAAATTGATCGCTTAAGCCTATAGACGAAGGCGTATATATTTTTCGGCCTTGCTTGCTAACATTTGTACTAATATTTATCTTATATATTGTTGGTGTCAAATCAATATCTGCTATGTGCGTAAAGTATAACTTAGTGTATCTATAGATATACTAAGAATGTAAATTTAACGTGTCTGTACTTTTTATACTTTTGTGAGAAATTAATTGGAAGTAAGTAATAAAATTCATTGACATCATTTTTGAAGACATAAATGTCTTTTTGTCGGTCTGTCTGTTTGTGTACGTATCACTGCTACAGTACAAGGTCACCAATGTCACCAAAAAGCGTATCCTCGAGCTACATTTAATCATTGTTTTACTAAAATCGGTTAACTCTATCAGAAGTTTTTGTAATTCTTATAACGGTGTGAGATTAAATAATTTTAATTTCACGCGAACGAAATCGCAAGCTCCGCTAGTAAATATTAATATAAAATGTATTTTATTACTTATTCTTAGTCACTCGCAATAAATCTTAAAAGTACACACACGTTAAATCTACCTTCTTATTATAATTATCTAACCTTACTAATATTATAAATGCAAAAGTGAGTTCATTTGTTTGTTTGTTACGCTTTCACGCCTAAATCACTGAAAAGAATGTGATGAATTTTGGTATAGAGATAGATGGGAATCTGGAGATAGTGATAGGCTACTTTTTCTCGTGAAAACCTTATTGAAACTGGGGTAAAGAGAGGGATATACATTTTGCATGAAAGTTGTTATTGAGTCATCCGATTTGCTTGACACAATTAATATTAACACGAGCCAAGTCGCACGTAAAATTTAGTAGATTATTAATTCTAATAATTAATGTATCACATCTTCAAAACGTTCCGTAATGGCCGACATTTCTTTAGCGATCACAGTTCACCATAAGATTCCTAGTGACACAGCAGTATGATACTTTATTCGAAGATTTGGTTAATATACTAATAATAATAGCCAACGTATCAAAATCTGGAAATTGTGCAAATTGGCAAGATATTGGTTTGACAACAATCATTTTATATATAGCATTTGTAAATTGCGTTCAGCCACTATCTTTCCTGATATAAAGTAACCAAGCCGCACGCTAATCTTTGTTAGGATGAGCTAGCTATAAAGTACGGTTGCTGGAAATATACTTTGTTCCGAGCTAGGCGGGTATTAGAAAATCCCCTACCACTTTTTTTATAGATTTAGCGTTATGGCCACAATCTTAACTGATGTTAAGTGATAATTTGGCCCAAGATGGTGGACACGCATAAACTTAGTGGAGGGACTGGCTCTCAAGTGCAACTGCCGGAACATACCTATGAGTATTTTGAGGTAGATTCTCAACTCAGCTAGCCAGTTGGGCATCAAAAAAAGCCTTACTACCATGCTATAGTTACATCAAGATGTTTTCTTGCACCGAAAGCTCAAGTGTATTGCAGGGATTCAAACTCTCGCCTATTAAAGAAATATTCCTTATCAGTTTGCTAACAATATTAAACGCATTAGAAAATGTAACTTAATTTCCTTAAAAACCTGAGCAAAGAATATACTTTCAAGGGTCAACTGAAATTACATAAAAAATTCGCTTAATTGGTTTCCGAACTAAAAGCGTACTAATGGAAATTTGAAAGAGTCGATAATAATTTTATGTTTAAGAATGAGTTTGCTTGCAAGAATCTTTTTGTATCCTTCTCACCATAGAAAATCTAAAAACTAAGGGTTTGTTTATAGATTAACGGCAATTAAATATGTATTAAATAAATTACATTTATTTTGGTGTAACTTTTATGTACAATAATTATATTACTGAATAAATACAAAATATTGTTCTAAATAAAGTTTATCAGAAAAGTAAACGGTGTTAAAATTAGATTAGTGAATTGAAGAATGTGGCTCTTATACTTATATTAGGTTTTGTTAACGTTCTTACTTCTTAATTGTCTTGTGGTAGTAATATTATGTCTGTAGTATGTTTGTGTTCTTAAAAAAAATACTTAACAGTTCTGAACTGAATTATGCATAAAATATATACGTATCTTTGCTAAAACCACTTACAAAAAGTTAAAAGTGTCATCGAATTTCTTTAAAGGGTAACTTGTTTAACTATCCTCGGCATCTGCTGGAAAAAAAAACCAAACATTTATTGTTTCTTATTAAATTTGTTTTAATTTCACCCCAATTGTTAAGAACAACTTGATTTCCACTTCAGGGCGACTGAGAGGGTTATATGGGACTCACGCGGTAGGAATACCCACTAAAACCCCACGTCCATTTGTTCGAACAAACAATTAACACATCAGTTACCTTAATGTATGTACAGTAGAATCTCTGTAATCCAGTACATCTATAGTCCGGACCATTCATTAGTCCGGCACTCTCCACAATACTATGCTTCTACAACCAAACTGTAGCCGATTGATCAAAACGTTATCCAGGAAGTGAAAATCTTGTTTGAAATAAGTTACTCTTTCTTATTAGAGCAAAAGCTGGCAACGTCCTCAATAACAGTTGTATTCAAATACATATCGGGGCAAATATTATATAAGCAGAAAATACGATGAGGTTACATTAACGAATTATGATTAGAGTACATCAACGAATTATGATGAGATTACATCAACGAATTATTACAAGTACTTCAACGGATGTTTGTGCATTACGTGACGGCAGCGCTATTACCTAATTGCTAACGCTATTACCTAACATTATGACATGAGAATTTTCGTGTATAAGAAGCAGATAAAGTATTCAATACAATCTAGTAATTCGAACATTCCGATAATCCGGCACACACAAGTTTTGAATAGTGCCGGATAAGTTACATTCTACTGTAAGTATTTTGGCTTAAGATTTATTACATTTAAAGGGCATTGTATATTAACTTCATGATCGGTAATTAAGTGGTCCGTTATCATTGCACAATTTTATTACGAATTTTCACTCATCGCAGGCTAAAACTCACTGTAGATTTTAAATAATAGGCTAATAACGCAGTGTTGCGCACGCTATGACTTCTATATCAGAGAAAATATTATTTATATATTCTCAATTAGCTTCTTGAATGTTGTTATCATTAGGCATTCAATTTTAATATTTAATTGAGTATAATTTCATTGCATTAATATAATCACAGTATTCAATTTTGATAAACACTGCGGCATGTAAATAGAAGCCAATAAGTGCAGTATTACATTCACAGTTCGTCATATATAACTGAGGATTTATGATCTCTATAGTTTCAAGTTCATTCTTGATTGTTCTTTTCATAAAATATTCCGTTTAGATAGAGGGGAAATAGTTATATTTGCTGTTGCATTTCAATTCCGTAAAATGTTTCCCTGAAATGATAATAATTATTGTTATAACACACCTATTAACATGTTCTGATTCTATATTTATCGCGATGATATGAGAAACACATAAAACATTGTTGATTGCTTCTACACCGATTTTATTATATCTATCAATAGGTATTTGCATTATACTAAAATGTAGTCTGAAGCAATAAACGCACAATATAAACGACTTACATTATACACATACAATTGTCTTGGTTAGGAAATAAAATCAAAAGACATAGAAGTTTCCTTAACTTATTTATATTATCATAGTTATGTTCATTTTTAAAGAGATGTTTTATTCAAAGCTGTCAGTGCATACTCTTTCGTGTGTTTCTTATAGTTTGTAGGTGCTTATCTAATGTTAAGTGAGGATGTTATGAAGCAATGATAGCTCAGTGCTAGTGTGTAGAAACGCCGTGTGTTGGGACGTGAGTTCGAGTCCAATCACCTACAATGAGCTTGAGCTTTCGGTGAAAGAAAACATCGTGAGGAAACCATAGCAGCATTGTGGTAGGGCTTTTTAGATGCTCTCTTGGTTAGTTACGATCCCCGAATTGAAAATCTGCCGCTAAATACCAATAGGTGTTTTCCGGAAGTTGCACCTGAGAGCCAATCCCTCCAATAAAGACCGGCAACGCACCTGCGATTCCAGTCCGTTATAAAAATATATTACATTTTTTTTGTTATTATTTTCTGCTTATTAGGGTTATGTACACGAAATTTTGATATTTTCTGTTCATCTACCAATTAGACTTGAGCTGTATTCAAGTGTTATAGTTAATCGATTAGTTAGTTATAAATTGTTTTTTTTTTTAATGGAAAAAACAAACAAATTATTATTTTCAAATTTTCATACTTTGTCATCTACTTCTGATCTATGGTCCAAATTTCAAGTATCTTGCTCACCGGGAAATGAGTTTCAAATCAATTGCAAAATACTACCCGGACTGACGTACCTACGAGAAAACCAGTTGATATAAACATTTTAAAAATATTACTAGTCTAGGGACTCCGTAGTGATTATATCGGTTATGTACAAGAATACAAAAGACCTTCTATCTTTATTTAGTTGATTTCCTATTTCTTTGAGCAATTTATTGCTTATGGAAGTCACAGAGGAACAGAATGCACCAAATGAAACTATATATCAGAATGTCAGTTTTCGAAGTGAAACTCGTTATGGGAGGGTTTTGGATTTCTGATACGCAACTTGTGTGACGCTCGTTCGGGTCAACTCAACGCCCATGTAATTGATGTTTCACTTCTATCGTGTGGTTTTAAGCACGTACACTTTTTTTTGTCGTACCACGTCTGAAATAAGGTTTTTAATCAAATCGAAATAGAACTACGCGAAGGAAAAAATATAAATAAAGGCCATATATCTCTCGGAATAGATTTCTGTCCTAATCAGGATAGTCTACGGCCGGCACCCTTTTCAACGTATATACATACGATGCGGACAGGCGCGCCTTATCTAATACTGTGCACGTTGAGCTATGAAATATTTAGAGAAAGTGTAGTGATTATATGAATGACGCTTTGTCAATGCGAGAATTGGTACATTTTCGTAATATCTAAGTCCGACCCACTAATTTTTTTTTTTATACTTAAGGTTTTAGCGATATATCATAATCTCACCTGATCTTAAGTGACGATATGGCCCAAGTTGGTAGACACGCTAAACCTATGGAGGAATTGACTCTCAAGTACTGCTGCCGGAACACACCTATTGGTATTTGGCGGCAGGTTTGCAACTTGAGGGTGGTAGCTACCCAGGCGTGCATTAGAAAAAGCCCTACCACCATGCTATGGTTTCCTCACGATTCCTCACGCGAAGTCGTGCACACTACCACTAAGCTATCATCGCTTCATAGCTTAGCTTATAATCAGCTTAGATAGCCGTGTAATCAACAGCCTATAATATACAGCACAATATATTACCAAGTTATAACAAAAGGGCGCTCGTCTCGAGCTGTTTTTTATCGCAAGTCCAACTTAACCTAACCCAGCAAACACCTCTACCTCTACAAACGCCTTACCGCTACATACTCCGCCTACAAGTTATTTGTTAATTAACTTTATTATTGCTAGTTGCACGGCCGTTAGTTGAACGGCGCTATTTCGTAAAGAGGCTAGGCTGTTGATTGAACGGTTAATTAAGCTGGTTTGCTGCGACATCTATGTTAAGGTTTCTATTAACAAGTATTATTATTAATAACCTTGCTCTATCCTTATCCAACCTAATTACTATTACTAATATACGAATTTAATCAGATATAGCTCTGTTGTGTGTGGAGTGCACAGACGAGGCGTCGAGGGACGTGAGTTCGAATCCACCTACATATAAGCTTGAGTTTTCGGTAAAGGAAAATATCGTGATGAAACTATAGCATGATAGGATAGTAGGGCTTTTTCTAAAGGTTAGCTATTACCCATAAGTTGAAGATCTGCCGCCAAATACGTATAAGTGTGTTCCGGCAGTTACACTTGAGAGCCAGTCACTCCACTAAGCTTAGCGTATTTACCATCTTAGGCCACGTCGTCGCTTAACATCAGATGAGATTGTGGTCATAACGCTTTAACTTAACTGTAACAAAACACTAATATTACTGATAATTGTTACTTATTTTACCAATAATATTATAACTGTGTTTGTTTGTTACGCTTTCATGCCTAAACTGCTGATTCGTTTATGATGAATCTTGGTATAGAGATAGATAGGACCCTCGAGACAGTGATAGGAGGTTTACCTCTTAAAAACTTGTTGAAAATGTTGTAATCAGAAACTGTGTTTCAAACTTTTTTGCGTCAATCGATTTGCTTAAACTTTATTTAATAATCATACAAATGTTATAAATGTGTAAGTGAGTTTGTTTATTTGTAACGCTTTCACGCTTAAAGCACTGGATAGATTATGATGAATTTTGGTAAATGGATAGATGAGACTTATGAGATTTATCTCTCGAAAAATTTATAGGAGGTGGTGTAAAGAGGAGGATAAACTTTGTATGAAACTTTATTGCATCAAACTGTAATGGATGTATAATCTCGAATTTTGGGTAAGTTTATTTACCAGTTTTTATCTACCAGTATTAACCAACATCCTGGTATAATTTAATAGCATTTGATTACAACATTGGTTCTGTATTTATCGACAACCAGAATTGGTTGACAAAATCCCTACTAAAGAGAGCCGAGTCACGGGTAAAAGCTAGTAAGGATATACTTATGTAATAAATACGTCGGATAAGTTACACTGTGAACGATAACAAACTGAATTTTACAGAAATAATACTATTGTTAATTATTTCAATATGTTTGTATATTTTAAGACATTAAAAACATTTTTGTGTGGCCTAATCAGGCTTTTATAAAAACGCATGAATTAATTATTACTTATAATGACAATATTATATTAAAATTATATGAGTTTTATAAAACCACGATGCAAGTAAAACTTTTCGGATCGTAGGTATTTATCTGAAAATCTTAGGAAAATTATTCGATTTAGGGTATTCAAATCGAGTCATTAATATTAGGTTAATAGTAGGTAAATGGGATTTATAATTGAAAATCAATGTTACACGATAATCTGATGCGAGCCATGGCTGCCGCCATATCGGCCTTGTTTACTCTGCTAAGCGCCTTTCTCTTTACCCCTACTCTGCCACCTGCTGTAATGCTACATGCGATAGATGGACAAAAAAATGAAGGTTATGTAAACAAATGTTTCATACATAGTACAGTGATACAAGTTCTTATTTTTCGAAATAAAAATCACTTCATGATTGATTAAAAGCTTGCTGCAAACTGCATAAATAGATGTAAAATAATTTATTTAAAATCCACTCTACATTTTCGTAGCTCGTAGTCATCCACGGAGTTACTTCTTAGAGAGGTTTTATTTGACACGTTTTCTTTTTATCCTTAGGAAAAAAAATGAATCCTATTGTGCACGACTATTCCATTCCCCTGGTTACACGTATAAACTGTACGCTTTAGGGCCGCGGTGCAAAATTACTGGTAGTATTTCTTTCCTTTCGTTAGCGGGTACGTTGTTGTGCCATAATAATCTTGCAAGGGTTTAAGATTGTTTTGTATATTTTCAAGTCTGTAATTTCAATTGAAGTATTTCAATCCCATCCAATTCTATAATTTATCGCAGTACAAGAGTTATAATTTTTATCTAATAAAATACCAATTCCTTAATAGCCATATTCTTACTAATATTATAAACGTGAAATTGAGTTTGAAATCGCTGAATTTATTATGATGAATTTTGGTTTAGATATAGATGGGATCTTGGCGACGGTGATAGGTTCTCTCCTAAAAAACTTATTGGAAGTGGGGTAAAGTGAGAGATAAGCTTTATATGAATCTTTTTATTGCGTCATAAGATTTGTTTGACAAAATCAATATTAAAGCGAGCAAAGCTACATGTAGAATCTAGTATTAGTATAAACATTTACAATAAAAATTACTGTAGTTTTCCCGAAAAATAAATCTGTATTTCATAATAATTAATAGATGTGAGAGAACATAGTGATGAAAACATAGCATGGCATATGGCATTTTCTTAAGTGGCTTGCATAATATTATAATCCAATCGCGTCATCGTGGAACAGTATAATCGTACGGATATAGTGCCCTTATTACAGTTTCAAGGACACACCTCTCGCCGTTAGCTGGTTGCTCACCCGCATACTTTCAGACTTACCCGGGTTGTGAAAACAATTAGGTTCTCTAGAACATTCCTACCGCTCATATTAGATCTATGGAACGGACTGCCCGGCACGGTTTTCCACCAACATTATGATATGGGACTTTACAAATAGGGATTGAAATAAGGTCTCCATGGTCGTCAACATGGCTGTGATTCCCCTCGTGTTGCAGTTGTTCACAGGCGACGGTAACCATTTAACATCAGATGAGGCGTCTGCCTGTTAAGTGCCCATTAGCATAAAAACATCTAGTTCGTTTTTTCAAATTAGTTAGTTACGCTATCGATTCTTGTGAGCGTTCCGGCAGCAGCCCAAGCTGAGGCCGGTCACTCAAGCACCATTGCGCTCGCTGCTTTAGGGTTGTGTGCCATAGGCACTGGCCCTAAAAAGCCTGGTGAAGCTGTAAAAACCCCTCAGCTTACATCATTTTCCATTTGAAATAAAAGGTAACGTTGGGTGGTGTTCCAGGCAGTCACCATGCAAGTACCTATTGAACGTGACTGACGTTATTTAAATTTAGTGATATAAGAACCGGTTTTTTCAACGTTCTCTGAATGTTGGCGCGTTAAACGTTGAAAGCTAGCTAGCTAAACAAGCTTCTATCTCATTCGCTCGTACGTAATATCCTATAGAGATGTATGTGGTGGACTCTTTTTACTGTCGCTTCGTTGACTTTCAAATCACAACGATGCTAAAGAAGTTTTCACTTCAATAACAAGAAAATAAGTACAGAGTCTTGTAAACATAATAAAGTTTCGGTGTCGTCTATATGACTGTCTGAAGGACGAAAATCTATTAAATATTAACAACACATTTTCATAAAATAACTACGAAATGAAAGTAATATACAATAAAAGTACAAAAAATGTTGAATATATTGCATTAATCTAATATAAATAAAGTTGAAATATATTATTCAGAAATGTAACTCGAATTTTGGTGCATGTTTCACGCGAATATTTGGAATTAGACGGAATAAAAAAAATTGCGCGACTAACTTGTATGTATTATTTATTAAATTTTCGCAATATTCGTTATTGATCAACGTTAAATTACATACGAATTCCCCGAATTCGAAATATTATATTTGAAGCAACAATTACTCATTGGTAGAGCAATTAGTTTTGCCTGGAATTGGAATGTAATAATATAACCTTATCAGGTTTATTCAGTTCTGGTACAGACTTCGTCAGCAAAAAATAGAAATATTCAGACATACTGGTTAGTAGAAAGCCGAGAATTATATCTTTATAAGAAAAAAAAAAAACTTTTTGATTGTCGACACATGTCCCACCTTTTTTATTAACGTGATTTAAAAAATGTCTTAACAGACGTCCTCTTCGTAATGCCTACGCAAACTGCCTGGATTCAGGCCAAGGAAAAGGAGCGCGTGGTTAGGTTAGGTTAGTCTCATCAGGTAACAACCATCGTGAAATACCTATTAAAAACAGAAAGGAGTGAGACAATCGAGCACACCTAACATCTATTGGTGTAGTGTGCCAGGAATTCGGGTCCTAGAATTTGTTTGTACTAGTAAACTATGGAAGTTTATTATCTCTATATAAGAAAAGTTACAACGTATCTATTTAGTTTTATAAATTATATTATTGCATTATTGTATATTATATATGGTTATATGTTCCGATAGGACTGACATACTCGTACACTTACGTATATAAACACCACGGCGATGCTTACAGTTATGCCACTTTCGGGAGCTAACAAACCAGCGAGTATTAACAGGTAATACTTAATAGTTAATAGTTAGAAGGTTTCTACAGTTCTACAGTTTCAACAATCTATTAATATAATATTTTATTTATAGTTTATTGGTTTAGCGTTATGGCCACAATCTCACCTCTCACCTCACATCTCACCTGGTGGAGGGATTGGTTCGTAAGTGGAACTGCAATAAAACCTTATTTGACGATAGATTTTCAAATTGAGGGTAATAGCGAGCCCTCTACAAGGACAAGAAGAATTGCGATAGCTGTCCCTCGTCTCTGGCAACACGGAAGTGTCGCCGTGGTGCGTTTTAGTGTGTAGTGTTGGGTGATTAGCACTCGATGAATCACCACACATCCTTCACACCTTGGCCAGAGCCCAGGTAAACATTTATATTTGCACTTTGCTATGAAGAACTCCGTAAAGACTGGGATTTTAACCACACGTTAATAAACACAGGGTGGTAGGAAGCCAGGAAGGCATTAGAAAAAAGCCCTACCGCCATACAAAAATGCTCTGTAATATCGTAAATATTAATTACGTTTGAGTGTTTCTTATTTAATATTTAGAGTGGTAGCCAGTGTCAATTCATCGTATTTTCCTGTTTCTCGTATACATTTAAGGTAATATTTTTAGATAATAAATTACATTGGAATTTGTATTCGCCCGGAATCATTTATCTATTGAGTGAAAAGTCAAAACATCTGTCGAGACGGCAATCAGGAGAATTAAATCGAGCATTTTACATAAAACCATAACGGGAGAAGGGAAAACGTAAGAAATGCGAAAGCTCGAACGCTGTAGGAGGGGAAATCAAAATGCCAAAGGTATCCAAGGATAGACGGTAATGTAAAAAGTTGTATTAACTTTTGTCGTCAAGTGTCGTACGGAGTTGTAATTTACTCGATAATTTTGTTTGCAAACAATTTATTTAATTCGGTTTGCGGTTGGCAGAGTTATTTAAATTTACACGATTTTATTCGAGCTAATATTAGGGCTGCTAATTCTTTCTTCGAGTAGTGTGAAAGGCATTAGAAAAACCATCATACTATAGTTTCCTCATGATGGTTTCCTTCACCGAAAGCTCAAGCTCTTGTAGGTGTTAGGATTCGAACTCGCGTCCCATGACGCGGCGTTCCTACACACTAACACTGAGCTATCATCGCTAATATTAGTTATCACTATATCGAATATAGTAAAAACCTTTCTAGTACTATCACAGTAATGTGCGTACAGGGAAAGGCAGGTAAATAGAAATTAAAAGAATAATATACTCGTGATCTCTATATTAATTACAAGTAACTCACGGATTATAATTTTTCACTAGGTTTGGCGTGTCCACCATCTTGGACCATATCGTCACTTAGCATCATGTGAGGTTATGGCTTTTTTTTCGAACTGACGTACGCTGTTAGCCCCAAGGGCTTTGACAGTTTCACCGAACTTTTTGGAGCGAGTGCTGAGTGAACTTAGCCCCGAGGTAGCGGGCATAAGGGTGCTAGAACGGCCGAAGCTCGGCTTGGGCTGCTGACGGTAAATGAAAAAAGTTTCAAGATCCTGTCTAACCAGCAGGTCCTGTTTTACTAAATTGGTGATCCTAACAACGACCTGCTGACGCTAAATGAAAAAAGATTCACGATCCTGACATACAAGTCCTGTTTTACTAATTTAGTGATCCTAACAACGATGTAATTAGGTAAGTAGCTCAAGGGCTGCAAGGGTAGTCCCTGTGAGATTATGGCCATAACGCTTAACGTATAAAAATAACTATTATGTGGTTTTATGAAACCACGATGCTAGTGAAACATTAATACACTGAATTAATGACCGCAGAGCACTCGCACTATTGAGTCAGAAATAAAAGTTACAAGGTCAGCTGATTAGAGCCATAGGCGCCCGCCATGTTGCTACTCTGGCGCGAGCCTTCACTTTATCCCTACTCCGCGGCCGGCTGTAATGCGACATGCAATAGACGGACGAAGAAGCTATACGATGAAAAAAGTTTCACTTAAAAAATTACAACACGGATTTGCTTCAATTTTATTTGCTGCTTAACTGCTTCAGTTTTACTGAATTTAAATTTAAAGGTAAAAAACATGTATGCCGTAATGTATTTATGATAGAAATAATTCAACGAACAATATTGCGAAGGAATGCATTTTGATCACGAAATATTTCTTCATAAACGACGCTGTATCGAATGAAGAGACGACTTTCCTTTCTCATGTATTATACATATTTTGCTGCAATGTCTTTGTACATGCATGGCAATGCAGTAGTGCTTTTTTGGTTTTGGTGATTATATATTTTAATTCTATTGACATATTGTAATCTATTTTTTCTTATTTAATGGCAAACTGCTTATACACGCATGATTGATGCCACTCGGCTTCATTCGCGTTAATTCCGTGAATTACGCGTGTTAATAATCTATCTTCCTTCATAGTGGGAATAGCAAATAGTATACGTCAATAGGTTGGATAGTTTTGGAAGTATCTCAGTTAAAGCATGTGAAAATTAATCTTTTATTTTACACACGTAAGGTATGAAATACTAGGTGTGTCTGCGACTCCGTTCACATGGAACTGAAATTTTATTTAACCATTTTCATAAAAAATGTTATATAGCCTATGTAACTCAGGGCTATTGTAGCATTCAAATAGTGAAAGAATTTTTAAAGTCTCTCCAGTAATTCTTGAGTTTATTCGTTACAAAAAAAAAAAAAAAAACAAATCTTTCCTCTTTATAATATTAGTATGAAACGTTTGTTCGTTAATTTTCATTAGGAATCTTTATGCTAAATGTCAAGACAACAGTTGAGACCTTTTTTGGTATACAAACCGTTTCACGTCTGCTCATCTCTTTAGGAGTTACCTCTCGAAAAGTCGCTTCTTGATGACTCTCTACGGAACAAAAAAGAACTGTAGTCCAAATGTCTTGTTTCTAGCTTTCGTAGTTCCGAAGTTTCGACTGTGCGTACATCAACGTCAACATCAAAAGTGGGTGAAAAAGTGTCAACCAACGTCTATATATATATCGGCATTACTCCATGTCAGGTTCTTGCACGAACTTCATGTTTATGACGATGGTGTCACAATACTTACAACACAAAGCTTTACTGCAATTGAAATGTGTGACGACGGGCACTATATAATAGGTACTTACGTGACATATGAAAACCGCCACTGACAAATGTAATGTCAGTCCCTGGGTAGTAGTGGCTTGAAATAAGGGGATTTGTATGTCATCGTGCTGTTTCTTGGTGCATCTGACCTAATGAGTCTCACCCCGCTTCAATGTACATAAAGTTATTTTTACACCGTATTAAAAAAAAAATGTAGCTACGTGGTCTGTGATAGCTAAGTATTGCGTGATTTAACATAACTAATATTTTGCCATTCTATATTCTTGTGTGTAAACATACTATTAATAAAGTAGAAAATTAATTATAAATACTGCACACATAATGACCTCAAAGTTATTGTCGTGGTTTACGCTTCAAACTAATTTCGAGTTTAAAATACTATATATATACTAGCTCACCTGGCAGACCTTAATCTGCATTTTCGAGTAGTTGATTGACTTCGACTACAGCGTCATGCATCGCGTTATGATCACTTATCGAGATAATAAGTATCCTATCTCTTATCTCTGAAGTTGAATCAGACTGCACACAGTGTGTAAAATTTGATTAAAATCGGTTCAGTAGTTTAGTTCATCACGGACAAATACCGTGACACGAAAGTTTTATATATAAAAAATTGTAATATTGATTTACCGCTTTAAACTAAATCATTGACACTTCAAAATTCTCAGACATTGAGTAAAATCAATGTTGTCTCCTGAATTTTTTCGAAAAACTGTGTTCAAACAAATTAAAAAACGGCCATTATTTCAGTTTTGTATAGATGATATATGCTGTTTTCGTATTTTACCTGAACGCAAAAAGGATATTCTTAAAAACCTTCAGCGGATCCTTCCGGGGAGCTTCCAAAAGTAGGCCAAATCTGTGGAAACTCGGAAGGATGCTGGCTCTACTACGGGCTATAATTACCACAGCTTTGACTGTTTGAGATTTATATCCCCTTTATTTTCTTTTCGTGTCAGTTTATTATATGGTTTAGATAAAGCTCTAAATTTATTTAGCAGTGTCTAAACAGTTATTTTTTATATCTTACTGCCTGCTGAGAATCCAACGTTGTATATTATTTTAATTATATTATTTACTTTTATCCCTATTGTTTTATATATTTGTTTAATATTGAATTATTTTCCTATGTCATTTTAAGTTAGTCTTCATGTATTCATAATAACGTACATACCGAGATTATCATATTATTTATGTTTTACCATCCAATAGCCCCATTCAACACCAAATCTGAGCTACCCGCAACACTGTAAAGCCTTTACATTTAATGAATTATTATTTAAAGTTGAATAAAACTTCTGCACACATTCATACTTTTTTGAAAATATAATAGTTTTATTTATGTTATATAAATATTTTAGCCTTTAACTAGTAATTTCCATTTAACATTTTACTAGTTGTGACCTGCACATTACACTACTTTGGTTTATAACAACCCTAAATAAAACGACAAATAAAAAAGGAACATACGCCAGTAGTGAAACGTCACTATATCTGTCGCTCCCGTGGTCATCTCGAACTGACTTTACCAGAATGACTATCATACAAAAAAGTTGCAGATCAGAACGTCAAAGGCGCCCATAAGGCGTTTCACTTCAAAAGGAATTATATTCAAAATATACAACAGTAAATCGAAAAGAAAATGGTAAAGGGAAAATGGGATCCAAAAACTAATAATTAGAACCATCTACGAAAACTCCACATCGAAAGATCACAATCACATCCCGTTAAGTTTAGTGGTTTTGACATGGTTCACCGTGCAGGTGCCGGGTCCATCGTGTGGCAGAGGGAAACTCCGAGCACACTCCGAGACTTGTAACACGGATGTAGGCTTAAGGGGCTACTTCCCGACGCGCGTCAACACTCATCACACACACACACACACACAACACAAGTAATGATGACTTAGAAGTTGCAGGTACTAACTTAGTGTCAATCGACATGGCAGTTTAAATACGTGGAATGACCATGAGCTAAGCTTGAAGAAAATATTATTATAATATGCAGTGGTATTGTGATTCTAATCTGGTAAGGTACCATCCTAAAAATGAAAAAAAAAACAAGTTGAAATTGTTTAGCGAGTTAGCATTTTTGATCAGGTGATATTACGGCCAAACTCTAATGTTATAAAGAGGTAAAGTTTAGATGTTTGGGGTAATACCCAGTACGGCTGATCAAATTTTTGAAAATTCTTTCACTGTAACAAAGATATTTTACATGCTTCCGAACTACTGAAATGAGCTTGAGCTTTCCGTGCGTGAAAACATCGTGATAAATCGTGATTTTTTCTAATACCGGCCTGGCTAGCTATTACCCTCAAGTTAGAAATCTGCCATCAAATCTGCCATCAAACCGTAGGTTAGTTCCGGCAATTGCATTTCAGAGCCAGTCTCTCCACAGGTTCACCAGTTGGGGCAACATCGTCACTTAACATCAGGTGAGATTCTAGCCATAATGCTGAACGTATGAACTATAACGAGTTATAAAACCCGATTGCTATAGACCACTTTTGAAGTTTATTCCTTAAGTAACGATTTATAAACTATATATACATAAAATTTTATGTGGAGTAAAATCGAGCGTTAACTAAAAGTGATGCGTTACGTTCCTTAGCGCAACTTTTATCTTCAAGATTATGTGTGTGTATTATTATTATTTAAAATAGATTATGTTATATATATTTCATAACAATGATATAAATAATGTGAATAAATATTTATATATGCATTAAGTATTTTTTTAAATGCTTTCATTTACTTTCCTTTTTTATAATCTACATAATAAAAGTTCTTAAGAAGTAAACTCCAGCCGAGCGTCGAAGCTACCACACACACTTTTTTAATTTTGTGAAATATATTTATAAAATAATTCATCATAATAAATATAATTGAAGTTGGCAAGTAGTCCATAGTATGAAATTCACTGCCTTAACATTATTACTTTTTACTTACAACTTTTGGCCTTACAAAAAAGTCCGCGACACCATATATCAGAGTTTAATTAAATATATTTATTAAATCAATGTTTAAATTCGTACAGTAATTTAAAGAATAAGCCCATACTCGTACTAATATTTTATGTATATTATAAAAACAGCTTGTATTTTTACGCAAAGTACCAACGTAACAGAAAAATATTTTCATCGAAGATTATAAGAAAATATTTCAGAAAATCATTTGTTTAGATTCAATTTTCTATTGCTCCCAATAAAACTGTTAGAGGTATTTAAATGTTGCATAATTTTTTTGTAAGTTATTCTTTCCTTTAGTATTTACTTTTTTATTATTTAAACAAGTTATATATATTAACTAGCCGTATTGATTAAAGTTTTTTTTTTCTCTTTGAATAATTCATTTATGCATATATTATTATCTCATATTTGTTTTATTGTTTCTAATTGGCTCATTCACGGTACTAACAGGATATAAATTTTGTAACTTGATTTTTTGGTCGATTACCGGCGACACAGGATTTATTTCCTAGTGCGAGGATCAATAAATTATTTGTATGCATTATAGTATTAATTTCTGTTAAATAAATAATATTTTTATTTTAAATAAAAAAAGTTATATATCGAGCAAAAAAAAAATTAATAAATTTTTAGTTCTACGTAAATGAAGTCGCGGATGCGTCTGGTATAGATTAAGAAGGATTAGATCTACCATGCGGCTGTGCCCTCGACTTCGTCTATACGATTTTTTTTTATATCTTTTTATTATCTTGTAGTTGTTGTTGTTGTAGTGCTTTCATCAAATAGATTTAGAGCTATAAAATAAAAAACAATTTTTCGAAAGTGAATTGTTAAAATCGTTCTTAAGTTTTATTGTATCTTATATATACCATTCTCGTGTCACAATGTTAGTTGCCATAATCCTTATATATATATATATATATATATATATAAGTCGTCCACCCCAAACATTTTTTGACACTTTTTATGATCTGGCATTAAAAATACACAGTCCCCTACATGTTCATCCTTCTACCCTACACACATTTTTTAATACAACCAAAGTATTTACTAGAACTAATTTATAAGACAGAACAACATTTGGCGGGTGAGCTAATTATACTATACATAGTAGTTTTATTAAATAGTTTTTATATACGAGAATACTTTTTTTGACACTTTGTTTATAAACCTTGAAACCATGAATATATTTGTAGCACGTAGTAGGTAGTGTGTAGGAAACAAGCATCATGGGACACGAGTTCGAATCTGATTATCTACAATGAGCTTGAGCTTTCAGTGGCGGGAAACATTGTGAGGAAACCATAGCATGGTGGTAGAGCTTTTTCTAATACCGGCCTGGCTAGCTAACACCTCAAGTTGAAAATCTGCAGCCAAATACCAATAGGAGTGTTCTAGCAGTTGCACTTGAGAGTCAGTTCTTCCACTAGTTTAGCGTGTTTACCAACTTACACCGCATCGTCACTTAACATCCGGAGAGATTATAGCCATAAGAATAAACCTTAACTATAACGAAATAAAAGCCTGCACCTGCAACTTATATCAAACCTAATTTAAGCTTAAATGTCTTTGAATACCTTGTTTGTATAACTTAAGAAACACAAGTAAACTTTCCACTTTTTTGCACCTCGTCACTTTTTTTTATGTATATGTAGAATTAAAAGATATTCGGAGGAATTAAAAAGGTTAATCGGATAAATCTACTATCAGAATGACATACGAACGAACTAGCAAACAATGGATTCACCGTAAGGGTCCCGGGTATATCGTGAAACCTAATCGTTGTGGCAGAGAGAGGATAACACGAGACTGTACCTGAGACTTGTAACTCAGATGTAGGCTTAATAAGGAAGCCTCCTTTCGACAGTTGTCACCACTCACCTTCACCGCTAGTGCTTCTCTCTTTCCAGTATAAATCATTGACGATAATGATTTATAAACATCAAAACAGTGTCATTAATAGAGAAATATAAGTCATACATACTTTCGGTAATGTTCCAGGTACGTACGATGAATACGACTCAAGCGCCTCGCTTTGATAAGCTTAAAGCCAGACTCGCATTGAACTTTATACTAATCAGTATTATAAACTACCCTCCTATAACTATATTCTGCAATAAAATACCTACCCTATAACTATATCTCTATATATACTTATACCCACGTCTTAAAAGAGAAATTGTTTCACTTTGCGATACATGAACGATATATAACTGTTTAGTAGCTCTTCCAAAGTTTTTCACTCATTTTACACGATTCCATGTAAAGATTATTTCAACAAGGGTTAAATGAACTTTACCTACTGATGTTGTTAGTGCTGTTTGTCCATAAAATTATGCTCATTATATCGAAACACTTGAATAGATCTCAACTTTAAATAAATAATAAATCAAACGCAACATTTTTCCGAACGAATAAATAAACAAAATAATTTTATTTACATCTAATTTATTTATTGACTATTAGACAGTTAGTTTTGGAAGCAGAGGGTCTATTTGTGGCGTGGGCGAACTGTTTACATAATTTCTAACTTTATGTTTACCTAGAAGGCATTTTGACATAAAACCGAGGTATGACTTCATTACAAAATATATACGTACTAAAAATTGCTACTATATTTTTTAAACCCACCTTCAACGTTCACCTGTCATTCGGTATTTATTCAATTCCGTCTGAATGGCTTTTGTATAAAACATTAATGAATAAAATATTTAGCTGGTATTCGTGGAGTCGCCCATCGACGTATTCCATTTAGTTTGTTTCTAAATTAAATTCTTTGAAAACAAACCATATGGAAATAGGACTCGACATAGAGAGAACTAATTTCAGCTTGCGCACTTCACAATTAAGTGAAATTAATCAAAACTGAATTTAAAAAATGACCATCGCAGAGAACTATCGAACAGTAGTGATAGCATAGAACATTGAAATAAGAGTGATTATTTGAGGTTCCAAAATTTATGAAATAGAAAAAGTAGAAAGTAGAAGAAGTGAAAGATGTATGTCAGGATCCTAGCAAGTGGAAGGATGTGGTCTCTGCCTATCTTTATGGGAGAGAGGCGTGATAGTATGTATGTACAAAATTTATGTATAGATTATAAAGCGGCAAATGTTTGGTTCAATACGCTAATCTAAAGAACTTTAAGTAGGATTCCAAAAATTCCTTTTTTTTCTTTGATAGAGTAATCTTCGAGGGAGTTGTTAAGCTCATCACGATTCGGCAATAAAATCAAAGCTGTATTGCAAAAATCTAAAAACGGAAGGAATAATTATATAGTTTTTAGTTTCACGCGAACGAAGTCAAAAGTACAGCTATTAAATGATATATCAATATATATTCAAATCATTAAGATTATTCTCATTTTCATATCTATCTGAAGTCCAACCGATATTATTTTTTCGATTGGACATATACTGTTAACCTCAAGGGCTTTCACAGCTTCACCGAGTTTTGGGGCGAGTACTAAGACACTCAGACTGAGGCAACGAGCAGAACGGAACCATAAAGTGGCCAATCCTCGGCTTCGGCTATTGTCGGGGTCGCGAAAAGAAACCGCGGTCCTGACTACTCCGAAATTGGATCCTATACTAAGCAGAGAACCTACTCAGCTACAACACGGCTTAACTTCCGAAACTAAAGGATTGAACAGGCTCCAAGTAATACTATTACAAAAAGTATACACTCTGAAATCGCTTACTCATTTATTTAACAGGTTGGGCTGTACAGATCTAGAATAAAGTATAAATAAAATTTAATTAAAATAATTAATAAAGAATGATGTTATTTATTTATAATATTTATATTCACATGTACCTTCTCTGAACTTATTTTACCTACTTTATTTTGTTTATAGCCTGCGACGCAAGCTGTAGTTATCGGCATTAATTTGTTTCTATATTATAATTGTTCATATATTATTGTTTGATTATTATATTTATTTCATAAGGAAAACTCGAAGGTTCTTAGATAACTTAGTAAATCGATATCAAGTGTCATAGAATTTTATAGAATATTTATATTAAAAATTTTAGTATCGAGGTTAATAAAAAGGCAGCCCTACGATACCCATCGCCCTTGCTGAACAAGAAGGAAGAGTTTGGAGGAATGGAACGTGAAGAAGGAAACGTTAGTCTGGAGTACGATATCGATTTAAAATACTATTTATTATTACTATCTACCTATATATACCCCGGATATCGAGAGCGATATCTTAAAAGTGGCAACAAACTTCACGAAGGCTCCTCTGGACAGTTCCCGGCACCGGACGAGTGCCTTGCTAGAGAGGATCCTGCATACCTACGATTCTTGGATTCAAATAGTAGGTTTATATTGGTCATAGTTACATTCATTTTTGTAAAGAAACCTACGAGTTATATATGAAATTTATCATATTTTCGAATTTCAGTTCGTTCCTTTTATGAATGCCTTTTATATAAATTAAATTGATTGTCCATGCGACAAGTGACTTGATTTCTAAGTTTTTTAAGTTTCTAAGTTTTTCTAAGTTCTAAGGGAAATTCGCCTGCATTATAGAATTTGTATTAGATTTATTACAATAGCACAAGTTTGTTTCACGGAAATTTAATAACAATCAGTCTATGGCCAGATGAATATGGTATTTATAGAATATACCATGTCAAATCTAAATACTTCGCCTAACGTTAGGTCATAAGTTATTTGTAAATAAGACTATGTAGTGAATAAGCTGTTTTCCTTTTCTTTGTAACTGAAGAGAATGTAATAAGATGTAAATTTTAGAAAGTTTCTTTTCCAATATTTCTAGGTATAGAGAAAATATTTCTTATCGAACTGAGAATTCAGTTGTATTTGTCTCACTTGTTTCGTACATTGCTTGGTCTCCGTATTCCTCGTAATCATAGTCTCGTAGTGTTTCAGCTGGGATAGGAATTTGACAAAATGAAATAACTTTGACCGAGAAAAATCGTCGATTTTTGTATAAGAGACGAAGTTTTTAGCAAACTATGCATTGATAGTGCGGGTGCCGGGTCCTTCGTGTGGCAGAGAGGAAAACTCCGAGCAGATGCCAAGACTTATAACACCGATTATTTTGAATTGATAACGAGTGATATATTAACTACTAGTGTATCAATTGTTTTTTTTTTCAGTCAAACGTCTAATTGAGGACACACACTTATTGGTAGGCCAATATGACGGTGCGAATGGCTCACATCAGCTGACCATGTAGAATTGATTTCCTATTGTCATTCACATTTTTAATTAATAATTTAAGGTAAAAACCATGAGTTGAATACCTTAAATCGAATAATTGACCGAAAATTTTCATTTAATGCCTACGATCTGAAAAACAAAAAAGGTTCACTTGCAGTGTAGTTCCATAACGCTACATAATCCTTTATTTTATTAATATAAATGTTAAAACCTATGTATGTAAAAACGTATAATATGGATGTTTCTTTTTTAGCTAAGGTTTAACTTTATGGCCCATATCTCACCCGATCTTAAGTGATGATACGGTCCAAGTTGGTAGACACGCTAAACCTTTGGAGGAACTGGCTCTCAAGTGCAACTGCCAGAACGCACCTATTGGTATTTGGGGGGTTGATTTTTAACTTGAGGGTGTTAGCTAGCTAGGTGGGTATTAGTAACAGCCCTAAAACCATTCTGTGGTTTCCACACTATATTTTCCATCACCGAAAGTTCAAGCTTATAGTAAGTGAATTCGCACTAACGTCCCTTGACGCGGAGTCCGTACACACTACCACTGAGCTATCACCGCTTCAATCAAGCTTAATAAAAAACAAAATGAATGTTTAATCAGTACCTATATTATTAGTATTTAAATATACTGTTTGAAATAAAATATACTGAGTTAAACTCGATCATCCAGGTACTATTTTATTCAAAGATATACTAATATTTATTCATTGTAATAATAATTCTTAATATAATTATAATATTATAATTATTCGACGTAATCATAACAACCTCATAAATAACTTGTTTCAATACAACGCTGAAATGTTACAGAAATAAAATATGTCCAAATATAATTACTTTAATTTATAAGACGTGCTTAATATTGTAATCTTCGTGGAAAATGCACAGCTTTGTTTACGAGTTCAACAATGGAAGGCTAGGATTAATAAGAACAAATTGTAATCATGCTTTTGTTATTAATCATGAGATGATGGTTGAATCGTAGCAGGTACGAATTCTACAAGTAGGCTAAGTATTTCGTAAAGTATTTTGTAAAGCCACTTGTTATAACGTTATGGCTACAATCTGATCTGATGTTAAGTGACGATGTGGATCGAGATGGTGGACACGCTAAATCTAATGGAAGGATTGGCTTTTAAGTTTGGGCTCATTGAACAAGCACATTCAAGTTCAGGATTAGTACTCTCAACCTTTGACGCGGCGTCCGTACAGCTTCGAGTTAAAAATCTGCCGCCAAATACTTATAGCTGTGTTCCGGCACTGGCACTTGAGGGCCAGTTCCTTCACTAGGATTAGCGTGTCCACCATCTTGGGCCACATCCTCATTTATTTAACATCAGTTGAGTTTGTGGCCATAACGCTAAAACTATAAATATATATAACCCATGAAACCTCTTTATAACGCTTCAATAAAACCAGTGCTTTTAATTTATATAAGCATATATATTTCTCCTCAATAAAAACCTATTATTGAAACCTGTATTGAAAAATGTAATCATTTCGTTTCGGTTTAATAAAACTGTATATGCTGTGTATGGTTTTGGTCATGAAGGTCAACCATGGAATCCTTGAACCGTCACATCTTAACGTTAGGGTTATTGCTCGACTGGTTAGCGACCACCCTCGGGCTTAGATTACCGCGAAATGAAGGATCAGTATGAGCATTTGTTTTCTTGCATAGTGAACGAGATCCATTTGGGCGACGTTTTAACTATTTACCATCGGCTGTGCCGTCTGCCGATTTGGTATCCATTAGAATGCAATAAAAAAATTAAAAAGAGTCATGCGGACTACCTACCAAAGTGAAAACTTAAAACTGTAAGCAAACAGTTTTTATTTTTGCATATCCATATCCAAATTAATTGGTTGACCTTCAATTAAAACTTTTTAATCCAAACTGCTTACAACACAATAAGTAATACTAATAGAGACAGATATAGTTTGTACGTAAACTTGTCACGTGACCATGTCGATGACGACTTACAGGATTTTACTTCCTATCCAAACCTTCCTATAGAAGTTTTCACTTCAACTATACTGAAATTTTCATAAACGAGAACTTAAATATATATTTGCAAGTAATTTATTCCTCAGTCTCGGGTTTAAATCACAGAGGTCTGACCAGACAGTGCACAATAAGTGCCGTTTGCCGATCGCATATTTCTTCTGCAAACATAAAACCGCTTACAAAACATTTCGTTCTCACTCAAATGCAGGACCACATATAAAATAATGTTTGCTTAGACTTAAATGAAATAATACTAGTAATAATTTATTTATTTATTATTACGGATATATAGAAACGAGAGACGCCGTGTTAATACAGATATGAAGCCTAAGTTGTTTAAGAGATTATCTGATCAATAATAATGTCAGGATGAGATATAAACTTCTTAGCAAACCACGGATTCACCGTGGGCGTGCCTAATTGTTGTGGTAGAGAGAGGATAACATTACAATTTATATTTATAGTAGATACCTACTTTTTAATTGTAAAACGTTACGTTATGTTGGTGACCCATAAATAAATGGATAAATTTGATGGTGTTTGTTACACGATAAGTCTCACCACAAGCTCACTTGGCCTTGTCCTAAACATAGGAAGTGCATTTACGCAATGCCATAGGAATTCTATAAATGATTTTGTCACTGCGTAAGTAAAAAAAATACGTTTTAGGCGAGAATCAAAGACGCAAAGCTTCCTACCTAACTTGGTATTGTCAGGCTGTTCGCTTTATCTATATTTATATAATAAAGTTAAGAGCTTTCGTTTATTTCTTTAGAAACATGTATTGTTTTATAGTTCATAATTTCCGCGGTTTGGCCATAATCTGAAGTGACGATACGGTTTAAGCTGGTAGACACGCTGAACCTGTGGGGGGACTGGCTCTCAAGTGCAACTGCCAGGACACACCGATTGGTATTTACTGGCAGATTTTCAACTTAAGGGCGGTAGCTGCTGTGGTTATCTCACGATGTTTTCGTTTACCGATAGCTCAAGCTCATTGTAGGTGGATTCGAACTCACGCTCCTTGACGCGGTACATACTACCACTGAGCTATCATCACTTCAATCATACATATCTCTTGAACTACCAGTTGGAGTTATGAGGATTACTACAGGGTACGTATCTAGAAAAAAGTACTAGTTGCGAATAGAGTCGAAGGTACTACTAGTCAAATATATAGAGAAATAACTACTACACGTGATAAATATTAATGTATATACCGCAGGACAAAATCACGTACGGTATCGCATGTTAAAAATACAGAACGGCCCTTGCTGATTTATAATCATTAAACGTTACATCCGAGCCGAAACTCGTAAATACAAAAGTATATTTATGTGTTGGATAAACCTTTTAGTCTAATTACTGGCGCCTTCGGAATGTTGTGCGGGATAAATGGGTTTTCGAGATTTAGGAGGTCACTTTCGAAATTCTTTCGCTCCACTGCTTTCGGTCGGTTATCATCGCCTCCCCCTTTTACGCATCGTTTCAGTGTTCTCACAATCTAGATATATAAACATTGAGAACATCATTTTGATTGTATTGTCTACACCATTGTGTACATCTACCGACTTCCTGTAAGTGCCTCGCCAAAGTTTATTGCCCAAAAAGAGTATACAATTCAAAATTTCATTTACTGATACAATTACTGGAGTACCTTTAAGGCATGAATAGGGCGAACGAGCGTCTTCGAATTAACTGCAAGACGGCATAAGTCTCGCAGGTTCAGTCTTATCTTGCTAAAGAATGCAGAGTCCAGTCTTAGCTTTGCTAATATTATACGGTCTTGGTGTGGATTTTGGCCTTGGTTTTGGCCTTGGCCTTGTTCTTGCGAAAATGCAAGAAGACGACGAAGACTGCATAACCAAGACCTATTTTGAGCAACATTAAGGCCAGTTTAGAAGAGTGTTGACATAGAAAGTGTATAACAGCATAGAAAGCGTAGCCGATCTCCGTGTCACTATATGTGTCGATATTGCTGCCAAGGAGAACTAATAAATGTTTCAAATCAAAAATATCATAAAATAAAACCACCAGAATCTAAAAATAATGTATCAGAATAAGAGCACTCGAGGATGGAGTAAAAGTTTAAATGACCGATTTTCGGTACAGCAAACAAATGTAATAACGAACAACAACTGTTCACGAGTCCTACTAACTCGGGAAGAGGTCATTTGAAATAAATAAAAAAGCTCCAAGCAGACGTTCCTGGGCCCTTTTGAAACCGTAATTAGCCCTCAGAACTGTACAACGGTATTACGAACTGGTAACATGAATTTGCAATTTCGAGGTCCGACGAAATTGGTAAAAGAAAAAAAAGTATAAACTTTTAGTACAAGTTTTAAGGGCTTCAAAGGTTTTTATGTTCTGCAGTACTCTTAGTCCGCTAACAAGGTAGGTGTTTATGCGACATTCGGGTTGATTTTCAGCTGCGAACTAGTATCGTAACTGCGAAAGTGAGTTTGTTTGTTTGTTACGATTTCACGTCGAAACCGCTAAATCAATTGTGATGAATTTTAATATTGATTTAGATGGGAGGGACTCTGGAGACGGTTATGGGTCTTTTTTTGTCAGGAAAAACTTAAGAGGGCAGACAAGGAAGAGAGTAAACTTTGTATGCAACTTTTATATTGTGTCATCCGATTTGTTTGACAAAATAAATGTTAACGCGAGCGAAGCTGCAGGTAAAAGTTGGTTAATATGTTTAATAAATTGTGACAGTGAGGTTGTGTACTTATGTTAAGCTATCATGAAGAAATTCCTGAATCCATAATGATGAATTTTGATATTGAGATAGATAGACGGTTCACCTGAAGACGGTTATAGTTTACATTTTCTCTCGAAAAACTTATAGGGGTGGGGAGAGGAAGGGGGTTACCTTTGTATGAAACTTTTTGTTTCATATACAAGCAAACTTTTATATTTAGAGAATTGTTGTTTACAATTAATAAAATTAAAGTATGCATATATGTTTTTAAAATACTCGTCATTAATTAATTTCTGACGCCAAATCTTTTTTTTATTGGCAGGGATCATTATAGAACCAGAATAAATAATATTTGGTAAATTATGATATTTCAAAAAAGTGGAACACTTCGAAAGTGTGTTTCGAATTTTTTTACACTATGAACTAACAATCTGCATGATACCCAAGTGAACACAGTTTTGATAAATAACGGATATCCTAGTATACCTTTATATATAAACATTTGTTGTTGTTTGTACGTTGTTTGACCACAATGAATTCCTAAACTACTGAATCGATTTTAGTTAAATTTTGCATACTGTGTGCAATTTATCCAACTTGAGAGATAGGATACTTTATATCTAGATAAGTGATTGTAACGCGAAAAGACAGAAGAAGGTCGGTCAGGTCAGCTAGAGTACATCCTTACTAATATTATAAACGCGAACGTTTGTATGTATGTTTGTTACCCTTTCACGCAAAAGCTACTGAATTTTAATTATGAATAATACATAGGTAATAATTTATACAGATATTTTATGGATTATAAGTATGGAATGGAGGGATATAAGTATCCCTTCAGCGGTAGGCAGCGGCTTGGCTGTGCCCCTGGCATTGCAGAAGTCCATGAGCGGCGGTGACCGCTTACCATCAGGCGGTCCGCTTGCTCGTCTGCCTTTCGAGGTAATAAAAAAAAAAAAAGTGTCAAGTAAGTAGAAAAAAATCTACTATCTGCGAACTATTCTGGCGTGCGTCGCAAAAACCTTTAGAGTTACCCGTATATAATGTAAAACAGATATGTTTTTCTCAAATAATCTTACAAAAAAGCCCGCGACACCATATCTATCTTTTATGTGTAAGCCATTATCGCCAAACTACTGAGCGGCCCGCGTATAAATGACTACAAGCACAATTATTCTTATACAAGTCTCCTTTGATATATTTTATGTAAAATAACGGGTATCGGAGCTGTTTGACAAAATCAGTATTAACACGTGCAAAGTTTCGGGTAAAAGCTAATATATATATATATAAATAAAAGTTTAATCAATGTTTGTGATAAAACTACTCCTACAAATAAATAATTACGTTCAGAAACTCAGAGCTGAATCTATACAACATTGATGTCAATCATTCACATAATAATTTATCGGTTTACCGTTGTGGGCACAATCTTACCTGATGTTAAGCGATGATGTGGTCCAAGATTGTGAGCACGGTAATCCTAGTGGAGAGACTGACTTTCAAGTGCAAGTATAGGATCACACGTATATGTAATTGGCGGCAGATTTTCATCTCCATGGTGGCGGATGGATATAAGAAAAAGCTATATCACTATGCTATGGTTTTAAGACGATGTTTTCCTTCACTGAAAGCACGCCCATTACGTGATGCAAATAAAAAAAAAAACCATTTAATGGAAACCCTAAAAAGTACTTATGACATATGTTATCACTAGTTCGGGAAACAATTCAGCAATCTAGAAGAACTGGCATGAAATTTCTATTGGGGTTTTTTACAATTAATAACTATCTTTAAATATCATACGCAGAAAGCATAGTCGTTCTTTGCTTTCGTCATAAATACACGAAAAACAATCATAACCTAGGCATTTGAACAAATAATTTTAACTAGCTTCTGCTCGCGGCTTCGCTCGCGTAAAAAGTTAAAATAACATTAAAAATTGAATTATTATCCCAATGGAATACATTACTGGTCTAAACCGTGTTCTATAGACTAATACAGGAAATGGTTTATTTATGCGCCAATTTTCGTCCAAATTTGTTGAACGGTTAAAGCGCAATAGTGAAACAAACAAACAAACATCCATATTTTCGAATTTATAATATTATTATGGGCCTTGTCCGCGTGTTAATTTGAAAAACTTTGTCAGAGGGAATAAGACACCGACCATATATACAGAACATAGCATAAAGGGCGTTAGGGTAAACAATGTTATGTACGTTTCCATTAACCGCTAAGACATGTTAATTTCGAGCATTGGACCCAAGCGAATATGCCACACATATTTGCCCATATGAGAAGCATGGCTTTGCCAAGTATACCCCAACTACCTGCAGTGCCTGGCCTTGTGCCTTATTCACAGTAATCGTAAAACTGATCTTAAGGGGGAACTGCAGCCTTTTGAATTGAAATGGCAGATTCGTGGGAATTATAGGCAACCTGGGGATCATTACATTTTCACCCTTACTTGCCCCTGTCAAAATAGTTGCACCAACAATATACCGGCCGAGTTCTGTGACGCCAAGCCTTGTTCCACTGCATAATGAAAGCGGATTTAAATTATGTATGAGCATAACAGGGCTCTAGGAAATTTTAGAACTCTGCAGGATATGAAGTAGTATGTTCTATATCCATGACGGTGCTTACTGACAAATACTCGGCCATTTCACCAGGAATATCTTTTAGAATGTCATTAATAGCAGTTTCAATTTTTGAAGAATATTAGTATAAATTTAATATCATAATCTTTTAAGATTTAAAATTTCATCTAACGTAGTCACTTTAATACTGAAATGGTATAATTAAAATTCAATTGTAAATAATTCTTCAAACTTAATTCAATTTAAAATTACAACTAATTCTAAATTGTAGTAATTTTAAGGTTACAATTGAAATTTCGACAAAATAAATCGTCTGGAGCTAAATTGCTTACGACCACTGTATTCGTTGAACTAAATATTATATGTTCGGTATATTGAAATCGCTTACCGCAATTCAATGAACTTGGGAAACTTAATTATAAATATTTGCATGATCTCACTACAAACGGACAAATTTATCGATCACTCATTATTAAATTAATTTTATTTCAATTTTAATTGATTAAAGTAAAAAAATAAGAAAGAAAGACATCGTTTAATGCTAATAAAAGACACGCAAGCAACAAAGGAAATTATAAATAAAACATAAAAAAAGAAACAAAAAATAATAATAATAATACATAGTACATAAAATAATAGTACATATCTTACTACTGTCATAAGGCGTCCAGCTCAGCATATGCTGAGGTGTCCGTAGTACTCAGCGCTGATTATCAGCTGGAACCAAATTCCAGTTACGGTGCGTTAAAAATTTGTTACATTAATTGTAATAACATTTTATATTACATATGTTGTCTGTTTGATTCTGTATGAAAATGAATGTGTATTATGGATCATTGCTGCATATATTTATGTAAGGAAGGAGAGCAGTTATTATATAGTACAATAGAAATATGGTTGTGTGCTATAAAATTGTAAATAAAGCCAATAATATTCAAGTCACGGAAACCATTCTCAACGTGGCGCAATAAATGGTATCACTCTGGAGCGGTAGGAATCCGAAGTGAACTCGCTAACATCCAAAACTCCATTTACTGGGGGCAATAATAAATAAGTATTGTTGTCATTACTTCCTACGTAAATTGCCCTTTCTTGGCTTATCTTACTGAAACGAAATCTTCTAATTCTAAGTAATAACAATGCGTTTGTTTGTTATGCTCTCACCAATGATATTATAAGAATACATTGGGTGAGCGATCCGAAAATGGCACGCTGATTTTGTGTCAGTTACCATACTCAACCCTCAGTATCGCATCGGCGTTCAAAGAAGTATGTTGTGTACTGATTGGTATATCAAATACTCTAAAACAACAGAAAATTTCCTCGTGTGTAATGCGATATTGTACAAACTATACAAAGGAAATCTCTAAAGGATACATTTCGTCCAAACATTATCACAAAACACCTTATTGTGACTGATATATAATAATAGCTGTGCCTCCACCTTCATTCGTGTGGTTTAAAAAACTATTTAAGTTTTCCGTATAAAAAGTGAGCTCTAACATTTTCTTTACCACTGTAACCGTGTAGGTGTACAAAATTTAATTATGATCAGTAGAACAGTTAACAATTTTACAATTTGGTGCTCATGACCTCATCTGTATACATTTATTATGTTTAGCAGAGTCTACCGGCAAACAAAAACGTCATACAATACATCAAAATAAAAGTAATTTAAACGGATTATATGGCGCCTTTTTATTAATTTTATCCCGACGTTTCGAAATCCTTTCAGCCTTCGTCGTCACAAAGCGGACTAAGGTGTAGGTTGTTCAGAAAAGTTATTGAAGTTATTGAAGTGGTAGTGTATAATACTTTGCGTCAAGGGACGTGAGTTCGAATCCAACCACCTACCACCGCTTACTTACCACCGCTTCCAAGCTCCCATCTATTTCTATACTAAAATTGATCGTAATCGGTTTAGCGGTTGAGGCGTGAAAGCGTAACAAACAAATAAACAGCATTTAGAATATAGTAAGTAAGTTTAGTAAGTTTCTATAACTATGTGAGTGATCATGCTTGATATTAATTTTATTAGAGAATTATATTAATCAAGGCATTGCTGCTTTGCTTTGTGATGCGCTTTGTGCGAGTTTTATTCTCAATTCTGTTAACAAAGGAGAATGTACATTGATAGTTGTTTAACGTATCATTGAATTGGATATATGTCCAAATCTAATTGCACAGAAGGTTACGTTCTGGGAGTAGGAAGTAAACGACCTATTGTATCAATTAGTGTTTTATTGTGACTAATTTTATAGGTATATCGAATGCGGACGCAGCCGTGTTCTGAAACCTTTTTCACGCACACATAAATTTTGTTTAGATGTTAATTTATTACGTCCCTACAGATGTTAAGCGCTACGACTTCAACCATAATACCTTCGGTGATCTGGTATTCAGATCTGTAGCTGCTTGCGAATCTACACTTAAAATAAATTTCATAGGTGTCGTTTTCATTAGTCGTTAGGACCAGCATGCAGGATACATGAGATTTTTGTTTAAGCATGCCATAGGGCCAGCATGCGATAACCGTTTTCATTTGTTGATAGGGTCATTTTAGGTATTCTTCACCGTGCATTCGTTTTCTAAGAGTAGGACTGAGTAGACGTAAAATAAATTTTGTAATTGTGATTATTAAAAATACATACATTCCAATATATCTATATATATATCATATATATATTTCAAAGATTTTAGATCTGCCACTAACTATAAAAACTTCATTCATGAATTGTCAAAAAGTATTTATACTGGTAAACTAGATGGAGTTAAATATATCATTTTTTTTCTCTTCTAAATATACTTAGGTCCTAGGAATGGATCTGTTACACGGTATAAAAACTGAGTTAACGACCAATGAAAACAAGCTATTATGAAATCGAAGTGATTTTCTTTTGTACGCGCTAAGCTCAGGAATTAAAAGTTGGATATCAATTACTCATTTTGTATTTGACAACTTAATTATTTTTCAAAAGGCTACTTAAATAGTATTTTTGTGCTTTATAGAATTGGGGTTACGGCCACAATCTCATCTGACCTTATGTGACGATGTGGCCCAAGATGGTGGACAAGCTAATCCTAGTGGCTTACAAATAGAACTGCTGGAGTACTTCTGTAGGTATTTGGCGATAGATTTTATACTTGAGGGTGGCAGCTAGCCTTATATTAGACCAGTTAGGTAGGGGATACCGGAAGGACTGTATTATGAATGATAGGCTGGATGCTGTTAGCGTCAGAGACAAGACGAAGTGTCCCTTCTCTGTATGTTTGAAAGTTGTCCCTGGTCTCTGGTAACACTGGAGCTTGATGTGTCGCTGTAGTGCGTTTTAGTGGGTAGTGTTGGGTGATTAGCATCCGATAAGTCATCACATGACTGCTCGCCTTAGCTTGATTGAGCGCGGGTAATGCCCTTGCGAGTTGCGATGAGGAACTCCGGAATGTTCGGATACTAAAGACCACGTTAATACAAAAAAGCCTTTAGCGTGATCTCCAATTTGATCGTACCGTCTCTTTAGATCAGGTGAGATTATGGTCATAACGTCAATACTTTAACGATAAAAAAATATATGAATAAAAATCAAACCATTAATATTTATTAAAACCAACACCATTTATTAAGTATTGTACCCGATAAACTTTGCTGCAATTTATTATCAATAATTGTGACTATTAAAAAAAATTGTTACAGATATAAAAAAAAGAACACTGCAAAATTACAATTGGAAAGACATTTTAAAATCACTGAGTTTCACCGCGATATAATAAGATATATTCGCGGACTAATTTAAGAGAAACTTAATATTGTTAACCGTAAATATAATCATCAGGTGGTCCTAAACTCTCGACAATTAATCTGGCGGCTTCTTTCTGTGTGATATTGTTCGCGTTAGCTACTGCGGTTGCTATTCCACTAAATAAATCTCCTACAAACCCCATCACTCCAGGATTAATTGTAGACAGTATTACGGCCACCAGCACGAACTGAAACACCTGTAAATGAAAATATATTCCTCACAATTTTTTTTTTGAATGAAACTTCTTATGGCATCTTTCATCTATATATATATAAATGAATTGCCGGAATACGCATTGCATAACATCCGGTTAAATTATATTAGTTTTTTTTTTTATCTCATATTATGAAATGTAATGACGTGATGATAGCTCAGTTTGAAGTGATGATAGCTGTTTTGGTATTGTGTACGGACGCCACGTCAAGGGACGTGGGTTCGAGTCCAAGTATATATTTAAATTTAATATAGTTTTATATAGTGTTGGAGTTATAAACAAGTTTAGTTCAATAACCAAAACAAAAGAAAAACAGAAAATGATATTAAATATAGCTGTCAGTTCTATTAATCTTAACCAATTGAAGTTGGAAGGTTGATAAGAATTGATTACAGCTAATAAAAACATAAAAAGAAATACAAATCACTCAAACCGTTTTTGAGTTCTAGCGAGAATAAAAAACATCGATTTTAGGTGATACGAAGTTCACCGAGTTAGCTTAGTATACAATAAATCCTTACTTTTATATAATAAACTAGCTTTTACCTGCGGCTTAGCTCGCGTTAATATTGATTTTTTTAAACAAATAGTATGCTACAATAAAAAGCTTCATACAAAGTTTATCCCTCATTTTACTCCACTTTCAATAAGTGTTTTGTGAGAAAAAATAGCCTAACACCGATTCCAGGTTCCTATTTATTTCTACAACAAAATTCATATCAATCGACTAAGCGGTGTGAAAGCGTAGCAAACAAATTCACTTTTGCATTTGTAATATCAGTAAGGATAACATGGTGACGAAGTCAACTCTGTAAAACAGTTTGAAAGTGAAGACTATTGTCCGATATAGGCGGTATGAATGTTAACAATAAATGTTTTTATATATTTAATTGAAATATTTGTTGTATAAATATAATTATTTATGTTAAATATATCAATCATCTCTATCAAATGTCATACTCTTCTGAGAGCGCAGTATTTTTATAATAGTTTTCTTTCAAGTAATAACGTATAATTTGCAATGCAATAATTTACATTTTCTTCTTAATTGTTTGTATGGAATAGGGGGTAAACGAGCAAGGGGGTCAACGCATAGTAAGCGATTGCCATCGTCCATGGACACTAGGGTGTCCGTTATTTCCCAAGTTGATTTTTTTTTTTGCTGCCGCCCCCTGAAGTTTTAGTTTTTACTCTAAAAAAAAATTATCCAACGTAAACAAGCTCTTAATTTTCAAGTTAAACCGTGCCCGTGTCATGTTACTTTTCCCATTTAAATAACATGGATTTTTTTTTACTTTTTGCATTTTATTTTTTATCTTCGAAGCAAATGAACCTACAGCTTTGCTAAAGAAATATTCTAATACAAAATTTTGCGCTCTACAAAAAAGGTCTCATTGGTTTTTTCGCTAAAATCATTCCTTTAAAAGTTTTACGCGGTTAAAATTTGATGTTGAAACATGGTCAACTAATGATGATTACTTAGAAGGTTTGAATGTTGTGAATAATCTGCAAGTTGTTAATGATGTAGCTGAAAGAGCAGTTCAGTTAACTCAAGATTACATTAACATTTTGACTACTAAAGAAGACCAAAAACAGTATTTAATACAAGTTGTACGAGAATACAAGGATTCTTTCCCTAACGCTACAAAAAGCTGCTTAACAAAAAAAAAATTGTAATCCATCGTAATATTAGTTGTCATGCAATGTATCCATTATTGTAACTGATAAGATTATTCAATAAAATTTTTATGATAATTATAAGTGAGTTTTATAATTATATCACAGAAAACTTCGATAAAACTAAAATAGTTATGATAAAAATGATGAACATGACTTTAACTGCGTATAACTTTTAAAGGTATGATTTTAGCGAAAAAACCAAAGAGACCTTTTTTGTAGAGCGCAAAATTTTGTATTAGAATATTTCTTTATCAAAGCTGTAGGTTCATTTGCTTTGGAGATAAAAAATAAAATGCAAAAAGTACAAAAATCCCATGTTACTTAAAAGGGAAAAGTAACATGATACGGGCACGGTTTAACTTGAAAATTAAGAGCTTGTTTACGTTGGATAATTTTTTTCAGGGTAAAAACTAAAACTTCAGGGGGCGGCAGCAAAAAAAAATCAACTTGGGTAATAACGGACACCCTAATGGACACCCACGACACCAGAGGAATCCCCGGTGCGCTGCCGACTTTAAGGTATAAGTAAGCTGACTTCTTACTTCCGGATACATTCATAAGTTAAAATATAAATAATTAAATGGTACCAGACTTAGGCAATAGTGTAAGTTAATTATGTAATGTATGAAATGAAAAATTCGCTAAATATGTTAGAGGACACATTATAAACAAAATATATTTATAAGATTAAATGTAAACTCACCAGAGGAAGTTTCATATTGAATATGAATTTTTCTCAGAAAATTTTAGAAAACTTTATACAATCTGGTCAATATGATTCATTTTGAACTTTCGTATGACTTTATATACGATTTTATTATTGATATAATCGATATAAATACGTCGGTTTCATATAATTATGTAAATACAATAAATCGAAATAAGTTGACAGTTTAAGGAGAATAAGGGAATAAATTTCAATTAATTAGTTAATAATAGATTAAGGAGATATGTACTTACAGAATATAAATACCCTTGATTATTCAGCTGTAACAATTAATGTTATTTCTGCCGTAAATTTTCAAGGTTGTTAAATTTGTATCGAAGATATACCAATTAAAACATAAATTACATCATGTGACATTACACTACAAGAAAATTACAATTTTTAAATTATTTATTCATTAAAAATAGACGATTCGGAAAAAATATTTTCGAGATGTTCATATAACTATATAAATTATAAAAAAAAACTTAAATAATATTTTTTTTAAGTAACATCAAGGAACAAATATATCTATAATTATATATCTATAAATGTACATATATTAAATCTGTAATTTTAGTATATGGGCGGCCGCAGCATGTATAGTCACTAAAATCTAAAATTAGTATGTATGCTTACAAGCGTAAATTAATTAAAAATATCACAGTTGCACTGGCAGCGCCATCTTATAACAGTAAAACAAACTATACTAAGTTCATTATGTCTTCGATTTTTTTGTTGAACACGCATTATTCTGAAAGTACTTGATAGATTTCAATGAAATTCGGCAATGTGGTAGCGAATATTATAGATAAATATGTAGGATACTTTTTATTCCATAAAACGATTGGGTTTCTGCGGGATAAGAGATAAGAGTTAAAAATTTGTACATTAACACGATATTATTGCCTTTCCTTGGAGAACCTGTTTTAAATGGAATCAATAAAAAATCTGTGGATGGCTGCTGTTTGCCATTATTTATCATTATTTTCAAAAGAATTAGTACGGCGCTTTTATATCGATCTCAGTAATTGAATATTTCTATTAAGCAATGTTGTTATGGTCTTTTTTCAAGACTTTGAAACTTGAATAAAATATCCCTGTCGTTACGGAGCAACGGGAATTTTCTGATTATTTAGTTAATTAAGATAGTGATAAACTGTTATTAAATACATTGGACGAAAATGAATTGACATAAAATATCGTTAACAAATAACTATCTAATTGATAAGGTGTTTCGTAACTGCGTAATATAAATATTCCAATCTTCCAACCATACGCGAAGCGATTTTTGAAGCGATGATGGCCCACTTGGTAGTGTACATGGACACCGCGTTAAAGGTCATAAGTTCGAATCCCTACAATGAGTCTGATCTTGTGGTGAAGGAAAACATTGTGATGAAACCTTAGCATGCTGGTACGGCTTTTTCTAATACAGGTCTGGCTAGCTACTACTATTCTTAAAATGAAAATCTGCTGCCAAATACTTGTAGGTGTTTTCCAACAGTTGTACTAGAGAGCCAGTCCCTCCAGTAGGCTTAATGTGCCCATCATCTGAGGCCATATCGTCACTTGAAATCAGTTGAGATTTTGGCCATAGGGCTAAGCTCTTAAAGAATAGTGATTAATTCCGGTCTTTTATTTGAAACCCAAACGTGAGAAGCAGGAGCACATATACCAAGTAAAACTCTAGACTCATTAAAGGGTCAACTGGGATGTAGATAACTTGCAGCGACACAAATTCCCAGTAAGATCTGCATTTGTCATGACGGTACATAATTCTCAAACAAAACATGTGAATTTGTCGGCGTGGACTGGAAGTCGACAGCTTTTACCACATGAAAATCCTCGACAAGTCAACGTACTCGAAACAAAGTATTGAATAAATTATTAGGTTTAAAATCCAATTTGCCACAATAAAACTGAATATGATTCGATATATCCGTAATAATAATAGATAAACTAGCGCGTATACAGTTTTTGCGAGAATAAAGAACATCGACGGGTTAGCTAGTAAGCTATATGTTTAGTGAATATTCTAACTAGACATTTTAGCAGGATAAAAGTAATTACTAGTTTACTGCGAATTAACACTCAGTTAATGTGAATGTACATGGTTTACTGTACTGGACACTTAGATACAAAAACCGTAGATGAATCTTTAATATTGAAATTGATAAAGTCAATAGATATTAATAAAACTTTAGATCCTTCTGGCAATATTACAAGATAACTGCGCTAATTGCCTTGTGGCACCATTACCTCTTTTATTTAGGCGTTCTTTAAAAGATGGTTATGTCATGTTATCTATTACAATAATAGATGATGCTTTTTCTCTGCAGGGTGATCTGAACTGGTTTAGGTTATTCTGTCAGTCCTCGAATGTCATCAAGGAGTATGAAGCGGCGATCGTTCGCCGCCGTTACCTCTTTAGTTATGTTTTTTTTTCTTATTTTTTATAAGATACATTTTCTGATAAATGTTAGTAATACGTAGATACAGGAATTCTATCTCGGTGACTTATTTTACTGTAACGTATAAAAAGATTTAATTTATATCGAAACAAAATGTTTTGTTTTACTAAGTTTTACTGAAATTATTTTAAAATTTATTCTAATATTGTTTACAGTTACTTGATTTAAGATTCTGTCAATGATATCAGAACTAAATGAAGTAACGCTTCAACAAATATATTTCCATACATGCATTTATCAAAGTTCTTGTAACTTTCGTGAGTACGGAAACTGATCTTCGAACTGGAGTAGACGTAAAAGTTACTTGTGTAATATATTTTCATTGTACTTCGACGTGTTCTTGTAAAAAGACGAGTTTATAAGTTTCATTCTAATTTTAATCGCTGAAGTATTATCATGACATAACAATAATACTTGAAAAGATATTTGATAATGTTTAGAGAATAGCTGTGTCCGAGAATTCGTTTGCGTGGAACTAATAAAATAATGTAATAATTTTTGTTCATTTTTGTAACATTATTCAATATACCTTTGCCGCTATTGTTTGTAGAGTTATTTCTATGTTGCGCAGTATAGTGCACCTAATGTTAAACACAATACAATACTAATCAGCGGCGACTGACAATAAACCAAAATTCAATATCAGTTAAATAAATATAAAATATTTTTTGAAATCTCACGGGTACCTTCTACGACTAGCACGTTCATACAAACACACACACTTTTACAATATTACTATAGATTACACAGTTTTCATCACACATACGTATATATATATATATAGACATAGATAGACATAGCGTTTAGCTTGTTCTTCAACTTGAGTCGTATCGTTACTTAAGATCAGGTAAGGTTATGGTCATAACACTAACACCTTAACGATAAAAAAATATATATATCAAAATAAAACCATATTTTTTTTTAATCAAGATTTATTAAAACCAACACCATTTACTAAATATTTTACCTCATAACTTTGCTGCAATTTACTATAAATAATTGAGACTATTAATAAAATTTGTTACAGGTATAAAAAAGGAACACTACAAAATGACAATTGGAATGACATTTTAAAATTAATGAGTTTTAACGCGATATAATAAGATATATTCGCGGACTAATTTAGGAGGAACTTAATATTATTAACCGTAATAATAATCATCAGGTGCCCGTAAACCCTCGATAACTGATCGGAAGGCTTCTTTCTGCGTGATATTGTTCTCGATAGCTACAGCGATTGATATTTAATTTCATAAATCTGCTACCAACCTCATCACACAAGGATTGATTGTAGACAGAATTATTACACCATCAGTATGAACTGAAATATCTATAAACGAAAATATATTATTTACAGTAATTTTTTAAATAAAACTCTTTATGGCGTTTTAATAATAAGTTGATTTTAGAGAAGTTGAGAAAACTACACACGTGGTGGTAAGTATCATACATCCTGTAAATAACGGCGACAGTCTTCGATGTCATGATTGACTGCTCGACCATCTCTTTACGCTGGTTTTGAAGGATCTAGATGGTCACACTCCATGATATTTTGTGCAATTTAATTCTATATAATTGTTATTACGATTAAATTTTTTTATTGGATAAATTTAAATCGATAAAATGTTATTTTTATGACATGCAAACTCTATTTTATTGATTACTCCATTATCTTCTACCATCAAGTTATTTCAATTCTCTACCATTAAAAGTGGTAGGTCATCCGTTAGTCTAGCTATTAGTTTTCTTTTACTGTTTTTATAGGATGCAAAGTTACAAAAATCCCGTATCATTGCAATTGGTCCGTTACATCAGTTATTATTTGGTCTTCACTTGTTTTTAGTGCCTACCAAGTTAGTTATATCCTCTAATATCAAAAGTGGTAGAGTACTCGTTAAATCAAATATTATTTCATTTTCATTGTGTACAGGCTTTGCTAAGTTGATAATATCCTGTAAAATTTAAAGTGTTATAGCATACTTTATGTTAACAGTTAGGACAACATTATTGTCCTCAAGCTCGGACAACTTGAGCACCTTCGATAATATTGAAAATGGTAGAGTATCCGTTAAGCCAGGAAGTAAATTATCTATATTGTCTTCAGTCTCTTCAGTTGATACCATCAGATCCTACTGCTACTAGTATATACTCTACTAGGTCGCTTAATAAATTTTTTTTTGGTTCAATCGTATGAGTATAAGCTTCAGACAGAGTTGCTGCAATCAGCAGAAATAAGTGCATCTGAAAAAAAAATTGTTTATTATGTTAATATCTGGCCTAGCAGCCTTGATCTGCCCTTTCCGGTAGTCAATAGCTACATCAAAACACCTTTCATCGTGTTTATAGATAGAGGCAATTAATGGAATAATCTATAATAATAAATAAAAATCTCTAGAGTAATACAATATAAATATTCAAAAAGTTTCATTAAAATCGGTTAAGCAGTTCCCAATATTAATATCTGCATCCTCAAGTTGAAAATCTGCCGCCAAATATCTATAGGTGCTGTTTAGGCAACACCGGCATCTGTGCCTCGGCTGTTTTTGTGTGTGTGTGTGTGTTTTTTTTTTATAGTTAAAGTTTAGCGTAATGGCCATAATCTCACCTGATCTTAAGTGATGATACGGCCCTAGTTGGTAGGTACGCTAAACCTGTGGAGGAACTGGCTCTCAAGTGCAGCTGCCGGAACACACCTATTGGTATTTGGCGGCAGGTTTTTAACTTGAGGGTGGTTGCTAGCCAGGCAGGCATTGGAAAAGCCCTACCACCATGCTATGGTTTCCTCACGATGTTTTCCTTCACCGAAAGCTCAAACTCATTGTAGGTGCTTGGATTCGAACTCACGTCCCTTGACGTGAAGTCGTACACACTACCACTGAGCTATTGGGCGCAGTTTGACACTTCAAAACACGCTCGGTAACTGCTGTCAGCATTTGAACACGACACACCGTATTTCACCTTTTGAACTCATAATCCCCAAGTATTGTGAACTTTGCAAGTGACCAGCAGAAGCTTATAGTGTTTTAGCAGATAATTATACGGACAACGTCCGTCGCCAAGATTGTTACAAAGTGTGGTGCTGCACCCGGCCACGTCCACCACGATTACTACACCATCAGCAACGGCGGCACATTCAGTCGGGCGCAATTATTAGTGGACCCTGAACATTATTTAAAATTAATGTAGGTGTAGGAAGTGCCAGGATTGCGAATTAATAAAAGGGACTATGATTTAAGTATTCGGCCCTCACCGGTGCGTTGTACCAGTTTTTGACCTTATTTTAAGGTAAATAAAAATGAAAAGTTCCTCGAAAATTTGGAAAATTCAGAATAAAGTTCCGCCGAAAATATTTATTAAAACGCTATTGCGGCAATATATATTTTTATAATCGTAATCACAATAATAACAAACGAAATTATATTGAAATAGTAAAGGGAGTTGTTAAACTTAATTGTAGTACTTATACTTTTTTATAAATTACACTATGACAATATACTCACCAGTTTTAGTTTCATTTTGCTATGTAACTGATTGTTCTTATCTGTTAAATCCAGGTGTTTCACTAGGTGTTACTAATACATTTTCAGTAGTGTCTTCCATCATATATAGCTTTGTAATTAACATAACATATGTAAGTGCCTGTAATATATTATATTTTTTTTATTACACAGCACCTGCACAAAGAACAAGAACAAATATAATTTCTTACAAAAAAATTAACCATCTATAGTAATATTATAAAGTGGAAGAGTTTGTTTGTTTATTTGTTTGATCGCGGTAATATCAAGAAGTACCCGTGAAATAACAAAATCTGTCCTAGTTTGTGATACAGTACTTATCGAGGAAGGTTTACATAACAATATGTTAGCTTTATTAGGAACAAAGCAGTATTGAAGAAAGTTGCAAAAATGGAAAAAATATTATTTTGGGAACTTTCCTAGCGTGTATTGGCTACATTAATATAAGATATGAGATTAATATTCCTTTAAAAAAGTTCTAAAAATAAGCCCGGGATAGCACATAATTTCACTCCCGCACACCCGCCGCGGCCTCCCTCCGCAGACGCCTAAGCCTAGGTTCAATCTTCCGGGTAGGAGCTCTCGCTCGAGTGACTCTGTTCGTGCGATACAGTGACACTCTACATAAATGAGAGTACATCATCACACCGCATACCATTCGTGCAGACCCATACATTAAGCACACGGTTTTGTAAGGGACTACCCCCGCGGCCCTTACGCGGCTTGCCCGATGTCATTATTAGGACCACTAAACTTAGTAAGTTTGGACCTGTTGGTTAGTCAGGATGGCGAATCTTTGTTCGTTTTTCGGCAGTAGCCCAAGCCGAGGTTCGGCCAATCTAGCACCCTTGCGCCCGCTGCCTCGGGGCTGAGTGCTCTCCGCATTCGCCCTAAAAAATTCGGTGAAGCTGTCATAGCTTTTATGGGTAACAGCGTGTGAGGTTAAAAAGAAAAAAGGTAATATCACCGATAGAAAGTATATGACGTAACAAATGAATATAAGGCTTTTTATTGTGACATCCTGCTTTGTACGAAATAACGTCAATGTCAAGCGAAATTAACTATAAACAAAAAATGTAAAGTAACAGGCTAAAAAATCATTTACACTTCGGCGCTGCGCTATCAGCGAGGCGACATCTTAAGCCCCTGAAGCAACCGCGCAGTCAGTGGTATATTACTATGTCCATAAAACACCTTGGCAAATAGAGTATTATTAATGAATAAAAATAAAATAAAATGGGTAATTTAGTTTAACCAGCTATCTGATGTACAGAATATCAATGTGTGTTTAAGGATAGATTGTTAAGCGAATTGATGTAAGAACTGATGATGATGTAAGATTAATGTAAGACAGGGGATGTTGGTTACTCAAAGTAGTAATTGTATGCAGGTGAAGCGATGATGACTTAGTTGGCAGTGTGTACGGACACTACGTCAATGGACCTGAATTCGAATCTACCTGCAATGAGCCCGAGCTGTCGGTGAAGGAAAATATTGTGAAGAAACCATAGCATGGTGATGGGGCTTTTTGAAAGGGCAATTGGTTAGCTATCACCCTCAAGGTGAATATATGCTGCCAAATACCTATAGGTGTGTTCCGACAGTTGCACTTGAGAACACTGAAGGGACTGTCCTCCACTAGGCTTACCGTGTTCACCATCCTGGGCGACATCAGGTGAGAATACGGCCATAACTCTAAAACTTAACCATAAAAAAAATTGGTGACTCTAAAATTGATAAAACATTGTTTCGTCTAGAGAAAATTCGAAAATATTCTACTTTTTAATTACCATATTTCATTTCTTTTTTCATACTCATGTAGGTTGAAATTTCAAAAACGACGGAACAAAAATGTATTTACTTCCAGTGGCTAAAAACAAAGATTCATGGTTTTATCATCGACAATGACGAACTTTCATGAAAATTAACATCCCTCTTCACCCTCTTCATGCCCTTTTTTTACAACAAAAGGTAACTTATGTCCTTTGCCAAGGGCTAGTTTATTTTGGTACCAAATTTTATCAAAATATGTTTTCGGGTTCGGCGTGAAAACGTGATTTGGTATGGGCTTCTATACAAACTTTCATCCCTTTATTTTAGCCCTACACAGATCAAATATTTATTTATTTCTTATCAAGTGCGTAAAGAGAAAGTTTCATGTTTTTATTTTCGTCAATAAAGATCCTTTATATAAACTATAATCCCCTATTTTAATCTCTTTGAAGCCTCTCGGTATATGTTAGCCTCTGTCCTTCTCAAGGTGTAGTGGAACTCTGTACCGAATTTCTTTAAAATCCGTTCAGTGGGTTAGTCGTGACAGCGTAGAAGACAGAGTTACTTTCACATTTATAATATTAGTAGCGATTGGATAAATGATGACGTAACAGTCAATTTGTTTGCTTGAAGTCAATTGAATAACTATAGATTTTCTAATTGTAAATCTCTCCATGCGGCCGCTATTCGAGAGCCTTCCAGTGCGTCAGGACTTAACAGCTGGCTGGAACTTACAACTCTAAAGAATATATTATGTACATCAAATAACTCAATTTCATGAATCATCTAAGATACTTTTGTGTTATTTGAAAGTTTTATGGAAAAATATTAAAATTAACATACAATTTGTAATTGAAATATTTTTGACAACTGTATAAACCTACGCAGATACTGTGTAAATCACACCTGAATAATGTATGTAATATAATTTTAACAATTAAATATTCTGTTCAAAATGGTGTAAATATAAAAGGACTGATTACAATTTAAATAATTTAGTAATTAGAGTTAAGAGTTACTATTGATTTTTTCTGCTTAGCCGTATGGTAAGAATTCTCGATAATTTATGCAAATATGATTATGGCAGTAATGTTATACCTACTGTGGATTTTAATATTATGATAGAAAGGTATTCATTATGAAGTGAAAACTTCTTTGTGATATGAACCTGGATAAAACGACCTATAAATTATAAAAAAAAAACACAATATTATAAGCCGTTTAAAAGTTCACATACATACATGTTGCTTAGACTTTTTAATGTACACATATGTGTATGTGTAGCTACCAGCGTCATGTTGAAAATCCGCCACCATACTACCTATAGGTATGTTACTCACATAACATGAAGTGAGATTGAGGCCATAACGCTAAACGTTAACTATATATAAAATATATATATATATAGCATTAACAAACCTAGTAACATACCATGGAATAACTAAAAAAAAAATCCTCGATTATAATTAGTTGAAATTCACATTTGACAATGAAGTACTTATTTAAATTAAAACTAAGATTACACAGCTGAAGTTGCGCACTTGATGGCAAATGTGATGTCGAATACTTCTCAATTATCTTTTAAAAGTAAAGCAGCTGTAGTAAGTTATGACATAGATTTCGAATCAAATCAAACTTTAATCATTTTAGGCCCTGGGAAAGAGCTTATGTGCGTCAAAGCTACCACCGGCTCCGAAAATGACCCAGTCATCGAAAAGAACTAGCATGAAGCAGTGATAGCTCAGTGGTAGTGTGTATGACTTCGCGTTACGGGACGTGAGTTTGAATCCAAGCACCTACAATGAGCTTGAGCTTTCGGTGAAGGAAAACATCGTGAGGAAACCATAGCATGGTGGTAGGGCTTTTTCTAATGCCCGCCTGGCTAGCTACCACCCTCAAGTTGTAAACCTGCCGCCAAATACCAATAGGTGTGTTCCGGCAGTAGCACTTGAGAGCCAGCCCCTCCACAGGTTTAGCGTGTCTACAAACTTGGGCCGTATCGTCACTTAAGATCAGGTGAGATTATGGCCATAATGCTAAACCTTAAGTATAAAAAAAAAATGCACTCGACCTGGTCATATTTTTTTTGCTACGTAGGTACATTAGGAAAGTAGAAATTTAAATACATTTACAATAGTTTTAAGTGCATGCGCAGAAAGGGGTGTCAATTCCTGACATACCATCGTTAACATATTGATCCACTCTGTAATAGCCTTTTGATATCAAAAACCGTTTGACATGGTGATTTAACTGACCATCCGGCAAATTGGTAACGTGTTTTCGGATTTTGTTATAAGACCTAACACTATTACCTAAAAAACTTTCATTGGAGTTACTGAGTTAAAAATATGGGGTGGTTCTCAAGTGCAACAGCCGGAAAACACCTATGGTTATTAGGCGGCAGATTTACACTAGAGGATGGTAGTTAGCTGTACGGACATTAAAAAACGCTACCACAATGCTATGGTTTCATCACGACGTTTACCTTCACCGAAACTCGAGCTCATACCATATTTGAACTCACGTCTTTTGACGCGGCGTCCGTACACATTACCCACTGAACTATCATCGCTTCAAAACTGATATGTCTTTGGCACTTAATATAAACAAATATAATCACTGTGAACTTTACTTAAAAGGATTACTACTAATATTTATACTATGAATCTTAACTCATTTAAAATAACGTATGGTTTTCCTTTTGAAAAATCGAGTAAAAATTCATTTCATAATAAATTAAGATAAAAGTATTTATTAAGAATCTCTACTTCGTCAAATATCGTAGAAATATATTATACTGAAATTTGTAATAATTTTATTTTTTCAGGATAAACATCCTTTGTATATTACTTAAAATCAGATTAAACTAAAAATTAAAATGACATTAAGGATATCACTATACTTGTAACGTTGGCATCTATACTAGTTGAAAACTGTTTCATAGATGCCAAACCCCTCATTTTGGATGTTTGCTTAGGATATAATCATGTGTGTGAGTGTGTATGGGTATGTGTATGTGTTAGTGTGTGTATGCGTCGTTTATTTGCAAGAAAGAGTGGTTAAGTGTGCCAGTTATTTATTAAAAAAAACCATTACATAGCTTTTTATTACAACATAAAGTGAATTTCAAATGTCTTTGTTCATTGCACTGTGGACATTTAAATATACCTCCATTCTTAGTGTTCACTGTTTCTTGTCAATAGGACTGTACTTACAGATGCGTGTTTTGACTGTGTTAGAATATTTTTGTGAGAAAAATAAAAAAAAACATTACATTTTCGGCATATCCGTATTGCCCTCTTTCCTGAAAAACTTGATACTGTAAGTTAAGAACTGAGTAAACGATTTCACCAGGATATCAAGGTAAAGAACAGATAGCACGGAGGGTGGGATAAACGCATGATGGGTGACTATTACTGGATGTTGGAGAGAGGTGAACCGAATCGTAACTATAAGAGAAAACTTTGTTTTAGATTTGTTTAGGACCTTCAATATCGTTTAAAATTATTGATGTCCATTTATAACTAAAGATGCAATTTTTTATACTAATGTTTTATTTATACAGAATGGTTATTTTAAAAACTTTAAATATGTAAATCATTGATAATAATAAATTCCAAGATGTTGTAAAAAAGACGATGTGTTAAAAAACACTGAACTTTAATTAAAACTGCCTAAAACAAAAAAAAAATCTAATTAGACATTACACAGGGAAAAGTAAAAGTTAAAATTCGCAGGCCCGTTTCCAGTTTTCTTCGGTCTTGTTTCATTACCTCGATGACATGATTAATTACAATCTTATAGTTTTAATCATGTATTGTTAGGAAAGTTCTATGCATTACAATCTCAACAAATTTAATGACAACCAAACACTAATAATTCGGCAAGGAAATAAAGTCATATTAAGTTTGATTTTTTAAATTTAATCTCAAACTATGGAAATAGGACATTAAGTTTTGGTATATTAATCTATATTATTATTATATAACGGAAAAGTTTGTTTGTATGATTGTTTATTTCGTCTTTATCATCTGAAGACTGCACGCCCTCAATTAAGAAACGACGCCGAATGACCCGTGCTGACGCAGAGGTTGTTCCTAAATTCTGGCCCGAGGATAGTGCAAGTAACATTAGCAGCTGGTTATATAAAATCGACCAACTTGGAGAAGTTTACGGGTGGGATATCACGGATTGTCAGTTTGTGATGCAATTATTACGGTTACGAGGCGTCATACGCGAATGGCCCGTATATGTTACAAAAAAAATCTACCGAGATGTAATGATTAATAACAAACACACAGAGCATCGATCTTGAAGTCTTAGTATTAGTAACGGCGCTTAAACAATATGTAAGTTTAATAGTTATTAACATGCTCTAATCATGTGGTAAACTACACTAAAGTGTTAAGATATGTCGTCAATTGATTATCTAGAATGTCATCTCATTCATTTTTATATTACCGTCTACGCAAGCGAACGCACATAATGACAACTTGGCAAGCAAATATATTGTGTTATATATCACCCATTGCTTATTAATATGGAAACATAATTATACTAAAGACTTTAAATTAATGACATGATTCAATTAACAATACCAACAGTTTATACATTAACAAGTTATGGTGTACTACGGGAAGAGACAATAATCCTTTTTTTATTTATCCTTTTAGTTGGTAAACACGCTAAACCTGTGGAGGGACTGCCTCTCAAGTGCAATTGCCGGCACACAACTATTGGTATTTGGGGGCAGATTTTCAACTTGAGGGTGGTATTAGAATAAGCCCTACCAGCATACTAAAATACTTAATAGTTAATATAGTACTAGCTGACCCGGTGAACCTCGTATAACCTGCAATCACTGTTCTTTAGTATAGTTACACTCAAAAACGATTTGACCAATTTATTTTTTTATTTTTCGCAACATTTTAAGTAGCTAAAATCAACCTTCCAACTTCGATTCATCAAGATCAATAGAACTGGCTACAAGTTATTTCTTTTCTATTTTTATATACCGGCTGCCTTCGGTTTCAATGTAGATACTATGTGAGGCATTGTGTTGTGACGGACGTATGGCCCGCAAGCCGCTCTGCCCTCGCTTTTTAAATCTCTGATATCTTGTAAGATATTCATTCTAATGGTATACTGTACATCACAACTGAGATCTACATGAAATCGACAATCTATTAATTGGATAAGAAATAATACTGTATTGTTTTAAAATATCTTGGTAAATAACTGAATTTTTTTTTTGAATTTGTAAAAGATGTAAATGGTTACTGTTGGTTATTGTTAGGTGATAAACATATACCATCGCGGATTTTTTTATCAATATTTTTAAGATATATCATTCCGCTGTACATTAATTTAATCTATCTCGTAGGATTTAGCTAGCGTTTGCTATGTAATTGCACAAAAAAAAAAAAATACAAATCGTTGAAATTCTCGATTTTTCTTTTCTGTAATATGCATGTATACTACATATAATACTTCCTCTTGAATCACTCTCTATCAATCTATTGTTGAAAACTGCATTAAAATAAGTTGCATAGTTTAAAGTTCAAACAGCGGGAGAGACTTGTGAAGCGGTGATAGCTCAGTGGTAGTGTGTAGGAACGCTGTGTCATGGGAAGTGAGTCCAACCACCTACCATGAGCTTGAGCTTTCGGTGAAGGAAAACATCGTGAGGTAATCATAGCATAGTGGTAGGCCAAATACCAATAGGTGTTTTCCGGCAGTTACACTTCAGAGCCGCTGTGGGTGTCCATGGACGGCCGTGATCACTTACCATCAGGTGACACGCTTGCTTGATTGCTCCCTATTCCATAAAAAAAACTTTGTATTATGCTGTGTATGATATAAATAATGCGTGCCAAATTGTAATTAATTAGCAAAAGTAAACTAACCAACGACTGTTGACTTGCAAAATTGTGGATTGGGATTGAACTTAAACTGTAAGTCTAAGTACTCTTAAAGAAGTTGTTTAGTAGTAGTTTCACTAAGACAATGTGCCTCAAGACAATGGACAGTAAGCCTATTGGCGGGACCGCCTCTCAAATGCAATTTCCGGAACATACCTAAAGGCTAGTTACGAAATTGTATTTAATAGTGATCACCAGTACCAAAAAATTTCTATAATCCGGTGAAACACCCGATATACCGCTCTCATGGAAATTTCCTTGTGATTGGAATAAAATATGTAAGAAAATAATTTGCATGTATATGTATAACTAATATTATGGAGGAAAAAATAAAAAAAAAATATTCACATTAGTAATATTACACGTACTACCGTGATTATTACAAATTAACCATATTATATTACCCATACTAATATTATAAATGCAAAAATACATTTGTTGGTTTTTACCCAGCCTAAACCACTGAATCGATTATGATGAATTTTTGGTACAAAGATAAATGGAACCTCGGAGACGATGATATCTTTTTTTTTTAAACTTATAGGAAGTGGGGTAAATAGAGGAATAAAATAGGTATAAAACATTTCATCGCGTAATCCAATTTGCATCCAAATTTAGATTAATTTAATTTAGATTCCTATAAATTAAATAAAGAATATAGTACCATTTGATAAAGTAATTATTGCTTTATTGGTAGACAATCAGAATTGATTAACAAAATTAATATAACGCGAGCGGAGCCGGGGGTAAAAGTTAGTTCAAATATAAAACACAAGTACAAAAAAATATTATTTTTTTATTAATGGACAGACAGCTCGTCTTATTGTAATTGGTTACCGGCGGTTTGGATTACACATAAATAAATAAAAAGTTTTTACTGTTGTTTTTAGTTTTATGTGTTTATGTATGCCTAAAATGTAACTATTATATTAACTACAAAACATAATATCGGCAAACGGTTGTTATTGTAGTATAACTTGTTTTCCGACAAAGGCCTCTTCTAAAGACTTCCGTTCTGTACTATTCTTCGCTGTATAATGGAATAATATATATATATATATATATATACATAATAGAATTAGATTAATAAATAATAAGATACTAAATAATGTGTTTACTAGCCTTGTTATTATTTTTATCTTTTTATTGCTTTTTGTAGTGTGTACAGACGCCGCGTCAAGAGACGTGAGTTCGAATCCACCTAAAATGGGCTTTCGGTAAAGGAAAACATCGTGATGAAACCATAGCATGGTGGTAGGGCCTTTTCTAATGCCCGCCTGGCTAGCTACCATTCTCAAGTTGAAAATATGCCGCCAAACACCTATAAGTGTATTCTGACAGTTGCATTTAAGATCAAGTCCCTTTATTAGGCTTAGCGCGTTCATCGTCCTGACCTAAATCGTCACTTAACATCAGGTGAGATTATGGTCATAACGCTAAACCCTAACTATAAAAAAAAAAAAAAAACAATTCCAAAATAAGCTTTGCTATTTGAAACCATGACCAGTCAAATAAACGAGGTACTAGTCATTTTTTTTAATGGTACTTCGTATTCCCTCGATGTCACTAAAGAGTTTGAGTTCATAAATAATGTCTATACACTCGGAGTTTCGGTGAATAACAAACTAAAACCGTCGTGGATAAACTACTAAATAACTCTGTATAACACAAAGTATCTCTTCGCTTTCGGACTGCCATTCTATATGAAATGCAACATAAATTACATGTGATATGAGCAAAAAAGCTTCCTATATCGCAAATCGAAGAGAGCACCTGTCAATTACCGAAGCCTGTTTGCAAAGAAAACAAAAAAAAACAACATAATGGCGGCGCGCTGCATAGCGTCGCGTTCTACCAAAACAGAATACGACGGTGCAGTGTGGTAGCGACCTAGTGCCAATAAACGGTCGACTTACAGCCCGACTTAGGTTGATGTTTTTCTTTTATTAAAAGATAATGTTGCTATATCATGTATAGTAAATGTTTTTTTTTAATTGAAATCTTTAAGAACTTTGGGCGGTTTTCTGTTAGGTAAAACTTCAAGGCCGCAGCAGTGAAATGTGCGTCACGTTTAATAAAATTCCGATAATAAATCTGTGCTTTAAATTGCAACCGGCTTTATTCTTATGTATATGCGCATTATTATAAAAGGTGCTGAATAGATTTCGATTAAAAATTGTAATTAATCGATTAATTATTTTATTTATTTATTTATTTATTTATTTATTTATGTATTTATTTATGTATTTATTTATTTATTTATTTATTTATTTATTTATTTATTTATTGATTGATTGATTGATTGATTTACTTATTTATTTATTTATTTATTTATTTATTTATTTATTTATTTATTTATTTATTTATTTATTTATTTATTTATTTATTTATTTATTTATTTATTTATTTATTTATTTATTTATTTATTTATTTATTTATTTATTTATTTATATAGGGAGTATATGAAATCATAATAATAATAACCTATATACATGTAACATATCTTTAAATGTCTTCAATTTGTACAATTGTTTTAATTTGTTGTTGGAATAGAGACCTACAATATTAAAAAAAAATAGTCTCTTTTTACACGAACCACTCAGAAACTATTGGTGTACATTTTGGTCAAATTCAATAGCGCAATAACTAACACTATATGCTTAAATATATGATAACTTTTTAGCCCACATAACTACAAGGGATTATTAGTACAGGACAGGGGCTATGAATTGCATCCTCATCGTATATATCAGTATCGTCTTTTTATAGCAACTAAAACGTCCCTGAAGCCACAAATTATAACGAGATATACGTTCTTAAACATAGCATGCAATTATACGTTTATTTAATACGTTTTGGCTCTTTATTCAATTTTAGCCCCAATTGAAATATTTTTATCAAAATTTTTCAGCTGCTACTAGATATTATTTGTTGTTAGCAACAAATTACAACTATGCGAGGATTCAGGTGTATGTCACAACATAAAGTTATACGGTGATGAGAGGGTATACACCGTAACTTAAAATTAAACGAGGATCTAAGGGTAAGCGACATCTTTAAGGGTATACCTTCATAACCGCAACTAGAATTGTACGAGAAAACGTAGGTATGCTTCTTGAAATTAAAAATTCTTAGTAGCAATTTAATATTATATATTTTATTATTTATATACGTGCACTGCAGGTTATAATTTCCTTAATATTTTTCCAAAGTATTTTAAATATATACTAGACACAAAAATTAAGGGGTATAAAAAAAATCCAAATTTTTGGGTGATTTTCAACGAGCTGTAACTCCAAAGAAAATGATTGTACAGAAAAAACAAAAAAAGGAAATTTGTAGCTCCATGTGTCTAGTTTACAGATATGACTATGAAAATTTTTTGTCATGTCCAGGTCTGGAGAAATCCTAAGAAAACTACCAAAAAAAAAAATTGTTCCAAATTTTTTCTCGTCTAAAATAAAGGTCCTCGGGCTTCAAAAAATTTTTTTTGATTGTTTCGTTCAAAAGCTCTTTTAGAAAATTTAATACTCTTTAATTTGACGTATTCAAAAAGCCTGTACGACGATTTGCCGCGGAGTTATCGTCAATCAAAGCAAAAAAGTTCTTTTTCACTTTGATAATCAAACTCCGGAAATAATGATCGTATAGGAAATTAAAGGAGGGTTTTGAAAACTGCACAATATTTTCTATCAGAAAATGTAAACATTTTTTAGAAAAAATTTTTTTTGAATTGAAAATTCGGACTGAAAATAAGACAAAAATTCGCATAATTAAGGATATTTGGATAACTTTGGATAAAATGGATGAACGAAGGATATCGTCGGTAATTTTTTAACCTCAAAGTGTCCCCTAAAATCCCTCAAAAATTCATAGCGCTGAGATTTTTTTTTCATTGTGCCCCGAAGCTTCAAATTCTTTGTTTTTGCAAAAATCACCATTATGAGCAATTTTGTGATTTTTATTCATTTTCTCAATAAAAAAATTTTTTTCTCTCTAAAATCTCTATTTTTTTGATCAGAAAGATTAACTGCTTAAGAAATTTGAAAAAAAAAATCAATTCCTGTACGATTATTATTTCCGGAGTTATTGATTATCAAAGTGAAAAAGAACTTTTTTGCTTTGATTGACGATAACTCCGCGGCAAATCGTCGTACAGGATTTTTGAATCCGTCAAATTAAAGAGTATTAAATTTTCTAAAAGTGCCTTTGAACGAAACAATAAAAAAAAATTTGTTGAAGCCCGTGGACTTTTTTTTTAGACGAGAAAACATTTGGAACAATTTTTTTTGGTAGTTTTCTTAGGATTTCTCCAGACCTGGACATGACAAAAATTTTTCATAGTCATATCTGAAAACTAGACACATGGAGCTACAATTTGCTTTTTTTGTTTTTTCTGTACGATCATTTTCCTCGGAGTTACAGCTCGTTGAAAATCACCCAAAAATTAGGATTTTTTTTTATATCCCTTAATTTTTGTGTCTAGTGTATAAGTAGCTGACTTGGTAGCCCTTGTTCTGCCAATTAGAGTAGTTAATCACATCGACTACAGCGACATCTATCACGTTCTCGAAACAAAAAGTATGCTATCTCTAATGTTGTATCAAATTGCATACAGTGTGCAAACTTTGATTTAAATCGGTTCAGTAGTTTAGGAGTTCATCGCGGACAAACAACGTCAGACGATTTTTTTATATATGCAGATTAAATTGTACGAGAAAGAAATTATATGGGCAAATTTTATAACTGAACTGTACAATCGCTGTTAACAGAATTTATATATTCGTATATTATTTATTACGCATCGAGTACAAAATTTTATTCAGATTATTAAGTACACAGAACCGATTGTACTAGGTATATAAATAATGCAAAAGCAGGTACAGATTCAAACCCACGTCTATGACTGGTTTAACTGGATAATCTGATCAGAATTTGTTCTTAGTAGCCATTTTGTACCAGCATGAGACTACGATGATATCATTCGTTATTAGACCTTCTTCATGTTTACCTTGAACGAAATGATCATCTTTACTGATACAAATGCAACTCTATCCTCATTATCACCTATCAGATATCCTCCAATTCTTAACCAACCATTCGGGCAATAATTCTGACATCAAATTTGACGGATCAAGGATTACATGGTTAACTGGTTCTGACCATAACCAAATGTGGGACCAACAATTGCCAGAGCCACTTCGGTTACTCGCTAGGGTGCACTGCGTGGAGGTGAGGTTGGCTTGGGTAACTCAGGTTGTATTCCATACCCCTTACACCCCACTTAGTCTTATTCTAGTGTTAGCATTATCATTGGTCGCCGCTTTGTTTTTAGCCTTATCGTTGATCTTCTCTATACATTAAATGTCATATTGCATGGGTTTCAATATTCACACGTTAGTTCAAAATAACTTCTTGGATTTAAATTAATATTTACATTTGGTTATATTTAACTTTATAAATTCAAATTGTAATGAAGAGGTTTTATATAAATTGTTTTAATAATCTATTTCAAGTGTTAGGCTTTTTCATTGGTCGCCTCTTTATTTTTGATTTATCATTGATCGTCTCTTGACTTTAAATTTCATATTACAAGGGTTTGAATATTCACACGTTAGTTCAAAATAACTTTATAGATTCAAATTGATATTTACATGTTTGGTTAAAAATAACTTTATAAATTCAAATTGTAATGACGAGATTTTATAAAAATTGTTTTAATAATCATATTTACACTAGTTCGCTTTTAGCGCTTTTAGTTTCCGGTTGTGGCAATATAAATATGTCTTATAATACTGAGGCAGAGACAGTGGAGCTCCAAAACGAATCAGTGGACTGAAGTATTAGTGATATGAAGAACCAAGTAGTACGTGCTGCCTATTAAACAAGACGGTTAAGATATAAGGATAATTTACACTAGCCAGTCAAGTACAGACTCCCAAAAGGTTTATCCTTATCATAGTGCACGGCGAGGCCTTAAGTTCTAATTCAACATATAGCAAAATACCACTAACGTACCAGATCTTTAGACTTGAAACCTTCATGGATATTTCTTTCACGATACCCACTAAAAACAGATTTTACAATTAGGTGCGATTAACGAGAAAACCGCGAAGGAAGTCTGGGGCATCAGATAGTGTTATAAATTATTAAAACATATACTTATCTTTCATTCAGTGAACACTCACTCTCGGCTCCCTGATGCACTGAATCGTGTATACTCGGCTCAAGTCGTTATCCGCCACGATTTTAAGTTTTCCCCGACTGCCTATTTATTTTTAATCCTCTGAAATGACCTCGTGTAACAGTACTATCTATCCCATAAATCATTCTTAATATCTGACAAGCGTACACGAGATAATAAGACGCCATTCATATCTTTAGATGCGATCTTAATATTAAAATTGTACTGTCCGCGCGGAATATTAAGTCGGCTGGATTTAGTTCTGCATGCGTAATACGTACTGCATACGGAATGATGGTTATTAATATTTGCAGAATTTATTCACTTGCTGTAGAGGAAATTCAAAGGAGACGCTGTTTTTCTATGATTTGTTTCAGAAGCGATGATAGCTCAGTGATAGTGTGTACCGACTCCGCGTCAAGGGACGTGAGTTCGATCCCTGCAATTAGCTTGATCTTTCGTTGAAAGAAAACATCGTGAGGAAACCATAAAATGGTGATAGGGCTTGTTCTAATGCCAGCCTGGCTAGCTACCATCCTCGAGTTGAAAATCTGCCGCCAAATACTAATAAGTGTGTTCCAGAAGTTGCACTTGAGAGCTAGTCCCTACACAGGTTTAGTGTGTCTATCAACTTGAGCCGTGTCGTCACTTAAGATCCAGTGAGATTATGGTCATAACGCTAAACCTAAACTATAATAAAACGATGTTATCATGATAAACATAAAACGGTTTGTACTTATAAACTTCAGGATAGAAGTGAAAACTTTCAGGTGAATGCAGTTAGCAGTGACATGGTGAATACATCTGGGTCTCTTAGTTGATTCGAGCCGACTTTACCCGAACAAACCCCGAACCGACCAACCCTTATGGTCAAATTATCGCTCATTGAGTATTATAGCGATAAGTATAAATTGTTTATAGAAAACCTTGTTGTAAATATATCTCCTTCGTATAATATAATAACTTACTCTTAAAACTACTTCTACATTCTTAACCGGTCGTCTGTTGAGTGCACTAATAAAAGAAACCTTTTTTTTTGTTTTAATTTAGCAAAACGGTCATATTCTCACGTGATTTTAAGTGGCGAAGTGGTTTAAGACGGTGGCCACGCCAAGCGCAGTAAAGGATCTGCACTCAAAGTGCAGTTGTCGGAACATGCCTAATGACCTAAAGGTATTTGGCGGTAGATTTTTAACTTGAGAATGGTAGCTAGTCAGGCTGGTATTAGAAAAAGCCCTAACACCATGCTATGGTTGCATCACGATGTTTTCTTTCACCGAAAGCACAAGCCTATTGTAGGTGGATTCGAACTTACGTCCCTTGAAGCGGCGTCTGTATACACTACCAACTGAGCTATCATCGCTTCTTCCTTATGTATATATGTAATCCTTTAATTCAATGTTTAATATAGCATTGAGTTTTGATTTTTGCTATTGCTTTTCTTTACACGGTCCACATTTATATTTAATTTCGAAAGAATTATAATCGGTCTTATCGCGTGACTCACAATACAATACGATAAAGAAAATGCAATCCGTTTTATGCAAATTTTATAAACTGGAGAAAGAACTGTCATATAGATAATTACTAAATTTTTAACTCCAAAACCAAATCGACAGCAATTTTTAAATTCGAAACGGCGAATTTATCTCGCGGCAAATTTTATACGACAGGTGATCATTTTGTTATTAGAAGGCGAGATATGGATGAGTTTATGCAACAATGCACCCATTTTATTTTGCTCTGATTCCCTTTTATATTTTAAGATATTTCTCAGACGGATAGTACTTGTTATGTTTAAAGTCTATGTGACTAACTGCTGCTTCATGATTTCGTTCATTTTTTTAATCAATTAGTCACGTATGATGTTAATTACGTTTTAGTTGGTATCTATATGTCATGAGATAAATATGCATTATAAATATTAAATTAATATGTTAGAAGTGAGAAACGGTGATAGCTCAATGGTAGTGTGTACGAACGCCGCGTCAAGGGACGTAAGATTGAATCAACATACAATGAACTGGAACCTTCAGTGAATGATAACACTATGAGAAAACCATAGCATGGTGGTAGGGCTTTTCTAATGCGTGCCTGGCTAGCTACCATCCTCAAGTTGAAAATTAAATATCAATAAGTGTATTCCGACAGTTGCACTTGAGAGCCAGTCTCTCCACAGGTTTAGCGTGTCTATCAACAGGTCCGTATCGTCACCTATGAAAAACTATATAAAATATAAAACAATCTTTAGCAGAGAAATTTTGTATGTAATGAATTACGATTATAGCCGCTTTTAATATTTATATTTTTTTAAATACTTAAAGATAAACAAATACAAGTAACCTAATTTTTCTCCGAGTTATATAAAAATTTTATATTTATAGAGTTGGCTTAGCAAAAATATTTCTTCCACAAAGTTGATACTTTACTAACAACGATTTTCATGACCAATCACGGTTGACGAGAAGGCTACGTTAAAAGTGGAAGCCTCTTGTCAATATAGTATCCCTAAATCTAATTCGGATATACTGACCTGTACCAGTAATTTACTACATTTAGAAAAATATAAAAGATATTGTTATTAATTAATAATTGGTATAAGGAATATTTACACTAGATTTTACGTGCAGCTTCGCTCGCGTTAATATTGATTTTGTGCAACAAATCGGATGACTCAATAAAAAAAAAAATATATAGTTTCTCCATCTCTTTATCCTACTTCAAATAAGGTTTTCGCGAGAAAATGTAGCCTATCACTATCTACAGATTCCCATCTATCTCTATACCAAAATTCATCATAATGGATTCAGCGGGTTAGGCATGAAAGCGTAACAAACAAACAAAGTCACTTTTGCATTTATAATATTAGTAATTAATTATAATATTAGCATGTATAATAACCGGCAACGTCCTTCTGTTCGTCCGCTCGTGAGTTTATAATTATAGAAACACATATATTCTTTACGTGAATTACTTTCAAATCGAAGGTATATATTGTATAGTCTGGTTTTAGATTATATTTTATTCTATCATCGAATACGTAAAACAACCTAGAGATAATAATAGTAAATTGATATAGAAAGGGGAAAATTATATAGTTTTATATTATGAAGCGATGGTAGCTCAGTGGTAGCGTGTAGTAACGCCGCGTTGTGGGACTTGAGTTCGAAGGCAGCCACCTACAATGAGTTTGAGCTTACGGTGAAAGAAAACATCGTGAGGAAACCATACCATGGTGGCAGGGCTTTATCTAACGGCCGCCTGGCTAGCTACCTCTCTGAAGTTGAAAATTTGCCACCAAATACCAATAGGTGTGTTCCGGCAGTGGCATTTGACAGCCAGTCCCTCATATAAACGCCGGCAATGTACCTGCGATTCCTCTGGTGTTGTGGGTATCCATGGGCGGTGGTAATCACTTACCATTAGGTGACAGGCTTGCTCGTTTGTCCCCTATTGCATGAAAAATAGTAATGTTTTGAAAGCAAAGTAAAGTTTTATATAAAAAAAAATGTCTACTCAAACAGCAACTTAAGCATATGGTTTGACTGATTTACAATCAATGAAAATCGGTGAACAATATCTTTTAATAAAATGTTAAAGAAACAAATTGCCGTTGCATGAAGTCATCCTTTCGTAAAAATATAATATGTGTATATAAAATTATCGAACGAGATAACTACCGGACATAAATTCACGTTTATTATTAAAATTCATGTAATTCGGTTTGTATTTTTTTTATATTGCAAACCTGCGTTTACTGTGTAAATTTTAAAAGCTTTATAACTTAATATTTTGTATTCATTTACATATTTGTAACGAGGATGTTTATTTCTTATTTATTAATGTTGTCCCATTTTATTAATTTAATAAATAAATAAAAAACAAGCTATTTGGTATCGCTTGCGATGCAGCCTGTAGGTAGGAAGGGCGTAGTCAGCAACTTATACTGACACCCGAAACTTAGGTACTTAAGAAAAGCGATTAATTATGACTACTACAGAACTCTTTTCTTTTAAGTTTGTTTATCAATACGATCACCATTTCAGTATTATATACGATTTAAAAAAGATCCTTCTACGCGAAGAACTGAACATAAGTCTGGTTGAAGATATTTGACTTTGGCCATTTTGCATATACAAATATGTATGTACATAATACATTACAACTTCTCACAAAAAATCAATTAAAAGTATAGTAAAAAAATTACATCTGATATTATGTTATGTTTTTAATCATAACTACGCCATTTGGCGTCCAAATTGAGTATGAGGAATACGTTGCCTTTGTGTGAATATAGATTGGAGTATTTTAAAATGAACACATTATTGTCCAAGCGTGTAATATCAATGATTAATTAATCAATGAAATCAGTGATTAATTAATCCATAAGAATAGTGAATACTAAGTGGGACACCAGCGAATGGATAAGCCATCTCTCGCTAAGAGTAAATACTAGAAGAGACCAAGCACTTTTTTATGTTCCTTACTGTTCAAGTAATATAGCCCACAGCAATCCAATTCTCCGTACGTGTAGAGCCCACAACAAATACTCCAAGCAAATGGATATTCTTTAATAAAAGTCTAAATTTTTATATTAACATAGTTATAAAAACCTGTAAAAATAAATATAATTGTTTTGGTAATGCAGAATATGTATGTTAATGTTATGCGCTGTGGTTTTTTTTTGAAGGTACCTACACTGTTAGCCTGAAAGATTTCACAGCTTCAGGCGCTCAAGCCTAAGGGGTATGCGCTTTTGTAATACGAGTGCAATTTTATATCACGGTCAATTTATATTCAAATATTATTATCAATAAAGTTTGCTCCTGTTATAATACCTAATAATAAATAAATATGGGATTAATGAAATTTAGAGTAACAGTGCTATCTCAGTGATAGCGAATACCTACGATACGTCAATGGACGTGATTTCGAATCAGCCTGAGATAGTGGTAAGGAAAATATCGTTAAAAAACCATATGAGAAAGAGAGAATATTTATTTCGATAATGATTTTTTTTATGGAATAGGGGGCAAAGAAGTAAGCGTGTTACTTGATGGTACATGGTCACTGCCGCCCATGGACATCCACAACACCAGGAGGATCTCAGGTGCTTTGTCGGATTTTATTGGAGGGACTGTCTCTCAAGTGCAAATACCGGAACACACGTATTGGTATTTGGCGGCACATTTTCATCTTGAGGTCGATAGCTACCCAGGCTGGCATTAGAAAAAGCCGTACCACCATGCAAGTACTAGCCCCTCTATTAGGCTTAAGGCGTCGACCATCTCGAGCCACATGATGTTTGTACTCTAGATGGAATTGTGTACATAACGCTAAATACTATAAAATAAAGTACTATATCCTTATACGTGCCACTTAATACAACTGTTTTTTTTTTAAATTACCTTGACTACCAGTAATATCAAAGACTACATACGTTAACATTAATTTATCATAGCCAGTGGTTACTATAAGTAATATACCTCTTTACTATTTGCTTACTACCTTTTACCATAACAAAGAACAAATCGCACACCAAAATTATTATAATAAAAACACGTATAATGAGATATATAATTAATGTATTATTCAAAACATGGTAATATACAAACCATAAGCAGATGTACATACAGTTATATTTTTGACAAATATACGTTAACTAATTATATAAATCAACATATTCATACAACTGATTAAATAATATTTATTATACTTAAAACCAAAACACGCGTAGTTAATAACACACAGTAGCATGGTGGTAGGGTATTTTTTAATGCCCGACTGGCTAGTTCCCATCTTCAAGATGAAATCTGCCGCCAAATACCTATAAGTGTATTCCAGATCACCTGATTACACTTTCGATCAGTTGAGATTGCGGACATAACGCTAAACCTTAACTAATAATTATTTATTTTTTCATTCGCCAAAAGCTCAAACTTACTGCAGAGATTGAACCTAATATCTATTAGTCCGATGTACGTACAGACTACCAACTAAGCTATCATCGCTTCTATCATGATATGATAGAAGGCGCTTTAATCGAGTTATTAAATATCGAAGATGCAAAATGTCTTCCGGTACTATTTAGTACTTCAAGAAACTCGTAAGGAAGAACAAAGCTATACATATGGTAAACAGATGGTATATTAAGGAATTAAAACTTCAGAGACTAAAACAATCTATTTATTACCTTTATGTGTTCTTTGTTTAATATTTTATTGACCTAAATAAAAGGGAAGGAAAGTATTAAAATTTATAGTCCAATTTGTCACTCGAAAGTAATAAAAATGGTAATTAATAATATGACTTTAATGGCTTCATTATGAACGACTTCATAAAATTGCTATAAAAATCAACTAATAATGGACGTTTGTGTTTTTTTGTTATATTTATTGTCTAGCTTTTGCTAGTTATAGTACACTTCGGTTTTTCAAGTGACTTATATATTTTCACGTATTTGACGATTTTTGTATGTTGAAAATTAAGTTAATTGAAATTCATGTAAAAATCATATCAAAATGTTTAAAAAATTTGCTTGGAGTGGTTATAGATATGTAACGAAATTATTGATAATTATTTTCTATAAAAAATAATTAAATTTTAATATTTAATAAAATAATTAATATGAAACGCCGAAAATGACTGATATTTTAAAAGTTTACAGATCTGTTGGCAGTCCTCTGTAAGTGTTTTTTTTCTGTTATAGCAATCCGAAATTACTTGAGTATTCTGATTGTAATGGTAGTGCAATCCAAAAATATTAATCTAATCCCAAAACGTAACAAACTACCACCTCGGTTGGTTACTGGATGTCACCGTGTGATTCAAGTATATGATTCGCCGTAACGTGCCACAATACCTGCTGTGGTGACTGGTGTATAACCCCACAATGTGTCCAAGTAAGTGACACCATTATTACTCATTTACCTACATTACGCTTCGGTATCAGCCGATTTATATATGTATAAGTACATATATAGTAGTCAATGGGGGTGACAAGGTCTGCACTAATCTGGATCGCAATGTTTCCTCATATTTCAGGATTCGTTACGTATTGTGAGAGTTTGCTGATCTCACAGTGATCAGTTTTTAGGATTGCACAATAGTTATACTGCACTTCGAAAAACCCACCTTCATAAATAAAACTACCAGCAACAACTAGTCTATATATACACGCAACAAAATAAATCACCTTATAAACATTATACGGTTTACACGTGATTTATTTTATAGGCGTTTCATGAAAGAAAGATATTCCAGCTTTTACCGCATAACAAGTATTTTCTACCTTTTTCCTTTCCATTAAGCATTGGCCATTTATTTTACCAGTATTGGGAAATATATATATTAACGTCATTGAAAACGGGGTGGGAATCCGATGACTGGTTACATTCACTGCTGCGCTTATAAGTGGCCGAGCGTCGAGTGAAAATCACAGCGTGGCGGATGGTGAAGCTCCGAACGTAACTTTTTATTTAGAGCCGTAAAATTACTTTATTCAATCAATAATAGAACCTATTTACCTACTTAGTAACAAATCAACTTTTTTTACTATAAGTATAATTATGCGACGTAATGTCCGACTGAAAATCGATCAACATGTAATGGTATATTACTGAAAAAACAACTTTTCTTTCTAGGAAGCACGCTCAAAAGTATCATTTAGTTATAAAATAAGCCTATTATGATATAAACACTTAATTGGAATATTGAGATAACGATTTTCCTTCAGAACATCATACGAAAAATTAATTTTGTTCTTTCTGATTTTTACGAACTAACGAACGAGACAGGTAAAGTTCTTGACACATTTTTGTAGAGAATTGAACACTCTACAGAAAAGGTATCTCGTGATCTTCTTATAAATTGAATCCTTCAAAAGTAATTTAAGGTCAAAGCTAAAATTATACGTTTTTTTGGGATTTTAACGTTTTTGACGAATCTAAGAATTTAGAATCGTTATTATAAAATTCTGTGAGTGATTTGTGTCCCAAAAAATTCTTTAGACCTCTTCAAACAATTTGATTTGACAAACGATTTTTTAGAAGACGAAGTTTTAACATAGTAAAAAGTATCTATAAAGGATTATTATTAGTAGAAAGTATTTATTGTATGTTGTATTTATTTCTGGACGTAATTAATTAAAATTATAGGTAATTTAAACACAGTTGTTAAATATAACGACTCGATATTTGATTTACATTAAAAAAAAAAAAAGACCGAAAACCCTGCTCGCCATTTTTGGTAATTCCTGCTATTTTAGGTTCAATAGTTTAAAAATATTTCAGCCATATAATTTTGGAGCTTTCCGAGAACGTAATATCAATAGTCATGTTTTTCCGCATTTCCAGAGATCAAAAATAATATTCGTTTCGTATTATATTCGGTTTGTTCCTATTTCGATTCGTTATATAAAAAATTCCTAATTTTTTTTTTTTTTAGTAAATCGCTAAATTGATGGTTACTTTCATTTTAAGCTTAAATAATTTTAACCAAGTCAACTTACAGAAAAATGACTTTAGATAATTTCTCTTGGACATCTATCGATTCTCTACAAAACTATTTAGGGTTTTTGAAATGAGTCGTGTTGATTTGCCAATAATGTTAAAATTTCAGAAATTACGTTTAATTTGAACTTTGACCGCATTATACACTATATGTATACTAACGACGTGTACAAAAATATTTGCTCGACCTCAAGTGTATCAAGATTCGGCTTTAACAGCCGCTGAATTACCGGCTCAATTCCATCGAAGCGTAAATGAACAGGCTGAACGTCAAGTCATTTTGAGAGCAGCTAAACGCCCACTCAAACACAACTCCGTTTGAATGAACAGACCAAAAACACTTTGAGAGCTGCTGACACGCATGATGGAATTGAATTTTGTTCCCAAAATGATTCTGTTATCCAAATTAATAATGACATTCTATAAGAAGTACCTGGTATTTCACCATTTATTGTCAGTAGACACCATCATGGATACAGAAAAAAGTATTTCATGTCCTGCACAATTCTTGAATTTGCTAGAGCTGTCAGGTGTGCCCTCACATAAACTAAAATTGAAATTAGGCATCCTGGTAATGCTTATGCATAATTTAGATGCGCCGCGATTATGCAGCGGAACAACACTTCGCGTCACACAACTCGGGTATTGTTGGTGCCTCTATTTTGATAAGGGTAAATAAGGATGAAAATGTAATGATCCCTCGGATTCCTATAATTTCCACCGATCTTCCATTTACATTCAAAAGGCTGCAGTTCCCCTCAAGCTCAGTTTTGCCATACAAGGTCAGACACTAGAGGTAGTCGGGGTACTCTTGGAAAAGCCGTGTTCCTCACATGGGTAGCTATATGTGGCATGTTCGCGTCTGTCTATTGCTCGAAGTTAACATACCTGTTAATGGAAAGGCACATAACATTGTTTACACTACCGTCTTTAAATAGTTCTCTGTTCTGTATACATGGTCGATGTCTTATTCCTCAAAGTTTTTCAAATTACCACGCGAACGAAGCGGCGGGTAAAATCCCATAATAATAATATTATAAACACGAAAATATGGATGTTTGTTTGGTCGACTACCACGCTTTAACCGTTGAACAAGTATGGACGAAAATTGGCACATAAATAGACCATTACTTAGATTAGCACTTAAGATACTTTTTATCCCGGTAATATATTCCATTGGGATATTACTTCAAGTTTAATGTTATTTTGACTTTGTACGCGAGCGAAGCCGCGGGTTGAAGCTACATATAAATATAAATTTCACATATACTTCTGTCCCATTCGCTCACTTACTTTATATATAATGAAATAAAAAAAATTATTCGTTTTTTTTTAATTTTTTTTATATAGACTTTGTCCTGACAATAAAAAACAAAAGAAATGTCCAATTTGGTGCAGTCGATCGGAAGTTTGAATGCGGGTACATACATTTCAGAGATTCATTTTACATATATAGATTACAGGTGTTTATAATATCAGTTTGGATGTTCAGCAAAATATTAAAACACTCGAACAAATCAGCAAGATTAAAAAAAATAACTTTTGTATGTTTGGTAGTTTACGAAATGACCATACATCTCGCCTAATTGACGTTATCTTCGTGTGCCAGGAGGTGCGGCTTTTCTTTATTTTCTATCCCCTCACATACGTTGTTGTTAAAGCTGAATTGTCGCATTTTTGATAACCGTCCAAAAATTCATAACTTGGAATAAACTCTGCGATAGAATTTTAAACTCTAACATTATTAATTTAAAGACCAAATCATTTTCCGAGGTTTTTTAAGCAACAGTACTGAATAGTAAATGAGATTGAAAAATGTCTGTATCAAGCCGAGAATGTTATATAGGGATATATTTTAATTCACATTTCTGTGTAATTTTTTTAACTTATTTGTATAAATATACTTTGTAGTTACCTACTGAATTACATTCTTAGTTAATTTTATTGTATTTCTTTTCGATTTATCACTAGCTATGCCCGCGACGTCTTTCACATGACATTGGTCTATAATTTGTTTAATTTTAGAACCAATGTTATATATTTTTACGTGGTATTATTGTGTTAATTGTACTTAATACAATTACATACTTTTATATATTTATTTAAGTTTAATATTATTGTAATCTACCAATTTTTTTTATCTACAATATTTTAATTTGTATTTAACCTATATTGGGTTTTATTTATGGTTTATATGATTTCGTGTTATGGGTACAATCTCACCTGGTGATAATTGACGATGTGACCCAAGATACTAGACACGCTAAGCCAAAGGGACTGACTCTCAAATACAACTACCGGAACACACCTATATGTATTTGGCGGTTGATTTTCAACTTGAGTGTGGTAGCTGTCCAGGCATAATTAGAGAAAACCCTACTACCACGCTATGGTTTCATCGTAGGTGGATTCGAACCTACGTCCTTTAAAAAAACCGTATTTCCCAGTTACACAGTGACATTCATGTAGGTATTATTATATTTCGTTGTTCGACTTTTCCCGATAGAGATATATGAGGGAGTTAGTTTTGTAGTTTCGCTCGTTTGAGATTAGCCCCCATGTACCCGCGACATTCGAAGAAATAACTTACGACAAATATGTTTTGTCGACTTAAGATTTTTTTTCTTCTTTATACTTTATCAGATCTTTCGCGAGAATCTACATTTTGATAGACATTTTATTTGTTATTCGTTATTATTATTTTTGGATTAGCTCTGGCTTTTCACAGGTGAAATTGTTTTTTCCTACTGCGCCACTGGACTATACTGACAGGATTTTTTTAGTCTCGCTAATTTTGTTACGTGGAATTACGTATTTGCATTGAATGTACCTTGCATGTGGGATTTTATAACATTTATATAAAACTGTCATATATATATAGGAAAGGTAAATCAACCATAGTAAATAATATTAATACATTTATTCATGAAAGCACGACATATTACAATAAAACAAAGTACATGGTATTAGCTATATTATATGAAGATTGACTTTGTTTAAATACGTTTGTTTAATACTATATTTTTTTTCTACATTATTTTGGTATAGCACTTTCATAAACTGTCAATAAGCTATCAAGATTATTAATCTTAACACATCAGTATTACTTTGGCGCAACCAATGACCGATACCAAAACTAAGGACAATAAATCTATAGTAATATATAATATTATTAAGAGGAAAGATTTGTATTTTTGTTTTTAGCGAATGAACTCAAAAACTACTGGATCGATTCCAAAAAATCTTTACCATTAGATTGCTATATTAGCCCTGAGTAACATGACTATATAACATTTTTTTAAATGAAAATGAATAAATAAAATTTAAGTTCCACGCGAACGGAGTCGCGGACACAGCTAAATGTTAATGTAAATGACAAAATATATGTGGTAAGCCATGGGCGAATGGAGGAAGTAATGTTGACGTATGTGTGTGTGTACGAGTGTGTGCATTCTTATGAATATTGTTACAGTTAGAAAGGCAATCGTATCGTTTTTTAAGTTTTAATATTAATATTTAATAATAATAAAAAAATATGTATGTAGTAAATTTTTAAACTTTTGATAAAAAAAAATTTTGTCTTATCTGACGGTAAATGGTTACTATCGTCTATAGATAGCCGCAACACCATGTTGCTGACCTTGACGAAAAGGCGGGTTCTCGTTCACTATTCCGGAACTCGAAGGCTCACACTGAACTTTTGTTTTGCGACAGTCTAAGGCCGAGGGTGCGCGCTAACCAGTCTAGCCTACCGCCTCGGCAGGGTGCAACGCGTGCATCTGAAGTTGGCTTGGGCAACTCAGAAGGTATTCGATATCCCTTACACCCCAGTAAGTAAATCCCCAAATCAATAAAACATATACTCCTGGGTACGTGAAAGGAGTTGATAAAGTTTGAATAGATGTCACAATATCTCGGTTCAGGCTTGGGAATAAATATAAACAACATACTTATTTAATTACTATATAAGAAATGTACAAATCGAATAACGTATCTGAAAACATACATACATGAAAATATATAAATACATGAAAACATACATTTGTACGTGTATAGTTTAGAACTCGTAAAAGAATTATAATCGTTACTAAATATTATAGGTTTCGTTTCATAAATAGGTTTAAAAACTGCGTTTTAAAATCTTTTTGCTTTATACTTAAGACGGTCAGAATGTTAAGCCTGGTATAGGGTCTGGCTCTCTAGTGGAACTGCCGAAACACACATAAGTATTTGGCGGCAGATTATCAAATTGAGTGTGGTACCTTGATATGTTTTCATCATATTTTCCTTAAGCGAAAGCTCTTGCTAATTGCAGGGATTCGAACTCACGTCCATTGATGCGGCTTCTGTATACAATATCAACAGCACCCTTATCTCTTTTTACTATCACAACTAAAGTGATTAGTAGCTACTGAACGAAAGAAAAGAAAATCGGTTTGAAATAAAAGAGAAAAAATAATGAATTCTTTTATATTAGTCTATTTAATAGATAGTATGTAGGATAGACACAAACATGTATATATATATATATACTAATATAGTATTTATGTATAAGACAAGTTTATCGGCAGAACCTTCTCCAATGGCCCTTGACATAAGTTTGAGAAGTGGTCAAACTCTGAAGTATGCTTTACCCCTACCACTTATACAATATTGAATAAACTTCCTTATGATTTTTAATTGTTTTAGTCAATCTTAAAGCGAAATTTTTAATTGCGATATACGTTCTACACACTATACGTATACGTACTACATACTACGGGTAATGTAGGGTCACCTATTTGTATTGTTATTCCAGGTCCGCGCAAGGTGGTAGGGGTTTTTTCTGATGCCCACCTGGCTAGCTACCACCCTCAAGTTGAAAATATGCCGCCAAATACCAATAGGTGTGTTCCGGTAGCTGCACTTGTGAGCCAGTTCCGCCACAGGTTTTAGCGTGTCTATCAACTTGGGCCGTATCGTCACTTAAGATCAGGTGAGATTATGGCCATTACGCTAAGCCTTAACTTTAAAAAAAAGGCAAACGTAAGAGTGAGATTCATGAACGGCTTTAACTAAAAAAAAAGTTGGTAAGTACAACTGCATGTAAAGTACAAGTGTCGACGTAATGACGATTTCTCTTTCTAATGATGTATCATTTTTATTGGACCGTGTTTACCATCAGGCAATGCGCTATTAGTTTATCATGCTACAACAATAAAGAGCCAGTTTCACATTTCCAAATATGAATTAACAATTTAAACATATTTTGTTGTAACTGAACTATCAATTACTAATGTATAATTACACTCTGAATCATAAAATTATAATTATACATGTATTTACTTTATAATTACAAATCGATTTCAAACATAGTTTATAAAACCCATTTGAATTATTTGCATTTACTCACGCACAATTGTGTAACTAAAAGAAAAATGTAATTTATTATAGCATAATAAATACGTCGTAATTAATATATTTTTATGTTACGCTGTTTATAAAAAAAATTGACGCTGGGCATATCCATTGTTGGCGAATATTTTTGATACACCTTACGCAATAGATGGCGTTTTTGTCGATATCTAGCTGTTTTTATAGAATACGAAAGAAAACGAACAAGCGTTAACGTTTTCCTGACCCGGAGGAACCCTTTCATTTTATGGGTTAAATGGTAAACAATCTATCCTAGAAAGGTTGAATGGGATAAACATCTATATTATAAAATAACTTTCGACGCGGCTGTATGGTGTTCGTATTTTTGCCTTTTGTTTAAAAATAAATTGACAATACATAGAAATTCTAAATATAAAATATAATAAATTCAAAAATGCCACTTGCAAAATCCATTTTATTATTAAACTACAGGTAATTAGCTATTGATACGACATCGATAACTGGTTGTTGTTATTCTAAAAATAATAAACGAATCTCGGACTCGATACGTCAATTTTTTCAGGAGATATCTTGAGGATATCACCAATTATCACCCTATCATTATCACAACTATCACCCCAAAATTGTAAAACTGTTGCCAAATATAAATAAATAATATCGTTCGCCGCTTCCGCTAAATAGTATCGTCACTTAAGATAAGGTGAGATTATGGCTATAACGCTAACCTAAACCTTAAAAAAAATCACCTGATTTAAAAAACTTTTAACAGTTTTTTCAAGGTAGCAAAAGGAAATTGTTTTTTTTTTAATATTAGATAAATTATTTGAATTTGAATTTGATAAGATCGTTAGTAGGGGTCTGTCCGAAATACAGTTTTGAGGGTGTCGCTAGCTCTAGGGCTATAACTTAACATGTCGGTATCATACTAATTGTGGCTTGGGATTGGGAAGCTTGAGGGGTCTCATCTCTTTGCGATCTGGGGGTAATTAAAACAAATTTCAACTAAATACATAACTTACTCGTAGTCTTTAGATATTTCATAATAGATTGTACGTGCGGCTTTGCTTGTGTTAATATTGATTTTATCAAATAAATCGGTTGACGCAATAAACGGTTTCATAAAAATTTTACTTCTCTCTTTAATCACCGTCTTCGGGTTTCCATTTATCTTATCTCTATACTAAAATTCATCATAATCGATTCAGTGGTTTAGGCGTGAAAGCGTAACAAACAATCAAACTCACTTTCGCATTAATATTATTAAGTATGTTACGTATAAAGTACAGTATGGACGATATTATGATTGGAATTCTAAATGTCATTCATGTGGGTAAATATTTTTTATTTTCCTTCTAGTACACGAATACGGATGTGGATTTCCGGTCGTGTGTACCCGGAAGTGCCATGAAAGCAACCTTAGCATGTTTCTGGTGGGCGTTTTGTCACGTATTGTGGACTTAAGTGTCCGTATACTTAAAATTACTTACTTCAATCGACAGCTTTTTCCGTGCCATATTTATGTTTATGCTTTTGTTTTACTAACCTTTTCGTTTATTTATGCAAAATGCCTATGAGCGTAGCTTAGTAGTAAAATGGACTTGTATGCCGTCACGAAAAACAGCATGACGCTCTATTATGTCTTCGATGTCACGCCATTTCTACGCCACTAATGTGTGCGTGAAATTGTAGGGATATTTTAGTTCTATATTAGTTTACAAAAATATATTGATTTTATTAACTAACTCTGTTCTTTTTAAATATTTTAGTTCTTATTTCTTTATGTTTATGTTCTGTATCGCTATAAAAATAAATAAATATTACGAACTACTAAATGATCTAAACAGGAATAGCTACGTATTCAATTTATACGCGATCGAAGTGAAAGCGAGAGGTATACCAGCAAAATCTCTTTATAATCTACTAAAAGATTTTGGGTTGTCTATGACTGCAGTAAGTTCTATATTAGAACGTGTCTCTAAAGCTGCGCTAGCAGACTCTTAGCAAATTTAGCTGGGTAGAAGAGAAACACGAGTAGTGACGATGTGTGTTGATGTGTTTTGGACTGGGGCCTCTTAAACCTACATCCGTTTCATAAGTCTCGAGAACAGCTCATTGTTTCCCTTCATGCCACATGATGGACCCGGTACCTGCGCGGTGAATCCATGGATAGCTAAGAAGTTCTTCTCTCTCTATTAGTAATAAATTCTTAAATTGACTTCAATTTTCCATTACCGGGCATTCTGTGACAGTGAACTTTCTATATTAAGAAGAATGCAATTTAAAAACAACTGTAACCATCGGCGCATAAGCTTTTTATTGATCGTGTTACTATGCCCGATATTACACCAGGCCCTTGCGCCAAGTTGTTTTGTTCTTTTTTATAATTGAGGTTTATAAATTTAAAGGTTTACAAATGTAAAAATCACGGTGTGAGCGTCAGCATTATGATCGCTATGTAGAAAGCACCAGAAACTGTATCCTGTTATTAGAGCGTTTTAAAAATATGGCGTCAATTTTCTTTCGAACTGATATACGCTTTCAGTCTTAAGGGCTTTGACAGCTTCACAAACTTTTTGTCTGAACAGAACTTTTTGTGGCGAGTGCTGAAGACACTCAGCCCTAATGTTAAGTTTCAAATGTATGTGAGTTTTAAATTTTTGAATATACACTGGTCGCGAGATTGAGTTTTGAGATATGCCGTTAATATTATAAACAACAGTGCCATCTCACATATTTTTGATTAGTCATTACGCTTAATTTTGCCGTATTTAGTAGCGAAATTACCATCCTACCATCACTAAAGGATGATATTGTCTTTTCAATCAAAATAATTACTACATAGATTTCAAAACCATATCGTGGGTATTTTTACTCATGCTAATTCAGAGCAATACCAGCCGATGTAACAACATAAATTGGTAGTAAATTCGCGGTAGCAGTTGGCGTTACTAATACCATATAGAGTAACATGACATTTAAAACAGTTTACATAGTTGTTCAAATAGTAAAACAGTGAATAACGCATGTAAATAGTTAAAATTGCGTATAAAAGTGAGCGAAACATCCATCAGTTATTAAAATTGATTTTTATTTGAATAGTCATTGCGAAGCGGAATTAATTTTTAGCATAATAAGCTCTTAATGATAAGTTCCGTTATATTTCATTTCCAAAAAATTTATTACTTTTTGAAATAAAATCCCTTTGTGCACGTTGGTGAAAATTATATATACGTATGGTATATGTATGTGATTTACATATTAGGGTGTCCGTTATTTATTGAGTTAGCTATTTTCACTTGGGTAGAGTTTAAATTATTAGTTTGTAAAAAAACTGGGTTGTAATTCTCTCGAATAGTTGTTTTTGTAGACTGCATTATTCTTAACGTCATTTAATATCATTATTTTATAAAGTTTCGATAAAATAGTTAAATAAATAATGGTATAGTTTCTAACGGAACAACAGCGGATTAACTTCAAAGACAATAGGCAACTACTTAAAAGCGGTTAAAGTCAAAGTTTAAATATAACCTTTGTTTCATTTATTTCGAAAAACACCTTTGGAAATTTTTTGTACCCTCAATCGTTTACGCCTTTATAATTATTTTTGACAGTTTAAATGTAACATGTTTGGGTGTGTGGATTATTTTACTCCATAACTACTGAAAGCCTAAATAATGGTTTGTGCGCAAGTGTTTTGCAATTAAAATGGATAAACGATGCTTGCGATAAAATATATTCACCACCCAAATATTATAAAATCACTTTTTTTTATAGTTAAAGCTTAGCGTTATAACCATGATCTCACCTGATCTTAAGTGACGATACCGCCCAAGTTGGTGGACACGCTAAACCTAAGGAGAAACTGACTCTCAAGTACAGGAACACACCTATTGGTATTTGGCGACAGATTTTCAACTTGAGGATGGTGGCTAGCCAGGCGGGCATCAGAAAAAGCTCTACCACCATGCTGTGGTTCCCTCACGATGTTTTCCTTCACCGAAAGCTCAAGCTCATTGTAGGTGGTCGGATTCCAATTCACGCCCCTTGACGCAAAGTCGTACACACTACCACTGAGCTATCAGCGCTTCAAAAACTACGCACTACAAAACACGTATGTTTTTGTTGGAAGTTAAGTATTCCTGGGGGTCGTGAAAATGGTTACTCTATTTATAACAAAGTCTCCTACAGAAATGTTACAGAATGTTGAAAGAGAGTTTAATGGAGCATCAGAGAAAATGGTAGAGCTGGTACATCCAATAACTCTAGCTCAGTCTATAAAGCAATCCATGAAAGACTTTCAGCTGAAGCTCATTTAGGTTATGCTAAATATGCTCAAGATGATCAAGAAAAAACTACAACAAGTAGAAAAATATTATCAATAGTATGCCCTTTGTAAATTATCTGCAGTTTAATTCTCGAGAATCGGTTTTTATATAAGGCTTTTGGTATGGAAATGTTGTGAGTATCGTAGTGAATATAAGCGTAATATTTTTCTGCGCATCGAATTTTACGCATATTTTACTTTAAAATCATGTTTCAAAGACGATTGTCTTTGTATCGTACTTAAGGATTAAACTCCAGTTGTGATTCGGAGCTGACAAATATACACCCTTTTATCTTTCAAATAATCTTGTTTTAATAAAGAATGATCATAATCTTGTGTCTTTTGAATACCTGGGAACTCTTCCTTATTTCATATAATTCGTTCTATTCCCAAAAAGAAGGCATTAAGAAGGTACTTGTGAACTTCTAAATAATCACCGGTGTAGAACCTCTAGGCCATTAAGAAGAAGCGATAGCTTCGATGTCATAATTGCTTAGTTGATAGAGTGTACGGACAGCGCGTCAAGGGACGTGAGTTCGAATCCACCTCGAATCATGATGAAACCATAGCATGGTAGCAGGGTACTCTTATAATGCCCGCCTTGCTATCTAACACTCCCCCTCCCACTAGGCTTAGCGTGCCAGATTTATTTTTTTATTATATTTATTCATAAAAATAAAAAAACATTGCTAAATATATATTAAGCAAAGATAGAGTCATTTAAAGAAATCACTATTGCCCTTATATTGATCCACATATAACCTAACTTTAACCTTAGAACTGTTAAATTTACTTAAAATGGTCCTTGAATTCGCTGGCCCGTAAATAATTAATGTACCTAGAAATTTCATTATATACCCTAACACTATTATCTAAGAAGCTTTTATAATCTACTCTTGCTAAGTTTCAGAAAACACGGGATAGCTAAATTACGTTTACTTTTAGTATAAAAATTCTTCTGATTATTTACAAAACTTAACCTAAATTTGCAAACCTAATTAAAAATATTACAATACATAGTTATTGATGGGGAAAGTACTATTAAAGTCATGGGATTAGCTAATTTTTTTTTTTTTACTAAGTGGTGCCTCTTATTTATCACTTAGCTGTATAGTCTACGGATGCCGTATCGAACGTCGTGACTTGAGTTTTGACCCCGTGCCAATGGACGTGAGTTCGAATCCCTGCAATAAGCTTGAGCTTTCTGTAAAGGAAAATATCATAAAGAAACCATAGCAATGTGGCAGAGCTTTTTCTAATGCCCACCTTATTAACCTACCAGCCTTTATATTCATATAGTGATTAAAATCCATCCTTTATGATCTTCCTCATCGCAAGGAGCAACAAGTTTAAATCGGCTGTCAAACACCTAAAGGTGTATTCAGACAGTAGCAATTGAGAGCCAGACACTCTACTAGGCTTAGCATATCCACTATCTTAGGCCACATCAACACTTTACATTAGATGAGATTGTGGGCATAACACTAAACACAGGTGTATAAATATGTGCGTTCTTAAGATCACAAGACAGGAGTGAAACATCAATATATCTATCTCGATCTCTCAGTCGCCTGGAGCCGACTTTATCCGAACGAGCGGCAAATAAATAGGTCACGGATCAAGATTTCAAAGCATTCCCAGAAGAAGTGAAATTTCTAAAGTTACACTTACAATGAATTTGAATTTCTGCACTGAGCCTAAAATTTTGATGAAGAAAATTGTCGTTATGACACCATAATATGGTGGTAAGACTGCGGCAGGTACATTTTCGGGTTAGTTTCACCACTTTAGTGTTATCATATTTGGCCACGTCGTCATTTTACATCAAATAATAATGTAGTCAAACATTAGACCTAAAAAATCGAATTATTATATACGCTTATCACACTTTTGCGCATTATATATTTTCCCATAAAAATACATACATAATATTATGTTCTATTGTATTTTTGTGCCCAAATTTGACAGAAATTGACAAATTATTTTTTAAGTTTTGCTGTTATAATAATTAACATGTCATGGTTGTTTTAAAAAGTCCAGTGCATATTTTTCAGAATTTACCCTAATCATAATTAACTTTTGAAATACATTTACTACTTAATGTCCAAAATAATTGTTTTATATTGATGATAATATATATACGATTTCAAGCTATAAGAAGGGATGAATGCCACATAACTAAAGGAATGTTAAGTATGTAAGTGAATAGGTAAGATAAAAGGAAGGCCGAAGAAGATATGGATGGAATGTGTGAGAAATAATATGTGCCTAAATAAAATAATGAGATGACGGCTGATATAGTAGAGTGTAAAAAGCAAACATATTGTGCCGACCCTTCTTAGGTGGGCTAATGGCTAAGAACAAGAAGAAGACATGTACGATTTCAAAATATATAAAATTGCTCAAATTTAGGGACATACAAGTAAAATTTGTGAAAGAAAAAAGGAGTCCGATTTTGGTTCTGACAGCGAGTGGTCGCATACACGAGCCAACATCGTTCGTTCGTATATTACGAAATTTTATTCGTAATTTCTCTTATTAATTAATTCGTCGAAATTAGTGAAGTGTTCTTACGTGTTTATTTGCATATCGCGTGCTTATAAGGTAAGTGAGTTGCAAATAATCGAAACTCAGTTCATTCGCGGTCTCGCGGTAGTTTTTCCGCGCGCTTTTGTAACGGCTTCTTCGAAGCCGTTAACCGCGTAAATCCTTTGTTATAAGGTCGACGGTTGAAACCTAACGGTGTCAACGAAGCCGTCGGAGCGTGCCCCGAGCGCTCGCTGTCTGCCTCTCGTTGGCTAGACAGCACTCTCGGACGGGCCTGGGAATCTTAGCCTTTGTCTATTCACATAGTTAAGCCCCAGGTGTCTCCCGCCCACCTTGCCGATCCTGCACGACTCCATCCCTACGGTGCGTTTGGGCACCGCCTTTATAAAGGCGACTGTCCTCGGCCGTAGGATTGATAGGGCCCCGTAGCTTAGGGTACCTAGGTACACTCATCCTGTGCCATTGCACTCAGGCACAAGGTCTTTAGATCGAGCTCAGGAGAGCTCAGTAAACTCATATTTTCCGCCCCCCTGCCCTTCTGGCAGGGAGGTCTTTGAATATATTAAATATATTTATTTTATATTTTATTTCCTCGTATACATATTTATATTCATTTTTTCTATTAATATATATTTTTTCCTTAAAATTACTTTTCTTTTTGTATATATATTTACGTAACGGTTTTTACCCCCCCGCCCCCCTGCCCCTCAGGTAGGGAGGTACATACACATCGGTGCGCGCACTCGCATTCCATTCTATTTATAGATTCAGTTTATTACAGATTTTTCCTTGTTCTATTTATAACTTGGAACTACAGTTTTTTACCCCGCCGCCCCCCTGCCCCTCAGGTAGGGAGGTTTATACAAATATTTATATATATATATATTTAATTTAGTTTATTATTGTCTATATTTTTTTTTTTTTTTTTTTTTTTTTTTTTTATATTTTAATTATTACTTTTTCTTTTTTCTTATTTTTATTATATTTATTTAGTATACGATTATACCCTACAAACCCGCCACCGGAATGGCCACACTCAAGAACGCGGACCTAGACTCTGCTCTAGAGTTCCTTAGGGTTAGGTTCCCTGAAGCGTATCGCGCGTACCTGAACCAGGCGTCTCCGCCGGTCAGGAAGCCTGTCGCGCTCATAAACGCATCTGATAAAAAGATGCAACAGCTAGGGGAAAATAAGTCGGTAGTGGCGGTCGAGCCTTCAGCTCCCGCCACCTCGTCGGTTAAGTCCCCTACACCGAGCCCCATCGCCTCCACGTCATCCGATTTCGCGAGGATGACGTCTTTTGCGATCAGACCAGTTCCGCAGTCGGCACGAGCAAATACGTGCGCACCGGGGCTCTCAACCGGTGCCGCGTGCTCAATACCGACTGAAAACAGTTTTTCTCCGCTGTCCCCAGAGGACAGTCTCGACCGTCGGCCATACGTAAGGCCGGACTCACGCGCATCGTGTGTGAGCTCGGTCGGTATGAGCTCTGACCATTCTCGTTCTAGCTCAGATATGAGCACGCTAACAGAGAACGACTACGAGGGGGTTGTAACCGCTCGTAAAACAAGAACAAAGAGGAAGCGAGGGAAGCGCACCGTCTCGGACAATGGACCGGTAAAACGGTTCATAATACCTGATGGTGAGGGAAGCCGAGCAGTTTCGCCGGCGCCTTCCTCCGCAGCCTCTGCACCCGCTCAGGCCGCTCCCGCGCCCCGCGTAGCGCCCGCGTCACACGCCGCGCCCGCGACCCGCGCCACACCCGCGACCGCGACTCGCGCCCCCGCTTCCGGCCCCTCGGGCTCGGCTGGCCAGGCTCAGCCGCAGCAGGGCCGCATTCCACCGCCCGTCATTATTCAGGACAAATCCGCCTGGACCCGAATCTCGGCGGATTTACACGCTAGAAAAATTCACTTTGTCAGTGCCACGAGTACCCCCGCGGGTATTCAAGTAAAAGTTCAGACGTCGCTAACCCACAAAGCGTTAACCGCTTATCTTAGGGATGCTAGGCAACCTTTTTATACATACACGCTCGAAGAGGAACGCCTCCTTCGAGTTGTTATTCGCAGGGTGCCCAAGGAGCTCCCCCTGCCCGAAGTCGCAGCTTCACTGCGATCTCAGGGATTCCCTGTCCGGGATACATTCAGGATGTATCACCGTCTAAACAAAAAGCCGTACGATATGGTTACGGTACTTCTTGACCGAACGAAGGAGGGAAAGAGTATTTTTTCCCTGAAGTCGGTATGCGGTTTAACAGGGGTCATCGTAGAACCCCCCCGCAAGTCACATATCCCCTCGCAGTGTCACAACTGCCAAAATTACGGCCACTCAGCCAGTGGCTGCCATCTTCGGCCCAGGTGCGTAAAGTGCTTGGGCGATCACTCCACTAAGGAGTGTACTCGCACCCCTGACACGGCGGCTCCTCCGAGCTGCGTGTTATGCAAAAAGGCGGGTCACCCCGCAAATTATCGCGGGTGTGAGTGTGCGCCTCGCACCAGGCGTCCGCGCCAGCAGAGGCAAAGGCCCGCGCCCAAGGCGCGCGTAGCAGCCTCTCGGCCTGCGCCTCCGCCTCTGACTTCCGCTGAGGCCTATCCGAGCCTCAAGACTCCGGCCAGCGCCTACGCGCCTGCCCCCTCCAAACCCGTGCGTGTCCCTCAGACGGCATGGGAGAAGAAATCCAAGCCGCAAAAGGCTTCTGCTCCTGCTAAGGAGCAGCAACTTCCAGCGGACCTCTTCCAAGGGGAAAGCTTCGCCACTCTGGCGCAAATCCTCAGTAGGCACGCTATTGAGGATATCATCGCGTTTAACGATGCGATCAAACGCTCGCCGGACCCTATGACACAGTTCGGTATCATTGCCGCTTTCCCTCACATTGCAGCTACGCTGCAGTGTATATATTCCAAAAAATAAATTAAATACTTAGATTTTTAGTTTTTTTTTAGATTTCAACTAATAGATGGATAAAATCAAACCCCGCGGTTTGACTTTGTCCTTTTTTAATGTTAACGGGTTTACTAAAAATAAAGCCTGTCGCGACCTGTTATCTGACTTCCTTCAGAAGCATCAGATAGATGTGTTTCTGTTACAAGAAACGCATCTAAACAACAGTTTCCGCAATCCAACGATTGCCAATTACAGTATAGTAAGAAATGATCGTACCGCAGGCCGAGGCGGCGGCACGATGATTTACTATAAGAGATCTCTCTATTGTATAGAAATAGAGCCACCGAAACTCGATAATTTAGAAGTATCAATTTGTAAAATAGGGATGTCCGGACATCAATCGATACATATAGTGTCCGCGTATCTCAGTCCGAGAAAGAAATTAATTAAAGACGATCTGTTAGCTCTCTTCTCGCTGGGCGGGGCGGTTATAGTGGCCGGCGATCTAATTGCGGGCACGTTATCTATAACAGTTCGAGGACTTCCGCTAACGGTAGGTCGCTCGCTGTTTTGGAGAACGAGCTCGTGTTCGATGTCATAGCTCCTTCTGAGCCCACTCATTTCCAGACAAACTGTACTCCTACAGTACTGGATGTCGCTCTTCTTCAAGGAATCGCGCTTCCGGTAAGACGTATAGAAGTCTTACATGAACTCGATTCTGACCATCGTCCCGTCATTCTTCAACTAGGTCAACCTGAAGATATCGGGCCCTCCTCCGTCCAAGTGGTTGACTACGCGCATCTCCGGAGATATCTCCGTGATAACATATCTTCTCCCAGTCTGAGTAGGATCCCGGATGAGGTGAAATCCGTCAGCGACGCTGACCTTGCGATCGATTCCTTGGTCGATCACCTGCAGACGGCGGTCAGGGTGTCATCCAAAGAGGTGAAAGCGGCGAACGATCGCCGCTTCGTGCTCCCTGCCGACGTCCGGGTATTGATCACGGAGAAGAACGCGGCGACGCGCGCGCACGATTCATACCCGTCCGAGGAAAATCGCGTTCGCTTACGAGCCCTCCAGAGGGAGGTTAGGAATCGTATCACGGAGATCCGAGATAAAAGATGGGAAGACCTTCTCGAAGGTATTCAACCGTCCCATCTGGCTTTCTGGAATTTAGCCAGAAAGCTAAAATCTATTAATAAAGTCTCCATGCCCCCGTTGCAGAGAGGGTCTGGGGAAGCTCCTGCTTTTGAGAGTGTAGAAAAAGCGGAATGCTTAGCCGCTACACTCGAAGAACAATGCTCACCCAATCCGGGTGTATCACTCAGTCATCTGGCGGAAGTGGAATCCAAAGTAGAGTCACTTCTGTCCTCTTCACCCGAGGCCTCGTTAGACCCTGTCACGTCTGACGAGGTTCGGTTAACCATTAAAGGCCTTAAGCCTAAAAAATCTCCCGGTCCGGATGGTATCAGGAATGAAGTTTTGAAACTTCTTCCTGACCAGCTCATCGCTCTTCTGGTTTGCATCTTCAATGCGGCCATACTTCATTGACACTTTCCAGCTGTTTGGAAAAGGGCAACAGTCATAGGCATTCATAAGCCTGGCAAAAAGTCAAATCTGCCAGAGAGTTATAGACCCATTAGCCTCTTGAACACTCTAGGCAAGGTATTCGAGAAACTCCTTATGAGTCGTCTCCTCAAGGTAGTTGAGGATAAAAAGATCATTCCGGAAGCACAGTTCGGCTTTCGAGCCAGACACTCGTGCACGGACCAAGTGCTTCGCCTCACGGAGCACATCAAAGCCAACTTTGTTAAATCAAAGTTTCCCAACTCTCCCTACCGCACTGTCGCGGTCTTTTTCGATGTCGCTAAAGCCTTCGATAAGGTATGGCATGCCGGGCTCATCTATAAATTACACCAGTTCGGAATACCGGACAGGTTAATTTTTATTCTAAAAAGATACCTCGACGACCGCTCCTTTTGCTATAGAGTGGAAGGAGCCCTCTCTTCTGAGCATCCTGTTCGAGCAGGAGTTCCCCAAGGTTCCATTCTGGCACCCTTTTTATTCAACCTGTACATCAGCGACCTCCCGAAGCTGGAGGATAAAGTCCACTACGGACTCTACGCTGATGACACAGTTATTTTCACATCCGATAGGAGGAAAATAGATATCATCCGTCGTACCCAAAGGGCGATGAACACGTTCGGAGAATGGTGCGTCAAATGGCGTATTGCACTCAATCCGGATAAGACTGCAGCCATTCTTTTCCAACCGAACCTCCCTAAGAAAGTGCTCAGCAATAACCTCTCCTTATTCGGTAAGGATATTCAGTGGGCTTCCGAAATCAAGTATCTCGGAGTCACCTTAGATAGGAGACTCAGTTTCATTCCCCACATTAGGAAAGCCACAAGGAAAGCCCTTATGATTATGGCTCAATTGCGTCCTATGTATACTGGACCGAAAATGTCCCTACGTAATAAAATGACCCTTTACAAAATGTGCGTAAGACCTATTCTTACGTACGGCTGTCCCGCATTCGCCCATAGTTCGAAATATTCCTTGAACAAACTTCAAGTTGTTCAAAATAAATATATCCGTAGGTCGGTCTGTGCTCTCGATACCATGAGAAACACAGACCTACATAAAGATCTTGAACTCCCGTCCATAGAAGGGTATATCCGGACCCTTTCGAAAACACATTTTGAGAAAGCTGAAGCACACTCAAATTCGCTCATTAAGGCTTCCGTCTCTTACGTTCCCACGCCTAATGAGCAGTTGTCTAATATAAAATTCTGTCGACGTCGGCCACGTAACATCTTCCTCGACCCACCCGATAAAATATCTAGTCAAAATAATGACTACCCAATAATTAAACGCACGCACGCACGCGCTAATCCGCGAAACCGTCGTCCTCGCCGCCGAGGGCGGGCGGTTAACTTCGCTCCCGCACACCCGCCGCGGCCTCCTTCGGCGGACGCTCGAGCCTAGGTCGATCCTCCGGAATGGAGCCCTCGAGCTAACCCGCTCGCGCGATACAGTGACACTTCACACTCACTGAATCCACATCATCACACTGCATGTCACATACGTGCACACTCACTCAGTACGTACACGGTTCTGTGAGGGACCGCCCTTGGTCCTGAATGTGGTTCGGCCTTTTAAATGTGATGAGTACACACACACGCATTTGTTTTCTTTCAGATAATTAATAATTCAGTGTGTCATTGCCTTCTTCTCGGTTCTCTGGGTTCGATTCATTAGGTTAGATACTCGCGTCTTTCGTCAGATAGGTAGGAAGGACGCACAGTACAATCCTGTCTCGCCGCGTTGCACAGTACAATCTAAAATAAGAGTTTTATCAGATCCTTAAGAGGATCAGTTAGTTTAGACTTCTTTTTCAATATTCGCTTAGTAATAGCTAGTACCGCGCTCGTTTTTCTCGTTCGCGAATCGGCAACAGCCCAAGCCGAGGTTCGGTCACTAGTGACACCCTTGTGCGAGTTGCCCCGCGGGTTTGAGCGCCTTCAGCGCTCACCCCACTAGTTCAGGTGAAGCTGTAAAAGCCCCTAAGGCTAACAGTGTAGGTCCTTTCGAAAAAAAAAAAAAAAAAAAAAGTAAAATTTGTATAGGTATGTTCCGGCAGAAATACTTGAAAGTCAGCCCCTACTCAGTGTGTAGACACTTCTGCATAAGTAATCACTTAACTTAAAGAGTAAAATGCCAATAACATAGCTGTTATTGTGTATATAGTTAGTCATTTTTTAAGCGGGTTTAATAATATATAACTGCTTGAGGTCATGGAATGGACGAAATTTATTTATGTCATATTTTCAAAAACATGCAAAAATAATAATTAAAATTTTTAGTTCCTCGCGAACTGAATCGCGAACACAGTTTGGAAATAATAAAAATTAATTATAAAATTATAAAGTGATTAAGTAAAACAGAAGATTTCACTAACGTTTACTTGCCTTAATTTTTAAAGAAAAATAAATAAACACAATGAAATTTAGAAAGGTGAGTCTTTGAAACCGTTTAGTGTTGATTTCTTTGAGCAAATATTTCATTTTAGAAGTTATATTGGGTTTTAGATAGAAGTAGTGTTTTCGATTAGATTTTTATCATGTTACAGCTGTAATATGCGCCGTTTGACCCGCTGGAGTAAAACATTTTTTTTTATAGATAAGGTTAGCGTTATGGGCGTAATCTCACCTGATATTACGTGACGATAGGACCCAAGTTGGTAGACACGCTAAACCTGTTGAAGAACTGGCTCTCAGCAACTGCCGGAACATACCTATTGGTATTTGGCGGCAGATTTTCAATTTGATGGTGGTAGCTAACCAGATGGGCATTAGAAAAAGCCTAACCACAATGCTGTGGTTTTCTCACGATGTTTTGCTTCACCGAAAGCTCAAGCTTATTGTAGGTGGATTCGAACTTACGTCCCTTGACGCGAAGTCGTACACACTACCACTGAGCTATCATCGCTTCAAGCGAACCATTTTTACGCTTTTACTTTTAGAAGTATGATATATGACAGTTTTTTTATTAGTTAAAATTTGGTTTAAACAATAAGGCAAACGTTACTAAAAATGTTACAATATAATGTAATAATATTTTTATATTTTTTAAATTTAGCGTTATGAGCACAATCTCATATAATAACAAGTGACGATGTGATCATAGATGGTGGACATACTATGTCTAGTGGAGAGACTGACTCTCAAGTGCAACTCCCGGAACACACCTATAGGTATTTAGCGATGGATTTTCAACTTGAGATTTATTACTTGACAGGCAGGTAGTATAAAAGCCTACTACTATGCTATGGTTTCAACATAAAGTACTGCCAAGCTATGAAAGACCCTCCGGCTAACAGCGTATGTCCGTTCGAAAAAACGGAATGGTTTCTACACACCGGAAAGTTCGGGGTCATTCCAGGAATTGAACTATCGTCCATTGACGCAAGGTCTGTACATACTTCCAACTGAGCTATATGCCAATAAGCAAATATGCCGGGGACACTGGACAATTTTAGATCCAGTGAAAAACTCCTTCCTGTCGGTTGTTGGTGAACTTGAAAACTGAATTATATCGTTTTTATTTCAGGTTTGTCTGGAGGTCTTACATATGATATTGTTTACTTCAAAAGAAACCCTTGAATGTATACACACCGAATCTATTTTGGAACCTGTGAAACCATATTACACAATTTCGTATAAAATATATGTATTTCCTGGAAAGCTGATCGACCAAACGATGGAGATAGCCGAAAACGAATTGCGTGACTTATTATTACAGAAATAAAAAAAAAACATAATATTTTACAAGGCTTTTCTAGACGTTTTTCGACAATTACATACATTATATGTATATTTATTTAACTTTATAATTAACTAGCAACAAGCCCTAGTTTTGCAGTACTTATGTTAATCATAGAAAATACATATATCTATACCAATATTGTAAAAAGGAAAGATTTGTATTTATGTTTGTAACGAATAAATACTCAATCACTATGGACCTATTTCAAAAATACTTTCACCATTAGAATGCTATATTATCCCTTAGTAACATAGGATATATATTACTTACTTAAAAAAAATTCAGTTCCATGTGAACGAAATCGCAGGCACAGCTATTTGGTATAAAGTTGTTAGTGTTAAATTAGTATTTCCAAGAGGAATACATTGTAGTATATTGTTTTTATGTTTTCGACTTCTACAACAGTAATAGTAAAATTTCCGAAGCATAGAGAAAGCGATGGTGTCTCAGTTGGTAGTGTGTACGGACGTCGCGTCAATGGACGTGAGTTCGAATTCACTTGCAATGACTCTGAGATTTTACGGTGACGGCAAAATATCGAAAGAAAACCAACTTGAAGGTGGCGGCTAGAAAAAGCCCTACCACCATGCAAAGATCAGAAATAAATAATATTGTGCCTACGAAATACTTGAATGGGCCCAGAACGGAAAGGAATAGAGAAAGGAAATTGAACAAAATGAACAAACTTTTAGATTTACCGTAACTTTGAAACGTTAGATACGTTGAAAGATAACTCCTTAATGCGCACATTATCTAAGTAAAATGCGGAAAACTCTTGATTCCGCACGTTAACGGAGCAAATCGCTTAATCTGCAGATTAGCTGGATAATGTGCACATTAACGGTTTTCGACCTTTTACTGTGACATATATGTATGTAGCTTTTTTGTAGACGTTTTATTGCTAAAAATTAATACAAGTCATGAATAATAAAGAATAATATTGAATAAAAAATATTTACACTTGTAGGGATAATCGGAAATTAAGAATTTAGGCGAGTATTAAAAAAAATATACTTGAGCACATAAAAAAATCGACACGTAAACATCGGCGCTACTAACTCAGCCGAACACTTTCAAAGTTACTTCATAAGTAAACACGAAAAAGTCAGCGAAATCAGATAAGCCACTTTAGAACAGAAAAGTTAGCTTTAGAGTAAATTAAGTTGAAAAAAAATAATTAAACGAAGGATTTAAATGAAATTTCATATTGCGACAAAGCTCCACTTTCTGAGTTTTCTAGATTTGTAGTTTTTGTGTGATGCTGAATAAACTCGAATAATTAAACATTTGTAATTTAAGAGTCAACCCGCTACGGAACGATCTATATTAGGGATACGCAAGAGAGATAAAGTACACCATACCGAGATAAAAGAAGAACAATACAAATAGATTTCTAACATCACTGAAACTGAAACTGAAACTAAAGAGGAAATGGACAGGTCATATAATTATAACGAGGGACGATCGGTGGACGAAACGAGTTGTTATATGGAAAGGGCTCATGGGAAAAAGAAAAAGAGGCAGGCCATATAGAAGATAGAGTCTAAGTACAGAAATGGAGGTTGTTTTAACCATAAAGGGGTGTTCTCTTTTAAATAATTTAAATTATGAAAATTATATTTACCATAAAAAATAATTTAATTAATACAAAAAAAAAATGCAAAACTGAACAATTATTTACAAATTCATATATTATAAGATAAATAAATCTAGTTCATAAACTACTAACCTGTAAATGAATATTGAAAAACTGCATGATAAAAGAGAAACAAAAAAGGCTTGTTTATTTATGTATAACTTAAGAATATATTAATTTTCGTAACAATAAATAAGATATCACTTAGTGTATACTTCGAAGGTTTTTTTCCTTCCTACTTCCTACTTCCGACTTACAAGGGCTTGTTGCTTTGTCTCAGTCCCTTCCTGGCGGCTATCCGTCCCACTTGAGATGGGGTCAGCTTTCTTAATGTCAATTCTTCACTTCGCTCTATTCTTCATATCGTTTTCAGAAACTTTATACTTCTACATGTTCTTCAGCATTACACATATCTAATTGGTTTTGGGACAGCTTTTTGATGTTTCTACGAAAAATGAGAGGAGCGTTACCTACAAAGGATGAAGGTCGCAAAGCAAACAATATATCTGATCTTAGTATAATCCACGATATTCAGGTGAAATCAGGGTTATCATAAGCTCAGCACACGCTCCCACCTGTCAAACGCAAAACGTAATACAGTACGCACTTAACAACCGCTATAAATTAAACCTTCGATCAATACGAGGCTTATTACAACCAGTATTACGAGACTTCATTTCTACAGATCCTTATGAGAAGTCATCGGTCATCTTACATTAGTTCTCTGAACTATATCTCCATCGTAAACAGAGCTTGGTTTACTTAACTTCGCCAAGCATCATAGTTCATTTTATATTGGAATTGTTGTAGATAGATACGCTATCACTACAAGTATATGTTTCATCGCGATATAAATCGTTTTATAGTAATTTTAAGGACATTTCTGGGAGAAGGAAGAGAGAAGTAATTTTCCGTTTAATGGTAGTTCAAAGTAGGTTAATGTTTGCCAAATGTCGGTAAAATTTGACGACAAAGATTATGCGTGATTAGGAGAAGTCGCAGAATAAGGTGATTAATTAAAGTTATAATAATCCTGATTATAATATATTGCGATGAAGCGGTGATAGCTCAGTTGGTAGTGTGTACGGACGCCACTTTAATGGACCTGAGTTCGAATAATGATGAGCTCGAGCTTTCTATGAGGAAAACCATCATGCTGAAACCATAGCATGGTGGTAAGGCTTTTTATTTTTTTAGCCCACCCCTCCACTAGGCTTAGCGTGTCCACCATCTTGAGCCACAGCGTTACTTAACATCAGGCGAAATTATGATCATAAGACTAAACCATGTCTTTAAAAAATTCTACTGTAATATTATAAAACAGTAAATTTTGTTCGTTTGAAAGCTTTAATCTTAGGAACTACCACTCTGATTTCAAACATTATTTTTGTGTTTCTTAGAGCATTATTGAGAATGGATTAAGGCTATTTAAAATCACAAAGCACAAAGCATATTTTCAAAGCATTTACCCATGAAAGCAAATCCGTATTGAAACAAAGTTACAAAAGCGGGTAAAAAAAGTTAAATAATTTTTGGTTCCACGCGAACGCGGGCCCGGACACAGCTAGTAATAGGCTTAGGTTTCAATATATATCCTAGATTATAAGAGGAAATTTTTATGTTGTTATAAATACATTTTAGGACTGACCATTGAACTTGGCACCCATTTAGATCTTACATCTTTTGTCATTGAAATCAACAACAAAGGCATATAACATAATATTGAAATTGGCTCTCATTTCAAATTTATGTTTTTGATGGAATATCATTAATTTTGTACAGAAAATATTTTTCCTTTACATGATACAGTAAAAAAATTAGGAATTTACATTGATAAACAAATATTTTGGGGTCCACATCATCAATAGGTCAGTCGGAAAATGTTTTCGTCCACAAATTTTTATGCAAAATCATTCACAGTGCAAGCTGCGCAATTATGGAATGCATTACCTGTTTCTCTGAGGTAGGCACAAACGATGGGCATATTTATAAATTCTGCCAAAAAATAATATACGCCTTTTTAACGCAAGTACTGTATGTCAATTTTACATTTGTGTTATATATTTGTATGTATTGCTATATGTAATTCGTTTTGTTTCACATTTATATTTTATTATTATGCTGTCTGTATTTTATATATATTTTTTATATCATAGTACACTTCACATATCTATGTTATAGTTCACATATATTTAATATGTATTTTATTAAGTTAGATTTTAGTTATACACCCAAAATACCCCTGATTCTACTCCACGGAACATATCCATCCATAGGTTGCCTGGAAGAGATTGCTATTTGCAATCAAGCTGCCGTTTGTACTAACAAAATAAATTGTTATGTATAATTATGTTTTAATGTGTACAAAAAAGATTAAATAAATACATAAAATAAATATAACAAATGGTTTTTGTTGATTTTTCTATGTTTACGAGGTATAATTGTATTTTATGTGTTTTTCTATATTTTCTTGTACTTTTGAAAAGTTCGAGTGAATATATTTACATGAAGACCTTAAAATCCACATAAAGACCATCTGTCATCAATTTTGTTTGCTAATTCTTACATTACATTACAGACACTACGATAAGTAAGTGTTTGTATTAGAATCAATTGATTAAAAATTATAATAAAACGATAAAAATTTACTAGTTTCTGATTTTTTCTTTGTATTCACCCAACTAACTATCTGGATGCCAAATTTTAACCTTCCAGGTCACCTGGAATTGGGTTAGTATTTTGATCTATAGGTCAGTGATAAAAATAAGGATTATTGGACGTTAATATCTAAATAACTATTTGAAGTGTGTTAATGAAATTTGAAGCACACATATATCTCGCAAGTTTCAACCTATGAGCCAAATTTGACATATTTATATGGAAAATTTTTGAGTTATGAAGTTGTCAAAAGTGGCTCCAAGAGAGAGAGTCTGTAAAGAGTAGATGCAATGTGTACACAGACCCTGCTTCCTGTCCAATAAGTGGCAGAAGAGTACCGTGCGGTTTTAGTGGATATTCCCAGCGATTCCATATACCCTGATGGGCTGGGGATGGGGATGGAAAAAGACGCGTAAATGCATTTTCCGTACGGACAAAACATAAAACACTTAATAGCACTGATTCAGGCTGTAGAGTCGAAGCACCCTTAGCCCAGCATATATTAAAGACATTACAAAGAAATTTTTTGCAAATGCCGAACTTCATCCTAACCCCAAAATAGTACACGCAGTTAGCTACACTTCCAATCCGCATGCCAAAGGCTTTGCTCGCCGGCCACGTAACTGCTTCTCCGACGCCGTCGATAAAATAACGAGATGAAAACGCGCTTCTCCCTGCCGTCTCCACCAATCGCACATGTCCGCCCACACGTCCGCGTAACCGCCGTCCTTGCCGTCGAGGCCGAGTGGATAATTTCGCTCCCGCACACCCGCCGCGGCCTCCTTCCGCAGACGCCTGAGCCTAGGTTCAATCCTCCGGACAGGAGCTCTCGAGTGACTCTGCTCGCGCGATGCAGTGATACTCTACATCACTGAGATTACATCATCACACCGCATACCATTCGTGCACACTCACACGTTAAGTACACGGTTCTGTAAAAGACTACCCTCGCGGCCCTTGAGCTGCTTACCTGATAAGGTCGTAGTTAGTATCACTAATTTAGTAATAAATAACCTGTTGGTTAGTCAGGATCATGAATCTTTTTCATTTACCGGCAGCAGCCCTAGCCGAGGTTCGGCCGTCCTGGCACCCTTGTGCCTGCTGCCTCGGGGCTGAGTGCCCTCAGCACTCGCCCCCAAAAGTCCGGTGAAGCTGTCAAAGCCCTTGGGGCTAACAGCGTCAGGTCGAAAAAAAAACCCTTAGCCCTTAAGATTCATTTCGATGACTTTCATCATCTAAAACAAGTATCTACATAAAATCTAACATGGTGATAAACTTTTAAAGTATACACAATATTATAGTACTAGATTTTACGTGCGGCTTCGCTCGTGTTAATATTGATTTAGTCAAAGAAATCGGATGACGCAATAAAATGTTTCATATAAAGTTTATTTCGTTCTTTACCCCACTTTCAATAAGGTTTTCGTGAGAAAAAGTAGCCTATAACTATCTTCAGGTTTGCTTCTATTTCTATACCAAAATTCAATATAATCGGTCCAGAAGTTTAGGCGTGAAAGCGTAACAAACTAACAAAAAAACTCACTTTCGTATTTATAATATATGTTATGATAATCACATTTAAAGTTTTTTTTTTCAGACCAATACTTGTCATCATCTTCATATTCTATTCCCAAGTTACTTGAAGTTGAAGCAGTACGTTTATACTTATACAAATCTCTATCAGGCGTCATCTATTCATTCGCTCTCTTGTCTTTAAACTCATTCCTTACATATTCTATCTTTTCTTTAGTCTTTCTTTTCCTTACCATTCTTAAACATTAATATACATTACTTTCCTCACGACATATGTTTCCTCTCTTTTTATGACATGTCCGAACCAAGACAATTGATTCCCTTTCAACTTCTCTACCACTGACGTCATTTTCAATCTTCCTGTAACATACTTATTCTTAACTTTGTCCATTCTTGTAACACCACAGGTTATAGCACGATAATCCTATAATATTTACAAATATGCAAAGATAATTTGTCAAAAAAAGAAAGGTAATAATGTCTAGAGAACTCGATAAAAATTGCAGGTGAATCTGCTATATAATAATTGTAAAATTTTAATTGGGATATTTTAGTAATTACCAGAATTGTAGCCTTCAATATTTACTATAAACATATTTAAGAAAACAATTTCTTTTCAAGGAAAGTTGTTGAAAACTTTTTGAATTTTTTTAATTTCCATTCATGATGCCTACTTTTAATTATAATTATTTTATTACATTCATATAACGTTGCATGTTCAAAAAACAAGTGATCATAGTTTAGTTTTATTTTAGTACTTATTAATAAAGACTCTTTGGAATTATCGAACGGATTTGTCAACTTTTAGCAAAGAGATTTTACTTTATAATAGAGGGTAGATCAATAGTTAAGGTTTGGTGAAGGTTTACGCAAATTGTATATTATACTTCAATCGCTTACTTCATGGGAAGTAGAGGTAAAACACCTTTTTTTTCTTTTTAAGAAGCTAAGCTAAGCCTGATGGATGGACTGGCTCTCAAGTGAAACTGTCTTAATTCACCTACAGGTATTTGGCGATAGATTTTCAACTTAACGGTTGTACCGAACCAGGCTAGAAAAAGCCCTACCACCATGCTATGGTTTTATCACGATTTTCCGTCATTTTTCCGTCACTGAATGCTCAAGCTTATTGTACGTGGATTTGAACTCACGTCCATTGACGCGGTGTCAGTACACACTACCAACTGCGCTATCCCTACATACCAGTACTGATTTTAATATTAAAAATAAATATAATACCTTAATAAATAAATATATAATACCTTAATAGAATATTATTGGGTCATTATCACAAAGTTTACACATGATATTTAATAAAAAAAATTACAATAAATATGTAGTTGACTCAAACTGGAACATGGACAAAAGAGCTAGATAATTATGAATGCAATTGAATATACAACACTAATCTATACGTGAATGCATGTTGTTTTTGTGATAACTGAAGAGTCTACTGTACTGTTAATACTCAATTAAGTACCAAAGGAAAGAAGATTATTAACAAACAGAATGAAATTTTTAATAAGGGTGACTTTCAAAATTATTTTAATAAATTCACGACGTCAATTGATAACTAAGACTTAGCTTTATAACTTACATGCTATGTGTTTGAGCACATGTATGGTAGGGTCGATTTGGACTGTATTGGTTCTTATGCGAAGTTGAACAGGGAAGCTGATTTTCAAGTGCAGCTACCGAAACACACTTGTGATTGCATGCCGACGTACTCCCAATTTGTGAGTTTTTTTGGAGGGGTTCGAGCTCACACCTATTCTTTCAGTGTCCGTACACACTACCAATTTCTCTTAAATCCATATTTAATAATTTATAAATCAAAGCCCTACCACGATAATTTGGTTTCATAAAGATGTTTTCTAATGCCTAAAGTTTCAGGGTTAATGTAGAACTAAAACGCACTATTTATGCTAATGAATTCACCGCAACTAATCAACGCTTATACTGCCAAGATAAAGCGATAAGCAATTAAAAGTTAAATTATGTACTCGAAATCCTGGAACATTTGAGAAATATTTGTATAGTACCAGGTTTTTTTGAGGCAAATAGAAATATTAATCAGCTTATAAAGTGTTTTGTGATATTTGAAATGAGTTCTTTTCAGATTCTCTTCGTATTAAGACTTAACAAAGTTATCAATATTTCAAGTATCATTAGCTGTATTACTGATATCTTAAATCGGAAGTCATACCTATTACGAGAGGAATGACGCTGAAGTAATACTTAATGTGAAAGGAGACGCAGAAAGCAGAATCTCATCTGAGATTTTTTCTCGAGGATTACTATGAAGTTAATAGAAAATGGAAGAATTTCACAATCTAAAATTATATTTAATACGAGTTTTTTCTTACTAATTCATAGAATTTTACTTCAATTTCTAAATAAATTTATCAATTATATTAAATGACTGGCTGGGCATATGACTTCGTACGCATGGAATTGAAATTTAATTTTTACCTGTTTCTGTATCTTTTTCGATACAGCTTTACATTTATTCACTGTAGAGTGATGTTAAATAGCCTAATGCATTCCTCAATGATTTCTATTTCTCTATCAATGATTTTATTTTCTTTTTTAAACCATTTTGCTTATCATACAATATCAGTCTAGCACCGTTTTCATATTATATTACATTATTCATGTTTACATGGAAAATTGTTATTTTTATGTAAAAAAAATTTGATATCAAGTTGTTTGTTCGCGATTTTCGCGGTTTGCGAAATTTTGTACACTGTGTTCAGTTTGATTCAACTTGAAAGATAGGATACTTTTTATCTCGATAAGTGATCATAACGCGATAAATGTCGCTATAACCAATGTGATTGACTACTAGAAAAGGCAGAATAAAGTCTGTCAGGTCAGTTAGTATATATATATATATATATATATATATATAATTGTATATTATTATATTATATAGTGTCCATCATGATCAGTGTTACACTTGTTGTATTTTGGTCGGTAGCTTTTTTATAGTTTATAGATTTAGCAATATGGCTACGATCTCAACTGATGTTAAGCGTTGATGTGACCTAAGAAGGTGAATATGCTAAGCTTTGTGGAGAGACTGGCTTAAAGTGCAACTGCCTGAACATACCTAAAAGTATTAGAACTTAAGGAATTTACCAATGTCACTTCGATTTCTCGCGAACCATCAGCATTACATATTTATTAGAAAAATAATACGATATGACACACTTGTAAACTTAAATATCTTAAACGGTTTGATTAAAAAGTGAAACATATCAAAGTTTATAACGGTTATATAGACCTCAAAATTACTTTGTTTTACCTTCTTAGTTGAACCTTTTACGGATTTTTATTGACACTCAAAGTTTTTATAGACGTTATATGTGCTACCAGAGGCTCCGGCCGCTCATTATTTATTCTTTATATTTATTTTTACGACGTTCGTGTTTATCTTTTTGCCGTTTGATGCTGTGATTTTGTTCTTATTTTAATTAGAAATGGTGCTATATCGATGATGGAAAATCAGGCATTTCTTTCAACGAATTCTCTTTTACGGAAAAAAGGAAGAAGGGTAAAGTAATAGTATTATATTGGACAATTTTTTATAGTAAAGATTCAGCGTTATATACACAATCTCACCTGACTTTAAGTGAAGATATGGCCCAAGATGATGGACAAGCTTAGCCTAGTTGGACTGGCTCTCAAGTGCAACTGCCGGAACACACCTATACGTATTTGGTGGCAGATTTTCATCTTGAGCGTGGTAGCTAACTAGATAGGCACAGAAAAATCTCTACCATGTGTATGTAATATTAAAGTATGACGTTCAAAGTACCTACATATTTTGCCAGTTACCTAATGTCAAATTTAGGAAACCTTAAATAAGAGTTAGGAAAACAAGTAATGGTTATTTGCTGTTAATTCAACTAAAATAAGTTCCCATCTTAATTGTATAAATATTTTTTTACAATTTCACATGTCCAACATTTATTGTCAGACAACTGTGTCTGGGATTTCGTTTGCATAGTACCAAAACTTTTTTTTTAGCCATTTTTCTAAAGTTTAGCTATACAGCTTTTCTGCTACTGATATATACTGCTATAGATCATAAATAAACAACTAAACAAACAAACTTATCCGCTTTATAATATTAGTGTAGGTAAATTCATTTTACTACGAATGCAGAATAATTACATAACATAGTACCTCCTACTATACGTTTATGAATTATTATTAAGGTCTCACTAAAACCACTCTTAGGTTTCCTAATGAGAGTTTCTTTTCTTTTTCACAGATAAACACAAATCACGACCACATACGTCGGTAAACAGAAGTAATCGTTTATCAACCGTAATCGATTCGATTCGGCATCTAAAACGATTATTTCTTAATGACACCAAATTGTTGATGGTAAATGTTTTAAAGTCGTACGCAATACCAAAGTTAGCTGTAAGCCCAGATATGCATTAATTCCCGTTGGAAATTGGAGGCGGTGTAAAAGCTATCTCTGCTCTGTGGCAGAGTGGCTGTTGAGTCTTTTTAGTAGGTATTATGACCTAGTGAGTCTTAACAGACGATTCGTTTGTAGCCTGAAAAGGCACTGCATTATGCGTTACGAGAAAAAGCCTATAAATCAATTTTTCACTACGAAAAAAATAAATAAAGGATTGATTGCCTTGATTTGTCACGTCTTCCTGGTCAACAAGCTGTATTGGTATATTTAGTAGATATTCCGCAAAAATTAAAGAAAATCAAACAACAAATTAATGTATGAATCATACAAAAGTGGGAAACAAGAGTGGAAACCATACAAATCCTTGATATTTTTAGGGAAAATGGATTTAAAACCAGTAACGCACTTGTGTTATCTCTGGTGCTAGAATTAGGCAATGATATCGGCTTATCATCTAGTGGGTTGAATTATTTCTGGGGCTTATGAACGATTTGAGATTTATCGTAGATTTAAGCAAATAATGGTTGAACTCGTACAACCTATATTTGTAACCCTGAATTCTTACTAAGTATTAAATGATCTCTTAAAATTTATTCCAAGAGATATAAATATAGAATAGAATTTAGAATCACTCTTTAACTTATGTCTAAGATAAAAATGATACAACGGAAATACTTTCATCACTTATAGAGACTATTCTTAGTAGTAGTATTTTTTATTGTTATAAATGGATTAATCATTAATTGATTACGAAAAATAATTTCTGTTATAATTTTTTCATTTTTTGGGATAATGGTTGTTGAAATTCTTATCTAAAATTAAAATGAGATGTGCATTAAGAGGACAACGCGTTAAGATTTTTCTATTCATTGTTCATAAGTAATATCACGGTGTGTACTAATTCATATAAATGTATTGAGAGAAAGTTCCAAATGTAGGTATTTTCCTTGAGTTTTACGTTTAATATAATACAGTGTAGGCTGTATTTAATACCTCAGTATTTAATGACGAATTTTCTAAAACATCGTAATTACTTGGAATTTGTTGTTCCATCTTGTTTGGGCGTGCAATCTTCTGGCTCGTAACGTTACATAGGTTTTAAACAGTATTGTGTAAAGAGTATATTATAAATGCGAATGTGGTTTTTTTGTTATAAATTTACTATTTAGCTATACTCTCAATTGATCATCACGTAATTTTATATGTGGTTCTTCTCATCCAGAAAAAAGTATTACTTTCGAGAGATACAAATTACCAATTCCTGACAGTTTTCAGCTACAGAGATTGTTTCTATTCCGTTCGCTTGGAAAGCCAATCTTTCACTGAAAAATGCGTCCGCATTGCTGACATGAGAGAATACCGTTCCTACAGGTATAAGTCATTATCCTACAGGTATATTCATCACGTCTGATATCAAGTGCAGCACGTCGATGTACTTCAAAAGCTTGAACCTTCGATGCCCTCAACGATCTCCAATTTGGACGTTTTGTTGCCAGCGGCTATTGCGAGGTGTCAATCACACAGTTCTTCATAGGAGATACACATATAACATTTAATTCAAAGCAAACTGAGGTAAGAGTACAGTTTGAGATATTTATATTAAGGGCAAAAATGATTCGCATGAAATATAATAAAACAAAACGGTCCAACAAACCAGATCAAAATTTTTATTGTCACAATAAATATCAAGAAAAATGTAATTTATTGTTGAATATACCACCGGTTTTCATTGCAACAGTTATCGAGAAGTACCGGCAAGAAACTCGGTTGTGCTTAAAATTTCTAAGTTATTTGCTAGAATAATAGTTTATTATCGATTAGTTTTCCCCCAAAAACACAATGAAAAGTAATTTTATTTATTCACTTCAATATACTCTAGTGCATCAGTGTCATTCGTTTACTAGATTCCGGAAAGCTTTCTGTACTACTGTACAAATAACATTAATTTTAAATTTTTACCTTTGAAGTTACCATTTTATATGAAAACTAGCTGTCGTTCACATGGAATTGAAAATTATTTAACAAATTTATAGCCTATGCTAGTCTGGGATAATATAGCATTCCAATGGTGAAATATTTTTTGAAATCGGTTCAGTAGTTTTCGAGTTTATTCGTAACAAACAAAATACAAATCTTTCGTCTTCATAATACTAGTATAGATATCAATCGTCGATTTTTTTATATTGTTCATTTCTATAAGACAAAATAATTACACATGCAATAGATACATCTTTGCTAACGCATGTTTGCTAATGGCAATTTATTGATACTCATCTTGAAGAAATCAGTTGGACGGGTGGTTGTTGTTGGGAATTGACAAATCCTTCAAAGACATTTTGTACTGCTGACTTTGACTGGTTTTGACATTTTTAAACGGCAATTTCATAGGTAAAGCCTCTTTTTATATTTAAAAATATCATGCTGAAAAAATTCCTATTAACACCTTCTTGGTTAATACTGCCAAAGAATATGGTTACTGCCAATAATATACCAAAGTAATATAAATAAATAGTATGTGTAACAACTGAAAAATTTAAAAATATATTTATAATTTAATAAATCACACTCATTGACGCGACGCCCGTACATACTGCAAACTGAACCACTATTGTTTCAGATTATGCAAATACATGAATTTAAATGGAAATTACTGTATAAAAAGCTTACATCCCGTCAATAATATCCTCAAAGTGCATAAACGTTTCATAATTAAACGTTAAATGTTAAATAAATCATAAACGTTAGATAATCACATAAGTAGATATCGATTTGAACTAGATTGCGAACGGCAAATCTTGCAGTAGAAATAACTCTAGCTGCGTGTCATTCCAAAATCAGCCGCTGTATGTGTGCATTAATTAAGTGATAGATATTTTGATAGAATAACCATACATATGTTGATAAGCCCGTAATATTTTTGCAGTCTACCGATGGTCGTCACTGCATTTTGATTGTTTTGTGTCTACTGTCAGATAAAATGCTGTAAATGTGCCGTGCTAATTTAAAATAAATAACTCAATTGCCACCATTACTTTAACATTGTTTAGCATTATTGAAAAGATGTATACATACATGAATTGTAAAAGTTAAATTATGTAAGTCGTGCAAAGGTCACATATTTGTATAAGGTAAGAAAACGGGCGACGGTCTAGAAACTTTAGGCAATATTCGATCTTTGACATTTGTTTTCCATTTGTTGAATAAACGAAATAACTATCGGTTACTATTCATCGATTCAAACTTTTGAAAGACAAGATGGCTCATAAGATCTTTTCTAAATCGGTGTTAACTGAACTAAGAATCTAAAGCGATCACTTGGAAGATGTCGGTACGAAGCGCACAAGAGTTTTAAGGATTTAGTTTGCTTGAATTGGTATGATTTTTAAATTGAAGATCGTGTGAAAGCTTCTATCCATTTATTTTGCTAGCTGTACTTCCAATTCACGATAGGGTAACTTGGCTTTCTTTTCAATCATTTTACTTGATATTAATTAAGATTGCGATCGAAAGTTATCAACAAATGAACATAGGACCTAATGAATTATTATTATAACTTATATACTATACTATACTATATATACTATATATATTATTGTATATATGATTGGATACTTTTTGCTTATTGGTGAAAATAAAAGAATCTATGAATTTTACCACAAATTTTGACAATATGGTACATATTTGTCTGTGTGAAACCGAAACAAATATCAATATCTTGCGTATAGGATAATCTACGGCTATTTATACAAGAGATGGCAAGGTATACGTCGTTCCTAGATGTTGTTAAAATAAATAAAAAACAGAGGTAGTTTACTCAGCGAAACTTTAGTATATAAAATTGTTTTAATGTTATCTCTACACTGAAGTAATTAGTATACAATTATTAGCTTTATTCCGTCATCTTCTTTAACAACAATAAAAAAAATGTATCCCAGGCTCATATAGCACAAATCTGTAAATTATATGATGTTTATTTTAGATCGGTAAACACAAAATTTTAACGTTGAATTTTTAAATTGTTGTTAAATCTTATGAAAATTTAAAAACTACAATGATTTCTACAGAATAATTCAAGTATTGCCCTTCGGAAAGCTATTTTTGTACGTTACTATCGATTGTAATTTTCAGAACTATTCTAAAATAAAAATACAGTTTTGGTACCTTTGTTTCATAATATAAGTCTAAAAAGCAGGTAAAATGTTATTGCCACGCTTTGTTTGTAAGGAATTTCAGTACAAATTTCTTTACTGACATTGTTGTTATTACTTTCATAATTGTGAAATCATCCCTGCCATGACATTCGTACTTAAAAAACTCTACGTGTACGTCGGAACTGACATACAAAAACACACTCACACACACACTTTTTTTTCTTTTTAATTTGTTTCTTATGAAAGGCAACCCACGGAGCGTTAAAGAACTAAGCACTTGGGTGATGTAATACGTTTTCAACTAGAAAGAAAAGGATTTGCCTTAATACGGGAATTAGATTTTGTTGCAAATTTGCTGATATTAATAATTTTATTAATAGTTTATAGGTTTGGCGTTATTACTATAACCTCACTTATATTACGTGACGGTGTGGTCCAAGATGGTGGACAGGCTAAGTCTAGGGGAAGACTGGCTGAAGTTATTTGGTGGTAGATTTTCAACTTAAGGACGGGAACTGTTCAGGCGGGGATTTGGAAATAGCCCTGCCACTATACTATGATTTCATCACGATGTTTTCTTTTACCGAAAGCTAATCTCCTTGGAGGGGTCGAACTCGCCTCCATTGACGCGGTGTCCGTACACGCTACCACTGATTTATCATTGTTATTTACAATACAAATTACGTCATAAATGCAATGATAATTCACACACAATCCCATAATCGAAATAACTAACTAAAATTGTACACCCGCTCCAATAATTTCGCAATGAATCACCTCCCATATAGAACAAACGGTCAATTATAAATAGCTTATATGGCCCTTCCTATTTTGCCGACCATATCGAATGGTTTATTTTAAGGCAGTTCGTTTGTTATTTTACATATTTCCGTATACTGGTCTTTGTTAGGCTTTCGAAATTGCTTAAATAATTTATACCAAAACCAGAGGTGGTACAATCTCAGATTCTCCATTTATACTACTACTGTGCCCTCGAATGCGATTACATGAAATTAAATAATTGTTTTGAATTGCTTCTATTGAATTTATCGCCTATTGCATCAACGGAAGAGATGATTTAAAAAAAGGCTATACACTATTTCGTTTCATAGCATGAATGTAATTTGTCTAATGCCTAATTTAGGTAATGACGAATTCTTCATACGATGTTTCATTTTCTATCTCAACCGTTCAAGTTTTATTTTCGCAACAATAGATAAATTATGTCTTTCAACGCGTCCTTCCTATGCGCCCTCAAGCTTCAATCGAAATCGATACTAAAAATTAATTGATATTATTTCCTCAGTTTAGACATGAAAAAGCAGCAGACACACAAAGTTAAAACTGATACAAAGTACAATATGAATTCGAATTACAACTAATAACTGGCTGATTCCTCCGACTTCGCGTTGTTCCCATCAACCGCGTGTGACCGCCAAATTCGTTCTTAATGGTTATTTACGTCGAGACAGAAATGTTACATTTGAAGTCTATAAGTCTGGTAGTATTGGAGATATCGTAGAATCAGTTTAAGTCTCCTATATAATATACACACAACACATAAATATAGGTTATACCAGTTTTTATTCATAGATAATGTTAATATAAAATAAAACTGCTAAGATAAAATAAAACTATCGACATCAAAACGTGGTAGGTAATGATGATTATACCAGAAAAAGTGTAAACCCGTCCTTAGTGTCTGGTAGTACAGAGCACGAAGAGTCACCGTGATTTCTTTTTAGAGGGTATTTGATAATACTTATCACTTGACGAGTCTGCAAATTCACCTCTTGTAGCATGTCCGGCGCATTTTACTGCGGAAGGAAGTACGTATGTATTTTACACCACAAAAGGTGCAACAACCTTTATAATAAAACAGTTAGTACGAGTCGCATTTCAAAATCAACCAGATTATATGGAATTTCTAAGAGGCTTATTTATCTAACTATAGGTCGAATGATCCCAGAATGTGAGACATCTAGGCCTATCAGTACGGTGGAAGATATACCTATACTCCTAGCCAAGCTTTCTTTCAACAATTGTTAACGAAAAAAAAGGCTGCATAGAATGATAGTCGATATAGATTGTTAGTCACTTTGACGTGTGGCATTCCATACATATTTTGCTATTCTTTTTGTAAGTTTTAAGACAGCTTAGTTATAGTCATGATTCCTCACAATCCTCCGACTCCGGAATCACTCCGACACAATCCTCGTGCACTCATATTGTAGTAGCATTATGTTTTTATTGACTGTTTGCACATTGCTTACACCTTATAATTCAAAACATATCAACACTACTTTGAAAACAAAGTTAAGAGAGGTTTTTAATCTAAGGATTCTTTTTATAGGCTTTTAAAATAGATCTATAGTACATCTATTTCACGATGTAAACAATACTGTAACTAACAAATAATGACAGATGAGATGTAGCTTAAATAATTGATAATATTATTGGCTGTAAGAAATGTAAATAGTTCCGCTTATGATATTTATTAGGAAAAACATAACAACATACGAAGTACATTTAGACTTGTCAAAACGCTTAATAATTACTTAAGTGGATCGTAATACTATTAACGATTTTGGATTTGTTATTATCACCTATACATTTATACACACACTGCGTGGTCACGAGAACACTGACCGGAGGATATAAAAGATGATCTAGTTACGATGAGATACAGGACACCTACTTTTCTATCTCTGACGGATATCTCAACTTTGACTTTTGCGACCTCAATCCGCAAACTAAATCCATTATAAGTACTCGAAACACAGGACTGATATAATCTATTTACGAAATATTCAAACGATAAAATACAACCAGATCGAGGATCACCGGTGAATTATACAAAGATATTGATTTTGTCATTATGATGATTTAATTGTTACTTCTGTAATACTAGTTACTTTATTAATCGATGTGGGCTTGAATACTGCATCAATTAGAGAATTTGATGTAGGAAACCATGGTGATGCGGCCTTTTCATTCTGTATACGTTTTTAATGTTTCGTCACTATCTCTCATCGAGTTAAATAAAAAGTTAAGCTTACTTCTATAATTAGCTCTCAATTGCAGCTATCGAAAAACACGAATACAAGCTTGAAAGATAGATTTTAGATTTGAGAGAGAAAGGTAACCATGCGGACATCAGTAAATACTTTACCACCTTTACGTATCACGATATTTGCTTCGTCATAGACTTTGGGTTCATTGTAGGGATTAGAAATCGCATCGAATGATCCACGTAGTATCGAGATACATATATATTGAGCCCTCATTTCTTCAAATTCAAAGCCTTCAATACCTACTGGATAAATTTTGTAGTTCGTTTATTTTGTTTCACTTTTCAAATAGAAAAGCTGTTGCCTATAAACACAGACATAAACCTATTGAATATTCTGTCGGTAATGCTTTGGTTCAAGTGTCTTCATCTATATCATTCTTACTACCAATAGAGATTATTATCATCGGCTAACCTATAATATAAACTTAAATGAAACACAAGCTGATATCTTGCAGACGTAGTTATTACGTTCAAGTCGAAGTTGAATGAACATCATAGGATTTTAATGCGCATTGCCACATATCGCTTCTAGCAGCCAAGGCTTCAGGGAGAATTTGTTAATGCATTTACCCACGTTAAAATAAAGAAACAGAAAAAACTGACGCTTATTAAAACCTGCTACGAATGTAGAAGCTAGACACGTGTTCACGAGTCACGAGTATCTAGCAATTAGTTTACTTCGTGTGTTTCCATTATCCGAGCACGGAGCGAACGCGTCGAACGGATGTGAATAATAACTACGAGATTAAATAAACATTATTATCTATAAAATAACACGAATTAGAAGATAATTCTCATATATGAAATTTGCTACTACTTACCGCCGATACTAAATTGCAGTTGTATTTTGTATCATGTGAATCTGGTACGGTTGAGTAGTTTTTGTACGGAGAATATTCAAAAGCAAGACTTACGTCAAGTAATTAATGGTGACGATAAAGAAAAAAGATGCTGCACAGAGGAGTTGGATGCTTAAGCAGAAGTGGATCTCATGGTTCAACTTGATATTTATGTATATAAAAATTCCCTTGGTCATCGCATCACGCGTGAACGGGTGGAAAAATTTCGCTAATTCTTTTTTTTGTTAGGTTAATTATCGTCAGGACAAGGTTCTTATGAAAGAAAAAATAAAGAAGTTGACCGGAATATCAGCAAATTTTATGAAAATTAAAAAGAAAACCTAATGACAATTTCAATTTTACATAACTATTTATCCGTTGTCATAGAGCATTACAATGATGAACACTGTTTTTGAATATTATTTTTTTATATGAATTATATCAATTTGAATTCAGTATGCATAGTTAACACAGGACAACGTCTGTCGGGTCGAATCCTGCGGAGCTTCGTTGGATTAGATGCATCGGAAAGATGGAAGAAGTTCGTGAAATTTATAGTTTAATTGATAAAACTGAAAGGTCGACGTCCCTCTAGAAACGTAGAACATTGATATGGAATATATAAGCTGTAGGTTATTGACCAGCGAGATTTGGCGCGCAACAGAGAGCAATATACCTTGATGAATTTATTTTAGGTCACCGAGCCGACTGAATAAGTAACTAATATTGTAATCATAACATTGAAGAGCAAAAAAATAATGTTGAACCGAATATTGAATGGTTGATTAATTGTATATTTATCTGAACTATTTATTTTAATGAACATATCTATACATCTAATAAGAATTTCAGTCTAAGGCATCTTTACTTTTTAGATTTATGTGAAACAAAACATTGCAACCGACTAAGAAAGAGTAATAAAATGCATTTTTATCATTTTTAGAAATGTCTGTCTATCTGTTTGTTTGTGCATGCATTACTGCTAAATCACACTTATAACAAAACGTCACCAAGGACATCATAAAACATATCCTCGAGTAACATTTACTGTTTGTTTCATTAAAACCAGGTAACTCTGTTCGGTTTAAATGAAAGTTGTTTAAGTAGAATTTTGGCTAAGTTCCAGACGTTTATAATCAAGAAAGTTTCAATGTTTGACGAAATTGTGGCAGTAACTTCTGGCATCACCTACTGTACAAGTAGTGACATGTGCTAACGAATAGATGACACTTATTATGTTTTAATAAACTGTGTCCGATTTAAGTCAATCAAACAAGATGGTTTGGACAACATAGACGTTACAATGTCTAGTAACATGCGCGATGACATGCATTCAATATTGAAACATTTTGTTAAAGTCAATTCAATTGTAATCAGTTCTCTAAGAAGTCTAGGATAACCTTTAGGCGGATGTGTTCCACGTAGAATCAGGGCCATTTGGGTGTATGAAAAATAAAATTTATAATTATGAGGTGTGCTAAAACATGTCAACTATAACACAAAAATATAATATATAAAATAAAGAAATATACTATAAAATGGAAGCAGTATATAAAAAATATAAATTACATAGTAATAATGTATAAGTATGAAACCAAACTAAGTATATCCATACAAATATATTATATCAACGTAAAATGTTAAAACTACATATTATATAGTACTTGAAAATTTCATCCTTTAAATTCTCAACATGTTAGGCTACCTTTTTACTAGGAATGAAGGGTGTAGAAATTTCAACCATTGAGGAAGGTTAAGAATCAATTTTTCGGAATTTTAATAGTCACAATGTTGAGTATTGTCCATTCTTATATCGGGTTCCAAGAAGAGATTTTTTATAGTAATTAGATTAATATCTCAATTAAGGAGGAAGAAAGATAAATTTATTACTGCGAAATCAATTATAGTAGGAAATTACTAAAGTAATACTGAAAAATAATGAAAACAGTTTCGATACCGGCGTCTTGTACAGTAATTAATGATAGGGTAGGAGAGGCTGGGCAGTACTGGTTGTGGCGTGGTCGCGTGGGTTGACTTGAAAATTGTTTTTGCAATTAACTAACGCCATACGGAGCTCTGTGTACCCCAATTATGGCTATATAAAATAATTGATAGTTATTTCACTGTCTCTGTTAATGTGGTTTTCAAAATGTAATTTGCTAATATAATTAATTGTATTTGTGTATTATCTACCAATTAAACTTTTATTTCCTTTCTTTGTTTCTGTAACCTGTTTCTTCTATACTTATTTATCTATATTAATATTATAAAACGGAAAAGTTAGTGGGTTTATTTTAATCCACTAATCTGAAAAAGTAACAGTCGTTTTTTTTTTGCGACCTGAGAAACGCTGTCAGCCTTAAGGGCTTTGAAAGCTTTACCGAACTTTACCAGTTGGATTACAAAAATTCTTTTATATTTGATTTATCAATAATTAAGGTAGGCTTTAAGGTATTAAATATCGCACAACCACCAGTATGAATAAGGCTGGGATAAAATAAGTAACAAAAATGGTTAAACATTATTAAATAATTTTTGTTCCACGAGAATGAAATCGGAGGCACAGCTAATAGGGATATAAAAAATTTCGTATAGTTTTAGTAATAAATATATTTTGGTAAATTTGTAATGTACAAGTTTTATAATGCAAAAGTTAGATGGGCCATTGCATAAATGATGGCTATACATGAGATAAGTTATAAAAAATGCTATGAACTGTAATTATTATACATTAAAAAATTAATACAACAAATTTTCCAACCTTTTCCTCGATGATTGAAATGTTTTCCGAATCGGTGGAAGTGCTTTGATATTTATTACTGCCTTCCGAATGGCTAAATTAAAATATGTTCTTTTAAATTTTAACGAACATAGGTACCCATTTTGAGTACCTAAATTTAGTTCATTCACCTTCGTTATTAATATTTACTTAATATATATTAAAGCATTTCATGATTATCTCTCCTGATGCTGAGAAATAATGTAGCTTTTTTCCTTATTTTATTTATGGAGTTCGGTCTACAAAGAACATGTCAGTTTGATTGTGCCCTTACAATAACTACTAAAATTACTTGGAAGTAATGATTTTTTTAATATAAAATACTGGCTTCGCCACTTGCAGATGCAGCCAAGACTGCATATCAAGCTAAGCATATACGAATATTATATTAACTATCAAGAATTGTTATATATCTTTGTGTAGCTGACGACATTTTTTGTTATTATAAGAGATAAGATAGATTTAACAAAACGACTTACCAATATACCCTTTCGTTGGAATATTGGTAGCAAATGTGTATTAAGCTAATAGCTACTAGAAGTAACATGAATTTATCAAGAATGTATGCAATATACTTAGGTATTTGCAAAGTACAACTTAAAATTGTTATCTAAAAAGCAAAATAGTTGATTATATGTATCTGTTCTGTGACAGGTGTCGTTAGAAAAAAAAGTACATATATATGAAAAACTAGCTCGTCTCTATTCTTCTCTAACTCTTCTTAAGTAAATATTAGAAATAATATTTTTTTATGATAAAAAAAAATTTAAATAATAGAAAGAGGTAACATCTCCATACTTTATTTGTTATTTTACTAACAAAAAATATTACATTAAAACAGGTTATTATTTTCCTGTTTTAGGTTCTTCAAGCTATTATTTGATCTATTGTAGCTCATTGTTAATAATCATTAGTCATGAGTTATTATGCACCTAATAAAGAGGTAAGGACAAAAGGTTGTATTACAATTTCTTATAATTTATGTTTTATTATATTTTTGACAATCATTTTGTACGTCTCCAATAGTCACAATGCACCTAATTAAAGCAATAGACAGTATTTTTGAATAGCTCATATTTTACATACATATCCATTAAGAAATTCTGAAAGTAATCTATACATAAAATCATAATTGTTGTGATCGTAGAAAAAAGTTAAAAGGCCACAGAGGCCACAATTAAGGTCCATAACTATATAACCCATTTCAAACTAACAAAATACAGTAGCCTATTTGTACGTACTTCCGGAACATTTTGTCTGACAAAGGTCTGTATATTTTAGATCGTCGAATTATTCATATGAGACTGGGGAGAGAATATTAATTCACACCGTGTTTGACATTTAAAAATATACTCCGTAGCGAGTGCTTTAAGGTTGCAATTGGAACGTTCAAAAATTCATCTTGTAATCCAATTTTTGGTACTAAAAGTATGTGTGTGGCTTTCATAGCAGTTGCGGGTCAAAATTGCGATGAATGAAATTTTTAGCCGTAAGGGAATATATCAGCAGTGGGTAAGGATTTATTGCATGTCATTGAAAGCGTTTTAAAAGAATCATTGCTAGGAATTATTAGATAACGGTAATATTAATATTGCTCTCATCGCATTTAAGAACCTTGGGTTATGATATTTTGAAAAAGTAATTATTTAATTTTCACATGACTCAGTTTATTAAGAGTATAGATTGTTAAGGATTATTTTATAGTCTTGTATTTGACGATTGTTGATTATATTGTGATAGGTGAGGTTTACCGTGTCCACCATCTTAGGTCACATCGTCACTTAACATCAGATGTGATAACTATATAAAAAAATAAGAGTTTACATTTTTAGAGATAATTCTATAGTCCTACATCTGTTTATTTATGTTTCCGAGCAATCTTTATTTTTTCATAACTTGAAGTGATGATGGTTCAGTCGGTAGTTTGTACTTATAGAATGCGTGTCAATGAACTTCAGTTCAAACTGATGCGAAGAGCTTGATCTTCCGGTGAAAGAAAACATCGTCATGAAACCATAGTTTTTCTAATGCTCATCTGGCTTTCTACGACCTTCAAGTTGCAATATAGATGTGTTCCGCTAATTACACTTGAGAATCAGTCCCTCTTCAAGGCTTAGCGTGCCCCCATTTTAAGATACATTGCCACTTAAGATCAGGTGAGATTATTATATAACGCTAAAGTATAAAGTATTCAAAAAACTCACAGTACAACATATAAGACTGTAATTTATCAATTATTAATTAGTACTCTAGTAAAGATGTTAAAAAGTGATCATGGTTGAAAAGTAATTGCTTGGATAGCTATTTGGAACGTGGAAGCTCTACGGAGTCAATAGATAGAGGCACAAAAAAAAACTGTGCCAAAAAAAAATTGTCCAACTTGAATCTCCACAGAATTTATAGATGGAATGTTAATAAACTTAGTTTATTGGAAACCTTCTATTTGATGGTTAATATAAGTTCTTCCCTTCAAGACCAACAATATTAAATATGGCCTTAAACGATAAAAATCATATCATATTTACTTTCGATCTCTCTGGGCCTTCGTTATATAGATACTGACATCGATAACTTTTCTGAAAGATCGGAAGTTGATCAAATAGTGACCACAATTAAATTATTACAAGCAACGAAAGCATACAAAAATCATGAATACTACATTTAATAAGACAGGGATTTTTTGATAGAAAAAGAAGAAACAATAAAATAATTATTAGGAATTCTATAATTTTTGCTTAGATCGATACTATCCTAATTCAGTTTCTAGGAACAATTTGCTATCTGCATTAGATTACAAATAAAGTGAAATCAAAGATCTGTTGGCGTTTCCGCTATACACAAGTTAAAAAGTCTATGTTGAATCCAAAAAAATACCGGGCCTTAATCTTCTTGAAAGCAATTGCAAGATAAAATTCTGCTAAAATCATCCACAAGACATGGAGTAACTTAAAAGGGCCCTTTTTATCTTCGCTAGAGTGAGCACAACAATCATTTATCATAATCAATGCTGAGATGAGGCCTTCGCACCGCCCTGCGCCGCGCAACCGAGCAGCGGCATTGTCTTACAGGAAACGGAACAAAAAATAATCAACTTCAAACAATGACTTCTATGTTACACTGGACACGCCATATAGTATTAAAGCGTTTGCTTATTATTATCTATTTATACCTTTATTACCGCAATCTCCACAACAATAACAATAACCAATATGAATTTAACAAACGTTTTGTTTATATTATTAAGTTTTATTTTGAAGTTGTAACTTCCAGAACGAAAACAAACGAAACTCACTAGATATTCCTAGGTATAGGTAGCTTCCTATACATTAAACACAGTTTTATTAAATTTACCCCCAACCTATGAGTCGAATCTGAAACAGAGTCATGTTTATCGCTTTTGTTACAGGAATCGAGTAGCATTTAAAATTTTGTAAAATTTTGATTTTAATATATTTAGTACCCTTTATACACCTCTATAGAGACGATCCACCGTGCGGCGTTCGCATGAGAGAATACCTAAATGTATTGTACTCATGTTAAAAAAACATATATATATATATATATATATATATATAATATATATATAAAAGGTATAGCATGTAGAAGAAGTGCGAAAGCTGTTCCTGGTCTCTGGCGTCACGGGAATTTGTTGTGTCGCCTTAATATATGCCCCTTTCGACTTGGCCTGAGCCCGGGTAATGACGCTTGCGTGTGGCGACAAGGAATTCCGTAAAGAATAGGATATTAAACACCACATTAAAAAAGGGTGGTACCTAGCCAGGCTGAAATTAGAGAAACCCCTACTATCATACTATTTTTTACATAATGTTTGTTTCATATTGCGTGTCTAGTACATACATGAAGTTATTGCTTCAACGGAGTTTATTTTTTAGCTTTTTTGTGAATCCAACTGGTGGCTAAAGTCTTGCTTCTTACAACAAGAATAACTCGAAATCATTCGTAGAACAGAGTTAATCCAAATTTTTTTTTAATGAAAATTTCTTTAAACTTTCCAGTTGTCAAGTTTTCGGGTCTAAACGATTCTCATGGAAAGTACAGGAAAATCAAAGACCAGCGATTTTCTGGAAGACAAACGAAATAGGTACGAGGATTTGTAGATTTATTTAAAAAAAAAATTACACAGTCAATCAGTGTAATTAGTGTTAAATACAACAGAATCAAAAGCGACGATGACCATAGAAGAGAACAAGTTCGAAAAGATTCATAGATATTATGTTAAACAAGAAGTCTCTTGGCAACTACACGCTGGTTTGTCCTGGAAGCGACAACCCACAAGAGTGTTATTAAACCGTGACGAGTCTATTACCAGGTAATATCACGCTAGCATCACTAGAAGTAAAGATGTATTGAAAAAGTTACATAAACCGGCAAAAATGATTAAATATTTAGCGTTTACCTACGGCTTCGCTTGCGTTAATATTGATTTTATCAAACAAATCGGATGAGATATTAGAAAGTTTCAAAGGAAGTTTGTCCATCTCTTTACCCAACATGCAATAAGTTTTTCTGCAGAAAAAGTAGCCTATGATCGTCTTCTGGTTCCCATCTATCTTTATACGAAAATTGATCTTAATGGATTCAGTGGTTTTGGTGTGAAAGCGTAACAAACAAACCAACACACTTTCGCATTTATAATGTTAGTAAGGTTTTTTAGTTCCACGCAATCAAAGTCACAGGCGCCCGCTAGTTGATAATAATAATAGTTCTTGTTTGTTTCTTGCAAAAGAAAATGCCACTTAATAAAATAAATATATATGTAACATCAACAATGGAATAAGAAGTTCAGCACCGAACGAAATGACAACCGAATCGAAGGTATAATCTCTAAAACATGAAAGAAAAGACATAAACTCTAAGAATCCTGTTCGATTTTCTCTAATAATGGTAATTTCTTATTTGTATCGAATTCGGCCTTTACAAATGGAAATTTCAGTCCATTGAAATTTCAATACACGCGAAGAGTCAATTCGAAACTAGTTGGCTCGTAGTCGCAGAGACATTGGTATCTTTTACTCGCATTAAATTTATTCGAAAATTTTGTTGATGTGAACCAAATATTGCTGCACCAAGCCAGTAAAATTGACCCATATGCCAAATAAAATAAAAAACTTTTTTCAATTTAGGCCTTGGAAAGCGCTGATGAGCCTCAAAAGAAAGGAAGAATATACAGTTATTATATGAATAACACTGAACTAAACATTAATAAATTAATTAACACGCAATACAATTAATATAAAATAAAATAAAACACAATTTAAAAATAATATGGTCCACCGTGCGCCGCAGTGCTACTGTAAAGGCGCATAACTCATCATAAGCTGAGTCACTATAACAGGTAGACCCAACGCTGAATTCAGTTGTAGCCAAAACTTCCACCGGTTCGGAAATTAACCCAGTCATAGAAAATAACCAGTAAAATATTCGATCTGCTTATGTCTTCTTAGGTAGGTAGTAAATAATAAAACAAGGAAAAATTTTAATACTTTTACAATTTAAATTAGCGCATGTATAGAGCGTTATGTCAATCACACATATCATAATCGTTCACATATTTATCCAATCTGTAATAGCCTTTTTAAATCAAAACTGGGTTGACACGGTGCTTGAACTTTCTATCCGGCAAATCAGTAATGTGCTTTCGGACATTGTAATAAAACCTAAAATTATTACCTTAAAAACTGTTAATTGTGTTATTAGTTTAAAACATGAGGTGACCAGTTAGTCGCAATTTAAGAAATACCGGTTTTATATATAATCCAGCTTATCAAAATATGCTAACGGAAAATAAATATGGGATGAAAAGTGGTAAGAAATGCGACGCTTATATAGACACGCCGCCTCTACGTTACCGTTCTCGACTCCCAAGGTATGTGTGTTACAAATATATATAGGAAGAGACAAACTTCTTAGTTATCCATGCATTAACCGTGCTAGTGACAGGTTCATCGTGTAGCAGAGACGGAAACTTCGAGCATTTGTGACACGGGTGTTAATTTAAGGGACCCTTTCCGACGTGCGTTAACACATACCTTCACTATTCGTGTTTCTCTTTCTGCCCAGACAAATTCGTTAAAAACCTGATAGCCGCAGCTTTAGAGACACGTTTTTCCTAGGTCTAGACAGGCCAAGATCTTTTAGTAGATTATAAAGAGATTTTACTAGTATCTCTCTCTCTCATCCACTTCGACCGCATCTAAATTAAATACGTAGCCATTCTTATTCAGATAATTTAGTAGCTCATAGTATTTGTTTGTTTTTATAGTATGGTATTTTTGTGTATTTGTTTCGCATGGTACAGTGAATTCAATGAGTAATAAGACTTTTGATCTTCTGGAGAAAATAAATACATTCAGTCTGGAAGTCGAAACCCCGACATCCTCTGGTATTTTATAGTGCTTCTCACCGAATTCTATTAGTACGTAATTTTGACCAAATACTATAAAAGTCTGAGTTTTTAGTTTTATCATATTTATCATGAACATCCTTTTTTAAATATGTATACTACATACTCAAGTATCTCGATATTTTTGTAAACAAAATATGATTACTAACAAAGCTACGATTGAAATGACTTTTTCATGTTAATATTATTTTTCAAATATTTTCTGGCTCCACTTGTGATTGAAAGATTTGTCGCATTATTGATTTTATTAGCGAACCTCTTTTTATTTTAATCTTGCTCCATATTTTCTTTACTACTAATTTATTTATTGTAAATTCTCATATATATATATTTTTTTTGGAATAGGGGGCACCCGAGCAACTGTTTCACCTCATGGTAAGTGATCACCACCGCCCATGGACACCCACAACACCAGGGGAATTGCAGGTGCGTCACCAGCCTTATTGGAGGGGCTGACTCTCAAGTATAACTGCCGGAACACACCTATTGGTATTTGGCGGCAGCTTTTCATCCTGAGGGTGGCAGCTACCTAGGCGGGTATTACAAAAAGCCCAACCACCATGCTATTTTCTCACAATGTTTTCCTGCACGTAAAGCTCAAGGTCATTGTAGGTGGTTGGATTCTAACTCGCGTCCCATGACGGCGTTTTACACATTACCACTGACCGATCATAACTTAAATTACTAACTTAAATGTAAATAAATAAACTCTATAAATAATGCATAATATAATATGTAAAAGTAGTTATATGACATTATCGAACATTGATATTCAATTTAATGAAATATATTTCTTAGTGGTTGGTCGAACATAACCTTGAGTCAGGAGCGCGCGTCGGTCGCGTGGCGTTCTCAACTTTTTGCTTGTTAAAATACTTCGAGTCGAGAATGAACGATCGAATGGACGACCTGGTGAATGGCTGTACGGATACTGAATGATTATGCCGATTATCTTTTTTATATTACATACCTCCATGCTTTTTACTTTGTACGTGTCCGGATATAGTGACGGCTTCATAATTTAATTAATTATCGTCCAAGTATCTCCAATAATATTTATTAGATTCGAGAAATAATATCTAAAACTAGGAAAATATAGTTAATTTGACGGTCAAACAAAACTACTGAACTTATCCCGATGGGACTATGAACATTCGATGTGGAGTTTTAAATCGATTGTTACAGGGTACTTACGTAGTTTTTTTTTGGTTTGTATCGTTCCATATTAATATCTAATACATCCAACAACCCTGGAGCTTGCAGGTCGAGATGATCACTGATTTGTGGACTGCTTTGTACTCACCATCAGGTGCAGTATCATTTCTTTACCGTGGTACAAAAAAAATATCCCGCAAAGTAATTCAAACTCTCATCAAATTTGATGTAGAAAAACAAACTTAGAAACGTTTTTTTTATCATTAGATACGACCTATAAATAACGTCGATTCAATACAAAACGCTACGACAGTTGTTAGTGAAAAATAAAAATTCGCCGATCGAGTCTTCGATGGTTTTTATTAACATTGAGAGAGTCCGCTAACGATATTCTTCCGATCCGTGATGCTCATTAAGATAGCTATTTCACTTTTTAAATTGCACCTGCCGTTTTCTTTCTGTTTAAAATGTTTAAAAGTACGACGAATGAATAACAATTACTACATCAATTACTGTGAATAGAGATATCAAACAAAATATAAATGCATCATCTAACTGGTAGGGATGAGATTAGTAAATAGCATATGAGTTAAGAAAAAATAGTTAACATAGTATGAAAAAGTATGAATGTCATTTGATTACGGAAGTGATAAGATAATGGATACAGATTGAGTAAACGAAAAGTTATAAATTTCATCTGACTACAGTTGTCATATGAGAAAGGATACAGATAGAGCAAACGAAAAGGTATGAATTTCATTTGTCCACAAGAGTGATAACAGAAAGCATACAGATGGAGTAAACGAAAAGGTATGCATGTCATTTGAATACAGGAGTGATAACAGCTGGACTTGGGAGTCACAGCTATACGGTAATCTTCATTGCGACCTGAACGAAAAAGTTTGCTATGTCTTACTTTTGACATACCGTGAAGCTGTAGAACAGTCTTCCAGCCCGTGTATACCCTTCATCCTAAAACATCGGGTCCTTCAAGCGAAACGTAAAGAAACATTTACGCAAGCCGGCACGACAGGGGCGACAGGCAGTGAATTGTCGTTTCATCGATGATCGCCGCTGATTTTGGATTGTATTGTCCTTAAAATCAGGTTCAGTGCCATCACTTCGCCGACCTCTGATAAAAAAACTTAAGGACTATGTCAGGAATGATAAATGCATAAAAGGTATACAATAGCTGGTAGAGGAAGAGTAAATAGGAAAACGTGTTTTGGCGACCCATCCTTTAGTCAGAGAAAAGCTATAGGAAAAGATCTCAAATAGGAGTGTTAATAATTCATTGTTTATTGTCATTCATTGAGCCATAATTTAAGAAAAGCTATATAATGTATAATATATGGTATAGTAATAGTGTACAAATACCTACTTATTACCATATGCCATGCCATGTATATACCAATTAGTAATGTGATCTTATATATATTGAAACTTCTATTATATCGACTGTATGCATCCTTAACTATAAATACCTGCGACTTAGTTCGCATGGAACTAAAAAATATTTAATATATAGCTTTTAGCCGCGGCTTTGCTCACCTTTATATTGATTTTGTCAAAACGGATTACAATAAAAGTTTCATACAAAGTTTATTCCTCTCTTCACCCCATTTCCAATAAGTTTTTCACTAGAAAAAGTAGCCTATCACCGTCTCCAAGGTCCCATCTATTTCTATACCATATTTTATAACAATCGATTACGCGGTTGAGGCGTGAAAACATAATAAACGAACAAAATCACTTTCATAATATTTAGTACACATTTACAATATTAGTAAGGATTGTTGCCCTTTTTTGTAATTTTTTTCAATTCAGTTTAACTCCTAAGAGTAGCGCGTTCTAACAAAAAAAAAACTTTTTTGAGTGTGGATCCCCAAATTTTTCTATTATTAAATATAGCCTATGCGCACTCAGAGATAATGCAATATTCTAATGGTAAATGAATATGTGCAATCGGTCCAGTAGTTTGTGAGTTTATTTAATACAACCTTACAAAAATACAAATCTTCCCCCATAATATTAAGTATATATAACTAAGTTTAAAAAAATGGCACATACATACAATATATACGAGTACTCAAGAAGCAAAAAATAGGTCATATAGGTTATTGCATAGGTCAATGGATCACCTAAATCTCATATAATATTAAGGCACGACACAGCTGAAGGTACTAAAGTACTGGAATATAAAACAAAAATAATATGTATTTAATTACAGTTGCAAGGATACGACAATTTGATGATTTCTATTTAATTTGCGTTGGTTAACTACCAAGAAAACTAATTAAGAGAATGTAATGCATGCTCTGTGCATATATCTAGTTGCAACATAATATTTGCGATCAAAAGAAAATTCAGTTCGTTTATATGACTTCTTTATTAGGTAAGTTTGTTACAATAAAGTTGCTTTGGGTTGGTGGCTTTAATCTATTAAATTGCTTCTTAATAACTTACTGAGATTGACAAATATAATCTGCTTAAATTAAATTGTATTAAATTACACAAAGGTCTTTTTTGAATAGAGAAAGTGATTAATAAGACAATATTTTGTAAACTCATCTTCTAAGGAGGTCAAGGGTAAACTTGTGGAATGGTTTCGATGAGAAATTCCATTAGGCACCCGGTAAGTAAAATATAATTTACTTCCATGGTTTAAATCAATTTAAAGATGTCATGATTACAGTATCACTTTAGAGTTTCTATTGATCCCGTCCCAAAAGTTGGGTAAAATTGGATATCTATTAACAATAATATTGTTTTTAACTTAATTAAAATAAAATTTGGTAAACTCATTTTAAACTTATAAACTGCGTGTAAGATTTAAAAGCATTTTCAAATTTAGGCTGCCGTTCACGGTCCAGTATTAAATACAAATTGTTCTTACAAATATTCAAATTAGTATAAAACATTAATTGAAAACAACTTAGCGATTTACTTAGTACAGTATCATCGTGTTTTATTAATACTGCAGATACACTGGCTTTGAGTTTCCGAACTTTCCTTTTTGAATTTATTATGATCAGAATAGATTATTCCAGTGCGACGGCAAAACTCCCGTTTTATCAATCATTTTATTTTTTCCTTCTCCATACAATAGGCAAGAAAGTCAAACGTATTATGATTTATAAATTTAATTTAGCAGTTCTGAAAACGTTATTGGTTAAATAATAGTAATTAAAAATAATGTACTACTATAACGGAATAAAAAGTACAAGATAAAAATTTGAAAACGAAACATGGTACATTATTGATTTTTTCATTAATTTATTATTTTTTACTTTTTACGGTTATGTAAATAACTTATTGATATACTCTGTTTATCTGTCACGTAGATTTGAGCTATATTCAAGTATATAGCTAATTGAGTAGTTTGTTTTAAATCGATTACCAATATAATTTAGTCCGAAAAACACTTTCATCTAACCGTCATCCACTTCTGAGCTATGGTCCAAATTTCAAGATTCTAGCTTCTAAATTCTCTACAAGGATAAACATATAAGAGAGAGAGAGACAGTTAATCAAAACATGGCAAAATATAAGTAAACAAGGCATGGTGGTAAGACTTTTTCTAATGCCCGTCTAGCTAGCTACCAAGTAGCCCCAATTTAAAATCGCTGCCAAATACCAATAGGTGTATTCCGACAGTTGCACTTGAGAGCCAGTTCATCCACGGATTTAACGTGTCTACCAACTTGGGTCGAATCGTCACTTTAGATCATGTGAGATTAGGGCCATACGCTAAACCTTAACCATTAAAAAAGGGAACGTAAAGCAATGAAAGAGGAATAAGTTGATGAAAAATAAATGTTTATAAGTTTTTGTGACGAATCTGTTTGGATGCTTTTGTTTATAGACAAATCTCTAATCTTTGTCGACAATCATTACTGCTATTACGAATCATCATTGTTGACGTTGACAAAGTGGCATCTAAGAATATCTATCTCGTACTGGATATTTGTCTCACGTAGTGTTGAATATCAGCTTGCCGTACTTTCTTTTTCTATGTTTTTATGTCCCTGATCTATCTCTGTCCCTGTGTATAATTTACGTCTTCTTCACAGTTTTACATTATTACCACACTGGCTTAAGTGTATCGTATCCTTGAGTCAATAGGTATATATATGACAACCGAACTAGTAAGTATATGTACCTGATAACTTAGTGATACACTACTTATAGTGACTATTTTGTGATCAGTTGCCGAAAGGTTTGTAGGCGGGTATTACTGTAATTACACCTGTAGAATTATTTATTTTGGAAGTCGTCGTTTCTTTCTTTAGTAATTCTTAGCCTAAATTGTCAGAATTTAGTATTTATAATGTGACGATAATACAGTGATTTATTTGCGTTTACTAATAAATAATGAAGTATTTGTTAGTAACTTTTCAGTACTACTCATTGTATTCCAAGTGTATTATAATATTCATCATTATTCTAACTAACCTTATCCTTACTAATATTATACGCGAAAGTGAATTTGTTTGTTAGGCTTTCACGTGTAAACCGCTAAATCGATTTTGAAGAATTTTACTACGCAGATAAATAGGTATCTAATGACCGTGATAGGCGTATGTTTGTCGCGAAAAATATTTTGGAAGTGGGGTAAAGAGAGGGATAAACTTTGTGTTGAAGTTTTTATTGCGTCATCTAATTTGTTTGAATAAAAATCAATATTATGCCGCAGGTAAACGATATATTATACGTATACGCACTATATTTGTCTTGGCTAGACAGAAATGATTGATAGTAGATACATGTAATTTATCTTTGTATCCATGTTACATGAAAATAGTTGTACAAGTTTTATATTTGACCAAGGTTGAATTGACGATGAAATAAGTATACGTTTCATTTTTATTGAAACAGTAAAACTGTTCAGGTCAAAAGAATTAATGTTTAAAAAATACTTTAGCCATCACGGGACGCCTGGTAGATGGGTAATAAGTAAATATTACAAATTACAATTAATAAAAATAAAAACAATATAGAAAGTAAGGTGTTAAATAATAATAGGATACAGCTACCTCATAGAACCAAGAAAGTGTATATTACACGAGTACACATGCACAAGGAAGCCGAGAGATGTGGTTGTCAAGGTGCATGACGGCATAACTGGACGTCACGCCGTTTGCCGTCAGAGCAAACGGATTGATTTCTGTATCAAGGCGTGTCAATAGTTAGTTCTCATGAAAAATAACAGCACTTTTTATACCAAATTCTTGACAAACTCATATTGGTAACGACATCAAAAAAACTAATTAAATTTTCGTGTCAGAAACAAGATGGCGGATTATATATTAACTGTGCCTCGTTAACGCGAAATTAATACGTTCATTATAAACGGCATTGAAGTCCAACTTAAAATAAGCCGCCTGGTACAAGATGATACATCAGTTAAAACCATTAAGTGATTTTTAGAAGGCTAAAATAATTACAGGGTTCTGTATACTTAACAATTTTTATAAGCATCCGAAATATACTAGATTTTTTAAATTCAAATATTTATATAAACTGACAGTGCTCATCGTATCATAGAACTTTCTAATGAGGTTTTGTGAGCTCCTATTTAGCTTAAGAGATATTGATCAAAACACCGCATAGTAATGGTACTGTAAGTCAACACGATGTAAAAACAATAATGGTCACTGAGTGGTGAACGATCTCAAAGTTTGTGCCAACCCAAAATTGTTCAAGTGTTTTTTTAGTGGTTCATAATAAAAATTTCTCCTTGTTACTGGTTTATCTCACCGTTCTTTGTGGTCATAGCCCAATCAGGTTCTGAACTCTAGGAATTCATATAATTGGATCCCGGAACGCAGCACGCATAATGTGCATAAGCATTGTCGCGATCCAACGAGAAAATGCTATTATATTCTACCATCTTGCAAATGGGTAAGATTTTAATTTACCTTTAAATTTCATAATAAGTACTTCAAACGAGGCTTACGATAGTACTTCTAACCTGGCGGACTGAAGTTTTTTTGGTTACTTTCTATCGCGAAATATCTAGTTACTTTGCTAAGCTCCCATAAAAACACAATGATGCACAAAAATGCTTAGTGGCAGGGCTTTTTCTAATATCCACATGGATAACTACCACCTTCAGGCTCCTTAAAATCTATCACCTAAAGGTTTGTACCAAGAATTGCTTTTAAGAGTCGGTTCGTCCACTAATTGTCCACAATTCGTATTTAACATAAATACTATATGCAAAACTTTGATTAAAGTTCTACATTTTGCATACATCCAACATACTCTTATGTAAATGGTGATATAGTAATATCTGATACTATTTTCGTTTCTTTTCTTTCGAAATTAGCCAGTATATATCCAGCTGCCAATAGACTAAATACTTTGCTAATGGATTCCGAAATTATCGATTCTCAGAGTTTTTTTCTGGACGGCACTAAGTTTTGTCGTAAAACAGCATATTTTTTTGGTGTATATTAGACACCTAACAAGCGGCAAAAAATATTTATAACGCGTTTAAAATATTTTCTTATAATTCGACGGATCTCTAATAAAAGGAAAAACATAATTTAAGATAAAAATGTACTACTGGTCAAACTGGTCGATGGCGCTTATTCATTGACGAGAAAATGGGTGGCATTTGCACAAAAAATCCTCAATGAGGTCCCATAGTGACACACTAATAACAAATATAGCTCTGTACAACTAAGTATTATTTTTACTTAGCAGTACTTAAGCAGTTATTACCTTATTAAGCGGGGGTATCATAAGCGTGGCTCTCGCTTTGTGGATCGCTTTAAAAATAAAACAGAAGCTTTCAATCTTCGCTCTTATAATGACACTATGTTTTATTTATTTCATTCTACTGTTTTAATTAATTTTATTAATCGCATATAAACTATGTATAGATATTCGATGTACATTTTTTTAACACCGATACGAACTGAAGCTAGACAAATCAAAATCTAAGATTTATTACCTTTTTTTAGTCTGTTCTATATTGCAGTATATTTTTATAGTATAGACGGTTATCCACAGCATCTATGAAATTAGCTGTACTCACTCATAGGTGCGTGCTTTATTGGTCAAGACAGCCAGTAAGTTCTCAACGGCTGCGCCAGCATAATTTGAGATGCGGAACATACGCATCAGCGGATATCATACACGTCAGCGGTTACACAGAGTATTATATGTATTATAATGAATTAGATGAATGAAATGATATACAATAAAATGTATATTTTTTCAAGTAGACAAAACTTATTAGTTACGATATTTCCTACCATTCCTTTAATTCATTAGTTATCCCTGCGTTTCATTCAATAGCTCTCAGACGCTAGTAATCATTTATTCATCATATTTGTCATAAATAATTTATTTGTATTGATTGATTAATAATGTAATACGTTTTTAAATAATAATATACTACGTAAGGTAATTCGTTCTAAATGAGTGTTCCACGACACTCACGCATTTTATATAGTTAATAGGTATACCGTTATGGTTACAATCTCACCTGAAGTTAAGTGACGATGTGATCCAAGATTATGGACACGCTAAGCCTAGTGGAGGGACTGGGTCTCAAGTGTATCTGGCGGAACATAAGTATGAGTATTTGGCAGCCGATTTTCAACTTGAGGGTGATAGATGTTTTTCTTCACTGAAAGTTCGTTGCTAGTAGATTCGAACCCAGATCTCTTGACGTGGCTTCTGTACACGTTACCAACTGTGCTATCATCGCTTCTTATTTATTTCAAAGACTGAATTGTTACAGCTAAAGTACAGTCGTTAGTTGTTTAGATATTAACAATTATATCAGGCAATAATAGCTCAGTAATAGGGCGCAGGAGCTATGGTACTAAATGGCTCATGGGTTTAAATCCCTAAAATGAAATTAAGATTTTGGTGAAGGAAAAACATCGTATTGAAACCATATCATGGTGGATTTTCCTAATGCCTGCAAATTAAAACCAACCGCTAATAACTATAGTTTTGTTTCAGCAGTTACACTTGATAGCCATCCCCTAAGCTTAGCGTCACCACCATGTTGGGACACATCGTCACTTAATATTGGGTGAGATTGTGGCCATAACACTGAACTTTTACAACTATAAAAATATATAAATGTAAAATATATTAAAAAGTCAACAAGCAGACTAATTAGAATAATACATTAAAGGGCCTAAAATACTCTGATTTCTTAAATTACCTGGGTAATCTCCAATGGCTTGGTTAGGTTAGGTTGACATGGTACAAAAAGTTAAAATAAATATATACTTTTTTCTATATAAAAGTAAATACCATATGGTCTTTTCAGTGTCCTTGATAATGCGTATGTAAATTTTCATGATGTTACGTTGAGTTGTTTAAGCGTGAAATTGTAAGAAAACTAACATTTGAATTTATAATATTAGTTAATCGTTCTTCTGGATTTTGTGCCTAAGAAGTATTTTATAAGAAGATGAAACTTTTATGAAAATAATTTTGATTTAAAATTTAAGATTTTTACCCTACTGCTTTTATCTTTTTTCGTGAGAAAAAGTAGCCTATAACAGTCTTCATAGTACCATCTCTCTTTGTACCTAAATTCATCAAAATCGATTCAACAGTTTAGGCGTGAAAGCGTAACAAACAAATTCACTTTCGCATTTATATTATTCGTAATTCGTATAAATAAAGATATGAGAATTGGGTCGGAACAGCGAAATTGAAAATACTGACTGACCTGCTCTAATTCTACATCAAAAACAGACTATTTAGACGTCGCGGAAGTAATAAAATTATATTACAAGACGGTGTTAATTAAATTTACGTTTTAATTGCACCCTTAATTACTCGTCTGGGAGAGGAGCGGGCACTATTATTGCCCGGTTTAAATTATATACATACCACAATCTTTTAGACATGTAATAAGTATGTCAATTGAACGTGTCTATACTGTTTAGATTTATGAGTAAAAAATTAAGTCAAGTAACTAAGAATAAGTAATGAAGAAGTACATTTACACCATTTTTAGAATTGTCTGTGAGTATGTCTGTCTGTGCACGCTTCACTCCTAAAGTAAAACGTTTATGATAAAATATCAGTAAAGAAATCATAAAGCGTACCCTCGAGTGACATGTAACTATTTTTTTATTAAAATCGGTTAAACGGCGCGAACGAATTCGCAGTCAGAGTTAGTAATTAATATTACTATATTAATAATACAGATATGCAAGTATCTTATTTGTTTTTTTGCCCTAATCTCGTCTGATATTAAGTGACCATGTGGCCCAAAACGTGTACACTAGCTACTAGGTAAGCCTAGTGGAGGGACTGGCTCTCATATGTAACTACCGGAACACACTTTTAGATATTTGTCCGCAGATTTTAAAATTGAGGCTGCCGGCATTGGAAAGGTCCTTGCTACGATTCACCGAAAAGCTTTGGTTTATTGTAGGAATTCGAACTCACATTCATTGACATGGCGTCCGTACATAACAACACTTACCTATCATTGCTTATATATCGTGTACAAGACATAGAATAATTATTGTACACTTATTCTTATGTATTTATTAAAACGCAGTAACATTGTAATACCTGCAATGTTTTCTCGTTGACTCTAGTTGACTACCAGTTTGCGAAGCGCGTCGCCTAGGTTATCGTCTAATGCATACTAGATACAAATACAGGTTATTTTATTACAAGAAAGGTATAAAAAGTAAAAGAGTATAAAAAACTAATAAATAGGTATAAAAACTATAAGAGTAAACGTGATTTATAAGTAAAAAGAAAACCTTAAGACGGGATTTGAATAAGCCTCGGCGCTGCTCAAACAATCTTGTCTTTGCAAGGTAATTTGCAGCACTAGAGAGACACTTAATTTAACTTATATTTTTTGTTATTATTGAATCGAGCCGAGTCAACTCATTAAGTAAAAAAAAACTACATCAAAATCCGTCAAAATGCTAATTCACAACAACATTTTTATTTTTACCCTTTGGCAAAAAGAAATCCATTCGTTATATGAAATAAAAAGTACGCTATATTTTATAGTTTTATAGTTTAGCGTTATGGCCATAATCTCACCTGACCTTAAGTGACGATACGGCCCAAGTCGGTAGACACGATCAACCTCGTGAGGGACTGGCTCTCGAGTGCAACTGCCGGAATACACCTATGAGTATTTGGCGGCAGATTTTCAACTTGAGGGTTTATTATTACAATTTTATTATATGTATATATACTTGTCAATTATATATTATGTTATGGTATAATAAAATTATTGTAAGGTAAATTTTGTTTGTCATTCTTATTCGTACTTAAGACATTCTGGTAGAGAACTGGAATTGTTCTGATATATTATGATTCGTTGTTATGTACGAGTCGAGAAGGTTTTCATTGGACATAAATAATAAGGCGTCCAGTTTTTTAAATGTAAATTGTATGCAGTAATGAATAACAGACTTCTTTTATCTTAAGTTATAAACATGTTTTGTAGATATTACCATTTTTTGAAATGTAGTTCAAGAAGTCAAATGTAATCAAAAATGTTGATTTAAATAAATATTTGTATTCATGTATGTACATTTAGGTCTTACGTTATAAGATTATATATGAATCTTGAATAGGGTATAACAAATTGTTTTAGAACACTTATTCTTGAGATGACATCTATCTATGTACTATTTATACATTCATATAAGTCAATTTTCTTCTATCTTCTGTATTATTTTATTAACTTATCCTATTTACAACTTAGTCTTCTTCTTCTTCGCCCTTCTCCCACGTAGGTAGGGTCTGCACAACATGGTATCTTCTTCCACTCAACTCTATCAGCCGTCATCTTAATATTTACTCTTTTTATAAACATATCATTTATCCCACAACCTTCATAATTAACATTCTAACATTACAATTTAATACAGCCATATAAACATATTAGTAGAATTTTTATAATTTATTTATAATCGGTGTAATACGTTATATCGTTCATATATTCTGTTTTCAGTAATTAGGTCTACAAGAAGATCTATTAGTGTCTAAACCCTACCACTGATTCAAAAAAACTTCTATGTAAAATCGATGGGCTTTTATAACAATATTTTTCTTCTGTTTGCTACTATTGGTGGTAGCGGCATGTATATAGCCTACAGTTTGCCCCAATGATGGCTCCATCAAATACTAAAAAATGTAATATGTCTGGTAGTGCTACGATTAGCGCATTTAAACAAATAACCTTACTTTATATTAATAAAATAGGTAGGCAAAAGCAAAACAATTATGTACCTTTTTCTCCACTGTTCGTTAATCAGTTTTCCTTCTACTTTTATTATGTGTTATTATTTTCTTTAGAAAAGTTTGCTTTTTCCAACCCTTATAACATTTCCTCAATTTTTCCATTCAACGATTATGACACCAATAAACGAACTCTACCACCAGTAAATAGTATAAGCGAACTAAAAAAGTAGTCTACTATATCATCTTGATATTTAATGTACTTGTAAATATTAGAAAGTAAAGTAACTTTTGATTTAAACAAATAAACATAATATATATTAAAAATTAATTTGATTAAATAAGCGTTTGTTATTCGCTTTCGTATTGCAAATATAGAAAAATCTAATTATTTTGGTTGCGTTTTTTTATGTAGAAAATATACAATTTTAGATTATAGTTTGAATGTTACATAAATAAGAAAACTATTAGAGCACCAAAAAACTGAATTCCAATAACAAATTGTACGCATCATTTTAAATTCTGAACAGTATACACGGTTAATGTATTATGATTCTATGAATGACAGAATCGTACAATGCGATATTATTATACATAGGTGTAGATTGAAATGAATGATTCAAATGAAGATTTCTTAGGCTGTCGTGACATATGTTTTGGTAAACACGAAATTTGTTATTACTTATCTATATTTAAAACAGCGAATTATTATTTGGAGCATTGTTATTGTACTAATATTATAAATGCGAAAGTGAGTTTGTTTGTTTGTTACGTTTTCACGCCTAACCCGCTAAATCGATTGTGATTAATTTCGATACAGAGATACATGGCACATGATATGCACATATGTTATTGTTTCTTGCGAAATCTTTATTGGAAGTAGGGTAAAATGAGGGATAAAATTAGTATGAAACTTTTAATTGCATCATCCGATTTGTTTGACAACATCGATATTCATGCGAGCGAAGCCGCACGTAAAATCTAGTATAAAATAAATTTTGCACTCATGCCTAACACTCTGCATACATTCTTTAACAAACATACCTAATAAAGAGTGAACTTTAAATACATTAAAATACTGAGCTACAAATTACATATTATGTATCAGTTTATTTTAAATAGATCAGCGTGATAAATTTGGATATATATATCAGTGCTTCCTCTTGCTTCTCGTTAGCAAGAATATTTTCCAAACCGATAGTAGCTTTGATATTCCTAAGTGCTTTCACGGAACATAAATTGAATAAAGTTTATTAGATATTTATTGTCTAAGGCAACCGGGAAATAGAACATTCTACAAACACTGAGTACGTATGTACTCCATAGCTTTACTCGTCCAAAACAAAGGGATACGTGGAATTGCTTGTTTGAAGACAAGTCAAAGAGTTGCATTCCTCCGTTCGTGTATATTTATATATACGCAGTGATTCTTTTAAACCGTGTTCAAGGAAGATATGTACTTGTAAATTCGTCGTTCACTTGATTCTTGCTTCGTATGCCAATAGCATTGAACGAAGTTTTTTTTTTGTTTCATGTGCAACTGTTTATAAAGGTTTTTATGGTAAGAATGCTGAGCAGTCACTGTATTTTTTTCCCAATGAAGATTGCAAATAAGCGCTTGCTATAAATGTGTGGCTTTAACACTAAACGTGAGAATAGTGTTTTGCTAAAGTTTCTCTTTACGCTAGCAACGCATTGACATCCTTGGTGTGTGGTACTATAATACATAGTAAATAAATATCTAGCATTGTGTATGGACGCCGCGTCAATTATCATGATTTTGATTCCTGCAATACTCTTCAGCTTTCGGTGAAGGAAAACTTCTTGATAAAATTATAGTATGGTTAGTTAAAATCTGCCACCAAATACCTATATATGTATTCCGTTATTTGCACTTTAGAGCCAGTCTCTCCACTGGGCTTAGCATGTCCATCATCTTGGGCCACATCGTAACTGAACATCAGATGATATTGTGGCCATAACGCTAAATATAAAAAAAGCACTGTGGTACCAATTAAATTGATACTATTAATAGTAAATTTTTTCTGAAAACAAACGTTTGTTTTTTATAGTTAAGGTTTAGCTTTATGGCTACAATCTCATCTGATGTTAAGTGATAGTGTGGCTCAAGATGTTAGACACACTAAAGCTAGTGGAGGGACTGGCTTTTAAGTACAACTGCCGGTACACACCTACAGGTATTTGGCGACAAATTTTCAACTTAAGGGTGGTAACTAGTAAGACATTAAAAAAAGCTCTACCTACATGCTTTAGTTTCCTCGCGATATTTTCTTCAACGAAAGCTAAAGTTCATTCATACTCAGCTCATAGGTGGATTCGACCGCGCTCCCCTTGACACGGCGTCCGGACACATTAACAACTAACTGAGCTATCATCGCTTCAAATTCTTTATTCTATTATTAGCGTTAACTTCATTAACATACTCACAGTTAACGTTGCCAGGTTCTTGTTGTGGCTCGCGTCAGGTTAACGTGGGAATTAACTCAATTCACGTAATTTGACAAAATTACCAGTCATACAATACCTTTAGCCACATAACAGTCCGACGGTCAGCAGAGTTTTATGGGGCTTTACAAACACGCGGCCAAATTACCGTAAACGTTATATTTATTTTAATTAATGTACAACCTATCTATAAACCCGTTGACTGACTCATCAATGAAGAGTTGCAACTCTTTGTAGAAATATTAGATATGGACAGTAGTTTGTGATGTAGAAATTCATATTTTTTTAATGTAATCCCTAATGAGATTCACAGGGTTGGGATAGATTGTATAGAAGCAAAAAAATGTGACATTTAGCATAAACACTAATGAAAATAAATAAACACCTATTTTTAAAATGAATTAAATTTTATGTTATAAGGTTGTAAAATAGGGATTTTTTTTTGATAGTTTTATTCAGGTTTTTCATTTTAACTTGATTGACTTTAACCTGAAAGGTTTGAAAAATATCTTTTAGGCTAATTACTATGTGAAAAACTGATGATACTATATGATAACTGTTCATAAGACAAACTGAAGGTTTTTTATTTATTATATCCACCGTCTGTCTGTCTTTTTATAGCTATATAAAGTAGCTAATGGATAAATTTCGACGAATTAATTATCTTATGAATTCAATAATAATACATAATATATTTTATCCCATGTACCGAGGCTTGTGAGGTATTTTGATACAATTTAGTTTGTTCATTTACACTACATATACATTACAACATCTACAAGTATCGGTTGATAACTAACTAAAAATATAAGCTGTATTTTATTTCTCTATTCTATTGGAGTACTAAAAACAGTATCCAGGAAAAATATTTTTGAGCAGTTCCATAGAGCCTGTAATAGCGTATGGCGGGTATGGCTCAGATAACACCGCAGTGATTTTGCTTTTAAAGAAATGTTGGCTTTATTGCGATAGCACATGATAGGCGGACAAACTTATATTCTCTTATATATTGGTTTATATACATTTATTAATGATTATATAGTATCTGAAGATGTATCCATCAGGTGTATAAGTTATTTAGAATAGTTACAAATATAATTAAAATAATACATAATAATTAAAAAAAAAACCTGATGGTAAGTAGGTCACTAATGACCTTTCACGTGATTTGCGAGATGTAACTAGATAAATTAATTTATAATCGTAAATTTGAAGCGATGATAGCGCAGTGGTAGTGTGTACGACTTCGCGTCAAGGGACGTGAGTTCGAATCCAACCACCTACAATGACCTTGAACTTTTGGTGAAGTAAAACATCGTAAGGAAACCATAGCATGGTGGTAGGGCTTTTTCTGATGCCCGCCTAGCTAGCTACCACCCTCAAGTTGAAAATCTGCCGCCAAATACCAATAGGTGTGTTCCGGCAGTTACACTTGAGAGTCAGTTCCTCCACAGGTTTAGCATGTCTACCAACTTGGGCTGTATCATCACTTAAGATCATGTGAGATTATGACCATAACGCTAAAAAACCTTAACAATAAAAAAAAACGATTATATATCTTTCTATATTAATATTATAAGGTAGGTAGCTATAATCTAAGAAACTTAGAGTAGTCATTGAGCAAGGTTTTATACTATTTAAGATCACGCTACCACCAATATGAGCAAAGCTGTATCGAAAAGAGTTACAAAAACGGGCTAAAGTAAAATTTTAGTTCCAAGCGAACGCAGTCGTACCCATTTAAGAAGAAATGGTTCTGATAACCCCAGCAAAATTACATCTAAAACAATTACTCTGTTATTACAAAATAATGTACCTAATCAATTCAAAATAGAAACAACTATTACGAAAATTTCATCTACTATATATTTGATAACAGACGAAAATAATTCATTATTTTTTCAATCTAGTTCACGTCACATAAATCTAGAATAATTCTAGGGCTGCGTCTCATTTGTAAGCGTTTATTATCAGCTATTTATTATTTTATTGGACCGCAAAACAAATTTATCACTCGGCCTGCGGGGACAAAAGTGTGATTGTATTGTCTAAAAGTACGTTACACACTCTCACGTAAACGTATATCTATGTTTTCTAATAAATATTTTGTCAGTTAGATTTTTTTAAAGTATGCATCGCATTGTTAAATTTACTTAGAAAATCTTTTAAAAGTGTTATAAACCTTTTATGCATAAGTTATTTTACAGAAACTGTCTGTGTAATAATGAAATTTTCATCCGATATAAAGGATAAAGACAACACTTAATAACAATAGATTTTTTCTTTTCAGTAGTTAACGAATTAACTAAAAAACTAACATATATTTCATTTTCCTATGAAATTAGAATGCAAACAAATAAAAAGCTGAACTTTTTTATGCAGCTTCAAAAAATTTATTCTTGATAAGCCTTGATAAGATAAGATATTAGTATCCCTTATCCGATAGCCTAGACAACTTCCTATACCCTTAGTCACACACTATGAGTGAAATATTATAGGTATAATAATATGATTAAATTATAAAAAAAATGGTATTGTTAGGAATCTACTAAATAGAAATGTGATTAGTCACTACACGAACGAAGTTTCAGGCGCAGCTATATAACATAATCATACCATAGTGTGTACATATATATAAAATTGTTATAATATTTTGAAATACCCGTTGATGTGAATCGACCTTTAAAACTTGCTATTAAGACATTCAATCAAAAAGATTGCTTCAAGACGCTTGTAAATTATCATTTGTATTTAAAACCTGCAATTATTTATACCTTTTTTTTTAATATACTTACAAAGTTAAAACATGTGTATTATGTATGGACTACTTGATATTACATTCGAATAACCCATATATGATCCTAAGAGAATTATTGAATCACAAGTTTCAAGAATTTGGAATAAACTTTACTCTCCCCATATATATGGTGGACAAATTATAGTAATTTCACAAGAATTTGTATTAGATTTTGTAAATTATCGACATAGTTTTAATACTAGAAATAAACACAATTTAGTCATTCCTCAAATTACGTACGAACTTAGGAAGATTAATATGTATTTGTGTAAAACTCTATAATAAGATTCCAAAGAAAAAAAGTTGAAGGTTTTAAAGCGAGATTTAGCGGCCAAAAATTATCATATAATTAATTAAATAATAATTAAATATTGATGTGTTCTTGTAATAAGTTATAAAATTGCTCATTCATAAACTGTAAGAACCTAAAAACATATCCATATCGATATTTTAAATTAGTAATTTTTTTTGTTGTTTAAACGAACTAATCTTTGAAACTACTTGTCGGATTTCAAAAATTCTTTTCGTATTTGATAAATCAATCATAGATGCTAGTTTTAGGTTATTTCACATCAGACTATTACCAATAAAAGCAAAGCTGTATTGAAAAAGGTTACAAGATCGGACAAAAATGATTAAATAAACTTTAGTTCAAATGTATTTGAATTCTTTATATATATCAAAGTACACCTCAATTATAATACAGATTAGATTAAGATATAGTTTTATAAGATGTACAGAAATTACTGAAGTATTTTCCTTTGAAATAAAATCGCGTTCCAATTTGTATCACAGCATGCAAACCTTGATACCGGGAATTATATTTCTGCTGGAGACACGACTTCTAATATTAAATTGGAATAGTACGTGTCTGTGTCAGTTGAAACGTTTCAATATAGATTTATATAATCATTTATTGTAACATTTCCCATTCACTGTTTCAATTTTTTTTATAAAACTTTGTATGTAAATTTGTTTAATTATTGGACTTTTTGGTCACTTAATAAATATCAAATACATAACACAAATCAGACCGTGTGATGCAGCTTGTAAGCGAGTGGTGAAATGCGTGATTTATATTTTATTTTGCTGAGGTTTAAAAGATAAATTCTTTTTTTATTCTTTCTAGATTTACACATCTGTGAAACTCACTCTCACATCTCATCTTATTTAGAATCACCTGATGTTTAGTATTAAAGCAGTCCAAGACGGTGTACATACTAAGCCTAGCGGACGGACTGTCTCTCAAGTGCAACTGCCGAGACAAACCTATAGGGTATTTGGAGCTGATTTTTTAAAGTGATGAATAAAGATTTTTATTTTGCTTTGCTTTGATTAAGATATATTTTTAGAGCTTTAAGTTAATATATACTTAAGGTATAAAAGCCGACCATTACATGGACAGTAAGTGGTCGTATCGAGAGCTATAAACCCTAAATCTATACCGGAGGTAGAGTCTGAGCCAAATGCGACAAAGTTAACGCTCTCGCTACACTAAAAGCTATAACATATGTCAACGCCTCACCTTTAAAACCATGACGGTTATGCTGATGAAATGCTAGTAAAAAAAGTAAATATTGAAGTTTAAGAATCACTTTATTTCTCATAAAGACTTGCATGATTCACTTAAGAGAAACAAATGCCTAAAACTAGGATTAATATTTAGAGCGTACAAAGCGTACAAAGTAACTAAATTACAAAACAAAAAATAATAACATAGAACAAACAAATGAAATACATAAATCATAAGAAATTCAATCCTTGCCAAGGAGAAACATGGATGCCTGAATTAATTTTAACTGTAACTAGATGATACATTGATGGTATAGTTTCGTATTAATATTTTTTTCTTTTTTGTAAAATATTCTGTATATATGTTTTAGATACATATGTGCTTTAGAAACAATTTTAGGTGTTCGATTTATTGGTTTGCGCTGAAATTGGAAAATTTCTTTTGTATATTTTTAATTTATTGGTGAATTGTATTGTACTTTGTGCACTGGATTTATTATATGAATATAATAATATTACATATATCGAGTTTATTTATTTATTTGTAAGAATTTTGAGTAGCTTTTTGAATCGGGCAAAACTTGTTTGTGCCCGGTTGTGCGGTTTCCATTTCTATTTGCGAGTTGATAGCGTATGAAAATTGTACACGAATGGATTACGATAACCATACGCCATATATGACGAGCTTAGGCGTGGCTCGTTACGATATTACCAAGTATATACCTTTCCAACACTCAACTACAATGGTAGATATCTTTACCTAATTGAATAACACTCTGCATGCATCCTTACTAATATTGTAAATGCCAAAGTGAGTTTGTTTACTTGTTGCTCATTCACGCTTAAACCGCCAAATCGTTTATGATAAATTTTAGTATAGAGATAGAAAACAACCTACAGAAGGCGATAGTCTAATTTTTCTCACAGAAAAACGAATTGCAAGTGGAGTAGAGAGAGGGATATACTTTGTATAAAATTTCTTATTGTGTCATCTGATTTATTTGAATAAAACAATATTAACGCGAACGAAGCTGTCATTAAAAGCTATTGTAGTAATAAATCCATTGCGATAACTCATTTACTTTATTAAAATCAGTCAATCCGTTTATAAGGCGAAGAATGAACTTACGCATGCCAAAATACCACATATGAAAACAAATTATATAACAACTCAGTATACATTGTAAACGAAACTGTATAAAGATATTGATGCGTAAAACAAGGAATTGTAGATACAAAAATAATGAAATTAGAGGACAACTACCCTGCAATGTGCTGCAGTTGGTGCTAACTGATTTAGCTAAATTGTTAATCTTAGTCCTCTATGGTTTTTATCTTGCTACACTATTCCAACAAAAAATTGGGCCGACGGTGATTTGCTGTACCAATTGTTTATTTGTACAATGTTAGTTCTAACCTTGGACTTGCACACTTAGTCTGTCACAAATACCACAGATTATGTGTCAATTGTGAAGGCGCGTTTCGTACCGCGCAAGCGCATTCAGCTTACGATTCTCTGGCGTGATCAGAAGTGCAAAGGAAAAATTAATACATTGCCTTTTCATTGTGCTTTTCAATCGAATTTTCTGTTTAGTAGCTAATGACGAATTTTAGAGTTATCAATTTAAAGCAAAAGTAGTTGATTATCTAATTCCAAAATTGAATGAAAATTATTAATAATAATTATGATTAAATTTCGACTACTACGTGAACACCTGAACTCAAAATCTGCCGCCAAATACCAATAGGTGTGTTCCGGCAGTTGCACTTGAGAGCCAGTTCCTTGACAGGTTTAGCGTGTTTACCATCTTGGGCCGTATCGTCACTTAAGATCAGTTGAGATTATGGTCATAACGCTAAACCTTAACTATAAAAAAAAACTCCCTATCATCGTTCCCTCATTGCTGAGGATCGCGACCACGACGAATAAGCAGTTTTAATTGGGTGCGGTCATATGTGCAGTGGACCGCTAGGTGTATGTATGGTGCCGTTCGCCCCTTCGTTATTATCTCGGACCATCTAATAGTCCGATAATAATCACCTTGAGTATGTCTGCCGTCACTACTACGCGAACACCAGTTGTAAATCTGAATTTAGTTAGTCGTATCTCTTTATTTCATCAGTGTGCACGAACCTTTATATGACACTGAGCTGTAGAGTATCGTGGATTCTGTTCAGATATCCTTAGGGAGATTAGGCTTAAGCACAATGTGAATGCTTTGTACAGCTGCCTAACTCAGTTTATAGTTTTTGAGCGAGCATGTCCCATTATGTAATTGTCTACATAAAGGCGAGGTACGTTTTATAGCGACTGTGATAAAATAAAAATTAATTTTAAATTTTAATATATTAATTATTATGTAGATTGCCTAGCCAATTCATTAACTTCAGATTTGTTATAGGTTATTTTGTTTACAATCTCATCGCGTAATATGTAACAATGTCACCTGAGGAAATAATAATATCTTAAATATAATTTGAGAATCGTATTTTAAGTACATCTACTGAAATACACCCGAATAATGTTGGCAACTGATGCCCAACTTCTGTGTGGTAACTAACCAGGTTGAAAGCTAGAAAATACTTTACTATTGTGCTATTTCATCATCCCGAGTTCTTTTACTGAAGTTTAAACTTATAGTAAAAAATGCATTGATTGGCGGTGTCGGTAAAGGTTACTCACTAATGAGCTATCAATGTTAAAAGGATTTGAATTTAGTAAAGTCAATACTAATATTAAAGTAGGGTATATCATTTTCAACACATTCGATTGACCAATGGAACTAAGTAATTCAGATTTCTATTATACATGATACATGTACGCTACACACAGTATAGCATAAAATTAATCTATTACTATAATTATACCATTGCTGTAATAAATCCATAGTACAGAAACATATTGCAGCTTTATTACTTTACTAACTAACTTTTACCTTTACTAGTGTAACCGTGGAAGATAAATTAGAGTTTTACCAACAGATTTCGAAGATGGAGAGATAGAGGAATACCGAAAATGATATGACTGTATTTATGTAGGTATGCACGTGTATAAGAGTTACAAATGCCGTTAGAAGAAAATAGTTATATCAACCCTACTTGGAAGGAATAGAACTAATAAAAATAATACGATATCTTTTATATGTATAGATATTCCGTATCAAAACGTTTGTCTACACTAATCTTGGAAAGTTATCTTTGTTAAAAAGGAAAAAGTTATCTTTGTTACTTCTAATACTTCCAAGAGTATGTGTACAAAGTTTCATGATGATCAGTTAAGTAGTTTTCGCGTGAAAGCGTAACAAACAAACTTACATTCTCATTTATAATATTAGTAGGGATTAATATTATAAATGTAAAAGTGAGTTTGTTGGTTTGTAATGCTTTCACGCCTAAATCGCTGAATCGATGACGATGAATTGTAGTATAAAGACGGTGCCCTGGAGATAATTGTTTTTCCGCCAAAAACTTACAGGAAGTGGTGTAAAGAAATTAATAAACTTCATATGAAACCTTTTATTGCTTCATACGATTTGCTTTAGACTTTGGTGGATAATTGTCTGCAATTAATAATCGAAGTATCTATTTCTTTTTTTAATTACTCTTAAAATGTCAATTTAATATTCGATGAATCAGGCCATCTAGCCATCCTTTAACGTAAGCATTCAGATTACATATTTAAACAAGAAACTGTAGTTAATACATCCATAAAATATAGCTTTGACCGCACTGTCTCACTGTTTTCAAACTAAATCATTCATCTGGTCCATCGGTTATTGATTTATATTAAAGGGTAGAAGAACACTATGGAATAAATTGAAGGTGCGGTTACAGCCAACGACTTTTTACGGAAGCAAAATTTCTCCTTCATAAAACCTGATCATGAACATATTTATTTTTACAGTATACTCTCGTCTCAGTATAAAAAACTTTTATACACATATCATTCCTCACACAGTCCAACCATATCTTCTTCAGTTTCCTCATCCAACCACCTCCCTTCTATTTATATGGCTTTCATCTTTTCTCATAACATACCACGCTCGCTAATCTATTACACCTCAGCACAAATATATTCGCTCCTGAAAAATATTAAATTTAATTACGGAGGTAAATTGGTTCATTTTTCAGTAGCTCGATAAATCGACGGTAATAATCAGTGAGCACAATACAATCCAAAAATAACGGTCATCACGAAAAAATGACAGCATACCGTTGGGAGCAACTGTTTATTTTTTTTTTTTTTTTTTTTATACTTAAGGTTTACCGTTATGGCCGTAATCTCACCTGATCTTAAGTGACGATACGGCCCAAGTTGGTAGACACGCTAAACCTGTGGGGGAACTGGCTCTCAAGTGCTGCTGCCGGAACTCACCTATTGGTATTTGGCGGCAGGTTCACAACTAGAGGGTGGTAGCTAGCCAGGCGGGCATTAGAAAAAGCCCTACCACCATGCTATGGTTTCCTCACGATGTTTTCCTTCACCGAAAGCTCAAGCTCATTGTAGGTGCGTGGGTTCGAACCCACGTCCCTTGACGCGAAGTCGTGCACACTACCACTGAGCTATCATCGCTTCAATATATCTATATATATATCGCTGCTATACATTGTTTGATCCTGAAACGTGACAAACCATGAGAGATTTAATGTTATAGGTTAATACAAATAATACCTATTTCAAAACTTTTCATAATTATTACATTTAGAAATAGAAAATATTAATCTAACAGCTGTCATGTTAATTAAATAGATTGTTAATAGATGGCGCCTTTAACATTTAGCTGACATTCCTAAAGTACGTTTTTAATAACGTTAAAAAATATATTAATCTTGTATCAGGCTTTTTTCAATAGCGAAAATATAGGATTTACAAAATGATGTTTAGATCATTAATTTTCAAAACAAATAATGTAGATATACGTTGCCATAAATAACACTTTAGAGAAATATTTTAATATGTGATTATTTCAAATTATAATTGAAACCTTATATGTTTGAAACGATGACGGCTCAGTTCGTAATGTACGGACTCCGCGTCAATTACCGTTAGTTCGAAATCACCTACAATGAGCCAGAGCTTTCGTTGATGAAAAACAGCGTGAAGAAACTATTGTATGGTATTAAGGCTTTTTTTAATGCCCACTAGACTACCTACTATTTATTTTATTACCGTGGTGTTCAAAATCCCAGTTTTACAATTTTCCTCATCGCAACGTGCAAACGCATTACCTGGGCTAAGGTCAAAGTCGCGAGAGGTATCTAGTGACCGGTTGGGGTCTTAATCCAATCAAACATTACCCACTAAAACGCAGCACAGCGATATTTCAAACTCCCGTGCTATCAGACACTAGGGACAGGTTTCGCAATGCTTCTAAAGTCTGCCCTCAAGTTGAAGATCTGTCGCGAAATACTTATAGGTTCTATTTATTGCCAGTATCTGAGTCCTTCAACTTGGATCAGCGTGACCACCATATTAAGCAACATCCTTTCGTAACATCAGGTGAGGTTGTAGCCATAACACCAACGGTTAATAGACCAGATCGAGTTTCTTGCCGGTTATTCTCGATGTACCGATATTTTCCGAACGGGTGGTAGTTTTGACGTTCATAAGCGTGTTCTCGGGGCGTACATTGAATAAAGCATTTTTTTAATTGAGACCTATAAGTATAAAAAAGTCTATTAAATATTAACAATGTGTGAACTAACCTTTTCACTGTGGTCATAGGTTACTTCGCAGGATTGTAACTCGGCAAATTATAATGGTTTGCCATTCGTTTCAGAATTTGTGTTTACTACGAACCCACTTAAATTAGCCGCGCAAATCGTTATAATGGAGATAGGATTAAGTGGCTTTTCAGTGAGTTATGTCTGTGGAAAAGTGGATTTTCTCATATAGCCAATTTTATGACTGAATTTCATATAGTCACTTCTATTTATTTATAGCCGTATGTGTCTCGTAAACGTTAAGAGACAGCGTATAAAAAACATGGTGTGTTGAACAATAAAAGTATGAATTTTGGACGTTCTCTATAAACGTTTCTCGATATGTTTTATTACGATTTTGCACTATCACAACATATATAACGAAGTTCCCCACCGCGACTCTGTCTGTTTGTTCACGATAAACTTAAAAACTACCTAATAGATTTTCTTGAGGTTTTCACTAACAGCCAGAGTGGTTCATGAGAAACGTTCCGGTTTATATATTTGATAAGGTTTTGTGTAAATCAAATGATATAAGACGATGATTGTAAAAGAAGTCGGGAAAATGTATACCGACCGGAAGCTTCCCTGGCTTGCGCCGCATAAACTAATGGAGTTTTATGAAAACAATGTATCATGACATTATTCCTCTTAAACTATAAATATGTATTCTATTTAGTAATGCTAAAAGTTATAAATATCTATTTTCTACGATTAATTCAATTACCCGTCCAAATTTGGACCAGGTTGTTGGTATAAGTTATTTGCTTGATGGTCTTTTACTGCTTGAACTATCCTTGATATCATCAGTAGCTTTTCTAGCATTTATTTTAATATAACATACAACCGTATGGCGTGTCCGATGCTAGGTAGTTATCACAAAAAAAAACAACTATACCATAACACCATAGATTTTACTGGTGCATTGAACTTTCATTTTTCAAGGAGCTCTAAAATCTTATACCTGCTAGGATTTTCTTTTGTTCTTATACTTTAGAGAGATGACGTTGCCTGATCTTAGCTGACTATGTAACCAAAGATGACGGAAACTTTAAGCTCAGTCCCTCCAGGACTGGCTCGCAACATTACTACCGGGTCACAACTTTAGGTGTTTGGTGGCATATTTTCAACTTGAGGGTAACTAGCCAGTTGAACATTACAAAAAGCCCTACCATATGGTTTCCTCTAAGCTTAGGCTCTTAAAGGTGGATGAAAACTCACGACCATTGATGCCGCGTCCGTAGATACTACTAACTGGGCCTTCAAAGCTCCAATCTCTATATAAAACTGGTATTTTGCCAATCAGGCTACACTAAAATTTCTATAAATATATATCTGTACCTTACTAGTATGAAATGTGGCATATACGTAACATTCATACCTATATTTTTATGCTTTCATCGTTTTCGAAGATTATCTGAAGAAAGGAAATTTACTGAAGTAATTTGTACAAATAATAGGCAATATTTCTGAGAGAATCAGCGTGTTTTTGCTGGTATCGTGCCAGATGAACTTTATGTAAATATAGCATTTATATACATTGGACTAAGTTAAGAGGGAATGATGCAAAAGTCAGAAAAAAGTTAGAACTGCTCCAGGAAAAACATTAATGCATCATAAAGTGTTTTTAATATCAGTAGAATGGTGCGTGTTATACAAAGTTATCGTTACCTTAACATTTTATTTTCAATATAAAATTATATCAAGAACAAAGAAGCGTATACATTAGCATTTTTCCTATACTGTGAAGATGTGGACTGGCCATTTTGGATGCATAATCGGCCTAAGTATATGCAGTTGTCAAAGAGATTGTAGGTTGGTATGACAGTTTCTTTACTTTATGGCCACAACCTCTCTTGATGTTATATGGCGATGGAGCGCAGGACAGTGGACTCGTTAAACCTATTGAAGGGACTGATTCTCAACTAAAACTCTCGCAAAATACCTATAGGTATTTGGTAACTTATTTTTAACTTGAGGATGTAGCTAGTTAGTCGGGTATTAGAAAAAGCCCTACTACCATGATATGGTTGTATTACAATATTTTCCTTCACTGAAAGCACTTCCATTGGCGTCTTCCACAATCCTTGCTTTAAATGATCGGATCAATGAGATCCCTGAAATATAGTCTATTCATCAAAGGTTGTCATTGTTTTTGTAAAGTATTTTTTAATGAGATAATGAGTTACCTATTAGTATTACAGTTTCATTAACGGAGATTATTTTATTATATCCAAAATTAGAAACTGAATCAAAAACAGTTAAAAAAACGTCGATGTTAAAGTTATTTTGGTTAAAGTTATCTATAGCAAAAACAAGCTTCCAAAAAGCTAAAACTACAAAAAACAAAACCCTAAAAACACCTAAATCCTTGTACCACAATAAAAATATAAAGGATTGGTGCACGTCTCCAAATCCAGATTAATTCCTAACGATATACAGCCAGAGCTTTACAACGTCTTAAGATGATTTCATACGCACTTTTCCTCTTTGGATAACAAGCACATTTTCCTCTAGGGCCATATTACGAGTAAAATACACAAGGTTCATTGTTTTAATGTTATCACACAAAAAGTTCTTAAATATTTTTTTAAGTTCCAGCTAAGTTTAGTAGACCTTTTATTACTTCTGCATTTAAGATTAGAAGAAATTCAAAAATAGTTCCTGGTTATTGCAAATGTAAAGGAATGTTTGGGCATCGTGTTAGGGCGTATTTTTGGTGATGTAGATGAGTGCTGCGTACTTCCCTCGAAGCATGTCCAGCATATTGCTGGATAAAATATGTAAATATTAATTAAGAAAAAAAAGAAATTACTTTTACATTTAGTAAAGTCATAATATTGTAAAAAGAAAGAGATATCATGATTGCTTAAAACAGTCAGGATTTGAATAGATGAAGTTACAAATGTCAACGTGATAAGTCTCATATTGAATGTCTATCAGTATCTTACACTGTGGTTTTAAAAATAGAGTTTACGTTCTCAGTATCTATGGCTTATAATGTACTCATGTTTAAATGTATAGTTGAATTTAGACAGTACATAATTAGAATACAGTAATTTTAAGTTGACATGGTCTATTGACCAAATTACAAATATAAAAATAAATACATAAAAAAATTGAGATGTTTAGACGGACAATTTATTCTGCTAAGTGGTTCTTGATACTTATTATTAAAACACTAACAAATGTGGGATCTTTCATGTTTTGGTTATTTTGTAATACAAAGCTGGTTTAACAAGAAACCTATCAAAATTTGGTTGGTAGTTTGGAGTGAAGGAGCTGTTTTCTTTTAACCATGGGCGACGCTTGAGATACACACGATTTATGTATGTGATTAGTAATGGACTTTCCTTTTACACTTACTCGAAGCGTGTCGTCTGATGAAGTATAGTTACTGGAAAATGTCGACTATTTTATACCAGGCAAAGAAATTGATTGGTACGAACAATTTTTTAAAAGAAACGACATGTTTTTCTTCTCATTTTATTAAGAAATTATAGGTAGCTTGTATATTACATTTTTATTTTTTATTTTATTAAGTTCTTGAATTACATTACTAAATGAAGTTGAATTATTATATACCAGCGACACCCACCCCACAGTCGTGCTTGTTTTTGTGTCATCTTAATTTACAATTATTTTTTTATATACTTTTATATATTTCTCAATCTAACAAAATACTAGTTAATACTAGGAATCTAAAATATGATATGAAAATATGCTTACGTCTAATTTAAAATTGTCACATAAACGGGATATTGGTTTTCCAGTAATAATTATTAAACTATATATATATTACTGTTGTTGACTTCCGCACAAATTTAGACGTATTCAGTATAAAACGGAAGTCAGTACATATGCTGACTTCCAGGATTATTCCGGGATATCCTGTTTCTAGGGGAAGTTGTTAGAATACCTGGCTAAATCGAACAATAATCGGAAGTAATGCACTAATATATTGTACGTAAAACAAAATAAGCTTATAAGATATAATAGTATTTTTAGTTTGTAAATGTCTTTTTAGGGGCCATATTTGAACGAATAGAGGCAGCTTATCGCGAGTCCTAATCCTTGCAATTACAACTAAGATTTCAGTTAAGGAAAATGTCCTGATGAACCGTAGTATTATAACCGTAGTTTATTGTCCGTGTTGGTATCTATTACCCTTTTGCATGGGTAATATTCTTATATGCATCACTCTATTCCTTTTGCCTGAGTAGGTAACAAGAGGAGTATGTATGTATGCTCAAACCAGTACTAGAGAGTCCAGGGTTACCAAAAATTCTTTGTTTGGTAGCTAGGGACTAGTAACCACTTTCACATTATTGTCAGACCCTGTCAGATATAGCCGTTGGAAATTCTACCGATCGTGAACCCCTTCAAGAATCAACAAGGTGGCTAACTAAATCTTCAAATTAAAAATCGGTATCCTAATACGTATAGGTCTTTTGCAGCAATTGCACGTGAGAGCGTGACCCTCTACTTGGCATAGCGTATCCGTCAGGCCACATTCTCACTAAACACCCGGTGAGAAGGTGGCCATAAAGGTCAGCCTATGGAATATTTAAAAATAAGTGAGTTCTGGCAGACAATCTTAGTAGCTGCTTTTTAAATTAGGATAAATCCAGACAAATCCGGACCTAAGGTATTTCTACTTCAACCAACTATATTCAACATAAATACTTGCGTATGGAAGAGAATACATTTACCAAATAACGACGTCACGTACACGTGTTTGAGCATACTCGGGTGCACTCGTTTTAACAATAACCTTATGCGTCACAAACAGTTAACTGTGCGACGTTTGCTAAATCTGTGAAAACAGGTTGAATGTAAACTGTATTCAAATTGTGTATGTTTATATTTTTAACATTTACATTTATTTTCATTTGTAATTCGACTGCGATTGGAGGCATTTTAGGCCATATGTATACGAATCTTATGACAGGTCTAATTTTAGTGCTAGCTTATGTCCGCGTCTCCGCTCACGCTTTCATGATGTTTTCCTTGGTTAGAAGCTTAGGGGCAATCATTTCGGGGTTTTTTCGACCCCCCTTAATTCCTGGTGAGATGTCGTAAGATTTTGCTATAACCCCTCCCTCTCCTCTAATCTTACGTGAAATTTTTGAAAATACATACGTTTAACCTAAATAAGCGAATCTGTGTTTAATTACGATAAAGAACTTGCGAATATTCATCCAAAATATTTTTTTTCCAAATCAAGAAAACTTTTTTTCATTATCATTACATGTGGGACACCAGCATTCACGGACTGGTCACCAATTTGCATAGTTTATAAAAATGCTAAACTAAATGTGTATACAACATTTCAGGTCAATCGGCTGAGGATAACTGCTTTCAAATTCAGTTGGAAGATTTTACTCGAACAAATAAACAAACATGGCGAGTTAAATAAAAGCATCTAAAATATCATAAGTTTCCAAACACAATCGTGGGCAAAAACAAGAAATTATTACTAAAAGTAATATATTTTCCCATTTTTTACTGAAGCTGTTTATTCATTTCCTCTTATGATTCTAAGACGAAACAATCTTATCAATAAATCTCACATCGTATATGGAAACACGGTTACATATAAATAGAAAATTGAATACATGTTATTGTAAGAAAGCGTCGGTAAATAGCATAAGACACTCGTGTGTTTATTACATGAGAAGATAACACACTGCGTCTCGCTTGCGAATACTAAAGTAAATCCTATACACATAGAGTTATAAAATAATGGTTGCGGTAATAATAGTACTACAAATTTATTATTCTTAGCTGTGTCAACTACTTTTCCATCGTTTGTCCTTTCCTGTACCCCTGACAACATTACGCTAAATTTTAGGATGATCAGTTAACTAGTTGAGAATTAACACTTCTCAGTCACTTGGCATTCTTTTTGTTCACCGCTTGAAGATTGTAGGATGATGTTCGATAGATTGTGAAACTATCGAAACCAAATTAATGTGCAGCCAAATAAAAAAAAAATCAAATACTACTGGTATCTCCTGCTAGTGGAGCATTCAAAAAAATAAATGATCTTTTAAGTTTATTGTGACTGATGTAGTTAGATATCAACGTGTATGCAGGAGCGAGAAAATATAATGAGATGTAGACTTATCGACACTTAACCTCAATAGCGAAGTCTAGTGGCATGCAGATTTGCTCTTGACTTATTAATGGTCCCGAATACAAATCGCTTGCGGATCGTGGCCTACTTGTTAAATTCTTATAAAGTTCACACTCCTTACATCTAGACGAATTGTTCTCAATTATTTCGGTATCAGACTCCAACATAACCACTTTAGTTGATTAAAAACTAATATTTACACGGTGGTAGGTCTTTTTTCTAATGTTCGCCTGGCTAGCCACCTCCCTCAGGTTAACAATCTGCCACCAAATACCTTTAGGTTTTTTCCAATAGTTGCCCTTGAGAGCCAGTCCTTCCACTAGGCTTTGCGTGTACATCGTCTTAGGTCACATCATCACTTTACATAAGGCGAGAGTGTGACCATAACACTAAACCTATAAACTATAAAATAACATAAATGATTATTTTTTGGTTATTTGTTTTAAACAGAGGTAAATTTTCGCTCCTGTTAACTTGCGCCTTGGATAATACGTGCATATAAATGCAATAAACAACGAGGTTTAGCATATTTTATCAATTTTCTTTACCACAACTTCAAATTAGTGAACCACATACAACAAAGGTATATAGATTTAACAAATTTCAAATAGTAAAGATTCACCAAAGTAAGATAAGGCACCTGTCTTTCATCTGCGCAAGTCACACATTTCTGAGAAAAAACACCAGTATTTTGAACAAATAAATCATTCTGAAATTTCGACGTCTAAAAGTAATTTGTACGAATAAATAAAATTGAAGAAGCTGTTTGTAATGTCAAAAAACACCATTATACAAAATGTATGAAATGACTTTATTACCTACAATGAAAAACCTTTTGCAGAAAGTTATTCTGGATCTGTCGGTATGTTTGCTCCTGCTAATCTCCGAAACAACTGAACCGATTTCGACGGTACTTTCATTCGTAGATAGCTGATGATATACTAAGTAATTTACACATTTACTTTAAAACTATGTAATCATAGTCGCAGGCACTCCTAATAAAGCTATAAAAATGAGACGAAATATTGTTACCTGCGAGCGTAGAAGTATTTTATACCATATCTGTATTTTCCTAGATCGTTGTTCGTCCACAGCGTGTACACCGTCCGACCAGTAATCCAAACAGACACATCTATTCACTCAGACTTTATCGCCGGCTTATCTGAATAGTGTTCGCGGTTATATTCGCTACTTTGTGAACAAGTTTTATGATATCGCTCTTCTTTCTGCTTACACCGATAACGTTATGGTGTAATGATAAAACGACATAAAATTGGTACTGTTAGACACGTAAACTTTTATTACTTTAATGAATTCTCACCGGCTATATTACATGATTGTATGGCCTTTTATAGTACCCACTTGGTTAGCTACCATTCTCGATTTGAAAATCTGACGCTTAATATGTATAAGTGTGTTCTGACAGTTGCACTTGAGGAACAGTACGTCTCCATTAGGCTTAGTTTTACACCGTCTTGGATTAATAAGGCAAATGCACTGTTTTAAGTTATTTTTTTATGTTTTTAGGCATTAATTAAGATGAGCAGTTTATTTTTTGTAGTTTTATCGCTATACTCTTATAGCTATATTCTATATTTTCAAGTGATGCTAAGTGACTATGTGGCATGAAATAAAGGGTAGGCCTTTTGTCATGAGTGCGGCGTGGTGAAGGATACTATGTAGCACACTCCGACCGAGAGGGAATACATAGCATTTCCCCACGAAAAAAGGCCTTATTGAAGGAGTAAAGTCTGAGAGAATTGCCTCGGGAACAAAGTTTACAGAATATATCTATTATAGTTGTTTCGACTTTAAAATGTTAGCTAGCCATACGAACGTTATACCTTATATATAATGCTTTCACTAAACACTCGGGACTGTTGCAAAGACTCGAACTGACGGCGATCGACGGAGTGTCCGCGTCAGTCTATGATTATTTAACATTAGCTCTTCAAACGCTGCTGCAAGTCATTAGTAGGTACTTGGTAACAAATTTTGTCTCTTTATTGAGAGTCTTCCCTTGCAATGTCCGATTCAAACGAATCGCGTTAACCTGTTGCCGGATCGACGGAACGGTCAATGATATTAGAGGGTCGCAATTAGGCACATTCGATCGTCAACAGTTAATAAGAAGGTCCTCGCGGTGTATGCGATATATAACTAAATGTATTTGCGTTGACAATTACCAACTTTTTATCATTTAATACGGACTCCGCTTCGATGGACGTGAGTTCGACTCCGTGCAATAAGTCTGAACTTTCGGTGACGGGAAACATCGTGATAAAACCAAAGCATGCTGCTAAGGCTTTTTTAATATTCACTTGGCTACCTAACACCAAGTTGAAAATCTGATATCAGATAGCCGTATATGTGTTCCAACAATTAGATTTGAGAGGCAGTTCTTTCACTAGGTTTAGCATGTTCAACATTTCGACCTACATTGTCACTTAAAATCAGGTGAAATTGCAGTTATAGCGCTATTATTCCTTTGCAATCATCACGTCGCAACTGTTGCATCTTTTGTACAGTGGTCGAATTCTAATCATTACTAATACTATAAATGTGAATGTTACCCTATTTGTTTGTTTGTTACGTTATCACGCCTAAACCGCTGAATTGATTACGATAAATTTTGGTGCAGAGATAGATGGGAACCTGGGGAGGGTGCTAGCCCACTTTTTTTTACAAAAACCTTGTTGGAAGTAGGGTAATGTGAGGGACAAACTATGTATGAAACTTTTTATTACGCCATCCGATTTGTTTGACCAAAATCAATATTAAAGCGAGTAAAGCCGCAGGTAATCGTTAGTCGAATATAAATTCAGTAGTTATTGCAGATTTATGACTTAACTTCCGCTTACTGTATTTAACCTGCTGGGGTTACATTGATGAAACAATATAAAGCCTGAAATAACTCAGAAGATTCCAAAGGCGGTTGTGTCCTAACGGACATCAAATTACAAAGGCTTATCTCAAGTCCATCTAAATTGTGCTCGAGGTTGGATCAAGTTCTCCAACGCAGAGCCAGGCCCTTATCAGTTGTGACTCGAGATTATCTGAGTCTATTTTTTTTATATTTGTATTAGTACTCGTAAATTGACTACACATTTCTTTGTCACGAAGATTTCCGCGGATAACTTTATATTAACTTTTCATTTGCGGTTCGTTTGTGTAGACTTTAATATTTATTTGTAATTGAATTTGTATTGAATATATTTATACTAATAGTATAAAGCAGAAAAGTTTGTTTGTTCTACTTAATTATGTAACTAGCAGTTTGATTTCATAAATTATTTTTGTATCAGGAAGAGAAATCACACTATCACTGATATCACAGCTGTATTGAATAAAGTTACAAAAACGGAAAAATGATTGAATAAAATTATAGTTCCGTGCGAAGTCCCGGAAACAGCTAGTACCAAGTATGATATAGAAGAATCCACGCAGTTTTTATTCGTAACACGTCTGTAGGTAATTCGTAGGTTTAATTATTTGTGAAAAATCAAGCATTCAGAACCTGAGTTAGCACTTCACAAACAGCTGCTCAGTCGCTACAAGAAAATGTTGTATTTATGACAATGTAATTAAATTTCAATCTGTACATATGTATAAATATATATGTTAGTACATACAAACAACAGCGGTTTAGGCGTGACAGCGTAACAAATAAACTCAATTTCGCATTTTCGCGAAAGTGAGTTGTTTGTTAGTTACGCATTTACGCCTAAGCCGCTGAATTGATTGTGATGAATTTTGGTATAGAGATAAATGCGAACCTGGAGACGGTGATAAGCTACTACTTGTCGCGAAAACTTTATTGGAAGTGGGGCAAAGAGAGGAATAAACTTTGTATGAAACTTTTTATCGCGTCATCCGACTTAGTTAACCGAATCAATAGAAACGCGAGCGAAGCTGAATGCACAATCTAGTAGTTTTGTATTTTGTCAATCACTGAATAGAAAAATTACGTCAAAAGATCATGAAGTTTGTTTATTAAACTCGTTCTTCCGAAATAATCTTTTCGTTGTAAGGGCACAATGGCGTGTTCGCGCCTTATGTATTGTGGTTATAATCTATTCTAATGTTGACGATGTAATAAAATCATCATTATCATCATCATCATCATCTTATCCTGTTCCCAATTTATTAGGGGTAAGTGCAATACGGTTTGCTCTTCCGTACATTTCTGTCAACCGCCATATTTTAACCCCTTATTTTTCATCTCATTTCTCACACACTCTATCCATCTTTTGTATTAATTTCCTTTTCCTTTTCATCCTTCAACATTCATATCCATTACTTTTCATACCACATTCATTCCTCATGACTCGTCCAAACCAACATAAACGACTCCCTTTGAACTTCTCTACCACTGGCGCCACATTCAAACTTCTTCTTACATACTCATTCCTGACTTCATGCATCCTTATAATGAGGTAATAAAATACGTAGAATAAAAATTAAGGAATTACATTTTCGAGTTAAATTTGGCCTTTACAATAATAGGTTACCACACAGCCATACTAGTGAGGAAAAAAAAACTATTGAATGTTTTATCAAATATATCGTAAATATTCGATTCTCTTTAATAGTAAGAAATAAATTACAAGAACCTTTGTCTATATTTGATGAAGACCTCCAAGTAAACATAAAGCTATCAAATGTTAGAAAGTGACCTTTTATAAATGTAATTTAGTTGTTTTTCCTTTATGAATTTTTGTCGGACTTTCTTTTCTTTGACTGGTGGTCAGAGTCTTTTGTTGGGCTTGAATCAGTGGTAAAGTTTCTTTTTTTGTCCATTATCAGAATTGATCCGTGGTTTATGAAGTTTATACTTGACTAGTTATGTCCGCCACTCTGTACGTGTGGATCTAAAATTTTATTTTATCATTTTCATTAAAAAAATGTTATATAGCCTATGTTACTCAGGGCTAATGTAGCTTTCTAAGGTTAAAGAATTTTCGAAATCCGTCTAGTAGTTCTTGAGTTTATTCGCTATAAACAAAAATACAAATCATTCTTCTTTATAATATCAGTATATATATATGAAAATTTGTGTGTAAGTATGTAATGTGTAAATTACATTTAACGTGTTACCTACCTTGCCTTCATACGTATTAAATAAAAATTGAGTTCCGTGCGAACGAAGTCGCGGAAACAGCTAGTTATGGATAAACAAACAAACAACTCTTGATACTACATGTGTATAGATCATTCATACTCTAAGTCCTAGTGAACATGCTTTGAATATTCAATGAAGTTAATAGCATGGGGACGCCGCAACAGATAATTAAGTAATTATATGAACCTGGTTAATTTCAGTATAGTTGTGATATGTTAAGGCGTATCTCATTTCAAAATCAGTAGGTTTATATCCAGAGTACAAGATGGGCGTGATAAACATACATACTAGCTGACCTGGCAGACCTTGTTCTATTTAGAGTAGTCAATCACATCGACTACAGCGACATCTATTGCGTTATGATCACTTATCGGGCTAAAAAGTATCCTAAATCTCAAGTTGGATCACACTACATACGGTGTGCCAATGTGATTAAAATCGATTAGGTAGTATAGGAGTTCATCGCGGACAAACAACGTGACACGAAATTTTTTTATATTTAGTATTTTGTCTGTATATTTTCTTTGGACATACAAAATGTGTATATAGTGATTCAATTATGCGTAGAGTCTGTGATATATATATATATACAATCACCTAAATTTCAAGGCGCTCCTCTAAAAATATTCAGTACTTTATCGAAATCCTGGCCATAGACATATCCTGCGACGTCCAAATCCGCAATATTTTTTTTACTGTCTAAAGCTATGACTACAATCTCATCTGATGTTAATAACGACTTGTCTATAAAAAAGTAAATGGTTAAACTTCAATTTAAAAAGATAACAAAATTAAATACCAACACAGAAAATAACATAATAATAATATTGTGTATACTGTACATTGTTATTAGTAGATTTAAAACATAAATATTTAGTTAACTGAGTTAGGTGGAACGATAGTTGGTTGAATTAAAACAGGCGCATCTCCCTTTGTTGTTGGCCCGATATAAATCAACCGTGAACTGCGTTCGGGCTCGTTATACGTTTTATTGGAACCGCATCTGATACATCGGAATTATAATTAGACTGTACATCTATAATCTGTTAGCTTTACATCGACCACTGTAAAAATGTTTTTTTTTATTTTTATTTTAATGTAGCACGTAAACTAGGTTGTTGGCCTTTTTCCGCCCGCTCTGAAACTTATATTATCATATTTTATTATTTATGAGTGACGAAAAAAGCATTTCATATTCTTTTTCTTATCAGCACCAATTGTATTAAAACACAGATTCGTGCCGTAGTGAAAAGATTGGCCAGTTAATACAGTTGAAATCGGTACTAGTTGCCAACGGTGCGCCAGAAGTAGTCGTGTATCGTCACTAGTGGGGACTCTGTCCATGTACCCCAATTTTATATTAATCTCCTTTTAATGAGAATGTCAAAACTACCACCGGTTCGGAAAATAACCAAGCCATCAAGAAGAAACTCGATTTGGTTACATTTTTTTCAAGGCATGAACATACTTAAAAAAGATAATAATGTCAATACATTTACAATAGGTTTTAGAGGATGCACAGAGAGGGATGATAGTTCCAGACATCACCATCGTTCACATATTGATCCACTCTGTAATAGCCTTTTGACATTAAAACCCGCTTGACATGGAACTTGAACTTTTTATCGGGCAAATCAATAATGTGTTTTGGAACTTTGTTATAAAACCAAACACTATTACCTAAGAAAAATTTAACTGGCCCCAATGAGTGTGAACTATGGGGTGACCAGCTTATCTTTTACAAATCAACCATGAACCTTTAATTATTACTTAGTGTGCAAATTACTTTGTTCCAGTTTTAATATCGTGTTCAGAAGTATCGATATCCATAGAAGCTTTGGGTTAGTTCTAACAATCATAAATAGTTTATACCTGACCTACAAAGTTTTCGTATGTATCTTCATCTGTATGAGTTTTTATTTTTATTTTAATTCATAAAGTTTTATGTTTGGACAAATCGTATTTTAAGTGTGATCGCATTCTGCGCGATGTAATTTACTTATTTGAGAAAACTTGGAAGGTTCGAATATGTCCTGAGAAAAAAGGAAACACATGTGTGATAAAAGTAATGGATGTGAATGCTGAAGGACTAAAGGAAGAGGAGGCCAAAGAAAAGACAAATAGAGTATGTCCGAAATAAAATGAAAGAACAGGGAGTGAATGAAAACATTGACGGCTTATAGAAACCTGCGGAAGAAGGAAACGTACTGCGCCGACTCCAAATGACTTGGAAACAGAATAAGACGATGACGATGATGAGGAAACTCTTCGGACAGTTTTAACAAGAAAGTTAAGAGTAAGATTGCCTATGCGTATTTACGGCACTAACAGAAACCAATGACACTGGTATTTGATAGGTCTCTAGTAACGCAGAACTATTATTTTAATGCGGTGAACTAGGGCAATTCTTACTTTGTAATTCATAATATTGTTATATTTTTCTCCTTTATTACGTTTTTATGAGGATTTGGCATAATTATGTAAAAATAAGAGAAAAGTAATACTGACTTCGAATTTTTGCTCATAGTAATCACCCGAAATGCCTGGATGATTTACTAGTACAAAGTATTTTATATAACGTAATTTTAGTAACTATCCGAGAATCTACACAATTTATCTTGTCGACAACAAAAAAGCGAATAGTGACTATTCAGACATACTTATTCCTAAACTTGAACCAGAGGCTTTAATTTCGGTCAAACACCGGCAAGGGAAAGTCTACTGTTAATAAAAACTATCATAAATAGACTAAAGCGGCGACCATCTTGGTGGTAAACACTGGCCTATTTAAGGAGAATAAAGGGCCTACGATTTATGATCGGGACAAGGGTAGCCCACGGCGTAGTGGTCATTGCGCCTTCCGCTATCTAGTGATGTGGTGTTAGTTCTATCGTAAAAAAAACACCTGCTTTTTTGTAATTTAAATTATTGAAAGGACAAAATTTAAAAGTAATGTATTGTATATTTATAATGTAAATTTTGTGTGTGTGTGTTCGTATGTCTTCTCATAAATGGTTTATGACGATATTTTTGTGTAATGTTATACTCACCTAGATGGTTCTTAGTAAGAGTAATTTTTCTTCTTTTAATTAATTTATTTGTTTCTTTTCATCTCTTGTATAAGAACATACTGCTTATTTAATGTTTTTTCTTTTAGTGGTTTTCCTTTGGTTATTTTGAATTATATTATTCCGATCACACAAACTACATATTTGGACTAATGTTAATTTTTTTTTTGTGTTGTGGTGCCGATCTATGAATTGCGCATGTGTAAAGGAATAAATAAAGTATGGCGCAGACTGAAAACCAGCGCTGTGTGGTGCAGCTGTGCCTCACAGCATTCCTTGCATTTGAGTTTGTCCCATTGTCACGTAGTATAAGCTTAAATACACGTATTTCTAAAACTTATGTGACTGGCAATAAAAATTATTATTATTATTATTAATTTTCTATCTCCTAGCACGGCTGATATTTTGCTAATGATGCTTATAGAGTAAATATGTCATCATTTCTGTTCGAAACTAATTCTGCCAACACCCTAGTGCACTTTGATTGGTAGAAAAAATATGGACAGTGACGCATATGACGTATAGATAAGAAGCAAGAATCAGTAAGTAGTGCGACAGAGATAGATCATAACACTTCTAAATAAGAAGCCAATATGGTTGTTCTCTACCTATGAAATATTTTAGTAAACCTACTTTCTATTAATTAAATAAACACTTACAAGTGAAATGTATCATTATCCTTTTTTAGAATGATGTTTACTACAATGGTTCCTGTGCGTTTTTATGGAGCAATTACATATATTAAATAGTAATTATCAAACATTTTAAATAATTTAACAACACACTCCTAACAGATCGCTACCGGTGGATTGGTTGGTACTAAATTCAATATTTAAGGTAATTATATTGAGGCCCAACATGCCTCTATATAAAATCAATTACGATACTCTTTTGCTGACAAATGTTGTACTGCATGTCTCATCCATAGCAATATATGATCGATACCAGCGAATATGTTAGTTTATTTATATAAAAATGCATATTTATGTATATGCAATAAATAAATATCGATATTGATATATAGATCACTTTGGAAATCTCAGATTTATTTTATAAACAGCAAAGGTGTTTTTGGTAAACTTTGACGTAAAAAGTGACAAAGGATCGAGTTACAAGGAGAAGCATAACATCTATCAGGCCAGTTAGTACAATTGTACCTGGATGACCACGCTTAGCTCGGTATCTTTATTTTAATTGTTTTTATTTCAAACAAAATATACAAACCATATTAATCATCCAAATGCTACTATTTTAGATATTATGATCATAATGAAGTAGAAATAACTCGGTTTGAAAATTCGTTTATACCAAAAACGCAACTACACACGTTTGTCAATTAAAAAAGCTGGAATTGTCTAAATAGAATATTTTATATAAATTGATAGAATAGTTTCAGAGATACGCGAAATTTATATATTTATACAAGAATACAAGAATGAATGAAGTATCTTTATAGTATTGGATAGATAAATAGATAACTATTCAACGATTGGAACAAAAAAGTAAATTAATTTTAAGATTAATTATATTAAGAAAATTATAAGATACTTCTATTACGATGAAAGTAAATATTAAATTTGTAAATATATTACTAAACCATTGTTAGAGAATAAATGCTTTCTTCATTATTTAAATGGAATCAAATTATATTTTTTAGAGATGGATGAACATATATTTATTTTATGTATTCCTTTTATAGTTCTTGAAAATAGTTATTTTCTTATTCTTTCGGCTATTTATCATTATAGAAATATATTAGAAAATAACAATAATTTCACAGAGAGTATGTTATTTGGTGGCATATGAATAAAGAAAGATAATTGAAAAACTTATATACCTGCGTTTCATCTTTTTGTTATGTACAACTCTGTTCAAATCTATTAATGAATTTCACTTATTTCGGACCGAAGATATGTAAAGTTTGAAAAATCCAAAAGTACACGTTTCATACAATTTAGGTTTTAAGAAAAGAAGGCCATACTATTGCCTTGTAATATTAATTCTTATTTATTATTCTATATTTTTAAAGCAAGCATGATTTATTCCTTGCCACAAAAACTCCGTTGGTAGTTTTACCTAGAGATTTTCTATTATGTTAAAGAGGTAACTTCTTTATTATGAAATGACGTTCGATGTGGCTATGTAGTTTCGGTATCTTTACCATTCCTTAAGAAGAAAAAAAATAACAATAAAGAAATGTAAAATATAATAAATTAAAATATTAGGCGTACAAAAAACCATTTTAGCACTAAATTATGGATAGTAGGCTATTGATATGAAATATGTAACTGGTAGATGTTATTCTAAACATAATAAATGAAATCTAGTCTCGATACGTCAATTCTATCGGCGGTTATCATGACCACCTTGTATAGAAAAATCTTGAAGACAGCGTAATTTTTTATAAACAGTTTTTATTCAAGGTAGCAAAATGTTATCGTATAAATACTAATTCTTTGTGGTAGAGGCAGCTTCAGAGTAAAAAATTAATTGAACTTCACATGTCCTGAGTTGAGCAAAACAGTGATTGATTCTAAATCCATCGTATGCGTCAAAACCTGTGAACTTCTTTCGCTATTCTTTCAGTTGTCATTCTTTCCCTATCACAACGCTGTCGCTTCGATTGTATTATAAAACTGATATAATTATTCACGGTGATAGGTAATTTCCTGCGGTAAACCAACAGAGCTCGCATGACTTGCGATAATTGTCCAACCGAAGACAGTTTACGCGCCGTGAGTCAAAATCAATGGGAGCCGATTACATCGTTGAGTTACTGTATCGAATCAACAGAGGCACATCACTAGAAGTGGCTTCCTTCGTAATTAAGATATTAATGTAGGTAAAGGGATTTTTATTTAAGCAAGCCTTTAGCTTCGGTCTCGGGTGTAAATTCTGTTATTTGATTTTAATTAACCTCTCTATATTTATGCTTCGGATTACTGTTTTAATCTTGTTTTCTGAACTAGTTTAAAATATTATGAAGCGATGATAGCTCAGTTGACAGTGTGTACGGACGCTGCGTCAAGGTACGTGGGTTCGAATCCACCTACAATGAGCTTGATCTTTCGGTGAAGGCAAGGCATCATGATGAACCTATAGCATGGCAGTAGAGCTTTTTCCATTTCCCGCCTGGCTACTTACCATACTCAACTAGAAAATCTGCCGCCAAATACCTATAGGTGACTATTTACTGAACTCTTTATTTTTTTTAAGGACGATTTATTCGTTTGTTTTTCGATGTTTGTTAACGCTTAAAAATGCATGGGAATGACGTCATCAGACCGAATTGTCTATAAGTTTGAAATATTAGAACGCAATGCAGGCGGACTTTCCCTTTCTCAAAAGTATATTTGTTTGAACGTGCTAATCATAGGAACTACCAATAAGATTTCAAATAATATTTTGTGTTTGATAGAACAATCATTAACAAAGGTCTTAGGCCATTATCATGGTATCACTTACAGAAGAAAAGCTGTATTGAAAAAGGTATAAAAACGGGCAAAAGATATTAAACAATCTTTAGTTCCATGCGAACGAAGTCGCAGGTACAGCTAGATATATATATTCATATAGACACATCGTTACAAAGTTTCCTTTAAGTGTAAATAGAGAACATATAGGATTCATCGTGTAGTGGAAATTTTTGCGAACATTTCGTATGGAAATTTCGATAACTGAGTTTGAAGAACAAAAAGTTTTAGTAGCAACGTTCCTAGCGAACGCCGCCTGCATAATGCAGTATTTTTTAACTTTTAACTACCATCGCTTCGGGAAACAACGTATACATCGAGAACGACCGGCAAGCAATTCGATCGGCTTGTATCTTGTTATGTATTTTATTATATTTATAGCACAGTTAGTAGTATTTCAACGGATGCACAGACGAATAATTCCAGATATCAGCGTTGTTCACACATTGATACACCGTAAAATAGATGTTTGACATTAAACCCTGTGTGACGTGGTGCCTGAAGTTACTATCCTGCAAATCGACAATATGCTTTGGGACTCTGTTGTAAACCCTAACACACAAAAAAAACTATTTGTTAACGAGGCGTTGAAATAATATCTCCGAGCGAATGATAGATTACGCTTGTCCTTGTATTTGTCGATGAGCGTTTACTTTATAAGTGCGTTATCACCGCTCGGACCTATTCCGTTGCAGGCAGCAAGTGCCCGACTTGACAATTTATTTATCAAATATTGAACGCGATCTTGATCAGTTAAATCCGAATTATCCGTTTAAATGAGTCGTAGAATATTCTCTGCGTCATCGGCTCACCATTATAAGTTAACTGTAGAAATAATAGGTTCTGATTTTAAGGACGGAGGGTTAATTTTTACGTAAACGAACTTACAACGACGGTACATTTCTTCAAACGCATTTATAGACTGGTAGTTTACCGTATACGAAGGATCTATGGTCAATTCGGTGACATTTAATTTGTTCACAATATCATTGAATTCTTTATGTAATCGTTCTAATGATATCATTCCACATAAAAAAATCTATTGATAAAAACAAAGTATTATAAAATATCATTATAAGAGACAGATAGGGGTATCACCAATGCTGAGGAAAGGTAGAGCCTCACTAAGCTGCTGGTGGTGCACACATATGTGGTTTCAGCTTGTTATGAACATTCGGGTAAAACCAAACAAAATAAATGAAAACCTGCGTGGCAGATATATGAACAAAGTTTTTCGTAAATAAATGTTAATATGTCGTTCCACTGCACATAAAACGTATAAATCTCCAGATATATTTTATATCTTCTTTCGAAAAATGCATAGCCAACAATAAAGAAATAACAACTGACGGTAGCCATGAAGACGATTCGAAAACGTTTTTTTTTTTTCTCAATTTGGCGACAGCATTACCGAGTCCAGCAACAGGTAGTAAGACCTCTTTTTCCCGCCATTGGCGATATGGGATCGAGCGATACAACTAGCCGAAATATAATTGCTATTATGGAATTATTTCTCCATCGATACAAATCAGATAATGTTTTTACCTGATAATATTAGTCAGAACATGACAAAAGCACGGTGGTCCACACAATGCAAGTCCGGCCGCTATTCAATGGGCACTACGCTCTATTTAATCTGTTTAACTCCCACATAATGTCACGTAATGCCACTGGGACAAGGCTACCGTGTTATTATTATGGAGATTCTTGTGGTGTTTTATGAATGTGCGAAATTGTATTAACACTTTCTGTTATGTATGTGATATTAATTCGTAATAGTTTTTAATTCACTTCATACATCGCGGTGCTTGACTGATGGTTAGAGAAGATATTTTTTTTGTGTATTCACTTAACAGTAAAAATAATTAATTTATTGTAAAATAGAAAATCAAAAATAAATACAAACAATTTGATTTTTTTTTAATGGAATAAAAAAGCTAAAACAAATTACAATATATAAAATAACGAAATGTAACCGCTGTAAACATATTTGATTTATCTCTGCCATATGCAAATAATAAATTAAAAAGAGCTCAATAATTTTAATTTTAATGCATCCATTTTAGCACTCCAATATTATAGCTATTGAAAGAAAAAATTGAACCAAATGAATTGAATTTAATTAACTATTTGTTTTTAATTTTTTATCTTTTATGCATTTCCAGTCCAGTAGAAAATCTTATTTTCTACTATAAAAAGTATTTTATATCAACTTTCGTAATACAGCAAGTCGCCTTCCGCAACGCACACATACATATTATGAACATAACATATATGTTATGAATAAATGGGTAATAACCAACAAAATAGTTTGACAAGCCTAAAACAAAATAGTTTCGGTAAAGAAAAACATCGTGATGAAACCATAGCATACTCTTAGGGTTTTTACTAACGCCCTCCTGGCTAGTTATCACGATAATCTTATGATTGAAGCAATGATAGCTCAGTGGTAGTGTGCACAACTTCGCGTCTAGGGACGTGGGTTCGAATCCAAGCACCTACAATGAGCTTGAGCTTTCGGTGAAGGAAAACATCGTGAGGAAACCATAGCATGGTGGTAGGGCTTTTTCTAATGCCCACTTGGGTAGCTACCACCCTCAACCTGTCGCCAAATACCAATAGGTCTGTTCCGGCAGCTGCACTTGAGTGCCAGTTCCTCCACAGGTTTAGCGTGTCTACCAACTTGGACCGTATCGTCACGTAAGATCAGGTGAAATTATGGGCATAACGATAAACCTTAAGTTTAAAAAAAAAGACTTATTGTAGGGATATGAACTCACGCTCATTGACGTGGTGTCCACACAGACTACCATCTGAGCAGTTGTTGCAGCGAATAACTCCAGAAAAGTATCTAATGTAGAGATTCATATAAAAGAATATATGTGTATTTGTTGGGGTTACGACGGAAATGTATTATTAAAGTCGCGCAACCGATAAACCTGCTTAGAAGTTTTCAAGCTTGCGACGTTTTAACCCTAAATCGCTGCCAAGTCCGCGTCCGCCGTGATGTCGCCACACAACCCACACTCAGGCCGGATCATCCGGATTACGATTGTTTACCCGGCTGTCATATACCACGGTCAAAACGTGTGGGAATTTTTTTATACCTTTTTTACCACACTCGGATGAATTTGTGTGTTTTGCAGACAACATCGTTATTACGAAACACATATTGCTCCGTATTACCGACGTATGCGTTTTATACCCAAGTACATTCTTTCAGTCATACTTTATGTACAAAACTAGATATTACCGCGACTCTGTTCGCGTGGAATTAAAATTTGATTTAATCATTTTCATAAAAAAGTTATGTAGCTTATATTACTCAGGGCTAATGTAGTATTTTAATAGTGAAAGAATTTCTGTAATTGATCCAGTAGTTCTTGAGTTTTTCGTTACAAACATAAATACAAAATACAAATCTTGCCTCCTCATAATATTACTTAAGATATCTGAAGCAATGTTAGCTCAGTAATATCATGTACGGACGGCTTGTCAATGGACATGAGTTCGAACTCTACAATGAGCTTCAGTTTTTGTTTAAGGAAACTTCATGATAAAACAAGGTATAGGGCTTTTTCTAATGACTCCCTCTCTAGCTACCACCCTCAAGTGGGAAATCTGTTGCCAAAGAGCTGTAGGTGTGTTCTGATATAGCTAATATTTTTAACTTCGAACGCTTGTATTCACATGATATAAAGAGCAATTCCTGGAGAGTTTCTTTCGCCGTTACCTCTCTTCCAGAACTTTAAGTAAAAAATTTAAAAAGTCGTATTATTATCCCATTTTTGAGAAATAAACGATTTGATTTGATTTGTTCAGAGGTAATATGGACAATATGTCAGTGAACTACAGTTCAAACCCTGCAATAAGCTTGAGTTTTCAGTGAAACATTGTGATAAAACCACTTCGTGATGGTTTATTGCCCGTCTGACTAATTAACACCCTCAAGTTGAAAATTAGACAACAAATATTTAAGTGTGTGTTCCGGAAATTGCACTTGAGAGCCAACGCCTCTACTAGATTTAAGATAGTTGTCGTAGATCCAAGCATTTTTATATTATTGATTGTTGCTCGTTTACCTTATCAAGATCCTTAATGAAATTGTCAAGAACTATCTTTAGGGATGATTTGCGTCCTTTGTAATCTATCTTCCTACCAAATAATCTAAAAGGCAACGTTTCCTCACCGTGGTTACTCTTTTCCCAATTATAAGGCTCGAGTCGTAAGAGGTATATTTGGTACTTCGTCTGCCCAGACAGAGGCAGTGGCATTTGTTTGGTTTTGCCCTCAATCCATCTGTCCACGAACACAACTCATCCACTTTATTTAAACGTTCCTGAAATTGTTTTGGGTTAGTAGTCTGTACTGCGAGGTCGTCTGCAAAGGCTGGTCTCAATGTACGTATTGTTAATTTTAAACCGATAACCCCATTTTTTCTCGTGTGTTAATACTTGTCTATTAGAATATTAATTACCATATTAAATATTATTGGTGTCTTCTGTGTATTCAGTTTGATTGTAAATTGAAAACTGTAATTTGGAATAGTATGATATGATTATATCGATAGTCACCGCCGGATAGTTATATCATCTCCAAGCAAAGACCTTCAGTTCGTGCTGCACAGATCCAAAGTTATTCTCCAGATCTATCTAGCTGACTTATTTGTTACTCGTGAGTTCTCGTATCTTTCAAACTTTCCACCAGTAGAGTGTTGTGTTCCTGGCATTCAGAAATACCGAGCAAGAACTCCTTCCGGTTATTAGGCCTCAAAAACCTATTGGTAATCATGAATTCCGACATTTTTGACTGCAATGTACGAAAGAAAATCTTCTCTTATCTATCTCTATCTCGGTTTATTGTATGTGGATGAGTTTAAAAAATATCAATTACAAAATTTAGTACAATTCCTTCAATTTATTAGTTATATGTATTTGTTAATCAATCCTATAAAACCTTTATCAATAATAATATACTACATAAAGAAATTCGTTCTAACCGAGTGTTCCCATTTTTTGTCATTCCATCGTAAATTAGCATTTAAAAAAGCAAGTTAATAATTAACTAAATTATATTTCATAGTTACATAGATTAATATTAAACTTTTAATAGTATTAACGTCAATCCGTAGTAGCTGTTAAAATCCCTCAGGCTAACGAGCATCGTACGCAAAAAGAAAAAAGTATTGAAGTACGTATTTTAAAATCCATTTTGCATAAAATATGAATTCTTTTTTTACAACAAACTTTTAATTCAATCTTTATTCTTACTATTCTTACTAATATTTTAAATGCGAAAGTGAGTTTGTTTCTTTGTTTGTTACGCTTTCACACCTAAACTGCTGAATCAATTATATTGATCTTTGGTATAGAGATAAAGGGGAACCTGGAAACGGCGATAGGCTACTTATTCTCCCGCAAAATTTTTCTTGAAAGGGGGTAAATAGAGGTATATCCTGTCTTTAACCGACCTCCAATAACGTTTATATGAAACTTTTTATTGCACCATGCGATTCGTTGGACAAAATCAACAATAATACGAGAAAAGCCGCAGGTACAAGTTTTAATATAAACTCATAAATAAATAATAAACTGAAAAAAAGGAAGTGGTTAACAAATAGAAGAAAAAAATGTACTAAACTGATTTCTGATGTGATTTATAAACTAACTGTGGCCTCTACTTCGTTGGCGTGGACCTAAAAATGAATATTTTTGGTTTCATTTTTGTAACTTTTTTTAATACAGGTTTGCTCTTGTCGGTGGCAGAGTGATGTAAAATACCTTATATCGGTTGTCGATGATTGTTCTATCAACTGCCAAACGGTTTTTGAAATACAACCAGTACTTCCTAAGATTAGCGCGATCAAACAAACGTTTTTGAGTAAGGATCACTATTTTTTTCTATTTATGGTCGCATGATATTAAATACTTAACCTATAAATAACCTTAAACCTTTCTCAATGATTGTTTTATCAGGAACAAATAAAAAAATTGGAAATCCGACGGACAGTTCTTAAGATCAGCGCGTTCAAACAAAGAAACTTTTCCGCTTTATAATATTAATACAGATTTTATCTTTTACTTATATTTAATACTAGCCGTTGCCGCCCGCTTCGCTGGGAGTAATTTAAACGGAAAGCGTTACGTTAAAAAATAAGCGGGAAGTTCCAGGAATGGCCTGCAGGGTCAACCCTCAAAAGAAGAGTCAAATTAATTAAAATGAAAATTTATTAACAGCATAATTTCCATAATAGCTAAAAATAAATATTGATAAACAACGAAATAACAAATATATGATTTAATGCTGTTCACATTCGATGACTCGCCGCTCAATCGTTGCGTTTTGTGGGACGAAAAACGTAGCTGTTAATTCAACACCGTCGAAACTGAACACCCTAAATTCAAAGGATGAATAGATTCCGTCTACTGCAAAGCTGTGTCCATATTGGCAGACCGCGCGAACCGTGAGCACCTTTTAACAATACAAAAAATATATATTTGAGAAAAGAAATGTAGTAATTTTTTTTTCCGGAAGTGGTTAAACGTACGACCACAGCGGATCAATACGGTGAGCAGAGAATACGTTTAACCACAACCTTTTTCTCTTACTTGATTGATTTCCATAATCGACTGAAACTCATGTCGATTATCGGAAATCAGTTTTTCTTTTTTTCAACATAATTTCACTAGTTTAACACGATTTATAAATATTTAATATTCAATCTATAAATACACTTTTTATCACAAATAAAACTTTTAAGTCTTTATTTTTTTAATGTAGATGCCAAGGCAAAACCGAGTAGTAAAGAAACAGAATGATTTATCATCAATTTTATTAACATATATTATTTATGATTATTTAATATATCTTATTAAAAAATATATTATCACTAAAAATATAATAAGTATACTTATCTTCTCTATAAACTGATGATAAACTTCTTCTTTATTCAACTAACCTTAAAATGATATTATGTCATTTTTGTTTTGACAGAACAGCCGAAGAATTTACAGATAGTTTTTTTTGGTTTAAAAAAAAGACGATCGATTAAATAACATAACCAAAGAATACAAATGATAAAACTAAAGACTATCTACTAAATGACAGATTGTTATTACCTATGAAAAATGAATAACTACGATAATGTCGTAAACTTAATCGGGAACTCATTTATTATTATTTAACCAAATGAGGGATACTTTTGTAGAAGAAATAACAGATACACAAGTAGTTTAATAGATAACAATATACACATTAGGTAAATTTAAATTTATCGATCCACTTTTCGCGTATATGTAAAAGAAATATATGGATTTCAAACTTATGGAAGAAGAAATTACTACGTTTTTACATTAACGGGAACGCCTTAATATAATCTGTTTGCAGTTGAAAATGTTCCACTTCTGAATTGTTCAAGAATAAACAAAAATCAAGTAATGTCTAAGCAAAGTTTTGTCGTTATTTAAATTATTTTTTATTTTTAATTTAATACATCCAGTTTGACTTTGTATAAAAAAAGCTTGTTTTTTATTATAGATGGCGACGATCTCAAATGCTGTGAATTTTGTTTGTCACTTCCCAACGATCAATGATGAATTTCTATCCGATTCAATATTTCGAATAATGTTCAGACAGATTTCTCAAACGAATTCATAGTTGAGGAGTTACCAATTCTTGCAATCCATAAGATGATTATTAGGAAAAATATTAAATATTATGTGTTAATATATCAATAAACTTTTTTATAAATTAATTACGGTATTTATCATTTACCAGTGGAACAAAATTTATTTAATTATTTGTATGTATATATATTTTGCGGCTGTGGACCGACATGTGCTTTATTGTACCGTACCTACCCCGTGCCCAACTACTCGGTGGAACATAGTTACATGAGGAAACCACAGAGAAAACTCACACCAGTACAATCATTGATAACCAAATTTTCATTAAGCACTAAAATTATGAATTTTAGCGATCAATGAGCCTTTAACCTAAATCAAACAACAGTGATGTCCATGTAGGCCAATCGTATTCTTAAAATCACCCATCAAAGTACTAACCACTCAAAAAGCTACATAAATTAGGTGATCAAGCGAATCATACGCCAGCTGCATGGCTATCACTGCAGCACTTATATTAAATAATCTAAGTACATATACAATAATAATAAACATAAAAATTTTTTTTGAAAATAGAGAAGGTAGTTTGATAATGAACTGGTATTTTTACGAAAAAATTTATTGAATTTTAGAATATTTATACTCTATTCAAAACAATGAAACTCTTCAAAATGATTTCAAAATGACTCTTTAAAATCCGTTTTTAGCTGACCTCTATATAGCAAAAGTAATATTCCTATCAAGCTTTACGTTTCTAAGTCCTATGATTCCCGAGATTTCGTGATGAGTGACTATATAGATGCGAATCCTTCGATTATCCTTCGAGTGGGTGGGTGTGACTGGATGGAAGTGAGCGTGTGGGTGCGTGGGAGTGTGTGAGTAGTCTCTTAGCTGAATGTAAAAGAACATAATCCGTTGAATATACTTCGTTGAAATCCACGAAAACAAAAGAATCAAGAGAGATTGATTAGCGGGAAAAATGTGCATAAAAGTAAAACAGCAATAAAAAAATGAAGGAACGTCGGAATTCTAAAAATAAATAACCATAAACCATCTAGGAAAAAATTCGCATCGAATGGTCGTAGTTTGATATCGATACGGTCAGTGGCTTAGGCGTGTTTGAGCCTCAAACAAAAACCATTGTCACTATATATATATATAGATTATGAAGCAGAAGAGTATCTTTATTTGTTTATTTAACACTAATACTAATTAGACTACTACTAAAAAGGTTATAACCTTTCTATATACTAAAAATATATATTATATACTAAAAAGGTATATAAACGGGCAAAAACATTATTTAATAACAACTTTAGTTCCACCCGAAAGAATATAACGCATATTAGGATATAGGTAGTGTTATATAAATTGACTCATAATATACCTGATTCACTTAAAAATATTGAATATGTGTTTTATTTCAATGCAATTCATTTTAATTAAATTTTAAACATTTTTCAAATTCTCTTCCATTTTTTTTAATATTAACTCATCGACCAAGTTATCAATAAGTACTAAACAAATAAAAAGGAAATTAGTAAACAAACAAAATGGAAAATGTTCTAACCTATGTAATGATTGGCTTTAATTTAGGTTTTAATCTGGTGTAATCTAAATAGTTTATTATATATTTTAATATTATTAATATATTGTTGTTTCATTCTTATATTAATTTTATAAGGAAAATCCGAAGGTTTTCTACTAACTTACTATTTTGATGTCAAATGACATAGTATATTTTAAAGCATGCACTTTGCATATAGAACGTTTAAATTTATTATTTGGAAAAAAGAAGACATCGAATCGTATTGAAAATTAATTTGGCTGTCATTCAAAATCAGAAGTCCGAGACGAACGGACGTGTAAAACATTTCTTGTATCGGCAGTCTTACAATACTAATTGGCTTTGGTTAATCAAATGGAAGGGATCGGAGACACAGGACGTAAAAAGGAATCGTTAGTCTGGAACCATATTGATATGGTATCTGAAAAGTAGGAACAAATTACACGAAAGCACCTCTTATAATGCCCTATACATGAAGGCTCTTCTGAATAGTACACGATACTAGACGAGCACCTTGTCAGAGAGGACCTTACCTACCTACGTTACTTGGACTAAAATACTCGGTTTATATTCAACATAACTTTATATTAATTTTTGTAAAGAAAACCTTCGGTAATATATGTATTTTATTCTCATATCATATTTTCATTTGATTACCTTCTATAATACCTTTATTTTAATTAAATAAATTATTCTCGCTGCACCTACTTAGTGATTGCATAATCTATACTAATATTATAAAGACGAAAGATTTGTATTTTTGTTTGTAACAAATAAACTCAAGAACTACGGGACCGATTTCAAAATTTCTTTCAACATTAGAATGCACATTAGAATGCTACTTGAGCCCTGAGTAATATAAGCTATATTTTTTTATGAAATGTAATTATTTTATTTCCACACGAACGGAGTCGTGGAAACAGCTAGCTATTTTTAAATAAATTCTACCTTTAAAAACCTAGCTATTTTCTATAGACATTTCCCCGGACAGGGAAAAATATGGTCCGTATAGAACGGTGTAAATTGAACCTTTGATTGTCACCGATAATTTGGTATTCGCGAAAAGGACAAATTTATTAAGGTCTACCCGAATGCGAACCGACTGTTCGTAATTTTTATTGCCTCTGTGTTCATTTAATTATTTTATTTCCTTTAGTAGATCGTTTAATAACAGACGAGCATTTTTATTTTATTTTTATTGTACATTTTTAAAATATCAGTGTTAGAGATGAATTTTGAACCGATGATAGTTCACTTGGTAGTGTTTACGGATTCCGCGTCAAGGGACGTGAGTTCGAATCCCTAGCATGTTAGTAAGATTATTTCTAATAACAGCCAGGATAGTTATCATCCTCAAGTTAAAACCTGCCACTAAATACCTATAGATATATTCTGGCGGTTGCATTTCAGTGCCAGTTCCTCTATTTAGCTTAGTGTGTTCATCGTCTTGGGCCACATTGTCACTTAATATCAGGTCAGATTGTGGCTGTAACAATAGACCTATAAACTATTAAAAAGGACTGCAAACAAGGATTGGAAGGAACATACAACTAAATGTTCTGTGTGGTATTCAAGGCGACATGTTCTCGTTTTGATCAGATGCGACGATGTACCAAACTACGACAATCTGAAACTAAAGTTCATCCGCTAGAACAGACCGAAAGTTATTTGCCGTTTATGAGAAAATAAAATTAATTGTTCAGAGAACTTAGAACGTATGTAGTTGAATCTTGAATTTCAGCGTATTCAGTTTTAAATAAAATTTAAATACATTTATCCAATATGCATCACTTGGGACCAAATCGTTCCAAAAATACATCGATTTACATTTTAGCAGGCAGGGGAATCAATATAAATCTTATCTTCATACTAAATATACTTTATTGTTTAATAAAGGAATCAAATTTATATCGTTGAATATAACATTATTATAATAATAATATCTACATTAATATATAGCTATCCTCTTTACAGTTCTTATTACAATAAACAACAAATTTTAGATAGCAAATTAGAATTCTAAATGCGGCCAGGGTAATCAAAGATCTACTGAAACAAAACCAAGATAATCAACTATTTACCTTCGCAATTTGGTATTGGAGCGAAAACAGGCACGAACTACCTACACGATGTTCGAAGCGCAAATAGCGTTTTCATGACCATACGTACACACATTTCTAAAACATTCCATTAGCGATGTATGTGTCATTTAGTGACGCGCCAGTAGAATCATTTATTTACTCGGAATAAACCAAAAATTCTAATTATTAATAAAAATAAATACACTTATAGGGTATTTTGTTATTAAACTAAAGAACCTCCTATCACCTATCAAACAGTTCACATTAATAACTGAATTTCCGTTCATAAGTCGGAGTTCTCCCACTAGGTTGTTCGAAAAATCAATTTTCAGGTTTTTTACATTTTTTAAAGCCTTTTAGTACTTAAATTTAACTTAATAATATCGTACACCGGTTAGATCAGAAATTAAAGTAATATAAAATAAATAGTGTGGAATCTAATTTTAATATTAATGATAAATATTAATTTGATATTAATTTAGTCACTCCAGTCAGTGCAAAATAAGTCTTTCAACATTCACTCATGTATGCGATATTGGTTTCTCGCTTCTTCACCGAACAATGTCACATTCTGAATCAAAGACACCTCACAAAGAAGGGAAGTAGGCGACAGTTACACCTACCTACCCTTATATTTGCTGTAATAAAAACCGGGTCACCCGGAAACCCTTATGAAAAATAGGTTCGGGCAAAGCATTGAATCCGTTATAGAGCGTTTCAAGTGCATGTTATTCACACTGCACCTTGACACCTACCACTAGAATGATACACGCGTTCTTAATACTTATTAATACATATATTATTAATTCTTCAGTTGGACGTCTCGTAAATGTACGTGAGTTCGAATCCACTAGTAATGAACTTGATCTTTCGGTACAGAAAAACATCGTGATGAAACCATACCATGATGCTAGGGCTTTTTCTAATGCTCGTCTGGCTAGCTATCATCTTAAAGTTGAAAATCTGCCGGCAAATACCTATGAAGTGTGCTCCGGAAGTTGCACTTCAGAGCCAGTTCTTCCAATAGGCTTAGCGTATCCTTCATCTTGGGTTACATCGTCACGTTACATCAGATGAGGTAAACTATAAAAAAAAAACTGATTCAATACGTGACTATCTATATACTATTAAATAATAAACTTCTATGTGTATTTAACTTATTTCATTTGTTCACAAAGAAAAATTTGCAATGGTACTCAACTATTTTTTGTTATCATTGCGTAGTTTCCAACGCAGCCGACTCTCAATAGAGTTTATTCGAAAAATAATTATTCTTGAATATAATGATACATAATATTAAAGTACCTACTCTGTTTGGTTTATATTTTCTTTTTATCTCTGTTCACATATCACATAATACCCTCCTCTCTATTTCACTACAGAAACACGCGAGAGCGACTTTGGTATCACAGCTTCACGATAACTCCCATTGAACCTCGAACTAAAAAGTTTGCTTATCCATAGTTTTGACGTACCGTGGACTGTGCACGTACTGTGGACCCATCTTCCCGCCAGTGTTTTCCCATCCTCCTTTGATATGTGGTCCTTCAAAATAAGCGTGAAAAGGTATGTAAGCAGGCCAGCATGACAGCGGTGACTGTAAGTGAATTTCGGTTTAATTTCAGTCATCGCTGATTTGGCTTGTACTGTACATAAACACAATTGCAGCATAGCAACTATGCTGCGCAATATAAAACATACTACTAATTTTCAACGTCATGATTCTTTTGGAATTTTCTGTGTTATAACTTGGTGCTTATACGAAAGAAAGGTTACTTGGTATCGCAAATTAAATTCTCTTCTTTTAGTATAAAGCAATTAAACATCACTCTACCGTATGGAGAGCAACAAGTTTATATAAAACTGAGAATTTAATAAACACTCAATAAACTTCCATTCAAGAATTCTCCTTTGTCTTTCTCATAGCTGAGACCCAATCATACTAAAAAAAAGTGTGTGCCTACTTATATACAAGCATTAGTAGTTATTACTTTAAGGAAAAAACATTTCATTAAATTTAATATTTGGAATAATTTAATTTTTTCGGACCTTAATAACAATTATTATTTGTATCTATTATTAATTTATTTATAAACTTATTACGCATTAAATAAGAATGTGAAAATTTTATTTTATTTTATATTGTCAATAATTAATACATGGCGTCAATTAACCCCAAACTCTATAAACGTACTCAAAGTAATATGTAAAAACTATATTTATCACTTATAATAATTGCTCAAAGTAATATGTGAAACCAATTATTATTACTTTTCATCACAGTAAATTATTATAATATTATTCCATAATAGATTATAATATTATTTAAGAAAATATATATTTATGTATATTTGTATATATTTTATTCGGACTGATACAAAAAAGTATGGTAGGTTTAGAAACACTTAACTAAATAAATATCGTGAATAGAGTTGTCAGTTCTCCCGCAAATATACGTAGATGTCCTGACTTTTATTTTTTTTGGTAACTTTTTGAGAAAAACGAAAATGTTGACTATAGCTAAGTTCAGGGTGTCGGTTTTCCGTGACGGCGTTCGTGCGCATCGTAAAAATTTACTCTCATCATTAACGCGACATAAGAAGTATAACTTCAAAAAAAAAACAATATAACCTGGACATTTTAGAAATGAAAGAATTTTCGACACTACACCAACGCACTTTAGTTAATTAACACGATACCTGGTTTCTAGATACATAACCTGTGGAGTAACTAATTTCTGCACTAAAGCAGTAGCTTGTACCTATATCATGCATCACAGTGTGTATTTTATTTATGAATAAATTATTTCCCCCTTTATTTAATAAAGCTTTACCACCAATCTTCTTTCTCATATATCTATTAATTTATAAGGCAGAATTTAAGGTTTTAGTGACTGGATCTAAATCGTTTAGATTTAGCGCTATTGTCACAATCTCACCAGATGCTAAGTAACGACGTGGGCTAAAATGGTGAACACGTTAAGACTAGTGAAGAGACTGGTTCTACAAGCAACTGTTGGAATAATTCTATTGGCATTTGGTGGCAGATTGTCATCTTAAGGTTATTTTTGATTAACGATATTTTCCTTCACAGAAAGCTCAGACTCATTGCGGGGATATGAACTCACGTTCATTGCTGCGACATTCATACACACTACCGACTGAGCCATCATCGCTTCACGTGTCGAATAGTATTGGAAAATACAAATAGTTTCATTGTCAACGTATATATTATAGTTCAATAATTTAAACAACTTCAATTCAAAAATGTGATATATACTTTGAACTGGGCTCAATATGAAATTAAAAAAAAGTGACAGTAAGGAACTTGGTAATGCATATGGTCGTTCATACTTTGCCTGAGCTTTCGGTGAAGAAAATCATCATGATGAAACTATAGCACAGTGTTAGGGCTTTTTGTAATGCCCACCTGGTTAGCTACCAATTTCAAATTGAAAATCTGCTGACACATACGGGCAGTGTTCCGATAGTTACACTCCAGTCAGTCCTTTCACTAGACTTAGTACGTCCACTTAGGTGACATCTTAATAACATAATATCAGACGAGATTGTAGCCATTGCGCTAAATCTATAAACTAGTAGCTTTTTCCCTTGGCTTCGTTCACGTTAATATTGATTTTGTCAAATCGGATAATGCAGTAAAAAGTTTCATACAAAGATTTTTATTCCCTTTACCTCAAGTCCAATAAGTTTCTTTAATAAGTCCACTTCTAAAAGTAATCTGTCATCGTCTCCAATGTTCCATCTATCTCTATACCAGAATTGATCATAATCGATTCAGCGGTTTAGGTATGAAAGCGTCACAAAAAAACGTACTCACTGTCGTATTTATAATAACAGTAAAGATTAAAAAAAAACATCACACATAGAAATGTTTATATCAAACGCAAATTTCTGTGTCACATCGCTTTGATTCAAATTTGTTATAGTTTAAATCCAATTCGTGTCCTAATACCAGTTGTCATGACAATATGAACAACATTGCTTGTGATCATGACACATAATGTATGCGGTTTAATTCTCCAATTAAACTGGGATCTACATCCACCGTTACTGTCGTCTATAAAATTAATATTGCGGTGTTCGTATAAGCTCGGTTGCTAATAACGACCGCCGCTTGCTCATCGGAGGGCATAAGCACATATTTATATTCTATAATAACAATAATTTTCAAACTAACCGACTCGTGTTCATATTTGCATCTAAACAAATACAAATCTATATTATTACTAGCTGATCCGGTGCACTCCGTATTGTTTGCACTGTTTGATAGCCTTAAATGGTTTGACCGATTTCAATAATTTTTGTAATATAATGCTTGGTTGTAATCATTTCTAATCTATCTTCTAACTTAATAACTTAGTGGTATGAAATATATTTTACGATCTTCCAAATATATGTAAAAAATCATAAAAATCGGTAGAGCTGTTTCAGAGGAGTGTATCCATAACGACCGTGGTACGAAAATTTTATATACATTTTTTTTATGCAAAAGGAGGGCAATCGAGTAAGCGTGTCACCTGCCGCTAAATGAATACCATCGTTCATGGATACCCACAATTCCAGGGAAATTGCAGGTGCGCCTATATTGGAGGGAATGACTGTCAGTGCAACTGCTGGATTACCTACTGATATTTGGAGGCAGATTTTCAACTTGAAGGTGGTAGATAAAATGCCAGCCAGGCGGACATTAGGAGAAGCCCTACCACCATGTTATGGTTTCCTCACGATGTTTTCCTCAAGCTCATTGTAGGTGGTTGGATTCGAACTTACATCCCATGACGCGGCGTTCCTACACTCTAGCACAGAACTATCATCGTTTCAAATATGTAGAAAATAATGAAACAGTGATATATTTTTGTTTTTCTGGTCAGATGCCATAAACTCGGGAATTACCAGTAGAATCTTAAAAATGTTTTATTGCATATTATAACGAGACTGATACAAGGTGATTTCTAATTAGAAAAAAGTACTGGCCCTGTAAAAAATGTAATTTTTAGTATAGATTTGAAAATATAAATTTTATTTATAAAATTTTATAAATAAATTACTACAAACTAGAACTAAATCACTGAAGGATTCATAAGTGTTATGAAGGTTTTCAAAGATTGTTAATAATATATCACTTGATATACAAGTAATATATTATGCGTCATGAAACGATATTATGGCACTGAATTACAGGCGCCACCTATCGCGTTTAATTTACATTGTCAGCTATCGAACAGAAAAAATTGCATCGAAATCTGTCAATAAGAATATTCACTACATAATTTTGACTTTATCATCACCATATTAGTTATCGTGGTGTCAAATTTAATCACAATCTATGCAGTTTTTTCGGAGTGATGCGCCGACATAGAGAAAGACAAAAATAAATTAAATACATATACACTTTGAACTATTTTAATCTATATTAACGAATACCACAATTATCATTTTAATATTTATAGATACAATTACAGTTCTAATATACGATTGGATTTTGAAACTGGGACGTTTATGTTGTTCTAAAATTATTAAAACTATTCGTAACCATTCAGGATTCCAAAAAAATGTCATATACGATACAACGGTAAATGATATTTAATGGTTACCTATATTTCAAAACAATTTTTATGCATATCTTATAATGTAGTTAAACTAAAGTTTGGGTACTAAAGTACCTATACAAATACATAACGAAATGTATGTCAGGAACAGCTATACTAAGCATTATAATTACATGTCGACAAAGTTAAAATATGGAACCTCAAATTATACATAACCTAATTTAAATCTGCGCGATCGAAGTCACGGCCTCAATTAGAACAATATTAAACTATTAACAATTTTCCAGTAAAAAAATTGGTTAACATTTTTGTATATTACAGCAAACTTTGTGTTATATATTATTTTGTGGCGAATCTATTGAAATATCACCAGTTACGGAAGCAAGAAATAACTTACAGCGCGTCTACCGTCACGGTAAAAACAAACACTAAAAATAAACGCATCACGAGTACAGCTTTTTTACAACGTTTACATCATTTAAATACGGCGCGACTCAAACGAAAAACACGAATTTACCGAGAAACTATGTATTTTAATTACACGAAATATATATGTGATTCCGGCCATTCGTTGCAGTTAAATCGACTTGGTGAAGCGACGGCAGGAAATTACCCGGCGCGATAGAAAATAGCTGCGGACTTGTCGACACCTCGCCGTCCGGTCTATCTAATCTTCAATTTCGTTGCAATTAATCTAATCTCTCTAGGAAAATATATTCAATATTCCTTTAGAAGCCATATTGAAAGAGGTTATAAAATACTTCCTTCCTACCACGTAGTCGACAGCCATTTTAAAATAGGGTGTCTGAGGGACAGGAAGTTCGCTGGATGAAATGCGTCCACTTTACAGATAATTGCAGTAAAACAATCCTTTGTTACGTTTTCCTGCAGTGTGTCAGGTTTTCAGTGTTTTCAGAGAGAAGATCCCAGCCCGACTATGTGCTAAAAGCAATAAATTAGCTGTTCATACATAACATAAGGTGTGGTGTTGTACTAAAGAGTAAAAGTATTGGTAAAGCTGTCTCTGGTCTCTGGGCATATAGGGAGAATGTGAGGTTAGTGTGGGGTTGTTTTAGTGAGTATTTCTGATAATTCACCTACGCAGGACTCACACATCTCTCTCGGCTAATATACTTCGAAAGTTTGCACTATGGACTTTTCATCACGTTAATAAATTAAGGTTGATTTGAATATGATTAGAGTTTATTTAACAGAAAACAATGATAAAGGTGAATATCGTAGTAATATTATAATTATGAAAATGATTTTCTTTCTTTGTTAAGCTCTCACGCCTAAACTGTTGAGTCGATCATGATGAAAAGAAAAGGTAGATGCAATGGTTGGGGCACGTCTATCAGATAGAGCAGAATCGTTTGTCAAGGCAGTTCCTACTTGGAGCAATCGTGAGCGTAAAGGGAGGAGTTAGCCGTGGATAGTATTAAGTGGTGTCGCTTAGTTCACGAAGGACAGTCTATGCACGATAACACCTGGTTTCATTCAGTAAAGGAAAAACGCACAAGTAGACACACACACATGTTTGAAATGCGGTCGAGGGATCCCCTCTTGCATCGGTCTAGTCAGCCATGAGGGCAAGTGACGTCACGACGCTGCCTAAATCATCTACCATACATGTAAAGAGTTTGCTATATCCAAAAGTGCACGCCTCATTTTTCACGCATCAGACCGTCAAAAGTAATAGGATTCTATTCCTAATTATACTGAACCGTCAGGAAAAAAAAGACTCGATTAGTAAAGTATTGCAGTCGTTATCGTAATAATATACAGGATCCGCACATACAGACACACGGACGTCCAAGACATAACGTTTTTAAACAGTTTTTTAACTAGTTTAAATAACAAAAATGGCATCAAAAATATCATGAGTGTTAAAAATAGAGATTTTTTCTTGATATGTGTGTGTATATATTATTTTACAAGTGCAATATATAACGGATAGAGACATTTTAAGTTTGAAAAGTCAGTTGTTTTGCGTGAAGTGACAGTAGTACCCACCTCAACGCTTCGCTTATGAGGCGTGCAAAACCATGATTATTATTATAAGGAGCATCGAATACGATCTGAGTTACCCAATCCAACCTAAACTGCACACGTTGCATCTTACTGAATAACGGACAAGGCTCTGGCTATTGTTTAGCCCACATTTGGTTTTGATCATGACCGTTAACTATGTAATTGTTGATCCATCATAACTGGGTGGTAGGGTTACTTCCCGAGTGGTTAGCGACCACCTTCGAGTTTATGCTGCCGCAAAATAAAGATTCACAGCAAGCCTGTCTGTTCCGGCATAATGAACGGGATCCAGCCATTTTAGTCAAGCTAAGCAATTAGGCTGTAACACACGTAGTGTTGCAACTGTCCACAGGCGACAGTAACCATTTACCATCAGATGCGCTTTCTGCTTATGCCTGTGTTCATTATCAGAAAAAAAAACTAATAATGATTAATTTAACAAGCTAAAATAAAATACAATTACAATATAAAATTGTTCATTAATTGATAAAGTTAATTTGTTGCAATCTAACACAAACGAATTGGAAGCAGGAAATGAACTCGTCCGTGGTTCAAATACTTCAAGTGTCTCATTGACGCCCGGTACGATCTCTGTCCAAAATGCGCTTTCGATTTGACTTTGATTAACTGGACATTCGGGTCGGAAGTACGCCAAATGGTTTGATGTTAATTTCAGTGCATACATTTATACATAATAGCTTTACATCTACGGCGTCGTTCGCGTAAAGTGCATAGATTAATATAACCTTGTTTTGAAGTCATTTTTATTTGGGTATCAGTATACATACATGAGTAAGAAATATATATCTTTGGATCACAAATCATTTTAAATTCGTTATAAAATAAAACTATACCTAACACACATTATAGAGCCAAGGAAAGGAAAAAAAATTGATCAAAAAGCCCTGATTAATCTACCCAAAACAAAGCACCTAAAATTTTGCTACAATCGAACGAATGATGTAGAAACGCATACACGATAAACATGTAAATTAATTCAATTTTTATTAAGTTTGATAATAAGTTTATATCTGCCAGTTTCATATAACATGTATGACATACCGTCACGGGAGAATATGATGAGTAAATCTAATGCCTAACATGACAATTTTAGTTCCGTACTAAATGTTCCATCGATGTATTTGAATAAGAATAATTAAATTTTTGGTCAAACATAATATAGGTGTTGTGTTTGACCTTTTTGGTGTATTCTTTTTATATATGTCAATAGGACAGATGTTGACCTAAATAATAAACTACGAGCTCTTTTAAAGGAAGTAACTGTCATACATTTTATCGAGAAATAATATGTAGTTATAATCGTAACAGAGGGTAATAACACCCTCACTGGCGTATCGGTAATTTCTAAGGGAGTATAAAAAGATTTCAAATAGTAAAAAAAATGTATCTTAAATTGAGCCTTAATAATCTATACTAATATTTTAAAGCGGAAAGTTTGTATGTTTAAACGCGCTAATCTTAGAAACTACCAGTGCGATATCAACAATTATTTTTGAATTTCATAGAATAATCATTAGAAAGGCTTTACGCTATTTAACATCACGCTATTACTAATAGGAGCAAAGCAGTATTGATAAAAGTGATGTGTGCTTAGAGTGTTATCACACGATACTCATTTTGAATCTAAAGCTATATAATTGTTAATGCAATTTTGTTTTAGCCTTGATGCTACAGACTTCATATTATTAATATCATGATGTAAGTGCGAAATTCGTTAATAAAAAATCAACAAGTGTTCCCAGGCCTTATTAGTGTTAACTGTAATCGCCTTATTAATATCCAAAGAGAGTTGATTTGTTATTGATGAGCGTACACGACAAGGAATTTGTCTTAAAACAGGAGATGTTTTTGAAATACCTAAATGCCAAATAGCAGGATGTATTGATTGTGAGTTGGATGTATCAGGGACGTCCGAATTGTTCACGGTTACTGATATATTTGACGATGGCCGTGGTTTATGTATTCTAGTAAAGTAAATACACAGACCCCGAATCGTTTAAAAAAAAGGGTCCTAAGTATAATGTTGGCATTTATAATTATTATCTATTACCCCAGTACTCTGTATCAATGACTCTACAATGTGTAAGTAAAAGTTCCAACTGTGATGCCACATTCTTAAAAATAAGTATTTACAAAAAGTTACTTTATAACTTTAAAAGAAGAAATAGAAAAATTTCAATTTACCCAGAAATAATATTTAAATTGTCAATTGCATACATATATCTTATGCATTTCTGTCATGAGTTATACGAGCAGACGAATAACAGGTAATTGCTGAAAGCTGTCATAACTTTCGCCACACTTCATTTCACCAGTTCCAGTCGTTGATGTCTCGAATTACTGAACCGACGTACTAAGCCAAAATTGGAAAGGTCTTAGTGTTTAACCGGAATTAGGAATAAAACTTAGAGCACTTCCTCAATACCACCCTTGAAACAATCATACTTTCAACATCGGCACACAAATGCGGTAACAAAAGCAGTTGTAAAGGTATCTGGTTGTTATTTTAATAAATTATATTTAACTAGATATAACGTGCGGCTTCGCTCGCGTTAATATCAATTTTGTCAAACGAATCGGATGACAATAAAAAGTTTATTCCTCTATTTACTCCACTTCCAATAAAGATTTCGCTTGAACAAGTACTTAGCCTATCTCCGTCTCCTGGGTCCCAACTATTTCTGTACCAAAATGTATCACCATGTATTCAGCGGTTTAGGCGTGAAAGCGTAACAAACAAACAAACTCACTTTCGCATTTTTTAGTATAAAGTATGATACGATATGATGTATATTATAAACGATAATATTTATTGTAAGATGAAAAATAAAATAGGCATTATTTACTATGCAAGCGCGAACTAACTGCTGTGTTCAATGTTTTGGCGCGATGTATCTTGTATTTTAATCTAGGTTTTATTGCTTCTGTAAATTCCGATTAATCGAGAAACCCCATAGTAAATAAATATTAATGTACTTATAATAATGGGTGTGTTATCTAGTTTTCTTTTTCTATTTTGCAGTCGGGAGGCGTTTGTAACTTTTTGTGGAGCTTTCGCCGTTACTGCGTTCGACGCAGCGCGACTCGCGTCAGTCGAGCTTCGCCGGCCGTTGTGAGAGTTTGTGTTCCGTAATACGAAGTCTCGGTCTAATCAATGACGCGTTCGTGCGTATGATATAAAACAGACGGAGCGTTAGTGTTCACGGATTTCGGTGTTTCCCATATTTTATGTGCAAATAGTTTTCGTTACACAGTGTAATAACTAGTACTAAAATGTTTTATTGTTACGAGATAATGTGATTTCGAATTTATTGTGTTGTGTATTTGTGTGTGCTTGAACTGAAAACGGTTTTAATGTATTTAACACCAGAAGTTGGAAGATAGTTCGTCTATCTAACAGGTTGGTTTATTTCCTAAAAAAAATTATAACGAATTTTGGTGTTATTTATTTTTAATGCAATGTAAGTTTGGTACACGCTGTATATAGGTTTTAGAGCAGCGTGACCTATATTTTTGGATTACACTTTCAACCTTTATAAGTAAAACTAAAAACTATGAATTCCAGTATGGAGTGGTTACATGTTATTTTTCAATGTTATCTGGTCGAAACCTGTTAATATTTTGACGAGTTTGAGTTATATTGATTTAGCAACACAGTATTAATAATATTGATTTATATAAATTTCAAGTTATTTTTATTATAGCTGTTAACTTTAATTTTATGGAAAAATGTGATTTTGAAAGGTGTTATATTTAATTCCGTTATTCTTTGAACGGTATTTAATAATATATTTACGTTTTTCTGAATAGATTATTTTATATATCCTGTACAATTTTCCGTTATGAATTAACAGGAAGAAAATACGTATCTCGAATCCGTAATGAGCTTGAGTTTTCGCTCAAGAAAAATATTTCAATAATAATCTTAATTTGAGACATCGCGCCTTGTTAATTTCCGCATTACGTAAATGTTTAATAACGAAAAGTTTTCGGTGCTTACAATAAATTATCAAAAGGACTTATCCAAAATAGTATAAATTATTTTTTAACTGTGAATTATAATTGTGCAGTGTGTAATCTCACGCTAGATAGATCAATTTGGCTATATACTAATATCTGTTTATATCAATATTTCGTAATATCAATTATATTTAAAACTAGGCGCACAAACTTACTAACCAATTTCAAAGAAAGTGTTATATATTTCAGTGCTCTAATTATTTTCCTTTTTTTTATTGTTAAAATGAGCAAACGAGCAATCGTGTCACCTGATTGTAAGTGATCACCGCCCCTCATAAACACCCACAACACCAGTGGAATCAAAAAGGTGCGTTCCCGGCCTTTATTGGAGGGACTGGCTCTCAAGTGGCACCTTAGGGTATTTGGCGGCAGATTTTCAACATTAGGGTGGTAGCTAGCCAGGCGTGCATTAAAAAAAGCCCTACCACTATGCTCTGGTTTCCTCACGATATTTTACATCACCGAAAGCTCAAGCTCATTGTAGGTGGTCGGATTCGAACTAACATCCCATAACGCGGCGTTCCTAAACGCTACAACTGAGCTATCATCGCTTCAAAAAAGATAAGGTATATTGATCACTAGTCGGTGATCACTTACCACCAGGAAACACGCTTGCTCCATTGCGCGCTATGACATAAGAAAAAAAATCCTACGTGATAATTGCCCTTGTTTTGTTTTAACGTAATACATATACTAAGAGGAGGGAATCGCTATTGCATTATTTCTAGATCTCTTCTCGTATCGTAGACTTAATATTTATAAAGTTAATTCACTTTCAATTAATACATTTCTAGAACCGTCTAGAGCCTGGCTCGGTATTGTTTTTCGAAATTTTTGTTTTGTTTTTTCTCAAAAAAATCTATTTAAATACGTATCACATATTGATTAAACGTCCATATTTAACGATTATACATGAATGAAAAATACGAATATAATTAATCATTTTATTACCAATAATTTTATGAAAAATACAATTATATATTTATGTTAATCCATAAATTAGCTATCGCTGTTGACAAACTTTAAATATATAATTTTCTAAGACCCCGATTAAAATATTAAAAAAGATATTAACCTTTTCGGCTAACTTATATCAATATTATTTGAATAGATTCGTAAGATATATTGTATAGCTGACTCGGTAAACTTCGTATCACATATAATCGATGTTTTTTATTCTCGCTAAAACTCAAAAACGGTTTGAACAATTTGTATTTTTATGTACGTTTTGATTATAATCTATCCTATTCAGGCTTCCACCTTCAATTCGTTGAGATCAATAGAACTGGCTATATCCAATATCGTTTCCGTTTTTCATTTCTTTTGATTATCGAAAAAAGCTTGTTTTTATCTTAAATAAACTAAATGTCTTTTAATTATATGAAATTTAAACATAGGTGGTTTTGAACCTACGTCCCTTCACGCGGCGTTCGTAGTGACTACTAACTGACCTATCATCGCTTCAAAGTGGGCTGTAATCGCTTCATTTCTTTGCATATTATGTGATTAATAAAAAAGTTTTTTTTATTATATTGTCCTTTATACAAACCTTGTTCTGACAATAGCGAATACAATAACAAAATTAATTAACCAATTTGGTACAGCCCTTAGGAACTTATGCGTGTACATACACTTCGGCCATTCATTTTTATATATGCAAATTTTAGGTGTATGTAAAATCTACAAATCAGATCCCTTTTTGTCATTTATTTTATTGAATAAGATTCTAAGCTATATAGCATTGCACTAAGCTCCTACAAACATTTGCCATGAGACTGGTTGATTATTTAGGGTTTAATTATAAGTTTGGCTAATGTCGGTAATTTTCACTAACGAATTAAATTTTCATTATCCAAAAAATACATTTTCAAGGATTTAGTAGCAAATGTTCGATGTACCATAGAATAAGCATTTCAGAACAAAACAGTTTAAAAATGGCTTAATGTTTGTAAGATAGTCGAAAGCGGTTATCTCTCTGTGGCAAGTAACGGGGCAATATAAAAAGCCTTGAGGATTTTTCAGTGGATGTATTTCGCCTCATTCGCCGTTTTTGTAGCATCTCCTAGTAAACGCGAGAAGAACTTTCGTGAATAGATTTGAAATACAATGCACTATATAAATATATATTTACAATATTTGTATGTAATAGCTATGGCCGTGACTTTGTTCGTGTGGTATCAAAAATTATTACTACCTTTTGCTCTTTTTTGTTAATTGTTTCAATACATTTGTGCTCAATAGGTTGTAGCGTGATGTTATAGAGCTTAAAGCTTTTTTGAATGATAGGTCTATCAAATACAAAAATATATTCTTAAATGCGACTGGTAGTTCCTGAGATTAGCCGATTCAGCAAGACAGTTTTTATCCGAGTACATTCGTATTAACGCCATCGCTGTTGAAATTCATTGGTTTAGCAGCGGAAGAGATCGGGAAGCACCGTATATATTTACGACAAATAAATATTTCATTTATTTCTGACTAGCTAAATATATACGACGTCCCTAACCGTAGCTGCGGTCGGCTCGCACTTTTTCTCAACACAAGTCAAACTTAACTTAACCCTACGAATTTCTACTGCGGTGGCGTTAATACGTAAGTAACTTTTTCCGCTTCATAATATTAATATAGATTATATACACAAATATACATATTAAATATATACGTCCGGGCTAAATGTAGCCGTTAGTTAATTTCATAATAAAATTCCGTCAAACCGTTTCTTAATTTTATAAACAGTCGAAAATCTAAATTAATGCAAATCTGATACAGTTCGAAATTGAGACGGAATGTTGAATTTAATTAATTAAACGCTTCCCGAAGTTCAGTGAGGCAAAGTAGAAGTAACACAGAAGCGAGATCTATGTTAGAGATAGCGATAATGTTGATGTTTGATGGATCGCGAAGCCGGGTGCTGGGCGGAACCACTGCCACATCCGTACCTGTAATTTTGGACATTCTCAATTAAAAGTTACCTTTTTATTTTCTTCTCATATTAAGTAGCCCAAGATCGTGGACACGCTACGCCTAGTGGAGGGACTGCCTCTCAAGTGTAAATGACGGAACATACTTATTGGTGTTTGGCGGTAGATTTACAACTTGAGTGTGGTGATAGCCAGCGAGAATTTGAAAAAGCTCTACCGCGTTGTTAAACTTTGCGATTGTCTGCCCTTAACTTTATATAAATTGATTTTTCTTTACATCAAAGTGACGACACTGCACAATCTAGAATCGCAACCATCGAAATATGAAGAGTCTATGGGAGATCACCATAGTCATACCGCTCTACAAGTAACTTGAACTTATAAAGTAAACCAAATTATACCTAAGGGGAAAATAAAAACGAATCTTTATAATTTTTAGAATCTCATTTACACCCAAAATTATTATGAATAGTGTTTATAATAATAAATAAATTCTGTAAAATTTTGCTCGCTAGAATTGAAGTAGTTATTACTTGATATATTCACGCTTCGTATATTTATTACCTTACTAGCAGCGCCTTCGCCACCTTCGCACGGGTAATTTAATTTATCATTGAAGGTAAATAGATATATGGCGTTGCTACACTTAATAGATTTTTATAAGGAATAATTCAGAGATAAATTGTCGTCTTGTAACTTTAATAATCTATTCATATTCACGCGGCGCACGCCAGTAAATCTTCCAATCGGTATACATTTTGAAGACTTCTTCAAAAATCATCATCATATTCTAGCTAACTTATATAAAAGCTTAAAAAAATATACACTTAAATATTCTTAAATATTCTATCTATTGGTGAAAACCGAATGAAAATTCGTTCAGTAGTTTTTGAGTTAATCGAGAACAAATAGGCTGAGAGATAGGCGTGGCTAAGACTTAGTCCTAGTATATGCAAACGAATATCTGCCGTGTAGACATCCTCATGCATTTTCATGTAGTTATTATCCCGATTTCAAACCCACCTATCCCATTTAAAATGAGTATAAATACATCGTTCGATAAGGAAATTCGTTCCAAAAATTAAGCTAAGTTGTAGCCATGAGTGACAAAATTTCATTAAATCCATGAAATACTTCATTTAATTGTACAATATTTTAGTTGTATTACCTATTTTGGTGAAAACTTTTTGTTTAATGTAATACAATGTATCCAATGTATTGATCTATAACATTAGTTATTTTGTGTCAAATAATCAACATATTATATCCAGTATATTACCGTGATATGCGTACAAAAAATATAGTTACAATATTACTGGCTTCTATACCCATAGTAAAGTACATTCCGATAGTAATGCTCCAAAAATATTCACTACACCGATTTTTCTCAATTACAACTTTATTATATGTAATATATGCCGGCGTGTCCTCGTGTTGCAGGAAAAATCCAACAGAGTCACACATCAGAATTACAAATTAATCCAATTTTTACTTTCACTAGAGATTTTAGCTCTAAAAACGATATCGAAGAACTGAAGATGACACATAATACCAATCGCGTTCTATACCAAATACAAGTTAGCTACATTCTTTCACAGAAAAGCATCATGTATATTTCTTAGGTTACAAACTACTATAAGAAAATAGATCAATATATTAGGATACGGATTCAACAGTTACAAAAATAATGTTATTTGAAGTTGTCAAGAAAGCGCCGATATTACGCTTGACTCAAATAACAATTACTTCCATCAAAATATCAATTACCATAATCACCATAATTCAAATTCGCTTAGAAATAAAATCAGCGCCCATATATACGTTATAAGAATATAACAGTGTAATAATTTAGAAAATATAAGTACCTACTAAGTATAAAAAGCATTTAGTGTAACCGTAATTCTCGTTTTCGACAAGGATCCTTGTCTTACTCAACATTAATCCTTAAAAAGTCAACCCTTATAAAACGAACGGGTGTCGACAAGGCCTCGTGGCCTAAAACATTGGATACCCGAACCGTATATTTCATCCGAACATCGCCTGTTAGTGAGTGATAAAAAATTCCCTTAAGTCTCTCTGAGGTGTGCCATTTTACGCGTATTGCGTTTATTACTATAGTTTTATGTTATATATTAGATTTTACGTGCGGCTTCGCTCGTATTATACTCGATTTTGTCAAACAAATCGGTTGACGATATAAAAAATTTCGTATAAATTTATCCCTCTATTTACTCCACTTCCAATATAGATTTAGCGAGAAAAGTAGCCTACCTCCGTCTCCTGGGCCCCATGCATCTCTGTACCAAAATTCATCACGATAGATTCAGCGTTTTAGGGAGGAAACCGTCACAAACAACTTACTTTCACATTTATAATATGACTAACTTTTACTCGAGGCTTGGATCGAATTGAAACATTAAATAAGTTTTTTTTATCTTTCGTAAACAAAAAAATATATATATATTCAATAAATAGTATTTTATGTTACTTCTATTACCTCCAAGAATATGTGTAAAAAGTTTCATGATGATCGGTTAAGTAGTTTTCGCGTCAAAGCGTAACAAACAAACTTACATTCATATTTATAATATTAGTAAGGATGATACGGATTTCTGGAACTTTGACGGATGTTTGACTCGCTCCGATGGCTTTCTATCTACTTAGTTTCGCATAGTAGATGTTTCGAAAATACTGCGTTTCCAATAGCACCATAGTTATTTACCTTCGCTTTTCGCTTAGCCTTCCAATACCCGATGGTACTCACAATATAATTTGATATCGATGGTGAATTTCGAGTTATTAGCAGTCCATTGGTGGTCTTCATCTGCAGCCTTTCGGCAGTTGTATAAAAAAAGCGGAATGCGACAAACCAAGAATAGTCGCTTTCACCATTCATGTAAAAACTCTCAGCATTACCTTTGATTACTGGATATATAATTAATTAATCCCAATTTCCTACACCTTAAATATCACTATGGCAAAAGTTATACGTGAACGAAAACTTAAGATCAGGTGAGATTATGGCCACAACGTTAAACGTTAAGTATAAAAAATACCTTCCTATAGACCTAAGTGTCTCACAAAAAATAAACATGTTATAAAATTTAAATAAAAAAATTATAATTGTGACCATATGAAGCGAAAATTAAATCCACAATATACAGTATATATACCCTTTATTACAATAAATGCCACCTTATATTTATTACTTACCGTGACTTGCACCGGGTTTCAGCAGAAAATTATCGCCGTGTATTGCTTAGGACATTTCAGCATATGCTAAGTTAAACACACTTTTATATTGCCGGGATGTACAGTTTATTTTATGTTTTTTATATAACTAATATTTATCATTATGGCTACAATGTCACCTGATATTAAGTGACAATGTGGCGCAAGATGGTGAACACGCTAAGCCTAGTGGAGGGACTGGCTTTTAAGTGTAACTGCCGGAACACAACTATTGTTATTTGGCGGCAGATTTTTTTACTACTTTTGTATATTTTGTGTTGTGTAGTGCATTACGAATATACGTGTTCTTCTTCCTTTCTTTAATGTTTCATGTTTACACGAGTACTGGAACAAGCACAAAATGACACGTGTAGATGTACGTATTCCGATAACTGGTAAAACAATTAAATAATAAAACTTTTCTTAGTTTGGTGTCTCCACATGCCCTTACTTCGTTAAAACTATATGAAGCGTAATTTCACTTCAAATATATAGTGTATATACCCTTTATTACAATGAATGGCTTATGTTATATTTACGTTGGTAAGTTCCACTCACTTATCTGTCATGAATATTCCTTTTATAGCATAAACAGTCACTATCAAAATATTTTACGATCATGAGCGGTTGAAGGAATAAACCGGAACGAAGTCTTGGACGTCAGCTAGTAAATATATGTTCCAAATCGAATGACGCCTAGTGGACTTAGAAACATTACGTGATTGAGGAAACTGTGAAAATTATGTTGAGGAAATTAATCTCTCAACCAAAGTTACTTGGGAAACATAATATATGGTAAGGAAATGTGTAAAGATTGTGTTAATAAAATTAATTGCCCAACTGAAACACCGTTTACACTGGAGATTCATTGCTGATCGTTGCCCAAAGTTGTGTTTGATAACATGATTTTGTTCAGATTATCATTAGATTTAATTTTTATGATAGATGATTTAGTGTCTTTAGGAACACTTTAGTTTAAGATTTATACAAGTTTGATAGTAGCATAGGCTATACGTGAACAGTGACTAATCCTTCATATTGAAATCCAGTGCGGCGGTATATACTGTAAGGTTATATTGTAGCAAACAGCTGAGTATGTGACTGTTATTGAACCGTTAATAGCATTTAATGTGCGCCTATTTTTGTATTGTCTGGTAGAGTCCAACAATTAATTTCCTTTTTTTTTTCATTCTTGCTTTGTAATGTTTATTGCATAATCGTTGATGCTTCAGACAATTGGGACTATTAAACTTGACATTTTTGTGCGTTAGTTGGGTAATAGGCATAGACACTTGCTTCACTCGAGTGTAAAGTTAAAGAGCTTCTCTTTCAACCTAGCTCGCTGTGTTTTAGGCAGCCATATGATGTATATTAGTCTCTCAATGTTTGTAGTATAATATTTGTTTTTAAATTTGCTAGGCTAATTGATGTATGAGTGCTAGCGTATGAAAAGTATTGTGTTGATTTAAAAGAGTTTGAATGTTAAAAAAATGCCTGAGCTTTAGGTGAAGGAAAACTTCGTTATGAAAACATATTATGTGTATATCTATAATTTTTTTGTTAAAAACATGTTGTCATGCATGTACAGGCATATTTCCAGTAGTCTCACTTAGGTAAGATGGATATTAGGACAAACCGTCAGTTAACATCCAGTAAGTTTATGGGCAATCGGAAAATTTATAAAAAAAAATGTGGCTAGTAACACATATTATGAAACAGTGATGTTGATTAAATGTTCATTCGTAATGCAATTATTTTAAAAACTATGCCTATCAGTTAGCTACGACATAAAACGAATTTGACTAAGTTTTATAGAAAGTTCAAAATAATAGACATAGTTAGAAATTTCTTAACAGTTTTTAAGAAAATTTGAATGAATAAAAGAAGTTAAAACTTCGTTCGTTGAAAGTTAAACTATTCTGACACGAGTGGGTTATATATTTTTTTATATATCAATCAGTCGTTTGTTCATTCAGTTTTCTCGTCTTAACTACTTAAAACGATCATCATGAAATTTTGCATACACGCTGTTAAGATATAGATAAGAAAAATTGGTCTCTTTCTCTTTTTGGCAGTGTGGATAATTAAGTGAAGTGTTTTGACCATTTGCTTGTTGTTTGAATAAAATATTATTAATTAAATAATATTATTTATGTATTTCATTCAATAATGCAATATTAAATATCAATAAATAATGGAAAAAAAGAAAAATGAATTTGACAAATATACATGAAGTATCCAAAATGAGTAATGACAAATTATTTCTCAAAATTGACATTTTCTTAGGAATTGAAACCGAACTATATTCCCGCCATGTTGGCAATACACTTGAAAAGATTCAATATCACTATCCTTGCTTATATAATTGAATAGATCTTCACCCGGCACAGGAAAGTGTTTTATTAAACTCTTATTGATTTCTCCTCAAATTTAAAGCGATAGGTTTTTTCTCCATTAAAAACACTACTTACAAAATAGATTAAAATCAAAGGTTTTATTTCAGTCTAGGTTTTAAGAAGGCACTTACGAACGTCAACTACTAGCGGATCAGAAAATAATTCCAGATATCGCAAAAACTTACAAGAACACCAGATTGGTACAAAATGTTTGTAGTTAATAAATAATATCGGCGAAATTATAAATATGGTTATTTGTAGATAGCATTATCATTTATAAAATGACTAGCTTTTACGTGCGGCTTTGCTCGCGTTAATATTGAATTGGTCAAATAAATCGTATGACGCAATAAAAAAGTTTATCCCTATCTTTACATCACTTCCAATAAATTTTTCGCAAGCAAAAAGGACAAATATACGTATCGTGGATCTCATGTATCTCTGTACAAAAAATCAGCACAATCGATTCAGCGGTTTTGGCGTGAAAGTGTAACAAACAGATTCACTTTCGCATTTATAATATTAGTAAGGATTATTCTTTTAACAGTCTTTCGACAGTTAATCTTGCTTGAAATGGTCTTTGAGCTTATTTTTCGTCACAAATACATAAAAGACAAAGAAGACACTGTCGTAGATTGCCGTCTAATATTATGTAGATATGGTAGCTAACTCAGCTTCTGCAAATATAAACGTCTGTTATATTTTACCATTACCACGTAATACCTAAGAAAAATATTATATTAAGAATGCGTGCCAAGTATACGAGTTATTTTTTTATAGTTAAGGCTTAGCGTTATTTCCACAATCTCATGGAATGTTAAGTGACGATGTGGTCCAATATGGTGGATATGCCAAGCCTGTGGTAAGTGGTAAGTGGAGTAACTAACACACCAGTGCAACTACCGGAACACACCTATAGGTATTTTGTGGAAGATTTTCAACTTGAGGGTGGTAGATAGCCAGGCGGGCCTTAGAAAAAGCCCAACTACCATGCTATGGTTTCATCACGACGTTTTTCTTCACCGAAAGCTCAAGCTAATTGTAGGTTACTACTAGCCTAACTGAATACCTAAAAAATAATATGATATTGAAACCGCGTCCTAAAAATAGGCGATGGTAAATTCCTTTATTATTTTCCACTAAAGTTACACGGAACTAAGTTATTTAAATCGTGCGAAACATCCAAAAGTTACGTGTCAGTGTAAAACAAAGCTTAAAGCTTGTTGGCTTAAGTATCTGTGTACACTGAACTTGGGGTCTTAGTTATGTCTCCGCGGGGTTTGAGTAAAGAAAACAATAGTCCAACTCGACTCTCGGAAGTTCTCTTAACTCTGGATAGGTGCTCATTAGAAAGTAACAAGTAGATAATTGTTAAATTATGTATCATGGCTCGTACAAAGTTAAATGTATTTATACCTCCCGTGCTTCTAATGTTTGACACGTTTTTTGCCTTTTGTTTATGTACAATTTTTGTTAAGAAAAACTTCTTTATGTTAGAGGAAAATGGAATACGGTATTAATATAAGTAACTTTTAGTGGCTACAGTTGCGTATATATGAATACTAACTGTGCCTGCGGCTTCGTTCGCGTGGTACAAAAATTAACTGCCAGTGAGCGCTAGCATGCTGGCTTTCTCAGGTACTTTTTCATGCATATTTTAAAGGACCCAATAGCGATGTACTTCAGTATGTGTCGTACATCGTGTTTGGTAACTATTTTAGCAATTCAATGTACTTTAGTGACTGTAAGACTTCGTGTTTAGTGGTTCAGTAATAGTTCGGTTTTAAGCCAACATAATTGGTGATGGATTGTTGTTCCATCGATGGTTGCCACTGTTTTTGGATTGTACTGTGCTTATCATCAGGTAAAGTGCTCGTCCTAACTAATTTACCAAAGTGATGTACTTTACTGAGTGTCACATTCCTGTTTGGTAACTAATTTACCGAAATGATCTGTTTAGTTTCAACACTTCAATATTGAAGAATTAGAGTGTTTTATAATTCTCACCGAGCCCACCACGAGGACATATTTATGTTTATCCGCTATTTACTTTTGACAACCCTTTTCCTGATCTCTATTGACGTCATAAATCTGGTTAGAACACGTTAAAAAAGAACACCGCCTTATAAAAATCATGAAATGAATAAATAAATATTCTTGTTATCACAATTTTTTTGCTTGACGAACGCAGGTGTCACTATGGGTAAAGACCTCATTCTGTTCTATAAGAGTAAATAAAAAAGAAACACCCAAATCCGAACCGGTCACACGTTAGCGTGAACCGTGAACGTAAAACAAAATAAACAAAGATAAAGTGCTATCATAACATCTGCTTTCGGTTTCCTGCGGGGCTTATCTCTTGTCATTCTTAGATAACTTATCCGTGCTCTTCAATTGATACCATTCATCGTGCGATGTAGGCGCATCACTAGCGAGGATGATTCACACTGTAACGATATTTATATTCTATATACTATCGTGGTCGATGGAATTGGTTTTCCATATTTTTCCGAAGATTCCGCTTCGATCGTCGATGTTAAATTTTATGTAACGTACTCTGGTTTATGCAAATATGTATCTTTGTCTTACTTTGTATCCGAAATACCATATATACTTGTTAGCGACGCATAAAAGCTATAACGAGTTAATACAAAAATAGAAATGGCGTCCGGAATAATAGTTCCGCACAGGTGGCGCTGATGGTAAATAGGACGCACGCGTTACCGTAGGGAGAGCCCCTGAGACGCTAGACGAGTTCTCGTTCGAGTATTAACTTGTACCGGACGAATAAACAGTGTTTTGTGTTAGCTTAAGTATCGAGTTTTTTTTTTTTTTTTTTTTCGAATTGACATACGCTGTTAGCCGGAGGGGCTTTTACAGCTTGGCAGGACTTTTTGGGGCGAATGCTGAGGGCACTCAGCCCCGAGGCAGCGAGCACAAGGGTGCCGTTGTGGCTGGCCCTTGGCATGGACTGCTGCCGGAAGAGAAAATAATATATAAAATAATAAGAGCTGGCCTACTTGAGTAGACCTTTAGGTAATTTACTAATTTGTGAAATGTTAAAATACTAATTGTTAAGAAGGCAAGGAAGTCGGTGGAGTGGATTGTACTGTACTGTTTTGGATTGAGTTTATCGGTGTTGGAAGGACGTAGTCTTCGCATCAACACGACCGTGAACTACCGTGGTCTAACCAGTATTCTGGTGCTTGTATAATCTGAAATAAGTTAGAATTTTATTAAATGAACTTTAAGGTAAGGATAACATCAAAAGTAACCAAAAATCCATCCAATCGTAATAAAAAAGTGCCAAACAACTGGCAGGGCCACAGGTTTTTGGTCCCTTACAGAACCGTGTACTTAGCGTGTGGGTGTGCACGGATGGTATGCAGTGTGATGTTGTATTCTCAGTGTTGTAGAGTGTCACTGTATCGCGCGAGCAGAGTCGCTCGAGGGCTCCTTTCCGGAGGATCGGACCTAGGCTCGAGCGTCTGCAGAGGGAGGCCGCGGCGGGTGTGCGGGAGTGAAATTAACCGTAAGGCCTCGGCGGCGAGACCTGCGGTTACGCGGGCGTGTGCGCGGACACGAACGGTTTGAAGAGACGGCAGGAAGGAGCGCGTTTTCCCTAGTGATGTCGTCTACGGGATCGGTGAAGCAGTTTCGTGGCCGGCGTGCGAACCAAACGGCTTGAGGATTTGCAGTATAGTTGACTGCTTCTACTATTTCGGGATTCGAATGAGCTTCGGCTTTTTCAAAGAATTTCTTGGTGAGTTCGCGTATGTAAGCGTATATGGAGGGGAGATTCATATCTTTGTGGAGATCTATGTTGCGGGCATAAGGCGGGGCTTGGACCATTGTGCGAATGAATTTATTCTGGAAGACTTGAAGTTTTTCCAGATTTGTTATTGCTGCATGGGCAAAGACTGGGCAGCTGTAAGTCAATATTGGGCGTATGCAGGTCTTATATATTGTAAGCTTATGTCTGAGTGACATTTTGCTTTTTGAAGAAGTGAGATTACGTAGCAGGGCCGAGGCGGTGTTGGCTTTTTTGATTACGTAATCGATATGGTGGGTGAAGGTGAGGTGTTTGTCGAGTACTACGCCTAGGTATTTGGTTTTATTTACCCAGGCGATATCGACACCGAATAAGTGTAATGAGCCTTCGAGTGGCTTGAAGTTGTGGGGATCGAACATGATAGCCGAGCTTTTATCTGGGTTTAATCCTATGCGCCATTTGAGGCACCAGGATCCGAAGGCGAAGATGGCTTGTTGAACTCGATTTTTGAGATTGGCTCTGTGCCTTCCCGAGCTATATATGATTGTGTCGTCGGCGTAGAGGCCTACTTGGACATCATCGAAGATTGGGATGTCGCTGACATATAGATTGAATAGACAGGGCGCTAGAATGGAGCCTTGGGGGACTCCAGAGCGAATAGGATGGGGTGAGGAGAGAGCTCCGTCTACTTTGTAGCAGAAGGAGCGGTTTGATAGATATTGTATAATTAAGTGGACAAGTCTGTCCGGAACTTGGAACTGGTGGAGCTTATAAATGAGTCCTTCGTGCCAGACCCTGTCGAAGGCTTTGGCGACATCGAAGAAGACAGCGAGAGTGCGTCTAGGAAGGCGTAGTTCCGTAAAGTTGGAGACTACGTGTTCCGTGAGGCGGAGAACTTGGTGGGTGCATGAATGTTTCGGCCGGAAGCCGAATTGTTGGTCCGGAAAAAGATATTTGTCGGCTACGACGACTTGGAGGCGGTTTAAAATAATCCGCTCGTATATTTTGCCTAAGGTGTTTAGTAGGCTGATCGGACGGTAGCTCTCTGGGGAGCAGGCTTTTTTGCCTGGTTTCCGGATACCTATGACGGTGGCCCTTTTCCAGACGGCTGGAAAGTGGCAATGAGATATGGCCGCATTGAGGATGCAGACCAGAAGCGCTATGAGTTTGTCAGGAAGAAGCTTTAGGACTTCATTCCTGATACCATCAGGACCGGGAGATTTCCTAGGTTTGAGTCCTTTAATTATTGAGAGGACTTCGTCGGTGGTGACCGGGTCTAGGAGTTCTGCTGGGCGGGTCTCCCTTATTGTGTGTATTGTTCGGGTGACCCTTTCCCAGTGTTCGGGATCTATGTCCTGATATTCGTAAGGGTTGGGGGAGCATTGTTCCTCTAGGGTGTTAGCGAGGAGCTCCGCTTTGTCTCTGCTCTCGAAAGCAGGGGGAAGAGTGGGGCCTCTGTCTAGTGGAGGTGTGGCTGAGGAGTAACTGCTCTTTTGTTTGCGGACGAGCTCCCAGAAGGCCAGGTGCGATGGCTTGAGGTCCTCCAGGAGGCTGTCCCATCTTTGAGAGCGAAATTCAGAGATGTGAGATCTGACCTGTCTTTGTAGGGCGCGTAGCCGGACGCGGTTCTCTACTGTCGGATAGGCGTCGTGGGCGCGAGTCGCGGCGTTCTTCTCAGTGATCAGCCTCCGAATGTCGTCGGGGAGTATAAAGCGGCGATCGTTCGCCACTTTTACCTCTTTCGAGGTTTCCTCGACGGCATTCTGGAGGTGACTGACCAGGGAGTCGACCGCCAGATCGGCGTCGGCCGGCGAGTCTATCACGTCTGGAATCCTGTCAAGCTCGGGAGAGGAGATGTTAGTAGCCAAGTATTGCCTAAGTCTGGGATAATCGGCAACTTTAATGGGAGGCAGGTTATGCTCGTCGGGCTGGCCGAGGAGTAGAATTACTGGGCGATGGTCTGAATCGAGTTCGTGAGCGACTTCGATGTGTCGCACCTGAAGGGCGACCCCTTTTAGGATAGCTATATCTAAAACTGAGGGTCGACAGTTGGTCTGAAAGTGTGTTGGCTCTGGAGGAGCTATCACATCGAAAGTTAGCTCGTGTTCCAAGCGGAGAAGTATTCTACCGTTGACAGTGGTACGCGGGTTATTATAATAAATGTGCCCGGAGTTAAGATCGCCGGCCACGATTACCGATTCACCGAGCGCGAAGAGCGCTTCTAGATCTGATTTGATAAGTGTTTTCTTTGGCGAGAGGTACGCTGAAACGATGTGGATCGTGGGATGATCGGTCATGCCCACTCTGCATATAGATACCTCTAGGTTAGTAAGTTTAGGAGGTTCTATTCGCGTGCAATATAAAGATTTTTTGAAATATATGAGTGTACCTCCGCCTCTTGCGCCGGTGCGATCGTCTCTTATTATTTTGTAGTTTGCGATCGCAGGGGCGCGGAACTTCGGTTTAAGTAGTGTTTCCTGTACGAGGAACACGTCGATTTGCCGCTCCTTAAGGAAGCAGGCTACTAAGTCGCGTTGGGCAGTTAAGCTACTCGCGTTAAAAAAGGATAAAGAGAGGCCCCGGGGTCTGATTTTATCCTGCATCGCGAAAACTATTTATGGGGAAGCGCGGGCAAGGTCTTGCACAGCACGTGCGAGGGCAGGGTAGGCGGCTACGGCCTTAAGTCGGTCTATTCCGACGGGAGAGCTGGCCATTTTGTCGAAGGCGATGATGTCTTCGACGTCAAAATCTTTGAGAATACCTGCGATCCAGGTTAGACCTAGGAAGTCGAAGGACGGAGCTTCCGAGCTCGAAGGTACAACTCTAGGCGGTTGTACTTTAGCGGCCCACGCGGAAGGCGGGGCTTGTGATGGTGTGTGCGCGGTAGTGACTCGCGCTGGACTTGGCAGGCTCGGGAAGGCCTGGGTTGAGATGAGCGGTGGCGGGGCAGGGCGCGTTGACGCGGCGTGCGCTGGAGGAGCGCGCTGTGGGACGCGCGTGCGAGTGCGCCTAGTGCGTGGGGCGCGTTCACACCCGCGATAGTTCGCGGGGTGACCGGCCTTGCCGCATAAGACGCAGCTCGGTGGCTCTACCGTTTCCGGCATGCGGGGGCACTCCTTTGTGGAGTGATCTCCTAGACATTTGACACATCTCGGCTTGATGTGACAGTTTCTCGCCGAGTGTCCGTAGGATTGGCAGTTGTGACACTGCGTAGGGGCATGCTTTTTATGCGGGATCTCTACGGATATTCCGGAGAGGCCGCAGACCGATTGGAGGTTGAAAACCTCCTTGCCTTCATTGGAGCGGTCCAAGGTGACAAGGACGAGGTCGTAAACCTCCTTTGTGAAGGAGTGGTACATTCGGTGTACCTCGTGCGCGGGTAAGTTTTGCTCCTTAAGGGAGGCAAGAATGACTTCCGTGGGAAGTTCTTTAGGGACGCGCCTGATTACTACGCGCAGAAGGCGCTCTTCCTCGGGCGTGTAAGTAAAAAATTGGAATTTTCCTTCGCGGAGGAATGTTGTTAGGTTTTTGTAGTCCGCGATTGTGGGGACTTTGATTTGTATACCGGATGGGGTGCTCCGGGCGTGCGTATATCTAATTTTGGCGGCATTCAGCCGCGTGGAAATATTTAGCCACGCTGCTTTGTCAGTTATTGTGACTGGGGGCGGTGGCCGCACCGCCCTTTCGGTGGGAGCTGCTGTTTGTGCAGCGTGAGTGTCGCGTGATGTGGGGACGCGGTTATTGCCGGCACGCATTGTTTTTGCGGCGGCTGGGGGTGTGGTTTCGGGTGATAACACCCGTTTGTGTTTGGGCTTCGCCCTTGAGACTGTGGTAAAGTCCGTTTCAGGATTAGCAGTATCCATGTCTATTTCTGGATCAGGTGATAGTGGCGAAAAAGAGTTCGCCGTGGGTATCGGTCGGGGTGCATAAGAAATTTTTTCCTCGAACGGACGAGGCGTAGGTGCGGCGGCGGGGTTCGCTGAGGGCGACGGGGTCCGCAATGAGGTAGTAGCGGGTGACGCGGGGGGTGCTACCGCATGCCGGATGACCGGCGAGCGGGAGCGAGAGCGTGAACGCGGCGGTAGGGGCGGCGACGCCGGGCGACGCGCCAGGGCGGTTGCCTTGGTGGCGGGGGCCCGGACGGGTAGGGAGGTGGTAGTAGGCGGGGTCGGCGGACGGCGCGCTGGCGCGTTTGCGCCGGTGGGTGGGGCGCGGACGCGCTGCGTGGGCGCAGACTCGGTCGCGAGGTACTTTTTTAACAGTTCCGGACTCTCTCTTTCTAGAAATTTTAGAAACTTCTCCATCTTGAGGAGATGGATAAGTCCAGATAAAAATAAAAGAGTAAGGTAAAATAGTATGACTTACGTCAGAAAAAACCTCCCTGCCTGAAGGGCAGGGGGGCGCGGCTAAAAGGAAATAAAGAAACTATCCTGCGTTAGGCAATCTAACTTGTATGTACACGAAAGAATAGCGTGTAAAATCGAAAAAAAAATAGTAAGGAAAGAACAATATTCCAAAACGTACTGGGCCTTGGCCCGTAAAAAGGATTAATTAAATTTTACCTTATCTGGGAGCCGGTGACCGGCGTACTTACAGGCGGTGACACTAATTTCACTGCACTTAATCACGATAACAAAGCAATATTTGGAATCACGGCACAAAAACACTGAGAGATATCTCTCAATTTAAATACCACGATAACCAAACAATATGGTTAGAGAACAAAGACACTGTATCGCGAACAAGCAACAATAGCCGGTTTGTTGCAGGTGCGTCGTCGCAGGTGCGAGAACAAAGGAAACCGAGAACAATAGCGGCGCGGTAAGGCGCAGCGGTCGAATAGTTTAGAACAATCGGCAGAGCTCACGGACACGTCCGTTCGCTATGGCTGATCGAACCGAACTCCTAAGTATCGAGACTGACTACGCGCTATATAAACATAAATATTGAAAATATAAGTATTATGAATATGAGTATGGAGATCGAGCATTGAGAATTAACAATATTGAGATTATTGAGATTATTGAGATTATTGAGATTATTGAGATTATTAATATTATAAACATCGAGACGTATTAATAAATGAGAATATGACGAATAATGTTATTTTAAAGTCATAAGGCGTACGTTGTGATCGACGTCTACCGTTGGGGGCGCACACATTCATTTGCCTAGGATTCGTGGGAGTTCAGGTAATGATTGTGCCGAGTAGGTTTTTTGCGTCTCCTTCGCGTATTTTATGTAAATTTATATTGAAATTGATGTTTGCGTGTTTAGTTTATAGATATGTCTAAGATTATCGTGCATGTTAGTTTTAAAATAGATAATTTACCGAGCAATACTTACCTAAATATTAGACCGGAAAATATGTATAGAGAATTGAGGGATTTCACACGACAAGTGTGAAATCCAACAATAGAGACATCGCGTTGCTTGTATTTTGATATAGAAACCCGAAATATGGGAATATGTAAATTTATAGAGTAAGAATGTTATAGAGAAAAGTTGAAATAGAGAAAGTTTAGCGTAAGTATTGCTCGATCTCGAGTATTATGAGTGTATCCTAGGATAAGTGATATTTATAAGATAGAGTATAACCTAGGGTATAAGATTGTATATAGATATTAAGGATATTATATGAAATAAAATAAATATAGCGCAGAAACCGAGCCAACGGTAGTGAAAATAGAAACGAATAGAAATTAGAAAGCGTCGCGATCGAGTGGCTCTCTGTAAAGTCACGCATCGGCATGGGTAACCTCCGAAGGGGCGTTACCTAATCATGTTCCACGATTGAGTCACCGATCGCCCATTGGCTACAGTAAGAAGAGCAACTACCTGAAGAATATCGACCGTTGGCTCGGGTTCACGTGTATTGAGAAGAACACCGAGTGTTATTACGTCATACGTCTCGACCGGTTCACGCATTATTGCATCCTTGCGGCCCCTTACGGCAAACTGACATCTTCCTGCTGCCACCGAGGCGGGTATCCGGCATCCTCGTTTATAACGAACGAGGACTCTACGCCCGTCCAAACGGGGATACACAACGTCGCACTTTGACCAGGGGGCGGTGGTCCACCACCGCTAGACGTACCGTACCCCAACAATACTAATATTATAAAGGCGAAAGTAAGTTTGTTTGTAACGCTATCACGCCTTAAGCGCTGAATCGATTATGATGAATTTTGTTATACAGATAGAGAGAACCTGAAGACGATGATGACGATGGGTAAAAAAGGAGTAAACTTTGAATATAACAGTTTTTTCTCTCATATCTACTTCATAATAATCCTCAAAATTCGTAGTCATATTTGATTAAATAAAATTGTAATTAGAATAATAGCATAAATTGTCTATTTACATTAAGCTTAATTAACTTGATTGAACAGACATTAACTATTAACTTTAAAGTAACTTAAATATCTACATTATTAAATATATAAAAAAGCTTGTAATATTCCATTAAAATGGCTTTCCAACTAAATTATGTTGGGTATAACAATATATTTTCACAAAGGCTAGTCGTTCGCTTTGTTAAATTTAGATATGAAGGCAGTAACTTGAATTTTTAGGAGAATACTCAAGTTAATAATGTAGTGCGTGGTAGGCGGGAGCCAAAGAATAATTATTCCCAGTAAAATATATAAAAGACAGCATCGAAAACTTTGAAATATGATCTTAGGCGGCTTGAGATAGATTATGTTATTCTGCAGAGCAGATATAATGTTAACTTTATGATTTATGAAGAAAAGCTGGTGCCTGAAAGTAGACGATGCTGATGAAATTTGACGACATAGCATTATTATCATGTAAGCCTAAAGAGGCCAGCTGGTATTAGGCCTTCCTCCAAAGAATAGTCCTTACTGCATTGGTAATTTTATGCCCAAAAAAGCCTATTATTAGACCTATATCTTCCTATAAAGATTGGCTTTAATTTGTTCGTATCCAGTAGTAACATTTACAGATCATTTGCTTACCTTGGAGCAAGTCTGCTAACGTTCCGTCTTTTTATTCAAGGTTTCCACTCAAGAACGCCTCGAGGCCAGTTGCCACTTGCGCCTTTGTTTGTTAACGTAGTGAAAAAATATGATTACGTACATGTTCTTGCAATAAGCTGCACTGGAGTGACATGGTGATTGCATGCACGAACCCGCGTCGCCCCAGGAAGACGACAGACGGCCGTGGGGTTTTAGTGGGTATTTCCAGAGATTAGCGCCGGGTGAATTCCACATACCTCTCTCAGTCCCCCTGGTCTGGGAGGAGATACGAGATGCATTTGCCCACGCTGACCACGACGACCTGCATACTCAGGTATTTCTAAAAATTAGAGACGTCTTTCACACAGCTTCTAGTCTCTGGGGACTGCCACTAAGCGTAAATTACGTTACGTTCTACTTACCATTGATAACGCTCACGATAATGATTTATTACGTTCCACTTGCTTGCGACGATCATAATCATCATCTCCATGATTAAGGAATGGAGCAAAGGTTCACCCCTGAAGATGGGTGGTCGTAAGCTTGGCATGATTGGCAAAATTGGCGTCATTAGTGACGTTTTCGCCCCGACCACAACGACCGGGGTTTGTCATATTAAACGGCTGAAGGTATATTCTTAATTGGAACGTAATCTTAGAGCTATGTCGCTGAATTTGATTCTTGAATATCCTAATTTACTCACGATTAAAGTATTCTACAAAAATAACAGCGATAAGCGGGTTTATTTGTTGGCGTTGATATAAATATACACATACAAAGAAGCCTTCATTATAAACAAAGTGTAATGTATGTGAATATAATTTAACCAAGTTTGTTAGATAATTATTAAAGGGTCGACCGACTTGTTAGGTGGATTAAAAATTAATTGTAAAGGTCGGCAGTGAACATTATAATTTGTGGAACAGTGCGACTCATGTGTGTTTGAAGGTGCTTTTTTAAACAAGGTAATATGAGTTTACTGTACTTGGATGTTAGTTTGACACTATAACCACCGTCGGTGTGGCTACTTTCAACAATAATCAGTCATTTTCATACATCTGTTTAAGAAGCCAACATCGTTGGAAGAAGGCACACATCATACCAAAATGCCGTGAGTTCATATCCCGCACAAGACATTTATTTATGTGATCTACATATAAATGTTCTAAATTTGGTTACTACTATGTGTCCAATAATCTATATATTAACACATGAAGCAAAAACTTTGTACCCCTTTTTACGAAAATTGTGCGGACGGAGGAGTATCTAATTTCACACACTTGTAGTTTAAATAGAGAGGGAGTGCAGAATACTAATATATTTTTGTATTATCCATAACAATCCATTAAATCATTAAAAAAACATTACAAAAACTACCATATATTTGACACACACTAGCATTTATATTTTTTTGTTTATTGTTTAAGTCTATGGTGAACTTGAGTATAGATTAATATATACGAACCCTTATATATGAATACGAGTGTTTGACAACAGAACCTTAATAATGTTCAACCTTATAATTCAATTTAATTATGGCCGAATTTCTACCACTGGGCGACCACTAGTTGTAGTCATTAAGTACTTTACAGCTTCATTCATCAACGAAATTGCCTACATAGCCAGATGCCATAATAAGCAGAAAAATCCTAAGAGACCGTTAAATCGAAGATGGTGCAAAACCGAAACTAGAAAAAGTCTTTATGTAAGGACTTCAAACTTCATATAAGGAACAAAACATTGGTGCCTTTATACAAGTGTGTCTGGGACCCAAGGGCCGAACGGGGCTTTCTGACCGTCTCGATTGCAACCACTATTCATTACAGAGTGGATGGCTGCGCATATGTTTCAGCCAGTTTATAACCATTTACCGAGCGTCCTACAGATATTATAGCGATGTCAGACAATGGAGTAATTTATCTGTGGTCATCGTCATTTTTAATTGTGTACAGTGCCTTCATTTTGTTGTTCGACTATAAAAAGTCAAAAATAGAATTCTGACAGAAATTTAATTAAAATTAAAACTAATACCATCAGTGTCCCTTGATACCATAAAATGACATCTATTATATAAACTTCATGTCCATTATAAAATGTCATTATCTAAAGTACAAAGTGGACGTGAAATGAAACTACCTGCTACGGAATCCGAACTTTAAAACGTAAATAACAAAGTGTATAATTAATTGAGCAACGTCAATATCGATTTCAATAGTCGATACGATGGTGTCGATAAGTTGTTGTACATAATATTATTAGGTATTTCGTATTAGAGCAATTTTCAATCTACATCTTCATATTTTGCAATGAACAAGCTTTCTACTCATGACTTTGCTTGCGTGATTTATATAATTTGTATACGGTTCTTTCTTGTTTTATAATCTATATCCTTATACTTACTAACATTACAACTGTGAAAGTGAGTTTGTTTGTTACGCTTTTACGTCTAAGCCGGTTATTCGATTCTGATGAATTTTTGTATAAAGATATATAAGAACCTGGTGACGGTGATAGGCAGCTATTTCTCGCGAAAATTTTATAGGAAGTGGGTAATTAATGCGTAAATTTTTTCAATCTATAAAGAAAACTGCTTGTAGTTTCGAAATTTGGGTAAGTTCATATTTAGTTGTATTGACCAACACCTGGAATAAATAATGTCTTATGATTTGATATAAACTTTATTTATGTATGGGCAACCAGAATCGGTTGATATAACCAATATTAACGCGAGCGGAGCCGCTGTTAAAAGCTAGTTCATTATAAATTGAAAAAGTTTGTTTGTTGGAACACATTGATCTTTAGAACTACCAGTCGGATGTAAAAAATTATGTTTATATTTGATAGAGTAATCATTGAGGAAGGCTTTAGGTTATTACATAAATCTACTTAAACAATAGGAGCAAAGTTGTGTTAAAAAAAAGTTACCAAAACGAGTAAAAATTATAAAATATCTTTTAGCTTCAGGCGAACAAAGTCGCGGACATAACTAATTAATTTATATATTCTCGTGTTTGGCTAGTGTATTATTGTAGTTTAGGTATAAAGTAGTAATTAACATAATAAAAAAACATTTGAACAGGCATTCACGAGAATCTAAGAATACGTTTCAGACCCGTCGTTGGTCACTGTTTTTACTAGATTGCACTGTCCTTATCATCAAGCACAGAGCCGTCGCTCTGTCATCCCACGTTAATAACATTTTTCATACGTAATTCTACATATTATAGCGCACGTTTACCTTTTTTAAACATAAATACAATACATTTAAGGAATTTCATCCCGCATATGCTGGACAAACTATTTCGGACTTGACTGAATCCTTTGAACCAGAAGTACCCACTAAAAAATCTCCATGGAGACCATGCGTATACTTTATACTTAGTAGTGACCAGAAACTTGACTAAATCAGACCACTCTAAAATTCGTTTGCGACCTCCTCAGCTATATTTATAAATCTTCTGATCGAAAGTCGCATGCGACAAACCGAAGTAATTTCGAATCTTTGTAATGAGTTTTCGGCGAAACAATCTCTGCAGTGTAATTATTTCCAGATGATTAACGAAAAAAAAAAAACGAAAATAAATAGGTTTTAAACTGAACCCTGAATGCGGCATGTGAATGTGCTTTACCGAGTGTGCAAACGCGATCGATCCAAGCGCAAAAAACACGTTCCATTTTATCACAAAAATAGTACATTTCAAAGAACTATTTACTCTGTTTACATGTTCTAAAAAGAAAACTGTTTGGTTAGATTTAAATAGATGTGTTTCTGTTGATACTGTTATGGCTTGGTGTCAGATAGGATTTCTGGAATCCGCTGTATTTACATTGTGTTATTTCTTTATTGTTAATCTCGTAATACATAAACTATAAAACTCGTACGTATATTTTATAGAAAATGTAATTTTGTTTCTGGAACAAACATGTCGATAAATATATTGCGTGAAATGGTAAAATGTTTCTGAGACTTTTATTTCAGAATAAGTTGATAAGTGAGATTTTGACGGAATCTTGATATGTAGTTGTGATTTTTATTTTTATTCATATACTTAGTTATATAGCCCAAGTGAATTGAATTATGAATAATCATTCGGAAAATGATATATTAGTTGTCACAAAAGCTCCCAAGAGAGCTTCAGGAAGAGTCTCACCATCATGTTGAAGTCTTTTCTCATCTGCCCAAGAATAAAAAAAGAAGAAGAACAAGTTAATAAGCAGTACAAAGTTTTGTCATTTTATAGTGTACTAATTGCGCACGCGACTTCGTCTGCGTCGATATGATTTTTTTATATAATTTTAGAACTTTTAATATAATACCGTCTCAGTTGTAGAATGTACTAACGCCGCGTCAATGGACGTGAGTTCGAATCTCTGCAATTAGCCTGAGCTATCGGTGAAGAAGAAGATGGTGATGAACCTAGACCATGGTGTTAGGGTTACTTCTAATGTCCACCTAGTTAGCTAGCTAATGTGTTCCGGAAGCTATACACGAGAGCCAGTTCTACACTAAGCTCAGCCTGTCCCCCATTTCGGGCTATTTCGTCACGTAATAACAGCCTATAATGTGGCCATAACGCTAAATCTATAAAGTTTAAAGAATATGTCTACACTTTCAACTGTTATTTGAAGGCAAATACCTTTTAGTAATAAGATCCTCGGTTGCATCAAAAGTCCAATAAAGTCAGTTTGACAAACAGAAAGAAAAATATATATTAAAAACCCTATTTAATTATGTATATTATTTAGAATAGGTCTATCGTTATGTGATATTATAATGTTGGAAAAACACAGGAACGCAGTAGTTTTAGAAGGATAATCGGTTCAACAATAATGATAATGACACGATGAGAGACATCGTGTGGCAGGGAGATGATAACTACGAGGCAGTGTCCGAGACTTGCAACTACGGGTGCAGGTTTAGGGAGGCCTCTTTTCGACAATCGTGAACACTCACCTTCACCCCTCGAGTTTGTCTCTCTGTTCAGTATACATCATTCCCGATAATGGTTTACAACATAAACACCAATAACAGAGAAATTTGAATCTTACATCCTTTCGGTAACGCTCCAACTACGTACGATGAACACGCCTCGAATGCCTCGCTTTGACTGAACCCAAGGCCGGCTCGCACCGCACTTATATACTACTTTGTATCATAAATTACATTCCTAACAATAATATAAAACACACATTAAGAGAATAAACTACCCGAAACAACGATTCCACTAAAAGCCTACAGAATTTAATTTAAACTCGGCTATTAATCAACTTTTGTACATATATAGATATACGTATCTACGTGCCTAGGAGTTTGACGGCCGACAGTGAATTACAGGCAATTCCCGTGCTCATATTAATTCGACTTTAATTTCGTAGTGAACCAGGGCTGTCAGAAGCAGTGCTATTAAAAATACCAATTTGAAGATTTTTGAAGTGAAAACTTTTTTAGGCGCGTTGGGTACTTTTTGGAATAACAAAAGTCATGGAACTCCCGTTATCGTCACCAAATGTTTTCCGTTTATGTAGAGAGTATATACAGATTGTTAATTACGAGCTTGTCGTATATGAATGCTTGGTGGACCGGTTTTACGTGCGACTTAATACATGCTTATTTTTTTTTTACATTATTTTGTGAAATATAGTATTCACTTCTGTCGGCAGTCCTCATGACTGCAGTTTTTATAGTTAAGGTTTCAGCGTTATGGCCATAACCTCACCGATGTTAAGTGACGATGTGTCCTAAGCTGGTGAACACGCTAAACCTGTGGAAAGACTGGTTCTCAAGTGCAACTGCCGGAATACACCTATAGGTATTTGGCGGCAGATTTTCAACGTGAGGGTGATAACTAGCTTTAAGGGCATTAGAAAAAGCCCTAACATCATGCTGTGGTTTCATCACGATGTTTTCATTCACCGAAAGTTTAAGCACATTCTAGATGGATTCGAACTTATGTCCCTTAATGCGGCGTCCGTACACACTACTAACTGAGCTATCACCGCTTCAATTGACTATATTGATCTTACTCGTGACGTAGATAGAAATTATCGGTATTTGATATGCTATCCTAACTAATAGTTTTTCGTATATTTGTAAGAAACGCCTAAGTTATTTAACTTTGGTATATATTTGATTTCCTCTGGTAACACGGGTGTTTTCAAGTGTTGCCGTGGTGAGTTTTAGTTGTTAGTGTTGGGTGATTAACACTCGATGGGTCCTTATATGCCCTTCTTACCTTGGCCTGAACTCGGGTAACACGTTTGAGTTTCCACGTTACGATGAGGAAATACGTAAAGATTGGAATTTAAAATACCACGTTCATACAAAAGGTCGGTATTTAGATATGCAGTAATTAGAAATGCCCTACCGTCATTTTATGGTTCCATCACAATATTTTCATCATTATATAGTAATTTGCACTGTACCATCATTCCGTCAAACGTAAAATTGTACGCCTGATTGAGTTAAAAATTTTCATGCGTGTATGGCTTTACAACGTTGACGTCCACTGAGAATGCATTTTACGACTAAGGAAATGGAAAACAAAGGAAACCAATGAACAAGTCGCGAACACAAGCTAACATAATAACGAATATAATATATAAATTAATTTAGTAAACGTTTTATTCGTGATATGAATCGGCAGGTTTCTGTTCAACGAAACGGGTTTAAAATATCAACCGCTGAGATATATATAAATAATTCATACGTATTTTCTTTTTCAATATTTTTCAATATTCAATATTTAAAATGAGAATTTTAATTAATAGGCGGTACATATTTCTAAAATAATTAGATGTCATTTCTATCATTTGTAAGTATAATTAGAAAGCTCTTTATGGCCTAGACTTAACTTCGGATTCGTTGGTTTGAAATAATGTTTATATCACGCTACAACTATTCTTCATTAAAATGAATACTTTAAGCCGTTAATAAATCTATACTAAAATATTATAAAGAGGAAAGATTTGTATTTTAGTTTGAAACGAATAAACTCAAGAACTACTGGATCTATTAAAAAAAATATTTATTAATTAGAATGCTACATTAGCTGCAAGTAACATAGGCTATATAACATTTTTTAATGCAAATGTTTAAATAAAATTTTAGTTCCACGCGAACAGAGTCGCGGACACAGCTAGTCCTCTATATAAAGATAGGTAAAGACAAACACTTAGGTACCCTTTGCTCTTCTGTTTTTCAACTGATTTTTTTTATTTGTTGAGCAGCTATTGACGCACTGCACTATATTCATTCCTCCGAATAGGAGCGATCAAGTGACTCTGCTCGCGCAATACAGTGACACTCTACATCACTGAGATTACACCATCACACCGCATACCATCCATGCTCACCTACACGTTAAGTACACGATTCTGCAAGGGACTACCCCCGCGGCCCTTACGCGGTTTGCCCGATAAGGTCGTGTTAGGATCACGAAATTTGTAAATTAGGACCTGTTGATTAGTTAGCCTTGCGAATCCTTGTTTATTTTTCCGGCAGCAGTCCAAGCCGAGGTTCAGCAATTCTGGCTCCCTTGCGCTCGCTGCCTCGGAGCTGAGTGCCCTTAGCACTCGCTCCAAAAAGATCGATGAAGCTGTCAAAGCCCTTAGGGCTAACAGCATATGCCCGTTTAAAAAAAACTGTATTCAATAAATAATTTCGAAAGCAGTTTTTTTTTTCTTATAAATAAGTAAAGGCAATATACTAACTTTTTTTTATTTGTTTGTCATTCAATTTTTTTATATTAAGTACAGCTTTATTGTTATTATTGTTAATACAAAATAAGAAATATGTTTTCTAGTCCTCTTGAAGTCTTCCTTCAAATTTCAAATAATGGTTATAATCAAATTTCGACTATAAGTGAATATTCATATTAATAAATGGTATTATTTTGATGCTAGGTAGATTGTATTGCATCATTAGTTGTAAACCAACTTTGAAATTGCAAGCTAGGCTAGCAGAAGAAAATTATTACCGATAACTGTACAAATTACCATATTCTTAGCATTTGGCTGTATCTTAATCTTTCATCTTTTGAATTATATATTAATCGTTACTTCTATTATAAATAAGATAGTGAGTTTGTTTGTTACGATTTTACGCATAAACCGCTGAATTTATGCATAGAGAAATATGGGACCCTGGAGACAATGATAGGCTACTTTTTTTCTAGAAGAATTCATAGGAAGTGGACTAAAGAGAGGGATAAAATTGTATGAAAATTTTAATTGCGTCATCCGATTTGCTTCAATCCTTAGAAAATAAGTACTTATAATTTCGACTTTAGGGTAGGTTTATATTTACCATTATTGACCGACATTTTAAATTAAATAATTTAATAGATACAATACTTATGCATCAAACCAGGATTGGTTGATAAAATCAATATTAAAATACGAGCCGAGCCGCGGGTAAAGGCTAGATCTAAAAGATAGATAAAATATTGCGCCATTCTACGTGACACATTGGTAGAATTTTGTATAAACAAAATTGCTACTAAATAGGAGTAAGATAAACATACATACAAAAGGCATTTAATGCTAATTACTGTTTTATATTTCACACAAACTGAAATTGAATTTGTTTCAATAAGAATTAGCATTTGTAATTAATAACGCGGCTTTTTGAATCATAAGTAAATTAACTGTTATAAAAATCAAATTAATTACATACTATGAATCAATTAAATAATGCGGGATATACTGTGACGGGAATGTTCGATCCCCACGTCTGCTCCCTGGAGATGGGAGAGGAAGGAAATTGATTACAGTTCAAACCGACATGGGTTTTGCAGATATTGACACACTTTCGGCCCTGTTTGGGACATTCTGCGGACACTGGGCGGGTATACGTACGAACTTTCGGCGTATTGTGTGTTCGGAACACTTGTTCCGGCAACTTTGAGTGTGCCTTGTTCAAAAGTTTTTCACTTTTTACAATATCTACTATGTATAGACGCGATGTTCCGTATAAAATAAATAATCTAATTTAAGTAACACATTATTGTTGTCATCTGAATTATTTACTGGGTGGCCAACCTCGAAGGGTATATTGATTTATTATAGTTGGGAGATACTTATTAATGTGCGTATATATTTGTCGAAATATGTTTTTATTACTTTAATTCCTGGCGCAATAAGTTGGCTGTGAGTTTGTACAGACCTGAAGGCTCTGTCAAAATACCAGCACTACAGTATTTGTGTTCGTAGTCCTGCAGCCTCATGCTTAGGCTCGAGCCTATTCGGTCTATGTAGCATAATCAAATAATTATGGAGTTTACTCTTTATCGATTTTCATATAACGCCTCCAGTATGAAAATTTTGTGAGTAGTACAATTAATACACGCATTTACTCAAGCGTTGTTTTTCTGCACAACATTTGTTTATATGTATCGCTAAATTACAAAAGACAGAACAGAAAAAAATACAAATACAAATATTCTTTAAGAAATTTTACCTGTCATTTCCTCCCCTAGAAAAATCCTTTCGTGTTATTAGACAAAAAAAGTCTCCTATGTATTAAACTTATATATAAATACTTCTTATACCTGAAAACTGATATTTGTAAACTGAAACAGCTGTTGGTGCTTAGAAATATATATGTACATACATTTTTCATCACCAAAAGAAATAAAGTGTGTCATGTTTTAGGATAAGCCGGTACTGCTAACAACTTTTCTCGATTTTTACCCTTCTTTTTGCGGGCTTCCTTTTAGAGTATAGTTTGTCCCAAGCTCTTTTAATTTGAAGACCCAATTATGTACATAATGTCTGTCAACTTAAAACTTAACCTAAGTTCTAATTAAAAATACAATACGGGTACACATTTCTGTTACTAAATTAATGCCTAGAACTAACAGAGGCACGCGGGAAAGCCGTTTCATAGCCAAAGATGAGACGGTATCTATCTAGCTATAAACGTCTGAACCTAACAGATGCCATTGCGATAAATTTACTAAAGTTAGTAAATAACAGGGCGACGTATGCTGGTTTATTTTTAAATTACGATAAAATTTAACCTTAATATAAATAAATTAAACTTAAAAAATGTGGTAATCAAATTTGATAGACGCAGTACATGTTTATTAATTAAAAACTGCACCAACATGCAAAGCTAAAAGGTAACATAAATTTAAAAAAAATATATATGCAGCCTTTGTCACGCAACTGTGTTGTAACGACTACATTTTTTATATATTACCTCGTATACAAAGTGACTGGAAGTCATTTTGTACCTTAAATTCTTTGTAAAGCGATACAATTATTCTTTTCTATTCATAGTAGCTTTAAGGTACTCGATGGTTCTGAGCGCAATGCGCAGTAGATACTTTTCTTGCCGTAATGTAGATATGTAGAGCCACTGTAGTAGGCTTAATAAGTATTTCTAGATCTGGTGCGTAATACACTAAATTTTTGTAGTAAGATGTATATAGAGAAAGAGTATTACCTACTTGCAATTGGTTGATTAATTGTTTATTGTGTCCACAATGTCCGTGTCTCCTTGGGTTTACAAAGTCATAGGTACTGTCATAAGTGATAGACGTCTATTACGCAGATGTATTTTGTTTCGGCATGACATTCTGGCATGAACACGGCTTAGCCAGTTGATTATCCAATATTCTTTTGCAACGAGCCTAGTCTAATTTTAGGAATATTCCTAAACCCATGCTAAAAAAGTTAGTCGCCGGGAAGTGGCTCTCGCCAGACAAGTATTTCTCTCGCAACCTGCCAAGTCTAATTCTAAAAGGGTATCGGTAAATAAATTTATACAAAGTACGAAAAGTGTCAAATGCTTGATACTGTGCACACCAAAATTTGCAACTAAATCAAGGAATAATTCATCAGGGGTCGCAGCTATTATGCCGGCCTGCTGACTTGCATGCCCCTCGGCAGCTGGATAGGCACAAAGAAGTATAAAGATTTATCTCCATTATCCATTAGATGCATCTTGCATCTAATTTGATGTAGATAAGCCAATCCCGGAGGGCAATACGTCTAAATATTCTACAGTAACAAACCTTACACCGTTTTCATATGGCGCGTATAAACCTTTTTTTTGGGACTTCCACGTTGCAACCTTAAAGCTAAGACAGATGTGTGTAGTAATACTCAGTATTGACAAGCATCGTCGAAGTATCTACTAAAAAGCACCAAGTAAAGTGTAATGATGGTTGCGATAACAACCTAAATAGACAGACGTTGAGCGCAATAAAATCTTTGGACGGATTGTTACCCTAAATTTTGGCCTAAAAAAATATGTGTTAATACTCAAGTATGTAGTACCAATGTACATAACAAATACCTGTTTAATACTCGGTCCATTGAAACGGAATTTAATTTTGGCACGCGACTCATAATTAATTTCTTAAGTGAAGCCAGTGGAAATTCATGAATCTTCTCATTCCTTAATGTGGAGCTTTTAAAATAATTAGCAGACGGATAATGTGGTGGGTTGAGGAAGTTGAGGTACTTCCTTGTTTACGAAACATTCAAATGGGACAGGAATATGGATGAGTTTTAATTGGCGTTTTATAAGTTGTAATTAAATTATTTTATGCCTGTTTACCGACTGTTGCTGTCATGGCGAATGCATAAAATATATAGGTACAGAAGGTCTGCTTCGCATAGGAAGAGTTGACGATACCCACACTCCTAAACGTGTACGAGCACATACGAGTATTTTGGATCAAATAAGGTGAACGTCAGCCATGAATCGACTCATCCAACCCATAATAATTGTTTAGTGTATAGCATTACATAGCAAACAGATAATAAATAAATGATTATATTGTATTTTTTGTGTATGTATTTCCTTAAATCACTATTTAAATTGAACTCTCTTATTCGGAAATTTATTTTCACCATTATTTTTAGCAAGCAATTTAATGATTTTTATTTTATTGTTGTTAATAGAAAATTGTAGATACCAACATGTTTATGCACTACACTCGGTTTGCATATACTGTGATAGACATATACTATCAAGCGTTGGTAACTTATCGTCGTTTTGTGTAATTTTTTTGTGGTAAATGCGTCATTTACCTGAGCCTATCCCCATATCATGAAATATGACAAACTGAGATGGCTAGTTTTGAACTATGTATGAGATCAGTGGGAAGCTAACTTTTTAAGCCTACCTACAGCCTTACGCATAGCCCAATAATCTTATGAATTGAAATAAATAACGTTAAATTTACTGTCCTTTTATTCAGAAGGCAAACATTGTGGAATTATGAGAGATTGTAACTTTTAAGAAAATTAAACCAAATATCATTTTTTACGAAATACAAAAAAGTCTTATTTCGAAGGAAGTTTTGCCATGTCGGAAATTAATAATTTGTGTCATGTAAAGAATAAACGCGCAAACGTTTCTTTTTATTTTAGCCCGGGTTACGTAGACCCATTTACCTTCACGCACAGATGTCGTAAAACAAAACTTCTCTAAGCATAAAAAATTCAGTAAAGACTGAATTAGAGGAGCTTAGTACATTATTTATAAGAGAAGCCTAAAGATTTGCTGAATACTAAAAGACACGGGCGGCTTCTTCTGCCTGGAGTTTATATCTATTTTTAGATAGATTTAACGTTGGACCAGAATTGTATCTGATGTTAACAGTTAATGCGTTTTTAGACGCGCGCTAAACCTATTACCGAGGCTGGTTATTTTTTACATAGGTAAACCTATTTATGGTTCTTCCTCCCAGTTTTGACTGAGCAGGCTCGCAAAGGGGTGTATGAGACTCCACTGGCGTTTACAATAATGCTTACTACAACTTCCGCAGTTGTTACATTCTCCGTTTACTTACCTTTGCTTAATGTCTTTTACATTGCTTCCAGTTCCTGTCATTCTCAATTGTGAATCTTCTCATATGTAACGAAAATGAAAACTTATTCTCAAGCGACGCTACAAGCACACAACTATGTCCTTGAGTAAAGACTTTCAAATTGATGATGTCGGCTATCCAGGCAGAAAAAACAACCCTACTTCGTCTGTAATAACGGCTGCGGTTGTCGTTCTAAAGATACTAAAATGACTAAACTGTGACAAGAAAAGTGTAAAAAAGAAGCACGATTAATGTAGAAATATTGGAAAAAGTGTGGGTCCATAATCGCGTGTATGTCTGATGTATCAACTTGACACCTAACATGAATGCCCGAGTACTTATTTGCTACCGCTGCAGGCGCAATTGCGGTTACTGAAGTGTCTGGTCTAAACTTCACACGTGCATCCGAATACGAACCTATACTTAAACTATGACAGATGTATTAATGTGAAATTATGGCAAATAAGTGTAAATATTGAATATTTTTTAATTTAAAACTGCACATGTGCATCCGAATACAAAAATATACATAAGCTATGACAATTAAGTGTAAATATTGAATACTTTCTCATTTAATTTGTTAGGAATATGTTTATATATAATAAGGCCAATGACACGTAGAATGCATAATATTTAGCAAATTGTTAGGTTGCATGCAACTTTGTTTCAATATAATAACGACCTTATTAAAATTGTCTATACAAATTGCCAGATCATATATTTTTAATTTGTCTTGTATTCTTAGTTCTATAAACTTATTGAACAGACATAGGCCTCATAATTCCTCATATTCTAAATTTCTCTAATACAAGTAATACTATATTATCTCTATATATCTCATTGCTATTTCCTACACCGAAATAATTATTATATGATTTGGGTTTTAGGCTATATGTACATTTAAGTTATAAGTTAATTCGAACACCTCAAATACAATTCTTAACTTTATCACGGACAAACAAACTACTCTTTATCTATGTATTTAATATTGTGCCTTATCGGCCATTCTGCGTCGATGCCGTGCCATAGCTCCATACCTATCGCATGTCGCTAGTCAATGAAAACCAGACTTGACGGATAACTGATGGTTAATTTATAATGTTACGATTTTTCAGGGTTGTCAGTTACTGCATTATATATTTCTTAGGTAATAAATTGTGTTAGGGTTATACTAAACATTTCTGTAGCAAATTAGAGATTTGTCAGAAAATAAATTCAAAGAATGTGTCAAGTTTTTACTCTTCTTTAATTATTTGTAGGATTAGCGTTATGACCATAACGTTACCTGATGTTAAGTGATGGTGTGACCTAAGATGATGGACACGCTAAGTCGAATTTTATTTTTACTAGTGGTCGCCCAGTGGTCGGAATTCAACCATATTGTTATTTGCATAATTTAAATAAAGTGTTATAATTTTTACACTCCTTCTTTGGATAATATACCTTTTTAATAAAAAGTATACTTCCAAGAATATGTGTACAAAGTTTCATGATGATCGGTTAAGTGTTTTCGCGTAAAAGCGTAACAAACAAACTTACATTCACATTTATAATATTAGTATGGATAAGTATGCGAAATTTCGTACTCCTACGTATTAATACATAGGTAAGACGGTAACATTACAGATGATATATTAACGGTTAAATAATAAGAAAACTACTATAACATTTCAAATCTGAATTCCAATAACGAATTCTATACAGCATTTAAAATTCTAAACTATAAACACGGTTAGTCTAATGTGAGTTTATTAATAGCATACATTGCAATTTTACTATACAATATATACAATTACTCATACATAGGTGACAATAAAATGTATGATTTAGATAAACATTGCTTAGATTTTATTAGGCTGTTGTAGAATATCTATGGGTGAATACAAAATGCGTTGTAATATATGCACTTACGATACAGTGGATTATTTATATATATTTATTTTATGAATATAATGGAGCGACTGGCAATCAAGTACATCTGCCGGAACACACCTATAGGTTATTTTGGGGGCAGATTTTCAACTTACGGATGGTAGCTAATCAGGCAAGCATTAGAGAGAACCCGTATGACTATACTATAGTTTATCACGATGTTTTCCATCACCGAAAGTTCAACAATTCTTACATGCTTAACCATACAATGTATAACCTTTGACTATTCGAAACGGACACATCCGTAAACTGTTCTAGGCTGCTTAGTTTTTACATTCCGTTGTCCCTTTATCGTTTATTTTTCGAATGAATTTTCTATACGTTTTACCGGCCAGTGAAAACAAAAATTGATGAGTATAGCGGGTGGAGGACAGTTAGTTTGATTATATTTTCACGCAAGCGAAGTCGGCGTTACAAGCTAGTCATAAAACATGATAAATAGTTTCTTTACGGTGCGTGCTTCGGCTGTATATTTATCAAGAGCGATGTTCTCTTCCGGAATGGGCTTTGTTGGTTTCTTACGTAAGATTCCTCGACTTATCTTCCCATCATTAACGTTAAGGCTGATAGATTATTTCGAAAATGGCGGCGGTGTTATGATGAACGGTTGCAAGGGTGGCTTGTTGTTTTATATTTTCTTAAATAAATTATCCTGACCGAGGATCAAGCTCTGGATTTATCGAATTAACAATGAATAATCATTGTAAAAATCCGTTATTATGTTAAACACAGTACAATCCAAAAACAAAGATGACGATCCAGAGATTAGTAATTCATTATGACTGGCTGTATGCTTGCTTTAATGAATATACACTCACTGAAAGCGTAACATAAGCGTAAATAAAAACGATGTGTCTTTGAGACCATAAGAAAGATGTCAAGACTACATCAAAGTGAGGTTAATAATACGACATACAACTTTTTTATGCTCTATATTCCTAAACTAATAATATTACAAAGAAAACGGATGACGGTATAAAAAGTTTTATACAAAGTTTATCCCCCTCTTTACCCCATTTCCAATAAGTTATTCGCCAGGGAAAAGTAGCTCATCATCGTCGGCAGGTTCCCGTCTAAATCTATACCGAAATTAATCAAAATCGATTCAATGGTTTTAGGCGTGAAAACATAACAAATAAACTCACTTTTACATTTATAATATTAGTAAGGATTATAAAACAGAAAAGTTCGTTTGTTTATACGTGCTAATCTTAAACATCGTATAAAAAGTAACTACCAGTCCGATTGCAAATATTTGTATTTGACAGAGCAATCATTGTCGCAGCTTAAAAGCGACAATGATAGCCTAAAGGCTATCTGACATTACGTAATAGGAGCAAAGCTGTATTGAAAAAAGGTTACAATTACGGGCATAAATTAATAAATCATTATTGGTTCTACGGGAACGTAGTCCCAAAAATATACTAGTCACGAATTTTCCAAAGCATAGTTACGTATGTTTAAAGATTTTCATAACCAGACATATTGTATGTTTTTTTTTTTTTTATATAATTTGGCTTCTACTTATGCAGGCAATTTCTCAGAAATTTATGCATGTTGAAGATAAACTTAGTAAGTATTAAAACAACCTTTTAACCTCTTACGTATATAACGACTACTGTAAGTTAATCCTTATTCGTGTTATAAATATGAAAGTGTGTGCATTTGTTAGTTACGCTTTCACGGCTAAGCCGCTGAATCGATTATAATGAATCTTGGTATAGAGATAGATAGGAAACTAGAGACGGTAATAGGCAACTTTTTCTCGCAAAAAACTTACTGTCAGAGGGTTAAAGAGAGGGGTAAACTTTGTATGAAACTGTTTATTGCGTCATCAGATTTATTTGATTAAATCAATATTAACGCGAGTGAGGCCACTGGTAAAAGCCAGTTAATATAATAAAAAACCCGTCAGGGCGACTCTTAGTACTTCCACGCTTTTGTAGTGCATATTGTATGTTTGCGTTTACCCGTGTAGTTGATGTTTATGCCTTTAAGCGTAAGAAAATTACCTCCATACAAAGTAGACATCGCGATAGTCGTAATGCAATTATGAAAACACTAATAGGCCTGTATGAGAGTCCTTTTATGAAATATTTGCTATCAGACGTCATATGACAATGTCGGTTTGCTTTATTTTTGATTTTGTGTCTGTAGTGGAAACTAATATATTGTATGTAATGTATTATTTGTAGTCTTTGTAAGTCATTTTTTTATATACATTTGATTCTTGTGTTTAGTGTTACTTAATGGCTCTTTGTTATCTGAAAAATAAAAAATAATAATAAAGCACTTTCGGAGACCAGGCATAACTTTCGCACTTCTTTTATTCACATATGTTACACCTAGTACAAAATGGTTATTATCTACAATTGAAATGGCTTTTGTAACGAAAATGATTAAAAACGTGACCCAACACCAAACAGCCACTGTCTATATAAATTATACAAAATTAAATGGAAAGTACATCCATCTGTTATTTAATCGACAAACGGCTTATTTACTGCCAAAATTTCCAAACTGGAATCAAAAACAAGCAACAGAAACAATTGTCGAAAATATAACAGTTGTTTCTGATAATTCCTGACAATTAACTTCTTTGAACTTTTAATACGAATTTTACTTTATAATTTTAATGTATTATATACAATGAATTTTATTGAAATTTAATTTGATAGTAAGAATTGATGAACTATAAAATTAATCAAATTATGATCGTGTATTTATATTTCAAGTTTGATTCAATTTTATCGAAATTTAGCAATTCTTCGAGGTCTAACTCAATACTAGCTACATTAATCAAAGTCGATTGAAAAAACTAGACTTAGTCTAAAGTTAAAACCCAAAAAAAAAACAATATTAGAAGAAAATAGTAATGGAATGGACGAACAACGCTTTATTGAACATTTTAGTTTGTGTATTCGCGAGCTTAATACAACAATGGAATTTTCTTCCAGCTAACATACGTGCAAATACAAACTAAAATAATCCTTACTAATATTATAAATGCGAAAGTTTGTTTTTACGCTTTCACGCCTAAACCGCTGAATCGATTATGATGAATTTGGTTATAGAAATAGAGTGGACCTTGGAGACGTTGATAGGCTACTTTTTCTCGCGAAAAATTTATTGGAAGCGAGAGTAACGATAGAGATCGACCTTGTATGGAATTTTTCATAGCGTCAACCGATTTGTTTCACAAAATCGATATTAACGGAACCGAAGCCGCGAATAGAAGCTATTATAATAATAAAATGAACTCAACATTGAAAGTATTGCAACATAACTAAGCTTACATAAATAATGCTACCTAAAATACCTAATTGGCTGTAATTTCTGTTAACTAAATAATTAATTAACTCGATGTTAATTAAGTTTTTCACAGTTAAAATACAAACGCTTTACTGTTGTAGGCGGTAATCACAAAATAACCCGTCAAGTGTTAACTAAACCGTTTCACACGTCTATGGACGGTACAGTCATTCACGGAATCTTTTTAATTATAATTTTAATACTAACATTTATTACAACTTTTTAATATTACTAAAAGCACTATAATATCTCCGAAGATGTTGGGGATTTCTTTCTTCCAGACCGGATATATTTATTAATTCTAAAATAACCAAACACATAGTGCGTGAGAGGTATGTCAGCAAAATATCTGTATAATCCTCTAAAAGATCTTGGCCTGTCTAGCATTGCAATAAGTTCTATACGTACGTCTTAAGCTGCGCTAGCAGGCTTCTACCAAATTTGTCTGGAGAGATAAACACGTGTAGTGAAGGTGTGGGTTAACGGGCGTTGGAAAGGGACCCCTTAAACTTATACTTGAATCACAAGTCTCGGAAACTGCTAAGAATTTTCCCTCTCTGTCACACGATGGACCCGACGCCCGCACAGTTAATCCATGAATAGCTAAGGAGTTTGTCTCTCTCAGCATTATTGAAGTGAAATTTTCTTACGGGTGGATTACTTTATTTTGTGGGTACTATTAAATGAGACTAAGCTGAAAAATTCGATCATGTGAGGCTCGTTCGAGTAAGGTCGGCTCGATTCGAGGAAAGCGATATAGTCAGTGAGCGTTACATGACAGAACTCTTTCAGTGGCATTCAGTATCAACATAAACGCCATATATGTCGCGGCAATACGTTTTATTTGATACGTTATAGGTGTATTTCGTATTATTATTCTCAGCTTGATGAAATTATTACGGATATTTTGTGCTCTGAAGCACCCTTCCTTATTTTCGTTAATAACAACCTCGTACATGTACACGCATAACTTCCAAACGATTATACCAAATTGAATAATTGTTTTCTTATTGTGTTCGTTATAGCCAGAACAAGACTTGTATGCAAAAAACGAACAGATTTTTTTTAAATCTTATAATATTAATTTTTTTATACTCAAGGTTTAGCGTTATGGCCATAATCTCACCTGATATTAAGTGACGATACGGCCCAAGTTGGTAGACACGTTAACCTGTAGAGGGACTGGCTCTCAAGTGCAACTGCCGGAACACACCTACTGGTATTTGGCGACAGGTTTACAACTTGAGGGTGGTAGCTAGCCAGGCGGGCATTAGAAAAAGCCCTACAACCATGCTATGGTTTCCTCACGATGTTTTCCTTCACCGAAAGCTCATTGTAGGTGCTTGGATTCGAACTCACGTCCCTTGACACGAAGTCGTACACACTACCACTGAGCTATCATCGCTTCCAATATGAAAGTTATGAAGCAATGATCGATCAGTTAGTAGTGTGTACGGACGCCGCGTCAAGGGACGTAGTTTCGAATTTACCTATATTTAAATTTCATATAATTAAAAGACATTTGATTCATTGGAGTTATAAACAAGTTTCATTCAAATAACCAAAAGAAATGAAAAACGGAAACGACATTAATTATAGCCAGTTGTATTGATCTTAACGAATTGAAGTCGGTAGGTTGATTAGTACCGATTATAGTTAATCAAAACGAAAAAAAAAAAATTACGTATCGATCAAACCGATTTTGAGTTTGAGTGAGTATAAAGAACATCGATTTTAGGTGATACGAAGTTCACCGGGTCAGCTAATTTTAAATAGAGCCTTATCACCATGCTATGACTATATCAAGTTTTAACCTTAGCTGAAAGTTCAGGGTCGTTATATTATTAAAATCGACTTTGTTTGAAACTGTGCTCGAATGAAATACGCAGCTCCATTACCGCTTCATGTTTGAGTAAATACAAAGTATCAAGGCTTATTTCATTCTATATACGAGATGATTTGAGTCGCAGGTTCTCAAACCGAGTCTCGTCAAAGTACATATTGCGAGATAATTCAAAAAGTAATTTGAGAAATGTACAATGAATATATTTAGAAAGTAAAGCAGAAATCAATGACAAGGGTTCGGTGAAAAGTATTTAAACTGAATTCTGAATTTGTAACATATGTTTATATATATTTGGTTTCTGAGTTGCGTAGCAGTAATTAAAAAAAAAAAAATACTATTGGTTCGAAAATCTTCAATTCCTTTTTGAAGAAGGGACTTTTTCACTATCTTACAATAATGATATGAGTTATTTCATTTAAAGAAATAACCGAATGCAAAAGCAAAACTTGAGTTACGATTGTTTTTTTTTTTTTTTTGTTTTTTTTTCGAACTGACATACGCTGTTAGCCCCAGGGGCCTTGACAGCTTCACCGAACTTTTTGGGGCAAGTGCTGAAGGCACTCAGCCTCGAGGCAGCGGGCACGAGGGTCGGCAAAACGGCCGAACCTCGGCTTGGGTTGCTGCCGGTAAGTGAAAAATATTCACGATCCTGACTAACCAACAGGTCTTGTCTTACAAATTTAGTGATCCTAACAACGACCTTATTAGGTAAGCAGCTCAGGGCCGCGAGGGTAGTCCCTTACAGAACCGTGTACTTAACGTGTGAGTGTGCACGAATGTAATGCGGTGTCATGGTGTACTCTCAGTGATGTAGAGTGTCTCTGTATCGCGCGAGCAGAGTCACTCGAGGGCTCCTACCCGGAGGATCGAACCAAGGCTCAGGCGTCTGCGGAGGGAGGCCGCGGCGGGTGTGCGGGAGCGAAATTATCCGCTCGGCCTCGACGGCGAGGACGGCGGTTGCGCGGGCGTGTGCGCGGACACGAGCGATTGCTGGAGACAGCAGGGAGAAGCGCGTTTAATCTCGTTATTTTATCGACGGGGTCGGAGAAGCAATTGCGTGGCCGGCGCGCAAAACCTTTAGCGTGCGGATTGGAAGTATAGCTAACTGCGTGTACTATTTTGGGGTTAGGATGAAGTTCAGCATTTTCAAAAAATTTCTTTGTAAGGTGTTTAATATATGCATACACGGACGGAAGTTCCATATCTTTATGGAGATCTACATTACGGACATAGAACGGGGCTTGGACGGCTATGCGCATGAATCTGTTTTGCAACACTTGTAGTTTGCGAAGGGTGGTTCGCGAAGCGTGAGCGAATACGGGACAGCTATATGTAAGTATGGGACGGATACATACTTTGTATATTATGAGCTTATGCCTGAGTGACATTTTGCTCTTGGAGGAAGTTAGATTGCGTAGTAGAACCATAGCCCGGGAGGCTTTTTTCTGTACGTAATCTATATGTTTGTTAAAGGTAAGGTGCCTGTCTAATACTACACCAAGGTATTTAGTTTGGTTAGTCCAAGGGATATTGACGCCGAAAAGGTGTAATGTTTTTTTTATGTTCTTTTTCGCGTGAGGATCGAACATGATAGCCGCACTTTTTTCTGGGTTAATTCCTATGCGCCACTTAAGACACCAGGACCCGAAATTAGAGACGGCTCTTTGGACGCGGTAGTATACGTGAATCCTATTCCTGCCCGAGCTGAAGATAACTGTGTCGTCTGCGTAGGACCCTACTGCGACGTCGGGGAATTCGGGTATATCGCTAACGAACAAATTGAACAAGCAAGGCGCTAGTATGGAGCCTTGTTGAACTCCTGAACGTATTGGATGAGGTGAGGATAGAGCTCCGTCCGCTTTGTAGCAGAAGGAGCGGTCCGATAAGTAAGCAAGGATTATGCGGACTAGTCTGTCCGGAACTTGAAAGTGATTGAGTTTATATATGAGGCCTTCGTGCCAGACCTTATCGAATGCTTTGACTATGTCAAAAAATACAGCAAGCGTGCGCCTTGGACGGCGTAGCTCCGTGAAATTGGAGAGAATATGCTCCGTGAGGCGGAGCACTTGGTGAGTGCACGAGTGCTTCGGTCGAAAGCCGAATTGCTCGTGTGGTAAAAGACATTTGTCTGAGACAGTTGATTGAAGTCGGTTCAGAAGGAGTCGCTCGTATATCTTACCAATCGTATTGAGGAGGCTTATCGGGCGGTAGCTTTCCGGAAGAGATGCCTTTTTTCCGGGTTTACGAATACCTTCTACCGTTGCCTTTTTCCAAGCAGTTGGAAAATGGCAGTGATTTATGGCCGCATTGAAGATGCAGACTAGAAGGGCTATGAGTTTATCAGGGAGAAGTTTAAGGACTTCGTTCCTAATCCCGTCAGGACCGGGGGCTTTCCTTGGCTTAAGGGCTTTTATGATCGCGAAGACTTCGTCAGTTGTAACCGGGTCTAAGTTTTCGATCGGGGGGGTCTCTCTTATTGCTTGTATTGTTTGATCGACCCTCCCGACGTGTTCGGGATCTCTGGTATGATATTCATAGGGATTGGGAGAACACTGTTGTTCGAGAGTAGCAGCGAGATACTCTGCCTTATCTATACTTTCGAAGGCGGGCGAATTGCCGGGGCCTCTATCTAATGGGGGCATCGCGGACGAATAGCTGCTCTTCTGTTTACGAACGAGATTCCAGAAGGCGAGATGAGACGGTTTGATTTCCGCTAAAAGGCTGTCCCATCTTTGACCACGGAGTTCAGAGATACGAGATTTAACTGATCTTTGTAGGTTACGTAGCCTTATGCGATTTTCCTCCGTTGGATAGGAATCGTGCGCGCGTGTTGCCGCGTTTTTCTCCGTGATCAATCTTCGAATGTCATCAGGGAGTATGAAACGGCGATCGTTTACCGCCCTTACCTCTTTCGAGGTTACCCTGATGGCATTCTGGAGGTGACCGACTAGAGATTCAACTGCCAGATCAGCATCGGCCACAGACTTTATCTCGTTGGGGATCCTATCTAAGTGAGATGAGGCGAGGTTATTAAAGAGATATTGTCTGAGCTTTAGATAGTCAGCTACTTTGACTGAACCGGGAGTGTGTTCACCCGGGTGACCGAGTTGCAGAACTACTGGCCGGTGGTCGGAGTCTAGTTCATGTACGACTTCGATTTGCCGTACCTGAAGCGCGACCCCTTTTAATATGGCTACGTCTAATACTGAGGGGCGGCAGTTAGCTTGGTAATGAGTTGGCTCTAAGGGAGCAATCACGTCGAAGTTAAGCGCATTTTCTAACAAATAAAGCATCCTGCCATTAGCGGTGGTACGCGGGTTGTTATATTGAATATGCCCGCTATTTAGATCACCGGCCACTATAACCGAATCGCCGAGCGCGAATAGTGCCTCCAGATCCGACTGAAGGAGAGTTTTATTGTGCGAGAGGTACGCGGAAACAATAAGAATAGTGGGATGACCGGTCATGCCCACTCTGCACACCGACACTTCTAAGTTGGTGAGTTCGGGAGGATCTATTGGCATGCAATATAGTGAGTTTCTATAGTATATGAGCGTGCCGCCGCCTCTTACACCGGTACGATCATTTCTTACTATTTTGTAGTTAGCAATCACGGGATTTCGAACGCTCGGTTTAAGAAGTGTCTCTTGTATGAGAAACACGTCTATTTGCCGCTCCTTAAGGAAGCTAGCTACTAAGTCGCGTTGAGGTTTTAAATTACGCGCGTTAAAAAAGGATAAAGAAAGGCCACGGGGTCTAATTCTATCCTCCATTGCAAACTAATTATGGGGAAGCGCGAATGAGGCGTTGCATGAAGCGCGCAATGTCTGGGAAGGCCTTAATGGCCTTGAGGCGGTCGAAGTCGCGACTCGAGCTAATCATATCGTCAAACGCGATGAGGTCGTCGACAAGGTGTTCTTTGAGAAGGCCTGCGAGCCAATCGAGGCCATGGAAGGCGGATGACGACGCGGACGTGGTGGAATTTGCAGGTATTGGTTTCGCAGGTTGCGGTTTAATGGCCCACGCAGTAGTTGAGGCTTGTGCGGATGTATGCGCAGGAGTAACCCGCGCAGGACCAGGGAGGCTCGGGAAGGCCTGGTTAGAAATAAGCGGTGGTGGAGCGGGACGTGCTGCCGCGGTGTACGTTGAGGGCGCTCGATGAGGGCCGCGAGCGTGTCTCGTGCGTGGGGCACGTTCACAGCCGCGATAATTCGCAGGGTGCCCGGCCTTGCCGCATAAGACGCAACTAGGAGGTTCGACTGCTTCGGGCATGCGTGGGCACTCCCTAGTGGAGTGATCACCTAGACATTTGACGCATCGGGGCCTTATGTGGCAGTTCCTAGCGGAATGACCGTATGCCTGGCAGTTGTGGCACTGAGTCGGGGCGTGTTTTTTATGTGGGATCTCGACTGTGACACCGGAGAGACCGCAGACTGAGGTGAGCGAGAAGATTTCTTTACCTTCCCGGGTGCGATCAAGGACAACAAGAACCATATCGTAATTTTGTTTAGTGAAGGTATGGTACATACGATGTACTTCACGGACAGGGAAGTTCTGTTCTTTGATGGACGCGAATACCTCTTCGACGGGTATTTCCTTTGGGACGCGTCTCAGAACTACGCGCAGAAGGCGTTCTTCCTCTAGAGTGTAGGTGTAGAATTCGTGTTTGCCTCCTCTGAGGAAGGCAGTAAGATTTTTGTAGTCCTCTATTGTTGGGACTTTTACTTGAATCCCTGAAGGGGTACTCAAAGCGCTAGTATAGCGTATTTTTTGTGTGTTTAGCTGAGTAGAGATGTTCAGCCACTTGATTTTATCTTTGATCGTAACCGGGGGAGGTGCACGAATTTTGGGATGCGCGTGTACAGCTGGTGTTGCAGGAATTGCGGAGCTTGAGGGAGTTGCAGATAGCTGAGGCACGCGAGAGTTATTAGCGCGCCTGGCTTTAGAGGCAGCAGTTTCAACTGTGTCGGGTGATAGCACCCGCTTGTTTTTAGGTTTCGTCCTGGTAACGACTGTGAAGCCAGTTTCGGGATTAGCCTCTGAATCTATGGCTTCCATTTCGGTCTCTGTTTCAGGGGTTGACTCACACAAGAGCGGCGAGAAGGAATTCGCCGTGGGAATTGGACGGGACATGTAGGAAATCATCTCTACAAATGGTTGAGATGCAGGTGAAGGGGTAGGTATCGCTGAAGGCGACTGGGTGCGCGAAGAACAGTTCGCGGGAGCGTCGGATACTTGTGCTTGGCGAGTGACAGGCGAGCGGGAATGGGAGCGCGTACGTGGAGATGATGGTGGAGATGCTGGGCGGCGTGCCGGTGCGGTCGCCGTGGCTGCGGGAGTGCGGATGGGTAGGGAAGTGGTTGCGGCTGGGGTCTGTGGGCGGTGCGCCGGCGCGTTTGCTCCGGCGGGTGGAGCGCGAACATATTGTGCGTTTGGGTGTTGGTGGGTTTGGGTGGAAAGGAATTTCTGGAACAGGTCCGGCTGTTCCTTTTCGATGAAAGCGCGTAACCTATTGAGCAGTAGCTCGCTACGATGCTCCATATCGGGTAGCGGGCTTGGGGTGGGTAAGGTTATAAGGAAGTAGCCGATGTAAAAATAAAACCTCCCTGCCGGAAGGGCAGGGGGGTGCGGCTAGCAAAAACTAAAAACTATCCCGAGTTCGGCGAAATAACATTTAAATACTATCTACTGCACGTGCAAATTTGGAAAGAGAAAAGAAATAAAAAACAATATCTGAAGTCTGGCCTGTAATAAAAGGCTTAAGGTAAAATAAGTTTTACCTTTGTTGGCAGCCGGTGACCGGCGTACTTACAGTGGCGGTACTTTAATCACTGCACTAATTCACAATAACAAAAAGCAATACTTGGAATTCACAATAAAAACTAAGAGAATTTTCACAATGTAAACTTGACACGATAACCAAACAATAGATTAAGATTAACAAGAACTAATTATCTGTAGCACGAACTGGCAACAATATACGGATTATTGCCGACGAGACGTAATACAAAGGAACAATAGGCGGCGCGGCAAGGCGCAGCAATCGATTTCGAAAACAATCAGCGAGAGCTCACGGATACGTCCGTTCGCGACCGCGGTTGGAATCGAACTCGTTACGATTGTTACGCTGTACCAATTAACATGGAAGAAGCGATGACGGCTCAGTTTGTATTGAGTACAGAGCCGCGTCAAGGGACGTGAGTTCGACCCCTGCAATGAACCTGAGCTTTTGGTAAAGGGAAACATCGTGGTAATCATAGCATGGTAGTGGAGCTCTGCCTAATGCTCACCTGGTTCTTACCACCTCTAAGTTGACAATCTGCCGTCAAATACCTATAGGTGTGATACGGTAGTTGCATTCGATGGCCAGTCCCACTAGAATTAGTATGTTAAACATTTTGGGCCAGATCGTCACTTAACATCAAGTTAGATTGTGGTCATAATGCTAAACCTATAAAGTAGGAGAAAACATCAAAATTGAAAAACACTCAGAATTGTTTAAAATTGGCCGATTTGATTTGGGCATCGTGAAAGCTTACAACTTTATATCCTCCATTCGTTATAGATAAAATATATAACAAAATCTTGAAGCTGTGAATCCTATGGTAATTATGTACCATAAACCGATGGGTATCTAAACCATTGTGAAACTGTACTAATAATTAATATTAAAGTGGACCAAACGTTTAAACTGCATTGCCTTTTATTGCTATGCACTCTATGGTTTTAAACATAAATGTAATGTAAAACAGTGATAAGGATGCTACGCTATTAAAAGTTTGAGAACCGCAGTTCAATGTAATGTAATATAATTTTCTATATCTCCAAGCAAGTTTTACTTGTTCACTTGAGAGTTGAAACTATTAGCATTATTACGTATTCGCTACTAATAATAACCGTTTCGCGTAAGAGCGAATGTATATCCATTAAGAGTATCTCCACTCTAGACGTTTTTGCTAATAAATACTTGATTTTATTAGAATACTTTGAAACGTAAGGGAAACTACATGAAAGTTTATTTGTACAAAGTTGGAATATATGGTGGACTACGTATTTATAATAGTGGCATATATCTGAAGCGGGCAATAAGCATGGAGTGAAAGATGGCACTAAACTGCCAACTTTACTCATTTCTTTCTGGAGTCATATCACATTCTAATACATATATATATATATATATATATATATATATATATATATATAATAAAATTGCTATTTAGCCAACAATGTATATTCGATATTAAAAAAATGGTTTTAATAAATGATTTTTTTTAACTATAATTACCAACAATATTTTAATTGAATCTTGAACTGAACTTTTTTACATATATCAATTTGAAATTACTCGACAGATTTTCAACGATGTTGATAAATAATACTATGCTTTCACTGAATGTTTTTACTAATGCATTTGCTTTGAATTATTGTTGGTCAATTTGACCTGCAGTTATCCGTTAATAGTAATTCCAACTTGATGTTTTCATCCTCTGCAAGCGTTCTCTAAAGCCAACCAAGAGAATGATTATACTAACAGTACCAACATTAATATCGCCATATTTTATTTTTATGAATACTTGCATATATAATTATTAGTTGCCTGCAATTTCATCTACGTGGAACTAAACTTTATTATACATTTGTGGCAATTTTTGTGACTTTTTTATTACAGTTTTGTTTCTATTGGTGATAGAGTGATGTCAAGTAGCCTAAAAGCCTACCAAGCCTACCACATTACATGCAAAAAAATATGCAAAAAAAAGTTTGTTTATTTGTTTCTAAGATTAACGCGTTCAAATAATATTTTCCGCTTTAAAATATAAATATACATGCTGACAATCATACTGTCATAACTATACTAATATTTTAAATGTGAAAGTGAGTTTGTTTATTTGTTACGCTTTCACGCTTAAACCGCTGAATCGATTGTGATGACTTTTGGCGCAGAGATAGATGGGATCCTGGAGACGGAAATAGGCCACATTTTTTCACGAGAAACATATAGGAAGTGGGGTAAACAGAGGGATAAACTTTGTATGAAACTTTTTATTGAGTCATTCGATTTGTTTGACATAATCAATATTAATGCGAGCGAAGCCGTACCTAAAATCTAGTATTATATAAAATAGACGTTACATATACTTTAAAGGGAACAGAGGAATTCGCATACGTTCTCCTCATAAAGAGGTCAAAGACAACGTTACCGGAGAATAGATAATATAACCTACATTCCAGCATGTTAATATGATGAAATTGCAAATTGAATGTAGAAATTTGCATGGGGCGTAAAATATCATAGGTATGCTTGGTATTAAACGCTTTTAACTGACGAATACGGCTGCAACCACGAGGATTTAGGCTTACTGGTGCTTATTGAAAATAAGTTAATGACTTTTCAGGTGTCGTATATCTAGTCCTCTTTTGTACAGATATTTATCATTTTCACAAGCTTGGATGTTCAAATGCACGCACGAATGGCTGCACATATGCATTTACACAGCATTCCAGCACGCAAGCATGGTTGCACTTATATATGTATGCAGCATGCATACACGCACTTACTCCCTAATTCACCGACATACATCCACACACTTATTTTTTAAGTAAAAGTGAAGATACCTAATATTATGATAACTTAGCTCTGTAATATTTGGAATTGTATTTATTTCTTAATATAGTTCACATATCGATTGAACAGCCAAAATTTTAGATTTTACATTATAAATTGGTTATTGAAAACAATAAACGGAAATGTAATAAATAATTTTATTAAAAATAATTTGCTATAAATTCTGTGATTTTACGATAAATAATAAAATATATTATGTGAAGTCAAACAGCAACAATCTATTCCAATACAAAATTGCATCCAAAACGTAAAAGAATTGCTCACTTAATAGTAATAAATAAGATTGGTCACATTATATTATTATAAAAAGTAACGTGCCCTCATCTTATAACAGCTCAGAGTTAATAAATCGAAGACACTTCATATTTCTGCAGATAAAAGAGCGTTAACTTCCATTTTATAGATCAAGTCTTTATTGAAATTAAGCCAATAAATCGCACGCCGCCAAGTCACATTAACCGAGTGAAGAACCAATCTGAATCACTCAATTTCAACAACTGGACCCGTCTATTTCTTTGCTTGTTCTATGATCAATTGTGCGGTCATTGCCCGTGCACGTTAATTGTGACGATACGATTTTAATGCTGAGTTTATACGCACAAGTGAATTTGTACGTTATAATTACTGGTGACTAAGTCTAACTATTTTTGGACAATACGTTAATTTGGCACACAGGGCTTGATTTAGTATCCTGGATACTGCTCATCGAAATTAATTAGGGTAAATGAAATGGCACAGAATATGATCCTTACGTTGATAAAGATTCTATTCTAGTTTCTTTAACGCATGTAATCTCATGTACTCATGTACAATGTGTACATGTGTGTGTACATGTGTAATGTGATAGATAATGTTTGTTTTTGCCTATGTAGGAACGTGAAATATACAATACTACGATTAATATACAGGATACTTGTTAACTTATAAAACTGTGTTATTCCGGGATAGAGACTAAATGTAAAAAAAAAAACTATAGCAAATGAACGCTTCGATGAATTATGAACCAATGTAATTATCGTTACTACCGGAGAGTTCAAAAACAGCTCGTGAAACAAAAGGTTTTCTTTAGTAGCTTTGGGCAATCTGTAAAGTACATAGCAAGCGTGGTTAGTACAAAACACTAAGATCTTTGTTTTTGCCGTTGAATAATTTACAGTTTTTTTTTTATCTGAAGTTGCAGCCATAACTAGTTTAAAAATAAATTGCACCAGTTATGTTTTTGTTGATTTTTTACTAAAAAAATATTATTTTATCTAAATCTCTTCCACAATTACATTTTGGTAAATAATTTCATTGCAATTTACTTGGCATGTCCTCTGCAACAACAAAAAATAACTGTACTATTTATTAGACTCAAAATTAATATAGTTTTTTTTATATTAAATAAATAGATAGTTATCAAGTATTTAAGTTACTGAATTTAAAAATTAGGTTGATATCGACTAGTAACAAGTGATTACACACAATTCAGTGCGTCAGGAAGCCGAGCGCGTGTGGTGTCGAATGGACTGGAGTAGGTCTGATTCAGCGCGTCACGGATCCCGCTGGTCCGGTTCACCGTTCAGAAGACAAACGCAAAAACGCATCTAAGAAATTTTCACTTCCAAACGGAGAAACAATGGAAACCAACATCGTCGAGGAATCAATAAGTATTTTTCTCTCCCCGCCTTGGAATTTTCTACAAAATATTCGGCATACTTAACTAAGTGAACTGCCGACGAACGAGACTCGCTTGCATTATTACCGACCTTGTTGTTTCTTACGGAGAAATAAATGAGGTTATTGTTGGGGAATCGCAAAAAAAAATGTAGGCGTAACATTTGGCATAGATTAGAAAAACAGATGGTGCGAGCAATTTACTTATAAAATGGACGAAAGTCGCGTTTGGTGTTTTACAAAGAACGCTATATTAAGAGTACGATTTTACTTGTCCTTATTAATTTTATTTATCCCTAAACTAAAAATTAGTCTACAGTGCAACAAATTTCTAGAAATCAAGCATTTTTTACGTGACAAAATTTTCATTAAAAAGAGAAATAAGAAACAACTAAATTTTACTGATCATAATCATGTACTTACATAATCTTGTACGGTTTAATATATTTTAATTACTAAAAATCGTGACAATATTGTCATTCTATGTTTAGGACTCATTAAGGCTCAGTAATAGTTTTTTAGGTAATAGTGTTGTATTACATCAAAGGGGACGTCCATTAATTACATTAGGTATTCTAGGGGGAGGGGATTAATGTGATTATCATTGTGATTTTAATCATAAATGTTGAAGAACCTAGTTTGAGATTAGGGGGGGGGGGAATGAGTTGAGGGAAATCTTACGAAATCTCACCAAGCGGGGAGTGGGGTCAATAAATTCTCAAAAATGCTTCACGTAATTAATGTACGTCCCCATAATTACAAAGCACATTATCGATTTCCTTGACAGTAAGTTCAAGAACTACGTCAAGCGGGTTTTGATGTCGATAGGCTATTTATTATAGGCTAGATCAATATGTGAACGTTGGTGATATCTAGAATTAACATCCCTCTCTGTGCATCCGCTAAAAACGATTGTAACTTAAACGTAGTTTTAGAAAAATATGTACGTTAAAAATTTAAACCGGAGCGATTTCTTCAGTTCTTCTCGATGTCCGGGATAGTTTCCAAATCACAAGTAGTTTTGAGGTTCAGTACCTTAAATTTATATAAAATATTTCGATTAGATTTGATTTGATATACATTTTAATTTGGACAGTAATCGCTAAATATTCCTTCAGTTTAAACAAATCCTACGATGAATTATAAACGCAATGGACTTATTATTCGCAAACGAATTAGTTATCATATTTTGTTCAAGAACTACAAGTATTCGCATATATACAAGTAAAGAGAATCTATTTGAATTAAGTTATAAAAATATAGTACTTTTGGGAAATATCGGGAGAAAATAGTACATATATATTTCTCGTTATTTACTTTACAATGTTTATTTTCCTTGAATTAAAATAATGATAGAAATTCGAACTATTTAGATCTATATTAGATTTCGATAGTTTAGCGTTATGGCTTCAATCTCACCTGATGTTAAGTAACTATGTGACTCACAATGTTGGACACGATAACTATAGCGAAAAATTATATAGCTATTTGGCCACAAATTTTCAACTTGAGGGTGGTAGCTAAGCAGGCTAGCAAAGATCTACCACCAAGTTATGGTTTCATTGCGAATTTTATCCATCGCCGAAAGCTGAAACTCATTTCGAGGGTTCGAACTCACGTCCACTGACGTCAACTGTACACGTTACCGAATTTAATTAACAAGCAAATTATACTGACGTTAAATATCTCACCTCACTCATTAAGCGACGGTACGCCCCTTATTACGTATCTATTGAGGTTTATGCGAGCTTGACAACATCTATGTATTATGTGCATGCATAATCATACATTAACTGTCATCTATTACTCAACAGTCTTTGTGTATCTTCAGGAATCCTGTTGGTTGCTGTTGATAACACAATTGCTACGTTCTCATTATCGTACATAGCGTTCACGACCATGGGTTTTCTATTCCACTTGAAGATGGATCGTTATGAGGATGTCGTGCTTGAAAATAATGTCGTCATTTGTGATGTTTTCGTTTTTTTTCTTTTATATCTTATAGGTTTTGCGTTACGAGCATAATCTCACCTGATTGGAAGTGACGATATGGCTCAAGTTGATAGACACGCTAAAACTGTAGAGGGACTGGCTCTCAAGTGCAACTACCGGAACACATTAGAATTTGACGGCACATTTTCAACTTGAGGGTGGTAGCTAGCCAGGCAGGCATTAGAAAAAGCCCTACCACCATACTATGGTTTTTTTACGATGTTTTTCTTCCGCGAAAGCTCAAGTTCATTGTAGGTGGATTCGAACTTAGGCCGCTTGTCGCGATATCCGTACGCATTACCACTGAGCTATCATCGCGATCACAACAACCGTGATCATGTGAAGCGACTGATGTCATATTTCGTTACTTATTAAATGTTCAATATTTTTTTAACTCATTCAGCTCTTAGGATTGGTGAAGGTATGAGCCAATACTACGAATTCTGAAAGTAGAATCTCTTGTGATGATTTCAGTATGTTAACAAAATAGTAGCCTCCTTGTTCATCACTTTGCATTTACTTCGTCTTAGAGGCCGTACGTCCAAATCCATGCAGTGTATTTTAGCTTTCGGAGAAGGCAAGCTTCGTAATGATGACATAGCCTGGTATGAGGGCATCCTCTAATGGCCGCCTGGCTAGCTACCAATCTCAACTTAAAGATCTCCAGCGAAATACTTATAGATGTATTCTGACAGTTGCAATTGAGAGTTATTCCCTCCAATAAGCTTATCATGTCCACCGTCTTGAGCCACATCTAGACTTAAAAACAAATAAGATTGTGGTCATAACGCTAAGACTAATCTATAAAAAAATAACACGGCGTGATTAAAATATGATAAGCTTCCTCTGTTTTAATTATATATTTTCCTGCTATTAACTTGCCAATAGGCTCTCGAAGTTTCAAAGCGCCCTCACATCGTATGTAACAAGAACTTTTTCAATTTATTTGATATTGCGCACTCAAGTTTTAATTGCTTCGTCGATACGTGAGAGCGGTCAGTGTCAATCAAACCATATGACGTAGGTGCAGGCGCCCTCATTTCCTTATTAGGTACAGGGTAAAATAGACCTTAATTCGTTGATGAAGTCCCTTAAATTGATTATTAAATTAATTTCGGAGGGCTGATAATTTAATTTACCCGCTATTACTTAGGGAGAAATGCCCTAAATGTGATTCTCATGAGCTGAGAAAATACAATTAGAATTAAAACTGAATATAAATTCGTAAAACACGTATCATCGTTTTACAAAATAAATTAGACGGTCGGGGCTGCAGGTAGAAGTGAAAAGTAAAAACTTGAAAAGATCTTTGTTTCTTTTTTCTTTCAAGTACCAAAATTAAACTGCAAACATATACACACTCACTGTATACATAAACTAGATTTTACGTGCGGCTTCGCACGCGGTAATATTTATTTTGTCGAGCAAATCGGATGGCGCAATAAAAAGTTTTATAAAAAGTTTATCCTTTCCTTTACCCCACCTCTAATAAGTTTTTCGCTAGAAAAAGTAGCTTAACTCCGCCTCCTGGGTCTCATCCATCTCTGTGGCAAAATTCATTACAATCGATTCAGCGGTTTAGGCGTGAAAGCGTACCAAGCAAACAATCTCACTTTCGCATTTATAAGTATGGATGGATGTTCAGACAGGTGAATGTATATACGTAAGATCACGATTTTGTGACACGAACACAAAAATGCGTCTAATAGAAGAAGTGACGCTTAACTACAACTACCGGATCAAACATATAGGTATTTGTCGACAGATTTTCAATTTGAGGGTGGTAGCTAGCGACCTGGCTAGGTAGGCAATAGAAAATGTTATAATCCTCTCGATATTTTTCTTCACTTAAAGATCAGACTGACTGCAGGGATTCAACTCACGTCCCTTAACGTGGCGTCTGTACACAGTTGCAACTAAGCCGGAATCGCTTCAATACAACAATATAGTTCTGCATAGAAAAACTAAGAGGTAAAGCATTATATTAATTTAAAATAGATTCTGTGGAGAAACCAATTATAAATCCTATAATTTAAGCCATTCTCTATTTCAGATTTTGCTCGTCCGATACAGTGACACTCTATATCACTGAAAGTACATCATCACACCGCATACCATCCATGCACACCTACACGTTAAGTACACTGTTCTGCAAGGGCCTACCCCCGCGGCCCTTACGTGGTTTGCCCGATAAGGTCGTGTTAGGATCACAAAATTAGTAAGTTAGGACCTGTTGATTAGTTAGCCTTGCAAATCCTTGTTTGTTTTTCCGGCAGCAGCCCAAGCCGAGGTTCAGCCATTCTGGCAACCTTGCGCTCGCTGCCTCGGAGCTGAGTGCTCTCAGCACTCGCCCCAAAAAGTTCGGTGAAGCTGTCAAAGCCCTTAAGACTAACAGAGTATGTCAGTTAAAAAAAAAAAAACATATTTTCGTTCAAAAAGTGGCATCGAAATGAATAGTCGATTCCTCATAATACACTCACATATACTGCACCTACACTACATATATTTGAACATATAAGTTGGTCGTACATACATCATGTGAATGGTGTTTACAAACAGTAGTTTTAAAGTTCACTGCTGTATATTATGGTGGAGCACGAGCAAGTTTGGAATGAGGTGACATTACTATCTAGTTACAATTGTTATAAATGCGGTTAGTTTGAGCAACGGTGGCTGCGGTATTTTGATATTTTACGATTTATTTCTAGTCGTAATGGAGTGTTTTGGATTGCAGGAATATCAATTCAATCTCTGTATCTTCGAATATAGAAAAATGCTGTAGCATTTTTTTATAAGTTTAGCCTTTGACTGGTACTTAAGTGTAACTGCCGGAACACACTCAAAATTGTGTTGTTAAACTTCACATTGATAGGTAGCCAGACAATACTCTACGTATGGTTTTGAGATGATTATAGTGATTGACTTTAATTTTGTTTTTTATCCAAATAGTTTATTATCTATGTTATTATTATTATTCATGTATAATTGTTTCATTATTATATTTATTTCATAAGGAGAACCCGGAAGTTTTCTAATAACATACTATATCGATGTCAAGTGTCGTAGAATTTTATAAAATATTTTAACGCATGCGCTTTGCATATAGAACGTTTAAATTTGATATTTCGAACGAAGGAGACATCCAAACGAATGGACAAAAGAATTTGACCACCAATAAAAATCAGGAGTCCAAGATATATGGATGTGCAGAATAATTCTAGTGTCGAGGATAACATAAACTGCAGTCGTACGATACCAATTGACCTCGGTGAACTCAAATCAAGGATTCTGAGACATCGGAAGTGAAGAAGAAAACGTTCAGTCTGGAATACGATACTAATCTACAAAATGATTAATTATTACTAACTATTATTTTATTTATAATTATTAGTTTTTTATTACTAACTACTAACTAACATGATATCTTTAAAGTGGGAACTAACTTCACGAAGGACAGTACCTGACACCGGACGAGCGCCTTGCTCGAGTGTATCCTACATACATACGTTACTTGTTTTAAAATAGCAGGTTTATATTCGTCATGTTTTTCATATTCATTATTGTAAAGAAGCCTTCGAGTAATATATGTAAGTTATTCTCATATAATATTTTTCATTTTTGTTACCTACTAGAAAACCTTCTATCTAGATTTCATTTAATTGTTTTCGTGAGATGATGTTTTTCTGTACGGAAGTTCAGACTCATAGCAGTGATTTAAACTCACGTTCATGGGACACGCAGTCCGTACACTATATCACTGAGCCATCATTGCTTTCCCAGTACCTCGGACATTTGATTTTTTTTTTTTCGACCTGACTTACGCTGTTAGCCCCAAGGGCTTTGACAGCTTCACCGGACTTTTGGGGGCGAGTGCTAAGGGCACTCAGCCCCGAGGCAGCAGGCACAAGGGTGCCAGGACGGCCGAACCTCGGCTAGGACTGCTGCCGGTAAATGAAAAAGATTCATGATCCTGACTAACCAACAGGTTCTTTATTACTAAATTAGTGATACTAACTACGACCTTATCAGGTAAGCAGCTCAAGGGCCGCGAGGGTAGTCCCTTACAGAACCGTGTACTTAACGTGTGAGTGTGCACGACTGGTATGCGGTGTGTTGATGTAATCTCAGTGATGTAGAGTGTCACTGTATCGCGCGAGCAGAGTCACTCGAGGGCTCCTGTCCGGAGGATCGAACCTAGGCTCAGGCGTCTGCGGAAGGAGGCCGCGGCGGGTGTGCGGGAGCGAAATTATCCGCTCGGCCTCGGCAGCGAGGACGGCGGTTACGCGGACACGTGCGATTGGTGGAGACATTTGATGGACTTTGGGCCACTATGAGAGGTTTATTGAGTACCTATTCCTGTGTATTTTACGCGTTCCCTTCTATACACCCCTATGCTACTTTCGACAGGGACTGAATCATGGAAGCGATGACAGCTCAGTAGTAGTGTGCACGGACTCCACGTCAAGGACGTAGGTTCGAATCCGCCTACAATAAGCTGGAGCTGTCGATATAGGTAAAAGTCGTGAGGTAACCATAGCATTATAGTAGGGCTTTTTCTAGTGCCCGCCTGGCTAGCTGCCACCTTCGTGTTGAAAATTTGCCGGCAAATACCAGAGAGCTTATGGAGATTATACCAATAAGACCAAATTTTATCTATAGAAAAAAACAATTCAGAAGCGGTTCCTGGTTTCTGACAAAAAAACAAGACCTGTGCTAATATTGTTGGGATTTTTAGTAGGTATTCCTCAGATACATACTCCTCAACTAAGTCTTTCAGTAAACAAAGCAGGTTTTACTTAAATGTATAAACATGTTCGGGAAAGTCGAGCTTTTCGTACCTCTTTCACTTATTCTAGCTGAAGGATGTAGGTAAAAGTATTTATACGCGTTTAAATAGAAATGTTCATCAGTACCACGTAGATAGCTCCAAAGATCGCGGAACTTGCATTTTTTTTTAATGAATTAGTAACAGTATTCAAGTAAAATATCGTAGATAAATAAAAACGTTTGAGCAATGTTCTTCTAGAATGATTGATCGTTTGAAAATAGGAGTTATGATTTCACGACTTTCGAAATCATCAACACATGGGTTGGTGCGAAGTTTGAGCCCTTGCCATCTCTAGGGAACGGGTCACCGTCCGGCAATCGAACTTTACAACCTGTCATTAACATTGTAGTTTTTGCAACTATGAATTTAGTAATAAATGTATATAATTAAATTACAACGGTCCCTTATCTCTCTCCTTGTTAAGCCTATAATGATTTTACTGTAATTGGTATATAAAATATTATATGCGGCTTGATATTAACATCAAAATATAATTAAATTACTGCGATAGAATCCGTTTAAATTAGTTTCATTTCGATGAATAATATTCGTGTAAACATAAGAAATTATTATATAATTGCTGCGTTATAATAACTAGTTTAGCCTTAGCGTTGCATCTAATTATCATGCAGTTATTTCTCCGTTAAGCATTTAAATTGTTGCTTAATATTGACATTTTAGATAAAATATCTATGAGTTATATTTCCCATTTACACATTCATAAAAAAGATCGTGTATTTTTTTTTTAATTTTGGACAGGTATATTTAAATTTAGCCTATTTTATTTAGTAATAGCGTATGATTTCCATGAACAAAACGTAAGCAAAATTTCTAAAGAAAGATTTACAAATTGTTTTTTTTTTTAGTTTTTTTTTTCTAAGGATTATTCCTAACTAGCTGTGTCCGCTACTAATTTGTATTTAATGATTTTATCAAACCATATTTCAATACTGCTTTGCTCTTATTGGCGATAGCATAATGTTAAATAGCCTAAACCCTTTCTCAATAATTGCTCTATCAAAAACAATATGGTTTTTTGAAAACCGGTTGGTAGTGCCTATGATTAAAACGTTGAAATAAACTTAATTAATATTAATCTAATATTAATATTGATCTATATATAAATAGTCTTAACTCAACAGAATTCAGTAACTGTATCTCCTTTGTCAGCTGATATTCATGTTTTTTGTTTAGTATTTACTGACGAGCATTAATGTTATCGTTTTAAATATGAGTAAATAATATTATAAAAATACACGAATGTAACATGGTAAGACGTGATATTAATAATATATATTTCAATTTACGATTGATATGAACATCACGTGCAGGTACTAAAAATAAATCGCCTTATTCTATTAAGTTGTTTTTGGGTTAAATTCGAACAGACGGACAAAAAATTACTAATACTTATTCGTGAACAGAGTCATTTGTATTAAATAGAAGTTAATAATTAAATTACAAAGTACAGACATACACCGTTAGATAGAACTATATACGAATTATTATAGATATTTATACAAATAATTTTCAAAACACATTGTGTTTCAAACTAAAACTGAAGGGAATTAAAAATATTCGTAATACGAAGTGCTTTGTTATAATGAGGTATGTTATATGTAGGTTGGGTTGCACTTAAACTACAATTCGTTTTATCAAGGTGAGAAAACGTAGGATTAGCAAATATTTACCCTGTTAAAATTAACGATTGCTGCTAATAAATAAGAATAGGTTTTAAAGGAAGTATGAAAACTTTTACCTATTTGAAAAAAAAAATGCAATTTGTCTAACGAAGAATTGAACGTGTCTGGACCTGTCGGGACATGAATTATTAGGGAATAATTGATATTTTTCGTTATGTAAAGGTTAGAAGTTGGAAAAAAAGTTAAATAGAGGTAAATGATACTTTCTATCTATCTGCAATGTTTAAACATTCGTATTAAGAGTTTTTTTTAATGCTTTCGTAATGTCAAGATATATTTTGCCTTAGCTCTTCCGGGCAACTCTAGGTGATTCAAAAAAATGTTAAATCAAGAAATTCATTAAAATAATGCTCGTTATATTATGGTGTCTCTTTACTTATGTAATAAATTCGTTTAATTAAACTACGAGATCTAGTAATAATATTTTGTTTAAATTATGACGTATATATTGTTTATTGAACGTTCAAAATGACGTAAAAATTGTTTATATCGGCCATCTTAAACTAAACATAACTGACAACCGTTAATAACATCGTAATAACCATAATTTAATAAACTTAATACTCCATAAACGACAGTTACTTTAAACCTTATCCAATAACGCGGTTAAATTATTGCATGTAACGATTTTACTACTCAATATTTTTAACAGTGTATCGGTTATCTACGCAGTTTTTGGTGAGTTTGTTTTGAGACGCTGATCTTAGAAGAGTTTGATTGGATGATGAAGTATTTACTGGCGCTCGGTTATCCGTATGTGCGTAGTAATATATGCTAATCTTGAAACTCTATGAAAACTGTTGTAAACGTAAACTTCCTTAAAATATACGACCATTTTAAAAGGCATTCATATCAAATCAAAATCCTTGTAATAAGTCTGAACTTTCGGTGAAAGAAAATGTCGTGATGAAACATACCATAGTGGCAGAGTTTTATCTAATGCTCACCTGGCTAGCTGCCTACATTCACTTAAGATCGGGTGATTATAGTCATAACGCTAAACGTATAAAGTATTAAAATAATCAGTTTTTCAATCCGGTGGAAGAGTTTTAAATATACAGTTCAATATATTATTTAATTTTTTATTAATTAAATGAGACATATAATCAAAATAATCAGTTTTTATGTGGTTGTCTGGTACACGCTTCTTTTGTTTATTTTACCAATTTTAGGTGTAACAAACATCGACAGGTTACATAGCATAGGTACTTGCAAATATATTATTTATGCTTGAACTTGTTTTGTATTGCTACTAGAACCAGTATTAAAAATGTGTGGGATGATATTGAACATACAATGTCAAAGTCATATTAAAGTATATTTTAAAAAATGTATGGTTCTACGTGTATATGATGCTAAGAGCTAAGAGAAAATAAGAGGAGACGAATTTTCTTTCATACCTTATTGAACTTACGTAGGTTTACAACGTCGAAACTGGCTTTAGTTAAAAAGCTAATACATTATCCAAACATCAAAGATATATTTGGGTTTTTGCCAATTTGAGAACACAGTTTTAAAATATTAACTCTTTCATACAATACTATGTCTAGTTTTAAAATGTCAAAACTGGTGTCATTTAATAAATTAAGACATTACTAAAACATGGATGAAAGTTTTTGGGTTTCCGTCAATTTGAGCGTACTGTCAAAGAGACTTTTAAGATAATGAGTTTTAAATTCATGAAATACCGAAGACAAATGTAAAATGTTAAAACTAATTCATTATCAAACCGTTAGAAGATTTTGCGGTTTACGATAACTTTAGACAAAGCTATTAGGATATTGCGTAAAAGTGAGGTTATATTACAAGCTAAATTATAATTAGACGATGCCTGAAGTCGTATCAGTATTTTAAATATAGATTAGGATATTGTGTTTGTAGAGCAGAAATATTTTGAGAAACCCTCAAAGCATAGTAATTAGGCCATTGCTTAACGAGCTATGCCTATGTTAATAAATTATGAAATTAACATCATAGTAGTAGAGCTATCAGATATTATCACAAATTAAAAATGTGTAGAAAATCTAAAAGTGCACGCCTCATAACATTCATTTATTTTTTAGGAAAAAAAACAAGGTGCATCGTTGACATATTTTGTTAATTATTTTGTTAATTTGTCTATATTTTTTATACAAGCATGATTTATTATTTACCACAAAACTCTGAAAGTAGTTTAACCTAGTCTCTATTATGTTGAAGCGTTAACCTCTTTATTATGAAATAATCGTATGGTTGCATGACTTCGATATCTTTGTTTTTGCCTAAAAAGAAGAAAAAAACTGGACAATACCAAAAACTTGTAATTGTAAAATGTAATAAATTCAAAAATTAGGTAAACGAAATACTTTTTTACTATTAAACTGTAGGTACTAGGGTAACTAATTTACATATTTATGGTTCCCGCTCTTGGGAATTTTAAATTACCTCATATCCAAGCACGACATGCAATATTACCATCACTTCTATTATTCAACTTCCAACCTACTATGATGAAATATTGAATATTTATTGATTAGATAGTAAGCTATCACATTAGTATTATCTTTATAGTTATATATAGTATATAGATATGCTGAAGCTGAGTGATCCATGTATTTATTAAATTAGCTTTTAAGTTAAATAATTGACTCTTTTTTTAAAATAACTGTTTTTTTTTATTATTAAGGGAATTTATGTACGTCAAAACATTACCACGAGTTCGCATAATATTCCGGCTATCGTGAAAATTTGTTGAAAAATTAATTAGAAAATGTTTGCTGTTATATAAATGTGTTTATAATTTAGTGTATGAATAGAGGTGCTGTCGTTTTCAAACATTATTCACATATTGGTCGATCTTATAATAGTATTTAGACAGTCCCCCAGTCATGTAGCTCGATATGATTCTTTAACATAAAAAACTATTAATCTTCTTAATCTAAAATTTGTACATTGTTGTTGACGCTAAAACTGTATCTGCTATTTCAAAATCTAACCTAAGTTTTTGGGATCACATATTAAATTGTCAAGAATGATTTGGGAACGGCAAATATAATATGCTAAATTCTTGGAACTTGTTCTTTAGAAATCCGTGAACTTGATCATGCTTATTTGATATTAATAATTCTAACGCGGCCTTTGAATATGGGCTTTTATACAGTATTACAAATAATGCTTTAAATTTGAACGATTTTTTGTTAATCATGCAAATAGATGCATCCTAAATCATATAATATATATATGAATTTGAATCTCTGCAAAAATGGTATCTATCAATAACTTTAGAATTATCGCTATCGGTAAATCATAGGATGAAATCTGTGAATTTGATTTATAAAATCTGAAAGGCATATTATCATTAGCTGAACCAAATACATTAATTTACGGTGTATATTACATATCCTGTCTAAGCTTGAAAGGTCTATAAAATAATTTGCTATCTTTATTATAGAATTAAAGTCATGTGTGAGGTTACATTAATTTACGGTGCGTACTACATGTCCTATATAAACTTTAAAGGGTCTATAAAATAATTTGCTCCCTTTATTATAGAATTAAAGTTATGTCTGAGGTTATGTTTTGTATGTGGACATTTCATAATCATTGCAGGGTGAAAAGCTATACAAAATTATATACCACTGTTCGATTTTAAAAAAAAGGTGAAGACATGCTCTATGTACTCTCTATGTTTTTTTCTATAAAAATTAAAGTCTTATGAATCCCGGGCTAATGCACGTGAACCATGATAGTCGGATCCTTATAATGCGTAATGGAGATCTCCTCAAATACGGATAATAGCACGAAATGATAATACAACATAAATGACTTGTCGTTTTCATAACAAATGCTTCACCATAACGATCTCATATTGAAGTAGATTTAAGGTTAAACAGATCCACTGCGTATTGATATGTGTAGTGTTCATTGTAACATTAGGCATTTTGATGGTACTTATTTAGTAGTTTAAATAAACTGTTTGGAATCTTTACTCTACTTGTAATAGAGGTAAATAGGTGTAGGAAATAGAAAACGAGAGAGTAGAGTTATTCTAGGCAGAGCGCAGTTAAAGACTTTGTGTTGTACTTTTGCGGGAACGCGTCATAAATTAAGCACCTTGGGAAACGGTGGGTCAAAATAGACGATACACTAATAATGCTTATGGTATTATATGCGTCTATAGGCTAGGATAAGTAATTACATTCAAGGAGGTTTGCCACTTTAATTCTGTAAAACAAAATCAGGCCTAGATCATTCGCCTAAGTGCCATGCTTAAGTAGGCGTTTTGCGTTCCAGGCTTTGCCAATGGATAAACAGTAGATAAAAGGAATCGACTACGTTATAACATTGTAATTAACTCATCACAGTTATGCTCATTTGACTTGTTCCGTTTCAATATCAGCCAATGCATCTCCGGATCCTGAGAAATTTATAAGTCGGCATAATATCTCACTAGACACTAGAAGAATTGTGCAAGATCTCTGATCACTGCCAATATGAGTTTCAAGTGTCGCCGTGATATTTCTAGTGGATAATTTGATTACGCATGCAATTCTATGAGTCTCGACACACGCCGCTCTTGTTTTGCCTTAGGTCCGTAAGCACGCATTGCGAAAGGAAGGCCATAAAATTATTATTTTTTTGTGACCACTTCGTCCAAAGTAAGTATGACATGACAGGGATGTTCACTGATGTATAACTGCGATATACATTTATTACATAACTCTGTTAATATAATAAAAAATCTGTTATACAATTTAATTGTCTAAAAACACCGCATTGTGCATCAAAACTCAAAATGAATTTATGATCAAATATCAGAACTTTAGAAGACGTTAGCATCTTATGTTATGAAAATTGTTATTTCGTGTTATTAATAAGCTTATATTAACATAGGAAAGCTATTAATTTAATCTAAATATTCTACATCGAAATAGAAAATAACACGTTTTGGCCACGTTCCACGAGCTTCTAATTAATTAGATGGTACAAGATGTCGTAAAAAAGTATGAAAAGTAAGCATGTATAGGTATAGTAAATCTGGCTTATTTAGATACTTGTTGGCTTAGCTGACCTTGTCCTGGTCTTCCCATAAGTTGATAACTCAACGATTTAATCTCAGTCAAGTTTAATAACTTAATTAGTTCAAGGATAAGGTTACTTATGCATATTAAAACTACCTTGGACCAAGCAATACTTTTGAGATTAGCGTGGACGAACATCGTAACATAAGGTTTATAAAAGCCTATATATGTAAACAAATTTATAGGAAACCCAGATAGAACAACAGATTTAACTATGTATATACAGTAAAGTATGTTTGACAGTTAAACATATTTTTCTTTACTTGTCTTTACTTGCTCAGTGACTATTGCCAGGCTATAATATCCTAACTAAAAAAGTTGGTTTTCACGAGACACGCCGCAGATGTGAAATATTTAACTAAATATCTGAATTTATAATAATTAGTAAAAACTAATAAAAAAAACATGGAATATACTAATAAAAAATAATAGTTTCGTTTATTAACTAGATAAAAAAATCAACAGAGTTTTATAAATAGAAGCAGTTCACACACAGAAGTAAGAAAATGTATAGTATACGGGCGCATAAGCATGGAGCGGTGGCTTAAGGGAACGCATGGTAGCAGCCAAAGCCGATGTTCGGTCATTCTGGCACCCTTGGGATCGCTGCCTCGGGGCTGAGTGCCCTCAACATCCATCCAAAAGAGGTCGGGTGACGCTGCCAAAACCCTTACAGCTAGCAGGATATGTTACGTCGAAAATTTTCTCATTTTAAAATTTACTTTAAGCTTGAATAATGAATATGGTCGAATTTCGAAGGTTGGATAAACACTACTCAAATGCAACGTGGATACAGATGCTACTCCCCAGCTTGATAGGTGACAAAAGAACACCGTGGGCTTGTGGTAGGTATTACCAATAATGCATTCGCTGCGTGAATCCCACATATCTCTCCACAAATATCAGAGAGGGGATGCCTAAATGCATTTCCCCGCGTAAATGAAACACTACTTAATAAAAAAGATTATTATCATGCAGTTATGATTGTTTTATAGTTATTTGGTTTAGTTGTGGAACTAAGTCTATACCGTTTCCATTTTGCTTAGCGACCCTTTGATTGTCCAGTGAAAGTTTCATGTCTCCGCAACATGATTAAGGCGAGTCGAAAGTTTTCTCATTTAACTCTCACAGCGCATCAAATAGACCGATGGATTACACTTGTCCAACTTTGATATTGTCTAATTTTAACTACAAATACTTCAGTAGTGTCTTTATGATCTTTTTAAATTCTCGCTTTTTGATCTTTGATTTTCACTGTGTATTTGATTAACCCGTCAGTACTCTCGTTCGATAGTTATGCTAGAACCTGATTATATTTAATTAATTTTTCAAAATGGCCACCACCGGTTAAAGTTACTCAAGAAGTGATATATATACATTAGTAGCTTTCTTATCATTTTCATTTGAAATTAGTTAAATTTTGTGACTGTGATACAGCACAAATAATATGTAGTTTATTTACTTGATTGGTTTCGTGTGGACATTTATTAAAACCGAAGTTTATTTTCCGTGTATTTTTTCAGTGTCGTTTTATGTACTTGGTAGTTTATTTGGCATTTATGCCTTTTACTTATTTATTAATAACTAATATAATAACAATCAATAATAACATAACAGTTGATAGTCAGAGATAGAATAAAATAGGTATGATAATAAGAAGAATTCTAAATTAAATTCTAAATATTTATGTACCGAAACTTTGACAAACAGTTAGTGTACTAATAGTATTATCTAATAGTTAATCTATGTATTTTTTATATAGTGTCGGTTTAGTGTTATGGCCACAATCTCACCTGATGTTAAGTGACAATGTGACCCCAGTATGGCACTATGCTTGGCGATAAATACAGTCTAAAAACAAAGGACCACTGTTTAATAATGGTCGCTTTAATTTGCTTATACACTTTATTGTAGCACTTTTTGTTATAGTTATGGTGTAGCGTTGTGGCCCCAATCTCATCTGATGTTTAATGGACACGCTAAGCCTAGTCGAGGGGCTGGCTCTCAAGTGCAACTGCCGGAACACAACTAAAGATCTTTAGCGGCAGAGTAGTATTTAGCCAGGTGGGTACTAGAGAAAATTTAACAGGATGCTATGGTTCCTTGACGATGTTTTCCTTCATCGAAAGCCCAAACTCATTCCAGGTAGGATTTGAACTCACGTCCTTTGCCGCGGCGTCCGTACACTCTACTAACTGAGCTGTCATCGTTTCAATCAAGCAAGAATGAACGACAAAGCGCTAAATAATTCATTTATAAAAACTGTAATTAAACTCTAGGAAAGAAAGCAAAATGTAAAATGAAAATTGGTGCTTTTATAACGGATAATTTGAGGGTGATTGTCACCCGACGAGTCTCCCTTCACGCCCCTTCCGCTTTGCCCCGAGCCCTGGTAATGCATTTTCGTGTTGCGACGAGGTAGCCTGTAAATGATTTTTTACACCATGTCTTTAAAAAAGGTTTCAGTGCATAACGTCAATTTTTTTTTTTAAAGGAAGACGCGTTCTATATTTTTACTAATATTATACACCGCTAAACCGATGAATAGATTGTGATGAATTTTGGCACAGATTTAGATGGGAACCTATACGCTGATAGGCCACTTTTTCTCATCTAATATCTATCGAAAGTTAAGTGAAGAGAGGGATAAACTTCGTATGAAACTTTTATTGTGTCATCCGATTTGTTTGTGAAAATCTGTATTAACACAGGCGAAGCCGTACGTAAAATCTTATGTTAAATAATATAGAAATAGTTTGCTTCTGTTCTCTAATATATGGTCTCCATTTAATCAATATATTTATTGAGAAACAGTTTTTTATTTAGTCGGTAACACTCTAAGCATTTTTTAATTTTGCAAGTTGTAGATTATTTTGATGTTAGATATTTGGCTACAATAAGAAAATGCTTGTATTAGAGATTCCTTGTGTTCAATTTTTGAATCATTTACTTTTGAACTGAATATTATTAATAGAGTAGTGATAGTTTAGTGGAAGCGTGCACGGATGTCGCGTCACTGTACGTGAATTTGAGTCTAACTGCAATGGGCCTGAGCTTTCCGTGAAGGAATACACCGTGATGAAACTATAGTATGGCAGTAGAACTTTTTATAATTTCTGCCGGGTAGCTGTTACCTTCAAGTTGAAAAATTTGCCGCATAATACCTATAAGTATATTCCGGTAGTACTAATTGAGAGCTAACTCCTCCACTAGGCTGGTGTCCACCATCTTGGGCCACATCGTCACTTAACATCAGGCGATATTGCTGATATAAAGCTGAATTTATAAACTATAAAATAATTATAATAGTGTTCAACTTTCTATATTACATTTTAAATTCAATTATAATGCCATGGAACTAATTCTGTACACTTAGTTACATTCTTCCATTGTACTCAACTTACCTTTACTTTTCTAAGAACATATCTTTACAGATTGTATAAATAAAATTTCGTTTCCACAGTACTATGGTTGCAGTTCGCTTCTTCACTCTTAAGTAATTGGTACAGTTCGACCACTAAAATAATACACTCTTGAAACTTTCTTTTTATATATAAGTATATACTGCAATCTAACGTAAAAGTTTAATTCAGTTTGAACTCTATGTAATTCCAGTTAAGGGACTTTATCATTAAAAATAATTACTTAAATAGAGTTATCTTTGGATAGGCTATAAAGTAAACACGACCAATTAAATTTTCCTTGACGTCGTTAGATAATGATTATATATTAAAATGCGAAATGTTTGTTTGTTTGAATACGCTAGTCTTAGAAACTACGCAGTCAGATTTCAAAATTTATTTTAATATTTGATATTTGAACAATAATCGACGATGGCTTATTTAACATAACGCTTCCTCTACTAGGAGCAAAGCTTTATTGAATAAAACTTATTAAAAAGGCAAAAATAATTCAATAATTTTTAGCTTCATGCAAATGAAGTCGCGGACACAGCTCGTATAATATAATTATAACGAACTAACGTCAAATAATATCGACGTTCTATAGAGTTTGTTGTTAAAATGAATGAAGTTATATAGAGTTTATATTGTAATAGTTATTTTAAACGAAAACCAGAAATTCTCATATTTTTAATTTAAAAAATACACACAGTTTAGCAATTATTCGATTTTTCATATGTTTTTGAAATCCACTGTAAAGGATGCAAAAGATATTTCAGGAATTGTCGATTTAAATAAAGGTTGGACATACGGAAATTAAATTGCCTGAATATTGTGTTAGTAGTCAAACTGGAATAAAATTGAACTTTATGAAAAAATCATGGCTCTACTGGAAAATCTTACACTATTTTATTCACTATTCCCTAATTTTAGGTGCATATAAATGTATTTATACCAAGAATACTAAAACGTTTATAAAAATCTCGTGGAACATTGTTTGCGGTTGCATTCCTGTGAAACGGCTTGACCGATTTGAATGATTTTTTTATGTATATGTGGTAGATATGAGAATAGATAGTATATAATATGCCTCTATGTGATTAAGGGTGTCATTATCCAAAATAAAATATAATTTTCTGATATCGTTTTTTGTAGTTTATTTTTATGTGCCATGAAAAAATGTCTATAATCCCTAATTTTCACCATCCTACCCTCACCTTCTCATTTTGTAATCGTGATTTAATACAACCAAAGTTAATAGAAATAAACTAGGAATAATTTAGAACAACGTGTGTCGGGTCAGCTGGTATATTATAAAAATATTCTATTAAGTCCGTGTAATCTACACGGTTCACAGTTTTAGTGTTAGCTCTTGCTTATACAGCCGAGAACCCCTTATTTGTTTGATCACTGTTATTACGGAACCATAGAACGCTAGAGGCACCTTTCGACACATTGTTTGGGGCCCATCAAATTACCACTTTAGCGCTCCCATCTATTTATATTTTAATGTGAATACAGTTGCACTATTAAATATATTATCATACATTATTGACGCTATAGCTGTTAGTGTAAATAAATATGCCGCGATGTTATTACATAATTTAAAATAAAAAAAAAATGCTTTAAGAGCGCCGAGTAGTTTATGTCATTGATATTGAAAGAAACTAAGCCGTCACGCTCGTTCGAGTAAAGTTGGCTTCTAAAGGGAACGACTCCTTTCCTTTTCCGGTAGTTACGCTTGAGAGCCAGTCTCTCCACTAGGTTTAGCTTGTCCACCATTTAAACCACATCATGTCTTAACATAAGGTGTGATTATTGCTATAACGCTTGATCGTATAGAATAACAAAGACATTTTTTATTTCATTTGTATTTTAATATTCAAAATTTTTATACGCCTTACTGAGATCAAATGTGTTTTAATTGTCTATCGATTAAATTAAATATTTATTATATTTAATACATATGAAGGTATATACTAGTACAATATTAATTAATGCTTAGTCAAGTCGTAAGTTTATGTTGCCGACTGTACCGCACGGACGATGTTAAAATTATCCTGTCCGATTGTCAGTTCAGTTTTTTTTTTTATAAAACGTAAATTGGATCGGTACCTACTGATTTCGCCGCAGTTGAACACTCCGAGCTGTCGCACCAAAGCATCAATTTTATAAATTCCTACTATAATAATCAGGTGCTTATAAATAGAACAGTTTTTTTTTTTTTGCTTTTTAACTCGATATTTAGACTTCAATTTGATTAATGTTTAGTGTTAGATAACCTTTCTATAGCTATATTAATATTAGATAACGGTTTTTTTTTGTTTTGGTCATTTTCAGTCGGATTGCATAAATTATTTTACTCCTCCTACCGTAGCCTGGTCAACCCATATTTTAAACACAGTAAGACCAGTAATATGGTTGTCATGGTGGTAGGGTTTTTTCTATTGACCACCAGGTGATAATGTGGGCATAACGCTAAACCAATTAAATAATGTTAGGTTTAACAACAAAGTTCTAAAGCTCATTACCGATCTGACGTATAATAGGTTCGAGCAGCATTTCAAGTGGGTGTTGACGTCATATAAGGTGGATCAATACATGAACGATGGTGATGTCTGCAATTAACCCCTTTTTGTGCAACCGCTCAAAATTATTCTAAATGCATTTATACGCTAAACGCCAAATATTTTTTGTTATAGTTTATAGGTTTATCGTAATAGCTGTAATGTCACTTGATCTTAAGTGTTGATACAGTCCAAGATGTGGGAGTCGCTAAACTTGTGGATAGACTGGCTCTCAAGTGCAACTGCCGGAATACACCTATTTCGATTTGGAGATAAATTTTCAACTTGAGGGTAATAGCCAGCGAGGTTGACATAAAAAAGCCCTACCACCATGCAATGGTTTCATCACGATGTTTTCCTTCACTGAAAGTTTAAGCTTATTGTAAGTGGATTTGAACTCACGTTCACTGAGCTGTCATCATTTAAAGAATGTTTTAAAATATTGTTATAAAAAATAGTTACGCGCAAACGAACTTGACTTTGCTGTGACTGTGATACAGCACAAATAATATGTAGTTTATTTACTTGATTGGTTTCGTGTGGACATTTATTAAAACCGAAGTTTATTTTCCGTGTATTTTTTCAGTGTCGTTTTATGTACTTGGTAGTTTATTTGGCATTTATGCCTTTTACTTATTTATTAATAACTAATATAATAACAATCAATAATAACATAACAGTTGATAGTCAGAGATAGAATAAAATAGGTATGATAATAAGAAGAATTCTAAATTAAATTCTAAATATTTATGTACCGAAACTTTGACAAACAGTTAGTGTACTAATAGTATTATCTAATAGTTAATCTATGTATTTTTTATATAGTGTCGGTTTAGTGTTATGGCCACAATCTCACCTGATGTTAAGTGACAATGTGACCCCAGTATGGCACTATGCTTGGCGATAAATACAGTCTAAAAACAAAGGACCACTGTTTAATAATGGTCGCTTTAATTTGCTTATACACTTTATTGTAGCACTTTTTGTTATAGTTATGGTGTAGCGTTGTGGCCCCAATCTCATCTGATGTTTAATGGACACGCTAAGCCTAGTCGAGGGGCTGGCTCTCAAGTGCAACTGCCGGAACACAACTAAAGATCTTTAGCGGCAGAGTAGTATTTAGCCAGGTGGGTACTAGAGAAAATTTAACAGGATGCTATGGTTCCTTGACGATGTTTTCCTTCATCGAAAGCCCAAACTCATTCCAGGTAGGATTTGAACTCACGTCCTTTGCCGCGGCGTCCGTACACTCTACTAACTGAGCTGTCATCGTTTCAATCAAGCAAGAATGAACGACAAAGCGCTAAATAATTCATTTATAAAAACTGTAATTAAACTCTAGGAAAGAAAGCAAAATGTAAAATGAAAATTGGTGCTTTTATAACGGATAATTTGAGGGTGATTGTCACCCGACGAGTCTCCCTTCACGCCCCTTCCGCTTTGCCCCGAGCCCTGGTAATGCATTTTCGTGTTGCGACGAGGTAGCCTGTAAATGATTTTTTACACCATGTCTTTAAAAAAGGTTTCAGTGCATAACGTCAATTTTTTTTTTTAAAGGAAGACGCGTTCTATATTTTTACTAATATTATACACCGCTAAACCGATGAATAGATTGTGATGAATTTTGGCACAGATTTAGATGGGAACCTATACGCTGATAGGCCACTTTTTCTCATCTAATATCTATCGAAAGTTAAGTGAAGAGAGGGATAAACTTCGTATGAAACTTTTATTGTGTCATCCGATTTGTTTGTGAAAATCTGTATTAACACAGGCGAAGCCGTACGTAAAATCTTATGTTAAATAATATAGAAATAGTTTGCTTCTGTTCTCTAATATATGGTCTCCATTTAATCAATATATTTATTGAGAAACAGTTTTTTATTTAGTCGGTAACACTCTAAGCATTTTTTAATTTTGCAAGTTGTAGATTATTTTGATGTTAGATATTTGGCTACAATAAGAAAATGCTTGTATTAGAGATTCCTTGTGTTCAATTTTTGAATCATTTACTTTTGAACTGAATATTATTAATAGAGTAGTGATAGTTTAGTGGAAGCGTGCACGGATGTCGCGTCACTGTACGTGAATTTGAGTCTAACTGCAATGGGCCTGAGCTTTCCGTGAAGGAATACACCGTGATGAAACTATAGTATGGCAGTAGAACTTTTTATAATTTCTGCCGGGTAGCTGTTACCTTCAAGTTGAAAAATTTGCCGCATAATACCTATAAGTATATTCCGGTAGTACTAATTGAGAGCTAACTCCTCCACTAGGCTGGTGTCCACCATCTTGGGCCACATCGTCACTTAACATCAGGCGATATTGCTGATATAAAGCTGAATTTATAAACTATAAAATAATTATAATAGTGTTCAACTTTCTATATTACATTTTAAATTCAATTATAATGCCATGGAACTAATTCTGTACACTTAGTTACATTCTTCCATTGTACTCAACTTACCTTTACTTTTCTAAGAACATATCTTTACAGATTGTATAAATAAAATTTCGTTTCCACAGTACTATGGTTGCAGTTCGCTTCTTCACTCTTAAGTAATTGGTACAGTTCGACCACTAAAATAATACACTCTTGAAACTTTCTTTTTATATATAAGTATATACTGCAATCTAACGTAAAAGTTTAATTCAGTTTGAACTCTATGTAATTCCAGTTAAGGGACTTTATCATTAAAAATAATTACTTAAATAGAGTTATCTTTGGATAGGCTATAAAGTAAACACGACCAATTAAATTTTCCTTGACGTCGTTAGATAATGATTATATATTAAAATGCGAAATGTTTGTTTGTTTGAATACGCTAGTCTTAGAAACTACGCAGTCAGATTTCAAAATTTATTTTAATATTTGATATTTGAACAATAATCGACGATGGCTTATTTAACATAACGCTTCCTCTACTAGGAGCAAAGCTTTATTGAATAAAACTTATTAAAAAGGCAAAAATAATTCAATAATTTTTAGCTTCATGCAAATGAAGTCGCGGACACAGCTCGTATAATATAATTATAACGAACTAACGTCAAATAATATCGACGTTCTATAGAGTTTGTTGTTAAAATGAATGAAGTTATATAGAGTTTATATTGTAATAGTTATTTTAAACGAAAACCAGAAATTCTCATATTTTTAATTTAAAAAATACACACAGTTTAGCAATTATTCGATTTTTCATATGTTTTTGAAATCCACTGTAAAGGATGCAAAAGATATTTCAGGAATTGTCGATTTAAATAAAGGTTGGACATACGGAAATTAAATTGCCTGAATATTGTGTTAGTAGTCAAACTGGAATAAAATTGAACTTTATGAAAAAATCATGGCTCTACTGGAAAATCTTACACTATTTTATTCACTATTCCCTAATTTTAGGTGCATATAAATGTATTTATACCAAGAATACTAAAACGTTTATAAAAATCTCGTGGAACATTGTTTGCGGTTGCATTCCTGTGAAACGGCTTGACCGATTTGAATGATTTTTTTATGTATATGTGGTAGATATGAGAATAGATAGTATATAATATGCCTCTATGTGATTAAGGGTGTCATTATCCAAAATAAAATATAATTTTCTGATATCGTTTTTTGTAGTTTATTTTTATGTGCCATGAAAAAATGTCTATAATCCCTAATTTTCACCATCCTACCCTCACCTTCTCATTTTGTAATCGTGATTTAATACAACCAAAGTTAATAGAAATAAACTAGGAATAATTTAGAACAACGTGTGTCGGGTCAGCTGGTATATTATAAAAATATTCTATTAAGTCCGTGTAATCTACACGGTTCACAGTTTTAGTGTTAGCTCTTGCTTATACAGCCGAGAACCCCTTATTTGTTTGATCACTGTTATTACGGAACCATAGAACGCTAGAGGCACCTTTCGACACATTGTTTGGGGCCCATCAAATTACCACTTTAGCGCTCCCATCTATTTATATTTTAATGTGAATACAGTTGCACTATTAAATATATTATCATACATTATTGACGCTATAGCTGTTAGTGTAAATAAATATGCCGCGATGTTATTACATAATTTAAAATAAAAAAAAAATGCTTTAAGAGCGCCGAGTAGTTTATGTCATTGATATTGAAAGAAACTAAGCCGTCACGCTCGTTCGAGTAAAGTTGGCTTCTAAAGGGAACGACTCCTTTCCTTTTCCGGTAGTTACGCTTGAGAGCCAGTCTCTCCACTAGGTTTAGCTTGTCCACCATTTAAACCACATCATGTCTTAACATAAGGTGTGATTATTGCTATAACGCTTGATCGTATAGAATAACAAAGACATTTTTTATTTCATTTGTATTTTAATATTCAAAATTTTTATACGCCTTACTGAGATCAAATGTGTTTTAATTGTCTATCGATTAAATTAAATATTTATTATATTTAATACATATGAAGGTATATACTAGTACAATATTAATTAATGCTTAGTCAAGTCGTAAGTTTATGTTGCCGACTGTACCGCACGGACGATGTTAAAATTATCCTGTCCGATTGTCAGTTCAGTTTTTTTTTTTATAAAACGTAAATTGGATCGGTACCTACTGATTTCGCCGCAGTTGAACACTCCGAGCTGTCGCACCAAAGCATCAATTTTATAAATTCCTACTATAATAATCAGGTGCTTATAAATAGAACAGTTTTTTTTTTTTTGCTTTTTAACTCGATATTTAGACTTCAATTTGATTAATGTTTAGTGTTAGATAACCTTTCTATAGCTATATTAATATTAGATAACGGTTTTTTTTTGTTTTGGTCATTTTCAGTCGGATTGCATAAATTATTTTACTCCTCCTACCGTAGCCTGGTCAACCCATATTTTAAACACAGTAAGACCAGTAATATGGTTGTCATGGTGGTAGGGTTTTTTCTATTGACCACCAGGTGATAATGTGGGCATAACGCTAAACCAATTAAATAATGTTAGGTTTAACAACAAAGTTCTAAAGCTCATTACCGATCTGACGTATAATAGGTTCGAGCAGCATTTCAAGTGGGTGTTGACGTCATATAAGGTGGATCAATACATGAACGATGGTGATGTCTGCAATTAACCCCTTTTTGTGCAACCGCTCAAAATTATTCTAAATGCATTTATACGCTAAACGCCAAATATTTTTTGTTATAGTTTATAGGTTTATCGTAATAGCTGTAATGTCACTTGATCTTAAGTGTTGATACAGTCCAAGATGTGGGAGTCGCTAAACTTGTGGATAGACTGGCTCTCAAGTGCAACTGCCGGAATACACCTATTTCGATTTGGAGATAAATTTTCAACTTGAGGGTAATAGCCAGCGAGGTTGACATAAAAAAGCCCTACCACCATGCAATGGTTTCATCACGATGTTTTCCTTCACTGAAAGTTTAAGCTTATTGTAAGTGGATTTGAACTCACGTTCACTGAGCTGTCATCATTTAAAGAATGTTTTAAAATATTGTTATAAAAAATAGTTACGCGCAAACGAACTTGACTTGACAGCTGGTATATAGGTCTCATCCTAACATCTCACCTATTCTTAATCAGATCTATTTTCCTTCAGTTTCAAATAAAGAAAGGAAGTCGTCAAGTTCTAGCACCTTCATACTGCGATAAGGCGTGACAAAGCTCAGGAAAAACTTATTAACTTAACTAGCCTACAGAAATACAAGGCCGTAACGTAAACAACATTACCTGGGACGTTACCGCGGTATGTACGCATGGACGGAACTTCAACAATACGTGTAATGGAGTTATAGGCCTCCAGGGAAAACAGGCCCCGTTGTACCGGTGTTGAAGTAACTCTTATTTATTTATTCCTGTATTATATCACCACGGAGATCGCCGATTCAATTAATTCTGGGACGAAATTTAGTTGGCTCCAGCAAACAAGAACTAAATTACAGATAAAACCTCAAATTATATAGTAAATTGTTCACGCGTGTAATCTAGACGTGTGGCAGCGTGCTAAGCCAAGTCCAAATTCAAGAACTGGTGAGCAGCAATATTACATGAACCATTTGAAGCCATTTTTGACAGCATCATAACTCAAAAACTATTTTTATAGTTCATATATATACATATGTGTTCCAAATTTCATCAACACACCTTAAACAATTATTTACATATTAACGTTAAAAAATTGTAATTTTTTGTAACGGCCTATAAACTCTAACCCAATTTCAAAGAAACCTGGTAAGTTCAAATTTGGCATCCCTATAGGTAGTTGGGTGAATACAAAGGAATAAATCGGAAACTAGTACTTTTTTCTCATTTTGTTATAAAGTAATTGATTCTATTAGGAACACTTACCTATAGCAGTGCCTGATAGATAGAGATGATGATAGACGACCTTTATGTGGATTTAAAGGTCTTCACGTGAATGTACAATATATCAAGTGGAGTGCCACCCTTATTTTTTTTTAAATCCAAACGTAATTGTTTTAGTACTTATAATAACTAAGAATATAGTCGGCTTTCGTATTTATTACGTTATAAACTGGTATTTACGATTTATTATTTCAAATTTCAATATTAAGTGCATATCAATAGTGTAAGATCGTTACTTATAAATCCTTTCCTAATATATAAATGCGACAGAGAGTGTTTTTGTAACGCTTATACGCCTAAACCACTGAACCGACTACGATGAATTTTGGTATAGAGATAAATGGGAACCTTCAGACGGTGATAGGTTTATTTTTTCTAACAAAAACCTTCTTGGAAGTAGGGTAAAGTAACTTTGTATGAAACATTTTACTGCGTCATTCAATTTGTGTGTCAAAATCAATATATATACACAAGCGAAGACGCACGTAAAATCTAGTAATTAAATAACAAGAGAGCTTTATTGTAAAGTACAACCGCCTGCGCATATTATATCACCCCGACTTGGTGAAATTACGTAAAACATAAAACATGTAAAGAACCCGACACTGATTGGGCAATTCACTCGAATATTTCAAAGGTAAAAGAAAATATGGGAAATGACATAAAACACAATTATATCCCGAAGACGTAAGAAAATACAGTAGATAAACAAATACCAATTGGTATTAATTTTATTATGAATAAGTACTTACTAATTATTTCTGTAAAAGTAATGATATCCCATCAAAAACATAAATGTGAAATGAGAACCACGTTTAATATTATGATATATGCATTGATTGTTCACTGCAACATCAAAAGTGAGATCTAAATGGCTGCCAAGTTCAATGGTCATTCCTGAAATTTGTTTATAACTACATAAAATATTTTAAAACAATTTAAAATATCAGCTCTTCTTATAACGTAGAATAATATATTGAAGTGTAAGGTTGGACTTGGCCAGTTGAAAATTAACTATAAAATAAGTGTTACAATATAACCTCTAAACAAAATAAAGCGTAGATTACTATGCAGTTTCCTTTGTTTTTAGATTGCATTTATAATGAGCATAGTGCTTACAATGCACCGTGAAACTGTAAAACAAACTAAAATGTTAATTATATCTTCAAGTAGTAGACACATTAAGGCTGACTCAAGAAAAGTTTGAGAGCTTCCAAAGTACCTCATTATTGCTACGCAAACAAATTATTTGATCCCTGATTTTATAATTAGCGAGTTTAATGAAATGGATATAATTATCTCATTAGCGTGGGATTCTATTAGTTACTTTAATTTGTATTTAATATACATATTTTAATGGCTTATAGGGTTTAGCGTTATGCCCACAATCTCTCCTAATGTTAAATGACGATGTGGCCCAAGATGGAAACGCTAAGCTATGGTGGGAATGACTCTCAAGTACGACTACTAAACACACCTATGGGTGATTGACGACAAATTTTTAGTTTAAGGTTGATCGCTAGCCAGGTGGGCATTAGACAGTGCCCTGATACCATTATTTAGTTTTATCATTGTATTTACCTAGCTACCATAGTTAGAATTACTTTTATTACTGTAAATATAAAAATTGATATGTTTATTGTAACTGTATGACCTTTTGATTGAGCATACTTTTTGTCACTGTAAAAACCAAAATCATATTATCTTTCAATTGGCGTTTGTGTGTATTTACGTTACCTTGGAAATGCGGGAATTTACTGAAGTGCTCCTGGTGAAATTCAAGACAAGGCGATGATATTCAAGATTATACATTTTAACGATAACAACAAATTGGTGTTTAAAGGTGAAAATACTGTAGTAAAACATTTAATTACATATACAATAAATTAGTAGTATATGATTGACCTTTAAGGAGTATATATAAACTCTATGACAGTAACAAGCTAGATAAAACCATTTCCATAAAGTATAATGATATGTCCTTAAATTGTACCCAATATAATTGAAGTCTACGCAAACGAAGACTCGAAAACACCTTGTTTAATAATTAATTCGAAATCTCTATATAAATAGCTGTGTCCGCGACTCCCTTTGTATGTAACTGAAATAAAAGTTTATCATTTTCCTAAAACAAATGTTATATAGTTTATGTTACTTAGGGCTGACGTAGCATTCTAATCGAGAAAGAATTTTTGAGATCGGCCCAGTAATTCCTTGAGTTTATTATTTATAAACAAAAATACAAATCTTTCAATCGTATGATATTAGTGTAGACTAGCTGTGTCCGTGGCTCCGTTCGCGTGGAAATAAAAAATTATTTAATTAAAATAAAATGTTATGTGTTGCTTTTATTCGTTACTAACATAACTACAAATCTTTCGTCTTTATAATATTAGTATAGATATAAAATGCAATATATTAAAAGAAAAATGTACAGTTAACCGTTAAAGATGTGCACATATTACTGAGAAAGGAATTACGCCGGCGGCAGTACTTTCGTTGTCGGCTGTGTCTTGTCATTTTCTCATTATTAATGTCCGACGGGTAACAAGTTATGAATTGTCATCGATTACCTATAAGAATCTGTTTTGAAGAAAACATGAAACTGCATTGGTAAAAGAATATTTTTAAAATGTATTGTAAAATAATATTATTTTTCTGTCGTAACTTATTTTTTATTAATTAAATGGTTTTTTCACTCTCATATCGATTTGAAGCTATGATAGCTCAGTGATAGTGTGCAGGAACGCCGCGTCATGGGTCGTGAGTTCGAATCCAACCACCTGCAATGAGCTTGAGCTTTCGGTGAAAGAAAACATCCCGAGGAAACCGTAGCATGGTGGTACGGTTTTCCTAATGCACGCCTGGTTAGCTACAACTCTTATATACAAATCTGACGTCAATATTTTATAGGTGTATAGAGATAGACGTGTAAGCGTTGATAATACACGATCTACTATAAATTAATGTGGTTTTTACTTCGGGAGGTATAGAATGAAAGACGATTATTTGTAACGAATTTATGTAAACAACCAACTCTTAACAATAAAGCGCCGAAACTTTTATAATCCATCTGATGATGGTTGACACCTATTGGCTGTTTCAATGCGAATTATAAAGTAGGCGTGGCCTTGCCCATTGTTCGTTAACGATGTGCATTCTTATTTAGCGAGAGAGTATGTAGACGGATAAGCCTACTACCTTATTTCATGGGTTAGTAGACTCGCTACAGGTGTGTTTCGACAGTTGCACTTGAGAGCCAGTCTCTCCACTGGACTTAGCGTATCCACTGTCTTGGACCACGTCATCACTTAACATTGGTTAGGCAGGTTCATTTGTTAGTCAGGCTCGTGAATGTTTGTTTATTTTTTGGCACCAGCCCAACCCGAGGTTCGGCCATTATGCCATCCTTGCGTTCACTGCCTCGGGGCTGAGTGCCCTCAGCACTCGCCCCAAAAAGTCTGGTTAAGCTATCTAAGTCTTAAGGCTAACAGCTTATATCTGATTAAAAAAAAACACTTAAGATCAGGTGATATTATGACCATAATGATAAACTTACAAAGTACACTATTAATAACACCTTTCCTCTAACAAAATAAACAAAATAATGTTAATAATAAAGAGCAAATTTGTATAGATTCGCAAAAACCTTGAAGATCCAATTTTAATTTAGCTGTAGCAATGGCCGCTTTAGCTCATTTAGGCGCCATTCATATTATACGTTTTGTTACTTTGAATTTCTTTAATTTTTTAATATTCTTGGTAAAATGTCGTAAAACAGTGTACGTGAAAAGAAGTCTAAAAGAGTTAGACTTCGCACGGCATGTTACATGCGTATATGACTCGTGACATGCGAAATTTGAATCATGATTATAACCAATAAACTATTTCTTACTCTTTTAACTTAAATCTTATATTTAGTAGGTTCGATCCATTAGTCAAGTAGATTATGTATAAACAGCATATAAATAGATATTAAAAACACTATTACTATTAAACACTTAGCCGTAGGCGAAAGTTTTAAACATACTCAAATCAAAAATCTTAACTTAATTTAGGCCCTAAAAAGGCGCTTAAAAACGTCAAAGCTACCACCGGTTTGGAAAGTAACGCAGTCATCGAGAGGAATCGGCAAGAAACTCGATCTGCATCTTTTTTTTAGGTCTTATTCTTATCATTTTTACATTACTCGTGTTTTAATACCCATTATTATAGAAAAGTCTTATAAATACTGTTATAGTACTTTGTTTCATAATTGCATCTGTCTCTTCTCATTTTGAATTTAGTGTCAACCTATAATAAGTAGGGACGATGATGTAAACCTGGCCTCTTTCGGCTATAGCGGCAGTTAAACAACCTGTAACGTAGGCTATATATATTTAGGTGCTTAAGTTGCGCGCAGCAAATACAAATGCACCCTGCCCTCTTATCTTCTATTGGTACAATGAAACGGGTAGCTGCTACGATCGGAGAGAAGTTGGGATGCAGTGTCTAGGCAAAAATTCGACCCCTAGGCCTTCCACAAACATTACAAAAAATAAAAACTAACTCTCAACACTGTGAGGAAGTATAAAATAACCAAAAATCTATTGGCTTATAAATAAATAATTTATCGACAGTTATTGCTGAAAGTAGAGGCCGTTACAAAATCACGATAAAACGCACCACGCGTTTTTTAACACCTCTGTTTTTAATTTTTAGTTTGGCTTTCTATTAAAACGTGTTGTTTATTTTTCTTTTTTACATACGAGATCTGTGATAAAATAAAGTTTGACATCTGGGTTTGTTATCTATACTAAAATTAGAAAGAAGATTTTTGAATTTTTGTATTTGTACCGAATAAAACTCAAGAACTAATTGACCGAATTAAAAAATTCTTTCACCTTTAGAATGTTACATTTGCCCTGAGTAACATGGGCTATATACCATTTTTTTAAATGAAAATGAATAAATAACATTTTAATTCCACGCGAACGCAGTTGCGGACACAGCTAATATGTTATATAGTAGTTACCCTTTCAATAAATAAATAAAGGTAACTAAATGTATAATGCATTCTTATCTTTTTTTTTTCTTTATTTCGCAGGTACGTTCACCATTTCACGCAAGCGGAAACGGTCGAGCGGATTCGTCCCTCGACGCACGATGAACCGGCCGCGAATGTGCGCCAACCCTTTCAATTTCGCTTGAATACCTGCCCGTTATAAATAGGCAAGGCTTTTGTTTGCACGTACGAAACGTTTTAACTTTCCGAATACATACGGGTTAATTCACAAGCGATAGCGGGTAAAAAGATAATCCTTACTAATATTATAAATACGCAAGTGAGTTTGTTCGTTACGCTGTCATACCTAAAAAGCTGAATAGATTATGATAAATCGTATAGAAATAAATGGAAACCTAGAGATGGTGGTAGGTTACTTTTTTTTAAATCTTCTAGGAAGTGGGGTAAAGAGAGGGATAAACTTTGTATGAAGCTTTTTATTTTGTCGTTCGATTTGTTTGACAAAACCAATACTAACCCGAGCGAAGCCGCACGTAAAATCTAGTCATAAATAAATGTTTAAAATAAGCAAGAACTATAAAAGTAACATAAATAGCCATAAAAAAATTTGTAATAATAAAATAATTGTGTGGTGTTATCAAACTACGATGCAAGTGAAACTTTTTTTCGGATCGTAGGCATTTAACTGAACATTTCAGAAAATGTGAGAATATATATGCTACACGATCATTTGATGCGAGCCGTGAGCGCCGCCATATTGACTTTGGCTGCTCTGCCGAGCGCCTTTCACTTTGCCTTTACTCCGTGACCGGCTGTAATGCGACATGTGAAAGATGGACGATAAAATTTAAGGCGGTGTAAAAAGATTCATTTTAAAGTATGTAATGGCCAAACGAAGGCTGATATTTGTTTACACTTGACTGTCATAAAATTACTTTAATACCAAACCATAGCACGATCTTGGGGCATTTTCTGACTTTTGCCTAACTAACTACTCGAAGTTGAAGACGTGCCGCCACGTATTACATATTTTTTGCACCTACCCTTAATAAATCTATGCTTAGCGGCCACCCAAGGTAAGATTATAATCAATGTAATGATTTAAAAAGATCTAAGAATAGAATATGAAGAATAATTGTATTTTGAAAATAAAAAATTGTATGTCACAATATGAGACAGTTTCGAATTCAATTACTATATTTTGGAATACTAAAAATGTTACCAACTGTATTTAGATTGTAGATAGTAGTGGATGTTTGTGATATTCGCATCCCTATCAGGTACAGATGAACCGTTTAGAAAAGGAAGTATTACACAAAAACCGACATACAAGCCGGAAATTTATATATATCCGGCTATGTCCACAGCTTTGTTGGTTTGAACTTGAATAAGTATGTTTCGTATAACTTTAGAACTTATTGTTAAACAAGCCAACTACTAGAGATGAGCTAGCCAGGCAAACACCAAAAAATGTCTAATCATATTGCTATTATAGACTTGAATTCTTTCAAGCTCAGGATTATTGTATAAATAGGTATTCGTGTCGATCTTGTATATCATTTAGAAGCTAAGGCAACGGCATTTATTAAGGCTACGAGGTTCGATAATCATATTTCAACCCAAATAACAGCTGATCAATATTAATACTACATTTGGATTAGTGGGACAAAAGAATTCAGGACGTTAGACTCGGAATCCTCGAATCACTGTCGATTATGTATAGGAATATGAATTTTATATTTTGCCGGTATCCCGTGTTTCTACTTACGCTTATCTTTACCGTCTTAGAAACTGATTTCGTGTGGTCTAAGCGATAACATTACTACGATTTTGTTTGCAAGTAGTTATTACTACAATTTTTTTTTTAATAGCCGTTATGGTTACAATCTCACTTGAAGCTGGCCGAAGCTGGTGAACATGCTAAACCTGTGGAGGGACTGGATCTCAAGGGCTACTGCAGGAACACACGTATGAGCAATGGTTGGCAATTTTTAAATTAAGGGAAATAGCTGGCCACGTTGTCATTATAAAAATTCCTATCACCATGCTGTCGTTTCATCATATTTTCCTTCATAAGGCTTTTCCTAACACCCGCCAGGCTAACTACCACCCTCAATATAACAATCTACCATCAAATACCAATAGGTGTGTTCCGACAGTTGCACTTGAGAGCCAGTTCTTCCACAGGTTCAGCGTGTCCACCATCTTGGGTCGTACCGACATTTAAGATCCAGTGAGATTATGGCCATAACGCTAAAACCTATAAACTATTTTAAAAAATCGCTGTTTTCTATAAACTTGAAGTCGCTTCAAAAAGGGATTTCTCCAAATTCGTACTTTCGGAATTGGACATCTATCTTATAATCGTACTTAAACCATTACTGTTTGAGAATAGAAAATCAGAAATCTTTCCGATCCATACAGTTTTATTCTTTCATCGCGCGTACTTGAATTATGTATTGTTAAATTTTATGGCCTATTTTTCAAATTTATGGATAGGGTGTTATTAGTATACAATTATTACACAGTAGAGCAGAGTTATTAGTATAGGTATAGTACTTATTATATACCTAAAGGGGACCATTTACATGTTCATAATTGTAATGTATTGTAACATTGAATGACTAATGGTTTGCGAAGCGCGCACCTAGTCTGTTGTCTAATTAATGTCAAATTTTCTATGAATAATAAAATAGTGGGGTTATTATGAACACCAAAATTATTATTGGAAAATATAAACTGACATACATTTAATATCCAAAAATCCTGAGGTAATAGTAATACTTTTGATCTAGATTTGCATCCATGAATGATAGAAAAATAACCTTTAATTCCACGCGAGCGTAGTCGTGGGCACAGATACTATGGAATGATACAGATCTTAACCTCGTTATCGTTGCGTCGCTTAAAGCAATAAAAACTAGGCTATCCTTTTCTTTAGATTTTCCTGCTTTGAGATTTCAGGTCACTAAGCATTGAGATGAAAAGAAATGTTCTATTGAAATGTCTTTTTTTATTCACTCCGGTCATTTATGGCGGTTGGCGGTGAGGCAGGATGGTTTTACGATGTTTCTACATTTTACAGCAGTGTTAGGTACTTTTCATGGCGATTTTAATAACTTCTTTATTATTTAATATACCTACATATCCAATATCTTACTTACTATTTTATCTACTATTTTACCAGATAAACTACACTTTTTATTTTCAAAGTATTGTTTATATAAGGTTAAGTCTTAAGAAAGAATTACTTACGACAATTTATTGAATTTACAAACATAATTAAAAAAAACATTTGTACAGAACAATGATTGTGAGAGAAATGCCATGGCAAGTATTTTATGCGCAATGTATAGGTAATAAGTATTTCGATGAACAACATAAGTAAAATATTCTAATTGTACTTTATCTTAAAATAAACCGACACAACTTTATTCATTTAAGAAACTCTTATAAATTATTCATAATGACATTTTTAAGTAGATGAAATAAATTAAATATAAAACATTAAAGAAAGTACAAAAAAGGTCGGCAACGCACCTGCAATTCTCCTGGTATTGCTGGTGTCTATGGGCGGTAGTCATCACTTACCATCAGGTGAGATTATGTCCATAACGCTTCACCTAAACTATAAAAAAAAAGATACCTTTAATCAATGTTTTACAAAACTAAGGTGATAATAATTTCTCGATCGGCCTGGTGGCAAGCAGTTATCATAATCTATGGACAAAGGTAATATCAGGTATATCACCGCTTTTCCGATGTGAAATTGGCTTAAAAAGGCTCATTTCTTTGCGATCTTTTGTTTTAAGATACTTCTTTAATGAAATCCCTCTAAAGTTAAGAAAAACCCAAAGACATCTATCTCTATTTGACCTACATTGTCTTTTGTTACGAAGGAAAATGCTTTCTATTAATAGTTCCTAATAGGGCTTCTCAGATTGATTATATTTTGAAAATAGATTCATACTGTCAAATTTTTTTAGAGCCGTGATGCTTTGAAATTTTATGGTTTCTGCGGGAATTCATGATATATTTATCAATACAAAGGCTATTTAGTGAACCTCGAAAAGGCAAAATAATCTTGATTTAATCGCTCGAATATGACACTTTACAATATATTTTTTATATTTTATTATATTTATAACTATTAGTTATGTTACCTGCAGCACAATGTGATGACCCTAATTTACAACTTCACACTTTACATAATCAACCAGCAGGCTTGCAGACTGCCGAGTGTTTGGGAAAAACTCACAATCATATGCCTCTTTGAGGTGTTCTAAGACCCATTCTAAAGTTGACGGTGGTGCCGTTCCATCTGACAGCGAAGCGTATTCTGATGTTGCTGCAAGCGGATAAATCATAGTTATCATTATAACCTCATTTGTTTTATAATGATTGCACTTGAGTTTTGTTTTTGGGTTTTGCCAATATATTGTGATTGTGTTGTTGATATGACAAAAATTAAAAAATACAAATTCGTTATTTACATGAAATAATAATTGAAACATGAGTGTACACAATACACACAACATTTTTCAAACAATAATCAAATAAAAACCTGTATTTGTTTTTGTTTTTACTCTTTAATATCTTGCTATAAACTAATTTTAATAATGCGTCTTTGGACAATGTTGTTTGCTTTCATGGAAACAGCATTAATTTTATTGATTCGACGTGTATTCCAAGAGAAGTATTAATTTAGCTCCTACTTCTATAGCTCTTGTCTTGTGGCATTAAATTATTGTGTAGATAGAGATGACATGCAGAAGATATAATATTTTAAGATATTTTATATGGAAGGTAAGCATGCAGGTTACCTGATGGTAAATGATCATCGCCGCCCATGGAAACCCACAGAAGAGTCGCAGGTGCGTTACTGGCCTTTACAGTATGAGTAAGGTCACTTCTTGATGGTTCTCATGTGAATGTAGTCGTTCAAGGAAAGAAATTCCGCGGGAAACGCACCATCGTAGATTGCCTTTCATTCAAATGGTGAGGATGGAATTTAAGTTCATGACGCGTAGTACGGTGGTGGAATCAAGCTGCAAGTATTAATTCGTACAATTTCTCGGAACAGTCCAAGTGGTTAATTCGATAGACAATGCAAACAGATGCCACGTCTCTTCGCAATGTAAGTGAGTCATGTCGATCGAAAAAAACCTGGTTATTGGCAATTCGACACGCTCTACGTTGGATGTGGTCGAATGGAAGAAGCTGATACTGGGGTGCCCCAGCCCAGAGATTAGAACAGTATTCCATACGAGGCCAGACCTGAGCTTTGTCGAGTTTAAGATAATGGTTCGACGTGAAATACTGTTTCGCTTTACTGAGCACACTATCGCGTCGACAATTAATATAGATTTAGATCAATGAAATGAAATTACAAAATAGAATAAATACATATATTCCTGAACGTTTTATACATAGTCTATCCGGTATATTCAGATAGCCCGGTACAGGGTAAGTTCTTTTTACAGCACGACGCCCGGTAACAGGTTATGTTCTTCTCACCGCACGACAACATACAGCTATGGAGAACATGCCAAAATAATTGTGTTGAACTGATGCTCGCCGAACATCGCCATCATATTTCAATCTTTTAGTAGAGATAGTATTGTGTGCACAGTAAAGAGAAGCCTTCGTTTATAAGTTCCAACATTTTACAACATCATGGTGTGCAGTACCTTCCTCGACATGCGTGACATATGTACTGATAAACATTTATTTTGCGATTTTGTAACAAACTTTAGTACTGGAACTTAATTGTTATCCGTCCTTTCGTCTCGGACCTCCTGATTTGAATTACAAAAAAAAAAAACTCTTTTGTCGATAATCACTAGAATCTTCTTTCTAAATTTCAAATTTAAAATTTTTTCTTCCCTATGGCCTTTAATATGCGTGAGTTAAAATTATTCTATAAAACTGTTTGACCAATGACATAAAAATAGTAAACAAATAGAAAACCTTCAATGTATTTACGTACACGATTAACCTACGTCACGGATTCATCTGTGTGTTGGTTGTTTACGGTATTATACTGATTAAGTAAGTTAGGCTGCTACCGGAAGACTTCCACCGGAGACTAAAAGTGTGAAAGTTGTCCCCGGTGTCTGACGATACAGGAGTTTGAGTGTAGCCGTGGTGTCTTTTACCGGGTATTTTACGGTGCTTATCCAGACAGTGCGTTTAAAAAACACGAGAGGATGCCGATAAAAAGATTTTATTCAGGGCAGAGCACCGCATGAGAGTTATCTAGCTGGACAACAGATATTCAGATGTAACGCTAGCCACAGTCGTCACTTTCAATGTTAAAATTTGTACCCAACTGCGCAGTGACAACGCATACTGTTAGTAATAAACCCGTCACAGAGACTTTTTTCAGTTTTCGGGATCTAACAGTAGATATACAAATGAAGGCAACTTTATATAGCCTGATGTGACAGACACAACTGATCCAAAATTTACGTTTCGACGACAATCTGTCATTATTTTTTAATTATTCTGTGTTCACCATTATTTTTTTTAATTATTTTTTTATGGAATAGGGGGCAAACGGGCAGGAGGCTCACCTGATGGAAAGTGATCACCGCCGCCCATGAACACCTGCAACACCGGAGGACTCGCAAGTGCGTTGCCGGCCTTTAAGGAAAGAATACGTTCTCTTCTTGAAGGTTCCCAACTCGTAACGGTTCGGAAAGGCCACCGGTGACAGTTGGTTCCACAGAGTGGCTGTGCGAGGTAGGAAGTGCCTTATAAATCGCGCTGTTGTGGAACGCTGGACATCGAGGTGGTGTGGGTGAAATTTTAAAGTTATACAGTATACAGTATACACATAGAGCATAGTTATATTGACGTCCTATAATACAAAAAAAATTTATGCACTCGTGTGGACTGTCGACAGAAGTGAAGACTGTTAATGTTTGGAAACTACGACTTTGCTTGCGCATGATTATTAAGTCGCACATCAAACCGATCAACCAAACGTTCATATATGACAAGCTTGTAACTAACAATCTGCATACACTCTCTACATAGATGGAAAGCGTTCGGTGACGATAACGCGAGTTCCAAGATTTTTGTACACCCACAAGTGCTCAACGCGCCTAAAGAAGTTTTCACTTTGAAAAATAATAGACAATATCAAATGTTCCTACTGTAGTGTATGATCTATTGGTTGACATGCTAGCATTTATGCCATTTAGCATTATTCTTCAATACGGCGTATTAACATGGCATCGCTTGGTATTAATGACTTTCGTGGTTACTGGCAGACAATGTAACCGACTTATGTACCATCCTTTTTTAAATGACAAAATGTAAATATCCAAGAATTAATTAGGTATAAACTGATAAGAATTATCTATTTAGAAAAAAGAAACGTAAATTAAAGTCTCAAAGGAATTTTGTTGAATTTATTGTCGTTTGCATTAATATTATCTGTCTCTATATAGAAAAATAGGCAATGACATGACATATAGTTCAGCGTACCTTTTTCTGCACTATCGGTTAACCGATTTGTTCGTGATTTTTTTTGTTTAAAACTTAATCAAAAGGCGGTATACTTCAATAAGCTTTTTAAAATGCTAATTTATTTTCCGATACAATTGGAAGCTCCTACAAGACTCACTTATTAACTAAAAACGATCGAACGTCACTTATTATGAAGATCGGATGGCCACCCGACAATCCAGAAGCAATATAAGCGGTTTCTTAGACACGCGAGCTTCACTATTATCTTTTCGCTGGCACAGGTTGGTTTACTACTTATTGTTGTTGACAAAAATTAGAATTTCAAATTTGCAAGAATCGTAATTGCTACTTATTGTGAACCATCAGGTGAGCAGTACTTTTATATAGTTTATTTATTTTAAACTTTTAGGTTTAGCGTTATGGCCATCATCTCACCTGATCTTAAGTGACGATACGGCCCAAGTTGGTAGACACAATAAACCTGTGGAGGAACTGGCTCGCAAGTGCAGCTGCCGGAACACACCTATTGGTATTTTGGCGGCAGGTTTACAACTTGAGGGTGGTTGCTAGCCAGGCGGGCATTAGAAAAAGACCTACCACCATGTTATGGTTTCCTTACGATGTGTACCTACACAGAAAGCTCAAGCTCATTGTAGCTTGGATTCAAACTCACGTCCCTTGACGCGAAGTCGTACACACTACCACTGAGCTATGATCTCTTATAGGTTGAGGCTTATTGTGATAATCTCAGCTGATGTTAAGTGACACTGTGGGCCAAAATCGTTCTCAACTGTGATTGTCAGAAGAAATGTAAGTTTTTACATTTTCGGGTGGTAAATGTGCGATAACGCACGTATATAAACAATTCAATGTTCAGAAATACTTATCCAAATTACTGAGAACAGGAAGTTCTAAACTGGACAAAATATGAATATTGGATTATTGCTATTAATGAGTTCCGTAAACCAATCGCTAAGCTTAATTAAATTATTTACCTTCCAAAATCCTTACTAATATTATGAATGCGAAATTGCTGTATTGATTATAATTAATATTGGTATCGAAATAGATGTAAACATAGAGACGGTAAAGGGCTACTTTTTCTCGAGAAACACTTATTGGAAGTGAGGTAGAGTCAGGGATTGATTTTATTTATTGCGTCATCCATTTTTTTATTTTGACTAAATGAATATTAACGCGAGCGAAGCTGCAGGTAAAAACTAGTATTGCCATAAACATAGTGTGAAAGCGAAACCACGCGCGTAAAACTCGGATTTTTCAAAAGTTTTACAATTTTGTGTATTGAATAATTAAGTGAAATAAGCGAACAAAATTTACTTATCTCATATTAATTTAAACAATTCGTAATACTATTTAAATTCTTAAAAAGTAGATAACATTAAAAACTGCTTCTTTTTTCGTACTAATTTAGTAACTTATATAAAGTGGAAGTCAAGCTTTATACGACATTGGTTAAAACGAAGCATAACAATGAAGATCGTACTGTTTCTTTTTATTTTCTGTGTATAATTTTAAAAACGAAATTAACAATATAAAATACAATAATAATTTTAAAGCAATTATAGCTCAGTTGGAACTATGTACGGACCCTGCGTCAATAGACGTAAGTGCGATCCCTACAATGGGCTTGAGCTTTTGGCGAAGATAAATATATAAACATTGTGATGAAACCAAAGCAAGAAGGTAGGGATTTTGCTATTGCCCGGCTGGCTATCCTATCACCCTCAAGTAGAAAATCTGCCACCAAATATTTATCAATTTATTTTGACAGTTGGACTTCGGACAGTCTTTTGACTAGGCTTAGCGTGTCCACCATCTTGAGCCGCATCGTCACTTAACATCAGGAGGATTGTGACCATAACGCTTAACCTATAAAGTATAAAAAGTATGCTTTTTATATTTATTTTTCAAAACCTAGTTTGTGATAAATCTTCAAATTTACACATATATAATATGCGAAATACCACCGACTTATCTTGATAGCTTCAAACCTACCAGACATATTGGCTTGAATATTTATTTCACGACTTGGACACCTCGTAAGGACGGATTTTACGATCAAGCGTAGTTTGCGGGAAAATGTGAACAAATTCGAAAGTTTCAGCTAATAACTTATCCCAAACGATCTTTAAAACTTTTACAAGATTACTGCCTCTATTAGTAGTGCCACTTTAAATTGGGCTATGTATCATTAAAATATCGACGCATTGTTTTAAAATACATTTCATTTCGTTTACTATTAATAAGTGGTTTTCAGTATATTTACAATATCTTCCAGGTTCTTGTACTTATCGTCGGACTAGTATTGGCTCAGGATACCTATAAGGAAATCTTACACAACGATCCATCAGGTTAGATAGAATCTGCCGCCTCAGGCAAGGACGCTATAGCGGTATCTTCACTGAAAGCAACTAAAGATGTAGTCAACACTAATGGTGGAAGCTTTCCATTCGTTGGTTTTTATTTTTGTTCTTTATGTTTGTGCTATAGTTGAAGCCCTAATGAAAACAATAAATTGCCGATCTTTACTTTGTTCAACAAGATAATCAACAATATTATATAAAATAAGTTCAGATATTTAAGAATCCTAAGTTTGGTCTAAATGTCTTCTTCTTCTAATACTTTTCTACTTCTAATACTGTCTACTAAATGGTTAAATCTCCAATTTTAGTATACAATTTAATTACATAATCAATAAGAATGTTATAAATAAAATATACTTTCACAGTTATTAAAATAATTATGTACAAGAAATTCAGTGCAGTTTTACTCGTCAAGTTTCCTAAATGTTTAATAATAGAATTAAGTGGACTTGTGACACTCTTGTTGTCAATCAATTTCCGAAGACAATAGAGGCTTGCAACAATAGATGTATCGACCCTGGATTCCTCTTTCTTACAGAAATTTAGAACCCTACTTATCACAAGAACATAAAACAAAGCCATTGGACTGAGATGTTTTGTAGAGTAGTCCATCCATAATCTTTCAGTAAGGCTGCCTCAATAATATTCATTCGCATATTGTTAATAGTAAACTCTTACTACATTTTTGACCTGCTTAAAGATAAAAACTGATCAACATCATCATGAAGCATTCATGAGAAGCAAAGACAGTTCAGTTGGTAATGTGTACGGATGTTACGTCAAGGGTGTGTTCGAATCCACCTACAATGAGCATGAGTTTTCGGTGAGGGAAAAACATCGTGATGAATCCATATCATTGTGATACAGCTTTTTCTAATGCTTGTCTGGCTAGCTACCACTCTCAAGTTGAAATTCTACCGCCAATATACCTATAGGCATGTTCCAGCAGTTGCACTTGAGAGCCAGTCCCTTAACTAGGCTTAGCATCAAATCATCTTGGGCCACATCGTCTCTAAACATCAGGTAAGATTGTGGTAATAATGCTAAACCTTAACAACAAAAAAAAAAATATACACAGTTTTAACACACTTACATTGATCATCATCTTCAAATCTGTATCCTTAGTTAAAAACACATTACATTTTTTTTTATATGTGAAGATGAAACTAATTTTCTCAATAACAGTTACTGCATTATGTTCCACGTCAAGAAACTAGGTGTAACCAATTCGTATCTAATCTTGGTATCAGTATTCAAGTCACATATTCCTCATGAGAAAGCTCAACGTCAATGAAAGAGCAATGGAAAGTGTTATGATCGGAGTTTCTCGTCATGATTGAATTAGAAACAAAAGGATGCGCGTAAGAAAACAAGTTATCGATTTAGCTCTAATATTAAGACTTTACTTGAGTAATTGCAGTTTTATATGAAAAAAAAAGAATCATTATTTGCATATTTTTTTTCTATTAATTAAAACAAAAAACAAAATATATTTGCCAATTTAATGGCAGTTTATTGATACCCTTCTTGAAGGAATCAGCTAGAAGGCATGGACCAAATTTTTCAACGGCATTTGCTACTGCTTCTCGAGTATTGAATTTTTTTCTCGCCGAAAAGTTATCCAAATCAATATGGCAAAAGTAGAGGTTTATAGGAGCAAGGTCTGATGAGTATGATAGATGACGAAGAACTTCAAACCCCAGCTCTTGTATCTTGGCGACAGTCTGCTTTACAGTATAAGGTCGCCCGTTGTCGTGTAAGAGCAGCGGCGATGAACGATTTACCAAAGCTAAGTACATCGTGCTGACGATCATTGAGTTCGTGGGGCACCAATATGTCAACCTCTTTTACCTTTCCAATTTTACGCAAATACACCAGTATTGTTTTGACGCTAAATTCAAAACCTGCGGTTAATTCAGACGTAGATTGAATATCGTCGGCTTCCAAAATCGCCTTTAATTCGTCATTGCCGACAAAGTTTTAGGACAACCACGAGGTTCATTTTTCACGTTGAAATTTCCAGAACGAAATTGGGCAAACCAATAACAGGCGTTGCGTTAGTTTGTAGTGTTAGCTCCGTAAACGTCGTTGATATTGATGCCTGCCGTTTCTGCTGTGTTCTCGTACTCGACTTCGACGGTACTCGTATTCCGTATATATTCGAATTTTTAACATATTCATAATGACGAAAAAAATTCAAATGCTATGAATACATGACACTAATCAATAAACAAATGACTACTGTTGGAGAAAGAATTTCATGTTTTTACAATACATTTTTTCTTTCAAATTAGAATTCCTGGCCAAACAAACAATATTTTAATTTGATATGGTCAGTACTGCAGAGCAGCAATTTCATAGGTAAATACATATTAATTACAAGATACGTTTATTTTCTGGCTGTATTCCAGAGCATAGTATACCAAGTGTATTACCATAGAATACAGTTCAGTTCACTAATTATGAGATTGGTAAAAATCCTCAGCGGCATTCAAAGTGTTACTCAGATTGGTATGCTATGGTTATATTCCACTTACCGTTAACAGTGCTCACGACCGCAGTTTTTCCGTTCCTCTTGATTGCGAGCGTTACAATCAATAAGCCAAGTGCAGTGGAGCACAGGGTCACATTTGCAAATGGATCATTATGAACTTTTCATGAGTGCAAATTACGACGCATTTAGGGACATTTTCGCCAAGACCACAACAACCGCGATTCTCATATAAAATGGCTAAAGGATGTTTTGAGTATTGTAAACCATAAGTAGAACGATGCCTAGGAGTTTCTTTGCTTGGTTCACAGAACAAGAAATCAAAGTCTAATCGAAACTTGATTTAAATAGTAGTAGAGAGAAGCCTATCTTGTAGAACATATGGTCGTTACGTCTTAATATTAATTAGGAGAATTACGAAAGGTGTTCCTGGTCTATGGCAACACGGAAGTTTGAAGAGTCGCCGTGGTACGTTTTAGTGGTTAGTAACACCCGATGAGTTACTAAATGCCTTGCACGCCTTTGCCCTAAACCCTAGTATAGCGTTGGCACGTTGCGATCAGGAAGTTCGTAATTACTCGGATTTTAAACACCACGTTAATAAAAAAAAAGTACTGAAAATTGCTTTCAAGGTGACCATGTATTTGAAGATATACTATGGGTATATATATATATACCTGCTACATTGTAGACATAGAAGCTGATAAAGGTTGCCGGAACCAGCTACATGCGATAGGCGCAGTACAAGATCGTTGCAATGATCTTTGCTATAGGCTTATTCCCTCTTCATTTTCCAAAAGAATTTTCCTCTCAACCTCTTCGTGAAAAGTCAGTATACTATAAAAATAAACAATCTACAAACGATTAACGCGCGATTTAAATACCGGAGTAAATTACAAAACCGAAAGCCAAATATATACGTCGTAAAATAAACATACGACGAAATACGTTTCATTCGGTAATGTTATATTTGCTCCGTGTCTGTGACATCTCAACGTTTCAAATAACGAATGTCTCAATATTAAAATTTGCTTTTCAAAATCTATATAGACTTTGCTATAATAAAATTGTGACTGGGTCCTTTTTTTATTTATAATTGGAGTGTACTCTTTTATTTTCATAAAGACAAAAATGTTGTTTATGAAAAAAAAAAAATAACATGGCATTTGCCTTGGTAAGCAATCTCTCCAATGTCCTCTGTGAAGAATTTTTTAACACAACTAACTTTTACCAGCGGCTTTGCTGATGTTAATATTCAGTTAGGCAAACAGTTAGACGATTTAATAAATAAAATTCTACAAAGTTTATCCCTGTCTTTACTCCACTTCCCATAGATTTTTCGCGAGAAAAAGGAACTTATTACCGTCTCCTATGTCCCATCTATCTCTTTACCAAAACTCATCACTATCGATTCAGCGGTTTATGATTGAAAGCGTAACAAACAAACAAACTCAATTTGGCATTTACAATATTAGTAAAAGAAGGAACGTAAAAAAAATTGTAAGGCTTAACGGAAACAAAGTAACATCCAAACTGTAAACAATAATAACACAGAAATAAATTTAAGAAATATTATTTTTATAGTTAAGTTAGATTAAGTAAAACCAGCTTACCAGTTAATTACTTTTTTGTTTAATTGTTAATAACAAGCTTCAACTATATCAATAAAAAAAATAGGAGTTTTCTTTTTGTAAATACTTTTTTGTACACTGAATTAGTTTCTGTGTGAGATTCGGAATTAAGAATAATAATAATAATAGTTAATAATGACTAGAGATGAAATAACGAAAATTACTTTGTTAGAAACTTGAATCGAAATTTAAAAGGGACAGGCTATACCGGCATTGTATGAATCATTCGCATTCGATACTATATGGTTTCACTCTGTAGGGTAGAGTACTGAACGAACTATATTTTGTATGAAGCTTGTGTAAAAATCGCCTATTTTTTTACAACTTTGCAACGGTTATTCTTATTATAAATATATTTTGTCCCCGCTGCTAAAGAATCGTCTAGTTTTAAATGTTAAAAATTATCGATATTATAAATTATATTCGAGTCAAATTGTATTAAAATTAACTGAGTTGTAATAAATACAGTTGCATGTTACATGTAAAATAAACATGCTTCGTTAACGTTTCTGAAGCTATAATTATGTGGATTTATAATGTTTTTTTTCTGTACGAATGAAAGGAACGCGTGACTACTGGCCGAGTGAATGAGAGACGAATTAATCATACAACTGAGGAGCTGTGATTAATTAGTCTAATATTTACGTTGAACAGTACATTCAAATTCACTTATTTTTTAATTTGGTGACACAAATATAAGAAATTTCAGTAGTAGAAATATGACTATATTACTTCTGAAGATGAATTTATAAATTAAATAGATTTCAATAATTTGCCTCGATTCTGTTTGGTAAAATTTAATTCGTACCCAGAATTTGCTACCAAAATCGTTCGCGTGGAACTTAAATTAATTTTTCTATCGCTCGAGAACTGAAAATCAATATTTAACTTGTCAGTATCACCTGCTGGGTTAAACTGCAGATAGCCCAAAAAAAATCATCTTGTATATATTACATTAATTTCACTTATTCTTACACTCATCAGCTGACAAACACCGTCAAATACCCATTAAAAAACACCACAGTAAAAGTAAACGCCCCTATTGTCAGAGGCCAGAGGCAGCTTTCAAAATACTTCCTAACCTTCCTTGGACCATTGACTTCACCTTAGAAAATTTCAACATTCTTTTAACTATATCCTTATCCGCTCTTTAGCTCATAATACTATATTTATATTTAAAAAACCCAGTACATAGATTTATAAATTGGTGGGTCTTTCAAAGTGGCGATTGTTCATACAATTTTACATGTTCCTACAAAGATATACGAGCTTATAATGATTAGTTCATAAAGACAGTACGCCAACATCGCAAACATACAAGTTAGAAAATTAAATTCTTAATTAAAATAAATAAGATATAGGTAGTCTAATGTTAATTTAAAATGCTGCGAACTTAACTAAAACTGCGAAAGTATTGTATAATTAGATTAAATTATTATTTATGAAAAGTTCTGTTTGCAAAGTATTTTCTTAAGTTAAAAAAATAAAAAAAACATACTAAGGATTACACATTTTTTATACCTCTTTATTTGTTTGCCACAAGATTCCTTACTAACCCTATATTTACCTCTAGCACCCATTTGATGGATTGTATCGCTCCTGTTGTGAATCTCATTTTTGTAAACCCATCTGTCACACAATCTCTTTTAAGAATTTCTGGACTACCTTATAAAAATAATATACCTTTATTATTAACGGGTTTACGGGGACTACACTAAATCTACATATGGTTGTTATTGTTGTAGTTTGAGTTGAAACACCTCGTTTTTTAACGCATCGATTTCACTCGATCTTGAAAACCACTGAATATTGGTAATTTTCACTAGAAATATATGTCGTTTTGATTCTGTAATTGAAACATGTGCAAGCTTTACCATATTTATATGTCCTCCGTAAAACTGAAGTATTTTTATATATACAAGAGCGCTTGTAGATTGGCCGATGGAATAAAGAATTGTATATTGGTGACAACATATCGGACCTTTTGCAAACCGATCTTACGACCTGTTGAACATTGTAGGACTCCGTTAAATAAAGGCAGTGCAGAGTGTGTCATTGTACCATTTTATGCCAATATCCAATATTTTACCCATAAATATTTTGATTAATGTATAAATATATAACAATTCTATTCGCTGTTTCACTTATAGTATTATCTTAGATCATGTTTATTCCTTTATTCATTATTTATAATTTTTTAGCAGAGACGATTACTCAATTTAAAGTAATAAGTAAATAAAAAATTCTACTACGTCTCTAAAACCCGTAAAAAATATAAAACTGTATATAAACGCAAATTGTTTCTTTTACGTTGAATTATTTCAAAACATATATTACCTTATTTTGTTTAAGACCTATTTTTACAACCAAGTGTTTCTATTTGGGTTACAAAGTAAGGTTATTGTGCTAATTCAATGCATGAATACAAGGTACACGTTTCAGAGTAGGTAGATCGCGAGAAAATCTTTTTTACATTAATTCTATATAGGAATCCTTTATAAAGGGCACTACTGCGAAATAGCAAAGCTATTTAGCTTTAATAGGAAACCGAATGGCAATTTTAGGTGATGGTATAACCTCACTTTGCAAAAATACATTTACAACTCATTTATATAATCCTGGCAAATATGATTACGTGTTAAAATACATTTTGTAACTTTGATTTCAAATACAACGACGCGATTTCACTACGAATTCTTTAAAATGTCAAAATTATCTGTTTCTGATAAGGTTCCTTTATTTTCAATACTATTTAACAGCGTAACTACGCGCAAATATTAGCGCTATGAATAGCTGCGCTATTTAAAAGTTTACACTATAATTGATTACCTTTATCGTTAAAGAGTGCCATTTCCAGAAAGTTGATGATGTTTAGTCATATTGGTGATAAAAGCTTCGAATTGTTTTATAATGATCAAGTGATTTTACTGACGTAGGAGGGTTCGGCAAAAGACGCTTTAACAATATCTCGGGAAAGGCCTTCAAAAATATTTTTAATTTTAACGATAGTGCTTGATATCTAATGGCAATAGTACGTTTGTGAGATGATTTCAATTTCGAGAAGAATGATGAAGATAGCATTAGTTACAACGTTAAATACTTGGCAAATTGTTTCTATAGATTTAACAAAGCAAATTTCTTTTACTCCGATATCGTATTCGTTAGTTTTACATTACTTAAAGCACCTGGTGAACCTATTTTTTAAAATGAGTACAGCTTTATTTTATTATTTCTCCTTAACGATATAATAATAATCGACATTTTTTTTTTTTTTTTTTTTATAGTTATGGTTTAGCGTTATGGCCATAATCTCACCTGATCTTAAGTGACGATACGGCCCAAGTTGGTAGACACGCTAAACCTGTGGAGGAACTGGCTCTCAAGTACAGCTACCGGTACACACCTATTGGTATTTGGCGACAGGTTTTAATTGCTCATTAACGATTCGGATTGTTAAAACAGTCAATTTTAGTAGATGCATGCATTTTAGTAGATGCTGCTGGTTTATTAGTTAAATAAATTGTTGAGCCTTGTATCCTAATCGTTGTATATGACATGCTCACTTAACTTAATCCTATACTGAAAATATAGATTTAGTCACACATTAAATACAAGAACTATGGTCACGCATCTTCATTTGCCAGTAAAAGTTGCGTACGTTAGACTAAACATGCAAAGTGTCATTAAAGATATGATACTTGTCAACCGTGACATCACAAGTGGTCTTGTTTCACCAAAACCTAAGAAATAAATAAACCTTTAGATAAATTGGAAGCTAATTAGTATGAGCATTTTCTTTTCTGTTTTATTATACAGTCGGTTCTTAATTCTGGTTAATAATTTCATTGGCTATTTTTAAAACATTACAATTTTATTCGTCGACTTCAATTGCGAGGTTGAAAAACCATCTCCAGCTCATTGCGTTTCCTTCCTGCAAAGTTGTATTATTCAGCTACCACAAGTATAAATAAAGCATATTTTAAACATATATTCATAGGGTGTAGACTAGGGAACCCTTAAGTACTTTCATCGTGTTTTTTGTATTGCACTACTAGTTAGTTAGACTTAGATATCTATAGGTCATAACTCATTAATACGGTACACTAACTTTTAATCGTTGAAATCATTCTAAATGTTTGACATTTTATATTAATAAAGACACGTTTGCCAAACAGACATAACAATGTTCAAGTTTCCAGACATTGCCAAGATCGTGCCAAGTTTATATGAAATACAAAACTATTTTATATAACCAGCTATTGATGAATAGATCATGGTAAGAACCCTAATAGAAATTCATTATTTTGGACACTTTTGAATCGATTAATCATATCGTGGCTTTGTAAGGAGCAGCTGAGTACTAGCTAGGTTGTCCGTATTTCCAAAAGTCCAATTCTTTCATCATTTTGTCTTTTTCTTCCAACTATTTACAATGATATTGAACATGTTTGAGAACGTTTAATTTTTATATACCTGCAAATAGATAACATTACACATACTGAACATTTTCAACGACTATTCACTTTTGTTATGTCAATTAATTCCAACTTAACACTGATTAAGGAAATAATAATCAATTATGTTTTAATAACAATGTGCTTAGGTATCGCATAATTTTCTTAGGCATTTATATAAATGTTATAATCAAACTTAGCATTGTAGTAAATCCATGACTTATGGCATCTAAATTACTGTAAGTCATCTAATATGTTAATGACTACTAATGATATACCTAGGCAATTACTTTTTCATGTTGAACATTTTCCGGCAAGTTTGGTCCACCAGCGGCAATCGATAGCTATTTTCCCTTTAGAACTAGCATGTTACCATTAAAATATCAGAGTAAATTATAAGGATGAAAAAAATGTAAATTTATTTTCCTTCAGTGTTATCTTTGCCAATAACTTAAGTACTTATCTCAACTAGAATACTTAATAGTTCTCTTGAAATGTGAAAACTATTTTCTTTATACTAAAATTTGCATATTAATTGGCAACCTAAATTAATTTTCTTCAATTGAATTACAACTTTATTTTTAGTTATTTGTGTTATCTTAGAACAATGGGAGTATATAAACCCAATGCTCACTGTGAAACCGCATTCTCGCAGAACTCGTGCTATCATCATGAAGTCGATTGTGGTAAGTGAAAATTAATTAAATGGTTTGAAAAAAATTCATAATATATTTAATCACCGTTATATTCTGGGCAAAACATCTAAGAGCCGGTATCTTCTAATAGCCTTAGCGTATTACTTACCTTCTTAGGCAACAGTGTTATGCAGAAGTATTGCAAATTATGATACTATATTTAATAGTACAATAGTGATTGCACTACAATCCAAAGAAACGGTAAGAAGAATTAGAATTTCATTGCGAGCAGTTACTGACATACAGGCGTGCAAGCCTTAGGGACCCTGTTTCTTGATAATATATAGCCTGAGGGCGGGCGCTACCCTAATCGCATCCAGCACATTATTGAAGCAATACCGCTATGTATAAGCGCTATTCATATGAATATAGCTCGGCTGTTAGTCCTATTCGAATCCGTAGTTGCTGCAAATATCGAAAAAGTTTGGAAAATCCAAAAGTACAGGCCTCATAGTCTAATTTTTTTTCTTCTATTTATTTAATGATTTCTTAGGTTTACGCGAATATTATGTGCTATAATAATAATAATTATGTCCTATATCGGACAAACTAAAAGAAATATAGGGACCAGCGTAAAAGAACATATAGCTGATGTTAAACACCGACGCTCTACGAAGTCTGCAGTTGCTGAACATTCAGAAGAAGGCTCCAAACATTATCTTCGATTCGACAAACCACAAATCCTTGCCAAAGAACACCAATTCCTACCTAGGATGATTCTTGAGGCTATTAAAATTAAAAAAACATACAAATTTCAATAGAGAAGATGGTTGGAAGCTAGCACAAGCCTGGGATCCAATTATACATTTAATTAAATCGGAACCCAAAAGACCAATTGCCTGACCTCAAGACACTGTGAGCTCTTTCTGCGTAGATCGGAACACTATAAATAATAAAAATTAAATTGAAGGTAGACACAGTAACATAAACTTTTCTGGACAATCTACACCTCAGTCCGCCCCGTGACCACGAAGGCTGCAAAGCTTTCGAAACGTCGGGATCAAAATTTAATAAATAACCGCGATAAATCCGTTTAAATTAGTTTTAATTCTATTTATTTAATAACAATTAACCCACATCGAATCAGACCATGAAAAGTAATAGGGTTCTATTCCTAATTATATTTAAGCGTAAAAAAAGACTCCATTAGTAAAGTATTTCGGTCCATAACGTGATAACATACAGGATCCGCACATACTGGCACACAGACGTCGAAGACAGAACTTTTTTTAGCAGTTTTTTAACCAGTTTAAATAACAAAAATGGCAATAAAATTCCTTGATATGTATGTATATATTTTACATATGCAATATATGATAAATAGATACATTTTAAGTTTGAAAAATCAGTTGGATTGCGTAAAGTGACAGTAGAACCCACCTCAACGCTTAATTTATGAGGCGTGCAAAAGAGTGATGCGTTTGTCATTAAACTGGAAGTAATACAAAACCAATTCCTTGTCTAATGAGTATCTCTGGTGATTCACACTAGATTCGTCTCACATATCTCCTCCGTAGCCAACCCGGGCTCTAAAGGCTCTAAAGGAAAATCCGTAAATGGGTTTATTATACGTTAAAAAATATGTGCAAACCTCTTGGGATCTGGGTAACCACTATCTGATATTGAAATTTAAAAAACCGAAGGAGTGTCACTGTGATAGTTGCATGCATTATCTCCATGATGGTCGACCCAATTCTATACAGATGCCTACTATCTTATTTGATTAAGGCCAGTTGTAGTATACACACATCTACATCGGAATGTTAATTAGTTATTATTTGTTAGTATAACAAATATAGTAACTATGGATTGCTGGTATGATGGTTTATGAAAGTATTTTTATTGTCTCGAACGATGCATTCTGTGGGTCGCGTGGTGGTGGGGCCATTAGGGAACCGACCGGTGCAGGGTGAATTCGAGTTGCGTGAGCGGCTAGCCAATAGTCGTATTTAATACTTATACTAGTATATATAACAACAACATGGTGTACAATCTACTCATTCGAGTGCACTTTACACAAGTAACGTGACTATTGTCACATATTGTCATGATTCGGTCGCAGGTCATTGTCTTGTTATACCACTATGAAAAAATATTTAAAATCACGTGAAATTTGGACTAAACCATAAGAAAACCTTTCTAAAATTAATTGCTTACATTGAATGTTTGGGCTTAATTTCTGTTGAGACACTGGCACTGTGGTGCTGTAATATGTGAACACTTTCCGTGGACGAACTGTTATTAGTCGTATATCAGGAAACATGCATTATGATTATGCATAGCGATAGGATTTTTTCTACTACCCCCTGGCTAGCACCACCTTTAAGTTGAAAAACTGCCGCCAAAAACCTATAGATGAGCTTCGACAGCTGTGCTTGAGACCCAGCATCTCCACAAGTTTACCGTGTCTGCCATCTTGGGCCTCATGTTCACTTTTCATTGAGTGAGCTTGTAGTCATAACGCTAAAATCTATATACTACTCAAATTTTTTTTAATAAATGCCGAACATAGGATCCAACTAGGTTTAGTCAGGTTGATGGTAGTTACTCCCGTCCCCAGTGGCAGCCCAAGTTGATGCCATTTCATGGTTCCCTTGTGCTCGTTGCTTTTTGGGCTAAGTGCCTTCCGCATTCGCCTTCAAAGCTCAGGTGAAGCTGTAAAAGCCCTTAAATCCAACAGCATATGTCCAATCGAAAAAATAATAATAAGTGCTGATACAACCTACAGTCTTAAAATATGTTTTCTGCAAGATGGACAAATCAATAATCTAAAATTTATTTCCAGATTTTTGCATTGCTCGTGATAATAGTTGTAGCAGTTAATCCTATACAAGCTGCTTCTACTGCTGGTGCAGGTGGTGCTGGACAAAATGTAGAAGCTGCAGCATCATCTTACGAAGCTAGAGGCATTTCTCGAGCTCAGTCAAGTGCTTCTGCTTACAAGGGTGCTGTAAGCTCTTTCGCATCATCACGTAGTTAGAACAAAAATTTTAACATTTTTTAAAATAAAGTGGTTACTGGGTAATTTTAGCATTTTTATTGAAAACTTTAAGATAATTATCGTCAAATCTTTTGAGTATTTCAAGTATTTGCTTTATTACAACGTTTTCGAATTCTTAAAAAATTATAATCCTAACTAAGGACATAAATTACTTTTATACAAGTGTTTGTTTGTTTGTTACGCTTTCACACCTAAATCGTTGAATCGATCGTCATAAATTTTAGTATAGAGTTAGATGAGAAACTAGAAATAGTTATAGGCTACTTATTCTCGCGATAACCTTATTGTAAGTGGGGTAAAGAAAGGGACAAACTTGATATGAAACTTTTTATTGCGTCATCCGATATTTGAAAAAATCAATATTTACGCGCGCCAAGCCGCATGTAAAAGCTAGTATAATATAGTAACAAGAGTAATGTCACAAGCTGAAACCTAATTTTGAATAACATACTTGTGAACTTGTAGAATGATCTGAGATTTGAAATACATGTATAAAATATTGATGGTTTACAAAGTAAAACAGTGAATATTGTTAATTACTCTGTATTGAACTTTAAAAATATTTAACGTGTTTAGTATTGTTGTGACAATATTACCATATCCAATATCTGTTATTATATGATGGCACATATTTTTTTATTGATTTTATAGATATTTCTGTATACACCATTAGCATTGTACTTTCCTTATCCGCAGTATCGCTGAGATGATCATTAAACTCGTCAGTGGGAGAACTTAAGAGATAATTAAGTCTTCATTCGTTACATGATACGCATTTATCGTCCTTTTGAAACTAATATTTGCTATGTGAAAAAGTATGATTTAGAATATTTAATTAAATAGCTATTTTTATTTGACAATATTTTGTCCGCATCTTCATAACGGTAATGTCTTTTTTTAGATTTCTTAAAATCCAAGCTATCATTGACAAGCAACGAACGCATTACTTTACCCCAATTTTCTGTGCGATCCCGGGTACTCACATGTAATCCTGGATGTAATGTAGGAAATGGATCTTACAGTGTAAGCGTCAAGCGATTCTATATTACTAATTACTGTTGACTCATTAAGAGATTGATTTAACATCTGGTCGCATCTAGTTTATGAAACTTTCTCTTTCAAGTTTGGAACCATAAAATGGGAATATATTTCCATAAGTTTTTATCAGCTATAAGGTTGTTAAAAAGTTTATATTTGTTTTGTATAAATCAAAGGTTAAATCAATGACGATTGTGAAAATTTGAGGATCCATTATTAGACACTATCAAAATATTACTGATAGGAAATCGCTGAATCTTATAAAGCTAACCACAGGCAAATACTAAGCACGTAACTTCATAAATCCGCGAATTCTTTAGCACACACGACCAGAATAATTTATTAAAGAGCGTACGTAAGTGAGATCTGGGAATGTGCTAACATGAAAAGTATAGTAGCTAAATAAATAGCCGGATTTAGACTCTTTACACTCAAGATTTCAAGTATAAGAATTTGTGATGAGGTTTTTATTTAAGTTGAGTAGGTACGGTAATGTATTACAATCGAATTATGTACTGATGTTACTAATTTTTATTTTAACTGATATATGCGTTCAATATACTAAGGTCTTGTAAGCTTGCGGTAGATTCTTGACATGAAATTGCCAATGGAAGCAAAAGCTAGGTAAAAGCAACTATAAAATTGCATTTAAGTAGTTCAAAGTTTTATTTGCTATTATATCATCGAAAAATTTACGAAATTACGCCAAATTAATAACCTACAAATTCAGAAAAGCATACTTCAGAATGAGTTATTTTATTGGCAGTTATGAGAAAATTTACTAACACAGTACCATCAATTCATATGTCAATGGGTACAATAGATTTACTTCATGATTTATAAATTAGAGTCTAGCTTCTGATCATATAGGAAAATCTGAAGTCTAATGTGACTAATAAATGTTTAAGAATTTTCATTGCCAAATTTATACATATAATAAATTTATAGAAAAGTCGTTTTGTACATTAAAGATGCTTCCAAAAAAGAAATACCAGGTTATAAACCCGTATAATTTTCCATTATTTCTTCTTGTTTTAAGGGGTCGGGATATGCTCTGCAATCTTAATATGGTAATTAACCTAGCGTCTCAACTGTCCATGATGACAATAATGACTTTGATCGACCTTGAAGAGCGTTTCGATTAAAGCTGTTTTTATTTGTAGTTTATAGGCTTAGCGCTATTTTCACAATCTCTCCTGATATTAAATGACGATATTTCCCAAGATGGTGACCGCTACTGTCGTAACACACCAGTAGGCATTTGATAGCAGATTTTCAACTTAAGAGTGGTAGATAGATAGGCAGGTAAATTAGAAAAAGCCGCTGTGGATGGCATGGTATCACCACGATATTTTTGCACCGAAAGCACAAATACACGTTATCATTCAACTATCATTGCTTCAAATTATTATAGAGCATATTTGTGGCATTAATTGTGGGTAGGTAACTATTACATGTGCCTATTAGTAATATTAATTAATATTGAAGCTCTAGGAATAAGCGGGTATTATCAATCTAGTGAAATGAATACACATGTAATAGCACTATTATTAGTTCGAATTTGACATCATTTAACATTGAGACGGTTGTGTTTATCCCTTAATATACGTTGATTAACAAGTTCTAGAGATGGTCTCATGCTACAATCTTTGAGATATATGGAAAATAATTAAAAAGCGCTACTGCATGGTTGGCTTATGGTTAGAACAGTTGCCTCTGTAACCACCACGCTGAAGGGCCATGTAATCCGAAAATAATTGTTCTGAGTTTTTTGATATTTTACATCCCTAATTATGCTTCTTAATTCTTTACACTTGATATTCGCAAAATTTATTTATTTATACAGGTGAGTACAATTAATAAATTTATAATATTCATTACAAGAATAATGTGTATCTTCCGATGGCATGTTCCACAGTTAAGTAATAAATGAATCGTGCCAGTAGGCATGAGATAATATATTGAAAAAAAAAAGAAAGTGTTATAGTTTAATTGTAAACAAAAACTAAATGAAAATCATTAGGTTTTATGGGCTACGCGGTGTTATATAATCAGGTTAAAGCTATGATAGCTCAGTGGTGTGAGTACGACTTCGCGTCAAGGGACGTGAGTTCGAATCCAACCACCTACAATGAGCTTGAGCTTCCGGTGAAGGAAAACACCGCGAGAAAACCATAGTATGATGGTAGGGCTTTTTCTGATGTCCGCCTGGCTACATCCACCCTCAAGTTGAAAATCTGCCGCCAAATACCTATAAGTGTGTTTCGGCAGCTGCACTTGAGAGCCAGTTTCTCCACAGGTTAGAGAGGTCTACTATCTTGGGCCATATCGTCACTTAAGATCAGGTGAGATTATAGCCATAACGCTAAACCTTGACAATAAAAAAAAATGTACGCATTATTGTTAAAATGCAATTGATTATAACATATTTTGCTGTGAGGAAAAATAGTTAATGATAACCATTTAGAATTTGTACTCTGTTTAGTGAAATATATCAATATATGCGAAGAACTTATTGTACCGTGTAGTCATTTTTGTTTTAGTACTACGTAGGCTAGCATTTGTTCGACACAAGCACATATAATATATATCCGCACTTTATATATATTATACTCAAGGTTTGTCGTTACGGCTATTACTTTACCTCATCTTAGGTGACGATACGGCCCATGTAGGTAGACACGTTAAACCTGTGAAAGGCCTGGCTCTAAAATGCAACTGCCGGAACACGCCTATTAGTATCTGTCGGCAGATTTTCAACATGAGGATCGTAGCTAGCCAGGCCGGCATTAGAAAAAGCTCTACCACCATACTATGCTTTCCTCACGATGTTTTCCGTCATCGGAAACTCAAGTGGTACAAGTTGGAATGTGTAGTGCGATAAGAAGCTAATATAATAACGTTAAATCAAGTTGAATGAGTCTCTTTTCTAAACTAAGACAATGTAAATTATTACATGCCTGAGAATAGCTGTAATAAGCATTATAAAATCGGAAATTAATCATAAATTACAATACAAACCGTAACAAACTTGAAAAAAGGCAGATGTAGCGAGAACTAGTAAGTCTTCTATACTTAGTAATAGAATAGAAGGAAGGTGACAAGTAGTACCTTCTAAATATCTCCCAACAAATAAGAAAACAACACAGAATACTAACGAACAAATATCTATGTAAAAGTACCTATATTTGTACATAAATACTAGGGTTATACTATATGTACATCGTGGCGTGTATGCAGTTAATTATAAAATATAAAACAAATATTATTAAGTTTCTAAGGGGCTATTCATTAATTACGTAAGGACAATTTTGGTTACTTTCGACGCACTACCCCCATGTAAGTATATGTAAGATTTCTCGAACCCGCCTCCCCTTTCTTACGTAGGATTCTATTTTGGTACGTTAGATTCTATCTCGGTGAAGGAAATCATCGTGAGGTAACCATAGCATGGTGGTAGGGCTTTTTTCAAAGCTATCACCCTCAAGTTGAAAATCTGCCGCGCAATACCATTAGGTGTGTTCCGGCAGTTGCAATTGAGAGCCAGTCTCTCCTATAAGGGCCGTCAATGCACCTGCAATTCCTCTGGTGTTGTGGGTGTCCATGGGAGGCTGTGATCACTTACCATCAGATGACACGCTTGCTCATTTGGTCCCTATTCCATAAAAAAATCAAATCTTTTCTGTTTATAATATTAAAATCGATATGCGTAGAATTTATCCTCATTTTCATTTCAGTGTTTTAGTTTTCAATTTTTTGAAAATAGTGTAATTGTAATTTTACGAATACCTTGAATTGCGTTAGGGACATCTAACGCAAGGAAATATAGTCTATCTTATTATACCTTTTATATTGGAAAGTAGAAATGTTACCATCACATAACCTCGACGCGTTGGTAACTATTAGAACATTATATAACATAACTCACTCAAGTATTACTTAAAGGGAGAATGGTTTAGATATTGATCGCCACCCTTTCCTTTAATAAGCACGTCTTGTTCCATCGAGATCAGATTTAATCCCTCCTTAGATTTGTTGGGTTGGTCATATTGTTAGCTTTAGGTTCACGTATACTGAAAGCGATGCTAAAACTATGCTTTTTATTGGTCTTCGGCGAATATTGATATAAAACAAATTAATTAGAATATATGCTGGTGATATGATACTGGAGAAGATATGATGGCTAGGCATTAGCGCTTTACTCTTGACGGCAGCAATATTTAATTGATGAATATTAAATCGTTTTGAGATAGTAAAAAACGGAAGATTCAAATTTTTTTTTTTTTTTGGAAAACAAAACTTTGTTTCTGAATTTCGACAAAACCATTTAATTTACCGGCCTCATTATTAAATATTTCGCAAAACCAAAGCGATAACAAAAATCTTTAAATAGTTTGTTTGAAATAGCAAATACGTATTATGTTTGACCTTGAGTATACTGAAGTTGACAATTGATTACCTATTATTTGCAACTTTTGCTATCGTTTCACTTTACCGGGCGGGTTTTACTATACTAAATAAAACTGTTAAGATGACCCCATAAAAAAACAAAGAAATTCATGAGATGTTGTTCAGGTCGAGAAGCTTTACGAACGCTTGTACAGTAGAATTTTGTATGTAAAGATATTAAACATTAACACTCATTGTATACCGTGATGGAAGACATTCCTTATTATATCTTCGAAGTCCTTTCGAATATAATATAACAATGAACTACAGAAATTCTAATTATCTTTTATTTGCTGTGATATTATTTTCATTATTGTCTAATTCAACGAAGTACTTTTATGATTCATGCGTATCTAAGAAACTAACACATCGTTATTCAAATATATACTAATACCCCCCTATAAACTTATAAAAATGAAACGATGATGGCTGAGTCGGTAATGTGTACGGACACCGTCAAGGGACGTGAGTTCGAATCAACCTGCAATGAATAAGCTTGAGCTTCCGGTGAAGGAAAACATCGTGATGAAACTGTAGCATGCTGGTAGGACTTTTTGTAATGCCTGTCTGACTAACTACCACCCTCAAGTTGAATATCTGCCATCAAATACCTATAGATGTATTCCGGCAGTTGCACAATAGAGACAGTGCCTTCATTAGGCTAAGTGTGGCCACCAGAGTGTGACCATAACGCTAAAACTGAATTATAAAAAAATCGTGGCTTTGTAACCAGCGACCTGCCACTATCTAGGTGACCTGTAATTCCAAATTCTTTCTCTAGTTTGCTTGTGTTCCAACTATTTACAATAAAATAGAAACATGTTTAATCTCGTTTACCTTTAAATACTTACAAATTTATAAGATTATACAAAAAATAAATACAACTATGTTTCTTTTATTCTGGTAATTATTATTCCTTAGTTATAGTTATCAGTGTACATATAAAAGGAAGAATAATCGGTTATGGTACTATAGTAATGTGTTTGAATACCGCATAATTTAGTTTAAATAACAGAAATTCTATAACCAACCTTAACTTTCAGTATTAGACAACATTGTGATGAAGCCAAGGAATGATAGTAAATCATTCACTGAAATCTTACTGACCAAATATAATTTTCATGTTGGAAATTTACCGCCGATCTACACTTAATACGTTCTGGCAGCTGCACATGATAGTTATTCCTCGATTAGTACTGGTATGTTACCATTAGTACAATCGGAGTATATTATGGGTAAACCGCTAACCTTTTAAATAATTTATTCTTAAGTACTAGATTTTAAGTGGGGGCTTCGCTCGCGCTAATATTGATCTTGTCAAATAAAATGGCTGACGCAATATAAAGTTTCATACAAAGTTTATCCCTCTCTTTACCCCACTTCCAATAAGTTTTTCAAAATAAAAAGTAGCCTATAACCGTTACCAGGTTTACATCTACCTCCCTACCAAAATTCATTGTAAAATCGATTCAGCAGTCTAGGCGTGAAAGCGTAACAAACAAACAAACTCATTTACGCATTTATTATATTAGTAAGAATAATAGACTGATTTTTCCCACTACTTCATTCACGGGGAAATGAAAATTATTTAAAAACATATTTTCTCCATAAAATGTGAGAAGTATGTTTTTCTGTACCCGTGACAACGTGTATGCGAAATTTCACGATGAGCAGTGCAAAAGTTAACAATTATACGAGCGACTTCATCTGCATAGAATGACTTTGTTTAGTAGTCTCCTTTTCCCATCTTTCATAAATTTATTCGACAACTTACCCAAAAAGATAACCCTAGACGAATGTTGAATTATTTTTTGCTAGTATTGCCTAATAGTCCAAGATCCACCGTCCATTTTTTATTGATTACTATCAAGCAAATTTTTCGTAAGTAAGTTTATTTTGATGTGACGCCCACTTTTTTTCTTATTAACATTTTTTCTATTGTGGTAGCTAACAGTAATAGAATATGTTGATTTGATAATTCTCAAATTACCAACCGGGTTTATTATTAGTAAATCTCAAGAAAATTATCTGAAGTATCCGAAAAAATATCTGACCTGCAAAATGTATGGTTTCAACATATATCGACAACGATGTCATGAAAAATTATAACGAACCAGCTGTTTTTCTTTTTTTTGTTTTGCTTAGATCATATTTCTATAATTTAACAGTCACATTGTTCTACAAATTACGTAGTACGTTGTCCCGCTCGTACACACAAAAGTTGTTAATACTACAAGACTAATTTTCTCATTCCTAACTGTAGGACATATATATTACATAGCAGGTAAGTGTGTTGTCGGTTAAAATAAAAGAATGTCCTACAAGAAAATAGATATGTAACACTTGTCCGACAAGATTTGTAATATTTTCGTTTTCCTATTTGTGATATAGCATAAAATATAAAAACGTCGTTTTCGAAATTATTATAGCTTATATTTCAGGAAACTAAGTACATTAATATGTATTTTTACATTTATAAAAACATGAATCTTCATCAAATTCATCTATAAAATTTTCATAATCTTCGCTACTAATATCACTTTAATCTTCATCTTCTTCACTTTCCTCGTTCTTGATGTTTGACTCTGTAATAAATGAAAATATTAGATAAATTACTGAATAATCAGTTAATAACAATAGTAATACTAGAGTATCTGTAATTCAGCAGATAATTCTTCAAAGTTGGACTTTGAACAACAATACTAATGCTCGTTTTTTTTACATAATTACATGAAAGTATTAAACTTAATAAAATATTTGTATTTATTTTTAAAATAAAGTAAAAATATTCGATCAACTTACCATTCACAAGATAAATATTCAGATTTCATTCAAAATTCTTTGTAATAAGAAGAATGGTAACCTATTATTACATCATCCTAATTACTAAAAAGTATAACCTCTATATATTTGTGCACATGACTCGAGCAGTTAAAAAAAATTTGCAAGAAAGATTTGTGGTAATTTGTGGTATCGTGATGTTAAATAGCTAAAAACATTCCTCAATGATAACTCCATCAATTACAAAAAGATCTTTTGAATTCCGACTGGTAGCTCTAAGATTAGTGTGTTCAAATAAAACAAACAAGCAAACAATTTTATCCCCTTTATAATATTAGTATAGATTACTGAAAACTTGAATTGAAATGTGAAAAGTATGTTTATCCTAACATTTGCATATTAATTAGCAACCTACAAAGAAAAGCATATTATCTTAAAACAATGGCAGTATATAAACAGAATGCTCGCTGTGAAACCATATACTCGCAGAAGTCGTGTTAACATCATGAAGTCCGTGGTAAGTGAAAATTAATGAAATTATTTGAACAAAATTTATGACACATTGCACCACCATTATATACTGATAGCAAGCAGCACCTGAGATTATTTATCTTCTAATTAGCCTTACCGTGTAACTTTACCTCAGGGGCCACATTATTTTATAGAAGTACGGCAAATGATGATACTGTATTTCATACCACCGATAAACTATAAGTTCATTGTTAGTAGTCAGTGCCACGTAAGTATACAAGTATTATGGAGTCTGTTTCTTGATTATATAGTGCCTGGGGTACGGCGCTATCCTATACACATTCAGTTCACTATTAAACCTATGCAGCCGTACTTGTGAGCTCTTATTGAGAATATAGCTCGAAATCTTCGGATGTTAACTTTATTCGAATTCGTTGTTGCCGCAAAAGTTCAAAGAGAGCTGTGTTTGGAAATAAACTGGAAATAATACAAAACCAGTTTCCTGCCTCTATAATTTTTAGTAAGTATTTCTGGTGGTTTATATTAGGTTAGTTCTACATACCTCTCACGTAGCTAGTCCAGGCAAACGCTAAGGCAAAATCCGTAAATGAATCTGGATAACCATTGTATGATCTTGAACTGTAAGAAACCAAAGGGGTATCACTGTGATAGTTGCATAGATTATGTGCATGATGGTGGCTTCTCAACTGTATACAGCTCCTTACTATCTCACTTGATTATGACCAGTAACGTAACTAATGTTATATATTGTTGTCATGATTTGGTCGAACGTAGTTATCGTGTCTACACACTCTGATAATTTAATTGAAATCAGGTGAAGTTGTGACTAAACACAAAAAGAAACCTTTATCAGAATCACGTATAACTGCTTTTATTTGATAGTTTGGGCTTAATTCCTGTTGGCTAACTATCTATAATACGTCGACACTTTCTGTAGCCAAACGCCGATTTATAGAACGTTGAATGCCAAACGAGGAAGCGTAAAGACACCATCGGCGACCACTGGAACACCAAAGCCGAGTTCGCTATACACATATTTCCCCGTACGACTTCCTTGTGGAAACAACTTGCGTGTGCGGTGTTTCCGTACCGATACGACTTCGGAACCTCAGATGATCCGCTTGCTCGCTTCCTCCAATTCCGTAAAAAACATCCCCTCCAAACAACTGATCACCTTTCTGTCTGCAAACATTGATCCGGAACCCTTGTGCCACATACCTACAATGTTAACTGAAATCTGGATCAACCATCCGCCAACGTCGTGTTAACTATCAACCTGCGACGCGTTTAATCTATGTAAATAAAAATGAATCGCCACAATCTATGTACGCGCTTAATTTCCGAACGAATGTACCAAATTGGATGATTTTTTTTTTATTGTGTTTGTTATTGTCAGAACAAGGTTTGTGTAAAAATTAGAATAAGTTTTTCTTTTATATGTCATAATATGAAAAATAATAAAACGATGATAACTTAGTTTGAAGCGATGATAGTCCACTTGGTAGTGTGTATGGATGCCGCGGCAAGGGTCTTGGGTTTGAATACCATAGTGTAATAGTGAGAGTATTTCTCTGGATAATAAAACATGTGTGTTGCCATAAGAAAAGAAATGATTTTAAAGAATTGATGTACATAATAACGGATCGTACTACGTATATATGACTGATACATAATAATAATATTAACACATAAAGCAAAAACTTTATACCCCTTTTTAAGGAAATCGTGCGGATGGAGGAGTATGAAGTTTCCCACATTTACAGTTTATATAGAGAAGGAGTGCAGAGTGCTATTTCCTATTTTTTTAATTATGCATAAAAAACATTAAATCATTTAAAAAAAACATTATACACATTACCATGTATTTCACAGACACGCATGCATGAACCTTATGCTCTTTTGTTTATTGTTAAAATCTGTAGTTAAATTGAGAATAGATTATAGATTAATATTGTTTGTCTTTACTGAATGTCAACCATAACCCAATATATTACAATAAGTCTTTGACAACAGAACCTTAATAATGTTCAAATTTATAATTTAAATTAATTATGGTCGATTTGACATGTAAATGCAAATATTTAGCGATATCTACTATTCATAGCGATATATTGCGAAATACGTAATTAGAGGGCGGGTTGCAAACAATTTCGCAGCTGAAAACTGGCTGATTCTGCAAAAAGACAAACAAAAAAAAATATCATGATAGGCGCCATGTATATGGTAATTGTGATCAATTCAAAATATTTGTCGTGTCACTTAGTAATAATTTTTCCGAGAACGAAGCACAAACGACAATAACCAACACCGAGGTAAATAATATTATAATATACCTAGGTAAATATAATTTTTTAATTGTATGAAAAGTAAAAAACAGGGCTCGGATATCCTTTGTGGTCCAGCTAACTCTTTACATTTTGCTTTGCATCAAAAGTAGAGCACGGTTAACAAACGGGTTTGACGTTCGTTAGAGATACAATTTTTTTTCAGTCATTTTTTTTCAATATTTTTTACAGGTTTCCAGTGGTTCATTCTATAAAAACAAAGAGTCGTAATGGCTTTGTACTGCTACAATGATGTGAAGAATTTAATTAGCTTTTGACGGGTACCACTAGCTGTTTGTATAGTTGTTCAATTAGCATTATTCACCGTTGTAGTTGACGTTTTAACAATGGCTTTTTTACATAGTTGCAAACTATAACTGAATTACTAATTTCACTTTGCAAAAGATCTTCTAGTTAGTTTAAATCTCTAGTTACAAAAATCTTTTTTTATGGAATAGGGGGTATTGGAGCAATCGAGTCACCTGGTGGTAAGTCACGATCATGCCAAGATCATCGCCGCCCATGGACTCCCACAACTCTAGAAGAATTGCAGGATCATTACCCATATTTATAGGAAGAACTGGCTCTTAGTTGCAACTGCCGGAACACACCTAATGGTATTTGGTGGCTGATTTTTAACTTGATTGCAGTAAGCCAGGCGGGCATTAGAAGAAACCCTACCACTGTACTATGGTTTTTTCTCGATGTTTTCCTTTACGAATAACTGAAGCTCACTGTAGGTGGCTGGAATTGAACTCACGTCCCATGACTCAGCGGTCCTACAGACTACCACTGAGCTACCATCGGTTCAAAATCTGCAATATAAGCAAGTTTTATTGAAGCGGTGATACCTCAGTTGGTAGTGTGTACGAACTTCGCCTCAAAGGACGTGAGCTTAAATCCACCAACAATGTGCTTTGAGCTATCGGTAAAGGAAAATATCGTGAGGAAACCATAGCATGATGGTAGGGTTTTTTCTAATACCCGCCTGGCTAGCTATCAACCTTAATTTAAAATTCTACCGTCAAATATATATGTGTATTCTAGCAGTTTCACTTGAAAGCCAGTAGCTCCACTACGCTTGCGTGTCCACAATCTTGGGCAACATCGTCGCTGAACATCAGGTGAGGTTGTGGCCATAACACTAAATCTTACCTGTTAAAAAGATTTTTAATTTCCATCAGACCTCGACATTAAAAAAGTAGAAATGAGATCCTCGTGTTTAATCTAATGGAAGAAAAAGTAGTCAATATTTTGATCCTTGATGTAGTTGTCATCGGATCAAGTTCCCAGAAAATCTCAACAGTAGTTTCGCAGTAATGTGGTTATAAATGAACAGACAGGCGAAATTTAAAACGTTCCTTTTGGTTGCTATATCGATAATATAGTTAACATAACAAATAAGTTGAATTTTGTTATATATGCACGTAGAAGACTGTCCCACTTCTGATTTGTATAACACATTGGCAGAGCGTATTTAAATATCCGCTCATCGCTGTAAGATATTCAGTTTGCTCGTCGTATGTTCTATGCGCGGGTTAACAATTCAAACGGTGTTGAATAATTACTATGGAAATCTCTAGAAGTAAGACTTCTTATTATATATCTAACTAGCTATCACCCTCCCTTAAGCTGGGTTTCAAATCTCTAGGCTGCTTAACTCTTTCCGACATTTTCAACAACTATCGTCATATGTCACCCAATTAACACAAAAATCTTAACAAATTATACACCTAAACTTTCCTCGGGAATCACTGTATAAGATAAAACTACATGAAAATTTGTCCAGTAGTTTTGGGTTTCTTACGAACAGAAAGACGCGGTGGGGGTCTTTGTTTTAGTATGTAGCGATTCAAAAATTTCCTATTTTATTTTTGCACGCCTCTTATCTCGAAGGGGGAGAGGTATTACTCTACTCTCGAAACGTCAAGATCAAGCCATTTTTTGCTTTTAAACTGCCTCTGCCACAGCCAATTCACATTTATACTATAATATGCGTGGATATATTTCAAGAAAACACTTTATATAATTAATCTCATATATTGCAAAAAAAAAAAAAAACAATTTTGAAAAAAAAACTGTTTAAAATTTTATTTATCTGGACGGCCTGATTCTTCGTACGATATGCTCATGATAACTTCCGAAAAAATGACGTCCTAAGACCTGGTTTTGTTTATTGTGTTTAGAACATCAACCAGTGACCTATTTCATATCAATTACTTAGTACTTGTAGTTTAATAATAATATAGTGTTTTGCACGCCTCATTTTAGAATTTATTACATTTCACATTTACAAGTTCTTCGTATTGTATTTTTTTTTCTTTTTAAGGAAAAGGCAAAGATAAAGAAATGCTTAAATACCGAAACTATACAGCCGAGTTATACGTTATTTCACAATAAAGAGGTTACCCCTTCAACGTGACAGATACTCTCTAGGTTAAACTATTTACGGACTTTTGTGGCAAGCAATAAATCACGCTTGCTTAAAAAATATATAATTATATTAATAAAATATGACAATGCTTATTTTTTTATTAATTTTTTTAATGAAATTAATTGTATGAAGCCTGCACTTTTGGATTTACAAACTGTTATTAAACTCCTTTGATTTTGAAATACTGGCTTCACGGAACACTGACGGTGCAGTTTGAACTTATTACAATCTTTGGAATGGATGCCATTAACGAAAATAGGTTAAATGCGGAACAGAAAAAAATATAATCTTTCCCTTTGGGAAATGGTTCTTGCTAATATGGGCCACGTTGTTCAAAATAATAACATTAATGAAATAAACGAAACCAACGATTATTTTCCGCATATGTTGCCAGCTTGGTCACTCAATGAGAAAAGTAATATTAACGCACTATAAACAAGAATACATGCTTAGACATGGTATAATATTATGTAAGGAAAGTATCGATTGTTAGGTGTTTAACTAACTTTTACACGCGGCTTCATTCACTGTAATATCAATTTTGTTAAAAAAAGTCTGATTCCGGTAATTGCTGTTGTAAATAAATTATAATAAATCAAAGGACACTGGTATATGAGAACTTGTGTTCGTAGTAATTTTATACGCGGGTCGCCCACTATTTTCGAGATAATGAGGTAACATAAAATATACATTTCTATTGCTTATACGCGTATATAGGCATATCTATTGATAACGCTAAAAACCAAAAATGTATGAAAAAAGTACACTAAAATTAAACTCTGAAACGTGTATTTTTCTCTAATAAGTTACGTCAGAAAAATGCCTTCATAAAATAATTTTATTTCAAAATCGAGCTTACGTATTAACCACATCGTGAGCTCCATAGCTAACGCTTCCATTCAACCGGGTTGAATTTACTAGCCTGTTTTCTTCGGTATGATTATGAATTTTGTCTCTCGCTCGCACCTTCATCAGGATTCTGCCCGTATCGTCTCATTCCGACTTTTCCTTATTTTACAAAAGAAAGTGATCATTTTTTGTCTCACAGAGTTAGGTGCGGATGTACCTACAGAGACGTGAGGTCTGCTTATACTTAGATAAACTAGCCGAATATTAACTTAGCTCCTTTATTTGACAGTCCGCGTATATTATGTATATATTTGGCAGTTTAATCAAATTTGAAAAATATGTATATCTAATTCAAATTTTACGTTCAGCTCGCTTTTTGTCTTGATTTTTTTTCTTTCTCGGGCCTTTTCTACAGTAATCCATCCCGGTCGCTTTTAGTATGGTAAAATGTTGACGTTCAAAGCCTACCAGTGTAATATGTAGATCTTACATCTTTAAACTAAACACTCCTCTACATAACTGCACTATCCTTAAGACTAATTTACAGCTAACGGGGAAAGCGGGAAAACCGCTTCTAGGTATAACTATAGTTGCAAAACTTTAGTAACTTTGCAGTAGCGTGTACAGATGTCGCTTTGTCTGGAGTGGAGAAGACACCCAGTTGATAAATTGATTAGCACAAAGCAATGCCAAAGTGGCCTTATCCTGGGTTTATATTGCTGTCACGTCTAAAAACACAGTTAATTTGATATCCAAATAAATTTGACTAAAGTTATTTATTCAGAATTCCAGAAATAAATAGATCGAAACAAACTAGCATTTGATGGAACAATTCCTGTGATATATAATATAGAAAAAAAATTTAAACCTTTAGAAGTTAGAAGAAAAAATTGGTTTGAGGCCTACCGATAACTCCAAGAAGTCAGTCGGTAAATTATTGGCTGTACTAAAATTAAAATCACCCAGTTCCTTCTACAGCCTATTTTCTATTAAGCTGGCTTTTGTTATTCAGATGTCACTTAAACAAACCCTGGAAATTCGAATGAAATTAAAATCTTTTTACTATACATAATATATATAAAAGACTACGTTACAGAATTTTCAATCAAATCTTCCAGATTTTGCCGGAATGCACATATTTTATTGTACTTTATAGCATTCTGTACAATCCTTTAACGTTACAATATTGAAAAGCGTTTTAAGTTTCTTCACACGCAATATACGTTCTTTGCAATACTTGACACTTCAAATTCTTACACAATATACAAACTTTTTAGGTAATTTTTTCACATCAAGCGGTAAACACCTGTTGCTAAGCATATTCAAGAATTTGCTCAAAGAACACTAACTTGAATATAATAACATATTTAAAATGATTTAGTATTCTATTTGGTTTTTATTCAAAACATATTTTAACCCCTTTTAACATATTTTAATATATAATGTAACATATTTTATTATTTATTATTATTATACTTTATTATATACTAGTCGTGCATGTGGCTTCGTTCGCGATAAACTAAACATAATCAAAGTTTTTGCACGTGTTGCCTAAAGCCTTCCTCAGTGTATGCTCTATCAAATAAAAGTTTTTTGAACCTCAACTTGTCATTTCTAAGATTAGCGCATTCAAAACAAACACTTTTCCGGTTTATAATATTACACTACTGTGATATAAGCCACGAAGTTCAATTATGTCCTTGATTATAATATACTATATGTTTTAGAGCGATACCTCTGATAACAGGCGTGCGTTGCAGTGCTACGAATATAAAAAATAATAGGTAATCATTGAGGACTGTCTACAGAAGTGACGACTTAAAACTTTAAAATAACAGTGTTTTATTTGGATTATCAAAACTATTTTTTTTAACTAATTTGTCTTTTGTTTAGAGTAAATCCTTTTTGGGTTCTGGCGAATATAAGGTTCACAGCTTCACGTATGATTTCAAGTACTCCATCTTGCATCCTACTATTAAGTGCCTTGAGTGTACATATTGCCTCACCATAACCACCATAAGTACAGGAAGATTTTTTAGAGACTTTCCTCAATCTTACTAAATTACTCTGGTCTGCGAAGGTCATTTGGAATGCGTTAGGATAGAATTTTAGTAACAACTTTATTATATATATATAGCGTTCGTATTTAGATTCAATCTAAAATAATTAATTGCTAACATTGCGGTACTTGAAAAGAAACTCCACTATTTCCGATATCTGAGTATGTCAGTTCGCATCCTGGGTAGTCAGTTCCACTTTCAACGTGTCTTTATCACGGCACGAATGTATTTTTAATATAATTAGTGCCAACACAATAAAAAAGAAGAAGAAATGTTGACAACATTATTATATTTATATATATATATATATATATATATATATATATATATATATATATATAATTATATATATATTTACTTCACGTGAGGCAAGTATGTCGGTGTTTTGCATGAAGTTTTTACCTGAAAAAAAATCACCCTACATGCCTAAACAAATCTTTAAGTCCAACAGTGTTGTTTCTTTTGGACCAAGGTTTTTTACAAGCATATTCATATTAATTAATGAAAATCGTGATCGAATGAATAAGTTAAAAACGCATAGAAAATATACACTCCGCCACAAAAATATTCATTTATACACAAAAATACACCAAGAAAAGGATGCGGGCATTGACTACTGGTCCTTTTGTAAATATTTAAGTGGGGTAATTCTTTATACAAATTGCTTCAAATTAATATTTCCTTAAAAGTTCTTACAAATAAATTCGTTCTGCTTTCACGACAATATCCAATCAACTCATTCCCGTAGGGTTATTTATCTTAATTGCTTTTTTTCTTTTTTGCAAAGAAAAAAAAATAAATTTCCTTATGAAAATGTACGTGAACCGTGTCAATCTCATTTTCTCTGAAGGTATAGTAATTCAATATTATAGAAATTTCGGAAAAATGTTTATAATATTCTCCTTTTTTTCAATTTCGACTTATTTCACTCTATTTCCTTTGAGAAGGATTTTATTTGAGGCGTGGCATACTGATGGAGGATTTGTTTATTTGTTCGGTTAAAGCCAATCAACGTAGATATGATATTTAAGGCTATGAATAGCAAATGAGATGGAGGCATTTAAATTTATCTATCATATGAGCATTAATAATACTAATAGCAGAGTGTTGAACTTTTACTGGGTGAAAATAATGTTTTCTTTAACTTTAATAAGTATGAAGTAAAAGAGATTTCACTCTTTTTAACCGACTCCAAAATACTAAGAAAGGTGGGTGGTGGTATGGCTTTTTCTAATGCCCGCCTGGCTAGCAACCACCTTCAAGTTAAAAATCTTCCGCTAATTACCAATAGGTGTATTCCGGCAGTTGCACTTGAGAGCCAGTTTCTCCACAGGTTTAGCGTGTCTACCAATTTAGGCCGTAGCATCATTTAAGATCAGGTGAGATTATGGCCATAACGCTATAAACCTTAACTATAAAAAATTGGTCACTAAATTAGGTTTTTTTTATGTTTTTTACCTCAGAATTTACCTATCTAACAAGGTGAACACGGAAAATCTAATTTTAGGTTCACTGCGGAGATTCGAATTCACGCCTATTGATGTGGCGTCCGTGCACGCAACCATTGAGCCGTCATTGTTTCAAAGTTGCCAAGAAACTTGCGGGTTGGCATGACAGTAACAACCCATGATGGATAGCTTATATTAGCCTTGCTTTTGAATTATACTTCTAACACAGTACAGTAACTTTGCCAAACTATCAAAGTAATAACAAGATACAACTTACAATCACCAAACCATATATAAACAATAGTAAACGTTTTAAAGTTTGACAGTTAAATTTTATTACAACGTAATAAATGAAATTTAATGACAATTTGCATAAATGGAATGCTGTTGAATTATTATTTTGTTACGACACAAACAGCCGCTGATATATCACAGAGCTGATACACATGGCGCTGTACATTTATCTCGTAAATAGCTAAATATGTGGTAACATTAAATTTATAATAAACCTGTACAGATATCAATTTATTATTATTTTAGTTATGTGATCATGAACCTGTACACGGAGACACCTCCTAAAGTTGCATTGCTATATCAGTTTCTATTGCAAAACTGCTGATGTCAGAGCTTCAGTGCTCCAGTCGGAATTGTGAATTTAGTTCTACTTACTAGTATACAAATGAGTTAGTTCAGTCGGTAGTGTGTACGGATGGCGCGTCAATAGGCGTGAGTTTGAACTCCTGCAATGAGCCCGAGCTTTCTATGAAGGAATACAGCGCGATGAAAGCATAACACGGTAGTAGGGCTCTTTTAATGTCCGCTTAGCTAGCTACTATCCTGTGGTTAAAAATCTATCGTCAAATAGCTTTATATATTTCCAGTAGTTGCAATTGAGAGCCATTCTTTTCACAAGGTGCTGTTCATCTAGTATGTTTGGCTATATCTTCACTTAACATCAGGTGTGGTTGTAGCTATAACGCTAAACCTATAATGCATATAAAAGGCATTTTAACTAATTTGGAATACGAACTAATTAATACAAATAAGATGGTAGATAGCAAACAAGCGTCCAGATCGTAGTCTTAGACACTTAGCCGTAAATACTTGTAACACCAGAGGTATTACTAGCGTATTGCTGACATACAATTCTCCTTAACCAAAGACCTTTAATGGCCTTACTCACAGTAAGAACATGACACGAGATTACTTGACCACATTGTTTTCTAAGATGTAGGTAATTTTGTAATTTGTCTATTCAAAGTACATTGAACTGTGCATAGATATTTATCTGTGGCTTAACTTGTTTGGACATATTTAATTGATGTCCGAATGGTGGTTTTTTTATAAGCTGGTAAAATTATAAGCTGCAGTCATCGCTTTAATTAACAATGCATAAGAATGTGATTGTGTCATTTGAAAGAATTATCTAAGTTTTTCATTGATTTTTAAATACTACAGAATAGAATGGTATGGAAACTGTCCACAAGTGAAATGATCAAAACCAACCATGATCGTTCATGATTCTTTTATGCTCCGTTTTGGTGTTGAAAGGGACATGCAATCTGTTTGTTCTTCTTTAAAAGCGGATACAATAAAAAGCGGAAATAAGCCTATTGTTGCATTATTTGTTTTAGAGCTATCGGCTATTTTTCAGTGAGTCCATTAATATACCAGGCAGGGTGTATGTACTTGGATGTCACTTCTATCTAAATCTATTTAAAGCTAGGCACACTAAATAATTTCAATTTGTGGTACACCATGAAACTTTCTCCTTCTAGCTTTGATACCAGTGTGTTAATATGTTTTGATATTTTATTTATATTCCTGTTTGATTACGTTTTTATCAAGATCCATGAATATAAACTTATTAATAATAATGCACCAGTTTGCGAATTGCTTTGCTATGGAACATTTATGTATCGCCTTTACTCGTAGTCCCTTATAGTTGAACTTCATATCTCTAATGCGCATAAAATCTATTCCAAATTGCTACGTTTACCCTGACTACTAGGTTCAGTTTATGAGAGGTACAATTTCCGAGCCCAGAGCTTCGATTAAACTTACATCAACTGGATTGCTCATTTATGCGAGCGGGAAAGCTTTAGTGACCGGATGAGTTATGCAAGGGTCTCTCATGCCTACATCATTCGGTTAAACAGTTTAGCGACGCATCTTACATTTTGATCTACAGATAGGAATACATGTATGTATTAATTTTGATGAAAATAAACTGTCTCGCATTGCTCTGTACCCAAATAAAAGTTTTATTTTATTAATCACAATTTTTTATTACTAATACACGTGTATTTTAATTATTTTAACTATAATTAAATAAAAAAAACGACAGTTTAATTTATTTTGTAATCCATACTTCCATACTAATACTATAAATGCGAAAGTCAGTTGTTTGCTACACTTTCACGTCTAAACCGCTGAATCGATTGTGATGAATTTTGGTACAAAGATAGATGAGACCCTGGAGACAGAGAGATGAACTACTTTTTCTTGCTACAAACTTATAAGAAGTGGGGAAAAGAGAGAGAGAGTCTAACTTTGTATTAAACTTTTTATGGTATCGTCTAATATGTTTAACAAAGTCAATTATAACGCGAGCGAAGCCGCACGTAAAATCTAGTATAGGTAAAAACATTCAAAATAATATTTTTCTATTGCCTAATTCTGATATTGTCTTCGAATGTCATTATATTTTTTAACAGTGGCCAGGTAAGATGCGCAATGCATCCTAATATACTATTGAAAAAGTATATTTTCTCGACATAAATATAAATATTGTAGGTAATGTAGCATAGTAAAAATGGAAATAAGAATATTGGTAGCTTTCAGTATGAAGAAAACGTCACGTTTTCAAATTCGGTACCACATTAGGATTAGTTTCAAACAATATGAACCCTTAACATAGTATAGAAGTTCGCACTCAAATACCTTGCCTCACCTAACTGTATGTTTAATAAAATAAGATTTCCCGTAAATTAACCAAGCTAATTATACATGAAGAATAAATACGGTACTAAATCCTAAAGAAAACAAATACTATATCGAATAGAATCCGAACCACAATTCCTATTGAAAATACACATTAACAATGGCATATGCTTCTGTAACGTCGTATAAATAAATAAAAAAAAACCATTCTAGCCATTACACGAAATGTATTTTACGCCTTATAAGCGAAGCTGGTTTTTCAAATTTAAAATGTGTCTATTTATCATATATTGCACTTGTAAAATAATATATACACACACATATAAAGAAAAAACACTATATTTAACACTCCTGATATTTTGGATGTATTTTTGTTATTTAAACTAGTAAAAAAACTGTTTAAAAAAGTTCTGTCATGAATATCTGTCTGACTGTATGTGCGGATCCTGTTTGTTATCGCGATAACAACCGAAATACTATACTAATCGAGTCTTTTTTTTTCTTACGTTTCAGTATAATTAGGAATAGAACCCTATTACTTTTCACGGTCTGATTCGATGTGGTTTAATTGTTATTAAATAAACAGGAATAAAAATATGAGATTGTAAGGCGTGCATTTTAGGATTTTCCAAACTTTTATTTATTAATTTGAAGTAAAAATAAATAAAAAAATAGATCGGTCTCGGCTTTACAATTTTATTTCTTTAAAAACTCCGTCACACACGTGAAATGCGTATTCATGACCTGAAATATTCAATGTACTCAACAAAAATCGTTTCAAAGCAATCACAATGAAAGAGCTTGAGCTACCTACGTTAACATTTATTTTAATGGTAACACCATAGTGGGGTGCGGATCGCGTGATACCGTATTACAAGTGATGGGTATCTTAAGCAAAATTAAAGGCTTTATGCCGTCGTTCAAATTAATTCTACGCTTATCTGATAATGTTATAACGTAATAGTAATAGGCCTTTTAGTTCCTTGAGCGTGAAATTTTTTCTTAAACTTATCCTTGTAATGTTACGGCCAAAGTAGACTTGTTTCTTCGTTGCATTCGAAGCGATGATAAGTTAGTTGGTAGTGTGTACGACTATCACGGCAATGTACGTGTGTTCAAAACCCTGCAATGAGGTCGAGGTATTTGGGATTTTTTTAATACCCGCTTGACTAGCTACTGCCCCCAAGATGCCAATATCGGTTGCCAAATACCTATAGATGTGTTCTGGCAGTGCACTTGTGAGTTTGTTCCTCCACTGGGATTAGAGTGTCCACCACATTGTGGCCATAAGGCTACACCTATAAAATAGAATTAAAAAAAAAGGTAACCATTACGTGTTCATTTGGTTCCTCCTTTAAAGTCCTCATAGAGTAGAATAATGACTTTTTTAGGTGTAATGTTTGCTACCCCCCGAAGTAAATCTAGCACACAGGCACAAATAGTTTTGTAATAAATATATATGTAATTATTAATTGGTAAAACCCGCTAACGGTGGTATCTGTGTCCGATACCTTACATTGCGAAGCAAGCATACATGGAGCGACATCGCACGTGACAACCGAGGGCGTTACATTGAATCTGAAATATAAATAGCATTTGTGCTGATAGTGTCGTTGAGATGGTTTTTATTGAAACTCTGTGGTATCACGTATCGGTGAGACGTTTAGGAATATACGGAGCACTTTAAGGCATGAGGGGTTTTTATATCTTATAAGATTTTATACTTATTCCATAAGTGATTTATATTCTTGTCGATATTATTATAGTTGTTTTCGCAAGTTGGAAGCATACAAATATTAAGTTCATTAGTGATATTGTTGATTTAATTTTTCTTAAATTTATAATCCTAGCGATAATTTCAAATGCCGCATTTGAGTGATGTTTGAAGGAATATACTAGTTTTTTATTGTTATATATATGGTTTTTAAAGTTGAATGTTTAATTTTATCAGCCATTTCTGGCCATTTTCAGTAAGAGTGATCAGTTCATCGGGCGAAACGTTATATCTTCTTGATAGGCATTCCTCCATAATATGCTGGATTGATTGCATTTCCGCCCCCCAGTGACAACGCGGTGAATCAACTTATCTACACTAGTATTTAAATTCAGCACATTGCCCGAGTCCTTTATCCAATCTGTTGAGGTTGCACCAGTCGCTTCTTGGTAGATGGAAACCCTTTAGTTTATATAATGAGACGATGTTGCGTTTTGGCTCATCTGCCTTTGACGCTTGTCAGGTTTTTTGCCACTTCCTTGTTGAGCTAAAATTTATATTGGCTAATTTCGTAGCAATTCTGTAAGCTAGGTGTCTAGATATTAGTCTATGGTGTGGTAGTTAAAAAATTCTTCACGCATTGGGAGACTGGTATTCTTGTCTAGTTTAATAACTTCTTCTAGCTAAGCGTCTTTCCTTCTTAAAGCAGGCGGTGCTATATTGCAAAGTACCGAAAAAAAAAAACCCGTGGGAGTAGATATTAATGTCCAGGACATGGCTCGCATATATTTACTTATTTAACTCGTGATCAACAAAGATGTGAGAGATAGTGAAGTTCTTTTTGATATTATTTTTCTATTGACACGCTTCAAAAGTAAATCGACCCACTTGCCGTAACGGAAAATGGCAAGACGTTCTCTTTTTTATAGAATATGGACCAAACAAGCTAGTGGGCTACCTGATGGTAGGTGATAGGTGCCACCCATGGACACCCACAACACCACAGGAATCGCACGCGTTTTGCCGACTTTCGAGGTAAGAGTTTGCTGTCTTTTTTTAAGGTCCCCATGTCGAATCGATCCGGAAACACCGTTGAAGCAAGTTGGTTCCACAAGGCAATCGTGCAAGGAAAAAAGTCCAGCGCGAAACGTACAGTCGTGGATCGCCATTCATCCAGATGGTGGGGATGAAATTTTAGTGTATGGCGCGTTGTATGGTGGTGGAATCCAGCTGCTGGCATTAATTCGTGTAGTTCCTCGGAATACTCCCCGTGGTGAATGCGATAGAAGATGCACAGGTATGCCACGTCCCTTCGCAATGGCAGTGGATCAAGTCGATCAGAACTTGGTTATTGACAATTTGAGACACTCTACGTTGGATGTGGTCAAAAGAAAGAAGCTGGTACTGGGGTACTCAGAGATGAGAACAGTATTCCATATGAGCACCTCAGCTTGGTAGAGTTTAAGACAATGAGTCTGACGTAAAATACTGTCTCGGTCTACTAAACACACCAAGCTTTTTGGAGGCCAATTTAGTCTTATCTACTAGATGACCACGGAACTGAACGACACTCGAAATGACAATTCCAAGAATTCTGATGCAGGACGAAGTACCTAAGTGTGTGTTTTATAACCGAAGAGAAACGACAAAGTGGTTCTTTTCAGCAGTAAATGCGCAAACTTCTGTCTTGCACTCGATGACGTTTTCCTGAGGAAAATTAGCACGGCCGATGTAAAAGGTATGCTCAGTACTGTCATCTGCATAGCAAGGAATACTATTATTAATTAGCAGCATGTCATCGATATGCAGAAGTCCTGATATGTCTACCCTACGTCACCACTTTTGATTCCGACGGTGATGCACACGCGCGTGAACTGTACAATTTGCTCCTTGATTGTTTGAGCTGTGTACTATTACTATTTAACTCTATATTTTCTATATTGTGTTTTTTTTTTGAAGTACTGGCTTTTACCCGCGGCTACGTTCTCGTTAATATCGGATGATGCAACAAAAAGTATCATATAATATTTATTTTTCTCTTTAACTCAACTCCCTTAATTTTTTTGCAAGAAAAGTAGTCTACACCGTCTCAAGGGTCCTATCTACCTCTACACCAAAAGTAATCGTAATCGATTCAGCGGTTTAGGCATGAAAGCGTTACAAATAAACAAACTCACTTCCGCATTTATAATATTACTATCTTTTACCTGCGCCTTCGCTCGCGTTCATATTGATCGAATAAAACTGATGATGCCATAAAAAGTTTCATTTAAAGCTTATCCCTGTCTTTAATCCCACTTAAAATAAGATTTACTTAAGAATAAGTTTCATACACCATCTACAAAGTCCTATCTATCTCTATACCAAAATTTTTCATAATCGATAAAACGGTTTAGGTGTGAAAGCTTAACAAACAAACAAACTCACTTTTGCATTTATAATATTACTAAGGATACATTTAAGTATGAGGTACGGCCAACTTTTATTACGTTTGCTGTGAGAGGGATATGAAGAAATTAGATTGAGTAACTCTTCAGAAGACTTTATAGACGCAGCGAGGCAATATCTCTCACGCAAAGTATCTAGATATACTTAGTGAAGTCTGCTGCATTTATAATGCAAACAGCTGAGTAGCAGTTAGATGGGTTTTCCGCCACTGTACACATTTATTTATTTTATGAGAAATATACAGAATATTTGCAGTAATGTTGAGATATTACTATAGCGTGAACTCCATCTATGGAGAATCTCCTATAAACATCGAAGTTACTTGATTTTGGTTGGCTTGCTTTCTTGCCTATAGAGAACGACTTAGGGTAACTTTCATCTATATGAAAGTACCGTTATTAAGGAATTGAGAAATAATTCTTAATATTACCACCATACAATTATATAAGAAAAGGTTGGAAAACCCAAAAGTGCACGTCTCATAATTTTTTTTTTTTTTTTATATTTAATAACATTTTATTTGAACCACTTCGAATCAGACCGTCAAAAGTAATAAGGTTCTATTCCTAATTATACTGAAGCGTAAGAAAAAAAGACTCGATTAGTAAAGTATTTTGGTCGTTATCGTGATAACATACAGAATCCGCACATACAGACACACGGATGTCCGAAACAGAACTTTTTTGAATCGTTTTTGAACTAATTTAAATAACAAGAATGACATCAAAAATATTATGAGAGTTAAAAATAATATTTTTTCTTGATATGTGTTAGTATATGTTTTTGTACAAATGCAATATATAATAAATAGAGACATTTTAAGCTTAAAAAATCAGTTGTTTTGCGTGAATTGACAGTAGTACGCACCTTAACGCAACGCTTAGGGGGCGTGCAATGACGATAGACCATATGTAGCAATTTATGTAAAAAATAATGTTTTTTATGCGCGTACATGCAATTTGTTTGGATATATTGTTTGAGAAATAATAAAGTGGTTAGCAAATTATTATGGAAGTAAGGACCTTCGATAGACACCTGTTTCTGGAAAGCTGTCGTGGTTTTTGTCTGTTTTTATAATATGGCACCTACCTATAAATATAATTCTACTAAGGACAAGTTTGATAGTTCAGTAGTAGAATTTAGGAACGCCACGTTATGGGACTTGAGTTCGAAAACAACTACCTACAATGAACTTGAGCTTTCGGTGACGGAAAACATCGTGAGGAAACCATAGCATGCTGGTAGGGCATTTTTTGATGCATGCCTGGCAATTGCGTGTGTTTCGGCAGTGGCATATGAGAGCTAGCCCATCCTATAAAGGCCTGCAATGCACCTGTGATTCCTCTGGTGTTGTGGGTGGCTATGGATAACGGTGATCACTTACCATTAGGTGATGCAATTGCTCGTTGACCCTTATTCCATAAAAAAAAAGAACTTCATGACCAGAGTTGGCGTACAGAAAGTAACAACCAAACTTACAGCAACTAATAGTGGATTAAAAGAATAATTGTCCTGACAGATTCGAACATACACACATGCGGCTGAGCTTCGCCAAAGTGGTGGCAGTGAGGCAACTGCTTTAAGCGATGGACAACCGTGCTGGCAAAAGCTTTTATTTCTCCTGAAAGTATATTTTTCACAGACCGATTTAAGAAACTGATTTAAATTTAAATCGAAGTATATATACACATCACGGATAAGGTTATTGTACTCTTTGTGAACTAATTATTTTCAACGGTAAGTTTTATTTGTTTTTCCCGTCTTTTCTCAATGATAGGGCGAGTTTTCTAACTTGTGAAGTTTTCGAGTAACTACTCGAGAACCCCAATTGAATAAAAAATATTTAACTTTGATGTTCTTTCCCATTTCCTTGTTTACTTCTCCACAGGAAATGGAACGTGTTATACGGAAACACTCATAAATACATATGTGTATAAGAAATGGTAAGGAAACTTAATTAATTTGAACAATGTTACTTTTTATACTTATTCTAGTGCTTTATGTTGTTTTGTTTTTTATAGTTTGTAGGTTGTAATTTCACCTGATGACAAGTGACGATATGGCTCAAGATAGTGGTCATATTAAACGTAGTGGCGGGACTGGGGCTCTAAAGTGCAATTGCCGGAATACAGCTTAAGGTAGTTGGTGATTGGTTTTCAACTTGCTGGTGGTAGTTGCCAAGACAGGCATTAGAAAAGTTCTACCATCATACTATGATTTCATCACGATGATTCCTTCACCGAAAGCTCAGGCACATTGTATGGATACAAAATCACGTCCATTGAGAAGCCATTATAAATGTTAATACTTTGCTTTGTATTTTTGTAGTTTATGTAGTTTTGTTTCACGCAAATTAAGGGCATCCGACGAGACATATTTATGTTAACATTATAAAGCTGAAAAGTTTCTTCGAATACTCTTATTATAAGGGCTACGAGACGGAATGAAAAAGAATATATGTTAGTATTCGATAAATCAATCATTGACGGATGTTTAAGGCTTTTTAACATGCGGCTACCAGCAATAGGAGCAAAGATGTATTGAAAAAGTTACCAAAAATTCAAATAATATTTAATATTTTTTAATTCCACGCGAACGAAGTCGCGGACACAGCTAGTATACATATACTTCAACTGTCTGTGAACCCAACTTCGGAATTAAATGTTACTGTACTATCTCTCAGAAACAGAGTTTTTTTTGTGACTTACAAGTGTCCACCTACAATGAGCTTGAGCTTTCGGTGACGGAATAGGTGTGTTCCGGCAGTTGCACTTGAGAGTCAGTTCCTCAACCGCTTTAGCGTGTCTACCGACTTGGGCTGTATCGTCACTTGAGATCAGATGAGATTAAGGCCATAACGCTAAACCGCAACTATAAAAAAAACATATATCTTTTTTATAGCTTTGACAACGTGTGTGAATAACTACATGATGGAAGGTTGAATGGTCAAAGCATAAAAGAGAAACAAACTAAGTCACTTTCGCATTTATAGTACTACTTAGGTTAATTCAGATAGTACCTTTATCATCATTACGTCTTTATCAGATCTAATATAAGATTTATTGGTGGCAATCTGTAATTATGATCTAGCTGTATATATTGGTCTATCAAATTACCTTCTCCTTTGTGAGAGCGTAGTAATAGATCTGTATACAGTATCAACAAGCTCTGAAGGCTTTGTGGTGGTAAATTCAATATTAATTACTTCACTATGAATTACATTTCATATAACAAACGATAACCTACATATAAAAGTAAAGAATTGGCATAAATTTCCTTATCGCACGGTTCGGATGGAAGTTAGATAAATTAAAATGTAAGATTTTACCGTCACGATATTTTATGTAAAAAAAATATATGAAAAATATCTTTATTTAACATAAATTATAAACACAATGCATACAAATTATCTGTTGATCCCCGCACTAGGAAATAAATCCTGTATCGCGGGTAATCGACCAAAACCGAGTTACAAAATTTATATCCTGTTAGTGCCATGAATGTGCACGTTTGAAACAATAAAATAATAGATAATAACAAATGCATAAATTGATCAATTAAGAAACAAAAGCAAAAATAAGAAACAAAAACTATTAAAAAATTTTATAATGTTATGATTTAAAATATAAAAGAACAATCACATACACACGCACACACATCATATATACATTTAACGTGAATTGTTGAAATTCCTTACTTATGTGTCTATTATGAGGGTATATGGAGAATATTTTCTGTTTCCTCGTAGGTCAAAGATAACAACCAATTAGTAACATTAATTTTGGTTTCCCTTAATTCACGGTTTATTAATTCGCAATGTTTTTTCGCTTGTCTGTATATAAAAGGGAGGGCGAACTCACTAAAACGTTGTGCGAAGGCAGTGTTGACTCTGGGTGTTTTAATTTTTATACGTTGAGTATATGGATCGTCAGAGGGAATTGTGGGATCACTGGATAATGGTAGATGCTTAGTAATGTATTTGTGATACGTAAGGGTAATTTTTAAGATGCATAATTTTCGCACTGTAAGGACTTTGGTTTCTTCATAGAGACATCGCGTGGAGTAGCGGAAAGGTTTTCTAAAAATAACCTTTAACAGAGACCTTTGAGCTCTCTCTAGTTTTATTAGAACTGACTTAGAAGCGTTACCCCAGACTGAAATGCAGTATTGAAGTAGGGATTGACATAAGGCTTTATAAACTAGAATTACAGTATCGCGAGGGGCCGCATCCCGCAATAATTTCATAACATTTATTAATTTTCTAATTCGCTTCGATAATATTTCTATATGATCTCTGAACGACAAATTCTCATCAAGGATAACACCTAAGTATTTAGTTTGCGAGGTTCTTTCAATGCAAGCGCAATTACATACATTGTGCTGAATATGATATATGCAGGTATGTGCTTTTACACACATTGGTTGAGAAGGAGCAGAAGCTTTTGTTTTGTGGAAACAAATATAGTGGGTTTTGCTGAGATTTATTGTGAGCAAGTTGTTTTGTAACCACTTCGTGATTTCTGATAGTCCTTTATTTACCCGCATTGTAACATCATTCCACGAGTTACCAGTGAAAATAATAGCCGTATCGTCGGCATAGCAAATTGTTTCTGAATTTTCTGAAATCTCTAATACGTCTGCAATATCATTAAAGTAAATAATGAAAAGAGTAGGACCCAAAATACTACCCTGCGGTACACCAAAACATATGTCGCTGGTCTCACTAGTAACATCACCCACCGAAACAAATTGTTTTCTGTTTCTGAGATAGCTTGAAAACCAATTTAGGGCAGTACCACGAATTCCTATGCGCTCAAGTATACTAAGAAGGAGAATATGCGAGACGGTGTCAAAAGCTTTTGCCAGATCAAGGAATACGCCAATACATTTTTGTTTCCTGTCTAGGTTCTCTACTACTCTCGTTAAAAGTAAATTTACTGCATCTTCCGTGGACTTTCCTCTGCGGAAACCAAACTGCGTGGGTGAAAGGATGTTATGTGTATCTAAGTAGGTACTGAGGCGCTTAATAACGACTTTTTCTAAAAGTTTAGATAAGATTGGCAGAAGAGATATTGGCCTATAATTGGAGGGATCCCCTTTAGTGCCTCCTTTGTGTATTGGAATAACTGAAGCTATCTTCCAACACTCAGGAAATTCACCGACTGAAAGGCTAAGGTTGAAAACATGCGTCAAAGGTTCCACCACGTAAGGACATATTAATTTTAGAAGAGTATTTTTTAAGCCTTCCGGTCCAGGAGCGGAATCATTATTTAAATTGTTTATGAGTGAAGTTACTTCGCGGCAATCTGTGGGATACATAAAAAATGAACGCGGATTTTTTGATTGTAAATTACAGAGTCTCGCTAAATCATCCTCATTGGTATTCAACTCATTTAACGTTTGAGTTGCGAGTGTTTTGCCAATATTTACAAAGAAGTGGTTATAATTTGAAAGTCTTTCCGAGGGATTATTTTCCGCTGATAAATCTAGGTTTTGTTTTTTATCTTTCATTTCACATATTTTCTTGACTTCCTTCCACAGCTGCTTGGGATTATTGCTTTTTTCTGTGAGGTGTTTATTATAGTATTTTAATTTAACGTTGGTTATTAATTTATTGTAAAAATTTCTGTACCTTTTATAGGTTGTAGCAATTATAACATTATCCCTATTTTTCCTGAATTTCATATGCACAGAATCCCTATGTCGCGCACATCTAATAAGTCCAGGCGTAACCCACTCCTTCAGATTTACTTGTCTCTTGCTAAGCTTAACCACCTTAGTATTGCACTCAATAGTCCGAATTAAGATAAGATATAGTTTTTGAGCTGCCACAGATGGTTCTGTTTGGGTGAGTATGTCATTCCAGCTGTATTTACGAAGTTCTTCAATTATAGTTTTATTATCAATTTTTTTTATAAAAGCGTTTTATCGGTGGCTTTGAAGAATTTGAACAGACTCCTACAATGGCTATATCATGATCTGTTAAATCTACTTTACACACAAGCGAAACTGCTACCGTTTTAGATGGAATAAAAATGTGATCTAAACATGCCGAGTCTCTAGTTGGAATAGTAATTGCAGTTTTTAAGCCTAACTCTGCATGCATACATAAATATTTGGATATCTGGTCATTGTCATCTAATATATTTATGTTTATGTCACCAATGACAATTATATCGTTGAAAGATGTTGAGGTATCAATAAAATTATTTAGAGAGACCAGAAAATTATCGATGTTGGTAAAAGAAGGAGAACGGTAGAGGCCAAGTATTACACGACCATCAGAGAGATGTATGGCGAGTGCATCGGTATCCAGTAGAATGGGTTCACTAAAGCTGGGGTTCCACTCGACTTTCACGTAAGCTACTACTCCACCAGCCTTATTTGAAAAGTGGGAGGTAGCAAAATTATAGTAACCAGGAATAGATCTGACAACAGAGGATGTTCCTAAATGACATTCTGTGAGTACAATAATATCGAGATCCATATCTAAACGTTTTAATGCCACAAGCAACCCATTAAAGTTTTTCTGTAAGCTTCGAATATTCAGTGTCATTATTTTTAAGTTGATCGATTTTTCATTAAGTAAATTTTTACATTCTTCAAGAAGGTTGGTTGCATGACATGGTACGGTTAGAGTATCATCTAAATCTCTTAGGACTGCTAGAGTAGCCATTTGAAAATTTTTTGGTTACAAAGAGATTTCAATTGACAAAGATGCGTTAATATCAGAAAACAAGAGGTGACTCCATAGTAAAACTCAGATTCTTCAGATTGCGAGGAGAAGTAGTTACAGAAATAGACACTTAAAATTTTGGTGCAAATAAACAAAAACATGCATACTGACAATGTGTATTTCCAAAAAACTAAGAAAATACAGTTACTTACGTCGTTCATGGTGTTAATAAATATAATGTGTGTGTTGTGTTCATCAAATTTAGACATATTAGGGAAAAGACCTTGATTAGAAATATTAAAAAGTACATAATATATAAACTTATTGTGAGAATTTAGTATCATAATAAGTTTAAGCAGTAGCAGAGGGTGCAGTATCAGCGGTGTATCTTTGTTGTATGTCCGGAAGATCCTTGAGAGACCGTATCGGAATGGCCGCACTTCCATCACGTTTGCGAATGTATACTGTGCCATTTCTAATCCAACAAAATGTAGTGTTCTATATTGCACTATATTTCTATAGTGTAGACGGTTATGCGTAACGCATAAACGCGTAAAAGCCAGTATTGGCTGTGCCCAGTTATAGGTGCTCGCTTATTGGTTCAAGACAGCCAGTAAGTTATCAACGACTGCGTAGATATAGTTTGTACACGTCATACGCATCAGTTGTTTCTTAGCGAATTATTATATGTATTATAATGAATTAGATGAATTGAGTGATGTACAATAAAATGTTTATTTTCACAACTAGAAAAAAATCCTTCAAATACATTATTTATTTTTGTGTTTCGTTTAATCGCTCTCAGGCGCTAATAATTTATTTATTGGTATTTGTTAATCAATAATATACTACAAATTATTACTTATTTATAGGTATATAATACTTTTTGACGTATATATTCCATTTAATAAGTTGATACCCCATCAAGAACGGGTTTTGAAGAACGTGAAAGAAGTCACAGCCAGTAGCTAGTTTATTAATAGAGCAAACTTGTGAGACACTTCTGCATGAATGCCAAACCTAAGATTTACATTTAAGAGAGACAAGTTGGAACGGTTTGAGTGTCAAACTATATTGTCAGGCGCATACCGCAGACTTGCAACGCGAGCATTACTGCATTGCGACAGAAATATTAAGAATAATACTACCGCAGTTCAAATGTGCAAAGATCGTAAAAATATTATTTACTTTAATTAAAGTAGCAAATGAAAAGCTTGCAGGGCCCGTGATTTTGACCGTGCGTTTTATAAAAAGCAATGATATGTAATTATAGGCTTAGGCAGGAAGGATGACCACTAGGATGGGATAACAACGATTCTTTGTATATGACGTTACAAAGTATCTGTGACTATTTGTAAAACCTTGTCTTCGACACGCTATTTTTAAACATTCTAATGTACAATATTAGAATGAACAAGGAAGATTAAATATAGTTTAGATTTTTAAATTAATTAACAAGTATAGATCGAAACAAATTGTTATCAAAATCCACAAATAAATGTATTTACTACAGAATTATAGTTTTGTGGGATGAATTGTTCTATATCTTAATTTAGATTAGTTATAACTATGTTAAATTTTAACAAAATGTTGTAGAGTGATGCTCGTAAAAGAAAAAAGACATAGGACGGCAAAAAATCTAAATTAAATGTTTTTATTCTTTATATAGTTAACGGTTGAAGTTGATGTTGATTTAGAAGTTTGCATTTCTTATGACAAAAAGTGTATCACCCAATTCTGTAACGTGTAGATCGATCGAAGACTTGCAACACTTGCTGACGGAATGTGGATGGTACTGAGCTTAGCGAAGAGCTATCACAGACCATTTGGGACTTAGACCATCAGGGTGGTCCATAAAATCTAGGTTGCACCTGCAAGCGACCAAGCCAGGATTCTATTGAATTTTGTCATTAGTTCTAAGTAATTTTTGTACATATTGTAAGGTTAAGAGACTGATGTTTTCCTTGTAAAACAAAGTCCCTTAATAAAATAAAGACGAAAAATAGGTTTAGATTATATTACATATATATCCTGTTTGAAGTTTTCCTGTTTGAACCTTTTTACAAACAGTACGAGTTGATGCATCCAGTACCAGAGTTAAAGGTGAAGGACAACATCGAATAAATATTAAGTAGTTCTAAACAACAAGACAATGCAGATATCTTTCTTCGCACTTTTCCTACTGGCGATGAATTGGATTGCAGCGACTGCTCGAGAATTTATTTTATTTGTAATTTACCTATTCATTAATAAGATAAATATCCACCATTTTTAAATGAAAATGCTTCGGTAAATGTATTACATTTTATGATAATTTATGAAGTTTGTGAACAATAAACGTTGCTTGATAACATAAGTACAAACGAATTTTTCTTCGCGTTCCCAAGCCATTCATGCAATTATCCAACTTTGATGACATTGATATTTCATAAGATAACGCAAAATATTAGATCTGAATAAAAGTTCTTTGCTTTAAAAAATCATACCGCTTACTTAGTTACTGAATAAAATATTATCAATACAGAACACATTACCAATCCATACTACAATCAAAATACTTTGGCTCTTTTACAAAAAGTGAAATGCACGGGACATTTCTCGGTCGAACGTCCCCAGCTTCGGGTAGCGATAAAAATGTTTCCCAGAGACGAGAGATATGTAAATATTTGGAAAAGAAAGAAAAAAGAATAAATCTCCTGAATTCGATTTCAACGAAATACGTCTTACAAGAATAAGATGCGCCGAGAGATCCAGTGATTAATTGCTTTGAATATACATCGATGGAGCGCTTTGGAAAATTATAAAGAATAACAGATAGAAGGAAGCGAAGTGACTGGATGTTTCCCCGACCATAAATATCAAAAGTACGTGACTCGAATGTGTGGTACAAGTTTTGAGACTATGTATTCCACTATTTGTTTTATGACTAAGAAAGTCAGATAACGCAAAGCTTAAGCCAATGGGTCAAAAACAATTCAATTTCAAACAAGTCTTTCTTATAACGTAAGTTAAGAGAGCGCGTATATATATAGGATCAGTATTTTGGCCATGGGGTTACTTAATATTAAGTGACGCTATGACCAAGATGCTAACGTGCTTAGGCATGTTGGAGAATTGATTCTCAAGCGCACTTGCAGGACCATAAATGTAGGTACTGGACAATGATATTTACAATTTAACGATGATAGTTGCATAGGCAGCTAAGACCGTGTTAGGGTTTGACTACAAATTACCATTACCACTACCGTTTTATGAGTAGAATGCACGAAGCGATATTAGCTGATTTGGCAGTGTATATGGACGCCGGTTCAACGGATATGAGTTCGTATCCGTGCAATGAGCCTAAGCTTTTGGTGAAGGAAAACATCGTGATGAAAATATTGCATGTTGGTTGGGTTTTTAATACACGTTTGGCTAGTTGCCACCCTCAAATTGAAAAACTGCTGATAAATACCTATTGGTGTGTTACGGCAATTGCACTAGACAGCTAGTTCGTCCACTGAACTTAGCGTGTCCACCAGCTTGGGCTATGTCGTCAATTAACATCAGATTGTGGCCAAAACGCTAAAGCTATAATATGTATAAAAGAACTATTATAATAATATACCAACTCCTATGCCATGGGTCACAACTTTCTTGCGATGCGTTCAGCTTATCTTCGGAGGGTCAGTGAGACAAATGACGTCATCAATAATGACGGATTGACCAAAGATGTAACATCTAGGTCGCGGTCAGTACATTGGATGTCGGATTTCTTGTACGAGACCTACATTATAAATACCAAGATTAATACAACTATTCATAATCCCTTTAAAAACCACGATTTGATTTGCCTTTAGTTTTGTTTTTGTGGTGAAAAAACACATTACAGACTAAACGCTTAGGATAAAGAAAATTGGTTGTATTTAATTTGGTTACTGTTATAGTTTTATATGTTAATTAATTTATTTATGCATACTTTCGGATTTAGTATTTGAATGGACATTTCTTGACAACGAAAGCACCCAAGAGATAGCTGATTTGTCTACACTCCTTAATAGTTTTGGATTGCCATGCATGTCCTATTACATACCTGGCCGTCTCTTTATCGTGTCACTGTAATATTAACAACAACGTGTCAAATAAGACCATTACGATATAAAATTGAAAATATCTCAGCTTGGAAAATGCTCTTCTAGATTTCAATTAAGACTGTTTACCTCGTTAGAACGAGGTCCAAAACAAACATGGCTTGAATAATATGTGATATTTTCTTTGTTATATGAATTAAAAGAAATATCAGCTAACTATTTAGCTAACAAGCTTAAAACACTATTTTTTTTCAATTTTTTTATAATAATAAGTTTCTATATGTTCATGCATGTGCTAACTTTTTATTGTATGTACTAATGATTGCTATTTGACTTTGAATTTGGATTTGATTATTGCTAATAATTCATGAACGTACTTCATTTCAACGTCATTCTGTAATCAGTGCGATAGTAATTAGTGAATTGATCTATTTTTTTATGAAATGATGTATATAATGTACAGAATTTTTGTAGATTCGACAGTTATTTTTCCAGTGTCGATATAAGAATTAAAATAAAGACTGTAATATGACAGATGAATATCCCACCAAAAACTCCTATAGATCATGTGATAATGATATGAAACGTTAACCTTGAAATAAATACAAAATATTTTTGTTTTTATAAGTGAATTACGCCAAAAGTTTTGCTGACGACATTCGAAATGAGACAAATTTCCAGTGTGTGAAATTTCTTGGTATCGCTCAACGGTTTCGTCTCTTGGGAAGACCTATTCTTCACGCCGAAATCAACCATAGATTATTTGGATCATTTTGAAGCGATATATATGGTTTTCTGGTTTACACTACATGCATACATTATAAAACTATTATTACTAGTTTATATTGCAACCTTTGATCAAATTCGCTTGCGAAATTTCCATTTTTACAATTTACAAAAATTTATATAGTTTACCCTGTGCTTGAAATGCGTTCAGAAACATCATTGACGATTATAAAAACTTGTGGTGAAGGTAGAAAATATTTGTCACTAAAATTAAACGAGTTCCGTTTAATCCCGTAATAATCCCGGATAAACGGAAAAATAATAAAAAAAGAACTTTGGTTTTGTAAGCTATTATTTTGGTTTGTAAATTTATTTTTAATTATGGTGACCTTGACTTAATTGTAAACAATACGACAAGTCTGTACTTGAGAGGAAATCTCTTTGAGTATCGACATTAGACTTATCAAGTTGCCAAGCTACTTAAGATTTCTGTAAAGTATTGTACACACTGGGCTAGTAATTAAGTCGAGTACTCAGTAATTTAGTAATTAAACGTGTCTGAACAACAAAAAAATACTGAAGTCGATTACAAGTGGATTAGTGGAAATCATTTAGTTAAGTCGATTGATTACGTTCTATTTTTTCTTCGAATAGCGCCTCCCGACACACATTGCATTTGTTAAACAATTCCAACCTGTCGCTTTAGTCGAGTTCATTCTATGCCGCCAATATCTTCGCAATGTCTCCTTATTATACAAATTTCTTTATCCACCTTTTCTAAAATCGCGATTATCAGTAGCTTTAATAGCTTATTTACTTTATTGCATTAAACGTTCATCTTATAAAACACTACTCAATTATGTACTGTACTCGACCTTAGTGCGAACGATTTTTGGGTAGTACCAAATATTTTAGCTACTAATTTACTCGGTACTCGAATACATTACAAGCCTAGAGAGTACAAGGTTTTGGTGTCAAAACTATTCAGAGTCACCGACAAATAAGGGAAAATGTAGGGACGACTTGGGGATTTTTAAAGATTCGTACCAAGTAAGACCTACATACCAGTATGGTAGCCCCATCACACAGCAACAGGAGGGAAATCTATTATAGAATATTGCTTATGAAAAGAAGGCTACTTTAAATTTATAGTGCATAACTATTTTATAACTTGGTCTCAGTAAATCTGATAAAAGCCGTCGACAACCTAAATTGAGTTTGGTGTGTCTCATCTAGATCAGCGCTGGTCTCTGATGGACGAATTTCATTATGCTCGTCGGGGATTACGCTAAGTTTTAGGTTTAGGGTTGTTTGAATTCTGATCCAATTTACATAACTTTGAATGTATTTGTGTTTCTTATAATTTTGTGTAGGTTGTGGTAGCTCAGTTGGTAGAGTGTACGGACGTCGCATCAATGAACATGAGTTAGAATACACCTGCATAGAGCTGGAGCTTTCGTTAAGGAAAACATTGCGATGAAACCATATCATTTTCTGATATCTGCCTGGCTAGCTACCATCCTCAAGTTGAAAATGTGCTGCCTAATTCCTATAGGTGTGTTTCCGTAGTTACACTTGAGAGCCAGTCACTCCAATAGACTTAGCGCATCCACCATCTTGGACCACATCTCACTTATCATTAGGTGACGTTGTGGCTATAACGCGAAAGTATTAAATAAACAATTAAGAAAAAAAAAAAAATCATTAGCACTCGTCGCTATCGTACTGGCCTATAGACCTCTAGGCAGCTGCATATACAATAACTGATGATTAAAACGCAACAAACTTAACCATAGCGACTGTGGTCACCAATCAGCCATGTACATTTATATTACCGTAATCGAAACATATAACCATTCCAGTACAGTGGGTATTGGATACAATCCGGCCAGTCACAATCCTGCTATTATTGATTTTGGTAGACATTTAATTTACAATAAACAGATTTTTTCTTGGCTATTTATCAATTTTACGATCTTACACAGCTTATACAGAACAGCGTTGTTAAATAAAGTAATGATACTGCAGACCAACCGTGTAAATCAGGTCATATCTATTTATTTAAAACATAATTTATATCAACTGAAATTGTGTTCATACGTTAAACCTCTCAAGAATATAAAGAAATCACTTTAAAATAGCTGGAGTAAATTTTTGACTTACTATAGTGAATGTACTACTTATATGTATTAATTTATTAGTCATATACAGGGTTTTATATGATTATCTTGGGATTTGTTCGGATAGGTAGTGGGACATACTGAATTTGTAGGACATGATAATTGTGACGACTGTATGATAATAGCTATTGATCGGGTGAAACACCAGATATAGTGACACGCTTAGATGTATTGCGTTCCAGAATATATTGAACAAAGCGTATGCATAAGCGGAAGCGTATTTTGTAGGAATCTATAACCGAATGACATGCGACCATAATTCATATAATGATAAATCAATCGGAAATGCCAATACATTTCCATCTTCCCAGAACTAATTGATATTTACATAACTGCATAACAGCGTCGATATCTTTTAAAGGTGGACATTATTTTTATGTATACCATGCTTATGTAAAACACTGTTTTAGTGAGCTATTATAAAAAATCAAATAAAAAAAAAGAAAAACCATTTTCCTACAGAATTAGTTTTGTTCACCTCAATCCGTCGAACAAAACATTGGTTAGCAAAGGGGTGACCTGAAACTTCCACAGCTTATGAAAATACATTTCATTTTAAACGGTCTGGCCATTTGTATAGGCTTTTTTTTCGCGAAATGGAAGATAATGGGCCTGTTTGGATTTTTATTTTCGTAGTAATTTTTTAATTAATGCCTTTCGTTGTGTTTTACATTCATTGGTTTAAAGTAACTTTATAATAATTAGTTTATTAATAACTACTTTTATTTCTATTTATTTTATATATAAAGCGATGATAGTTCAGTTGGTAGTGTGTATTCACAAAGCGTCAATGAACGCGAATTCGAATACATCCACAATGAGCTTGATATTTCGGTGTAGAAAAACGTTGTGATATAATCATAGCGTGATGGTAAGCTTTTTTCTATTGCCCACTGGCTAGCTATCACCCCAAATTTAGAAATCTACCGCCAAATACCTATACGTGTATTCCGGCAATTGCATTTAAGAGTCAGTCCCTCCATTGGGCGTAGCGTGTCCGCCAACTCGTCACTAAACATCAGATGAGATTGTTGCTGTAATGCTAAGCCTATAAAAGAACCTAGTACATTGTTGTATAACTTATATTACTGTCGGCCAAAGTTATGACGTCACGTTTTCGTCTGATCCCAAATTGTTCCCTTGTCAGTATCAACAATAGCTCGTTTCTGCCGAGTAGTGCATGTCAATACCCATTCGACTTATACCTACCCTTTCCATTGTATGGACCTATAATGTGCCTTTTATGTATAAAAATTGATTTCAATTTGCGCATATTTGACTCGCTTTTGATTGTATCACTTCTTTCATTCATATCTCTATTTATACGTGTCTATGACCGCGGTTTCGTTTGTATGGACTGGAAATTTGTTTTAGTATTATATTAAGATGAACTTTTTAGATCTTTATTAATATTATAAAGCGGAAAAGTTTGCTTGATTGGAAGCGCTAATCTTATAATCTACAAGTTAGATTTAAAAAAAAAAATTGTAATTTAATTATGTTTATTTTTTTATTTGACTAAAAATGTATCAAAGTTTCATCAATGTATTGATTTTGTATCGAACTGTGCCATCTCTATTTGGTTTTTAGCGTATTAATATCGTGATCTAACATCACTTCGTATCATGTACAATTGTGCTCAGACGCAAAAATAAAAATAATATGTGATTGTCGGGGAAAGCCTAGTTCGGGAAGAATTTTCTTAGGTAGTATATATTATTATTAGTAAACGTATTATATTATTGATTAACAAATACAAATAAATGAATTATTAACGCCTAAGAACCATCAACTGAAACTTAGCGATAAGTAATGATTTAAAGGAATGATAGGAAATGACGTATTTAATATATTTTTAATAATTTGTAAAATTAATCATTCATCAACACAAACATCATACAATTCATCTAATTTATTATACTACATATAATACGCTGTGAAACCCCTGACGCGTATTACGTTTACAAACTATATCTGCGCAGTCTTTGAGAACTTACCTGCTGTCATGAACCAATAAGCGCGCACCTATGACGGGGCACAGCCAATAGCATACGCGCTATGGACAACCGTATACACTAGATAATGGATTGTTCTGGATTTTTTTACATTTTTGAAGTGAATACTTCTTTAGGCACGCTGAACACTTTTTGGGTGAACAAAAATTATGGAACTCTCGTCATCGTCACCGAACGCTTTCCATTTATGTAGAGAGTTTATGCAGACTGTTAATTACGAGATTGTGATATATGAATACGACATATGGATACGAGTTTTACTTCTTTTTAATTTACGGTATTTTGTGAAATATAGTTTTCACATCTCTCGGCAGTCCTCATGACTGCTTTTATTATTTGTCTAGCTCCCATTCGTTCCGTGGGATTAGGAACTTCTGGTAAAACCCTAAACTTACTTACTTCGTTTGTTGAAATCTTAGTTACTATACTTATTAATTTTATTTAACTTGTTTCCTTTGTTCTGTTACAGGTATATATGTCGTTTGGGTTAAGCTTCAAGAAAAAGGCAAATTTAGATTACAGCATATTTATTTAGACGTATTAATACATTATTGATTTTATTCATGAATGATTATATTACTAACAGATAATACAAGTACATAAAATGCATTTTTTTTTAACTTTAATCGGGGCGTGGTCCAAGACGATGAACACGTTAACCTAGTGGCTCTCATGTGCATCTTACCGAATTTTAGCTTAATTGATAGCTAACCCTAGCAAGTTGGGCGTTAGAAAAGGCCACAAAACCAGGCTCTGGTGTTTTCGCGATGTTTTCCTTTATCGGAAATCTCAGGTATCTAGATTCGAACTCACGTACATGGACGCGGCGACCTTACTCACTACCAAATGAGTCATCATCGCTTCAATATGATGATGATAATCCAACTGGACTATCCATAATAGGCTATAAATTACAAAAATATTTTCTTAAATCTATTAATATTTCTTCAGATTACTGCATTTGCACATTTATTTTACCGTATTAATCTCGATTTTGACTATATTATAATTCTAATATCAGTGGGACCTGCAGTAGGTATTTATTTAATATATAAAAAAAATTATGTTATTTGAAAACCAATTACTTTAGACCTTTTAAAACTATAAGAACATTTACGTCGTAGACATATAAAGTGTATAGAAATAATTAATGTAAATTAATTGGCTTCTTTGAATTTATGTATATAGTAATTAATATTTTAATAAATAAAAAGCACTCCGATGCGGCACTATTTTACTTATTTTAAATTTGATCTCCAATTACTTATTAAGGTTTTTATAACAAGATGTTTTATTCTCTCGAATACTACACTACACAGAAGTATAGTATTCGAAGCCTCGATAGCTCAGTTACAGTGTGTAGGAACGGCGCGTCATGGGACGTGAGTTCGAATCCAAAATCACCTACCATGAGCTTGAACATTCGGTAAAGGAAAACTTTGCGAGGAAACCATAGCATAGGGCTTTCTCTGATGCCCGCCTGGCTAGCTACCACCCTCAAGTTGAAAATCTGCCGCTAAATACTAATAGGTGTGTTCCGGCAGTTGCACTTGAGAGCCAGTCCCTCTAAAATAAGGGCGGCAAAGCACCAGCGATTCCCCTGGTGTTGTGGATATCTATAGGCGGCGGTGATCACTTACCAGTAAGTGACAGGTTCGCTCGTTTGCAAGCTACGACATTAAAAAAAAACAAATACTGTTCTTAAACAAAATATTCAAACATCGCTGGTAGTTTTTGATGTTAGCCCAGTCAAGTATACAATCTTATGAATGTCAAAGAAATCAAGCTTCACAAAGACAATCAAAACTTTCGTTGAGTAATGAACTGAAAGTAAAGTTTTTGAACCATAACTTACAAGTTTTATGTTACTAATATATAGTATATTGTCAAGGGGAATAATATTTATTATTTTGAGTCTACTAAATCCTTACATGCAATTGTGAGTTTGAATATGCGGATCTCTTGATCCTAATCCGAAATGACCTGCACAGCCCCAATTCAGACGTTTATATAAACTCATATGAGGGAAACCACTTACCTAGGTCGCTAGGTCTTCTTTGTCTACGAACACACTAGTAACACTAACAGTGTCAATTAAGCACATTAATCTAGGTATCCGCCAATAATAATAATTAATATTCACAATAAAATTATAAAGCGTTTGCCCGCTTGCGCTCTGCCCGTTGTTTGTAACTGACAGTTTGATCACGCGCATACCCCCGTATTCGACCGCGAACCCTGACATCGCGATACACCCACATATGGGAATATAAAAACGCCTGGACAGAGTTTGTTTGTTACTCTTTCAAGTCTTTATTCAACCAACCATCATAAAGTTTGCATACACATTATATGGGGTTCAAAAATGGAAATAATTGTGGTAAGTACTTGTACTTAGTACTTAAGTAAGTAAGTATAAATACTTAGTACCTGAAAGTCTTGTTCTCTAGGGATGGAAAAATAACGTTTAGTTTCTTGCAAACGAAATCGTGGGATAGTAACAAATAAAACTTCTTATACTGTAAGCAATTGACCTCAACGACGACACAACTACCCCCATCACTTCTTATAGCCACTGCCTATAAAAGGGCAGCTAGACCGCCGATGCGTTCAAGCGAATCGGCAACAGCCCAAGCCGAGGTTCGGTCACTAGTGACACCCTTGTGCGAGTTGCCCCGCGGGTTTGAGCGCCTTCAGCGCTCACCCCACTAGTTCAGGTGAAGCTGTAAAAGCCCCTAAGGCTTCAGTGGCTACAGTGTAGGTCCTTTCGAAAAAAAAAAAAAAAAAGCCGATGCGTTGACTTAGTTCCGAGCGTTCGTCGCGTGCACATTAGTTGTGTTGTGTTGTGTTGCGTTAGCGTTAGGCCGTAGCAAACTTGTTTTCTATTAAGAATTTCTGCTTCTGATTGATAAAAATACTTATAAGGAGCTCATCTAAGTTAGCTAGCTATGTTACAGGGTTACGTATCGTTGTAATTATAAATAGGTCATTGGTTCAAATCCCGCTGGAAGTATCATATAGTAGACAGTGTTTAGAGAGCCTATGAATTTATTGGTCTACTAGCCTGTATCCGTGATTTCACGTGCGTGATCTTGAATAATTCCTGATGGTAAGTAGGTCACCAATGATCTAGGTTTGTATAATTGTGGAAATCATTTTTCAATGGCGTGGACACGTGGACATTGTATCATCCTGTTAGTACCACCACAATATGTTATATATCTATTGGCATAATACTTATATAAATTCATTTATTACTAAATATTAACCTTTGTTCCATATAACCGGAACACACCTATAGGTATTTGGTGGCAGATTTTCAATTTTAGGGTAGTAGCTAATCAGGCGGATATAAGAAAAATCCCTACTATCATGCTGTGGTTTCATAACGATGTTTTTATTCACTAATAGTTCAAGTTCATTGCAACGATTCGAACTCAAGTCCATTGATACGGCGTACGTTTATGCTATCACAGAGCGGTAATTGCTACAAATCTTATTTAAAAAAATTGTAACCTAGAGATTTATTATATTATATTAAACATAAAAAACCTTCTTTTTCTTCGTAGCAACACAGAACGCATTAAAAAAAACGCCCGTGTCGTGGTGAAATGATTGGCCAGTCAGTGAAGTTGGAACCGAGACTCACTGGTCGGGGTGCACCGGACGTACTCGGGTATCGTCACTCAGGAAGGCTCTTTTCATGCGTCCAAAGTTTATATTAAATAACTGCTAATTCTCAGCAATCTGGATGACTGGATACCGTACGTTTCGCGCGGAATTTTTTTCCTCGCTCGACTGCCTTATGGTATCTACCTGCTTCGACGCTATTTCCGGACCGATTCGACATGGGGACCTTCAAAAAGAGAACTTACTTTTAATGACCGACAACGCACCTGCGATTCCTCTGGTGCTGTGGGTGTCTATGAGCGGCGGTAATCACTTACCATCAGATTCAGATGAACTCGTTTGTCCCGTTTTCCATAAAACGAGCGATGAGCTGTTTTGTTGTTTCGCCTATGGCTGTATAAAACCTGAATTTATTTTCCAATGTAATATGCTATAAAAATGCACCAATAACATGCTCAGAGAGCAGTTCGCTTGTGCAACTTTGAAGAACAAGTATGTGCAGAGTAGAATTTTCTTTGCTCAAGTTTCACTGCAAAACTACACTCTCTTACGGATTGTATTCCGTGTTTTATGTTTTTTATGTTATAAGTTTTCGTCGTGTTATCGATAAACTAAATAAAAATTTAGCAAGGTTTATTTGAAGATATAATAACTTTACTTAGCAATTGTGTTAATAGTAGACTGTTTAAATGTATTCTTTTAGATTCAGTGTCTATCAACATTCTTAACTAATGTTAAGGGACTATGTGATTCTAGTTGACGATACGATTTGCTAAGTAGACAATTAGTTTTCAAGTACAACAGTCCGAACATGTCCATATAATGATTCTCTAATTGAAGGTGATTTCAAAAAATACTCCACGAGTGGAATAATCCACTTACAATACACTTCGATCGCAGGATCTAGAATTTCGATTAGCCCCTGTTCCGTATTCAGTTTACCCCAAGATGGCAAAAGGTCGGCAACTGACAACGCTAATCCACTTAACTTTCTTCTTCAACGTCCAGCTTCCCGTCGATGTTGTGGTTGTTGATGGCACAATAACTGTAGGAGCGTAAATAATGAGCCGGTGTAATTAGATATAATCACAGTTTATTGTAATATTTTGCATAGAGGACACATACATACAGATGACACCGTTATCGGTTTGCGGCTGAAAGTGACAACAATACCAATCTAAACATGTTATTAGAAAGGGCACATAGCTCACGCTTCGCATATTCTTAACAATAACTTTAAGTATATTTATATATATCACACGCACAGCGCGAAGACCTTTGAAAACAATGTTGGCAGTCGAACACTCGGGAGCGTAATGAAGGATTAAAAAATGTCACCTCACCGTTCGGCCATTTTACATTAGAGGTGTGCTCTAATCGCGACTCTCTGGTACTACTTATTATTCAGCAGCAGATTGACGTGATCAGTTACAAACTGGATATCATAAAGGGAGTCCATAAATACGGAACACCAAGCTATGGCATTATCACAGAGATTCAAACTCATCTTTATCAATACCGCATTGCTTCGTGTTCGTTTGTTCGATCAAACGCTGTTTGAATAGAATATAATAGAAATGTTAGACGGTATATCTTATGCTATTTAAACATACCTAAGGTTTTAATATAACATCGTCCTAATGTACTTTGCACTTTGCACATAAGTATATCTAAAACTAATTGGTTATTTCTTCCTAACCTTAAATATACAAAACAAACATATTTACTAACAAGGGATATTACGAGGATTTATGAGAAAACCAACAAATGTGTATACGATGGAATTATAAATTTATTTCTAACTCGATTTATAAGTGTTGGGATTTCCAATAAAGTTCCAAAGCACATTACCGATTTGCCAGACAGTGAGTTCAAGAATCATGTCAGATGAGTTTTGACGTCAAAAGCCTATTATAGGGTGAATCAATACGCGAGCGATGGTGATGTCTGAAATTGACACCCCTATCTATACATCCGCTAATAACTACTGTAAACTGTACAAAAATGTACCTAAAGAAATATCTTACCGGTTCTTCTCGATGATTGCGTTACTTTCCGAACCAGTGGTAGTTTTGACATTCATAACCGGTTTCTTAACGCCTAAATTGAACAAAGATTTGAATATATTTATTACATATATTAACTAGAAATTTATTTTATAACCAAGCGATATTTTTAATAATTTTCAACCACGACATCACTGTAATCTTTCTATATAAATAATATCAATTCTAATAATACTATGTAGCAACTGCGTTCGAATACCGGATTATAATTTCAATATCCATACAGCCCAGCGAGTATGCTCTCTGTTCATGCGAGAGTCACACTAAACTGCCTAGCCATACTGAATATTTGATTGTCATTTCGTCATCAAAAATGCGTTGGGCAAAACGTTATGCATATTTTAATTTTGGAGTTTCATATTAAATCTGACTACATTTACGAAGTATTTACCATATAAAATATATACTGCTTCAACAAAAGGGGTTGCGATTTGATGGATTACATTTGTGCAGGATTTATAGTATTTTTATCTGAGATCTTTTATGCATTTGCCTGCTGGACACATCGTCTAATATCGGGATGAGTTATGACCGTAAATCAAAATTGAACTGAAAGGAATTGATGAGAATTGTATTACTTAAAAACGATCTCTCAAACGGCTAAAGCGACGCCATTCCTTGAAATGCGTGTTATCTTTCGTTACTAAATAATATTATCTATGTTATTATTATAAAACGGGAAAAATTGTTTGTTTGAATGCACTAATCTTAGAAACTCGCATAGTAGTAGGACTCTTTCTAATGTCCACCTGCTTACCTACCAGCCTTTTTTTATTTTAATGGGTTGCTTCAAATCTCAGACTTTTCGAACTTCCTCATTGTAACGCGGAGACGAATTTTCCGGACTCAAGTGTCGACGGGCCTGTGGAATAAGTGGTGACTCATCGGGTGCTAATAACTCAACACTACTCACTATAATGCACTACAGCGACAGGTCAAAGTCCCGTACTACCAGAGACTACTGATAGCTATCGCAATTCTTCAAGTTGAAAATCTGCCGCCAAATAACTATAAGTGTAGTGGTAAATGCATTTGAGAAACAGTCCCTCCACTAAGCGTAGGCTTAGCGTAGGCTTAGCCTGTCCTCCATCTTGGGTCACATAGTTACTTAACATTAGATGAGATTGTGGTCATAACGCTAAACCTCAACTATTAAAAAACATACCCGTCGTATTTCAAAAAACCATTTTGATTTCAGATGAACTATCATAGAGGAAGGCTTTAGGCTACTTAACGTTTACTTAACAATATTGTACTAACAATAACGGGCAAAAATGATTAAAAAGTAATTAGTTTCACGCAAACGAAATTGGGGACACAGCTATTTCATTAATAAATGCCTTGCTCTATATATACAGTTATATTTCTTTTTTATTTTCTCATGAAACTGAACTGTGTGTGTGTCTGTGAAGAAGAAACTGTGAAAGATCGAAGAAATCGTAATGCAAGTAATAATAAAGATTTACATAGGAGCAACTGTCTTCTTGTATATATATCTTTATATATGAAAATTGTCACGTTGTTTGTCCGCCATGAACTCCTGTTTCGTGTACTCCGGTACTGAACCGGTTTTAATCAAATTTTGCTTACTGTGTGCAGTTTCGTGCAACATGAGAGATAGGATACTTTTTATCTCGATAAGAGGACATAACGCTATGGATGACGCTGTAGTCGATATGATTGACTATTCGAAAAGACAGAACAAGGTGTGCCATCTCAGCTGGTATAATTATATAATCGGTGTTCTGATGTGTAGAATCTGCGAAAGAAATTATAGTGCACAAATAGTACGCTACTGTCACATGCGTGCATATCAACGAAGCCGTAAATGTAATGTAAGTGTTTAAAATCTTAGTTAATCTTATAATTTTAACTGAAAAAGGACTTGAGCTATTTAGAGCTATGTAGAATTTTAAGGACGATCCAACGTTAATTGGTAGACTAAAAATTATGAGTAATGACTTGTCAACAGCAGGTATTATTAAATTCCTTAAAAAATAAATCAAAATCAAAAATATTTTAAGTAATTTATTTCCAATTGGGCAGAATGTATTTTTCATACTTGATGTATGTTTCATTATAATTTTCATAACACATGTAGTAATTGTAGCTAATATTTTCAGAATTAAAAAAATATCAATAAAATGTATATATCTATATATATATATATAACCTAAATGGTGGATTGAAAGTGACAGAGTGAAGGTGGAACTTATGTAAGCAACAGTTGTTGGTAATCACATTTCAGTTGCTTACCATTTTTTTTCTATACGTCCTTCATAACAGATTTTCACTTCAATATAATAATTATAAAGATAATTACTCTACTAAGTTTATACATGGTGGTAGGACTTTTAATGTCCGCCTGATTAGCTACCACCCTCAAGTTGAAAATCTGCCACCAAAACACGTGTGTTGTGGCAGTTGCACTTGAGAGCCAGTCTTTCCACAGATTTAACGTGTCCACCAACGTCGACCGTATAGTCACTCAGGGTCAGGTGAGATTAGTAGAGAGGTCATAAAGCTAAACTATAAAAACCATGGTACAATACAGTGTTTCTTAAACTTTTTGGTGTATCGCCCAGTTTAAGGAAAATTGATTGCCCAACGACTCCCAGAAATATTTCATTAAATTTTTTTACAGAAATTTGTAGGAAAATCCACTACCCACCGTTTTTTTAGCCTCCCCCAATATCATTTAAAGTTTCAATAGCCCCTTCACTTCATTTTAAGAACCTATGGTCTAATGCAATGATGGCTCTGTGAAAGCGACTACATACTAATTATTATAGGATTGCTCTAAAATGCATAAGTTTTCAATAAATGAGAACATAGTTACGAAACGATAAATGATGATAGAACATTTTTTAATATAACTGTTATGTTAATGTTATGCTTCTGATATACGCTTATCTATCTTATAAGGAATAAAATTACCCGCACATCTTATTTAGTTTAACTAAACAAAATTACCTAGCTCTTTGTAAACATTGGAATTTACAATGATTTCGTCTTTTACCACGTTCAAATATATTTATTATTTAAAATATTACTGAGCACTTTCATATATACAATTTTATCTTTTCCAAAAAGCCAGTCATTTCAGACGATAGAACACTATCATCATTAAAAGTGAAAATTTGTGCCCAAGCACCTGCCAGCTATCAAACAATCCTTGCACTAGGTATTATTACCTATATCGATATATATCGAAGCAATGATAGCTCAGTGGCAGTGTGTACGACTTCGCGTCAAGGGACGTGAGTTCGAATCCAAGCACCTTGAGCTTGAGCTTTCGGTGAAGGAAAACACCGTGAGGAAACCATAGCATGGTGGTAGGGCTTTTTCTAATGCCCGCCTGGCTAGCTACCACCCTCAAGTTGTAAACCTGCCGCCAAATAACAATATGTGTGTTCCGGCAGCTGCACTTCAGAGCCAGTTCCTCCACAGGTTTAGCGTGTCTACCAACTTGGGCCGTATCGTCACTTAAGATCAGATGAGATTATGGTCATAATGCTAAACCTAAAGTATAAAATATATATATATATTAGGTAGCAAATAGTCACAAGGAAAGTAGGTAAATCCCTACTGCTATGCTGGATTCGTCACGAAGTTTTCCTTCACCAAAAGCTCAAGCTAATTGCAGGTAAATACATAGCTAAAATGTAATAAACCCTTTCTAGCAATTTCTTCGCACCCACGTTTACATTTGGGAAATACTTCAGAACACCTGTTCGAGAATATTGATTTATGTATCTCCTACACACCCGCGCGGCACATGCTTGGAACTCGGTTCTATTTTTACAGCGAGTTCGAATATTTTATGGCCATTTTGGAAGGTTCTTGAACGAGTTTTAAGAGAAGGCAGGATCCCGAGAAATAATTTGTCGAGTTGACTTTGTTCTAGTATTATTTGTAAATGTTAGACATGCTTCTTTGAATAAATGAATATTTGAGTTTGAATTAACGAGACCTTGATGCCATAAGGCATTTTCTTAGAGCTAGTCAATAGTATCGAGGTAGATAAAATAAAAAGTGTTGAAATAAAACTAATTTAAACGGATTTTATCGCGGTAATTTATTGATTTTGATCCCGACGTTTCGAAAGCTTTTCAGCCTTCGTGGTCACGGGGCGGACTGAGGTGTAGGTTGTCCAGAAAAGTTCATGTACTGTAAGAAATCATTATAAAGTGTTGTTGTATATTTAATGGGCCTGAAACTTTGGCGAAGGAAATATATTTTATTAAATCGATCTTGCTGTTTTCAAGTTATGTCGGTTCAAGAATTCAATTTTGATGCAATGATGGCTCTGTTGGTAGTATGTACCGATGCCGCGTCAATGGATTTGCGTTTGAATCCCTCCAATGAGGCTGAGTTTTCGGTGAAAGTAAATATCGTGATGATATGTACTTTTTCTAATGCCCGCCTGGCTAGCTATGATCCTTATATTAAAAATCTGACCCCAAATACCTATAGTTGCATTCCGACAGTTGCACTTGAGAGCCAGTCCCGTCACTAAGCTTAACGTGTCACCATCTTGGGCCATATTGTCAATTAAAATCAGACGAAATTTTGATCATAACCTTAAACCTATGAATCATAAAAACACTTAGTAGTATCACTGAGGTTAAATAAAGTTAACGCTGTATTTGTAGTATCGAAAGTTTATAATAATTGAAATAATTAATAAACTTTGAATAAAGACACGTTAGCACGATTTCTGTTAGCTGAAATATTAAAATCAACCAAAGTCCTGATTTGAAATTACGAAACAGCCAAGACAAATATTTATACATCAGACCTATACAGTCTAGACAGCTTACAAAGCAATACACTTTAGTAGATCCGAGTTATAAAGTGACCACTTTATTGCAACCGCGCCGCTCCGTAGAACCGACCGCCCGATAAGGAACGACCTACCATTCTTTTCCATCCGCTTTGTTACAGGGGAATCCTTATAAACTTAAACTCATTATTGTGTTATTGGATAATACAGTAGTATTTCACACTAGCCGTACCGGCGGATACGTTCGCTTGTTATTATTTATTTATTTATAAAGTTATCACTAGCAGTGCGCATATTATATATCCACTAACATCCTTTACAATGTTTAATAAAGATATGCGAACCAATCATATAAGCATCATATAATAAATATATAGTCAAATAATTAACATTATTAACATAACATAAAAAAATCTAAATATGTATTAAAATACCGACGATGTTGTTCGACCATGTAAGTAGTCTACAACAATATGATCAAGTAATTATAGTATATTACAAACAGAGGTGGTTTTGCCTATAGTGCAGGGTCTTGGGGGCACCAAGCGCCGCTCAGACACCTCCAAAAACTGACCACGTGCCTACTGGAGGGCGTCAACGCATTGGTTACGGGCGCTACAGGGCCTATAGATGCTACTGATTACAAACAATATATAAATATTTTATAGTTAAAGTTAGTGTTGCCATAATCTCACCTAATCTTAAGTGACGATACAGCCCAGGTTGATAGACACGCTAAATCTGTGGAGGATTTGGCGCTCAAGCACAACTGTTGAAACACACCTATTAGTATTAGGCGGCCGATTTCAACTTGAGGGTGGTAGCAAGCCAGGGGGGCGTTAGAAAAAGCCCTACCAACATGGTATGGTTCCTCAAGCTCATTGTAGGTGGATTTGAACTCACGTATCTTGACACGGAGACATTACACACAACCACTGAGGTATCCAAATCCTTTAATATAATATTAATTTCATTGTATACACTGAATATTCTCACAACATGCGAACTAAACCTAAGATTGTTCCTACAGAGTGGCCGGGAAAAAGTTTTATAGATATAAAGTTGTTATGCTTTTTATCATTAAATATGGTTTAAAAAATAACATTAAAAAACAGTATAGTTTTAGTTATGCTAAGTAGTTACGAGTTTTTCACGATTCAACCGTAATCAACCATATATATCTTGTCGGCAAGAGGTATACAGTACTGCCCCAGCAGTGTCCGCAATTTCGTTCGCGTGGATTAAAAAAAAGAAAAAAAAAACCTATTGATGGTAACGTGATGTTAAATAATATAAACCATTCCTTAATGACTGATATCGAATACAAAAATTATCTGTTAATTAATTATCTGTTAGGAAGTTCCGAATATTAGCGAGTTCAAAGAAATAAACCTCCAGACTTTTTCGATTTAGAATATTAACATACATTTCGCATAATTAAATCAATAGCAAAAATCGCTAAATATTTGCATCCAAATAGAAAATTCGTATTGTATAGCAGCTTCAGTGCGTTAATTTTGCCAATTTAATGCTAACTACCTGTGCCTGCAACTTAGTTCGCATGGAACTGAAAATTATTTAACTAATTATAACCTATGTTACTCAGGGATAATATAGCATTGTAATGGTGAAAGAATTTTTAAAATCTATCCAGTAGTTTTTGAGTTCATTCATTACAAAGAAAAATACAAAACTTTACTCTTTATATTAGTATAGACTTACTTATATCAACGGCTTTGCCCGTGTGAATCAAATCGGTTGAGGCATTAAAAGTTTCATACAAAGTTTATCGCTCTCTTTACCTTAATAAGATTTTGACGGAAAAAATAGCCTATCAGCGTCGCCAAGGCCCCATCTATCGCTATACTATAAAATTATCATAGTCGATTCGGCTATGTAGGCGTGAAAGCGTAACAAACGAACTTACTTATTTATGTGTTTATAATATTAGTAAAGATAGGGTTAGTAAGAAAGTAAGGATTCATTGTCACTTATGTTATTGCCTTGCTTTTGCGATTTTTTTAATCATTAAGGCTTAGCAGTATGGCCATCATCTCACCTGATATTAAATGATGATACGGAGCAAGTTGGTAGACACGCTAAACCTGTAGAGGAACTGGCTCTTAAGTGCAGCTGCCGGAACACACTTATTGGTATTTGGCGGCAGGTTTCCAACTTGAGGGTGGTTGCTAGCCAGGCGGGCATTAAAGAAACCCCTACCACTATGCTGCGGTTACCTCATGATGTTTTCCTTCACGGAAAGCTCAAGTTCAACTTGTTGGATTCGAACTCATGGTCTTTGACGCAAAGTCGTATACACTACCACTGAGCTATAATCGCTTCAAAATAAAAATTAGATAGTAAGAGGCTATAATGACAGTAACAATCGGCGATGGATCCCGAATCTTTAGAATTTCATCATCTTTGATATAAATTTATACCTACCATCAAGTATTACTGTAAAAAAGGCATGGCTAAAATAATATTACTTCAGCCTCATATTATGATCGTGTTAACATTGAAGACGAATAAATTGTTGAAATTATAATATTCGTTGAGTCGAATTAATTGCCCCAAATTACAAATTGGGGTCAGTCGCTTTCGACCGCAGCCCAACAAAGTCGAACTCGGTCGTAGTAAATTTGAAAATTGGCGAATGAGATGCTAATTCGAAATCATTACTACACAAGAGAGTTACTACAAGAAAGGTAATTGAGAATACTTCCTAAGTAACAAGTTGGTTATATTGGGATTTTTTATTACAAAGCGTGTATGATGGTTGTGCTATCATAGATTAATAAAATTTGAATTAAATATTGATGCAGTAAAAAATATTTAGTGTTATTGGGAGTTTGAAAGTTAAAGTTAAGTTATGTACATTAATAGTATAGAGCGAAAAAGTTTGTTTGTTTTATCGCGCTAATCATAGAAACTTATTTGATAGAGTAATCATTGTTAAGGCCTTAAGATATTTAACATCACGCTACCACCAATAAAAGCAAAAGTGTATTGCAAAAAGTTACAAAAACGAGTATAATTCAAAAAAAATCCACGCGAACGAACCTGTTATATACCTGTTGGTATGCGTTATATATCATTATCAGTGTTTATCTAATGGTTTTAATTTGACTATAATTATTATTGAAAATATAAAGAAATTCTTGTATAAAATAAGCACGAAAAAGACCTTTTGTATTATTTAATAGGAAAACCCTACCAAAAGAAAGATCATTTGAATAATATATGTATAATATAAAAGCACTGAATTCTTTTCTATTTGTATACATATATATATATATATATATATATATATATATATATATATATATATATATATATATATAGATCAATAAAATCTTTTGAGTTATGTACTGTAATATTCTTATAAAAGTCTTAATTGCTTTCTATGTGATAAAATAAAAAATATTTTCATTCCATAATAATCGAAACTATGTATAACGACGAAATCGTTAAAAATATTTCAAAGTCGTTGCTTTGCCTTTCGGTAACCTCGCGACAACCCCGTTGACATTTCTATGAAAAATATACAAAAAGCGATTGAAAATTTATAAATGTAGTTAATTTTATATTTAGTTATATAAAAATGCCATTTTAAAGTGCAACATCTATTTATCTATACTAATATATTAAAGCTTTCAAGTTTGTTTGATAATCTAAGAAACTATCAGCCTTATGTGAATAAATCATTGTGTATTTGACAGCCAAATAATTGTGGAATCCTATAAGCTATTTATCATTTAACTACGATTATTAAGAGTTAAGCGAAAAGAAAAAAAAAACTTAAAATAAGAAGGATGTTTCATTGATTAACTTCTCAATTTTGCATATACGTTATCAAGTGTACTGAAAAGGGCATAGAGTTCTTTTTATAAATAAAAACTACTGCTCCCGATTAAATTACATAAATTTCCAAACACACAAAGTCGCGGGTGGACTTAATTGTAAATAAACTTGATCTGATATACCTACGCATGAAAACATTCTTGGAATTTATAAAAAGCGATGACAGTGTTGTGGTGCAGTGATAGCTCAGTGGCAGCGTGGCTATTTATAAGGCCTGGCTGGCTAGCTACCACTCTGAAGTTGAAAATCTGCCAGCAAATATCTATAGGTGTGTTCCGACAATTACACTTAACAGCCAGAGAAGTAGTTTGGTGATTCATATTTTTGTCGTACCGTGGAGCTGTGGAATCGTCTTCCGGTCAACGTGTTCCTACCCTCCTATGACACGGGGTCCTTCAAAACAGGCGTGAAAAGGTATCTAAGCAGGCCAGCATGACAGCGGTGAATGATTGTGAATTTTGAATCACTGTCAGTCACCGCTGATCTGGATTATATTGTACTTAACACCAGGTGCAGTGCAGTCACTATATTACGCAACATAAAAAAATACGGTTTTATCTCGGTATTTACCTTTACCGAAAGTTCAAGCTTATTGTAGGTAGAAAAATGATATAAAAAGTGCGTAAAACGATCCCTGTGAAGTAAATCTGACTTGTTTTATTACTTTGAACACTTGGAACGAGCAAATGTTACTCGAAATTTGCATACCGTAATAGAGATTCTAGTTAATGAATGCCCGCAACCGGTCGCCCGTGCACGGATTTATACTGTACACTGAATCTTTTAACAGGACCGTAGCCGTAGATTTGAATTTCAAATAAACTTGTGACCATTAATCGTCACAAAGGTGCGGTCAGTAACTGTTAGGCAAGTTTGACTTACCGTTTACCTGTATAGACTACACCGGGCTACGCGGCGTAGGCTGTTTAGACTATATTGCGTCGTCATCATTGTTTTGTAGGGTATAGATATACATTTTGTTGCCGTAAATGAGCTGCTCAGCGTAGACCGTTATAATACTTCGCTCAATATTGACAATGTTACAATTTTTTAAACTTTATGCAGTGTATATTGCGATATGCGACATAGCTTATGTCATTTGAACGATGATAGGTCAGTTGTTCATATGTACGGACGCTCCATCAATGGATGTGAGTTCGAATCCACTTAAAATGAGCTTGATGAACGTCGTAATGTAACCATGACAATGTGGTAGGGCTTTTCCTAATGCTATCTAGCCTCCTACCGTCTTCAAGTTGAAAAACTACCGCCAAATACCTATAGGTGTAGTTAAAGACTTAGAACTACAACTCATAGCGTAACTGTCTCTATATTGTTCGAGTTTTGAAAAACTTTATACAGTATATTATGGGCTACACAGTGTTTGAAATGCCATTTATTCTGATGACACAAAAGCCCATATCTAGCAAACGGTCATAATAGTTCTCATAACACCTCATTTGTGAAATAATGATAAATAGGTTAGAAATTACGAGGAAACAGATAAACATACATACAAACATATTAGCTATAATCAAAACTCTACTTTTAGCTTCACCTTTACCAATTAACAATAGCTCTGTAATATACACAGACAGTAGATTTCTGCCACTAAAAATAAATGAGAATAAATCGCCAAGATAAATATTAAAATTTAGGTATCATTTGTACAATGTTAATGAATAATTCATTAGTCACCGCAGATGCGCGTAATCTATCAAAGTTTCTCAGGTAATTCCTTGTTCAACGTCTGCAAACGAAGTAATCCCTTTTCCGTTGTAAGCTTCGGATACTTAGAATTAATGTGATAATACAGTATTTATCTAAGGATTTGTAGTTTAGTATGTATAATATCCACGTTTTGAAGATTCCTTTCTTTTTTAAGGTTTAACATTATGGGCACAATCTCACTCAATGTTAAGAGAGAGGATATGGCCTAAGATATGGTGAACAGGTAAGTTTAATTAAGGGACTGACTCTCAAGTGCAACTGCCGGAACACACCTATAGATATTTAGTAGTAGATTTTCAAATTGTAGGTAGCAGCTAGCCAGGCGAGAATTTGACAAAGCCCTACCACCATTCAAAAATACGGACAATGTTAACAGGGACGTTGTGCAAATATAAACAGTAAATGTAATTATCCGGCGCCTGCTCAATGTTTTGTGGGGACAGTGTAGTGAAGTATGTATAAACAAAAACGTACAAAGACAAGTAACAGTTGAATCCAATCAGAAACAATCAGCACATTGCAAGGTAGTTTTATCATTATCCATTTATTTTTCTACAAATCCTTCGTGTATTACGCCCCGCGTATAAAATTGTGAAGTGAAAATTATCGCTATTACGAATTTTCCCGACGCCAATTCCAGAAAAGTGCGGTATTCACAGCTGGCAAACTTATTTCCTAGAGACGAGGATATTCCGTAGATTTCACGGACGTAGCGAGCCGTGAACATTCGTAGCGGCGTTGCCCGTAGCGATGTAGTGTGCTCGCCTCGTGGCGTCATATCTCGTAGACGTTTTTTTCTATGTTGCAATTTATTATTACGCTAAGGAAGCGAATTTTTTGCTCATTCCGCTCTCGGATAATAGGATTTTCAAATATAATAGAAGATATATATTTTTGAGGAAGGATCGACGGACGATGTTAAAATAACTCAAGAGCATTTCGAAGGATTAATTTTAATAATTTACAATGTTTTAGGGTATACCATTTAATATAACTTTTGAGTGAAAGTACTTGACCTGGATTGCTTAATTCTGGATCGGTGATTTTACTTTGTTAATATACCTTTCCAAGACGTTGTAAATTGTTTATTTAAGTGATGGTAATTAAATAAATCGTGGAATTTCAGGTATTTTATTTTTTAATCTATTTGACGCAACGTTGGCTCTGTGGATGCATGTACGGAAGCTTTCGCTGAAGGAATACATCGTAGTGAAACCATAGCTTGGTGGTAGGTCATTTTTTAAAGTCTTATCGGCTTGTTACTACCCACAATTTGAAAATTTGTAGCTAAATATTTATTGGTGTGTTATGTGTGTGTATGGTAGCCAATTGAGACCCTGTTTTTTCACTTTTATCATTCTCCACAGTTCGTCTCTTAACTTCTAGTGAGATTGTGGCTACAACGGTAAACCTGAACTGAACACTAATTACGGGTACAATTGAAAAAGAATGAAGTCACTGTTATTATCTTTTAGAATTGTTCTTTGACTAGAGAAAAACAAATAAAAAGAAGTAATTTAATTACCCGGGTTTCAATACAGTATCCGCAATAAACTATCCTTACGACATCCGACCTACAACCTACGGTCTTTTTATACAATTTTCTCGATAAAGTCGCATCTATGAAAGCGGAGCACTCATGGCTACTTCGATCACCTAATTTATTTTCATTGGCAGCCGTAACCTCACGACTAACTGGTGCTCGGTGAATATTAACTTTTAATAGGAGGAAATAAGGTAGGGTTTTCATCGAAATATGTTTCACTATAACGACTTTTACACCCACCACCTTAAGGTACATTCGCACCCTAACGACAGCTAATGCTCGTTGACCTTTGAAAGGAAGAGTACACGGTAGGTGACGTATCGATGTCGTCACATGGTATAGACTTCGGCTTCGAGTAGAACTTTGTATTAGCTTATATGTATTCTATATTTATACGTATATAAGGAAAATAGAGTGCCTTGTAGATATTATCGTGACGGGATAGTGACCATTCGATGCGGAGTTTTTTATGTATGTTACTCAAATATTTCGTTTTTAATTTCATTGATTCTTCGTAACTTTTTTTCTACGTTTTATTTATGGTTGCTATAGTCTTAGGACTCTATCTATCTAATAATATTAAGTAAGCAATTATTTATATGTATATATGTTTAAATATATTAGCACCTGGGTGACAGAGCTTGGTTCGATATTTTTTTTATTGTACTTATTAAAATTAATATGTATACAACTCCACATGTTCTGTACGTGGGGAATGGATGTAATTATTATAAAATAGTTATTTCTATATTTTATTAATTCAGCTGATATTTCCTCGATAGATTTATCACCGTCATTACCGTTTTATTAAAAAAAATATAAGTAGAATGTTTTCTTTTTTTTAATGAATATTATTCGTAAAGATTAAGAAAGACCCGTATATTGTTTCAACAACAACTAAAAGTATTTTGACATATTCCATTGTTGTATTACTTCTCCTACATATATGATGAAGTAGTTATTAAAATAAAATAACACCAATATAATTAATCACTTTATTATGGATAATTTGCCTCAATAATAGCGTTTATATGAAAAATACATCTATATAGGTGAATCAATAAGCAAGAATCTTTCTCAATACAAAATTTAATCTAAATTTATAGTCCATTTCTTCTTCTTCGGGACCTATGTCCAGGTTTTCAGGGTCGGCACAATAAGTTTACTTCCTTAATATATTATCAGCCGCCATTTCTTTATTAACTCCTTTTTCTTTCATCTCATTCCTCATGAACTACTTATCTTTTCTTTCGCCTTCCTCTTCCTTTTCATCCTTCAACATAATATCTATTCCTTTTCTCAACCCAGGCATTTTCTCTTTTCTCATGATATGTCCAAACCAAGACAAACGATGCCCTTTAAACTGCCTCTAACATACTCATTCCTGACTCTGTCCATTCTTGTAACACCACACATCTATCGTAGCATTCGCATCTCTGCTACGTGTAATTTTCTTACATCCGGCTCTTTCGTTTCATTTCCGCGGTATGCAATCGACACTCGTCCGTCGTCGTACTAGTCCAACACTCTGTACCATTTCCAAGATGAAAATATGGTAGCAAGCATATATAAGTGTGTTCTAACTGTTACACTTAATTTCCAGTTCCCTACAAGGATTAGCACAAGCTAATACCATCTTGGCCCGTATCGTCTTACTACAATCAACTTACAATTATATGAGATTACAGTTAAACGCTATGTATTACAATAATAATAAAAAAAAATAACTTTTGTTATAGTTAAGGTTTAGTGTTATGGACATAAACTCACCTGATCTTAAATGACGATACGGCCCATGCCGGTAGACACGCTGAACCTGTGGAGGAACTGGCTCTCAAGTGCAACTGCCGGAACACACTTTTAGGTATTTGACGACAAATTTTCAACTTGAGAATGGTAGCTAACCAGGCGGGCATTAGAAAAAGCCCTGCCACCATGCCATGGTTTCCTTACGATTTTTCCTTCACCGAAAGCTTAAGCTCTTTGTAGTTGGATTCTAACTCATGTCCTTTAAAGCGGAGTCCGTAAAAGCTACCACTGAGCTATCATCGCTTCAAAACTTTGACGCAATAACACTATGTAAACTCTAACTTTCTAATGCTTTAATAAAAATAAACCTTTGACACTGGCAAAATATATTACGGTGCTAATGGAATAAAGAAAATTCTTCTCTACTGTATATTAATACTGTCTAGACAAAGTCTTTCATGTCTTAACACGTTCAAATATCTCACAGGTTAGCTTTAAATTGCCTTTGAAAGTCTTGTATAGAATAAGAGTTTTCTTAAAATTCTTAAATATATAAATATATTGTATTGCAAGTTGTGAATGAACTCTTTCAAACAAAGTGATTTAAATTTTTCCTAGAATTTGGTTTCGAAATAACTTAAAACAAATTTCACATACAATCACTTGATGCTTATCTAAGCATGGATAGTTGAACTTACTAACAACTATAATACATAGTATATTTATACATATTAAAAAAAACTAACTGATCCATACCATACATTTTTTTTTTTTACAAAAATACTTTATTTTGAGTTTTTGTTTGACAGGTCTGTTGGTCACTCTGAAACTACATTTCTAGTTTTGAGTAAAAGTGTGATACTGTAAACATAGTATACTTGCCTCATAAATTAAAAGAGTTCCTTAGGAATAGGTAATAAATGTTATTTTTTTTTATAATTTTAATCACAACTTCTTTTATTTTCTATTAAATCTAAGCTGTTCACAGGTATTAAAATATTACTAAATGACCTATGGTCGTTACACACTAATCCTGCTGGAGGAAATGGCTCCCATATGTAGCTGCCGGAATACACTAGTAAGTAGTGTTGACAGATTATAAATTTCAGAGAGATAGCTAACTAGAAGAAGTGACAAGGCTGCCGATGGTCTCTGACTACATGGACGATTGAAGTGTTGTCGTGGTGATTTATAGTGTATAGTTTGACGGTGATGTGTTCCAGAAGTGATGATAACTCAGTCGGTTATGCGTACGGACGCCGCGTCATGGGGCGTGAGTTTAAATCAACCTGAAATGAGCTTGAGGTGTCGGTAAAGGTGAAAACATCGTGATAAACCCATAGCGTGGTGGTAGGGCTTTTACTAATGACCGTCTGACTAGCTACCACCCTCAAGTTGTATATCTGCCGCCAAATGCTTATGCGTATGTTCCCGCAGTTGTACTTAAAAGACGGTCCCTCCACCGGGATTAGCGTGTACAAAATCTTGGGCCACATCGTCACTTAACATCAGGTGAGATTGTGCCATAAAGCTAAACTTATTAACGATAAAAAATGTACACTTCTCTTGTCTTGCGTATTAGGGTATTGCATTTATTTTAACGTTAGGTATAGGTTAGTAGCATGTAGGTTAAGTGTTATGATCTCAATCTCACCTAATGTTAAATGACGATGTGGCCCGAGATGATGTACACGCTAAGCTTAGTGAAGAAACTGACTCTCAAGTGCAACTGTTAGAATACATTAAGATGTATTCGACGGCGGAATTTTCAACTTGAGAGTGGGAACTAAAAAGCCGTACTATCATTCTATGGTTTTGTCTCGATGTTTTACTTCATAGAAAGCTCTAGCTCATTGTAATGATTTAAACTTACGACCTTTGACGTGGCGTCGTACACACTACCAATTGAGCTATCATCGCTTCATCGTTTTTACAGTATTTACCATATAATGACTCTCCACGAGCCCCTCTGATGGCTCCAGCTGATATATGAGAGGAAGTAGGTAAACGTATTATTTCATCTAGTAAGTACCTAACCACCTCACCTAAAGATCATGAATATTGTATTACTTCGTTAGAAAGATCTTAGAATCCTGTAGTCTAATTTGACACCCAGCGTATAAAACAAAAAGAACGAAGAGAATCATTACAAAAGAGATTTGTGCGTGACTTGGCTTATACATTGTACAGAAGTAAACGGAACCTCACCACTTAGACAATTTACAGTTCTTCAAAGGTAATTGATTGATGATTGAAAGTGATAAGAAAATCAGGTGATTGACCTGATATTCTTATATAAAACATTGTATGGTATAATTTAATGTCCACAGTTCCTATAAAGGTTCCCTATCCAAACTCCAAAATCCAAAGGATCCTATCAACTTAAAACGCCTACCATAAAAACCAATATCTAGTTAAATGCACCTGTATCCCGATGGAATAGTTTGTACAATAAATTGGAAACAGAGATAGACATCTTTGGTGACTGGTTGAGTACATTCGAGAAAAAGCATTACTATTGCCATAAGACGTGGATTTTGATTCCTAAGAATTCATTAATTTATAACTTTTACGTTTTTTGTTTTGATTTTGTGTAATGATAATATTATTTTTATTATTATTTATTTGTTATCATATTATTGAGTATTGCAACTGTGCTACATTTACCTGTATAATATTTCATTGGGATTTTAACACTTTATTTTTAATTTAACATTTTAATATTACAACTGTCTACCTTACCGTGCATTTTGTGGCCAATTTTATCGTTCATTTTATCCTTCTTTTATATTGGCTGTTTAGAGGCCTATAAGCCTTAAGCTGGCTGAATAAAAATAAAAATAAATATTTTAGTCTCCATAGGTGTTGTACCTCTGTAAGAAAGGTCGAGAGCCTGTCGGTAAAATTACCCGAGAACATTCTGTCAGTCAATTATTGTGCCTTGTATATTTTCATGACACTCCCTATTAAGACAAAACTGCCCTCGGGTAAGTGAAATGTAACGTACTCCAGTCTTTAGAACCGGTAAAATATTAGTTTCATTCAAGGAATATAGGTAGAGTATAAGTTATTCAATCTCATAAATTTATCTTTTTCAGTATTGATATAAATATTCTAGTATAAAAGAACTCGAAAGGTACCTTTTATACCTTTTGACGTGTATACGGGAATATGTTTTCTCTAATGGCTCCTTGTAAACACGTCTTTCAATTTAGACTGAATGATGTATGACAAAATTTGATGAATGTCGCAGACATGTTTAGAAAAAACAGTTATATATGATTTTGCCTAATGGAAAACTGTAAAGGTAATGTTTATATGTAATAAATTAGGTTTACTATGATTCTGTCCAAAAAACGTAAACTTTGAAGCGACGATAGCTCAGTGGTAGTTTATAAGAATGCCACGTCACGAAATGTGAGTTCTAATGCAACTACCTACAATGAGCTTGAACTTTCGGTGGAGGAAAATGTCGTGAGAAAACCATAGCACGGTAGTACGGCTTTTTCTAATGTCCGCCTGAATAGCTACCATCCTCCATTTGAAATTCTGCCGTCAAATACCAGTAGGTGTGTTCCGACTGTTATACTTGAGAACCAGTCCCTCCAATATAGGCCGGCAAAGCAACTACGATTCCCCTGGAGTTCTGGGTGTCCATGGGCGGCGGAGATCACTTACCATCAGGTAATACGCTTGCTCGATTGTCGTCTAAACCACAAAAAATATTAGTAATGTTAGGTGCATGTGTAGACATTAAATTCATGATGTATACGAATTATTTTATATACACATCACAATACAATAAACAGTAAAATGTGAACCGAAAACTGGGTAATCCATTATAATATTATAAATGCAAAAATGAGTTTGTTTCTTTGTTAGGCTTTCACTCCTAAACCGCTGAATCGATTATGATGAGTTTTGGTATAGAGATAGATGGGACCCTGGATAGGCTACTTTTTCTCGCGGAAATCTTTTTGGAAGTGGGGTACAGAGAAGTATAAACTTTGTATGAAACTTTGTGTTGCGTCATCCGATTTGTTCGAGAAACTCAAAATTAACGCGAGCCAAGCCGCTGGTAAAAGCTAGTATGTGATCAATTAGGTTTCGAATGTTTATGTTTGAAAAACTTAAAAAAATAATGTTAGGTTGATTATACTTATTCATATGTATACATTCGATTAATCATTTATAAGTCTTATTTAATAAATAAATCAAAATACAATAAATGTAGTCTGGTACACTAAAGTTGATCCTGAGGTGAATACAATTCTTTTAACGTGGCAAGGTTTAACAATTTATCAAGCTTGGTGGTACCAGGCATTTTTTTTTCATTTACCGCGCTTATTCAGGATCAACTTTCATGTGGCCAGACTATAGTAAAATGTGAACCGGAAACTGGGTAATAATATCATACCACAGCTACGAAGTATATTTATTTCGACTTATTTGTAGTAGTTTGGGATAAAACTACATATACTATTAGTAAATGTATAAAAATAAGTAACCCAATCACCGGTTATATAAGACGGTCAGGTACGTAGTATGCGGCGTCATTCCCAGCAACAGGTCTGAGCCGAGGTTCTGCCACTCTGGCACCCTTGCGCCCGCTGCCTCGGGGCTGAGTGCCCCCAGCATTAACCTCAAATGATTGGCAAAGCTGTCATAGGCCTTCACTCGAACAGCGTATTTTAGATCGAAAAAATTATTAGGAGTTAGTCTATGTTGAGACGTAGGAGGTTATGTAGCTGAATAAAGAGTGCACTGATTATTATCCAAGGTATCTTTACTTATATTGATCGGTCCCTTCAGTAAATTTTGCATACAAGGTTGTTATACTGTACAAGAGTGTTTCTATACACTTTTATCATGACGTTTCTGCGGGTATGAGATATTTTCATGATCTTACAAACTATCAAATTAATATCAGGTTATGATACTGTTATACTGAGCTACCGCGAATATTGACCCTATTTATCTGGTCTCTTATATATTTCATGAAATATTATTTGTTGTATTTATTTTAGTACGATTATGCGCCGCGCTGTCGAACAGTTGTTTGAGAGACAGAAAGTAAAATAAAATCTCGGTTTCTGTATAGACAACAAAGTATACCACGATTTTTGAAACAATATATACATAATGTAGACAATTGTCACATTAATAGTTTTATTATATTCGTATACTTTGTGCGCCTGTTACTAAGAATTATTTAAGAATTTTTGTCCGTGTTGTTACTTTTTTTTCTATAAAGCTTTGGTTCTATTAGTGGTAGATGGATGTTAAACAACTCGAAACCTTTCTCAATTATTGTTGTATCCAAAATACTAATAATCTTTAAAATCCGACTGGTAATTTATAAGATTAGCGCGTTCAAACAAACAAACTAGCTGTGGCTGCGAATCCATTCGCGGGAAACTAAAATTTTGTTTATTCATGTTTATAAAAAACTGTTATATAGCCTATGTTGCTCAGGGCTACTTAAGCATTTTAATGGTGAAAGAATTTTATAAATCGGTTAAGTAGTTCTTGAGTTTTTTCTTTACAAACAAAAATACTTGTCTCTCTTTCCTCTTTATAATATTTGTATAGATTATATTAAATATAAATATAATATTATTAATATAGATACATGAGAAATTATATATTTTGTTTGAAGTATTAGTTCATAAGGCCTTTTATAAAGAAAAGAAATTGTTATCAGACGAATTTTGCACGAAAGTGGTTTGGAAGGAAAACTTTTGAAGTATATTTGAGATAGTCCTTTATCAATACATTTCTTTTCTTTCTAACTTCAGTGTTTGCCTATTTGTACAACCAAATTTAACTTAGGAACATCTTGGCCCCATTTATGAAACTAAGAGTTACCTGGAAAGTTGTTATATAATTCCTCAGTCCATATATATTAGAACTAATGTGTTCATACCAGAATGTCATGACTTTGTCTATGATTTCGGAACGAAGTTTTTAATTGCACAATGTAGATGGAAGCTAGACAAATAAAAATGTAAGATTTTACCGACAGAACGTTTCTTTAGTCTGTTATATATTCTTCTATATTTCTATAGTGTAACCGGTTATCCATAACGCGTATGCTATTGGCTGTGCCGTCATAGTTGCGCACTTATTGGTTCAAGAAAACCAGTAAGTTCTCAATGGGTGTGCAAATATAACTTGTACACGTCATTCGAAATCTAAAAGAAAATCTAAAACTAACTTTTAATACTACGTAAAAGAAATTGCGGTCAGTTTGTCTAATTGTAATTGTAACAACAAACCCACGCGTTGAATATCGAAAACCCTTTTAATCTGATCCCGATCGATGTAAATATAACATTCAAACGGGTGTCATCAATAACCGGTTATTTCGGTCGGGTACGGAAGCACTTGTGACGTCATCAATCATCCTCGTCGGTACATTAAACTCCATGCAATTTATTTCCAATATAGAATAACCTTTTTTGTTTTTGTTTTATTGGGTGATAGAACATAACATATCGACCGCCATAGACTAGGTATAAAGATGTGTTAAGTTCTGGCATCAATTGGTATATATCCGCCATTGTAGTGAGATGGTACAGATATGAGCCTCCAACGAAATTGCCTGTTTCTACATTCGCTTGCGATAAAAATGAATAACAGAAAGTTGGCTGTCACGGAATACCCTGTAGATATAAAACGCTAAGTTCATATTAGAATATATAATAAAAAAGGAGTAAAATAATAATACTACGAAGTTCAAACAAAGATACAACTAAGTGTATCGTAGGCAAGAGGGTGGGGGTAGACGGGGCATAATGGTACAAGCTAGCATCGTGTTGTTCACCGTCTCCACAGAAGGGTGAATTTTACTGTCAAGGCAAACCAATAAACGTTTCACATCAAAATATATGAAATGATATTCTATACAAAAAATCTCGTGAACACATCCTGTTAAAAACATTCAATTAATTTGCATATGCATTTTTTTATTACTCTCCACGCAAGCAAATGTATATGTAAAAATCATGGCTGGAAGCTCTGTGTTCGTTTGAGTCGTGACTGCCAATACCCACAGTGATAAAGTTTTTATTTATTTATTTATCTATTTTTTTTATTCATTCATTCATTCATTTCTTCATTTAAGGGATTCTATACTTTACTAGCGTTTTCCAGGTAACTAGGTACATATGCACAGTACAATATTTTGATTGTTTTTATTGAGCAAAACTCTGATGACATTCTTAACACGAATCCTAGAGCTTTGGAGGCTTTGTTGGCAATGCTATTGACGTGATCTTTGAAAAGTAATTTGGAATCAAAAACGACTCCAAGGTCTGTTGTAGTAGAAACTCTTGAGAGAGACTCACCTTTTAAATGCTAATTATACAGAATAGTTTGGGATTTACACGTAAAAGAACGCAAATAACATTTCGATACATTGAGATCTAATTCATTGAGGTAACAGTAGTTTTATAATCTATCCAAATCATCTTGAAGTAATGATGCGTCTGCAATTGATTTAATTGGACATAGAATTTTTAATGCGTGTGCGTAAAAAAGAATTTTTGTAAAACGAAAGCAAGAGAATATGTCTAAAATAAATATTATAAAAAGGAGAGGACCTAAAAGCGATCCTTGAGGAACTCCAGAAGGAATATTCATTGGTGCAGATGTCTAACCGTTAAGAACTACTGTTCGACATATATTTTACGTATGACGAGAAATATCTGAATAGGTTTCCTCGTATGTATGTGTGCTGCAGTTTTTGTAACAATTGAACCTGAGAAATTCTGTTGAAGCATTTACTATAGCCAGTATAAATAACGTCTACTTGAAAAGGTTCAGATATAAGTTTTGACAAAAATTCATTACATAATAAAAGGTTCCATTTAGTTGACCTACCTTGAAGGAAGCCATGCTGATTCTCTTAAAGAAAATGTCTTGAAGAAGCATATAATTGGATAAGCCTTTCTAGCACTTTAGCGAAAATACATAACTTAGAAATAGGCCTATAATTAACTACTTCGTCTTTAGGACCCTTTTTGTGTATAGGAGTTATAAAGGCAGACTTCCAGACCCCAGGTACCAAGCCTTGATGTAAGGAACGCTTGAAGAGAATCGTGCGTGGTACAGCTGAACTTTCTGCACAGTTTTTAATAAATACCATTGGCAGGTTATCTGGATCGGCAGACTTGTTTAAGTCCAAGGACTTGAACAGTTTTAGTACTTCCGATTCTGATACATCAACATCACTTATATCTGCGGAAGTTTCAAACAGATTGGAGGGATTGAAATAATCAATACACCGAATTGTTAAATTGGAGGTTTCTAAAAAAGTCTCAATTAACAGTATTAGTATAGATAACAATGATCCATTACATAAAGTTAAACAAAATAATGAAATTAATAAATTGATGACTTAAAAGCAGTAAAAAATGAATTTACACTAAATACATTACTATTATACTGTTACAATAATGGAGGCTGAAACAACAATAAAACAACCCGAAATTCTCTTATAACAACCGAGGCAATGTTTCACAAAGGGATTATCATACAAGCCTATGAGTGTTTGCATAATTGTATTAGGACTATCGCGAAGTCTACTCTGTATAGATGCAATGTTCTTTCGCCTAATAGCATAGAAATCATCGACATGTACAAACACAAATATACTCGATGCACTACAAAAATGTGGATGTTCCAGTAGTCTTCTAAAAAGAATTTTAAGATACCCTTTCGTGGTTTGTTGCATTCCGAAATCAGTTTGTGGTTATCTAGTTGCCGACAAGCTTACCGAATAGTACTCCAATGGCAACCGCCAACGGGCTGCCGTCGTTTTTTAATTATATTGTGTTAACCATCAGTATCTTATCTTATAAATATGAATTACGAGGAAAACTCATACGAAGCTACGGCTACTAGCTAACTTAATATATAACAAATTTTTTTATTATGTAAAATACAATATAACAGAAACACATTTTTTTACATTTCTTTTTTCCAATCGGCAAAGTTCCACGACAATGCAATATGTCTGCAGACACTATTTTTTATTATCCAAACAAATTTATCCAATAAAAATTTTTGAGGTATAAACATGATATTTTCCACGAGGTAATTCGTAGTCCTCATCTGACTGCCGTATAGGCCAAAATATAAAAGTAAGACAGAATTTTGCACACGCATTGAGCACTTTCAGAATTGCTGATATGGAAATAACAAGATAAATATTCTAGTTTGTTTCTTTAATAGATTCTTATCGTGTAATATAACCATAATTGATATCAGTAACAACGTTAGTATTTTTTGAAGTAAATGATACCTCGGTGTTTGTTTGTACAAATGCTGCGTCAATAAAAGTAAAATCCCTGCGATGAGCCTGATTTTTCGGTCTAGGAAAAGCATTGCGTTGAAAGGATACCATGGTCAAAAAAGGTATGGGAGTTTCCGACAGTTGCATTTAAAGGAGAGTCTCTCTACTAGGGCCAGTGTGTCCAGCATCTTAGGCCATATCGTCACTTAACTTGAGGTTAGATAGTAGTCACAATACCTAACCTATAAACTATAAAAAAGTAAATTTTAAACAAACTTTAATAAGAGTTTATAAAAGGACGTAGGATGAGCCAAAAAAGGTACTGCTACCGACGTATAACTAAAAAAAAACCTACATAACGTCGAGCAAAGCTTCCTGCAAAAGACATGATTTCTACAACATGTAAGTGTGTAACCAAGGTATTAATTGTATCTCAAGTATCACTTGAAGGAGACATCGACTATCTAGTTACCTTTAGGGCACTTCAGATGGTCGTAAAGCAATATTGGGTATTGGGCCGACATATTTGCGAAGTTTCTTGTTACATATGTTTAAACAACTAAGTTTTGATTAAATACCCTTACGTTACTGTGGATATTATTGTCCTTTAAAGTAAATCTGTTTTAGGTACTTCGTTGTTCTCATGTAAGAGATTTACTCCAAGGGTAGCAATCTTTATGTCTAAGAAAAGATATTATTTTACTATATGTGGAGCATGTGGGCTATATATTATAGCAGTTGTAAGTACATTTCTAACCAGAACCGATATATGTGTAACAAAATAGTCTACATGGAGGTTCACTTTCATCGCGAATACTGAAGTCGTTGCTGAGTTTTGTAATTATTGGCTTTAATTTGTTTTTATCCAAATAGTCTATTATTTATATTATTACTATTTCGTTATTATATTTATTTCGAAACGAAAACCCGAAAGTTTTCTACTAACTTACTGTTTCGATATCAGGTAACATCGAATTTTATACAAATCAATAAAGCAAGCGCTTTACATATAAATTTAAACTTGATATTTCGAACGAAGCAGACTTCGAATCGATTAGACAAAATAATTTGGCCGTTAATCAAAATCGTGAGGCCGAGATGGACGGACGTGTAAAAATTTATAGTATCATACAGTCTTAGAATATTCCAGAAAACACTTCAATATACCTCATTATTATTATTATATATCTATATATCACAGATAACGAGGATCGAAGTTAGTAAAAAATTGCAGTCCTACAATACCAATTGGCTTTGGTCAATCAAAAGGAAGGGTTCGGAGACAGAGGACGTAATAAGAAAACGACAGTCTGAAAATATACTGATATGATATCTTAAGAGTGGGAACTAATTACACGAAGGCCGCTCTAATGGTGCCCGATACACGAAGGTGCCTCTGGATAGTACCCGATACCAGTGAGGACCTTACCTACCTACGTTACTTGCACTAAAATAGCATGTTAATATTCGTCATAACTTTAATTTTTTTAAGTTATGAACTCTACCACTTTATGTATGTTGTAGCAGACTTCAAAAGCCAGTGCACCTAGTGTTGCACCCTATTTGTATATATATAAAACTCGATGTATTAGTGTATCTACCACTGTCTGTCCTTATTTATAGAAATAAAATAAAATAGATTTGTATTCATTTTTGTAAAGGAAACCATCGGTAATATATGTAATTCATTCTCATATTAAATTTTCATTTTATTTATTACTAGAATACCTTTTATCTAAATTCAATTCAATTGTCCTCGCGACAGTTTTAAAGCTCGAAAGGAATATTTGTTTTACGATATATATATAAGTATCGTGCACACAGTTTGCCACCGCAAAGGATTGGTCATATTTCATAATAATCTTAATTATTACGTACGTAAAATTAACTATTCTTCATCCGATCTACAAACTTGAGAAAGGTCTGGTTTTCACTTTAACAATACGTGATTCTATAGCTGCGTGTGTCGAATGTTAAATGTAGTTTTGAAAGTTTTCTCTTACAAGACTCCATAATATTCAGTTAAATTAATCGATAGCAAGAATAGTAATAATACTGATGCACTTCGTTATATTAAAGACCATCTATTGTCTAAATACTTGGATATTGATTTATTGTTAGAACAATGGTTTTAACATCTCACGTTCCTACTGATACTGTAGTGATAGAGTGTAGGTGCTCCAATGTACTTATGTACAGTTGCATTCGAGTTAACAAGCGCTACTAGCAATCCCTTAGGGAGACCAAAGTTGTGTCTACAATGTATTTATGTTTGCATGTGCTTGTAAAGATATTATGTATCTGAACAAAGCTGATGTTTATTCTGGATTTTCAGATTTTAACTAAGTATAGAACCCATATACTTCGGCGTTTAATAACACTGAATAGTGAAATACGTCTCCGGCATCCAGATATGCTCGTGTGAATGTTCCATCTTGTCGCCATAACGTCTTGAAGTGAATTATGGTCCATAAATCAAGGTTTGCGAACGCCGCATCCTAAACTATGAGTGTTGGTTTGTGTACTCGAATAAAATTTAGATGCATAGTGTTTGCCAAACAAGGCTAAGGTAAATATAGAACATAGAAGATTATTTGTAACGTATTATTTGTTTACCTGAAATTATAACACAAATTAAAACACTTGATGCTAATATTTTTGTTCCATCTACAAGACATATAGTATTACATAAGCCCAGTCTAAAAAATTTACTCTTATTATCAACTATTGGATCAAATATTCGATTTCTTATTAATCATAAAATTTGAACTATTCAAGCTAATTTATAATCAATAAATTATCGAAAAATTTCATCTTAAAAACACATTTGAAGATAATTTGCGTTAACAAATAATAATTCTGATAATTTAGAGTCTGCAATTACAATGTTCTATCCTTATTTCATACAAACCACTACAATAATATACCTAAGTGTAACACTATGCCAAGAACATGATGTCTTTAAAAGATAGCGCATAGGAAATCATGCTGTCACGCTGTCTTTTTCTTTTTTTATGTAATTACTAAATTTTGTCAAACAAATCGCAAGAAGCAGTAAAAAGTTTCATACAAAGTTTATACCTCTATTTACCATACTTCCAATATCTATCTCTCATAATCATAATCTAATAGCATATCTCCGTCTCTTGGGCTCCACCTATGTCTGTACTAAAATTTATCACAGTCGATTCAACGGTTTAGGCGTAAAAGCGTAACAAACATACAAACTCACTTTCGCATTTAAAATATTAGTATTATATGCCATGTTTAGTGAAGGGACTGACTCTTAAATGGTTGTACTCCATGGTGACATTAAATGACTCTTCTTACCCTTTATTTTCATCATTTTATATGAGTCTTCTAATCTCGTAAATATTACAAAATGTACATAAACTGTAATTAGAGATCCCATAAAACAATATAAAGCCAACAAGGTACGACAAAACATTCTCTCGTATACCTACAGGATTGTGACTTGACCCAAAACGTGGATCGAACTCTCTAAGGATGTCGCTTAGAGCATAAGAAAGCGTTTCAACTAAACATTCACCAACAGTTTTTCTTTGGATTGGTGACAATTATGTGATAATTGTTGACTAGCTGTTGTAAGAGATTTATTTTGCATTTTCGTTGTTTGTAAAGTTGACTTTGTAGTCTTTACAAGATTGTTAAAGTTAGTTGAGACCGATTGGATCGTAACCATTATACACCAAGCATGACAACAAATGTAATGAAACGTTTAAGAGTATTGCATTTATTAGTCAATCACCAAGTGCAAGATGATTAACTCGTCAAATGACTTCGATTTTTTCTTTTCATAATCATTTATTATATATCCAGATGTTCAGAGACTTACAGGCCGACGTGACAGCGCTTACCGTCGATAAATATATATATCAACTATCACTTTTGTACCAACAGGTACACTGCTACTTTACCGTGCAACTATAAAATGACGAACCGATGTCGATTAACGTTTGTTGTAACAACTTTCAATTAATTACAATGGATTCTTAAATCACAGGAAATAAAACAAAACAAAGAAAGAAATATAAACAGTGTGACTCGACATCTTAAAGGTTAAGATGGATGCAGTTAATCATATAAACACTTCTGACTTCAAAGCTTTAACTTGATAAAACAAACACTAAAAATATAATTACGCACTTGGATTATGTAAAGGGCCGATAAACGCCCATCATCCTATTTCCCATACTCGAAACTTCACTTAGGAAGGGTTAAAACCGAGTTAGGAACTCGGGAATCTTGCGCCCGGGGGTAAAAACTTAGCGAAGTGTCATTTACATGCCTTTTCGAGGGGGCCGACTTGAAAATCATTGTACTTATGTTATGTATTCGGTTTTGTTCTTTTAAGTTTCCTGTTCCTGAATTGATGGAAGTATGTAGATTATATAACTAATATAGTAAGCAGCTTTTTAGTTTAAATGATAGTAAGCGGTAGGAACGCTTGTAAAATTTTAAATAACACTACCCAATAAAGACAAAGATTATGTCAGTTATTCTGATTATATAGTGGCTACATGTTTCTCACTTAGCAAAACATTGTTCAACTGAAGAATTAATAACTTATAAAAATCTATTAAAATAACATTATCATTTGTTAACACATACATTGAAGCAAAATGGGTCAGTAGTGGCGTGCTGTCGCAACATCAATTGATGTCAAATGAAATTCTGTTGCAAACCTGAACTTAATCAAAAAATAAATTTATTAAAACATTCAAGGAGTCTGTGAAATGTGCTTTATTAGTATTTACTTGCTTAGAAACTATATAATGTTAGGTCACAGATCTGATTGACCTAAGATGAAATTCTGCAACGAATTATTTCGATGAACGATGCTAAGGTTAAAAAAAAACATTCAAGCTCTATACATAATAAAAGTCTGTGAAATGTGTTTTAATGCTCATTTAATTTTAAATAAAAACCTATCGTTTGATCGAGCGATGTGATATAAAATTCCGTAAAAATCTGGCATAAAAATATGTATAACTAATTGTTTACTTAGCTAGAAACTAAATACAAAGCGTCGAATGTTGTGGGTTCGAATCAATTATTTACGATTATAACAATTGGTATAAGTCTTACCGTTTTACTTTAAGATCTGTTAATTGTATGTTGAATATTCTGTGTGGGAGGTGGCCTTAATTTAAAAAAATGCACTTAAAGCTAAAAACTGTATTGATGTTAAAAATCGATCCTCGAGCATCTATAGATGTGTCTGATAATAAAATTAAGAGTGAGCTTCCTTTTAAAGGTAACTCCTTACTGCGTAAAATTGTAGCATCGTTTAACTCTAAATGAGACTCAGAGTCAGCGCTATTCAGACACTATCGCCACGTCTCCCACAATATACAATATCCCTTAACCCGTGTCTCGACAAATGAACAATAAAGGCTTCTCTCGCACCGGGCTCTATCAAACATTATTTGCGACATCCCCATTCTACCATGTTACCTACGTAAATTACCTTGTATAATTAATTAATATATTTGTAAATACACTCGACGGCAAACACTTGTACAATAAATATCGTTATCTACCACATGGAAACTCTGACCGAATATTATAGATCAGTAGAAGAAAGACACCGCATCAATGGGCGAGAGTTCGAATTCCTACAATCAACCTCAGCTTGTGATGAATCTCAAGGTGTTGCACTTTTTAAGGGCCAGAAACCTTCGCAAGATAAATCACCAAAGTTTAAACGGTTTGAAAGCATATAAAAGTGAAAATGCAAACGCATTTATTTTAATTTTTGTAAATATTAGCTTAGGAATGATCATGCGGTCTTTTATTATACGGTAGTGATCGGCTTAAATAATGTTTTATGTTTCTATTAAAAATAATTCTAACTGTAATAATCATTACAAGTAATTGATAGTACTTAAGAATATGGGTTCTGGTTCTCTAGTGATTCTAGTAATTAAATTAATAAGTCATGATAATTTTATTTAATTTTTGAAGTGTGATTTTTGGAATAGATCAATCGTGTGAAATAGATACCCGTATGCGGTCAGCAAACCACTTGCGTTGGTGTAAACCGAACAACCACAATTAATCAGCTTATAGTGTTCTCTTTAACTATTATTGCGGTTACGATATTGTATAGTAACACAACATTTTTCAACTACATTATAAATTAATTTTAATTACATTTTAATAATTTAAGCTGCTAAAATAACTTTTTTTTGTTTTGTGTTTCGGTTTTGGCTTACTTGCGCACGCAATGTACCGGGCAGATGACAAGAGGGGCTTATGGGATTAATCACTTTTGATATACCAATTAATAAGGCACCACAATGACTCCCGTTCCCATACCCCCTCTCCCCCACTGTAAGAGACCAGGGACAACTAAAATAACCTAGTCTCTTGTAATCCAAACTAAAATTCCAAATTGTAAAATAAGTTTGCTTATGTAATTGTTACGCTTTCACATCGTAAATATATCCATAATAAATTTACAAACACGTTTCAAGGATACAAAAAAGAACTTAGGGAAGTGAGTTCGTATCCTATTCATGCACTTGAACTTGCGATGAATGAAAATATCGTGATGCAACTATAGCTATACCATATTCAAGCTGAAAATATTTAGCCGAGTTTCGTCCGCTCTACTTAACAGCCAATTCTCCTATAGCCGATCAACAACTTGACCGACACCGTCACATAATAGCAGTTGTTTTTTTTTTTAACACTGAATTGAAAAGACAGGCTGATAGAGGTTTTTGTGATACCCGCCTGGCTGTCTATCACCCACAGGTTGACAATCGGTCGTTAGATAGTATTTGTATGGGTTATTTTAGTGTATATACGTATATAGTGTGTATATAGTGTGTATATTTAATAGTACTTTTAGTAGTCAGCAACTATGCATATCGTGTCCACCATCTTGGGCTACATCGTCCTATAACATCAGGTGAAATTGTGGGAAAACGCTGAAGCTATAAAAAAATTGAATTGTTAAGAATGTTATGCAATGCCGTGTTACACGGTGATTGTCAGCTTGACCCCATATCACCCTAACTTGTGAGGTAGAGGCACCGTGGAGTTTTTGTGGGTATTCGCGGCGACTAGCGCCGGGTGAATCCCACATAACCCTTTCGTCCCCCCGGATAGGTCGGTATCCATAAACGGATATCTCCACGTTAAACAAAATGCCAGTGCGTGTACTATGTTTAAACTGATACACATTAGTAGATACAAATACACAGTTTTTGCATAGTGTTATAATAATTGATATAAAACATCCAGCTAACATTTAATAAAATTACTCTAAACGGTTAGTGAACCCAGAAATGTTACAGTGACCTGAATACAGTCGAATCCCTCGAACATAACTTACGCAGATAAAGGGAATCCGATATCGCTAACCGAAACCGCTTTTAGTCCGCGATGCGGAAATATTTTCTCCCATAATCTTAACTTTCCTGCTGTCTCTTATTCTCTCGGAGAGACTTCGAATTGGAATGAAAAGACTAAAGATTGGATAATACTTTTCTATCAAAAATAAATAAATTTGCAATGTTTGTTTGCAATTTCGTAATAACAGTTTTTTGAGAATGCGTGACAAAATGTTTATGATATGATACCTATGATCATCATCTTCTTGTCCTGTTCTCATGTCATCTGGAGTCAGCGAAGTACGTTTCCTTCTTCCACTAATCTCTACCAGCCATCATTTCTTTATTAACTCCCTTTTCTTACATCTCATTCTTTATACGCTCTATCCATCTTTTTTTTTGGTCTACCTATTCCTTTCCATCCTTCATCATTCATATTTATTACTTTTCTCACCACAAGTGTGTCCTCTCTTCTCATGACTAGTCGGAACCAATATAAATTATTCCCTTATAACTTCTCTACCACTGGTGCTACTTTTAAACACACTCTAATATACTAATTCCTTCCTGACTTTGTTCATTCTTGTAACAAATCCATTAACATTCACATTTCTACTGAATTCAATCGAAACTAATCCATCATCTTACTAGCCCAGAATTTCGATACATACAAAATGACAGGTCTTATAATTGACTGTAACTATCATACAAATATTATAAATGTGAAAGTGAGATTATTTGATACGCTTTCACGTCTAAACAGCTGAATCGATTGTGATGGAATTTGATATGTATATAGTATACGATATTTAAAGCAAAAATAGTGTCCTAGAGGAAAAAGAATCATACTTTAACAGGAAACAGGCTCACACAAAGAAACAAAGTGTACAGTATACAGGCTCACACAACAAGGGAGTCGAGAGGGGTGGAGTAGAAAGGGCATGATAGTATAAGCAAGTATCATGTAGTTTAACGACACGGCAATCAGGTCAATTGAGTGAAATGAATGTGGCCAAGACGCGTCAATAGATATTTCACATCAAAAATACATGTACAGATATTCAAAAAGACATATTACACTTACACCGGCGATGTTTCCGGACGGTAAGACTTAGGAACCTTTAAGAAGAGAGCCTTGTCTTAACTTAAAGGCTGGCAACGCACCTGTGAATTTTCTGGTGTTGTAGGTATCCATAGGCGGCAGTGATCACTTACTAATAGGTGACCCGATCGCCTGTGTGCCCACTATTCCCTTAAAAAAATATATGGATATAGATAAAAATCGGGCCAACATAGTGTGGCCATTGAAAGCGCTTTATATGTGAAACTTTAAAAACCTTTATACACTCAAGTTTAGAACGTTAGCATGGAAACTGCATGTTTAAAGACGGCAACCTCGATGTAAACATACGGCAGTATTATTCGGAACAGTTACAAAGAAAATGTGGCTTTAACGGTAAACTCATTACCATATATCGGAATTCGGAATAGGTAGAATTACTTAAACTTCGGGGAAGTCACGCAGAGTGGATACTACTATTTTGTAAAATCAATGAGTAATGGTTTCATATTTAACACATTTATTTACATCTACGTATTTATTAAGAGACAGAGACAAACTTCTTAGAAACCATGAATTTGCTGTGCAGGTTTCGCGACAATCGTGTGCTAGGGAGAGCAACTGTGAGCAGTCCGGGACTTATGGCTTGTATGTAGGTTTAATGGGCCCCTTGTCGACGCACGTCAACACTCACATTCAGCACTCAGGTTTCTCTCCCTACCCAGCCAAATTTGGTAGAAGTCTGCTAGTGCAACCTTAGAAGTGCTTTCTAGTAAAGAGCTTACTGCACTCGTAAACAGGCTAAGGTCTTTTAGAAGGTTATAAAGAGATGTATCTGGTATACCTTTCGCTCCCACTTCTACCGCGTTAAATTGACCACGTAGCCATTCCATTTCAGGTCATTCAGTAGTTCATAGTATTTATTTGTTTTTACAGCGTATCTATGTCAGTGATTTATGACGGTAATTTTTACCAACTTTATCGTTTTTATGTCGTTTGACGTAAATATTTTCGCAGATACTAAAAGCTAATTGATAATAATATGATGACTTTGTTCGAAGATCTTGACCCGAATTATTTCCCGAATTAATACCCGAAAACTAGCTTTTAGCCGCGGCTCCGTTCGTGTTATCATTAATTGTGTAAACCAATTCTGGTTGTCGAACTATACAGAAATATTTTTGGTATTAAATGCTATCAAATTACTTTAGTAAATAAAGGTTGATATGAACTTACAAAAACACTTTTTTTACCTATTATCTACTAAAAGTCTACCTTACAAATTTTAGCTTCATGAATCGATTTTTCTACATTACCTTTGCAATCACATTGTACCCTTTTACGAATAACTAAAGCCATAATCTATTATTATAAACATTTATTCTCTAAATATCGAAACAAATCGGATGACGCGAAAAAAAATTCTTACAAACTTTCTAACTCTCTTTATCCCACTCCCTACAAATTTTTCGCGAGTAAAAAATTCCTATCATCGTCTCCATGGTTTCATCTATCTCAATACTAAAAATTCATTATTGATTCATAATTTTAGATGTGAAAGCGTAATTATGAAAAAACAATTTAGCATTTATAATATAAGTAAGGACAGTTTTTACGGTAAAAATTATCATTCAAATAATATAATTTAAGTTTGATTTCAGAAGTATTACAAATTGTGTAATTATAGCGAACTAAATGTACTTCATATGGGTGTACAACAAACTGTTCAAACATAAATATATTTTTTACTAATTAGATCAACTTATTAATAATATGTATTTTTTTTAATTTAAATACTAATTACACAAATAGTCAATACTCCAATACAAACTTTTCACATTTATACCAAAATTGATAATGGACAAAGTTACTTTCTCATTTATAATAGTATAGATAATGTAATAATAATTTATTTGACGGGCTATTATTCAAAGATAACAGTATCGAATCTGTTAAAGACAATGTTGTTAAACCGCCTATCATAAAATGCGATATCGATCGCATTTTGAAAGGGCCAACTGAGGGTCTAACTAAATGGGCTTGTTGATACAAAATCCCGTTTAGAAGACTACGGAAGGGAAACCTGATACGGGATACTTAGATTAGATTACGGGTAGACAATTTCTTTATTTTTTTCAAGCAATGTCCGCTTATTATATACTGTAAATTTGCAAGACTAAGCTGTCATTTAATATTAAAGAAAAAGAAACGTATTATTAACTTATCTATATATTAATACGTAAAGCAAAAACTTTGTATCCCTTATCATGAAAATTGAAAAAAAAAAACATTAAACACACTATCATGTATTTGACACACGCACGCATATATATTCTTTTGTTTATTGTTAAATATCTGTGGTCAAATTGAGAATAGATTATAGATTAATATTGTTTGTCTTTACTGAATGTCAAACATAACTCTATACATTAATACGAGTCTTTGACAACAGAATCTTAATAAATGATTAACTAATAATTTAATTTAATTACGGTCGAATTTCAACCACAGAGCGACCACTAACTTTGTTAGTTATTCTATATTCTTTAAACAAGCGCGATTTATTGCTTGCCATAAAAATTCTGTAGATAGTTTTACTGAGAGAGTCTATGTCATGTTGAAACACTAAGCTCTTTCTTATAAAATTACGTTCACCCCGGCCGTATGGTTTCGGTGTCTTTGCCTTTACCTTAAAAATCAAAAAATATGACACTACAAAGAACTTAAATGTAAAATGTGATAAATTCAAAGATGGGTCGTGCAAAAAACAATTTTATTAAGAAACTACGTGTACTAAGTTATTGGTATGAAATAGATAACTGGTTGATGTTATTCTAAAGATAATAAACGAAACCTGGTCTCGATACGTGATAAGATCGAAAAAGATAACCTTTAAAATGATATTCAAGTCGTTAATTTTAACTAAGAATTAAAGTAGTTTTGGCGTAGCCATTAAACACTTTTCAAGAATCTATCTTAATATAATAGAGTTGAAAAGATTGGTAATTTGATCGCGCTAAACTGAGGAATTACTAGTCCTAAGTAAAAAATCAGTTTTACATGTCATAGCATAATTATTGAGAAAGGGTTATAGGCTATTTACCGTCATGCTTAAAATGTAATGAGACACGCAAAAAACCAAACGAGCACGCCAAATGAGAAAATTCAACGGCACGTGCTGCGGTGGGTTAGTGGAATACGGACAATGAAAATGTATATATTTACCATCCTAAAAAAAGTATTGTAAATTACCCAAGGGCACAGTTAGGCTTCGTTTCACCACGAGTTCACAATAAACACTGAAAGTAGAAGAGTAAACATCAAAGCTTTGAAAAACAGCGAGTTTTTTTTGTATTTTCAAAATATTTTTATATTGAAAAATTACAATTTTAGTTTTTTTTTTAACAACAGTCTCGATTTTAATGTTATCTGTACTCCGAAACACTATTATGATACATTTTGTATATATATATATATATATATATATATATATATATATATATATATATATATATATTAATAGCTGACTTGGCGGACCTTGTTCTACCTTTTTGAGTAGTCAATTACATCGACTACAGTGTCATCTATCACGTTGTAATCACTTACGAGATAAAATATATCCTATCTCTCAAGTTTGATCAAACTGCACAGAGTGCGCCAAATTTGAATTAAATCGGTTTAGTAGTTGACGAGTTTATCGCGGACAAGCAACGTGACACGAAATGTTTATACATAAAGATATAGCTTATATAATTATGAAATCATAGGATGAGATGAGTAAAAATTTAGAAATAAAAATTATTTGCGTAGTTTTATGAAAATACGATTCAAGTGATTTTTTTTTTTATAATAATTAGATATCCCCGCTCAGCTGATGCGAGCTATAGCCGCAGCCATATTGGCCATGTCTGCTCTGCCGAGCGCCTTTCACTTTACCCTTACTCCGCGGCCGCCTGTAATGCGACATGCGATAGATGAACGAAAAAATTTGGAACTATGGAGAAAAAGTTTCACTTTAAAATATATACAATTTCAATGGCATTATCTATATTAATACTAATATTATAAATGCAAACGTGAGTTTGTTTGTTTACTGAATCGATTATGATGAATTTTGTTATATAGATAGATGTAACCCTAGAGACGGTGATAGGCTTCCTTGTCATGTCAAAAACTTAGGCAAAGTGGGCTGAAGTGAGGAATAAACTGAAACTAATGAATTGAATAAACTGAATGAAGTGAATAAACTGAACGGATGAAACTTCTAAATGCGTCGACGGATTGGTTTGACAAAATTAATATTAACGCGAGCGAAGTCGCAGATAACAGCTTTACTATATTACTTTATCTAACTTTATGTTATATGTTCAGTCTTTGCGTTTAGATTAATATACACGTGACACAAGTTTACTTGTACAAAACGCTCAAGTTGCCTCAAGAAATTTTCACTTAAGTTACAATTCTGGAAAGCGACATGTCGTTAAATTTTACAATGCACGATTCTACGAGATAGCACGTTCTGCAATGTTAAGTATTATTTTTATATATAAATACGGTAATATTTCTGCTACAGCTTTAAAATGTAGTATAGACAAACAACAATTACCATTGAATATTGGTGATTTATAACCAGTCGTCGCTGTCAAACCGGTCTGTAAGCCTTACTTCTGTTTAGTAAACACTGACTGACACTGACTGACTCCCTGTTAAGTTCAAAAAAGACAACCATTAATATTTTTTTTACGGAATGGGGGCCAACAAGCAAACGTGTCATCTGATGTAAGTAAGTGGCGCCCGCAACACCGGCGAAATTGTAGGTGCGTTGCCGGCCTTTATTTGGAGGGACTGACTCCTAAGTGCGACTGCCGGAACACACCTAATGGTATTTGGCGGCAGATTTTCAACTTGAAGGTGGTAGCTAGCCAGACGGACATTAGAAAAAGCCCTACCACCATGCTACGGTTTCCTCACGATGTTTTCCCTCACCGAAAGCTCAAACTCATTTAGATGGTTTGAATTGAAGTCACGTCCTATGACGCGGAGATCCTACATACTACTACTGAGCTATCATTGCTTGTTAGGACGTTGCTTAAACATTCAAGGATTAAAAAATAATATTGCTTTGACTTGATACTGCCAAACTAATTTCATAGGCTTTTTCTGCTACTGCAGCGACGAAATGCAAGGTTCAAGTCCTGTACAGAGCAACTATTTTTATAATGCACATATAATTATTTTGAGTTTGTGTGTTATATTGTAACCGTTAATTGTGGCTATAACGACCTTCTTACTAGGCAAATTTGTTGACGTAATATATACCATACTAATGGACGTTTTAAAGAAAATGCGGTAAGTAAGATTGAAATTTTCCGTATAAAGGAATTATCTATTTCCCGCATGTCTATGTTCGAACGTTTTACTTTCAAAGTAGAGTTGTGGAACCCTTTAAATTTCCAACTCAGTATACATAGTTAAGAGGAAATATGGATGAATTAACATCGTCCTTCTATTCATATCACATATGAACAATATAGACTGCTCGAGTCTATTTAACTCGTAGAGCTTCCTTACATTATACGTAATACAAATTGTGTGTCTTTTCATAAAGGAAACGTATCTACGTCTATCAGTTACTGTTCTTATAACTCGAGGACCATAGAACTTATTTATATAATGCTAGCTTTAAATCTTTGCCTTTATGTTTTGAACTGATAATTGATGTGGGTTTGTACAATTTTAATAGATTTACCGGGATTTTGGAGCGAATACAAAAGGCAAGTAGATCATAAGTTGCAAAGTGACTTTACCTCGGCTTAGGCTAAGAGTTCAGATGAACATTATTAAAACGAAACTTTTTTACATTCCCTCAAATTTTATCGTCCATCTATCGCATTTCGCATTACAGCCGACTGCGGAGTAAGAGCAAAGTGAAAGGAGCTCGGCAGACCAGCCAACGTCAATTTGGAGGTGTCTATGTTTCGCATCAGATGATCGTGTAACATTGATTTCACAATATCATCCCCATTTTCCAGTTATTAAGTTAAGATTAAATCGCGGTTTGAATACATTAAATCGATTACTTTCCCCAATATGTTCATTTAAATGTCTACAATCCATAAAAATTGTTTTATTTGTATCGTGGTGTCATAAAACTACACAATTTTGTTTTTTTTTTTTTTAATTATATTTTACTGTTCCATTTTCCTTTGTTTTCTTTTTTTTACTGTTATTACAAATAGATCCAAAGTAAATTATTACAACTCATCCAATTGAAGCCGCAGTTCCGGCCTAATTGCAGACAAACATCTTCGTTATTGCATCATATGAAAATTGAACGAGTTTAAAGAGGTCTTCCATTAGAAAAATACTCCCTTAGAACTTGCGTAATCTTTCTTATATCACACTTAATCGAAACTTTACTAATTATACGACGACCTACGCCGTTCATTTTCTTATAGAATATATTTTATCTTATTTCAAAATAAGTACGCGAAAAAGTTTGTTTATGTGTTTGTTGCGCTATAACCTTAAGAACTGCCAGACGGATTTCAAAACTGTTTTGTATATCATAGAGCAATCATTGAAGAAAGCTTGATGCTATTTAACATAGGATTTAGGATTTAGGATAGGATATGATAGGATAGGATTGGATAGGATAGCATGGGATAGGATTGTATTTAGGAGCAAAGCTGTACTGTGAAAGAGTTTTATAAACAAGTGAAAGTTCTTAAATCATTTTTATTTCCACGCGAGCGCAGTTAGAATAGAATAGAATAATAAGTGAATATCCATAATACCTCAGTGAAACATGGAAGGTGCCACATAAATTTACGAAACCGGAGTAAAAAAGGCATATATAAATTGCCGACCTGCTGCCAAACAATGTAACGTTCGAATGGCTCGAAACAGTTTCGAACGCGTTTTAATGGACGGCGAACGCGTCAGCGGTTGCCAGGAACACGCTAAAAATGCTGGGAGTAGGACCATCCCACGCGAATCTATTGCCATGTCAGCACGCCATGAATTCTTATTTTGACAACGCTTATGTTTCAGATTTTGAACACGTGCCGCTTATTGTACTTTTTACTGGAAGCATGTTATTTTTAACTTTTGCTCGGTCGTTATATTTTTGCCACTTCTTTTTCTGTTGCTTGTAAAAGTTCTGATTTTTTTTAAAGTTATGGCCACAATCTCACTTGATGTTAAGTGACGATGTGTTCCAAGATAGACGACACGCTAAGCCTAATGGAGGGCTTGGCTGCCAAGTGCAACTGCCGGACCATATCTATCGATATTCGGTAGCAAATTTTCAACTTGAGGGTAGTAGCTAGCCAAGCCGGCATTAGAAAAAACTCTAACACCATGCCTTGGTTTCATCAAGATGTTTTCCTTCACCGAAAGCACGAGCGCGTAGGTGGATTCGAACTCACGTCTTTTCTGCGGCATCCGTACACACTAACTACTGAGCTATCATCGCTTCTAAATTTAAATTTAAAAAATGTAAATTATTACAAAGAGTTTAAATTTATAAAAGCAATTGATGCTTACAGGTGTTCTTTTACCCTTTTAACTTAATGGCGCACGTTTTTACATAATTACGTGGAACCCCAATGGCCCACTGGCACAAAACGCTTTTAACATAATAATCAACGGATCTCTGAAAGGGTTCTGTACATAGGATGTATTTTTAGGTGCCCCAGGATTTTAACAAAGGATTTCGTTTATTTTATTTATAGTATTTTTGAAAATGAAAGCAAAGAATTGTAATGGTAACGGTAAATTATTTTTTATTAATAAAATAAAATACAAATAAATACAGTGTGCTTCTAAGTCAAAAGAAATAATGATTCAGGGGTAGCAATAACAACAATATACTTTGTGAATTGAAACTTTCTTTGGCATCGTTGTAATTAGAAACTCGATAAAACGAAAAAGCAACAGTAGAAAGAGACAACCATATACATCTATATGACATAACGTGCGAGAGAATGAGATAGATGGCATTATACAGTGTTTTGTACAGGGTCCCGAGCAATGTACGTATGTGGGTATGCACGCGTGCGAATTTCGAAGCGAATTTTTGAAAGTATCACTTTTATCACGTGTGAACTGCACGCACAATTTTTTTTCAATTTTTGGCTGTTTGTCTACCCATTTGTACTTTCATCATTATAAAACTATTGGGTATATTAAGATTAATTTTGACACGATACTAGCTAATATTGTAGACTTACATATACAGTAGAACCTCTATAAATCCAATGTCAAGGGAGACGCCAAATTTTTCGACTTAAAAGAGAATGAAGGTTTTGGTGTTTTAAGGGAACGGAACAAAACATTTTTTCGATATTTGGAGGTTTTCAACTTATCCAGGTTCGACTTTTATTAATTTTTAGTCCATAAAATGAGATGGATCAGGAATGTAAGTATAACGTTGTATATAGTAAAAAATTTAAAGGTTTTTGATACAATTTTCTAATTAAGCTTATTAAGTTTCAATGAAAGTTATGGCGCTGTTGGTCACTGTTGTTTCTGAATAAACTTTGTACGAAATGTGTCATCGGATTTGTTTGACAAATTAATATTAACACATGCGAAGAGCTAGTAGTAGGCTGTATTTACTATTTTTTATACTTAAGGTTCAGCGTTATGGTCATAATCTCACCTGATGTTAAGTGACGATACGGCCCAAGTTGGTAGACACGCTAAACCTGTGGAGCTCTACCACCATGCTATGGTTTCCTCAGGATGTTTTCCTTCACCGAAAGCTCAAACTTATTGTGGGTGCTTGGATTCGAACTCACGTCCTTTGACGCGAAGTCGTACACACTACCAATGAGCTATCATCGCTTCGTTTGCAAAGGTTTATTGGTGACGATAGTGTACAAAATCGCACGGTCCGTCTAAATATAAAGGGTAGCTTGCAATAATATCAAAAATTTCTCTAACACCTTGCCGACCTTAATCCTCCTTCCCTAAGGAGTTCCGGGAACCTTACTCATCGCAGGAATACAACATCAGGTTTATTTTGCAGCAACCCTTTGAAGGGTTAAGGTATGAAACGGGTAGCTCCAAGTTAAGGAAAATTTCATCCAAATGGCGTTTTGAATGCATAAATTCTGTTTTAACTTTACCAATATCCTATCTTAAATATTCACTTGATCCGGACATATTCTATCAAACCGATATAAACAGATATTAAGATTAGACAGTCGCTATTTTAGAACTATTTAGAAGGTCTTCTTTAATTAACTTAACGTCCCTTGACCCTTTTAGTAAACTAATTGAGTTTTAGTAATCCTTCATAGTTAGAGATTTTACAGATAAGTTTATCTAATATGTTTTTATTCGATGTTTGTCATGTTCCAAGGCTTCCAACGCCACTTATCCTAGAACTTTGGCAAGTAAATATCTTCAAGTTACTATTTGTGTTGAGGTAGCGTTTATCTAAGCACAAAAAGCCTTTTCTCAATACTAGAAAGTCGAGGAAAGATCAACCTGTTTACCGAAAACGTTTGCATCAATACAATCTAAATTTATGTTCACTCTATTCTTCGTCAAATGTGTTTGATTTTCTACCTCATTCAGTTTGCGTATAACACTGGGTCAAATTATACTGAATTCTGACAATAAAATAAAAGGAATCAGTTTTTTTTTAATTCAAGTTTGTAATCCAAAGTATATGATACAAAGAAAGTAAACAAAAGGTAAGGTCGCCGAATTTTTGTAACGATGTGATCCTACCCATTTTTGAAACAAGTACTATTGACCTAAAAAATTTTAATGCTTCACATGACTTCGTAGTAAGAGTAGAAGGCGCTCAACTAAAATAGTACTTAGCCAAACGTGTCGTAACAACCAAAGTTTGGCTATAACTGTTGTATGTGTTGTAATGTAGTACTGTGATTTAGATTTTAAATCCCATATATGGATATTAATAAGATACGTGTGTGTTTTTAGTTCATCAGGCTAAGTCTAATTAGTCAAAAAAAAAGGTCACTTAGAGAACCTGATTATTAACTGTGTGACTTACAAGAGGAAGGGAAGAGAGTTCCTTCCCGGGAGATTGGACTCGTTTCTTTTACTGTTATATGCCATATTCATAGAATATATAAAATAATACGAGTTCGTTTGACTTTGATTATCTCGGGAACTAAAAACTTAATTTGAAAATTTATACTTGCGTTACATAGATTGTTCATAATGGGTGGTTTGGAAATCTATTACGTCACGATAGTACCATAAGGGTATAGTAATGTAAAATTATAGATAACTTTGCGAACAAGATCCAAGATTATTGACATCTATTAGTGCTAACTTGTCGGAAGTAAAACAGCAAAGAATAGCTGTTACATTATGCCGAAGTAGTCGATTCGAAGAGAAATAAAACCATTTTATTTTAATATATTTTTCTCGTCTCATCTTATTTCATAAGGGAAGGGGCAATGGAGATCTCTTTTACTATGCGAAACACGTACTACTTAATAGCCTATTACATTACACGACTCCAATGACCTTTCAACTTCATTCACATTATAATAAAAAGGAAGGGATTAAACACAATCATATTTACATGGTGAGCCTAGTATATAAATATTCTGTTGAGTGACCAGTGTCATAATAATTAGCCAAGGAAAGATCTTATTGAATTGATAATTGCTCAGTTGGCAGCGTGTGCGAGCACTGCATCAATGGACGTGATATTTAATCTCTGCAAAGAGCCCGAACTTTCAGTTATTTATTAGTTATTTCATCGTGACACAGTGGTGCATTTTTTTAAATACCCACCTGGCTTGCTTCCGCCCTCAAATTTGTAGCCACCGAATATCTATAAGTGTGTTCTGGCAGTTGCAAATTAAAACAAGTTCCTCCACGATCTTTCCACCATCTTTGGCTTCATCATCACTTAACATCAGATGAGCTTGCTACCATAACGCTAGAGGGCTCACAGTGTTATTAAGGGTTATCGTTTAATGAAGAAAATATATAATTGTAAGTGAAACGTAGCCAAACTATACATATAACGGGAAAGAATTAGTTAAGCTAGTAAGTAACATCCAGAATCAGTCATATACTGCTATCTCTGTCTTACGCTTGCGACCTTAACTCCCAGGATTACTAATTAAGATAATCTTTATAAGGGACACATTCCCTTTTCTGTGAGGCCTTTTGAATCTGAAACGGGGATTGATCCGAAAGTGATTAGGGCTTTTATCTCTAATATCGGAGAGGATGTATTAATTTCGTCTTTACCGCCAGCTGTAATTGCGTTATTATTGACATGTTTGATAGTAATCTCATTTACTCTTTAATCTTTTATATAATTTATTAAGAGTATTTAATACATTTGTAAAGTAATTGGGAAGATTATTGTTATGAATTCGGTCCATAATTCCTTTCTTTTTTTATTTTATTATTTACTAGATTTTACGTACGGCTCCGCTCGCATTAATATTGGTTTTATTAAACGACTCGGTTGACGCGATAAAAAGTTTCATAGAAACTTTGTTATTCTCTTTACCCCACTTCCTATAAGCTTTTCAGAAAATAAAGTAGCTTATCTCCATTTCCAGAGTCTCATATGTCTTTGTACTAAAATTCGTCACAATCGATTCAGCGGTTAAGGTGTGAAACTTTATCAAACAAACAAAAAAAATCACTTATACATATATGTTATCAGTATGCTATTTTAAGCGCTAATGGAAGTAATGCGAAATCAATTTGTTGTTAAGTTCTTGTTAAATAAGAAACAAAATAAAGGGCCACCGTGTCTTACACCTTCTCTGAATTGCCCAAAACTTGAGAGGTTATTCGTAAATGGCTTTATCCACAATAAAGCGGCCGTCTTTGAACACCGTGGATTTGAATCCTAGACAGATTAGTGTAAATTTTTTTATATATTATATATACATAGGAAAATACAGTTGCTTTGACGCTTAATCATGTAAAAATGATGTGACTATGATAATTGGAAGCGGAAATGTTCGTTGACGGTTATGTGCTACCCGAACAAAAGGAATGCTATCTAGTTTTTATTTAAACGTTAAAGTGTTTTAATTATTTCATTTATTACGGAAGCTACAATGATAATATATTTTTTTTTATTTCAGGTAAAGTTAACAGCATAGAAAACCGTTTCAATTTGAATAAAGGTATGGGTAGATATAATCCAAATTTCAATATAAATATATACTTAGTCATCTTTTCAATATTTATATGGATAAGGTATATGTATCGTTTTTGCTTTTTTATTATTCAATACACTATTTTTATATCGAAGAACGACAAAGTTCGACGATTGAATATATATTGGCTTATCCCGAATCGCGATAAAATAAAAGAAAGTCAATGTCAAGGGTTTCTCACATCGTTTATTTTTTATTGACATTTATTCACCACCCACAAATTTAATTAGAATCATATTTTAATAGCTATTGATTCTTCGCTCAAGATTTTATTTATTTATTTGTTCTAATAAAAAACAACCTATATCCTATACGTTAAATCTTCATTCTGCTAAAAAACGAAATATTCATTCTTACTTTTTCTTCTACGTAACTAACGTAGTATTTAAAAAGATTTCCGCGACTGGAAAACTATCATTGAGGATGTGTCACCACGGATGTAGACTTTTTCAACAAATTAAATAATACACGTTCAATAGGCCACGACACAAAGGCTCATACTGAACCTTTATTTTGCGGCAGTCTAAATCCGAGGGTGGTCGCTAACCAGTATGGTAATAGCCTTACCATCAAGCTCTGAAGGATTAAGGATTATATGATTAACCGTTATGATCAAAACCAAAGGTGGGACCAACTATCGGCAGAGCCTTGTCGGTTAATCGGCAGGGTGCACCGCGTGCAAGTGAGGTTGGCTTGGTAACTGAAATAGTATTCAATAACCCTTACACCCCTAAAGGTTATTGTTGTAAACTTGAATATAATTAGTATCTATTAGTTTCCCGCGATACAAAACTGGATTCATGATGTTGATATTATATTACTCTTTTAAAATACATTTATAAAAATTACAAATTTGATAAGAATTCTTATCGGCTCTTCTCATACGATGGTAATATTTTTTTAGGTTTATAAGTAAGCCACTCAAGTAAGCCTCGGGACCCTAATTATATCACATAATTTAATAAATTAATTTAGTTACATCAATAATTTTATTCATTAATCAAAGTGTACTTGGATGAAAGAAGTACATCATAAATTATATATATAAATTAGTAACTATGATAAATGAATATTAATATTAAATTAGGAGATTATTGGTGTAATTAAGGTATTAGTTGAAACGAACCTTTATTAAAAAAAAAATACATAATCTGATTACTTAATCTTGTTCAGAAATTAATTCGCTAAAGTGTATTTTGATGAGAGAAATGAAGTGAAAGGTAAATCTCTAGATTAGGTACTATAATGAAATAATATTGCTGTTGGAAATTATTTATCTCCCTCAATTTTGTAAGTAATGGATGCCATCAAACTCGCCGCCAGTTATAATGATAGCCAAAAGGCTGGTCGCATCACCTCGTGTACACCTAATACATAATTTCAGGTTGACCCGCCTGAATATTTTGTGACATTCAATTTTGTTAATAAATTTGTTACTTTTATTTCTGTTTAAGTTATTAAAAAAAACATTCACGGTAACTCGTGATTTGTATTAAACTTAGAGATATTCAAGTTTCATTAAGTATGCTGATAGATGTTTGTCAACCTTTTTCTCTCATCTGTACCTATTCATATTATAAAGGCGAAATGTTTATTTCCTTTGTTTGAACGCACAATTTTAAACATATTTCAAAAAGTATTTTTATATTTGAGAGAGCAACTATTGAGGACGGCTTTAGGTTATTTAACATCACTCTACCATCAAAAGTAGTACAGCTGTATTGAAAAAAGTTACAAACGGACAAAAATGATTGAACAAAACTTTAGTTCCACTGGAACGAAGTCGCGAGCACAGCTAGTATCTCTATAATGTTATACACTACACCTGATAGTTAAAAATGTACAATCAAAAAAACCGTAAATGTTTTTAGTTCATTGCCGGTCATCTCTAGTATGACGGTTTGCAAGACTCTGGAAAATCCCGACAAACAAGAAAACAAATGAAAGGTAATTACCCTGCTTCATTACTGGATATACACCCAATAATTTTAGAATTAAGCATAATTAATCATACGCCTATGTGGGATGCTTGATTTGTTATATAGTATTTGCTACGCACTTAACAGAATCGTCATCTACAACATGAAGATGGTGATAAAAACACGAGACATGCCAACAGTTAGAAGCATTACCATTACGACAGAAGAGGAGTTTGCCGCAGCTGACTCAGCAGGTCAAACGATTTAATTTAATAATATATATGGATAGTATAATAATAGTATAGTACATAGACCAATATCTAGAATGTAAATTATTTAGAACATAATAGGCATAACAATACAAATAACATTGCTATGGTGAGGACCATGACTATGCAGTGTAGAAAAAAAAAAAAAAAACAGAATCGTCCTATACTACCACCAAGCAACCAACAGCGCCAGGTTTTCAGAAGAGTAAACAAAATAAAACCCTTCAAGACTTTCTACGACCGAGTCTGTATGTTGTTCCTTTTAAACAGATTTAGTGTCTAGCCAACAGACTCCCTTGATCCTTGATTCTAAGCAATTATGTGGACTGAGAAAGTAATCCACTACACCTATGAGTCGTATGAGTACATATCGACGTATCTTCACAAATTAAAATAGAAACTAAGCGAATAGTTATTATGCAGTTTCGCTTGGACAATTAATTTAATAGTCAGAAGTAAAGGTCAATGAAATGAAAATATAAAATAAAATAAATACGTATATACCTAAAAGATTATTACACAACAAATATAAAGTAGAACTAGTTTAAATGTGCTTAAGTTATTTCAAATGAAATCGTTTATTTCTCAATAATAGGACAATTATATGACTTTTATGACGTCAAAAATCTACTACCGTTTCGGAAATAACATTACGTTCTCAAAAAGAAGAAACGGCGAAAGAAACTCTCCAGCGATCGCTCTTTTTATCATATATCATATACAATTGTCTTTACTAAAAAATATTAACAATAATTTAATTCCATGGATGTTTATCTAATAAATAATCTCCAATTTATCGCTTTTTTAATAAGTTTTTTTTTGCAATTATGTTAAACTGTGTTACAAAAACCTTCGGGTTTTCTTTCTAAATAAATTTATATATATATTTAATTAAATATGAATAATAATTATAAAATCCATTTTAAGTTAGACTCATTGCAGGCATTGAAAGTAACATCCATCTACGTGGTATATAGTACCTGCCATAACAAAGCCGTTATGACTTTAAAATACAACGTAGTATGTGGCCTATTAACGTGTTCCACGGAACTCTTGTTTGCAACACGTCATTAACGTTGCGTTACCGTGGTCCGAACATCAAAGTAAATAAGTCCGGGGTTTATTTACGTTGTGAATCCCTTGTCCGATCAGTGCTCTGGTTTTGTAGATCAAAAGCCTTGAGTACCGTTAACATTGTCGGTCGGTGAGCTCGTCATGTGTCTGTTATGTTCTCTGTTGTTAAGTTTGTTAATTATTTTAAGTAGAAGTATCTATATCTGTCGGCCGCTCTTTTAGGAATAGTTTTTTTATGTAATAGGGGGCAAACGATCAAGCGTGTCTCTTCATGGTAAGTGATCACGTTCGTCCATGGGTATACCCACAACACCAGAGGAATCGCAGATGCGGTGCTGGCCTTTTACAGAAGGAACTGGCTCTCAAGTGCCACTGCTGGATCACATCTAATGGTATTTGGCGACAAATTTACAACTTGAGGGTGGTAGCTAATCAGGCAGGCATTAGACAAAACCCTACCATCATGCTATGGTTTCCTCGCGATATTTTCCTTCGCCGAAAGCTCAAGCTCAATGTAGTTGGTTGGATTCGAATTCACGTCTCATGACGCGGCGTTCCAACACACTATCACTCAGCTATCATCGCTTCAAAATCTATTCTCACTATATATAATCAAATATGTACATAAAATATGTTTTACATGATGATAGGTGTGTATTATATTAGTATTTTCAGTACCAACTAATATAAGAACGAGGTAGGTGTGCTTTTCGCAATACTTTTGAAGCGATGATGGCTTAGTTGATAGTGTGTACAGACGCCGCGTCAATGGTCGGGAGTTCGAATCAACCTGCAATGAGACCGAGCTTTTGGTGACGGAAAACACCATGAGGAAACTATAGCGTGGTGCTAAGGCTTTATCTAATGTCTGCCTGGCTAAGTTGAAAACTGTAGTTTAAAATCTGCCGCCAAATACCTATACGGGTGTTCCGGAAGTTGCGCTTGAGAGCCAGTCTCTCTACTAAGCTTAACATGTCCAACATATTGGACCACATCATCACCTAAGATTGTGGCAGTAATGCTAAACCTATAAACGAAAAAAAGCAAACAAAAAATCGTTTATGTTGCCGTTTCTATAAATTATAACTTTTTGTAATAAATAATTAAATAAAAACCCTGAACATGCGACTATGCCGCATGTTATTCTTAGTTTACATTGGTCAACAATTTAGTCAAACCCTTTTATTGCCCATATAAAATATCACATAGAACCATGCAAACACTTATCCCATATATTTCCTTATACATGAGTGTAAGTCTTCATAAGCTTTTCCCTAATACGGTATGTTTACGCCACATATGTATTTACAAAATCAGTGCTTTTATCTGTATGGTTAAGGGCGGTAAATAGCTTTAATACGTATACGATAACTTAGGTTAAACATCCACTCTAAGTAAGGCAACAAGGGACAACTGTAGATATGCTGCAGTATAGTTACACGGCTCGTATAATTTTATGATACGCCTCACTTTCCCGGCGCAGTTTACAGTGCCGAGCATGGGAAATAGTTAATTCACTTTATTCATTTCTAACTGTGTCCGCAATTTAATTTACGTGATACTATAATTTAGGTTAGGTTAGGTTATTTGATCCATATACGTATAGAAAGTGGTCGTGGAGGTTTGAGACCATTGTGTTAAAGGGTATTTTCCCTGTGTTTCACCGGTCGAGTCCCCCACAGGTCCCTCATGTCCTCCGAGATGAAAGCTATCGTCGTAACAGACTTCCTCCACGATAATAAATAAAAGTTTATTTGAATCCTCAGGAATATAATTGTTTTCTAAATTTAAGGTATACAGTGTCCATTTCTGTACTCCATTGACCAATCGCGTTACATTACATAATTGCTCGCGCTCTCCTTCTTGCTTTGGGTATTTTTTCCTGTTGACTAGTAATAGTCTTAAGCTGATTTTAATAACCTATAACCTTCCTCAATAATTGAGAAACGTAAATAATTGCTGTATCATTTAGCTTTAATTTCTCTAAACATAGCAAAGCAAACGAAATAGATAATGGTGTTCGTTTTTTAATCAACTTAAGTGTCGTAATAGCGGACTGTCGACGACAGTATTACTAATTATCCAAAAATCCCATATTATTTAACTGTATCTAAATATATACTTAAAGAACAAGCCGGCTAAATAAACATTTCTTAACAAATTATTAAATTTACAAATTTATGATTGATGAGAAATCTTTGTAGATGAGTAGCTGCAGTACCAGCATATGGACAATAAAGCAATGAATACATTATGTAAACTGAATTGCATATAATGCAATATTTATAATTAATAAAACTGACCATAAAGATATTGACGATTTTTAAAATTAATTTTAGCATTTTATTTAAAATTTACATAGTTCGAACGTAAATTAACCTTCTTGTGGCAAGGAACTAAATAAACCTACATCCGAATTTTATTCTAAATAAGTATGCTAACTTAATTACTGGTTATTTGATATTATAAAAAACAGCATTATTCACCTATCAACCAGCACAAGTGTATACATAGCAATAACAAAAATAAAACTTACAAAAATTAAAACTACAAAACATAAGGACATGAAATCGTTACACGAGCATGTTGTATGTGGATAAATTGGTTCCGGTCTCAGCGTAATTACTACACTAAATTAGCACAGCGCTGACACTCTAACAAGACCCTCTATATTGTTTTTGTTGATGTTCATCCTATATCATAATAACATAAATTAGAAGTCTTAATCGCGTTCAATGAACGCGGCCAGCACTGTATCTAAGATGAGCACATGTAATAAAAATACATCCAACTTTCATGGAGTTTTCTCGTTTTTGCTTTTCTTCGTACAAAAGTTTAACACTCTGACGTCGCCCCACTAAACTTAGTGTCACTTCGTTTTCCTTACGATACACCCTAATGACTTTTTGAAGCCATATTAGAAGAGTTCCAACAACCAAATTCCGTTAAGAGCTAAAACTTTTTTATTGTGTTAGTTAAATCTATTTTTAGAATACCTCTCTTAAATGTTTAATAAATTACTTATCGTAGATTTTCCGGGCAAGTTAACAGTATATTTTTTATACCAACTAGGACTCCCAGTAAAAACTGACTTACCTATCCGGTAGCAAGTCCATTACTACGTACTAAGAGATTTAGAATTTGTATTTGGTACTAAAATTATTATGAGTGTGGGTCATTTGCGAAACGATGATAGCTTAATTAGTAGTGTGTACGAACATCGTGTCAATAGACGCGAATTTGCATGCACTTGCTAGGAGCTAGAAATTCTTGGTAAAGGAAAACGTCGTGATGAAACTATAGCATGGTGGTTGGAATTTTTCTAATATTAACTTCGCTAGCAAATAGCCTCAAGTTGAAAAACTGCCCCCAAAAAATACATTATAGGTGTGTTCCAACAGTTGCTTTTGCGAACCAGTCCCACTACTAGACTTATCGTGCCCACCATTTTGAGCCACATCGTCACTTAGCATCAGGTGAGTCACGGCCGTAATGCGAAACCTATAAAAAATGTTTTAAAAGTAGATATAGTACAAGCTTCTTAAATAAATATTCCATAGTTTTATCGTGAACACAAAAGCCTTGAAAAGTTAATGGCATTCTCTCTATGAATATAAACAAACCTTTGAGGCAGGAAAATAAAATAAAATTTATTTACAAAATTAAAACAAATAACATTTATCTAAATTAAGACGAACTTTTTAAAATTTAGTTTATATATATTTTCTTACTTTATTTTATTTGTATTCAATTTTGCCTATACTAATTTACTTCATAAAAATATCCTTTAGGCTTTATTGGCACTTGTAACTTACCGACAGGAATAAATGCTTTAGGCTTAGCGGTAGCAAGATTTGTTTCTATGCAAATATTTAACAGGCTATTCATTTAATTTACTTACCGGATCGTGAATAATATTATTAGACATTAGTTAAACAAATTTTTGGTAGTGTATCCAGAACGTTGTTATATTTTCTAAAGTCTCTGTGTATACTTAAACCATGAAAAAATAACATATGACGGTATAGTATTAATAATAAACTTAATTTCATCAAGTGAAGTTCAGAACTTTAAAACATTTTCTTGGGAAAGTATAATCTAAGTTTGAGCTTTAGAAGTTAATGATTTAGAAATACTCGAATAAAGATCAGCTTTAATATGGCTCCTTATGATAATAATACACTTGCATTCGACTTTATTCATTAACCATCAAATAGGGTTGATCTAAAAATAAAGTTCAACAACGAAATCACATTAGTACTAGCTTTTACCCGCAGATCCGCTCGCGTTAATATTGAGTCTGTCAACCAATTCTGGTTGTCGATAGATAACGAAATTTTTTTTTTATCAAATGATATATATTAAAATATTTAAGAGCATATAGATTTAGAAAACGATTTTATCTAACATGTACTATTTATCCACTGCCTACCTGCCAAATTTTATTTTTGTAAATACGATTTCTCTATGTTATCATTCCATCCCTTTTTAAGAGTAGTTTAAAATAGAAAGTATTCATACTTTTATTCTTCTAACAAACTCAGTTATTATAATCAGTATTATAATTTTATATTTGTAACAAACGCTGGATAAAACATGTCTTCAATATAGAAAGAAAAACGCTGGACGGAAACGCACATGTCCATTAGCATAAAAAACGTATATTAGTAGGTGCTAAATATATTTAGTTCTTTTAATTACAACTAACTTTTAAATGTGGCTTCGTTCGCATTAATATTGGTTTTATCAAATAAATTGGATGACGCAATAAAAAGAGTCATACAAAGTTTATCTCTTTCTTTACCCCATTCCCAATATGTTTTTCGCAGGAAAAAGTAAACTATCGCCTTCTCCAGGTTCACAATTATCTTTATGCTAAAGTTCATCGTGGTCGATTCAGCGGGTTAGGCGTGAAATCGTAGCAAACAAACCAACTCACTTTCGCATTAGTAATATAGTAAGAATTGTTTATTTAGGACACATGCACCGAGATTAAATCTTATTTGCACTTAACAAGTGCCTCTGCGCTCGCAAACAAAGATAATATAGCATTTTACCCCTTAGTAATTTAAAAGGATTCAGAGATAAACTTTATAGAGTTGACATCGTAAAATTAACTGGAATTTTTCCTGTGCCGTCTCTTTTATGAAGAATATTTTCCCGTCGTGATGATAAACAGCGCTTAATTTTTTTTTGTTATACTCCTATTATGATGCTAATGTTGTTGGAAAATATAAAATTTTTATTCCTATTTCATTACGTTATTTTACCTGAGACGGGTAAAATGACAACAGGTAACTTTTACATTAAAATTTAATAATATTTTCTTTATACATTGTATATTTTGTTTGGAACGAAGTTGCATACCGCACGGTGCGGAGGTTAGACAAACCAAAATGTAAAATTTTTCATCACGACCCTTTCTTTAGTCAGTTCTATAATTCTATAGTGTAGACGGTTGTCAATAGTGCGTATGCTATTGGCTGTGCCCAGTTATAGTCATAGTCAAAAAGATATTGTGGAGGGTACACGCACCAGGGTGGTTGCCGTCTCGTTCTAATAATAATACGTCCCATTCTAACAATACGCGACACGGACGCATGTAATATGCGGACAGTTGTCACGCCATTATTATGTCACATAGAATAGCCGATAGGCGCTTCTTTTTTGGAATAGCGAGCAAACGAGTTAACGTGTCACCTGATGGTAACTGATCACCGCCGCCCGTGGACCACACACAATACCAGAGGAAGTACAAGTGCGTTGCCAGCTTTTATAGGTGGGACTGGCTCTTATGTACCGCTGCCAGAACACACCTAATGGTATATGGCAGCAGACTTTCTACTTGAGCGTGGTAGCTAGCCAGGCGGACATCAGAAAAAACTCTACCACCATGGTATGATTTCCTCACGATGTCTACTTTCACCGAAAGCTGAAGCTCATTGTAGGTGGTTGGATTACACGGTACACTGAGCTATCATCGTATGTCCTTAGGATGTGTTCGGCATGAAGTGGGAGAATCGGTAATCTTGGTAACACGGGAGTTTGAAAAGTGTAACAGTGAATTTTTTGCTCGATATGACTTATCCTTAGCCTTAGGGCTTTTACAGGTACACACAGCTTTGCGGACGAGTACTAAGGCACTCAGCCCTAGGCAACGAGCACAAGTGACCAATGAAGTGGCCGATCCTCAGCTTGGGCCGTTGCCGGAGAACGCGAAGAGAAACCACGGTTTTAACTAATTCTACGAAGGATCTTAACTAAGCAGAAAACCTACCCTACTATAACTCGTACTTAAAGCGCGACCTAAAGTCCTAAACTAAAGCATTGCTTCAAGGTAGAATGACTGGACTGTACTGATGTTTTAGTGAGTAGTGTCGATTGCTTATCATCCGATGAGTCCTGCCACACACCCCTGTTGTCTTGGCCTGCGTTCGGGTAGTACATTTACATGTTACGATGAGAAAGTCTGTCAAGAACAGGGTTTTAAACAATAAGTTAATGAAAAAAAAATATGTTGATAAGTTGAAAATCTACCGCCAAATACCGATAGGTGTGTTCCGGCAGTTGTACTTGAGAGCCAGTTTCTTCACAGGTTTAGCGTGTTAACCAACTTGGATCGTATCGTCACTTAAGATCAGGTGAGATTATAGCCATAACGATAAACATTAAATATTTTAAAAAAATGTCCTGATTGTGGTAAGTTTGTCTAGTCAATCCGAGATCAGTGACTCTTGTCTAGTCACCTTTGTTGCTGTCATGTCCAGTACTTTCACATGGTCGTTGTAGTAATAAAAGTAAAAAGGCATAACTACGTTTAATTCCATGGTTAATAACCATAAAGTCTTAGATTCAGTCTACGTAAGTGTAACGCAATATGTATAGTGATACTAGAATCGACGCTCGGCCCCTGTCTACCCAAGCGAGCCACATGTCAAGTAGACACTTGATCTACTAAGCGTTTCTTAACTTAACCGCCGTATATTGATCCACATAAGCTAAGAATTTTCATGTAACCCCTTTCCTTTGAGAAACTTTGTAATTCATTGGTGAGTAAGTTACGTCTTTCATTCTAGATGAACATGTTCGTTATTATTAAATCTTGTTAGTTGAATTTATTTATTTATTTTGTTTATTTATCACACCAACATAATGATTACATAAATAAAAAAAAATACTTATTGTTAATTCTAACAAACAATTACAATGAAATCATTCAGATGACTGACGTGCATGAGATTTATAAATTAGAATAATTATGTTACAACTTTGTACATACAAAATCTCAAAATACAATACAACAAGAAAAAAAAATTACATAGTTCAATTAAAGTAGATTAAAATGAAAAAAATATATAATGTATAAAGGTAAAGTCGTTAAATTCAATTATATTTTATTGTGGGTTTTAATTGTGGAGTGTTTGAATGGACCAATGCATCAGAAAATATTTCAATTTAGTTCACTGTACATAATATCTCGTTATACAGTCTTGCGATACCTGTTATTGGTATATTATATACTAAGTTCAGTGTCGTGGTTGGAATGTCAAAAACATGTGGGTTACGCAATGTACGGTAATTAAACCTCAGATAAAAATTGTTAATAACTGGTGCATCTATAGATTCATTGTAAACTGTATGGAGGATGAGTAAGTGAGATATATTTCGTCTTGTTTTTAAGGATACTATATGAAATTGTTCTAGTCTACTATTATAATCCGGAATAGATTTACGAACGCCGGTCCTTATACTCAAATATCTAATAAAGCGGGTTTTTGTATTCTGCGTCCACGGAAAAAAAATTAAATTGTAGCGTCTGATTGTGATGTTGAAAGACCAGATTTTTACTAAGAGCATAAAAAACATTGTCGATAGTACCTATTTAGTCATAAAATAAATCTGAACGAGAGAATAAAGCCGCTGACTTGCCTTATATCTAGTATATAAAATTCATTAAAGCACTTAATGGCGAACAGAAAAGCTCTGAGAAATTCTTAACTTGTTTATTATAATAAAACTACTTATATAATGTAACTAGAGAATAACATGTACAAAGCAACTAGGTAAGTCGTAAGTCGGAAATAGCGTTACAACAAAAACCCGATATCAATCACATAACACATAAAACGTTCAGTTAATGGCGCTCCCATTTTCCACTTGTTTCCCTCCGCTGGTATATGTGTCAGTCGCACTCGTTGTGCGCCAACATTTGTATGTAAATATCTCTATGGCATGCGAAGATATCCCAGCATGAACTAGTAGTGCGGGTCGTCAATTTTATCGACTATCGATACTTTTGTGAGTATAGATTTTATAGTTATAGGTTTATCGTTATGGCTACAATCTCACCTGATCACGTTAAGCCACGATGTGGCCCAAGATGATGGACACGCTAAGTCTAGTGGGGAGACTGACTCTCAAATGCAACTGCCGGAACACACCTATAGGAATTTGGCGGCAGATATCAACTTGAGAGTGGTAGCTAGCTAGGCGGGCATTACATTTAACCCTACTAAAATGCTATGGTTTCATATTTTCCGTTACCGAAAGCACAAACTTATTGTTGATTCGAAATCACGGTCCTTGACGCGACGTCCGTACATACTACTAATTGAGCTATGCTCGCTTCAGCTTATTGAAAGCTCCGCTCCGGGATCAGCTAAGTCGTTTTTTTATGTTGCGTAATATAGTGATGATGTTACCTGATGTTAAGTACAGTAGAATCCAAATCGGTGGCGACTGCCAATGAACAGAATTCACTGTCAGTCATCGCTGACATGCTGCCCTGCTTTGTTACCTTGCCCTGCCTCTGTTGAAGGACCTAATACAGTTATAAGTACAGTAGTTTTAGAATGTTAATTGTGCTAACAACTTGAATATAGGCTCTTCTTGATCTTGTGACCCTAAGCTGAAGACTAAATGCATTTCCCCGCATAAAAAAGGTTAATAAATCCTAGCCTTTTATCAGTTATTGCTTTTATCAAGTAAAAAACATTAATTAAAATTATTCCCACTATATTTTACTTGCGGCTTCGCTCGCGTTAGCATTGATTTTGGCTAACAAATCGGATGACGCAATAAAAAGTTTAATATTAATTTTATCCCTTTCTTTACTCCACTTCCAAAACGTTTTTGAGGGAAAATGTAGCTATCACAGTCTTCGCGTTCCCATCTATCTCTTTACCAAAATTTATTATATTTGATTTAGCGGTTTCGTCGTGTGAAATCGTAACAAACAAACAAACAAACTCATTTTCGAATTGATAACATTAGTAAGGATTTGGATTCACAGTTTTATTCTTTGAAACCCTATTCGAATGTTCAATAAAAGTTTATTCTACAATAAAAAATGTATCGACATATTTAATAATCCAGATTAAAAGCGTAAACAACACTACAATATACAAACGAATTACATTGCAAAAGGCAGGCGCGGAACCGACGCCGAACTCGCTCGTAAAAAAGGTCCCCATAAAACAAACATACCCGAATTCTCTCGAGTCGATGGTGCGACGTCGGTGGATCTAATGGTTCCATAAGGATATTAATGCCCTATGTGTCGAGACCTAGTCTTATTGCATATTTATTACGCCTCGCCGAGATGCGATACAAAATAATATACTCAAAATATCTTTATACATATATAAAAACTTCTTTTCACGTTGTTTGTCCGCGATGAATTCCTACTCTACAGAACCGATTTTCATCAAATTTTGCACACTGTGTGCTGTTTGATCCAATTTGAGAAATAGGGTACTTTTATCTGGAGGCTGTAGTCGACTACTCGAAAAGGCAGAATAGGGTCTGCCGGGTCAGCTGGTCCTTATATACAAAAATCTCGTGTTCCCGGGCTAATTTTCGAAACTGCTGGATCGATTTTATTAAAACTTCGCACGGATATGTTAACTTTGTCCAACATAAAATGTAGGCTATATTTTATTTCGATCAATGACCGTGGTAGTTTTATTGCAATTGGCTTTTATAACAGTCACATCAACCCGAGGCCGGGTCAGTCATTATAATTACAAACTTACTGACAACAGTCTATCACCTCGGGTCACATCGTCGTTTAAAATCAGAGGTGGTTGTGGCCATAACGCTAAACCTATAAACTATTAGACAAAAAGAGGAGTCTTAGGGACATCCGGTTGGAACCGAGTTCCTTTCGTTATATCTTATTTGTGTTTGTATTCAGTAATGTAAATTTTACTAGTAAAATATTTTTGGGTATTCTAACAATTGACGGCAAGCTGAATCGATATAAATAAGTTTTATTAACCTAAGTGATTAGGAAGTGCCTCAAAAATCATTGTCAAAAATATGTCGGTTTTTGGTGTGTATTTTCATTGTTACACTATTTACAGTCTAGCCCCTCGGCCCGCAAACAAATCAAAACGATCTTCTTTCGTATCAAAGATTGCATCCAGTCAAATTGGACCAGTACCACCACGTCAGCGAGTGTCCAGGAGTGTGTACCGAGGGGGCACGACAGTAAATGCGTTATACTTTGGGGCTCCTCACAGTCACATAGAGCTAAGTCTGGTTCTCTATGGAGTTGCAGCGGCCCACTTGAGTTCGAAGATGCTTCAGTGTTTTCCAAATACTTCATGGCAAAATATATCCAGGTGATAACTCTTTAGCAAAACGATAACAAGCGATAAGAAACTTCGTTTCAAAAATAGTATTCGTATAGACTGAACTAACAGATACATATTATACCTATGAAAGATATTGAAATTTCATCTACTTAAGCTAAGGTCTGTCTGTATATAACCAATACTCACACCAGGTTGTAGACCCTGTTTTCGAATGCATAGAGTGCAGTCCTTAAAAAGTAATGTGTGCAGTTCACACGCGATGGAAGTGAAACTTTCAAAATATTATTAAAATATTTATATAAACAATACACATGCACAATACACCATAGTTGTTATAATGCCTTTACGCAGGCACGCACACGCACATGCAAAAACAACTTGCAACGTTCAGACCTTGAAGAAACACTGTATAATACCTTCTATCTTATTCTCTCGCACGCCATATTCTGTAGATGTAAGTGGTTGTCTCTTTTTACAGTCGCTTTTTCGTTTCTTCGAGATTCTAAGCACGGCGATGCTAAAAATAAATTCATTACGAAAGATGCAAATTTTATTAAGTCATCGCCGTGACTAACAATTAAAAGTAGTCCCCGAATACTGCAAATTGCTAATAACTGCAAATAGATTTTTGATTGTACAGCGGTTTAGGAGACATAGTCTATCGAAAGGTAACATATTTGCTTAGCTTAATTAAATAGTAGCATTAAATTCTAGTTCTCAGTGTGCCGTTGACAGAAGAGGTATGATTTAATGCTCACTGCACACAAACGTTATATAACTTAAGCACAAACGTTTCAAGACAATCACAACTGTGAGAGACTTTGCGCATCTGAAAACATACGATGATTTTTACTGTCGCGAGACGACACAACGTTACATCAGTATTATTTCATCTTAATTTATTTACGTTTACTAATTCTTTTATGCATTACACCACGTCAAGGGACGTGAGTTCGAATCCACCTCAATAAGCTTGAGCTTTTGATGAAGGAAAATATTGTGACGAAGTTATAGCATGGTGGTAGGGTTCGATGGAAACTGCATGCTGTCAGACATTGTGCAAGCTCGCCACTGTTTTGTTTAAAGAGTAAAAATGCTATTCATGCGGATTTCCGTTCATTTATATCCTAATTCATTTATTCATAAAACGTCGCACAATCATCGTGTTAATTATTAATTTTGGATTGAAGGAAAATGTTTACGTTTAAAATATGGTAAAAGCAATATAGTTAACATTAATATATACTGTATAAAGGAGCTAATTTCAAATCGGTTAATTAATTTATACTATTATTAATTTTCTTCTTGGTGTATTTTATAAAACAGAGTTTATAAAAGTATTATGAATATTGAATATGAAATGTATATTCAGTATTTGATAATATTATATGCTACATTGTTTACATCTATATTTATGTCATGATTTTTTTTTTACAATCATACTTTATACAATACTATCATACTAATATTATAAATGCGAAAGTTAGTTTGTTTGTTAAGTTTTCACGCCTAAACCGCTGAATCGATAGAAATGAATTTTGGTCCTTTTTTCGCGAAAATCTATATGGAAGAAGGGTAAATAGAGGTATAAACTTAGTACAAAACTTTTATTGCATCATCCGATTTGTTTGACAAAATCAATAATAACGAGAGCGAGGCCAAACCTCAAATCTAGTATGCATATAAAACATATGAAGGTTCCAATGCTTATGTAGGCAGTGCAAATTAGTATTGATAACTGAAATATTTGCGGATGACATACAGTTGGTATTTAACGGATACGAAAAGAAGAAGGTATAGATAATATAAGATTTCTTAAAAAAATACTTAATATATCAGGATATTATTATTTAAATACATTATGTTCATAACATATTCTCATATTAGTCCCATTTTAGATGGGCCCGCCTGTTTTCCTTTTCCATATTGCAAACTGGCATGCGGCTAAGTATATCATAATTATACTTAAATGTTATAATTAATTTTGTAAGTCGTATTTACATTATTACAAATCAAGATATCAAACACCGTTCTTTAACATATATATTTTTTCTTTTTATGTTTTATAAGTTTAGAGCTATGGTCATAACCTCACCTGATGTTAAGTTTCATGTGGCCCAAGATAGTGGACGCTAAACCTAGTGGAAAGGCTGGATCTTTAGTCCAACAGCTGGTAGACATTAGAAAAAGCCTTATCACCGTACTATGGTTTAATCATGATGTTTTCCTTCACCAAAAGCTCTGGTTCATTGCTGAGATCGAACTGAAAACTAACTAAGTTATTTTCCTACAATATTAATAGAACGCTGCGTTTTCTGGTCGAATAACAAGCCGTATATTCCTACAACAGAAGTAAATCTGCCTCAACCTCTTGCAACGCTGTGTGCATATGAATCACCAAGACAGTTAAAATTAATATTAAAAGTTAGCATACATAAAATTAACGTATAGATATAAAACAAAACTAAAACTGAGCGAAACTTGAGCACTACTGCTATGTTTATTATAATTAAGGCTTGCTTTCTTACCAATCTCTCTCTATCATCGTTACCTCATTGTCAAGGATCACGACCACAACCAATAAGGAGTTTGCATTGGGTGCGGTAATATGCTCAGCGGACCGCCCAGTGCACGCTGCCCTTCGCCGCTTTATTATGTCAGACCATTTTGTAGGCGCCTTCTCGATAAAATAACTTGGAAACCGCGTAATATGTCCAAAGAAGTTCAGGGTTCTGTCTCGGTAGATAATAGAAAACCGTGTGGTGATTTCAAGCTCTTTTTATATGGACTCGTTTATTCTTCTTGTCCAAGGTATACGGAGCAACCTTCGCTAACATCACATCTTGAACTCATCTATTTTACTGCTGTCATGGCTTCTTCCGGTCCACGTCTCGGCGCCATATAAGTGAATAGAAAAGACTCGAGCTCTAACCATGCGTAATTAAGATTTACCACTAGTGAACCTTAAAAAAATCTATTGTTATCAGTGTCACGCTTGTAACTATTAGATACATTTTAATAAAACTTGGCACCGTCATTATTGAAATTGATAATAGGATACCTATTTATTTCGCAAAATAAAAAAAAATCCACCGAGATAGATGATGTAGGAAATAAGGAAACCAGCTGTCATAAGTGAAAACTTTATTAAGGTGAGGTTAATAATATAAAACACAACTATAACTTACTAGCTTTTACGAACGGCTTCGCTAGCGTTAATATTGATTTTGTCAAATAAATCGGATAACGCAATAAAAAGTTTAATAGAAAATTTCATTCAACTCTTTACTCCACTACCGATAAGTTTTTCATGAAAAAAAGTAGCCTATATTCATCTCCAAGGTCGCAACTATATGTATAACAAAATTCATCGATTCTGTAGTTTAGGCGTGAAAGCGTCACAAACAAACAAACTCACTTTCGAATTTATAATATTAGTATGATTAAATAATGCATATTATCATATTATACTATTCGTGACTGGTCGCGATCCTCAGCAATGAGGGAGCGATGATAAAAAGTGAGATTGGTAATAAAGTAAACCTAAATTATAATATATATTATCATACATGTAATATATTTATGTCTGTACTGGTTGTGACTTATGCGTAAAGTTCTCTCATGTAACGCTCATCGAGAGAATATAGCAATGACGCGCTGAGGCGTGAAGAGGTATTTAGCAGGCCAGCATGACAGTTATGACTGACGCAGGTCATTTGCCTTTACGGCAGTCGCAACAGTTATTGGACCATACTGAAACCTACCATCCGGGGAAGTACAGTGAATGTGCCGAGTTCGAATAAAATACCGAGCTGACCTTACCCGAATGAACATAGTATAGCTGAGCATTTCAACTCAGTCTTATTCAATATCCACAAAATATAGTGCTCAGTAACATAATTTATACAATCTCGTAAATAGACTACTTCACTGCCCTGAATTGTTGACTAAAACATTCTTATCACTTCCGCGTAATGGTTTCAGGCTCCTCACTAGAAAAACGTTCCTAAGAACACAATCCAAAAATAACTTAGGTAGAAGTGCGGACCTAAATCAGGCAATAGATCTATACAGTAATCTTTACAAAAACAATAATATAATAAATAACTTCGACATATTTGGCAACACATTCGACTCATTTAAGAATAAGTTACACAATCTGTTTACTTGGTAAGGTTTCGCATGAATAATTTTGTTTTAGAATTTAGTACTATATTTTTATACATACTTGTTTTAGTATATTGCATTTTTAATGTAATAGCGGGCAAACGAGCCAGCGTTTCATATTTCTATTCCATTTTGGTATCACTTAATCCCACATATATACTTTAACTGTGGACATAAGTCTTACTATTGATATGTCGTAAGAAAATAATATTCTGTTCGAGGTACAAAAGACTAAATAATTCGAGATGCAGTGTATTAAGGTGTTGAGCGGAAGGGAACGGCATATTTTTTCGACTTATTGAGGATGACGCCTTAACGAGGTTATATAGTACTTAAATATTCGTCGTAACATGAAAATTGTTGTAGAAATTTTAACGCCCGCTTATTTAATAGGACGGCTCTTGATGATTATTGCTCCAAACATTGTTCTGTGTTGCGTAATGGGTCATGTTCAACGTAATATCGTGGAAATGTGTTATTTCCCACGCATATACCCTCTGTATACCGCTTTTACACTGGAAACTTATATTATTGTACTATATTATTATATTAATACCTGTATTCATCTAATTTCATATATTTGTAAAGGAAATATACATAACGTATCTTTGATATTAACTGGATTAACCTTCAATTTCTCAAATTACGAGAGATAATCTTTAAAGTTTTGCAATTTCAAGGCCACTTACAATTTCTTTAGTCTTTAGTAGACCGAAGTTCCTTATCGCATGGTATGAATGGAGGCTACATAAATGAAAAAGTAAGATTTTTTCACCACAGCCCTGTCTTAAGGCTGTTCTATATTGCATATCAATTTTGTAGCGTAGACGGTTATCCATAGCGTGTACGCCGTTGGCTGTACCCAGTCATAGGTGCGCGCTTATTGGTTCAAGACAGCCAGTAAGTTCTCAACGGCTGCGCAGATATAGTTTCTACATATTATAAGCGTCATCTGTTTCCTAATATTTACTATGCATTATAATTATTTACTTAAAATGAATGATGTACAATAAAATTTTATTTTGACAAATAGAAAAATATATTATTTATGGAATTTCCTACCGATCCTTCAGTTTATTAGTTATCTGTGCGATTCATTTAATTTCACTCAGACGTTGGTAATTCATTTATTTGTATTGTTGATCAATAATAAAATACTTTTATCAAAAATGAAATGCTACGTAAGGAAATTCGTTCCAACCGAGTGTTCCACGATACTCACGCGTTTTTTAAATTATTTTACGGCGATGTGACAACACTATATGCATGATAAGAATACTGTATATTACAAAAAACAAAGCTCTTCGAGGTTTCAGTAATTTATTGATCCATATATTAATTTAATTGTATTTTATTACGGTAATTACACTTAAAAAATAGGTATTTTAATATCAAATTGAAATGTGTAAATATATTATATATTTATAGGTGATTACGGCGTGCACTTTCTTTAACTACAATCTGACATAACAATTTCAAATATTATTTTAAAACAGGGAAAACTAATAAACATAATAAAACGGATATAAATAGTGACATTCCAGTTATTTTATACTTTTTCGAGCACTTTCTATTTCTTTTAAACCGTTTTTAAAAGTTTTTTTGTTTTGGTAGAAAATTTGAAATTTTAAGCATGCGTTATGTTTTGTTGTATGAGAAAGAAGTAGTAGAAGAAGAAGTTGTATGAGGAAATATAAAGTAGAGAGAGAGATTCCTTGGCGTTCGTATGCGAACAGCGTAAGTCACGATTTGTCCATAGAGTTGTGTGGGTGTGTCACATCAGACCGCTTAAGTGGGACACGCCGGAAAGACTTCAAGTGCGGACGGATATTCCCGCAAAAAACTAGAAAAATTACGAAAGCTATTCCTGGTTTCTGGCAACACGGGAGCTTGAAGTGTAGGCGTAGTGCGTTTTAATGGGTAGTGTTTAGTAATTAGCACCTGATGAGTCACCACATGACCCTCAGGCTTTTGACCTGAGCCCAGGTAATGCGTTTACGCGTTGCGATCAGGAGTCCGTCAAACCTGAATTTAATACATGACGTTATTAAAAAAATGTAGAAATTGGGATATACATTTTAGGTCTAATATACAATTTAGACTATAAATTTTTCGTGCGGTCCTTCATTATAAACGCCTTGCGCTTGTGCTTTATACTCGGTATATTTAATAGGGCATCTAAAGCGTTCACAGACTACTACTCAAAGTATAAAGTTAGTTATTTCGTTTAATATTAGTTAGCTAACATCGAAGCGATATCAAGTTACGCTTAAGTAATGAAGTAATTCGAGCCAACGTCACGTACATTAAACGCAGGCGATCTATCAACTTCACTACAAGAGCTTTGTATAAACTAAATTAGTCGTTTAATTTATATTATTTTTTTACTTTTAGTTTTAACGTTATGGCCACAATCTCACCTAGCTCAAGATGGTAGACACGCTATGCCGAGATGCCTGGCTTTCAAGTGCATCGTACGCGTCAGTTGTTTCGTAGTGTATTTATATGTAATATTAGCGTTTACCAGAGGCTTTGCTTGCGGTTAAATAGTTTTTTTCTTAAATGAACGGAGGACGCAATAAAAAGTTTCATACAAAGGTTGTCCCTCCATTTCCCCCACTTCCAGTAAGTTTTTGTCGAAAAAAAGTAACGTATCATCGTCTTCAACTTCCCATCTATCGCTGTACCAAAGTTCATCATAATCGATTTAGCACTTTTGGTGTGAAAACATAAGAAACTAACAAACTTACTTTCACATTTATAATATTAGTAAGGATAATGAATTAGATAAATTTAATAATGTAAAATGTTTATTTTCACAACTAGGAAAATATATTTATTACGAAATGTCCTACCATTACTTTAATTCATTAGATATCACTATGTTTCATTTAATTACTCTCGGACGTTAGTAATTTATTACGTTATTTGATGTTATATGTATACGGGAATACAGACGATGGTAATAAGTTCTATTCTGTGAAGGCTCACAAAACAAACGTATATACAAAGGCCTTCGTGCGAACAGCTGGAACATCAACTGCATAAATATAAATTGAAACTGAGGTCTATTTTGCTACAGACTTAAAAACCGAAAGTATTATTTCAAATTTTTATTAAACGTGCACGATTTCGAAATTACTTGTAACATTTTGATGCAATTTGGCGGGGTGCTAACACCTTAAGCAACATTCCTACTATAAATTTCCATATATTTTGGCTATGTACATACACATATATGAAACGAAAGAAAAAGATATACTTGTTATCATGCAAATAAATTTGAAAATGTGAAAGTTTCTATTCATTTGTATTCTTAGTATTTTAGGTTAACATTTCTGAAATAAGAGATCTGTAATTCAAATTCGTGCTTTTAATAATAAGGAATACTCTAAGATAACTTACACGTTTAAAAATAAAAATTAAATATACAAACGAAATCTACATATTGACTGTCAATATGGGTTATATGATGGGGCTAAACTTTCCCTGTATTGAAAATAACAACTAAACATTATTATCAGAGTATCGTAATATTTTCACACGTCCGTGTACTTAGTCGTGTGTTAACATAATACATATCGAAGTATACTAAAGGTAAACATAATTTATTAACACAAACAAGATAAGGTGATTTTACACCCATTGTCATACATCGTAGGTGTTCAATACGGCACGCCTACGTTGGATCGTAAATTTATATGAAACGTCTTAATGTGGACTCGATATGGGGCTATCAGAAGTCTTGGGGTTCAGTTTTAATCGGTAAAAAACCGAAACTTATATTACAGCAGATTTTGGACATCGACAATATGCACCACATATTGGAAGAATGTTTTCGAATCGAACGTATAAGATATGGGATCAATGCTGCTGGTTCGTTCCACGTTGTTTTATATAATTCCTTGTACGACATCGCGTCAAGGAACGTGAGTTCGAATCCAAGCACCTACAATGAGCTTGAGCTTCCGGTGAAGGAAAACATCGTGAGGAAACCATAGCATGGTGGTAGGGCTTTTTCCAATGCCCGGCTGGCTAGCTACCACCCTCAAGTTGTAAAACTGCCGCCAAATACCAATAGGTGTGTTCCGGCAGCTGCACTTGAGAGCCAGTTCCTTCACAGGTTTAGCGTGTCTACCAACTTGGGCCGTATCGTCACTTAAAATCAGGTGAGATTATGGCCATAAAGCTAAACCATAAGTATATATAAAAAATAAAAAATAGTCGCGTCGGCGAAGCATACAGTAAAAAACAAAACAGTTCGGTACATTTAAAAAATATAAACTTCTTTATCATCGTTGTGATTAAAAACTCGTTGAAACAACAAAGCGACAGTAAAAGTGACAACCATATACGTTTATAGGATTGGAACGTGCACGAAAATGAGATAGAAGGCACAATGATACAATGTTTGTTACAGGGTCCGAAAGTTGTACGTGTGATAGTATGTGTAAGTATCATAACAACTATGATGTATTGTACACGTATATTGTTTATATTAATATTTTAAAGGTTTACTTCTATAATATGTGAACTACATACATGATTTTTTTAATAGTACTGGCAAGTCAGCTTTCTAATTTTCAAATACCGAGCGTAGAAAATCGCAACAAAATTCATGAACAAGATCATATGTATACCTACCTAGGCATCGTCACAACCATGGTGTATTGTACACGTGTATTGTTTACATAAATATTTTAATAATATTTTTAAGGTTTCACTTCTATCACATGTGAATTGCTCACATGTTTTTTTTTTTATAATATCCTGACAAATCGCAGGCACTACGTCTGATATTAAGCACAGTACGACTCAAATACAAATGCTGGCATTCAATTTAAAAACTTTCGACTGTCGTCAAGTACTTTTTGACTTAGAGTTAGGCAATTTTTTTAATGTATATTCATGACTATTGTCTTTTATAAGCGAATGCCGAAATTAGGAAAAGAAATTAAGTTGATTTTTGGTTATCAAATCCCGAATGGAAAAATTGGTAACAAAATCCATCAGGAATATTAAATATGTAGGTACCTAGTATAAGTTTATTGTTTAGTGTTCTACTCCTTTTTTAGTAATCCTAAACTTTTTTAACTGCTCAGAACTGCTGCACAAATATAGAGATGTTATACTGACGTAATAATAGGTTATCGTTTTTCTAGCTACAAAGAATTTTGAGTGAAATCTGAATATCTATCTTACGAAAGGTAAGTTGATCGATATTTATTACTGCATGTAAAAAATAAATGATAAATATTTTATTAAGTTTAATATTTTTACGTAATTATGTAAATAAAATCGTGCATAAGTATTGTTGCTAAAACTCCACCTTTGAAGACTTGTCTGCTGACTTACAATTATTATGGCTATTAACTGATTATTCAGTAATTTATTTAATGTTTTCATGTTATTACAGAGTCAGACATTACGAATGAGTAAAGTAAATGAGATGAAGATGAAAGTGATGTTAGTAGCAAAGGTGATGAAGAATTGTTAGATGAATTTGAGAAAATGAATGTTCTTCTAAATGTAAAAACACAGATTATTGTACCTATGATCCTGGGAAATAAAGTAATTTAAATTTGCGAAAGATGTTTTCATTTTATGTTACGTTACAAATAGGAAAACTAAAAAATTACAAATCTTATCGGACTAGTGATACATTCCAATTTTCTTGTAGGGCATTGTTTTATTTAAACTAAGAACACACTTTTACCTATTATGTAATAGTTTTGTTCTACAGTTAGTAATGGGAAAAATGGTCTTGTGATATTAACAACTTTTGATCGTAGGATCGGGATAACCTATAACCCAATTTGTAGCATAATTTTACTGTTAAAATAAATGAATAAGAAATAAGCAACTACAAAAAATCAGCTGGTTAGTAATCATTTTTGATGACCTCGTTGTCGATATATGTTGGAAGAAGGGGACTCTTTGATGAAACCATACATTAAGTAGGACAAATATTTTTTGAAATTCTTGAGATAATTATCTTAAGATTTACCAAAAAAAAAAACAGTTAGTAATACATTTTCGAGAATTATTAAATTGTCACGTTTTATTACTACTACCCCTATTAACTACCATAATCGAAAATGTTTGTAAGAAAAATGTTGGGCGTCTCATCAAAATGAAGATACTTAAAGAATTAGCTTGATAGTGATCAATAAAAAAATTGAACGGTGATTCCTGGACTATACATTACGTTGTATGTTTAAGGTTTATTATTATGTTATGGAGGTTTTGTTTTGGTAAAACATGCCACATGCTACCATGGCACGTGTGGATGAGCCACACAGAATGCTACAATTAATGTGGTTTAAAAACTTTATTACTCAAAACAACATAGTTAACTTCATAAGACTAACATTTGTTTAATTTCACTAATCTAATAACATCCAGTGATCGCTTTAATAATTATTTAACTTAGTTTTAAGTATATATACTTATTCAACAATATAACAACAAATTCAATTTCTCAGCTTATTTTTCAGACACTGGGAATTATGTTGCATTATATTTAATTTGAATTTTACATATATTTTACATATATTTACATATATTTAATAATATATGTTAAAATTAGCCAGTCCAATATGTTGTCTACTAGATTAGTACAACTGTTAATTCGGCTCATCGAAAGCTTGCTATGTTCGTACAAGATTTCGGAACGTAACTATAGTCGAAAGAGCTCAAAACGTATTAAGTAAAGCTAATCCAATTAGTAAAAACGTTTGCGAAACACACAAATAGATCATTGCTACTATCAGACCCATCCAGTATATGTCGTACTCTGACTCCAATTTAATTAAAATTTCCGCTTCGGTCTTAGAGAAATACATATGCTAAAACAAGTTAATCCAACAGTAACAGTATTAGGTTAAGCACGTTCTAGATTGTACAGTTGTATTGCATTTGAAATTCGTAGTTGTCATCAATCCTATTTACATTAGCTGCAAGTTCTACTGTTATTTCGTTTAGTAAGAAGTTAATTTGTGAATTTGTGATGTTACAAGGATGGTCAAAATCAGGAATGAGTATGTAAGAGTAAGTTTGAAAGTGGAACCAGTGGTAGAGAACTTGAAAGGGAATCGCTTGTTTTGGTTTGAACATGTCATGACAAAAGAGGAAACGGTTGTGGTGAGAAAAATAATGGATATGAATGTTGAAAGATGGGAAGGAAGAGGAACGCCAAAGAAAAGATGGATAGAGCGTGTGAGGAATGCGATGAAAAAAGGTATTGAATGAAGAGATAGCAGTTGACAGAGATGTATGGAAGAGGAAAACATATTGCTACGCTCCCAAAGAACTTGGGAACAGGACAAGATGATGATGAAGTTAATTAACAAATTGGGAGTTTAGGTTTTAGTTTTAGGCCATACTCTTACCTGATGTTAAGTAACTATGTGACCTGAGATGGGAACGCTAAGCCTGATGGAGGGAATGTCTTTCAAATGCAACTGCCGAGGCATACCCGTACACTTATACCGTATCCGTTCAATATGTGAGTACAAGGCGGGCAATAGAAATACCTACCGTCATTACGATATTTTCATCATCCATTTAATTAAGATTCCGTCGTCTATTTGTTTTTTATTTTTAGTTTTAATTAATATATCCGGCGGTGTGGATACGTGACGGTTAGTAATATCTATAAAATATCGCGTTATTATTATAATAATCCGGAATAGTTTGTTTGTGTGTTTGAACGCGCTAATCTTAGGAACTACCATTTCAATTTTATAAAATATTTTTGTATTTAATAGAGTAACCATTGAGCAAGGCCTGAGGTTATTCAATATCACGCTACCAATGTAGCATAAAGATCTATTGAAAAAAGTTACAAAAACTGGTAAAACAATTTAAAGTAGCCAGCAAAGCTTGCTGTTCTATAAAAATTAGTGTATATCTTGGTTAATCACTGAATAAATCATTCCTTAATTTCGACGAAATATCTCGGCCGCATAACAAAATAAAGAAATATTGTACTGAACCCGAAATGGCACATAAAGGGAGTACAAGTTACGAGTTTTGTATTTATATAACTGACCTGACAGTAAATTTAATAAGATTAATAGCCCTTTTATTGTACGTAATGAAACAATAAATTGTGGATATATTTTATTTTTACTTGGGTGGCTTATGTGTTTAATGTGCTGTATAGATGTTTTGTTGATGCCTTTATTAAAACTAATAGTCCAAATAAAACCAAACTTATTACGGAAATTTTCAGGAAATTCTTGTGAACTGTTTTCGATATGTTGCCAAGGCGTGGAAATATATGTTATATAGTTTAGCGTATGTTATACAGCGGCAATAGTTCATGCCATCTTGGTCCATCTGCGCCAAAATTCTCGTCACGCTTATATACTATTACATACTATACGATACACTTCGTTGCTTCTTAGGGTGAATTGCACACTCCTATAATTTTACTCCATATTTTATTTATTGTCTCTTTATTGATTATTCTTACTAAATTATAAAGGAGGAAGAAAAATTGTTTGTTTGTTACTCTTTCACTTCTAAACCGCCGCATCGATTACAATGAATTTTAGTATAGAGATATATGGGGACTTGCGACAGTGATAGGCTATTTTTTCTAACAAAAACCATTTTGGAAATGAGGTAAAAAGAGGTATAAACTTTATGTGAAACTTTTTTAGTCATCTGAACTATTTTAAAAAGTCAATATTAATATGAGCGAAGCCGCACATAAAATCTAGTTATGAATTAAATACAAAAGCTGAAATGTCGGTAACCCAAAATACAAGGTTGGATAAAAATGTTATTTCGATAAATATGTCCCGGGAATTAAAAGCGGGTTGTGATATTAAAATTCATAAGCAAAGATCCCTCTCGGTGGTAAAATCGTAACGAATACCCGGTAACATCAATTGAGGTCAATTTTAGAAGTCAGTATTATCGTATTAATTAACAAATTTTATGATAAGCACTTAGGAATTTTAGAATAGGGTGGTATGAAGAAATTATCGATGATAGGATTTCAGTATATTCATATGGTTATTGTTTTATGCTTCTAGTCCGTTCCAATCTGTTGTATATAATTCTTTGTTGTCTGACATTATTTCCAAAACTATTAGAGAGTTTTATAAGACTAATTAAAACATTGTTAAATATACTTACCAAGATATATCTGTATATGTATCCTATATAGCTATATAGTCGCGCAGGCGGTTAAGCCTTCAATAAATTAAAAAAGTATATTAATTTATTGTAGTAATGTAAATATAATAGATACTTATAGGGAATAAATAGGTTGGAAAGTAAATATAAAAAAAAACCGTTTGTAACCTACCGGTTTTCGTACTTATTTTACACAAAAATAAATTGCCCAAGGTTGGAACATTCTTTGGATGCTATAATTAACACATGCATTGATATGAGGAGATAAATATTATAAAACGGGAAGTTTGTTTGTTTATTTGAATGTGTTAATCTTAGAAACTACCCGTCAGATTTAAAAATAGATTTGAGGTATTTAATAGAGCAAGAACTCAGGAAGGTTTTTGACTACTTAACATCACGCTGCCACCAATAGAAGGAAATTTTTTTGCGAAATTTTAGCGAAATATTTTATTGTTGTAGGCGTTATTTTGCGTAAATCCATTATCAATATAATTAAGTGTATATTTCTTTTCACTTCCGCTTGGAACTGATTGGCCACAACGGAAGAATCAACATCGATCTGAGGATTCTCCGTGACTAAGCGAAACACGTTTAATCGATTGAACCACATACCAACATTTGGTTCAACTATTCACCATCGTTGGGTCAACTATTAGCTGCCAATCAATTCCAAGCGGCAGTTTAAAGTATACACACTTCAACACTTTTTTCAAAAGTTCTTAACAACTAATAGTTGTAGTTGTTAAATCCGTTTAACCGTGTTTATCGAAATAAAACTAATTTAAACGGATTTTATCGTGGTTATTGTTTGTAATTGATTGCAAATAACCGCAATAAAATCCGTTAAAATTGGTTTTATTTCGATGAGTAATCTTCGCGTAAACATAATAAATCATTATATAAGAACTGTTGTTACGAAATGGTAAACAATTACTTTAAAATTAGTCATTATAATAGTTATGTATTAACGTTCTTAAAGATTATCAAAATTTTTAAGAGTTACCTAGAATGTATCGACATAATATTCGTCGAACAATACCGCTTCACTATTATAATCATATTTTATAGCATATCCAAATCAAAACGGTACCACGATGAATCCGTATTCCGTGAAAAAGCAATTAAAATTATACAGAGAAAGTAAAACCGTACTCTCTCATCAGTTTTAAACCTACAGAATTATTGATTTCAAAGCCACAAATAAATGCGACCAGTTATTTCAGTTTGCAAACGAAAGAGTGAATATTCGTTTATTCGATATATTTTTCTTTCTTTTTTTCCTTCTATTATATTTAAGTCGAATCGCCTTAAATGTATTTTAATACTTTGTTATTACGTCATAGTGATCGACCATTACTTGAAGTGGTTATTAAAGGATGATGAAGATTATGTTTGCGTTTACCCGTGTAGATGATGTTTATGCCAATAGGCGTAATAAAATTGCCTCCATACAAAGTAAACTTCGCAATAGACCTAATGCAATTATGCAAACACTCATAGGCTTATATGACAGTCCTTTTATGAAATATTGACTATCAGTCGTCATATAACAATGTCGGGTCGCTTTATTTTTAATATTGCCTCTGTTGTTGAAACTAATATATTGTATGTAATTTTCAATTTTTGTACTCTTCTTAAGTCATTATTTTAAGCAATTGATCCTTGTGTTTAGTTTTACTTAATGTATCTTTGTTATTAGTATGTACTTTAAGGTACTCTTAAAGTAGTCGAAAAACGTTTCACTTGAAAAGTTGTCATTTTTATTTTATTGTTACTATTCGAAAAATTAAATGTAAAATTAATTTTGTTGAATGAACCATCTGACCTACTTTATTTTATGTCAGAACTGTAAATACTATTACAATTGTATATAACTGTAATATTGACTTCTGATTTATATATTTACTTTGTATGATTTTATAAGGGAATTCATTCTTTTATGTCGATGATGAAAATTAAATATAGTGGATAAGTTTATTAATGAACGAATTATTATATGTTATGAATTATATTTCCTGTACCGTATTGCTTTGAATTATGCTTTAAATAATAATAGAACACATTTTTCATCTTTTTGGACATGATATAATACCAATTTTTTTATGGAATACGCGGCAAACTAGCAAGCGTGTCACCTGATGGTAAGTGATCATCGTTGCCCATGGACAACCACAACACCAGAAGAATCGCAGGTGCGTTGCCGGCCTTTATCACTGACTATTTATACAGTTACTACAAATTTTCCAATGCCTCATTTCGTTCTTTTTGAAGAGAAGGTAATATAGTAAAAGAACTCGTAGTTTGATTACATATATGATTTATTATTTTAATGTATACTTGTCTAAATCTGTCTATATCATTTCGTTCTTTTTGAAGAGAAGGTAATATAGTAAAAGAACTCGTAGTTTGATTACATATATGATTTATTATTTTAATGTATACTTGTCTAAATCTGTCTATATAATACTTTAAATTACGCAATAATTTGTTTTATACTTAGTTTAAATGTACTATGTCGCGCGGTGTCTTGTTTGTAAGGACTAAGGAATTCTATCTTAAAGTCATGTTAATCGGTCGCTGTAACCGACAGCGGTATGGAATCAGATGAATATAATGGCATTACAGACAGAAAAAGCCGTTTCTTTCAAAACTAGCATCACTTATTTTGTGTGACAAATGTCAATGTGAAACCAAACATCTTTACAACTGCGACATACTATAGCGAAAGCATTTCCGAATCATCTGTGAATTTTTTCGCTGTGACATATCCAATCGATATTACTACGATAGGCAATTCACATTAAACACCAAACGACTGGGGCTATGAAATATTAAACGTGCTAAAATTCTTTTCAATGAGATTTGCTAAGGTCTTTATTAACTCCAATACTTCAATAACCAGTACCTGCCTTAAGCCAGAGAGAATTCGCGCGGTCACGACCGATTAAGTTAATATCTTTAACGTGGTACCCGTTAACCTATTTATCTTGGTTCAATGGATATTGAAGGTTTTTGTAACACTGCTTTCGACGTCAAAATTGCTTTCCTATAAATTACTTACCTGAGTGTGCAGTTTGAAATTGGGTTCGTTTCAGATACTGTTTAAGTGTTTGTATTCCTTCATCATCTGCAACTGGCGTCGTTAACATAGACAAAGTAGTACTGAATGAAGCGATGATGACACAGTTAGTAATGTTTACGCACGATGCGCCAGAGACTTTAGTTCAAATCCCTGCAATGAGCTTGAGCTTTCGGTGAAAAAATTCATCGTGATGGAACCCTGAGCACTGTGATAGCTATTATCCTCAAATTGAAGATCTCATGCCAAATACCTATAGGATTGCTCTGGTTGTTGTACTTTGTGACTTCGTAGTAGAGCAGTTTCTCGACTAAGCTTTGAGTGTCCACCATCTTGGGTCACATCGTCACTTAACATAAGGTCACTTTGTGGCCATAATGATACACTTATAAAGTGTAGAAAAAGAATTTAAAGCAAGTTTTCAAGAATGGAAATGTTTGCTTTCATATGTTTTTTTATACAATAAAGTTAGCAATATACCATGTGATCAAACATATAGTAAGTCGCTTACATTAGCTATAAACGCTTAAACATAAAAAAATCGATAGCAAGCTTTCGACTTTGTATCAATTTTCTACAAATTGCTCTAGAAACTCCAGTCAACCTAGGAATACAACACAAAGCTATTTGGTAGGAATTTTCCGTAGAATGGAGGTAATTCATCAGTTGAGTTCCTCCAAGTAGATACAAATATTCAAAGCGGTTTCTCTGTACCCTACCTTATTAAAATTATATATCAATTTAAGGGTTCGTATTTCGTTCTAAATTTAAGTCCAGGCTTTCAAATTTAATTTACGGATTGTTCGTCAACTTTGTCAATAATTCTTATAAAAGCTAAACCATGAAGAATTTGAATGATCTTAGGGCTTTTTTTAATGCCCGTCTAGGTAGCTACCACCCTCCAGTATTCCGGCAGGTGTACTTGAAAGCTAGTCCCTCCACAGGTTTATCGTGTCTACCAACTTGGGCCATATCGTCACCTACGATCAGGTGAGATTATGGCCATAATGGTAAACCTTAACAAAAAAAAGATTACAATTCTTTAATTGCGTTACGTTTCTTTTCTATATCAATGAGCTGTCATTGTCATGGTATCCAAATAAAATAAATAGATATCTCCCTATGGAAGTTTGTGGCCAAATAACTCTAATAACTACCAGAGCTTTTTGAGGATTCTTCTATACTTATGAGGGACATTTTTAACTCTTCAAATTTATTTAGATCTAAATATGTATCTTTTAGAATTGTTTCTTGAAAACCTATAGAGGAAGTGTCTGCTTTAGCAAATCTGATTCTGTACTCTCGAATGAAGGAGCCTTTTCAATTTTGCACAGAAATTCCTTCATATCGAAGGACACTGCTGCGAGAGGATTTTCAAAAATTCATCCCCAGAGTGAACAATAAATTGTACGCACATGAAAAGTGAAATTTCCTTAGGTTATTTTATGACTTACTGTGAGGTTTGAGTACCAAATTACACTTTCGTAAAGTAATGATACTAAGCCGTATAGTTATCAATTTTAGTATTCTCAAGTCTTATGAGTTTTCTCTCATAAATACATAGTTATAACTTTCAAGAAATGATGGGTGAATGAATTTTTTTTTTGAAATAATCTCCTAAAAAATGGGATGTATTTTTGCTGAACTATCAGTTAAAGGTTTAATATTTTGCATAATCGTTTACAGTGACTTTTTTCCTTATTTATTCTTTATTGGTTAGCGTTATGGCTACAATCTGACCTGATGTTAAATGACGCCGTGGTCCAAGATGGTGAGCAGGCTAAGCCTAGTGGATGGACTGGCTATCAAGTGTAACTTTCGGACCACACTCATAGGTATTATTTGGCGGCTGGTTTTCAACTTGAGAGTGATAGCTAGCCAGGCGAGCATTAGAAAAATTTTAACTTGAGGGTGATAGCTAGCCAGGCGAGCATTAGAAAAAACTCTACCACTATGCTATGCTTTCCTCACGATATTTCCCTACACCAAAAATTCAGGCACATTGAAGTGGATGCGACTCACGTCCATTGTCTCGAGGTCCATACATACTACCAAAATCCCATCATCGCTTTAAAGTACCATGGCAATGTTACGATACTGTACCTTATAGTTAGCATACAACAAACTAAAAACAACAGCAATTAAAACTGCAATCTACAATCCATGACTTAAATAGTTTCTTAAATAATTAACTTAAATAATTCTGCCATTTCAGTGTGTAATACTCTAACTAGCTGAATATATACTATCTGATCACGAGTATAAGAAATAACTAAAAAAAGGAATTGTATAGTCTTTATAATCGTGTATGTTGTGGTGACAACCTGCCACCTCGCTTGCCCAGCGTTTACACACTAATCAACCCTGTAACATGACAGGCCAAATTCTACCATCTAACGAGTATCGAGGGCTTACGAAATATGAACTAATAACTACTACAATATATTTTTTCTATATACATATATATATATGTATAAAAACGAACGACTGTACCAAATCGGATAGTTCTTTTTTTATTGTGTTAGGTTAGAGAAGGTTAGTAGAAAAAACAAAAACAAAGAAAATATATGTTTTTAAATCTCATAATTAAGTGCATGAAATCTATATATATATAAATGAATTGCCGTTCGTTAGTCTCGCTAAAACTCACAAACGTCTGAACCGGTTCCATTCGTCTACGTTTTTATAGTTTAAGTTAGAAGGTTGAAATCAGTCATACCGTTTTTGAGTTTTAGCGAGAATAAAGTACATCGATTATAGGCGATACGAAGTTCACCGGGTCAGCTACTAGCATAATAACTACGAAAGATTGTTTTTAAAGTGAAAAATCTTGTCAGTCCATGAAAACTACACATCTGTAGTACAGTTGAACAGTTTGATAGTGACAAATTTTAAATAAAAATAATACGTACAAGGCCAAGCAGTATGAAATATATATTTAAAATACCCACCTCTAATAATTACTTTGGTGAAAGAGATAGGAAGTGCTTAGTGCCTAAATTATGAAACAAATTACCGTTTACCTCGAATAGTAATACTCACACAAAACGCATAAAAAAAAGAAATTGTTCCTGCAAGATAGTGTAATTATATATATTTATTTTTTATAATTAAGGTATAGCGTTTTGGCCATAATCTCACCTGATCTTAAGTGACGATACGATCCAAGTTGGTAGACACGCTAAACCTGTGGAGGAACAGGGTCTCAAGTGCAGCTGCCGGAAGACACCTATTGGTATTTGGCGGCAGATTTTCAACTTGAGGGTGGCTACTAGCCAGGCGGGCATTACAAAAAGCTCTACCACCGTACTATGGGTTTCTTTACGATGTTTTCCTTCACCGAAAACTCAAACTGATTGTAGGTGGTTGGATTCGAACTCACGTCCCTTGACGCGAAGTCGTACACACTACCACTGAGCTATCATCGCTTCATGTTAGAAATCATAAATCTAGTAGCTGTGGCAGAGAGGATAACACGAAGCAGTATCCGAATAAGAATATAAGTTTAAGAGCCCCTTTGCCGACGACCTTCAACACTCACCTTTACTGCTCGTGTTTCTCTCTCTGTCCAGTATAAATCTATACCGATAATGATTCAAAGCATAAATACCAAAACTGTGTTAATAATAAATCAATATAACAATAATAGAGAAATATAAATCTTACGTCCCTTCGTTACGCACGATGAATATGCCTCGAGTGCCTCGCTTAGATTGAACGCATAGCCACGCTCGCTTCGTGCATGTATTGTAATCGGTGTTAATGAACTACCCTTCTCCGTTACTTTTCATAGTTGTTTTATTATTTAGTATATATTAAAGTTGATGTTAAAATCAAATAGTGTTATAATTAGATGGTATAACAACAGTTTCTAAAATGGATCACTACAAGTGTATATTGATTATGTTCTTGGCAAACACGAACGGATTCCACGACCGAATTACCACACATAATTTACTGGCTTTTGTCCACGTTGGATAATGTTACTTCGGGCAGCACTTTAATTTTTTTAGGATATTTCTTTTGCAATGATGCAAGTTCCATCACGGTGTTTTTCTTCATGGAAAGCTCAAGCTCATCGTAGGTGGATTCAAGCTCACGTGCCTTGAAGCGGCGTCCGTACACACTACCGCTTTAATATTAAATTCAATGTTTAAAAACTTCTGCCTACCACGCTTAGTAAATAATTGCGTGAAGATAAAACAATTTAACACAAAACGCAATACAAGGTTACACAGTAAAACGCTAACATCAAAAAGCCTCATGAATTCTCAACGGGCACCGAGCGGCGAAAGAATATATTTCGTGCGGGTATTAACGAAATTCCGGGCGAGTTTCCTGGTGACGAACAATTCGGGAGCGTGGGCGTGGATTACCCCATCTGCCATTTTTAATAAGACTCGGCTGGAGGTAATCAGTATTCTTGGGTTACGATTCAACTAATCCGATTTATATAACAATTCTTCAATACAAATACGGCATGGAAACAACTTGATGGACGTAAATTCAAATATATTTTTTTATAATACTAAAAGGTCTAGACTATCAGCCACAATCTCATCTGATGTTAAGTGATAAAGTGGCCCAAGACGGTGTACACGTTAGGCCCAGTGCAGGGGCTGGCTCTCGAATGCTACAGTTGTACGGTAGTATGTTCGGACCCTCGTCAAAGGACGTGAGTTCAATCTTTGCAATGAGCTTGAGATTTCAGAAAAACATCGTAATGGAACCGATACAAACAATTTGAAAACTACACTCTTATCTCACTTTGTAGCGATGATAGCTCGGTCTTAACGTGTAGGAACGCTGCGTCATAGGACGTAAGTTCCAAACCAACCACCTACAATGATCTTGAGCTTTCAGTATAGGAAAACATCGTGAGGAAACCATAGCGTGGTGGTAAGTAATTAATTAATGACTAGTTACCACCCTCAAGTTGGAAATCTGCCGTCAAATACCTATGGGTGTATTCCGGCAGTTGCACTTGATAGCCAGTCTCGCCACTAGGCTTAGCGTGCCAACTATCTTGTACCACATCGTCCCTTTACTTCTGGTGCGATTGTGGCAATAACGCCAGATGCAAAATCGTAATAGATTGATAGAATTTAGGATATATTTACCTCAGCATAATTTCATGTAACCTAGTACGTTTAAACATTTGACGCTCATACTATACTATAGCTTTATACATTTGACTCGAAAATGAACACAAAGCGATGTTGAGCGGACACGTTCCGTGTGTGCTCGACACCGCTGCTATGAACATAAAGTGCTTTTAGCATTCGCCGACAGTACGGTGCGCAAAATGCGAGCTTCACACATTTGTGTAATCTAACTTCGGCTTTATGGAATGCGAGTCGAGATATTCCGTACACTCAACGTATTTAATCCAATATTATACGTACGTATGCAAAATTTTATCTTTATGCCGATATTAAGTAATTCAGCATTACATTTAATTCCAAATGTTGACGTAGGTACTGAGGCTTTGTTATTGTGGTAAAACTTTACCACATTTTCACACCACAATAAATGACAATGATAAGTTGGATGATGTACTCCTAAGTTATGTTAACGTAACACAAATGTACGTGCTAATAATCGATATTCGAATTATGGGTAGTATCTAGCAAGACAGCGTCTAAAAACAGCTCTGCTTATTATAATTTTAGCATGATGTTTTCCTTCGCTAAAAGCTCCGATTCTTTGTATCTTTCTAACTAACATCTGGCTTGAGAGTAGAAAACATTTACAACGAAATAAAAATGTTTTAAAAACACTGACAAAAATATTTTTTAAGAGTGTAGTGATCAAAACACTCTTGTACTCAAAGCTTTGTAAGTCATTTTTCAGATGTAATAACTTGCTGCTAACGATCCCATTATTGCCATCTATTTGAAGTTCCCGACTTTAGCTATGAACAGTAGTGAGCACTTAAAATCAATTGGAATACATGTTTGTTTTTAATTTAAAATACAACGAATTATGTTACTTTTAAGTATATTTTGATTAACAAAACGAAAATGTTTTCTTTCAAATCAAATTAAAATCATTATTTATTTTAGGTTCTAAGAACGCTCTTGTGAACGTCCAAACAACCATCGGTATAGAAAAAAGTCCAGAAAAACTGACAAGAAACTCGATCTGGTTATAGATCTTATAAGATATAGGCACAATTTTTAAACAGAAAATAATTGAAATACATTTACAACAGTTTTTTAGCGGATGTTCAGAGAGGGGATTAATTCCAGACATCATCATGTATGTATCTATTTATGTATATATACGTATTGTATTGTAATTGTATGTATTGTCTGTATATATATTTATTTGTGTATCTATATGAGATGAATGTTTGTTCTGTATCTATTTGTTTTGTTTATTCAATAGACTGTTTGTGTTTTGGTTTTATCCAATTAAATTAACTTTATTGTTATATTTTCTTCATTTATTAATTTTTATTTTCTTTTGTCTACCTAAAAAACTTTATTTTATATTTTCATAGTAATACCGATGGTTAGCTGGAAGAAAATGCCTTGTGGTATTGAGCTCGCCTGTGTACACATTAAAAGTGCAATAAAATGTTAATTCATTCATTCACCATCGTTCACATATTGATGTAATCTGTATCAAACTTTTGATACCAAAACCCGCTTGATATGGTGCTTGAACTCGCTATGCGGCTGAGTAATGTCCTTTGGGACTTTTTTATAAAACCTAAAACTATTACCTAAAAAAATTAAGGCACAACTTACGATATTTATAGTCAAAGGAAATACGGCTTTTGGCTTGTCGTTGATCTAAGCAAGCAAGCATATGGCACAAGACGTAAGTAGACGTGGCTTATAACGTACTGTTACAGCATATGTGCCTTATATATTATATCCTTTAATGATTTTAATTAATCTTACCCACTTTGCTTTCTGTGCTAAGAAAGAACCTCAATCATTTGATTAAGGGTGCAATATTATAATGAACATGCAGTTAGTCTATTTGATAATCCCTATTTATTAATATTGCAAATGCGCAAGTAACTCAGATTGTCGATTACGCTTTCACGCCTGAGCAAAAGCACATAACCGAATTTGGTGACAAATGACACAAAGATAGACTAGACCTTCGGAAAGGACATTCCAGGCTTCATTTATCTTTTTTTTATATACTTAAGGTTTTAGCGTTATGGCCATAATCTCACCTGATCTTAAATGACGATACGGCCCAAGTTGGTAGTTAGTAAATCGCGAAAAAAGGTTTATTAAAGGGGATACAATACGGTATGATAGTTTGTATGGAAGTTTGTTATTGACGAGCAATTTATAAAAAATAAATAAATATTTGTGCCAGCGTTTATGAAATTTCGACAAACGTTGTCATGAAAGAGACACTTGTCATCGTGTTCCGCCCTTATTGGGTACTATCCTTATATTGGGTCCTTCAAAAGAGGCAGGTGAAGAGGTACCTAAGCAGGCCAGCATGACAACGATGATTGACACTGAATCTTGGTTCCGTGTCAGTCACCGCTGATTTGGATTGTACTGTGCTTAACACCAAGTGCAGTGTAATTAATTAGTTGAGCAAAAAAAACAAATTGTTATATTATTGATATTGATGTTGGTCAATACATGTAGATATTAAATTATAAGCGATTGTTCTCAAAAATTTGAAGCAAATCGGATGACGCAATAAAGAGTTTTATACTAAGTTTATCTCTCCTTTTATGATAGTTCCTATAAGTTTTTCGAGAGAAAAGATAGCGCATCATCGTATCCAGGGCCTCATCTATCTCTATATCAACATGTATCGTAATAGATTCAGCGGTTTAGGTGTAAAAGCGTATTGTCACTTAAGATCAGGTGAGATTATGGCCATAAGGTTAAACGTTAATTATGTTTAAAAAAAATTACAATATTAATAGTAAGAATAAGGATGTATATAAAAACTGTGATACTTTAAAATATGTTCTACACTGAAATAGTATAGTATATTATATAGTATATTATGAAACGTATACACAATATTTAATAAGCCTTTTGTATCAATGGTTCAAATTACGGAAACAATAGTAATGTTTTTATGTCAGATATATTCGTAATTCATTCAAACTTTTCGTTGTCGAACTTTTGTTAGCTTTTTTTGTTGACAAGCGCTATATTAAAAACTCATGTTAATTCGACCAGCTTATCCGCTGTTTTATTTATGTTTCTGAAGCTGTTCGACTCGATGACTGCCGAGTGGTAACGTATTCGCGCAACATACTGTTTATTTGTTTATTTATCTATATTATTAAATAGAAAATATTGTTTGAACGTACGTATCGTACGAACTATTGGTCAAATTCAAAAAATCTTTTTGTAATTGATAGAACAACCTATGTAACCAAGTAACCTATAGAACCAGCCAAGTCCAAGTACTAACGAAATCATAGGCTTCATCGTCAGTTAACATCAGGTGAGATTATTGACAACAATCTGAAAAAAAACCTGACAAGACATATATGTTAGCTTTTTTATTTTTGCTTAATCTATCCATGCAAAAAAACAAAACATATATACTTAAATCATCTGACTCTAATTATAGTAGTACTTTGTATATAAAACATAAGTTCAAATATACGAAAACTAATTCGCAGAAAAATTTAATATACAATAATTGGTTACGGAAAAAACTCAAAAAGATTATTTTATAATTGAATTTAAAATAGAAAATTCGGTATAACTAACTTATTTTTAACTGATACCAAATAATCTAATATCCATTTTTTTAATTACTGAGAAAAATTGAAAATAACACCGCCGTGGGCGTATGTTATTAATTCATCGTTGTACAGTAATTAGAAAAACAAATATAATCTCTGTATGTGGGGCTAACTAATCTTCAATTTTAACGTGTGGTCCATGTTAGAAACTTTATCGCTGGTATTGTGGACAATTATTTATCTTCATTTTCAACAAGCAACCATGTCATATTTCTGTTTTAAGATGTCAAATCGTCAACGAAAAATTTGAAAAAATCCAAAAGTGCACACCTCATATCACTAATTAAACTTTTAAGAAAAAAGTAACGAACCGTGCCATTGACTTATGTTATTAACTATGTATTATTTTATTAATTACTCTATATTTTTAAGCATCCTGTGCTTGTCACAAAAACTCAGTAGATAGTTTTCCCTCGAGAGTTTTCTCATGTTGAAGCGCTAGCCTCTTTATTATGAAATAACATTCGGCTCGGCTGTATAGTTTCGGTATTTTTGCCTTTTATGTAAAAAGAAAAAGAAATGACAATATTAAGAACTTGTAAGATTCCAGATTAAAATCGTTTTTCACAAAATATGAAATAAATTATCTCACGTATTGTCTTGAAACGCATCTACTCATATCATCGTATAATCGCAAATTAATTGTAAAAGAAGCAGTTTGAGAGCAAAAAATTGCTTATGATTCGCGATATGAGGCGTACAAAAGGCAAAGTAATGTTATAATCGAAAAAGGACAATTTTGTATTGTGCTTTTTCAAATTATTTTGCGTTGCACTGAATTGCCGGCAATAACATTAAAAACCTGTATTTGCCACACTTAACAATGGCGAAGTGACCTACATAGTTTGGTTCCGTAATAATAATAAAAACGCTATGTCCTTAAGCCTACGCAACAAAAGTGAAACAAAATCTCTCTTCCTTAGTTACCTAGAGTCGACTTTACTCAAACGAGCGTTACAAAAAATGGTTGCGGTTCCGAATTTCGAAGCCCTCCCAAAAGAAGTTTAACTTCAAGAAAGTTGACCTAAGTAATATCGAATGAGGAATAATAATTAGCTTACAAGCGATTATCTTTGAAATTAATTATCTCCTTGTTTGTAAATTTTGTATATTTTTAATTATTTTCAATGACTTCTGTATCGCAAGTCGTTTAAGATTACCTAATCTTAAAATGCATTAGTAATAAACAAACATATTTAAAGTAAATTTATTTTGGTCTCTTTTCAAATAATTTAGATTCTAAAACATTTATCATATACATATCATTACATATATTTAGTGTCTTGTCCATGTGAATAAAAATTTAAAAACTTTAACCCGCAAACATCTTATAACTTAAAGCATAAACAGGTGATATAACAGTCGTGTTAACACGAATGCGGTGCTCATTAGTGGCACATAAATAAAATCAAACACTTCCATAAGTCACGGGAACCTTGGTTTAGAAATGCCGCCGGCGGTATATAAATATTAATGTATGCTTTATATTTGCTTGCCTTATACTTATCGCTAGACCCGTGATACGCTACCACCGTGTCGCGACATATTAGTGTGTCGTGAGATTTGCAAATGATACTCTTATCTTACTTTGAAGCGATGCTAGCTCAATGGTAGCGTGTAGGAACATCACGTCGTGGGACGTGAGATCGAATCCAACCACCTATAACCAGCTTGAGCTTTCGATGAGGAAAACATTATGAGGAAACCATAGCATGCTGGTAGGGCTTTTTCGAATTTCCACCAGGCTCGTTAACACCCACAAGTTGAAAATCTGCCGCCAAATACCAATAGGTGTGTTCCGTCAGTAACACTTGAGAGCCAGTCCGTCCTATAAAGGCCGGTAACGCACCCACGATTTCCCTAGTGTTGTAGGTGTCCATGGGCGGTGATGATCACTTACCATCAGATGACACGCTTACTTGTTTGTTCCCTATTGCATAAAGAAAACTAAATCCTAACTTCGACTGTCAACAATTTTGCAAAAAAACTCTTAAGTACCATAATTAAAACATATACTTAGGCTAAGATATCGAAAATGTTTACAATTATTTTAAGTTGCACGCAAATGTATATATTTTCAAGCAATTACTTCTTTCGTTAGTAATCAATAAAATCATACTAAAGATTTTGAAACAGAAGTCGGTAGAACCAACACTATTAGAGAAAAATTTGCATGTATTTTAGAGTGTCGCGAATTTGCAAAAAGTATGTTAATACGTCACTGCGTAAAAAGGTTGAGAAACCGTACTCGAGTCTTACACATACATTCATATATTTAATAGATATCCTCGGAAGCCTTGTACGGCATTTCCCAGTGGTTAATAACTCGACCATACCGCTACCTATACAGTGACTTTTTTTATTGTTAAGGTTTAGCGTAATGGCCATAGTCTCACCTGTTCTTAAGTGACGATACGGCCTAAGTTGGTGACACGGTAAACCTATGGAGGAACTGGTTCGCACGTGCAGCTGCCATAACACACCTATTGTGGCAGCACATTTTCCTCACGATGTTTTCCTCCACCGAAAGTTCAAGCTCATTGTAGGTGGATTCGAAATCACATCCCTTGACGCGGCGTCCGTACTTACTACTACTGAGCTATCATCGCTTCATTTACTTCACTTATCTGGGATCAAACTGTTCTATCTCTAAAGTGTCTACCCACGCAACGCATAACCATATGTAATACGCATTTACAAAATTTAATTGAAACAGGTTACCCTGGACCAAGATTGTCTGGATGATAATCGCGACACTAGATCACGATATACACTGGATGAATGTGCAGTTGAAAATCTGCCACCGAATACCTATTGCTTGTTTCAGCAGATACACTTGAAAGCCAGTCTCTTCACTAGTTTTAGCGAATCCACCATCTTGGACCACATCGTTACTTAACATGAGGTGGAACATTGGTCAAAATGCTAACTCTATAAAGTATTCAAACCTAAAAGTTAGTAGTTATCGAGGGTTCCACTTAACAGTGACCACTTTGTCCTTCGAAATGACAACTTTTTTTTTTATTATTATTGTATATAAAAATAAAATTATATTATTTGTAAGTTAAGTTAAGCTTAGGACCCGTTCTTACATCTCTCGGCAATTCGAACTCCAGTTATATGCATTTTTTATATTGTTTATTTAATTATCAAAATATTAAATGGCCTGTGAGAAACCATTACAATATATGAAAATATAAATAAAACTTAATTGGCACATGTATTATTTGTTCTTAGTACTCGTATATTGACATAATTTTCCATGAACTTAATTTACCTAGTTATTTTCTTTCTTCGTATCAACATGACGCAAACATGTAGTTTATGCGACCTTGTGGTTTTTACTCGTACAAGATTCGGCCGACGAATACAAAGAAAATTACACTTCAACTAAATTTAAATGTTTTTCGTTAGTAATCGCTTTACTTGACGGGTTAGAATGTTTAATTATTCGAAAAAGAGATTTAGGGAAAATTGTTAGGGTGAAACGCTACAATACGCCCAAGTTGACAATATGCCCCACTACGTTTACAGATACACAAATATAGATAGATATCAAATAAGTAGTGATACCTACGAGACCCCGAATATTACTGCAATTTAGTTGTGATATTTTTGATTTGTTTAAAAGAGACATCAAAATCTTTGCTAATTGCTTTCGGACAATTTACGCTAAGTATCACACAAATTCATGGACATTGGACTTTTTGTGTAAATTTTTGTGCCATATATGAGTTTAGTTTGAAATTACCGATTACTTTAATAATAACCTTCAATTGTGTCTATTACGAGACTGGGGCGTTTTGTAATAAGACAAATTACAAAACACCTCAGTTTTTATAATACAATACGTCCCATCGTCAAGACAATTTATATATTTTTTATTTTCACATAAGTAGCGCAGTTATAAAAGAAAATCCTTGCTTTTATACTTTGACTATTTGTGAAAAGGGAGAGATTATGAAAGTTACAGCTTGTGGTTAGCTTAAAGTACCTACATGCCGTTAGTTTTAAAGGTAGCTACTGCAAACCTCAGTTTTCCGAAGAACTGCTACTCGGTTTTCTGGTATGCGAAGATAACTTTAACCTCTTCATGAGTGGTTCAACAAGGTGAAGCGATAATTATAGACGATATTTTTGATGAAGATTTGATAAGATTTAGATGCAGCTAAACAGAAAAACTGGCATTGCTTATTAGATGCATTAAAATTAAAAAATATAAATTCCAGTCGATTTTCGAGTCGAACCGCAGGTTAAGCTTTCGGTATCGGAAAGCATAGTACTGAAACCATAGCATGATAGTAGAGTTATTTTCAATGCCTGCCTGGATAAGTACCATCCTCAAGTTGAAAATCTGCTGGCAAATACCTGCAGGTGTGTTCTAGCAGTTGCACTTAAGACCCAGTCCCTCGCCTAGTCTTAACGTATCCACCATTTTGGACCACGTCATTAGTTGACATCAGGTGAGGTTGCGGCAATAGCGCTAAACCATAACTATAAAAAAAAAGCATTGCATTATATAGGTGACCATTTGAAATAGTAATAGCGTCGCCGTAAAAATCGTCCGTACCTTCTATTGTTGGACTCTATCCGACGAGCAGGGCTTTGTTAAATGACAGATCTCATGTCAGTGGAAATAAGTCGGTAATAAAGGCTCACTTGGAGACTTTAATTTAGACAGTGATTGATTTTATGTCATTCTTCGTCGACTATGTGATCTATTTCTTTCCATATCAAATAACGGACGATTTTTGTCTACGCTAACTGTCCAGATTTCAAAGTAACAAAAAAATCAAATTATATTTTACCTTAAAGGTGTTTTTGTGGCATACTTTTCTTAATTTTTTGGTTATGTTAATTATCATGAACAAATATTTTTCCATAAAAAAAACATTATACAACTTATGTTTTTCTCTTATGGACAAATGTAAGTAAATAGGTCAATATTAATATGGTTATTTTATTATAAATAATGTAAATTCTTTAGGAATCCCATCACAAAGTGAGTTAATTTAACATGACAGTTAATTGATTCTTTATATTAGAAGCGATGATAGCTCAGTGGTAGTGTGTACGACTTCGTGTCAAGGGACGTGAGTTCGAATCCAAGGACCTACAATGAGCTTGAGCCGGAAGACACCAATTTGTATTTGTTGGCAGATTATCCACTTGAGGGTAGTTGCTAGTCAGGTAAGCAAAAGCCCTACCGCCATGCTATGGTTTCCTCACTGTGTTTTCATTCAGCGAAAGTTCAAGCTCATTGTAGGTAGCTGGATTCGAACTCACGTCTCACGACACGGCGTTTTTACACAGTGGTACTACAGTGGTAGTCACTGAGCTATCATCGCTTCAAAATACTATTTTTTACTGTCTCAAGAGTTTTTCAAATTTCTATAACGATGTTGAGTGAATGAGTACTATATTGCAATCGAAATAGAATGTTGACAGAATTTAAAATTTGAATTTCCGCTTTTCTCGGACCAACTTCTGAGGTATCGTGACAAACTGAGATTTTGAGCATACTTTTTACAATGTCTTTCTAAATTGAAGATTAATTTGAAAAAATGAGTGACAATTATTATCACAAATTAGTAAGTCACAGTCCATATACCACTTTGGAGAATGAAGAGAAATTAGCAACGTGCGAAAGGCAAATGAGCCAATTGTCAACTAATTGGTCTATTCGAGATCAATTTGTGATCAATTGGTTTCCTCTCAGCGGCTAATTATGCTGTTTGTGACACGCGACGCTCGCCGCAAACTCTCCTCGATTTACGGACTCCGCGTTTGATCTCAAATATGTTAGATCATTAACTAAGAAATAACATACCTGTGAATTATGAAATTATAAATAAATATACCAAAAGACCAAGCTTAAAAACAAATAATTATTACGAGTTACTAAATGACCTGAACAGGAATGGCATCGTACTTAATTTATACGTGGTCAAAGTGGGAGCGAGAGGTATACCAGCATAATCTCACTATAATCTACAGAAAGCTGCAGGCCTGTCTAGGAATGCTGTAAGTTCTATATTAGAAGGTGTCTCTAAAGCTGTGCTCCTACCAAAGTTGGCTGGACGGGCAAAGAAAGACGAGTAGTGAAGGTAACCGTTGACGAGTGTCGGAAAGGAGCCCTTTAAACATATATTCAAGTCACAAGTCTCGGACACTACTCAGAGTCTCCCTTTCTACCACACAACGATACCGGCATCCGCTTGGGGAATCCATGGAATGCAATGCAGTTTGACTCTTTGTGTTGTTTGTATTAGGAGGGAAATTAAATTGTTATTCATGGATTCACCATGTGGGTGTCGGTTAATTGGTGATACGGGTTAAACCTACATTTAAAAATATAACTTCAAGAATCATTTATGACCAAAATTTAAAGGGTGTATGTTTTTACTCTATTGCCATATTGACATTATTAAACAAATTGACTAAAGCCTGATTCAGTACCATATCACTCAGTTATAACATCATGTCAACGCGACTCTAATTGACATCTTAATTTGATCGTACTGAGAACGTTTATTAAACCATCAATCACTTGGCTGTAATATCCTTCGCAAAGGTAATTGGACCTTTATTAATTTCGAATGGTAGAGGCATAAATACAAATTTACCGATCATTGAAAATATCAATCATCGTAGTGCGAGAATCGGTGAAATTTCTTTGACACATAAGTTTTTGCTAGATAGTAATGCTTATGATTTTGCTATCCAAATATCGTTTTTTTTTTAATAGTTTATAGGCTTAGCGTTATGGCTACAATCTCAACTAATATTAAGTGACAATGTGGCCCAAGCTGGAGAATTAGCTAACGCTGTGGAGGGACCGGCTCTCAAGTGCCACTGCCGGAGCACACCTATAGATATTTGGCGGAAGATTTTCAACTTGAGGGTGGTAGCTAGCCAGGTAAGCATTAGAAAAACCCCCTAGCACTATACTATGGTTTCATCGCGATGTTTCCCATCACCTAAAGCTCAAGTTCACTACAGGGATTTAACACACGTCCTTTGACACGGTGCCCGTACATACTACCACTCACGTGTCATGGCTTCTAGAACATTACTTAACATACTCTGATGAAAGAGCGCATTTGTACAGCATTCCCAAGAGACTATGTGTAACTGATACTGGGTTATTGATGGTCTTTGGGTGTAAAAAATATGTTTTACCTATTATTAAAGTCATTTAAACTCTGTACCATCCAGGATCAACCGGAAGACGTGAAACATTTAAAATAATATATAGGATTTATAACTAACAAAAATGAATAATCCTTACTGATATTATAAATGTAAAAGAGAGTTTGTTTGTTTGTTATTCTCTCACGCCCAAACCGCTAAATCGACGCTCAATTTAGGTATAAAAATAGATGGAAACCTGGAGACGGTTTTAGGGCACTCTCCCTCGCAAAAAACGTATAGGATGTAGGGTAAAGAGACAGATAAACTTTGTATGAAACTTTTTATTGCTTCATCCGATTTGTTTCACAAAATCAATATTAACGCGAACGAAGCCGAATGTAAAAACTAGTAAAGTATACGATAAAGTAACAAAAAAGTATACCATATTACGTAGTTCTCATAAAGAAGCAATGCACGCAGACCCATGAGGGAGTCAAAAGCGGTGGCGTAAAGAGCCGTTGCCGTTTCCAGTGACAGCATATGGGTTGATTTTGGGTGCACCAATAAATGTTTTCCATCAAAAATAAAACCTTGTTAATAGTTTGGAACATCCAAAAGTGCTCGCCGCACAACCTAATTACAATTGAATGACATAAATTTCATTACATACACAAAATTAAAAGTAATCCGATGTCCTTCTAGAGCTATTAAAAAAAATTGCTCCAAATACATTATGTGTTTTGGACATAATCGTTACACACCCATACACACAGACATGAGGACGTCACCGAAAAAACAAATAAAAAGAGTTTTCTTAGTACATAATGAATTAAATTATTAAAAATCAGCTAGTGTGATAGTGAGAGTATTTCTTTGGATAATAAGACATTACAAACGAACGAATAGAAATTACGAAAGATATTTTCACAAACATTACATAGGAATAATTTAAACATTCTGAGATTGAAAATTGAAGATCGCATGTTTTGTTCATAAATTATAAAATATAACAAAACGGTGCTATACATAATTACAAATCTACTTTTTCTAAATATAATAAATTTAAGATGTTATTTAATAGAAAATACTATACTTTAAAAAAAAGATAACGTCACGATAAACCGGCATTAAAAAAAAATTATTAGTCAAAAGATAAATTTGAATTCTACTTGATATTTATATTCGTTATAAAATTGCAAAGCTAATAATAATCTTTCGACTTCGTCTTTCTTAATTCAAATTAAGTTAAAAATGTTCTCGAATTCTTCCTTGAATTTATTTTTCTTCCTCTTATATAGCAGCAAACTTTTTAAATATAATTATATATAATACCTTGCAATTATATCTTGAAATCTTTAACAAGACGATTGTCTTGTTAAGAGCGTCCTGCGATTTTTGTAGAAACTGATATGTTATCATGCTTCGAGTCATTATTTTTAATTCGCTTTACTTCGCACAGTAACCACATTGTATGATGCGAAATACTATTACTATTGCATAACATGGGGTCAAAATAAATTTTTTTTGTTGCTTAACAAAGTTACTGCATTGCACATGATGTTAAGTATAGTCCAAACCAAATCAGGGGCAACTGATATTGAACCAAAATTGAAACAAAATTCACTGCTAGTCACTACAAGTGGCCTGCTTAGGTACCTCTTTACGCGTCTTTTGAAGCTCCCAATATCAAAATCACTCTAAAATTACATTTGTGAAATAAAATAAAAACGACAATATACCAGATTAAAGTCTGAATAAAACTCGCCTGTTGAAACTACCTGTCATATCATTGATGCGACTTAACAATGATAGCTTAGTTTTAGTCTGTACTGACGTCGCTTCAATGCACGTGAGCTTAAATCCCTGCAATAATCCAGAGCTTCAAATAAATAAAAACATCGCCACGAAACCATAGAATAGTGATGAGCCTTTTTATGCTCACCTGGCTCGCTACCACCGTCTAGTTAAAAATCTGCCGCTAAATACCTAAAGATGCGTTCCAGCAGTTGCCCTTTAGAGCCAGTCTCACCACTAAGCTTAGCATGTACATCATCTAGGGCCACATCGCCACTTAACACCAGATGAAACTCTGGGTATAACGCTTGATCTAAAAAGCAAAAAAAAAAAAAATTATAACATCTACTTACTGTTACCATTTTTGTTTCAGGAACGAATGCTGTGTCATATACGAGTGTGCTTCAATAGTGTCGCGTGTGCTAGTGTCATGTGAGAGTGTCGTATCGATATAATTTAGTTAGTGTTGTGTTTATCGACAATGTTCATTTCACGGGCGCATGTTATATCGAGTGTTTTACTCTCTTTGCTTCTGCAGTATTGTGTAGAAAGTCAACAGGAAATTCTAATAGAGGAATCATGTAAGTAATATTTTGTTATTACTGATAATATTTAATATATTATCTATGTATCATCTATGTATATTAGAGACTTAAAATGACTCAACATAATTTCTTCAAAACTACCTATATACTTGAAATTTGGCATGGTAATTCCTTTTACGGCGTGGAAATCGAAAAACAACGTATTTTACGGTCATGTCGAGTTGACGGAAGAAATTCAAACGAAATTGGATGCATCAGTTAGTTTATAGGTGACTTCAACTCACGCATCAAGAAATCTCCCAAAATAACACACAAAACTTATGTTATTTGTTTTGTATTTTACTTTACAGCTTATTAGGTTATTTAATAACATTTTGCCACTTTTTGTAATTTTTTTTTTGCTCCGATTGGTGATAGCGAGATATTGAAAAGTCTTAAATCTTTATGAATGATTGTTCTATGAATTAAAAAAATTTTGAAACCAAACTTGTAGTTCCTAAGATAAACACTTTCAAAATGACAATTATTTCCACTTTATAATATTAATATAAATGCACCCAATCCGCTATGAACTGATTTTACAATCACAAGCAGTCAAAGGGCAAAACGAGAATACTTCAATACCGGGGGCCTCATACGAAAAACCGATCCTTCAGGTGTAAATCTGTTATAGTAAGAGTATTATTTGGCCAAAGTAATTGGCATGATAGTGAGCACATAATGATATTGTAATAAGCGGGGAAGTAATATAGTATGTTGTAAAAAAGTTATATGTACCTTCTTTTGCATCATCTAAAGTAAAAACGTTTCTTTTTTTAGGGGATAGTTTTATAGATGGATATATGAATGTTTGTTACTCATTCACGCAAAAATTACTGAATGGATTTTAATGAAACTTTACAATAATATAGTTTGTGCGTCAGAATAACATATAGAATATAATTTATAAAAATATTGTGTGAATTGTCCAAAATATAACGATAAGTGTCAAGTAAGTTGGAAAAAATTCTGCCATCTGCGAGCTATTTCGGTGTGTGCTGCATAAACCGTTAGACTTTCACGTACATAATGTGTATTGGAAATATTTATCTTATCCTACAAAAAAGCTAACGAAACAAAATAGTGAGCGGCCCGCGTATAAATGACTACGAGTGCAAATGTGCATATACCAGTCTCCTTTGATACATTTTTTTTTTAATAACGGGTACCGGAATCAGAATTGTTTGACAAAATTAATATCAACGTGAGCAAAGCCGCGGGTAAAATCTAGTAAAAATATAAAATTGTCAATGAAATTAGTAATAATTACGAATGAAATGTGATCTTGTAACCTTTAGAAGCTTTATTTGTATAGTATCCGATTACACACGAGGGCATTTTTTGTTGTTTTAAGGCACTTGATATATCAATCGGTACTCAACATACTTCCTTGAACGCCGACGTGATACTGAGTGTTGTGTATGCCAACTGACACAAAAACAGGTGTCACTTTCGGAGCGCATATGTCCTATCTACATATTTAAACTTATAATATTATTAAAATAAACTGCAAAAATATTCTAATTGTTATATAAGTAATATTTATATAGATGTGACAAACAATATGAAAAATATATCGTGTAATGCTAGAACGATGCGCATACAACAACACAGAAAGACAGACATATTATTTCAAATATAAAAGAAAAGGTTTATAAATATGACACAGATAAGTAGCAACGCGTATGCCATCCCTAATACAGAAAATCTATGAAAATATTCAAATAATTCTAACAATCAAATATTTTAGTGAATCAGATCAAACAATGTTCATTCCTCTAATCTTAGGTCACTTAATCTTTGGAAGCGTCAAAGCAATCTGGTAACTCGGAAATTCCCTTTCGAAGTTTCCCGTACCAATTAATTCCACCATTTCTTGCCCCGGGGCCAAATTATAAGGGGGGAATTTTACTTACAAAGCCGATGAAAGTATTTGCGAAAAATCACTTCTAAGAGTGGTAACGACAGCTTTGTTAAGTTTACTATTTTTTAGTCTCTTTTCTTTCTCTATTCTGTTCGCTTTTTGAGGAAAACTTTTTACTTAATTTTTATAGTAAAAAAAACTAAAAGAAAGGAAATGTAAAATTGAGAATACTGTATGAGGCATGCACAAACAATTTGCTAGATGTAACACCCGCTATACTGTCACATTTAGAGTGTTACGTTCTGGTATCACCAATTCATACCCAGAACTCAGGCAGGGTATGGGGATCTATACTATACTATGCGACCAACATGCGCCTGTCATAGGAACATTCTATTGGATAACACGGTAATGAACAGCTAATACGCTGTATTGAAGTTGCCGATGGTGAAGTCTCGCATAGGACAGTTATTTGTATGATCCTCAAATAATTTTTGAGTTTAGTAATTATGTATATGGTATAATGTGCAAAGTCCTTCTTGCTCTTGATGTTGGAGAAATCGTCTATATAAGCAAATGGCATATTTATACCATACTATAATATTACTATTGCTATCGTACTAATATTATACTATATATATTTTTATAAATGCGCAAGTGAGTTTGTTTGTTACGCTTTCATGCCTAAACCGCTGAATTAACTGTGATAAAATATGCTACATAAATAGATGGGACCCAGGAGATGGAGATAGGTTACTTTTTCTCGCGAAATCTTTATAAGTAGTTAGTTTTATAAGTGGGTGGGAAACTTTGTATTGAGTCATCCGATTTATTTGACAAAATCGATAATTTCGTGAGCGAAACTGCATGTATAAAACTACTGAAAAATAAACATAGAACTTAGATTTTATAAAATATTAAAGTGTATAATAACACTTTGTACTACTGCATAGAATTAATAGACCGACGTCGTTGGTTGAAGGTTGACACGACTGATGGTTTCACCAACTGAGACCGATAAAAAAAAACATTTTACCATTAGAATATCACGTTATTTCTGAGTACCTCATATAGGTTATATTTAGTACAGAAAAAAAGTAGCAATCCCTAATAAAACTCCAATAATGTAATCTAAGGTGTAAAAAAAATATATATGTATATGTACTTATAAATAGGTTACAAACATTCACGAGCCTAACTAACAGGTCCTAACTTGGTAAATTGAGTAGTCCTAAGAACAACCTTATCGGGCGAGCCGCGCAATGGCAGCGGGGGTAGTCCCTAACAGAACCGTGTTTACCCTGTAGGTGTGTACGAATTATATGCGGTGTGATGATGTTATCTCAGTGATGTACAGTGTCACTGTATCACGCGAGCATACTCGCTCGAGGGGACAGAATCATAAGAAATTGTATAATATACATGTAGACACATGAAGGGAGCTGAGAGCGGTCTCGTAGTACGGACGTAACCGTATATATGAGTAGCTGCATCAGATAAAAAAAATGCGTGAGTGTCGTGAAACAATCAGTTGGAACGAACTTCCTTATGTAATATATAATTGTCGGTAAACGTATTATATTGTTGATTAACAAATCCAAATAAATCAATTACAAGCGTCTGAGAATAATTAAATAAAACTAAGAGATAACTAATGAATATAAAGAATGGTAGGAAATTTCGTAATTAATAGCTTTTTCTAGTTGTGGAAATAAATATTCTATTGTACATCATTCTATTCGTATATTACATACATATAATACGTTAAAACAGCTAACACATATGACGTGCACAGACTATACGTAAACAGCCGTTGAGAACATACTGGCTGTCTGGAACCAATAAGCCGGCACCTATGACTGGGCACAGCCAATAGCATACACGCTATGGATAACCGCCTGCACCATAGTACTATAGTGAAATATAACACTAAAGAAAGATACGCGACTGAAAAATCTTACATTATGATTTGCTTAGCCTACAACCTTACGTATGAAGTTCGATCCAAAAATAATACATCTGTATCGTTAATACATTATACTTTACTGTATATTTTTTGTGTGTAAATTTCAAACTCAAGTAATTACTAAATTAATGATCAGTTTATTGCTCTTTTTGTACATTGGAAATCTTAAATCCACAAGACATTATCTTCCAGCTGACTAGTGGTATTGTTATAAGAAGATTTTTTTTATATTATCTACAATCTACATCTACAATAGCAAAAGAAAATTGAAAGATTAAACTTAGGAATTATATTAACAAAGTGAACTTAACATTGAAATATACCTACCTAAAAATACATTAATAGCGTATTGAATGAATAAATAGATTAAATTAATAAAATCTGATATTGTTATGATTTTATTATGTATGTGAAATTATATTAGGATCGCTATAGTTAGTCATAAACTATTAGAAGTTTTTAAACCTACGCCCTTTGCTAATTTCTTGAACGGTGCTTAGATAAGAAAAAAACATATTCGATGAATCATCGCAGTCGTAAACTATTGATTTAAAACGACCTATTTAAATTTTTTTACTCATCCCATAAAGTTTAAAACGTGCCGCCATTAAAATGGAGAGAACTTCTTTACAATAAAAATGACATTTGGGTAAATTTTTATAGCGCCCGCATTCGGGTTGATTACTTACCTAGCGGCATCTAAAAATATGGCCATAATAACCGCTTTGAAAGTATGGAGTGACCTGTTTCTTAGAAAAGTTACAAAGCGTATTATATCGAGAGGTCAACTGTTAGCATAATAAAATATCACCTAAATGTACTGCGTATATAAGTAAATTTGTTATTTGAAATTTAATTATTGGCTTCGTTACTTGTTTAGGAGATTCTATTAGCGTTTTTTCGCTCGACGGCACATTCGTTTTTATCTTTTTTTTTTGTTGTTATGAAATGTGTCTGTGTAGGAAATTTCGCCAATGTCAAGTGAGAATTAAACTTGGTAATTTTCGTTTATCTCGACAAACCCATGATATTATAGTATTGTTGTTAGCAATTAACACGTCTGCAAATATTTTAACAAATATAAGTTAATAGCAAATATAAAACTCCCTTTTCTCGTCAATTTATATTTTTTTATACTTAAGGTTATGGCCATAATCTCACCTGATCTTAAGTGACGGTACGGCCCAAGTTGGTAGACATACTAACCTGTGGAGAACTGGCTCTCAATTGCAGTTGCCTGAACACACCTATTGGTATTTGGCGGAAGGTTTAAAACTTTAGGGTGGTAGCTAGCCAGGCGGGTATTTGAAAAAGCCCTACCACCATGCTATGGTTTCCTCACGATGTTTTCTTCACCAAAAGCTCAAGGTCATTGTAGGTGCTTAGATTCGAACTCACGTCCTTCGACGCGAAGTCGTACACACTACCACTGAGCTATCATCGCTTCATACATATAAGTAAAACTAATGAAACTGTGTTAAATAGCATTACCTTCTTTTTGATTTATTTTAACGTGGGGAAATACATTTATGCATCCCCTCCCAGCCTGGGGGGGGGGGGGCTGAGGGGGTATGTGAGAAAAAAGCATAACCTAACGTTTAAAAGTAAAACGTGTTTTTTTCAGCAACATTTTGGCTTCACTTATTAATTACTTGTGAAAAATTGCTTCAGGTGTATGCTTTAAATAATTCAATAATATATTCACTCGTATCAAATAATCCTTCTATTCAGATTCTTGATTATTTGCGTGGTTCTCTTGTATTTAATAATGAATGTCGAACTAACTACAAGAGCATACACTTACGACTTATCGACAATAGTTCAAGCGTACAATAGACTGCATGTAAATAACGTTGCATACGATGGATGCAAGACCAATTGAAAGTTGAAGATGCAACATGAGTATTGAACATGTAAGTGCCCTGGCATAGACAGAGTTGCGGACGATAATTGTGAGTGGTTGATTCATGTAGTCGAAAGTTTTACACAACATAGGTATATCTTGAAATATGTATCAGTCACTTATCTATACATATGATGATGGGTCAGTGTTAGCGCGTCAGGACGCCGCATCAATGGATGTGAGTTCAAATCACTACAATGAGCATAAAGTTTTGGTGAAGGAAAACATAACGAAACCATAGAATGGCGCCAGGGATATTTTTAATACCAAACATGCTAGCTACAACCCGTTTTTTTTTAATAATTTAGTGTTTAAAATCTTACTCTTCATGAACTTCCTCATCGGAACTCGCAAAAACATTACCCAATTTCAGGCGGAAGCGAAAGGGGCATGTGGGGACTCATCGGGTGCTAATCACCCAACACTACCCACTAAAACTCACCACAGCGATACTTCAAACTTCCGCGTTGCCAAAGACCAGAGACAGTGCACACACTTCTGCTAGACAACTAGCTACCACCCTCAAGTTGAAACTCTGTTCCAATTACTTATAAGTGTTGTAATGATTAGCTTTTAAACAATTTGTTATGTGCAAATAAAGTATTTATTATAGTATTATTATTTATCTTTCACTAATATATTTATTACATTATTTCATAACGAAAAGCCGAAGATTTCCTTCCTTCCTTTCCTTGAAAATATGCCGACAGTTAGCATTCGGTGTGTTCCGGCAGTGGCACTTGAGAGCCAGTCCCTCCACTAGGCATAACATGTCTACCATCTTTGACCATATCGTCACTCAATATTACGTTACGTTTTGGCCATAACGCTAAACCTATAAGACATTACAACAAATCCGCGTTACGATGTTCGTCCATGCTGATTACTAAAATTGCTCAACTGATTTTAATCAATTTTTGTGAAATGTGTATTGTCTGTTTCAACGTGGTAGTGGCATTTTTCTTGTACTGTTTAAATCCTTAAAGTTCTATTTGTTAGTTTCTTATTTTTATCTAAAGTGACAATACCGTCCAAGTTGGTAGACACGCTAAACCTTTGGAGAAACTGACTCTCAAGTGCTATTGTCGGAACAGACCTATTGGTATTTGACAGCAGATTTTAAGCTTGAGGGTGGTAGCTAGCCAGGCGGGTAGCAGAAAAGCAATTTTATGTAATGTTGTTCTATTTTTTATAATGTTGTGACCTGTCTGACCACTTCGTACACGCTGTGGCAGACTTCAAAGTCCAGTGTATCTAGAATGTTGCACCCCATTTGGACACAATTTAGACTTGACTTATATTTATATATGCCACTGACAGTCCTTTTTAAAAAAATACTAGTTCTAGAAATCTTTAAATTTTTCGGCTTATCTGTACTATTATATGTATAAATCATATAATAAACCTTCCTCATGAATCACTTTAACTATTGCTAAAAACTGCATTAAAATCCATTGAATACTTTTAAAAACTTTAGTGAATAGACAGCGCAAGCAATTCCATTCTATATTATGTAAAGATAATAAAATTATCATTGAACGCTGGAACTTTGGTCGAGTTATAAATAACTAAGAAGACCAGAATTAGGTCTGCCAGATCCAGCTAGTATTTAAAATAATATAATGATAAAATATTTTAATAATTAATTAGAATATAATTTTCAAGACAAAACTAATTGCTGAAAACAAATTTTACCAGATCCCCTATTATAGTAATTGGGTAAAATTGTCCCGACCTAGGCAATCCAAGTTAGACATCGAAAACAAATTTATGTTTGCAGTCGAATAATCCTTAAAGTTGGAGACGACTCGAACAATGCCGGGCGAGCGAACTGCAAATAGATTTGTTAAATTTAATGATTTACGCTGGAACGCCGCCAGAGCTCTCGCTACTTCCAAAACGGTGGATTAATTATGTATAGATGTTGATTGTGACGGGAACATAACGCTTACGTTTCTGTTCAAACTTTTGGTGTCACTCCATAAGTTAGTTAACGAAAATCCTCACTAATATTATAAATGCAAAAGTGAGTTTGTTTGTTTCTTACGATTTCACGCCTAAACCGCTGAAGCAGTTATGATGAATTTTGGTATTGATATAGATAGGACTTTAGACGGTGGTAGGCTACTTTCTCTCGCGAAAAACTTATTGAGAGTGGAGTAAAGAGAAGAATAAACTTTGTATGAAACTTTTTATTGCGTCATCTGATTTGAGAAATATCCATATTAACGTGGGTGAAGCCGCGGGTAAAAGCTAGTATACCATGAAATGCACTGCAATACAATATATTTACACCAAAGTGCCTCTCACAAAGCTTTCCCTCTCTGAAAATTTGAAATACTTGGTATTCTAATATGTAATATGAAATGCTTACACACAAAATTAAGGGTAGTTGCAACGTTTAAATTCTGCATATAGTTTGAAACTGCAGCGTGTTAAAGCTTTGAAGGCGGTTCAGTCGGAAGTTTCCCAATGCTTCGCAATTTCGTGTATAGGATTTTGTATGTCAGTTTAACCACTGCCAGAGCTGTTTTGAATTTAATTGATATTATGTGTCTTACAATATATAGCTTAGCCTCTTTAACACGGCAGTATGTTCTATCATCAAAAGTGCTACTTGAGCCACGCTGGCAGGCTCCTACCAAATCATTCTGAGCAGAGAGAGAATCACAAGCAGTGTGTTATAGTGACGACGCGTGTAGGAAACACGCCCCTTAAACATATATTGTGTCATAAGTCTCGTGATCTGCTCGGAGTTTCCCTATTTGCCACACAATATAGCGATGATAGATCAGTTTGTAGTGCATATAGACGTCATGTTTATGAACAGGAGTTCAAATCCCTGACATGAGCAAGAGGTTTCGGTGAAGGAAAACTTCATGATGAAACCATATCGTGGTGGTAGAGATTTTTGTAATGCCCGCCTGGCTAATTACCACCCTGAAGTTGGAAATCTGCCGTCAAGTAGTATAGGTGTGTTCAGGCAGTTACATTTGATATCCCGTCTTTAAAAGGAAATTATAATAAGACAAATTTGTAAAAAAAATTATTAATAAAATATAATTTTGGTGTATTTTCACAAAAATATACATGTAGATATCAAAAACGTTCAACTAGTCGCTGTGCAATTAATGGGCACAGTCTAAAACAATTTGTCTCGGTGATTTTGTAGGTCAAAATGTGGGATACTTTTCGTCAATTAATACAAATGGTTTCGGTCGAGATAAGGGATATTAGCACAAAAAAACACTATTACTACATTTATTTAGAAAATATGATTGAGCTTTGATAATTATATAATAACTTTTTTGTTGTAACAGTAGCTATAAAGAGTAGTAATTGATTTTAAAATTATATGATACACAAACAAAAATTTATAGTACACGCGAACGAAGTCACGAGCTTAGCTAATATATTATAAACCTTGATATAGCACTACTGATGAAATTATAACGAAAAAAGCAACAGCAAAAACTACGTCAAATCAAATAAAAAATCTTTATTCCATATAGGCCCCTAAAAAGGCGGTTATGAACTTCAAAACTACTACCGGTTTGGAAAGTAAAGCAGTCATCAAGTAGAACCGGCAAGAAACTCGATTTGGGTGTTTTTAACTTTTTGTAGGTACATTTTTTTACATTATTGTTTACTGTTTGCATTTTAAAAAGTTATTAGAATGTAATAAGAGGACAGTCAAGTCCAGACATCACCGTCGGTCACCTGGTCGCCTCAAAAGGTAAATATAATAAAGGGATTGCCCTTTATATTGATATAAACATACTTTAAAAATAAGGTTTCCACTATAAATATGCTTAGTTTAATGGTAGCGAGGTGCTGGGTTAGGATTTTTTTCGGACGAAATTAATTCTTCTAACATAATCATAGACTTTATTCACAGTCATTTTTCTTATATACTATGACTATTAATTACTATTTATTACATTTAGTCTGAACGACTAGAGTATACCACTAATAACTAAAAGCAATTTACAACATAGAACGTTCCTCGTAATGCAAGAGTAATATAATCATATATATTTCACTATAACAATTTTCTTACACAATGTTACTTATTACTAGACACGTTTTTACTTAATCTAAACTTTGAATTTTACTTTCTCTACAAAGTATACAGTTCACTTTAAAGTATACAGTTAAACAGTTCACTTAATAATAAACATACTTGTACAACATATTATTTATTAATAATTTTTCATTTTCTTGCTACATTATTGCAATATTTAATAAAATCATCTTTTGTCTTTTTGTCCTCGAATTATTTTTAAAAATTTTTCTTTCTTAACATCTATCCTTATTCTAAACTCTAAGTCTAATTGTAAATTATCAAAAATAGGTAAATCGACTATTGCATGTATTATGTCACACGGGCAAGTAAAAATATCTTAAATTTTAAATTTGTGAAAATATGCAGCAAAAGCACCATGCCCGGTTATTATGTTGGTTATGTTATGTTATGTTATGTTATGTTATGTTATGTTATGTTATGGTTATTATGTGATGTTTTTAGAAACACTTATGTACATATTGCTGTATTTTCGCTGCTATACAGCTGCAGTCGCTTCATATATTAATAGACGGCTGGATTATGTAAGGCTGGACTTGTGACAATAAAGAGTGTGAAAGTCTCCCTACATATGTATATTTATTTTGTAAATTTGGCTACCGGCAACAGAGTTAGCTGAGGATCGGCCACTTTATAATACACTTGCGCTCGATGCCTCCTGGACTGAGTGCCTTCCGCACTCTGCCCAAACTCGGTGAAACTGGGAAGGCCCTTAAGGCCAAGTTTATTAAAAAATAAATAATTTCTGTTCATGTTTATTACAATGAAATATTCAATTGTAACATATTTATTTTAAAGTGCTGTTATACATGGTGTCGTTGTTTTCATCAAATTCGAAGCGCTTATTAAAAACATTCCTATAATAAATATCATAACGCGAAAATAATCAGTGACGCATTTAAAAAGTTACTCTAAATGATGTTCCAAATTTTAGAAACATCTCTTTGTATTAAAACATGAAAGATTCTTACGGACGAGTTACTTTCAAAAGAATTTTGCGCTGGTAAATATAAAATATGGACCCGTCGATCCCAAGCGAAAGCTTTACAATGAAACAAACTTGGAATATAAAAAAGGAATCGGGTATTTACAATGGATTCCTTAGGCAGAAAGTAATGGAATGATATTTTGTCGCCAATTGGTAAATTTAAAGTATTAAATAAAACATTTTTAAATACAGTATCACTGTATAATAACGACACTACGATTCATACTATATATAGTACTATTACAATTACAGTGAGTATGGATGAGGATAAACGTTGCATGACACTTATTATTAACACATCCGATTTATTTGACAAAATCAATATTAACGCAAGCGAAGCCGCATGTAAAAGCTGGTTATAATAATAAACATAAAAAATATTTTTAGTTACCTAAAATGAGTTTGTAAATGGTGATTTTCATAAAATTAACAGTTATATCAACCTTCATATATTCAGAGGTTCTGATTACATACCCAAGTATCTTATTTTCTCTAACAATGCTTTTGTTAAAACTGAAAGTGGTTAAAATTACTTCTAACGTAATTGGTTATTCGAAACTTTTCACTGAGGTTATTTTAAGTCTGAAAAGTAACCGAACCCTTAACTAAGTAGAAAAGTTTTTATAACTTTATTTTATAATTGACAATTTAATCATCTCTGTCTCTACTGGCTATATTTTTTACCAAAACCATGATGTTCTAAGGTTCGATTCGAAGTAGTCCAGAAATATACCTAATCTGTTTTTTTTTACCATAATTCCACTCAGTGACTAGAGGAAAATGTTACTTATATATTTTTCTTGAATCGTTTATTCTTCTTTCATAGCAAGATAGGTACCAATGAACCATCGTACCAAACGTTCCGATGCGGAAATGTGGCTCTTTGTATCTAAATTAATTTTATCAAAACTAATTCAGTTTGATATTTTTGGTTCATCTGCAGAATGCCCTTTAGCTTGAAGAACAGAGTTTATAAGTCCATTATAAGACATGTCGTATTGTATAGATCGGAGTGCTGGGGTAGTAAGAAGATGGATGAGTGTCGATTGCGTGCAGCAGAAATGCGAATATTGAGATGGATGAGTGATATAACAAGGGTCGACAAAGTCAGGAACGAGAATACAAGGGGAAGATCGAAAGTGGTGCCACTGGTAGGGAAGATGAAAGGAAATCGCTTGTCTTGGCTTGTTATTTCATCAGAAGACGAAACGACTATAGTGAGAAGAGTTGTGGGTACATATGAATGTTGAAGAATCGAAAGAGAGAAGAAGACCAAAGAAAATATAGATAGTGTGTGTGGGGAATGAGATGAAAAAAAAGGACTGAATGAAGAGATGGCATCTGAGAGAGATGTAAGGAAGAGGAAAACGTATTGCACCGACCCCAAATAACTTGGATAATGATTGATTGATGATGATAATGATTTCGTCGTTAATCCCTTAATAAGTTTAAAATTAAAATAAAATTATTTTCGCAACTTATCAACGTGTACCAGTCATTTCATTTAAATGACTAAACTTGTCAGAACTTCATATCAAGGGAATTTTAAGATGTAGATTAAATCTGTAACCAATACACAATAATCTAAATTGATTGCTGACGGAAAAACAGAAGAATATTAAACAACAATAACCAACTAGAGATCGACCTTATACTTATCATACCATACCAGCCTCCTTTGCGTAGTCAAGATTACGGAGCGAACTTCGTAATAAAAAAAAACTTAAATGAAAACGATTTAAATATTACTACTGTTAATTGCTATTACAATTACAATTAGTCAATCGTCTGAACAGAGTGAAATGTCCAGCACAACTGTCTCAATTATTTTGCTATGACTAAAACGAAAACTCACGAGTTATACGAGCGCACTAGCTGGAATCCCAACGCTTACGCAGCGATTCCGTGAGAAGTCTTTATCAATCGTCCTGGCGATCGCATAACTACTTACTATCTTGGTCCGCAACTTAATTCGTGTGGAACTAAAAATTATTTAATAACCAACTTTTGCCCGCTGCTTCGTTCTCGTTATTGATTTTCTCAAATCGGATAACGCAATAAAAAGTTTCATAATAAATACATTTCTCTCTCTATACGATTTCCAATAAGTTTTAAACTAGAAAAAGTAACATAGCTTCGTGAAGGAGAACATCGTAAGGAAACTATAGCATGGTGGTACGGCTTTTTCTAATGCTCACTTGGCTTGCTACAAGCTACCACCCTTAAGTTGAAAATTTACCTCCAAATACTTATACCTAGATGTGATTCGGCACTTACACTTGAGTTTATCATGTTTAGCGTGACCAATATCTTGGGTCACATCGTAACTTAACATCAGGTGAGATTGTGGCCATAACTCTAAACCTATAAACTATACAAAAATCACACTGTTTGTAAACAAATAATGAATGTTGTAAACAAATAATTGGAAATAGTAAGTATAGTTTCGATGATATAGATTGATAGCTTCAATATTTACAATACTACACGCGACTCATCTCGAACCGAACGAGACGAATGGTTAAAAATAATAATAATAATGAGAAATCCTCGTCGAGAGAAATAACAACACATTGCGACCGAAAAGTCGTATATGCTGATTTATTACCACTAACTATATAAGAACGTAAAACGTGACGCCGCCGTAATTTTTAACAAATGCGTTCGGATATAAATCACACTTTGGATTTATTAAATCCACATGTAAGTGGGAATGTTCCATCTGATTTTATATTACCCTCGGGATAAAAATCATATAACTAGAGGATTATTAAACACTAGCTTCTACGCGCAGGTCCACTCCCGTTAAATAATAATAATAATAGCCTTTATTTAACAATCTTTTGTACTTTTTACATTAAATATATTAAATATATTTTTAATTATTTGCTCACTCAAGATTTTGCACACTTTTTTTCTGTAACGTGAGGAATTGCTTTTAAACATCCCTTCCCTGATGTGATGGAAGGTGTATGTGGGTATGTGGGACTCAACCAGCGAAAAACTCGCCGGTAATACCCACTAAAACAGCACGGTATTCTCCTATCGCCTATTGGGCCAGGGAGCAAGATCTATCTTCACATTGCATCTGCTCCCCGACTGGCTTAGGCCCGTCAAAAGGGGCCACCTTCTATAATCTTGTTAATGATGGTAGAGAACTTCCTTAAGAGTCTTCGAGGGGCGCACTGAACACATGATGCGCCTCGCCTCGGGCCTGTGTGTCCGACGGAAAACGGACATGCCCACGTCTTCCGCCCGCAGGCCATACTTACGGCGGCTAGAGTTCGTCCGACAGTCTCTGCCTCCACCGCTGTTCTCGTTAGTAGTGGGAGGGGATCCCATCTGTCCGGTTTTTCTCCCACACACGCGTTAATATTGATAAATTTGTAAGCAATTATTTTGTAATGTTTGATGCTAATCGGATGACGCAATAAACGTTTCATACAAAATTTAGTACTCTCTTTACTCCATCTACTATGATTTTTTCTCGAGAAAAGTATCCCATCACAGTCTGTAAGGTCCCACCTATCTCTAAACCCAAAATTCATTATAATGAATTCAACGGTCTAGGCGTGAAAGCGTAACAAAGAAACAAACTCAGTTTCACATTTATAATATTAGTAAACAAGTAAGAATAATTATAGACGTAAAAAGAAGATTTTTTTAATATCACATACTCACTTTTTACAGCTTTGTAGCGTAGCTTGGAAAAGTAGCGATTCTGTACCTGATGTTAAGAAATTCAGAAACAAAGGCAACTGTCGGCGCAGTGATATCGCTGCTATAAATGCCTTTTACGTTTCGCTTGTAGAATCGTATGATATAGATGAAGCAGAATGCATTGGTTGGAAGACTGTTCCATAGTTTTACGGTAAGGCAAAAGTACATCAATGCTACCTTTTTTATTCGGTTCAGAACCAAGGGTAAAATGCATTGTACCTGTAAATCAACCCTGTGTCTTGGATACTTCTACCTATTATGCTGAGATGGATACCTTAGCGTAATAACAAGACACGTAGTCAATTATATAATAATGATTATTATTATAATTTTTATGTTTGTATTTATACTTATATGTTTTACAATTTGAATACCATTTATTTTTATACTTAACTAACTTTTACTAATAGGTTTTTCACGAGGAAGCCTGTCAACATCTCCAAGTGTCCTCCTATCCTTATACCATAATCCCACATAATCGTTTCACTGGTTTAGACGTGAGAGCGTAACAAACAAACAAACTCAATTTCGTGTTTATAATATTAGTAAAGATTTGAATATACTATGTTCCGGTGTCTTCTTATTTCTTATTACCTTTTTTTGTTCCTATTACAGCAGTATAATCTAAAACCACCACAAATAATGAAACATAAATACCACCAGGAATTATCATAATCACATCATTATTAAGGCATTAACGTAACTGGCCAAAAAAAAAAACAAAATGCGGCAAATAAAACAAAGTCAATGTGGTAGATTTAAAACTATAAATCTTGTTGCTTAAGTTTCCGATTCTATACAAAAACCTTGTTCAGATATACTATGTTTAACTCCAATACTTTAAAAATGTAAAACGTGTAGTCGATTTTTAGTTAAGTTATAAGATACTGAAGAAAGACAGGTCCATCGATATATGGTGTAAACTTTTTGTCAAATTAAAAAAAATCGGAAAATCCAAAGTGCACGTCTCATTGTTAAATAAATTACATTGAATACGACGGTAATTTTCAATACGCTACTACTCAGAATGATACTGAAGCGGATGAAAAAAAATGTACTCAAAAAGTGAAGTTTCTTGGGCGTTATCGTGACCACATGCATCATCCGCACATACAGATATCCCGACAGTTTATCCAGATCCAGATCCAGATCCAGATAACCAGACATTTTACAGTAAAATAGTGTTCTTTACAGTATCTACTGTTTTAAAAATGTGTTCTTGTTGATATTTGTCAACTCATTTAATACTCAAAGTACAAAAAAGATCGGATAAAAGCAATTTAAGTCGAGATAATTGCGTGATCTTGAGAGAGTGAGAGTGAGGCACTACTTAAAAGCTTCGTATTATGAGACGTGAAGTTGTAGCTTTTAAGTTGGAGGAACCTCTTTATTTCTTGGGATAACAGTATTCCATATGTTAATACATCATTTTACTTTTTACAATGTGAAATTTCATCAAAATACATCTAGTAGTTTTAGGGTCAAAAGCAGAAAATAAAATAAATATTATAACTCGATAGTAATTCATTCGACTAATCGATTATAAAAAAGTTTAACTAAATACTTGGTACAATTAGAGCTTTAGACAAGCATTAGTAACAAAGCTTTTACAGTCGCAAACAACCAACTTTCAGTATTGTGTTACAATTTAAAAAGAAGTTTCTAGAAGAAACTCACTAGGACTCAATCCTTTTAGCTTTGAATTTAAAAGACATGATCTTAGAAAAGAGCATCAAAGGACACTGCGTTAGTTCACAGAGTTGTATGTACGCGTATAAATTGAACTCTTGAATTTATCTTACTAACAAAATTAGATTAATTTCCCTCTCAAAATTCAATCAAAATTTAATTATTGAATAGTGCGTTGTACATTGCAGAAGTATAATAATTACCTAATAGTAAAGTAAAGGTGGAATTTCTGTCCTATTCCCATAATCTACGCACTATCCGGATACTTGAAGGATGAGTTATCTTTTAATAATATTATAATTTTGCAGGTATCGATGTATGGATATTTGTTACTTTTTCACGCAAACACTAAGGAAATAATATAAATGAAAGTTTTAAATAATATATCTTACGTAACAGAATAACACATAGGCTATAATTTATAAAGATATTGTGTGAATTGTCCAAAATAAGACGATAAATGTTTTTTTAATATAGTTAATGTTTAGGATTATGGCCATAATGACACCTTATATTAAGTGACGATGTGGCCCAAGCTAGTAAGCACGCCAAACCTGTGCTAGGATTGTCTCTTAAGCGCAACAGCCGGAACACATCTATACATATTTGATGGCACATTTTCAACTTGAAGGTGGTAGGTAACCAGGTGGTAATCGGAAAATGCCCTACTACCATGCTGTGGTTTTATCACGATGTTTTCCTTCAGCGAAAGCTCAAGTTCAAGCTGTGAATGAAAAAACAGTTTGGTTAACTATTGTGATATATAACGCTGTTCCAGGACAATGAATCTAGGGAAACTAGTCACTCTACAAGTTTCAGCAAATAGGTATTTACGCAGATATTCCTGAGGCGTACACCATTGCTATATATCATTTCACCCCGATACCATGAGCTGACAGGTGTCTTTGATTACACAAAGGCTGCCTGTCGGTCTCTAACCTCGAACCGAGACTTGGTAATAAATCATACGAAGGGATGTACCGACTGTGAACATGCCCTTTATATTTTAAGGCAACAGATTGGTATAGCGTTTGTTCAACTGTATGTTATTTATTACATTAATCGTTTTATTATATTTATTTTGTTAATATTGCTTTCGTCAACAATTCTGTTTGTCGATCGATACAGAAATAACGTCTCTATCAAATTCTGTTGTATTATTTATTTCGGTGTGTTGTCTGTGTCAATACAGGTAAGTATGAACTTACACAAATGTTGAAATTAGAAGCAAATCTCTAAAGTTCGAAGAAAATCTTTTGACGCGATAAAAAGCTTCATACAAAATTTATCCCTGACTTTGACGCACTTCCTAAGAGTATTTAGAAAGAAAAAGTAACCTATCACAGTGCCCAGAGTTCTATCTAGCTCCATACCAAAATTCATTATAATTGATTCAGCGGTTGAGGCGTAAAAGAGTTACAAACAAACAGACTCACTTTCGAATTTATAATATTAGTAAGGATTTAAAAATATGGTTTGCAAAATTTTTCAGTATAAGAATATTCTTTTATACCATAGCGTTGTGATTTATTTACATTGGATGGAATTTATAAACACATTCATCTCGTGTCTTGAAGAATGTAATCTATTATAAACTTGGCTTAAAATAAAATTTACAATAAATATTTTCGAACCACAAAATACATTGTACAGAATTACGACTTTGTCGAATTTTGAAATTCAATTTCCAACGCTTCATAATAAAACGTATCAATATTTACGCATTCTATAGAAACTTTGATTTGGGAAATTTAATAAAAATATTCACAATTACCTGTTGAAGTATATTTATTTCTAACTAGTCTTGACATTTTTTAGAACTTTATGTGTTTCTTGTCAGTTCAGATATCAGTGTAAACCATAAAAAAATTAAAGCTATATCGGGAGAGAATGTACACTCGCATCTGGTATTCGACCGATTTGATCTGAGATGCTTGTCTGAACACGTTTATAAACGTATGTACAGTGTTTCCTCGTTCTATGAAACTGGCTTTCTGTACTTCATTTGTTGTGTAACCTTAATACCTGTACTAGATTTACGTCTCAGGTGCGCGTGTCTTCTCCGACAATATTTATAACATTTTAAAGTATTCAATTACAAATTTATAGAAAATTTAATAATTTAACTTAAGCAGCAGTTAGGCAAAATAGGAAAAAAAACCGTATTTATTGTAATAAGCCAAAGAAATGACAAAGACGAGATGAACAGTAGATCAATAATATCTCTTACTATAGAGATAAATATGAAATATTCTAATGCCTTTTTAAAATACACATAAAGTGATTGAAATGCGAGGCATGAAAATTACTAGCAAAGGCAACGGAGGACATGCAGGCCTGCAAACTTCAAGGCTAAATATACAATGGTTAAAAAGTTATGTTTAGGCATTGATTTCTTTTTTAAGCTTGACGTTATGGCCACAATTTCACATGATGTTAAATGACGATGTTCGGAATTACACAATTTCTAAGCGTATTGCCCATAGGTTTTTGGTTCAGATCCGGCTCGAAGGACCATGCAGAGGATAGCAAGAGAGACTTTATGGTGTGTTTAGTAACATGTATTCGGCTCCAAGCGACTAAGGGGGTGAGAGAGATGTAGTGATGTTTCACTCCTGTCATATGGTCTTAAGCACACTTAGTTTTTCGTATTTAAGTAAATTTTAGCTGCGGTGTTTTAAATTATTTTTCTATTGACTGTAAATTGCACTGTTTCTGTGAAAAAAATATTAATATTTCTTTAGAGGACAAAGTTCTTCTGAAAAACGATAACCGGGTATAAAACTTATTCTATATGAAAATCTCTTCACAACGGGAGTACTTTTCCAGTCTTGTTAGGTAAATACCACTACAGAGCAATAATGACCGGTATTATTATGCTATTGATGTAAATGCGACCGCCGATATTTTCTCAAATAATAGTACTTGAGTGTAGAGCCAATTTCTTTGTTTATTTGTTTAGTTTTTCTCAGATTTATAATGGAAAATTATTTATAGAAAGAAATTATACAGCTATTTTTTCATATTTATGTGTATACACTTAATAAAAAGCAGAAAAGTATCCGTAAATCGATGTATTCATAAGAAAAGCGGAAGTGTATTTGTTAATGGATTTACCCACAAATAAAAGGTTGTATACCTGGTGCGTTGTCGTCGCACTCTAGTAAAATTCAAATGTCATTCTATAATAGTGGGTACTTTAATATGTTAATATCGGAATAATTTAGTTTTGTATCAACAGCAATAAATTTTGTATCGGCATTACATATTCATGCGGCGCTATTACTGTCTTTAAATTTGTATTCTTAGCATGGCGTGCTCGTTAACTGATCCCGCAACACGCATGCATTCTTATCTCACATCCATAATTAAGTTAGAACTGAATGGAAATTAATTTATACGTATGATAAGAATAGAGAAGAAACGTATATGTAATAAAAATAAATTAAATTCGATCTTAAAACCATGTATCACAAATAGTCACTCTAATGTGAGTATATTAAATTTATACAATGCTATATCTAATTACAAGTAAATAAAATTTAAGTGTCTGTTTGTAATGTCAAAATAACAGATTTTTTACTAAATCCATATGAAAGTATATACGGCACTAATATAAAAAAAATGTCCGTCTATCTGTTTGTTCCGTTTAAATTCTGAAACGGCTGGACTAATTTTGACGGGACTTTCGCTGGCAATTAACTAATGTTATAAAGACTAACTTTTATTTTAGACAAATATTAGGGTGCCTTAAAAAATTGTTGGTTCACGCGAACGGAGTCTCGGCCACAGCTAGTACAATATATAGATTATAGATACATAATAACACATAAATAGGTATAAATTGAATCTATTAAAAATAGGATACAATTAGGTTTATACGAATAAAGCCGCACACAGAGCTAGTGCATAATACAATTATTAGTAATAATATGTGGAAACTCCCTATTAGTAACATGCTCATAACAATGTCTGCTCCTTTGAATACTACGGGTTTGCGACGTACATTGATATCACTATATCAATAATAGGTCAAATTGATTGTTATTATAGTTCAGAAATCATTTGAGCATATCACTACTGCAATTGGACAGCTTTCGAAACTTGTCTATATAAATATAAGTACATACTCAAGTCAATCATTCGAAAATTCAAATCTTTATTCAAATCGTATTCAGGAATAGGGAAGTGACCATAATCGGGATAAACACTATCCATTTTTGTATATTACCAGCTGTTCCCGCAACTTCGTTTACGTAGAACAAAAACTATTTAATAATTCATGATCGTTTTTGTAAATTATTTCAATAGAATTTTGCTCCTATTGGCAGTAGCATGATGATAAATAGTCTAAAGCCATCTCCAATGATCGCTTTATTAATTGAAAACAGATTTTTTTTTATCCGTTCCTGAGACTTGAAGCGATAATAGGTCCGGGATAGTTTGTACCATCACCGCGTCATGTGACGTTATTCGAATCCAACCACCTGCAATGAGCTTGAGTTTTCGGTGAAGGAAAACGTCGAAAGAATACCATAGCATGATGGGTGGGTTTTTTCTATTTCCTGGCTAGTTACCATCCTCTAGTTAAAAATCTGCCGCCAAATATCAATAAGTGTCTTCCGGTAGTTGCACTTGAGAGCCAGTTCCTCCAATGAAGGTCGGCAACGCACCTACGATTCCCCCAGTGTTGTGGGTATCCATGGCTGGCGGTGATCACTTACCATCAGGTGACATGCATGCACGTTTGCCCCTAATGCAAGAAAAAAAATTAACGTGTTCAAACAAACAATCAAATTTTCGGTTTATTGTATGAGTATGGATAAAGGCTATTTAGGAAAAGTAACTTACAAATTTCAGACGACATAAAGTCTGCACATTTGCTCGCTGTTTCCATACTTATTGCGTGCACGTAGCGTTCTACGGTAAAATACATTTTCAGTGTAAAAATTTTCCTGCAAATTGACAGCGACGGGCGCGGTGTTTGGCGTGTCGTTTACACCTCGCGTTTAAGGCTGGAGTCACAACGTAAGCTATGGAAAAACTGATAACAAATGTTTAGTGTAATTCCTAAAAATACCGTATCACAAAAATAGTATTTAATATAAAAAAACTCATTTTAGAAAAGTAATAAGAGTTCAATAAATCACTAAAATATTGAAGAATTTAAGACTTAATGGTACCGTGTAGGGGTCACCACATCAATGCACGTTGGTTCGAACCCCTCAGGCTCGATTTTTCGGTAAAAGAAAAATAATAAAATATAAATTCAAATAGTCATATTGAATGGAGTAATTAGTGATACAAATGAATGATCAACTGCTAACATAGTATAGCGAAAGTTAAGTCTTGTCTTCTCTGGATTTTTTTTTGTCTACGGTTTCTTTGAAAAGTACAACTTAGTATAAAACCACGCTGCAACAAAACTCACGACCAGTTGAAGTATAGCAAATCACTATCTAACTAAGTACTCGCGAACTTTACAAGTGCGTCAAGAGAAATAATTAGTCTCTTTACTGATTACTATATAACTCTTTTACGAAATATACCTTTTAATTTTATAACTACTTCTTTACTCTAGTTACTACAGCTACAAATCATAGTTTGCGAATTTTCTTAATACATACCCATACAAGTATACTTCTTCATACTACTATACCCAAAGGTATGTATCAGGGTTTACAGGATTTGTTTCTGTACCTCAACGTCTATCCAAATTTACCAATTTCTTCTTATACCAGCTCCGTGTACCCTCAAAATTTAAATTTTTGGAAAGAAGTTCCTTAGCGCATGATACAGAAGGAAGCTAGATAAACCAAAATGTAAGATTTTTCCGTCACGACCCTTTCTTTAGTCTGTTCTATATTGTTTTTATAGAAATATAATGAACGGTTATCCATAGTGAGTACACTATTTGTTGTGCCCAGTCATAGGTACACACTTATTGGTTCAGGACAGCCAGTAAATTCTCAATAGCTGTGCAGATATAATTTGTACACGTCATACGCGTCGGCTGTTTCGTAGCGTACCTGTTATAATGAATTAGATAAATTGAATGATGTATAATATATTTGTTTCTTATCATAACTACAAAAAATATATTAATTACGAAATTTTCTACCATTCCTTCAATTCATTAGTTATTTCTGTGTTTCATTTAATTTCTCTCAGATGCTAGGAATTCATTTATTTGTGTTTGTTAACAATAATAATAATACTACGTAATGAAATTCATTCCGGTATAATCCGGTATAATTTTGACACAAACAAAAACTATCATGTATTTCGTCTATACTGTGATATATCCTTTAATTTTATGTGGAACGTAACAGAGCGACCGTTGACCCAATTTTCGCAGCCGGAAGGCCTCATTTCATATGTGTTGATTAAAAACTGCGAAATGCATGTATAATTAATTGATAAATATGAATTAAATTTAACGTATTGTAACGATATTTGATGTATTTAATGAAAATAAATGATTTTTTTTTTCCTACGATATAGTGACTGAACTGTAAATCGTAAACACTGTACAACTTTTTATTTCATAAATTTTATGCTTTAAAAGTAATCATCACCATAATCTCACCTGAACTTAAGTGACGATGCTGTCCAAGTTTGTGGAGACGCTAAGCCTATTGGAGACACTAGCTCTCAAGTGCAACTAACGGAAGATACCAATAAGTAGTTGGCTGTTGATTTTCAACTGGAGGGAGGTAGCTAGCCAGGTGCTCATTAGAAACGGCCCTACGACCATGCTCAAGTATTATCACGATAGTTTCCTTCACCGATATATTAGGCTCATCGCAAGGATTCGAATTCGTGTGCATTAACACGGCGTCTGACCAACTGAGCCATCATCGCTTCGTTATAAATTATAGTTATAAATTTTCTTTTATAACTATAATGGGATCTGCCTATAGTACCAATGAGACATATTGCCGGCCAATGTTAAATGGTAATAGCCATACAAGGAACGAACACAAAGTGATACTTAGATATTGAACAATTATTTGTGGACCATAAACAAAACTGGATTTCACGTGCGGGTTCAGTCGCGTTGGTATTGTTTTTGTCGAACAAATCGTATCACGCGATAAAAACTTTCATACAAAATTTTTGCCTTTCTTTACTCCATTTCCAAGTAGCCTATCACCGTCTCCAGGATCCCATCGATCTCTATATCAAAATAATACATTTAACAGTTTAGGTGTGAAAGCGTAGCAAACAAAGAAACTCACTTTCGCATTTATATTATTAGTAAAGATTGTCCCGTGAGGTATTCGAAACCATAACACGTGTTAGCAGCGAGATGACCGCTTAAAACACTAGAGTTCCTTCCATTAAATCTATTTGAAGTTACTATCAAGATATATCTGTTTTTGTTAACATAAATCACCAATGTATTCCACTATATAATGGAGAACCGTAATTTCCATTTGTAAACTTCACAAAGAGAGTCTTTCAAATAGGTGGTATCGCTGAATATAGAAAGAAAAACTTGAAAAGCGGAAAGTAAATTTATTCCTTTACATCTTAACTGACTTAGTACTTTGTTGCAATTTAAATTTTCTGAATTTATTGCACATTTTCTACTGCTTCTTTAGCGACAAGGTTGAAAATAGCTTACTCCCTGTAAAGATATATTTTTTTTATAGTTAAAATTTTAGCGTTTCACCTGATCTTAAGTGACGATACGGCTCAAGTTAGTAGACACGCTATACTTGTGTAAGGACTGGCTCTAAATTGTAACTGTCAGAACACACTTATTGGTATTTGGTAGCAGAATTTCGACTTGAGGGTGGTCGCTAGCCAGGTGGGCATTACAAAAAGCCCTACCATCATGCTACGGTTTCCTCACGATATTTTCCTTCACCGAAAGCTCAAGCTCATTGTATGTGGATTCGAACTTGCGTACTTTGGCGCGGTTTCCCTACACACTACCACTGAGCTATCGTCGCATAATCTTCGTTATCGTTATAAGCCTGTTGTTCTCTCTGTATATGTATAGATTTATTCATATTATTTTACTGAACAACGTCAAATTTAACTCAGAAACGGCTTGAAAGAAAATTACGTACAAAATAGCTAGCCTATGTGATAAGCTACAATATATGTAAAAAATGGTTTTAGAAATCATTAAAATAGGTTTGACCGATTTGTATTTTTTTTTTTGTACATTTTGATTAGTATCAACCTACAATCCTTTAAATCCTACAAATCCTAATCATCCTACCTCCTTCAATTCGTTAAAATCAATAGAACGCGGTATATCTAATATGGTTTCCGTTCTCCATTTCCTTTGGTTATTGAATGAAACTTCTGTAGTACTCCAACGAATAAAAAGACTTTTAATTATATGAAATTTAAATATTGGTGGATTAGAACCCGCGTCCCTTGACGCGGCGTCCGTACATACTACCAACTGAGCTATGATCGCTTCATAACTTTTCATATTATTAGATTAAAAATATCTGTTTGTTTTTTTAAGGTACATACCTTGTCTTGATAATAACGAACACAATAAAATGAATTATTCCATTCAGTACAGTCATTCGGTCCCTCTACTAGGCTTAGCGTGTCCACCATCCTGTGCAACATCTTTACTTATTATCAGATGAGATTGTGGTGATAATATTAGACCTATAAAAAATTTACAAAATATATATACCTACATCTATACTTTAATCTACAATCTAAATAATCTCTATTCGCAAGAAACATGTCTTGTCATTTCTTTCTAACCCGGGACGTCTGATGAAGCATGAAAACGAGACAAATAGATGTTATTTACACCGTGTTAAGATAGAATTTTACATTTTATCGACTAAATACATTTGTTACTTAATATATTTGGTTTTGTATATATGTAGTAGTAATATAACATATGAACAGCTTTTAATAAGTAAGTTTTCTTAGAACAAACTGTTATATCAATTTACATGTTGCCAGTGTTTCAAGAAACGCTTTTCAAGTTAAAATTTATTCTCGGTTTGCGTACTTTCAATAGATTTCACTAGAAGTACCTAGTCTAGTGAGTTGTATTCCCAGAGCAATGTTTCAATAGAACAGATGGGTATAACAACATTTACTTACCCAACTTTTCAATCTACAGAATACTCACAAATCCCTGTTATTTTAATGATACCTAAATTCGTCTTTTAACATCGAGTTACATGTTGTCACAATGAGGCTAGCGAATATTATAAATGGTATTTGATTTTTTTTTATCGTTGAGGTTTTCTCAGTTCAGGTTCACCTCAACTGATCTTAGGTGACGATACGGCATAAGTTGATAGACACGCTAAACCTGTGGAGGAACTGGCTCTCAAGTGCATACTATGGTTTCCTTACAATGTTTTCCTTCTCCGAAAACTCAAGCTCATTGTACGTGGATTCGAACTCACATCCCTTGGCGTAATGTCATACACCTTACCACTGAGCTATCATCGCTTCAAGTTTTCTTTTTACTCTTTCAAGCATTCATTACTCAATATTATCGTAAAAATTTGCATCAAATTTGTCAGGGATACAGGAATGGATTTAGGTATTTTTCATATAAAAAAAGAACAGTGCTTGAGTGAAATAGCGCTCAGAGCTAGTAAATGCATTATGGAAAAATCTCAATTAAATTAAAAATTATTTAATAAATATTATTTTAAGTTCATCATCTTCTTGTCCTTTTGTCAAGTTATTTGTCGGCGCAATACGTTGTCTTCTTCCATAAATCTCTATCGGCCAGCATCTCCTCATTCGCTCCCTTTTCTTTCATCTCATTCGTCACACAGTCTATCCATCTTTTCTTTGACATTTTTCTTCCTTTGCATCCTTCAACATTACTTTTCGAACCACATGTGTTTCCTCTCTTCTTATGATATGTCCAAACCAAAACAAGCGATTCCCTTTGAACTTCTCTACCACTGGCAACACTTTCAAAGTCGCGTTAACATACTCATTCCTAACTTTGTCCATTCTTGTAACACCATACATCCACTTCAATGTTCGCATTTCTGCAGCACGCATCGACACTCATCCATGTTTTTTACTATCCTACCAACCCGACCCATACAATAGGACACGTTTAATAGTAGGCTTATTTATCCCCCTTCAATTTAAGGGACATTTTGCAGTCGCAAATTTTACCCGAAACCTATCGCCAATTCATCCATCCTTAGCTGATTCTCTGCCTTATATTTAGTTCGATTCCGTCATCATCCTGCACAAGGGAACCAAGGTAGTGGAAGTCGGAAGCGGAAGTATAACAATGACAAATATTCTTTAATGTTACGACAAAGAAATTTTTTCTTTACGTGTAAGTTAACTAGAACTTAGAGCTATGATTCATCAGAATGTTTTCCTACACCAACAGCTCGGGTTCAATGCATGGATTAGAACTCACGTCCGTATACTCTCCTTTCTGTTACTATACCATGTTTCAATTTATAAAAAAAAAATTAAATGTTAAAACTACTTCATAAATATGTAAACTGTTAAAATCTTAACAGCCTTAATAAGAATTATAGCTTATTCTTGTAATAAAATATAGAAATAACTCAATTATTCCACCCCTAATCTGGTATAATCCGCTTGTTCCCTCGGAGCGGCTTTCAGAACTGTAGTTTCTATGTTTATTTCATTTAGATTAGAGTTTCAATAAGTTTGAAAACATATTATACAGTGGGCAAAGTAGGACTAAAGAATAATTCTTTTCTTTGCTATATTTTTACAAGGTTACCGCTTGACCACAATCTCACGTTATATTTAGTGGCGATGGTGAGCTAAGGTGGTGGAAACGCTAAGCGAAGAGACTAGCACTCAAATACTACCGCAGGAATACACCTATAGGTGTATAGCTCAGTGGTAGTATGTACGTCTTCGCGTCAAAGGACGTGAGCTCGAATCCAACCACCTACAATGAGCTTGAGCTTTCGGTGGAAGAAAACATCGTGAGGAAGCCATAGCATGGTGGTAGGGCTTTCTCTAATGCACGCCTGGCTAGCAACCACCCTTAAGTTGAAAATCTGCCGCCAAATACCAATAGGTGTGTTTCGGCAGCTGCACTTGAGAGCCAGTTCCTCCACAGGCTTAGCGTGTCTACCAACTTGGGCCGAATCATCACTTAAGATCAGGTGATGTTATGGTCATATCGTTAAACCTTAACTATAAAATAAAATGAAATAAGTATTATTATAGCTAAGCGTTAGAACAAGCCTATGTCACGAGGACAATTAATTTAATTTCGATTAAAAGTGTTATACTATAACTTATAACAGGGAAATATAAAATTGTAAAATTACATATAGTTCCGAAGTTTTCCTTTACAATAATATATATTAAATTACAAAGCTATGTTAGTCAAGGTAAAGTCCTCTTTGGCCAGACGCTCGTCCAATTACCGGGTAAAAAATTGGTGTTTACTCCTTAAGAAACGATTTCATACGACTATATATCCCGTGGTATAAAAATTTATGAGGAATAAAATTGAGCGTTATCAAAAAGTAACCCGTTACTTACCTCTATGTAAAATAGTTTATGTTATATATTTCATTGGAATGATGTAAATCTATACTAATATTGTAAAGCGGAAAAGTTTGTTTGTTTGATCGCGCTAATCTTAGAAACTACCAGTTGGATATAAAAAAAAAAAATATATTTAATTTAAATTAATTATTTCATAGAATAATGCTTGAGGAAGGCCTTAGGCAGTTTAGCATCACGCTATCACAAATAGGAACGAAGCAGTAGCGATAAAAGTGACAAAAACGGGAAAAAAATATTCTTTCGGAAAACTTCTCTAACGTGCGCTAGTTTTGAACTTAGATTAGTATCATATATGAGAGAAATATTTCGCTTAAAAAGTTCTAAAAATAAGTTCGCGGTACCATATATTAATCTTTTCCGGTTAACTTACAATAACCATTTTAATATTTTACAATTTTGTTCCAAAATAGCCCTTTATTTGCGAAGATGTTTTATCGACATGACATTAATTCCTTATGTGATTTGTTATTCATTCGAAGGATTTAATGTAGAACAAATTTTCTGTTTCGATATTCATTTTAAATGAGTAAGTTAAGAAATATCACAGATTCAAAATGACGCAGTAAAATATAATTGTTTGATATAGATTTCTTAGTATTAAATTGTTATAGTAATTTGATGTGCTCCTTATGACATCATGTGGCTTATTATATAATTTAGGTAGATGGAATTATAATTTTATACGACATATTGCAACAGTAAAGCAGGCTATGATCACAGTTGGTTCTAATAAATCTTTTAATTGATAGAGTTTCGTTCGTTCTAAACTTACTACACGTCAACCTGTATTTTTCGGTAGTTAATACATCCGACACGGTACCTTTTGCAGGATCATTTTCGAGTTGTCCAAATTTCTAATTTTATAAAATTCAACTAGATATTCAATGATAATTTATATTTTTAGTTATATTATCAACAATTGAACACAGAAAAAGTCGCAAAAAATTAATTTCGAGCTTGATTTACTGAATAGTTTTAAAATTTATCTCCTATTATAAAGTCTAATTATAACTTATTGAAATATATTACAAATTCGGTAGCGGATGACAGTTTCTAAGAGTAACCAATAATTTTTCAGATCTATGTATTAGCCGCGTGCGCTGGCCACAAACTAAGTGATACGTAAATATAATATGTACATAGAAAATTGTTCCTTAGGATATCTAAAACAAGTCCGCGCTAGCATATCCCTATCACATAAGTCTATAAGTCACAATAAGGTGTTTTGTGAGAAAAAAGATTGAAAAGTAAATGTGATATATGGGCATTATTAGTAGGCATGGCATATTAATCCTTAAGTATGAAAGTTACTAAAGTAAAAAACTTTACGAAGACATCGCCTTTAATAGATCATCTAACTGATCATCATAAAATTTTACATACACATTGCTAGTGATACAGAAAAGGACAATGGTCACTTTTTACTAAAAGAAACTTAAATAACTTTAAGTTCCATGCGAACAAAGACGCAGGCAAAGCTAGTAAGATGAATAAATATTAATTTATCCTATTGTTTGATTATTTTTTAAATGCTCTATTTACCTTCTTTTTACATAATGTATACAATAATAGTTCTTAAAGAGTAAACTCTAGTCGGGCGTCAGAGCTGACACACACACTTTTTTTATATTAATAAGTTAGGAAATGGACAGATCAAAGAAATTTTTAATGAAATAAAATTCATGTATAAAGTAAATTAGTTATATTTCTTACACGTATACATTGGATACATATATATATACACAGTTTACCTTTTTAATTAAAACTATTAAAAACGATTATCATTTAGGTCAGAGTCTTAAATGAAGACTCTCGATTGACTATCCGGTCAGAATAAGGCCCTAAAGGGTTGAACTACGGACCGGCTTGTGTAAATATTAGCGTCTCTATGTAAGGGAAAGCTTTTGGACCGTGCTCTTTGATACCCCGGAAATTACCTAGAAGGTTTACGCCATGACATTTTGCCTCGAGCAGGTGTCGCAATTTTAGTTGTATTATTTCAATTTATCTATCTATATTTCAGGAAAATGTAGTTCTTTTGACACTAAATCACATCAAAGTTACAGAACTTATTAGAATGGAGCCATGCCCATTCTAGGCTGTTACGTTTTTGATTTCAATTATGTCTATGTCATCCTTTTTTGATTTACTTTTGTTATTACGTACGACTATTTACGCGTAGTGATATGAGAAGAAAAGTAAATAGAGACTGTAGTGTGTGTATAGCATAGTATATAATTTTATATGTATATAGATTGTTATAATATACAATTATACCTTGTAAATCTATTTATTAGCCGACTTCAAAAAGGAGGTTGTTCACAATTCGATTGGAATTTTTTTTATGTATGCACACCGATTACGCTGAGATTTATGATCTTATTTACGTGATTCTTCTTTAGTTTGATGCGAAATAGTTACCATTTGGTCCCATAAAAAATTAACAAAGTTTGGCCCAGTAGTTTTCATTTTATGAACATTTTTGTTTGCGTGGACGATGTAATTTTAGTTTGTGTAGGGCGTTTTTAAGAGTTTTCATTTATTTCATAAATAAAGTCGGCGGAGAGTACGAGGATATTGTTATCACGGTATGACTATAGTAAGCTTCGATATTTAATGTAACGTAAAAGGGGGAAAAGGACTTTAGTTTATGACCGGGATGGCAAACAAACAGACAATACAGTAGAGTTCGGCTATGAGACGCAATAGTAAAAACAGCAATATCAGACTCCTTGCGGTATTTTCCGTACTTACTTGTGTAAAAACCTTTTCATCTTACCCGTCTAGTTTAATCGTCTGCATGTACTATAACGTTCTTCACATCACTAATACTTCTCTCCACTGATTCGTTCCGGAACTTCACTATCACTGCCTCAGTATTGCAAAATTATTTTATTACCACATATTTTATTTATATTACCACAACCGGAAGCTAAAATTGAGCTACTTGGAATAAATTATTAAAACAATTAGCATTTCGTCAATATAATTTAAATTTATAGTGTCATTTTTAACCAAATGTGTAAACATCAATTTAAACTCATAAAGTTAATTTTAATCAAACGTGTAAATTATCCAACCCCTCTGATATTAGATTTAATATAAAGAGACGATCAACGGCCATGCTAACAATTGTATATATCGATATTAATCTATTGTGAATAGAGTGAAGCCTTTGTGTATAAAGAAAGAAAAAAAGTAAGGTGGCTTATAACTGTGGTATACATTTTTTCAGATAATTAAAAAAAAAAATGCCTAACTTCGGATGCTACTAACCTAGTAAGGCTTTTTTCTTTGTTTATTTAAATGCACTCTGACCTTGAAGTACCAATCGGATGTGAAAATGTTTGTACATGATAAGACAACCCCATTTACTAGGAGTAGTTTAAAGTAACTTTGGTTCAGTAAACTAATTATTCTTATTCACATAATTATTATTCAGAAGAGTCGATAAGTATAAGAAAACTGTTCCCCGAGAAAAAATAACTTTAACTTGAATACTAACGAAATTTGAAGCGATGATAGCTCAGTGGTAGTGTGTACTGACGCCGCGTCAAGGGACGAGAGTTCGAATCCTACAATGAGCTTGAGCTTTCGGTGAAGGAAAACATCGTAAGGAAACTTTAGCATGGTGGTAGGGCTTTTTTCTAAGCCTGTCTGGCTAGTTACCACTCCCAAGTTGAAAGTTAAACCTATAAACCATGATAAAAGTCGCGGACACAGTCTCAAATATCTATTTAAGTAGATATGTATTAGTATTTGCACGTGACTTCGTTCATGTTGATGTAGAGTACAATTGAACGAATCGCTCGTTTTTTACCTTATGCGTGGCAACAAAAAATATACACAAAAGATAAATATTAACAATAAATTGTGTATATTGTATAATACATCCAAATTCAAAAGTCATCGATCAGCTCGCAATTTTGAAATCCAACAGGGACATATGAATGGAATCCTCGCATGGGTCCATTGTATGCTCAAATTGTATAAAAGTTTTATTTCGCATAAAAATACGAACCAAATCGCTGTCGGCGGAGTATATAACGCCAATAAATTAGACTTTATTCCTGTAGCTATAAAAACCACGTTTTATTTTATTTTTTCTTTCATTTCCGTAATAGCAAAATACAACTTTGTCGGGTGTACGGACGGGGATATGCGTGATTTTATTGTAACACTATTGAACAGTTTATCGTTCGGAGATTTCAATGATAAAACTTTGGTTTATTTTATACTAGCTATTACGTGCGGCTTCGCTCGCGTTAATATTGATTCTGTCAAACGATTCACATCACGCAATAAAAAGTTTCATACAGAGTTCATTATTCTCTCCACACCACTTACAATGAGATTTTCAGGAGAAAAACTAGCCTATCATCGTCTCTAAGTATCCTTATATCTCTATACTAAAATTCAGCATAATCGATCCAGCGGTTTAGGCGTAAAAAAATGACAAACAAACTCACTTTTCGTTTTCTAATATTATTAGCTGACCCGACACACGTTGTCCTGTCTTAACTACGAATATTGAATTAGAGTTGTTATAATTCATAAAAATATATCATTCAACAACATAATATAATTACTATTTTAATGGTAGAGCATTATATGATGATATTTAATGATAGAGCAACATAGAATACTGACAGTTATGTAAAATAACATTGGCGTTTTTTTTTTTTATAAATTTCCTATTTTTCCATTCAACTTCCTTATTTTTTTCATTCATAAGACCTTATCCTGAAAATACAACAAAATAAAAAAGAATCAGCGAAATTGTTTTATCTGTTTGGAAATGCGTGATGCGATGACCAAGGGAAATATTGGTAAATCTACTTCATTTGTATTTTTTTTTATAGTTAAGGCTTAGCGTTATGGCCATCATCTCACTCGATTTTAAGTGACGATACGGCCCATGTTGGTAGATAAGCTAAACCTTTGGATCAACTGGCTCTCAAGTGTAACAGCCGGAATACATTTGGCGGCAGATTTTCAACTTGAGGGTGGTAACTAGCCAGGCGGGCATCAGAAAAAGTCCTACCACCATGCTATGGTTTCCTCACAATGTTTTCCTTCACCGAAAGCTCAAGCCCACTGTATGTGTTTGGATTCGAACTCACGTCCCTTGACGCAAAGTCGTACACACTGTATCTGAACTATCATCGCTTCTTAAAATTCGATTACTGGGGGTGTACAAGTCATCGATAGGACAAGATACTATTGAGTAGAAATACCTAAGCGCTATCCTTCGCTTCTGGAAGTTAAAGATTTTGGAAGTCGTTGTGGTAGACCGCCTTTTTATTAGGTACATCCTATGCCTACGATTAAAAAATATTTAATAATTTTTGCCCATTTTTGTAACTTCTTTACTCCTATTGGCGGTAGCATAATTTTAAATAACTAAAAGCCTTTCATAATGATTACTCTATAAAATACAAAAATAATCTTGATGTATCATATCTCAATAACTATATACACATTCATAAGCTCGTCGTATAGTTGCTCATATTTCAGATTGAGCAGCCAAGTGGCTTACAGGCCGGCACGACAAAAATTAGGTACCCCTGATGAACCTATAATCCATTATATACTATACTTAACGTTTTATACTTAACCTAAAACACATTTCAGTATCTTAGATTTGCTTCTGAAAAAATTCTACTCCACGCAGATCTAAACTTTTCCTTCGCAAAATATCTTATTCTCTTCCGCTTTGAAAATAGCTTGTGTATTACCAGTAAAAACTATTCAATCTTTTAAACAAATGATCATTTTGAAAACCACATTCTGATAAAAGAATTTACCAACCAACGTTTAGATTTAAAAAAAACTATCGTAATTTTGTTTACGAATATCATTTGTCGAAATCATAGCTGATTCAGAAAATAACTAAAATCCTTACTAATGTCATAAATTCAAAAGTGAGCTTATGTGTTCGTTACGTTTTCACACCTGAACCGCTGAATCGATTATGATGCATTTTGGTCTAGATATATAGACTCTTGCAGACGGCAATAGGCTCCATTTTCTGGCGTTATACTTATTCGAAGCCGAGTAAAGAGAGGGATAAACTTTATATAAAAAAAATATTGCGACATACGATTTATTTCACATAATCCATATTAATGCGGGTGAAGCCTCAGGGTAAAGCTAGGCTCATGATATTTTACAAAGCTTTTTACAAAAAATGTTTAATAAATAATTTAAAAGTTCACGATTTATAAATACGTTTCTTTTAACATGTATTTTCGTCCATTCATACCATGTGAAACAAAATAAATCCGAGTCGAGACTGGCTCAAACAAAATTGATTCATAAACTGCATTTCGAACAGTAATATCGAGTTTCGTAAAGCTTTTTAATCCGCTCTATAATAGAAAATACAAGGTAATCTTATATCGTATTACTAAACAAACAAACGACAGATACAGTGGGTTTTGACGATTGAGATGTAACGGAGTTTGGATTAACAGCGGAGGCGACTCTGACAGGTTAGTGATGGCATAATTATTATAATATTATCGATAGCTTACAATTTTTTTAATGGGAAATACGATTTGCCTTGGTAGGATAATTGTGCCGATTGCCGGGGCAGTAAACGGCAAGACGCTCTCTTATGCTGTCATGATCTCTCTGCGACACCTATCTCGACTCACCTGTTTGCATGCGCCCGCGTATAGTATACACTTCGTTGCGTTTTTGTGTAAGCTGCATACTATTGTGTTTAATTACATATTTCTTTAAATGTTTTCTTAATTACAAATATTCTAATATTAAATTAAATGTTTCATATCTATTGGGCGTCTCGTGAAGGTCAACTTTTACTTCTTTAATGTTCTGACAAGCGACAACATGCCTTTTTTTCGCAGTAAGTTTTTCTTCGTGAACCTCTACAACTGAGACTGCTACTTGCCCGTACCTTTCTAATCTAAAGTCAAATATATTTAATATACAGTATAAGTCAAATATATTTAGAATTCATTTTTAAATTAGATGAAACTAATATTGTTTTTATGTTGTTAACACACTTCTTTAAAGAAGTATTGGTGTAAGATTTTTTTATTTAGTACTATCTACACGCGGCTTCGTTGGCGTCAATATTGATTTTGTCAAATCGGATGATAAAATGAATGAATTCATGCAAAGTTTATCCCTCACTTTACCCCACTTTCAATAAGTTATTCTCGGAAAAAGTAGCCTGTTCCCCATCTATCTCTATACCAAAATTTATCTTAATCAATTCAGCAGTTAGGTGTGAAAGCGTAATAAACAAATAAACTCACTTTTGCGTGTATAATATTAGTAAGGATTTTTGTCAAATTCTAACGAGTTATAACTACACAATGTATAAATTTTATCGTAGAATATTTGCCTTATTGTTTAACTTCTTTGAGTGAGAAAAGGTCCAGCACATCTACAAAAGTTGGGTATAGTGTGAAAGCTCTATAAGCCAATATAGATTGGGGTCTCTTGAACTAACGCTTATCAAAGTTTGAGTTATATCAAACGCTTAAATGAAATCCTTCCTTTCAAAATGCAGAGCACGCTCTTGAGGTTGTTTACAATAATTAACTGTTGTCGACTATCTAGTGAAGTCACGCAATACAGCAACATGGCGGCAGCAAGCGTTTCCGCAGCAAAATATAAAACTAACTAAGGCAATTAACGACCACATAAATTCGAAATATTTTTTTTCCTTATTAATTAAAAAAAAATAAGAGAATTCATATTTTTTATCGATATTCGATAGTTATCTATCTTTAGTTTTCACATCACTACTATATGTTATACTTTAAGCCACACACGGATATCGAATTACAAAGTACAAACCGATATCACCCACACGGAAAACGTTTAAAACAACATCTCCCGTCTCTTTCGCACTTGAACAGTTCCTTGTAGAAAGATAGAGAGAGGAAGAGTGAGGATATCTCGAAAACTGTCAAGTTTGCCCTGATTTAAAGGATACGTGGCAGAGTGTGAAGTGGTTTTGTACCGGCTACTTGACTTCAGAGTTCAACGACTCTGTTACAAAGTGTCTACTAGGGCTTTCATGTCTTTTTTTGATGTGCACTCGGCTATTTTTTAAGACGTTCCAATAAACAGATACGGGGTTGATAAAGACATGATCCATTATTAGCTTAATGATTGTGAGAAAAGAGTCTATTCAAAGGTTTCTGAAGTACAATATTTTTAGGTACAAGACGGATGATAAAGGAAACGTAAAATTATGTACACCTTTTTATTAATTAAGATCCTTAATGTAGAGTGGTAGAGGTGTTTGTATGGATCTCAGTCACCTGATATTAAAAGACGATGTCACCCAAAATGGTGAACACGCTAAGCCTAGTGGAGCGACTGTTTCTCATATGCAACTGCTGGAGTACATGTATAAAATTATTTGGAGAATGCTTTTAATCTTGATGATGATAGCAGTATGTATGTGTCTATGTGTGTATGTCTATATGTGTATTGAGTTGAGTATTTATGTTCTGTGTACAATAATTTTATGTATTCTCTACATTATTTATTATTATATTTTATTAGTTTATTTATTTTTCTTTTGTCACTTCTATTTTTGCACTACCTACAATAACTTTGCCGTTTTGATAACAATACAGCTGTGTAGATGGAGGGAAATGCCTTGTGACTGCAAGCTCGCTCATGTGCAAATTTAGAGAACAATAATGTATTCATTCATTCATAGCAAGCCAAAGGGGTATTAGGAAATATTCTACAAGCTTATTTCGAACTTACGTCCATTGACATGGCTATCATCACTTCATTGCGTATGCTGATAAACCCGTCGTGGTGACTTTGTTTTAGTTTATCGTGTGTTTGCATCCATCATCGGGATATCTAACTGTCGAGAGCCTTGGAAAACCAGTAGTAGTAATGAGACAATTTCTAATAATTTACCGATGTCTTAGTGGTCATCAATTAATTTTAATTTGTATGACCTCAATATTATACAGCGCTCTTTGGTATTATTAAATGCTGAATTATTTGTAACTTTGAAAAGATTTTAATTAAAATAAAATATGCTTACATATTTAATTGTTTAAAATACCTTCATGTTTATTTTAATTTGTATTTATATATCCGATTTCGTATCAATGTGCTCAAGAACGTCAATTATTATAGGCTGTTTGATTTTATTACGACTGTAACAACTGAAAATAAATTATGAATCTATTTTCTTCGTGCATTCTTATCTTTACTAATATTATAAATACGAAAGTAAATTTGTTTGGCTGTTTGTTTGTTACGCTTTTACGCTTAAACCACAGAATCGATTGTGACGACTTTTGATATAGACATAGATGAGACCTTAGAGACGAGGATAGGTTACTTTTGCTCGTGAAAAATTTCTTAGAAGTAGGGAAAAGAAGGTAAAATTTTGTATGAAACCTTTTATTGCATCATCCGATTTCTTTGACACAATCAATATTGACGCGAGCCAAGGCACCGGTAAAATAGGAAAATCTATTTTTTCATGAATTAATGTCTGCCATGTTTATTGGTAGAAATGATCAACGAGTTCAACGTTTAAAATTCTGTCTACTCCAGTAAAAATACGAATCGACGATAGATAGACAATAAAGCGTCTCATTGTGCCATTAATCTTGAGGAAACTCTGCCCAGTTTCCGCAGAGTTGATGGCACGGATCAATCTCGAAGGGCCTTTTATTAGCAACGACTAATTATTGTATTTTCTGGTGATTCAGTAGCACAATGGAAGGCGATTTTTTGCTAGTAAGAAACGAAATTAATTTACTGCCGAATTGATCGATGTTCTTTTTCATTCGGTACTGAGCTATAAATCTTTTTTTTATATATAATTAAGGCTTAGCGTAATGGCCATAAGCTCACCTGATCTTAAGTGACAATACAGATGAAGTTGGTAGACACGCTAAACCTGTGGAGAAACTGGCTCTCAGGTGCAGCTGCCGGAACACACATATTGGTATTTGGCGGCAGATTTTCAACTTGAGCGTGGTTGCTAGCGAAGCGGCCATTAGAAAAAACCCTACCACCATCCGAAAATTTGGGGTAATGATTGTGATTCTGTGAATACATATGGCTATGGCTTCTGAACTATTCAAGAACTATTGTTATAGCTCTCCCTATTTTAGTCTCACCCCCAAGACTATTTTTAACTCTCATGATATTTTGATGTCATTTTTGTTATTTAAACTAATTCAAAACTTTTTAAAATGTTCTGTCTTGGATGTCCGTGTGTTTGTATGTGCGGATCCTGTATTTTATCACAATAACGGCCGAAATACTTTATTAATCGAGTCTTCTTTTTTTCTTACGCTTGAGTAATAGTAATAGCTTAGGAACCCTATTAATTTGCACGGTATTATCTGATGCGGTTAAATTGTTGTTAAATAAACAAAAAAAAGGAGATTATGAGGAGTGCACTTTTGGATTTTCCAAACTTTTTTATGTTTTCATTCATAATTTGATATTTATATGTGGTAAAATATATGCATTCGTAAAAAATCCGGTACAAAAAACAACTACTGTATAAAAACGTATCTATATTTTTATAATAACATAGTAATTATAGATATCGCAAAATATTGGGTTGCGGAAAGTTTCTTTACATTTTATATGAAAATTTAACATTTAAGTAAAGTATACATATGCCACTTTGTAGGTTGATACCGTTGCTGTAGAAACGTTGGTCTGTCTGAAGAAAAAAATGCGATAAGTAGTTTTAGCAGGTCGCTCTTGATATTAACCTGACACTGCATAAAGGACTTTAAACAAACCGAAAAGGTTGAATTCTGTAAGTGCAAAGTTATGGCTATAGAGCGGATGGGTTCACACCCCCCAGTCAAACTCTTTTAATTTGCTGAGTGGCTAAAGATTAGTGTGGTCTAGCGCTAAAAATAAATCTGGAAACAACATTTTACTCAGTTGTTTCTTTTTTAAATGTAACCTTTTTAAGGTCCTCAAAACCAGGCAGATACAAATAGTAACGGCCAAAGAGATTTCATTACAATTATAGACTTTATCTCCGACGTAGTATTGTTTTACTGTCAAAACAGCATCAAAACAGTGATCAAAATAATTTGATAACAATCAATGATATCTTAACATTGACCCAATTAATTCTAAAAAAAACTATCAAAATCAGTATTTGAATTTTACTTTATTGAATTTAAGCTAAATTAAGGTCTTTATGAACGTTAAAATACTATCTTCGTTTAGGAAAACGTCTTGGTCATCGTGAAAAGCTGATAACAAGTTCCATTAGGCTTATCATTCACGAGTGATCGACTTTCATAATAGTGAGTACTTGCCCTTTAAAAGTAAAATATCTTTATCAATTTTATTCAGAAGTTGTATGATTTCACACTTAGTTACTTTGACTGTATAGTCTACAGTTTATCATCTTTAAAAGATAAGGTTTCAACGTTGTGGCCACAATCTCACCTCATATCACTGATGATATGGCCCAAGATGTTGGACACGTTAAGGGTAGTGGTGGGACTGGCTCTCAAATGAAACTGCCGGAACACATCTACAGGTATTTGGTGGCAGATTTTAAACCTGAAGGTGGTAGCTAGCCAGGCGGGTATTAGAAAAAGCCCTACCACACTGCAGTGAATTCATGATGACGTTTTTTTTCACTAAAAGCTTAAGATCATTGTAGGTAGACTCGAACTCACGTCCCTTGTCACGGTGTCCGTACACTTTACCAACTGAACTGTCATCATTTTTTTTTTTACAAACTAGTATTACAAATGTAATATTGAGTTTGTTTGCTTGTTATGCTTTCACGCCATAACTATTCAACAAAATATACATAAGAAAAAATACTAAAAACAGAACTGGTTCCAAGGGATATATTCACAAAATCTACATTAACGCGAACGAAGCCGCAGGTAGGCGAATTACTTATAAACAATTATCGTAGGGTTCTAATGCTTACCTGGCTAGCTACAATCATCAAGCTGCTGCCAAATACCTATAGATATGTTTTAATTGTTGCACTTGAGAGCACACTGTACTGGGCTTAACGTGGAGATTTCTTGGGCCATGTCTGCACTTAATATCAGATGAGGTTGTAGCCAGTCCAAAAAAGAACAAATATACATTATTATCTCGTTCGGGAATACGACTAATGCGACCTTACACTACTTTTTCTATGTTAACAGACAACGTGTATGCAAAATTAGGTTAGATAGGCTATAATATTTATGCAAAGAATTACCACAAATGACCTCTTAAAAATTTAGTTCATTCTTAATTTTTCCATTCAATCATTAAAAAGCATAAAGAAAGAAGCTTGCCGAACAAAAGCCTTGAATGGCAGGCAAGCGACGTAATGAGAAATTATAATGCCCTTTCATAGCTTTATAGCCGTAACTGTAACTTTTGCTTAGTCACTGAAATGACTTAGAGAAGCGACGCGACGGGTAAGTTTTCTTCGAGATATTTATCCATTATTATCGGCTTTACACGGTTTCTGCTATCCTTGGCTTTTCAATTCTTCTTAACCCTTATTCTACCTCGGCACAGTCGGTACAACGTGTTTTCTTCTACATTCATCCACCTTGATACTTAATATTCTGCAAGTTATATGGCTTTCATCTCTTCTCCATACCACGCTAACCTATTACTCCTAAATGTCTCTGTTACTGTTCCTTTTTTGTATTATTAAGGTTTTAGTGTTATGGCTATAATCTGACCTGATCTTAAGCGACGATACGACCCAAGTTGGTAGACACACTAAACCTGTGGAGAGACTGGCTCTCAAGTACAACTGCCGGAATAACCTATTGGTATTTGACGGCAGATTTTTAACTTGAAAGTGGTAGCTATCTAGAGGGGCATTACAAGAGGCCCTGCCACCAATGGTGCTATTTTATGCTTTCTAAAATATATTCATTTTTAATCTTATCCTTTCTCATCACTCCACACATTCATCGTAGCATTTGCATTACTGTTATTTGAAATATTGTTTGGCTTTTCAATAAAAAAAAATGAGTAAGTCATAGGTATCCCATGGACATCCGGGTAGAAAGGAGTTCCTGTTACTCTATCTTTTTGTGTTTGAATTAAGTAATGATTAAATAAAAATTAAGAAGTCAAAATATTTTTGCATATTCTTAAAATTGATAGCAATCGAAATTAGTTAATAAAGACTTTATTTTTGTAGGTGATCAGGTAGTGCCTCAAGAAATCACTGAGAAATGATGGCGGTTTTTGGTGTCGTTTTTCATTGCCCCACTTTTCGGTCTAACCCTTCAGCTCGTAAACAAATCAGAACGATAACGTGCGATAAGGAACCCTTTTCCAAGAAATAAAAGTTAAGTCAATTAATTACATATCAAAACAATATAAAACACGGCCACAATCTCACTTGATGTTAAGTAACGATGTGGCCAAGATGTTGGACCCGTTAAACCTAATGCAGTAATAATCTTTTTGTATAATATGTTTGATATTTTCCGTGAAATAGGTCTGTGGTTGTGCATACGTGGTTGATAAATAATAACTCGAGGCCTGTTTTAGTAATTGCTACAAAACTGCCTGAACAATTTTAACAAAAGTAACAATCTGTTTAAGAAAATGTAAGAATTTCTAAGAATCCCCAGATATTTTACATTTGACACATATGATATTATTGTGTTACTCAAACGTCATTAAAAATAAAGAAAAAAACGATGAGTCATATAGAGTTTATTTAAGTGATACTTCTTATTGGAGGGCATTGAAATTTTCATCTGCAACCTTTTTGTGTGACTCTCGTTCAGGTAAAGTCGGTTGAGGCAACTTAGGGAATGAGATATATAGATGTTTACATATATAACGCATTACATATTACTTATGAAATAGCTCTAACAATGGTCGAATGCACATTAACAATACGACACTGAAAAAAAAATCGGCTTGTGCTTAAGACTACATGGCAAAATTGAAAGAGACGAATTCACCCGAGCGAGCGTCACACAAAATGGTTGCGTATCAGAATTTCAAGGCCAGTCCACAAAAAGTTTCATATCAAAATTTGGAGTTATTGTAATGAAGCATACATATGTAAAGCATTACATACTTAAATATCATTCTTATAGGATAACCTGTTAAATATCTTTAGAATACTCTTTAAAAAACTATTTCGATATGGCATGTAAACGCTACAAAGAGTAACAAGCACTCTACTCTGATCGATGCTGCGAATTTCGTTTGACCGAGTTTATACGCGACGATGTAAATTAAAAATTTTCCTGGCAAGCTTACCATACTCATAATCTTACAGTTCCAGTAAACTTATTAAATGGCTCGATATTTGTCTTCAATTACGGATGAAATATTTACAAAAAATGTACGGATTGTACGGAAACGGATGTAATTCGATTTTCGTTTTAATTTAAGCATACTATATTACCAACGGAATAAACGCGTCAAAACTATTAGACTTATCTCTATTGTACTATGTCCATTCGAAACCTAGACGTTATTAGATGGGTCTAGCATATTTGGTTTTTGGTTTACTTTATCCTTTTTTTTTCATTAACTTTATCTGTCTAGCGTTGCGGGAGGGCGACAACTAGACTTTATCTATATCAATACTAACTGACCCGGTGAACTTGGTATCACCTATAATCGATGTTCTTTGTTCTTGCTAATACTCAAATACGGTTTGACCGATTTGTATTTTTTTTGTACATTTTGATTAGCTATAATCAATCCTAATCAACCTTCCAACTTCAATTCGTTAAGATCAATATCGGGTCCGTTTTTCATTTCTTTCTGTTAATGAATGAAACTTGTTTTTTATAACTCCGATTAATTAAATGTATTTTCAATATATATGTATTTATATGAATTTTAAATGTAGTTAATATGATGCTTATTGATATACTATGTTTTTTATTTATTTTTGTGGTGCGTAAATGTACATTTTTTATCTGACCCACGAACTCGCGATATCAATTCGTCTGTTCTCGAACCTGGAAAACTCCAAGTTGAATACACAAATTTCCGACGACTAATTCTGTAATTTGTTAGTTGAGTATGCAAAAGACAGTTGCACGAAAAGTTTAGTCCCTTATAATCGAACGGCAAATCCGTTCAAAGTATCTGTATACGCGAAATCAAGACAACCTCTCCTTTATATTTTCCCTTGTTCGTTGCTTCTTTAACATTATTCATTGGCCTTTTTTATAGCTGTTCTCGTTACATTGCATCGTGTTAGTAATGTTGGTTGATACTGAGATACTTCGTCATTTACATTTTATACAGCGAAAATTACCATATAATTGCCTTTTTTATTTATTTGCATTTCCATTTGATTTGAATTGACAGCGTTAAAGTATCCATACTGATGGGACCCTCATAAGCCTTGGACTGTATTGTAGAGTACTGCACAAACCAAATACTGCTTACATGCACATATTCTTTTTTTAACTTCACTAATATTGTCCGCAACTGATCACTTACATTGGGTATCCATCATTAATTGTGATAGTGTCCGCAGTACGGTTTCTCGGGGGGTCTCTTGAAACCCTTACTATCCATCATATAGGGTGACTTAGTATTCAAATCTCCGCAAGATCCATTTATAATTTTTTAATTTATGATTGCATGTAATTTTTGAACAACTATTTTATCTGAAATGAGAGGAAGTTCTTAGCTATCCATAGATTACCCGTGCGGGTGCCGGATACATCGTGTGGCAGATATGGAAACTCCGAACAGTTCCCGAGACTTGTCAACTCACCTTCACTACTCGTGTTTCTCTCCCTGGCCAGCGAAATATGGGAAGGAGCCTGCTAACGCAGCTTTAGAGATTCATTCCAATCAAGTAAAATAAAATCAAATAAAAATCTTTATTCAATTTGGGCCCTAAGAACGTCAAAACTCTTACAGGTTCGGAAAGTAACGCAGTCATCGAGAAGAACCAACAAGAAACGTGATCTCCTTTTTTTTTAAATCTTATTCTTATCCTTTTATACAATAGTTTAATGTGTTACAGTAGTTATTAGCGGATGTACAGCGAGGGGTATCAATTCCAGACATCACGATCGCTAACATATTGATCCATCCTATAATAAATAGCCTTTTGATATCAAAACCCGTTTGACATAGTGCTTGAACCTACTGTCCGGCAATTCAGTATGTGCTTTGAGACTTTATTATAAAACTTGACACTATTACCTAAAAAACTGTTTTTGTCTTACTCAGTCTAAAATACCAGTTTGTCGTGATTTCTAGTATTCAAATTATGGCGGTCTTTAACGAAATCTAGCTTTTGTAAGTTTTTGTGGACATACATTAAATTATCAAGAATATATTAGGAGGGCAAAGTAAAATACCAATTTTTGAATCTTTATCATTTAATGATTCGCGAGCTCTCATATTGTAAATGACTCGAACTTCTCGTTTTTTGTAAAAGAAATACGGTGTCTACCTCTGTGTTGTCCCCCACAGCAAAATACTATAAGACAATAAGTTATGAAAGTAAACGAAATAGACTAACCTAACAATGGCAATATCTGTTAGCTGTCGAATCTTACGACCAACGAATGCAGCAGAACTTAACCTTCCTGCCAATTTTTTTATGTGTGCACCCCATTGTAGTTTGGAATGAAGCTTGATACCCAAGAACACAGTACTATCGACTAAGCCTACTAAATCCCCTTCGATTTTGACTCTAGTGTCAACCAGTGGAACATTAGACAAGGGGAATCTAATACATTTAGTTTTGTCTGCATTTAGCAGTAAATTATTTAGTGCTAACCGATCAGAAATTTTGTTTAAAGTATTATTTACATAGCTAACCTCTGAATCTGCCCTTTTCACTTTAAATATAAGTGAATTAAAAAGTAGAATAATATAGAACTTACTACTGACCTAGACAGGCCAAGATCCTTTAGTAGGTTATACATATTTTGGTGGTATACCTCTCACTCCCACTTCGACCGCGTATAAAATAACTACGTAGCCATTTCTGTATTTAGTAGCTCGTAATACTTACTTTATATTTATGTTATAGTATAGTATTTTGGTATATTTGCTAGCTATATTTTGTCAACTAACCACAGTACATTGTGCACATGTTAAAAACTATTTTTTTATCATGCAACAGAGTACATCCAAAGAAAACTACTTTTATTAGCAAATTGTATGGTAGTAATCCAGGCAATGCCATTTAATTTAAATACTCTATGAAATAGTTCACTACGTCATTTTAGATAACCGTGTCGACTGATTTAAAGAATAACTGACCTCGTAGAAAATTCTAAATAGTCGCATTGAGATTGTCAATTTTATATTTTCTCTGCCACCATTACCTGTACTTTCTGAATTGTAGCGATTATTTGCCTTATCATGACAGTGTTCTTTATAATATGCGTTGCACCAAATGACGTGGTTTGGCTATAACTAATTCCCATCTCACAAATTAAAAGGCGTAAAAGATCTGTTAGTGGGACCAATTGCGATAATTTTACTTTTCCACCCTCACAACACAATACGAACTCATTTTATTGTCAGTAACTCTGGAACGCAGTACAGACATACCAATACGATTTTTTTGACTACTTATCGCGCGCTGGTCATTAGCCCGGTTAAAACGTGAGGTGGCTCGTCGAATATTTCAAATATTAAAAGTAATTTCTTTACTCGTGAAGTTTAGAACTTCGTTTAGAATGAAAGTAAAACTTATGAGCAATCCGTGACAATTACAAAATCTAACGCCATTTTGTGAAATGTACAAAGTTACAATTATAAAACGTTTTAAAACTAATTAATTCGTATTTGTTTTTATTATTGTTTAGGTTTTCTGCAGTTGTATAATTTTCTTCATAATTTTCTTAAATAGATTTCTCACAGTCTTCTATCCCATTCATTCACATACTTTACATATTATGAGCTTTAAAAAAATGTTCCTTTTTACCTTTTGAGTCAATTCACGTCAAGTGGACCCCCCTTTTTCCACTTGATGATAGAAAACTTAATAAAATATAATTATCGAAAGTAGTCATACCTAAAAATCATCCCTTAAAACAGTTTTTGAAAATATTGTATTTAACAACAATTTTTTTAACAATAAAAATTTTTGGTACTTTTAATTAAAAAATAGATTGTGAAAAAACTATTGAAGATAACTTAACAAAATTTTCAGGAAAATATAGTAAAATATCTATATTTTCACATAAAATTCTTTTGCAAATTTAATTTGTTTATTATCATATTTTTTATTAACTTTTAAATAAACAAATTAAAATTTTAATGACTTCTCAGTACGATAATCGATTTTTTTTTTTTTAGTAATACGCGTTATACATTTAAGTACTTTATTTCAAAATAAAATTTCACAGCCCGGTATTAGTTTAAATAATATGAATTTTTATATGACGCAGCGGCGAGCGGTACAAGTGCTGCGCGCTACTGAGCTTAGCTGTTAAGACTATAGATTGCTGCATATTACACAATTATTTAATTAATAATTTTATTTAACTATTGGATCTAAATAATACTTTAATTAATATATCTTAATTACTCTGTGTAAATATTGTTAAAAATATAAATGAATATAAGAAAAATTAAATTGTAAAAATTATTTATTAAATAATTGTGTAATATGTAGCAATCTATAGTCTTAACAGCTAAGCTCAGTAGCGCGCAGCACTTGTACCGCTCGCCGCTGCGTCATATAAAAATTCATATTATTTAAACTAATACCGGGCTGTGAAATTTTATTTTGAAATAAAGTACTTAAATGTATAACGCGTATTACTAAAAAAAAATATTCGATTATCGTACTGAGAAGTCATTAAAATTTTAATTTGTTTATTTAAAAGTTAATAAAAAATATGATAATAAACAAATTAAATTTGCAAAAGAATTTTATGTGAAAATATAGATATTTTACTATAATTTCCTGAAAATTTTGTTAAGTTATCTTCAATAGTTTTTTCACAATCTATTTTTTAATTAAAAGTACCAAAAATTTTTATTGTTAAAAAAATTGTTGTTAAATACAATATTTTCAAAAACTGTTTTAAGGGATGATTTTTAGGTATGACTACTTTCGATAATTATATTTTATTAGGTTTTCTATCATCAAGTGGAAAAAGGGGGGTCCACTTGACGTGAATTGACTCTTTTATAAAAACCAAGACCTGACAATAACGAGCACAATAAAAAAGAATTGTCCGATTTGGTGCAGTCGTTCGGAAATTATGCGCGTACATACATTTCGGCGATTCATATTTTATATATACAGATTGTCTAATGTTCCGCTCAACTTCCTTAATTTTTTCTTTCATAGGAACCTTCTCCTGAAAAAAAATAACACAACAAGAAAAGAAATTGTTTCATCCCTTCACGCGTGATACGATAACCAAGGGAAATGGATATATATATACACGTATGATGGACGCGCTAATCTTAGAAAATCCAAGCCAGATTTCGACAATTATTTTTTAATTTGATAGAGCAATAATTGAGGAAGATATGAAGCTGACATTTTAAAAAGTATGTATATAAAACTCGCCACGCTTATCTTGGAAACCTTTCTACTAATTTTAAATAGGTACAAACTAAAAATATAAGGCAGTTTTTGTAACTGTGTAGTAAAGGAAATTCGAGATTGATTTTGGTGTCATTTTCTATGTTTTACTGTTGATAACATAATTAAAAATAATCATACGCTGGAAATAAAAAAACATTCAAAAAAAAATAATGATCAGAGTTACAGTTAAGTATGGCGGTTGGGCAAAGTTACTTAAAATTGTTGACAGACGAAATAAATTACGTCGGATAAAAAAGGGAGGTCGCGAAAAGTCACTTCCTGTAGTACCTGGGAGATTCTTTATGAGATTAGATGAGCGACTCCCGGGATTAAAAAGTAAGTCAACATTTCTTTTTTACATTACCTTTGAATTGACGCGGACGGAGGTAATTTTGAACAAATGTTTTTTTTTCCTAAGAAATTCTTCATCCATCTTTTTTTATTGTCAGTGTGTCATAGCACTTTTAGTACAATGCGAAAATTATGTCGGCAATTGAAACATCAGTATTCCATCGGGACTGTCCCTATAGGGCAAACCTGCAAGCTACCCGGCATCTAAGTATATACAAGCCAATCCAGACGAAAATGATTTCGCCAGTCAATAGTGTCCCACATGCAAAAATGTTTCTTTGTGTCTTATGACCATTTTCTTTAACGTAGTCTTTAAATCCCAGTCTTTACGGACTTACTTATCGAAACGAGCAAATGCATTACCTGGGTTCAAGTCAAAGGCGTCAGGAGCATGTGGTAACCTATGAGGTGCTAATCATTCAACACTACCCGCTAAACGCACAAGGTTGGTACTGCAAACTTCCATGTTGCAAGAGTCCAGGGCCAGCTTTCGCATTTTTTTTAATTGGCTATCACCCTCATGTTGAATATCTACCGCCAAATCCCTACAAACATGTAGCTGCAGTTGCGCTTGACAGACAATAAGTGAGCCACTAGGCTTAGCGTGTCCACTATCTTGAACCTCAACGTCAAGGAATGAAATTGTCACCATAACACAAAATCTATGAAGAATAAAAAAACAGTTGTTACTTATATATTAATCAATTGAATAATAATTTGTACATTATCTTACATTATTCGTTTGTAAAAAAAATAGACTTTATAGTTTATTTTACAATGAATAAAGTATGTTAAATACCTAAGAAAATCCTAAAATACACAAGTAATGCCTAACAAAAATATTGCGTGCCTTCCCTTAGTTTATTCAAGCGAGTGTTTTTTCTTGTACGTTGAATTGTAAAAAATGTCCCCGACAATAATAATACATCTTTATCAAGATGAGTGTGACGGGTATTAGTTTATTCTTTTAACATAAAATTATTTGATTATATCCAACTGTGGGTTAAATACTTTTGTATCGGTATACTTTTTTTTAACGTGGGGAAATACATTTTCGCATCCCCTCCCAGTCCGGGAGGACTGAGAGGAGTACGTAAAACTCACATGGCGCTACGAGAATACCCACTATAACCCCATGGCCGTCTATGGGTTTGTGTAGGCAATCCCCACGTCACCCCAGCGTCCGGCCCGACCTAACGGAAAGCCTGATCTCATCCGGGCAGCCCGGCGAGTTGCGCTCACAGTCTGTCGAACTGCTGCGATAGGAGGAGATCCCTTCAACTGCCCCCCTCCCTCAGTCCGACTTAAGACGGTAGAAGGGCCCGGACATACCGGCTCCTCTGACCGCCAATTCGTGTACGGTGGACAGGGTTCCCGTGGGAATCTGCCTTACGGGCCCTCTCCGCGGCCGCCTTCTGGTATCGGTATACTTATCAAGTAACGTGTTTTGAAAATTTTCTCTTTCTGTTGTGGCTTTGCCTATGTAGACAATTTCGTCAATATCAAGTGTGAGGTGTCAGGCGTCAATGAGAAACGATTTTAGCTCATTTGGTAGTGTGTATGGTCGCCGTGTCGATGGACGTGAGTTCGAATCCTTGCAACGAGCTGTATCTTTCGGTGAAGGAAGACATCGTGATGAAACCCTAACAAGGTGGAAGGGTAATTTTTGCTAAAATAAATATAGGATGCCTAATTATAACAAAAGGATATATCCACAAAATTCAGTTATGGAAAACACGTGTGTACGTTTTGTCAAACGAAACAATGATTCCAATCCACACCTGCGCCTAATTAAAAGGGGATTTTATATCCATTGGGTATTCACATTCAATGCGTGTTCATTCTCTATAATTAATTGAACAATGACGACCGAAAAGAATTTATGCTCACGGTGGAACAAACAAATTTAATAATCGAAATATTATAATACATTTTCGGTAGAGTTAATTAAATTTGAAATAATAAATATATATATGGTTACGTTCTCTTTAATGATTCCATTCTCTTTAATGAAATCCAGAATTTCTAGCCGTAAAAAAAAATTCTAATAATATAAGAAAATTGTTAAAAGTAACACCAAATGTCCCAAATTTTAAAATAAAAAAGGTTATCGTGTAGGTATTTATGTCGTCGTGAAAAATTATAACTACGGATGTAACTTCAATATAAAGCTCTAATAAAAGCTTTTCAAATATTCTGACTTTTCTATACCGAGTCAAAGTTAACAATACAATATCGAATACTGTGAAAAAAAGTTTAAATAAATTATATACACAAATAATAAATATTTTTTTATGACGAGACAGTTTTTTTTATACTTTATAGGGGTAACGTTATGTCCATAACCTCATCTGATGTTAAGTGACGATGTAGCTCGTAGATGAACGCGCTAAACCTAGTGGAGAGACTGGATCTCAAGTGAAACTGCCGAAGCTCATCTATAACTATTTGGCGCTAGATTTTCAACTTGAAGGTGGTAGCTAGTCTGCAGACATGAGAAAAAGTCCTACCTAAGGTTTATCGCGACGTGTTTCTTCACCGAAAGCTCAGGCTCATTGCAGGGATCGAACTGAAGTCCACCGACGCAAGAGTCGTACACACTACAAACTGAGCTGTCATCGTTTCGTTAGAAAATCAGCAGATTTTATTTTGACGTCAAGAAATCTTAATAAATATCTGTTATAAACTGCAAAATTGTCCAAGCGATTAAAGCAGGTGTAGATCACGTAGAATGTACAAAATCAAAGTAAACTTGATGTATTACTTAGCTTTTGTTTCATCCCAATCGGTCCACTCTATCAAGAGATATTGTATAATATGAATTCAAAGTGTTCTCACGCACACAATTCAGTTACATGCAACGACAAAATAGAACTAATGTTGGCAATTGAACTCCATATCCGATAGATGGCTTTGTGCATGTCATATCATGTAACACTGATATTGGCTGTATACTCTTACCTAAGTGACGTGTTTTAGTTTTCGACAACCACGCGAACAAAGTTGCGGGCACAACTAGTAGTAAATATAAACGGCATAATAAGTATAACTTCCAACTAAATGCCCATTTTAAGCTTAATTATTTCATAGAACGCGCCAAAAGAAATATTAATTTAAAACAAAATATAGTCGCTCTTAAATACTCGTCAAATATGGTTACCGAATTTATTACTGTCCATTTAAATCCATTTTAAACCGGTATTACTCTAATTTACAGCAAAATTTTCGTTAATACGTGAAAATACTAGTTTCATAATTAAGTTTAATATTGAATATTTGCGTTATTAATTTAGCGGTTAAATTAAATAGTTAAATCGACGTGTGTTGATTACGGTCGTATTCGACGAGCACTAAATCCAATTTTAATTAGTGAATATACCATATTTCGCTAGAATTGTTATATGAAAACGTAACAATGGTTACGGATGACTGATATTTGAAAAGCGTTGATAATAGTAGTAGCTATTTATATATCGAAACTAGCTTCTACCTGCAATTTAGCTCGCATTAATATCGATTACATCAAACAAATCGTATGACACAATTAAAACTTTCATAAAAAGGTTTTCCCACTTGTTTACCTCTGTTCCAATAAGTTTTTCGTAACGAAAAATAGCGTAATGAATCAGGTGTATTGAATGATGTACAATAAAATTTTTATTTTCAGAACTAGAAAAAATATATTAAATTCGAAATTTTCTACCATTGCTTTGAATAATTAGTTATCTCTGCGTTTCATTTAATAGATCTTAGACGCTAGTAATTCATTTATTCGTATTTGTGAAAAATTAATATAATACGGTCATCACCCAAAATATACTACGTAAGGAAATTCGTTTCAACCGAGTGTTATGACACTCACGCATGTTTTTTTTATGTTTATCGTTTCAGGCACTGGAAATGCGAAAGCGGTTTTCGCTCTGACGTTAAGAAACAGATATATGAGATTTTAGAATAAGAAAGATTATAGAGTTATGTAAATAAATTTAAAAGTAAAATAAACCGTGAATGCTTTTAAGAACATACAGCAGAAGTGATAACACATGAAATAAAACGTAGTAACATAGTGTATATACTGTTTATGTCGATACTGAATGTGGCTGGTACGTCAGGCTCTCTCAGTAACGCTCGCGAACGAGTATAGCAGTGACCCGTTGACTGTTTCTATATCGCTTCCTAGTCAGGTAGAGCTGGATTTATCCGTACAAGCGTCATCTATCCTAGCGTTTCTGCTCAGCCTCTTTCAATACCATCAACAGGGTACAACAGCAAATAATGTGCTAAAATACTGATGCTATATAAATTTCAACGTTTCTCTTTCTCTCACTCTCTCTCCCGCCCTATAATCTGTACACTATATGTCTCTCGTTCCCTTAGTTGCCTCGAGCATATTTTACCCGAACGAGCGTCACAAAAAGATTGCGAATCAGAATTTCAAAGCCATCCCATAAGAAGTTTCACTTAAAAATGTAGTATTAGAGGACTACATCTATTCGTCTATCGCATATTTATTCCTATATATTATATTTATTGACAATCTTTTTAAACAAAATCATGCCAAATCTTGCGTGTAATTTCTAGCGAATCTGCAAAATTCTTCCTATTTTTAAAAAGACAGTGACTTTTGTTAAAACCTTTGAGGTAGTTTTTGTGGCTACTAACAAATTAGGGCTCGAGTAATTATTTTATAAACCACCTATGTACAACAACCTATTTCACCGAAAGTGTCAAACATATTACATAAATAACTTTATGAATTAAAATATAAATCACCACAAGACAGATTAAAATACAGCCAATAAATTCCTCTGAGATATCTCTATTAGACTTAAAAAAAAAAACATTTTCTAACGTCAAACGTTTTCTAAAATGACACATTCTATATTTTTTGGCGGGTTCTTGATCTATCGTGTTCTAATTTTATTTCTTATTCATATACTTAGTTATTTAGCCCTGTATTGTGTAATATACACGATAATTTACGTGATGTAGTGTATCTGAAGAGTAAAAGTGAGGTGAAGTACGAATAATTATTCCGAACATGATATATTAGTTGCCACAAAAACTCCCAAGAGAGCTTCAACAAGAGAGTCGCTATCTTGTTTAAAATAGATTCATCTGTTCAAAATGATTAAATCTTATCATTCGAAAATGGCAGTAATAGTCTCTAAAGAGGACTGAGTTGCCAAGAATTAAAAAGAAGCTTAAATGATTTAACTTCATGATTAGAAAATAGAAACCACCATAAGACAGGTTAAAATACAGTCAAAAAGTTCATCTACGATATGTCTATTAAATAATTAAAAAAAAACATTTTACCGTCAAGGCTTCTAAAATGACACATTAAACAAAATGACATTTCGCGTAAGTTCTAAATTTGAAAAATTGAATAAAGGAACAAAAGTCGTGAACGATATAAATCAACACCTACGCGTGCAAACAAAGAAGGTCGCTTCCAAAAGGGCGGGTTCCCACAAAAATGTGTTCATTGTTCTTCGGTATTCATTTTTTTTTAAAGATAAACCTGGCACATTAGGCGAAGGCACACATTATTGGGGCCGACCTCCCGCCGCGTCACCTCTTTGTGCCCCGATATCGCATCGCGAGTTAGAATTATTATACGGTGTGTGAATAGATTTTATTAAAAAATTCCACAGACTATAGTTTATATTTCAACTATACTCATTTATGAAATATGAAAATAGTAAATTTAGTTTTTATTTAAAATGTAACACATTTTAGTACTATTGACTACAGTGGTAGAGACGCTAATGTTAAAATGAAGTTACGAGAATGAATCAGAATAGTAATGAATATATGCGAAGAAGCATACAAATAGTCAAGCAAAAGAGCTAAGAATCTGGTCTGCTAGATAGATATCTAGCCTACTGCTGCTTCAAAAAGCTAGACTCATACTTTAAGAGACGGTGGTAAAATTAGAAAAACTGCGGTAGGAATGTCTTCAAGGACCACCATACTCCCTGAACCTTGCTACAACATATTACCACTTTTTCTTTTGAACAATTCCTTGCAAAGAAAAAAGTTCAAAGAAGCTATCCAAACCGCCTTTAACCATCTTTTTTATTCACGCTTTCACAATATTTACGGTAAGATACCTAACTTATAAAATAGCGAAAGTGCGTAAAACATAATGGTAAATATTTCGATTGATTATGTTTATAATTTTTTTTTTTTGTATTATTTTGCATATAAAACGCTAAACTGTAAGGACCTAAGAATATACACTTTAAGTTAACAAAAAAAAAACCGTTATACAGAACTAGATGGAATAGTAATAATATATAAGCAATTGTTGCGAATACAAACCTTCGTGCCCATTATTTTAGTTATATGACTTACTTTTGTTTAATATAAAAATTATTTCTTCATGAATTATTGTTCGGTCTTCATGTATTCATTACACCATATACACTAAATCAAAAATATCGTGTTATTCTTGGTTTCCCTTAAAATAGTCCTATTTTACACTTTTTTTTTTCGTGGGGAAATGCATTTACGTATCCTCTCCCTAAATGAATCGCTGAGAATACTCACTAAAACTTCACTTTTCTTCTCTCGCCTTTTGGACTCGGCAGCAGGGGCTGTATCCACATTGCATCTGCTCACCAGGTAGGCGTAGGTTCCTCAAAAGCTTCCTTCTACCTTCTTGAAACGTAATCTGAGTTATCCGCAACAGTGATGTATGCTCAGTTGTTCACATACGACCATAATATTTTTACTATATTTTATCATTGCTATCTAGAATTAATTTACAATTGTCTCGTAGTTTGTATTCTACATTAAATAACATGTAAATTAGTAACTAAATTTATACTAAAGCCGTACCAAAGCGGACAAGTATGAAATTTTTTTTAGTAACACGTTGCCTTTTAGTCAGATTGTAATCTTTATATACAAAAATTTGGTGGCACGTTGCTTGTCCGCCATGAACTCCTAAATAAGTGAACCGATTTTAATCAAATTATGGATGCTGTCATACAAGGCTGCTAATTTATTTTAACTAATGTATGACATATATTTTAATGATGATCGAATACTTGGGAATTATTAGGTACTAAAAAAGCGATTTAAAGCGATGGTGTCTCAGTTTGTAGTGTTTACGGATGTTGAGTCAATGGACGTGAATTCGAATCCACTTAAAATGAAGCTTAGTTTTTGGTGAAAGAAAACATCGCCAGGACAGCATAGCATAGTGGTAGGGTTTTTTATAATGCCCATCTGGCTAGTTACCACCTTCAAGTTGAAAATCTCTTTCGCGACATCGTCACATAACATTGAGATTGCATTAATCTGATTTCAATTGCGGAATGAAATTATTATCAATATTATATGAGTATATATCCTGTCACACAGTTTAAAAAATTATAAGTAAACAAAAACTGTCACAATGATTTACCAAACTTTTTTTTTTCCTTGTTGGACATTATTACACCTAGGACGTAATAAATGACCGCCTGGTTCAAACATACTGCCCACGAGGGGTCCATTATTCAACCGTTTACCTTATTTAGTCCGTATTGTGGTCAATTATTAATTTTTTACCTCATCCGTTTCTAGTGACGGGTAAATAATTTTTTTGCGGTCGTAATACCGTAAAAGGTTTCTGTTTTTGGAGTGGAAACTTCTTGAAGTGATTCCGGCGATATTGTTTCAGTAAAACCGTTGAGTTGGTGTAACAGATATGCTAAACTTAACAGTATATTTATTAAGTACCATGTATTGTGCTTAGACAGCAAGTATAATGTAGTAATTCTTTATCCATTTTACTAAATGCATAAATAACTTTGTTAGTTTATTACGCTTTCACGCCTACACCGCTACATCAATTACGACGAATTTTGGTATAAAGATAGATAGGACTTTAGTAGGTATGAATATAAAATTTGTATGAAACTTTTTGTTGCGTCATCCGATTTCTTGGACAAATGTAATATTCACGCGAACAAAGCCGCGGGTAAAAGCTAGTATATAATATAATATGTGTGCCTGCGACTTCATTCGCGTGGAAATAAAATTTTATTCAACCAGTTTTACCCGTTTTTATAACACTTTTCTGTTTTGTATCTACTTCTTCCTAAGCTATACAAAATGAAGATCTTCATCAAATATAAGAACATTTGTTACATCCGAATGGTAACTCCCTAGATTAGCGCGTTCAAACAAACAAACTTTTTCACTTTAAAGTATTGATATATAAATAGACACATATATAAAGAGAGACGAAATTCTTAGCAGCCCATGAATACACCATGCGGGTACCAGCTCCAAAATATTGCAGAATCTAAACTCGAATTCGGAGTACAGGTTCAAAGGACCCTTTCCAATGCGCGCCAACACTCTCCTTCACTAATCGTGCTTCCTTCCTGCCCAGCCAAATTTGGTAGGAGCTTACTAGTGCAACTTTGATTTAAAACTTACTGCAGTCCTAGGCAGGTCATGATCTCTTAGAAGACTATCGAGAGATTTCGCTTCCACAGCACCTACATAAATTATAAGATTTCTAGGGTTTCGAATTAACGCCGCGGACTTTAATAAGAATAAAATATTGTTTTAATTATATTCCGTTGGGCTTTCTCAGCCTGTCCTGTGTTTTGATTAATAAAGCATATACAAATATACATATTGTTTTCTCGGGGTACCGATAGGTGCTGCGAAAAATACAATCAGTTTGACTAACTTTGACAGTTAACTTGTAACATTCAGAATTATTTGGAAAAAGCAAATTATATTGTTGTCTATTTTTAGGCTGTCTCTGATATCAATAGTTCCCGATAATCCTATTTTTTTAGGTATAACCATTAATAAGAAATATTGTTAAGAAATATTTATTTACATTATATTGTGGATGTGCCGATCCCTTACTCCACTAAAGAGGGACTTTAGGTAGGTTTGACCTTTTCGGGGCTAGGTGACGAATGCGAAACTGCTCTATGAATCCTGACTGAAAGTCTGTACCTTCAGTCGTACGTCTTTACCATAATTTCACAGTTACGGTTCGAGATATCGATTGTCCATAACCTAAGCTTAGCGTGAGAACTGGTTCTTAAGAAAAACCATTTCAAAAGAATTCGTATAAATATTTTAAGGGCTTCTGTGAATCATAAATATGAACGAATGTGTTATGTTTTATTTTTAATATAAAATTTACCTTTTATATAAATTACGTCGTAAACGTCGCAGTAAATTGATATAAGAAAAACGAATTAAATATGTATTTTAATTATAACAATTATTTATTCTGCGTATTCGGTGGTCCATTTAGTTTTTCCTTTAGGTCATTATAGGTATACGTACTCCTTTTTAAATGTTGTTTCCTAAATTCATTTTTATTCAAGTACCTTTCCTGCACTGTTAGTCAAGTGATTTTTAAAGTGAAACTTCATATCTATGCTATGAAATTGTAATCCGCAACCTTAAGGTGTGACGCTCATTCGGGTAAAGTCGGCTCGAGGCGACTAAGGGAGCGAGAGGGATTTAGTTATATTTCTCTTCTACTCTGTCGTCTTAAGCACACACGTTTTTTTTTGTTTAGACTATTACAGACCATATGTGATATCGATAATAAAAAAAATTAAGACAAAGTATGCATTTTTCATTTTGTTTTATTTCACACTCATACAAAAATAAAGTACAAAAATTTGTTAACAAAATCTGTAGCAAAAACAATGAGAATAAAGATATATTGTTACATTTGTGTGAGGTCTGGATTCTGAAAAGAGTACGATGACCTGTACTACAGATCTCCAGACCCTTGTTTTCTAATATTTGTTTACGTTATTATTATTTTATGCACAAGATATTAGAATCAACCAAATCAATTAGACAGATTTGTTTCCATCTTTACAAGAGTCTCGTTAATTACTTTTTTATAACTTCCCAGAATACTTCGGACACGTTCCGAGACATTATTTATGTGTTTATTTTATTTCGAACTATAATTTTGATATAATATAACATTAATAAGTATAAGATTTGTAGATTACATAACTTCGTTTGATCGTATATGATACAGAGTAGATTAGTTTGACTTATACATTGTAAGTTTAACTACAGTCATTTCTTGATTTAGTTTAAAATTTAATATTATTTTTGCTTTGTGTCTGTTAATTATTTCGATAATATATAAATTAATTTATACATAAATAAAGAAATTATACCAATACTGCTCATCTGATTGTTATAAATTACGATTGGCTATGCTAATATAAAAATATAATATATATAATCTAAATAATAATAACTGTCCTCATAATAACATCATTTGTTTATACCCTATTAATGGTTCATGCATAAGGATACTCTATATTAATATTATAAATCGAAAAAGTTTGTTTGTATGAACGTTCTAATTTTAATAACAACCATACCAGTCGTAATTAATTATATTAAAAATAAAAATAAAAAATTAAATATATATATTGATAGAGCAATAATTAAGGATGATTTAAGACTATTTGCAAGCAAGACTGTACTTCTTCGGGAAAAAAGTCGCAGGCATGACTTTATTATTATATTTAGTAGGGTTAGCGTTATGGCTACAATCTGACCTGTTGTTATGGGACGATGTGGTTCAACATGGTGGACACGGTAAGCTCAGTGGAGGAGGAACTGGCTTCCAAGTGCAACAGCTGGCAGATTTTCGGGTAGTCATTACGGTAAGATATAAATGAAATAAAATAAATAATCAAATTTCGATAACTGTGCGCATACTAATTTACATAATTCCATAATCTACTTCGGAAGTTTGAATCTACCAATATCTGTAAGGAAGTTTGATTTGGAATCGATGTTACACTAACTCAACGTCTGTGTAACGTATGTAGGTACCTAAAAGTTCGGCTACGAGCCAGGCCAACTTTCGGCGATGCCGCGCGCGGGTGTGGTCCCACTAACAGCGATAAAATTTTATTAAAATTATATCTCTGGCACGCGTTGTAAAAGTTTACGACGTATGTTAAAGTGGCACTTTCTTTGTTCGCTATTATTTTCTAATGTTTGTTTTAGTTTTAATACCCTTTGGGTGTACCCGTTAATTGGCATCGTAATAAAAAGGACGTGAAACTTTAATATGACTCGACTGGTGAAAATTTATTGTATAATTTTGTAAAATATCTACAATGAACTGAATTAATAAGTAAGAACCGCTTGCAATAACACCGATTCAATAATAAAAGCGATTTCCTCCACGCAATTTATATCATATTTTTATAGGAAACTCGTCGGTACTAATTGAACTCGTACTCTTTTACGACTGGACCCATAATAATATATGTTAAATATTATTGTAGGTTATTCATTTTTATATCAATTCGCTTTGTGTGTATGATTATTAGTAACTGAGATGTAAACCCACAAGACTTGGCCTCAATTTTTATACATTGTACATTTTGTACATTGCAAACTAGGTATTGTTTGTTTTATGGTTACTGAATACATGTATATACACATGCAAAAATAATTATCTTTGTTGTTCACTATGCTTAAATATTTTTGCACCAACAAGCTTCTGGCATAATTTGAAATCCTTACTAAATTCTAAAGTTAGTTAGTTTGTTCGTTACGCGTCCACGCCTAAACTGCTGAATCGTTTATAATGAATTTCGGTATATAGATAGTTGAGACCCTGGAGACGGTGATAGATGACTTCATCTCTCAAATAATTAATATGAATAGAGGTAAAGAGAGGAATAAACTGTAAATGAAACCTTTTATTGCGTCATCAATTTGCTTCAAACCTTAGAGATTAAATGCTTATAATTTCAAATTCTGGTTCAGTTCATATCTTCCAGTATTGACCATCATCCTGAAATACATAAATTAATAGTATTTGATACAAAAATTATTTCTGTATCGATCCAGAATTAGTTAAGAAAACTTATAATAACACTAGTGGAACTGCGCATAACAGCTATGAAGTATTAAAATACATAATAATTTTTTTTCAACAGTGCATTGCAATGAAACAAGCACGTGTAATGTTCTTGCCTTGATGATGGTTTTCAAAGTTTCTTGAAGAACGAGGATTCAAGTTCGGCAATGCTCTTGTGATTTACCTGTGCACAGTAACAGTACACAGTTACCGTCTACAGATTATAGTTACCATATAATACTAGACAAATGGTGTGTTTGTTTGTCACCTAAGTTGTGAAGAAAAAAAGATTATCATTTTCACTATAATTTTCGATTTTTTATGCTAATATAAATGCAACCGTTGATATAAATGCAAACAGTCAGGTGGCCGTCTGACGGTACAGTTACCGTCGCGTATGGACAGCTGCAACACCAGGGGTGTTACAGCCATGATGCTGACCTTGGCGAAGAACGCTGGTTTTTGTTCACTAAGCCAAAACACAAACACTCATTCTGAACCGTTATTTAAAATAATTACAATTTACCTTTAGATAAATTAAAAACAAATTATAGAATACATATAACCTTTATCCAATTGTTATCAACATTCATAATAATGTTACTAAAGAGGTATCCTTTTATACAGAGATAATGTGTGGTCTATTTGAGAATTGTTTATAAATTGAAATGCTTAACGTTAACAGTAACACCGCGGCCTAATAACAGCAAAACTTATACGGAACCCGCATAACCCATTTCCCGTTCTCATTAAACATCCACTGCGCACTAACTGAAGCTAGCTATACTTTGTTGCGGTGGGAATTGCGCGGAAGTGGTTATTGCAATATCGCCGGCTCTGCAACACATTGTTGTTATTAAAAGCCTTTGTTTCTATTCACCCCCGCTGTATTATATTTGTTTCGTGCATTTCTTTGTTAGTCCTTAACTTGCTTCTAACGCAATTAATACAGAGTTATTTTACAATATACTAGAAATTACCCGTGACTCCGTTCGCTTAAATATTGATTTTGTCAACCAATTCAGGGGATATAATATTTTTATGAATTGCTATTAAATTATTTGTTTCAGGATGTTGCTCGAAGTAGGTAGATATGAATTTACCCAAACTTCGTAACTAAAAGCAATTATCTTCAACGTTTGAAGTAAATCGGATGTCACAATAAAAAAGGTTCATACAAAATTTATCACTTTCTTTACCCCACCTCCAATAAGGTTTTCGCGACAAAAAGTAGCCTATCGCCGTTTCCAGGTTCTCATCTGTTTAAAATATTCACCATAATCTATTCAGCCTTTGAGACGTGAAAGCATAACAAACAAACACACTTTCACATTTATAATACTAGTATGGATATCTCGGGAACACTATTTTTTTTTTTTAAATGTATTCTATTCTCATTTCTGTACCCCTGACAATTGTATTCACTGTACAAATATCCACTGTAAGTTTGTTCGTTTATTACGTTTTCACATTTTAAATGGTCCATCGGTTATTACGAGGTTTTTAATATAGCAAAGTATATATAGTACCTAAATGATAAATTTAATAAAATCTAAACTAACGCGAGCTAAGTCGTCGGTGTAAGCTAGTTAATTACAAATGGCCCAGGCAATGTTCCTATTAGCTGATTTGCACTTTACTAAGTAACAAATGTGGCTGGCGAATGTAAGTGATTAATGAAATCAGCGTGTAAACGAGCACTTTGTAAAGTTAGGGCTATTAGAAGCTTGAAGTAGCAAGTTAAGTATGCCCACGCGTTCACACATGAACTCCCCGCGTTCGCTTCTCGTCTTACATACTAACATTCATAATGTAGCAAGTTACAACACGATATTGTTATATTGATAAATGTCCAAACTATTCCAACCTAGGTAATAGCTTAGAATTCGTAAACCTTTCTTTAGTATTAGTAAAATCGTCACCAGTATATCTCCTGCACATGAGAGCTATATTAATCCAACCTACAAAGAATGTACAGAAAATAAAACTCTTCTTCAATCTCCGTTTTTAACCTAGCTCGAATTCCGGCCAGTATCAAAAAGGAGATATTTTCAAATTATAAAAAAGAAAATACCAAATGTTTATACTGATTTTATTAATAAAATTAACTGATTTAATTATTTTAGTAATAACTTAAACCCTGACCTGGTGAACTTCGTATCACCTATACTCTGGAATGTTAGATGGCGTTAAAGTAGCTAGATTTTGAGTTTTTTTGACAAACAATTTTTTTATCTTTCGTAATGTTTTTTTTTTAAATTATGTTACTACTAATATCTCCAAGAACATGTGTACAAAGTTTCATGATGATCGATCAAGCCGTTTTCGGGTGAAAGCATAACAAACAAACTTACATTCACATTTATGATATTAGTAACCTTAAGTAGCTGCGCCTGTGTTGTTAAACCTCTTTATGTATATTTTGTATAATTCCATAAACAAAACAATTCTTTCTTTGTATGTGTGTGTTCCGGCAGTTGCACTTGAGAGCCAGTCCCTCTACAAGTTTAGTGTATCTACCAACATGGGCCGTATCGTCACTTAAGATCAGGTGCGATTATCGCCATAACGCAAAACCTAGACAATAAAAAAAAAAAATGTCGTAATGAACGTATCATCTTTATAAAATAAAATTATTACCACAGCCTGCGGTCACTTCGGTCGCATGGAACTGATAATTATTTATCTAATTTATAGCCTATGCTACTCTGCGATATTATAGGATTCTAATGGTGCAATAATTTTTGAAATCGGTTCAGTAGTTTTTTAGTTTATTAATTACAAACAAAAATACAAATCTCTCCTCTTTATAATATTAGTATAGATATAGATAGCATCTATTACCCGTGCCATATCCCGACCATAGTTTTAGCGATATGGATATTTGCTATCAACATTATAAAGTTTCACCCATATCCCGCAGAGAACTTAAACAGATTATTTCTGGGAACCCTTTGAGCATATAATTAGGGGTTCTTCCTGGAGTTACAGATAAAACTTTCAACTGGGACTTTCTATAACACTGAATATCACGAAATCAGCACGTTCCGTTGGCCGAATGAATTAAGTGCTAACTTAATTCAAAACATCAGAAATGAGATTGCTGTGTTCTAATAAGCTTTGACTATTTTAACTAAATTTTTCCTTAATAGAATTAGTAAAAAATAATATTATTTTTGTTAATTCTGTTAAACACTTTCGCTTTTTTCACTTTTCTTGTAGTTTAAGTACCGATAATAAATAAACAGACGCATTTTGTATTTGATAGATTGTTCAATACAGCGAAAGTGCTACACAAACGTACGGCCCTTTTGATGGTAATTCAAAATCATAGTCTATGGATGCTTATAACATCAGCGATGTCTCCAGTGACCTGTGCCTTCGAGTAACTTTGCTCACACCGCAAACGGTTCAGTGAGGAACTACTCTGCGGTCCTTGCGCGGCTTACCCGATAAGGTCATTGTTGTGATCATAAAATTAGTAATTTAAGGCCTGTTGGTTAGTTAGGCTCGCGAATCTTTGTTCATTTTCCGGCAGCAGCCCAAGCCGAAGTACGGTTTTTCTGGTACCCTTGCGCCCGCTGCCTCAGGACTGAGGACCCTCAGCACTCGCCCCATAAAGTTCGGTGAAGCTTTTTTTTTTTATTCTTAAGGTTTAGCGTTATGGACATAATCTCACCTGATCTTAAGTGACGATACGGCCTAAGTTGGTAGACACGCTACGCCTGTGGAGGAACTGGTTCTCAAGTGCAGCTGCCGGAACACACCTATTGCTATTTGGCGGCAGGTTTACAACTTGAGGGTGGTAGCTACCCAGTCGGGCATTAGAAAAAGCCCTACCACCATGCTATGGTTTCCTCACGATGTTTTCCTTCACCGAAAGCTCAAGCTCATTGTATGTGCTTGGATTCGAACTCACGTCCCTTGACGCGAAGTTGTACACACTACTACTGAGCTATCATCGCTTCTATCTATGAGCTATCAAAGCCCTTAAAGCTAACAGCGTATATCAGTTTGATAAATAAAAAAAAACACTGATTTACAAACTTTTTTTTTTATTATTATTTTTTATTTATTTTATGTATTTTATGTATCTTATGTATCTTATGTATCTTATGTATCTTATGTATCTTATGTATTTTATGTATTTTATGTATTTTATGTATTTTATGTATTTTGTGTATTTTATGTATTTAATGTATTTTATGTATTTAATGTATTCTATGTATTCTATGTATTCTATGTATTCTATGTATTCTATGTATTCTATGTATTCTATGTATTTTATGTATTTTATGTATTTTATGTATTTTATGTATTTTATGTATTTTGTGTATTTTATGTATTTTATGTATTTTGTGTATTTTGTGTATTTTATGTATTTTATGTATTTTATGTATTTTATGTATTTTGTGTATTTTGTGTATTTTGTGTATTTTATTTATTTTATTTATTTTATTTATTTTATTTATTTTATTTATTTTATTTATTTTATTTATTTTATTTATTTTATTTATTTTATTTATTTTATTTATTTTATTTATTTTATTTATTTTATTTATTTTATTTATTTTATTTATTTTATTTATTTTATTTATTTTAAAATCTTTTTTTATTACGGCATCTGCTTATGTTGGTAATTTCGTCAATATCAAGTGAGCAAGACTTTATTACCACAATTAACCGACACGAACCAATAACGAAACTATAAACAACTATTTTTGGATCACACAAATAATCGGGACTCGAATCCACAGCACTACAACAAAACGGCCGCTAGAATAACTGTGCTGTCAAAGAACTATATATCTAAATGGAAACTGCAAGAAAGAAACTACCTACTGCAGGAATACAAAATTACTTTGTTTCACCGCGATCTTCTGTAAGTGGTTGTATTTTACTTGTCGGCTGTAACAGATAGAAAGAAACCTACAAACAGATCTCTGTGAGCCTTGCTTCTCAGAATTATGTTGCCTTATTATTATAATCTTAAAACATCCAAAAATATCGAATGTTCGCTGTAACGTTGTTTAAATAACAAATGTTATTTTGACACGCGAACCCATTAATAGTATCTCAGTTCGATGCCTCGGATATAAAGCTCTATCAGTATATAACGCAATGGGTTTCGCTGTGGAAAATTTATAGATCAGTACCACACGAGCATCGAGCATTGCTCGACGGAAAATAAAACGACTGCATTGCAGGCAAAATTCAATTTGTTTAACACGCTTCTGGGTGCATCTTTTAAAACCAACACAGTTCCATAATTCTGCTGTAAAGAAAAATATCAAGTGACTTTGCGGGTTGAAGAATTGCGAAAGCTGTTCCTGGTCTCTGGCGACGTCGTGCATTTTCGTGGGTAGTGTTGGGTGTTTTACACCCGATGAGTCACTGTATGAGTGATGAGTCACTCTTCTCGCCTTGGTCTGAGCCCGGGTAATGAGTTTGCTCGTTGCGATGAGGAAGTCCGTAAAATCTGGTAATTTAAAAACCACGTTACTAAAAAGGAGGTTGGCAGACCACGACGACTATCTTCGATTGGATACTGTGTATGAGGTGTAATATCGATTGATTAGAAGTATAACAGCTGTCCATGGTATCTAGCACGGAAGGTTAAATGATGCCGTTGTGCCCTCTTAGTGATTATTTGAAATAAAACTAATTTAAACGGATTTTTATCGCGCCCGCGACCACGAAGGCTGAAAAGCTTTCGAAACGTCGGGATCAAAATCAATAAATAACTGTGATAATAATCCGTTTAAATTAGTTTTATTTCAATGAATAATATTCGCGTAAACATAATAAATCATTATGATTATTTGAAATTTCGTGTTACTCGATGAGTGTTGCAAAATGCTTCTGTTGCCGTGAACAGAACGCGGGTAGTGCGTTTACGCAATGCAATAAACGGATTTTGATCACCAAGGTATTAAGAAGAATGGTATCTTAAACTTCGTTTACATAAGGAAGCAGTGTTTCACTGGATTAGAAATAAGTGGTTTATTTTTGACTAGCTGACCCTGTGAACTTATTGTCACCTCGTATGTACCTCTGCTTTTTAAAAGTCTGATATTTTAAAAGATATCCATTTAAATTAAAGTCTGTTACAGTTTTGATCTATATGAAACGTACAACATATGTAATGTATTTAATTGGATTAGGAATAATACTCTATTGTACAAAATAGCTAGGTAAAAAACACATATTTTTTGTAATATGTAATACATAATCCCTGACTTTTTTATCGATCTTTGAAGATATACAATTGTAGTATATTAATTTCCTCAATTAAAAAAATCCTGAGGTTTAGCCAGCGTTTGTAATTTAAGCGCACAAAAAATATGTTTGTTAGTTACATTACATTGTAAATCTATGTTTTTTTCGGTTTTTCTGTATTATAATATGTAATTTATTATACATAAAAACCTAAAGATAAGTGATAGGTTCTTCTGATTCAGTATTACATTAATTTAAATGTAACATTCAATTTACTTTAGCAGATTTTGAATAATTTACATTCTAACATTATTTAAAGACCTGATCATTGATTTTCCTTGTCTCGATTTGAAATTCAAATTAACTCGTAGAAAGGTACGCCTGTTTTAGTGCACATTATTTTATTGACTGCAACAGGCAATTAGCAAATTCGACAGTGCCGTGAATGGAGTCTGGCTGGGAGCCAACAATTAAATACAGCATTAGGTCAACTGGGTTAGGACGTTAATTAGTACTTATATAATAGTGGCTTAGTCGTCTATTACAGTGCTTTGTAATGCACGACGTCTTTAAGCTTAATAATTTTCGTATGAAGCAGTTATTTTAAGAGCAGGTTAACAGAGCACTTTGAAGCGATGATAGCTCAGTGGTAGTGTGTAAGAACGCCGCGTTATGGGACGTAACTTTGAATACAACCACCTACAATGACCTTCAGCTTTCAGTGAAGGAAAACATCGTGAGGAAACAATAGCATGATAGTAGGGCTTTTTCTGGTGCCTTCCTGGCTAACTGCCAAGTTGAAAATCTACCGCCGAATACCAATAAGCGTGTTCCGGCAGTTGCATTTGAGAGCCAGTCCCTCCAAAAATAAAAGGCCGGCAACGTACTTGCGACACCCCTGATGTTGTGGGTATCCATGGGCGGTGGTGATCACTTATCATCAGGTGATACGTTTGCTCGTTTGCCTGCTATTACATTCAAAAATACTTACAAAAGTAACACAGCACACAGCACAGGTATGAGTATGTAAAATGGAAATAACTAATGCATATAAAAATCCTCCAATTTTATTTGTGTAGATTTTTTTTAATATCTAATTTAATTTTGTACTTACTAAGTCTTATAAAGTGATAACGTAACAAATATTAAAAAACTAAACTGAGTAAAAAGCCAAATCCGTTAGTAATTCAGACAAGCAAGCGTGAATTCAAATATAATGTTACATTTCATAATATTGTTATAACATTTTTATTGTAACATTTTACATGCTCATATGAAAAGGTTTACTACCAATGTAACATTATGTTTCAATTCACGCTTGCATGTCTGAATTACACTGCACTGCACATACACACTGCATACGATAAAATTATTATTAGTAAGTAAGAAAACTTACTATACAACACAGAGTATATAAAAGTAGATAAAAAACTACATCCCGGCATTATGAATAGGCGTCCAGTTCAACATATGCTGAACTCAGCACTCAGAATTCAGCGCTGATTTTCAGCTGGAATTCTTGTACGTAAGTTGTTTTTTGGACTTCTATTCAGTTGAACATACGAGTCCCATTGTACACTATCTTATCTACTGTTCATCAGGATACATACACCGCTCAACTAAATATTTTTTCTTTTGTTGATTACTTAAAAATACTCTTAAGTAAAACCTCTCGCTTGTGCTGTGCGGGCTAGAGGGGGGCGTGTGGAACTCATCAGTTGAGGAGTACCAACATATATCTACAAAAAAAAGAGAAAAGAGTTAGTACTATAGTCGTCCACACTGCCAGAGACCAGAAACAGCCTTTTCACTTTCTAGTGGTAAATGGCCCCACAAGATTTTACATTTTGGTATCAGGCCACCAGCATTCTGTCAACATTCTTTAATAAACACCAACATTTTAAACGTTTGTATTAATTCCACTCATTAGGAAATGAATGAAACTATAAATATTTTATTGCACATTAAAAATTTACACAGGCGAACTATAAGATATAAGATATAACTATAAGCATTTCCTTCCAGCTAACTAGCAGTAATGTAGTGATGAATGTAGTAAAAAATTCATAAAAAAATGTATATTAAATACTAGGCATAGGAGCAATCACGTCACTTGATGGTAAGTGATCACCGCTTCTATCTATGAGCTATCAAAGCCCTTAAAGGTAACAGCGTATATCAGTTTGATAAATAAAAAAAAAACACTGATTTGCAAACTTTTTTTTTTATTATTATTTTTTATTTATTTTATGTATTTTATGTATCTTATGTATCTTATGTATCTTATGTATTTTATGTATTGTATGTATTTTATGTATTCTATGTATTTTATGTATTTTATGTATTTTATGTATTTTATGTATTTTATGTATTTTATGTATTTTATGTATTTTATGTATTTTATGTATTTTATGTATTCTATGTATTTTATGTATTTTATGTATTTTATGTATTTTATGTATTTTATGTATTTTGTGTATTTTATGTATTTTGTGTATTTTATGTATTTTATTTATTTTATTTATTTTATTTATTTTATTTATTTTATTTATTTTATTTATTTTATTTATTTTATTTATTTTATTTATTTTATTTATTTTATTTATTTTATTTATTTTATTTATTTTATTTATTTTATTTATTTTATTTATTTTATTTATTTTATTTATTTTATTTATTTTATTTATTTTATTTATTTTATTTATTTTATTTATTTTATTTATTTTAAAATCTTTTTTTATTACGGCATCTGCTTATGTTGGTAATTTCGTCAATATCAAGTGAGCAAGACTTTATTACCACAATTAACCGACACGAACCAATAACGAAACTATAAACAACTATTTTTGGATCACACAAATAATCGGGACTCGAATCCACAGCACTACAACAAAACGGCCGCTAGAATAACTGTGCTGTCAAAGAACTATATATCTAAATGGAAACTGCAAGAAAGAAACTACCTACTGCAGGAATACAAAATTAGTTTGTTTCACCGCGATCTTCTGTAAGTGGTTGTATTTTACTTGTCGGCTGTAACAGATAGAAAGAAACCTACAAACAGATCTCTGTGAGCCTTGCTTCTCAGAATTATGTTGCCTTATTATTATAATCTTAAAACATCCAAAAATATCGAATGTTCGCTGTAACGTTGTTTAAATAACAAATGTTATTTTGACACGCGAACCCATTCATAGTATCTCAGTTCGATGCCTCGGATATAAAGCTCTATCAGTATATAACGCAATGGGTTTCGCTGTGGAAAATTTATAGATCAGTACCACACGAGCATCGAGCATTGCTCGACGGAAAATAAAACGACTGCATTGCAGGCAAAATTCAATTTGTTTAACACGCTTCTGGGTGCATCTTTTAAAACCAACACAGTTCCATAATTCTGCTGTAAAGAAAAATATCAAGTGACTTTGCGGGTTGAAGAATTGCGAAAGCTGTTCCTGGTCTCTGGCGACGTCGTGCATTTTCGTGGGTAGTGTTGGGTGTTTCACACCCGATGAGTCACTGTATGAGTGATGAGTCACTCTTCTCGCCTTGGTCTGAGCCCGGGTAATGAGTTTGCTCGTTGCGATGAGGAAGTCCGTAAAATCTGGTAATTTAAAAACCACGTTACTAAAAAGGAGGTTGGCAGACCACGACGACTATCTTCGATTGGATACTGTGTATGAGGTGTAATATCGATTGATTAGAAGTATAACAGCTGTCCATGGTATCTAGCACGGAAGGTTAAATGATGCCGTTGTGCCCTCTTAGTGATTATTTGAAATAAAACTAATTTAAACGGATTTTTATCGCGCCCGCGACCACGAAGGCTGAAAAGCTTTCGAAACGTCGGGATCAAAATCAATAAATAACTGTGATAATAATCCGTTTAAATTAGTTTTATTTCAATGAATAATATTCGCGTAAACATAATAAATCATTATGATTATTTGAAATTTCGTGTTACTCGATGAGTGTTGCAAAATGCTTCTGTTGCCGTGAACAGAACGCGGGTAGTGCGTTTACGCAATGCAATAAACGGATTTTGATCACCAAGGTATTAAGAAGAATGGTATCTTAAACTTCGTTTACATAAGGAAGCAGTGTTTCACTGGATTAGAAATAAGTGGTTTATTTTTGACTAGCTGACCCTGTGAACTTATTGTCACCTCGTATGTACCTCTGCTTTTTAAAAGTCTGATATTTTAAAAGATATCCATTTAAATTAAAGTCTGTTACAGTTTTGATCTATATGAAACGTACAACATATGTAATGTATTTAATTGGATTAGGAATAATACTCTATTGTACAAAATAGCTAGGTAAAAAACACATATTTTTTGTAATATGTAATACATAATCCCTGACTTTTTTATCGATCTTTGAAGATATACAATTGTAGTATATTAATTTCCTCAATTAAAAAAATCCTGAGGTTTAGCCAGCGTTTGTAATTTAAGCGCACAAAAAATATGTTTGTTAGTTACATTACATTGTAAATCTATGTTTTTTTCGGTTTTTCTGTATTATAATATGTAATTTATTATACATAAAAACCTAAAGATAAGTGATAGGTTCTTCTGATTCAGTATTACATTAATTTAAATGTAACATTCAATTTACTTTAGCAGATTTTGAATAATTTACATTCTAACATTATTTAAAGACCTGATCATTGATTTTCCTTGTCTCGATTTGAAATTCAAATTAACTCGTAGAAAGGTACGCCTGTTTTAGTGCACATTATTTTATTGACTGCAACAGGCAATTAGCAAATTCGACAGTGCCGTGAATGGAGTCTGGCTGGGAGCCAACAATTAAATACAGCATTAGGTCAACTGGCTTAGGACGTTAATTAGTACTTATATAATAGTGGCTTAGTCGTCTATTACAGTGCTTTGTAATGCACGACGTCTTTAAGCTTAATAATTTTCGTATGAAGCAGTTATTTTAAGAGCAGGTTAACAGAGCACTTTGAAGCGATGATAGCTCAGTGGTAGTGTGTAAGAACGCCGCGTTATGGGACGTAACTTTGAATACAACCACCTACAATGACCTTCAGCTTTCAGTGAAGGAAAACATCGTGAGGAAACAATAGCATGATAGTAGGGCTTTTTCTGGTGCCTTCCTGGCTAACTGCCAAGTTGAAAATCTACCGCCGAATACCAATAAGCGTGTTCCGGCAGTTGCATTTGAGAGCCAGTCCCTCCAAAAATAAAAGGCCGGCAACGTACTTGCGACACCCCTGATGTTGTGGGTATCCATGGGCGGTGGTGATCACTTATCATCAGGTGATACGTTTGCTCGTTTGCCTGCTATTACATTCAAAAATACTTACAAAAGTAACACAGCACACAGCACAGGTATGAGTATGTAAAATGGAAATAACTAATGCATATAAAAATCCTCCAATTTTATTTGTGTAGATTTTTTTTAATATCTAATTTAATTTTGTACTTACTAAGTCTTATAAAGTGATAACGTAACAAATATTAAAAAACTAAACTGAGTAAAAAGCCAAATCCGTTAGTAATTCAGACAAGCAAGCGTGAATTCAAATATAATGTTACATTTCATAATATTGTTATAACATTTTTATTGTAACATTTTACATGCTCATATGAAAAGGTTTACTACCAATGTAACATTATGTTTCAATTCACGCTTGCATGTCTGAATTACACTGCACTGCACATACACACTGCATACGATAAAATTATTATTAGTAAGTAAGAAAACTTACTATACAACACAGAGTATATAAAAGTAGATAAAAAACTACATCCCGGCATTATGAATAGGCGTCCAGTTCAACATATGCTGAACTCAGCACTCAGAATTCAGCGCTGATTTTCAGCTGGAATTCTTGTACGTAAGTTGTTTTTTGGACTTCTATTCAGTTGAACATACGAGTCCCATTGTACACTATCTTATCTACTGTTCATCAGGATACATACACCGCTCAACTAAATATTTTTTCTTTTGTTGATTACTTAAAAATACTCTTAAGTAAAACCTCTCGCTTGTGCTGTGCGGGCTAGAGGGGGGCGTGTGGAACTCATCAGTTGAGGAGTACCAACATATATCTACAAAAAAAAGAGAAAAGAGTTAGTACTATAGTCGTCCACACTGCCAGAGACCAGAAACAGCCTTTTCACTTTCTAGTGGTAAATGGCCCCACAAGATTTTACATTTTGGTATCAGGCCACCAGCATTCTGTCAACATTCTTTAATAAACACCAACATTTTAAACGTTTGTATTAATTCCACTCATTAGGAAATGAATGAAACTATAAATATTTTATTGCACATTAAAAATTTACACAGGCGAACTATAAGATATAAGATATAACTATAAGCATTTCCTTCCAGCTAACTAGCAGTAATGTAGTGATGAATGTAGTAAAAAATTCATAAAAAAATGTATATTAAATAGGAGGCATAGGAGCAATCACGTCACTTGATGGTAAGTGATCACCGCTTCTATCTATGAGCTATCAAAGCCCTTAAAGGTAACAGCGTATATCAGTTTGATAAATAAAAAAAAACACTGATTTGCAAACTTTTTTTTTTATTATTATTTTTTATTTATTTTATGTATTTTATGTATCTTATGTATCTTATGTATTTTATGTATTGTATGTATTTTATGTATTCTATGTATTTTATGTATTTTATGTATTTTATGTATTTTATGTATTTTATGTATTTTATGTATTTTATGTATTTTATGTATTTTATGTATTTTATGTATTTTATGTATTTTATGTATTTTATGTATTTTATGTATTTTATGTATTTTATGTATTTTATGTATTTTATGTATTTTATGTATTTTATGTATTTTATGTATTTTGTGTATTTTATGTATTTTGTGTATTTTATGTATTTTATTTATTTTATTTATTTTATTTATTTTATTTATTTTATTTATTTTATTTATTTTATTTATTTTATTTATTTTATTTATTTTATTTATTTTATTTATTTTATTTATTTTATTTATTTTATTTATTTTATTTATTTTATTTATTTTATTTATTTTATTTATTTTATTTATTTTATTTATTTTATTTATTTTATTTATTTTATTTATTTTATTTATTTTATTTATATTATTTATTTTATTTATTTTATTTATTTTATTTATTTTAAAATCTTTTTTTATTACGGCATCTGCTTATGTTGGTAATTTCGTCAATATCAAGTGAGCAAGACTTTATTACCACAATTAACCGACACGAACCAATAACGAAACTATAAACAACTATTTTTGGATCACACAAATAATCGAGACTAGAATCCACAGCACTACAACAAAACGGCCGCTGAAAAAAACTGTGCTGTCAAAGAACTATATATCTAAATGGAAACTGCAAGAAAGAAACTACCTACTGCAGGAATACAAAATTAGTTTGTTTCACCGCGATCTTCTGTAAGTGGTTGTATTTTACTTGTCGGCTGTAACAGATAGAAAGAAACCTACAAACAGATCTCTGTGAGCCTTGCTTCTCAGAATTATGTTGCCTTATTATTATAATCTTAAAACATCCAAAATTATCGAATGTTCGCTGTAACGTTGTTTAAATAACAAATGTTATTTTGACACGCGAACCCATTCATAGTATCTCAGTTCGATGCCTCGGATATAAAGCTCTATCAGTATATAACGCAATGGGTTTCGCTGTGGAAAATTTATAGATCAGTACCACACGAGCATCGAGCATTGCTCGACGGAAAATAAAACGACTGCATTGCAGGCAAAATTCAATTTGTTTAACACGCTTCTGGGTGCATCTTTTAAAACCAACACAGTTCCATAATTCTGCTGTAAAGAAAAATATCAAGTGACTTTGCGGGTTGAAGAATTGCGAAAGCTGTTCCTGGTCTCTGGCGACGTCGTGCATTTTCGTGGGTAGTGTTGGGTGTTTTACACCCGATGAGTCACTGTATGAGTGATGAGTCACTCTTCTCGCCTTGGTCTGAGCCCGGGTAATGAGTTTGCTCGTTGCGATGAGGAAGTCCGTAAAATCTGGTAATTTAAAAACCACGTTACTAAAAAGGAGGTTGGCAGACCACGACGACTATCTTCGATTGGATACTGTGTATGAGGTGTAATATCGATTGATTAGAAGTATAACAGCTGTCCATGGTATCTAGCACGGAAGGTTAAATGATGCCGTTGTGCCCTCTTAGTGATTATTTGAAATAAAACTAATTTAAACGGATTTTTATCGCGCCCGCGACCACGAAGGCTGAAAAGCTTTCGAAACGTCGGGATCAAAATCAATAAATAACTGTGATAATAATCCGTTTAAATTAGAGTTATTTCAATGAATAATATTCGCGTAAACATAATAAATCATTATGATTATTTGAAATTTCGTGTTACTCGATGAGTGTTGCAAAATGCTTCTGTTGCCGTGAACAGAACGCGGGTAGTGCGTTTACGCAATGCAATAAACGGATTTTGATCACCAAGGTATTAAGAAGAATGGTATCTTAAACTTCGTTTACATAAGGAAGCAGTGTTTCACTGGATTAGAAATAAGTGGTTTATTTTTGACTAGCTGACCCTGTGAACTTATTGTCACCTCGTATGTACCTCTGCTTTTTAAAAGTCTGATATTTTAAAAGATATCCATTTAAATTAAAGTCTGTTACAGTTTTGATCTATATGAAACGTACAACATATGTAATGTATTTAATTGGATTAGGAATAATACTCTATTGTACAAAATAGCTAGGTAAAAAACACATATTTTTTGTAATATGTAATACATAATCCCTGACTTTTTTATCGATCTTTGAAGATATACAATTGTAGTATATTAATTTCCTCAATTAAAAAAATCCTGAGGTTTAGCCAGCGTTTGTAATTTAAGCGCACAAAAAATATGTTTGTTAGTTACATTACATTGTAAATCTATGTTTTTTTCGGTTTTTCTGTATTATAATATGTAATTTATTATACATAAAAACCTAAAGATAAGTGATAGGTTCTTCTGATTCAGTATTACATTAATTTAAATGTAACATTCAATTTACTTTAGCAGATTTTGAATAATTTACATTCTAACATTATTTAAAGACCTGATCATTGATTTTCCTTGTCTCGATTTGAAATTCAAATTAACTCGTAGAAAGGTACGCCTGTTTTAGTGCACATTATTTTATTGACTGCAACAGGCAATTAGCAAATTCTACAGTGCCGTGAATGGAGTCTGGCTGGGAGCCAACAATTAAATACAGCATTAGGTCAACTGGGTTAGGACGTTAATTAGTACTTATATAATAGTGGCTTAGTCGTCTATTACAGTGCTTTGTAATGCACGACGTCTTTAAGCTTAATAATTTTCGTATGAAGCAGTTATTTTAAGAGCAGGTTAACAGAGCACTTTGAAGCGATGATAGCTCAGTGGTAGTGTGTAAGAACGCCGCGTTATGGGACGTAACTTTGAATACAACCACCTACAATGACCTTCAGCTTTCAGTGAAGGAAAACATCGTGAGGAAACAATAGCATGATAGTAGGGCTTTTTCTGGTGCCTTCCTGGCTAACTGCCAAGTTGAAAATCTACCGCCGAATACCAATAAGCGTGTTCCGGCAGTTGCATTTGAGAGCCAGTCCCTCCAAAAATAAAAGGCCGGCAACGTACTTGCGACACCCCTGATGTTGTGGGTATCCATGGGCGGTGGTGATCACTTATCATCAGGTGATACGTTTGCTCGTTTGCCTGCTATTACATTCAAAAATACTTACAAAAGTAACACAGCACAGGTATGAGTATGTAAAATGGAAATAACTAATGCATATAAAAATCCTCCAATTTTATTTGTGTAGATTTTTTTTAATATCTAATTTAATTTTGTACTTACTAAGTCTTATAAAGTGATAACGTAACAAATATTAAAAAACTAAACTGAGTAAAAAGCCAAATCCGTTAGTAATTCAGACAAGCAAGCGTGAATTCAAATATAATGTTACATTTCATAATATTGTTATAACATTTTTATTGTAACATTTTACATGCTCATATGAAAAGGTTTACTACCAATGTAACATTATGTTTCAATTCACGCTTGCATGTCTGAATTACACTGCACTGCACATACACACTGCATACGATAAAATTATTATTAGTAAGTAAGAAAACTTACTATACAACACAGAGTATATAAAAGTATATAAAAAACTACATCCCGGCATTATGAATAGGCGTCCAGTTCAACATATGCTGAACTCAGCACTCAGAATTCAGCGCTGATTTTCAGCTGGAATTCTTGTACGTAAGTTGTTTTTTGGACTTCTATTCAGTTGAACATACGAGTCCCATTGTACACTATCTTATCTACTGTTCATCAGGATATATACACCGCTCAACTAAATATTTTTTCTTTTGTTGATTACTTAAAAATACTCTTAAGTAAAACCTCTCGCTTGTGCTGTGCGGGCTAGAGGGGGGCGTGTGGAACTCATCAGTTGAGGAGTACCAACATATATCTACAAAAAAAAGAGAAAAGAGTTAGTACTATAGTCGTCCACACTGCCAGAGACCAGAAACAGCCTTTTCACTTTCTAGTGGTAAATGGCCCCACAAGATTTTACATTTTGGTATCAGGCCACCAGCATTCTGTCAACATTCTTTAATAAACACCAACATTTTAAACGTTTGTATTAATTCCACTCATTAGGAAATGAATGAAACTATAAATATTTTATTGCACATTAAAAATTTACACAGGCGAACTATAAGATATAAGATATAACTATAAGCATTTCCTTCCAGCTAACTAGCAGTAATGTAGTGATGAATGTAGTAAAAAATTCATAAACAAATGTATATTAAATAGGAGGCATAGGAGCAATCACGTCACTTGATGGTAAGTGATCACCGCTTCTATCTATGAGCTATCAAAGCCCTTAAAGTTAACAGCGTATATCAGTTTGATAAATAAAAAAAAACACTGATTTGCAAACTTTTTTTTTTATTATTATTTTTTATTTATTTTATGTATTTTATGTATCTTATGTATCTTATGTATCTTATTTATTTTATCTATTTTATATATTCTATGTATTCTATGTATTCTATGTATTTTATGTATTTTATGTATTTTATGTATTGTATGTATTTTATGTATTTTATGTATTTTATGTATTTTGTGTATTTTGTGTATTTTATGTATTTTATGTATTTTGAGTATTTTATGTATTTTATGTATTTTATGTATTTTATGTATTTTGTGTATTTTATGTATTTTATGTATTTTATTTATTTTATTTATTTTATTTATTTTATTTATTTTATTTATTTTATTTATTTTATTTATTTTATTTATTTTATTTATTTTATTTATTTTATTTATTTTATTTATTTTATTTATTTTATTTATTTTATTTATTTTATTTATTTTATTTATTTTAAAATCTTTTTTTATTACGGCATCTGCTTATGTTGGTAATTTCGTCAATATCAAGTGAGCAAGACTTTATTACCACAATTAACCGACACGAACCAATAACGAAACTATAAACAACTATTTTTGGATCACACAAATAATCGGGACTCGAATCCACAGCACTACAACAAAACGGCCGCTAGAATAACTGTGCTGTCAAAGAACTATATATCTAAATGGAAACTGCAAGAAAGAAACTACCTACTGCAGGAATACAAAATTAGTTTGTTTCACCGCGATCTTCTGTAAGTGGTTGTATTTTACTTGTCGGCTGTAACAGATAGAAAGAAACCTACAAACAGATCTCTGTGAGCCTTGCTTCTCAGAATTATGTTGCCTTATTATTATAATCTTAAAACATCCAAAAATATCGAATGTTCCCTGTAACGTTGTTTAAATAACAAATGTTATTTTGACACGCGAACCCATTCATAGTATCTCAGTTCGATGCCTCGGATATAAAGCTCTATCAGTATATAACGCAATGGGTTTCGCTGTGGAAAATTTATAGATCAGTACCACACGAGCATCGAGCATTGCTCGACGGAAAATAAAACGACTGCATTGCAGGCAAAATTCAATTTGTTTAACACGCTTCTGGGTGCATCTTTTAAAACCAACACAGTTCCATAATTCTGCTGTAAAGAAAAATATCAAGTGACTTTGCGGGTTGAAGAATTGCGAAAGCTGTTCCTGGTCTCTGGCGACGTCGTGCATTTTCGTGGGTAGTGTTGGGTGTTTTACACCCGATGAGTCACTGTATGAGTGATGAGTCACTCTTCTCGCCTTGGTCTGAGCCCGGGTAATGAGTTTGCTCGTTGCGATGAGGAAGTCCGTAAAATCTGGTAATTTAAAAACCACGTTACTAAAAAGGAGGTTGGCAGACCACGACGACTATCTTCGATTGGATACTGTGTATGAGGTGTAATATCGATTGATTAGAAGTATAACAGCTGTCCATGGTATCTAGCACGGAAGGTTAAATGATGCCGTTGTGCCCTCTTAGTGATTATTTGAAATAAAACTAATTTAAACGGATTTTTATCGCGCCCGCGACCACGAAGGCTGAAAAGCTTTCGAAACGTCGGGATCAAAATCAATAAATAACTGTGATAATAATCCGTTTAAATTAGTTTTATTTCAATGAATAATATTCGCGTAAACATAATAAATCATTATGATTATTTGAAATTTCGTGTTACTCGATGAGTGTTGCAAAATGCTTCTGTTGCCGTGAACAGAACGCGGGTAGTGCGTTTACGCAATGCAATAAACGGATTTTGATCACCAAGGTATTAAGAAGAATGGTATCTTAAACTTCGTTTACATAAGGAAGCAGTGTTTCACTGGATTAGAAATAAGTGGTTTATTTTTGACTAGCTGACCCTGTGAACTTATTGTCACCTCGTATGTACCTCTGCTTTTTAAAAGTCTGATATTTTAAAAGATATCCATTTAAATTAAAGTCTGTTACAGTTTTGATCTATATGAAACGTACAACATATGTAATGTATTTAATTGGATTAGGAATAATACTCTATTGTACAAAATAGCTAGGTAAAAAACACATATTTTTTGTAATATGTAATACATAATCCCTGACTTTTTTATCGATCTTTGAAGATATACAATTGTAGTATATTCATTTCCTCAATTAAAAACATCCTGAGGTTTAGTCAGCGTTTGTAATTTAAGCGCACAAAAAATATGTTTGTTAGTTACATTACATTGTAAATCTATGTTTTTTTCGGTTTTTCTGTATTATAATATGTAATTTATTATACATAAAAACCTAAAGATAAGTGATAGGTTCTTCTGATTCAGTATTACATTAATTTAAATGTAACATTCAATTTACTTTAGCAGATTTTGAATAATTTACATTCTAACATTATTTAAAGACCTGTTCATTGATTTTCCTTGTCTCGATTTGAAATTCAAATTAACTCGTAGAAAGGTACGCCTGTTTTAGTGCACATTATTTTATTGACTGCAATAGGCAATTAGCAAATTCGACAGTGCCGTGAATGGAGTCTGGCTGGGAGCCAACAATTAAATACAGCATTAGGTCAACTGGGTTAGGACGTTAATTAGTACTTATATAATAGTGGCTTAGTCGTCTATTACAGTGCTTTGTAATGCACGACGTCTTTAAGCTTAATAATTTTCGTATGAAACAGTTATTTTAAGAGCAGGTTAACAGAGCACTTTGAAGCGATGATAGCTCAGTGGTAGTGTGTAAGAACGCCGCGTTATGGGACGTAACTTTGAATACAACCACCTACAATGACCTTCAGCTTTCAGTGAAGGAAAACATCGTGAGGAAACAATAGCATGATAGTAGGGCTTTTTCTGATGCCTTCCTGGCTAACTGCCAAGTTGAAAATCTACCGCCGAATACCAATAAGCGTGTTCCGGCAGTTGCATTTGAGAGCCAGTCCCTCCAAAAATAAAAGGCCGGCAACGTACTTGCGACACCCCTGATGTTGTGGGTATCCATGGGCGGTGGTGATCACTTATCATCAGGTGATACGTTTGCTCGTTTGCCTGCTATTACATTCAAAAATACTTACAAAAGTAACACAGCACACAGCACAGGTATGAGTATGTAAAATGGAAATAACTAATGCATATAAAAATCCTCCAATTTTATTTGTGTAGATTTTTTTTAATATCTAATTTAATTTTGTACTTACTAAGTCTTATAAAGTGATAACGTAACAAATATTAAAAAACTAAACTGAATAAAAAGCCAAATCCGTTAGTAATTCAGACAAGCAAGCGTGAATTCAAATATAATGTTACATTTCATAATATTGTTATAACATTTTTATTGTAACATTTTACATGCTCATATGAAAAGGTTTACTACCAATGTAACATTATGTTTCAATTCACGCTTGCATGTCTGAATTACACTGCACTGCACATACACACTGCATACGATAAAATTATTATTAGTAAGTAAGAAAACTTACTATACAACACAGAGTATATAAAAGTATATAAAAAACTACATCCCGGCATTATGAATAGGCGTCCAGTTCAACATATGCTGAACTCAGCACTCAGAATTCAGCGCTGATTTTCAGCTGGAATTCTTGTACGTAAGTTGTTTTTTGGACTTCTATTCAGTTGAACATACGAGTCCCATTGTACACTATCTTATCTACTGTTCATCAGGATATATACACCGCTCAACTAAATATTTTTTCTTTTGTTGATTACTTAAAAATACTCTTAAGTAAAACCTCTCGCTTGTGCTGTGCGGGCTAGAGGGGGGCGTGTGGAACTCATCAGTTGAGGAGTACCAACATATATCTACAAAAAAAAGAGAAAAGAGTTAGTACTATAGTCGTCCACACTGCCAGAGACCAGAAACAGCCTTTTCACTTTCTAGTGGTAAATGGCCCCACAAGATTTTACATTTTGGTATCAGGCCACCAGCATTCTGTCAACATTCTTTAATAAACACCAACATTTTAAACGTTTGTATTAATTCCACTCATTAGGAAATGAATGAAACTATAAATATTTTATTGCACATTAAAAATTTACACAGGCGAACTATAAGATATAAGATATAACTATAAGCATTTCCTTCCAGCTAACTAGCAGTAATGTAGTGATGAATGTAGTAAAAAATTCATAAAAAAATGTATATTAAATAGGAGGCATAGGAGCAATCACGTCACTTGATGGTAAGTGATCACTGCCACCCATGGACACCCACAGCACCGAAGAAATCCCAGGTGAGCTCCTGGCCTTTATTGGAGGGACTGGCTCTCAAGTGCAACTGCCGGAACACACCTATTGGTATTTGGCGGCAGATTTTCAACTTGAGGATGGTAGCTTGCCAGGCGGGCCTTAGTACAAAAAGTATTATTAATTATAAAATTTATTAAAAGTAATATTAATTAGTAAATTAGTAAAAAAAGGCAAAAGGTACCTATGCTTTGGTTTCCTCACGATGTTTTCCTTCACCAAAAGCTCAAGCTTATTGTAGGTGGTTGGATTGGTGAACTACTACTATCATATGACTACGAATTTGAGTAAATTCCTGTGGGATTAAAACTAAGTGTCCCTGTTTTTTTGTATTAATAATACTATCACCAATACCAAGCAAATAAAGAAATGAAAGTCGGTTGAAATATGTAGGAGGAAAAGGAACTGATAGTTTTCTTTATACCTTTTCAAAATAATTTTCTGTTCTTATATAAATAGTGGACGGTATTCGACAGTGAACTACAGTACACAATTTTGTTTTTTTCGTATTTTGATTAAGAAATATGTTTATTCCTTGTAGTAATTATCATTTATTTAATTGTGTTTTTGTTTGTTTTATAATTAACTAGCTGTACAAGCGACTTTGTTCGCATGGTACTAAAAATTATTTAATTAATTTATAGCCTATGTTATTCAAGTATAGTATAGCATTCTAGGAGTAAATGAATTTTTAAAGTCAGCCCAATACTCTTTGAGTTAATTCGTTACAAATAAAATACAAATCTTTCCTGTTTATAATATTAGTATAGATAGTAGATATAGATATACGTGTTTATAACTAGGGTAACATGCCATGGGTTGGTCAACTCTGTATTATTCCATTATTATGCGAAGAGAATCTCATGTAGTCATTAGGATGACCCGCTGTGAATTTAGTTTTTAGTCCGTCCCAATTCTAATGTTACTCGTATACGTTATAGGATCATTAATCAATATTATACTATAGATTTGTACTAACTATCTGTTGAATGCGTTCCCACATCTATTGTATCAGGTTCGATTTTTAGGGTTCCGAATTTCTTAAGCAAAAAATTAATACTCCAATAGGCTCATTTGTTTATACCCATATCACCACACTTTTATGTAAATACTTGTGAAATGATGACAGTTCAGTTGGTAGTGTGTACGGACGCCGCGTCAAGGGACGTGAGTATGAATTCATCTACAATGAGCTTGAGCTCAGCTTGAAGAAAACATCGTAATGCAACCATAGAACTGTGATAGGGATTTTTCTAACGGCCGTCAGGCTAGCTACCACCCTTTAGTTGAAAATCTGCCGTCAAATATCTATAGGTGTGTTCCGGCAGATGCACTTGAAAGTCAGTCACTCCACTAGGCTTAACATGTCTACCATCTTGGGTCATATTGCCGCATAATATCAGTGAGACTGTAGCCATAACGATAATCATATTGTTGGAGGTCTACCCTCATACTACAGTCCAAAATTAAGGCTATGCTAACACAACAAAAAAATAAAGCAAAATTTCTCAGAGTTACCGATTATCAAAACCTATAGATTACTTCACAGAGACCTACAGGCTTAAAATTTGATTGTCGATTACTTTAAAACCACTAAACTTAGCAATATGGGTGTTAGCAACGCATAAAGACTATAACGAGTAATATACAAAAATAAATAATCGCTCCCGTCTTCGAGCCCTCCAGAGAGAGGTGAAAGCTCGCATGGCCGAAATCCGTAGCAGCAGGTGGGACGCTTTCTTAGGAGAGCTTGAACCAACTCACCTTGCCTACTGGAAGGTCATTAAGGCCTTGAAGGCTAACAATCACACTCCGATGCCCCCTCTAAGCAGAGGCCCCGGGATACCTCCCGCTTTTGACTGCGACGAAAAGGCGGAATGTCTCGCCGACTCGTTAGAAGCGCAGTGTTCCCCAAATCAAGGCTCAGACCCTATTCATATGAGCATGGTCGAGTCCTCAGTAAAATCATTCCTGTTATCTCCTCCTGCGGCTCCGCTGGATCCCATCTCAACGGACGAAGTCCGGGCGGTGATCAAAAGCCTCAAGCTAAGGAAATCGCCAGGTCCAGACGGCATCAGGAATGAAGTCCTCAAACGTCTTCCTGACCAGCTGATTGCTCTTCTGGTCTGCATCTTCAATGCGGCCATGTCACATTGTCATTTTCCAGCAGTATGGAAAAGGGCACATGTCATAGGTATTCACAAACCAGGGAAAGAGTCAAATTCTCCTGATAGTTACAGACCTATCAGCCTCCTAAACACTTTAGGTAAAATCTATGAGAGACTCCTTCTGAGTCGTCTCGAGTCCGCTGTAACCATCAAAAAGATCCTACCTGATGCGCAGTTTGGCTTTAGAGCCAGACACTCATGCACGGACCAAGTACTCCGCCTCACGGAGCACGTCCTCTCTAAATTCAATATCCCTGGTTTTGCAAAATCTCCATATCGCACCCTTGCAATTTTCTTTGATGTAGCCAAAGCATTCGATAAGGTTTGGCACTCGGGGCTTATATATAAGCTCAATCAAGCAGAAATTCCGGACAATCTAGTCCGGATACTACTCAATTATCTCTCCGAGCGCTCCTTCTGCTATCGAGTAGAAGGAGCACTCTCATCTCCACACCCGATAAGAGCGGGAGTTCCCCAAGGTTCTATCCTGGCGCCTCTGCTTTTTAACCTGTTCATCAGCGATATCCCCTCCCTCGAAAAAGGAATTCAGTTCGGATTTTACGCTGATGATACAGTCATATTCGGTAGTCTTAGGAACCACGTCAAACTCATCAGTTATGTCCAAAGAGCTGTAGTCACTTTTGGCGACTGGTGTAGTAAATGGTGTATCGCACTTAACCCGGAAAAGAGTGCCGCCGTTATGTTCGATCCTATTCGGAAAAGTAGAATTCCTCCATACGCTCCTCTCAAACTTTATTCGAGAGATATTCCCTGGGCCTCAGTGGTCAGGTACTTAGGTGTCGATTTAGATTCGAAGCTCATTTTCAGCTCCCATATCAAGAGGGTGAAAAGAAAAGCTACTATAGCCTTAGTCCACCTTCGCCCTCTTTATAATTCGAAAAGTAAAATGTCACTGAGCTGTAAGCTTACTTTATACAAGACATGTATCCGTCCGATCCTAACATACGGCTGTCCAGCCTTTGCTCGTGCCTCGAAACCCACTCTCAGACCTCTGCAAGTGTTGCAGAACAAATATCTGCGTGCGATTACCGGAGCCCCCTGGTACGTACGAGATGTTGATCTGCACAAGGACCTCGAAATGCCCTCTATTAGGGCATACATTCGTGACCTCACCAAGACTCACTTCGAGAGAGCGGAGGCACATCCGAATCCTCTAGTAGTGAATTCTGTGAAATACGATCCGAACCCGAACGATAGCGGATACAAACGCCGCCCTCGTCACATCTTCCTCGATCCGCCGGATAAATTCACGCGACATACCGCGTCTTTTCCGTCCGTCTCTATTCCGAATCGCGCATACGCGCGCACTAGACCGCGAAACCGTCGTCCTCGCCGCCGAAGGCGGGCGGTTAACTTCGCTCCCGCACACCCGCCGCGGCCCCCTTCTGCGGACGCTCGAGCCTAGGTCGATCCTTCGGAATGGAGCCCTCGAGCTAACCCGCTCGCGCGATACAGTGACACTCCATACTCACTGATCCCACATCATTACACTGCATGTCACATTCGTGCACACTCACACAGTACGTACACGGTTCTGTGAGGGACCGCCCGTGGTCTTTTATTCTTTTATTCCTTATTACTATAACGTTCTCTCATAATAGATAGTACCGCGTTCGTTTTCTCTCATACGCGATTCGGCAACAGCCCAAGCCGAGGTTCGGTCACTAGTGACACCCTTGTGCGAGTTGCCCCGCGGGTTTGAGCGCCTTCCGCACTCGCCCCACTAGTTCAGGTGAAGCTGTAAAAGCCCCTAAGGCTAACAGTGTAGGACCTTTCGAAAAAAAAAAAAAAAAAAAATATACAAAAATAGAAATGGCGTCCGGAATAATAGTTCCGCACAGGTGGCGCTGTTAGCGACGCATAAAAGCTATAACAAGTTAATACGAAAATAGAAATGGCGTCCGGAATAATAGTTCCGCACAGGTGGCGCTGATGGTAAATAGGACGCACGCGTTACCGTAGGGAGAGCCCCTGAGACGCTAGACGAGTTCTCGTTCGAGTATTAACTTGTACCGGACGAATAAACAGTGTTTTTGTGTTAGCATAAGTATCGAGACTGACTACGCGTTATATAAATATAAATATTGAAAATATAAGTATTAAGAATATGAGTATGGAGATCGAGTATTGAGAATATTGAGATTATTGGGATTATTGAGATTATTGAGAATTATTAATATTAAGCTTGTGGATATATTGAGATATAAGTATTGAGAATTATTAACATTGAGTTTATGGATATATTGAGAATTAATAATATTGAGATTGCTAGTATTGAGAATTAATAATATTGAGATTGCTAGTATTGATAATTAATAATATTGAGATTGCTAGTATTGAGAATTAATAATATTGAGATTGCTAGTATTGAGAAATATGAATAAATGAGAACATAAAGAATGTTATGTTAAAGTCGTAAGGCGTACGTTATAATCGACGTCTACCGTTGGGGACGCACACATTCATTTGCCAAGGATTCGTGGGAGTTCGGGTAATGATTGTGCCGAGTAGGTTTTTTGCGTCTCCTTCGCATATTTTATGTATATTTGTATCGAAATTGATGTTTGCATGTTTAGTTTATAGATATGTTTAAGATTAATGTGCATGTTAGTTTTAAAATAGATAATTTACCGAGCAATACTTACCTAAATATTAGACCGGAAAATATGTATAGAGAATTGAGGGATTTCACACGACAAGTGTGAAATCCAACAATAGAGACATCGCGTTGCTTGTATTTGATATAGAAACCCGAAATATGGGAATATGTAAATTTATAGAGTAAGAACGTGATAGAGAACAATTGAAATAGAGAAAGTTTAGCGTAAGTATTGCTCGAACTCGAGTATTATGAGTGTATCCTAGGATAAGGGATATTTATAAGATAGAGTGTAACCTAGGGTATAAGACTGTATATAGATATTAAGGATATTATATGAAATAAAATAAATATAGCGCAGAAACCGAGCCAACGGTAGTGAAAATAGAAACGAATAGACATTAGAAAGCGTCGCGATCGAGTGGCTCTCTGTAAAGTCACGCATCGGCATGGGTAACCTCCGAAGGGGCGTTACCTAACCATGTTCCACGATTGAGTCACCGATCGCCCATTGGCTACAACAAGAAGAGCAACTACCTGAAGATATCGACCGTTGGCTCGGGTTCACGTGTATTGAGAAGAACTCCGAGTATTATTTCGTCACACGTCTCGACCGGTTCACGCATTATTGCATCCTTACGGCCCCTTACGGCAAACTGACATCTTCCTGCTGCCACCGAGGCGGGTATCCGGCATCCTCGTTTATAACGAACGAGGACTCTACGCCCGTCCAAACGGGGATACACGACGTCGCACTTTGACCACGGGGCGGTGGTCCACCACCGCTAGACGTACCGTGCCCCAACAATGGGATTCTGATCATTTGAAACGGAGGTTATCACAGATAGTTTTGAGATACTTAATTTTTAGATTCCATTGTCGTTTGTCATTTTTTGTAACGATTTACTATTGTGTATATATATATAATGTTATTTATTTTAATTTGCCGTTTTATTCAGGGTTGCTAAAACAAAAGACGTCTAGTATCCTTACTAATATTATAAATGCGAAAGTAGGTGTGTGTGTTTGTTACGCTTTCACGCCTAAACCGCTGAATTGACTATGATGAATGTTGGTGTAGAGATAGTTTGGAACCTCGAGACGGTGACAGGCTTCTTTATCTTGCGAAATACTTACTGGAAGTCTGGTAAAGAGAGGAATAAACTTTGTATGAAACTTTTTATAGCGTCATCTGATTTGTTTGACAAAGTCAATATTAACGCGAGCGAAGCCGTACGTAAAATCTAGTATCATATAATCATAACATAGTAAGACTGTTTATTTAAAATAAGACACAACAAAGTTAGATATATGTAATACAAATATTATACTTCTATTCGTATTATACTAAATATAGCTTCTACTCGTTAAGTTTCAATTTTTTTAATGTTTCTTCAATACAAAGAATACGACAAATTACAGCTTACTTTGTTTCATTTCTTTTGTATTGTTATTCAATTCAGAGTCCTAATAAACAATTTCATATCTCCGATGAGTACATTCACCAGAACCCTTTACCATTTCGTATTTCTATTATCCTCCCTTTATGGGTTGATAGGAGTAATTTCAGTGAGCATTCTCAAGATACTAACTTCAAAGGTAAACTTTCTTCAACTTTCCTCAGCGTGTGCCGCTGTTACAAGAATAACAATTTCTAAAAGGTCATGTTAAAAAGCTCGTCAGCTTTTAATCTTTATATGGTTTTTTATATAATCTCTCAGTAAACCGATTCACTGTCTGATGGTGAGCAAACAGCGTTCAAAAATAATAACATATTTCGAACCAGAATTCGCTAAATTGTTACTTTCACATGGCTAATTCGTATTTTGTTTGCAGTTTAGTGTATTGTAAGATTATAAATGTAAAATTGAGTTTGTTTGTTACGCTCTCACGTGTAAATCTCTGAAGTGATTATTCGTATTGGTATAGAGATAGATGGGACCTTCGAGACGGTGAAAGAGTCGTTTTTTTGACGAAAAACTTATTTAAAGTGAGGTAAAGGGACGTAAAAGCTAATCAAAAATTCGTTTCATTGGTCATCATTATTATTTGCGACAATTTTTAGCGATTTGCTCTTAATAGATACGTAATTAGCGGGATGGTCATAGATTTCTTAAAAAAAAAGGAAATTTTATAACTTAAAAAAAATCAACAATACGAAATACGCACCACTGAATTAATGAAAAACTTTTAAAAGATAAGTCTTTAACGCGGTTGCAAAGTAAACTAAATTGTTTTTCGACTCTTTTTAATTATATTTAAAAGCTATTGTTTTAATACAAGCCCCACGTTAATTACAAGAGGGTGAGACGCCCTCTAATTTCTTTTTAATTTGATAGGAACATCGTTTGAATTATACATTTTTATTTTCGGGATTGTTTTTTTTCTCTTAACCTAAGTTACGTTCTTTGAGTATGTTTTTCCACAATCGTTAACTTGACGAGAGAACAAATAAAAATAATAAAAAATAATGTTTTCTGCTTTTTATGGTTATGAGAATGAATTTTGATATATACTGTTCATCTGTCGATTAGATTTAAGCTATACACATATATATTATATTATGGAATAGGGGCAAACGAGCTAGCGGGTCACCTGATGGTAAGTCGTCACGGCCGCTTATGGACACCCAAGGTTAAGGTTCTTAAAGGCTTTTGATATTCAAATATATGGCTGATCGAGAAGTTAGTTATAGATAGATTTTTTTTTAACGAAAAAACAAACTCACTCTGGTTTTAATATTTTCATATATTCTCAACCAATTCTCAGCTATGGTTCAAATTTTAAATATCTGACTCATCGGGAAGTTAGTTTAAAACCAATTATAAAATTTCGCCCAGACAAGCATACAATGATGGCAGGGCTTTTTCTGATGCCCGCCTGGCTAGCTACCACCCTCAAGTTGAAAATCTGCCGCATAATACCAATAGGTGTGTTGTGGCATTTACACTTGAAAGCCAGTTTCTACAAAAGTTTAGCGTGTCTACCAACTTGGGCCGTTTCATCACTTACAATGAGCTGAGATTACGGCCAAAACGCTTAAGCTTAAATATATAAAAAAATACAAGAAACCGAATCAATAAAAACAGTATAGAAATGTATGGAATGATATTCCAAACACTAAATCGAAGACATATATTGTCACTAATCACCGTGATTAGATCATATTCAGTGTTAAGGTATGTGTCGATTTATTAATTGACACTTTATTATGCATGCGATGGCGGATTTAATACCATAGGCATTATCTGATAGCCAACCTTAAGGTGATGCAGATAAAAAAGCTGGTAGGTATAAAGTAAAAAACAAAAAACGAAATTAAAAAACGACATAAAACTACTACAATACTTAGACTTTCTATTATAAATATATAAAAATATATACTAGCTATATATACGGAAATACAATAAAAAAATATATACATAAATACCAAAATAATATATACAAATAAATAATTATGTCAAAACTCATACAACATAACAACCAAAGAGTTTATTAAGCTTTTTCCGCTATAAAATTCTTGTAAATTGGACGTACTTTGGCATTAAGGCCAAAGTGATTAGTCCTCTTCTTGATATCTAACAATTCTGATTTAGTATTCAGTATCTTATTCCATACATTAGGCTATCGATTATATAGAAAAACAAATTGTTTAGGGGCACTGCCTTTCCGTTACAGAGGCACAAACTTCTACTATGTGTAATTGTCCTTAAACTTTCAATTTGAAATCGGTTGTTAGCCGGACGGGTATCAGAAAATATCTTACGACGTTTCCTTTACTGAAATTGTAAGCTCATTAAGGATTCGAAGGCTCGTTGATGACACTTAATTATTTTCAATATTTGCTCTTCTGTGGATTAAAGCTTACGTCTGCGGTTTTCCCGTTTTACTTGTATGTGGGAAAGTACTCAATCAAGTACTCAAACGGAATTGTGTATGGGTCTACCCGCGCAGATGGGTAATTGTGAGTTTGACGTGAGCGAAAATATGAATTATTGAAGCGACAATAAAGTAAAGTAAAAAGAAAGTAGTGTTTACGGACGCCGCGTCAAGAAGCATGAGTTCGAATCCATCTACAATGAACTACAAAGAGACATCGTGAGGAAACTATAGAAGGGCTTTTTCTAATATCCGCTTGGCTAGCTACCATCCTCAAGTTGAAAATCTGCTATAAAAAAACATTATTGATGTTTTGGAACGGCTAAAGGTATGTTTGGGATGTTGTGGAAGCTTGGTGGAATTCGAATGATGTAGAATGTACTGTCTTTAAAACCCTATGGCAACTATAGTCTGTACGCGTTGAACTACACACAGCTAATTCAACGGAATTTGTGGAATAGAGTTTTTGTTTCCAACTACAAGTGCAAAGGAATTCACATAAGTCACAAATAAATGCGAGGTCGCAACTAACAGCGCTTGAAATTACGCTCGGACGTGAACGAACAGTGTAATATTGTTATATCAACATAGTGGGGCTTTTTATTATTTCCTTATGTTCTTTTCGAACTGTTGTTGTTCGAAGCGATGATGACTTAGTTGGTACTGTGTAAGGACACCGCGTCAATGAACCTCATTTCGATAGTTGGGTTACCATAGCATGATGGTAGGGCTTTCTTCTAATACCCACCTGACTAGCTAACGTCCTTAAGTTGAAAATTGTCCGACAAAGGTAAGGTATGTTCCGGAATAGTTGCACTAGATAGTCAGTCCCCGGTTCATCCACTAGAAGTGTGTTCACCATTTTGAGCAATATTTTCACATAACATGAGCTGATATTGTGGCATTAACGCCGGACCTTTAAACTATCAAAACACTGCAGAATACGTAACAGAATTTTATTTAAAACTTATTAATGTAACTACAAATATAGAGAATATCTGGAATAATTTAATATCGGCGGATATAATCGAAATCGATTGATTCCTCCTTTTTTTTTATTGTTAAGCTCTCTTTGTGAACTAACTCTCAAGTGCATCCGCCGAAACACACCTGTTAGTATTTGGCGGCAGACTTTCAACTTGAGGGTGGTTACTAGCCAGACGGGCATCAGAAAAAGCCCTACCACCATCCTTAGATCGGAATAGTCTTGTCCGCAACAATCTTTTTGTCTAACCACACACAATTGTGCTTTATCATCCTGAATAGATTTAAAAGGTATATATTATTAGTATTACTATTTACTGTAAAGTACATAAGCTGTTTTACCTATACTATATAGCAAGTGTGCCGAAGGTATTGTTATGTAGTCTTGAGGCATTTTCTGTGTTCAAATTAACTCAGACAGTAATTGTTTAAAGTAAATTATGCCTGTTTAATTCAGTTCATCGCAACGTAAGAGACTGTGCGAATGTAGGTAAATTCAATAAGGGTGCGAGAGCGACGAGCTGCCGGTTGTGATTTAAAAGGTTCGTTCACATGCATCAAAAGAGATGACAGTAATTGTGAGCAAAATTTTTGTTGTTAAACACGAAATGGATACTTTGAAACATGAGTCAGTTGTATATTTCCATCAAATACTTCCTTCCATTCTTTGACTCCGATATTTCTCCTCTATCTACAGTAATCTATCTGTAAATAATAACTTTTCAATAAATAAGGAAAGAATACAGTTTACTATTAGTTTGATATTATAGCTCAATTTACTCCTATTACAAACTATTCGCTTACATATATAGTTACTTATCCGCACTATTTATACAACATATAATATTATAAATGCGAAAGTGTCTTTATTTTACCGTCCTTAACTAAGCAACCAATCGAATTTATTTTGGGCATAAAGATAGTTAAATGGATGGAGAGTAACTTAGTCTACTTTTTATCCTAGAAGAACATCGAACTCCTAGGGGAGATTTATATTTCTCCTTTACGCTCTAACTAATCAACCAATTAAGTTGATTTCTAGCATGGAGATAGATGAAAAGATGTAGAGTAACATGGACTACTTTTGTCCTGGAATAACATCGAATTCTCAGAAGAGATATACAGGAATACTGGTATAATTGTTTCCCCGTCACGTCCTAACTAAGCAACCAATCGAGTTATTTTTTGGCATAGAGATAGTTGAAAGGATGGAGAGTAACGTAGACTACTTTTTATCCTGGAATAAAATCGAATTCCTAGGGGAAATTTATCGGGGTACACTTGTAAAAGCCGTGCTTCTCATATGGGCAGCTATATGTGGCATGTTCGCGGGAGTTCAATGCTCAAAATTAACATATCTTAGCAGTTAATGGAAAATCACACAACATTGTTTACATTAGCGCCTTAAATAGTGCTCTGTTCTGCATACATGTTCGGAGTTTATTCCACAAAGTTTTTCAAATTACCACGCAGTGAAGACGCGAATAAAATCCCATAATAATAACATTATAAATTCGAAAATATGACTGTTTGTTTGTTTGCTTCCTTGTTCCCGCATCACGTTTTAGCCGTTCAACAATTTTGGATGAAAATTGACAGATAAATAGACCATGTTCTGGATTAGCATAAAGGATACTTATTACCCCGGTAATGTATATTCCATTGAGTTAAAAATTCAAGTTTACTGTTATTTTAACTTTTTACGTGAACTAAGCCGCGGGTTAAAGCTACTTTTATATAAGAAATATTCAGCTGACATATTTAACTTATCATAAAGACAGCTCATAAGAAATATAATGACTTTACAAAAACTGAGTACACAATAGGTGATCAAAAACGCTTTAACGGAAAGAGAATTAGTGTAACGAGTATGTCGTCCTGTATATATTGTCCTGATTGTAATTAAATTGAGTACAGATTCCTAGAAATCCGTAAAAGTAAGAAAACTAATTTCAGTTCGATATATCGTAGAATATGAACGGACTTTTCATTTGCGATAAAGATGTCGTACCATACATAACTCCGCACACTAAGCGAGTAATGAAAGGAAACATCGCCAATGAAATCTTTGAGAAAATGTTTATTACGCGGTGATTGCGGAAGTAGGTATATTCGCTATTTACTTTAAAAGGTTTTGTAGGTGCAAGCTCCAAATATAGATAATTTGTTTAGTAGAAAATTACATGCAAGGGAAATTACTTAGCCATCTCTACTATAATATAATAACTATGTTAATATTATAAATGTGAAAGTTCCTATGTTTGGATGTTTGTTACTTAATCACGTACAAACGGAAAAACGTATTTGGATGAAGTTTGTCACACAGTTATATATTTGACACAGATATGTTTTATATCAAAAATATTTTTAGTAATACAGCTAGCAAAGTAATAATGCTGATATGTTGGTTTGTTTATTTTAAGACCCTTTTTTATGTAATAGTTGGATTTATTATGTACTTACTACCTGTGCCTGCGGCTTGCTTCGTGTGGAACTAAATCATTTAATCTCGCGACGTCACTCAAATTGCAACAACTTTTTAAAGAGTTAACTGATAATAATGAAACAAAGATTAAATGTTACTCGAAGATATGTTTTATGAATTTCTTGGTGACGTTTTATCACAAACCTTGTACTTTAGCAGTGATGCGTACACAAACGAACAGACAGACATTTCTGAAAATGATGGAAATATTCACTCTCACTCAAATATACACCCATTCTTAATCATTAGCAACATTTTTTTTGCATAAATCTAAAAGTACAGTCACTATAAATTTACATTCTCATTATATGTATAGATATTTTTTTTATACTTTTATAGGTTTATCAGTATGACCCTCAATTTCACATGATGTTGTGTGACCGAAGATGGCAACACGTTAAACCTAGTGAAGGGACGTGCCCTAAAGTGCAACTGCCAGAACACGTCTACAAATATTCGGCTACAGATTTTTATCTTGAAGATGGTAGCCAGCCAGGTGGGCATTAGAAAAAACCTTAACACCATGCTATGGTTTTATCATGATGTTTTTTAGCAGAAGCTCAGTCTTATTAGAGGAATGGGTCCGCCATATTGGGCCTCATCGTCACTTAACATCATGTGAGATTGAAGCCATAACGCTAAACCTATATAAACTATATAGAAAATGGTATAATATAAAAAAGCAAACAATTCAATAGATAAAGAGTTGAGAGTATTTTAATTTAATAAAGTTGTTTCAATACGTTGTACAGTGTGAATAAAACGATCGATATTCCCAAACACTGACATCTCATTACGTTTTCAATCGAGCCGATGTCGATAAAATTTCAATTCTCCCTAATGAGTCAATACAGTCTCTTTAAATTTCAATAAAAACGTCTCATTTGCATAAGTTTATTTAGGCCGGGCACAGAGTTAAGATTCATCGGCTAACGATAAATCTTTTACTTAAACATTGTGCGGGTTCAGACGTTAACTCTGATTTAATATTTTTTAAAGAGATATTACACTTTACTTGTTGGTACTTGAAGCTATGGTAGCGTGTAAGGACTCTTCGGTGAAGGAAAACATCGTTATGAAAGCATACCATTTCAGTCGAGATTTTTCTAATACCAACCTAACAGCTACCAGCCTTTATTATTAACGTTGTTTTTAAAATGCTTTTCTTTACGGATGTCCTCGTTATATCGAAACGGGCTTAGACCAAGGCGAGAGGAGCATGTGATAAGAATTCGATACTACCCACTACAATCTCCCGTGTTGCCAGAGACAAGGGACGGCGTCCACACTTATTCTAATCTCTGGCAAATAGCTACCATTCTCTAGATGAAAATCTCCCGCCTAATAACTATAAACGTGTTACGGTAGTTGCACTTGAGACCTAGTCCCTCTAATAGGCTTAGCGTGTTCACCATCTAAGTGACTTAATCAGATGACTATAAAGAAATAAAATGTACATATCAAGCCTCTTTACTAGAAACCAAACGATCTCGTATAACATTAACTGTCTACTAAACGACCGATTTTTACAGAAATGTATTATGAACGAATCTAAACCATTTTAATCCCACTGCACTGACCATACCCAGGATACACAACGTGCTGACGCTGTTCTCTCCAAATGGTCTATTTACCAAACAATGTAACGTCAGATTTGTATATTAATCGCGTATTTGTAAGTCTCCTGTGCCGCGGGAGGCCGACCCTGAGCTCAGTTTACGAGATGTTGTCGCCATAAAATAAATATAAAACGTTACCTTTGTGAATAAAATCATTATTTAACAGTAAAAGTGATATCTTGCTGTTAAATAATGATCGTCCTATGGTAACACTAACGGCGGGTAGCGTTTTGATTGTTATTACTCAAATTTATTAAAAAATTAGTATATTTCCAATTTACTATATACATATATCTACATTTTACGTAAGTTGGCCCCTACAGTATTTAGTCATACTATTTATTTAATTCTCAATTTTTACATAACGTTTTTTTACGTAACGTTAATATTATCAATATAACAATATTACCTTAAACCTTACAGTTTATTTTGTGAATGAAGAATATTTGCAGGTAAGACGTAAAACTAATATAATACCATTAAATTCTCCCTATGATGACCATAAAAAATTCTTACCGAAAATCCTATTCCAGTACTCCAATATTATAGAAATATATATGTAATATATTTTACGTGTAGCTTCGCTCGCGTAATATATTGACTCAGTCAAACAAATCGGATGGCGCAATAGAAATTTACACTGACCGAGAAGAAAAAATTGCATCATAGGAGTAAGGAGTAGGAGTATTTTAGTTTAACCTTGAATTTTGAAGTTTCGAGTTTTGAGTTGAGAAAAGTTTAACCTTGAGTCTTCTGCACGAGCCCCAAATTTTGGTGAATTCATAAAACCCACTTAGGCTAAGAAAGTAGTTATTATGAAAAAAAAATACCATACTGTATTTGTTGTTCCACACTCTGAGTCGCACCACACCTTGTAATCGTGACCGAACAGATAATACCAGACCGACAAGACGCCTTTGTTCAAATTAAATACAATTCAATATTATCTTATTGTATGTATTTGACACACATAACTGAGAATATTGTTCGAGTATGACATTCATTGTCTATTTTAAAGCCTTATAGTGTGTAATGTGTATAAGTATCCTTATCCTTGCTTATCTTTATATATAAAAATTTCGTGTCACGTTGTTTGTCCGCGATGAACTCTTAAAATACCGAAACGGGTTTAATCAAAATTTCCACACTGTGTGCAGTTTGATCCAACTTGAAAGATAGGATACTTTTTATCTCGATAAGTGACCATAACACGATAGATGACGCTGTAGATGATATGACTGACTACTCGAAAAAGCAGAACAATGTCTGCCAGACCAGATGGTATTATTATAATTTGTTTGTTTGTTACTTTTTCTCGCCTAAACTGCACTCACACCTATAGGTACTTGGCGGCAGATTTTCAACTTAAGGGAGGTAGCTAGCAGGCGAGCATTAGGAAATGCCCTACCACCTGACTATGGTTTCATAACGATGTTTTCCTTAATCGAAAGTCCAGACTCATTGCGGTGATTCGAACTGACTTTCATTAATGCGGTGTATTATTTTTAATAAGTTTCAATTTATTTTCGAATTAAAAAGTTAATAACTGTAACGTTTACTATGTATTAAAATATATCAGTATTAGTTACTACCTTTGCTCTGGCTGAATATTTTAGTAATTTTGAATTTACATTATATATATACCTTATATATATATAAAAGTAAATCTCTTTTTCGCTTGGTCATCGCATCAAACGTAAACATATGGAACAATTTCTTTAATTCTTTTTTTTATTGTATCAATTATTGTGAGGCGAAGGTTCATATGAAAGAAAAATTGAGGAAGTTGAACGGAACCTTAGAAAACCTAAGAAATTTGAACAACATAATGACAATATAAATTTTACATGACTGTTAATGGTCATAGATTATTACAATAATAAATACTTTTTTGAATATATATTTTTTTAATTAAGTATATAAATTAGAATTCAATATTCATAGTTAAGACAGACAATGTCGGTGGAGTCAGCTAGTTTATTATATATACGAGAATTACAATAATATTTATACCATGTTGACTTGAGATACGAAGGGAATTAGATCGACATTGTTTGCGTGCTTCGTTCGCTTCTACTACGATTGATTTGTTAGTCATGAATATAATGTTTTGTAGACGCACTACGATATGGTGTTGCACAAACCGCAAACATCTCTCCCGTTCCTATTGTGTTCAGATTCTGTAGTCTGGAGTTCTATATAACACGACACTGCACTCAGGAGCCTAGGCTAATTGCATTGAAGGATTTATGTTACAGTGGTAAGTAAATGTAATGCAAGGGTTTTGGGGCAAGTAATAATTTCCTTTTGAAATGAAAAGTTCTTAGGGTCGTTGTAATTTAAAACTCGATGAAAAAAAAAACGAAAGTTAGAGTCAACCACAAATATCTATAGAATGTAACGTGCGAGACAATTATATAGACAGCATTGTACAGTGTGTTTTACAGAGCTCGAGCGTTCTAGTTTGTACTTGGTTTAATATGTGTGCGTGTGCGTGTGCGTGTGCGTGTGCGTGTGCGTGTGCGTGTGCGTGTGCGTGTGCGTGTGCGTGTGCGTGTGCGTGTGCGTGTGCGTGTGCGTGTGCGTGTGCGTGTGCGTGTGCGTGTGCGTGTGCGTGTGCGTGTGCGTGTGCGTGTGCGTGTACGTGTGCATATGTGTGAATGTGCGTATTACGCATATAACGTATATTTTATGTATGTGTTCTATTACGTGTGAATTGCACATCAATTTGTATTTACAATACAATAACAATTCCATTCCATAAAACTTGGTATTAATGACATTTATTTAACTATAAATCATTAATAAAGGGGTTAACTTTGTATGTAAGTTCTTATTGCGTCATCCGATTTGTTAGACAAAATCAATATTAACGCGAGGCAAGCCGCGGGTAAAAACTAGTATCAAGCTAATTTGGCCACTACGAATGAGATTGGAAATGTGATTTATGTAATAGAAATGGCAATACCGGTAACTAAGTGAAGTAATAGAAATTTTAATTATATAAAACTATATTTATGGACACAAATTTTATTTTATTATTACTAAATGATATAATAACATTTATACTTTTAGTTAGCAATGTTCGCAGTAATGTATAAGCTTATTACCCAGAAATCCATTAAGGGATTTTAATATTTTATTAAAATCGATTGAATTATCATTTAATTCCATCTGACCATCAAATAAAAGTACCTATTTTTTTTTTAAAGTATATTCGTTACGTCTTTTATATGAGACACTCTCATGAAAATGTTAATACAAATAGTGAAAATAGAATGATGAATATATTAATACAGATGACAATTTATATTTTATTACGTAACAAAGATTAAACAAATACAAATAGTAAGAGTAGAGTTAAGAATATAAACATTAGTTTTTTTTTAATAGTTAAGGTTTAGCGTTATGGTCATAATCTCAGCTGATCTTAAGTGACGATACAAGTTGATAGACCCGGTAAACCTGTGGAAGAACTGGCTCTCAAGTGCAACTGCCGGAACACACCTATTGGTATTTGGCGACAGATTTTCAACTTGAGGGTGGTTGCTAGCCAGGCGGGCATTAGAAAATGCCGTAGGTGGATTCGAACTGACGTCCCTTGATACGAAGTCTACACGCTAACACTGAGCTATCATCGCTTATCGCTTAGTAATTTAATTTAATTAGGTACCTATTACGTAGTATATTTGAACGTGGAATCTGTTTAATTCAAACCTTTGTTCAGACACATTGTATTCTGTCTATTACGTCACGACTCGACGAAGAAAGGTCCGGGAGACCTTTATCTTGAGTCTAGATAATTTTCAGAAATGTACGTCCCGACAGCAATCTTGCCTGGGAATGGTCTGATTTTATCTAGACCTAAATCCGTAAAGAATTCTTTTTGCAACGTACCGTCGAATTAATTTACATCTGTGTTTTTAATAAAATCTAGAATACAACGAGAATTATGTGTTCGAGGGCAGTTTTTCGTATACATCAACTAGATTTTACCTGCGGCTTCGGCTGCGTTAATAATGATTTTGTCAAACGATTTGGAAGACGCAATAAAACGTTTCATACAAAGTTTATACCGCTCTTTACCCTACTTCCAATAAGTTTTTGCGAGACTTGAACCCTATCTTCGTCTCCATGTTTCCGTCTGTCTCTGTACCAAAATTCAGGACCGATTCAGCGGTTTAGGCGTGAAAGCGTAGCAAACAAACAAACCCACTTTCGCATTTATAATATTAGTAAGAATAAGGATTCGGTGGTCGTTTTTTTAATCTTTAATATTTCCAAGGGTACGAAGGAATGAAGATAAATAAAAAAGTACAAATATCTTGCCTTTGTCGTAATAGTCATTTTTAACTCTTTGTAATTTACCTGTCCTTTTATTTTATTACATAAAGTATTTCCTCTAAATATGGCTCCAGCCGAGATTACCAAGAATTTCGACCGGAGATAGGAGCATTATTTAATAAATTTAACATTTTTCAAATGAATCAAAATGTTTTTTTTTCTGTCGAATTTGTTTGTGTAATTATTATAATTGTATGGTTGTTCTAAAAATAAAGAATTTCTTTCTTTCATTTCACAATAATTTCAAATGACTTGAACTGATGATCTAACGTATGATATAAAATACATTAAGCTTAATGGAGAACCAATAATCAAATGTGACGACCGGAACACACATGTCGGTAATTTTTTTTTACGCAAATGAGCAGACAACAGGCAGACGGCCAATCTGATGTCTAAATGGCTACCGTCACTGTGGACAGCTGCAACACCAGGAGTATTACAGCCATGTTGTTGACCTTAGCGGAAGTGCCTGGTTCTGGTTCACTATGCCGAAATACAATGGATTCATAGTGAATCTTTATTTTGCGGCAGTCTAAATCCGATGGTGTTCGCTCACTAGTCGATGCTTGATGGCAGATATTTAACCTGAATATGGCCTACTGATATACTAAGGTTTCATCATGATATTTTCCTTCACCAGAATCACAGGTTCCTTGCAAGGATTTGATCTTATATCGGTGAACCTGACGTCTAAACACAATACTACGCTCCCATTACTTCTAATTACAGTCTAATATAGTAACACATTTTACTGTACAGTATAGATGTTATTAAATTCCGTATCGTCCACTAATGATAAAAGTTAACCACTCTACCACTTTGAGTTATAGCCGGGTGAATTGTTACCACACAACGTTTTCAATGGGGTTTGATTCAATTTATTACTATGAAAATTACATATAATATCAGTTAATGCGTTTGGTTTGTGAATTATTAAAGTACTAGATTTTACGTGCGGCTTCGCTCGCTTTAATATTCTTAAGGTTACAGCGTTATGGCCATAATCTCACCTGATCTTAAGTGACGATACGGCCCAAGTTGGTAGACACGCAAACCTGTGGCGGAACTGGCTCTCAAGTGCAGCTGCCGGAACACACCAATTGGTATTTGGCGGCAGGTTTACAACTTGAGGGTGGTAACTAGCCAGGCGAGCATTTGAAAAAGCCCTACCACCATGCTATGGTGTCCTCACGATGTTTTCCTTCACCGAAATCTCAAGCTCATTGTAGGTGCTTGGATTCGAACACACGTCTCTTGACGCGAAGTCGTACATTCTACCACTTAGCTATCATCGCTTCGATCATTTTGTCAATTAAATCGGATGACACAATCACAGTTCAATACAAAGTTTATCCCTCTATTTACCCTTTTTCCAATAAAGACTTCACGAGAAAAAGTAGCATATTCTCGTCTCCTAGGTTCCATCTATCTCTGTACCAAAATTCATCATATTCGATTCCGCGATTTAAGCGTGAAAGAGTACCAAACAAACAAACTCACATTCGCATTTATAATATTAGTATTAAAGTATAATGTTTTAATCGTATTAATTTTATATTGGAATGAGTAAATTTAACAACTACACCGATTACCGCTTTGAGTTACAGTCGAGTGAATTGTTACCGCATAATGATTTCAGTGGGGTTCAGTTCAATTTATGACCATAAGAGTAACCTACCATACCGGCCACTGTTGTCGGTTAGTGAATTATTATAGCATTCATTACGTTTTTAATAATATCAATTTTATTTTGTAATCAGTAAAGTTAACAAATATACCGCTTACCGCTCTGAGTTAGAGAAAGATGAATTGTTTGTTTACCGCATAACATATGAACTCCGGATTATTTTATATTTACCATACTATTATAGGAAACAATTTCGTTCATCTATCATTATATGGTTGTAAGGTATCCTGCAACATAAGGTGACACTTTAGTGCGAAGATAATAAACTTGAAAGCGAAAAATACAAGAACTACTTACATAATACATACATACATATAATAAAATCGATATGTCTGTTCCCTGTGGATTTCAATACGATTAGGCTGTTCTAATGGTATTTTTAGTCATTCTAAAAGTTAGCTCAGTAGATGATCTTATAAAGTTTGGAAGCTATTGTGTAAATAGATTTGTTTTTTGCTATCAAGCTTTAGATGTCTAGTTCTATCTACACGAAACCCGGTCTAGTCGCTAGTACAATATAAGGTAGGAAAATCCTGTAGTCGTCCAAGCTTATCTAGGTAACTGCTGAGCACAGTTCAATGACATTTTGAGAACGTCTATTGCTTGCTCTGATTTTGGAGGTAGGAATTTTTAATATACTGTATAGACTTAAGGTTTTGACTACAACAGCACCTGATCTTAAGTGAGAATACAGTAGAAGATAGTATACAGCTAAGTCCAATAGAGGAACTGGCTTTAAGTGAAATTGCCGGAACACACGCTTAGGTATTTGGTGACAAACTTTCACTTTGAAAGTGGTAGCCAGTTTTATCCTGATAGGTGAACCTATCCCGGTACCCCTATATAAGGTAACTGGCGCTGTGGTCAAATGTTGATTCCTAGAAAGTTAAAAACAAGGCCTGCCATTCCAGCTAGTGCAACATAAAAACAACATTTCACGAAACTATATTCGTGTTTATCAGATATTACAAAACAAGGTTGTTAGTTTAATAGCTGTTAGTAAACCCATTATTTACGACTTGTGAGTAACTTTATAATTTGTAATTACGTTGTAATGTGCGGTCACAGAACTTTCGGGCTGGAAAATAAATAAACGCGGAAATGAGCACGCGTTTGACCCCTTTTATAAATTTACACCCTCAACCGTCCGCTCCGTCCGCACAGAATGTTATAAATTTAAACTTGTGTAATTTTTATTACAATGTTTTACTAAAACGTTTGATTGATACGTTTCTTTATAACATTACAATGCATAATTGTTAAACTTAGACGTTTCTTATATCTATCGCATAATTTTAATAATTATTACTAATATCATTAATATTAGTCTACCTTATAAACTATACTTCTAATAATTATTACATTCAACAATTGACAATTGCGACATGATGCTCAGTCCGATAGGCCGCCTGCAAGACCATTTTATAATGGGCGTGGCTTAGTCCATTGTTTTTTAATGAAGTGAAATGATCTGTTACCTTTCGAAGAAACATTTAGACAGATTACCACACTTTGTCATTCTTAGATATAGGTTAACCGTACATATCTATGAACGTATGAATGTATGATATGGCCTATTGTTATAAAATAACAGTTATGGCCTGTTATTTTTGGTAAAACTAAGGCTAGAACTTTAAAAGCTTTAAATGTTATATATACAAATTTTATATAGACAATCTTTATGTTCACAAATATATATTTTTATTAATTCAATACATTGCGCAACCTTGTCTTTAAACATTTAATGTTAGGTTACATAAGTAAACTATTATTATATCTGCTTCTTGTCTAATGTTTTTCAATTATACGAATTGTACTAATAATTGATTTAATAATGTTCAGAAAAAAAACCTATGTTCAAATTTGACATAATAATATTTAGAGTCTTCGAGTGATTAAGAATATACGAAATTTATGAAGTTTATATAAAAAGTACCTAATGGGAAAATTAAGAAAAAAATTGTAAGTCTACACCAGTGCTATAAATTCAATTACAGTTAGGCGCTATTCAGGAAACGTAAGCTCGTAAAAACACCAAACTCGGTCAAGGCATTTAGTCAATTACAAATAATAGAATTTTGTGAAGACAAAAATGCCTAACCTTTTCCGTATTATCTGTCTTTTTTTTTTGAATAGACAGCAAACGAGCATGCCAGTTACCTGATAGTATACGATCATCGTCACCCTTGGACACCCACTACACCAGATAATCCCAGGTGCGTTGCCGACCTTTATAGGAGTAACTGGCTCTTAAGGTCCACTGCCGGAACACGCCTAATGGTATTTGGCGGCAGATTTTAAACTTGAGGTTGGTAGGTATCCAGGCGGACTTTAGAAAAAGCCCTACAACCATGCATACGCCACCTATCACATACATGAATACCGTAATTTATTTCCATGAACCTATACATGTATGTACTTGCAAATTTTCATGATAATCGGTACAGACGATATTGGAGTTCCATGGTTTTATATATACACACATACATTATTTATATAAACACATTATTACTTATTTCTGGTAGCATGTTTATAAATTAAATTTAAATAACATTTTTCATTTGTTTCAGGTAAGTTAAAAACTCCACCTATAAACTTGTTGCCGCACCAACATTATTATAGGTTATGCCTATATAGAAGGTACACTTTTAGAACCCTATCTAAATATATAATAAATCTGTACAAAAGAGTATTTGCACATCGAAAATTCTTAAAAAAAAAAAAAAAAAAATGGGTGTTAAAGAATAACCAACAGAACTCATTTCCATCATTGTTGGATTTTTTGTCTGCTTATCTATTTGTCTGTGAACGTATGATGTAAAATGTACGAAACTGATGTAGATAAAATTAATACGTAAAAATTCTACGTAACATGAAGTATTCTTTAGTTTTGTTTTATCTCAATCGGTTCACTCTATTAAGAGATATTAGACAGTATAAATTAAAATTGTTCTCACGCACGCTATTCAGTTACTTGCAACGCCAAAATAGACCTAATATTGGCAGTTGACCTCATATTTGATAGATAGTGTTGTGCATATGATGTCATCATGTAACATGGATGTTGACTGTACTCTTATCAAAGCGACGTGTTTTACTTTTCGAAAACCACGTGAACGAACTCACAGGCACATCTCTATTCTCATAATGTGCTAATTGAAAATTAAAACAAACTAATAAATATTTAAATGCAAGAAAACAATTACTGGGGAAACATAGCTTATTTTTTTATATATATAGTTGAGGTTAGCGTTATGACCATAATCTCATCTGATCTTAAGTGACGATACGGCCCAAGTTAGTAGACACGCTAAACATGTCGAGGAACTGACTCTCAAGTGGAACTGCTGGAACACACCTATTGGTATTTGGCGGCTGATTACCATCTTGAGGGTGGTTACTAGCCAAGGGGAGATTAGAAAAAGCCCTACCACCACTCACGATATTTTCCTTCACCAAAAGCTCAAGCTTATTGTAGGTGGATTCGAACTTGCCTCCCTTGATGCGAAGTCGTACACACTACCAATGAGCTATCATCGCTTCATATTTTTAGATTTCAGTTTCGAACAGTTTGATTCATAATCCGTATAAAAGTTCATTTACTACAAAACGTTAACGCCAAAGTATTAGTTACCACGAATTTCACTACAAAAGGAACAGAGAGACAAAAATTTAGAATAGACTTCAATAAGTAGCTCTTTTCCAATTTCTTAAAAACCAAAATAAGTTGTACCATCTATTTTCACCACCAGCTTCTATATATCGTAAATGCGCAAATAGCTAAAATTAAATGCTTAACATTTAGGTCAATGGCGATCCACGACGGTACGTTTCGCGCGGAATTTCATTCCCCGCACGACTATCTTGTTAAACCAACTTTGCGCTAAACAGCGTCTTTGGTGTATCCGGACCGATCCGACTTGAGGTTTTAAAGAGGAGAGTTTACATATACCTTAAAGGCCGGCAACGCACCTGCTATTCCTCTGGTGTTGTGGGTAACTGCTCTGCTGTTGTGGGTGGTTACGTACCATCAGGTAACCCGCTTGCTCGTTTGCCCCCTATTCCATAAGAAAATAATTAAAGCAGTCATGAGGACCGGCGACGGAAGTGATAACTATATTTTACGAAATAATGTTAATATCTGCTATCTATATAGGTTTGCAACCCACAACCTAGCTTACGCGTGATTATTAATTCGCACGTCAAACCGATCGACCGAGCGTTCATATTTGATAAAGTTGTAATTAACAATCTGCATACTCTCTCTAAATAAATGGAGAGCGTTCGGTGACGATGGCGTGAGTTCGATAATTTTTGTGCTCAACCCGCCTAAAGAATTTTTCTCTTCAAAAATATAGTAGTCGCAATAATTTCTGAAGTTTTGAGGGCTCATGCGCAAGTATTCAGCTTAGATTTATTGCAATCACACAATATATAACAGGTGATAGAGTCAAATGAGTAAGGTGTAATCTTGGATACACAATTTCAATAAAGTTATTGCCAAAAAAAGGTTATTAAGTCATACCATTTTTGTAATAGTTTAAATAGGTTGTTGTAATTTTTGCAAGACCAGCGAAATTGTATCACCCAAATGCTTGAGATGTTCTTCAGATGTAAATAATTCAGGATTGAACGTGACCACATACGTACCGTCTTAGATTGGGGTGCATTCGTGACGTGCTTAGCGCCATCTGTCCGCATTGACATTCTCGAACCGTTCTCAACGCGTATAACTAGGGTTGTCAATGTCTAAGATACACAGTTTAATCCGGAGCATACTGAAAAAACGCTGACACAAGTTGAAAAGAATACCTTTCTGGAATGGTTCTTCTTAAATACGAGTACTAGAAGCGTGAAAGCTGTCCCTATAGTAGATACCAATACAATAATAACTACTGAATAAATGCAAATCAAAACTTTAATATTATGTTTTGCGTAACAGAGACGTACATTTATCTATCTATACATATAATGAATTTGCAGAAAGATGGTTTTTGTACATCGAAAATTATTTTAAAAAAAGCCTGGGTTTTAAAGAATAATCAACAGAACACATTTCCAGTATTTTTGGAATTTGTGTCTGTTTATCTGTTTCTGTGCACGCATTACGTAAAATGTACAAAACCTATGTCGATAACTTTTGTACGTGAAAATTGCACGTAACTTGAAGTATAAGTTAGTTTTTGTTTCACCGCAATCAGTTCTTTCTACCAGGAGATATCAAGGGATATCTATATATATGAAAATAATCGCCGAAATGTATACACGCGCATAACTTCCGAACGGTAGCACCAAATTGGATATATTTTTTTATCGTGTTTGTTATTATCAGGACAAGGTTTGTATAAAATAAAATAAAACGATCAGATTTATTTTTAAACCTCATAGTATGAAAAGTGAGTGAGTGAATGGGACAAAAGACTGTAAGATATCTATCTATACATAACAAAATGAATCGCCGTTTATTAGTCTCGGTTAATCTCACAAACGGCTGAAACGATTTAATTCCTGTATATTTTTAAAGTTTACTAATACTTTCTAGAAGGTTAGGTTAAGTTTCTAGGTTTTTGAAGTTTAGCGGGAGTAACGAACACCGATTGCAGGTGAATGGAAGCTCACAGTACCAGATAGTTATTTATACATCCTTATATTATATTGAGCATATTAGTGTTGCCCATTCTTCAGGTTTTGATTGTCGTTCGGGTGTTGTTATAGTGTATATTTGATAGTGCTTGTCAGCCTGTGAGTCGCTAGAGAAGCCTTTCACATTGACCTGAGTTCAGGTAGTAAATTTTCCCGTTGCGGGAGGATGTTTGTGAATGGATTTTTTCACCACGTTAACGTTCCTTTTTTATTAAAAGGTGTAAGTTTAAAACTGCACGACAGAAGTTAATGACCACTAGATCTTTCTCACTCTATTAAGCGCTTTGGGCCGACTTTATCCGAACGAGCGTCACATAAAAAGTTTGCAGATCAAAATTTCAAAGCCGAAAGTTTCACTTCAAAATGGCGGAGATACGATAATTGGATAAACATTGAGAGTGTATGTTCAAGAGTGTGACACGTTAAATATATTACATGAGAGAGAAGGAAGATATAGCATATAGAAAGGGTGAAAAAGAGATATACGTTGTATAGATATCCTCATATATATGGCTATAGTTATATCCCAGATCCTAGCTCTTTTTCTACTGGTACCTTTTGCTAACACCAACCTTTTACATCATGCTGTCATTGGAAGAATATGTTTAAATGTTATAACTCTCTCAGAGCAAATAATGACATTTTTATAGACTTACTTTCTAGTTTTAGGGCTAATGTTATGAGACTGTTGCGAGACTATAAGTTATAAATTAAACCCATATTTTTTCACCCATTGACATTTTTTCGTTTTGTTTTCAATATCGTTTTGCTATCTTTTAAAATCACCTTTGTTTTTATTATTGGTTTATGACAAATTATTTGTATTTTGTTTTTTTTTTGTCTACCAATTTTCACGTCGTGGTTGTGTTAAGAGGTTCAGCGTTTTTTTTTTCAGAACTGTGTTGAATTATAATTTGTAACTGTAGTAATGCACTGACTACTGGCGTTCCTAAATAAAATAAAATAAAAATAGCTAATATGCAGTTTAGACTTTTGTATTGTCCTTTTTGTGAAGCCTTGACGACATCACGATTACGGTTTTGGTTCCATTTAAAATCATTGACCATACGCATCTCACGTGGAGCACCTCTCCTGAGGATAGAGATGGAATATTCCGTTCCTTGGGTAACTGTTGACAGCCCTGCGCGTGACCCGTCTAAATCATGTTACATGTCCAATATATGTTCCTTGCTCAATACGTGTCATACAACTTTATACCTATCATATCCCTTGTAGGGTCAGTTACAATCACTCTCAGGTTACCTAATTGCATAAATCGGTTTGCGGCATGTACTCTTTTATTTACACCAAGGATTCGTAGTAAGATAAATATTTGTAGAAGGTGGTGGACAGGGTAATCCTAGTGAAGAGTCTTATCACAATGTATTTCTTCACCAAAAACTCTAAATCATTATAGGTGAGTTCTAACTCACGTTCTTTGACGCTGCGTTTGTACACACTACCATCAGTGCTATTATCGCTTCAAAAGATTAAAAATTATTCGATAATTTTAGACGGTTTTTATAGCTTTTTTCAATACATCTTTGCTATTATAGGTGATAGATAGTGATAAATAACCTAATACTTTCCTTAATAATTGCTCTATAAAATACAAAAAGAATTTTTGAAATCCGACCAGTAGTTCCTAAGATTAACGCGTTCAAACATACTTTTCCATTATATATATATATATATATATATATATATATATATATATATATATATATATATATATATATATATATATATATATATATATATATATGTATATATATATATATATATATGTGCAGTAAATAACTCATTCAATTAATACGAATTACATCCATTTCACCGTTTACATTGATCAAATGTATACAAAACTATATAAAATTAATTAAAGTGCCTAACGTAATTTTATTTTCGCTTTATTGTTCTTCAACTTTAGGTGGTGGGCTGGATAAGGGGGGTGACAGTTTCGTAATTAATTTATGTTACTACAAATTAATTATATTTCACCTCTGATAAATTCATTGTCATAAGGGTGTGAGAATATCGTAAGAATCGAATCGATAATATTATCGGAATTCGAATATATTTCGAATAATTTGAAGATTTTCGAATAATTCAAACCATCCGCGTAGTCTCAAAATATCACTAAATTTTGTATTGTATCCAATTTTAATTCCATTACATTGTGTATCAAAATATTCTACTCACGAATAATATACTTTTTGATAAAAAAAAAAAAATTAAAAAAATTATCAGGAGTAAACAACTGCTCAATTTAAATAAATGTTGAACTTTTTCAGTAATATAAAAAAAATACCTGTCAATATAAAAAATCAGTAATATATTTGAATATCGAACAAAACAAAATCTGAATTCAAAATACTCCAAAATTTGCGAATAATATAATAATTTGCAGATAATACAAATTATTCGGGAATTTCGAATACTTCGAATTATTCGAATCGAATTCGCACACCCCTAACTGTCACCTTAGGACTGTTTTCGTTCAAAGACTTGTTGTTAGTTGACGAGAATAAGAAGAAAGTTCCTCGAAGTAGCGATTACGATGAAATATTTTAATTACGTTCAAAGTGCTCTTGAATTGTGTAAATTTAATAAAAGTTTCTTGTTTTATTTAACTTTATTTTAATAGTACGTATATACTACACTAGAGAATTTAAAATACCGAAACCAATCATAATAAATGCAGGAAACGCCCTAGGACACAATATTCATAAATAAATCATATAACAATAAAAATAATTACGTTATCTCGAAACGCTCAGACAATGACGATGGACCCTATAAAATCAAACATCTAACTTTATCAAGCCATCATCTACAAAATGACCAATAAAACCAGTAACGATGTAGCCTCAAGGACATTACATAGATAAATGTAGTAAGGTAGTATCGAATTTGAAGTATTTATTATTTTATAACAATTTTGTACTAGCGTTTACCCGAGGCTTTGTTCACGATAATATTGATTTTATCAAACAATTCTGATTACGGTACCAGCTATTTTAGATATCAAAGGAGACTAGTATAAAAACATTTGAGCTGGTAGTCATTTATACGTACGCGCTACGACCACTCCCAGCACGAGCAAACACGCGCGCACCGGAAGCACCGACCGGCGCCGCGTGCTCCATTCAGCTGAACAATATGTTCTCGCCGCTGTCACCGGAAGACAGCAACGATCGCCATCCATGCGTAAGGCCGGTCTCGCGTGCATCGTGCGCGAGCCCGATCAGCATGGAGGGCGATCAACTCAGCTCCGAAGGGAGCACGCTAACTGAAAACGACTTCGAGGTCGTTCAATCTCGCACTAGACGTACAAAGCGCAAACGCACAAAGCGCCCGGACTCTGACTCGGGTGCTGGAAAGCGCTACGCCATCCCTGATGGTGAGGGCAGTCGTGCGGTCACCCCCGCACCCTCCATATCCGCGTTCCGATCTCCCCAGGAGTCAGAATCTGACTCCAGTAGGGTATATCTAAGCCCTGATGGTGAGAGCCGCCCTAAAAAGGCTCCCGCGCCCCGCGTAGCGCCCGCGTCACATGCCGCACCCGCGCCCGCGACTCGCGCCCCCGCTTCCGGCCTCTCGGCCTCGGCTGGCCAGGCTCAGCCGAAGCTACGCGCTCCTCCGCCGGTAATTATGCAGGACAAATCCGCCTGGACCCAAATCTCCGCTGAGCTTCACTCACGGAGCATTAACTTCACGCACGCGACAAGCACGCCCGCGGGCATTCAAATTAAAGTGCAAAATTCCGAAATGCATAGAAAACTGACGGAATTTCTCACCGCCGCCAAACAGCCCTACTACACATATACACTCGAGGAGGAACGCCTCCTTCGAGTAGTCATTAGGCGAGTTCCCAAGGAACTCCCTCTTCCTGAGGTCGCAGCTTCCCTGCGAGCTCAAGGATTCCCGGTGCGGGAAGTTTTCCGCATGTATCACAGGCAATCCAAAAGGCCATACGATATGGTCACGGTCCTCCTGGACCGCACATCTGAAGGGAAAGCTATATTTTCCCTCAAGTCTGTCTGCGGACTATCCGGGGTCGCTGTTGAGCCCCCCCGCAAATCTCACATCCCATCGCAGTGCCATAACTGCCAAAATTATGGTCACTCAGCGAGCGGATGCCACCTTCGCCCCCGGTGCGTTAAGTGCCTAGGGGACCATTCCACCAAGGAGTGCACCCGCACCCCTGAGACAGCTGCTCCGCCCAGCTGTGTGCTCTGCAAAAAGGCAGGGCACCCCGCCAATTACCGCGGGTGTGAGTGTGCGCCTCGTACGAGGCGCCCGCGCCACCCGAGACAAACTCGCCGGGCTCCCACTGCGGCCCCCCGGCCCCAGCCCCCCCCGCTTATGTCTGCTGAGGCGTATCCTCAGCTTAAAACCTCCTCTGGTGCATATGCACCTGAACCCTCCAAGCCCGCACGAGTCCCTCAGACGGCGTGGGCCCAAAAATCTAAGCCGCAAAAGGCCTCCGCTCCAGCTCAGGAGCATAAGCTCCCGGAGGATCTTTTCCAAGGGGGTAATTTTATCACTCTCGAGCAAATCCTGAGGAAGCTCAGTCTGAGTGAAATCATCGCGTTCAACGACGCGATTAAACGCACCTCGGACCCGCTGAAACAGATGGGAATTATCTCATCGTTCCCAAACGTTGCAGCTTCACTGCAATGTTTCTATCAATCAAATTCCAAATAAAAACTTAGTTTTTTTTTTTTAATTTTACGTAGTCTATAGTTAGATGGATAAAATCAAGCCCCGCGGTTTGACTTTATCCTTTTATAATGCATTTACCTTTGGAAACCAACGCGACCTGGTGGCTAAGTATCTTCAAGACCACCAGGTGGATGTGTTTCTTATCCAAGAAACATTTCTAAAACCTAGTACGCGCGATCCGAGAATCGCAAACTACTCTATAGTAAGAAATGATCGTACATACACCAGCGGTGGAGGCACGATGATATACTATAAAAAATCTCTCTATTGTACTCCAATAGATCCTCCTAAACTCGATAACATCGAAGTCTCGATTTGTAGGATAGGTATGTCAGGACATCCCTCGATTTACATAGTCTCCGCTTATTTAAGCCCGAGTAAACGCCTCACGAAAAAGGATCTCGCTACTCTATTTTCACTAGGTAACTCAGTGATTATCGCCGGCGACCTTAACAGTGGTCACGAAATGTATAATAGTTCATACACTTCTCGAAATGGTACTATTCTTGCAGAGCTTGAGAGTGAGCTTTCTTTCGATGTAGTAGCTCCCTCTGAGCCAACTCACTACGCTATTCGAAGCAACACTCGCCCGTCCGTACTAGATGTAGCCCTCCTCAAGGGAATCGCACTTCCTGTTCGCGACATAAGAGTTGTGAGCGAACTTCTCTCAGACCATCGTCCGGTCATTTTACAGTTAGGTCAGCCCGATGATTCCGGCCCCTCTTCCGTCCAAGTGGCTGATTACGCGAGGCTAAGCAGGTATCTTATCGATAACCCTTCGTCACCAAGTCTGGATAAGATCCCGAACGTAGTAGAGTCCGCTGCGGATGCTGACCTTGCGATCGATTCCCTGGTTGAACACCTGCAAACTGCCGTGAGGGTGACCTCGAAAGAGGTGAAAGCGGCGAATGATCGCCGTTTTATACTCCCTCCCGACATGCGGGCTTTGATCACGGAAAAGAATGCGGCGATGCGTGCGCATGACTCTTATCCTTCTGAGGATAATCGCTCCCGTCTTCGAGCCCTCCAGAGAGAGGTGAAAGCTCGCATGGCCGAAATCCGTAGCAGCAGGTGGGACGCTTTCTTAGGAGAGCTTGAACCAACTCACCTTGCCTACTGGAAGGTCATTAAGGCCTTGAAGGCTAACAATCACACTCCGATGCCCCCTCTAAGCAGAGGCCCCGGGATACCTCCCGCTTTTGACTGCGACGAAAAGGCGGAATGTCTCGCCGACTCGCTAGAAGCGCAGTGTTCCCCAAATCAAGGCTCAGACCCTATTCATATGAGCATGGTCGAGTCCTCAGTAAAATCATTCCTGTTATCTCCTCCTGCGGCTCCGCTGGATCCCATCTCAACGGACGAAGTCCGGGCGGTTATCAAAAGCCTCAAGCTAAGGAAATCTCCAGGTCCAGACAGCATCAGGAATGAAGTCCTCAAACGTCTTCCTGACCATCTGATTGCTCTTCTGGTCTGCATCTTCAATGTGGCCATGTCACATTGTCATTTTCCAGCAGTATGGAAAAGGGCACATGTCATAGGTATTCACAAACCAGGGAAAGAGTCAAATTCTCCTGATAGTTACAGACCTATCAGCCTCCTAAACACTTTAGGTAAAATCTATGAGAGACTCCTTCTGAGTCGTCTCGAGTCCGCTGTAACCAGCAAAAAGATCCTACCTGATGCGCAGTTTGGCTTTAGAGCCAGACACTCATGCACGGACCAAGTACTCCGCCTCACGGAGCACGTCCTCTCTAAATTCAATATCCCTGGTTTTAAAAAATCTCCATATCGCACCCTTGCAATTTTCTTTGATGTAGCCAAAGCATTCGATAAGGTTTGGCACTCGGGGCTTATATATAAGCTCAATCAAGCAGAAATTCCGGACAATCTAGTCCGGATACTACTCAATTATCTCTCCGAGCGCTCCTTCTGCTATCGAGTAGAAGGAGCACTCTCATCTCCACACCCGATAAGAGCGGGAGTTCCCCAAGGTTCTATCCTGGCGCCTCTGCTTTTTAACCTGTTCATCAGCGATATCCCCTCCCTCGAAAAAGGAATTCAGTTCGGATTTTACGCTGATGATACAGTCATATTCGGTAGTCTTAGGAACCACGTCAAACTCATCAGTTATGTCCAAAGAGCTGTAGTCACTTTTGGCGACTGGTGTAGTAAATGGTGTATCGCACTTAACCCGGAAAAGAGTGCCGCCGTTATGTTCGATCCTATTCGGAAAAGTAGAATTCCTCCATACGCTCCTCTCAAACTTTATTCGAGAGATATTCCCTGGGCCTCAGTGGTCAGGTACTTAGGTGTCGATTTAGATTCGAAGCTCATTTTCAGCTCCCATATCAAGAGGGTGAAAAGAAAAGCTACTATAGCCTTAGTCCACCTTCGCCCTCTTTATAATTCGAAAAGTAAAATGTCACTGAGCTGTAAGCTTACTTTATACAAGACATGTATCCGTCCGATCCTAACATACGGCTGTCCAGCCTTTGCTCGTGCCTCGAAACCCACTCTCAGACCTCTGCAAGTGTTGCAGAACAAATATCTGCGTGCGATTACCGGAGCCCCCTGGTACGTACGAGATGTTGATCTGCACAAAGACCTCGAAATGCCCTCTATTAGGGCATACATTCGTGACCTCACCAAGATTCACTTCGAGAGAGCGGAGGCACATCCGAATCCTCTAGTAGTGAATTCTGTGAAATACGATCCGAACCCGAACGATAGCGGATACAAACGCCGCCCTCGTCACATCTTCCTCGATCCGCCGGATAAATTCACGCGACATACCGCGTCTTTTCCGTCCGTCTCTATTCCGAATCGCGCATACGCGCGCGCTAGACCGCGAAACCGTCGTCCTCGCCGCCGAGGGCGGTCGGTTAACTTCGCTCCCGCACACCCGCCGCGGCCCCCTTCTGCGGACGCTCGAGCCTAGGTCGATCCTTCGGAATGGAGCCCTCGAGCTAACCCGCTCGCGCGATACAGTGACACTCCACACTCACTGAACCCACATCATTACACTGCATGTCACATTCGTGCACACTCACACAGTACGTACACGGTTCTGTGAGGGACCGCCCGTGGTCTTTTATTCTTTTATTTCTTATTACTATAACGTTCTCTCATAATAGATAGTACCGCGTTCGTTTTCTCTCATACGCGATTCGGCAACAGCCCAAGCCGAGGTTCGGTCACTAGTGACACCCTTGTGCGAGTTGCCCCGCGGGTTTGAGCGCCTTCCGCGCTCGCCCCACTAGTTCAGGTGAAGCTGTAAAAGCCCCTAAGGCTAACAGTGTAGGTCCTTTCGAAAAAAAAAAAAAAAAAAAAGTCATTTATACGCCGGCAGCTCACTATTCTGCCTTACACATAAAAGATAGATATATGCTTTCGCGGGATTTTATTAGAACTATTTAAGATAAATATTTCCGTCATATAATATATACACCTGTAACTCGAATGGTTTTTGCAGAGCACGCCAGAGTAGCTCGCAGATGAGAGAATTTTTATTACTTACTGGACACTTATCGTTATATTTTGGACAATTCACACCATATCTTTATTAATTATAGCCTATATGTTATTCTGATGCACAAGCTGTGTTATTATAAAGTTTTATTAAAATCCATTCAGTACTTTCTGCGTGAAAGAGTAATAAGCATCCACACATCCATACTGTGAAACTTTCGCGTTTGTACTATTCAGGATTTGTATGCAAAGTTAGAAAGTGTTTATTTAATTATGTTTTTTCTTAATATTTATAACTATATTTACCACGTAAATACAGTGGCGTTCAATTTTTAAACTTCGCTGATAGAAAACTTAATAAATTTAATTTATACAATGTTTTTAGACTTTCCCGATACTCCGTACCGCACCACTCGAACTGCGTGCATTGTTATTTCATGCTTAGTTAACCTACAATCTAATACGTATTATATATGCTAGTTCCAGTATGCCACTCCTAACGATCATAGTGTGATATTTGTTAGCCTAACCTTCCTTAATCAAAGAGTATAAAAGTACCTTCTTTTGTGTTTATTAATCCTAATTATTTCAACACATTCAAGAAAATAATTCAGTTTTACAATGTAAACAAGCTACCTGTTCTTGCATTATCATTCAAGGACCAGAAAATTGTTGATAGAAAAAAAGTTTTAATCAATACATGATTTAATTTATAACTAAATGTGTTTAGATTTCAAATATCTTAGTTCCTATCCCTCTCACCTAATTAACAGTTCAGTTGCGATTTGAATCCGAGCGACGCATGCTCATCTGTGGCTATGGTAAATAAATTATAGACCAAGTGACAAGTTATCATTCTCAAGAACATTATTACAATTAGTTTAACATGTATGGTGTGAGTTACAGCCGAAAAACAAAGAAGAAGAAGCCCAAAATGGCATTCAGGCGTGTTCTAGTTTTCCGTGATCTCACTGTTGTGCATAAATAGTCAGATTTATTCTTTTAAGTAAAAAAATTGCGTCCATTTCATTAATAACAACCCCAGAAAATAGAACCAGCACGAAAACTAATTATTTATTACCCTTTATATTTTTTATATATAGATTAGCTAATATTACAAAACATTTATTAAAACCTGGTCAGAGGTTGCACCTGTGATTTGGTTGTGATTTGTGATGTGGTTGTTTATAAGTATACAAACAGACATATACAGAGGCGTTGTCATTTATAATATGTAACGATAAACAAGTCAATAATCTATCTGAAAAATATTGTACAGAAACCGCCGATACGGTTTTGCAGGAAATGTGTTCACGTCTCCCGACACGAGATTAAAGGCGAACATGTTCAAAGAGGCTTTTAATGTTATAGTAATTACATATTTTCAAATTATAATTACTGTATTTGAAAGTATACCTTCAGAAATAATAATTTTATAATAGGTACATAGGCATTAGCTATCGTCAGAGATACCAATTCTTTGACAAAATAAATATTTTCATGCGTAGATATGTAACACGGTTATAGTTCTTATATGTACATTTTTAAAGTACATGCAGAAAATATGGGAGCAAATGCATTGTGAAGACTATACAAACAATGTGAAGACAATAGACTCCCGGGCCCAATAGTCGATAGAAAAATACCTTGGGATTTTAGTGGGTATTATCGGCGAGTCTTTCACCGGTTGAGTGCCGCATACCCTTTACAGTCCATCAGAGAAAGGATGCCTAAAAGTATTAAAATATAGAGGCAATATTCTTTATGGCATTTTGACAAGTCTCATCTGATGTTAACTAAGTGACAGTATAGCAGATATATATATATATATCAGTTTAAACCGTAAGCCTAAATAGGCTCTCTCACAACATCACAAGTAACTCAAACAGTTACAGTAGTGAAAATATAATTAATTCGCAATTTGTACGACGTTAATTCATCCAGTAAACCATTTAAATAATTATAACAGTACGGATGTATCTGACTGTGGGTACGCAGTTAATTCGCTGTCGCTTTTGAAGTTAATTACTAGGAATATATTTATATGCCTACCATTTACTCGCCAACATCTTTCTCATCTTAACGTGTGAACAGTTCGCTTAAGTCGCTTATTTATTTATTTATATTGTTAGCGCCAACAGTGTTCTTATTTGATACTCACTATCTATCTTTACAATTTCTAAATGAGGCATGCAAAACAATTACAGACCGTCCCTACATTTATAAAATTTAAATAATCACAATTCAGCATCATATTACCAAAATTAATAGAAACTAAAAATTAGTTATCAATATTTTTAATAAGTATTTGGCCTGAAATCGTAATTCTATCGTTTCAAGCAATTAACAACTGAAATATCTCTATTTTATCTCTATCTATTGCGTTCGGGGGTTTCAATAAATTAATTTTGTACATCTTCATGAAAAAATACATACAGATCCTAGCCGTAATGGGTACCAGTCAAGCGGTGTAGAAATTCAATGTTGTATCAGCTGTTTTGAAGAAACACTTTCGTTTTATGATCTGAAAATTAACTTGTATGTTCATCCATTATATTGTGCGACATTTTTTTAATAAAGATCTATCCGATAGCGTTAAAGTCACATGCCTACAAAAGGACGGACGGAAATACAAAAGAAAAATAAAAATATGCTATTGGCCGTTAAATTGATATCAAAGTACTTACACTTCTAGTATACGTTAATAATTTACAACATAATTTAAATTATTTGGCTCCGTAACAGTTGCATTCTAAATTTTTTGTTTTCGTTTCGTTATTTCAATGTATTTTAAAAAAATCCATCACTATTTGTGTTGTGTGCGTTCTAGTCAATATGTATGTAAATCAAAACATGCAGTACGTACCGTATTACATACACGCTTTCATAAAACAGGAACAAATATTTCTTATGCAACGAAAATTTAGTAGTATTATTTCCTTTCCGTATAAATAGTCTGTGAATAAAACGCAACTTGACATTTCTACTATTAGCACACTTAAGCGAATTGTGTTACCTAACTCTTACATTTCAAAGTATAATTATGATACACTCAGCCACTTCATAATTTTCTTTGCAATTAGTTTTTCTAACTAGTATTATAATTTACGATAAATATTTGGTGAATATAAAAAGACAGAACATTTCGAAGAGTTCGTACTGTTCACTTTGTATATCGTCACAACGCCGATCAGTACGGGCTCCTTTTACCTTGATAGTCCTGTCGGCGCTAGTTTATGGGGAAATTATAACGTAAAACGGAATCATGGTCGATTTCGACTACTAGTGGTAATTCATTACTACTCCATACAAACACGATTTGAAACCGATTATACAAAACTATGACTTAAAAGTCGAAAATGGTTATGTTTTGAGTAACAAGGAATGTCATTGCAAAATTAATGGAAATTTGTTTCTGGACTGCTGCTTTCTGTATTTTAGGACCAACCTTCGTATAGCTTATACAATTTATTTTCTTGAACATACCACCTTTATCTATAATGACGCCACTGTCATTCATTGAACATGCTACATCACATTTGCAAACCGATAAAACAGTGTCACCTATCCAAATATCTATACAATGGAAGGTTTAAAAATAGATTGTAGTTTATGATTAATTAATGTAATAAATCAAAGACACCGCATTATTTAACCATGTTTCATTTTGAATAAGCTGTGACAAAGTTTTAAAAATGATATTAAGCTTTTTATAAAGAAAAAAAAAGATTCGCGAAAGCTTAACTTGGCTATCTTAAAACTGTATGTATATACGAGTTTATCTTATATAACTTATGAAAACGTATTTGAGCAATCCACTTTGTACGATTTTGACCATGTGATTGATCTCGTCCTTATTGGTCAAATAGTTGGACTATAAAAAGATTTTATTGTTAATACAAAAATAATTGAAACGAAAGTAAATGTTAATGAGTATATTTAATGTTGTTTAAGGGCTGATACTAAAATTCATGTCATGATTTAAAAACCGGAAATATATAGTTTCCCTCTGAAAACCTCTGCGTAAACGTAATATAATCCGAAAACAATACTGTCGCTTAAAATACTTTTTTTCGGCCTAGTGTTATGGCCATAATCTCACCTGATCTTAAGTGATGATACAGTCCAAGTTGGTAGACACGCTTAACTTGAGGAGGGATTGGCTCTCCAGTGCAATTGCCGGAACATATTTGTATTACAAAAATATTTTGGTATTTGGTTGTATATTTTCAACTCGAGGGTAGTAACTAGCCAGGCGGGCATCAGAAAAAGCCCTACCACCATGCTATGGTTTCCTCACGATGTTTTCCTTCACGGAAAGCTCAACCTCATAGTTGGTTGGATTCGAACTCAAGTCCTATGACGCGGCGTTCCTACGCGCTACAGCTGAGCTTCAAATCGCTTCAAAGATAGACATAGATTTTACCGATGGTCGACACCATCAAATTTGAAGATTACATCAAAATCAGTTCAGCTTGGTTTTGTGATGCGTAAGGATAGTTTACAAAATAATTTAACCTATTCGTAGGGTGACCATAATACAAAAGATGTAATACCTTTCGTAGTGGCATTTTTAGACATTTGCGTTCTGGGATTCGGCTGGTATGTCTTCAATGATTAATTGGAGTAGTAAAATGATTGACCAACTAAGAAAATCATGCAAAATGTAAAATTACTAAGCCCGAAAGAATTATAGGTCGGTCCTCCTATTATATATTTAGCAAATGCATAGCATTAGCAAAAACGCTAAATGTATGCTTCGAAATGCCAAAGTTGTATTATGTATAGGTTTTAGTATAATTAATTTATCTTTTTTTTTCCAATTATTTGTGACTTTGGCTATTGTTTTGCTAGTGATTTCCCAATGCAAAATACATAACAAATGAATGGCATTACAGAAACTATTTCTAAGGGTTCCTAATTGAAAAACAGCTGTCATACAATTACCTCGAACTCGAAATGAAATATTATATTTGAGGAAGTCAAATTCGGATCGAGAACACGTAGTTAGTTGCCGGTAGTAACGATACGCTATTAAATTCTGACATGAATTTACGATAGCGTCCCGGTCAACCCTCACTTATTAAAATTATAACATTTACTGTAACGACGTAACCAATTGATGTTAATACTAAATACCTACCAGATTTTAATGTCAAACGCTGAAATTGTAATTTTATTATTTTTCTATATGTTCTGCGGGACTTTTTTTTATTATAGTACAACAAATTGGTGGTAGTCCGACGAAACGGTCAGTAGTACTAGTGAATCCCGATTAGAGCACACCACTAATGTAAAATGGCCGAACAGTAAAGTGATATTTTTTTAATCCTTCATTACGCTCCCCCATGATCGACCGCCAACGTTAGTTTCCAAGATCATCGCACCGTGCGTGAAATATACATAAATATACTTACAGTTATTGTGCCATCAACAACAAGACCACGGGACAACGGGACAAGACAACGGAAAGCTGGACGTTCCAGAAGAAAGATTAATGGATTAGCGTAGTCAGTGGCCGAAGTTTTGCCATCTTCGGGTACACTGAATACGGAACAGGGGTAATCAAAATTCTAGATCCCTCGTTTTAAAGTTTCGATGACCATAAGTGGATTATTCCACACTATGTCTGTTTCGTTTGCCGTCTATTGGGTATCAGTTTTCTTTCTTCGCCCTTGTTAAGTGTCCTGTTCATCTCCACTTTACCAGTTAACTTGAAGTATATACTAGTTTTTATCCTGATAATTGACTCTATCTGTAAACGTTATAAGTGACTCTATGATGGAGTTACTTAAGGGGTTTATATATAATAAACATGGCACGCAGTTTATATATAAATATAATATGCATAAAATATATTTACATCGCTAATGTCAACGTATGCTATACCACGCGCAGTCGTTTCCTGGATTCTCTTGTTCAATCAATCAATATAATTGAAAGACTATCAAGTTATCCAATTACGATAATCAAGTTAAAACTATCAGTTTTCTTAACATGACTATATCATACGTCATTCGGTTCCGACATGAATTTACGACCAGCCCACGCCCCTGCCAACCTTTACCTCATTTCGATTACGTTTCAAACGAAAACCTACATCTAGTAATCGATTTCAATTCAAACGAATAACGTTTTAATAAATAATGGGGTTATTTTTGTGGAATGGTATTTTATTCATTGGTTGTTTATTTTATTTTTTTGTTATCGAAGCATGGTGGAATGACGTCTCTGTGAAAGATGGTAATGACAATATAATGGAGTAACTAATACTGCCATTAATAAGGCAACGATTCACCAACAGTCGTTATTGTGACAACGAAGCTAACAGAAAATAATTCGAAATATCTAAAAATACGGGCTTCATAGCGTAATTATAATATAACGGAATAGATTTAAGCATTCATATTAAAAAGGAAGTAATCTGATGTCATTCTTGAGCTACCTCGAAAACATTTTTTCAATAAGATTTTTTTTGTGTATCATAAAATAGATGAATTTAAAAATGATCAAGTGTGATAGTGAGAGTATTTATCTGAATAATAAAACATATGCATTGCCGGAAAACTCAAAATATTTAAAATAATGATCATTGAAGTCTCGAATATTGCTCGACTTTGGAATGTTGACAGTAATCATTAGATGAAAACTGATGTCGATACGTTATATCCCTAGATAGAAGTAAATTTTACGTGCGGCTAAATTAGGCATATACCTATATTGTAACTATGTTTGAGTCTTTGTCGCATCTTTGAGATTCATTACGAACACATTCCTTCAAAATGTGGTATATATCATATACAGCTTTTTTTTTATATAGTTAAGGTTTAGCGTTATCGCCATAATCTCATCTGATCTTAAGTGACGATAGGGCCAAAATTGGTAGACACGCTAAACCTGTGGAGGAACTGGCTCTCAAGTGCTGCTGCCGGAACACACCTATTGGTATTTGGCGGCAGGTTTACAACTTGAGGGTGGTAGCTACCCAGGCGGGCATTAGAAAAAGCCCTACCACCATGCTATGGTTTCCTCACGATGTTTTCCTTCACCGAAAGCTCAAGCTCATTGTAGGTGCTTGGGTTCGAACCCACGTCCCTTGACGCGAAGTCGTGCACACTACCACTGAGCTATCATCGCTTCTTCTAAATTACACATTTGGCATTTTCGTGTGTTGCTTCTTTTTATTAAAAGATTTTAAAATTATGTTAACTCTCTTACAACCTATAGTTATAAAACGTTATAATTTTAGGGTGTCTAATTCTCAAATAAAATATAAAATTGTATTAAAATCAATATTCATTTAATTTTGTAATTTTTTTACTACGTCCAAAAGTATAATTCACAACAGTTATGTATTAATAATTATAAAACAATATTAGCTCCCTGTCTAAAAAATGTCACAAAAAAAAAGATTTTTTTTTACCTCCGATTATTTGTTCCACATACCAATGTCTAGTCTATCCAAAATTTTATCAATTATTAGGTGTTGTCTATTTTGCTGAAATCGGACGCATTCAATCAAACCATGGAACATATGTCACAAAGCGCCGACTGTCTATATTTGTTTGATAGAATGTGTCCGAATCTAAGCCAATATACGACCAAAACCTACTTTCTAATTGTTTTCTAGTGAACCAGGGTATTCGAGGAGGCTCATACTGTAAGGTCTTTACCAGAATCCATTTGACATAAATTAATATATTTGTCAGTGTATAATTATCCTCCTGAACAATATTGCTTCGAGCGACAATGAACGAACATTTAATATTAAGTGCTAACCCCTAATTTTACTTGAATTTGTTTTGTCTCAAATTGAGTTTGGAGTTTGCAATTTCTTAATCAATTAATCAAACTTAATCAAAGGGCTACAAATTTAATCAGTGTTTAAGTTCGTTTATTACGAAGGTTTTTCTTGAGCATCTAAGTGTGGGATGATAGATATTTAAATTCCACGGGGTCCTAGCACTATATATAAAGCGATATTTTTTTACAGTGACGGTTTAGATAGGCTTGCAGATCATAGAAAGAAAGAAAGAGATTTGTTATTGGATAATATAAGATAATACATAATAAACACACATTAAATGCTATTATATCCAATAACAGCCCCATACTCAGGTACTTGCTACATTAGAACCTTACAGTATATACTGCTGCACTGGTTTTCAGTAAGAGGCTTGTACGTGCACAGACATCGAGTCGGTGAATTGATGTTGTATACATATAAAATATGAATTATATGTGCCATATAATAGAAGTCATAATGGCAGTTGGCCAAGAGAAATGTTAAAGGTGTCCCTGGTATCTGGCAATTTAACGGCTTAAACATTGTTGTGGTGTTTTTTTGGTACATATGGAACGGTGTTTATCAAGTCTTGGCTTGAGCCCGGATAATGCATAGACGCAATGCATAAAAAGGTCGTAAAGTGAATTTTTATTCACACTTGATCAAAATGTTCGCTTTCAGAATGGGAGATTGAGTCACATTGAGAGAGAAGCGATGATGAAGTGATGATAGTTTAGTAATAGTACGTACAGACTCCGTGTCATGGGACGTGAGTTCGAACCCTCCTATAATAAACTCGAGCTTTCGATGAAGGAAACCCATAGCTAGCAAACACCATCAAGTTGAAAATCTGACGCTAAATACCAGTAGGTTTGTTCCGGCAGTTGTACTTGAGAGCCAGCCTCTCTCCACAGGTTTACCGTGTTTACCAACTTGGGCCGTATCGTCGCTTAACATCAGGTGACATAACTCAGGTGAATTTGCTCTCTACTCGCCTTCCCCCGACAGAGGGGGTAGAGATGGCTAAACCTGCTTGCGTGGCATATTACGTAAAGAAGCACGTCTATATAATTGCTCACCACGAAAACAAAAGAAGACTTCATGAGGGCGGTGATAACAAAGATTCTCGGTTATCAGAGTTGTTTTCGGGTTATACTCTGTACTGGCTTTTGAGGAAGATTGATAGTTATCAAAATAACACTGAATATGATACATATTTAACTTTTAGAAAAGAAAAACACTATTCCTATACTCAGACCTTTTCGTCCTTTCGACCTTTAAGTCGTAATTTAAAACGTTTACTTTTTATAAGTACACATTATTGCAGTCGCTTCGTTTCTGTCTCTGGGTTAGGAGCGTCGGGTTCGAATCTCTTTTTTCGGATTACGCTATACTTACCATCAGATAATATGTTATCAATTAGTAGTACAACTTTAAAAAAATTGATGCGGTTACAAATGATACCTGCCATAAATCTGAAGAACTGTTGCTTGTAGAGTGTGGCTACTAGAACCCTGTTAGAGCTGTTAAAAGTTACTGCTTTTATTTTATAAGCACAAGAACCCTGGTATAGATTCTCTTTTATTATTGAAATTCTATTTAGTTATATCAAGAATGGTCTAACAATTTTGATGATTAGAAAAAATTTATAATCAGGTTCCTTTACCTTATTTTTATTACCCCTTTTTTGTTTTTCTCTCTATCAGATGAACTTGTCATAGTATCGTAATGTCACTAGGTAGTTTAAAACTAACTCAATAACATAAACACACGAGCTTAAAATACAGAAAACTCAATTCTTCTTTTCGCTTTCAATCTATCATTTATTTTATTACGTGGTGTTTAAAAACCTATTGTTCACGAACTTCCTCATCGCAATGCGCAATACGCATTACCCGGGCTCAGTTCAAGGCGAGAGGCGAATGTGGTAAGACTTGTTCGTGTGATAAGCACCGGATACTACCCACTACAACGCACCACAGCGACACTACGAACTCCCATGTTGTCAAAGACCACGGAACGGTTTTCGCTCTTTCTCTTTCTAAGTACTGTCAACACAACATGCATTCTCTTACACGATTTTGTATAAGTCAATTTAATATGCACACCACTCTTCACACAATCGAACCATACCTTCTTCGGTCTTCAAAAATGTAGAAAGCTTTGTTTTTCGTTTTACTCTACGAGATAAGGATAGAGATCGTTTAAAAAGTCCCAAAAAAGAGGAAATAATAAATATACCACATCTGTATCGACGTTCGGTTTCCTCGGGTCGAATTTTAATTTGTTTTCATTTAAAACACAATATGGCGTAATAAATCGTTCGTCCCCTCGCCCTGCGCCCCTTGGTTTAACCCCCGCGGTTATATCCCTATAACCCTCGCACTGTCTCGTTGTTTATTTTATCAGGATGAACGACGGGTTATTGGACAGATCTTGTTAGAAGTGATTTTTAAATCAATGTATGTACATAATTGGGACAGGTATTTTCTATATTGCTTCGATATACAAAATAGTGTTTTTATTAATATCTACACAAAATACACAAATATATTATGTACGACCAGCTGTGCTCGCGACGTCACTCGCGTTAACATTGATTTTATCAAGCTAATAGAATAACGAAATATAAAAGTTTCATACAAAGTTTATCCCTGTCTTTACTCCGCTTCCAATAAGTTTTTCACGATACAAAGTATCTAATCACCGTCTCCAAGGCCTCATCTATCTCTTGCCTATTCCGCTAGACTAACCGTGCTGTCGACAATAAAAATGTGTTGGTAGACACATGTGAAAACGAATGACATTCCATACAATTTTTGTATTCTCTTTACATTAGTGATTGCTGTAAGATAACTGGGATCAGTACATCATATATTTTTCAACTCTCATAAGTTATCTAGTTGCTTAGTTGATGTCCTCTCTGGTATCGTTTCATGTCCTACTAATCTATATTGAATATTATGAAGCCTAAAATTTTGTTTTAACGCGCCATACTTACGAACCTCCAGTGTGATTTCAAAAAATATTTTTGTACGTCTTGGATCATTCATTTAGGCTTGAAGTAGTTTCACATCATGGCAGTACCAATAGGAGTAAAAATGTATTGAAAAAAATTACAACACTGGATAATTATTTCAGGATGTTTGGTCAATACAGTTTAGTTCATACCTAATGTCCACTATCTATCAACTGCGTACCCGCCGAATTTTCGCAACATGAATACGATTTTTCTATATAACCTTTACAATCACATTCAACCCTTTCTAAGAGTAGTTTGAAAAACAAGTATACACACTTATTATTAATTATAAATAATTAATATTGGAACTTTTAATCAAATCAGATTCGAACTCACGTCCCTTGACGCGATCACTGAGCTATCATCGTTTCTGGTATGTACGCAGGTACTTTACACGGAATATTTGGAAATTTATTTCGAAACGCGTATTTGTCACACTCGACATTCGTGAAGTTGTACTTACGTAGGCACATATACGCAGATGTCATAATTTATAACAAAAAGCAATTGGGTTAGTGTGGGGGCACAGTGCTGTGATAGTATGTTATTACTAATGTTGCCTTAATATTTCCATTATATTCAAATAGCAAACCCTAAAGTGTGACTCGGTAAAAAATACATCGGTTAAACATTGTTGCGTCGAATGTACCATTATACCGTGTGTGGCCATAAAGTGAGCGATGTCAGTAAAGCGTTGATGTATCACTCGGCGGATTAGCGTAATAAAAACATGCGGATACAAACGACAGACAATAAAAAGCAATTTGTTTGAACCGAACATGTTTAGGTTTTTGAATAATTTATTTTCGTTTTATTACACGAATGTTATGGCCGGTTAGATGTGTTTTAGTTTTTGATATATCGGCCTCATGAGAACTTTATATTATACGATTTAGATATACGTGGAATTGTATGCGGGTAATAAAAAAATAAGTAGTCGCCGTGGACTGCTGCGCTGAGAGAAATCAAATATGAGTACTTTGAAATGTCAGTGAGGTTTTTTGGTTGTTCAAAGTAATTGTTTTATCAACAATAAACAAATTAAAATCATTTTTATTGGCCTCGCTTCTGAGTAACATGGGCTACATTTATTACTATGAAAATTATAAATCCCTTCTCGGAAATGTTTGTTTGAACGGGTTCATCTTAGCTACTGCCAGTAGGAATTAAAAAAATATTTAAGTTATCTATAGAACAGTCATTGCAGAAAGCTTTAGGCTACGTAACATAATGCTATTACCAATAAGATCAAAGCTGTATTCCAAAAAGTTACAAAAACAGGTAAAAATCAATCAATATCTATATATATACATAAAAAATCTATATAATAATCTATCTATAGCTTAAAAAATGTCTGTAGAAAAGTCGTTTTTGTACATGGAAAATAAAAAAAAAAGTAATGAGGGTGTTAAAAGAGAAGCAACAGAACCCATTTCCAGCATTTTGTCTGGGCACGTATCATGTAAAATTTGCAAAATCAATTTAGATAACTTTTATACGTAACAATTGTACGCAACTTGGAGTTCGTTTTTGTTTCATTATAATCGGTTCGTTCTAAATGAGAAACCTAAATGTATGTACGCGCATAACTTACGAACGACCGTACCGAATTGGATAATTCTTTCTTTAATGTGTTCCTTATAGTCAGGACAAGGTTTAAAGATAAAAACATCTTTTCGCATAATATGAAAAGTGACTGAATGAATGATCGCGTTCGTTCGTCTCACTAAAACTCAAAAACGTTTCAGCTGATACGCAGTTCACCGGGTCAGCTAGTTATTAAATATTTTTTAGTTCCAAGCCAACCTAGTTGCAGGCCTACAGCTAGCTATTTATATAAAATGTTTGTGTTTTCTAAGAATATCAATAAGTTATGTTTTTAGCATTGTTTCCGGTACTTACTTCACGTGAACTTGCGTACAATCGTCTTCTACGCCTAGAAAAGATTTAATTCCAAATAATACAGTAATTTCTAAAAAAAATATGAATATTACTTTTGAACGCCGCCCGCTCACAACCGCCTTCCTTTCTCTCCAGACACCATTAAATCCTTCCTTAAAATAACATCTCATTGACATCTTTGTCCATGTTTTTTTTTTCTTTCCAATACAAGTGCAAAAGTATCTAGGCCGTACGGCCAACCGTTCACGAAGAATAAAACACTCGCTATTTTATAAACACTACATAAATATGTCGATTAATTCATTACCGATGCAGAAATATTCAAAAGTTTGGATAATATCGGATCGGAATATCGGATGACGGAATAAATAGTTTCATACAAAATTTATTCTTCTCATTACCCACTTCCTGTAGGTTTTTCGCTAGAAAAAGTAGCCTATCACTATTCCCAGGGTCCTATCTATGTCTATGCTAAAACTCATCGTAATCGATTCAGCGGTCAGAGCGTGAAATGGTAACAAACAAACTCACTTTCGCAATTATAATAGTAACTAAGGATAAGTACTAGTTAGGATACTCTTTTAATTCTTTACTAGATTAATATTTTTACGTGAAACTTTTTATGGAATGATTCGGTATCTGAACGATAATTGAAAGTTAAATTTCACGAACGTTTCACATTTACGCACATTTGTTTTTGCGAGAGAGTATAGAGATATATCTAGAAAGAAATATTTAGAAGAAAGTATAACTAATGGATCTACATACCTCTGCTGATATCGGAGCGCCATCATAGCTTATATTATGTCATATATTTAATATCCCTACTATGATTATTAAAATCCAATTACAATCTAATTATACTTTAAAATCGTTAAGTGAGCAATTCTTGTTTGTATATTTATAGCTCGAACGATTTGAATGACATTTTGTATTAAGACAGGTTTTTTCGTTTTGATTTCATCTACATATCTTTTTTTCGGAAAAGCGTAATGTTTTAAGCTAATTTAAAAAATATATATTATTTTGTTTTTCTATTTAATTAATCTATTCATACAGAATTATGTAAAATTGTTAAATATGTATGTTTGATGGTATCGAATTATCCTTTTTAATTAAATTGTATTGTCTACAAAATGTATTTTAATTCAAATAAAACAAAGATATTCAATGATTAGAAATTCATCCGATGTAATCGATACAGCGGTGAGACAATATTATACTAAATGAGCTCGTTGTCATAGCAACTGATAAAATATTCAGTTACCAACAACCTGAACTGTGAACTGATCGGTATTCCATTTACAGGGACCGCCCGTCTCTAATATACAATGTTGGCGAAGTGTCAGGATACACACATCCTTTGCTTTCATTGAGCTTGTTATAGATTTTAATTTATAGTTAAGATTTATAGATCTTAAGTGACGATACGACTCAAGTTGGTAGTCACGCTAAACCTGCGGAGGAACTGGATCTCAAGTGTCACTACCGGGACACACCTATTAATATTTGGTCGCAGATTTTCAACCTGAGGGTGCTTGCTAGCTAGACGGGCATTTGAAAAAACCCTACCATCGTGCTATGATTTCCTCAGGATGTTTTCCTTCACCGAAAACTCTGGCTCATTGTAGGTAAATTCGAACTAACGTCCCTTGATGCGGTGTCCTCAGTTGATAGAATCTGAGCTTCCAGTGAAGGAAAAATCAAAATGAAACTATAACATGGTATTAGTTTAGCCTTAACTTAATGCCTGTCTGGCTAGTTTCCACTCTAAAGTTGATAATTTCTCTCTCCCTCTCTTCCTTCTCTCTCTTCTCTCTATATCTCTCTCCCTTCTCTCTCTCCTCTCTCTCTCTCTATCAAATGGTAAAAAGTTCCATCTATCAGCAATCTATTAAATGTTCATGATCGCTGTCAGATTACTTACATTCTACTTGCAAACGTAATCTATTAAGTAAATCCATCAAATAAGTAGCATTGTGTATTTGTTTACGGTAGCATCTCAAATATTTGAGGGGTTGGGCCAGTGAATTATAAAAATGACTGCACACAAGAGAGACACTGATAGTCTACACTAATTATTAGATATACAATGTAGATTTAGTAAACGTTTCAATTATTTCAGTATTAGATATACATTGTAGATATAACTAACTTTTTAATTATTATTTTTTCTTTATATAAATAGGCCTACCAGAAATGTTATACATTCTTGAACGCCGTATGTCACGGTGCTCGCTTCAATATTTTGCGAACCGGTTTTAACTAAATAATTAAACAACACTTCACTAATTAAAATAACCACGAGATCGGTGATCAGGCTGAAAACAGGGATTCGCTGTTTCGAAAGTTACCGAAAAGGTTAAATCAATTGTTTTTGATTTAGACCCAAGTTAAACGTACTAATGTTATTTTATATAGTTACTGTTTACAATTAACTAGCTGTGCCTACGGCTTCGTTCGCCTAGTTTTTTTATGGAATAGGGAGCAAATGAGCAAGCGCGCCACTCATAGACACCAACAACATCAGGGGAATCGCAGGTGCGTTGCCAGCCCTTATTGGAGGAACTAGCTTTCATGTGCAACTGCCGGAACACACTTGTAGGTATTTGGCGGCAGATTTTCAACTTGAGGGTGGCAGCTAGCAGGGCGGACACTATAAAACCCTACCACCATGCAAAATAATCAGGATTTAATCATTTTTGCTCGTTTTTTTTTTCAGTTCAACTTTGCTCCTATTGGCGGTAGCGTAATATTAAATAACTTAAAGCCTTCTTCAATAATTGCTCAACCAACTACAAAAATTTTTTTTTTCGAAATCCGAACAGTTGGTTTTAAGATTACCGCGTTGAAGCGATCAGTCTCTTCCGCTTTATAATATTAAATATAATTTGTAGTTTTTATGTAAACATCCTTAATCTCTGGTAACATGGTAGTTTGAAGTATCGCCGTGATGCATTTTAGTGGGTAGTATTGGGTGATATATACCAGATGAGTGACCACAAACGCCCTTGCTTTGATTTGAGCCCGGGTAATGTGTTTGCGCGTCGCAATGAGGAAATCCGTAAAGAATAGGTTTTTAAACATCACGTTAATTAAGAAACTTGGTGGTAGCCAGCTAGGAGAGCATTAGAAACTGCCTTACCGCTGCTTTATATATCGTTTTATAAGTCTTTTCAATTTTCGCTTTGAATCTATAGTTATGTTAAACCAAAAATATAATAATCAGTAAATAGCACAATTAAACGAAGATAGCTCAGTGCTAGTGTGTACGGACTTCGCGTCTAGGCGTGCGAGTTCGAATCCACCTACAACAAGCTTCAGCTTTCGGTTAAGAAAAACATCGTGAGAAAACCATAGCATGGTGATAGAGCTTTTTCTAATGCCCGCCTGGCTAGCAACCACCCTCAAGTTGAAAACCTGCCGCAAAATACCAACAGGCGTGTTTCAGCAGTTGCACTTGAGAACCAGTCTCTTCACAGATTTAGCGTGTCTACCAACTTCCGCCATGTCGTCACTTAATATCAGGTAAGATTATGGCCATAACACTAATCCTATGAACTACAAAAAAATAATATCGGTTGTTATATCCAATAGCTTAAAGCTTTAAATTTAGTAATTACAATTTTTCCTATAATAAAAATATGTGTAAAACCCATTTTCATTTTCCCTCAATTAATTTACAAATTCAATATAGCGCTTACGGAAAGGTGATACAGTCAAAAGAGAAAACCCTGAACTTCTGTTAAGGTTCAATTACAGGGATTAATTAACATAACATAGACAGGGATGGATTCAGAAAAGGGTCCGAGTATACATAATTTAGAACGGTGGTTAGTAGGAAATGAAAATGGTGTGTTGGCAAAGAAGTTTAAGAGTTTTAGATTTGTGTGGAGTGAAAATGTTACTGCGGATTTGTGTATGTGAGTATAGAAAGCGATAATAGCACAGTGGTAGTGAGTTCGAATCCAACCACCTACAATCAGCTTGAGCTTTCGGTGAAGGAAAACATGAAACCATAGCATGGTGGTAGAGCTTTTGCTAATGCCCGCCTGTCTAGCAACCACACTCAAGTTGAAAATCTGCCACCCAACACCAATAGGTTTGTTCCGGCAGCTGCACTTGAGAGCCAGTTCCTCCACATGACTAGCGTGTATACTAACTTGGGCCGTATCGTGACTTAAGATCACGTGAGATTATGACCATACACCTTAACTATAAAAAAACTAAAACTTTATTTAATTCATTATAATTCGTCCTGGCGACCACATAACAACTTAAAAGGCATAAACAGATATGTTGTATAACATGTCGGTTTCCTCGTAATATTTTCTTTCACTTTCGAGTCTTTTGAAGCGATGATGGCTTACTTGGTAGTTTTACGGACGCTGTGAAATGGACGTGAGTAAGAATCCGTAAAATGAGCTTGAGTTTACGTTGAAGGGAAAGGTCTTCATGAAGCAATGGTATGGTGGTAGGGCTGTTTCTACCACGATCGAGTTGAAAATCTGCCGCCAAATACCAATGGGTGTGTACCCAGGCGGGCATTACAAACAGCCCGACATGCTATGGTTTCATCACGATGTTTTCCTTTACAGACAGCTCAAGCTCATTGTGGGTTAGTTGGAATCGAACTCACGTTCCTTGACGCGAAGTCTTACACACTACCACTGAGCTATCATCGTTTCAGTTTTAGTATCAATACTTATGTTATAATTAAAACGGTACGGGCTGGACATCTCTATTTATCCGGACGATCCACTAAATTGTAATTAATAATTAATTAAATACCTATTCCTACTATTGACTGAGCAATTCTTGTATATATGCATATAAATTTCGCGTATCCCCGAAACGGTTCTAACGGTCTGGATGAACTTTGTATTCAGACAGATTTACGTATTTTGAATTCATCTACATACTTGTATTTAAAAAAAAAAGGTAGTTTATAAAGAAATGCACGTGGTTTTCATATCTAAATAATCAGTTCCCTTGTAGAATGTTCTAAGAATGTGATTAGTAGGTAAATTTATTTTTTAAAATAAATATAATTAAAAAAGCTCGTTAAGCTCGGTCGGCCAGATACTAAGTATAATGTGAGCATTATACATCCGTACACGTACCTTTAATCTACTCGTGCTCCATAACAATATATTGAATTGACATATTACTACAAAATATTGTAAAATATAATCAGGAAATCACACGATTATAATACGATCAATAGAAAAGTATTTCACCCCCCGAATACATTCCTGTAGAAAAGTCGCATAAATTGTGAGTAAATCAAATTAGGAAACTTTTCAGCTTTGATTACAACTAGGGAAGGTCGTGTGATTGCGTTGATGGGAACTTTCCGGCCTGGAACAGTTTTCTACACGTAAAACTTTTTACCTTTATGACTTGTCAAAGTTTTATGAGACAGGCAGCCAATTATCGATTTAACTTTCTACAACTGCGTAACAAATTTTATCGAATTATATAACAATGTTGTAGAAAGAAACATATATATTAGTATGTGAGCGTTTATTATTTTTTCAGTACCATTTACGAAGCAGTGTTTTAGACTGTATAGGTTCTCAGTTAATATTTTACCTGATATTAAATGACGAAGGGTCCCAAAATGGTAGACACGCACAGCCTAGTTTGAGAGACTGACGATTGAGTGTAAATGCCGGAACTAACCAGTTCCGGAAGTAGCCAGACGGTGGGAGCTAGCCAGTTGGGCATTAGAAAAAACCCTTCCACCATCCTGCACTCCATGTAATCCTGCACTGAAAGCTCTAGCTCATTGCAGGTGGATTCGATTCAAACTCACGTCAATTGACACGGAGTGGGTACACACTACCAACTTAGCTATCATCGCTTCAAAAAATACCAGTTAAAAACTAACCTTTATTTAAAACACTATGGGACTCGGTAAGTAGATGTTGCACCGCTACGAATTAATAAGCCAGGATGTAATGATATATTATGTTTACTCAAATATTACTCATCTACAAAAGTCTGTAGTTGCAGAACATTTAGAAGAAGGCTCCAAAAATTATTTTAGATCCGAGAAACCAAATTCGTTTCGAAAGAACACCTGCTAGGATGATTCGCGAGGCTTTGAAATAATAAAAAAAAACATTTAAATTTCAATAGAGAAGACGGTTGAAAGCTAGCACAAGCCTGAGATCCGATTATACATTTTCATTAAATCGGAACCTAAAAGACCAATTGCCAGACCTCAAGATACTGTGAGCTCTTTCTGCGTAGATCGGACCACTAACAAAATTAAAAGTGATATTTTATCAATAATTGGAACGGTAAACGCTGTAACAATCACTTTTCTGGACAACCTATACCTCAGTCCACCCCGTGACCACGAAGGGTGAAAAGCTTTCGAAACGTCGGGATTAAAATTAACAAAAAACCGCAAAAAAAATCCGTTACAATTAATTTTATTTCGATAAACCAGGAATTTAATAAATATATTTGATATTAAATATTTAATCAAGAACGTGAAACAATTAATATTATTCACGAAAAACCCCGTGGCGGTCCCCATGGCCAAAGTATTAAAGACTGATTTGTTATTTCTTCCATTCGATAATCATCAAAACTATAGATTTTGTACGTTTTGATACGTTTGTAGTTGTTCGTATTACAAGGAATTATTTATGGGGCGTCAACAGCTATACATTTTTTTGTATGTAATAACGGACAAACGAGCAATCGTATCACCTGGCGGTAAGTGATCACCGCTGCCCATCGACTGGCTCTCAAGCGCCACTGCCAGAACACACCTATTGGTATTTGGCATCAAATATTCAACTTGCAGGTGGTAGCTAGCCAGGCGGTGTTAGAAAAAGTCCTACCTACATGCTATCGTTTCCTCACGTTGTTTCCCTTCACCGAAAGCTCAAGCTCATCGTAGGTTATTTGGATTTGAACTCACATCCTATGACGCAGCGTTCTTACACACTACCGCTGAGCTATCATCGCTTATATCCGCTTATCTCTCGCGTAAAATAGCCGATGGAACAAACATACGAAATATTAACCACAATGTAGGTGACAAATGAGAGACGCGATCGTGTCTTATTTGGTTTATTCCGTGAGAAGAAATATATTACATTTAGGAATGTTACCGTAAGTTAATAACAATATTTGGGTGACTAAACTTATTTTATTGTAGTACAGAAAAAAGATCCTACATTTCTTACAGTTCCAGGTCACAGAGTATTAACTATAGAGATTCCTCTTTACTTAACACATCTAGATGATAGAAATGCCTTTATCCTATGGAATATCGCATATTAAAAAAAAATTGTGTAGTGGATTACTCGGTTGGAACAAAGCTTACTTCGAATTACATTATTACTGATAAACGTATCATATTATTTATTAACAAATACAAATAAATTAATAACTAGCATCAGAGAGCAATTAAATTAAACGTAAAAATAACTAATGAATTTAAAATATAGATTGGGAACGTTCGTATGTTTATTTGCTACAGTAGTACTATAGTTCGCCACTTCATCAAGTTGAGCCTTTTTTCAGGATTCACGTCTACTTGAATTGATGCAATATTCAAACTCGGTGTTACTTAGTCATCTCACTTCAATTTATGTTTCATCTTCCTTTTTACTACGAGCACTGCAGTTCCAAGATCACAACTACAGGCACGTTGAAGAATATCTCCCATGAGATCACATTGTGAAACCCGATTGGATATGAACGATATACCTTGCCGTAGGCATATCTATTTGGGAGGTAGAATGGTAATCGACGCATCACAGAGACGAGCTTGTTATCGCAATCGAGGCACGTCGTATCAATGCCGCCGCGTTGTTATCTACGACACATTTCCAATTTTATTACATTTCAATACAAAGGTTCCCACATTTCGAAATTCCGTAAACGTTTTGAACCGATCAAGGCTCCATGTTATTGCGTTTGGACCAAACTATATTGAATACGCACAATTATTGAATTTTGGGCATGGTCACATGGTCACAAATAAATAAAGCTATTGGAACTGTCATGTAGTTGCAATGCCAACAAAAATTTACTATATCTACATTTGTAATAATAATAAAGTACTAATTAATTGCGAAGAAATCATTGCGTTCTATCTATATATCATAGAATAAAACGAAAAGGTTTTTGTTTAAATGATCTAATCCTAAGAACTACCAGTCGTAATGCAAAAATTGTTTTTGCATTTGATAGATCAATCAATAAGAAGGCGTTCGCCGGTTTAATATTACACTACCACTGATAGAACCAAACCTGTTTCGAAAAAAGTAACAAAAACGGGCAAAAATTATTAAATAATTTTCAGTTCCGCGCAAACGAAGTCGCGGGTACAACTAGTTACATAACAATCACATCAAAAGTGATAAAAATCAATAAGACTAATACTCAATATCTAGCACGTAATAACGAAAGAATTGATAAATCATGCGTTTACGTATTTTACAAAGAATAAACAAATCTGAATTCTCTATCTCAATTGTAATTCTTTCCTTCCAACATTTTCAAGATGGCACTAGCATTCAACCATTAACTTATACAGTCGAATTGAAAAAGAAATCCGGTATTTCTAAGGAAATTTTCCAGTACTATTTTTTAAGAATTAACTAATTTTGTTTTTATTGCTTTACTACTTATTGAATTTTTTTAGTTAGTAACTAGACTTCGACCATTTTACTAATTTTATCCAATCAAAAACTTAATCTTATCAACGTCTAATCAATTTTTATATAATTTACAGATTAAGCATTATCACCATAATGTCATCTGATGTTAACTGACGAAGTGATCCACGATGGTGGACACACACAACCTAGTAAAAGGTTGGGGTCTCAAGTGCAACACGAAATACAACTATAGTTATTTAGGAACAAAGTTTCAAATTAAATTTTCAGTTTTTATTAACTTTTAGGTTGAATTATCTATATAGTTATATTGCATGGTGGTAGGGCTTTTTCCAATTCCCGCCTGATTAGCTAAATCTGTCACCAAATATCTATAGATATGTTCCGGCAGTTGGATTTGAGAGCCAATTCCCCCACTAAGCTTAGCGTGTCCACGAACTTGAGCCACATCATCACCTTACATTCGATGTAATTGTGGACATAATGCTAAACCTTAACGAAGAAAAAATCAGATTCTGAAATTAGTATTTCTTATAGAGAATACGATTAATAAGAGTATAATTAACTTTAACGACCAAAATAGTAATAACAGCGGTGGTTACCAAGATTTTGCTTTGTATTCCTCTCATCGAACCAATCAAGTAATCTATACAGTCCACACTGAACGCTTCGTTTCTTTTATCAGCCACAGCACCGCCATTCACTGGCCGATATTAAGAGCCAATAATCGTCACAAAGCCTTCATATCACAGCTGTTGCCTGGTAATTGCTACCTTTCACACCCTGGATAGATGGCTAATACACATATAGATTTTATGTATACTGAAAGCAAGTGCTTGGTTGTGCTGCAATGTAAATATGCTGAGTAAAATAGCTGAGACCAAGTTGTTATTTCATTTAAAGACCTATACAATTTGTGATTGTTTAAGCCAGCTATGCCATTGCCAAAATTAATGCAATATAAAATATGCCATTGAGCTATCCATGAATATAGTTCTTAATAATATATTGCCCAAAAAGGTAATTTACAAAAAAAAAAAATATTAGTTTTTATAATTTATTACTACAGCAAACTCAGCTAATGATTTTGTAACGGCCACAATGGCACCTGATGTGTAAGGTAGCAATGTAGCCCAAGATAATGGACACGTTTAGCATAGTGGAGGAACTGGCTCTGATATGCAACTGTCACCTATACGTATTTGCTGGTAGATTTTTAACTTAAGGGCTGTCTCTAGCCAGGCGTGCATTAGAGAAACCACTACTGCCATTTGATTTTTGCTCTGGTTTCATCACGATGTTTTTCTTGATCGAAATCTCAGGTTCATTTCAGTGAGTCAATAACTAACTAAGCTACCACCGCTTCAGATACTTGGAATATCACACATCGTTGTTTTATAGGCTATATGGTTTATAATTTCATTAGTGCTTAAAATATGTAAGATATTAAAAGTGTAGCCCGCTGGTGTACTGTAACACCTAAAATTATAGCAAAGAGGTATTTTAGTATACATAGCATAACCCCATTATAAATAAAATGAACAAATTAACAAACATGTAGTTATTATCGATTATGCCTTACATTCAAATACTATTAGAATGTCATAATTCTATTTATGTCTATTGTATTTCTATTTAATCCCTTTTCTATGTCTTGCAAAAGTTTTCTTGTAAAAAGAAAGGAAGATATCCTATGCATTTTTTTATTTGTAAATGTGAACCCGTTTCTCATATATCAAAATTGACAGGACTTCGCAAACATATTGTCAGTGTCTTAAAAATTTATGAACAAAACTCCTTCGTGTGTCTCTTGAATAAAGGAGCATATTGGCCCAATTCCATATTTTACCTTTAGAAGCTTCGCCTTTTCATTGCAGGTCGCTTACGAGTTACAATTCGGTTAATATACCTTTGAAAAGCAGTTTGTACAAATTGGCCTCGTTACCTTAATTTTACTATTATTTTTGTATCAATGTGTATAGTTTTGTATCGTGTTTTGTGTATTTATTACCTTATCATACAAACATATCCATTATGAATTTCCATCAATTACTTATCGATTTATAATCGCAGATAATAACATGCACGGTAGCAGGGCTCTTCAATTAGTTTTATTTCAATAAATAATATTCACGTAAACATAAGAAATCATTATAATATAAGTATATACGAATATCGGCTAGCCGCGCACGCAACTCCGATTTGAAGCGATGATAGCTCAATGGTAGTGTGTACGACTTCGCGTCAAGGGATGCGACTTCGAATCCAAGCACCTACAATGAGCTTGAGCTTTCGGTGAAGGAAAACATCGTGAGGAAACCATAGCATGGTGGTAGGGCTTTTTCTAATGCCCGCCTGGGTAGCTACCACCTTCAAGTTGTAAAACCTGCCGCCAAATACCAATAGGTGTGTTCCGGCAGCTGCACTTGAGAGCCAGTTCCTCCACAGGTTTAGCGTGTCTACCAACTTGGGCCGTATCGTCACTTAAGATCAGGTGAGATCATGGCCATAACGCTAAACCTTATGTATAAAAAAAAAACTCCGTCTTCAAACCGTGCCGGTCAATGTGCTAATAGCCCCACCACAACGCCATCCGCAGAGTTCGTCGCACGCGACGACAGTTCGATAAAGGCGCAAACAGGTATACTTTTATAAGCCATCATACAAACAATCCACAGTTCTTATATTATTTATAACATCGGCCTCTTCAAACGAATAGTAAACCAGTTTCTTCTGTACGGACGCACTACATCGTCGGCCTCGTCTTCACTTTCCATATGGCGTGACTGAGACCAAGCGTCGTACAGTTATATATTAAAAAAAAAAATGTTCCGATGTAGATGTGTGACACTACACTGCCTAACAACCTTAATTTTTTTTAAATTAATGTGGTTTTTAAAAACCTACCCTTTACTGACTTCCTCACTGCAATGCGCAAACGCATTACCCGGTCTCGGGCCAATCTGAAAGAGGCATGTGCTCACTAACCGGGTACTAATTACCCAACATTACCTTCTAAAATTCACCACGGCGGCACCTGAAAATCCCATAATCCAGTGACCAGGGACAGCTTGCGCATTTCTTCTTCTTCTGACAGCAGACTAGCTACCACTCTCAAGTTGAAAATGTGCTTCCAAATACAAATACAAATAGTTGTGCTTCAGCAGTTGCATTAGAGAGACTCCACCTCCGCTAGACTTAACGTGTCCACCATCTTGGGCCACAATATCCATTAAGATCAGGTGAGATTGTGGTCATAAAGATAAACCCATAACGTATAAAAATAACTGAACCACATGTTTCGCTAGTAATTGTCAATCTTATATATTATTTTACCCACTATTTGTTAATAGCATACAACTTTTGAGAACTAACGTAAATAAGAAATACAAAATATTTTACACAGAAACAATAGTCCTAATAAAGTGAACTCATAGAAACAATTAAGAAGCCATCTGAATATCAATTCAATTAAAGTTCAATTACGGGTCGATGCGGCGTGACGTCATAGCTTTGAGAGCAATCACGTCCAATTTGCTAGTAACAGAGATACATTTCTCGATATGAAGCCATGTAATTTTGTGTATTAAGTTCTGAATGTGCCTGATTAGTTACTTCGTCTTACTATTTGATTTGATTTTCAATTTCATTAAGAATAACCACATCCCGCCAATTTATGTTGGTCTATCCTCAATACACGGTTTATTTATAAATTCTAGTCAAGGTATTTACGTAGTTTTGTAAGAAGCTTTATACCTTCATGATGATAGGTATTTTTCTAATATCTACCTGGCTAGTTACTTTATGAATATTTAACCCTAAATTCTTATTGTTGTGTTCCGGCAGTAGCACATGAGAGCCAGTCTCTTAGGCTAAGCGTTTTCACCATCTTGGGCTACATCGTCTTTTAACATGAGTTGAGATTGTGGCCATAAAGTATAAAAAACCCTATTCTTACTAATATTATAGATGCGAAAGTGAGTTTGTTTGTTACGCTTTCATGCTTAAACCCTTCAATCGATTTTGATGAATTTTAATATAGAGATAAATAGAAACCTGGAGGCGGTGATAGCCTACTTTTTGTTGTGAAAAACTTATTGGAAGTGGGGTAAAAAGAAGGATAAACTTTGTATAAAACTTTTTACTTCATCATCCAATTTGCTTGACAAGTTGACAAGTATAAAAAAATCTCTGTAATAATGTATCTTAAGAATGAAAACCAAAGTCCCAGTGCAGTATAAGATAACAAATTAGAAGAGGAATTAAATTCAATATGAAAGAGGATATGTCAAGGTATATGTACAGAGTGGTATATTAAAATAATTGAACAACACCGCAAGGTTTGCATATCGCATGAAATTAATGTCACATTTAAACGCTTAAAATTCAAACGATTCGAATTGAAACAGAATGCTGAGCCTACCGGAAATTCAAACGATTTAAATGGAAACAGAATGCTGGGCCTACTGAAACGGTGCGCCGGCTGAAAGTAATTATCGCATAATCACAAACACTTTCAAACGATAAATAACAAAAACACAACAAACCAGTCCAGACTCGCCGCAAATAAATTTACTGAAAGTAATTAAAAGTTAGCGACAGAGTACAATACACTTTTTATTTATCATCTTAATTTTATCTTTTACTTGTGCCAGGAAACTTTTGGTCTCTATTCCAACTTCGGACTTTTATCATATTTTATAGAAAACTGAGCGGGTTATTGTACGTCCAAGATATATTAATCGCTAAGTATCTGGGTCCGTTTTATTAATTGTGTTTGTTTAAAATAATAGGTACGTTAATAGGTAGGTAGGTAATGTTAGATATGAATCACATAATCAATAAACATCCATATTTTAAATGAAATTCATTATTTAAATGAAAAAAAAATGAATATGATTAATCTAAATTTTAAAGTAATTTGATTAAAAGCTGCTTTTTTATGAAAAGTAAATATGTTCAAGTGAATTCTAAGAGCAATAATATGTCTTAATATAAAATTGCACCAGAATCGTTAGAGCCGTTTCCTAATCTCCTAATAGTTTGAAATATTCTTTACTACCTACCAAATTTACATTAAAAAAAAACATTTAAAATGGTCGATCCGCTCCGGTGTGTGACCACAAACACCGTGACATAACTTTTTTTATATATAAGAATTGCTCAGTTTATGGTATTACATACAAATTCATCATGTTTCTATATTGCTTTTTAAAATACTTTCTTTAAGTGGGTTCTTACATGGATCCCTTTTATTCTCGCATGGCAGATTAACGCCTTTTTATGTTAAGGTAAGCATTATACATTCTTAAAACAACACGCCTACCGTTAAATAAGTTACCCATCAAAGTTTTATATATTGACAAAGCTCTAAGAGTTGATCACAATGACATCAGTCCTATGACCAAGTTGGACATGTCGTCCTGTTCAAAATGTTTTCTATACAAATAATTTAAGCCTTTTCTCTGGTAGCTCTTCTCTCCCATCGTCTACACATACCTACCTTACTTACATATATCATTCATCTATTACTCGATAAGAGCATTTTTCTCGTTCTGTGATAAATGCGGGCTATAATCTACTACTTTGCGGGCTTATTGGATATTTGTGTAGCGTAACAGGAAATGCCCTTATCTGGTAATGATGTGCATGATTGGTAATTGGCTTAAATAACTACATAAAGGAAAAACGTATTCGTCACAAAGTGGTAACTAAGAATCAATAAGAAAAGTGTATCGACCATACATAGTACATTTTTAGCTAAGTAGCTGGTAACACTATTACTACTTCTTGTCACTCTTGTTACAGCTCAATCCAAAGACAACGCAAGTATTATAACAGATTTTGTATAAAACTAAAAACAGTTGTTTTTATTATGTGGCTATTCTACATAGGTATATAAAAATAAATCGCCAATATGTATTTACGCTCATAATTTCTGAACTACTGTACCACATTGAATAATTGTTTTTGTATTTCCAGTACAAGGTTTGTATGAAAAAAATTAAAAAAGAACAGTTTTTTTTAATCTCATAATATAAAAAGTAATGAAGTAATGATAGCTCAGTTACTAGTCTGTACGGACGCCGTGTCAAGGGACGTGGGTTTAAATCAACCTATATTTAAATTTCACATCATTAAAAGACATTTAATTTCACTGGAGTTGAAACAAGTTTCATTCAATAAACAAAAGAAATGAAGAACGGAAACGATATGAACTATATCCAGTTCTATTGATCTTAACAAATTGAAGACTGTAGGTTGATTAGGACTGATTATAGCTAATCAAAATGTAGAAAAACAAATCGGTCAAACCGTTTTTGGGTTTTATCGAAAAAATAAATAACATCGATTTTAGGTGACGTGAAGTTCACCGAGTCAGCTAGTATACAATAAATAAACCACACAAAGATTGAAGAGTTACAAGACAGTTAGATGTCCAAAGTCAGTTTGCATGTAATCATAATGAGGGCAATAGCAGGAAGAGCTGTACTTAATTTATAAGCTAGGTTTGCGGGTGATATTGATAAACTCATTAAAATAATGCTTTGTTTTGAATAGATTAAACGTTATTGTCTAAATTTATATGCTGTACGTGTCGGCCGGGTGTGATTAATGAGCACACAATGGCTTTAGATTATTGCACGTTCATATAAACGGGGCCAGTGTATGCGTAATTCAATTTGTTTCGCCAACTACATTGCTCGAATTAATATGGTTTGTTTTCAGTTTTTATTGTAATTACGTAGTAGTTACACAATGCTTAGATTGGAGGAAGATTGACTTGATCTTCACGGTCTTCACTTCTATCTATGTTAATATTAGAAAGCTGAAAAGATTGTTGTATGTTTGATATTACAATATTTAAGGAAAGCTTTAGGCTATTTAACATCACATTACCACCAATATCAGCAAAGCTGTATTGAAAAAAATTCAAAAGAGAGGCAAAAATGATTAAATAAAATTTTAGTTTCGCGCGAACTAAGTCGCAGACACAACTAATATATTATATAATAGCTACCAGACCTAGGTTTACACGGGTACATCGTCATCATTATCTTGTCAGGTTCTCAATTTATTTGGGGTCGTAGCTATACGTTTTGATCTTCTATACATCTCTGTCAGCTGCCATCTCTTCATTGAGTCCCTTTACTTTCATCTCATTCCTCACATACTCTATTCATCTTTTCTTTGGTCTTCTTCTTCTTTTCCATTCTTCAACATTCATATCCTTTCCCTTTTTTACCACATTCGTTAGATTTGCACACATATAGCATATGGCCTTACTAAATTGATGTATTAGAGTGATAAAGAAGTTATTAAAAAATAAAAATAAAATTATTAGTGGATGTGTATTATCCATAGATTAAGGACATAGAATGTTCTTATACTTTAATAGATCTTTATAAGAGGAATCATTCCGTGAAACGTTGTTATCGTATAAATCTTGGCTCACGCGGTCCACACTAGCAAAGCCAGTAAAAAAGGTAATTATTTTATCGATATCTTCACCATTCATGGTCAAAGTTCACGAATTTACCCAATATTTGAATGTATCTTATACTTATTCTTGCCTGATAAATCACATTATCCAAAGTTACACGAGTATGAAAATCCGTTTGATATATTTTGACGGACAGAGATGACGAGAGACTTAGTCTAATAATGTGTAGATGTAGATGTAGATTGTAAAACTTAATCGCGTTCTTATTGTGGTCGTCTTTAGTTTTTTTAGGAAGACATTGTAGGGTACATTCTAGCATTAAGCAAGTTTATAAAATTAATGGCAAAGAAGAAAATAAATGAGTTCTTATCTGTCATTGTTATAGGGAAATTTACAAACTCGAAAGGTCATAAGAACAAGGACACGAACTAAATATTTCCAAGTGTAATATTACTGATAATTAAATTTGTTTATTTGTATTGATTATGGTGCCAACAATTGACAGACGTGTATATTAATTTATTACATTTCTTTAGTTCGAACACTCTTATAATAAATAATAAATAAGCTCTTGTATTAAAACCTTTATTTCTTGTAATCTATTTATAGAAACACCATAAACTACAGCCTGCCATCGAACAAATAACTCGGACAATGTAGTATAATATAATTGTATAAAACGATAATATTTTCCATACAAGAATTGTATACTTGGAAATTCAGTGCAACAGTTCTGTGAAACGGAAAATGAAATATTGCAAATTGCTATAAATTTATTTGCATAAATCTATTTTGTAACGTAAAATATATTTCTATTTTCTGTACTCAATTGCTGTTTATTTATATTGGCTGAGTGGTAGAATTCAATAATTATAGTAGACTGGAATGTGACCATGATTTAGAGCGTTAGTTGCACCCCTGGGGGTTGATTTCAAGATTCAAAAGGTCAACGTTAAGCGAAACAAAATTAGGAGCCCCTTAGCTGCCTTTGGCGATCGACAATAGTGAATTGCATTTACACAAACCGTGATAAAAATGTTAACGTTCCATATATATATATATATATATATATATTTTGTTATAGTTTATAACTGAACTAATGTTAAGTTACGATGTGGGTAAAGCCTCTGGAGGGACTGGCTCTCAAATGCAACTGCCGGAAAACACCTATTGGTATTTGGTGACAGGTTTTTAACTTAAAAGTGGGAGATAGCCACGCGGGTATTAGAAAAGCCCTACCACCATGCAAAATATAATATGAATAAAATATGACAGTGCTTATGTACAAATTACATTTTTACAATAAACATATAAATAATTAATTTTAAAAGGTTTATGGAATTTGTATTGTAAAGGTTTATGCTTTGTACAGATTGTCAAAAACACATTTGAATTTGACGAGTATACGGGCACACGCGGGTAACAGAAAAAAAAAGTCTATTCTTAGTCTAGGATATAACCGATTCTATATCATAAATCAGAAAAGTTTGTTTGTTTGTTTCAACGCGCTTATAAACTGAGTAACTACCGGTAGGTTTTCAAAAACTTTTTTCGTATTTGATAAGGCAATCACTGATAGGCTTTAAGCTATTTAACATTACGCTACCACCAATAGGAGCAAAGCTGTATTAAAAAAATGTAGTAAAAGAACCAAAAATGTTTAATAATTTTAAGTAGACGCGAACGAAGTCGCAGATACAACTAGTATTCAGGTTCATATAAGCAGATAAATGAAACCGTATGTGCAAAAAAGAATAATAGAACAAAACAATTCACGTATTTAGCAAATATAAGCCGGGATAGTCGTATGAACAATTGAAGCTTGCGACAGGCAAGCGAACGCCATTATTATATTTGTCCAAACAACGGTGCCCGCGGGAATCGATGCCGACTAATGTCACCATGATTACATTTATATACTGGACTGTATCTGGAATTACAAACCGTATTAGTAACCTTTATTATGTCATCGTAATTTACGTTAATCGCTCACGTTAATGTTGATTTTGTCAAATTAGATGTCGCAATGTAAAGGTTCACATAAGCTTTGTTCCTCTCTTTACCCTGCTTCCAATAAGTGTTTGCTTCTGTGGGATTGATGAATAAATTTATCTATCGCCTAACTTTTTTTATTAAAGTGATGTTCAAAATCTCAGACTTTACGGACTTCCTGTTCGCAGTGAGAAAATTCATTTCCCGGCCTCAGGCCAAAGGCATGAGGGACTTGTGGTGACTAAAACGGGTGCTAATCAGCCAACACTACACACTAAAACGCACCACGTTGACACTTTAAACTCCTGTGTTGCCAGGGACAGCTTTCGCACTTCTTTTAGTAGCTACTTATCTCCCTCAAATCAAAAATCTGACGCCAAATACCTATAGGTGTGTTCCGGCAGTTGCATTCCGCATGTACGGTATTTTAGGCTACATCTATAAACTATACCTATAAACTATTTAAAAAAATGTATTTGTAATGCATCAGACATCGTCAGTCACTTATTTTTCATAAGAAAATGTGTGTCCATATGAAAGACATTAATCCATGGCTAACGCATAGTTCAATATACGTGTGTTATTACGTTTTCGGATATATTTATTGCGTGGTCTGAATACGGAGTGGTCCAATTTGATGGATTTATCGAGGGCGCGCTTAATACTACCGCCGAATCCATTAGATGTTTGTATGAAATATCTTGTCCATTTCTTCTGTCTCACAGTCTGAACTATTTTAGTTTCATTTGTATTAAAAACACTTACATGGCCTATATAAAATAAAACAGTGATTCGTAACAGGTTCGAAGGACTATTAAGTATCACTATATATTATAGAACTCAACAATTACCAAACAGCTTTCAGCGATGAACAGAGTGAGTGAAACTTTAGGTGTATAATTCGTTAAGTTCTATTTCGGATTGGCTAATGTATTATGATTATTGTTGAAGAAGACGGAAAAAATTATACCGACTGGGAGCTATAGTAGTACGTATCGCGTGAACCTGTTGAGTTGTATGAAAACAAAGTTAGTAAAAAGAAGTATCGCCACGTGCAAGGTTCTTTCATCCACCTGTGTCGTTGTCCATAGTGTGTACGGACGCCACGTCAAGGGACGCAAGTTTGAATCCGCCTACATTGACTTTGAGCTATCGTGATGAAACCATAGCATGGTGGTAGGGTTTTTGTAATGCCAGCCTGCTTAGCTACCATGCTCAACTTGCAAATCTGCCACCAAATACCTATAGATGTGTTTCGGCAGTTGCAGTTGAGAGCCAGTTCCTCCACTAAGCTCAGCGTGTCCACCATCTTGGGCCACATCACCAGTTAACATCAGGCGAGATTGTGGCCATAAACCTTATTTACGAAAAATATTTCAAAATATATTACAACTGGTTATGAAATTGTGCATACGTAACTAATAGGAAACTGAGGTTCCATATATAATATATTTCAACAAATCCGTAACAAAAAATAGATGAAAATAAAAATTCCCACCGCCAGCCCAAAGCGAACTGTTTGTATAATAAAACAAAAAAATCCTGTATGTAAAGATAAAGCTTTGTTTCCATGTATTTGATTTTCAACGTACGCTTTGCTATGGCATGAATTCCTGAATGTTTATTTTTTAATCTATTCTCATGTTACATTGAAACATATGTATATAAAAGTTATTAAATGAACACAAACCAACATTTACTTTCAGTACCTCGATGGCTGAGTTTAACTAGCTATTTTTATTTTCTAAATTGTGTTTAATTTATTAATATATATTGAGATACGAATCACATATTGACTACATATCCATATTTTGTAACATTACACATTTTTACGTATTAACTGATTATCTAAATAAAAAAACACGGATGTTTTTAATCATTCGATAAGAAATAATTATGACCACACGTCATGGCTCACGACGTGGCCCAAAATGGTGGACACGCTAAGCCTAGTGGAGGGACTGGCTCTCAAGGTCAACTACCAGAACACACCTATAGGTAGGTAATTTGCGCCAGATTTTTACCTTTAGGGTGGCAACTAACCAGGTGGGCATTAGAACAAGCCGTACCACCATGCCATGATTTCATCACGATGTTTTCATTCGAACAAACACACAGAAAAAGGTATTTCAAAGCCCTTCCATAAGAATTTTCATTGAATGAAAATAATAACGTAAACAAATTCATACGTGGACAAATAGCGATAAAACAATGGTACAAAATACACTAATGGCTCCAAAAACTGTGTAACTCAATTATGGAATATAAATTATGATCGAACAAAATTAAATTGTACGTCAATTTACGGCCGCAATAATGAATTATGCTTCCACTAAAATCCGCGGGTTCATAACAACGTGGTCACTATACGATGGCATTTAAAATTATTGAGGGGAGTGCGCAATGATGTCATACCTAAATAATATTACATTTATTATACATCATTAATTAAATAAAATGTAGTAATGCATAACGTGATAGTATAACATTTTAATTAGGCACTGTGAGTGCATTGTATTTGATGATAGGCAAAGAAAAAAAATGCGTGAGTGTCGTAGAACACTCGGTTGGAATGGATCTACTTACGTAGTATATTATTATTGTTAAACGTATTATATTATTGAATAACAGATACAAATAAATGATTACTAGCATCTGAGAGCAATTAAATAAGACGCAGAGATAATGAATGAACTGAAGGAATGGTAGGGAATTTCGTAATTAATATACTTTTTTTAAATGTGAAATAAATATTTTATTATGCATTATTCAATTTACCTAATTTATTATAATACATATATACAAACTATATTTGCGCAGCCGTTGACAACTTATTGGCTGTCTTGAACCATGACTGGGCACAGCCAACAGCATGAGCACTATGGATATCGTATGGATAGTGTAGACGACACTATAGAAATATAGTGCAATAAAAAACACACTAAATAAAGAGTCCTCACGGGAAAAATCTTACATTTTGATTTGTCTAACCGCTATCGCACCATGTGATAACGAACTCTAATAAAAAGTAAGTAGCAGATATCAAAAAATTATATATATACACACCCCCAAAATTCTACTTTGGCATTCTACTGGTGCATGGCGGTAGGACCTTTTCTAGTGACCGCCTGGATAGCTACCACCGTCAAGTTGAAAATCTGCCGCTAAATACCTATAGGTGTGTTCCGGTAGTTGCACTTGTAAGTCAGTTCTTCCACTTTACGTGTCGGCCATCTTGAGCCACATCGGTACTGAACAACAGGTGAGACTACAGCCATAAGGGTAAACCTACAAAATATAAAAAAAAATTAATATTTATTTGAAGTGGGTAAATACTTTTCTCTCAACTCTCTGTATTACATGGGGTTGATTTTCTTAACCTCGAGATGCTTTTTCTACCAATCTGATCTACCAAGTACGATATTGAAATCGCATAATAAGAGGAATTTTCCCTTATTCTCTTTTTATTACTATATCTATGATGCTTACGGCGCTATAGGTGTATTTCTTATTATTTCCCTTTTTAGCAGCCCTTTTGATTGTATATAGTTGCCTTTGCTTATGGACAACCGCAACCCCTGAGGTATTACAGTCATGTTGTTGACCTTGACAGAAAGGGCTCGTTCTCGTTACTATGCCGGAACACAAAGGCTCATACTGAATCTATATTTAGTACCAGTCTAAACCTAAGGGTGGTTGCTACTCAGTCGGACAATAATGTGACCACCAAGCTTCGACTGATTAAAGATTATATGATTGATCCTCATGACCAAAACTAAATGTGAGACCAACAATCGCCAGAACCTCGTCGGTTACACGGCAGGATGTTCCGGTGTAGGTGAGATTGGCTTGAATAACTCAGATGGTATTAGATACCCCTAACACCACATATTATATGTATAACACTGTAATTTCTAAGAATATATGTTTATATGTCAACCAATCATATCGGGTAATTTCCTGTTTATTTGACGTCAGTATCCACAGGGAAGGAAATGTCGTGAGTCAATACAGATAAATTTTAGAAAACCACCGACCGTAATGCTTATTATCTATATATATAAAGCTCATTGAAGCCAGTCAACGTTGAATCGTGTTTTCTTCGTTAGGGCTGTCACGTTTTTGAAGTGATACCTAAAGTAATACGTAGAGAGAGAATTTGCTAGGGTATTAAAAATCTTCTATTTCATCCGTGAGGTTTTTTAAACCTTATGTAAAATAACTGGCAATACTATATTAAAACTGTATATTTATAATATAAAATTAGTATCAACATATTAAGAGAAAATGCCTCTATTTGGTTTTTATAGACGGAAAAAATGTTCATAAAAGTTATATAGCAAATAAAATTATGAAGTATCATTGTTATTCAAATAATCAGTATCATATCAGTAGTTTTGACGTGATTGCATATTAAATAAACATTATTTTCATTTATTTATGTTTCATTTCATTTCAAGATATTTTAATGAGATAAAAACATATATTTAAGTGCCTACACAACAAATGTATACGCTGTTAGAGAAAAATGTCTAAGTTAGTTTTTTATATAAAAATAGGTAAAGTAAAATTAATTAATTGCTTTTTTCGACTTTCTCAATCAATTTTCAAAATTTTTTATTGTTTATTTATTATTACTAGATTTTACAAGCGGCTTTGTTCGCGTTAATATTGATTTTGCTAAACAAATCAGATGACGTAAAAAAAGTTTCATACATAGTTTTCCCTCTCTTTACCCCACTTCCTACAAGTTTTACCCGAAAAAAAGTCAGATTCCATTCAGATCTCTACAATACTACAACATGAAAAATGTATTAATAATTTTATAAAGATGCCCTTAAGCTTCAGAGACGTTCGTGGATCACAGGTGCTCCCTAAAAAGAGTCCTTAATAAAAAAAACATAATAGCTTTTACCCGCGGCTTTGCTCACGATTATATTTAATTTTCCGAACAATTCTAATTCCGGTACCCGCTATTTTAAAGAAAGTTATATATTAATGGTGTAAGTACATTTGTGATCGTAGTCATTTCTACGTGGCCTGCTCACTAGTTTGGCGATAATGGCTTATACATAAAATACACATATATGCTGTTGCAGGCTTTTTTGTAATACTATTTAAAATAAACATTTCCATTACATATTATATACGTCCAACTCTAACTATTTTCCCAGAGCACGCCAGAATTGCTCGCATATGGCAGTAATTTTTCCTACGTATTGACACTTATCGTTATATTTCGGACAATTCACAACAATATCTTTATAAATTATATTCTGTGTTATTTTCATGTATAAGCTATACTAGTGTACAGTTTCATTAAAATCCATTCAGTAGTTTCTGAGTAAAAGAGTAACAAACATCCGTATATCCATACGTATATCAGTACATCCATACTTACAAACTTACGCGTTTATAACATTACTAAGGTTTTGTTATTTGACAACCCTACTAGGAACATTGACTCGTTGTGGCGGAAATCTGATAAGTCGGACAACTGGTAATTTCTTGTGCGATTCTCAACGTGTCTGTTTACAAAGATATTGTTGCTATTTTCCTATTTTGTTTATTAAAGTATTTATTTACTATACCAAATTGTATTTTATTCAATAAATCGTTTTGTTAGAATTATAAAAACCAAATTGTGATGATAAAACAAAGTTACGTGCGTGCGAAGGCAACATATCTAATTCTTTACTCATCCCAAAAGTGTCAAAAATTGAAATTACCATTAAATCAAATCAAAAATCTTTATTCAATTTAGGCCTTAAGAAAGCGCTTATGAACGTGATAACTACTGCCGGTTCGGAAAGTAACTCAGTTATCGAGAAGAACCGGCAACGATCTGCAAGTTTATTAATTTTATTGTTCCTTTTTTACATAATAGTTTAGTTTTTGAATTGAATATAGTTACTAGCGGATGTACAGAGAGGGATGTCAATTGCAGATATTACTATCGCTCACATCTTTGATTATACTACGCATAAAATCTTGCTGCAGATTTGGCAATAAAATAGCTTATGTATTCAAATAATGTATGACACGCTCTCTTCTGAGGATATGTTTTATGCCAACGTTTGCTTTGATAATGTTAAATTACCAACACTTACACTTGGATGCTTTAGAATGTCCTTTGGGATTGTAACTATGGTTACTGCGTTTACACCACAAATAGTTTTTTTTTTTTTTTATAGGTAAGGTTTAGCGTTATGGCCATAATCTCACCTGATCTTAAGTGACGATACGGCCCAAGTTGGTAGACACGCTAAACCTGTGGAGGAACTGGCTCTCAAGTGCTGCTGTCGGAACACACCTATTGGTATTTGGCGGCAGGTTTACAACTTGAGGGTGGTGGCTACCCAGGCGGGCATTAGTAAAAGCCCTACCACCATGCTATGGTTTCCTCACGATGTTTTCCTTCACCGAAAGCTCAAGCTCATTGTAGGTGCTTGGGTTCGAACCCACGTCCCTTGACGCGAAGTCGTGCACACTACCACTGAGCTAGTATTATTATATCGATATGACAATTTAGTTTAAATATATTGTGAAAGTTATACTAAGCCAGTAGACAAACATATACCAAGATTAAGGTATTATAGGGAAACGTCTTAACAAAAACGGAAAACTAAGATTAAAAGTAAGAAGCGAAATTTTCATAGCAATATACAGTCTATATTTCATCGCAATTACTAAAAGGGCAATAAATTTCAAGGAAAATATAACCGAGAGTAGTAATTATGACCTTGAAGTAATTCCAAGGTTTCTTGGATCCTTCCCAAGCGCGTAAACTGGAAACATTAATCACACGTATCATAGACGACAACAACGTGCTCGGATTTCTGACAGCTCTTTGCTTACTATTACTTCATATATCATATAACTTCGGCGTATAGGAAGGATTTCTTTAATTCTAAATAGGTCAACGTTTGGCCACAAACCCTTGTGAGATTAAGCGACAATGTGGCTCAAAGTGGTGGACATGCTAAACCTTGTGGAGGGTCTGGCTTACCATCATTTAATTGTACTATTAAAATAAAGAGCGTGCTGCTTAAGATTCCACTACAGAAGTGAAACAGCATTATATATATCTCTCTCGCTGTCTCAGTCACTTCCAGCTGACTTTAACAGAATGAGCGTCACATAAAAAGGTTGTGGCTCACAATTTATAGGAATTCCATAACAAGTTTCACTTCCAAAAGAAGTGCACAGTGAAATGGACATTTAAAACTCAATATAAGAAACTTTTAGAACCGATGTCTTAATGTTTCGTTCGAAATCGAGATCGAATATGTGAAAGTGTCTCTCAAATATATGTACTTTCTTAATATATGAGTTTGATTAACTAAGATATATACCCGTGTACATGCATATTTTACTTTATAGCTATTTACAGCGACTGCGATAGTGTGGTAAGTATGTTTTTTTTTAATTATCCGTACATAAAGACTGGGTGGCTTAGCGTTCACAGAGTTTAAAACGTACCTTCAATCGTTCTACACACGGTGTGGTCGCGTTAAAACCTCACTAATGACATTTACTAGGGTGAACCCGTATTTCATTTCACTTTTTAAATTAAACGATTCTTTATAGTTATTATTGCCGTGTAGTTTGTCATGGATACAGATACCATAAAGTAGTTTATTCTTAATCATCGTCGGTTGTTGGTCTATCTTCTTGTAGGCAAATCAGTGTGAAAATACTAGTAAATTTTTTATGGAACTTGACATGGGGAACCATGAATATAGAATGTTTTGATGAAATCATCGTAACTGTTATAAATCTTAAAAATGTTTTTTATTTATTCTAACCTCCTAAAATTTATCTTCGTAAATTAGAATCAGTGCTTTAATACCCATTATTTAATAAATCAGTAGTTAATTATGAAATAGTCACAATTTTGTATAAAGGTAACATAAATACTATGGAATTGAGAATTAAAAAACTGTCTCCTGTAAAAAGAGACTTTGAGTGAGTTTTTCTAAAAAGGATCGATACGTATTAATATATGGAATACTTCTTATCTCATAAACCGAAACGGTTTGGACGAGATAGAGGAGAGAAGTTCATTTTTTTAGTAAACTAACGTCTTGGCAGACTTTAAAAACATGTTTTGTTTAGTAATTGAGAATTTAACTAAAAATCTTTATTTTATCTCACATTGCCATTAAAGTGCTAAAAAATTTAGGTGTCGAAAATAGCTATATTACTTGTGAAAAATCTGCTATCAATTAGCCCATAACCTTGGCAGCCACTTCACAAAATGCGAATGCCTATAGACATCTACAAGAATCATTTATCTCATACAATGCATTTATGACAATGTTCATAAAATTTCCAAAAAATGTCCATAAAATTGAAAAATAGATTCTAATGCGAAGCAGAATTCAAATCCATGCAAATGAAGTTTAGAAACCAGCTGTGGTTCTAGAATATATAGATTATTGTAAAATAAAATTAATTTTAAAGTCGACTCAATTTTAGTTGACTCTCCTTTGATGTAAAAATGCAGAATTATTTTAAAAAGTTTGAGATATACAATGAATATTATATAGTTTTCGTTTTATTTTAATTATTTTTACCATAGTACTTACTTATTTAGTCAGAGGTATAATGAGGTTCTATTCAGGTACATTCAGTGAGGTCTGAAAAGGTCTCAAGGTCACTTCCCTTCCTGCTGCGGACATTAAAATGATAAAAAGCCACCATTTATCACGCACGTACTGAAAACGGATAGGTTTTATAGCCAAAATTTCTGGTTTTTCCCCAATAAAAATCCAGCTGGTTCATTCACTCCTTCGGGAACTTTGATGAGTAAAATATTGCGAATGTAGGATTGAGTTTTTAACAAAAAAGGCGATAGTAAAACAGGTGGTGTAAGAAAATTTGTCTCTGGCTGAACCTGGCCCAATATTAAAATACGCTAATCATGCTAATGCTAATTACGTTTATTTTATTTGAGCTTGTATTAATTATGCTAATGACTAATGCCATGACTAGTCTAGCGAATAGGAAATATGATGCAGTTATAAGAGACAAACAAAGTCAGTATTTTAGATCGCATCAATATTGAATCGCTCTGTTGTAACGACATAGATATTTTTCGATTGGGTCGAGTCAATTTATTTGGTTCAATATCCTGATATGATGTGCAGAGCGAGTGGAACGACCGGGCAAAATAAGTAACTCGCAAACTCGTGGTTTTCTCAATCCTTCGGTTGAAAGCAATAACAGAATATAAAAATAGTTTAGTTAACGAAACTATTGTTTTTTTTTTAGTTTGTCGCTGTACAACATTATGTGAGAAAAGTTTTGGGCAGGAAAGTTAAAGGATGAAATGTATCAGAAAAATAAAAGAAAAGGTGGATAGAGTAGATAGAGATGAGGGATGAAATGAAAGAAAAGAGTAAATGTATAGGAAACGGCGGATACAGATCTATGAAAGATGAATACGTATTGCGCCTACCTCAAATGACTTGGCAACAGGACAAGAAGATGATGAAAACATGCAGTATTGCTTCCATTAAGCTTTGTTTTGTCAAAATGTTCAATTATATCCATTTTAGTGGAATAAATAAAATAAAAAAAGAGCAAGTATAGCTGTGGACTTTCGGTGCAAGGCCTAATTACTTGATCCATATTATGTGCTAACCTATTTTACGTAGCAAAACTTTCAGAATACAGCAGTACTTTGCCTCTTTATACCGTTACATAATGAAAAAGAGTTACAGTTTCATGATGATTTAATAGTAAATTACAAACTTCTATCAGCTTTATCATTTAATAAAGTCTACTAGCTGATCTCTTTTATCTGTATTTGCTTCTCATACATATTTATTGTTAATTTATGCCGGTTACACGGATTTTAGCCTTTTTTTAGGATTTCCGAGGCTACTTTCCGATGGTCATCCGAATCCTTAGACGAAACATTTGAATTACAAAGTACTGTTTCGGAGCCCTTTTTTGGTGTTAGCTTTAGCGTAAAAGTAAATTTAAGTATATACATTTATATCGTGTGGTTTTTCAGGTAAGATTTAAATGTGTCTTTTTTACTCGATTACGAACAGTGTACTTTACGCTTAATTTAAATTGGTATAGAAACTTAAATGTAAATTAAAAGATAACGTATTTCTACTCGGTTCATGTTAAGACACATCAAGCCTAAATAAATTTTATGCAAGAAAAGAGCTTTCGAATAGCATCGTTATACGACTCAACCAGTAATTTTATATTTTCGTTTAACATTTTATATGTATGACAACAGTTATCTCGGATACTTCATTATATTTTTGTAACCGTCGTTCTTCTGTATTGTAATGAATATCTTAATGATCATTTAGTAGGTAATTTTTATGATAATACATGTAATGAATATAGACTTCAGTCAATCGTTCAAATAATATCTCACAAAAATAGCATCGTCATTGCTTTATTCCTGTCCAGAACGCTTTAGGAACCAACATTTCTTCAAATTACAAAGGAAACTTCTATTCTACTATCGGTATTGTTAGTCAGAATATTAAGGCAGTAGGCAAGGCATATACTTTACACTGGACGCTAAAACAATTTGGCCAGTGACAATGTTAATTCACAATTAATCAACACAAAGCAACAACCATACTTAGAAAAAAAAAATGTGGATTACACAAACATGAAACTGATTTAACCGCTAAACTAACAGTGCTAACAAAAAGAGGGTTTCTGTGCGCATTTATTATCCACCCGCAATTCCATCGACCACAATTATCGTATTCTGCAACTCCTTTGCTTAATAACAAACTTTAACATTATATATTTTTTGGTCTTTATTTTATTTGTGGACTTCTATTCAAAAAGGAGATGTCCGTCTCATCGTACCCTGACCCCAAAATATGTACAAATATTACTTATAACTAAAGGCAAAATTTCATAAAATCCTGGCTTCGGCACTTGCATGTGCAACCAAGATTTTATGGGACATGCACTGGTCCATACAATTAAGCCCGAAATGGTCTATGACAGCTGTCAGTTGAGCTCGGTTCCATTCCGTCAATAAGTCTTGCAAGTCTTCGATAGATCCAAACGTTATGCAATTGGGTAGTACACTTTTCCTCATAAGCAATGCAAACTCGTTGAGAGGTATGTATCCAGAGTGTACTCTATTCGTTACATTATATCAAACCTTAAATAGTGATGTAATGTATTTAACTTAATTAAAGTCCAGTCCTAAACAATTTAATATGCAATATTTCGTATCATTACCGTTCAAACGTAGCTTTGAAATAGTCCGACAAAATTTAATACCTCGCTTGCGCCTTTGTTATTCCAAGAATATATATACTCCGACCCAGGTACGCCAGTACTGAATTAAATCAGGCTTTATTAAACAGCGAGACTCCCTGCAATTCCCCTTTCATTTGTCAAAAGGACCTCGCCATGCTTATTAAGGAAAATTTTATACAAATTTCGCGGAAGGAGGGCTAAGAGAAACTCCTATTCTTAAAGCCCGTGTCGAAATCTAATTAAGTTTTATTTTGAGAGAAATATTGCGTACATGCTTAAATTATGTTGGAATTCGCGCGTTTTCTTATAACAAAAACAATTGCATAGCGTAAATCTTGATGATCAAAGCTAGGAGGGCCACTGCGTATTTTTGAATGTTCTGCTTCGCTTACTTCATTGCGTATTTTAAAATATTGTTCTTTATTTACTCCCCTGCGTTGTTTTAAATATTCTAGTGTATTTCCTTTGCGCCGTATTTCAGAATATTTTATTCCATTTTCTTGATTACGTGTTGAACTATATTAATATATTGACAACAATCTTGCATTCTATTCACAATGACATTACAATTTATTGATTGATCTATCACATTGAAATTACAATCACAACAATGAATTCGAACACAAGCAATCAACATTGAAACTATAATAGCTCTGTGGGTAGTATTTACCGAAGCTGCGTCGATGGACGTGAGCTCGAATCCACCTGTAATGAGCTTGAGCTTACGTTAAAAAAGAACAACGTGATAAAACCATATACCCGGCTGATAAGCTACTACCCTCAAGTTGAAACTCAGTTGCCAAATACCTACAGTTTTGTTCCGGCAGTCGTAGTTGAGAGCCAGTCCCACCACTGGGCTTAGCATGTCCACCATCTTGGGCCACATCATCACTACTACTAAAAACCTGTACTGTACTGTACTACTTATGGCTATTCTTTTTTAAATAGTTGTGCAAAAATATTTGCAAGCAGTGTTATTTTTTAATTATATTTGCAAAAACAAAAATGCACACAATATACATATAATACAATAAATGCACTAATAGGATTTCAAAGCTATGCACACACTTTCATAACTTTTGAAACGGTATAGTATTAGATTCCAGATGCCACAATAAGGCATGTATTATATCAAAGCCTTATAAATAAAGCTAAAATATTTCAATATCCCGGCAAATGTTTCATATTTGCCGCGGGATATTCCCTCGGGCTATGTTATTAATTGGTATTTATGATCGTTATTGCCTTCAATACGATCTTGTAACGGTATCTTTATTGACGACAATAAATAATACAGTTTAGATTGGTGGCAATTAACGCGCGCCGGCGAGAAATGTCCTTATTTAAGGTTTTACCATCCAGCTCAATTTTATACTGTTAACTGGTGGCAAACGCGACTCCACGCGTGTTCAATAAACAGTCATTTTAGTATCATTTTTATAACTAAACTGTGCCAGCCGTTCGCGTCTGATGAGCTTAGGTTTTTTTTTTAAAACCGCACACTTACATCGTTGTTTCACACCATTTTAATGTAATTTGTATGTTTATGATTATTGTGTTAATACAACTACAACAAAATAATTTACTGTAATTAGTGGTATTTTCTTAGTATTTTTTAAAATTTACTTGCTTTACACTGTTTGTTGTACTTGTTGTAGGACTAACCTCGGTCACTTTAGAATTTTTCCGCGAATATTGTCTGTATAATGAAATGAGTAACAAAAACCCCGAACTTGACATTTTTTCGAATAAGCTACATAAGTTTAAAATGTTGTTGCGAATTAATTAGCTATCAAATTTCTGTCTGCATTTGTCATGTTCCAGTTATTATTCTAATTCCGTTCAATTTGTCGTTTCTCTTAATATTTTTTTAGTTATGACGTATCATGTTGTTTGTTTTTCTGTATCGCATATTAATATTGTTATTTTATTTTGTCCACTTAGTATTTTATTAATTGTGCGTGCTGTGGCCTTCTTTAAATAACCGCACAATATAACGCATCTTCAAAATGTATACTAAGACATTAGATATTCTGCGGCTGTTGACGGTCCTTAAATTATTAAACAAATTAAATTAAAACGTTCGACCTGCTGAGCCAGTTGCGGCAAATTCCTCTTCTATTATGATCGTAATATATTTAACTAGGATGTCTCGGGTTTTATAGCCTTTTTTAGACTTAGGTTTTAGCGTTATGACCACTGTCTCATTTAATTTTAAATAACGGTATGGCTTAAGACTGTGGACACGCTAAAGTTAGCGAATATACTGGCTCTCGAATGCAACTACCCGAATACATTAGGGTATTTTGCGCCAAATTCTCAAGTTCAAATTGGTAGCAAGTTAGACGAGCATTAGAGAAAGCCTAGAGCTACGGTTGTTATTAAATTAATTTGAATATTATTTAAAATTGTATATTTAACCCAATGAACTTTATATCTTGCGACGGTCGCCATTACTTTTGGTTGTACTGTCCTCACCATCAGATACATAGTAACATCACTATGTCTCTCAATGTATTTTAATTGTAAATTAAGTATTTTTGTACACCCAACAAAATATTGTTCAAGTGAAAATAAACTAGTGTATTTAAGTAATAAAAAAACATAATTTTCCCACGAAAATTCTTTCTCGTGTATCGTATATTTTTGTTCCGTAAATTTTAAACAAGCTTCAGATAAATATCGCAGGAAGGCCGAGACTTGTATTTGATTACAAAAATTATACCGGGTTAGGCTATAGCTAACTAAAAAAAAGTATTTCTAGCTATAATGTTGTGTTTTCTTTTTACTTTAATACATAAACTCGATTTAAATATTTGTGTCTATATTATGTAATCTTAGTTATATAATAGATTTATTATAAGGTAATTTTGTAGCATTTTGCGAGAAATATTCTATACTAACTATTTCCTTATCATTACTGATACTATGAATGCGAATATGAGTTTGTTTGTTTGATACGCTTTCACGCCTAAACCACGGAATCGATTTTGAGTAATTTAGGTATAGAGATAGATGGGAATTTGGAAACGGTGATAGGATATTTTTTCTTGTGTAAAACTCATTTGAAATGGGATAAAGAGAGGAATACACTTTGTATGTAACTTTTTATTGCGGCGTCCGCTTTGTTTGACATATTAACGCAAACGAAACCACAGGTAAAAGCTAGTAATATTATAAATCGGATAAGTTTGTTTGTTTGAACGCGCTAATCTTGAGAACTACCCGTTGGATTGTGAAAAAGTATCGTGTATCTCTTTTATCATTCACATATTAGTGCTTGAAATTGCACCATTCTCATTTGATAGGTGCAAATTTTTTTAACTATTGAATTCAATCTACATTAATGTTATGAAGTGGAAAAGTTTGTTTGTTTGTTTGAACGCGCTAATCTTGGAAACTACAAGGCGGATTTCGAATATTCTTATTGTATTTAATAGAGTAAAGTATTGAGCTATTTAACATCACCTACCACCAATAGGTAGGGCTGTATTGACAAAAGTAAAAAATACAGGCAAAAATGATTAAATAATATCTAGATACACCCGAACGTAGTTGTGAGTATAGTTATGTATAAATGTAGTGAATTGTTGAAATTTAAAGCATGGTTTTTTAGGTGTAATAAAAACATGTTTAACGGTGTATATTTTTTTATTAATATATGTTATTTACCATATATTATATATTATTTTTAACTATATTAACCAAATAAGGGGTGCAAGTCAGGGATAAATTATAAACCAGTACCGAATATTCCAAATTCTTTGCTGAGTGACCGCATTTCTCATTAACCTCAACTCATTTATCTCTGTTAAGCGACGACGTATTCGGATATAGCGATGATTAAGGTAATAACGGAGGCTGGGTTTCAAACGCAACTACCGGAATCCACTAATAAGTGCTCGGTAACAAATTATCAGTTCGCCTAGTTAGCGAGCGATCATTAGATAATGACTTACTACGAAGCAAAATCTCATGCATTTCTCGCTCATCATAACTCCCACAAAAGTCAAGCAGTAGAAGAATGTAACGGTATTCGGATTTTTTTATATTCTTGGGCGATTTTTTATTATAATAAACCTCAAAATTGCATTATCGATGTGCTTGCATCATTCGATATTAACCAGGATAAATAATACTAAAATTTAAATTGTTTAAAATTTATATGAATTCAAATATGTCTTCGTTTCAATTCATAGTACCTGGATGAGCTGGATAAAAAACATGAGTACAATAAATCATTTTATCATTATCAATTTTCTTAAAAAAATTCATTTTCACGCATAATACAACTATGTATAATTTAAAAACAAAAACAAAAATCTATCTAAAACATAGAATTACATCCAAATAATTACGAAGCTACGCGAAATGTATTTACGTATATATAAGAATTGATTTATTTAAATTATTAGATTAAATAGAAAAAACAGATTTTATTACAATAAAATTAACGTACAGTAATTATTGAGTCAATCAAGATTTATTTCTATTTTGTACTGCGATTACGCAGCCCATACTTTATTTTGAAGAATAATTATACTATACATATACATAAAAAGTATACAATTTTTGAAAACAAGACTACTGTTAAAAGTTTAACATAGAAGATTATTTTTTTGTAAATCAAATAAAATTACTTCAAATGATATAAGTAAAAATGTTAAAATACGCCATATGTGCTTCGAAAACGGCACACTGATTTTGTGTCAATTGACTCATTCAAACCTTGGTATCGCGGTAGCGGCGTTCAAAAAGTATGCAATGTTCGATTGACATATCAAATGCCCTAAAATACTAAAAAACGCTCTCCTTTGTTATGTGATATTGGCCTTTATAAACTTTCAATTGATTTCTTAACTATTACTGTTTCATTGACAATTTCATATTTTCCAGCATAAAATAACATCAAATGGAGAATTTAATCTAAATTAAAAAAAAAGTTATCGATTCATTATTTCAATGATTTATAATTTCCCATCTGAATGAAAAAGCAGGTGAGTAAATGGGTCTAAAAAGACTATGAGGCATTATATATATATAATCAACTTAAATAGTCAGAGCGAGATAAAAGTGACTTCGCAGCTAATAGTAGCCACGAGGTTACAAACAAGTTTAATTATAACAAACATTAAACCTTATTATCAAGATCATCAACCGTCTAGCGTTATATGCTGATGGATTCTATTAATATGTAAGTGTAAACCGGCTTTATGTGAGGATTACAAGTTACAACAAATTAGGGTCGTCTGAAGTCACGGAAGGAAAATTTCGTCGTGACTTTGGAGTGAGGTCGACCTTCTGACTTTATGCCATTTGGAAGATCACGTTTGTGGGGGTCGTTTTAATACATTTGACCTTTTAATACATATCAGTTATTGATCTTTTTTTAGTATTTAAGAATCTATCTATCTACGCTTAAGCGTATGAGCAACCTTTATATTTCTTATAAATAATAATATTAGATGATATAATTAACTTGTCTCTATGTGGGCTAAGTTACAATAATAAATGTAGTTTGAAGTCACCACAATATTTTTTTTGTTGTTTTGTAGTGATGGCGAGGAATGTTTATACAATGTTTATATACAATTTTGTTCTTATAGGTTTTTCTTTCACGGTGACACCTATCGTGAATCAAAAAATTTGCTTATTTCTATCGGATCGCGGGTTTGTGGAACCGTCTTCCTGTCACTGTGGTCCTGCCTTCCTATGATTATTCCTATGATATTCTTTCCTATTTTGAGTTCTTCACAAGAGGTTTGAAGAGGTACCTAAGCGGGGCACCATGAGACAGTAAATTAAGATTCATTGTGAGTCGTTGCTGATATGGATTGTACTGTAGATAACAGGAGGTGCAGTGCAGTTACTATACTGGCCAACATAAAAAGAGAACAACGATAACAAGGTTTTCCCTAAGGTTATGATATGGGGCTCTTCATAAAGGAATTGAAATACGGTTTCCATGTTCGGCAACAGGGCGGTAATGCCCCTGGTATTGCAGTTGTTCATAGGCGACGGTACCCGTTTAACACCAGATGGGCCGTCTTCCTGTTTACTGCACATTATCATAAAAAAAGAAATAGTCAATTAAATTAACGAAGAATAGCTCTGCGGTATCATGTAATATTGTTTCATAATAATCTTACAACGAATGTAAAATCTTAATTCTTATCGACCTAAAAGTTATAATAAGTACTAAACGTTAGTATTTTTTTATCCTTACAACTTGAACTTTCACCCTTACTTGAGACCATAACTTAAATTATTTATTTTTGTGACAGCAAGTTTTAAAACAGAGACGACACGGTTATTCGTCAGAAAGGAAAAATGTAGATAAAGCAGAAATATAAAATGTTTTATGTCAGTTTAAAATTAAGTTTTTTTTTAAACAAGCAATCATATAATATTCTATGCGTACGTAGCTAGGTACACCTAGATGCGATGATAATTCAGTGGAATCGTCTACGGACGTCACGTCAATAGACGTGAGTTCGAATCTTGTCAATGAGCTTGAGCTTTCGGTGAAGTAAATCATCGTTATGAAACTACCTTTATTATAATATTATATGTTTAAAATCCCACTTTTTACGGACTTTTTCAAGGAAACGCACAAACATATTTCCCGGACTCAGGTCAAAGTCATGAGAGATTGTGGTGGCTCATTAGGTGCTAATCACCCAACACTACACACTACAACGCACCAAGGCGACACTTCAATCTCCCGTGTTAACAGCGACCAGGGAAAGCTTTTTGTAATACTTCTAGGGCTAGTTAGTACCCTCAAGTTGAAAATCTACCTCCAAATACCTATAAGTATGTTCCAGCTGTTGTACTTGAGAAACAATCCTTCCAATAGGTTTAGCGAGTTCACCATCTTGAGTCACATCTTCATTAAGCAGCAGCTGAGAATGCGGTCAAACCCCTAAATTATTAAAAAAAAAATAGATAGAGAAAAACATGTCATCAGACATCTTAAATAGTCAACTATAATATTAACTCCTCAAGTTGAGTTGATCCACACACAAAGCATTGAAAAGGGTAAAAGGACATCAAATATTAACCCTTCCTTGACAAAAGTAACCCTAAATGCTTTATAGCCCCAATATAATACGAGGAAATATTCCATAGAGGGAAACTGTATGTATTTTTTTTATTAGAAGACCCGAGGAAGGTCGGGCGAAATCAAATCAAGACGGACGAAAGTCCGGTGCATGGCAAAGGAAAAAGCGATACATTTGTGTGATTAATTGTTTCCTAAGTTTGTAGGGTGGTCCAAAATTATTTCTTTTTTTTTGCCAGAGGAGTGTTGACAGCATTTATCTAACTTTTTTTTATACTTAAGCTTTAGCGTTGTGGCTGTAATCTGACCTGATCTTAAGTGATGATACGGCCCATGTTGGTGGACAGGCTAAACCTGTGAAGAGACTGGCTCTCAAGTACAACTGCCGGAACACACCTATTGTTATTTGGCGGCAGATTTTCAATTTGAGGGTGGTAGCTAGTCAGGCGGGCATTAGAAAAAGCCCTACCACCAAATTAAAAGCTAAACGTTTAAACCTCCGGTTTAATGGAGATACCGATATGTGAGCCAATGTGTTGGAGTGTGGTCAAAGGGAAGACAATAATAGTTGTATCATAGTTTGAGCCCTACCGCATTCACATAGGGCTTAGTTTTTTTTTTTTATCTAAACCTCTATTTAAATATATTGTACTTGCAGCGGCCTACATCAGTTAGAAATTGTTTATTGCACGCCTCATAACGCGAAGCATTTGAGGCTGTGTATTAATTTCTACATTCCAAAATCCATCAATTTTCGAGACTTCGATAATCATTATTTTTAATATTTTGTGTTTTTGCGAGAATACAAATGTTTTATTATTTAGAGAAATACTCTTACTATTACACTAGATTATTTTTAAATTTATTTATTACATGATATACTGAAAAAACTTTTGAAAAAAATTTTTATGGATAGTCCGGATGTCTGTGTATATGGGCGTGTAACGATTACGGCCAACAAACTTAATGTATGGGGACTTTTTCTTTTTAATAGCCCTCGAATGGCATCGGATTACTTCCTATTTAATATGAATCCTTAAATCCTGTCATTCAATTATGATTACGTTTTGGATTTTTTATACTATTTTGGAAATCAAACTGCTAATTCTTAAAATCAGCGAGTTTATAATAATAATATAGATTGATTTACTCAACGCTTTTCCAGTGTTGATTAACAATACTAGTATATGACACGCTATAGATTTTGCTTTATCTTTATTATCAGAAACTGAATTATCAAATTCTGATAATAAAATAATAAAGATAATTATCATCGCATTATCGAAACCGCTAATGCTTATAACTTAGTCAGCGGGCATAATATCGCTTCTTTGTAATGAGTATGTAATCTCCCATATGCCGTGTAGAATTCTTATTAAATAAAGTATACATGTACTTACTGTGGATTCATGGTATAGAAGTCAGAGAGAGACGAACTTAGCAAACCGTTTACCGAAATTTACCGTGCGGGTGCCGGTACCATCGTGTGGTAGGGAGGGAAACTTCTAGAAATGTCCGAGACTTGTGACTCGCATGTAGGTTTAAGGAGCATCTTGTCGACGCGCCTCAACACTCACCTTTACCTCTCGTTTTTCTCTCCTTACCTAACCAAATTTAGTAGTAGCCCGCTAGCGTAGCTTAAGAAACACGTACTAGTATATAATATTATATAAAATTCGTATTTACTATTTTATTGCCTTAGTGTAACGTAGACTTGAATTTAATAAATTTATAAGAAAAAAAGATATACATACATAATATCACGCGTCTCTCCCATAAGGGGTAGGCAGTAACCACATCCTTCCTCTTGCTACGATCCTGACATACAACATTCGCTTCTTCTACTTACTACTACTTCTACTTTAGGTAAAATAGGTATATTTGTACCTAATTATGGTAAAATTAGGGTTATAGCTATGACGACTCATTCGGTAGCTTGTACTACAGACGCTGCGTCAATGGACGTGGGTTGAAATACCTACACTGAGCATAAGCTTTTGGTGAAGTATAACATCGTGATGAAACCATAGCAAGGTGATAGGACTTTTCTAAGGCCCACCCTGCTAGCTACCACCCTCAAGTTGAAAATGTGCCGCCAATCACCGATAAGCTTATTCCGGCAGCTGCACTTGTGGCTTAGGATGTTCCCCATTTTGGTCCACAAATATTATGCTAACCTTACTTCGTGAATGTAGAGGTGTACTTTGGTACTGACCTCGATACATAAACTATATGCTTGTTAAGGGTTTTCTATCCGTCTGAGAGACGTCCGTTCAAGTCGGTGATAAGCTACTTTTTCTTTTACAAAAAACTTATTGGTAGTAAGATAAAGAGAGCAATTGACAAAATAACATTAATGTGAGCGAAGCCGCGGGTAGAATCTAGTAATAAATAATATTGTAAGGCAAAATTAAAAAATACTTTTTATAACAGAAAATGGAAAGGTTTCTCTACGATAGGGGATGAATGTTAAAACTCCAACACTGTTTAAATGATAACGAACAATAAGTAAATGTGAAATAGCGATTCCTAAATGTGATAGCTAGTCCTGTAGTTATTAGCGAATAGCTATACCAAGCTATTAGCTGGAAAGGTTAGGACAATCTCTTTTGGAACGTATAGTAATTTCTGAAAATGTAATAAATCATTCCGTTATTAATATTTTTGTATATTTATTTTCCCGCTCAATCCGCGCTTTCCATTACGAGAAGCGATGTCATAAAGGGGCTGCGTTTACCAAGGAATTTCATTAAGACGGAAGGGGCCGTAGTTAGAGGATTGTGTCTGCGTAGTTGTATATGGCATTTTCAAATAAAGCTTAGAGTATTTATTAAATGTTCTAAATGTATCTCAGACACGTTTTAGTGGTTGTTTGATGTCACTTTCTTTTAGAATTTATATAGCACCAAGACTTAGACAGCATTAGGAATAGAAAATATGAAAAATGGCTAACATATCTATAACAATATAGCTTTTGTGATATTAAAAAAGGTTTTAATTATTATTTTTTAAAAGGTTATTATAGGGTGAATCACTCATCATGTGCATCCGCTAATAACTATTGTAAAACCACATATTAAACCATTATTTAAAAAAATGCATAAATAGAGATCGATCATGAAATCGAGTTTCTAGCCGGTTCTTCTCAATGACTGCGTCACTTTCGGAACCGACAGTAGTTTTTAAAATTCACAAGTGCAAACTTAGGGCTTAAATAAAATAAAGATTTTCTATCGAAATAAAACTAATTTAAACGGATTTTATCGCGGTTATTTATTAATTAAATCAAATTTAATTAAATGTATAATCGGATCCCAAGCTTGGGCTAGCTTCCAACCATCTTCTCTATCGAAATTTGGATGTTTTTTTAATTTCAATAGCCTCACGAATCATCGTAGGTAGGAATCGGTATTCTTTGGCAAGGGTTTGTTGAATCTAAGATAATGTTTGGAGCCTTCTTCTAAATGTTTAGCAACTGCAGACTTCGTAGAGCGTCGGTGTTTAACGTCAGCTATATGTTCTTTTACGCGGGTCCCTATATTTCTTTTAGTTTGGCCGATATAGGAGAGGCCACAGTCACATTCGATTTTCTATACGCCCTGTTCTTATAGAGGTATATGACACTGGCTGATGACTGGCTATGAGGGACTGGCTCTCAAATGTAACTGCCGGAACACACCATTTTTATTTGGCGGTAGATTTTTAACTTGAGGGTGGATGTCCCGTTTGGTGGGCATAAGAAAAAGCCCTACCATCATGCTATTACCTCACATTTATTGTCAAAACGGCCAAATTCCCTTCGAATGGCGTCAGTTATTGTTATAGACCTGTTCTTAAGGAGATATGCTAAAATATGTAACTCAAGAAAAGAGTTTTTGATCTTATGCGTATTATAAAACAAAATTAAGCATTACGTCGTCTAATTTGTTTGACAAATCGAATATTAACGCGAGCAAAGCCGCAGATAGAAACTAGTATTAATATAGATAAGGATATCTCGAGTGTAATCTGGTAATATTACTCTATGAAATATTTATAATTACTTTACTACAACCGTATAACAAATTCCTACTGTTACAAATTTTCGTCGGATTATAACTGTTTAGTATGCATGGAATTTATGCCACGCTCGACGCTCAAAACGAAGGCCGAGGGCTGTAGATTGAATAACCCAGTCACGCTGTATATACACCCTGGATCATCCTTCATTTTGTAATTAGCTATCAACTGTACCAACGTATACAAGAAAACGTACCCAAAAGAGATACTAAAGTTTATTTTTAATTCATACAGAAAATTGTCTCAATCGATAAATTTAATGTTAACTTTTTTTATATTTAAGGTATATTCCCTTAATGGCACAATCTTACCTGATGTTAAGTGACGATGTGTCCCAAGATAGTAAATACGCTAAGCCTAGTGAAAGTACTCATCTATACATATAATAAGAATGTAAATTGAACGAGTTTTTACGTTTTACATTTATGTGAAAAAAAATTTGCATCAAATAAAATAATAATATATATCATTTTTCGAAATGTCTGCCTGTTTGTTTGTGCACGCATCACTACTAAAGTATAACGTCTATGATAATTCATCATTAAGACAAATATAAAATGTATCGTCGAGTAACTTTTAGTCTTTGTTTCATTAAAATTGTTTAACTCTATCAAACGTTATTATAATTTGGATGACAGCACGAGAATGATTCGTTTTAGTTCCACGCGAAAGAAGTCGAAGGCACAGTTAACTTAACATAAGGTAAGATTGTGGCTATTACGCTAAACCTGGAAACTATAAAATAGAGAGTGTCATATCTTTTGCTGTCACAGCAAGCGCATTGATTTTACTGCCAAAGTCCACCAATATATGTTACACATTACAATTCAAAAACTGATAACAGTGGTACAATATAAGAATAATAATATTAGATCCCTAATTTTACTCTTAGACGGATATTATACTGCTTGTAATAACTTCCTGGCAGGTAAGTAAGTTAACCCATTACATTCTCCTGTCCATATAAGTTAACATAACAGGACAGTATGCGGTTCTATGTCGGACGTTTTCATTGCGAATTCTGACTTGTACAGTAACCATGCTCCGCACTAATACGATGAAGTTATTAATAATCTTTGTACATGTAAAGGTAAGCTATATCACTAAATTCAAGTTGTTACTTAATATTCAGTTAACCTAGTTTCTTAGACCTACAGATATTTTAAGGAAGATTGCGTTGATAGTTTTAATAAAATTTATATTTTGTGGTACTTTGTAACTATTTTTAAACTGTTTAGGCGTCGCGTTTGTTCAAAGTATCATTTGGTATTAATTGTCGACGGGACTTATTATGGAAACGCTTCGTCTTTCTAACAAGACTTAGAATTATTTACGAATTTAACTATTTATTGTCACGTTTACCTAGTCGGACTTTTTTATAGTTTAAGGTTTAGCGTTATGGCCGCGATCTCACTTGATGCTAAGTGACGATGTGGCCCATTATGGTGAATACGCTAAGCCTAGTAGAGGGACTGACTCTCAAGTGTAATTACCGGAACACACCTATAGGTATTTGCCTGGTGGGCATTAGAAAAGTCTCAATACTTTGGTTTCATCACGATGTTCTTGATCATCGAAAGCTCAAGCTAACTGCAGGTGGATTCGAAGTTATGTTCATTACAGCAGCGTCCGTATAGACTTCTAACTGAACTAGCATCGCTTCAAAGACCACAACAGAAGTTTGAAACTGGTCTGTTGAAAGACTTATATTTAAATTATTTATCGAATCAATGTATCATCACTTAAATGCTCATTTGTTTGATTCATCATAAATCGCATTTTTTTTTTTTTTTGGTATGGAAACTAATATTTTTTTCTAAGATATTTTAACATGACATACGACCACTCAAAATAAGTAACTTGCCCTGTTACACGTTAAATAGTTGTAAAACGACAGCTTGGTTTTAAATATTAATAAAAAAGTACTTTGAAATGCTGCTAATAGCGGATCGATCAAATATGCGCTATGGCGACTGTATTGAAGGTATTTTCAAATCAAATTATTATCCTTAATATGTTGCCCATTGCGTATACTTCTTTTTTTATGACATACCTTTTATAAAGCATTGGCTCTCAGTTGTCACAACGAACGATGGCATCGTAATTTCGGAGAGATTTATTTTTCCTCTATTATGGAAACTTATATACTGTATGTAATCTATTACATTCATATTTTATAGTGTATTAAAAATATATATTTAATTAATTTAATTCAAGAAGGTAGTTTTACTCAATAGATCTTTGTAATCTGATAAATAAATAAATAATAATATACTTATATGCAAAGCCTTCAAAATAATATATCTTTTTAAATATCACAAGATATGCATATGTATTCGGTTATTTATGGGAACTCGGTCGTAATCTCACGGTGTTCCCTGGGCACCAATACTGTTTGTTCCGAGACGTATAAAAGGTATTCCATCGTTCTTGTCCGTTGGGATGTGCCGGGCTCATGTTAGGTTCTTATATAAGTAGTTAATTAGCACGATTTTAGGGATCCCATTATTATGCCTACGATTTATCCACCCTAACTTTTAAATAGTAAAACAACCATGTTGGTCGTACATTAGAACCCTTGTTTAAGGTTAATCCCAAAGCTGGGTAGGTAGAATATGTCAATTAAGTTCGACTAATTCTTCACAGTGGCACAATTAGGCACGGTACGTTCCTAGTCAGCTGGTATATATTGTACTAGCTAAGCCCGCAATTTAATTTTCGTAGTACTAAAAGTTATTTCCGATTACAGGGTTACAGTGCATTCTTTCTAGAAGCGAAGTAATCTTTGTCTTTTGCAATATTTCTCTGAACCACCACGTCGTATTCTATCGCTCGTACTATTACATCTGTCTCGCGTAGTTTTGTTTTTTTTTTACTCGGCTCCTCCAGGCCATAGCGTGATGTTAAATTGCCTATAACCTTCCTAAATAATTGGCCAGTCATAAACAAAAAAGATTTTTTCAATCGACTGATTTTTGAAAAAATAAAACATCATCTTCCAGATAATAAAACGCAGTTGTAAATAGTTGTACCAAATGGATAGCGGCATGTATAAACTCATTACACTAAATCCCTTTTTTATACACAACATCAATTAGTGTGCAGTCAATTGCTGAAATATATGCAGACAAACATGAAAATGGATTTTTGGATGGATGATATTGTTAATAATGCTCGCTTGGACAACTAACACTGTCAGTAAAAACCAGCTTCATAACGAGTTACCGTCTTAAGGGCCACCTTACGATAGACAAGGTTGTTCATACTAATGTTATAAATACAAAAGTGAGTTTGTTTCTTTGTAACGCTTTTAGGCATACACCACTAAATCGATTATGACGAATTTTGGTATAGAGATAGATGGAAACCTGGAGACGGTAATAAGCTACTTTTTCTCGGTATAAACTTATTGGAATTGGAGCAAAGAGAGTGATAAATTTTCTATGATTTTTTTTATTACGTCATGCGATTTGTTTGACAGTATCAATATTAACGCGAGCGAAGCCGCAGGTAAAAGCTAGTAGCTTATAAAGAATACAAAACATTAATTTTTGAACTTTGGTTATGTAAACACGATGACATTAAAAGTGAGTTAAACATAAATAGTCTATAAATACATTAATGTAGTCTGCTAATCACTACACTGTGACCATTTAAATAGTTGTAAACATAATTTTGTAGATTTTTCCGACAAAAGAATTCAATATTCGAACACGTATAATGAATATTGCTTCGCGCCACAACGAGCCGTTGAAACATAACCTAAAAACGTCAAAATAATATGAAACTACACTGTATCACATTCCGAACCCTTCCGTTTCGTTTCTAATGAAATATTTCTTAATGTTTTGTGCATAATGAACACGTATCTGTTTGAGGAATTCTACAAAACCGAGTATTCGTATAGAGCGGCATTTTTAACTTACGAATTTCTTGGAGTTTCATATCTAGTTGTTAATTATAAGAAAAAACGATAAATTATTTGATGTGAAATAACTATTGGCGTACTTGGGTAGTAAACCCGACTCGCTTGTCATAACGATAATATATATTCTGTAATTAAAATATAAAATAAATATGTTGGTTTTCGAAGCGACGTTGATTGGTTGTATATATGGACACCGCACCAGTGGACGTGAGTTCGTTACCTACAAAGAGCTCGATCTTTCGGTGAAAGTAAACATCGTGATGAAACCATAGCATGATAAGACTTTTTCTATAACCCGCCTGCCTAGCTACCACCACTTTCAAGTTTACATTAGATAACCAGTTCTCCACAAGGCTAAGGGTGGCCACCATCTTGGGCCATATCGTCATTGAACATCAGATGAGACTGTGCCATTACGCTAAACCTAGATTAAAATGTGTTTCATGATGCGTGGCTTTGTAACCACACTCGTACGGAATTTAATGATTATATTTGATATTTTACCTAACCTATTCAGTAATCTGATATCGTTATTATAAATACACTAAGACAAATTAAAAACGAAATCACAGATAAATACAGTATGTTAGAAACGTTTTTTTTTTTTAATTTTATACATCGGTCGGCAGGCGTCAATAGCACCTCGTTATTATTCCACAAAATAATGATTCGAAAGATTTTACGTAGTCGATTATCTCGAGTTTCGTGGAACGATCACTAGATTATACATGAAATAAACGGCCCGCTTTGTTAGAAGCGGATTCTGGTGCCGAGATTGGGAACACCTGGCGTGGGCTGTTTATATTAATTAGAGGTGTGGTCATGCATGGATTATATATTATCGATGTTTTGCGTTAACAGCAACTCAATTCTCCTTCCAAACCTACTGCGGTTGTGAATTATCGATGATACGTTTGTTTTGCGGTAAACGTAACATATTGCTTGCTTAAAGAAGCAGTGTATCCTTGAGATAAATAGCAGAACCTGTAATGTATAATTACGTGTATTGTTTTCTACCTGTATGGTTAATTAGTATCATCAAACTAAGATCTTGTTTCCTATCTGCGTTTTATTACATTGGCACCTTACCCTTTTTTTTTTTATTTAGATAGTAACTTACAATATACTACTCTTAGATACTCTGTTAGCGACAAAAAGTTTCTGTAAGATTAGTTAGGTATTATTAAATGTTTGTACTTATTTCTTTTCAGCGTGAAGATAATTGTTAATTATTTTTAATAATAATAATGAATTTGCGAATGCAATTAATAAAGATTTAGTCGAATCTAAATTTGAATATAATATTATCGATATAGATATTTCTAATAACGAAGCCTATCACTAGGCAATAGACCCGTCGATCGTAAAACTGTACTACAAAGGAATTCCTTTACGAAAGCTTAATTCTTGAACAGGGCCTACATATGCACAAAATAATCATTTTACAGCGTCTCGACTCGAATTAGTTCATTATGGAAGAGATAAATTTAATTATATTATTTCTAGATTAAGATATTAAGAATATAATACTGTACTAGCTGTTCTTCGTTCCCTTCTACTGTACAAAATATATCGTTTAATCTATGGACCTGTTTTAAAACAATTTGGAAGAATTTTAGGAAGGGATGACGGCTCCTTGGATTGGAGTTCGAAACATCGTGATGAAACCATAGGTTGGATGTAGGGCTTTTTTAAAGCCCGTCTGGCTAGCTACCACCCTCGAACTCTACCGCCAAATACCTAAAGGTGTAATCTGGCAGTTGCATTCGAGAGCCAGTCTCTCCACTAGACTTGGCGTGCTCACCATTTTAGGTGACAGCGTCAGTAAAGAGAGATTCTGGGATCGATTTAAAGTGAAATCATTGTAAATTCCCAAACTCGAGACCCAAAAGATGGATTCATCTAAATATTATTAATTTTTATTTTTTCGTGCTTAAATTTTCAATATAAAATCAATCATGTAAAACAAAACAACACCATAATAATCTATACCAATAATTGAATAATCGATATTTTATCATTCTTATACTAATTGAATTTCCTATATTTATGTATTTGGGTAAAATATTCATATAATTGTAAATAGTGTCTTATAAAAAAAGATAAGAAACGAACCTCGATTTTTAACAATGAAATATCGGTTCATCTGATCTATTCTGAGCTGTGAATCGATTTATAAAATTGTATTCTTTAACCTAAAAAATCGATTATTCGATTAATCGACCTTAGATAGCCATACCTAAATTGAACCCATAATATAGCGGCAATGGAAGGCAAAAACTAAGTATTCTAAATACATCTACGAAAAACTCCGCATCAAAGACTAGAGTCTCATTCAAATAAGATCAATAGTTTTGACTAATATTGTCATTGTATAATTTAATATGATTGTATTTGTATAGACTGTCTGGATCAGCAGACCTTGTTATTCTCTTTACGGTAATTGATAACTGAACCACAGCGCAATCTACATTGTTATATTAATATTATTAAACGGAAACGTTTATTGGTTTGTTTGTTTGAACTTTAATCTTGGGAAGTAAACTAGCCAGATATTAAAAATAGTTTTTTATTTAATAAAGCAAAAATTGTGGAGATTTTAGGCTGTTTAATATTGCGCGTCTACTAATAGGAACAAAGCTGTATTGAAAAAGTAATAAAAACGGGCAAAAAAAATGATTAAATATTTTATTTAGTTCCACGAGAACGAATTCGAGAGAACAGATAGTCTATTATATCGTGGAATAGTTAAGAACCATGATTTTGATAAAAATACATCTTTTTTTTATTTTATTTTTTTCACCCTGACGTACTCTTTGCCCCATAAGGGCTTTGACAGCTTCACCGAACTTTTTGGGGCGAGTGCTGAGGGCATTCAGCTCCGAGGTATCGAGCGCAAGGGTGCCAGGATGGCCGAACCTCGGCTTGGGCTACTGCTGGAAAGTGAACTAGGATTCAGGATCCTAACCAACCAACAGGTCCTAACTAACTAATTTAGTTATCCTAGCACGATCTTATCAGGCAAGCAATGCAATGGCCGTGGGTGTAGTCCTTTAAAAAATCGTGTACTTGTATACGTGTGGGTGTGCATGGATGGTATGCGGTGTGATGGTGTACTTTCAGTGATGTAGAGTGTCACTGTATTGCGTGAGCAGAGTCACTCGAGGGCTCCTAATTTTACTTGTATCAGTCAACTCGTATAAAAGTTACGCGATCAATAACAGATGTACACATATTTTTTATATATTAAGTAAGATACTAGCTTTTATACGCGGCTTCACTCACCTTAATATTGATTTTAGCAAACAGATCGGATGACGCAATAAAAAGTTTCATACAATGTTTATCCCTCTCTTTACTCCAGTTGCAATAAATTTTTCGCTAGAAAAAGTAGACTATGACCGTCTCCAGGTTACCAACGATCTCTGTGCTAAAATTCATCACAATCGATTCAGCAGTTTTGAAGTGAATGCGTATCAAACAAACTCACTTTCACATAACATTAGTAAGGATTATGGTTTAAATGTGTTTCTGATAGTTAAGTTGTATCGAAGCCCATTTCGTTTCACAATTCAATGAAAATGATTTAGAAAAAAAAAACATAATTTGACAGCAACAAAAAAATAATAATTTAAATAAACGGTTCTCTCGTGGGTTTGATGCAAATCGGATTAGGCCGTTTCCAATCGGTTTTAATAATAATTGATTTTTAATGTATGGTCGAAGTTGGCTAACCTGTGGAGAGTAGGTTTATATTATAAATTATAAAGAAAAGTTTCGTAAAGCCATTCTAGAAAAGTACGAGTTTAACTCCACCTTATTTCAAACATCAAAAGAATCGATTGCGTTTTCCATTATACACTAAACTAGCTGTTACACGCGACTCCATTTTTTGTTTTTTTTTTATGGAATAAAATTATATATTTTACAACAATTCATATTTTTATAGCGTATGTACGTAATTATGCCAACGTCAATTGGGGATAATTTTATAAAGACATGCAACAGATACAAAATAATAACCGCACTGAGAATAATTATTTAATAACAACTGGCCTGTGTAGGATTCGAACCCATAGCTTCTCGCCACAATAGTTACAACGAAGTTTGATATTTCATTCGCAAATACTAACTATGTACAAAACTCGATTGTCTGTCGTCTTGCTCGCACATACAATGTAATGTACAGCCATGTAGATATATTTTAGTATAACAGGAAATATACTCATCATCATCATCATCACCTTGTCCTGTTCCCAAATTATTTGGGGTCGGCACAATACGTTTTCTTCTTCCATACATCTCTTTCAGCCGTCATCTCTTCATTCGTCCCTTTGCTGTCATCTCATTCCTCACACACTTTATCCATATTTTCTTTGGTCTTCCTCTTTTTTTTTTTTTTTTAATTCATATCTATTACTTTTCTCACTATATTCTATTCCTTCTCAAATTTCTCTACCACTATAGGAAACTATACTGAATATATTTTATTTATATACTGAATATATTTAAGATCGAACATATAAAACTACATAACGAACTCTAAACTATAAACATAAATTCCACATGCAAACACATAGGTACACATACACACACACGCGCGCTACACAGTACACACACACACGCTGCACATACGTACACACGCACATGTGAACATACACACAGGCACACATCACGCGCCATGAATCTTAAATAAATAATACCGTATAATTTGACTTCTTGTTTTTATAATTAATTTTATTTATATTTACTTGCCACTTTTCACTTGATAGTGTGTATATTACTTATAGTTATAAAACCCTATTAATTCTTTATGTGGTTTTTAGATATGTATGCTAACCATATGCATAAGTACACTGTTGTATTTCAAATAAATAAATAAAAGGAACTGCGTCAGCTGTTAGACCAACAGTCCAGTCAAACTAATTTATTATTATCCTTCGAAGTTGTTCTCTTTATCATTTAATTAACTTGGACCATGACTTCATTATAATAAATGGAAAACGTGTTACATCGTAATTGTCACGTTAAATTGTGACTTTCTTATCATACAAAGCGAAAAAGTTTGTTTGTTTAAATGCGCTAATCTTAGGAGCTACCAGTCATACTTCAAAGACTCTTTTTCTTTTTAATAAAGCAATTATTAACAAAAGCTTTAGGCTATTTAACATCACGCTGCTACCAATAGGAGGAAAGCTGTACTGAAAAATGTTATAAAAACGGGAAAAACAGAATAAAGAATTTTACATTCCTCGCGAATAATGTCACAGGCGCAACCAGTATATGAATATAATATCAGTGAAAAATATATATTAAACACAGTTCTATCAAGTGCGCTCGATGTCTGTTCTATATAATTTATATCTGCGGTTTTCTATACATTATTAGCAGTCAAAAAGGTGCCCGTTTTCGCTCAACGTGGGTGTTTAAAAAAAAGGGCTAAAAGGTATATAAGGTTTTGCCAGCGCGAATAATCGTAAGGGTCTATTATAGCGAAGTATTGTAAATGACCCGGCGTTTTTATTGTACTTAGGAGATTTAGGGGGGGAAAAAACGTTACTCGATATAATATTTTCTGATTTTTGTTACAGACGGTTTAATATTTCTTTGTGTTTATTATTGGAAATGTCGAGGCATATTATTCTTTAGCTAAGCGGAGACGCTAGTGACTTGAATTTTATGCGTCTGTATTTTCCTTTACCACACTCTTATAATAAAAAAAAACTATTAGCGACTAAGATTTTATTTGAGGTTGTATTGAGGGACTCGCTTTGCTCAGTGTAGGAACAAATAACAGTACCTTGGACTTGATTCATTTCAGATGTAGACATTTGGCACACGATGTGTCAAATGACTTTCAGGTCCTTTATGTACACTTTATGTATTTTATGGCATATAAGCACTTTACAATTGCTTTTAGATCACTTATTTATAGTTTATAGGTTTAGCGTTATGGCCATAATCTTACCTGATCTTAAGTGATGATACGGCCCAAGTTGGTAGACACGTTAAACCTGTTAAGGGACTAGCTCTCATATGCAATTGCCGGAAGGTACCCATTGGTATCTGTCGGCAGATTTTCAACTTGAGTGTGGTAGCTAGCCAGTCGGACATTAGAAAAAGCCTAACCAGCATGCTATGGGTTCCTTATGATGTTTTGCATCATCATCAAGATCATTGTAGTTGGATTTGCACTGACGTCCCTTGACGCTGCGTACGTTCAAACTACCGCTAAGCTATCATCGTTTCGCACGGTATATATAAGGCTAGATATAACCCTCAAGTTGAAAATCTCCCGGCAAATACCAAATGTAGGTGTGTTCCGGCAGTTGCATTTGAGAACCAGTCCCTCCACTAGGCTTCGCGTGGTGTCCATCTTGGGCCTCATCGTTCTTAACATCACTACGAATTACGTACATCACGTCGAATGTTACATTCACTACAATAAAAAATCCCTCATAGATATGTATGCCAACTTGCATGTGACTGATTTTCGCGGGGAGCTGTAACAACAACCTGTTTTGAAGACTGGATCCCAGCATGGTCTTGTAATGTGCCGGGCAAGCAGTGAGAAGCGCCTTCGAAGATCCATTAAAGAGTCACTTCGACTTCTCTGAGTTCAGGGACAGAAATAGTTTAATGCTAATAAAAGACATGCACGCAACTAAGAAACCTACCAATAAAAACCTAAGAAAAAGAAAGGAAAATCAGACATAAATAATAATAGTACATACCTTATTTCTAGCATAGGGCGTTCAGCTCAACATATGCTGAGGTGTGCGAAACACTCAGTGTTGATTTGCAGCTAGAACCCAAGTCTAGTTGCGGTGCGTAAAAAACATGTTACATTAACCGTAATAATATATAATAACAGTAACATTAATAACAAAAACATATATATTATACAGTAAAACATAATAGGCATTTCTTACAAATAAACGATAAACAATTAATTATCGTGTACAGGGGTATAAATAGATAATAATTTTAGCACTAATCATATGTTTTACTTTTCAATAACTGGGCAGCACAATTAAGTTAAAATTACATATCTAGACTCATTGCATAATTTAATGATTTCTTATGTTTACGCGAATATTATTCATTGAAATAAAACTGCGCGCCCCGAGTCCACGAAGGCTGAAAAGCTTTCGAAACGTCGGGATCAAAATTAATTAATAACCTCTATAAAATCCGTTTAAATTAGTTTTATTTCAATCATAACATTGTTAACAGTTTCTTATGCTTGAGCAGCTTCTTCTACATCTGGCTTTCTGGTATCTATCTGGCTTGATTCAAAGCTAATGACATACATCATTACGATTACATCAAATCAAAATCATACAAATATATTCGATTCTTGTTCATAACAACAAAGCCGTTTAAGAAAACGGTTAAACATATTATATACAAGTTTAGTTCGTTGTATTTTGGAATATGGTTCAGTGATTTAGTCTACGTACTATCCTACCCATGCAAATATAATTGAAGAAATTAAAAAATGCTTCCTTCGCCCTTTGACATCCTAATTATGCATAAGGAATACTATTTATTCGTATTAGGATAGATTGAAGTGTTTTAAAACGAACACATCTTTGTCCAGACGTAATATCAATAATTACCCTATCCTCGATAAGATAAAGAATGCTATGTGCTAGGTGGGACACCAGCGAATTGTTAAGCTATCTCTCATTAAAATGAGTATGAGAAAGTACCAAGCACCTTTTCATGTTCTCTGTTGTTCAAATAATGTAGCCTAAAACAATCCAAGTAATAAATATTGTAACGAGTTGGTTATTTTTTATTATAATAAAAAATATATGTATTTGCTTTAATAAGAGTGCAAAGTATATCACGGTAGTTTTATGTTTAAATATTTATTTTATAATTCTATTTGTCCTCTGTAACAGTGACGTATAATAAATAAATAAATAACATGTCTTATCCACTCTTAACATAAGCTTAAAATAGACTCGACCATTTCTTGAATTTAATTTGCTTTTTATTGATTAAAAGTCATCGCTTTGCGTGTTACAAAATCGCAGGTGCCTCAGCAATAATAGTTTCCAACAAATAAAATTCACATTAATATGAAAACAGTAAAACGAAATGTCCCGATGGGTATAAAAATTATAAATCCAGTGTTATCGTCGCATCTCGGACAAGCGGCCACCCATTATTTATGTACCTACGTACAGTAACATCGCGCTCGGAATATCTAACGAGGCGAATCGTGTCATATTTATTTTTTACTTCTTTTGTATCAATTACTATCAATGACCGCGACTTTGTTCGTGTAGGATTAAAAATTGTTTAACAAGTTTTGCCCATTTTTATAACTCTTTTCAATACAGCTTTGCTTCTATTGGTGTTAACGTGATGTTAATAGCCTGAGGGCTCATTTTCATTGGTCGAGAACTCAATTGTTATACCAAATGCGAGCATATGGCCTAATATCCAATAAAATTAATCGGTTGGTGTAAAGGAAGCGTGGTGCGAGAACTCGGTTTACTCTATTACTCGTATATAACGTATACTCAGTTCCACTCTTTTAACTGAAATGCGCGTTGAAGAATATCTATGAAACCGCAAGCAGGTACCATCGACTACTGAAAACGGTAAAATGACTCCTAAAACCCTAAGTAATGATTGCTCTATGAAATATAAAATTATGTTCAGCAGTTCTGCAGCGAAATCATCGTTCTATCTCCATTATCAGATTTCCTTATCTTTGGATACTAATTTAGTTTTATAATGAAAAATCCATTTGGCTCTTATACGATTTTTGGATTGTCGAACATTTCAATACCGTGTCACCAATATGGTCACGTTACATTCTCCAAACTAACTAAAGTTGAAAATTACAAAGCCCGTTAAAGGCTTAGTTAACTATGTTTATTTTTGTCAAGTCAATAAACACTACATGTGAATTTAAATATGTTATCTTGATATTCTCAAATATTGTAAGAAATAACAATTTTTTGTATTTTTACATAGAGATAAATATATACGAGTTTGTAAAATGATTTGCATAATATTCAAAATAACGTAAACTAACTAGATATAAAATTATTCTTACTAATATTAGAAACGCGAAAGTGAGTTGGTTTGTTTGTTACGCTGAATCTATTATGATGAATTGTGGTAAAGAGATAGATGGGAGCCTAGAGACGGTGATAGGTTTTCTCGTAAAAAACTCATTGGAAGCAGGGTAAACAGAGAAATAAACTTTGTATGAGACTTTTTATTGCGTCGTTCGATTTGTTTGACAAAATCAATATAAACGCAGGGGAGCCACGGGTGAAAGCTAGTTTTTGTTCTAGTGATAAATAGTGCTGGGTTCTGTAGAACATGGTTCTAAATTATACTACCGATTTGCCGGACAATAAGTTCAAGGACCATTTAAACCGGGTTTTATTGCCAAAAGGGTGTATTACAGAGTGGATCGTTATGTGAATGTTAGTGACATTTGAAAGTAATTCCCTCTCTGAACATGGAATAAAATTTACTATTGTAATTTTAACTGAAATTTCTCAAGTAAGAATATAATTGCTGCACATATATAAAAAAAAAAAAACATGCGTGCGTACAAAGTACACATGTCAGAAGTGAAACTTCTTTGGCGAACTAATTTATAAATCTTGTTTATATACGACGTTCGCTCTGTCTCACTTTTTCTCTCAATCTTTCTCACTCGCTTGCTCCCTACTCTCACTCCACGGCTAGTTGCTCATGCTACGTTCGCCCTGTCTTACTCTCTCTCAATCGGTCTCGATCACTCTCTCTCTCTTTTCCGACACTTCCGTTGCATACCGGCGTGACGTTTCATCTGTAAAAATTTTACCCTCATGCGCCTAAAGAAGTTTCACTTCAAAAACTTATACATTTCTAGCCTTTTTTTAATTAACGTGGTCTTTAAAATCCCTGTTTTACGGACTTTCTCATCGCAACGCGCACACGCACTACCCAGGTTCAGACCAAAGGCGTAAGGGGCATATGGCGACTTATTAGGTGCTAATCACCTAACACTACCAACTAAAACGCACCACGGTGACATTTCAGACTCCAATGTTGCCAGAGACCAAGGACAGTTTTCACAACTCTTCTAGACTCTGGCGGAAAACATTTCTAGCTTATCGTTTCCGATGGCAGTCATATTTTAAGGTTTTCTATAAGTTGTAACGGCGACCTGACGTAATTTATGGGCTGAGATACGGAAGTTGTGTCTGGCTCTATTACTAAGGTGTCTACCATTTCTACTACTACTATTCAAGTCCGAATGATCATTCCCACCAGAAACTAGTAGAAGTGTGGGCACTGTTCCTGATCTCCAACAACACAGGAGTTTGAAGTGTTCGTTGGATAGTGTTTTTTTATATAGTTAAGGCTTAGCGTTATGGCCATAATCTTACCTGATCTTAATTGAAGATACGGCCCAAGTTGGTAGACACGCTAAACTTTTAGAGGAACTAGATTTCAAGCGCAAATGCCGGAACCCACTTTTTTTTTTTTTTTTTTTTACGTGTGGAAATGCTTTTAGGCATCCCCTCCCGCCTGGGCAAGATGGAGGGAGGGGTATGTCCGACTCACCCGGCGCTAGCCGCCGGGAATACCCACTAAAACCCCACGGTGTTCATTCAGCACCCTTTTTTGCCCGGGAACAGGTACTACGTTGGTAGGACTTCTACTCAACCCGGCGGGTGTGGGTCCCTCGTTAGGGACCGCCAGTCATTAGCCCCTCATAAGGGACAACTAGGGCCCCTCATAAGGGACAACTAGGGCCCCTCATAAGGGGCCACCAACAATTATTTGCGGGGGTCAGGTGGAAGACCCCCGGACGAACCTTCGAGGGGCGCACCGAACACTAGTGCACCTCGCATCGGGCCTGATGTTCTGCGTGGGCGAAGGACGTGCCCGCGTCCGACGCCCGCAGGCCAAATCTACGGCGGCTGGAGGTCATCCCTCACCCTCCGCCGCCGGGTCCGTCTTCTACGGGAGGGGAGCGTGGTGGTCTGCTTCCTTTCCCTCTCCGCCGCCTCCTCAGCGAGCATCACCCCCTCGCAGTACGAGGCGACGGAGTTCCAGCCGGACTCGCTCCCGACCATAGATGTTATAATGGCCGGGAGCGAGAGGTCCGGCCCTATGGCCGTGACGAGGCCACGGCGTGGCGAGTCCCATGCGGGACAGACGGCAAGCGTGTGCTGCGCGTCATCGCGCACGCTACCGCAGTGATGGCACCCAGATGTTACCTCCCGACCTATGCGACACAGGTAGCTGCCGAAGCAGCCGTGCCCCGTTAGCATCTGTGTCAGCTGGAAGGTGAGGGTGCCGTGCCGCCTCCGTATCCAGGCCTTCAAATGAGGCCTTATGGCCTCAACGGTCGCCACGCCTGATCTGGGGTGGTCTAGGCGTCTTTTCCACTCCGCCATGGTCATCCGCTGGACCTCCGACCTCCACGCCTCTATTTCACGAGGCGCGGGTCGTAGACCCTGGTCCAACGCCTCCCCGCGCCACTCGTAGAGTAACGCGAGAGCCCTCGCCTCCAGAGCCCATGGCGGAGATCCGGCTAGTAGGGAGGCCGCCTCGAATTAGATCGTGCGTTACCCGCGGGCCGCTCTGACGGCCATCACCCTCTGCGGTTTGCGCAGAGCAGCGATATTGCGGGCCGACAGGTTCTCGGCCCACACAGGGGCCTCGTAAAAGGCCATGGATCGCACGATTCCCATGTAGAGCTTTCGGCAAGCGGAATTCGGACCCCCCAATGGCGCGGGGCTCCGGCACCCATGAGACGGGAGTCAGCTGCCGAAAATGCTCTACAAAGTCCCATCGGCCGTCCAGAACCAGCCCAAGATATTTTATCCTGGACTGGATGTGGATGGGAACGCCTCCCACTATTATCTGGGACCCTGCCGGTGGCACATTCCGGGGCCCGTGAAAACACAGGGCCTCAGACTTCTGAAGCGCCACCTGTAGTCCCAGACGCCGGATCCTTCCGACCACCTGTGCCACCCCAGCTGTGGCCAACATCACGGCTTCGCGGTGGCTTCTGGCTCTCGACGTGACCAGAGTGTCGTCGGCGTAACACACCACACTCAGGCCACGGAGAAGCACCCCGCGCAACACCCAATCGTACCCGATGTTCCACAAAAGCGGTCCCAGCACGGACCCCTGTGGAACACCGGATACGACGTCTCGCCGACACAATCCGTCTTGACCCGGGAAGACGACCGACCTCTCTGAGAGATAGGTCCCGACTATTCGGCGGAGGTAGGACGGCACTCCATGAAACCGGAGCGCCTCTTTGATGGTGGCCCAGGGCACGGTGTTAAACGCGTTGGCGATGTCGAGCGACACCGCCACAACCACCTCACCCCGAGCTATAGCCTCCTCCGCCTGGCTCTTCACCTGCTTAATCGCGTCTATGGTGGAGCGCCCTCTGCGGAAACCAAATTGGTTCTCCGCCAAGTCCGGTCCCACGTGCGTAAGATGGCTGACGAGGCGGTTTGCAAGCACTCTTTCAAAGAGTTTGCCCACTTCGTCAAGCAACACGATGGGACGGTATGCGGACGGCGAGTCCGCCGGGCGCCCCGCCTTCTGGAGCAGGACTAACCGACCGGATTTCCACTTGGACGGAAACCGGCCCTGCTCCAGACACGCAGTGAGGAGCCCCAACAGTCGGGGCTCGAGCATCTCGAGGGCCAGGACCCACGCTCGACCATGCAGGCCGTCGGGTCCTGGGGCGGTGTTTTTTGCCCGAAGGCGTTTCACCGCCGCCCTCAGCTCTTCCCGGAACACACCTATTGGTATTTGATGGTAGATTTTCAACTTGAGGGTGGTAGCTAGCCAGGCGGGCATCAGGAAAATCCCTTCCAACATGCTATCGTTTCCTCACGACGTTTTCCGTCGCCGAAAGCTCAAGATCATTGTAGATGGCTGGATTTGAACTTACGTCTCTTAACGCAAAGTCGGACACACTACCCCTGGGCTATCATCGCTTCTGTTGGGTGATTAGCACCTGATAAGTCTTACCATACTTTCCTCACAGCTTGGCCTAAGTAGACGTAGTACGTTTACGCGTCGCGGTGAGGAAGTTCGTAAAACATTTTAAAATAATTGTAAAACAAAAACTTATTAAAAAAACGTATTATAGAATTGAAGATTATTTAGCACCGGATAAAATTATTGTTAAGATAAAACGAGTGATGAACAGTTTCTTACGCAGTTTATTCTCTTCCAGAACGCCATGTTGTTTCCAAAACGGTAGTAGATTTTTGGCTTCAAAAAAGTGATATTCTTATCCTAAAAAAGTACCACGTTAATAAAAAAGGAATAACACTTACTCTTCCACCAGCAACTCCAAGGAGTGTGAAAGCAATTCCTGTTTACTGGAAATAAGTATGATTTTGGGTATGTCGTGGTGTCTTTCCAGAGAGAAGTTAACAGTCCTTCTTAGCCGGTGAGTGTCATACGCTCCTATTATAGACCAAAAAAGGTATAATAAAAGGTCCCCTGAAACAGTAACCTATTTATAACCGACCTTAGTTATTCTTCGTGTTTTATGATGGTTATAAATAGCTGTGGTTATCATGATATTTTCCTCATAATATTATTCGTTTTATTATCTATATATAATTATATTTTATTGTGAAATCGTCAAATCTATTTGATGTTTGATTACTATTAAATGCGAAATTTTAAATTGCGAAATAGGCAATAATTATATAATAGTCGTGTTCTTCCTTCTCCATTTCTCAACCGCTTTTCTTTTCTTTTTTTAGAAATTATGGCTGTATTTTAGTATTAGTTTCATCTTACCATTTGTAAATAGCGACACTTTTTTTATATTTTATACCTTTAGCCATGTACTATATATTTGCGTCTGTGCGTTGTTAATCATTTATTGTTGGAGGCTTATAATTAGAAAAATCGTTCTTTTTTATAATTTATTCTGTTTAAAAATTTTGTATTAGCATATATGTCTTCTTAAAAACTATAAATAACTCAAGCGATGATAGCTCAGCAGTAACGTGTAGGAACGCCTCGTCATGGGACGTCAGTTCGAATTCAGACACCTACAAGGAGCTTGAGCTTTCGGTAAAGGAAACCATCGTAAGGAAACCATAGCATGGTGGAAGGGCTTTTTCTAATGCCCGCCTGGCTAACTACCACGCTCAAGTTGTATGTTTGCTGCCATTTACCTTAAGGAGTGTTCTGGCAGTGGCACATAAAAGCCAGTCCCACCTATAAAAGCTGGCAACGCACTTGTGTTTCCTCTGGTGTTATGTAGTCCACGGGCGGCGGTGATCACTTACCATCAGATGACAGGCTAACTCGTTTGCTCGCTATTCCATAAAAATATATATTTGAAAACTATTCTTTTTTCATATTAAAAAAATCCTTAAACTAATACTAATTATGGTTGAATTTCGACCTCTGGACGAGAAGTACCTAATCAAAATATGTTTATTAAAGTAAATGATAATTTTAAACGAATTTCGTGTATGAGTGTACAGTGTAATCAAGTGGACATCAAATTGCAATTAAATATAATTTTTATTTACATATAATATAAAAACCACGAATGAATAAAATTTTGCGATCACAATCTATGAATCGTATCTATTTAATTATCAAATTAAAATATTTTCCATATTCATGTTGTTTCATATATTGCTTTTGTTTACAACTACTTTAGTTATATGGATATATACTTTCTCTTCGCAAAGATTATCATCGTCTCCTCATCTTTGTGTCAAGCTAATTATTGGCACAGCACATCTACTTCTCTTTCTTCCTCTATCAACTTCTCTCTCATACATATCGCTGTTTATATAATGCATTTACACGTTCATTTGTCTTACTTCCTGACTTTAAATCTCACTGCCATCACACTTACACTAATTTCATTATTTTCAATCCTCATCTTTGCATGCTGACGACATGCGGACAATTATTTCTAAATTTCTTTGTCGTTTGTTTTACTATTTAACTCGAAGTCGTACCTCTCTCTGTTATACCTACTATATACCGACGTAAGGTTATACACGGTTTTCTCACCCATCTTTCTAGTTGCCCAGCATTAACATCCGTATACCACGATAGGTCCTGAAATTTGTTTTATCCTAATAAGCAGCAAATACCATCACCTATAGACAGCTGCAAGAAAAGGGTTGTTAGAACCATGTTGTGGACCTTAGCGGATGCCTATTTGTCGTTCACTATGCCGGAACATAAAGGCTTAAAGTGAACCTATATTTGCGGCAGTCTAAACCTGAGGTGGTTACTAAACAGACAAACCATTATCCTATCACCAAGCTATGACGGACCAAAAATTGCCATGACCAAAATCAAAGGTGGGACCGACAATAGCCAGAGCCTTTTCGGTTACTTGGCATAGTGAACCGCGAGCAGGTGAGGTTGGCTTGAGTAACTCAGATGGTATTCGATACTACTACACTCCAAATTAAGAGTTAGTATTTAAATCAATTCCCAAAAGATAAGATAAGAAAAAAAATTAATACGTTGTCATACATTTACATCAATTAAACATACCGATAATATTCGTTTAACGTAATTAAGTTATATGGATTCAAATTTGATTTCGAGTACCAATATCTTGTATATTAATTCCAATCAGGAGAGCTTTATTATTTATATAGACATGAGTTATCGAAAGATCGGTTTACTTTGTTTTCTACGGTTAACGATATTAAATTTATCAAAGTACGCGCCTCGGAGCACTTTCGAAACATTTCGGTATTCTATTTAGAATACTTTCCGGTTCATTACTAGCAACTATCTGCGACATTGATATTCGCTTTGACAGAGGAAGATAAAGAATATTGTACAATTCACTTTACTTGTTCACGGAAGAACTACTACTGATAAATAAATACACAGGTCAAACTTTCATTCTAAATTTATTATTGCACTGTTAATTGTTAATTATTTTTAAGGGACCTACACTGTTAGCTTGAGAGGCTTTCACAGCTTCACCGGACTATAAGGGCGAGTGCGGAGGGATCCCACGCCCAATAATTGTTCGATTTTTTTTAAAGGACGTACATTGCTAGCCTGTAAGGCTTTCATAGCTTCACCGGACTAAAACGGCGAAAGCGGAGGGCGCTCAAACTCAAAGGGAATTGTTAAAATAAATGTATTAGTTTGTCTCTCAACGAATGTTACAAAACCATAGCGCGATTCAGGTATCTATAACACTATGTAAATTAAAACAGATTTTTATAGACGTATTCTCGGTACAAAAGACAAATACTTAACATAAAATAACAAACAATAATATTATGAATAGACAAATATATTACTACGACATTTACCCCTTTTTTAATTTCATTAATTTTCTACTTATTTGTATTTAGTTATAGACAGTAAGTTTTAGTTAGTGTATCGGTTACAGTTATAGGACTTTTGTCGTTGCAATTAGACCACCAGTTCACCCCATGTAGGTGACTACAAGATTTTAAATTTAGCCAACTTACATATATTTTTTCAGTTTGATAAATGTAACGGATTACTTTTTGAATATATTATGATGAACTTATCGCATAATTTAGTAATAATATTAGTTATAGAATGTAATTCGATTAGGTAAGCTAAGAAAATAAAAACTGTTCGTGAGCGGCATAATAACAATAATGCGAAAGACAAAACAAGCAGCTAATAATAAATACGAAGAAATATAATTAGATCGTATCACAAAAATATACAGGGATTTCGTTCATATTCTAACAATATTAAATTCTAAATATGGACGTCTCTATTAGAAAATATTTTCTTTCCTTTTCGTGTTACCAAATAGAACATCTATCTATTCTAACTTATAATAATATTATAAATGCGAAAGTGAGTTTGTTTGTTAAATCTTAAAAATAAATAAGTCTAAATACTTGATAAATTATGTAACGTAATCTTGATAATTTAACGTATGTTCGCAAAAACTTGGCAAAGTTAGGCTTCACGGAAAATGATTAAAAGAGTAGAAATATTGACAAACTGGTCACAAGCTTATTTTAAACTCAGTAAGACCAGTAACAGTTTTTTAGGTAATAGTATTATGTGTTACAATAAAGTTCCAAAACACATTACCGATTTTCGGACTGTAAATTCAAGAACCATGTTAAACGGGTTTTGATGTCAAAAGGGTTTTATTTATAGGGTGGATTAATATGTGAATAATCGTGATGTCCGGAAATTACACCCCTCTCTATACATTCGCCAATAACTCTTGTAAATACACACCTTACACTATTATGTAACAAACAAATAGTACTAAAAAAAAATATAAACATGCAGATCGAATTTCTTGCCGGTTCTTCTCGATGATTGCGTCACTTTCCGAAGCGGTGGTAGTTTTGACTTTCATAAGCACCTACTTAGGGGCTAAATTGAATATAGAATGTTATTTGATTTGGTTGATTATTGAAATATTGACCATCGAGGTATGGTTAAACAATTATTGATCACAAAAAATAATCACCGATGCGTTCAATTGGCTCTTGTATCAGTAAAAACCAAATCACGTGAGGGTAATCTAAGCTATTACGGTAAAATCAATGGCGGTCGACCTGAATCAGCAACCGTAACAAATTACCATTATTATTTTTTTCCATAGGTACATGAAAAACGTAACTCAAACTCAAAACCGCTGACAATCAAATACGTAAACAGTTATTGGTTACTAGTTTCCCTTTAAATACTATAATCAACGATAACTAATTTATATACTCAAGTCCAAGTTATCTGTTCAATAACCTATATATTTGAAAATCTGCCGCCAAAGCTTATAGGTGTGTTCCGGCAGTTGCACTCGAGAGCCAGTCCCTCGATTAGGCTTAGCGTTGCTACCACCTTAGGCCACTATGTTGCTTAAGTTAGGTAGGATCGTGGCCATTATACTAAACCTATACTCTATAAAGAAATCATCAAACTCTAAGTTTACTAATAAATATTATTATTATTACCAGCCGAAACCAAAACTGGACCGAGAGACATACCTAGTAATATGATAAATGTGAATGTAAGTTAGATTATTACGCTTTCACGCAAAAACTACTTAACCGATCATCATGAAACTTTGTACACATATCCTAAGAAGTATTAGAAATAAAATAGGATATCTTTATTGAAAAAAAAGTTTACTAAAGATAAACAAATAGTTTGTCAAAAAAAATTTAACTCCATCTAAATAATAATATAAAAATAAAATATAAATATATAATATAATGTATTATTATATTCATCAGCATTCCAGAGTATAGGTGATATGAAATTTACCAGGCGGCTAGTTAAAAATAAGTAACAGTACAAAAACTCAAACGCATGCTTATATAAAACTAAACTAATTATTATATACATATATCGACGATGGAATGCATATTTGTCGTATCTCGCAGAATTGTAATTTCTAGGTGAGCCGAAATACACTCTCAGAAAATCATATCATAAAAAATAAAGCGATTTTTTTACGCTGCATTATACAAATTTTTATTTCATCGTAGAAGAACGACAGCAGATGTTTCGATCCGTTTTTTATCTGTTTCAAATGATGTCCGTACGTAACTAACTCGTATTCGCATTTTTGTAGATAAAACATTTATGCCTTCCAGCGTCGATATGTTCAATGAGTTTAGAATAGAAATATAGCAATTCACAAAATAAATCATTTTATTGTACAAATATTCTTTGAACGTAGTAGCCGTTTCCCGGGCTCCCTTTCCTAACAAATAAATAAACTGTTTATGGACATTAAAAATACGAAACTTATGCGACCTGTTATACCCGTGTACATTTTTTTGATATGCTGGTGATCCTGACTAGAATACTACGACAACCTATGAAATTACTGTATTGTCATCAATCTTTACTAATAATCCTTACTAATATTATAAATTCGAAAATTAAATTGTTTATTAGTTACGCCTTCACGCCTAAACCGCTGAATCGATTATGATGAATTTTGGTATAGAGGTAGATGGGAACTCGGAAACGGTGAAAGTCGGAATCTTATAAACGGAATATAAACAGAATCTTATTGGAAGTGAGGTCAATAAGAAATAAACTTTGTATGCAACTTTTTATTGCGTCATCTAATTTTTTGACAAAATAAATATTTCCGCGACAGAAGCCGCATGTAAAATTTAGTACTAAATATTGCTCGAATGCTTGATGAATGCCATTGCACTTGATTTAGTTTTACGTCCCATATCTCGTCACTATAAGTGTGCAGCTACTAAAAGTCTCGCAAAGATGCATAGCTAAAATACATATCTCCAAAAATCATCTACCCCATAATTTATAAATTCTTTAGTATACTTAATGATTCGAAACGAAGAGAGAATTTCCGTGATGCAAAAGCAATAATCAAAATGATATAGAATTTCTAAACCGTTGATTAGCATACATAAATCTAAAATCAATGGTAGCCTGATAGTCTCGCAGAGCTTTTCATGGTGCCATGCAATTGAGATGCAAATTGGCGCTAGCTCGTTGACCGTAACAGCGCGACAATCAGCGCTTCACTATATGTAGTTAGACCACTGACGCTAAAATAATACGACTTTGTTACTTGCATGCTCATAACTTTGATTAACAGTACTGAAGTACAAAATTTCGCCCACATTATAGACCATATCATTTAAAAAACCCCTATTTTTGCGAACATTTCTGAATGGTTATAATTTGACTATCAAACATTTTATCACTTCAAGGGACTATTCCAACGGAACTATGTGTTATGTTCAAACATGTAATGTCTTATTTTCTATTTTAATTCAAAAAGTGCTCTTAGAAGTGCAGATTTATGAAACATATCAGTGGTTTCGTTGATAACGAAACAGAAGTTTACAAATATGACCTTTGTAATACTCTAAAATGGCCAAGTAGTGAGTTTGTTCTATTCTAACCTAATTTTAAGATCTTAGACATTAGTGAACTTATAATTCATTCCTGTTTTTAAACTATCCTACGCAGCATTAAATTCAATGGAGTATTTTTTTCTTACTCAGATGAAAATAACAAATTACCGATTTAGATAATTTAATCAAACCCAAGGTATGTTAATCAAACCAAAAGCAACTATGTATAAGTTCACTAGTAACTCAATTAAGTATTTACAGTCCTTCAGTTAACTACAGTTAATTCAAAATCTATATCAATAACATTCAAGTATATTTCCTTCAATTACCTATTCATATTGCAAAAAATAATACCATACAATCAAAAAGATATTACCATAATACGCCCAAAGCGGAGAAGTGTCTCGAACATAACAGACAAGGAGGAATCGCTAAGAAATATTGTGTCGAAATTATACCCTCGGCATCTGGGATATTATTTTAACGGTTGTACTGAAAAAAGGCTGGCTGGAAGGAGTGTTGCTAGATACGATATAAAAAACGATGAACTGTGTTAGCGCATTGATTTATCTATTCATATTTGCATACATAAGGTATGCCTAAGGTTATTAATTGAAAGTGCAATTTCGTCTCATTATTAGTGGTGACACAATATATTCATTGTTTCTTGAAAGGTCTTATTTTTAGGAGAACACTGTAAGAAGTATTTATATCAAAAGGTTGAAAATACGTAAGGTATTTCACTTAAGTTACGTCAATCAATCTCATTGACCTCGTTCGTAATGTAATCCTATTGATCATATGTAAAATTTTCATAGTAACGAGCTTTATGAATCAACTAACATCATACAAGTTGAATGGCTGTATAAACAGCTGTTTACTGAATAATGGTAAATTAAGGTTCTTGGAAGAAATGAAAGGAGCCAAAATATATTAAAAGGTTTATATGGTGGAAAAGGAGGTAGAAGTTTTTCGTTATTACTAGCTTCTGCCCGCGGCTTCGCACGGGTAAAAAGTTAAAATAATTTTTAACTTGAATTATTATTTTAATAGAATACATTACCAGGATAAAAAGTATTATATGTGCTAATCCAGGAAATGGTCTATATATCTGTCAATATTCTTCCAAATTTATTCAACGGTTAAAGCGAGATAGTGGTACAAAGAGACAAACAGGAGTTCGTTTTTTTAATAATACAGTACCGATCCGGAAACCCCCACGACGCAAGTTGGTTACTGATCACTCAGGAATACTGCCATACCTGGCAATCCTACGAAACATTGTTAAGTGGAGATAGAATTGCAAAATACTTTAGTTGATAAATTTGTCAGACTGTTTCTAAATTTATACTCGTCGTTCGTTGTAAATAATCTTGTTTTTACTGTCGTGTAGTAAGCAGAGATATTTGTGTCTATTCTTTGAAAATAATGTGTTTATCTTGTTCTTAAATCAGTTATCATCAACCGATAAGCTATGAAAGTAATCGGCGGCAAATTTTCAACTTGAGGGAGGTAGCTGGCCCGGGTCGCATTAGAGAAAGCCTTACCTTATTATAAATCTCCTCACCATAAAACTCAAGCTCATTGTAGGTGGTTGGATTTGAACTCACGTCTAAGGACGCGACGATGCTAAGCACTATCACTGAGCTATCATCGCCTCAAAGTAGAGGTAGAAGCAGGCTGAAGAGTATTAGTATGGACTGAAAGTAATAATCAGTATTAAAAATGCAGGAATACTGGAATTATATGTAATAGAGGAGAGTGGAAGAAGACAATATATTCTATCAATCTTACTTTGTTTTGATATGAGTAAGAACTAAAAAAAAGAGGAATCCGTTTTTGGCACATTTATTAATACACTGCGTTGTTATCGTTAATACTACTGTTTTTACTCCTAATATAGCTTTTACCTACGGCTTCGTTCACGTTAATATTTATTATGTCAAACAAATCGGATAATACAATAAAACTTTCATACAACATTTATCCCTCTCTTTAGCCTACTTCCAATAAGTTTTTGCGAGAAAAAGTAAGCAATCACCGTCTCTAAGTTCCCATCTATCTTTATACCAAAATTAATCATAATCGATTCAGCAGTTTAAGTATGAAAGCGTGAGAAACAAACTAACTCACTTCTGTATTTATAATAATAGTATGATGATTATTAACCGTCCGGTAAAGTTTACTAAGACAGTTAAATCAGTTCCTGGAATAGGCCCTTATGTTCTTGCAACTACACATTGGGTCGAACACTTGTTTACTAATATCGATGTAAAAAGACTAGTTCCCATGAATTTTATCACACTTGTACTGTTTTATGGTATATGGATTATTTGCTTGTGACTAATTAGGTTTATTTTTGTTACAGCGGCGATAGAGTCGTTACACGCGCCGACAGGTGGCGGGGTGGAGTTACCCTGTGACGTCACACCCACCCTGCCCGACGACACAATGGGGCTTGTTATCTGGTACAAGCAGGGACACGAATCACCTATTTATTCGTAAGTATCATATGTATTGTTTCTCGATGGTTTTTTCAACGCCATATTTTCTCTAATTCAGTGTCATTTATCATTATTTCATTAAATTAATGATTCAGACATCATTCTGTAACCTTTTTCTTTTTAAGTTTATAGGTTCAGCGTTCAGTCGTATCTGATGTTAAGTGACGATGAGGTACAAGACGGTGGGCATACTAAACCTGTGAAGAGACATACTGTTAAGTGCATCAGCCAGAACATACCTATAGGTATTTTCTGACAGAATTGCTACTTCAGGGTAGTAACTAGCCAGATGATGGGCATTAGAAAAAGCCCTTTCAGTATGCTAGGGTTTCATCATAATGTTTTGATCCTCCAAAAGCTCAAGATCGTTACAGAGATTTGAACTTATGTTTTATTTTATTTGTATCCCACTTCCAATTAGGTTTTCAAATTCATCCTAATCAATTCAGCGGTTTAGACGTAAAAGCGTAACAAACAAACGCACTTTCACGTTTATAATATTAGTAAGGATAACGAATTCAAAAGATACCTAATGAATTTAAATTGAATTGGTTGCATTACCAGTACCGATATAGTGGTATGATCTCTATTCAGTAATTATTAAACGGAAGTAACTAAAGTTTATTTGAAATATATTTGATGAGAAATTCGTTAGGCCGCAGTCATGTCCTAAAATAAACTGACTGCAAGATGAGCCTAGGGGTTTAAAGGTTCGCCTCGATGCTTCCGCTACACTGAGTGCTGATGGTTCGAATACTAGACAGAACAATAGTTTATGTGAACCACAAATTATTACTTAAAGTCTGGGTTTTACTTTGTGTTGGTTATAGTATTTTTGTAAAGTCCCTCGCGACACATGACTAGATTCTTACAAATATCTTTTAAATATTAGAAAAAAAAAAAACATTGAATCTAGCTTATAAGTGAAAATGTGAACTAATATAATACAAAATAAAAATAATGTTCCGTTTTAATGCGAAATTTTAATCAAATTTAATCATCATATTAAAGAGCTTCATCTACATTCATAATTATAAGTAACTTAATTAGACGCTTCCCACAGTTTCTTATATTAACCCCCTCATCTCTGACGGCGTTTGTTACCGACTCGGGAATGTGACGAATACGTAATACACCTAGTCTTAATATAGAAACTTACTCAGAATTACGTTTGAGGGTTGACATTTAGTTGCAAGAAAGTCATCATAATCTCTCCATTTATTAATCTTCAATTAAAATTAATGCTGACATTAATTTAATGACTGCTGCGTAATGTTTTGTATAAGTCTGTATATGTATTTGAAGCGATGATAGCTCAGTGGTAGTGTGTACGACTTTGCTTCAAGGGACGTGAGCTGCAATCCCACCACCTACAATGAGCTTGAGCTTTCGGTGAAGCAAAAAAAAACCTTCGTAAGGACACCAAAGCATGGTGGTAAGGCATTTTCTGATGCCCACCTGGGTACCTACCTCCCTCAAGATGAAAATCTGCCGCCAAATATCAATAGGTGTGTTCCGGCAGCTGCACTTGAGAGCCAGTTCCTTCAAAGGTTTTGCGTGTAAATAAAATAAATATAAAAGATCCTTTTACGTGTTTATTTACGAAGGAAATCATTTAAAAAGAGAGTGACTGAATTTAAAACGAATTAATGGATTGCGTTTTGTTATGTACATTCATGTAAGTATGTGTTGCGGTTTTATTAATATAAAACGCATTTTGTTTTGAGTTGTTAGTTATCAGGCTCCAAAAAATTTCCAGTTTTATTAAGAATTATTGCTTATTTTCCTTAGGGAACCTGAATTTAGACACAAATTCTGTATCATCATATTTGTTGTTAGATCTGCCGATATGCTATCGTAAGAAACTTCCTCATCTGACGATGATTAATGATTTCTTAGGTTTACGCGAATATTATTCATTGAAATAAAACTAATTTAAACGGATTTTATCGCGGTTATTTATTAAATTTTGATCCCGACGTTTCGAAAGCTTTTCAGCCTTCGTGGTCACGGGGCGGACCACGGGGGGGGGCGCCCCGTGACCACGAAGGCTGAAAAGCTTTCGAAACGTCGGGAACAAAATTTAATAAATAACCGCGATAAAATCCGTTTAAATTAGTTTTATTTCAATGACGATGATTAAGTTGTAGGTGATGTTTAAGACATATCATAAAAGTAAAAAGACCATTAAATACAAAGAAACACGCGGTTTGTTTCCCTAGCAGAAGACTAATGTACCAAAGATTTGCTATTTAAATTTAACAAAGGAAGTGTTAAAATAAAGTGTATTTAAAGTTACTTGCAACAAAAAGGGAAATCACACCTTTGACGGATCGAAAATTAATTTGAATAAGTCATCACTTGTTCTTGCAATACACAACTACTACTACTACTACTACAACTACTACTACACAACTAGTTGATGGAGGATAAAAATTATATTGATAACATTAAGAGTTAATGAAAGTTTTCTGCAACTGGCTGTAAGTTACTAGTAATTGTTATAATAGCAAAATGATGTCAATGTAATGTAAGCAGAGTATTTTAATTAACATATATGCCGTCCATTGGGATTAAGGCTGTCATGGAAGCTTGCAAATCTCAACTGATACAGCGCTGCAAAGTTCTTTTTCACTTTGATAATCAATAACTCCGGAAATAATGATCGTATAGGAAATTGAAGGAGGGTTTTGAAAACTGCACAATATTCTCTATCAGAAAATGTAAACATTTAAAAAAAAAAAATTTTTTTGAATTGAAAATTCGGACTGAAAAAAAGACAAAAGTTCGCTCTATTTTTTTGATCAGAAAGATTAACTGCTTAAGAAATTTGAAAAAAAAAAATTTCAATTCCTATACGATCATTATTTCCGGAGTTATTGATTATCAAAGTGAAAAAGAACTTTTTTGCTTTGATTGACGATAACTCCGCGGCAAATTGTCGTACAGGCTTTTTGAATACGTGAAATTAAAGAATATTAAATTTTCTAAAAGAGCTTTTGAATGAAACAATGAAAAAAATTTTTTTGAAGGCCGTGGACCATTTTTCAGACGAGAAAAATTTGGAAAAATTTTTTTTTGGTAGTTTTCTTAGGATTTCTCCAGACCTGGACATGACAAAAAATTTTCATTCTCTTATCTGAAAACTAGACACATGGAGCTACAATTTGCTTTTTTTGTTTTTTCTGTACGATCATTTTCCTCGGAGTTACAGCTCGTTGAAAATCACCCAAAAATTTGGATTTTTTTTTATATCCCTTAATTTTTGTGTCTAGTGTATATTAGGGTGGCGCAAAAAAACCGACTATTTTTTTTTTCAGTCTCGTGTGAAAAAAAATTTGTTTTTGATGTTTTAAGAGCCCTCTCCAAAGAACAACTAAAAAAAAATTTTAAGAGGTCACCCCAATTTTTTTTAAATTTCATAAATCGTCAAAAATCGTTTTTTTTTAATTTATTAATTTTTATCTATTTTTGTAATAAATAAAAGAAAAAAATGTATGGAATTTAAATTTAAATATTAAAAGGTCGCTCGAAAAAATTCAAAGCAATGTACTTATAATTAAAAAAAAAATTAAGCGTCCTTTCAAAACTTAAATTTTGAACTGAAACTTTCAGAAACTTATTGTTTTTTGGTCTATAAAATTTTACCGTAACGAGAAAAAATATTAAAAAACAAAAATTACATTTTTGACGATTTTTGAAGATTAAAAAATTTGGAGCGACCTCTTAAAATTTTTTTTTTAGCTGTTCTTTGGAGAGGGCTCTTAAAACATCAAAAACTAACTTTTTTTTTTACACGAGACTGAAAAAAATAAATAGTCGGTTTTTTTGCGCCACCCTAATATATATTGGTTGATCCCGATACGCTATACATCTATAATTTAACAGTATAATGTCAGGTTACCGCAGCATAAGCTAAGCTGGGGCCAGTTTTTAATATTTCATGAAAGCCTAAAGACTAGATGACGTGTAAATCTTTTACATCACGGAGCATCAATCAGTATATTAGTCGGCGCCGAACAATGGTTTGTGTCTTTAGAAGAGGTCGAATATAGAGCGCTAAAAATATTAAAATCGTAATTTTACAAAACATTAAACATTTAAAAAATGCAAAAAATTAACCGCATATTTGTGTATCTTTTCGCACCCTTATCCTTCTCGTTACTAATATTATAAATGCGAAAGTGATTTTATTTGTTTATCTGTAACGCTTTCACCCATAAACCGCTGAATAGATTATGATGAATTGTTGTATATAGATAGATAGGAAAATGGAGACAGTGATAGGCTACTTTTTCTCGCGAAAACCTTATTATTAGTTGGGTAAAGGGAGGAATAAACGTTGTATCTAGCTTTTTATTGCGTCATTCGATTGGTTTGACAAAACCAATATTAAAGCGAGCGATGTCGTACGTAAAATGTATTTGGAAATAATTACAACATTAATTTAACTCCCACGATATTATTTCTGAATACATGTCTGTTGATTTCTTTAAAATCTTCGCCACAGACATACCTAGTTGACAATTATGTGTATATAAATACCATCTTCTAAAAGGCAATCTCATGTCTAAAAATGGATATAACGTGTAAAAATGTCAATTAAGATAAAGCAACGATATTTCAGCAGTAGAATATATGTAGTAAATAGCGTTGATTAACGTGAGTTCGAATACTTGTTATACCTTTACCAGAGCTGCGAACTCATCGACGATGTTCACCACGTCTTGGCAGAATGTATTCGAAGGGAATGTATATGATATGGGATCAATGTTTTTGGTTCGTTCCACGTTGGTTTCTATAATTACTTGTTATTGACCCTGTCTCTAAAACTACTACAGAATTATACAGAATCAATTTAAAACATTGTTAATTAGATTTATTGATGTATCTATATACTTGTTTGTTACATGGCGATATGATCGTGTCGGCGACTAAGCCATTTAATAAAAATAATAACCTCAGCTTTCGACAAGGTAAACCATTTTGAAGCGACAGTAGCTCAGCGGTAGCGTCTACGGACGTCAAAGGACGTGAGTTTGAATCTCTGCGATGAACCGCAGCTTTCTATAAAGGGAAACACTGTAATTAAACCATAGTATAGTGGCTTTTTCTAATAGCCATCTGGCTAGTTACCACCCTCAAGTTATAAATCTGCCGCCAAATACCTGTAGGTGTGTTCCAGCGGTTGAATTTGAGACCCAGCCCCTTCACAGGTTTAGTATGTTCACCAACTTGGCCCACATTCTCACTTAACATCAGGTCAGATTGTAGCCATAACGCTAAACCTTAACTGTTAAGGTAATTTCTAATGTTCGCCTAGATAGCTACCATGCTCAAATAGGAATGTTCTAAGTTCTTAAGGGCCAGTTCTCCTACTATATTTATGATGTCAACCACACTTCACTTAAAATTAGTTGAGATTGCGACCAAACGGTAAAGCTCTGAAATATACAAAAAAATCGTTAATCTCTAAAAACTCGTTGGACATTTATAAGAAAATATCTATAGATGTATATCGGCAGATGCACTTGAGAGCCAGTCCTTAGGGATTAGCGTCCACCATCTTGCACCACACTTGAGGCTATAGCGATAAACCGATAAAGTAATAAAAAATGCATGCATGCATAACATTAAAAGCTACAAGTAGATAGAATATTGTGCAAATTTTTTTTCCTATCTACTTGTACCTTTTAATGTTATGCATGCATTTATTGTGCAATTTTTTTTTCCTAACGACGTGACCTTAGCAGAATTATGATTTAGTTAGTACACGTCATTATAAATATAAATAAATCAGAATATAAATTCCCCTAGCAATTTTTTTTATAGTTAAGGTTAGAGCCATAATCTTACCTGATGTTAAGTTACGATGTTACCTAAGATGGTGGACACCCTAAGCCCAGTGGACGGACTAGCTCTTAAGTACTACTACCGGCACACCTATAGGTATTTGACGGCAGATTCTCAAGTTGAGGATGGCAGCGAGTCAACCCTCTCACCATGCTATGGTTTCATTGCGATGTTTTCCTTCACCGATTGCTCAAGCTCCCTTGACACGGCGTCCGTACACACTACAAACTGATCTATCATCGCTTTAATATATATTTCAACATCTGATTAACTATCATCACTCACGATCGTTCTAGAAAAAACTAATATCACTAAACAAGTGCTGTCTTAAAGAGTAAAGAAAAAACACGGAATAATAAAACAATTCTTCAAAGATGCCTTTACTAGTACCGACCTCTCGATCTCTCAGAGTACGTCTCGAATCGAGACCCATCGACGCATCAAATGAATCAATACCGACCAACGGTTTCAAGCACCTGCCCTAATGTTAATGCTTATTGAGGCAGAATTTTTTATGGTCGCGCCTCTCAGATCTTCCACAGCGGAACATAACAGCATATCTATATTTGAATATTATAAAGCGGTAAAGTTTATCTCTTTGTTTGTTTTAACGCGTTCATCTTAGAGACTACCGGTAGGATTTCAAAAATTCTTATTATATTTGATACAGCAATAATTAAGAAAGGCTTTAGGCTATTTAAAATCATGTTACCTTCAATAGGATAAAAGCTTTATTGAAAAAGTAAAAAGAACGGGAAAAAATATTATATATAATTTTTACTTCCAATTTGCGAGCCCAACTTGTTTATTCTGTACGTAGAGTGCTTTATCCGCGTTTAATGGTTTCTGGTATTATTTTGAGAACTTAATCTTGGTTTGTATATGGAGTGCTTTGTTTAAGATTTAACAACGTATATTGTATTTATTTTGCAATGCTTAGGATTATGGAAAACACATCATACGCATGTGGAATGGTTGAAATAATTAGAACTATATTTATTGTTCTTGTCTGTTTTGCTTGTCCCCCCATCCCCCTTAACCTTACATACAACGCCTTACAAAGCTCATCTTTCTCTTTACTTCACTTTCAATGGGTTTTTCGCGCCAAAAAGTAGCCTCTCACTGTCTTCAGGATACATCTTTATACCAAAATTCACTATAATCGATTCAGCAGTTTAGACGTGAAAACGTAACAAACAAACAAACTCAGTTTCACATTTATAATATTAGTAAGGATTAATTGTAGCATGTAGGGTGGCATGTTTTATCTGAACAGACCCTCCATAAAAATAAAGATTAAAAATATAATCGCGTTTTATAGATTTGATCGAAATCGGTGCCAAGACGTTTAGCAATACGCCGAAATATAACAAGAGACAAAAAATATCACATTTGTGAGCAATGGCTTGTGTAAAAACAAAATCAACTTAGCTTATTCTACAGTACATTGAACATTTGTATTTGTCATACTTGACATTGGCAAATATGTTTACATAGGCAGAGGTAATGTAAATAAAAACATTTACATATATATTTATTGATATTAGCAATTCTATAAACAAAGTTCTCGTTTTATTAGGAACTGGTGTTTTAAATAATATTTTATGTTCTGAGTTTACCAAAATAGGTATGATTTTTATTTTGTAAATCGTTTGTCGTAATTTGACCGCCCTGAACATAAATATCCTCGAAACTACCAGATTTATTCGCTTAAAATTTGGTATACCTACTAGAAATGAATTTTGCTATCAGGCGCAATGAGGAACAATCAGCTTGTCGGTGAAAGAAACATCGTGATGGTGGTAGGGTTTTTTAATGTCCACCTGGCTAGCTACCACCACCCTCATGTTGAAAATATGCCGATAAATACCTACCGGTATGCGCCCGGTATTTCTACTTCAGAGACAGTCTCTTCACTGGGCCCAGCGTATCTACAATCTTAGGACACATTTTCACATAATATCAAGTACGATTATAACGCTAAACCTATGATATCATTTTCATACTAATATTAAAAATACGAAAGTGAGTTTATCTGTACGTTATGCTTTATGCCTAAACCGTTAAATCGATTATGATGATTTTTGGTATGGAGATAAACAGGAACCTGTATATGGTGATAGGCAATTTTTTCTCGCGAAAAGCTTATTGTAAGTAGGACGGACAAATCGACAAATTTTGTATGAAACTTTTGATTGCGTCATCCGATTTGTTTGACAAAATTAATATTAACGCCAGCGAAGCGCATGTATAATCTAGTAAAATATATATGAACAGACGTAATATTATTTCCAAGTGAGACATACATGCCAACCCATGTATATCAAGAAACGTATCTACAGTGTACCGGCGTTGATTCGTTTGATCTCGTCTCTAGACGTATCCAGCCGTTTCTTTGACACTAACGAACGCGACCGTCTCGCTTTCTGATATTTACCTTTGTATTTCGATTTATTCACGTGTATAAAATTGCAAAGAAGCTTAAACGTATTACTTATATCGACATAATACAAATAATATGCCTACTTTTGTTGAATATTTTGGACAGTAAAAAGGCTTACGGCAATGTATCAGCAATAAATTTTGTTTTATAATCATCTGATATAAGTGATAATGTAGCCCAATAAGGTAGACTCGTTAAAACTAGTTAAGAGACAGACTCTCAAGTGCAACTGCCGGTACACACCTATAAGTATTTGGCAACAGATTTTTAACTTAAGGGTAGATAGTCGACTAGAAGAATTGCGAAAACTGTCTCTGGTCTCTGGCAACACGAGAGGCTGAAGTGCGGCCGAGGTGCGCTTAGTACGTAGTCACCAAACTCTCCTCACACCTTTGACCTGAGCTCGAGTAATGCTCTTGCACGTCGCGATGAGGAAGTCGGTAAAATTAATATTTTAAAAACTACATTAATCAAAAATAAATTACACCTACCCTCTTTTATGTGGCCATTTGTTGTGATAAACAGATTGTAACTCTGTACCTGATTTATTCCTAAATATAAACCAGTTTCCTGGAGGTTCTATTCATTATCAGCATAATGAATAAATACACTTATTTATAAATGAAATGCAATCCAAAAACTAACTTACTTCAGCTGTCAGACAAACTATCAAAAAAATTGTAAAAGAAAAAAATGTTTTTATGTCCGTTTTCCAAGAACCCGCTTCCAAGGTTCGGCTTTTATAGAATCATAAAAAAGACTTATCCTACAAGAGAAAAAAAACATAGAAAAACTTTACCTTTCCTAATAAAGTTTTAGCATAAAATACAGTAGACTGAGTTTTTATTGAATTAATATTCATCTATAGTCCTTACTCAGACTTGTAGTTATTTTAAGTTTTTAGTTTAAAAATAGTTGGAGATATAAACAACGTGAATTAATATCCCTGCAATGAGCTTTAGCTTGGTGACGAAAGGTGAACGGTGAACGGTGAAGGAAAATATCATGATGAAACCATGGCCATGGTAGGGTTTTTTTATTGTGCTCGCCTGGCTAGCTACCATTATTAAGTTGAAAATGTACCACTTAATATCTATAAGTATAGTTATGGCTGTCAAGATAAATAAATAAAAACATGGTTTATTAAACGGATTGCAATAATCTACTATACGTATTGTTTTATATTAAACAAATTATTATATCAAACTTTTTACAAGATTCGAATTACTGTATATATGCCATATACATCAATACCAAAAGCCAAAGTGTCTCCGGGTAGAACGAAGCGTATTTTTTCTCAGCTTCGTAAAAAAACATATAAGTGATAATCCACATAATCTGTCAGTTGGAAGCGCTTACCGATGTAGACCGCTTCCTGTGTCGGCTGTCAATTAAACGGCATATTTCTAATGAAAGCTTAAAGTCGATCGTGATCGAGGGATTTTAAGTACACATATGCGTTCACAGGCTTTAGGCGCGGTGTGTACTGAGACAATCGAATTAAAGTGTAAGCAATTGTGTCTTATGTGAGAAACTATACTTACTAAAACGTTTTCCAAATCTCTAGATAAGCAACTATTTTAAAAGATACTGATTATAACATTACAATTTAAATATTTCTATTTGTACATGTGACTTTATATCTCTTTCATCGAAAATAATGCAATCGCGTGCAAGGAAAGTGTATTTTATTTCTCAATTGATAGTTTATAAAGATAGAAAATGTTACTTTTACAAAAGAGGAAATAAAAATTTGTTTGGTATTCAATTAATTCTAGCTAAATGCTATGTACAAAAAGTACATGTAAATAAATCAACTGATAAGGATTTCAGTGTTCTGTACAACACAAATATAGAATATATGACTACTAAAATAATGAAGAAATTGAGAAAGAAAAATACTGAATATTTATATGTTAACTGTTCTATTTTTTAGTTCAAGGAATAATAATAATTCTGCTTTTAAGGTGTCAATTTTTTATAATTTTATACGTTACAGATTTAGCGTTATGTCAACAATCTCACCTGATGTTAAATGATATTACAAGGGGGTGAACACGCTAAGCGTAGTGGAGGAACTGGCTCTCAACTGTAACTGTCGAAACACACTAGTAAGTATTTGGCAACTTGAGAGTGGTAAGCTAGCCAGGCGGGCATTAGAAATAGTCCTACCACCGTGCTATGGTTTCATTACAATGTTTTCCTTCACGAAAGATCAGGCTCATTGTAGGGATTTGAACTCACGTCCATTGACGCTTCTTCAATAAACAATACTGAGTTAGCATCGCTTTACGTTTAAAATTATTATAGGGGAAAAACTAGGAATTAATGGCACCATCACTTTATTAGACATAGACCTGTCCACTTATGAGTTAGTTATTAAGTACTTATTATGTGATGGATTTACAAGATTAATTGGAGAAAGACGGATCCCAGCATCCAGATTGAAAATGAAATACATTAACTTTTTTCTGATTAGTAATTTTGCTATATCTGAAAAAGTGTTTACTCTACTGACAAAAAATATCGAATTCAAACCGAATCCGCTAGAAACGTTCCGGTAACAAATATATATGTGAACGAACTTTAACACTTAGCATACAAATATGGCATTTTGGCACCAAATTCACAAAATTCGATTAAAATTCCCGATCAATTCGAACGCTTCCAATATTAATATAAACCCGCGATAGGCTATCATCGGCAATACCGTTAATTGATCAGATACTAAATTTATATTAGTAATGAAATGATATTTGGCTGGACTATAACGCGTAACATCATCAGAATTAAAATATAAATATTCAGATTTTATTGGCAATTTACTGTAACGAGTGTTCTGGCAATGGTAGAAAAAAACTATTCGGTTCCAATTATGGTACTGATAATTATGGAAAAACAAACAAACAGAAACATCGCTATATCTCTATCGCTCTCTTAGTCGTCTCGAGGCGACTTTACCCGAACGAGCGTCATATAAAAAGGTTGTGAGTCAGAATTTAGAAAAAAATAGAAAATCGGTTGTCAAACGCAGTAGAAAACGACAATGAATTGTTTAGTTTTTGCGTGTTAATGTATACTTGTATAGACTTTATACTATGAAAATATCTATGAGTAATCTGTGGTTCAGAATTTTTGACGTGGTTTTGATTGACATATTGCTATTTTTTTTTATATATTTAGATTTTGATGGCTCTATGTTTTGTTATAATGGTAACACTTTACGTCATGTAATTTAGCAAAAAAAATTAAACCAATTTTTAAATAATGCTTCGAGACAAGGTATATTAGTTGCCACAAAAACTCTACGATTGGTTTTAACATGAAGGTCACCATCTGGTTGAAGCGTTAACCTAATAATTATGAAGTAACGACCGATTTGGCTGTATGGTCTCAGTACCTATGTTTTTCCTTAAAAAAATTAAAACCTATATAATAAATGGTTCGAAGACTAACGATAGATGTTAGTTATATTTTAATAATATCTAATAAAAAAAAACTTGTTAATATATTGTATTTTATTTTTAGTTTGAAGGCCATCCATTCATCGAGCCCGTCTTCGAGCTCTGTTACATTAATTGAATGTTATGGAATGTTTTAAGGCGAATCAAAACAAGTAGTTTTTAGAAATTGTTATATAATTAGATATGATTGATTATTTTAAATCAACTTTTGGGAGTATTTTTTATTTTATTTTAAGTTATTCTATGTTCTTCTCATGTCTGATGTCTTGTCATGTGTCTGACATTTTGTACTTATTTTTGTAATGATTGGTTGAGTAGTTAAGCCTCCTAGCTAATTTATATATAACTATCAGCATACAACAAATACTTAAACCCGCATTGAAATATATATCAATGTTGTGTTTTAAATGTACATATGTGATTTTTTTATTTATTATAAGCAGATTTTTTTTTTTTGAACTCTGTAATCTTCGGAACTGCCACGCTACTTAGAAAAATTCTATATATATTTGACAGAGCAATAATTGAGAAAGCCTTAAGGCTATTTACCAACGCGCTATCGCCGATAAGAGCAAAACAGTATTCAAAAGAAATACAAAAACGGGTAAAAATTGTTATTTAATTTTTAGTTCCACGCAAACGAAGTCGCGGGCACGTCTTATAATATATATTAGGGTATGAACCGATGTAAGGTCTAAACATTTTTCATATCCTAGTGTAAGACGGGTCTTATAAAAACATGAGTTACTCCAAGTCGGTCTGTTTGTGGTATCACACGGGCGTTGATCGGTGGATAGTTAGTTAACCGGTTAACTTCATCCTAATTTGGTTATGTTTGTATTTTTCCAAACAAGTTAAGAGACGATAACGTTTTTATTAATCGTGCACAGTCTATTTAACTTGAGATAATTAGAGTGGTATTTTAAATAGATACTTCGAAATGAAGTTAAAGAAAATGGTGGGCGAATTTAGCTTAAATGCAGTGCAATGTGAAATATACTTAGGCTCATTAAAAGACTGCGATTTCTATAGTGTTACTTTGTTCGAGCGGAGCTTAAAAGTGTTTTCATAGTTTTGCCCGTTAATTTTATTTTTTTCAATACAGCTCGGATGCTATAGGTGATAGCGTGATGTTAAATAGCTTAAAACCCCCTTTTATGATTGCTCTATAAAATACAAATTGATATCCGATTGGTAGTTTGTAAGATTCGCGCATTCAAACAAACAAAATACAAGCTTTATCGCTTTGCCATATTAATATAATATATAGATAGCATAGATTAATGTAATCTTTATATTTATAGAAAAAATGCAGTTCTTTTGACGCTCAAACTCGTCAAAATTACTGAACTTGTAGGGGTGGAACTATGATCGTTCTGAACCTAGGTATACAGATTTTTCTGGTAACAAAAAACGCCTACCGTAGAGGACGGGTGACAGTTAGTTTCTAGGTCAGTGCAATCCCCATGAATATATTTCATTCTTTTTGTGTGTATCTAAGTTGTATGGAGATACAGTTTGATTCCTTTATTTGGTTCGCCTGTAAGTTTGTTAATTCTTACTATTACTATAAATGTGAAAGTGAGCTTGTTTGTTTATTATATTTTGTTCTTTCGCTTTCCCGCGTAAACCGCTAGCTATATCGATTGTACTGAATTTTGATATTGGTAGAGGTTGTTTAGACTCTAGAGACTGTTTTAGTCTTCTTTTTTTTCGGAAAAACATGCAGGGATTGGATTAAAGAAAGGGCTAAACTTTGATTGAAACTTTTTAATGGGCCATTCGATTCACTTTAATCTTTGGAGAATCGTTATTTTTAACTAATTGTATGCATATTTGTATATCAGACTACCTTTGAAACTGATGGAAAGTGATTGTAAAGTTAATATAGAAATTTAGCAAGCAGGCAATTAATAGATGGTAGAAATTACCTAAATAAGCGTTTTTGAATGTTAATATTTTCCTGTATTGACCAACATCCTTACTAATATTATAAATACGAAAGTGAATTTGTTTGTTTTGTTCATTTTCACGCCTAAACCGCAAAACTGATTAGGATGAATTTTGGTATACAGATAGAAGGGAACTTGGAGATGGCGATAGGCTACTTTTTCACACGAAATCATTATTGTAAGTAAAGCAAAGACAGGGATAAACTTTGGTTGAAACGTTTTACTGCGCCATCTAATTTCTTTGTTAAAATCAATATTATCGCGAGCGAAGAAGCGTGTAAAAGCTAGTACTTTGTACAGAAACCTGCCACTGACTCAACATTGGATCTTCATTACTATATAACTTATTCACTTGAAATTTGTCATGAATATTCCTTTCACAAAATTGAATGACAACCACTGAGAACGGATTTTACTGTCTCCAGCCTTTATTATGTTATATTAACGACAATTTATATTATAATAGGGTTAGTGTGCAGAAGCGAAGGTAATCATAAATAATAATTAGGAACATGCGTTTTATGTCGCCATAAAAACTCTCTGGAAAATGGTGCCGCCATGATGTTAGAGCTAGGTTTGAATATTACATTTCAAATTTGACATATAAAGAAAAAATATATAAGTCCATATTTTGAAGTGATGATAGTTCAGTTGGTACTGTGTACGGACGCCGCGTCAAGGGACGTGAGTTTGAATCCAGCTGTAATGAGTTTGAGCTTTCGGTGAAGGAAAACATCGTAATTAAACTATAGCAAGGGACTTTTCTAAAAGGTGTGTTCCGGCAGTTGCACTTAAGTGCTAGTACATTTATTAGACTTAGCGTGTCCACGATCTTGGGCTAAATCGTTAACTTAACATAAGGTGGCTGTGGCCATAACGCTAAAACCTTAACGATAAAACCTAGATATGGCTATATACCACCTAACTTGGCGTCGCTTTATATAGTTGTATTTTTGGTGGAAATGCATTTCTGGAAGCAACTTCTTCAAAAATGATTAACTAAATTCGTGTATTATTTATTTAAATAATCAGTTTATACGTATAGCGATGATATCTCAGTGGTAGTGTGTACGACTTCGCGTGAAGGGACGTGAGTTCGAATCCAAGCACCTACAATGAGCTTGAGCTTTCGGTGAAGGAAAACATCGTGAGGAAACTATAGCATGGTGGTAGGGCTTTTTCTAATGCCCGCCTGGGTAGCTACCACCCTCAAGTTGTAAACCTGCCGCCAAATACCAATAGGTGTGTTCCGGTAGCTGCACTTGAGAGCCAGTTCCTCCACAGGTTTAGCGTGTCCACCAACTTGGGCCGTATCGTCACTTAAGATCAGGTGAGATTATGGCCACAAAACTAAACCTTAAGTATAAAAAAAATAATTGATTAAATGTGAATGTTTAGTCTCTATGTGATTCGTATTTAAATATTTTTTTGTAATATTCATGATATAATAAAATACATAGATACCTAACTCGGTCCAGCCATCCATGTATTAATTTTTATATCTGAAACTTATCGTAGAAATAAATAAAAAGTATGCCGTAGGAAAATAAAAGTTACAACTTGGAAATAATACTAATTTTCTCGATTTCCGAAAAAAAATTTTTTTATGTATAGCGGGCAAGCGAACGAGCGTGTCACCTGGTGGTAAGTGATCACCGCCGTTCATGGACACCCACAACACCGGGGGAAATGCAGTTGCGTTCCCGGCGTTTATGAGAGGCCCCCATGTGCTACTGTCGAAACACCTATATTGGTATTTAGCGACAGATTTTCGACTTGAAGATAGTAGCTAGTTAGGAAGGCATTCGAAAAAGCTCTACCGCCATGCTATGGCTTCATCGCAATGTTTTCTTTCACCTCAAGTTCAAGCTCATTGACCGTGGTTTCGAGCTCACGTACCTTGACCGGCATTCCTACACACTACAACTGAGCTATCATCGGTTGATCAAAAATTAAAATTTTGTTTATTTTAAAAATGAAAAGCTTTAGTGTCGGTTTCACATATATCAGTACTTCGAGAAAAAATTATATATGTATATGTTAATACTGCTTACGATAGATTTTGATTTTGTTATGATTAATTAATAGAATAAAAATAAATTTCTCGTTACACGTTTATTATTTCTTAACTATAAAAATGTATAAAACAACAACATTACTTGTCAAACAAAGTAAAAACAGACAACGCCTCTTCTCTATCTCTGCATACTATATTAACCTTTTACATAAACATTAAAAATATAATTATAAAATGTTATTTCTTCATCAAAACATAGTATGCGGTGCGCACGCCCAGTACTACATATAAATAAACTTTAATAAACATAATAATTAATATAGTCTTATGTTGTGCTTTTCTATTATACCTATGTAGTAAATTTTTGCCAACATCAGGTTTATCAACCTGTATCTTATTTATATATAAAGTTAGTATTTTGTACATATTATAAAAAAATTAATATTAGATGACGCAAACATGGCGGTGATGCGACCTTAAAGTTTTTATTCTTCCAAACATCCCACAGCGTGCCTACAGAATGTAGGCCTAATGGTATATAAAATCTGGAAAAAGCGGTTAAAGTTAAAAAACTATTTTACCTCCTTTTTCTACATGACATATAAATAAGAAAATGTGTATCTATTAATAACACCAACGACAGGATAGATAGTAATAAAATTTAATAGAAAAACTACTTTTTCTCAACCATGCATTGAAATATAGTCATTATTTTCGAAAAAAGAACACACGATGCATTTACGGACAAAGAAAATCAAATCCATAACAGGAGCGTTTTTGAATTTGGAACATTACAACGCTCCAGCAATGTTGTATGAAACGGCGTGCTGGGGTTATTAAATGCTCTTTGATTGGATCTCTTTTATTATTCTTGGCATATCAAAGTATGTCTCTTTGCTTAGTAAAAATTACGTTGACATGGCTGTATACCTATAAATGTGCGTGCCTTTCGGCACAGATGATAAACAGAATATTGGCGGCAAAGCTGAAAATTCGTCTTGATTTACTATTAACATACTTAATAAATGTAAAATTAATCAATAAAATGAGTTTCAACGATTCAGCGAGTGAAATAAAGATTGATAGTACTCCAGCAGATTTAAGATCAGAAGCCAAATTGCTTCCACAAAGTATAGGTACATTTTATGAGTTAGAAAACCGAGAATAAAGTGAACATTTTCTGCGAAACAGTATTTTTGGCGTATTTTAATGAGATTGCTAAAACTAAAAAGCCATCTACATTATGGGCAATTTATTCAATGCTTACATGTATAGTTCGTGTAAAAAACGGCATTCAATTGAAAAATTATGGAAATATAACTACTATTCTTAAACGACAACCCATCGAATACAAAAGAAAAAAAAACGAAAATTTTACTCTTGAAAACATAAAGCTATCTTTAATTAAAGCACCAGTTAATATATATTTAGCGACAAAAGTATATTACATTGAATATATGATATAAAGAGTATGTCTTATTTCCCTGCATTCTTTTGAGAAAAACACTATATACACAGCGGAAATGGTAATTGCCTGTCTCTCATACTCGACCTGCGAATGTAAATTTCACGACCTTTGCAATAATGTACTATTATTTGTACAACGATCTAACAAGTAATATATTCATTTATTTCTCAGGTTTGATACACGAGAAGGTGTGACGTCACACTGGTCAGATCCCACCACTCTCGGGGTAAGAGCTAGCTTCCGAAGCGATACTCGACCAGCTGTGTTAGTTCTTACAAAACTAAGGTAAGTAATTGTTTTAACACTTCATAGGTTAAGCGTTATGGCCACAATCTTACCTTAACATAAATGATGATGTGACCCAAGATGGTGAATACATTCAGCCAAATGAAGGGACTGGCTCTCAAATGCAACTGCTGGAACACACCTATAGGTATTTGGCGGCAGTTTTTTTTTAACTTAAAGGTGGTAGCTATCCAGTTGGACATTAAAAAAGCCTACTACCCTGCTCCTCACGATATTTTCCATCGCCGAAAGCTCAGACTCGTTGCATGTGGATTCGAATCCACGTCCATTGACGGGGCATCCGTACACACTACCAACTGAGCCATCATCGCTTAATTATTCGTTCATGAACCTATTAATCACTTGATATCACAAAGTGTCAATTCTCCCCAACAGTTTTCCATAACAACGCAACCTTATACACTTGTTAGCAGGGAAAAAATTAACGCCCAACGCAAAAGGAAAATTGTTATTTACTTCGGGCTTTATTATGTCATCTGAATTTGACGTGGGGTGAATGTTGGGACGAGTTTGTAGTTTGTTCAGTGTTATTTTGTTCTTTTCTTTATGTCACGTCCCATCTTAAATAATCTGTATTCTATATCGTATATGGAATTAAAATAATGTTGTGATTATATTAAAATCTATACATGTGTAAACGCCACTGATTCATGACGATATCTTCAAAACTATTATACCTAAGGACTTCAAATTTGACATAAATATTATTTTTTGTAGATTAGACACTTTTTTATAATTTATAGGTTTAACGTTATGGCCAAGATATCACCAGATGTTAAGTGACGATTTAGCGCGATATGGTGGACACGCTAAGTCTAGTGGATGAACTGACTCTAAAGTACAACTGACGGAACACATCTACAGGTATTTGTCGGTAGATTTTCCACGTGAGGGTGATAGCTAGCCAGGCGGGTATTAGAAAAAAACCCTACCAACATGCTATGGTTTCCTCACAATGTTCTCCTTCACCGAAAGCTCAAGCTTATTGTATGTTGATTCCAACTCACGCCCAAGGAACGGTCTTGGTCGGAACGGTCGATACTTACTAAGAAAGAATTTTACGTAGTCTAGACAGTAGAGTTTAAAAACTAACTTAGTTCTTCTAAAATTTACTTTCTAGAAGTAGTGTTTTTCCGTTATTTTTTCGCTTCATATTTAACAGTGTTTGTTACCTGAGGAGTTTGGCTATATCATCCCTCACACACCACGATCATATTGGGAATAAGCTGTTATCCTTAGAGGCTTTCACAGCTTCATCGAGCTTTGGGAACGAGTAGGGATGGCACTAAACCGAAACGCAAAGGAGCCATGTAGTGACCAATCTTCGGCTTGAGCTTTTGCCGGGTACACGAGTAGATTCCGCGAACCTAACTAATCTTAATTGGGACCTATGCCGCGCAACTAACTTACTCAGTGTCAACGCGGGATACATACGCGAAGTTAATCCTACTACTGTATAGGATTGTACTGGCTATATCTCTTGGAGTAATGGCTGGATTTTACTTGTTTAACGCTAATACTTCTTCGAATATAGAAACCTTTACAACAACTTAAGCTGAGTCGTGCTGAAACGAGATAATCATCTGTATGGCGGTTGAAATATAGTCAGTTGGACTCAAATGTTATATCCTACTACTTGGCATAAAAAGATATAATACATTGTAATTGACCTCATATTTCTTTTTCAGGCCTGAAGACAGCGGTCAATATAGATGCCGTGTCGATTTCATTAAATCACCAACTAAGAACACTAGACTTAACCTTACAGTGCTAAGTAAGTTCATTGTATTGTATATCTTACTAGCTAGCTGCGCCTGCGACTTCGTTCGTATGGAACTGAAAATTATTAAACTAATTTATAGCCTATGTTACTCAGGGATAAAATAGTATTCTAATGAATTTTTTTAATTGTCCCAGTAGTTTTTTAATTTATTCGTTACAAATAAAAATACAAATCTTTCCTCTTCATAATATTATTATAGATACATGAAATGGAGATATAAATTTAACGCATCTGTATTTTTAGATTTATATGAAAAAACTTTGTAAGTGGCTAAGAATAAGTAATAAAGTGCATTTCACATCATTTTTCTTAAATTAAACTTAACTTTAACTTAGGAATATGTGGGTGTGTGTGTATGTGCATGTGAAATGTTTGTTTATTGTCTAGTATGTATGTATTTTGTTTTTGTGTTGTATAATTTGTTCCATTAATAAGTTTATTATTTGATTATTGAATCTATACTAATATTCTAAAGAGGAAAGATTTGTATTTTTGTATATAACGAATAAACTCGATAACTACTGGGCCGATTTCAAAAAGCTTTCGCCATTAGAGTGCCACATTAGCTCTGAGTAACATAGGCTATATAACATGATTTTATTGAAAATGTTTAAATAAAATTTCAGTTCCACGCGAAAGGAGCCGCGGACACAGCTAGTATTAGATAATTTTCGAAATTGACTAGTACTGGGTTTGTGATAAAGAGAAACATAACTCATAAATAACTTAAAACTTCTGTTTTTACATATAAAACAATATACTGATGTAGGACTTAATAAAAATGTTGTCTAAATGAGGAACCTTATCCAAATCCAATTATAACAAAGTACATAAATCAATTTTAAAACATTTTTATATGATAATGTTTGACGTGATGTTAATAATTTCCAGTACCACCAGAGCGGCTGATTATCCTTAACCACGAAGGGAATGAAGTCAGAGGCGGTGTTCTCGGTCCTTACGATGAAGGAACAGAGGTCAATCTCACTTGTATAGCAGTTGGAGGTACGTAATAATTATGATAGTATATTTAAAAATTCTTTGTTTGTCTGTTATTCAGTGCGGAAATTTGAAACCTATAAAATATAAAAATATATTCATATAAAAAAAAACATATTGTATTTTCGTTTGTTAACGACTTATAACGACTTAATATGTAAATGAGAATAGATATTATGTCACAGAAGATGCAAATATATGGTAAAATATGTTAACACGCGGATATAAATAATAGCTACATGTAAAACATACCAATAAATCCATACACACATTAAAAACGATAATTTATCTTGTCTGTACTTTTTAGATTTATGGGAAAATATATTGCTAGTCACTGAGTATAAGCATATTCAAATACATTTACATGCGATGATAGCTATATGGTATTGTGTACAACTTCGCGTCAGGGGATGTGAGTTCGAATCCACCTACAATAAGCTTGACCTTTCGGTGAAGGAAAACAATGTGAGTTTTTTCGAACGCCCGCCTGGCTAGCAAGCACCCACAAGTTGAAAATTTCCGTCAAATATCAATAGGTGTGTTCTGAGAGTTAAACTTGAAAGCTAGCTCCTCCACAGTTTTAGCATGGCTACCAACTTGGGCCATATCGTCCTTTAAGATCAGGTGAGATTATGGTCATAACGCTAAACCTTGTTGAAATAAAACTAATTTAAACGGATTTTATCGCAGTTATTTATTAAATTTTGATCCCGGCGTTTCGAAAGCTTTTCAGCCTTTTTCAGCAGAATTTAATTTTTGTTATTCATAGAGTTCCGATCTATAAATTGAAGGTAGACTGTAACATGAACTTTTTTGGACAACCTACACCTCAGTCCGCCCAGTGACCACGAAGGCTGAAAAGTTTTCGAAATATCGGGATGAAAATTTAATAAATAACCGCGATAAAATCCGTGTAAATTGGTTTTATTTCGATGAATATTATTCGCGTAAACATAAAAAATCATTACGCTAAACCTTAACTACAAAAAAACATAATTTTTATGATTATCTGTTACTTTGTGCACGCATTACTGCTAAAGTACAACGTTTATGATAAAACATAACGAAGGAAATCATAAAGCGTATCTTCAAGTAATATTTAGTCTTTGTTTCTTTAAAATCGGTTAACTTAGTCAAAAGTTATTGTAATTTGAATAACGACGCGAGTTTAAATAATTTTAGATTCACGTGAACAAATTGGCAGGCTCACCTATATATCATTAAATGTTATTTTCATTACGATAGATAAAGACAAACAAATATTATAAATAAATATAAAAACGCTATAAAACTTTGAAGTACTAAGTGGCCTAAGCTGGAATGGCTTGTAGTTAATTTATGTGGATCGAAGTGGGAGTGAAATGGATAGCAGCAAAATCTGTCTATAATCTACTAAAAGATCTTGGCCTATCTATGACCACAGTAAGTTCTATACTAGAACGTGACTCTAAAGCTGCACTAGCAGGTTCCAACTAAATGTGGCTGGACAGGGAGAAAAACATGAGTAGCGAAGATGAGTGTTGACGAGTGCCGGAAAGGGGATCCTTATTAAGGGGATCTGCTTGGAAATTTCCTCTATGTCACTCGATGAACCCGACACTTGTACGTCATATCCATGGATTGCTAATAAATTCGGATCTTAAAAGTAGCTGTATACACATATACGTATGCTGGCAATGTTTTGATATTATTAGCTATTTTTAGCTCCAAGAAATATTAATAAATAGAAAATTATGTAGGACACATGACAATTTAAGGCGATTAACGAAACTGATAGGCTCCGTTTTCCCGCGAAAGCCTTATTGGAAGTGGGGTAAAGAGAGGGATAAACTTTGTATGAAACTTTTTATTTTGTCATCCGATTTGTTTGAAAAAGTGAATATTAATGCGAGCATAGCCGCATGTAAAATCTAGTATCTATATAAAAGTCGATGTTACGCATTAGACAATCTCCCAAGTTAACCCAGCAGGTAGTCCAATGAGGTTTGGCAGAGTTCGATTGACTGTTCTCATGGGATATGAAAAAAACCTATTACCAGGCGAACAATTTCGCAGGCAAATGCTAGTTAATTACTTGTATAATCGTAACAAATCAATTTTAATTTGGCCCGTTGATTTCGCTTTTTTTTACCTTAATGAGGCCTCCAGGAGGTTTATATTTCACGTAATCAGTTCCTGACGTTGAACTGCTGTTTAACCTCTAACCCACGTCATAGAGTCCTACCCTGCCTCCCTTCGACCCCCCCCCCCCCCCCTCTGAACTGCTCGATGAATGTTTTAGGAAAAATGTCTAATTCACGCGCGATCGTCGTTAATTGGTCCAATTTATAAGTCATAGTGTGTTTGCGAACAGACTCCCAATTGAATTTTAACATTCCCTACGGGTTATAGGAGATCAAAATAATTTGGCAATTATAAAACTAGTTTTAGTAACAGTCAGAATGTAGTACATGTACCTCGACCACGTTTCTTTTTTATAGAATTAAAGTTTTTTTTTTATGGTAGCTCTACAAAATGTGCTACACGGTGTTTTATGGTAAAATCAGTATGATCCAAAATGCCCTTACTAATATTATAAATGCGAAAGTCAGATTGCTTGGTACGCATTCACGCCTAGACCGCTGAGTCGATTTCGATAAATTTTGGTATAGAGATAGATGGGGTAAAGAGAAGAATAAACTTTGTATGATACTTTTTATCGCGTTGTCTGATTATTAACGTAACTGGAACCGCAAGTGACATAAAAATACGTCTGTGATATTAAATTTACAGAACTTATAAAACTCTTTAACAAGATCCGTACAAAAGAGAAACACTCCGAAGCGATGACAGCTCAGTGGTAGCGTGTAGGGACGCCGCGTCACGGGACGTGAGTTCAAACACAATCACCTACATTGAACTACAACTTTCGCTGAAGGAACAAATCCTGAGGAAAATATAGCATGGTGGTACGGATTTTTCTAATACCCGCTTAGCTAGCTACCACCCTCAAGTTGAAAATCTGCCGCCAAATACCACTAGGTGTGTTTCGGCAGTGGTGCTTGAAAGCCAGCCCTCCTATAAAGATCGAAAACACACCTGCGATTCCTGTAGTGTAGTGGGTGTCCAAGGGCGATGGTGATCACTTACCATCAGGTCACACGCTTGCTCGTTAGCCCCTATTCCATAAAAAACTACTTTTTATGCTTTATAAGTTTAGCCTAGGCGTTAGGGCGTCGCGAGTTTAATCTAATAAATACTGAGTTAACCCGATGACCGGTTTGGACCCCTGTAACGAGAGGTGGGCATCTAACTCGTGCTTCCCAGTACGGCATAGTCTCACAATAGCAGACCACATCTGTCCACAATCTCTCGCTGCCAAGCATGTCTGTCACCACACCCGGTATCCCCCTATATCCCCGGGTATCCGTCCCCATAGCTGCTTCTTTTAATATTTTTAGTAGCGAAACCTTTGTCAAATGTTAACACTTATTTGGACTTCAGTCCAGTTTATATATTTATATGTCACTATATCATTTTCACAATGTACGTAAGTCTTAACAACTTACTCATTCCTCGCTATCTTAACTTTGTATGCCATAGCTAATCCAATCAATTATGTTTTTTTGGATCGAAGTTCCTTTTCGCATGGTACACATGAAAGTTAGGCAAATCAAAACGTCATGAATCTGTATTTTGTATGTTCCATATTGCACTATACTTCTATAGTGTATACGGTTATCCATAGCACGTATGTTATTGGCTGTGTCCAGTCATAACTGCGCGCTTATTAGTTCAAGACAGTAGGTTCGCAGCGGCTGCGCAGATATAGTTTTTACACATCTTACACATCAGCTGTTTCGTAGCTTAATTATATCTGTTATAATGAATTAGATGATTTGCATAATGTTAAATAAAATTTATGTTTTTCCACAACTACAAATATTTTTATTATTCCTTCAATTCATTAAATATTTTTGCGTTTCATTTAATGTTCTCAAACGCTAGTAATTCATTCATTCGTATTTATTAATCAATAAGATAATACGTTTATCACTAATAATATGTTACGTAAATAAATTTGATCCAGCCGAGTGTTTAAGGAGATTTAATTTAATTATCCAGCATATTAAATCGCTTTCCGCTTATACCTTGTGCGCCACCACTAGCTTTACTTGACGAGGGTCGACGTGACTGGGCTCGCCTTTTGTTTTATATTTTTTTTCTCGTGTTTTGTTCTCATTCGCGGCTTCTGCGCTCTTGTTTTACCAATTTTATAAACCTATTTATGTGTTCGCCGGTGATTTCGTGGTTTCCCGCACATTCCCGGGGATTGCATGCAGTATAAATTTAACGGGTTCGTCTATGATGTGCTATGTTGTTTGTCTGTGAGCGCCACAAACACAAGCTCGCATATATTGCTATATAAAAATTGTACACTTTAAAAACAGTAAAATAACTATAATAGTAAAATGGAAAAATGGTGTTAAACGTTTTTAGATGCGATTTGAGAGTAACTCAAATTTTAGTTTAGTTTGATATAATTCTATGTGTCTAGTAATAGTAATATTCAATTGAATTAAATCATATTCGATAATACTAAATTATTATTATGTCGGTGAAAAGAAACATCGTGGTAAAACCATAGCATAGTGGTAAGGCCTTTTCTAATGCTTGTCTTGCTAATAACCACTCTTAATTTGAAATTTTTCCGCCAAATACCTATAAGCGTGTTCTGGTTGTTGCACTTCAGAACCAATCCCTCCGCTAGGCTTACTGTGTTCACCCTCTTAAGCCGCGTCGACACTTAACATCAGGTGAGACTGTGGCCATAATGTTAAACTTATAAACTTTGGCCACAATGCTTACCTAATTTTTACTAATACATATTATAAATGCGAAAGTAAGTTTGTTTATTTGATTGTTTTGTACGCTTTCTCGCCTAAGCCACTGAATCGATTATGATGGATTCTGGTATAGGAATAGATGAGACTTTGCAGATTTTTAAAAAGAAAAACTTATTGGAACTGGGGTAAAGCGAAGAATAACCTTTACATAAAACTTTTTACCACCTTCAAGTGAAGAATCTGCTGTCAAATACTTATGCTTGTGTCATAATAGTTGTATTTAAAAATCAGTCTCTCCACTCTGTTTATTTCACCCTCACTTTTGGGCGACATCGGTATTTGCCTTTGAATATTTAATATAAATGTAATATTTTGTTACAGGCCGTCCAACCGCTCGAGTTTCCTGGTGGAAAGCACACGCACTCCTCGCGAATTCAGAAGCAAGAGCCACAGTTTCGTTTCGTCTAAAAAGATCTGACCTAGGTTCTGACATCACTTGTCAGGTGATATATTGAATAATATAATTATCTAATAAATATAGATATATAGAAAGGTTTGATAAATTCATCATCATATCGAGCCTTTTTAGGGACCCTACCGTAAACCGAAAAACCTTAAAAATGTTTTTATTTTTATTGTTACCTCCTAATAATTATCTTTGTAAACTAGAAGCAATATGTAAATCGGCAGCATTTTAATAGATCATTGGTTAATTATGAACAATAAGTGATATTTTTATCAAAATATGATAAATACTTTTTAGTTAGAAATAAAAAAAAACTCCCTGCTTTAAAACTGCAACTGTTGCTTACGATGTTTTCCTGGAAAGGTTCGACTTCTCCAAAACTACATTCTCAAAGGCCTTTATATATAATATGTAGATTATCTTACAAAATATATACTCATAGTCTAGTCGAAAAGTTGAAAATGGTCTAAAATAGAGATACTGCTCTTAAAATTATGTGTGATACGTCCTATATTGGATCCTATAAAAATTGCAAATTATAATCAATTAAATATGCAAAAATGGGCATTTGGATTTTATACCTTATAAATATACCTTATAAAAATATTCAGTGTGTAAATGTTGGGTGGAGACCCATTTTGAGCGTTAAATTGAAGTTATAAATAATGGAGATAGAGTTCCGTGAGCTGAGAGTTTTTTATTGCAAATTTCCTCGTTTTTATGAATATTTTATTTAATATCTTCAAATTATTGTAGAAAAACGAAATGCCTTATCTTCATCTTTAATTGTTTATAACTTTTGAAACTTTTTATGAGCTTTATCACATTATTCTGGACGTCATTCCGGATCCAGTAAGATACCACACATAATTTTAAGGACAGTATATCTCTATTTTAGATCATTTTCAACTTGTCGACTTGACTATCAGTAAGAAAAGATTTTATCTTTAAATATAAAAATTTCGTGTCACTTGTTTTTACCCATAAACTCCTAAACTACTGAACCGATTTTAATCAAATTTTTAATCTCGATAAGTGATCATAACGCGACAGATGATGCTGTAACCGATATGATTGACTACTTGAAAAGGGAAAAACAAATCACATCTTTGCCAAAGTTGACAAACATAATTCTATAGCTTGTTTAAGCTATTATGGGAAAATAGACATATCATTAAAAAATAATGTTTGTTTTTACTTATAAAAGCGCACTTCATCTATGAATCCTATCAACATGTAAGAGGCACCATCTGTTTACAATTTATTTAGTTAAAATTACATTTAAATTTTTACATTACAATTGCACATGTAAACTTTTATGGAAATTAATCAAATCTGTACTATTCGGTGTTTGATTAAAGTTATGTACGAGTAATCGCACGAGTTAGTTAGTTATATATTTATATCTATACTTGTATACTAATATTATAAAGAGAAAATAATTGTATTTTTGTTTGTAACGAATAAACTTAAGCACTATTGGACCGATTTCAAAAATTCTTTCACCATTAAAATGCCACGTTAGCCCTGAGTAACGTTGGCTATATAAATTATTATTATGAGAATGATTAACTACAATTTTCGGTTCCAAGCGAACAGAGTCGCGGACTCAGCTCATTTATAATCAATTTATTATTGTAATTTTTTTTTTGTTATTAAATACAAAATTTGTTTATCCCACAGGCCGTGACAGACCCGGTAATAACTCCAGTCTCGGAAAATATTTCGATTGATGTTAATTGTGAGTATATTCAATTTTATTTATTTCGCGTGTGATCTTTTTTATATAGAAATAGCACTGTGCCTGATAGTTCAAATTCATGTTCTAAAAGATACTTCCACATGACGACCACGGTCGATATGGTCGCGGCGAAAACGTCACTTTTGATATCATGATTCTCACAAGGATGGTTCTCAGTGGGCCTTGAAAACTCCGGCGCATTTTATTAAAGTTCGAAATAGGAACAAAAGTGTCCAGCAAATGTTTCAGCGCTTACAGTCACAAATAATTATCTTAAACACTATTATATAACTTAATGCAGTCCTGGACAGACCAAGATAAACATATTTTTTTATATTATCAAACTATTAGTGTACGCTCACTTCTAAAGAAAGCGACATCGCCTATCTACAAGTATAGGTCTCAAGCAAGTGGAACAGGAAAACTGTGGTCAAGCACATGAGGGTTGTGAACGATAAGTGGAAGGTAACCCTGTCTGCTGTCTAAAAAAAATTACTAAATACTATCTGCACTCGCGATGTCGTTCGTAACAACTGAAAATTATTTAATAATATTTGCCCGTTTTCGTAACTCTTCTCAATACATCTTATCCTTTTTATATTGATTTAGTGATAAAAGCTCAATTTTAATGGACTTCCTTATCGCAACGCGCAAACTCAAAATTATTACCCGGGCTCCGCCCAAGACAAGAGCTGCATATGGCTGTTGGTTAATCACCCAACACTAATTACTAAAACGCACCACCGAGACACTTAAAACTCCCGTAATTCCAGAGACCACGAACAACGCCCGCACTTTTTTTAGTCATACATCTTTGTCCCCATTGGTGATAGCGTGATCTTAAATAGCCTAAAGCCGTTCTGAATGGTTCCTCTATCAAAAGTAAAAATAAGTTTTCAAATACGTCTGATGTTTCCTAACGTTATTTCGCTCAAACAAACAAACAAAGTTTTCCGTTATATATTATAAATATACATGTAACACGATACATTAGTACCTTCAATTTTGCTGTTAAAGTTTATCGAAGCGGAGTTAGAACTCGGTAAGTTAATTCTTAATAAGTTACGTGGAACCATTAGCACTGGTTTTACACGCCAGATGATGTGATAACTTTATTTCGTCGTGTTAACTAACATCGTGAGAACGTTAGAAGGCAATTAATCTGTAATTACCTACATTAACAGTTTAGAGTGCATATATTATCATCGAAAAATATCACAAATATCTTTTTTTGCTATTAAAAGACACATGTAAGATTAGCGACATTTGTTTTCTTTTGAAATTGTCTAGAATTGTTATCGAGTGTGCTATCGACAATTTTACTTCGCACTGACGGCTTCATGCTAAAACAACGGCCGACATTACAGATCCCGTTTGCGAGCACCAACTACAGGAAAAATATTTTCTATATTCGTAGATCTAGAACTCATAACGCATTGCCTTTAGATTTGGATATAGACATATTCTATACCAGTTCACATACGGTAAAATGTCTTGTAAGAAAGCACTATCTTACCATTTCTAAATAGCGATACATATTTCACTATTTTATATTTTTGAGCATTTAAAATATAATTGCCTTTGTGCCTTAATAATTATTTACAGACGGACGGTTATAATTACCAAACATTGTTCTTTTTTTTAATATATTTTATTAAAATTTTTGTATTAACCTTTAAGCCGTTCTAAAAATGTTTTTTTTTTAAGAAAGGTAGGTAGTTAAGATTAAGGTAGATACGCTAAACCTGTGGAGGGGCGGGCTCTCAAGTGCAACTGCCGGAACACACCTATTGGTATTATGCGGCAGATTTTCTACTTAGGGGTGGTAGATAGCCAGGCGGGCACTAGAAAAAAACCAACTGCGATGCAAATAAACAAAGTAAACAATAAATAATTATAAACTCAAGCAATAATTGCTGAGCTTTCTTCGGTAAAAGACAACATAGTAGGCATTTTCTAAAGCCCAACTGGCTAACTACCTACCAGTCGAAATTAGTTGGTTTGGGTGAAATTTGTTAGTTGGCTATCAAGGTTATAATAGGATTACACGCGCTTCAGTTGTGATGCGATGATAGTTCAAGTGGTAGTGTGGGCGGACTCCGGGTCGAGAGACGTCAGTTATAATCCACCTACAATGAGTTTGAGTTTTTAGTGAAACAAAGCATAGTGATGAAACCATAGCATAGAGGTAGGGTTTTTTTTTAATTTCCGCCTGGCTGACCACCACCCTCAGGTTAAAAATCTGCCGCCAACTACTTATAGGTGTGCTCCTGCAGTTGCACACGATAGCCAGTCCTTACACTGGGCTTGGTGTGTCCACCATCTTAAGTAAATCGTCACTGAAATTTAAACCCAAAAAGTAACAATAACAGTGTCGGAGTTTACGTTATATAAAGTAGTTAATTAGTGCACGTGAATCACATAAAAGCTCTTTTTTTTAATATCATTAAACTTAGCAGAGACCAATAAATTCTAGACGCAATTTTTTTTAATAAACTTTGCAGATATAGTTTCATGTCCACAACTGCGCCTGTTAAATGACGATGCTGGCTCTCAAGTGCAACTGCAGGTTACACCTATAAGTAGTTAGTGGCAGATTTTCAACTTGAAGTCAGTAGCAACCGAGACAGGCATTACATAAAGTATGTTTTGCTATGATTTCATCACGACGTTATTCTTCGCCGAATGCTCAAAACCATTGCAGGCACGTGGCGTCCATGCACGCTACCACTGAGCTGTCATAGCTTTAAATTTTCAACAAACTACACTTAGCATTTGCGGAGACTGTCGTACAGTAGTATTATAAAAATATGTCAGTTTAACTGCCACATCCATAGATAATTAAGTACTTAGAGTATGGAACATTTACCGATAAACAAAAATATATCATTACTCATAGCTCTTATAAACATAATTTCCGATGAATAATATCGACATGATAATCCCATCATTGTAGAAAGAGACAACAAATGAGTTTGAAGAGAGTGAAAGGGAGCAGTATAGGAATGCGCAAGTCATTCTGAATATATTCCGTGCCGGTAATGATGCGTCAATCATGACTTACGAAGATGAGCAGATAAATTTAACACTACACTGGTCGGGATAATTTTGGTATTTGTTGTGTACTAGCGACCCGGCTCGGGTTCGCACGGATAATTATTTGATAGATCTTTCTAAGAGAAGCAATCCCGCAATGCATTGCTTTCATACAAATTTATTATTTTATCCGCGCGCTAAGCCTAGTGGAGAGATTGGTTCTCAAATGCAACTGCGGGAACATACATATAGGTATAGGTATTTATCCGGCAGATTTTCAAGTTGAGGATGGATCCAGATGGGCATAAGAAAAAGCCTTATCATCATGCTACGGTTTCATCATTATCTTGTCTTTCACTGAAAGCATACGCTTATTGTAGGGATTCGAACTAACCTCCATTGACGCGGCGTCCTGAAAATGTAATTATTATTGTTACACAATAGTACCATCCATAAAAAAGTGTTATAATTACGCGAAAAAGAATTTAAGTCAAATCAAATCAAGAAAACTTAATTCAATTAGGGTCCTGGGAAGGCGTTTATGAAAGCCAAAACTACCGATATGATCCCAAAAATAACGCAGTCATCGCGAAGAACGGCCAAGATACTCGAGCTGGTTATATATATATTTTTATGTACATAATTGTACAAGTAAAATTTTAAATACATTTATAATAGTTTTAGTTCACGCACAGAAAGAGGTGTCAATTCCAGACGTCATCACTATCGTTCATATATTGATTTAATTTTTAATAGCCTTTTAGGAACGAGATCTCGAACATGGTATTAAAAATAAACATTCGCAAAAACACCAACTAATGTCACAACAATATAAATCAAAGAGAAAAACCGCGGCGAAATTGTGAACATAAATCCATGAGGACGAAAAGCCGCCGGCGGACCATGTGATCATTCTCATATGCACGATGATAATCTAAAAAGACTCCTAATTGACAGGTTGATATACTTTTGTGAGCGAGTGTACCGACGCGACGCGGATTCAAGTTCCGTCCGCTTCCTATGGATGAGGCATTTGTTTTAAATTTATTTTTGTAACAAAACTAGTAGACCCGAATATCAGGCGTTGTCCTGGCACAGAATATTCAGTATAAATAAACAAACATTTAATCAATTATTTATACTTTTAATCGATGTTTTTTTATTCATACTAAAACTCAAACGGTTTGAACGATTTATATATTTTTTTATTATTTTGATTAACTATAGTCAATCCTAATAAACCTACTAACTTCAATTCGTTAAGATAAATAGAACTGTTCTTTCGTTTTCGTTTTTCATTTATTTTGGTTATTGACTGAAATTTGTTTATAACTCCAATGAATTAAATGACTTTTAACTATACAAATTTAGATATAGGTGACTTTGAACCCACGTGCTTTGACGGCGACGTTCGTACACACTACTAACTGAGATATCATTACTTCATTACTTGTCATATTATGAGATAAAAAAAACTGTTATTTTTTATTAATTTATCTAAACCTTGTCCGGGCAATAACGAACACAATAAAACAAAAATTATTCAATTTGGTACAGTTGTGCGGAAGTTATTCGCGTACATACATTTTAGTGATTCATTTATATAAATATAGATTTATGTTTGTATATTTATCCATTTATACACAGATCGCTTTAGAATTACGGGACAGATTTTGCTGAAATTTATCATAGATATAAGAAACACTACTTATTAATATAAAGGATACTTTTATTTATATAAAATGAAAATGTTCCACCTGGATGTGCGCGAATTTGTACATCCATGTTTTGTTGTAAACAAGAAAAATGCAAGGTTCCCTCGCATGAGGTAAACAAGACGCGTAGACGAATTTACTTCCTGAGTAATGTTGTTAAATCTTCATGACATCACAGAGGGTATATAAAGCCTGATAAAAATAAATTAATATTGCCGACTATTTTTTTTTCTTTTTTTTATATTTAATGTTTAGCGTTATGGCCATAATCTCATCTGATCTTAAATGACGATACGGCCCAAGTTGGTACACACGCTAAACCTCTGGAGGAACTGGCTCTCAAGTTTCCAATTTTAGAATATATATGGAAGTCTATAACAAGGAAGAATACACATTACTTTGAAATTGTAGCAGCAGTAGTATGTTCAGCCCATCGCGTATAAACGAACGATCTTGAATAAAAACATATTTTTCTGAGTGATGATATTCTTTTGAAGTAAAGCTCCTTTAGGGCAAGTCGGGGAAAAATTATTGCGTTATTTAAAAAAGGGCAAACTCAGGTTTAGAAATCGGAAGCGTAGTAGTTGTAGCAGAGAGGAAACCTTCGAGCAGTCCCAGACACTTGTGACACGGATGTAGTGTTAATGAACTCCGGTCCGACGATCGTCAACACTTACGACCACTACTCGTGTATCTCTCATTGTCCAGTATAAAACATTTCCGACAATGATTTACAGCACAAACATCAAAAATATCAAAACAGTATACTGCCATAGCTGCAGATGTGCTGGCGAATGTTTGGGACTCATCGAGTAAAAAGCACAATCGAGTACCCACAAAAAACTTATTACCATATATCAAGGACTAATTTCGGACAACTTTGAGAATCCAGTGCCACCATCAGGCTTAGCATGATACCTTTTTGAGCAACATTGTCACTTAACATTAGATGAGGTTGTCCCCAAACGTCAAGTTACCTCCAATAACTTTAAAATGCTTCAATATATATATGTGTGTGTGTTTTAATTATATATGTATATTATTCTTTAATAAAACAACCTTAATAACATACTATAAAATACATATGTATAATATGTATAATGTAACATATGTATAATGAATTACAGTCAAAACTCGAATTTACCTTTTTATTTCTTCTTTTTATAAACTCTTACTAACGTAGTTCCCTTATTTAAAATATTAATTTCGCGCACATGTTAATAAAGTTCCCACTTCATAATTTATAAAGAGCTCTTTTAGAAAAAGAATTCAACACCTTAATAATTTATTAGAGTTTTTACTTCATACCTCGCATAATGAAGTCTTTTCCACACCTAGAATATAATTCATATTTCTCGATTGACTTATAAAATCGTTGAATGTTTTACAACAAATTTGCTGCGGGTTCCGTTTACATTTTTAAAGCGTAATTATTTGTTATAGTTTTATTTTAAGCATTGCTAATTGATTAATAGAATTCTTGGAAATATTAATAACTCTGTGGTATCGGTGTTGTTTTTTTCTTTCGATTTGGTCCATGATGTGGACACGCTATGCCTAGTGGAGGGACTAGCTCTCAAATACAACCATTGAAACACACCTATAAGCATTTGGTAGAAAGTCTTCAACTTATGATTTCATCACATTATTTCGCTTCATCGAAACCTCAGGCTCGTTACAGGGTTTCGAATCTGGTCCATTGATCGTATAGAAAACCAACTAAACCATCATCGCTTCAAAATATAGTATATTAAGATTAAGGTATTAAGTTCATGCATCGACCAACGCTTGTCCGAATTCAACATCGAGCTTGCCCTTTCGGTGATGAAACTACAACATGCAGATAAGGTATTTTAACGTTGACAGATTATAAAGCCTATTGTCAAGTACCAATAGATTTGTTCCGGCAACTGTGCTTGAGAGCCAGATACTGCATTAGACTTCGCATGTTCCTAGCTTAGGCCGGTATGATACGACTACTGCCAATGAATTGTGGATCTCTTAGTTTAGAATCGCACTGTACTTAATATCAAACACAGAACTCTCTCTTTGTCATTCTTGGGCGAAAAATAAAGCGATGGGGCCTTTTATCATTATTAGGTGAGGCTATAGTCAAATGTTAACTAAGGCTATAACGAATAAAAAAATACATTTGCAGGCAGAATAATGGTTTTATTTCCCGACCCCTATCACAACAGTATCCTAAAAAGGGTCGTTTTAAAAACTCCTTAATTGTCTTAAGTGGTCCAAACAAAGAGATTGAAAATCTTTGAATAGTTAGGTTAAGCCCTTTGTTAGGTCCGAGTACTCTATTGTTCAAGTTTACAATGGTTTTATTTAAAACTGAACCCTTTTTAAAAACTCCGTCGACGTTATAAAATCCGAGATCGTATCACATTTGATATAGAGTTGTATTTTGCATAATAATTACTTTTATTACCTCATATAAAAGTGTTATATACACTTTGTACGGGTTAAATTAGAATCGGAATTAACGCGTTCAATTAAATTTACCGGTTGGGTTTCTGTGATATGCTTTTGTTTTAATCTGTACATTATAAAAAATGCGTGAGTGTCGTGGAACACTCGTTTGGAACGAATTTACTGACGTAGTATATTATTATTGATTAACGTATTGTATTATTGACTAACCGACCCGACGGACGTTGTCCTGTATTCACTATGAATATTGTTGGTGCATTATAGTGACAGTTATGTAAAATTAATATACTCAATATAAATAAATGAATTGCTAGCGTCTAAGAGCAATTAAACGAAACGCAGAGATAACTAATGAATTGAAGGAATGATCGGTGAAATATTTAAAATGTGAATCTAATAACTACTTATTTCCTTTTAATTATTTACCCATTTTAATTATTTTATCTGTAATAAAAAGTAAATTTCAGGTTTTTTTTTTATTTCAATTGTGATATAATAGCGTCTAATTTTCGTCAAGTGGAATAATAAAAGAAATATAACAAAATATACAGATTTGGTTTCGTTCCAGTATAATTTTATGTACTAGATTTTTCTTGCGGCTTCGCTCGCGTTAATATTGATCATGTCAATAAATCGAATGACGACATAAAAATTTCATACAAAGTTCATCCCTCTGTTTACCCCACTTCCTATAAGTTTCTCACAAGAAAAAGTAGCCTATCTCCGACTCCAGAATCCAATCTATCTCTGTGACAGAATTAATCACGATTACTTGGTTAATTTATACACGGTCGAAGTGGGAGCGAGAGGTATACCAGCAAAATTTCTTTATAATCCTCTAAAAAATCTAGGCCTACCTAGGACTGCAGGAAGTTCTATGCTAGATCGTGCGTATAAAGCCGCGCTAGCAGGGTCCTACCAAATTTGTCTGGGCAGGGAGAGAAACACAAGTAGTGAAGGGTCGTGTTGACGCGCGTCGGAAATGGGCTCCTTAAACCTACATCCGTGTCGCAAGTCTTCGGAACTGCTCGGAGTTTCCCACTCTACTACACGATGGACCCGTCAACAGCACCGTGAATGCATAGTTTGCTAAGAAGTTCAACTCTTTCTCCTATCAAATAATTTAGGTTAATCACAATTATGTATTACAAGAAAAATCATTAGTGACATGTCTACAATGAAGCTTACTATAAACTTCAAAATACTGTTTCATATAACATGATCTCTTCGTAAATTGATTAAATAAAACATTATTTTTAACATCTTAACCCATTTTTAACGAAACGATAATAAAATTAATGAGTTTATTTTTTAAATAATTTACATATCTAGTGATTGACGTTAATTGATTCAATTCAGAAATCGAATCAGACTTTTTAATTCAATAAAACCACTTTAAATCCGTAATGTGATTCCGTGACCGAATTGAATTGATTCCCGTGTGTTTCTTATTTAAATTGGGTACGATTAAAATTCGATTATAATTGGACAAGCACGGTAGGATAATTCGTTGGATTTGTTCGTTTGTGATCTTTGTCAATATTCAAATTAGATTGCGTATCAAAAGCATACAGCTTAATTGTTGCCTTTGAAGTGGTATTCGATGTATGTCGTTTATTCTTTTTATTCGTATTGTTCCATTAGTTTTTGGTATGAGGTTTAATATTTTTATTAGTTCCTTTTATCTGGATAATTACTCACAGTGTGATGACGATATCGTCTGATATGATATTGTAATCAAAGCTAATCTAGAAGTAATTTAGAACCAAATTAAGAGAAAAGAAGACTGATTATTGCTTAAAAATATAGCTCTAACCTTAAAGTAGCGTACAAGTTAAGCATTGGAAAATTCCCAACAACTATTAAAGTGGAGTTTGGTATTGCACGGAGTTTATAACCAAACTTGTCTCTATCGTGCCTTTTCAGGAAAAACATCATAAGCGACGATGTGTACTTTTTACAAGAGAGATTTTCATTCTAAATGAAAAGAATTTTTGATATCTTTATAAAAAAAAACTAGTTATGTCCGCGACTCCGTTCGTGTGGAACTAAAATTCTATTTATTCATTTTGATATATGATATTATATAGCCTATGTTACTGATGGATAATGTAGCATCCTAATGGTGTAAGAATTTTTGAATTCGGTCCATTAGTTCTGGACTTTATTCATTACAAATAAAAATACTAATATTTCCTCTTTATAATATTAAGTAGTAGCTGTGCCCGCGACTTTGCGTGGAGCTAAAAATTATTTAACCAGTTTTGCCCGTTTTTGTACCTTCCTTCAATAAACAAACAATTTTTTTATCTTTCGTATTTTTATTTTAATAAATCTACCCTATGTTACTTCTAATACCTCTAACAATGTGTGTACAAAGTTTCATGATGATTGGTTCAGTAGTTTTCGCGCGAAAGCGTAACAAACAAACATACATTCTAATTTTTTATATTAGTTAATGACTTGTTGTTCATAATTGAGTACTATCTATTAAAACAGTGCCTATTTACAATATAATACATAAATATAAACAATACAATACAACTATATACAATAAAAAAAAATATATATATATATATATATATATATATATACCTAATTTATTAGCGCTTACAATATTTTGCCTGAAAACACTCGATATCATCCCAATAAATGAAGAATGAAAGATATACTTTATGTAACAACTATACAATTAAAATAAATTACACAAACAAATTAGACTGGGAAAAAGTTGATACATTTGAAAAAAAAAAAATTAATATGTCCAACAATTGGCAAATTCTTTCGGAAAGTGTGTAGTACAGCACTACTGCAATGCTAATTTTTGATGGGAGCCCATATGATGATAAACGGACGCTCAGAGTACCTACCTGATGGAAAGTTGATGCAGTCAATAAATTGCGATTACTGCCGGACAATCACACCAGCAGACATTCATAAACTACAGAGATCTACTTCTTTATTGAACTAAAAACTGCAGAAAGGGGGAGAATGCGTTGGCAAAAAGACCGTTCCTCGATGTCACAGTAAGATAGCTTCTTTGTTTTTTCTAAAATGCATGTAAGAACCTATGAACTTTACTGGAGTGTTGTCACGTTTTTATTTGTAGATATAAGATAAACCAATTTTAATCCTTAATTTTACGTCTTCGTTGTCAAACGTCTAATCGTCATCTTTCATTTGAGTGAGTGCGACAAACTTACATCCTACATTCCTACTTACCTATTAATACGTAGCTATAGCTTCGAATAGTAAACTCCGATAAACTGGAAGGGGGATTTAGGAATACGTAAAGAAGTGTAATAGCTATCTCTGATCTCTGGCAATATGGTGGTTTTAAATGCCGCCGTTTTATTGATCTAATGGGTACTTAATTTTACTTGATGAGTTCCATATGTTCTTCTTGCAGCCCGCCCTACAAAACAGTACGAGGTGAACAACAAAAACAAAAAATAGAAGGAAAACAATTAGGTTCAAATAAAATAAAGAAGAATTTAATATATAACATTTATTACAGTGCGTCCGCTATGGGTTCGATTGCAAGGCGGCGAAAGGCCTTTAGTCGCGGGACAGAGCACCGAGCTGATCTGTCAGGCTGTTGGAGCGAGACCGAAACCAACCATATCGTGGTGGAAAGGAGGTACAAGGCTCAAGACAGTCAGAGAAACGGTAAGTCAGACGTAACATTTAAACTTTACTTTAACTTTACATAATAAACTTTACATAATAGCAGTATGCTCAGCCAACTTCTGTCTTTTTTATGTCTAAGTGACCGCAGTGCATTTAATGATAAGATCAGTACAATCTAAAATAAATTACGATCTTCTTTAGTGAATCAACTCACCAAAGTGCGTTGATTTTCATGTGGACGTATATGTTTCTCAGTAGCTAAATATTATGTCTGCTGCCAAATAGCTATAGATTTATTCTGACAGTTGCTTAGTGTATCCACCGTCTTGGATCACATCGTCACTTTACATCAGGTGAGATTGTGGGCCGAAAGCTAAACTTATAAAGTATAATAAAATTATATATATTTGTTGATCCTAAAATTTGTTACATTTTTGTGTATTTTTCTCCCTATGGATGGTGCTCTCCAATATAATCGGGTGCAGTTCTCTACCAACCGTTTGGATTACCGGATATATGCTGGATCATCCCAGTTGGATTACTGGGATAGAGGGATACAGTTAATGATCCTTTTTATTTGGCCTTTATTTGGCGGCTCAAACAAATATGTCTAACAAATTAGGCAGAATGACTTTGAAGTATATATAGTATAATATCTTTAGTATTTTGATACAGTTTTTCAACTTGAGGATGGTAACCAGTGAGGCATTACAAAATACCTTAGCTACATCCTATGATTTCTTTACAGTATATTTCATCACGTTAAATGAAGTCACGGAGCTATAAATACATATTTCTACTTTTCTCGGTGTTACTGAAATTGCACTCAGTTCCACTGATTTCACAGTCCAGCGTCTTAACTAATGTACGTCTCGAATCCAGTTCAAGAATGACAGCTTCAATTAATTACAATTCACTCTAGACAAAAGAAATTCATCATAATCACCCTAAAACAAATTAAACTCATTATAATTAATTACTTTTGGGTTATCGAAAACAGATTCTTCCACTGTTGAAATTCGTTGTACAGAATAATTGGTAACAGCTTGTTCATTTACGTTAAAGTTATTTTAGTCTGCGATGTCATCTAATTAGCACACGAAGTTACATGAAATGTGGGTACATTTTTCTTTTGTTTCTACTTTTGTCCCATCAAAGTAAAGTTGGCAAAACATGTTTTATTCCTTTATATCACCATTTTTATTTTATTTTCAAAGAGCATTTATTAAAATGCACAATGTTTGTTACGTTTGGTTCATGTTCCATTCATAAATAAATACATTTTACTTGCGGGTTAGCTTGCGTTAACATTGATTTTATTAAACACATCGGATAACGTAATAACAAGTTTCATACAAAGTTTATCCCTCTCTTTACCCCACTTCCAATAAGTTTTTCGTGATCAAAAGTAGCCTATCACCGCCTCCAGGTTCCCATCTACCTCTATACCTAACAAAATTCATCATAATTCTGCGGTTTAGGGATGAAAGAGTAACAAACAAACAATTTGACTTTTGCATTTATAAAACTAGTATGGTGTTGATTAAATTGAATAATTTAATAGTGTGATTTTCTATAATGGTATAAAAATGAGAGAATGTTAGTGCTGCCCACAACATTACATGTATTGCAGTGTGAGCGTATATGGAAGAATGTCTGTGATATAATAAAAAAAATTAATTACATGTCATGTTAACGAAGATTTCTCTTGAAATAATCCTCAATTCCGGTTACAATATGAAGAGTTGTACAATTAATATTTTGAATCTTTGTATCATAACAATATTAAACAAGTAAATAATAAGTACAATTGGCACTGAAGCAAAATTTTAAAGCGATGACAGCTTAGTTGATATTATTTGTTTGTAGGATGTCTTTTCGCTGCGATAAGTGAAGGTGCCTTTAGTGAAGAAAAACATCGTAATAAAACCATAGGATAGTGTTAGGACTTTTTCTAATGCCTACCTCGCTAGCTACCACCATCAAGTTGAAAATCTGTCGTCAAATACATATAGGTGTTTTCCGGTAGTTGCACTTACGAGGAATTCTCTCCAATAAGTTAAGCCTGTCCATCATCTTGGGCCACATTCTCACGTAACACCGGGTGGGATTGTGTCCATAACTTTAAACCAATCAAGTATAAAATAATTGTAAATTAATTATTTTTTGAAGTATCTGCTTTTTTTATATTTTCTGTGGCATACGTCTGATGCGATATATAAATATAGGAAAACAATGTAAGTCGTTAACTATTAAAGTTATTGTGATGGTCCGTCCATCGAACGCTTTCCAAAGAGTAAATTTATTATGCAACATCGATACACAAAGCTTTTAAATGTTCATTTGTTTATTGTTATTCCATACCTTGTTATGTTTGGTAGAGAAGTTAGTTTGGTAATGTTTCTTGTCTTGATTCTGAGTGAATTGATTAATGGAAGTTTATATTAATTGATGCGGATCTTTTTGAAGTTAGTCATAAGTTACTATGCGTATAATAACCACTAAAAATATTTAGAAATTAATACTCGTTTGCTTTAGTTTCTTTTATTTTTATATACCCAATAGGTTAAGTGCTGATGTGGTCTAAGATTTTAACAGGTGTTGCGTATGTCGGAGATATTGTCAGTTAAGTGTAGCTGGCGAAATATACTCATAAGACCTTGACGAGAAATTTCTAACTCGATGGTGGTTGCTAGCCATAGGGATAGATAGCACTTTTAATCATGCTATCGCTTTATCACAATGTTTTCCTTTACTGAGACCTTACGATTATTATAAGAATTTGAACTGATGTCATATGGATATTTCTTACAGATTCAATTTAATATCTACGCATGTACTATAACTATAATTGTGCCTTTCTGTGTATTGTTTATATATTATTTGAAAATTACAATCAGCTCTCTCTTTTTATGCTTATCCCGGTGAGCAAATGAAGATAATTTAAAGTTGTTAAAGTTGATTTTAACAGAACATCAATTAAATTTCTTAGAAAATCGACACCATTTATGATTAGATCTAAAACCTTTTTTCAAAGAGTTGAAAGTTTAAGTTTTGCAGTCATTTAAGAAATTTAATATAAAATTGCGAAATTTTATCGACCTCGACAGTCCGATTTAAAATAATAAACTAAATTATCGACTTGATATATCGCATCACTATTACATATATTATTCGTTGTTACTCGGTAATGCCTTAATAACATGGATCATTGAGTCTCCACTTTTGGCTTATTTAATCACCTACGTAATCAACTGTGGTTTTATTGTGACGTTTGAGTGGATAAAGCAATTATATATAGATTGATTGAGAGATGTGCTTGCAAATTTTGATAGAGTACCTCAGATCCGAGAGTTGGTACAGAATGATATGTATATTTAAAAGGCAGGCAATTGAAATAAATTGAGCATGATCAATCAGCGTACAAATAAAAAAACATTAAAACATTTGTATTTGATTCAGAGCTCTTAAAAATGAAATAAAAAACATACCGATCATGAATTTAATGTATTTTTGTGGTATATACAAGAAATGCTACTGATAATTAATACATAAGACAAAGCCGTTTGAAGAATGCAGGTTATATTTCAGTATATGAAAACGTTTTTTTTTTATTAACATGGTATTTCGAATCCTACTCATTATGAATTTCCTCGTAGCAACGCGCAAACTCGAACCCATTACCCGGGCTCAGGACAAGGCGAGAGGGACATATGATGACTCAACGAGTGCTAATCACCCAACACTAACCACTAAAACTTAGCACCGCGACACTTCAAACTCCAGTGCTGCTAAAGACCAAGAACAATTTTCGCACATTTTCATTAGCATTTTTCCAATTTATAATATATTAGCTGTGTTCGGAACTCCGTTCGCGCGGTACTAAAATTTTATTTAATAATTTATGAATTATGATGCGATGATGGCTCATGGATTGCGTGTAGGAACGCCGCATCATGCAATGTGAGTTGAGCTTTCAGTGGAGGAAAATATCGTGAAGAAACCATAGCATGTAGTATAGTAGTAAGACTTTTTCTACCACGCTCAAGTTGAAAATCTGTCGACAAATACCATTAGATGTGTTCCGGTAATAACACTTGAGACCCAAACCCTCCTATAAAGGCCGGGAACGCACAAGCGATGCCTTTGGTGTTGTGGGTGTCCATATGCAGCGATGATCACTTACAATCAGGTGACACGCTTGCTCGTTTGCCGGCTATTTATTAGAAATAAATTTTAAAAATGTTATATAGCCTATGTTATGAGTGCTAATGTAACATTCTAATGGTGAAATTTTTTTTTTATATCGGTCTGGTATTTCTTTAGTTTATACGTTACAAAAAAAATACAAATACATAAATATTTCCCCTTTATAATATTAGTATATATATATATACACCCAGTACAAAAACTTTAAAGCGATATTACTTATATTTAAAGATATTTTAACCCTTTTTTATTTTATATTTTTAAGATTATATACTTATGCTTTCTTGTCATATCTAGCCCAATAAGCCAGACTACCCCAGAATTTTGGGAAGTTAACGACTTGTTAAACCTGGAACGTTAGGTCTTTTGTACAAGGTATACGGTATTTTTTAATCTTCTCCGTGAATCCTATTTTCCCGAATAAGCCCGAATCATTTTAACTTCTTTCAATCCAATTAGTATCGTTAGCTGTCATACTGCACATGTTCCCGACCCTTATTACAGTTTTTGAACGAATCTCCTAACAAATCACAGAGCGTATCGACAGTACAATAGCCACGTATCGCTGTATAGGCGTATTGTTTCCGCGTGTCTCCCACGACGATCATCGTTACGCGAGATATCACTTATGGTTCGAATCTGAGTGTATCGATCTAAATATAAAAACGTATTATTAAATTTTATAAAAAACTAGCAGTGCACGCGACTCCGTTCGGGTGTAACTAAATATTTAACTAAAACTAAAAATTTAATCTTCTTCATAAAAAATGTTATATAGCGTATGTTACTCGGGGCTAACGTGAAAGAATTTTTGAAATCGGTCCAGTATTTCTTGAGGTTGTTCGTTACAAACAAAAATACAAATCTTACCTCTTTATAATATTAGTATAGATAGAATAGATGTCTACGATCTTAGGTCATGTCACATAACATCAGATGAAATTGTGGGCAGAGTGTGGGCGCTAATAATGAATACTTTTTGATTTTAACAAAACTAGATACCAGATACTGTTAATGGATATTTGGCTTGCCGCAGATGCTCCAAGAAGGTGTGTTGAGTTACCAGTTTTAAAAAATGTAAACTAAAAAAAACGTACACTTATATAGATAGACGCGAAATCAAATGATCAATTTGATTGATACAATACTTTCTGTTATTTGATATTGGTATTTACTCGTATGTATAACATATTCAAACTCGCAAAACTAAAAACTGAAAAACGTTTAAAAGTGAACTCGTCAATGTATTAGTGTTTGATTTAGTACTAATATACGCACATACATAGAAGTTTCAATGAGTTAATTATTCATTTTCGATTAAAAATTTCATACACAGCAATAGTCTCGAATGTATATCGGATGAGCTTGGTCTTTATTATAATATCACCAAAAATCCTCTTCAGATTTACTATATAACCCTAATTTATTCTTCAGATATCAACTGATGGCAACATCACGAGCAGCATATTGACCTTCGTACCCTCAATAGACGATGCCGGTAGAGTACTCTCTTGTAGAGCAGTCCAGCCAACGTTACCTCACTCTACGCACGAAGACGGATGGAAAATGGAGATCCAACGTGAGTTTTTAAAATAAACCGTCTTATTTCGGAACAAAGTTCCTTATCGAACAGTACGGACGGAGGCTAGACAAATCAAAATGTAAGACTTTTCGGAAACGACTCTTTCTTTAGGCTGTTCTATATATCTATAGTGTAGACAGTTATCCATAGCGCTTATTGCTTAGGTGCCCCCTTATTGGTTCAAGATACTGAGTAATTAGTATTATTGTTAATCATTAATATAATACATTTATCAATATACTACGTAAGGAGATCCGGTCCACCTGAGTGTTTCCCGACACTCACGTTTATTTTTCAATTTTCATTTTTAAAAACTAATAGTGTTGATACCATGATGGAGCATTTGCGACAAGCCGAATATACATTAACAGTATCTAGTATGTAGTTTTGTTAACATCAAAAAGTTTTCATTATTAGCGTTATGGCCTCAATTTCATCTTTTTTTATTTCGTGATGGCATGACCCAAGATCACAATCATCGTTTATATCTATACAAATATTATAAAGACGAAAGATTTGTATTTTTGTTTGAAACGAAACACCTCAATAACTACTGGACCGATACATTAGCGCTGAGTAAAATTTGAAAATGATTAAATAAAATGTTATTTCCACGCGAACGGAATTGCGGACACAGCTAGAGTTATATGTTTTTTGTTGGTACATTATAAAAACCGTCTTCAGATATTATTAAAGTATGGTAGTGTGGATAAAGTGAGTGTGGTGTTTTGGAGCATCTCTACTGGCGATAGGCATATGAAGGTAGTTTTAAAAAATTGTCTTTGTTAACGCGTACGCCGAAACAACTCAGTTGACTTGTGCCCGTGGAACATGTATCATCACACGGACTATCAAGTAAATTTAAAAGTTAAAACGCCTTTAAACCAGTTTTTTTATATATTGTTATAACTTTACATAATGCTTTATAAACTAACGTTTTCCATTAGATCTACCTGTGGTGAAATTGGAGTTAGGTGCTAATCTAGATGCCGGTAAAGTTGTGGAGGGTTCCGATGTGTACCTAGACTGCAGAGTTCGAGCAAACCCTTGGCATAACCACGTCTATTTCTCACATAACGTAAGTTATATACATTTGTACAATCCTAGCTAAACTGTTGGTCTTATCAAATATATCAAGCGTGTTATTTTAAGATCTGTAAGTACTAGCCGTCACCCGTCCGCTATGCTGGGCGTATAAATGTAAGTCGAAAAAAATGATGAAAAATCATTAGAATTTAAATAAAGAAAATCCATAAACCATCTACAAATAATTACGCATCGAATGGTCTCGATACGATCTTTTTTTATGTTAATGGACAGCAATCAGGGAGACGGTCCATCTGATTGTAAATGGTTACCATCACGTACATACAGCCGCAACACTAGGGTCAATACAGGCATATTGCTGACCTTGCCGATAAGGGTCGGTTCCTATTCACTATGCCGGAACACAAAAGCTCATACTGAACCTTTATGTAGCGGTATTCTTAAGCCGAGGATAGTCGCTAACCAGTCAGCCAATAACCCTACTTGCTAAGCTGTAACGGATCAAGGATTACATGGTTTACTGTCATGACTAAATCCAAACATGGGCCGAAGTATTGGGATCAGTAGTATTGACGTGACGTGATTGCTCCTGAAACAAACATTATGTCCAGTAATTATAGATATATATGTGTATATATGTGTGTCTATTAATTTTAGATTAATTTGTAACCGAGTTAACGAATCATGGTTATTCCTTCATAAGAGATTTGTTTATAGCTAATGTATAATCTGACTAGATTTGCTGTATCAATCAATTTGATAATTGCTTAAATATCCTACATACACTTTATCAATTTCCCACCTGAACTCAATAAATATATATCCTTATTAATATTACAAATGCGAAAGTGAGTTTGTACACGCTAATGTAACTGATAAATAATGTAAGATATAGCTGTTGGTCTTCCAATAAATATATAAATAATCTTAGAAATTACCAAACACAATTTCATCAAATATTTTTGTATTTGACAATCATCGTGTAATTCGCTGTTTAACATCACACCACCACCAAAGCTGTATAGACAAAATGTTATAGAAACGGCCCAATATGATAAATTAATTTTTAGTTCCACGCGAACGAAGTCAAGGACACAGCTAGTTTCTTATAAAATACTAAGCTTTTACATGCGGCTTCGCTCGCTTTAATAAAAATTTTCTCAAACAAATCGATTAACTTCATAAAAAAATCATACAAAATTTATCCTTTTTTAGTATCGTGGAGGAAATCTATTGCGAAGATATCTTTTATCTCGGAAGAGGTGAGAAACCTGTGGAACCGGGGGTACCCTTTAACACAATTGCCTAAATTTAACCCACTTCCAATATCTTTTTTTTTTTGCAGAAAGGGTAGCCTATCACCTTCTCCAGGTTCGAATCTATCTCTATGCCAAAATTCATCATAATCGATTTAGGGGCTTAGACGTGAAAACGTAACAAACATACTCACTTTCGCATTTATAATATTAGTAAGGATTACACTACATTTTTTTATATTTATATCTTAAATTTAGTTATTACTAACGCTAGGTAAACGTGCGTTAATGACAAGTAACTCTTGTCAATTATTTTATGGGTTATTTTTTTGTGGACAGGGCGTCGTAGTAAAGCCAGGCCCGGGAGTGTTGCTGGCCAACCAGAGTCTAGTACTGCAGAAAGTCTCCAGAAAAGCGGCAGGTTCATACGTCTGCTCTGCGAGGAACAACCTCGGTGAAGGGTCCAGCGATGGGTTGATTTTGGATGTGAAATGTAAGTCATATTTTCATGGCACCATAAATTATTTAGTCGCAATAACTGATCGCTGTGACACTTTGTTATCAGATTTATATAAAGATTTAGTACATTTTGTTCTCTTTACAATAAATTACGGACGCTGTGTCAATGAACTTGAATTAAAATCCTTGTAATGAGCCTGAGATTTGGTGAAGGGAAACATCGTGATGAAACGATTCTGCAGCGATGGTAGCTCAGTGGCAGAGTGTACGACTTCGCGTCATGGGACGTGAGTTCGAAACCACCTACAATGAGCATGAGCTTTTGGTGAAGGAAAACATCGTGATGAAACCAGTGTATGTTAGCATAAAGTTAATATATGGAAAGTACCATGATGTCAAAGTTTAAAAATAAAGAATAAAACTATACGAAACATAATTTAGGTCTAGGCGAACTAAATCAAATCTATATAATGATACCTTAGGGATTGTACACTTATAACGTTATTGAAAGTTGTCGTTAAATGGAGAGTGTGAAAATCAATATTAAACCAATTAAAGGCAAGTAATTTTAAAGTAATATCGAATTCGACGTTAAATGGATTTTTTGTTGTTCTTAGATGTCCCAACGTGTAAGCTTTCCCAGCCGGTAGTACTGCGGGCGGCGAGAGGCGAGGTCATAGACATCGAATGCGATCTGGATGCTAATCCTAAGGTAATCACTTATATAACCTTATTAAATATCGCCATTTCAATGGACGTGGTTTTGAATATCTAATCCCTGCAAAGAGCTTCAACTTTTGGTGAAGGAAAACATCGCGATGAAACAATAGCATGGTGGTAGGGATTTTCTAATGCCCGCCTGGCTAGCCACCACCCTTAAGTTGAAAATTTGCCTCTAAGCACCTATAGTTGTATTCTGGCAGTTGTACTTTGACCCCAGTTGTACTTCAGTCCCTTTACTAGGCTTAGCGAGTATACCAAATTGGGCCACATCGTCACTTCAGCAGGTGAGATTGGGGTCAACCTATAAATTATAAAAAAAAGGTAACTAATCTATATCTTTACTAATATTATAAATGCGTAAGTGAGTTCGTTTGTTTATTACGCTTTCACGCCTAAACCGCTGTATCGATTATGTTGAATTTTGGTATTAAGATATATGGAAACTTGGAGATGATAATAGGTTAGTTTTTCTTGCGAAACCCTTACTGGAAGTGGGATAAAGAGAGGAATAAACTATTAATCAAACTTATTTTTACGTTATTTGATTTGTTTGATAATATCAATATTAATGCAAGCGAAGCCGCACGTAAAATCTAGCTAACTACCAGTCGAATTATAGAAGTAATTTTTGTATATAATAGTCCATAAATAACAGTAAAATAAAAACATTTATCTCTACGCAAACGAAGTCACGGGCACATCTAGTAAGGAATAAAAGATACACCAAGTACTGAAAGCGGACAGTAATCTAATTAAAAACAAGGATAATACATTATCGAAGTACTAAGTTAGTGTTTATAACTTTGAGTATTAACTAAGAAGAAGCTCGATAGCTCCGAACTGGCTCTTCAGACTTTGTTTAAAACTTTGACGAAGAAGCGAACTGCCAAACGCTCCATAATGAATCTACAGAAAACTTGATAACCTCCGCGAGTAACAAAGCGGAAGGGAAAGTTTTCGTATTAACGACTCGACGATGTTCACAAAAAAAAAAAAAACAATATTAGGAATTTAGCTGTATGCGGCTTAATTCGCTTGGAATTAACAATTATTTAAATCCTTTTAGCACGATTTTGTAACTTTTTCCATTACAACTTTGCTCCTGTTTACATATCATGTTAAATAGCCAAGCTTTCTTCAGTGATTACTCTATCAAATACAAAAAAAAACTCTACTGGTAGTTCCTAAGATTAGAACGTTCAATAAAGCAAACTTTTTCACTTTAGAATAATATACATTAAGATAGATAATAATTGAAATTACTAGCTGGATTTTTACATATCTTCAAAAAGATACATCTGTACGCAGAATTTACAGAATAAAAATGAAAGTACAAAGTTTAATACCAAACGAAAATACAAACGAAAAAGTAAAAAAAACATATTATATTATTTTAAACGCATATAAAACTCTTAAAGAAATAAATATCGCATACCGTAAATCATATTTATGAAACCATATCACATTAAAAGTCTATTATCTAGATTTTATCTAGGTCGTTCTCTTGAGTTATAAATCTGCCAGCAAGCGCCTATCGGAGTGGTGCGGCAAACATACTTCACAGCTATTCTATTGCAGGCTATATTATAAACTTACAGCGTTGTTTCTTAACGTTAGCTATAATGGTAATCAAACTATCAATCTTAGTAAAAAAAAATAGAATTCACGCAATTTTTAATGTATAACATGTGTAAAGCAATAATAACTCAATAGTCATGTATAAATGTTGCATAATTGGAGGTAGCTCTGTAATAAACTTCAGCTTTCAGTGAAGGAAAACATTGTTTTGAAACTATAAAATGGTAGTTAGTTTTTTATAGTTAAGCTTTAGCGTTATGACCATAATCTCACCTGATCTTAAGTGGTGATACGGCCCAAGTTGGTAGGTACGCTAAATCTGTGGAGGGACTGGTTCTCAAGCGCAACTGCCGGAACACACCTATTGATATTTGGCGGCAAATTTTTAACTTGAAAGTGGTAGCAGCGAGACGGTCATTAAAAAAAACTCTGAGTTTTCTACGCTGCCACACGATAGATCCGGCACTCTTGCGGTAAAAACAAAAAAAATTAAGAAGTTTTTTTTAAATACATTAAGTACAGTGTTTTATAAAAAATAAATAATACAAAAAGCAAATATTACTTGCGTCCTAAATCAGACGCATTTTGTCTTTATACGCCCTTAAGGATCTGTATTTTGGCAAACCCCATATACAAACGGGTCCCAGCGGGCACGACGCGACCATGAATAAAGTAAATACTACGAACGCCGCCAACATGCCGCGCCGCATCCAAATATATTCTATGTCAAATGAAGATATTTTTATAAATATTACTTTTCCACATCGGAAAATGTCTCCCCGGGGACGTCTGTAAAGAAATTACGTACGGAAAATATGTGATATTCATGTAAATATATAAATAAAGTGAACGAATCTCTTTACCCTATTCGTAGTGTGAGCTTTCACCTTGAACTTTGTTCTATTGGTTCACTAAGGGTATATGTATACTAGCTAGTGCCGTTGACTTGGTCCACGGGTTTTCACCTTCAAAATTCAAGCGCTCTGGATCGTAAAATTTAGTAATTATCTAAGTTATAAAAGGAATACACGTATTTTTTTGCCATAACAAAAAGTAAATTACACATACATGTACGGACGCCGCGTCAAGGGACGTGAGTTCGAATCTACCTATAATGAGCTTGAACATTCGGTGAAGGAAAATGTCGTGATAAAACCATAGCATGGTGATAGGTTTTTTTTAATGCCCGCCTGGCTAGCTACCAGCCCCAAGCTGCTGATGTGCCGCTAAATACCTATAGGTACGTTCCGGCAGTTGCACTTGAGAGACAGCCACATCATCCCTTAATATCAGGTGAGATTATGGCCATAATGCTAAAACTTAAATATACAAAATAATTCATAGCATTCTTGAGGACTGCCAACAGAAGTGAAAACCTTAAACTATAAACAAACAGTTGTTATTTTTGTATATCCAAATCAATTGTTTGATCTGAAATTAAAACTTGCTAATCAAAACTGTTTATAGCGCAATAAGTTATATTAATAGGAACAGATATAGTGTGTACGTTAACACGTCATATGACCATGTCGATGACGACTTCATGAATTTACTCCCTACCGAAACCTTCCTACAGAAGTTTTCACTTCAAAAAGTCAATGGATCGCTAATCTTGGGCGAACATACTTATTTCAAGATTGTACTATGTTTACCATTATGTTCAATCCAGTCACTCTGCTATACTATAAAGAAAAAAAAAGAATTTCCAGTGATTCCGTTCCAGTAAGCGGCACATTAGCATCGGATATACATTCAGGCCGATGTTATTTCCATCTGACAGACGGATAGACGCTTCTGTTATTGTGTTACCGATTTCTAATTGGAATTGAATTAAAGCGCTTTGAATGCATTCTTAGATGTTTTGATATTTCCGTTTTACGCACGAGTGTTGAGTTTTGTTTAACTAGAAAGTTTATGTTTATTTACTTCAGTTGTTAATTTTGTATGCGGTTATTATGACTGATGATATTTTGGAGAAATTCACAAGTAAATGATCTGAATCTACGATATTGATTGCGATATGTTCTATTACCTTAAGTGCAGACTTTTTGTACTTGTCTGATGTCTAGGATTGTTCTTGACCCTGCCAGGGACTATATAAGTACCAAAGCTGTTACTGATGTGTGGCAAAACGGGAGTTTTAAACTATCGCTGTGGTGCGTTTTAGAGGGTAGTGTGGGGTGATTAGCACTGTGGTATCGTGTAGGAACGCCGCGTCATGGGATGTGAGTTCGAATCCAACCACCAACAATTCGTTTGAGCTTTGAGTGCTTTTTCTAATGCCCGCCTGGCTAGCCTCCACCCTCAAGTTGAAATTCTACTGCCAAATACCATTAGATGTGTTCCGGTAGTTGCACTTGAGAGTGACTCCTTCCTATAAAGGCCAGCAACGCATCTGCGATTCCTCTGGTTTTGTAGGTGTCCATGGGCGGCGGTGATTACTTACGATCGGATAAAACGCTTGCTTGTTTGCCATTATCCCATAAAATAAAAAACTAACTTCCCGAAGAGCTAGGTGCCTGAAATTTGGACAATAACTCAGAAATGGATGACAATGCATGAAAATATGAAAAATAAAAGAAAAACGAAAATGAGGACATAAAAATATGACAGGTGAATGTACATATTTTAACAGATAGCAGATGGCAGATGAACATAATATACCAAAATGTCAGCTATATAAGCCTAGAAAGCAGTAAATAATAATAAACTATAAATAAATAAATGTACGATGTTTTTATAACGGATTAAAAGTATAAAATAAAAGGAAATCTTTTAAAACGAAACGAAAAACACATGGCGCACAGGCAATACATAACTAATTAACATACGCTCCAATGTTTTTCGTTTCTAATAATTTGTATTATTAATAATCATCATAGAACACTACAATAGAGTCAATTTGCTCTGAGTTATATCCTATTACAATTGACATAGACTTAGACTCAAGTTAGCACACCAATTAGGCATTTGAGTAAGTAACATAAGATCCATTAGAATTAGCCAGAATCTGGTCTGAGTCTGGTCATTATGGTACCCTGTGCCCGTTACCTCCTGCGTTCCGCAAACGTCCCATAAAGAGCTTAAGATTAACAGCAAATGTCATTTCGAAAAAATCTGTATGTATCATTATAAATATTATCAACGCGAAAGTGAGTTTGTTTGTTACGCTTTCACGCCTAAACCGCTGAATCGATTATTATTAATTTTAGTATAAAGATAGATTGGAACCTGGAGACGGTGATAGGTTACTTTTTCTAATAAAAAAAACTTGTAGTAGGTGCGGTAAAGGTAGGGATAAACTTTTTAGGCAACTTTTTCATCCATCTTGCTTCAAACTTTAGAGAATAATATGGTTTACAATTTCGAATTTTGGGTAAATTCTTATCTACCTGTATTGACCAGCATCCTGAAATAAAAAATGATTATATAGTTTTTTATAAAAGAATTATTTCCGTACCAATCGATAACCAAAACTAGTTGACGAAATTGTTATTAACACGAGCGGAGCCAAGGGTAAAAGCTAGTATAATATAAATTGTTAACATATGAAATCAATTAACTCCATAACGATTTAACTAGTCAGCAAGAATATTGACACATCTATATATCACGGTGTTTGTCGTTGCTCTCCTCCGAAACGGCTCGACCAATTTTAATTATTTTTAATGCGTATTTGGTAGGTATAAGATTAGGTCATAAAGTACGTATTAAAGTAATGTATTCCTATTAAAAAAAAAATTGCAATTTTTTGTGTTTGCTTTTATTGTGGCATAAAAAAATATCTCCATTTCCCACATCCCACATTCTCACGCTCCTACCTACACCCTCTCATTTTTTAATCGCGATTTTATACAACCAAAGTATACAATAGAAATGAGTTATATGATAGAACAACGTTTTTCGGATCAGCTAGTAATATATATATATATATATATATATATATATATTCGTAGATAAGCTTTATTAAATAATCCCTTAAAGCTATAAATGATATTGCGGTCAAAATATAAACTATAGGAAAGGGCAGAAAAAATCTGTCTATCGAACTATTTATTAATAATTGTTATATATTTTTAATAACATATATTTTTGTATTCAGGAATCGATGGTGTATCATTGGTGGTTCAACAGCTCTACGCACAGCAAACACGAACTTGTGACCTCTACAGTAGCTGTGGCTCAGAATTTACCAGGTAACTTAGTCATTCGTTACTAATATTAATTAATTTATCATTTAACTTAATCAATACAAATATTTATATAAACACTTTTCCCTTTTTTACCATTTACCCTACCTAAGCGGAGTTGTCATAACAAGTTCTTTTCTTGCAGTAAAAGATACCTCTTGCATTAGAAACTATATCAGCTGTCATCTCAGTAAACATATCTTTTTTATATGGAATTGGCGGTAAACTAGCAAGCGTGTCACCTGATGGCAAGTGAACACCTACAAGACTAGAAGAATCGCAGGTGCGTTGCTGGCCTTTATAGGAGGGACTTGCTCTCAAAACAGCTTTTATACAGATATCACTTCTCACACAGTCCATCCACATCATCGATATTTTTGTAGCCTTATGTATGTAGTGTTCTCAATAAGGATATTATAGATTCCTACTACCTAATGTGGAATTGATAGAGTGTCTCAAACAATAAGCCTAAATGTCTTAAATGATGGGTCTAATTTCAAAACCCACTATAAAGACTTCAGACACGTTTTCCTGTTTTTGCACAAAACGACAGTTTTTAAAATTTCTTTTCTAGATATAGTATGCTTGGTTTTATAACCCACTGAAATAAATAGCGAAGTCAAACAATGTGATATTAGTGGCAAATGCCGATAAAATGTCTAAAAAATCGACCAATGAGCACCACATTGGCAACACGTGACTTATCAAATAGTATGGAGATTATGCTTGTGCTGATGGGAGTTTGTCTTGGTTTTCATTAAAAAACATTAATAATCTAGAATAATTCGTTAAAAATGTAATCCTAAACATGCTGGGAATCATTCGTGCAATCCATAATCTTGGAAACATGAACACCAACACCGATATCAGCGGGTACAATCGTACCTAAAACGTACTTGAAAAATTCCTTTGAAAGTTTGATGAAATACATACCACTGATATATCGAAAAAAAGTTTACGCGCTTCTTTTCGTAATACATAAAAGCACTACTCAGGCCCAGGCCAAGGAGAGAGGAGTGTGTGGAGAGACTTATCGTGTGACAGGCTCCGTCAAATACCCACTAACTAGTCATGTGCGGTATACCTAAGTCCCCAGTCAGTTACCTACTAGAATGAAAGAAAGATCACTTATTTAGATGATAGACAATGCACACAGCGTTATTACACAAATACAGTCTTACAAACTAAAATCATTATACAACATCAAAAATTGATCTAAGCTCAGCGTATACTATGGCAAACTGCAATAGCGCTGGGTTTCAGCTGAACCTGAAGCTAGTTTAATTACATTAATACTCGTGGTCTTATATCAAAACGAGTGGATAAGCTAGTACGCTAAAATTGTTTTACAGTTAAGCTGTTAGTTAATGCAAGTGGTAACAAATGTCTAGGTGATTAGGTAAATTAGGGTTAAGTTTTCGGAATGTACACTTTATATGAATAAATATAATAATTATAACAGTTCAATAGGTAACTTAAGTCAAATATAAAAAAAAAGTAAATATTATTTAAAAATATTATCTAGCTTAGACTTGGGACAGCTTTCATACTTCTTCCAGAACATTAAGAAAAAAGTTTGAAGTGCATGCCTCATAATCTCATTTGTTTTTTATTTAATAACAATTAAACCGCATTGTATCAGACCGTGAAAAGTAATAGGTTCCTATTCTTAATTATACTAAAGCATAAGAAAAAACAAAAGACTCGATTAGTCAAGTATTACGGTCATTGTCATCATAACATACAGAATCCGCACATACAGACACATGGACGTCTAAGAGAGAACTTTTATAAACAGTTTTTTAACTAATTGAAACGACAAAAATTGCATCAAAAATATAATTATTGTTAAAAATAGTGTTTTTCTTGATATGTGTATGTATATATTATTCCACAAGTGCAGTATATGATAAATAGAGACATTTTAAGTTTGAAAAATCAGTTGTTTTGCGTGAAGTGACAAGTAGTACCAACCTCAACGCTTCGCTGATGTGGCGTGCAATATTTGGAATAATTATGAACTTTGACAGTAGTAGCCGTAAAATTTTCCTAAACAATTTGTGTGCTTAATCGAATGAAGGTCAACATTTCTCATTGTAACTAGAATAATAACTATATATATTTAAATCAAACATCACTACACTAGGACAGTGTGCAGATAACAGACTTTGCACCGCCACGATCATAAACTCGTAGGTATATTAGCCTATGCACACTAATGCCACAGTGGTATTGGCACATCGGTAACATCTAACAAATTCCCGTCTTAAAAAATTTGGCACATATATTTTCAAAATATTTCGTCATAATTCTACATCTACGTAATTAACATTCTTCTAGTTATATAGCTTTCATCTCATCTCATAACACGCTCATACCAGGTTAATCTATTACTAACAAACTTCTGGTAGTACTTTAATTCTTCGTTGAATATGTTGTTACTCAATTTAGCCCATCATTTAATAATATCTATGAATACCATTAAGATAAAAAGATTTATGGAAATCATTTTAATGCTCTTCCAAAGCACACTAACGAATATACCAAGACATTGGATATATAAATATAATACAAATTGTATATACAGTGCAAGACTATAATTTGTTATTTGATAAGCTAGATACTTATTTCTGGAGTTTCAATTACTCTTTTTATTATCTTTTTTAAACGATGATAGCTTAGTGGTAGTGTGTAGGAACGCCACGTCATGGGTCATGAGTTCGAATCCAGCGACCTTCAATGAGCTTGCGCTTTCAATGAAGGAAAACATCGTGAGGAAACCATAGCATGGTGGTACGCTTTTTCTGATGATGCCCGCCTGGCTAGCTACCACCCTCAAGTTGAAAATCTGCCGCTGAATACCAAAAGGTATGTTTCGGCAGTTGCAACTGAGACCCATTCCCTCTACAGGTTTAGCGTGTCTACCAACTGGGCCGTATAGTCGCTTAAGATCAGGGGAGATTATGGCCATAACGCTAAGCCTTAACTATAAAAACAATAAAAAAATACTTTGTATGTAACAGAATATTGACTGTCCACCTATCGTGGACACCTACCACATACACAATCAAACTAAAATTACTTAATAAATGCAATTAAACAAATACAATATAATTTTATAGTGCCAATTAAATTTTAAATTTAATATAGCAATAGAATCTGTTTAAAAACGTAGGGATGTTTAACAAGTAAGTTTGTGTATGTGGTGCGTATGAATATTAATGACATGGTTTATCTAGCTGTTTAGGCGGTCGCCTCACTGACATGTGTTATGCGTTCGAACTAGGGATGGCGATCTGAGATCGATTAACTGAAGAAACGATTTTTAAATATATAAAATCGTTTCATTAAACCTTTTTTAGCACTGTATCGATCCAGTAAATCGATATTTCGCCCTTAAAATCGACGTTCGTTTGTATCATAAAACATTATTTACAATTATTTGGATGTTCCATCCAAATGATAATTTTTGAAACACATTGAATGATAAAACCGATTATTGTTGTGTTTTTTTTTTTTTTTTGTTTTCTGTGGTTGGTTTCATATTCAAAATATAAGTACGAAAAGTGAAACATTATTTATAGAAAATTTAGTTTGTTAAATTACTAAGTACACATTGATCAGTGTAAAACTAACGAATGTTCTTAATGTATGTCTTAAAATATATAGTCGTTATTGGCCGATTCTGTCCACTAAAATATTGTACGATAGAATAAAAAACTAGAAGATATCTTGAAAATTATGGAACATGTACAATAATTATTGTATGTCTGCCAACACTGCCCAAATTGCACAATTATGTATTTTGTATATAGTTAAGGTTTAAGCGTTATGGCCTCAATGTAACATAATATTAAGTGAGATGTGGCCCAAGATAGTAGAAACACTAAGCTAACAGGATCTCAACTGCAACTGCCGGAACATACCCATAGGTATTTGGCAGCAGATTTTCAACTTGATGGTGAAAACTAGCCAGGCTAGCATTAAAAAGAGCCCTATGACCATGCTGTGGTTTCATCACGATGTTTTCCTTCACCGAAAGCTCAAACTCGTTGCAGGGATTCGAACATGACTCCCGATTCTTGTACTTTGACGCGATTTCCATAGACGTTACCACTGAGCTATTATTGCTTGAAAATGTCTTTTCTAACTTTTTTGTCCCTGTATTTTATTTTATCTTTTAACATCACTTATATCAACCATATAATCGCCTAATAATACTAAAATCAAACTCTTTCGTACATCTTCCTACATAAAATCGTCTTTAACGCTCATATAAAATTTTAGCAACCTCGTTCGAAGTATTTACTAAAACGATATGAAACATAGATATTTCTAATTTCTTTTAATTACAGTTTTTAATTATCTTAATTCTATCAGTACTATTTTTAATACAATTTATCAAACAGTAGAGAACATTATCTATAACTCTGCAAGTTTTACAAATCGCGGAAAAATGTTTCTTCATTAAATGTTAATTTTTTGCTGATTGAATGCGTTTAGAATGCATCAAAAATCCATTTTTATTTTATAGAATGTATATAGAATGAATTAGCGAAAGGCTGAGGCCATATTAAAAAATAATGAGTTCTATATTTTTTCAAATATTGCACGCCTTATATCGCGAAGGCGTTGAGGTTGTGCATTACTCTCAACATGCCAAAGTTTTCGAGCAATTTTCGAGAATTTTATAATTATTATTTTAAATCTTTTGTATTTTTAAGGCAACGCAAATGTTTTATTGTCCAGGGAAATTCATTCACTATCACACTAAATGATTTTTAAACTTATTTATTTCATTACATACTGAAAAAAATCTTATTGAAAATGAATCTTTGTGGACTTCTGGATGTCTATGTGTATGAATGTATAATGATTACGCCCAAAAAATTAGTCTATATATATATATATATATATATATATATACATATTATATACATATATATACATATATCCATTTCTATTTCAATAGATCAAGAACATAAGTTCTCGAAGTGGGCGATATCGCCCCCTAGTGAGCGCTGAGGTTATTTGAGGGGGCTGTTGAAACTCAAGTGATATTGGGAGAGGCTAAAAAAATCAATGGGGGGTGGAAAGTACATAGGAATGGATGAATGTAATATTTTTTTATCTACATTGTCATTTCTATGTTAGTTACTATGTAGTGTAAATGCCACATAATCAATACATTTTTTAAAAATCCCTATATTTTCTTTTAAATTACATATTTCTGTAAAAAAAAAATGTTCCTGGCCATCCAATTTTCCCTATAATGGGCGATACATCAAAGTTTGATAAAACCTGCCCTATAATGACATCGGATTACTTCCTATTTAATATGAATACTTAAATCTATGTCATTCAATAATAATTACGTTATAAGGCGTGCACTTTTGGATTTCCCAACATATTATAAACTATATGTGTATTATTCTTGAAATCAATTTTGTTTAAATCGATTAAGTTATTCAAATTTCAGGTACATATATGTATATGGTCAATACGTCAGCCGACTACGGCTGGGTCCAGTGTTCAGGGACGAATTCAGTTGGGCGACAGACCAAGGCTTGTTTGTTTCACATTTTACCAGCAGGTTAGTAAACATAATAATACTTTCCAATGTTACGAGTGTAACTAATATAGAATGGGAATTACTCTTTAACTCAAAGTTAATTTAATGTGTGTCCCTAAAATTATGATAAGCTGGATTATGTAAAAGACCGGCATGACTTAAATACTAGAAATCGTGACGAACTGGTCACCACATATTTTAGAATTAGTAAGACCAGTAAATAGTTTTTAAGGTGTTAGGTTTTATAACAAAGTCCCAAAGCACATTACTGATTTACCGTGTAATAAGTTTAAACACCATATCAAGAAGGTTCCGATGTCACAAGGCTATTACAAAGTGAATCAATATGTAAACAATGGTGATGTCTGACATTGACACCCTCTCTCTTTACATCCGCTAAAACTTATTGTAAATGTAGTTAAATGTTTATCTTTTTAATTATGCACCTATCTAAATATATTAGATCGAGTTTCTTGCCGGTTCTTCTCGATTACTGGGTTATTGTCCTAACTGATGGTAGTGTTGACGTTCACAACCTTCTCGGGGTCTAAATTGAAAAAAAAATGGATTCTACACTTAATGAGGTTTTACAACAGATTTTAACTTATAAAAATATTTAAACTGTAGATAAACCATCAGCAGTGAAGGCGTGTGAAATAACGAACGTGACTTATGACTCCTTAACCTTAAACTGCACTCCGGGTCACGACGGTGGAGTCCGCCAGTCATTCCTACTGCAGGTAGGTTTTGCCTGTATTCTATTTATTTAAAACACCTACAAGATTCACACTAAGACATTTCATCGAAATTAAACTATATTGTTAATCATTAAACTGAAGGTAGACACTGAAACATTCACTTTTCTGGACAACCTATACCTCAGTCCGCCCCGTGATCACGATGGCTGAAAAATTTCGAAACTTCGGGATCAAAATTAATAAATAACCGCGATAAATATCCTTCTAAATTAGTTTTATTTCGATGAGTAATATTCGCGTAAAGATAAGAAATCATTAAGACATTTCATATTTTTATACTTTATAGCTGTGGCTGCGACTTCTTTCGCATGGAACTAAAAACTATTTAATAATTTTTACCCGTTTTTATAACTTTTTTCAATACAGCTTTGGTCTTATTCGTGGTAGCATGATGTTAACAGCCTACAGTCTTTGTCAATGATTGTTCTCTCAAATACAATAATAGGTTTTGAAATCCGATTGATAGTCTCCAAGATTAGCGCGTTCAAACAAGTAAAATTGTGAAACATTGTAGCATTGTAATGATGAAAGAATTTTGAAATCGATCCATCACTTCTTGAGTTTATTCGGTACAAACATACAAATATACAAAAAAGAAAACAAATATTTCCGCTTTTTGATATTAGTATGTATAGGTTTAGCGTTATGCCTACAATCTCAACTGATGTTAAGTGACGATGTGATCGCAGATGGAGTTTTAGCGAGACTATCAAACATTGATTATAGGTGTTACGAAGTTCATCGGGTTAGCTAGTAGAAGTATAGTATTTTTTATAAATAGCAGAAAACGTAGGCTTTAAAATGATGTGTAAATTATCAATTCTGACACAGAATTCATTAGTATTATAACATTTCCACAAAAAAACCGCTTTGAGAAATCATATATGTGGGATGAGTGATAATACAATAGAATATGTCAAAATACTTTTAATTTTTGTTAAAACAATTAACAGTTCTTTCTCAACCGCAACAAAAATTATTCTTTTAAAAAAATGTCATTGCAATTATGTTTCTTTTTTTTATAAAACTGTAATGACGGACATAAGTCTTTTGAGCCGATCTACACTGAATGAATCTTCAATAAAACTATTTTATAATAAGCTTATCCACTCCTACATATATATCCGATATACGAGTATATGTTTACATAAGTTTTTCAATCCCATACAGATATTCGACATGGCAACAGGACTACTTCTCCGCAACATAAGTAACGACGAGCCAGAGTTTGAAGTGTCCGGATTGTCGGCAAGCAACTCTCTGGCGGTATCGGTTAGAGCTTACAACAAGAAGGGGTCCAGCGAACCCTTAACACTCACTTCGAGCCTATTGAAGTACCCTCAAAGGCATACGGGTTAGTAAAGGTTCTATTTGCTAAGTATGTATGTTTTTTTCAAGACGTTGAGAAATTGCGCTGATGTAACGTGCAACCAATGTTGGCAGAAATATCATACTTCCAATAACAGTACTATGCTTTATAAATTTAAATTCAACTACTTTTTACCCGCGTCTTCGCTCATGTTAATAATATATATATATATATTTTTGTTATTATTATCAAACTTAACAGAATGACTGCACTGCACCTGGTTTTAAGCACAGTACAATCAAATTCAGCAGCGACTGACTTTAACCAAAATTCAGTGCCAGTTTCCGCTGTCATGCTGACCAGCTTAGGTACCCCTCTTCACGCCTCTTTTAAAGGACGCAATATCAGACGAAGGAGGGAACACCCTGATAGGAAGACGGTATCGGATGACACAATAAAAAGTTTCATACAAAGTTTATGCCTCTCTTTACCCCATGTCAAATAAGTTTATCGCGAGAAAAAGTAGCCTATCACCGTCTCCAAGGCCTCATTTATCTCTTTATCCAAATTTGTCATAATCGATTCAGCGGTTTAGGTGTACAAGCGTAACAAACAAACAAACTCACTTTCGCATTCATAACATTAGTAAGGGTTAGGATTTCTATGTTATAACATTATTTATTGAAAATGTTTTTTGTTAAATTACTAAGTAAATATTGATCAGTGTAAATCTAACCGAACATACTCATATATGTATATAAATGTATAGTTAATATTGGCTGCTGCTGTACGCAAAATGATTGTTAGCTTAGGATTGAAAGTTGGTAAGATCATGAAAATCATGAAATTATAGTAAATATATAATAACTCAAGGGCATAACGCGAACGAAGTCGCGAGGCACGGGGTACGATCTAGTATAATATATGTGTGTATAATAAATTTAACTATTTTAGCTCAAGTACCGGTTAAAGTTGAACTGACGACCGTGCTTATCATCGTACTGGGCGCTGTTGGAGTGATTGCCACGATGACCGCTGTCTCCGCTGCCGTTTTCTGTTGCAGATATTGTAGCAAAAAAGATAGTGAGTACTCCATAAATTTACGCAGTGTTTACACACACTTTTAATTATTTATTTCAATTTCTTTTATCTCTTTTAAAATCCCGCTTCTGAACTTCTTATTTGATTATTGAAATAGATTGTTGCAGTGAATATGCTATAGTGTATTGTAGAATATGTACGTGTTTAATACCCTGATTGAACTGATTGCAAAATATGAACATGATGTAATGAATCGCGGACACCATAAACCAAGTATGAAACTCACAATGGCGTGTCGCGTTTTGGTATTACATGATATATATCTAGCTATGGAACAGAATAATACAGCTTTATAGCCGCTTAGAATTGTCGTATTTTGAGGTCAACCAGTACATAACCAGCGATCGAGCGGAATCGCAGGGACCGCAAGGATCGCAGAGATCTATTCACCAACCTATAACTAATCTATCTATAGAAATCAATAACTAAGTTGCCCTTGACAGCGATTACCATTTTGGGCTACATCGTCACTTAATATCAGGGGGGAATGTGGCCACAACGCTAAATCTATAAAAAATAGGTCGCCGATATTTATTTATTTAATAATTACGAGCCGTCAACAGCCGCACAATATCTTAGTTCTTAATATACATTTTCGAAAAGCGTAATATGGTGCAGCTATGTATTTAAATACGACCACAGCATGCACAATTAACAAAATATTAGATGAACAATATAAAATAACAAAAATAATATTATATTATACAGAAAAACAAATAACATGGTAACATAATTACTAAAAACTATGAATATTAAACTAAACAACAAAATGAACTGAATTATTATTATTATTATATCTATAGCGATGACAGCTCAGTGGTACCGTGTAGGAACGCCGCTTCATGGGACGTGAGTTCGAATCCAACCACCTACAATGAGCTTGAGCTTTCGGTTAAGGAAAAAAACGTGAGGAAACCACAGCATGGTGGTAGGGCCTTTTCTAGTGCCTGCCTGGATAGCTACCGGATGGTTGAAAATCTGCCGCCTTATTAGGCCTAATGGTATTCCATTAGGTTTTTTTTGTATACTTAAGCTTTAGCATTATGGCCATAATTTCACCTGATCTTAAGTGACGATACGGCCCAAGTTGGTGGACACGCTAAACCTGTGGAGGAACTGGCTCTCAAGTGCAGCTGTCGGAACACACCTATTCCTATAGGTGTGTTCCGGCAGTTACACTTGAGAGCCAGTCCCTCCTATAATAGGTCGGTAACGCATCTCCAAATTCTCCGGTATTTTAGATGTCCATGAGCGGCGGTGATCACTTACCATCAGGTGACACGCTTGCCCGTTTGCCCCCTATTCCATTTAAATAAAAAAATACAACAATTACTACAACATAACAAATACAGACAGAAAATTGACGACCAATTAATTCGTAACAACGTTTTAAGCTTACGTAGCATATTCGAAATAATGTCAAGTTCAGAGTGTTTCTTACACAGTCTATTATACAGCCTCAATAATGTCAACAAGAATATCATCCTACACATTTTAGTTTTTTTTTTGTTATACATCAAACGGGCTCAGTTAACAAAAGAAATTATTTTAGGTTGTCCAAACACTTAATGGAGTTGTTCGACTATTTTTTACAATATCTTCTTCCGTTTCAGACAGGAACGAGAAAGATAAACGACAGCAAGATGAAACTTCAAACATACCTTTGACGGGTACAAAGGAATCCGAGAGCGTCGACAGTCTAGGTATTCCTTTTTATTACGAAAAATATAATAATCCAGAGTTATTTAAAGTGATTAACAGATCTGTATAAGGTACTTTTTCCAGGTATTCAGATTGTAACTTTATTTACGATTACTAAATAATAAATATAGCTACTGTCTTACCTGATATTAAGTACCGATGTAACTCCAAATATAAGTCTAGTGGTAGGTTTCATCGTGTCACCTTCCCGTCGTAAACTACTTCTGTTTCTAAGCATTATGTCCACAACCTCACCGGGTTTTAAGTAACGATGAGGACCATGATGGTTAACACAGGGACTGGCTCTCATGTACAAGTACCGGAACAAACCTATCATATATTTGATGCAGATTTTCATCCTGAAGGTGGTAGCTAACCAAGAGGGCATTAGAAAAAACACTACTACCATACTTTGGTTTCATCACGCTGATTTCCTACACCGAACGTTCATGATTATGGTAAGGATTCGATTCTCGTCCTTTGACGCAGCGTTCGTGCACGCTACCAATGAGCTATCATAGCATCAAATCATTTTTAGAATTTGTATTAAAATATGTACAACGTGTGTTTATACTTTATACATGAAAAACCTTTTTAGTTAATGGTAAAGTTCGATTCACTAGCTTACTAAAGCTGTAACCGTAACACGCAATGGGTTGACGATCGGACTGACAGTAATTTAATTTATATACCCTAGTAAAAAAAAATATACTGACTAAATAAAGTGGCGGCCGTCATCGAAAGTAACACTCTGTGACACTCATCGACTGTGAGTAGACACCGCGACGAAAGTAAATGAATGATATGGCGAACCCTTTTACTATATTTTTAAAGTTAATATATTAAACTTAAATGTATTTATAAAAAAAAAAACTGCACATTTAATCTTTATGTAAGGTTATTTCTGCCCTTGTCAAGTGGTCAAGATGTCTCGTGATAATTTCAGTATTCTTACAAAACGTTGACACACTTATTGAAGTGAAACGTCTCATGGGAATGCTTTGAAATTCTGATCTTAAACCTTTTTTTGTGAAGCTCGTTCGGGTAAAGTCGGCTCCGGGAGCGAGATAGAGAAAGAAGGAGCGAAAGAGATATAGTAATGTTCGCTTCTTTCGTGTGGTCTTAAGCGACGCCAAATTTTGGGACATTTTAGATTTCATTGTTCATAATTGCACATATATTTATTGACACACTTTTACAGTAAAAATGCCTCGGTAACTGTGACCGTAAATACCATAATGAAGAAATATGTATTATACGCATAATTACGCCTTTTTTACAGTTAAGGTATTATGGCCACGATCGCACCTGATGTTAAATGACGATGGGGCCCAAAATGTTAAACGCGCTAAGCCTGGTGTAGAGACTGACTCTCAAGTGCACCTGCAAGAACACACCTCCAGGTATTTGGCAGCAGATTTTCAGCATGAGTGTGGTAGATAACCAGGCGGGTATTAGAAAAAGCAATACCACCATACTATGGTTTCATCACGCTGATTTCCTTAACTGAAAGCTCAAGTTTCCGGTAAGAATTCGATTCACGTCCTTTGACGCAGCGTTCATACACACTACCTATTACAAATTTGTACCGCTTTGAAATATTAACAAAGCAGTCATGAAAAGCCGACAGAAGCGAAAACATAAAACTATAAACAAAAGAGAGATATACTCATTGTATATATATAACGTATACTAATAACGCATAGAGGTACATCTATGTACATATATACACAGTATACATATAGCTCATGGGAAGCGTGCGGTGACGATGATGCAGTTTTACGCTTTTTGTTCACCCAAAACGAGCTCAACGCGGTTAAACAAGTTTTTACTTCAATACATCAATAAAACATTGTGATAAAACCATAGCATGGTAGTAGGGCCTTTTCTAATGCCCGCCTGACTAACTAGTACACTTAAGTTAAAAATCTGCCTGTAAATACCTGTGGACGTATTCCGACAGTTGCATTTGAGAGCCAGTTTCTCCATATGGCTTAGCGTATCCGCCATCTTGGGCTCCATCGTCACTTAACTTCAGGTTAGACTGTAATCATAACGCTAAACCTATTAAGTATAAAAAATACACAATATTTTTACTCAGATTTGAACTCACTTCTACTGACGCGATGTTCACACACACACATTACTAATTAGCCATCATATGTTACCATGGCGCTATCAAATCGAACACAATTCTCATGTACTACTACCTCGTAATCAAAATAAAAAATATACCTAAATTTTCCAAAGTCAATTGCAGAAATAAATTCCCTTTTCACTCTACTAAAGAATTCATACTACCTTGTTACGTTTATTATAGAGATTTACAAACGAAAACAGTAACCGAGGCAAAACCAAAAACGGCTATACCATAAACAATTCAACAGTCGATTAACTTTCCTTTCGTCTTGCGCAGATAAAAACCCCGACATAATCCCATTGGACGGGAAAATAAGCGACAGTTGCTCGAACAAATCTTCAACGACAGACTACAGCTCGATAAGGCCACTTATATCGAAAACTCCATCGGAGAAATACGACGTGCCCCTGAACTGTGACAGGTTTTACGACCATAACATTGATCCCTGCAACCAATATATACAAGTGCGCCCTGTCGAGTACCGCCGCCCTACCTACGCACCAACGTTGGCTCCAATGCCCAACTTGGGTCCAAGTATACAAAGCCTCGGACCGATGAGCAGCCTGCACATGCCGAATGTTGGTAACGAATGCCATCGCCAGTACGACAAAGTTTATGAAGACTGGTTGAAATATAAAAATGCTTTGCCGTTGAACACGAGTGGTTTGGTAAGTATATCATAAATACAGTAACATTATATTCGTGAGCAGTTAATCAGATTTAGTAACCACTTTTTAATTAGTTTATAATATGACCAAAAACCTAATTTCTAAATTTAAATTTACATTTTTTATATTACACGCCTCATACTCTAAAGCAGGTTAGGTAGTGTTCTACTCTCGACACGTCAAGATCAAGCAATTTTTTGCTCTTAAACTGATTCAACCTCAACCAATTTGCATTTATACGATAATATGAGGAGATGTAATAATGCAATATAAATTTTTTTGTAGCTCCCAGCAGAACAACTAATGCCACCAGAACTTTACGCCACCCCACCACCCCCAGCGATTTACAGCAAACCGAACCGAAATCCATTAAATCTACAACAGATGCCAGACCTCGAGCCTCGGTACCACCTAGAACCCAGGCTGGCGATGGCCCAAGATTCGAGGAGTTGCTCCAACTCGCCGCCGGTTCGATTCAACGTCGACAATAGCAGTGTTTATTATAGTAAAGGGGTTTTAGACAGGTCTACAAATACATTGCCGCATTTAAAACCTAGGATAAACGGTAAGTAGTGGTTCTTAATCAATTTAATATACCAAACAGAACAACCGCCACTGCGGGAAAGCTTGTACATATCACGGTCCAGTAGCATTCAGTTTATACATATTAATCAAGGGAGATAGTAGGTAATGTCTAATAAACTGGGTCGCAACCACCAATCATGTAATAGTCATAGTGACTCACTTTTTGTTTGTCAAGTTTGCAGATTTTAATTAAAACTATTTGTCATGGTTTTTAGGTTTTTTTATGTAATAGCGGGTAAACGAGCAAGCGTGTCACCTGATGGTTAGTGATCACCGCCGCCCTTGGACACTCACAACACCGGGCGAATCGCAGGTTCATTGTCGACGGGTTTAGCGTTTTGGCCACAATCGAACCTGATGGTAAGTGACGATGAGGCCCAAGATAGTGGACACGCGAAAACTAGTGGAGGGACTAGATTTCAAATGTAAATACCGAAGATACTTTTAGGTATTTTGCGGTAGGTTTTCAACTCGAGGGTGGTAGCTAGCCTAGCGAAAATTAAAAAATCATGGACTAACGGCTTATAATCTGTTGCGTTATGTTTAACGATTTTAAAGCTGCTACTAGTGCATATTTAAAAACTAGCATAATTATCAATTTTCACTTAATTCTGATTTCATTCGAGTTTTCATAGTAAAGGTTATATATTTACAATTTATTTCAGTCTTGTATATACACTTGAGACCTATAAAGAAAAATTGAAACCTAATATCGTTTAGGTATTTATTATATATATTCTATTAACTTATATTTTTCGCTAGATGAAGGTTAATATGATTTATTTCAAACCTTAGTTGGTTACTTGATACAGAGTAAATAAATAATCTATATATAACCTCCACAGGGAGTGGACAAACAGAATATTAAAATAAAAAAGATGTAATAATTTCATCAATCGAACGTAGGTCAATATATGAGATTTTACTTAGCATTATCCAATTTTTATAGTTTTTATTTGTTAAAGTTATCTCAAATAATAACTACGGACATTGATTTTAAATGACCATAAGTCTTGGTAAAGTTAAATTTAAAGGTTGCACGTCACCTTCACTTATCACTAGATTTTATGTTCGATTTAGCTCGCGGTAATATTGAAAAAAAAAAAGTTTCATACACAGCTTATCCCTCTCTTTACTACACTTTCAATAAAAATTTCTCGAGAAAAACTAGCATATTACCGTCTCCAAGTTTGCATCTATCTCTATACCACAATTCATTATAATTGATTCAGCGGTTTAGGCGTGAAAGCATTATTATGGATAAAGTATGGATAAAATAAATCAAATCAAAAGTAAATCATTGATTATAAAATAGTATAGCGTATTTTTCATCTAGAAACAAATACCTATTGGGAAGCCTAAGTAAATTTTACTTCCACGCAAAATCGCAAGCAAGAATGATAGGATAAAAACAAAATGTGTTCGTATATCGTACGTTATTTGAACAACCCTAGTCAGAACGGAGAAGCCTTATTGATATATTCAAGTAAATGGACGATAAGTCGAACCTTCAAGAACTATATTAGCTACCGTCTCACACTACTTGATACTTGTGTTTACTATCACAACATGCCATTTGCTATCACTAAAAATACAATAAGTGTTTACTCTATCCGGATGATTTGGATGTATATTTCTTTATACTACACCGCTGGTTATTTTATTTAGTTATCTTAATATATATAAAAATTTCGTGTCACGCTGTTTGTCCGCGATGATATCCTAAACTACTGAATCGAATTTAATCAAATGTTGCACACTGCGTGCAGTTTGATCCAACTAGAGAGGATACTCTTTATCTCGATAGGTGATCATAACGTAATAGATGACGCTATGGTCGATGTGATTGACTACGTACTCGAAAAGCCAGAACAATGTCTGTCAGGTCAGCTAGTAACCTTATGTAAGAAATGTATTATTGCTTAATAACACAGCAATTCTGAACGAAAACTTCTTATGAGAGGACTTTGAAATCCTGATCTGCATTTTTTTTTTGTGACGCTCGTTTGGTTCAAGTCAATTCGAGGCGACTAAGTGGGCGAAAGTGGTTTAGTGTTTTTTTTAGTTCAGCGTTGTGGTCATAATCTCACCTGCTCTTGAGTGACTATGTGGCCCAATATGGTGGGCACGCTAAGCTTACTGAAGGGGCTAGCTCTCAAGTGCAACTGCCGTAACACACTTATGGGTATTTAGCGGCAGATTCTCAACTTGAGGGTGGTCGCTTCATTTCTGTCTTCACTTTGTCGTCCAGTTAATAAAGAATTGATACTAACATAGAGCATATTACTAATATTATAAATGCAGAAATAAGTTTGTTTGTTATGCTTTCACGCCTAAATCGCTGAATCGATTATGATGAATTTTGACATAGAGATAGATGGGAACCTGGAGACTATGATAAGCTACTTTCTTTCTCGAAAACCTTATTGGAAGTGGGGTAAAGAGAAGGATAAACTTTGTATAAAACTTTTTATTGCGTCATCAGATTTGTTTGATAAAATCGATATTAATGCGAGTGCAGCCGCACGTAAAATCTTGTATTTAAAATAACTATTGTTTTTAATTGTGTATATTTTGTTCTAGTTACATCGCCAACCCAAACGACCTGTGAGGCAAAATCAAGTGCGACGAAATCAACTGACACTAATAATTTAGAACACATAAAAAAGTCTAATATGTAACGTAAGCGAACGTTTTTGAAATAATTATAATGTTGTGCGGACAAAAAATACTTAGTATAAATTGTGCAAAATTGTGTGAGTATTGTATCGGTGAGACATTGTTTTTTTAATAAACTCATATGCGTGAAGGTTTATTTTTAATTCGTGTAAAACCGACATAAGTTTTTACTCACGTAATAATAACAAAAATATAAAAAAATATGAATCAACTTCCACAATGTTACCAACGGTTTTATTTTTATTTATTAAGGCTTTTTTGAATTGCAATTAGATAAATGTTTTTAGTCACATTTTAATTTGTACTTTCAAAAACTGTCAAAAGTCTAGCTTTATATGCATATAACATTGCTCATTGTAGTATGTTTATTTATAAATCATTGTTAATGACACTGGCCAATCAATTTTACATCGGCAAAAGACTAAAAAAATGTACTGTATATTTTTTTTCTTTTTCTACGTGACATATTGCAACCGGATAATTGGTTTTTGAATCCACCACGTATAAACAAGTTGTAGTTAAAAGCACAATTAAAAGTATAATTAATTACAATTGTCAGTCAAGTTGCAAATATTTAACTGAAATATTTTTGACCGTGTTGGGCACATATTGATCCTTATTGATACTTGCTGTTGTTTGACACACTGTCAAATTATGTATGCATAATTGCAAAATTGCAAAATGCAAAATGTATGCATAATATTTACATGCTCCGTATTGTATCTGTACACTGATTTCATATATATACAATTGTAGGCAAGAGAGACAACATTATTTCAAGTTCCAATTGTTCATTTATTAAATGTAATTTATGCCTCATATTTTATATTAATAAAAAAAAATGGACAAAATACACTGTTTCTATTAAATTGGGTATTAATTTTGAAAAAGTTTACTTTAAATAAATATTAATAGTAAGTATAAACTGTTGAAATCAAAGAAAGAAGTAATCAATTAAGTATTTTGTACTGGACTAAATTCAAAATGAATGTTAAAATTGTAATCATTTTTGTATTTTAGTTTATTTATTATTACACGGTCATGAATATACATTGAAAATCATACTGTACTAATTAAGTATTATACAGAAGATATATTATCGTAATAAATGGCTAAAATATTGTGAAACGATGAATGTCAATTTATATAAATAACATCGGATATGTAATAGGTGTATGTATAATATTAGTTCTGCACATCTTCCATAAGATGTATAAGACTGAAATTGTGTAAATTAGGTAGAAGGAATACATAGTTAAAGAAAATATTTCCATCAGTTTTACGATTATTAACGTTGAAAATAACTCTTCTGTAAATATATTATAAAATTAACCAAAGTTTAGATTCGTACTACGGTTTTCATTTTTACTTCAACTAAACAAATAAATAAAATAAATAAAGTCTCTGTTTCTAATATCAAAATAACAGCTTAAAAAGCATATACGGTACTTATATTTAAAAAAAATGTTTGTCTGTCCGTTTATTCCGACTAATCTCTGAAACGGCCGGACCTATTTTGACTAAACTTTCGATAACAGATAGCTGATGATTATAAGGAGTGACATAGGCTACTTTTATTTGTGTAAAAAATTAGGGTTCTGGGTAATAAAAAATAAATATATATTATTTGTAGTTCAATAAGAACGAAGTCGCGGGTACTGCTAGTTAGCAAAAATAAAAATGGACTAACTCATAGAAATACTTAAAAAGTGAATCATTATGTTTATTGCAGTAAATAATAGAAAATATAGTTTGGACATTTTGAAGTACATTTCTACACCTATTATTACGTTAAAACAAAATGGCGTCGCGGTAAACCACGCTACCGTGCACTAAATGTAAATAATGTAGATAAATAATATAAATTAAACATATAATAATAAGAAGTGTTGCCATACTAATTAAAATGTATTTGATAAGATTATGCATAGTGTTGTATCTTATAATAATTGTTAATAATACGAGCTTTTTGTTGTTAAATGGGAATGTCACTATAATTTTAATTTATTTTTACATTGCAACATTGTAATGTTAATATAAAATTATTGGTTACCGCTTTAAAAGTGTAAATCAATTTATCTTAATGTAAATAATGATTATTGATGTTATGATTATTCTGGATTATATATGAAAAATATATTATATTATATTTATTATGTAATCAAGTCGCTTCGGTTATTCCAATTTTTGTTTCACAGCTCACTGTCATTCTGACAGTGACAGTTGAAACTTTTAATTTGTTTTGACACAGCCGTTGACAGTAAAATTACTTCATTAGTTTCTTTTAAATTACAGTTCATTTTAAAGTGCTGTAAATAAATATACATTTTGATTTTTCTTTTGTGAAGTGACTTGACACTAAAATATGAAAGGTCTAAAATTGTTAAAATACTATATAAATCAAGAAACGATGTTATTAAAAATAATTAATGTATTTATAATAATTTTATCAATGTGATAAAATAGATTTCCCGCTATTCATATAAAAATAAAAATTCATGACACGTATATAAGTTTATTGTGAAAATTCTGTTTATACCAATTTTATTTTAATATAGTCCAGGGAACTTTTTAAACTAATCTGTGAACTATGAAAACGGTTCATTACGATAGCGTTTCCAAAGTAACTTTATTTAAATGTCAAATTTGAAATGGGTCTGTGTATTTGATGTTTCTAATTATAAACACGCAACGGGAACGTATTGCGCAGTATCCCAAATTGAAAATATTTTTTCTTATAATTTAATTTTAATTAAATTTCTTTAAACTAAAAATAAATTGGTCATTAATGAATCCAAATCATGTTAACGATTTCATGAGTATAATCTTTCTTATACGATTTCTTAACACTATTTGTTTTTTGGGTTTTTTGCAGATTGTAACATAATCAGTACAAATATAGTATTTTCTTTTTAACTAGATAAATTGTAAATTACATGTTCATAATTATTGGCCTCAATACTCAAATAAATTACTATTATAATCGCTTAATTTTCTTTGTGAAATTCCGGTATGCGTGCTGTAATTGTATTCTTAAACTTTTTGATTTATTATGATGTTTTTTTTTGTATTTGGGAGGTTACCTAGATGCTTCTTGTTTAGGGTTGGATTCAGTTTTTTCTTTTAGTCATATAAAAATGTATAACTCTTAATTTTCAAGCTTCCAGGTTACGGTATATCGGAAATATTGTTTTTAATTCAATATTCTTTTGTTCGAGTTTCAATAATCTGTGACAGTACATGTGCCAACGTCATCCGCTAGTTATATTTTAAGTTTACAAATTTATAAGACACATTGATTTCAATCCGTTACTTCAGATCACATTTCATTAAATATCTTTTACATTCAAATAACAGCATGATCCTACAGTTTTCAAACATTCAATTAAATATATTACGAATAAAAAACAAAACATTTTATTTAATTAATACAGATTTATTTTATAATATTTATTTTAATTAATACTATCCATCCGCAACTCGTTTTGGTAATTGACAAGTTGGCTTATATTTTAACTTGAAGCAGATTATATACTTTAAAAGTATCTTATTACAAAAATAGTATAAATAAAACGAATTATACATTCGTTTTTTTACTTTTAACACAATTTTTTTATAGTAAAAAATGTCCATTGTCAATATATTGTATTTATTTATGTAACAATAAGAGAGTTATTGTTATATTGGATATTGCGAGTTTAAATGTAAAATTCTCTTGGAAAATAATAAATGTGTCTTAAGTGTATGCGTGTTGTATTATTGACCTATGTGCTCCTGATATACAGTAGTATATTTTTAATATGCCCTTGATCTTTTATTCAATGTTTTTTAATACATAAATTAAATCCTATCTCGTGTTGTACAAAGAAATAGAAGTAGGTATATAATATCATATTAACTTCAATATCGTTTAACAAATGGTTATAAAAGTTCACATTTTTAAACTCTAGGTGGCGCTGAATTTAAGTTATTGGCTATTGTAAAAGACCGGAAAACACCGGTACACTAGAACAGATACTTCTGTATAAATGGTAAGGCTATATCTGTACCCTTACTAATATTACAAATGTGAAAGTGAGTTTGTGTGTTTGTTACGCTTTCACCCCTAAACCGCTGAATCGATTATGATAAATTTTGAAATGGAGATAGATGGGAACCTGCAGACGGTGATAGGGCAATTTTTCTTGCAAAACCCTTATTTGAAGTAGGATAAAAAGAGGGGTAAACTTTGTTGGAAACTTTTTATTACGTCATCCGATTTGTTTGACAAAATCAATATTAAAACGAACGACGCCGTAAGTAATATCTTGTATTTAAAAACTGTCAATCGTCAAAACATTAAAAGAGTCACAGTTTAAATCAATGAATCGAAATTCTAAAACACGTCTTGGTTATTTTAGATCAAATATTAATAGAATTTTAACAATCGTGTGGGAACTTTAACGAGATATCTCAAAGCACTAGCCTGAGATTTCGATGAAGGAAAACATCGTGATGAAATCATAGGACGGTGGTAGGACTTTATCTGATGCACGCTTGGCTTGCTACCACTCTCAAGTTGAAATTCTGCCGCCAAATACCTATAGGCGTGTTCCGGCAATTGCACTTGGAAGCCAGTCCCTCCACTAGGTTCAGCGTATCCACCAACTTGAACCACATGGTCACTTAATATCAGGTGAAAGTGTAAGTACAAAGTTAAACCTATAAACAATTTAAAAAAAACTTTACATAAAAGTAGGTTCAAAACGGCGAAATAAAAGTATTTTAACCAGTTGTCATAGATCATGAATTTTGCTTGAAAGGTTTTTTATCCAGCTCTGATTTGTCGTACATACCAACGTATAATTATATAATGTTCATGATAAATAGAATAATATATGGCAGTGTGGGAAATTACAGAGAATAATCGAATAGTCCCCGTGTCTATTCACGGAACATTTGAAACCCGACATTACCCCAAATTGTGATTTATGAGATCTACACATATATCACGAACTTAGAAACTTAGGTACTATTTTATAGTAACAATTATGAAACTCATATGAAATAAATAGCATTACAACTGATGTCTATGCCTTTATACAAATATACGAATGGTAAAAAAAATATAGAAATAATGAATAACAATTAACAAGTAATTACGGAAAAGAATATGATTACTTTTGAAATGAATATTTCTGCCAGTAATTAGTACTCAAGGTATTTATTAACTTGCAGGGTAATAAATGCATTAAACATGTTCAGTAAACATCGAAACCCTTAAAGTACATTAGGGGAACACGACTTACTTAATAAACACTGTTCCTATCGAGTGTTATTCCCACAGATCCCACTGGGAAAGTCAACACGTTTGACTGACCACTTGACTCGTAGATTTATGAAGTGGTTTTTTTGCCGCCAAATACCAATAGGTGTGTTCCGGCAGCAGCAATTGAGAGCCAGTTCCTCCACAGGTTTAGCGTGTCTACCAACTTGGGCCGTATGGTCACTTTAAGATCAGGTGAGATTATGGCCATAACGCTAAACCTTATGTATAAAAAAAAAAAATTAAAAAGAATATTTTGGTTTTGGTTTTTTAATGAAAACACAATATGATTCAAAAATATTAACTACCATAAAGAAGGGTCGCTGTCCTTTTTTTTTTATAAATGTAATACAATTAACATAGTCAACTTAAGTATATCGGATTAGGATAATAGGTTGATAAAATAGGTACAAGTCTAGGAAATTACATGAGATCTCTGTATGTTCATTTTTGACTATGGATTTTGTTAGTCTATTATAAGAAATAATTTTCAATCTAATTTTTTGCTGCTTCTGGAATTGCAAGCTTCGTTAAGCACGCTAAGCATTTTATTTTATGTCTATTGAATGATACTGGGCCGTAACGTTTATCTATGTAACACTCGTCTGGATAACGAATGCTCGAAACGACTGAAGGAGCTAGAGAAATATAGTGAACGCGTCAGTACTACGCTCGCGTACTCTATGAGTATTACACGAGAGCGCGTGACGTATCAGCCGCATTCAGTATCGAAATAAACAAGATATGTGAAGTATCAATACGTTTTAGTTTAGAGTTTTAAATTTAATAACGCTTAATTTTTAAGTTCGGACAATTATCTTCACATGAAAAAAACGATTGCTGGAGAGTTTCTTTCGCCGTTTCTTCTCTTCCGGAAAGCCATGTTGTTATGTTGGTCGTAAATTATTGACTTAAAAAAGTGATATTATTACCCTGTTTTTGAGAAATAAACGATTTGATTTTGTATTTGAATTTCTTTTTGAGATCTTAAGCACACATCCTTTTTTTCATGCAACTTACAAAGGTAAGCTATTTAGGTGCCTACGTACACTAAAACTAAGCTATGCCCGTGAACATACAGCTCATCGTGATAATACCTTCAGTCCATAGTGAGACATTTATGGGCCATTACGTAGTTTATTTTACTTTATGCGACACCGTAAAATTGTAGGTTGTTTTGAGTGCGACATAAAACGCTTCAGTTGCGTACATACGAGACAAAATTGTCGTAACTCGAACACAATACAATCTATAATATGGGCAGTATTATGACTGACTTCCTCCAAACACCAACGTAAGTCTACATGTAGCTTATTACATTTACATTATACTACAAATGAGAAAAAAAAACATAACCAGATTGAGTTTCAAACGACATTCTATTGCAGAGGTTGCACTGACATCCATCGACGCGATGACAATACGTTCTACCACTGAACCATTACTGCTTAACACAAACACAATAACATAGTACACATTCTTACTTAATATTATAAATGCGAAGGTAAGTTTGTTTGTCTGTTACACTTTCACGCCTAAATCGCTGAATCGGTTATGATGAATTTTGGTATAGAGATAAATGAGAACCTGGAGACGATGATAGGCTACTTTTTCTTGTGAAAAACTTATAAATACATACATTATAGATAATGTCCTATTTACCTGTATTTAGCAATGTCCTGAAATAAATAACTTAATAGCATTTGATATAAAAGAAGTTTCTCTATCCATTTATGTGAACAGAATTGGTTGACAAAACTAATATTAATGTTGGTGGATCCGCGAGTAAAAGCTGTTAGTACATACTTACTACTCATTCGGTATGCGAATGCCACTCCACCGAACTCTCGCGTTTGCTATCTCGAATTTTATGGCTTTGGGTTCAGTCAAAACGAGGCGTTCGAGACGTAATCATCGTACGTATCTGGAGCGTTACAAAGGGACGAAATGTTCATATTTCTCTATTATTTGTGTTTGTATTGTAGATCATTATCGGGAATGATTTATGCTGGACAGAGAGAGAAACACGAGCGGTGAAGATGAGTGTTGTCGTTCGTCGAAAGGACTCCCTCTTAAACCGACGTCCGTAGTTGCAAGTCTCGGACACTGTCTCGTAGTTATTCTCTCTCTACCACAAGTTGTCTCTCATCGTGTCATTATTATTGAACCGATTATTACTTTACTACGATTCTGTTTTTTTTCTAACACTGTTATTATTACGTTTTCTTTGTATACCTATTGGTGAAATAATTCTTGTTGTGTTCTTGCATGTGTGTGCGTAATGACCATAATCTCACCTGATCTTTAGTAATGATACGGCAAAAGTTGGTAGATATACTTGTGATGGAACTGGCTCCCAAATGCAACTGCCGGAACCCACCTATTTGTTTGGCAGCAGATTTTCAACTTGAGAGTAATAGTTAGCCAGGCGGACATTAGAAAAAGCTTTACCATCATACCATGGCTTCCTCTCGATGTATTCCTTCTGCAAAAGCTCAAACTCATTGTAGGGAGGATTCGAACTCAAGTTTCTTGACGCGGAGTCCGTACACACTACCACTGAGCTATCATCGCTTCAACAATTTAATCATGAATTTAACATTAGTTGAGATGATGGCCAAACATTTTACCTATAAATTATTAAAAAAAAAAAAACAATACAAAAAGCCTGCTACCAACTTCGTAGTTACAATTTTCATTGCTATTGTATATCCAATCCAAATAAATGCGAAATCTATTTTCTTGCTGAATTTAGGCAGCGTTGCCTTGATATATTTTATGATGTCGTAAAAAATCAAAAGATATTAAAGACTAAATTAAACGTGACAAGCAAACTCAATAAACTTGTCAAGTAACAAAACAAATTGAATCGTTTTTAGTAATGTATTTGACATTGTATAAATTACTAAGCATTCTCGCGCCTTCATTCGCATGGAATTAAAGATTATTTAATCGTTTTGCCAGTTTTTGTACCCCTTTTTCAAATACTGCTCTGTTCCTAAACGTTGCGTGATGTTAATGACCTAAAGCCTTTCACAATGATTGCTCTATCGAATACAAATACAGAATTTTGAAATCCGACCGGTAGTACATAAGATTAGCACGTTCAAACAAACAAACTTATCTACTATATAATATTAGTATAGATTGCTCGTAAAAACGAATGGAGAGCCTTTAGGGAATATCGAGAATTTGTGATTTATGACGACGGGAGCTCTTTGTGATAGAAATGTAAGAGCCTTATACCATGATTTGTTGATTTTCAGCTTCTACTGGTAGTATTTTCCCGATTACGTGTCACACGATAATTGATACCGTTATCTTTGACCTCTTCGCTTCCTTTCGCGGCCCATGTACGATGTAATGTGTGCAGACGCCGCGTCGAGGGTCGTGAATTCGGATCCCTGTAATGAGCCTGAACTAGTGGAGCTGAGTGAAGGAAAACATCGTAATAAAATCATAGCATGGTGGTGGGCCCTTTTCTTGTGCTCGTCTGGCTAATTACCATCACTTTCCAGAAGACCCAGTCACTTAATTAGGCTGTGTCCACCATCTTAAGTAATATCGCCACTTACCATCAGGTAAGACTGTAGCCATAACGCTAAACCATTAAAAAATTAAGATTGATTTTTCAAAATGGCCGGCGGCGGACGCAATTAAAATGATTTCCTTTTTTATTGACTGTACTTCCTGTTGAATACTATTGAATAAAAACTAATCTGTCTCCTTCTCTGTATTCCGGATAAAATTTTATGATAATCAGCGGAGCTGTTAATAAGGCTTGGAAGAGTAATTTAGAATACTGAGGCTTAGGTAAATTCAGTACAACAAATAGAAAATAATAATATAAAATACGTAACAAACGTTTTCTATCATATAAATTATTACGAATGAATACTCTGGTTATATTAAATCGTGATTAAAAAATATGATAGTGAGGGCAGCAGGGTGAAAGTTTGGGATTGTAGGTATTTTTTGATGCCACATAAAAAGAAAACTCCAAGAAAAAATTGCAGAAAAATACGTTGTTTTTGGTAAGGGCACCCTAATCACCTACCGGCATTATTTATACTTTACGATCTATTCTCATACCTACCAAATATACATTAAAAAAAATCATCAAAATCGGTCGAGCCGTTTCATACGATTCGTTTGATACGAGATCTTTTAAATGTAAACAATTTTCGTGTCACAATGTTAGTTGCCATACTCTTCTGAAACGGGCCGAGTGATTTTTATGGAATTTTATATGTATATTCGGTAGGTCTGAGAATCGGTCGTAATCTATTTTTCATACTCCTAATTGGTAAGATGCTCAACCACAAAAATTTTGTTATTATTTTTTCGTCATATTATTTTAATTTACGATGAAGCCTTAAAAATACATAGAACCCTAAATATTATGCGTCCTACATACAAATTCATGTGTTTTTAATTTAAGCACTAATATTACAACAATAATAGTAAACTGAGACCACAAATTCTGTAACGAAAATGTAAATGCGGTAGAAAATAGCCCCAAGGGTGCACAGCGAAAAACCGTCGCTCGATAAGAGATACCCTATCTCTGTTATTTATATACCCGCAATGGGATCGGAGATTTAAAAGTATTATAAATACTTTGATATTATTTATTTATTGTGCACTAGTGTTCCTCTCACGTAGAAAATAACATATTTTGTACGGCATTTTTGCATTGAATACTAGCAACCTAACCCGGTAAAAGAGCATAATTTTATGCCTATTTTTTTAAATATATTTAAAGGCTTAGCGTTATGGCCATAATCTCACCCAATCTTAAGTGACGATACAGTTTAATAGAGCGAGAGAGAGAAAGCGAGAGAGGTGAAATTGACATGGATGAAATGACAAGTATGTAGATTTAAAGGGCCCCTTTCCAACGTACGTTAACACTCACCTTCACTACTCGTGTTTCTCTTTCTGCCTAGACAAATTTGGGAAGAATCTGCTAGCGCGGTATTAGAGGCACAGAGAGGGGTTTCAATTACAAACATCACCATGGTTCACATATCGAACCACTCTGTTAATAATAGCCTTTGACATCAAAACACGCTTGACATAGCGCTTAAACTTACTATGCGAACAACACTCCACTTTATGTAGTATAGTTAAACCTTGGAGTTTCCCGGTGCGCTGACATGACCTATCTCCTCTGAGGTGATAAGAAATACGTAAAGGTATTTCTCTACGCTAAAAAAGATATAAGCCTTTTTAGATTGTCTTGATCCAGTCGCACCGCGTTTTTTCCTTTACCATATTCTTTGTCCTTTTTCCCCTTTTCTTCGAGTATTATTCGGTAGTCTAAAAATATATGCTCCTAAAACTAAAAATATGCTTTGTATACCTAAATATATAAGCTACTTTCCGAGATGAGATACGGTGAACGTGAAAGTTGGGGACGGAATTTACTTATTTTTCCGAGACACCGCGAAGATTTACATGAAAAATCATGAAACGATGTCGTTGTAGATAAGGTCGTGATGCGACATTGTAAGCCGTACTACATAGCGCTTGTAGTTCAGAGAGATCTTGCTGAGATAAGACTAGGGCACAGTCCTGTATTTAGTTTTGAAACGGGAGACGTAAATAATCTTTATTGTTCATTCAGATATTACAACCAACATCAGTGATGATAGCTCAGTGGTAATGTGTACGGAATCCACCTACAATGAGCTTGAGCTTTCGCTGAAGGAAATCATCGTGAAGAAAATATAATATGGTGGTAGGACTTTTTCCAATGCCCGTCTGATTAGCTACCACCCTCAAGTTAAAAATCTGCCGCCAAATACTAGTTGTACCTCCACAGGTTTAGCGTATCTACCAATTTGGGCCGTATCGTAACTTAAGATCAGATGAGAAAAACGCTAAAACCTTATCTTTAAATATATATATATATATATATATATATATAGGGCCAAAAAACCTCTATAATGCTCGAACTACTGAGTACGCATCTGTTTTCATAAAACTTCCGTTGACTTTCTCGGCTCTGAGCACTGGTGTTTCTTGCAGTTTTACACTTTTCGTTTTTTTACAGCTTGTTTCCCGTTTCGAGCGAGTTCCCTTCGCCTTACTGTTTGGTTTTTAGATTGATGTTTGTCTTTTTTTAATACAGCTCCTGCAGTATTATAACGTTGTGCTAGTAAAGATTGTTGAGAAAAATAATTAATCCGGCGGTCATTAAAAGTATTCGACGTTGGAGGAAATATATTTTAATGTAACTTTGAAGTCACAGTACAATAATATGATACGTGTTGTTAGAGCCATTTATGCGTAATGGGCAATTGCAGCAATCACTCTAAGGATTACGTCCCCCCGGAGAAAATATAAATTTCCGCTACTAAAAATAATTTACATTGAAGAAAATTGAAGACAAATAACATACCCAACTATATCCATAAAATACCATAGCTGTATCCATAGCACCGAATCATCCCTGGAGTTAGCATTGGCGGCAGTTAAAGCCAAACCCCAAGGAACGTTATATAGAATAAGAAGCAATCTGAAAGAGTCACCCGATCGTAAAAAAGTGAATGTCAAATTACTGTGTCGGTATGAGTGATACTGGTTGATTACAGTCAAGTCTCATATTGCCGTCTTGTAGCTAACCTGAAAGTTAACACGAGAGTGAGACAGAGAGATCTGTAAATGGATTTTTAATTGTAATAGACTCTTTTATTTTACTCTTAATTTCTATGGACATCTGGAACCATCCATCCACCATCTGGAATGCGTGTGTTTGCGAGATCTTGATTAATTCTTACAGGCTAATAAATAAGAAATATATAAGAGCAATTATCAATTTTTCTAAAGCTAAGGTTTAGCGTAATGACTATCATTTCACCTAATCTTAGTACCTTAGTTCACCTTAGTAGACGCGCTAAGCCTGTGGAGAAACTGGCTCTCAAGTGCAACTGCCGGAACACACCTATTGGTATTTAGCGGCAGAACTACAACTTGTGGGCGGCACCTAGCCAGGTGCGCACTAGAAAAAGCTCTGTCACCATGCTATGGTTTCCTCACGATGTTTTCTTGCACAGAAAGTTCAAGCTCATTGTAGGTGGATTCGAACTCACGTCCCTTGACGCGAAGTCCGTACACACTACCGCTGAGCTACCATCACTCCAATTATGAATTATGAATTAAAATGACGAAACGTCTCGAGACATTGATTTATGTAAACATAATTCTAACGATACTAAGAGACTTCATTATTCATATCGCCGTTACCACGAACTCCAGCCGTCTCTTGAATATGCGAACGAATAAGAAAATATTTTTCATTAAAAGTTATTTGAGAAAAAGTGGCGAAGTTGAGAAATACTAAAAAGCGAGCGAGTGCTATAAGGCGTCGGTTCCCGTAAGTAATGTAAGTACATTTCTCATTTGAAGAATACGAAATTGAGGTGACGTAACGTTACAGACGTCACGCGAACACCATTTTTACTATGAGACGGGGACGGGTCCAAGGGAACGGTGCAGAAACATTAGCTTTGAAATACTAATTTTTAAGTGAAAACATCTTATGGTACGTTTTGCGAACGATGAACAGAAGTGAGCCTAAAACATAATAAAAGAAATATGTTGAAGTCGCAACCTATTTATTTTAGGTGTAGTGAAGGAGTAAAAAAAAATAGAAAATTTGCTGCGTATGCATATAATGGTTAACTGTTACAAGACAAGAATTATAGTGAGTTTGAAACTGTGTCCGTTGAGAATAACTGACAATCGTATAGGGACGCATTTCTAAATAATTTTGCTAGTAATTTCTGCGTAAACAAAATACAATTTTTTTTAAGGTAACAGCCTTCTATTTGATATATATATCAATCATCTAGAAACTTCTGGAAAATCGATTCTGGAAATCGAAATGCAGTAGGCTGTATGAGCTTAAGCGACTCAATTTGACAGATGGAGAATAGACTGGGTGAATTGTCGTCTGTTCCTTTGCAATCAGTGGCGTAACTATAACGTGGTACATATGCAGCATCAACTAAATTATTAAGTTTAAAAGGCATTCATTGGAAAGGATCAAGTTTTAGAATGCATTCATTTTGCTATTCTGTCTATAGAAAATTATATTACCCGATCTTTAATCTTCGATGATATTATTGATACTTTTTTTGGAACAGAAAACTACGAGAAAAGTTTTATCAATAAATTAATATTAAATTGTTATATTGCCATTGCAAGTATTCTTTTGAAAATTAAATTTATTAGAGGACAAACAAAATTGCACTCAATATTAGTCATACTGTTGAGTACCTACTTAGGTGACGTGTTCAATTTAAATTACTATGTAAAGCTTTTTATTGGGACCCCGTCCAACATATTCGCCATCGGCTTAACATGGTGTCGTTACGCCACTGCACACAACAATTCTTGCTTACTTTTCATTATATCAGAAGGGATGATTCTTTTATTTATAGCCTTATATAAGTATTTGATCCCAGTGCTAGTGTAGGAACGCCGCGTCATGAGACGTGACTTCGAAACCAACCACCTACAATGAGCTTGAGCTGACGGTGAGGGAAAATATCGTGAGGAAACCATAACATGGTGGGAGGACTTTTTCTGAAGCCCGCCTGGCTAGCTAGCATCCTCAAGTTGAATATCTGCCGCCAAATATCAATAGGTATGTTCCGGCTATTGCACTTGTGAGACAGTCCCTCCAAAATAAAGACTGGCAACGCACCTGCGACTCCATTCCTCTGGTGTAGTGAGTGTACATGGGCGGCGGTGATCACTTCTCATCAAGTGGCGTGCTTGTTCGCGTGCTATTACATAAAGAAAAAAATAGATGATCAACAAATGCAGCTGCCGGAACACACCTAGTGGTATTTGGGCATTTGAAAAAGCCCTACCACCATGCTATGGTTTCCTCACGATGTTTTCCTTCACCGAAAACTAACTCAAGCTCATTGTAGGTGCTTGGATTCGAACTCATGTCCCTTGACGCGAAGTCGTACACACTACCACTGAACTATCACCGCTTCAAAGTGTAAAATCGGAAAGTCGTAGTGTAAAATCACCGCGTCATTACATGTGAGTTAGAATACCAACTACAATGAGCTTGAGCTTTCGGTAAAAGAAAACATCGTGAGAAAACCATAGCATGGTGGTAAGGCTTTTTCTAATGCCCGCCTGCCTTACTACCACCCTCAAGTTGAAAATCTGCCGCCAAATACCAATAGGTGTGCTGCGGCACTCGCACTTGAGAACCAGTCCCTCTAGTAAAGTCAGCAACGCACCTGCGATTTCCCCGATGTCGTGGGCAGCGGTGATCACTTACCATCAGGTTACACGTATGCTCGTTTGCCCACTATTATAAAAAAAAGTTTGCTAGAATTCGACCTCACGCCAACGACATGCTGTTAGTATACGTCCCCAAACAGCCATCATTACTTCATCATTTCGCTCTCCCACGTCTCATATACAACCAATCCCTACAGATGCGTGATTCATACTTCAAATACGGTGAAATCACTTGAAAGCAATTATTTTAATTTTATACACTCAACTAAAATACCGATATGAATTCAATTAGTTTTTACTCTATCGTAATATGAAGAGTGGCAGGTTTAACGATGTTACACGGGCGGCCGGTGCGGTGGTCCGCCCGCACCACTCAGGGGGCACTTTATAGCGGCTATCTTGAAAAAGGGAACTACAAATTAAATTTCGCTGTTTCACAGTGAATTTTACAGTAAAAGCGGACATTTTATCCCGTACCTTTGTAGTATTTAAGCACCTACTTTCGTTTATTTTGTGTTTTGTTTACATGTATATAGAAACTGGCTGCGTCGGCAATTACTTTTGAATTTGAATAATTATAATCATCATTTTAATTTCTTTGAGTATTGTAATTAAATATTATATGGAATTGTTTTCAAGTCGAACATTTTATAAGCCCTTGGCAGTAAAATCGAACCGTATGCCGTGACGGTATTTTCGGTTCCAACGTGTGTGCTTTCTTGCTTCTCGTGTGTGGCCCATTACTATTTAAGTATATATTCTGTTTTCATTATAATAAATAGAATAAAAAAGAAAGTATATTATTTTTATTATTAGGCCCTATTTTTATCATTTATTCCATATTTCTTTACTAATTATGAAAGATAATATTAACTCAAATGTTTCCCTTCTACCGGGTATTTTATTAAATTATGTTTTATTACGAGTGATCTTTATTATAAACAAAATATATATTAATTTTCAAATGTCTAATTTCAGAAACGATGAGGTATCTACACAAACATTTATTCTCTATTTTACCACTTTTAATTTTATTATCACGGCAATATTTGCTTATCCAAGGTCAAATCTATTCTATATCATATATCTCTATAATATCAAGAACCAAAGGATTAACCAAGAAAATGTAACAAGCAGACCAAGTTTCCTTTGCTGTTATTGTATTAAATTAGTCATTATGTCCTTTTATTTCCATTATCTGTATTTGTACTTTCTATTATTTATTATAAAAAACACTAGTCCGTTCAAAAAATATACCTTGCGGTATCAAACTTGTTGGTGTCGTATTTACAAAAAACTAAAGTATCATTCTTTCATTTATTTTATCAAATCTAATTAGAAATCTTTATTCAATTTAGACCCTAGAAAGGCGCTTGTAAATGTCAAATTACCACTGGTTCGAAAGTAACGCAGTCATCGAGAAAAACCGGCAAGAAACTCGATCTGCATATTTTTCTTCATCATTCATCAGTCTTATTCTTATATCTTTTTCACTCTTACACGTATACCGTTAATCTTTATCACCACATTTTCACCACAACTGTGGCCGCACATAAATTCACAAAATCTTTTTTTAGTTTTCATGAGGTGTAAAGTACATATGTTGTTGATCAAAGGTTGAATTTTTCGATATATTTCATGACTCAGTCACGACCGAATTTTTCGTTTATATGAAAATTCAAAAGCACATTTTAGGTCAAAGGAAAATGTGAGGCTGACCGGTGTAGGTAACACCGAGAAGAAATGCAAAAATGGGTCACAAGAATAAAACAAAAGGCAAAATTTAAATGACTCGATTCCAGTGTAGTGGAAGAAACATTGATTGATCGACTTTGACGAACGGATCGATGATAGCTTCGGCAATCTCAGCGCAATTTCTCGGACTGAAATTAGATTGAAATAAAAAATGTATTTAGGACGTGGTCGGAATGAGTGATGACCTTTATCGTGTTCGAGTGTCAACTGGCTTGACCTTCATTAGGGTCAGGTTTTTGTTGATAAAACATTAAGGTGACTGGAGAGTTTCTATCGTTTAATTATAACGTTAGTAAACCATGGAGTCGTCTTATTATACCGGGATTCATTCAATTTTTATATACATTTTTTTTATATATTTTTAGGTTTAAAGTTACTGTGGAGGGACTGGTTCTCAAGTAAAGTGCAACTATCGGGACACATCTATAGAGACATTTGAAGCGATGCTAGTTCAGTGGTTGTATACGACTTTGTGTCAAGAGACGTGAGTTGAATCCAACCACCTAAAATGAGCTTGAGCTTTCGGTGAAGGAAATTATAGTGAGGAAACCACAGCATGGTGGTAGAGCTTTTTCTAATACCCGCCAGGCTAGCAAGCACCCTCAAGTTGAAAATCTACCGCCAAATACCAATAGGTGTGTTCTGGCAGCTGCACTTGAGAGCAAGTTCCTCCAAATTTTTAACGTGTCTACCAACTTTGGTCGTATCGTCACTTAAAGGTCAGATTATGGCCATAACGCTAAACCTTAACTATAAAAAAAGGCCGAAAGCTCAAGCTCATTGCAGGGATTGGAACTGACGTCCTTTTACGCGACGATCTTCCACGCTACCACTGAGCTATAATCGCTTCGATACATTATCGCATGACAAAAATACTCGTAAACCTTTTTGACAAAACAGCTTTTGTTGGCTAAGTTTATTGTACCTACTTCGTGATTTACAATAAGAAGTTTCCCGGTGGATATTCTGCGAGAAACGGTTTTTTCTTGCTTCGGCAACATAAGAACATTTGCCACTGTCAATGTTTTTATTCACTAGAAATTACAATATAATTTACACAATGTTTTCGGTGGACTAAGCAAAATAATGATTATTTTTGAAGCCTTGATAGCTCAATTGGTAGTGTGTACGTAATGACATAAATTCGAATCTCTGCAATGAGCTTGAACTTTCGATGAAGGAAAACATCTTGATGTACCATAGCATGTGGGAGGGTTTATTCTAATGCCCACCTAGCTATCTACCCCCTCAAGTTGAAAATATACCGCTAAATACCTATTAGCGTCACTTAATATCAGGTGAAATTGTAGCCATAACGCTAACCCTTAACTATATAAAAAAAAATCTTCAAAATTTACATTCTAAATAGATCACTTAACAATTACTAAAATCAAAAACAAAATGTATTAAAATTAAGATTACTGCTAGTAAAAAAAAAAAGTTTAAAACTGTTCCATAAATGCCAACGTCCTAAGTAGGGATATTTGTTATTGATATAAAGATGTGTGGGTGTGTGTGCGCGCGCCCGCGCGTGCGTGTGTGTGTTTGTGTATGCGTGCGCGCGTGTGTGTGTGTGTGTGCGTGCGTGCGTGCGTGTGTGTGTGTGTATGTGTATGTGTGTGTGTGTGTGTGGCTAGTTATGTGTAAGCGTTGACTATTTGCAAAGAAGAGTGGTTGAGTTAAATGTGCAACTTGTAGGAGGTTTTGGCAAAAAAGGCACTGATATTAGTACTTAAGTTACTGTATTGAAAAATAATAATTGTACAAGAAGTTAATTACTAACATCTCAGTCATTTGTCATTACTAACGAGAAAAAAGAAGTGACGCCGTGAAGCGGCAATAATTGGAACTACTCCGATTGCGTTCCAATTCTACCTATATTTCTTACATCCTCCCTGGAACGCAATCCCATATTAGTGACACAATACATATGCTTTTCTACAGTAGTTCCCTTGGTTAAGATATCTGATACATTTTCACAACCCTTAACATAACAAAACTTTAAGTTATTATTTATTACATGATCTTTAATAAAGTGGTAACGAATATCTATATGCTTTGAGCGAGGTAAGTAACAATCATTCGCCGATAACTTGATGGCGCTCTGGTTGTCGCAGTATATGAGCAGGGTGTCGGAGCCGCGACCAACTTCAGCCTGCAGCTGCCGTAGCCAGAGAGCTTCCTGCGCCGCGCTCCCCATGGCCATGTATTCCGCTTCTGCTGTGGACAAGGCGATAGTTTGCTGTTTGCGGGAACACCACGATATAGCGCTTCCCTGAAACAGAAATATATAACCGGTGCACGATTTCCGATCTCGAGCATCACTTGCCCAGTCTGCGTCACAGTAGCCCGTGATTTTTCTGTTACCACTCTTGGTATATGTAAGTTTGTAGTCTTTAGTCCCTTGCAGGTACCTCATGACTCTTTTTATTGCACTCCAGTGCTCAGACCTCGGTTCTTTATTGAATCTGCTTAGAGCATTGACAACATATGATATGTCAGGTCTGGTTCCTTGAGCAACGTAAAGAAGACTTCCAATAGCCTGTTGGTACGGGCAGTCCATTTCAACTTCAGTATTTTCATTAAATTTTTGTCCAACTTCTACAGGTGTCTTGATAGATTTGCATTCAGACATATTAAATTTTATTAATATTTCTTTGATATATTTTTCTTGATCCAGCATTATGGAATCCTTTGATCGGGTAATATTGAGACCCAAACATTGGCTCACCTCTCCTAGATCCTTCATATTTAATTACTGCTGTAGTTTTTCCTTTATATTATTAATCGTACTTCTTTGTGAACAGAATAATAAAATATCATCAACCCAGATGGCAATGTAAACTCCAATGTTGATGTTAAAGTAAATACAAGGGTCAGTTTTAGATTGTTGAATGCCCATTTCCTTTAAGACTGTGCTTAACTTTGTATTCCACAATCTACTCGCCTGTTTCAAACCATATATTGATTTATTTAAATGACATACCTCATCACCCTTTTTATACATTTCGGGCTGTACCATGTAAATATCTGTGTCTATAGATCCTTGTAGGAATGCAGAAACTGCGTCCATCTGGTATATATACAGGTCTTGCTGTGCAGCTAGAGCAAACAAATATCTAATGGATGTCCATCTTACCACAGGAGAGTATACCTCTTGGAAGTCCACACCCTTCTTTTGTGCATAACCCTTTATGACTAATCTAGCTTTATACTGCATAACTTCACCTTGTTGGTTGGTTTTCCTTTTGAACACCCACTTGTTGGGTAAAGCAATTTTCCCAGGGGGCAGTTTCACCAGATTCCAGGTCTCATTCTCCATTAAAGAATTCATCTCAGCGTCCATGGCTTGTTTCCATTCTTTAACTTCTGTGGAAGACAATGCCTCTTCTACTGTCTGAGGATCAGATAAACCAGTATATAAACAGAGCATGCCTTTCTTATCTTGGTTACGTGGTCTCAATGTGATGTTACGAGTTCCTTGTTCCTGAACTGTAATATGCTTCGGTGGGTAATATGTCTCATCAGCATCAGGATCATCAGCTGTGTCAGTCTCATATTCACTACTACTGTCGTTCTCAGCTTCTTCTAAGCTATGCTTACAGTCCACAGGTTGAGAGGAAGAAGCAGCTTCTAACTCCTTTGACTGGTCATCAGGCTTTGACCCCTCTGACGATCCCAACCTGTCTTCTTCAGTTGAACGAGCTGAAATCAGAAATTCATCACACAGACCAGGTTTTTCAAAAAATATAACATCTCTACTCTTCATTATCTGATGTGTTTTAGGATGCATGACACGGTATCCCTTTGTTCTCTCACAATAACCTACAAATATCATTTTTTCCGATTTCTTGTCCCACTTTTGTCTTCTCTCCTTAGGTACATGCACCATTGTTTCGGAACCAAATATTCTCATATGAGATAATTCTGGTTTGCGACCTGTCCACATTTGGTACGGAGTGGTATTGTCAAGTGCTTTGGTGGGGGACCGATTTATGATATATGCAGCTGTGGCAACGGCTTCAGCCCAAACAGGTTTCTCTAAATTTGCGTTAGATATCATACATCTAGCCTTTTCCACAAGTGTCCTGTTCATTCTTTCTGACAATCCGTTCTGCTGCGGGGTATATGGTGCTGATGTCTGATGTGTAATTCCACAATTAGCTAAGTATCTCTCGAAATTGCCGTTGCAGTATTCTTTTCCATTGTCTGTCCTTAACATTTTAATTTTTGAGTCAAGCTGGTTCTCTACATATCTTTTATAATCTTTAAATATTTCTAAAATACTTAGCTTATCCTTTGTGAAATATACATGCACCATCCTGGTATAATCATCTATGAAATTAATAAAGTATCGCATACCTCCATACGATGCATTCTCCATTGGTCCACACAGGTCCGAGTGTATTAATTCCAATGGTTTTGTTGCTCTGGTGCCAACTTGCTTAAAAGGCAACCTTGCCTGCTTTCCCTCACAGCAGCTCGAACATTGCAACCTTACTTGTTTATTTTGATCTAGCACCACCCCGTCAGCATAATTTGGTAACTTTTGTAGATCTGAAACATTTAAATGTGCCATCCGAAGATGCCACAGTCTTATATTATTAGAACTTACAAGACTGGAAGCCAAATGAACAGTTTCCTCCTTTGACTGCATATCCAAAACATAAAGTTTATTATTCAGTGTAGCTGAGCATATGAACTTTCCATTTGCATCATTGACATTGCAACCCTTTTCATTGAAGATCACTCTGTACCCACTCTTTGTAATAGTGCTCACTGACATCAAATTGGCTGCAAGTCCAGGTACATATAACACATTTTTCAGCTGTATTGTACCTCCTTGTAAAATGTTCAGATTTATTTCACCGGTACCTTCTACGGACAGCGGCTCACTGTTAGCAACTGTTATACTCTTGACAGATGGCGCTCTTAGATTGTACATCCATTCTTTATTGCCACACATATGCATGGATGCTCCGGAATCTACATACCATTGTTTCTTGATTTCGCCGGCAGTTGCTGAAAATGCCGCAGCAAAACTGGAATTCTCTTACTTATGTGACTCTCTTTTTCCTTTTCCTGTACAGTATTTTGCTAAATGCCCATAGCCATTGCAGTTGTAACACCGGGGACCCTTGGTTGGCTTCGACTTATGTGCATTGAACTTTCCCTTCTTAGTATGTGAGTAAAGTGCATTATTTGTATCTGAAGAAACTATCTCTTGTAAAAGCTTGGTCTTAATAAGGTCTGCGCTGATTGTGACTCCTGAATTTTCGAGTCCCATGATCATAGGTTTGTACCGATCAGGTAGACCGGCCAACATTAAAGTACCCAGCCACTCATCATTAACATCAAAGTCAATGTTACGTAATTTATGTGCTGCGTTCATAATTTTACTCACATATTCCTCGATGCCACTGCTAGACTCTAGCGATGTGTTAATTAGTTCTTTGAGTAAACCCACTTTTCTGGTGAGTCCGTTATCATCGAATGCTTTGTGTAGATTGGTCCATACCTCTGTCGCGGTCTTACAATCCTGTATGTGTACGTAATTTTGAGAATTTACTAATAGGATCAGTTTGGACTTGGCCAAGATATCCTTTGCCGGCTCAACTACTTGTCCTTCCTTGGGTTCTACACAATTCCATAAGCCCTCGTGTTCGAGATACGTTCTTGCGGTGAACTTCCAGGTGGCAAAATTGTCGCGGCCGTTCAATTTTTCCAGATTGAACATGTGCGAATGTGAATTCATCATGACCACGTTTTTCTGTTCAACTTAACCTCACAATATTTAACACGTTTTCTTCCGGAGAAACTTCGTACTTTCTGATATTACTTTATTTCCAACCACGCTCTGCTACCATGTAGGAGGTTTTGGCAAAAAAGGCACTGATATTAGTACTTAAGTTACTGTATTGAAAAATAATAATTGTACAAGAAGTTAATTACTAACATCTCAGTCATTTGTCATTACTAACGAGAAAAAAGAAGTGACGCCGTGAAGCGGCAATAATTGGAACTACTCCGATTGCGTTCCAATTCTACCTATATTTCTTACACAACTAATTATTTCAAATTGAAAATATACCGTCAAACCGTACCGTTACAGTACGTCTTACCGTCGTTAGGTGTGTTACGGCAGTTGCACTTGAGGGCGAGTCCCTCCTATAAAGGCCAGCAACGTACCTGTGATTCTTGTGCTGTTCATGGACGGCGGTGACCACTTACCAAAAGGTGACCCACTTGTTTGTATGCCCCCTATTCCATAAAAATAGATTACTAAGGAGAATACTACAAAGTTTATGTTGTTAATTAAATCTGACGATTAATACCTACTAATAAATTAGGTTAATTCTACGTTTACAATTTCCATCTGTTAGCTAAGGTTCTTCAAAGTTCTTCATTACTGTTTACAATTATCATACCCTACCACACAGAAACGACCATGACTTTGAACTTAGAAGTTCCCTGAAATCTGATTCATGGATGTAGTACAAGAATTTATTGATCAGAAAACCGACTTAAGATCAAAGCTCGATAACAAAACTTACACTTAAGTACCTTTACATTTTAAACAATGCAACGTTATCCGCTAACAAATAAATTAAATAAGAAACTTGTTAAAGTATGTAAACCCAACGTATACAAAACGATATTTTCGTTTTAAATTCGATACTACTCTTATACAGTGAAACGAGTCTGTCTGTCTGTCTATTACATGAAATGTATACGACAACAAAATGTTTTAAAAAAAAAAAACCTTATTAAAAATGACGATGCCTCGGTATTTTTGATAATTAGATTTAATTATAAAAATATCTAAATCACTGTTCATGAAAATAAAAACAGTACAATCTGAAGACAATGGCGACCATCGAGGACCGTCGTTATCATGCCATCCTGCTAGCCCTTTCGGTAACTCGATATAAGTTTACTGACTGATATCAAAATGGTAATATTAAGAATCATTATTGAGCACGATGTATATGGCAGTAGTAACCCAGAAATACATCCCCTCCCCCACCCTACCCTGATTAATTACTATCTAAGCGTACTACGAGAAATCTTATCATTTATGCCAATGTACACCAAGCTTTAACAGGTGTGAAAAAAGTATGTGATAGTATCTAATATACCTTCATTATCTTTGTACATATATAACAATTTCGTGACTGAATCAATTTTAATAACGCGATAGATGACGCTGTGGTCGATGTGATTGATTACTCGAAAAGGCCAAACAAGGTCTGCAAGGTCAGCTAGTATTTCTTAAAATTACCCAATGGCAGATTCAAGACCACGAAAATGAAGTCGCGTACACAGCAAGTAAAATAAAAGTCATTTATAACAACGGGTTTTCGTAAAATCCTCTCTTATGATAATTGAATAGAGAAACTAAAATTAGATAAGTTCAAATAAATATCTCAGTAAATTTATACCCAAAGCTGCATCATAAAAAAGCAATTTTGTTAAAACTAAAATTGTGTGGTGATATGTAGAAAAAAAAATCTTGATACAAGTTAAGCCGCGTGTTGTAACACGTTAAGATATAAACACTGGATTCGCGTCAGTAACTTTATTTTTCAAAAGAAACCACTGCAGTGTGTCTGACCTACATGAGTGCTGGGGAACTTTTTAGTTTTAAAAGCAAGGCCTTACGAAGCAAAGACACCGTGAATTTATAGAGCCGTTAAGAAAAAACGAATACGTATAATGGTCCTGGTTTACAGTCGCTTATGAGATATGTTTTTTTTTATAGTCATGGTTTAGCATTATGGCCATAATCTCACCTGATCTTAAGTTACGATATGGCCGAAGTTGATAGACACGCTAAACCAGTGAAGAAACTGGCTCTCAAGTGCATATGTCAGAACACACCTATTGGTATTTGGCGGCAGATTTTCAACTTGACGGTGCTAGCTAGCCAGACGGGCATTATAAAAATACCTACGATCATGTTATCGTTTCCTCACGATGTTTTCCTTCACCGAGAGCCTAAGCTCATTGTAGATGGATTCGAACTCGCGCCCTTTGACGCGGATTCCGTACACACTTTCACTGAGTTATCATCGCTTCATGGTTGTAATTACTCCCTTTTCATAGCAACGATCTTTACTAATAATATAAATGCGAAAGTGAGTTTATTTGTTAGTTACGCTTTCACACCTAAACCGCTGAACAGATTATCACAAATTGTGGTATAAAGATAGATGGAAACCTGAACACGGTTATAGAGTACTTTTTTTCTCGAAGAACTACTAGGAAGTGGATTATAGACAGTGATAATTTTTGTATTAAACTTTTTACTGCGTCATCCGATTCGCGATTGGTTTAACACCTATGCAGAACTATGTATTTATAATTTAAAAAAAAAACAGGAATGTGTTTAAGAAGAACGACAGAAGTGAAAACTTCATCAAAGTGAGATTGATAATAAAATATAAAACTATAACGTCCTTACTAATAATTAAAAAAAAATCTTTATTGGTACAAAAACAATATAACATATAGTACAATTTTATGTTGCTAACTGCAGTAGTTAGTAATCTAACTGTGTCACATTTAACAGCGCCCACCTCCGGATACTGACAAAATTTAAGGGAAAACTAATATTATAAATGTGAATGTAAATTTGTTTGTTACGCTTTTACGCGAAAACTACTTAACCGATCATCATGAAACTTTGTATACATATTCTTAGAGGTATTAGAAGAAACTTAGGATACTTTTTTTCGAAAGATAAATTTGTCAAAACATCTGAAAACCTAGCTAATTTAACGCCATCTAGCATTTCAGAGTATATGTGATACGAAGTTCAACGGATCAGCTAGTATTAAATAAAACGTTTCAGCACAGTACTTACTCTGTTCTCTGTACTCTGAACTCTGTTCATATCACGCTCTCTTATGTAACTCTAGCCTAGGGAGTATAGCAGTGACCCGTTGACTATCTCTCGCACTGCCATAGTCGACTCGAGTCGGCTTTAACCGAAGCGTCACATAGCCTAGCGTTTCATCTCAGTCGCATTCAATACCGACTAAATAAACTGCTCAGTCCGTGTAAAGATTTATCCACTTCAATAGGGGTATAGAAAAATAACGATTAACAAAAGCTAGCTCATAAAAACATTCTATCTCATTCTCTCACAGCCTAAAACCTACATACACATCTCCTAACCTAACCTACATCCTATCTCCTAACCTACATACCTATCTCTTATTTGTTACACATTTTCGTTTTATGATATCCAATTCACGCTGTCCCAAAAAAAGTTTTACTTTGAAAACGTTTAAACATTTGCATACGAAACAACTGCATGATAAATGATCCGATTACATCGGTTATACCTATTTGGACATCATACGACAAGCCACGTTATGTGTGAATCTAGCAAAGTGATCAAGTGGCGTGCCATAGACTTAGGTTATGACCATCATATCCACATAACGATGATAGTTCGGTTGGTAGTGTGTAGTTGTGTAGATTGCAGTGTGTGTGTATCAAAGAATTTGAGTTCAAATCCATCTGCAATGACCTTGAACATTCAGTGGGGCAAAACATCGTGATGAAAACACAGCATGCCGGTAGGGCTTTTAAGTTGAAAATCTTCGGCCAAATACTCGTAGGTGTGTTCCGGCAGTTTCAATTGAGAGCCAGACTCTCCGCCATCTTGGGTCACTTAATATCAGGTGGGATTGCGGCAATAACGCTAAACCTATTAAATAGTAAAACATAAATAAAAGAAACCTGTACTGAAACTCACTTTTAGGCTGACAATATTCAGTATTAGCCAGCGCATATCTACCTGCTGAAAGTTTTTCAGCGATGACTTGTAATAAACTGCTTATTTTTTAAATCTCGTGGTTCACCTAAAACTAAATAGTGGCTTTTAATGATTCATTGTTAAAAATAACATTTCAAATAAACTTTTTGTCCAACCGTGCTGACATTTATTTAAATCCTGTTACCGAGTGAGCATGCAATCATTGTTCGCTATCCACACAATCGGCGGAATAACAAAACTTCCTTGTATAGTTGGTCATAAATTAAAACCGTTCCACCCTCACGTTACCGTTTAACTTAGCGTTTCGACTCGACATTTAATGGTTTCGTGTTATTTAATGGTTAACTCTGCCCGTGAATTTGTGCGCGTGGAACTTAAGATTATTTAATATTTTTTCCCCGTTATTCTAACTATTTTCAATAGAGTCTTGCTTCTATCTATAGTAGCGTAATATGAAATAGCCTAAATAAAGTATTTCACAATGATTTTTCTATCAAATACAAAAATAATTTTAATATACAACTGATAGTTGTTAAAACTACCACGTTCAAATAACTTTTCACTTTACAAAGTTTTCACTTTATGATATAGATATTTGAACATTCTTTGGGAATTTACAGAGTGTACTTAATTTTAACTTAAGTATTTCTACCTGAACCGGATGAATATTTTATTTATTTGATGCGCTAACAGAGCACATACATATGATAATTATATAGTAAGATAAATGCATCACAAAAATGAAGTTAGAAGCGAGCATGGGTTGTAATAACGTGTTATTATTATTATTTATTTGTTTATTAGATTACATAGATCCATTGAGTAAAACTAAACACATGAATTAAATTAATAAAACCCTCAAGTTAAAAACTGGCACCAAATACGAATAGGTGTGTTCCGGAAGTTATATTTGAGAACCAGTCCCTTCAAAATAAAGGCCGGCATCGAATCACAATTAGATTTACAGTATTTCGGATAGAAATGTTACACAGCTCACACAGAAAAGCACCGAGTTGTGTAGGTAACACACACAAACTGGAATTACTCAATTCTATTTCATTTCTTTATAAACTTAAGCTTACCTTACCATAACTCACGATTTCGACAGAAGATAAGGTATTTTTTTGTTCTGATCAATATGATAATGGTATAAATTCTAGGGAAAGCAAGGGCTACGATAGAGTTAAGAAAAAGGCAGAGAAACCTCTGTTGAGTTGACTAGTTGAAGAATGGGCTGTGTCTCATAAATTACTTACTACAAATAATGTGCCTAAAGTTACCATAGGCTGAGTAGGCTGCAGCCTTAGAAGCGGTAAATTTGGGGTATTTTTGTGTTTTTTTTTTATAAACTGAAATGATTTATACATATATATGCCTAAATGTTGCTAGGTAATATGTTTCACCACTTAGAGTTTAAGTCTTATATCGATTTTTTTTTTTTACAAATCACGTAGTCCTAGAATCTAATTATAGGAGTAGGAAGGAACGGCAAAATATGAATAGCCTACGGGCGACAAAAGTGTAAATTCACCACTGTAAATAGGAATATTAGGAAAAATGGCCCTCTGTTAAGCTGACTAAAAGGTCGAAAGCGGTGGCATAATGGAAGCATAACGACATAAGACAGCGTCATGTCGTTTACCATTGATTGATTTTACTGTCAAGGCGTGCCAATAAATATTGCACGTCAAATTTATAATAGCTAATATGCATTATTTGTGCAAGGATCATAACTTACAGAACGTTCGTGCTCGGAATATATTACGGAAGTTGGCAGCAGCAAAACAATGTTCCATTGAAACTGGAACATCTTTTTTACATGTATATGTCGTAAACTGTGAATATATTTCAGGCTATTTGAGAGAGTCCATTGGTTACTCATTACTGTTCAGTCTCTAGTAACTCTATATAGCCGTATAGACCCTGCGCATTATTGATAGTTCTCGTTACATGGAGTGAAGTAATCATCTCATTCAATTCAATAATTTTTCATGTTTAACCGATTTTATTGTTAAATGGCGCTTACAGTGTGTTTTTAAAACTTGAAGAAAATTATTTTTCGTTGTCCTGCTTTAGACGACTTTAGCAAAATTAGGTATTAAACGTTCTTATATTATTTTCATATGGATTATTTAGTCATCAAAACACAGAACGGACTGGATAAGTCGAGAACAAAATAAGCTTATATTTTTATAGACAGATTCAATAATATATTGCATATATAAATCATGTAGTCATAAGTAACACCCATTTTCTACTTTAAAAAAATCGAAACAAGGTAGGTAAGTTCAACTGTAAAACATGGTAAAATACGGTTGAAACAAATTTGCATTTCGCAGTAAATACAATTGTACATATATGTAAGCTGAATGCTGTTTCGATTTCAGAAATAACTATTTGTATTTCCAGTACATACTGAATCGTGTTATGAAGGATGAGTTGTATTGAAATGCAGTTACGTAAATATAGTTATTTCGATTTCGTTCGCGTGGAATTAAAAGATAATATTTCATATCTCGTCAACAATATTTTTTTCTGTATGAAACGTATGCAACGGGATAATAACTTGTATGCAACGGGAAAGAATAACAAATTAATAAAATTATAATATAGGTTATAATAATTGATATACAGCATTAAAAACCAGATTTTTTTAAGGTTTAGCGTTATGTTTAACTTCGCCTGATGTTAAGTGTCGTTCTGGCCCAAGGTGGTGGACACGCTAAGCCTTGTGTCTGGCACTGGCTCTCTAGTGCAATCACCGAAGTATACCTATAGGTATTTGAGGTAACTGGAAAAAAAGCCCTACCACCATGCTATGGCTTGATCACGATTTTTTCGTTCACTTCATTCGTTCGCTCAATGTGGGTGGATTCGAACTCACGTCCCTTGACACGCTGTCCATACACACTACCTACCAACTTAGGTATCACCACTTAAAAAAAATTCAAGTAAATGAACCAGGCACTGTTATCTTTGTAATTAATTTCTCTTAATTGTCTCTTAGTCGGTCATGCAAGTGAAGCCGAGTGAAAAGCTCGTCGAAATATTTGCTCCAAAGGAAATCACGGCACCTAATTAGCGTTTACATAAACTATTATATAATAGGACCAAGTTTAGGCTCTCGGGGGTACATTACTCCCACACCACGCATATCAACATGCAATATATTGTTATGTCAGACATTCTTAATTACAGTCGTAGTTCAGAGATACTACTACTGTGAGGTTGTGTCGCAACTGTAAATTTCTTCTGTTTTTCGCTTCTTGTAATAGGCATGTAGCAGCACACAGGTGTGTTCGTGTGTTTTGTATGTTCGAGGCGAACGTTTGACGTGCAGTCCAACTATGTATTTTCCAGCGTTAGATAAGACAGTGTATTAGTCTGACCAGCCTGGGACGCACTCACCCAGTATTAATATTATAAGTACTAATCTGCACATAACTCGTATATGTGTATGTAATTATGAAATTATTTATCAAAAAGACACTTTCTATGTAAACCAGTGATATCCCAAGTAATTAGACAACCGCCAAAGGCCTGACTTCTAAGATCTGTTATACTGACTAAAACTATTGACTTACAGGACCTTGGCAACTTCACCGGGCTCTGTAACGAGTGGAGAATAGGTTTGACCTGGTCCTCGATTGAAATATAACTTGCTTATGCATATATCGGTAATAAAATGTGGTTAATATTATGAGAATTAATTTAAAAAAAAATTTTGTACATGAATCAATTAGTTTTCGATGTGTGTGTACTCCGCAAGACCTCGACGCCATAAGAGGTATCTTGCGTCCGCAGCTATTTAAAGCGATGATAGCTCAGTTGGTTTTGTGTACGATGCCGCAAGTAGAAGTGGGTTCTAATTCCCGCAATGAGATTAAGTTTTCGATAAAAAAAAACATTGTAACGAAACTATAGCATGGTGGTAGCGATTTTTCTAATACCCACCTAGCTAGGCTACCACCCTCAACTTGAAAATCTGCCGCCAAATACCTATAGGTATGTTCCGGCAGAGTTGCATTTGAGAACCAGTCCCTCCGCTAGTATTGGCGGGTCACCTATCTTGAGCCACATCATCACGTAACATTAGGTTAAATTGTGACCCCAACGCTAAATATATATAGTTCTAATAAATACGTTGTAGCCTGACGTGGCGAGTCGAAATTGTACCGAGATCCATTATTTACCAGTCGCACTATGATAGTTGAGGTAATTTATAATGCATAATATTTCTTCGCGATATCTCCCCGGGGCTTAGCTCGGTAATTATTTGCACGTGTCGAGCTCATTCCGGGAATCACCTGGGAACCTTCCCGTCGTTAACAATGCCCGGATGGTATATTTGGGATGCCGCACTGTTTAATTCCATTATTTACATTATTATTTGTTTTAATTTACAGTTTACCAAATACAAATTATCTTCGTACGCCACAATAGTTATTTTCGCTTTATAACCACAACCTCACTTGACGTTAAGTGACGATGTGACCCAAGATGGTGGACACGCGAAGCCTAGTGGAAGGACTGGCACTCAAGTGCAACAGCCGGAACATACCTATAGGTATTTGCCATCAAATTTTCAACTTGCGGTGGTAGCTGGCCAAACGTGCATTAGAAAAATCCCTACTGCTATGCAAACGTATGCAAGTAGATCGCGATCACCGTACTGTATCACCAGCCTTTGACTACTTACTTAGTACTGACAATGCTCACGACTGCAGTTTTTTCGTTCCACTAGCGAGCATTACAATAAACATTAACTCGATTTGACTATGGCTCGTTTTAAGCGTTGATATAAACATTAGAAATAGCGACTTAAAAAAAATAAAGTTAAAATATGTTAACTTGATATTTACTAAAAAGTAGATACAATTTATTTTTGTATTTATATAGAAAGGTTCTGTAATTGAGATATAAAAAAAATATAATTGTATGAATATAAACTAAAAATAATTTTACTAAAACTATTTAATGATATATTACACCTGTGGTTACACACTAAGGAATTCCTGGAAAAACACGTTCTATACTGCAACCCTTCGTCACCTTTAGAAATTGATTTTTGACATCAAATTTTCAAGTTGAGGGTGATTGCTAATAACCAAGCAGGCATTAGAAAGAGCCTATGGTTTGCTATGGTTTCATAATTAAGTTTTCCTTCACTGAAAGTTCAATCTCATTGCAGGGAATCGAACTTAAGTCCGTACGTGGTATGTTCAAAAATATAAGATTAATTTAGTAAACAACAATGACCAACGAGTAACCAAAGATGTTGCATAGTGTTGTGAAATCATAGAATTACTAATTCAGTATCTTCGACGAGTCGCAAATGTATTTAACTATTACATTGTCTGTATGAATCTAAAAATTATAATGTTAAAATATTAAAGTTTGTTTACCAAATTGATCTTGTATTTTTGGACAGGGTATACTACCACTCAGCTACAGTTATTGCGATGTTAGGTCAGTGGTAATGTGTACGACTTCGCGTCAAGGGACGTGAGTTCGAATCCACCTACAACGAGCTTGAGCTTTTGGTAAAGGAAAAACACCCTAAGAAAACCATAGCATGGTGTTAGGGCTTTTTCTAATGGCCACCTGGTTACCTGCCAACCTCAAGATGAAAATCTGGCGCTAAATACTAATAGGTGTGTATTCCGGCTGTCGCACTTGAGAACCAGTTCCTTCACAGTGTGTTTACCAACCAGGGCCGTATCGTCACTTAAGATCAGGTGAGATTACACCCATAAAGGTAAACCATAATAAAAAAAAAATAGCAATATTTTTTTTATTTAAACTGTGCTCGATAGGTAGGTACAGCCATGTTACTTTGACTGGCAAAATAAAAAAGATAAATCAGCGAAAACCTATCCCATTATACGAGGACCTCCACCATATTTAATACCAGGAAACTTAATCCCATCTACGTTACATTACTTGTTAGAAGCACTTAACTTAATTCGCCGGTGGTTAATTAAGTTAAGGTTGTCGCGTTAGTTAGCGTAAGATTTCGTGAACATTGTGCTTAATAAGCAATATACTCAAGTTATCTTAGCGTGGTAACTTTAAATAACAAAGTTTTGTAATTTACACATACCTACATAACATAATATTAATTGACTACAGATGTTCATTTTTACTAATTTATATATATTAGCAGACCCTTGTAGAGCTTAACATTCCGGTGAAGGAATCGTTTTTTCGATACAAAATTTGTACTCGATTTATAACCAACTTGTCGATCAGCTATATACTTAAAAGTAGCTCAAATCTAACTGACAAATGACAGTTTTTACAACAGACTAAAAAGTAAAAAATGAGAGATTGAAAACGAACAACATATATAAAAGTACTAGTTTAAATCATTTCAGTTTCTAAAAACAAAGTTAAAAATACTACAGATTTGCCGCTATTAAAATATGCCACCCTAGGCTCCAACCTACTCGGGCTACTGGTCACTTTCAGCATATTATTTGTAGTAATTTATGAGCCACAACTTATTCTTCAACTAAGCAACTCAACACAGGTTGCTTTTCTTTTTTTTTATAGTTAAGACTTTGCGTTATGGCCATAATCTCACCAGATCTTAAATGACGGTACGTCCCAAATTGGTAGACACGCTGAACCGTGGAGGTACCGGCTCTCAAGCGCAACCGCCGGGACGTACCTGTTGGTATTTGGTGGCAAATTTTCAACTTGAGGGTAGTAGCTAGCTAGGCGGCCATTAGAAAGAGCCCTACCACCATGCAGCTTCCTCCGCACTCTGCACTTTCCGTAACTCGACAGTCCTTACCTTAAATCTATTGCAGTATTATATCGAACGAAACGAAAAAGAATTACGCTTATCCACTGTCCGGATCGTGAGTTATGGTCCCGAGTACATAAATAAATTGAATTGGATTGAGTAATTCAAGTTTTTCTGCTTTCCGGACAACTTTTTATTTTTTTCCTTTACCTTTTCGTACTATACACTTATACGTTCTAGGAATTTCATGCCCGTGTAATACTTTTGTGAGATATAAATACGAAAATACAAAGTACTTCGGTGCTTTTTCACCTCTGTTAGTTGTTTTATTTTTCGCGAGCTTTATTACAAAGTTGCAAGCTTTAGTGTTGATAACAATATTATGGTATTATTGTTTCTAATTATCCAAATGCGACTACTGAACGAACTTTAGTGTTATTAATCTTGTAAAGTTTCGAACAATGCCGTAACTCAAGGGTTCCCAAAGTGTGCGCCGTAGAAAGTGAAGAAGGGCGCCGTGAAGCGATTCTCATTACCATTCTGGTATCATTGTACCTATCTATTTCAGCTATTCTATCTTTCAGCCAGATATTTTAGGGCACCGCGAAAAAGTAGTAAACATGTATATGAACCTCGAACTGAAAAAGATTGGGGGCACCTGCTGCAACAAGATCCCGATTTTCTTGTGTAAGAATTTAACACAAAGTTTTTGTGGCAATTCTGTATGTTCACAGTACCTGGGTAATCTGTAATTAAAAAATATATATTTGCTTAGGAATCATTTATATATTGAACATCATATTTTACGATTGTCGTTTGATTGACGATATGGTCCAAGATGGTGGACACGCTAAGCCTAGTGAAGGGACTGACTCCCAAGTGGTGACAGTTTTTAGCTTGAGGGTGGTAGCTAGCCAGGAGGGCATTAAAAAAACTCGTGCCACCAATAGTATCAGATAGATCTACAATATTTACTTTCACCGGTGTCCATATTACAACTACTCATGTATGTGATAAACAAACAATACCAGTTTTGTTTTCGTTTACACAAACAGATATATCTAGCTACTCACATGTATTAAATATTACACATAACACACCAACGTTCAATACAGACCAATCGATGTTTATTTGCGGATTTGGCAGTTTCCGACACGACCGGATGCGGTTGCGAGTGGCTCGGTGTAGACCGGAAGAGGGCTTGTTCAAATAGCTCATCGCCCCTGCCAATATTAGACCATATAGGATTACGCAGAATATTTGTACATATTGACTTTATTTATTTTACTCTGTACACTATATATGTGCAAGTGAATTTCTTTATTTATTACGCTTTCAGGGCTATACTGCCAAATCGATTATGGTGAATTTTGGTATAGAGATAGATGGGACACTGGAAATGGTGATAGGCCACCTTTTCTTACGAAAGACTCATCTGTAGTAGAGTAAAGTGAGGCATAAACTTAATATAAAACTTTTTATCGTGTCTTCTGATTTACTTCAAACTTTGGAGAATAATTGTTTATAACTAATTATAAAAGTATTTGGGTTTCAAACTACTCTTGAAAAATAGAATGCGATTAAAAAAGTTATATAGAAAAACAGTCTTCATGAAGCTAAAATTTGGCAGCTAGACACTTGCTAGATAGTATACATTAGGTAAAAAAGGATATTGAAAGTTCGTATCCTGTATAGAACAACATGTTGAAATAAAAAAAAAATAGCATTAACAAAAAAAATTATGACCGTTTCTATCAACAACAGAATTGGACGACAGTGAGTTCGAATCCTTATAATGAGCCTGAGGTTTCAGTAGAGGAAAAACATCGTGATGAAGACATAGCATACTGGTAGGGCTATATTTAATGCCCACCTGGGTAGCTACCACCCTCAAGTTAATCTAGCGTCAAATACTTATAAGTTTGTTGTGACAGTTGCGCTTGAGAGCCAACGCCTCCACTAGGCTTAGAGTGTCCACCATGTTGACTCACATCGTCACTTAACATCAGTTGAGATTGTAGCCATAACGCTAAATATAAAAGTATTTTTTATAAACTTGCACATTGGTTGGCATCATCATCATTTCACCATTCACTGGAACTCGACGTAACAAAGTTTAATTGGAAAAAAGAGGAGAATATTTATGTTTTAATGAATGGACCTTTTGTACGTAATTGTATTTTAACAATTCACAGGTTCGGACTGCCTTCGAACTATCTAATTGCGTATTCAGTAATACAAGTAAACATTTTGATCTTTCTGAAAAGTACTTTGTCTATTTGAATGACCAATTGTTGAGGAAGATTATAGGCTATTAAGCATCACGCTACGACTCTTGGAAGCAGAGCAAAATATAAAAAAAAGGTTAAATGACAAGGATGTAAGTAATAGCGCAAGCGAACGACGCAATAGACGCGATCACAGGTATTCTTGTAACGGCTGTAACTGGACACAAATCTTTTATCTGTTCTATTTGTAATCATTATTGCTTGAAAGATTTCCTCTTCTTCTTCATAACCCTTATCCCACCTAGGTTGGGTCGACACATTATATTTTCTTCTAACATTACCACTGGTCAACTTAGTATTCACACTTTTTACACATATCAATTCTCACACACTGCATCCATATTTTCTTCGGTCTTCCTTTTCTCCTACATCCATCCACCTTTATACTTAACATTCTTCTAGTTATATGGCTTTCATGTCTACGTTGCGGGCAAGATGTTCTGATAATTAAAAAAAACTAATCGTTCGCTTGCTATTTTCATCGAAATAAGCCAAAGGAAAAGTGTGTTGTATCGCTGCTTAGGAATGTACTTTGACAGGAAATAAGTTATGCTATCTCGCTTTTACCTCGGGAATTATGTTTCGTAAGTTATTACTACAGGAAACAATACAGGAAAATAATAATGAAAGAATTTTACTGCCAATATTTTTTTACGCTTACCAGGTTTACCGTTTGACAAGGATTTCATCTGATAATTAAGTAACGATGTGTTCTAAGAATGTAAAATGCTTTTAGGGGGATCGGTTTTCAAATGGCGCTTCTAAAATAATTTGAAAACGAAAACCTTGATTGAAACGGTAAATATTCGTATACAAGTATAAGCACCATGTACATCGCATATTGGTATCAAAATGTTATTAATATAGGATGGATCAATATGTGAACGATAATGGCGCCTGTAATGAACACGCATATCCGTGCATCCGGTGATTACTATTGTATATAGGTTATTTAAAAAAAAAGTTGTACCTAAATAAAGGTAAAAACAGATCCAATATCTTCTCCATGACTGTTATTTTCCGAACCGGTAGTAGTTTTGACGTTCATTAGCGTCTTCTGAGGGCCTAAATTGAATAGAGCTTTTCTTGTTATTTCATGATGATATTATAATCGACATTACCATCCCTGAATTTCAAAGCCTATTGAAAATTTACCATTTGTTCGACACGTTCTGTTTAAACGGTGAGGGAACTATTAGAAACCTCCAAGAAAGTGGTCCAAGACACTACTGTGGAGTTAGGTTGGCTACTTTTTTTTTTTAATCAACGGTAATTAGCTTTCCCGGGAAAACATTCTAGTATTCTGATAATATTGTAATACGGTTTTCGTACTTGGAATACTAAATTGTCCAAAATTTCCACTTAAATCATTCGATACGAGTTCCAAGCCGTGGGGTAAATACCAGAAACTTCCACGAGTTGTTTTATGTACCCGATCGTAATTTTGACGCCGGACAAGGGTTTAACGAAGTTCGCGATATACCGCCAAAATTACATAGGGGTCGGCACAGTTCGTGTTCTGGTTAACGTATTCAACTCGTAATTGGCTCTATGGATTTCGTAATTCGGTAAAGTTAAATCTAATCCGAAAACATAAACTGTTTCTGGCCCTTCCTAGTAACTTACGACGACCTCTTTGTTTCTAAATCAGTGGTATTAATAAATTATATTGTATCCTATCAATGCAACAGAACCTTCGATGTGGCTTATACTAACTTAAAGTCATTTTGATTGGCTTGAAAACTTGAAACCATATTACGGATGACAAGCGTTGAAATCTACCTGCAATGAGTCCGAGCTTTAGGTCAGGAAAAACATCTTGGGGAAGTCATAGCATGGTGGTAGGGCTTTTCTAATACCCATCTGGCTAGCTACCACCCTTAAGTTGAAAATTTGCCGTCATAATACCTATAAGTGTAATTTGGCAGTTGCACTTGAGACCTAGTCCCTTAAATACGATTAGCGTATTCTCCATCTTGGGCCAAGTGGTCACTTAACAACAGGTGCTATTGTAATCATAACGCTAAATCTATAACATATAAAATACAATGCAACGTCATGACTCTGTTCTAAGGCCAGTTAATTACCACAATCAAGTAGTCTTAAATAATGGTTTTTATTTCTAGATTGTACAGTACTCTTTGTAGGTCCACTCTAAAATATATTTAAAAATTAATGATACAACACTATTACTATGGGACCGATCATAAAACATGCCACGAAAAGTTTTATTTTTTTAGACCCTCTTCCCTCCCCTCTTCGTCACGCTGTCACATTTTCTGCGACCACCCTATCATTCTTACCTCATAAATGATAGACCCCGCCCATACGTGATATGTGGCAATTAATAGCGGTACACAAATATCAATATTTTTAATTTTTAATTTGATTTAATAATAAAATTTTAATAAATATCTGTAATATTATGTAACATTTACAAAATTGTTTTATGAACTTCGAACTTCACGTTTTCTTAGACCATATCACATAATGTCACAGTAAGTGACTCCCTCTACCGCCACATATGTGCTAACGTATTTTATGAACGACCCTTATCGACTCTCTGAAAATTCAGAACTTCAGCTGTGTGATTTAATCTATGAGATATTATAAAGAACAAAAACTGCGGTACATACAATATCCAATTTGTATATAGACCAGGTACTTCAGAGAAAATTACTTTTCCGTTGGAATAAGGACACCGAAGTGTTTATATATCAAAGTTGTATAACATCCGCGGGTACGCGCACCCGACACAAATAACTGAGATTTTAAATTAAAGGGTGTGTCCACATTCCACCCTGTTAGTCCGGGAGCTAGACTGCGTATTCACAATTAGAATAATAAGAATTGAATTATTTAATTATAACTTTTACCTACAGTTAATATTGATTTTGTCAAACAAATAGGAAGATGCAATAATAAGTTTTACACAAAGTTTATCACTCTCTTTACCCCATTTCCAATAAGATTTCTCTATCAACGTCTCCAATTCAATCTAACTATAGATACCTAAATTCATCAATATCTAATCAAGTGTTTAGACATGAAAGCGTAACAAACAAACTAACTATTGCATACATTTTAGGATTATAGTAGAAAATATAAATAAAACATTATGACATAATGTATTTCGCATGCAGTCAGGCAGCTAAACATTTTTCAGTTCCAGTAATAATGCGGTTTCTTTTATATCTTCCTTGTTATCAAGGGTACTCTGTTTATTTCGCAAATTAGAAAACCACACAATATCTACTGTTTTATGAAGTGCTTCGTTACCATTATTTCTTAATAATATTATTGTGTTTTGTCTAATTCTTTTCATATTTTATATGACTTCCGACATTGCTTTTGTCGAGGTTAATAAAACGTCTAAAATCTGACTGCATATAGAAGTAAGTACTTTTATAAATTTTTTCTCTATTAGGTAAAGTCCGACGTGTGGTAAACCTAGTGGTGACTAGCGGTTAAAACGGTTACCTTACCTCAACCGCCGCACTGAAGAACTGTGGGTTTGAGTTCCACGCAAGACAATTATTTGTGTGATCTACAAACTAATCTTACATACAAAATGTTACAAAACAAAGTAATCCTTACTATGACTATAAATGCGAAAGTGAATTTGTATTTTTTTGTTTAATCAATACGCTTTCACATCTAAACCGCTGAATCGATTATGATGAAGTTTCGTATAGAAATAGATGGGACCTTTGGGATGGAAAAAGGTTACTTTTTTCGCGAAAAACTTATTGAAAGTGGGGTAAATGGAAGGATAAACGTCATATGATCTTTTTTTCAGTGCGAAGTCGCGGCTATAAGGTAGTTGTGTTTATAATGTACTGCATACTTATAGGTGAATATTCGTACAAAGCCATAAGCCACATAAGAAAAAAAAATACTTTCGATCTACAGAAGATTAGACAGGCTCGTGTTTCTGTGTTTAGTAGGATTTAGTACGTAGCTTCTTAGAGAAGGCAGATACAAGGTCATTAATATAGTAATGATACCTATAGATGAACAATCCTAAACTACGAAGATCTGTAACCATTGGGCTGGTAGTACATTTGATTCTCATTTAAGAGGTAAAAAAAATGATTTCGATACGAGGTGGCTAGCCAAAAAGTTTACACCGATCTATAAATTCAGATTATCTGTTTTTAGGACAGCTCTACATGGTTACAAGAGAGGATAGTTCAGTTTGTATTGCACTGCAAACTCAAGTGTTTTATTTAATGTTTTAAAGCAAAACACTGAGGTGTTTTTTAAACTAAATGTTTTGTTTTAAAACGTTTTAAGTGATTAATAAAATTATGTTAAACATTTTAGCATTTTGTTTTAAAACTCTTTATCGGTTTTACCAATAAATATACTTTAAACTGTTTTATAATAAAACATTTTTAATTTATGAAACGTTTAGTATACGTTCTAACGTTTTAAAACTAATCAGGTATTAGCAAATAAAACGTTTCTAGAAAAAAAAAAGGTTTACGTGTACATCTCTACACATACACATTGACGCTACGCTGCTTCTCAGTCTGGCGCTTGTTACACACGCACGCACGTACGTCGTTCTTATTTTGTTTTCCCGCTTTTAAGCTGCATTCCATAATAAGTTTAACCCTTATCGTGTTAATAACAAATGAAAATTTATTGTTACTAATAATTAATTTAAAAAATAGAATACGTTAGAGTATATATTCGTAAAGTAATTTCTTTATTAATAAAAATTACAAAAATGGACCAAAAAGTCTTTTGTTCTTTGCAAGGGCGTTCAAAATGTGTAAAGTTTTAATGTCATCCAAGTGTCTCTGACGTTGCCATGATACGAGAAACAATTCGTGACATTTGTAAACGCGATACGTGTTTAAAAAAGTTTATTGAAGATAAAGTTATTGTTGTACAAAAAAAAGATAATGCTGAAGATGTGCAATGTGGATCGACGTGGAAGATGATGACATTATTGAAGATAGAGACAATTTAAATATTCTTTTACTGCCAACACCTGTATCTGCACCTGATGTTTTAGAAAGAAATGATGGAAGTTTTCCCTATAAAATTATATATACAAAACCGCTAAATGATTTAGGATCAGAAAAATTAATTGAAAATCCAAATGATGATGCATCAGATGAAGAAGTTTCTAAAGTTAGTAAATTAAGTTAATTATTAAGTTAATCAAACTTAATGATTGTCATCATCAATTAAAATTAATATGTAATTTATTGATTGCTTCTAACTGTTATTTATTTATTTAACTTTATTTTTTTTAGTCTCAAATCCCGCTAGATAGTGAAGTTAATGTTGACGAAAAAAAAATTGATCAGTCAAAAAAAATTTAAGTATAGTTAAAACTGGACCAGGTTCTATCAAGATGCCAGCAATTTTATCTTCTTTAACTTATGATTTGTAACAAAGATTGAAGATTTGGGAGTTCTAGCATCACAAAAAGATTTGATTTATCATTGGGGATCGTTTTTATGGGAAATAACTGATGGACAGCCGATGAAAATTGACTACCAGAATCTTGCTAGCACCATTGTATCAGCTCATCCATTGCTAAAAGGTGGTCCGAAAGGTTATGTAAGTATTTTTTTTATTAGTAAATAATTCAATTACAATAATCTAATAAAAATAATAGTACATTTACTAGACTTACAGTTAAAATAAAAACTTTTTCTTATTAAAGGATATAGTGAGGAGTCAATTAAGTACCTGGATAAGAAATCACAGAACCACATTAAAAAAAACAAGGAAAAAAAAGAAATGCAGATACAATTATCAATCATGTCCTGAAAATGTCTAAAGTGGAAATATCAAATGAAAGGTATGTTTTAAATAATTCTACAGATAATAAATATTTATTAGATTAAGAAAGAACATGCTTTTTTATAGATATTATATTTTTTTCACTTGAGAAATTTTCCTATTGAAATATTTTAATTTGAAATGTATTTTGATTTTGAAAACAGCTGACGAATTTCTGTTGATACGAATTTATTAACTATAAATCTCTTTAGCCAAATATATTTTCTTTATAAAAATATTTTTTTCTCTCAGTACTTATGATTATTTATTAAAATTATTTGTAATAAATGAATTAAATTTTCTAGATCTGAGGTTTTGAAATTAACCTTTTAATCAAACTAAATGATGCTGTGACCAGAAAATTAAAGAAAGAAGTCAAGCCTTTGTTTACTTTCAAACCAGTAAGGTTTATTATATTTTCTATTATTATAAAGTGCATTTATTAATTAATACTCAAGTTGTATACAAACTAAAACTTTAAAAAGCTAGATCATTTTTTATTGTGCCTTTAATATGTATTTAAACAAATAAATATTATGAATGTAAATATTAAAGGACCCAGTTATTGACACTGGCCTAGTTGTTTGACACTTGCAATTTTATTCTAATTAAAAAAATAAAATGTTCTTAAAAAATCAAATATTTTAAAATTTATGATTTAAAAAATATATTTATTAATTTAATAGAGTTGATTTTTTTTTTATAAATTTTTTTTTTAAGTTTCAATAACTAGGCTAATATCAACAACTGGGTCTTTTATCTTACTAAAAACTTATTTTATTACAGACACGTTCATCTACTGATTGTCTTGTGACTGAAGAGAACGAGTCTCCTCGAGCTATTATATACTCTGATAATAAATAAATCAGTGCTGCTTTTATTGTGGCTGATACCAATGTCAGAGTTCAAATTTCGAGTCCTACAGTACCAAAGGTGGTAGCTACTTCATTAGCAGCTTATTATGTTTGGGACACGGTATTTCCTAAACAATACTTAAATATGTTAGAGTACATCGACAGCCAAGTGTTGGGAACACTGATTCAAAAAAATCAAGTTTTGTTGAAGTTCATTCGAAAACGAGAAGAAAAAGAAAAATAAAATAAATAAGTAATGTATTGGGCTTAATTTTTACTTTGATAGTTACCAAGCATTTTATTTAATTTTAATTTAGAGAAAAAAAAAAATTTTTTTTTTTTGTTATTTATGTAAGACTCAGATCGTTAATAGATACACGAATACTATAAAATAGTTACTATAAGAAAAACAAATAAGTTTTAATAGAAAAAAAAAAGATTTTGATTTGTAATGTGAGAATCTGAAATGTTTTTTGTTTAAATGTTTTCTCTTTCTGTTATCATTTAATTTAATTAAAGATTATTTTTTATTAAAAGTATAAAACAACAGATACTTTAAAAAAATCCTTCAATAGTTTATAAACAACAAAAATGTAATTTGCATGTACAAGAGAAATTTCCCTAAGAATATTCATTATAATTTTATGTAATTTCTATTCATTTATAAATTAAAACTTAAAATAAATAAATAAATAATTCTAAAAAAATAATTTAATGATTTTTATTTTTTTATGTATTAATCAAAAATTTATAAAACGCTTAAAATGTTTTAGATCAGAACACACTTCAAGTGCTTTAATAAAAACACTTTTGTGCATTAAAATTAAACGCTTAAAACGTTTCCATTACATAAAACACCATAAAATGTTTAAAAAGTGACTACAAGATTTAAAACATTCTATGTGTATAAAAGTAAAACACTTGAGTTTGCAGTGTGTGTATGGATTTCTTGTCAGTGCACTGCAAACTCAAGTGTTTTATTTAATGTTTTAAAGCAAAACACTGAGGTGTTTTTTTAAACTAAATGTTTTATTTTAAAACGTTTTAAGTGATTAATAAAATTATGTTAAACATTTTAGTATTTTGTTTTAAAACTCTTTATCTGTTCTACTAATAAATATACTTTAAACTGTTTTATAATAAAACATTTTTAATTTGTGAAACGTTTAGTATACGTTCTAACGTTTTAAAACTAATCAGGTATTAGCAAATAAAACGTTTCTAGAAAAAAAAAACGGTTTATGTGTACATCTCTACACATACACATTGACGCTACGCTGCTTCTCAGTCTGGCGCTTGTTACACACACACGCACGTACGTCGTTCTTATTTTGTTTTCCCGCTTTTAAGCTGCATTCCATAATAAGTTTAACCCTTAATGTTAGTATGTATGTAATAAGTTAATAACAAATGAAAATTTATTGTTACTAATAATTAATTTAAAAAATAGAATACGTTAGAGTATATATCCGTAAAGTAATTTCTTTATTAATAAAAATTACAAAAATGGACAAAAAAGTCTTTTGTTCTTTGCAAGGGCGTTCAAAATGTGTGAAGTTTCAATGTGATCCAAGTGTCTCTGACGTTGCCATGATACGAGAAACAATTCGTGACATTTGTAAACGCGATACGTGTTTAAAAAAGTTTATTGAAAATAAAGTTATTGTTGTACAAAAAAAGATAATGATGAAGATGTGTGGATCGACGTGGAAGATGATGACATTATTGAAGATAGAGACAAGTTGAATATTCTTTTACTGCCAACACCTGAATCTGCACCTGATGTTTTAGAAGGAAATGATGGAATTTTTCCCTATAAAATTCTATATACAAAACCGCTGAATGATTAAGGATCAGAAAAATTAATTGAAAATCCAAATGATGACGCATCAGATGAAGAAGTTTCTAAGGTTAGTAAATTGAGTTAATTATTAAGTTAATCAAACTTAATGATTGTCATCATCAATTAAAATTAATATGTAATTTATTGATTGCTTCTAACTGTTATTTATTTATTTAACTTTATTTTTTTTAGTCTCAAATCCCGCTAGAAAGTGAAGTTAATGTTGACAAAAAAAAAATGATCAGTCAAAAAAAAATATAAGTATAGTTAAAACTGGACCAGGTTCTATCAAGATGCCAGCAATTTTACCTTTTTTAACTTATGATTTGAAACAAAAATTGAAGATTTGGGAGTTCTAGCATCACAAAAAGATTTGATTTATCATTGGGGATCGTTTTTATGGGAAATAACTGATGGACAGCCGATGAAAATTGACTACCAGAATCTTGCTAGCACCATTGTATCAGCTCATCCATTGCTAAAAGGTGGTCCGAAAGGTTATGTAAGTATTTTTTTTATTAGTAAATAATTCAATTACAATAATCTAATAAAAATAATAGTACATTTACTAGACTTACAGTTAAAATAAAAACTTTTTCTTATTAAAGGATATAGTCAGGAGTCAATTAAGTACCTGAATAAGAAATCACAGAACCACATTAAAAAAACAAGGAAAAAAAAGAAATGCAGATACAAATATCAATCATGTCCTGAAAATGTCTAAAGTGGAAATATCAAAATGAAACGTATGTTTTAAATAATTCTACAGATATTAAATATTTATTAGATTAAGAAAGAACATGCTTTTTTATAGATATTATATTTTTTTCACTTGAGAAATTTTCCTACTGAAAATTTTTATTTTGAAATGTATTTTGATTTTGAAAACAGCTGACGAATTTCTTTTGATAAGAATTTATTAAGCATAAATCTCTTTAGCCAAATATATTTTCTTTATAAAAATATTTTTTCTCTCAGTACTTATGATTATTTATTAAAATTATTTGTAATAAATGAATTAAATTTTCTAGATCTGAGGTTTTGAAATTGACCTTTTAATCAAACTAAATGATGCTGTGACCAGAAAATTAAAGAAAGAAGTCAAGCCTTTGTTTACTTTCAAACAAGTAAGGTTTATTATATTTTCTATTATTATAAAGTGCATTTATTAATTAATACTCAAGTGGTATAGAAAATAAAACTTTAAAAAGCTAGATCATTTTTTATTGTGCCTTTAATATGTATTTAAACAAATAAATATTATGAATATAAATATTAAAGGTCCCAGTTATTGACACTGGCGTAGTTGATCGACACTTGCAATTTTAATATAATTAAAAAAATAAAATAAAATCAAATATTTTAAAATATATGATTTAAAAAATATATTTATTGATTTTTTTTTATTAAAATAAAATTTTAAGTATCAATAACTAGGCTAATATCAACAACTGGGTCTTTTACCTTACTAAAAACTTATTTTATTACAAACACGTTCATCTACTGATTGTCTTGTGACTGAAGAGAACGAGTCTTCTTGAGCTATTATATACTCTGATAATAAAGAAATCAGCGCTGCTTTTATTTTGGCTGATACCAATGTCAGAGTTCAAATTTCGAGTCCTACAGTACCAAAGGTGGTAGCTACTTTAATAGCAGCTTATTATGTTTGGGACACGGTATTTCCTAAACAATACTTATATATGTTAGAGTACATCGACAGCCAAGTATTGGAAACACTGATTCAAAAAAATCAAGTTTTGTTGAAGTTCATTCGAAAACGAGAAGAAAAAGAAAAATATAATAAATAAGTAACGTATTGGACTTAATTTTTACTTTGACAGTTACCAAGCATTTTATTTAATTTTAAAGTTATTGAAAAAAAAATTAACTTCTTTTTTTATTAATGTAAGACTCAGATCGTTAATAGATACACGAATACTATAAAATAGTTACTATAAGAAAAACAAATAAGTTTTAATAGAAAAAAAAAATGATTTGGATTTGGAATGTGAGAATCTGAAATGTTTTTTGTTTAAATGTTTTCTCTTTCTGTTATCATTTAATTTAATTAAAGATTATTTTTTATTAAAAGTATAAAACAACAGATACTTTAAAAAAATCCTTCAATAGTTTATAAACAACAAAAATGTAATTTGCATGTACAAGAGAAATTTCCCTAAGAATATTTGTTATAATTTTATGTAATTTCTATTCATTTATAAATTAAAACTTAAAATAAATAATCCTAAAAAAATAATTTAATGATTTTTATTTTTTTATGTATTAATCAAAAATTTATAAAACGCTTAAAATGTTTTAGATCATAACACACTTTAAGAGCTTTATTAAAAACACCTTTGTGCATTAAAATTAAACGCTTAAAACGTTTCCATTACATAAAACACCATAAAAGGTTTAAAAAGTGACTACAAGCTTTTAAACATTTTATGTGTTTAAAAGTAAAACACTTGAGTTTGCAGTGTGGACACGAATTCGATACCCGCAATTAGCCTGAGCTCTCGGTGAAGGAAACCCATCATGATGAAACCATAGCATTGTAAAAGGGTTTTTTCTACTGCTCGCCAGGTATCTTCAGTTTGAAATTATGTCTCTTAGTATAGGTGTGTTCTAGCCGCTGTACTTACACTGCAAACTCAAGTGTTTTACTTTTAAACACATAAAATGTTTAAAAGCTTGTAGTCACTTTTTAAACATTTTATGGTGTTTTATGTAATGGAAACGTTTTAAGCGTTTAATTTTAATGCACAAAGGTGTTTTTATTAAAGCTCTTAAAGTGTGTTATGATCTAAAACATTTTAAGCGTTTTATAAATTTTTGATTAATACATAAAAAATTAAAAATCATTAAATTATTTTTTTAGGATTATTTATTTTAAGTTTTAATTTATAAATGAATAGAAATTACATAAAATTATAACAAATATTCTTAGGGAAATTTCTCTTGTACATGCAAATTACATTTTTGTTGTTTATAAACTATTGAAGGATTTTTTTAAAGTATCTGTTGTTTTATACTTTTAATAAAAAATAACCTTTAATTAAATTAAATGATAACAGAAAGAGAAAACATTTAAACAAAAAACATTTCAGATTCTCACATTCCAAATCCAAATCATTTTTTTTTTCTATTAAAACTTATTTGTTTTTCTTATAGTAACTATTTTATAGTATTCGTGTATCTATTAACGATCTGAGTCTTACATTAATAAAAAAAGAAGTTAATTTTTTTTTCAATAAATTAAAATTAAATAAAATGCTTGGTAACTATCAAAGTAAAAATTAAGTCCAATACGTTACTTATTTATTATATTTTTCTTTTTCTTCTCGTTTTCGAATGAACTTCAACAAAACTTGATTTTTTTGAATCAGTGTTTCCAATACTTGGCTGTCGATGTACTCTAACATATATAAGTATTGTTTAGGAAATACCGTGTCCCAAACATAATAAGCTGCTATTAAAGTAGCTACCACCTTTGGTACTGTAGGACTCGAAATTTGAACTCTGACATTGGTATCAGCCAAAATAAAAGCAGCGCTGATTTCTTTATTATCAGAGTATATAATAGCTCAAGAAGACTCGTTCTCTTCAGTCACAAGACAATCAGTAGATGAACGTGTTTGTAATAAAATAAGTTTTTAGTAAGGTAAAAGACCCAGTTGTTGATATTAGCCTAGTTATTGATACTTAAAATTTTATTTTAATAAAAAAAAATCAATAAATATATTTTTTAAATCATATATTTTAAAATATTTGATTTTATTTTATTTTTTTAATTATATTAAAATTGCAAGTGTCGATCAACTACGCCAGTGTCAATAACTGGGACCTTTAATATTTATATTCATAATATTTATTTGTTTAAATACATATTAAAGGCACAATAAAAAATGATCTAGCTTTTTAAAGTTTTATTTTCTATACCACTTGAGTATTAATTAATAAATGCACTTTATAATAATAGAAAATATAATAAACCTTACTTGTTTGAAAGTAAACAAAGGCTTGACTTCTTTCTTTAATTTTCTGGTCACAGCATCATTTAGTTTGATTAAAAGGTCAATTTCAAAACCTCAGATCTAGAAAATTTAATTCATTTATTACAAATAATTTTAATAAATAATCATAAGTACTGAGAGAAAAAATATTTTTATAAAGAAAATATATTTGGCTAAAGAGATTTATGCTTAATAAATTCTTATCAAAAGAAATTCGTCAGCTGTTTTCAAAATCAAAATACATTTCAAAATAAAAATTTTCAGTAGGAAAATTTCTCAAGTGAAAAAAATATAATATCTATAAAAAAGCATGTTCTTTCTTAATCTAATAAATATTTAATATCTGTAGAATTATTTAAAACATACGTTTCATTTTGATATTTCCACTTTAGACATTTTCAGGACATGATTGATATTTGTATCTGCATTTCTTTTTTTTCCTTGTTTTTTTAATGTGGTTCTGTGATTTCTTATTCAGGTACTTAATTGACTCCTGACTATATCCTTTAATAAGAAAAAGTTTTTATTTTAACTGTAAGTCTAGTAAATGTACTATTATTTTTATTAGATTATTGTAATTGAATTATTTACTAATAAAAAAAATACTTACATAACCTTTCGGACCACCTTTTAGCAATGGATGAGCTGATACAATGGTGCTAGCAAGATTCTGGTAGTCAATTTTCATCGGCTGTCCATCAGTTATTTCCCATAAAAACGATCCCCAATGATAAATCAAATCTTTTTGTGATGCTAGAACTCCCAAATCTTCAATTTTTGTTTCAAATCATAAGTTAAAAAAGGTAAAATTGCTGGCATCTTGATAGAACCTGGTCCAGTTTTAACTATACTTATATTTTTTTTTGACTGATCATTTTTTTTTTGTCAACATTAACTTCACTTTCTAGCGGGATTTGAGACTAAAAAAAATAAAGTTAAATAAATAAATAACAGTTAGAAGCAATCAATAAATTACATATTAATTTTAATTGATGATGACAATCATTAAGTTTGATTAACTTAATAATTAACTCAATTTACTAACCTTAGAAACTTCTTCATCTGATGCGTCATCATTTGGATTTTCAATTAATTTTTCTGATCCTTAATCATTCAGCGGTTTTGTATATAGAATTTTATAGGGAAAAATTCCATCATTTCCTTCTAAAACATCAGGTGCAGATTCAGGTGTTGGCAGTAAAAGAATATTCAACTTGTCTCTATCTTCAATAATGTCATCATCTTCCACGTCGATCCACACATCTTCATCATTATCTTTTTTTGTACAACAATAACTTTATTTTCAATAAACTTTTTTAAACACGTATCGCGTTTACAAATGTCACGAATTGTTTCTCGTATCATGGCAACGTCAGAGACACTTGGATCACATTGAAACTTCACACATTTTGAACGCCCTTGCAAAGAACAAAAGACTTTTTTGTCCATTTTTGTAATTTTTATTAATAAAGAAATTACTTTACGGATATATACTCTAACGTATTCTATTTTTTAAATTAATTATTAGTAACAATAAATTTTCATTTGTTATTAACTTATTACATACATACTAACATTAAGGGTTAAACTTATTATGGAATGCAGCTTAAAAGCGGGAAAACAAAATAAGAACGACGTACGTGCGTGTGTGTGTAACAAGCGCCAGACTGAGAAGCAGCGTAGCGTCAATGTGTATGTGTAGAGATGTACACATAAACCGTTTTTTTTTTCTAGAAACGTTTTATTTGCTAATACCTGATTAGTTTTAAAACGTTAGAACGTATACTAAACGTTTCACAAATTAAAAATGTTTTATTATAAAACAGTTTAAAGTATATTTATTAGTAGAACAGATAAAGAGTTTTAAAACAAAATGCTAAAATGTTTAACATAATTTTATTAATCACTTAAAACGTTTTAAAATAAAACATTTAGTTTAAAAAAACACCTCATTGTTTTGCTTTAAAACATTAAATAAAACACTTGAGTTTGCAGTGTAAGAGCCAGTCTGCATTGTCACTTAACATTGGATGAAGTTATGGTCATAACGCTAAACCTATAAAAATATCCAGTACAAAATAGTTTTGCAAGACAGAACGACACTTGATACCATCGATGGATTCTTAAAATCTCTATGGCAATCATTGTTTTTACTGTTGCGTTTATCTTTTTTCTTCCAGAGCTCGTTGGGGTTATAGGTTCTAGACAGGTAACGTGATAATAATATCTCTGAGATAAGACTGATGTAACTACCTATCATCATACGAGCCGTACACTTTTTTACTTTCTTTTTAATGGTTTTTTAATACTCACAATCTCACCTGATGTTAAGTGACGATGTGGCCCCAGATGGTGGACACGCTAAGCCTAAGGAAGTGGTATCAAGAGCAACTCCCAGAAAGCACGTATAGGTCTTTGGCAGCAGATTTTCAACTTGAGAGTGGTAGCTAGCCAGGCGAGCATTAGAAAAAGCCCTACACCCATGCTATGGTTACATCACGATGTTTTTCTTAACCGTAAGCTCAAGCACATTGGATTCGAACCCTTAATATGAAAATGTGGTTATCGTATTTAGTTAAACATCACTGTCATAAACTTGTGGTTGGCCGCAATGACACATGATTCCAATTAACAGTGCGGTAAATATCATTAATATATCACTACAGACAGAGTGCAGACAGATTATCTGTGGTTTTAGATTCAATTTTATTGAAAATTCCGAACTGAAAAGTCACAAAAAAAAAGATTTTAACATGTAACATGGATGTTTAATAAATAATTTAATTTAATATACGAGCAACTCTAGCTCATATATAAATTTCGCGTATCTCGGAAAAGGCTTTAAAGATTTGATTAAAATTTTATATTAAAACAGATTCTTTATTTTAAATTCATCCACATAGTTGTATTTTTCATAGAAACGCAATCTATATCGTCAATATTATAAAGCGGAAAAGTTCGTTTGAACGCTCCAATCTTAGAAACTACCAGTCAGATTTTACAACTTCTTTTGGTATTTGATAGAGCAATCATTGAGCAAGCCTTCGAGTTATTTAACATCACGCCACCACTAATAGTAGCAATACGGTATTGGAAGGTCACAAAAATAGGTGAAAATTTGTTAATTAATTTTTAGTTTCACACGAATGAAGTCACAGACACAACTAGTTTCTAATAAAATGATTAATCTATACAAATAATAAAAATGTAATGTGTATGTAATGTAATGTGTAATGTGTATGTAATGTAATGTGTAATGTGAATTCAATTCTTTTTTAAATTTTAATTATAGTCTTCTTTGTTATCGATACAAAAGCCAAAAATATATTTTATAAAATTATTGTCTGTCTGTGTCTGTCCCGTTGAACGCGCATAACTCAGAAAGTACTACATAGATATCATTAAAGTTTGGTAGGGTAGTAGCTAATTTTACGGATCAATATTTAGGATACTTTTTGTTTCATAAAACGGTACGGTTCCTGCGGGTTAAAGATAAAAGTTAAAAATGTGTACTAAACGAACCGCTGCACAAATTTTGATAAAACATTTTTAGTTTTATAGCTAAATATAAGGTATTTTTGAACATTACACTGAACATATACAAGTGTATATTTGTTTATTTATATTTTTCCTACCATTGCATTTTTCTACTAATAGGGTTTTATTTTTTTCTACAGGTCATTAACTAACTCCGTAATTAGCCGAGTGATGACACACATTATAAATACTGAAATAAGGGACATATGACGGATCTTTAACTAAATATACTTATAAATAGATTAGCTGACCCGACATTGTCCTGTCTTAACTATGAATCTTGAAGTCTGATTGGTACAATTAATAAAAAATATTATTCTAAAATAGTGTTTATTATTGTAATACTCTGTGACAACTGACAGTTATTTTAAATTAATATTGTCATTAAGTTGTTAAACATTCTTAAATTTTCTACGGTTCAGTTCAACTACCTTAATTTTTTCTTTCATAAGCACTTTCTAACAAAAATTAACATAACTAAAAAAGAATTAGCAAAATTGTTCCATCCGTTCACGCGGATGCGATGACCAAGGGAAATAGAGATTCATTTATATATATAGATATGATATGAAAAAAATCCGAAGTTAGCCGATAGATGGCACTGAATTATATCTCAAGTTGTATCAAATTGTACACACTTTGCAAACTTTGATTAAAATCGGTTCAGTAGTTTAGAAGTTCAATACCGACGTGACACGAAATTATTATATATAAAAATAACGGGTAGAAAAGGTTATCTAACTGAGGGTTCCCTCCAATGTGAAATACTTTCGAGCGATAGATCACAAGGATCTTTTTTTCCAGGATAGCATACCATCTCTTACCGTAGGTAAGCTAATGAAAACGGCCGTACATTATTTCAATAGGATAAATTGTAAACATTAGACCAGATTATACAAAACTCACAACTAAACGTCACCTAAACCGAAATCAAACTCTTGAATCGAGTACTGTAAACAGATCGCTCGTAGTTATCTCTCAACATGTTCGCGTTTCTTATGAAAGAAAAAGTGTATTTACAAATAATCGCGTGACGTGTGGATCGATCAATGACTTGCGACGCTTGTTGAATCGAAGCGGTAATTTTGTAACCATTGATAAAAAGGTAATTTTGTAATAATTAAACGTTTGATTTCTATTGTTTGCATAATGGTTTAGATACCTTTGCATGATAATTTACACTCCCCATCATAAAACTAACTATTTATGTCTTTAATTTGTTAATTTGTTTATATTACCAATTTGATTATTATTAATAAATTAAACCAAAAGTCAAATCAAATCTTTTATTTCTCATAGGATCATATCATTTTTGAAAGTTAAATACTACTACCGTTTCGGAAACAACATGGCGTTCTGGAAGAGAAGAAACGGCGAAAGAAACTCTCCAGCAATCGCTCTTTTTACCATGAGAATACAATTGTGTGAACTTATAAATAATAACAACATTTTATTCATCCACATCTTAAATCTACACGTATGACCGCAACTTAAATCTAAACGTTTGACCGAACGCAACTTAAATCTAACGTATGATCGAACGCAACTTAAATCTAACGTATGATCGAACGCAACTTAAATCTAACGTATGATCGAACGCAACTTAAATCTAACGTATGACCGAACGCAACTTAAATCTAACGTATGACCGAACGCAACTTAAATCTAACGTATGACCGAACGCATCTTAAATCTAACGTATGACCGAACGCATCTTAAATCTAACGTATGACCGATCATGACCGAACGCAACTTAAATCTAACGTATGACTGAACGCAACTTAAATCTAACGTATGACTGAACGCATCTTAAATCTAACATATGACCGCATCTTAAATCTACACGTGCATCTTAAATCTACACGTATGACCGCATCTTAAATCTAAACGTATAGCCGACCGCATCTTAAATCTAAACGTATAGCCGATCACATCTTAAATCTAACTTATCACCGCATCTTAAATCTAACTTATCTCCGTCACCGCATCTTAAATCTAACGAATCATCGCATCTTGTACGTATCACCGCACCTTAACTATATAATTATATTACCGCATTAACATAAATCGTAACTCTGCCTGAACTAAAGAGGATACGAAGAGTCGTCAGCTAAACAAGATAGTCGTGTAGTGTCCCCGGCTACAGGACACCGGTATGTATAGATTGATGCCCTCAGGGGAGCTGCAGATGAAGGTTCTCCACCTACACATATAACACCGCATTATAATAATAAAACACACCCGCACCTTGTAAGGCTTGGTGAAAACTACTGCCACAGTAGTAGGGCTTTTTGTAATGCCCGCATGGCCAGCTACGACCCTCAAGATACAAATCTGCCGCTAAATACCTATAGGTAGAGTCCAGCAGTTGCACTTGAGATCTAATCCCTCCAAAGGTTTAGCGTATCCATCACCTTGAGTCACATAGTTACGTAACATCAGGTGAGTTTGTTGTGGCCATAACGCTAAAACCTTAACTGTAAAAAACCCACCAGCTTATGCAAATTGTTGTGGAACTATAACTCCAGAGATACATTTAATTTTAATTACTACACTGTGGACACAACCATGAAACAGTCTGATTAAAGATTCAGTCGTAAAAAATCATTAAAAAACATATCCCGCATGCACTAAAATATTATAAAGCGGATACATAAAACAACTAATAAACACAACCCACTATTACAAAAAAATTCTAATAATACAACGCACTCACCCATGCACCATACGGCCTAGTTGCTACGAAATGCTACCAGGTAGTTCTGCAAAGCGTGTGCAAAAAAAAGCGCCGGAATGAGTGATCTCCTTGGCGCTTGTGATGAGTCCCCGACGCGAAAGCTGTTAAAGAAACCAAAGACGTGTAATACATTGCACATTGATACACCGCAAATACCCAAACAACACGCATAACATGCCGCGAGTCGTACATTTTGTACAAAGTTTGTACAAAGATTACAAATGGACAAATAGAGAAATAGAGAGAGAATATACAAATGGAGAAAACGATGTACAAATAAACTAAAAGTATAATTTAGAAAACATCTCCACACGAATCCAATAAAATGAAAAAAAAAAAAAACCCCGCTATAAAACAATAATACATCGCACTTACCCATACAGCACATACGATACGAAGTGCCGCCCCCTGTACGAGGTAGTCGTGCAAAATGTTGCCGGTAGGAGTAGATGTTCTTGGCGCTTGCTTTCACTCCCAGACCCGAGATCTGTAACAGAAAGCAAAGATACGGTATGTATTATATTCGCAAAATTATACACTGCACGCATACCCCCATATATCACGCATAATGTTTCGCAAGTTGTACAGGGCAGCAATGCGAGTCGATACTTCCCGCAGCGCACTCCGCTGGTGATAGCGAAGGCACTGTCCGCCTTATCGCTAACCTGCGAACTAAGAATAACAATTAAAATTCATTGATAAAACAAGGCATCCCCACATGCACTAATATATACACTACGCTACAAACACATACCAACCACCTCAACTATGTATATAACATGCACTACACAGTACACAAAACATGCAAAAACTATATATACTATACACCACACATAATACATACATCTTAATAGAATATTACTAATATCTAACCGTTCTTATTTCTATTCTTATCGTACTTATAACTAACTTAACAATCATAAATAATTTACATCCGCACTTAAATACTAATACAAAACAAGGATATACATCAGATTGTGTTCAACTGTCAAGCAGTGAATTAAGATCACTTCCGAAAAATAAAATTAATAGAACCGACCAGCCTGCCTGCTCATCTGCCTAACTACACACGACAGACCGAAGACTAGAACCTCTCTACCTACCTATCTAACAACCCTACACAAAACAGAACAGAACACACAGGCCGACCAACAAAATAACTGATACGCGCACAATGACACTTGAACACACTCTGTCTTTCATACTGAGCGCCAATGATTTATATACACCTGTAGATCAACAGGTGGCGTGCATCCCTCTACTTCCGTTAGTAACTCCATAACGTTTTGGCGATATCTACATACTGCTACCTATACTGAAAGTTCTTCAACTCTAATTGAACCTCTAATTGTTATACGGAATATGAAAATAAGGATGAAGAATTGCCTATGAGTTTTTAATTTAACAAAAATTCCAACAAAAATCGTCAGTTTTTAAATTAAACAAATTACCACATTGGCGCTAGTGTACCAGAAGAATTAAATGTAGTAAATGTTGAAACTATCTATATTCTTGTTAAAAGTAAATTTACATAAAAAATGATATAAAATTTTCCTTTATTCTTTATAATCTACGTATAAATAGCAAAAAACATAGCAGCTCAGTAGATTTTTGCCTCCTCTGTTAGTCAAGTGAATTTCTTTTTTTTTTTAGTAATTGTTGAAGAACTTTAATAATATCAATAAATACATTTTGGTAACAGTTTTTTCCCAACATGTGTAGAAATTCCTCCAATCTCCAATAATAAAATCATTTGTTCGAATTTTGATTTCTGAGTGAACATTAGTTATTTTTTAAATATGTGTTTTAATAAAAAACGTTTAATTAAAGCTACATCCGGTATTTTATTGACACTTTTTTCATATTTATTCCTAGATAAACAACACATTTTACGTTTTAAATTGAAACAACACATAATTTAATACTACGTCAGCTCCTGATAATACGAGAATAGATTTGTTTTTGCATTATATTTGACAGCAATGTGATCTGTAGAGTGAGGAGATGTTATACTTTTTAACTTCTCATCCGCATCATGATGTGTCCATACACGTTGTTAGTAGCACAAATAGAAATCTAGAAAATAAGTATTATTTTTGAAGTATAACAAAATATGTTTTATACTAAGCGAACGAAGCCGCGGGCACAGCTATTTTACAAATAAGATAATATGTCTAATCGTTATCTAGTTTTCGGTGATGATAAATTAAACTATATGTTGATATGTAACAAAGATTTATTTTCATTTTCATATTTAGAAATAAAACACTAATTACATTATCATAGTTTATTTGTCGATCTTTCTTTAATACCCAACATAAATTAGTTTTCTAATATTTTTACAAATTAAATGTCAGCCATTACGTGAAAAATATAATGCTCTTTTAATCAAAGTTCTACAGATGGCGCCACCTATTGACTCAGTCAAGTCAATACAATAACATTTGAGAAGGAATCCTAGTCATTATTTCTAACTATTTATTTACAGACATTCTTGTTTTTTTTTTATAATGAATTCATACGTATATAAAATATAAATGTATAATCATTATGTGATTCATATCTAAATATTTTTAAAATAAAAACAATTGTGATAAAATATACCGAGCAGAGCTCATCAACCAGCTACTAGTTTGTAATAGTAAATAAATAACACAGTTAATTGACTGAAGATAAATACAGTACAATCCGAATACATCCGGAAGTCATCCGGCAGCTGTATATGAACTAGATGCTCTTGAAAAGGCAGAATTACTTTGGCGATGCCATAAACATGCACGTGGTGGCGACAGTCGGATACAGTTTCCTATCGCCCCGCTTAAGCCTGCTACACACGTAACGATAAATCATAGCGATTTCAGACTATACAGTTAAACCAAACGTCCCTAGTATCGCCACACTCAACAATATCAGTATCGATCGTTAGTTAATTCGTCAGAATCATGTCATCCTCGATGGAAGATGATGATTTTTATTAAGCTCTTTTTAAATGCAGTTGTAAGATTTATTATCTTCCCAACCACTATATTCATGTTAGAATTTAGATGAATAGCCGATTCCGATAAGCTTCTTGTCGGTGGCATTTGTTATTTGCGATCATGGTACTCCTTTGATTTTGTTATACAAAGAAAAGTCTAGCTTTCTATAATCTCTTCCAGTTGTTTGCGGTGTCTACCTCTTTTGACTTCCGCCATTTGCAAAGAGTGCAAACGCAATCGAAAATGATTTATCTGATAGAATTTGTAACTGCCGCCGATGAACGATAATCTGCAACAATTTTTCATACACACGATCAATAAATTTGTGCAAACCGATTTGCGCTACGATATATCGCTAAGGGTGTAGCAGGGTTTTGCTGTTGACTATATATAATAATATGTAATAATATAAATAATATGTAATAAAGTATAATAATGTATAATAATATGCTATACAATATATAATAAAGCCGCTTAGAACACGACAGCTATGTTTTTCATTATGCCAAGTTTAGACCACATTTATATTAGTTACGAGGTTTCTAATACAAATATCTTTTTTATTTTATAGTTATGGTTTTTAGTATTATAACCACAATCGCACCTGATGTTAAGTGACGATGTGGCATAAGATAGTGGACAAACTAAGCCTAGTGGAGGAACTGGCTCTCAAGTGCAACTTCCGGAACCCACCTATATGGCGGCAGTTTTTAACTGGAGGCTAGTAGCCAGCCAGGCGGGCATTAGAAGAAGCCCTAACACCATGCTATGGTTTCGTCACGATGTTTTCCTTCACCCAAAGCTCAGGCTCATTATAGGTGAGGCATCCCTACACACTACCAATTGAAGTATCATCACTTCAAATGTCGTGGATTGCTACTCAATAGAAGCATAAAATTAATGAAAGCTGTCAATAATAATTATTTAAAATGATACTAGTTGTCATCCACCCGCCATTGGAATCTGAAAATAAATTCTGAAATTTATAATTTGGTAGTACTTTGTCAAAATATTGTATTTGGATTATCTATCCCATTGTATACGCATGAATACGATTATTTTTGCTACATTTCGACACAGTGGAACTAATGTCTTCACACGTATGATACTTTTTATTCGTTACACCGAGATAATTCTGGATAGCAAAAAAAAAAAAATTTTTTTTTTATCCACCACGCAGCACATAATAAATCAAAAATTAATAGATGCAGAAATAAATAAAAGGTATATAAATAAGTAGAGATATAGATAGGTGATAAAACATTGGTAATAAATAAAAAAAAAAAACATTAAATGTCAGTCAAATTATAAATAAACTGGCTGTTATCCGCCCGCACAGTGAGCATACAAAGTAAACAAAAAAAAAGTGACGGAGTCAATGGAGTGCAAAAATTAAGTCTTTTATTAACGTAGTGTTTAAAATTCTATTCTTTACAAATTCCCTCTTCGCCGACCACTAATGTGAAATTATTAAAAGCTCAAACTTTCTTCATGCGTTTACCACAAGAAATATATATAAAAGACTAGATTTTACGTGCGGCTTCGCTCGGGTTAATATTGATTTTGTACAAAGTTTATCCCTCTTTTAGCCTAATTCAAATAAGTTATTCGCGGAAAAAAATAGCTTATCACCGTTTCTAGGTTCCCATCAATCTCTATACCAAAATTCGTCATAATCGTGTCGCCTTTTAGCCGTAAAAGAGTAGCAAGCAAACAAGCTTACTTTTGCATTTATAATATTACTAGCTTTCACCTGCGGCTTCGCTCACGTTAATAATGATTTTGTAAAACAAATCAGATGACGCAAAAAAAGTTTATTACGAACTTTATCAGCTACTAGCCCACTTCCTATAAGTTTTTCGCGAGAAAAAGTAGCCTCTCAACGTCTCCAAGTTTCCATCCATCTCTATTCCAAAATTCATCATAATCGATCCAACAACGGTTTAGGCTTGAAAGTGTAACAAACAAACAAAATCACTTTTGAATTTACAATATTAGTAAAGCTTTATTTCTTAAAATTGTTTTTTATTTATTTTATCAGATAAATTATTTCAAATACCTTCTACGCGGGTACGTCTATTTTCTCCATGAAACTCACTGAACTGATTCGCCTTCTGAATCCTACCATTCGGAACCGCTAGACTATAAACAATTGTTCGAAGTTATGACCTCGAATGTGATTCTTAAAAGGTTTAACACGGATATAGTGTTATATGGAAATGCTCGAAAAATCTCCATAACTACATTTATTCATTTAATTTCTTTTAAAAGAAATCTGTGTACGACTGCAATAAATTGTATATTAGAACTTGTTTCTAATATTACTCTAGTACGCTCCTACAAAACCTGTCTGGGCAGGGAAAGAAGTACAATACAGAATTCTTAGACAAACGAAAATCATTTTGATTTGAAATGACAAGTACTGCAGGCATTTATTTAACCTATTATATCAGTATTCTAAAACAACAGAAAATACCCTCCTTGGAAATACTTCTAAAAGTCATGGGATCATGTTTAATTCATAATTATTACTATTTCATTGTTAATTTGTTACTTTTATAACAAGAAATATATCCATCCGTAAAATTTTTACTTGGAAAATGAATCGCTTGTTTTGGACAAATATTATATTATTATCTATAATTTTGTAATATCATTGGGTATAATATATTTTTAGTTAATTGACTATATACACGATTCAACGTATATGGAGTACGGCTTAAAAACTAACCAACGTGCATGCTAGTACATCGAGAATGGTTTTAAGACTACCCCCGATTAGCATTAAAATCGAGGTATATCGAGCACAAATGTATATCGCAAACCTCTTCCAGATTTTTAATGTCTAACATCCACGTCGACATCTCAGAAAACATATGTAACATTCCTTATGCGAATCTGACGCGAGACTATTCCAATAAACGTTGAACATTGGTTGCAAGCTCCATATCCCACGGGAATAATCTACAATTGTGGATTTTATTACATTTTCTATTGGGTATAATTCGCACTGTCGGTTTAACTTATTTTTCATGTATATTTTTTATGTCTTGTCCCTTTTATAACCCAGTTTCCGGTTAGTTCGGTTTGATTTATGTTAGCAAGAACACCGTGTATAGTACTTTATATAGAAAAATCGAAGGGACTGAGTTATTTATTACGTTGCCAGGAGGTTTCGTTAAATGAGACGTAAAACACATTATGGAATACTGGTGAGGTAAACTTATTAATAAGGTTACTGTTATGCCAGCCTGCAAATCTCTTGGTAACCGAATATTCACTATCTTTTTCTAAAACGAGTTTATCACTACGTATATTTAGGTTGCGGCCCAGACTGATACAGTTCTCTACAATCCCGTTAAAATTAGACTTTTCAATATTCATCTATTTTTATCCCATGGTAATCAGGTGGTTTTTATAGTTTATATTCTCAGTGTTATGACCACAATCTCACCTGATGTTATGTATAGATGTAGTCCATAGATGGTGGACATGCTAAGCTACTATTGCTATTGGTTTTTAATTTCCTCAAAGTATTAAGCAGTTATCGAAGGGCTAACATCAAAAACATGAGTCAGAAACCCTGCAATAACCTTGATATTCGTTCAAGGAAAAATATCTTGACGGACCATAGAGCACTGTTTTTTTTTTAACTACTTCTTCCCTCTTTTTCTAAAAACCTATATGTATTTCTTTTCTTTTCTAAATAAAACATAGTCCACTCTCTATTTCCAAAGTTTCTGGCGCAAATAGTGGGGTTTTAGTGGGTATTCTCGGCGGTTAGCGCCGGGTGAGTTCCACATACCTTTCTCAGTCCCCCCGGGCTGGGAGAGGATGCGTAAATGCATTTCCCCACGTTAAAAAAAATGACTTCATTATATTTCTACACCTGCCCAATTATTTTTATTGCTATTTTAGTGAATTACATGATTTGTATATGAGTTATAATTATTTTTACTCTTTTCCTAGAGTATTACTTATTTTTAAATTAATAAGTCCAATGCACCACCTATGAATTTGATCCGACATTTGCATTTGACACCCAATCTCTCCTCTTGGCTAAGCATACCATTACCATATTAGAATATAATGCCATTTAACATGAATTGAGACTGCGGGTAAACGTTAAATAAATGAAAAAAAAAACCTAGTTCCAAAGTTAGCAACCCTAGCTTAGTATACGTGCTTTGTACTCCACGGGATCAAACATGATCTGTTGTGATGATTCATGAATATCAAACACAAGAAAAGAACAATAAATCCAAATTAGCTTTTATAGCCAAATCCCCATTCAGATATAACGGGATAAACATAATTGAACAGTTTGCGAGTTCAATAATCTGATGTAGCAGGAATAAACGCTTTTAACCGCAAGATAACAAACAAATTTAATAATAATTATGTTTTGCGATTCAATGAACTCTCGATTGGTTCTAGAGATGCGATGACCACAGTCGATACATTCGAGATGTTTTAATAAATATTTAAACTAGCTGACCCGGCAAACGTTGTTCTGTCATGTAAATCATTTTTAGGGAATACTTTGGTTGTATTGAATCACATTTATTCGCATTTATCGTCTATAGGCAGATGATCTTCAATTATATTTGCTGTCTCCCACGTGACACTAAGGACGCCGCGCGTAAGATGAATACTGACTTTGTTAGTATAAAAGAATGGGAGGATGCCAACTGTTTAGTCCTAAATCCTACTGAGTCTAAATTTATTGCTTTAGGCTAAAAAAAAAACAAATTGTAAATATTACACATAACCGACTCTTAATTAGAATATCCAATGAACCCATAGAGCGTGTATTAGAATCTCGTAATCTGGGTTTACTTATGGATTCATTCCTGCAATTTGAAAAACATGTTCTAGAGGCCACACGTATTCGTATGTACAGGCTGAAGCTCTTATACAATATTCGTCTATACATCAGTACGGAAGTAAGAATCATGTTACGTGAATCGCTCATTCTCTCTTAGATAAACTATGTTAACGTAGTTTGTAAATCTTACATACTTGGTAAAACAAAGCGACTGATACAGAGGGTGCAGAATGCTTGTGCGCGTTTTTACTATTATATAACCTTAATACTTATTGGAAAAACTGGTTTGGTTAAAATATCACAATTTTTATAGTACAAGAGCTTCAAAATATTTGTTATTTACTCATCGGCATACTATCACCGTATATCCGGGTAGTTTTAGATTCGCAGCTACTCGATTCTGGAATGACTTGCCCCGTCCAAAAACACGTTCAGGATTAACTTTAAAAAATTACTTTTGGCGCAATGTTGACCTACTTGCTTCACATCTTATTTGTGCACATAACTTTTTTTTTGTAATACTCATAATCTAATGTTTCAGTACTTTATTCTTTAACTTCCTTGTGTGTATAATTTGTATATGTAACACTTGAATATTTATTGATACTATTGTATTTTTATGTGCCGTGACTTGCACCGGGTGCCAGACGAAAATCAGCACTGAGTTCTTCCTAGGACACCCAGCATATGCTGAGTTGGACACCCTGTCGTAATGCCGAGATTGTAGTTTTTATCAACTCATGCATGTATTATGTGTTGTGTAGTGCATAACGAATAAATGATTTATTTCTTTATTTATTTCTTTACTTGACAATTTAGCACAGTCTTCAAAGATATTTCTTATGTAGCAACGAGGTAGGTTCCATATACGTTTTTACTTACTAATATTAAAACACAACTTATTCACAATTATCGATACTTTTGACTCAAGGGGTACTCTAATCAATTGAAATGTATTATTTAAACAAGTCGAGTAGTTAATAATTTCGTAGGTTAATTTATCTTCATTTATAATTTACGATGTACCACCCACACCGGATGTTACGAATTTAATCGTAGCTGTTAAATTTTCTTCCTTGGATTGTCACCGTTATAATCTGACATCCGCAGTTTCAATCAGTAACCTTACTAATATTATGGACTAATATTATATAATATATGCGAAAGTGAGTTTGTTTGCTTCTTTGTTCTTTTGTTATGCTTTTAGGCCTAACCCGCTGAATCGAGTAAAATGAATTTTGGTATAGAGATAGATGTGACCTTGGAGACGGTGATGGGATAATTTTTCTCGCAAAATACTTATTGTAAGTGGAGTAAGTAAAAAGGGGGTTAAACTTCGTATGAAATTTTTTATTGTGTTATTGTGACAGAACCAATATTAACACGAGCAAAGCCGCAGGTAAAAGGTAGTATAAATATAAAACCTTTAACAAGACTTTGCCTACCTTTTTACACTTTTCTGAAGTGAATACTTCTTTGGGCGTGCTGAGTACTTTATTTTGTTTGTGTAACGTTCGCTCAGGCAACGTCGGCTAAATTCGACTTAGCAAGAGAGATATAGTCAACGCCTCTCTACGCAACTCGGTCGGAGTGATATGAGAGAATATACGTATAGAAATCGTATTAAAATCGAAGCTAAAATTTGGCAGGTAGGGCGTTGATGAATAGTACGTATTAACCAAAAAGGGGTTTTCACATTTCACATCCGCCTGTGTTGACCAGCATCATAAAATACGTCACGTGACGCGAGTTCAAATCCATGCAATAAGTTTGACCTTTCAACGAATAAAACATAATGATGAAACCATAACATGGTGGTAGGGCTTTCTAATGTCCGCCTGGCTAGCTATCACCTACAAGTTCAAAATACGCCACCAAATACCTATAGGTGTGTTCCGGCAGTTCACTTGAAAACCAGTCCGTCCATTAGGCTTAGCGTGTCCACCAACTTGAGCCACAGATTCATCTACAAACCTAAAACCGAAAAAAATACCTTTTAATGATTTCTATCTCAATCGAAAACAAGAATGGCTTGACAAAATTAATATTAACGCGAGGGAACCCTACTTGTGGTTAAAATAATATCAAAGAGGCCGCAGAAACACCCTATCAGTTACTCGAAGCCGGCTGTACCTTATAACGAGGTGTTCGAACGAGCGCTGTGGTATGTAATTTAAATCAATAAAACTGCTCCATCGAGCTTCTTAAAAAGAACAGTCGCAAATTAACGTTCCATGATAACAGACTTCGTGTAGAGTGACCATGGTAACTATTTTCCACTGTCTGAAAATTTAATTGCACGATTGGCATAGTGATTTATACGGTCTACCGGCTTCGAATCCTGCACAGGAAAATTACTTGTCTGATTCTTATCATCATGATAACATATTAACAATTACATATGTCTATAGTAATAAATCCTTGATATACAAATATTCTTCTAGATTTCATATCGTATCGAGTGAGTTAACCATGCTGTGATTTCATCACGATGTTTTTCTGCACCGAAAGCTGAAGCTCATTGGAGGGATTTGGATTCCTGTCCTCTAACACGGGGTCCGAACACACTACCAATTGAGCTATCACCCGAGAGCCAGTGAGTCTCATACTACACCCCTCTCGACTTAGCATGACCCCGAGTAACGCGTTTACAGGTTGGGAAGAGGCTAGCTGTAACCTGATTTTAACATCACTTCAATAAATTAAATATAGATATATTAATACGCACAAATAAACGTTTATTTTAATTTGGTTATTATGTACGAATATATTACTTTATTGCGATCAAACTGAATTTTATTACCCTTGTTTGCAACATATGGTTACACTAAGGTAATAAAAAAGGATTAATAGGAATAAAGCGAGAGCTATAATTAGCATTAAGTTTTCTTAAAACTACTCGAGTACATTCACTTGCAAATTTTTACTTTTATTTTTATATTTAAGGTTTAGCGTTATGACCATAACCTCATCTGATCTTAAATATCGATACGGCCCAAGTTGGTGGACGCGCTAAACCTGTGGAGGGACTGACTCTCAAGTGCAACTGCCGGAACACACCTAATGATATTTGGCGGCAGATTTTCAACTTGAGGGTGGTAGCTAGCCAGGCGGCCGTTTGAAAAAGCCCTAACATCATGCTATGGTTTTCTCATGATGTTTTCCTTCACCGAAAGCTCTAGCTTATTGTGAGTGGATTCGAACTTCAAAACTCAGATACGAAATCAATTAATTCAAGTTCTTACATTTGTGCAAATGTTGGATGTTCCTGCCCATTGAATAACTACACTGCCCTTTAGGATGGTTTTTTTCTGTCCGAGTCATTATAAACATGGCTAACATAGAAATCTGATTAGTAAGATTATCAATAACAAGCCGTGCCTGTGACTTCATTCGCGTGGAACTAAATCTTCACCTAATATTTTTATCCGTTTTTGTAACTTTTTTCAGCACAGATTTGCTCTAGTTGGTGGTTGCGTGATGTTAATCATCCTTAAGCCTTACTCAATGAATGTCCTATCAAATACAATTTTTTTTTTACTTTTTGGCACAAACAGTATTCGTCTGTTATGTAGATCGAGAAATAACGGTTGCTTCAAACGTCGGTGCTAATAAATCCACCGATTAGCAACAAAGCCCTAAGAGCGTGTTTTAAACATATATGCAAATGCAAGGTGTTTTCTATGTTAATTCGGTCATTTACAAGTGCCTACGGGAATTATTATGTCGAACATTTTCATGTTAGTTCGGATTGAACTGGATATCCGTCTAGTTCAACTATCTGGGAGCAAAGTATGGACGCTTCACACCAACATTGGCATGAACATAAGCTGGTTTTAACTCACATGTTGTACGAATAGTATTGGGGTCAACATTTAGGCCAACGTAGGAAATCGTAGTAAAGGCTTTTAGTTTAAAATGAACGTTACATAATCTACTTGCATGTTGTATTGCTTCATGACCAACGTAAACCAGTAAGTAGACTAGGCTAAGTGAAATGCTCGAACACTGTATGAATACGATGATAGCACAGTTTGTTGTGTATGCAGACGCCACGTTAACGGACGTGAGTTCAAATCCCTGCAATGAGCTTAAGCTTTCTGTGAAGGAAACCATCGTGATGAAACCATAACATGGTGGTAGGGCTTTTTCTAATGTCCAACTGGCTAGTTACCAACCTTGAGGTAAAAATCTGCCGACAAATAGCTGTAGGTGTATTTGATAATTGCACTTGAGTGCCAGTACCTTCACTAGGCTTACCGTGTTCACCATCTTGGGCCACATCGTCACTTAACATGAGGTGAGATTGAGGCCATAACGCTAAATCTTTAATAATAAATCGATTAGACTCCTTTAGTAAGCTCTAGTAGCTGACTACACTTCGATGAATATTACATACGTTAGCGTAATGACTAAGTCTCATTTAACAGGCACAGAACAAAATACTCAACGCGTCTAAAAAATTATTCCCTTAAAAACTCTATGAGCTAACGTCATGTGAAACACAAGAAATGCTATCTAATATGCAATACCATAACGAACGGTACCATATATGCATTGAAAATACTTCTCAAACCGTATTCAATGCCCAAAGGTATATAATGTAAAATTCGAAGCAGTCATGAGGACTGCCGACAGAAGTAAAAACTTAAAATGTATAAAGATATAATTATCATTATTTTTATAACTACTTATTTTATATTTGTTTTGGTTTTGAATATCTTTTAGGTTTTCTGTAACTATATATTTTCTTCGCTTTTTTTTTTGAATATTTATTTTCTTACAAACCTTTTAGAAAATGTTACAACAGTTTAAAAGTACATGAATGAAATAGGTATAGTCATTTGTGAGTTTTAGCGAAACTAACTAACGCCGATTCATTTTTATGTATACATAGATTTCTCAGACTTCTCTCTCATTCATTCACTCACTTTTCATATTATAAGACTTGAAAAAATATTTGCAAAGCAGTCATGACGACTGCCGACAGAAGTGAAAACTTAAAGTTATAAACAAACAGTTCAAACAGTTGTTATCTTTGAATATTCAAATTACTTGTTTTATATTAAATTAAAACATGTAAATCAAAACTGTTTACAGCGAAATAAGTTATACTAATAGGAACAGATATAGTGCTATCGGTGACGACTTACGTAAACTTTCCTATAGATGTTTTCACTTCAAAAACTACATAAAAAATTATTTGCTAAAAGTCGATACATTGTATTGGCAACTAAAGTTAAGTAGCTACGAGTGTGTTCACGAAAAAGTTTATATCGCTCAGTAAAAACGTATGTAAACATAAAAGTCGGCAATGGATTTCTTTTCTTCGCAGAATATACCGTTGTTTACTTGTGTAACTTATATTGCAACGCCTGAGGCTGTTCAAGTTTCGAAGAGACTTAGAGCGAACAGATAATAGTACATATGGGCTACGTTCCACCGCGGTCTTTCTCAACCCGCTTGCATAACAGCGTTCTAATCATGAACTCAAGTGGAATAGAGCCCTTGTTGTGACGTCATTAGTGACGTATACACTGTGACTACAAATACCGTGGTCGTCATATGGAACGAGTGAAGGCATGATTTGAATTATTAACGTTAAGTGAAATGTATTATAATTAATATTATAGCCTTAACCCGTGTCCCCGCTCTCGGTAGTTATGATTTAATTTGACAAGTTGGATAACGCAATAAAAAGTTTCATACAAAGATTACTCCCCTCTTTATCCCATTACCAATAAGTTTTTCGTAAGACCGTCTCCCATCTAGACAGAGATCTATACTAAAACTCATCAAAACCGGCTCAAAACTCATTATTAACAAACAAACTCAATTTCGTATTTATGATATTATAAATAAGTATAAAGCGGAAAAATTTATTTGTTTGAACACACAAATCTTAGAAACTAATAATCGGATTAATAAAAATGTTTTTGTATACTTCTTGTTTAGGGCTCTGTTAATAAAAGTTTATTGTGGCCACAATATATCATCGTTACAAAATTTCACAATTTAGATATCATTTGAATACTTAAAGTTTCTTATATATGTTAAGGTTTATCATTATAACCATACAATAATATCGAATGTTAAGTGATGATATGGCCCCAAAATAGTGGACACGTTAAGCCTATTGGAGGGACGGACTCTCAAATGCAACAGCCAGAACACACCTATAAGTGTTTATTCAAATTGACGGTTGTAGCTAAATTTGGAAGATGTGTGGGCGCTGTTTCTGGTCTCTGGCAACACGGGAAATTGAAATGTCGCCGTGGTGCGTTTTAGTGGGTAGTATTGGGTGATTAGCATCTGATGAGTCATCATATGTGCCTCACTCCTTTGGCCTAAGCCCGGGTACTACGTTTGTGCGTTACGATAAGGAAATCCATAAAGAAAAGGATTTTAAACACTACGTTAGTAATAAATTGGATGGTAGCTTGCCAGGCGGGTACTTAAATAACTCTATTACCGTGCCAGTTTTCGGTATTAACGAAAAACAAGCTAACAAATTACATTGTTTTTAATTTCTTTTTTTATGTAATAGGGGCAAACGAGCAATCATGTCACCTGATAATAAGTGATCATCGCTGCCCACGGAGACCCACAACACCAGCGGAATTGCAGGTGCGTTGCCGGCCTTTATTGGAAGGACTGGCTTAATATAAATAACGTACTGTCATTAGAACATTTGCACGGTGGTAGAGCTTTCTAATGCTCATCTGGCTAGCTACCATCCTCAGGTTGAAACTCTGCGACCAAACAACTATAGGTGTGTTCCGACAGTTGTGCTTGAGAGCCAGTACTTCTACAGATTTAGCGTACTTAGCAACTTGGGTCACATCGTCACTTATCAACAGGTTAGATTGTAGCCATACCACTGAACCTATAAACTATTTAAAAAATTAGATCTCATCAATATATTAGAGCCACCATCTTAAATTAGCAGTATATTTAACGAACATGACAATAGTTAGATTATTTTGTTGTAAATACTTAATAATAAATTAATAATAAATTAATAATAAATTAATACTTACTCTACTTGTAAATTCAGTGTCGGTCCAGTGATTAAAGCAGTTGCCTCTCTGTAATCGCAGGGCGGAAGGGATGTGCGTTCAATTCCCGCACAGGAAAATTGTTTGTGTGATCCACAAATTATTATTCTGAGTTTGATTTTTTCTTTGTGTCGGTTAATCCTTAGTTCATTACTAATATTATAAATGCGAAAGTGAGTTTGTTTGTTACGCTTTCATACTTAAAACACTGAATCGGTTATGATCAATTTTAGTTTAGCGATAGATGGTGCCCTGAAGACGATTAAACGTCACTTTTTCTCACAAAAAACCTATTGGGAGTAGAGTAAAGAGAGGTATAAACTTTGTGTGAATTTTTTTATTGCGTCATCCGATTTGATTCAAACTTTAAAGTATAATTGTATACACTTACCAATTAAAGTATGCATTTGAAAGTGTGGAATAGAGTTGTAAAGGTACTTTAGAAGAAGCGTATTTACGAAACTAGAATTTAGCTGGTAAGCAGTTGATAGTTAACATTGGCTAATGAATAAGATCTTTACACTGAACACGGATATTCAGTAAATGATGTATCTATCTATATATTAACATTAATAAGTGTTTATTTTTGTATTTCTTTCTTACTCTTACTAATATCATAATTGCGAAAGTGATTTTGGTTATTTGTTACACTTTCACAGCTAAATAGCTGAATCTATTATAATGTATTAAAGTGTAGATGTAGATGGAACCCTAAAGATAGTGATAGGGTCTATTTCTCGCGAAAAAAAAATATAGGAAGTGACGTAAATAGAGGAATATACTAAGTATAAAAGTTTTTATCCGAATTGCATCAAATTTGAACAAGAATACTATTTTGTGATTTCGAATTTCGGATTACTTTATAGCTACCAATTTTGACCAACATCCTGAAATAGATAAATTAATAGTAATAAATTAACGCGAACGGTGCCGCGGGTAAAAGCTAGGTGTGTCAATAAAGTCATTTTCAGTTGACATTGGCGAAAATGTTTACATAGACAGATGCCACCGTATAAAAAAAGTAATCTGTAACAAAAATTAATACAATAGGTACTATTTATATTAGGTATTTGATTATTATAATAATATGCGAAACATTCAGATAGATCGGGTAATATTTCATATTAATCTTCAATATATTTTTATCTTCACAATTTTTAACAATGTTCACTTTAAATTATATAATCAAAATGCAAGCCTAAATGATCCTAGGAATTAAATTCCTGTTAAAAAGACAAAAAAAAAACGAGTACATCAAATTTATTAAAAGCCCATAGTAACGATACTAATAAAAAAAAATATTTTTGTTCCTTTCGAAAACATCAACACAACAAACGGAATACATGAAATTCGTTTCATTGGATTTTTTTTAACTATTCCAGATCACATTTTCCGACTAATCAATTGGAAACTGGGTTCAAATGAAATGGGATGAAAATTAAACAGAAAATGAATAGAGTTGTAGCTATAGATATCACGATTTCCTGTTTTCTTTATTTATAAAATTCATTAAACTTTGTTTACATAGACAAGCTGTGGCCCCGGTTCCGCCTGCTGTAACTTAAACGAATATTATGTTTTAACTCATACAATATTATATTTTTTTTTAGATCCATATTTTGTTGAGGAACTAACATCTATAAATCTTTTACTATAGTTCTACTATCGTTCAAACCGTTTTTAAGTTATATCCAAACGCACAAACATACAAGATTTCTTTAAATTCACCAATTTGCTACAAATAGATGTCCTAATAAATACCTATCACAACATTTCCAACTGTATGATTGACCAAGCAGTTACCTTTTTTAATGGAAAAGGGTCTAACGAACAAGCGTATCACCTGATAGTAAGTGATCAGCGCCGCTATGGACACCCACAGCACTAGAAGAATTACTGATGCATTGCCGGCTTTTAAGATAAGAGTAAGCTCTCTTCTTAAAGATTCCTAAATCATATCGGTTCGGAAATACCAACGACGCAAGTGTCGCCTCGCTGTAATCGCCGCGCCGAAGTACTGTGGGTTTGAGTCCTACAGAGAACAATTATTTTTTTGATCCACAAATATTTATTGTTGTTATTATAGCATGGGAATTTGGATTATTGTAAGGTACAATCAGCATTCCATCAACGGTGAATTTGCCGTCTTTTAAACAACTGAACATACACTTGTTCGTCCTGAAATAAAAGAAACCGGAAGAGATGATAGTACCATGATGACAGAGCCTTTTATAATACCCCTCGAACTAGCTACCGCGATGGTAACCCGCTGTTAGAGATTTTTCTAAAGCCTCCAGAACAAGCTACCACTGTCATGCTGATAATCTGGCATCAAATACCTATAAATATGTTCCTGTAAAATAAAATAAAATAAAATACCGCGATAAAATCCGTTTAAATTAGTTTTATTTCAATGAATAATATTCGCGTAAACCTAAGAAATCATTATGTTCCTGTAGTTACAATTGAGAGCCAGTTCTTCGACAAGGCTTATCATATCCACATCGTCACTTAACAATCAGAGTGTTGCCAAGCCTTAAAATATATGATTGCTAATTCAAAACATTGTTCAAAATAACGAGCGAAAAAATTACCAAATTACCCGCGGTCATAACTAGTTGTAACATAAAATAACATATCATCGTAACTAATAGGCTAACACTTACCCTTGAGAGCCACTTCTGCCAATAGGCTTAGCATATCCACATCGTCACTTAATAGGCAGAGTGTTTTCAAACCATAAAATATACTATTGCTAACCTAAAACATTTCTAAGAGCACCCAGCGGAAAAAATATTACATTACAAAAGCAAACGAACCCGTGGTCACAGCTGGTTGAAACATAAAATACCATATCATCAATAATTAATATGCTAACATGCTAAAGAATAATATACTAGTTGGTTCACGAGTTCTTTGTGAAAATACTTTTATATTTTCACGGGGATATCGTGTTTTATTCAGATTAAAATTGACGTCAAATTATCTCTGCCAAACTTCACTAAAGATATTTCAGTAGTTGTACGTCTTATCTCGCATAATACAAAGTAGTGCTGTGAATTATTCATCCATCCAAATATAGCTGGATATACTTTTAAAATTTTGCACCGGAGCTAATGATAATGGACTAATAATGGGAGAAGAGGAAGACCGAAGAAGATATGGATGGATTGGCAGATATATGTAGTGTGTACAGGTCAATTTATGTGAGTTCAAGTCCTTGCAATGAGTCTGAGATTCGGTGACGGGAAATATCGTGATATAACATACAATTTTGGTAGGGCTTTTTTAATGTCCACCTGGTTAGCTGCCACTCTTGAGGTGAAGATCTACTCCTAAATAACTGTAAATATGTTCCAGCAGTAGCATTTGAGTGCCAGTTCCTCTGCTAGGTCTATCGTGTCCACCATCTTGGACTAGATGGTCACTTAACATCAGGTGAGTTTGGGGTCATAACGCTAAACTTATAAAGTATAAAATACGATGTGATTACTGAGATGACTGTAGAGTTGAAGCAAACTATGTTTTACGGACCCTACTTAAGTAGCCTAAAGAATATGAAGAAGGAGTCATTCCAAGTGAGAGATTCAATGTCAAACTCACTTTGACATGTGTTATTCCACACATTTTTTATTTTGCTCGTACGTCAGGAATGTTAAAAACAACATGACTGCCAGTCAAATACAGATCCGTACCTCCTCGCTGCTGTCATAAAAATGATTCGGAAATTTATTACTCAAGACAGACGAAATTGATTTCATAATTTCCTTCAGACACACTCAATAAATATTTATAATAAAACTTAACTTTATACAAAAATAATTAGATTTTTTTTTCCGTTTGAATATTCGACACCGCTTTTAAAAGATTCAATTAATCCGGGAAGGCAACATTAAAGCGGGAAACGGGTCGGTTCCCTTTTTAATATAATTTCCCGGGGGTGAACGGACGCTGAGAGTCGTCGGGGTGGGGAGAGAAAAATCGCAACATTTGTTCCATCGATGGATTCATTAATATGTAACTAGCCGTTTCAGTTAGACTTACCACCGGTCTTTGCTTTTAGGAATCTAATATCCTTATATTATAACCGAAATACATATTTGCATGGTTACCACCATTTAGTTAAAAATCAAATCGTTAGTAATTAACTTTTGAAGTTATGAAGGCTCAGTTCGAAGTGTTCACGGACGCCGCGTTAATGGTCGTAAGTTCGAATCCACCAACAATGAGCCTGAGCTTCGGTGAAGGAAAACACCTTGATGAAACTATAGCACGGTGGTAGGGCATTTTCTAATGCCCGCCTGGCTAGCTACTACCCTAAAGTTGAGAATCTGCTGCCAAATACCTATTGCTGTATTCCGGCAGTTGCATTCGGGAGTTAGTCTCTCCACCGGTTAGAATGTCGACCGTCTTAGGCCACACCGTCACTTGACATCAGATAAGATTATATATAGCCATAACGCTTAGCCTATAACGTGTAAAAAAATTAGAATTGTAGATTTCGAATGGATAGGAACAGTTACCTTTCAGGAACCAATACAAACTTAGAAACATTAATCACTTTGTTTCTGGATGGAAAGCACCTTTTTACACATAAATATTAGTTAACCCAGAGACTAATAGTTTTGAACAAACAGTAAAAGTACATTTTATTAATCTAACCCTCGGAGACAGTGGGTTTTTCTGAGGAACAAGTACCCTACACTATTCCTTAGACATCTATCACATAACAAAAATATATTTAAATCTTACTAGTAGTTTTAGAGATAAGTGCATTCAAACAAACAAAAAAAAATCAATAAAATTATGAGAACTGCCGACAGAAATAGAGACTTAAAACTATAAACAGTTATTATTTTTGAATATCCAAATTAATTGTTTGATCTTACATTAAAACTTGTAAATCAAAACTGTTTAGAGCGTTGTAAGTGTATACTAAAAGGAACAGATATAGTGTGTACGTTAACTCGTTACGTGACCATGTCGATGACGACTTACATAAATTTACTCCCTATCCAAACCGCGCTATAGAAGTTTTCACTTCAAAAACCGATGTGTACTTAAGACTACACAATAAGGAAAAAACCTTCATAAAGAAAAGGTTATTTATATGGAATGAAATATTTTTTGTTCTATGTTCATAAAACAACAAATATGCCGAGCGAACACAACAATGACACATTGACTACATCTCTCTTGCTACCTTTTTGTTTTTTTTTTTTTTTTTACGTGGAGGAAAATCTTTTATAGACGATACCTCTCCAGCCTTGGGCTAGGCGAGAGGCCTGTGGGGGACTCAACCGGATCAAAAACCGGAGATACCACTATGCCTAAAAAACTCCACGACGTTCCTTCAGTCACCTTCGGACCGGGGAGCAGGAACTGTTACCACACTACTTCTACTCCCCAGCAGGTGCTGGCCTCTGTGGAGACCCCAACCTGGGGACCCTCAAAGAGGGGTCGCGACAGTCAATAACGGGGGGAGGGGTGCTTCCCCCAACGAACCTTGGAGGCGATGCATCGAACGCAATGCGCTTGCCCCGGCCTGGCAGACCTACATGCGATCTTGGCGAAGGACCCGCCCTAGTCCAACGCCCGCAGGCAATCTCTATGGCGGCTGGAGGTCATTTCTGACCTGACGCTGCCTGGCTCGCCGACTGCGGGAGGGGACCCTTCCGGTCAACCGCTCCCTTACCCTTTCCGCCACCTCCTTCGTCAGCATGACTTGCTCACAGAAGGAGGCAACGGAGATCCACCCGCTCTCGCTCTCAACCATGGTTTTAATCACGTTCGACAGCGAGAGATCGGGCCCCGTAACCACGATCATGTCCCGACGCAGCGACTCCCACGCAGGACAGACTGCCAGAGTGTGCAGTGCGTCGTCGACGTCACAGCCACAATGATGGCACACGGCACTTGACTCCCGGCCAATGCGACACAGGTAGCTTCCAAAACATCCATGTCCCGAAAGTACCTGCGTCAGCCGGAAAGTGAGAGTGCCGTGTCGTCTGCGTAACCATTCCATAAGATATGGTCTTATGGCCCCCACAGTCACTACGCCCGAGCTGGGTCGCTCGAGTCTCCGTTGCCACTCCTCAATAACCTGGGACTGGATGAGCGCCGACCTCTGCGCCTCGATCTCTCGAGGCGCCGGTCGCAGACCTCGCTCACGTGCCTCTTTGCGCCACTTGTACAGTGACGCGAGGGCTCGCGCTTCCAGTTCCCAGGGAGGATATCCAGCTAATAGGGAGGCAGCCTCGAAGGAGACCGTACGATACCCGCGGGCCGCCCTTACGGCCATCAGCCTCTGCGGCTTCCGTAGGGAAGCCACATTGCGAGGCGTCAAACTGTCGGCCCACACAGGGGCCCCGTAAAGGGCCATAGATCGCACGATCCCCGCATAGAGCTTTCGGCAGGTGGAATCCGGACCCCCCAGATTGGGCAGCAATCGTGCTAACGCGCCAGCCGCACCAATCAGACGGGGGGTCAACTGCTTGAAATGCTGTTCGAAGTTCCATCGGCTGTCCAGGATGAGGCCAAGGTATCTCATCTCGGATTTAATGCCGATGGAAACGCCTCCCACAATGATTCTGGACCCTCGAGGTGGCGCATGCCGGGGCCTGTGAAAACACAGCGCCTCGGATTTGTGAAGCGCCACCTCTAGTCCCAAACGCTGGATTCTGCCGAGGACTTGAGCAACCGCAGCTGTGGCCAGGATCGCGGCTTCGTGATACGACTTACCCTTCGCCATGACTAGAGTGTCGTCTGCGTAACAGACGACAGTCAAGCCACGGAGGAGCGCACCTCGCAACACCCAGTCGTATCCGATATTCCACAGGAGTGGGCCAAGGACCGATCCCTGTGGAACACCGCACACAACGTCACGCTGACACATTCCTATAGGACCTGGGAAGATTACACACCTCTCCGAGAGGTAATCCCCGACTATGCGACGAAGGAAGTTCGGCACTCTGTGATAACAGAGCGCCTCCCTAACGCAGGGCCAGGGCAGGGTATTGAAAGCGTTCGCGATGTCTAAAGACACCGCTATCACCACCCCGCCTTGAGCTATTGCTTCCTCCGCCTGACTTCTCACCTGCACAATCGCGTCCATGGTGGAGCGTCCCTTACGAAAACCGAATTGGTTCACCGCCAGGTCCGGTCCCACGCACGTCAAGTGGCTGACGAGGCGGTCTGCAATGACTCTTTCGAAGAGTTTGCCTGCCTCGTCAAGCAGTACTATGGGTCGGTACGCAGACGGCGAATCCGCAGGACGCCCCTCCTTCCGGAGCAGAACCAATTTTCCGGTTTTCCACCGCTTCGGAAAAAGACCTCGCTCCAGACACGCAGTGAGTAGTCCTAATAGTCGGGATTCGAGGGCCTCGCAGGCCAGGACCCAGGCACGGCCAGGAATGCCATCGGGTCCCGGGGCGGTGTTTTTTGCTCGAAGGCGAATCACAGCCGCCCTGAGCTCTTCCCGGGTCACGTCGGGCACTTCGTCTATGTCGGGTTCAGCTGCGGCCGGAGCCATACGGGGTGGTAAAAACTCCTCCCTAGAAGGGAACAGAGCGCCCACCACCTCACCAAGGAACTGCGATTGGAGACTCTGCGTTACCGGGGGGGCCCACTGCCGGAGTTTGCCACGTACAGACTGGTACGGGCGGCCCCACGGATCTCGCTTGAGCGTCTCTAGCAGCTCCTCGCGGGCAAGTGCCTTAGAGCGCTCGATGGCCCGTCGGAGGGTTAGCTTGGCTGCTCTATATCCCTCGTACAGCTCCGCCTCTTCGGGGTCTGCAATCTGCGATCGGCGTCGCCTACGCCTATTCCTGGTGTACAGGCGTCGCGCCGAAATGCACGCTTCACGCAGCTGTGCTATCTCGGCGTTCCACCAGTACACCTGGCGTTTGGCTCTACGACGCCCCGCACGTGGCATCGCCGCATCACATATCTGTGATACGGCGTCCTGCAGGCGCTGTACCCCCTCATTGACGTCGACAGGCTTCTCGGGTGTATCCCCCGAAACCCAGGCCTCTACGACGGCAGCTTCCAGGAACGCCTCGCGATCGAGACGTCCCAAAACCCAACGAGGGCTGTCCCCAGTCGGAATTCTCGGGGCTGGTCGATCCGAGGTCTGGGCGGAGACGCTGAACCGTATGTAACGGTGATCCGACAACGTCTCCACCTCCTCGAGAACTCTCCAGTCCCGAACACGGCTCGCTAATGCAGGGCTAGCGAAAGAAATGTCCACTATAGATTCACCCTGCGGTCGCACGCACGTGCTAACGGAACCCCTATTGAGGACGAGTAAGCCAGATGTTACGGCCCACTCTTCCAACACCTCACCCTTGACGTCCGTGGCAGGAGAACTCCAAGCCGTGGATTTGGCATTGAAGTCCCCTAGCACCAGGACAGGGTGAGGGTGGCTACCCGTAACGACGGTACCTAACTCTACGAGGAAAGTCTCCAAGTCAGCGAGAGTCCACCTAGGTCGCGCATAAACCCCTACTACCTCAACTTCACCGAGACGCGCTGCGACCCAACCCGTGCCCTTCCTGGTGTTCGTGAAGGGCGGTGAGCCAGCAGCGGGCCGAGTAATCACGGCCACCGAGTCGCACCAGTCACCCACCCAATTGCAATCATCGGGTGGGACGAAGTACGGTTCGGCCATCACGGCGATGTTGATGGACCACTGCGCCAGGCTTTGCAACAGAAGGTCTTGGGCGCTGGCACAGTGGTTCAAATTCCCTTGTAGGAAACGGAGCACTGCCATTATTTGGCTGCGTTCGTTTTCGCTGCTGCACTAGTTGTTACGTCTGTTTGAAAAGGCAACGCGTAGCTTTTCTTCTGCGTCCTCCCTGATGTAACCGGACAGTATCTGCCGCCAAGCATGTGTTCCGCTGGCTTTGCTATTCTAGCGCATACTACACAATGTAGGTTAGCTGTGCAGCCTTGGGCTGCATGGCCGGGTCGACTGCAACGAAAGCATAGTTTACTGCAGTCGATCTCCGATTTACATGCAGCACCTACATGTCCGGTCTGGAGGCATCGAAAGCATCTTCGAGGGCGGGCGGGCAGGATTCTCACTCTCGCCGACACAACCCCGATCAGCAGTCGTCGTCCATCTCCCAGCTTATTAGCAGCCGCTACTGGGCAGGAGACCACTGTGGACCACAGTCCGCCTGGACCAGGATAAAGCCTATTTGCTATTACCTGTTCCGGAGGACACCCGCCGACATCAGCAACTGCCGCAACCACTTCATCCGTCGAAACAGCCTCGTCTAGGCCCGATATGCGCACATCTGCACACTTAACGGGCCTATATACTTTAACTCCTTCCGCAGGAACTATCTCCTTCATTTTGGCGACGAGAGCATCTGCCTTAGTCGCACCTTCTGCACCAGGTAGCTCCAACAGATATCCCCCAGTAGCCACTTTCCTCCAGCGTATACCTCGTAGGCCGATGTCCACTATTTGGACTTTGTTCTTTATGCCTTTGAGGACCTCAACATAGGAAAGACTGTTCTTCTGGCCCTCCGGTTTCAGTGATACGATCACTGCAGCGGTCTTAGGCGGTCGGATCTTCGGAATTTTTTCGCTCTGCAAATCCTTCTTTCGAGACGGTGTGAGCCCCGTTTTCAGTTTGCTAGCTTTGCCGTTCTTGCCTACCAGTGTCCATTGTTTCCCCGTAGGCTTCGATAGAGCCGTTTGTTTCGTGCTTGATAGGGGAGGGGGTTCTGTGATGCCAGCATTTTCTTTCTCCCTCTGATCCTCTTTCTGCAGGGAGGAGGTAGTCTTAGTTGCCCGGCGGGGTTTGCTCTCCTGGCGGAGTCTCGCTTCCAAGCTCTCAAAACGTGTAAGTGTAAGTGAGATGGCGTAACCGGAAGCATCCGGAGTCGATTGGCGGTCTTGTTGAAGTTGCAAGCGAATTTCAGCTAACTCCATCCTTAGCTTCTCCAACTCAACAGCCTGCGTCTCATTAGTGACTCTAAGCCTAGCACACTCCATTTTAAGGCTTTCTATCTGATCTGTAGTCGAGCTGCATCTGATTTCTTCAAAGATATGTGCTAGGGATTCAGCCGCCTCGTTCAACGCTCGCTGGCATGAACCCTGCAGATGTCCTGATTTCTTGGCAACTCTCAGCACGATACTGATATCGTTAGTTGCTCTGCTTCCGAGTGCTGCAAGACGTTCTTCTCCGGTAACTGATGAAGCAAACAGTTCGGTTCGTTCCTGTCTAGCGGACCTCGCCATCTCCAAAATTGTTTCTTCTGCTCTTACCTCCTTCAACTGAGGAAAATGCGCTTTAGGTGCAGCAAATCCAGCAGAGTTTTCAGTGATAGGCTGTCGACCTCTCTTCTTCTTAGTCACCCGAGTACAGTGACTAGTTGCCCCGCTATGTGTCACGTCGGAGTCTGAGGATGAAAATGAAACAATCGGGAGCAGCGATTTTCCGGGTTCCTGTAGATTTGGATCACCGAAAAGAATATCGCTACCATCACTTGCAGTAATCATCGTTGCGCAGACATTCGAGGTGGCCTCCGGAGGACACTCCGCCTGGGAATTAGCGCCTTCTCGTACAGTGGGCATGTCGGTGTGCATATCAATAGCCTTAATGAATGCCTTGGTCGTCGTTTTTTTACGGGTATCGGTTGTCCTTTTTCCAGCTTGGGTCGTTTTCGTTTGATCACGCAAAATTTTGCCCCCCCCAGAGAACGAGGGGCTGCCCGGGTTTTGGGACCCGGGGAGGGATTCTCCAGTGCCGGAGGCACTGGTACCCTCCTGGGGTAGTTTATTTTTAAATTTTGCACTTCTCATTTTATCTTCACGTAAAATTCAGTTTGCAGTAGTCATGTTCATGGGTAGGGTCGGCGAGTCTCTCTACGAGTTCTCACCAACCTCTGCTCACGCTGGTTGCGCTGCGCACGTACCACAACCAGGGATGTTTTTCGGACAACCGGCCTGTCAGAAAGATGCAGTAACTCCTGCTCGCAGAACGTCGTGCGGTCGATGTACACGGGGTTTCCTGACACACCCCGAACCAGCACAACGTCTAGCATGACTAAAACTACTATATTATCCAAATTTGTTTTCCCATTGTACCGAGTTGATATACCAAATAAGGATTTTATGGGTGGGCGGGCGGTCCAAAAAATGATTTTCGGGTCTGAATTTCAGCGCGAAAGTGGTCTCATTCGACGCGGAGGGTCGAGTACTATCCGAAACGATAGAAATCTCGCGACTTGCAGAGGAAAAATCATGAAAATTTTAAGGAAAAACACATACCTGAAATATGTGACAAACCGGACCGTATGCTGATGATGTTCGTTTGTCCTTCCAGAAGTTCGGGAACTGCCAGGACAGCTTCCAGACCCGGAAGGAGACAAGGCAGGCAGCAATATGGAGAAGGTGACGCGGAAAGTGATCCCTTTTTTGAATATTAAACAATAAATATATTCTTCAATAAATTTTCCTGTCTTCTTTTCCTATAATATTATGAATTCAGTTATTTCTATTGCACTGTTTTTAAGATATTCTCAAGGATCATTTGAAGCCACTTATAATGATGTGCGACACTGCAGGTGAACCGAACAGAGATTTAAAGAGATCACTCGATTTTATCCACAAATACAGATATGAACAACATCTCTCTTGCTACCTTAGCCAACTCGACTCAACTTTACCTGAACGAGAGTCATATAGCCGAGCGTGACGGCTTAGTGTCATAGAATACCTAGAAGACTAAGTAGCCAGCGCACTTAAAAACGTTTCCACTTTACAATTTTCCATTATTAACTTTTTTTTTAAGTATATTGCATTAACTGAATACATTTATGTAAATATTAAAAAACAGCCAGAAATAATGTTGTTGTTTATATTCACATATGTTTTTATATAGTTCTAGACGGCGCCAATTTTAATTCTATTTCTCACCAGTCGAGCGAAAAGAGCCATACCCAAAACATAACAGCGCATGCTATAAGAGATTGGAGTTTTATAACCAAATACTACCTTCTATTTCTTTACCAAAGAACCTATAGATTCTATGTATTGCGTGTAGTGTTAATGTTCTTTACGTAGGTCACATTAATCATAATTGACATCTAAATAATCTACAATTCTTTGTTTCAACAAAATCTAAGAAAATATTGGATGCGCTACAAATTCTAAAAAGTTGAGACTTGATTATACTCATATCTGTCCCTAACAACAGTTTCTGTTAGTAACGTTTTCAATTATTTAACAATACCTGAAGTCAAGTCAGTCGTTATAAATATAAACTCAAAAAGAGTAGGTTAAGTTTCCGAAGTGGAAACCCTATGCGTTAACTATGCTCGGATTTAATGCCGTATTCTTTGTGCAGTAATTTCCGTGAAGATGTTGACGTATCTGTTATTTATTAGAACGCATAAAAGAAATTGAAATTAATTATTCGAGTATGCACCGCATCATCTCAATAACCCGGCTATTATAACCGTGCTCCGGCGTTATAACGAAAACAGTCTGATACAAGTTGCATCTTCAAACGACCGAAATATTCCAATATAAGACCTTCCCAAGCCATTTTCCTTAGTCCAACTAAGAAAAATACTATACATATGTCTAATAGATATGTAAAATTTATATTGTAACAAAACTTCTATTTTCAGCCTGAGAACTATAAATTAAACTTGCAATAGTAACTTTGAACTTCTTAATTTACAAACTACTAGCTAGCCTGGCACAAATAGGCCTGGCCACTTTCCATCTGTCATTAACTCGACTACTGCGCCAACTATCGTGTTAGTATCACTTACGTTACTCGAGGTTTTTATGTATAAAGACATAGATTATATTTATTTAATCGTATAGCCTACTATAGTACATATTTGATAACAACATTATACATTAACATTATAATGTGGAACAGTGCAACAGCCGAAAACATGCTACTCTTTAGTATCACCCCTCCCTCACCTCCCGGGGAGTACGTGCAAGGTAATGAATTTTCGCAGGAAATTTACCTCGCTTTTCCTGTAGATGCGAGTAACATCTGCCCCTATTCATAACTATTATAATAAGAATAACAGATCATATTATCGAATAACTATCTAACTGAAAATGTTATAAACATTTTATCAGAAAAAGGCGGAATAAATATGGTTGTTGTTACTATGGAAAAATAGATTCCATTTTTCAGCTTACTACATCAATCTACGTGAAAACTGAAAATTTTTAAACAGTAAAATTATAACAAAACGCCATCCTCTTGTTATTTAAATTCTTTTAAAAGTCAGTATGGCAGTGCAGAAACGCATCACCCCTTAGAATACGAAAGTAGTCTGTCGCCAGTTTTTGGCACGCGACGGCAAAACTTGTTGTTTGGTCGGGTAACCATCTAAATTACAAATTAGGAGATACTGAATTACTCCCAAGGGACATATAAACGCTATTTTGCATGTGTAATATATAAGATATCCTGCAAAAGAATTCAAGTTCAAGTGAAGTGGACTGCTAAATGAACTACAGTGGGGTATCTTTCATGAATGGGAAAAGAAAAAATGCCCCAAATTGTTTCATTACTGCTAACGTAACGGCCCATTTCGTATTGGTTAACTTCATGAATAGAATCTTCAGCACTAACTTCAATAACAGCCATATCACTTCCTTTTGTTACATATTTGCAAATGTATTTTATAGATTTTACGGATTGGCAAGATTTAACATTTGAAATGCGCCTTGAAAATCTTTGATAGGATTGGTGAATAAGGAACAATCCAACGATTATCAATTTCAATATTTTGTTGATTTACTTTTACAACTGTTGATATTCTATTATCTGCAGTCGATCGGCGACAATATAGTGGATAGCCATCATTCCCGGTAATTGTTTCTGCTACTAATTCCCGTGGATACCGTTTCGAACATTTACCATCTATACTGTACATAGTGAATTAAGAACGTTTTGGCGGCATTAATCTAAACGTAACCACACGGAACACACAATTACTTTAAACTAAAAGTGAAAATATGAAAACACCGCTACACACAGAAGAATTAACATTTTTATTATATGTACAGATGGAACATTTCATTCAATGTTTATTTAGTCTTAAAACTTAAATTTGTATTACAGTAAATAACAATAGTTTATTGTTTATTTAGGTCTTTATAAGTCTCTGAGAAAATGACTTATATTAAAGACATCATTTCATAGTTGTTAGATGTACTAAATCCGAATACAAAACAGGCTTTTAAAACTGTCAGAAATATAAGAAATGCTAACTAAGCACATAATAACTTAATTATTGTCAATTTTTACAATGAAAAGGTTTAAAATTACTGCTCCGTCAAGTTCTTTTATCTTTTCAATTAAATAATATTTGTATTTATTTGAATAATACACAACAAAACAACATCTCTAACTTTAGTGTCAAAACAAATTCAATCACATATTTATAAAGAATGTAAATGGCATGGGTTGTTTTCCAAAATCTTAATATGTAGAAAGGAATAGCTACACACGCCATGAGATGTGTAACATTTATTTTATGTAATAGTAGGCAAACGAGTCAGCGTTTCACCTGATGTTAAGTGATCACCGCCACCCATGGACACCCACAACACCACGGGAATCGCAGTTGCGTTGCCGGACTTTATAGGAGGGACCGGCTCTCAAGTGCAACTGCCTGAACACACCTATTGGTATTTGGCGGCAGATATTCAACTTGAGGGTGGTAGCTAGCCAGGGAAGCATCAGACATGGCTTGATTCTGAAAAGAAAACTTCGATAGATGCGATGGGCGAACTCCCGATAGATCAAAACCTTCAAGTAGGTATGCAGCACCGACATGGGTGTTTCACGTGATAAAAACAGAGAAGTGTATAGTGTTAAACAAATATTAAAATTCATGTAATTAACAATGTGTAAAGTGTATAAATACGTTACTTATTATAGTAGTGAAGTTTAATTAATATTTTGTAATTCATGCTTACTATCTTTTGATGAATAAATAAAATATATAAAATACAGGCTGTACCCGCGACTTCGTTTGCGTGAATCTATAATTAATTTAACTACTACTTTTCTGATTTATCTGAGTATTATTACTTTTAAAAACTAAGTATTACTTAAACACTAGCTTTTACCCGCAGCTCCACTCGTAGTAATATTGATTTTGTCAACCAATTTTGGTTGTGGATCGATACAGAAATATATTTTCTATCAGATGCTATTAGATTATTTATTTCAGTATGCTGGTCAATACTGGTAAATATACACTAACCCAGAATTTGAAATTAATAAATTATTCTTTTAGTTTTCAGCAAATGGAATAACACAATAAAAAGTTTCAGACAAAGTTTACCCCTCTGCATCCACTCTTCCTGTAAGTTTTTCAAAAGAAAATATCTTTCCTATCAACGTCTCCAGGGTTCCATTTATCTCTAAACCAAAATTCTTCATAATAGATTCAGCGGCTGACGTGCGAAAGCGTAACAAACAAACAAATTCACTTTTACATGTAAAATATTAATGAGTAGTAGTAATATAAAAGAGTATACATTTTACATTGTTTTTATTATATGTGTAACATTTTTCATTACGAAAAAATAAAATGTCTGCAAACTGTAGATTGGAAACAATTTACGAAACTGGACGAGCGATATCAATAAAATTAATATATTTTAAAAGCATCGCTTATATTCGAAGTCGTGTTCAATGTTCATTCACAAATACAAGAAATAAAGGTTCCAGGAAAATAAATGTGAAAAAATGTCAAAATTAAACTCTGCCATGAAAATGGATAGGTAAACAAAGAAACTGTTTTGACAGAACTCACTGTTACGACTCGAATATTGTCTCGGCCAATTTTCGCATTGTTTCGATGGTATAAGTCATGAAATACTTGAAAAAATAAATTTTATAATTTCAAAGTGACCTCCACAGAACATGTGGTAAAAACAATTTTTTGAATTAATGTGGTTAACAATAATTTTATTTACGAACTATGATTGGTTGTGTTGGACTTAGAATAACAAAAATAGTGAAATGTCTATTAAAGTACACCACGATGTTCTAAGGCTTGATAACTTTTGGTTATTATAGTTGACTAAAATGACACTATGTAAATCTATTGTGAAAATTAATCATTTGACATCTTATGTGTTTCACGATTAGCAAAGCCTAAATAAACATTAATTTGAGGGGATGCTGGTAGAGTCTTTACGGACGCCGCGTCAATAGACGTCAATTCGAAAATCCCTTCAATGAGCTAGAGCATTCCATGAAGGAAAACATCGTGATTAAACTACAGCGTGGTGGGGCTATATTTAATATCCGCCTAGATAGCTAACGATTCTTAAGTTAAAAATCTGCCATGAAAAAAGCTAACGGAGTGTTCCGGGTGTTGCGCTAGAGCCAGTCTCTACACTAGGCTTAGCATGTCCACCATATTGGGCCACATCGTAAGGCAAGATTATGGCGTACTCTAAGGCTATAAATATTAAAACAACCAGAGATTGCTTTCATACTTATTCTAGTCTCCGGCTTCATAAAAAAGGAAAAACTGATATTAAATACTATTTTTAAACTATCTTGTTTTTGCACCAATTTTTTTTTTCGATCGGACATATGCTGTTACCTTTCGATTCTTCACAGCTTCATCGAACTTGGTTCAAAATGAATGTATAAGTTTAAGGAAATAAATATATTAATATTATTATTGTAAATACGTTCACAGCCACTCAATAAATTTACCAATAGGCTGAGTGTGAGTAGGCTGGAGCCTAGGGCGGCCAGTTTAGAGGAGGCAAATCTTTTAATATTTCAGAGAAATTGAAAAGATTCATGTTAATAATGCCTACATTCTCAATAACAATTTAACATGATTTTTTCACTACGTAGTATCTAAATGGTGGGAGGGCAATGTTTAAGCAAAAGTAAATTAAAAGCAAAATGTCTTTGATTACACTACCTGCGGAGTAATAAAGTTAAGATAGCGAGGCAATGTGTTAGTTCTTTGAAGTAGCATGCGCGGTAAAAACGACATAGTTATTTAATCCTCAATAATATTATAAATGCGGAAATAAATTATTGGTTTGTTTATTACGCTTTAACACCTAAACCGCTTAATCGATTGTGACGATTTTTGGTATAGAAGAGATAGATGGACCTTGGAGACCGTGGTAGGAAACTTATTGGAAGTGGGGTAAAGAGAGAGATCAACTTTGTACGAAACTTTTTATTGCATCATCCACTATCACAAAACTAATATAAATGGGAGCGAAGAAGCGAGTAAAGACACGTAAAGTATATTTGGCTAAATTAAACAGATTCCTCTTCGTATATTTTTTTTACATTTTCATTTAATTTATGTTGAATTCAATTGCAGAGGTACATAGAAGCGGCAAAATCTAAATAGCCTGCAGGCAGCTTTTATATTAATCCGCCACTGCACCTACTTTTTGTTCAATAAAAAACTCAATCAAAACTCTAACAACTTGCACCACGGCACAAACAAAACGAAACAGGCCAGGCGTTTATGTTCACGACCTTTTAATTTTCGAGTATTTCGTTCCACTGTCTCGAGTTTACTTATTCGCGCCGCATTCGAGATTAAGAAGGTGGAATTAAGATGTTTTGAAAATCTTATTTGTATAATGCTTACTGCAGTGAACGTACCAACTGTTCAGTTTGTTTTTGAAAACAAAACTCAATACTTTTAAGCGATAAGGTAGACTTTCATCATTTTGGAACCCTTCTCCTTTCTTATTAAAGTCCACATAAGGTTTTCAGACTTCTTACCTGATATCTAGACATAAGAAAAGTTTAATAATAAATAATGTAATAAATAAGTTTAAAATAATAATAAATCTAGTTATAATAAATGATTCAAATAATTGAAGAAGACTCCAAAAAAAGCGGAAGTGCTTTGTTCGCCGGTATGATTTTTTTTTTGTATGTTACTCTTTATTTTCAATAATTTGATTTTTATTTTATTTTATGATTATTTTTGGAATGAAGTTCCTTATCGCACGATAAGGATTTGACGGAGGGGGGTTAGGACAATAGAATTGTAAGATTTTTCCGTCACGACCCTTTCTACAGTGTAAACTGTTTATTTATAACGCGTATGCTATTGGCTGTGCCCAGTGGTAGGTGTGCGCTTATTGGTTCAAGGCAGCCAATATGTACACATCGGGAGACGCGCAGCTATAGTTTGTACTCAGCAGCAGTTTCACAGCGTATTATATGTATTATAATGAATTTGATGTATTGCATGATGTAACACAATAAAATGTTTATTTTCACAATTAGATAAAATATATTATTTTTTCAAATAATTAGTTATGTCTGTGTTTCATTTAATTGTTCCCAAACGCTAGTAAAACATTTATTTGTATTTGTTAATCAATAATATGTTTATGAATAAAAATTTAATACGAAGGGAATTTCGTGCCAATCGAGTGTTCCACGACACACATTATTTTTTTGTACTAGCAAAGGAAGGATAACACCTAGCCAATCTATGTAACTTGCGACTACGGATGTAGGTTAAAGGGAGCCCACAGTTTCGACAGTTGTCAACACTCACCTTCACCACTCGTGTTTCTCTCACTGCCCAGTGTAGATAATTCCCAGTAATTATTTCAGCATAAATACATAATAATGTCGATAATAAAGAAATATAAATCCCACGTCCCGTTGGTGTTGTTCTAGCTACGCACGACGAATACACCTCGAGTGCCTCGCTCAGACTGAACTCAAGGCCGCGCTCGCATCGCGCGCCATGCTAATCGGTGTTACAAACCACCCTCCCATAACTGCATCTTTATATATTCTATATCTGTAAGGTTTTCTTTTTTAAATTGTATTCATCAAATTTGAATGCTAGACATCTGAAAGTAGAATTTAAAAAAGCATGTTTGTCGTTTCTACAAATCTCTCAGTTCTTATACTACATAATTTATCTATCTATATCAGCTCGATTCCACCCACATTGGGTATAGGCCTTCTCTTAATCCCAGCATCTTTTTAGGTCATTTACCTCGTCTATTGACTTCCAACCAACCTGAAAATAACATCTGACCATCAGGTTGGTGGTTTGTTCCTAAGTTGTCGTATGTTTCAAGGACACCAGTCCGAAATAGACCTGGTCTATCTGTTGGTGTCGTGCTTAACCAAGCGTCAAGCCCATCTCCACTTCATTGTGGTATAATTTGTGTTAAAAATCAAATCATTGACACACGGTAGTACTAAATGTAGAAAGTATGCTATAAAAACCTTTGCTCGAGTATTATTATTCAGGGAGGAAATACGAGAATACGTTTGTTTGAACGACACGACGCCGTTCAGATATCCTCTTAATAAAAATGGAATGTTTATAAAGCGGTTTCCAATCAATTTTTAAACGACGCTCGTGTTAAAGGTTTTAATTATAATAAATTTTCAATAACATCCCCACAACCTCGGTCTATATTATGCAAAATAGTTTATTATAACTCACAGCGTTGAGTATTCAGGATTTTTATATGGGTCCCGAATTCTATGTAATCATAGGTTTATTTTCTTAACATTCCTGAGTGTTTCTCTTGTCGAATAGTCGAATGACAAGAAATATTGATAGGTGGATAATATACAGCGGAATCTCTATAACTCGAACCTCGTTAAGTAGAAGTTCATTAAGTCAAAAAAACGCCTTCTGCTAAGCCCCTAAATACACGGTTTCTCGAATTACTCAGACTTTGTAACTCAAACAAAATGTTATTTTCCTGCGAGGTATTGATATTACATATTTATCCTTACAAATATTATCAATGCGGCTGTAACTTTGTTTGTTTGTTTGTTATGGTTTCACGCCTAAACCGCTGAATCGAACCGCGAGCGAAGCCGCACGTAGAATCTAATGCTCTATAAGTCGAATTTTTTAAAGTATGCTCTTCCTTTTCTTTTGTATTTCATATTGTGCACATTTTAATTATTATAATTATTAGAGCTTAGAAACGTTTTATATGAATGTCGCATGTAATTATGGTTTATATTTAAGCAAAATATGGTACTGTATAGCCTATCTAGATATTTATGTATAAATACCCGCTGTAAACAACTCAATTTAATGTTTTTAATAAACGCCTACATTTTTATCTAATGGTTAAAACTTAGTATTACGGACACAGTCTCACCTGATGTTAAGTGACGATATGGCGTAAGATGGAGACATGCTAAACCTGTAGAGGGATCTGCTCTCAACTGCAACTGTCGGAACATATCTATAGATATTTGGCGGCAAATTTTCAACTTGCTATCATGTTATACCACCAGGGTATGGTTTTAGACGAAGTTTTCCTTCACCGGAAGCTCAAGCTGATTGTAGATGGATTTAAATTCACGTCCCTCGATGCAGCGTCCATACACACTACCAACTGAGATATAATCGCTTCAATATTGCTCTGCATTGCGAAATTATATAGGAAATATAATATTAGCATGATACTTTTAACTGCTTCAACACGATATATCTTAGACTACCAGATCTATTGACTTAGATATTTCTTTCACGATGTAGAAATTTATTAAGAACGGAGTCTATGATGACGCCCGGTTGTCGAGAAAAACGCCAACGAAGCCATCATCCATATCAGCCAGTATTATAGTTTAATTATTCTAACACCTAAATATCATTGTTATTATTTAACTAATAGTTACGGGTAGCGTTAATATTCATTTCGTTAAACAAATGGAGGCACTATAAAAAGTCTCATAGAAAGACTGTCCCGCTTTTTAACTCAGTTCGTATAAGTTTTAAGCAAGAAAATCTATCTCTGTACCAAAAGTCATCACAATCGATTCGGCGGTTTAGGCATGGAAGCGTAACAAACAAATAAACAAACTCGCATCTTTATAGATGATATAATGTTATCATTAGTATGGATGGATGAATTTATGTCAGCATTCAGGATTAGGCCTGAAATTTGATTGTACGAGTATTACATACTTAACTAAGTAGATAAGGTTTCTGAAATACATATGCATTTTAGTATTATATATGTACGCATGCATATATATGTATAAATGTGTACACAAATACAGTACATTAATAGTATTTGAAAATCAATTTTCTATAATTTTAATTATAAAATTATAATAATAAAATATATTTTTTGTCAACATCTAAAACAAGATTTTAATTATTGCAGTCAAAATTTATAACTCAACTAAAATAACTAGAAAAGTATATGTTAATGAATGTTCCAGTGGCTCTGCTAACAGGTTTACGAATTTATAATTCAATCGGGGTAATTAGCCACACAAATGTCAGAATACATACCTGTATTTTGACGTTACACGAACTTTAACATTTGCGTATAAATACGGAAAGTTTAATGTTTCACCGCATCATCTGATAGTTATTTAGCGTCGTTTAGTTGTGTGCATTTTGTTAATAAACCTGAATATAATACTGTTTAAACAACATAAATGATTCAGTTATTTTTACAAAGTTTTTTATATTGTAAATAAAGGAATATTGCGAGATGAGTTTTATTTTGTCTTGAGGTCTAGAAGATTAAATTAAATTGCCAAACTGTTTCAAATTCAGGCATGTCACTCATATTGACATTGGCATATTTAAAGGCGGGGCGTATCTGTGTGCTGCCCTCCTATAAACCTCATTAGCCTTCCTCCGTTCTCCTTAAAAACTTGTCAATTCTACTTAAAACTTTGTTAATCTTTGATCTCCTTTTAATATTTTATAGATTAAGCGTTATGGCCACAAACTCAACTGATGCTAAGTAAAGATGTGACGCAAGACGGTGGACACGCTAAGCCTAGTGGAGGGACTGGCTCTCATGTGCAACTGCCGGAACCCAATTAGAGATATTAACCGGCAGATCTTCAACTTGTGGGTGATAACTAGACATGCGCGCATTACAAAAAATCCTACCAAAATAAATTCCTTGACGACAATACCTGCTAAACGTCTTATTACGACCACTAAAATTAAAACCTTTTAGGGGCTATTGAGCTATATTGGCGGTACATATACATGTATGTGTATGGCAACTCAACATGCAGGTGGCCCCCGAGGCACAGCTAGGTATGTACGTGTATATATGTAATGTAATGTACGTAGTATATATTTTCATGACAATATTAAGTTAGACAGTGTTAGTCTGACCGGCCATGGACGCTCTCTCTCCATTCCTACGAGTACTTATTAGTAACATTATATCTATGTGAAAAATACAAAAGCCTCATATAAAATATAAATATTTTTTTTTTTTTATATAAATACTTTATTCAAAATTGTTTTACATGTTTTACAATTGGTTTACGCAATAAACAGAAAACACAAATATCACGCGATTTATGACCACCAGGCTGCCAAACTAAGATTCCCTGTATCTTGGCAGCTGGCTTGTCTCCGACTAGGTATAGTTGCGTGCTGTATCTGTCGATCCCACAGTAGTGAAATGAAATGAAGAAAATATTACAAATTAAGAAACATGACAACTTGTGTATGTATGTGGGTGAGTGAGTGTGTGTGAATGTAAAGTGTATGCAGTGTGAAGCAAAAGTGTACAGTACATGAAATTATGTTTATTCTACAGTTTTGAGTAGCTCCTCTGTTTCTTCGTACGACTTATTCATAAGCCATCTTATTATTATTTTTTTACTTTCATACTTTGTTTTTCCATAGATAAAGACTTCGCGATTATTCTTATTATATAAATAATCTCCAAGAAAACAGAAAAACCTATGTGAAAATGCAGTGAAAAACAGGTTCGTTTTACAAATTATGTCCTTACGACGTCGAATTGTGGTTATATTGGGTTTATATAGCAATGATGAGTGTTTCTTTAATATTACTTGCTGTATAAATAATTGACGGATCGACAAAACTTCGGCTTTATTATATAACAGAAAAGTAGAATACTGATAGGGAAGGAAGTACATTACTTTTAGTACAGCTCTTTGGGCTCTTTCAGGCCTTATTAATTTAGTTTTCTTTGCCCCTCCCCAGGTTGTTAGGCAATATGTGATTATGGATTGGCAAAGTGCGTAATAAATAGTCTTTAAAAGTATATAGTCTGCCACATGTCTAAGATTTTTGAAAATAAAAATAAGTTTGCGAACACGAGTAATTACTGCGTCAATATGAGAATTAAATGAGAGTTTTTGATCTATTATTACTCCGAGATATTTAACTGAATGAAGTTGAAGTTATCGCAAATATGAGCAGATATAGAATAGTTGTGAATATTATTTTGATGGTGGTTGCTGAGACTAAATGTTATGTAACTTGTTTTATTTGCATTAAGGGTTAAAGAATTTGCTCTAAGCCAATGTGTAACTTTGTTAAAACCTTTTTGTGCACTATCAAAAGCTTCTTTCCACGTATTACCAGATAAAATAAGTACAGTGTCATCCGCATAAGAAATAATATGTCCATTTTCAAGTTCTAATTCACATAGGTCATTAATATAGATTAGGAATAGTGTCGGCCCTAAAATACTGCCCTGAGGTACTCCATATTCTACAGTATTGTCTTCGCTAATAAATTCGTCGATTTTTACACATTGTTTTCTGCAGGAAAGATAATCTCGCAGTAGTTGCAACTGTAATCCCCGAATACCCAGCCTTTCGAGTTTCTCAACTAAGATAGGAATGGAGACCGTATCAAATGCTTTAGCTAAATCTAAAAATATCGCTAAACATTTCCTTTTACTGTCAAGATTATTTACAATATAGTCTGTAAGTAGGTGAACTGCGTCACTTGTAGATTTTTTAGAACGAAATCCAAACTGATTGTTACTTAATATTTTATTATGCTCTAAGAAATTTATAAGTCTGTTGTTTATTAGGCGCTCCAAGATTTTCGACATTGATGACAAAATTGAAATTGGTCTAAAGTTCAGAATACTATTTCTGTTACCACCTTTATGAATTGGGTGTATTATAGCTGTCTTAAAGGCGTTTGGGAATATTCCACTTTTAAAGGAAACATTACAAATGTGCGTCAGATATGGTATTATAATATGTCTATATTTTTTAATTAAAGATATAGGAATTTTGTCCCACCCAACAGCACGATTAGATTTACAAGACATAATAATACGCTCTACTTCATCATGATCAGTATCTATGAGAGCGAACGAGTTTAAGTTACATGGTATATTTATGTTATTACAATTTGAGGTGTGTTTAATTCTATCTGCAAAATTTCTTCCTACATTGGCAAAGTATTTGTTAATTGAGTTAACAGACTGGTCACATGTGTCTTCCAATGATAACAACTCTCTAGGCGATTCACTGTGTTTATCGGTATGTGTTATTTTTTAATTACTTTCCATAGTCGTTTTCCGTCATTTCTTGCATTCATTAATTCATTTCTTTCATATTTTCTTTTAATTTCTTTCAAAATGTTGTTACAAAAATTTCTATATCTAATATATGTTATTTTGAGTATCATGTTTTTAGGATCCTTTTTAGAATCTGAATGTAATTTGTATATATTCTTTATACAGCGTAGAAGCCCTGAAGTAATCCATGGCTTGATAATCCGTTTACTGCGAGGTATCTTCAAGGTTTGTGTATTACTTACAACAATATTAGTTAAACAATTTACTAAGATATTAGTAGCTTCATTTAAATCATGTGTGCAATAAATGTGATTTAAACATATTTTTTTGAAATCCGCGTGAATCCCTTGTTCATTAATTTTGTTATATATTCCAATGTTAGACTTTAAATTAGCTTTATAATTAATGCTTAGTATGACTGCATTATGATCGGTAATAGATGAATTTAGTACCAAAGTAGTATAAATAAGTTTACTTTTAACCATGAAGTGGTCCAGACAGGTTTTATCTCTGGTGAGCAAATTATGGGCAGGCAGAAATCCATGAAAATACATGAAATTTATGTAACTAGATTCATTGTTATCGTAACTATTTGGTGCAATGTTAATGTTGATATCTCCAACAATAATAACATTTGTATAACCTCGTAAAGACATTAGAATTGTGTTTAGTGATTCTAAAAATTTAGTACTATTAGTATAGGAGGGTGATCGATATATTCCAACAATAGCACTAGTTTCATTCATTTTTACCACCAAACAATTTGAATCAGCGATATTGGGTTCTTCTACAACGATATTGGCAATATCATGTTTGATATAAACGACTACTCCATCATTTTGAAAGCTGTTTCTTTTTGTAAAAAAATGAATGTAACCATTAATGTTAGGTATACTTTTAGAGCTAGAAACCCAACATTCAGTGAGAACAATTACGTCACAAGTTACTTTTATTCTATGAAGAAGTGTTAAAAAATTATCTAAGTTACATTGAATACTACGGATATTTTGTGTTATTATATAAAACGAATTAGTATTGTTAATATAATTGAGACATAATTCTGGTTCGCAATAGTAAGCATTTGGATTGTAGCACTCGTCAATAGTTTGTATTGTGTGTTTTGTTTGGCTATCGAATTTTAAAGAAAAATTAGTACATAAGCAGATATAATAATGGACACAAGAAATTGTTTTAGAAGTGTAGACACAGCATGCCACAAGTGATAAATCATTGTATTACTGTAATCTTTGAGACGCAACATATTACTGTAAATCCATTTGTCGAAAATAAATATCGTATTTGTGAATTGAATAGAGTGTGTGTATACTTGTAGTATATATTTGTTTGTGTATGAATACAAGAAGTATGTGACATTGTTTAGTTTTATAATATTGTAAGTGGTTTGTGTAATGAATATATAAGATGAGTACCATACAAAATTAATAAGAACAATCAAAGACAAAACAAAATAATTAATATCATTACTTAAATAAATTAGAGCTATGACTAGTCACGCTTGTTTCAAAATGTTATTTAAACTTTCAAGTGACTTGATGGTAATGACTTTAGAATCTTCACTTTTCTTTAGAAGAACTTTGCCATTTATTGATCAGCAGAATTTGTAACCATTATTCTTGGCAAAAGCCCGTCCTTCGTAGAATAATTTCCTTAGACTTGCGGGTAGAAATTCTGCAAGATAGACCGGAGTGCGTAGACCAGGCAGATTAAGCTGTTCAGTATTTAGCATTTCATGAGTAGGCCGTTTTTTATTGAAGTTTCTGACCGACTCAATAATTTTGTTTTTAAGAGTAACTGCGTGAAGTTCAGCAATTATGGTTCTTTTTGTACCTGGCTTGCCTTGTTTCCTATATACATCCCGAATTTCTGTTTTTCGAACGTTTACATTTAAAAGCTCACCTATTTTAATTACATGGGACATTAACTCATCTGAACTTTCATTTTCTTTACAGGGTATATTTCTAATTTCAATACTTGACGAACGAGAATAGTGTTATATATCTGCGATTCTCTTTTCCAAATCTACTATATAGTTTTGTTGGGTCACTTTCTCCGTTTCTATTTTTTTATTTGAATTTTCATATCTTCGTAGTTGGCGTTAATATATTCAATTGCTTTTTCTATGTCAGAATTAGATTTTTGTATTTGTTGGTTTTGTGATTTTACTTCATTGATGTCTGCTGTAATTTTAGAAAGTAATATATCCTGTTCCTTTTTCCAGTTCGATAGCATGTTCAGAATTTCATCTTTAAAAATTTGTAATTCGTTATTAGGTAACACAACATTACGAGGTCTTTTACTTCTGGCCGGAATTCCTGCTGCTTCTTGATTTGCCTGGTTACTGCTGTTCTGACTCATTGGAATTGCCGGTGGCGAATATTATGGTTTTGACATTTTATTTAATATAAAGGTCGATCAACAAAAATTCAGTATTGCAGGTAGTTTACTAATTTATTGTTATAATTTATAATCCAGTGTAGAATGTTATCATTATTTAAAAGTTATATGCTTACTTTTATTCACAGTATATTTAAAGTGATGTTAATTCTCGATAATATGTATTTTAATCTTCTCGCATATGTTAAGAAATATTGTTTGTAGAATAATGATTACTGTAGGTATAAGTAAGCGGCGGGCGAATGTTATTACAACAGACGATAGAACTTGCATGCAAATTTATCTGCTATACAGTCCGTCGAGAGTTGAGATTTGTTTGAAAAACAATCACGCTTACTTGGTATATCATCGCCGGTTGAACGTTTACTGGCAAAACGTATTACACTAACTAGTTTTTGTCTTTTATTTAGATGACAGAACTTTATTTTAGTCCTGAAATTACATTCACTGATACACTGTACTTGTTTTAATTTCCTTTTTTGTAGGAAACGACCACAAAAAATACACTTAATACATTTTTAATCGGAGAGCACACATACACGTGTCAGTATAGCGAATTGTAAATGTAAAATGTGAAAGATATTTATAATGCAATGACTTACTATTCACAACCCGTGACACCCGGGACTGCAGATCAGAAGGATGCGTGTTCGAATCATGTATGGGTCACTAGTTTGGCAGTTGGTGATTATATTGTAGTTTGTGGTCTGCCTTTTTACCTGGAGGAATAACGGGTTGTAGATGGAAAGTCACTGCATTAGTCACTGAAGCGTCGAAAGAGGAGCAGATTCGTTTATTTCAATCCTTCGCTTTACAGTTTAGCAAATCAGGTTCTTGTGTTCAAGGGAAAATAAATCGGTGGCGAAAATTCCTTTGGACTACACAATCCTCACCAGGGAGCGTATCAACATTTTCGAACAGTTAAACCGCTATTGTATCACGAATATGTATATATATATGTATATATATATATATATATATATATATATATATACATATATACGAATATATATATTATCGTGGTAGGCAATACTTTACTACATAAGCAGACAGTACACCGTGTACTCTTATTGTCTTGGATTCTTATAGCTTTCTTACTACTCGGACCATAGCAAACATGGTGAACTACTACACATTGAAATAATAAATTGTAAATTATAACCAAATTCAAGTAAATGGACCCTATCCGTTTCCTATAACAATTTCATGAATAAATTAATTCTAAAAAAGTTAGGCAGCGTAGAGGATTACCAACAGAAAACAACAAGGAGTTTTTTATTCAATACTATCTTTTACCCGCGGCTTTGCTCACGTTAACATTGGTTTTGTCTAACAATTGTGATTCCAGTACACACTATTTCAAACAAATTATATTAAAAGAGACTGAAGAACATTAATTGTTGGTATAAGAACATTTGTGCTCGTAGCCATTACCACATTACCGCTCGTAGTCATACGCGGGCCTTGTACTACGTGGGGGATAATGGCATACACATAAAAGATAGATATATGCTGTCACGGCCTTTATGTAAGACTATTTAAAATAAACATTTCCAATATACATAATATACCTGGAACTCATACGGTTTTTGCAGCGCACGCCAGATTAGCTCACGGATTGATTTTTTTTTTCCTACTTACTTAACACTTATCTTTATATTTTGGACAATTCACACAATATATTTATAAATTATAGGCTGTGTGTTATTCTGATGCTGAGCTATATAATTGTAAAGTTTCATTAAAATTCATTCAGTAGTTTTTGCGTAAGAGAGTAACAAATATCCATACATCCACACTTACAAACTTTCACGTTTATAATATTAGTAAAGATAATTGCAGTATCAAATATTAAATTTTTAATATTTGTTAATTTAAAGCATGAATATTCATGATAATAATGTGCTACGAAAATATAAACAAAACTTCATAGATATATCCTATATTTGATTGGAAACTGAAAAACGGAAAAATTTGAACGCGCTAAAGTTAGGCACTACCAGTCAGATTTCAAAAAATATTTTTGTATTTGATACAGTTATCACAGAGACAGCATTTAAAGGCTGATTTGACATCACGTTATCACCAATAGTAGCAAATCTGCATTGAAAAAGTTATAAAACTTGGCAAAATGAATTCAATAATTTTACCGGCGAACAAAGTTGCGTACACAGCAAATCAATAATACACACCTTATATTATTTATACATAATGTTTGTATTGTATCACGCGACTCGACATCGAAATTTTTTTTTACCAAATGATGTAATTATACTAAGTTGCACGGAAACATCATCAAAGTACCACGGGTCGAATATAAAAATATTTAGTGCTCTCCCCACATCCGATACACAACGGTATAAGTGCAAAAGGTAGTAAAAAGCATCGGCCATACAGAGCGGGTAATATACGGCCGACGTCAGCTGTCGATCCGATGAGAACCGATCGTAAAATACGACAAGTAAATATGTAGTACGAAGCAATGTTGCAAAAGTATGCAAGTATAATTTGCATCCCATACAATATATGTAAGTATATTTTAAATTTTAAAATAATAAAACTGGTTAAAAGCGGTGATATATTAGGGTTCGCGAAATTTTCTACCAAGTAATACTCTGATGCAAAGATCATTATTATCGGCTCCTGTAAATAACTCAAATGACAAGTCATTTTTTGAAGTGAAACTACTTTAGAATAGTTGTGATTTCAAACTCGATGAAACGAAAAAGCGAGTCCATAGAGACACAAACACGTAAATGTATAGGATTCAGCCGGCGAGAGAATGAGATAGAACACATTACACGGTCTGGGTCTCCTCTTTTTGCGATGCTTCGTAGCGTCCCCACTATCGTCTACTAAGCATTTTCCATATGTATTTTCAATACTTTCAATAAGTATTTTAATCAGGGACATTTCAGAAGTTTCACTTCTACCGTGTGTGACTTGCACACACACATATTTTTTTTATTCATTTTCTTATTTTGTTCAAACAAATTTCACGTACGGATTTCTTATTGTATTCTATAATTTAACATATATGAGTTTTAATACTACTTAATCTATTATAGGTGAATCGTTTTAATTGTTTATTTTTCTATCAGATAGCTTAGTAATACAATAGAATTCTGATGAATAAATATATTTATACCTTCAATTTTTTTTAATGTGTATAAATCATATTTTTATAATTGAAAACACATCTAGACATAAATAGAAAATGCTGTGTTAATTCCAAGCCTGAAAGTGTGATAGCTTCTTAGTAAAGTGTACCATAGAAAGCAAAACTTGTAGAAGAGTATCATAACCAACTGACCTCGTAGACCTTGTTTTGTCCTTTCCCATAACCTTAAGAAATCAAATTGCTTAAAATATCACAATAAAAGTATTAAGTACAATTTATTGACTTTCAAATCATTGGTTAAGATTTTTGTGTACTCCACGTTTAAACTTCTCCACCTTAGTTAATTTTTTTAAGGGTTGAAGTTCAAAAAATCACTTCTTAGTAAGCCTCTACTTTACAAAAAGGCACTACAATCCGAATTTCTTGTTTCTAGCTTCAGTAGTTTCAGCTGTGCGTTGATGTGGCGGTCAACCGGCATCTTTATATATTAAAATAAAAAAACATATTCATTAAGTCAACAATTATTTTCCTAACAACTAAAACGATATTGTTTTCCTATGTCAATATATTTACTTATAAACTGACTTAGAAACTTAGTATGAATAGCTCAGTATTTATTTATGTGATAAGTTATATATTTGATATTATATATTTATATATTAGTATATTTATATAATTTTTACTAAGGTTCTTGTGATAACAATGTTTTGAACAAACATTAATAAGTTAAATATTAAAAATTATCATTTAATTTCTGTATAAAGATGGGTAAAATACGATTAGGCTTGTTGGTATATTATTGGTACCTATATTTTTTTATTGTGTGTCAACATGAGGGTGTTAACTAGCCAGGCGGGCATTAGAAAGAACCCTACCACCATGCTATGGTTTTATCACGATGTTTTCCTTGACCAAAAGCTCAAGCTCATTGCAGTTGATTTCAAACCAACTTTCCTTGACGCGGCGTTCATACACAGTACCAACTGAGCTATCATCACTTGATATGTACAAAGAAAATATTTGATCCCTTTTTGTAAGTATTGCGCGTACGTAGGCATATAAGATTTGACGTAGTAAAGGTATATATTACAAAGAAGTACAGAAACCTAAAATTTATATGCAATATATATTTTAAATAACAAAACATGGGTCAAACAAATTATAGTCTAAGGTTCAACATTTGTATAGAGTAAAAATTGTCCCTAAAAATTTATAACGAAGTCAATCAGCTACAAAAATATAATTTCGGATTTTTACCGCACGTAGACAGCTAATATTTCGATAAATAGGCATATTTATAAGTTTAATATAATCGAAGTTGAATAAGTTAATACCACACCTTGTAGAAAACAAAATTGAAAGCAGTCAGGAGGACTGCCGACAGAAGTCAAAACTTAAAACTATAAACAAACGCACCTAAAGAAGTTCTCACTTCAAAGAATTATCAAAATTAAAAACAAGAAATCTGAAAAAAAAATCACAGTAGTTGCGCTTTTTTGCGTCGGGACGCCAGTAAAAATGGCTGCGCGACGCGTCGCTTACATTTTCACGGTAAAATACATTCCCCAAGAATACTTAGTGACATATTTGCAATAATACTGTTTATGCATTACATATGTACGTCGCTTCTTCACCCTTATATACAACATAAAAAGGCTTCATGTCAGTTGTATATAGATACATAAGTATATATGTATATACCCACTTAGGATTTATACAAAAAGTGATACTTGAAGCGATGATAGCTGAGTGTTATTGTGTAGGAACACCCACCCCGGCATGGGACGCGAGTTCGAATGCAACCACCTACTATGTGCTTCAGCTTTCGGTGAAGGAAAACGTTACGAGGAAACCATAGCATGGTGGTAGGGCTTTTTCTAGTGCCCGCCTTGCTAGTTACCACACTCAAATTTAAAATCTGCGGCCAAATACCTATAAGTGTGTTCCGGCAGTTGCACTTGAGAGCCAGTCCCTTCAATAAAGGCTGGTCACGCACCTACGATTCTCCTTATGTTGTGAGTGTCCACGAGCGGCGGTAATCACTTAAAATAAGGTGATACGCTTGTTCGTTTGTCCCCTTCCATTCCATAAAAAACTGACAACCATGGGACTGAACTTCAGATTAGAGGAAGTGTGGGCGTTGTCCCTGATCTCTCTGGCGACATGGGAGTTGGAAGAGTCGCCGTGTTACTTTTTAGTGGCTAGTACTGGATGATTGATGATCATGAAAGGTCTTGCCACTCTCCTCTTTGGCCTTAGCCTAAACCCGGATAATGCGCGTACAAATTGCGATATGAGAAAATCAGTATAGAATAGAATTTTGAATTTTGAACACAAGTCGCGAGCACAGCTAGTATAAAATAATAGAAAATAAACCTTAATTGTCGGTTGTTTTATTTGTAAATAGGACTTTTGGTGAATAATTGTATTGTGTTAAAATATAAGAATATGTAATGAATAAAATAAAACATTTAGAGCCAAATGCATATACGTTTATATTATATTATACATAGTTACTTCTGATGCAAATGATACTGGTGGCTGTTCATTCTTTAAACCGCAAAAAAAATAATTGTGATGCGATGATAGCTCAGTGGTAGTGTGTACGGACGTCGCGTCAAGGGCCGTCAGTTCGAATCCACCTACAATGAGTGTGACCTTTCGGTGAAGGATAACATCATGACGAAACCATAGCATGGTGATAGAGATTTTACTACACCCGCCTGGCTAGCTACCACCCTTAAGGTGAAAATCTGCCGTCAAATAACAATAGGTGTGGTCCGGCAATAGCACTTGAGAGCCATTTACTCCACAGGTTTACCGTTTCCACCATCTTGAGCGGTATCGTCACTTATAAAATATAAAATAAAAAATAATCAATCGACTACAAAGCTCGTAACACAAGAATTGAGCAAGTATAGTAACTTACGAAACATAGTAATAGAATCACATACCCAAGAACATTGTCCAAGGAATCTCCAGTAATTAGGTTAAGTGCATACCTCGCCAGGGCTGTCAATATTGTAGAAGTATCCGGTAGGATTTTATATATCTATATATATAAAACAAAGTCGAGTTTGTTAGAATAACTCCAGAACGGTTAGACCGATTTTCTTGGTTTTTGATTCGTGGTATTTGTCTCCGTCCCGAATAGCAGAATAATTGTTAAAATCATTGGGCAATTGACGAAAAAAAAAAAGTTTGCTACATAAAATGTTTGTGTTTCGTAATTGTCAAACATTTAATGTTCATTCCGTCGATACTGTAAATACTCCCCATAAATTAAAGAACGTATGGTATGTACGTAGGTTTCGAATCGACAAGCTATATACACAATATGAGGATAATAACGTATTTTAGATTTAAAAAATGTAGAATAATGACAGTAACGAAAGAGGATTGGCACATTTATTGGTTTTTATTTATGCGTTCAGAAATTTTCAATGAGATGGGAAATGATTTAACCATTTCTTGGCCAATATCCATACTAATATTATAAATGTGAATGTAAGTTTGTTTGTTATGCTTTCACGCGAAAACTACTTAACCGGTCATCATGAAACTTTGTACAGATATTCTTGGAAGTATTAGAATAGGATACTTTTTATTGAAAAAAAGCTACTTTATCGCCATCTAGCATTTCAGAGTAAAGGTGATACGAAGTTCACCGGGTTAGCTAGTTAATAAATAAAGTAGTCGTATCCAAACTACGATCGTGCATATTGTAAAAAACAATTCTATATGACAAGGTAAATGAGCGCTACAATTCAGAAAGGATGAGCAATGGTGATAGCGAAATAAAAAAATGTCGATCTCAATGCGTCTATTCCGAATTCTCTTTGAGATCAGTTATTATTCTTCAAATCAGTCAACACAGTTATCAACTAGAATGATTTAGTTACCAATTCCACAAAACTATTAAATTTACTGACATCGTCTGGAATACCATCTCACAGTTTTTGCTAATAAAAGTAGATTTTGTTGGATGTAAGAAGTCTGTTAAATGGTAAAAACCTTCACTGTGGTATTTCACATGCGCACATTTTATTGTGATTAGTTGACAAATTATGATCAGATGAAATTGGTTCCATTAACTGAGCTCAATGTATGATTGAAAACAAATATACTAAAATATCACACAACAAAATAAATATAAATTAAGTAATACGCGCTACTTAATAACCTGAACAGGAATAGCTATGGTACATATGTTTTACGCGGTCGAAGTGTGAGTAAGAGATATACCAGCAAAATCTCAATAACCTACTAAGAGATCTTAGCCTGTGTAGGACAGCAGAAAGTTCTATATTACAATGCGTCTCTAAAGCTGCGCTAGTCAAGATGACTGTTGACGCGCGTCGGAAAGAGGCCCCTTTAACTTACATCCGTATTACAAGTCTCGGGTACTGTTTGGAGTATCAGTCTTTCTCATACGATGGACCAACCACCCGCACGGGTAATACATTGTTAGCTAGGAAGATAATCGCATTTTATATGAAATCCTAGGTAAGGCAGTTGTTAAAAATTACATGCAATAATAATTTAAAAAATAATATATGGCCCTTGCGGAGTTTTCAACGAAAACCCACCCTTTGTGATCGACGGTAAGTGTTCGACACAATACTATAAAAGCAATGAGAGATATCCAATGAATGCAATCATTTTCAGGCAGTAGTGAAGTTAAAAGGACAATATGTTCATATAAGCAATAGTTGGATTGTACCATACTCTCGAATATAATCCAAGGCTTATGAGGGTCACGTTAATGTAAAATACTTTAACTCCGTCAAGTCAATAAAGTAGAAATGTAAATAAGTATACATAGGCGTTTATGTGACTATTTACGGTGGAATAAATACAAATGAAGAAGAATTTTAGTATCAACCAATACTAATAATACGTTACGAAAAATACAAATGGCTTTAACCGTTTTTGAGTTTTAGCGAGAACAAAGAATATCAATTATAGGTGATACGAAGTTCATCGGGTTAGCTAGTGTTATATAAAAAAATTTATAGTTAAGGTTTACCGTTATGGCCATAATCTCACTTGATCTTAAGTGACGATATGGCCCAAGTTGGTGGACTCGATTAACAACTGCAACTGCCGGAACACACCTATTGTTATTTGGTGGTAGATATTCAACTTTAGTGTGGTAGCTCACCAGATGTGCATTAGAAAAACCATACCACTATGCAACGGTTTCATCACGATGTTTTAATTCTATCCATGTCCATTGACACGACGACTGTAAACATTACCCACTGACTCATCATCGCTTCGACCTAGGGTGAAAGTCTAGTTTTTACAGAAAAAAAAAAATTTAGGATTTCGACAACCCTACCATAAACTGATTCCATCCTTTCAGAATCTAGGACAGAAAAATACATAAACATATCATTTATATAATATCAAGTATGTTAGTACAATTTATTCAATTTTCCGGAATCTTTGTGAAGTACGGCAGTTGAGGAATTCTGTCATACTACCTATAAAATTAGATTACGAAGTAACATATATGCTGTCTACTTTCCTTTACTTTCCAAGTTTTTTTACGTACAATTTTTCGTATTTATTTTTATGAGTATGATACAAAAGCATACTGGCAGTTCAAAACATCATTTTCCGGAGATTCTAAAAACAAATTATATAAAAAAAAAACGAGTGGTGTCGTGGGACACCAGATAGGAGCGAAGTTCGTTATTATAAAAATGTTTATTTTAAGTTCTATTCGAGCTACAAAGTTTTTTTTTTTTATTTATAGTTGAGGCCATTTTATCGTTATGCCATAATCTCACCGGATCTTCAGTAAATGGCCCAAGTTGGTAGACACGCTAAGCCTGTGAAGGAACTGGCTCTCAAGTCCAACTGCCAGAACATACCTATTGGTTTGGTATTCACGTTGAGGGTGGTAGCTATCTAGGCGGGCATTAGAAAAAGCCCTACCACCATGCTATAGTTTCCTCACGATATTTTCCTTCACCGAAAGCTCAAGCTCATTGTAGATAGAGTGGATTCGAACTCACGTCCCTTGACTTGAAGTCGTACAAACTAGCACTAAGCTATCACCGCTTGTTAAATAATTTGGGCATACATTTTTTAGTATGATTTTTTTATCGATAAATAAGAAATACATTACAAATTTATCTTAACACATTTATTTTGTTTACGATGACTTATAAAAATATATATAAATAACTGTCATCACGTAGACTATACATTAGACACTGTATAGCCAGCTTACATAGACTATACACAAAAATCTTACGCTAACGTTGAGGACGTTTTTTAACGGCCACGGTGCCCCATAAGAAACTTCGTTCCAAAAAAGCTAAGACGAAACACGTTAATATCAGGCCAAACTAAAAAGTAGAAAATCATTTACTTTCAAATTTATAATGAGCATATATAATCATAATTTAGCGACACTTGTGATGTCATAAGGACATTATCTTCTACAAATTATTTCCGTTGGTCCTAGTAACCCTGGGCGGAATAATAAGAATACATTTATCTATATCTATACTGATATTATAAAGAGGAATGATGTGTATTATTGTATATTTCTTTGTAACGAATAAACTCAAGAACTACAGGACCGATTAAAAAAATCGGCAAAATAACATTCTTTTATGAAAATGATTAAATAAAATTTTAGTTCCACGCGAACCTCCGTTACGGACACAGTTAGTGTATTATATTATTGCCATCAGTGCGGTTTACCATTGTCATTGCATTGCTCGTGACGTATGTGCAAGTTTTTTAAATTTTACATGACAGCTGTTACAATAGAGTAGAAAGAGAAGACGTGTTACAGACATGTTATTGGCGGGATAAGAAGTTGTATGTTATATATACATTATATAATCAATCAGAGGAATCTAAGTTTATGAGAAATTCATGGAAAGATTCCGTTATATTGGAAAATAAACTTATAGGTAAAATGGATGCTAAAAGTGGATAAAAGCCAATTTAATAAATAAAATCGTCATATGTTAGTATAATTTAATAATGATTTTATAATTTTAGATTGTACATTGCATACATAGTGGATGAGGATTGAATGATGGTAAGGTTTTTCTAATGTCTGCCTGGCTAGCTAGCTAGCTACCAGCTTCAAATTGAAAATCTGCCGCCAAATATCTATAGGTATTCTTCGGCAGTTACACTTGAGAATCAGTCACTCCACTAGGCATAGTGTGTCTACCATCTTGAGTAACAACGTCACTTAACATCAGGTGAATTTGGGATCGTGGCTTTATACCTATAAAGTAAAAAAAAATGCTTTCGCACTTCTTGTGGTCCGTAGTCCGTATCACTTTTGAGAATAACTTAACAAATATCATGACGAACTTATTAAATTTGACTTCAATGGTACACTTAAAAAGTACAGCAGATTATTTTGCATCGTGAAATAAAAGTCATTTTCATAAAGTTGCTAACACTTTAGTTCCAGTTTGATCGTGTGCCAGTAGTCGGGTTGTAAATAAAGTGATCTCACAACTGTTCTACTTTTAACTACCAATATATTTTCACCTGAACTTAAACAGAAATATTTTATTGTAACCTGGCAACATTGTTGGAGTGTCACGATCGGAAATCTACATTAATATTTTAAAGTGTAAAATGTTGTTAGTTTGAACGCTCTAATCTTAGGAACTACTAATGGGATTTCAATAACTCTTTTTGTAGTTATAGAACAATCATCGAGGAGAGATTTAGGATATTTAATATCACGCTTCCTCCAATAGGAAAAAAGCTGTATTGAAAAAAAGTACGACAGCGGGCAAAAATTGGTAAATATTGCTTAGTTCCACGCAATTAAAGTCGTGGTTAAAGTTACTAATTAATAAAACAGAAAATAATCGCAAAATGTCTTCTATTCTGTGAAGTTAACAGCGAATGTTGGTTCATAATTAAAAAAGGATTGGACCTCTACCTACTTTTTGTTATACTTGTGATTTTAACGAAACCATTGACCTCCTCAGGAGCTCCGCGTGATGTGATCTTAGGAAGTTTATTTGTATATATATTTAAACCTATCTATGTATATTATCCAGCATACAAGAAGCGCGTAGGCTTGCATGTGAACAACGTATAGCTTATCTCTCGATAGCTCATTGTTTGGTTGTGGACCTTACCTTGCTTAAAAAAAATATTCTAGACTATTCTACAGCAATATAACTGTATATTGTTAACTCCATAACGTAGATCTAATTTACTAATGCTATTGTATTCTCCGTTTAGGAAAGCGCAAGCAGAACGAGTTGTTTCTACTTTAAAAGCTTTGAGAAATTGAATTTTCGTCTCTCCTGCCTTTTGGCACCGACGTAATTCGCACGCGATATAAAATTTGTTATGGAAGTGGTCTACAGATATTTATTTATTTATAACTGTTGTTCGAGCTGACCACGACCAGCAAAAGCGAGCGGTGTTCGGACCCTCAAACGATATTGGTCGCGGGTCGCGTATAACTCTATATGGTGCCTGCGATACGCAGCCCTATTTTGTACCTTCCTTGCTGGTCAGCATATGTTCTCTACTCTCGGCACTCCAAACCGCCACAAGATTTGTAAAGTGGTGTATTTGTAGTGAATTGTGTGTACTAGATATGTGTAATGATCACCCGGGCGGTTAGAACTGCCGCCACCAACTTACACCCCAATCAGCCCACCAACACCTCTCAGCACTAAGAAAATCACAGTACCAATTCACAAATACTTAGATCTAGTAAAAATAACTTTTCTTCAATCACAATAATAATCACTTTTTTCCAGTAACAAATTTTAAATGATACAATACTACGACAATTAATAATGAAAATTTTCTGACGTTACCAATTGCCCCGTGACCACGAAGGCTGAAAAGCTTTCGAAACTTCGGGATCAAAATTTAATAAATAACCGCGATAAAATCCGTTTAAATTAGTTTTATTTCAATGCCAGCCTTATTATTAATTTTTTACATAAAGTTTATTTACGAACAACTGTAAAGCAATACATTTATGCAAAATGCATTTACATTTATGTACAACACACGCCCCATATTTTTCGTTAACAATATTTAATTTACTGCTTGTCTGTCAGTTAGATTTGAACTATATTCAAGAATATATCTGAACCAGAAAATAGTTTTAAATCGATTATAATTTTTTCTTAGAAAAAACAAACAAATACATTTTTTACATTTTCATGCATTATCATCCGCTTCTGAACTATGGTCCAAATTTCAAGTATCTAACTCATCAGGAACTTTTTATTAGTTTAAAATTAGTTGCAAAAATCCACCCGGGTGAACATACAAGAAAGCCAGTTAATATAAACGCTGTAAAATATTAGTTTTTATTCTTATATCAAATGTCATCAACATCTGTCCAGTAGAACCAGAGAAATGTGCGTACAATAAGTCAGGCACACAGACGACGAGACAAATATTATATATTACATTTTATAGTCTTACCATTGCATTTGTAATTATTTTACATTAATAGGGTCATCAGTTAACATAGCAATTAAGGAAATGTGATGAGAATATTCTCTCAAGATAATTACAATTAATTTCAGAATAAAATCACAAATAAACAAAACAAAACCGCTTTAACAAAAACGTAACCCTTACGAAAAGTGCCATACCTACACTAACAAAGAAAACTTATGTATATCTTTTTTTTTCATGGAATAGAAGGCAAACAAGCAAACTTGTCACCCGATGATAAGTGATCACTGCCACCTAGGGACACTCACAACATCAGAGGAATCTCAGATTCGTTGCCGGCCTTTATAGGAGGTATTGATTCTCAAGTGCAACTACCGGAATACACGTAATGGTTAAATTAGTAAAGATTTAGCGTTATGGCCATAATCTCATCTGATCTTAAGTGACGATACGGCCCAAGTTGGTAGACACGCTAGACCTGTGAAGTAACTGGCTGTCAAGTGTAACTGCCGGAAAACAACTGGTATTTGGTGGCAGATTTTCAACTTGAAGCTGGTACCTAGCCAGGCGGGCATTAGAAAAAACCCTACCTTCATGCTATGGTTTCCTCAAGATGTTTTCCTTCACCGAAAGCTCAAGCTCAATGTATGTAGTGGTATTCGAACTCACGTCCAACGGCACGGCGTTCCTACACGCTACCACTGAGCTATCATCGCTTATCTGTCTGTAGCTAAAGTTTTATAAACATAAAATAATATCCAAGGTCAAAACAATTATTAACTATGTTCTCTAAGATTCATAAATCCACGAACGGGATTCGAGGTAGTTGAGGGTGCATCAATATGTAAGCGATATTGATGTCTGGAACTGACACCCCTCTCTACATCCGCGAATAAATATTATAAATGCAAATGTACCCAACAAAAGATATAAACGTGCCGATCGAGTTTCTTGCCGGTTCTTCTGGATGACTGCTTTACTTTCCAACCCGGTAGTAGTTTAGACGTTCATAAGCGCCTTCTTAGGGCATATTTGAAGATGGCAACTAAACATTAAAAACTCCGTGTCTATTAAATAAATTGCAAAAAGTGTCACATCCAGTAATACATATAAGGTTTTTTAAAACATCCGCACAGCACTATCGTAGCCGCCTGTCACACCGCACTGAGATATGGGTCTCAGTGACACCCTATCTATGATTTATGCTTGATATCAAACCCTCAACTGAAGATATACGGTAGACAGTTCCTGACACATCCAACCAGAAATATCCCATTCATCTCTCATGGTTAAATAGACCGTGAGTTTGATACGAGAATCAATATTCCAACTCTTGGATATGTAAAAAATATGTCGCATATGGGACAGTCTTAGATAAATTATATTTTAGCACATAATTAATATTATATATAGTATACTAGCTACAACCGTGACGTCGTTCGGGTAGAACTAAAATTTTATTTAACCATTTTTGCCCGTTTCTGTTACTTTTTTCAATGCAGCTTCATTACTTTTGGTAACAGCGTGATTTTAAAAATCCTAAAGCCATCCTTAAAGATTGCTCTATCACATAAAATAATAATTTTTAAAATCCGACCGGTAATTTTTGAGGTTAGCGCGTTTAAACAAACTTTTTTGCTGTATAATATTAATGTAGATAGAAAATTACGTAGTTATACTATACAGGTGAGGCAACTATGTAAAATCTATATAAAAGTTAGCATTCGTCCCCGACTTCACAGGATTATACGTTGGATTAAAGTGAATATTACCTGAAAGTTTCATCAAAATCAGTCCAGCCGGTTTAGAGTTTATAGCAAACATAAGTACACATCGATTTCTGTATATAGCAAAACAATCAGTGTCACTATTTCATCTTATATACTTGATACGTAGAACGTTTATTTTTAGCTTTAGGAATCGCACACACAGACTTTCTTTTTTTATGTAATAGGGGACAAACGAGCAATCCTGTCACCTGATGGTAAGTGATCACCACCGCCGATGGACACCCACAACACCGGAAGAATTACAGGTGCGTTGCCGGTCTTTATTAGAGGGGCTGGATTTCAAGTGCTACTGCTGGAACACACCTATTGATATTTAGCGGCAGTTTTGAAACTTGATTATGGTAGCTAGCAAGGCGATCATCAGAAAAAGCACTACCACCATGCTATGGTTTCGTCACCGAAAGCTCAAGCTCATTGTAGGTGGTTGATTCAAACTCACGTCCCATGACGCGGCGCTCCTACACACTACCGCTGATCTATCATCGCTTCATATACACATACAATACTCGGAGCCTGTAAAAAACACTGTATAATGTTTTCTATCTCATTCTTTCACACATTATATCCTTGTCTATTTTTACTGTCGTTGTATCGAGTCTCAAATCACAACTTTATAGAGTAAAAATCGATAAAAGAAATTAGATCCACGTGAACGAAGTCACCAGCGCGGCTATTAGTTCGTATTATTAAAATGAAACAAATATTCAATACTCTATCATAAAGACTAAAGTCATATGTAATTGTGTTTTAAATTATATACATACAATTATATATACAATTATACCGTGTTTTATTATTAAAGAGTTCCAGTTTTTCAGCCATATACATATATAAACATAATATGTTATTATTTATTAAGTTGTGTATTTAGATAGATTTTTACTTTTTAAATTCATCTATATAGTTGTATTTATTGTAATAAACATGACGAAAATGTTTCTAATAAAAATGATTAATTATGCTCGTGATTTTTATTTAAATATCCACTTTATACGTGTATAAATCTATATCAGTCTGATTTCACCCACTGTTGGGTATAGGGCTCGTCTCACTTACACCATCTTTGACTTAATTTTGCAGTTATCAAGTGATATTATAAAGCGGAACAGTTGTGTGTTTCTTTGAACTTGCTAATCATAGGGTCTCGAAATTCTTTTTTTATTTGATGGAGCAATAATTTAGGAAGGCTTTAAGCTATTTAACATCAGGCTACCACTTGTAGGAGTAAAACTGTATTAAAATAGAAGAAAATATAATAAATATTTTTTTGTTACACATGAACAAAATCGTACACACGGCTAATATACAGTAAAATCTCTTCCAACCCAAGCATGTCCAATCAAAAGTTTCTAGTCTAAGTCGTTCTCGGCAATTGTTTGTGTCGAGACGGTCTCACGGATCTCAAAACCTATTAGCAATCCTTTTAATCAGGACAGTGTAACAGCTAACCGAAATATTTGTTTGTTGACAACGATACCGTGGTATGCTACCACATTCTTTCCAGAACTATTAATTAACTTAATACCATATTTTGGTTCATGCGTGAATTTTGTAATTTTAGAAGGAAGAAAAATAAATAAACATATTTAATGTCTTGGAGCACTCGGTTGAAATGAATTACCATACGAATGAGAGCAATTAAATGAGAGGCAAAGAGACTTACAGTTAAAGGAATGGTAGGAAATTTCTAAATTAATATATATTTTATATTTGTGGAAGAAATATTTTATTGTACATCATTCAATTAATCTAATTCATTATAACACACATAATACACTACGAAACAGCTGACGCGTATGACGTGTACAAACTATATCTGCGCAGCCGTAGATAATTTGCTGGATGTCTTGACCAATAAGCGCGAATCTATAACTGGGTACAGCCAATAGCTTACGCGCATAGATAGCTGTCTACACTATTTCAATACATTACAATATAGAACAGACTAAAGAAAGGGATGCAACGGAAAAATTTACAGTTTGATTTGTCTAGCTTTCATCAGTACGGTGCAATAAGGAATTATCTATATTAATACGGTTAGTCTAATATGATTTTATTAATAGCATACAATGCAATTTTATTGTACAATATACACAATTACTCATCAATAGATGAAAATAAAATTTATGATAAGCATTTCTTCGTTCTACAAAATTCGTTGTAATGTATGCACATACTAAACAATGGATTATTTTACATACATGACAAATGGTATATGAATCAATTGATGCACTCGTACTGAACGACTGGGTATTTTAAAATCAATTTGTTCCACCAAGCAAGTCAACGCTAAATGTACCATTTACGATTTTATAGATTATAGATAAGTCTGTAATAGATCTTCGATCTTCGAGACTTTTGAGATTGAATTTAAGAAGTCTATCTTTGTACTCTGTGATTTTTTTTATTGAGAACAAGTTTGCTACACAGTACTCTGAGAAAGCGACGCTGAATAGACTCAAACGTATTTATGGGAGTTTTATTAATTGGAGACCATACTGATGAACAATACTCTAACATACAACGGACTAAAGAAATTTACAGAATAATCTATAAATCCATCCATACATTTAAATGGCTTAGCTGTGTCTGTGAAAAACGCAAGCAGCGTATTGCCTTTACTTGTAATATAATCGTAACGTGAACTAAATGACAAATTAGAGCCAATCATGACACCCAGATCTCGTACTTTGTCAGTTCGATAAATGTTAACTCCTTCACTATTATAATATAAAGTATAGCGAATTTTGTGTTTTGTGAACGTGATGCTTTGATATTTCTGTATATTTAGTGCCATACTATTCTCGGTACACCCGGACTTAAGGTTTTCTTGGAACTTGGAATAGTCGTTATCATTAAAAATCTTTTGCAAAAAATTGATATCATCGGTATATCCCAAGTATTTGCAATGTAATAAAATCAGGAAGTGATTAATATATGCTAAGAATAGAAGTGGGCCCAAATTGGAACCTTGCGGCTCATCTGATGTAGCAAGAAATGTTACTGAATCATAACCAAAAAGAACGACTAACTGTAACCTGTTTGATAAATGCGAGCTAATCCATCTGTAAAAGTCACCGTAGATACCCAAATGAGCCAGTTTTGCTAAAAGGGCTGAGTGATTGACACGATCAAAGGTCTTTGATAAGTCTGTATAAATAGCATCGAGCTGTATTTTTTCATTAAAAGATTCACATAAGTATGCTGTAATATTCAATTAAATTGGAGCGACATATAGTCATTGATTTTACTTTTCGTATCACGAATGTTTTGATAATAAATTGACAGAGCCATTCTGATAACAAACAGTTTTACTACAACTTTTAAACATAAACATCTATTATAGTTATAGACAAAAATTTAAGTAGAGTTAAGAGTGTGCAAGTTCTTTATGAGAATATGTTGCGAATTAGGATCTTTTTTATTGTAAATACGGTCATTTCGTACTCAGAGAAACTTATAACCATGGCCTTTTGCCTTTCTTCGTGTAACAGCATGTAAATGTTTATTGGCCGTAAACAGATGTTCAGCCACAAAAATTTATTTCTTCTCACTCGTTTGCCCTACGATCGCTGTATTAAGCTTGTTTCAATTGTTCAATTTATTATATCTATGTACAGCAGCATAGAACTCCATAAATTTTATTCCGAAATTTCACTACTACAGTACGAGACAATTTGTTTTCTTTATTTTGTTTGGCTACTCTACTGCAGTTTACTATATCATTGTCATTTGGTTTGTGGCTGATTACATTTGCGTATTGTTGTAATATGGTTGGTAGATTTTCAGTGCGATTTTCAGGTAAACCATGGATTTCCAGATTATTTTTTCTTAGGTGTTGTTCTAGGTTATTAATACGGTCGGATAAATTTGAAACCGTTGCAGTCAGTGTATAATTATTTTTCTTAGTTGTTTATTATCATTTGTAATGGTATTCAAGTCATAATGCATATCACTGAGGAACGTGACTGGGCTGCGAAGTTCTTGAAGGCCAGTTATGTGTTTAATTTGGTTTTAAACACTTTTGATAGCATGTAAGGCAGATCAGATCTAAGAACTGTTAGCACTTCATCCCTAATTGCATTGACGAGTTTCATCCGCATGCTTGAAGTTTTCGTAAGTGTTAGGGTTAAACAAAAATGTTTTTGGTAAATTTACAGTCACATATTGAATATTATGTATGCAACCGTCATTGTCTTCTACAGTCAGCATTTCAAAATTACTCCCTGCACCAACCCTGCGTAACGGCGTGTTCGTATTATCAGACTTTAGTTTTTACTCCAACATGTTTGGCATTGCCAATTATTATTAAATTCTTTAGTCATGGTGTTACGAAAGCGCTTATCTGGCAAGATGGTACCCAGCAAATCATAAACTTGACTACATAAGCAGCACTTCAATAATCGACTACCTTCAATCGGTTTAAGGCAGCCGGCGTAAATGTTAGTGTTTGATGCCACTATGATTAAGCGCCTACGTAAATTATCGAGCAATTGTGACGCTGTAGAATACGCCTGATAAGGTTGTATGAGCAATTATTGCTCCTGTCAGAATATGTTTATTCAAAAAGTTACTGTGAATTGTATAATTAATTTCGATTAATATACAATACACTAATCAACAACATAGTTTTGAAGTAACTGGACGTAATACCGTAGATGATAAAGTAATGATTCATTCAAGCACTTTAGTAAAAGGAAGGAATTTATCAGTTACAATTTGTATGTTGTACATCTCTTATAAGAAAATGCATGAAACTCACGAACCTTTTGCCATTCGACATTAAAAACTATATGAACTGGTACATTTATAATACTGTACACAGCGATGCGAGATTTCTGGAAAACTAGTACAATGTTACTATTTATAAAGAGCTATTTAAATTGCGACTAACAATGTCAACTACCCACTATATATATGTATATTTTTTTATGTAATAGCCGCAAACGAGCAAGCGTGTGATCTGATGAAAAGTGATCACCGCCACCTGTGGACATCCACAGCACCAGAGAAATCGCAGGTGCCTGCCTTTATAGGAGGGACTGACCCACAAGTGCAACTGGCGGAACACACCTATAGGTATTTAGGGACAGCTTTTTAATTTGCTAACTGGGCGGACATTAAAAAATTCCTACCAACATGCTATGGTTTCATCATGATGTTTTCCATTACCGGGCGCTTAGGTCATTGCAGACATTGGAACTCGTGTCCATTGACGTGTCATCCCTACACACTACAAACTAAGCCATCATTCCTTCATAGGATGTACAAGAATTGCTCACTTAATTGTATTAGGTTGTTGTTGTGTTAACAGAACTGAACTAAAATTGTCTGCTAAGTTCATTGTAACGTCCATAATTTCAATAAAACAACTTTGTATTTTCAAACGATGTTGTAATTATGTTAAGAAAACATGTTCGTTTGCTTAGAAATATACATAAAGTAGATTTAACAAAAAATAATCGATGTAGTTAAAAAAAATATATAATAACTAGCTTTTACTCGCGGCTTTGCTCGGGTAAATATTGATTTTGTCAACCAAATCGGATGACGCAATAAAAAGATACATACAAAGTTTATCCCTCTGTTAATCCCGATTCCAAAATGTTTTAAAATTAGTCTTTTGCCGTCTCCAGAGACCCATTTATCTCTATATCAAAATTCGTTTATCGTTTTATAATATGAATATAAAAAGACAGAACAAAGTATACAAAAAAAAGATGTATTTAAATCGATTTTATGCGATGCCTGTTGTTCTACGCCGTGTCGGCACAAATTGTATTAAAATATATTCATGCCGTGGTCAGTTAATAAAGTTGAAATCTGGACTGGCCGCTCGGGGCGCGCCGGAAGTATTTAGGTACTGTCACTCGTGAAAACTTTTTAAAACACCCCTATGTGATGCTGAAAAGTGACGCTTGTTCTCGAATGGCTCGCGACCAATATTCATCAGGCGTAACCAGGTCTGAAAGCTGTCACTGTGATGTCACCGACTCACAACCCGGTGCATTGAGTCAAGAAAAATGTTAATATATACTTTCAACAGATCGGAACATCGGACAAGTACGAGCACGAACTTAATTATGAGCAATACAGTGTAATGCTCCAAAATCCCAAAGCTATTACCGATTTGCCGGATATTTAAAAACCTTGTATCTATTCGCAATTTCTGTTCATAACAGAAACCGCCGACCACGTTTTGAAACTGACCACAATCTCTTACTTCGTACCGTTCAAAGGGAACTCGAGCAAACTCTTCGTTACAAGTTTAATCGAATAAAGAGAAACTTGTTAATATTCACAGTACTGGATGAACATCCAAGGGGATTAACACTTTTCGATCCATCTGGTGGCTTAAGAATCTATACTAATATTATAAAGTGGAAAGATTTGTATTATTGTGTGTTTGTAACGAAAAAGCTCATATATCACTGCACCGATTTCAGAAAGGTTTAAATTGATGTTTAAATCATTAATTTAGGAGAACAATCAAAGGGCATATGACGATAACAAAAAACACATAGTTGCATAGTGATAGGATGTTTCTTAATACCCGCCTGGCTAATTACCACCCTCAAGTTGAAAACCTGCCGCCGAATACCTATAGATATAGCAGTAGAACCTGAGAACCAGTCCCTCCAAGTAGACTTAGTGTGCCCACCTTCTTAACCCACAAAGTTACTTGTTTACTTATTCATACAGTACAAAATAGAAAGTACACAGGATTAGACAATAAACAATTTATACATATATCTCAAGAGTAATAAGCACTAGGCTACAAATTTAAAGTTCCATACAACACCACGTGAGATGTAGCCATAACGCTAAACCTAAATAGTAATTATAAGAAAAAAAAATTATCAGTTAAAATTTAGATGACATATGTGTAAAAGAAGAATTTATGTACAAAGTGATATTACTGGTATAATTGTGACATAACTGCTGACATGTTAATTCTTTACAAATTTGCACAAAATTATCCAATGTAAGAAATTATTAATTTTATCTATAATTGTACAATGTATAACTGTATACATGCAAATCTTGAGCGATATTATTTATAATATTTTTATGGAGGAAATCAACGTAAGTCTCTTTCTTTTAAAGTTATAATTGAATATTGTTCCCGAAATATTTTGTTTATTCAGTCATCATATTACATCGGTATTATGGAGATGTAGCAAAACGTTGGTCTATGATTCTAATAATTTCTGGTAAGAAGTAGCTTAATTTTTTAAAATAAATATAATTGGTTACTATGCAGTACAGCTTGTAAATATTATTCTGCCCGTTTCGGCAGTTAATGCCTCGTAACAGCGATACTTATCGAATCTTAGAATAATTATGGACCACCATTTCAATAAAAAAATGTAATGTAAATCTATAAATTATATAACAAATACACAAAGATATATATCGTGATTAATAATTAACAATAAAGATCTTTCAACTAACAATTTTATTTTAACACGAACACATTACAAAGAAGTTGACCTCAGCCAATGCTATTACCCGCAATGTTGACCAAACAAATATATATGTGTCATTTCATTCTTTTAAATGATTGTAAATAAATATTCCAACAATTACAACAAAAGAAAATATAGTGGCCTTTTTATACGGCATGGATATAAAACAAAAAATTAAGTTAGAAAAACTAGAAATTACATATCAGAGATGAAAAGAGTACTAAAATTTTTGCTTACAGAAGATACGACGATCACATCTCAACAGAGAACTGAGAACAATTCAATATGGGTAAATACCAAGATTTAAAAGATAAATATGGTGGAACTAGAATATTATATAAGAAATCTAATAACACCATTAATACACATTCAAGAACATGTTCTGGCACATCACAAATGTTTCCCTCCGGCGGAATTTTACAGATCAAAAAGAATCTATCGCAAACTAAAGAACATGACTCAGGAGGTAATAAAATAAAAAGAGATTTAAGTATCGAAACTGATTTTTGCATACTGAGAAGATATTATAAAAATAAACGTAGTCGAATGTCTACTAAAGAGAGTTCTGCTAAATCTAAATACTCGACGATTGTTGATCCTAAAATAAAACCTATTGAAGAAACACATACAGATCTTATTGCCTCTGGTGACAGTAGATCTGGAAACAAACCTCCAACCACAGATATTGCCACTATTATGTTGGAAAACTTAAAGACTCTATTAAGTAAATGGATACATAAACATCTCTTAGAGAGTAAAGCCAATAACGAAAATATTGAAACAGTTCTTGATCAAATACTACAAAAATCGAAATTAAGTAAATCTCAAAGAGTTTCATCGGCTTCTACTTATATTCTGAAGAATAGAGATAACCATCGTATAATGAAGAATAAAAAAGTTGAAACTGCTTCAGATATTTGTCAATATTGTAGACGTAAATCTCGTCCTGTGACCATTAATTTATCTAAACATGTGATTTACAGGTATCAATCAAGAAATTCTGTTCCGCTTTTAATAAAGAAAGTCAAAATTATATCAACCCTCAGTATTCCAAAGAAAAAGAAACACAAGGACATATCTTTGTATAAAGTGAAAAAAATTAAACGTAAAAGCTTATTATTATCTATAGACAACTCTAGTAAATTATTGGATTGTTCAAGCTTCAATTTATTAGCAATATCAAAAAGGTCACTAGAAACTCGTAGTTCTACTGTAAATTTAAAAGATGCCGTAAACGAAAACAGAACACTTCATACAAGATCTTTTATAAAAAGAGTCCCATATACTGGTGGGACTTTAAAAGAACCAGAAACTAATTCTTTACAAAACGAATTCATAAAACCAGATAATTTAAATGAGATGTCAAGTCTTATTAAGGGTATATACGCTAATACCCCCGTCAACGCAATGAACTCTGTATACAAAATTAAGGAAGCAGAACAAACTGTTAACGATAAAAGTACTCTAACTGATATACATAATTTGAAATATATCACGAACCATAAGATTTTCAACGAATCAAAGATAAGAGTTATTCATGACGAAAGAAAATATATACCAGAAATTGAACCTGCGAATCTTAATAAAGGTAAACTACTTGAACCACTGCCTGCCAATAATCTTTTAAATAAAAATCAAAGTAAATTATCTAAAATAACAAATCAAAATATATCCTGCCACAAAAATAATGCAAATAGCAAAAGGAATAATTATAGAAAAAATATAGCGTTCAATGTTAAGAGGAAAAAATTGGCCAATGTATCTAAATTACGAAAAATTGAAAACAAACATTTTACATATTTCTATAAGAATTCTGGTAATCATATTTTCCAAAACAGGGATGTTCTAAAGAATCTTCAAAATATATTACAATACTTTGTCAATTTTAAAGGTAACGAGAATATTAAATTTGACGTACAACTGAAAATCCTTCCCGTAATCGAGGGTATGAATACCATAGAAAAAAAGGATAAATACACGAGTATTACCACTGAAGGAATAAACAAAAGTACTGAAACTTGTGAAATTAAGTTAGATAATAAACCTAATATGAATCAATCTATAAATAGAGAACTGGAAATAGCAAATCATTGTAACTCCTATTTAGGGTACAATCAAAAAATTATTTCGTTACTTGATGGTGCTGTGAGTCAAGCAAAATATTTTAATACTGAAAATATTGATAGGCAATCAAATGAAAAACAAATGATCACCAGTCAGTCATCGATAAAACCTATAAATAAAATGTTTAATGATATACATGAACTTAAATCTGTTATAAAAAAAATCTCTCAAACAACAGACAAAATAATAAAGGAGCACATAGGTACAGAAATTAATGAAACAAATTCAAAATATCTAGAACATAGTAACGCTACTAGATTAGATACGATTAAAGATCAACTACAAAACATGAGTAAAGGTGTACAAATATCCAATGATTTCTTCAAAAACATACCATTTTCAGGTTTGAAAATATCAAAGGCGCCTAAAAAAGACGCTTTTGAATTTTACAGTAGATTAATGAAAAAAAGTACATCCTACAATATAATTGATAGTGAATCAATTCTAAAGGTAACAGACATGTCAGTAGTTAACGAAATTAATTTTCAAAAATTTGTCGATGAGGGATTGACGTGTTCGTTGCCAAAATCTAGATCATTGTTTGAAGTGATAACAGAAAATAATAAAAGGAAAGTCTTAACATACTTTTGTGATGATTGTTGTAGTAAGGATTCATCGGTGTCCTTTAATAAATGCAACTTACCATGTCATAAATGCTCGTTACCTTGCAAATCATCAATAGATTGCGGTGAATGTCTTGAATGCCCCCTTAGCGAAAGCAATCATAACTTACCTGATTGCACTTCAACTATCTACATCATTCATGATGACGAAAACAAAGACTGCGACTCAAAAAAAAAAATCTGTTCTAAACGCAGAGGTATGGGATTTGGGGAAGGTTTCATTTATTGCTTATTGCTTTGGATACCAATTATAATTATTGCGAGTTTATTCTACAGTTACGTTATAAAAGATTTAATTGATCCTAAACCACATAAGGTACATCGTTTAAAAAATTATCCTGTTCAAGATAATCCAAGAAAGTCTAATAACAAATCGATAATATTTGATTTAAAATTGTCTGATTTAGGATTTTGATTGATTCGATATTGTTTGTTCATTTAACGATTATTTTTGATAAATTATAAATGAAATGTTTATGTTTATCGAAAACAGTTATTTAAATTACACAATTTTTGGTTATTTAAGCGTTTGATTTTGAGTTTTTTAATTTTATATTTTATATAAGTATATCACTATAATTAAATCTAATGATATAACATCAAATTTATATTTATTACAGAAACTGATAATCGAATACAGATATACGCAAATTGTATAGAAGTGTTATAAAAAACAAATTTAACTAAGAGAAGAACACAAAAAGTTGTCACATTTTCGAATGTCCTATATTTATCATGACTCAACAAATGATTTGTAGCGAAAAGAATTCTCAAGAAAGTATTAATTGTACTATTTATAGGATTGCACAGAAAACCTTACAACCATGCACTTCAGAAAAACTTAATACACTACATGCTCCTTGTTGCAATATTGAAAAAGAAAATAAAATCAACCCGGTACATCAAAATGAAGAACTTAAAACAATGATTCAAATAAATAATCTACATGTGAATAAAATTTGTGTAGACAATGACATAAATGGACAACCAGAAGTGATTTTCAATGCTTGTTCTTATAAAAGATGTAACAATTATTGTGGTAAATTAATTAAAGGAAAAAAATTAAAAAGGTATAATCGTACTCGGAAAATAAGTTTAAAAATTAGAAACACAAAAAATACTTGGAATCGAAAAGTAAAACATTCCAAAAAAGGCATTAAAGAAAATATTTCTAATGTCTTGCCACGATCCAAAACACTAAAAAAAGTATTTGGGAAAGTAAAATTGCCAAATAATCATATATTACTTTCTAGAGAAAACATTATGAATTTTTTAAATGCAAATTCATTGTCAAGATTATCTGTGACGAGAAAAGTGTTACCAAGTCATTCTAGTAAAAATATATTCATACCCCATAAATCCTCATCATTCTTGAACTATGATGATCTTTGCAACATCAACTCGACAAATTCTGAAATATTACCAGACAAGTATATACCATTCAAAACAGATATATTTAATGTAGCAGTAGCCGTAGTACATACTAAATCAACGGAATCAAACAAATTAACTATTACCCGCAGTGAAGATAAGTATATTCTATTCAGAGAAGATTTGACTAGCTCAGAAACAATAACATTACCTTCGTTGACTATAACCTCTAAACCACAATTTACTGAGATTTGCAGTGTTGAAGATAATTTGAAGCGTTACAAAAATACAACTAGAAAGCTAAGCGATACAAGCAACAAAACTCTCGTCAACGTCGACACCGATCATAACTCACGTATATGTGTAACAAGTGATCATGATAATTTTTTCAATGCTAGAACGAGTTCCGATTTTAATAAGTCAATTTTAAGTTCTAATTACAGTGTAAATTCAAATTCAACAAGTGATTTCCACTCAGAGAATGCTAATCTTGCTGACAACGGCGATGTGAATAGAAATTTGATCTCTGATACTGTTATAAACATTGATCTGTTGGCAGATACAACGCCATCTACTAGTTCGGCTGTTAAACATGACAGAGATTTAAATGATGTAATAATAAGGCAACCATTTAAAACTTACTTCGATGATAAAAACAAAGGCGACAACGGACACACAAATAATCTAAAAGATCTTAACACTAATATTTTGACAAAACCTATAGATGTTGAGAAAAACACAAATCACCACAAAACTCTAAATTTACCAAATGAAAATACTTTAAAGTGCCAAATTGAAAATCAAAGAGACCTTTTAAATTTTTATTCAGAGGAATTTAAAAATAATCACCCAATAAATTTTTCGGAAATGTGGGACAAATTTATTCTAGTGCTTGATAAATCAATTAAAAAATTAGAAGAAACACTAGCTGAAAGAGTAAGCAATGAACTGAAGAAATTGATCGATATTTTAGATCACTATAAGCATGGAAATATTTCAGTACCTATGAAAACAGAGGAAGAATGTCTTCATAGTAAAGAAAATGGAACTACGTCTGACAAAAAAGTATCTGCAAATAGACTTAAATTTGAAATCAGTGAACATATTCAATGTGATTTGCTTGAAAAGACAATAATTGATGAATTAAGGGTGAACATTGAAACACCTAAATCAGAAAGGCCTGTATATCAGAAATCTAGACAAGGGCTTAACGAGAAAGTTTTTAAAAATTATCTCGACATATTGACAATACCCATTGCAGATAGTCACGAAGATACTAGACCAGTACCAGCTACATCATTTGAACTCAACGAAGACGCTCAAAGATTCTATGGGCTGCAAAATGCTTTTAAAATTCCCGTACAGTTTTTCAAACAGAATGCTTTTGTTATTACTAGTGTGCCAATATTTTTTACTATTTTGCTGTGTATTTACGGTCTTATATTGCTTGTAATATAACCTTAATTAATAACTGACATCTTTTTACATTACCTTTTTGATGTGTTCAGGTCAGTGCTCACTTTATAAAAACGACTTAGAAAAAGTAAGGAATGCTGTTACGTATTCGATATCTACATCTGTTATGTCTGCTTTTTCAAAAACACAATATATAAAAAATCTTCAATAAATAATTAATTTCTTCAACAACTGATTTAGTTAGTAATTTTTTTGTTTCCTACAATTAGTACAAATGAAACCAAATCATTTGAGAATTGTTACTCCTACATACAGAACCACCTAACACAAAAAAAAAAACTTGTGGTTAGGAGCACTGCAACACATACATTGCTGTCTATAACTCATTTAGAACTCCAGGATAACCTCTATTATGTTGCTTCTCATTCTTCTTGAAAGAACTGTAAGCAATAATCGCTAAATATTTGTTTTGTAAATAGCTAATTCGTATTACGCATCAGTTTTAGTGTACTTAATTTGAGAATATATTATTTGGATCCTATGGTATCGCTTTACTTTTGAAAATTACTTTATAAGGTGACAGGGCAAGAGTAACATCCAAAAGGTGTGTTCTCTAAATGTATTATTTTTGTTTACTACTAAAGATCAAGCTTTTGTGTCATGAACGATTTTACATACGACCAACTTAATAATACTCAAGCAAAGAATAACAATTTGTGTATAACATAAGCTATTATCCTCTGTCAGACCCAAAGCACTCCTGGTGGCAGAAGTGCCGAAACAACCGCCTTGTAATCAAGGGCGATCGCTCCATTATAGAAAATAAATATTACACTCAACCTAGAGCCTTCTTCGCAGATTGCTACTGACTTATACCATCTCTTACCATATATCTATTGTCCTGTAAGTTCGAACACACCAAGCTCCATTACATTATATGAACAGACAGTCCAGCTAGCTTCCAGCAATTCAAGCGAATTTTCTTTAAGCGATAATAGCTCAGTTGCTAGTATGAATGAGCTTTCGGTGAAGGAAAGCGTCGTGTTGAAACCATAGCATAGTGTTAGGATTTTTGTAATGTCCACCTTGCTAGCTACTACAGTTAAATTAAAAGTTTGGCACCAAATACCTATAGGTGAGTTCCGACAGTTACACTTGAAAGTCTTTCTCTACTGGGCTTAGCGAGTCCACCATCTTAGAATACATTGTAACTTAACATCAGATGAGATTGTGGCCACAACGATTAGCCCAAAAAAGTATAATAAGCAAGCTGATGATAATTATTATTAATTGAATTTACTTCGTAAATGAAAATAAAAAAAACCTTGAGTTATGTATTGTAAATCATAAATATTTATTATGATATATGATAGTTAGGTACAATAACTAAGTTTGTTTCATTTTAAGTATCCTTCATTCCGCTGCTAGCACCAAACGCCCGGACCTGTCCACTCCAATTACTGGCCGAAGACGTCGATTCCTGTAAATGATAAGATGTGTTATATTCAGAGATATAATTAAAAATATCTAATAATAACTAGGTAATAATAACTAATAACAACAGCTACTAGATTATTTGTCATTGAGGTACAATGTTGTTATGAATAACTTCGTTTATTTTAATTGTTTTGTCCTCTTTATTAACAATTAGCTGTGCCAGCGACTTGGATCGCATGTAACTGAAATTTTAGTTAATCGTTTTTATCCATATTTATATCATTTTTCAATACTGCTTTGCTCCAATTCATAGTAGCATGATGTTATATAGTCGTATGCCTTCCTTACTGATTGTTCTATCAAATACAAAAACAATTTCAGAAATCCCTCTGGTAGTTCCTAAGATTAGCGCGTTCTAGCAAACAAACTTTTCCAGTTTATAATCTTTACTAATATTATAAATTCGAAAGTGAGTTTTTTTTTTCTAACGTTTTCACGCCTAAACCGCTGAATCGATTGTGATGAATTTTGGTACAGAGGTAGATGAGACCTTGGAGACGGTGATAGGCTAGTTTTTCTTGAGAAAAACTTATTGGTAATGGGATAAAGATGGGAGGAAACTTTATATGAAACTTTTTATTGCGTCGTCCTATTTGACAAAATCAATATTAACGTGAGCGAAGCCGCAGGTAAATGCTAGTATTAATATAAATATAGACTAGCTATAACCTGGTCACAACACTAGGCCTCTTATGTTTTTAGCTACCGTTAATTTATGAAATACATTTGACGGAATTTGTGGATGGCTAATAGATGGTAAATACCAGAAGTGCGGTGAAACTGACACACTAACTATTTTTAATTTATTATTACATGAATAAAACTTCTGTGCAGTAATATTCGATAATTTTTACTTGAAATAAGTTCACTAACTCACTCTTTTTATTTAGATTATTTAAATATATTAGATCCAAATTTTATATATCGATTCTTGTGGCACCGGAAACAGTCATACGCGAAGACTCGAGAAAGGGGTTTTTGTGTTGACGCTTACAGTAAGCCCTTAATTTACATAAACGTTTACCTCAATTTGCCATTTCGCTTCCGGATTCCGGTTGAGACGGCAACTGCTTCGGCGACATCAGGATTTTCGGTCACCTCCTGGAAAGATCCAACATATTTTTTGGTATATTTATAAATTCAGTTTATTAACACACCGTGCTATCCGAAACTACTAGAGTTCTTGTGTATCGATGCCAATAGTTGATGCAATTATCTTAAATGACCAGTACCACTAGTGGTTAAAATAACAAAAAGTTGTCTATTAATAACAAAAGGCATTTACGAGGGGCAATGGGTTGAGTTAAATATCAACTAATCTCACTCTTTCTGCAAGAAACAGTCTAAAGTAACGAGTATACGGGGTTAACTAATTAGAACCCGATTCTGTTTTAAAATAACGTTATATGTATGTATAATTAATTCTATACTAGTTTAATATTTCCGAACGTAATATCGAGAGAAAATAAAGTGAAAAAAAATTATTGCGTGATCTACTCACTTCTGCAGTTGATTCAGTGGTAGTAGGATATGCAGCGCTTGTAGGTCGTGCCCTCGGTGCTGGGTAAGGCGCTCCGTATTGCGTGAATACACGGGGTTGAGTCCTATTAAATGAAATGTAGTAAAAAATTATAGTAAACATACTATATAGGTCTCGTCGAACTTTATGGTTTGTCTTAACATAGCCATGTTAGGTTGTGTACAATACAACTTTCTGTTAGTAGAGGTCTCGGGTAGTCATTTTAATAAATTATAGGTAAAAATGGTTATAAAAGATATTGGTTATGCAGATGTGAGATGAAAAATTACATTCTAGGCATTATTGGTATGACTGTACACCATGTGTAAGCCCGAACTCGACGCGACTTATACCTTTGAACCGAAAAGTAAGATGTGAAAAGAAAGATATATGTATTTGTATAAAGACCTTCACTTAGTATAAAGATTGTTTCTACTGTCGTAATTTTATATCCGATATAAGCCATATAAGGTACATAAAAATGTAGGCATTACTTCAACCTTCTTGCACATTATTTAGTGTTACAAAGACACCAGCTACAAGTTCAAAAAATCAAAGTGAGTGAGTATCCAAAGCTTGACAGTTCGAATAAACTAAATTAAGACAGACCGAAATCAAAACTCTTCAAAAGTTACTTAATATCCTTTAAGGGAACTCAAAAAAAGTTAAACTACTAGATGACGCAAGTACCAAATCAGCAATCTCGATCAATAAAATATTCACATCACCATTTCACAGTTAATATTACATAATAAATACAGGTTTTAAGGTCTTCAAAACTGTTGCAAGCGAAACAAAACATTCATTTATAATTTACCACCGTATAAATTAAAATACATCTACATTCAAAACCAAACGGGGCAATACTCATTGTTACATGTGATATTTGCATATACGTGAGACAATTAATATTCTATATGTATGAAGTCTCTGACCTTGCGCCGAAAGCGTTAGCGATGGCCGTCGTCCTGGACGCATCATCTTCCTCGCTATCTTTGTCTTCAGCTTGATCTATATCGTTCGCTTCATTGTTGACATCTAAACCACTTTGTAAGGCATCTTGTTCTTGGAAATTTTGTTGCGGAGCGCTTTGAAGTAACTGAGTTTGATATTGACCTTGATTAAATTGATCCTGATTGATTAATTGAGCCGGATATATCTGCTGAGGAGCCTGATACTGATTGAGAGGTTGAGGTGCGACTATTATTGGCTGTTGATATAATTGTTGGGGCTGCTGATATACTTGTTGTGGTTGTTGGTAAATTTGTTCTGGTTGTTGGTAAACTTGTTGTGGTTGTGTGTAAACTTGTTGTGGTTGTTGGTAAACCTGTTGTGGTGGTTGATAGCCTTGTTGCAGTTGCCTTTGATTTTGGAAATCATCAACGTCTTCACTGTCTCCCTGGCTTTTTTGTTCATTGTCACGATCGTAATCGTCTTTAGGTCTGATCTGGCCTAATTGAGATGGCTGTTGGTTAATTTGTTGTGGTTGTAATACCACTGGTTGCGCTTGGATTTGAGTTGGATACATCTGTATTGGTTGATATTGAGGCACAGGCTGCTGAACTGCAAAATTATCTCGAGAAGGCGGCAGATAGCTCTGTTCAACATTTTGAGGTTGGAATGCAATAGGCTGTTGGTACTGAGGCTGTGGTTGGTAAGATATAGCTGGCTCATACTGTGGTTGTGGAGCTACATAACCTGAAGTTGCTGGTTGTTCACCAATTAATAATTGCGGGCTCTGCATTAAAGGTTGATTGCTGGCTTGCTGTTGCGCCAAAACTGAAGGTAAAGCGGCAAAATGAGCTGGAGCATCGAAACCAATTTGTTTAGGTGCAACTGCTACGGGTTGTACATAATTCGCTCTAATTTGCTGTAAAGGAACGAACTGAGGTTGCAACTGCAATTGTGCCAAGGAGCTAAGGAAAAGTTCTCCAGGATATTGCTGAATATTTTGCTTAGTGATTTCAACTGATGTTGTTGATCTCAATTTAGCTGGAGCTCCTTCATCTTCTAAGATCTCACGTTCATTCAGGTTGGGCTCTGTCACTTGTTTAGGTGCTACTTCTGTTGTTGTCGGTTCAGATTTTGGGGTTGTAGATTTTGGGGTTGCCGGTCTCGAAGCAAACTGTCTAGGGTTCTGCGGCAATGGAAGATTGTTAGCCTTGTTGTTAGGCTTAGTGGCTTCCAACTGTCTCTGTCTTTGGAATTGTCGGTATATTTCTTGCTGCTGTTGGTACTGAAATATTATTAAAGTTTTTATAGTAATACAATCACATTATTTCATTTTTTTGTACTTTATAGGTTTAGTGATAGTGTTGCCATAAGGCCACAATCTCAACTATGTGAAGTGACGATGTTACCCAAGATAGTAGACACGCTAAGCCAAGTGCAGGGCCTGGTTCTTAAGTGTAACTACCGGAAAATACCAATAAGTGTTTTGGTGATAGATTTTCAAGTTGAAATTGGTAGCTTACTTAAAAACTAATTCCCAAATTTAAATACAAACAAACACGTACACATTGATATATACATATATTCTAGATTCTTACCTGCACCTGTCTTAAGCTTTGATCTAAATTCTTTATATCGGCATTGAAAGCTGGGCCTTGGTATTGTTGGCCGTTGATTGGAGAAGTCTGGAAAATGGGTTGCTGTTCCTGAGTAGGCAAGCCTTGGACGGACACGTCGTCAGGAGTACCGTAGTCTGGATTTGGTACATTAGGGTTGCGCGGGTCGAACGGCGGCAAATATTCCTGGTTTTTGGTAGGCTGTGAATGCAAATAGTGGTTGTTGATGTTAATTGTTATGCGGACTGTGTCGCCCTAGCAAAGCGATAGATGGCTATAGAGGGTTTTATTGAGTATTCCCGGTGACTAGCGCCGGGCGAGTCTCACATAACCTTCCCAGGTACCCTCGAGCTACGAAGGCATGCGTTCATGCATTTCCTCACAAAGACTCAAAACGTTACATAACAAATGAAATTGCATTTTATATCAGTCGAATTATTTTCCATATTTTTTACTAGTTTACTGCATTTAATTCCAACACTAAGAAAATATTTCAATCCATTATCTAGTCAACCCTAAGTGCTAGTGACCTTGCTCGTTAATAAGAAAAATTATAGCAACGTTATACATATAACATACATTATAATTACAATCTACAATAACTATATATAAATGACATTTTTTTTACTAACAGACAGCAAACAGGCAGAGGACTCGGCTGATGGTAAATGGTTACCGGCGCCTATGGACAGCCGCAACACCAGAGGTATTACAGCCAGGTTGCTAACTATGTCGGAACACAAAGGCCCATACTGAACCTTTATTTTGCGGCAGTCTAAACCCGAAGGTGGGCGCTAATCAGTCGGGCAATAACCCTTCCACCAAGCTATGACGGATCAAGGGTCACATGGTTAACCTCAAGGATTATATGGTTAACTTAATGGTTATTAAATTATTGAACAAAATTTATACAAGTAGCCTGTAAATCTAAATTAAAACTACTTTCTTTTTTATGTGTTTAAAAAAGGCTCAAATATATTCGAAATACTAACTACGCTATCGAATCAAAGAGCATCCAAATCATCGAGAAAACTCAAGAAACTCGATCATTGTTTCAAAGTTCATATATAACAAATATTAAAAGTACAATCTTCTTGAATATTATAAACATTAAACAAAATTTATATAAGTGCCTTTAAATCAAAATATTTTATTTTAGTTAGTGTAGGCTCACAGAAGGCACTAAACAAAATTCCAAAATATTAAGTAAACAGTCGACTTTGAAAGTAAAGTCATTGAAAAACTTTATTAAGCTAATTCTTTTTTTACTGTGTAACAATAAATATACATTTTTATAACTTCGCCCATGCACAAAGATGGAGGACTTCAACCCTCTGGACGGTAAAACTTCCTTGATTTAGTCCTTTAGTAAATGTTTAAATCATTTATCACAACTTATATTTTATTAATTAATCATAAAGAATAAAAATATATTATTAGCCGTGCAAGCGTATTTATTTGCGTGAAATAATAATTGAGCAATATTTTTCGCTCAATGAAAAGTACCCTATGCCTATTTCTGTACCCTAGACAACCTATAATGCAATTTCATGATAATCCGTTCAGATTAAACTGCGTTATAAACAAACTTACTTTCAAATTTATAATATTAAATAAAATAAAAAAAGGTTAGCAAATGAAAAATGTACCAATTTATGATTTAATAGAAGTTTTATGTTTAAATAAAGTTTTTTTTTTTTCATATTTACTTAGATATGTTCGCGTGTGCCCAACGCACGAAATAAACATGCCTTAGCGGTTAATGGAATATCACACAACATTACATACACTAACGTCCTTAACTAGTGCTCTGTTCTGTCTACATGGTCTCGAACCCGCTGGCAAATTTTTTCAAATATCCACGCGAATGAAACCGCGGGTAGGATCCCAGAATAATATTATAAATACGAAAATGTGGATTAATGTTTTTTTGTTTCTTTGTTCCATTATCACGCTTTAACCGTTGAATATATTTCGACGAAAATTGGCATATAAATAAACCATTTTCTTGATTAGCACATAGTAAACTTTTTATCCCGGTAATATATTCATTTGGGATAATAATTCAAGTGTAATGTTATTTTAACTTTTTACGCGAGCGAAGCCGCGGGCAGAAGCTAGTAAGTATCTATATTTAAAAAACTTAATAGAGTTATTATAGTAATCAATAAAAACATGTAACGTCAAACCTGTACTCTTGTTGGTAGCTCGAAAGCGGGTCCGCTGGGGCGCCAGCCGCTCGGCGCGTACGGAGCTGGTGGCTCTGCCACCACTACGCTAACCACCAGCACCACCAAAAATATCAATTCCTGGAGACATACATTATCTTATCGTTTTTGACCTACATCAATACATAACTATTTACAAAAAAATATCTAAACACTCGTATGCTCTTGTAAGATCCAAGACATTCAAACGCATGATTCCAAGGGCTGTAAAAGTTTTGCAATATAAATGATATGTGCTCATTATAGACCGAAAAATGAACAACTGAGTAATGGATTAAATACTAGCAATGCTTCCTAAGAGTATTTAATACAATTGCACAGTTTTTGTTCACCAATAAAAATAAACATTCCATAAAATACGAAGCTCTACCTTTCAACGCTTTGAATTCAACCCCCTCACTTTTATATGTCACATAACCTCATTCTATTTGCTTAAAACTATGACACCCATCTTTGTATATAAGAACAAATATTAAAAAATATCATTTTCCAATTTAAAAATAAACCATAATCATATCCATAACACAGACTAAAAGAAAATCTAACAGATCTGTTTTTAACTTTTCTGCGTAACTGAATATAGCTTTTGGTGGTCCATGAGCCAGTTGTTGTAAAATAAGATCTTTAAAAGAACCGACATATTGAATATAAACTCCTTTTATCATTACACTAATTAATAAAATTGAAAAAAATAGATTTGGCATTAAGGGTTTTGCCAGATTCACCGAACTTTTAAACGACCCGATATACTGAACATAATTAAACGAATCTCGATAATCAAAACACGAAAAAGAAACACATAAAAATCGACACGGACGAACAAAATTTAAAAACGTGTAATCACCTTCATTTTCGTGGACTTTCGCTTTATGTCCTGCGTGTGCGCATCGCTTTTATAGACAATAGTGTTGTGAATTGTAATTCGGGACGCGCGCCTTAACGACCTTACGCACTTAGGGCTGTCAGCTGATATATAGATAAACGGTAGGTCAGTTGAACTTAGAGGTTCTCTTCTAGCATTAAGATTTCATCTTTATGTCAAGCATTCGTACCCTTACCAATAATATGAATGTGAGTTTGTTTGCTACGCTTTCACGCCTTATACGCCAATTTGGATACACAATTTAAGGGATACAGAAAAGTACTTACTTTCAGTCAGTAAAACAGTAATTCTTCCATGTATTATTACCATCTCAGCAGTGGCAGATTTATACAAATACTGGCTGCAGACTATTCAGATTTTGCCACCCCAACGTACGTCTGCAATCACCCATAATAATATTATAAATGCAAAAGTGAGTTTCGATTTGAGATTTGAGTTTCGAATAAATCGATTTGATGAATTTTCGTATAGTGATAGATGGGAACCTGGAGACGGTGATAAGCTACTTTTTCTCGTGAAAAGCTTAATGAAAGTGGGGTAAAGAATGGGATAAACTTTGTATTAAACTTTTTATTGCGTCATCCTATTTGTTTGGCAAAATAAATATACCGCGAGCGAAGTCGCCGTTACAATCTAGTACATTATAATTATCCTTTTAACAATAATACATACCTAATTATATAACACCTTCTAGCCCACAAAACTTAATGAATTTAGTTTTAGTTTACAATTAGTCTATAACGTTTCATATAAGTTATGATTTCTATATATTACAGTTCGTGTGTACTGACACAATTTACTTATTCCCTAACTGTGGAACATGTCATCGGAAGACACACAGCATTCTTGTAATTAACTTTGTAAATTTATTCATTGTTTTGTTCTCACCTGTCAAAATGAATAAATACAACCTACGCAAATTTGCATACACAGTGTAAGGGATATAGGAAAGGACATAGAATATGTGTTAAACAGGAAGTAAAGAAGTGCTTAGTGGTACCAAAGATGGTATACCTATGATACCTAAGAAGGTAACATTATCAATTAAAATCAGGTGAGATTGTAGTCAAAAATTTTACGCAATGGTTTATAATAATGAATTCGAAAACGCTAGAATTTTCAGAGTTCACTTCGTAGATACCAGATAGCACACAGTTAATATTGAAGCGATGATATCTCAGTTGGTAGTGTGTACGGATGCCACGTTAAGGGACGTGGTTTCCGAATCCACCTACAATGAGCTTAAGCTTCAGATTAAGGAAACATCACGTTGAAACCATAGCACGGTGTTAGGCCTTTTTCTAATGCCCATCTGACTAGCTATCACCCTCAAGTTGAAAATCTGGCACCAAATACCTATAGGTGTGTTCCGCCCGTTGCACTTCAGAGCCAGTCCTTCCACTAGGCTTAGCGTGTTCACCATCTTAGACCACATCGTCACTTAAGATCAGGCGCGATTGTGGCCATAACGCTAATCCTTAAAAACAAATAAATTAAATTTAAAAAATCATGCCAATTTCACCTAAACTTGGTAATGTTTGAATGAAACTTTGACTGAAATGAAAGAAAGTTTTCGCACGATATATATGCTAGAATATTTAGAAACATACATGCATTTTTGCTAACAACACCAGAAGCATCAGATACACTTTATCCACCTTTTGATATCCTTGACACATCCGCTTAAAGGATTCCTTAGTATAAATCTCTAGGAAAAAATTTGGGAAAATTTCTCTGAATTCAAATTAGTCGTGATCATGTAACCTACAAGGTAAGCATATCCAACTAATGATGTCAAGCGTTATGATCAAAACATTACTTATACAACAGTCAAAAATATACAAGGAACCATAGTCTCATTAAATTTAGAGCTTCAATATCTGAGATTCAATAATAGGGAGTATGTAGATGCAAGGAATAGAAGACAAATTAAGAGTCACATGTATATAAAGTTTGTGAATATAATGACAGATGATAGAAGAGGGTGTAATAAGAAAACAATGTTACGTTGACTATACTTTGGTGGTATAGAAATGAAAACTAATAGAAGAAATCGAAATAAATCACTACATACAAAAGTGAATAAGTAATACTACTTAGTGTGAACGAACCTCAATTTAATGCACATTTTTCATAATGTGGGAATATTTACATTGTCAATTAACAGTGTTTAAAAAAATGTCGTCATTGTTAGTCAATCATTTTAAAAGGGAACTGTTGTAATGTGCATTTTTATTATGCATGCCTCCACGTCGCAGTTTTTTAAAGGAAACAATCATTCGATCATGGCTACGCCCGTAAAATAACCTAAGCCGGCTGAGCCCCTAGCCAAGTTTTGTTTTCCTACATTCGTTTGCGGTAAGAGTTAGGATGACTTTGTAAAAATGAAACCGAGGGTATATCTCAACACTAAATACCGTTTCCATAACGTATTAAAAACATAACCTCTCTACCTAAGATGTATAATAAATATCAATCTTGTATTTTAAATATATGTGTATTTTAAAGTTTTTCAAAAGCTATGTTTACGGGATTTAGTCTCAATATGTCGTCAATTTAGTGTCTAAGAAGTGATTCCATACATTTTTTATTATATATATTTTTATTATATTTATTTTATTCCATACATTTCCATACATTACGCTAGCGAATGCAGAAACACAATACTTGGCTAAAGATTCTATTTCCTAAATTTATAGAATCAACACATATGTATATTAAAACTGTATGAAGCCAAGTCTTTATAAGATAGCTATGCTCGTGACTTCTTTGGCATGGTACTAAAATTATCTAATTATTGTAATTAAGGCTGGTAGTTCTCTAAGATGAGCTTGTTCAAACAAAAAAAAAAACAACTTTATAAAATTTAATATTGATATCTTACTTGAATTATGTTCAGGATTACTTTATTATCGATATAGATACTAAAAAATAAACACTTTTGATGAACGAATGAACACTTTATTGCACTTTTTAATCTCTACATTGGGGAGTTTAATGCAAGACGAGAAGGCAAGAAATGCATTGACGATGTTTTATTTTTTATTCTTGTATGCCTGTCCCTTTATTTGCGTATCTTTACGAAACTATATCACATATTTTCATAAAATTTGATAAGGTGAAATCTAATGTTAAGATGCAACATATAGGATACTTTTTAATACATAAATCGAAAAGGTTTCTCTGGGATAGAGACTAAAATGTTAATCATCCACACCGTTGCATCGATAACCGTGCATATAAAGAGATATTCATATGTATTTATGAAGCGATGATGGTTTAGTTGGTAGTGTGTTCGGGTGCCGTTTTAATGGGTGTAAGATCGAATCTCTGCAATGAGTCTCAGCTTTCAGTGATGGAAAACATCGTGATGAAGTCATAGCATTGTGGTAGGGCATTTTGTAATTCCCGTCTGGTGAGTTACCACCTTCAAGTTGAAAAACTGTCGCCAAATTACTATAGGTGTGTTGCAGCAGTTACACTTCAAAGTCAGTCCCTCTACTAGGCTTAGTGTGTCCATCAGCTTTGGCCAAATTGTTATTTATTATAGGTGGATTCGAACTCACATCCCTTAACGCGCCGTCCGTACACACTACCAACGGAACCATCATCACTTCATAGTCCATTTTTGTAGGTTTGATATTTAGTCATAACCTTATTACTATTAGATTTATAGGCATAGGCTGATTAGGCACTAGATTAATATGTAAAGCCTAGTAAAAAAGCCCTGTTTTAAATGCAGCTGTAAGAATACAACTACAGGTGCTTGACAAGTGACTACAAATTTACTATCATGCTATGGCTTTATCACGAAATCAGCAGGTAACGCTCAATGCAGATCGAACTCATCGATTTTCATACACGCTTCTACCGAGCTATTACTTTGAGTGCTTTGTGAAATAGAATACAACCAAATTTCGTTAGAGATTATGACAGTAAGCCATGCAGTGTTCTCCAAAATATGCTCCGACCTCTTATGATGACTCCGTTGGCATACTTGTAATGTATGGCATTGGGCTTCTACGGATTCCCTATAAGCCTGGATAAGCTATCAGAGTTCCGCAGAATTTAATTCAAAACATTCTGTGCAATGATAATGTTGGAGGCGACGATACTGTCTACTATAGTGAAATTCAAAACCTATCACCAATATATTTATTCCGCTTATCTTTTATTCCAATACCCAAACTTACGTCATCTATATGTTAAGCTCAAAAACCTTTATTTAAAATTGGACACGCGTACAATAAGTCTACCGAACGTCTGTAGTAAGTTAACTTTCATACCTTATTGGGATCACGTCTCGCCTGCTATCTTACGATAACGTTTTTTTTTTTTATTTGCCCCTTAAATATTTGGCACTGATTATAAATTTTGTATAGAAATTACCTTTATAAATACAACTGTAGCGACATTAATATCGAAGTGTCGCGTATTAACGTTTACAAGATGTTACCGTAGAATCTCTACGGGCAATCGAAAACACGTCCGTTCCGATACGAGGTACTACGTACCTTATGACGTCACAGTAAAGTATAACCTAGTAGATAGTTGACAGCTGTCATCCTTTTTTTAAATTTTGTTTTTAATCACTCTCAAGTCCCGGAAGTCATAATATCTAATGTTAATTGTAACTTATGTTTATAGTTTGTAGGTTTAACATTATGGCCACGATTTGGCGTGATGGCTCGTGATGATGATGGTAATGTGTTCCAAGATGGTGAACACGCTAAGTCCAGTGGAGAGACTGGCTATCAACTGCAACTGCCGGAACAGACCTTAAGGTTACAGTTACAGTTTATTTTTATTATTTTACATTGTACATACAGCTAACAAAAAATATAGGAAAAGTACTAAAAATATACGGCCAATTACAGTTCCCATTAATCGACTCGTTTCTTGATGAGTGCAAGGAATGTGTGCTATTTTCAAAGATTTTTGTAAGAGGTTGGAGTTACTGAATAACTTTTTTTAAATAATAATAAATACAAATAAGGCTACGTCATGAAGACGTAAGTTAGAATCCAACCATCTACAATGAACATCAGCTTGCGGTGGAGGAAAACATCGTGAGGAAAACATAGCATGGGGGTAGGGCATTTCCAAATGCCCGCCTGGATAGCTACCACCCTCAAGTTGAAAATACCATTAGGTGTGTTCCGGCAGTGACACTTGAGAGCCAGTCCCTCCTATAAAGGCCGGCAACGCACCTGCCATTCCTCGGGTGTTGTGGCTGTCCATGGGCGGTGATGATCACTTACCAGCAAGTGACACGCTTGCTCGTTTGCCCCCTATTGCGGAAAAAAATATATCTTCTTTAAAATATATCATATTCTCACGGCTGTTTGTAATGCCTACCTGGCTAACTACCACCGTTTTCTTATTAACGCGGTGTGTAAAATCCCAGTGTTTACGGCTTTGCTCACCGCAACGCGCAGATTCAAACGCATTACTCAGGCTCAAGTCACAGGCGTGTGGGGCATGAGATGACTCATCGGGTGGTAATCAGCCAATACTACGCACTAAAACGGACCACGGCAACATTCCAAACTGCCATTTGCCAGAAAGCAGGCTAACAATTACCCTCAAGTTGAAAATGTGCTGCTAAATACCTATAGATGTCTTGCGGCAATCGCACTTGAGTGCCAGTCCTTTTTTATCAAGGTAAGCATATCGATCATCTTGGGTCGTTTTGTCTCTTGACATCAGTTGAGATTGTAGCCATAACGCTAATACTTTACAGATTTTTTTTTTTATTAATAATGTAATTAATACATCTCTGCCGAACTCTACAGAAGTATAACATCCAGTTTCTACAAAAATTATTCCGAAGGCAAAAACAGATGTTACCGAACTTTATTTACGTGCATTAAACAATAAAACAAAGGCAATAAAGTGATACAAAAACAAAACATTAGGTAGTGACATTAGTAAAAAAGTTATCAGACACGAACGTTATCATTTGTTATTACTGCTGTTAGGTCAAACGAAAATATGTTTTTATACTATATCGTTATCTTCGGCTGTTTGGACCGTGGGATTGCTTACTTTGATTTTTTACCTATAGTGTTACTTCTGCAGACTCTTCGTCAGTACTTTTTTTTATTTATTTTTTATTTCTTAGTTAGGAAAATTCTTTTCAATATATATGCATTCGTGTGCTGCTTCAAGTCGCCACAACCGCCGCGCGGAAATGCTGTGAGTTTAATTCCCGCACCGAATAATTATTTGAGTGATTGACAAATAATATTTTTCTAAGTTTCGTCATTACTTTGTGTACATTAATTGTATTTATAAAGCTCTTTTTACTTAACATTAACAACATAGGCAAATGACATTTAAAACGAAAACTAAAATTATATTTTCAAGTCATTAACATTTTCACTGGCTTCTTTCTTATACACCCTCTAGCGCATATTAATAACTTATTGCTCATAAACTTGAATCTCCAGATTGGGAACTAAATATGACATAAGTTAAAATTAAGGTACAAAATTATTTATTTACTGTACAATGTGTTTTAATATACTTTTCAGGTTTTTATCGTTGTGGCCACAATCTCACCTGATGTTAAGTGACGATGTGGCTCAAGATGGTAGGCATGCTAAGCCTAGTGAAGGGATTGGCGCTAAAATGTAAATACCCTAACACACCTATAGGTACATATCTGGCGGCCGATTTCCAACCTGACGGTGGAAGCTCGCCAGGCATTAGAAAAAGTCCAACCACCATAGCACGGTTCTATCACGATGTTTTCCTTCACCGAAAGCTCAAATTTATTATAGGAATTCGAAGTCACGTCCATAAACGCGGCGTCCATACATTCTACCAACTAAGCTACCGTCGCTTTACAAACGGTTATTAGTGTTTGATGTACGCAACAGTCGAGTGTATTTAATATCTACTGTTTATGACACATTATTTTTATGTAGATGGTCACAAGCTCAAATGATTTTAATTAACAATGTAAAACATTTATGTCAAATTATAATAAATAATACTTATAAGATACCTAAATATTTATTGCAACACACTGTTGTATTATTTAAACTTAAGAGAAGGTAAGTTACTCTCGCACCTTTATAAGGGAGAAAGAGGTTGCCGTCCTTGATCTTTTGTTTATCCAGGTTTTACTGTATATCTGTACACTAGCCATGCTCGTGATGTCGTTAACGTGGAACTAAAAAAATATTAAATATTTTTTGTCCGTTCATATAACTTTTTTCCATACAACTTTCTCCATTTTGTGGTAGCGTGACGTTAACTAGCCAAAACCCTTCCACAAAAATTACTAAATCAAATAAAAAAGTAACTTTTGAAATCCAAACGGTTTACGCGTGACGAAACAAACTTTTTTTTATAATATTAATATGTGATAGATGAAATAAATAAAAGAACCTTAACACACTGAATCCTTTTCGACTGTGTCATGTGTTAGTTCAGATTCGACTTCGGCGAAATTAGTAACACGTCTAACTCCAGAAAACTTGCCAGTTTGTCAACGTAAGTTTTTCTGTGAGATATTTTTCCTACAATCCACTCTTATAACAAAAGTGCTGATGGCAGATTTCTATAAAAATAAAAATTAATTTTCTACATTACAAAGAAAAACATTTTTTTTCTCACACTAATTTATTCTAAGTTAACAAGATACATGGAGAATGGTAAGATTTCAAGTTCAAGTTACTGTTGTTTCTGTTATAATGGTATATTTAATATGTTGCTTGATAATTTATGTTTCTATAAGTATATTTTTATATATAAAAGTTCCGTGTCACGTTGTTTGTCCGTGATAAACTCTGAAAGTACTAGAAAAATCTGAATAAAATTTGCACACTGTATGTAATTTCGTCAAACTTGATAGATAGGATACTTTTTATCTTGATAAGTGATCATAACGCGGCAGATGACACTGTAGTCGATGTAATTGGCTATACTAGTACCATACTGGCATTAAAATGCAAAGTCAGTTTGTTTGTTTGTAACCCTTTTAAGACTAAGCCGCCGAATATATTACGATGACATTTGGTATAGAGACATATGGGACCCTGGAGACGGGGATAGATTACTTTTTCATGCAAAAAACTTATAGGAAGTGGGGTAAAGAGAGGGGTAAAAACGGTCTATTGTGTCATGCGATTTGTTTCAAATTTATACAATAATTGTTTGAATTTAATAATGAACGTATTGCGAAAGGAGCTGCATTAAAATTCGTTAAATAGTTTTAAAATATCTAAGCGAACAGCCAGCGGAAACGACTTTACTTTATACTTTGTAAGGATGATAAGGATTATAAACAATTCATCTCCAAAATATAAAGCAAGTTGAATGACGCATTAAAAATTTTAATATAAAGTTTATCCTTCTTTTTACCCCACTCTCTATAAGTTCGCGCATTTATAAATATGTATATAGAATAATTTGCCACTATTTTAATTGATTAGGTCGACGAATTTAATTACCAAAACCTTGGCCGAATTTAATCAAAATGTAGTAATATTCAGGACAATAATGATAGAAATATATGTGCACAGCATACATATGTACATAGGTAAACATAGGTTTGTTCGCATGCATTGCAGCACTCGTGTAGTGACGTGGACGTGAACGTACCTAACATCATGATGAGGTCTTTGACAAACAAAATAAATTCTATCGACTCCCCTCAAACGTGTATTACGGCACACCTGAATATTGAATTTCAGGCAAATGTTTATGCTTACATTACTTTGATATATATTCTTGTTTTATACAAGCTCAATGTATGACTTTATTGTAATCACCATACACTAAGGTGTAGCACCTTTTATTTAAAAGAAGTGTTTAAATTGATGATGGCTTAGTTTGTAGTGTGTACGAACGCCGCGTTAATGGACGTAGGTTCTAATGTCTGCAATGAGGATAATGGTAGGCCTTTCTCTAATACCCGCCGTGTGTACCGGCAGTTAATAACTTATAAACAATTATCGTCAAATGAATAAAAGATAAAATTTGTAAGACCAATATAATAAACCAACCAAAGCCCGGTTATCTTGAAGTTTTAGTAGTTTAACTAATATATATCTAGTCTAATTTATATATAATCTAGTGTCTTCAAATGGAATTTATATTTTATATGAAGAACGAGAAAGTTTGCCGACTCTTATTCATGTCGCACCGTAAAGTTGTGGAACCGTCTTCCCCTCAGCGTGTGCCTTTTATCCTATGATATTGGGTTCTTCAAAAGAGGCGTGAAAAGGTATTGTACTGTACTGAACATCACCTCTAGTGCATTCACTTTGCTGCATAACATGAAAAAAATACTAACTGTTATCTCTCAATAATTATTAATACTTACGTGCATTATCCACACCTTATAGTGCATATATCTTCAACCTGCATTAGTCCTTATTCAGCGAATACAGAAGTGCAGACACAAATGAACATAACTCACATATTATTGTAAAACGTTAAAAATATTTGAATATTTGAAGCGCATAACACAAAATATAAAATGGCCTGGCTTCTGTCCAAGCAAATCCATTGTACTATTTGGCCTGGATCTTGCATCGTAAATGTGCTATAAGGGTTAATTCATACTTACGTCCTACAATAATATATTACTAGCTGGTATCGTCGACCTTGTTTGCATGTTTCCCATTAACTGTACAGGGTGGTAAAATCCATTGTTATGAGCTGTCTTAATCAGCTAATGAAAATGCATGCTAAATTTCAAGTCAAGTAGTTTAAGAGATGTGGTGAGGAATGTTGGGATCTTGTACATGACTGGGTCACGACCACAATACAAATGGTCGTACCAATTACTGATTTCCCATATAGTTAGTTCAAGCGCCATATCGAGTGGGTTTCAATATCGAAAGTCTATCATAGGGTGGATAAAATCAAATTATCAATTTTAGAAAACTGCGACTACGTGGTTGACTCTATAATGAAACCAAATTTTCAGCAAAAAACATATAATAGTGAAGCTATAATACAGTTGCAGCTCAATTTCAAACACTTTCCTGACTAATTGCTATTCTCTAATTGAAAATGTCACGAAGTACCTATAACTTTCCTACACTACTTAGCTGCATTTTAATAGCACACCCACCGCCAAAATTAACGTGGCACCATCATGATATATAAATATTTGTGTCTAAACGCTGAAAAACTGGAACTACTTAAGAAAAGAAATACGGTAATGTTATATTTTATAGATACATACAGATTTTACATTTCACCGATTTGGCTCAAATCGGAATTATATGGAACAAGCTTTATATCAAGTTCTGACTGAGAAATATAGGCTATTTCAAGATGAAAAATTCGTGTCTACACGTCGTGTTCAATAGTAAGAAGAGTATAGTCTACTTATAGTAAGAATTAATTAAGATTGAACGTTCATTGAAATAAAACTAATTTAAACGGATTTTATCGCGGTTATTTATTAAATTTTGATCCCGACGTTTCGAAAGCTTTTCAGCCTTCGTGGTCACGGGGCGGACTGAGGTGTAGGTTGTCCAGAAAAGTTTATGTTACTGTGTCTACCTTCAATTTAATTTTTATTATTGATGGTGTTCCGATCTACGCAGAAAGAGCTCACAGTGTCTTGAGGTCTGGCAATTGGTCTTTTGGGTTCCGATTTAATTAACACAGTAACATAAACTTTTCTGGACAACCTACACCTCAGTCCGCCCCGTGACCACGAAGGCTGAAAAGCTTTCGAAACGTCGGGATCAAAATTTAATAAATAACCGCGATAAAATCCGTTTAAATTAGTTTTATTTCAATGAATAATATTCGCGTAAACCTAAGAAATCAAGATTGAACGTTGCCATAGTACATCTTTTAAGTAACTAGCTTTTACCCGTGGCTCTGCTCCCGTTAATATTAGTTTTTGTCAACAAATTCCAGCTGTTGATTTATACAGAAATATTTTTCATATCAAATGCTACATATCTATTTGATGATATTGGTCAATACAGTTACAGAGGTGGATTTTCGAAAACCCTTCTTTTGCCTATATTTACTGCCTGCCTGCCAAATTTTTGTTTCGTGTATAGGATTTCTCTATAGTATATTGCTATTCCACCTGCTTTTTAGGGTACTTTGTAACTACGAAATATTCATACGTTTGAAACAAAACGCATGACACAATAGACCGTTTCATACAAAGTTTATTTCTCTCCCCACTTCCTATAAGTTTTTCGCATGATAAACTAACCTATCACCGTCTCCAGGATTTCATTCATCTGCATACCAAATGTGATCGTAATAAATTCGGCGGCATAGTCGTAAAAGCGTACTAACAAACAAACTCACTTTTACATTTATAATGCCAGTATAGTACTAGTACAGCCAATCACATCGACTACAGCGTCATCCGTCGCGTTATGGTCACTTATCGAGATAAAAAGTATCCTATATCTCAAGTTGGATTGAACTGCTGTGATTAAATCAGTTCAGTAGTTTACGAGTTCATCGCGAACAAAAAACGTGACACGAAATTTTTATATATAAACATTACAAAGTGCTAATCGTAGGAACTATCAGTCGAATTTCAAAAACTCTTTATTTTATTTTATAGTCCAATCATTAACGAAGGCTTTAGGCTATTTAAATTCAACTCCACCAATAGGGGGAAATCTGTATTGAAAAATATTACAAAACGGGTAAAAATTATTCAATAATTTTTAGTACCACGCGAACGAAGTCGCGGGCGCAGATAGTAATTAATAAACGATTTACCACATATCCTAATTACCAAAACTCGTATATTTATGTAACTGAACATCAATACGCGTATTTTTCTATTAGTCATGTGTCAATGAAGTCGACTCACGCACCAGTATTGACCCCAACGGGTCTTGAATCGCAATTCCTGACCCCGAACTAACTGCGGTCCAAATTATAAAGCTAGACCTCGGGTAACGTTCGTGTGAAGGCACGAAAATAGATATATTTGTTATCGCAACCTTTTCCTATAGCAGGACATTATGTATGCGTAACATACACAATAGGTACCTTCTGAGTAAAATAAAGTCAAGAATGAAATAACAGGTTTCAAATATAAGTAATTTAATAATAAAACATCTGAAATATTACATTTTGTATTTATATGTCACAGACTGTAAATATTTTTAAACTTAAAACACAATTAGTCATTCATATAAGAAGGAGCCTAGGGCGTCAGACTTTAGAGACGGCAAATTTAGGGGTATTTTTGTTTTGCATATTAAAAATTTTTTAATTATACATACACCTAAATGTTGCTAGATAATATGTTTCACCACTTAGAATGTAAGTCTAAAACTTTTTTCTACAGTTTACGTCGTCCTTTGTGGAATCTAATTGTAGTGGTAGGCACGGACGAGAAAATTTCAATAGCCGTCGAACGCCGAAAATGTAAATCTGCCATTGGCCCCCGCATTCAAATCAGGACTTCAAATTAGCCGGCTATAGAACAATCAATTCCCGTAATTCCATAATTAAATCGACCAACTTCATTGTATTACTAGTCAGTCGCAGATCTAACTGATTTAGACTGTAACAGTGTTGTTAGCGCGGGGATGTGTACATAGATATGCGAACAAAGAACGCCCTTATTACTATATTATTAGTTACGAGAATAAAACAATAGAGACCTTTTGGAATGTATTAAGTGATAGATTTAGAATATAGGAAACATCATGCTGGTCTTTTTTGCACCTCATCTTTGTTTTATAGTTTATAGGTTTAGCGTTATGGGTACAATCTCACCTGATGTTAAATAACGATGCGGCTCAAGCCGGTGAACACGTTAAACCTATGAAGGGACTGGTTCTAAAGTGCAGCTGCCGGAACACACCTATAGGTATTTGGTGGTACATTTTCAACATAAGGGTGTAGCTAGATAGACGGGCATTTAAAATAGCCTTTTATTTATTATTTAATATTATATATATATTATATTTATATTATATATATATATATATATATATATATATATATATATATATTATTATTATAGCCATTTAAAATGCTAAGGTTTCATCACGTTGTTTTCTTTTACCGAAAACTCAAGCTCCGTTGGGTGCGGTTTCGAATATCTTTATTTCAGATATCCCATAGGCTACGGTTTTAATTTTATGTTAGAATATAATAATTTAAATCAATAAAAAAAAAAACTTTGTCCGGTAAACACGCAAAGGTTAATTCATTAATATCCACAGATAATGCAATCAATATTCCAACATAATAAATACGAAGATATGAAAAGTATATAATAAAATATCTACTTAATATAAACTACATTTGAAATTCAATTAACAACTTAAAATCAATTTATTCTTTGGACGTTTAATTTAACATTTATCTTATTTGAAACAGTACTTTTTTTGAAATGGTTATCCCATTTCCTTGTGACTCTACATCGACCGAAATTCGGAGATAAATAGTATATTTTTTCTGTATCTTTATCATAATACACAACATTATTATTCGCATCGAAATCGAATTTAAAAGGACTGCCGCCATCAAAAGCACCTATTTCAATCAACTTTTCAGATTTACTACTGAGTTTATACAAACCCCTGCTCGCGGGTTGCAGGAAATATACATTATCATGATTATCCAACGATAGTGCATACATATCATTGGAAATAAGCTTAACCTGCGACTCACCATGTTTTAATCGATAAATTTTCGACTCACTCATAAAATACACATCACTATTTTGACTAATCACAAAATCATCCACAGTGTAGTTCGATAGCGGCTTAATACTATACGATGTGTTATTTTCATACATAAATAGCCCTTTTTTCATGAAAACCGTGTAGTAAATTTTATTTTTACATTGCAAATGCCATATGGTTTTATCGGATAAGGCATAAAACATTGTTCTGTTAGTTAGAACGTTGTATTTAAAGATTCCATGTGCGCCACCTATGTATACGTCTCCGTTGATTTGATCGACGGCTCGGGCGAAGGAGAAGCTTATATCGGGTATTATTTTAAATCGCACATCGTCTAAATCGAATCCTGCTGTGTAGTCGAGTGATTGCGAATCCTCGTAATGGAAATATACAATGTTATTTTTCCTATCGATCGCTATCTGTCCTGATAATCGTTGTTTGTCAAATATAGCAGCTTTACTGTAGCAGGCGCCGTCGAAGCACGCGTTGCATTCATATTTGCTTTCGACTGTAATTATCACTATTAATATAACCACCGCTTGTATAATTTTCCTGAAAGTAATTTAGAAATATTATTGCACCTATACGCATTCTTTTTATACACATTCGCATTGTTGTAGCGATTTTTTAATGTCCGCCTGAGTAGCTAACACCCTCAAGTTGAAAATATGCCTCCAAATACCAGTAGGTCTGTTCCGGCAGTAGTATTTCAGAGCCAGTGCCACCACTAGGCTTAGCATGAAACTCTATTGTGATTTAATTTAGAATATCTACATATTTTTGGTCAAAACTTGGTAAAGTAATGACACTATTCCATATGTTAAGTAACAGAACAGTTAATAAGCAACGACGACCATCAAAGATTGATTTAACGGTGAACGTTCTTACGAAGTAAACTGTACCTATATACGCTAGCTAAATAAAAAATGCGGCAAATGGAAAGAAAGATTTTGTGATACCTCTGCTCGCGTATATTAAGATTAACTGTATATCAACTTTAACTTACCTATAAAAATCCATCGTGCAAAATTCACTTTCAACAAGTTACAAGCTCGAATTTCAAGTATTTATAATGAATTATCAATAGGAAAAATACTATCATACCCGCGCCTATGAGTGACTCCATCTAAACGTCTATATAATTGAGTTAATACCTAACTAACTAAAACGAGCAAAAACATGAGTGTAAACATTCTTATATTATACTAGCTGGCCCTGCGACTTCGTTCGCGTGGATCTAAAACTATTTAATCTCGCACGGTTATTCAAATTACAAACACGTTTGATTGAGTTAACCGATTTTAATGAAACAAAGACTAAATGTTATGCAAAGACATTATTTATGATTTACTTGGTAACGTTTTATCATAAACGTTATATTTGCCAGTGATGCGTGCACAAACAAACAGTCCGGCACACATTTCTAAAAACATTGCAAATTTCATTAATTCCTTATTTTTAAGTCACTTGTAACAATTTTTTTCACGTGAACCTAAACAGTACAGACACGTTAAAACACATTCTTGTTATACGTATAGATTAACTTATCGCTTCATGAACCTTGACAGTGGTCAGAGGCCAGTCAATCAATTAAAATGATAATTTTCCGTGTGATATTTCTTATCCGTGTTTACTATTAATTCATTAATTTTGTTATGTTACATTAATTCAAATAATAAAATATAAATTTTACAGGAGTTCAATATACCTACATGTAAACCACCTTTTTTAATGCCAACTTGCAGAACTGTATCTGCTAACATTTAAACATTTATGCCAACGTCCCGTAGACAGTAGAATGGTAAATTATCTTTAAAATCTCCATGACCCATATAATGTTCTTTTATGTATATGTGAGGCGCAATCACGTCATAACTACTAATCGTCTCGAGAGGGGACAGTGCCCATTCGATGCGGAATTATTTGGATGGTTTAGGGCTATTTATTGTGTGAATTCCAATGATCCTTCATAACTTTATTCCTATTTTATTTCTATGAACATTTTTTCAGCCAATAAAAACAAATGACTATCTCTATGCATGTATGTTACTCGCCCGGAAGTTGGTAGTGATATTATATACTCAAGCTAGCTAACTAACTAATTATTTTTGCCCGTTTTTGTAACTTTGCTTTGCTTCTATTGGTGGTAGCGTGATGTTAAATATCCTGAAATCCTCAATTATTGTTTTATCAAATAAAAAAGAATTTTTGAAATACGACTAATAGTACCTAAGATAATCACGTTCAAACAAACAACCAAGCCTTTCCGCTTTATAATATTATTGATATAGATATTACGTTGTGGTTTGACTATTTAACTAAAGTAATATTTTAAATCTGAAAATAATTCTTGAAAGTTTGGGTAAGGCAAAAACAGTTTATCATTTCGTTTCGTTTTAGTACATTGTACGGAATATTAAACAAATATACCTCCTCCCCATTCCATAAATGCGAACATATTTTATCGAACAGCCACTCACTCAATATATACTTGAAATTTGAAATTAGTTTCTAATTTAGTTATAACAAGTTGTGTCCGCGACTCCGTTCGCGTGGAACTAAAATTTTATTTAATCATTTTCATAAAAAATGTTATATAGCGTATGTTACTCGGGGTTAATGTAGCATTCTAATGGGGATTTTTTTTTTATCGTTTCAGTAGTTCTTTAGTTTATTCGTTATAAACAAAAATACAAATCTTTAATCTTTGTAATATTATAGTATAGATTTAAAAACTTCAACTGTAACTACTAGTAAAATTTAAGTAATTTCGCTTCCATGTAAACGAATGTGTCGGTATTTTGCACTCCCAGACGTAGTCGCTCAATACGTCCCCTGATTACCCTTATAGTGCAAGTGGAACTGCAAATAAGGAAACGGTTAAAGCAGTGAAGGTAAAAACCGTTTAACACTGCTCAACAGCTAACATTTACTCAATAGACAGCGCCGAATGTGTTAACTCAGTCACTCCGAATAAAAACACTTCAACGCAAGATTTCTCAAAAGTGAACTGCTTTGTTTAGGATCATTTTCAGATTAGTCAAGACCGCGGCTCCTTCACGCACTCTCGGTGACAGCCCAAATCGAGGATCGGCCACATCATGGCTGCCTTGTGCACGTTGCCTCCGGCTGAGTGCCTTAATACTCGCTTTCAAAGCTCGATGAAGCTGTGAAAACCCTTTAGGCTAACATCATATGTCCAATCGAAAAAAAAACACGTTCTCTCAACATTGTAAGAAAACTTTCATGACGTGGCAGTTGCACAAGTAAAGTGTAGTTTATTTTTCTAATTTTACATTATAATATTTAATAAGTAATTACTAATTACATTTCGAAAGTGATATTCATCGTGTCACTGCTATGATATAGTATTGTTTTACTCAAAACTGCAGAGAAAGTTCAACATAATATAGGCGTTCTAAGGAGAACAGATACTAAGAAATTTCATTTCGGAACTATTAACTGTAATATGTGATCATATTTAGATCAAGTAGATACTTACACAGTCCATTAATATAGGGAAAGCACACGTGTAATTTGCGATCGAGTTTCTTGAGTAATACCGCAGTTAAATCAAGGTAAGACACATTTGTTATGTAAATAAAACCAATTTTGTAAATACACAATCGTTTAATGAGGATATGTTCATGTGATACAGATAGCAGTGAGAGTTTTTAATATTACGCACGAGGTGGCGCTGGTTACTAAAATTACCACAGATTATGGTAATTACGTTCTTTTTTCACTTGCGCCGTTTCTATATTCCAACAATTTGCATAATCAGTTATCCATTACTACGCGCATACATATCTATTGAGCATCGACAACGGCAGGCGCATAAACGTGCACCTATTTTACGTGAAGCGAGACCCTAGGTCAGTCATATTCAACCTTTTTTAATAGGTAAAATTATATTTATCTATATATTTTTTTGATAATGATTTCCTTAGGTTTTCGCAAGAGCGACGCAGTGAAAGCTAGCAAGCGTCACCCTAGCAAGGCCCCCATAACACTGTCAATCACCACGGGCTGGAAGGATATCCACCACCATAATATATATATAATATATACTACATATATACATAATATATATAAACCACTATAAACGGATATAACGTGTACCTTTTTTTTCCAGCGGAAATACATTTTGGCATACCTTATCAACACGGGGTGATTGAGCAGGTTATGTGGGACTCGCCCGACGCTAGTCGCCGGGAATACCCATTAAAACCCCGGGGCCATCTGTCGCCTTTCTGGGGCGACGCGGATTCTTACTTGCAATCACCGCATCACCCCAGCGAGTGGCCCGGCCTGATGGTAAGCCGGGCCCCGATATAACGAGTTCCTACGTTTTAACACTTTTTGTCATTCTCTGACGTTTCAAGCACTTCATCGTATCACAAGCAGTTGTTAAATACAAATTATTTAGGTGTTAAAAACAACGCCCTATGCATCACATCGCCAAAGCTCTTAACGTTCTGGGTTGATCTCTCCAGGTACGCGATGTGCCTTATTTACGAAAACACTAAAATGACGCGTTACCGTATCCAGTAGACACAACCCGACGTTTATGCTTTGTTTTTATAGTCAAGGATAAGTGTTAAGACCATAATCTCACCTGATCTTAGGTGACGATACGGCCCAAGTTAGTAAATACGCTAAACCTGTGGAGACTGACTCTCATTTGCAACTGCCGGAACACACCAGTTTTGGCGGCAGATTTTCAACTTGAGGATGGTATCTAGCCAGGTGGATATTAGTAAAAGGCCTGCCACCATGCAATATTCCGATTATCGATTTCCACTTATCAATTTTGATTTCTATTTCCTCAATAAAATCGTTGTCTTTTTTAAATGTTGATCATCCCTATCTATAGCTAAATATGTTATTTTAACATCTATTAGGTTACAAAATAAAATAAAACGAAAACATACAAAAAAACTTGTTTATTCAAAAAGTAAAGAGTATAATATGGTTATATTAGGGAGCGTTCAAGTATTTCTGAGCAGCTTTGAGAGCTTTTATTATTTTTAGAAAGTCATTATTAATATAGCATGCATCTTATATATACATTACAATGATAAAGGAGTATTAAAATAGCCTTTATATATTTATTTTTTGCTAGTAATTTTTAAAGCCTTATCATGCACAAGATAAAATCTACTTTTTATACAAAAATAATATTTTAATCTTTAATCCTTTTCAATATTCATAACTTCCTAAAACGTGGTCCCAATATAATTTCTCAATAACAAACACAACTTTTTTCCTTTAAATATTTACTTACATTAACCCATAATATTTCGAGTAAATCTATCATAAATGCAAACCACCCGCGCCATAGATAAAAATATATATGTAAACAATAAACAAACAAGACATACGATCCATTGACAGTTTACCTATAACAACATCTCTATAGAATTTGAATAGTTATTATTTAAAATTTAAAGAAAATACTAAAAATTTTTTCAGTCTATAAAAAAAATTGAGAACATTAGAATAATTTCAATTTCAATAATTTACCATAACCTTGTTTCATATTTTCAGTCTTATTTAAAAATCAGTCAATGACTTCGCAAAATATATATTACTACTGAACTATAAAATAACCTCAACAACTTTGAGAAACTTTGCCTTTCATATAAATGATCAAATAGCGACACATACTAGAATTGTTAATACGAAAGTTTATAAGAATAGAGCACACGTAAGTTATAACTGTTCTAGACCCTAGATTTCCCCCCATAGACTAGGAACAGTACTTGGCCTCTCTGGCAACAAGGGGGGGAAGTGCGCGGTAGTGCTAGTGAGACTATTTTGTGACTCACACCGGGTCAGTACTAGGAATGGCGATTCTTTCTAAACAAGATCGATTCCTAGATCGATTCGTATCGAGATCCCTTGAATCGATTTTTTATCATTCTTATAATTATTACAGTTTTGTTTACAAGTACATCAAAGTTTCAGAGATACAAAAAGACATTTTTCTCACAAATTTATTGGTTACATTAAAACCGTTTTTAAATTATTTGTAAAAAAATAAAATAACTGTAAATAATGTCATATGAAAATAGATCAATCCTCGATTTTCAATGGAGAAATATCAATTCAGAGTTGAGAATCGATTTGAAATATCGATTCTTCAATTAATCGTTGTCAAATCGCCATCAGTGGTCAGGACTATAAGCCCCACTTGTAGCCTACTCAGTATATTAAGAGGGAAGTACATACGTAAATGTATTTTTCCCATGTTAAAAAAGGGGGTACGTCCACTATTGGACTTAGATCGCCCTTCAAATAGCTACAAAGGTATCTATTCTGCAAGTTATCACAAGCTTGACCAAGGTCGTCGGTCGATATTTTAGTAAATCTGCTCATATCGAGTCTTCTAGTATATTGCCATTTTTCGATTCTTATACCCAATCGATCCTCTTGGTCTACCAGTTACATTAAAACTATCAATACTCAATTCTTGAAAGCATGATTTTTTTAATTTTCATTTAAAATTGATATAATATATATAAAAATAAAAATAATAATGTACAAATGGATCATATCCAGGGGTTACGAATATTATAACTTCAGAATAATAATAGAAAACTAAAACGAAACCTATTGATGTAAAGAGTGAATTTAAGGTGTAAGATGTGACAATCTACAGTCTATTCATGTTTATTAATCAACTTGCTTCAATATATTCACTATTTCCTTCTTATTTTCAATACATTTAAACAAAATAAACTTTTACATTTTGGGTAGATATTTGAATGTATTTGTAGTATAATTGGCAATTCTTGTATAGTCACTAAAGTAAACTAAGATTTGTGCCAACCTCCATCAGTTTATTCCATAATCATATTTGAAAGGTCTAAATGTAATAGCCATGGTTCAAATGAACGAATTGTGCAAATCTAAAAATGCAAACATTAAACCGAACGTTCTAGCGTTTTCGGGGATTCCCCTGATGAACTACTTTAAAAGATTCTTTTATGGTTTAAGTATGAAAAAAATAATATAATATTAAAACCAATTTTTCTACTGAATTCTATAGTAAATAATAATTATAGCATTTTGTTCGATATTTTTGTGACACAAATGTTTTTTTTAATCTTAAAGCTTCTTGATATACAAGGCTTAGAAGAGGCATTTTTAAAGTCAAGATGTTTGTGTGCCCTATTTAAAACTATATAAAGTTTCGAGGCAATTAAAGAGACGTCAAAAAAATCAATGGATAGCATGTTAGACCCGGCTTTGCTTGCAGCGCCTCTCCGTCCATATAGAGTGGATGGGAGCGAGCGCGCGCTCCGCCAGCGCCCTCCGCCACGGCTTAGGCCTTCGCCTCTGTCTGGAAAACGGAAACGTATGCGGTACCGATGTTAGTAGAGATTCTAACTACCATAGCAGTTTACTTAACACCAAGTGAGATTGCGACCATAACGCTAAATCAAATCAAGTCAAAAATCTTCATTTAATTTAGGCCCTGAGAAGGTGCTTATGAACGTCAAAAGTAATACCTGTTCGAAAAGTAACGCAGTCATCGAGAAGAAACGGCAAGAAACTCGATCTGCATCTTTTTATTAGGTCATTTTTTTAATATTCGTTTACATCTTTTTACTAGCTTTTTTTCCATAATAATTTCATGTGTTACAGTAGTTATCAGCGAATATGTACAGAGAGGGTTGTCAATTCCAGACATCATGATCGCTCACATCTTGATCCACCCTATTTTGAAATCAAAACACGTTTAACACGACTCTCGATCTCACTGTCCGGCAATTCAGTAACGTGCTTTGGGAATTTATTGTAAAACTTAATAAAAAAACTGTTTCTAGTCTTACTGAGTCTAAAATAGGGGGTGACCAATTTGTCACGATTTCTAAACCCTAATTAAAAAAAAAAGTTTAAAGACTATTTGGTTAGGGGACTGAATCATAATATCATAACAATAACTAGATTATACGTGCGACTTCGCTCATGGTAATATTGGTTTCGTCAAACAAATCGGATGATGCAATAATTTACCCCACTTTCTGTAAGTTTTTCCCGAGAAAAATTAACCTATCTCCGTCTCCAGGATCCCATCTTTCTCTGTGCCAAAATCCATCACAATCGATTCAGCGGTTTAGGTTTGAAAGCGTAATAAATAAACAAACAAACTCACTTTCGCATTTATAATATTAGTATCGTTTGTTGGAATCGTTAAGCTCTAACGCTGTTCGACCAATTACTGTGAAAATTGACATATATAAGTATTTTTTAATGGAAAATGTATCACTTCTATTTCCTACGAAATAGACAGGGCTACAGATTAATTATTTAATAATGTAAGAAGCAGCACGTCATGAGATCAACTATTATATTGTAATATGAGATCTACATTAATACTATAAGCGGAAAAGTTTCTTTGACCGCACTATTCTTAAAAACTACCAGCCAGATCTCAAAAATTCTTGTTGTATCTTATAGGGCGTTCATTCAGGAAGGCTTTAATATCACAGTACCACTAAAATGTGTAAAGCTGTATTGAAAAAACTTATTTAATAGTTTTTAGTTCCACCTGTTAGACATCTGTAGTCTGAATCTAGGACCAAAAATGGATGTTTACTAAATATTTCTGAATGCTCAGCTATATCCTATACATCCATTAACCACGTCAAAAAAGGGAAACCAGTAACAGATTAGTATGAATATGAGATGAAATACGTACAGTGGACTCTTTCTCCTCAGGTTTCTTCTCCTTTTCCTCTTGTTGTGGTTTGTATTCATTCTCCAAGCCGAATTGCTGGAAATTAAATAAAAATACATTAATTATAAACATAAAGATATATAATAATAATTAATGTTTGATCTTTGATCTGAATGCGATTATAATCACTACAGAAACTTGAAGAAATTTTAATTTTTGAAAAAAAAAATTTTTTTTCATACATGCTAAGCGATGATAGCTCTCTGGTAGTAAACACAGACATCGCGTCAAAGTACGTGAGTTCGAATCCCCGCAATGAGCTTGAACTTTCAGTGAACGAAAACATCGTGATGAAACCATACACAGCATAACTCCAAAAGTATCTGACCTACAATTTATGAAGTCATGAAGATATACACTTTGAAGAAAACCTTTCACCCACTGAGAATGAGGTTTTATTACCACGCACGGAAAAATGTGAACGAAGTACGGGGCTACATGAAATGAAATAAAAATTGGAGTTATATTTGATTTAAACCGAGTAGGTCAATAAACAAAAATTTTCTGCAGCTGCCGAAACATACCTATAGATATTTTGCGGCAGATTTTTAATTTGTAACTAGCGCAGGCGAGCATTAGAAAAGCCCTACCACCATGCTATGGTTTCATAACGATACTTTTCTTCACCGAAAGCTCAAGCTCATTGCGGGGATTCGAACTCACGTATATTGACGCGGTGTCCGTATATATTACCAGAGAGCTACCAACAGTTTATGAAGGCGTTAAGAGTCGAAATCGAACATTCTAGAATATTTGAATTTGAAGGCGGTTTGGAGAGGAAGATGGAGTTGGAAGAGGGAGGTGGAAGAGAGAAGTGGAGAAGGAAAAGGGGAGGAATGTATTGAGGATCTATACAACAGACCTTGAGTATATCCAAATTGGGCAAATGGTCACCGGGACCGGTCTGCACAAAGTGCTGGAGCAATTTCCCACCCTTTTCCACGAGCACGGCGCCGCCGGTCTGCACCCAATCCCCCTTCATATCCCCGCCCAAATCTAATTTACAACAAAAAAAAATACTAAGAAATATATGAAAAAATAAAACCTCCAACACGTCCAAGTCCGTTAAACGATCGGCCGGTCCTATTTGCACGAAGTGTAATACAATTTTCCCGCCTTTTCGCATTAACAACGCGCCGCCATTTTGTAGTCCGTCGCCGATCGTATCGGTTTCAAGGTCTGTTTAGTTTCATCACTTACATATTTGGATGTTTTTAAACTAACTACGAAACTATATATAACATCTTACACGGTGTAGGGCTATTTCTAATTCCCGCCTGGCTAATTACCACGCTGCAGTAGAAAATCTGCCACCAAATACCTATAGATGTGTTTAGGCGGTTGTACTTGAGAGCCAGTCCCTTCACTAGGCTTAGCGTGTCCACATCGTCACTTAACATTAACAAATAGGATTATGGTCTTAACGCTAAACCTTAACTATTAAAAAAATCAATAAATTCGGTAATTTTGGTGTGTTCACGATGCCTAAAACTCCTTTGAGAGATTATTTCTTTATAGTTAGATATAGGATCTATGTAGATATATTATAAACAATATGTATGTTTATAAGTGAAACCTTAATATCTAGCCATATCACAATGGAAACTAGATTTTATTTTTAAAATCTAGATAGAGGGCCAGTCCTTCCAAAGGTTTATCATGTTCACCAGCTCGGGCCACATCGTCACTTAACATCAGATAAAATTGTAGCCATAACGCTAATTTACTCTATAAACTATATAAAAAAATTGTATAACTAGCTGCTAAATTAGACGTTTTTTGTTTTAACAGCCCTTTATAAAACGGTAAATAACAAACACATTACATTCAATGTATATAATAAGAATCGAAAACAAAATTACAAAGTCTCATTGGAATTCAAAAGTAAGTATCCTAGACATATCTACGCAAAACTCCGCATCGAATGGTCATTGTCCCAACCGGATAAGGTCAGTAGTTTTGAAGTGATTGACCGTCAGAGGAACTATTTTCATTATACACACATGTATAGAAAGTAGCGTAACTATATATGTTAAACGCTTAATTATATAATAATATAAAATAATGTAGGTATTTTTGAAGTAATACAATAAAATAATAAAATTAACGGAAACCAACAAAAGCCGACTCATACGGAACCAGTGGTATAACTTATACCATCTGAGGCCCGTGGCAAATTCATGGGATAGGGCCCGAGTAAAAATCGTCACGTTGTTATTTAATATTTATATATCACTCAAGAGTTAACAAACAGTAGTACTAATTATGTGTGCATTTTACTTAAATATCTAATTAATTCATTTTTCAAAATTATAAATTTTACACATTTATAGTTTTAAATAAGATATTTATTGATGAAATATTCTCTGAGCTTTCTGTTCTGCAAAATGATCATTAACATTATCAAATTTTACAGATCGGACAATAGAATTTTCAATGGACACAACAGTCCGAGTTTAAGTGATTGTACGTATAAAAAATTATATTTTTGGAACGAATTTCCTTATATCACGGATGGAGGCTAGACAAATCAAAATTTAAGATTTTGCCGTCACATTCCTTTCTTTAGTTTGTCCTATATTGCACTATATTTTTATAGTGTAGACGGTTATCTATAGCGCATACGCTATTGACTGTGCCCAGTCATACGTGGGCGCTTATTGGTTCAAGACAGCCAGTAAGTTCTCAACGGCTCCGCAGATAAAGTTTGTTCACGTCATACGCGCCACCTGTTTCGTAGCTTATTTATTATATGTATTTTGAAGAACTACATAAATAGATTGATGTTCAATAAATTTTTATTTGCACAACTAAAAAATATATATTAATTACGAAATTTCCTACCATTCCTTCAATTCATTGGTCAATACTGCGTTTCATTTCATTGTTCTTAGACGCTAGTAATTCATTTATTTATATTTGTTAATCAATAATATAATAAGTTTTTCAATAATAATATACTACGTAAGGAAATTCGTTCCAACCGACTGTTCCACGAACCTCGTGAATGTTTTTACTAAATTTTATTAATAATGTTACTTTTGAGGTCGTGACCTCGGGTCTATAGTTACGCGATTGTGTAGAGATAGATTTTAAAAAACTTACTCATCGATCTGCCTTTGAAAATGGCGTCGCGCGACTGTTTCCAGAAGAGTGACGTCAGAATCGTGACCAAGTTGAAGCGTTTAAAGCCCAGCTTCTGGTATGTGGTAATATTCTCCACATAATACAACTCTGTGAAAGAAATATACTTTTATATTTTTATAATAGGATGTACAATCCTTTCATTACTTTTATACACTAATAGAAACAGATATAGTGTATACGTGAACACACCAAATCGATGACGATTAACATGAATAAGTTTACTTCCTATAGAAGTTTTCTCTTCAATAAAACAATGTCACCCGATGTTAAGTTAGGATTTGTCCTAAAATGGTGGATACGTTTAGCCAAGTGATGGGGCTGACTCTCAGTTGCCAGTGTCGAAGCCATTCAAGTATTACATAGGCATCAAAAGTGGGGGTCGTTCTTTTACCTCAGCATTATTTATTTTTTACCAGCGGACCACGTGAACTTCGTGTCACCTAAAATCGATGTTCTTTATACTCGTGAAAACTTAAAAATCTTATTACCGATTTGTATATTTTTTTTGACATCTTGATTAGCTATAATTAATCCTAATCAATCTACCAACTTCAATTCGTTAAGATCAATGGAACTGGTTATATTTAGTATCGTTTCCGTTTTTTATTTCTTTTGATTATTGAATGAAACTTGTTTATAATGTCAAAGAATTAAATGTCTTTTAACTATATGAAATATAATATAGGTGGATCCAAATCCACTTCCCTTGAAGCGGCGTCCGCATACACTACTAACTGAGGTATCATTGCTTTGTTCCTTTTAATATTATAAGATAATTGTAAAAGAAAAATAATTGTTCGTTTTTTATTATTAAATAAAAAAAATTAAATAAAATATTCAATTTGGTACAGTCGTTGAGAAGTTATTCGCGTACATACATTTCGGTGATTTATTTATATATATATATATATATATATATATATATATATATATATATATATATATATATATATATATATATAGAACTATTCGCTGTAACAATTACTGTAAACCAAATTTATATAATAAAAATAAAATAAAGTGAGTATACAGTTATTGCGCTGTAAACAGTTTCGATTCACAAGTTTTAATAAGACCAAACAATTAGTTTGGATATCCAAAAATAACTTCTGGTTCTTTATAGTTTTAAGTCTTCAGTTCTATCGGCAGTCCTCATGACTGCTTTAATTTCTTTCAAAATATTTTAGAGGTTTAGCGTTATTGCTAAAATGTCACCTGATATTAGAGACTATGTGGCCCAAGCTGGACACGCTAAGCCCAGAGGAGATACTGGTTATCAAGTGCAACTGCCGGAACACACCTATAGATATTTGGCGACAGATTTTCAATCCGGAAGAGAATCCGGGGGATAGGAAAACAACTTTTAAGACTACCACAATCTGCATGAACACGGCCGCAGCCACGACCAAAACGATATTAATTTTATATTCGAAACAATTGTAGTTTGTATCGAGACTTAGTAGGAAGAGGTAGTTGTCTCGTTGTCTTTATCTCTCTTTCACACGTATCGGTGACTGTATAATGCTTGCCTACTCGCACATGACAACATCGGTTGACGAATATCATTAACTTTTTCCTTTTATTTAGTGGCAACGTGTTTAGTTTACAATCAATTATGTCTTTTACTTGAATAAAATTTATTATACAGTGGTAAAATATGTTGAAAATCTTATGAATTCATTAAAACACTTCAATAAGATAGTGACTATACAGTCTAGGCAGTTGTTTTGGCTCTAACAAACATTTCTCGGGTTATTATCTCAATTACTCACAATAATCAACAATATCACGGGGGCTCCTAACCAAACAATATTGCGTACAAATAAATTATAACATTATCAGAGTGTTATAGAGCCCTCTTCAGACTAGGCTATAATATAATAGGATATAGTTCATAGCACAACAATATTGCGCACCGTACTTAATTATCGACACATTCACACTTAACTGTAACATTTTTTTTTATTGTCGAAAGCTGCTGGTGATTGAAAAAATAATCAAATCTTTATTTAAAATACAAAAACGATACAGATGCATTTCCAGCGTTTCTCAAATTAGGGAGAGCCTGTATATACTATTATATGTATATTACTGGTTTACTATACGCTATATACTCCCTCACTCCTCGCTTGTCCGTAAGCGAAATATAGCATGTGCCATATCCCATAAATGCTTGCGATTATATCGCGTAATGTGACCGCAATGCCATATAATACAGCATTAGCAATTTGCTATACTATATAGCACAACAGTATAGCGTAGTCTGAAACGAGAATATATAAGAAATTGTACTCACCGCCGTCAAAATACTTTCCATCGACAAAATCCTTGACTCCGGTCTCCTCGACGCCCACGCCGATCAGTTTTACGTTGTTATTCTTCAAAACCGGAGCTATCTCGCTCAACTGTATCAATTATTTACTTGTTAAAATAGTAAATTTGAGAAACAACTTTATATATTTTTTATGGATTTAGCGTTATGGCCATAGTCTCACCTAATCTTAAGTTACGATACGGCCCAAGATGGTGTACACGCTAAATCTGTGGAGGGGCTATCTCTCAAATGCAACTACCGGAACACACCTATTGGTATTTGGTGGCAGATTTTAAACTTGAGGGTGGTAGCTAGCCAGGCGGGCATTATAAAAAGCCAATGCAATGCTATAGTTTCCTCACGATGTTTTTCCTTCACCGAAAGCTCAAGCTCATTGTAGGTGGGTTCGAACTCACGTCCCTTGACGCGGCGTCCATACACATTACCACTGAGCCATCATCGCGTCAAAATAAGATTTTTTTTGTACAGTTATTATAAAAGTGAAACTTCTTATGGGTTTTGAGATTCTGATTTGCATCCTTTTTGTGTGACGCTCGTTCGGGTAAAGTCGGTTCGAAGCGACTTAAAGAACGAGGACGATATACCGATGTTTAACTTCTATCCTGTAGTCTTAAGTAGTACCGTTTTTTAAAGCTCTGGTGTTCAAAACACTCCGCCGTAACGAAATATAAAAAAGGCTAATATCGAAGTGACATGTCAAATGTCAGTCACCGTGACGGTTTTACCACATACCTTAGAAAACACGAAATGTGTAACATATAGGATACTACATTTTATGTCCCGCTTCGCTCGCTTTAATATTGACTTTGTCAAACAAATCGGATGATGCAATACAAAATTTCATATAAAGTTTACCCCTATGTGTACTTAATATAAGTTTTTCACCAGAAAACGTAGCACATCTCCGTCTCCAGGATAATATCTATCTCTGTGCCAAAATTCATCACAATCGATTCAGCGGTTTAGGCGTGAAAGCATAACAAGCAGACAAACTCACTTTCACGTTTACAATATTAGTATGATTATATCAGCTGATAAAATGAAGATGGGAGTCAACATAACGAGATCAAAAGATATATTGGAAAACCCGAAATATGTGAAATATACCAGATTATATCATCAGTAGACATAATGTGAAAATATCACTAGGCATTATTAACTTCTACAATCATCATAGATATATAGTAATGAAGCAATGATAGCTCAGTGATAGTGTGTAGGAACGCCGCGTCATGGAACGTTAGTTCGAATCCAACTACCTGCAATAAGCTTGAGCTTTCGCTGAAGAAAAACATCGTGAGGAAACGATAGCATGATGGTAGGGCTTTTTCTGATGTCCACCTGGCTTGGTACCACCCTCAAGTAGAAAATCTGACACCAAATGCTAATAGGTGTATTCTGGGGGTTGCACTTGAGAGCCAGTCCCTCCAATGAAGACCGGCAATGCACCTGCGATTCTCCTGGTGTTATGGGTGTCAATGGACGGCGGTGATCACTTACCATCAAGTGTCACGTTCGCTCGGTTGCCACTGTTTCATTAAAAAAAAGAAGATCAATGGGTTTCTGTGGCAACACTATACCTGACATAAAAAGTTTCACAGTTGAAGAACCACAGAATTCAAGAAAAAATTCAATTACATGCTACATATACTCTAAAACTATACATTGAAATAAATAATAAATTTAATACCTCCTTAGCCCAGAGCCTGCACAGCATACATCCCCAACGGCGGAAGAAAATAATGGCGACATTCTGATCTTCCCAAAAGGACTTTAATTCAAAAGACTGAAATGTAATTTTATTTTTTATTAACAACTTAATTTTTGCCCCTAGATTGCTCTAGTTAATCTACATTATATTATTATTATTATTCTTACTTAAACAGCTATGTTTCTATTGCTCACAAACAGTACTTTTACACCCTAAGACATGTTCTATACTCCTTATGGATGTACATATGATGGTAATAATGCAATCTGACTACTTTTGGGCACAGCAACAACTTCAACTCCTCGATGTCCTGTCATGTCTACTTGCATATCAATACCGGAAAGCATATTTGTCGTATCTCACAAAAATAAACATTACAAGAGATGCAACTTTATGTAAAATACATATTACAAATACTATTTCAACCAATTTTTTTATTTTTTTTGCAGAGCAATGATACTAAATTCATATAATGGATTTTGTCTTTCTGATTCAAATAATGTATATAACTTGTATTCACCTTTTTACAGATATGATATTTATGTATTCTAGTATTGATATGATTTATGTAGCCTCTTTTATTTGAAAAGGTCCTTGCACATTATGGCCATGTGAGCACAGTTCACATGATTGTAATTGAAACCACAGGTGGTTAGGCTTTAAGCTCATTGAGCTTTGTATCCAGTACAATGTACCGTTGCATTTTGAACTCATGGACTATCTAATGTAAGTCCTCCATTCCAACTTAATTACAGCCTGCTCCTCCCACTAAAATGGCTGAATGCCTCACTTTTCAAAGTGCTGCTTAAGCACCTCTTTGTACCTATATGCAAAACTTAACAAGTTTAACAATGAAACTCCATTCCCATTTCAATATCACTTAGGATAATAGATAATTTGAACTTGGAATCTCAAAGATCTGTAATTCAAATCACATCTATATGGACAGATTGGCTTTTATCCAATTAAATGCTGTGTGTGGGTGAAAAAAACATGTTATTCATATGTAAAGTCAAGGTTGCAAGTTTGTTTGTGTTATGCATCATGCATACACAACAGAAACAAAACAAGTATCCAAAACTGATACATATATATAGTCTAATTTATAGTGAATTTTTCCTATTATTTGTTCACAAACATAGGGCCAGCAGTTTGCTTATAATATATTCACTATCTTCCTCTAATGTCCAATCATTGCTAATATTATAAATGCAAAAGTGAATTTGTTTATTTGATACTCTTATACACCTAAACCACTAAATTGATAATGATGAATTATGTTATAGAAATAGACGGGAACTTGGAGACAGGGACAGGCTACTTTTTCTTGCGGAGAACTTATTGGAAGTGGAGTAATATGAGGGATAAACTTTGAATGAAACTTTTATTGCATCATCAAATTTGTTTGACAAAATCAATATTAATGTGAGTGAAGCCACAGTTAAGAGCTAGTTATGATAGAGAAACCAATTACAGAAGTTTAGTACACTTATAAAATACAAATAATCATAATCAAGCATCATATGGGCATAAACAAAAATTAACGTCCATTTTAAAATGCATTGTTACAATCTTATATTGAACTACAAGTCTAAGAGATGATAAGATTCCTATTACAACTTTGTAAATAATATCTGCTTACGTTTTATAAATAATGTTTGTATATCTTTGGAAAGTTTTTCAATCGGGAGAATAAAAGGTATTACCGATAACCTTTCTCTCAAATTTGTGTTGATAACTTCAAAACTTTTATGTGTCTTGTGTGTAATAATATATAAACAAAAAATATTTCGTGCCAACTTACTTCTCCATTAGCCACACTTTTCACTTTCTGACTTCCAATTTCGTTTAGATTTACAGACATTTTGTAGTAAAAATAGGAAAATTCGAGAACGAACACAAACTACTCCGTGTCTCTGTCGTCTGGTCTTTGTTAGTGTTGTGTGATAGGTTGGTTTTGTCAATTGAATCGGTATTTAACAATTTGATCGATTATGACAGTCATGAGTATATTTTTTAATTGGGTTGTAATAATTTAATATGTATTATGTAAGGTACTATGAGTGATAGATTTCCAGAAAGGTAAGGTGGGCTATTGCCTGTGGTGACAAATTTTTGATTATACTGTACTTTCACGAACTGAAACTTTTGTATTTATTGTGTAGAGAATCAATACGAATAACTTGCATAAATACAAAATTATCAATAATTAGCAACGATTTCGTTAGATATTGTTTTGAAGTACTCGAATGAAATCATTATTTAAAGCCAGATGTATAAATAGAATTAGGAAAGTATAATGATATTTTTACTTGTATAGCGAAAGCGCGACAAGACGAGTATACGACCTCCTTCACTGCACCTTATACGAGTCCCGTGCTGGTGCGGCGACAACCAATTATTTCGCTATACTTGTCTCTATGTCTTAAAAATATTGATATAACTAAATATCCTTTTAGTTTATTCTAGAAAAGTATACGCGTCGATGGTAATGTTACTAATACTAATACTGGTTCAATAATTACATGTCCTACACATCATTTAAATAAAACATTTTTAGTTAATTGATCACAATTTAAAAAATATTTAAATACTGTTTATTTTATAAGTTTTAACTGTTACAAAAATTAAATTAAAGGTGTTGGTAAAGATACGAGTAAGTATAGAAATCCTAGTATAATAATACACCTAATGAGTAATGATGGAAATGTTCTAAATAATTTTAGATTTCAATCGATATTTACCCTCCTGTTAGTAATAGTTTTGCGTACCAGAAAATTTTATTTCATTTTTAAATCTATCATCGGTTAATTTGTAATTATCGTGACGCCAAATACAAAAATGTGCTTTCCCCTAACACAATATGCGCTTATTATGAAATAATATATGTCTTGTAACATAAAATTTACCTTAAGAGTACATTTGTACACATATAACAATTTTGTATGTGGCAAAATCGTAAATGAGATTTTGGTCCTACATTTGTTGTTGTGATGTAAATACTACTTCCATGCATGTAAGTTATTGAGATATCGATAGAACATAAATTTTAATAATTATATACTATAATTATACAAGTCTTATGTGTCATACAAGTGTTAATTTATCAATGAATACAATTCGCTTTATTATCGATCTGGCAACACTATCATAATTCCAATTGTCAGGTAGCCACCGCATGTCCGACTGAAATCAATATTTATTTTCTTCTACATAGGTAAGTGTTTTTATACATATATACTTTATATTACTATCTTTTAAATGTTTTATTCAATCCTTATAGTATATTTTACCGATACTCTTCCAAATAGCGTTCGACCTTGTTTCGCTAATGGGTTCCCGCTAGCTGCTTCCATTGATTTTTTTTACATCCATTATAGGTTTTATTTCTTACTTTACTGGTGCGTCATGTATTCGTTTAGCACGTAATTAACTTGTTATACTATTTTAGTTTTATGTGATATTAAATGGGCGTATAAAATATTCCCTATAACTTTGTGTCTGCATCGACAACGCAAATTATTGTTACGAAATAACTGTTAATCCTGTTATAGCAAAAAAAAAAACTACCATTTAAACGGTTTATTAAAAAGATTATTTAGAACAATAAATTAGTGAGCAGAGATGAAATGAAATGCGTTTTTTAACTATTTAAGTTTGCATAGATAGAATTAAATATTACATTTTAAGTTTACAAAATATTGTCGTGTTGTTTGAGCACCTTCGTAGAACAATCTCAACAGGCGATAACATAGATAAAAGTGTGATATAGTGCAATAAATATTAATGACAGATAAGCATTATAAATTTAATTCAAATTCAGTTTAAAAATATGTTGTTGTTATATTAACTATATTAGAAGGAAATAAGAATAACAAATTCGTATTTCAAGGGTTTGCTATGGTGATCTTGCATTTAATATGTAACAGAGATGAAAAATCCCAAGTAAATCCTGGAACTTGTGACAACAGTGTAGGTTTAAGGGGATCTTTCTTATATTATTCACACAAATTAGGTAGGAGCCTGCAAGTGTAAGTTTATTAGCACATTCTTGTACTGAACTTATTGCAGTCCTAGACAGGCCAAGGTCTTATAAGTAAATAGAATAGAAAGATATAAGGTATAAAAAATGGAATAGAAAATAAACCTGTCTAAATGTTATGTATAGTTAACTTTTTTGAGCATTATACTTCATGTTAATGTCAATGCTCATGTTAATATAAATGTAAAATGTTCATGTTAATGTTTTCTATTCCTTAGGAATAATTCTCACTTAACCTATATCCCTTTCCTAATAAAATTTCATGATTGGTTGATGCGTTAAATCATAGAAACAAAACAAACTTATTCCCATTTATAGTATTATTGTAGACTGCACAGTTGGTTTTGTTGTTTATGATGGTAGGAAATAACCCCCATATATGACAATTAGTTGTATGAAAATAAACATTCTGAGTCTGATTGTTCTCTTTAATGCCCTAACTAACCTAACACCTTCAAGTTGAAATTCTGCAGCCAAATACCATAGGTGTGTTCTAACAGCTGCACTTGAGAGCCAGTCCCTCCCCTAGGTGTAGGTAATCCCCCCTATAACATTGTACTCTTATAACATATTTACACAATTCCAATCCTCTATATAACATAGGCATTCGCCCATACAAAGTGGTGATTTTTTTATTTACAATGTTCTTAATTTAGTTTGATTTTAATATAACGTACATATTTCGTTCATAATATAGTTTTAGTTAATATTTGATTTAAACCCCCTTTAGCGAGATAAGTTAAACGTGAATAATTTATATTTAACGCGTTATACGGGGTCAAAACCGTAAAAACCGTAACCGGTTTCCGTAAACCGGGGGATGACTATATATTTTTTACGAAACTTTATTTTTAGGTTAATATATTTACTTTGTTATTAAAAGAAACATTAGCCTTGAAAAAAATATAAAATTGGTAATTTATATTTGTGTTTTTACAACTTTAGGTGTGGTGGTGTGGTTTTCCTTTTTAGTATTTACATTGTACAAGGTTATTGAAGCCACAATGTTGCCTTAGAGGTATAGATAGGGTAAAAATACTGTTTACTATGTATGATGTATCAAGTACTAGCTAGTGCCTGACTTCGTTCGCGTTTTTCCTATCAACTGTGGTAGATCGTAAAATTCTTAGTGCAGATATCCGACTGAATCCTTCTACCAAGAAGCATCTGTTCTGAGAGTTTGTAACTTATTCGTACTAAAATCTACAATAACGACTCACTTACGATTGACAAAAATCACAAATCGCGAATATTTATTTAAAAAAACATGTCTTTAATGCACCCGTTCCAGCTGTAAAATCATCTTTTTCGCAACGAAAATATACCTAAATTCATTAGTTAGCTTGTTAAAATCAGTCATGAATGTCTTAAATATACTGATTGACATTCATGCACACGCATAACTTACAAACATGCACACAAACGCATTTAAGTACACACATACACGTTACATACATATGCACAAAGGTAAAACCCCTTAACTAATTTTGTTTCCTTAGTGTTAATAATACATATATATTTACTATACTATTATACGTTGATTTTATATCATCTGGCACATTCAAATATTCACCTACAAGGAACATAAGCTTTCGGTGAAACAAAACATCGTGAAGAAACCATATCATGGTGGTAGCGCTTTTTCTAATGTTCGCCTGACTAGATAAAACATTCAAACTGAAAATCTGCCGCCGAATACCTACAGATCTGGTCCAGCAGTTGCACTTGAGAACCACTCCGTCTACAGGTTCAGCGTGTTCAACATCTTGGGCCGTATCGTCACTTCACATTAGGTGAGATTGTGGCCATTACACTAAACCTAAAAAAAAAAAAAAAATGGCTGCTACCATGTGGTTTGATTAAAGCAGCACAATCCAACACTGTTTTGGCAACCAGTTATAATAATTGACCCTATTTCGAAACACTATTAAACGTGTAATAAATTCCAATTGCACATCGAAAAAGATATTTAAATCTACTTTTTTTTCCTTATTTTATTGCAATAGCTGTGCCACTGTCATGTGAAAATATTTTTCTATATATAAGATCGACTATAAAAATATAACTTTACAAAAATACCTTCAGTATTGTTTAATTCACAAGTACTATGAATATTAAATTGTTTTAATTTGGAAAATATTGTTATAAGTTTCTTATAAGTGTATGTATATTGTATAGCTGTGAACATGCTATTGTGTTAAAAATATGTTAGATGTTTCTAAAATCATTATAACAATATTTTGCACAACTTAATAATATTATTAGTTAAATTATGTCATGCTTTGGTCAAAACTAAAATGGGACGAGGATACACAAACAATTTTAACAAAAACAATAATTATGATTTATTGTTATATAGTATGTCATCATTTAAGAATGTTTTTATACTGTGCGGCGATAAGTAGCTAGTAAAAAATAAAAAGGCGGGACACTTACACCAACCCCGGAACGGTCAGTTCAAACTGTCATATCGTATTGACTGAATTATATATAAGTACTATTTTTTTTTCTTTATTTTTATGAGCTCTAATATTACCTTAGTGCTTCAAACTGCCGGGCACCTTGTAACGCCCAACTTCACTAAAGTTATAGATAACTTAATCCTTACTAAATATTAATATTAATAAATGCGTAAGTAGCTCTGTCTGTTACGCTTTCATGCCTAAACCACTTAACAGATTTTATGGAAATTCTGTACAAGAGATAGACTAGACCAAGAGGGGCTAAAAATAGGGTATGGTAGTTTGTATAGAAATGTGTTATTGACGAAAATTAAAAAAACCATGACACTTTGTATTTAGGTACTAGATAAGAAATGAACAAAAATTTGTTCCAGCGTTTTTGAAATTTCGACCTACGTCAGGATGCGATAGATGAGTTTCTATGTGTATTATTTACAAAAGAAGTATTTTAAAACATTTAAAATGCTGCCCCCAAAGTAACTATTCCAACGCGGTCAAAGTCGCGGGCAAAAGATATTTTGACTCTATAAAAATTAAATTACCCAGGAATTAATAATCTGTACCTACCAGTTTCTTAGGACCCTCCAAGTACTATGTTTATTCCAACAGCATCTGTAGCCGTGACGGCTGATTGTGACACTTTTTAATACCGAAGGTGCTAAATATTCCCCTCTTATGTCTAAAAAAATTCAAGAATCATTTCCTAAGGATACGGTTTTATTATGTTTCGGTTATGATATTACGTTGTCAGGAAAATCGAACGATTTATCTTGCAAGTTCAACGTACAAGGTCGTCAACTAGCATGGTTATAAGACCTAAAACTTGTTTTGTTAGTTTTTTTTTTCACTCTAACTTAATTGGTTGTTACGATCAGGTGAGCATAAGTCCATTCCGGATGTTATACAGGGAAGAAAGCTTTAGAGCACTATTCTGGAAATACAATACCTGGATTGCGTAAATACTATTATTGTTTTTTAATTTTAGCAATTAAATTAATTGCTATGTAAACTCATTCATCTATATTTATAGTATTACTAGCTGACCTGGCAGAACTTGTTCTGCCTTTTCTAGTAGTCAATCACATCGACTACAGCGACATCTATCGCGTTATAATCACTTATCGAGATAAAAAGTATCCTTTCTTTCATGTTGGATCAAGCTGCACACAGTGTGCAAAATTTAATTAAAATCAGTTCAGTAGTTTAGGAGTTCATCTCGACAAACAACAAAGTTTGTTTTTTTTTTATTCGAACTGACATACGCTGTTATCCCCTGGAGCTTTGACAGCTTCACCGAACTTATTGGGGCAAGCGCCGAAAGCACTCAGCTCCGAGGCAGCGGGCACAAGGGTGCCAAAACGGCCGAACCTCGGCTTGGGCTGCTGCCGGTAAATGAAAAAAGATTCACGATCCTGACTAACCAACAGGTCTTGTCTTACAAATTTAGTGATCCCAACAACGACCTTATTAGGTAAGCAGCTCAGGGCCGCGAGGGTAGTCCCTTACAGAACCGTGTACTTAATGTGTGAGTTTGCACGAATGGTATGCGGTGTCATAGTGTACTCTCAGTGATGTAGAGTGTCACTGTATCGCGCGAGCAGAGTCACTCGAGGGCTCCTATCCGGAGGATCTAACCTAGGCTCAGGCGTCTGCGGAGGGAGGCCGCGACGGGTGTGCGGGAGCGAAATTATCCGCTCGGCCTCGGCGGCGAGGACGGCAGTTGCGCGGGCGTGTGCGCGAACACGAGCGATTGCTGGAGACAGCAGGGAGAAGCGCGTTTAATCTCGTAATTTTATCGACGGGGTCGGAGAAGCAATTGCCTGGCCGGCGCGCAAAGCCTTTGGCGTGCGGATTGGAAGTGTAGCTAACTGCGTGTACTATTTTGGGGTTAGGATGAAGTTCAGCATTTTCAAAAAAAATCTTTGTAAGGTCTTTAATATATGCATACATGGACGGAAGTTCCACATCTTTATGTAGATCTACATTACGAACATAGAACGGGGCTTGGACGGCTATGCGCATGAAGGAAGTTAGATTTTGTAGTAGAACCATAGCCCGGGAGGCTTTTTTCTGTGCGTAATCTATATGTTTGTTAAAGGTAAGGTGCCTGTCTAATACTACACCAAGGTATTTAGTTTGGTTAGTCCAAGTGATATTGACGCCGAATAGGTGTAATGTTCTTTTTATGTTCTTCCTCGCGTGAGGATCGAACATGATAGTCGCGCTTTTGTCTGAGTTAATTCCTATGCGCCATTTAAGGCACCAGGACCCAAAATTAGAGACAGCCCTTTGGACGCGGTAGTATACCTGAATCCTATTCCTGCCCGAGCTGAAGATAACTGTGTCGTCTGCGTAGGACCCTACTGCGACGTCGGGGAATTCAGGTATATCGCTAACGAACAAATTGAACAGGCAAGGCGCTAGTACGGAGCCTTGTGGGACTCCTGAGCGTATTGGATGAAACGAGGATAGGGCTCCGTTCGCTTTGTAGCAGAAGGAGCGGTCCGATAAGTAAGCAAAGGATTATTCGGACTAGTCTGTCTGGAACTTGAAAGTGATTGAGTTTATATATGAGGCCTTCGTGCCAGACCTTATCGAAGGCTTTGGCTATGTCGAAAAATACAGCAAGCGTGTGCCTTGGACGGCGTAGCTCCGTGAAATTGGAGAGAATATGCTCCATGAGGCGGAGCACTTGGTGGGTGTACGTGTGCTTCGGTCGAAATCCGAATTGCTCGTGTGGTAAAAGACATTTATCTGCAGCAAAGGCTTGTAGTCGGTTTAACAGAATCCGCTCCTATATTTTACCTATCGTATTGAGGAGGCTTATCGGCCTGTAGCTTTCTGGAAGGGATGCCTTTTTCCCGGGTTCCAAGCAGCTGGAAAATGGCAGTGAGTTATGGCCGCATTGAAGATGCAGACTAGAAGGGCTATGAGTTTATCAGGGAGAAGTTTGAGGACTTCGTTCCTAATCCCGTCAGGACCGTGGGCTTTCCTTGGCTTAAGGGCTTTTATGATCGCGTGGACTTCGTTAGTTGTAACCGTGAATTTGTTTGAAATCGCTAATCTTAGGAACAACCAGTTGGTTTTCAAGAATTCTTCGTTGAAGACGGTTTTAGGCTATTTAAAAAAAAAGACAAAAATGATTAAACAATATTTACATACACGCAAATCACACGCAGCTAGCCTTTATATAAAAATCATGCTGGCAACGCATGAATCAAATATTTATAAGTAATTTACAAGTTAACAAATGGTAGTGAGTTTACTCAAAAACTGCCTTCTGAACGTGACAAACAACTCTTCAAGGCCGCCATTCATTAAAAGGAACATGACGTCACCACCGTTAGTTACATTAGTAAAATTATAGCCCAATAGTGATTACATCTCTTTCTTATTTTCTATGACTGTACGTGTGACTAAGACGGCAACAAAATTATTGTTGCGTCATTATGCGCCACTATGTCGCGAGTCATACAAATCGAACGAGAAACGAAAAAATATAAGTCGTCAGTAATCCTTGAGCGCTTAGTGCAGGCAGACGTTGTACCGGCCGCGGTTGTGTTGTTTGCTGCCTCGTGTTGAATACTGTGATATTACATATAAGTGTTAAAACATACCTATAGGTGAGTATTGAATACATTACAAGGTTATTTGTATCGATTGCCACAAATACCGCAGTTTTTTTTGTAATTGATACTCAATCTTTGTATTGGTATATATATAATATATTCGAGACGGACGCTCGACGTGATAAATGTGGTAAAATTTATCACTATAGATAAATATTTTATACTTTCATAGTTTATACCTTTTCTTAGGAAATTTCAATCAGATTTGTAAAATTCTCTTTACTTTGGACTGTTCGTTTATTATAAAAGGTAGACTAGACTAGATAATTTCACATTATAACTACTAGGAGTGGGACAGTACAGATAAGCATCAACAAATCTGCCAAATTGTAGTCAGAAACGATCTAGTTTTCGAATTATTAGAGCTTATCAGTTTTTTTTAATACGTCAATCACAAACGGTCAGTATGTACCCTTGATGCACATGACCACCAATCAACCGTATCGTTTTTTTTTTTTTGTTTCATTTATTTCCTTTTGACGAAAAAGGCAAAGACCATGCAACCATCAACTGTATCATTATTGAACGCTATCTTTACTTTTTTATTTAATGCCGGGCAATGAAATAGAATTAAAAGTAACTTTTTGAGTCTAAAATACGAATAATATATATATAAAGTTTAATCGATAACAACGAAAATGAACATTTATATGTATTCGTGTCGCCAGTGCCCTTGTAGTTTTGTAGATCCTTAACATTTCGAGATGTTTTTGTCTAACATCACATCTTTGCGGACCCATTATTTGCGAGTTCCTCTCTGTTGTATATCAATCAAAAAGTATGAAATTGCACATCAAAATTGTTTGTTATAGATTCGTGTATTTACACTATTACTTATAACTATTTTAATGCCTTGTAAGTGTGATAAACTTTGTATGAAACGATCTATTGGGACGTCCGATTTATTTGATAAAATCAACATAAACGCGAGCGAAGCGGCTCGAAAAATTGATCTGAATTATATTCGTTATACAAGATTATAAGACCCTCAACTTCTTTCGGTAGATCCTAGAAATTTATATTTAGATACCTTGAAGACTTTCGTATTTATATCAGAATAACTTTTATCTCCCTTGCAGTACAAAATGTCGATCCACATCAAGGACTTCGATGACTTGAAGAACAGGCTGGCGGAGGCCGGCGAGAAGCTCGTGGTGATCGACTTCATGGCCACCTGGTGCGGACCCTGCAAGATGATCGGGCCCAAACTCGACGAGATGGCAAACGAAATGGCCGACTCCGTTGTCGTTCTTAAGGTAAATAATGTCCAGCTTATATGACAGTGAAGGAAAGATGGAAGTCGTTTAATCCTAATAAAAGATTTTTATAGTCTATAGGTTTAGCGTCATGACCACGTTATGATGTTAACACGCTAAACTTGGTGTAAGGACTGGCTCTCAAGTGCAACTGCCGGAACACATCTATATGTATTTGGCGGCAGCTTTTCATCTCGATAGTGAGTGCTAGCCGGGAGGTCATTAGTAAAAGCACTACCAGCACCAAGCTGTTACCATCTTGGGAAATAGGAAGGAATATTCATCCGATAGCCCAAAAAAAATTGTACACAGGAAATAAAAAATATATATCAGCAGAATTAAAATAAACACACGGTTTGTTGAAGCGGAATAAATACGGTCCGGTTTATTTTAAAATCATTGACACATCGGGAAAGTTGCGCCATGCAAAGGAATTGTTTTTTTCCTTAAGGAAATCCCAAAGTTAGTAATTGATATGGTACTCTAATACACATATTAATTTTCATGGTAAAGGTTAATGATTTCATATATCGCCGTTGTGAAACTCCTAATATATATATAATGTGTCCCTAGCCAAGTTGTCTTCCGACAATCGCTGGCGGATTGCTAACGTAATAGAAAATGTGTCGGATGGCACGTGTTAAAATTCACAATAAATGGTTTTGAGGGCAGATTGTGCAATTTAAGTCCGTTTGTTAAACTTCCAATGATACAAGACTTGATCCATAATGTGAGTCTTTAAAAAGACAAAAAAGTCAGTCTCACTCGTAAAAGTTCTATTTACCATCGTTAGAATAAATTACAAACTATATAAAAGAGCTAAAGAGTTTGTTTGTTTCAATGTATTAATCTATGGAACTACCCTTCGAATTCGAAAAAATTGTTTTCATTTATGGTAACCAGATTCACGAGTTAAATAGTATATGGATGGAAATAGAATTATTAGTGTCACGCGAACGAAACCACGGGTATGGCTAGTTCAAAACTGTAATGTGATGATATATATATGATATGAAAATAAAAGTTCTGGAGGATTCGACTGTCAACATGAGGGTAGTACACACATATAATTTTATTCATTAGTTAGTATGATTCGAATAAAGTTTTCTATATCATATAAAGTTTATACCTCGAGTTACCTAACTTGCAATATTTTTTTCCCAAAAAAAACTGTCCAATCACCGTCTCCAAATTCTCATCTACCTCTATATCAAAATTCGCCATAATCGATTCAGCCGTTTAGGCGTGAAAGCGAAACAAACAAACAAACTTCCTTTCTCATTTACAATATTAGTTTAATTAAAGGATTTTGCACCAAAACAATAATACGATCTTTGTAAAAACCTTTAATGGCTCAGTTAGTTAATTGTGTAACTTGATAAAAAATTTACTGAGTGACCTCATATACAAATAATATATTTATTTAATATCGAGACGATGGTTCATAGCTATTCTAAGAACCGATGGATGACTGTGAGGTCGAGTATTGGAAGCGAATAGGGCAAAGTAACATCTGTCGGACTAACTAATATTTGACAATGTTTCTCGTATTATTCAGAAGGTTTACTAACACGGTTATTCAAGTGAAATGGAGTCTGGTTCGTTTTAAGCAATGAGGTAATAATTATAAATTTTATTATTAATTAAAATACAGCAGAAGCTATAAGAGGCTTAGAATTTATAAATAAATTAAGTTGAGATAAAAGTGATTAATACTTAACAGAGTATATATGAAAAAAAAAACTTTTTTATTTATTTATTAAGTTGGCTTATGTTATTGACATATGAGGAAAAAAATATAAATGACTGTTGAATATAAACTAAAATTTAACTTAATTAAACTTAGTTAACATCACATGACGAGGTTTTGCTTAATTCACCTTTGACTTAATAAAATGGCGATTAATTTTAGAACGTTCACTATGACCCACACTTCCCTGTGGGTCATTATCAATACGATGTATGTCGAGTACAACTAGGCTATGTAACATTTAATAGAAGAGTTGCGAAAACTGTCACTGGTCTCTGGCAACACGGGACTTTGAAGTGTTGCCGTGGTGAGTTTTAGTGGGTAGTGTTGGGTGATTAGCACCCGATGAGTCGCCACATGCCCTTAGACCTTAGACCTAAGCCAGCCATGCGTTTGTATGTTGCGATGAGGAAGTTCGTAAAAACTGGGATACTAAACATCACGTTAATAAATAAGGCTATGTACTAGGGATGGCTGAAAAAGATCGACATATTCGAATCGAAATCGGTTTAAAAAAATTATCGATATCCAAAAGATCGTTTCATCTAAAATTGTTTATATTCGATTCGTCTTGCCTGCTTATATTTTCAATACAAAACGAATCATAGAAAACAAAAAAAACAACACAATAATCGATTTTATCATTTTATATATTATGAAAAAAATAGTAATGTTTGGGTATTCGAATAATTGTAAGTAAAGTTTTATGAAAATAGATTAGAATCAAACCTCGATTTTTAAGGGTGAAATAACGATTTACTGATCGATTTAGAGCTGTAAAACCAATAAAAATCGAAGTTTATATCCTAAAAAATCCATGTTACGATTAATCAAACTCGGGTGACCATCCCTACTATGTACCATTTTGAATTCAAAACGTACCATAACTCGTTCCATATGACGAACACAACTGTTGTGGTCGCGATGATTCTCACAACGACCCGTCTTGGCGGCGGGTGGACTGATACTCTATTTCACTTGAGTCGATGATTGTAACACTCGCAAGTTAGTGGTACGGGAAAAACGGCGATCTTCAGCGTTGGAACGAAAATGGTACACAGCACCAGTTTGTTATAAAAATGACGCACTGTGTACGAATGTAGAAATTACGCATGCAGACAAACATCTTTTACATTGGCTGAGCGATTCTCGGAAAAGTCTAGACCGATCGCATATGCATCTGCGTCTTGAGAGCTAACGATGAGTCATGTTCCTATACTAACTGCATGTCGCGACTTGGTTCACGTGTTATTTATTTATTTAACGAGACTTTTAAAGTGAAACTTTTTTATATCGTCAATTTTTTTTGTCGTCCATCTATCGCATGTCGCGTTACAACCGGCCGTGGAGTAGGGGTAAAGTGAAAGGCGTTTGAGCGGTTTACGAGTGACAGCGTCACAAACAAATAAACTCACCTTCGTATTTATAATATTATTATAGATATGGTTGTTGCACGCTTGTATTTGTTACAGCACTGATCACGGTTCAACTCGTGAGTTTTACAATTGTTAACTCAAATACAAAGGAGTATGGCTCCGTGACCCTTGCAGATAGGTCGATAAGAATTTGGCGTGGTTGGAAAAAACGACGTCATTACTATTTACAACAGTGTTACATGACATTACATTTATGAAGTTTACTTCTTTTGGCGCGTTAGGGAAAAATAATGAGCAAATTTTTACCATTCGCGCGCACACCGTCAAGGAAAACAGATACCCTGAAGTTAGTTATAGTCAGCATTTTCGTTTTTCAAAAAAGTTACCAACGAAGTAAAAGTAAGGACATCTACGTATGTTTGTGTGAGAACTGACAACTGTATTCACGTTTGTACAATTTGGGGTTAGTTGACGATATATATTATTTTACATCATAAACTAAAATAAATTTTCATATTCTTATTTAATGTGTAATAAGTTTATAAATCAGTTAATAAATAATAATAGATACAAATAATAATAATTATTAAAGGCTTAATAAATTAAATTAGTCCGAATATTAAACTTATTTAACTGTTTCTTTCTTAAAGTAATAACTTCTAACGTGTGTACATAAGTACACGCACACTTTTTTTTTAATTGTTTATAGGCTTAACTTTATGGCCTCAATCTCTCCTGATGTTAAGTGACGATGTGACCCAAGCTAAGAACACGCTAAGCCTAGTCTAGGGGCTGGCTCTCAAGTGTAACTCCTGGAACACACTTATAGTTATTTGGCGGCAGGTTTTCAACTTGAGGGTGGTAGTTAGCCAGGCGGGTATTAGAAAAGCCCTACCGCCATGCTATGGTTTCGTCACGATGTTTTCCTTCACCAAAGGCTCAATTCATCATCAGTTCATTGCAGGGATTCGAACTCAAGTCCATTCACGCGGCCTTCGTACACACTACTACTGAGCTAACATCGCTTCAAATTTCGCCGTGGTAACCTTCAACAGCGCTTACACATAACTTACAGGCCGGCAAAGCATCAGCTATTCCTCTGGTGTTATGGGTGTCCATGCGCGGCGATGATCACTTACCATTTGATGAACCGCTTGCTCGTTTGTCTTCTATTCCATAAAAAAACTGACGTTTCTCCGCGACCGCGGTCGTTAATGTACAAATTCTGAAAACATGCTTGGAGCGTTGGAACGTAGCCTAGGAAGTTTCACTTAAAACTTATAACGTAAATAATCAATCGCCTTTACTATCAAATCGATAAGATAATTGTACAAATATGTTTAACGCTATCGCGACATGATAAAACACTCAATTAATCTGAACAAAACTGATAATCGAAGACATGGGTTGACAAAATTACAAGCAATTTTTTTTAAAGTAAAGTACTGTAGAATCTTACTAATATGGCACTATTAAAAACTTAGATGTATCGAATTTATGGAGTGTTCGAATTACTGGATTATATTGAAAAATCAAAATTAATAATATTAAATAAAATAAACAATTTCATAAAGTGAACACATATATGTACGTATAATCCATTTTTTTTTTTAATAATATGAAAGAGCAACTTATTTTTCTAGAAGGATTTTGTTCTAGATAATATTTTAATCCCTAGACTGCAGCAAAGTGGTGCGCAGTTCGGTGGTAGGAACATGATTTGTGGAGTGTACTGGTCGGATTAGTAAGATTCTACTGTATACACTAATAAAAATAACGGACAAAATATAAACAAACCAGATGCACAAGCTCCTGTGCGAGATTTGGGCCGTACGGGCGAGTGCTACTACGACTAAACTGTCTGCAACGGTGAATTATACTTGGGTAAATTGTTGTTACTCTCGGAAGTGTGTGGAAAGGGAAAACGCGGGAACCGTAGTCTGGGTGCTATCCTGATTCCGCCAGAGACTAGAAGTTCGTGCGTGTCGCTGGTCTCTGACACCACGGAGGGATTTTGAAGTATCGTATTAGTTTGTAGTGATGCGTGATTAGCACCCGTTGAGCCACCACGTGCCCCTCCCTCGTTGGCCTAAGCCCGGGTAATGCGTTTACGCGTCGCGATAAGAAAGTCCGCAAAGACTGGGATTTTAAGCACCACTTCGAAAAAAATCACCATAGTGGTGACATCATTAATCATGAAATACATAAGTGTCAACAAACGTCGATATATTTACTCTTTTACACGTATTGTTATTGTCTTCTGATGACTGTATGTTTTTTGTACTATAAAAATTTGTATGATGTCGAGTTTCCAAATAAATATTTGTTTTTTTTTTGTTGTTGTCGTCAGGTCGACGTAGACGAATGCGAAGACATCGCGACCGAGTATAACATCAACGCGATGCCGACATTTGTGTTCGTCAAAGGCACCAAAAAAATCGAGGAATTCTCCGGCGCCAACGTCGACAAACTCAAGAACACCATCTTGAAGCTGAAATAAATCAAGCGATTCCACTATTGTACGCTAGAAATTAAAGCATTAATTCCTACATAAATAAATACATATATATATTTTTATAGATAAGCAATACGCAATAACTCTGCAATGAAGTATTAAAGAGTGAACAGGGAAATGGATTTTATATCTTGATGCTGCTTACAAAATACACGACGAATAGAATAAACTAAAAACTATAGAAAGTATTTTATTTAATACTTAATGAAAAAAAATAGTCATAAATAAATTGATTAAATAAATAATAACGTTAGCCCAGACCGTGACTAATGAAATCAATGATAATGTTTTTTTATCATCGGTAACAATGGCGACCAGACGGCGGCACTTAATTGTAAATCTTTGTGGCGTGTTTTCAAGGTCAAATTTATTCTAATGCAATTTCAATGAAATATAAGTTTTTATCTTTATAACGAATATAAAAGAGGTTATGTATGATTAATGCTTAATTTCTATTGAGTGTTGGCACAATGGTTTAGGTGTCATTGCCAGCAAAAAAAAAAACACAAAAATCACAATTGATTTTTCTATAGTATACGTGTATGCATTATATTTATATAATCTCGCAAGAAGTGTCTTATATTTAATAAAGTTAGCACTATTCGGTGTGCTTGTTCCAGCAAAATCACATTTATGTTCGAAAGATGGCGAGCGTTCAATGTAAAATGTCGGAGTTGTTTTTCTTGTGTATTTTGCATTATATCTGTATGTATAGAGTATTGTTACTTCAATAAAACATAAATAAAAAGTTTGTTTTATTTCAAATTATTTGAAAAGGTGTATTATCTTATAACGTAGGATATCGAAGTATTTGAAGGGATGAGGGCTTTTTCTAAGCCGGCCTGCCTAGCTACTCCTCTATACCTCTGGGAGGCGCGGTTGGTTTTTGATATACTAATTAAAAAGGTTTATCAATAAGACAAGCTGTAATTCCATCCTCATCATCTGGATGAATGACTATGTGCGTTACGGTTCAACTATCTTGTGGAACCAACTTGCGTTGACGCACAATGGAACGGAACCGTGTGTACCGTCTTAAAATCTGTAACTTTTTGTTGATTAAAGTAGCTGAAATTTGGTACATAGTATCTCTAATTATATACTATCAAATAATGGTACATTCGTTGCTATTGTTTTAAATTCATGATATAGATATATAAAAAATACACTTTCATACAAAAACATGATTTAATTAATTTATTGAATACAGTTTTATAATATTACACTTGATAGCGTAATAATTTTCATTTTTTTGTTAATATTACATATGAAAATAACATATACCTACCTAATAAATGACAAACATCTACTACACATAATAGAAAAAAAATGTATCGATGCAGATACTTCAATTGAAATATCTAAAATTTCATTTAAAGCGATGATAGCTCAGTGGTAGCGTGTATGACATTGCGTCAAGAGGTGTGAGTTCGAATCCACCAACAATGAGCTTGAACTTTTGATGAAGGAAAACATCGTAAGGTAACTATAGCATGGTGGTAGAGCTTTTTCTAATGCCAGCCTGGCTAGCTACCACCCTCAAGTTCAAAATGTACCGCCAAATATAAATGTGTTCCGGCAGTTGCACTTGAGCCAGTCCCTGCACAGGCTTAGCGTGTCTACCGACTTGAGCCATATCGTCACCTAAGATCAGGTGAGATTATGGGCATAACGCTAAACCTTAAGTATATAAGAAATCTAAGAGGTCTTTGATTTCATCTAACAGTTCCTTGGAAACAGTAACTAATGTGTTTCTGATTCATGATATCTATGGATCTGATGTTAATAGAAGACCATGACAAACTGATAATTTTGTAATCTTTGTTTCGATATTCTTGGACATCCTCAGATCAATAACCAATAGATAGAATAGCAAAATTTTCTAAATTGTACTTTCGCCATGTATTAAGATCTTGTGTACTAAAGAAGGCATGTTATATATTTTTGTTACATACAATTGTGCAGTAGCGCGAGTATATTCACCAAATTCTTCTGGATTTACGGTAATCATCACTCATATTGTTGTATAAGTATTTCGTAAATATTGCTTTTCACGATGATTGTAAGGCACATGTCTATGGCCAAGCACAATCAAGTACTGGTAAATGACAATGTACATCAATAACTTTTATAGTGAAATTCCGTGAGAGAAATATTATTTTCAGCCATATTTATCACGTTCCTGACTACTATCTATGAAGTTGGTTAGTAGTACTGATACGATGTGCAATAACAACTTTAACCACCATTTCCTCCCTTTTACTTCACCTAGCTCAGTGGACAAGTACATAAACTACATGAGAATTATTAAATTTACACAGTGATAACAAATATTAACCACATCAAACCGAATGATAAAAATAACATTAATACATTATTCTCACTTTACCTAAATTTCAGTTAGTAATAGACAATATTATTTAACAATAAAAATATATTAAAAATAATCTTTCAGTGTACTGCTGAACGTAGGTCTTCCCAAGTTTGCGCTACATATCTTGGTTTCCTTCATTTTCCTCATCCAGCCACTTCCGGCTACCTTACGTAGATCGTCGGTCCATCGGCAGGAGGGCACTCTACGCTACGTTTGCCGATTCGTTGTCTCCACTTTTGTAATAAAAATAATCTTATGAATGAAATCTTAAAATAAAATTTGGTATATTTTGCATTTCTCCCATTTGCTTTACCATTTTTTTTATCATAGTATGTATACTAAAATTTACCATAGTAATGTATATTTTTTATGCCATCAGAAAGTAGCAATTTCAAAGAACAAAAATTCCACCAACTTTTTTAAAATAGCTGGTAACTTGATGTGATAATATTCGATTAAAAATTTGGGTGCATTTTCGATATTAAGTAAAAAATAAGGTGATAGTGTCTTTGGGAGATAATAGGTAAGTTTTCACCAAATTTCGTTTTTTTTTTGTTTAACATCAAAATAAGAAACCAAAGAGATCTATATAGAAAAGTTGTAGATCTTTTTATTACCTACAACATTGCCACTTAACTTTTCCATAAGACTAGTAGTTTTGCCTGAAATCTAAACCGTTTTTTACACTTAAAAACCCAATCCCTACCCTTCCCGACCTCAGATCGCCTGAAATTAATATTTCCTTTCATTTTTGTTACATTCTCTTGCTTTTATTTTTTAGAATACTATTAAGTTTAAGGTTTAAAGTTCTGAAATTGATTTATGTATTTAATTCATACACACATATAATATTAAAAGGTAAACCAAAACATATTATATAATATGCTACAATTACAATATTGCTAATTCACACTAGCCACTAATATTTCCGCAAGTTCTTTGAGTTTTGTCAGACTGCCACTGTATATATCACTTTCCTGAGACAGAAGATTCACTATGCGTAAGCCCCTTGGATATTCCGAATTGAAAACAGATAATAGGACCTTAAGACAAACGAGAGACATTTTTAGGAGTAAGTATGTAGTATTCACGGGCGGTTTACTCAGAAATTAAAAGTTTTGGTACGGGGTACGGGAACGAAAAACGTTGGGAAACACTGCTATAAATAAAAAACACAAATGATACAAAATATTTTTATTTCTGTATAGATAAAACTTACATATCTTATAATATACGCATCTACCCTAATTTATAATAGCTCAGCTGATAGTGTGTACGAACACCGCGTCAATATACGTGAGTTCGAATCCACCTACAATGAACTTGAGCTTTAGTTGAATGAAAATATCGTCATGAAACATGATCGTGATAGTATGGTGGTAGGGTAGTCAGCTACTACCCTCAAATTGAAAATTTCCTCCGAAATATTTACAGGTGTGTTCCGGTAGAATTAGCGTGTCCCTCGCTTGGCCCACATCGTTACTTAAAATCAAGTGAAATTGTGACCATAACGCTAAACATATAAACTATTTAAAAAAAAGTTCAAAGCAGTAACGAGGACTTCCGATAGGGCTAAAGACTTTAAAACTAATAAACAAACAAAAGTTATATTTGGTTATCCAAATTAATTGTTCGGTCTTAAACTAAAACTTGTGAATCGAAACTGTTTACAGCGCAATATGTATATAGTCATTTTATTTTATTTTTATTATATAAATTTGGTTTACAGTAATTGTTACATCGAATACTTACATCTACATTGTACATGCAAATTCCGTTTTAAGCTAAAAATTCTCTTAAAGATTTCTCATAGAACACTTCAAAAATATAACTTAAATTAGATTTTCAAAAATAAACACTGTATTGGGGAAGAGTAAATCAAAGAGATATTCAAAATTAAAGATACTGTATTAACAAATTAGTTTTTATACTATACGGAAAACATATTACATAGAACGATCTTAAGGTATAAGGCATGAGTGCACAAGTCTGAAACAAACAAACAAAACTGAATGTAAAAATAAATAAATAATAACTCTTATCTTCAAAAACATCTCAGTACTTTAAAAATTTTTGAATATACCATATTTGAAGCGATGATAGCTCAGTGGTAGTTTGAAGGAACGCCGCGTCATGGAACGTGAGTTCGAATGAGCTACAAGTTACAGCTACCTACAATGAGCTTGAGCTTTCGGTGAAGGAAAACATCGTGAGGAGCCGATATCATGATGTTAGCGTTTTTTCTAATGCCCGCTTGGCGAGCTACCAACCTCACGTTGAAGATCTGCCGCCAAGTACCAATAGGTGTGTTTCGCCAGTTGCACTTGAAAGCCAGTTCCTCCAAAGGTTTAGCGCGTCTACCAACTTGGGCGGTATCGTCACTTAAGATCAGGTGAGATTATGATCATAAGAAATGACAAAAAAAGGACTGACATGTTAATCGCGGCGCTTCTTCGAGTGCTGGTCGTGGCGGTCGTGGTGGTCGTGGTGGTCGCGCTTGCGGCCCGACCCCGGCTTGTCCGCGCGCTTCGCCTCGCTCAGGAACCGATCCAGCCCGAACGGGTCGAAGTCCGCCTCCACCGGCATGCTGCGGGACTGCAATCAACAGAAAACACCTTTCAACCACCCTCAGCACCCTTCGATCACATTCAACACTTTTTTTATTACACCACGATCATGGCAAAAATGTGCACGATCCGGTTGAAGTTAAGTGGTTACCGCGTACTACGGACGATCGTAATACGTGTCACAAAAACGTTACTGACTTATTTGACATTTTTAATGTGAAAGAATTATTGTCACGAGTCAGACTGACTGACAACATTTCCCGAAAAATGTAATACAGTGTGGCGACGCGTCGCCATGTGCAAACAACTGTGCGACTCTTCCCACTCGGTTCGGTGATCATCCATTTTATTATTTCCTGTCTTAAACTATGCTTTTATGTATAAATACTTGTACAGAATAATTCCCATGTTTCAGACCTATCAGGCGCCTCGAGGACTCATTCTTTTGCCGTCTACCTGTTTAGCTGTTTAGTTTACCAACGTCATGTAAGAATAGCCATACAAGCAACGACTGGAGCCGACTTCACCCGAACCAGCGTTACATAACCGAGCGTGACGTTTCAGTTCAATACCCACAAAATAAACGTGCCCAGAGTGGCTAAATAAATTAACTTCAAAAATAAGATTATAATACTAACGGGTTCTTCCCGGTTGGGTGCGTCCTTTTCAAACTGCACAGGGCCGGAGCGGACGTTGCTACTGCTTGTTCCAGCGAATTCCTTGTCAGCAACAAATCTGTATGAAAAAATAGAATTATGAAGACTATTTAGACGAATCTTGTTCTTCTTCTTGTCCTGTTCCCAGGTCATTTGGAATTGGTGCAGTACGTTTTCTTTTTCCATAAATCTCTATCAATCACCATCTCTTTATTCAGACTCTTTTCTTTCATCTCATTCCTCACACACTATCCATATTTTCTCTGGTCTTTTTCTTTTCCTTTGCATCCTTCAACATTCATATCCATTACTTTTCTCACCGCATGTGTTTCATCTCTTCTCATGACATGTCCGAACCAAGACAAACAATTCCCTTTCAACTTTTCTGGTGTCACTTTCAAACTTCCTCTAACATTCCTGACTTTGTCCCTTTATAACTATTTAGAACAATATAAATACACAGTCACAAAAAATATGATGTTTTATGTTTTTACGCCATTACTTTGTGATAGAGTATGAAAAATTGTAGTCTATGTGTAACTTTAACCTCGAATAATTTTTAACTGAGTCAGCTAAGTAAGAAATCATGTCAAATACATTTTGTACATACTTTAATTTTCTACAAGTATATTTTTTCGATTTGGCTAGACGATAACTCGTTCAAGCGAATTATAGTTGATAGAAAAGTCGTGTTATTTAAACGGAATACTATAAATCCCGATGAACCACTTCTTGATAATAACCTAAGGAGCCCAAAGTTTATCAGATTTCTTATTTTCGTCATGTTAGACGATATTTTGATGATAAACAAAAAAATATCAAAAGTTTTTTGGCCCACCCCATCCTAACTAATATATAAATATCAATAAAATAAATAATAATAATGTGCAGTCTTTTTATAAAGAACTAAAGAGTATAAAAAAAATGATTTGAAACGAAAAACATGGGGCGCATATTTATAGGTGTCAAATCTTTTTTTATACTCTTTAGTCCCTTATAAAAACATATTTTTTTATAGTTATTATTACTTCCTGAATGAAATTTTGATTAACTCTGTTCATCTGTCAGTTAGATTTAAGCTTTCAAGTATACAGCTGATCAAGAAGTTAGTTATACATAAACCAACTTTATTCACATTTCCATGCATTGTCATCTACTTCTGAACTACGGTCCAGATTTCAAGTATCCAGCTCATCGGTAAGTTAGTTTAAAATCATACAGACACACAAAAAAATCGAGTTAATGCAAATATTGTAAAAAAATAGAGCTCTTTCAGAGACCTGCGTGTGTTAGCGATGGCATCAATGTCCCCATAGTTGTCCCGGTCCGCGTTCCTGGTGGGCCGGTAGATGTGGGCCCCGATGTTGTCCTGGTTGCGCCACGGCTTGTCGTACACGTTGTACGCCTCGTCGTCACCGTAACCTGACAGTTTTTAACCCAAACATTTAATACATCATATAAATAATTTTTGTCTATCTATCGCATGTCGCATTACAGCCGGTCGCGGAGTGGGGGTAACAGTGGGCGGCGTCCATGCAAGCGTGAACTGATCGTGTAGCATTAATTTTCTCACAATTTCCGAAATGTTACCATGTTTTTATAACGGACTAAAGTGTATATGATAAGGCGGTAGCTCAGCGGTAGTGTTTACGAACTCCGCGTCAAGGGCCGTGAGTTCGAATTCATATACTTAAACTTTTGGTGAAGGAAAAACATCTTGATGTAACCGTACCATAGTGGTTAGGGCTTTTTCTAATGCCCGCCTGGCTAGCAACCATCCAGATTTTCAACTTGCGCATGGTATCTAGCCAGGTAGGCATTAGAAAAAACAATACCACCATGCTATATTTCGTCACGATGTTTTCCTTCACAGCAAATTCAAGGTCATTGTAGGTGGATTCGAACTCACGTCCCTTGACGTGGAGTCCGTACATACTAGGCTATCATCTCTTCACAGTATATATATATAAATATATAAAGAAATGTTCACCGCTGTCCATTCCTTTGGTGTTATTGAAGAGTCTCTGGTCGAACATGGCCTCGGCCCCCTGCGCAGACTTGGCCGGCATGCCGAGGGCGATCTGTTCCGAGATATCACGTTCACGGTCCTTCACCAGTTTCGATCTAAAACAATATAACACTATAACAGAAAAAAATAATTGATACGGCATAAATGTAACTGAACAACCTTACTAAGATAATGATTTCTTAGGTTTACGCGAATATTATTCATTGCAATAAAACTAATTTAAACGAATTTTATCGTGGCAAATAATAAAAATTAAATTGAAGGTAGACACAGTAACATAAACTTTTCTGGACAACCTACACCTCAGTCCGCCCCGTGACCACGAAAGCTGAAAAGCTTTCGAAACGTCGGGATCAAAATTTAATAAATAACCGCGATAAAATCCGTTTATATTATTTTTATTTCAATGAACCTTACTAAGATTATAAATTGAATAAAGATTTTTGATTTGATTTGTATTTTGACAAATTTTGCATGTATTTTTTTATTGTGTCATCGAATTTGTTTGACAAATGCAATATTAACGCGATCGAAGTCACGGGTAAAATGTAGTAGTTATATATATTTTTATATATACAGGGTTGTACTATTATTGTAAACTATAATAAAAAGCCCATAAGCAGGACAAATAAACTAAATTATTATTTTTTAGTTTTCTTTGGTAATTCCCGCATTAAGTTTTATTATATTATGTATTTTAATATAGATACATTTAGTTTCTAGCATGTGTTATATTTGTTTTTAATTTTAATCAAAACTCAAGCTCACTGTAGGTGGATTTAAACTCACGTCCTTACAATTTACTTAAGAATACCTCTTATCTGGTGCTGCTCTGGATAAATTCCTCTCCCTCTGCCTCTCTTTGTGCCTTTCTGCTCTTAACTTGTCTCTTTCGGCAACTGTGAGTCCACTCTCGTCCGGCTCTATTGGTTCCTGATCTTCATCCGGTGCTCGAATACCTGGAAGTATCAATAAAATATAGTGGTTCAAATTCATCCTTCAATTTAGTTACAATCTATTTTCACATAATTATCTCTCTCAGCAAATGTTACCCTGCCATCTCAATTGACTAATGAATCTATAGCCATCTACCACATTCTAGATTAGTAGTTAGATTTTGTGTGTAGAAAACTATATAAAAACTTATTTTCATGGCCAAACAATGTTGAAATCTTATGGGACAAAAAGTATACTAAATGTTGTATTATAATCTTTATTATCATCCCCTCAAATTCACACAATACATTGAGCCTTCTCAGGAAAAGGCCAAAACTCTTAAAAATGCTTTTTTATTCTAACTCCCCTAAAACAATATATTCGTGAATTAGAAGCAGTATATTTATAGACACTAATTTAATAGATCAGTAGTTAACTATTCATAAAAAAATAATAAACACTTTTAAGTTAAGAAAAAAAAGTCTCTCCTGAGTAATTTTCGGTTAGTAAGTTTTTCCTGAAAAGGCTCAGTATATTAATATTACTAAAAAGTTTGTTTCAACGCACAAATCTCAGAAACTACCAGTAGGAATTCAAAAATTATTTTTGTATTTGATAAAGCAATCATTGATAAAGACTTTAGGCTGTCTAACATCACGCTACCCCCAAAATGAGGAAAGCTGTATTATAAATAGATACAAAAAAGGGCAGACATAATTAAATAGAAATTTTGTTACATGCAAAGTCACAGGCACAGCTAGTAAGATCTTAAAACACGCAGTCACAGTGCCATTATACAGAGCTTATAATATATTTAATTATTACCCGACTGCAATGAACTATATACCTCCTACACTACAATCCTATTATGCGTATAACTCGATTGTATAATAATTTTGTATCCAAGCCCACTTCATTATACATATTTCACGAGCACATAAATTCAGACACCCACCTAAATGTATTCTACGTCCTTGCCTTTGTAAATTAATTCAGTAAATTGTATATCAAGTAATTTATATATAAAATTTTACTTTAATATTGTTAGTTGATACATTTCTCACTTTGTTTCCTTTCACAGGGTTTAATTTTAGTTTATATTGCCGAATTAATTTATTCTTTTTTCGTTACTATTGGTATTATTATCCATTTCTAATGTTCAATATTTAATGTAACTTTATATAATTTTGAATATTGTTAGGAAGTGTAAGTTTTCAATATGCTAACGCGTATTTGGACTTCAGTTTTTTTTTTAGAATTCTTCAGTTTTAGGATTTTTAATTTATTTCTTATCTGTCTGTCGAATGTTGTGTTTTCCACAGTTAAAATTAAACTAGCTGTATCCGCGATTCCGTTCGCGTGGAACTAAAATTATATTTAATCATTTCCATTAAAAAAATATATATATAGTCTATGTTACTCAGGGCTAATGTAGCATCCTTATGGCAAAGAATTTTTGAAATCGGTCCAGTAGCTCTTGAGTTTACTTGTTACAAACAAAAACATTAATATTTCATCTTTATAACATTAGTATAGAGAAACACACGTCAGTACCAGCTCTATGATCCCTGGCTCTTTGCGCCAACATTCTCAAATGTTCCTCCTTCTTCTCTTTCTCCCGTTGTGCGAGACGTCTCTCCAGCTGAGCTCGTGCTTCCACCGCCTCTCGCGCCTTCCTGTCGGCTATGTACAGTGCCTCGGCCAACTTGGAGAAGTTCTCGTTGATGTGCACCTGCTGGAGACCTCGTCCGTCCGCAGCCAACCGCTTGTCCAACGGTATCGTATAACCTGAAACCATAAATATTCATCTACACCAAGAGATCGCAAAGTGTAAACCATACAGTGTGAAGCGATCTTCCTTATCATATTCCTTTACCTCAACAACAGTAACCGCAGTTACAATACGTGAACGAAAACTATTCATATAAATAAATTTATCTGCGTAACCGCGAACAAAGCGATGACAGCTCAGTGGTAGTGTGTACGGACTCCGCGTCAAGGGACGTGAGCTCCAATCCACCTAGACTGAGCTTGAGCTTTCGGTGAAGGAAAACAAGTGAGGAAACCATAGCATGTGGTACTTGCTACCCTCAAATTGAAAATCTGCAAACGAATACCTAGCTATACCTACCTATTCCGGCAGTTGCACTTGAGAGCCAGTCCCAGCACTGGTTTAGCGTGTTTACTAACTTGAGCCGTATCATCACTTAAAATCAGATGAGATTATGGCCATAGCGTTAACCCTATAATATATAAAAAAAAATCACCAGTAACATTGTACTCACTTTTCGACCAGCTAGATAGGTACATAGGCACCACAAACGGAAAAGATTGGGCATTCCACGTAAACGATGCATTACGTATGCATCGAACGCATACGCATGCATATGAACGAAAAAAGATGCATTAGTAAACGTAAGTATGTTTCGTTTTTTTTTTTTCTTTAAAACTTTACTTAAATAAATAATGATTTATCCATATAGTAAGAAAACAAATGACTGAATTCGAAATTTTACTAAAATGAATTACCTATACAAAATGGCTTAATAGCGTGCTTTAAAACTTAGCAATTAAAAAAATGTCATTTGTTATATGAAAGACAGTTAAACGTATTTATATTTCCATCATTTACAATTTTACAATCTGTCCACATAAACAATCATCTATATTACATGTCACCTTTTACATACTCAGAATGAAACTGACACAGTTCAAAACTTAGCTATATATAAAAAGTAACTTTAAAACGTAGATATTAAAACGAAACACATTTTTATAGCAAGGGGATTAAACGCATGTATATTTCTGTTATTTAAAATATATCTATACCTTATACATACCATATTACACATACTAACATTAAAACTTATTCAATTCAGTTTACTCAATTTAATAAACTGACTCATCTATATAAATTAGTTTAATAGCGTGCTTTAAAACAAGAATATTAAAAAAGATTTTTTTTTATGGACGAGGGTTAAACATATGTATATTTCGGCCTTTTACAACATGCGCACTACCTGCCACTTTTTTATGTAATAGGCGGAAAACGAGCAAGCGTTTCACCTGATGGTAAGTGATCACCGACGTCCATGGACAACACCAGGGGAACCACCACATGTGCGATTCCGGCCTTTATTGGAGGGACTGGCTCTCAAGTTCGATTGTCTGAACACACCTCTTGAGTGTGGTAGTTACCCAAGCGGGCATTATAAAAAGCCCTTCCACCGTGCAATGCCGTGCCACTGCTACATTTTAAGTAATTTTGTATAGATTAATCATTTAAAAAGAAATTTTAACTGAGTAGGTTTCATTCTCGACTTACAATTCTTAATGAATCCAAAAAAATCATGACATTCGTGTGACGGAATTTACGGATGATCCCTTTTTTATTAACGTGGTATTTAAAATACCAATCTTTACGGGCTTCTTTTTCGCAACGAGCAAACGTATTGCCCGGGCTCAAACCAAAATGTTAGGGGAATATGCTGACTCATCAAGTGATAAACACCCAACACTACCCACTAAAACCGGATCCTGACACTTCCCAGCCGTGTTGCCAGAGACAAGGCAGGGTGGCACCCACCACACCCACACCGGGTGAGATAGTCTACTCCGGATTATTGTTTAGAGTGGACTGTATTAAGAACTGGTTGGAAGATGATACCTCATAAATTAAAGCCAAATTGTACAACTACATCCGGGGTGAAGGTTTACTTACTTTGTACTGCGACTGTTACTGTCAGAGATATCTAAAGCCACCAAAGCCCCTTCCTTAAATATTCTGAAGGTATACAGACACATTTCACAGGTTCACAAGATAACTATCCGCCCGAGCAAGTGCCTGGTTATTTCGGGTTTTTAATACATAGAGAGAATGGATAAAAAATAATTTCGCCTCCCTTCCAACCAATTTATTAGCCCGAATACCAGGGACTACGTTAGTGTGTGAATGGCTCCTAACATATTGTAATTCTTATAAATACCCTTTGCGTTCTTCCAATGTGAGATACAGGGGGGCACTTTCCAGTCCCTCTGCTGCTTGACGGAGACACGTCGAGGTGGTGAATGAAGCACCGGCGCTGGTGGTGAAGGTGCTGCGCGAGGAATCTTCTTGTTGATCTGGAAACGTGGCGGTTCCATCGGATCCACCTGGGCTTCCACCATCCTGATAATTTATTTTACAAACTTCTCAATGCGCAGAATAAAATTTCATATACAGTTTTAAGTGTATAAAGCTACACTTAAGTGATTGGGCATCTTATTGCGTTATACAGAGGTGTCGGTAAATAGCGAGAAGATATGATTATATTAATAATAAGATTTCCCGTAGTTCACAAAAGTAAGTAATTACCATGTTTTACTTAATTTCTCCTTTCAAACTAAATATAAACTGTATTTCTATAAATACAGTATTAACTATCTATATAGTTAAAATTAAATTCCAGTGATTTTTCACTGATGTAAAATAAAATAAAAGGTAATCAAAAAATAAAGTATACCATTATATTAAACTAACTTCCGCTCATAGTTTCACTTGTCTTAAATAGAGACTATGAATATAAAGTTATATTTCTATGCATAGATTATAGTACCTATTTTCTCCATGAAAGACCCTATTCTGCACCACCGAAAATGTATATAAAATAAATATGTTGTTCCCTTGATTACATATGTAATATTACGATGACATGATTTAGTACAAATAATTAATATTATTCAGAAATCATCAAACAAACAACATAATTGTAATCTATATTAATATTATAAAGCAGAAAAGTTTACGTGTTAGAAAGCGCTACTGTTTGTAACTACTACACGGAATTCAAAAAATATTCGACGAGACTGTAGACTGTTTGTGTAACATCACGCTGCCATCAACAGGAGCAGGGCGTTAAAACAAGTTAATAAACCAACAAGAACTTTATAATCATTGTTAGTTCCACACAGACGAAGTAGTGATCACATCTAGTCATAAATATAGCAATAACTAACCTTATGACCCTCTGTTTAGCGCCGGAATTGAAGGCTCCACCTTGCTGCGCTGGCGTATATCTTATGTACTGAGCTGGTGCCTAAAAATACAACGCACTATCAACGACATTAGAATTAATGTGCACTCTATTAGCCTGGCTAAACGACGGACGGACTAAAGGGTTAGTACAGTCCAAGGCAAAACAATAGTGAATCACTGGACGGTAGACCATTACAAGTCAGCGGACCTGCAAGCTGTCTTTTATAGATAATATTTAACGTTATGGTCACAATCTCACCTGATGTTAAGTGACGATACCGCGCAAGTTGGTGGTCTACACCTGTGGAAAGACTGGTTCTCAACTGCCGGAACTCACCTATACGTATCTGGCGGCAGATTTTCAACTCAAAAAGACCTACCACCAACATGTGGTTTCCACACGATGTTGTAGCTGGATTCGAACTCCCTTGACGCGACGTCCTTACACACTACCAGATGAGCTATTATCGCTTCCAGCAGATTAATATACACCAGTGGCAAACAACACAGTCGCTCTAACTGGTTTATTACCAAGTAAACAGTGGTTGAAATCCATAGACACCCTTATTGACACCCGAACAGAGAATTTTCCTTAAGATAAGCCACCATGGCAATGAATTTTGGATCATTGTCAGTTGGTACTGATTTGGATTGTACTGGACCTAAGAATTAAGATAAACACAAACAGTATCCATTTTAAAGACAACAAGAAAAGATAGACTCAAGGAAATTTACCCAAAAAAATATATTTAAAACATAAAAAAATTCATAATTTTAACAGAATGATTGATGGCTTAGCAATAGCATGTACACAAGCTGAAATTTAAATCCTACCATGAATCTAAGCTTGTGGCAATGGAAAACACTTTAATGAAACTATTTTATGAAGAGTTACAACATATTATTTAGCAAAGCTACCACCTTCACGTTGAATATGTAGTTACTCTAGCTCTGGTGGCTACTGTTGAGAGCTAGATTTAGTAAAGTCTCCATCAGCCACATCAATTATCAATGTACAAGGCTTTAATTGCAATAAATGGGGCTGTTGTAATTATTGACTGCTCGAAAGGGGAGGCAGATATAGATATTAGCTTAGATATTTAGCCAATAAAAAAAAAGTTATTCAAATACCTACATAGTACTCTATAAATTAGTTTATGATCAACTTAATCATATTTGCTTTGCCTCAATTAAAAAAAATATAGAAAAAAAAACTAACAGCTTTTGGTGCAGCCTTGACTGGCATTGCAGCTGAAATCTTAGCATTTGTCAGTTTCTCTAATGCTTGCTTTGTTTTCTCTGTAATATCCTGGATCTCTTCCTCGTCAGGTTTTTGAAGTGTAGGATCATCTTCAGCTAATACTTCTGCAGGTAACAAATCTGTGAGTTTTGTATAGATGATCTGGAAGGAATATATATTGAAAACGTCAGTTTTAATATTTCAAACATTTTAACAAATATCTGAACTTAAAATATACTTTTAATTCTATATTCAAACTTTCACAGTTCACATAAACATTACCAATCTAAAATAAATGTTAAAAAGTATGACAACAATGCTCAGTGGTAGAGCATGCAGAGGTGGTATCCCTGGATGTGAATTTGAGTCCATGCAATAAGCTTGAGTTTTAGGTGTAGAATAACATTGTAATGATACCATAACATGGTGATTGGGTTTTTACTAAAGACCATCTGGCTAGCTAAGACCCTAATCTTAAAAATATGTTGTGAAATACTTATAGTAGATGTATTTATCCATTAAGCTTAGCATGTCCACCATTTTGAACCACAACACAGTTAATCTCAGGTGAGATTGTGACCACAACACTAAAAACTGTACTTTTCCATTAACTGGGCACCTTAGTGGTTGCCTCACACTTGTTTGTTATTACTAGTCCACCACTAGTAAACCAGCACCTTAGTACCTGTGATCACTTCAGCAACATACAATACAATATGTATAAGCAATTTTATGATACAATACATATAAGTGATATTTTACTTGTGCCAAACTAAGGAAATAATACCCTATAAACCTATAAACAAGGAAAATCTGAATAAAGTTGCAGGTAACAGTTAGTTTTATATATATAAAAAAGTGATGACAGCTATTATAAAGAGTAGGGAAAAGAATAAGCCTAGCTCTCTTTACTTAAGAAGAGGATAATCATTATCAGTCACTATCATTTAGTAACATATAAAATTATGCTGTAACTTCAGAGTGTAAAGATAAATAAATAAAAAGATACAATCACTGGCAACTTAATAACATTGAAACATATATTACAACTGTAAATAGCATTACCTTATCAGCACTGTGTCCCTGTCTTGCTATAGCAGAATATTTAACTCTTCCAGACTCATCAAGCTGAACTGCTAAAGCATTGGATGTGCTTTCTTTTCCTCGCATGCCCATGCTCAGGGGATACTGGGCCACGTGTATTTCGGGAAAGGCACCTCCATCTGTATATTAAACATCAATATTACTATTATAAGGTACAAAAGTTTGTTTGTTGAAACATCTTCATCTTAGGAAATACCAGACAGATTTCTAAAATTCTTCCTGTATTTGATAGAACAATCATTGAGGACGACTAGGTTATTTAATATCAAGCTACCATCAATAGCTCTATTGAAAAAAAGTTACGAAATACAAAGTCACAGACACAGCTAGTACACTATATTCAGTGTTAATACTAGCATTTATACATTATTTAATTAGAACATATATGTATTTAATAAAACTATCAGACCCAAAAGTTTGCATTAAATATATTTTTGTAAATTACAATTAGGGTTTACTTTATTAATGATACAGAGGACAATTATATGGACATGGACAGGGCATAGATAATGTTTCTAGTAGCCTATAGAGTTATATACTATTATATTCTTCATTATTGTAAAGTGCAGGTGATTGAACTACAAAAAAAAATTCTAGCTATAAAGTAGGGGTGTAAAAGAAGCATATGCAATATGAAGACAGATCCTGTTTCCTGGTCAGTATGTGATAAGGAACACTGTCAGGTTTTAGTAGATGGGTAAAGTGTTTCCCCATGAAAAAAAGGGATGTATATGTAATAATGAATAGAGTAATATTTGTCACTATAAGGATCAGTACTCTTTACTATCATATTATTATGTTACTCATTACTTTTGATAACTAATACAGAGCAACGCATCAATTTGCATTGTGTATTGCATGACATTGACATCACATCATTCTCACTTTCTCTATACAGTACGAAAATACGAAAAAATGGAAGTAATGAAATGTATTTGTGAGTAATGTTTCGGTACTTGGTACTAAATGGAGTACTTGTTACTTAGTAACAGACACATACTGGTTTGACAGCTCTACTATAAACATATTTGCATTCCTACGTACAATTTATACCATGATTATCAATATAACTTAAAATTACTTTAACCTTTTTGCTTCAGTTAATATTTGACTATAGACATAGATATTTGCCAAATGTAGATAAATTATTCAGCACTGATAATATTAACTTTGTTTGCATTCAATTTAAATTAAAGTTATATGCAGTTGAGTTGATGATTTGTAGTTACCTCCAAAATCTTCCTCTGCTCGTGGTACCCATCCTTTCCTCTGTCCGTACGGAGGAACACTTGTCTGTGAGACTACTAGTGCACTCCCCACTCTTTTAGCCTTTAATTCATCATCTCTATCCCAAACTTGTTGTGTAGGAGCTGGTAGTAAGCTGAAAAATAATATAAATCACAACATAAACATGTTATAAAACTGACACTAAAAAGATTTTAGAATCATATTATACAATTTGGTAGTTTAGGTATTATTTGATACATTAAAAATTAAATTAACCATCACATATATAAAAATTAATATAATATCCATTTTCATATTGATATAAGCAGGAAAATACGTTTATTTTTATAAAAACACATACACACCTCGACAGCGACGCCATTTTGCTTATTGTTTAAAATGTAGTTTTTTTTTTGTCACTTCTGCTATTAATTTTGGCTACTAGATGTACATTCTTTAAGTCTTCAAATTATTATTTTAATCTGCAAACATCATTCTCCATAATAATGTGAAAACGTCGATCTTCTTTTTCCTCTTGTTTTTATTGTAAGGTTGACATGCTCAAAGAACCCAATTACTCGAGTCTCATGTCATTTTCATGTGTAATCACAATTAGCAAATAAAAGTACGTGATTAGCTGATAGGATACTTTAGTATTTTAATTGAAATTAACAAATGTGATTTTGTCTCTGAACCAGATTATCTAAAGGGACGTTACAATACAAAATATCAACTGCTATACAAATACTACAACTAACATTACAATACTGTTTTTACTATTATTTACAAAAGATAAAAGCTATATTTTTATATAAGGTCCAAGTTTTATCTTACTACATTTAATCATTATGCATAAAATGTTTATTAAGGGAGAATAAATAAGAATAGCAAATGTTTCGTGTTATATTTCATTTCAAATTAGTAGGGCAATGGATATTACCAAGTAAAACATCATACACGGAATGCGACGTAGAATAGAGCAGTTAAAATGATATGTGCACAGTACAATCGTTTAAACCACACTTACAAAGAATGTGATTCCTAATTTATATTTTCTCCAACTGGTGTACACGCATTGTTTAACCGTAATCGACGTACAGAATTTGTTCTAGTTTGATAAGCCTGTATTATGTATGTATTTGGTGTAAGAGTCTGGCGCAGGAATTTAAGCTGGAACTATATTTAATCCTAAAACTTGCGAATCACATAGTGCCTTACTTTTAAAATTACTGGGTAGCAGGATTGTTTTCGGAATGGGTTCGCGATAACAACCAGAAAAGATAAGAATTTTAGGTAAAGTATTGGGTCCAATATGGTGATATATTCACCTGCGAAAACAGATGTTTGAATATAATACTGTAGAAATTGTTTGTAATCAAATTGCATAATTATGTGGTATCTTGATTGCACTATTTGCAATATATATAAATAAAATTGTTCTCCGTTTCTTAAACCGCGATAACAGCGAACTTTTCTATGAAATTTACGTACTTTTTATTGATGGTTTTGATTATTCCTTTAAAATATAACCCTTTCTCAAACTTATTCTGTTTGAATTTAATTTTTATTATGTACTGCTGTGTACTCTATAATTTACTGAAATTGTTTTTCTGCAGTATTTATTAGTATATATTGTGTAATCAAAAATTATATGCAGTTATATAATTATAGTTTCTGCATAATATTTAAGACATTATAGTAGTTTATATAACAAACAATGTCATAAAAAACTGAACGAAGTGTCAGTTTCGTATATAAATGAAGTAGGCTGCAAGTGTTTCCCTTTTATAACCTCAAAAATGCGCGAGAAGTGTTAAGTTCTGATGGAAAAGTGAACAAATTTTATCATTTAATTGGAGTTATAGTGAATGGATTGCCACAATGCCGTCGAAAAAGAGAAAATACAATGCAAGATTTCCAGCTGTAAGTTGAAAAGTGAACAAAACCCTTTCAAAACTTGAAAAATGTCTATTGTTTTCATAAATATTTTTTTGAGATTGGTGATATCATGACATTGTTTGTAGGGGCGAATCAAGAAGATTATGCAGACAGATGAAGAAGTGGGAAAAGTAGCTCAAGCTGTGCCAATCATAATCTATATCCTTTTTAATATTAAAGTTAAATTTATCCAATTCAGTTTGAAACAATCGAATTCAAATACTTTAGAGTGATTGTTGATGACCCTCGTATGCTGCTAAGGATTTTTACTACAATTGTAAAATTTGTTTACAACTGTAGTAGCAGATGTGTCTATATTGATTACAACAACAACAACTATTAGTGTTTATATAATCAACTACATTTACAGCATTTATATTATCATTTGTTTTTGTCTATGTGTGTAACTATGTTTATTAGATAACATTATGGTCTACTGATATATGTGATTCTATTTTTGTATACATTTAAATTTCATTTTATAATTATTCTTATTGTATTCTACTTTGTTTATATCTGTCAGTTTTCAATCTAAAACTTTCATAGATCCGTGACCATATGTGTTTAACTTGTTTCTATATAATACTTGTACTTAAAATATTTTAAATTTCTGATGAGGAATATTATTACAAGCCAATTTTTGTATGTTGAAATTGACACCTATTACTGTTCCAGCTGTTGCAATTACTAAGAATTTACTAAGCAAAGTTGTAGGGTTAATAATATTAGGGTTTTAAGATTACCATATTGATTGGTTGTTTATTTACATTATATGTGATGTAATTAAGGATTCACTTATAACCAAAGAACCTAATGTCATCAATAAGATGGAAATTCTTATTTGTAGGGAATAGTTAATCTTACAGATTGGTTTTTTTATATATGATTATACTTATCAATTATGAAACCTATTATGGAGCCATACTCATAATTATATACCAAGACAGTGGTTTTGGTAGAAATATCTACTGTTAGCTTTCAAACTTGACTTGGTAGGGATAGATTCATAAGTAGTGAAGGTGAGTGTTGACGTATGTCAGAAACGACTCTTAAAAAAGGTGTCTCAAGTCTCGGGATTTGCTTGGAATGTCTCTCTTTGCGACACAATAGACCCGGCATCTGCATAGTGCATCTATAGATTCCTATGAAGTTTGTTTCTTAAAATTTGGTAAATTTGGTTTTCTGAGTAGTTTAATATGTAAATATTGTATGAAAAAATGGCTGTATTACTAAGTATTTTAAGATGAATGATGGTTTTAAAAAGATATTTTATGAGTATCAGCCACAACACTGTGAATAAATACTGGTAGTTTACTCAATATCTCAGTTACACTTTTTGGCCATCACAGGTGGCTTTTTTACAGTGACAATATACTGTATAAATAATACATGTGAATAACAAACATCTGTTTAAATATTTGCAGCTTACTTAATAAATTCTTCACTTTACAGAAGATTGCAGCTAAATAACGTTATATTGTATTTCTGTTGTGAGAGTAGGGTTTTTGTGCTTGACTTCTTGGATAGGGAGTTGTAGGTCGTTAACATCTCAACTATATCGCTCATAATTATAGCATCAATAGGTTATTGTTTCTTTAGGTATGTTATAAACATTTTCTATTATTAAATAAATCTGATAGGTATTTTTTTAATATAAATTTGGACTTCTTGTCAAAATCGTTCATTATATGCCTATTTGATAAATCATTTGAACAGTATACTGTCCTTGGCTATTGTTTTGCTTCATCTGTCCAATGACTACAAACGTAGTAACAATGGCTTTGCCAAGCCATGATGCATATGTGCTTAATCATACATGCTCATCTATACTACTGAAAGCCTTTGTGCTAATGACAGAATAAGAAATTGGGTATATTAGTAATTTTATATTATGTTTCCATGATATAAATACGTTATTACTGAATCATGGCATATAAATTACTTAGATTATAGTGATTACTGTCAGTACAGCAAGCCTTTGACAGTCACTATTATTAAGCTGGTTTTTTAACCTCATGGTATAAATCACGCTACACTTTAGGCCCAATCTGAACATAGCCATCTTAGGCTGTGCTCAACACTAATTAAGGTATCAGAGAGTTGATACAGCACTTGGGTGGTCATTTTAATAAATTTTATCTAATATTTTTTTTTTGTGGCAATATATATGTAAGATAAATACGTACACTGTACACATATACATACACTAAGCCTCTTGGTAGCTGCATTTATACTGTGTCGGATCCTGAAACATGTTAAAACATAATGGACTTTAAGGAATTTAAGGTTCATCTCTATATCCATAGTAGTTGCAACCCATCAGGTAAAGAATTTTGTATTACCTGATCCTATGTGCACACGGTTTGTTTTGCCATATATATCGAATAGGGTACAAACGAACAAACCTGTCACCTGATGGTAAGTGATCACCGCCGCCCATGAACACCTACAACACCAAAGGAATTGAACGTGCGTTGCCAGTATTTATAGGAAGGACTGGCTTTCAAGTGCCACTGCCAGAACACATCTAATGGTATTTGGAGGCAGATTTTCAACTTGCGGGTGGTAGCTAGCCAGGCGGGCATTAGAAAAAGGCTAAGGCTAGGCACCATGCTATGGGTTCCTCATGATGTTTTCCTTCACCAAAAGCTCAAGCTCATTGTAGGTGGTTGGTTGCAATCCTGTTGGACGTAAACATCCTACTTTTTTGAAAAATTAGGTAATTAAAAAACATTTTAAATTCTTTAAATAAAGTATGTCACAAAGGGTTATCACTTAAAAGGGTTGTGAGTGTTTTCATACATCAGAAATTTAAATTAGAAATCGTGCGAATATTGATGTTTGTTTTTGTCATATTAACTGTAGGTATGTGTTAGGGCCTTTGTAATGCCCGCCAGTCCAGGTACTTTGTTAAGTTGCCAGTTGGATCTCAAACGCCTAGGGTATCTATCGGCAGCTATACTTGAGAGCCAGCCGCTCCACTAGGCTTCGAGTGTGTACACAACAGAGAGGCCAAATGTTCAACCAATACTTAGTACTAAAATAAAAAATGTTAATTCTGGAAATCAAAGAAACTTTTATATTTACGTGGGGAAACGCATCCCTTTTAGCCCAGGAGGACTAGTCGCCGAGAATACCCACTAAAACAACGCGGCTATCTGTCGCCTTGTTGGGGCGACACGGGTTCGATCTTGCAATCACCGGGTTGTCCCGGTCTGATGGTAAGCTAGATCCGGCCAGGCAGCCAGACAAGCTGTCCTCAGACGGCTGGACTGGTGCAATGAAAGGCCGGTACCCCAGTCCGTCGTCCTCAGTCCGCCTTAAATCAAAGTTAGGAGGAAATAGATTTTTTAAACACGAATTCTCAAATAATCTACTCATTCATTAATATACTTCTATACTTGTATTTGCAATCAAGTTTCAATAAGTTTTTAAAATTTTCGTAATTACTAATTTGGATAACGTACTGATATTTTAAAGTATTACTGAATTTAATCGTTTTGTTGGATGGTGTAAGTGCAGCGTATTATTTAAGGTCATAACTGATTATTTTCGTTTTATCTTCATCTTCATATTTGAATTCTACAAAAGTTTATGTTTCCGTTAAAATAATATAAACATGGTTTGTTGTATTATGATATTCAACCTTGATAGTTTTTTTGGTACAGTGGTATTTAAATTTTTTAATGAAATATTTACAACAGTAGTAAGACTGTAATATAATTATAATCTCGAAGTTAAAGATAAAAAAATAAATATGAATAAATTTAAAGGCGCTGTTTTTGTGACGGTTATAGCTGTTACTAAAAACAATAAGCCAGACGGAATTTCTGTTACATAACAAAAGACAATTTATCGCTTTTTATTTTGGGCCCTTTGAAGAACCCTCTTAACTCTGGCAATATCAGGGAGTTTCCCTACAATTTGATCGATGCATATCGGTGTAAAACTTGATCAATGGTGAGTTGAGGGATTTGGACATGGTTCTAAGTTGATTTCGCCACCATCAAATTCTATAACAAAAGAACAAAAATTACGTAAATGCTATGTAAATAGATTAAGGATCACTGTAAGGGTATGGTGTCGTTTTTAATGGGTTTTTGACGGTGGTCCTGCCTTGGTCTGAGTTTAGGTAATGTGTTTAGGAATAGCGAGAAAAAGTCCGTAAACGAATTTTTGAATTGTGTCGCCAAAAATGGATCACTCTGACTGGAAGCGATGTGGAAACTGTTTCACGGTATCCTGGCTAGAAAATGGGGTTTTGTGTAAGGGTTTTTAATTACGATTATCATCAGTCGAGTTTGAAATAGCCTACTCTAAGGTCTGCCCAGGCAAACATGAAAATGGAGATTCGAACATAGATTTTATCCACTCTGTAAATGCGGCTTAGAGAACGAAACCAGTTTTCTTGTTATCACGATGAAAAATATAATCATGTGCTATCTCTCGCAGTATACGTCTCCAATTGCAACTAGCAAGCTGAGAAAGAGGCGTGTGACAAGACTCGTTAGGTGACAAGAACTGTTAAATGCCCACTAAAAATAGACCATAGTGACTATTAATCCTCCATACTGCCAGATTTTAGGGGCAGCTTTCACAGTTCTTGTAGGTGGAAGACGGTACCTTAGATCACATAGTTTTAATTCTTTTAAGACGACATTTTTCCTCTTTGATGATTTAGTTTCTTTTATAACCCGTCCTGTTAAGGTTATGACTTTCTCAAAATGTCTACCTTATAATCACTTAATTCTAGACTGTTATGTCTAAATATATCAGTACTAGCAGTGCCTGCGACTTCGTTCGCGTGAAACTAAAAATTATCTAGTAATTTTTGCCCGTTTAACTTTTTTCAATACGGTTTTGCTACTATTCATGGTAGCGTGGTGTTAAATAGCCTTAAAAGTTCAAACAAACAATCTTTTCTGTTATATAATATTAATAACTAGCTGCGTCTGCGACTTAGTTCGCGTGGAACTAAAATTTTGTTTAATCATTTTTAGCCGTTTGTGTAACGTTTTCGATACATCTTTGCTCCTATTGGCAGTAGCGTGATATTAAATAACGTAAAGCTAGTTCTTAAGACTGGCGCGTTTAAACAAACGGACAAACGATTCCCCTTATAATAATAATAATAATATAGTTATAGATTTTGTTATGTAGATTTGTAACGTTTCTTTGTTGTTTTATGTTTAGTTTGTGGTTTCTTTATTTTCTTTTTGTTTAAAGATTGATTTAATTGGTTGATTAAAGTTAAGCTGAAACTTGAAAAAAGTACATCTAATATACAATCTCTCTTGAATATAGCAATTTGAAGCAACGATAACTCAGTAGTAGCGTGTAAGGATGCCGCGTCAATGGAATTGACTTCGAATCCCTGCAATGAGCTTGAACTTTTGGTGAAGGAAAACATCATAATGTAAGCAAATTATAGTGGCTGGGCTTCTTCTAATTTCCGCCTGTTGAAAGATTGCCACCAAATACCTTTAGGTGAGTTCCGACAGTTGCACTTGAGAGTCAGTCCCTCCAATAGGCGTAGCGTGTACATCATCTTGGGTAACATCGTCATTTAACATCAGGTGAGATTGTGGTCATAACGCTAAACCTATAAACTATATATAAAAACAATGCCCTTTGTTTATTGTTTTATTAAATTGTCATGGGTGAAATAAATACACATCGATTCCTTTTTATTATACGAATCGGTCGGTCGACGAAGGAACACATCGTGAAGAAACTTAAACGCTTGAGAATATTCTTGTAATACCACCTTCTAAAGTTTAAATTTAGGATCGTGATATTATACGTACGTACGTATATATAGCGTCAGCCCCGGATCTACAGGAAGGGGGTTGGGCAAACCAGGGCACCTACGCCGGGCGGCAGTTTCAGGGTATGCAAAAATCATAATTATTGTAAACTTTTATATATTTTTTTTAATTATTGTAAACAAAAATATACAAAACCAATATTAAAAAGTAATAGTCTAACCAGATGGTCGTCTAAACACTATATGCTACATAGCCTAGCTTAACGGTTCACCCACATTTATCACAATTGGTAACTAAAGAAATTTTTAGATTCAAAAAGTTATTAGTTAATAGATATAGTGTAAATTTATTATACAATTCTTATTGTCCCGATTACAAAAAATAACACCTGTTGTATACTTCTAGGATTTTTAAACAATTGACCTCATACACTGGAGAGGGGACGCCACTATTTTTTTTTTGCCCCATTATGAAAAATTCATAGATCCGGGACTGACTGGCATAGCAATTAAGTATATACTTTTTCAGTTAAGTTAAAGTGAATACTTTGGTACGTTGAGCTGGATATACTGAATAAGACTGAGCTGTCACACTCAGTTATGTAACGTTCGTACGAGTAAAGTCTGCTCTAGTTGACTGAGGAACTGAGAAAGGTTTAGATCACGTGTCACTAGTATACTCGTTCGGCGAACGTTACATGAGAGAGCATAACGTATCAGTCGTATTCAGTATCTACATGAACGCCTATAGTTGTATTTCGTATTATTAACCTCGCCTTGATGAAGTTGAAGTTTCTGTCGTGTGTTAATATACACTGCTTTTTTACTATTGTCATAGTGTCGTTGAAGACAGTGCAGTCTCTTTTCTATGTAAATGCAAATATAGGTCGAAGGTTAGATTAAAATTGCGGCCTCCGTTTATCTGAATAGATACTACCAAACACAATGAGGATTTGACGTTTCGTTCCAGATAAATATCGGGCAGATTTCCTTTCTGTTTATTTATAGATATGCGTCATAACGATGAGCAAGTTATCGCACGGTGCAAAGTAATGCGTATACATATAAAAATCGATGTTTTTGTATTTATAATCGCTAAACTAGAACACCACTAAACCATATACCATGAAAGTTTTCACAAATAACTACTTTTAATGACGACGACTTTTATTATTGTTCTTAAAGGTGGTAGATAGCGCTATGGTTGTGCTATTAATTGGCTACAAAAAGTGTGGGGCTGCCCCTAGTCTCACGCAACCAGTGCAATCGAAGTGTTTTTAAGGGGGGTATATTATATCAGTGCTTGTCACCTGCCGAGTCTCATTACACATCCCTCTCGTGTTGCCCTGAACCCGGGAAGCGCGTTGGCGAAGGCCGTAAAAGTGTTTTACTCACCACATCATAATTTTTTTTTTAATGTTGGAATGCCAAACCAGCTACGATTGTTTCGAATGCGTAGTTAATATTTGTAGTTAAAATCAAAGTTCAGTAAAGGTGTAAAAAAAGTCCGATGAAGATGTAAAAGTCCTTCAGTATAACAGCAGTAGATTTGTTCATAAATAGGAGGATCTCTGGTAGATAATTTATTCTCAATCGTATTGATAAAAAATCGTTCGTGACCTTGTGAGAAGATTACTCAGCCAGTAGAGTTCGAATTAAGACGGATTACTCAGAGCCTCTGACTAAGTTGTCTTGCCACTTAGTAGTAATTATTAGTTTATTCAACTTTGCGACAGTTTTTCATTTCCTCGTAGATTTGATTTTCGAGAAATTCATTATGAAACGCTCCTTAAAATATAAAATCAATATCCTTTTCAAATTCGGAACTAGCACAGAGTCGAACGATTATAAATCAAGGCATAACTTTCATATTTTTTTTGTATCAAAATATCTGTTTGTGGCTATGCCGACAAATATAGAGTAACTATTAACCCTTAAAAAGAACTATGTGCATCTACAATATCTCATACTTTTTTCACTCAATATATAGTGGTTTTACATCGACAATATTTGGAAGCATACTAGGGATTAGAACCTACGACACTGAGTACTGCGGCAGCGTCGTAGCGACCGTTTAAACCACTACACTATAAATGCGTGCATTGCATGATGGTAGGGCTTTTTCTTATACCCGCCTGTACTGTATAGTTGTGTTCCGCTAGTTGCACTTGGGAGCCAGTCCCGCCACAAATTTAGCATGTCCACTTGGTTCGTATCGTCACTTAAGATTAGGTGAGATTATGGCCATAATGCTAAATATTAACAATAAAAAAATGCAATAAATTCAATGGATATTAATAAATTAGGTTTTTCACTTTCTATTGTGTAGTTTCTTCATACCAACGGATATATTAATAAACCTCATTCTAGATGTATCCTCTGAATTTTGATAGGTTCTCGCCTATTCTTTTTAAAACTAATTAGAATTCAACAACGTTGAAAACAACAACTATTTAATTTAACACAGGATTGGACGTTTTTGCTTTATATATTTTTATTACCTACATTGTAAAAATATCCTTGATTGTGCTCGAAAGGTGAACTTGAGTGCACATGAATTATAATATCATTACCTTTGCCCGAGGTTATGTTCGTATAATTTGAATAATTGAGTTCATATTATCGCCTTGAGGGACGATCTTTCAAAAACGAAATTACAGTTGAACCTCGATAACCTATAAAAACCTCTTTAATTGCAATAAATAATAAACTAAATATTTCAGTATTAGCCCTAAGTTACTTAAACAAATGTTTTGACCATAACATTTAAATCTGCCAATGAGTTCGAATGAATGTACAAATAAAACAAAATCTTGAAATTTATTGCATGCACGTGATTACAAGTTAAATTGTTAACCCAAGCAATATGTATACAATCACCTATTGTTTCTTTGAAATCCCTAGAAGCTGTATTTGCAGTGGTTACGACAGTAGCTTACTTGGATCATTAGTTGTTGATCACTGTCCAGGAAATCGTACTGTATGATAAAAGTTACCTAAGTAAAATGAATTCAAAACGAAAATCAAATCGATTTAGAAACTGCGAACTGTTAGAACAAAAAAGCACTGACTTTTTCAGTAAACTAAGCTTTAAATAATGTTTTATTTTTATGTAACATGTGTACGTATTTTATTTTACCACTTGTTCTGGCGCATTCGGATAAAAAAAGGAACTGTATATTAACTGATCAATCACTCTCTAATATAAATCTTTATAATTTATAACTCTATAACTTAAAATATTTTGTGTTTCCCTTGGTTTTTAACTTAACAAGATTTCTACTGCACTTTATATCTTGATTACAACTTAAATACGAACTTACATATTACTAATTTGAGAAAAATTGCCTGTCTAAACAAACTTTTATCCTCTATATAACTCTTTCGAGTCTCAGTTTCGCGACAAGAGCTATATTATTCTATCATTATCAAAGTCTAATCTACCCTTTATACAAAAACTAGCTTTTAACTGCTGCTTCGTTCACTTTAATATTGATTTTGTCAAACGCATCGGATAATGAAATAAAAGTTTCATACAAAGTGTAAGCTTCTCGTCACTTCACTTCCAATAAGTTTTCTCCGAGAAAAATTAGCCTATCACTGTCTCCAGCTTTCTCTCTATCACTATAGATCCATCCCTCCACTAGGTTTAGCGTGACCACCATCTTAGACCACATCGTCATTTAACATCAGGTTATATTGTGGCCATAATGCTAAATTAACTATAAAAATTACTTATGTGTGTATAGTGTTAGTATGAACTGCATATTCAAAATATAATTAAGTACACATTATTATGCGTCATGTCATACGGATGTGGCTAAACATAATATTATAATATATGAATGTGCGTAGAAACAATTAAACTGCTTAATATTCATGAGGCTCCATCATGGACGTGTAATTGAATATGATTGCGATTTTGCAATAACAGAGCAACGATTTGGATTAAGCTAAATTGTCCGCTGTCTTGGTCTTCTGGACGAAAAATATTATAATCCCTATAAGGGCCACTAAAACTGCAGACCTTTTTAAAAATCATTACGTGTAATTTCTCTTAAGTGTATGTTATCTTTATGCAACCTAATAGTGAATTTAAGCGTACAATCCGATATTGATCTAAAACAAAAAAGGTTTTCAGCACCACAACCAAAATTTGTTATATTTACATAGTGGTAATTTGTAAGCAAAATTTCATGATGTTCTGTTGGGAGTTGAAAGTCGGAGCGTCAAAGTGTAAGAATCATACAAGCTTGCTCAGTTGGTAACGTGTTCGGATGCAAATTCGAATCCCTACAACGAGCTTGAGTTTCGGTGAAGGAGAAAATCGTTTTGAAACTATAGCGTATGATGGTAGGGCTTTTTCTAATGCCCGCCTGACTAGTAACTACTCTTAAGTTGAAAATCTGCCGCCAAATACCTATAGGTGTGTGGTACTTGCACTTTAGAGCCAGCCCTTAATTTGGCTTAATATGTTATCGATTTTGGGCCACATCGTCACTTAACATTAGATAAGATTGTGGCCATAACGCTAAACCTATCATTACTGATACTAATATTATAAATGCGAAGGTGAGCTTGGTTGTTTATTCCACTTTTAGGATTAAACCGCTGCAAATACAGAAAGGGATAAACTTTGTACGAAACTTTTTATTGCGTCATTCAATTAGTTTGACGAAATCAATATTAACGTCAGCGAAACTGCGGGTAAAAGTTAGTAAACTATAAAAACACAAAAGTCATTCGCATTTGGAATATTAGTTAGGGTTAATTCTTCCTGAAACTGTTGCAGAAATATGCATTTTTTCGTTTGTTGGAGAAAACACGTAATAGACGTTGGTCTATTCTACTGGAAATATGGAAATTATTTTTTGCTGAAATTATTTACAACGCATTTCCACAAAATAACCCAGTGTCTAATAATTTTTTGTAGCATTCCTAATTTCTTAGTAATCTACCCAGCGGCAGGTTTCAGTATCCTCTAACTTCCTACAGAGATTATAAATGACACTTGAAAGCGTGGATCCCAACTTAGTAAGGTCTGGTTAAACTAATGCCAATTACTTTTTTTAAAATCGAGTTGTATTAAATACTAGCTGTGTCATCGGCTTCGTTCGCGTGTAACTAAAACTGATTTAATATTTTTGTCCGTTTTTGTAACTTTTTTCAATACAGTTATGCTCTTATTGATGGTACCGTGATGTTAAATAGCCTAAAGCCTTCCTACATGTTTGCTGTATCAAGTACAGGAATAATTTTTAATTTTTACAATGGAATAATGAAAGCTAGAATTGGTGTTGCTTTAAAACCAAATTCATGTTAGAGATTCAGGCACATTGTTTTGCAAGTTCCAAATGGTGATTAATCTTAATTTTACATGAATAGTATCGACGGTGATAACTGCAGCGGGAAAGGTATGTGCTAATTTGCCCGCAAATTAATTGTCTTAAGTCTATACATTGAAACGGCAGTTTCATCGGTTTCATCAGCATCGGCTTGAGCACATAAAATAAATACTTGTTTGTTACTTCTAACCACAAATGTAAGTCAAACACTTATTACAGAAGCCAATAAAATGTTGACTATTATCGATTGTAATACTCTTATAGGTTTTACAGTTTTGAAATCATTAAAAAGTCAAAGTTACGTTTGGTTTTTATTTCCTTTTTATGTGCTAACCACATACTACGTCTGATAGACTAGAAGAATTGCGAATGATGTTCCTGGTCTCTGGTAACACAGGAGTTTGATGTGTCGCCGTGGTGCGTTCTATTGTGTAGTGTTGGATGATTATCACACGAAAAGTCTGCACATGTCCCACTCTTCTTGAGCTCAGCCTAGATAATGCGTTTGCGCGTTGCGACGAGGAGGAAGTCCGTAAAGACAGGAATTTTAAATACTACGTTGATAAAAAAAAAATTGCCGATGATAATTTTAACGTGAAGTTTTTTTGTTATATTTTTATTTATGGATTCGGGATTTTCTATTTTAGATTAAACCGTACTTTAAAATGTTTTTAAATCGTAAAAAGTATTCGTTATAGAATTTTGTTGCACACTTGTGGGTTGAATCCTATAATTAACCTCAACTTTCTGGTTGATGTAAGCACAGTAATACAGTGGTAGGATCTTACTAAATGCTCTATCATTCTCTAGTTGTAATAATACCTTTGTCGCATCAGTTATATAGTGATGTGTTGTTTCATTCACCTGAGCTTAGTTTTAGTTTTATATTTGCCATATTTCTATTTAGGATTACCATTGAGAGTGAAATTACAATTTTGTTTGGTACTTTTCGTTACTTGAGAGAAACGAAAATTTAAAAGTATTCTTTCAAACATATCTCTCTGATAGTCTGACATATTTTGTTATTCTTTGTATTTTTATGTTTAAGCAGCTTTAACTGGTATTATATGTTAATGTGGTCGAAGATGGTAATTGTTCTTAATCTTGAAATGTAATCGGTTTATCAAAGTTCTGCTTTTGCCAGAATATGCTCTAAATACTTGGTGGTGGATTTTCGGTTTTCCTATTTCAATAATTATAACCTATTGGTAAATTAAAACTCAGGTCAAGGAACATTGTGTCCAAACGCACTACTCTTATAAGCATCTTCTTAATTTTGGTAGTAGAGTATGGTAAATGCCTAATATATATTTTATATTGTATGTACAAACATAGAATACGGTATCTGTGAGGTTCACAAAGAACTTCCTTATTAAATTCTGAGATTCACTGTCTACGATTTTTATTAGATAATAAATCTTACAAGTAAGTGTCTATAAACCTTTTATAATTTCATTAGTTGTAAAGGTCAGAGTTATTTTTGTATTAAAATTTAAATTTAATACTCTATTTCTACCGTAAAAGCAAACGTGGTACGGTCCCAAGGCCTTATACTTTAAATTTTGATCTTTATTTATAAAGAGATAATCTGCACTTGTAGTCCAATTTTATTAAAAAATGCCATTGTAATTTCTAAATTGTAATTAACAACCAATTAAATTGTTAATATTTTAGAAAAAAAAATACTATGCAAATACAAAAATATATACTTAGTCTTGCTCGTAGCTTCGTCAGGTATGTCGAACTCTTAGTTTAGCAGTCATTGTTTATAATCATAACCTATCCAAACTAATGTAAATCGTAGTTGCAAAATAAAACCAAGTATCAAATGTAATGACCGAAGGTTTATTTATTAACTTAAGTAAATTATTATTAAGGTTTAATTATTAAAACACGTATACTTGAAGCGTATACAATTGAGCAAAAAGCACATCGAAGTATACATGTTTTTAAATTGAAACTACTCATGGGAAGGCTTTGAAATTCTGATCTGTAACCTTTTTATGTGACGCTCACTTGGGTAAAGTCGACTCGAAGCGAATGATTCACAAACTTCCTAAAGAGGCCTCAAATTTTTATCCAATCTATGAACCCCACACAGCTTAAGATGGGTCTGAAAATTTAAAATCCTTAACTACATCTCGTTGGACAACAACCCGTACCTTGGAACTATTCGTGGAGTCACTTCTGAGTAAGGCGATGCAGGTAACCCTGACGAGGAACGCGAAGACACTTAGCCCGTCGCACGTCAAGCAGTGCATACTGGCCGAGTCTAGATTTGACTTTTTACGGGATTTGGTAAGTGCTGCTTCCTAATTTTGCTTAATTCGAACTTTCATGCAAATACTGACATTTTGCGACTTGTATTTCAGTTGCTGTAATCAAAACTGTTGTGTTAAACTATTTATCATTTAAATAGTTTACCGGAAAATTTTTAAAACCATTTAAATACTTAATCCAAACATATTAAAGAGCCGGACGAAGCCCGGAAAAAAGTCTAGAAGTCCGGACAAATGCGGGCGGGTGGTAATCCTACTTACGAGGAAAATATATGACTGTTGAATCATATTAATATTATAAATGCGAAAGTGAGTTTGCTATAATTTCACGCGTAAAACCACGGAATCGATTGTTATGAATTTTGGTATAGAGATAGATAGGACATTGGAGACGGTGATAGCCTCCTTTTTCTCGCGACAAACTTACTGCAGGTGATGTAAAGAGAGGAATAACCTTTATATGAAACTTTTTATTGCGTTATTCGATATTATTAAATCAATATTAACGCGAGCGAAACCGCACGTGACATTTAGTATAAATTACAATTAATCACCCTTGTAGGTGTATCATTGTGAGCTTCATTTAAGTGAAGATAATGTCGTCATTAGTGACATTTTCACTACGACCGCAACGACTGCGGTTGTTATGTGGAACGGGTAAAGGCATGTTTTGAGCCTTGAGAACGCTAAATGGAACATTTCCAACGTTATTTATTTTCTTGACATACCCACAGCTCCAGGCGATTTTTATACTACTTTATTTTGTAGTTTTTGCGCTAAATCAAAATAAAAAAATTACTAAGTGATAAATTTTCAGCTGGTCGAAGGTTGGTCGTATTGAAACAGGTGTTCGCGCAATGGTCGAAAAATGAGCACAAATTTCGAAATTTTTGGAAAATTCTGTATAGTTGGAAAAAAGGCTAACTGTGTACATTTTTTTTTAATAACTACTACCTTAGTACCTTACTAGTTACCTTTGCAGATTTTAATTAATTGAAAATTCGTTGAGAAACAAAACAGAAAATAATATTGTTGATAAACAGTTTTTACCTATGCTTATTTATGTATAAATGTAGTGTATTATTTTTGTTCTGTTATTTAATTACAGGTTAAGAATATTCCAGACGTGTCCGTGGCAGAGGAGAAAGAATTGATGAGCGCAGAGAGTTCGCCAAATTCTTCGAGGTGAGTTGTTGAACAATACTGACTTAGAGTCAAAGTTATTACAAGCAAAGTTTTCTAACAGGTTGTAGTAATGTGTTATTGGCTAGTGATTATAGACGCTTCTAATAGATAATATTATTTTATATCCGATCTTTCTTCACAACCTCCTTTTTTAATTAATCTCTGTATGATTTATTATAAATTTCTATATTAATGTACAAATTACGTGTGGCTTCGCTCGCGTTAATATTGATTTTGGCAAAGAAATCGGATGACAATAAAATTTTCATAAAAAGTTTATCTCTCTCTTTACCCCACTTCCTCTAAAGTTTTTGCGAGAAAAAGTAGTCTATTACCGTCTCCAGTTTCCCATCTACCTCTATACCAAAATTCATCATAACCGATGTAGCTGTTTACGTGTGGAATCGTAACAAATAAACTCACTTTCGCATTTATAATATTAGGATGGCTTACAAATATTTAAATTAGATAAAACGTTCATCATTTACATTCATACTACCAATATGAAACATACGAGTAGATATAGCTTGGTGTCAAATAGTTTCAAAGAGTAGAGATTATTGCCAAATAATTTTAAAATGTTGTCAAACTATACCAAAATCTTGCACTGACTTCTAAAGGTATACTCTTTGGCAAATAACTACAATAATGTTCAAACTTTACAATTTAATTTATTCTGGTCTCGGGTGATCACTGATTCAGTTAATTATGATATTTATTTTTACCTTGACTTTAAGGCTATCGGTGCCCTTTTCATAACCAGATTTTAATATTTCGGTTCAATTACAGCGTTGGATTAAAATTTAATTCCTTTTTTATAGCACGTTATAGTAATTATTATACCTATTGCTGTACTGTACGATCGAAAAACAACGACAACTAGGAAAGCAGAAGGCTTTCGGCAAGTGGATATTTTTATAACAGTTTATAGGTTTAGCGTTATGGCTGCAATGTCACTTGATGTTAAGTGACGATGTGGCCCAAGATGGTGGACACCCTAAACCTAGTGGAGGGACTGGCTCTCAAGTGCAACTACCGGAACGCACCTAAAGTATTTGGCGATAGATTTTCAACTTGAGAGTGGTAGCTGGTCAGGCGGGCTTTACAAAAAAGCCTACCGCCGTGCTATGGTTTCATCACGATGTTTTCCTTCACCAAAAGCTAAAGCTGATGGCAGAGATTTGAACTCACGTCCATTAATGCAGCGTTCGTACACGCTACCAACTAAGCTATTATCAATTCTAGAATGAGATATACAGGCTGACACCCAAAAAGGGGCAAATTAAAAGATAATCACTATGTCGATTTTATTAACATATGTATGGTAGTGACGACCCAGTTAGGTAAAGAGTCATACTACCCTACTTAACTGCTGCATACAGATCTGCTGATCATGAAACGTCATACATCTTAAGTCACTGTTTCTGGTATTTTACCTTCTATGTGGTGATCAAAAATCGGACAGATGCATGACATAAAACTACATAATGTACTCCTTAAAATGTATGGGATAACATATAAGATACATTTTATCTAATAAAACGAAAGTCTTCTGCCGGTATAAGGAGTAGAAGTAACAAATATCTCTGTTCCATTGAAATAGAAATATAAGCTGTGTTTGAATTTTATTATCTTTATACAAAACGACTAGCTTTTAACCGCGGCTTCACTCACGTTAATATTAAGTTTTGTCAAATCGGATGACGCAATAAAATGTTTAATACAAACTTCTCTTCATTCCACTTCCAATAAGTTTTCCGCGAGAAAACTGAGCCTAACACTAACTCCAAGGTACCATTTATCACTATAACAAAATTCATCACAATCGACTGAGCGGTTTAGGCGTAAAAGCGTAATAAACAAACAAACCAACTCTTTTACCCATTTATAATATTAGTATCGATGATAGAAAAATCGTAACTAGTGCGGATTACGATATAAAAACGTATGCTACTCTAGAACGTGATAAGTTGCAGCAGGGGTTGTGTAAATAACTTATGCAGAGAGCAGTACACTGAGCTGGGGTAGCTAGCTGGAAAAATATCTTGTAACGTGCCTATAGGGACAACGTATGGTTTCATTCCAATATTTCAAAATATATTATTGCAGGTTTCCTGAAATGACAGTGCCGCCGCGTAGGATAGTTAGAGAAGACTCGAATAGTTCGAGTAGCTGCGAACTTAGGGTCCAACAACCGATCACGACTCCCCCAATTAGGGAGCACCTCAAAAGCGCACTCTCTGTCGAGACTGATATCACTAATAAAGCCCTAAAACTTGATAGCCCTATCTATCCGATAATGTCAAACGACATAGCTATCGATTTGTCGAAAAAGGCGACGGAAGAAAAACCAGTACGAACTGCTAACTTCTACCAAGAGACATTAACGGACGATGTTCAGCATAGAAGTGTGATAACTGTGAACCCATCGTACGCTAGTCCTCAGCCGTCGACGAGTTATACCAAACTGACTCCCGTCGAGCTCGTTCCCAGAATATCGTTTCCAGTGCCAAAACCCTTCGACGTCCGGCCAGTCACTCCCCGGACGCCAGTCACACCGAGAACACCCATAACACCGATTCTAAACATAGACTTCACGAAGAATTTAGCGAACCCGGAGATAAAAGTGCTAGACACGACAGCAGCGAACATTATGGGCGTACAGAAGCACGAGAAATTAAAACATGTTCAGCGGCAAAATTCGAAACCAAAAGAGGTGAAGAAGGTAGAATTGCGAACGATTCCACAGACAAATCCAGTTGATATAGATCATTTGAATTCCGGTGATCTACAGATAGATGAAGACTACGATACCTGAATTAATAAGTTTTGTTTTGTTCGTGTTTATTTTTTTACGGTTATTATGTCGCGATATTTGTTGTCCAAATAAAATTTATGATTTTGAAATGTCAATGCAGAATAATGTTACACACGGATAGTGAAAAAAATGGGTTGTCTTCAATATTATATATGATCAGGGTTGCCAATTTTGGGAGTGGAGTTAATATGTTTTTTTATGTGATTCGTAAGTCACGGAATCTAATGTGAATCGAGAATTAATTAACAATGTCTTTTAATAGCAAGATATATTATAAACCAAATCGAATAATATCATTTTTGTGATTGACAAAAGATATGTATGATTTGGTAATTATCAAAAAAGTCGTAATATCTAAACCTATCATATCAAGAAGGTCTTTCAAATCTATGATTGCCACAAACTCATCATTGGATGACCACAGCTATACCACTTCTCAAACGTACCTTGGTAACAACAACGATGTTTATATATTGCAAATACATTAAATGAAATAAACCAGTCATTGTTTGTCGTCAAATATATGATAGTCTGTGGTCAGACAGTCGTAGAGTATAGATTGCCGCCAAAGATTTTTTAAAATGTTACCAGTTAACAAATGATAGTACATTTGTTTAAATATTGTTCGTTTAAAAATCAACTGTATTGTGAAATAGAACTCGACACGGGTGTTTTGTGCTACACCTGAAATTTCCTCCTCTCACTTTTGGCAACCATAGTCATGGCCTTGAAAACAGTTACAATTTATCGATACTAGTGTTCAATCATTTATTTATAAAAAAAAATTTTTTATCGAGTATCGATATTCTGTTAAGTGTTCAAGACAAATGAATGCGTCGAATCATCAAGAAAACTAACGATGGTCGTAACAACATTGTTCGAAGATTCGTATAGAGATGTACTCACCTCGGATGAAGGTGACTTTCTATTTTCAGTAAGACAGGGTTGTAACGAGTAGCTGCTATCGGATGGTTTCCGTTATTATTAAAAAACTATTTCTGGTTTGAGCTATTTTAAATGAGTGTTTACTAACGCTGTTATAAATCAAATTATAAGTTTCATCTTGAGCCGGAGCAGTTGTTTTTTATAACCTTTCATGAAGCAAGCAAACCGGGGTGAGTTGTATATATATAAGTTACCAAATCACCGTTAGGCAACTCGTCAGTTTGTATGTTGTAACAAAAAAAAAATCAAGCCTCATTGCTGAAGCAGTAAAAATATTTTTTTACGAATGGGAAAGGAAAATCTGAATTTAGATTTTAAAAGTCTATAATTTGTTCAAATACATTTAACACATATCGCGTGTAAGTCACTTTGTTTACCAATTTAGGTATAAAGTTATCAAGTTAGTCAGCTAATTTGTTTTTTTTTTTTATGTTCGCTGAACTTTGTTATTCATAAATATACACATATATAACAATTATTAGTTGCTCGTATCCAGTCGTTTTAAATGCAAGAACAACAGCATTATGCAAGAATGACGTATAAATACATTTTACTCATAATTTTATTGGAAAAAAATAATGTCACAGATTTAAAAATAACAATTGATTTATACTATGAAAATCAAATTGTGTGACGATCGTTCGGGTAAAGTCGGCTCGAGCCGACTAAGAGTTTAAGAGAGATGTAATGATGTTTGTTTGATTTCTGTCGTGGCCTTAAGTACACATCGTTTTTTTATTAAAACTACGGCCTATGTAGACAATTTTGCCATTGTCAAAGGTGAATACAGGGAAGTATTTAAAGAGTTTGACAAATTAACAGTAAGTTTACTGTAAAATATTTTTCAATTAAAAAAATTTTTTTTTGGTTTCACTTTTTGCAAACGTTCTAATAATGTGGAATAAAGTACATGTATACAATATTCTTACATCTCTGATTTGTGCCCCCGACAACAGCTCAAGACGAGGATCGGCCACTTTATGCCTCCCCTGTGCTTTGCTCTGGGCTGACTGCCTTAAAAGGGGTTTACACGAGTCGATTTTTACCGTGCGGCTAGTCGCTTCACGAATCACCTCACCAAGCCGCATCGCCTGCCTATTTGCAAAGAAAATCGCATACGGCTCGGTCATTTCCTTCGAAAATGTAAAGCGGAATAAGTGTTCGTGCCACAATTAAAATAGTTATTCCTTTATTTAAGAATTGTTTGAAAAACAAAGAGAGAAGAAGAGATAAAAGTAAAGAAGAAAACGTATTTTTTGGGTCCGTGGATGGATTTCTAGACGTCAGGTTTTGGGTGGTTCGGATACTTTACTGGTGGAATGGAGCTTAGAAAATCCTGAATATTATCCTGAAACGATCTGTACGTAGAATCGCAGTAGTGATACATGCGCCGAGCGATCGCTTGCAATTGATTGTTTACACGGTCGATTTTAGTCGCCAGTCGCATGCGGCCGGTCACTGCGCGGAAAAAGTCTTGCGGCTTTAGTCAACCATGTAAACCCTACTTTAAAACGCGCCCCCAAAGCTTGGTGAGCTGTGAATGCCCTTAAGGCTAACAGCATATGTCTGATGGAAAAAAGCTTATTTGTGTAATGATGGCTTTTAAATTGAAACTTTCATTCGGTATTTCACGTTTTCATCTTTTATTTTTACAATTATAAGGAGCCTATATTCTGTAACTAAACATCTATACCATCAGTTTAGGTGTGAAAATACGACGAACAGAATTAGTTTTCCAAAGTAACTCTGTCATTTTTTTTTTTTTTAATTTTTAATACTTTTTTCCGGCCAATGAAAATAAAAGACGTCTAACGTAGCGGACGAGTGATAACTCATTAGTACAAATATAAAACAAAAGACACAATATAACTAAATTTTATTGCGTATAGAAATTATTTTCCTTTAACAATAATATAATTTTGAACATAACGTTTTAGTCGTTACCTAATGTTATCATAATTAAACCGGTTTGCTTTGTTCTAAATTTATCTTTAGAGAAAGTTAAATGCCTGCAAATACATTACAACGTTTATTCAAACAAATTCCGTATCATGTTTTAGTATACATTTTCATTATAATTTTAATTACATAATAAAATTATCGGACTCAGTTAGCCAAAGATTAATAAGGCATGAATAGAAAAGTATAAAATTAAAAATAATACATACACATTTTATGAGGTTAAAAATTAAGGATTTTGTGTTTTTTAATCTCGGAAATAAAAAAGGACTGGTCCTAAAATATAAATCGGGTTGTCGCCAACAGCGCTCTCTACCGGGTTCAAGTGTAGTTAAAAACAATCAGTAATAAAAAATTATCTTTAATATCAATAAAGTAATTTGGCACAATAATTACCAATGTACACATATCAGTGAATATATCGAGCCTTTTCAGGATAAACATCGTCAGTGTCAAAAATAATTAGAAGCGGTATGTTAATGACCACTATTTTAATAGATCAGTGGTTATTTACGAATACTGAGTCATAATTTTTATAAAGATATCATAAACACATTTTGATTATGAATGAAAAAGCTATGTCTTGTAAAAATCTGCAAATTTACGCATCGATGTTTTTTCTAAATAGGCTCGATATGCAAACTAGCTGGCCAATTTTTGGTAGCATGTTGAACAATACGTTTAAATACTTTCTGTGGTTTATATTGGGTGGGCCGCGAGGGGGCTTATAGTTGGAAAGCCTTGTCTCACACTCACTAAAAAGGGTATGACTATCCTCTATCCCTCATGCTGTCACACTTCTACCCTGGTAGGGACCTGTTCTATGCATCCCAGTAGTCACTTATTCGACCAAAGCACGACCTATCGCGTTCATGCTTAGGGTAAGTGCTTGGAGTAAAAATATCAAATGTGCAGTTAATGTGAAACCTTCAAAAATTCGCTTCGTAATACTGAGGCACGCACACACGTGTACAACACTCGGACCCTGTTAGAAACACTGTTTAATGCCGTCTACCTCATTCTCTCGCAAGTTATATCCACTAGATGTATCTGATTGCCTCTTTTTACTGTCACTTTTTCGTTTCATCGAGTTTCAAATCACAACGATGCTAAAAATGTTTTCACTTCAATATGGTATTTCTCAAGTTACAAAATATGATTAAAATCGTTTGAGCACTTTCTGAGACTCGCGAGGACGAAAAAATTTATAGAGGAATATTATGTTGCAGATCCACTCAAATAGTCTCTCTACTCAAAATATATTAAATTATTGTTTATTGTACCATTAAATTTTCAGGATATTAAAAATGTCATTTTGCGTTTTAAACTGGGTTACCATACTGCACTATTTATTATATATATATACATACATACATTTATATTTTACTAAAGTGAATAACTATGATATGTGAATATTTGTGAATATCAAATTATATTGTTTTTTTTTTATTTCGTTTGTGTATATTTTATTTTGTAAGGATGAGTAATTTTTTTTAATTTTATTTTTAAATAATGACAAAATCTACGACGATTGCTATTTTTCCGTCGTAATGTATTTTAACAACTTTTTTATTATAATTTTAATATAGATAATGCATGATTAAGACCAATAAACACATCGGAACACTGTCTTGATTGAATTATACTATGTAGAATTATTCATACCTTTATAAGCTGGATGTTATAAATGTTTTTGTATAATTTCATGTTATAACAAATGTTTTAGACATCAATTAATTGGCAATAAAGCATTTTAAGTTAGGGTCTTTACAAGTTACATCTCTCGTTTTTTTTCGTTGATTATTTGAATCCCGAGCATTTTTACACAATTTCACTCAACTCGACTTAAGTGACTATAAGTGACCCAAAATAGTGGTCTGGTTAGGTTATTAGCGTATTAAGGGCAATTATACAAATACTTATATTTTATTTCCAAAAACATTTAGGCAGTTTATGCATTGTCTAACGCTCGAAACTAGACAATGCCTATGAAATGGAAGCCTAAAATACTGTCAGAATTTGCATATAACAGCTATCAAAATGCAACTGTACTTGTAACAGATTTTAAAACTGACGGTGGTAGCTAACTCCCGACTGACGTTACACGAGGAACATTATTTACGTATTGGTATGAAATATTATGATTCTTTATAACCTTCTTATTCTTATAATCCTTATTACAAAGACAAATTAAAAAAAGGTAAATATTGTATGTTAAAACAATTAACATAGATAATTCAGTAATACTAAAAATAATTCACGTCAATAACCTAACCTAAAATTGACAAACATCTTGATGTTACTAGCGTAAAAAATATATTATTATGCTGTTTTTTAACAATCTTAGAAATATACCTGAATATTTGTCTCGTAATGTATAATTACAATGAGATATCTAATAAAAAATGTGATTCATTACGTTTGTAAGTTAATGATTATGACAGTAGAAGATGTGTTTATTGTGTAACGACTAAGTCACCACAGTTTCAATTCAAAGTTTAAGCGGTTCGTTGTTAATATTATAGAAGCATGTATTTGAGAATATTGTATCACATCGTAGACTATTTATTAATAAGTGTTTGTAATTGATTGAATAAATGAATAAATATATAATGAGCACTATAAATAGGTAGTTTTTAAAACTAATAAAACATAAATGATTGTAACTGTTAGCATAAACAAGGACATTGGGTTGCAATATAAAGTTGTAGACGGACCATAAATCGTTTTTAATGTCTTGTTGCCAACTGTAATGGTGAAATCTATAAAGCGTGTTTAGTCTCAACTCAAGCTTAGTTTGGCGACTTGGACTGTGCTCAGGTTAAGATAAACAAAGTCTTAGGTTACAACTACAAATTTGAAATCTACAGTCAGTACAGAGAGTGCGCTCTATAGATTTCACCCAAGTATTTAAAATGTTATGAAGAAAATAATAATTAGAATACCAATTTAACGTTTTTCGTCCATTTTCTGTTACATTACGATTAGAATATTCTAGATGTTAATAAAGAATCAGCAGACGGTTTATTGTGTATTAATTAATTATATAAAATAACTAAATTGATCGTTGTTTTACAGAATTGATTACGTGCGAAATTATTTTTAATTATGGTAAATCTGACATGCAGTGTAAACTTCATTTAGCGTCTCTCAGTTTAAGAGAAAAACTCTCTAGAACGTAGAAATTTACTTTTGTTTGTTTACCTTTATGACTATCCATTGATATCTTGTCATCATTTCACGACATTTCTCAATAACGCTGTAAAATACGCAGTTATTTATGCCTCACAACGCTCAAAATATACCCTTAGCCGTACCTGAAGATGTAAAAATTGATATGGGTAAATTTTACCAACAAAGACAAAATTTCACATATCGGTCCCGTCGTCCACTAAAAAAATATATTGTTTGTGTTATATATATTGACACTATGTTCAGATTTCTAAAGACCGCTGCTTGAACTTATTTGAACATTCGGTGGTATAGATATTTATCTGATCAATAAAAATTATTTATATTCTTGAGAAGCGGCAATTTGTCTTTTTATCCGGAGCGACGGACGTATGGGGGACGTAGTGTGGTAGTACGGTCGGCAAAACTCCAAGTGGAGAGTTAGCTTATAATGAGTTTACACTGTATATGCGAATAGTTGTGATAGTAAGGATTCAGATATAATAGTTTTTAATTCGATATTGTATAATAATTTGTTATAACGATATCTTTGTCTTCAAGTGGCACTGTTACTGCCATTGATTTTAACATTGACAGGTCTGTGTTGATTTAATTTTAATCTCACAAAATATGTAATTAATTATATATTTATGATGCTCAATATATTTGTGTACGGTTGGGAATTGATGAATATAACTGTATAAGTGATAGTTTTAACTTTAGGTAAAGATTTTAAGTTACAGTATCTGTCTGAATATATTATATATAGTTTAATCTTTTTAAAACGGCCTCTTAGAGTTTGTATACCTTTAAATAATACATGAATATATTTTCGTGCCAATGTTTGTTTAAGCTACGATCTACGAGGATCTGCGAGTTTAATTATTTTCCTAAATCTTAAAGTGTACCACAGGTTTCTGTAATGTTCTAGGATATAAATATATAGTCAAACAGTTCAATAATACCAGTTTCTAATGAATTGCCCAAAAACTACAGTGCTGGTCGAAAACATCATATTATTCGATACTCTTTATAAACAAGTTGAAGTATGAATTCGAAGGTGTGATGCAGCGGAAGCCCAACATTAGACACTCAGTTGTCTTAATATTTATCGAATTCTCACAAAAATAATTCTGAGCAACAAAGTTTGCTTGGTACCAAAAAAGTCTATCTAGATGAACTTAGACGTGAAATCATTATATACATACTAGCTGTATCTGCGACTTCGTTTGCGTGGAATTAAAAACTAATAATCTTTGTGCATTTTTGTAACTTTTTTCACTACAGATTTTCTCCTATTGGTGGTAGCGTGATGTTAAACAGCGCAAAGCCTTCCTCAATGATTGTTTTGTCAAAAACAAAAATATTTTTTAAATTCCGACTGGTAGTTCTTAAGATTAGCGCGCTCAAACAAACAAACTGTTGCGCTTTATAATATTAAGCTAGATATAAAAATATATATGTCTAAATGAAGTTAGGGTTTATTTAACTCTTTTAAACACTATATATATATATATATATATATATATATATATATATTAAAGTTATGAAATATGTAATAAAAAGTGAAAAGGTTAGGAATATTACTTATAGTTCAAAAATATAAAAAAATATTATATAAATATAAAATATGTCACTATAAATTTAAGCATTAAACGAGATAGGAGCAAGAGTAACGAAACGTTGACCGTATCGCACTAAATATTATACGTATTTTAAGAGAAACGAAAATAAAAAATACATTTAAATTTAATATGAGAAAAAGAGTGCCTAAAAGAAAACGTTATATCTCTCTTCTCTTTCTTATGTAACGAAATATGCCATAACGTCACGAATTTCCGAAATTTAATTCTCAATTCTCGTGTGCTTAAGTAATTATAGAATCACCGCCTAAGAAGTTTCAATACAAAACAAAATCGTAACTATGTGTTTTGCTTTCATTAAAGTGTTGAAAAGATCCATGTACGTTACGTTACGTATCTCACAGACGAGAAACTGGATAAAAAAGCCCAGTAATCAAGAACCACGACGTTAAGCAATCTCACTTGCTACTACGGAATGTTTTCATGTTACTTCTTGGTATTAGCAAGCCTTTTTTTTATTACTGTGGTGTTTAAAATTCTCTTATTTACGGACTTCATCGCAACGCGCAAACACATTACCCGGGCTCAGGTCAAGGTGGGAGGCGCATGTGTAGCCAACACATGCTAATCACCCAACATTACTCACTAACACGACACAGGACACTTCAAACTCCCGTCTTGCCAAAGGCGAACGCTCATCTTCTTCTAGTCAGGCACTAGGGATCCTAGCTACTGTATTCATTACAATTCAAATAAACAGACTTCGCCCGAGGGTCGGTCGGATAACGCTCGCTCATAACCTCCCAACGGAATTATTATGGGAAATTTATCGCGTGCGAGATGTTCGGTTGATTTTGGACGAACCCGCCGGGCATCCACGCAACTCCCGAACGAAACACGCGACAACAATTGCGGAATATTTGCACGATCGTATTTATTGTCGGTTAAAATTAATTTTGCAAAGTCAAGCTCCGAGAAGCCCGCGATTTATTTTTACCTTTTTAAAAGTAAAACTGCTTAGGATGTGGTTCGATTACTAGACGAGAATTTCGAGACGAGAAGATGCGGTATACTTGAAAGATTACAATGAGATAAGGAAGAGCAATACACTATATTAAATAAATAAAGTTGAAGTATCTGTTTGTAGTGGTATAATAACAGCTTTATACTAAATGCATATGAAAGTATATACAATATAAAAAAATAATTTAAACATAAATTCTAATCTCTGAAACGGCTCGACCGATTTTGACGGGACTTTTGCTGGCAGATAGCTGATGTTATAAGGAGTAACTTAGGAACTTTATTTTAGAAAAAGATTAGAATTCCGCAAAAAATAATAATAATTTAGATCATAAGTTACTTTTATAAAATGTATCGCGTCTTTTTACGAAATCCTCATGAATCATTCATATGAATAACTCTAGCGTTGTAGGGTGACGGAATGTGGGTTATGTCGGGCACCTATAGAATTAAACCTCTTTATATTATCGCATTACGTCCACTCACATTTCTTTCCTACCTAGCTGATCACCTGATATTGACAGATACTGTAACTTAGTTAAAATTACTTATCTCAAATGTTAAATAATGTAATAAATCACAGTCACCTTAGCTAATACGTCCGAATAACACAAGCAATAAGACAAGACAGGTTCGCATGTAGTTTGTACGACGCTATATCTTTATAATTACGTTGTAAATTATTTGATATAAATACAAATTGGAGATACGTAAGAAGACTTTTATTTGTTATCGTCCACTGCAGAGACAACCCTGTGTGGTGGTAAATACATTCAGTGTCCACTATAGCGATTACGTCGCCCCGGACAAAAAGACAAATTGCCTCCACATAGAAGAAATATAATTGCCATTGATCAGATAAGTACCATTTATCCATAGCACCGAATGATTAAATCAGTTCAAGCAGCGCTCTTTAATAATTTGAATATCGTCTCAATATATATTCCATAAACAATATAATTTTTTAGCAAATGAAGGGATTTATATCCAAAATTTTGTGTTGTTTAGTAAAATTTATCAATTTTTTCAACCAAATGACCGCCGCGGCGCGTTGCACAATTATCCGGCTTGCTTCCTGCTAGAGCGGGTCATGATACATTACAATTCAAAAATAAGGGTGCGACCGGTCTGCGAGGATCAGCAATTAAATATACACTGGAAGATTCCATAAAACGACGAACCAGTCCCTCTATTAGGCTTGGCATGTCCAACATCTTGAGCCACATCATTACTTAATATCAAATGAGATTCAAGACATGACTCTAAACCTTAACTATAAAAAAAAAACAAGAATAGTTACTGTAACGCATTTCTGAAGCAATGATAGCTCAGTTGCTAGTGTATACAGACGGCGCATCAAGGGACGTGAGTTCGAATACACCTGCATTGAACTACAATCGCTTCAAAAGGGAAAGAAAGATGAAGAAATGTGTAAAATTAAAACAAGTCTACCATAGTTATATTGTAAATTTTATGTGAAAGTTAGAACAACTATTGTTGATGTTAGATTTTACGACCTCTTAATGCCTTTTAAATATCAAACTTACTTTGCTTTTTATAACTTCCATTTTATTTTATATCTACTTTAGGAAATAAATTGTTATGGTTGTATAATACATTGCTTTTTTTTAATGATGGTAGACTTCAAGAGAGGCAAGACGGCGGTCAGCTACGCGACCTCAGCGGTTGGCTTTAAAAAAAAGTTACACAAGCTTTACACTTTATTTTCATGTAACTGTTATTAAAGATCACAATAGTTTGGCTTTCTGCGAGTTTCAGACTTAATTACAGAATAAATCGTCTGCATTTTGCGGTGTATGATGACAACTGAACTGGGAAACTAATAATTTGTATAAATGAAGTATACGCAGTTATAAAACTGGGAAATCAATGTAATATTAACTCAGCGAATTCATAGAACAATGTAGGGATGTAAAGGATTGGACGAATATGGAGCAAGTGATTAAAAAAAAAAGTCTGTTGTTCTTATAACTGTAAGTACCTAACTACATAAAATTTTAAAATGTTGCAATATACACCTATATGTATGGCTTCTATAATCCCTGGAAATTATAATTCTATAGCGCACGCGTGCGCAGCCGTAGGCAATGTATTACATACCAAATATAAGAACTGGGATGTACACATGCGATACAAAAACATCCATGTAGAATAAAATATTAGGAGACTGATCAATTTTTGAAGCACTTGATTGCTTCAGTTAATTGCGTTTTATTACTTCAAAAGATCGTCTTTTAGGCTAGGTTGATGCTATAATGACGCTGACATATGCAGTGATGGATTTTCACTAGTAGCTAGTGTTCAGGGCGGCGAAATTTTCGAGGGTGACAAAACTTGGGAGTGTCAATAAAAAAATATTTCAACTTTCTGCAATAAAAATCAATTAATTTCTAAAATTGGGAAGTTATTAGTTTTCTTGCCAAATCCTAAAAATCGAGTTTACATTGGATATTTACGTTGTAAAGATATAAAAGATCAATTCGCAAATCCAAAATCAGGCATGTTTGCCTTTAAAAAGTTTACAGTATTTATGATTTTAAGTACCATAACGAATATTCTTAGTGTAAATATTTGGTAATAATAAAAAAATTTATATTATCGACATAAAACTAATTTAAACGGATTTTATCGCGGTTATTTATTAATTTCGATCCCGACGTTTCGAAAGCTTTTCAGCCTTAGTGATCATAGGGTGGACTGAGGTGTTAGGTTGTCCAAAAAAGTTAATGTTACAGTGTCTACCTTCAGTAAACTAAACTGTACAGTTGTGTGTAGCAGTGTACAACTGCACAGTAAAAAAATTAAACTGTACAGTTGTGTGTAGCAGTGTACAACTGTACAGTAAAAAAATAAACTGAAGGTAAACACTGTAAAATAACTTTTTTGGACAACCTGCACCTCAATCCACCACGTGATCACGAAGGCTAAAAAGTTTTCGAAACAACGGGATCAAAATTAATAAATAACCGCGATAAAATCCGTTTAAATTAGTTTTATTTCGATGAGTAATATTCACGTAAACATAAGAAATAATTAAATATATATGAATGAATAGCAAATTAATAAGAGAATTCCAAAATTATGCGCTGGCTCTTTACTTAAAAAGTGCAGGATATAGATAATAGGGCGGTATTTTTACGATGCCCCTGGGCGGCACTTAAGGTAAATCTGGCCGTGCCTACGCATACGGCATAAGTTTCTCAGTGCTATTGATCAGGCGGTAGTATGTATAGACGTCGCATCAATGAACATGAATTCGAATCATTACCCTTGCAGCTTACCTGATAAGGTCGTTGTTAGGACCAATAAATTAGTAAGTTAGGACCTGTCGATTAGTTCGGGTTCGCGAATCCTTGTTCATTTTCCGGCAGCAGCTCCAGCAGAGATTCCACCATTCTGGCACTGCCCTCAGACTTCTGGCACAGCACTGAGTGACCTCAGCACTCGCCATAAGAAGTTCGGTGAAGCTGTCAAAACCCATAACACTAATAGTCAGCTCGAAAAAAAAAAACGAATCCTCACAATGAACCTGAGCTGTCGTTTAGCTGAACATCGTGAAGAAACCATAGCATGATGGTAGAGCTTTTTCTAATACCGGCCTGGTTAGCTACTACCCTCAAGTTGAACATCTGTCGATAACCACTTGAGAACCAGTCCCTCCACTATGCTTAGCGTGTCCATCATCACTTAACGTCAGACGAGATTGTGGCAATAACGCTATACCTATAAAGCATAAGAAAATATACGGTGCAACCTCGATATAATTAATCTCAAGAGAATCAGAAAATATTCGTTACAATGAGGTTTGATATATAAAGGATAAATAAGTTGAAAAAATTCGTTACATAGAAGCAAATAGTACTCTCTATCTATATTTTGCAATGATTTAAACATCCCTAAGAAAAGTTTTGATTAAAGGATTTGTAATGTAAAGGTATATATTTGTTAGGTCGTACGGGTAATTTTAATTGCAGATAAAAAAAAATGTTAACTTGAGGAATTCGTTATATTAGGATACACTGTATTAAAAAAAAGGGTGCACGCAAAATAAAACCAAAAAACATTTCGTAATGTACAAAAATATTTCATTTTAATGTCGTTATTTACTGTTACCTAAACAATAACAAATAAGTACGATTATTTAACTTATGTTAAAATTACAAAATTTCGAATAATATTATCCCAACAGATTTGAATAAGGTGAAGCGATTGTGTATCCAGTTCATAAAATCACAACCTAATTAACACATTACCTTAATTTGACATCATAAGTAATCCGAGTGTTATATTTACATAAATGTTACATGTGTAAGCTATATGTGATGTTAAATATAGGTTGTGTTCGTCGGCAATGTTCAATTCCAATTACATATGTATACATAAGAAAAAAAAACAGTAATTTCTTAACATCAAAAAGGTGGGTAGGTAAATATTTTTAAAGTTTAGGTAGAAATGTTAATACAATTAACTTGGGTTTCTATTTATACTTTAATATACAAATATATATATTTTATCTTGTTCATGAAATTGGAAGATTCAAAAATGTTAAAGACATACGCTATTTATTAAGAAAAAAAAAACACAAATGAATGAAACTTTTGACAAATCCTACAAAAATAATACACGCTTCTGAATAAAAATACATCTGGCAAGATATTAAATTTTTCTAAATTACCATTTGACAATAGAAAATTACATCCCAAACATGGCTTCCTTCATAAATTCTCATGAGATTCAGTTATTCCAAATTAATTTCATGACATTATAATATTCAACGCTAAACATCTAAACGTAATAATAATAATAATAAATCGAATTAACAAATTGGACACACTAAAAATAGTTACATAACAGTCTGTTCTTGATCTAACTTAAACATAAGGTATAGACTAAATAGATCCCTTAGGAAAGACGATATATTATGATACTGCTTGAAGAACTTATTGCAATAAGTACTGATAGCATTTAAAAAATAAATATTATGTAACTGGAAAGAAACGATCAATGTTTAAAGTTGAAAATTAAATTTATATACAGATAGGGTTACCCGATTAGAAATTTGAAGTCCTGACATTTCAGTTTTAAAATTGTCAGCCCGACAATTTTATTCACAACATTCAAATATTACCCACTTTTTATCGTTATGGCCACTATCTCATCTGATGGTAAGTGATGGTGTGACCCACGATGGTGGCCACGTTAAACCTAGTGAAGAGACTGGCTCTCAAGCACAACTGCTGAAACACATCTATAGGTATTTTGCGGCAGATTTTCAACTTGAGGATGGTAGCTAACCAGGCGGGCATTAGAATGCTATGGTTTCGTCACGATGTATTCTTTCACCGAACGCTCGAGCTCATTGTAGGTGGATTCGAATACACGTCCCTTGACGCGGTGTCCGTACACACTACCAACTGAGCTATCATCTCCTCAACATTACTTTATATAGCGATTAAGAAATGTTAAATGGAGGGAAGATATTACAAACTGAATTTATATAGGGAACTCTATAAACCGAAACAGAGGGACTAAGCATAGCGTAATAATATACGTAAAATATTATAGTATAGGCAACAATGTTAATCAATCAAAGTGAAATAACTTTATAATTTCGACGTTTTTGGGAGGTTTGTCGTCAAATCGAGTGCCAGTAATGGAATTCGTACTTTATACAAAAATTATTGATAAAAACTGTTTTTTATATCGGTACTAAATAGAGATGCCAATGCGTCTGATCCAATTTCAAAGTCTGTCTGTGGATTGCGGTCATTTTTGCATCCACAGAAAATCGGTTCAATTTATTTAATAGGTATACGAATATTTAGAAATAATCTTTTCTAAATGTTACCGGGTAATCTGACTGCTATGAAATTTTGGCGATCTGTTTGTTACCAGCACATATGAAATGCTTCAAATTAAATATTGTATCTAGGCATTTATGTATATAATATATAAAAATATTTTATGTAGGTGTTCTAATATTGAACCTATTTAGGAAAAACATGTAAGCGGTAATTGCATTTTTTACAGAAGAGGTATTTTATTCCTAAATAAAAATCATTTATAATATTTTTACAAAAATTATGACTTTTTTAACCACTGCTCTATTAAAATAGTGACTATTAACATACTAATGCCAAATTATAAAGATAATTTTAAGAATGTTACAGTATAAAAACATTTCTGAAAAGGCCTGATATTATGTTTTATATTAGAAAGATGTAAGTGGTTGTTGTTGAATACAATATAATTCTATGATCTCGGATATCTAAAAGTTTTAGTCCCGGAATTTACAACACTGTACATAACTTTGATTACTTTGAATCGATTTTAAATATTTGTCAATTACCTGCAATCGTAGCTCATTACGAAAATTCATCAAGCAGCATATTATTTTTAAACTATAAATGTTATAAATTAGGATATTGTTATAATACTGATTACTGTTTCTTAACATTTATGGTAATTGATGGCAAATTTATTTACATAACTCGTGGCGTGGAATATAATTTCGAATTAAAACGAACATGTTCATTGACCCGCATTCTATATGCAAAAAAATATTACACAATTAATATGATACAACAAAATCTACACTACAAGAAATAAATTAATACTAAACCTCATTATAATAATGATATTATACTTACTATGAACATGGTCATAAATTATTATTTATTTATTTATAAATATTTGTGCAGAAATGCGACGTAATATATCTATAGGTTAAAATTATTGAGCACCTGCTAATTACACAAGTAAGGCACGTATACAATTAATAGTATGGACATATGAAGAAATTATTTCACACCTTTAATAATAAACTGATTTAATGAAATTGCATTTTTTTACCTAAGTTATGGCCACAATCTCGCCTGATGTTAAGTGACGTATTGGCTCCAGGTGGTGGACACGCCAAGCCTAGTGGAGGGACTAGCTCTCCAGCGTAACTGTCGCAACACACCTATACGTATTTTGTACAGATTCTCAACTTGAGGGTGATAGAAAAAGCTCTAGCATCTTGGTATGGTTTTATCACGATGTTTGTATTCACCTAAAGCTCAAGTTCATTGTACGTGGATGCGAATTCACATCGTTTGAAGTAGCATCCGTACATACTACGAACTGAGCTATCATCGCTTCGAGCAATAGTTGTTCAACACTGTAAGCGTGATAGAAGTGAAGTTTTTTAAAAGAACAGCATAAAAGGTATATCCGAATATCTTATTCCGTGTATCAGACAATAGATATCGAATGTATAGCTCTGTCTCTTTTTCTCTCGTCTGAAAAAATATATCTTACGTGACACGATTTGAAATTTCACTCAAGCCCAATTATTAAATCTCTCCTTACTTCGATAATGGTTCATTGAACACTACATGACGACTGAATGATGCAAAATAAATAGATTTAGCTTGAAAGATGTTGCATTCGTACATTGTTATCGCGGACTAACTTTTAAATATTTTTAAGAGAAACATTTTGCTTATACATTATGTTCATGTTACTTTAACTAATTACGCAGCGCACGCCATCAAAGCTCGCAGAAACGATAATTTGTGACCATTTTTATTACTTTTTTTCAGTACTGATTTCCTCCTATTGGTGGTAACATGATTTTAAATTGCCTAGAGCCTTTAGCAATAATTACGCTACCAAATGCAAACAGTATTTAAATAAACTTTTCTGCTTCATAACATTAGTATAGATTTATTTCTATGTCCAATTATTACCAAATAATTGTATAGATAATTTGTACGGGTAATACAATAAATTCATATACATTGTTCTGTATTGCGCCCGTATTTCTTTTTTTTTTAATGTAGCACTAAACATAATCCGTTTTACCATTAAAGGTGTGATTTGATAGTTGTACTGTGGGCCCATTAAATACCGTACCCCCCACGAGAACAGTTTGTGGCAATATTTTTTCACTTACGATTTATACTAGTAATGTGTACCTTAAATCTTTGTTTAATGTAAATATAATTTTATACATATCCGATTTTATTATCGGCATAATGTATTTTTAAATTACTTTATAGGTTTAGCTAAGTGAACACCTTAGCCTAGAGGAAGGACTGGTTATGAAGTGTAATTGCCGGGACACACTTATAGGTATTAGGCGACAGATTTCAACTTGAAATAGAAGAAAGAATATTCCCTGTATAAACTGAAGGTCATAAGAGATGTATATTTATGTATGATAATAATGATTCTAACAATTATGTAAGGATTGGACCATCATTAAATTTTGCGTACACGTTATTAGGGGTACAGAAAAGGACAACAAATATCTTTCATCCAGGACGAGTATTACCCAAGAGATACAAAAAGTATTTTAGTATTACGCGAACGAAGCCCCAGGCACAGTTACTAAATATAACAAGAATAGAAAAGAATCACTTACACAGTACATTTTAGTGGAAGGAAGACTTAAATACATAAACTAAATGATACCAAAATTATTACAAATATTACAGTTATTAACTCTAATATAAATTAAAACCAATCTTTACTAACTAGAACACTTCCTTTATTTAAATAATTATGGAATGTCGTGTGTTGGCAGTCTTTGTATATTGTCAAAATATATATTTTATCCAGGCACTGATCTCGAGTTAAAGTCAACATCAAACATTATAAAAGTAGAACTTTCTATGATTATTGAGAATTATAGTTAGTTTGGGTAGGGGGCAGGAGGTCATGACTCGTATGACCCACCGTTAGATCCGCGCCTGTTCCAATTATAAAATTTAAGAAACACTCCTAACTTTCATTTTGACGTATTTGTTTTTATAATATACCTTCCTTCAGCTAAACTCATTCCCTTCGTAAAGGCTCTCGCAAACCTCTAATAACCTTAATACTGGGCTTATGTTGTATGGAAACAGGGACTTGGACACTAGCCGGCTTATTTGTAGCCTCAGTCTAATCACCACCCTCATAGTGTCATCTAAGCCCCTAGTCCCTCGCGTGTCACTTTGCTGACATGTTTCCAGGAACTTTGGCCAATTCCTACGTACATATTTCAAAAACCTCAACAGATATAGTAAAAAGCAAGTCTCATTACTCACTAAGTAGTCGAGTAAGACGTCGCTGTCGTAAGAAACCACTTTAAGAAATTCAATGAACGATGATATCGGATTCAACATCGGTATTAAATCTGGATACATGGAATTTCTATAGACAATACCAACTGTTATATCTAACGTACACACCATGGATTCGATTAAATAATCGTCCTGTTCACTAAATAGATGTATAAGCATTTTGGTAAAAGGCGTCTCCGGGTGAAACTCTAAATTACTTCTTATGAACACATCAAGCTTTTTAAGGACATCCCTAATGGACCTTTCTACTATTTGCATGTCTTGTATAGCATTATAATCTGAGGAGTCTATAGAGCTGTCCGATGAATCGCATCTCATCTCTTTTACCGTGACAGCAATAGATTTTAATACAAGCAATGACATACGCTGAAGCATTGTCTTGTCAACTTCAACTCTGGTATTTGTGTCATCATTATCATCATCCCCATAACTCTGATCAACGAGCTGGATAGATGAAGATAATGGAGCTACTTCAGGCCCTAGAGTATAATCCCTGATAATCCTACATTCGTGGCCTAGAAATCCGAAACCACTTCTACTATTTTGTACCCTGACATCAGTTAACAATCTGAAATCCTTGACAAACCTCACGATGGAGTGAGCTAAACAACATATCTCTTCAGGAAGAATATCCTGTAATGCTAAAGTGGAACCGTAACATAATACTTCATTAAATAAACTTAACAAATGAGTGTATATCAAACTTGGCAGCATTGTATTTCTTAATAAGTCAACAAATCCTTGCAAGTCTGCATAAAATGGTTTTGTATCGATCACGGAAAGATTGGCTTTGACACTTATTATATTTTCCCATAAAGAGAAAAATGTTAGTATACAATTTTCAGCATTAGCTAAATTCAGGTACCTTAATAATAGAAGCTTCATGTTTTTCACTAAAACCGGCCAATGGTGCTCTAACGTTTTTATCGTCAAGCATTTGATATGTGATGTGTCAAATGATTCTGAATCTGTTAATATTACTGTAACACATCCATGTTCATTTACCCTTTCTATTCTGGCAGGAGGTGGTTCCGGTGATTGCTCCATTTCATGCCTTTCTTCATTACGGAATTTTAATACTGGTTCATGCAGTTTGAATGTTGTAGGCTTATCTTCAGTCTGCTCTGACGACGTTGACGGTGAAGTGTGAGTTTGTAAATTCGAAAATTCATTATGTAAATTACTATGAGAACTGGATGGTGTATCACTATTGGTTGCATACCCTGTACTACTTCTAAATGGGTTGTCTTCTTGAATATGTGAATTTCCAGGTGTGTTTATATAATTACTATCTTCTAAAGGATGTTGTTCCACATCCTTCCATTCAACAATCCTCTTTATTATGTCCAAACTGAAATTTATTTTCTGCACTGTGATTCTATTAATTCTATCAAATATGTAAATGTTCTCTGCAATTTGTTGTAGCCAATTCTCATCTACTACATCTTTGGACACTATTAAAAAACTTGCTAGAACTTTACTTGCAACAAAAGTGATGAATTTGCTCTTGTGATCAGCTAATTCTACAATTTCTGTTATCCAATCATGCCTGTTTCTTACAAATATATCACAGGCCTGCATTAACCTTGAGCATATTGTGCCAGCACTGTTTTGTTTTAAATATACATCAAACATGAGCTGCATTGTTGATAGATAGGTTAAAGAGGATGTCATAGGCCACGAGGCAATGTTTAACTGTCTGTCGAAAAGCTGAGACACTACATCTTCATTAAGGTGACACAAACACTGTCCCACAAGTGCATCCTGTAATATCCTCAACTCTGCAAGCAATTTATCATCATCCGAGTGCCACTGGATTGTATTTGAACATGATGGTATGATTTCCACACCAGTATCAATTGGTAGCCTCAATATACTTGAACAATCGACTGCATCTTCGCTGACAGTTCCACTATCCGGAGACTCTCCATTTCTCGAAGGAAACTCCTCAGATGTATCAGCTGGTGGTGTTTCTGACTCAAAGATATCCGTGAGGATATCATCAGCGCATCTGTCACTATTATCGTCTATATCTGGGCCATCGATCCTCTGTTTCTTTTTAACGGGCTGATCTGAAGCCATACCGTCATCTATGTGGGGTTCACAGAGCTGCCCTCTCAAAACCATGAATTTTCTTTCACTTTCCAAGATATTATTGGTATTTTACAAGCACTGCACACTGTTTTATTATACTGTAAACATGATTCTGGAAACAAAAAGACGTAAATGAATGCATGACCTTTCCGTGTAACTACTTAATTACGCGCCCAACAAAGCCGTCGAATTAATTGGTATAACCAGCTCTTAGAACTATTTTCTTATGCTTAAAGACAATTTCGATATTTAATAAGTGAAACATTATGTAAAATAACCTGGATACATTCAATTTATTAAGAATTACATTCGAACTTTCCAAAATATTTTGATGTCATACATACCATTGACGAAACGAGGTTGTTTGATTGCTTGTCCTTGCTATTAGTACCCATGTATTATCAATAAATATTCACCACAATCAGATTATTCACAATAACGTACAGTTTTATGTGATATTTTATCAATACATGGATTATTGTATCAATTACAAGTCGTTCTTATGAACATCGACTCCATTACGCACAAATGACGCTCTATCAACTGACGAACTTACCGAATCGGAATGTATAAAAAAAAAGTCAATTTAGTTTAGTTTTTATATTTTTAATCTGATATAAGAAAATACTATTTATTACTTATTTGAAGTATACAAAAAACTGTAATATAAGCAAGAGATATATAATAAGTATTTGTAATGATATGTATGTTCAATTCTTTATCCGACAAAGACGTTGCCAGTGTCAGCAGTCTGACGACTTCTGAATTTAGCAAACAGTAGCAGGTGTAAATTCATTTTTTTTTTTATATGTTAGACTATTTACTTTGTTTTAATTGTATATTATAATATATTTTTAAATAGTGTAAATAAGAACCTTTGATTATAGTTTGTTTATAAAACGTAAATAGGATAGGAAAGTACATTATTTTAATTGTTTTCTTTGTTATATTTCAAATGTTTCATTTATTTGTTTAAAAAATGAAAATTATAAGTTCATCAACATAATAAAATTATTTTTTTGTATAAAATATACCTTTTTTTAAATAAATACTTCTTGATAATATTCATAGATTGATATATTGTAAGGTGGTAACACAGTTAGTATATAGTAAAATGTCTGCTTCGAAACAATCGAAAAATAGTGTTAGTAAAATGATATAATAGCTATAATTATATGAAGTAAACAATACCACATAAAAAGGTGAATAAAAAATAATAAATATCTGATGTGCATTAAATGTGTTAAAGATGAGTCATTTAGTGTTTTTGCATAACAATCGATAGACAAAATATAGGTTAGATTTCTGTGATATTGTGTTCAGTTTGGATTATTCAAAGATTAAGTTCAAGACAAAAGAGTAACAAGGAATCTATACTATTGGCTTATGCAAGTACATACCATAGTTTATTAATAGGTACGATACGGAAATAATATTTATATGTCACTTGATCTTTGGTTTTTTTAGTATAAAAATGTATGTAAAAGTTCAAATGAAAGGGTTACGAAACTGTCTCGGTGCTGAGTGACAAATGCAACCTTGTATTGAACGAATAGAAAGCAGTATTTGCTATTGAATTGTTGCGGTTAGACAATGATAAATTTTACTAATATATTTCCTGTTGACCTATCGGAATTTTCAATTGCTAGATTCATTTGTCGCCAAATAATTTTATGAACTCTTTAAGTTTTAATTGAATCACATAACTAAGTTTTAATTTATCATAAAATGTAAAGTTCCTACATTAAGGTTGTCTAATAGAAAAATAAACTAAGACAATGTCTAAAAATCAATAATTTAACTCATAGATAAGTATTGTTGCTTAATAACTAGTAAAAAAAATTTTCTCTGTATAATCTGGCAATATTTAGTATTAAAAAAAAAAATTTGACATTATGATATAGTTTCAATATATATATTGTGATCTAATGTACACAAACACATATAGATGTGAAAATGTTGATTTAATTATATTAAAAATTCCTTGTTAGAATAATTTGGTAAATTACAAAAATTAAGAACATATTTTTCTTTATTACACTTACAATGCAATATGATAAAAACCAAAAAATAAAAATAATGTTAGCTATACTAAAATTAGTACCAACTTCAAATAAATTCAAAATACTATTAATAGGTCTAATATAATCTATAATCTCTCCTATAACACAGTAAGTGTGAAGTGTGTACTTAATGTTAGAAATGAGGTTACTACTTAGTAAAGCAATTAAAATGTTACTTGTCTGGTACTTTTATCTTTTTCATGCAATGATGTTAAAAATATTTCTAAATAAAATCTATTTCAAGGTGATTATAATTTCATTTTAAAATGCATAATACAAAAATAATTACTTTTTGCCACCAGCAGAAAACTACTATCTAAACTTGATCAAGTTTATTGAACACTGGAATTACTTAGTACTTGAAACAATAGCCATGTTGAAGTGCTCTGGATTTCAGTTCGGGAGAACACAATAATTTGTGTGATCTATTAATAATTGTTCTCAATTTATTTGTTAGTTTATGCCTGTTAATTGTGTATATATAGTCTTTCACATTTAACATTGCTGAAATTGTTTAAATAGGCTGATACTAGAATGAAACAGAAAAATATGTAATGTATATGGATGGATATAAATATTACATTCATTTTGTGTATGTTATATGTACACATTTTGTGCTTTGTTATATGTCTTAATTAAAATTGATTGTTATATACTTCTATACAATTTCTTTTATACTAAGAATTTTTTTATTGCATTATTATTCAATTAAATTATTTGAGGAAGCATAAAAATAGCACTAGTGATAGAGGAATTGAAGAGTAATAGGTTATTGTGATATGGGCATGTTAAGAGACTAGATGAAAGCCATATAACTAGAGGAATGTTAAGCATGAAGGTAGATGGATGTAGTTCAAGAGGAAGGCTAAAGAAGATATGGATAGAGTGTGTGAGAAATGATATGTGTACAAAATGTGTGAATACTGAGATAACAGCTGATATTGTGAAGAAGATAGTATGTTGCGCTGACCCTACCTAGGTGGGATAAGGGTTATGTAGAAGAAGTCTAACAATTAGTTGTTAGGATGTTTAGAGAAGATATGCTGTTCTGAAGAGTGTGGTAGAAAACTATTCTTTATGATCAAATTTATTAAAATATAAAATATATGAGTTTGAATATGGGTGCTGAATAAAATCATTTTGATAAAGGCAATTTTATCATTTAAATAATTTTAACAACTATGTACAAAATAGGGTACATTAACTATATCAAGATTAAATATGTGTAAATCATACTTAATATATAAATTAAGTCATCATGACTAAAGTCAATTAGAAAGTGTTAATATGGTTAAGCATTTAAAATGGAAATCACTTAAATTTTTAGCTAGAAATTAATTTATTCCTGGTACTTTGTAGCTGTACAATATAAATACAGTTTCAATTACCAATTGAACACATTATTTTTAATTCAATCACAAATTATGTAGATAATTATTTTTTATTTATAAACAATCTTACATTTTTCTTTATGTTGGGACTATACAGAAGTAGATATATTTTAGTGAGGCAAAGGTTCTTAATTATGTTTATCTATAATAATTGTTTAATGTATGGTTGAAAGTCATGTTAAGCTACCTAATATTATTAATGATGATAACAAATTAATAAAATCAAAGTATGTTTGTAATGTCAAAATAACAGCTTTTTACTAAATATATATGAAAAAATATATAGTACCTAGAATAAAAAAAAAAAAACATTATTTTTGTCTGTTTTTCTGTCTGTCTGTTTGTTGTGGCTAATCTCTGAAACAGCTTGACTGATTTTGACGCCATGTTCGCTGGCAGATAGGTGATGTTATAAGGAGTATCTTAAACTACTTATATTTAAAAAAAAATGGGATCAGTGAAATAAAAATATAGTTCCCTATGGTCACAGCTAGTTAATCATAAAACAAACTCAAATTGAATGAGTAGTTTTCCTGTAATATAGAGTCTAACAAACAAACATGGTAAATGAATAATTTTAATATATACACAGTTGTAGATACCTCATAATTCTATCTCATGATGATTCAAGAATTATTTTAATTTGGGGCTTAATTATGTTTCACATATTTTGTTTTAGTACATCCATATTATATACAGTTGTTGATAAAAAAATACCTATTAAATATGACCCTGATTATACCAATGTAAACAAGTAAACATAATATTTTTTTTTTATGTCTTGGTTGAATTTTAAATATATTTATCTGTACATTATATATTATTATTGACCGGTATTTCAAATTTTACTATGGTTTATTTTTATCAGATCATTGCTTCCTGCTATTTGTACAATTTGCCATTATACACATAAGAGAAGGGTATTTTTGTTGTTGTTTTATCAAGGAAATCCTTAAACATTTTTTTAATATTTCACATTACAAGAAAAAAATTTAGTATCTTGTGGAAATAGAACAAAACCCTTTCTATACATATAACAAAACAAACTGAACCCAATGTGTACATTGAATATATTTTTAATGTTAAGATTTAGAATTCTGGTGTAGTTTGTAGATGTTATGTAGATCAGAAATTTTGTATTTTGTGTTTGTCTATCTTCCTGTTTATCTGACTGTCTGCTTGTATGTGCATCAATTTGAAGCAACTGAACTGATGTATAATCATATCAAATCAAATAATAATCTTGATATCATAGTTGTCACCTACCTGCTAACCTAGGTATACAAAAGTATATATAAAAATGACAAAAGGAAGATGCATCTACAAACTATTTTGCCTAAAACTATCTGTGAATGTGTTCCTTTTGACTATTTGTAGTCTGTCCTTGATAAGTTCAGTAGTTTTACGTTATTGAGAATCAGAGGTATTATATTCTTCATTTTCAATTTTTGTCTCATACAATTTAAAATTAGTCAACATTGAATTAATGTGTGTTCAAAAGACCTCTGATAAAAAATGACACTATTCAAGTAAGAAATAAGTCCCTAATCTATAACATAATTCAAGTTCACATGAAGTAAATAGTTGTGCACTTAACTGCTCTGTTATGAAATTATAATAGTTGCTTATTGAATAAATAACCACTAAGATGATGAGATAGCTTTATGGAAATATAGCAACATTCCGATATTTTAGTCTTTTACACCTACTCTATTAATTAGATGCCCCATAAAATGCTCAGATAGTATTTATTTTGTCTACATTCCAATTTTACGTTCACGACCGCGGTTTCTCCATTCCACTTTCTACGATAGTTACAATTATTATCTGAAGTGGAATGAAGTATGGGACCACCGGCACAGATGGGTCGCTGTGTGCTTGACGTCAGTGGAATTAATGACGTCACTAGTGAGCCACCGTGTTCGTCTTGTAGAGCAGCATGTGCCTGTTGTACCGTCTGTATCATGGCAAGTGTTCAAAAGAGCTCTGCGAACTAATTCCTCTCCATTCCACAATAGAACCACGCAGACGGATTTTCGGTTTCCCATTTTCACGGTGGCATCTCTCACATCGAGAACTAAAGTGTTTTTAGACTCTATCTTCTATCGCACCGTAAAATTGTGGAACTGTCTTTCTGTCAGCGTGTTCCCACTTTCGTATTATATTAGGTTCTTCGAAAAAAAGCGTGAAGAGGTACCTACGCAGGCGAGCATGACAGCGATGAATGGCAGTTAATTTTGGTTCATTGTCAGTCGCCGGTGATTTAGACTATACTGTACTTAACATCAGTAGCATCAGGTGTAGCGCAACGTAATAAAAAGCTGAAGCGTTTATTGAGCGTTGTGAACCCAATGTGGCATGTAGATTTTTTGTCTTTAATGTTGCCTTTTTTTACAGGTGGACTTATGTAATAGACATGAGTATAACACGGATACATCACGTTGTTTCACGCCTTGTGCAGTAGATATTCCATTGAATCTCATACGGGACCGAGAATAGTGTTGATGAATATGAGTTGTGAGCATTAGTGTTAATGGTGGACATTGTGAACGGGAAAATGTCGGACGAGGAAGACTCTTCCCCTGACCGGGGGTTGGACCCCAGCATTAACGTGCCAGGTTCGTATTTTCTTTTTTATTCTGTATAAGTTTTTTTATTAAGTGTGTTAATCTTGCAGTCTGTTAGTCCGCACCTTTTATTTGCTTATAATAGAACTTTAATTATATTATGGGAAAAATTCTGAAAAATAAATACATAACTTAAGCTAATCAAGAGCTTTTGGATATCTTAGCCTACGTATACACATTTGATTATGGTTGGTTGTTTTTTTTTTGCATATTACTGTCTATAGGCTTAGTGTCTGCCAACAATCTCACCCCTTCTTTGGTAGTTTTATGGCTCAAAGATAGTCGATGCTAAGTCTAGTGAAAATATGTGTATGTATTAGGACCTTAAATATGAAATTGGCGACATATGTCGGACTGGCGGCATTGATTTTAAAAATTTGGCATTTTATTAGTAGTTCCAAAATCGAGTTTATTTCAAACTTAGGCTTGTATATTTGTTGAATTTTGGACAACTTCTTGAAAAGAAAAAAAGATTCCGAAACCGCCTTCAAAGATTTTATTACCAGAATTTTTTCATCGATAAAATCAATAAACTACCTATAAAATGGCAAAAGTGTACAGATAATAATGGCACCTACTTCGATTGATTAAATTTTTCGTTTTGCTTTTTCCATAGATAATGCTAATTTCATATGTAAAAACTTAATATTTGGTTATACAATTTCAAGTCTAGGGCGATAGCTAACTCTTGGAAATAATGTAGAAGCAGTTAACAGACTTTGACAAATAAGGAGCCATTAATTACCTAAGGTTCTGTGGGTGGAAATCACTCTAACGTAATATTTTATAATTTCCATGAGTAATTTAAATGTAGTCATAATATACTATGTCATATAATATGTACTCGTTAAACTTATCTTAAAAAATGTATGGGATTACATTCTCGTTTACTATATAGAATAAAATATCAATAAAATTGTATTTAATCATATCTGCACGTTTTTGTAACTTTTTTCATTACAGCTTTTCTCCTATTGAACGGTAGCGTTATGTTAAAAAGCCTAAAGTCTTCCTCAATGATCGCTGTATGAAATATAAAAATTATTTTTGAAAGCCACGGTAGTTCCTAAGATTAACGTGTTCAAAAAAACAAACTTTATTGCATTATTATTATATTAATGTAGATTTCACAATTGATTGTAGACACCGATTTTTTAAAACGCTCTAATCACAAGACTTAGTTTTGAGATATTATGTTCTCGATATTTTAAACAAGATTGTCATTCCATTCTTTTTTGATTATTCTTCATGCAAGCGAATATACTTAAAGAAAACTTAGCTACGGGCTCTTGTCTATATATTGTCTTTGATGCTTAACACAAAATAGGTACAGACAAATACGACTGGTCAACCTTCAATCTGGTTACCTACGCTTAACCTTAGCGCTACGCTACGTTATACTATGAAACTTTTTATATATGAATTGCATAAAAAAATATTTCTTATGAAATAAAAATATATTACTAAGTTGGCTAGTATAGATATTCGGAAATTATTTCATGTAGTTTTTTACAAGCACATATACAACAATTTCGATAAGATGTATTGTTCCTAAGAAGTCCCGTGTTCCACGCAAAATAACAGTTCCATTTATTAGGTAAAAACATACATTCTCGGCTGATGTTTGTTCCGTCAACATCATCTAAAATCTTGGTATGAATCGCTTTTTGTATGGATGAAGCTTGCATTAAGTACCAATGTGTTTTGTGCGTTGGCTTACCATCTATCTCTTGCTCCATCGTGTATACTTATCTCTCTCTGATAAAAGCATACTACTTTTCTTTCTTTAGCCAAGAATCCATTCTTCGCCGTTTTTTAATGTGAAACGTATCAAAAGTTGTATATAAAATTTTGCACTAAATCCTTACTCCCTTATTTTACTTTTTGATAAATATAGAGATTATCTTGTAAAAGTCTTGTAGAGGCGTTTTCTGTTGATATAAGAAGAAAAAAGAAATTGATTTTCTAGCCTAGACAGAGAAACTTCTTTTTTTAATCCGTTGATTGTTAGAATCTCGAGCAATTGCTAAATTAACTTTGTTATCTATATTAATATTATAAAGTTTGTTTAAACGCCTCAATCTTAGAAATTACCAGTCAGATTTCAATTACCAGCAATAGAAGCAAAACTATATGAAAGAAGTTGCAAAAGACGGGCAAAAATTATTACATCAATTTTAGTTCCACGCGAACGAGGTCGCGGACACAACTAGTTCTTTATAAATACATATGAAATCATAAACTCATCTGATGTTAAGGGGTGACTCGGTCGGTTTACTCTCGAGAGCTACTCTACTATGAGAAACAATACATTATTGCAGACCAAGTAAGAAAGCTCTGACTTGTAGAATTCGTATTCACGTCGATCAACGCATTGTCCGAGTACACCTCCTCTGAGGCATTAAAACAAAGTCCTTTCGGTTCATGACATATTGCCATTAATTACACTGAGCGATATATCCAAGGTCTGTGTTGATTGAAGCAACAATAGGAAGGCGTATTATAATTAGCATGTTGCCTCCTCTGATTCACCGAGATTGGGCCGCGCAAATATAGTGATCACGTCGCATTGTTCCTGTATACAAACGCGATATCCTTTTTATGTTAGCTGTATAACCCTTTTCCTGTTAATTATGCGCCAGGTCACACCGGCGCGCAAATGGACGTTTAACTAGTAGGTCAATTAGTTTAGAACAATGGTTTTTATTATTTCGTATGAAATAATTTATGTTCAAATGGATGTGTCTATATAAATTTTGAAGTGCCTAAATAATTATATATTTTATCATTATTTGAGACTAGCTTTTACGCGGCTCCGCTCGCATTGATATTAAATTAATTAAACTATATTCTCTAAAGTTTGAAGTAAATCTGATGATGTAGTAAAAAGATTCATGCAAAGGTTATTTCTTTCTTTACCCCACTACCTATAAGTTTTAAAAAAGTAGCCTATCACCGTCTCCAGGTTCCCATCTATCTCTATACCGAAAACCATCATAATCGATTCAGTGGTTTAGCCGTGATAGCGTAACAAATAAACAAAGTCACTTTCGCATTTAGAATGTTAGTGAAGATTTTTTTTAACTTTATACGATTAGCTCTTTGATCACAATCTAACGTGACATTAAGTGACGATGTGGCCGAAGATGGTGGACTCGCTAAGCTTATTGGAGGTGCTGGCTGTCAAATACAACTGTCGGAATACACCAATAGATGTTTGGAGCCAGATTTTCAACTGAGGGTGATAGATAGCCAGGCGAGCATTAAAAAATGCTCTAGCGCTATTCGAATAAGTGTAATCAAACTATAACAGAGCCAAACTTTTAGATGTATTATATCACAATACATATATACACCTTCTCGGCATATATATCGACATTGTTTGTTTGAACGTGCTCATCTTTAGGAACTATCAGCCATTTCAACTATAATTTTATAGATATATTTTGATAGAGCAATCATTGAGAAAAGCTTTAAGCTATTTAATATCACAATACCGCCAATAGTCAAGCTGTGTTGAAAAAAATTAACAAAATCGGCCAAAATTTATTCGTTCTACGAGAACGAAGTCGGGGCACAGCAAGTTAAACTTCCTCACCTGTTTCTCTGTGAACATGATAAAATCTAGCATTACAAACCAGATTGTCAAAACAAGTCATTAATTATTATTAAATAATTTAGGTTGAGGTGTGTAATAAAATGGAAAATTTGTCTCAATTGGCGGAAATGTGACGTTGAATGTTTAAGATGTCGAACAAAATCAGGCCGAGTGGAAACGTTACTTGTGTATGTCGCGTACATCAATAGGAGTTATATCAAAATAATGTATTAAGGAATTATAAGACTGAAAAATATCTATTAACTGTAACATCGTAATATGTATATCTTCTATGGTTGAATGAACGATTACTTCATTGCACTTTTTAGTTTATACATTGGCGAGTTTAATACCACGAGGAATTTTCCTCCAACTAATCAGCTGTATGGTTATCAAAAAAGTGAAAGTTATTGAAGGTGTGCAAATATAAAACGACCGCTCCCGCCAGAGACTAGAAGAATTGCGAAAGCTGTCCCTGGTATCTGGTAACAGCAGTTTGAAGTGTCGTCGTAGTGCGTTTTAGTGAGTAGTGTTGGGTGATTACCACTATGACTTGAGCCCGGGCAATGCGTTTGCCTGTTGCGATGAGGTCGTCCGTAAAGACAGGGATTTTAAACACCACGTTAATAAAAAGGGTGACAACTAGTCAGATATTGTCCTCACTAATATCGCGTGATCGTAAAATCAATTCTTAACATCAACATCGCAAAAGGAGTGACTATGCTAAATATCAAACCTATTGAATAAAAAAATCCAGATGATACGTAGGTGTATTAATATAGATAATTAATTTCTATCCCAGTGTTGGGCGTGAAGCGGCTGAAGCAAATCGAGACGATGTTCATGTCCCGGCGTCTGCAGGGCCCCCGGACTCCAGCCCTCAGCGTGGAAACCTTGCTCGATGTCTTGCTAGTGCTTTACGATGAGTGCTGCAACAGCTCGCTGAGACGAGAGAAGGCTGTTGCTGATTTTATACAATACGGTCAGTATAATAGAGGATATGAATAAATGTCACTATTTAGTAGCCCCTGGTAGATTTGTTGACGAGGTCTTTGGAGGGTATCCAGTGGTGGGTTTACCAGTAGGTTATGGCCACAATCTTATCTGATGTTAAGTGATGATGGCCCAAGTGGTGGACACGCTAAGCCTAGTGGAGGGACTGGCTCTCAAGTGCAACTGCCGGAACACACCTATAGGTATTTGATGGCAGATTTTCAACTTGAGGGTAGTTGCTACGCTACCACCATGATATGGTTTTATCACGATATTTTTCTTTGCTGAAAGCTCAAGCACATTATAGGTGGATTCAAACTCACGTCCTTTGACGCAACGTCCATACGATCATCGCTATTAGTTTTCACTTCCTTTTCAAGCTCTGGACGCCTGTTTATTTTTTTATTGATATCTGTGCTCAGTGAAACCAGTAGCAGTGGCTTTGAAGCGACTTCGATTATCGCGAGACGACTTCGAGCTGGTGAAGGTGATCGGGCGGGGAGCTTTCGGTGAAGTGTGCGTGGTGCGCGCTTCCTTCATGCAGGTTAGATATACTATACTTATAGTAGTTAGTATAAAAAAACTCTCTTGTAAATGTGCAATTTTAGTTTACGTTCCTTTTTCTGAAACGGCTCGATATGTTCATATCTCAGCGAAGGCAAGAGTGGATAATAGTTTTGCCGTGCTTTCATATTCCCACTTCTGATAAATTATTTACTTTTCCTGAAAATATATAAGCTTTAATCATAATACTCGTTCTTAACCTATTGGTGAACAAAACACATGGCTAAAAGAATACTGTTGTGAAATCCTTACTAATATTATAAATTTGAAATTATGAATTTATTTGTTTATTACGCTGTTACGCTTTAACCGCTAAATAGATTATGATAAATATTGGTGTAGAGATAGATGGGAATTAAGATGCTGATAGGGTAATATTTCTTGCGAAAACCTTATTGGAAGTGGGATTAAAGAAAGGTATAAACTTTGTATAAAACTTTATTGTTGCATCCGATTTGTTTGATAAAATAATTATTACCGCGAGAGAAGCCACGCGTAAAATCTACTAAGCAATATATCTTTAAATATGAAAGAAACTTTATTTAGTAGCAATGGGTTCGAAGGACCAAAACAAAAAAACATAAAGATCAGTTACATGTTTACAGGGATCAGATGTAGGGGCGAACTTGAGTGCGGCATCTGGAGGAACTGTGTCTACCACTACTGGAGATAGAGTCTACGCTATGAAGATACTGAACAAATGGGAAATGCTCAAGGTATGATTCTATTAAAAAAAAACGGTGTGTAAGACCATACGAGTAAAACGATTAAATAAAACATTATGGCACCGCATGTACCGTGTTAATATCAGTACTGAATGCGACTAATGCGTAACGCTCTCTCATGTAGCGCTCGCTGAGCGAGTATATCAATGACTTGTTTACTAAATCGTTCTCGCTCCCTTAGTCCATTCGAGCCGACTTGATCCGAACGAGCGTCACATAGTCGAACGTGACGTAAATAAATAAATATGGTGTCGGTTCCAGAGGGCAGAGACTGCTTGCTTCCAAGAGGAGAGAGACGTGCTCGTGTTCGGCGACAGGAGGTGGATAACCAACTTGCACTACGCCTTTCAGGATGAACATAATTTGGTAACTATCTCCTATTATAAATACCCTATCTAGTAATAATAGACTATTTGATTGCTTTAATGAATGACTATTTTCTTGCACTTTGAATATGTACACTGGCGATACTTACATATGGATATATACTTATCCATATTATTTACATCATTTCAAACAGACAGACAAATACTTCTAAAAATTGCTTTTGTATAAGTATATAGTGATTAAACAAATTTTGCAGTATCTGGTGATGGACTACTACTGCGGCGGTGACCTCCTGACGCTGTTGTCGAAGTTCGAGGACCGTCTCCCGGAGGACATGGCCAAGTTCTACATAGCCGAGATGGTGCTGGCTATACAGAGCGTCCATGAACTGAGATATGTACACAGGTATATATATAAAAAAAAATGTGTGTAGTTCACACGCGACAGCAGTGAAACCTTCAAAAATTCGTAATACATACTAGCATACGTACAACACTCGGACTCTGTAAGAAATACAGTATAATTACTTCTATCTCATTCTCCCGCATATTATAATATCCTATAGATGTATGTGATTTCTCTTTTTACTGTCGTTTATTCATTTTCTCAACTTTTAAATCATAATGATGCTAAAGGTTTTACTTTCAAAAGATTAATTAAATACTGTGAAACATCTTGTGTATTGCTTCATATATAGTCTATTATACTCGAAACTGATCTGACTTTATTTAACCCAGAGGTTCCCAATCTTTTTCAGTCCGCGACGCATCTACTTGTTTACTGTTTTGTTTACGCGGCCTTACCTCTTTAGTTGGTTGAAATAAATAAGGACAATGATAACAGTTAGGGAGAAGGCGCAAAAAATAAAAACAGCCACATTATGAATGTAAATTGTTTATTTTCTGCTTTCTAAAGCGATGATAGCTCAGTGGTAGTGAGTAGGATCGCCGTGTCATTAGACGTGAGCTCGAAACCAACCACCTACAATAAGATTGAGCTTTCGTTGAAGGAAAACATTGTTTGGAGAACATAGCATGGTGATAGGGCTTTTTTCTAATGCCCGTCTAGTTAGCTACCACTTACAAGTTGAAAATCTACCACCAAATACCAATAGGTGTGTTCCAGCAGTTGCAATTGGGAGCCAGTCCCTCCCCTAAAAGCCTTGCTCGTTTACCCCCTATTACATTAAAAAAAAAATATAAATATAAAATTAACCGTTTCCGATTATGTAGGTAAGTATGGGCGCGTGAGTAAGTGTAAGCGAAGGTCGACGCGGAAGTTCGAAATTAAATTATTTATTTTGTCTCCGCGAACACTTAAGTTGAGGTGTCGGAGACTGGTAAAGAAGGTCACTTCATCACGCCCTTCTTTACTCTCTACGGTGGCTCTAGACTTATCTAAAGCTGGTGACGATAATTTTTTTTTATTTGAACCTTGTTGGATTTAGAATCAGACTCCCTTTCCAGTGGTACCGTAAAAACAACTTTACTATCTATTTTTTCTTTCAGTCACCTCGCCTCCTTTTACATTTATCTTTAGTAAAAAACCTTTTTACTGCTATCAAACAATCTGTGTTTAAATATGTTTTTAATAAGTCTATAAACAAACAGTTTGAATATGTTATACTCCTAGGGACATAAAGCCTGACAATGTGCTGTTGGATGCAAGCGGACACATCAGATTGGCTGATTTCGGTTCTTGCCTGCGACTTGGCGATGATGGGAAGGTAATATTTCATGTTTCAAATTTAATTTTCAACTCGACGATGGTAGGTAGCCAGGTAGGCGTTAAAAAATCACCATGCTATGATTTCATCACCGTGTTTTCCTTCATCGAAAGTTCAAGTTCATCCGTAGACTATCATCTGAGCTATTATCACATTAAAATCGCTTTTACTAATGATTTCTTATGTTTACGCGAATATTATTCATCGAAATTAAACTAATTTAAACGGATTTTATTGCGGTTTTTTATTGATTTTGTACCGACATTTCGAAATCTTTTCAGCCTTCCTGGCTTTCGAAACGTCGGGACAAAATTAATAAATAACCGCAATAAAATCCGTTTAAATTTGCGTAAACATAAGAAATCATTAGTAAATATTATTTGGACGCTTTTATTAATGTTGACATTTTTATTTTTTGTTACAATCTGATACATTAACTCAACAATATAAATATATTTCAGGTGCAGAGCAACGTGGCTGTGGGGACTCCTGATTATATATCGCCGGAGATACTTCGGGTGTGTATAGCACATTATATCTTATATATTTGTCCAAAACTTGTTCCGTATGTGAATGGCCTAAAAGTAAATCCGCTTTAGTCCAAAATTGGTATTTTTCAAGAAAATACACCAAATTGTCGTTACTTAGGAGCACTACAAATACGTGTACTTATTTAAAAAATACACCGAATTGTCTTTACTTAGGAGCACTACCATTACGTGTACTTATTTAAAAAATACACCAATTTGTCGTTACTTAGGAGCACTACAATTACGTGTACTTATTTAAAAAATACACCAAATTGTCTTTACTTAGGAGCACTACAATTACGTGTACTTATTTAAAAAATACACCAATTTGTCGTTACTTAGGAGCACTACAATTACGTGTACTTATTTAAAAAATACACCAAATTGTCGTTACTTAGGAGCACTACAATTACGTGTACTTATTTAAAAAATACACCAAATTGTCTTTACTTAGGAGCACTACAATTACGTGTACTTATTTAAAAAATACACCAAATTGTCGTTACTTAGGAGCACTACAATTACGTGTACTTATTTAAAAAATACACCAATTTGTCGTTACTTAGGAGCACTACAATTACGTGTACTTATTTAAAAAATACACCAATTTGTCGTTACTTAGGAGCACTACAATTACGTGTACTTATTTAAAAAATACACCAATTTGTCGTTACTTAGGAGCACTACAATTACGTGTACTTATTTAAAAAATACACCAAATTGTCGTTACTTAGGAGCACTACAATTACGTGTACTTATTTAAAAAATACCAATTTTAGACTAAAGCGGATTTGCTTTTACGCCCCTCATGTGTAGATTTCCTATTATTAAGGCATACATCTAGATGCGAATGAATACCTAGAATACAAGCTGTAGTGTCATATATTGAAAATAATTAAATAATCAAATGAAACGTATTATATAATTATAATTAACTGCGATAGTTGAAAATAATAGAAAAGTGTAGATATATTTGGGTGAAAGGAGGGGGATATGACCCCCTGACTCCATCACTAGATGCTAATTTTAACATATGTACTGTGATTTTGATATAGATTTACACTATATAGAAAATGTACTTTGATTAGATACTTTGAGAAATTCGGAGTCTGCAATATTTCTGGATAATGGTAATTATGGTAGTACAAAAAGGTAATGGCATATCAGTGAAGAGTTAATAAATAAAGGGGCGGTGTCGTTTTTATAGTGGAAAAATGTCATAAGTTTTTATATCGGGTCGATATACTTTTATATATTTTTTTGGCGTCAGGCGATGGAAGACGGCCAGGGGAGGTACGGCCCCGAATGCGACTGGTGGTCACTCGGTAAGTCATATTGACTTGTTATGAAGTAAGGTATATTATAGAAAGTTATTGCTTTTCTAGCTTTTACCCGTGGTTCCACTCGCGTTAATATTCATTTCGTCAACCAATTATAGCTGTCAATCGATATAGAAATATTTTTTCTATTAAATTACTTATTACAGGACGTTGGTCAATACAGGTAGATTTGATATTACTCAAAACTTAAATTATACTTACTTAAATAATAAGCAACTTTTTCCTAAAATGGAAAATCGGATGATGCGATAAAAAGTTTCAGACAAAGTTAACCGTCTTCCAATAAGTTTTTCGCGAGAAAAAGTAGTCTATCACCGTCTCCGGGGTCTATCTATATACCAAAATTCACCACGATTCAGCGGATTAGGTGTGAAAGCGTAACAAACAATTCCATTTATAATATTACTTAGGATAGTAACGATTTTCGAAAAGCTGGTGCCCTGCGACTTTATTCGCATTATTCCCGTCAATCACGTATAATCGTAAGTCATGCCTCTTTCTCTGCTTAAATTGTAGTATATGTATAGGTGCAAAAGTTTTGCATCATTCCGTGCTCAATAGATCGATCTACTCGTAGAACACTGGATTATGATTCTTATACGGTAAGAACCTTCGGCATCAACAAACAAATGTAGAATGACACTTTTATTTATCTTTCGAATGTACCGTGCTAAATTTAACAACGAAATTAGGTTTAAGTGGATCTAGTCTAGATTATATTTTATTAATAGTGCTTCGTGTTGGCAATTCGTTAAAGAGTTATAAATGAAGTTTTTTGTTATTTAAGGTGTGTGCATGTACGAAATGCTGTTCGGTGAGACGCCGTTCTACGCGGAGTCGCTGGTGGAAACCTACGGGAAGATCATGAACCACTCGCGCTCCTTCCAGTGTCCCCCGCCCGACGAGCACGCCGCGCAGGTACACACACACACACACACGCACACACACACACACACACACGCGCGCGCGCACACACACACACGCACACACACACACACACACAAGCACGCACGCACGCACGCACTCACGCAGTCACACATATACAAATGCATCTATACACGCAAGTACTTCGTTTTTGTTTTTGGCAACTCAGTCCTGTTTAAAGACTTTACTGCCATTTTCAAGTCATAAGATTTAGGCATTTTAGGCAAACGAAACTATCTTCAGCAAGATGGTGACCTTCTTGTTGAAACTCTCTTGGAAGTTTTTGTGGCAACTAATATATCGAGTCCCGAATGATTATTCATAATTCACTTCACTTATACTCTTCAGCTACACACTACATCACGTAAAATGTCATCTCTATTACACAATATACGGCCAAATAACTAAGTGTATGAATTGAAATAAAAATCACAACATGACACATCAAGATCCCGTTAGTAACTCACGCAAGTGAACGCACATGGATAAGCACAGACACAGACGTACACAGACGTTTGTGCAACACACACACGCATGCACGCACAAACATGCACGCGCATAAAACGCATATACACACATATATCTCCACGTACGTACACCTAAACATACACACATTCAAGCACACGTCTACAAATAAATACACATGCATACACACACGCATACGCATTCTTTATCTTTACAAGATCATTTTTAAGTAGACTAAATATGCTATCTTAAAAAAATAAATAGCTGCATTTTACCTTTGAAAAACTCTGCATAAACTATTTTTAAATACTATATTATGAAATAATATAATGGAGTCGATTATTTATTTCAGGTATCAGAAGAAGCGAAAGATCTCATATGTAAGCTGATATGCTCTTCTGAAAATAGGCTTGGCAAAAACGGCCTACAGGACTTCAAGGTACAATATCTTTTTTTTATATACTTATTTCATAAATTAGTCTGACGGTAAATATAATTAACTATATTTTAATAATTGATTATTTAACTTTCATATAAATTTGTTCATCTAAACGTTTTATTTGTACTCAGAGGAGGCAGTGACTGCTGACAAAATGTATAGAAATTTGATAATGATTGTTTGAGTAATTAAAATGTGAAAGAGTTATAAAACAATAAACTTACGTTCATATTTTAAATACGCTATAATTACTCAACTAATCCTCGTAAAATATTGCATACCCGTTATTCGCGGTAAAGAAAATAATATTTTTCTATTCAAAGAAAGTGTTGTTCTCGTGAAATAGAAACATAACTTTGATTATTAGTACTACGCGAACGAAGTCGTAGGTACAGTTTGATGATATATTTTTTTATATCACAGATCATAGTGACTACACTGCACCTTATGTAAAGTATAGTACAATCCACATCAACAGTGACTGATAATGAACCTATATTCGCGGCCAGTCCACGCTGTCATGCTGACTTGAATTTATATCTGTTGAGTTTTCTCTCATTCCTCTTCCACTAATGAGAATGAGCATGTAAAGCAAACTAACCAATAGAATCGACAAATAGACTTATTTCAAATCAAATCAAAAATCTTTATTCAATTGAGGCTCTAAGAAGGCGGTTATGAACGTCAAAATTACTACCGGTTCGGAAAGTAACTCAGTCATCGAGAAGAACCGGCAAGAAACTCCATCTGCATCTTTTTTATAGGTGTTATATCTTTTTTTAGTTAATTTTTTTACATAATACTTTAATGTGTATTTATAGTAGTTATAAGAGGATGTACAGAGAGGGGTGTCAATTCCAGACATCACGATCGCTCACATATTGATCCACTGATCCATGATGATCCACCATGATATATAATAATAGCTTCTTAACACCAAAACCCGTTTAACACGGCCCTTGAACTTACTATCCGGCAATGCAGTAATGTGCTCTGAGATTTAATTATAAAACCTAACACTATTATCTGAAAACTTGTTACAGGTCTTACTGAGTTTTAAATAGGGGTTGACTAGTTTGTCACAATTACTAAAATTTAAATCAAACCGTTCTTTCTCCAAATCTAGCTTTTCTAAGTTTTTGCGGTCATACATTAAATAATCAAGTTAAAATAATAAGTTCCGTAAATTTACCCTTTAATGAATCGCAAAGTCCCATATTGTAAACGGCTCGAACTGCTCGTTCTTGTAAAAGAAATACGGTATCTGCCTCAACTGCTATCCCCCACAGCAAAATACCATAAGACATTAAGTTATGGAAGTAAGCGAAGTAAACCAACCTAGCAGTTCAGCAGCAGGCAATATCTGTCAGCTGACGATTCTTACGAACAACGAATGCAGCAGAACCTACCCTTCCCGCCAATTTTTTAATGTGAGGTCCCCATTGTAGTTTAGAATCAAGCGTGATACCAAAGATCATAATACTATCAACTAAGTCTACTAAATTCCCTTCGATCTTGATTTAATATTATAAATTCGTAAGTGACTTGGTTTGTTTGTTTATTAAGCTTTCACGCCTAAACCTCTGAATTGATAATGTTGAAATTTGGTATAGGGTTAGATGAGACCTAGGAGACGATGATAGGCTACTATTACCCTCATAAAACTTATAGGCAGTGGGATAAATGGAGGGATAAACTTTGTTTAAAACTTTTTATTTTGTCAACCGTATGTTTCACAAAATCAATATCAACGCAAGCAAAGCCGCCCGTAAAACTTAGTATTTTATAATGGTATTAATATATCGTACCGGTATTTGTGAATGGTGTGTTTCGTTCCAGAACCACCCCTGGTTCGCCGGACTGGACTGGGACAACCTCCGCGAGATGCAGTCCCCGTTTGTGCCGGACGTCTCCAGTCCCACGGACACGTCCAATTTCGACGTCGACGACACTGACATCAGGTATAGAAAATGTTTTCAAAATTGAGTTCCTTATCGCACTTTATTGTACTGATTTCTTTGCGGGCTGAGGGACTACACAGTATAATATGTATTAAAGAAAAATGGCACCAAAAACCGACATCTTTTTGCAGTGATTTTTGAGGCACTTCCTGACAACCTTCGAAGATACAACTTCTTACAATCGATTTAGTACGCTGCCAATTTCGTGAATATCCAAACATTTTGAAGCGATGATAGCTCAGTGGTAGTGTGTATGACTTCGCGTCAAAGTTGAGTTCGAATCCAACCATCTACAATAAGCTTGAGCTCTCGGTGAAGGAAAACATCGTGAGGAAACCATAGCATGGTAGTAGGGCTTTTTTAAAGCCAGCCTTGCTAGCTACCAACCTCAAGTTGAAATTCTGCCGCCAATTACCAACAGGTGTTTTCCGGTAGTTGCACTTGAGAGCCGGTTCCTCCACAGGTTTAGCGTGTCTACCAACTTGGGCCGTATCGTCACTAAAGATCAGGTGAGATTATGGCCGTAACGCTAAACCTTAAGTATATAAAAAAATATATTTATAACTATATTTTACATGCGGCGTTTATATTGATTTTGACAAACAAATCGGATGACACAATAAAAAATTTCATATAAAGTTTATCCCTCTCTTTACCCTACTTCCAATATTTTTTTCGTAAGAAAAAGAAGCATATCACTGTCTTCAAGTTCTCATCTATGTGGTTAGCAAAAATCGTCACAATCGATTGACCGGTTTAAGCATGAAAATGTAACAAACAAACAAACTCACTTTCGCATTTATAATATCAGTAAGGACGACATAAATTACTTGAGTTGAATTCAGAGTCAGATTTGTCTATAGGCTAAATAACTTTCAGCCTACAGCTTCAAGATCAAAAGATGGCCTACGTTCAAGTTGTTAGCAGAATTTAAGTTATACTATTCTAAGAACGGCAAATACAGAAAATAAGGAGAAATTCTACGCATATGAACAACTAGCTGTGACTGCGACTTCGTTCGCATGGAACTGAAAATTCTTTAACTAATTTATAGTCTATGTACTCAAGGATAAAATAGCATTTTAATCGGGAAATCAATTTTCAAATCGGTTCTGTAGTTTTTGATTTTATTCATTACAAATCTTTCCTGTTTTATAATATTAGTATAGTTAAAACAAACAGAAAAATGTATTGGGAAATCCTATCCTCGTTGAATAAAGTTGAAATTAAGCCGTGTCAATGGACGTGATTTCGAATCCCTGCATTGAGTTTGAGCTTTCGGTGAAGGAAAATATAACATTTTTATCTTAGTCCATTCAAATGAATATAAAAATATAAAACATAAAAAATCTACACTCTGAACATTATTTCCCCATAACGTAATGTGTATTATCATTTCATCACTCATTCACATTCACATTAATTTACATACATATTTGATTTTCAGTAATATAATGAAAGCATACATTTATAGGTTAAAGTGTGTTCGGTATGTGACAGGCTATCTGAGGCTGTGCCTCCGCCGTCCGCGTCTGCCGCGTTCTCGGGCATCCACCTGCCCTTCATCGGGTTCACGTTCACAGCCGGGTCGCGCCTCTCCGACCTGGGGGCTGCTGCCAGCCCGCTCAGCCCGGCCAAGAACGCGCCCAGTCAGGTAACCAGTAGAGTTCAATACAAAAATAATACTCACGATTAAAATATTAATCGCCTTATTACCAAAAAAGGAAAACACTCGTTGAACACGTGTTTAAAAAAGTTTAATCACAAAAGAGTGTCTTCTCTTTGTTTAAAGATTGACTCGGCTTAGACGTTGTTTAAATTAAACACAGTGTAAGCGTTCTCTAACGCTTGTCTAAACTGATATTTCTTATCCTATGATTGTGGTTTATTGTATTTCTATTGTACTAAATTAGTTTTATAGTAATGAAACGATGATAGCTCAGTGGTAGTGTGAAAGGATTCCGCGTCAAAGGACGCAAATTCATATCCACCCAGAACGAGCTTAAGCCTTCGGTGAAGGAATACATCGTGAGGAAAACATAGCATGTTGTAGGGCTTTTTCTAAAGCCCGCTTGGCTAGCTACGACCCTCAAGTTAAAAATGTGCCGCCAAATACCAAATATAAATAGGTGTGTTCCGGCAGTTGCACTTGAGAGCCAGTCCCTCCACTAGGCTTAGCGTGTCCACCACTTGGGCCATCATCACTTAACATCAGATAAGATTGTGGCCATAACCTTAACTGTAAAAACATTCAAGAATATATCAACATCGTAGGATGGAACTTTCACTACAACTAGATATACTTATGTTAAGTCCCTTACCCGAAAAAAACTGACTTGTGTGATAAACTTCAACGTCAATTCTTTTTGGTGTATTAAATATTGTTATATATAAAAACCTCGTGTATGCGTGTTTGCCATTTTGATTGTGTTTTGATTGAACTAGTTTACTGAATAATATGTTTCTTTTTTCTAGTGCACTTTTCATTTAGATAGGTCTTATGTATAGTTATACCTGATAGGCGATATTATCACCAAGTAAACAACTTTCCCATCTAGCCAATGTTTTTTCTTCATTTTCCATATAAAATTGCAAATAAAGTTTTAATGAGCTTAGAGGCGTAATATTTTTCGTCTGCCAAGAGTTTAGTATTCTTTTTATAGATATTTACTTTATTGGTTAAAATGGTATGAAATATACTTGATTTACAAGCAAATTGCTGTCAAAGGTTATCTCCTAGGTCAACGTAAATGTGTACATTCCAGGCTCCTTCTAACGCCGGAGACCGAGCTGCGTTGAAAGCACTAGAACGTGAAAACGCTCTACTGGCGCAGACTATCGCCGAGCTGAGAGCTGGAGACGCTGCCGATACAAACACAGGTCTGTTCTGGAGTAATCTCTCGAATATTGTTAAATACTGTATTGCGAAACTAAGTATAAACATATATAAACAATAAACAAAAAAAAACGACACGACCGATTTTGATGGCATGACTTTGGCTATGATGTTTATGGCTTAAGATTTCGAATTCTGTTGCAACACAAACAAATTACTACTTGTAACCTTATTTATTAGGCTGGCAATACTAAACATACACTGTTTTCTCAGGAACGAATGTGATTAGGGTGTACAGTAAAATGTGCATATTGTCTCTTAATTGGGCATGAAAAGAACCAGCCATGATTGCTACAAATACATTGAGTAATACATTGATAGAAAACATTGTCAAATACTGCCCAGCAGGTCTTAATTGGTTTCTCTTAGACAAGGAAGGTTCTGGATATTTTTTTTTTATTGCAACACTCCATTAATTTTTGTTAGCGCTGGTAAGTTTGGGAATTTATTGCAGCACCTGATCTTTTGTCATTGGTGTATCTATAATAACGTATCTGAGTATCTAAATACGACACGGATTTCCCTGTCGGAAACAGTACATATTTCATAATATATTATTATTGATAAACGTATTATTTTATTGATTGACAAATAAAAATAAATGAATTACTGGCGTCTGAGATCAATTAAATGAAACAGAAATAACTAATGCGCTAGAAAACAGCTAACGCGTGTGACGTGTACAAACTATATCAGTACAGCCGTTGAGAACTTACTGGCTGTCTTGAACCAATAAGCTCATACCTATGACTGGAAACAGCCAATAGCGTATAACCGTCTACAGTATAGAAAAGATTATAACGGAAAAATATTACACTTTTTTTCGTCTAACCGCCATCCACCAAGTGCGTATCGCGCGAGAAGCAATTTCGTTCTAATCAACCTTTATAAATAATATCTCAGCCTATGCGTAATCATTCTGTCTAAGCGTATCTTGTTTTTATATTTTTTAACATTTCTATTTTATCGTATAAACTTGTTCATGCTGTCTATATTATTTAGTTAATTGTAATTCATAAATATAATGTTTGTATTTTAAAAGTTTATGGTAATGATAATGTGGTACTTTTTTTTTAGAAGAACTGGTTCAGTTGAAAGAGGAAATGTTGACGATATCAAAGAGGAATGCTGATCTCGAAGCCCAGATACGATGCTACGAGCAACTGAACAGTGGTCTGGCGGCTCCACAGGTATTTCCAATATTCTTTTAAGCCCTACATAAACATTTGGTTGTCGTCATATATAAAACTAACTTGCCGTAGATAAATCAATATGTACATAAATAAAAGACAATTCAATATAATTATACCAGTTAATAGTAACTCGTATTATATAATTTATACTAATTATTGTTTGTTTGAACACACTTACCTTGTGAACTACTAGTAGGAATTTATTATGTTTTTATATTACATACAGCGTTCTTTGATGACGACTTTAGGCTACCACGCTAGCACCAATAAGAGCATAGCCAAAAAGTGATTATATAGTTTTTAGTTTTACGAAAAGGAAATCACAGGCAAGGGTGTTCAAAATATTTTTTAATTTAAATAAAATACGGTAGAACGTAGCTATAGTTCGGTTTCTTTCAACACACTAACTGCCACACTTTTTAAGTCATTCTGTATCTGTATGTGTCAATTTTAGTAAAAGTTTTACTGGTTAAGTTTCCTTCTCGGCACGCAATGAAAATTAATGAAAGATATTCGTATTTCTGTTGTTTATATCTCAATATATTAAGATACCTTATAATTTTATACGTAAGGGTTTGTATTGCTCTTTTTTAGTACTTATTTATGAACATATTTGTTGCAGGACATTCCGGCGACACCTCAGGAGATGATAGCGCGTCTCCGCGAGTTGGAGGTGCTGGTGCAAGCTCTCTCGATGGAGAAGGAGGACCTCTTGAAGGATAAAACGGATACATATGAGAAATTAAGACTGCAGGTACGAACCAACTATCATATGACCACCAGCTTCTATATTATACCCAATTATTATATTACTCCCTACTGTTTTATGATTCCCAATTATTCTATGACTTTTACCTATTATATTACTGGTAACTATTATATGACTCCCAATATTCTCTACCAACCATATATAATTGAAGGTATAACAAAACAAATGTAAATTGTATTCCATTTTATATCGCTCAATGACGTTTTTATGTTATAGTTATATTTATTGAGTTTGGGCAACCTTTGAGGATTTTTATACTTTTTGATATCTTCTTTTTCATATGTGTAGTTTAACTGTGAATACATAATTTAAAATGTTTAGTACTCTGAACTTTGAATTACCTATTTGTGTGCATGGATGCGTTAATATAAAAAATGGTGGTAGTTAGGCAGACGCTAGTACCGTTCAGAGTGTATCTGGAGGAGAGTAGAGTGTGAAGGTATTAGCAATGTTATGGTGTCTGTGGGTAGGACAAGGAGCTGAAGGACGCGATATCGCAGCGCAAGCTCGCGATGGCGGAGTACAACGAGGTGTCGGAGCGGCTCGCGGAGCTCCGCCAGCAGAAGCAGAAGCTCTCGCGGCAGGTATGTGGACCTCACGCTTCTTAAATGTGCACGGGCGGGTCTACATTTGGTGCCCAAACATAATGTATTACTATCCAAAGTGCATAATTAAATTGTATATTAAAAGCCAAAGATAATAATTATATACATAATTGTGTATTAAAGAAATAACCAGTTGCATTATCTTGTCAAGGTAGGTACTACACATCACGAATTATAAGCTACAGTTACTAATACAGTTAATTTCAAGAAAAGTTTTAATTTATTACTGTAGAAACATTTTTTAACTTAAATTGAAATTGAATACATTATCGATTCATACACGCTTTCAGGCCATTCAAGTAGGACATGAAACTCAAAAAAAGTAGAGGTAATTTTTGCTTCGGAGGCAAAGGAGGTTACAAATGGAGATTGCATAAGTAAAATGTATTTATTAACGTTTTTATAAACATTGTAATGTTTTAACAGTGTTTAAAATTTCCACTATTTTGTATATCATCTGAAAAACTCTCTCATTGGATACTTTATCTGTCCACGATATTTTGAAGGTACATCTGTACAACCACATTTCAAAAGCTTCTAAGCGCTTGCTTATAGTCTTCATAAGGTCCAAATGCACCCTTGTAGTTATGATGAGAGAGCGATTACAGGGAGATTACTTAATTTATTAAATGCATTTGGGATTTGCTCTCTCTGGCACTTAATTTCAATACTGTGGTCACATTGTTCATTTACTTAACATCCCAGATATTAGTACGAGTAAAACCTTTACATACTTTGATTTCTTGCGACTAAATTGATTGAGTCATGACCGATATTGTAACGATATTTTCGTATATTTACGACTTCCAATGTAAACATTTCCAATATACGATTCCACATACATATTACACGTTTAATTGTAAATGAAGAGCGAAGTTATACAAATTTATCATGTTTAGTGGTTAATATTTGTAGGTCCGCGACAAAGAGGAAGAGCTGGAAGTCGCGATGCAGAAGATCGATGTCCTCAGGCAGGACATCAGGAGGGCTGACAAGGGCAGAAGAGAACTGGAAGCAAGGCTGGACACTGCCATTTCAGAGGCCACTAAGGTAAACCCACATTCAAAGTGGTATTTGATCCATAATAATATTATAAACGCGAAAGTTTGTATGGAAGTATGAATGGATGTTATTCTTTCACAAAAAAAGTACTAAATGGATTTTAATAAAACTACAATAATGTAGGTTATATATCGGAATAACACATAGCCTATAATTTATAAAGATATTGTGTAAATTGTCAAAATATAATGTTAAATGTCCAGTAAGTTGGAAAAAATTCTGCCACCTGCGAACTATTCTGGTGTGCACTGCAAAAACCCTTACACGTATATAATTTATAATGGAAATGTTTATCTTAAATAGTCCTACAAAAATCTCGCGACAACATATACCTATATTTTATGTGTAAACCATTATCGCCAAAATAGTGAGCGGCCCACGAATAAATGACTACGAACACAAATGTTCTTATACCAGTCTCCGTTGATGTAATCTGAAGCAGAATAATTTGACAAAAAAATAATATTAATGTGGGCAATGCCGCGGGTAAAACCTAGTGTAGTTATATTTTTTCTGGCGCGTCTAAGAAATCGTTCGCTGTGATTATTTACCTTTAAACTGAAGCTACTCGTACTACATAACACACTGTGAATTTTTTGAAAGTTATTTTCCTTAGAACGCTTTATTTAGCATATGTGTATCTAAAGTATTGTAGTGATCGTTTAAAAATTAATGTTATATGGGTGAATTGGTTTTATTACTAATGAATATCAGATTTTATAATAATAAAATTTAAGTGGGGTTATATGGGGTGGGTATTTAATAATCATAACATAATCACTTCAAACAATTCAGCAGATATTAATTACTGGGATGTACATCTTTTTTCAAATATATATTTAATAAGTTGGAATAATAAATAATTATTAAAATTGATTTTATTAGTTATTTCAAATTACAATTTTTGAAACTGTATAAATACAAACCGTACTTGTAGTTCGCTTATTTGTGTTAAAACTAAATATTATGAAGTGTCAGTAATGAAATTTGTGGGTGGTAGCTAGCCAGACGGGCATTATAAAAGTAATTTGAATATGTAGATGTCTGTTTGTATAGGAACGTAAGCTGCGTGAGGAGTCCGGGAGGAACGGGCGGGCCGAGAGCGTAGTCCCGGCCTCCGCCTCTGTCTCGGCCTCCGCCACCGCCGCGGACGTAGCCAGGCTGCAGGCTGAGGTCGATGCACTAGAGGTACGAACACCATTAGGCAAAGTGATTATACTATGGCTCATATTAAGCACAGGGCCACACAAGAACTACCACAATTACAGTCTCACGTCCCTCTCCAAGATATACATTCTCTGATCCCAAAGTGCTATAAGCTAAAATACTATCACAGTGACTTATTTATTACTCTATGTATATTTTTATTGTTTAGCGTTATGGTTTTTGTCTCACTTGATACTGAGTGACGATGTGGCCCAAAATGTTGGAGTTTTATTCTGTCGTCTTCACCTAAATGGTTTTTCTCCCAACCAAATATCATTTTTGCTTTTTGCGTTAGAAGGGTTGCATAAAATTAAATTATTGTATTTTGGTTACATAACATTAAAAAAAAATTTTTTTTAGAAATCTATCTCGTCTTAATTGTACTTCCTTTTCATCAGAAACATTCGTATAAAAAGTTGCACTAAATATAAAATGTAAATATTAAACTTTCCATCAAGTTTTGTTTTGATTAGAAATAGTTGAGTTAGTGTGTATAGCGGAGTAAGAGTATGTTGAGGTCGCGGTGTGGTGGGTTGCAGCTGCAGTACAAGGAGTCGCTCTCGCAGCAGCAGGCGCGCTACAACGCGGAGCTGGCCGCGCTCTCCGACCAGCTGCAGGAGACCGACGCGCTCAGGAACATGCTCTCGCGGGAGGTAACCGCACCATCGCTCTCCTCCCCGCCCCTATCCGCCCCTCTCCGCCCCTCTCCGCCCCGCTCCCTCTCACATCTACCAACTGACAGTCACAATACATTCAATCCTTAAACAAATGAATGTTATTAAGTATCTTCGAAGTTAGTTCTACCTCAGATTAAGAGATATATGAAATATATATATAATTAAAAGTAACAGGTACCATTAAAATGTTTTAAAAATTTGTAGTGCTTGGTAGTGCAATGTTTTAAAATAATGTTTAGACCATGAAGTGTCATAAAGTATCCCGTTATGTAAATAATTTCTATTAGAGAAAATATCTTTTCTTTTTATATAATAAAAGCTTTCCCAAGAAGGACTGTCGTCATTTTTTTAGCACTTAAATCAGTCATGTTAGCCTTAGATCTAAAATTCTTTGATCTGATATCATCAGTCAGACGGTCGACTAATATATATTTGCCAATCCTCTTGCAGTACAAATGATAGTGTGTGTGGAATGAGATGAAAGAAAAGAATAAGGTAAAGACATCACGGCTAATAAGAGATTTGTGGAAGAAAAAAACGTACTCCGCTGATCCAAAAAAATTTCGAAACAGGCCAAGAAGTAGATGATAATCATTATTCTTTTGTTATTTATTAATATCGTTGATTCTTACAATAATATGTTCTATCAAATGTAATATGTTTTGTAAGTTAATCGGATTTCGAGCTTCAGCTGCTCTTTGACCATGTTTATCTTTATATATTATACAAATATAAAGTGGTTATATAATTATTTGTCATTTCAGTTGCAGACATCCAAAGAGAAGTTAGAGACCCGCCGTATCGAGCAAATGAACGACACGGAAGACAAACAGATGCTCATCAATGAGAACAGGAAACTGGCCAAAGACCTTGATGCTGTGAGTCTATTCAATACTTCCATATAACTTACTTAGGCTACACAATACAATATATACCATATACCAGCGACTGGATTTACACTATCTGATGTCTAAAAGTATGAAAAAACCAATTAATCTTGTGGGATAAATAGACAACTACCTACTTGTAGTGAGACGATGGGTGGATGTGGCGAAGTCGATTGGTGCGAATGGATGACGAAATGAGCTGGCTTGTTGTTATTTTATTGTAATTGTTTCCACAAAATACTAAGCACACACAGACTTTTAGTTTATAGTGTTTTTATATTTATTAACTGTGTTAGCACTGACTCGCGAACTAACGCGTTGTTTTTAAGTCAAGGGTGAAGTGTTAGAGAGTATTATAGATTTAACCATCGACAATACGTCATGCAGTTTTTGCATGACCAATCGAATAACCAGACGGTTCCAAATTCTTACCGTGTTTCTTGATTTTTAGATATAGTTTGCTCTCGGAACTAAGCTTGCTACTTTGGTGGAAGTCATACCTGTGCTCTCAGCCTATTTGTGTTTCGACAATTGTTAACGTAAAAAGAAAAAAAAAATTATGACATATGTTAAAGTAATTTTGACATTTTATATTGAATGTTATCTAACCCATTTTTGAAGGTAAACTTCTTATGGGATGGCTTTGAAATTATGATCCACAACATTTTTGTGTGACGCTCGTTCGGATAAAGTCTGTTCAAGCTGACTATAGAACGGAGAGATGTATAGTGAGGTTTCACTTTTGTCGTATGCACTTAGTGACACACCGTCTTTTTTAATTTCGTTAGCAAGTTTTGAAAGACACATTTGTTAGCGGCACAGTTATATATTTTTGTTTATTACAATATGTGTGTAAATAAAAGATGGCTGAGAACGGTCGACGGTGGCAGTCGGAACGCAGGCAGATGGAAATGGAATTGGAAGACCTCAGAGCGAAGAGGGACACAATGCAGCACTGGGAATCACAGGTATGTTTTTTCAGCTGTTGTTTAGAGTTAAATAACAGTAACGTATTGTCTTCTGCTGATACGTAGTACGAATGTTCTTTTTATACATAGTATTAGGACCCTGGTGAAGACAATTAAACTGGAAAATCTTTTCAATGTATATTTAATGTTCAGTAGTGATCTGATCAGGGGCATGCTTTGATATAAAAAAACTTATTAAGTAATTTTTATAAACGAATCCGATTATTTTAGCGAAATGTCAGTATATCTATAGTAATATTATAAAGCGGAAAAGTTTGCTGGTCTGTATGTTTGTTTATTTCTTTGTTTGAATACGCTAATCTTAGGAACTACCGGTCAGTTTCATTTTTTTTTTATTTATATAGTAATAGTTGAGGAAAGTTTAAAGTCATTTAATTTCACACTTACCAATAACAGCAAAACTGTATTAAGAGAAGTTCCGAAAACAAGAAAATAAATATTAATTAATCATAGTTTCACGCGAATGGAGTCGCGGTCACAGCCAGTTGTATATAAAAATGTTTGCTTCAATGTTTTATATAATAAATTCTTAAACCGAGATACTTACAAAAACATCAAAATCGATTATTCTAGTTTGTGAGTTAATCGCACCCTTACTAATACTCTACTACGTAATTGGTACACACGGACGCACGCATTCTGCGTACTCGTGCGTAACAAACATATCGTTTGCATCCACAACGTGCTTTAAACATAAACGCTGTCGACACTTTCTATTGCACCAAATATTATGTATCTATGCAGTTCTACATTTACTTTCGACATTTTTTTAAACTGGTTATAATATAAAATCCATAATATGATAAAATGTGCGAGAAAATCTGTTATCTTTGTAATTATAATCGAGTCGATGTGAAACTGACGGCAACTATATTCGATAGAAAATAGTAAAAGTATTGCACGCCTCATAATGCGAAGCGTTTCATCTCTGTCTCATCATTCTAAAGTCGAGCAATTTTCGACACTTCACCGATGATTATTTTAAATCTTTTATATTATTATGGCAATACCTTATTAACCAATGAAATGCTCTCAATATCAGATTAGATTATTAAATTCATTAATTTCATTATATACTATTCATAAATCTTATTGAATTTCTTTTTCGTGGATGTCCGTATGTCTGTGTATATGGATGTGTAACGATTACGTCCAAAAAACTTAATGTATTGGGACCATTTCTTTTTTAATAGCCCTATAATGACATCGGAGTACTTCCTATCTAATATGAATGATTAAATCTTAGTCATTTGGATTTTTGGAACTATTTATGACTACGATTGATATTAAAAATAAATTATTTAGTACTGATTTTATTTTTTAATTGATTTGCAAGTTATTACTATGTGTGTTTAAAAATATATATGTAATTATAGTTTAAAAAGTGTTATAATACCGTTGGTATCGACCAGTTGGCAGATATTATACGATGGGTGACGGACGAGAAGGAAGCTCGAGGCTACCTGCAAGCGCTCGCTACTAAAATGACCGAGGAACTTGATTATCTTAAACATGGTGAGTTATCACTTTTCACAGTATACATTATTCACTATTACAATAATGAAATTGTTATATATCCGGATGTATATTTTTTTATGTTGCCCATCATAGTGACTGTATTGCGTCTGATGTTAAGTACAATACAATCTAAATCAGCAGTGACTGACGATGAATCAAAATTCATTACCAGTCACCGCTGTCATGTTGACTTGCCTTGCTTAGGTATCTCTTTACGTCTCTTTTAAAGGATCCAAGATCATAGGTCACGCCACGAGAGGTGGCGTGAGGGTGATTTATTTTGTTTTATACAATATTTCCTCCAGAAAATGTAGTACATTACTATGTTATTTTCACAAGTTTTATCGTTTTGGTATAAATCTATCATGAGGTGATGTTTGATAAGCGAATATTCAAGTTTTACGGAGTCTGAGATTTAATAATTTCTAAGAGAGAGGCTTTAATGAGGGTTCCTGGTGCCTACGTAATACTTGAATGCCTATAAAGAGCTATGCTTGACAACAGCGAGCGGTTCCCGCACGTCGATGGCGGCGTCGCCCCCGCCCGCCGTGATGGCGGCGGCGGCGGCGGTGGCGGGTGCGGGCGGGGGCGTGGGCGGGGGCGGGGGCGGAGGCACGGGCGGGTGGCGGAACCGGCGCTCGCAGAAGCTGGACAAGATGGAGATCCTGACGCTGCAGTCCTCGCTGCACTCGGAGATCCAGGCCAAGCAGGCGGTCGGGGAGGAGCTCAGCCGGACGCGCGCGGAGCTGCTGGCCAGCCAGAGGTACCGCTTTCATACGCTCCTTATGAGGGCTTTCAAATTCTGATTCGTAACCTTTTTTGTGTGACGCTCGTTCGGATAAAGTCGACTTGAAGCGACTAAGGAAGTTAGAGAAATATAGCGATGATTCACTTCTCACGTGTGCTCTTAATCTTAAGCACACACCGTTTATATATACTTTATAGGTATAGTGTTATGACCAAAATTGCACCTTATTTTCAGTAATGATTTAACGACCCATGACTGTGAAAATATTAAGTCTAGTGGGGGAAGTGCAACTGCCGGAAAACATATAAATATTTCAGGGCATATTTTCCACTTGAAGTATAGTAGGAATTGTAAAATGTCCTCTGCTCTCATGATTTAGTTTTATTCCAATGTTTTCTTCACTGAAAGTTTAGACTTCCGAATTTAGAATCCGAAATTCCATATACCTAATTGTCCATGTGATGAATAATATGACAATATAGGGGGGTTTTAGGTGAGATTTTGAGTGTTCATGTTGTGGTTTGTATTTTAATTTATATACATTGTTATTTAGCCGTGTATTATGTAATATTGGTGATATTTTACGTAATTTAGTATATTTAAAGATCATAGGTGAAGGGAATTATGTATAATCATTCGGAATATCGTGTATTAGTTGCCATAAAGTCATAGAGTTACCGTCTTGTTGAAGATAGTTCCACCTGCCTAAAATTCCCAAATCTTATCACATGGAAATGGTAGTTTTTCTACTTCATATCATACTTATCAAACTAATATTTAAATGTGAAAATGAATTTGTTTGTTTGTTATGCTTTCACATCTAAACTACTGATCAGCTGATGGTGAATTTTGGTATAGAGATAGATGGGAAAAAGTTAAATTGTTGGAAGTAAGGTTAATAGATATGAAAACTTTTTATTGCGTCATCCGATTTGTCTGACAAAATGAATATATATGCGAATAAAGCTGCAGGTAAACGCTAGTAAACTCTAATGAGGATTGAGTTCCCAAGAATAAAAAAAGAACAGTACAGAGGGGTGTGAATTATAGAGAGCTAGTGGAGACCCGGCAGCGGCTGGACGCGCTGGCGCACGACATGCAGCGCAAGGAGCAGCACATCCGCGACATGCAGGCGCATCCGCCCGCCGCCTCCTGTGAGTATGCTGCTGACGGTACTACTACATGCACAGCGTGTAGTGTTAGCGCGGTCAAGCTGGAACCTAAGAGTATGTCTCCTCTCACTATAATACTTCTATCACTATACACTTTCCATCGGACACTTTTTCATTTTAATGCTACGTTTTTCAAACGATACGTTTCTGACGCATAAGGATAGGTACTTGGTTATATTGTTACTGAAATTATTTACACGTTATAAGTGTGAAAGTAGCAAGTTGAATTGCGATGCAACATTCCTAACGTGTAAGGATAGAAAGTAGATAATTGGCAAAAAGGATAATTTATATAAAAAAATATGGTGCTATGTTTGCGTGCAGTTGTATGGTCATTTATGGGTTGTTTCAATTAGCTTAGTTTAATTTTTGGTTTTAGATATTTTTTATACAAAAACGCATACAAGTTTTAAATAGTTTAACTTTATTACGTGTGCCGAGTTGTGTGAGCTCTTTTTCGATACACACGTACCTTTGCAGAAATTAATAATAATATGTAAAAGTAATAAACTCATATAATAACTAATTTGGTGTTATATTTTATTTTTGCCACAATAAAGAAGAACATATTTAAAAAATCAATAATATTTGAGTATTTTATAATTAGACGTTTCAATTGTGTTACAAATTTCAGATCTAGCAATTTAAGATAAATAATTTATAATAAATACTCAAGACTCAGGACTTTAATGTGTGATCATCATAAATATAAGAAATATTGCACCCATATATTAGTTACCAGCTACACCTGCGACTTCGTTTGCGTATACTTAAGTCCTGTTTCCTATAATTTTAGGACATAGTTTTCAACTCTGTGGCGATAGTATTATTATGCTAATTATAAATATAATAGTCATAGAAGTTTTATGTTGCTATTGAAGATCTGGAATCAACAGCATTGGCATAATTACGTTTCTTGGTTTCTTGTAGTGGGTGGCTAACGGTTTACGAAGAGTGGGTCTAAGCAATCTCCTAATGGGTGCCAGATTTGTAAAATTAACATTAGTTACCACCCTGCCAAATTTAATTCAAATCTATCCAGCACTTTCAGAGTGACAAACATTCAAGGGGACAGACACATACAGATAATCGGGGAAAAAAAATGTTGCCTTCTGTATCGATTACAAAGTAAACATTTAAAAACATATCGTGCTTACAAATTTTCTGTCATTACACATTTATATGTTATTATATATTTGATCTACATACATAATCAAACGACAATTTATATTGAGAGAAGAGAATACACCATTCCTTTACATACTCTTAGCCTCTAGCAGCATTATTATAATAAATATATATAATGAAATTATTGGTATATTTATATATTTTTGTATAATATAAGTATATAATAATGTTTATTTAGTGCACCGTTTCTTTTTGTTTTCGTTCCATGTTACCGCACAATCCCACCCAATCAATACACGCACAATATCGAAACCGTAACGTTGTCGACAACGTGTGACGTATGACGTATGACGTCACTCGCTCGTAAACCAACACAATCGTATGTCTGTCGCAAAACGGATTCTTGGGATCCCACCACAAAGTCCAACGTCGTCCTCGCCGAAAAAAACGGAAATAAATCGTACCGTTTGTCTATTTTTATAATATCTATGGACACTATATGCGATGACTGTTGTGATTTTTTTTTTGCAAATTGGTCTGTGATCTATGGATAATCGATTCGGTCGTACGAAAAAAAAATTATGACAAACTAAAAATTGCGCTGTTACTTTTTTTTTAATTGTATACGGTCTCAATTTAACGATGATGTATTATCTGCTGCATTTATTGAACGTGTTTGACGCGTTTTGTATTTTTTTCTCTTTTTTTGGTAATTATTGTTAATATTGTGTATACATCGCCTACGTTGTGCTATATCACTTTTTTATGTTCTAATGTCAGTTCGTTCATGGTTGAGACCGTACATACCTCTGTTTATAGGTATGACGTCGTGCGTATGGGGTATCGCTATCCTTGTCTACCATCAAATATACAATTAATGTGTCATATATCATTATGGTCATATCGTCTAATAGGGTCATCCATTAATTACGTAAGAGCGTTTTGAGGCCATCTTTGAGTTTCCTTACTTTCCTGTACCATCATATAAGATTCCTCAGACCTCCCCTTCCCCTTTTTAAGTAAAATTTTCTCTGGCTTTAGAATAGGATCAATTCAACGAACACTGAAGCTCGAAAGCTCGAAGCTTTTTCGAAGTAAAAAAATTATATATTTTTTTAAATAGTTTAGGCTAAACCAATTTAGGTATTATATGGCATTATGTTATTATTTTTATTGGCCGTTCCCTCTGAATTCGCCAGGCGATTAACAAATTAAGAGAAAATGCCTGTATTTTGTTACTGACGGGGAAAATGTTCACACAAGTGAAATAGCCATAAAATAGTGAAGGATCATTGAAATTTAAATTATGAATAGTTTAAAAAAAATCTATAAATAATTCTGCATCACATGGTCATGGTGTCATTCACCATCACTTTCATTATATATACGTAGATTACTCTTATATTAGTATCAGATAATTATTTGGTCTTTAGAAAAATCGTATTATCATGTAAAGTAAGTTTTTAAATAACTAAAAGGTGAAAACAATTTTGTTTCTCAATGTTTAGCTCTCAAATGTCCGTCACTCAATACTGTTTATAGTGCACATTTCAACTTGAAAAATTATTACAAAAGGGTGGGTCCTCCTCGATACTCTTACCTTATTAATGAATGACTTTTAAGGCCTGGGTTTAAGGCATGTACTTATTTTGGTACATTTTTTTACACCATTTTATCCTTAAACAAATTATTTTCTACTTTTTTTTAAATTTACTAGCATGAAGTGAATATCAATTTGAATTTTGACAAGCTTTTTCTCTGTGAGCTAGTGCTGAGACAACTTGTCGAATTTGTAGTTTATTTTTACGATCTGTTCTTAACAATTTTGTTTCCTATAATCTTACCAAAGTAAAAACTATTTCTAGTCTCGAAAAATTTAGTCTCTAGTCTATATATACATGAAAAAAAAAACTTGTTTTTTTATCTACCAAAGATATTAAGATGAGGAATTTATAATTTTTAGCCTCGACCATGCGAACTAGTCATTTATATTTTAATATTAATAACTCGTGATGGTGTATTTATTTATTTTTAATCGTTTTTGTGTTTCATTCCGCACTTTAATTATTGGTATCTGTGCGATGGTAGGCACTTGTTTGGATTGTATTTAATATATTATCTGGTTTACTCAATATTGTACAAAAGATGTGAAATAAGTAAATGAAATCATTTTCAAGTTTTGTGTTTTGTCAATTTACATATTACAATTTTTATATTTATTATTTTACTACATACAATTTTTGTAAAATAAAGAACTCTAATTTTTTTATAGTATTTTTTCAATGAAATACTTATATACAAAATATAAATAATATAAAAAATAAATACTTAAATACAACGCATATCAATAAAGTAACAAATTCGTACGTACTTTCAGCTATGCCATTTGCTTGTCTTTATAAGTTTAATGATATGATTTTATATAAGAACAAAACTTAACGAAATATTGTAAACATGAAAATGAATTTTAATTTAAAAATAAAACACACACACACACAAATGTATGTTCATAACTATTATCGAGAATAATATTACTGATTCATTATATGAATGATTGCAGGCTTATTTTAGAGATATTGAAGTTTTAAGATTATAGGTTTCTTTATCTCAGCCAATTATTATTAATTGACCACTTACGTCACAATAGATAAACCTGATGATAGGATATACGGCAATTATTAGAAGTACACTAAGTTTAATAATTTTAAAATGTTTATTGTTTATAGAATAAAAACTTGAATAAATTAATAAATATCTGTAGTAACATGTAAAATTTACAAAATTGTTTTATGAGCTGCGAACATCATGTTTCTTAGACCCCCCGGCCCGCCATCTCGCATTTTGTCCAGTAAGCGATACGTCGTCCCCCTCTCTAACTATTTCATGAACATATAAATTAATAAACTAATAAAAATAAACGTATTTCTTGAACAGCCCCTATGCAATAATATTCCGAATTTTTACTATTATTATAATTAATATATTTTATTCTGCTTTGCAACGGTAAGCAGCTCTTATAAATTAAATATGAGATGACTTCCGATAAATTCAGTTTTAATTTTTTTTACCTAATTTTAATTGTACAACATTGGAAGAAAAATTAAAATTCCTAAATAAATATGTTTTGATTTTTTTCTTGCAAAATGTTCTTATAATTACTTTTATAAGTATCATCATTATTGTTTATAATGATAACCGATAGTCGACATGCAAAAGTTTGGGTTATGTCAACAAAAGGCACGGAGAAAGAATCCGTTCTATGTACACGTCATACAATCCTTCATATAGTGAATCATAGTATGTATATATAGCACAATGTAGGCTGTTCATTTATTTATTGTGTTGCGTAGTTTTGCAGTGACGTGTTTACAGTTTTGCGCATAGAGCTTCCAATTTTTTTTAATAAAATATACGTTAAATTAAAAAAAAAACTTGTACACTTTTTGGTCCATTTATATTCATTATTACTGTAATACATATTTTCCTTATAATCAACAAATTTCGGAAATATTATTTATTTATTCATATTTTTACTAACCGTTCCCACCCGTTTCTTCAGGCGAATAACAAATTAAGAGAAAATTCCTCTCTTTTGTTTTTATTGCCGGGAAAAATGTTCACAAAAGTAAAATATTAACAAAATAGTGAAGGATCATTGAATTTCTAATAATAAATAGCCCTAAACCATCTATACATAATTCCGCATCGAATGATCATGGTCCCATGTCGTTTCAATCAGCAGTTCTGACGTCATTGTGTATGTATTATGTAGATTATTTCTGAAGTGGTATGTTAGGAGTCTAGCTTAGTTGATATGTTTTATTAAACTTTATTATATTTTTATTTCTGAATTAGGTCCTCGATTTTTATAGGTAAATGTAGACGTACTTTAAACACGGCACTGCCAGTCCTTTTAGGCCCGTTGTAGAATCTCAGTATTCATTGTCAACTTTGTTTTTCTTTTTGTCAGCTAAGACTATTGACATGCCCATAAAATTTGATGAATGTTTTCCTTTTACTGAAGAATTTCATAAATAACTTTACAATTACCTAAAAATTTACGTTTAAACATATTCTATACTATTCTACCTGTTACTTTATATAATATTACTTTATGAATTTTGAATAATTTTACTGATCTTTTTTTATATACCTTCTGTGAAATCTATCTATCTATCTTATCTCGAACTCGCTTCTTAGATTTTGTTTTATGTTCTTTCTATTATTTATTTTTAATATTGAAAATAATTGCATTTAAATAGGATGAAATAATAATCTCGTGAATGGTAGCTATTTTCTATTGATTAATTAAACTATATTAATTCACATTTATTTGAATTCACGGGTCAATAGTCTTAAATATTATATAAATGAATGTCGGTCATGTATTTGCTTGTTTTTGCATTTCTATTATGTTTTGTAATATTTATCACATTTATTCAGCATTTACCATATTTTATATTTTAGATAATATAATTGCAATCCGGTATGAATATCGAAAATTTGGCTAATAGTTAATCTTATAGCGAATAGGCGTATTTAGACTAGATTTTTTGTTGTTGGAAAGATCATTGAAGGTAAATAACGTAAGATTGAAGTCGTGGTAATAAATAATTAATGTTACGTATGTATATATGTATACATATGTAAGCGATATTTTCGATGTTATACTGGTGAATGATATTATTAATTTTGCGTAATGATGATAGACACTCATATTTGAAAATTTTATTTATATCAAAGCGAACCTTTGTACGCCATTTATTTGTTCGGATTATTAAAAGTTCTGTTGTGTACTGGTTTCTTTTTTTTGTCTAATATCATATAAGTGTGTGCCATTTTTTTATTTATTTTTAATATTGTTACAATGGATTATTAAGATAGAGGGCTGTTCATGAAATACGTTCGCACTTATGAGAAGCGGGGGGTGTCGCTTACTGTGACATAATGTGACATGGGTTCTAAGAAAATGTGATGTTCGCAACTCAAAAAACATTTTTTTAAATATTTACATGTTACTACAGATATTTATTAATTTATAATTTAAAGTGTTATTAATGCAAGCAATAAATGTTAAAAAATATTAAAATTTTTGTACTGCTTATGAATTGCTATATGTCATGTACGTGGGTCTATCACTTAGATAGTAATATAGATTGGGAAGGTCGCAGAAAATGTGACATAGCGTAACGATGAAGGTGGGGTCCAAACGAGTAAAATTTAACTTGACGTATTTTATGAACAGGTTCTTATGTCTACAGTGTTAATATGCTATTGACTCAAAAACTTTCGCGTTTATTTGTATTTATAACATATAATTAAAAACGTAAGTTGTACGCAAGCAGCGAGGCAGGGATCGGCGAAGTCGTCGACGTACTGGAGCGGTAAAGAAGAGAATGGTTGGTTCAAATTTCATAGTTTAAACAGAATTTAGAAGTAGACTCATCGTATGTGATTTGTGTGTTCATTTTTGTCCTCAGTAACATTATCTGTTGTTTTACCCACTACCTTTTACTAATAATAACGGAATCGCTTGCGGAGAACATAATCTAAAATTATGATAATCGAAGTTACGTTTTATTATAAATGAGTTCGATCAGGCCGTGTTGTTGAATAAAAACAACTATGGATCATATTCCTAAAAGTATGAGAATATATTTAATGAAGGATTTAAAAAATTTGAATAATCTGTTTGTTTAATTAAGATTTTTTTTTTACAAAATTGTTGTAGTTCGTTTTGGTCGCATGCTAGTTTTCGTGTTTCTATTAAAAATTGAAACAATTTCTTAATTCCTTATTAATTATTTTATTTCAGAAATTATTCGGTCTAGTATATTTATTATCCTAAAAATGAGTAAGTATTTAGTTTTCAAACGTTCGTTAAAGTGGCCGAATCGCTTCAATGATTTTTTTTTCATTTAGCTGGATTTCAATGAATGTGTGAATTCTTTATTGCACTTTAAGTATGTACACTGGCGAGATTAATGCCCATTATTATTAATTTGAGGTCTCATATTAGGTATTTATTCTCACTTCTATTTCTCCGGTCGCTCCTGCCCGTATGTTCTCTTTCTATAAGGGTACAGACGGCAATAAAACCGAATATATTGAAGCATATGATCAAAGCACTATACAGCTGTGTTTTATTTTTGTATGACTGATATTGGCCGCTATATCCGAGCCCTGATTAAAATATTATTTTTTGCTGTATTTCCCCCGGTTATTTAAGGACATAATCCTCTGTTTTGTTTTCTTTTATAACTTCATTACCAGACATTATTTGAGAAATTTGATTTATATATTGCTTTTCTCCCCTCTTCCACGGCTTTAACGCATCTCATTTTTCTTTTTCTATAAGACTTTAAGACCGAATGTATTAAGAACCTAGTATTGCGACCAAAGATTGATATGATTTTATACTATCGAAATTTTGGCAACAGATTATGTTACGAATTTACTAAGGTGTAAGTTTTTTTTCTTATATTCTCGTCCTTGTGCTGTTTACCTACGTAGTTTTTTAAATTCTATTCGTCTAGTTTCATTATTTCTTTCAGCCATTCCATTTTGTAAATACGAGCAAGTGTCAAAGAAAAATTGATTTCAAATCATTGTACAATGATGGCACTATCATTGTTTTACGGGTCGTTTGTTTTTAATTCATACACGTGTTTTATAATGTAATTATTATTAAAACAGTTAATAATATAATATTTACTATTCATATGTAGCGTATATATAGGTAAATATGAGAGAGATTTAGTTTCTCTTTTCTTTTTGGGTAATTTTTGGAAGAACGTGTACTATCTATATTAGTTGATATCTTGAGTCGAAGATATTCGTTTTTCAAAGCAGTGTTTAAAAGATTATTCACAGAATATAATTTACCTGAGAAGATTGTTCCATACATTCTATCGACTATAAAAATCCGTACCATTATTTTATATATATTACAAAATAACAAATACTTTTTGTTTATATTCAAGTTTTGTTCTAATGTTGATCACAATATATATTTGTTTACAAAAACGACTCGAAAACAGTGGTTGTCGCTGACATGTTGATAATAAAAAAAAGATTATTTAAAACATATACATTCATCTATTTTAACGCAAATCGCTTCGCTTTCGCTTGAGCTTATTACGGGTGGTGCGGACATGACTTGATAGGAGACGTCCGCCCGTCCGGCCACGATTCCGCATAACGCGCTAGCGATTGGGTTTTCCTTTAACACTTGTTTGTATAAGCAGTTAGGTTCTTTGACTAATCTGTTTTCAACTATTGTTAAATTACTTGTATCTATTTTTTTTAATCTTTGGTAAGTCAGTAAACGAGGCAACACAGGCTTGAAAAGGTACGGCTCTTGTGCAATTAATTAGAAAATATAATGTTTTTAACGACAAATCATTTTTTTGAGATTATTATCAAATTATTATTTTTTATTTTAATTTTTAATCAAAGTGATATTAAGGTCTCTACTCCAAAAAATCTAAAATTTAATTGGGAATGTTTTTAGAATAATTAGTATTTATAATATACTATTTGTTTTACACATATTTCAAAAATATATTTCCATCCAAAAAATCCACTCTACATTATTTTAAAAAATAATCAATTTCAATATATTTATTTCAAGTATAAGCATATGTAATGTTTAAGCAATGTCTATCATTAAAACACATACAGAAAAGAATGCAGATCTTCCCCAAACAATTGTATTAAAGTTTTGTGTTGGCTTGTCGGCTCGAAGACCTAGTTTGTACAGACTTGTGTAAGCGTCCTATGATTATGTGCATGTTTAGTCCTTGTTTTAGTTAACTAAAATACAGTGACTTATATGTGCCGCACTAGACGTTTAGTTTACAAACCAGGTTATATGAAATAAACGTAGGTACTAAGTTGTACTCTATTGTAAAATCAATACTTTCATATAAATTAGAAGATATATTAGAAGAACATATAACAATATTCGATAGTATACACATAAAATTAAACTGTTGTCATACATTTTATGGTTGATTTTATTCATCCCGGTGAACATGTTTTTTATAAGTAATGCATCAAAATTTTTTTATAATCATTTTCAATTTGAAACAGCAATAGTGTTGGTTATATGAGTACGTTTGGACACGTCGATTGAATTAATATGGTAGCCATCGTCAATTTCATCTTCGTCATTTGGTTTTTGCAAATTAATGTCATTAAATTAGTTCTGGGCTTATTTAATATCAATACACTAGATATCCTTTCGATTCGTGTCAACGACTTCAGGTTTTAATTCAATAATAAATTCGTAGATTTTCCGAATTGGAACATGCTACACTTGAAGGTTACTTAAATGATTTTAATTTGGTTTTCATATTTATGTAGAAATGTACCTGAAGTATGATTCAGTTTTCTGTGGTAGCGAAACAGCAGTATTTTTAAAAAACAGACTTAGTTATGTCAACAATATATATATATTTATATTTGTTATATTTATAGTTATATCAGATAGCTGTGCCCGTGACTTCATTCAAGTGGAGTTAAAAATTATTTAATCATTTTTGCCCGTTTTATAGCTATTTTATTACAGCTTAGATCCTTCCTATTCGTGGTTGCCTGATGTTAAATAGCCTAAAGCGTTCAATAATGATTACTCTATCAAATACAAAAATAATTATTGACATACGAATGGTAGTTCCTAAGATTAGCGCGCTCAAACAAATTTTACCATTGTATAACATAAATGTAGATTAGTATCGATTTTATGATAAGTTGGTATAACTTAGTAAATTCTATGTTAGTGTGTATACATATGATTAGTTGGAGTTATGGCTTTGTATAACTATTTTACCACTTTTGAATTATGCGTTTATAAACACATATAAGTCACTGTTTTATTGTGTTTACCTACAGTCGGGTGCAAATAAATAGTTTGTGTATTGTGGGAAACTTGGATCTTTTAAAATAAACTCAAGGACTCTTTTACATTTAGGTATATTATAACTTTATGTAAGATTTTTTTTACTTTATGTTCTTTTAATACAAGTATTGTTTAGAGGAGACCGGGGGAGAACGGTTCTCCGTGAGATTATTAAAGAATATATGACGTATTTGATTATTAATAATGTCGTTTTGTGCCCGGCTTTACTAATATTAAGTAAAAATATTGTAATACTCCTGCTATTTTTCATTTTGTGATTGTCGGTTACGGTTGGGAGTGGTTTTCATGTGGTTTTAATTATATTCTATATATACATATATAAACTTCCTAAAAATTCATAGTCTATTTATTGTCATTTTACATTTGTATGTGTCTATCTTAGTCCAGTTTCTTATAAATTTAGTGTCCTGTGTCTGGCATTATTTCATTACAAATACAGGAAAAGATTCAATGGCATTTTCCTTCTTCAGATTTTACCGTTTTTAATTTAGTTTTTTTTTGTTTTGCCAGATATGGGACACTTAATCTTTTGGGTACTTTCCTGATGTGATTAAATTGTTTTCCAGTCTTGGATCGACCGCCGTCACAGATGAGTTATCTAGATCAGTTTCTGAAGGAAGCGCCGACGGAGAGGCACTATGACAATGTCGCGTCCATGAACGAACAGAAGGTACGGTCGCCACGTGGTTACATACATTCGTTGACAAAAGTGCTTTCATTTAAAATATTACGAGACAGTTGAATTTAATTTATCGAATAATTATTTGATGGTTTCACGTAGTGTGTTTAGTTTGTTCATTGCAGGTGTTTAATGCTTTCAGACGCTAATAGATTTGTAGTATTTTTAATATACTGTCACTGCTCGATGTTGAAATGCATTGATAAGTTTTCCTTAATTTTTGTTTCTTAAGCCATTAGTTGCAATTTTACTTTTAAGTGATATCTTAAAAAAGAAGTATTTAGTAAGTGGTATTTTTTATTCGTTGTAAAGATATAACCAGTAAGGGGGAACGGCTTTGAAGGAGATATTTCAACTGTTAGATATTTTTGCCGCTATAAATATTCGATAATAAACTAATAAACTGTTGTATAATTTTATTTGCGATACAAAAAAACTTCATTCTCACATTTAGGCTAATTGTAACAAATATTTTTTATAAGATATACTTTTATTTTTAAATTGACAACATTTTTGTTTTCTATATTACACGATGAGTTAATACATTATGGACGTGTTTGTTATGTAATAGCAACATTTTAACAATTCTGTTAATATTGCGACGTCAAAATATTTTAGTCAATTTGCCAAAGTTTTAACAAGATGGCAAGGCCATTGTTAGAATGACCACGGAGTTTTTATGGCGACTCGAAATTTATAATAACCAATTTAAAACTGTATTTCTCTTGACATGTGCTCAAAGACAGAACTGCATTATGTAAATGCTTTCAATATTACACTATTTAAGATAAAATAGTATAATTGTCGAATTTAAATAATTACCATGTCACACCAAGACCCCACCGAAAACTCCTTACTGGTTACCGGATAAGATTTAAAAGTTTCTTTATAAATCAAGTGTTTTAATCCGTGGAACTCCGTGGAACGCATCATATTTGGCCGTTCATAAAATACGTCACACAAAATTTTACCTTTTTCGACCACTTCCCACTCTTCTTCACGCTATGTCACATTGTTTACGACCCCCTACCTGTTAATATTACGTCACAAATAATAGCACCTGCAAATCCCTGCACATGAGACATAGCAATTAATAGCAGTGCACAAATTTCAATATTTTTAAACATTTATGGCTTGTAATAAATAAAACCCAAATAAATTAATAAATATCTGCGTTAACATGCAAAATATACAAAATTGTTATATGAACTGCGCACATCATGCTTTCTTAGACCCCACCCTATTGTCACAGTAAGTGACGCCCCGCTTCCCCTCTCGCATAAGTGCTAACGTACTTTATGAACTGCCTGCATCCTCATTACATTCTGTAACTAATAAAAAGGTGTAGGAATACTTTTATATAAAACAAGTAACTGAATATTTCACGAAAACCATAACAGGTCGTTTATTTATATTATGTTCGCTTCTAACTGTTTTTTTTTTGCTTATTTTTTATTTGTTATCGTTTCCGTTCATTCTCACGCACAGATGTCGCCGCAGTATCGTTACAGGAATACTCAGCATTATTATAACTCGAAGGTATTTGTTTTTTTTTTTTTGCATTTAATAAATTATGTATTGTCATGTAACATTTTTTATGTGTGGGATAAGGGATTTGTATTTTAAAAGTGAACACTTTTTAGGTGCACTGAACACTTTATTTTGTAGGTATTGAATGAGACTAAGCGGTTACGCTCGGCTAAGTAATATTCGTTCGAGTAAAGTCGATAAAGGAAACGAGATATGTGTAATCAAGCCGGCAGTGCTGGACGTGGTTTACATGAGTGTATGACGCACAAGGCGGCGTTCAAGTATTGAGTAACGCAATTTTTGAATGCGATTAGAAATAGTCGAAGGATTCTCCGTAATAGAACAACTACTAGTTGAGTACAACTACTAGTAGTAAGAGTTGTAAACTTGGGAAAATTAAATTTCCTAGTTTTTTTATTTAAATGCAAAAAAATTGAATACTTGAATGGTTTCTAAGTCACATTCAGTATCGACTTACGTTATAGATGTATTGTTCTGTGGTATTAGGCACTTTTTGTTTTTGTTATCATAATTATTAAACAATTACATATACTAATTAAAAATCTTTCATTAGATCTATTAATGTTTCCAATTCGGTTCGAAGGACGTCAAGTGTTTTTAACATTCCTCACGATGATTATCTTCACCGGCTCTCGATAGTGGAACCGATTCAAATTAGTAACAATACTTGATCAGTTAATACATATGCTTTGATTTGGCGAACTTCGTTTTTTTTTTGTAATGTGATATTAACAATTCTATGCTTTACGAACTTTTTCATAGTAACGCGTAAACGCATTACCCGGGCTCAGCTCAAGGCGAGAGGGGCATGTGTTAGTTCATCAGGTCCTAACTTTTTTTTTTACGTAATAGCGGGAAAACGAGCAAGCGTGTTACCTGATGGTTAGTGATCACCGCCGCCCATGGACACCTACAACACCAAGGGAACGGCAAGTGCGTTGCCGGCCTTTATTTTGGAGGGACTGGCTCTCAAGTGCTACTGCTGGAACACACCTGTTGGTATTTGGCGGCAGATTTTCAACTTGAGGGTGGTAGCTAGCCAGGCGGGCATCAGAAAAAGCCCTACCACCATGTTATGGTTTCCTCACGATGTTTTCCTTCACCGAAAGCTCAAGTTCATTGTAGATGGTTGGATTCGGTCTTACGACCCGTGACGTGGCGTTGCTACGCACTATTACTGAGCTAATTACCCAACACTACCGACTAGAATGCACCACAGCGACACTTTAATCTTCCGTATTGCCAGAGACCAAGGACAGCACCATCTCACTCAATCATCTTTTCTTTAGTCCCTGGCGAAAGTGGAGCATCCATTATACCGACATTTTTGTTTTTACTAATGGACAGTCATGTCTTGTGGTTAATGTAATTTTGTTAAGAATGTTTTCGTTTTCATAGCTGATGTACGGATCTCAACAGTCCGGTCCTCTGAGTGGGTCGGCAGAGTCTCAGGATGAAATGGAAGGACCAAGAGCATCATCGCCCGCTTCCAGCAAGAGCTCACCTAGTGAAATGTCAACTGTGAGTTATTTTTGCCCTTTTAATTGATACTGGAATATGTAGAAATGTTTGTAAATATAGAAAATGTGTCTCTTCCCTTTGTTATGGAATAGTAAAATAATTTACAAACCTTGAGGATCAGGTTAACGATATAAAAAGGGGATAGTTTTTTAGAAAAGCCGTTTGAAGAGCTTTTGTGGAAACAAATAAATGATGACCCGGGTTATTGTTATAATCACTTATGCATATTAACCGAATTTTATTACGTAAGTTGTTTCCCATGTTACATAACAAATTATTATATAGACGCGGATTTACACTTTTGCCGATCGTAGGCTAATCAAATTTCCTACCTATCTCTACCAATAAATTTCACATAGGACTAAGTAAATAGTAGAAAAAAAAACGGTATAAGACTTAGATTCTGAATGTTGAAATATATTATCTATTGACATTTAGGTATATATAAGTATGAATTATTCCAGTGTCTAAAAAACAAAACAAATACTCCATATTTGCCGCTTCTAAAATCTGCCATTCTAGGCTCCAGTCTAGTCAGCCTACTGGTAAATTCACCATTGGTGTTATATAATGTGAGATTTAGAATTGACTTATAAATTTCAACGTAACAAGTGCGGATCCTACGAAAAGGTTATGATTATTTAATTATAAAATTTATTCGTTGTTAAAGTATTCATTTAAAAGTTTGTCACAGAACATGTTTTTGTATCTTTATAGTGAGTGAGTTTGAATCTTGTTTTCATCGGATGCGTTTAATTTGTATACAAAAAGAGAGGCGAGTTAGAGAGAGAAGAGTAAAAATAAATTCGAAGATCTGAATTTTTTACTATAGTTAAGTAGTAAACAATTGAACGAATATATTCCAGGAGCTGTCAATAGGTCCTTCGGTGCCCGGCAAGCAGAAGGTCCACCAGTTCCTCGTCAGAACGTTCAGCAGTCCCACCAAATGTAATCATTGCACTTCACTCATGGTCAGTTTTTATTATATGTTTTGCCGGTGCGTGTTTTGTTATTCAGTGTTACCACTCAGTTTTGTTTCTGTGTGGGATCAGAAGCTACAATACTCATCGCGATGGTAGCTGCGGTCTCTTTAGCTAATTTTACAGTAATAATTTTGTACGAATATTAAACAGATAGATGTAGCTTGTAATAAATTTGGGGTTTCTTTATCAAATGGCAATTTCTCTGCACGTTATTATTTTATATCTAACATATGATTATAAAATATGTTGTAAATCTTCAAAATTCATATATTATATACTTTTTGTTTAAAGTGATTAGGGAGACTTTGTGGCAATTAATAAATCGCGCCTTGGGCTGCTCTTCTTAATTCATTTCGCTTATGCACAATAACCAAACAAAATATGTCACGCAAAATGAATTAATATTATACTTTTGAGTATATGTGCATGTGGGATGATGGTAAGACTTTTTCACATATTTATCTGGCTGGCTATCACTATCACTTTTGAGATTTGAGATTGAGATGCATTTCTTTCACTGAGTTTTGAGTGCCTACCAAAAATAGTCAGGGTGTTAGAGGATAATGGACAGAACCCAATTCCTACATTTTTGCTGGTTTGTCTATGCACGCATCACGTAAAACGTACAAAATCAATGTAGATAACTTTTAGACGTAAAAATTGTACGCGACTTGAATACACTACTACATAGTGTTTGTTTAATCGCAAGCAGTTCACTCTATTAAAAGATATTAAATGATATGAATTTAAAGTTTTCTCAAGCACGCATTTCAGTTACTTGCAATGCCAAAATAGAATTAAACATATTGACAGTTGAACTCTATATTCGATAGATGGCGTTGTGCATTTGACATCATCATGTCACAGGGATATTGGCTGTATTTTTATCTGAGCGAAGTGTTTTAGTTTTCGATAACTACGAGAATAATGTCGCTGGCACAGCTAGTAAGAAATAAATAAAAAGATATAATGTATGCTGTGAACTAATATAATTTTTGTATCAATATTATGTACGTGTGTCTGTGTGTGTGTGCGTGCGCAGATCGGTCTGACGCGTCAGGGCGTGGTGTGCGAGACGTGCGGGCTCGCCGTGCACACGCGGTGCTGCGCGCGCGTCGCCTCGCGCTGTCCGCTGCCGCCCGAGCGCTCGCGTCGCCCGCTCGGCATCGACCCCGCGCGCGGACAGGGCACCGCCTACGAGGGCTACGTCAAGGTACACCTCGCTACCCACACTGCGACACGTTGCGCACACCTCGCTACCCACACTGCGACACGTTGCGCACACCTCGCTACCCACACTGCGACACGTTGCGCACACCTCGCTACCCACACTGCGACACGTTGCGCACACCTCGCTACCCACACTGCGACACGTTGCGCACACCTCGCTACCCACACTGCGACACGTTGCGCACACCTCGCTACCCACACTGCGACACGTTGCGCACACCTCGCTACCCACACTGCGACACGTTGCGCACACCTCGCTACCCACACTGCGACACGTTACATACACTTCAATACCTACACGGTAATACGTTACATATGTGACGAGATTAGCCACAATGGTTAACAATTACTCAGATTAGATTGTACCAGCGCCTTAGAGTTCTAATAAGTAGTACTCGCGCCTGCAATTTGAAGCGCCGGCTTAATTACTACTGCCCAAAGCGCAGATTATCTTCCGCACCTCCACCGTCCCGGAAACTCAAAGATATCTGTATTAGAGCTTAAACATATGGTTAATTTATACCTTAATTTGTTTATTATATTAGTATTTCTACTATCAATTAAATATTACTTGCACTTGCCTCGTTACATATAACTCATTACACCCCCAATACCTACAATACACCTCAATGCCCACATGTTACTACACTCCTCGCTGTAACTACCTCCTTACACATTAGTCTTCTCTACTGCAGTTTAAATTACCTTAAACTTAAAACACCGTACAAATACCCGAAACGTCCGTAAAAAATAGATAAATTAGAAAATTAATGTTTTTGCAGGTCCCGAAGCCGGGCGGCGTGAAGAAGGGCTGGATGCGGCAGTTTGTTGTCGTCTGTGATTTCAAATTGTTCCTGTATGACATCTCTCAAGATAGGTTAGACCTACAATTTAATATTGGCTTTATCACAAAAACTACCGAATGTTATATATACCCTGGAACGGACTATAGTATGTTACTACATATTTAGTAATTTTTAACGAATCCTTCGGGGTGGTAGAAAAACTAATCTGACTGTTAATCACAACTACCACGATATATCTAGTTATGCGATCGCCAGGACGATTGATAACAACGACTTCCCACGGAATCGCTGCGTAAGCATTGCGATTCCAGCTAGCGCGCTCGTATAACTCATAGGAACGATTAGAATATAGTTTTCGTTTTTAATCATAGTAAGATAATTAAGCAGTTGTGCTGGACATCTGATTCTGTTCAGACGATTCATTAAGTAACATTTGTAACAGTAGTAATAATTAAATCTTTGTCATTTAAGTTTTTTTTATTACGAAGATCGCTCCGTAAACTTGACTGGCGCAGCCGGTAGGATCGTGCTGCTATACGTCGCGTTACGCGAAAAATCGTAATTCAAAAAGTGCGTGTTCGCGATTGGAGTACGCGGCGTTGCGCGATCCTCGAACCAAACAAATCTTCGTCAAGGATCTTAAGGAGTATGCAGATTGGCCGGTGAGTGAATTTTTCGCCATCCTTTCCTGTATCCCATTTATCACTATAGTGGAATCGAACCTTGTCCGTTATAGTTATCTGGTTTACCTCTAAATTGGTAGGTCAGTATAGGAATAAGTTATTATATTTTCGTGTATTATAAGTGAAATTTCTTGTAATAAAATAATTTACTGTTATAATTTTATTAGTAGTATTAGACTAATTATTATATAAAAATGGCAGCTATTAAAGTAATACCAAATGAAATGCTTAAATTAGTCCCACCCTTTGACGGTAACAAAAAACACCTGAACCTATTTTTAAGAAAATGTGAGTACGTCATAAACATATACCAAGGAAGCCCTGAACAAAACTTGTATGTCATGCATTCGGTTACCAGTAGGTTAACAGGTGAAGCAGCGGCATTATTAAGCGAACGAGATGATGTCGAGACTTGGTCACAATTTAAAGAATTGTTAATCCAACATTTTGGTGATCCGCGTAACGAAGAATGCATAGCCATCGAATTAGAAAGTACAAAAATTAAACAAGGTGAAAGTTACATTGATTTTTGTAATAGGATACAATCAACTAGGGCCGTACTCATATCGAAGGTAAACCAATTGCGAGATAGTGACATGAAACGTGCAAAAACTACTATATATAATAATATGGCACTCAATGTATTTTTATATAATTTACCAGAGAACCTTATACGCGTTGTTAGGTTGAAGTCACCACCGACACTAGAGACAGCGTTGCAGTATGTGTTAGAGGAGGTTAATTTTTATGAACAGTATAATGCGAAAAGTAAAGTCAATAGACAACAAACTGGACCGCCGACCCCCTTTAAATATAATACAGTAAATAATACACCACCTAGCGTACCTAATATGAACCGCACACCCTTACAGTTCGGTGGGTTTAGACCACCTGTACATGTACCTAATCCACCCCAATTCAAATTTGGGATTCCAAATAATCAGACGAGACTACCACAGTTTAATCAGAAAACGCCTGGCTTTCAGCCACAGTTCGGGTATAGGCCACAGTTCGGGTATAGGCCACAGTTCGGGTATAGGCCACAGGTCGGTTCCCAACAAAATGCCATACACCCTAGAATAATGCAGCCATCGTATTTTAATAATAACGCTCAACAGCAATTCGGATACCGCCCGCAATTCAGCCAAGGTCAATTCGGGTATAAACATCCACCCCCCAAGGCTCTTGGTGATTCCGATGTATCTATGCGGACGGCACCGCAGCTTAAAACTCAGGGACAAGCACAACCCCAAGGCTTCCGCCTTAATGAAATAGATTTAGGCGATGTGGAATACTACGACAATTATTACAACGGGTATGAATGTGACGCTTACGAGTACTATCAAGGCGATGAGGGAGCTCATTATGGAGATTACCCATCGCAAGAAATAAGCATGAGTGAGTCGGAAGTTAAAACAGAGAAGAATGATGAAGAGGAAGTTCAAAATTTTCGTATTATAACGTTAACAAAAAACCAGAAATAGTACATTTAAATTGCGACGTGAAATTAAAACTACCTTACGTATACATTCCGGAAATTGATGCAAAGCTCATGATTGATACTGGAAGTACCAGATCGTTCATAAGCCCGCTTAAAGCCCATCAATTCTTTGAGCCTTACGCTCTAAGTGAACCCTTCACTGTGATTAGTACGCACGCATCAAGTAGGCACAATAAAGTGGTCAACATTCCACTGATGCCTTCCTTCAATAGCAATAAGTTTCATAAATTTTATGTATATAACGTAGATAATAAGTATGATGGTCTGATAGGAAACGACCTATTAATACAGCTAGAAGCCGTTATTGATCTTAAAAATTCAAGGCTTGTAACCAAAACAATAACACTTCCGATCATAAATGAAGGCGACTATGTTATTGAACTAGACCCACGGACGGAACATCTTGTAAAATTACCTACAGATCAATTCTCCGGGGAAGCAATTTTAAATTTCACTAAATTTTGTGAAGGAGTTAGGATGCCGTCAGCCATAGTCAAATGTATAAACGGATATGCTAGTACTATTATCCAGAATACTTCAGACGAATCAAAGATGCTAACTATTATCAAACCTTTCAAAGTTACCGAATATTTAGAAAACTCCCAAGGGTTATACTGTACTGACGTAGAAATGAGAGACGTCGAGGTGGACATAATACTTGATGAAAATTTGACAAGACTGAGACTTGACCACATGAACGAAGAGGAGAAGAATTGTATAAGTTTATTATGTAAGGAGTATAAAGACATATTTTATAGCGATCAATTACCCCTAACTTTCACTAATCAAGTTAAACATTCCATTAGGACAAAAAATGAAGATCCAATATATGTCAAACCTTACAGGCAACCTCCAGCACAAGCTGAGGAAATAAAAGCCCAAGTTCAAAAATTACTGAAAAATAATGTAATTAGGGAATCTTACTCACCTTGGAACGCACCGGTTCATCTAGTACCAAAAAAAATGGATGCTTCAGGCGAAGTTAAGTTCCGTATGGTTGTAGACTACAGACGTCTTAATGAAATAACTATTGACGACAAATACCCACTGCCCAATATAACTGATTTATTTGACAAGTTAGGTAAAAGTAAATATTTTACTACACTCGACTTAGCTAACGGATTCCATCAAATTGAAATCGAGGAAAAGGACAGACATAAAACCGCATTCAGTGCAGACGGACATTATGAGTTTTTAAGAATGCCGTTTGGCCTAAAAACCGCCCCAGCGACATTCCAGAGGACTATGGATAACGTACTTAGAGGACTTCAAGGTCATCACTGTTTAGTCTATATGGATGACATAATAGTGTATAGCTCAAGCTTACAGGAACATATTGATGACTTACGAGCTGTATTTGCACGACTAAGAACAACAAACCTAAAGGTACAACTGGACAAATCTGAGTTTTTACGTAAAGAAGTCTTATATTTAGGGCATACTATAACAGACCAAGGACTAAAACCCAATGACGCTAAAATAAAAGCCGTACTTGACTATCCTTTACCTAAAACTGTGACAGAAATCAAAAGCTTTTTAGGATTAATTGGCTATTATAGGCGTTTTATAAAGGATTTTGCAAAAGTAACACAACCCTTAACCTCTTGCTTAAAGAAAAGACATAAAATAGCGGTAGACCAAAATTACATAAATGCCTTCGAACGTTGTAAGGAATTACTAACAAACGCACCCCTTCTTCAATATCCTGACCCTTCTAAACCATACATCTTAACAACTGATGCATCTGCCGTAGCATTAGGAGCCGTATTATCGCAAGGTACTATTGGCAGTGACAAACCTATCGCTTACGCGAGCAGAACTCTAAGCGATACCGAAACACGATACAGTACTATTGAGCGAGAGCTTTTGGCCATAGTATGGGCCGTAAAACACTTTAGACCTTACCTGTATGGTAACACATTTACTATTTTTACTGATCATCGACCCCTAGCTTGGTTATACTCCTTAAAAGAACCAAACAGCAAACTAACGCGTTGGAGATTACGTCTACAAGAATACGACTTTAAGATAGTCTATAAGAATGGCAAACAAAACACGAACGCTGATGCCCTATCCAGAATTAAATTAAATGCCATCGGTGACACCGATAATATTTCAATGAAGGTAAATATAGATATTGACCAGCAGCAGAAAATAAAAGATCATTTAAAAGAAATAGAGGATAAAGTAGCTAAATTGGCAGCTAGAAAATGTAGTGAGGATATTATATCAATATCAGATAGCGCTGATACGATATCATTAAGCGACTTAAACGAATCAGAAAATAATTATCCCTTACCTCCATCATCTACTAATACTGAAACGATACATTCCGCCGTAGAATTGGAAAATAAAGGCATACCCATTTTAAATGAAGCCATCGATACAAAACCCAACCAAATTTTAGTCTATACATGGTTTAGGAATAAACTACAGGTTCGAGACATATCGCGAGCCAAGCAAAAGGTTTTAGAAGTATTTCTGCCTGTTAATAATGAAGAGTTGATCATACAATTTTTAAAAGAGTACATTAAACCGAAAATTAAGTATTTCATATATTTTGAGGACAAACAACATAGGAAAGAATTCAGTAGCGTAATTATTAAATTATTTAGAGAAGGTATGGTTGAGTTTTATGAATGTACGGAGAGAGTTGTGTATGTGGAAGATGAAAATGAACAAAAAGCAGTTATCCTGAAATATCATGAAGGGAAAACATGCCATCGAGGAATAAAGGAAACAATGGTAAGAATTAGACGAAGCTACTATTGGGATAACATGCAGGAATTAGTGTCTGCAGTTATTAATGGATGTGAAGCGTGTAAAAGAATGAAGTATGATAGGAAACCCTTAAAACCCACCTTGCAATTAACACAAACTCAGGATGCTCCTTTCCAGGAAATATTTATAGACATTTTCAGTATCGAGAGTCGACAGTATTTAACCATTGTAGATGCCTTTAGCAAATTAGGACAGACAATAGAAATAAATAATAAATCCACTGCAGAAGTAGTCCGCGCCTTAATAAAATACTTTTCTATGTACGGAGTACCCAGAAAAATAAGCAGTGATCCAGGTACTGAATTTAATAACGAACTAATGAAAGAATTAACGTCAATGTACAAAATTGATCTACACATTTGTACTTCCCACAACCCAAATTCCACTGGTATAGTTGAGCGTTTCCACTCAACATTAATAGAGATATATCGCTTGGCCAAATACGAACAAAAATGTACTGATGCCGCTTCAGTTATGACGTACGCTATAATGGCATATAATAATACCATACACTCTACTACTGACTTAACCCCGTTCGAAATTGTATTCGGTCATACAGATTCCAATAAAGTGTTTGACGGTGAATTTGAAAAATGTTACATGCAAATACTCATGAAAGATCACGCTAAACGAACCAAGTATCTTTATAAACTCATATCTGATAAAATAATCAGAAAAAAGGAAACTATTAGAGAGAAACGGTCAGGCGAAAATGTAGAATTAAGTGAAGGAGATGTAGTATTTGTTAAAGACGTTAACACAAGAAAAAGCAAGGATAAGGCTAGGTACAAAAGCGCTAAAATAAAAGGAAAAGCATTAAGAAATGTAGTCCCCATTCAAATAGGCAAAAGAGAAACAAAGGTAGCATTAAAAAACGTTAAACGTCCTCCGCAGGTGGTGCACGGTCATAATGACCCTTCTTCACCTCAACCTGGGCCTTCAACTTCATAAGCTAGAAGGAAACCCCGGGATTCTACCGGTCAAGGAAGGGCAAGCTCATAAACAAGAAGATAAATGGCTAATTGCAAAAATATTCGATTTAGATAGTCTAGACGATAACTTGAATGATAACACTCAAAAGTTTAGGGATTTTCTAAAAATAATAGAATCACATAAACCATATGTTCACGAGTTCATAGGCATAAAAATGCAGGTAGAATATTTAAATAATTTAACAATTTCAAAATTTCGGCAATTGGTTCCTTCGCATAGAGCTAAGAGAGGTCTCATCAACCCCCTTGGTTCTTTAATCAAAACAATCTCGGGAAATTTAGACTATCAGGATGCTATTCGCTATGATAAAGAAATTTCTGCAATAGTTTCTAAAGAAATCGGCTTACAACGAAAAATAACGGTAGTAACAAAAATATTAGACAATTTTGTTAATAATACAGAAACTATAAATGAAAATGTCGTTAATTTGGACAAAAGGTTAAAAAGAATAGAGGACATCATAAAGTCCCAAAACGATAAAGGAAATAATTGTTTGTATCTTACATATGTTGTAAATGTATTTGACTCCTTTATGAGTACTTTTAGAACGATTTATATTATATTAAACGAAATAGAAACAGCTTTAGCGTTCACCAAAGTTTCTGTATTACACCAGTCTATTATTGATCCAACTGAGCTACTTACTATTTTAAAATCAGTAGAACAGTCCCATAATTTAATATACGAGGTTAAAGAAGCAAATTTAATTAAGTTTGAAAGGGTAATTAAGGTAAATGCATTGTAAAGGCAAACCAGATAACATTCATACTAGAGGTACCGATAACTAATAAAAATATTTTTGATTATATAAAAATATATTCCTTACCCGTGTACAAAACTGATGTCAATAAGACAATTGCTGTTTTTCCTGAATTCCCTTACCTTTTGGCGAAAAATTCCAAATACCTATCCATCGGGAAACCCTGCGAGAAAATAGATGCAGATATGTTCCTGTGCACAGACGACAACATCATGCATTCACGAACTCCTACATGCGCTGAGCAACTACTAGAGTTCCAGGTGGAAAACACTCATTGCACTCAGTATGCTGTCGAAGTAGAAGATGTCAAGGTGCAACAGATTAGTTTAGAAAGTTGGATCGTATTTACCCGACGACCAACGATACTATCAGAACAATGTGATCATAACGATAGTAAGGAACAAATTCATGGTACTTATATAGTAACAACAGCAAAAAACTGTATAATTGAGATAAACCAGATGAAGCTAACATACGGAAGTACATCTGCTAAAAATCATCAATATAACATTTTACCAATATTAGCGCTACCTGAGCTGAAAATTGTAAACACGACGTTTTTGGCACCCGTTAACATCAGAAACATAAATTTGGATGAAATGAAGTACTATTCACGTATCTTGAAGTTAAAGGAAAGTGATGTGGTTAGTGAAGGGCTCTATAGTGAAAGTGGCAAAGTGAATTTATTCGAATCAGTAATCAAAACGAAAAGCGTTAGCTTAATGACAATTATATTATATGTGTTTTTAATTGTAAGCTGTATTAGTGTATTGTACTATTATTATCGCCATAAGTTCACGCGAAATCATCGGAACCAGATTAACATTTCTACGGAACCCGATAATTTCGCGCTTGGTGAGGGAGGAGTTATGCGATCGCCAGGACGATTGATAACAACGACTTCCCACGGAATCGCTGCGTAAGCATTGCGATTCCAGCTAGCGCGCTCGTATAACTCATAGGAACGATTAGAATATAGTTTTCGTTTTTAATCATAGTAAGATAATTAAGCAGTTGTGCTGGACATCTGATTCTGTTCAGACGATTCATTAAGTAACATTTGTAACAGTAGTAATAATTAAATCTTTGTCATTTAAGTTTTTTTTATTACGAAGATCGCTCCGTAAACTTGACTATCTATAGGTGCTTAGCCAAACTGCGTTTGCTTAAAATCACCCGACAGAACTAAAATATTAACATTGGTATATCTCTATCTCGCTCTCTTTGTCGCTTCGAACAGACCTTACCCGAATGAGCGATACACAAAAAATTCAAAGCCTTCTCATTAGAAGTTTCTCTTCAAAATCGAAAACTGTATAAAATTATATATGTCAAAGTGGCTTTGACATTCTATAGCAACTATTATCTCGTCATTTATTTTGATTTTTCTTTACACTAGCAATTATTGAAACACCATACAATGCTGCCATAATAATGTTTTCCTCTAACTAAAACATAATAAACCTGTTAATTTGGAGTGATTCAAACTCATGCCAATAGACGTGGTGTTCGCACAAGCTATCATTGAGCTATTATTGCGTATTTGTTCCAGGAATGCACTGCCGTCAGTGTGTGTGAGTCAAGTCCTGGATATGCGGGATCCCGAGTTCAGTGTCACGTCTGTAAAGGACTCTGACGTCATACACGCAAGCAAACGAGACATCCCCTGTATTTTCAGGGTAAGTACTGTAGTTACAATTGATTAGAAGGAACTTGTTTATATATTATGAACGTTTTATATCTAATAAACGCATTCTCTAGGCGTAATCGACACTGTCTGATATTTGAAACAGGCAATGTAAACATGCGAATAATTTTGGACGTGGGTAGAGTTGAATGAGACATCATCGAGTATCAATAATGTTCGAATACATATTTTTCCATTTAAATATGTTTTTGGAAAAATATATTATAACTGAAATTAGCTGACCCGGCAAACTTAGAATTGCCTAACAAAATGTCAATTTTGGTGTATTTCAGATATCGACATCCCAAATTGAGGGCGGGAAGCGCTCGCACACGTTGATGCTGGCGGAGTCAGAGTCCGAGAAGACCAAGTGGGTGGTGGCGCTCAGCGAGCTGCACAGGATACTCAAGCGGAACAACTTGCCTGACAAATGTGTTAGTCTCATACTCTCTCATCTCTAATAACTATAAGGAAAATTCTTTGTACATATTAAACCAATAGTTTTCTAGGTTATATGGTCAATTTATTATTATTAGGAGATTAGTTCTGATTTACTTTTTACTTAAGAATTTTGATAGTAATTGAGAATGTTTGTATCTATGTTTATAATTAGAAGATTATAGTAGTTATGTCTAGTTATAGTTGTATGGTTCACAAAACGTGTTTTATTTATGGAAATATATAATTAGATTTTTTAATTTTCTAAGCTTCTTTCTGGATTTTTTCAAAAATTAGTAACAGTCATTTTTAAAATATAATATAATAAAATATGATTAGCACAATTATTATGATGTCTTTATGTAAGCCCGTGCACCTAAATACTAATACAGTTACAATGTTTCGGTTTTGTAAGAAACACTTTATAATGCCTTCTATTTTATTTTTCCACATGTTCCATAAATGTATGTGGTTGCCAATTTTTACTGTCATTTTTTCGTTTCAAATCACAAAGATGTTAAAGACATTTTCATATTTTGAAATGAATTAAGAACGAAGGAGGGAAATTAGGTTATGCTTCGTGTTGGTTTAATGATTAATAAAGGAAATGTTAGTTGATACGCGTGGTGCGGTGCGCAGGTGTACAGCGCGTGTGCGCTGGTGGAGGCGGGCGCGGGCAGCGCGGTGCGCGGCGCCGCCTGCGCCTGCGTCGTGGAGCGCACCCGCCTCTGTGTCGGCGGCGAGGCCGGACTCGCGGTGCTCGACCTCGAGCGGGCCGAGCTCAGCACGCGCCGCGCGCACGCCCCCGTCGCCGCGCTCGCCTACGTGCCCGCCGAGCAGGTGCTCGTGTGCATCGCGGGCCGCGCGCGGGCCGTGCGCCTCGTGCCGCTGCGCGCGCTCGACTGCGCCGACGTCGACTCGCTCAAGGTGCCCGAGACGAAGGGTGCAATAGCGCTGGCTGCCGGTGCGCTGGGCGGGGGCGGGGGCGGGGGCGGGGCGTACGGGTTCGCGGTGCTGTGGAAGCGGGCGAGCGCGCACGTGGTGCACGTGTTCGAGATAACGCGCACGGCGGCGCGCTGGTGCCGCGTGGCGGAGCTGCGCGCGCCGGCGGCGGTGCTGAGCGTGCAGCTGTGCGGCGGCAGCCTCGTGCTCGGGTACCGCGGCGGGTTCGCGGCGCACGCGCTGCCACACCCGCGGCGCGCGCCCAACGAGCAGCCGGCCGTGTCGCTGGTGCACCCGGAGAACCAGGTGAACGTGTTCCTGTCGCACTCGGGCGCGAAGCCGCTGGCGGCGGCGGCGGTGGCGGGCGGCGCGGACTCGCTGCTGGTGTTCAGTTCGCTGGCGCTGTACGTGGACCGGGCGGGGCACCGCGCGCGCGACACGGAGCTCATGTACACGGCGCACCCGACGCACCACGGTACCCGCCGCCCTCTCGTACTCCTGCCACATGACACAACATTATAGGGCACGACACGATGTACAAATACACTGCAAATAAAAAAACATGTATAAAACTCAATGAAATCGCTAATTACAACACAATTCAACATCATACAACACCATACAGTACAACACAATATGATACAACACAACACGAAACCACACGAATATTACTAAATAAAAGTGCATTACTTAACAACGGTATTCAAATTATTAATATATTATATTACGTTACAGCGATAAACGAATTCCACCTGATGATATTCACCGCGACGCATATCGACATATACGACATCGAATCCGGGGATTGGGTGCAGACTATTAACATACGTAAGTTCATTCTAATATTGTACAGTATTACCCTATTTAATGCACTCTGAATATTTAATTAGTTTTGTTGTATCTTAAATAGGAAACTTGCCAACTATGTGTTATTGTATCGTAGAATATTTTACTTATTAAAAGCTAGACTTAGCTGACAAACATGAGAAAGGGGCTGGGTGGAAAAATGGGGGATGTATTCACATGATACAGCTGAAATGCCCTGTCCTGCATTAATACTTTCAAATCAGTTCAATAATTTTCTATGTCTTATAAAGAGAAATGAACCTAACATAATTAGAAGAACGTTAAATAAGAAAGAGAAATACTATAGGAATAGGGAAAAACTAGAGAGATATAGATGAACTGCATGAGGAATTTTTAATGGGATCTAATTGAGTGAAGAGAACTCTTTTTGTTGACCCCACTTAGGTAAGCAGCATAAAATGTGTCGTGCTCACTTTACTTAAATTTGGAGAGGGAAACATGTATGGTGACTGTACTTAAGTAGGGTAAGGGAGACATGTCTTCTGTTTCTACTCAGGTAGGATAATGATAATAAGTAATAATAACTGGAAATGTATACGTATTGACAGCGAACGCTCGCCCCCTGGACGAGAGCGGATACATAATATCAGTGGGGGGCGCCAACAACGCGTTCTCGCTCGCGCCGGACACCGCGCCGCATCTCCTCTACCTGCGTCCGCTGCACTCCAGTACGTATACACTCACACATATACACATACACTCACACATACACACACACAATACTACTCACTACTCAATTGATCATCATGCTATTTTATGTAAACGATACCAAACCTACAAAAACAGACTGACTGTATAGAAACTAATAATGTTAATAATCTTAATTTTGATATCATTTAAGTCAGGGTTCAAATTTGCATATAAATGCATATGTTTAAAACAAGTTTTTGTTAGGTTTCAAATGACTCATTATTTGTTCGTTTGGATGACATAATTAGAGGTTATCAATAAAATGCACTCCGTACATAAAATAATTAAATCGCATATCTTCGCATTCGTGTAAAATGGGGCAGTGTAAGTAAGGGGTATAACTGCATTACCAATAATAGTTTTCAAATAAATGTTCTAAAAATGTTTTTCTCCATAATTTTTATCATCGGAGGAAACAAAAATGAAAGCATAGTTTAAGAGGTATATATGTGAATGTTGATGTCTCCTCTGTGATCAGGTGGTCCGCTGAGCTCGGAGCACGTGGCGGGCTGGGCAAGCACCAAGCGGCGGCTGTCGGTGCGCGAGCACGGCTACCAGCCCATCGAGGCGCACAACCGACTGTCAGTATCCACACTACCCACACTACCCACACTACCCACACTACCCACTATCCACCTTCACTCATCAATCAATTATACTCCTAGAGAAAGAGACAGAACTATTCATTGTACATATAAAATACTTCCTATAAAATAAAATGCTACTTTCAACATAGTGGTAGATCTTATTCTACTTTTACTACCCTCAAGTTGAAAATCTGCCGCCAAATACCAATATGTGTGGTCCGGCAGTTGCATTTGAATACCAACCTCCATTAGGTTTACCGTGTATACTATCTTAGGCTACATCGTCACTTAACATCAAATGAGATTCTAACCATAAGTTTAATCTATAAATGTTTAACTGTAAAGGTGTGTGTTAAATCTTTTAAAAATCGTTTTGATATATTCGATGCTCACGCTCAGTTAGGCTGTGTCGTGAATGTTAAAATCGTGTTTATTATAAGTATCTTTGTGTTTATGATCAGGTCTGAGCGTCGGTCGAAGCTGATCTCGGCTCCGACGAACTTCGCGCACCTCTCCCACATGGGCCCCGGGGACGGGATCCGGTCGCAGCGGCTGCTGGACCTGCCCACCACCCTCGAGACTGCGGACGAACATCCGCAGGTACCTTACGTATTTTTTTTAGTCCCACATTTTCCGTATTATCTATTGAAGATGTATAGAGAGGGATGTCAAATCTAGATAACCCGGTCGCTCACATTTTGATCCACTCTATAATAACCTTTCAACATTAAATCCGTTTAATATAGTTCTTGAACTTACCGTTTGAAAATTCAATAATGTGTTTTGGGACTTTTGTGTAAAAGTTAATACTATTACCTAAAATACTATTACTGGTCTTACTGAGTATAAAATAGGGGTTAACCAGTTATCACGATTTCTAGTATTCAAATCATGCTGGTTTTCATTGAAATCTAGTTGTACTAGGTTTTTGCGGATATACACTAATTTATCAAAAATATATTGGGAGAGCAAAGTTAGTATATCAAATCCCGAAAACTTATCCTTTAATAATTCACGAGGTCCCATATTGTAAATGGGTCGAAATGCTCGTTTTTGTAAAAGAAAACTGTAAATAACAATAATTTGGATCAATATGTGAACTTATAACATCCGTTAAAACTGTCATACATGTACTAGTTTTTTTTTGTTAAATATGTACCGAAAAAAATAATATAATCAAATCGACAGTCTTACCGCGTCTTTTCGATGATTAGGTTATTTTTCGAACATTCCGGTTTCCAAATTTCCGGGTTTTTGACGTTCATAAACGCCTTCACATAACTTAAATGGAATAAAATAATATTTGAAATAATATAAATATACTACATAGAGATCACTGTTTCGTAATGTCAAAAATTGCTTTCTTTATTATATTTATTGTTTTATTTCGATGTTCACTGGTAGTGTGTATTTGGACTACTTCGCATTCGAAGCTCTGCAATGAGCCTGAGTTTTTGGCGAAGGAAAACATCGTGATGAAATTATAGCATGGTGGTATGGCTTTTCTTAATGCCCGCCTGATTAGCTACCACCCTCAGGCTGAAAATCTGCTGCTCAATACCTATAGGTGTGTTCCGGCAGTTGCACTTGACTGTCAGTACCTTTATTGGGCTTAGCGTTTCCATTATCTTGCGAATTACCATCATGTGGCAAAAACACTCAACTTTACATGTGTAAAAAATTGTGAACGGAGGGTATATGTCAAAAAGAATCAGCGACAGACTTCGATGCTGTGAAAGTCTTAATATTTTTTGTTATTTACAGACGTACAGCAGTCGGGATAGCAGTAAACGGACGTCCCCACTGACGATATCGCACGGAACCGGCTCTTATAATGGTCAGTTATTAAATACTAACTATTCCCGCAAGTTTGTTTGTGTTGAATTAAAAATTATTTAATAATTATATTTTACGTGCGGCTACGCTCGACTTAATTTCGATTATCAAATAGATCGAATGACAAAATAAATAAGTTTCATACAAAGTTTATCCCCCTATTTACTCCATTTGCAATAAAGATTTCGCGAGAATAAGTAAACGATTTCCGTTTTCTGTCTCCCATCAATTTATGTACCAAAATTCATCAGAATCAATTCAGCGGTTTAGGCGTGTAAGGGTAACAAACAAACAATATCATTTTCGCATTTATAATATTAGTATAATATCTGTCTGTTTAACTTTTTTCAATACAGCCATACACGCTCATATTGGTGGTCGTGTGATATTAAATAGCCTTAATACTTTCCGAATCGTTGTTCTATCGAATACAAAATGAATATTTGAAATCCGTGTGGTAGTTCCTAAGGTATGTGCGTTCTAACAAACTTTTCCGCTTTATTATTTTTAATATAAGCACATACTTTACTTTTATTTAAATAATTATTAGATAAATATAAATATGTTTTTACATGATTGATTACAAAGTGTAGAACTTATAGATATTTTGGTATCATTCGGTTAGACACGATAATAATGTAGAAGTTATGATATTTATTAAAATTTTGTTTGCGTTTATAATATTGAATTACTCTTGCTTAACGTAAATATAAATATGTACACAAAAATAAGCATTTCATTTTAGATTCTTCACTGTTTGTTTTTATTAAAGTAAAACTTATTTACGCGTTACGAAAATAGTGAATAATAAAGTATGTGGTGTTACATAGATAGAATGTGTTTGCAGGATCGTGGCGCTCCGGGCAGCGGCCGCGCGAGCTGCCTCCCGCCGCGCCCGACGCGCCCCTCGCGCCCCTCGCGCCCCTCGCGCCGCCCTCGCCCGCGCTCTCACACCACCGCCCCATGGAGAGGTACGTACACACACACACGCACACACACACGCACACACGCACACACACACACACACACACGCACGCACACCCACACACACACACACGCACACACGCACACACACACACACACGCACGCACACACACACACACACACACACACGCACGCACGCACGCACGCACTCACGGGAGCCGACGCACGCGTATATTTAGTGAAATATTGGGTGCGCTGTTTAGAGTTTTTAAATAGCGAAACGATCGAATCGCTAGAAGCTTTTATCGAGACTGACGTGCAATTAAAATACGAATCTTAAAGTAAGTGCTTATCTCCTAAACGCCGGATAATTGACGTCAACTGCTAGTCATAACAAACTACGATACCTTAGGTTGTAGCGCTCAACATGTTCTTATGATATAAAGCCTTTTTAGGGAAAACATCGTAAGCGCTAAAACCTAAACAATATTTTTTATTGTCTACCTCATAAAAGTTATCTTTGTAAATTAGAACCAATATATAATTACCACTATTTTTATAGATCAGTTAAATAAATGAACAACGAATATATTTTTTTATAAAAATATCATACATACTTTTTAATGAGAAATGAAAAAACACTCTCCTGTAAAAAAAATGCAAATTATCGCTTTTGAATGTTTATCTTGGAAAGGCTCGATATTAAAGGAGGGTTCAGACTTTATAACTACATAATATATACACACGTACGCACTCACTCGTACGCGAAAAAGTGCATACACACGTACGACTTAGGTATAATCAATATAGAGTACCTATATTCTTATACCACTAGTACAACAACACAATAATACACTTGCTCTGATTGAATGAGCCTGATTGAACTATACATGAAGGTGTATTGCATACTGAGCGTTATCAAAGTATCACATAGTGAATTATCATATCCTCATTTCGTTCTTTTAATCTACATTAGAATAAAAGTGATACAGGTACTATGGTTCAATATACCAAAGTGATCGTTGAACTAATATTAGTCGGCTTTTAGTAATAGGCACTTCGCGAAAAAACTGTATATATTCACGATATTTAGATAATTTCAAATGCCAATAAATATTTTATTCCATATCTTCACTTAAAACACTTTTAAACTCGATCTATTTTTTAACTATGTATTTAGTAAGAACAATGCAAAAACCAAAATCGTAAAATATTCTTTATAAAATGGCATCTTAAATGTACGCTGAATATTTGAAGCGGTGGTATCTCACTTGGTAGTGTATACAGACTAGTATGAAGTTCGATTCATGCAATGAGCTTGAGTTTTCGGTGAAAGAATACATCGTGATGATACTGTAATAGAGTGGGAGAGCTTTTTCTAATACCCGCCTGGATAGATATCATTCTCAAATTGTAAATCTGCCGTGAAATGCCTATAGGTGTGTTCCGGCAGTTGTACTTGAGAGCCAGTCCCTTCACTAGGTTTAGCAAGTCCGCCATATTGGGCCACATTGTTACTTATATCAGGTGAGATGGTGGCAATACTTCCTTTCTTGGATATTTGGTCAACCTGTAAAGTTAGACAATTTTACCAAGTATAAGAGTTTTAATTTTCGTTTGACGCTCAAGCAAATATTATATTGAATATGTTAACAGGTCTATCGGCGGTGGATCTCAGGGCAGCGGCTCGTTGCTTCTAGAAAGATCCATAACCTCTCTCAGTCTCGGCAGCATGAGCTCTCTACACGACGTACTTAAGGTAAACTCTATATACAAAGGGGCTTAAAAGGAAATCCGCTTCAGTCCAAAATTGATATATTTTTAAGTAAGTTTTAAACCGATGATAGCTCAGTTTCGAGTGTGTACAGACGCCCTGTGATGGGATGTGAGTTCAAATCCATCTATAATGAGCCTTAGCTTTTTTTAAGGGAAAACATCGTGATGAAACCGTAACATACTGTTAGAGCTCTTTCTAATGCCCAACTAGCTAGCTACCATCCTCAAGTTAAAAATTTGCCGCCAAATACAGTGATCCGGCAATTGCCCTTGAGAATTAGTCTCGCAACAGGCTTAGGGTGTCCATGAGATCAGGTGAGGTTATGGGCTGAAGTATAGAGCAAGCGGTGTGTTGCCTCAGCTCGCGCACGCGGGGGCGGAGCCGGGCGCGGAGCCGCTGCACTCGGAGGACAGCAGCTGCGGAGCGTCGCCGCCGCACCCACAGGATCCTTGATGGTATATGCCTTCTCCTTTTATTATATTCTATACTTTTATACAAATCATATTATACACCGGGTGCTCGTACTATTCACTTAGCAAATGTAGGTATGCATTTATATTGGTCATTGTAATATACATCAGTTGATCTTACTATCGATAAGTGATTATACTATAGACTTGGCGATCCTAGATTATATTTTTGATGACACCATTTTTAGTTAATGCCATCTCATTTAAATTGTATCTTGTAGTCCGGCTTTTTTAAATGTAATTTAATAATATGTTATGATATAGAGAATCTAGAATCACTCAATTTCGTTTATTACTTGACTTTATAAAGAAAATAAATCTTTAAATTCTAAAATTTAAAGCTTACACGAGTGGTGAATATTTGTTGTTGTACATTTCAGAAGCCGAGTGAACAGCACATGGACCATAGACATGTCGCGTTTTTACGCTTGCTTCTGTTGAGTTCATTTCGTGACGCTTCCACGTGACGAAGCTATATAGATTATTATTTATTCGCTATAATATAACAACACTCGGAACATGTACAGGCAGTGTTTGTAACTTATCGAGTATGTTTACTTTGACCACAGATGGAACATTTTTTTTATCTATCGACAAATTGTTGTTTTTTGTTTACAGTGACATTCATTTTTGTATTTATTGATGTTTTTTATCTATATGGAAAAAAATAATTTATATTTGACTACAAATAAAACATAAAATAATATTGTATATCGATAAACGGTCGTTATGTTTTTTAATCGTAACATTACTTTTTTGTATGTATCGATATTATCTTATCGAATTGGAAAAGTATTGGTGAATATTATATAGATATATTTTATACAATAACTAATGTCATTCTCTATCGATAGTTATTGACGTTTATCCAGAGACATCACAAGAATTAACTATATTTTATCGATTTTACAAATCAGTTCTTAAAACTATCGAGTTGAAATTTTTAATCGAATTGAAAACGTTTGACTATTGCATTTTGAGTTTAATCATTACACGCTGCCTGTACTCGTGTTGTTCATCCGTAAAGAGTGCAATTATTGCTTATGATAATTCTAAGTTGTAACGTCTACAAACAAGTTTGGTTCCTAAGAGAAATATAAATAGCGTTGAAGAGATTGAAGAGATGATGAATTAATATAAATTATTTGCGATATTTTAAATGTATTTATTGAATATTAATACGATACGTTTTTATGTATACCGTACTATACTCAGTACCTTCCATTTATGATAATAAAGGATCGAAAGAAAGTATTGTAATTCTAAAGCTTGGTACACACTGCCGATATATGATTATAAATTTGTCATAGACAGAATTCTGAAGAACATGTAGGTAATTATAGAAAATAAATCGATATTAAACACAAATTTTCAATTAACAATATGCGTAGCAGTTTCCGAGAAATACTATATATTGTACTAGAATTTCTCTCTTAATAATGCTAACTACGATTTAAAATTCCGATGTGAATTTGTATGTTCCGCTATCACACTTTTTTTTATTGTTACAATCTTATCTGATGTTAGATGACGATGTGGCCAATGATGTCGAACACGCTAAGTCTAGTGAAAGGTCTGGTGCCCAAGTGAAACTGCCGGAACTAATCTATAGGTATAGCTAGACGGGCATTAGAAAAAGCCATACCAACATGCAAGAATGCATCTCAATAGCTGAGCCTATATCATCTATCTCTACATGGGTATACGCATCATTATTAATATCGAATTTAATGTTACACATTTTTTTTATTTTTTTTTATTTAAGACTTGCAAACATTACATATACATTGAAAGCTACGCAGTACTGGTAGTTTATTCGATGTATTCCGTTGATCCCAGTATTTCTTTTTTTGTTAAATATTGTCCCCCACTGAGTCTTTTAAAATCTCTCGAGATGTAATTTTTGGACAAGGTTATCTTCTTAAGTTATTTTTCAACCAGGATACTTTTATTGGTGAATTTTTAGAAAAGTTTTACTTTCTATATACTAGCAACCTAGGTGTATTGTAAACGTTTTTAATATATATGTATATAAACGTTTAAATATATATGTAGTCTTATACAATTCGATATTAATTTATTGTTATACGCGCGTGTGTACTAAGCTTTATTTGTATAAACCCGATGTGACTTGTAGGTCAATTAGATACGATCATTTGACGAACTGTAATACTTACATAATTATTAATATAGGTCGCGCTAAACTTTGCGCCGGTCCACACATACTACGTTAGGCTGCGCACAACACAAATTAAGGTATTCAGGTAATACAGATCTCGGATGTTTTTTTTAATAAATTGCTAGTTGACCTCGCAGACCTTGTTCTGCTTTTTCTAGTAGTCAATCACATAGACTACAGCGACATCTATCGCGTTATCGACTCATCGAGAAAAAAAGTATCCTATCGCTCACGTTGGATCAAACTGCACACAGCGTGCAAAATTTGATTAAAATCAGTTCAGTTGTTTAGGAGTTCATCGCGGACAAACAACGTGACACGAAATTTTTATATATAAAGATATCTGATAACAATTATAAAAGATGTTTATGTAGAAGTAAGAAGAAAAATGATATTCTAGGCATTATTTACTCGACTGTACCGTGTGCAAGCGCTAACTAGTTGCTACGTTCCGACCGACGATAAAGTATGGCCCGACCTATAATAGTTTATAAGCGATTATTGAAATTCAGATTTCAATTACTTCTATAGCAATTGTTGTGTAAAGATTTCGGAGTCCGCAATAGTCTAGATGTTAAAAGTAGGTCCTTGAAATGGTATATCGAACCTTAGCAGAAGGGGCACTTGGTTTTATTCAGATATTATATCTGCAACATATATACTTGTAATATAGCATAATGTTCAATAATAGCTAATATATATGCATGTATTCTGAAGTTTTAAAATGATACTTTACCATATTCAGCTTAAGTATTCCAATATTAAACCATTTTATTATGTAATTTTTTAAATTTCACGATATGCGTGTATTCGTCTATAAGATTTTATTTATTGTTTGTACTATTTTTATATCCTTTGAAAATAAGTTTTATTTTTCATAAATCTCATAAATTAAAAAATCTTATGCATAATTAAAAATAACCGTTTTGAAATACAGATTTCATTTCAATCCTAAGCAAAAAGAAATTGTAAAAAAAAAATAATTTTACAAATTCGATTGTTGCGAAGTATTGAATTATGAAATAATAATGTAGTAAGCAATTTATCTCCACAGATAAATAACTTATTCAACGGATTAATTCCACTTTAAATATTCCAATAAATATACGTTAATACGTATATTTTAGTATATTAAAGATTTTACAAACCTCTTTTGTTTTAAACAAAATTAATGACTGAAATTTAAAATTAGCTGACTGATTTAAATTTTGTAATTTAAAATTCTCATAAATGAGTTATATATGAGAGGTGTAGTAGCAAATCCGTTTCAATCCAAGATTTATATATTTTTGGGTAAGTACACCAAATTGTTGCCGCTTTCGAGTTACGATTTGTTGTACTTATTTAAGAAATACCTATTTTGTACAGAAACGGATTTGCTTTTACACCCCTCGTATTTCTTATTCTAAATATTTTTTACTGCCATTTCATATTAATAGACACGAAAAATCTATGTGTCCCTCTATATACAGCAACATACTGTAGCACGTTTGTTTTATTAAATAATCCAGCACTACATCACTATTCATCGACTGTCGATATGTTGATATCGAAGGTTTTATATATATATTTGTTGTATCTAGAGATAATTGAATAATTTTTTATATTCGTAGCGAAAGTATAATTTTATTTTTAATATTGGCGCTAGATTTTTATAATAAGTTTCTGTATATAAAATATATAAGCGGATAGTTTATCGAAATTTCGATGATAATAATTATTAATATTATGGATAATATAATAACCAAAATAATCGTCACATTTAGAATATAAGTGTATCTATTATTTATGTTACCCGCGCGTGTGTTAATAATATTGCTTTTTTAATGTGGTACACCTTTCAAAAATATACTAATATATTAATCTAAAAATATCGAACATGATATAAAGGTTTGTACTCTCTAAGTGAACGATAAAATAATTTATTATACATTGGAAAAATTAAGAAATGATACATTATATTCCCGAGATCAAATTAAATAATAGTTCCCGAAGTAAAATCTTAACGAATCCGGAAAACACCATAAAGAAATCTCATAATTATAATATTAATGAACAGTAAGCGATATTTGTAATTGTTATTTTTTAACAATCTAGTCCATTTTTTTTTGTTTATACGATAGTAGTTAATATTGTGGTGAACGCAATATCGAATTCGATATTATATATGTTTTTAAGAGTAAACAACTAATGGTTTTTTTAGGCTGCAATGAGATTCTTAGGTTAATTTTAATACGGTGTGACGAACACGCGGATGTTTCAACACTCAAATGCGTGTTTGTTTTTTTAATAAGTAGTAAAAAGTGAACGAATAACTACAGCTTAAAAATAACAAATAATTGCAACAAAAGTAATCGATACATCACTATATGCATTTAAAGGTTAATCCCTTTTTTTTGTTATTAACCTGTCTAATTGAACAATAAATATTAGGTCTAGCAGAATAATTGACGGTGAATAAAGCCTTCTATTATGCTCAAGATTATATTTAAAACTCTCATAATCAAGATTTTTTTACATATAAATACTAAGCTTGGTTTTAAATTTCTCGATATCTGCACCGCATTATTCGAATTATATAAATATTTTAGCATTGTTTATAAATAAAATGTTTTAGTAAACAATTAATCATTCGATGTATATGTTTTAAGGTTATTCCAAAGAAGTAAAGAATAATATAAAAATGATTGTATTTAAAACTAACCTAATTTTCTTAGTTATCGATAATAGAATATTATATTGTTTCTTATGTTATTCAAATTGTGGAACAACTGCGATCGAAATTGGATTTTACTTTTACACTTTATTTGTAGATTTTATGACGGTTATGTCACTAAATAATACTAGGTTAGTTTTCAAATAAATCTTAAGACTTTGTCGATATCGACAAGTAATAGAACTCACTGCCCATCGAACAATGTTCAATGAAATTGTAATAATTATTATAAGAGGTTGTTACTTCATTTGTGAATAAACGCCCAGTATTGTTAGGCATGTCCACAATATATACATGGCGTTTATTTTTAGAAACGAAAAAAAATACGTATATCTTTGTTTTTGTAATGTTAACGAAGTGTGCAGTTCCGTCGAAAGTATTCAACGACTTGTAAGTCGATATTAGGTTTTTCGATAAATCTCTTTTGTACCTGATTGATTGGCTCATCAAAAAATTAATTTGTTTATATATAAAAATTTTGTGTGTATAATTTTGAATGAGTTTAGTAGACATTTTGGGTCGACTATTTTTCCATTTCTAAGGTAAAGGAAAGCATTAAGCAATCTAATGAATATCGAACCTGGATCTTCTGTAAATCCACTACTAGCAGGTTTTTAATATTTGGCGAGACTGCACGCGGATATTACCGATTGTATTTTGCTTTTTTTTTGTATGATTATGTGTACTTTTGTAGTGTCAAATATAACAAATCTCGCTCTTTGAATATTGTTTTTTTTTACTATTTTTTCTTCTTACTTTTATAGTTTACAGTTTATAGGTTTTATTGTTATGGCTACAATCTCATCTGATGTTAAGTGACGATATGGCCTATGATAGTGAACATGCTAACCTATGATGAGACTGGCTCTCAAGTGCAACCTCAGGTACACATCTATACAAATTTGGCGGAAGATTTTCAACTTGAGGGTGGTAGTTAGCCAGGCGGACATTAGAGAAAGCCCTACTACCATGCGCCATGGTTTCATCACGATGTTTTCTTTCACCGAAAGCTCAAGCTCATTGCATGTTTTCGAAGCCACGACTTTTAATATGGCGTCTGTATACGCTACCACTGAACTGTCATCGCTTCTATTCGTTGTACATTATATATAGAAGCCAAAAGTATGAATTAATTTTCAGTGTATTTCAGTCTAAAACAGTTTCAGGAGAGTATCCCTTGCCCACTAGTTTTGACGGTTGTCTCAACTTTCGTTTTTGATGACGTGATAAATTAATCCTCTTAAGAACTTTTTTCTCATATGCATAAAGTAAAAGTGAAGGAAAACATCGTGAGAATGGTGGTAGGGCTTTTTCTAATACCCGCCTGGCTATCTACCACCCTCAAGTTGAAAATTTGCGGCCAAATTCCATTAGGTGTGTTCGGTCAGGGGCACTTGAGAGCCAGTTCATCCTATAAAGGCCGACAACCTACCTGCCATTCCTCTGGGTAGTCATATAGGTGTCCACGGGCGGCGGTGATCACTTATCATCAGGTGAAACGCTTGCTATTCCAGAAAAAATCATGCCCAGACAAGTAGAGCTTGTGGAGGACTCATCGGGTGACAAGTCGACAATGGCGATACAAACTCCCAAACACTTGTGATAGTTACCACACTTCTAGTTGTACTGTTTCGTCTGGGGACCGAAGTATTTTCCTATTTTGCACTATCTCATTTTTTTCTATTAATAAAGTAATAAGCCAATCTCGCATGTGAATTGGGTGGTTTATTAAACCAGTTTCAAGGTAGCGCAACAGACAGGTAAAGGAGTATAGAATTTCATTTTTGTAAAAACATACAAGGCATGACTAAAAATTAATTTTAACAGTATTTGTAGTGTTAAGATAATATACCTCTTTTAGGAAAAATCCTGTTGCGTCTAGATATATCTACGGAAAGCTATTAGCGACTCTTTCTTTCCCTTTATATTTTGATAAGTCTATAACAATAGGTAAAAACACAAGCATGTTCAGTAATTATAAAAATGTGTGTGCAGTTCACACGCGACGAAAGTGTTAAACACGTACAGCGCTCGGACTCTGTAAAAACATTGTACAATGGCTATCTCTTTCTCTCGCACCTATAGATGTATGCTTTTGTCTCTTTTTGCTGGCGCTTTTTCGTTTTATCGTATTTCAAATGATATTGATGCTAAAGAAGTTTTCACTGCAAAAATGAAGGAAAATTTCGATTTGTAAGAAATATATAGACACAATGTATAATACGAAAATAGATTAATGTACCGATTGTTCTTATTTTACCACAATAATTCAAATGAAACAATTTCGGACTATAAGTACAAAAAAAAAAGAAGACGTTTTAAAGCTAGTCAGATAAAATTCTAGATTCGGGGTTACCACTTGCAGCAGGTCTCATGTACTTTCAATGTCTTGTCGTCTCTCTTTTTACAAGACAAAGAAGTCGGGTCTATTTTCTTACAAAACAAACAAGTCATAGTTATAAAATAAAACAAGAATGTTTTACAAATAAAAAAGTTTATTTAGCAAGTCACTACTAGTTAATATAAACGCAACACTTAAAAACAATCGAAGTCTTTGTACAACAAGGCAATTTTATTTCACGTTATCCATATTGTGTGTAAGTGTGTGATACATATATCAACTAAAATAATAAAAAAATATCAACGTTTCTTACAAAAACACAAAAAAAAACGTTTACAAAGCATAATTTTAATTCTTTATAATTATCACCTTCCCTATATAGGCCGTTCACAAAATACGTCGTCACACTAAGCCTCATTTTCCTCGGCGCTCTTTTAAAAACATACCCTCCCTTATACATGATATATGGTTATTAAAAGCTGTATAGAAATGCAATATTTTTAAATATTTACTGCTCGGAATAATGAAATTATGATAAATTAATATACAGATATAGTAGCATGTAAAATTTACAAAATTGTTTTTATGAGCCGCAAACGTCACCTTTTTTAGACTCCGCCTCCCCTCTCCCCAATGTCACATTTTGTTACAGTAAGCAACACATAAGTGTGAACGTATTTTATGGACGACTACTGTATCACTAATATGTTATATATAATTTTTTTTGTCAAAGGTACAGCCTTATTGTGCTTGACCATACTTTTTATAGACTATAAATATACTAAAAGCGATAAATCATCGAATTTATTTTTTATTATTAATAAATCTCGTAAGTACGTAAATTATTAATTTATTATACAGAGAAAAGACAAGAGTAATTAGTGTGTATTACAAAATCTTTGAGCTACACAAAGGAATGTTTTAGAAGCGATTTTACACAAGTTTAACAATAATTCGACTGCGATTCTTCAAATTTTCTTATCGATTCTGTGAAAACATTAAAAAAATAAGTATAATAATAATTCTTATTAAAAATGATTCGTTATATTTATATTTATAATTATAAACATATTATCAATATAATTTAAATAAAAAATCTACCATCTCTTCAATTTTGTATACAAAATTATATAACTATGTATTAAAAGTATGGGGCGGTCATTGGCTCTTAAAAACCAATAGTGCTTTATATATAATCAATATTTGATGCTAGAGTACACTTAAAACCAATATATATGCAAAAGCAAAAGATGAAGAATCTTCCTAAAATACGAAATTACGTATAAGGATTATTTAGGTTCTAAATTTTAAAACAATAATACAATTATTCCGCTTATTGAAAAGTTCAACGAATTTAATTCAGTATTATAGAATATTCGCCGAATAATTCCGAAGAGAAGCGCGAACAAAAACAAAATTATCCAATTAATACTTTATATAATAACATTCCATAGGAAAATATATACAACAAGAAACCAGTAGTGGCCAATTTAACAAGACTTTGGAACAGATATGTTAAAGATCGAGCATTAGATAGCATAATTAAAGTTGTACAAACAATAATTATTTTGTTGGTACGATCTTGTAGGTTCATTTTTTTTAAAGTATATATATATAGCGTTACGACCACAATCTCACCTGGTGTTAAGTGACAATGTTGTCTAAAATAGTGGACAAACTAATGGGGTATTGGCAGGTATTCCGAGAAACACATAATTCTAATGGTGATGAATTAAAAAATAAAATAATCTTACATTATCCACAGTCGGGAGTCATTTAAAGAAGTTGGTAATATATAATATATTATAAATATAAAAAAAATCTTATTTAAAAACACTTACTTAAGATTTCTTCTCGATTATTCATAATTTATTATATGTAGTTACTCTGTTAGGGGAATTCCCATTACATTTGATGGATTGCATAATGCTTAAAGGGAATGCCGATCTAAAGTCAAATATTTTTTCTCGATTAAGGTAATTATGGATCTATCCAGTAAAATAGGTATTGTGAGTCGGTTAAAGTAAAATTCCGAATAATCCTTACAATAAACGTCATTGCATTAGTTATAGTTTATATTATCTACAGTTTTGCTACAATATATAAACATAAAAATGCATTTTCCATTGAGCTCGAAAATAAAACAAAACAGTCTTACACGGTTATAGATTCGATAAAAATATCGATATTTTTCTTACCAGAGGAATTTCATCGATAATTTATCTACTGAACTAAAATTGTTATCTGTGATAATATTGCTAGATCTGTGTTTCCAATCGAGTCACTGTGACGAGATTTTCACTGAGAATGTTAGAGATTCATTCGAGCCAGAGACTTTTTATCAGCCTCTTATACCTCATTCAGCATTGGTCGATTGCAGATACCACTTAACATTTAACTAGTAGTACCTTTCAGTACAACTTAAGAAAAACAATTTGTCGTCCTAATGACCCAATATCACTTATTTTCAAATATAATTCTTATTCATTTATAATTAATTTTGCCATTGAAAAAATATTAAGAAATCCTAAACTATCAAAAATTTTTTTTTTTTTATTGAGTAATAAATATTCCCTAGGGTTTTTTTTTTTGTTTTTATAGGCGTATTACGAAGTACTTCGATATTATATTTTTAAATGTAGCAATGGTTTGTATATAAAATATTTTTTAAATAATTATTACTGCAGTAAATGGAAATAGTGATGTTTTAACGCTATCTACATTTTTTTTTGTAATGGCGACTTGAGCGATGTGTTCAATTCCGCCAGTGTCATGTGATTAGGAAATAAAATGAAAGAGACTGTCCAGTAGAATATCTACAATTATTTATAAATACAAACGTGTCAAAGTGACAAAAAGCTATTAATTATACATTTGTAGGACAACAAATAAAGGTGACCATTCATCTAATGTAAAAGAATTAGTTTCGATAGAAACGAATCCAAACTTTCCATCTGTTGTACCTGTTATATATTTGTCAAAGGCACTAATTTTGGAGTCAAAACTACACGTATTTTTATTAAAATAAACCCCCCTAATGAAAGGTTTTTGCTTAGTTGATTTTTGATAACACGAAGTTGCTTTTTCTTGAAACTTTTAGTGGATCATTGGTTACGCGCGGGAATAATATGGTTGGTAATTAATTATTGAGGTTGCGCCACCTGAGTAGATTACTAGTAACTATTTACACCACAAGCAATCTCTATGTGATATATGCCCGGTACAAGCAGTACCGCCGCCCACCTTTGGAGCAACAAACGCCTTCCACCCGCTCTTCAGTTGGTATCAAGACCTTCAGGTGAGTCCATATTTTAATAATTGGTTATCAATTTTATTGTTCTCATTGACGTGTTCATCCGCCTCGTCCGCTTTGTGTATTCTCAACGTCTTCCGTGATTTAAATTATTTTTAATAGTGTTTTTTAAAACCAATTCACTAACCCGCCCGCGAAAAATAACACGTGACAAATCTAGCCACATCCGCAGTGGAAAGACTATTTACGCGTTTTCTCTACCCCAATCATAATATGAAAACCCTGGTTTTCTATGGTCGATAGCGAAAACTATTTTCAGGGGTTCCTGAAATGGCTTTTAATATTTGCTTACACTCAAGCGGTATTTCATTTGTAAATTTAAATATACCTCTATATACCAATGCTTGCGTAAGGATAGAAAGGGGAGGGTAAAAAACGTTGCTTACTCTTATTGAGAAGGGGGGAGCGGTCAGAAATTGTTATAATTCTTATATAATACTTGAATAGAGCCGTAGAATAAATAAAGCAATGTTTCAAAAATTAATAGTAACGACACGATATCAATAGATGAGAATAAGATGTGTAAATATACCGCGATGGAATAACGTTGAGAATGGCGATATGGCGACGTGGCGACGCGGCGACGGGCGGGGGGGCGGAGCGGCTCAGTCCGCCTTGCGGGGCCTGCGCTTGCGCACCTCGCTCGGCTTCTCCTCCGGGGCGGAGTCCCCACCTCCCTCCTTCTCCTCCTCTGAACTCTACATTGGGAGATAATTATCATCATTAAACTAAATCAACAGTAACATCGATATCTTGAAATGATTTCACAGCAAAACATTAAAAGCATAATTAACCAATATACATTTATAAGCGATGATAGCTGAGCGATAGTGTGTACGGCATCCGCGTCAAGGGACATGAGTTCGAAACCACCTACAATGAGCTCGAGCTTTCGGTGAAGGAAAATATCGCGAGGAAACCGTATCATGGTGGTAGAGATTTTTCTAATGCCCGCCTGACTAGCTGCCACCCTTAAGTTGACAATCTGTCCACAAATACCAATAGGTGTGGTAGGAATAAATTCATTTTATTTTTCTTCGTTAATTAATGACATGAATAAGATAAATATTTTGTATTTTATTAATATTTTACTACTTTAATTAAGGATATTAAAAAGTCTTAATCTAAACTAACCGAAATTCAGCTCGAGTGATAAATTCTTACTCGGGTTGTAAGGAGTGTAAGTAGTTAACTCGAGTGCCTCGATAACTGGACTACAACTCGGTTGATGTAGTAAAATAACTCGAATGACTCGAGTCACAAAATTCTATTCGAGTCGCATCTCTAGTCCCACATTTGGTTTTGATTATGACGATTAACCATGTAATCCTTGGTCCATCACAGCTTGTTTGTACACCCAAATATCTATATAGGCGTGTTCCGACAATTGCATTTAGGTTATAGCGTGTTCACCATCTTAGGTCACATCGTCACTTTTCTCTATACACGAGCTATCACAATATCAAAGCTCTCTTAGTTCCGCATTTTTTATACTCTTTTTTCGCAAAATATCTTTAAAAACGAAAATGTTGGAAGAAATTCCAATTAGTACATTTTTGTAAAAGTTATAACAATTTGAAAATACAGTGTTTTTTTACTCAAACTTTTTTAAGTCAAGTTGTCATTCAAATATTTAATGTAAAATAATTTTTAATACCACATAAAGAGGAAATCGAAATTGAAAAATGGCAACAAAGAACGATTAGTATTCTTAATATTGGATATAAAAAAATCCAAGACTCACATCACTGGGCGAGTTCTTCTCGGCGTCACTATCCGCGTTCTCGGCGTCGTCCACAATATCGTCGTTAATCAATTCCTGTAAAAAATAATATTCATACTAATATTATAAAAGTGAATTTGTTTGTTTGCTCACGCATAACCCGTTAATAAATCGATTGTGATGAATTTTGATACAGAGATAGATGGGACCCTGGAGACGGGGATAGCCTACTTTTTCTCGCGAAAGGTTTAATGTGAAGTGGAGTGAATAGAGGGATAAACTTTGTATGGAACTTTTTATTGCGTCATTCGATTTATTTGATAAAATCGATATTAACGCGACCGAAGCCGCACGTAAAATCTTGTAAGGCCAAAATAAAAAAGTATTAAAATCAGCCGCCAAATACCTATAGATTTCCTATCTCGTAAGTTACCTGCAAGAAGTGTGTAAATGTTTACAAAGCGATGATAACTCAGTGGTACTGTATACGACTTCGCGTCAAGGGACGTGAGTTCGAATCCAAGCACCTACAATGAGCTTGAGCTTACGGTGAAGGAAAACATCGTGAGGAAACCATAGCATGGTGGTAGGGCTTTTTCTGATACCCGCCTGGCTAGCTACCACCTTCAAGTTGAAAATATGCTGGCAAATATCAATAGGTGTGTTCCAGCAGTTGCACTTGAGAGCCAGTTCCTCCAAAGGTTTAGCGTGTCTACCAACTTGGGCCGTATCGTCACTTAAGATCAGGTGAGATTATGACCATAACGCACAGCCTTAACTATAAAAAAAAGACGTCGCGTCAAAGAACGTGAGTTACAGTCATTGTTTCTTTATGTCCCATTGTTTTATTGTTTGATTTAAGAATCTCATCTGATGTAAAGCAACGATTTGGCCCAAGATGGTGGAGATGCTAAGGGTAATGTGGGGCTGACTCTCCACTGCAACTGCTTGAACACAGCTATCGGTATTTGGAGGCAGATATTCAACTCAAGGGCGGTACCTAGCGGGCATTAGATAAACCTCAGCACTAACTAACTATGTTATAGTTTCATCATGATACTTTCCTCCCATTGTAGGTGTATTCGAACTCACGTCCCTTGACGCGACGTCGGTACACACTACCAACTGAGCTATCATCGCTTCAAGTCACTTTGACGTATGCCATTTCATACATTATTTCCGGTTTTATTTTTTTAGGTTAAGAAAGAAAGAAAGACATCGTTTAATACTAATAAAAGATATACAAGCATTAAAGGACACTATAAATAATAACAGTGTATATCTAATTACTAGCACAGGGCGTCCAGCTCAGCATATGCTAAAGTGTCCGGAACACTCAGCGCTGATTCTCAGCTGGAACCCAAATGCAGTTACGTTGCGTTAAAAACTTGTTCCACCGATCGCAGTAAAAATTCTAAATAACAATATTAAGAATAAAGATAAATTATGGTAAAATAAATTAGGCATTTCTTACAAATATGCGATAAACATTGTGTGCAGGGGTTACACATTTTAGCTTCTTCATGTCTTATATAAGTAATCCAGTGTAACAATATTCACCTGTTCATCGTCAGACTTCTTGGCGTCCTGGTCTCCACGAGCGCGCTTGTCCAGCTCCGCCCTCGACACAAACACCTTATCCGACCGACGTGGCGGATACAACAGGTCTATTATGCACACCAACACCTGAAATTAATTACATTTTAATCATTAAAAAGCTTGTAATCAACGCCTTACAGCTTGTACTTGTCAACCTCACTATTGTATTTGATTAAGGTTCAACCCCGCCTTTGTGGTGTTAATTTTTTTCATCTCCGAGCCCGTAGGGTCAGATTTCGATATCACTTGTAGTGTTAATATTCTTTAACCTAATTTTTATCTATATAAAAATGTTTCAACCCTACGAACCTTATATCATGTTATAGTCTCACTTTTGATTTCTTTATTATAAAGTATAATAGCTATGGCCCTGGGTTTGCTTATATATCATTATAATATTACTGTTCGTATTATTTAATTATAACATATCTGTGTTCGATCTCATTGTCAAAATATACAAAGAAGTTTGTTCACTACAAAAATGTAAGTTTTGACCGACATCTCAGTGCTACCTATTTTTTTAGGGAATAAAAAATATGTTATGTTTCACCATGAGACACACGAAAAATCAGAAACCAATTTTTTTTTTACAATTATTAATTTTCATATAAACGCTTTTTTGTAATTTCATTTCTATAACACATAAATTAACTATTTTATATACATTTAATATAAGTTCGCGCAAATAAAAAAATGCAAACAGTTTATGTATATAAATATTATAAAGTGGAAAGTTTGTTTATTTGAACGTAATAATCTTAGGAACTAGCAGTAGATTTCAAAAACTATTTTAGTATTCGACCGAGCAATCATTGAGGAAGGCCTTAGACTATTTATCATATCGCTACCACTAATACGAGAAAAGCTGTATTAAGATTAAAAATACAGACAAAAGATATTAATAATATTAGTAGTCATTTTTAATTCCACTCGAACGAAGTCACGAGGACTGCTAGTATAAAATATTTGAGAAATAATTATAATTATGAAGCACTCACCAATCCGAGTAGTGCCCCTATGAAGATAGTGGCCACTGCGAAGATAAGGTAGGAGCCCCATGTCGGCAGACCGTATGTCTCCATCAGCATATTATGTACACTCTAGATTGAAAATCATATGGTTAATAGTGTTTTTGTAACGAGATTAAACTTTACATTAAAAATTATATATATAAAACATTATTTGTGACAGAAGTTGAGGGATAATATAGTATGTTACGTGGAGAGATGAAAGCCATACAACTAAGGGATGATAAGTATAAAGGTGGGTGAATGTAGGAGAGGAAAACCAAAGAACTACTTAATTAACAGTGTGGAATTCCTGTGGATGTAGTGTCAGCACAAAATGTGACCATTTTTAGAAACAGACTCAACATGTACATAATAACAGTTCATAGTATGGATTGATTGGATACAGGCACATATCAGTCGACTCAACTGCTTGGCTTTTACAAATAATTATAGTTATTAAGATATGGATGGACTGTGTGAGAAATAATATGTGTATAAGAGGAGTGAAAACTGAAATGACACCTGATAAAGTGAAAGAGATAGAAGATTTATTAGTCTTAAACAGTTAAAAAATGAATATAAATTAAGCTGATAATATGGATTCTTAATAGAGCATGGAATACCCCATAGAATAGTAACTGTACTGGAATGGTAACTATTGTCACATATGGCATTTTAATCACTTGTCTCAACTTAGTTTACCATTGTTTTAGGGTTATGCCATAATCTCACCTGATCTTAAGTGATGATATGGCCCAAGTTGGTTCAAGCTAAACCCGTGGAGGGACTGTCTCTCAGGTGTAACTGCCGGAACACACCTATAGTTATTTGACAGCATATTTTCAACCACCATGCTACGGTTTCAAAAGAAACAGAGAAAGCTAAGACCATTGTAGAATTCAGACTGACTTCATTAAACACATTCTCCGTAGATGCTACCCCTGACGCATCATTGCTAGAAGTGATTACAGTATTCCAGAGAACAAAAAAAAATCTATTTATAATAGGTAAATGGTAATATCCCTCATCCTACTAACATGAAATGTGTACTGTCCTTACTTAATACTACCTTTATACAAATCCTGTGTAAATTGAGTGTAACAAGATTAAACTTTGACCTTATAATCTAATATAGCTTTTATTATTAGAATTGTGTCAGTCATATTGTGTTGTAGTTGTAATGATTTCTATGGGCGTTGGGTTTTTATGTTGCGATGTCCATTTTGTTTTAGGTAATCTGGCTTAGAGACAAAATCTCACTGGTTAATTTTAATAGAAATACGGAAGCATTATACTGACCAATCTCATGTTTTATCTGATAACTAACTTTTACCCGCTTCGTCGTATATTGATTTTCTCAAATCGTAAGACACAATAAAAAGTTTCATACAAATTTTATTTCATTCATTACTCCACTTTTAAAAAGATTCTCCTGAAAAAATGCAGCCTATCACTGACTCCAGACCATAAATTTTATACAATAAAATCAGCACAATCGACTGGGCGATTTATGCGAGAAAACGTAATAAACTAATAGACAATCTCATTTTCGCATTTATAATAATAGGAATTGAACCCATATGAGACTGGCGGAACCGGTCACTTCGCGGATGTCGCTCTATTACAATAAAAAGAAGTTGAAAGCCAAACATACCCTGAGACCTTGGCTCAGCTTGAAGAATTCAGCGACGAGGGTCATCTGCAGCGAGTGGGGAGCCTTCCAGCCGGGGATCGGCTCAGTCTGCTTCCACTTCTCCTGCTCCACGTAGGTGAGCATGGCGTCCACGTCGCGAGGACCCTTGTATTGGCGAAACTCACCGTTCTTTACACTGTAAACAGAACATTATACCAATTCTACTGTCTGTACAACATCTGTCCTTAAAATCTATATTTGTACATATATTAAACTGTAATTATGGAAAATCTGTACAATCAATGTTTTTTTTTTTTTTAATTTGAAACTACTTTGTTTTCGATACAGAGGCCATAAAAATGATTTTTAGGAATAGTGTCTGTCTATCAGACTATTCGGTTGAACATGTATCACTTTGAAACTACTGGATAGACTTCAATGAAATTTGACAGAGTGGTAGCTAATATTACTGATCAACATTTAGGATACTTTTTATTCCATAAAACCACAGGGTTACTGCGAGATACAGGATAAAAGTTGTATTTACTAATATTATAAATGCGAAAGTGAGTTTGCTTGTTTGTTTGTTACGCTTTCATTAATAAAGCTCTGAATCGATTGTGATGAATTTGGGTATAGAGATAGATGGGAAGCTAGAGACGGTGATAGAATGCTTTTTCTCGCGAAAACCTTATTGGAATGAAGTAAAGAGAGGGACAAACTTTGTATGAAACTTTTTAATGCGTCATCCGATTTGTTTAACAAAATCAATATTAACGCGTACAAAGCCGTACGTAAAATCTAGTTAATATTATAAAGCGGAAAAGTTTGTTTGTTTGTTTAACTACCAGTTGGATTTAAAAATTTCTTTTAGTATATGACGAGCATCATTCGAAGGTTTAATGCTATTTAACATCACGCTACCACCATTGGGAGCAAAGCTGTATAAAAAAGCTACAAAAACGGGCAAAAACGATTATTTACTTTTTTTGGTTTAGAACCAAAAAGATATCGCGAACACAGTATTACCTAAAAATACAAAATTTTATGAATAACAATAAAAGCACTACATTACAAATATAGATATTGGTGATAATTTTATTATACGACTTGATTGATGCTTCTACAGTTGAACCCTTATTTTGTTATTAATGTCAGTTTTTACGGACTTCCTGATCGCAACACGCAAACGCTTGGTTGACTCAGGTGTAAGGTGTGAAGGACGATTCTTTTAGTCTCTGGCGGGCAAGTTCTGTTTCCTTGGATCGACCTCATTATACTTCTTAGTTCTAACATAATCTTTTGAAGAGATGATAGCTGAGTGGTAGTGTGTACGGACTTCGCGTCAAGGGACGTGAGTTCGAATCCACTTACATTGAGCTTTCTGTGAAGGAAAACATCGCGAGGAAGTCATAGCATGGTCGTAGCGCTTTTTCTATGGCGACACTTCAAACTCCCGTGTTGTCAGACACCAGTGACAGCTTTCGCAATTCTTCTAGTGACTATAGTTGAAATAGTGATGCGACTGAAGCCGTTTTTTACTCGAATAAATTTGTTAAACTGAGTGAAAACAAACTTGACTTTAGTTCGTTTGCACTCGACTTACCGAGCCGACTCGGAAAGCCGAGTAAATACATATTATTTTTCTTTGTTGATTAATGACATAAGGTAAATAATATTTTGTATATTATCTCATATTCCTGATTTAATAAAGATATTAAAACATTCTTAAACTATACCAATCGAAACTCAGCCCGAGTGATAAATTCTTACTCGAGTTGTATTGAGTGTAAGTAGTTTACTTGAATGCTCGAGTCACAAAATACTTCTCGAGTCGCATCTGTAAGTTGTACTCTAGATAGTGTCTCTAAATGTGGTAACTTACTGGAATATGGTAGGTAGGGCAGTGACAACGAATCGTCCGCTCAGTCCCGGTGACTTGGTCACGTCGACGGCGGCCGTCTGCATCTTGAGCCTCTTCTGAGCGGCGCGGGATGAGAGCTCGCGCCATGTTGGAGCGAGGGCATTGCACGCGGGACACCACGGAGCATAACTGTTTGCATATAATTAAAAGTAGTCATAGCTCAGTGGTAGTGTGCACGACTTCGCGTCAAGGGACGTGGGTTCGAATCCAAGCACCTACAATGAGCTTGAGCTTTCGGTGAAGGAAAACATCGTGAGGAAACCATAGCATGGTGGTAGGGCTTTTTCTAATGCCCGCCTGGGTAGCTACCACCCTCTAGTTGTGAACCTGCCGCCAAATACCAATAGGTGTGTTCCGGCAGCAGCACTTGAGAGCCAGTTCCTCCACAGGTTTAGCGTGTCTACCAACTTGGGCCGTATCGTCACTTAAGATCAGGTGAGATTATGGCCATAACGCTAAACCTTAAGTATAAAAAAAAAACCAAATCATATTTCCCACTTCGGGGTCTCTTTTATACTATACTAGATATTACGTGAGGCTTAGCTCGCATTATTAATGATTATGTCAAACAAATCGGATGACGCAAAATAAAGTTTCATACAAAGTTTATTCTTTATCCTCTTTATGCCACTTCCAATAAGGTTTTCACGAGAAAGAGTAGCCTAACATCGTCTCTAGGTTCAGCGGTTAAGCGGTGAAAACGTAACAAACAAACAAATTCACTTTCGCATTTATAATATTAGTAGGGATAAGCTGTGTTTGGTCAAACACAGTTTACCTGTGCGAAGGCAGTATTTGTTAATTTTGCTAACGTTTTGTTCAACATCCTATTCTTTACAGACGTATTCATTGCAACGCGTAAACACATTACGGAGCTGTCTTGCTATTCTATATTTATATATGATATATTCTTGTTCAGTAGAACGTAAATTCTTCCATAAAAAAACAGTCACTAACGGGTGTGAGAAAATTTTATTAATATAAATAATATTGCATTTTTTTTTGTTTCTGTTGCAAATTGTTAATAGTTCCTATAAAACTAATTATTACTGGAGGACATACATATTTTTATGCCTAATATCTGTACTTATGTATCAGTTAATAGTTGCAGCAACTTAATAAGAGCTTATGCGATGGATCAATTAGGTCAAATATGGCCTGAGTAGCGTATGGCATGGTTGTAGTAGATTGGAGGCCAAGCCAGACGTATGTAGAGATATTATAAGGCCGATAGCCTCTAATTACATACATCTTGTAATTAGAGGGTACTCTGTTACGATTGAAACTTTAAGAAGATGTACTTATTTTGTTTGTTTAATATGTTAATTATGTATTTTTTATACTTTCATCATTGTTATTCTCATGCTATGATATATATAAATTTGAAATCATGATATCTATGTATATATAAATAAGTAAAGGCAAAGTAGTTCAGTACATTTTTCCTCACATCAAGAGCTTTCTGAATTCTACAAAAAGTACAGTTGAACTTCCACCATTAGGCGAGCACTGAACTAATCAACATTTACTTATTACTAAGAATAGCTATTCTAGGTAGCTATACTAGAATAAAAATATTTATTCTGTGATGACTAATGACATGATACGTAGGTTATTTTTAGTGAAATGTTGACGGTTTTATCGATTTTCCATTTGTTTTCTATGACTTATAGGTGATTACTCAATTTAAATTTTATATGACGTAATGAAAGTACTCGGAAACGGTATGGAGCTATTTAGTGAACATTTGTAAATATGTTCGTAAAGTTGTCTTTATAAAAAAAGGTTCAATTCTAAGATCAAAAAGTAAACGCTTACTAATCCTGGCTAGCTACTACCCTCAAGTTGGAAATCTGCTGCCAAATATCTATAGGTGTGTTCGGGCAGTTGCACTTGAGAGCCAGCCCCTCCACCAGGCTTAGGGTGTCCACCAACTTGGGACACATCCTCACTTAACATCAGGTGAGGTTGTGGCTATAAAGCTAAGCGATAATTATAAAAAGAAAGAGACATAGATATATGTATATAACTACATACTCAAATGCTAAAAAAATTTTTTTTTTTTATGGAATAACTCTACAAGTAGGAATATAACAATTGTACAAATTCTGATGTTTAGAAATCTTCTTTACAGTCATTTGAATTAAGTTCAGTGTACTTATATTTCAATCTAAATCAAACATCTTACGACTTTAAAGACGTTTGCTTTAGTTTGCGGTGATACAGGAATATAGGAGATAATACAGACTGTTTTAGATTTAATAATTTTTACACATAAAACCTTGTTAGTGTAGATATCTTAGTTGTTCTTTCAATGACTCTCTATGGTTGATTTAACAAACACTTCAAGGAAATACTAAAACAAAATTATAATTATTCATTTATAATCATAGTGACTGAAGCTATGAGATTTTCATCACCAGAAACTATTAATAAAGCTTACTAATATTTTAAATGCGAAAGAGAGTTTATTTTTTATGCTTTCACACCTAACCACTGAATTGATTATGGTGATTTTTGGCAGAGATAAATGGGACTTTGTATATGGTGATTTTGGCCTTTTTTTCTCTACAAACTTATAGGAAGTAAGATAAGGAGAGTCATAAACTTTGTATGAATTTGTTTGACATCATCTGATATGATTCAAACTTTAGGGAATATTTGCTTATAATTTTAAATTTTGTGTAATTTCATATCTACCAGTATTTACTAACATCCTAAAATAAATAATGTAATAGCTTTTGACAGAATAATTATTTCTTTATCGATAGACCATCAAAATTAAATGAAAAAAAATATATATTAACACAAGAAGAGCTGCGAGAGTAAGCTAGTAATTAATAAGTGAGACTTGCTAGGTAACTATTCTTTAGAATTGTTTAATCTTTGGAATTTACAGGATAATTCTCTTAAATATTATTATTTTAATTAGTATTATTTATCAGTACAATACAATTAAGTGTGTAATTCTCATACATCTATATATAATTCATTACTCAGAAACTACAGTAATATTGGGGATTATAATTTTATTTATATATTTTTTTAAACATATGATATCAAATATTTCATATATAAAGGTGGTAATGTCATAAGAATGGAACAAGTATAGCAAAGTTCTCAAAGCCATAGAAAAAAATCACAATGATATAGGTGATAATTCATATTTGAACTCTACACTCACAAAGTGTTCCAACTAGAACAGTGAATGCAGTGTTAAAAAATTAGACAATCTTTTGGACCCATACAGTGTATGCTTACATACATCATTATAGGCAATATTAGCAACAAAAATTATAATTTTATAATATGACTTTAATCTATCAGTACCTTGGACATCAATACCATTAAATAAAATTTAAGGGTCTATTTGTATTGTCAAAATAAAAGCTTTTTATTAAATTCATATAAAAGTATCTAGAGTGAGTACAAAAGATTAATTAAAAAAAAATGTTGGCTGTTTATTCTCGGTAATCTCAGAAATGGCTGGGCCATGTTTAGATAGCTGATGTTATTAGGAGTAAATTAAACTACTTTTATTATAAAAAATTACGGTTCTGTGAAAAAAACAATTGATAATTTTTGTTCCATAGGCACAGCTAGTTCTTAATAATTTTGACAATCCATTATTTAAAAAACATATATCTATAGTTTATAATATTTGTAAATTTATTCACTAATAATATTTTCCTTCTATCAGAAATAATAACATTAGTAATGGTTCAATTTTACCTTCAATTACTAATGTATAGAAGAGGAAAAGTCTATGAATATTTATTAATAGTTTCATATGACATATCCAATCGCTTTTAAATGAATATGTTACATATTCAATATACAAAGCCAATGTAATACAAATCGTTAATTACAAACTGCACATTATATTTTTTACTCGAAATTAATAAACATATTCATACTTTTCTTCGGATTTAAGTTCCACAGAGAAGGTAAAAATCGTTACATATTAAAAGCTGCTCAAAGTATTCCATTTTTAAAAGAATAAAAACGTGCATTATGTTTATACAATTGGTAGGTGATGCGTCATGGTTTTCAAAACGGTTCTTTAGTGGGTGGACTCCAAGAACCTTGAAATGGTTATTGAACCTAATAAAACAAGCAAGAAATATTACAATAATTATGTCACACGAAGCGAACATAATTCCCGTTGTCAATTAATATGTTGTTCTCTTTTTATAAAACATGGTACTGCGTTTGTAATTAACAACGAAAAAGTTAATAGAAACAGAAATGACACGTTTTGTTACTCATTAGCCGGCGACTAAAAAAACTTACAATTCGAGCATCCATTCGCCTTCGAGTATCTCCCTCCAGTTGTCTTCATGCAGATCTAAATTTGCACTCTCGGTATTAGATAAGAAACATGCTAAAACAGTAAAAAATATGAAAATATTAAAAACTTTACAAATATATAATACACGCGCCATGTTTAATTTTAAATCCAATGTGGCCAAGTTAATGATATAGCATTGCTACTAGAAAAATAAGTTGCCACTTTTCTTACTTTAATACTGCTAAATATATTCCCATACTCAAATGAAAGCGTAGAAAATTTTGCGTTAATTAAAAGTTTAAGCAATGTTTTCATGACTGCATTAAATACCAAGTAACTATCTGCTTGATATTCTCTAGTCAGTTTTTAAAAAGCGTGGCATAAAATATAATTATTACACAAAAATATATGATGTCCTGACAATTAAAACCATAATAATATTTGAATTATTTCAAAAATAGTTAAGGTAATTGATTTCTATAATAGTAAAATAATATCCCCCTCTAGTAATAGCCATGTGTTACCATTTATGATTTTTAGCAGATAATTGAAATATGATACTTAGGACACTAGATGGCGCAAGAAGTTACCAATTTTGTTTTATTTTATAGATATTTATTAAGAATAAATCCAAATTTAGAGAAAAAAGAGGGGTATAAAATCTTTTTTTTTTTAAATCGACGACATACTCACTAACGCTTATACTTAGGTAATGGGTAGGTACTCATCAAAGTTTTAAAACATACTTACATTAGAAATTTTGCAAATATCAGTATTTCTACTACAATCGGGGTAAGTTATTTAAGTAGCAGTAACAGTTTTTTTATAAAAAAAAATTAAATAATATTTTGATTGTGTTAAGTATGCATAGGTGTTTTTCGAGAGGTTCAGCCGTTAATAACTGCAGTATTCCTTATTATATACTCTTATTATAAGAGGAGTCGGCATAACATGTGTGGAGATTATCTTTTATAGGTACAGTTCTTGCACATATTCTAGTAATATAGGTTATATACTTTTATTTAATTCAATATTTAGTTCAAATTTCGAGTCAGCTTCTAACATGAAGTGAAAAGTTTTTTCAATAACAACAAATAATGACTTTCTTATAAGCTTTTATAAGGGTTACCATCACGTCCGCTGACTAAATGGTAGCTTCGAAAAAAACGTAAGTAAAAAAAATTAAACAAAATAAATAAATTCACTTATTTTTTCATGATGTTAATTTTAAAAAGGAATAGGTAATGGAATAAATTTAAATCTTCATTTTCTTCTTTTCCCTTTTATCCTACACTAAGTAAGGTCAGCAGAATGATTGTTTTATTTTACTGTGAAAAGAAGAGGTTTTTACCCAACTGGGTAATGATCACTATGCATAAAGTGCCTCTCCACCAAAGTGCCATAGTGACTCTTTTGGTGAAGAAACATGCTGACATTTGATCGCCATTCTCTTGCTATTTGCTATCTTTTTGGGGACTGTACTACATTGAACTGAGTCTACCTTAATAGGCACCGTACATCATAGTCTATCCTGAATCAATTAAGAAATGATAAAACTTGTTTTAAAATACACGGTCACAGTACGGGTCGAGTTTCGAACCGGGATCGATTGTAGACGAAGCCGCGATGTGACCCGAACACCGAAGCCTTACTAGTGTGGTGCACAACTACACGGACTGCGACATCGATATCCGTCGATAGACGACACGTCACCACAACTCTACTGCTGATAATGTATAACATAATTGTAATAGTAATTTCGTAGGTGTGTAAGTTAAAAGTAGATGAGGTATATTTGTAATGACGTTTTAGGGGTGCTTGTCACGTGATGAACTTTACCACATTACATTTTATCACTCTCGTCCATGGTGCGGCTAGAACCCCGCCTACACACCTAAGTTTGGTTCGAAAGAGTTTTGATTAAAAATGGATCACCATTGGGTGAATTCTCGACTGGCTACTCCCGACTGCAAGTAAGGAAGGAGTTTTGGAGTAATATGAAGTTTTAGTCTCACTAAAACCTATAGCATGTCTCATAACGCGAATTGATTGAAGTTATGCATTACTCTCAACATTCCAAAGTCGAGCAATTTTCGAAACTTCAATAAACATTATTTTAAATATTTTGTGTTTAGGTAATGCAAATGTTTTATTATCCAGAGAAATACTGTCATTATAACTTTTAATTTAATTTATTTCATTATATATTAAAACAATCTCATTGAAATATTTTTTTCGTGTACTGTCACATGTCTGTATGTATGGATATGTGTACCTAATGATTACGCCAAAAAAACATAATGTATTGGGTCCATTACTTTTTTAACAGCTCCTGTATGGTATCGGATTACTTCATATTTAATATGAATGCTTAAATATTTCTCATTTAATTATAATTAGGTTATTAGTCACTTCTCATTTCTCATTCGTCATTTTTCTCATTGCACTGATTTGGACCAGTAGAATCTGACCTATTCTTGTCAACCGCCTCGGTGGCAGGAAATGTTATCTTGGTTCACTTTATCACTAAACAAAAAGATATTTTGTTTTTAAGACTTTAAAAAACTAACCTTTAAGTAAAGATAATGATGACTGTAGGTACTAGACGACTTTTGTATAAAAATATGAAGCGATGAGAGCTTAGTTGTACAGTGCATGGACGCCGGGCTAAGAACGTAAGTTTGAATGCCTGCTATGAGCTTGAGGTTTTGGTAAAGGAAAACATTGTGATGGAGCTGTAGCATAGTGGTAGGGCTTTTTCTAATGTCCATTTGGCTAGCTACCACCCTCAAGATGAAAATCTGCTACCAAATATCTATAAAGTCTGTGCACTTGGGAACCAGTCCCTCCGCAGGTTAAGTGTATTCACCAGCATTGGCCACAATGTCACTTAACATCAGATGAGATTTGATTCAGACAGTGTTGTAAATTCACCACGAAGCAATCTGATTACGATTTTCAAAGTATCTTAAAAAAGATAATTGAAGTAGTCATGAGAACTGCCGACAAAAGTGAACTTAAAACCATGAAAAACAATTGATATTTTTGTATATCCAAATTAATTGTTTAATCTTAAATTAAAACTTGTAAATCAAAACTGTTTACAGCGCAGTGAGTTCTACTAACAGAAACAGGTATAGCGTTATTATGAACACGTCACTAGATCATGCCGATGACGACTTATCTGAATTTACTCCCTGTACAAACTTTCCTATAGAAGCTTACCATTGAAAAAAATACATATACCTATAACAATTTAGCAAAAATCGATTATTTATTTGTATATTTATAAACAAAGCTATCAAAGAATATATTTTTTAGTCTATGGTTATCAAACAAGATTTTTTTTTGGGTTACTTATTACTCAGAGGTTGAAAAAGCAGTCTTGTGTTTTTTAAAGTTATTATAATTTGTGTTTATCTGTAGTAAATTAAATTTTTCATGTCAGTATTTACACAAAGCAGATATACAGGTACAAACACAGGTCCGGGCTGTATCGAATTGTGAATAAGCGTTTAAATAAATAAATAGATATCGATCAAATCTACTATGACAGTTGTCAAATATCAAAATATTTTACGCGCGCTTTTTTTGATTTGTCATACGTCTTATCTATGGTTCAGGGTTGTCTATAATCTCTGAATGTTTTAATTTATTTTTTTTAACTAAGAGGAATTGTACTCGACAATGTCTCGATTTGATATAAATAGTGGTTATTTCATAATTGCAGTTTGTTTTTAAATTGTCGCTTTTTGAAGTTAAAGGAAGCTTCGAGAATTTGCTGTTAGAGGATGTTTAGGGTAAGGCTTGAAAGCTGGCTTGACAATGACATCCATCGAGGTACTTATATCTATCGATGATTGTTGTTACATTTTGATCGTATTCTGCTTTCCATTAGGGAAAGCGCAATTACTTTCTCATGTTTTAAGTTAAGAAACTGTTTTAAACTGTTAATCTTGTAAGTTTTTTTTATCATTGAAATATTAAAGAAGAAAAAATATTAACATAAGTATGTTCTAATTTACTTTGGACTTTATTAACGTTCTAAATTTCGTTTTTGCCAAAACAAAAAAGTTACATCCGTTTTGCACAATAATAATTATGTACAGTATATTGCGTATTAAGACCTATCGATTTTGATACTGTAGCTAAGTTTGATAAAATAATGGAATAAATGCGTTGCGCTTAAGTCTACACGACAGAAGTTAAACAACACTATATCTCTTGTTTTTATATTTTCTTTGTCTTTGCCTTCATATATATTTATTATTTTGACCTTGTATAATGTTTTTAATTCTACACAAGTGAAAAATAATTGCTGAAAACATGTTCCCATTTTTAGCATTGCCATTCAAAAATGTTTTTCTTTTTCGACCGTCATATGCTGTTAGCCGTAAGGGCTTTGACAGCTTCACCGGACTTTTTGGGGCGAATGCTAAGGGCACTCAGCCCCGTGGCAGCGGGTGCAAGGATGCCAGAATGGCCAAACCTCGGCTTGAATTACTACCGGATTAGACTAGTGCTGGAATTAAAAAAAGACGAGGCCAATTGTATTATGAGAGCCGTCATTTTGTTAGAACTATTATAAGTCTTCCAAAATATTCTAGGGATGTGACAATGGTAGAAACATGCATAAGCATTGTTATTATTGCATTGACATTAAAAAGGAAAAGAAAAATAAATATAGATAAATTTACATTAATATGTAGGTCAACCCTATACTGTGCCCCAATTCCTATTTCAAATTCGAACGCCGCCGTCGTGTCTATGGTGAATGTTTTTTTTTTATTTCTACAACATCGAAAACCGAATGGAAGCTACGGCTCGCTCTTTTTTTTTCTACAAGAATAATAGCATTGTTTGTGGACGTGGTATCTTGTATCTTGATCATCAGTGGAATTTGGGAGCATGTTTGATACGTAACAATCGGTAAAATGATGTTCTCGTGCGTGACTTTGCGTGTTTCGGGTCTTTGATATGGTGATAAGTTCGTTCTTAGATGTTGGTACGTCATCTTATCTGTATTTCATTTTTTTATATTTTTGGTACTCTTTGTACTCTTGATACTGTAAAATCATGATGGTATAAGGTAGGCGAAGACTACAGTCTAATGTGGTTGAGCTTAGTCTACTGCGAAGGTATGTTTTTGATTTCCAAAGTAACAACCTCTTGTGCTTACGTTTAGAATTTGGCCACAATCTTACCTGATATTAAGTGACGATGTGGACCAAATAATGGACACGCTAAGCCTAGTGAAGGGGCTGACTCTCAAGTGCCACTATCAGCTGTCATTTTTTGGTCGCAGATTTTTAAATTGAGGATAGCAGCTATCCAGAAGGGTTTATGGTTTATGAGGCATTATGAGATATCAATATCGAGTCTACATTGAATTATGCGGTATACGAACACGCTACCCTGAGTCATTATCGCTTTAAGAACGATTCCATCGTTCTACCTACAGATCTAAAAAGAGTGGAGTTATGCAAATCAATTTGCCTTTAATTTATATCAGAGATTCGATTTTTTTGAAAAGGTTAATGAGGATGATCATAGATAAAACAACAGATTATTGTAATGTTTGACATTTCAAAACAAGGTATTAACCTTATTGGTTTTTTTATTTATATTTATATTGTCTGCAAGATGGTAGAATTAATTATGTGTTATCTATGACGGGAGCTAACTGATGTATTCACTGACATTATAGCTCATTTTAACAATAAAAAATATCCACTTATGTCCACAAACAATGATGTTTATTGGTCATTAAAATCTTAAATAGAACTATTAAAATAATAAGGCGATATAAGCAATTTGTATGTAGTTATTTTTGTAATATTTTTGACGAGTAGTCATTGAATGATTGAAATTCACCCATCAGCAAGTTGGAAAAATGGCCATAGTTATTTTTTAAATGTTACGCAATTCTCAAAACCTAAGCTAACCTGGACACATCATAATAAAATGTTGTGCTTATATATCAAAATTTACAAACGCAAATTAAAAAATGTGTTAAAAATATATAGAAGTACAATTCTTATTTAATATAGATAGACAACTAATTTAAACGGATTTTATCGCGGTTATTTATTAATTTTGATCCCGACGTTTCGAAAGCTTTTCAGCCTTCGTGTCAGCAGTCCGCCCCGTGACCACGAAGGCTGAAAAGCTTTCGAAACGTAGGGATCAAAATTAATAAATAACCGCGATAAAATCCGTTTAAATTAGTTTTATTTCGATGAATAATATTCGGGTAAACATATTTAATTATTATATAGATAGACATTATAAAGATTTATCGAAATTCAGGTCAGAAGCTCAAGAGTGCTAAAATGGCCGAACCTCAGCTTGGGCTGTTACCAAACAATAACAATCGTGAATCGAGGTAACCTCTACTCTTCTAGCCCAATTATTTATACATATATTTATTTATATGCCCATATTTCTTCACAGCACGTCTAGCATAATAAAGTTAACGATATTTACCAACTAGCTGTGCCTGCGACTTCGTTTGCCGCGTGAACTTACACATGTTTCCTATAATATTCCAGTGATTCAGATACTATTCTTCTCTCGTACTTAACCCACGCAGTAATTCAAGTTACAATAAGTTTTGATAGAGTTATCCGATTGTGTGGAAACAAAGACTCAAAGGTTACTCGAGGATATGCGTTATGGTTTTTTTTTGGTGACATTTTTTCGTAAACGTTGTACTTTAACAGTGATGCATGCACAAACAGACAGACAGACTTTTCTAAAAGTGATTTATTCTAGTAATTATACTTAATCACGTACAATATTTTGTGACATAAATCTGAAAAGGACAAACACGATAAATTTAGTTTCTTATTATAACTGCCAGTTAAGAAGAAATCATTAATAAAATTTATTTTGTAATACGTACCTATTCTGTTTATGTGCATTCAAAGACATGCATTTGTAAAAGGAAAAAAACGAACAAATATTCATTTACATAAAGATACGTTTATTTATAATCTAGACCAGTCGTTCCTAAAGTTGTCTAGGCCGCGACTCAACTAACACCAACTTCCAAAATAGGGACTCAATTCTAGTCTTCCTTTCAATTAAGTGAAAATGATCTTAAATATATAAATAAAGGTATTTCAAATAAAGAGAAATATTCGGTCTTAATCGAAAATATTAGTCTAAGTATATTAGTGCATTATATTATATATTATGTTATTGTATAGTGGGTAAGTTCGGTTTTTGTTTCATGAAACGCGATGATCTTAGAAACTACCAGTCATATTTAAAATGTATTTTTGTATGTGATAGAGTGATCATTCAAGAAAGCTTTAGACTATTTAACATCGCGCTGCCATATATAGGAGCAAAGCTGTATCGAAGAAAGTTACAAAAGGGGCAAAAAATATTATAATTTTTAGTTCCATGCGAATAAAGTCGCGGACAGGGTTAGTAAAGTAAAAAAAGCATTTGTCTTCTATTTTATAATATTATAGTGTCGATACGATATGATACGATATTAAAGCGTCAAAGTTAGTTACGTATTGTCGTAGGCCTTTGGATCGTCATATTTTTAAGGTCCACCTAATATTATTAGTTTGTTGGGTGGGTTATTGCCAGACTGGTTAGCTACCATCCTCGGGTTAAGACGGCCGCAAAATAAAGGTTCAGTACGAGCCTTTGTGCTCCAGCATAGTGAACGAGATCGGAACCAGACGTTTTCGTCAAGGTCAGCAACATGGCTATAATACTCCTGTTATTGCGGCTGTCTGTAGCCGACGGTAACTATTTACCATTAGACCATCTGCCTGTTAGCTGTTAGACTCATTGATATGTCTCGATCCATAGTTTGAGAAATACTGACTTAGACGTGTAGGTATAACGTATGTGGCTTACAACATTGCAGTTTTTATGTAACAGATGAGTCTAATCTTTGAACTTGTTTGTTTATTATTATTCTGAATGTATAAGTATATAATGTGATCATGGTTTCTGTTGAAAAACATAATCAAACATTAATCCCGAGACGGTCTCGTCAACCGGCGACATAACTTCATATCGAGCTGTCACACCGCCGACAGAAATGCGAGACGTTTGTCGAAAAGGTCTTTTTTCTCACTTCCATGTTTGTTAGGGTAACAATGTTTCTTATTATAATGGATATAATTAAGACAGCGCAGCAAAACCTACTTTAGAACCTTCAATCGGACCATTAAATATTGTAGCGGCGATCGTGGAACAATGAAAATTATAATTTCCCACTGCTATTGACCTGTGGCGTGGTGAGATGGGCAGCAAAGAGCCGGTATGACTGAACTTACATTACTGAATCCCCTCTCACCATTATCGAGGAAAGGGAAAGTCTCACTAACCTGGTACTGGACCAAGGTGCCAGATGATGAAGTGGCACTATTAAACCAAAAACCCAGCGTCGTCCGCAGCGCACACATACGTGGATTCAGATTGTTATAAAAATTCGGGTAAAACCCAATAAAATAGCAGATATATTAGTACAAAATTTATCGAAATTAAATATTACTTTTCCGTATATTTGCACATAAAATGTATACAATTCCTCATCGCGTGAAATTTTCCGGCAGTGCTTCCCGGCCGATACGAATTGGGTACCTTCAAGAAGATAGCGTACTTTTTTCACTTTATAAGCTGGCAACGCACCTACGATTCCTTCGGTGTTGTTCCTGCCAGTTTGCTTCCCATTCTATAAAAAAAGGAAGCGTCCGTCATGATTACCTTATTTTTGATGACACAGGACGGGGTGATTGGTAGTAAACGGTAATTACATAAAAAAATATTTTTAGAAATGGAAGCATATCACATGCGACAGAATAAGATAGAAGGCATTATACAGTGTTTTATACAGGATCTGAACATTGTACGTGTGTGCATGTAATCGAAGCGAATATTTGAAGGTTTCACTTCTATGGCGTGTGAACTGCACAAACCATTTTTTATTTATTTTTTTGACACGCAGGCGTGTTCTAGCTTCAAAAAGTTTGCGCTTATGAATTGCCAAGGCGATCCCTGAGACCATTCTTAGTGTTTGTTGTAATGGGTGAATATAGGGGTTGCAGTGAGTATTAGGTGTACCTATTTAGCAGGTGAGTTTCACATACCATTCTCAGCAATCTAGACTGGACTGCTGGTGTATTTAACACCGGAAAAAGACGGTTTGTATGAATTGTATTGCTGCCGTTCAGCAGATTCTTTACACAACTTTATTGCGAGATACACAAATAACTATTTGAAGTAAAAATGTATATTGAGAATTAAATAGCATAAAAATCTCGTAGGAAAGGGGTTCGACGTCGATAATTCAGAAATACTTTTGGTGTTAGGTATTATAAATGTTTGTATATATTCAGAAAAACCCGTAATTCCTTGTCACTACAACGAAGCGATTGGAGTTTTTCAGCCATACCCACTTGTCAAATTAGACTGTGTTCGATATTTAACACTTTGACACTGGCAGCTAAGCCATAAACAATTATTATGCGTTTTTATTTCTTTTTTTTAAACCCCGATGCACTACGTGTCATGGCCGCCACGAAATAATCCTTTTAAACGCGCGCTCTTATTTAATAACCAGCTTCGTGTTACAAGAGTCGTCTGCAACGATTTGTTTTTGGAAAAAGAAATGTAATTTGAAACTATAATGTGAATATTATTTAATGTAACGTTGTCAATTAAATTCTGAGTGTTTTTTATAGGCCACTTTTTTATGATGTGAATGAATGTGCCAAGTCGACCGACATCGACATTTTTGGACGTATTCGTTACACATCCATACATACATACATACCAAAAATAATCTACAAGATCTTTTAAGTAAATAATTTTAAAAAATGAATTAAAAAAAACTAGTGTGATAGTGAGAGTATTTCTCTGGATAATAAAACATTTGCATTGCCGTAAAAACACAAAAGATTTAAAATAATGATCATTGAAGTCTCGAAAATTCGAGAGACTTTGATTTATTGAGTGTAATGCACAACCTCTAACGCTTCGTGTTATGAGGCGTGCAATATTAAGAGCTAATAAATGAACTGAACAGATATAACTAGGTAGTTAATTTATACGCATTGGAAATGGGAACAAGAGGAATATTAGCGTTATATCTCTATAATCTTCTAAACGATCTTGTCCTGTCTAGGAATGTAGTAAGTTCTACATTCGTGCATGCTTCCAAAGCTCCGCTAGCTAATTCCTAACAAATTTGGCTGGACAGACAGAGAAGGAGAGTGTTGACGTGTGTCAGAAAGAGATCCTACAAGGGATTTGTTCAGACTTTCCCTCTCTGTCACAAAATGGTCCCGATCTTAGATGGCTAAAGATATAAAATAGTAGATCCCTTTTTTTACCTGACATACGCTGTTAGCCTTAAAGGCTTTGCAAGATTCACCGAAGTTTTGGGGCGAGTGTTGAAGGCCCTCAGCCCCGAGGCAGCGGGCGCAAGGGTGCCAGAGTGGCCGATCCTCGGCTTGGGCTGCTGCTAGTAAATTGCTAGTCTGTTCGTCTCTCTAGAATATTTGAATATGAAACAAACAGTTGATTATACAAGTTACAATTATTTCTATAGTGTAAAATCTAAAAGTGTACTGTATACACATACACAATTAAGTACATATAGATTTCACGTTTATAAGCGCCTTCTCAGGGCCTTTTTATAGTTAATTGGTTTAACGTTACAGTCACAATCTCACCTGATGTTAAGTGACAATGTGGCCCAAGATGATGGACACTCTAAGCCTAGTGGAGGGACTGACGTACAAGTGCAACTGAAACTTTAAGTATTTGGCGGTAGATTTTTAATTTGAGGGGGATAGCTAGTCAGATGGGTATTAAAAAAAAACCTTACAGTTATACTATGATTTCATCACGATGTTTTCTTTCATCTAACGCTCAAGCTCATTGAAGGTGGATTCAAACTCAGGTTGACGCGGCGTCCATACACACTGCTAACTGACAAAATAAAGTCTACGCGGTATAAAGTTTAGAAAGTTTTATACTATGCACCTAGGATTTTATATTAAACTAACTGACCCCGCCCACTACGATACGTATCTTTTGCGTTTACAGCGATGTAAAAAAACATTTAACATTTTATGTATGGGACAGTAAATTGAAGAAAAAAATTACAAAGGAAAAATCGAATTTAAAAACTAAGCACCCTGGAACCGACCACGAAAAACTCCGCATCGAATGGTGATATTCTCATATCAATAAGTTTAATAGTTTTTACGAGATTGACCGTCAAAGAAACTGTGTTTTGCCTTACATATATGTACTAGCTGTGCCTGTGAGTTCGCTTGCAACTAAAATTATTTTATCACGCGCCGTCATTCAAATTACAATAACTTTTGATTGAGTTAATCGGTATTAATGAAATAAAGAGTAAATGTTACTCAAAGACATTCTTTATGATTTTCTTGGCGTTTTATCATAAGCGTTGTGTTTTAGCAGTGATACATGCACAAACAAAAAGACAGGCACCTGTGAAAATATATTTTATTAATTATTATTAGTCATTTGCATTATTTTTTAACATAAATCTAGAAGTACAGACATATTGTTATATTTTCATTCTTATTATATGTGTAGATTAGCTGTGCCTGCGACTTCATTCGCGTGAAACTAAAAATTATTTAAAAATTTTTGCTCGTCTTTGTAACTTTTTCAATACAGCTTTGTTCGTTTTGGTGGTAGCGTGATGTTAAAGGCTTTTTCATTTATAGATGTGTCAAATACAAAAATATATTTTTGAAATTGGACAGATATAGTTCCTAAGATTAGCGCGTTCAAACATACCAACACACTTTGCCACTTTATAATATCAGTATAGATACATAATGAGTTCCATCATATAACTACTTAACCGCTTAGAAATAAGGCGTTTGGTAGTAATAATAATATACGCAAGTCACCGAGTGTTCATTCGTATTAAAGTATAACAAAAATCCATCATTTTATTGTAAATTTTCTTGCCAAATCATTGTACGTATGAGCATCGTTCACACGGCGCGTCACGACAGGTGCTTGCACTGGTTCGATGTCAATGTCGCTGGATCGATCCAATCACACCTCCTATACAATGGGGTTCGATTTTTGAAATATACGTTAAGCGTGATCTGTTTTTAAACTGTTGGTTCTATTATTTAGGTTATATTAGATATCTAGAGACTAGAAGAATTGCGGGCACTCTACTCGAGAGACATGCAAGCATGGGAGTTTGAAGTATCTGAGTAGTACGTTTTAGTGGGTAGAGTTGAGTGATTGGCACCGGATGAGTCACCACATATCCCTCTCGTTTTGGCCTGAGCTCGGGAAATTCGTTTGAATTTTTGCGTTGCGATGAGAAAGTCTGTAAAGACTGGGATTTTAAACGTTAATAATAAAAAGGTTATATGAGATATGTGGTTGTAGCGTGATTTGTAATAGCCCAAGGCCTACCTCAATAAATAGACAATCAAAAATAAAAATAATTTTCGTTAAAAAAAAAAAAACTTTTCCCGCATTATAATATTAACTGTGCCCGCCATTTCGCACGCGTGAAACTAAATAAGATTTAATAAGATTTCCTGGTTTTTGTAACTATTTTCAATATAGCTTAAATCCTTCCTCAATAGTAACTGCATCAAATAGAAAAATATTTATTTAATCCGCTTACTAGTTTCTAATATTAGCGCGTTCAAACAAACTAACAAAGTTTACCGCTTTATAATATGGATATAGATTACTATTCATATAATTTTTTATTTTGCTAAAGTCATATTATGTACAATTTATCGTTTTATTCCCATATCTGTACATGAGCTAAATACTATAATAATTAAATAAATAAATTAAAAATTAATTTATACAAAGAAGCTATAAACCGAATCGAGTTTTTGACGGTTGTTATCCTCCGCTGTATATTTTCCGAACTTCTGATAACGTTTTGAACTTCATAAGTGCCTTATAGGGAAAACCTGCTTACTAGAAGAAACGTGAGTTACATCCCTGGTCTCTGGTAACACGCGAGTTTGAAGTGTGGCCGTGGTGCGTTCTACTAGGTAATGTTGAGTGATTAGCACACGATGAGTTGCGACATGCATCTGATGTCTTGGCCTGAGCCCACGTAATGTGCTTGCGCGTCACGATGAGGAAGTCCGTAAAGAACAGGACTCGAAACACCACGTTCATAAAAAAGGGAAAACTGCTGTAGAATTTTGTCATTGAAACTTGTTAATAGACACTAAACAAATTACGATGATCGGTTGAGCAGTTGAAACGTGAAGGAGTAACAGTTTTTGGATTAAAACCATTAGTTTATGGTAAGAAAGTACCTATATGTGTATAGGCTATGGAAAGATGTCACCTCTTTCTTTCTCTACGTCTACATGTGTTATGTTATGTTGTCTTTGTCCATTTAAAAAGTACAACCATGAAATATATTTAATTGAAGAAATCAAATATATAGTCCACTGGGAATGATTACACAGAGGTAACAGTTTGAAGCGATGTCAATTCAGTTGGTAGTGTGTACAGACGCCACGGCAATGGGTGTGTGTTCGAATCCACCTGCAATGAACCGGAGCTTTCGGTGAATGAAAATTAAAAAACTATACCATGTCAACAAAACCATAGTATGGTGGTTTTTTTAATGCCTACCTGGCTAGCTACCACCCTCAAGGTGAAAAGTTGCCTCCAAATAAATACACACGTGTTCCGGCAGTTGCATTTGAAAGCCAGTCCTTCCAGTAGACTTAACATAGACAGGTGTGATTGTGTTCATAAACCTAAATTTATAAAATAAATTAGCTAATATATACTTAATAGTGAAATGTCACCAATATAACTATAATATATATAACACAATATCTATCAACGTATCTAAGTTTATGAATAAAAATAAAAACCATAATGTGGCAGAACATTGCTATGACCTTTTCCTGTAAGCAAAACATACTGCTAATTTATGATACATAAAATTTTATATATACCTACATATATTTATTAAAAAATCATCTGACGACGAATACTCGAGTTTCTCGCTGTAATAATATTGTTAGCCTGTTAAAACATTATTGTTGTGTGAAAACTTTTTTTGGAAGAAATGTATTGGCTTCATCGCCACTACCAATGTATAAAGTACTAACTGTGCTAAAAAATAATATGTTAAGTAAAAATGATTTACTAATTTTTGCCCGTCTTTGTAACTTTTGTCAATACAGCTTGGTGGTAGCTTGATGTTAAATAGCCTAAAGCCACCGTGAATGATTGCTCTAACAAATACAAAAATATTTTTTGATATTTGATAACGAGTTCCTAAGATTAGCGCGTTCAAACAAAGAGACTTGTCCGCTTTATAATATTAATGTAGATAATAATAACATATATACATATATTGACGATTACAGATACAAAAGAAATCTACTGTTCAAATATTCAAAATGTAAAATGCCGACAAAAATGTTGGTACATTTGCTTTGAACTTGCGGGCGTGTAAGCACTTGAATAAAAGTATTGCTCATAGTAAAATATGTATCAAAGTAATAATAAAAACAATACATAAATCGCCATGGAACCCTAATAATAGATATAACGATTATAAATATTTTGTAGGCATTTGGTTTTTTTTCTTAATTTTTTGAATTTGGAACCGTCTTCGGTGTGGCCGAGTCCGAAATGCATTTGTCGCGTAATCCTCTCGGGATTGGAGATCACATTTTTTTTTAACATTGCGTGGGATATGGCATGACAGTGCGCGGCTTATTAATTTTCTATCAGTCATTGTTGTTTGGTTACTTAAGAAATTTACGCATGCTTGACATGAGATCGGTTAATCTTTTCAGAATGTTTTTAATGGGTTAAGGAGAAAATAATTGGTCATGATTTATAGTAAGTACCTACTTAGGTACGAATTTTTGACGGACTCTTGATATGCTGTTTTATTTTAACTGTTTCTAACAGTTTTTCTCTTTTTAATTTACCTCCTCCTATTCTTTTACCTTCAGCTATCATCCCCATTCTATTAGCATTATGTGTCTCCTAACTACTGTTCAGGATAACCACTTATTTGTAGAATGCTTGTCGAAATTTATTCAAACGAATATAATCAAACCTTAAGAGTGTACAGTTAGTCGGTGGTGAACGTGTGTAATCTAATAATAAGTTTTATATGTAGTTTGCATGTAGTATGTGTCTTGCCTGTTTGAAGATATCCCGGTTTAGATACAGTTTATAGAAAAAAAATTGATACAAGCTTTATCGTTTATGGATCTACCTACATGACATTGGCGAAATTGTGTGCGTACCTAAACATTTGGAAATTAAAAAAAGAAGAAGTAAAACACTGATTATCTAAAAAAGTAGGTTGCTGTGAATGAGTTAAGTGAATTATGTATAATACTAGCTGTCTCCATGACTTTGTTCGCCTGGAATTAAAACATATTTAATAATTTTTGCTCGTTTTTATAACTTTTCCAATACACACTTGCTGTTTTTGGTGGTAGCTTGTTATTAAATAAGCCTAAAGCCTTTCTCAATCATTGAAAAACATGAAATCTGACTGATAGTTCCTAATATTAGCACGTTTTAATAAACTTTTACGTTGTACAATATTAATATACATATAGGATAGTATGGTAGTATAGTATTAATATAGATATCATATTTATATAGATCATTTGTAAGTTATTGGCATAAAAGGTCTAAAGTTTTAACAAGAAAGCCAGCATCTTGTCAAAGCGTTATATGGTTCAGAATATTTTCAAAATATACTATCATTCTATACGACATTGACGATTTGTATAGAAACATATTGGCAACAAATAAGAAATAAAGGAGTTTTACTCCTTTCTAGTCCCCGTCCAATTAACATTATTTGTCTCCTATCCCTTGTTACAGATAATCGCTTAGTTTTAGAATGCTTGTCGAGTTTAATTAGAACTAATAAAATTAAACTTTGACGCCTTAGTTTCACTCTATGGTGTATATTTGTAACCTAACAGTAAATTATATATGTAGTTTGTTTGTTTTGTTTTTTTTGGCTATAGTTTGTAGAGAGAGAAAATTGTTTGTTACAATCTCCATCGTTCATTGTTCTATCTACTTTACATAGGCTATTTAATAATAATAAGAAGAAGAAATAGAAGAAGTAATAAGTAAGAGAATTGGGGCGGAATCTCAATTGTGATTATTATGTTCATTCAATATTTAACTAGCTGACCTGACAGACCTTGTTCTACCTTTTCGAGTAGTCAATTATATCGAGAACAGCGTCATCTATCTCGTTATGAGAACTTATCGAGATAAAAAGTATCTTATCTTTCAAGTTGGATCAAATTGCAGACATTCTGCAAAATTTGATTAAAATCGGTTCAGTAGTTTAAGAGATCATCGCGGACTAACAAAGTGACATGATAGGGGTGTTCCGGCAGATACACTTGAGAGTCAGTCCCTCCACTAGGCTTAGTGTATCCGCCATTTTGGACCACATCGTGAATTAACATCAGGTGAGATTGTGGGTATAACGCTTGACCTAAACAACAAAATATAAGTATTGGCTCGTTCGTATATTCGAACTCACGTCGTCCAACACAAGATCTAAACGCGAAACACTAAACCATCATTATGCCGATAATAAAACAGATAATAAACACTGTGAATTCCATCACCTACTGTAAATAATGTTTATACAATAATAAAAAAAAATGATATTTGAACTCCATTCACAACCTATTCGCACCTAGGCAGCGATAAATTATGTTGCCGTGGTCATCATTGTCGAGAAAAAAAAACGTGGGAACTTTGTCTATGCCCGCGACTGTCTTTTGTCCGTAAAATTCAGTTCCGTTCTCTATGAATACAGTTTTGTCGTTTTTTTTTTCACTATATTTGTATGCACAGGTGTATTTGTAGACAGTGGCTCCCTATCTGTCATGCTGTTTGAACAGGTCGTTTGTAATTTTTAACTAAATATGCCCATAAAAACTGCTATTTGCGCAGAGATACTATTAAAATCTTTTCAGAAATATATGTTTTTTTACTTCTTAATTATAGTAACAATTTTTGTTATTAAAAATTATGACTAAAAATGTGATATTTCGTTTTTTTCTAATAAACTATACTCAGGACTTCGTCTTATACAGTTGTAGGATCATTTATCAACTTTACTATGATGATATTAATACTATCAATTATTTTTATTTATTTATTGAAGCATCAGTCACATTATCTTGATATACAATTAAGTTTATTTATTACAACATAATACTTAACTATCTCGCACTTATCCTTTTTTTCTGGCATATAAGTATATATTTTATATATAAGGTTAGGTCGAATATATTATATAATCGGCCAGTATATTTCGTTCAGTTACAATTGTTTTTCTTTACTCCATGCATTTCCTTTCATTATTATACATTTTTTCACTATTAAAACAAAACACATTCATATACACAGGCTATTTAATAATAATAGGAAAAAGAAATAGAAGAAGTAATATAGTAAATTTATGTATACATATATTTCATTCGTGCTGACATGAAACACGTGTTGTAGGTTGAGAAATATTGTAAAAACTGCCTTGAATATAGTTATTAATTCACATGAGCACGCAATATCAACCGACTTTTGGTGTTCATTTAGATGTCGGTGTGCGAGTTCATCATCATTAAACCCTGAATACGAAGAATTTCAAAAAGAAAATCTGTTTACTGAGGAGGAACGGGTTCTTAACTGTTTTATCTTTACCTATTTTTTTATAGGTTATTGCAATATTATAATAATACCTATATATTATTTAGTTAAGATTTAGCGTTATGGACATAATCTCACGTGATGTTAAGTGTTGGTATGACCCAAGGTGGTGGACATGCTAAGCCTAGTGGAGGGACTGGCTCTCGAGTGCAACTGTCGGAACACACTTATAGGCATTTTGCGACAGATTTTCAACTTGAACATGGTAGCTAGACAAGCGAGCATTGGAAAAAGCCCTACCACCATGCTATGAATTCATCACGACGTTTGCCTTGACTGAAAGTTCAAGCTCATTGTAGGCGGATTTAAGCCCAGATTCCTTGACGCGGCGTCCGTACAGACTACCAACTGAGTTATAATCGTTTAAACAAATCTTAAGCAATGAATACCCGAATTTGTTCTTAGCTTTTGAAATATTTTTTTATTAAATAGTGCGTATAAATTCTAAATTTAAACTCGACCAGAGCGTCGGCGGTAAAATGACCATAAACAGCTTTATATTTTTTTCGAGCCGCACGCCTGTCCCGTCTTTTGTGCCAGTATCCTGCCCTTTTCACTCGAACCTTTTTAAGGAAGATATTTATAATGTATAACTTTCGGTCATGACCAGTAGCCGAAGGTTTTAATTGTGAATTATGGGCGTTATATATATTAAAAAATCTTTTTTCGTTATCGCCTGTGACGTTTCCTGGCCGATCGGAAGGTCGTTTTTTTGATCTGGATTTATTTCGTACGAGTTTTGTTATAATTGAATTAGTCAGAGTTCTTTAGGAGAGTAATCGGATGGAACGCTAATGTATTTCTATAACTGAGCGGATGTTATAGGTTCGTTTATGGAAAGATTTTCGTCGGATTTGATATATCTTTGTGACCTTCATGTTTTAATAGTCACAATTTTTTTAGTATTTCCTGGTCCATTCGAGTCGTGTTTTATAGAGATTTTTGTAAAAAAGATTGATAAAATGAAGCTTCTATATCTAGTGCAATAAATAAAGAACGTTTATTAAGATGAGACACAATAAATAAACTAATACAGTCTTACAAAGTAATATCATCATATGACATCGAAGAAAAGACCCAAGCTTAGCATAGGCTATGGCAACACTGCTGTAGCGTTGGTTTCCAATTGGACCTGGAGCTACTTTAATAACATTACTACGGGTTGCCTTGAATCAAAAGGAGTAGACAAGCTAGCGTACTACTCCAAAATTGTTTTAGAATGAGTAGTTATTTTATGAGAGTTGAGATAATAAATAGTTGATCAGATAAATAGGAGTTAAGTTTTCCGAATGCACACTTTATATGAATAACATAATGAAAATAAGTATATGGTAGGTAGGTGCACGGTGGTAGAGCTTTTTACAATGCCCGCATGTGTTCCGGCAGTTGCACTTGAATCATTATCTTGGATCACTTAACATCAGGTGAGATTGTCATAACGCTGAACCTATTAAATATATAAATAATTTAAGAAAATAACTTTATATTACATTTAAGTACTACATTTTAAGCAATCTAACATCATTTAAAATTGTTCTGTAAGTATAATTCTATACTTTTAAAGCGTGTTGGTAAGTTCATGTTACAAACGAAGCTAAATAATAGTTTTTTAGAAAAAAAAATGCAAAAGAAATCAAACTCCGAGGCGCCAATATTGGCCGTTCATAGCTCAAGGTGAACTTCGATCAATGTGTAAGTCAAAAATATAATACCAATAGAACCTTCACTCCGGTAACTATATTAACATGATCCTTATATTGCAGGATTTGATCTATTCTTATTTTATTTTAAGGGTTGTACGAATGAATCAATTAAATTGTATTCTCAGTCCATCTGGTTGTCAAAAAAGATTCTTAAAAAAGTTGCTAAAATTGTATAAGTCGTAATGCCTGGGTTCAGTAGAAAATATGTAAATTTTTCACACACAATTCTCGGTTTGCTTTTGTATGAAGTAACGAACAGTTATTTTTTTATGCTTAAGTTTGACGTTATGACCATAACCTCACTTGATGTTAAGTGATGATGTGGCCCACGATAACGGACACTCTAAGCCTAGTGGAGGGTCTGGCTCTCGAGTGCAATTGCCGTAACATGTCTATAGGTATTTAGCGGTAGATTTTCAACTTGAGACTGGTAGCTGGTCAGGCTAACATTAGAAAAAGTCACACCGCTATGGATCCCGAAAGCTCAGGGTTACTGCAGGGATACTAACTCACACCTATTGACGTCGTGTACGTACCAACACTGTACTACTAAGTCACCACTACTTCGGAAGTTGACATCTTTTACAAAAATCACGTATATGTCGTGTTCGGTGCTGCAAGCCCAATACTTTAACACGTGTATGTTTTTCCATAATAATTTAATAATATAAATTATATACGGGTCCCTAAAATAATACGTTCTTTGCGAGTGAAAATGATAATCGGCAATGAAGCGTATACTCTAATCCAGCAGTATATATCTTTTTTTATTTGTTTTTTTTTCTTGAAGGAAGTTTGCTGTGCAAAGGCTTTACGTCAACGGACCATTGCCGATTTTTAGGCGCGTTTTGTGTAAGACATCGGGTGGGGTTTTTATATGCTTCGCGACTTCATAGGGTTGATGCAATTTTATTTTTTTGTATTCCTCATGCCTAAATATTTGGCCGAAGTTTTACCTGATATTAAGTGACAATGTGACGAAATACACATAGGTGCTTGAGGATAGATATTCAAGTCGAGGATTTCAGTTAAAAAAGCGGGCAATAAGAAATATCCATCATCGTGCTATGGTTTCATCACAATGATTTTCTTCACCAAATGCGTAGGCTTTTACAGTGACCCTTCATTCTACGCTCGTATAATGATAGGATTTTAAGGTCTAGCCGTGCCCTTGAATACGTTTTCGTAGCTTACAAGATATTTATCTATACCTCAGGAATAGATGTTTTCCTTTATTTATTTTTTCTGTATTTTTGGCAACGTATATGCAAAATTTGCATTGATAAGTTGAGTTATTAAGGCATGAAAGGTAACAAAGAAACAAAATGACGTCTGCATTTTTAATATTAAGAGTTTCTAATTTTTCTTAGTTACGAACTAAATATAATACAACATCTTGTATGCGAAATAAATTTCTGGTCTTTAAACAGATAAAAAATATACGTATATGATTGATATGAACGAAATTTGAATATTTATCATCTTCATTATTTATCTCCACAACAATGGGATACCATAGACAAAACAATCGATTATAAAACAGATAGCATAGACAATTGAATGGGCCGCGCGTCAGACACGCGCGCGACGCACGCCAGCGGGAAAGTGCCAGCAAATTGAGTGCTCCAATTACACTATCGTATTCTATCGCCATTTGTTATACAGGCTGTTGCATTTTATTATATAGATATTAAATGCGGGTTAAAAACGCGACTTACTTTTTATTAATTGCTCGACGTTTCGGCTTGGTTACACAGGCCGTGGTTACGAGCCGATTGAGTAACCAAGCCGAAACATCGAGCAATTAATGAAAAGTAAGTCGTGTTTTAGACCCGCATTAAATATCTTTACATAACATAAAATGAAATCGCTTACGCTGTCTTTTCGCTTAGATCTTTTAAGCTATTCAACGGATTTTAATGCAGTTTTTAGCAATAGATACATACACAGTGATTCGTGAGGAAGTGTCATATGTATAAAACATACATATTGTAGTACAAAAAAAGGTAAAATTCAAAGATTTGTAATGTGACACGATGTATACCTGGTCAGCTAGTCTATATTATAATATGTATACAATACGCGAAAGTTAAAAAGTGTTGTTTATCGTTCGATTTTAGTTCGAAACAGTTTTAATTTACTCTAAATTTTTAATGAATTGTAAGAGATGACAATTATGTTCAATTGTCATTTCAATTAAGATTAGCACGTACCTTTTTGTCACACTTGAACTTGGCAAAGCCTACATGGGCAGGAACCATAACTTAAAAAAAGGTGTGTGCTGAAGGCCACACGAAATAAATTAAAATTTTCATTAAAGCAATGATAATAATACGAAATACAATTACAATTCATTAAAAAAAAACGCATTGTCACTACACATACGATGTTTATTTTTTTTACAGTTAAGGTTTAGCGTTATAGCCGAATGGAGCATATCTTCAAGTTGGACTACATCGTAACATAGAAACAACTGAGATTGGCGTTACATGTTAATCCTATAAAAAGTTACATACATCTTTAAAATACTTGACATGGTGCATAATTGGCGAAGGTAGTCTAAATAAAAATATCTATTCATATATATGAAAATCTAGACAGAAAATGCTGCTCTGCATTAAATAAATTTCTTTAAAATTCACAAATGAAATGAAACTGCTTTTAAAATTCACTTGCAAAATTAAAACATACATATAAATTGTATTTTATATTGTTTGTATTGTATTTTTTCAATTGATGAAGCCATTAATGAAAGGGAATCACTAAATATTATGTTACGTTTACTGAACATTTACTAATTAAACAGATTACTGGCTGGTTAATACTGTGGACATGTCACACAACAGAGTACACGTGTTTAATTAAAACTATAATCGTGATGTATTTTGTTTAAAAACAACATACATAACATAAAACATGATGTATATCGTCTACCGCTCCTTCCCGCCTTATTTGCAACGCGCACGTGACCTAAAATGGCATCGTTCGGAAATCGAATAAATCAAGAGGATTGGTGGCTAATCGACAGCCTCGGGTGCGAAAACTTCCGAAACGAGAGCACTCCTCTATCTAAACCTAATTTATATTTAACGTTACCGTTCGGCTCAGTTCGGACGAGCGTATTTTGAATGCACGTAAACAATGCTCAGGTGTGTTTTTTTTTTTCAAACCAAGGAGGTTCACCAACGCTAATTCTATTTTTTGCCACGTTTTTATTAACTACTTTCTTGTATGTCTGTCCTGGTGGCATTTCGTAATTGATTTTAACTAACTTCCCGATGATCTAGATACTTGAAATTTGGACCGTAGCTCAGTAGTAGACGACAATGCGTGAAAATGTGAAATAGAAGGACAAAAATGAAACGGAGGAGGTGTCGATATGAAAGATGAATGTAGAATGTACTTTAATACTGACAGATGAACAAAGTATATCAAACTTTCATTCACATAATCCTAAAAAGTAGAAAATAAAAGATTGGAAACAAAAAACATTGGGCACACGCAATACATAACTACAAACATGAGCCCCGTGTTCTTTGTTTCTGATCTTTTATTTCTTACTTTTTAGTCAGTTATAGAAGCATGGTCGATTATTATTGTTTATTTCATCATTATTATGGTTTGATTTACGTGCACTTTTATAAGACAAGGTGATATTTGGTCTTCAGATGTTTTATTTAAATTTGAGATTGAGGCTCAAAAGTTCGACGTTACGTTCCGACTACAAGGTAACAAGTTTGACACCCGGTTAGACGCTTAGGCATGTCGCGTTCCGAGATTAGTCGGTATATATTTAGGAACCAAGGAGGTTGATAAGGATTTTTGTAGCAATGGTAGCGAATACGGACGATCTGTCAAAGGATCTGAGTTCATATCCTTGCATTTAGCTTGAGCTTTCGGTGAAGGGAAACATCGTCACGAGAAACCATAGCATAGTGGTAGGTCGTTTTTAATGCCTGGCTGGTCCTCATGTTGAAAACCTGCTGCTAAATACTTACAAGCATGTCCCGGGAGTTGCACTTGAGAGCTAATCACTCCATTAGACTTAACGTGTCTACCATCTTGGTCCTTTTTTTTGAACTGACTTACTCTGTTAGCCCTAAGGGCTTTGACAGCTTCACCGAACTTTTTGGGGCGAGTGCTGAGGGCACTCAGCTCCGAGGCAGCGAGCACATGGGTACCAGAATGGCCGAACCTCAGCTTGGGCTGCTGCCGGAAAAACCCATCTTGGTCCACATCGTCACTTAACATCAGGTAATATTGTGATCATAACGCATAACCTAAAAAGTATAAAAATAAACAATTTAAGTTATTTTGTATAAATTGCGAATATCGTAGTTTCCGCACGGTTAGCGTCGTATTAGTTGTAAATCGCTTACACCAATAATTTCGATCACAGATAAAAAGGGACCCCAAATTGAAAAGTCGAGTTCCGTGTAATCAAATAGCCAGCTCGCTCGATAGCTCGATCGACATCAAAGTATTTTACAAATTTCAAACTCGACGGATCTAAATAGAATTACCAAACAAGCGTATTTATCTATGGTCGCCCGAACCCGATACATGAAAACGTCATTTGTTTTCTGAATATGGAACTGAGAGGTTATGAAATAAATTTTCTTAGAAATACGCGAAGGATGTTGTTCGTAATTTTGTAAGTAAATCGTTTGTGATGAAAATATTTTGGCGGGAAGACGTATCTGTCATTTGACATTTTTTTTTAATTTGAAACTTCTGCAGGGGCAATGTACGAAAATTCATACAGTACTAAATGTACAGGTATCAGTTTACATGCGAAATATGTTAACCGTATTTAGGTTAGGTATTTATTATGTATGTTAAAAAAGATAAAAAATACATCTTTGGCCGTAATGGAAGAAAGTGACACCGGATGTTTTGTTTTCAATATCGAAATAAATTTTATTCTGACATTTCTAAGGAACTTTTAGATGAACTTATAACTTCGCTTCTAACAATTTTAAATATATACGCGTGATTATATATATAGTACATAGTAATACCAAAGCTACCAAAGTATAGCAAAGTACATGTTAGCTACCACCATCAAGTTGAAAGTCTGGCGCCAAATGCCTATAAGTGTGTTTCGGCGGTTGCATTTGGGAGCAAGTCTCTCGACTATGCTTAACGTGCCCATAGTCACTTAACATCAGGCAAGATTTGGGCCATAGTCTAGAAAATACCCTTAGGGACCGTGTAATTTATAAACAAATATAATCCATATTCCGCATAGACTCTAAAATGGCTGGACCGGTTTTGATGAAATTTCAGACATTCTTCATATAAACTCAGCGGGTGATCGTATGAAGTTTGGTAGCGATCTGCTGTCTGTACTTGAGGTATTAAAAAATAATTTTCGTTTCATGCGAACGAAGTCGCGGGTGAAAGTTAGTTTTATATGTAATTTGATTTTTTGAATGATATTATTAAAAATGATGTTCAATACAAGTAACATTTCTTACTCGCGTACATTGATTGTTACAGGCGATTTAATTTTCAAGAAATCGAGATACCAATATAAAAATGAGTAAATAGCTACTATGTATGATCGTTTTTCCCCTAATTTGTAATTAAATTTAGAAGGATTTTTTTATGGAATAGGTAACAAACGAGCAAGAGTGTCACCTGACTGTAAATATTCACCGCCGCACGTTGACACCCAAAACACCGGGCTAGTCGCAGGTGTGTTGCCGGACTTTATTGGAGGAACTGGCTCGAAAGTGCCACTGCTGGAACATACCTATTAGTATTTGGCGGCAGATTTTCAACATGAGGGTGGCAGATAGCTTGGTTGGCACTAGAAAAAGCCCTACCACCATGCTATGGTTTCCTCACGATGTTTTCCTTCACCGAAACCTCAAGCTCATTATAGGTGGTCAGATTTGAACTCACGTCCCATGACGCGGCGTTCTTAAACACTATCACTGAGCTATCATCGCTTCAAAATCCATCAGACTTTTAAAATATTGCTTATTGTGTATGGGGCTGTCTTCAAACTGATTAGGTTTGGTAAGGTCAGCTCCCTGGGATCAGGTAATAAGGGTGAATAAGGTGACGTCATGAGGTCGTTTTAGTAGGTATTTCTTGTAATGTGGGTGAGGGTAATCCCGCATACTCTTTTCGTAGGCTTCTTGGTATATTAGTATAGACAATTTATAAATGTATTTATCCCTACTTTAAAAACAAAAGGGCGTTCGTTCGATCGTTCGATAGATGCATACAATATGTAGAGTCAAGCACGGACTTAAAGAATTTTAAGTTACACAGGCGTGGGCAAGTGTCAGCCATTATTTAGGATGCCAAGTCTCCTGGATGTGGCGGTAATGATACTCTCGGTGTATAAGGTATCCGCTTGTTTCGATAAAATTTCTTTATCCTCATAAATATTGTCATATACAATTTCTAGATTTATTGGAATCTGTCCAACCTTAAGACGTGATTGGTAGACAACCGTTTAATTCAAAATCAGATTACATAAAAATTCTATTAAAAAAAATGTGAGCCGTCACGTGTCGCCTGGCAGATGTGAAACATCGAAATCGTTTAGTATAACAGATAACAACTGGAACCAGATATGGCATAATGAAAAGATAAAGCATTACAAATTTGTTCCATAAAAAATGACTGTTTATTACATACATATTCATTGTTATTCAATACAAAATACAAAAATTCTAAATTGAAATATATATTTCGTCGCCACGTCTTACACACTACTACGTATAGTAAATATTGGCCACGCCAACAATTAGGTTTACCCTTGTAATCAATATATATTATCCAGAATCATTAATTTACTACATAAAGCCAAATAACTAAGTATCGGAATTAAAATAAAAACACAAATTAAATCGTCAAAAGCCGGCCGTAAACTCCGGTTCCATTATTTTTAATGGTTCAATTTTTTTTCTAAGGAATATGCAAAGTTTCCTACATCATGCAGCCAAGTTAGACGTTATTTTTTAATCTATCTTTAATTACAAAGATCAAAGCCATGTCCTCTGTAGTTTCAAAAATAAATCTACTGTAACCATTTTTTTTATCAACATAATTAAAAAGATAACTGAATGAAGACCGGAACAGTATCTAGATTGATAATCATATCTTTCTGCTTTACTTTTTTCTTGACTAATACAAAAAGACGTCCGATTTATATCGAACGCAATAAGAAATTGAATTTTATAATATTCAAAAGAATTCGGCGCGTATCCGGCAAACCGTTACGATCCAATTTAGCGCCATATTGGTCGGAGACGCTTCCGAAAAGTAAAATTTATTGCATTATACGTAGTTAGGTGGGTGCCCACCGCTCGCATAAATTTGCGTAGTCGAATAATTTCCCATTTTCTTTGATCATATTTCGCTTTCCTATCGTTTTGTTTGATTGCTTCTTACGTCATCGTAATTTCATTTCTATTACTTTATTTTTACATCGGTAATTTATTAGAAAATTGGATTCTATTTTATTCTGTGACACGTTGTGCTATGGTACTGTGTTTATTGTAAATAAAGTGGAAATGTTAAACAATAACTATCATCGAAGACAATTCCATTGGCGTTGTCGATGTGATCCCGCCTTGCAATAAGTTAGTGATAGTTTTTTCTAGTGCCGGGCCTGGCTAGCTACCACTCTCAAGTAAAAAACTTCCACCAAATACCTATAGGTGTGTTCCGACAGTTGCACTCGAGAGTCACATAGGTTTAACGTTCTCACCAGTATAGGGCACATTGTCAGTTAACATCAGGTGAGATTGTAGCCATAACACTAAGTCTATAAACTCTAATAAAAGCTTTCGATGAGTGGATTTTTTACAGTTTATAGGTTTAGCGTTATGGCCACCTGACTTAAATTACCTCATATAAAGTGACGATGTGGCTTAGCCTATTTTATAGACTGGTTTTCAAGTACAGCTACCAGAAAGCACCTATAGAGGTTTGGCGACAGATTTTAAACTTAAGTGTGTTAGCTAGCCAGACGGGCTTTTGAGAATGCCTATCGCTTTGTTACGGTTTCGTCCGGTGTCCGCACACTCTACCACTGGGCCTTCTAGGTCCCATTGCTATACCAAAATGTTAGCCACCCACTTAGGGTATAAAGGAAGCGATGAGTTGGACTCTGCATAGATGGACCTGAGTTGGAATTCCTGAGCTTTCAGTAAAAGGAAACAAGTGATAAAACCATTGCATGGTGGCAGGGCTTTTTCTAATACCCACCTGGCTATCCACCACCCTCAAGTTGATAATCTACCGCTATGCCTGTAGGTATGTCCTGGCAGTTGCACTTAAGAGCCAGTTCGTCCACTAGTTTCAACGGTACCACCATTTTCATTAACATCAGGTGATATTTTGGCCATAAAGCTAAGCCTACAATGATATAAAACAATCCGTACTTAGCTTGCTGGATGTTCACCAGCTCAGCTACGATATTGTTAATGATTTCTTAGGTTTACGCGAATATTATTCATTGAAATAAAACTAATTTAAACGGATTTTATCGCGGTTATTTATTAAATTTTGATCCCGACGTTTCGAAAGCTTTTCAGCCTTCGTGGTCACGGGTCGGACTGAGGTGTAGGTTATCCAGAAAAGTTTATGTTACTGTGTCTACCTAAACTAAAAGAAATATAGGGACCCGCGTAAAAGAACATATAGCTGATGTTAAACACCGACGCTCTACGAAGTCTGCAGTTGCTGAACATTCAGAAGAAGGCTCCCAACATTATCTTCGATTCGACAAGCCACAAATCCTTGCCAAAGAACACCGATTCCTACCTAGGATGATTCGTGAGGCTATTGAAATTAAAAAACATCCAAATTTCAATAGAGAAGATGGTTGGAAGCTAGCACAAGCCTGGGATCCAATTATACATTTAATTAAATCGGAACCCAAAAGACCAATTGCCAGACCTCAAGACACTGTGAGCTCTTTCTGCGTAGATCGGAACACTATAAATAATAAAAATTAAATTGAAGGTAGACACAGTAACATAAACTTTTCTGGACAACCTACACCTCAGTCCGCCCCGTGACCACGAAGGCTGAAAAGCTTTCGAAACGTCGGGATCAAAATTTAATAAATAACCGCGATAAAATCCGTTTAAATTAGTTTTATTTCAATGAATTCTACGATATTGTTGTTAAGTTATTTATCTAACATTACACTTGATGTATGGTGGTTGCAATCCTGATGAATTTAATTTGTATTTGATTTGTTAATCTAGGTGTTTACTTGAAATGACCGACCGAGGATGTTATAATTCCGTGAAAATATAATTCTTCCAAATTAACCAGTCAGTTTTCATCATAGGAGAAAGAGGGAGTAGACGACTCCAACAATGAATCTCAAACAGTAGTAGTGACCCTCGACGCGTAGCATAGAAACTCACCGAACGTACCGATCCCTCTCGACGGGCACTGGACCATAAGAAACACTTCCTCGAGCCAAATGTCCGTGTGTTTTGGTTGAGGTGAGCCCTCGCCACCCCGCACCCCCACATCGTGCTCCGTCCCACTCTATACGATAGTGCTTACATGTTTAAGAATCCATAAATAATAGAGTTGACGTGTTCGCGGATTGTGTTACCGAATTGTCTAGGGTTGTGCCGTACGTGCGCTTAAATTAAGTAATTTTTTAAAGTATGGACAACAATAGCGACAATCGACAGGTTAAATATTTACACCTATTTCGCAACCCTGTAAGCTGTACCTATGGTGTTTGTATACAGAGTGGCTATTACGTGCTTCGTTAAAGCAAATCGATATTTAAAAATCGCTTGCTTCGAAATGGCAAATCGTATTACGTATTAGCTTTTGTTTATGTTATGACATCTGCCTCTGCAGGCAATTTTGCCAATGTCACGTTGCCATACAAGCAACAAACATCTAGACATGGAACAATTATTTTCACACAAATAGTCGTCCCGCGTGGGGATCGAATACACCACAAGAGTCACCGAGGCCACCACCTAAACCAACAGTATCAGATTTTGTGAACTAAATATGTCAATTTGTTGTTGAACTAGCTTATACGTGCGGCCTCGCTTGCGTTAAAATTGATTTTGTCATACAAATCGGATGACGCAATAAAAGTTTCATACAAAGATTAGCCCTCTCTTTACCCCACTCCCAATAAAGTTTTCGCGAGAAAAAGTAACCTATAACCATTACCAGCTTCTCATCTATCTGTATATCAAAATTTATCATAATCAGCTACTCAGGCGTGAAAGGGTAACAAACAAGCAACCTCACTTTCGCATTTATAATATTAGTAAGGAAATTTAAGGTAAGAATGGTAATTTAACGTAAGAAAATTTGTATATATTTAGATATATAAGGATATTTGTTCATCTTGCTACTACTTTACTTTTAGTTTTACTAACTTTTAGTTAGTAGTTTAGTAAGGGGTAGAAGTATATCGATGATCACCGTTTTTACGTTACCTTGCAAGTATATAATTAGTCAAAGCTGGAAATGTGTTTATAAAATAATAGATATACAGCATATATGTCTTTATCTAGACTTTGATTTGACTTATAGTCCGTTAAGAGGGTGGGTCGGAGCTCCGGTAAGAGGTCCGTAAGAGAAATCTTAAACTATTCATATCATGTCACAAAAGCATGTCAAAAAAATTGTAGTAAGTGAACTGGTGAACACTTCTCTGTGTTAAGTTACTGATATCTTGACTTTATATCTAAACTATAATAATATATCTCTATGGTATTGACATGCTAAAAATTAGTTCGAAAACTGTTTTTCTCTGCGAAAACTCTGTACACCGCAATGTATGTCTCTATTGCCTCAATATATGTTTTATTTTATTCTTTTCTTAATACCTATATAGTGATAAAAAGCGAAAGGACTCAGCGGTACAGCTAGTCATAAATACGAACGGTATGTGTTAATTTCTATTTCCTACTTCAGTATTTTTATTTTGGATCCGTGAGTAGTGACAGCCCTAAAGTCTCACCCCATTGCAAATCGCGCTCCTTGCGTACCGCGGTGCACGTAATGCCCCCATTGTCTGCGGTGCGGATTTATTATTCATTTCACTAATACATCTGACGCTTATGAGTTCACCGTTTGATGTGATGAGCGAGCTAAGTTATCGGTTACGTTTCTCTATGCTAACTTAGTTCACTTAAATTCGCAACCTTAGAAAAAGGCGTAGTTTCAGTGGTAAGCTTATAGCAATCGTAAACTGTATTGCGGGCAGAAAATTGTATTTTTTAAAGTGAAAACTTCAGCACGTGGTCACCTTTGAAAGCGCTGAATTTGCGTAACGGACATTTTTTTTTATTATAGTAAAAATTTAGTGTTATGCCCACAATCTCATCTGATGTTAAGTAACGGTACAAAATGGTGAACACGCTAAAATAATGTTGGGTGGACTGGTTCTCAAGTGCGACTGCGCGATCACACCTATATGTATTGGCAGTAGATTTTTAACTTGAGGGTGGTAAGCTAGTCCGTTACACATTTGAACAAGTGCTAATTTTGCAGTTGGCATTTTCAAAGTTTTGCACTTTAGCAGTTGCATTTCAGAGCCAGTCTCTCCACTAGGCTTAGCATGTCTAGCGTCTTGGGCCACATCGTCACTTAACCTCATGTGAGATTGTAACCAAATCGCTAAAACTATAAAAAAGAAATATAGTGCAACAAGCGTGTGTGTGTGATTCATACACGATTGAAGTTTACTACTTATACACGATTGTTACAGTGAAAGTTGAGTAAGGTATGTTATGTAGAAAAACGTAACGCTTTTGAGGTAATGACTGTATTAATTTCACTCCTCATAAAATTTTCAATCCGGGGGTCATATATGAAAATCGATTCTTACAGAGTAAACTCCTAGATATTGGTCGAAACAATTGCTGCGCGTAAATCTTTGAGTTGTAGAATAGATATGCAACTATAAGTTATAATTTATACGGTTACTAATGTAGGTATAGTTTTTCAAAGCCTTATCGTATTGAAAAAGAAAATTAAAATATATCCTTAAGGGTATTTTTTCGTGAAATTATTAAAAAACATGGCCGATTAATTTCACCGTCCCGCCAAAAAGTCCACACATATAACATTTGTTTGAATTACTCTCGATGGGCGCTGGAAGTGGCCACATGCTGCCAGGTTTATTAAACCAGACCTATGATACAAAGTTCGCACTTATTCACGCTTCGTGACTCCGTTTATTGGCTTTTTTATGGGGTGAAACGTCGTTTAACTTTTTTTATTATATTTTTTACTCGGTGAGTAAAGAGGTTGTATAATGTTAGAATATTTATTTATCTTTTTCTATTTTAATCAATTTGGAATTAATGAACTCAGTATACTGCAGGAGTATTGTTTTTTGTTTTTATATAACTAGGGGATTTTTACTTTTTTGTGACGGTATGTGTTTATCTACCGTTGCTAATAGCGATTTTAGCTAAGTGGAAACTCATTTGGGTAATGCGTCTATCGATGTAGTTTTTAGTGTAATTAACCTGTATTTTTTTTTGTATTCTACATTGTATTTTTTTTATAGTTGATATGTGTAATCTTATGGCTACAAGTTTTAGTGACGATGTGGCCCAAGATTGTGCACACATATAGTAGAGAGACTAGCCCTCGAGTACGGTTACCGGAACACACCTATAGGTCTTTGGGGGCAGATTTTCAACTTGAGTTTGGTAACAAGCCATGCGAGCATTAGAAAAAACCCTACCGCCATGTTATATTCACAAAGTTTTCGTTCAACGAAAGCTCAAACTTATTACAGGGATTCGATGTCATGTATTTTGATCCGACAACTACTGAGCTATGATCGCTTTGCTGAGTATGGTGCGTACTTGAGACACCTAGTGTATGGCGGTTGGGATAAAGCCAGTCCTTGTGTCTATTACCCTGCTGTGTTTTGATTTATATACAGGAAATCGTAATACCATATACATACTAGAAATTGTAAATTCGGATGGCGAGCAACAGTTATGGTGATCGGAAGTTCAAAACGGTGTAATTAAAGACTTTATGTGAAAAATTGAAATTATTTAGTACTAGCTTTTACCTGCGTCTCCGCTCGCGGTAATATTGGAGACCGCAATAAAAATTGCTTACAAAGTTTAGTTTTCACTCTACCCCACTTCCTATAAGTTTTTCGCAGAAAAATTTATGCTATAACCGTCTTCAGGGTCCCATCTATCTCTATACCACACTTCATCATAATTGATTCAGCGATTTATGTGTGAAAGCGTAAGGAACAAACCAACCCATTTTCACATTTATAATATTACTAGATTTTACGTACGACTTCGTTCACGTTAATATCGATTTGTTCAAACAAATCGGATGACGCAATAAAAAGTTTCATACATAGTTCATATCTTTATTTATCCCACCTCCAACAAAGATTTCGTGAGACAAAGTAGCATATCTCCGTCGCCTGGGTCTCATTTATCTCTGTACTAAAATTCATCACTATCGATTCAGCAGTTTAGGCGTGAAAGCGTAACAAAGAAACTCACTTTCACATTTATAATTTTAGTATCATGATGATAGTAAGGAAGTAAGGATTTATAACTCTTTATTTTGTTCTGATATAGGTAGGTGTCGTCTATGCCTTTTTTATCGTAGGGAAATGCATTAACACATACCCTCCCGGTGTAGTCACATACGATTAAATGAAAGAAATAAAGAAAGAATATTTATTTCGATGATACACAATGCTCATAGTGTAAATACACAAATAAAGTCTTACAAACTAATATCATCATACAACATCGAAAAAGGAACTAAACTCAGCATATGTTATTGTAACACTGCTAACACTGCTCTAGCGCTGGTTATCAGCTAAGTTTGAGTTCTGCGAATTTTTTTTAAAAAGTGAAAGAAATTAAGTAGGTTTGGACAATGTAGAAGAAGAAAGGAAGGCGTAGAAGAAGAACTATGTTTCGCTCTGCCTATCCTAGTAAAAGTGAGTCGTGAATTTAGATGTAATGTAGGTAAAACATGTGCTGTATCCACCGGAGATCTGGATACGCGAATTTGGGTAACGATACGTACTACGTACGTACCTGGTTATGTAGGTGTGTATATATATATATTATAATTTCAGTCGGTTTGTACAGGAGGGCGGGGGACGAGTGAGAGTTGCTATACTTCATAATATAATATTTGCAGGGTTATTCTGACACGGGCTGTGTTTTCAAGTCATTTTTTCAGATTTTTAAATTAGAAACTTCTAGAGGGTCTTTCGTTCATAGTTAACGATAATAAACCGTTACGCTTGGGTTCGTGACGCTGAATCAGATTTACTCGGCTTCACTGACATCAAGCGTGTTTAACTTCCTGACACACTGTATCCTTTATACAAGAGGTTCTCGATCTTCTTCAATTCACGGCGAATATAGATGTTTACTATTTTATCGTATCGCCCTTAACTATCTAGATGGTCGAAATAAATAGATGCAATGACACGAGAATGGGAAAGAGAATCACTTCACGGCAGCTTTCTTCATTTTCTACGGAGCATCAGGGCGGCGCGACTCACACTTTAGGTACCCCTGCTCTATACATTTTTATGTGAATTTGGTAAAAAAAACGCATTCGAATAGGTACATCCTGTCGCAATCCGGGCGCAGGGTTCGAAAAGGGCGTGTTGAATTCATCAGGTTGAAAGCGACTTCAAATACCACTGTTAAATCGCGACCAGAAGATACAATTATGATTTTAAAAAGAGAAAGAGAAAATCCTTACTAATATTATAAATGCGAAAATGAGTTTGCAACGCTTTCACACCTAAACCACTGAATGGATTAAGATGAATTTTAGTATGGAGATAGATCGAATGATAGAGATGGTGATAGGCTATTTTTTCTCGCGAAAATCTAATTACTGTAGGGTAAAAGGAGGTAAAGTGAAAACTTTTCATTGGGTCATCCGATTTGTTTGACAAAATCAATATTAACGCGAGCGAAGCCATACGTAAAATAATTTATAAGAAAAGCTTGTATTGAATATATGCAAGTATTTTACGTTGAATGAAGCAAAATAATTATAATATAAAAATTAATTAATAGAAATACGTATTATAACTACGACTTCCGAACATATTATAAGCACTTTCCAATATTTTTTATGTAGCCGCATAAATATGTGAGTAAATTAATCCGAAATTTACTTTATATTAATGTTTGTATCTTGGTAATTAAGCTGTGTTACATTTACATATTAAAAGTTGGAACGTTTGCTTATAAAAAAAGGAAAAATGAATAGAAAATAAACGAAATTGCAGAATGTCGCTTTTTACTCGCACCAGCCGGGGAGGTAGGGGCGCGGCGTGCGGGAAGAAGATAAGCGGCTTAACTCCGCACACAAACGAAACAGCACCATCCGGTACACTGAAAAGTGTGAAAGAGAAAGCATGACATCCATACATACAGCTGCAAACGTTACTGCGTGCGCTCGTCGTTGGGCGTTCTCAATTCAAACGTTATAAGTTCGGTTTCAGCTTTCGAATTTTAAATTCTAACTATCAATACACAAAGCCGAGTTCTCATTGGCTGGCTAAGGTGGGTTAGTTAACCAGGGTTGCCGGTATAAAATAAAACTACATTTTCCGTGGAATATCTTCCATGGTACAAGTAAAGTTTGCGTTACGGTAGTTATAGATATGTATGTATACAACATTTGAAACTCTCGGACGGCTAAACAGCTAATTTTGGAGATCTTTGATAAAGTTTTTTATTGTATCTAAGTAAATAGTGTTCTGATCATGATTAACCTTCATTTACAATACTGTTATAGATAAGTAGATATATAACGCTTATTTAAATAATCTAAATGCATTCATATACCTACAGGAGTTCGGGCAATGATTACAAGTCAAGCATAGTAAAATCATTCGTCTTTTTATTGTAATTGACAACTAATCCTGCTTTTTGATATATTAATGCCATTATTAAGCAAGTATGGTTTAGTCTTGTGAAGATTTCAGTATCCTGACAAAACAGTGCATTTCTGGTCTCTTGAAAGGATGATGGCTCAGTTGGTAGTGTGTACCGACGCCGCATCAATGGGCATACGATCGAATCCCTGGAGTGAGCCTCAGCTTTCGCTGAAGGAAAATTGTTGTGACGAAATCATAGTATGCTGATAAGGCTTTTTCTAATCCCCGCCTGGATAAGTACCATCCTCAAGTAAAGAATTTGCCGCCAAAGCCTATAGGGGTGTTCCGACAATCGCATTTGAAATTCAGTCCTTCCACTAGGCTTAGCGCGTCAATGATCTTGGCCTACATCGTCACTTACCATCAGATCAGATTGTGGCCATAACGCTAAACCTGCAAAGGTTTAAAATTTTCCTGAATTTCCTACATTTTTTGTTGGTGTGTTAATAATTTTATTTTTATTTTATTATTTTTTTATGTTTTTATGTCAAGTACTATAAATGGAGTTTTGCGTCATATGGTTGGATTATTGTGCATAAGGGATTAGACGCAGACCATAAATTCTGTGATGTTTTAAGAACTGATAAATAAGAGCTAAGAAAGAAAGAAATAAGAACTAAGAAGAAGAGATAAGAATAAAACCTAAAAAAGATGCAGATCGACTTTCTTGCCAGTTCTTCTCGATGACTGCATTACTTTCCGAACCAGTAGTAGTTCTGACGTTCATAAGCGCCTTCTTAGAGCCTAAATTAAATAAAGTTTTTTGATTTGATATGAAAGTGCGTGAAATATCGTCACAAAGGATCTACCGTTTTGTCAGACTACTAAGATTATGAAAAGATACTCTGCCCACTTTATAATGACAGTAGAGTACACAATAGTACAATAAACGAAGAAGAACACGTTTCCTACAAGTTTAGCAGATGACAAGATAACAATGTTCTTATACGTTCATGTATCGTTCTGGTATAGACACCTTTTTTGCTTTCTTGGTGAAAATATATTCTTTATATGTCAGAGGCGTGCGAAGACTCATCAGGAAAGATGTACAGTCATATACCCTCTAAAACAACACTACGGTGAATTTCAAATACCGTATTACCTGATATTTTATTTGAAGATTTTATACACGGTGCAATGTATGACAAGCAATCGGGTATAGAGCCTTACCACCAAGCTTAATTTCTGTATTGAGCCAACTGACTTTCGATCGCGACATTCCTAAGTATACTACTAGTTCGTTACATTTGGTGTGATGTTCATTCGCTAATAATTGCCTTATCCTACCACTCCAGTATCTTTCATAGTGGATCCCATAAACATATTTACCAAGGAATAGGCTTTAGTTTTTACGTACTTATGATTTATTTTATGACAGTTTCTTATTCATAGAAATATTAATCATATGCAACAATCATGACTCAGTTGGTAGTCTCTACAGATGCCACGTCAATGGACGTGGATTAAAATCCATCAGCCTCTTCACTAGGCTTAGAGTCTTCACTATATTGAGCCACATCGTCATTTAACTGGAGATAAGGTTGTAGGCATAACCCAAACCTATAAAGAATAAAATAGTAATAATTTGCCTGCACGGTTGGCGTAGTGACTGCCTCGCCAGTACCTCTACGCTAGGAGTAGTCGGTTAAAATTCTACACAGGACTATCATTTGTGCGATCCCCAGATGGTTATTCTAAGTTTAGGTATTATTCTGTCTGCGAATTATACGTTTCTGAAGTCCCTCGCAAGACACAGCTTGATACCTACTGTGTTGTCTTAAAACAAAATCGGATGATATTATCTCTGAGTGAATCCCGATTTAACATGCCGATTTGCACGACGCCATGACAGGGGCGACTGGCGATGGATTATCATTTTATCGATGGTTGGCACTTTTTTGGATTGTACTATGCTTAACATCACTTACAAAGCCGTTTCTTTGCCGAGCTTCCATAAACAAAACAAAAAATGGCGATTTGCTAATCAAAACGGGTAGCCGTTTGAACTCGAGCCGATACTAACAATCACATACATGGTAATAAATCCGTTGTGTTTATTACAAACGTTAGTACCCAATGTGCATTTCTGTATTTCTTACACATTAGCGTCATAGGAACAACACATCTATATCCAACAGCGAAACATGTTGATCTCTTGATAGTCTTTTGTTATTTGTAAGGTCTATGAGTTAAATAATTTGCCAGTACGCGACGTTACTACCTCTATCTATTTAAATTATCTATAGACATAGATAGATACTTATTCCTAGACGGGGTGACACTTAAGAGTAACTACAGTGGGCTTCAGTCGACGACCCCAGCACGAGCGATCTAGTTACAGATATCTATCTAGATACAATGCAGGCTTGTTATTTATACATACCTACTAGTGTATTTGTGTTATAATGTATTTGATCATAATCGTTTGAGAAAATTACCGAAAATAATTGCTATTTCGATTTTTTTATTGATGGCACCCGAGCTCGTCAGTCGGTATTAAATAACAAAAAAGGGGTGTGAGCTTCAGATAACACGACAGAAGTTAAACATCTCTATCGCTCCCTTAGTCACCTAGAGCTGACTTTACTCGAACGAGCGTCACACAAAACAGTTGCGAATCAGAATTTCAAAGTACTTGCATAAGAAGATTCACTTCAAAATCCTTTGACAGGCACAAGAGAAAAGGGTGTTTTTGTCTTTACTTATTTAGGTATATATGAGAGTAGATATTAAGCCGTAGTTAAGTTTACCAGCAAAAATATTTATTTAAAAATTCTGTTACATATAAAATGAAACTACCGAATTACACAGAAACAAGTTTTATAAATAAAAAAGATACTTTTTTTTCACCTTGAAGCGACGATAGCTCAGTGGTAGTGTGCACGACTTCGCGTCAAGGGACATGGGTTCGAATCCAAGCACCTACAATGAGCTTGAGCTTTCGGTAAAGGAAAACATCGTGAGGAAACCATAGCATGGTGGTAGGGCTTTTTCTAATGCCCGCCTGGGTAGCTACCACCCTCAAGTTGTAAACCTGCCGCCAAATATCAATAGGTGTGTTCCGGCAGCAGCACTTGAGAGCCAGTTCCTCCACAGGTTTAGTGTGTCTACCAACTTGGGCCGTATCGTCACTTAACATCAGGTGAGATTATGGCCATAACGATAAACCTTAAGTATAAAAAAAAATAATCTTGGAACTGAAGAAGGACATTTCAATTGTAATTATTCGTTCAGATATATCTTACAAGCTGTGTCCGAGACTTCGCTTGTGTGGAACTAAAATTTTATTTAATCTTTTTGTCCAAGCTTTTGTAAAAATAATAATACTATATCTTTGCTTCTATTGTTCGTAGAATGATGTTAGACGAAAGCTTTCCTCAATGATTGCTCTATCCAATACAAAAACAATTTATAAAATCTGACCGGCAGTTCTCATGGTTAGCACGTTCAAACAAACAATTTTTTCCGCTTTCTAATATTATAAATGCGAAGATTGTTTGTTATGCTTTCACGCCTAAACTCCTAAACCGATTATGATGAATTTTGGTATAGAGACCCCGGAAACTGTGATAGGCTACTTTTTCTCACAAAATCCTCATTGCAAGTGGGGTAAAGACAAGAATAGACTTTGTATGAAATGCGTCATTCGATTTGTTTGACAAAATCAATATTAATGCGTGTGAAGCCGCACATAAAATCCAGTATAAAATAAAGGTTACTTATTTATAAATACCAAATCAATTTGAAATGATAGAAAATATCGTCTGCTATCTAAGTAAGTCTAGATTTGTTAAACAGGATTGCATAAATGGGAGACTCGGATAACCCAATTTGTGTATTAGATATACAATGTATAGGTAGTTCTCTTTATTTACGAGTACATTATATCTTTCTTCTCCTTCGCACATTAAAATTTATTAAAAAATTGCGTGTCTTTGATATTTCATCTAAGTTTTTCATCATGCGGACAGCAATGGAATAGAAATCACTTCCGGCGCCTGTATTCCCGTTTATTTATAAATTGGGTGTATTCAAGACAAGAGTGAATAGGTATCATTTAAGGTTGCGTAATCAATCGTCGGCCTCATCTTTGCTTGCGAGCAGGCGTGATAGAGGTCAAGAGCTCACTTATAAAGCATTAGTTATGCCCGCAACTTCATTAGCGCGGATCTTAAACTGATTTAATAATTACTGCCTTTTTTTTCCTTTTTTAAAACGTCTTTACTCCTATCGCTGTTGGCGTGATGTTAAATAATAGCCTAAAGCTCTGTCAACCTATCATATACAATTTTATTTTATCTGTCTGATTGGACCTATAATTAGTGAATTCAAGAAACAAAATTTCCGCTTTGTATTATGAATATAGGTATGACTATCAACTGTTGTATTTTTCATGGTTATAAATAAATAAATCGTGAAGGTTTTCGTATTATATTGTAATTCGGGGGTAGTTTTCTCTTCTAGATGAAAAGATCGGTATATTCTTTTGTGTATCCTTGCAGCGTGTATGAAATGTTTATGATGATCGGTTGAGTAACTAAAGAGGAGGAGGGTACCACACAAACTGGCATTCACATTTATAACAATATTTAGTATAGGTACAAGAAAAAAATATTGCAGTCGTAGGAATGAAATAATAAAACAAACAAACGTATTATATTTTATATGCATATATTCGGATTCAATATTTCAATAGCTAATAATTAATACAACTTAAGTTACAAAAAAATACACTGACTCTTTATCGAAAATGCTGTCCCCTAATTACTTAAAACTAACTTAGCTATGTTCAACCTTAGAATTATTATAAATTACAAATTTCATTACAATTTTCGTTTGCATTAAATTACTACGAATTTAAAAATAAAAGTCGAGGTACATATAACTTAATAATCTCTTTAGGAATATTTTACTAATATTTTCACACCTTCATATTGTTTTTGCTGGCAACACTGGTACAGTAATACAAATAATTCGAATGATATAAAATTTTTCGATTTCTTTTTTTATAAACTTTTATGCCAGTAATAATGGTTTTTGGAATATTTTTGAAGAGTTTCGTATTTTTAACACTGGCAAGACTGGTATAGTTTTGACGAATAATTGGTATTGAAAAGACAGCTATGTCTTTTTCGTAAATTTTTACGCTGTAATAATGCTTTTTTAAATAATTTCGATAACAACGTACCGTCATTGGTCTAAGACAGAAATAATTCTTACGTTCTATATAATAATAAGTCACATATACATTCTGAGCACACACATATACAAAATAAAAAATCCAGTAATAATAATTATTTACAATACAAACAATATTAACGCATAAGTTTAGCGAATTTCGTCACTATGTAAACATAGTCTAATTTTATTTTTAAATTTAAATATAATTGATATGACTCGAATGTGTTTTCATATGAAAGCGAATAAAAATTCTTTATAGATACGATTTAAAAAAAGTTTATTTATATATAAATATGGCGTTTACGTCAATTTTTTTTTTTCGATACAGTCACTTAGGCCTCACATTTTAAAACTGAAATAATTCGTTGGTTTTCGTTTATCATCGAATTATAATAGAAAATCTACGAGCAAGGATTAAAATTATACTCAGTTTTTTTAGTTGTAATTATTTTTAATTATACTTCTTTTGGCGTGTTGTAGAAAAATGATGAGGGTGAGTTTTTACGGTACAGACACGCCGACATCTAAATCGACACTACGAAGTTGTTCGATAAATGTCTTATGAATTTATTTTATTTTAATCAAAAAGGACGTGTCAGGTGACAGATTTTAAATGGCTGTATCAAATAACTGTCAAACACTTTTCCACAGATAAATCTAAAAAAAACACAAATATATTCATAGAATAATTCAGTTATATTTTTTAACTAATGTACTGTTTGCGGGATGAAATTTTGGAATTATTTTTAATTTGTTACAACAAAGAAGTATAAATTACACACCGTATTTTTTATTTCACCCTTTTAGTATATAAATGTCTCATGGCATATTTTTAATTCTTGCTAGACGATCTTCATTTTTTAAACACAAAATTAAATATATCGATTCAGAGAGAATTTGTTTTGCCTTGATAATGATTGAATAAGTTATTATTATAAATTTGATATGTATTTAAGTACTTATGACGTATTTTGCAATGTTACTAATATTTTCCGTGTAGTTATTAATATTTGTATTATTAGTAAAATCGAATTCTATGGAAAATATTAATTACACCGTAAATACGATGTATAAATTCGATATATTTTTTGAGTAAATATTATTCGAATATATTATAATAAATTATGACAATATTCTCGAATGAATTTTTACGTGAAATAAAAGCAAGTATTTTGTATTTCGATACATAACTTTTATTATACTTTTTATAAATCTTTACTCAAAAAATAATCGTAATTTGATAGATGTTTGGGCAAATTAACATTTTTATTACTATTAGTTCTTCGCTATTTATAATGTCCTTAGAAACATAACAAATTCCCTGGAAATCGATTCCGAATAAAGTTTATTTTAATTTATATCTATTTATTAATGCATTTCTTTTTAATTTATACAATATTTATATACACAGTTTAAACGAAATAATAGTGGACTAGAATACCTAAACCATGTTGATGCCGTATTTCTCGGGCGCGAAATAACTGTTGCCGGTATTGGAAAAGTTCGATATCTGGCTCGCCTGTAACATGCTGAGGTGTGACGGGTTCTGTTGGTTTTCTGGTGACTCTGCCCCCGAGGACAGGATGTTGTGGTGGGAGGGCCACGCGGCCGGCGGCGAGGGGTTCCCGAAGGACACTTGGTTGTACAGCTGGTTGCCGTTCGAGGTCAGGTTGTGACCGTGGTGGGTGCCGTGTGTTTGGTTCACCGACGACCCGTTGAAGTACTCCATCTGTGCAAAATAATGTGGTTAGTAATCTTCAAAGTAAAAACTTCTTTAGGTGTTTTGGGCATTACTTGTGAATGTTAAGTTATATTTATATTTTGTACTGGACTGTAGAACTATTTAGATGCATTGAGCTATATTTGTGGGGGTAGAAATTCCAAGGTGACATCATCGACATACCTGCGTATGTACGAGTATATTAATAATTAAGTTAAGTTTTATTTGTGGGTATTTTGTAGTCAGACTTGCATTTACTTTGTTTTATCATCGACACATAATATATTAATTATTATATGAAGTCTTATTTACATGTAAAGGAAATATATTTCTTTAATTTATATTAGGTCGCGTTGCGCATTTAAACTGGTCATAGTAATAAAATATTAATGCCAATCATAGGCAATGCCAGAACGAATTTAATAAAAAATAGAAAATTATTTTATAAACGAATTTCTACTAAATTAGATAATAAACATTATTTGTCATTTCTTGTATATTCACAGGTAATATAATTATAATAATAGTGTATTAGAATAGATTAGTATAAGAAATTATGATTAATAAAGTAAAGTAAACCTTGTATTCACAGAGCAACGCATGAAAGTTTATTTTCACGAAAATTTATACATATCTTATAGATATATTGTACTGGGATAATAGAATAGGTAAACCATGTAAAAACGATGTGTCTTTAAGACCACAGCATAGAAGTGAAACATCGCCATGTCTCTCTCGCTCGCTTAGTTACCTCGAGCCGATTTTACCCGAATAAGAATGACACAAAAAGGTTGCGGATTAGAATTTCAAAGAGAAGGGCTACCGTAACAAGTTTTACTTCAAAACGTATATAATTGTTACTTCAAGTACCGATGAATGTGAAAATGAGATTAATGCTTTAATATTTAATTATTTTGGAAAATAAAAACCAATCACATGGTAGTGTGTCTGTTTGTGAAGTCGGTTGAACGACCCTATGTTTTCGTTGTAGGGAAATATCGTGCTCAAACCATAGCATGGAGTTAAAGCAGTTTCTAATACGCACCTAGCTAGTTGTCATCATGAAGTTGAAAATCTATTGGTAAATATCTATAGATACCTTTCGACAGCTCCCTTTGCGGGTCAGGCCCACCACTAGGCTTATAGTGCCTACCAGTTTGAACCACATAGTTATTTAACATCAGGTCAGATTCTGGTCATAGTGCTAAGCCCATAGGATATTACAAACTGACAACAGACGGACAGACAAGAATTGTGTATGTGTTAGTAAGTAATAAAAGTATATGATAAGGGGACTCCAATTATAATTTTCAAAAAGAATGTAGTAGTATATTAAAACTAACCTGGCTCGGGTAATACGGTGAGTTGTAAGCGCTCTGCCCGTACCCCTGGTGGTGATGGGATGATGAATAGCTCCTAATATAATCCGAACTACCGGGCCAGTGGAAGCTGTTGTAATTGTCCGGGTGATAAACATTGCCCGGTCCGTTGATACTCTGTGGCGTGATCGGGGGCGAGGGGGTCGTCATTATAGACGAATTCGACCCCAGCGGGGTCAGATTACCCGTCAACCGGGAACTGTATTGGTCCTTAACCAAATTACTTGTGAACGATTTCTCCGAGTAATCCAATTTACTGGAATAGTCCAGCCTCTTGGGGCTGCTGTATAACTCCTGCTTCGGGGTAACACCGTAGCCGTGTAGCGAGGAGTCTGATGCGTCCTTCCCGCTCACTCTTGCGTCGTTGCCGTAATGAGAGAGGGAGGTGACATTATTTTTGTTTAGCGGTGACGCGTCGTAATTGGAGCCTTCCTTTTTACAGATGACGTTGATGGGGGGGCTGACGGAGGTGGTAGGGGTGATCGGGAGGTTGGGGGATGAGGTGCTTATGGAGTTCTGGCCGGTCGTATGACCCGAGGAGCTCGTCAATGTTTTTGATGAGGCTATTTTCGTTGTCGACGATGCAGTCGAGCCTTTCATATTGTTGTTTGACGATGAGGAACTTTTTGAATTCGATGATGATTTACTGGATATTTGAGTGTTGGTTTGCTGTTGGAGTTGCTGCCTGCATTTCGCTCTTCGGTTCTTGAACCAGACCTGTTGGCAAAGATTATTGTTAGTTAGTTCCATTGAGTCTATGCAGTTTTGCGTATTAGAATCTACTAAGAAATCTTTTATAATTACATTAAGATTAGATAAAATAATGGCACAGATGTTGAACATCCATTATCATCAATGCATCATTTTGAAAAACTTCCTGTTCCCATTTCCTTTCATGAATCTGATATTTAATTTAATATAGTTAAATAATAAAAACTTGCAACAGGGAACCATTTCACAGCTTCATGGTCAAATCAAATATCAAAAAACTTTAGTACACACACTTTATGACACAGACAGTTAATAATAAAAGTATGTTTATTTATTTTGAAACTACTCTTAAATGGGGTGGAAATATGATTGTAAAACAATTCTTGTTGTAAATACAATATAAATGTGAACGAAGCCGCGGGTAAAAGGTAGTTGAAAATAAAATCTCTAAGCACCCACAGGATTGCTAACAATTATCACCCGACATGAACGCCCAGAAACCCTCCGGCGAATAGTAGTAATGTGTACATATCAATTACATAGCTTCTCGCTTCCATTTCTGTTTGCACTAAGATTACGCGTGATTTATTGTGTTTAACTCTCGCGGTAACCTCGCTCTGTAACTTGGAATTGTTCGTATATTTTAATTAATTATTGCATGGGTACAACTGTTAAATTCGCGTTTGTGACATGTTATTGTCATAGCAGTATATCTTATATATAAAATTCTCGTATCACAGTGTTTGTGAACGCACTTTTTCGAAACGTCTCGATCGATTTTAATGATTCTTTTATATATATTTAATAGTATGAGAATAAGTGTTGTAGTATATTTCATGCCGCTAGATGATTAGGGTGTCTCTATTAAAAAAAAAAAACATATTTTTGTAATAATTTTCTTTCTGTATGTTCCATTTTTCTGGCATCAAAAACTATGTGTAATTCCATATTTTCACCGTCCTACCATCACCGTTTCATTATTTAAACGCGAACAACCAAAGTATTCACTAGAAATAATTTATATGATAGAACGTTTGTCGGGTCAGCTAGTATGTCGAATAAGTACTTGTATTGGAACTTTGAAAAATTTGGAGCGACCTTTAAATATTAAAAATTCAACTAGTGATTGACATGATCTTTATCATTTTACTTGTAGAAACAAAATGAAATAATGAGAAAAACAATTTAAAAATAAAAAAATTGCATGTCAAATGTACGTGGCATTGTATGTGTATCATATATAGGTATGGTTATCGTGACGTTCGCATGCCCCGGCCGGATTATAGCCCAACCCCTACCCTATTGCCATTTGCTATCCATTGTGCGTAGGTATGTATAATGAGTTAATAACTTTCGTAAAAAGAACAACGACCGATTGAATGAATGGATGAATTGAATGAATGCGTTCGCGACAGATGTGAGCGGTGCGTTTGCGAGGTAAGTTTTATACGTTTTGTATAACCGATTGTATATATTTATGTTTTATATATACATACATATATATTTTTTAAACTTTACAAGTTGTTATGTCTACAATCTCATCTGATGTTGACCGCTAAACCTAAAGGGTCTGGCGCTTAAGTGCAACTGCCGGAACACACCAATAGCTATTTAGTGGTAAATTTTCAACTTGATTGTGGTAGACATGAGAAAAATCCCTACCACCATGCTACGGTGCCGTCGCGATGTTTTTCTTGAACGAAAGCTAAAGCTCATCGTTGGTAGATTGGAACTTACTTCCATTGATATCACGTCAAAACTCGTGTCACGAACATGGTTATTAAGGCTGGTATGTGGTGCTTGCAATTTAGTTATAGATATGAACTTCAAGTATTCACGTGTGCCAGATCCATTATGTCGCAGAGAGGGAAACTCCGAGCAGATCCCGAGACTTGTGACACTGATGTATGTTTAAGGTGCCACTTTCCTACGCGCGTCAACACTCACCTTTACTACCTTACCCAGCCAAATTTTGTTCGACCTTTCTAACGAACCTTTAGAAGCACCTTTTAGTATGAAACTTTCTGTAGCCATAGAGAAGCGGAAGTCTTTTAAAAGGTTGTAGAGTAATTTCGCTGGTATTCCTCTCTCTTCGAATTCGACCGCGTATAAATTATTATTATCGCTACGGTTATGTTCTATTTAGCGTTTACAATGTCCACGTTCACGACCGCTTCTTCTGCCGTTCCATTTGCTTGCGTAGCATTCTTTCGTGCGGAATAGAGTATGGATCAGTTTAAGCATCGATATAAAAAATACAAATGGCGACTTAAAAAAATTTAAGCAGTAGCTAAAAGAGGTTATCGTAGGATTTGTAAATGTTAACAATAAACTTAAATAAGTATTAGTTAAATTGATAAAACATATTAAAAAAATATATAGGCTATTTAATTTTTTAAGCGCTAAGACAGGTTATGTTATTGATATCTGAGCGCACTTGTATCAAAAACTGTTGAAGATAAAGTAAGATAAATTTTACTAACAATATGTGGAAAAGTTTGTTTGTTTGACCGCGCTAATCTTAAAAACTATCAGTTGGATTTCAAGGATTCTTTTTGTATTCTATAGAGTAAACTTCCAGGTTATTTAAAATTACGTTACCAACCGTAGGAGTAAACCAAAAAAAGTAATAAAAACGAAAAAAAAATATTAAATCATTTTTAGTTCCACGCGAATAAAGTCGCGGACACAGCTAGTTTATAATAGTTTATTTGTCGCCGAGTATTTGCTGAAGAAATGCAATGCTACTTTTTTTGTCGGCATTTATTTAACTTTAAAAGAATGATGCCGAATATTCTTTTTTTTTTATGGAATAGCGGGCAAACGCACAAGCGTGTCACCTAATAGTAAGTAAGTAACACCAAAGCAATCGCAGGTGCGTTGCCGGCCTTTATTAGAGGGACTGGCTCTCAAGTGCCACTCCTGGAACATACCTAAAGGTATTTGGCAGCAGATTTTCAACTCGAGGGTTGTAGCTAGCCAGGCGGGCATTAGAAAAAGACTAAGCACCATGCTATGGTTTCCTCACGATGTTTTCCTTAACCGAAGCTCAAGCTCATTGTAGGTGGTTGGGTTCGAGTTAACGTCCCATGACGCGGCGTTCCTACACGCTACCACTGAGCTATCATCGCATCATCATTCAAAATTTTAAAAATTAGCTCGTATTGCTTAACACTGCTATCATTTTTTGCAGATGGGTTGTTTTGAATTTGAAAATAATCAGTCATTGTTTAGTTTACGCAGCGACCACAGCGACCGCGGTCGTCATGTGGAACGGCTGAAGGCATGTATTGACCAGAGTAATCGTTAAATAAAAAATCCACTACAATATTGCAAGGTTTATACCGCGAAGATCACGCAATTTTTTGCTTTTTAACTTCCTCTATACATCCAATTTGTATTTATACTATAATTATATGTAGATGTATTTCAAGAAAATACTTCAATTAATTTATCCCAAATATTGTAAAAAAATAAAAAAAATATGCACACCTCATTTTTAAATTTATTACAGTTCATATTTACAAGTTATTGGTATTGTCATTTTGTTTCCGTTTAAAGGAAAAGGCAAAGATGTCGAAACCGTACAGACGAGTCTAACGTGATTTCATAATAAAGGGGTTAACGCTTCAACATGGTAGAGACCCTGTAGGTAAAACTAACTACGGAGTTTTTGTGGCTAGCAATAAATCATGCTTGCTTACAAAAAATATAATAATTAATGAAAGAATGAATAAAAAAAAAATTAGTCGATGGTACGACTTATGTTTTCTTAAAAATTAAATGAATGGTTATGAGGCGTATACACCCGGTTTATTTAAACATTAAACAGTGCATATAGTTATTATCCGTAGTGAGCCGTGCATCCTGCGGGATCAAACGGTTCAATCCGGTATAAAGGTCAGCATGCCAATTAGCAGGGATTCCGTGATTCCATATCACGTTATTTGGGGGCCTCTGACGTCACAAATTGGGCATCATTATAATCGTGTTGATGTCCGATAGGGTTGCTAACCCTCCTGCTGTTTGTTATCAACTAAGGCCTATTAGTTAGTATCCTTGTTCATGTTGCAAGAGAAAATAAGTCGCTAAAAATGTATAACCATTTCTAATGTATATCCGAATATCTATAATCCTTACTAATGAATGTGAAAGTGATTTGTTTGTTACGCTTTCACGCCTAAACCACTGAATCGATTATGATGAATTTTGGTAAAGAGATAGCGGGTACTTTGGAGATGGTGATAGGCTCCATTTCTCGTAAAAAAACAAATGAACTCGTTTAACTTTTAATGTCATATTTAACGAGATGAGTTATAATAATAATATATTTTTGAGTAATATTAATAGTAATATTAAAAAAAAACTGTGCTCGCGATTTTATTAGCGTCAAACTAAAATTATTTCATAATTTGTGCCCATTTGCTTATTGTTTTCGATACAAATTTTGCTCCTATTGGGGATAGAATAATCTTAAATAACCTTAACTCTTGCTCAATGACTACCTTGTCAAATACCAAAAAAAAACTGACTGGTAGTAAACAAAAAAAAACCGTTCCGCTTTATAATACTAACTAGCTTCTGCCCGCGGTTTCACTCGCATATAAAACTTAAGACAACATTAAACTTGAATTATTATCCCTATGGAATACATTACATTACAAACACACACTTTCGCATCAGCAGTTTGCTACATTTGTATTGAATAACACGTTAAAAGCTTCTAAATCGAAAAAACAAAATCGGCTTGCAAATAAGAGAAAAATGTACTGACCATTATAGTATTTTCCTACATTTAGACAAAAAAATAGCTGATTCCAAAATTTTAATATTAATTACACTAAAAAAAAAGTGACTATGAAATTTAACTCTGTAACCACGATTTCTTTGAAAGATAATGGTCATCTAAATTAAAAAAGCGAAATATACGTTGCACGAAAAATATCAATTACAAGAAACAAGATCAATTTTACTCTTCATAAAAATTCAATAACGGGTGCCTTATTTGATATAAGAATCGGTTCTTAAAAGGCAAATTCCAAGAAACAGTTCCCTAAAATCGACTCGTAAAGAGTAAAAAACTGTTTAAAAATAATGTTTATTTATAAGCTCATTAATATCTACTGGTCATTAAAAAAAACAAAATCAGTTGAGTTACTCAGTGGTGAAACATACTGGAACGTTCTAGTATAAAAATACCACCATGATGGCGGTCAGTAATAATAACCGATTAAAAATGTATCACATCATCAATCGAAGATAAAGATATACATATATATTTTATTAGAGTAGAATATTAATAATCATAAGACGTCTAATCCTTTAACGGGACCCCCGAAGTGCTATTAAGATATGAACTTAATAAAATCAACGAGAGATCCATCACCGTCAACGGTTGACGCTCGACTGAGTCCTGATTCGTTCAAACGATCCGTTTATAGAGACACGGTTAAAGCATTAAGCGCGCCAAATCAAATTACCAGGCGTATAATTTTGAAATTCGAAAAGAGAATTATTGAATTGTTTGTCTCGTTAGAAATGTGTTTGGTATTTGAACGCTTGTGTTCTTTGGGTTATATATATATGTATATTGTTTTTGATGGTAACCACAGGGTAATAAACAATGGATGACCTATCATACCAGTTGGGTATTCTCTGTAATTGTCTTAATTCCGAGACGAGCAAAAATAATTTAGTTACTTCGTTATCCAATAATCATCTAGCACAATACCTAGCACCTAGCATTGTACCTGGTGCATAGTAGAAGTGATGATAGCTCAGTAGTAGTGTGCACGGACTCCGAATTAAGGGACGTGAGTTCGAATCCACCCCACAAAGAGCTTGAGCTTTCGGTGAAGGAAACATCGTGAGGTAATCATAGCACGGTGGTACGGCTTTTTCTAATGCCCGCCTGGGTAGCTACCACCCTCAAGTTGTAAACCTGCCGCCAAATACCAATAGGTGTGTTCCAGCAGTTGCAGTTGAGAGCCAGACCCTCCATAGGTTTAGCATGTCCACCAACTTGAGCTGTATCGTCACCTAAGATGAGGTGAGATTATGGCGATAACGCTAAATATTAACTTTAAAAAATGATCCAATCGGACAACTGTCTACCACTTGGCTGGTGATACAGGTTGGTTGCTGAAAGGTATGCCAGCTGGACAATCACCAGGTATATAAATGAACCTTTTCGTTTTTGATTAAATCTAGAAAGTTCCTTCATCACAACACGTGAACGCATTCCCTGAGCTCAGCTCTCATCGGGTCATTAGATTGGACTCATCATGTGATAAGCATAAGCACCATGCCGACACTTGAAACTCATGTGTTGCCAGAGGTTAGGGACAGCGCCCACACTTCCTCTAATTTTTGCTTGAGATTATTAGTGGCACTTAGCCAAGTTCATAGCCAAGCATAGTTCAAGCCAAGTCATCTCATACCTACATTGTTTGTTTTGTACATAAGCAGTTGGTGAATATAACTTGGCTAAGGGCACTGATGTTATGTGACGATGCTGGTAGACACGCTTAGACTAGTGGAAACTCATAGGGTCGTCGATTTTCTACATTAAATAGCAATAAATATATAGAATAGCGATAACTTAGGCAGACTTAAAAAAAGTTCTACCACCATGCAAAGATGTTTCATCACAATATTATATTTCACCGAAAGCATGCAGTCATTCGAACTCACGTCCATCAACGCGGTGTGTGTACACATTACCACTAAATACGTCTCAAAGTATTATTATATTATTTAGCTTCAGTTTAAAACGGTTGTCTGTAAGAGGAAGTTTTGCGTGGTTTACAAACCTGAACTCTCGACTCCGGTAGGTTGATTTTAAGCGCGACCTCTTCCCTCATGAAGATGTCCGGGTATCGAGTCTTCCCAAACAGCGCTTCAAGCACGTCGAGCTGGGCCCTAGTGAACGTAGTGCGCTCTCTTCGCTGTTTCCTCGGGTTGACACCTATACGAAAAAGCATGTTTATATTAGTACTAGCTTTTATCTGCGGCTACGCTCGCGTTAATACTGATTTTGACAAACAAATCGGATGACGCAATAAAACGTTTCATAAAAAGTTTATCTTTCACTTTACCCCAGTTCTAGTTCCGTTTTAATATTTTACTTCTAATAAAGTGTACGTAATAATGAATTCCTTTTTAAAGAGCTTTTTGTAATATCCGTGCTTATACTACAAGGTCAGAGCAGGTTGCAAATACTTTAACAACTTTTTCATTATAGAGATTATAAACCAAAAACATAAGTAAAAAGTGGTTTAATTAATTTTTCTATCTTCTTTTTTTATTAGTGAGTGTAATTGTTCATACAGTAAATATCATCAAATAAATTTTAAGTAAAATTTAATAAATCTTGATGTAATTTTGTACAAGATAAATCAAATGTGATTGATGAATATGTTATATGAATTGTTAGTAATACTTTTACTGAGCGTAAAAAGTTTTTTTTTTAATTTTCTCAGTCCATTTCAGTGATATTTTTGGAAACGGAAAGTATATGGTAACCTACAATAACTGTTAATAAAACAAATAACCAATATTTTTTTGCTGATATCATACAATTTATGTCAAAAAAAAAAATCAAGCCACATAAAGTAAAATATTGATTTAAACACATATTTTACTGGCGATCTGAAAATTATGGATTATAATTTTGAAGTGATCATAGCTTAATTGGTAGTATGTACGGACCCCGCGTCGATGGAAGTGAGTTCGATCCCTGCAACGAGCTTGTGCTTTCAATGAAGAAAAATATCGTGATGAAACCATAGTATAGTGGTCAGGCTTTTGCTAATAGCCAACTGGTTAGCTACCATCCTCAAGTTGTAAATCTGCCATCAAATACCTATAAGTGTGTTACGGCAGTTGCAATTAAGTGCCAGTCTCGCCACTAAGCTTAGCGTGTTCACTATCTTGGGCCACAGCGTCAGTTAACACCATATGAGATTGTGATCATAACTCTGAACATATAAAATGTAAAATTTTTGAGAAATATAATAAAAGGAAAAATAAAAATATCCTGTAGCCTGCAATAGCGCTAACTACCGACTATCAAAGTAACCATATAAGCATACTGATAAAAAAATCGGTCAAGCCGTTTTAGAAGGAGAGAATTATAAATACAAACGCATCGGAGTTTCAAACGAAGCGATAAAATGAATGTGAAATAAGCGAGAAATAAAATATAATTTAATAATTTGAAACGTAACCCATTGGTGTATCTAAATAGGTAATTAATGCCTCGGTAATTTCTGTTTTAATATAAATATTAAAGTATGTTAATTGGATAGAAACTTGTTATTGTACGCGCGGTTACACCTTACAAGCTTTGAATATAAATCAAATTAAATTCATACATTTTTTTCTTCCACAGACGAAAATCGCGGATTTTATAATTATCCACTGTGCTATATCGTGGAGGGAATGTTATGAATTTAATAGATTCGTATAGATAAAGGATATGCCGTAATTAGACACCGTATAGTATGACTTAAAATTGAATCTTACGATGTTTTGAAGTAAAAACTTCAACGCAATCAAAAACTTTTTGTTATAGTTATAAGTTCAAGATCAAGTGACAGACAAGCTTACATCATGTCATACAAGCAAAGAGTTTACAAGGCTATGTATAAATAAATATATGTGTCTTCTCCATAAACCTTATCCGATTTTGGTAGTGTCGGCATTAAATGTTTACTTGTTCCACTCCACTCTCCAGCTGTTACCTCAGTACTCACAATTTTTATAGACATATAATTCCTCACACAGTCTATCCCTATACATATATGTAAATTAATCTATTTTTATTCATATTTTCTGTTGCGGTGGCCCAGCCCATTCTGTGTTTTAATGTATAAATAAACTTCATAAAAATATTTTTATACATTACACTTTTATATAAAATCAGTATAAAAGGTGGACTTAATGCTTGTGACATTTTCTACCAGTCAACTTTGGAGTAGTGCAAAGATAAAGCAAAGTATGTGTAATAAAGATAAAATACTTACATACTCAATAATTAAAATACACGTAAACAAATTAAATATATATATATTTACAACCATAAATGAATGTAATAAAAATATATAATACACATATAATATTTTTTTATGGAATAGGGGGCAAACGAGCAAGCGTGTTAACACTGGGGGAATTGCAGGTGCGTTGCCGACCTTAATAGGAGGGAATGGCTCTCAAGCGCAACTGCCGGAAAATACCTATTGATATTTGGCGGTATTGGTGGTAGCTAGCTATTCGGGCATTAGAAAAAGCCTTACTATCATGCTATGGTTTCCTCACGATGTTTTCCTTCATAGAAAGCTCAGGTTCATTTGGTTGAATTCGAACTCACGTCTAACGACACGCGAATCCTACCATTGTAGGTGGTTGATTTCGAACTCACGTCTAACGACACGCGGATCCTACCAGTGTAGGTGGTTGATTTCGAACTCACGTCTATCGATACGCGGATCCTACACACTACGACTGAGCTATCATCGCTTAAAAAATATACATACATATAATAAATACATAAGTTGTTTCTCGGAGTACTTACAGATAAATGTACAAACGAAACCGATATTAATGATTTTAATTTACAAATAATAATATTTTAACAATTCCATTAAGAATTTTGAAAATCCAAACGAGGAGATAGACAAAAATTGCAACTATTTTTGGTTTCGATATGGATGCATGCTGATAGGGCTTTGGGTGTCCACGGACGGCGGTGATCACTTACCATAAGGTGACACGCTTGCGCGTTTGCCCGCTATTGCATAAAAAATTAACAAAGTACATTTCAATTACAATATTGAAGAAAAGTCCAATGTGCATTGTGATTTTCCTCAGTGACAGTTTCATTATTTATTCCATTTATCAGAGTAATAAGGTTTTAAAAATTGAAAAGTAAATAATATTTCTGTATTTTTAAATTAAGAGTTTTAGGTCATATTTTGTGTCTTATTTAACATAACCTATATCCAAGGTAATTTTAAACCTAGGTACATATATGTATATCAGACACGTTTTTAATATGTTTCGGTTATAATATATAATCTCCTCCAATCTCTAGCTAAATCGTCCTTTTCTATGATTCATAACGGAATAAAAAACAAAAAATACATACATCATCTATACATCAACATATTTCACACATTTTTTCCTTACCTCTTATACTAATGATTACCGTGAAACCCAACTTGGTTAGAGGCTCTGGTTATACAAATAGTCAGTTGGAATCGAACCTACTTAAAGTACTAAAACATTACTAAATTACTAAAAGTTTCAATAATATGTTACAAATGAAACACATAAAAATTCTGTTTAAAAAAAACACGTTGTATTTTTATGACGTCTCAGAAAAGCTTAGGTTTACATCTTATGTGGTCTAACTTTAAGCAACAAAACAAATCACTTACTGTTTATGGCGCTATATATTCATAAAAAGTAATAAAATATTTTCTACACATTATAATATTCATAGCTTCGACATTCTAGTGATGGGAAAGTGTCAATCGATACTTATATCGATACATCAATATTAATATTATAAAGCAGAAAAGTTACTTCGTATGTTTGTCTGAAAGCGCTAATCTTAGGAACTATCAGCCGGATTTCAAAGAATCCTTCTGAATTTGATAGAGCAATGCTTGAGGAAGGCTTTAGGCTTTTTAAAATCACACTAACACTAATAGGAGCAAAGCTGTATTGAAAAAGTTATAAAAACACGCAAAAATTAATAAATATTTTTTTAGTTCCACGCGAACGAAGTCGCGGGCACAACTAATTGTGAAATAATACAGTTATTCTTTCTGTTTTCTACGTTTCTATCGAACCATGACACAGTGACGTCACTGCGTCTAATTGAGGCACAGTACAATACGAAAACAATTGTTTGTAGAGGTAATGAACAATATAGTAATGTTCGACAATCCTTGCTATAGTGGAATGGTTATCCGTATCGTGTGGCAGAGAGGGAACCTCCGAGCAGTTCTTGTGACTTGTGACACGGTTGTAGGTTTAAGGGGCCCCACCCTGACGCTCGTCAACAATCACCGTAGGAGCTAGCTACCGCATCGTTAGAAGCACGTTATAGTGTAGAACTTACTGCAGGCCTAGACAGTCCAAGATTATTTAGAAGATGTATTTCGATGTATATTTGAAGCAATGACAGCTCAGTAGTAGTGTCTACGACTTTGCGTCAAAGAACATGAGTTCGAATCCAGTTACAATGAGCTTAAGCTTTCGGTGAAAGAAAACATCGTGACGAAACTATAGCATGGTGGCAGAGCTTTTTCTAATGCCCGCTTGGCTAGCAACCACCCTCAAGTAGAAACTATGCTGCCAAAATACCAATAGATGTGTTTCGGCAGTTGCACTTGAGAGCCAGTCTTTCCTCAGGTTTAGCGTGTCTACCAACTTGAGCCGTATCGTCACTTAAGAGATTATGGCAATGACGTTAGAACCTTAACTGTAAAAGAATAATTGAAATTAGCTTAATTATCAAAAATACGTAACCTTTTGACTCTAACAAAAAACAGACACGATAGAAGTAAAACTTTTGTATTACAAAGAAACATTTTTTTTATAGTGACAAGACTTAGCGTTATGGCACAATGGTAGACACACTAAGCCTAGGTTTGGCTCTCAAGTGTAATTGCAGGAACACACTTATAGGTATTCGGAGGCAGATTTACAACTTGAAGGTAGTAGCTAGTCACGTGAGTATTAGAAAAAGCCCTAACACCATGTTATGATTTCATCACGATGTTTTCCTTCACCGAAAGCTCAAGCTAATTGCAGGTAGATTTGACCTCACGTCCCTTGACGCGGCGTCCGTACACACTACCAAGGGACCGAGAGAGTTATGCGGAATTTGCCCGGCGCTAGCCGCCAGGATTACTCACTAAAACTCACAAACATCTGTCACCTTGCTGTGGTGACACGGCTTTGAACGTGTAATCACCGCGACACCACGACCCGGCCCGTCCTGACGGTAAGCCGGGTGTCCATCCGGAAAGCCTGACCAGTTGACTAGAAAAATACCTAACGTTTCTAAAGAAGTTTACATTTAAATAAAAATTTAAATGGTGTCGATAATACTTTAAAAAGGCATTTCCGCACTATCCCAATCGGAGCTCTCGAACACAGAACGTGCATACGTGCGCCGGATTGTATTAATTCCAGTCTCATTACATTATGCTAATAACATCGAGCTTCTGTATTACGGATATTGACAGAGATAAACGTTACATTTTATTGTTATTTACCGTTTCTATCAATCATAATTCCAACAGATTTGTCGCTTATTTAGTTTTTTATAGGTACCTATTCTATATATTTGCCGCCGTGAAGATAATACCGCTTCATAAAACACTATAAATCGGTTTTTATGGTATTCGTTTATTTTTTTATTGTTATGGCCACAATCTCACCTGATGTTAAATGGACACACTAGTGGAGGTACTAACTCTCAAATGCAACTGTTGAAACAGATCGACAGGTATTCGGCAGCAGCTTTTAACTTAAGGCTGGTAGCTCACCACGGGAGCATTAAAAAAGCCCTACTACCATGCTATGGTCACATGACGATGTTTTTTTAACAAAAATCTTAAGCTCATTGGAGGGATTCGAGCGCACTGCCTTTCGCTTTTAAAATATATTATAAATTAATATTAAGTATGAAGATGAACGAATATATGAGTAGAGGACGATCTTAGAAGTTATAAAGGTATAGACTGTGTCAGAACTGGCAAGTGCATAAAATGTATCAATAATGAGATTCAGCTGACAGCTGAAACATGGGGATATGTTCTAACAATACATAATTAGGTAACATAAGGACGAGAAGAATTTGAAATACATTAACGGCTGTATACAAGCCGAACCATCGGTATACGTTAGTTTTAGTAATAAATGATCAGCTTCCATCGCTGTCTTGTTACATCCGTTCTTAAATCCATGTAAACATACACAAAGACATTCCAAATACGAAAATAAAAGGGTTGCTTATGTTCACTTTCGCTTGTCTATGGTTGAACAAAAGCGCTCTTTCTATAACTAGACACGCAGTCTATCATTGACCATTGAAAAGGTAACAACAACACATCCTCAACATTTTGACATACGTACGTATAATTCACGTGGAGTGTTTAAACAATTTGTTTAATAGATTAAAGAGAATATTTTGTAGGTAAAAATATACCTATACATATTTTTTGTTTATCAGTTCTTTACAGGTCGGTTGGAGTTTGGTAAACATTTCAGAAAATGATAATGGGATGGAAATTTGATTGCATTGAGATTGATTTCCTCCACTAGGTTAAGGGTGTCTACCGTCTTGGGCCAAATCTTCACTAATATCAGGTGAGATTGTGGTCACAGCGATAAAACCTATAAAATATAATGTAAAGAAAAAAATTAATAAGACTTATGTCGACATAACGCACACTCGAAAACAAACAGACAAACAAACCAGGATACCCTCCGTCCGCGTGTACCGGAGCATGTAATCCCTTTACAAATTACATGTCTTAAGTTAAGGTCATTTATCTTGCCCAAATTACTACGGAGGCCTTTTTAACCTGTGGATACGTAAAGTCGGGACAACATGAACTGGACATTACAAGATGAAAAAAAACCTTATTTTTCTGAAACCTTTGCGTTAATTATTTAGAAAATAAATAAATATAATAAAAATGTCATTTTTTTCATAGCTTGGATATGTTTTTTTCATAGCGTTACGGCCACAATTTCATCTGATGTTAAGTGACGATGTGTCCCAAGATGGTGGGCACGCCAAGCTTAGTGGAGGGGCCGGCTCTCAAGTGCAATTACGGGAACACTCCTATAGGTATTTGACGGAAGATTTTCAACTTGAGGGTGGTAGCAAACAATGTACGAAGAAAAATCTAAATATTTTTGATCTGAAACATCTTTTGGCGCGCCTTGCCAGTATTTTCAACGTGTGGATACCGTGACATAATGTTCGTCCGCGTAAGTCTCGGAAATCGATCAACTGGACTAATGAAAGTTTGTTTGCTTCGCCCAACTTCAGAGATAGGACAGTTGTTATCATTCTATATGACCTCATCCTTGAATGAGATAAGTCAGCGCTGTGCTGGAGTTATTGACTATCGAAAAATAATGTTTGCCGGCCCAGTTAGTTGGTATAAAAGTAAATAATAAAATATTTATGTGAAAAAAATATTTTTCCATTTAACATGACACCAGTGTGTGTTATTAAAAAAAATAATAACATAAAACTCACAAACTGTACGCCGTTATCAAAGCAATCGTCCGTTTTAAAAAAAAGAAAAAATAAAAATCCATTTCAAACTAGCCCGAAATCGTTCCCCATTCAAAACCCTATTCCAAACAAACATTTCATATGAAAACTGTCACATTATCTATTGAAAAGTGAAAATAAATAGAAGCGTGTCCGTCTCGCTCGCGCAACTGTCCGACTTATAAGGTAAACAGGGACGGATATATTTCAATTGTCATTGTCCACAATAGGGGAGCGCTAATCCTCGTGACATGGCGCGCTTTTTTCGAATTTCGATTTTTATCTTCACGACTGATTCTCGATACGGCTACCACTTTCTTGTTTACGTCGCGCTTGTCTATGACTGCTAATGGCGGATTCGTGTAAAGATCTTGTTACATTGTATTGATAATTTTAAAAGGTGTGGTTGAGATTTAACAGATTATACAGCTATTTCTTCTTATCCATCGTTTAAATCGTGGTTAAGTATACTGTTTATCGTATGGCCGATATGAGGCGGAAAGAAACATCGAAACCTTTAAAAATGCTTCGAAGTATTTACTTACAAGTCGATCAGTGCGAATATTTCCCACATTATCTTTATCAAACAACAAATTTATTAGCAGTAGTAATTTTATAATAGGATTTCGTTTGTACACACTATGTGAATAATCTACCACTGAGATGTGAGAAAAATATATTGCTAGCTATTGCTGCGACTTCATTCGCATGGAAATGAAAAATAATTATCAAATGTATAGCCTATATTACTTTGGGATAATATGACATTCTAATGATGAAAGAATTGTTGAAATCGGTCCAGTAGTTATTAAGTTTATTCATTATAAACAAAAATACAAATCTTTCTTCGTTATGATATTCGTATAGATAGATAGTGCTTCTTCCTATATTATAATGGGATTTCTAATGAAAGTACAAAAGCTATTAAAACTAAACTATGTTTCAATCCGTAAAAGCAAATCAAAAATAATAACAACACAACCTCAGAAGTATAAATATTTGTGGAAACGCGTGTCCCTCTACTTCACGCCATTTGACCTCAAAGGGTCCCCGCGGACGTCCTTAATGCAAAGTAATATATTGCTATATATATAAAAGAAAATCGTGCTCGTTACACTATTTATAACTCAATAACGGCTGAATCGATTTGGCTGAAAATTGGTGCGGAGGTAGTTTAGAACCAGGAGACGGACATAGGATACTTTTTATCTCGTTGGATCGCGTTCCCGTGTGACGTGACATAAAACGTCAAAGAGAATACAAGGCACTATAAAACGTGGTATAAAAAAAACGCATCTGACATGGAATAACAAAACGCAAATAACAGTTAACCTAATTTTATATAAGGTTAAGTGTGGTTAAAAATTTGATAATTATAAATTTTGTCAGAAATCAATAATCAGTAATTTGTATTCTCTTTGAATCATTAACAATGCGGCTTCAAAGACGATCGAATCTTTTCCGACAAAGCCGTAATGCAAGAAGGATACGATGTGATTTACGCGGCGATACTCAACGGAAAACTCGAAGGTGAGGAAGTTCTCATTCCGAGGATCCCGATGATCCCAACCGATGTGCCGTTTGAGATTAAAAGATTTTAATTCCCAAACCGTCTTGCATTCGCCATGGCCATTAACAAATAACAAGGCCACTCCTTGAAAGTTCGTGGTTTGAATCTGGAATATCCATGTTTTTACAATAGTCAAATATATGTGGCATGTTCACGGGTCGGGTGACTATCTGCGTTGTTTGTTCTTGCGTCTGATAATAAAACAAAAAATGTCGTGTATCATAAGGTACCTAACTGCAGAGTGTAATCTATGAACAGAAATACATGAACAATAAAGGATCATTAAAATACTTAATTTTTTTATTTGAATTTCCTGATAAAAATTGAACTTAATAAAATCCAAAATCTGCTTATTTTTTGCCTCTAAGGCGGAACAGAGTTCGCCGGGTCAGCTAGTATATTAAAAACAATTAGTTCCTACTTTAGCCCAACATTTCTTATATCGTTAATAGAAGTGCCCGCGACTCTGCTTGCACGAATTTCAAAAATGTATTGAGAATAATAAATTTAAATTTAATGATGTATTATATAGCAGAATTGAAGCGATGATAGCTTAATGGTGACATCTACGGACGCCGCGTCCATGAACATGGGTTCGATCCTTGCAATAAGCTTATGTGTTCGGTGAAGGAAAACATCGTGATGAAACCACAGTTCCTTAGTTTTTTAATAGGCCGACCTGAAAATCTTTCGATGTATGAATATTCATTAGCTGATCCCTAAAATGACGAATTTCTCAGCAATTTATGGATTCATAGTGAGGTTTCCAGGTATGTTGTTTGGTAGAGAGGGAAACTCCGAGCAGTTTCAGGGACTTGTGACACGGATGTAGGTTTAGGCAGCCCCGTCCCGCCACGCGTCGATACTCACCTTCATAATCCATGCTTTCCGATTTTAACAAGAACCCGTTAGCACAGTTTTAGAGGTACATTCAAGTTTATTACCTACTACAGTCCTAGATTGAGTTTAGAAGATTATAGAGATAGTTCGGTGCTATACCATTTGCTCCCACTTCGACCGCGTATAAATTAACCACGTAAAAATAGAAAGAAAGAACATTTATTCCGATGAAACACAATGGACACAGTGTAAATATACACCACATCTTACACCACACACACACACACAGTCTTACAAAATAAAGCCTCATAAAACATCAAAATAGGACCTGAGCTCAGCATATAGAGCTGGTTTCCAGCCATTTCTGTTCAGTTTATTTATGAACTGGTAGTATTTATTTGTTTTCATTGCGTGGTGGTGGTTATCATAAACCATAAGAGAGTTAGTTTGACAGGTTTATAGTAATAAATTCGACGTCGAGTGTAAATCCCTACCATCTCACTCGATAACTGGACATACTCTTTTTGATTCCATGGTACTCAAACGTAGTACTATGAAGAGAGCCACACCTATTGTATGGTGGTCGAGAGCTAGTTATTATCGCCATATCATTGTGTCACAAGCAAGTCTCGCTGGTTGCTTTGTATTCTAATGACATTGGGTTTACTATTTAACATTGATATCGTGAATTTGTATTTACTCTTGGATACTATATTGAAGCAATCAAAATAACCTATGTATATTAATATTATAAAGCGAAAAGGTTTGTTTATTTGAACGCGCTAATCTTAGGAAACACCAGACGGAGTTTAAAAAATATTTTGTATTTGGCAGAGCAATCATTGCAGAAGGCTTAAGGTTATTTAAAATCACGATATTACTAATAGAAGCAAAGCTGTAGTCCAAAAGAGAAAATTATTAAACAACTTTTAGTTTCATGCAAAGTTGCAGACTTTTTTTTTAAAAGGGACCTACACTGTTAGCCTGAAAAGATTTCACAGCTTCACCGGACTTAGAGGGCGAGTACGGAGGGCGCTCAAACCCGTAAGTCGCGGATACCGCTCGTCAACTATATATAAGCTGTACTGGAAAATATATAACTGAATTATGGGCACCAGATAGATAGTAAATTTATAGTGATAGTGACCTGGTTTGATAAGAGAATATATTCAAGCAACAGTGATACAATACTTACTTAAAAAAGCAAAACGTTCATAAATAAAAAAAGGTAAATATATCATTACATTACTAAATAATAAATAATTTATTAGGTACGCCAGCAGCCGGCAACACCCACCGGTTTGGGGGTTGCCAGCTCATAAATCATGTTAACACATAAATAGTATCGTAACAACCCCACTCGTTGGGGTGTGATGGGACAACTTGTGACAGATTACCGCTAAGGGATCTCGGAGAGTTTTTAAGCGAAAATACACCTTATTTTTCAACCGTTTCGACCTACGCGGGGACAATATGCAACGAGTTATTTTATTACTACGATAATGTTGCCAGAGTTTAGGGTGCAATAACCGTGTACACGGGAAATTGAAATTTATCTAATAAATTATAGGCTATTTGAGGCAGTATGGGGGTGTGTAGGGTTGCCAAAGGTGTAAAGAGCAATTTTATATACACATGCATGTATACATACATACATAATGTAATTAATAAGTATTTCATGTTTATAGATTTGAGAAAAGTAATAAAATAATCGAAGTTTTCGGTAGGTCGTTTTATTATGTATATTGTAGTTGATAAGGATCGGAAGTTTTTTTTTTTCGAAAGGTCGAGCAATTATAAAAAAGTAGGTTGCGTTTTAGACACATATTTAATTTCTATATTATAATTGGTAGAAGATTGTTATGAAGAATGAGAGAATCCGGATCGTTTTATTTATTCGCGTCGAACTAAGAATTATTTAATAATTTTTGCTCGTTTATGCAACGTTCATTCGATACAGGTTTGTTACTATTGCTAGTAACGTAATGTTAAATAAACGAAAGCCTTACTCAGTGGTTGCTCTAACAAATACAAAAATAATTTTTGAAATCCGACTGTTAGTATCTAAGATTAGCGCATTTAATCAAACAAAATTTTCCGTTTTATAACATTAAGCACCTGGGCTACCTAGCTTAATTCGGGTTTTTTAAGTTGTGTTTACACATTCACATTCTATGATGTTACATACATACAAAACTGATCATTTAAAGTACTAAAGTTAAATTAAATTAATATTTAAGAAAATATTTTTTGAAAAGAAAAAATGCAACGACATAAATGAATTTATAAAGCAAAAATCTTTCTAAATGCAAAATTTCACCGAAATCGTTAGAGCCGTTCCCAAGATACCCGAATTTTATATATATATATATATATTAGCTGACCCGACAAACGTTCTGTTGTATAAATTATTCCTAGTGAGTACTTTGGTTGTATTAAAGATGAGAGGATGAACGTATGAGGGTGAAAACTTAGCGTTATATGTTTTAAAATTAAGTTAGGAGTAGATCACTTAGAGCTATGAAAAATAGATTACGACTGATTTTCAGGTATCTACCGAATATACATATAAAATTTCATAAAAATCGGAAAAGCCTTTTCGGCGGAGTATGGCAACTAACATTGTGCCACAAAAATTTTATATATAAGACTAGCTAACCTGGTACACCTTGTTCTGTTTTTGAGTAGTCAATGACATCGACTACAGCGACATCTATCGCGTTATGATCACTTAACGAGACAAAAAGTATCCTATCTCTTAAGTTGGATCTAATTGCACACAGCGTGCAACATTTGATTACAATCGGTTCAGTAGTTTAGGAGTTCATTGCGGACAAACAACGTAACATGAAATTTTTATGTATAAAAATATACGAGAATTGCTTACTTAATTATTAAAATAATTGATATACTATTTTATTATTACATATAGATTAGATAGATATAGAAATTACATTTTGCAAAGAATTGATTTAGAGGTATAAATGTTAATTGCATATTTCGAAATGAACGATAATAATAACTTTATTTTAGTCTAGCTGTATCTATTCTTTAACTTAGTAACCATGAATAATATACGAAATATATCTTGTTTTTATATGTTTATCACAGACCAGTCGCATTATCAGTACAGAATGTAAATCAATATATCATTTTTGTAGGGACTTAGATTTAGAAATTAAATGTCAGTTCCATCGTAACCTGATAGGTCGTATGGTATGATATCGTCCTGAAAGGTAAATATGGTGCCAACTATATTTGGAAATTACTTTTAATGGATGAGAAAAATCCTATTTTATAATAATGCATTATAATTTTTACCAACTATATCAGCAGAATACTTTATTTTATGGGATAAATTTATCCATTAGAGTTTTTATTGTGGCAAATTTCGTCAATATCGTTTCAATAGTTTTACATAAACAAATTCAAATTATTTGTGACTATATAAAATATAGAGACTATATAGAATATATAGGTTTAGATTACTTAAAATGTTTTATATATCGATAGGTATAGATAAATATTAGTTAAATTTAAAGTATTTTTTTATATTGTAAAATGTCTCATTAGGAATTGTCCCCATTCAAAGTTACTGAAAACATCATGATTATTAATTTATTTTTTAAGCGACAATAGCTCAGTTGGTAGCGTACGTATGCCGCGTCAAATAGACTTGAGTTCGAATCCACCTGTAATGAACTTAAGCTTTCGGTAAAGGAACCATAGCTTGGTGGTAGGGCTGGTCGTAGTGGCCGCCTGGCTAGCTACCATTTTTAAATTGAAAATCTGCCGAAACACCTGTATATAGGTGTGTTCCGGCAGTAGCGTAGCCACCATCTTTTACCACATCGTCACTTAATATCACATGAGATTGTGACCTTTGAAAAAAAACTTTTGAAAAAATATCATATAACAGTTATCCATCAAATAAACTAAACAATCAACTAACGACTTAAAGTAAATATTAAATACAATAAATGATTATAATTGTAATTATATAGGATATGGTTTCGGATAGTTCATATATCAGTTATCCAATAACTTCGGTTACACTTTGGCATTCCACGGAGCCCCTGGTTCTGTGCAAACAGATAAGCCAAGCCGCGTGCTCAGCACGTGCGTTCCCGCATTGGCATGTTGATAAGTGATGACTTTATATTCTTAACAGTCGCTGGTATTTATAACGCCTTGTAACCTTGTTGTTTTATGTTATTTTTAGCTTTCACTCGGGGCTATGCTCGCGTGAATATTGGTTTTGTCAAGTAAATCGGTTGGCGCAATAAAAAGTTTTACAAAGTTGATCCCTTTCTTTGCCTAACTTCCAATAACTTTTTCGTCAGAAAAGTGTTAAGATATCTGCAACACTGTAACAAAACAAGTTATGTTGGTATAAGTTGAAATTATTATGTTGGTGATTCTAATGGGCAATTACAATAAAAGTCAGTTGTTTAGTAAAACTGAATGTGTTTTAATAAAATGTAGCCTACTACCGTTTCCAAGGTTGTATATATATCTATATCAAAGTTAAGCGTAATCGATTCAGCGGCTCAGGCGTGAAAGTGTAACGAGCAATCAAATTTACTTTTGCATTTATAATACTAATAAGGATTATAAAGAGAAAATACTTTACAAAGAAAACATTAGTCTATTTAGACTCGAAAGCAATACTTCTTATAATAAAAAAATAACTGTATATCTTCCTAAAACGTTCCAGTAATCTAGAAAATAAGGAATTTACATAACAAATTTTCTATGCGTTTGTTGCATTTCTATTTTAGTTAAAAATATAAATATTACTACGACGTAAAATGGCACAATTTTAATAATGATTTTGTTCTTTATTATACAGTTTATAGTTTTTAGAGTTATAGCTACAATCTCATTTAATGTTAAGTAACGATGTAGTCCAAGCTGATGAACGCGCTAAATCTTTGGAGGGACCTCAAATTTATTGCAGGAATTTGAACTCACGTCCATTGATGCGGCATTCGTAGACGAGCTAGCTGACCCGGTGAGCTTAGTATCACCTAAAATCAATGTTCTTTATACTCGCTAAAACTCAAAAACGGGTTGACCGATTTGTATTTTTTTACATCTCGATCAGCTATAATCAATTCTAATCAGCCTACCAACTTTAATTCGTTTAGATCAATAGAATTGACTATATTTAATATCGCTTCCTTTTTTCATTTCTTTCGGTTATTGGATGAATCTTCTCCAAAGAATTAAATGTCTTTTAATTATATGAAATTTTAATACAGATGGATTCGAACCCAAGCCCCTTAAAGTGGCGTCTATACACACTACTAACTGAGCTACTATTGCTTCATTACTTTTTATATTATATGATTTTAAAAAAATGTTCATTTTGTTTTATTTTTCTAAACAAACTGTGTCCTAACAATGAGAGACACAAAAAAGTATTATTCAATTTGATACAGTCGTTCGGAAGTTATGCGCGTACGTACTAACATTTCAGCGATTCATCTTTATATATATATAGATTCTTAACAATTTCTTGAAGGTATCTAGTCATGTCTTTCAAAAACCGTTAGGTAGGTACGGCAAGTTTCTAAAATTTAGCTTGATACGCCTGACAGCTGTCAATAAAATGACGATTATCAAGTTCCGTATTTTCAGAGGTCAAAACCTGCGCGCGACAATCTTGTACTTTCTTGATATGAGGAATAGCGATGTTCTCACCTGTTATCTACGACGATAAGATCTCGATCTTACAAGTGACATAGATCGTTACTATTTTAATTGAAAACGTAAAATTATGGTTCATTATCATGGACGATATAAAATAGTATAACTTAAATTATATATAAAAAAGTCTTACTTCAAGAATTTTATTATATTGAATAATTTAGTATGATGTGTAAGTAATCCTGGTACTTTCGATGAACAGTACAGAACAATAAATAAATATTTATTTATTTATTATTGGTCAATTCCATTAGAACTCATCCTGCTGAAACCGCAATTGTGGTTTAAATGAGGAGAAACATCGTCATTTAACACATTAACGGAAAATTTAACATAATAGTGTTGAACGAACTCAAAGAGGTATATGAAATAAAGAAATGTACTCGAAAAACAACAGATGAAAAAATAATATTTGACAAGGAACATTATGTTTCGAACGTAAGCAGCCAATGAAACACTTATACAGAAATTTTACCTAAAAACCTGTGACAATAACCTTAAATAAATTTATAGTTTTTTTTTTTAGTTAAAATTTATCGTTATGGCCATAATCTCATCTGATCTTAAGTGACGATACCGCCGGAATACACCTAAAGACCGGAACAAACCTATTGGTATTTGGCGGCAGATTTTCAACAGGCGGGCATTAAAAGCATTAAAAAAAGCTCTACCACTATGCTATGGTTTCCTCACGATATTTTCCTTCACCGAAAGCTCAAGTTCATTGTAGGCGATTCGATTCTAACTCACGACCCTTGACGCTAAGTCGTACACACTACCACTGAGCTATCATCGCTTCGAATTTCCAAGTAGGACCAATGGACCAGATACATTTATGCACATAAAATAAATTCGAGTTATTTCTGCCATTATTTGCTCAAGAAGGGCTGGACCGATTTTAATGATCTCAGATGATAGGAGAATCAATTTTTAGTATCAATTTTATGAAATAAATAAATAAAATAAAATTGAGTTTAGGTAAGAGTTAACACGATATCCATTGATTGTTAGGAGGTACAATGTTTGCCGACTCAGCTACTTTCGTATAAATTTGGCGTTCAGCAACACACTTATCTAATAATGTTAAATGACATTGTGACCCAATATGGTGGATAAGCGAAACATAATTAAGAGTGTTTTTACTTTTTTAATTCTAATCGCTGTTCTGACAATGGTTAGAAGCTTTAGGTTTGATTATGTTTCCATATTTGTTGTTTTAATTATTTAATAACTTGGAATTAATATTGCATACTTCGATTTCGTATTGAGACTTTAAACAATCAACTTAAGATATACCAACTTATTTATAAATACATATAACGCGAAACAATAATCCGTTAGTTAGAAGAGGCTTTTTACGTAAACTTAGTATATATTATAACTGATTCTTACGAGAAACAATTTCTTTGTATAATATGTGAACTAATTTAAACCTACTGAAGGTCCTGATTCCCGAGTGCAACTACCGGAATACACCTAGAGGTGTTTAGCGACAGATTTCCAACATTATGGTGGTAGCTAACTAGGCGGGCATAGAAAATCCCTTACCATCATGCTACGGTTAGGGATACGAACTCCCGTTCATTGAAACGGTGTCGACTGAGCTATCATTACATATTGTCAAATCGGACGCCGTCGAGGGTAAAACCTTGTATAATTCTAAAAACCCTCTACCCTGCGGCCATTTCCCTCACGAAGCGCTAATTGAAAAGTCAACACTTCACCGAGTAACTGTTTTAGTGTTTGTTTGTGTTTTTTGGCGAGTGCTCTGATAGCCTCGGGGATGGGGGATGAAGCGGCCCTCGTTCACACTTCCGAACGTAGACAGAAATATATCGACAGTTATTTGGTAATTTGCATTCCCTTTTGTACTAGAAAATAAAATCCAGTTTCATCTGTGTATGTATGTTTGCTACTATTTTTATAGTTAAATATTAGTGTTATAGACACAATCTCACCGGTTGTTAAGTGACGATGTGGCCCAAGCTGGTGGACATACTAAGCTTAGTGCAAGGACTGGCTCTCAAGTACAGATTTTCATCTGAAAGGGTGGTAGCTAGCCAGGCAGACATTAGAAAAGGCCTACCACCATGCTATGGTTTAATCACAATATTTCATTTTCACCGAAAGCTGAAGTATGTTGTAGGTGGATTCGAATTCATATTAGTAGACGCGACGTCCGTTCATTACCAACCGACCTATGTGATTACTTCATTTTTTCTTATATATTATCCGTAACATCGAATTATTTTTACATTCGTACATAACCGAAAACGATAGAATTCTCGTAAGATATTTATCGATATTTATTTCCGGATTATCTTACATGTTATAAACATTAATAAATACTAAAGTATATACGAATGTCAATAATTGATATCTATCAATAGTTCGAATGGTTATCTGATTCAGGGTTTCACGTGGAGGCAACAGCACAAGCGGAGGGAGGTTTTGTCACTTAGGGATTCGTGTGTCCAGTGAAGCTGTTAAACCCCTGAAGTTATAAAAAATATATCCGTAACATTCTTATTTTAAATGACATAAATATTTTTGTTATATGCACTCGAACCAATACTGACCACGTCGACCAATGTATTCATGAACAACAAAAACGCCTCTACAACTAATTTACAAATTTTCCAAAGAAAACAGAAATCAATTGTAAAGCACTTAAGTTAACCCTACGCTTGCCGACGGCGGGCAATACAGGCCCATTGCATAAATAAACACGCCCCAAGAGTGGCAACTTTCACACACTAACCCCTTGTGAATACGAACGTGTATGTTTGTTAATTGAATGATACTAGTGGGCGGGTTTTAATTGGAAATAATTGTTTTACAGTCACAGCAAACAATGCCCAGATACGATATTTCCTGTTGTATTGACATATAAACAGCAATACAAAATGCCGCAAAACCGCAGCCTGGTTTTCAAATATGCGATTATATAGAGAGAGCATTGTATTGGTGATTATTGAACAGATATTTTTTTATTTATTTATCCTAATCGATATATATATGACTATATATGATATATATGACTAAATACGTGCAGCATAACTTGGTTGTCCTGTGAATCTGTGAGTTTTTTTATAGTTAAGGCTTAATTTTAAACCTATTAACTGTAAAAAACAAATCAAATTATATGAGCGTTTTTAAATATTAGTATCATTTATAGGTAATGACTAACTGAACTGTTCGAATATATATCGCACATGGTCTCAATCAAATAGGAAATAGTACATATTTGACTAAATTTCAAAATAGATTACATTTGTAAACAAAATGTAAATAATCTAACAGCTCGCATGTTATTTAAATATATTTTATATAAATATTAAATATATTGCTAATAAATGGCTCCTTCTAAATGGTGATGGGTTTCTTAAAGAAATAATGAAATAACATTTAAACTATTTTTGCTTATTTCTCATCAATAGGGTAATCCAAAAGTTTAAAATAATATTTATACCTTATCTAAGATGCAAAAAAATCTATCAACCATAATCAAATGTATACTTGGGCTAAGATTCGCACGATTAGATTTATTTTTATTTTAACCATTTGTTTCTTTTTCTATTACAATTATAATCAAATATAGGTGCGTGCCAGGTGTCTGTAGGAGTAACATAATAAATAATAATAAACAAGTGATATTAATTCCTACTTCGTGACCATATACAAAAAACAATGACTAAGTTACCGATTCCTCGTAAACCAAAGCGTGGATTCGAAAAACAAATGTCACGTTTAAAATTATGCAAATACCGTGTTTCGAGAACAATGATGGATGCAATCAAACGGAGACAATCCTCGGAGCGTCTCCGGTTAAGCGAGTCACCCTTCACGCGGCGGGGGCCCAAGCGGCCCCGGTGGTAGCCGACTGGCAATTTTCACACGGCTTCCATTCGAGTGTTATCTTTCGATACTTCGATAGGGATCTAATGTACCGAAACTTGGACGAGTCGTTGACGAATTTTTGCAACGACATTACAACATCTTTTTATTTTGCGTAAGATATTTGATAATATTGTCTATGAATAAAAAAGTTTTTTTTTTGTGTAGAGGTAGGACACGACACTCGTATTGAACCAGATTGATACTACCATAAACAAGTGTTACGTTATTTATAATGCTAGATTAGGGTTGTATAAATCCAGGATCTAGGATCGACTGGTGTAGATACTGTAATCAAATACTGAAATAAATATCTTCATCTGGTTAGTTCCAAACCTGAATGAATAAGGTGATAAGATCGCCATAATGACTGCCTTTTAATCGGTTTAGGTTTCACGGTCAGCCACTATATACAGCTGCAAATCCATGTTATGGTTATAAAATAGCGTACTCTTTGATCGGAATTTAGAATTTAGAATAACAACATTCATGACTAAGCTTCACAATGCAATATTCTTCTTCTAGTTTTCATGTTGGCACAAGCCATATTTTAAAATACTACGCCCGTGTCATGGTAAAATGATTGGTACTCGGGTATTGTTATTCAATTTTTTCCATGCATGCATCCAATTGAAGCATGTTAACACTAAAACACTATGATTTCAAAGGCTACTGTAAGTTCTTATACTTAATTAAATTCTTAATATTATAATAATTATTTTTGTATTTGACAGAACAATCATTGAGGAAAGCTCTAGGATATTTAACATCACGCTACCAACAATAGGAGCAAAACGGAATTAAAAAATAATTGCATGTTAACGAAGCTAGTATTATACAAGGGAATATAATTTTTATAAATCAAAATAATCCCCACAACATAGCAAATTATGATTCAGCAAAAAACTGCATAAAATTCTAAATAGCTTACTTCTAAATTCTAAATAATCCACAAAAAACTAAAAACGACCGTTGCAAGAAACATTAAAAATTGTATAGGAGTTTTTTGTATACAACAGATGAGAATTAAGAAAGCTTTTTGTTGTAATTAATCCTATGAGGTCAAATAGTGTTACAGATGGTCCTCATAGAATCTATCTATACTAATATAATAAAAAGGAAAGATTTGTATTTTTGTTATACTAATAAACGAATAATACGAAAACGAATAAAACGAATATATAACGAATAAACTCGAGAACTACTGGACCGATTTTAAAAATACTCTCACTACTTGAATGTTACATTAGCCCCGAGTAACATAGACTATATAACTTTTTCTATGAAAATTATTGAATAAAACTTTAGAATAGAGTCGCGGGCACAGTTAGTATAGCATATGGCAAGTCAACAATTAATAAATATTATCAAACTATTTAGAAATTAAGAAAACTATTTGGAAATTCTAATCAATTTAGTATTTCTTATTCTTATAAGCAAACTGGGGTACAATTTGTCCAAATCAAAGCTTGTAGTGTTGCGCGGGAAGGGGAGGCGCTCGAGGGTGTTACCGCGTATTCGATGTTAATGTGTAAATTTATTTGAGATTTCCTGTACAAGGGTTGTAAAATAAAACATTAGTTTTGTTACTTTAGAAAAATATTTTCACTTCATTTGAAGACAAGTGAAGTGAATCAAAAGCAGAGGTTACTGCCGATCAATATACAATGCCAGTCTACTAATATAAATATATAGAAGCAAGCAAGCAAGCGTAATTGTTTGCTCTTGAGATTGTCAGTCTTTATGACGAGGTTTGAAAGTAAACATGTAACATATCATAATAATATATTCATTTGTACCGATGATAGCTCAGTTGGTAGTGTGTAGGGACGCCCAGTCAAGGGACCTCAATTCGAATCCACTTACAAAGAGCTTGAGCTTTCGGTAAAGGAAACCATCGTGAGAAACTATAGCATGGTCGTAGGGCTTTTTCTAATGCTCGCCTAGCTAGCTACCACCCTCAGTAGTGTGTACCGTCAGTTGCTCTTGCGAGCCAATCCCTCTACTAGAGTTAGCGTATCCACCATCTTCGGCCACATTGTCACTTAACATCAGCTGAGATTGTGGTTATTACTAGGGTTAGTACCCTAGTAGTAGTTAGTTAGTTGAAGCGATGATAGCTCAGTGGTAGTGTGTACGACTACACGTCAAGGGACGTGAGTTCGAATCCAAGCACCTACAATGAGTTTGAGCTTTCGGTGAAGGAAAACATCGTGAGGAAACCATAGCATAGTGGTAGGGCTTTTTCCAATGCCCGCCTGGCTAGCAACCACCCTCAAGTTAAAAACCTGCCGCCAAATACCAATAGGTGTGTTCCGGCAGCTGCACTTGAGAGCCAGTTCCCTTCCATAGGTTTAGCATGCCTACCAACTAGGGCCGTATCGTCACTTAAGATCAGGTGAGATTATGGCCATAACGCTAAACCTTAAATATAAAAAAAAAAAATGCATTTTTTAATGTTTTCTTTGTTAATTGAAACTCAATGGTATATTACAAAAAATTATTGGCAATTTCTGTTATCTAACTTTTGTGTTATACATAAGTTAATTGAATTTAATTTAATTACATACATGAGAAAGACGAACTTCTTAGCAAACTATGGATTCAGCGTGCGGGTGCCGGGTCTATCGTGTGGCAAAGAGTGAAACTCCGAGCAGTTCCCGAGACTTGTGACACGGATGTAGATTTAAAGCGCCTCTTTTCGACGCGCGTGAACACTCATCTTCATTACTCATGTTTCTCTCCCTGACCTGTTAAATTTCTTAGGAGCCTGCTAGAGCAGCTCTGAGGCACGTTCTAGTATAGAACTTACAGCAGTCTCAGACAGGCCAAGACCTTTTAGAAGATTAGAAAGATTTGTTGATCTACCTCTCGTACCGCGTAAACATTAACCACGTAGCTATTCTTATTTATCATGTTAAAACTTTATAAACCGCATTCAGTTTTTTTGCTTGAAATAGTTTCACAGATATATTAATCTATCATATTTTGTTCAACGCAAAAAACGAATATACATTACGTAGATATAGTTTAATTTGCCAAGCTTATAAGAACACTGAAAGATTATTTTTGCACCAACTTTGATCGATTTGTTGAGCTACTCGTTCAAATATTGCGCGATTTAGGACTTACCTAGATAGTATAAGAGTAACGAAAATTAGCGAACTCAATTGTATTCGTTACTGTAACAATCAGCACTCGTTACTATCGTATCGTTACGTTACTCGTTACTTTTGATACCTAACAAAGAGCATTGCATCGAGTCGTAATGCGTACGGTATAACGTTAACAGGGCATCGTTATCACTAGGTATATTCTGTTCGAAAATACGAAAACATATCAGTAAAGTTTCGGTACTCGGTCCTATAAGGTGTACCCCTTCAGTTAGTAACGAAAACATGCGGTTTCTTACAGCTCTATTTCTAGATCAACATAGGCTATTAACTACACTTACACACCACACATTAATAAAAATATTACTTTAGTTTATTTTTGTCGAAATACTGCTAAGTGACGACACCATGCCTGACGATAAACACACCACAACCGATAAGTAGATCACCAACCCAACGTCATACAGTTATACCATTTTGAAAAATGGATACACACTGATCGACTCTAAAACGCAACAAGATAATGTTACTAAGACGGGTTCAAGACAAATGTCATGTGCTAATATAAGGTAATGATGTTATCATATCACATCATGTTTGTTATATAATCTCTAAATACATTTTCTATTTTTCAGTAATAATAATCAATAGGTTCCATAACGCATAAATATTTTAAACAAAAGATATAAACGCGCTACAGTGTGTATATGATATGTAATGTGAAATGTACTTTTATCTTTCCTGCTCACCACAATTTCAAAGGGCTCTGTTATTTATACAAGTTTACCGACCACAAGTATTCCTGTTTGCGGAATGAAAAGTATATATAAATAAGGTAATTTTATTAAGAGCCAGTTTCTTCAGTAGGCTTAGCGAGTACACATCTTAAGACACATCGTCACTTAACACAGGCGAGATTGTGGCCATAACGCTAAACTTATAAACTATATATAAAAAAACCTATGATTATTAAACTGATGAATATAGATGTTTTAGACCATATCTTCACTTAATATCGACAGAGATTGCGGTCGATGCGAAATAATGGGTGTCGATTCTATATTCATTCATTACGCCTACGTAACCAACATCGTGTAGACAGAAACTATAAGATATTTTCTCTTATCACTTAGTCGCTGTAGCGAAATCGCCTTTCCGAGTGATAACTGACAGTTCCGATAACAGCTGACGGGGACATGAGCGCTGCATTAAGTTTGAATATTAAAAACTAGTTAAGTTCGATTAGTATTTATATTACTATGGTTCTGTATATATTTTTTATACTTAGCTAGTTATAGTTAGCTAACTATGGTTAGTTATAGTTAGCTAGTTGGCTTAGCGCTATGGTCAGAATCTCACCTGATGGTAAGTAACGATGTGTTTCAATATGGTGGATACGCTAAGCCTAGTGGAGGGTCTGATTCAAGTACAACTAATGGACACATCTTTTTTTAAAAGCTCGGAAAAATTAATTTTATTACTATCTAGATTTTACTTGTGGTTTCACACGCATTAATTTTGATATTGTCATACAAATCGGTTGACGCAATATAGAACTTTATACAAAGTTTATCCCTCTTTTTATTCCACTTCCAATACGGTTTCCGCGAGTAAAACAGCCTATTACCGTCTCCAGGTTCCTATCTATCTCTATAACAAAATCATCATAATCTATTCAGCGGTTTAGGCGTGGAAGCACAATAAACAAACTCACTAATGCATTTATAATGTTATAAACTTCTAATAAGTGTAATAATCATTTTATAGAAAAATTCCTGATAAAAATTTTTAATAAAAAAAAACCGTAAATAGAAAACATAAAATTTTCAGTCACTTAGAAATAACTAGAAATAATGTAAAATAAAATGTAAGTTCAGATAATCTTTGTACTTCTTGTTTTGTCACCACAAGAGCATGTTGCAGTATCAATATTTAATTCCAATAGGAGTTCGTAATGTCAAACTATATAGCACCCTTGTTTTTTCCAAATATAAATATCAAAAGAAGCTGTTTAGAAAGTTTTTGTGGCACCTTAAAATGCATATTCCTAGGTTTTTTTACAATTTACTACAATTACTAAATTGTATTATACAAAATTCTATAAAAAATACATATTATCCCTATTAAAAAGTGCGTAAGGATCTCTAAAAAAATAAACTAAACAAACATGGCCGCGCAAGATGGCGGCCCGACAAAGAACGCCGCCGGTAGCCGCATTACTACATGGAATGCATAAATGATAAATTTAAAATTATTTATTATACACCGTATATAATTAGAGTTGCTTATTCAAATTCACTCATCGTTTTTGTATGACAAAGTATTTTAATGTGGATTTATTCTGTATTATTGATAAGATTAAGAAAATTATGTTAGTTGTGAAACAAAATTCCGATAATATACTCTTGTCCTTATTATTGAGGATTACTGTTTTTACAGTAATCGATTTATACTATTATCTTTGAGATAGACATTTCTCTATTTATGTCATTTTGGGATCAGGGAAATAAAGTGAGGATCGATATTTATAGACATTTTTTAAATATTATGCATAGGTTTAACTTTTCACCAAATACACTTACGGTGTATGGCGATACATTTTCAATTTAAAAACTATTTGAGCAGGCATTAGTAAATGTGATATCACCATGTTGTGTTTTAATCACAATGATTTTCTTTAACCGCGAGAGTAGTTTGTAAATATCTATATAGTAGAACCTCGTTAACTCGAAACCTTGATAAGTTGATAACCTCTAGATCTCGAAAAAATATATTGACACCTTCCCTTCAAATACCAAAACCTCCCGTCTCTATAGTCGAAACCCCTATAACAGAATTTTTTGGCGTTTCCCTTGATGTTCGACTTATCAAGGTTCTACGGTAGTAGCATTGGTATAAAGATCTTAACGCAATTTATAAAGGAAATCTCATAAAATGTAGGCAAGTTTGTATAAAAGTAAATAATAAATGTAATGAATAAAGCAATCTCTATAATTATGTATCTTATTGATCCAAAAATAAAATGTTATTTTTCTAGTTTATTTAAAGGTTTTCTAATGAGACGCAAAAAAAAACTGTATCGCCTCTATGACACCTATTTATAGACCGTTTCATAATTTTAATAACATTATATATTTTTGACATTTAAGAAAATATTAAAGAGATTGGTTATGGCTGACATAACAGGTGATGTCTTTATAAAAATAGCTTATTTTTAATTAAATAAAATCGTGAGTGACCGGATTTAAACTACTCATATATATATAATTAAACTATAATTGAAACAAATTTGTTCATTAAGTAATTTATGGCAATTATAATTGAGTTGTAGGTACCTATTTTATATCTATACAGAGGCTAAAATATATTTTTTATTTTATTTTATCTGTCTGCACATCATTATCAAACTAGTGGATAGATTTTGATAGAATTCGATACGGCGATGACTAAAATTATTAATCAACCCACAGGATATTTTTTATTCCAAGGAAATAATTTGTTCATTCACAATGAGGAAAAAACATTTTAAATTTAGAAGTAGAGAAAGTTTTTGACAGCCTTTTATGCAAGTTTCGCTATTCGATTACTCACTTAAAAGGTGACTAAAATTACGAGAGGGTTATGAATTTCAGTCAATGCATATAATAATAGATGCTAGTTTATGTTGAGCGCTAAACTCCTATCACCATTAAGAATTGGTACATATATGAGCTTTTTCATGAACAAGGCTTTTTCATATTATCCCTGACCGCGCTAAGTGGCGCTAAGGTTAAAGTTATTAAGGAATAAAGAAATATCAAAAATTGGACAGATAACTGCACGATTATAGCAGTTGTCTCACTGCAATCGCCGAAACGAAGTGTTGTACGTTCTATTCCGGATTAGGGCAATGTTTGTATGTGCCACAAATAATTGTTTCGAGGTTGGTGGTTACTTTGTGTTCGTTAATCGTGCTAATAAAATCGTTCACAGTTTACATTGGCGAAAAGCCTGCAAAGGTATATGTCATGATAAAAAAGGTCGAGACATACTCTAGCGAGACAACTAGTCTCTTATAATTAACATTTATAGTACTGATAAAGTATGTGGGAATTTTAAAAGCTGTATGGTCAAACATGTTATTTAAAATATCGTAGAAAAGTGACGGCACTCGATCTAATGTTAAGCACAGTACAATACAAAAATAGTTGCGACTAATACTTTTTATTGGTCTGCGATTCTGGATTCAGTAATATATGTATATATAAATTAAGTATTATTTACATTGATAAAATATAATAAAATACGTAAAATACAAAAGGGACAATATTACAAATCATAAAGAAAGTATCTAACATCAACAAAACAATTCAAATTCAACCCATAAAAAAAAATGTTTGAGCCAACTGTGGGTATAGATAGCGATGATGGCACAGTTGGTAGTGTGTACGGCTTCGACGCCGCGTTATTGAACGCGAGTTCAGATCCTTGCAATGATTCTCAGGTTTCGGTGAAGGAAAACATGGTGATGATATTATTCCATTCTAATCCCCGTTTAGTTACCAGCCTCAATTTGAAAATTTACCTATATGTATGTTCCGGCAATAGCATTTGAGAGACAGTTCCACCACTAGGTATAACGTATCCAGCATCTTATGCTACATAGTCACTTAACATCAAATGAAATTGTAGCCATAACGCTAAGCCTATAAAGTGTAAAAAGCGATTTCAATCCACTTCCTTTGACGGGGTATCTGTGAACGCTACTACTGAGCCACCACTATTTTATTTTTTGTCATGTTTGTTTTTAATTTTAAAAATGGTTATTATTAGGAGTAGTGTAGACACTTTGTCGGGCTGACATAAAAATAAATAAATAAAACAGCACACACACAACTCTATAAGTATGTTTTTGAACCGTAAAGCTGGTTTTAAAATATGATAGGTGATTTAGTCGAGTCGAGCGCGGCGCGGCTCTCTGTGACCTCGATTTCACGCGCGGAGGAGACATTTTATAATAAATACCTTATTTCTGTTAACCGAGACTAATCGGAACGTTTTTGGTTAAAACTTACTTCTTTTTATGGAATAAAATTATTTGCTATATTACAAAATTAATATGGTAATAAAAAATTAAAAATGACAGCATAATTATATCTGGTTGCATTGCAATTACTATACATCATTGAACCGTGCTTCTGTGAGGGATCACCTTGACCCTGAATGGGGATCGGTTTTTTTTTGTTATGTTTCACTGAAAGATAATGCGTAAGACAAGTACAGTTTAGTCATTCAGCCTTGAGACAAATTCAGTAAAATCCTATAGTTTAGTGTAACTGAATAGGTTAGCTTCTTAATATAGGATTCAACTAAGAACACCCTGACCCTGAAGGTGGTTCGGTTGTTTTGGTTGTGTTTCACGGAAAGATAAAACGTAGGGCAAGTACAGTCCAGTGATTCAACCTCGAAACGAAGTCAGTACAGTCCTATAGTTTAATGCAAGCGAACAGGTTAGCTGCTTAGTATAGAATTCAACGGAGATTGGCCTGGCTCGTGGTATCTATTCCCGTTCCCCGTAACAGCGCGAGCTAAGGTTCGGCCACATTATCACTCTCTAGCACTCGGTACTTCTCTGGCAGAGCGCCCCCAAAGCTTGGTAAAGCTGTGAAAGCCCTTAAGGCTAATATACACCAAGTCCAGTGTCGAACCCATAGTAAAACGTGAAGATATAGTTTTTGGATACAGCTTATTTAAAAAACTACAGTTTTAACTCAATTTAACAACACTCTCTATAACGCCGAAGTAACTAGACTTTGAGTGGTTTAATGCATGGATTGATACCTTCCTCTATTTAGTGACACATTAGAAAATCGTCATTAAATATACAGTCCCTAAATGTTGCTAGTTCCTAGTCCGGTGAAGCTGTAAAAGCCCTTAAGGCTAACAGCGTAGGTCTCTTCAAAAAAAAAAGTGTTGCTAGGCATATACAAATACAATAGCTGGAAGGTATATACTAGGTAGCTAGGTGGTATAATTTTTAGGTATATACAGGCTACAATTGAAATTGTATATTTTTTTAACAAACACTGTTTTATATTAATATAAGACAAAACACGCGCTGAGTTTCAAGCCTTGTATCTAATAGAATTTAATCTACCTATAATAGTCTATATTATTATTGAATATTATAAAGCCGGAAAGTTTGTTTGTTTGTTTGAACGCGCTAATCTTAAAAAGTACCAGTCGCGTTCCAAAAACTCTTCTTGTATTTGATAAAGCAATCATTGAAGAATACTTTAGGCTATTTATCATCACCCTATTACCAATAGGAGCAAGGCTGTATTGAAAAATGTTACAAAATGGGCAAAAATGATTAAATTATTTTTTATTTCTACGCAAACGAAGTCGCAGGCACAGCTATCTATATATAAGAAAATACGTCGGTCGGTAAAGGTCAGTATGGGAATGGAACTATGATCATACGTTACAGTTTTTCCTAAATAGTTCCAGAGTACTTAATTTTTGTATTTCATTTTCTCTTTGTATATATTTATTCGATTTACTTTGTGATTGAATATCTTTTGTTATTAATGCGCCGTTTTATTTAGGGTTGCCAAAACTAAAACACACGATTATATATACTGAATTTATATTATTTAATTTAATATTATTTTGAATTCCATACTGATGTAGTTGTAGGTGTGTATTGTATTTTTTTTCTTTACCATATACACTTTTTTTTTTAACTTTTTTATGGGGTAGAGGGAAATCAAGAAAGCGTGATGCCTGATGGTAAGTCATCACCGTCGTCCATTGACACCCACAACACCAGAAGAATCGCAGGTGCGTTGCCGGCCTTTTTGGAGGGACTGGCTTTTAAGTGCAACTATCGGAACACACCTATTGGTATTTGGCGGCAGATTTTCAAGTTCAGGATGGATCTAGCCAGGCGGGCATTACAAAAAATCCTGCCACCATACTATGGTTTCCACACGATGTGTTTCTTGAAGGAAACCTCAAGCTCATTGTAGGTAGGATTCGACCTCACATCCCACGACGCGGCGTTCCTACACACTACCACTGAGCTATCATCGCTTCAATATAAAATAGATTGAAATTAAATAACACGTTTGACTTTGTATATTTTTATGATATACTAGCTGTGTTCGCGACTCCGTTCGCACGGAACTCAAATTTTTTAATCATTTCCATAAATAAATGTTATATAGCCTCTGTTCCTCAGGGCTGATATAGCATTCTAATGGTGAAAGAATTTTCGAAATCGGTCTAGCAGTCCTTGAGTTTATTCGTTACAAATAAAAATTCAAATCTTTCCTGTTTATTTATTATTAGTATAGATTTGGAACTTTATTGGAATGTGATAATTTATTGTGTATAAATTTGTAACAGTAAAGAACTGTTCGTTTCCCAAATTAATAAAAAAATATACGATTAACAGATACAAAGCATTAGCCAGAATTATAATAAATTGTATAAAATAAAACAATTGCCTTGTTTGAGATTCGAACCCACAGTACTTTGAATTTAGTATAGTTAATGTGTATAAGCGAAGTTAATAAACTCGAACGACCTTCCAAGTATACCAACAGTGGAATGTAGCGATCGATAGTTAGAGCAAAGGATTCCCTATATCGATTATTGAAAACATAGAAACGTAAGCAGATTGCCACGCGTCAACACTGACAACTTTAGGGGACATCTGTTCATTCATATTAATGTGTTTTTAAGTGTAGGTTTAGCTTTAGCGTATTGGTTACAATCTCACCTGATGTTTAGTGACAATGTGGCTTACGGTGCTAGGCAGGCTAATCCTAGTGGAGGGGCAGGCTCTCAAGTGCAACTGCCGGAACACACCTATAGGTATTTTTGCGGCACCTATTTTGCGGCAGATTATCAACTTGAGGGTGGTAGCTAGCCAGACGGGCATTAGAAAAAGCCTTACCACCATGGTATGGTTTCATCACGATGTTTTCCTTCACCGAAAGCTCAAGTTCATTGTTGGTGGATTCGAACTCACGTCCCTTGACGCGGCGTCCGCACACAATACCAAATAAGCTATCATCGCTATAAAAGTAAACAATTATTAGATCCTAGCTATTTCAGCAAACGTAGTGATGCTTTTTCAGTAGTTAGTAGATTTTAGCAAAATGGTAGCGTGTTCCGTTTCCGCTGTCTGTAACGGCTTGGCCTTTTTTTAATAGACGTCTGGCTTGCTGCCAGATAGCTGTGTTCCGGAAATTACATTTGAGAAGTTCAGCCTCAATTCCTCCACTAGGCTTGGCGTGCCCATCTTGGGCAACATCGTCACTTAACGTCAGATGATACCGTGACATAGCGCTAAACCTATAAACTAAAAAAATTGTTACAACTTGACATCTAACGCTTTGAGGAATAATATTTAAACATTTAAAAAAAACGCGCATGCAATGTTTCTATTAAAGGAAGGTTTTCGGCATAGGAAAATTATAAAATAAATGAACTTCGTTGCATATTTTGAGGCATTTTTTTTAAATCATCAATAGCTAACAACATAACTAAAAGGACAAAATATATAATTTCTATGTTTACATATATATAAACGTTATAGATGGTCGAGTTAAAAAAAAAACTAAAAAGGGCATGATATCTGCTGAATCAGTTAATTATGAATAGGCTTTATGCTCAATATGCTGTGTTTCTTTTTCAAATTATTAGACCAGGAAAACCTGAATATTTTCATGTAAAATTAAGTTGGTCCAGCCGTACCAGATTGTCACGTCTTATTATTCCAAAGCATAGAAAAACAGCTATAAGAGGTAGTTTTATATATACAGTTGCTAAAATCTGAAACAATATTCCACCACCGTTGCAAATGCAACATTCAGTACGCACATTCAAAAACAATGTAAGGAAATACCTACTAAATTTAAAATTAAGAATCAGGATATATAATTTTTTTAATGATTTATATTTACTGACTTAAACTACCTACTGAACTGTTTTGATAACTATATTTTATGATATGTTATTTATATAAAGTATTCGTTCGAAAAACTTAACTCTTTATTACCTAATCATCTACGTATTCGTCACTATCATTAACTAACGGTTCTAAATATAAAACAATTTTGCAGTAATTCGCTAGCTTATCCACTCCTTTTGATCCAAGGCCACCTATAGTAATGTAATTAAACAAATTTGGGTCCAGCTGAAAACCAGCTCTATTGCCCTAGCATATGCTGAACTTGGGACCTTTTTCTATGTTGATGAAGCTTTAGTTTGTAAGATTGTACTGGTGTATTTACACTGTGTTCAACTTTCTTGCTTAATTGTATTAACGAATTGACACGTATGCTTGTAACTATTTTAGTCAGTGCATCCAGTAGTATATTCAAGCACCAGATCTAATTGCATGATAGTTGTTAGAATATTGAAAATTAATTTCTTCAATATAGAAAAACCAGGAAAAATAGGCATTGAACACGAAGCGACACTAATAAAGCCTTTCTATGCAACACAACATACCAACGACACTTTGTGAGCTTCTAAATCGATACATAACACCATTCGATACTCACGGTTACATTTAACTGTTCTTTTTTTAACGACACATGACAAAATAATGGCATTCGAAGAAGCCCTACCATAATGCTATGATTTCATGTGTTTCCTTCACCGAAATCTGAAGTTCGTTGCAAGGACTAGAATTCCCGTCCGATTGACACGGCGTCTGTATATGCTGCCACTGACCTATCATTGCATTAGCATCTTCATAATTATCATTATGAAAGCTCATCTCTGAACACTTTCTGTCAATAGTATCAATCTTAATATTATAAAACGGAAAAGTATGTTAATTGCTTGGAACGTGCTAATCTTAGGAAGTAGCAGTGGGATTTTCAAAATTATATTAGATTTTGATAGAGCAATACTCGAGGAAGGCTTTAGGTAATTTAATAATATCAAGATGCACCAATTTAGCCAAAACTGTGTTAAAAAAAAATACAAAAACAGATCAAAATATTTTTTTAAGGCCACGCGAACAAGGACGCGGGTACAGCAAGTATTTTTTATATTCGGGGTTACGTAAAATAATAAATAAACCGTAAAATCAGATTTTTTAGATGCTGCGATGTACAAAACGGACTAAATAACTAAGATCCGGCTTCCGCATCTCACAGAGAATAGATAACAGAGATAAATAAAAATAGAAACCAATTAATTATGCCCACCATAGATTAAAAAAAGCAACTGGCCGTATAAAATACGAAGGGAGGACGCAAAATAAAAAATAATGTAAAAAAAGTCCAGCTGCTATCGTTACGCCGGGTCTACCTCAGGACAGAGACGGATATAAACTTTTATTTGCGTAGGAAAGGGACAGCAATAGAGATTAAAAACTGAACTTGGCGGATTAATATTTATGGAACATAAAACTTGCATTGAAGTTTAAATTTTAACAGAAAGGGATAAGTTATCTTTATTAGAGATACGTTAAAACTCACAACTATTCTGTGATTAAATTGTAATCTACATAGTTTATTTAAATAAATTACTTGTTAGCACGTTACATAAACAAGAAAAGTAAAGGAACCGCTCTTCCTCAACTGCAGGTATATTTTTAACATGTCGAGCCTTTTTAGGATAAACATCGTAAGCGACAATTACAGGAAAGAGGTTTTTTTATTTTTATAGTTTATAGGTATAGCGTTATGGGCATAATCTCACCTGATCTTAAATGACAATACGGCCCAAGTTGGTCGAAACGCTAAACCTGAGGAGGGACTGGCTCTTAAGTTGAAAACTTGCCGTCAAATACCTATAGGTGTACTCTGGTAGTTACACTTGAGAGCCAGTCCCTTCACTAGGTTTAGCATGTCTACCATCTTAGGCCACATCGTCTTTTACCGCCAGGTGATATCGCGGCCATAACGCTAAACTTTAACTTACTACTTACCAGAAAAAATAGATATATGTTACGCGGATTTGTTTATCGTTCATTTCAAGAGGAATATTTCTCTCATACATTACTTTCATGCAAAATTAACTATTAATGTATCGTTTGCCGTGAAAGATTGCACAGACAGAATACTTTTACCTGTTTTGGTAACTTTTTACAGTGCTGCTTTGCTTTTGTTAGTGGTAGCGTGATGTCAAATAGCTTTAATCCTTCCTCAATGATTACGTTATAACATGCATAGAAATATTGAAATCCAACTATTAGTATTAGTAGTAGTTTCCAACAAACAACCATTTCCGCTTTTTAATATTAATATAGATGTAAGTTAAAATATAAAACAATATTTGACACTTTAACTGATTTACCTGACAGAATTTTATATTGACTAGATTATTTGTAGAAACACTGATTTCTGTATTTAACCATCGCATACCAAGATCCTTATCCTTACTAATATTATAAATGTGAAAGTGAGTTTGTTTGTTTTTTACGTGTTCACGTGTAAAGCGCTGAATGAATTTTGATGCACTTTGGTAATTAGATAAGTGGAAACATAAAGACGGTGATAGGCTTTTTCTCTAGAGAACCTTATTAGAAGTGGGGTAAAAAGAAGGATAAAATTAGTATGATATTTTTATTGCGTCATCCGATTTGTTTGACAAACTCAATATTAACGCGAGCGAAACCGCCCGTAGAAGCTAGTAGTAATATAACAAAAGACAGATTAAAAAGTATAATACCTAGATCGTAACAATATGGTATATAAGAGGCAGTGTTAGAGACATGTTTTTTTGTAGAAAACGCTACCTGGCATGCTTTACTTAATAAAGTATTGTGGAAGTTTTTCGCGGAACAACCCTTTTCGGGATTAATGTCCTGTATTATTTTTTTAACAAACTCCTACCTAAACCGGTAAAAAATTCATTTTTGCGAACGGAAATTCGTTGGATGCCTTTGGGCTGTTAAAAATTGTCCACGAGATGGTTTTATTCTGCTGTGACGTTGTTTTGAGTGTTTCTAAGCTAATGAATGTGCACGCCTGCGTGGCATGTAACATTCTAATAAAGTATTATATAAAATAAAGTATTTTTTCTTAGGATAATGTACGTAGCTGTTTTCGCGACTTGGTTCGCGTGGAACTCAAATTATTATTAATCATGTTTGTAGCATTTATCATAAAGGCGTTGCTCCTATTAATGGCAGTGTGTAATTAAATAACGTAAAATCTTATTCAGTTATTGCTCTATCAAATACAAAAATAATTATTGAGTTAAAACAAACAAACTTTTCTGTTGTATAATTTTTCTAGATGTGTCCGTGACACCATTCACGTGGAACTAAAACTTTAGTTAGTTCTCTTTGCCCGTCTTTGTAACGTTTTCAATATAGCTTAGCTCCTATTGCTGGCCGCGTAATGGTTAATAGCTTAAAAGCTCCACTAATGACTGCTTTATCGAATAAAAAATTTTTTTTTATAATCCAGCTATTAGTATACCGCGTTCAAACAAAATGTATGTATGTAACAAAAACGTTGCGGAGATAGCTCAGTGGTAGCGTGTACGGACTCCGTATAAAGAGACGTATGTTCGAATTCACCTACAATGAGCTTGAGCTTTTTATGAAGAAAACATCGTGAAGGAATCATAGCATAGTGGTAGGGCTTTTTCTAATGTCCGCCTAGCTACCGAACACTCTCAAGTTGAAAATCTGCCGCCAAATACCAATAAGTAAGTTCCGGCAGTTGCGCTTGAGAGCCATTCTCTCCACAGGCTTAACGTATCTTCAACTTGAGCCGTATCGTCACATAAGATCAGGTGAGATTATGGCCGTAACGCTAGATCTTATATATAAAAAAAAACTTTTCATATACATACTATAATTGTAAAATTGTAATCCATGATAATATTAGTTGGCTTAGCACGTTATTCTGCCCTTTCTATAAGAATAAACTCTAACACAGTGCTACTTATTATCTCAACTTAGGTATGTTAAACTAAACGTTCCCAGCGCTCGAGAGCACAACCGCGGTATTTCACGTTCCACTTACATACGAACGTTACAATCATTTACTCGATTGAAATGGAGTTTGGGTTGATCTAAGCACCAATGCAAACATTACACATAGCTAGATTAAATCGATATATATATATATATATACACTGAAAACAAAATAACGCTGTGTGCTTTACTCCACACAATAGAAGTGAAACATCACTATATAACCCTCGCTCCCACAGTCGCCTCGAGCCCACTTTATCCGAACGAGCGTCACACAAAAAATGTTGCAGATCAGAATTTCAAAACCATTTCCATAAAAAGTTTCACTTCAAAAATACAATTTAAATTTATGTTTTTGACATATGAGGGATAATGTATAAATGACTGTGAAATACAAACTATAAACAAATAATCAAAGAAATAAACAATCGCATTTGTAATATTAGTTAGGGTAGTTTATGCTACAGAAATTATGACAAGATACTTAACTCACTTGATAATAGCTGTAATAATCTTCAACGACAAGAATTCGTTGCCAGGTTAGGAACAACAGGAGTAGAATATCCAGTTTAATTGCAATTTTATATATATATATAATTTTTTTTATCTAAAAACAAGTTTGCCGAGAAAGAACAATGATGGTTATGAAATTGAAAAACAAAAAGGATTTATTCATAATTTACCAACATGAAAACACAAACTTGTAACTAATTAGAACGAACTAACAAGCGACTTCGCCGCGTTTCGGGTAGCGGTGGCAACACCGCCTGCCGCATCGGGGGAGTCCCGGGGGCTATAAGCGGCTAACAAGGGAGGAAGCGGGCTGTTTTGATTATTTCCAAGGATGTCTTCTTGGTACGTGAATTATGCAACGCTCCACGATGTTGTTTTCATCATTTCGTCTATTATTATTTTGTGCGTATAATTTACGGAGCGTACGTCTTATACTTTAATGTTGCCATATTGTTTTTCATAAATTACTCGTTTATCTGTATAGTAGTTAATGTATTACGACGATTGTTTGTCTTTATATAGTTTACACTATTTACAGGTAGAGGGTTATGGTCACAATGATGTTCACATGATGTTCACATACGTTGTGGGCCAAGATTGTGGACACGCTAAACCAAGTGTAGAGATTCGCTCTCAAGTGCAACTGCTGAAATACATATAGGTATTTGACGGCAGAATTTCAACTTGAGAGTGGTAGCTAGCCAGGGGGGCATTAAGAAAAGCCCTACCATCAGGCTATGGTTTCGTCATAATGTTATCCTTCACTGAAATCTGCAGCTGGTGGATTCGAACTCATGTCGATTGGCGCGGCATACGGGCACATACCCACTGAGCTATCATAGTTTTGAAATCTTATATAAGACTAAAGCTTATCATACTATAGGTTTTATTGTCCAAAGTGAGTTTACGTGCGATGCGATGTAAACGTTATACATAACGTTTTTTAAGACTATTTTAATCTTACCGTCAGATACAGACACTACAGTACCTATAGCAAGTTTGACATACTAGTTACAATACTGGAAGTAATAGTTATCAGATTTATAATAATGCTGGACGAGCTTTATACAGGTTTGTAGTAGCATATCCTGAGTCGTGTTCCTATATTTGATGTTGAATTAGGTATTCATTTTTGATATTCTACTCGCAGTATATTATAAGCTAAATTGTAATTAAAATCCCGTTGCAATTTGTAATTCTAATTTTGCCTGTATCATCAGTCTATATTAATATTATATAGCGGATAAGTTTGTTTGTTTGATCGTGGTAATCTTAGGAAATACCGCTCAAATTTCAAAACTTATTTTTGTATTTCAAATAATAGTCATTGAGAAAGGGTTTAGATTATTTAACATCACGCTTTCATCAATTGAAGCAAAGCTGTATTGAAAGACGTTACAAAAACTGTAAATAATTTTGAAATTTTAGATCCACGCGAACGAAGTCGCTGTCACAGTTATATCTTAATACATGTTCTTTCTTTCTCGTTTACTTGAACGAAGTTTCGATTTATACATCATAGGTTTTACATGCGGCTTCGCTCGCGTTAATATTGACTTTTTCAAACAAATCGGTTGAGGCTATAAATAGTTTTATACCCCTTACCCAAATTTTAGTGAGGTTCCGATCTATCTTTATACAAAAATTCATCATAATCTAATCAGCGGTTTAGACGTGAAAGCGTAACAAACAAACAACTCACTTTCACGTTTATAATATTAATAAGGATTCCTTTCAGACAGACAATTTCAAGAAAAACGTCTTACCTTGAGGAAATCCGACTGCCTCCAAGCCGTGCGGCGTGAGTCCGAATGGGCCCAGACCGCCCAAAGGGCCGGGGCCCATGCCCATGTGGTGTGCGCTCGAGTGGTGCGCATACGGATTCTGCGCCAGCGGCGAGGGTTGCTTCAAGTAATGGAAGTAATGGTGCAGCGGTGTCGCGGAGTGGTGCGCTTGCGGGGCAGCGGGCCCGGTTGCCGTCGGCCCCGTTGCTGAGGTGGAGTTTGTCAGCAGCGCCATGTTTGTCGTGCCCGACCGAGGTAGTCACCGGAACAGCCTCTTTCTTGTGTGTATCGACATTTTCGTCCTCCCTCCTATTGCCTCTTGTTAATAGGTTGATGTTCAGGTGACATTTTGTTCAGCCTAGAAAATAATTATATTATTAGAATGAGGGTAGTTAGTCATATCGAGTAGTATAAATATAGGTGAAAAGCGTTATTGCATATTTTTTTATAGTTAAGATTTATGGCCATTTAAGTGATGATGTGGCCCAAGAATATGAATAATCTAAGCCTAGTGGAGGGACTGGCTCTCAAGTGTAACTGCCAGAACACACCTATTGGTATTTGCTATGGTTTCCTCAGAATATTTTATTTCGTCGAAAGCTCAAGCTCATTGTACATGGACTTGAACTCACGCCCCTTGAAGCGACGTTCGTACACACGTAGCACTGAGCCATCGTCGCTACTAATTAAATGAGCTCAAATGTCAGAAACAGTAAGCCATTAAAAAACAATTCTATAAATCCTTTTTTTTTTCATATCACTAGTATAAGGACTTTCTGAATCGACACATGAAGAGATACGTAATAGAACCCTCTCAGTGGGCAGCAAAACAGCATGTATCTTTGAGAATGAGAAGTGCAAGGACCTGGATAAGAAACGAGAACAACTGAAGACTGGACCACCTGTTGACATATCTTACAATTATTTTGGTGGAGTTTTCATATTCCCGAAATACACACGTACCTTCACCAAAAAAAACGGGATACATTAGTCGCCACAGAGCGCATCAAAGGGTAGAACGTAAAACGACAAACGTCGCCCAAAGTAATAACATTGTATACTTGTCCAGGAAATTTACAGTCACTGTAGCCGAAAACAGCCAAGTTGACATTATCATCATCATTTTCATAACGACTAATAAATTAAAAATTGTGCTAAACGAATGTTTTCATAGAATTCCTTTAATTATCATAAAATTATATCGCGTAAAAACGTTAGCAATTCACGGCTCGTATAACATTATCGCGCGATTGAACACACGTCGATTTCAATTATAAGCAACAATTTATTCTAATACGTGATTTTTTTTTTTTTGCGCCAATCATAAACTATTTTACAATTACCCGATGAATGGTAGAATTTTCTGGGTAATTGCAACACTGGAATGTACGATAGAGAGAGGGATAGAAAAAAAAGTAACAAAAGTCAAACACGTGGAACGCCTTCCAAATTTAATATTTGAATGAACGAACAGAGGTTGCATTCGTCATGACTTCGTAGGTACGGATTGCGAATTGTAAAGGTTCTTTTTTTCCTTCTTTTTCTTTCATTATTTTATCGAATGTTTGTTAAAGGTACGCGTAGGTACATGTTTACATACATTTTGTCACGTTTGTTTTTTTTTTTGGTCGTTCACCTTTACCTGGAGATGTTTCGTTAAATTGAGGGATCGAACTTGTGGGCTTTTGTATGTAACTTGACGAGCTGTATCAAAAGTGATGACAAGCGAGTATAAAGGTATCCTGGGATCAAAAGCGATGATATGTAACGAATGCGCCGGAGTTTTATATCAAATTTCGGTATTATGTTTTGGGAGCGTTCAGAATTTCTGATTTATTAATAATGTAATACTAATTTTATAGTAACAATATTAGATCAATTTAATAAAAAATAGCTAATAAGAAACATGTTATATCAAAACGTTTCTATGTATCGTAATAATGGGTATTTTTTTGCTTTTTTAAGTAAAAACTACTTTTGTTGTACTGTTAAAAGTTTGTTGCGCCCTATGTACGGATAACAAATTCTATGTCACGTCCTCGTACGTATCTGATACGTGTTAGAAAGTTTTTTAAGCGATTATGGCTACGTTAATAAGTGTGTACAGATACCATCGTGATAAATCTGTAGCGTGGTGATAGGGCTTTTTTTAATGCCTACCACAATTCATTTGAAAATCTGCTACCAAATACTTATATGTGTGTCCCGGCATTTGCCCTTGAGAGCCAGTTCCTCCACTAGGTTTAGCCTGGCCACCATCTTGGGCCACATCGTCATTTAACATCAGGTAAGGTTGTGGACGTAACGCTAAAAGTATTAACGAAAAAAGCAATATGGTGCTGCATGTAAAATTTTTGATGTTTCTGTAAAATCGACCCACTTGTCCTGACCGCAAACGGCGGCATGACGCTCGTGTATGAGGTCATGTCTTCTTCTACGCCTCCTCTCTCGACTCCCTTTCGTGAGTATGTTGCGTGTACTACACACTTCATTGTTTCTTTGTGTGAACTGTATACTATTATCATTTTACTCCATATTTTCTTTCTTTTTTTTATTAATTATAAATTTTAATAATAAATGTTTCTCACTTGCCGGGCGTTTTTATTAATCTTATTATTATTTATTTATTTATCATATAACAAAGATCCATTGAGTAAAACTAAACACATGAATCAAAAGCATAAAATGGACCGTTTATTTTGAAAATGGTGTAAGTCCATTTTTGAGAAAAATTAGCTATCACGTAATTCATGTTTAATTAAATGTAATTTTTTTATATATAACTAGTCCGTGTATAATTTCTCAAAAAAGTCCCATGTTTTGTACAACTTAAAATCGGTCGGTAAATGAAATTGCATTATCAACAAATATAGTAACCTTGATTTTCTCTAAACAAAAGATAATGGACTTACACCACTTTCAAAATAAACGGTCCAAATAATTACTTAAATATAGTACAAAAATTAAATGTAATATATTACATATAATATATTACAGTTTCCATATATGAGGCTAAATCATAAATAAAACGACCCGACATTATCATATGACGACTGATAGCCAATATTTCGTAAAAGGGCTGTCACACAAGCCTATGAGTGTTTGCATAATCGCCTTAGGACTATTGCTACGTTTACTTAGTATGGAGGCAATATTCATGCTTAGTGCATGTTAGTAAGTTCACGCATGTAAAACAGCCGGCATAATTACTTATTAATATAATTTTTTTGTGAACGGTTTCCTCGTATGCACAAGTTTAAACCCGAAGAGCATTTTTTTCACTCAACAAAATACATTGTAAAGAACCCACTGAAGTAAAAACCCTTCAGAGGTGCCCGCCGCTTCGTTCCCTTTGGAAAACAAAATTTAAACCAAGTTAGTCTTTGTTATACAATCGAACGCCTTTCGAGGGCTTTTACCGCGATAGCGCTGTTTCAGTCAAGCGGATATCATTGCGAAATCAAAAATCCTAGCGAAATTAACCTTAAAACGCTTGCAAAAAGGTTCAGTGTTGCTAGAAAATGAATAGATTTTTGTACCGAGATAAGATAGTCCGGGATAATCTTTTGTTGACAGATCCAAGGTGGCTAAATGGAAAGTACAATATGCGGTTTCTGAGAATAGTTGTCGCCGAAAGTGACAATGACTGGTTTTTGTCACTAATGCGTCATCTTTCTCTTCTGATGGGCGATATTTTTTTTTAATTCCCCTATAGTGAAAGTGGTTGAAACAGTTTACTACGATAATCAATTAACGACTTCATAATCTACCGAATAAATAAGAATGATTTTGCATGTATTTGACACTAAAAAAATCTTTAATCACGCGCTATTCGTAATAATAAAAATTTAGAAGTCACGTCACCGACACTCAGCGAAGTTACCTTGAAAACTAACTCCATTGAAATTCATGTGTATACAAACAGTATGTATAAATGTATATTACTGTATGACCTAAACATTTTGTATCTCATTATTGTCTGTTTTTGATTTTTTTTACAATACAGCTTTGCTCCTATTCAAATCAAATCAAAACATTTTATTCAATTAAGACCCAAAGAAGGCGTTTATGAACGTCATAACTACTACCGGTTCGGAAAGTAACGCAGTCATCGAGTAGAACCGGCAAGAAACTAGATCTGCATCTTTTATTTTTAAGACGTATTCTTATCTTTTTATATAATAGTTTAATGTGTTACAGTAGTTATTTGCGAAAGTACAGAAAGGGGTGTCAATTCAAAACGTCACGATCGCTTACATGTTGATCTACCCTATAATAAAAAGCCTTTTGACATCAAAACCCGTTTGACATGGTTCTTGAACCTACAGTCCGGCAATTCAGTAATGTGCTTTGGGACTTTATTATAAAACTTGACACTTTTACCTTAAAAAAACTGTTACTTGTCTTACACAGTCTAAAATAGGGAGTGACCAGTTTATCGCGATTTATAGTATTCACTTTATGGCGGTTGATGGGCGATTGGCAATATTGATGCTATGTGATGTTAATAACATAAAGCCTTCCTCAGCAAATTCTCTATCAAATACAAAAATCATTCTTGAAATCCGTCTGGCAGTACTTAAGTTTTCTACTGTGTAACGTTAATATAGGAAGATTGTGTGAAATAAGTTTTTATTATACTTCTCGCTGCGGTCGCACAGCGCTTACTGTTTTTTTTGCTGACACAAAACCTTCTTGGATAGTACCGTCATGAGAGTCACCATCTTATGAAGGCATTGTGTAAAACTTGAAGATTTGTAAGATATTCTACCAATTTACAATAACAAAGAAATACAATACAGAGATCCATCCACAAATAATTGTTTGGTTATTCTCATTTGACATTGGCGAAATTACGATCGAAACGAAACCGCAGGCACAACTAGTGGCATAGAAGCGGATTGTTAGCAGTTAAGAAGAAGCAAATGTATTGGAGTTCATAGATATAGTTTATAGGTTCTCGTGTTATAGTGGGTTCTAGTGGTACAATGCCACCTGGTATTAAGTGACGATGTGGCTTAGGCTAATGAAGAACCCTCCTTGTGTGGAGGGACTGGTTCTAAATTGCAACTGCCGAAACATATCTATAAGTATTTGGCGGCAGATTTTCAAAATTGAGGGTGGTAGCTAGCAAGACGGGTATTAAAAAAAGCCCTACCACCTTTCGAATAAAACTAGGAAAGTAAATTTAACAATAGTAGTTGTTGTAACAAAGACATCGCGCGTTTTACATTTCGGCAGCCTTTTTAAAAGAACATTATCACAGTCCCCAAAATAAGTGTCAATGACGCCGAAATTCTATTTGTCAATGCAATGAACGCGCCCATAAATAATAATATACGAACGCAAACAAGCTCCATATTGTGCTGCGCGAAGATAAACAAACATTTCGCGCCCTTTGCGATATGTAATTATTCGTTTTGTTTGCGCAGTTGGCAGCCTTGGTTGTCAATTTGACAAATCGGACGGAGGCCGCACGCTTTTCCGAATACAGATGCGTAAAAGTCAATGGCCGCGGGATTATTTATTTATTTATTATTTTTTTACATTTGAATGACTATGAAATATTTTTTTTAATAGTTAAGGTTTAGCGTTATGCCCACAATCTCACGTGATAGTAAGTGATGATGTATTCCAAGATTGTGGACACGCTGAGCCTAGTGGAGAGACTTACTCTCAAGTAGAACTGCCAGAACACACGTATTTAGCGGCAGATTCTCAACTTGAAGGAGGATTTTCAACTTGTGTACAATTGAATTATAAATTGTAAGACATCACATAAGCTCCTGACAAGTTTTAACAAGGAGGCCACCATTTTGTTAGTATACTCAAATTATAACAAGAAACTTTACCTAATTAGTAATAGCAATAATGATCTTAGTAATGACGATTGCGGCCGAGTTAGGAATAACTTTTTTTTCGATTGGACACATGTTGTTAGTCTTCGAGGCTTTCACAGCATCACCGAACTTTGGGAGTGAGTACTAAGGCACTCAGCCCGAGGCAATAAGTGAACACGAAAAGAAATCGCGGCCCTAACTAATACTAATTAAGATCTTATGCTGAGCAGAAAATCTATTCAGCTACAATGCGTATTAAGAGCGCAAACTAACCTCCTAAACTAAAGGATTATACTTGACCTAAGGAATAACGAAGAAGAAATGGTTATAACATAAGTTACGTCCTACTGCTATGGCAGGATATTGTGATGCTTTGGTATTGGTTTTGTAATTTTTATAATCTATATTCTATACATATAATAATAATTTAAATTTAACATGACTATACTTTTTACATTTATGAGAAATAAATATTGCAAGTGACTAAGAATAAAATACATAAAGTAAAAGTAATTAATAAAAAATTTAAATCTATTTTAGAAATGTCTGTCTGCCTGTTGGTGCACGTATCACTGCTCAAGTACAACGTTTATGCTAAAATGTCACGAAACAATCACAAATCGTATCTTCGAGGAACATTTAGTCTTTGTTTCATTAAAATCGGTTAACTTAATCAAAAGGTAATTTGAATGACGAGAGCGAGATTAAATGATTTTAATTCCACGTGATTTTGAAGCGATGATAGCTCAACGGCAGTGTGTAGAAACGCCGCGTCAGTACACGCGTACTGTTCAAATCCAACCACCTACAATGAGCTTGAGCTTTTAGTAAAAGAAAACATCATGAGGAAACTATAGCATAGTAGCAGGGATTTCTCTAATGCCCGCCTGGCTTGTTACCACCCTCAAGTTGAAAATCTGCCGCCAAATACCAATAGGTGTCTTTTGGCATTTTCACTCGACAGCCAGTACCTTCAATAAAGATTGACAACGCACCTGCGGTTTCTCCGGTGTTGAGGGTGTCCATGGGCGGCGGTGATAACTTACCATCAGGTGACACGCTAGCTCGTTTTCCCCTATTTCATAAAAAAAAAACGTGAACAATGTCCCAGGCACAGCTAGTATAGGAATATAAGTACAATATTTAATACAGTAATTTTAATTTAAAAAATATACGAACTTGAATTTAGATTATACTGTAACTCTACGAAAAAAGTTTTTTTAAACAAATAATAGGAGATTATTTACCGTAATCGAGGAGGGGAAACTAGAAATAGATTTCATCTTCTATGGCTAAATCAAAACCCCAGACATAAAAAAAGTGCCGAAAGGCTCACGCACCCTTACGTGGTTCCGTCGGACGGTTACTCGGAAATTTTACCAACAAACCAACAAAAAAAAAAAAAATCCACAACGCCATTGAAATAGTTAATAGTGTGTTCCGAAGCGAAAAATTTGTCACAATGGTAGCCCCCAGCGGGCAATTATCACGCCCGAAATTAATGTCATTGTCATAACATACGGTCGGACTTTTCTGTACTCCCAAATGTGGGACCGCGGCTTTAATATATAATAAAATGCTTTGTGATATTCATATTTGAAACAAATTTTATTTGCCGTATTTATTTTTAACCAGGTAAGCTGGCCAGATGTTCTGTCTCATCTAATAGTTAATAAGTCGATAAGAGCGACACATACTACGTTCAGAGGTAGAGTAACTTATCAGGATAAAAACTATGCCGGTCTTATATCTCGATTTGGCTCAAACAATATCTGTATTAATGTTATAAAACGGAAGTGTTTATTTAGACACTCTAATATTTGAAACGACGATGTAGATTTTAAAACTTCTTTTGTATTTGATAGAGATATCATTGAGGAAGGCTTTACTACTATATAAGGTTACTTTATTTTTCCGTGTCACGTTGTTTGTCCGCGCTAAGCACCTAAACCAATGAACTGATATAAAGAAACCGTACACACTGTGGACAGTTGTTCCAACTTGGGAGATAGGATCGTTTTTATTTCGATAAGTGGCAATATGGGATATGTAGTACAGTGGTCGAGCTATTGATTAATTTACAGGATAGAACAATGTCTGCAAAGCTAACAATGTCTACCAGGCCGGCTAGTATATATATAAAATATCAGTTCCTGCGACTACGTCCGCTAGGAACTAAAAATTATCTAATAATTTTTGCCCGATTTCGTAACTCTTTTCAATAAATCTTTGCTCCTATAGATGGTAGGGTGATCCTCAATAGCCTAATAAAGCCTTAATATTGCTCTATCAAATACATTTTTTTTTTAATCCCACTAGTAATTCTTAAGATTAGCCTTTTTAAACAAAGAAACAAACTTTTCCGCTTTTTTTTAAATATAGATTGACTTGAAAACCAGCCCCTCCACGAGTTATCGCGTGCCCAGCCTATTGGACCACATAGTCACTAAATATCAGGTGAGATAATGACTAAAATGGTCTAACCTACGAATTATATAAAAAAATATTTTATTGATCTTACTTTTTATATTCATCGTATGTAAACGTATTCAAGTTGATTCCTCGTTGTAAATAAATAGGGACCTTGAAAAGAACAAATCAGAGTAAATCCCGAAGGAGGCTGGCCGGATTGAGAGAAAACAATTAGCCACCCGCACGAGTAGTAAGAATCTAATACAGCAGGAAAAGTTAAAAGCAGTTTAATCGCTAGGGACGTAACTCGATATCGTCATTACTCGAACGGTGGTTGTATAAATGATTAGAGTGTGGTGCAATTCATCAGTAACAGCGATTTAATTGGATTTCCTGGCGGACATTGTTCTATCAGTGGCGGATTTACACTTTTGCCAGCGCAAAAGCGCGCAAAAATCACACATCACAGCGTCATCTACATCGTTCAGAGATGGCATAGACTACTTTTCTAAAAATAGTAGGTACCAAATTTAATAGTGATTGATCAAATTAAGTCAACGTTTAGTATTTATCAAGGAATAACTTATATTTTATGATGATGAAAAGGTATTCTATATATTGATTCATAGTATGAATTACAACCGTGCTCATTTGTTGAGAAACTCTATCTCATATTGTCAGAATCACCCGTGGATAAACTGGTGGATACTCAGAAAAGTATATATTTTGTAAATAATTAATTCATTATCCTTCATATCGATAATACCTATACGCCAATTATAAGCGATGATAGCTCAGTGGTAGTGTGCACGACTTCGCGTCAAGGGACGTGGGTTCGAACCCAAGCACCTACAATGAGCTTGAGCTTTCGGTGAAGGAAAACATCGTGAGGAAACCATAGCATGGTGGTAGGGCTTTTTCTAATGCCCGCCTGGCTAGCTACCACCCTCTAGTTGTGAACCTGCCGCCAAATACCAATTGGTGTGTTCCGGCAGCAGCACTTGAGAGCCAGTTCCTCCACAGGTTTAGCGTGTCTACCAACTTGGGCCGTATCGTCACTTAAGATCAGGTGAGATTACGGCCATAACGGTAAACCTTAAGTATAAAAAAAAAAAAAAAAAATAACATATACAGATTGGTTGCGTCATAATATTTTTATAGGTCTCGTTTGGAAAAAAAAATATTCACAAAATCTTTAGATAAAATAATAGTAGGTATATTAGTAATCTACACTAATATTATAAAAAAAAAAAATTGGTGTTTTTGTTTGTAACGAATAAACTCAAAACTACTGGACCGATTTCAATAATTCTTTCTGTATTAGAATGCTATATTATCCCTGAGTAACATAGGCTATAATTGAGTTAAATAATTTTCAGTTGCATGCGAACGAAGTCGTTGGTACATCTAGTTACACATATTTATGTATGGAATGCTTATTAGCTGAGTTTACATATTGTTAATATTTTTTCCTACATTATAATTATTGTATAGTTAATTACGTTTTTCTTTATTGCACCTACTTTGCTTCATATCTACACCACCTCATCGTTGACCGTTAGAGAATGCCACAGGCATTAAATCCGCCTTATATACAGATTAAATATATACAATATATTAATAAATATATTACTTCACAATTAAGTAGAAAAAGTTGGTTGCAGTTTTGCATGGTGGTAGGGCTTTCTCTAATGGCCCAACCAGGATAGCTACACCCCCAAGTTAAACATTTGTTGCTAAATACCTTTAGCTGCATTCAGGTAATTGTGCTTGCGAGCCAGTCTCATCACTAAGCTAACCATATCCTCCTTCTTAGGCCACATAGTTACGTAATATCAGGTGAGATAGTGGTAATAACGCTAACCCTATAACGTATAAAAAATCGAGTTTCTGTTATCGCTTTTTCTCCCTAATTACACCGCGATTTTTTAGTTCGCCGGGGGCGGAGTCCCCCGGGACACAACTAATGGCGCGCGTGTTGCCAAATACCGTGTTATGTTACAGATGCGGTCAGGAGGCCACGGGACTTCTGTTTTAATACATATTTCATAACCAAAATAGTTATTCGGCTTCCTTTTTTTCTATTTCACCGTCTGAAATACATTGCAAACTACATTTAACATCAATGCATTTAAATTGATTGGTATTTAAAGGCATTGGAATTACTTGACTTTGGATGGTTAACCTCGTTGTCAATACTTTAATACCTTCTTTACATTTAACGTCATTATTTAACAATAAACGTTCAAAAATACTAACTATATAAAATTTGCACTGTATTTCTGGTTTATAACTACAACTTACCAAATTACCTTGAACACGTAAAATTCCTGTACAGTGGAACAAAATCTCAGCTCGAAGGTATCGTTTAGCAAAATTATTATTAAATCAATATTTATATTATATAGCGGAAAAGTTTGTTTGAACACCCTAATATTAGGAACCATCCGTATTTCAAAAAAATATTTTTGTATTTCATTGAGCAATCTTTGACGAAAGCTTTAGACTATTTAACATCGCGCTATCACCAATAGGAGCAAAGCTGTAATAAAAAATAAAAAATAATGAACAGAAATCTATACATATAATAAATCTGTAGAAGAAAAAAAAAACAAAATAGCCAGGATATTAAAGATTAACCAACAGACCGCATTTTCAGGATTTTTTGAATTTGTATTTGTTTATTTGTGCACGCATCAGGTAAAATGAACAAAACCAATGTAGATAACTTTTATACGTAAAAATTGTACGCAGCTTGGAGTATTACTTAAATTTTGTTACATCGCAAACAGTTCACCCTATCAAGAGATATGTTTACATTGTATAAAAGAAAGTCGCTTCAGTGTACGCTTAGATTTTTTAAACTATTCAACGAATTTTAAATGCAGTTTTCAGCAATAGATAGAATTATTCACGAGGAAGGTTTATATGAAAAACCGAAAAAAAAAAAAACAGTTGTAATGTGATAAGAAGTTCTCCGTGTCAACTAGTTATCAAATAATTTTATTTCTACGCAAACGTAGTCGCAGGTACTGCTAGTATATAAATAAGTAAGTTGATTAAATATATCTCTCTCTCTCTCTCTGTCTCTATTTCTCATCTATTCACGAGGATAATGTTAATTCGAGTATTATTTTCCAACTAGTTGTACCCCTTCACTTCAATAGTAATTTTTCTCGGTAATAGTGCTTTTATTCTGCAAGAAAATAACTATTGTCTTGTCTGTACTCCTGGCAATATGAATGCAAAATTTCATGATGATCATCAAGACCATTTTTTTTGCTGTATGTTTTCTTTTTGAGGGACTGCTAAGGGACGAAGCATGATGTTAGATAACCTAGAAAATGCCTCAATAGTTTTGCTGTCGCATGTAAAAATAAAGTTCCAGGTAATTCCTGAGATTAGCATGTTCAACGAAAGAAAATCTTTAACGTTTATTTTATCATATTAGTTTAGATTTTAATGTTAGAGTGGACGATCCATATTTAATGATAGGTTTCCATAAAATAACGCCTTTATCAATATAAATATGGTACATATTTAATGTTATAATTTTCCAAACTACTTATTTAGGGTCAGAATCCGCAAAATCTCAGCTCTTTATTGCGTAGGTACAATTTATGTGGGGGACAGAATTTGCGAAATCTCAGCTCAATAGTATTCTTTGGGAAAAAAAAGAAATCCAATACTTAACTTATTAAATTGATTAAATCTCTGTATCTTTTTTATTTACGGCACTAACATTTGTTCTTGTAATATCTCTAATTTATTATCAGTTTATCGAATTACCTTAATTATTAGAATTCATAGGCGGGGACAGGATCCGCGAAATCACAGCTCAATAGTTTCTTTAGAAAAAATGATAAAATTTTACTTTATATTCCTATCTAGGTGTGAAGAGTTATCTAAGCAGGCCAGGTTGATAGCCGTGACTGACAGTAAATTCTGTTCGGTGTCAGTCACCGCTGATATGAATTGTACTTCACTTACCATCCCGTCCAGTGCAGTAATTTTCCTGCGTAACATAAAAAATTATATTTCTAATTACAGGACTAATATTGTTTCTTTTAATATATTTAATGAATTTATTATTACGATTTACCGAAATAAATTAACCACGTATACAATTCGCACGCGGGTCGAAATTTGCGAAATCTCAGCTCAATAGTATCTTTCAGAAAAAAATATTAAATGCATTATTTCAATTATTAAATTGATTAAATCTCTCTATCTTGCTTCTATTCACGGGAATAACGTTGATTCTTTTAATATATTTCCAATTTATTATTACAATTTGCCGGTGTCCCCCCTCGCGTGTCGCACAATGGGGACGCGTGCACTCCATTGTCGTCCGCAAATTAATCTACAGCGTTGATACTTTTAAATCTATCATCACGGTGTTCCATGGGGGTGCGTACAGAGATCTGATTTGTAGTTCATGCGAATGTATAATTCATTTTTGAATTTTCTACTCTGACTATTTTTTTTCTCTTTATTTAATACTTTATCGATATGTACCTAGATGATTGACACGCTAGCCCTGGTAGAGAAACAGGTTCTCATGTGACAGATTTAGAGGGATATTTTCAAATTGAAGGTGGTAGCGACCAGGTGGACATTAGAAAAAGTCATACTACCGTACTATGGTTTCATGACGATGTTTTCCTTCACAGAAAGCACAGGCACAATGCAAGGATTCGAACTCAAGTAAATTAACTTGCCGTCCATACAAGCTACCATTTAAGGTATCATCGCCTACAAATAAGATATAAGATATTAAGGTCATAGAAGCATTTGCCAATGGACAACTATTTACGAAAGCACGGCAATATGAAAGTGCCTTACTTGATAGCAAATACAATGGTGACCATCAATAGATTAACGGTGTAACACTGGTCGTTGCCGTCATCCCGACGCAATCTTCATATCCTCACCATTCGTTAGCTTTATTCGAGATCACAATAATCGAGGCTATATTATCGAGAATTCAGAAAAATTTCATAAGCGACGCTATGCACTTTTTACAGAAGAGTTTTTCATTCATAATGAAAAAATATTTATGATATCTTTATAAAAATTTACTTGTTTTTCATAATTTATAAATGATCTGTTATATACACATGGCTATTAATATACTGCTTCTAATTTACAAATATTATTTTTTTGTTACAACAAAGATTAAAAACATTTTTAAAATAGTTGGTGCTGACGATGTTTTTCCTGAATTGCTCATTATGGCCAACCCTCAATATAATGTTTATACACCTATTACAAAAAATAACATTTACATTATATATGTATGTATGTATATATATATATATCAATTTTTAAATGATTGGTTACGATTTTATTAAATTCAAGACCTTTTCTTTTCGAGAAATTTTCTGTGATGAATTTAATCGAAGTTAATATCGAAAGTTTAGAAGATACAGTAGGTAAATATACACCTACCAACGCATTTTATATGCTTTATAATTACTAGCTGTGCACGCGATTACGCTTGCGTTTATTGAACACGCAACAATTTCTTTATGTCATACTTTTTCCTATTAATATGTCGAAATTTCTCTAAGTACCTCCACTTGAGTATACTTCTAGTCTATCAATTGAGTAATTAACTTGTCATTTAGAATTTTTATATCACAATTAGCAAACAATTTTTTTTTCATTTGTAATAGAATTATTGGTATTCATTATAATTTTCTGATTGAGGAATATCCTTATGCAATTTTCTGATTTGAATTTTTATAAATAACGATCAAGCCTGTTTTGAGTTAAATGAGGACAGAGAGTCATTTTAAATGTCTTATTCCTGATGACCTTTATATTAGACGTCTATCACGACATTTAGAAAAAAATACAAGTATAGATTGAACTAGAATTATTAATATAGATTATAATAAAGATTGGCAACTTATTTGCAACAGTAAACCTGCCACATTAAGGCGACGTATATTAATAACCGCTTATAGCGTAAAAGTTCACCGCCGGAATTTGTCCGGGTAAACAAAACAAACGAACGGGGAAATCGATATTCACGCGCGAGCGAGAGGCAACGAACTTCGCTCACGGAAGAGCGAGACAGCTGCAGGGTGTTGCAAGGCGTGGTTTCAATTCTCCCGCCTAGTAAACAACGAGTATAAAAACGAGACGCTATATACGCGAGCGAGCGAGACGCGAATAGCAATTGAAAAAGTTAAAGCACTTTCAGAACGAGCTTTTATTTGAAATCTAGACCGGGGTATCTGTAAATAAAACATGTGATTTACGGCCGCTTGACGATATTTTTGACGTTTATTTTGTGTTATTGGAAAATGTGAATGTTAGGTATATCAGGATAGGTTTGTGAAACGTTAATTCTATACAAACATATTCGTCGTTGTTGTTACATTTGAAATGGGATTAAGAGAAATTCTATATCCGTCGTAACATTGAACTTATTTTCAAACAGGCATCCTCATAGTGGTATACCTATAACACTTCAGGCGATAATTTTAAAATATTCTATAGCTCGACTATTTATATATCTTTACATTTAAGTACCCTCTAAATTAAACATTAATTTACCGGGTTCATATTCAAATCAGATTTTTAATATTCTACCATCGAGGAAAAGCCTTTTCCATAGAGATAAAGGAAGTTTTGTGGATACTTATATTTGTGATTTAGCATAAGCAAAATCAAATATAGCCTTAGATTCAGTTTAAAGTCCCAACAAGTAGTGATTTTTATTTAAATTTGTAACACTTCAAAGATAACTTAAAATATCTGACGACAAAACTGGGTATTTAATTTAACCTTTGACGTTAATGTGGACATTACATATTTGCTATCGTAAAATGTAGTTTAGAGAGACATTTTTTTAAAGATATAGTTAGCTATATCAATCCAAATGCTCAACAGCATCACGTCTACAGTAAAATTGTCATTCAACAACTACCCACATACAAAACAATATGTATTTATCTACACCTTAGCTCTCTACAGTAACAGAATCGTCCTCTATAACCGGACTATCAGGCCGTAAAAGGGTTTTTCAAATCAGGTTGATAGTTCCTGAGGTAACTATCTAATATTAGTAACATATCTTACACGATATTATTAGTTGCTTATGTTGTGATTACGATTAGGTAAATTTATGTATTATTTCCATTAAAGTACAAATACTGTTTTACCTTGGCAACACTGTTTAAATTCGAGCGTATTACTCTTACTATAATTTCAATTAATGTTTCCTCGTACGTGACATTTGAATATGGAACACAACAAAAGCTAATTTATCGTGTAGGTGAAGTTTTGCATTCGTGTGAATGGAACGCTACGTGATTCCAACAAACGTTACGCTGGATTGTGTGTCTATGGTATAAAAACTTATTTTTAAATATAAACGTAATTTTTTTTCAATCCATTAACAAGCAAAGGCGACGTCCTGTGTGGTTGGATTTCATTGAAAAGTTTGTGGCGGTAATTTAACGTGTTAGCGTAGTTTTATACCTTAATCGTATTTACATAACTTCATCGTAAAATATTCTATGATTTTTGCTAACATAATATTTGTTGTATAGTTTAGTTTTCAAAGAATTAACTGGAAAAATAATAACGGAAAATAAATATCGAGGTATATTAAAACTTAATTTATTATGGCGCAACTTTGTCGAATAGATATAATTCAGGCTAGTTGCTATTTAGAGTAAATACGTTCAAAACATTCTTTCAGCCGTACCACATGGCAAGCACGGTCGTTGTGGTCAGACAGAAAATTTTACTAATGACATGTCAGCATTTGCACTCACGGATAGCTCACAACGACTCATCTGCAAAGGTTGAACCATACTCCATTCCAATTGAATTAATCATTTATTTCACATTACAATTACATTATGCTCAAGACTCTAGAACTAACATTTTCTACATTCTACATACATGAAGAATCAAAATAAATTCCTAGAAAAACTGCTTAATGGGTAAATAACAAAAAAAAAGGAAATTCGAAGATCTTTGTATTTTTTGCGGTAAAATATATAAAATTATTCATTTAAGAAGTGAGTTCGATGTGATGTCTGTTTCGGTTGGTATTACGAAAAATGTTCGGCTCGCGAATACATCAGAGATCATGTTTGTGATAATTGCATATTACAACTGTATAAATATTTTCTTCAAAAGCTACTTTAAGTTTTTTTTCAGTATATTAAATACTAGATATTACGTGCGGCTTCGCTTATGTTAATATTGATTTTATCAAACAAATCGGATGGCGCAATAAAAAGTTTCATACAAAGTTTAACCCTCTCTTTGCCTCAATTCCAATAAGTTTTTCGTCAGAAAAAGTAGCCTATCACCGTCTCTTGCGTCTCATCTAACTCTGTACCAAAATTTGTCATAACCGATTCAGCGGTTTAGGCGTGAAAGCGTAAGAAACAAACAAACACACTGACTTTCACATTTATAATATTAGTAAGGACTAGTATAACTTATTACGTCTTATTTTAAGTTTTGTGTAGTATAAAGGTTATTATTCACTTTGCCCGAGCACCACTTTACCTGAGGCTCTTTACATAGTAAAAACTATATCACTTTTTTTTTTTTATTTTATTAAGTTTAGAAGCGATGATAACTGAGTGGTAGTGTGTACGACTTCGCGTCTAGGGACGTGAGTTCGAATCCAAGCACCTTCAATGAGCTTGAGCTTTCGGTGAAGGAAAAGATCGTGAGGAAACCATAGCATGGTGGTAGGGCTTTTTCAAATGCCCGCCTGGCTAGCTACCACCCTCAAGTTGTAAACCTGTCGCCAAATACCAATAGGTGTGTTCCGGCAGCAGCACTTGAGAGCCAGTTCCTCCACAGGTTTAGCGTGTCTACCAACGTGGGCCGTATCGTCACTTAAGATCAGGTGAGATTATAGCCATAACGCTAAACCTTAAGTATAAAAAAATTAAATGATTACAAAATAAGTGAACGTAATTAATAAACATTAAAATCAGATATTTTTTTGTTTCTATATTTTATATCGTATCTGATAAAGCCTTAAACATCTTAAAGTATTCGCTTTGCCCGGACTTCCTCTATATGCAATTCTACTATAACTCGAAGTAGATAATTGAGCTTACAGATAATAAATTGTAAGAATCATATATCATCATTAGAACAAGTATGAATCAGTCGACCATCGAGGCGTAGATGTATACAAAGATAAATGTATACAGTTTTACTCATTTACATTCTTAATTATAAATGAAACGATACACTGACGTTTTTGAAGCGATGCTAGCTCAGTGATAGTCTTACAAGATACGTGAGTTCGAATCCACCTACAAGCTTGAGCTTCCGGTGAAGGAAAACATTGGGAGGAAACCATAGCATGGTAGTAGGGCTTTTTCTAATGCCTGCCTGGCTAGCTACCAACCTCAAGTTGAAAACCTACTGCTAGAAACCAATAGGTGTGTTCCGGCAGTTGCACTTGAAAACCAGTTTCTCCACAGGTTTAGCGTGTCTACCAACTTGGGACATATCGTCACTTAAAATCAGGTAAGACTATGGCCATAACGCAAAATCTAAAGTAAAAAAACTCAGAAAAAAACCTTTCAACTGTATTAACACGAAGAAAAATGCAATAGAATAGAAGCTACAGAAACTTTCAGATTTGTAATATATTTTCGTGGAGGCAAATGTGGACCATTTGTTTTATTATATAATCTACCTGTCTTAGCATGGCGATGTAAAGTGTGGACTTAATAAATACGATTAACGAATACAAAGTAACAACCAGACTCAAAACAATTGTCCTTTGCGGGACTCGAACCTATAGTACTTTGGCGTTACGGTCTTTGTTACACTCAACGTCCTTGGGAACACTTGGCATTGGCAAAAATTGCCTACGAGTGCTGTCATTATTGTTTTATTATGACATCTGTCTAGTCTCAATTTCGCCAATGTCAGTGTAAAGGGTGTTATAAAAACAATTAATGGGTACATAGTAACAACTATACTCAGAACAGAAAATTATTAGTGTTTATTGTCCTGTGCGAGACTTGGTTTTAAAGCACTTCGTCGCTGCGTATTCAAATGCGTAAAATTTACTAACTTCTTTGAATACTTTTCTAACACTTAATATTGACAGAATTGCTTACATTAACCGAAGTCATCATTTAAAAATAATACATAGTTAATAATGTCCAATAAATATCATCATATAATATTAATATAAATATCATATTATTAATAATGTTAAACGGTATCTAAATATAATAGAGGATAATCTTGGATTACATCTGTTACGCCTACATTTATTCTAAGCGTTTTGTAGATAGATATGCTTGTCTAGACAGAACTGTAACAACAATAATCTAGTATACTGTGACAAAAGAAGATTAATACGCGTATTACCTGTATGTAGGGAAACGAAAAAAAAGTATATTTCTTTCTCGTGATTAGCAAAATGACTTCGCCTTAAATTACTTATGTCATAGCCAGTGATACCACGGTCACGGCAAAATATAAGATCTAGTATTATTGAAAAAAAATACTAAATGAAAAATGTAAATTCAATCACACTATGAAAACGTATCACGTATGAAAACTAAAACGTTTTAAATATACTAAAATAAAAATAAAATTCGACATAGTGAAATAATGGTTAATTGCATAAATATAGACAAAATGGCAGATGGCCGCAAACCATAAACAACACTTATCTACAGAAGCACGCATAGACTATAATTACTTTTATTATCGAATACAAAAACGGGTGTAACTTTTTTTATTCGAGGGGCGGCATTCAAACCACCCCTCAGGGGGTAAAAGCGACCCGCTAATTATTGTTATTTTCGTTGAAACATATATATATATATATTATATAGACCGAAACATCTGCCTTTGGGTTGAGTTGGAAAAAAAAGTTCATAGACAATGAAAATGGCGCCGACGCATCTTATATATTTTTCCATAGTTAGATTGAAACAATAATTAGTTATATTATTTTTTCTGTTTATATAGGCTACCAACGATTTGTTCACAATCTAGGTAGGTAAGTATTTACCTATTCTGTTTTACCAAAGTAGTCGAAAAATCTCAAGTCAACAATGCAGTTTTCTAAAAGATTATAAAGCAATTACCGGAATATTTCTTCATAGACTTTCTAATCAAATCAAATTAAATCAATAAAACTTTATTCAATCGAGGCCCTGAGAAGCCGCTTATAAACGCTAAAACTACCAACAGTACTAAAAATAATCCAGTCAGAGAACAACCGGCAAGATATTTGAGCTGGTTATTTTTTTCTCCTGTCCCCTATAAACTTTCATGTCAGAAAGTTTTAACTTGAAAAACCTAAAAATATAATGATAACGTCTGCTGATATCCGTACGATGCACGGCGTGAAGATAAAACAAACTCATTACCGTCCCGCGTAAGTCGGTAGCATAACAAAGAAACTGCTGAGTCAGCGCTACTGGCGTCCAATTAGATAACTTATAACCGCGCTCGGTCTCCGCCGCACAATGGAGCTAAATACAAATAAAATTATCTTACGTCCGTTCGTTACGAAATGCACGTCCAAGCGAAAGCAACTTCAACGGACGTCGGCTGTGATTGTGGTCAGACGAGCATAAATGCAACGCAACTGCCCGCGACTTCGTTCGCATTTTACCTCTCATGAATAGAAACGATGATAACTCGGTTGGTAGCGTGTACGGACGCCGCGTCAAGAGACGTGAGTTCGAATCTACCTACAATGAGCTTGAGCTTTCGGTGAAGGCAAATATCGTGATAAAACCTTGGCATGGTGGTAGGGCTTTTTCTAATGCTCACCTAGCTAGCTACCACCCTCAAGTTGAAAATGTGTTCTGGCAGTTACACTTGAGCGCCATTCTCTATAAAGTTTTAGCGTGTTCACCAGTTTGAGCCACATCACCAATTAAGATCACGTGAAATTATAGCCGCAACGCTGATCCTAAAAACTACAAATGAAAATTAAAAGAACTGTGGTGAGAAATTTATCAATACATAAGATAATTAAACATTTATTAAGAGGTAAGTGTCGCTGATAGTCGGACCTCTTAATCTGTTCCTCAATTAACACATTAATATCATTACTCGTAAGATTAGATTTGAAAGTAAAACCCAAATGAAATTACAAAGGTCGTTTTGATAATGTTTAGATTCTATATCATTATATTTATTTATAACTGTTTCTACGTAATGTTTTAGAACTGTACTATATACTTTGACGTATTTATCGCTTCTTAATTTGCAAAGACTTGCAATCAACTCAAAAATGTGGTTCAAAAATGTATTTTGATGCAATGATAGCGTTTACTGGTAACGCATACGGAGGCTTGACGTTGTGGTCTAAGATGGTAGACATGCTAAGTCTAGTGGAGGGACTGGTTCTCAAGTGCAACTGCCGGAAAACACCTATCAGTATTTGGCAACAGATTTTCAACTTTTTTTTTACACTTAAGGTTTAGCGATATGGCCATAATCTCACCTGATCTTAAGTGACGATACGGCCCAAGTTGGTAGACACGCTAAACCTGTGGAGAAACTGGCTCTCAAGTGCTGCTGCCGGAACACACCTATTGGTATTTGGCGGCAGGTTTACAACTTGAGGGCGGTAGCTAGCCAGTTGAGCATAAGAAAAAGCCCAACTACCATGCTATGGTTTCCTCGTGTTGTTTTTTATTTAGTGAAAGACAATACACATTGCAGATGGATTTGAATTCACGCCCATTGACTATCTGTGACTGAGCTACCGCAACGGGTTTTATTGCAGTTTTCTCAACTCAATGGCTGACAACATATTCTATTGAAACCGGCGCTTTTATCCACATTTAAATCACTGAACAATACAGAAGGCCATCTACGAAACAACAGAAATAAAACGAATAAAATAAGGAATCAATAAAATAATAATACAACAACGATTGAATCACTGATCGTAATTAGTGATAAGGAAAAGGCGAACTATCTGATAATTATACAGCTACTTGCAATACGACTGATAAGATACTAGTGTAAGTTATCATGTAATTTTTTGGGTATTTCCAAATACGATAAGGCTGGATTAACGCCATTTATTACATGACTCTACTTTAGGATATAATAAAGGTTAGAAGAATGAAATGTTACTCAATTTTGCCAAAAAAATATACATAGATTTCCCAGCACTCCCCCCAGAGTCTCAAGGCGAGCAAAAGCAATCTTTGGTACCTATAGGTCGCGCCAAATTATGTATCATGTGAGTATTGTGAAGAGCTCTTTAAACTAATCACAGTGACTCTACTTCTGTCGAACCAAAATTACTATCAGGGTTCTTTTAATCTCCGGCGGGAGTAGCTTTCCGGATTCCTTTAGTCACACTCATTATAGTGACACCATTAAAAGTGTTGTGCTCCTGAGTCAACTAGTATGGGTATACATCAGTTGTCATACTCCGGTAACCAAGCTGGGTGCTAGGAATCTATTTTCGTTACTTAGACAAGATCCGCAGTGAGTGGTATGGTCTTTATTTTGCAGTAGTGTTGGTTCTTGATAAGTACTCATTCGTCCTACGCATGCAGCCATGATTCATAAGTAGGGTGTAGGGGTCTGCCGTCAGACAAAGTTAGGTGACGTTCGAGCGGGTTTTTGGAATGGGTTAAATTTCGACGGATACTCCGAACAAGAACTAGACGGAATTGAAATCTGATTCCCAGTCTTTTGCAAGTTTGGAAGAAGAAGAGAAGAAGAAATAAAATGACAATGTGGCACATGATGGTGGATTTGCTAAGTCGCTCTCAAAAGCAACTGCCGGTACACACCAATATATTTGGCGGAAGATTTTTAACTAGCCGAGCGTGCACTAGAAAAAGCCCCAATACAATGGTATGGTTTCATCACGATGTTTTCCTTTCATTACCAACTGATCTATCATCGCTTCAAAACTAGAATGCGATATAGTATTTGGGACTCTTTTTTTTTGAAAACGCGTTTTAATTCCACTCTTACATGATATTTCTTAACTTTTTAACGCGAGTGAAGCCGCACGTAAAATCTAGTTGTTCATAATAGCCCAACATTATTCAAAATAATATGTTTATAATAACCTTGTATAACACTGTCCTAGACTATTACATCAAAAAAAAAAAAATTATGACGTCACAACACCTTGTTAAGGAATAACTCTGTTGAACATCAAATGTGGCGCCTCGGCGTTACAAAAGCGCAATGAATTTTAGATTAACTAGCTGCATGCAACATCACGCAGTACATCGTGTCGGGTTCAAATCCGAGTTAATGCGTTATTTAACATTACATCAGTTTTATATGTTTAATATTTAACGACTATACTGTTTATTTATTTCGATAAAAAGTAGTACTAAGTAGATTTAATTTGTTTTATTTTTCCGCTTAGCGAATTATTCAAGATCAATAAATAACCTAAACGACTGTGAAATTACAAGGATTTACAGACTAAATAGTCTATTGCTATAAATCGTTTGTAATAAAAACCGTGGTAACGTCCGAATACGAGTTTGTAATGAGAGTAATTTTAAGTTTTTTTTCTCATACTGACTACTTTGTTAACAGGTATTTACAATTTAAACCAGTGAGTTATGTCCATAGAAAGATAATGTTTAAAAGATTATTGATAAGAACCTGGCAGTAAGTAGGATCTCAAAGCAATGATAAGCACCACGGACGGACTTCAGTGCAATTGTCTGCAATAAGTCTAAGTTTTTCATAAAGGAAACTATAAGATAATCGGTACGCACGGTATTTTCTTCTGCCTGTAAACTAATTACCATACTCTCAAATTGAAAATGAGTCGCCAAATTGCTCCACTAAACTGAGTCACGATCTTGGGAGATGTCCACATAGTCACTTAACATCTTGTGAGATTGTGATCATAGGCAAAAGGTATTGAAAATACTATTCGCCAAAACAACATGTCTAAACTGAAATTTTACAAATCAAACTCATACTAAAAGATAAATATATCAAAATATAACAATTAAAAATATTTCATAATAAAAACGAAACCACTGATATTGAAATAAGTCGGAAAATCATCCAATGATTTTATATGTCTTTAGATAAGAATTCAGATTTGATTTAGTTATGTTTGTTTTAATGTCTGTATTTTTAATATTTGTACTTTTTATATAGATAGTGATAAAGAAAAAAAAACTTTCTTTCCTTTTTTATACATTATTAGTAAGGATAGGTTTAATGTTATAACCACATTCTCACCTGATTTTAAGTGACGATGTGTCCCAAGATACTGCACTAGCGTGTCCACCACACGCTGTGGCTCTCAAGTGCAACTACCGGAACACACCTACAGGTAGGTAGTTTGGCGGCAGATTTTTAACTTGAGTAGTAGCATTTCTTTATTTCCAGTGATAGCTAGTTTACAGACATAGTACCTGGGTAACCGAGCTTACCTCGGATTATTTTTTAGTTAAGTTTATTTTAATATAATGGGATACGAATCACACATTGATCAAATGGAATCATTTATTTCTCAAAAATAGCATGAAAATATCATTTTTTAAAGTCATAAACCGCCTACCGTGACGGAAACAACATGGCGTTCTGGAAAGGAAGAAACGGCGAAAGAAACTCTCCAGCAAACCCACTTTTTAGAGTGTATTATACACAATTGTCTGAACTTAAAAATATTGACAATAATTTAATCCCAAGCATGTTTATCTGCTAAATATTTGACAATTATATAATACGCTGTTTTAATATATTTTGTATTACTTTTTTTTTTCAAACTGTTTTAATTTAACGATATATATTAAACGAATACAATGACGAATATAAAACGATTACATAGGTATGAACTCATTATTTAAACGAAAAAAAAAAAACATCAAAGTAAATAATCATTTTAGTAGATATAATTTGTTTAAAAATTGCGTTTTTATGCAAAAGGGCAAATATAAAGAAACCTTCAAAAAGTAAGGGACTGTCTAAATGTAAAATTTCATCAATACAATTCCTGCGACTGTCAATCACATAAAAACTACTGAACGTATCGGGATTTGATTATGACCATACGATGCGGAGTTTTCTGTAGATGGTTCTAGGCTACATAGGTTTTTTTAATCTGTGGTATCTTTGTTACTTTTTTTAAAATTCAATTTAAGTTTTTTTATATAGTTGAGGTTTAGCGTCATGGCCATAATCTCATCTGATCTTATGTGATGATACGGCCCAAATTGGTAGACAAGCTAAGCCTGTGGAGGAACTAGCACTCAAGTGCAACCGCCGGAACACACCTATTGGGATTCGGCGGTAGATTTTCAACTTGAGGCTGGGAGCTAGCCAGGCAGGCTTTAGAAAAAGCCCTAACATTATGCTATGGTTTCTTTACGAAGAATCCCTTCACCGAAAGCACATGCTCACTGTAGGTGGAGTGAATTCGAACTCATGTGCCTTGACGCGAAGTCGTACACACTACCACTGAGCTATCTTCGCTTCATATCAATATGATAACAATAGGTTTCTTCCGGCAGTTGCACTTATGAGCCAGTTCCTTCACAGGCTTAACGTGTCTAACAACTTGGGCCGGATCGTCACTTAAGATCAGGTAATTATGGCCATAATGCTCAAAACTTTAAGTATAAAATAAGTGATACATGATTTTCCAAAATTGAGATCTGTTGCCTGGGATCATATTGAAACGGCAAAGTGGCGCTCAATTAGTTTATAGATTACGATTTGATATAACAATTATCCAAGTTGGGAATCGATCCCGGATCTACGTTGATATAATTAATAATTAATTACGTTCCGTATCGTCACATAGGTACCAAATTATCTAACCGTTGATTATAGTTAATGAATACTTCTCAATCATGATTATATATCAGGTATAGATTACAAAATGATACATGTATACACATATTTCCTTGCCCATGTGTTTTTATATATATATATATTGTAAAATCTGTATGATAATAAAAATATACTCCTTACATATAAGACAGTATTGAGTCGGAATCCAGCCTGTGGCTTTTCAGTTTAATAGCAATGCTTACTGCCACTGTGCCACGAGGGCTATAGTTAACTTACATATTTTTAATTTCACAGTGAGATTACTATCCAAAAACAACAGTGACCGTCGTGAGATCGGAAATAGGTATATACCAAACTAATCCGATAAGCGGCCGTTATCTTGATCTAGGAAAAAATATCGAAATTAGACAATATAACCATTCACAAAAAGTACCTAAAGTATAAAAATAATAATATAATACCTAATAGATAACCACGACTTAGTTATACTATAGAGCGAAACACACAAGCGATGATAGCTCAGTGGTAACGTGTAGGATGCCGCTAGCATGCGTGCCATGGGATGGGAGTTCGAATACAACCACCTACAATGAGCTTGAGCTTTCAGTAAAGGAAACCTCACGCGATAACCATAGCATGGCCTTGCATGGTATTTTCTTATGCCCGCCTGGCTAGCTACCACCCTCAATATGAAAATCTGCCCCAAACACCCTTAGGTATTCAGCAAAGCATCTGCGATTCCTCTGTTGATATGGGTATTCATGGGCGGCGGTGATCACTTACCATCAGTTGACACGTTTGCTCGTTTGGCTCCTAGTCCACAAAAAAAAAGGTTTAGCGTGTTCATTAACTTGGGCCACATCGTCACTTAACATCAGGTGAGCTTGTAGCCATCATGCTAAAATCTATAAACTATAAAAGAAAGTACCTAAATCCGTGTTGAATGACTAATGAAAGTATACATTTTAGCAAGTAAAAGTATTATCAATTAATACTACGTCTAGGGCATACACGAGACATAAATAAAAAAAAAAGTTATCTAAAAAAATATTATAATAAAATTAATACAATCTAAATTCGACAGAAATTACATTATAATCTGGCAATACAGGCGTATTACGCGTGTTATTTTGTCATAAAAATAAATCGAATCCAATCATCGGGGCTTATCGTTAATTACCGAAAATTCTTTATAAAACGCTATTTTATATATATTTTTATGTAACTATACTATCAATGTTCACCATTCAGAGATAAGGGCGCTTGTCAGAAACAGCGATATTAATCTCGATTGATGGGTTTATTTTCTTCAATAAATGTCTTAATAATATATTTTTGTCTGAAGTTCCATTTTGAAATAATCCTTAAGTATAAATGTACGGATTCAATCTATAACATACGTAGTGTGTAAGGACGCCGCGTCAATGAGCTTTCGGTGGAGAAAAACATCGTCATGAAACCATAGGTTCTAGCTATCACCATGAAGTTGACAATAAGTCGCCAAATACTTAGTCTTCCTACAGTTGCACTTGAGAATCAGTGCCTTCACCAAGTTGAGCGTGTCCACCATCTAGGGCCACATCGCCACTTAACGTGAGGTGAGATTGTGGCCATGACACCAAACCTATATAGGATAATAAAATCTCACGCTGGAGACTAGAACAAGTGGGAAAGCTGTCCCTGATGTCTAATAATACAGGGATTTGGGCGTTCTCGGGGTGACTTTTAGTGTGTAACTGATGGTATTTGTCAGGCTATGAGCCGCTAGTTTGTCAGTTTACGTATTGCGGAATGAAGTCCGTTAATGGATTTTTTCACCAAGATAATAAAAAAGGGTCACAATCTGTACTTGTTAATCTATATAAAATAAATAATATTATAAATTAAAAAGTTTGTTTCAATACGCTATTCTTTTCTCCCATTGCACCATCAGGCTGAACCGGTCGCTGGGGTGATGCGGTGATTGCAAGCACAAACCCGCGTCGCCCAGGAAGGCGAAGACGGCCGTGGGGTTTTAGTGGGTATTCCGAGCGGCTGGCGTCAGATGAGCCCCGCAGACTACATATACGATGGGTAAAGAATTTCCTTAAGTCAAAAAAAAAACAGACGGATTTCAACAATTGTGTTTTTATTTCATAAAGCCATCACTGAGAAGGCTTTGAGTTATTTAACACCCCGCTACCACGAATACGAGCAAAGCTGTAATGAAAAATGTTACAAAAACGGGCAAATTTAATTAATTAATTTTTATTTCCAAGCGAACAAGCTCACGGGCACCCCTAGTAATATCTATAATCTCAGAAATTAGCAGAAGGATTTAAAAAAATATTTTTTAATTTGATAGCTCGATTATTGAGGAACGATATAAGCTAATAATTTAACATCTCATTATAACATTTGGGAACCGAACAGAAACAAAAGAATGCTAAACGAGAAGGATGTACTAGGGCGAGCAAGCGATGCGACAAGATACAGTCCTTCGGACTGGGAGGGTATATTTTGTAAATGCATTTCCCCACTTAATAAAGAGCCTTAATTGATAAAAAAATGATTGAAAGAACACGTGTTGTATTAAATCATCCAAAAGTCCACATTTGGTTTTGCAGGCGTCATAAGCCAAGCTAGAAGTGGGCACTACTGTCACTTTACGCAAAACAACTGATTTTCAAACTTAAAATTTGTCTATTTATTATATATTGCATTTGTAAAATACTATATACACACACATGTCAAGAAAAAAAACTATTTTTAACACTCATGATAATTTTAATGCCATTTTTGTTGTTTCACTAATTAAAAAATAATAGTTAAAAAAAAACTAAAAAACACTTTTATAGAAATCTGAACTAAAAAAAAATATAAATAAGTTTCAATTAATTTACATTAAGAATAGTGTTAAAAATTTCAATAAACATAAATTAAGAATAGTGTTAAAAATTTCAATAAACATAAATTAATAATAGTGTAAAAAAATGTATTTTATTTTATAAAAAACGTGGGGTGCTATTAAGATTATCAAATGATAATCACTCTACTCATATCTGTCGATAAAACATTTATAACTATTGACACCATGCACCCCACGCTTTTTTAAAAATAAAATACATGTTTTTTATTTACGCTATTATTAATTTATATTTATCGAAATTTTTAACACTATTCTTAATTTAAATTTATTAAAACTTATTTTCTATTTTTTTTAGTTCAGTTTTCTATAAAAGTTTGTTTTATAGTTTTTAAACTATTATTTATTTTCTACTTTTAAGTTTCCTTTATTTATAATAGCTTGTTTTTTTTTAATTATAAAAAAATTAAATTAAGTTTCTTGCCTTATCGACTATAGATGAAAATTATATAAATTAACAAAAATCTTATTTTGTAAATTGAAAAATGGAATAATTTTATCAAATTAGTGTATTGTCATTAGTCCTCGATAAATCTACAAAGTTTGAACGAAATCTGGCCGTTTAAAGTGAGTCAAAATCGCGCCCAAAGGAGTCGGTTACAAACATACAAACAAACATACAGGTGAAGTTAATAAAAGCGTGTAAAAACTGTTTAAAAAAGGTCTACTCTTGGACGTTCGTGTGGACGTATATGCGGATCCTGTATGTTATCACGATGACCGAAATATTTTACTAACCGAGTCTTTTTTTTTGTACGCGTCAGTTTAATTAGGAATAGAAGCCTATTACTTTTCGCGGTCTGATTCGATGTGATTTAATTATTATTAAATATACAAAAAAAAACAGATTGTGAGGCTTGCATTTTTGGATTTTTCTAACTTTTTATATCTACACCGAAAATACTTTAAATTTGCGTGCCTATATTAAGTTTAATAACATTTTATCTATATCGCATATGGTATACAATATATTGCTGAAATACTTTTATAAAACAATAGTATTATTATACGTATTAAAAGTAATTGGTTTATGATACATGTATTTCTAATAATTCAATACGATAAAAAGTCGCGTAAACTGAATCATTTTATTATATCTCAATTGTTTTAAAGATTAAGATATGGTTTTATTTAAAAGTAACAAATTTGATTCTGATTACATATTATGTATGTTGCTACCCAAGCAGTTTTAGGGGTATAGTGACTATTGATTCTCTGTATAGGTAAGAAAAGATTTTCCTTTCAATTATACAGGTTTAGTGTTATGGCTTTGTAGCTTACGTGATGTTAATTAACGATGTGGCCCAAACGAAGTGAAAACACTGGCCTTAAAGTGCAAGTGCCGGAAAACACTTATAGGTATATGATGGCAAATTTTCATCTCGAAAATGGTAAGTAGGTGGCCAATAAAAAAGCTGCTACGGTTTCATCACGATAATTTCCTTTATCGAAAGCTCAAGCTCATGTTAAGTGGATTCGAACACACGTCCCTTGATGCGGCGTCCGTACACACTAGTCTACCGTACACACCAACTGAGCTATCATCGGTTCGCATAATTTCACAATAAAAAAACTCGACCACCGTATGGTGTCATGATCAGGTGACAGAGCTTGATTGAGAGCTAATCTCTTCACAAGGCTTAGTGTGCCCACCCATCGTAGGCAATAGCGTCATTAAACAAAACGATTTTCCTTTAAAAAGCACGGGTACCTAATTCATATAAAAATATCAAACTATGTTGATTTTTATTTCTTTTTATATTTATTATTATAAAACAGACAAACATCTGAGGGTTGTTGTAACAGACATCCGTCAAGGGATGAAAACACCCCATTTGAAAGCGCAAAACGACTCTAATTGGCCCTGTGCGTGCATCCTTTGCATCAAGAATAAGCGATAAGCAATTTGCATAATGAGCGGGGGTAAACACGTTAATTAGCTGCGGAAATAGAGCGAGATTTAGTATTTGTTTTTATAGATATTTTTACATAACAATAACTGCACTATTGACCTAGCAGTTAATACAGTTACCTCGTTATAATCGTCGCGCCGAAGTGCTGTAGGTTCGAGTCCTTAAATAATTGTTCGGAGTTTGGTAGTTACTTTCTGTTGGTTTATTGACATTGTAGTTTTTCTCAGTTGATATTAGATAAATTGACTACGTAGACAAACTATAATCTTCTTTTCCTTTTCCCAAGTCATTTGTGGTCGGCGCAGTACATTTTTTTTCTCCAAAAATCGCTATCATCCGTTATTTCTTCACCCACTCCCTTCTCTTTCATCTCGTTCCTCACACACTCTATTTATCTTTTTTTTTGGTCTTCCTCTTTATTTCCATCCTTCAACGTTCATTTACATTACTTTTCTCATCGCATGTGTTGCCTCTCTTCTTATGACATGCCGGAACCAAGACAAGCGATTTGCTTTCTACTTTTCTACCACTGGCGCCACTTTCAAACTTCCTCTAATATACATTTTCTTACATTATCCATTCTTGTAACACTACACACCCACCTTAATATTCGCATTTCTACTGCGTGTAATCGACACCTGTCTGTTTTCTTACTAGCCCAGCACTCTGATCCACACAACAGGTCTTATGCGGTCGTATGCAATAAAAAAAAAAAGAAACTAGATGGAAAATCCGTTCTTAGTAAGTGTCTACACTTCGCAAGAAATATGAATTACACATATTAAGTCAATCAGACGCATAATTATGGAGATCTGGTTATGGATAAATTGAGATTTTCTATATAATAAGATAGAAGTTTCCGTATTTAAATTTCATGTTCCAGTATATATATATAATTAATTCTATTTCTATTCTACAAAATTATATAATTAACACGCGAAGCAAAAAGTTTTACCCCTTTTTACGGAAATTGCGCAGACGGAGGAGTATGAAATTTCGCACACTTATAGGTTATATTGAGAAGTAGTGTAATATGCCGATATATATTTTTTAATTATGTATAAAAATACATTAAATCAATAAAAAACATTACACAAATTACCATGTATTTGACACACGCATATATATCTTTTCATCACACGCAATCACTTTTGTGGATTGTTAAAGTCTGTTGTCAAATTGAAAATAGATTATAGATTAATATTGTTAGTCTTTACCGAATGTCAAATATAACAATAATAAATTTATTAATTATAGTATGTATCAAGTTCTATGAACAACATTTTATTTTATCGCATGGTTTCTGTTACAATAAAAATAATTAAAAAGGTATTCTTAATTTTGACATTTTTTTTTAATTTAAATTTCATATTATTCATTCGAATTAACTAGGTAAATTAATAGTGTAGCCTTGGCGAACTCTGTCATTATAGAAGTACAATCCTTGACAACAGAACTTTAACAATGTTCAAATTTATAATTTAAATTAATTATAGTCGATTTCCAAACCCTGGGCGACCCACTAGTATGTTTACAGGTGGTAGTATTTTATAGAGGTGTCCAGTAATTGATAGTTGTTAGTTTATGATATCTGCAGTTGCTTCGTGGTAACCGCCGCGCCGACGTACTGTGGATTCGATAATTATTTGTGTGAACCGAACATAATTTTACTGAGTTTGATTGTTACTTAATGTTAGTTCATTGTGCTTATAAAATTCTTCTGGCAATATTGCCAACACAGGTACATTGATACCATAATAAAAAAAATACAATGACGGATTCATGTTTGCTGGACAGTGCAGTATAGTCGACAATCAAATATGGCTACTAAATCCGTGTATACACTAAAAGCCAGTGTTTTTAAAATACTACACATAGGTTTACAGTGATGGCCACAATCTCATCTGATGTTAAGTAACGATGTGGGTCAAGACAGTGGACATGTCAAGCGTAGTGGAGAGACTGGCTCTCAAGTGCAACTGCCGGAACACACCTATAGATATTTGGCGGCAGATTTGCAACTTGAGGGTGCAATAATTAACAAGAAAATTCCAAAACTTAATGTTTGGTAGATTCCGAGAAGCAATTACAGCTCAGTGGTACCGTGTATGGACACAGCGTCAACGGACGTGAGCTGGAACCTCTGCATTGAGCTTGAGCTTTCGGTGAAGAAAACATCGTGATGAAACCATAGCATCGTGGTAGGGCTTTTTCTAGCTCCCGTCTAGCTAGCTACTACCCTCAAGTTATAAATCTAGTCCAAGCACCTATTTATAGGTGCGTTTTGACAGTTGCACAACGTCACTTAACATCAGGTGAGATTATAGCCATAACGCTTAACCTAAGCTAAAACAAAAAAAACCTTGAATCTTATAAACACAAGCCACTAATTGTAATCGATCCAACTCTATCTTTCAGGAATATCTCAATAACCTAGGTAAAGCTTTCGAAAGATATTAAAAGTTTATCTACATATACCGAAAAGTACTTCCATTCGGCGCCCTAGGGGCAAAACATTGTAAGTCATAAACCGTCAATAACGCAGTCTAAAGGTACACAGCCGAAGGCGTGGCGCCCGCCCAGTCACGCCCTCTGTCAAAATTGGGGTTGGAAATATGTACCCTTACCGCATTCTAAAACATGGGCGTACTATTATTACACTCAGTTTTTTTATAGTAATTTTATAAGGAACTAACTTTTAAATCTGGATCCGTTCCAGACTTAAACTTATTTATAAACAATTTTGAAGTGAAAATGTCTTTAAGCGCGTTGAGCGCTTTTTGGGTGAACAATAATCATGGAACTACGCGTCATCGTCACCGCACGCTTCCCATGAGCTACATGTATATTGTACATAGATATACCTCCGTGCGCTATCAGTAAACATTATATTTACAAAGAGTATATCTCTTTTTTGTTCATAGTTTTAAGTTTTCACTTCTGTCATGTTCATTCTGGCAGTTCTCATAACTGCCTTTTTTAAGCTCGGTAAGCGGGTAAAAGCTAGTAACCAATATTTTTCATATCGCGCTCAAAGTTCCATTTTAAGAAAAAATGCAGAACAACACCTACTTTCATCAAACCTATGTAGATACAAGCATTTAATTTAATTACAATTTTTGTCTTTCTTTCTTGCCTGAGACTTCATTCGCATGGAACTAAAATTTTTTGCCCGTTTTTGTATCTTTTTTCGATATAGTTCTGCTCCTGTGGGTGGGAACGTGATGTTTGATAGCCTTATTAAAATCCGTCAGGTAGTTTCTAGGATTAGCGCGTTCAAATAAAACCTTTTTCGTTTTATAATATTATTTTTTTGCATGGTGGTAGGGCTTTTTCAACCTGGCTATCTGCCACCCTCAAGTTGAAAATCTGCCGCCAAATACCAATAGGTGTGTTCCGGCAGTTGCACATGAAAGCCAGACCCTCCATAGGTTTAGCGTGTCCACCAACATGGGCCGTATCGTCACTTAAGATCAGGTGAGATTATAGCCATAACGCTAAACCTATAAACTTTAAAAAAACATTAATAAACATTTACAATTTTTTTTGGAAACAGTTTTTCTATAGAATTCCTTCCAATTTTCTGTTTTAATTATGAGACGATGCTGACCACTTATAAAGTATATGTTTTATTTTATTGAATTAACTTTACACGAACGAAGTTGCGGGCATAACTGATAGTACCTTAAGATAAAAGTATAAAACATGCCTTAGTGAAATATCTTACAAGTCAGATCTACGAAGATTAATGTAACCTTTTGCGGATTATAGCTTATGTAATGGCTGTATGTAATGTCAAAAAAAACATTTAAAATAAAATATGATATTGATAATGCATTGTATCGTGCATTTAACACATAATATACAATGATTTATGTATAACTAAAACAAATAAATCATTTTACTATTTGACAACGTCTAATGTATTTACTTTTATGTAGTTAATTTGACTTATCTATGGCAGTTTTTGAATATAATTTAGTATGTGTTGGAAGTGACAAGTTTATGTAAACAGAAATGACTTTTTTAAGTTTTAATATTTTTTCAGGTCTATATCTGCCTCTCATTGCACCGGTTCGGTTGTCTGAGAGCGACTTGATGTATGCAAGCTCGAAGCCACGTTGCCCCAGCAAAGCGACTTTTTTTCGATTGGACATATGTTGGCCTTAAGGGCTTTCACAGCTTCACCGAGCTTTGGGGGCAAGTACTAAGGCACTCAATCCGGGGCAACGACAACAAGAGAGCCATAAAGCGGTCGATCCTGGGTTTGGGCTGCTTCCGGGGACGGCAAATAAACCGCTGTCCTGACTTATCCTAACCAGGATCCTATAATAAGCAGGAACTTAGCTCATCGCGGATTAAGAACGCGAACTTACATCCTAAACTAAAGGCTTGTACTAACTTTGTCTGAAGGCGGACTGACTGGACTGTAACATGTCCTAGAATGACTGAAGAATGCCTGACAAACACAACATGTTGAATAACAAACACAAACAAGAAAAAGGCCAAACTACATTCAGAGCCAGGGCGGTCCATCACAGCACCGTGTAAGCAAGGTGACAAATGACTGTGGGATTTAAGTTGGTATTCCGGGCGAGTTCCACATAATCTTCCCAGTCGCCACAAAGTGGGAGGACACGCATGTATTGCATTTCCCGGGGACAAAAAAACTTCGGAAATATATTTTATGAGACCTTTGCCCAACAGCGGGTTAATAAGTATAATACAGGCTACCCCATACTATAAATTAATACTGCTAACCGGTTTTTTCAATGGGATCTGTTAACCTTAAATGCAATATAATATTATATTATAAGTTCACACGTATTTATCGAAAGGCTAAAGAATATTTTCGATTTTCGAATCTCGTTCAAAAATGAAAGAGACAATAAAGATTAATGTATTACTGGATATCAGATAATACAATATAAATGTAATTAAATATCTAATAACAGCCACATACTCAGCTACTTGCTATAGTATGTATAACCTTACGGTATATACTGTACCGCTGGTTTTCAGTGCGAGTCCTGTACGCGCACAGACGTTGAGTCGGCGAATTCATGTGATATAAACATAAAAATATAAATCGTATAGTGTATTTACGGCAGAGTGTATATATGAATAGTGTAAAAGTGTGTAAACCAGCGTTTAAATAAGAGTAGTTATCTTTAAATGGCGTACGTGACGTTCAACTCTTCTCCATAAATACGTATATGTGTCTGTCAGTGCCAATCTTAAAGAAGATCAGTCAAACGCTTTATAAAAACTCAGTAAAGTGGCAGTGGCGTTACTGACGGTCACCGCAATACGATCAAAAAATAACAATGACCACTTACGGATCGGCAAACCATTGGCAGTCGTTAGTCTCATACGGGCTTGAAACTTTTCCGGTGTTATTTGTAGTTAAGGTTATGGCCACTATCACCTGATGTTAAGTGACAATGATGGTAGACAAAGTCTAGTGAAGGGACGCTTTCAAGCGCAACTGCCGGAACACACACATACGTATTTGGCGGCAGATTTTCAACTTGGAGAGTGCTAGCTAGCCAGCCAATAGAACAGTCCTACTACCGTGATACAGTTTCATCGTGACGTTTTCCTTCACCGAAAGCTCAGGCTCAATACGGGGAGTAGAACTCATGCCTATTAACGCAGCGCCCGTAAACATTAATGTTTAGGTTACATCGAGTAGGTTTAGCTTTTTATATGTTAGCTCGGCAAAGTGATTGCACTGTACCGGATGTTAAGTATAGTACAGTCCAAAAACAGCAGCGACCATCGAGAGAACGACAATCCATCGCCAATCGCTACTGTCATGCCGGCCTGGGTAAATGCTTTGTTATGTTTCTCTTGAAGGACCCGTTGTTATATGAGGAATACATGGGTCAGAAGACTGTTCCACATCTTTACTGTACATCAAAAGTACAACATATCAAACTTTTTGGCTCGAGCCGTAATGGGGGTTACCGTGAAGCTGTGACTCTAAGTCCAGCACCTATAGTTCTATTGTGGAAGAGAGAGGAAGGGATACTTTTCACATTTCTTCCAGCATCCTGCGGATAACCGTCATAACATCCAGCAAACAAAGTATATTGTAGAACCTAACACAATTACCTTAATAACTTCTGCCTTATCAAGTCTTAAAGATGGGATATATATAACGAGAATATAATGAGACGAAGCAAATATACTCGTATTAAATCGTTCAAAGTAATAAGCCATATGGTAAAAAATTAATTATAATATATTTGCTGATATAACTTAGGTACGTCATTTATTTGTTACCCTAACGATCGATTCTAAATAGTATGTTGTAAATCCTAACTTTCGTATATCATGTGTGACACGAGGAATACTAACACTTAAAAGCGTGTCTTATTCCGGGACCAGACTATTAGCAATGAAATTGTAGCAGGAATATGGCTGTTTGTTATTTCAACACATTATTCATTTGTTTTACCATTTAATTTCATGTTGAAAAGATGGTGTTATAACAATCTTGACATTGACCACATTATATAACCAGAGGACACAATTAAAAAAAAAGATTTAATGGGCATACTAAATATCGAGTTTACAAATTGTTTAGTTAATCCATTTATTGCACACAAGATTTACAAAATTAAATGTGGTAAGTTAATGATTAACAAGCATTTTAATCTTCGATAATAATATAATTTGTAGATAATTTATTATTGACATTGTAGAATGTAGATAGCATAGGCCTAAATAGAGCACGATTCAGTCAGGGGCTTCATCGTAAACTAATAAAAAAAAGCATCTATAGACCATGACAAAGTGGTCAAAAATAAAACTTAAAAGTTTATTTTGTTCTCAAATTAACAAAACGAATTATTTACATTTCTACTCACAATTTCTCGATATCTAACTCACAGAGGGTAGATACTTTAAAATGTCACCAAAACAAAGTATAATTACGTTGAAATATACACCATAGATGATAAACGAAAATACACATAGATAAATTCATTAAATAATATGTTTTATTTTAATGTTTTCACTTCGGCGAGGCAAAGGTCATGTGAATATACGTATTAAAAATTATAATCTTACCTTATCAGCGATAAAATCCAAATTTTTGTTGTATATGTATGTGCATACATATAAATAAAAACACAGAGTGTAACAAGAATTCCACTGGATTATTAAAAATCTTTAATGAAGTACAATTGAACACTAACCACGGGCACGACACGAATTATACTAACAGTTCTTTCGTTATCTTATCGTACTGGTGACATTATTAATCGATTTACAACAACACGTTTCTTTATTTTTTATGCGTTCTATGAAATTTAGGCCTTGGTGTAAAACACTTGTACGTAATATAATAGCTTACGGTTCGATAGACGAAGCGTGCGTCGTTACAAACGCACTCGCGGTTGGATCCAGACTGCCGCACGCGGACGCCCTTCATGCCGCGCGTCCCCTCTCCGTGCACCAAACAAATTTTCAGGTAAAAAAAAATGAAAAAAAGCGAGTGTTTATTATCTATTTGCCAACTGCATTTTTTTTATAATCTATGACAGGTTTTATTGTCGTCTTTCACGTGTTGACACGTTGCATATAAACATTGATTTTGCAAAATATATAATATAGTCGATTAATTGTTAACACTAATTAATTTTTATCACAATTTAAATTACAAGATTGACAAAAATTATTAAATGTTTTCGCTTATATTTGTAGATGAATATTTTCAATGTATACAATTGTAACGAGTGAATTCCAAAAATAGCTATTGTGTATGTATATTAAAATATAGAATGTTACTTTTTTAAAATAAAAATCGCGTTTCTTCGCTTGCGAGAAGTTTTCTGAATTGATCTTGCTGTAATTGTTTAGCATCCAATTGTTATTTACTCTCAGGGTTCATTCTGCGAATAGGAATCCTTTTACTAAATCGACGTTCACCGTACTTATTTTATACCGCTGGCTATATATTTTAAGAAGTTTAATTGATTAAAAATTTGACGTAATATTTCAGCTCATCGTTCGTTTTATCCACCATTGTTTATATTTTATAGTAACGGAGGTTTATTTAGTATTACGAAGACAAAGATTTTGATAGACTTTGACTAATGATACAGCAATATACTTTGAATATAAAATGTTATACACGGCCGATAGAAGGAATAATCACTAAAGTGATAATATGCTCTTATAATATATTATTATAATTTAAACAAATAAATAAATAATGGACTATTTATACAATGCATATGTTTTATTTCTACATTTCTTTAAAAGCTTAGGTAGTTCTTAAAAATCGATTTTTAGGGCTCCCGGTATGGAATTTTTATTAGAAGTGAAATTTACATACGCGTTACGTTTTTCTGTGCAACAACTTACCTTGCGCGCCCTTCACTTTGATAACCGTGAAATCGTCCGCCCCATGACATACTTAAGGAGTAAACTGTAGTCTTACGTCGAAGCTGAAATACACACAATTTTTTTGTTAAAAATATTAGGGACTAGTCATCATTAGGTAGTATAATTATAGTACGTACTCTGTAGTAAAATAACAGATGATAAAAAATCACATAAGTTAGGATAACGCTAATAAACATATAAATAAAAACAAAACACGAGAAAAATATGAGAATGGCTCAGTTGGTAGTGTGTGCAGTTCGAATCCCTGCAATGAACCTTTCTGAGCTTTCGGTCAAGGAAAACATCATGATATAACCGAAGAATGGGGGTAGAGCTTTTTCTAATACCAACATGGTAATATATATATAATATACATATATATATAAAATATATATACATAATATATATACATGTTGCGTCAATGGATGTGAGTTCGAATACACATAAAGCTTGAGCTGTCGCTGAAGGAAAAACGTCAAATGAGATTGTAGCCATAATGCTAAAACCTATAAACTTTAAAGAAATCACATCTTCTTCCACTCCTTTTTTCTTCATCTCATTTCTCACACACTCAATCCACCTTTCTTTAGTCTTCCTCTTTTTTTCCATCAATTCAAATACATATACAAATATCCATTCAACATTCATATCCATTATATTTCTCACCACATGCATTTCCTCACTTCTTAACTCAGTAATATATTAGCTTCTTTATTTTATTTATATTTATATTTGTTATTGTCACAATATTTTATAAAATTATTGATCTATAAAAGCCTGCTCTAGTACACATAAACTAAGTATAATAATGCCATGATCACAAAGCAATGATGGATGAATGGTGGCGGTGTATGAACACTGTTTCGATGGACGTGAGTTCATATCCATGCAGTGAGCTTAAGCTTTCGGTGAAGAAACCACAGCATTGTGGTAGACCATTTTCCTAAAACCCTTAATAATACCTAGAGGTGTGTTTCGGAATTGCACTTGAGAGCCAGTCGATTCATTATGATGTATGTCTACCACCTTGAACCAGATAGTTACTTAACACCAGATAAGATTTTATTTAAAGGATAAACGTTTAAAGTATTGAAATAAATTTACAAAATGGATGATACTATTATAGGAATCATAATTCGATTCTAAGTGAAGGAAGTCGCGGCCATAAACAGTCTTTAATATAAATAAGAATTGTAATAACTTTGTACCACTTAACAACTAAAAACTAAATTTGGTAATAAAATATTGCGTAAAACAGTTTTTTATTAAAACTTGGAACCTTTAGTCATCTTATTGAATAAACCAGCTGTACCCGCGACTTCGTTCGCGGGGAATTAAATACTATTAAAGAATTTGTGCCATTTTTATAACTTTTTTCAATTCAACTTTCTTCCTATTAGTGGTAGCGTAATGTCAAGTAGCATAGAGCCTTCGTTAATAATTGCGCAATTAAATACAAAAACAATTATTGAAATTCGACTGGTAGTTCCTAAGATTAGCGCGATCAAACAAATATACAAAGTTTTCCGCTGTATTATATTAATATAGATTTATCAAACAAAATATTTTACAGCTTAGGTAAAATTAATGAAGGTAATAAATAGGTTATTATGCTGTGTTGTAACGGATACAAAGGACCTACTGGCTTCTATTTAAACTGTTTAATTATTATTTTTTTGTAATGTAGGTAGTACGAAAAAGAGGTTTTTAATATTTTTACACGAATTTCTCGGTTACGCTTTTTTTTAAGGAAATCTTTTTTAGCTTTCTACAATTTACAACTTGGAGGTTGCATTACGTGATTACAGAGTTCGCGTCAAGGGATGTGAGTTCAAATCTACCTACAATGAGATTGAGTTTTCGGTGAAGGAAGACATCATGAGGAAACCATCATGGTGTTAGGGCTTTTTCTAATGCCCGTCTGGTTACCTACCACACTCAAGTTGAAAATCTGCCGTCAAATACCAATTGGTGTCTTCCGGCAGTTGCACTTGAGAGCCAGTCTCTCAACAGGTTTAATATGTCTACCAATTTGGGCCGTACGTCACTTAACATCAGGTGAGATTATGGTCATAACGCAAACCTATTAACTATAAAACTGTACTATGTATACATTTAATGTAATACTATTGAAGGAGCAATCCTTTTGTATCTTATATCTATATAAATAAAACAAAGCCAGGTTTGTTAGAACACTTATAACTCGAGATTGGCTGGACCGATTTTCATTGTTTTTGATCTGTTGTAATTGTCTCCGTCCCGAATAGCAGAATAACTATTAAAAATATTATAAAATTGACGAAAAAAATAAATACAAGAAAAAACATTTCCCATACTAAATGTTCATGGGTTTCGTAATTGTGAAATATTTGATGTCCATTCCGTCGTTACGGTAAACACTCCCCTCTAATTATAGAACGCATTTAAATAAAGGTTTCGAATCGACAAGATATATACACAATATTCAGATAATGGCGTATTTTAGAATTTAAAAATGTTGAAAAATGTCTGTAATGAACGTGATTGACATATTTATTGGTTGTCAAATATTTATGCGTGCGTTCAGAAATGTACAATGATATGGGAAGTGAAACCAACCATTACTTGGCCAACATTAAAAAATAAAACAGTTGTATCCAAACGACGTCGTTTAGCGAAATTAATAGTGTAAGGAACAATTTTATAACAAGGTAAATAAGCACAATTCAGAGTACGAGCAATGGTGGCGGCGAAAAATAAAAATGTCGATCTCAATGCGACTATTTTAAATCTTCTTCGAGGTCAGTTATTATTCTTTAAATCAGTCAACATAGTTATCAGTTAGAATGACGTAGTTAACTATTCCACAGGGTTTTTAAATTTACTGACATTGTCTGGACCGCCACCTCCCAATTTTTGCAAATAAAAGTAGATGTTGTTAGTTGCAATACGCTGTTGAATAGTAAAAACGTGGACTTCCACATGCGCACATTTTGTTGTGGTTAGTTGAAAAAATATAGCCAGATGAAATTGATTCCATGAACTGAGCTCATTCTACCATGGGTACCAAATATACCAAAATAACACATTATAAAATCATTATAAAGTAAGTACTACGAGCTAATAAATAACCTGAACAGGAATGGATATGGTAGTTATGTTATACGCAGTCGAAGTGGGAGCAAGAGATATACCAGCAAAATGTCTATAACCTATTAAAAGATCTTAGCTTGTCTAGGACAGCAGAAAGTTCTATATTACAACGTGTTTCTGAAGCTGCACTAGCAGGCTCATACCAAATTAGACTGGGCAGAGGGAGTAACACGAGTAGTGAAGATGAGTGTTCACGGGCGTCGAAAAGGTGCTCCTAAAACCTACATTCGTATTACAAGTCTCGGGAACTCCACGGGTAAAGCATTGGTAGCTAAGAGGTTACTCTCACTTTATATGAAATCCCATGTGAAACAGTTGTTCAAAAGTTACATGCAATAATCATTAAAAAAAATGTTAATTGACCTTGCGAAGTTTTGAACAATAACTCATCCTTTATGATCAACGGTAAGTGTTCCAAGCGATACCCAAAAAGTAATGTTGGATACCCAATTTAGGCGATCAGTTGTAGGCAATAGTAGTGAAGTTAAAAGGACAATATGTTCATGTAAGCAATAGTTGGTATGTGCCATAATCTCGAATATAGTTCTTGAACTATAAGGATCTATATAGCCTTGGCCTATAAGGGTCGTATTCATGTGAAATACTTTAACTCTGTCAAGCCAATTAAGTGGAAATGTAAATAAATAAACAAAGGCGGTTATACGAAAAATTTTGCTGTAACAAATACAAACGACGAAGAATCTCAGTATCAATCAACATTACTAATACGACAATGCAATGTAAAGAGACCGGCTGTAAATAGGCTAATAAATAACGTCAATGAATCAACGATCAAGGGAAAATACAATGGAGAGGTTGTCTTGAGTTCGCTTATACCGATGATTCGATTTTAAGCTACATCAACTTCCTGTGTAGTCAATTAACAAATAACAAAACTAGTCGTTGGAAGCTTGCGTACTTAACTTGGACTTTCCCAGATTGGCGAATGGACAAATACATATATGTCGCATGTTCGAGCGTCGGATAATAATAACTGAGAGCCAGTTCCTCCACAGGTTTAGCCTGTCTACCAACTTGGGCCGTATCGTCACTTAAGATCAGGTGAGATCATGGCCATAACGCTAAACCTTAAGTATAAAAAAAACTGTATAGTTACGCACCACAAAAAGAAAATAAAACATAGTTTATCAATAAGCGTTATATTGTTTAACTATATTTAAGAAAGTTTTGTTTTGGAGTTTTTGGCGGGATCTTGATCTGTCATGAATGAATAAATGAAAGAATTAATGAATTCTTTATTGCCACTTTAAATATGTACAATGGTGAGCTTAATGCCATAAGGCATTTTCTTCCAGCTAACCAGCATGTTGTGATTTTTATTTTAATTCATATACTTAGTTATTCAGCCTTGTATGGTATGATTTAAGCGATATTTTACGTGATGTTGTGTAGCTGAAGAGCATAAGTGCAGTGAATTATGAATTATCATTTGGGGCATGATATATTAATTTCCACAAAAACTCTCAAGAGAACTTCAACAGGAGAGTCGCCATCTTGATGAAGACAGTTTCATCTGCCCAAAATGCCCAAATCTTATCACTTAAAAATGACAGTAATAGTCTCTTAAGAGGACTGAGATGCCAAAAATAAAAAAAAGTAGAAGAAGAACTTTATTTAATTGGAATATGACTAAAAGACATTTAATTCATTTGATTTATAGACAAGTTTTATTCAATAATCAAAAGAAATGAAAACCGTAAAAAATATTAGATATATTCAATTCTATTGATCTTAACGAATTTAAGATTGGTTGAATTACATGGTTGATTAGAAATGATAATAGCTAATTAAAATTTAAAATAAATATACAAATCGGTCAAACCGTTTTTCAGATTTATCAAGAACAAAGAACATCGATTATAGGTGATCCGAAGTTCACCGGGTCCGCTAGTATTTAAAAAAAATTCAAAACATGACGGATTAGTTTTATGCCAAAAACTCCGTGCCTTACCAAATTATAGATTATATACAACAACAAAAAAAACTATCCTTTAAACCATTGATTTCACACTTATGGAATAAAATGCATTTAAGACATGTTCTTTTTAATAAAAAAATAAAAATAAAATAGAAAACAGTAACAGGTAGTATTTATGTTACTCAAATCAATTGTTAATGTAACGACAATTTCGCAAAGAAAGTAGCTTTTTTAATCCATCCGTTGAAGAGATTAGCAGAGTGCTTTTGTTTTGATGAAAAAAATAAAGAATGGACAGTATTATTAAGCTTAATTGTTTTGCATATTTCTCCTAAGTTAAAGGGTGAAATTTAATGACAATGGAAGCCTGTGGCAACGCTTCTGTTTGTCAGTTTAATCAGACAGCTTTTACCATTTAAAAATGATTAAAATTACTACTTCACTGAAGCTTTTGATAGACATTAATTTATTTGTTGTATTATTTAGTTGTTGCAGGCTATTTTTATGACTATTACTAGATTTTACGTGCGGCTTCGCTCGCGTTTATGTTGATTTTGTCAAACAAACAGGATGACGCAATAAAAATAATCAAATCAAGTTTATCCATTTCTTTACCCTACATCCAATAAGGTTTTCGGAAGAAAAAGTAACCTATCACCGTCTCCAGGTTCCCATATATCTCTATACCACAATTCATCATAATCGATTCAGCGGTTTAGGCCTGAAAGCGTAACAAACAAACACACTCACTTTCGCATTTCACTCTTTATCCATTCTACTTACATCAACAATATCTTCAATACTTAAATATTTAGTTTATTTATCTTAATATTGCCTACGTGATGCTTGATTGTGATTATTTGTATTTCATGAATATAGAGAGCGTCTATAACTGGTTCGCATATTATAATTAGACATTGTAAAAGATGTTTGTGAATATATAATATGCGCACTGTTGGCGCTACCTTTGTAAATAAATTAAAGGTTTTTTTTTTAATGGAATAGGACACCCATAACACCAGAGGAATCGTAGGTGCATGGCTGACCTTTATTGGAGGGACTGGCTCTCAAGTGCCATTGCCACAACATATTAGCTTGTTTATATTATTATTATTAACTTGAGGGTGGTAGCTAGCTAGGCAGACATTAATAAAAGCCTGACCAACATAGTTTCTATACGATGTTTGTCTTCACCGAATGCTCAAGATTATTGTAGGTGGTTGGATTCAAACTCAGGTCCCATGACGCGGAGTTCCTACGCACTACCACTAAGCTATCATCCCTATAAAATCGTGACTCATGTATTAAAACGGTCTAAAAGTTTCTGTGACAGTTTACAATACATATTGCTAGTAAATATTTACATTTTACTTCCCAATCGGGAAAATTTAAATTATAAGACGTAAAATCACATAAGATAAAGGGAAGTGACATAGGCTTATTAATTAATATAAAAAATAAACGCTAGAATGATAATAAGACGCAATCATAATTTGATTGTGTGTACAGTCGCCGCGTTAAAGGGCGTGAGTTTGAATCCACCTGCAATGAGCTTAAGCTTTCGGTGAAGGAAAACATCTTTTTTATAATGCCAGCCTGGCTAGCTACTACCCCCAAGTTTAAAATCTGCCACCAAATACCTTTAGGTGTATTCTAGCAGTTGTACTTGAGAGCCAGTCCTGCCACTAGGCTTAGCGTTTTAGCCATCTTGAGTCACATATATATGCCTGGCTATATAACCTTAAGTTGAAAATGTGCCGACAAATACCTACCCATAAGTGTGCTTCGGCAGATGCGCCAGTCCCTCAACTAGGTTTAGCGTGTTCACTAGCTTGGCTCAGAATGTCACATAACATCAGGTGAGGTTGCGGCCATTGCAACTATCGTTAAAACATCGCGATGACACCATTTTTACCGAAAGTTCAGGCTCGTTGGAAGAATTTGAACTCACGTCCATTGAGGCAGCGCACGACCGTACACGCTACCACTAAGCCGTCTTGGTCCATTTTGCAGTGTCTTGTTTACTAAGATTAAAATGATTTCATCACATCTTAGTTTATTTTATTTTCAATGTCTGTTCGATGCGATGATGGCTTGGTAGTGTGTACGGACCACAAGTTAATGGACGTGAGTTCGAATCCACCTACAATGAGCTTGAGCTTTTCGTGGAAAAAATCATCGTGACGAATCCACAATATTGTGGTAGGGCTTTTTCTAATGCCTGCTTGGCTAGCTACTACCCTGAAGTTGATAATCTGGTGCCAAATACCTATAGGTGTGTTCCGACAATTGCACTTGAGAGCCAGTCCCTCCTCTAGGGTTAGCGTGTCCACCATCTTGGGCCACATCGTTACTCAACATCAGATCAGATTGTGGTCATAAAGCTACGCCTTAACAAAAAAAAACTGCGTGATTATGGCAATATGATTTAAGTTTCGATAGCTTTATAAAAATGTATATGTACCTGACTTATAGAAAAATTAACTTATGTTCCACGCAAACGAAGTCGCGTGCACATCTAGTTCTCCATATTTTAATATTCATAAATGATTAAATTTATCTAATGGAATATCCATAAGAGACAAGTTATACCAAACTTAATTTAAGTGAAATGTCATCATTTATATTGACACTCTATTAACGGCTTAGGTAGTACCTACTTGTAAAGGTATTTTTAAATTAAAAAGAAAATATACATATTTTGTTACCCAGTTGACAGTTTTCGTAGAACATTAGTGGTAAGGTTTACTCTGGAGCAGAAAGGTGCTGCTTCAAACTCCACTGACGACTGACTTGTGTATAGAAAAATTATCGGTTGTGTATCTGGATCATAGAAGCTGCAGTCAGAAATACTTTACACAATTTAATCCCTAAGAAGAGACCTATAAAACTAAAAATTCTACTACCACCAGTACAGATCACAACTTTAAATAGAGTCAGCGAGAAACTCGATTAGGCTTATGTTTTTTTTTTTTGCATGTTGGTACGGATTTATCTCGTGCTCACCTGCCTAGCTATCACCTTCAAGTTGAAAATCTGCCGATAAATAGCTATAGGTGAGTTCTAGCAGTTCCACCTGAAAGCCAACGCCTCCACTTGGTTTAGAGATCGTGGTCATAACGGTACACCTATCTTAACTAACATTGTAACAAAGTTCGTCTGTTTGTTTTAACGCGCTAATCTTAAAAGTACTAGCCGAATTTTTAAAAATATTTTTTCTGATATTTTTTTTAACGAATTGATCCACCGTTTATAAAGTAAAACCTACTTGACAGGTTCGTTGTAAATATTTATCGGCAACGCAAAGAAACAAAGAAACAAACTCACTTTCACAATTATAATATTAGTAAGGATTAATTATAAATTGTAATATTAACTTAAATGTTTCCTATCTGCCGGGCGTCACGTGGTAGTATTTTTTTTTAAATCAAAACTTTTGTAATCTGCCACATGATAACGCCTGCCTACTGAGCCCGCTAGTACTTACTTACATGGCATAAATGACATAAAAATATTGCCTACTAAAGTTTTTACTGGTTTTTATTCTAGTTAAAAGATAGTTAACCATATATTTTACTTATAGCAGTGCATTTAATATTCTTATATCTATGTAAAACTACTTAATTTTAATAAGTTTACAAATATATTAGAAAACTCTTCACGAGAAAAAAAAACGGAAATTCAAGTAATCTTCCACAGAGTAAAAATTATTAAAAAAACACCCAAGATAATAATGTAGTGAACAGTCAAATATTTTATGATAGGTAATTTGGTAACTGGCTACTATACGGCGGACCGCCGCGCCGCGCCGAGTTCGATATTCAAAAATTCAAATTCAAATTTCAAACTGCGCGTACGTTTTCAAATGTTATAAGTTTCACACCTGTCGAAAGGTATTAACTCAATTGTATAACTACAAACAAATATGAATGTTAAGCTACTGACATAAGTTGGAATTTTGTTTCAAAGATGAAATACATAAGTTGTATTGGAATTTAATATCGATACAGTAAATGTCATTGGTTTTGTCTGGTTAATGAAGGAAAGCCTAGTATGGATTCGACAAGTTATTTAGGTGTATATTTTTAACCCATTCCTCCCCACTGTAATATTTTTAAGACATTATTTTTAAAATTTGTTTTTACGTATTAGGACTTTAGGAGAGTACTAAGGTTTAATAAAGTCTTGCAATATATTAGACACACATTTAAGTCAACCACGTCTATCTTTATCGGTGTTCATTCTGGATGTGTTTGGTTGTGAAGTCGGTGTATACAGACGGATGTTGAAAAGTGATTTGAAAACCAAACCATTATGTTAGGAATTTCTTATTATATAAAAAAAAAAAAATGGAAACTTTTATTCCACCATCTCAAATTCTTTTGCTCGTTTATCGCGTGTACATTACAGTTGGCTGCGGAGTAGGGGTATAGTAAAAGGCTAAACGAATAGCCAACACTAATATGGGGTTTTTATTTTCACTCATTTGTCCAATGCTCCGCGGTATTTGAGGGTTTTTAATGAGTATATTGCTGTATTAGTTCCACTTACATCGTGGTTTCATAAAACCACACACTTTTTTTAAGTGAATCTTCTTAGTTGACAATACCATAATTTTGCAAGAATTGTGACTGAAACTTCAAGGGCGTGTCACGTTTAGGATAATTTCGTAACAAGAGGGAGAAGAATGATATAATGTACATTGAAAGAGAAAGAGTTTAAACTATTAGCGTTTCTTTATTATATGGCCCATTTACGAAGTTTAAATTCTATCTTTTGTACGGTGCTGCAGTTGCTATATTTGTAAATATAAAATTTAATAATTTTAAAGAATTTATCGTGTCCATACTAAGCAAACATCGACAGTCGGCTCTCAACAAAAATGAGATATATGTTAAATATGAGATTTTTTTACTTTTCACTGCGTGTTATGTTGGTGCGTAATTTATGTTACATTTGTCGGTTATTTATCTTTGTGCGTCGCGTCGCCTCGAGCCGGCAGCGCTTGCCGCGGTACCCGCCATTTTTATACCTTTTATGTCACTAAGCTACGAATAGACAACTACTTGTACTTTTTGACTTTATCTACGCCATGCGCGCTGAGTATTACGCGGCATCTTGATCTGTCTTCTATATTAATACAGTAGAACCTCTATAAGTCGAACATCAAGGGTGACGCCAAAAAATTTGAGTTGTATAATTTTCGACTTATACGGAATAGAGGTTTTTAGCTGTTTGAAGGAAAGGGAAAAAAAAATTTTTTTGAGATTTGGTGGTTTTCAACTTATCGAGGTACGACTTAACGAAGTTCTATTGTATTTGAAGTAGTCACACAGACATTTTGAACAGTTTATGGAAGTGTTGGTTAGTTAAAGCTATATTCTTATAGATTTAGCATTATGACCACAATCTCACTTTATGTTAAGTGATGATATGGTCTGAGATGGTAGATACTCTAAGTCTAGTGGAGAGAATGGCTCTCAAGTGCAACTGTCGGAACACCTTAGTAGATGTTTGTCCACAGATTTTCAACTTGAATTTGGTAGCTACCCAGGCAGGCATTAGAAAAAGCCGTACAATCATGCTACGGTTTCATCACGATGTTTTCCTACACCGGAAGTTCGAAATCATCGCAGGGATAGGAACGCAGGTCTATTGAAAATTCGTCCATTTATATTTGGTAATTAAAGGATAGGTTACAGAATAATGACACTGGCAAATACTTATCTGGCGTACAATATTAAGTAAGGGAGAAAAAGTTTACAAATAATTGACGCATCCAAAAGCTATCGACATTTATACTCTAGTGATAATGTCGGGTGGTCTTAATAATAAGAGTCAGTACGTACGAACTGTCGCAAGTGGCTGGTTATTGTCGCGTAGGTGAGCTAATGGTTACCAACTGAGAAATAATAACCTTTTTTTTTTCTATATAGGTCATTTCACTATAACATTTCGGCTTTGTTACGCTGCTTTAGTATTTTCGTTTGCTACTCATCCCTTTTTTTTTATAGAATGCTAACTATTGCCCGCTATCATGTCTACGTTGCATAGTTTCTTTGGGCAATGTTTTAATTTTATGCAATTAATACATATACAAACTTTCATCACATATGTCATCTCTACGTAGGTCGAAATATGAAAGACGCTGCATTCAATGTTTAGTTATCTCTTATCAAGTGCCTAAATACAAAGTTTCATGGTTGTATCTTCGTCATTAACGAACTTTTATACAAATTATCATGGTCTATTTTAACCCTTTTTTCGCAATAAAAGGTAGCGTATATCCTTTTCCTAGGTCTAGTCTATCTTAGTACTAAATTTCATTAGGATCGCTTAAGTGCTTTAGGCGTGAAAGCGTAACAGACATACGGGCAGATAGAGTTACTTTTGCATTCAAATGTTAGTAGGGACTATCTGTGTCCCGCGACTTCGATCGCATGGAGCTAAAATTATTTAATCATTTTAGCCTGATTTTGTATCTTTTTCAATAGAGCTATTACTCCTATTGATGGTAGCATGATGTTAAATAGCCTAGGATCTATCTTAATGATTGTTGTATCAAATTCAAAAATATTTTTGAAATCCGACCGATTAGTTCCTAGATTAGTGCGTATAAATAAACAAACAACATATTCAGCTTTATAATAGTAATAAAGATATGCATGATATTTATTTAATGTATACGTGATAAAAGTAAGTCAAGAACGCACCTCAGGCTAATAGGTAACCAATGGTAGGGTGCTAAAACGGCCGAACTTTCACTAGAAATGTTGCCAGCATGCATTTCCGTTGATTATACATAACACTAATTGCTACGGCTAATTATAAACATCGATATTAATATTACAAAGCGGTACAGTTCATTTGTTTGAACGCGCTAATCTTAGGAACTACGAGTCGGGTTTCCAAAACTATCTTTGTATTTTATAGAGAAATCATCGAGGAAGCCTTTAGGCATTTTAACATCCAATAGGAACAAAGCTATATTGAAAAAAGTTACAAAAACGGGCAAAAATTAATAAATAAAATTTTAGTTCCACGCGAACTTAGTCGCGGGCACAACAAATATATTCATATAAAGAAATGATAAGTTTGAGAGAAGTGTGATTTAGTTCTAGTAAATGGCTAAGTTACTGTATCGTGCATGCATCAGGCTCTTGGTTCCTCTCTAAAGGATCAGGCCTCTAGACCTCAGGATGTCTGATAACCTTACACGAAGCTTGAAACAAAATAAAATAAAGCTCCAACCCAACTAGCTCAAGACGAGAGAAAATGTCCAAAGAGTTGCGTGGATCTAACTGGTAATAATTTTTTTAGTGACTTTGGTCTAAAAAAAACATGGCAGTCCCGTCGTACCCTAACCTTATAATAGTTACAAGAATTACTTAGAACTAATGACAAAATTTCATAAAATCCTGGCTTTGTCTCTTGCAGGTGGTATAGCTTTTTCTAATGCTCGCCTGGTTAAATATCAACTTCAATTTGAAAATTAACCGCCAAATACCTATATTTGTGTTTCGGCAGTTGCACTTGAGAGCCAGTTCCTCCACAGGTTTAGCGTGCCCACCATCTTGGGCCACATCGTCACCCAACATCAGGTGACACTTAAACAATAACTAGAAAAAAAATCCCATTCACTAAACCTACGTAGGAATATTCCTGTACCGGGTTCGATAGTATTTCATTAACAGATCTTCCAGACGGTCAATTATAAATTTCATTATTATTACAAAACTGTTCGAATCCGGTATAATCTTTAACTGATACGACCGAAAAAAAAATGTCCACGACCCACGGTCATAATGCCCCTGAACGCATCACTAAAAACGATTCGCAATCCATTGCTTGCCGTATCAATACATATGTTGTAGATGTAAAAAATAGCCAGCAATGGAGTAGTAAGTTTTAACAAACACCGTATTATGATTTGTGGAATCTCGCCGCCCGGAAACGTATAAAAACCCGCGGCGAAACTTTCAAACTTCGAAACTCAATGGGCCGTCATTTTTTACGTCCGTTAGGGTTGTCCGAGTGAAAAATGGTATAATTTATATCGGTTAGTTTGGTAGCGGCTACCCGTTTTGTGAGCGCGTGATAAAATACAAATGAAACGCGGGGAAAAAAGGAGAACACAAAATATTTTTTTTTCTCTCTCTCCCTCTACGACTAATTTAAAATGTTTTCTTATCAACGCGGCGCGCTGTGACAAAAGGTTTAGTGACGTTACGTGCCGATGTATCGATATCGAAATATACTATTTATTAAGCTCTTTGTTGTAAAAGCTATCTAAGTGATGATGCGTGTAATCAAAGACAATGATTGCTCAGCGGTAGTATGTACGGACATAGCGGTGATGAACGTGTGTTTGAAAATAAAAAACCTTACAATAATAAAATATTATAAAAATAACTAGTTAATTACTACCATCTGGTTCAAAATGTGGTGCCAAGTACCTATAGGTGTGTTCCGGCAATTGCACTTGAAAGCCAGTCGTTAGGTTTAGCGAGTCCACCATCTTGGATCTCATCGTCACTTAAAATGAGGTGAGATTGGTTATGTACTCTCATGTAAAGTTCACAGAGCGGGTGTAGCATTGATGCGTTGACTATATCTCTCGCTCTCTTAGTCGACTCGAGCTGGCTTTACGAGAACGAGCATTACATAGGCGATCGTTTCAGCTTAGTATCATATTTTTTTTTTTTTGATGATGCGCAGCAAAGTGACTGCATTGTACCTGATGTTAAGTACAATACAATTAAAATCAGCGGTGTCTTACAAATAATATAATTCACTGCCACTTACCGCTCTCATGTTGGCTTGCTTAGGTACCTCTTTACGCCTCTTTTCAAGGACCGAATATCATAAGAAAGAAGGAACACGCTGACAGGAAGACGGTTACATAACTTCACGGTACGACAAAGTAATAGTCAGCAAACTTTTTGGTTCTTGATGTTATAGGTGTCACCGTGAAACTGTGACACCGAAGCCCCATCTGCGTGGTTCTATTGTGGAATTGTGAAGAGCTCTTTATTATACTCACCATGATACAGTCGGTAGAATACGCTTAGAGAGTCAATATCCCTGCGCAATTGAAGCGGATCTAGAGTTTGGTGATAGTCATATCTTTTACAATACAGACAAACCGTATCTGCAACCTGTCAAAGGCAAATGGAAGTAAAGCGCTTAACGTGCCTAAATAAGTTTTCACTTCAATAACTAAGTATATAACGTAAAGTAACAACAATATTACAGTATATAAGATTAAATAAGTTTATAAATTATATTAAATGAAACTTTGTAATGGTTTAACTGATGTCAATTTGCTTTTAACATTAATGTATATATTCTTACCATTCAATACATATCCTTGTTATGGTAGATTAACGCCATTCTGGTTATTTATTGTATAGTCAATGGAGATTTTTTTGTTTATAAAATGCTGTCTGCTTTATACCACACGATAGCAGTGAAACATCACTTTTTTATAGTGTATAGATTTATCGTTATGCCCACAATCTCACCTAATGTTAAAAGACGATCAGACTCAAGATGGTGGATGCGCGAAACCTGTGGAGGGACTGGCTCTCAAGTGCAACTGCCGGAATACACGTACAAGTATTTGGCGGCAGATTTTCAGTTTCAGTGTGGAAGCTAGCTAGGCGACCATCAGAAAAACCCCTACCACTACACTAAAACTACTATATCTCTCTCGATCCCTCACTTGCCTCGAGCCGACTTGACCCGAACGAGCATCACACAAAAAGGCATCGGATCAGAATTTCAAAGCCTTCCCATAAGAAGTCTCATTTCAAAACTCGACAATATTTCAATTTACTAATGAGAGGAACATCACTAAATTTGTCCACAGACACACACTCCCGCACAACTTATAATTCACACACAAATCATAAAGAGCGGTCGTACGGGCACGAATGAAATATTCAAATTTGGAAGCCGATTCCGTTTATGGCTACTTAATTTGGGTGATTCGATTTGAATTAAAAAAAAAAACGCAACGTCGGAATAAATATATGACCCTAGACATTCCACCGGCTTCATACACGAGCGAACGTTCGACGTGATTTTTTAATTTGTACCTGACTTTATTAATTTATTGCCAGTGTGTGAGTATTCATTCAATAACCATTACAAATATTTACTGATATTTTTTAAATGCTAATGGACAGCAAGCAATCAGGGAGCCCCATCTGATGGTTAATGATTACCAGCCTCATCACCAGAGATATTGTAGCCATAGTGCTGACCTTGACGGAAAGGGCTGGTCATTGTTCACTGTGCTGAAACACAAAGGCACGCTAACCAGTCGAGCGATGACCCTACCGCCAATCTGTGACGGATCAAGGATAAATGGTCAACAGTCATGACCAAAGGTAGGACCAACAATCGCCAGAGCCTTGTTGGCTACTCGTCAGAGTGCACCGTGTGCAGGTGAGGTTGGCTTGGGTAACTAAGATAGTATTCGACACCCTTTACACCCCTAAGTTAGTACTTTTAACTTTTTCTGTTGAGAGGGGGCTGATAGGACCATACACTTGGCACTCTTGGCATATTGTTGGCACATTTAAATCATACTTGAAACGATGATAGCTCAGTTGGTAGCGTGTACGGAAGCCACATCAAGAGACGTGGGTTCGAATGCATCTGCAATAAGCTTGAGCTTTCGGTGAAGGAAAACCTTGGCACTTTAGATCAAGTCCCTCCACTATGTTTACTGTGTCCTTCCTATTGGGTCACAGTGTCACTTAACATCAGGTGACATTGTGGCTATACCGCCTGTAACTACAAACTATAAAAATGTAAAACTCTTTAGAGCTCGATTTAATTACCTTTGATTTAATACTCTAAATAACTTTGAGTTGTATTTTTACATAGAGTAAGTCTTTCACAACTCCTTGGGTAAAGAGGTTCGAAGTCGGCTAATGACAAGTCTGGTATTATAAGTGTTCATAAGCTACAGTAATCGCTTAGCATAATGTAAGTTGTACGTTTGTTTGTAGCTTAGTAACAATACTAAAAAATGGTTACGGAAATGAAGGGTATGTATAAACTTTTTAAAGAAAAAAATAAAGTACGTAAACTATCTGAGAATTACCTAAGTTTATTGATTTAATAATTAACTTGTAATCATAAAAAAATAAATGACTATATGAGTATGATTGTTTGTAAAGTTTCCACTACTTAACCGACCATCACATCATTTAGTATATACGCTATCAGGCGTATAGAAAAAGGCATAAGGTACCTGGACATAAGGAGGTACTTGGGTATAAGATACTTTTCGTTTACAATAAATAGGGGCTGTTACCGAGGAAAACCAATGTAATGATTAGATTGACAAAATTTACGCAAAAGCAAGCGAGGCCGCGTTTAAAAGTTAGTATGCTATACTTTATAATGTATAAGTAAAGTTACTTTTTTAAAATAATTTTAATAACAAAAAAAAAGAGTAAAAAGAGTATTAAATTAAAAAGAATATTAAATACATTAAGAATATATATACATATTTATCTATTTAGAATTAAGCGATATATAGTTCAAGTCGCTGGCACAGCTAGTATAATTATATTATTTTTTATTTTAAATTAAATACATTAAGGTTTCTAAATGTTCAATTAGAAGTACTGGTGTTAAAAATATCATGATGACATTTCATCATTTTTAAGTCAGTCATTTCTATTTCACATGCAGATATAATTATTATAAACTGAATTTTAGGTGTGTGAGTACAACAGTAAGTGACGCCGAAATGACTTTCATGTTCAAATATAGAAAAGTCTTCTTGATAAATTCATGGCTGCTTATCGTCTTCATAAAACATCCAGATTATCTACGATTGATATAAAAAATGTATAAGGTCTACCGATCTACCCTTCAACTTAAATCTATGCGCTCCACTCTGTGGTCGCTGAGCGAATGAGTACAAAATTCCAGCCGACGTTCATCTGACGTTTACCGTTGGGTGGAGCTTACAACTACCGCCTCCGTGCAACGCGCCTCACGATTGGCTCATTTAAAAATCGATTCCATTTTATAAATATGTAACCGCTTCCGTTCCGACGTCCATCCATAACGGTATCAAACTACCCGCAGTTTTGAACGAACAGTGATTTTATTTTAAGAGCCAAACGGCTTAATTTCCTACGCTATTTTGTTGATAACGCGACGTTACTTAACGCGTGCCCTCTCAATTGTTTTACCGATATGTCTTTGCGTTTTCTTTTGTTTTATTTAAAACGGGCTCTCGAGTGTTGTATTTTTTTACGTCATCCAAGATGAGTTGTGCCTCGTTTTTTTTTCTGTGTGTTCTTTTTTTATTAGAAGTAGGTAGGTGGGTAGGAATAAACAATGTACGTGGGCGTATGAAATGGAATCGGTAATAAATAATGGTTGTATTTATGATTTACGATGTTATTACAGGGGTGTGTAGGGACCGAAGTGCTCAGACTTGAGGTTGATAATCGTAATCTTTGGAGAGTAAAGGGGATCATGTAGGTATCTGTTATATAAGCAAACCAATATTTTAAATACTAAAGTATACAATTATTTGCCCTATTTTGTTTATAGGTTTATGTTGTGGCCCAAGCTGATGAACACGCTAAACCTCTGGAGGGAATGGCTGTCAAGTGCAACTAAAGAAACACACTTATAGGTGCTTGGCGGCAGAATTTCTAATTGAGGGTGGTAGCTAACTAGGTGGATATTAGAAAAAGCCCTATCGCCATATTATGATTATGATGATTATGATGATATAATGATTCTCCGAAAGTTGAGCGAAAGCTCAGCGTCGTTGCAGGGATTCGACCGTGTTTTGACGTGTCCGTACACGCTACCAATAAGCTATCATCGCTTCAAAAACGTTGGTTATGTTTTCATGTAGGCAGACAAACTTCTTAGCTATCCATGGATTCACCCCATCGTGTGGCAGAAGAAAGGGAAGCTTCGAGCAGTTCCTGAGACTTGTGACACGGATGTAGGTTTAAGGTGCCAGTTTCCGACATGCGTCAACACTCATCTTCACTACTCCTGTTTCTCTCGTTGCTCAGCCACCATGGGTAGAAGCCTGCTAGTGCAGCTTTAGAGACACGTTTCTAGTATAAAACTTAGTGCAATCCTAGACAGGCTAAGATCTATTACATTATACCTATAGCAATTTTTCTGGTATATCTACTTGTCACTTCCAATTCGCACGCGTATAAATTAACCACGTAGCCATTCCTGTTTAGGTTATGCAGTAGCTTGTAGAATTTGTTTGTTTTTATTGCGTTTTTATTGGATATATTTATTTTACATGGTACAGTGACTACTGACCGAATTTCTATCAATATCTGTTTAGAGATAGTTTTGACTTTGGAACCTTCTCTAAGAGTACTTTTTATAACAAAAATAACACTTGTAGAGTTGACGTAAGGGATGAATATTTGTACGTAGAACTTATTATTTCAAAATTAAAAACTAAATATTTTTGCTTTTGGTATATAATAGATTTCGGCATATTTCAAAGAATATCCCTCAAGAAGCTTCATAAGGATATGATCTTTAGAATTTTATTCTCGAATAATATCGAATTTTCAAAAGAGATTTACAAAGATATCGCTTAATTTATTCCCCTTTTATGCCCTAACTAAGCAACCAATCGACTTGGTTTTTTATATAAGAATAGTTGATGAGATGGTGAGTAACATGGGCTATTTTTTGCCTTAAAAAACATATAATTCTTAGGGGAGGAATATTGGTAAAATTGTTTCTCCTTCACGCTCTAACTAAACAACCAATCAACTTGATTATTGTCATAGAGATAGATGAATGGATGGAGAACGACGAAAACTACTTTTTATCTCGGAAAAACATCGAACTCCTAGGGTAGATTTACTGGAATATCCGAATAATTGTTCCTTCTTCAAGTTCTAACTAAGAAACCAATCGACTTGATTAAGGGATGGTGAGTAATAAAGGCTACTTATTATCCCGGAAAAACATAGAATTTCCAGAGGAGATTTATGTTCCTTCTGCACTTCCTAACTAAGCAGCCTATAGACTTGATCTCTGGCACAGAGATAGTTGAAGGGATGGTGAGTAATATAGGCTATTTCTTGTCCCGGAAAAACATCAAATTTTCAGGAGAGATTTACAGATAAATCGGTAAATTTGTTCTCCCTTCACGTCCTGACTAAGAAACCAATGGACTGGATTTCTGGCGTAGAGGTAGGTGAAAGGATGGTGAGTAACATAGGCTACTTTTTGTCCTGAGTTTTGCCATAGCTATAAACAAGGTACAAAGCCAGATCGTACAGGTAGCCACGGTATAGTTAGAAAAGTCGTGTTTCTCACATGGGCAGTTTTATGTGGCATGTTCACGTGTATCCAATGCTCGAAAATAACATGTCTTAGCGGTTAATGTAAAGGTGCACAACATTGTTTACACTAACGACGTTAAATAGTACTCGGTTCTGTATACATGGTCGGTGTCTTACATACTCCCTCTGACAAATTTTTCCAATTACCACACGGACTAAGCCGCTGGTAAAATCCCTTAATAATATTATAAATGCGAAAGTATGAATATTTGATTCTTCTTATCTTTGTTTCACTATCACATCTAAACCGTTGAAAAAATTAGGATGAAAATTGATAAATAAACAGACAATTTCCTCAACACATAGTACACTTTTTATCGCGGTAATGTATTCCGTGGGGAAAATAACTCAACTGTAATGTTATCTTAAGATTTTACCCGGGCGAAGCCGCCGACAGAAGTTAGTTCACAACAATTCCTTTACAATAGATTCTTAAAAGTTAATAGGGCCATTTTCCCTGGAGTTATTTTATATAAAAACAATGTAGTGAAAATATTAGGTAGGTAGTTGTCATGAGAAACATTGTACGTACCAATTTTGTAAGGATTTTGTTCACTTAAAATTTCATTATAAGTATAGATTCTCCTAGCGTAAGCCTCTCGAACGCCACGATTTCTTGTCTTACTTCTACAACAAATATTTCCCAGCGCGACCTCCGGACCGGTGAAATGTTAGAAAAATACATTGTCTATTATTCTGTATGTCATATATATGGCTTCAGAACGTCACGGCGGAAACCTTGCGTCGCCGCTACGTTTCGAATTACTTCTTCGTGCACATTGTTAAGTGAACTGTTTTTTTCTTCTTTTACGTATTATACATTTTTTCAGATAAAGCTAACAGGAATGTAGATATACCCTTTGCCCACTCTTTATTATGTTGGTAGTAGGCTGAATAACTCGGTATGGTCGTTTTTACTCCACTGAGGAAGTGAGACAGATATAATCAATGCATAATTACTATACTCGTACGGCGAGCGTTACATCAGAGAACATGACGCACCATTTGCATTCACTATTAGTATAATTGTATTTCGTAGTATTAACCTCATCTCAAAGAAGTTTTCACTTCTAACGTCTGTCGTAAGCCCACTGTTTTTGTTAACTACACCTGATGCTTACTGTACCTACAGTCGAATCCATATTATCTATACTAATATTATAAATGCGAAAGTGAGTTTGTTTGTTTGTTACGCTTTCACGCCTAAGCCGTTGAATAGATTATGATGAATTTTGATATAGAGATAGATGGGAACTTGGAGACGTTGATAGCCTACTTTGAAAGTTTTTATTGCCTCATCCGACTTGTTTGTCAAAATCAATATTAACGCGAGTGAAGCCGTACGTAAAATCTAGTATACAATATTTTTCTTAATATTAAGCTGAGTAGTTTCATATTAATCATGACAGAAATGATAACAGTACGGTCATAACAGTTAAAAGTTATAGTAATTGGAGAAAAATAATAAAAATTCATTTTCAGAAACATTAGTCCTGATCTCTCAGTGTTGTCCATTTCATTATTCAACCGCTCAAGGCGTATATGTTGCCAGATGTTCCGGATTCGGGGGCACTTTGCGTAAATTTAAGATCAGTTTTACATGTAGTTTTGTTTCAGTATAACTGGACCCCCTAATTATGCTCAAAGTCTTTCAAAAGACAAAAGCGTGAATGTATCGTATCAGCAAATATTTTTTTAGAATATTTAATTTTTTGTTGAAAATAAATAGGTTAATGCATTTTTTTTTGTTATGGTATCTGCCTATGTAGGCAATTTCGCGAATGTCAATTGAGAATAACTATACAAGGGCTTTTTCTATTGCCCGCCTGGCTAGCTACCGCCTTCAAGTTGAAAATCTGCCGCTGAATACCTATAGGTGTGTTGCGGCAGTTGCACTTAGGAGCCAGCCCCTCCAATAGACTTAGCGTGTTCGTCATCTTGGGTCACATCGTCAATTACCATCAGCTGAGATTGTAGCCATAACGTTAAGCTTATAAACTATAAAAATAGTGAAGTGATGGTGGGTAGACCGAAGCTGTCGGTAATCACATGCACGACCCCGGGTCGCCTCAGAAAAGGAACAGACGGCTGTGGGGTTTTAGTGGATATTCGCGGTGACAAGCGCCGGGTGAGTCCCACATAACCTCCTCAGTCTCCCGGGCTGGGAGAGTCTGCGTTACTGCTTTTACCCACGAAAAAAAAAGGAGAGAACACCGGAAGTTAATAATCTTCTTTATCGGAAAAGACATCGCAGACGGACTTGAAGGCGAATGAGAGACGGAGGTAGAGAAGAAAACAGATGTAGTAAATAAATGATACATTATATAATAATAGTATTCGATAAAAGAGTTTGCAACAAGCAAAGAAATTTGGTACCTTACATAATACTTAAGGGAAGGCCTTGTAGAGCAATTCTCTGTGTTAGAAGTTAAATTTTGTACGTACTTGTTCTATTAGCAGTTACTTGATGTGTTGCGATTTCTGTTGTTAGCTCCTATTTCAAAAGTACTGTTTTCGAAGTCGGAGTCGTAGGTGTAAAATCAATCGGATGTTCCGACCTTTCTGAATCGGAGTCGGAGCTCCGTAACATTTCTAGCCGAAAGTACTATAAATAGCTAGCAGTAAAGTCGGATCTTTTGCGGAAGCTAACTGTATCGTGTAGGCCATGTTATAATTAAGGTAAAAATAAAATAAAAGGTACGTAATATGCCATACCTGGTAACCCGGTCCTCAACATTTAATTTTACTAATAGCAACCAAGTTTAAAAATGTGGTTTACTTTGTTGTAACTTACCGTCCACAGGTGCATTTTTTTCTTTCTCTCACTGTACGAATGAATTAATATGACTCATAGAAAGAGAAATCAATTTCCAACTGGATTTTATTTATTTCTATGTCGTACTATTCGGTGGCCCGCGACTTCGTTCCCGTTTCTCCCATTAATCGTGTGTGATCAGGAAATCAGGGTTTATGGATAGAAAGTAATCTATAACTGTCTGAAAGGTATTTTCTATCCCTATACTCTGGTATGAAATTTGTTCATCATAATTGATTCAGTGGTTAATGCATCAAAGGGAAATAAACAAATGAAACTAAAGAGAGTTTTACACTTATAATATTATTAAGTATATGAAGTAAGGAATACGGAAAACGAAAAGAATTGCATAAATAATTTACAAAAACGAACGTACTACAAACCGCACGATTGAGGTCAATACTTTATCAAAGCGAGTTATATTTTTTTATATTTAAGGATTAGCACTATGCCCATAATCTCATCTGATCTTAAGTGATATGGCCCAAGTTGGTAGACACGTTGTACATGTGGAGGAACTGGCTCTCGAGTGCAACTGCCGGATCACAACTATTGGTATTTGGTGGTAGATTTTCAAATTGTGGGTGGTTGCTAGCCAGGTGGACATTTAAAAAAGTCCTATCACCATGCTATGGTTTTCTCACGATGTTTTCCTTCATCAAATGCTAAAGTTCATTGTTCGTGGATTCGAACTCACGTCCAGTGACGCGGCGTCTGTACACACTACCGACTGAGCTATCATCGCTTTAAGGCGCTAATAACGTTAATAAAATACTATACTATAACGAATGAAGTAGACCATTTTGTCGCGGCACATACGTTGTTTATGGCGATACTGAATATGACATACGTAATGTTCTCGCGAATGCCGTGCCGAATGCCGGGACAATATAGCAGTGACATATTGACGATACCTCTTTCGGATAAAGTTAACTGTAGCCACGTTTACCCGAACGAACGCTACATAACCAAGCGTAACGGCTCAATCTCATTCATTATCTACAAAATAATACACTCTTCGCGTTTGAAAATCAGAAGAAAATTTCAAAACAAAAAAATGAATTTTGCTAAAACTCCAACTCGCTAGTTGCTTGCTATTCAAAATACTTTCTTAAGAAAATACCTATTACTGTGGCTTTAATAGTAGTGGGTATCAACACTTCACTAATACGAGCGAAATAAACTCATAACCGCGAAATGGCTAAACAAACGGAGGCGCATGTTGTTATGAATATTAAATTTCACCCCTCACTTGTAAGCAATAGTGATGTGCTCGCTTATTTACAATACGCCTATCGATATCGATTTTTACTGACATCTACAAAAAAAAACATTGTGTAGTTTTATGAAACCACGATGCCAGTGAAACTTTTCTTTAGATCCTAGGCATTTAATTGAAAATTTACGGATAATTATTCGATTTAGGGTATTAAAATTGATTTTTTAATCTTAACGCAATTGGAAATTGGAAAATGGAAATGATAATGGAATGCTACACGGTAAGCCAATGCGAGCTATGAGTGCCGTCATATTGGCCTTGGCTGCTCTGCTGAGTTCGTTTAACTTTACCCCTACTCCGTGGCCGTCTGTGATGCGACAAGCATTAGATGGAGGAAAAAAAATAAAGGTAATGTATAAAAGGTTCACTTGATTAAGAGTAATAGCAATCCTACAGTCCTGTCGAGAGTGGAGGGAGCCTTATAAAATATATTGGGATATGTGGTATCGTAAATCGCGATGATCAAATGTTATGACCTACAGTATATCTATCTAGTCGACCTCCGCAAGTCTAAAATGGGATATGAAGTAAAAAAGCATTCTCAATTTCGAATACTATTGGTTAATTTGAAGGAAACCATTATGAGAAAATCTGATTTCTTTAGAAAATTACTATATATGGAAAACAAAAATCTTGAGCATTGGAAATTGCCAAAACCGTAGAAGCCAGCTAGCGTGCCATCACTTTTCTTTGTTTAACGTGGTAAAAAATACATTTATGTAAAATACTCAATAAAAATGTCTTTTTACACCAGGATGGTCTTAAATACTTTTTACTACCCGTATCAACTTTGGGCACTAAAAGAACAAATATAAGCTGGTATTATTAATATATAGTGTTCCAATTAACCCTTTTGTTTAGAATTTCCTCCTTGACTAGCTGCTCAAGTGGGTAGACATAGTCCCAATATTTAATATGATTAATAATTCTACCTAGTACGTTTATAACTTACATTTAAAACATTTACAAGTAAAAAACGGTGTGTGTGCTTGATATTACATGACAGTCCTTTATTTTATTACTTTATTTTGTTAACGTGGTAAAAAATACAATTGTATAGAATACCTAGTAAATATGACTTTGTACACTATTATGATCCTATATATCTTTTATTACCCTTATGACTGCTGGGTACAAAGCCTATGGTCACTAATAAAACAAATATAAGCTATTATTATTGATATGTAGTGTTTCGATTTAACTCTTAGACTTAGAATCATCTCTTCGACTACCTATCTAGTAGGTAAATATTCTCCTAATATTTCGCGTGGTTAATAATTCTACCTAGTATATTTAAAAGTTATATTTACCTTTTCTGTAAAAAACAGTGTGTTTTAAGATCATAAGACAGAAGTGAAACAACACTATATCCCTCTCGCTCACACGACCGAGCGTCACAAAAAACTTTATTTTTTGTTTAGGAACGGGACTAATTCAATGTCAGCTTATATTTTTAGTTATAAAAAATGTATTAAATTCCCTCAAAACATAACAATAACTAGAATATATTGATCCTCTCTTATCCCATATCCGAGAAGGGCCCTTGTTTTTAGCTAGTACGATACAACTCAAGATATTATATCCAGTGCACCTATGACAGTAACATTTGAATGTTTAAATAGGTAGATTAGCTGACTTGGCAGACGTTCCTTTTCCAGCCTTTTCGGGCTTTTTCGAGTAGTCACTTACATCGACTACAGCGACATATATCGCGCTACGATCACTTATTCAGTTCAAAAATATCTTATCTCTCAAGTTGGATCAAAGTGCACACAATGTGCAAAATTTGATTAAAATCAGTTCAATAGTTTAAAAGTTCATCGCATACAAACAACTTGACACGAAAGTTTCATGTATAAAGATATCTCAATTGCCATCCTGTACATTTGTTGTTTTTTTTTTTTTGTTACCAATCTCTGAAAAAGAATTTGACTAGAGTTACAGTAGTTTCAAAAAAGTTTGTTTGTTTACAGACTAATATTAAGAAACTACAAGTTTGATTCAAAAAAATCTTTTTGTATTTGATAGAGCAACCATTAAGGAATACTTAAGGGTTTTTAACCTCACACTACCATCAATAAGAGAAAGCTGTATAGAAATAAGTTAGAAAAACGAGCAAAAAGTATTTAATCATTTTTATTTACACGTAACAAAGTCACAGCTAGTATATATATGAAACTACAAAATGTCGATAAGAATTCGAGCTCCCTACAATCGCTACGCCGTCCAGAGAATCCGCGCCAATTTTCTCCGCAGGGTTGCCGGTAATGAATATTTGTCAGTCGCGTTCCAAAACGCATGTGGCCAGATTGCGTTCGGTGAACTCGAGTGGGCACTTTTCGTCATTTCACGCTCGCCTTGCAGGGGATCATTAATACGTTCATCGTGTATTTTTACTTTCTATATTAAACTAGATTAATTAATAACGTTCTTGTTAGGTTTATAGGCAAAATTTTAAATTAATTATAAACACACATCAAATAGACCTTTTCTTCGATATAATCCCCTTCTATTCGTTCCACTACAAAACCACGCGGACGTGACTTCGGTCTCACAGCTTCACGGTGACTCATATTGAATCGCGAACCAAAACGTTTCCTGGTTCATATTTTTCTCGTACCGTGGAACTGTGGAACCGTCTTCACGTCAGCGTGTTTCCACCTGTCTATGACAAGGAGCCCTTCAAAAGAGACGTGTAAAGGTATCTAAGCAGGCCAGAATGACAGTGGTGACTGATAGTTAATTTGGGTTCAATATCAGGCATTGCATGGCATATGCTTAATACCAGGTGTAGTGCAGTCACTATGTTGCGTAACGTAAAAAAAGGTTTTTACACTCTGCACCATTTTATTTTAAGTTGTATTATCTTTTTATATTAGAGTTTTAATAAAAATCAAAAGCAAACATGAGGACTCCCGACAAAAGTAAAAACTTAAAGCTATAAACAGTAGTTATTTTTTTATTTCCAAATTAATTATTTGATCTTAAATTAAAACTTCTAAATCAAAACTGTTTACAGCGCAACAAATTATGACGACTTACATGAATTTACTTCCTACCTAAATCTTCCTATAGAAGTTATAGCTGCAATAAAATACACAGTATAAATGACTTATAAGTTAGTGTTCTTTTTTATATATACAACTGTCACCTGATGTGTCTTACCCACGTGCCCTGTTGTGTTTTACTCGGTGCTTGTGTCTACGCATCACGAACATAGAGAACGTAAGAGTATTTAAAAAAATGGTCATTACGTTATATTTGGGCACTAAGTACTATTGTGCTTTACGTCTCTGCAGCATCCTTTGACCTTAAATCGTCATCTTCATGTCCTGTTCCCTTCGTTTTCTTCTTCGACAGATCTCTGTCAACCGTCATCTCTTCATTCACTCCCTATTCTTACATCTCATTCTTCACATACTCTATTCAGGCCCTCCTCTTCCTCTCCATTCCTCAACTTTCATATCCATTACTTTTCTCACCACATGTGTTTCCTCTTTTCTCATGATATGTCCTAACCAAGACAAACGATTTCCCTTCAACTTCTCTACCACTGGCGCCACTTTCAAACTCCTTCTAGCATTACTTCCTTTCTTTTATTCCCCGTTTCTTTTATATTCTTTATACCCTCAAATAAACTTTAATTGTCAGTTAAAATTTAGTATTTAGTATTGCTTTCGATTCTTCTTTTAATCAAAATTATTTCAAATCAATGATAGCTCAGTTGGTAGTGCGTACGTACGCCGCATTTTAGACATAAGTTCGAATCCAACCACCTACAATGACCTTGAGCTATCGGTGTAGGAAAACATCGTGAGGAAACCATAGCATGGTGGTAGGTCTTTTTCAAAAGTCCGCCTGGCTAGCTACCACCCTCAAGTTGAAATTCGGCCGCCAAATACCAATAGGTGTGTTCCAGCAGTTGCACTTGAGAGCCAGTACCACAACAGGTTTAGTGTGTATACCAACTTGGGCCATATCGTCACTTAAGATGAGGTGAGATTGTGGCCATAACGCTAAGCCTTAACTATATAAAAAAAAATATTTTTTAATGGCCGCCTGATTATCTACCACCCCAAAATTGAGAATCTACCGCCAAATATCTATAGGTGTGTTCCGCCAGTTGCATTTGGAAGCCAGTCTCTTGGCTAGGCTTAGCGTATCTACCATCTTGAGCTACATCGTCAATTAACATCAAGTGAAGTTATAACGCTGAAATCTATAAATTATTAAAAAAAAATGTGTACCATTCGGATATTTCTTAATATCAGGCATTTTCATTTTATTATGTTTTCTTTTCTTTGGACCGTATTTTAAGCTTAATGTATAGACATTATTTATACAAGTTGCCATGACGGTAATGACCATCGAGGGATCTCCTATCTGTCGATGGTTATTACTCTTATTACATAGTACTCTGATTACACTCATGGACAGTGCAGTAATTTTTGCTATGCCCCTACAAAATATACAATTTAGTAAGTTACAGTAACGGAATTCCGTAATACCCTTAATATAGAATTGAAATTACCTAAACAGAGGTCAGAATATATCGGTTTTGGGACATAAAGAGCTTCCGTTCCTTTCTGCCGAAATCGTGATCCGTATAAATCAAAATAATAAACTTTTGATCCACACCTAGTTGACTTAACAATCACTGTGTCGCAAACATTTTAAGTTATTTTATGGTTAGTTTAATAGTATTAATATTTAATAAACTTAATTAGTTTTGTAGTTCTGTAATGGTTTTCTTTTAAAATAACTTACACACATAGCCTTCCCACTATCCTATGCAAGTACGCGATACATACACACACATACACGCATAACCATACACATCAGTATTACTCAGAAACGGTTTGACCAATGTAATATTTTTTTCTATCATTATAGTTAGCTATAACCAATTCTAACATATTTATATAATGTACTAGCTGACCTGGTGAACTTTATAACACCTACAACCGCTGTTTGTAAGTCTTTCTAAGACTCAAAAACGTTTTGATCAATCTTTATTTTAGCCATAATCAGTCCTGATCAACTTTCCAACTTCAATTCATAAGACTCAATAAAACTAGGCATATCTTATGTCTTTTCTATTTTAATTTCTCTTATGTTTCGGCTTCGCACGGGTGCAATATACCTAAATACTAATGTGATGCACTGTGATTTTTCTTTTCTACCTGACATACTCTGTTAGCTGTAAGGGCTTTGACAGCTACACCGAACTTCTTGGGGCGAATGCTGAGGGCACTCAACCCAGAGGAAGTGGGCGCAAGGGTGCTAGAATGGCCGAACCTCGTTTTTTTTATACTTAAGGTTTAGCGTTATGACCATATTGTCACCTGATCTTAAGTGACGATACGGCCCAAGTTGGTAGACACGCTAAACCTTTGGAGGAACTGGCTCTCAAGTGCAGCCGCCGGAACTCATCTATTGGTATTTGGCGGCAGGTTTACAACTTGAGGGTGGTAGCTAGCCGGGCGGGCATTTGAAAAAGCCCTACCACCATGCTATGGTTTCCTCACGATGTTTTCCTTCATCGAAAGCTCAAGCTCATTGTAGGTGCTTGGATTCGAACTCACGTCTCTTGATGCGAAGTGGTACACACTACCACTGAGCTATCATCGCTTTAGAAAGCCGCTAAAGCTACTGCCGGAAAACGAACAAAGATTCGCAATTCTAACTAACCAACAGGTAACAGTGTGAATTTACGGATGTACGACCCGCCAGTCGCTCTACCCGCGCTTTTTAAATCTATCATATGTTTTAAGACATTCATTTTAATGATATGATATATTATATACATCAATTTTTATTTACATGAAATGTACAACACATCTAGTATGTTTAATTAAATAAGGAATGCTATTTTATTGTTTAAAATATTTTGTTAAATAACCCTTTTTTTGTACTTTGAAATATGTATAAATAATCACTGTGGTTTATCCTTAGGCGATAAATATATACCATTTATCGACTTCTTTATCGATCTTTTAAAGATATACAAATAAGTAGTAAATTAATTTTATCTATCTCCATAAGTTTAGTCACCATCATCAATGTAAGAGCACAAAAATATGACTTTTTGAAATCGATTAACAGATCTTTGAATATTTTGGCTTTTATCTATTATAATATTACCTAAATGCCTTCCAAATGACTCTCCCAGATCAGAGTAATTTAGTAAGATGGAGGAAGCCTCCGAAAAATCTTGCTGCTCGGAGTTTCCTTCCCTACCACACGACGGACCCGGTACCCGAACGGTGAATCCATGGTGTGCTAAGAAATTCGTCTCATGTATCTACATATAAATCTTGAATAACTCAATCTATTTCTGAAAATTACATTAAAATCAGTTGCGTACTTTAACATATCCAGGCCTACAAACAGCGAGAGCGACTTTGTTTTATATATAAAAAAGATATCTACATAGTCTTTGATATTTGCATATTTTTAATGTTTTATTTATATATTTAGCGTTATGGCGATAAGGCCATAAGTGACGATGTGGTTCAAGATAGTGAATATGCTAAGTCTAATCGAGGGACTGGCACTCAAGTGCAACTGCAAATAAATGTATAGGTATTTGACGGTAGATTTTTAAGTTCAGGGTGGTAGCTAACCATGCGGCCATTAGAAAAATCCCTATCACCATGCAATAGTTTCATCACGATGTTTTTCTTCACCGAAATATTAAGTTTGTTGGAGTTGGATTCGAACTCACTTCCAGTGACGCGGTGTCCGTACACAATACCGACTGAGCTGTCATCGCTTCAAAAATATATATACAATGTATACTTTTTAATATTTAGGCACATGAATTTCAATGTAATAAATTTTAAATTTGATTGTCTTTGTATCACGTGGCACAATTATTTCGTTGATTCAGCCTTGAAGTTGTTAGGTAAATTGTTAATATTAAATTAATAGTAGGTAATCAATATAATGCGAGGAAAGCAGTTTGCACTTTTTTGTTTTTAGGTTAGTTTTAGTGTTATGGCCATAATCTCACCTGATTTTAAGTGACGATACGGCCCAAGGTGGTAGTTAAACTAAACCTGTGTAACAACTGGCTCTGAAGTGCAACTGCCGGAACACACCTATTGGTATTTGGCGAAAGATTTTCAACTTGAGGGTGGTAGCTAGCCAGGCGGGCATCAGAAATAGCCCTACCACCATGCTATGGTTTCCTCACTGATACTAGCATGATTTGCTTATTATTACTAAACTATGGAACTTGTCTTTAGAAGATCCACATTATTTTTATAATTTACTAGCTGATTTGGCAGACCTTGTTCTGCCCTTTTAAGTAGTCAATTACATCGATTACAGCGTCACCTATAGCGTTATAATCACTTATTGCGATAAAAAGTTTCCTATCTATCAAGTTGGATCAAACTGCAAACAGTGTGAAAAGTTTCATTAAAGTCGGTTCAGTAGTTAAAGAGTTCATCGCGGACAAACAACGTGACACGAAATTTTTATATATAAAGAGGATTTCGCATATCTATTCATTGTATACTTCTGTTATCTTCTCATCGGTCTAAATAAATAAAAAATGTTGAGAGCAACTGCCATGCGACCTTGCTTGTAATAGATAAATCATTTTTTTTCTATTCCATGCTACTGTGCGCCGGCGTTTTTTTACCAAACAAGATTAATCACATCGAAACATGGTCTTTATTATAAAATATCGTAACTAATTTGTATCAGTTGAAATGAAGATGCGTAAAATAAGCCTTTGATCGGTTTATTGCTGCAATATCTTTGTAGATACAATTTAATTCTATTTGATTATATATTTAATGAATGTGTCATTTTTGTGTTGTTTTCAAAAAGACCCTGAAGCAAATGAAGTTAAACTGTATTTTTTAGTAAAACCCTTTATACATTGTCTCAAATTTATTGAACCGTCTATCGCATGTCGCGTTACAGCCGGCCGCAAAGTGAAAGGCGCTCGGCAAAGCCGCTAAGCCAATATGGCGGCATCAACGGCTCGCATCAGCTGACCGTGAAGTATTGATTTCCCATTATCACAGCAACTTTCTAATTATTAAGTTAACGTGATTTTAATATCTTAAATCGAATAATGTTGCTAAAATTTTCAGTTAAATATCTACGAGCCAAAAAAAAAGTTTCACTCGCGTTGTGGTTTCTTCAATTAATTCAAAAAAATCAATTTTTTTATATGAAATTTCTTAAGTTGTGATTTGATAACTGGATAAGATTTGACAGTGAAATTTAAATTAAACCATTATGTTTAAATCACTTTTTTTAATTTTAAAGAGTATATGAAACGGTTGAATGTAAAATGTTAAATTATATTTTTTATTTCGTAAACAAACAGGTTAGACGGTAATTCGATAACCAGATGAAAATTGAGAGCGAAACTTCAATGAAACGTCACGTTTAGGCTCATTTTGTTATACGATTACTATTGAAGCGACGATAGCTCAGTTGGTAGTGTGTACGGACTCGGCGTCAAGGGACGTGTGTTCGAAGTCGACTACAATTAGCTTGTGCTTTCGGTGAAGGAAAAACATCGTGATGAAACTATAGCATTGTGGTAGGGATTTCTGTAACGCACGCCTGGCTAGTTAGCAACTTCAAGTTGTAAATTTGCCCCCAAATATCTATAGGTGTATTCCGGCAATTGCACATGAGAGCCAGTCCTTCCAATATGCTTAGTGTTGCCACCATCTTGGATCACATCGTCACATAATTTCAGGTGAGATTGTGCCAATAACGCTTAAAGTATTAACCATAAAAAAAAACAGAAAAGTACTGCGTATAATTTTTATTACATGAGAGAAAGGTACAGCGTAAATTTCATACATTATTTACATTAAAAATTTACATTAAATACAGTACCGAGTATAGATTATATGATTATAAAGATAGATTGTAATTAAAAGTCTTCATAGAATACTCATAGATGGCATTACTATAGGGTAACTTACCCAGAGAAAGTGCCATAACCTAATGATTTCTTATGTTTACGCGAATATTATTCATTGAAATAAAACTAATTTAAACGGTTTTATCGCGGTAATTTATTAATTTTGATCACGACGTTTCGAAAGTTTTTCAGCCTTCGTTGTCACGAAAGTTTTATTTCAGTGCCATAACCTGTTTGAACATGATGATAACCTTATGCAATAACTTCAATTATTGTACATTTGAATAACTAACTACTCTTTTGAAAAAACTACTTTCATTTTTGTGCAACATTGACGCCATTGTGGTTAACTGTTGAACCATTTACATTGAAATGGATATGCTTCAGTTATACTTCCCCTTACCTCTACATTTAATATTTTAAACTATTTAAATGACCTTAACACATATTATGATTTCGTATAACCGTGGACAACTAGATGGCGCGATAATAAGTTTACGTACCTATTAAGCGAATGCTTACAAGTCAGTATTGGATTTACCACTAGGCTGAGAAGCTGAAATCTAGGTTCCCAGATTTTAGGGGTGGAAATATGTAGTATTTTTGTTTTGTTTTTTAGGAACTGAAATGATTTACACTTAATTATATATCCTTAATGTTACCAGTTTATATGTTTCACCAATTAGAATCTAGATAAGTCTTATATCGATATTTTTGCAATTTACGTAGTCCTATGTGCAATCTAACTGTAAAAGTAGGTAGAGAAGATAAATTTGAATAGCCTACGGGCGATAAGTGATTAAATCCGTCACTGCTTCGAAACTCTTGCTTTGTATAGTTTCTTGTTTTTTAAACCGAACTGTCAGTCATATGCATGAATGACTATCGAATCGCCTGATGTTTCATGAGATTTTGTATGTGTTAATGAAACTGTAAATAAAAAAATACAAGTATAAAGAATGAATAGGTTGGCACTTAATTATTCATTGAAATAAAACTAATTTAAATAGTTTTTTTTGCGGTTATTTATTAAATTTTGATCCCGACGTTTCGAAAGCTTTTCAGTATTCGTGGTCACGGGGCGGACTGAGGTGTAGGTTGTCCAAAAAAGTTCATGTTACATTGTAATAAAACAAAATAAAAAATTTAATAAATAACCGCGACAAAATCCGATTAAATTAGTTTTATTTTAATGAATAATATTCGCGTAAACATAAGAAATCATCACTTAATTATTAATGAAAATTACGTAACACTGCCATCTAGTTGCTGTACGATGTAACTATCGATTAACAAATTAATTAACAATTTATTTAGTTCAAACTATTTTCACTAGATAGAGTTAATTTTAAACAAAGCGCTTTAACAATCATTTCGTAAGGTACTACAATTGTATTTGTGTTCCTAAGTAACAGCAGAATGGGTAGGAGGTAGACTGTTTAGTTATTATCGTTCGTAAAAGTGTATTTAGACGATATACGGAGCGATACAACAAACAAATCTTTGAAAGAAGGAAGCCTGGACATGCAGGCAAATTGAAAAAAAAAAACAAACACTTTTCTCTTTTCTATTTTAACGAGGCTTAGGTCGGTATACAAATCCTTAAAGCTGCGTCACGGAAAAAATATAATTTATACATATATTTTAAATTGTTTGTTATCTTTACGCATCAGAGAGATAAATTTAGTGTTTCAATAAACAGCAGAATAAAGTATTATTTTATTTACATATTTTTTAATAAAAAACATAACTGACTGCAGAAAAATCTGTTAAAAAAAATACATTTGATACAAACCCGGCAAAGTTATCTAAAAGTACCAATTACACTAACTAAATACCATTATTATACTACTGTACTGATCTGCTTGTTGTTGAAAGGTGATATACCTAACTTATAGACACATAGCGTGTAGATTGTTAAAATAAGTGTAACGCAACCATATAACGTGGTTCAAGGTTAGTAACTACGCTGATATACAGAACACATATGTATTTTATCCATGATTAAATAAAATAATTGTTTCATTGCCACCTTGGAATGTTATGTAAGGTTCTGTAAGTAATTTATGTTATACTTTGGTAAAAATAAACTCTTGGTGACTGGCATAGATTATAGTAGCCACCGACCGCCTTATTTTCAAGTAATTAAGTATTCAGATGACGTAACTGAATGTATACTTTTTTATATATTACGTTGGGAAAAAGGGTCTTCTCATTTTATGTGAAAACTTAAGATATTATTTATCAAAATGTATATAAATTTCATTACAATATATATGTGCCATTTTGTTTGATGATTTTTTACCAGCTAGTAGTGAGTGCGATGATTCAGTTGCTGTTCAGATCTTGGGACTTTTGATTTAAAAAAAAAAAAGCGAGAAGTAGTTTTGGCAGTATTTTCTTTATGTTCACTTGACATTGCCTCAAGAAATTTAAAGAGAACGAAGCAGGTGTAAATTTGAAATTGCAAATTCAGGGTTACATGGCGGATGCAGTACCACCATCCAACCAAACTCGCTTAATTTTTTGCTGAGTGACGAAAGATGTGTGTGGTGTAGCGTTGTCGTGATGGAATACCCGCACCCCACACCTTTTCTATTGATCAATTCCGGCTGTAGTTAAGAACTTCTTGCTTTAATCTCGTCGGCAATAGAGATCCGAATCAATGGTTTCACCTGACGTTAAAAGCTCATAAAGAATAGTGCCCCTCCAGTTCCACCATATACACAGTATCACTTTATTGCGAGTTAACCCAGGTTTTGCTACAGTCTGTGAAACCTGGACGACTTGACTTCGTCTCTTTTTCACACAATGTTAACCACTGTTCAATGTATCAATTTTTTTAATAAATAATGGTTTAAAAAAACTAAAATACACGCTTTTTATATAAAACTGAACTAAAAAAATAGAAAATAAGTTTTAATAAGTTTAAATTAAGAATAGTGTTAAAAATTTCAATAAATATAATTTTTTAGTAAAGTTTATATAAATTTAAAAATAAATTTTAAATAAAGTTTATATAAAAATATATATAAAGTTTTATATAAAAAGCGTGTTCTTTAGTTTTTTAACTATTATTTCTTTTCTACTTTTTAGTTTGCTTTATTTATAATAGCTTGTTTTTTAATTTTACACTATTATTTGTTCTAATCTACTATTATTTAGTTTGATTTTCTATAAAAGGCGTGTTTTTTATTTAAAACTATTATTTGTTTTGTAGAATTAAAATTCTTTTTAGTATTCGAAAATTTGTTAATATTAGAGAAATGGGCTAAAGATAGTGATTGGAAATTAAAATATCAATTTCTGTCTTATCGACTATAGATGAAAATTATATAAATTATCAAAAATCTTATTTAGCAAATTGAAAAATGGAATAATTTTATCAAATTAGTGTATTGTCATCGGTCCTCAATAAATCTACAAAGTTTGAACGAAATCTGGCCGTTTAAAGTGGGTCAAAATCGCGCCCAAAGGAGCAGGTGAAGTTAATAAAAAGCTTCTAAAAAATAGTTCGATTTTATTACGTCTTCATAAAGAATCGCAAATGTGTATACGGTTAATAAGGTATCTGTCGGTAAGCTAGTGTAGCAACCAAATGTCGACCGTTTTGTGTACCCAACTTTTTCAAAGGGGTTAAAACTCTTTCGTGGATAATTTTCAGTTCTTCGCCTACGTCATAACTACTGATAAACCGATCTTGCTCCACTCTTTCAAAAATGGCGTCCATTTTCATCATCAAAACCAGCAAGATACAAATAGCGCAGCCGAAGAGATTTTATTACAAGTTTATACTCAGATAAAATTTAAATTAAATGTAACTTAAATTATAAAGCAACCCACATGGTGAAATAAAGAGCATAGGAAATAATTATACCAATTCTGTAAGTAGACCAAATTTGAACACAATTTTTTAAACGATATACGGAGTATAATTTTTATCTGAATAGAAATCAATAATTTTTTTTTGGATTTTTGTGTGTTTATCTTCGTCCACTTATACGGGCCATACCACTCTGAAATTACTGCTATACATTTCGGTCAAATTTGGTACGGTGATAACTAATACTATTAACACGTGATATAATAAAACGACAGGGCATTGTATATTGTCGAATTTAGTAAAAAAGATCACTACGAGATACGCGTGCTGTGTTATTATGTTATGTAAGAACTAGCTGACGCGGTGAACTTCGTATCATCTGTAATCGATATTCTTTATCCTCGCTAATACTCAAAAACGGTTTGACCGATATGTATATTTTTTGTTACATATTGATTAGCAACATTCAATACTAATCAAGCTTCTAACCTCAATTCGTTAAGACCAATAGAACTGGCTATGTCTAATATCGTATCTGTTTCTCATTTATTTTGAATATTCAATGAAACTGATTTATAACTCCAATTAATTAAATATCTTTTTTTATATGAAATTTAAATATAGTTAATATGATGCTTATTGATAAACTATGTTTTGTGTGTCTTTTTGTGGTGCGTGAATATAATTTTTTTTTGTGACGCAAGAACACGCGATATAAGTTCCTTCGTTCAAGAATCTGAAAAACTTCAGGTTGATTAAGTAAACTGCCAACGACTGGTTTTGTTAATTGTTTACGGAATAGAAAGTCGCACGGGAACTTGTAGTCGCTTAAAATCGAATGGTAAATCCGTTGGAATCATCTCTATACGCGAAATCAAGACAACCCTTCCTGTATAGTTTCCCTTGATCGTTGCTTCTTGGACGTTATTAATTAGACTTTTTTTAAAGCTCGTTACATTGCATAGTCGTTTTAGTACTGTTAGTTGATACTGAGATACTACGTGATTTGCATTTGTAACGGCGACAAAGACCATATAACTACCTCTGTTTACTAATTTACATTTCTACTTTATTGAGTTGACGTCATTAAAGTATTCCACATGGATGTGATCCCCAAAATCTTGGACTATATTGGAGAGTGCGGCACAATTCAACTATTGCTTACATGAATATCTTGTCTTTTAATTTCACTACTATTGACTGCAACTGATCGCCTACATTTAGTATTCAACATTAATTGTGATAGTGTCCTCAAATCAGTTTCTCGGGTATCGCTTGAAACCCTTAGCATTGATCATATAGGGTGACTTATTGTTGCAACCTTTGCAAGGTACATTTATAATTATAATTAAATTAAAGAAAATAAAATTTTATTTTCTTATTATTATTGCATGTAATTTTTGAACAACTGTTTCACCCGGAATTTCATCTGAAATGAGAGAAACTTCATAGCTACCCATGGCATACACGTGCGGTTGCCAGGTACATCGTGTGGCAGAGAAGGAAACTCTGAACAGTCTCCAAAACTTGTGGAAACGGATGTAGGTTTAAGAGCGTCAACATTCACCTTCACTACTCGTGTTTCTCTCCCTGGTCAGTAAAATGTGGTAAGAGTTTGCTATTGCAGCTTTAGGGACTTGTTCCAATATTCCAATTGCAGAAGCGATGATAGCTCAGTGGTAGTGTGTACGACTTCACGTCAAGGGACGTGAGTTCGAATCCAAGCACCTACAATGAGTTTGAGCTTTCGGTGAAGGAAAACATCGTGAGGAAACGATAGCATGGTGGTAGAGCTTTTTCCAATGCCCGCCTGGCTAGCAACCACCCTCAAGTTAAAACCTGCCGCCAAATACGAATAGGTGTGTTTTGGCAGCTGCACTTGAGAGCCAGTTCCTCCACAGGCTTAGCGTGCCTACCAACTAGGGCCGTATCGTCACTTAAGATCAGGTGAGATTATAGCCATAACGCTAAATCTTAACTATAAAAATAAAAAAAAATATAAAACTTATTGCTGTCCTCGACAGGTGAAGATCTTTTAGTAGGTTGTATATAGATTTTGGTGGTATACCTCACGCTCTCAGGTTATTTAGTAGCTCGTAGTACTTACTTATTTATTTTATAGTGCAGTTTTTGGTATATTTGATCCCCGTGGTACAGACAGCTCAAACAATGGAATCAATTTCATCTGACCATATTTTGTTAACTAACCACAATAATATGTGCACGTGTCGAAGACTACGTTTACCATTCAACAAAATACATCCAACAAAATCTACTTTTATTAGCCAATTGTGAGGCAATGCCATTGAATTTGAAAATTCTGTGGAATAATAGTTCACTACGTCATTTTGTTGATTTGAAGAATAATTACTGACCTCGCAGAAAATTCTGAATAGTCGCATTGAGATCAACAAATTTATTTTGCTTCGCTAACCCAATAGGCTATTCGCTAACCCCTGAATTGTATCGCTTGTTACGGAATTCTCCTTTACATTATGCGTTACGTAAAACGACGTCGTTAGGAAACAACTGTTTTATTTTTTAATGTTGACCAACATACGGTTAGAATCACTTCCTATCATTAAAATCCGGTGAAGCTGTCAAAGCGCCCTTGGAGCTAACAGCGTAAGTCAGGTCGAAAAAAAAAAAAACTTCCTATCGCATAAACTATTAGATAATAATAGATCTGGTAATAGATTTGGTGGTGGTACTTATTATGACAATTTCATATTTCCAACTGCACAACACAATAACTCTGTAACTCTCGAATGCAATACGGATTACCAATACGACTATTTTGAATATCTGTCGCGCGCTGTTCATCAACTCGGTTAACACAGCTGTGGCTCGTCTCACAGTTTCAATAATAATGCGTTTACTCTTTACATACTTTACAGTTGAAATAGTAAAAATAAGTCGTTTACTTGTTATTACATAGAAAGAAAGTAAAACTAATGTACCAATCCATAATAATAGCGAAATGTACCGCCATTTTGAAAAATTTACTTAGAGATAATTATGTAATTTTTAAAATTAGTTAATTTGTATTCGTGGTTTGCTTTAAGTATTTTTTAGGTTTTATGCAATTATCTAATTTTCTTTGTAATGTTCTTAAATTTTCTTTCCTTACAAACCTTATAGACAGTATTAGATAACTGTGAAAACATATATGATTGAAATTGGTGCAGTCGTTTGTGAGTTTTAGCTAACGAACGACGGTTAATTATTTTATGTATAGATTTCTTACTTATATAGACTTCTCTAATATTTATTTCTTTATTTTCTTTTATACAAACCTTGTCCTGACTATAACGAACACAATAACAAAAAACTATGTTGGTACATCCGTTCAGAAATTATGCGCGTACATACATTTCGGCGATTTATTTTTATACATATAGATATTTTTTATGTTCCGCTCAACTTTCTTATTTTTTCTTTCATGAGAACCTTCTTCTTGCAATAATTGACATGACAAATAAAGAATTAGCGAAATTATTTTAACCTTTCACGCGTGATGCGACGACCAAGGCATATATAGATTCATTTTTATATATATAGATGTAGAAATAATAAATATATACATATTTATATAACGGTTACTGTTTTATGTGTACATTAAATAACTTTGTTCAAATTATGATAGAGGTGTATTTTGATAACACTAAAGAGGTCAAAATAATGTTTTTTAAATTGATGTGTACCTGTCCGACTGGCTTCTTTTATGAGCGTAACTTTAAAATTGAGGCATAGAATTGTTTCATTTAATTTTTTTATTTGCAATGCAAGAAAGTATCACAGTTCGTAAAAAACATACAAGAAGGTCCTGTGTTTATGTAGAATATTTAACATTGAAACAATTACCAGTGATGTAATAGTTTGGATATAGATATTTGATTTATTAATTAAATTTTCTTTTTAAATTGCCAGCCTCGAAAAGACGTTACAATAAAAAAAGAAATCGTTTGATCGATATACCTGGTCTTTGCATATGGAGCTTAAATATGATAGTAATTTTAATTTTCATAGAAATATAAAGAAGAAGCATAGTAACCATAAAAACACAAGAATTATTTCAAATGTACGACGAGTCACTTTACGTGTTACAGTTAAAAAAACTTAGTGGGTATTCCCGGCACATACCCCTCTCTGTCTCAAACGGCATTTACTTAGGTAAAGACCTAATACTATTAATATACTCAGATGTTGGATACTGAATGTTTGAAATAGTTTAATAGTACCTAACTAAAGAATGGTTTTAGCCACTGAAAATATATATCTTTTGTTCGACTTCAGGAATTTATATGTGTCTATTTATATTTGTGAGTGTTTATTACTAAAATGAGTCGCAAAACTGCGTCTGGTTACATAGCCCCAAACACATGTCAAAACCCGCATTTCGGAATTTTGATCCCAATGATGGGATAGCCTCGTAGAGGACCTCAAGTCTTCTCACCTCGCCTTTTGAGAGCTTGTCCGCAAACAGAAGAGCAGTTACTCCTCAGCGACACCCCCTTTAGACAGAGGCCCAGCTTAGGCCCTAGCTTAGGCCCTGGCCAGGCTTAGCTAGTAATTTATAAATACACCACATGAAATAAATATCGTCTTTTACTATCGGTAGACTTATTAAAATTGAGGTAATTCAAGGTAAAGCGAAATTATAACACTGCGGGTGTTTAAACAGTTTCAGCCATTTTCTTTTTAGATTTATTTTGAGGGAAATATAGAATTTGGTTAAATCTCACCTGATGGTAAATGATGACGTGGCCCAAGATGTTGACATGCTAAACCTAGCGGAGAGACTGACTCTCAAGTGCAACTGCCGGAACATACATGTAACAAGTAACATGAACTTTTCTGGGCGACCTACACCTCAGTCCGCCCCGTAACCACGTAAACGTCGGAGTTAAGATGAATAAATAACCGCGATAAAATCGGTTTAAATTAGTTTTATTTCGATGAATAATATTCGAGTAAACATAAGAAATCATTACACTAATAGGTATTTGGCGGAAGGTTTTCTAGACAAATTACTTGACCGGTTGTATCTTATTTTTTTTATCTTTATTTTGTTTAGGGGCTTTTAACCATAGTTATATCAGCCCCATAGTAACCTAAAATAATATTATAATTTAGCTCTTTCATACATCCTCATTCATACCATCATCTTTCACTCATTTCATATAGCATTTTAGCTGCCTCTCTCGAAGGCTTTACTAAAATGCTATGAAACATTCCCATATTTAATTTATTTAAATTACCCTTGTTAATTAATTTATTTCTAATAGTGCTACTCTTAACACATTCCATCAGACAGTGGTGCACACCATCAATTATTGCGCATATTGTACAAAGTGAGGAAGGACGTTTCTGCATTAAATATCCAATTTTTTCTGATGAAATGTGTCCAGAACGTAACCTGTTTAAAGCTACTATATATGACCTATTTAATATAATATCATCAAACCAAGGCACTCGAGGAGGCTGACTTTGTATAGTCCTATACAATATACCCTTTTCTTTAGATCTTTCGTCAAAATATTCCTTCCACATTTTTTTTTATGTTGCACAGCAAAGTGATTGCACTGGACCTGATGGTAAGTACAGTACAATCCATATCAGTGGCGACTGACAGTGAACAGAATACACTGCCAGTCGCGGCTGTCATGCTGGCCTGCTTAGGTATCGATGAGGTATTTAGCGGATCCATCCCAGAGGTGCGAACGGTATTCCATGCACGGACGAACCTGGGCCTTATAGAGAAGGTACAGCTGGTCGGGCAAGAAAAACCGTCGCACTCTGTTCAGGATTCCGAGTCTCTGAGATGTTTTGGAGATGACATACTCGATGTGGTCCCTAAGATTTAAGTCACTCCGAATTTCTATTCACAAGATATTTAGGCTGTCGCGCATTGCAAGCTGGGTGCTCTAAAGAGTAGGGTTTGGTGAAAAGGGGGATTTTTTTAAAGTAAAGGCGCGTACCTGGCTTTTCTTGGCATTGAATTCAACCAAGTTACTTGCTCCCCATGTGGATATGCGGGTCAAGACTTGGTCAAGTTCAATGACAAGTTCCTTCCGTCTCTTTTCTGTGTCTCCCCGTCCACAGCCAGGCTTACTGACATAGCACCCATGAACCGTGCTATCGTCTGCATAGCAATGAATGTGTCCCAGGGGAAGCATATCATTGATATGCAGAAGAAACAACGTGGGTGATAAAACAGAGCCCTGCGGAACTCCAGCGTTTACAGACATGAGCTGCGAGTTGTGCCTATCGACTAGGACACGAAATCTGCGCTCGTGCAGAAAGCTCCAATCCATCGGCATCCAGATCCATCGACACAAGTTGTCGGGGAGTCCGAAAGCCGGGAGTTTGGAGAGAAGACCACGGTGCCAGACCCTATCGAAAGCCTTGGCTATATCTAAACCAATAGCCAGTGCCTCGCCATGTTTGTCAATCGCTTCCCCCCAACGGTGCAATATGTACGCTAGAAGATCCCCCATTGATCGGTTCGGTCGAAAGCCGTATTGACGATCATGGATAAGAGGGTGGTCTTCTAGGTGGCGCACAAGTTGGGCATTTAATATGCGTTTCATGGCTTTGCACAACGTTGAGGTTACAGCGATTGGGCGGTAGTTATTGGGGTCTGAACGATCACCTTTTTTTGGAATTGGTTGCACGTTGGCCTCTCTCCAAACGCGGGGCACGTCACCAGAGATGTAGGATTGTTGGTAAACGCGGGTTAATACTGGGGACAACTCGGCTGCACACTTTCTAAGTACAATTGGTGGGATACCATCCGGACCACTGGCCTTCCGGACATCGAGCGAAAGCAACTCACGGCGCACGTCTCTTTGCCTGATGCGGACCTCAGGCATCGAGATACCACTGTTAGGTGTTGTGGGCAGTTGCGCGTTACTATCGTCGAGTCGGGAGTTGTCTGCGAAGGTGTTGGCCAATAAAGTGGCTTTCTTCTGCGGTTCATGAGCCAGTGATCCGTCCGGATATCGCAAAGGCGGCAGAGAGGATTGACAGAAATTTGCCTGGACGGCCTTCGCCAGCCCCCAGTAGGCGCGACTATTGGTTGGGTGGCGAACCAACTTCTGGCCAATACGTGCAACGCGCTGGGCGTCTGCTCCTGCGTAAGCCTTTTTGCAGGACCTAGTGGCCTTATTATAGGCTGCCTTAAGGGAGTTGAGATTAGGATCTTTATTCGCGCGGCCCTTGATCCAAGCACGATACGCATACTGCTTCTGACTGAAAGCATCCGCGCATTCATGATTAAACCAAGGGCGTCCGCGGCGATTACTGACAATTTCGGACGAAGGAATGTAATATTCCATTCCAAGTCTAATCTCGGCAGCAATTGCCTCGGCAGTCCCAGAAAGATCTCTCTCATTAAAGCACCTTTGCCTCCAGGGTACGGATGCGAAATAATCTCGCATACCATCCCAATCTGCTGACGAGTAGTGCCAAACTTTACGCTTAGTCTCCGATGGACATCGAGGCAATGAACGCGGCACCGACGATTCAACGAGACAGTGGTCTGAACTACCCAATGGGGCACTGACAGACACCCTGTATTCGTTAGGATGACTCGTCAGCAGTAGGTCCAGCAAGGAAGGCGCTTGACCCGCTATGTCTGGAATCCGGGTGGGCTGCGTCACCAGTTGAGACAGGTCGTGCGTGAGAGCAAATGCATGAGCAGTTCGTCCTGCATGGTCGGTTGTTGACGAATTCAACCACTGTTCATGGTGTGCATTGAAGTCTTCCAAAACCACCAATTCTGCAGTAGGGAATTGCTCTTGCGCGTCATCTGTCGCCTGACTTAAATACTCGAACAGCCGAGTTGTCACATCATCCCCCTTGTGGGATCTATACAGGCACGCGTAGACTCGGCTTTCAACGCCGAGATCCACGTGCAGCCATAGGGTGGAGAAGGAGGAGTCCTCCATGAGGTGCAAACGGCGACAACACACATCCGACCGTACATACACACATACCCCGGCTTTAGTTTGAAAGTTTGCCTCCAGCTGGTAACCAGGGTATTGTAAATAGGATGCGTCGGCCGGACGGCGGATCTGTGTCTCCGTTAAAAAGAGTAAAGCAGGCCGAGCCGTCTCTAGGCGATGGTGGACGGCATTTAAGTTACTATGGAGTCCGCGGATGTTAGCGAACTCCATTGTGAAAGCGGCGTCGGGGTTGGGCACCGCTGCGGACCTATTTTTCTTTAATCTTGGCACTGTCATGGGTAGCGATAAATAAACTTATCGACATATTATAAACTGTAATTTTACCGATACCTAAGAATTCTGAATAATGATTATATACATATACTTTTACACCAGACGACACTGCTTACCCTTTTAGTCCAGTGTGTGACGGAATCCACTGGAGTCGGATATAAATGATATAAATAAATCCAAACTAATATTATAAATATGAGTGTTTGTTTGTTTGCTTATTCGTTCGTTCATTTGTTTGTACGTTCCTTTTTCACGCCTTTACTATTCAACTGCTCATCATGAACTTTTCCATACAAGTTGTCATGGGTAAAGAAAATGACATATGGTATTTACTTCCAGAAAAATATATTATTTTTAGCAATCGTTAAAGGTGTATCTTATTTTTTAATCTATACTAATATTATAAAGAGAAGAGATTTGTATTTTTGTTTGTAACGAATAAACTCAAGAAATATTAGACCGATTCCAAAATTTCTTTCACCGTTAGAATGCTACATTAGCTCTGAGTAAAAAAGACTATATAACATTTTTTTATGAAAATGATTAAATAAAGTTTTAGTTCCACGCGAACGGAGTTGCGGACAAAGCTAGTTTTATATAATACAAGCTAACCCAGTGAACTTCGTATCACCTAAAATAGATGTTCTTTATTCCCACTAAAGCTCAAAAATGGTCTGAGCAACTTGTATTTTTTATACATTTTAATTAGTTATACTCAATCCGAATCAACCTTCCAACTTCAATTCGTTAAGATCAATAGAACTGGCTATATTTTATATCTCTTTGGCGTACTACACGGTTTTAATTTTGGGGCCTATACTACTCAATATTTTCATTAATAACATTTGTTTACAATTTCAGACCTCAAAGTGTTACATCTTGCAGATGACCTTAAATCGTTGTATCATACTAAGAGTCCTAATGACGTATTCTTACTACAAAATAATCTATATAATTCGATTAAATGGTGAGGAACGAACAAAATGGTTTCGAATGTCAACATGTGTTACGTAACTCATATCTCCTGCAATAAAATAAATTTTAGTCGTTAGTATTTTATAAATTCTAGTACTTTGATAGCAATGAATATGAATATTCGAAATCTTGGCAATGGATAGACACTAAGTTACGTTTCAACATACATATTGATAGCCTTGTGAATAAGGAGTTTAAAACTTTATTATTTGTATTACACAACTGTAAGAAATTTAAGATAGAACATAATAAAATTGAACTACTTAATTCACTCGTTGATAGAGGTTTAGAATATAATAGTGTTGTATAGAACCCTCACTACGATATTTATGTAAACAAAACAGAAACGGTGCAAAAATTTATCTTGTGATATTTCAGATAATAGTTTGTTCATATGTAAAAAATAAACTTAAGTATTTTAGTTAAAAGTCTTTAAACGATCGCAAAGGGATAATTGTTCTCACTTTTCTGTGCAAATTAATGACTAAAATGTGACTGATTAATGTACCAAACATTTAATGAAAATATTTATCATTGAAAATAGTTATAATAATGAATTTAATATGATCGCATAATCTTCACAAGGTTTGTTTGTATAGTTTTTAGAATGTCGCATTACACACGAGGACATTCTCTAGAGTTGGAGGATATTTGATTTATCATCAGTACACATCATACTTCACTGAACGCCGACGCGATACTAAGGTTTAACTGTGTCAACTGACACAAAATCAGAGTGCCATTTCGGAATGCATATTCCGTATCTATACATTGTTTTTTATTACATCATAAAAATCACTTATGGACTTGAATTTACTTAATAAATCCATTTTTATCGTTCCTCCTAACCGGTTAGTCGCCGACAATATCCACTAAAGTCGCACAGCCATCTGTCGCCTTGCTGGGGTGGCGAGGGTTCGAACTTGGAATCACCCCTTCGCCCTGGCAACCAGCCCGGCCTGATGGTAAGCCGGGCCCAATCTGGGCAGTTTCACGAGCTGCCCACTCTGACGGCCGGAATGGTGCAATGAGAAGTGGATCCCCTGATTCACCCCTCTCAGTCTGAATTAAACATTTATATCTTTACTAATATTATAAAGAGCAAAGATTTGTATTTTTACATTAAATGTAAACAGTATATAGCTTGCTGGCTTTTTACTGACTGGATACTTTTACTGAGATATTTCCAAAATTACTAGCCACATTCACATGAAATTTGTCACGGATATTTTATTCATAACGTAGAAACTCCTTGAGTAATTTAGTTACGGTCACGTGTGGTTGACGGAAATTACGCGTAGGACGTCGGGAGGCACCAGCTAGTCCAATATAAATGCATAGGCAATTAATATAGATACTTTGTTTTCAAGTAAAATTATCAACAACAGCCTTAACATTGTCATTACTAACCATTTGTTCAAACAATTCAACTACTATATATAGTGTTTACCATTCGAGTGTAATACCATTACGACGAGGTTCACAAACATTAACATGTTTAACTTTATTGCTATTCTCTTTTTTACGACTGCATTATTTGTCATGGTAAGCTACAGCTCATATATATACTATACTAAGATACATTTATCAATATTGACTTTGACTACACGGTTGGTCTAGCGGTGGAGCAGTTTCTTCGCTGCAACCGCCGCGCTAATGCGCTCTGGGCTCAAATTCTGTACATGTCAATTACTTGTGCGATCCTTAAATAATTCTTATGCTTTAGACTCTTACTTTGTATCTGTTTATTAGGTTTATAGAGGTTGTTTTATGCGGTAGTTATTTTCTATAGATTAATTACTTAATTCTTAATATTAGTTATCATCGTGTCAAATTATATCAGAATCCGTTTAATTCTATTATAATGATACGACAAGAGGACAAACACACATCTGTTTGTGGTCTATATATATAATATGTTTAAGAAATTTATTATTAGTAATAGATTAATAATAATAATAATAAATTAATAGATTAATAGAATAACCACATAATTTAATTTTATTTGATCCATTCATGATAATTATAATATGCTGAACTAACTAAAGATAATTATTCCAGATCTTACAGCAAGTTGATGGAGTAAATAATGGTAAGCTGTTACCATAATGTAATACAACTGTGTAAGAAAATATTACTATAGATAAAAAGCACATACTTTGGACCAGACCGCTGCACTATAGACTAATCGATTATACAATAGGCCGTGTAATAATTCGGGTTTATATATTCGAGATATGAAGACTGTGCGCGAAGAGCCTGAAATTTCAGTGAAGGGAAAACATTGTGAGGCAACGGAGTATCCTGGTAAGGTTTTTTCTAATGCTCAACTGGCAACTCATGTAGAAACTCGGCTGCCAAATACGTACTGATAGCTGAAATTGAGAGTCAGACCATCTGTTGGATTTAGTATGTCTACCAACCTAGGCCTCATCGTAACTTCACATCAGGTGACATTGTAGCCAGTCAATCCTATACCGTACATAGTATTGTGTCTATACATTGATACCTGTATACAAATAAATAAAATTGAAGTGGCCGTTTTGTATTTTCAACAGTTTTTGTCAATTCGGTATAAATACGGTACTTATAACAAAAATCTATTTTTTTTTAATCTTTGTCTATCGGTGCGGTGCTTCCGAATGATCTACGAAACAGTGAGATTCCCATTCAATGGATTTTACTGGCAGATAGCTTATGTTACACTCTACTTTTATTACGAATCAATAGAAACGAAGTCGTACGCACAATTACATTATTATAATCTTTAAAATTTTGTCACTGTCAAATCGAATTCATTTAATTGCAAATTTAATTTAATTGCAAAATTCTTTATTTTCTGTTCCTAGGATTGACTCCTTGAACTAGTTAACGCAGTTCCATTCACTAGGAGATTTACAGAGATTTATAAAGACTTTTATATTTTAATACCCTTTTAATTTTAATATTCAAAATTACTTTTCTCATTTAATTTAATAATCTATAGTCATAGCACTGTGGACGTAATGTCAGTTCCATCTTTATATCTAAATGTAGACAGAGGTATTGAAATCATTTAAAAGTATTGTAAGATCTTTTGAACGTTTTATTCTTGTGAATACTTTAGAACACCAATGAGGTTGCTAAGAGGAAATTAAAGCTTACCGTGTAAGCTTCTCTGACCATGTTTTTCCTATTATTCAAACATGCTGATTCTCATATAAATACATTAGAACCTCTGTAAATCGAACATTAAGGTAGAAGTCAAGAAATTCGAGTTATAGAGTTTTCGAATCATAGAGAAATGAGGTTTGGGTGTTTGAAGGGAAGGGAACTAAAGATTTATTCGAGATTTCGAGGTTATCAATTTATCGAGGTTCCACTTAACGATGTTCTACTCTATAATATGCGTGAGTACATAAATATAGGCGTTTTTCACAGAGTTTAATATTATATGATTGCGTAGTTAAAGTAACATAATTAAGTTTCAGTTTACAATCATAAATACGGAAATTTAGTATTTGATATACAATTATTACTACGGTTTCATAACATTGCTGCTCATTTATGACTGCTTTAACATTTTAAACACTCGATAAACCCTTTCAGTTAGCCTCTGACTATAGAATAGGTGGTTAACACTGAATTATTGTAATTTTTTTACTATTCTAATGTAACGAATATATGTATCAAAAGAACGGTTTATTCAGAGGGGCTCATTATTACCAGGCTCCTTGTTTATGTAATAACATAAGACAATAGTATATTATGATCATCTCATGGCCATTATACAGTAGAACCTCGTTAAGTCGTACCTCGATAGGTTGTAAACTCTATAACTCGATTTTTATGGTGTCTCCATTGATATTCGACTTATAGAGGTTCTACTGTATATATATTGTTGGTGACATCGATGTATTAGAGACACTAAATATAGATAAGGTAGGAGTGGAAGGAGTTGTAGATACTGCTAGATTATAAAAGGGTCAGTAAATGTAACATGAAGTTAGATTTTCATAATAATGTATAAGAAAAATTTCGTAAGACTTGTTAATCCAGTGTAAAGTTTGAAATCACTATTAGCTGTATACATTCATTTGATCAAGAAATATTAACGATTTTGCTAAAATGTTTCATTTATACAATTTAATTATTTGAATTATTGTAATAAATATCTATTAGAGGGACATCTCAAACAGTCGCAAACGTATTATTAATGGAAAGGACCTTTGATAGGAGTGAGCTATTCGATATATTACTTGGAGATGAATGATTAGCAGTATAATTATTTTCAGGCACAGGAAAATTGGCAGGATTATTTGTCAATGACAGAATACTGATAGAATTGCTAGAAAAACTTGGAGAAATACTTGATGATGAACTGAGTAGTTAACTTGGTTAAGTATTATAATTGTGTGGATAATGGATTATTGGGAAGGTGACTTAGATAAGATTTTGGGAAATACATAAGATTTAAAACATAAAATAACATAACATTTATAATATTTCCTATAATTCATATAAGTAATATAGAAGGCAATCGCAACAGCCAATTTTGTTAACATTCAATTTGTTATAACCAAAGTAGAGACAATGAAAACTTTATTTTTGTTTAAATATAAAATATATACTTGGCCATTAACAAATTAAATATATAAAAAGAAAACATTTTAGAGTATACATTAGTACTTTATTAAATATGTAACTCATTCCCAAACCAATTGTTGTTTGTTCCTCGTAGCTTTTTATCTGAGACAAAATATTAACGATTTTTATTTTGACCATAAACATAATAAGTCGGGCAAAATGTTTTCGCATATAGTATGTATAAACTTGTAATAACATCTCTTTGGCAGTACTATTTATACCTAGTTGGTTTCAATAATTGTAAAAGTAATTTGTAATTGAACTTTAAACTCTAATAAGTTTTAAACGATGTAACGAATCCCCCCTTTTATCAGATAATATCATTTCTATTTTATTATTTGTATAATAAATTATAATATGAATAATAAATATTATGAATATCAAGAGTGTCTGCCTGTTACCTTATACCTATGGCAATGATCATCTAGTAATTAGAACAACAACAATTATAACTAGAAACAATATAACTAGTCATACATGAAAGTTGTTCAAAGCTTCGGTTTTTTTTTCAATTTAAAAGATGAGACCTCATCCGTCTCATTACCTGCCTTTTTAAGTAAGCACTTTATATTTTTTTAAATTCAGTATAAGTTTTGAATTCTTAGTCATTGTTCCTAACACTGAATGGATCAACGGACGTGGATATATAGAAGATAAGCTACGCCCTAACAAATATTATAGTCAGAAGGGTATAGCTGCCCATACGCAGTAAAACTAAAACACCCCTCAGATTATATATTAATGCTTTTAAATGGTTGGTAGAACCAATAGATGAATACTAGTAATAAGTAATAGGAAAGTGGATAGGTATTCGAAAAATATATGTGTGAAAACAAATCAACACTGAGTTTGTTATACTATAAAATAGTATTTTAATGAATTTTTAATAACCAGTTGAGTTTCTGCTTGGTCACAGCCATTATTACTTTAATGTTATAACAGATGCCTACATAGAATAGTACTACCAATTAGTTAATCATGAGCCAAATAAGCTTGTTAAGTAAACTAGCATTGACTCTATTCAACATACATATTAGCAATGGGTTTTGGATGCCGACTGTTTAGATATAGTATGGATTCTGGGGTGGCACAATACAACAATGCTGAATATTGCTTAACCATATGACCAAGCTTAACATATTAATGCATGAACGCAACATACGTTTCCCTAAATTCAGGGTGCCGAGCAATTCTATATTCAACTGCCGAAAATTGTTTTAAAGGCTTCTATTTAATATCTCCTAAACGAGAAAGATAAGGTAACAGGGGCAGCCGTACCATATACTTTCCGTCAGGTCCGCTAATTGTTGTAGACGTGAATAAGTTTTCACATTCTGAATCTAACGGATCCCTAATTTTCTTTATTTTTGGTTCTTCTGCTTGCCAAAACCTTTTCACAGGGTTATATCAGACACTAAATCGGATTCATTATTTTCTAAAAACCGTTTTTAACTTGGCCAAAAACTACCAAATCGAAATTCGTATTGAAGGCGTACGTTGTATAAACTAAACCCATTTGTTGTGTAAACCCATTTTATTAACCAATGTGTCACCTAATATATCACACCCGAAGATGACATCAATATGGTTATAACCGAACGACCCATAATCTGAGAAATTTATTAAGTAAGTATGATGTAGGGTTCCGTAACACAACAGCCGTAACCATTAGCAACAGTTTCCCAGTTCTTGCAGGCCTAAATTCAAAAGAAACAATACTATTACCGCTTGAACTATTTTCTGATACGCCACTTAAAGGAATGTGGAATGATATTGTTTTAAGTTTAAATCAGACACCAAACTACCTGTTATTATAGTTAATTGAGAACCGAGATCTAATAAGGCGCGTGCCTTTATAATTAAATAAATCTTATTATTGTCATTAATAACCATTTGTTCAAACAATTCAACTACTATATATAGGGTTTAACATCCGAGTGTAATATCATTACGACGACGTCAACGAGCATTAACAAGTCTAACTTTTCTTCTGTTCTCTTCTTCACGACTGCGTAGTTTATCGTGGTAAGTGGATATAGCTTATACATATTCAATGCTTAGATACATTTATCTAGATGTACTCTGACAGCACGGTTGGTCTAGTGCTGAAGCAGTTTCGTCGCTGCAACCGCCGCACCGATGCGCTCTGGGCTCAAATCCCAAACATCGAAATTATTTGGGCGATTCCCAAACGATTGTTCTTACTTTGTATCTGTTTATCAGTTTTGGAAAATCCTTTTCACTTATCATCTTGACAAAAGTACCTGGAATAAAATTTGGTGATTTTTTCCATTTTCAGTTTTTAAAAATATACGGTTATTTTTAGGGAATGCGAATTTGGTTAAATAATACTTATATTAAGATTTTGTTACATATTATATAAGTGTTCACTTAAATTATACTGTCCTTTGTTCATTGGTCTGTTGGTGATGTTTTAGCGATCGTTGAAAGACAACTTGTCTAGGGACTCAGGTTATGCAATCTTATGAGACTTTATTAGATTACTACATGCTATATACAACCTTATTAGAAAGATGTAACAAACAACAAACTTTTAATTTAGCTGTTTGCTAGAGGACATAGAAAAGCGTCGTAAAATTCGTCGATTCCTCATTTCAACATGTTTATAATTATCTCTCTTTCCGAAGGAATCCTTTTGTTTTATGCGATAAAAATACCCTGTAGATTAATTACCTAATTCCTGATATTAGTTATCATCTTATCAAATTACTTCAGAATCCGCTTAAGGCTAATATGGCCAGAGGACAAACAGACGTATGTTCGTATTTTGTATAAATAATGTGTTAAAGAAATTTATAATATACAGGCCGTACATAGTTTTGTGATTGTATTGATGCGTAAGATGCACTTTGATGCGTGTATACAAATAAATAAAATTAAAATGCCCGTTTTGTATTTTCAACAGGTTTTAGTCAATTAATGTTTATGGATTGAAATCTGTATATACTAATACTAGCCGTTCCTGCCCGTTTCGCTGGGCGAATTGTAAACCGCAAGCGTTACGCTTAAAAATAAGCGGGAAATTCCAGGAAGGGCCTGCAGGGTCAACCGTCAAAAGAAGAGTCCAATGCATTGAAATGAAAATTTCCGTAATACCTAATAATAAATGTTGATAAACAACGAAATAAAAAATAAATGATTTAATACTGTTCACATTCGACGACTCGCCGCTCAGACGTCGCGTTTTGTGGGACGAAAAACGTAGCCGTTAATTCAACACCGTCGAAATTGAATACCGTAAATTCAAACGGTGAATAGATTCCGTCTACTGCAAAGCTGCGGCCATATTGGCAGACCGCGTGAACCGTGAGCACCTTTAAACATTACAAAAAAATATTATTATTATATATATTTTTTTTATAGTTAAGGTTTAGTGTTATGGCCATAATCTCACCTGATCTTAAGTGACGATAAGGCCCAAGTTGGTAGACACACTAAACCTGTGAAGGAACTGGCTTTCAAGTGCAGCTGCCGGAACACGCCTATTGGTATTTGGCGGCAGGTTTACAACTTGAGGGTGGTAGCTACCCAGGCGGGCATTAGAAAAAGCCCTACCACCATTCTATGGTTTCCTCACGACGTTTTCCTTCACCGAAAGCTCAAGCTCATTGTAGGTGCTTGGATTCGAACTCACGTCCCTTGACGCCAAGTCGTACACACTACCACTGAGCTATCATCGCTATCGCGCTCATTTGAATAAAGAAATGTAATAATATTGTTTTACGGAAATGTTTAAACGTACGACCACTGCGGATCAATACGGTGAGCAGTGAGTACGTATGACCACAACCTTTTTCTCTTACCTGATTGATTTCGATAATCGACTGAAACTCATGTCGATTATCCGAAATCAGCTTGATTTTTTTCGACATAATTTCACTATTTTAAAACAATTTATACATATTTAATAATAGATTTATAAATACACATTTATCACAAATAAAACTTTTAAGTTTTTATTTATTTAATGTAAATGCCAAGGCAAAAACAGAATGATTTATTAATTTTATTAACATATATTGTCTATGATTGATTAATATATCTTATTAAAAAAATATTATCTCTAAAAATATAATAAGTGTCTTATAAGTATAAGTAACTTATCTTCTTTATGAACTGATTATTAACTTCTTCTTTATTCAACTAACCTTAAAATGATATCATGTCATTTTTGTTTTGACAAAACAGTTGAAGTAATGACAGATATTTTATTTAGTTTTGTTTAAAAAAAACGATCGTTTAAATAACATACTAACATAACCAAAGAAAACAAATTATAAAACAAAAGATTGACATAACCTATGAAAAAAGAATAACTACGATAACTTCATAAACTTATATAGAATATACTGTTATAGAAGAAATAACAGGTATATAAATAATTAAATAGATAACAATAGACACATTACGTAAGTTTAAATTTGTCGATCCAGATTTCGCGGATATGTAGAAGAAATATATGGATTTCAAACTTATGGAGGAAGAAATTACTTCGTTTTTAAATTAACGGGAATGCTTTTATATAATTATCTGTTTGCAGTTGAAAATGTTCCACTTTGTAATTGTTTAAGAATAAACAAAAATCAAGTAATGTCTAAGCAAAGATTTGTCTTTATTTAAATTATTCTTTCTTTTTAATTTAATCGCATCCATTTTGACATTGTATCTTAAAAAGAAAAAAAAACTTGATTTTTATTATAGATTGTGACGATCTCAAATGCTATGAATTTTTCACTTCCCAACGATAAATGATGAATTTCTATCCGATTCAAAATTTCTAATAATGTTAGAACAAATCACTTTCTCAAACGAATTCATAGTGGAAGAGTTACCAATTCTCGCAATCCATAAGATGATTATTGAAGAAGAAGATTAAATATTATGTGTTAATATATCAATAAACTTTTTTATAAATTAATTACGGTATTCATCATTTACCAATGGAACAAAATTTATTTAATTATTTGTATGTATATATATTTTTCGGCTGCGGACCGACATGTGCTTTATTGTACCGTATCTACCCCGTGCCCAACTACTCGGCGGAACACAGTTACATGAGGAAACCACAGAGAAAACTCACACCAGTACAATCAGTGATAGGCAAATTTTCAGTGATCACTAAAATTCTGAATTGTAGTGATCAATGAGCCTTTAACCTATATCAAACAACAGTGAGGTTCATGTAGGCCAATCGTATTCTTAAGGTCACCCATCAAGTACTAACCACTCTAAAAGCTGCATAGATTGGGTGATCAAGCGAATCATAAGTCAGCTGCATGGCTATCACTGCCGCACTTATATTAAATAATCTAATTACATATACAATAATAAACATGAATATTTATTTTGAAAATAGAGAAGGTAGTTTGAAAATGAACCGGTATTTTCAACAAATTTTTTTCTTGAAACTTGATTTAAGAATATTTATCCTCTATTCAAAACAATGAAACTCTTCAAAATGACTCTTCAAAATCTGTTTTTAGCTGACCTCCACATAGCAAAAGTAATATTCCTACCAAGTTTCACGTTTCTAAGTCCTATGGTTCCCGAGATTTCGTGATGAGTGACTATATAGATGGGAATCCTTCGATTATCCTTCGAGTGGGTGGATGACTGGATGGGAGTTAGCGGGTGGGTGCGTGGGAGTGTGTGAGTTGATTCTTATCTGAATGTAAAAGAACATAATCCGTTTAATATACTCCGTTGAAATCCATGAAAACAAAAGAATCAAGAAAAAATGCTTGTAAAAGTAAATACCAACAAAAAAAATGAAGGAATGTTGGAATTCTAAAAAATAAATAACCATAAACCATCTAGGAAACATTTCGCATCGACTGGTCGTAGTTTCATGTCAATACAATCAGTGTTTTAGGCGTGTTTAAGCCATCAGCAAACAAAGACCATTTTCATTATATATATATATATATATATATATATATAACAAAAATCTATTATTTTTTATCCTTATCTAGCCATGTGGTCCTTCCGAATCATTGTAAAATTGTACGAAATATCGAACTTCTTATTTTCGTAGACACTTTAGAACACCCATCAGGTTGGTAAGAAGAAATTAAAGCGTACCGTGAAAGATTCTCTGGTTGTTCCTGTTATTCTAGTTTACGTCAATATTGGCGTTTTTCTGATAATTAATATTATATGATTGCGTAGTTAAAGTAACATAATAAAGTTTCTAGTTAAAATCACAAATACAGAAATTTTGTATTTTTATTTTAGTATAACTACAGATTCATTTTTGTATACTACTTTTACCCTTTCAGCTAGGTACTAACTATAGTATCGGTGGTTAACATTGGATTATTGTAATTTTGTTACTATTTTAATGTAACGAGTATATGCATCAAAAGAACGGAATACTAAGAGGGTAAGATTATTATGAGTCTGAGCCATAATAATATCCATATTATATATAATTAGTGACATCGGAATATTAGAGACATTAAATACAGATGAGGTAGTACTGGAAGGAGTTGTAGGTAGCAGTTTATAAAAGGGTCAGTTAATATATTATATTGAAGTTGGGAGTTCATAATAAGGTACAGAGTTTTTTTAAGAGTTGTTATTCGGTGGAAAATTATTAAATCACTATTAGTTATATTCATTCATTTCACAAACAAGCGTTGCCGATTTTCCTGAAATGTACCATCTATACAATTTAATAACTTGAATGATTCTAATAAATATCTATTACAGGGTTATCTCAGACAGTTGCACACATAGTAATAACGAAAATGACACTTGCAAAAAGCGGACTGTTGGGTAGATTACTTAGAAATGAAAAATTAATACTAGAATTATTTGAACCCACAGAAAAACCTGAAGGATCAATTGGTGGTGACTTATCTGGAGGATCACTTTTCGAAGAAGGATCTGTGGTAGGGTTATTTGAAGACGATGGTCTATTAGGAGGTTTACTTGGTGGGGATTTATTGGGAGGGTTACTTGGAGGTGAACTTGATGAAGAATAATTATTATGTTGATAATAGATTATTGGAAAGATAACTTAGATAAGATTTTGCGAAATAAAATATAAAAATTTGAAAACAAAAAAGAATATAACAATTTTATTTCGGATAATTCATATAAGTAATATGGAAGCCAATCGCTACTTAAAATTTTTGTTAAAATGATATTTCTAATAATATAAATAAAGATAATGTAAACTTTACTTCTATTTTAAATATAAAAGATACCACTTGGTCGTTGAGAAAATTAAATGCCAAAAAAAATATACATTTTAATCTATACATTAGTACTTTATTAAAAATGTAACTAATTTCCAACCGAAATGTTATTTGTTACTCGTAACTTTTTTATTCAAGACAAAATGTTTACGAGTTTAATTTTGTCCATAAATAAATGTTTTCGCATCTAGTATGTGTAAAGTTGTTCTAACCTCGAATAACTTTTAAACTAGTCGCTTAAGCAAGAAACCATATCAACCTCTACCAGACTCAAACTCAAACTTTTCGAGAATTTTTCTTTCGACTTGTTGGTCGATAATTTAATGGTAACTAAAGCCCACCCCACTAATAATGATAGCCGAAACTAAGTAATAACAGATACAATTTATTTTAACAATAATATTAATGGATTCCTTCACCATATCACCTTCATTACATAAGTTTTACTAAACTTGAAGCAATGTTGAGTCAGTATGCGTGGACGCCGCATCATAGGATGATAGTTCGAATCCACTTGCAATGAGCGTTAGTTTTCAGTAAAGCAAATTATTGTTTCGAAACTGAAGCATGGTTGTAGGACTTTTTGTAAAGCCTAACTGCATAGTTACCACCCTCAAGGTGCAATCTTCCACCAAATACCTATATGTGAGTTCCGACAGTATTTGAGAGCCAGACTCTCACTAGGCTTCCTTCTTGAGCCAAATTGTTACTCAAAATCAGATAAAAGTTATATCCATAACGATAAACATATAAACTATAAAAAATTAAGACATTATGTTAGTTTATAAAAAGATAAATAATTCAAAGCCGTCTTGAGGCCAACAGAAGGGAAAACTTAAAACTATAAACAAACTGTTGTTATTTTTGTGTATCTAATTAGATTGTAATCTGAGATTAAAACTTGTAAACCAAAACTGTTAACAGCCCAATAAGTTATAGTTATAAGAACAGATGTAGTATGTACGTTAACACGCCACGTGACCATGTCGACAATAACTCACATGAATTTAAACCATATTCAAACCTTACTACAGAAGTTTTTACTTCAAACTAAAAGAGAAATTATGAGAATAGTAGTAAATCGATAAGACGAAAAAATTATTGTAATTCAAAGGAACGCAGTCACAGACACCGCTATTTAATAATATAATGTACTTCGTTAATAATAAAACTTGTTTTTTACGTACTTTTATTAATAGTATATGTTCAAAAATTTCATATAAAATGAGAGTAACTTCTTAGCTACCCACGCATATTACCCGTACGAGTGGTTGACATAGAGTGATGCTTCGAAAAGTTTCCGAGACTTGTAATACGGATATTGATTTAAGAGGCCCCTTTTCGATGCGCGTCAACACATCTTCACTACTCGTGTTTCTTTCCTTGCCTAGTCAAATTTGGTAGAAGCCTGCTAGCGCAGCTTCAGAGCCACGTTGTTATATAAAACTTTCTAATGCCCATGCAACACTGACTAAGATCTTTAAGTGGGTTATACAGATTTAGCTGATATAGCTCTTGCTCCCACTTCGATAACGTATAACATAATTACGTGGCGATATTTAGTAGCTTGTAGTACTTATTTTATATTATTTTTATAGTGTGGTATTTTGATATATTTGTTTCCCATGGTCGAATGAGCTCAGTTAATGGAATGAGTTTCATCTGGCTATATTTTGTCAACTAACCACAATAAAATGTGGGGACGTGGGAGAAATATTGTTTCATTTTATAATATTAGCCAACAAATGGTTTGACTCACACGCGCCCACATGACTTTTATTATCCTATTTTATTAAAATAAATACGAGAATAAAAGCTCGTTGAATATCATATAACATATATAATTGATGAGACGACAAGGAAACCAACAGTAAGTCATTGGTCATTGAAAAAACTTCATCTTAGTAAGTTTTTAGCTCGGAAATTTACGAAAAAATATTTGTGTGAAGTACGATTGTGCAATGAAAATGGAATTATGTATTACCAAACCATAGCTTCTTCTCTAAAACATTAAACAAATATACCAAAACAATTTTTTTATTCAATTTAGGCAATAAGAGGGCGCTTATGAAAGTTAAAAATACCACTAGTTCGGTAAGTAAAGCAGTAATCGAGATGAACCGGTAAGATTTGGCATGCCATTTTTAGGTACATTTTGTAACATAATAAAGTTTAATGTTTGCATTTACAATAGTCATTAATGGATGAACAGAGAGGTGTAATTATTTGACGGCAGATTTTTACCTTGAGGGTGGCAGCTAGCAAGGCGGGAATAAGTAATAGCCTTAACACCATGCTATGGTTTCCTCACGATGTTTCCCTTCACCGTAAGTTGAAGTATTTCCGCTCATTATAGGTGGTTGGATTCAAATTCTCGTCCATATACACGACGTTCCTACACGCTACCATTGATCATCGCTTCAAAGTTCAAGTTCTAAGTAAGTTAAAATACAGTTATCTATAAATTTTTTCTTATCTCTCTAAGAGGGACGAGACTCAATTTTATATAACGCGTATGTTATTTGAACAAATGGTAGAACATTTATTATTTCATATTCCGAAAGTATGTATTGACGGGGGCGTTTCTTTTGACGCTCTATATATATAGTATGTAGTATATATATAGTGTATAGCCGTTGATGAATCTATATACATATAGTATTATGATAACGAGGAAAGATTTGTATTTTTGCTTGTAACGAAATAACTCAAGAACGACAGAACCGATTTCAAAAATGCTTTTACTATATAATGTAATTACTTTTTTTTTAATCATTTAATGGAATTTTAGTTCCACACTAGCGGAGTCGCGGAAGCGGCTAGTTATATTTACACGTAGAACATATTTTATAGTTAAATTCGCAGGAGTTCCTATCTTTTGCAGTTCGCGGCACACATCAACTATTTTGTCGCGATGCTTTGCACTATATAGCTAGTCGAAATAGATAGGTACAATGATACTAATTATGTCGATAGGCACAGCATTGAAAAAATCCTCTTTTTGAATGTAAAGCCGCACCAGAGAGCCCCGGCGCATACTTAGGGAACCCCTGTAATAGACGTTGATAGACACTAGGCGTTAGCAATAAAAGGGTTTTTGATGATTCACTTCTTCCTATATTGATTAACGTCTTGAAATAAATAATTAAAAAAATCATGCAAAAATAATTTCTGTTCTTATCGACAACAATAATTATTTGGCAAAAGCAAAGTCTAGTACAATATAAATTTACGAACGAATTCTTGCACATAACTACTGTGTAATAAATATTGTCATATACCAAGATATAATATCATAAAAAGTTCAATCTTCTCTTTCTTCTATCGTGTCAAAGATCGCATCAAATTAAGTTGGAACAGTATTCGGCCATTCTCTGGGCATTTGACGTAAATGACGATAGATCAGCGCGTGTACAGGAGTGTGTACAGAGAGGGCACGACAGTAAATGCGTCATAGTTTGGGGCTCCCCACAGTCACATAGAGCTTGGTTTGGTTCTCTAAAACCCTATTTAACCATGTTGGAGTTATATTGGCCTACCAAAGTTCGAAGACGATTCAATGTTTTCCAAACACTCCATGACAAATTACATCTAGGTGGTACCTCCTCAGCAGGTTCCACATAGCCTGGTGGTAGTGTTAACTTTTCTAACCACACTATCCTATTCAATTAAATTTTGTGAAATGTTTGTTGGCTGCCGAACGAAAAAGAGAGGCAAAAATTCCAACGTTTTGACGTCACATATACTGTAATGTAATTGTTTTTCGTAAATATCTTATTTGAACAGATTTTGGATTATTACAAGTAAATAACGATTTACGTCATACGAGTTTCGGGTGTATAGTTAAAATCAAACTTTATAATTTACATGTTAAAGACGTGAAAAATATAACATATATATAAAATATACTATAAAATTAAAACAATATATAACCACATAATAATAATACATCAATGTGAAACAAAACGAAGTACACATACAAACACACAAATGTATATAAAACGTATTTTTTTTTTATTGCCTATGGTAATTTGTGACAGACTTTTTAATTATGTCCATCGTTTGTGCCTTCTTCAGAGAAACAGGTAGCGCATTACATAATTGCGCAGTCTGGACTGCAAATGAATTTACAAAAATACATATTTGTGGATTATGTTGGTACTTCAAGAGTTATGGTTTCTGACGAGCTTAAATTGCATGTAGGTAGGTAAATCGCGAATAATGTAATATAAATATATGTATAAAATAAAATATAAAAATGCAATAATGTAAACATATCATGAAAAGTATTATATTCTTTTTTGTGGATTGTTTCTATATTGAACAGACACTTTGCTTTCAGACGTTTATTACATTAATAAAACTTTTATCCCATATCCCAGAGGACCTTTTCCTTTAGGTCATTGTGAGTGATCACATGTGTCGATCTATAATATTAGTTATCACCAAATCAAATTTTATCAAAATTCATATAATTGTTTCAGAATGAAGTAACGAAATGAACAAACATTTTGTAATTTTTTTTTCTACAAAGATAATAAAATACACTTTCAATTTCCAAAAACGTATTTAATATACAGATTTAGCACGGACAACACAAGTCAATACTTATTCTAATTTGTTTATCAACCGATTATTGTTGGCATATTGTCACGAAAATAAAATTTGAACGGGTGAGTTAAGAAAATGAAACTGCTTATGGAGAATCGTGCTTATTCTAAATTAGAGATATAAAAGCTCAGGATCATGTGTTTGTTAATCATTCCTCCAGGCGGTACAGTACTGGAAGATTTAAAACGTTCAAATACTCGCGAGTGTAGTCACGGGCATGGATTGTAATTAATAAATACGTCACATTCAATAAATAGCGTTTTGAACCATCGATACACTAATTAAAATTCAGGAATTTCAAGGTAAAGCGAAATCATAACACCGCATATGTTTAAACAGATTCAGCAATTTTCTTTATAGTTTTACTTTGAGGTATAGCATTTGGCCAAATAACACCTGTATTAAATGATGATGTGGCCGAATGTAACGAAAATGTGTTTTTTTTTTATATATTCATTCGTTCGTTGATTTGTTTGTGATCATCATGAACTTGTCCATACAAGTTGTCAGGGGTACAGAAAATGACATATTGTATTTCTTATAGAAAAATGGATTCTTTTTTGCAATCCTTAAAGGTATATCTTATTTTTTATTTATACCTATATTATAAAGAAGTAAGATTTGTCATTTTGTATTTTCACATTAAATGTAAACAGTGCGTCGCTTGCTGGCTTCTTACACTAACTTATAACGAGGCGTAAAAAAATGTTATTATATAAATTTATTCTGAGCTCAATGATTTCTCGCGGGACATCTCTCTAATAACATGACAAACACTGAATATACAACTTAAGCACTCACTCACGCCCACAAGGACGTACACATACTCACGCACGCATGCACACACACACACACACACCCGTACACGCATCTCATACAATTATTTTGCTTTATAGATCTCAGGCTATGAAGATTTGCTTAGATTTATAAATGTATTGTAATTTTCTATTATTTGGTCTTTCTTTTATTTTGTGTGTGGAACATGGCCCCTTGGAGGTGGGCGTTATTAGCTGCGACACAGTTTTCGCTACAACGGCTGATACCATATTTGGTTTATTGTGTAATATATTCAAGTTCCAATAAACTATTATTATATTATATTTTCGTTCCTAAGGAACAAACTCAAAAACTGCTGGATCGATTAAAAAAATTCTAACACCCTTAGAATGCTATATTATCCTTGAGTAACAGGGATCATAAAATTAGTTAAATACTTTTCAGTTTCATGCGAACAAACTAGCAGGCATAGCTACTTTTTCATAAAATAAATAATTACGTGTTTCAGAGTTTTTAAAATTTCATCCCCTACACGTGTTAAATAGGAAATTTTACATTGATATTTTTACTGCGATATCTGCAAAATTACTAGCCACATTGCCGTGAAATTTGGTCCAGATATTTTAATCGTAACGTAGAAATTTCTTGAAAAATTTTATTACGGTCAAATCTGGTTGACGGAAATTGCGCGAAGGAAGTCAGGAGGCACCAGCTAGTCCAATATAAATGCGTAGGCAATTAATAAAGATACTTTGTCTTCATGTTATATTAATATTAATAACCTTAACATTGCCATTATTAACCATTTGTTCAAACAATTCAACTACTATATATAGAGTTGACCATCCGAATGTAATACCATTACGACGACGTTAACGAACATTAACATGTCTAACTTTATTGTTGTTTTCTTCTTCACTATTGCATTATTTATAATGGTAAGTGGATACAGTTCATATATACTCTATACTTAGATACAATCATCTAAATCGATTATGACAGCACGGTTGGTCTAGCGGTGGAGCAGTTTTCTCGCTGCAATCGCCGCGCCGATGCGCTCTGGGCTTAAATTGCGTACATGGAAATCATATGTGTGATCCTCAAATAACTGTTCTGCTTTAGACTCTTACTTTGTAACCGTTTATTAGGTTTGTAAAATCCTTCTCTCTTGTCATTTTGGCAGAAGTACCTGGAAGGAAAATTGTTTACTTTTTCCGTTTTCTCTTTCTTTCATTTTTAGGCAATGCCAATTTGGTAAATTAATACTTATATTAAGATTTAATAACATAAATGTTCACTTAAATTGTACTGTCCTTCGTCCATCCGTCTGTTGGCGATGTTTTAGCGATCGTTGACAGACGACTCGGATAAGGATTCAGGTTATGCAATTTTACGAGACTTTCTGAGAATACTACATGCTATATACAACTTTATCATAAAGATGTAACAAACAACACACTTTTAATTTAGCTGTCTGCTAGTGGACAAAGTATAGCTTCATGAAATCCGTCAATGATTTATTTCAGCATTTCAATAATTATCTCTCTTCCCGAAGGAATTCTATGTGGTAATTATAGCCTGTAGATTAATTACCAAAGTCCTAATATTAGTTATCATCGTGTCAAATTACATCAGATTCCGCTTAATTATATTATAATGATACTGTAAGAGGACAAACAGACACGTGATTGTATTCTATATATATAATATGTTTAAGAAATGTATTATTATTAATATATTAATAACCACATAATTTAATTTCATTTGATCCATACACGATAATTATAATACGCTGAACTAATTAAAGATAATTGTTCCAGATCTTACAGCATGTTCATGGAATAGTTATTGGTAAGCTGTTAACATAATGTAATACAACTGTGTAAGGAAATATTACTATAGACCAAGTGCACATACTTTTGACCAGACCGCAGCGTTATAGACCAGTCTATCCTACAATAGGTCATGTAATAATTCGGGTTTATATATTCGAGATATAATGACTGTGTGCGACTAGATCTTGATTACCATGCAGCAGGCGATTGTTGAAGCGATAATAGCTAAGTTGGTAGTGGGTATGGCTGCCGCGTCAACGGACGTGAGTTTGAATCCACTTGCTATTAGTCTGAACTTTCGGTGAAGGAAAACATCGTGAGGAAACGGAGTATCCTGGTAGAGTTTTTCTAATACCCAACTGTCTCGGCTGCCAAATACCTATAGGTATGTACCGACAGCTGAACTTGAGAGCCAGTCTCTCCGATAGACTTAGTAGGTCTACCAACCTGGGCCACATGGTAACTTAACATAAGGTGACATTGTAGCCATTACGCTAAAAAAAGTACTACCACGATAGACCCGTTAATACTATTATAGACCGCACATAGTTTTGTGGCTATACATTGATGCATGTATACAAATAAATAATATTGAAGTGTTCGTTTTGTAATTTCAACAGGTTTGAGTCAATTTGGTATTAATACGGTACTAATAACAAAAATCTATTTTATTTTCTTATATTCCTAAGATTGATTCCTTGAAACAAGTAACGCATTTCCATTCACAAAGGGATTTACAGAGATTTCTAAAGGCTTTTATATTTTAATACCTTTTTAATTTTAATATTCAAAATTACTTTTCTTATTCAATTTAATAATCTATAGTCATAACACTGTGGTCGTAATGTTAATTCCGTCTTTATATTTTAACGTAGACAGAGGTATTGAAAATATCCAAAAATATTGTAGTAACTTTCAAACGTTTTATTCTTGTAGATACTTTAGAACACCAATGAGGTTGGTAAGAGGAGCTTACCGTGTAAACTTCTCTGACCATGTTTTTCCTGTTATTCAAACATGACGATTCTCATTTAAATACAGTAGAACCTCTATAAGTCGAACATCAAGGGAGATGCCAACAAATTCGAGTTATAGAGATGTCGAATTACAGAGAATGGAGGTTTTGGTTTTTGAAGGGAAGGGAACCAAAATTTTTTTTTTGAGATTTAGAGGTTTTCAACTTATCGAGGTTCATCTTAACGAGATTCTACAGTATAGTATGCGTGAGTACATAAATATTGGCGTTTTCCAGAGAGTTTAATATTATATGATTGCGTAGTTAAAGTAACATAATTAAGTTACAGGTTATAATCATAAATACGGTAATTTAGTATTTGATATATAATTATTACTATAGTTTCATAACACTGCTGTTCCTTCATAACTGCTTTTAAATTTTAAACACTTGATAAACCTTTTAAACTAGCCTCTAACTATAGTATAGGTGGTTAAAACTGGATTATTGCAATTTTTTTACTATTCTAATGTACCGAATATATGTATAAAAAGTGTAGGAGCGTAAATAATGAGCCGGTTTAGTTGTATATAATCACAGTTTATTTAATATTTTACACAAAGAACACATATACACACAGATGACGCCGTTATCGGCTTGCGACTGAATTCGACAACAATACCAATCTATACATATTATTAGAAATGGCACATAACTCACGCTTCGCATATTCTTAACAAAAAGAACGGATTATTCAGACCTTAGCATTCTTACGAGGATTCTTGTTTATCTAATAACATAACACAATATTATATTATGATCATCTCGTGGTCATAATCAAGTAGAACCTCGTTAAGTCGACCCTCGATAAGTAGAAGACCTCCAATTCTCGAAAAAATATTATATTCCCTTCCCTTCAAACATATTAATAACGTAAAGGACACTTGATAGGAGTGGGCTATTCGATATATTACTTGGAGATGAATGATTAGCAGTATAATTATTTTCAGGCGCAGGAAAATCGGCAGCATTACTTGGCGGTGGAGGTTCGGGTGGCGGTGGAGGATTGCTTGGTAATGTTGGATTAACAGTTAATGAGGCACTGAATGGTTAACTTGGTCAAGAATTATTATTTTGTCGATAATGGATTATTGGGACGGTGACTTAGATAAGGTTTGGGAAATAATACATAAGATTTAAAATATTAGATAACATAACTTTTATTTTATTACCGATAATTTATAAAAGTAATGTAGAAGCCAATCGCAACTGTAAAATTTTATACTTGCAATTTGTTTATTACCTAAATAAAGGAAATGAAAACGATACTTTGTTTTAATTATAAAATATATCAGTTGGTCCTTAAGAACATTAAATGTATACAAAAATGTATATCTGAAACTATACATTTGTACTTTTTTAAATATGTAACTCATTTTCAAACCAATTGTTATTTGTTCCTCGTAGCTTTTTATCCGAGACAAAATATTTACGATTTTTATTTTGACCATAAAGATAATAAGTCGGGCAAAATGTTTTCGCATATAGTATGTATAAGCTTGTAATAACGTCTCTTTGGCAGTACTATTTATACCTAGTTGGTTTCAATAATTGTAAAAGTCATTTGAAGTTGCACTTTAAACTCTAATAAATTTCAAACGACGTGTCCCCTCTTTTATCGATAATATCATTTCTATTCTATTATTTGTATAATAAATTATAGAAGGAATAATAAATATTATGCATATCAAGTGTCTGCCTGTTACCTTATACCTATGGCAATGATCATCTAGTAATAAGGACCTATATCTACGTTGTGAATTAAAGACAGTTGTAGTAAACAAATTCTTTTAAATTGGTACTCAGACTTTTAGAACTGAACAGATTAAAAAATAAAATGTAGCGGGACCGTTTTCCTCCAAGTTTCAAGCCTGCGACTAAACATTTCAATATTTCTCGTTATAGCCCTTATTTTTTGTGACCAGACACCGTCTAAATATCTACTTATCTCTATTAATTTTCGTTAACTTACTACAAAAACCTGGGACTTGAAATTGGCACTTATTATTGTTAGTGTACGATCTTTAGTGAATTTTAATTGTTTTACTTCTTATATGAATTAAATATCAATATATGAATTTGTATATCCGAAAACTACAATTGTTTGTTTATTGTTTTAAGATGTTGAAGATAAAAAACATAGTGGTAAATAAAACTTCACTTCTGTCGGTAGTTCTCATATCTGTTTCAAATTATTTTTTCAAATCTGATTATATGAACAGTTAGCTATAAAATGGGACAGAAGACTATGAGAAATCTATGTATATGTATATGTCGTTAGTCTCGCTAAAACTCACAAACTAGTAAACCAATTTTATTCATATATGTTCTTTAAGTGTTCTAATAAGCAAGAGAAGGATATACTATCAGAGAAATAATAGGAAAAATTCTAGAAGGAAATCAGAATTCGGGGGAAGTGCGCGGAGAGAAGGGAGTGCGAGGTTATATAAGATCGCAGCGCTTGGATTTAGGGGCTTTTCAGAGTTAAATCGGAGAAAGGCACTTGAGATGCAAACCGGAGCAAAGCACTTCAGAATAAGGACTAGCAGGGCGCTTGAGAAGCAGACCGGAGCAGTTCCACGTGTGAAGTAGGCCAGGGGCGTGAGGGCTTGAGATAAGTGATGAGAAGTATAAGGATCGCTAAAACCTACAAAACTGTAAGTAGATTCTGATATTTGTTAGATTAAGATATAGAAATGTTCTAGTTTTGTCGAAGTCGGCCCAGAATTAATATAAATATTCTAACTGCTAACTACATTTGATTTTCTGTACAAATCTGATAGTATTGATTCTATTACAAAGTCGAAGTAAGGTATGGCATCCTCTTGTGCTTATAATGCAAAAGAAATGTGTTCTGGAGTTTACTGGAAATTTTGTAAATAATTGTAATAAGCTACAATCTTTGAAATACCTTTTTCATGCAGATTGCATTATTATTCAGTATCTAGATTGTTATATATTAAGTTACTTGCCATTTGAGTATATCTTTCTTTAAAAGATTTATGTAGGGAATATCTTGAGTTTGAATTGTATTAGTTAAGGTACATGCCTAGGTAAAAAGTTGCTCTAAATTATGTTGATGAAAATATATAACATATAAGTTATAAAATCAAAATTATCAAACAATTTAAAGAAATTAATTTGAAATATTATAATTACTACTACTAATAATATAGTATTAATTTGAAATATAACTTATCTAGTTTAGAAACTCTTGAAGTTTTCTATACTATTTAAAGTATGATATTAGTAATTTCCGTAAGATAAATATGAACCAACTCTACATTTACAAGTATAAATGCATAGAGATTATAAAATATATCTACATTATAAGACTAGGTAAAGAAAGTAAATATAATAGTTACTGATACTGTAATTGTATTATAAAACATACTGACTAATAGTTTAGAAACCCTTCAGGTATTATGTGACATATGATATGAATAGATAAATCAAGATAAATAGGTACCTGCTTTTGTAATTTTAATAGTAAATATATAGGAACAGAGATAAATAGCGATTCAATTTAATCATTATATTAGTTATAAAGCTTAATATTTTCATGTAAATATACAATAGAATAATGTCACTTATACATTGGTAGGTTAGGTAGGGTCCGTGATCAATACCAACCATAATTCATAACATATCATATACAATGCCAATATGTTCCAAGGTTATATTTTACTTTGCAAAATGGATCAAGGTATCCTTATTATATCTAAACAGTCAGCATCAAAACCCATTGTTTATGTGTGTTGAATAGAGTCAATGCTAGTTTATTTAATAAGCTTGTTTGGCTCATACATAACTAGCCAGTAGTGAATTATTCTATTTTGGTATCTGTTATTACATTCATGTAATATTGACTGGAACCAAGCAGAAGTTCAACTGGTTATTTATATTTATTAAAATACTATTATATTGTAAACCAATTCAGTGTTGATTTGGTTCAACACATACAATTTCCGAATACCTATCCACCTTCCTTCAGGAACCAGAGCGATATTAATATTCATTTATTGGTTCTATCTACCATTTAAAAGGCAGTAATATATAATCTGAGGAGTGTTTTAGTTTTACCATGTATGGACAATTATAACCTTCTAACCATAATACTTGTTAGGGCGTAGCTTATCTACTATATATCCATTTCCGTTGATTCACTCAGTCTTAGGGACAATGACCAAGAATTCGGTGTTGGGACTTTGTCCTCTCCATGTTTATCCAACGGTCTGTAGCTTCCTTATTAAACTGTTCGAGGAGGTTTAGATTGAAGTGAGTTGCATATTTCTCCTTGGTTGACTTTGTCTCCTCGGGGCTTTCTTACTACTTTGAAGGGTTATAGCTATACTATTACTGTGTTTGCTTATTACTACTCATTATATTTATTTTGTTCAAGGGCTTTAGTCGACCTTAGAGTCTTCTATTGATGCCATTAGAGTGATTAGAGTCATTTTCATTAAGGAACTGGTTCCAGAACTCCTTATGTCCTGCCTCATACTCTCACCCTCATTTGGCTTTGCCAATGATGTTGATTGATAGATTTCACGATATTAAATTTTAAAAAGATATATAGTGCTTACTTAAAGAAGCGGGTAATGGGAAGGCTGAGGCCTCGTCGCGGTAAAAAAAAAGTACAAACCTTTAAATAACTTTTATGTACTACTAGTTATATTGTTTCTAGATATATTTGCAAATCAATAATAATAATACTATAATTTAGTTTAGTATGATTTACTTATAATTGATTTAATTTTATTGCCATGTGTTCAATTAAGTTCTAATGTTACTAACTTCGATGGTTATGTTTTCTGGGTAGCAGAATAAAAGAATTTGTTTTCTACAACTGTTTTTAATTCACAGCGTAGATATAGGTCCTAATTACTAGATAATCAGTGCCATAGATATAAGGGAACAAGCTGAAGCTCTCTTAATATTAATTATTCATTCTATTACTTATTATAAAAATAATAAATAGGAACGGTATGTCATGACGACAGGTGGGTTCGTTACAACATGATCACATCACAACTTCCTAATAAAAGTAGATTTTGCTGGATGTACTCTGTTCACTGGTAAACACGTAGTTTTCAATATGGGCACATTTTATTGAGCTCATTTGACAAATTATGGCCGAATAAAATTGATTCCATTGATTGATCTCACGGTACCGTGGGGACCAAATATACCAAAAAACTGGACTATAAAAAAAATATAAAGTGACCTCCAAAATCTATATCACCTACAACAAGATCTTGGCGTGCCTAGGACAGGAGTAAGTCCTATATTAGACAGTGTCTCTAAAGCTGCGCTAGCAGGCTCTTAGCAAATTTGACAGGGCAGGGATAGAAACATTTACTTAATTGGAGTTATAAACAAGGTACATTGAGTTACCAAAAAAAAAAATGAAAAACGGAAACGATATTAGATAAACAGTTTTAATGATCTTATTGAATTGAAGTTGAAAGTTTGATGAGGATTGATTTGTAGCTAATGAAGTGTAAAAAAAGAAATATTCAAATCTGTCATACCGTTTTTGTATCAGCGAGAACAATGAGCATCAATTTTAGGTGACACGAAGTTCACCGGGACAGCTTGTATCGTATACAGTTCAATAAAATTTAGTGAAATATTTATTGGCTGCCGCATGAATAGAGAGACGAAAATTGCAATGTTTTGACGTCACATATATTGTAACAAAATTGTTTTTCTTAAATATCTTATTTGAACAGATTTTGGATTATAATAAGTAAATACAGACTTACGGCATACGAGTTATGAATTGAAAATTTTAAAATGTACGACATTATATTTGGCATTGTTAGATCAACATATTAAAAACTGACGTCACGTAGTAGCTGGTGTACTTGTAGAATCAGGCAATTACGTTCGAGATGATCGTGACCACCATACACCAAGAGAAAAACGATTTTTGACGGTTGTCTAATTATTTGGTGGTGTCACGGGTGAAATAGAAAAACTTACTTTCTAATTTCACAAATATATAGACTATAAATAATGATAAATATACAATGCGAATTAAATATTTGTAGTAATACCGAATAATATTATACGTCATTTTTATCGTCATACACAATTTGTACGTCAGCGGACATCACGACTAAGCGTAACCTCGGGAGCCGCTTCCATGTGTGTCTCCACATCTACGTGTGTGCCACCACGCATTCAGAAAAATATGCGCATTGCCTTGTTTCATAACGACATTAATTGACTAATTTATTTGCTCCAGCACACCCGCCGCGGCCGCCTCCCGCAGATCCTTGAGGCTAGGTTCGTTCCTCCGATATCGAATCCCCGAGTACCTCTGCTCGCGCAATACAGTTTGCATCGGGGTAGGGCTTATAATAATGCCAGCCTGGCTAGCTACCACCTTCAAGTTGAAAATCTGCTGCTGAATACTATTAGGTGTGCTATTACTATTAGTTGAGAACAAATTCGTTTACAAACAGGTTTAGCGTGTTTACTAACTTGGCAAAATTATGGCCATTAAACTAAACCTTAACTATAAAAAAAAACCACTAAAATCACTGAAAATTCATTACCACAGTATATTTCAATTGTGCACACTCACAGACGACGTACGCGGTTCTGTGAGAGACCGGCCTGGCCTTCATTGATCGTTATTTTTATTTCTTTGTGTTTTTACGGTATTACAATTGTTTTGTTATCCAGAAAAATAGTCTCACTATCACAGTAGACGATTTTTACATTCATTTATTTCATTATATACGCAGTCTTGTTAAAACTTTTTTTTCGAATGTCTAGAGATCTGTGTGTATGGATGTGTAACGATTACGACAATAATAATTGATGTATTGGTACCATTTCCTTTTTAACAACTCTAGAATGACATCGAATTGCTTCCTATTTAATATGAATGCTTAGATCTATGTCATTTAATTATAATTACGTTGTGAGGCGTGTACTTTTGGGTTTATCAAACTATTGTGATTAATATCAAAACGTCGTTACTCGCGTCTACAAGTCGACTAACGAAGTATTTATGAAAGCAGTATATTTAGACCTCACAACTTATTACTAATGCCATAGACGAGATGACGAGCCTTAACAACGTCCATTGGTTATATAAATAATTCACATGCAGTAGCTGGTCGGCTCGCCAATTCATCGCATACTATTTAGTATAAGCGTATTAGTTATGGAAGACAACTTACTAGTGTGAAGATTAATATCATTTATTGTATTTAATGTAGCGGACAGTAAGGCACGTAAAACGTAGGATAGATTATATAAATGATGTAATAGAGTAAGTTTAAATAAAGGGGTATATTAATAAATAGAATAAGGAATCATACTAATATTATAAATGTGAAAGTAAGTTTGTGTGTTTGATACGCTTACACGCCCTAACCCTCTGAATAGGTTATAATAAATTTTGGATAGGGATAGATGAGAACCTAGAGACGGTGCTAGGCTAACTTTTCTCGCGAAAAACTTATTAGAAGTGGAGTAAAGATATGGATAAACTTTGTATGAAACATTTTACTGCGTCATTCGATTTGTTTGACAAAATGTATATTGACGCGAGCGCAGCCTTACGTAAAATCTACTAAACAAATATTTGCCATTTTATTACAGGTACAAAAGTATCTTGTGGTGCTTTAAGCGTATTTTTACGTTGTGTGTTTTTATTTAAACTGATAGGAATATTTACTGTTTATATGCTATTGTTGTTTATATTCTTGAGCGCATCTTTAAGCGATTAAGATAAGAATATGTGTTTTATTAACTTGTCCTATGAGCTAGTATAATGTTTGTGTTTTAGCCTTCCAGAATGTCTTCAATACGTTTTAATGTTTGAGTATGTTTTTAATTATGTTTAAATACTAAGATTGTTTAGCAATTTATTATTTTTATTTAAGAATAACCTTTATTATACCTAAATTGCACATTTAGTCATTCATTAATACAGATCAGAACAGAGTTTACATCAACACATTAATATCTAATAGTTATACAGTTATTTTTTTTCTTAAATGTAACCCAAATTACAGGTGACAACCACATTTGGTTCTGTAAGGGACTATTCCCGCTGCCATTGCGCGGCTCGCGCGACAAGGTCGTTGCTAGGACCACTAAATTTAGCAAATTCGAACCTGTTAGTTAGGCTCGCGAATATTTGTTCGTTTCTTCGGTAGTTTCACAGTAGCCCAAGAAGAGTTTCGGCCACTCTGGGATCCTGGCGCCCGCTGCGTCGGAGTTGAGGGCTCTCAGCACTCTACCCAAAAAGTTCGGTGAAGCTGTCAAACCCCTAAAGGCTAAAAGCGTATGTCAGGTCGAAAAAAAAAATGGTGACCACCACATGCACATTTGAGTTACTATAATATATTAGACGAAATGATTATGATGTTAAAATGTACTACTTTGAAAAATATAAAAAAAGTGTCTTTTCATTGTAGTGAGTGTGTAAAAAAAGATTCCACCTTCTCTGCTTTAACATTGGATACAACATTATGATATCGCATAAGTCTGTGTAACGGAGAAATATGACTAAGATTTAAACGAGCCTGTTGTTCGAAAAATATTTTATAAATTATTAGATAAAATAATTTTCATACATTTTCTTTAAATATGAATTCCATTCTCTGATAAAATAAACAAAATAATAAAAAAATACCTTGAGTTGGTATTAAAGGTATCTTATTAAAGTGGGGTATATCTTACCTTTCTAATCGTACTTCTCAGGCAGTAGCTGAAGGATATACTTCTGAGTCATACAAGATGCTTTTCGGAGTACCGCAGGGTTCTAATTTGGAACCTATACTATTCGATATTTTCTTTAATGGCATTTGTTTACAACTTCAGAACTCAAAGAGTTACATCTTGCAGATGGTCTTAAATTGTTTTATCAGATTAAGAGTCATAATGCCGTTAGTATTCTTACTACAAAGTAATCTAAATAGTTCGATTAAATGGTGTGTAACGAACAAAATGGTTTCAAACCATACATTCAAACTCATATACTGCCACAGATGTTTAATTGATAGCATTGTGTATAAGGAGCTTAAAACTTTTGTATTTGTACTACGCAGCAGTAAGAACTTGAATATAGAACATAATAAAATGTACTATTTAATTCGTTCTTTGGTAGAGGTTTAGAATGTAGTAGTGTTGTATGGAATCCTCAGTACGATATTTTTGTAAATAAAATAGAAAAGGTGCAAAAATTATTCTTCTGACATTTAAAATGTATAATGGAAACTTAAGTATTTAATTAAAGCTCTTTAAACGATCACAAAGGGATAATTGATTTCACTTTTTTGTACATATAATGACTAAAATCTTTAATGCACCAGAACTACTAACAAAAATAAATATAACTGTTCCTGTGATGCTCCCTATGGCTTTACGGTTCAGTATTTTTGCTACAAATTATTATCAAACTGTGGATCTATATTCTCCATTAAATAGAATGTTATCATTTTATATTGATGAATACAAAACCTCAGATAAGGGCATTTTCACTAATACAGTTACACTAAATATGAAAGTAATATATCTAAATAAATAAAAATTGCAAAATTTATAGAATTAAAAAAAAAATTGAGAAAGAAAGTTTAAGAAAACTTCAAGGTAAAGCGAAGCGTGGAAAGTAACTTGTTTACTTTTAATATTAAATTCTATTTCATGATTGTAATTAAATAAACCAGTATTTATTCAGCTTGTCTGTTTGCTTGAATTATAATTTGTATAATATTAGGCCATATTTTTCAAAAGTATATTATTTTTTTACTAGATTTTACGTGCGGCTTCGTTCGCGTTAATATCGATTTTGGCAATCGCAATTGAAATCGGATGGTGCAATAAAATGCATCGTACAAAGTTTATCCATTTACTCCACTTCCAATAAAGGTTTCGCGAGAAAGATTAGTCTTTCTCCGACTCCTGGGTGTTCCCTATCCCTTTACCACATTTCATAACAATCGATTCAGCGGTTTAGGCGTGAAATCATTACATTATTCATGAAACCTGTGGTATTATAAAAGTATAAATACGTTATCTTCACAATATTTGACCACAACAAATGTAAATACGTGGATAGTAATATTGCAATGAACGGAGAAGCGGGACAGTTTATGCTTATACCGGATGCGAAAAAGAGAGATGTATACATTGCTTTGCTTCGTCTAAACTGTAAACGTTCCTTTTGGTTACGGAAAATTTTACTGATTGTTACATTTAATGAAAATGTTATTAATGGAAATAGTTAAATAATGAATTAAATGTGATCCCGTAATCTTTACAACGTTTGTTTGTATAATTTTTACAATATCGCATTACACACGAGGAAATGCTCTAGAGTTGGAGGGTATTTGATATAGCATCGGTACACAACATACTTCCCTGAACGCTGACGTGATACTAAAGTTTAAGTGTGCCAACTGACATAAAATCAGTGGGCCACTTTCGGAGTACAGATGCCGTACCTATATACACATTTTTATACAACCTCACGACAACCTGTCGCCTTTCTGATGCGACGCGGGTTCGAAATTGCAGTCAAAATTTTGCCCCGGCAACTAGCCTTTGTCTTCAGTACTTTGTCTTCAGGTAAAATTAATAACAATAACCTTATTATTGTCATTAATAACCATTTGTTCAAACAATTCAACTACTATATATAGGGTTTACTATCCTAGTGTAAAACCATTACGACGACGTTAACGAGCATTAACATGTCTAACTTTATTGCTGTTTTCTTCTTCACTATTGCATTATTTATAATGGTAAGTGGATACAGCTCATATATACTCTATACTTAGATACAATAATCTAAATCGACTTTGACAGCACGGTTGGCCTAGCGGTGGAGCAGTTTTCTCGCTCCAATGCGCTCTGGGCTTAAATTCGGTACGTTGAAATCATATGTGTGATCCTCAAATAACTGTTCTGCTTTAGACTCTTACTTTGTATCCGTTTATTAGGTTTATAAAATCCTTCTCACTTGTCATTTTGGCGAAAGTGCCTGGATGGAAAATTGTTGGTATTTTCCATTTTTACTTTCTAAAAATATACGTTAATTTTTAGAGAATGCGAATTTAGTAAATTAATACTTACATAAGATTTTTTATATTATAACATAAATGTTCACTTAAATTATACTGTTCTTTGTTCATCGGTCAGTTGGCGATTTTTTAGCGATCGTTGAAAGACAACTCGTCTAGGGACTCAGGGTATGCAATATTACGAGACTTTATTACATTACTACATGCTATATACAACTTTATTAAAAAGATGTAACAAAGAACATACTTGCAAATTAGCTGTCTGATAGTGGACATAGAATAGCTTCATCGATTCCGTCAATCACTTATTTCAACATTTTAATAATTATCTCCCTTCCCGAAGGAATCCTTTCGTTGTATGAAATAAAAATATCCTGAAGATTAATTGCCTAATTCCTCATATTAGTTATATTTGTGTCATATTACATTAGAATCCGCTTCATTTTATTACAACAGACATGTGTTTTTGTTCTATATATATAATTTGTTTAAGAAATTTATTATTAGTAATAGATTAATAACCACATTATTTAATTTTATTTGGTCCATACATGATAATTATAATACGCCGAACTAATTAAAGATAATTGTTCCAGATCTTACAGCAAGTACATGGAGTAGATGATGGTAAGCTGTTAACGTAATGTAATACAAATGTGTAAGGAAATATTACTATAGACCAAGCGCACATACTTTTGACCAGACCGCAGCGTTATAGACCAGTCTATCCTACAATAGGCCGTGTAATAATTCGGGTTTATATATTCGAGATATGATGACTGTGTGCGACTAGATCTTGATTACCATGCAGCAGGCGATTGTTGAAGCAATGATAGCTTGGTAGTCGTTATGGCTGGTGCGTCAATGGAAGTGAGTTCGAGTCCACCTGTTATTAGTCTGAACTTTCGGTTCTGAACCTTCAGGAGAACATCGTGAGGAAACGGAGTATCCTGGTAGGGTTTTTCTAGTACCCAACTGGCAACTGAAACCTACAATCGGCTGCCAAACACCTATAGGTATGTACCGACAGCTGAACTTGAGAGCCAGCGCCTCCGATAGACTTAGTATGTTTACCAACCTGGGCCACATGGTAACTTAACATCATGTGACATTGTAGCCATTACGCTTAAAATAGTACTACTACTATAGACCAGTCAATCTTATTATAGACAGCACATAGTTTTGCGGCTATACATTGATGCATGTATACATAAATAAATAAGAAATGTTCATTTTGTAATTTCAACAGGTTTTAGTCAATTTGGTATAAATACGGTACTAATAACAAAAATCTATTTTATTTTCTGGTATTTCTAGGATAGATTCCTTGAAACAAATAACGCATTTCACATTAAATCTAATTTAAATAAAATTTAAATATAGTTTAAATATAATTTAATAAATTTAAATATAGATGAGGTGGGAGTCGAAGGAGTTGTAGATACTGCTAGATTATAAAAGAGCACTTAATATATGATGAATTTAGATGTTCATAAGAATGAATAAAAAAAAATTCGTAAGAGTTGATACTTCAGTGTAGAGTTTGAAGTCACTATTAGCTGTATTCATTTATTTCATCAAGAAATGTTAATGTTCCATTTATACAATTTAATTATTTGAATGATTCAAATAAATATCTATTAGAGGGACATCTCAGGCAGTCGCAAACGTATTATTAATGGAAAGGACACTTTTCTTTTTTTTTTTATACTTAAGGTTTATCGTTATGGCCATAATCTCATCTGATCTTAAGTGACAATACGGGCCAAGTTAGTAGATACACTAAACCTGTGGAGGAACTGGGTCTCAAGTGCAGCTGCCGGAACACACCTATTCGTATTTGGCGGCAGGTTTACAACCTGAGGGTGGTAGCGACCCAGGCGGGCATTAGAAAAAGCCCTGCCACCATGCTATGGTTTCCTCACAATGTTTTCCTTCACCGGAAGCTCAAGCTTATTGTAGGTGCTTGGATTCGAACTCACGTCCCTTGATGCGAAGTCGTACACACTACCACTGAGCTATCATCGCTATCAAAGCTTAATCGCTTCGCTTGATAGGAGTGGGCTATTCGATATATTACTTGGAGATGAATGATTAGCAGTATAATTATTTTCAGGCGCAGGAAAATCGGCAGGATTACGGATTAAAGGATTGCTTGACCAACTTGGAGAATCAGTTAATAACGTACTGAATGGTTAACTTGGTCAAGAATAATTATAGTGTGGATAATGAATTATTGGGAAGGTGACTTAGATAAGTTTTGGGAAATAATACGTAAGATAACATAACATTTATTTTATTACCGATAATTCATATAAGTAATATAGAAGCCAAACGCAACTGTAAAGGTTTGTTAACTTGCAAATTTTTTATAACCTAAATAAAGACAATGAAAACTTTACTTTTGTTTTAAATATAAAATATATCACTTGGTCCTTAGGAACATTAAGTGTATAAAAATATATATTTGAAATTGTACATTAGTACATTATTAAAAATGTAACTAATTTCCAACCCTAATATTATTTGATTCTGGTAACTTTTTTATCCGAGACAAAATATTTTCAAATTTTGTTTTGGCCATAAATATAATAGGTCGGGCAAAATGTTTTCGCATATAGTATGTATAAACTTTTAATAGAATCTCATTGGTTATACTATTTATATCTAGCAGGTTTTTAAAATTGTAAAAGTCATCATTTATTACTTAAGGTTGAACATTAACGTCGAGTAGTTTTTTTTTTCGACATGTTAGTCGATATTTTAGTGATAACTAAGGAAAAAAAAGTGTTTTTGATCTACTCTACTAATCATAAAAACTAAATAACAACACTTATGTAACTTATTTAAGCAATAATGTTTCAGGACACATCTTCAATAAATAAGTTTTTACTAAATATAAAGCAAAGTCAATTAGTATAGATAATGAAAAGACGTTCCTTTATAATTAGCTATACTAGTTACTATTTAAAACTGAACCAGTGTGTTATCATCTATGTTTATTTATTATTTAACTGATTTTTGTACATCTTATCGAATACGCTTAATTCTTCAGTTACTTTTATTTTGCACGAAGTAATTAATGGTTTCACTCTGCAATAAAAACAATATTTTGAAATGGCCTATGTATATTTTAACGGCTGGTATCTTTGAATAACTATATTCAAAAATCAGTAGTATACAAGCTGTCAAACTTTTAGAGACTATTGATCACCTACTCAAAGCACAGATAGTACCTTACCTCGAAAATATATATAGTATTCACAGTACAAAAATGGCGACAATCTATGACCACAAATATTTCCATAGGTTACTGCGACAGTATACTTTTAGCCATAAAGGATTGAATTTCTCGCCAGTAAGTGTACTGAACAGTGCTGTGAGTGTATAACGAAACACAGTTACTTGCAACGCCAAAATGTTGACTGTTGAACTCCGTATTCGATAGATGTCGTTGTGCATGTGACATCATCTAACACGAATATTGACTGTACTCTTATCTAAACGGCGCCGGAAAAGTTAGTGTGTTTCAACGCGCTAATCTTAAGATCTTCCAGTTGGATTTCAAAAATTCTTTCTGTATTTTATAGAGCAATCATTGTTGGAGGTTTCAGGCTATATATCATCAAGCTACCGCTAATAGGAGCAAAGCAGTATTGATAAAAGTTACAAAAACGGCGAAAAATATTCTTTCTGTAGGCATTCTACTGTAGGCTACTGCCTTACTGGTTATAAAGTATTTTATTTATTAATTTACAATATTATTTATACATTATTTTCGAATACGAATTCGTTCGTGGTGCAAAACACTTTACAAATGACATGCAATATTAACGTTGTACGTACTTGACACCAGTTAGTTACCTTCCGTAACTAATAAGCTAATACTAAATAGTAGCCGATATATTTAGGATAGCCTGCAGTCTTGAGTCACTTTGGGGCTTTCAGTGACTGTTGACTTTACAGAGAAATCCCAGGTGTGTGTTGTCCATTTTATTACCGAATTAAAACTTATGATTACTTAAACTTTTATAGCTTCAAACAAACCCAAAACACACTATTGTTATTATGTTACTTGTTTTTTACAGCTTGCTTCTTAACATTTTTCTGTATATGGATGAAATAATTAAAATCGTTTCAAATTTGTATGAGCCAAAAAAGGAATCTACTGACAAAAATATATTTACACTATACAATTGAACCATAATCTATACAGACTATTAATATATTTCTAATACCTATAGTTAAGCATCTTTTATGTAGATTTAACATTATGATCATAATCTCATGTGATGTTAAGTGACGATGCGGCCTAGGACGGTGGACATGCTAAGCCCAGTGGAGGGATTGGATCTCAAATGCCAATACCGGAACACACCTATGGGTATTTGGCGGCAAATTTTCAACTTGAAGTTCTTAGCTAATAAAGGTAAGGACAAGAAAAAACCCTACCACCTTGCTATGGTTTTGTCATAATGTTGTCTTCAACGAAAGCTCAGGATTATTTTAGGGATAGAAACTTACACCCGTTGATGCAACTCCGTAAACACTACCAACTGAGCGATCATTGCTTCGATTGCACTTGTATAGTGGCATTCATTGCTGATGCGTGTATTTATTGAAATGTCCTTGTGTGAATGTTATTGGTGTTTGAAATAAATAGAAAAGCGTTGAAAATCAAGAAGGCTTCTTTTTCATAGAACTACCTATATGTACTAAAAGTTGCATTAATATTTCGACAAATCGGGTTATAATTTAAAATGTTATTATATTAACGCGAATACCTTAAAATCCACATAATGACAATCTGTCATCGATTTTGTTTGTTAATTCTTACAGTCTTATGTTGGGTTACATTACCAGCACTACGGCACAAATTTTTACTTTTTACAATTTTTTACAAACTTTTCAGTCAAAATTTTACTAACAAAGAGACAATTGCACATATTAATCCCTTCATTTCTAAAAAATATATTTATATATTGACAACATATTAATATTTCCAAAGGGTGGCAATTTGTCGTTTTGTTCTGAGAGCTGTAATCTCTAGAGTGGGTGTTGCCGCGTGTCTAGATGCATTGGTATTGTACTTATAAAACTTCGTGTACGTATTGTGTCTGTGTCTGGCAATTGTTGATATCACCTTAGCTTTTGTTAATGAAGGTTAACTATGTAGTTCTTGATCCGTCACAGCCTTGTGGTAGGGTTATTACCCGCCTGGTTAGCGTACATCCCCGTGTTTAGAATGCTGCAAAATAAAGGTTCGGTAAGAACCCTTGTGTTCCAGCTAGTGAACGAGAACCAGCACTTTCCGTCAAGTTCAGTATCATAGCTGTAATGCCCCTGGTGTTGCGGCTGTCTATAGGCGGCGATTTATCTCTTACTTTTGCATTATCAAAAAAAAATCCCTTTGCAATTTCTAAACGGTTAGGCAGAATCTCTTGAAAGTGTTTGGCAATTATCAGATTAGTGTAGCGGATTGATCTCTGTGATAGAACTTGGTAGCAGTCATATTAGCAAATGATTTATTATCCGTTGCTTCGTTTTATTATTACTTATGTAATTGTAATCTACTTGTCATGAGAGTGACATGCACTGTGTATGAGGAAGAAATATGCTTAATAAATATATAGCTCTTACTTATACAACACAAGTATTCACTTTTTATTTTATTTTATTTTATCTATAGGTGTGTTCCGGCAATTGCACTTGTGAGTCAGTTCCTCTAATAAGTGTAACGTACCCTCCATCTTTGACTACATCGTACTTAACATTAGTTGAGATTGTGGCGATAACTCAAAAGCTATTGCCCTATAAAAAACCTAAAAAAAGGTACTGCGTATCATTTCTATTACATGAGCCAAGGGACAAACGTAAATTTTATACTTAGTAAAGAGTATAGATTGTTAAACTATATTCATATATATATATATATATATATTCACCATTTAGAATCTGGGTAAGTTTTACATGGTTTTTTTTTTCAATTTACGTAGTCATATGTGCAATCTAATCGTCGAGTTAGATAGAGACGGCAAAATTGGAATACCCTTCGGGCGGCAAAAGAATAAATCCGTCACTGCTTCGAAGCTCTTAGTTTGCATAGTTTCTTGTATTCTAACCCGAGCTGTCAGTCAATTGTATTCATGGCTAGCGAATAGCCTGATGTTATACGAGATTTTATAAGTACCTTATGAATTTCCACTTAGTAAAAAAATGTAAATATAAGCGCAAATAATAAATAGGTAGGTACCTAATCATTAATTAAAATTACGTAACAGTGCCATCTAGTTTCTGTACTAAGTAGCTATCTAGTAACACTCTAATTAACAATTTATTTAGTTCAAAGTATCCTCATTAGACAGAGTTAATTTGAATATAAAATGCTTTAACAGGCAGCACAGTCTATTCAACTAGGTATTATAATTTTATCTATTTTCTTACTTAACAACAGAATGAGTAGGAGATAGACTTTAAATATGAACGAGTCGTGAAGGTGTATTTAGACGATATACGGAGCAATACAACAAACATATCTTTGAAATAACACTTTTTCTCTTTTCTATTTTAGGGTGTCTACAATAGGTATACATCCATAAATACCATAATAACAAGATTAAACGCGCTTCTTCTTGCTGTCTCCAGCAATCGCTCGTGTCCGCGCACAAGCCCGCGCAACCGCCGTCCTCGCCGCCGAGGCCGAGCGGATAATTTCGCTCCCGCACACCCGCCGCGGCCTTCCTCCGCAGACGCCTGAGCCTAGGTTCGATCCTCCGGACAGGAGCCCTCGAGTGACTCTGCTCGCGCGATACAGTGACACTCTACATCACTGAGAGTACACCATGACACCGCATACCATTCGTGCACACTCACACGTTAAGTACACGGTTCTGTAAGGGACTACCCTCGCGGCCCTGAGCTGCTTACCTAATAAGGTCGTTGTTAGGATCACTAAATTTGTAAGACAAGACCTGTTGGTTAGTCAGGATCGTGAATCTTTTTTACTTACCGGCAGCAACCCAAGCCGAGGTTCGGCCGTTTTGGCACCCTCGTGCCCGCTGCCTCGAGGCTGAGTGCCTTCAGCACTTGCCCCAAAAAGTTCGGTGAAGCTCTCAAAGCCCCTGGGGCTAAGAACGTATGTCAGTTCGAAAAAAAAACATAAATACCATACCAGCGTCATCGAAATAAATAATAGTTACTAAAAAACTAAAAAACAGGCTGTTATAGAAAACCAAACTAAATAATATCTAATAAATTTTAATTAATTTGAATTAAGAATAGTGTATTTTTTTTAATAAATATTAATTAATAATAGTGTGAATAAGACAAAAATATAATTTATTTAAAAAAAAGACGTGAAACATTTTATTGACAGATATGAGTTGAAAGATTATCGTTTCGATAATATCTTAAAAAGCACCCTACGCTTTTTAAATTTAATAGTTCCGTGGAATAGTTAACTGCGTCATTCTAGTTGGTAACTGTGTTGACTGATTTAAGGAAAAATAACAGACCTAAAAATAAAAAAATCTTAGAATTCGCATTGAGATCGATATTTACATTTTTCGCTGGCACCATTGCTCGTACTTTCTGAATTGTATCTCCTCATTTACCTTGGTATAAAATTGTTCTTAACAATATGCGTTACGCTACATGATCGTCGTTTGGATACAAATGTTTTATTTTGTAATATTGGCCAAGATATAGTTAGAATCACACGTGCATACATGAATTTTTCTATTTTATACCCATTTTTTTTTTATAAATAAAAGAATAAAAGTTCGTTTATTATCATATAACATATACAATTGATGAGACGACAAGGAAACCAACAGTAAGTCGTTGGCATTGAAAAAAACTTCACCTTAGTAAGTTGTTAACTCGGAAATTTATTAGAAAATATTTATGTGAAGTAAGGTTGTGCAACGAAAATGTATTTATGTATTACTGAATCATAGCTTCATCCCTAAAACATGAAATCAAACCAAAACAAAATATTTATTCAATTTAGGTACTAAGACGGCGCTTATGAACGTCCCAAACTACCACTAGTTCGGAAAGTAAAGCAGTCATCGAGATGAATCGAGATGAATGAAACTTGATATGCATGTCATTGATAGGTACTTACCTTTGTAAAAATGATATAGTTTAATGTTTACATTTACAATAGTTATTAGTGGATGAACAGAGAGGGGTGTCAATTCAAGACATCACCATCGCCGACCAACATGGTCCACCTTATAATAATAACCTTTGACAACAAAACCCGTTTCACATGATCTTGAACTTACTATCTGGCAATTCGGTATAGCGATTTGGGTCTGTAATGTTGGTAATGTTAATTAGTTTTATCTTGACGGCGGTGGCACGTTTGTTGCTTCTTGAAGCTTCAGCTTATATTGAAATGGATTTAAGCATACTCTTTATTGAGATAAGTTCAACAAATTATATTGTACTAGCTGTGACCACGTCTGCGTTGATAAGGACCTAAAATCTTATTTAATAATTTTCATAAAAAAATGTTATATATCCTATGCTACTCAGGGATAATGTATCATTATAATGTTGAAAGAATTTTTGTAAATCAGTCCTGTAGTTCTTGAGTTTATTTGTTATAAGTAAATATACAAATCTTTCCTCTTTATAATATTAATATAGATTTAAACTTATCATCAACTTGCTGGGAGATATGAAACAGTTATTTTTAATTAAATTTTAATATTAATCGATTGATCTTAATAATAACGGTGTATTCTAGGAAGTGGACTTGAGAGCCCGTCTCTCCTCTGGGCTTAGCGTGTCCACCATAATAGGTCTAATTGTCACTTAACACCAGGTGAGATTGTAGCCATAAAACTAATATAGTAAATATCCTGTACAAGACTCGAACGCGCAGCGCCTCAGTGTGACGGTTCCTTCAATGCAACCGCTTTGGATACGTTATTAGTGATCTATTATCTATTATAGCCACTTACCCCAATAAATAAAACATCTTCGCAGAGAACAGTTTTTTATATGGAATAGGGGGCAAACGAACAAGCGTGTCCCTGATGGTAAGTGATCACCGCGACACATAAACACCCACAACACCAGAGCAATCGCAGGTGCGTTGCCGGCCTTTATAAGAGGGACTGGCTCTTAAGTGGCCATGTCGGAACACACCTAATGGTATTTGACGGAAGATTTTCAACTTGAGGGTGCTAGTTAGCCGGGCGGGTATTAGAAAAAGCCCTACCACCATGCTATGGTTTCCTCACGATATTCTCCTTCACCGAAGCCACAAGCTCATTGTAGGTGCTTGGATTCGAACTCACGTCCTATAACGCGGCGTTCCTACACGCTAAAACTGAGCTATCATCGCTTCAAAAATTAATTTTTGAGTAAGTTAAAATACATGTATCGTGGTTAAGTTAGATATAAGTATTTATATCTCCTTAAAAGGGACGAGACTCGATTTTCTATAACGCTTATGTTATTTGGACAAATGATAGAAAATGTTTTATTTCGTATTCCGAAAGTAGTTATTCACTGGGGCGTTCCTTTTTGGCAGCAATTTCTTTCAGTCCCAACACAAAATTGTGTGTTAAAATTTTAGCCGTTATTAATATTTACCTGCGGGTTCGCTAACGTTTATATTGATATTGTGAAATAAATCGTATGACGCAAAAAAATCTTCATACAAAGTTTACCCCTCTCTTTACCCCACTCCCAATAAGATGTTTGCCGTAAAATGTAGCCTATCACCGTCTCCAGGTTAATATCTATCTGTATACCAAAATTTGTCATAATTGATTAAATGCTTCAGGCGAGAAAGCGTAACAAACAAACTCACTTTCACATTTATAATATTAGTAAGGATAAATATTCCTCTAGAGCGTGAGAAGATATCCCATTTAAAATACACGTAATTTTTTTTTTTCTTTCGAAATTCATAACTCGGTGGTACTTTGTGGTTTCGCATTGTTTGAACCCAGGAATTACTTGGGATTAAGCGCTATACAGTGTTGCCCAATACGACTTGACTGTAACACACAACGCGGAGATAGTACAAGTCACTAAATTTTGTAACAATCTCTTGGTTTTCCTCGTTATTTTATTAATGTTTCAACCTATAGGGAAACTGTTAAAGTAATTTAATAAGAGGTTGATGAATCTATATATATATAGTAATATGATAACGAGGAATGATTCGTATTTTTGTTTGTAACGAATAAACTCAAGAACGACGGGACCGATTTTAAAAATTCCTTTACTAATAGAAAGTTACATTATTCCTTTTTTAAACGGAGTGAAATACATTAAGGCATCACCTCACAGCCCAGTGGCACTGAGAGGGGTATGTGGGAATCAACCAGCGCCAGCCGCCGAGAATACCCACTAAAATCCCACGGCCATCTGTCACCTTCTTGGGGCGACGCGGATTCGTGCATGCAATCACAGCGTCTTAGCTACATTACAAGCTCTGACTAATATAGGCTATATAATTACTTTTTATTTATTTAAATAATTTAATATAATTTTAGTTCCACACTAACGGAGTCGCGGAAACAGCTAGTTATAATTGCACGTAGAACATATTGTATAGTTTATAGTTAAATTCACAGTAGTTCTCTATCTTTTGCAGTTTGCGGCACACATCGACTATTTTGTCGCGATGCTCTACACTTTTTAGTTGGTCGAAATAGATAAGTAAAATGATACTAGTTCTGTCAAAAGGAACAAAATAAAAAAAACCTCTTTTTGAATGTAAAGGTGCACCAGAGAGCCGCGGCGCACACTTAGGGAACCCCTGTAATAGATGTTGATAGACACTAGGCATTAGACATAAAAGAGTTGTTGATAATTCACTTCTTCCTATATTGATTAACATCTTGTAATAAATAATTTAAAAAAACATACAGGAATAGTATCTATTTCCATCGACAATAAGAACTATTTGGCAAAACAAGATAGGCGCGAGCGTGGCTGCGGGCAAAGTCTAGTACAATATAAATTTATAAAAGAAGTCTTGCGCATAACTACTGAATAATAAATATTGTGATATACCAAGCTGTAATATCATAAAACGTTCAATCTCCTTCTTCTTCTTCTATTGTGTCAAATATTGCATCAAATTATGTTGGAACAGTTTTCGGCCACTGTCTGGGGATTTGATGCAGATGCCGACAGGTCAGCAAGTGTACAGGAGTGTGTACAGAGGGGGCACGACAGTAAATGCGTCATAGTTCGGGGCTCCACACAGTCATATAGAGTTTGGTTTGGTTCTCTAAAACTCCATTTAACCATGTTGTTGTTGCAGCGGCCTATCTGAGTTCGAAGACGGTTTAATGTTTTCCAAACACTCCACGACAAATTACATCCAGGTGGTACGTCTTCAGCAGGTTCCACATAACCTGGTGGTAGTGTTAACTTTTTTAACCAAATTGTCCCATTCAATTAAATTTAGTGAAATATTTGTTGGCTGCCGAATGAAAAAAGAAACAAAAATTCCAATGTTTTGACGTCACAAGTATTGTAATATAATTGTTTTTGTTACTCTTTGTACGTCAGCGAACCGCACGACTAAGCTTAACCTCGGGAGTCGCTTCGATGTGTGTGTGCACATCTACGTTTTTCCGCCATAAATTCAAAATACCATGCGCATTGTCTTGTTTATTAGCAACATTTATTGACTAAGTTATTCGCTCTAGCACACTCGTCGCAGCCTTCCTCCACAGATCCTCGAGTCTAGGTTCGTTCCTCCGGCATAGAGGCATCGACTATCTCTGCTCACGAGATTGAGTGCCACAACTCAAATCACTGGAAATTCACAACCACACTACATTACAGTTGTGCATACTCACACATTGGGTACATGGGCCTGCGAGGGACCGCCTTGGCCCTGAATAAGTTCCGGTCTTTTATGATGAATGATGAACACTGTTCAAATACACAGGACAAATACAGTCCAGTCATTACGCCCTGACACGATGTCAGTATAATCCAATTGTTTGGTAAGTTTAGATTCGCGTACATAACCCGAGTTGTAACTGAGAAGGTTAGCATAGGATCTGATTAGGATTAGTCAGGCTCGCGGTGTCTAGTCGCTCCCAGGCCACAGTCCAATTCATTTCACCAATTTCAATGTCCACAACAGAGTTTACATCAACACATTAATATCTACTCCTTATACAGTTATTTTATTCTTAAACATTACCCTAATTACAGGTGACAACGACATGCACATTAGAGTACCTATATTATAACATATGTAGTAATTATCATGTTGAAATGTACTTCTTTAAAATATACAACAATTGAAAGTACTCGTATTTATGAAAAATGTTCCTTTTTAATTATACTGAGTGTTTCAAAAAAGATATCAACCTTCCTGCTTAGACATTGGATGCAACATTATGATATCGCATAAGTCTGTTTAACGGAGAAAAATTACCAAGATTAGTAGGAGCCTGTTTTTTGCAAAACAATTTATAGATTAATAAAAAAAATATTTTCTATACATTTTCTTTGAATACGAATTTAATCCTCCGATAAAGTCAACAATAATATTTAATCAAATTGCTTCAATTGGTGTTACCGGAAGGCTATTAAAGCCTCTTACCTTTCTAATCGTACAGGCAGTAGTTGAAGTATATATTTCTGAATCATACACAATACTTTTAGCAGTAACGCAGGGTTCTTATTTGGAGCCTATACAATTCAATATTTTCATTAATGATATTTGTTTACAGCTCAGTGTTACACAGTCACGGTATTTTCTTTCACTGAAAACTTAGGCTTATTGCAGATAGATTCGTACCTATGTCCATATATGCAGCGTCCGTACATACTACAAACTAAGCCATCATCGCTTCAAATTTAAAACTTGTGTAATTAAGTTACACGATTGTGAATGAACTTGTTTATATGCATTATATAAATGTTACTCTTTAGTTTTGACTAATGTGAATAGATTAATATTAGGTTTTTTTTTTGGGCGCTAATGTTTTCCCCATTAAAAAAAAAAATCGTAAATATTTTGTATCGGATAAAAAAATACGAGGAACAATTATTTGGGTTAAAAATATTTGGGTTAGAAATGAGTTACACTCTCAATAAAGTATTAAACAATAATTTATAATGTGTAATTTTCTATTCATTTAATGTTTCCAAGTACCAAAGAAAGTTTTGATGGCCTTTCATTAGGTTATAACAAAAGGCATGTTAACAAAATTTGAAAGTAGCGATTGGCTTCTGTATTACTTACTAGCTGTGCCCGCGACTTCGTTCTCGTGGAACTAAAATCATTTAAGTACTTCTTTTCTTGATAAAGAGTGAGCGGTGTCCTTTTCTGTACCATTGGAAGAACTGGGAACTGGGTGTTTGCAGAATTACATGTTGATCTGTTGAGCAGTTAACAAATATACTATCTGGCGCACGACTTCATCTACATAGAATAACTAATTTGAATAACCAACTTTCCTCATCTTACATAGGTATTACATCATCATCAGATCTTACGGTAATTTCTTGACAACCTGCCCTTAAATATAATTTAAGTCGAGTGTTGCTTTTTATGCCGTTGTTTTTAGGCGTTCACATAACATGCTATAAGAGCACAGTCTCTTATAGTATTGGTACATAGAAAAAGTAGGTAAGATAAACATAGGTTTATCTTCATTAAATTATTTTGATGATGTAGTATTTTTCACTCCTAATAAAGTATAAAGACATGCCTAATAAAGTAAAGTATATTAAGGAACAATATTTTGTATTTGTATTTACGTATCGCTAGGAATTTCTCTAGCGAAAACGGATAAAATATAAGCGGATATGAGAAATTATTTGCGTCCCTTTTTTGTGAAAAGAGTAGGCTATGTCCTTCTTCAAGGTCTTCTTTTTATATACTTTTATCTGCCTCTATGTAAATCTCTCTTTGTTAATGCCCTACTCTGAAACCACTGACTACATTCGGTGGAATTTGAAATGCTAATGTCTAATACTATGGATTAAATGTACGTACATATTATTGAAGTAAAATATTCTTAAATAAATTTAAACTACTTTCTGCCATAATAACACTAAAACCTAATTCTAATTTATCGCTAATTATTTGTTCAGTACTTTGTAATTACCTATAGCCTAATCAGGCGAATAATGGATTGTTTCCGTATGCCAGCGAAACTCCTAGATACCGTTTCCTTAATAAGAGAACATTCGGCACCAGAGTCGAAATAAAATGGATACGACTTACCGGGATGTTCTAAACCACCTTTCAAAGTGTTAACTTCGCAAATGTTGACACGTCGCTCTGCAAAACACTTTTTTTTCTGCGTCTCGATCATTAAACGCCTGGGGGTGTCGGTAGGCAGAGAAGACTTCATGCCGACTTACAATAATCGTATGTTTTTTTGGACATTTTAATTAGCTATAATCAATCCTAATCAACATTCCAACTTCAATTCGTTAAGATCAATAGAACAGGCTATATCTTATATCTTTTCAGAGTACCGCAGGGTTTTAATTTGGGTCCTATACTATTCAATATTTTCATTAATGACATTTGTTTACAACTTCAGAATTTTAAGTGTTGACCTTAAATTGTTTTATCAGATTAATAGTCCTATTGACGTATTCTTACTGCAAAATGATCTAAATAATTCGATTAAATTGTGTAAAATGAACAAAATGGCTTCGAACGCCAACATGTGCTACGTAACTCATATCTCCTGGAATAAAATAACATTTAGTCCTTAGTATTTTATAAATTGTAGTACTTTGATAGCAATGAACAATATTCGAAATCTTGGCGTTATGATAAACACTAAATTACGTTTCAACATACGTATCGATAGCATTGTGAATAAGGGGTTTAAATCTTTTATATTTATATTACGCAACAGTGAGAATTTTAAGATAGAACATTATAAAATTGTACTATATAATTCACTCTGTGGTGGAAGGTTTAGAATATAGTTATGTTGTATTACTATCACTACAAAATTTATATAAACAAAATAGAAACGGTGCAAAAATCATTCTTCTGACATGCTTTATAATAGGTTTTTAAAAAGGAAACATAAGTATTTTAATTCTAAATCTTTAAACAATTGCACAGGGACATTTGATCTCACTTTTTTGTACAAATTATTGATTAAAATCTTGAATGCACCAGAACTACTAAGTAAATTAATATAACTGTTCCTGTGATGCTCCCTAGGGCTTCACGGTTCAGTATTTTTGCTACAAATTATTATCAAATTTTTAGTTTTTATTCACCATTGAATAGAGCATTATCATTTTATAATGCTGAATCAGATTTAGGTGTCTTCACTAACAGTCCAGCTAAAAGCAAAGTAATGTATATAAATAAATAAAAATCGCAAATGTTACAGAATTAAGAAAAATGTAAGTTATTTAAATTCCTTAAACTTAAAAGTACAGCAAAGCGTGGAATGTAACTTGTTTACTTTTAAAATTAAATTTGTAATTAAACAAACTGAAATTTATTCAGCTTGTGTGTTACCTTGAGGATCGGCAAGATATTTGCTCTTGATTTGTTTTTCTTGCTCTATTGTTATTCAACAAACTAGGCACTCGACTTTGTTCGCGTCCATGTGAATTATGTTTCGTATAATAGTAGGCCATATTTCTCAACAGTTTTTATTTATTTACTAGATTTTACGTGCGGCTTCGCTCCCTTTAATATCGATTTTGTCAAATAAATCGGATGACGCAATAAAATGTTTCATATAAAGTTTATTCCTCTATTTATTGCACATTAAAAAAAAAAATATAGTTATGGTTTTAGCACTATGGCCATATAATCCCACCTGATCTTAAGTGACGAAACGGCCCAAGTTGGTAGACACGCTAAACCTGTGGGTGAACTTGCTCTCAGGTGCAACAGCCGGAACACACCTATTGTTATTTGGCGGCAGATTTTCAACTTGAGGGTGGTTCCTAGCCAGGCGGGCATTAGAAAAAGCCCTACCATCATGTTATGGTTTCATCACGATGTTTTCCTTCACTGAAAGGACGGACTGTCACGTATATGTTATTCATGACGTAGAAACTCCTTCTGAAATTTTATTATGGTCACATGTGGTTGACGGTAATTACGCGAAGGAAGACGGGAGGCACCAGCTAGTCAAGTATAAATGCGTAGGCAATTAATAAAGATACTTTGCCTTCAAGTAAAATTAATTCCTTATTATTGTCATTAAGAACCATTTGTTCAAACAATTTGAACTACTATATATGGATTTAAATTCGAGCGTAATATCACTACGACGACGTTAACGAGCATTAACATGTCTAACTTTTCTGCTGTTCTCTTCTTCACGGCTGCATTATTTATCGTGGTAAGCTACAGCTCATATATATTCTATACTTAGATACATTTATCTAGATCGACTTTGACTGCACGGTTGGCCTAGCGGTGGAGCAGTTTCCTCGCTGCAACCGCGATTTTATATCACAATTACAATATGAGTTACTATTATATTTGCTTTCTTTCCTTAGTTTTATAATCTAGATATATTTTATAATCTCCATGCAATTATACTTGTAAACGTAAAGTTGGTACTTATTTATCTTAAAGAAATTACTAATATTATACTTTACATAATATAGGAAACTTGAAGAGTTTCTAAACTAGATAACGGTTATATTTCAAATTACAATTAATGTATGAATTACTATTATAGTTTCATTCTTTACTTAATTTCTTAACTTTGTTTTACAATTTTGATTTAATAACTTATATGTTATATATTTTCATTTATATAATTTAGTGCAATTATTTACCTAGGCATGTACCTTAACTAATAAAATTCAAATCCAAGGTATTCTCTAAATAATTATTCAAAAGAAAGATATATTCAGTTGGCAAGTTACTTAATATATAACAACCTAGATTCTGAATAATAAGCCTGCATGGAAAAGACTAACGTGGTTCATTATCTAGCGCAGTAGCGTGGTGGCTTATTACTTGTATTTACAAAACTTCCAGTGAAATCCAGAACACATTTCTTTTGTATTATAGACACAAGAGGATGCCACACCTTACTTAGACTTTGTAATAGAATCAATACTATCAGATTTGTACAGTAGATCAAGTGTTGTTACCAGTTAGAATATTAATATTAATTCTGGGTGAATTTTTACAAAATTAGAACATATCCGTATCTGAATCTAATAAATGACAAAATATACTTACAGTTTTGTAGGTTTTAGCGATCTTTATACTTCTCCTCACCTATCTCAAGCCCTCACGCCAACGGTCTGTTTCCCAAATGGTCCTGCACCGGCCTGTTTCTCAAGTGTCCTGCTCCGGCCCACCTCACAAGTGCCTCGCTTCGGTCTTATTCTCAAGTGTCCTTCTCCGGTCCACCTCTCAAATGCTTCGCTCCGGTCTTACTTTCAAGTGTCCTGCTCCGGTCTTATTCTGAAGTGTCACCCCAAAATACCCGTGTTGCGGTCTTATATAACCTCGCACTTCCTTTCCTCCGCGCACTTCCCCCGAATTTCGATTACCTTCTCGAATTTTCCTCATCGTTTCATTGATAGCATGTCCTCCTCTTTCTCATTGTTTCAACAAGTCTCCCTTTCCTTTTCCGTTCAAAACTCTACCAATACCCTACTGTATCGAATAGCAAAACTAAAAACCCGTAATTGTTTTACCTAATTCCGCTTCATAACATCATCTCTGATTGGCCAATTCAAATAAATCTTACCATAAACATAAAAAATGTCAAGGTTTGTCTATGATTTTAAGAATTGTATAAACTAAATATGATGGCTTTCTATTTTATTTATTATACATTTTGAAATTTGAAGATGATTAATATATGATGATGGTGAAGATGATAAAATACATATTTTCTAAAATTTAATTAATTATAATTTGCTCCTTTTTTACATACGTTTCCATTCTCTTACATACAATACAGCCTCCATGCATAAATTGAGAAAAAGTATTTATACTATTAACTAAATAGGGTAATATAAACCTTTTATTTCTTACTAATATACATAGGTACTAGTGATGGATCTGTTTCACCCTTCCGGAAGGAATCCTTTCGTTATATGAGGCAATAATATCCTGTAGATTATTTACTGAATTCCTAATATTAGTTATCATCGTGTCAAACTACATCACAGTCCGCTGAATGCTATTATAATGATAGAGCAATAGGACAAACAGACATGCATTCTTGTTCTGTCTAAATATTATGTTTAAGAAATTTATTACTAGAAATAGATTAATAACCATATAGTTTAATTGTATTTGTTCTGTACACAATAATTATAATATGCTTAACTAATTAAAGATGTTTGTTCCAGATCTTACAGCAAGTTCATGCAGTAGATAATGGTAAGCTTTTAACATAATGTAATACAACTGTGTAAGGAAATATTACTGCAGACCAAGCGCATATACTTTTGACCAGACCGCCGCACTATAGACCAGTCTATCCTACAATAGGCCATGTAATAATTCGGGTTTATATATTCGAGATATGATGACTGTGAGCGATTAGCCTGATCTTTCGGTGAAGGAAAACATCGTGAAAAAATGAAGTATCCTGGTACGGTTTTATCTAATGCCCAACTGGCAACTCAAGTTGAGAATCCGCTGCCAAATACCTGTAGATATGTACTGACAACTGAACTTCAAAGCCAGACCCTCCGCTAGACTTAGTATGTCTACCAACCTGAGCCACATCATACCTTAACATCAGGTGACGTTACAGCCATTACGCTAAAACAGTACTTTTACTATAGACCCGTCAATCTTGTTATAGGCCGTACATAGTTCTGTGGCTATACATTGTTGTGTGAATACAAATAAATAAAATTGAAGTGTCCGTTTCGTAATTTCAACAAGTTTGTAGTCAATTCGGTATAAATACGGTACTAATAACAAAAATCTACTTTTTTTTACTTTGTCTGTCGGTCTAGTTCTTTTAAATTACTACGAAAGAATTGGATTCCCTTTGTCGGAATTTTACTAGCAGTTAGCTTATGTTATACGCTACTTTAATGCGAATCAACAGAAGCGAAGTCGTACGCACAACTAGGTTATTGTAATCTTTATTACTTTTTAACTGTCAAATCAAATTCATTTAATTTTATAATTGTTATTTCCTGGTATTCTTAGCATTGATCCCATGAACCATTTAATGCATTTCCATTAACTAGGAGATTTACAGAAATTTATAAAACTTTTTATATTTTAATACCGTTTTAATTTTACCACATATTATGTTCATAATATAATATGTAGAACGTATATGGTTTTTCTCAAACTTACTTTTTTCATTTATTTTAATAATTTAAAGTCATAACACTATGGACTTAATGTCACTTCCGTCTTTATATTTTATCTTTATATAAAGATTGGAGTTTTCCTGAGATTTTAATATTATATGATAGCGTAGTTAAAGTAACATAATTAAGTTTCAAGTTAAAATCATACATAAAGAAAGTTATCATTTTATCTATAATTTTAGCTACAGAATAATTAAATACTTGATAAACTTTTTCAGCTAGGTACTAACTATAATATCGGTGGTTAACACTGGATTATTGTATTTTTTTACTATTTTAATGCAATGAATAATTGTATCAAAAGAACGGATTATTCAGAGGGTACCATTATTACGAGGCTCCTGGTTTATGTAATAATATAAGGCAAAAATATGTTATGATCATCTCATAGCCATAATAATATGTATATTATAAATTGTTAGTGACATCGGAGTATTAGAGACATTAAATATAGATGAGGTAGGAGTGAAAGGAGGTGTAGATACTGCCAACTTATAAAAGGGTCAATTAATATATGTTGAAGTTAGAACTTCATAATAAGGTATTGATTTGTTTGTAAGAGTTGTTAATTCGGTGTAAATGATTAAATCACTATTAGCTATATTCATTCAGTTCGCTAACAAACGTTACCGATTTTCCTAAAATGTAACATGTATACAATGAAATAATTTTAACGATTCCAATAAATATCTATTACAGGAGCATCTCAGACAGTTGCAAACGTAGTAACAACGGAAAGGCCACTTGGAACGAGTGGACTGCTTGGTGCATTACTTCGAAAGGAAAGATTAGCAGTAGAATTATTTGAACGTACAGGAAAATCTGAAGGATCAATTGGTGATGACTTATCCGGAGAATCACTTTTCGACGAAGGATTCGTGGTAGGGTTACTTGGAGACGACGGTCTAGTGAGAGGATTACTCGGAGGTGATGGTTTATTGGGAGAATTACTCGGAGGTGATGGTCTAACGGAAGAAGTACTGGGTGACGATGGTCTAGTGGGAGGATTATTCGAAAGTGATGAATTATTGCTAGGATTGCTTGGAGGGGAATTATTGGATGGTATACTTGGAGATGATGGATTATTGGGAGGATTGCTTGGAGAGGGTTTCTTGAATGGTATACTTGGAGATGAGGGATTATTGGGAGGTTTACTTGGAAGTGATTTACTATGAGGTGAACTTGATTTAGAATAATTATTGTGTGGATAGTAGATTATTGGGAGGTGACTTTGGGAATATTTTGGTAGATTTTGGGAAGTAATACATAAGATTTAAAACATAAAATAACATACACATAATAATAACACAAAATAAATGTTATTTTATTTCCGATAATTCTTATAAGTAATTTAGAAGTCAATAGCTACTGTAAATTTTTGTTAACACGCAATTTGTTATAATCTAAATAAATACAATGAAAACTTTACTTTTGTTTCAAATATAAAATATATCACTTTGTCTTTGGGAACATTATATGTATAAAAAATATACTTTTTATACTACTTATTAATACATTAGCACTTTATTAAAAACGTAACTAATTTCCGACCAAAATGTTATTTGTACCTCGTACCTTATTTATCCATGACAAAAATTTATGATTTTTTAGTGTTCATAAACGTAGGTCGGGAAAAAATGTTTTCGCATATGGTATGTATAAACTTGTAATAAAGTTTTAACATCGAATAACTTTTAAACGAGTCGTCTAGGCAAGAAATCATTTTAAACTCTAACAGACTCAAACTCAAACGTTACCAAAATTTCAACGGCAGATTTTCAACATGAGGGTGATAGCTAGACAGGTGGGTATTAGAAATAGCCCTACCTCCATGCTATGGTTTCCTCGCGATATTTTCCTTCCCTGAAAACTCAAGTTCATTGTAGCTAGTTGGATTCGAACTCATGTCTAATGACGCGGCGACCCTAAACACTACGACAGAGCTATCACTTTATTGTGTGTTAACCCAGATTTTGCTATAGTCTAGGAAACCTGACCCACCTTTGACCGCGTCTCTGTTTCACACGTTCTTGTCGTACATTATCCACTGTTCATCACCAGTTATCAATCTCTTCAAAAACAGTTCGGGTCTTATTACGTCTTAATAAAGAATTGCAAATGAGTACACATTCATAAGGTATCTGTTGGTAAGATCATGTAACAGCTAAATATTCACCTTTTTGTGTATCCAGCCTTATCAAATGGTTCAAAACTCTGTAGCGGTTAATTGCCAGTTCTTCGACCACGTCATAACTACTGATATACCAGTCTTGTTGCACTTTTCTAAAAATGGTGTCCACTCTCTTCATCAAATAACCAGCAAGATACAAATAACGCAGCCCAAGGGATTTTACTACAAGTGTATACTTACTAAACTACTTACATAATAATTATACCAATTCTGTAACTCGATCAAATTTGAAGACAATTTTAAACAACATTTTGAGTGCAATTTTTATCTGAATAATCAATAACATTTTTTTTAGTTTTTGTCTGTATTTATTCGTCCAATTCTACATGCCATACCACTCTAAAACTACTGCGATACATTTCACTCAAATTTGGTACGGTGATAACTAATACTATGAATACGTAATATGATAACAAAACGAGATGGCTCCTTTGGGCTTATTGCTTTATTTCGGATTATCTTCTGAGCAACTCCATAACATGCCGTAGAAATAAAACTGTATCTTATATTATATTTTCGTAGTATATTCATATTTTATAACAGATCCAGATCGTCAAATCTAGTAAAAAATATTTACTGCGAGTTGCGCATCAGGTTTTTTTTTATATATATCAGAATGTTGAAATAATAAACTTATACATATTCAATAAAACTGTTACTGTTTTATGTGTACATTAAATATGCTTTTTCAAATTATGGTGGATGTGTGTTTTAATATCAATAAAGAGGTTAATTTTCTTGTTTTTTTATTTTGATGTGTACCTGCCCCATTGACTTCTTTTATGTCCGTAACTTTAAAACTGAGGTAATATTTTCTTTTTTATTTGCAAGACAACAAAGTATCACAGTTCGCAAGAAAAAACATGATGGTGTAGGGTCCTGTGTTTGTGTAGAATATTTAAAAGTGAAACACTTACCAGTGATGTAATAGTATATATTTACCGGCCAAAAATAACCGGTACACGGAATGGTATTAGAACCTGGGTAAAGTGTTCCCAACTCAGACGCCTGGGGTTCTGAATGTACTGTTATACGTGGTTGCCGAGTCACCTATCCTAGCAAAAATCAAGCATTATAGCCCACTCATCTGGATTTTTCTTCGCGCTGCACCTTGTAGCGGGCCGGCGACTCACACAAGTTTCTCAAATAGGCAAAATCCACACTCAGAACATCAATCCAGACGCTACACTGGTATATAAGTCCTTTACAACCTGTAGTTGTGATTGAAAACTGAAGATGATTTTGGCTTTTTGAATATGATATGGCAATGTATTCCACAACCGTATGGCTGTTATTGTAAATGAGTCTAGATGATTTATATATTCATTTATTTCATTAAATAGAAACGAAAATATTGTTGAAAATTTTATTCGTGAACGCCCTGATGTCTAAGCATTAGGTCCAGAGAACTTAATGTATTGGGACCATTTCTTTTTAATAGCTCTAGAATGACATTGGATTACGCTTATTTAATATGAATGCTTAAATCTAGGTCATCTATTTATACTTACGTTATGAGGACTGTACTTTTAAATTTTCCAAACTGTTGTGACTAATACTGTGGTCGCGGCGTCGTTACTCGCGTTTACTAGTCGACTCACGAGGTATTTATAAAAGTTGTATATTTAATCTCACAGCTCTTTACTGATGACATAGACGAGATGACGAGCCTTAATAACGTCCATTGATTATAGAAATCGTTCACATGCAGTAGCTGGTCGGCTCGACAATTCATCGGTAACTATTTAGTATCAGCGTATTAGTTATGGAAGGTAACTAACTAGTGTGAAGATTTATATAATTAATTTTACTTTGTGTTGCAGATAGCGAGCCGCGTAAAACGTAGGATAGATCATGTAATTGATGTAATATAATAAATTTAAATAAAGGAATATATTAATAAATATAATAAGGAGTCATACTGATATTATAAATATGAAAGTGAATCTGTTTGTTTGATCACGCCTAAACCGCTGAATAGATAATGATGAATTTTAATATAAAGGTAGATGAGAACCTAGAGACGGTGACAGGCTACCTATTCTCGCGAAAAACTCATTGGAAGTGAGGTAAAGATAGGGATAAATTTTGTATAAGCATTTTATTGCGTCAGTCGATTTGTTTGACAAAATGTATATTAACGCGAGCGAAGCCTTACGTAAAAGTTAATAAACAAATATTTGCCATTTTACTAATCGCGGTGTGTTGAGCGTATTTATGTGTTGTGTGTTTTTATTTAAATGTTTAATAATATTTATTGTTCATATGTGTTTTTATGTATGTCTTGTCCGGGTACCCTTAAGGGATTAAGAATATGTGTTTCATTAACTTGTCCTATGAGCTAGTATAATGTTTGAGTTTTAGCATTCGACAATGATTCGTTTTAATTGTCGGATATGTTTTAAATTATGTTTAATTACTGATATTGTTAAAGAACAGATTTATTTTGTTATCAAAATATGCTTCATTATAACCAAATTACACATTTATTAATGTCACCAACAGAGTTTATATCAACACATTAATATCTACTAGTTATACAGTTAACTATTTACTTAAATGTAACCCTAACTACAGATGACAACTACATGCGCATTAGAGTAATTTTAATAAAACAAATATAATTATTATTATATTAAAATGTACTTCTTTAAAAAATATAACAACTAAAAGTACTCGTGTTTATGAAAATGTGAGTTTTTAATTGGGCTGTAATTGTATTGATTGAATTTATTTTTTAATTGTACTTTTTATTTGTATTGTTATTTAGCAGTACCGCAGGGTTCTAATTTGTAGCCTATACAATTCAATATTTTCATGAATGATATTTGTTTACAACTTCAGAACCCAAAGTGTTACACAGTCACGGTATTTTCCTTCACTGAAAGCTCAGGCTTATTACAGGTACAGTCGTACTTATGTTCATAGATGCAGCGTCCGTACATACTACAAGCTGAGCTATCATCGCTTCAAATTTAAAACTTGTGTAATTAAGTTACACGGTTTGAATGAACTTGTTTATATACATTATATAAATGTTACTCTTTAGTTTTGACTATTGTGAATAGATTAATATTAAGCATTTTTTACATAGACGCCAATGTATTCCCCATTAAAAAAATAAATCATAAATATTTTGTATCGGATAAAAAATACGAGGAACAATTATTAGGGTTAAAAATATTTGCGTTAGAAATGAGTTACACTCTCAATAAAGTGCTAAACAATCATTTATAATGTGTAATTTTCTAATCATTTAATGTTTCCAAGGACCAAGTAAAGTTTTGATGGCTTTTTATTAGGTTATAACAAATAGCATGTTAACAAAAATTTAAAGTAGCGATTGGCTTCTATATTACTTACTAGCTGTGCTTGTGACTTCGTTCGCGTGGAACTAAAATCATTTAAGTACTTCATATCTTGATAAATAGTGACCGGTGATCTTTTCTGTACTACTGGTAACGTGTGTGCAAAATTTCACGACGATCTGTTGGGCACTTAACAAATATACTATCACGACTTCATCTACATAGAATTACTACTTTGAGTAACCAACTTTCCTCATCTTACATCAATATTACATCATCATCACATCTTACGTTAATTTCTTGACAACCTCGAATGAAAACTCGTAAAAAATAATATGCACATGCCTAATAATAATGCTCATATATCGTTTCTTAACTTTCAATATTTTTGTTACAAAATACCTTATTGTGACTTAGTATAATAGATAGGCATATGCAGACTTTTTTAAAGTGTATTAAAGGCAATAATTTTGTAGGAAATTGTATTTACGTATCGCTAGAAAGTTCGCTAGCGCACGCGGATAAAATATCGATATAAGAAAAATTTGCGTCCCTTGTGAAAAGAGTAACCAATGTCCTTCTTGAAGGTTTTCTGTTTATAGACTTTTTGTGCCTCTATGTCTCATTGTAAATGCCCTACTCTCAAACTACTGAATATATTCGGTCAAATTTGAAATGCTAATATCTAATACTGTGGATTAAATGTACGTACATATTTTTATGTAAAAACTTCTTAAGAAAATTTAAACACCTTTTGCCATAATAACACGAAAACTATATTCTAATAAATCGTGACCTATAAAAATATTGTACCTAATGTATTCACTAGATAAAACGTGTACGGTAATCGTATAAGAATGACCATCAATAACAATTTCGTTAATTATTTCTTCAGTATTTTGTAATTACCTATAGCCCACTCAGGCGAACAATGGATTGTTTGCGTATGCCAGCAAAACTCCCAGATACCGTTTCCTTAATAAGAGAACATTCGACACCAGAGTTGAAATAAAATGTATACGACTCACCGGGATGTTCCAAACTACCTTTCAAAGAGTTAACTTCGCAAATGTTGACACGTCACTCTGCAGAAATACTTTTTATTTTCTGCGTCTCGAACATCAAACGCCTGGGGATGTCTGTCTTTTATTTCCTTTGTTAACGTGGTGAATATGCGTACATTCTCTCGATTTATGGTAGTCGGACTGCGAGAAGCATCGTCAAATGCCCACTTAGAAGATTTCATGACGACATACATTATTACTGTTTATTACCAGATAGCCGAGACTGCCTTCGCACTACTTCAAATCTCTGCTGGAGGAAGCCTTTTGGACTTCTGCAGCCCTTCATTGCATGACTGAGGCTAACGTCCGCCTGACCAGCTAGTAAATATGTTCATAAATAGGCACCGACAATACATGTCGATACCTTTTCTACTTTGTTTATCAAACGATTGGCGTTGATATATTGTCACGAAAATAAAACTTGAACGGATGAATTAGGAAATTGAAGCTGCTTATGGAGAATCATGCTTTTTCCAAATTAGAGACATAAAAGCTCAGGATCATGCTTTTGTTAAGCATTCCTTCAGGCGGTACTGTAAGAAAAGATTTAATATATTCAAATATTCGAGAGTCTAATTGCGGGCATAGCTAGTAATTAATAAATACGTCACAAAAAATAAACATCGTTTTGAACAATCGGTAGATTTATTAAAATTCAGGTATTTCAAGGTAAAACGAAATCATAACTCCGCAGGTGTTTTAACAGGTTAAGCAATTTTCTTTATAATTTTATTTAGTATAATTTGGCCAAATCTCACCTGATGTTAAATGTTGATGTGGCCCAAGATGGTAAACATAATAAACCTAATGGATATTTATGCATAGGCAGGTAATAGTTATTTGGAGGACGGTTTTGTAGACAAATTACTTGACTGGTTGGAACACCTTGTCATCCATAAAGTGATATAAATATATCCTAACTAATTTTATAAAAGTGAATATTTGTTTGTATATTCATTCGTTCATTCATTTGTTTGTATGTAACTTTTTCACGCCTTTACTATTCAACCGGTCATCATAAACTTGTCCATTTTCGGAGTAGCGCAGGGTTTTAATTTGGGGCCTATACTATTAAATATTTTCATTAATGACATTTGTTTGAAACTTCAGAACTCAAAGTGTTACATCTTGCAGATTATCTTAAATTATTTTATCAGATTAAGAGTCCTAATTATGTATTTTTACTACAAAATGATGTAAATAATTTGTTTAAATGGTGCGGAACGAAGAGAATGATTTCGAATGTCAACATGTGGTACGTAACTCATATCTCCTGCAATAAAATAAATTATATTAATTATTTATTAACTTATTTATTTATAATTACGCGAAATTTAAAATTACACGAAAGAAGTCGGGAGCACCAGCTAGTCGTATATAAATGCGTAGTCAATTAATAAAGATACTTTGTCTTTTGGTAAAATTACTAACAGTTACCTTGTCATTGTCATTATTACCCATTTGTTCAAACAATTCAACTACTATATATAGGGCTTACCATCCGAGTGTGATACCATTACGACGACGTTAACGAGCATTAACATGTCTAATTTTATTGCTGTTCTCTTCTTCACTACTGCATTATTTGTTATGGTAAGCTACAGCTCATATATATTATATAATTAGATACATTTATCTAGAACGACTTTGACTGCACGGTTAGTCTACCGGTAGAGCAGTTTCCTCGCTGCAGCCGCCGCGCCGATTTGCTCTGGAGTCAAACCCCGTAGATGGCAATTATTTAGGCGATACTCAAACAATCGTCCTGCTTTAGATTCTTTCTTTGTCTACGTCTGTAAAATCCTTTTCACTTGTATTTTTAGCAAAAGTGCCTGGAATAAAAATTGTTGATTTTTTCCATTTTCACTTTCTTGAAATATACGGTTATTTTTAGGGAAAGCGAATTTGGTAAATTAATACTGATATAAAGATATAGTAATATATAACAAAAATAGGCACTTATATTTTCTTCGTCCATCGGTCTGTTAGCTATCGTTGAAAGATAACTCGTCTGGGGACTCAGGTTGTGCAATGTTACGAGACCTTATTAGATTGCTATATGCTATATACAACTTTATTAGAAAGATGTAACAAACAGCAAACTTTTAATTTAGCTATCTGCTAGTGGACTTAGAATAATAGCGTCATCAAATCCGTCAATTTCAACATTTTAATAATTGTCTCCCTTCCCTAAGGAATCCTTTCGTTTTATGAAATAAAAATTTCCTGTAGATTAATTACCTAATTCCTAATATTAGTTACCATCGTATCAAATTACATCAGAATCCGTTTAATGCTATTATAATGATACGGCAAGAGTACAAGCAGACATGTGTTCGTTTTCTGTATATATAATATTTTTAAGATATTTTATATTAGTTATAGATTAATAACCACATAGCTTATTTTTATTTGTTCTGTGCACGATAATTATAGTATACAGAACTAATTGAAAACGATTGTTCCAGATTTTACAGCAAGTTCATGGATTATTTGGTGGTAAGTTTTTAACATAATGTAATTCATCTGTGTAAGGAACTTTTACTTTTTTACTTATGTAAGGAGCTTGTAAGACACCTACTTTTGAGCAGATAGCCGCACTATCTATAGACCAGTTGATCCTATTATAGGCTATAGATAGTATTGTGGCTATACATTGATGCGTTTATACCAATAAATAAAATTGAAGTGTCCGTTTTGTAATTTCAACAGGTTTTAGTGGATTCGATATAAATACGGTACTAATAACAAAAATCTACTTTTTTTACTTTGTCTGTCGGTTTGGTTCTTCCAAATTATCTACGAAAGAGTTGGAGTCTCTTTGATGGAATTTTACTAGCACATAGTTTATTTTATACACGACTTTTATTTCGAATTAACAGAAACAAAGACGTACGCACAACTAGATTATTATAATCTTTATAATTTTCTCACTGTCAAATCAAATCCATTTAATTCTGTATTCGTTACTTTCTGGTATTTCGAGGATTAGCCCCTTGAACCAGTTAATGCCATTCCATTAATACGGGAATTTGCGGAGATTTTTAAAACCTTAAGAATTTAGCCACATATTATCTATATAATACAATAGTACATACGGTTTTCTTCAAAAGTACTTTTCTCATTTATTTCAAAACTTTAAATTCATAACATACTATACGTAATCTCAGATCCATCTTTATATTCAGATATTAATAACGTAGACAAGGGAAATTTAATATTTTATATGTATATAATTGTGACTATAGTTTCATTTATTTATGCTACTTTAACATTCTATGCACTTGACAAACCCTTTCAGCTAGGTACTAACTATATTACAGGTGGTTAACACTGGATTATTGTAATTTTGTTACTATTTTAATGTCATAAATAATTGTATCAAAAGTACTGATTATTTAGAAGGTGGCATTATTACAAGGCTGCTAGTGTACGTAATTACATAAATCAATAATATATTATAATTATCGTGACCATAATATCTATATTATAAATTGATAGTGACAACGGATTACAGGATGCTTTAAGTATAGACGAGGTGATACTGGAATGGGTCGATGGGTCGTGGAGGCTGCTGGGTTATAAAAGGGTCAGTTAATGTATAATGAAGTTAGATGTTCATAATAAGGTATTGGAAAAGTTTCGTAATACTTGTTAATTCAGTGTAAAGTTATAAATCACTATTAGCCATATTCATTCATTTGGTCAACAACCAATAACGATTTTTTCTAATATCTGCCATTTATACAATTTGATCATCTGAATGATTCTAATAAATGTATATTAGATAGACATATAAGACAATCAACAATACAATAATAACGGAAAGCACACTTGGATGGAGTGAGCTATTGAATATATTACATGAAGATGAATGATTAGCAGAATAATTATTAGCAAGCGCTTGAAAATTGGGTAATTTGGTAATTGTGTAATTGGGAATTGGCAGGTGATGGAGGATTGGTTGGCAATATTGAATCAGCGATAGATGAATTAATGCGAGTTAGGTGAAAAAGAACTGTTGTGTGGATAATGGTTTATTGGGAACGTGACTTAGTTAAGATTTTGGGAATTAATAAATAGTATTTAAAATACAAGACAACATTACATTTATTTTATTTCCTATAAGTCATATAAATAATATGCAAACCAATTTTAAATTACAAGCAAATTGGTTATAACCTACATAAAGGCAATGAAATCTTTACCTTTGTTTTAAATATAAAATATGTCAGTTGCTCCTTAGGAGGATTAATTGTATAAAAGAATAAACATTTCTGAAGCGATGATAGCTCAGTGGTAGTGTGTAGACTTCGCTTCAAGAGACGTGAGATCGAACCCAACCACCTACAATGAGCTTGAGCTTTCGGTGATGGAAAACATCGTGAGGAAACCATAGCATAGTGGTAGGGGTTTTTTTAATGCACGCCTGGCTAGCAACCATCTCAAGTTGGAAACCTGCTGCCAAATACCAATAAGTGTGTTCCGGCAGCTTCACTTGAGAGTCAGTTCCTCCACTGATCTAGCGAGTCTACCAAATTGGGCTGATTCGTCACTTAAAATCAGGTGAGATTAAAGCCATTACGCTAAAACCTTCACTATAATAAAATATATACTACACATGAGTACTTAATTAAAAATGTGACTCATTTCCAACCCAAATGTAATTTTGTTTCGTTACTTTTTATCCGAGACAAAACATTTTCAATTTTCATTTTGGTCATAATCATAATAGATTGGGTAAAATATTTTCGCATACAGTAGGTATAAGCTTGTAATAAAATCTCTTTGGCTATTATACTATTTATAGCTGGCTGGTTTTAAAAATTGTAAAAGTCATAATTTACCATTTGAGGTTGGATTTTAACTTCGAGTAACTTTTAAACGAAAAAACTATGCTAGAAATCATATCAAACCACCAGACTAAATTCAAAATTTACCAGTAGTTTGTTTTGACATGTTAGCAGATTTTTAAATTGTAACTAATGAAAAAAAAAAGATTTTTTTTGTCCACCCTACTAATCGTAATAGTCAAAACTAAATAATAATACTTATATAATTTATTTAAACAACAAAATTAATGGACAGATTCTAACTAAACAATTTTTTACTAAATTTGAAGCAATGATGGCTGATGCAGTGCGGATGGCCCGTCAATGGACGTGTGTTCGAATTCACCTGCACTAAGCTTTAGTTTTCAGTGAAGAGAAACATCGTAAGGAAACTTTAGCATGGTTCTAAGGCTTTTTCTGATGCCTAACCGGATAATTACGACCTTCATGTTGAAAATCTGCCGCCAAATACCTTTATGTGCATTCCGGAAGTTGCACCTGAAGTTGCAGACTCACTAGGCTTTACGTGCCTAGGTTAATAATATTAGGTGAAATTATCACTTAACATCAGGTAAAAATTGTAGCCATAACAATAAAGCTATAAAGCGTAAAACATAGTCAATTTACACAAAAAAAAATCAAAGCAGTCCATCATTTACAAATATTATTAATTACAATATAACTAAAAACTAACTAATTACAAAAATAACTGCAATTCATAATAGCGCAGTCGCAGGCGTCTCTAGTTTATAATATATCAATTTGTAAATAAAATCTTGTTGTTTTACGTACTTATATAAGGAGTACATGTTCAAACAGTTCCTAATAATATTTCATTTCATCTTTACTTATAATAAATAAATCTATAGGAAAGTCCTTTTTCTACATTAAAAATATTTCCATAAATAATAGCTACGTTGTTAAAGAATAACTAACATAACACATATTATTATTGGCGTTTTTGTCTGTTTATGCTTTTGTCTGTGCACGCATTACGTAAAATGTACAAAACCAAAATAGACAACTTTTAAACATAAAAACTGTACGCAACTTGGAGTATTACTTAGTTTTTGTTTCATCGCAATCGTTTCACTGTATCAAGAGATATTAGACAATATGTATTTAAAGTGTTCTCACGCACGTAATTTAGGCTGCGTTCCATTATACACTGCGACGTCAATTCGTATAGATAGTGAAACGCCGTTCCTTTATAGTCAGCTATACTGGTTACTATTTAAAACGGAACGCAGCCCAGTGTACTGTCATCTATGTTTATTTATTATTTAACTGATATACCTTATTATGCCTTATTATATTCATTTTATACATAGTTTTGGTTTCACTCTGCAATAAAAATAATATTTAGAAAGCGCCTATGTTTATTTTATCTTTGTATAACTATATTCAAATAATCAATAGTATACAAGCTGTCAAATTTCTGGACGCAATTGATCATGTACTCAAAGCACAGAGAGTACCTTACGCTTCATTCTCTATAAGTTGAAAACTCTATAATTCGAATTTTTTGGCGTCTCCATTGATGTTCGAAATTAATATTATATGATTGCGTAGTTAAAGTACCATAATTAAGTTTCAGGTTACAATCATATATATGGAAATTTAGTATTTGATATACAATTTTTATTACAGCTTCATAACATTGCTGTTTATGTATTACTGCTGTAACATTTTAAACACTTGATAAACTCTTCTAACTATAGTATCTGTGGTTAACACTGGATTATTGCATGTTTTTACAATTTTATACTATTATTTATTTTATTATGACCATCTCATGGTCATAATAAAGTAGACCCTCGTTAAGTCGAACCTCGATAATTTAAAAACCTCCAATACTCGAAAAAATGTTTAGTTCCCTTCCCTTCAAAAACCAAAAACTTAATTTTATATAAGTTTTAAACTCAATAATTCGTATTTTGAGCGTCTCCATTGATGTTTGACTTATAGAGGTTCTACTGTACATATTATAAATTGTTAGTGACATTGAAGTACTAGAGACGTTAAATATAGATGAGGTGGGAATGGAAGGAGTTGTAGATACTGCTAGGTTATAAAAGGGTCACTTAATATATGATGAATTTAGATGTTCATAATAATGTATTGGAAAAATTTCGTGTGATTTGTTAATTCAGCGTAGAGTTTGAAATCATAATTAGCTGTATTCATTTATTTCGTTAAGAAATGTTAATGTTCCATTTTTACAATGTAATTCTTTAATGATTCTAATAAATATCTATTAGAGGGACATCTCAAAGAGTCGTAAACGTATTATTAACGAAAAGAACACTTGATAGGAGTGGGCTATTCTATATGTTACTTGGAGATGAATGATTAGCAGTATAATTATTTTCAGACGGCGGATTACTTGCCGATGTTAGAATGGAGGAACGATTTGTTTACAATTTTGGATCAAATGGAGGATTGCTTGACAATGTTGGAGAAACAGTTAATGAAATACTGTTTGGTTAACTTGGTCAAGAACTATTATTGTGTGGATAATGGATTATTGGGAAGGTGACTTAGATAAGATTTGGGAATTAATACATAAGATAACATAACATTTATTTTATTACCAATAATACACACAAGTAAAATAGAAGCCAATCGCAACTGTACAATTTTGTTAACATGTAATTTGTTTATATCCTAAATAAAGACAATGAAAACTTTATTTTTGTTTTAAATATGATATATATAACTTGGTCCTTAGGAACATTAAAAGTATAAAAAATATACATTTAAAACTGTACAGTAGTACTTTTATAAATATGTAACTCAATTCCAAACCAATTGTTATTTGTTCCTCGTAACTTTTTTATCCGAGACAAAAAAATTACTAACTATAGGCTTTTATGGGCTTTATGGGGAATTAACTATGGGCAAAATATTGTCGCATGTAGTTGTGGCAGTACAATTTATACATGGCTGGTTTCAATAATTGTAAAAGTCATTTGAGATTAAACTTTAAACTCGAATGACTTTTAAACGATGTAACGAATCCCCTCTTTCATCAGGTAATATCATTTCTCTTATATTATTTGTAGAATATTTTATAGAATTAATAATAAATATTATGGATATCGAGATAGTATCTGTCTGTTACCTTATACCTATGGCAATGCTCATCTAGTAATAAGGACCTATATGTACTCTGTGAATTAAAGACAGTTGTAGTAAACAAATTCTTTTAATCTGGTATTCGGAAACATAACAACTAAAGTTAGTAACATTCGAACTTATTATATCTAGGAGAAATATTACTAGTCATACATGAAAGTTGTTCAAAGTTTGTTTTTTTTTTATTTGAAAGACGAGGCCCCTGCCGTCTCATTACCCGCCTATTTAAGTAAGCACTATATATTTTTAATTAAATATAGTGACATCTTACAACCGGCATTATCGGCAAAGCCAAAACGTGGTAAGAGTAAGAGGCAGAATATAAGGTGTTCTGAAACCAGTTCCTTAATAACAAATACTCTAATTATATTAAAAGAAGACACAAAGGTCGACTATAGTCTTCAGCAAGATAAATTTAGCCAGCAGTAATTAACAGTTAGTTAATTATGGCCCAAAAAAGCTTGTTAAGTAAACTAGCATTGACTCTATTCAACATACATATAAACAATGGGTTTGTAAGCTGACTGTTTAGATATATTAAGGATTCTGGGGTAGCAACCACCTGCGCTATGATACAACGCTCAAATATTGCTTAACTTGTTATACATAAGACGACCACTGGGATGGCAACCATCACACAAATAACATATTTGGATTATTTCGTTTCGGAGCGTTGAAGTTTTAATATAAAAAGGACCAGCAAAGTCTGTTCCTACACTGATAAAATGTCGAACTCCTTTTACTCTATCTGCTGGTAAACCTCCCTTGAAAGGTTGGGTTGGACGAGCTTTTAAGCAGTAACATTTTATACACCTATAAGTTATTTGACGCGTTAAAATGGTTGCTAAGGTATTCGATCCAACATGACGATTAATTTGATGGTAATGTGTAATTAATAATTCCGTGAATCGATTTTTACCAGGTAACAAGATAGGTTGTATTCGCATTGTATGGTAAGGTAGACTTTTTAAGCCACTGCCTACTCTTAATAAATTATCTGTATCGATAAATAAATTTAACCGCTAAAAGAACGAATTAATTACTTTTCCAGATTTTACTGCCAATAATTCTTCAGAAAAGCATGCCATCTGTACTAATTTAATTAACCGTAGATTTGTTTTCGTGCGTTCCTGAACCGTTATTACCTTAGTTAAACGCTTTTCAAATTCACAATTATATAACAATCCTACTATATATACCGTAACGTTAACTAGTTTATCAAAAGAACTGAACCAATTTAACAAATTTAAGCCAAAATTTGTAAAAATAATCACAACTGGTTTAAGACCAGGTAACGACTGTATAGGTAACTCTAAATAGTTCTGTGGCCAATAGTCTGAATCTTGGCACAACCAATCCGGACTCCACCACAACGAATGATTCAACAAATTGTCAAATTTATTTCTTCTGGTACATGACATCTTCAAAAACCTGAAGCCTATGTGGAGGTGTATGTAGCCACGGTAATATTGTGTTATAGTGCTATTCCACCAGGCGACTACCTCCTCAAACTCAATTTGCTATTTTATGACGGAAACAACATAGTTGAGAAGTTTTGTTAACAGTACCGTGGTCATAAGTTCCAACCTTGGTATCGTGTGTTGAATTTTTAGCGGAGCTACCCTAGACTTAGCCATGAGTAGTTGCACCTGGATATCACCGTGACAATCCCTCGATCCAATATAAACCACAGTAGTAGAACCTGAAGATGATCCGTCGTAAAGCCCATGTAATGAATACCGAGCAGCGCCTGCCGGTTTTTAAATACCTTTTTATAAAAATCCGTTCTAAATAGTGTAAATCTAATAAGATATCGTGCCAATTTTGAACTATATGATCAGGCGCTTGAGCATCCCATTCTATTTTGTTATTACCTGCACTACTAATTAATGCTTGAAGTAATAGCTTGAACCTAAAAATAAGTGGACTAATCCAACTCAAAGGGTCATATAACCTTGATGCTATAGACAAAATACTTCCTAGTTATTTTGTCTTCACCGTTCGGTAAATTCAGACGATAGATAAAAACTATCCTTTTTTGTATCCGACCGAATACCTAACAGTTAAATAAAATCCGAGCTCTCACCTTCACTTAAAGTTCGAGGAGTCTTCAAATGGTCATCTGGCAGGTCATTTAAAAGCTCAGGGACGTTAGAAGACCATTTCCGTAACTCGTACCCAGCCGTATTCATTAACGCTACGAACTCGTCTTTCAACTCGCGAGCTTTTTCTAACGTCCACCGTTTAAGTCGTCAACATAACTATTATGTCGTAGTAGCCTAGCCGCTCGGGGAAACCTATGCCCTTCGTATTGAGCTAATTGCTGTAGCCACCGAATTGCTAAAAAGGGACTGGACTTAATTCCGTATTTATTTGTCGTTAGCTGATAAAGAACAAGTGAATCGTTTGGAGAGGATCTCCCAAAGACTAACTGGTATATTCTTTCACTCGGGTGGATCCAAGTTTGCCTAAACATCATTAAATATCATGCGCAAGTCTGTGGTGAACACAACATAAGGAACTCGAAAATTTAAAACGATGGCCGTAATACCACTCTAGAGCCGTTCCCCGGTGTACACGCAGTCTTTCAAAGTGACTCCCGTTATTCCTTCTGCACTACCATTAAAAACAACTCTTATTTTACCGTCCTTAAAAACACCATGATAAATGAGGGCATAGCTTTAATCACCACAATTAAAATTAATATTTGAGACCTCCATATAAACGAGTTTAATTTATTCAAGCATGAACGCAACATACGTTTCCAGAATTTTAGGCTGCCGAGCAATTCTTCGTTCAAGTGCTGAAAATAGACATAAAGCCTTCTGTTTAATATCTCCTAAACGAGGATGATTGAGTAACAGGGGCAGCCGTACCATATACTTTCCGTCAGGTCCGCTAACCGTAGTAGACGTGAATAAGTTTTCACATTCTGAATCTAACGGATCGCTAATTTTCTTTATTGGTGGTTCCCTCGCTTGCCAAAACCGTTCCACAGTCTTAAAAAGTGTTATATCAGACACTCCATCGCATTCATTATTTTCTAAAAACCGTTTCTGAACTAGGCCAAAAACCACCAAATCGAAAATCGTATTTAAGGCGTACGTACCGTATAAAATTTAAATCTATTATATCAACCAACATGTCACCTAATATATCACATCCGATGATGACATCAATGTGGTTATAACCGAGTGACCCACCATCCGTGAGCTTTAAATTTTCAAGCGAAGAATTAAATTTATTGAGTAAGGAAGATGTTGGGTTCCGAAACACAACAGCCGTAGCCTTTAGCAACTGCTTTCCAGTTCTTGCAGGCCTAAATTCAAAAGAAACTATACTATTACTGCTTGAAATATTTCCCGATCCGCCGCTTAAAGGAATGTGGGAATAATATTGTTTTAAGTTAAAATCAGACCCCAAACTACCTTTTATTATAGTGAATTGAAAACCGAGATATAATAAGGCGCGTGCTTTTACAAATAAATCATTAATGTTCTTTATTTCAATGATAGCCGCAAGTAAAATAACATTTTTGGTAAGTTTTAATGCCGACGCGATATTATTCCAACTCGTTAATTGCTATGCTTCACGACTAAATCGCGTGGCAGGGCTAGCAGAGGCGCACTGCCTACTTTCCGAACCGCCTGGTATATTATTATAACATGCACAGGTGTGAATCTCGTTCCGATCGACTGATACTCGACCTGCGGTGAGTCTACGATGCACCCTATGGCACACCGAGTGAGTAGGGTCCACCGAACGATCTATCTCGCGATTCCCGTGTCGATGTCGCGCGATCTCGTTCCGTCTATTCATATTATATGTGAGAAGTTTGTATATTACGCGAGTTATCTTTGGATGAGTTACTGAGTACCTCCCGTATTTTGAACAAATTAAGTAATTACGACCAATATGACCACAATGCTTATAGTTTATATTCCACCCAAACGAATTGGAATGTGGCGACCAAAACATTTGAAGCATAATTTATTATTTAAAATAAGTAATTTACGATCATCTACATTTAACTTATTAAATTTGTAACATTGTTCAATAAAGTGTCGTAGTAAATTACAATATATACAGAACTTATTTATTTCCTTACCACTTGAACTATTCTAACTTTGATAATTACCGTTATTATGTTCTTAGAATTAGTGTTAGTTCTAGTAATTTAAGAAGACAAAATGTATCAATCAGTTCTGTAATAAATATATTACATACTAGTCGGAGTAATATTTCAGGTGTCTATTTTATTGGAATTTCCCTATTCCTTCGAGCCAGGTATACTACAGAACCGAAGTCCCGTTTCTGCGATAATGAATTTTGAAGTAGTGAATGATTGGTTTCTTACAGCGCAATTTCATAATCAACGACTTCAATCGATTTACAACCAACACAAAAGCGGTAACCCTAACAATGGCGTTGTATTTGAAACAATCGCATTTATCGGAAACCTATTTATGGTGAGCGCCTGGAAATTCCCAAAGCGGCTCGATGGCGTATTGCTAAAATGTTTCAAGATGATATGGTTCATGTAGGGTTAAAAAATGTGATGAGGCAATTAATACTGATTACTGGTTTCCACGTATGACTCGATTTATAAGAAAATATGTTGAGTCCTGTTTGAATTGTCTATTTAAAAGGGTAACTACGGTAAAGTAGCTGGCATAATTTACCCTATAAATAAACCAGATGAACCAATGTATACAGTACATATAGACCATATGGGGCCGTTTCCAAAATCTACTTAAGGAAATCAATATGTATTGGGGATTATAGACTCCTTTAGCAGGTTCGTTACGGTTAGACCTACCAACACTCTTCGTTCTACCGAGGCAGTTTTTGTGCTAATAGAGATATTTAAGGCGTGCAGGGCTCACTGTAGGGGCCGGCAAGTCGGTCATTTGCCCGGGGTTCCAAAATTGAGGGGTCTGTGGTGGTCGTTTAACGGTAAAAAAATATAATTTGCATGGTAAATTTGACTAACAAAGTGAAACATCACATATTAATCCCTTCTTTGTTCAAAAATATAATGGTTAGGAAATATATTTGTATATTGACACCATAGTAAAATTTCCAAAGGATGGCAATTCGTCTTTTTGCCCTGGGAGCTGTAATCTCTAGAGTGGGTGCTGCTGCGTGTTTAGATGACATTGGTATTATATATACTTATAAAAGTCCATATACGTATTGCGTCCGTGTCTGCTGATTGTTGCTCTCACCTTTGGGTTTGGTCATGATGGTTAACTATATAATCCTTGATCCGTCACAGCTTGGTGGTAGGATTATTACCCGCCTGGTTAACAAACACCCTAGTATTTAGACTGCCGTAAAATAAAGGTTCGGTATGAACATTTGTGTTCCGGCATAGTGAACGAGAACCAGTTTCCGTCAAGGTCAGTAACATAGCTGTAATGCTCCTGGTGTTCCCGCTGTCTATAGGAGCCGATAACCATTTACGATCAGATGGGCCATGTGTCTGTTAACTGTGCATTCCAAAAAAAAAATTCCTATGCGATTAGACCGAATCTCTTGAAACTATTTGACAATTTTCAAATTAGTTCAGCGGGCGATACTCTGAAATAGAACTTGGTATCAGTAATATTAACAAATGATTTATTATCTTCTGATTCGTTTTATTATTTCTTATCTAATTGTAATCTACTCTACATTTGAGTGACATGCACTATGCCTACCTACTTACCTATCTAGCGAATGGCTACAAATCTGTGATGGATCTGTGTTTACCACTAGCCTAAGTAAGCTGGAGCCTAGGTTGACAGATTTTGGGGTTGGCAAATTTGGAGTATTAATTAATTAACTAGAAAACCTATAAATTAATTATCTTATCAACCCACAACCAAAATTACTGAAGCTCGAGAGCTTAAATTCTGAGTAATCTCTTTGTGTGACGTGTTAGCATTATCATTGGTCGCCGCTTTGTTTTTAGCCTTATCGTTGATCTTCTCTATACATTAAATGTCATATTGCATGGGTTTCAATATTCACACATTAGTTCAAAATAACTTCTTGGATTTAAATTAATATTTACATTTGGTTATATTTAACTTTATAAATTCAAATTGTAATGAAGAGGTTTTATATAAATTGTTTTAATAATCTATTTCAAGTGTTAGGCTTTTTCATTGGTCGCCTCTTTATTTTTGATTTATCATTGATCGTCTCTTTACTTTAAATTTCATATTACAAGGGTTTCAATATTCACACGTTAGTTCAAAATAACTTTATAGATTCAAATTGATATTTACATGTTCGGTTAAAAATAACTTTATAAATTCAAATTGTAATGACGAGATTTTATAAAAATTGTTTTAATAATCATATTCACACTAGTTCGCTTTTAGCGCTTTTAGTTTCCGGTTGTGGCAATATAAATATGTCTTATAATACTGAGGCAGAGACAGTGGAGCTCCAGAACGAATCAGTGGACTGAAGTATTAGTGATATGAAGAACCAAGTAGTACGTGCTGCCTATTAAACAAGACGGTTAAGATATAAGGATAATTTACAATTTCAGAAGAGGGAAAACATCAAGGTTTTTTAAATTGGATTATTTACTTCCACCTTGATGTAATCTTACGCCCGCAATAAGGTCTTTGATTACTATACGGATAAACGATACCTAATGACCGGTCCAATAGTGGACGGAGGTCTTATTTTCTGTTTTGTTGAATTTTGAATTACCTGCTATGAAAGTAGATACTCGGTTGTGATAATTATTTCAAGTCTTTGATCACTATACGGATTAATAATACCTAATGACCGGTCGAAGAGTGGACGCAGGTCCAGTGAAATAAGATCAGTCATCTTAAAAGACAGATTTGAATCGGAGGCGAGAAACCAAAAGAGGATTTATTTCATCTGTGCATTCTCAGCACTCTCAATGTAGAGAAAAATTTACTAACGACAAGGCTGTTCCCAAATTAGATTCTGAATTGAAAATCCAGACAAACTACTACCTGAATTATATTAATAAATTCTTAGGTATTCTGAGGGTGTCAAACCGTTTAACCGATTAGATATCTTTTATGATTGGTATACTTTTATAAAACAGATAGTTATTAAAAATGCATATGTGAATGTGGTAAGTGTAAGATGTGGTAAGTGTAAGATTTCATTGATAATTGATGGTACAAAAAGATTTCATTGGTATTGATGGCACAAAAACTTACGTTGAAATACAACATCGTACCTGATAATTTTACTTTAACTATGACCTATGTACTGTATTAACTCTATGGTACCTCACATATAATGCATATGTGAATGTGGTAAGTGTAAGATTTCATTGATAATTGATAGCACAAAAACTTACGTTGAAATACAACATCGTTCCTGATAATTTTACTGGAGCTATGACCTATTTATTAAATTAACTATGATCTATTCACTGAACGAATTGCTACAGACCTACCTCACATTTTATATAAAAGTTGGTACGTTTAATGTTAAGAATGGCAGTGGATATTTAATTATTTTATTCTAAACTATGAGAAAAAACCAATTCAGATTAAAGAGAGTCTGTCTTGGCTCGTGATTGTACTGTCCAAGCAAATAATAATGTAGAGAAGATTAATAAGGTGTACCTACACTAGACGAGTCGAGCATGAGTGAAGCGTGAACTGAGCACAACGTCGTGTAACGACTTTACCTTTCCTGTGCTCCGCCAGAAGTCGGATTTTGTTTGATGAAAAGACAGAATATTTTATTATTTCTTCGCGGTGTGCTCGTAGACGTGTTTAGTGATAGTCGTTTATCGGTCGAGCAGCACGTTGTGGAAACGAACGTCGTAGAAACGTAGAAACTTAGAAAAGATGATTGTTGCTTACAACCAACTGATTTGTATCACAATAGTCTAATGTGGGGGACCCAGGGATAAGGATTACTATGAACGATTACCCCCATACTTGGGCAAGGATGTTGGTTTATTGGCTTAACTAATTAGGAAACGAAATATTATTGTACAACAAGATGCGGGACCAGTTGTCTATCAACCGACCTAAAGTTCAGTCATTCTGAACGATAGTTATTGCCACTTTAGTGAGATTCAGAACATAAGTGTTGGAGTTGCACTATTGTGAAGTTTGATTCAAGAGTATTGTAAAATGGCATGATTCATGCCAACGCGTTGAACAGAAACCCAACAGCCGAAAACGCAGGTGTAATTCAGACCATTGACGGCAGAAATCACGTAGCCTGATGTCGGTGCTAACTTTTCTAGCCACATTTCTTTCGTTTCTTTATTGGAAGAACGTCTTGAGCTTGATGTACTGAGCGTTGCCACGCTGAATATGCGTATTTATCGAGCCGAGTAGCAAAAGCCTGGCTTGCTGGAATAGCGCCCCAGGCAGACGAGGTCAAGCCACGGAATAGATTGTAGCTCAATGCTACCTTCTTCTTTGTATTGAAGCATAAACCTCTGTCGGTTCCGCAATTGGAAAGTACAGGATTGTGTTTTTCTAGGATTCGGCTTTATAGCGTTATCTGCATAATACTTGCCTAGTATGGTCAACGCCTAAACAATGATCATTTTTTTAACCACTTTAAAAGTGTCGCTTGTGTTGCTTGAGCTAAGGTGTTTGCAGATAATAATCGCTCTGTGTGACGTGTGGAAGGTTCTGCCTAATGTTCAACACTATACAAGACTATAATCATTTGTTTTGTAATACTATGGCCGCATACTGTCCTATGACTATTGAAATATCCAACGATCACATTATAATGCCGACTGTAGAAATTATCAGCTGATAAAAGACTAATGGATACAAAGTTATTATAAGTACAACGGTTATTAAATAATACTATTTATTAGCAAAGATAGTGATGACTGTTATAGTTATATTATCTACATGTATGTATATTGAAAGAGTCTAACAATGGCGACGAAAGTGAAACGAACTATCGAACTTTATTTGAAAATTATCGTTATCGATAAAAATAATCAAGGATCGGTGATGTACATGTCAAAAAAATTAAAAAGAAACTCATTCTGTTTGGAGATATTTGGAAGTATTATTGTGAGAACATATACACAAAAGTAAAACAACAGACCGTTTCCGTGAGATCAACTTGACTTCAATAACCAGTTCAGAAGTATTTTCTGGTGATAAAGCGTAAAACCGTGCATTACATTAAGCAGAATTTAGAAAACGGTGTTCAAAAACGAAATAATGCATAGTATACAAAAGTGAAAAAAAAAGGAGAAAAACATAAATGTAAATTGCAATTTCAAGAACATAGATGATGAAATAAATGACCGTTAGATGATAGCGTTTGTTGTAGTAATTCAGTAAGATTTGAATTATTAGTATTTAAATTATTAGTTTATTATTATAGAATTATTAGAATTTAGAATTATTAGTTCTCATAAGTTATTTATATTTCTTGTTATTACATATAAATGAATATGTCCTTTTGTTAACATTCTTCTCAATAAATCTTTTCAAGCTTTATACTTTTTTTACCCGCCTAAAGAGGCTTCGCGAGCCCCTTTCCGTTTGATATATTCTATTCAAATCCAGCTGTGCCCGCGACTTCGTTTCCGTGGAATTAAAAATTATTTAATATTTTTTGTAAAATTTTCAGTACAGATTTACTCTTATTGACGGTAGCGTGATTTTAAAAAACCTAAATCCGTCCTCAATCGTCTTATCAAACACAAAAAGGTTGTTTTAAATCCGATTGATAGTACATAAGATTAGCACGATCACACAAAACAAACATATTCCGATTTATAATATTAATATAGGTTTCGCTCTTTTACTATGGTAAAAAAATACTTTTGGCCTGTCAATTTATTATTTTTAAACATTTTCAAAATACTATTCACTCTGGAGTTAGAACAAATTAAATATCTTCCTTTCTTAGATGTTTTAGTTATCTGTAATCCTGATCAGTCTTTAGGCCATACTGTGTATAGAAAAATTACCCATAGAGATAAATATCTGACAGGTGAATCTCATCAATGTCCAATAACTCTATCGTGGATAAATCTTTGTTTTAGAGAGCACAAGGAATCTGTGACGAGGAACATCTGGCTGCTGAGCTGCAACATGTCAAGCAAGTACTGCGAGATAACAAGCTCAAAATTCCACGCTGCCGTCACAGAAACTGAGTTAAACCAGCCACAGTTGAACGTGTACTTGATGTGTTACCTTAAGTAGGAGGACTCACAGGCAAGGTTAGCTATGTACTGAAATGTCTTCAATTAAAACTTACTTTAAGCCACCCAAGAAGATTATTAAATTTTTACCACCTTTCAAGTGTCATATACCTCTAGAAGAACAGGGCGTATACAAAATCGAATGTGACTGTGGCCTCTTCTATATCGGTCAAACCAAAATAAACACAGGGACCTGCGTAAAATACCACATAGCCAATGTTAAACACCGACGCTTTACGAAGTCTGCAGTGGCTGAACATTCGGAAGAAGGCTCCAAACAATATCTTAGTTTCGACAATCCATAAATCCTATGGAAATTAAAAAACACCATACAGAAGATGGTTGAAAGCTAGCACAAGCCAGAGATCGGTTTATACATGTAATTAAACCGAAACCTTAAGACCAATTATCAGACCTCAAGACACTGTGGGCTCTTTCTGCGTAGATCGGAACCCAAACAAAATTAAAAATTACACTGAAGTTAGATACTGTAACAATAACTTTTCTGGACAACCTACACCTCAGTCCACTCCGTGACCACGAAAGCTTTGGATACGTCGCATCGGGATCAATATTAATAAATAACCGCGATAAAATCCGTTGAAATTAGTTTTATTTCGATCATTTTGTTAAAGTTAAATGAATTTTACTATGAATATGGAAAGTTTACTCCAAAAACCTATGCAGGAAAGAAAATTAAAGATATGTGTTTTCTTTTTAAACTTTTCCTTTATTATTTTTACTCATTTATATGTTTTACAGTGTCCTCACAGTGCAGTGATGGCGGACTACCCCCTCGGGGCGCTGAGTGACGGGCTCCCGCCCCCCACTCTCCGCGGACCCCCCGCCCCCCAACACGAGCTCAGCGTGAGTCCGAAGCTGTTCCATCGCCGAAGCGAATCCTTCCAAGACGACCTACCGGAACATAAACAAGGGTAAACATATTCCGTTGTATAAATAAATTTTATTTTTAAATTTCTTCAGGAATTATAAACAGTTAATTTTTCTACATATATCCATAGAGCTTTATAGTTTTCTATAAGAAATAAAGTTTCTAAAAGTAATAAATTCAAAACTATATTATCTGAAGAAAACATACTTGTCGTTCGCGTCGTTGTCGAAAACTAAAACTCCTCGCTTAGATAAGAATACAGGTCAATATCCGAGTTACATGATGACGTCATATGCACAACGCCATCTATCGGATATGCAATTCAACTGACAACATTAGTTCTATTTTGGAGTTGCAAGTAACTGAACTGGGTGCGTGAGAACAACAGTTTAAATTCATATTATCTAATATCTATTGATAGAGTGAAACGATTGTGATGAAACAAACCTAAGTAATACTTCAAGTTGCGTTTTTACATATAAAAGTTATTTACATTTACGTGATTAGTTATTTGCTCAATATTATCGCGATTATGCTTTTTAATCAATATTATCGCGAGCGGGGCAGCGGTAGTCTCTGATGTGTGTATAAATATAATATATATATATAATGAATTTGACTGATATACTTCACCGATTAGCTCGTTTCAACAAACAAATACGAAAATTCTTATATTGTTTATTATATTATAAACGGAATGTGTTTGCAGGAGAATCGAACCCTGTCTGACGGTGTACGTGTGCCCGGCCGGCAGCAACATCTACAGCGCGCTGTACCTGCACGCATGCCGAGCCACTGAGCTGCTGCACAAGCTGAACCAGCTGCAGGGGCCTTCCGCTAATGTACAACTTTATCTAATCTAATATACAAACAAATGGTGCAAAATCCTAACAGAATGGACCATAGATGAAACACCAAAAGGCAAAGAAAAGGTAGTCAGATGATCTTCAAGAGGTAGCAGGTGCTCTGTGGACAAGAGCTGATACGGTACATATGTTGTAGGAGGTCTAAGTGTTAAAAGAACATGCTGACACAAATAAAACTCCCAACTGGTGTGCAACAATTTTTATAAAATTCAAAAGAATTAATAAAATATCTACTTAGGTTATTTAAGTTTGTAACACTCAGTATTAAAGGGTTATTATTATTATTATATTTTTTAATAATTCTTCATCAGAGATGTCAAGATATAATAGGATGAGTTTTGGAAGAGACATCCATGGGATGGTGGGACCCGAGAATTGTGCCAAACTGGCTCCTACTTACCCTTGATTGAACTGGCCCTTAATTCCTCTTGAATTGTTCATTATATATATAAAATATTTTTATATTGATACCAAAGTACTTCTTTGCTTTTGTTTAACTTCATTGGCAGGTAACTAAAAATGATTTAATCGTGTTTGCCCGTTTTTGTAACTTTTTTTTGTAACTATTGTAATCTATCCTTTATAGCTGTGAATATATTGTGATGTATAACAGACATCTTAGAGTATTGTTACTAATGATGTTTCATTTACGACAGGACAGTGTTGGTGTCCGGCCCCAACAGAGACCGAGCTGGTGCGACATCTCCCGGACAACTCCACCTACCGATTAGAACGACTGGAGGACATCAGCTCGCTGCTGCTCTGTGCCACTACCAACTAAACTTAGCGGCTCTGATACTCGGAAACCGTGACTCTGTTAGACACTGTTGTGTTGTCATCGGGTCCAATGACTCTACCACTCAGGCACTGTGCCTTTGCCATTGAGACACTGTGGCTCTATTCCACACTTGCGTTGTCATTAAGACACTGGTTTTCATATTCAGACACCGTGACTTTGTCACTGAGAAACTGTACTTCTCTTAGACATTATTGAGTTGTCATCAGCTCATACAAATCACTATAACAAATCAATCAAGGGGATTTATTATTTCGTCTTGTTGGTTGTGGTCTTTTCACCACTAAGCGCTTTGTAAATTTTAGAGACTACTAAAGGCAATCTGATGTCTCTAATAATTGTTTTAAAATCTATTAAAGATCTATTTGATATGATATTACAAAATGCACATGTCCTCTTGAAGATAATATAAGATCGTTGAATTAGTAGTTATTAGTAGATAGTAAATTCACTGGTAATATAATATTCTGGAATATTGTAGGTTGACATAGTCTTATCTATTGCACACAAGAACAGTTATTTCAAATTGATTTTGGAATATAAATATTGTAATATACCTTTTGGGATATGAAAGGTATGGAGTATAGAATTTGAGTTATTTCCCATTATAAATGAAAAAATAAAAATATATGGAGAGAAATTTAATAAATGAAGAGGCCATTTCTGATTGAAGTTAGTACTAACAATCACATCCCATCCATTAATATTAGATTTAGTTTTTTTATGCTATTAATTTTTATGTTATATATTTTATTATTATTATTTTTATTTATTTACTTACAGCATATGAAGTTCTTGTTCTTGTTCACATGTTCTTGTAAGTAGTTTTAAAGGCGTTTTTCACACTAACTTTAAGCTAATATCCGTTAATATTTGAACACAATCACAACTTCAAAATAATTAATAATCGCAAATAGATCGTAGAAAAACAGAAATATCACCCGGTACAATTTAATCGTTTGAATTATTAACTTGCATTATAAGTTGCCACATTCTACTTGTTTCAGCAATATTCTTATAAATTTTTATAAAATTCAAAAGAATTAATAAAATATCTACTTAGGTTATTTAAGTTTGTAACACTCAGTATTAAAGGGTTATTATTATTATTATATTTTTTAATAATTCTTCATCAGAGATGTCAAGATATAATAGGATGAGTTGATATAATTCAATAGTTGTTGTTTTTAGGCAGTGTTACGTTGCCTCCAGTACGGTCCGCTGCCGCTGTGGGGGAAGGCGGCAAGTTGGCGAGACCGTCCGGCACAGCAATTTGAAGCGATGATAGGTTTAGCGTTTAGAATAAACCAACTTTTTCTGTTGAATAGAATATCATGTAAAATGTACATTTTGATCGGGAATGCAATCGCTGAACCTGGTAAGAGTAGATATATAAAAATATAGAACTTTGAAATTTGACTGGTAGTTTCTAACCTGACAATGTGTTTTAACAATTAAATAATCTTTTCGTCTCATATTATAAAATTGTCGCCCTGATTTTTTTTTTTGAATTTTGGTCACGGGAATGTCGGGATGAAAATTAAAAAATATCTACGATAAAATCCGTTTAAATTAGTTTTATTTCAATGAATAATATTCGCGTTAACATTAGAAATCATTATATAAAAAATTCATATCACGTTATTTGTTAGTCCGCGATCAACTCCTACAATATATCTCTTGATAGAGTGAAACGATCCCGATGACACAATTTTTGTTTCTAATTAATAAACTCAACAATTGACTGATTTCGAAAACTCTTTCACCATTAGGATGTTACATTATCCCTGAGTAGCAAAAGCTAAACAATATTTTTTATGGAAATGACTTAAAAAATTTTAGTTCCACGCGAACGGACTCGCGGACACAGCTAGTATCTTATAAATGCGAATTTGTAAGTGTCCCCTCTTCGCCAAAATTGCTGAATCAAGTGGAAAGAGAAATAAACTTGGTATCAAATTTTTTATCGTATCATCGGATTGCTTCACACTGGCGCTTATAAACTGAATGTGTTTACAGAAGAATCGAACCCCGTCTGAGGGTTGTACGTGTTGCCGGCCGGCAGCAATATCTTCAGCGCGCTGTACCTGCACGCGTGCCGAGCCACTGAGCTGCTGCACAAGCTGAACCAGCTGCAGGGGCCTTCCGCTAAGGTACACAAGGTACCACGCGTGCCGAGCCACTGAGCTGCTGCACAAGCTGAACCAGCTGCAGGGGCCTTCCGCTAAGGTATATTTTTATAGGAATCTTCGAATATATTTTTATAGGAATCTTCGAATATATTTTTATAGGAATCTTCGAATATATTTTTATAGGAATCTTCGAATATATTTTTATAGGAATCTTCGAATATATTTTTATAGGAATCTTCGAATATATTTTTATAGGAATCTTCGAATATATTTTTATAGGAATCTTCGAATATATTTTTATAGGAATCTTCGAATTAAGACTTGATTCTGGGAGCGAGGATGGTTTATCTGTTTTGGAAGACACATAGGCCCCCGTGCACCGCGCTTATAATCTATTCTACACAATGTGGACCATAATAAATCACAACACTATATAAACCACACTATACAGCACTAAATACTACATGAACCACACTAAGACATGCACATGCTTTTTCTTACTCATACTACGATCCTCGTTGCAGACCAAATCGCAAATCTCGAATAGAGACCTGTGAACAAATAAAAATAAATACAATTTAAAAAAAAGTTATATAAAGATAGATATAAGAACCCCGTGCACCGCGCTTATAATCTATTCTACACATTGTGGACCATAGTAAAGCACTACACTACATAAAGCACACTAAAACATGCACATGCTTTTTTCTTACTCATACTCCGATCCTCGGTGCAGGCGAAGCGAAAATCTGGAACAGACCTGTGAACAAATAAAGTAAATACAAATTTTAAAAATATTATATAAAGATGTCACATGCTTTTTCTTACTCATACTGTAAGATATCCTCGTTGTATACCAAACAGCAAATCTCGAATAGAGACCTGTGAACAAATAAAAGTAAATACAGTTTTTAATTAAAATGTTCATGCACGTGCTTTTTCTTACTCATGCTCCGATCCTCGTTGCAGACCAACTCGCAAATCTCGAATAGAGACCTGTGAACAAATAAAAATAAATACAATTTAAAAAAAAGTTATATAAAGATAGATATAAGAACCCCGTGCACCGCGCTTATAATCTATTCTACACATTGTGGACCATAGTAAAGCACTACACTACACAAAGCACACTAAAACATGCACATGCTTTTTTCTTACTCATACTCCGATCCTCGGTGCAGGCGAAGCGAAAATCTGGAACAGACCTGTGAACAAATAAAGTAAATACAAATTTTAAAAATGTTATATAAAGATGTCACATGCTTTTTCTTACTCATACTGTAAGATATCCTCGTTGTATACCAAACAGCAAATCTCGAATAGAGACCTGTGAACAAATAAAAGTAAATACAGTTTTTAATTAAAATGTTCATGCACGTGCTTTTTCTTACTCATGCTCCGATCCTCGTTGCAGACCAAATCGCAAACCTCGAATAGAGACCTGTAAACAAATAAAAATAAATACAATTTTAAAAAAAGTTATATAAAGATAGACATAGGCCCCCATTGCACCGCGCTTGTAATCTCTATTCTACACAATATGGACCATAGTTAAGCACTACACTACATAAAGCACACTAAGACATGCACATGCTTTTTCTTACTCATGCTCCGGTCCTCGTTGCAGACCAAATCGCAAATCTCGAATAGAGACCTGTAAACAAATAAAAATAAATACAATTTTAAAAAAAGTTATATAAAGATAGACATAGGCCCCCATTGCACCGCGCTTGTAATCTCTATTCTACACAATTCGCAAATCTCGAATAGAGACCTGTAAAAAAAAAAAAAAAAAATTAAAAAAAAGTTATATCCCCTGTGCACCGCGCTTATAATCTATTCTACACATTGTGGACCATAGTAAAGCACTACACTACATAAAGCACACTAAGACATGCACATGCTTTTTCTTACTCTTACTCCGATCCTCGGTGCAGCCGAAGCGAAAATCTGGAACACCCCCGTGCACCGCGCTTATAATCTATTCTACACAATGTGGAACATAGTAACACTACACTACCTAAAGCACACTAAGACATGCACATGCTTTTTCTTACTCATACTCCGATCCTCGGTGCAGGCGAAGCGAAAATCTGGAAGAGACTTGTGAACAAATAAAGCAAATACAAATTTTTAAAATGTTATATAAAGATAGACATAGGCCCCCGTGCACCGCGCTTATAATCTATTCTACACATTGTGGACCATAGTAAAGCACTATACTGCATAAAGCACACTAAGACATGCACATGCTTTTTCTTACTCATACTCCGATCCTCGTTGCAGAGCAAATCGTAAACCTCGAATAGAGACCTGTGAACAAATAAGAGTAAATAAATTTTTATTTTTTTTATATAAAGATAGACATAGGCCCCCTGTGCACCGCGCTTATAATCTATTCTACACATTGTGGACCATAGTAAAGCACTACACTACATAAAGCACACTAAGACATGCACATGCTTTTTCTTATTCATACTCGGATCCTCGTTTCAGACCAAATCGCAAATCTCGAATAGAGACCTGTGAACAAATAAAGTAAATACAAATTTTAAAAATCTTGTATAAATAGGCCCCCCGTGCACCGCGCTTATAATCTATTCTACACATTGTGGACAATAGTAAAGCACTACACTACATAAAGCACACTAAGACATGCACATGCTTTTTCTTACTCATACTCCGATCCTCGGTGCAGGCGAAGAGAAAATCTGGAACAGACCTGTGAACAAATAAAGTAAATACAAATTTTAAAAATGTTATATAGGCCCCAATGCACCGCGCTTATAATTTATTCTACACAATGTGGACCATAATAAACAAGCACTACATTACATAAAGCACACTAAGACATGCATATGCTTTTTCTTACTCATACTCCGATCCTCGGTGCAGGCGAAGCGAAAATCTGGAACAGACTTGTGAACAAATAAAGTAAATACAGTTTTTAAAAATGTTCATGCACATGCTTTTTCTTACTTATACTCCGGTCCTCGTTGCAGACCAAATCGCAAATCTCGAATAAACTCATACTGGCTTTTTCTTACTTATACTCCGGTCCTCGTTGCAGACCAAATCGCAAATCTCGAATAAACTCATACTGTAAAAGATCTTCGTATTATATCAAACAGCAAATCTCGAATACAGACATGTGAAAATAAAAGTAAATACAGTTTTTAAAAATGTTCATGCACATGCCTTTTCTTACTTATACTCCGGCCCTCGTTGCAAACCAAATCGCAAATCTCGAATAGAGACCTGCAAACAAATAAAAATAAATACAATTTAAAAAAAAGTTATACAAAAGATAGACGTAGGCCCCCTGTGCACCGCGCTTATAATCTATTTTACATATTGTGGACCATAGTAAAGAATTACACTACATAAAGCACACTAAGACATGCACATGCTTTTTCTTACTCATACTCCGATCCTCTGTGCAGGCGAAGCGAAAATCTGGAACAGACCTGTGAACAAATAAAGTAAATACAAATTTTAAAAATGTTATATAAAGACATAGGCCCCCCGTGCACCGCGCTTATAATCTATTCTACACAATGTGGACCATAGTAATCAAGCACTACATTACATAAAGCACACTAAGACATGCACATGCTTTTTCTTACTCATAATGTTAAAGATCCTCGTTGTATACCAAACAGCAAATCTCGAATAGCAGACCAAATCGCAAATCTTGAACAGAGACCTGTAAACAAATAAAAATAAATACAATTTTTAAAAAAGTTATATAAAGGTAGACATAGGCCCTCATTGCACCGCGCTTGTAATCTCTATTCTACACAATATGGACCATAATTAAGCACGACACTACATAAAGCACACTAAGACATGCACATGCTTTTTCTTACTCATACTCAGATCCTCGTTGCAGACCAAATCGCAAACCTCGAATAGAGACCTGTGAGCAAATAAAGTAAATACAAATTTTAAAAATGTTATATAAAGACAGAAATAGGCCCCCGTACACCGCGCTTATAATCTATTCTACACATTGTGGACCATAATAAATCACTTACTATATAAACCGCACTAGAATAGCAAACTTTACACAATGTGAACCACATTAAAGCACTACTCATACACTAGAATCGAAAGTTCCTTGATCACACTGAGCGAACATAATACACCAAATTATTATAAAAAAAAAAATTAGAGCACTACTAATTTGGCCGTTCCTTGATCACACTGAGCGAACATAATACTCCAAATCGCAAATATTACATACAGTGCTCCTCGCGCTGGGACGCTTCAACACACTGTGTCTGTCTAAGAAAACCTCAAAGAGTTTTATACACCTTATTTTAATCGAGAGTTGATAGTAACAACTTCCGTTGGCGATTTCATAAAGTTTTGTCAATATTCCAGAAATAAAAGTATGTTATAATAACTTCAATTTTTAGATATTGTAGAATATAGTAAATTTAAGTTAGAATTTAAGTTTTTTTCTTAAATCAAATACAAAATAGTTCAAGTAGATAGTAGCCTAATTTGTTTATCAACTGATTTTAATTTATTTGTGTTGTAATGACTATTGACAAACTGTTAATAAACAATTTTTTAACCGATTATTCTACCTATCGTGATAAGAATTTCCTTTTATGTTCAATAATTACGTTTGAAATTCGACCACTGTCGACCATTGCTCGACTTTCACCTTAATTATGGATATTATTCAAAATGTCAAACGTATTTATATTTATTTTTGTTTCTTTTATCTTTTATATACATATTTATCATTTATTGAATGCATGCAGACACTCTGTAAGTGTTCATAAATATAAAACAATGTTGGTAAATTCTACATTTAAAATCAAAATACCTCTTATTCTAATATTATATTAGTTCCCGAGAGTACATTACAAGTACTTTACAAGGTTGAGTTGTTAATATAGAAAACAGTTATTACCGTTAATAATGGTTTTCTCATATAAGTACACAAATTGACATTTTGAGTTTTTCCCAGAATAAATATTAGGCTATGAATATTAGTTTTATTAATATAAAAAATTGTTAAGTGTGAATATTCGGTCGAATGTTTCATCTACATGCATTATTACGGAACATATATTTGTTTAACGGAACTGCGCCTTTTGGATTAGCGGTTAAGAAAATCAACATATTATATTATTATTTTGTTGCGTTGGTTTTTTTTAATTGTGATATTTCTTTGTCAACAACTTTATTTGAATAGTATCAAGTGAAATTTTGGGCTATGTTTACTTAAACTTATTACCATAATTAGATAAAGATGAAAAACTATGTCAATAAAACAACTTTGGAAATAACGTTTATTTTAATGTTTTGTCACAAACAAGAAATACAAAATACATGAAATTATTTATATTTTTAATTTTTGATAGGACCATTTCCTTTATACATTATTCTTATGTGACTCTAAAATATAAATGCAGTGCACGCTACGGAAGTTACTCACGGGACGCTTATTGTACGTTTTTAAAATGTTGTCAATATGGCGGCTAAAGTGCTTTCTTAATAATTGGGCTGTCTTAAGAAAAGATAATTTTTCAAATCCTAGTGATAGTATAAGTGATTAGTGCCTTCAAACAAACAATTTTTTTTTATTTTATTAGTATATATGTAGGATGACAAATGTATAAACAAAATTATTAAAAAATAAACATTGATTCGATTACCTGTGGTGTGTAAAAAATTAGGATGGCGTGGGAAGTAAGTATCTATCTAAAGTTGTAATCTACCCTTTATAGTTGTGAATATATTGTGATATATAACAGACACCTTAGAGTATTGTTTCTAAATATATTTTTTTACGACAGGACAGTGCTGGTGTCCGGCCCCAACGGAGCCCGAGTGCGGCTCACGGACGAGCTGGTGCGACATCTCCCGGACAACTCCACCTACCGATTAGAACGACTTGAGGACATCAGCTCGCTGCTGCTCTGTGCCACTACCAATCTAACAATCTGATGTTTCTAATAATGTACTTATTGTTAGATTGTAATAAAAAATAAAATGCACATGACCTCTTGAAGATAATTATGATCCCAAATAATCTTATATTATCTGACAGGACTGGTTTTTATAGTAAATTCACTGGTAATATAATATTCTGTAATGTTGTATGTTGACATAGTCTTATGTATTTATTGCACACAAGAACAGTTATTTCAAATTGATTTTAAAATATAAATATTTTACTCTACATTTTGGGATATGAAAGGTATGGAGTGTAGAATTCGAGTTATTTCCCATTATAAATGAAAAAATAAAAAAATATGGAGAGAAATTTAATAAATGAAGAGGCCATTTCTGATAGCAGTTAGTACTAACAATCACATCCAATCCATCAATATTAGATTTAGTTTTTTTATGCTATTAATATTTATTTTATATATTTTATTATTATTATTTTTATTTATTTACAGACATGTTGTTGTTAGTAGTTTTAAAGGCGTTAATCACACGAACTTAAACTATTTTATAAGTAAATGTTTTGAATTAATACAACTTAATCGTTTGAATTATTAACTTGCATTATAAGTTGCCACATTGTTGCATCTTGTTCAAGCAAAATTTCCTAGTATAGGCAAATACCATAATATGAAAAAGAAAATCTCAGTTAAAAAAATTGTGGATTTTATAATATGTACCATTTCTAATAAATCCACGTAAATATAACCTAGGACCAAATATGCGAATTTTCTTTAAATTCGCCATTCAATACTCTTCAATACTACTAGTACTAGTCAATAAATGAATGTATAAGTAAATAAACTTTGTTTTATTTGTAAAACTAAATGTGCCTACGATTTGAGTGGCGTGAAACTTAAATTACTTAATAATTTTTGGCCGTATTTTAACTTTCTTCAATACAGCATTGCTCCTAATGGTGGCAGCGTAAGGTTAAATAGTGTAAAGCTAGCTTTCCTCGATGATTTCTTTATCAAATACAAAAGAATATTTAAACTCGACTAGGAGTTACTAATATTGGCGGGTTGAAGTAATCAAACCTTTCCATTATAACATGAATTTTTAAAATATGACGTCCTACGGCCATTTTCAGATTGTGGTGTTACCACAATTTTTTACAAGTTTATCTAAACACTATTTAAAAAATACAAGATCAATTTGTTAATAACAATGGCCGACGTGTAACCAACGACAATGCATCCATCCAATCCACTGAAAGACGTCCAATGCTGGACAGGTCTCCCCCAAAGATTTCCACGACTACCGGTCTTGCGCCACCCGCATCCAGCGGATTCTCGCAATGCAATGACAATGCATAGTGTTAGAAATAGAATTACTAATTGAGTTGCTTGGATACCTCGCGAATCTATTTAATCAAATCTATCCAATGGAATTAAGAGTAATTCTTGTATAAATAAATTTCGCTTGTTTCGGAAACGGCTCTAACGATTTGGATGGAACTAACAGTAGGTTTAATAGAGTGAGAATGTAAGTTATGATAGCGACATAAGGGCAACTTGTTCTACCAAAATTGCTATAAAAAAACCAAAAAAATAGAAATAATCACTGCTCATTTCACTTTTACGTGGTTATTAACAAGTTATATCAGAGTAGGTATTGAAGTAGAACCAATTCTACTTAAGTACCTGCAGAGGTCAGTTTATTCGAAAATCACTTAATAGCCTGTTTACTAGTTTATTTAAACAAAGTTAGACTATATTAACCTAACAAATTATATATAAAAATACTATGTAGTTTAATGTTTGTCTATATACTCCTACAATATTAATTAAGCGTTCTCATTCTATTTTTGTTTTTTTTTTTTTCGACCTGACTTACGCTGTTAGCCCCAGGGGCTTTGACAGCTTCACCGGACTTTTGGGGGCGAGTGCTGAGGGCACTCAGCCCCGAGGCAGCAGGCACAAGGGTGCCAGGACGGCCGAACCTCGGCTAGGGCTGCTGCCAGTAAATGAAAAAGATTCATGATCCTGACTAACCAACAGGTTCTTTATTACTAAATTAGTGATACTAAGCGAGGGTAGTCCCTTACAGAACCGTGTACTTAACGTGTGAAAGGGTTTAGGCTATTTATCATCACGCTACCACTTATAGAAACAAACATCGGGCATAAAATATACTTATATAATATTATTATAAATGTGAAAGCGACATTATTCGTTTGTTTGTTACGCTTTCACGCCTAAATCGCTGAATCGATTTTTGGTGTAGAGATATATGGGAACCTGGAGACGGTGATAAGCTACTGTGTCACGTGAAAACCTTATTGGTAGTGGGCTAAACAGAGAGATAAATTTTATCTAAAATTTTTATTGCGTCGTCCGATTTGTGTGACAAAATCGATATTAACGCAAATGAAGCAGCACGTAAAATCTAGTTATCAAATAATTTTTAGTTCCACGCGAATGATGTCGCAGTCAGTTCAAGTTAGCACAACAAATTCTAGAAAGTTCTACCAAGGTGTGATTTAAAATTCGGCAATAATAAGTTTCTTTTGATTCGCAACAAGAAACCTATTACAACGAACATGAACCACACTAAGACATGCATATTGCTTTTTCTTACTCATTCTCCGATCCTCGGTGCAGACCAAATCGCAAATCTCGAATAGAGACCTGTGAACAAATAAAAGTAAATACAAATTAAAAAAATGATATAGAAAATAGACACAGCCCACGGTGCACCGCGCTTATAATCTATTCTACACAATGTGGACCACAGGCTGGGACGCTTCAACACACTGTGTCTGTATAAGAAAACTTTAAGGAGTTCTATACACCTTATTTTAATCGAGAGGTGGTGGTCACAACTTCCTTTGGCCATTTCATAAAGTTTTGTCAATATTCCGGAAGTAAAATTATGTTAAAATAACTTCAATTTTTAGATATTGGCTAAATAAATAAACACAGTAGTATAAAAATTAAGAGTCGTTAATATCCAATCATTTTATTTATATATAAATGTTTAAACTAAATTGACATAAATAAACCCGATGCAGAATGAACTGATTTTAATTTTTTGTTATATAATGACTATTGAGAAACTGTTAATAAACAGTTTTTTAACCGATTTTTCTTCCCATCGTGATAAGAATTTCCATTAATGTTCAATAATTATGTTTGAAATTCGACCACTGTCGTCGACCATTGCTCGACTTTTGTCTTAATTATGGATATTATTCAAAATGTCAAACGTATTTATATTTATTTTCGTTTCTTTTATCTTTTAAATACATATTTATCATTTATTAAATGCATGCAGACACTCTGTAAGTGTTCATAAATATAAAACAATGTTGGTAAATTCTAAATTTAAAATCAAAATACCACAATATTATATTAGTTCCCGAGAGTTCATTACAAGTACTTTACAAGGTTGAGTAGTTCATATAGAAAACCATTATTACGGTTAATAATTGTTTTCTCATATAAGTACACAAATTGACATTTTGAGTTTTTCCCAGAATAAATATTAGGTTATAAATATTAGTTTTATTTATATAAACAATTGTTAAGTGTGAATATTCGGTCGAATGTTTCATCTACATGCATTATTACGGAACATATATTTGTTTAACGGAACTGCGCCTTTTGGATTAGCGGTTAAGAAAATCAACATATTATATTATTATTTTGTTGCGTTGGTTTTTTTTAATTGTGATATTTCTTTGTCAACAACTTTATTTGAATAGTATCAAGTGAAATTTTGGGCTATGTTTACTTAAACTTATTACCATAATTAGATAAAGATGAAAAACTATGTCAATAAAACAACTTTGGAAATAACGTTTATTTTAATGTTTTGTCACAAACAAGAAATACAAAATACATGAAATTATTTATATTTTTAATTTTTGATAGGACCATTTCCTTTATACATTATTCTTATGTGACTCTAAAATATAAATGCAGTGCACGCTACGGAAGTTACTCACGGGACGCTTATTGTACGTTTTTAAAATGTTGTCAATATGGCGGCTAAAGTGCTTTCTTAATAATTGGGCTGTCTTAAGAAAAGATAATTTTTCAAATCCTAGTGATAGTATAAGTGATTAGTGCCTTCAAACAAACAATTTTTTTTTATTTTATTAGTATATATGTAGGATGACAAATGTATAAACAAAATTATTAAAAAATAAACATTGATTCGATTACCTGTGGTGTGTAAAAAATTAGGATGGCGTGGGAAGTAAGTATCTATCTAAAGTTGTAATCTACCCTTTATAGTTGTGAATATATTGTGATATATAACAGACACCTTAGAGTATTGTTTCTAAATATATTTTTTTACGACAGGACAGTGCTGGTGTCCGGCCCCAACGGAGCCCGAGTGCGGCTCACGGACGAGCTGGTGCGACATCTCCCGGACAACTCCACCTACCGATTAGAACGACTTGAGGACATCAGCTCGCTGCTGCTCTGTGCCACTACCAATCTAACAATCTGATGTTTCTAATAATGTACTTATTGTTAGATTGTAATAAAAAATAAAATGCACATGACCTCTTGAAGATAATTATGATCCCAAATAATCTTATATTATCTGACAGGACTGGTTTTTATAGTAAATTCACTGGTAATATAATATTCTGTAATGTTGTATGTTGACATAGTCTTATGTATTTATTGCACACTTATATAATATAGTTATTTCAAATTGATTTTGGAAAATAAATATTTTAATATACATTTTGGGATATGAAAGGTATGGAGTGTAGAATTCGAGTTATTTCCCATTATAAATGAAAAAATAAAAAAATATGGAGAGAAATTTAATAAATGAAGAGGCCATTTCTGATAGCAGTTAGTACTAACAATCACATCCAATCTATCAATATTAGATTTAGTTTTTTTATGCTAATAATATTTATTTTATATATTTTATTATTATTATTTTTATTTATTTACAGACATGTTGTTGTTAGTAGTTTTAAAGGCGTTAATCACACGAACTTAAACTATTTTATAAGTAAATGTTTTGAATTAATACAACTTAATCGTTTGAATTATTAACTTGCATTATAAGTTGCCACATTGTTGCATCTTGTTCAAGCAAAATTTCCTAGTATAGGCAAATACCATAATATGAAAAAGAAAATCTCAGTTAAAAAAATTGTGGATTTTATAATATGTACCATTTCTAATAAATCCACGTAAAAATAACCTAGGACCAAATATGCGAATTTTCTTTAAATTCGCCATTCAATACTCTTCAATACTACTAGTACTAGTCAATAAATGAATGTATAAGTAAATAAACTTTGTTTTATTTGTAAAACTAAATGTGCCTACGATTTGAGTGGCGTGAAACTTAAATTACTTAATAATTTTTGGCCGTATTTTAACTTTCTTCAATACAGCATTGCTCCTAATGGTGGCAGCGTAAGGTTAAATAGTGTAAAGCTAGCTTTCCTCGATGATTTCTTTATCAAATACAAAAGAATATTTAAACTCGACTAGGAGTTACTAATATTGGCGGGTTGAAGTAATCAAACCTTTCCATTATAACATGAATTTTTAAAATATGACGTCCTACGGCCATTTTCAGATTGTGGTGTTACCACAATTTTTTACAAGTTTATCTAAACACTATTTAAAAAATACAAGATCAATTTGTTAATAACAATGGCCGACGTGTAACCAACGACAATGCATCCATCCAATCCACTGAAAGACGTCCAATGCTGGACAGGTCTCCCCCAAAGATTTCCACGACTACCGGTCTTGCGCCACCCGCATCCAGCGGAATCTCGCAATGCAATGACAATGCATAGTGTTAGAAATAGAATTACTAATTGAGTTGCTTGGATACCTCGCGAATCTATTTAATCAAATCTATCCAATGGAATTAAGAGTAATTCTTGTATAAATAAATTTCGCTTGTTTCGGAAACGGCTCTAACGATTTGGATGGAACTAACAGTAGGTTTAATAGAGTGAGAATGTAAGTTATGATAGCGACATAAGGGCAACTTGTTCTACCAAAATTGCTATAAAAAAACCAAAAAAATAGAAATAATCACTGCTCATTTCACTTTTACGTGGTTATTAACAAGTTATATCAGAGTAGGTATTGAAGTAGAACCAATTCTACTTAAGTACCTGCAGAGGTCAGTTTATTCGAAAATCACTTAATAGCCTGTTTACTAGTTTATTTAAACAAAGTTAGACTATATTAACCTAACAAATTATATATAAAAATACTATGTAGTTTAATGTTTGTCTATATACTCCTACAATATTAATTAAGCGTTCTCATTCTATTTTTGTTTTTTTTTTTTTCGACCTGACTTACGCTGTTAGCCCCAGGGGCTTTGACAGCTTCACCGGACTTTTGGGGGCGAGTGCTGAGGGCACTCAGCCCCGAGGCAGCAGGCACAAGGGTGCCAGGACGGCCGAACCTCGGCTAGGGCTGCTGCCAGTAAATGAAAAAGATTCATGATCCTGACTAACCAACAGGTTCTTTATTACTAAATTAGTGATACTAAGCGAGGGTAGTCCCTTACAGAACCGTGTACTTAACGTGTGAAAGGGTTTAGGCTATTTATCATCACGCTACCACTTATAGAAACAAACATCGGGCATAAAATATACTTATATAATATTATTATAAATGTGAAAGCGACATTATTCGTTTGTTTGTTACGCTTTCACGCCTAAATCGCTGAATCGATTTTTGGTGTAGAGATATATGGGAACCTGGAGACGGTGATAAGCTACTGTGTCACGTGAAAACCTTATTGGTAGTGGGCTAAACAGAGAGATAAATTTTATCTAAAATTTTTATTGCGTCGTCCGATTTGTGTGACAAAATCGATATTAACGCAAATGAAGCAGCACGTAAAATCTAGTTATCAAATAATTTTTAGTTCCACGCGAATGATGTCGCAGTCAGTTCAAGTTAGCACAACAAATTCTAGAAAGTTCTACCAAGGTGTGATTTAAAATTCGGCAATAATAAGTTTCTTTTGATTCGCAACAAGAAACCTATTACAACGAACATGAACCACACTAAGACATGCATATTGCTTTTTCTTACTCATTCTCCGATCCTCGGTGCAGACCAAATCGCAAATCTCGAATAGAGACCTGTGAACAAATAAAAGTAAATACAAATTAAAAAAATGATATAGAAAATAGACACAGCCCACGGTGCACCGCGCTTATAATCTATTCTACACAATGTGGACCACAGGCTGGGACGCTTCAACACACTGTGTCTGTATAAGAAAACTTTAAGGAGTTCTATACACCTTATTTTAATCGAGAGGTGGTGGTCACAACTTCCTTTGGCCATTTCATAAAGTTTTGTCAATATTCCGGAAGTAAAATTATGTTAAAATAACTTCAATTTTTAGATATTGGCTAAATAAATAAACACAGTAGTATAAAAATTAAGAGTCGTTAATATCCAATCATTTTATTTATATATAAATGTTTAAACTAAATTGACATAAATAAACCCGATGCAGAATGAACTGATTTTAATTTTTTGTTATATAATGACTATTGAGAAACTGTTAATAAACAGTTTTTTAACCGATTTTTCTTCCCATCGTGATAAGAATTTCCATTAATGTTCAATAATTATGTTTGAAATTCGACCACTGTCGTCGACCATTGCTCGACTTTTGTCTTAATTATGGATATTATTCAAAATGTCAAACGTATTTATATTTATTTTCGTTTCTTTTATCTTTTAAATACATATTTATCATTTATTAAATGCATGCAGACACTCTGTAAGTGTTCATAAATATAAAACAATGTTGGTAAATTCTAAATTTAAAATCAAAATACCACAATATTATATTAGTTCCCGAGAGTTCATTACAAGTACTTTACAAGGTTGAGTAGTTCATATAGAAAACCATTATTACGGTTAATAATTGTTTTCTCATATAAGTACACAAATTGACATTTTGAGTTTTTCCCAGAATAAATATTAGGTTATAAATATTAGTTTTATTTATATAAACAATTGTTAAGTGTGAATATTCGGTCGAATGTTTCATCTACATGCATTATTACGGAACATATATTTGTTTAACGGAACTGCGCCTTTTGGATTAGCGGTTAAGAAAATCAACATATTATATTATTATTTTGTTGCGTTGGTTTTTTTTAATTGTGATATTTCTTTGTCAACAACTTTATTTGAATAGTATCAAGTGAAATTTTGGGCTATGTTTACTTAAACTTATTACCATAATTAGATAAAGATGAAAAACTATGTCAATAAAACAACTTTGGAAATAACGTTTATTTTAATGTTTTGTCACAAACAAGAAATACAAAATACATGAAATTATTTATATTTTTAATTTTTGATAGGACCATTTCCTTTATACATTATTCTTATGTGACTCTAAAATATAAATGCAGTGCACGCTACGGAAGTTACTCACGGGACGCTTATTGTACGTTTTTAAAATGTTGTCAATATGGCGGCTAAAGTGCTTTCTTAATAATTGGGCTGTCTTAAGAAAAGATAATTTTTCAAATCCTAGTGATAGTATAAGTGATTAGTGCCTTCAAACAAACAATTTTTTTTTATTTTATTAGTATATATGTAGGATGACAAATGTATAAACAAAATTATTAAAAAATAAACATTGATTCGATTACCTGTGGTGTGTAAAAAATTAGGATGGCGTGGGAAGTAAGTATCTATCTAAAGTTGTAATCTACCCTTTATAGTTGTGAATATATTGTGATATATAACAGACACCTTAGAGTATTGTTTCTAAATATATTTTTTTACGACAGGACAGTGCTGGTGTCCGGCCCCAACGGAGCCCGAGTGCGGCTCACGGACGAGCTGGTGCGACATCTCCCGGACAACTCCACCTACCGATTAGAACGACTTGAGGACATCAGCTCGCTGCTGCTCTGTGCCACTACCAATCTAACAATCTGATGTTTCTAATAATGTACTTATTGTTAGATTGTAATAAAAAATAAAATGCACATGACCTCTTGAAGATAATTATGATCCCAAATAATCTTATATTATCTGACAGGACTGGTTTTTATAGTAAATTCACTGGTAATATAATATTCTGTAATGTTGTATGTTGACATAGTCTTATGTATTTATTGCACACTTATATAATATAGTTATTTCAAATTGATTTTGGAAAATAAATATTTTAATATACATTTTGGGATATGAAAGGTATGGAGTGTAGAATTCGAGTTATTTCCCATTATAAATGAAAAAATAAAAAAATATGGAGAGAAATTTAATAAATGAAGAGGCCATTTCTGATAGCAGTTAGTACTAACAATCACATCCAATCTATCAATATTAGATTTAGTTTTTTTATGCTAATAATATTTATTTTATATATTTTATTATTATTATTTTTATTTATTTACAGACATGTTGTTGTTAGTAGTTTTAAAGGCGTTAATCACACGAACTTAAACTATTTTATAAGTAAATGTTTTGAATTAATACAACTTAATCGTTTGAATTATTAACTTGCATTATAAGTTGCCACATTGTTGCATCTTGTTCAAGCAAAATTTCCTAGTATAGGCAAATACCATAATATGAAAAAGAAAATCTCAGTTAAAAAAATTGTGGATTTTATAATATGTACCATTTCTAATAAATCCACGTAAAAATAACCTAGGACCAAATATGCGAATTTTCTTTAAATTCGCCATTCAATACTCTTCAATACTACTAGTACTAGTCAATAAATGAATGTATAAGTAAATAAACTTTGTTTTATTTGTAAAACTAAATGTGCCTACGATTTGAGTGGCGTGAAACTTAAATTACTTAATAATTTTTGGCCGTATTTTAACTTTCTTCAATACAGCATTGCTCCTAATGGTGGCAGCGTAAGGTTAAATAGTGTAAAGCTAGCTTTCCTCGATGATTTCTTTATCAAATACAAAAGAATATTTAAACTCGACTAGGAGTTACTAATATTGGCGGGTTGAAGTAATCAAACCTTTCCATTATAACATGAATTTTTAAAATATGACGTCCTACGGCCATTTTCAGATTGTGGTGTTACCACAATTTTTTACAAGTTTATCTAAACACTATTTAAAAAATACAAGATCAATTTGTTAATAACAATGGCCGACGTGTAACCAACGACAATGCATCCATCCAATCCACTGAAAGACGTCCAATGCTGGACAGGTCTCCCCCAAAGATTTCCACGACTACCGGTCTTGCGCCACCCGCATCCAGCGGAATCTCGCAATGCAATGACAATGCATAGTGTTAGAAATAGAATTACTAATTGAGTTGCTTGGATACCTCGCGAATCTATTTAATCAAATCTATCCAATGGAATTAAGAGTAATTCTTGTATAAATAAATTTCGCTTGTTTCGGAAACGGCTCTAACGATTTGGATGGAACTAACAGTAGGTTTAATAGAGTGAGAATGTAAGTTATGATAGCGACATAAGGGCAACTTGTTCTACCAAAATTGCTATAAAAAAACCAAAAAAATAGAAATAATCACTGCTCATTTCACTTTTACGTGGTTATTAACAAGTTATATCAGAGTAGGTATTGAAGTAGAACCAATTCTACTTAAGTACCTGCAGAGGTCAGTTTATTCGAAAATCACTTAATAGCCTGTTTACTAGTTTATTTAAACAAAGTTAGACTATATTAACCTAACAAATTATATATAAAAATACTATGTAGTTTAATGTTTGTCTATATACTCCTACAATATTAATTAAGCGTTCTCATTCTATTTTTGTTTTTTTTTTTTTCGACCTGACTTACGCTGTTAGCCCCAGGGGCTTTGACAGCTTCACCGGACTTTTGGGGGCGAGTGCTGAGGGCACTCAGCCCCGAGGCAGCAGGCACAAGGGTGCCAGGACGGCCGAACCTCGGCTAGGGCTGCTGCCAGTAAATGAAAAAGATTCATGATCCTGACTAACCAACAGGTTCTTTATTACTAAATTAGTGATACTAAGCGAGGGTAGTCCCTTACAGAACCGTGTACTTAACGTGTGAAAGGGTTTAGGCTATTTATCATCACGCTACCACTTATAGAAACAAACATCGGGCATAAAATATAATTATATAATATTATTATAAATGTGAAAGCGACATTATTCGTTTGTTTGTTACGCTTTCACGCCTAAATCGCTGAATCGATTTTTGGTGTAGAGATATATGGGAACCTGGAGACGGTGATAAGCTACTGTGTCACGTGAAAACCTTATTGGTAGTGGGCTAAACAGAGGGATAAATTTTATCTAAAATTTTTATTGCGTCGTCCGATTTGTGTGACAAAATCGATATTAACGCAAATGAAGCAGCACGTAAAATCTAGTTATCAAATAATTTTTAGTTCCACGCGAATGATGTCGCAGTCAGTTCAAGTTAGCACAACAAATTCTAGAAAGTTCTACCAAGGTGTGATTTAAAATTCGGCAATAATAAGTTTCTTTTGATTCGCAACAAGAAACCTATTACAACGAACATGAACCACACTAAGACATGCATATTGCTTTTTCTTACTCATTCTCCGATCCTCGGTGCAGACCAAATCGCAAATCTCGAATAGAGACCTGTGAACAAATAAAAGTAAATACAAATTAAAAAAATGATATAGAAAATAGACACAGCCCACGGTGCACCGCGCTTATAATCTATTCTACACAATGTGGACCACAGGCTGGGACGCTTCAACACACTGTGTCTGTATAAGAAAACTTTAAGGAGTTCTATACACCTTATTTTAATCGAGAGGTGGTGGTCACAACTTCCTTTGGCCATTTCATAAAGTTTTGTCAATATTCCGGAAGTAAAATTATGTTAAAATAACTTCAATTTTTAGATATTGGCTAAATAAATAAACACAGTAGTATAAAAATTAAGAGTCGTTAATATCCAATCATTTTATTTATATATAAATGTTTAAACTAAATTGACATAAATAAACCCGATGCAGAATGAACTGATTTTAATTTTTTGTTATATAATGACTATTGAGAAACTGTTAATAAACAGTTTTTTAACCGATTTTTCTTCCCATCGTGATAAGAATTTCCATTAATGTTCAATAATTATGTTTGAAATTCGACCACTGTCGTCGACCATTGCTCGACTTTTGTCTTAATTATGGATATTATTCAAAATGTCAAACGTATTTATATTTATTTTCGTTTCTTTTATCTTGTAAATACATATTTATCATTTATTAAATGCATGCAGACACTCTGTAAGTGTTCATAAATATAAAACAATGTTGGTAAATTCTAAATTTAAAATCAAAATACCACAATATTATATTAGTTCCCGAGAGTTCATTACAAGTACTTTACAAGGTTGAGTAGTTCATATAGAAAACCATTATTACGGTTAATAATTGTTTTCTCATATAAGTACACAAATTGACATTTTGAGTTTTTCCCAGAATAAATATTAGGTTATAAATATTAGTTTTATTTATATAAACAATTGTTAAGTGTGAATATTCGGTCGACTGTTTCATCTACATGCATTATTACGGAACACATATTCGTTTAACGGAACTGCGCCTTTGGATTAGCGGTAAAGAAAATCAACATATTATATTATTATTTTGTTACGTTCGTCTTTTTTAATTGTGATATTTCTTTGACAATAACTTTAATTGAATAGTATCAAGTGAAATTTTGGGCTATGTTTACTTAAAATTATTACCCTAATTAGATAAGGATGAAAAAACTATGTCAATTAAACAACTTTGGAAATAACGTCTATTTTAATGTTTTGTCACAAACAAGAAATACAAAATATATGAAATTATTTATATTTTTAATTTTTGATAGGACCATTTCCTTTATACATTATTCTTATGTGACTCTAAAATATAAATGCAGTGCACGCTACGGAAGTTACTCACGGGACGCTTATTGTACGTTTTTAAAATGTTGTCAATATGGCGGCTAAAGTCCTTTCTTAATGATTGGGCTGTCATAAGAAAAGATAATTTTTCAAATCCTAGTGATAGTATAAGTGATTAGTGCCTTCAAACAAACAATTTTTTTTATTTTATTAGTATATATGTAGGATGACAAATGTATAAACAAAATTATTAAAAAATAAACATTGATTGGATTACCTGTGGTGTGTAAAAAATTAGGATGGCGTGGGAAGTAAGTTGTTAAGAGTAATATATCTACGTTGTGAAAATAATAAAGCGATTTAAAGGATATCATGAAATTGTAAATTGAAGTCGTTGCAGACGCAATGTCTAAGTTATTACTATTAAAATAAGTAATTATTATAGTATTCAAGAAAGTGGCTCGTTGTATACATGTTAAAGAAAATAAAAAATGACTATAACTTTTTATTCGAGGCATATACTTTCACAATATAATTTACCATAACCTGTACCTTACAATTTATGTTATAAATTTTCAGAATATAATATTATACTTTTTGTTTAGATTACTATTGGCATACTGACTTTACTCAAGGTTTCTTGAAAGCCTATGAATACAGTTTTACTTATTTTTAGAATTTTTATGTCAATTTCATCAAATTTAAGAATTCTTTATACATCCCGTATTCAATATAGTCCATTTGTTTTGTTATGCTGGGCTACATGAGGGGGCGAATATTCGTGTCGCGTTGGCGCGCTAAAAACATAGTGTACGGACATACATTAGGCGGACGAAGATTTAACATGCCGGATTTTACCCCGCTAGAACAATTTATTCGTTCCTCTTTATAACGTCATGTATTCATTTATGTGTTTAATTGAATAGATAATTGTTGTTTTTAGGCAGTGCTATGTTGCCTCCAGTACGGTCCGCTGCCGCTATAGGGGAAGGCGGCGAGTTGGCGAGCCTCGCCGGTCTAGCTGCTTATGATACTGCCTATAGTTAGACAAGCCGCGGCTCAGGTAAATAAACTTATTTTCTACAGTAGTACTAAATATTGTACATGTGTTATGTAATTTATTTGGTCACAGTTCAGCAGAATACAATATCGAAATAAAATATGAAGAGCAATTATCTAGAGTACAATAATTTGAAGTGATACTAATCAGGAACTGCATAAGGCATGAGTGACGTTGGCCTATGCCTGCAGCCCTGTGATTAAAATTGATACATGTATAGAAGGTTTATATGTGAAAAGTGATAAGCGAGTATCAGATTTGAATTGTTTTCGAGGCCGGTCGCGCACAGCAATCCTCGAGAAATATTTGTAATAATTGGCCTATTCGATTACAGAAAACCTATGTTTTCTGGTAATTAGAATAACATGTAAAATGTATATTTTGATTGCGAATGCAGTCGCTGAACCTGGTAATAATAAGTAAGAGGCATTGTATGTCTTGTTTTTCATTTGACGAGTTCACACAACCCGCCAGCACTGCCAGCAGCCCGTCCGCATGTACATAAACATATTTTTTCATTGTGTTAACAATAAAAAAAGGTAACAATGTCTAGATTCTGCATGGTGGTAGGGCTTTTTCTATTGCCCGCCATGTTAGCTAACCTAAATTTCAAAATCTTCCTGCAATTACCAAATACTTTTAAATGTGTTCCGGTAGTGGCACTTGAGAGCTAGTCCCTTCACAGTTATAGCTTGTCCACCACTTTGGACCGTATCGTCACTTAAGATGAAGTGAGATTATAGCCATAACGCTAGAACTTTTCAGATCGGCATCGCAGTTACGACTGACGGAGGGCATTTTCCCTTTCGGCAGTCTCTAGTGTGTGTAGGCCGTATTGAGCTTACTATCAGGTGAAGTACAGTCATTATGGGGAAGTCAGGATTATATTATATAAACAATGCTTTTTAATTAGGAATTCTCTCTCCTGTAAAATGTGTAAATTGTCGCTTGCTACCCTTTTCTTGAAAACGCTCGATCTTTGTTACTAGTTGTGCCCACGACCTTCATTCGAGTTGATATAAAAAACATTGAATAATTTTGGTCCTTTTTTGTATAGTTTTGCTCGTATTGATGGTAGCGTGATGTTAAATAGCCGAAAACCTTTCATAAGTATTGCTCTATCATATATGAAAAGAATACGACTGGTAGTTTCTAAGGTGAGCGTGTTCAAACAAATATATAATCTTTTCTTGTTTATAATATTAATATAGACGTATTATAAAATTGTTGCCCTGATTTTTTTTAATTTAAAATATAGCTTCACTATATGTTAATCCTTATATATAAAAATTTTATGTCACGTTGTTGGTTGGCGGTCAACTCTTACAAACTCAACTACAGTACCGATTTTAATCAATTTTTGCACATTGTGTGCAGTTTGTTCCAACTTGAGATATATGATGCTTTTTATGATTTGATTTTTATATGATGCCCGCCCCCCAACTCGAGCTCAGCGTGAGTCCGAAGCTGTTCCATCGCCGAAGCGAATCCTTCCAAGACGACGACCTGCCGGAATATAAACAAGGGTAAACATATTCCGTTGTATAATTTTTTTTTTTTTTATTTCTTCTGGAATTATAATCAGTTACTTTTTCTACATATATCCATAGAGCTTTATAGTTTTCCATAAAGCTAAAAGTAATAAAATCATAACTATATTATTTGAGGAAAACACACTTGAAATAAGAATTCAAATTATTCCAGCATTACTTTTGTTTTTTTCAAATATATCTAATTGTTTTACCACTTATTAGAATCTTACTGTACTGTAGCAGATTCTACCTATAATACTTTTGTGATTTTTTAAACTTCTTCTGCGCTTACCTGTTTTAGTAAATAACAAACTGTTCCCGTGACTTCGTTCGCGTCGTTGTCGAAAACTAAAAGACGTCGCTTAGAAAAAAGAGTACAGTCAATATCCGTGTTACACGTTGACGTCATATGCACAGCGCCATCTATCGGAAATGCAATTCAACTGACAACATTACTTCTATTTTGGCGTTGCAAGTAACTTAACTGAATGCGTGAGAACAGTTTAAATTCATATTATTTAATATCTCTTGATAGAGTGAAATGATTGCGATGAAACAAAAACTAAGTAAAATACTTCAAGTTGCGTTTTTACGTATAAAAGTTATTTACATTTACGTGCTTAGTTATTTGTTTCAAACTTCCGAGTATAAATACGTATAATTCAATTAATATTATCGCGAGCGGAGCAGCGGTAGTCTCTGGTGTATAATATATATATGCGTGTGAATTTGACTGATATACTTCAGCGACTAGCTCGTTTCAATAAACAAATACGAAAGTTGTTATATTGTATATTATATTATAAACGGAATGTGTTTGCAGGAGAATCGAACCCCGTTTGACGGTGTAGTGTGCCCGGCCGGCAGCAACATCTACAGCGCGCTGTACCTGCACGCGTGCCGAGCCACTGAGCTGCTGCACAAGCTGAAGCGTTCCGCTAAGGTACAACTTTATCTAATCTAACATACAAACAAATGGTACAAAATCCTAACAGAATGGACTCCTAGGTGCAACACCAAAAGGAAAAGAGGTAGGCAAAAAAAAAAGGTATTCAGGTGATCATAAAGAGGTAGCAGGTGCTCTGTGGACAAGAGCAGATACGGTACAAATGTAGTAGGAGATCTAAGTGTCAAAAGAAAATGCTGACACAAATAAAACTCCCAACTGGTGTGCAACAATTTTTATAAAATTCAAAATAATTAATAAAATATCTACTTAGGTTATTTAAGTTTGTAACACTCAGTATTAAAGGGTTATTATTATTATATTTTTTTAATAATTCTTCATCAGAGATGTCAAGAAATAAAAGTAACAAGTATATAAGATAATAATAAAGTAATAAGTAAGTAAGTAAGTATATAAGATGAGTTGGAGTTGGAAGAGACATCTACTTACCCTTGATTGAACCGGCCCTTAATTCCTCTTGAATTGTTTATATTATATACAAAATATTTTTATATTGATACCAAAGTACTACTTTGCTTTTGTATAACTTCATTGGCAGGTAACTAAAAATTATTTAATCATGTTTGCCCGTTTTTTTACCTCTTTTCAATATAATAGCGTTATGTTAAATGGTCCAAAACCTTCCTCGATGATTACTCTATCAAATACAAAAATAATAATTGAGGTACATACTCTTTTTAGATATTTTTATTTCTTGATCACATGAACCCTATTGTAATCTATCCTTTATAGCTGTGAATATATTGTGATGTATAACAGACATCTTAGAGTATTGTTACTAATTATGTTTCATTTACGACAGGACTGCGAAACAGTGTTTGTGTCTGGTCCCAACGGAGCCCGAGTGCGGCTCACGGACGAGCTGGTGCGACATCTCCCGGACAACTCCACCTACCGACCGATTAGAACGACTTGAGGACATCAGCTCGCTGCTGCTCTGTGCCACTACCCATCTAACAATCTGATGTTTCTAATAATGTACTTATTGTAGATTGTAATAAAAAATAAAATGCACATGACCTCTTCAAGATAAATATGATCCCAAATAATCTTATATTATCTGACAGGACTGGTTTTTATAGTAAATTCACTGGTAATATAATATTCTGTAATGTTGTATGTTGACATAGTCTTATGTATTTATTGCACACAAGAACAGTTATTTCAAATTGATTTTAAAATATAAATATTTTACTCTACATTTTGGGATATGAAAGGTATGGAGTGTAGAATTCGAGTTATTTCCCATTATAAATGAAAAAATAAAAAAATATGGAGAGAAATTTAATAAATGAAGAGGCCATTTCTGATAGCAGTTAGTACTAACAATCACATCCAATCCATCAATATTAGATTTAGTTTTTTTATGCTATTAATATTTATTTTATATATTTTATTATTATTATTTTTATTTATTTACAGACATGTTGTTGTTAGTAGTTTTAAAGGCGTTAATCACACGAACTTAAACTATTTTATAAGTAAATGTTTTGAATTAATACAACTTAATCGTTTGAATTATTAACTTGCATTATAAGTTGCCACATTGTTGCATCTTGTTCAAGCAAAATTTCCTAGTATAGGCAAATACCATAATATGAAAAAGAAAATCTCAGTTAAAAAAATTGTGGATTTTATAATATGTACCATTTCTAATAAATCCACGTAAAAATAACCTAGGACCAAATATGCGAATTTTCTTTAAATTCGCCATTCAATACTCTTCAATACTACTAGTACTAGTCAATAAATGAATGTATAAGTAAATAAACTTTGTTTTATTTGTAAAACTAAATGTGCCTACGATTTGAGTGGCGTGAAACTTAAATTACTTAATAATTTTTGGCCGTATTTTAACTTTCTTCAATACAGCATTGCTCCTAATGGTGGCAGCGTAAGGTTAAATAGTGTAAAGCTAGCTTTCCTCGATGATTTCTTTATCAAATACAAAAGAATATTTAAACTCGACTAGGAGTTACTAATATTGGCGGGTTGAAGTAATCAAACCTTTCCATTATAACATGAATTTTTAAAATATGACGTCCTACGGCCATTTTCAGATTGTGGTGTTACCACAATTTTTTACAAGTTTATCTAAACACTATTTAAAAAATACAAGATCAATTTGTTAATAACAATGGCCGACGTGTAACCAACGACAATGCATCCATCCAATCCACTGAAAGACGTCCAATGCTGGACAGGTCTCCCCCAAAGATTTCCACGACTACCGGTCTTGCGCCACCCGCATCCAGCGGATTCTCGCAATGCAATGACAATGCATAGTGTTAGAAATAGAATTACTAATTGAGTTGCTTGGATACCTCGCGAATCTATTTAATCAAATCTATCCAATGGAATTAAGAGTAATTCTTGTATAAATAAATTTCGCTTGTTTCGGAAACGGCTCTAACGATTTGGATGGAACTAACAGTAGGTTTAATAGAGTGAGAATGTAAGTTATGATAGCGACATAAGGGCAACTTGTTCTACCAAAATTGCTATAAAAAAACCAAAAAAATAGAAATAATCACTGCTCATTTCACTTTTACGTGGTTATTAACAAGTTATATCAGAGTAGGTATTGAAGTAGAACCAATTCTACTTAAGTACCTGCAGAGGTCAGTTTATTCGAAAATCACTTAATAGCCTGTTTACTAGTTTATTTAAACAAAGTTAGACTATATTAACCTAACAAATTATATATAAAAATACTATGTAGTTTAATGTTTGTCTATATACTCCTACAATATTAATTAAGCGTTCTCATTCTATTTTTGTTTTTTTTTTTTTCGACCTGACTTACGCTGTTAGCCCCAGGGGCTTTGACAGCTTCACCGGACTTTTGGGGGCGAGTGCTGAGGGCACTCAGCCCCGAGGCAGCAGGCACAAGGGTGCCAGGACGGCCGAACCTCGGCTAGGGCTGCTGCCAGTAAATGAAAAAGATTCATGATCCTGACTAACCAACAGGTTCTTTATTACTAAATTAGTGATACTAAGCGAGGGTAGTCCCTTACAGAACCGTGTACTTAACGTGTGAGTGTGCACGAATGGTATGCGGTGTGATGATGTAATCTCAGTGATGTAGAGTATCACTGTATCGCGCGAGGTTCTCATTCTATACTAATATTATAAAGACGAAAGATTTGTATTTTTATTTGTAAAGAATAAACTCGAGAACAATAGCGCAGTGGTAGTGTGTACGACTTCGCGTCAAAAGTATATCGTCGGAGACATTTCATTCTATAAGATAAATTGTTGGCAATTAGTATTTGAAAAAAATCGCAATTCATACAACCTCTTAAGGAAATTGTTTATTCTAACTTCTAAGCGAACCTTACAAGAAGGCTTAAAATTATTTACTTTAGACTCCGGTATAGCTATTAAATTATATTGAATTTCAACATTAAAAACAGATTTATTGAAAATGTAGTTTGTTAAAATACTAGATGGTCAGTGTAATAAAACTAACCAATGATATTATTGTAAGTTTAAAATATAGTTGTTATCTGCTGATGTCAACCAGAGACCAATAATAAATTTATCCACAAAAAGATTGTACGCTTAGGGTCGCCCCACAAGGGCCACTCGGCCACAACCACAAAACGCTGTCACCGGATAATTTCCTGTAGTTTTCATATATTTTATATATACTCGTCCCACACGGTTGACGCCAGTAGCAACGTTTTGTAGCTGAAAAGTGAATAGAAAAAAAAAAAAAAAATTGTTGCAGGAATCTCATGTTTTCGAATTTATAGAGTATTTTCGTAATAAAATAGTTAATTCGATTCAATAGGCAGACATTTTTTAGTTCCAAAGTATATCGTATCCGGTCTCTTCCAATATGGCGTACTGATCACGCGTGGCACAAGATATCTATACCCGACTATACAAAGGACGTCAGTTCGAATCCACCTACAAAGAGTTTTGGTGAAGGAAAATGTGATGAAACCATAGTATGGTATACCACCCTCAATTTGAAAATCTGCGGCCAAATACCTATTAGGTTTGTTCCCGAAGTTGCAACTTGAACCAGTCCCTCCACTAGGCTTAGCGTGTGTTACGAACCAAGTGGACTTTTTTCACATCATACTATACGTAATACAATGTGCATAATTCGTGTACGCGGGGAAGTCAGGTTTTTGTCTTACACAATGTTTGAAATACATCCATTTAATAGATTTTTTATAAAAGTTAATAAATCTTGAAAACCCTCAACTCTGTTCTAGAAATATTCTATTCGTTTACGTATTTAAAATACAGGTACAGGAATGGGCAATAATGGTTCAGGAAAGATTTTTATGATTTCTATAAAAGCAACTCGATTTTGAATTTTTGTTTAACCGTTTTGCAAAATACTGTTTCATTAGTTACTGTGAATTAAAATTGCATCACCATTTTTAGGTGTGTGAAACAAAACACACGAGCAAAATGTCTTAAATTTGAATTCTGTAACGATAACCTACATTAAATTTTCAAGACCATTAAATTATCTTTCTTTCGACGTCATGTAAATATACATAAATGACTAAAGATAAAAAAAAATTAAGGTAATCATATTTTTGACTCAAATATATAATATAAATTCGTATACACAAGACGCATGCCGTATTAATATAAACTTCTTATAAATGGAAGAAACAAGTAAATATGACGTTAGGAACTTTGTTCCTTGATAATGCAATGTTGACCTAGTGTATAGTACGTATCATTTTAATCCATCTACTTTTCTCACAAAAATTAATTTGGAAGTAAAAGTTAAAAATTTTGATTTATATGTGGACGTGTAAGGTTTATATCGTTTTAGAATTAAAACTTCTAAACAATCAGCATCAGCAAAATATCTGATGGACTTTATAAAATTATTAGATTACGAAAAAGTACCTGCATGAACAAAACATATATGTAATGCTCCATCCTTACGTCTGTATTCTTGAATATGTATACATAGAATTTAAATTTCGGCTCAAACCATAATGAAAATAAAAACGGAAGTTGATTTACGCCGCTTGTCGAACTAGAGAAAGTGTATATAAGTGCTTACAATTCTGCACGAGATACTCGGGCTCGAGCGCTCTCCGCGGTCGCCCCCTAGTCCGGTAAAGCTGTAAAAGCCCCTAAGGTTAACAATGTTGGTCCCTTAAAAAAAAAAGCACGAGAGACAGTCTGTGTTGAAGTCCGGCCAAGTGTTTATAGTTGGAGTGTGATTTATTTTTTAGCCCGGTATAGTAGGGGCGGTCTCGCTGTTAGGGTCATCACTCTTACTATTACCACTAGCTTAGAAACTAGTCCCTTTTAGGTCAATGTTATCACCACTAAATTATGGCCAAAGATACTGATCCTCGCAATGTGGCATTTGCGGTTAGTTATTTAAGAATGTATTAAGTTTGGTTTTTAAGAACGTATTGTGGTAAGTTATTCAAGAATGTATTACGGTTAGTTTTTAAGAACGTATTGCGGCTAGTTTTTTAAAACGTATTGTAATGCGGCTTAGTGTTTAAGTTTTGTAATATGGCTCTAGTCTTTAAGAAATGTGTTTATATGTAAAAAGTATGCCTAAAAAAACATGCAGATCGAGTTTTTTGCCGGTTCTTCTCGATAACTGCTTTATTTTCCGAACCGGTGGTAGTTTTGATATTCATAAGCGCAATAAAGAATATCCAATACCATAATATGTTTTGATCTTATTTGAACCCCTCTTTTCGGGGCGACAGAGGGGGACAGATGGCTATTTAATAAGAGGCGCTTCATACAAACAATAGTATATATTAGTATTTTTTTAACCTATGGTCAGTAAACCAAATTTGATCTCGACAGATTTTTCAGCTCAGGTATGGTAGTTCTTAACCATCATATTGAACAACGTTTACCGTTAACTTACGTTAATTTAGAGCTACTAAAACTACGTAAGTGAGAAAAACATGTAAATAGGTTCAAAAGTTTTTATTGTTTAATAAAAGTTTACACTGCCTAATTATTAGAATAATCCAAATGATATATAATATCGATGTCCGTGAGTGATAACAAGTCGTCAGTCCAGAGAATAGATAGCACCAACCTAATCAAAGAAGCATACACAAGTCCAAGAAAGCCGGATAGTTAAAAAACAAATCACAATAGGAAGCACCTGTAACGAACATCAATCAAACGAAGTAAAGAGGCGAATTACGCTGACTGTTGCTAGTGCCCAATAGCGCAAAGTAGCCAAGGACTGCTCAAAAAGTTACAATTTAATCACAAGAGTCACACATTCTCATAATTGCCCAAAAAACGCACAATGTAAAATAATTTCGGAACTAAAGTGTGTTACATAAAATAACAGTGGCGCCGGCCGCTTACTAATCTCATATGAATGCTTAATTTAATTTTTTTTTTTTCATCTTTTAGAATCATTCACTCACCTAAGGTCGCATCCGTATGATTCATAAAGACGAGACTGTTTTGACGTAGACAGAGAAACAAATAGACTAACTAACACACCGTGAAATAGATATATTTTCGAGTAGTGTTGCAATTTTATCCAGTTTCCTTATAATAGTTCAAATTAGCAAGGAGTTTATAGTTGTTGTAATTAAAATTAATATAATTAAACGAAAATAAGGACAAGTAAATATGCAATTTATAAAATTAAAATTTACGGGAAAATACCACATTTAGAACCACTGTAAGGATCGACTGCGGAAATATCAACTTACTTATTCCATAGGTTTAGTTGTAATAATGTACTGGCACAAAAAGCTGTTCGAACACAATTCACAATCCGAATTAATTCAAAAAAACTCTTTCATTATGTTTTACGAGTATTTGCATAATTATTTCTTCATTTATATTTGTTGTATTGGTATTTATGTATAAAATTAAATCTGTATTTTTAATATGTTTCTTTATTTTGATATATATTAATATATTTAATATTTTTACTTTCATAAGGGGCCATTAAATAATTACATTAATGGTATTGAGGGGGGGGGGGGGGGGGCATTAAGAAAACCTCTACATGTCCTTATGTTAGGGGGTAGGGGTGATATTCATTCTTACGTAATTCAAAATTCAATATTAAAAATCTAATTCCATTCTGGACTTCAAATAGTTTTTTATTTTATTTTAAACTGTACAGTGGAATTTTAATATTATTTAAATAACTTTTATTTATTATTGAAAGTAAATTTATTAAACTTTCATGTTTTTGTTTTAATGCATGTTTGCTTCTATAGAAAAAAATATACTACATTTTACCGTGTACAATAGTATTATTCTTATTTAAAAATCATAAAGATTTCCTTTCCTGACATAACGGTATTTAGAAGATCAAGATAGAATCTTACGTAAGGAAGGGGGAGGGGGATTCGAGAAATCTTTCTAGTACTTACATTTGGGTAGGCGAGTCAATAGTGAACAAAATTATCCTTACGTAATGAATGAAACCTTATATTATTGAATAGGTAACAGATTGTCTACTTCACTTACTTTGCATCACCTCTGCAGCACCCCAAGGTTGATTGATAGAGAATAACACCGGCATTAAATTCTATACAAATTGTATGTAAAAGTGTAAATAAATAAATTAGTTGCAAGGAAGAACACTATATATATATATACTCCGCTTTGCTCACAAGTGCAATTGCTGCATGATTTTATTCCTGTAGTTATTAAGTAGGTAAAACAATAGACCATAAATTTAAAGGAGCCCAAATAAAAAAGTAAATAGCTTATATAAAATTTATTTATATATTGAAAAGGCACTGTAACATCGAACTTATAATACTGTTCAAATGCGTACGGCGTACTTCTGTGATGCAAAAATAACAAGATGGTTAGGATAACAATGCAAATTAATTTTATTCAGTTAATAAATAAAATAAAAAATAGTCTTAACTACAGTGCGCTACACTAAAACATAAGCTGTTGACTTAAAGAAATATAAAATCGATTAGAAAACTAAAGCCTTATTAAATCGATGGATTTAATATATTTTTATTTCTCCAACCAAATAAAAACTAACTGGCAACATTATAATTAAAAAGTTGGATTTGAAAAACACGGAATGTGTAATACGGTTGTCAAAAAATAAAACTAAAATTCAGAGGTAAATTTAGATATAACCTTAATATATACGATTTTTTTAGTTACACACGAACGAAGTCGCGGGCACAGCTATAACGTTATAAATGGAAAAAGATTTTTGGAAATGCTAAACTTCTAAAAAAAAAATTATATCTAATCGGATAGAAATTACCCTCGGATTATTGTTTAATATTAATTCTTACGAACGAAAGTTACGAAAGTAAAACTGAAGCAGTTAAGTTTACGAAGTAAACATCTCCTCTAATAGCAAATTATAATAATGTATAGTTTAAGAAATAATTAAAAAAAAAACAACACAACAGGGTCGATTGTTGAGTAAAAACAGGGTCGGTTGTCGAGTAAAATTGATATTATAAGATATAAAAATGATGTTCATTTAAAATTGGGGCTGTTAAAATTACACTAAATGATCACTTTTTATTAAGAAAAGAAATATTTAAACGGTTTTATGTACCACGCGAACGAAGTCGCGGGCACAGCTAGTTTATTTAAATTATACAGCGGAAAAATTAATTTGAACGCGATAATCTTAGTAGCTAAGTCGGATTTCCAAAATTCCACTTGTTTTTGATAGACCAATCATTTTGAAAGGGTTTAGGCTATTTATCATCACGCTACCACTTATAGAAACAAACATCGGGCATAAAATATAATTATATAATATTATTATAAATGTGAAAGCGACATTATTCGTTTGTTTGTTACGCTTTCACGCCTAAATCGCTGAATCGATTTTTGGTGTAGAGATATATGGGAACCTGGAGACGGTGATAAGCTACTGTGTCACGTGACAACCTTATTGGTAGTGGGCTAAACAGAGGGATAAATTTTGTCTAAAATTTTTATTGCGTCGTCCGATTTGTGTGACAAAATCGATATTAACGCAAATGAAGCCGCACGTAAAATCTAGTTATCAAATAATTTTTAGTTCCACGCGAATGATGTCGCAGTCAGTTCAAGTTAGCACAACAAATTCTAGAAAGTTCTACCAAGGTGTGATTTAAAATTCGGCAATAATAAGTTTCTTTTGATTCGCAACAAGAAACCTATTACAACGAACATGAACCACACTAAGACATGCATATTGCTTTTTCTTACTCATACTCCGATCCTCGGTGCAGACCAAATCGCAAATCTCGAATAGAGACCTGTGAACAAATAAAAGTAAATACAAATTAAAAAAATGATATAGAAAATAGACACAGCCCCCGGTGCACCGCGCTTATAATCTATTCTACACAATGTGGACCACAGGCTGGGACGCTTCAACACACTGTGTCTGTATAAGAAAACTTTAAGGAGTTCTATACACCTTATTTTAATCGAGAGGTGGTGGTCACAACTTCCTTTGGCCATTTCATAAAGTTTTGTCAATATTCCGGAAGTAAAATTATGTTAAAATAACTTCAATTTTTAGATATTGGCTAAATAAATAAACACAGTAGTATAAAAATTAAGAGTCGTTAATATCCAATCATTTTATTTATATATAAATGTTTAAGCTAAATTGACATAAATAAACCCGATGCAGAATGAACTGATTTTAATTTTTTTGTTATATAATGACTACTGAGAAACTGTTAATAAACAGTTTTTTAACCGATTTTTCTTCCCATCGTGATAAGAATTTCCATTAATGTTCAATAATTATGTTTGAAATTCGACCACTGTCGTCGACCATTGCTCGACTTTTGTCTTAATTATGGATATTATTCAAAATGTCAAACGTATTTATATTTATTTTCGTTTCTTTTATCTTTTAAATACATATTTATCATTTATTAAATGCATGCAGACACTCTGTAAGTGTTCATAAATATAAAACAATGTTGGTAAATTCTAAATTTAAAATCAAAATACCACAATATTATATTAGTTCCCGAGAGTTCATTACAAGTACTTTACAAGGTTGAGTAGTTCATATAGAAAACCATTATTACGGTTAATAATTGTTTTCTCATATAAGTACACAAATTGACATTTTGAGTTTTTCCCAGAATAAATATTAGGTTATAAATATTAGTTTTATTTATATAAACAATTGTTAAGTGTGAATATTCGGTCGACTGTTTCATCTACATGCATTATTACGGAACACATATTCGTTTAACGGAACTGCGCCTTTGGATTAGCGGTAAAGAAAATCAACATATTATATTATTATTTTGTTACGTTCGTCTTTTTTAATTGTGATATTTCTTTGACAATAACTTTAATTGAATAGTATCAAGTGAAATTTTGGGCTATGTTTACTTAAAATTATTACCCTAATTAGATAAGGATGAAAAAACTATGTCAATTAAACAACTTTGGAAATAACGTCTATTTTAATGTTTTGTCACAAACAAGAAATACAAAATATATGAAATTATTTATATTTTTAATTTTTGATAGGACCATTTCCTTTATACATTATTCTTATGTGACTCTAAAATATAAATGCAGTGCACGCTACGGAAGTTACTCACGGGACGCTTATTGTACGTTTTTAAAATGTTGTCAATATGGCGGCTAAAGTCCTTTCTTAATGATTGGGCTGTCATAAGAAAAGATAATTTTTCAAATCCTAGTGATAGTATAAGTGATTAGTGCCTTCAAACAAACAATTTTTTTTATTTTATTAGTATATATGTAGGATGACAAATGTATAAACAAAATTATTAAAAAATAAACATTGATTGGATTACCTGTGGTGTGTAAAAAATTAGGATGGCGTGGGAAGTAAGTTGTTAAGAGTAATATATCTACGTTGTGAAAATAATAAAGGGATTTAAAGGATATCATGAAATTGTAAATTGAAGTCGTTGCAGACGCAATGTCTAAGTTATTACTATTAAAATAAGTAATTATTATAGTATTCAAGAAAGTGGCTTGTTGTATACATGTTAAAGAAAATAAAAAATGACTATAACTTTTTATTCGAGGCATATACTTTCACAATATAATTTACCATAACCTGTACCTTACAATTTATGTTATAAATTTTCAGAATATAATATTATACTTTTTGTTTAGATTACTATTGGCATACTGACTTTACTCAAGGTTTCTTGAAAACCTATGAATACAGTTTTACTTATTTTTAGAATTTTTATGTCAATTTCATCAAATTTAAGAATTCTCTATACATCCCGTATTCAATATAGCCCATTTGTTTTGTTATGTTGGGCTACATGAGGGGGCGAATATTCGTGTCGCGTTGGCGCGCTAAAAACATAGTGTACGGGCATACATTAGGCGGACGAAGATTTATCATGCCGGATTTTACCCCGCTAGAACAATTTATTCGTTTCAAATATATAAATCCTTCCTCTTTATAACGTCATGTATTAATTTATGTGTTTAATTGAATAGATAATTGTTGTTTTTAGGCAGTGCTACGTTGCCTCCAGTACGGTCCGCTGCCGCTATAGGGGAAGGCGGCGAGTTGGCGAGCCTCGCCGGTCTAGCTGCTTATGATACTGCCTATAGTTAGACAAGCCGCGACTCAGGTAAATAAACTTATTTTCTACAGTAGTACTAAATATTGTACATGTGTTATGTAATTTATTTGGTCACAGTTCAGCAGAATACAATGTCGAAATAAAATATGAAGAGCAATTATCTAGAGTACAATAATTTGAAGTGATACTAATCAGGAACTGCATAAGGCATGAGTGACGTTGGCCTATGCCTGCAGCCCTGTGATTGAAATTGATACATGTCTAGAAGGTTTATATGTGAAAAGTGATAAGCGAGTATCAGATTTGAATTGTTTTCGAGGCCGGTCGCGCACAGCAATCCTCGAGAAATGTTTGTAATAATTGGCCTATTCGATTACAGAAAACCTATGTTTTCTGGTAATTAGAATAACATGTAAAATGTATATTTTGATTGTGAATGCAGTCGCTGAACCTGGTAATAATAAGTAAGAGGCATTGTATATCTTGTTTTTCATTTGACGAGTTCACACAACCCGCCAGCACTGCCAGCAGCCCGTCCGCATGTACATAAACATATTTGTTCATTGTGTTAACAATAAAAAGGTAACACTGTCTAGGTTCTGCATGGTGGTAGGGATTTTTCTATTGCCCTCCATGTTAGCTAACCTAAATTTCAAAATATTCCTGCAATTACCAAATACTTTTAAATGTGTTCCGGTAGTGGCACTTAAGATGAAGTGAGATTATAGCAATAACGCTAGAACTTTTCAGATCGGCATCGCAGTTACGACTGACGGAGGGCATTTTCCCTTTCGGCAGTCGCTACTGTGTGTAGGCCGTATTGAGCTTTCTATCAGGTGAAATACAGTCATTATGGGGAAGTCAGGATTATATTATATAGACAATGCTTTTTAATTAGGAATTCTCTCTCCTGTAAAATGTGTAAATTGTCGCTTGCTACCCTTTTCTTGAAAACGCTCGATCTTTGTTACTAGTTGTGCCCACGACCTTCATTCGAGTTGATATAAAAAACATTGAATAATTTTAGTCCTTTTTTGTATAGTTTTGCTCGTATTGGTGGTAGCGTGATGTTAAATAGCCGAAAACCTTTCATAAGTATAGCTGTATCATATATGAAAAGAATACGACTGGTAGTTTCTAAGGTGAGCGTGTTCAAACAAATATATAATCTTTTCTTCTTTATAATATTAATATAGACGTATTATAAAATTGTTGCCTTGATTTTTTTTAATTTAAAATATAGCTTCACTATATGTTAATCCTTATATATAAAAATTTTATGTCACGTTGTTGGTCGGCGGTCAACTCTTACAAACTCAACTACAGTACCGATTTTAATCAATTTTTGCACATTGTGTGCAGTTTGTTCCAACTTGAGATATATGATGCTTTTTATCTTGATAAGTGATCATAACGTGCTAGATGTCGCTGTAGTCGATGTGATTGATTATTCGAAAAGGCAGAACAAGTTTTGCCAGGTCAGTTGGTCTATAATTTAAACTTCCTGTACGAAATTAAAGCAGATCTTTAGTACAATATATCCTTTATGAATTAAATTTATTTTAGGTGTTCCATTGAACACTGACTCTAGTACGGCGTCGAGACCGAGAACGATAACCCAACTACGCTATTGACTATAGCCGAAAAGAGACAGGTGATGTGGTGGGGACAGGGACAGGGATGTGAACAGGTGCTTTTTCGTATACTCTTCTAACTTCCACCCTTAAGTTTAAAATCTGTTGACAATTACTTATGCTAGGTGTGTTCCGGCAGTTGCAGTCAGTCGCGCCAATAGACCTTAGCGTGCCCATCGGCGTAGCCATATCGCCACTTAACATCAGGTGGAATTGTGCTCATAATGCTATACCGTACATTATATTTAAAAAAATACTAGATCATATATTACAGTAGAACCTCGTGAAAACCTCTAGAATTGCAAAAAATAATCTGCTCCCTTCCCCTCAGAGCCCAAATCCTCTATTACTTAAAATACGCAATCTCTATAACTTAAACTAATAATATCATTATTAGCTCTCAGTTACTTAACGAAATGTTTTAACGAACTGTATCACATAACGTTAAACAAAAAGTTTTTCGAAATTTATTGCTTGCTAGTGTTTAAAAGTTAAATTGTTGACGCAAACCTTTGAAATCCCTATAAGCTATATTTGCGGTGGCTGGGACAGCGGTATACTTGGATAATATTTATATATCTGTATCTGGTCTGAGAGAGGAGTCATTTGCAAGGTGTTACAGCAGAGTTTTATTAGAGCGGAGACCAGTTGTGTATTAAGGTGCACCACTTTAAGACTAACTGGATACAGAACTCTCCTGAGGTTAACCACCAATTTTGCATTTCCAAATTCATTCCGTGCACTTTATATTTATCATTTTCGTCTCCTCGATTAATGCAATAATATTTATGTAATATTTAAGATGTTGTTGAAGATTACAGGAACGCCGAACTTGAAGTCCCGCTGTTCGAGAGCACTCAACGTTCCAGAGGAGTTCGAGGTAGACGTGACGGGAGCTGAGTCTTGAAGACGTCGAAGATTTCGCCGCTTAGGTAATTTTATTTCAATGAGATGTTTTAATTATCTTGAAGGTTTTAAGCAAAAATAATGTAGGATTGAATTATTGTTATAAGATTTATTCAGAGACACAAACAAGTGAACTCTGCGACATTTTTGATAACAAACAAAGGGACAAGATGTTATTCATCCAAAGAAAGAATTTTACATAAAATGCATACAAAGTGTTAGTTGGTCAGTTGGACATGACAAAATTTACAAATTGTTTGGCTTACACTAGTGTTTTCAACCTATTTAATGACACGGACCCTTTGTTTGAAGAAATATTTCGCGATCCCCTTACCTGTTGCTTGTTATTCATGTATTTTATTTTGTGACAAATATTCAATCCAACATATTTATTCATTAACATAATTAGGGTTCGCATAAATACATATTAATTTTTTTTACTAACATTGAATGCGCCACCACTGGTTAACGCAACTTATAAACAAACTTGCCTCGTGGTCATCGTCTCTAAATCAAAACCACTTCAATTCAGTTTCTTCGGCACAGTATTTTATTGAAGACGTCGGATGTCAGATCAACATCAAGGAATTCATACCTGGTATGAAAAGTTGAAAAGGTGTTAGAAAAGTTGAAAGAACTGTTTTTTACGAGACATACGCTGTTAGGCGTAAGTCCTTTGACAGTTTCACTGAACTTTTTGTGGCGAATGCTGAAGGCACTCAGCCGCGAGGCAGCGGGCACAAGGGAGCCAGAATGGCCGAACCTCGGTTTGGACTGCTGCTGGAAAACGAACAAAGAACTGTGTCATTACTTGTCATTGCAAGAGATAAAGAAGAATACTCGGCAAAGGTGGATCTTAAATCCGTTTTTAAATGTAGCTATAAAAAAGGCAAATTTGGCAACCAAGCTCAAAGAAAATCTGCTGGATTTATCTATATTGGATTGGAATTTAAATCTGTAAATTTTCATACCTTTTAGTTAAAAAAGAAATCAGAGTACCTAAAATTAACAATAGAGGCTTTGAAGTGTTTGATTCCATTTGGCACCTTTACTTGTATTTTCATCAATGGACCAAATAAAAAGTAAGGAAGGAAATCGCTTAAATTTGGAAAACGTTTTAATTTTCTAGTTAGAAAATACTGATCTACACAATCTTATCATACACAAAAAGGTTGTTTTAAATCCGATTGATAGTACATAAGATTAGCGCGATCACACAAAACAAACATTTTCCGATTTATAATATTAATATAGGTTTCGCACTTTTACTATGGTAAAAATATACTTTTGGCCTGTCAATTTATTATTTTTAAACATTTTCAAAATACAATTCACTCTGGAGTTAGAACAAATTAAATATCTTCCTTTCTTAGATGTTTTAGTTATCTGTAATCCTGATCAGTCTTTAGGCCATACTGTGTATAGAAAAATTACCCATAGAGATAAATATCTGACAGGTGAATCTCATCACTGTCCAATAACAGCTATCGTGGATAAATCTTTGTTTCAAAGAGCACAAGGAATCTGTGACGAGGAACATCTGGCTGTTGAGCTGCAACATGTCAAGCAAGTACTGCGAGATAACAAGCTCCAAATTCCACGCTGCCGTCACAGAAACTGAGTTAAACCAGCCACAGTTGAACGTGTACTTGATGTGTTACCTTAAGTAGGAGGACTCACAGGCAAGGTTAGCTATGTACTGAAATGTCTTCAATTAAAACTTACTTTTTGCCGCCCAAGAAGATTATTAAATTTTTACCACCTTTCAAGTGTCATATACCTCTAGAAGAACAGGGCGTATACAAAATCGAATGTGACTGTGGCCTCTCCTATATCGGTCAAACCAAAATAAACACAGGGACCTGCGTAAAAGACCACATAGCCAATGTTAAACACCGACGCTTTACGAAGTCTGCAGTGGCTGAACATTCGGAAGAAGGCTCCAAACAATATCTTAGTTTCGACAATCCATAAATCCTATGGAAATTAAAAAACATCATACAGAAGATGGTTGAAAGCTAGCACAAGCCAGAGATCGGATTATACATGTAATTAAATCGAAACCCAAAAGACCAATTATCAGACCTCAAGACACTGTGGGCTCTTTCTGCGTAGATCGGAACACAAACAAAATCAAAAATTAAACTGAAGATAGATACTGTAACAATAACTTTTCTGGACAACCTACACCTCAGTCCACTCCGTGACCACGAAGGCGGAAAAGCTTTGGATACGTCGCGTCGGGATCAATATTAATAAATGACCGCGATAAAATCCGTTGAAGTTACTTTTATTTCGATCATTTTGTTAACGTTAAATGAATTTTACTATGAATATGGAAAGTTTACTCAAAAAACCTATTCAGGAAAGAAAACTAAAGATACGTGTTTTCTTTTTAAACTTTCCTTTATTAATTTTACTCATTTATATGTTTTACAGTGTCCTCGCGGTGCGTTGCAGTGATGGCGGACGACCCCCTCGCAGCGCTGAGTGACGGGCCCCCCGCCCCCCACTCACCGCGGACCCCCCGCCCCCCAACTCGAGCTCAGCGTGAGTCCGAAGCTGTTCCATCGCCGAAGCGAATCCTTCCAAGACGACCTGCTGGAATATAAACAAGGGTAAACATATTCCGTTGTATAATTTTTTTTTTTATTATTTCTTCTGGAATACTAATCAGTTACTTTTTCTACATTTATCCATAGAGCTTTATAGTTTTCCATAGGCTAAAAGTAATAAAATCATAACTATATTATTTGAGGAAAACACACTTGAAATAAGAATTCAAATTTTTCTAGCATTACTTTTGTTTTTTTTTTCAAATATTTCTAATTGTTTTACCACTTATTAGAATCTTACTGTACTGTAGCAGATTCTACCTATAATACTTTTGTGATTTTTTAAACTTCTTCTGCGCTTACCTGTTTTAGTAAATAACAAACTGTTCCCGTGACTTCGTTCGCGTCGTTGTCGAAAACTAAAATACGTCGCTTAGAAAAAAGAGTACAGTCAATATCCGTGTTACACGTTGACGTCATATGCACAGCGCCATCTATCGGAAATGCAATTCAACTGACAACATTACTTCTATTTTGGCGTTGCAAGTAACTTAACTGAATGCGTGAGAACAGTTTAAATTCATATTATTTAATATCTCTTGATAGAGTGAAATGATTGCGATGAAACAAAAACTAAGTAATACTTCAAGTTGCGTTTTTACGTATAAAAGTTATTTACATTTACGTGCTTAGTTATTTGATTCAAACTTCTGAGTATAAATACGTATAATTCATTCATTCATTCAATGCACAAGCTGAAGCGTTCCGCTAAGGTACAACTTTATCTAATCTAACATACAAACAAATGGTACAAAATCCTAACAGAATGGACTCCTAGGTGCAACACCAAAAGGAAAAGAGGTAGGCAAAAAAAAAAATGGTAGTCAGGTGATCATAAAGAGGTAGCAGGTGCTCTGTGGACAAGAGCAGATACGGTACAAATGTAGTAGGAGATCTAAGTGTCAAAAGAAAATGCTGACACAAATAAAACTCCCAACTGGTGTGCAACAATTTTTATTAAATTCAAAGAATTAATAATATATCTACTTATGTTTTTTAAAAGTTGTAATTCTCAGTATTAAAGGGTTATTATTATTATTATTATATGTTTTTTAATAATTCTTCATCAGAGATGTCAAGAAATAATAGTGACATAAGAGAGTATATAAGATGAGTTGGAAGAGACATCCATGGGATGGTGGGACCCGAGAATTGTACCAAACTGGCTCCTACTTACCCTTGATTGAACTGGCCCTTAATTCCTCTTGAATTGGTTGTATTATATATAAAATGTTTTTATATTGACACCAAAGTATTACTTTGCTTTTGTATACCTTCATTGGCAGGTAACTAAAAATTATTTAATCATTTTGCACGTTTTTGTACCTTTTTTCAATATAACTTTGCTCCTATCTGTGGTAGCGTTATGTTAAATGGTCCAAAACCTTCCTCGATGGTGACTCTATCAAATACAAAAATAATAATTGAGGTACATAGTCTTTTTAGATATTTTTATTTCTTGATCACATGAATCCTATTGTAATGTACCCTTTATAGTTGTGAATATATTGTGATATATAACAGACACCTTAGAGTATTGTTTCTAAATATGTTTTTTTACGACAGGACAGTGCTGGTGTCCGGTCCCAACGGAGCCCGAGTGCGGCTCACGGACGAGCTGGTGCGACATCTCCCGGACAACTCCACCTACCGACCGATTAGAACGACTTGAGGACATCAGCTCGCTGCTGCTCTGTGCCACTACCCATCTAACAATCTGATGTTTCTAATAATGTACTTATTGTAGATTGTAATAAAAAATAAAATGCACATGACCTCTTGAAGATAAATATGATCCCAAATAATCTTATATTATCTGACAGGACTGGTTTTTATAGTAAATTCACTGGTAATATAATATTCTGTAATGTTGTATGTTGACATAGTCTTATGTATTTATTGCACACTTATATAATATAGTTATTTCAAATTGATTTTGGAAAATAAATATTTTAATATACATTTTGGGATATGAAAGGTATGGAGTGTAGAATTCGAGTTATTTCCCATTATAAATGAAAAAATAAAAAAATATGGAGAGAAATTTAATAAATGAAGAGGCCATTTCTGATAGCAGTTAGTACTAACAATCACATCCAATCCATCAATATTAGATTTAGTTTTTTTATGCTATTAATATTTATTTTATATATTTTATTATTATTATTTTTATTTATTTACAGACATGTTGTTGTAAGTAGTTTTAAAGGCGTTAATCACACGAACTTAAACTATTTTATAAGTAAATGTTTTGAATTAATACAACTTAATCGTTTGAATTATTAACTTGCATTATAAGTTGCCACATTGTTGCATCTTGTTCAAGCAAAATTTGCTAGTATAGGCAAATACCATAATATGAAAAAGAAAATCTTAGTTAAAAAAATTGTGGATTTTATAATATGTACCATTTCTAATAAATCCACATAAAAATAACCTAGGACCATATATGGGAATTTTCTTTAAATTTGCCATTCAATACTACTAGTACTAGTCAATAAATGAATGTATAAGTAAATAAACTTTGTTTTATTTGTAAAACTAAATGTGCCTACGATTTGAGTGGCGTGAAACTTAAATTACTTAATAATTTTTGGCCGTATTTTAACTTTCTTCAATACAGCATTGCTCCTAATGGTGGCAGCGTAAGGTTTTATAAATAGTGTAAAGCTTTCCTCGATGATTTCTTTATCAAATACAAAAGAATTTTTAAACTCGACTAGGAGTTACTAATATTGGCGGGTTGAAGTAATCAAACCTTTCCATTGTAACATTAATTTTTAAAATATGACGTCCTACGGCCATTTTCACATTGTGGTGTTACCACAATTTTTTACAAGTTTATCTAAACACTATTTAAAAAATACCAAGATCAATTTGTTAATAACAATGGCCGACGTGTAACCAACGACAATGCATCAATCCAATCCACTGAAAGACGTCCAATGCTGGACAGGTCTCCCCCAAAGATTTCCACGACTACCGGTCTTGCGCCACCCGCATCCAGCGGATTCTCGCAATGCAATGACAATGCATAGTGTTAGAAATAAAATTACTAATTGAGTTGCTTGGATACCTCGCGAATCTATTTAATCAAATCTATCCAATGGAATTAAGAGTAATTCTTGTATAAATAAATTTCGCTTGTTTCGGAAACGGCTCTAACGATTTGGATGGAACTAACAGTAGGTTTAATAGAGTGAGAATGTAAGTTATGATAGCGACATAAGGGCAACTTGTTCTACCAAAATTGCTATAAAAAAACCAAAAAAATAGAAATAATCACTGCTCATTTCACTTTTACGTGGTTATTAACAAGTTATATCAGAGTAGGTATTGAAGTAGAACCAATTCTACTTAAGTACCTGCAGAGGTCAGTTTATTCGAAAATCACTTAATAGCCTGTTTACTAGTTTATTTAAACAAAGTTAGACTATATTAACCTAACAAATTATATATAAAAATACTATGTAGTTTAATGTTTGTCTATATATACTCCTACAATATTAATTAAGCGTTCTCATTCTACACTAATATTATAAAGACGAAAGATTTGTATTTTTATTTGTAAAGAATAAACTCGAGAACAATAGCGCAGTGGTAGTGTGTACGACTTCGCGTCAAGTAGGTGGATTCAAACTCTCGTCTGTTGACGTGGCGTCCGTATACACTACCACTATTAAGCAACCTCTCCGAGACCATATAAATTGTTACAATATTGGAAAAGTATATCGTCGGAGACATTTCATTCTATAAGATAAATTGTTGGCAATTAGTATTTGAAAAAAATCGCAATTCATACAACCTCTTAAGGAAATTGTTTATTCTAACTTCTAAGCGAACCTTACAAGAAGGCTTAAAATTATTTACTTTAGACTCCGGTATAGCTATTAAATTATATTGAATTTCAACATTAAAAACAGATTTATTGAAAATGTAGTTTGTTAAAATACTAGATGGTCAGTGTAATAAAACTAACCAATGATATTATTGTAAGTTTAAAATATAGTTGTTATCTGCTGATGTCAACCAGAGACCAATAATAAATTTATCCACAAAAAGATTGTACGCTTAGGGTCGCCCCACAAGGGCCACTCGGCCACAACCACAAAACGTTGTCACCGGATAATTTCCTGTAGTTTTCATATATTTTATATGTACTCGTCCCACACGGTTGACGCCAGTAGCAACGTTTTGTAGCTGAAAAGTGAATAGAAAAAAAATTGTTGCAGGAATCTTATGTTTTCGAATTTATAAAGAGTATTTTCGTAATAAAATAGTTAATTCGATTCAATAGGCAGACATCTTTTAGTTCCAAAGTATATCGTATCCGGTCTCTTCCAATATCGCGTACTGATCACGCGTGGCACAAGATATCTATACCCGACTATACAAAGGACGTCAGTTCGAATCCACCTACAAAGAGTTTTGGTGAAGGAAAATGTGATGAAACCATAGTATGGTATACTACCCTCAATTTGAAAATCTGCGGCCAAATACCTATTAGGTTTGTTCCCGAAGTTGCAACTTGAACCAGTCCCTCCACTAGGCTTAGCGTGTCCATCATCTTGGACCAATCATGTGATATTATGGTCATATCGTTAGAACCTTAACCTTAAGTAGAACAACTAAAAAAAATAATTACGAACCAAGTGGACTTTTTTCACATCATACTATACGTAATACAATGTGCATAATTCGTGTACGTGGGGAAGTCAGGTTTTTGTCTTACACGATGTTTGAAATTCATCCATTTAATAGATTTTTTATAAAAGTTAATAAATCTTAAAAACCCTCAACTCTGTTCTAGAAATATTCTATTCGTTTACGTATTTAAAATACAGGTACAGGAATGGGCAATAATGGTTCAGGAAAGATTTTTATGATTTCTATAAAAGCAACTCGATTTTGAATTTTTGTTTAACCGTTTTGCAAAATACTGTTTCATTAGTTACTGTGAATTAAAATTGCATCACCATTTTTAGGTGTGTTAACTTCAGTTTGCTTTAAAAAACACACGAGCAAAATGTCTTAAATTTGAATTATGTAACGATAACCTGCATTAAATTTTCAAGACCATCAAATTATCTTTCTTTCGACGTCATGTAAATACATAAATGACTAAAGACAAAAAAAATTTAAGGTAATCATATTTTTGACTCAAATATATAATATAAATTCGTATAAACAAGACGCATGCCGTATTAATATAAACTTCTTATTAATGGAAGAAACAAGTAAATATGACGTTAGGAACTTTGTTCCTTGATAATGCAATGTTGACCTAGTGTAGCACGTATCATTTTAATCCATCTACTTTTCTCACAAAAATTAATTTGGAAGTAAAAGTTAAAAATTTTGATTTATATGTGGACGTGTAAGGTTTATATCGTTTTAGAATTAAAACTTCTAAACAATCAGCATCAGCAAAATATCTGATGGACTTTATAAAATTATTAGATTACGAAAAAGTACCTGCATGAACAAAACATATATGTAATGCTCCATCCTTACGTCTGAAGTCCGGCCAAGTGTTTATAGTTGGAGTGTGATTTATTTTTTAGCCCGGTATAGTAGGGGCGGTCTCGCTGTTAGGGTCATCACTCTTACTATTACCACTAGCTTAGAAACTAGTCCCTTTTAGGTCAATGTTATCACCACTAAATTGTGGCCAAAGATACTGATCCCCGCAATGTGGGCATTTGCGGTTAGTTATTTAAGAATGTATTAAGTTTAGTTTTTAAGAACGTATTGTGGTAAGTTATTTAAGAATGTATTACGGTTAGTTTTTAAGAACGTATTGCGGCTAGTTTTTTAAAACGTATTGTAATGCGGCTTAGTGTTTAAGTTTTGTAATATGGCTCTAGTCTTTAAGAAATGTGTTTATATGTAAAAAGTATGCCTAAAAAAACATGCAGATCGAGTTTTTTGCCGGTTCTTCTCGATAACTGCTTTATTTTCCGAACCGGTGGTAGTTTTGATATTCATAAGCGCAATAAAGAATATCCAATACCATAATATGTTTTGATCTTATTTGAACCCCTCTTTTCGGGGCGACAGAGGGGGACAGATGGCTATTTAATAAGAGGCGCTTCATACAAACAATAGTATTTATTAGTATTTTTTTAACCTATGGTCCGTAAACCAAATTTGATCTCGACAGATTTTTCAGCTCAAGTATGGTAGTTCTTAACCATCATATTGAACAACGTTTACCGTTAACTTACGTTAATTTGGAGCTACTAAAACTACGTAAGTGAGAAAAACATGTAAATAGGTTCAAAAGTTTTTATTGTTTAATAAAAGTTTACACTGCCTAATTATTAGAATAATCCAAATGATATATAATATCGATGTCCGTGAGTGATAACAAGTCGTCAGTCCAGAGAATAGATAGCACCAACCTAATCAAAGAAGCATACACAAGTCCAAGAAAGCCGGATAGTTAAAAAACAAATCACAATAGAAAGCACCTGTAACGAACATCAATCAAACGAAGTAAAGAGGTGAATTACGCTGACTGTTGCTAGTGCCCAATAGCGCAAAGTAGCCAAGGACTGTTCAAAAATATACAATTTAATCACAAGAGTCACACATTCTCATAATTGCCCAAAAAACGCACAATGTAAAATAATTTCGGAACTAAAGTGTGTTACATAAAATAACAGTAGCGCCGGCCGCTTACTAATCTCATATTAATGCTTAATTAATTTGTTTTTTTTTTCATCTTTTAGAATCATTCACTCACCTAAGGTCGCATCCGTATGATTCATAAAGACGAGACAGTTTTGACGTAGACAGAGAAACAAATAGACTAACTAACACACCGTGAAATAGATATATTTTCGAGTAGTGTTGCAATTTTATCCAGTTTCCTTAAAATAGTTCAAATTAGCAAGGAGTTTATAGTTGTTGTAATTAAAATTAATATAATTAAACGAAAATAATGACAAGTAAATATGCAATTTATAAAATTAAAATTTACGGGAAAATACCACATTTAGAACCAGTTTAAGGATCGACTGCGGAAATATCAACTTACTTATTCCATAGGTTTAGTTGTAATAATGTACTGGCACAAAAAGCTGTTCGAACACAATTCTCAAACCGAATTAATTAAAAAAAACTCTTTCATTATGTTTTACGAGTATCTGCATAATTATTTCTTCATTTATATTTGTTGTTGTATATTTACGTATACAATTAAATCTGTATTTTTAATATGTTTCTTTATTTTGATATATATTAATATATTTAATATTTTTACTTTCATAAGGGGCCATTAAATAATTACATTAATGGTATTGAGGGGGGGGGGGGGGGCATTAAGAAAACCTCTACATGTCCATATGTTAGTGGGTAGGGGTGATATTCATTCTTACGTAATTCAAAATTCAATATTAAAAATCTAATTCCATTCTGGACTTCAAATAGTTTTTTATTTATTTTAAACTGTACAGTGGAATTTTAATATTATTTAAATAACTTTTATTTATTATTGAAAGTAAATTTATTAAACTTTCATGTTTTTGTTTTAATGCATGTTTGCTTCTATAGAAAAAAATATACTACATTTTACCGTGTACAATAGTATTATTCTTATTTAAAAATCATAAAGATTTCCTTTCCTGACATAACGGTATTTAGAAGATCAAGATAGAATCTTACGTAAGGAAGGGGGAGGGGGATTCGAGAAATCTTTCTAGTACTTACATTTGGGTAGGCGAGTCAATAGTGAACAAAATTATCCTTACGTAATGAATGAAACCTTATATTATTGAATAGGTAACAGATTGTCTACTTCACTTACTTTGCATTACCTCTGCAGCACCCCAAGGTTGATTGATAGAGAATAACACCGGCATTAAATTCTATACAAATTGTATGTAAAAGTGTAAATAAATAAATTAGTTGCAAGGAAGAACACTATATATATATATATATACTCCGCTTTGCTCACAAGTGCAATTGCTGCATGATTTTATTCCTGTAGTTATTAAGTAGGTAAAACAATAGACCATAAATTTAAAGGAGCCCAAATAAAAAAGTAAATAGCTTATATAAAATTTATTTATATATTGAAAAGGCACTGTAACATCGAACTTATAATACTGTTCAAATGCGTACGGCGTACTTCTGTGATGCAAAAATAACAAGATGGTTAGGATAACAATGCAAATTAATTTTATTCAGTTAATAAATAAAATAAAAAATAGTCTTAACTACAGTGCGCTACACTAAAACATAAGCTGTTGACTTAAAGAAATATAAAATCGATTAGAAAACTAAAGCCTTATTAAATCGATGGATTTAATATATTTTTATTTCTCCAACCAAATAAAAACTAACTGGCAACATTATAATTAAAAAGTTGGATTTGAAAAACACGGAATGTGTAATACGGTTGTCAAAAAATAAAACTAAAATTCAGAGGTAAATTTAGATATAACCTTAATATATACGATTTTTTTAGTTACACACGAACGAAGTCGCGGGCACAGCTATAACGTTATAAATGGAAAAAGATTTTTGGAAATGCTAAACTTCTAAAAAAAAAATTATATCTAATCGGATAGAAATTACCCTCGGATTATTGTTTAATATTAATTCTTACGAACGAAAGTTACGAAAGTAAAACTGAAGCAGTTAAGTTTACGAAGTAAACATCTCCTCTAATAGCAAATTATAATAATGTATAGTTTAAGAAATAATAAAAAAAAAAACAACACAACAGGGTCGATTGTTGAGTAAAAACAGGGTCGGTTGTCGAGTAAAATTGATATTATAAGATATAAAAATGATGTTCATTTAAAATTGGGGCTGTTAAAATTACACTAAATGATCACTTTTTATTAAGAAAAGAAATATTTAAACGGTTTTATGTACCACGCGAACGAAGTCGCGGGCACAGCTAGTTTATTTAAATTATACAGCGGAAAAATTAATTTGAACGCGATAATCTTAGTAGCTAAGTCGGATTTCCAAAATTCCACTTGTTTTTGATAGACCAATCATTTTGAAAGGGTTTAGGCTATTTATCATCACGCTACCACTTATAGAAACAAACATCGGGCATAAAATATAATTATATAATATTATTATAAATGTGAAAGCGACATTATTCGTTTGTTTGTTACGCTTTCACGCCTAAATCGCTGAATCGATTTTTGGTGTAGAGATATATGGGAACCTGGAGACGGTGATAAGCTACTGTGTCACGTGAAAACCTTATTGGTAGTGGGCTAAACAGAGGGATAAATTTTGTCTAAAATTTTTATTGCGTCGTCCGATTTGTGTGACAAAATCGATATTAACGCAAATGAAGCCGCACGTAAAATCTAGTTATCAAATAATTTTTAGTTCCACGCGAATGATGTCGCAGTCAGTTCAAGTTAGCACAACAAATTCTAGAAAGTTCTACCAAGGTGTGATTTAAAATTCGGCAATAATAAGTTTCTTTTGATTCGCAACAAGAAACCTATTACAACGAACATGAACCACACTAAGACATGCATATTGCTTTTTCTTACTCATACTCCGATCCTCGGTGCAGACCAAATCGCAAATCTCGAATAGAGACCTGTGAACAAATAAAAGTAAATACAAATTAAAAAAATGATATAGAAAATAGACACAGCCCACGGTGCACCGCGCTTATAATCTATTCTACACAATGTGGACCACAGGCTGGGACGCTTCAACACACTGTGTCTGTATAAGAAAACTTTAAGGAGTTCTATACACCTTATTTTAATCGAGAGGTGGTGGTCACAACTTCCTTTGGCCATTTCATAAAGTTTTGTCAATATTCCGGAAGTAAAATTATGTTAAAATAACTTCAATTTTTAGATATTGGTTAAATAAATAAACACGGTAGTATAAAAATTAAGAGTCGTTAATATCCAATCATTTTATTTATATATAAATGTTTAAGCTAAATTGACATAAATAAACCCGATGCAGAATGAACTGATTTTAATTTTTTGTTATATAATGACTATTGAGAAACTGTTAATAAACAGTTTTTTAACCGATTTTTCTTCCCATCGTGATAAGAATTTCCATTAATGTTCAATAATTATGTTTGAAATTCGACCACTGTCGTCGACCATTGCTCGACTTTTGTCTTAATTATGGATATTATTCAAAATGTCAAACGTATTTATATTTATTTTCGTTTCTTTTATCTTTTAAATACATATTTATCATTTATTAAATGCATGCAGACACTCTGTAAGTGTTCATAAATATAAAACAATGTTGGTAAATTCTAAATTTAAAATCAAAATACCACAATATTATATTAGTTCCCGAGAGATCATTACAAGTACTTTACAAGGTTGAGTAGTTCATATAGAAAACCATTATTACGGTTAATAATTGTTTTCTCATATAAGTACACAAATTGACATTTTGAGTTTTTCCCAGAATAAATATTAGGTTATAAATATTAGTTTTATTTATATAAACAATTGTTAAGTGTGAATATTCGGTCGACTGTTTCATCTACATGCATTATTACGGAACACATATTCGTTTAACGGAACTGCACCTTTGGATTAGCGGTAAAGAAAATCAACATATTATATTATTATTTTGTTACGTTCGTCTTTTTTAATTGTGATATTTCTTTGACAATAACTTTAATTGAATAGTATCAAGTGAAATTTTGGGCTATGTTTACTTAAAATTATTACCCTAATTAGATAAGGATGAAAAAACTATGTCAATTAAACAACTTTGGAAATAACGTCTATTTTAATGTTTTGTCACAAACAAGAAATACAAAATATATGAAATTATTTATTTTTTTAAATATTTGATAGGACCATTTCCTTTATACATTATTCTTATGTGACTCTAAAATATAAATGCAGTGCACGCTACGGAAGTTACTCACGGGACGCTTATTGTACGTTTTTAAAATGTTGTCAATATGGCGGCTAAAGTCCTTTCTTAATGATTGGGCTGTCATAAGAAAAGATAATTTTTCAAATCCTAGTGATAGTATAAGTGATTAGTGCCTTCAAACAAACAATTTTTTTTATTTTATTAGTATATATGTAGGATGACAAATGTATAAACAAAATTATTAAAAAATAAACATTGATTGGATTACCTGTGGTGTGTAAAAAATTAGGATGGCGTGGGAAGTAAGTTGTTAAGAGTAATATATCTACGTTGTGAAAATAATAAAGCGATTTAAAGGATATCATGAAATTGTAAATTGAAGTCGTTGCAGACGCAATGTCAAAGTTATTACTATTAAAATAAGTAATTATTATAGTATTCAAGAAAGTGGCTCGTTGTATACATGTTAAAGAAAATAAAAAATGACTATAACTTTTTATTCGAGGCATATACTTTCACAATATAATTTACCATAACCTGTACCTTACAATTTATGTTATAAATTTTCAGAATATAATATTATACTTTTTGTTTAGATTACTATTGGCATACTGACTTTACTCAAGGTTTCTTGAAAGCCTATGAATACAGTTTTACTTATTTTTAGAATTTTTATGTCAATTTCATCAAATTTAAGAATTCTTTATACATCCCGTATTCAATATAGTCCATTTGTTTTGTTATGCTGGGCTACATGAGGGGGCGAATATTCGTGTCGCGTTGGCGCGCTAAAAACATAGTGTACGGACATACATTAGGCGGACGAAGATTTAACATGCCGGATTTTACCCCGCTAGAACAATTTATTCGTTCCTCTTTATAACGTCATGTATTCATTTATGTGTTTAATTGAATAGATAATTGTTGTTTTTAGGCAGTGCTATGTTGCCTCCAGTACGGTCCGCTGCCGCTATAGGGGAAGGCGGCGAGTTGGCGAGCCTCGCCGGTCTAGCTGCTTATGATACTGCCTATAGTTAGACAAGCCGCGACTCAGGTAAATAAACTTATTTTCTACAGTAGTACTAAATATTGTACATGTGTTATGTAATTTATTTGGTCACAGTTCAGCAGAATACAATATCGAAATAAAATATGAAGAGCAATTATCTAGAGTACAATAATTTGAAGTGATACTAATCAGGAACTGCATAAGGCATGAGTGACGTTGGCCTATGCCTGCAGCCCTGTGATTAAAATTGATACATGTATAGAAGGTTTATATGTGAAAAGTGATAAGCGAGTATCAGATTTGAATTGTTTTCGAGGCCGGTCGCGCACAGCAATCCTCGAGAAATATTTGTAATAATTGGCCTATTCGATTACAGAAAACCTATGTTTTCTGGTAATTAGAATAACATGTAAAATGTATATTTTGATTGCGAATGCAGTCGCTGAACCTGGTAATAATAAGTAAGAGGCATTGTATGTCTTGTTTTTCATTTGACGAGTTCACACAACCCGCCAGCACTGCCAGCAGCCCGTCCGCATGTACATAAACATATTTTTTCATTGTGTTAACAATAAAAAAAGGTAACAATGTCTAGATTCTGCATGGTGGTAGGGCTTTTTCTATTGCCCGCCATGTTAGCTAACCTAAATTTCAAAATCTTCCTGCAATTACCAAATACTTTTAAATGTGTTCCGGTAGTGGCACTTGAGAGCTAGTCCCTTCACAGTTATAGCTTGTCCACCACTTTGGACCGTATCGTCACTTAAGATGAAGTGAGATTATAGCCATAACGCTAGAACTTTTCAGATCGGCATCGCAGTTACGACTGACGGAGGGCATTTTCCCTTTCGGCAGTCTCTAGTGTGTGTAGGCCGTATTGAGCTTACTATCAGGTGAAGTACAGTCATTATGGGGAAGTCAGGATTATATTATATAAACAATGCTTTTTAATTAGGAATTCTCTCTCCTGTAAAATGTGTAAATTGTCGCTTGCTACCCTTTTCTTGAAAACGCTCGATCTTTGTTACTAGTTGTGCCCACGACCTTCATTCGAGTTGATATAAAAAACATTGAATAATTTTGGTCCTTTTTTGTATAGTTTTGCTCGTATTGATGGTAGCGTGATGTTAAATAGCCGAAAACCTTTCATAAGTATTGCTCTATCATATATGAAAAGAATACGACTGGTAGTTTCTAAGGTGAGCGTGTTCAAACAAATATATAATCTTTTCTTGTTTATAATATTAATATAGACGTATTATAAAATTGTTGCCCTGATTTTTTTTAATTTAAAATATAGCTTCACTATATGTTAATCCTTATATATAAAAATTTTATGTCACGTTGTTGGTTGGCGGTCAACTCTTACAAACTCAACTACAGTACCGATTTTAATCAATTTTTGCACATTGTGTGCAGTTTGTTCCAACTTGAGATATATGATGCTTTTTATGATTTGATTTTTATATGATGCCCGCCCCCCAACTCGAGCTCAGCGTGAGTCCGAAGCTGTTCCATCGCCGAAGCGAATCCTTCCAAGACGACGACCTGCCGGAATATAAACAAGGGTAAACATATTCCGTTGTATAATTTTTTTTTTTTTTATTTCTTCTGGAATTATAATCAGTTACTTTTTCTACATATATCCATAGAGCTTTATAGTTTTCCATAAAGCTAAAAGTAATAAAATCATAACTATATTATTTGAGGAAAACACACTTGAAATAAGAATTCAAATTATTCCAGCATTACTTTTGTTTTTTTCAAATATATCTAATTGTTTTACCACTTATTAGAATCTTACTGTACTGTAGCAGATTCTACCTATAATACTTTTGTGATTTTTTAAACTTCTTCTGCGCTTACCTGTTTTAGTAAATAACAAACTGTTCCCGTGACTTCGTTCGCGTCGTTGTCGAAAACTAAAAGACGTCGCTTAGAAAAAAGAGTACAGTCAATATCCGTGTTACACGTTGACGTCATATGCACAGCGCCATCTATCGGAAATGCAATTCAACTGACAACATTACTTCTATTTTGGCGTTGCAAGTAACTTAACTGAATGCGTGAGAACAGTTTAAATTCATATTATTTAATATCTCTTGATAGAGTGAAATGATTGCGATGAAACAAAAACTAAGTAAAATACTTCAAGTTGCGTTTTTACGTATAAAAGTTATTTACATTTACGTGCTTAGTTATTTGTTTCAAACTTCCGAGTATAAATACGTATAATTCAATTAATATTATCGCGAGCGGAGCAGCGGTAGTCTCTGGTGTATAATATATATATGCGTGTGAATTTGACTGATATACTTCAGCGACTAGCTCGTTTCAATAAACAAATACGAAAGTTGTTATATTGTATATTATATTATAAACGGAATGTGTTTGCAGGAGAATCGAACCCCGTTTGACGGTGTAGTGTGCCCGGCCGGCAGCAACATCTACAGCGCGCTGTACCTGCACGCGTGCCGAGCCACTGAGCTGCTGCACAAGCTGAAGCGTTCCGCTAAGGTACAACTTTATCTAATCTAACATACAAACAAATGGTACAAAATCCTAACAGAATGGACTCCTAGGTGCAACACCAAAAGGAAAAGAGGTAGGCAAAAAAAAAAGGTATTCAGGTGATCATAAAGAGGTAGCAGGTGCTCTGTGGACAAGAGCAGATACGGTACAAATGTAGTAGGAGATCTAAGTGTCAAAAGAAAATGCTGACACAAATAAAACTCCCAACTGGTGTGCAACAATTTTTATAAAATTCAAAATAATTAATAAAATATCTACTTAGGTTATTTAAGTTTGTAACACTCAGTATTAAAGGGTTATTATTATTATATTTTTTTAATAATTCTTCATCAGAGATGTCAAGAAATAAAAGTAACAAGTATATAAGATAATAATAAAGTAATAAGTAAGTAAGTAAGTATATAAGATGAGTTGGAGTTGGAAGAGACATCTACTTACCCTTGATTGAACCGGCCCTTAATTCCTCTTGAATTGTTTATATTATATACAAAATATTTTTATATTGATACCAAAGTACTACTTTGCTTTTGTATAACTTCATTGGCAGGTAACTAAAAATTATTTAATCATGTTTGCCCGTTTTTTTACCTCTTTTCAATATAATAGCGTTATGTTAAATGGTCCAAAACCTTCCTCGATGATTACTCTATCAAATACAAAAATAATAATTGAGGTACATACTCTTTTTAGATATTTTTATTTCTTGATCACATGAACCCTATTGTAATCTATCCTTTATAGCTGTGAATATATTGTGATGTATAACAGACATCTTAGAGTATTGTTACTAATTATGTTTCATTTACGACAGGACTGCGAAACAGTGTTTGTGTCTGGTCCCAACGGAGCCCGAGTGCGGCTCACGGACGAGCTGGTGCGACATCTCCCGGACAACTCCACCTACCGACCGATTAGAACGACTTGAGGACATCAGCTCGCTGCTGCTCTGTGCCACTACCCATCTAACAATCTGATGTTTCTAATAATGTACTTATTGTAGATTGTAATAAAAAATAAAATGCACATGACCTCTTCAAGATAAATATGATCCCAAATAATCTTATATTATCTGACAGGACTGGTTTTTATAGTAAATTCACTGGTAATATAATATTCTGTAATGTTGTATGTTGACATAGTCTTATGTATTTATTGCACACAAGAACAGTTATTTCAAATTGATTTTAAAATATAAATATTTTACTCTACATTTTGGGATATGAAAGGTATGGAGTGTAGAATTCGAGTTATTTCCCATTATAAATGAAAAAATAAAAAAATATGGAGAGAAATTTAATAAATGAAGAGGCCATTTCTGATAGCAGTTAGTACTAACAATCACATCCAATCCATCAATATTAGATTTAGTTTTTTTATGCTATTAATATTTATTTTATATATTTTATTATTATTATTTTTATTTATTTACAGACATGTTGTTGTAAGTAGTTTTAAAGGCGTTAATCACACGAACTTAAACTATTTTATAAGTAAATGTTTTGAATTAATACAACTTAATCGTTTGAATTATTAACTTGCATTATAAGTTGCCACATTGTTGCATCTTGTTCAAGCAAAATTTGCTAGTATAGGCAAATACCATAATATGAAAAAGAAAATCTTAGTTAAAAAAATTGTGGATTTTATAATATGTACCATTTCTAATAAATCCACATAAAAATAACCTAGGACCAAATATGGGAATTTTCTTTAAATTCGCCATTCAATACTCTTCAATACTACTAGTACTAGTCAATAAATGAATGTATAAGTAAATAAACTTTGTTTTATTTGTAAAACTAAATGTGCCTACGATTTGAGTGGCGTGAAACTTAAATTACTTAATAATTTTTGGCCGTATTTTAACTTTCTTCAATACAGCATTGCTCCTAATGGTGGCAGCGTAAGGTTAAATAGTGTAAAGCTTTCCTCGATGATTTCTTTATCAAATACAAAAGAATTTTTAAACACGACTAGGAGTTACTAATATTGGCGGGTTGAAGTAATCAAACCTTTCCATTGTAACATTAATTTTTAAAATATGACGTCCTACGGCCATTTTCACATTGTGGTGTTACCACAATTTTTTACAAGTTTATCTAAACACTATTTAAAAAATACCAAGATCAATTTGTTAATAACAATGGCCGACGTGTAACCAACGACAATGCATCCATCCAATCCACTGAAAGACGTCCAATGCTGGACAGGTCTCCCCCAAAGATTTCCACGACTACCGGTCTTGCGCCACCCGCATCCAGCGGATTCTCGCAATGCAATGACAATGCATAGTGTTAGAAATAGAATTACTAATTGAGTTGCTTGGATACCTCGCGAATCTATTTAATCAAATCTATCCAATGGAATTAAGAGTAATTCTTGTATAAATAAATTTCGCTTGTTTCGGAAACGGCTCTAACGATTTGGATGGAACTAACAGTAGGTTTAATAGAGTGAGAATGTAAGTTATGATAGCGACATAAGGGCAACTTGTTCTACCAAAATTGCTATAAAAAAACCAAAAAAATAGAAATAATCACTGCTCATTTCACTTTTACGTGGTTATTAACAAGTTATATCAGAGTAGGTATTGAAGTAGAACCAATTCTACTTAAGTACCTGCAGAGGTCAGTTTATTCGAAAATCACTTAATAGCCTGTTTACTAGTTTATTTAAACAAAGTTAGACTATATTAACCTAACAAATTATATATAAAAATACTATGTAGTTTAATGTTTGTCTATATACTCCTACAATATTAATTAAGCGTTCTCATTCTATTTTTGTTTTTTTTTTTTTCGACCTGACTTACGCTGTTAGCCCCAGGGGCTTTGACAGCTTCACCGGACTTTTGGGGGCGAGTGCTGAGGGCACTCAGCCCCGAGGCAGCAGGCACAAGGGTGCCAGGACGGCCGAACCTCGGCTAGGGCTGCTGCCAGTAAATGAAAAAGATTCATGATCCTGACTAACCAACAGGTTCTTTATTACTAAATTAGTGATACTAAGCGAGGGTAGTCCCTTACAGAACCGTGTACTTAACGTGTGAGTGTGCACGAATGGTATGCGGTGTGATGATGTAATCTCAGTGATGTAGAGTATCACTGTATCGCGCGAGGTTCTCATTCTATACTAATATTATAAAGACGAAAGATTTGTATTTTTATTTGTAAAGAATAAACTCGAGAACAATAGCGCAGTGGTAGTGTGTACGACTTCGCGTCAAAAGTATATCGTCGGAGACATTTCATTCTATAAGATAAATTGTTGGCAATTAGTATTTGAAAAAAATCGCAATTCATACAACCTCTTAAGGAAATTGTTTATTCTAACTTCTAAGCGAACCTTACAAGAAGGCTTAAAATTATTTACTTTAGACTCCGGTATAGCTATTAAATTATATTGAATTTCAACATTAAAAACAGATTTATTGAAAATGTAGTTTGTTAAAATACTAGATGGTCAGTGTAATAAAACTAACCAATGATATTATTGTAAGTTTAAAATATAGTTGTTATCTGCTGATGTCAACCAGAGACCAATAATAAATTTATCCACAAAAAAATTGTACGCTTAGGGTCGCCCCACAAGGGCCACTCGGCCACAACCACAAAACGCTGTCACCGGATAATTTCCTGTAGTTTTCATATATTTTATATATACTCGTCCCACACGGTTGACGCCAGTAGCAACGTTTTGTAGCTGAAAAGTGAATAGAAAAAAAAAAAAAAAATTGTTGCAGGAATCTCATGTTTTCGAATTTATAGAGTATTTTCGTAATAAAATAGTTAATTCGATTCAATAGGCAGACATTTTTTAGTTCCAAAGTATATCGTATCCGGTCTCTTCCAATATGGCGTACTGATCACGCGTGGCACAAGATATCTATACCCGACTATACAAAGGACGTCAGTTCGAATCCACCTACAAAGAGTTTTGGTGAAGGAAAATGTGATGAAACCATAGTATGGTATACCACCCTCAATTTGAAAATCTGCGGCCAAATACCTATTAGGTTTGTTCCCGAAGTTGCAACTTGAACCAGTCCCTCCACTAGGCTTAGCGTGTGTTACGAACCAAGTGGACTTTTTTCACATCATACTATACGTAATACAATGTGCATAATTCGTGTACGCGGGGAAGTCAGGTTTTTGTCTTACACAATGTTTGAAATACATCCATTTAATAGATTTTTTATAAAAGTTAATAAATCTTGAAAACCCTCAACTCTGTTCTAGAAATATTCTATTCGTTTACGTATTTAAAATACAGGTACAGGAATGGGCAATAATGGTTCAGGAAAGATTTTTATGATTTCTATAAAAGCAACTCGATTTTGAATTTTTGTTTAACCGTTTTGCAAAATACTGTTTCATTAGTTACTGTGAATTAAAATTGCATCACCATTTTTAGGTGTGTGAAACAAAACACACGAGCAAAATGTCTTAAATTTGAATTCTGTAACGATAACCTACATTAAATTTTCAAGACCATTAAATTATCTTTCTTTCGACGTCATGTAAATATACATAAATGACTAAAGATAAAAAAAAATTAAGGTAATCATATTTTTGACTCAAATATATAATATAAATTCGTATACACAAGACGCATGCCGTATTAATATAAACTTCTTATAAATGGAAGAAACAAGTAAATATGACGTTAGGAACTTTGTTCCTTGATAATGCAATGTTGACCTAGTGTATAGTACGTATCATTTTAATCCATCTACTTTTCTCACAAAAATTAATTTGGAAGTAAAAGTTAAAAATTTTGATTTATATGTGGACGTGTAAGGTTTATATCGTTTTAGAATTAAAACTTCTAAACAATCAGCATCAGCAAAATATCTGATGGACTTTATAAAATTATTAGATTACGAAAAAGTACCTGCATGAACAAAACATATATGTAATGCTCCATCCTTACGTCTGTATTCTTGAATATGTATACATAGAATTTAAATTTCGGCTCAAACCATAATGAAAATAAAAACGGAAGTTGATTTACGCCGCTTGTCGAACTAGAGAAAGTGTATATAAGTGCTTACAATTCTGCACGAGATACTCGGGCTCGAGCGCTCTCCGCGGTCGCCCCCTAGTCCGGTAAAGCTGTAAAAGCCCCTAAGGTTAACAATGTTGGTCCCTTAAAAAAAAAAGCACGAGAGACAGTCTGTGTTGAAGTCCGGCCAAGTGTTTATAGTTGGAGTGTGATTTATTTTTTAGCCCGGTATAGTAGGGGCGGTCTCGCTGTTAGGGTCATCACTCTTACTATTACCACTAGCTTAGAAACTAGTCCCTTTTAGGTCAATGTTATCACCACTAAATTATGGCCAAAGATACTGATCCTCGCAATGTGGCATTTGCGGTTAGTTATTTAAGAATGTATTAAGTTTGGTTTTTAAGAACGTATTGTGGTAAGTTATTCAAGAATGTATTACGGTTAGTTTTTAAGAACGTATTGCGGCTAGTTTTTTAAAACGTATTGTAATGCGGCTTAGTGTTTAAGTTTTGTAATATGGCTCTAGTCTTTAAGAAATGTGTTTATATGTAAAAAGTATGCCTAAAAAAACATGCAGATCGAGTTTTTTGCCGGTTCTTCTCGATAACTGCTTTATTTTCCGAACCGGTGGTAGTTTTGATATTCATAAGCGCAATAAAGAATATCCAATACCATAATATGTTTTGATCTTATTTGAACCCCTCTTTTCGGGGCGACAGAGGGGGACAGATGGCTATTTAATAAGAGGCGCTTCATACAAACAATAGTATATATTAGTATTTTTTTAACCTATGGTCAGTAAACCAAATTTGATCTCGACAGATTTTTCAGCTCAGGTATGGTAGTTCTTAACCATCATATTGAACAACGTTTACCGTTAACTTACGTTAATTTAGAGCTACTAAAACTACGTAAGTGAGAAAAACATGTAAATAGGTTCAAAAGTTTTTATTGTTTAATAAAAGTTTACACTGCCTAATTATTAGAATAATCCAAATGATATATAATATCGATGTCCGTGAGTGATAACAAGTCGTCAGTCCAGAGAATAGATAGCACCAACCTAATCAAAGAAGCATACACAAGTCCAAGAAAGCCGGATAGTTAAAAAACAAATCACAATAGGAAGCACCTGTAACGAACATCAATCAAACGAAGTAAAGAGGCGAATTACGCTGACTGTTGCTAGTGCCCAATAGCGCAAAGTAGCCAAGGACTGCTCAAAAAGTTACAATTTAATCACAAGAGTCACACATTCTCATAATTGCCCAAAAAACGCACAATGTAAAATAATTTCGGAACTAAAGTGTGTTACATAAAATAACAGTGGCGCCGGCCGCTTACTAATCTCATATGAATGCTTAATTTAATTTTTTTTTTTTCATCTTTTAGAATCATTCACTCACCTAAGGTCGCATCCGTATGATTCATAAAGACGAGACTGTTTTGACGTAGACAGAGAAACAAATAGACTAACTAACACACCGTGAAATAGATATATTTTCGAGTAGTGTTGCAATTTTATCCAGTTTCCTTATAATAGTTCAAATTAGCAAGGAGTTTATAGTTGTTGTAATTAAAATTAATATAATTAAACGAAAATAAGGACAAGTAAATATGCAATTTATAAAATTAAAATTTACGGGAAAATACCACATTTAGAACCACTGTAAGGATCGACTGCGGAAATATCAACTTACTTATTCCATAGGTTTAGTTGTAATAATGTACTGGCACAAAAAGCTGTTCGAACACAATTCACAATCCGAATTAATTCAAAAAAACTCTTTCATTATGTTTTACGAGTATTTGCATAATTATTTCTTCATTTATATTTGTTGTATTGGTATTTATGTATAAAATTAAATCTGTATTTTTAATATGTTTCTTTATTTTGATATATATTAATATATTTAATATTTTTACTTTCATAAGGGGCCATTAAATAATTACATTAATGGTATTGAGGGGGGGGGGGGGGGGGCATTAAGAAAACCTCTACATGTCCTTATGTTAGGGGGTAGGGGTGATATTCATTCTTACGTAATTCAAAATTCAATATTAAAAATCTAATTCCATTCTGGACTTCAAATAGTTTTTTATTTTATTTTAAACTGTACAGTGGAATTTTAATATTATTTAAATAACTTTTATTTATTATTGAAAGTAAATTTATTAAACTTTCATGTTTTTGTTTTAATGCATGTTTGCTTCTATAGAAAAAAATATACTACATTTTACCGTGTACAATAGTATTATTCTTATTTAAAAATCATAAAGATTTCCTTTCCTGACATAACGGTATTTAGAAGATCAAGATAGAATCTTACGTAAGGAAGGGGGAGGGGGATTCGAGAAATCTTTCTAGTACTTACATTTGGGTAGGCGAGTCAATAGTGAACAAAATTATCCTTACGTAATGAATGAAACCTTATATTATTGAATAGGTAACAGATTGTCTACTTCACTTACTTTGCATCACCTCTGCAGCACCCCAAGGTTGATTGATAGAGAATAACACCGGCATTAAATTCTATACAAATTGTATGTAAAAGTGTAAATAAATAAATTAGTTGCAAGGAAGAACACTATATATATATATACTCCGCTTTGCTCACAAGTGCAATTGCTGCATGATTTTATTCCTGTAGTTATTAAGTAGGTAAAACAATAGACCATAAATTTAAAGGAGCCCAAATAAAAAAGTAAATAGCTTATATAAAATTTATTTATATATTGAAAAGGCACTGTAACATCGAACTTATAATACTGTTCAAATGCGTACGGCGTACTTCTGTGATGCAAAAATAACAAGATGGTTAGGATAACAATGCAAATTAATTTTATTCAGTTAATAAATAAAATAAAAAATAGTCTTAACTACAGTGCGCTACACTAAAACATAAGCTGTTGACTTAAAGAAATATAAAATCGATTAGAAAACTAAAGCCTTATTAAATCGATGGATTTAATATATTTTTATTTCTCCAACCAAATAAAAACTAACTGGCAACATTATAATTAAAAAGTTGGATTTGAAAAACACGGAATGTGTAATACGGTTGTCAAAAAATAAAACTAAAATTCAGAGGTAAATTTAGATATAACCTTAATATATACGATTTTTTTAGTTACACACGAACGAAGTCGCGGGCACAGCTATAACGTTATAAATGGAAAAAGATTTTTGGAAATGCTAAACTTCTAAAAAAAAAATTATATCTAATCGGATAGAAATTACCCTCGGATTATTGTTTAATATTAATTCTTACGAACGAAAGTTACGAAAGTAAAACTGAAGCAGTTAAGTTTACGAAGTAAACATCTCCTCTAATAGCAAATTATAATAATGTATAGTTTAAGAAATAATTAAAAAAAAAACAACACAACAGGGTCGATTGTTGAGTAAAAACAGGGTCGGTTGTCGAGTAAAATTGATATTATAAGATATAAAAATGATGTTCATTTAAAATTGGGGCTGTTAAAATTACACTAAATGATCACTTTTTATTAAGAAAAGAAATATTTAAACGGTTTTATGTACCACGCGAACGAAGTCGCGGGCACAGCTAGTTTATTTAAATTATACAGCGGAAAAATTAATTTGAACGCGATAATCTTAGTAGCTAAGTCGGATTTCCAAAATTCCACTTGTTTTTGATAGACCAATCATTTTGAAAGGGTTTAGGCTATTTATCATCACGCTACCACTTATAGAAACAAACATCGGGCATAAAATATAATTATATAATATTATTATAAATGTGAAAGCGACATTATTCGTTTGTTTGTTACGCTTTCACGCCTAAATCGCTGAATCGATTTTTGGTGTAGAGATATATGGGAACCTGGAGACGGTGATAAGCTACTGTGTCACGTGACAACCTTATTGGTAGTGGGCTAAACAGAGGGATAAATTTTGTCTAAAATTTTTATTGCGTCGTCCGATTTGTGTGACAAAATCGATATTAACGCAAATGAAGCCGCACGTAAAATCTAGTTATCAAATAATTTTTAGTTCCACGCGAATGATGTCGCAGTCAGTTCAAGTTAGCACAACAAATTCTAGAAAGTTCTACCAAGGTGTGATTTAAAATTCGGCAATAATAAGTTTCTTTTGATTCGCAACAAGAAACCTATTACAACGAACATGAACCACACTAAGACATGCATATTGCTTTTTCTTACTCATACTCCGATCCTCGGTGCAGACCAAATCGCAAATCTCGAATAGAGACCTGTGAACAAATAAAAGTAAATACAAATTAAAAAAATGATATAGAAAATAGACACAGCCCCCGGTGCACCGCGCTTATAATCTATTCTACACAATGTGGACCACAGGCTGGGACGCTTCAACACACTGTGTCTGTATAAGAAAACTTTAAGGAGTTCTATACACCTTATTTTAATCGAGAGGTGGTGGTCACAACTTCCTTTGGCCATTTCATAAAGTTTTGTCAATATTCCGGAAGTAAAATTATGTTAAAATAACTTCAATTTTTAGATATTGGCTAAATAAATAAACACAGTAGTATAAAAATTAAGAGTCGTTAATATCCAATCATTTTATTTATATATAAATGTTTAAGCTAAATTGACATAAATAAACCCGATGCAGAATGAACTGATTTTAATTTTTTTGTTATATAATGACTACTGAGAAACTGTTAATAAACAGTTTTTTAACCGATTTTTCTTCCCATCGTGATAAGAATTTCCATTAATGTTCAATAATTATGTTTGAAATTCGACCACTGTCGTCGACCATTGCTCGACTTTTGTCTTAATTATGGATATTATTCAAAATGTCAAACGTATTTATATTTATTTTCGTTTCTTTTATCTTTTAAATACATATTTATCATTTATTAAATGCATGCAGACACTCTGTAAGTGTTCATAAATATAAAACAATGTTGGTAAATTCTAAATTTAAAATCAAAATACCACAATATTATATTAGTTCCCGAGAGTTCATTACAAGTACTTTACAAGGTTGAGTAGTTCATATAGAAAACCATTATTACGGTTAATAATTGTTTTCTCATATAAGTACACAAATTGACATTTTGAGTTTTTCCCAGAATAAATATTAGGTTATAAATATTAGTTTTATTTATATAAACAATTGTTAAGTGTGAATATTCGGTCGACTGTTTCATCTACATGCATTATTACGGAACACATATTCGTTTAACGGAACTGCGCCTTTGGATTAGCGGTAAAGAAAATCAACATATTATATTATTATTTTGTTACGTTCGTCTTTTTTAATTGTGATATTTCTTTGACAATAACTTTAATTGAATAGTATCAAGTGAAATTTTGGGCTATGTTTACTTAAAATTATTACCCTAATTAGATAAGGATGAAAAAACTATGTCAATTAAACAACTTTGGAAATAACGTCTATTTTAATGTTTTGTCACAAACAAGAAATACAAAATATATGAAATTATTTATATTTTTAATTTTTGATAGGACCATTTCCTTTATACATTATTCTTATGTGACTCTAAAATATAAATGCAGTGCACGCTACGGAAGTTACTCACGGGACGCTTATTGTACGTTTTTAAAATGTTGTCAATATGGCGGCTAAAGTCCTTTCTTAATGATTGGGCTGTCATAAGAAAAGATAATTTTTCAAATCCTAGTGATAGTATAAGTGATTAGTGCCTTCAAACAAACAATTTTTTTTATTTTATTAGTATATATGTAGGATGACAAATGTATAAACAAAATTATTAAAAAATAAACATTGATTGGATTACCTGTGGTGTGTAAAAAATTAGGATGGCGTGGGAAGTAAGTTGTTAAGAGTAATATATCTACGTTGTGAAAATAATAAAGGGATTTAAAGGATATCATGAAATTGTAAATTGAAGTCGTTGCAGACGCAATGTCTAAGTTATTACTATTAAAATAAGTAATTATTATAGTATTCAAGAAAGTGGCTTGTTGTATACATGTTAAAGAAAATAAAAAATGACTATAACTTTTTATTCGAGGCATATACTTTCACAATATAATTTACCATAACCTGTACCTTACAATTTATGTTATAAATTTTCAGAATATAATATTATACTTTTTGTTTAGATTACTATTGGCATACTGACTTTACTCAAGGTTTCTTGAAAACCTATGAATACAGTTTTACTTATTTTTAGAATTTTTATGTCAATTTCATCAAATTTAAGAATTCTCTATACATCCCGTATTCAATATAGCCCATTTGTTTTGTTATGTTGGGCTACATGAGGGGGCGAATATTCGTGTCGCGTTGGCGCGCTAAAAACATAGTGTACGGGCATACATTAGGCGGACGAAGATTTATCATGCCGGATTTTACCCCGCTAGAACAATTTATTCGTTTCAAATATATAAATCCTTCCTCTTTATAACGTCATGTATTAATTTATGTGTTTAATTGAATAGATAATTGTTGTTTTTAGGCAGTGCTACGTTGCCTCCAGTACGGTCCGCTGCCGCTATAGGGGAAGGCGGCGAGTTGGCGAGCCTCGCCGGTCTAGCTGCTTATGATACTGCCTATAGTTAGACAAGCCGCGACTCAGGTAAATAAACTTATTTTCTACAGTAGTACTAAATATTGTACATGTGTTATGTAATTTATTTGGTCACAGTTCAGCAGAATACAATGTCGAAATAAAATATGAAGAGCAATTATCTAGAGTACAATAATTTGAAGTGATACTAATCAGGAACTGCATAAGGCATGAGTGACGTTGGCCTATGCCTGCAGCCCTGTGATTGAAATTGATACATGTCTAGAAGGTTTATATGTGAAAAGTGATAAGCGAGTATCAGATTTGAATTGTTTTCGAGGCCGGTCGCGCACAGCAATCCTCGAGAAATGTTTGTAATAATTGGCCTATTCGATTACAGAAAACCTATGTTTTCTGGTAATTAGAATAACATGTAAAATGTATATTTTGATTGTGAATGCAGTCGCTGAACCTGGTAATAATAAGTAAGAGGCATTGTATATCTTGTTTTTCATTTGACGAGTTCACACAACCCGCCAGCACTGCCAGCAGCCCGTCCGCATGTACATAAACATATTTGTTCATTGTGTTAACAATAAAAAGGTAACACTGTCTAGGTTCTGCATGGTGGTAGGGATTTTTCTATTGCCCTCCATGTTAGCTAACCTAAATTTCAAAATATTCCTGCAATTACCAAATACTTTTAAATGTGTTCCGGTAGTGGCACTTAAGATGAAGTGAGATTATAGCAATAACGCTAGAACTTTTCAGATCGGCATCGCAGTTACGACTGACGGAGGGCATTTTCCCTTTCGGCAGTCGCTACTGTGTGTAGGCCGTATTGAGCTTTCTATCAGGTGAAATACAGTCATTATGGGGAAGTCAGGATTATATTATATAGACAATGCTTTTTAATTAGGAATTCTCTCTCCTGTAAAATGTGTAAATTGTCGCTTGCTACCCTTTTCTTGAAAACGCTCGATCTTTGTTACTAGTTGTGCCCACGACCTTCATTCGAGTTGATATAAAAAACATTGAATAATTTTAGTCCTTTTTTGTATAGTTTTGCTCGTATTGGTGGTAGCGTGATGTTAAATAGCCGAAAACCTTTCATAAGTATAGCTGTATCATATATGAAAAGAATACGACTGGTAGTTTCTAAGGTGAGCGTGTTCAAACAAATATATAATCTTTTCTTCTTTATAATATTAATATAGACGTATTATAAAATTGTTGCCTTGATTTTTTTTAATTTAAAATATAGCTTCACTATATGTTAATCCTTATATATAAAAATTTTATGTCACGTTGTTGGTCGGCGGTCAACTCTTACAAACTCAACTACAGTACCGATTTTAATCAATTTTTGCACATTGTGTGCAGTTTGTTCCAACTTGAGATATATGATGCTTTTTATCTTGATAAGTGATCATAACGTGCTAGATGTCGCTGTAGTCGATGTGATTGATTATTCGAAAAGGCAGAACAAGTTTTGCCAGGTCAGTTGGTCTATAATTTAAACTTCCTGTACGAAATTAAAGCAGATCTTTAGTACAATATATCCTTTATGAATTAAATTTATTTTAGGTGTTCCATTGAACACTGACTCTAGTACGGCGTCGAGACCGAGAACGATAACCCAACTACGCTATTGACTATAGCCGAAAAGAGACAGGTGATGTGGTGGGGACAGGGACAGGGATGTGAACAGGTGCTTTTTCGTATACTCTTCTAACTTCCACCCTTAAGTTTAAAATCTGTTGACAATTACTTATGCTAGGTGTGTTCCGGCAGTTGCAGTCAGTCGCGCCAATAGACCTTAGCGTGCCCATCGGCGTAGCCATATCGCCACTTAACATCAGGTGGAATTGTGCTCATAATGCTATACCGTACATTATATTTAAAAAAATACTAGATCATATATTACAGTAGAACCTCGTGAAAACCTCTAGAATTGCAAAAAATAATCTGCTCCCTTCCCCTCAGAGCCCAAATCCTCTATTACTTAAAATACGCAATCTCTATAACTTAAACTAATAATATCATTATTAGCTCTCAGTTACTTAACGAAATGTTTTAACGAACTGTATCACATAACGTTAAACAAAAAGTTTTTCGAAATTTATTGCTTGCTAGTGTTTAAAAGTTAAATTGTTGACGCAAACCTTTGAAATCCCTATAAGCTATATTTGCGGTGGCTGGGACAGCGGTATACTTGGATAATATTTATATATCTGTATCTGGTCTGAGAGAGGAGTCATTTGCAAGGTGTTACAGCAGAGTTTTATTAGAGCGGAGACCAGTTGTGTATTAAGGTGCACCACTTTAAGACTAACTGGATACAGAACTCTCCTGAGGTTAACCACCAATTTTGCATTTCCAAATTCATTCCGTGCACTTTATATTTATCATTTTCGTCTCCTCGATTAATGCAATAATATTTATGTAATATTTAAGATGTTGTTGAAGATTACAGGAACGCCGAACTTGAAGTCCCGCTGTTCGAGAGCACTCAACGTTCCAGAGGAGTTCGAGGTAGACGTGACGGGAGCTGAGTCTTGAAGACGTCGAAGATTTCGCCGCTTAGGTAATTTTATTTCAATGAGATGTTTTAATTATCTTGAAGGTTTTAAGCAAAAATAATGTAGGATTGAATTATTGTTATAAGATTTATTCAGAGACACAAACAAGTGAACTCTGCGACATTTTTGATAACAAACAAAGGGACAAGATGTTATTCATCCAAAGAAAGAATTTTACATAAAATGCATACAAAGTGTTAGTTGGTCAGTTGGACATGACAAAATTTACAAATTGTTTGGCTTACACTAGTGTTTTCAACCTATTTAATGACACGGACCCTTTGTTTGAAGAAATATTTCGCGATCCCCTTACCTGTTGCTTGTTATTCATGTATTTTATTTTGTGACAAATATTCAATCCAACATATTTATTCATTAACATAATTAGGGTTCGCATAAATACATATTAATTTTTTTTACTAACATTGAATGCGCCACCACTGGTTAACGCAACTTATAAACAAACTTGCCTCGTGGTCATCGTCTCTAAATCAAAACCACTTCAATTCAGTTTCTTCGGCACAGTATTTTATTGAAGACGTCGGATGTCAGATCAACATCAAGGAATTCATACCTGGTATGAAAAGTTGAAAAGGTGTTAGAAAAGTTGAAAGAACTGTTTTTTACGAGACATACGCTGTTAGGCGTAAGTCCTTTGACAGTTTCACTGAACTTTTTGTGGCGAATGCTGAAGGCACTCAGCCGCGAGGCAGCGGGCACAAGGGAGCCAGAATGGCCGAACCTCGGTTTGGACTGCTGCTGGAAAACGAACAAAGAACTGTGTCATTACTTGTCATTGCAAGAGATAAAGAAGAATACTCGGCAAAGGTGGATCTTAAATCCGTTTTTAAATGTAGCTATAAAAAAGGCAAATTTGGCAACCAAGCTCAAAGAAAATCTGCTGGATTTATCTATATTGGATTGGAATTTAAATCTGTAAATTTTCATACCTTTTAGTTAAAAAAGAAATCAGAGTACCTAAAATTAACAATAGAGGCTTTGAAGTGTTTGATTCCATTTGGCACCTTTACTTGTATTTTCATCAATGGACCAAATAAAAAGTAAGGAAGGAAATCGCTTAAATTTGGAAAACGTTTTAATTTTCTAGTTAGAAAATACTGATCTACACAATCTTATCATACACAAAAAGGTTGTTTTAAATCCGATTGATAGTACATAAGATTAGCGCGATCACACAAAACAAACATTTTCCGATTTATAATATTAATATAGGTTTCGCACTTTTACTATGGTAAAAATATACTTTTGGCCTGTCAATTTATTATTTTTAAACATTTTCAAAATACAATTCACTCTGGAGTTAGAACAAATTAAATATCTTCCTTTCTTAGATGTTTTAGTTATCTGTAATCCTGATCAGTCTTTAGGCCATACTGTGTATAGAAAAATTACCCATAGAGATAAATATCTGACAGGTGAATCTCATCACTGTCCAATAACAGCTATCGTGGATAAATCTTTGTTTCAAAGAGCACAAGGAATCTGTGACGAGGAACATCTGGCTGTTGAGCTGCAACATGTCAAGCAAGTACTGCGAGATAACAAGCTCCAAATTCCACGCTGCCGTCACAGAAACTGAGTTAAACCAGCCACAGTTGAACGTGTACTTGATGTGTTACCTTAAGTAGGAGGACTCACAGGCAAGGTTAGCTATGTACTGAAATGTCTTCAATTAAAACTTACTTTTTGCCGCCCAAGAAGATTATTAAATTTTTACCACCTTTCAAGTGTCATATACCTCTAGAAGAACAGGGCGTATACAAAATCGAATGTGACTGTGGCCTCTCCTATATCGGTCAAACCAAAATAAACACAGGGACCTGCGTAAAAGACCACATAGCCAATGTTAAACACCGACGCTTTACGAAGTCTGCAGTGGCTGAACATTCGGAAGAAGGCTCCAAACAATATCTTAGTTTCGACAATCCATAAATCCTATGGAAATTAAAAAACATCATACAGAAGATGGTTGAAAGCTAGCACAAGCCAGAGATCGGATTATACATGTAATTAAATCGAAACCCAAAAGACCAATTATCAGACCTCAAGACACTGTGGGCTCTTTCTGCGTAGATCGGAACACAAACAAAATCAAAAATTAAACTGAAGATAGATACTGTAACAATAACTTTTCTGGACAACCTACACCTCAGTCCACTCCGTGACCACGAAGGCGGAAAAGCTTTGGATACGTCGCGTCGGGATCAATATTAATAAATGACCGCGATAAAATCCGTTGAAGTTACTTTTATTTCGATCATTTTGTTAACGTTAAATGAATTTTACTATGAATATGGAAAGTTTACTCAAAAAACCTATTCAGGAAAGAAAACTAAAGATACGTGTTTTCTTTTTAAACTTTCCTTTATTAATTTTACTCATTTATATGTTTTACAGTGTCCTCGCGGTGCGTTGCAGTGATGGCGGACGACCCCCTCGCAGCGCTGAGTGACGGGCCCCCCGCCCCCCACTCACCGCGGACCCCCCGCCCCCCAACTCGAGCTCAGCGTGAGTCCGAAGCTGTTCCATCGCCGAAGCGAATCCTTCCAAGACGACCTGCTGGAATATAAACAAGGGTAAACATATTCCGTTGTATAATTTTTTTTTTTATTATTTCTTCTGGAATACTAATCAGTTACTTTTTCTACATTTATCCATAGAGCTTTATAGTTTTCCATAGGCTAAAAGTAATAAAATCATAACTATATTATTTGAGGAAAACACACTTGAAATAAGAATTCAAATTTTTCTAGCATTACTTTTGTTTTTTTTTTCAAATATTTCTAATTGTTTTACCACTTATTAGAATCTTACTGTACTGTAGCAGATTCTACCTATAATACTTTTGTGATTTTTTAAACTTCTTCTGCGCTTACCTGTTTTAGTAAATAACAAACTGTTCCCGTGACTTCGTTCGCGTCGTTGTCGAAAACTAAAATACGTCGCTTAGAAAAAAGAGTACAGTCAATATCCGTGTTACACGTTGACGTCATATGCACAGCGCCATCTATCGGAAATGCAATTCAACTGACAACATTACTTCTATTTTGGCGTTGCAAGTAACTTAACTGAATGCGTGAGAACAGTTTAAATTCATATTATTTAATATCTCTTGATAGAGTGAAATGATTGCGATGAAACAAAAACTAAGTAATACTTCAAGTTGCGTTTTTACGTATAAAAGTTATTTACATTTACGTGCTTAGTTATTTGATTCAAACTTCTGAGTATAAATACGTATAATTCATTCATTCATTCAATGCACAAGCTGAAGCGTTCCGCTAAGGTACAACTTTATCTAATCTAACATACAAACAAATGGTACAAAATCCTAACAGAATGGACTCCTAGGTGCAACACCAAAAGGAAAAGAGGTAGGCAAAAAAAAAAATGGTAGTCAGGTGATCATAAAGAGGTAGCAGGTGCTCTGTGGACAAGAGCAGATACGGTACAAATGTAGTAGGAGATCTAAGTGTCAAAAGAAAATGCTGACACAAATAAAACTCCCAACTGGTGTGCAACAATTTTTATTAAATTCAAAGAATTAATAATATATCTACTTATGTTTTTTAAAAGTTGTAATTCTCAGTATTAAAGGGTTATTATTATTATTATTATATGTTTTTTAATAATTCTTCATCAGAGATGTCAAGAAATAATAGTGACATAAGAGAGTATATAAGATGAGTTGGAAGAGACATCCATGGGATGGTGGGACCCGAGAATTGTACCAAACTGGCTCCTACTTACCCTTGATTGAACTGGCCCTTAATTCCTCTTGAATTGGTTGTATTATATATAAAATGTTTTTATATTGACACCAAAGTATTACTTTGCTTTTGTATACCTTCATTGGCAGGTAACTAAAAATTATTTAATCATTTTGCACGTTTTTGTACCTTTTTTCAATATAACTTTGCTCCTATCTGTGGTAGCGTTATGTTAAATGGTCCAAAACCTTCCTCGATGGTGACTCTATCAAATACAAAAATAATAATTGAGGTACATAGTCTTTTTAGATATTTTTATTTCTTGATCACATGAATCCTATTGTAATGTACCCTTTATAGTTGTGAATATATTGTGATATATAACAGACACCTTAGAGTATTGTTTCTAAATATGTTTTTTTACGACAGGACAGTGCTGGTGTCCGGTCCCAACGGAGCCCGAGTGCGGCTCACGGACGAGCTGGTGCGACATCTCCCGGACAACTCCACCTACCGACCGATTAGAACGACTTGAGGACATCAGCTCGCTGCTGCTCTGTGCCACTACCCATCTAACAATCTGATGTTTCTAATAATGTACTTATTGTAGATTGTAATAAAAAATAAAATGCACATGACCTCTTGAAGATAAATATGATCCCAAATAATCTTATATTATCTGACAGGACTGGTTTTTATAGTAAATTCACTGGTAATATAATATTCTGTAATGTTGTATGTTGACATAGTCTTATGTATTTATTGCACACAAGAACAGTTATTTCAAATTGATTTTGGAATATAAATATTTTAATCTACATTTTGGGATATGAAAGGTATGGAGTGTAGAATTCGAGTTATTTCCCATTATAAATGAAAAAATAAAAAAATATGGAGAGAAATTTAATAAATGAAGAGGCCATTTCTTATAGCAGTTAGTACTAACAATCACATCCAATCTATCAATATTAGATTTAGTTTTTTTATGCTATTAATATTTATTTTATTATTATTATTATTATTATTTATTTACAGACATGTTGTTGTAAGTAGTTTTAAAGGCGTTAATCACACGAACTTAAACTATTTTATAAGTAAATGTTTTGAATTAATACAACTTAATCGTTTGAATTATTAACTTGCATTATAAGTTGCCACATTGTTGCATCTTGTTCAAGCAAAATTTGCTAGTATAGGCAAATACCATAATATGAAAAAGAAAATCTTAGTTAAAAAAATTGTGGATTTTATAATATGTACCATTTCTAATAAATCCACATAAAAATAACCTAGGACCAAATATGGGAATTTTCTTTAAATTCGCCATTCAATACTCTTCAATACTACTAGTACTAGTCAATAAATGAATGTATAAGTAAATAAACTTTGTTTTATTTGTAAAACTAAATGTGCCTACGATTTGAGTGGCGTGAAACTTAAATTACTTAATAATTTTTGGCCGTATTTTAACTTTCTTCAATACAGCATTGCTCCTAATGGTGGCAGCGTAAGGTTAAATAGTGTAAAGCTTTCCTCGATGATTTCTTTATCAAATACAAAAGAATTTTTAAACACGACTAGGAGTTACTAATATTGGCGGGTTGAAGTAATCAAACCTTTCCATTGTAACATTAATTTTTAAAATATGACGTCCTACGGCCATTTTCACATTGTGGTGTTACCACAATTTTTTACAAGTTTATCTAAACACTATTTAAAAAATACCAAGATCAATTTGTTAATAACAATGGCCGACGTGTAACCAACGACAATGCATCCATCCAATCCACTGAAAGACGTCCAATGCTGGACAGGTCTCCCCCAAAGATTTCCACGACTACCGGTCTTGCGCCACCCGCATGCAGCGGATTCTCGCAATGCAATGACAATGCATAGTGTTAGAAATAGAATTACTAATTGATTTGCTTGGATAGCTCGCAAATCTATTCAATCAAATCTATCCAATGGAATTAAGAGTAATTCTTGTATAAATAAATTTCGCTTGTTTCGGAAACGGCTCTAACGATTTGGATGGTAACAGTAAGTTTAATAGTGTGAGAATGTAAGTTATGATAGCGACATAAGGGCAACTTGTTCTACCAAAATTGCTATAAAAAAACCAAAAAAATAGAAATAATCACTGCTCATTTCACTTTTACGTGGTTATTAACATGTTATATCAGAGTAGGTATTGAAGTAGAACTAATTCTACTTAAGTACCTGCAGAGGTCAGTTTATTCGAAAATCACTTAATAGCCTGTTTACTAGTTTATTTAAACAAAGTTAGACTATATTAACCTAACAAATTATATATAAAAATACTATGTAGTTTAATGTTTGTCTATATACTCCTACAATATTAATTAAGCGTTCTCATTCTATAATTTTTTTTTTTTTTTTTTTTTTTTCGACCTGACTTACGCTGTTAGCCCCAGGGGCTTTGACAGCTTCACCGGACTTTTGGGGGCGAGTGCTGAGGGCACTCAGCCCCGAGGCAGCAGGCACAAGGGTGCCAGGACGGCCGAACCTCGGCTAGGGCTGCTGCCAGTAAATGAAAAAGATTCATGATCCTGACTAACCAACAGGTTCTTTATTACTAAATTAGTGATACTAAGCGAGGGTAGTCCCTTACAGAACCGTGTACTTAACGTGTGAGTGTGCACGAATGGTATGCGGTGTGATGATGTAATCTCAGTGATGTAGAGTATCACTGTATCGCGCGAGGTTCTCATTCTATACTAATATTATAAAGACGAAAGATTTGTATTTTTATTTGTAAAGAATAAACTCGAGAACAATAGCGCAGTGGTAGTGTGTACGACTTCGCGTCAAAAGTATATCGTCGGAGACATTTCATTCTATAAGATAAATTGTTGGCAATTAGTATTTGAAAAAAATCGCAATTCATACAACCTCTTAAGGAAATTGTTTATTCTAACTTCTAAGCGAACCTTACAAGAAGGCTTAAAATTATTTACTTTAGACTCCGGTATAGCTATTAAATTATATTGAATTTCAACATTAAAAACAGATTTATTGAAAATGTAGTTTGTTAAAATACTAGATGGTCAGTGTAATAAAACTAACCAATGATATTATTGTAAGTTTAAAATATAGTTGTTATCTGCTGATGTCAACCAGAGAACAATAATAAATTTATCCACAAAAAGATTGTACGCTTAGGGTCGCCCCACAAGGGCCACTCGGCCACAACCACAAAACGCTGTCACCGGATAATTTCCTGTAGTTTTCATATATTTTATATATACTCGTCCCACACGGTTGACACCAGTAGCAACGTTTTGTAGCTGAAAAGTGAATAGAAAAAAAAAAAAAAAAATTGTTGCAGGAATCTCATGTTTTCGAATTTATAGAGTATTTTCGTAATAAAATAGTTAATTCGATTCAGTAGGCAGACATTTTTTAGTTCCAAAGTATATCGTATCCGGTCTCTTCCAATATCGCGTACTGATCACGCGTGGCACAAGATATCTATACCCGACTATACAAAGGACGTCAGTTCGAATCCACCTACAAAGAGTTTTGGTGAAGGAAAATGTGATGAAACCATAGTATGGTATACCACCCTCAATTTGAAAATCTGCGGCCAAATACCTATTAGGTTTGTTCCCGAAGTTGCAACTTGAACCAGTCCCTCCACTAGGCTTAGCGTGTGTTACGAACCAAGAGGACTTTTTTCACATCATACTATACGTAATACAATGTGCATAATTCGTGTACGCGGGGAAGTCAGGTTTTTGTCTTACACAATGTTTGAAATACATCCATTTAATAGATTTTTTATAAAAGTTAATAAATCTTAAAAACCCTCAACTCTGTTCTAGAAATATTCTATTCGTTTACGTATTTAAAATACAGGTACAGGAATGGGCAATAATGGTTCAGGAAAGATTTTTATGATTTCTATAAAAGCAACTCGATTTTGAATTTTTGTTTAACCGTTTTGCAAAATACTGTTTCATTAGTTACTGTGAATTAAAATTGCATCACCATTTTTAGGTGTGTGAAACAAAACACACGAGCAAAATGTCTTAAATTTGAATTCTGTAACGATAACCTACATTAAATTTTCAAGACCATTAAATTATCTTTCTTTCGACGTCATGTAAATATACATAAATGACTAAAGATAAAAAAAAATTAAGGTAATCATATTTTTGACTCAAATATATAATATAAATTCGTATACACAAGACGCATGCCGTATTAATATAAACTTCTTATAAATGGAAGAAACAAGTAAATATGACGTTAGGAACTTTGTTCCTTGATAATGCAATGTTGACCTAGTGTATAGTACGTATCATTTTAATCCATCTACTTTTCTCACAAAAATTAATTTGGAAGTAAAAGTTAAAAATTTTGATTTATATGTGGACGTGTAAGGTTTATATCGTTTTAGAATTAAAACTTCTAAACAATCAGCATCAGCAAAATATCTGATGGACTTTATAAAATTATTAGATTACGAAAAAGTACCTGCATGAACAAAACATATATGTAATGCTCCATCCTTACGTCTGTATTCTTGAATATGTATACATAGAATTTAAATTTCGGCTCAAACCATAATGAAAATAAAAACGGAAGTTGATTTACGCCGCTTGTCGAACTAGAGAAAGTGTTTATAAGTGCTTACAATTCTGCACGAGATACTCGGGCTCGAGCGCTCTCCGCGGTCGGCCCCTAGTCCGGTAAAGCTGTAAAAGCCCCTAAGGTTAACAATGTTGGTCCTTTAAAAAAAAAAGCACGAGAGACAGTCTGTGTTGAAGTCCGGCCAAGTGTTTATAGTTGGAGTGTGATTTATTTTTTAGCCCGGTATAGTAGGGGCGGTCTCGCTGTTAGGGTCATCACTCTTACTATTACCACTAGCTTAGAAACTGGTCCCTTTTAGGTCAATGTTATCACCACTAAATTGTGGCCAAAGATACTGATCCCCGCAATGTGGCATTTGCGGTTAGTTATTTAAGAATGTATTAAGTTTGGTTTTTAAGAACGTATTGTGGTAAGTTATTCAAGAATGTATTACGGTTAGTTTTTAAGAACGTATTGCGGCTAGTTTTTTAAAACGTATTGTTGTAATGCGGCTTAGTGTTTAAGTTTTGTAATATGGCTCTAGTCTTTAAGAAATGTGTTTATATGTAAAAAGTATGCCTAAAAAAACATGCAGATCGAGTTTTTTGCCGGTTCTTCTCGATAACTGCTTTATTTTCCGAACCGGTGGTAGTTTTGATATTCATAAGCGCAATAAAGAATATCCAATACCATAATATGTTTTGATCTTATTTGAACCCCTCTTTTCGGGGCGACAGAGGGGGACAGATGGCTATTTAATAAGAGGCGCTTCATACGAACAATAGTATATATTAGTATTTTTTTAACCTATGGTCAGTAAACCAAATTTGATCTCGACAGATTTCAGCTCAAGTATGGTAGTTCTTAACCATCATATTGAACAACGTTTACCGTTAACTTACGTTAATTTGGAGCTACTAAAACTACGTAAGTGAGAAAAACATGTAAATAGGTTCAAAAGTTTTTATTGTTTAATAAAAGTTTACACTGCCTAATTATTAGAATAATCCAAATGATATATAATATCGATGTCCGTGAGTGATAACAAGTCGTCAGTCCAGAGAATAGATAGCACCAACCTAATCAAAGAAGCATACACAAGTCCAAGAAAGCCGGATAGTTAAAAAACAAATCACAATAGGAAGCACCTGTAACGAACATCAATCAAACGAAGTAAAGAGGCGAATTACGCTGACTGTTACTAGTGCCCAATAGCGCAAAGTAGCCAAGGACTGCTCAAAAAGTTACAATTTAATCACAAGAGTCACACATTCTCATAATTGCCCAAAAAACGCACAATGTAAAATAATTTCGGAACTAAAGTGTGTTACATAAAATAACAGTAGCGCCGGCCGCTTACTAATCTCATATGAATGCTTAATTTAATTTTTTTTTTTTTTCATCTTTTAGAATCATTCACTCACCTAAGGTCGCATCCGTATGATTCATAAAGACGAGACTGTTTTGACGTAGACAGAGAAACAAATAGACTAACTAACACACCGTGAAATAGATATATTTTCGAGTAGTGTTGCAATTTTATCCAGTTTCCTTATAATAGTTCAAATTAGCAAGGAGTTTATAGTTGTTGTAATTAAAATTAATATAATTAAACGAAAATAATGACAAGTAAATATGCAATTTATAAAATTAAAATTTACGGGAAAATACCACATTTAGAACCACTGTAAGGATCGACTGCGGAAATATCAACTTACTTATTCCATAGGTTTAGTTGTAATAATGTACTGGCACAAAAAGCTGTTCGAACACAATTCTCAAACCGAATTAATTCAAAAAAACTCTTTCATTATGTTTTACGAGTATTTGCATAATTATTTCTTCATTTATATTTGTTGTATTGGTATTTATGTATAAAATTAAATCTGTATTTTTAATATGTTTCTTTATTTTGATATATATTAATATATTTAATATTTTTAATTTCATAAGGGGCCATTAAATAATTACATTAATGGTATTGAGGGGGGGGGGGCATTAAGAAAACCTCTACATGTCCTTATGTTAGGGGGTAGGGGTGATATTCATTCTTACGTAATTCAAAATTCAATATTAAAAATCTAATTCCATTCTGGACTTCAAATAGTTTTTTATTTTATTTTAAACTGTACAGTGGAATTTTAATATTATTTAAATAACTTTTATTTATTATTGAAAGTAAATTTATTAAACTTTCATGTTTTTGTTTTAATGCATGTTTGCTTCTATAGAAAAAATATACTACATTTTACCGTTTACAATAGTATTATTCTTATTTAAAAATCATAAAGATTTCCTTTCCTGACATAACAGTATTTAGAAGATCAAGATAGAATCTTACGTAAGGAAGGGGGAGGGGGATTCGAGAAATCTTTCTAGTACTTACATTTGGGTAGGCGAGTCAATAGTGAACAAAATTATCCTTACGTAATGAATGAAACCTTATATTATTGAATAGGTAACAGATTGTCTACTTCACTTACTTTGCATCACCTCTGCAGCACCCCAAGGTTGATTGATATAGAATAACACCGGCATTAAATTCTATACAAATTGTATTTAAAAATGTAAATAAATAAATTAGTTGCAAGGAAGAACACTATATAAAGGAGCCCAAATAAAAAAGTAAATAGCTTATATAAAATTTATTTATATATTGAAAAGGCACTGTAACATCGAACTTATAATACTGTTCAAATGCGTACGGCGTACCTCTGTGATGCAAAAATAACAAGATGGTTAGGATAACAATGCAAATTAATTTTATTCAGTTAATAGATAAAATAAAAAATAGTCTTAACTACAGTGCGCTACACTAAAACATAAGCTGTTGACTTAAAGAAATATAAAATCGATTAGAAAACTAAAGCATTATTAAATCGATGGATTTAATATTTTTATTTCTCCAACCAACTAAAAACTAACTGGCAACATTATAATTAAAAAATTGGGTTTGAAAAAACACGGAATGTGTAATACGGTTGTCAAAAAATAAAACTAAAATTCAGAGGTAAATTTAGATATAACCTTAATATATACGATTTTTTTAGTTCCACACGAACGAAGTCGCGGGCACTGCTATAACGTTATAAATTGAAAAAGATTTTTGGAAATGCTAAAATTCTAAAAAAAAATTGATATCTAATCGGATAGAAATTACCCTGGGATTATTGTTTAATATTAATTCTTACGAATGAAAGTTAGGAAAGTAAAACTGAAGCAGTTAAGTTTACGAAGTAAACATCTCCTCTAATAGCAAATTATAATAATGTATAGTTTAAGAAATAATTAAAAAAAAACAACACACAACAGGGTCGGTTGTCGAGAAAAAACAGGGTCGGTTGTCGAGTAAAATTGATATTATAAGATATAAAAATGATGTTCATTTAAAATTGAGGCTGTAGGCTACTTAAAGTAGTAATTCTATACAGATGGAGTCGTGGGCAACAGATTGTAAATTTATTAACTGGACAACCAATCAAGATAACATTTTGCATATACATTGCCAGTGATACAGAAAATTACACTAAATGATCACTTTTTATTAAGAAAAGAAATATTTAAACGGTTTTATGTACCACGCGAACAAGGTCGCGGGCGCAGCTAGTTTATTTAAATTATACAGCGGAAAAATTAATTTGAACGCGATAATCTTAGTAGCTAAGACGGATTTCCAAAATTTCACTTGTTTTTGATAGACCAATCATTTTGAAAGAGTTTAGGCTATTTATCATCACGCTACCACTTATAGAAACAAACATCGGGCATAAAATATAATTATATAATATTATTATAAATGTGAAAGCGACATTATTCGTTTGTTTGTTACGCTTTCACGCCTAAATCGCTGAATCGATTTTTGGTGTAGAGTGTAGCGTGGTGGGAACCTGGAGACGGTGATAAGCTACTGTGTCACGTAAAAACCTTATTGGTAGTGGGCTAAACAGAGGGATAAATTGTTTAAAATTTTTATTGCGTCGCCCGTTTTGTGTGACAAAATCGATATTAACGCAAATGAAGGCGCACGTAAAATCTAGTTATCAAATAATTTTTAGTTCCACGCGAATGATGTCGCAGTCAGTTCAAGTTACCACAACAAATTCTAGAAAGTTCTACCAAGGTGTGATTTAAAATTCGGCAATAATAAGTTTCTTTTGATTCGCAAAAAGAAACCTATTACAACGAACATGAACCACACTAAGACATGCATATTGCTTTTTCTTACTCATACTCCGATCCTCGGTGCAGACCAAATCGCAAATCTCGAATAGAGACCTGTGAACAAATAAAAGTAAATACAAATTAAAAAAATTATATAGAAAATAGACACAGCCCCCGATGCACCGCGCTTATAATCTATTCTACACAATGTGGACCACAGGCTGGGACGCTTCATTTTTTTTTTTTTTTTTTTTTTTCGACCTGACTTACGCTGTTAGCCCCAAGAGCTTTGACAGTTTCACCGGACTTTTGGGGGCGAGTGCTGAGGGCACTCAGCCCCGAGGCAGCAGGCACAAGGGTGCCAGGACGGCCGAACCTCGGCTAGGACTGCTGCCGGTAAATGAAAAAGATTCATGATCCTGACTAACCAACAGGTTCTTTATTATTAAATTAGTGATACTAACTACGACCTTATCAGGTAAGCAGCTCAAGGGCCGCGAGGGTAGTCCCTTACAGAACCGTGTACTTAACGTGTGAGTGTGCACGAATGGTATGCGGTGTGTTGATGTAATCTCAGTGATGTAGAGTGTCACTGTATCGCGCGAGCAGAGTCACTCGAGGGCTCCTGTCCGGAGGATCGAACCTAGGCTCAGGCGTCTGCGGAAGGAGGCCGCGGCGGGTGTGCGGGAGCGAAATTATCCGCTCGGCCTCGGCGGCGAGGACGGCGGTTACGCGGACGTGTGCGCGGACACGTGCGATTGGTGGAGACGGCAGGGAGAAGCGCGTTTAATCTCGTTATTTTATCGACGGCGTCGGAGAAGCAGTTACGTGGCCGGCGAGCAAAGCCTTTGGCATGCGGATTGGAAGTGTAACTAACTGCGTGTACTATTTTGGGGTTAGGATGAAGTTCGGCATTTGCAAAAAATTTCTTTGTAATATCTTTAATATATGCATACATGGACGGAAGGTCCATGTCTGTATGAAGATCTACATTACGGACGTAAAACGGTGCTTGGACGGCTATGCGCATGAATCTGTTTTGCAATACTTGTAGTTTACGAAGGGTGGTGCGTGAAGCGTGAGCGAATACGGGGCAACTGTAAGTAAGTATGGGACGGATGCATACTTTGTATATTGTGAGCTTATGTCTGAGTGCCATTTTGCTCTTAGAGGAGGTGAGATTGCGTAGCAGAACCATAGCCGTGGAGGCTTTTTTCTGAACGTAATCTATATGTTTGTTGAAGGTTAGGCGCCTATCTAAAACTACACCAAGATATTTCGTTTCATTAGCCCAGGGGATATTGACGTTGAATAGGTGTAATGTCTTTTTTATATCTCTCCTCGCGTGAGGATCGAACATGATAGCCGCACTTTTTTCTGGGTTTATTCCTATGCGCCATTTGAGGCACCAGGACCCAAACATAGAGACGGCTCTTTGGACGCGGTGGTATACGTGAATCCTATTCCTGGCCGAGCTGAAGATGACTGTGTCGTCTGCGTAGGAGCCTACTGCGACGTCGGGGAATTCGGGGATATCGCTAACGAACAAGTTGAACAGGCAAGGCGCTAGGATGGAGCCTTGCGGGACTCCTGATCGTATTGGGTGAGGCGAGGATAGGGCTCCGTCCGCTTTGTAGCAGAAGGAGCGGTCCGATAAATAAGCAAGGATTATGCGGACTAGTCTGTCCGGAACTTGAAAGAGGTTGAGTTTATAAATAAGGCCTTCATGCCAGACCTTATCGAAGGCTTTGGATATGTCGAAAAATACAGCAAGCGTGCGCCTGGGACGGCGTAGCTCCGTGAAATTGGAGAGAATATGCTCCGTGAGGCGGAGCACTTGGTGGGTGCACGAGTGCTTCTGTCGGAAGCCGAATTGCTCGTATGGTAAGAGACATTTGTCTGAGACAAAGGCTTGTAGTCGGTTTAACAGAAGCCGCTCGTATATTTTACCTATAGTATTGAGGAGGCTTATTGGGCGGTAGCTTTCTGGATGGGCTGCCCTTTTCCCGGGTTTAAGGATACCTATTACCGTTGCCATTTTCCAAGCGGCTGGAAAATGGCAGTGAGTTATGGCCGCATTGAAGATGCAGACCAGAAGAGCTATGAGTTTATCAGGAAGAAGTTTGAGGGCTTCGTTCCTGATTCCGTCGGGTCCGGGGGCTTTCCTTGGCTTAAGGGCTTTTATGATAGCGAGGACTTCGTCAGTTGTAACCGGCTCTAAGTTTTCAATTGGGAGGGTCTCTCTTATTGATTGAATTGTTCGATCGACCCTCCCGACGTGTTCGGGATCAATGGTATGGTATTCATAGGGATTGGGAGAACACTGTTGTTCGAGAGTAGCAGCGAGATACTCTGCCTTGTCTATACTTTCGAAGGCGGGTGGATTGCCAGGGCCTCTATCTAACGGAGGCATCGCAGACGAATAGCTGCTCTTCTGTTTACGAACGAGGTCCCAAAAGGCGAGATGAGACGGTTTGATTTCCTCTAAGAGGCTGTGCCATCTTTGACCGCGTAGTTCAGAGATACGGGATTTAACTGTTCTTTGTAGGTTACGTAGACGTACGCGATTTTCCTCCGTCGGATACGAATCGTGAGCGCGAGTCGCGGCGTTTTTCTCCGTGATCAGTCTTCGAATGTCATCAGGAAGTATGAAGCGGCGATCGTTTGCCGACCTTACCTCTTTTGAGGTTTCCCTGATGGCATTCTGGAGGTGACCGACCAGGGAGTCAATCGCCACATCGGCATCGGTCACAGACTTTATCTCGTCGGGGATCCTATCTAAGTGAGGAGAGGAGAGATTATTTGAGAGATAGTGTCTGAGCTTTGTATAGTCAGCTACTTTGACTGAAGCGGGTGTGTAGTCACTCGGGTGGCCTAGTTGCAGAATTACTGGACGGTGGTCGGAATCTAGTTCATGTACGACTTCGATTTGCCGCACCTGAAGCGCGATCCCTTTTAAAATAGCTATGTCTAAAACTGAAGGGCGGCAAGTTGGCTCTGAAGGAGCAATTACATCAAAGGTAAGCGCATTTTCTAGCCAGTATAGTGTCCTACCATTAGTGGTAGTACGCGGGTTGTTGTATTGAATGTGCCCGCTATTTAGATCGCCAGCCACTATAACAGAGTCACCGAGCGCGAAAAGCGTCTCCAGATCCGACTGAAGGAGAGTTTTATTGGGCGAGAGGTACGCGGAAACAATAAGAATAGTAGGATGACCGGTCATGCCCACTCTGCACACCGACACTTCTAAGTTGGTGAGTTCGGGAGGATCTATTGGCATGCAATATAGTGACTTTCTATAGTATATGAGCGTGCCGCCGCCTCTTACGCCGGTACGATCATTTCTTACTATCTTGTAGTTTGCAATCGCGGGATTACGAACGCTCGGTTTAAGAAGTGTCTCTTGTATGAGAAACACGTCTATTTGCCGCTCCTTAAGGAAGCTAGCGACTAAGTCTCTTTGGGGTTTTAAGTTACGTGCGTTAAAAAAGGATAAAGAAAGGCCACGGGGTCTAATTCTATCCTCCATTGCAAAAACTAATTACGGAGAAGCGCGAATGAGGCGTTGCATGGAGCGCGCGATGTCAGGGAAGGCCTTAATGGCCTTGAGGCGGTCGAAATCGCGACTTGAACTAATCATATCGTCAAACGCGATGAGGTCGTCGACAAGGTGTTCCTTGAGAAGGCCTGCGAGCCAATCGAGGCCTTGGAAGGCGGATGACGATGCGGATGCGGTGGAACTTGCGGGTTTAGCTTTCGCAGGTTGCGATTTGGCGGCCCACGCGGTAGATGGGGCTTGTGCGGATGTGTGCGCAGGAGTGACTCGCACAGGACCGGAAAGGCTCGGGAAGGCCTGGGTTGACATAAGCGGTGGCGGAGCAGGACGTGCTGCCGCGGTGTGCCCTGACGGTGCTCGTTGAGGGACGGGAGCGTGTCTCGTGCGTGGGGCACGTTCACATCCGCGATAGTTCGCGGGGTGCCCGTCCTTACCGCAGTTGACGCAGCTTGGTGGATTCGGAGAGTCGCGGGTACGCGTACACTCCTTTGTGGAGTGGTTTTCTAAGCATTTTACGCAACGTGCATTGACGTAACAGTTACGTGCTGAGTGACCGTATGCCTGACAATTGTGGCATTGTGTTGGAATATGTTTTTTTCGGGGGATTTCTACTGTGACGCCAGAGAGGTCGCAGACTGAGCTTAACGAAAAGATTTCCTTACCTTCCCGAGTACGATCAAGGATTACTAGGACCATATCGTATTGTTTTTTAGTAATGGTGTGGTACATGCGGTGTACCTCTCGGACGGGAAAGTTTTGCGCTTTGATGGACGCGAATACCTCTTCGACAGGTATTTCCTTTGGTACGCGTCTTAGGACAACGCGCAGAAGGCGCTCTTCTTCTAAAGTGTACTTGTAAAATTCATGTTTTCCTTCTCTAAGGAAGGTTGTGAGTTTTTTATAATCATCTGTTGTAGGGACTTTGACCTGGATCCCGGAAGGGGTACTCCGGGCGTTGGTGTAATAAATTTTTAGCCGGTTTAGTTGACCGGAGATAACAGTCCATTTGGATTTGTCCTTGATCGTAATCGGGGGAGGTGGGCGTATTTTTGATTGCGGTTGCGTAGTACCGATTGGATTTTTAGGGATTGCGGTCGTCGTGGGTGTCTGAGGGCCACGAGAATTTTCGTCGCGTCTAGCTTTCACGGACGCGGTTTCTACTGTCTCGGGTGATAGCACCCTTTTGTTTTTAGGTTTGGCCCTACATACAAGCGTAAAGCCGGCCTCGGGATTAGTTTGGGCCTCAGGTTCGAGGTCCTGCATTTCAGTCTCATTTTCGATGCTCGAAAGCGGCGAAAAAGAGTTGGCTGTGGGTACCGGACACGGGGCGAACGAAATTAGCTCGTCGAAAGGACGAGGCGTGGATGTAGGAGCGGAGGAGGCTGACGGCGATGTGGGGCGTGATTTTGATGTTGCGGATACAGTAGGCGTCTGCGAGGGACGAATCACTGGTGACCGGGAACGGGATCGGCGCGTTTATTGCGGCAGCGGGCATGCGCACGTTTTGTGTTTGTGGGAGTTGTGTGGCCAGAAATTCTTTTAGCAGGTCCGGGTGCTCTTTACCGATGAAAGCGCGGAGCCTACTATTTATTAAATCGATACGGCTGCTGGCCATTTTAGTGGCGGGTATGGAGCAGGGAAAGTTAAAAATGGGAGCCTATATAAAACCTCCCTGCCTGAGGGGCAGGGGGGCGCGATTAGCAAAACTTATAGGAGCTATCCCGAGTTCGGCGAACCGACATTGAAGTACAAATCTGTTGCACGTGCAGTAACGGAAAGAAAAAAGAAAATATAATTAAAAAATAAATTTCATAACCGGGTCCTGGCCTGTAAAAAAGATTAAAGGGTAATTAAGCTTTACCTTTGTTAACGGCCGGTGTCCGGCGTACTTACAGAGGCGGCAATTCAATCACAACACTGTTTCACAGTAACCAAAACAATACACTGATTTCACATAATAAACTATGAGATTTTCACAATGTGGTATTTACACGGTAAACAAACAATCGAATGAATTTAACAAGGAGTAATTATCGGTACCACGAACTGGATTATCGGCAATAATAGAGGGATTATTGCCGATAACACTTCACAATGGTACAAAGAACAATAGCCGGCGTAGTAACGCGCAGAGATCGGTTTCGAGAACAATCAAGGAGCGCTCACAGACACGTCCCTTCACGACCGAGGTTGAAATCGAACTCCCTGGGACGCTTCAACACACTGTGTCTGTATAAGAAAACTTTAAGGAGTTCTATACACCTTATTTTAATCGAGAGGTGGCGGTCACAACTTCCTTTGGCCATTTCATAAAGTTTTGTCAATATTCCGGAAGTAAAATTATGTTAAAATAACTTCAATTTTTAGATATTGGCTAAATAAATAGACACGGTAGTATAAAAATTAAGAGTCGTTAATATCCAATCATTTTATTTATATATAAATGTTTAAGCTAAATTGACATAAATAAACCCGATACAGAATGAACTGATTTTAATTTTTTTGTGTTGTAATGACTATTGAGAAACTGTTAATAAACAATTTTTTAACCGATTATTCTACCTATCGTGATAAGAATTTCCTTTTATGTTCAATAATTATGTTTGAAATTCGACCACTTTCGACCATTGCTCGACTTTCGCCTTAATTATGGATATTATTCAAAATGTCAAACGTATTTATATTTATTTTCGTTTCTTTTATCTTTTATATACATATTTATCATTTATTGAATACATGCAGACACTCTGTAAGTGTTCATATATATAAAACAATGTTGGTAAATTCTACATTTAAAATCAAAATACCACTTATTCTAATATTATATTAGTTCCCGAGAGTTCATTACAAGTACTTTACAAGGTTGAGTAGTTCATATAGAAAACCATTATTACCGTTAATAATTGTTTTCTCATATAAGTACACAAATTGGCATTTTGAGTTTTTCCCAGAATAAATATTAGGTTATAAATATTAGTTTTATTTATATAAACAATTGTTAAGTGTGAATATTCGGTCGACTGTTTCATCTACATGCATTATTACGGAACACATATTTGTTTAACGGAACTGCGCCTTTGGATTAGCGATAAAGAAAATCAACATATTATATTATTATTTTGTTACGTTTGTCTTTTTTAATTGTGATATTTCTTTGACAATAACTTTAATTGAATAGTATCAAGTGAAATTTTGGGCTATGTTTACTTAAAATTATTACCCTAATTAGATAAGGATGAAAAAACTATGTCAATAAAACAACTTTGGAAATAAGGTCTTTTTTAATGTTTTGTCACAAACAAGAAATACAAAATACATGAAATTATTTACATTTTTAATTTTTGATAGGACCATTTCCTTTATACATTATTCTTATGTGACTCTAAAATATAAATGCAGTGCACGCTACGGAAGTTACTCACGGGACGCTTATTGTACGTTTTTAAAATGTTGTCAATATGGCGGCTAAAGTCCTTTCTTAATAATTGGGCTGTCATAAGAAAAGATAATTTTTCAAATCCTAGTGTTAGTATAAGTGATTAGTGCCTTCAAACAAACAAATTTTTAATTTTATTAGTATATATGTAGGATGACAAATGTCTAAACAAAATTATTAAAAAATAAACTTTGATTGGATTACCTGTGGTGTGTAAAAAGTTAGGATGGCGTGGGATGTAAGTTGTTAAGAGTAATATATGTACGTTGTGAAAATAATAAAGCGATTATAGGGCTATCTAAGTTGAACGATTCGCTCACATATCAACGACGAAGTGACAAGAACTCCAATGTGCAAAAACATAATTTTCTGCTTATCTTTTTTTCTGATGCTTTGACTATTTATCTGCCAGTACTACACACTCTGCGATACCTGCTTCATAGAATAACGTATATTTAGTTTTTTCATATCATATGATTAAAATTACCGGTGCGCTCTTCGTGTAAAATTATATTTTAACAAATAAGAGTTTTTTTCACTTCGTTGTCAATATGTGTGTTCCTCATAATATATAAATTATCTGGTTGAGTGAATTTTCGAAACTTTATTTGTACTATTTTCTTCTTGTTGGAAATATCGTTTAAGAAGTTCGTTGCATTGCGACTAGTTCTCTCCTGTTGACAGTACATTCCTTTCGTCTAATGTATGACTTAAAACTGATGTATCATGTAAGACTTGTAACTGATTTAATATTTAGATATTCATCTTGTCGTAAACTTTATAGTAGTGTTGTATTACCCTTTATTATAAGAATACCAATCCAGCAATATCATGAAATTGTAAATTGAAGTCGTTGCAAACGTAATGTCAAAGCTATTACCATTAAATTAAGTAATTATTATAGTATTCAAGAAAGTGGCTCGTTGTATACATGTTAAAGAAAATAAAAAATTACTATAACTTTTTATTCGAGGCATATACCTTCACAATATAATTTACCATAACCTGTACCTTACAATTTATGTTATAAATTTTCAGAATATAATATTATACTTTTTGTTTAGAATACTATTGGCATACAGACTTTACTCAAGGTTTCTTGAAAACCTATGAATACAGTTTTACTTATTTTTAGAATTTTTATGTCAATATCATCAAATTTAAGAATTCTCTATACATCCCGTATTCAATATAGCCCATTGGTTTTGTTATGCTGGGCTACATGAGGGGGCGAATATTCGTGTCGCGTTGGCGCGCTAAAAACATAGTGTACGGGCATACATTAGGCGGACGAAGATTTATCATGTCGGATTTTACCCCGCTAGAACAATTTATTCGTTTCAAATATATAAATCCTTCCTCTTTATAACGTCATGTATTAATTTATGTGTTTAATTGAATAGATAATTGTTGTTTTTAGGCAGTACTACGTTGCCTCCAGTACGGTCCGCTGCCGCTATAGGGGAAGGCGACGAGTTGGCGAGCCTCGCCGGTCTAGCTGCTTATGATACTGCCTATAGTTAGACAAGCCGCGACTCAGGTAAATAAACTTATTTTCTACAGTAGTACTAAATATTGTACATGTGTACATGTGTTATGTAATTTATTTGATCACAGTTCAGCAGAATACAATATCGAAATAAAATATGAAGAGCAATTATCTAGAGTACAATAATTTGAAGTGATATTAATCAGGAACTGCATAAGGCATGAGTGACGTTGGCCTATGCCTGCAGCCCTGTTATTGAAATTGATACATGTCTAGAAGGTTTATATGTGAAAAGTGATAAGCGAGTATCAGATTTGAATTGTTTTCGAGGCCGGTCGCGCACAGCAATCCTCGAGAAATGTTTGTAATAATTGGCCTATTCAATTACAGAACCTATGTTTTCTGGTAATTAGAATAACATGTAAAATGTATATTTTGATTGCGAATGCAGTCGCTGAACCTGGTAATAATAAGTAAGAGGCATTGTATGTCTTGTTTTTCATTTGACGAGTTCACACAACCCGCCAGCTGTCATTGTGTTAACAATAAAAAGGTAACACTGTCTAGGTTCTGCATGGTGGTAGGGATTTTTCTATTGCCCGCCATGTTAGCTAACCTACATTTCAAAATCTTCCTCCAATTACCAAATACTTTTAAATGTGTTCCGGTAGTGGCACTTGAGAGCCAGTCCCTTCACAGTTATAGCTTGTCCACCACTTTGAACCGTATCGTCACTTAAGGTTAAGTGAGTTTATAGCCCTAACGCTAAAAATTTCTGACCGGCATGGCAGTTACGATTGGCGGACGACATTTTCCCATACGACAGTCTCTAGTGTGTGTGGGCCGTATTGAGCTTATTATCAGGTGAAGTACGGTCATTATGGGGAAGCCAGGATTATATTATATAGACAATGCTTTTTAATTAGGAATTCTCTCTCCTGTAAAAAGTGTACATTGTCGCTTACTACGTTTTTCTTGAAAACACTCGATCTATGTTATTAGTTGTGCCCACGACCTTCATTCGAGTTCATATAAAAAATATCGAACAATTGTTGTACTTTTTTGTATAGTTTTGCTCGTATTGGTGGTAGTGTGATGTTAAATAGCCGAAAATCTTTCAAGTATTGCTCTATCATATATGAAAATAATAGTTGAAATTCGACTGTTACTTTCTAAGGTGAGCGTGTTCAAACAAATCTGTTATAATCTGTTCCTCTTTATAATATTAATATAGATGTATTATAAAATTTTTGCCCTGATTTTTTAAATTTAAAATATAACTTCACTATATGTTAATCCTAATACATAAAAATTTCATGTCACGTTGTTGGTCGGCGATCAACTCCTACAAACTACAGTACCGATTTTAGTTATTTTTTGCACATTGTGTGCAGTTTGTTCCAAGTTGTGAGATATATTATACTTTTTATATTGATAAGTGATTATAACGAGCTAGATGTCGCTGTAGTCGATGTGATTGACTATTCGAAAAGGAAGAACAAGTTTTACCAGGTCAGTTGGTCTTCAATAATTTTCACAAATTCCTGTACGAAGCTAGAGTAGATTTATAGTACAATATATCCTTTATGTATTAAATGTATTTGAGGTGTTCCATCGAACACTATCTCGAGTAACGCGCCGAGGCAGAGAAGCAACTTTTTAGCTAACGATAACCCAATTACGCCATTGACTACAGCCGAAAAGAGACAGGTGATGTGGTGGGGACAGAGGGACAGGGATGTGAACAGGTGCTTTTACGTATACTCTTCTAACTTCCACCCTTAAGTTCAAAATCTGTTGACAAATACCTATGCTAGGTGTGTTTCGGTGTAGGCCATATCGCCACTTAACGTCAGGTGGAATTGTGCTCGTAATGCTATACCGTACATTATATTTTAAAAAATATACTAGAACATATATTATAGTAGAACCTCGATAAAACCTCTATAATTGCAAAAAATAATCTGCTCCCTTCCCCTCAGAGCTCAAAACCTTTATTACTTAAAATACGCAATCTCTATAACATAAACTAATAATTTCATTATTAGGTCTCAGTTACTTAAAGAAATGTTTCAACGATCTGTATAACGTAACATTAAGCAAAAAGTTTTTCGAAATTTATTGCTTGCTAGTGTTTATAAGTTAAATTGTTGACGCAAACCTTTGAAATCCCTAAAAGCTATATTTGCGGTGGCTGGGACAGCGGTATACTTGGATAATATTTATATGTCTATATCTGGTGCACTTTATATTTATCATTTTCGTCTCCTCGATTAATGCAATAATATTTATGTAATATTTAAGATGTTGTTGAAAATTACAGGAACGCCGAACTTGAAGTCCCGCTGTTCGAGAGCACTCAACGTTCCAGAGGAGTTCGAGGAAGACGTGACGGGAGCTGAGTCTTTGAAGACGTCGAAGATTTCGCCGCTTAGGTAATTTTGTTTCAAAGAGATGTTTTAATTATCTTGAAGGTTTTAAGCAAAAATAATGTAGGATTGAATTATTGTTATAAGATTTATTCAGAGACACAAACAAGTGACTCTGCGACACTTTTGATAACAAACAAAGGGACAAGATGTTATTAATCCAAAGAAAGAATTTTACATAAAATGCATACAAAGTGTCAGTTGGACATGAGAAAATTTAGAAATTGTTTGGCTTACACTAGTGTTTTCAACCTATTTCATGACTCGGCCCCTTTGTTTGAAGAAATATTTCGCGATCCCCCTACCTGTTGCTTGTTATTCATGTATTTTATTTTGTGACAAATATTCAATCCAACATATTTATTCATTGACATAATTAGGGTTCGTATAAATACATAATATTTTTTTCCTAACATTGAATGCGCCACCACTGGTTAACGCAACTTATAAACAAACTTGCCTCGTGGTCATCGTCTCTAAATCAAAACCACTTCAATTCAGTTTCTTCGGCACAGTATTTTATTGAAGACGTCGGATGTGAGATAAAACATCAAGGAATTTATACCTGGTATGAAAAGTTGAAAAGGTGTTAGAAAAGTTGAAAGAACTGTTTTTTACGAGACATACGCTGTTAGGCGTAAGTCCTTTGACAGTTTCACTGAACTTTTTGTGGCGAATGCTGAAGGCACTCAGCCGCGAGGCAGCGGGCACAAGGGAGCCAGAATGGCCGAACCTCGGTTTGGACTGCTGCTGGAAAACGAACAATGAACTGTGTCATTACTTGTCATTGCAAGAGATATAGAAGAATACTCGGCAAAGGTGGATCTTAAATCTGTTTTTAAATGCAGCTATAGAAACGGCAAATTTGGCAACCAAGCTCAAAGAAAATCTGCTGAATTTATCTTTATTGGATTGGAATTTAAGTCTGTTAATTTTCATACCTTTTGGTTAAAAAGGAAATCAGAGTACCCAAAATTAACAATAGAGGCTTTGAAGTGTTTGATTCCATTTGGCAATTTGTACTTGTATTTTCATCAATGGACCAAATAAAGGAAATGGATGGAAATCGCTTAAATCTGAAAACGTTTTAATTCCCCAGTTAATAAAAACTGATCCACGATAGGAGAAATTGGTCAATGATAAAAATACGCACCTTCGCATTAAGAGTTCTCATAAGTTATTTTTATTTCTTGTTATTTCATACAAATGAATATGTACTTTTGTTAACATTCTTCTCAATAAATCTTTTCATGATTTATATTTTTTTACTGCAGTAGCTTTTCCAATCTTTTGCAACTCCGCTGTAGAAGCTGTGCGACCCGCCTAAAGAGGCTTCGCGAGCCCCTTTCCCTTTGATATATTTTATTCAAATCCAGCTGTGCCCGCGACTTCGTTTCCGTGGAATTAAAAATCATATATTATATTTTTTGTATTTTTTACAACGAAAAGGTTGTTTTAAATCCGATTGATAGTACATAAGATTAGCGCGATCACACAAAACAAACATTTTCCGATTTATAATATTAATATAGGTTTCGCACTTTTACTATCGTAAAAAAAGACTTCACTCTGGAGTTAGAATCTTCCTTTCTTAGATGTTTTAGTTATCTGTAATCCTAATCAGTTTTTAGGCCATACTGTGTATAGAAATATTACCCATAGAGATAAATATCTGAACGGTGAATCTCATCACCGTCCAAAAACGATTTGTATCGTAGATAAATCTTTGTTTCAGAGAGCACAAGGAATCTGTAGCGAGGAACATCTGGCTGCTGAGCTGCAACATGTCAAGCAAGTACTGCGAGATAACAAGCTCCAAATTCCACGCTGCCGTCACAGAAACCGAGTTAAACCAACCACAGTTGAACGTGTACTTGATGTGTTACCATTTGTAGCAGGACTCACAGACAAGATTGCTATTGAAATGTGCTTCAATTAAAACTTACTTTTTGCCGCCCAAGAAGAATATTCAATTTTTACCACCTTTCAAGTGTCATATACCTCTAGAAGAACAGGGCGTACACAAAATCGAATGTGACTGTGGCCTCTCCTATATCGGTCAAACCAAAATAAACACAGGGACCTGCGTAAAAGACTACATAGCTAATGTGTTAAACACCAAAGCTTTACAAACTCTGCAGTGGCTGAACATTCGGAAGAAGGCTCTAAACAATATCTAAGTTTCGACAAACCACAAATCCTATGGAAATTAAAAAACATCATACAGAAGATGGTTGAAAGCTAGCACAAGCCAGAGATCGGATTATACATGTAATTAAATCAAAACCCAAAAGACCAATTATCAGACCTCAAGACACTGTGGGCTCTTTCTACGTAGATTGGAACACAAACAAAAATAAAAATTAAACTAAAGAAAGATACTGTAACAATAACTTTTCTTGACAACCTACACCTCAGTCCACTCCGTGACCACGAAAGCTTCGCATCGGGATCAATACTAATAAATAACCGCGGTAAAATCCGTTGAAATTAGTTTTATTTCGATCATTTTGTTAAAGTTAAATAAATTTTACTATGAATATGGAAAGTTTACTCTAAAAACCTATGCAGGAAAGAAAATTAAAGATATGTGTTTTCTTTTTAAACTTTCCTTTATTATTTTTACTCATTTATATGTTTTACAGTGTCCTCGCAGTGTAGTGATGGCGGACGACCCACTCGGGACGCTGAGTGACAGGCCCCCTGCCCCCAACTCGAGCTCAGCGTGAGTCCGAAGCTGTCCCATCGCCGACGCGAATCCTTCCTAGACGACCTGCCGGAACATAAACAAGGGTAAACATATGCCGTTTTATAAATAAATTTTATTTTTAAATTTCTTCAGGAATTATAAACAGTTACTTTTTCTACATATATCCATAGAGCTTTATAGTTTTCTATAAAGCTAAAAGCAATAAAATCAAAAGTATATTATTTGAGGAAAACACACTTGAAATAAGAATTCAAATTATTCCGGCATTAATAATTTTTTTCAAATATATCTAATTGATTTACCAGTTATTAGAATCTTCCTGTACTGTAGCAGATTCTACCTATAATACTTCTGTGATTTTTTAAATTTCTTGTCTGCGCTTACCTGTTTTAGTAAATAACGAACTGTACCCGTGACTTCGTTTGCGTCGTTGTTGAAAAGTAAAAGACGTCGCTTAGATAAGAATACAGTCAATATCCGCGTTACATGATGACGTCATATGCACAACGCCATCTATCGGATATGCAATTCAACTGACAACATTAGTTCTATATTTTGGCGTTGCAAGTAACTGAACTGGGTGCGTGAGAACAGTTTAAATTCATATTATCTAATATCTCGTGATAGAGAGTAAAACGATTGCGATACAACAAAAACTAAGTAATACTTCAAGTTGCGTACAGTTTTTACGTATAAAAGTTATTTATATGTACGTGCTTAGTTATTTGCTTCAAACTTTCGAGTATAGTTACGTATAATTTAATCAATATTATCGCGAGCGGAGCAGCAGTAGTCTCTGGTATATATTATATTATCTGGTATAATTTGACTGATATACTTCAGCGATTAGCTTGTTTCAATAAGCAAATACGAAAATTCTTATATTGTATATTATGTTATAAACGGAATGTGTTTGCAGGAGAATCGAACCCCGTCTGACCGTGTACGTGTGCCCTACATCTACAGCGCGCTGTACCTGCACGCATGCCGAGCCACTGAGCTGCTGCACAAGCTGAACCAGCTGCAGGGGCCTTCCGCTAATGTACAACTTTATCTAATCTAATATACAAACAAATGGTGCAAAATTCTAACAGAATGGACCATAGATGAAACACCAAAAGGCAAAGAGGTACGCAAAAGAATGTACAACTTTATCTAATCTAATATACAAACAAATGGTGTAAAATCCTAACAGAATGGACCATAGATGAAACACCAAAAGGCAAAGAGGTACGCAAAAGAAAAGGTAGTCAGATGATCTTCAAGAGGTAGCAGGTGCTCTGTGGACAAGAGCAGATACAGTACATATGTTGTAGGAGGTCTAAGTGTTAAAAGAACATGCTGACACAAATAAAACTCCCAACTGGTGTGCAACAATTTTTATAAAATTCAAAATAATTAATAAAATATCTACTTAGGTTATTTAAGTTTGTAACACTTAGTATTAAAGGGTTATTATTATTATTATTATTATTATATGTTTTTTAATAATTCTTCATCAGAGATGTCAAGAAATAAAAGTAACAAAAGAGAGTATATAAGATGGGTTGGAAGAGACATCCATGGGATGGTGGGACCCGAGAATTGTACCAAACTGGCTCCTACTTACCCTTGATTGAACTGGCCCTTAATTCCTCTTGAATTGTTTATATTATATATAAAATGTTTTTATATTGATACCAAAGTATTACTTTGCTTTTGTATAACTTCATTGGCAGGTAACTAAAAATGAATTAATCTTGTTTGCCTGTTTTTGTAACTTTTTTCAATATAACTTTGCTCCTATCGGTGGTAGCATGATGTTAAATATCCCAAAACCTACCTCGATGATTACTCTATCAAATACAAAAATAATAATTGAGGTAGATTGTATTTTTAGATATTTTTATTTCTTGATCACATGAACCCTATTGTAATCTATCCTTTACAGCTGTGAATATATTGTGATGTATAACAGACATCTTAAAGTATTGTTACTAATGATGTTTCATTTACGACAGGACAGTGTTGGTGTCCGGCCCCAACAGAGAACGAGCTGGTGCGACATCTCCCGGACAACTCCACCTACCGATTAGAACGACTTGAGGACATCAGCTTGATGCTGATGCTGATACATAGCGGTTCTGATACTCGGGGACACAGTGACTCTGTTAGACACTGTTGTGTTGTCATTGGATCCAATGACTTTATCACACAGGCACTGTGACTTTGTTATTGAGATACTGTGCATCTCTTAGACATTATTATGTTGTCAACGAGTCAAATGATTTTACCATTCAGGCACTGTGACTTTGCCATTGAGACACTGTGGCTCTATTCGACACTTGCGTTGTCATTAAGTCACTAGTTTTCACATTCAGACATCGTATATTTGTCACTAAGACACTGTGCATCTCTTAGACATTATTGCGTTATTATCAGCTCATTGACTTTTTCACTCAGGCACTGTACCTTTGTCATTGAGATACTGTGACTCTGAGATACTGTGACTCTATTAGACACTGCTGTGTTGACATCGGTTCTAATGACTCTACCACTCAGGCACTGTGCCTTTGCCATTGAGATACTGTGGCTCTATTCCACACTTGCGTTGTCATAAGGGCACTGGTTTTCATATTCAGACACCGTAACTTTGACACTGTAATTCTCTTAGACATTATTGATTTGTCATCAGTTCATACAAATTACTATAACAAATCAATCAACAGAATTTATTATTTCGTCTTGTTGGTTGTGGTCCATTCACCACTAAGCGTTTTGTAAATTTTAGAGACTACTAAAGGCAATCTGATGTCTTTAATAATGTAATGATTCTTAGATTGTAATAAAATATCTATTAAAGATCTATTTGATATGATATTACAGAATGCACATGTCCTCTTGCAGATAAATATGATCCCAAACGATCTTATATTATTTGACAGGACTGGTTTCTATAGTAAATTCACTGGTAATATAATATTCTGGAATGTTGTATGTTGACATAGTCTTATCTTATTGCACATAAGAACAGTTATTTCAAATTGATATTGGAATATAAATATTTAAAATACCTTTTGGGATATGAAAAATATGAATTCGAGTTATTTCCCATTATAAATGAAAAAAATAAAAAATATATGGTAAGAAATTTAATAAATGAAGCGGCCATTTCTGATAGAAGTTTAGTACTAACAATCACATCCCATCTATTAATATTGGATTTAGTTTTTTATGTTATTAATATTTATTTTATATATTTTATTATTATTATTTTTATTTAATTACTACAGCATTATAAGTATACAGAATTATAAGTAAATGTTTTGAATTAATACAATTTAATCGTTTGAATTATTAACTTGCATTATAAGTTGCCATATTGTTGCATCTTGTTTAAGCAAAATTTGCTAGTATAGGCAAATACCATAATATGAAAAAGAAAATCTTAGTTAAAAAAATTGTGGATTTTATAATATGTACCATTTATAATAAATCCACATAAAAATAACCTAGGACCAAATATGGGAATTTTCTTTAAATTCGCCATTCAATACTCTTCAAGTTAATTTTCTGTTAGTTTGATATACTAAGGTTTATTATGTTGTGACCAACTCATGTAATAAACAAATCTCTATATCTAACTTGTTAGTAAATTTGGCGTCAATGCCGGCTTTACCAGAGGTATGGCTTGAAGATATCTCACACGTAACATTATTTTTCGTTTTATTTTATCTCGTTTATTACTCGTGGGTACTTTGTGACTAAAATGGAGAGATTTTAACTTTATTGAATAGACATATTGTTTGGTCTTAGGTCTTTTGTGCAGAATACTGTTTTGTAAGTAAATACGGTGCCTATAAATAAAGTGCCTTTGTCTAACACGAACCTTTTGAGGAGTCGCCCGTTTGCATTACAAAGTATTAAACGTTAAGTTAAGAATGAGATTTGTATGTATAAGCTCACTTTTATTGCCTGTTAATGTGTGATTTTCATGTAAAACACAAATGTTTGAGAAACTAGTCAATAAATGAATGTATAAGTAAATAAACTTTGTTTTATTTTTAAAACTAATTGTGCCTACGATTTGAGTAACGTGAAATTTAAATTACTTAATAATTTTTGGGCGTATTTTAACTTTCTTCAATACAGCATTGCTCCTAATGGTGGCAGCGGTAAGGTTAAATAGTGTAAAGATTTCCTCGATGATTTCTTTATCAAATACAAAATAATTTTTAAACTCGACTGGGAGTGACTAATATTGGCGGGTTTAAGTAAACAAACCTCTGCATTATAACATTAATTTTTAAAATATGACGTCCTACGGCCACTTTCAGATTGTGGTGTAACCACAATTTTTTACAAGTTTATCTAAACACTATTTAAAAAATACAAGATCAATTCGTAAATAACAATGGCCGACGTGTAACCAACGACAATGCATCCTTCCATCCATCCATTCCACTGAAAGACGTCCACTGCTGGACAGGTCTCCCCCAAAGATTTCCACGACTACCGGTCTTGCACCACCCGCATCCAGCGGATTCTCGCAATGCAATGACAATTGTATAGTGTTAGAAATAGAATTACTGATTGAGTTGCTTGGATAGCTCGCGAATCTATTTAATCAAATCTATCCAATGGAATTAAAAGTAATTCTTGTATAAATAAATTTCGCCTGTTTCGGAAACGGCTCTAACGATTTGGATGGAACTAACAGTAGGTTTAATAGAGTGACAATGTAAGTTATGATAGCCACATAAGGGCAACTTGTTCTACTAAAATTGATATAAAAAAACCAAAAAAATAGAAATAATCACTGCTCATTTCATTTTTACGTGGTTATTAACAAGTTATATCAGAGTAGGTATTGAAGTAGAATTAATTCTGCTTAAGTACCGGCAGATGTCAGTTTATTTGAAAATCACTTACTAGCCTGTTTACTACTTTATTTAGACAAAGTTGACTACATTAACCTGACAAATTATGTATAAAAATACTATGTATAATATTATGATTCGTAATTAGTGTCATAAATATTGCATTAATAAATATTTAAACAAGTTCAAACAATTAATCAACCGAAAAATTTACACAGCTTAATTATAAAATTCACCAAGTATATTTAAATTTCTACAAAATGTTAGAAGAGCATACAAACAAACTGATTCGAGAAGCTTAATAAGTTTGTTAAATCTACTTATTTTTTTTAAATCTATGTAATACCCGCTACATAACTGAACAGAAACATTCCATTTGCGGCTATACAACGATTAAAAACAATATTTGACAATAGTTATAAAAGGTATAGTTATATAAATAATATTATATCCCCTCGGGCTTGAGCGCCCTCCACGCTCGCCCTAAGTCCGACGAAGCTGTGAAAGACTTGCAGAGTAACAGTTGAGGTTCCTTCTTAAAAAAAAAAAAAAAACTATATTTATAATAAAGAATTTCGTTTGTAGAAACATTTCATATAATTAATATGAGAAAATATTTAAAAATAAACCATACTATACATACAAAGTATTATAAAAGATAATTGTTGCTTAAGAACCACCTGAATGAACAAAAGAGCCTAGTGTAGACCACACATTTTTTTTTTAAACTGCTGTATTCTTTGCCTAGGCACAAACTTTTCTGATCATTTTTTATATAGTCAGTCTATAGGTTCTAGGATAGAATAGTTTATAGGATAGCAGCTAGCCAGGCGGATATTAGAAAAATCCCTACCACCATGCTATGGTTTCCTCACGACGTTTTCATTCATCGAAATCTCAAGCTCACTGTAGGTGGATTCAAACTCTCGTCTATTGACGTGGCGTCCGTACACACTACCACTACTAAGCAACCTCTCCGAGACCATATAAATTGTTACAATATTGGAAAAGTATGTCGTCGGAGACATTTCATTCTATAAGAGCAATTGTTGGCAATTAGTATTTAAAAATAATCGCAATTCATACAACCTCTTAAGGAAATTGTTTATTCTAACTTCTAAGCCAGCCTTACAAGAAGGCTTAAAATTATTTACTTTAGACTCCGGTATAGCTATTAAATTATATTGAATTTCAACATTAAAAACAGATTTATTGAAAATGTAGTTTGTTAAAATACTAGATGGTCGGTGTAATAAAACTAACCAATGATATTATTGTAAGTTTAAAAATATAGTTGTTATCTGTTGATGTCAACCAGAGACCAATCATAAATTTATCCACAAAAAGATTGTACGCTTAGGGTCGCCGCACAAGGGCCACTCGGCCACAACCACAAAACGCTGTCACCGGATAATTTCCTGTAGTTTTCATATATTTTATATGTACTCGTCCCACACGGTTGACGCCAGTAGCAACGTTTTGTAGCTGAAAAGTGAATAGAAAAAAAATAGTTACAGGAATCTTATGTTTTCGAATTCATAAAGAGTAATTTCGTAATAAAATAGTTAATTCGATTCAATAGGCAGACATTTTTAGTTCTAAAGTATATCGTATCCGGTCGCTTCCAATATCGCGTACTGATCACGCGTGGCACGAGAGAGATATCTATACTCGACTATACAAAGGACGTCAGTTCGAATCCACCTACAAAGAGTTTTGGTGAAGGAAAATGTGATGAAACCATAGTATGGTATACCACCCTCAATTTGAAAATATGCGGCCAAATACCTATAGGTGTGTTCCCGAAGTTGCAACTTGAATCAGTCCCTCCACTAGACTTAGAGTGTCCATCATCTTGGGCCAATCATGTGATATTATGGTCATATCGCTTAACCTTAAGTAGAACAACTAAAAAAAATAATTACGAACCAAGTGGACTTTTTTCACATCATACTATACGTAATACAATGTGCATAATTCGTGTACGTGGGGTAGTCAGGTTTTTGTCTTACACGATGTTTGAAATACATCCATTTAATAGATTTTTTATAAAAGTTAATAAATCTTAAAAACCCTCAACTCTGTTCTAGAAATATTCTATTCGTTTACGTATTTAAAATACAGGTACAGGGATGGGCAATAATGGTTCAGGAAAGATTTTTATGATTTCTATAAAAGCAACTCGATTTTGAATTTTTGTTTAACCATTTTGCAAAATACTGTTTCATTAGTTACTGTGAATTAAAATTGCATCACTATTTTTAGGTGTGTGAACTTCAGTTTGCTTTAAAAAACACGCGAGCAAAATGTCTTAAATTTGAATTCTGTAACGATAATCTACATTAAATTTCGACTCATGGGCTAAATCATAATGAAAATAAAAACGGAAGTTGATTTGTGCCGCTTGTCGAACTAGAGAAAGTGTTTATAAGTGCTTACAATTCTGCACGAGAGACTCGGGCTCGAGCGCTCTCCGCGCTCGCCCCCTAGTCCGGTAAAGCTGTAAAAGCCCCGAAGGTTAACAATGTTGGTCCCTTAAAAAAAAAAGCACGAGAGACAGTCTGTGTTGAAGTGCGGCCAAGTGTTTATAGTTGGAGTGTGATTTATTTTTTAGTCCGGTATAGTAGGGGCGGTCTCGCTGTTAGGGTCATCACTCTACCACTACTTACCACTAGCTTAGAAACTGGTCCCTTTTAGGTCAATGTTATCACCACTAAATTGTGGCCAAAGATACTGATCCCCGCAATGTGGCATTTGCGGTTAGTTATTTAAGAATGTATTAAGTTTAGTTTTTAAGAACGTATTGTGGTAAGTTATTTAAGAATGTATTACGGTTAGTTTTTAAGAACGTATTGCGGCTAGTTTTTTAAAACGTATTGTTGTAATGCGGCTTAGTGTTTAAGTTTTGTAATACGGCTCTAGTCTTTAAGAAATGTAAACACATTTATTTATATGTAAAAAGTATGCCTAAAAAAACATGCAGATCGAGTTTTTTGCCGGTTCTTCTCGATAACTGCTTTATTTTCCGAACCGGTGGTAGTTTTGATATTCATAAGCGCAATAAAGAATATCCAATACCATAATATGTTTTGATCTTATTTGAACCCCTCTTTTCGGGGCGACAGAGGGGGACAGATGGCTATTTAATAAGAGGCGCTTCATACAAACAATAGTATTTATTAGTATTTTTTAACCTATGGTCCGTAAACCAAATTTGATCTCGACAGATTTTTCAGCTCAAGTATGGTAGTTCTTAACCATCATATTGAACAACGTTTACCGTTAACTTACGTTAATTTAGAGCTACTAAAACTACGTAAGTGAGAAAAACATGTAAATAGGTTCAAAAGTTTTTATTGTTTAATAAAAGTTTACACTGCCTAATTATTAGAATAATCCAAATGATATATAATATCGATGTCCGTGAGTGATAACAAGTCGTCAGTCCAGAGAATAGATAGCACCAACCTAATCAAAGAAGCATACACAAGTCCAAGAAAGCCGGATAGTTAAAAAACAAATCACAATAGAAAGCACCTGTAACGAACATCAATCAAACGAAGTAAAGAGGTGAATTACGCTGACTGTTGCTAGTGCCCAATAGCGCAAAGTAGCCAAGGACTGTACAAAAAGTTACAATTTAATCACATGAGTCACACATTCTTATAATTGCCCAAAAAACGCACAATGTAAAATAATTTCGGAACTAAAGTGTGTTACATAAAATAACAGTAGCGCCGGCCGCTTACTAATCTCATATTAATGCTTAATTAATTTGTTTTTTTTTTTCATCTTTTAGAATCATTCACTCACCTAAGGTCGCATCCGTATGATTCATAAAGACGAGACAGTTTTGACGTAGACAGAGAAACAAATAGACTAACTAACACACCGTGAAATAGATATATTTTCGAGTAGTGTTGCAATTTTATCCAGTTTCCTTAAAATAGTTCAAATTAGCAAGGAGTTTATAGTTGTTGTCATTAAAATTAATATAATTAAACAAAAATAATGACAAGTAAATATGCAATTTATAAAATTAAAATTTACGGGAAAATACCACATTTAGAGCCAGTGTAAGGATCGACTGCGGAAATATCAACTTACTTATTCCATAGGTTTAGTTGTAATAATGTACTGGCACAAAAAGCTGTTCGAACACAATTCTCAAACCGAATTAATTAAAAAAAACTCTTTCATTATGTTTTACGAGTATCTGCATAATTATTTCTTCATTTATATTTGTTGTATTGGTATTTATGTATAAAATTAAATCTGTATTTTTAATATGTTTCTTTATTTTGATATATATTAATATATTTAATATTTTTACTTTCATAAGGGGCCATTAAATAATTACATTAATGGTATTTTTATTACATTAAGAAAACCTCTACATGTCCTTATGTTAGGGGGTAGGGGTGATATTCATTCTTACGTAATTCAAAATTCAATATTAAAAATCTAATTCCATTCTGGACTTCAAATAGTTTTTATTTTTATTTTAAACTGTACAGCGGAATTTTAATATTATTTAAATAACTTTTATTTATTATTGAAAGTAAATTTATTAAACTTTCATGTTTTTGTTTTAATGCATGTTTGCTTCTATAGAAAAAATTATAGTACATTTTACCGTGTGCAATAGTATTATTCTTATTTAAAAATCATAAAGATTTCCTTTCCTGACATAACAGTATTTAGAAGATCAAGATAGAATCTTACGTAAGGAAGGGGGAGGGGGATTCGAGAAATCATTCTAGTAAGTACTATTTGGGTAGGCGAGTCAATAGTGAACAAAATTATCCTTACGTAATGAATGAAACCTTATATTATTGAATAGGTAACAGATTGTCTACTTCACTTACTTTGCATCACCTCTGCAGCACCCCAAGGTTGATTGATAGAGAATAACACCGCCATTAAATTCTATACAAATTAAATGTAAAAGTGTAAATAAATAAATTAGTTGCAAGGAAGAACACTATATATATATATACTCCGCTTTGCTTACAAGTGCAATTGCTGCATGATTTTATTCCTGTAGTTATTAAGTAGGTAAAACAATAGACCATAAATTTAAAGGAGCCCAAATAAAAAAGTAAATAGCTTATATAAAGTTTATTTATATATTGAAAAGGCACTGTAACATCGAACTTATAATACTGTTCAAATGCGTACGGCGTACCTCTGTGATGCAAAAATAACAAGATGGTTAGGATAACAATGCAAATTAATTTTATTCAGTTAATAAATAAAATAAAAAATAGTCTTAACTACAGTGCGCTACACTTAAACATAAGCTGTTGACTTAAAGAAATATAAAATCGATTAGAAAACTAAAGCATTATTAAATCGATGGATTTAATATTTTTATTTCTCCAACTAAAAACTAACTGGCAATATTATAATTAAAAAGTTGGGTTTGAAAAACACGGAATGTGTAATACGGTTGTCAAAAAATAAAACTAAAATTCAGAGGTAAATTTAGATATAACCTTAATATATACGATTTTTTTAGTTACACACGAACGAAGTCGCGGGCACAGCTATAACGTTATAAATGGAAAAAGATTTTTGGAAATGCTAGAATTCTAAAAAAAAATGTATATCTAATCGGATAGAAATTACCCTCGGATTATTGTTTAATATTAATTCTTACGAATGAAAGTTAGGAAAGTAAAACTGAAGCAGTTAAGTTTACGAAGTAAACATCTCCTCTAATAGCAAATTATAATAATGTATAGTTTAAGAAATAATTAAAAAACAAAAACAACACAACAGGGTCGATTGTTGAGTAAAAACAGGGTCGGTTGTCAAGTAAAATTGATATTATAAGATATAAAAATGATGTTCATTTAAAATTGGGGCTGTTAAAATTACACTAAATGATCACTTTTTATTAAGAAAAGAAATATTTAAACGGTTTTATGTACCACGCGAACGAAGACGCGGGCATAGCTAGTTTATTTAAATTATACAGCGGAAAAATTAATTTGAACGCGATAATCTTAGTAGCTAAGTCGGATTTCCAAAATTCCACTTGTTTTTGATAGACCAATCATTTTGAAAGGGTTTAGGCTATTTATCATCACGCTACCACTTATAGAAACAAACATCGGGCATAAAATATAATTATATAATATTATTATAAATGTGAAAGCGATATTATTCGTTTGTTTGTTACGCTTTCACGCCTAAATCGCTGAATCGATTTTTGGTGTAGAGTGTAGCGTGGTGGGAACCTGGAGACGGTGATAAGCTACTGTGTCACGTGAAAACCTTATTGGTAGTGGGCTAAACAGAGGGATAAATTTTGTTTAAAATTTTTATTGCGTCGTCCGATTTGTGTGACAAAATCGATATTAACACAAATGAAGCCGCACGTAAAAACAAATTCTAGAAAGTTCTACCAAGGTGTGATTTAAAATTCGGCAATAATAAGTTTCTTTTGATTCGCAAAAAGAAACCTATTACAACGAACATGAACCACACTAAGACATGCATATTGCTTTTTCTTACTCATACTCCGATCCTCGGTGCAGACCAAATCGCAAATCTCGAACAGAGATCTGTGAACAAATAAAAGTAAATACAAATTAAAAAAATGATATAGAAAATAGACACAGCCCCGGTGCACCGCGCTTATAATCTATTCTACACAATGTGGACCACAGGCTGGGACGCTTCAACACACTGTGTCTGTATAAGAAAACTTTAAGGAGTTCTATACACCTTATTTTAATCGAGAGGTGGTGGTCACAACTTCCTTTGGCCATTTCATAAAGTTTTGTCAATATTCCGGAAGTAAAATTATGTTAAAATAACGCCAATTTTTAGATATCGGTTAAATAAATAAACACGGTAGTATAAAAATTAAGAGTCGTTAATATCCAATCATTTTATATATATATAAATGTTTAAGCTAAATTGACATAAATAAACCCGATGCAGAATGAATTAATTTTTTTGTTATGTAGTGACTATTGAGAAACTGTTAATAAACAGTTTATTAACCGATTTTTCTTCCCATCGTGATAAGAATTTCCATTAATGTTCAATAATTATATTTGAAATTCGACCACTGTCGACCATTGCTCGACTTTTGTCTTAATTATGGATATTATTCAAAATGTCAAACGTATTTATATTTATTTTCGTTTCTTTTATCTTTTAAATACATATTTATCATTTATTAAATGCATGCAGACACTCTGTAAGTGTTCATAAATATAAAACAATGTTGGTAAATTCTACATTTAAAATCAAAATACCACTTATTCTAATATTATATTAGTTCCCGAGAGTTCAATACAAGTACTTTACAAGGTTGAGTAGTTCATATAGAAAACCATTATTACCGTTAATAATTGTTTTCTCATATAAGTACACAAATTGACATTTTGAGTTTTTCCCAGAATAAATATTAGGTTATAAATATTAGTTTTATTTATATAAACAATTGTTAAGTGTGAATATTCGGTCGACTGTTTCATCTACATGCATTATTACGGAACACATATTTGTTTAACGGAACTGCGCCTTTGGATTAGCGGTAAAGAAAATCAACATATTATATTATTATTTTGTTACGTTCGTTTTTTTAATTGTGATATTTCTTTGACAATAACTTTAATTGAATAGTATCAAGTGAAATTTTGGGCTATGTTTACTTAAAATTATTACCCTAATTAGATAAGGATGAAAAAACTATGTCAATAAAACAACTTTGGAAATAACGTCTATTTTAATGTTTTGTCACAAACAAGAAATACAAAATACATGAAATTATTTATATTTTTTATTTTTGATAGGACCATTTCCTTTATACATTATTCTTATGTGACTCTAAAATATAAATGCAGTGCACGCTACGGAAGTTACTCACGGGACGCTTATTGTACGTTTTTAAAATGTTGTCAATATGGCGGCTAAAGTCCTTTCTTAATAATTGGGCTGTCATAAGAAAAGATAATTTTTCAAATCCTAGTGATAGTATAAGTGATTAGTTGCCTTCAAACAAACAATTTTTTTTATTTTATTAGTATATATGTAGGATGTGAAATGTATAAACAAAATTATTAAAAAATAAACATTGATTGGATTACCTGTGGTGTGTAAAAAATTAGGATGGCGTGGGATGTAAGTTGTTAAGAGTAATATATCTACGTTGTGAAAATAATAAAGCGATTTAAAGGGCTATCTAAGTTGAACGATTCGCTCACATATTAACGACGAAGTGACAAGAACTCCTATGTGCAAAAACATAATTTTTTGGTTATCTTTTTTTCTGATGCTTTGACTATTTATCTGCCAGTACTACACACTCTGCGTTACCTGCTTCATAGAATAACGTATATTTAGTTTTTTCATATCATATGATTAAAATTACTGGTGCGCGCTTCCTGTAAAATTATATTTTTACAAATAAGAGTTTTTTTCACTTCGTTGTCAATATATGTTCCTCATAATATACAAATTATCTGGTTGAGTGAATTTTCGAAACTTTATTTGTACTATTTTCTTCTTGTTAGATATATCATTTAAGAAGTTCGTTGCATTGCGACTAGTTCTCTCCTGTTGACAGTACATTACTTTCGTCTAATGTATGACTTAAAACTGATGTATCATGTAAGACTTGTAACTGATTTAATATTTAGATATTCATCTTGTCGTAAACTTTATAGTAGTGTTGTATTACCCTTTATTATAAGAATACCAATCCAGCAATATCATGAAATTGCAAATTGAAGTCGTTGCAAACGCTATGTCAAAGTTATTACCATTAAAATAAGTAATTATTATAGTATTCAAGAAAGTGACTCGTTGTATACATGTTAAAGAAAATAAAAAAGGACTAAAACTTTCTATTCGATGCATATACCTTTACAATATAATTTACCATAACCTGTACCTTACAATTTATGTTATAAATTTTCAGAATATAATAATATACTTTTTTGTTTAGATTACTATTGGCTTACTGACTTTACTCAAGGTATCTTGAAAACCTATGAATACAGTTTTACTTGTTTTTAGAATTTTTATGTCAATTTCATCAAATTTAAGAATTAGTTTTGTTATGCTGGGCTACATGAGGGGGCGAATATTCGTGTCGCGTTGGCGCGCTAAAAACATAGTGTACGGGCATACATTAGGCGGACGAAGATTTATCATGCTGGATTTTACCCCGCTAGAACAATTTATTCGTTTCAAATATATAAGATCCTTCCTCTTTATAACGTCATGTATTCATTTATGTGTTTAATTGAATAGATAATTGTTGTTTTTAGGCAGTGCTACGTTGCCTCCAGTACGGTCCGCTGCCGCTGTGGGGGAAGGCGGCGAGTTGGCGAGCCTCGCCGGTCTAGCTGCTTATGCTACTGCCTATAGTAGGACAAGCCGCGACTCAGGTAAACAAACTTATTTTCTACAGTAGTACTAAATATTGTACATGTGTTATGTAATTTATTTGGTCACAGTTCAGCAGAATACAATATCGAAATAAAATATGAAGAGCACAATAATCTAGAGTACAATAATTTGAAGTGATACTAATCAGGAACTGCATAAGGCATGAGTGACGTTGGCCTATGCCTGCAGCCCTGTGATTGAAATTGATACATGTATAGAAGGTTTATATGTGAAAAGTGATAAGCGAGTATCAGATTTCAATTGTTTTCGAGGCCGGTCGCGCGCAGCATTCCTCGAGAAATGTTTGTAATAATTGGCCTATTCGATTACAGAAAACCTATGTTTTCTGGTAATTAGAATAACATGTAAAATGTATATTTTGATTGCGAATGCAGTCGCTGAACCTGATAATAATAAGTAAGAGGCATTGTATGTCTTGTTTTTCATTTGCCGAGTCTCACACAACCCGCCAGCACTGCCAGCAGCCCGTCCGCATGTACATAAACATATTTATTCACTGTGTTAACAATAAAAAAGGTAACAATGTCTAGGTTCTGCATGGTGGTAGGGCTTTTTCTATTGCCCGCCATGTTAGCTAACCTACATTTCAAAATCTTCCTCCAATTACCAAATACTTTTAAATGTGTTCCGGTAGTGGCACTTGAGAGCCAGTCCCTTCACAGTTATAGCTTGTCCACCAGTTTGGACCGTATCGTCACTTAAGATTAAGTGAGATTATAGCCATAACGCTAAAACTTTTCAGCCCGGCATCGCAGTTACGATTGACAGAGGACATTTTCCCTTTCGGCAGTCGCTACTGTGTGTGGGCCGTATTGAGCTTACTCTCAGGTGAAGTACGGTCATTATGGGGAAGTGAGGATTATATTATATAGACAATGCTTTTTAATTAGGAATTCTCTCTCCTGTAAAATGTGTAAATTGTCGCTTGCTACCCTTTTCTTGAAAACGCTCGATCTTTGTTACTAGTTGTGCCCACGACCTTCAATCGAGTTGATATAAAAAACATTGAATAATTTTGGTCCTTTTTTGTATAGTTTTGCTCGTATTGGTGGTAGCGTGATGTTAAATAGCCGAAAACCTTTCATAAGTATTGCTGTATCATATATGAAAAGAATACGACTGGTAGTTTCTAAGGTGAGCGTGTTCAAACAAATATATAATATTTTCTTCTTTATAATATTAATAAAGACGTATTATAAAATTGTTGCCCTGGTTTTTTTTAATTTAAAATATAGCTTCACTATATGTTAATCCTTATATACTAGACACAAAAATTAAGGGATATAAAAACATTTCCAAATTTTTGGGTGATTTTCAACGAGCTGTAACTCCGAGGAAAATGATCGTACAGAAAAAACAAAAAAAGCAAATTGTAGCTCCATGTGTCTAGTTTTCAGATATGACTATGAAAAATTTTTGTCATGTCCAGGTCTGGAGAAATGCTAAGAAAACAACCAAAAAAAAATTTTTCCAAATTTTTCCTCGTCTGAAAAAAGGTCCACGGGCTTCAAAAAATTTTTTTTTATTGTTTCGTTCAAAAGTTCTTTTAGAAAATTTAATACTCTTTAATTTGACGTATTCAAATTACTTTCTAAGGTGAGCGTGTTCAAACAAATCTGTTATAATCTGTTCCTCTTTATAATATTAATATAGATGTATTATAAAATTTTTGCCCTGATTTTTTAAATTTAAAATATAACTTCACTATATGTTAATCCTAATACATAAAAATTTCATGTCACGTTGTTGGTCGGCGATCAACTCCTACAAACTACAGTACCGATTTTAGTTATTTTTTGCACATTGTGTGCAGTTTGTTCCAAGTTGTGAGATATATTATACTTTTTATATTGATAAGTGATTATAACGAGCTAGATGTCGCTGTAGTCGATGTGATTGACTATTCGAAAAGGAAGAACAAGTTTTACCAGGTCAGTTGGTCTTCTATAATTTACACAAATTCCTGTACGAAGCTAGAGCAGATTTATAGTACAATATATCCTTTATGTATTAAATGTATTTGAGGTGTTCCATCGAACATTGACTCGAGTAACGCGCCGAGGCAGAGAAGCAACATTTTAGCTAACGATAACCCAATTACGCCATTGACTACAGCCGAAAACAGACAGGTGATGTGGTGGGGACAGGGACAGGGATGTAGACAGATACTCTTCTAACTAACTTCCACCCTTAAGTTCAAAATCTGTTGACAAATACCTATGCTAGGTGTGTTCCGGCAGTTGCAGTCAGTCGCGACAATAGACCTTAGCGTGCCCATCGGCGTAGGCCATATCGCCACTTAACATCAGGTGAAATTGTGCTCGTAATGCTATACCGTACATTATATTTAAAAAAATATACTAGAACATATATTATAGTAGAACCTCGATAAAACCTCTATAATTGCAAAAAATAATCTGCTCTCTTCCCCTCAGAGCTCAAAACCTTTATTACTTAAAATACGCAATCTCTATAACATAAACTAATAATTTCATTATTAGGTCTCAGTTACTTAAAGAAATGTTTCAACGATCTGTATAACGTAACATTAAGCAAAAAGTTTTTCGAAATTTATTGCTTGCTAGTGTTTATAAGTTAAATTGTTGACGCAAACCTTTGAAATCCCTAAAAGCTATATTTGCGGTGGCTGCGACAGCGGTACACTTGGATAATATTTATATGTCTGTATCTGATCTGAGAGAGGAGTCATTTGCAAGGTGTTACAGCAGAGTTTTATTAGAGCGGAGACCAGTTGTGTATTAAGGTGCACCACTTTAAGACTAACTGGATACAGAACTCGTCTGAGGTTAACTACCCATTTTGCATTTCCAAATTCATTCCGTGCACTTTATATTTATCATTTTCGTCTCCTCGATTAATGCAATAATATTTATGTAATATTTAAGATGTTGTTGAAGATTACAGGAACGCCGAACTTGAAGTCCCGCTGTTCGAGAGCACTCAACGTTCCAGAGGAGTTCGAGGTAGACGTGACGGGAGCTGAGTCTTTGAAGACGTCGAAGATTTCGCCGCTTAGGTAATTTTATTTCAAAGAGATGTTTTAATTATCTTGAAGGTTTTAAGCAAAAATAATGTAGGATTGAATTATTGTTATAAGATTTATTCAGAGACACAAACAAGTGAACTCTGCGACATTTTTGATAACAAACAAAGGTACAAGATGTTATTCATCCAAAGAAAGAATTTTACATAAAATGCATACAAAGTGCCAGTTGGTCAGTTGGACATGACAAAATTTACAAATTTTTTTGCTTACACTATTGTTTTCAACCTATTTCATGACACGGCCTGCTGTTGCTTGTTATTCATGTATTTTATTTTGTGACAAATATTCAATCCAACACATTTTTTCATTAACATAATTAGGGTTCGCATAAATACATATTAATTTTTTTTCCTAACATTGAATGCGCCACCACTGGTTAACGCAACTTATAAACAAACTTGCCTCGTGGTCTCGTCTCTAAATCAAAACCACTTCAATTCAGTTTCTTCGGCACAGTATTTTATTGAAGACGTTGGATGTGAGATAAAACATCAAGGAATTTATACCTGGTATAAAAAGTTTAAAAGGTGTCAGAAAAGTTGAAAGAACTGTTTTTTACGAGACATACACTGTTAGGCGTAAGTCCTTTGACAGTTTCACTGAACTTTTTGTGGCGAATGCTGAAGGCACTCAGCCGCGAGGCAGCGGGCACAAGGGAGCCAGAATGGCCGAACCTCGGTTTGGACTGCTGCTGGAAAACGAACAATGAACTGTGTAATTACTTGTCATTGCAAGAGATAAAGAAGAATACTCGGCAAAGGTGGATCTTAAATCCGTTTTTAAATGTAGCTATAAAAAAGGCAAATTTGGCAACCAAGCTCAAAGAAAATCTGCTGGATTTATCTTTACTGGATTGGAATTTAAGTCAGTCAATTTTCAAACCTTTTGGTTAAAAAGGAAATCAGAGTACCCACAATTAACAATAGAGGCTTTTGAAGTGTTTGATTCCATTTGGCACCATTACTTGTATTTTCATCAATGGACTAAATAAAGGAAATGGTAGGAAATCGCTTATATTTGGAAAACGTTTTAATTCTCCAGTTACAAAAAACTGATGTACTATGGGAGAAATTGGTCAATGATAAACAAACGCACCTTCGCATTAAGAGTTCTCATAAGTTATTTTTATTTCTTGTTATTTCATACAAATGAATATGTCCTTTTGTTAACATTCTTCTCAATAAATCTTTTCAAGATTTATATTTTTTTACTGCAGTAGCTTTTCCAATCTTTTGCAACTCCGCTGTAGAAGCTGTGCGACCCGCCTAAAGAGGCTTCGCGAGCCCCTTTCCCTTTGATATATTTTATTCAAATCCAGCTGTGCCCGCGACTTCGTTTCCGTGGAATTAAAAATTATGTATTATATTTTTTGTATTTTTACAACAAAAAGGTTGTTTTAAATCCGATTGATAGTACATAAGATTAGCGCGATCACACAAAACAAACATTTTCCGATTTATAATATTAACCCAGATAAGCCTACTGTCCTATATTTAGGACAGTAGAAATAAAAAAATCTATCAGAATACCCTCTTTATCTAAGATTATTTAGTCTTATGATTTGCAGTAAGAAACGTGTCAGCTTTATTAGAAAAAATAAAAAGACAGTTATTTTAACAGTTTTTACCTTATATTTTACCTTATAAGTGTGTAATAAAAGTGCGTTGCAGACATGGCAAATGACAGGTATGTATAAAAAGTTATATTTTACTCGTGAGTTGTTTTTTTCTGTGTTAATATTCTAGTTGATAACCTTAACTTTTGTACTAAATAAATATTCTAGCAAAATAATATAAATAAATTACGTATAACTTGTTACAAATACTAGCGTACTATATATAGGACAGTAGGATAATATACATGATTTTAGTACAATAATACAACTTTTTCTTTACAGACCGTTAGCTGCGCATGAAATTTTAGATGCTTTAGAAAATGTTTCTGATAATGATGAAGATTATAGAGAACGACTGATATGTATTCTACCTCCTCCTGTTGATCCTGACTGTCTCACTGACGAAGATTCGGGTGAAGAAGATAATGTAACTTTGAATAATTTGCCACGAAACATTCTGCTTCAACCGGCTGAAGTAATGATTCAAGGGCAGATTATGGTGAGTGATACAGAAGAAGAACCTTCTGATTCTACAGGTCGAACTAAATGTAGGCGTACCTACGCATGGAGAAAACGGGACTTGGCAAAAAATCCCGTGAATTGGCCAGATGTTCAAGGCGCTTGCCAAGATAAGCGCCCAATTGAGTGGTTTGAAAACTTCTTAGATGAAGATGTTATTTCGTTGTTGGTGTCAGAGAGCAATAAATATGCTGTCAAAAAGAATTTACCTGGAGACATAACCACTGAAGATATGAAATGTTTCATCGGCATATTGTTGGTTAGTGGTTATTCATGGCTCCCCCGTAGAAGAATGTATTGGGAAAACTCCCCTGATACAAAGAATGAATTGATCAGCTCGGCTATGACTAGGGATAGATTTGACTTTATTTTTCGCCACCTTCATGTCAATGATAATCTGAATTTGCAAGACAAATACACAAAAGTACGCCCCCTAGTTACACTTCTAAATAAAAAGTTCTTAGAGTTTTCTCCTCTTGAAGAGCATTACAGTGTAGATGAGGCCATGATCCCCTACTATGGTAGACATGGCTGCAAACAGCACATAAAAGGTAAACCTATTAGGTACGAGTTCAAAGCTTGGGTTGGTGCTACACGGTTAGGGTATGTTTTATGGATGGAACCATACCAAGGTGCTACAACTATGTGCAATCCAATATATAAAGAATTGGGGCTGGGTGCAAGCGTTGTTCTCACTTTTGGGACGCCCTTGCTGGAAGAGATAACAAAGAAAGGCCTTCGTTGCACTGGGACAGTTCGAGAAAACAGGACATCTAGTTGTCCTCTGATTACATCGAAGTTACTGAAAAAAAAGGAACGTGGTGCTGTCGATTACAGAACGACACATGACAACACGTTCATTATTGCTAAATGGCATGACAATAATATATTCAGTATTGCTTCTAATGCTGTAGGAATAAATCCTAAACAATCTGCCAAACGCTTCTCACAATGTGAAAAGAGAAACATTGTCATAGAAGAACCACATATGGTGTCCATCTATAACAAATATATGGGAGGAGTGGATCGGTCTGATGAAAATATTTCATATTACCGAATTGGTATACGAGGTAAGAAATGGTACATGCCGTTGCTCACACACATGATTGATCTTGCCGAACATAATGCATGGCAGTTATATAAAATAAATCATGGAAAACTGGATCATCTTGGCTTTCGCAGAAGGGTAGCAATTGCTTTGATTGAATCAAACAGAAAAAATGCCAAAAGAGGGCCTAGCCGACCCTCCCATCATGAACATGCTGATAGTCGTAAAGACCAAATGAATCATCTGGTTATTCCTCAATCGAAGCAAACACACTGTCGTCAATGTCACAAAAAATGTTTGACACGTTGCAAGAAATGTGATGTTGGAGTGTGTGTCAAGTGTTTTGAAACATATCATTCATAAATAGTGTTAATCTAGTAAATTACATATAACAATGGGTAATATAATCAATAGTTATCTAATAAACTACACTTTTTGATTACATTCTGTTTTGTCATAAATGGTCTTTTATTTCCTCTTATTATCCTACTGTCCTACATATAGGACGGCTGTTTCCCTGAAAGCCTTACACTTAATTTTTTTTTCATAATTTTTTTTATGTTGCATAAGATCTAATAAACTAAATAATGTAACTTTTTTCAAAATTTTCAGAAAATTTTAGTTTCAGGCTTATCTGGGTTAATATAGGTTTAGCAGTTTTAATAACGTAAAAAAAACTTATGGCCTGTCAATTTATTATTTTTAAACATTTTCAAAATACAATTTACTCTGGAGTTAGAACAAATTAAATATCTTCCTTTCTTAGATGTTTTAGTTATCTGTAATCCTGATCATTGTTTAGGCCATACTGTGTATAGAAAAATTACCCATAGAGATAAATATCTGACAGTGAATCTCATCACTGTCCAATAACAGCTATCGTGGATAAATCTTTGTTTCAGAGAGCACAAGGAATCTGTGACGAGGAACATCTGGCTGCTGAGCTGCAACATGTCAAGCAAGTACTGCAAGATAAGAAGCTCCAAATTCCACGCTGCTGTCACAGAAACCGAGTTAAACCAGCCACAGTTGAACGTGTACTTGATGTGTTACCATTTGTAGGAGGACTCACAGACAAGATTGCTATTGAAATGTGCTTCAATTAAAACTTACTTTAAGCCACCCAAGAAGATTAGTCAACTTTTACCACCTGTCAAGTGTCATATATACCTCTAGAAGAACAGGGCGTATACAAAATCGAATGTGACTGTGGCCTCTCCTATATCGGTCAAACCAAAATAAACACAGGGACCTGCGTAAAAGACTACATAGCTAATGTGTTAAACACCGAAGCTTTACGAAGTCTGCAGTGGCTGAACATTCGGAAGAAGTCTCTAAAAAATATCTAAGTTTCGACAAACCACAAATCCTATGGAAATTAAAAAACATCATACAGAAGATGGTTGAAAGCTAGCACAAGCCAGAGATCGGATTATACATGTAATTAAATCGAAACCCAAAAGACCAATTATCAGACCTCAAGACACTGTGAGCTCTTTCTGCGTAGATCGGAACACAAACAAAATTAAAAATTAAACTGAAGAAAGATACTGTAACAATAACTTTTCTGGACAACCTACACCTCAGTCCACTCCGTGACCACGAAAGCTTTGGATACGTCGCATCGGGATCAATACTAATAAATAACCGCGGTAAAATCCGTTGAAATTAGTTTTATTTCGATCATTTTGTTAAAGTTAAATAAATTTTACTATGAATATGGAAAGTTTACTCTAAAAACCTATGCAGGAAAGAAAATTAAAGATATGTGTTTTCTTTTTAAACTTTCCTTTATTATTTTTACTCATTTATATGTTTTACAGTGTCCTCGCAGTGTAGTGATGGCGGACGACCCACTCGGGACGCTGAGTGACAGGCCCCCTGCCCCCAACTCGAGCTCAGCGTGAGTCCGAAGCTGTCCCATCGCCGACGCGAATCCTTCCTAGACGACCTGCCGGAACATAAACAAGGGTAAACATATGCCGTTTTATAAATAAATTTTATTTTTAAATTTCTTCAGGAATTATAAACAGTTACTTTTTCTACATATATCCATAGAGCTTTATAGTTTTCTATAAAGCTAAAAGCAATAAAATCAAAAGTATATTATTTGAGGAAAACACACTTGAAATAAGAATTCAAATTATTCCGGCATTAATAATTTTTTTCAAATATATCTAATTGATTTACCAGTTATTAGAATCTTCCTGTACTGTAGCAGATTCTACCTATAATACTTCTGTGATTTTTTAAATTTCTTGTCTGCGCTTACCTGTTTTAGTAAATAACGAACTGTACCCGTGACTTCGTTTGCGTCGTTGTTGAAAAGTAAAAGACGTCGCTTAGATAAGAATACAGTCAATATCCGCGTTACATGATGACGTCATATGCACAACGCCATCTATCGGATATGCAATTCAACTGACAACATTAGTTCTATATTTTGGCGTTGCAAGTAACTGAACTGGGTGCGTGAGAACAGTTTAAATTCATATTATCTAATATCTCGTGATAGAGAGTAAAACGATTGCGATACAACAAAAACTAAGTAATACTTCAAGTTGCGTACAGTTTTTACGTATAAAAGTTATTTATATGTACGTGCTTAGTTATTTGCTTCAAACTTTCGAGTATAGTTACGTATAATTTAATCAATATTATCGCGAGCGGAGCAGCAGTAGTCTCTGGTATATATTATATTATCTGGTATAATTTGACTGATATACTTCAGCGATTAGCTTGTTTCAATAAGCAAATACGAAAATTCTTATATTGTATATTATGTTATAAACGGAATGTGTTTGCAGGAGAATCGAACCCCGTCTGACCGTGTACGTGTGCCCTACATCTACAGCGCGCTGTACCTGCACGCATGCCGAGCCACTGAGCTGCTGCACAAGCTGAACCAGCTGCAGGGGCCTTCCGCTAATGTACAACTTTATCTAATCTAATATACAAACAAATGGTGCAAAATTCTAACAGAATGGACCATAGATGAAACACCAAAAGGCAAAGAGGTACGCAAAAGAATGTACAACTTTATCTAATCTAATATACAAACAAATGGTGTAAAATCCTAACAGAATGGACCATAGATGAAACACCAAAAGGCAAAGAGGTACGCAAAAGAAAAGGTAGTCAGATGATCTTCAAGAGGTAGCAGGTGCTCTGTGGACAAGAGCAGATACAGTACATATGTTGTAGGAGGTCTAAGTGTTAAAAGAACATGCTGACACAAATAAAACTCCCAACTGGTGTGCAACAATTTTTATAAAATTCAAAATAATTAATAAAATATCTACTTAGGTTATTTAAGTTTGTAACACTTAGTATTAAAGGGTTATTATTATTATTATTATTATTATATGTTTTTTAATAATTCTTCATCAGAGATGTCAAGAAATAAAAGTAACAAAAGAGAGTATATAAGATGGGTTGGAAGAGACATCCATGGGATGGTGGGACCCGAGAATTGTACCAAACTGGCTCCTACTTACCCTTGATTGAACTGGCCCTTAATTCCTCTTGAATTGTTTATATTATATATAAAATGTTTTTATATTGATACCAAAGTATTACTTTGCTTTTGTATAACTTCATTGGCAGGTAACTAAAAATGAATTAATCTTGTTTGCCTGTTTTTGTAACTTTTTTCAATATAACTTTGCTCCTATCGGTGGTAGCATGATGTTAAATATCCCAAAACCTACCTCGATGATTACTCTATCAAATACAAAAATAATAATTGAGGTACATAGTATTTTTAGATATTTTTATTTCTTGATCACATGAACCCTATTGTAATCTATCCTTTACAGCTGTGAATATATTGTGATGTATAACAGACATCTTAAAGTATTGTTACTAATGATGTTTCATTTACGACAGGACAGTGTTGGTGTCCGGCCCCAACAGAGAACGAGCTGGTGCGACATCTCCCGGACAACTCCACCTACCGATTAGAACGACTTGAGGACATCAGCTTGATGCTGATGCTGATACATAGCGGTTCTGATACTCGGGGACACAGTGACTCTGTTAGACACTGTTGTGTTGTCATTGGATCCAATGACTTTATCACACAGGCACTGTGACTTTGTTATTGAGATACTGTGCATCTCTTAGACATTATTATGTTGTCAACGAGTCAAATGATTTTACCATTCAGGCACTGTGACTTTGCCATTGAGACACTGTGGCTCTATTCGACACTTGCGTTGTCATTAAGTCACTAGTTTTCACATTCAGACATCGTATATTTGTCACTAAGACACTGTGCATCTCTTAGACATTATTGCGTTATTATCAGCTCATTGACTTTTTCACTCAGGCACTGTACCTTTGTCATTGAGATACTGTGACTCTGAGATACTGTGACTCTATTAGACACTGCTGTGTTGACATCGGTTCTAATGACTCTACCACTCAGGCACTGTGCCTTTGCCATTGAGATACTGTGGCTCTATTCCACACTTGCGTTGTCATAAGGGCACTGGTTTTCATATTCAGACACCGTAACTTTGACACTGTAATTCTCTTAGACATTATTGATTTGTCATCAGTTCATACAAATTACTATAACAAATCAATCAACAGAATTTATTATTTCGTCTTGTTGGTTGTGGTCCATTCACCACTAAGCGTTTTGTAAATTTTAGAGACTACTAAAGGCAATCTGATGTCTTTAATAATGTAATGATTCTTAGATTGTAATAAAATATCTATTAAAGATCTATTTGATATGATATTACAGAATGCACATGTCCTCTTGCAGATAAATATGATCCCAAACGATCTTATATTATTTGACAGGACTGGTTTCTATAGTAAATTCACTGGTAATATAATATTCTGGAATGTTGTATGTTGACATAGTCTTATCTTATTGCACATAAGAACAGTTATTTCAAATTGATATTGGAATATAAATATTTAAAATACCTTTTGGGATATGAAAAATATGAATTCGAGTTATTTCCCATTATAAATGAAAAAAATAAAAAATATATGGTAAGAAATTTAATAAATGAAGCGGCCATTTCTGATAGAAGTTTAGTACTAACAATCACATCCCATCTATTAATATTGGATTTAGTTTTTTATGTTATTAATATTTATTTTATATATTTTATTATTATTATTTTTATTTAATTACTACAGCATTATAAGTATACAGAATTATAAGTAAATGTTTTGAATTAATACAATTTAATCGTTTGAATTATTAACTTGCATTATAAGTTGCCATATTGTTGCATCTTGTTTAAGCAAAATTTGCTAGTATAGGCAAATACCATAATATGAAAAAGAAAATCTTAGTTAAAAAAATTGTGGATTTTATAATATGTACCATTTATAATAAATCCACATAAAAATAACCTAGGACCAAATATGGGAATTTTCTTTAAATTCGCCATTCAATACTCTTCAAGTTAATTTTCTGTTAGTTTGATATACTAAGGTTTATTATGTTGTGACCAACTCATGTAATAAACAAATCTCTATATCTAACTTGTTAGTAAATTTGGCGTCAATGCCGGCTTTACCAGAGGTATGGCTTGAAGATATCTCACACGTAACATTATTTTTCGTTTTATTTTATCTCGTTTATTACTCGTGGGTACTTTGTGACTAAAATGGAGAGATTTTAACTTTATTGAATAGACATATTGTTTGGTCTTAGGTCTTTTGTGCAGAATACTGTTTTGTAAGTAAATACGGTGCCTATAAATAAAGTGCCTTTGTCTAACACGAACCTTTTGAGGAGTCGCCCGTTTGCATTACAAAGTATTAAACGTTAAGTTAAGAATGAGATTTGTATGTATAAGCTCACTTTTATTGCCTGTTAATGTGTGATTTTCATGTAAAACACAAATGTTTGAGAAACTAGTCAATAAATGAATGTATAAGTAAATAAACTTTGTTTTATTTTTAAAACTAATTGTGCCTACGATTTGAGTAACGTGAAATTTAAATTACTTAATAATTTTTGGGCGTATTTTAACTTTCTTCAATACAGCATTGCTCCTAATGGTGGCAGCGGTAAGGTTAAATAGTGTAAAGATTTCCTCGATGATTTCTTTATCAAATACAAAATAATTTTTAAACTCGACTGGGAGTGACTAATATTGGCGGGTTTAAGTAAACAAACCTCTGCATTATAACATTAATTTTTAAAATATGACGTCCTACGGCCACTTTCAGATTGTGGTGTAACCACAATTTTTTACAAGTTTATCTAAACACTATTTAAAAAATACAAGATCAATTCGTAAATAACAATGGCCGACGTGTAACCAACGACAATGCATCCTTCCATCCATCCATTCCACTGAAAGACGTCCACTGCTGGACAGGTCTCCCCCAAAGATTTCCACGACTACCGGTCTTGCACCACCCGCATCCAGCGGATTCTCGCAATGCAATGACAATTGTATAGTGTTAGAAATAGAATTACTGATTGAGTTGCTTGGATAGCTCGCGAATCTATTTAATCAAATCTATCCAATGGAATTAAAAGTAATTCTTGTATAAATAAATTTCGCCTGTTTCGGAAACGGCTCTAACGATTTGGATGGAACTAACAGTAGGTTTAATAGAGTGACAATGTAAGTTATGATAGCCACATAAGGGCAACTTGTTCTACTAAAATTGATATAAAAAAACCAAAAAAATAGAAATAATCACTGCTCATTTCATTTTTACGTGGTTATTAACAAGTTATATCAGAGTAGGTATTGAAGTAGAATTAATTCTGCTTAAGTACCGGCAGATGTCAGTTTATTTGAAAATCACTTACTAGCCTGTTTACTACTTTATTTAGACAAAGTTGACTACATTAACCTGACAAATTATGTATAAAAATACTATGTATAATATTATGATTCGTAATTAGTGTCATAAATATTGCATTAATAAATATTTAAACAAGTTCAAACAATTAATCAACCGAAAAATTTACACAGCTTAATTATAAAATTCACCAAGTATATTTAAATTTCTACAAAATGTTAGAAGAGCATACAAACAAACTGATTCGAGAAGCTTAATAAGTTTGTTAAATCTACTTATTTTTTTTAAATCTATGTAATACCCGCTACATAACTGAACAGAAACATTCCATTTGCGGCTATACAACGATTAAAAACAATATTTGACAATAGTTATAAAAGGTATAGTTATATAAATAATATTATATCCCCTCGGGCTTGAGCGCCCTCCACGCTCGCCCTAAGTCCGACGAAGCTGTGAAAGACTTGCAGAGTAACAGTTGAGGTTCCTTCTTAAAAAAAAAAAAAAAAACTATATTTATAATAAAGAATTTCGTTTGTAGAAACATTTCATATAATTAATATGAGAAAATATTTAAAAATAAACCATACTATACATACAAAGTATTATAAAAGATAATTGTTGCTTAAGAACCACCTGAATGAACAAAAGAGCCTAGTGTAGACCACACATTTTTTTTTAAACTGCTGTATTCTTTGCCTAGGCACAAACTTTTCTGATCATTTTGTATATAGTCAGTCTATAGGTTCTAGGATAGAATAGTTTATAGGATAGCAGCTAGCCAGGCGGATATTAGAAAAATCCCTACCACCATGCTATGGTTTCCTCACGACGTTTTCGTTCATCGAAATCTCAAGCTCACTGTAGGTGGATTCAAACTCTCGTCTATTGACGTGGCGTCCGTACACACTACCACTACCAAGCAACCGAGACCATATAAATTGTTACAATATTGGAAAAGTATGTCGTCGGCGACATTTCATTCTATAAGAGCAATTGTTGGCAATTAGTATTTAAAAATAATCGCAATTCATACAACCTCTTAAGGAAATTGTTTATTCTAACTTCTAAGCCAGCCTTACAAGAAGGCTTAAAATTATTTACTTTAGACTCCGGTATAGCTATTAAATTATATTGAATTTCAACATTAAAAACAGATTTATTGAAAATGTAGTTTGTTAAAATACTAGATGGTCGGTGTAATAAAACTAACCAATGATATTATTGTAAGTTTAAAAATATAGTTGTTATCTGTTGATGTCAACCAGAGACCAATCATAAATTTATCCACAAAAAGATTGTACGCTTAGGGTCGCCGCACAAGGGCCACTCGGCCACAACCACAAAACGCTGTCACCGGATAATTTCCTGTAGTTTTCATATATTTTATATGTACTCGTCCCACACGGTTGACGCCAGTAGCAACGTTTTGTAGCTGAAAAGTGAATAGAAAAAAAATAGTTACAGGAATCTTATGTTTTCGAATTCATAAAGAGTAATTTCGTAATAAAATAGTTAATTCGATTCAATAGGCAGACATTTTTAGTTCTAAAGTATATCGTATCCGGTCGCTTCCAATATCGCGTACTGATCACGCGTGGCACGAGAGAGATATCTATACTCGACTATACAAAGGACGTCAGTTCGAATCCACCTACAAAGAGTTTTGGTGAAGGAAAATGTGATGAAACCATAGTATGGTATACCACCCTCAATTTGAAAATATGCGGCCAAATACCTATAGGTGTGTTCCCGAAGTTGCAACTTGAATCAGTCCCTCCACTAGACTTAGAGTGTCCATCATCTTGGGCCAATCATGTGATATTATGGTCATATCGCTTAACCTTAAGTAGAACAACTAAAAAAAATAATTACGAACCAAGTGGACTTTTTTCACATCATACTATACGTAATACAATGTGCATAATTCGTGTACGTGGGGTAGTCAGGTTTTTGTCTTACACGATGTTTGAAATACATCCATTTAATAGATTTTTTATAAAAGTTAATAAATCTTAAAAACCCTCAACTCTGTTCTAGAAATATTCTATTCGTTTACGTATTTAAAATACAGGTACAGGGATGGGCAATAATGGTTCAGGAAAGATTTTTATGATTTCTATAAAAGCAACTCGATTTTGAATTTTTGTTTAACCATTTTGCAAAATACTGTTTCATTAGTTACTGTGAATTAAAATTGCATCACTATTTTTAGGTGTGTGAACTTCAGTTTGCTTTAAAAAACACGCGAGCAAAATGTCTTAAATTTGAATTCTGTAACGATAATCTACATTAAATTTCGACTCATGGGCTAAATCATAATGAAAATAAAAACGGAAGTTGATTTGTGCCGCTTGTCGAACTAGAGAAAGTGTTTATAAGTGCTTACAATTCTGCACGAGAGACTCGGGCTCGAGCGCTCTCCGCGCTCGCCCCCTAGTCCGGTAAAGCTGTAAAAGCCCCGAAGGTTAACAATGTTGGTCCCTTAAAAAAAAAAGCACGAGAGACAGTCTGTGTTGAAGTGCGGCCAAGTGTTTATAGTTGGAGTGTGATTTATTTTTTAGTCCGGTATAGTAGGGGCGGTCTCGCTGTTAGGGTCATCACTCTACCACTACTTACCACTAGCTTAGAAACTGGTCCCTTTTAGGTCAATGTTATCACCACTAAATTGTGGCCAAAGATACTGATCCCCGCAATGTGGCATTTGCGGTTAGTTATTTAAGAATGTATTAAGTTTAGTTTTTAAGAACGTATTGTGGTAAGTTATTTAAGAATGTATTACGGTTAGTTTTTAAGAACGTATTGCGGCTAGTTTTTTAAAACGTATTGTTGTAATGCGGCTTAGTGTTTAAGTTTTGTAATACGGCTCTAGTCTTTAAGAAATGTAAACACATTTATTTATATGTAAAAAGTATGCCTAAAAAAACATGCAGATCGAGTTTTTTGCCGGTTCTTCTCGATAACTGCTTTATTTTCCGAACCGGTGGTAGTTTTGATATTCATAAGCGCAATAAAGAATATCCAATACCATAATATGTTTTGATCTTATTTGAACCCCTCTTTTCGGGGCGACAGAGGGGGACAGATGGCTATTTAATAAGAGGCGCTTCATACAAACAATAGTATTTATTAGTATTTTTTAACCTATGGTCCGTAAACCAAATTTGATCTCGACAGATTTTTCAGCTCAAGTATGGTAGTTCTTAACCATCATATTGAACAACGTTTACCGTTAACTTACGTTAATTTAGAGCTACTAAAACTACGTAAGTGAGAAAAACATGTAAATAGGTTCAAAAGTTTTTATTGTTTAATAAAAGTTTACACTGCCTAATTATTAGAATAATCCAAATGATATATAATATCGATGTCCGTGAGTGATAACAAGTCGTCAGTCCAGAGAATAGATAGCACCAACCTAATCAAAGAAGCATACACAAGTCCAAGAAAGCCGGATAGTTAAAAAACAAATCACAATAGAAAGCACCTGTAACGAACATCAATCAAACGAAGTAAAGAGGTGAATTACGCTGACTGTTGCTAGTGCCCAATAGCGCAAAGTAGCCAAGGACTGTACAAAAAGTTACAATTTAATCACATGAGTCACACATTCTTATAATTGCCCAAAAAACGCACAATGTAAAATAATTTCGGAACTAAAGTGTGTTACATAAAATAACAGTAGCGCCGGCCGCTTACTAATCTCATATTAATGCTTAATTAATTTGTTTTTTTTTTTCATCTTTTAGAATCATTCACTCACCTAAGGTCGCATCCGTATGATTCATAAAGACGAGACAGTTTTGACGTAGACAGAGAAACAAATAGACTAACTAACACACCGTGAAATAGATATATTTTCGAGTAGTGTTGCAATTTTATCCAGTTTCCTTAAAATAGTTCAAATTAGCAAGGAGTTTATAGTTGTTGTCATTAAAATTAATATAATTAAACAAAAATAATGACAAGTAAATATGCAATTTATAAAATTAAAATTTACGGGAAAATACCACATTTAGAGCCAGTGTAAGGATCGACTGCGGAAATATCAACTTACTTATTCCATAGGTTTAGTTGTAATAATGTACTGGCACAAAAAGCTGTTCGAACACAATTCTCAAACCGAATTAATTAAAAAAAACTCTTTCATTATGTTTTACGAGTATCTGCATAATTATTTCTTCATTTATATTTGTTGTATTGGTATTTATGTATAAAATTAAATCTGTATTTTTAATATGTTTCTTTATTTTGATATATATTAATATATTTAATATTTTTACTTTCATAAGGGGCCATTAAATAATTACATTAATGGTATTTTTATTACATTAAGAAAACCTCTACATGTCCTTATGTTAGGGGGTAGGGGTGATATTCATTCTTACGTAATTCAAAATTCAATATTAAAAATCTAATTCCATTCTGGACTTCAAATAGTTTTTATTTTTATTTTAAACTGTACAGCGGAATTTTAATATTATTTAAATAACTTTTATTTATTATTGAAAGTAAATTTATTAAACTTTCATGTTTTTGTTTTAATGCATGTTTGCTTCTATAGAAAAAATTATAGTACATTTTACCGTGTGCAATAGTATTATTCTTATTTAAAAATCATAAAGATTTCCTTTCCTGACATAACAGTATTTAGAAGATCAAGATAGAATCTTACGTAAGGAAGGGGGAGGGGGATTCGAGAAATCATTCTAGTAAGTACTATTTGGGTAGGCGAGTCAATAGTGAACAAAATTATCCTTACGTAATGAATGAAACCTTATATTATTGAATAGGTAACAGATTGTCTACTTCACTTACTTTGCATCACCTCTGCAGCACCCCAAGGTTGATTGATAGAGAATAACACCGCCATTAAATTCTATACAAATTAAATGTAAAAGTGTAAATAAATAAATTAGTTGCAAGGAAGAACACTATATATATATATACTCCGCTTTGCTTACAAGTGCAATTGCTGCATGATTTTATTCCTGTAGTTATTAAGTAGGTAAAACAATAGACCATAAATTTAAAGGAGCCCAAATAAAAAAGTAAATAGCTTATATAAAGTTTATTTATATATTGAAAAGGCACTGTAACATCGAACTTATAATACTGTTCAAATGCGTACGGCGTACCTCTGTGATGCAAAAATAACAAGATGGTTAGGATAACAATGCAAATTAATTTTATTCAGTTAATAAATAAAATAAAAAATAGTCTTAACTACAGTGCGCTACACTTAAACATAAGCTGTTGACTTAAAGAAATATAAAATCGATTAGAAAACTAAAGCATTATTAAATCGATGGATTTAATATTTTTATTTCTCCAACTAAAAACTAACTGGCAATATTATAATTAAAAAGTTGGGTTTGAAAAACACGGAATGTGTAATACGGTTGTCAAAAAATAAAACTAAAATTCAGAGGTAAATTTAGATATAACCTTAATATATACGATTTTTTTAGTTCCACACGAACGAAGTCGCGGGCACTGCTATAACGTTATAAATTGAAAAAGATTTTTGGAAATGCTAGAATTCTAAAAAAAAATTTATATCTAATCGGATAGAAATTACCCTCGGATTATTGTTTAATATTAATTCTTACGAATGAAAGTTAGGAAAGTAAAACTGAAGCAGTTAAGTTTACGAAGTAAACATCTCCTCTAATAGCAAATTATAATAATGTATAGTTTAAGAAATAATTAAAAAACAAAAACAACACAACAGGGTCGATTGTTGAGTAAAAACAGGGTCGGTTGTCAAGTAAAATTGATATTATAAGATATAAAAATGATGTTCATTTAAAATTGGGGCTGTTAAAATTACACTAAATGATCACTTTTTATTAAGAAAAGAAATATTTAAACGGTTTTATGTACCACGCGAACGAAGACGCGGGCATAGCTAGTTTATTTAAATTATACAGCGGAAAAATTAATTTGAACGCGATAATCTTAGTAGCTAAGTCGGATTTCCAAAATTCCACTTGTTTTTGATAGACCAATCATTTTGAAAGGGTTTAGGCTATTTATCATCACGCTACCACTTATAGAAACAAACATCGGGCATAAAATATAATTATATAATATTATTATAAATGTGAAAGCGATATTATTCGTTTGTTTGTTACGCTTTCACGCCTAAATCGCTGAATCGATTTTTGGTGTAGAGTGTAGCGTGGTGGGAACCTGGAGACGGTGATAAGCTACTGTGTCACGTGAAAACCTTATTGGTAGTGGGCTAAACAGAGGGATAAATTTTGTTTAAAATTTTTATTGCGTCGTCCGATTTGTGTGACAAAATCGATATTAACACAAATGAAGCCGCACGTAAAAACAAATTCTAGAAAGTTCTACCAAGGTGTGATTTAAAATTCGGCAATAATAAGTTTCTTTTGATTCGCAAAAAGAAACCTATTACAACGAACATGAACCACACTAAGACATGCATATTGCTTTTTCTTACTCATACTCCGATCCTCGGTGCAGACCAAATCGCAAATCTCGAATAGAGATCTGTGAACAAATAAAAGTAAATACAAATTAAAAAAATGATATAGCAAATAGACACAGCCCCGGTGCACCGCGCTTATAATCTATTCTACACAATGTGGACCACAGGCTGGGACGCTTCAACACACTGTGTCTGTATAAGAAAACTTTAAGGAGTTCTATACACCTTATTTTAATCGAGAGGTGGTGGTCACAACTTCCTTTGGCCATTTCATAAAGTTTTGTCAATATTCCGGAAGTAAAATTATGTTAAAATAACTTCAATTTTTAGATATTGGCTAAATAAATAAACACAGTAGTATAAAAATTAAGAGTCGTTAATATCCAATCATTTTATTTATATATAAATGTTTAAGCTAAATTGACATAAATAAACCCGATGCAGAATGAACTGATTTTAATTTTTTTGTTATATAATGACTACTGAGAAACTGTTAATAAACAGTTTTTTAACCGATTTTTCTTCCCATCGTGATAAGAATTTCCATTAATGTTCAATAATTATGTTTGAAATTCGACCACTGTCGTCGACCATTGCTCGACTTTTGTCTTAATTATGGATATTATTCAAAATGTCAAACGTATTTATATTTATTTTCGTTTCTTTTATCTTTTAAATACATATTTATCATTTATTAAATGCATGCAGACACTCTGTAAGTGTTCATAAATATAAAACAATGTTGGTAAATTCTAAATTTAAAATCAAAATACCACTTATTCTAATATTATATTAGTTCCCGAGAGTTCATTACAAGTACTTTACAAGGTTGAGTAGTTCATATAGAAACCCATTATTACCGTTAATAATTGTTTACTCATATAAGTACACAAATTGACATTTTGAGTTTTTCCCAGAATAAATATTAGGTTATAAATATTAGTTTTATTTATATAAACAATTGTTAAGTGTGAATATTCGGTCGACTGTTTCATCTACATGCATTATTACGGAACACATATTCGTTTAACGGAACTGCGCCTTTGGATTAGCGGTAAAGAAAATCAACATATTATATTATTATTTTGTTACGTTCGTCTTTTTTAATTGTGATATTTCTTTGACAATAACTTTAATTGAATAGTATCAAGTGAAATTTTGGGCTATGTTTACTTAAAATTATTACCCTAATTAGATAAGGATGAAAAAACTATGTCAATAAAACAACTTTGGAAATAACGTCTATTTTAATGTTTTGTCACAAACAAGATATACAAAATATATGAAATTATTTATATTTTTAATTTTTGATAGGACCATTTCCTTTATACATTATTCTTATGTGACTCTAAAATATAAATGCAGTGCACGCTACGGAAGTTACTCACGGGACGCTTATTGTACGTTTTTAAAATGTTGTCAATATGGCGGCTAAAGTCCTTTCTTAATAATTGGGCTGTCATAAGAAAAGATAATTTTTCAAATCCTAGTGATAGTATAAGTGATTAGTGCCTTCAAACAAACAAATTTTTTTATTTTATTAGTATATATGTAGGATGACAAATGTATAAACAAAATTATTAAAAAATAAACATTGATTGGATTACCTGTGGTGTGTAAAAAATTAGGATGGCGTGGGATGTAAGTTGTTAAGAGTAATATATCTACGTTGTGAAAATAATAAAGCGATTTAAAGGGCTATCTAAGTTGAACGATTCGCTCACATATTAACGACGAAGTGACAAGAACTCCTATGTGCAAAAACATAATTTTTTGGTTATCTTTTTTTCTGATGCTTTGACTATTTATCTGCCAGTACTACACACTCTGCGTTACCTGCTTCATAGAATAACGTATATTTAGTTTTTTCATATCATATGATTAAAATTACTGGTGCGCGCTTCCTGTAAAATTATATTTTTACAAATAAGAGTTTTTTTCACTTCGTTGTCAATATATGTTCCTCATAATATACAAATTATCTGGTTCAGTGAATTTTCGAAACTTTATTTGTACTATTTTCTTCTTGTTAGAAATATCATTTAAGAAGTTCGTTGCATTGCGACTAGTTCTCTCCTGTTGACAGTACATTACTTTCGTCTAATGTATGACTTAAAACTGATGTATCATGTAAGACTTGTAACTGATTTAATATTTAGATATTCATCTTGTCGTAAACTTTATAGTAGTGTTGTATTACCCTTTATTATAAGAATACCAATCCAGCAATATCATGAAATTGCAAATTGAAGTCGTTGCAAACGCTATGTCAAAGTTATTACCATTAAAATAAGTAATTATTATAGTATTAAAGAAAGTGACTCGTTGTATACATGTTAAAGAAAATAAAAAAGGACTAAAACTTTCTATTCGATGCATATACCTTTACAATATAATTTACCATAACCTGTACCTTACAATTTATGTTATAAATTTTCAGAATATAATAATATACTTTTTTGTTTAGATTACTATTGGCTTACTGACTTTACTCAAGGTATCTTGAAAACCTATGAATACAGTTTTACTTGTTTTTAGAATTTTTATGTCAATTTCATCAAATTTAAGAATTAGTTTTGTTATGCTGGGCTACATGAGGGGGCGAATATTCGTGTCGCGTTGGCGCGCTAAAAACATAGTGTACGGGCATACATTAGGCGGACGAAGATTTATCATGCTGGATTTTACCCCGCTAGAACAATTTATTCGTTTCAAATATATAAGATCCTTCCTCTTTATAACGTCATGTATTCATTTATGTGTTTAATTGAATAGATAATTGTTGTTTTTAGGCAGTGCTACGTTGCCTCCAGTACGGTCCGCTGCCGCTGTGGGGGAAGGCGGCGAGTTGGCGAGCCTCGCCGGTCTAGCTGCTTATGCTACTGCCTATAGTAGGACAAGCCGCGACTCAGGTAAACAAACTTATTTTCTACAGTAGTACTAAATATTGTACATGTGTTATGTAATTTATTTGGTCACAGTTCAGCAGAATACAATATCGAAATAAAATATGAAGAGCAATTATCTAGAGTACAATAATTTGAAGTGATACTAATCAGGAACTGCATAAGGCATGAGTGACGTTGGCCTATGCCTGCAGCCCTGTGATTGAAATTGATACATGTATAGAAGGTTTATATGTGAAAAGTGATAAGCGAGTATCAGATTTCAATTGTTTTCGAGGCCGGTCGCGCGCAGCATTCCTCAAGAAATGTTTGTAATAATTGGCCTATTCGATTACAGAAAACCTATGTTTTCTGGTAATTAGAATAACATGTAAAATGTATATTTTGATTGCGAATGCAGTCGCTGAACCTGATAATAATAAGTAAGAGGCATTGTATGTCTTGTTTTTCATTTGCCGAGTCTCACACAACCCGCCAGCACTGCCAGCAGCCCGTCCGCATGTACATAAACATATTTATTCACTGTGTTAACAATAAAAAAGGTAACAATGTCTAGGTTCTGCATGGTGGTAGGGCTTTTTCTATTGCCCGCCATGTTAGCTAACCTACATTTCAAAATCTTCCTCCAATTACCAAATACTTTTAAATGTGTTCCGGTAGTGGCACTTGAGAGCCAGTCCCTTCACAGTTATAGCTTGTCCACCAGTTTGGACCGTATCGTCACTTAAGATTAAGTGAGATTATAGCCATAACGCTAAAACTTTTCAGCCCGGCATCGCAGTTACGATTGACAGAGGACATTTTCCCTTTCGGCAGTCGCTACTGTGTGTGGGCCGTATTGAGCTTACTCTCAGGTGAAGTACGGTCATTATGGGGAAGTGAGGATTATATTATATAGACAATGCTTTTTAATTAGGAATTCTCTCTCCTGTAAAATGTGTAAATTGTCGCTTGCTACCCTTTTCTTGAAAACGCTCGATCTTTGTTACTAGTTGTGCCCACGACCTTCAATCGAGTTGATATAAAAAACATTGAATAATTTTGGTCCTTTTTTGTATAGTTTTGCTCGTATTGGTGGTAGCGTGATGTTAAATAGCCGAAAACCTTTCATAAGTATTGCTGTATCATATATGAAAAGAATACGACTGGTAGTTTCTAAGGTGAGCGTGTTCAAACAAATATATAATATTTTCTTCTTTATAATATTAATAAAGACGTATTATAAAATTGTTGCCCTGGTTTTTTTTAATTTAAAATATAGCTTCACTATATGTTAATCCTTATATACTAGACACAAAAATTAAGGGATATAAAAACATTTCCAAATTTTTGGGTGATTTTCAACGAGCTGTAACTCCGAGGAAAATGATCGTACAGAAAAAACAAAAAAAGCAAATTGTAGCTCCATGTGTCTAGTTTTCAGATATGACTATGAAAAATTTTTGTCATGTCCAGGTCTGGAGAAATGCTAAGAAAACAACCAAAAAAAAATTTTTCCAAATTTTTTCTCGTCTGAAAAAAGGTCCACGGGCTTCAAAAAATTTTTTTTTATTGTTTCGTTCAAAAGTTCTTTTAGAAAATTTAATACTCTTTAATTTGACGTATTCAAATTACTTTCTAAGGTGAGCGTGTTCAAACAAATCTGTTATAATCTGTTCCTCTTTATAATATTAATATAGATGTATTATAAAATTTTTGCCCTGATTTTTTAAATTTAAAATATAACTTCACTATATGTTAATCCTAATACATAAAAATTTCATGTCACGTTGTTGGTCGGCGATCAACTCCTACAAACTACAGTACCGATTTTAGTTATTTTTTGCACATTGTGTGCAGTTTGTTCCAAGTTGTGAGATATATTATACTTTTTATATTGATAAGTGATTATAACGAGCTAGATGTCGCTGTAGTCGATGTGATTGACTATTCGAAAAGGAAGAACAAGTTTTACCAGGTCAGTTGGTCTTCTATAATTTACACAAATTCCTGTACGAAGCTAGAGCAGATTTATAGTACAATATATCCTTTATGTATTAAATGTATTTGAGGTGTTCCATCGAACATTGACTCGAGTAACGCGCCGAGGCAGAGAAGCAACTTTTTAGCTAACGATAACCCAATTACGCCATTGACTACAGCCGAAAACAGACAGGTGATGTGGTGGGGACAGGGACAGGGATGTAGACAGATACTCTTCTAACTAACTTCCACCCTTAAGTTCAAAATCTGTTGACAAATACCTATGCTAGGTGTGTTCCGGCAGTTGCAGTCAGTCGCGACAATAGACCTTAGCGTGCCCATCGGCGTAGGCCATATCGCCACTTAACATCAGGTGAAATTGTGCTCGTAATGCTATACCGTACATTATATTTAAAAAAATATACTAGAACATATATTATAGTAGAACCTCGATAAAACCTCTATAATTGCAAAAAATAATCTGCTCCCTTCCCCTCAGAGCTCAAAACCTTTATTACTTAAAATACGCAATCTCTATAACATAAACTAATAATTTCATTATTAGGTCTCAGTTACTTAAAGAAATGTTTCAACGATCTGTATAACGTAACATTAAGCAAAAAGTTTTCCGAAATTTATTGCTTGCTAGTGTTTATAAGTTAAATTGTTGACGCAAACCTTTGAAATCCCTAAAAGCTATATTTGCGGTGGCTGCGACAGCGGTACACTTGGATAATATTTATATGTCTGTATCTGATCTGAGAGAGGAGTCATTTGCAAGGTGTTACAGCAGAGTTTTATTAGAGCGGAGACCAGTTGTGTATTAAGGTGCACCACTTTAAGACTAACTGGATACAGAACTCGTCTGAGGTTAACTACCCATTTTGCATTTCCAAATTCATTCCGTGCACTTTATATTTATCATTTTCGTCTCCTCGATTAATGCAATAATATTTATGTAATATTTAAGATGTTGTTGAAGATTACAGGAACGCCGAACTTGAAGTCCCGCTGTTCGAGAGCACTCAACGTTCCAGAGGAGTTCGAGGTAGACGTGACGGGAGCTGAGTCTTTGAAGACGTCGAAGATTTCGCCGCTTAGGTAATTTTATTTCAAAGAGATGTTTTAATTATCTTGAAGGTTTTAAGCAAAAATAATGTAGGATTGAATTATTGTTATAAGATTTATTCAGAGACACAAACAAGTGAACTCTGCGACATTTTTGATAACAAACAAAGGTACAAGATGTTATTCATCCAAAGAAAGAATTTTACATAAAATGCATACAAAGTGCCAGTTGGTCAGTTGGACATGACAAAATTTACAAATTTTTTTGCTTACACTATTGTTTTCAACCTATTTCATGACACGGCCTGCTGTTGCTTGTTATTCATGTATTTTATTTTGTGACAAATATTCAATCCAACACATTTTTTCATTAACATAATTAGGGTTCGCATAAATACATATTAATTTTTTTTCCTAACATTGAATGCGCCACCACTGGTTAACGCAACTTATAAACAAACTTGCCTCGTGGTCTCGTCTCTAAATCAAAACCACTTCAATTCAGTTTCTTCGGCACAGTATTTTATTGAAGACGTTGGATGTGAGATAAAACATCAAGGAATTTATACCTGGTATAAAAAGTTTAAAAGGTGTCAGAAAAGTTGAAAGAACTGTTTTTTACGAGACATACACTGTTAGGCGTAAGTCCTTTGACAGTTTCACTGAACTTTTTGTGGCGAATGCTGAAGGCACTCAGCCGCGAGGCAGCGGGCACAAGGGAGCCAGAATGGCCGAACCTCGGTTTGGACTGCTGCTGGAAAACGAACAATGAACTGTGTAATTACTTGTCATTGCAAGAGATAAAGAAGAATACTCGGCAAAGGTGGATCTTAAATCCGTTTTTAAATGTAGCTATAAAAAAGGCAAATTTGGCAACCAAGCTCAAAGAAAATCTGCTGGATTTATCTTTACTGGATTGGAATTTAAGTCAGTCAATTTTCAAACCTTTTGGTTAAAAAGGAAATCAGAGTACCCACAATTAACAATAGAGGCTTTTGAAGTGTTTGATTCCATTTGGCACCATTACTTGTATTTTCATCAATGGACTAAATAAAGGAAATGGTAGGAAATCGCTTATATTTGGAAAACGTTTTAATTCTCCAGTTACAAAAAACTGATGTACTATGGGAGAAATTGGTCAATGATAAACAAACGCACCTTCGCATTAAGAGTTCTCATAAGTTATTTTTATTTCTTGTTATTTCATACAAATGAATATGTCCTTTTGTTAACATTCTTCTCAATAAATCTTTTCAAGATTTATATTTTTTTACTGCAGTAGCTTTTCCAATCTTTTGCAACTCCGCTGTAGAAGCTGTGCGACCCGCCTAAAGAGGCTTCGCGAGCCCCTTTCCCTTTGATATATTTTATTCAAATCCAGCTGTGCCCGCGACTTCGTTTCCGTGGAATTAAAAATTATGTATTATATTTTTTGTATTTTTACAACAAAAAGGTTGTTTTAAATCCGATTGATAGTACATAAGATTAGCGCGATCACACAAAACAAACATTTTCCGATTTATAATATTAACCCAGATAAGCCTACTGTCCTATATTTAGGACAGTAGAAATAAAAAAATCTATCAGAATACCCTCTTTATCTAAGATTATTTAGTCTTATGATTTGCAGTAAGAAACGTGTCAGCTTTATTAGAAAAAATAAAAAGACAGTTATTTTAACAGTTTTTACCTTATATTTTACCTTATAAGTGTGTAATAAAAGTGCGTTGCAGACATGGCAAATGACAGGTATGTATAAAAAGTTATATTTTACTCGTGAGTTGTTTTTTTCTGTGTTAATATTCTAGTTGATAACCTTAACTTTTGTACTAAATAAATATTCTAGCAAAATAATATAAATAAATTACGTATAACTTGTTACAAATACTAGCGTACTATATATAGGACAGTAGGATAATATACATGATTTTAGTACAATAATACAACTTTTTCTTTACAGACCGTTAGCTGCGCATGAAATTTTAGATGCTTTAGAAAATGTTTCTGATAATGATGAAGATTATAGAGAACGACTGATATGTATTCTACCTCCTCCTGTTGATCCTGACTGTCTCACTGACGAAGATTCGGGTGAAGAAGATAATGTAACTTTGAATAATTTGCCACGAAACATTCTGCTTCAACCGGCTGAAGTAATGATTCAAGGGCAGATTATGGTGAGTGATACAGAAGAAGAACCTTCTGATTCTACAGGTCGAACTAAATGTAGGCGTACCTACGCATGGAGAAAACGGGACTTGGCAAAAAATCCCGTGAATTGGCCAGATGTTCAAGGCGCTTGCCAAGATAAGCGCCCAATTGAGTGGTTTGAAAACTTCTTAGATGAAGATGTTATTTCGTTGTTGGTGTCAGAGAGCAATAAATATGCTGTCAAAAAGAATTTACCTGGAGACATAACCACTGAAGATATGAAATGTTTCATCGGCATATTGTTGGTTAGTGGTTATTCATGGCTCCCCCGTAGAAGAATGTATTGGGAAAACTCCCCTGATACAAAGAATGAATTGATCAGCTCGGCTATGACTAGGGATAGATTTGACTTTATTTTTCGCCACCTTCATGTCAATGATAATCTGAATTTGCAAGACAAATACACAAAAGTACGTCCCCTAGTTACACTTCTAAATAAAAAGTTCTTAGAGTTTTCTCCTCTTGAAGAGCATTACAGTGTAGATGAGGCCATGATCCCCTACTATGGTAGACATGGCTGCAAACAGCACATAAAAGGTAAACCTATTAGGTACGAGTTCAAAGCTTGGGTTGGTGCTACACGGTTAGGGTATGTTTTATGGATGGAACCATACCAAGGTGCTACAACTATGTGCAATCCAATATATAAAGAATTGGGGCTGGGTGCAAGCGTTGTTCTCACTTTTGGGACGCCCTTGCTGGAAGAGATAACAAAGAAAGGCCTTCGTTGCACTGGGACAGTTCGAGAAAACAGGACATCTAGTTGTCCTCTGATTACATCGAAGTTACTGAAAAAAAAGGAACGTGGTGCTGTCGATTACAGAACGACACATGACAACACGTTCATTATTGCTAAATGGCATGACAATAATATATTCAGTATTGCTTCTAATGCTGTAGGAATAAATCCTAAACAATCTGCCAAACGCTTCTCACAATGTGAAAAGAGAAACATTGTCATAGAAGAACCACATATGGTGTCCATCTATAACAAATATATGGGAGGAGTGGATCGGTCTGATGAAAATATTTCATATTACCGAATTGGTATACGAGGTAAGAAATGGTACATGCCGTTGCTCACACACATGATTGATCTTGCCGAACATAATGCATGGCAGTTATATAAAATAAATCATGGAAAACTGGATCATCTTGGCTTTCGCAGAAGGGTAGCAATTGCTTTGATTGAATCAAACAGAAAAAATGCCAAAAGAGGGCCTAGCCGACCCTCCCATCATGAACATGCTGATAGTCGTAAAGACCAAATGAATCATCTGGTTATTCCTCAATCGAAGCAAACACACTGTCGTCAATGTCACAAAAAATGTTTGACACGTTGCAAGAAATGTGATGTTGGAGTGTGTGTCAAGTGTTTTGAAACATATCATTCATAAATAGTGTTAATCTAGTAAATTACATATAACAATGGGTAATATAATCAATAGTTATCTAATAAACTACACTTTTTGATTACATTCTGTTTTGTCATAAATGGTCTTTTATTTCCTCTTATTATCCTACTGTCCTACATATAGGACGGCTGTTTCCCTGAAAGCCTTACACTTAATTTTTTTTTCATAATTTTTTTTATGTTGCATAAGATCTAATAAACTAAATAATGTAACTTTTTTCAAAATTTTCAGAAAATTTTAGTTTCAGGCTTATCTGGGTTAATATAGGTTTAGCAGTTTTAATAACGTAAAAAAAACTTATGGCCTGTCAATTTATTATTTTTAAACATTTTCAAAATACAATTTACTCTGGAGTTAGAACAAATTAAATATCTTCCTTTCTTAGATGTTTTAGTTATCTGTAATCCTGATCATTGTTTAGGCCATACTGTGTATAGAAAAATTACCCATAGAGATAAATATCTGACAGTGAATCTCATCACTGTCCAATAACAGCTATCGTGGATAAATCTTTGTTTCAGAGAGCACAAGGAATCTGTGACGAGGAACATCTGGCTGCTGAGCTGCAACATGTCAAGCAAGTACTGCAAGATAAGAAGCTCCAAATTCCACGCTGCTGTCACAGAAACCGAGTTAAACCAGCCACAGTTGAACGTGTACTTGATGTGTTACCATTTGTAGGAGGACTCACAGACAAGATTGCTATTGAAATGTGCTTCAATTAAAACTTACTTTAAGCCACCCAAGAAGATTAGTCAACTTTTACCACCTGTCAAGTGTCATATATACCTCTAGAAGAACAGGGCGTATACAAAATCGAATGTGACTGTGGCCTCTCCTATATCGGTCAAACCAAAATAAACACAGGGACCTGCGTAAAAGACTACATAGCTAATGTGTTAAACACCGAAGCTTTACGAAGTCTGCAGTGGCTGAACATTCGGAAGAAGTCTCTAAAAAATATCTAAGTTTCGACAAACCACAAATCCTATGGAAATTAAAAAACATCATACAGAAGATGGTTGAAAGCTAGCACAAGCCAGAGATCGGATTATACATGTAATTAAATCGAAACCCAAAAGACCAATTATCAGACCTCAAGACACTGTGAGCTCTTTCTGCGTAGATCGGAACACAAACAAAATTAAAAATTAAACTGAAGAAAGATACTGTAACAATAACTTTTCTGGACAACCTACACCTCAGTCCACTCCGTGACCACGAAAGCTTTGGATACGTCGCATCGGGATCAATACTAATAAATAACCGCGGTAAAATCCGTTGAAATTAGTTTTATTTCGATCATTTTGTTAAAGTTAAATAAATTTTACTATGAATATGGAAAGTTTACTCTAAAAACCTATGCAGGAAAGAAAATTAAAGATATGTGTTTTCTTTTTAAACTTTCCTTTATTATTTTTACTCATTTATATGTTTTACAGTGTCCTCGCAGTGTAGTGATGGCGGACGACCCACTCGGGACGCTGAGTGACAGGCCCCCTGCCCCCAACTCGAGCTCAGCGTGAGTCCGAAGCTGTCCCATCGCCGACGCGAATCCTTCCTAGACGACCTGCCGGAACATAAACAAGGGTAAACATATGCCGTTTTATAAATAAATTTTATTTTTAAATTTCTTCAGGAATTATAAACAGTTACTTTTTCTACATATATCCATAGAGCTTTATAGTTTTCTATAAAGCTAAAAGCAATAAAATCAAAAGTATATTATTTGAGGAAAACACACTTGAAATAAGAATTCAAATTATTCCGGCATTAATAATTTTTTTCAAATATATCTAATTGATTTACCAGTTATTAGAATCTTCCTGTACTGTAGCAGATTCTACCTATAATACTTCTGTGATTTTTTAAATTTCTTGTCTGCGCTTACCTGTTTTAGTAAATAACGAACTGTACCCGTGACTTCGTTTGCGTCGTTGTTGAAAAGTAAAAGACGTCGCTTAGATAAGAATACAGTCAATATCCGCGTTACATGATGACGTCATATGCACAACGCCATCTATCGGATATGCAATTCAACTGACAACATTAGTTCTATATTTTGGCGTTGCAAGTAACTGAACTGGGTGCGTGAGAACAGTTTAAATTCATATTATCTAATATCTCGTGATAGAGAGTAAAACGATTGCGATACAACAAAAACTAAGTAATACTTCAAGTTGCGTACAGTTTTTACGTATAAAAGTTATTTATATGTACGTGCTTAGTTATTTGCTTCAAACTTTCGAGTATAGTTACGTATAATTTAATCAATATTATCGCGAGCGGAGCAGCAGTAGTCTCTGGTATATATTATATTATCTGGTATAATTTGACTGATATACTTCAGCGATTAGCTTGTTTCAATAAGCAAATACGAAAATTCTTATATTGTATATTATGTTATAAACGGAATGTGTTTGCAGGAGAATCGAACCCCGTCTGACCGTGTACGTGTGCCCTACATCTACAGCGCGCTGTACCTGCACGCATGCCGAGCCACTGAGCTGCTGCACAAGCTGAACCAGCTGCAGGGGCCTTCCGCTAATGTACAACTTTATCTAATCTAATATACAAACAAATGGTGCAAAATTCTAACAGAATGGACCATAGATGAAACACCAAAAGGCAAAGAGGTACGCAAAAGAATGTACAACTTTATCTAATCTAATATACAAACAAATGGTGTAAAATCCTAACAGAATGGACCATAGATGAAACACCAAAAGGCAAAGAGGTACGCAAAAGAAAAGGTAGTCAGATGATCTTCAAGAGGTAGCAGGTGCTCTGTGGACAAGAGCAGATACAGTACATATGTTGTAGGAGGTCTAAGTGTTAAAAGAACATGCTGACACAAATAAAACTCCCAACTGGTGTGCAACAATTTTTATAAAATTCAAAATAATTAATAAAATATCTACTTAGGTTATTTAAGTTTGTAACACTTAGTATTAAAGGGTTATTATTATTATTATTATTATTATATGTTTTTTAATAATTCTTCATCAGAGATGTCAAGAAATAAAAGTAACAAAAGAGAGTATATAAGATGGGTTGGAAGAGACATCCATGGGATGGTGGGACCCGAGAATTGTACCAAACTGGCTCCTACTTACCCTTGATTGAACTGGCCCTTAATTCCTCTTGAATTGTTTATATTATATATAAAATGTTTTTATATTGATACCAAAGTATTACTTTGCTTTTGTATAACTTCATTGGCAGGTAACTAAAAATGAATTAATCTTGTTTGCCTGTTTTTGTAACTTTTTTCAATATAACTTTGCTCCTATCGGTGGTAGCATGATGTTAAATATCCCAAAACCTACCTCGATGATTACTCTATCAAATACAAAAATAATAATTGAGGTACATAGTATTTTTAGATATTTTTATTTCTTGATCACATGAACCCTATTGTAATCTATCCTTTACAGCTGTGAATATATTGTGATGTATAACAGACATCTTAAAGTATTGTTACTAATGATGTTTCATTTACGACAGGACAGTGTTGGTGTCCGGCCCCAACAGAGAACGAGCTGGTGCGACATCTCCCGGACAACTCCACCTACCGATTAGAACGACTTGAGGACATCAGCTTGATGCTGATGCTGATACATAGCGGTTCTGATACTCGGGGACACAGTGACTCTGTTAGACACTGTTGTGTTGTCATTGGATCCAATGACTTTATCACACAGGCACTGTGACTTTGTTATTGAGATACTGTGCATCTCTTAGACATTATTATGTTGTCAACGAGTCAAATGATTTTACCATTCAGGCACTGTGACTTTGCCATTGAGACACTGTGGCTCTATTCGACACTTGCGTTGTCATTAAGTCACTAGTTTTCACATTCAGACATCGTATATTTGTCACTAAGACACTGTGCATCTCTTAGACATTATTGCGTTATTATCAGCTCATTGACTTTTTCACTCAGGCACTGTACCTTTGTCATTGAGATACTGTGACTCTGAGATACTGTGACTCTATTAGACACTGCTGTGTTGACATCGGTTCTAATGACTCTACCACTCAGGCACTGTGCCTTTGCCATTGAGATACTGTGGCTCTATTCCACACTTGCGTTGTCATAAGGGCACTGGTTTTCATATTCAGACACCGTAACTTTGACACTGTAATTCTCTTAGACATTATTGATTTGTCATCAGTTCATACAAATTACTATAACAAATCAATCAACAGAATTTATTATTTCGTCTTGTTGGTTGTGGTCCATTCACCACTAAGCGTTTTGTAAATTTTAGAGACTACTAAAGGCAATCTGATGTCTTTAATAATGTAATGATTCTTAGATTGTAATAAAATATCTATTAAAGATCTATTTGATATGATATTACAGAATGCACATGTCCTCTTGCAGATAAATATGATCCCAAACGATCTTATATTATTTGACAGGACTGGTTTCTATAGTAAATTCACTGGTAATATAATATTCTGGAATGTTGTATGTTGACATAGTCTTATCTTATTGCACATAAGAACAGTTATTTCAAATTGATATTGGAATATAAATATTTAAAATACCTTTTGGGATATGAAAAATATGAATTCGAGTTATTTCCCATTATAAATGAAAAAAATAAAAAATATATGGTAAGAAATTTAATAAATGAAGCGGCCATTTCTGATAGAAGTTTAGTACTAACAATCACATCCCATCTATTAATATTGGATTTAGTTTTTTATGTTATTAATATTTATTTTATATATTTTATTATTATTATTTTTATTTAATTACTACAGCATTATAAGTATACAGAATTATAAGTAAATGTTTTGAATTAATACAATTTAATCGTTTGAATTATTAACTTGCATTATAAGTTGCCATATTGTTGCATCTTGTTTAAGCAAAATTTGCTAGTATAGGCAAATACCATAATATGAAAAAGAAAATCTTAGTTAAAAAAATTGTGGATTTTATAATATGTACCATTTATAATAAATCCACATAAAAATAACCTAGGACCAAATATGGGAATTTTCTTTAAATTCGCCATTCAATACTCTTCAAGTTAATTTTCTGTTAGTTTGATATACTAAGGTTTATTATGTTGTGACCAACTCATGTAATAAACAAATCTCTATATCTAACTTGTTAGTAAATTTGGCGTCAATGCCGGCTTTACCAGAGGTATGGCTTGAAGATATCTCACACGTAACATTATTTTTCGTTTTATTTTATCTCGTTTATTACTCGTGGGTACTTTGTGACTAAAATGGAGAGATTTTAACTTTATTGAATAGACATATTGTTTGGTCTTAGGTCTTTTGTGCAGAATACTGTTTTGTAAGTAAATACGGTGCCTATAAATAAAGTGCCTTTGTCTAACACGAACCTTTTGAGGAGTCGCCCGTTTGCATTACAAAGTATTAAACGTTAAGTTAAGAATGAGATTTGTATGTATAAGCTCACTTTTATTGCCTGTTAATGTGTGATTTTCATGTAAAACACAAATGTTTGAGAAACTAGTCAATAAATGAATGTATAAGTAAATAAACTTTGTTTTATTTTTAAAACTAATTGTGCCTACGATTTGAGTAACGTGAAATTTAAATTACTTAATAATTTTTGGGCGTATTTTAACTTTCTTCAATACAGCATTGCTCCTAATGGTGGCAGCGGTAAGGTTAAATAGTGTAAAGATTTCCTCGATGATTTCTTTATCAAATACAAAATAATTTTTAAACTCGACTGGGAGTGACTAATATTGGCGGGTTTAAGTAAACAAACCTCTGCATTATAACATTAATTTTTAAAATATGACGTCCTACGGCCACTTTCAGATTGTGGTGTAACCACAATTTTTTACAAGTTTATCTAAACACTATTTAAAAAATACAAGATCAATTCGTAAATAACAATGGCCGACGTGTAACCAACGACAATGCATCCTTCCATCCATCCATTCCACTGAAAGACGTCCACTGCTGGACAGGTCTCCCCCAAAGATTTCCACGACTACCGGTCTTGCACCACCCGCATCCAGCGGATTCTCGCAATGCAATGACAATTGTATAGTGTTAGAAATAGAATTACTGATTGAGTTGCTTGGATAGCTCGCGAATCTATTTAATCAAATCTATCCAATGGAATTAAAAGTAATTCTTGTATAAATAAATTTCGCCTGTTTCGGAAACGGCTCTAACGATTTGGATGGAACTAACAGTAGGTTTAATAGAGTGACAATGTAAGTTATGATAGCCACATAAGGGCAACTTGTTCTACTAAAATTGATATAAAAAAACCAAAAAAATAGAAATAATCACTGCTCATTTCATTTTTACGTGGTTATTAACAAGTTATATCAGAGTAGGTATTGAAGTAGAATTAATTCTGCTTAAGTACCGGCAGATGTCAGTTTATTTGAAAATCACTTACTAGCCTGTTTACTACTTTATTTAGACAAAGTTGACTACATTAACCTGACAAATTATGTATAAAAATACTATGTATAATATTATGATTCGTAATTAGTGTCATAAATATTGCATTAATAAATATTTAAACAAGTTCAAACAATTAATCAACCGAAAAATTTACACAGCTTAATTATAAAATTCACCAAGTATATTTAAATTTCTACAAAATGTTAGAAGAGCATACAAACAAACTGATTCGAGAAGCTTAATAAGTTTGTTAAATCTACTTATTTTTTTTAAATCTATGTAATACCCGCTACATAACTGAACAGAAACATTCCATTTGCGGCTATACAACGATTAAAAACAATATTTGACAATAGTTATAAAAGGTATAGTTATATAAATAATATTATATCCCCTCGGGCTTGAGCGCCCTCCGCGCTCGCCCTAAGTCCGACGAAGATGTGAAAGATTTGCAGAGTAACAGTTGAGGTTCCTTCTTAAAAAAAAAAAAAAAACTATATTTATAATAAAGAATTTCGTTTGTAGAAACATTTCATATAATTAATATGAGAAAATATTTAAAAATAAACCATACTATACATACAAAGTATTATTAAAGATAATTGTTGTTTAAGAACCACCTGAATGAACAAAAGAGCCTAGTGAAGACCACACATTTTTTTTTTGTTAAAACTGCTGTAATCTTTGCCTAGGCACAAACTTTTCTGATCATTTTGTATATAGTCAGTCTATAGGTTCTAGGATAGAATAGTTTATAGGATAGCAGCTAGCCAGGCGGATATTAGAAAAATCCCTACCACCATGTTATGGTTTCCTCACGACGTTTTCGTTCATCGAAAGCTCAAGCTCACTGTAGGTGGATTCAAACTCTCGTCGTGGTAGTCGTCGTCCAGGTAGTCGTGGACGTCAGTAACACGTTTCGTGTTCTCGTAAATTAATTTTAATAACGTTATAATCTAAGTTTTATTTTCTCCTTGGATGTTTGCATCACATTGTGCAATCTATTGTGCCCACGCAGGAGTGTTTGTGTTCGCGTGTGAACTTGATAAATAAGCATACTTGTGAAAATAAACTATTGACATCTTCTTTTCGCTGTGAGGGTAATTATTACATGCCTCATATTTACTTCGTGGAAATTGATTTTATATTATCTTGATCTTATATTTATATATCTTGCGACGAGTAGCTGTATCATAGTAATAGTTTCAGCGAACGACATCTATTGGTTGATTTGGAAACTATTTATTAGATTATTAACAGTATCACCATGGCGAAATGTTCAGGCTGTGGTAAATTTATATCACCTTCTTCGAAGAGTGCTGCTACCTGTGGACTATGTTCTTTGCTATATCACAAGGGCTGCGTATCATTACCAGAGACAGCACTGATTAATAAACAATGGACGTGCCCGCAATAAAAAAAGCTGACACACAAGGGTGACAATAGCTGTACACCGATTAGAGACGTATGTGAGGACGTTGCGCAACTTCATGACCGTGGCTACCCGATCAGAGGTGTGGATACGGGGGTCTGTGATCTTCGGTCAGAGTTGGCTGAATGCGTGTCTGAAATTAGAGAATTTCGTAAGGAAATGGCGGATTTGTATGCGTCGATTGCAGGAATCACAGAGCGTATGGATCACTTCGAAAAACGGCTAGAGGCAGTTGAAAACCGTAAAGAAGAATCTGGACTTCGAGAGCTCACCGAACTGGAGCGAAGAATAGAACAGCTCAAGCATGAAATAAATGACAAGGATCAAGAAGCCCTCTCATGTGATCTAGAAATTGGTCATCTCGCAGAACAGAAGGGAGAAAATCTCGTACACGCAATCACTCTGCTTGCTTCCAGGATGGGTGTGCGAATGGATGAACATGACGTCATTTTTGCGGAGCGGGTGGGAGCTCCACCAGGTGAGGGAGGTGGGCGCGTGCGACGTGTGGTTGCACGACTCGCACGACGTCATCTGAGAGACCAGCTGTTGCAGGCCGCTCGTGTGCGCCGCACATTAACAACTGAAAATTCTGGCAACGCCGTTGGTGGTGGCGCAGGGGCAGGCACTTCACGCATTTTCCTTAATGAAAGACTCACTCGCACAAATCGACAGTTATTTCATCAGGTTCGAGAAGAATGTCGCAGACGACAGTGGCGTTTCTCTTGGACAAAGCGCGGGCGAATTTACGCTCGACAGTCGGAGGGAACAACAGCTTATCACATTCATTCCAAGGCGGATTTCCTGCAGGTTTTTGGTAATAGCTCAGTTTGATGGTATATATGATATACTTGTTACAAATATGATTAAGGGAATTCTATTCTTTACTACATTTTACTCTTTTAATTTTACCAGTTTGTATTTTTATCTTGTGTATTCTTTGGTATTTAATTATGTTACATTTCCGTTTTTGCTTGTGATACAGTTCTATATGTCAATAACGCACCCGCTAAAAAAGTCTATATTTTACATTTGATTTGATTTGATAGTAGCACATATAGTACGTACAAGTTATGTGTTGAATGGTATGGTGTTGAAATGGTATGCAAAACCTACTTATGGTCATGATAGTTCTAATTTACATCTACCTATGTATAATATTTATATACTAGCATATTTGTTATCCTATACTTGTTTTTGTTATTTTTCTAGCATATCATGGCTCAATTTAAACTTTATCTTGTGGACATGGCCACTTTATCGTGATGTTTAACAATAGAAATCTTAAAGTTGGTTTTTTCAATGCAGGATCACTTAACACAAGGCATGAGGAAATTATTATTGCTATTGAGGAATTGATGCCCGATGTGCTAGCTATAAATGAGACTTGGCTTAGACTCGGTGAAGATGAAAAGGCGCCTAAATTACAAGGATACCGTTTGAGGCATTTGCCTAGACCCGAGCACATTCATTGCGGTAGAGGGGGGGGGGGAATTGGTTTTTATATAAGAAAAGGAATTGCTGCGCGTGTTTGTAGCCATCCTCTTACACAAAATATAGAACAAATGTGGCTACGATTAAATGCTAACGGCAGGAAGTGATAATTGGGACTGCATACAGGCCACCTTAGCAGAATATTAACTCTTTCTTCGACGCTATAACAGATTCAGCCATAACCTTTGCCAAATGCGATAAACTAATTTTACTAGGAGATTTCAATATAAATGTTCTCAATGCTAACTGCAATAAAGTGAAACTCCTAGAGGAGTTTCTTGATTGCCTGAATATCAAACAAATTATTACTGAATCTACTCACTTTACCGAGCACAGTCAGACGCTTATAGATGTAGCATGTACTAATGCTCATCCTCGAGATGTAATAGTTAAGTATACTCCGGAATTAGGTAGTCATGCAATGTTACTAATTCAGTTTAATTTGAAGAAAGAGAAGCCATCCCAACGATTAGTCACATATAGACCTATTAAAGATATTGATCATGAATTATTTTGTAAAGATCTCCGTAGAATGGATTGGGACTATTTCAGGATTACTCATGATGTTAATAGTCTGGTAGAGACATTTACATCTATCGTTGTAACCTTGTTTGATTTACATGCCCCTGTTAAAAAAGCTAGGTTTAAAGATTCTCCTCACCCCTGGATTACGGATACTATTAGAACTATGATTCGAATCAGAGATGAATATCATAGGAAGTATAAATTGCATGGAACTGCGATATTCAGAAACTGTTACAAGGAGATGAAACACCTTGTGATTGTAGGTATCGAGGCTGAAAAAAGAATATTTTTTAATCAACTCATTAATAAAAACATAAATCATTCGAAAAACCTCTGGAGTAATCTTAAAGCTACTATATTGCCAAACAAAAAGCAAGCCGTAGAAATTCCATCACAATTTGACAACCCAGATATTATTAACTCTCATTTTCTTCGTACACCTGGAAAAACTAGTGTTTCATTATTACAACTAGCCCACTATGAGTCACAGAGATTTGGATCCATTAATTTTTCGTTCCAACCCGTAAGCGAGGACACAATAATATCAATTGTTAAAAGTTTAAAATCAAATGCTCAAGGTATGGATGGAGTCTCTCTGGATATGTTGACGATGACGCTACCTCAATCTCTTACAGCAATTACTGCAATAGTTACCCGATCTATTGCAAGTGGTATTTTTCCAGATATGTGGAAAGTAGCAGTTGTAAAGCCTATCCCGAAAAACAATAATCCCACTACTCTAAAAGATCTGCGACCAATTAGCATATTACCCTGTTTGTCTAAAGTTTTGGAGAAAGTCGTGAGCATACAACTCATACAGTATCTAGAGAGGAATAATATTCTTCCTCAAGCCCAATCTGGATTTCGCAAAGGACATAGCACCTCTACCGCTCTCCTTGATATTGTAGACAATTTATTAGATGCTCAAGATAAAGGGATGTGCAGTATACTCGTATTTTTAGACTTTTCGAGGGCATTCGAGTGTATAAATATTGATTTACTTCTCTCTAAGTTAGTATTTTATGGATTCGATGCTTTGTCAGTTAATTGGTTTCATAGCTACCTGTGTAATAGGCACCAATATGTCAAATTGATTTCACCAAGTGGGTCTCGTGCACAATCTTCTCCTCAACCTGTTCCTCGCGGAGTCCCTCAAGGATCCATATTAGATCCTCTTTTATTTATTTTGTATTGTGCAGACATAACTAAAAGTATTACACATTGTAAGTATCACCTTTATGCTGATGATCTACAACTGTATTTGTCTTTCCTTCCGCCTTGCATAACTAACACTGTATCTAAAATAAATCGGGACTTACTAAATCTATTTGATTGGGCAACGTCTAATTCATTAGTTATAAATCCGCAAAAGTCAAAATATATGGTTATAGGCAGTAAGCGAAATATTTATCGGCTTAATAAAGAGGCAATAAATATATCAGTTGGTAGCGAGCCTGTCGAGAGAGTAACAGAAGCTAAAAGTCTTGGTCTGACTATCGACAGTAACTTGCATTTTGAGAAACATGTAGCGGAGAGTGTAAAAAATTGCTTCTATCGCCTGACATTATTATATAAAATACGACGTTTTCTAGACAAGGAAGTTAGGATTCAACTTTGTGAGTCTATAGTACTGAGTAGACTTAATTACTGCGATGTGGTATATGGACCTTGTTTGCTTAAGAGAACGGAGAAACTTATCCAGCGTGTCCATAATGCTTGTGCACGTTTTTGTTTTAATATTCCTCCACGTACACATGTTACGCCATATTTGAACACATCAAACTTTTTAAAAATGACGGCTCGTAGAAGGCTCCATCTTGAGGTACTTTTATTTGGAGTTATAAATAACCAGAGACCTAGCTACCTATATACAAAGTTAGATTGGGCAGAAACGCAATCGAGATACGCAAGACGAACCACTAGTTATGTGCTTCTCACGACAAGCCACAGATCAATGGCGTTTAGAGGGTCGTTTAAATTTGCAGTTTCACAATGCTGGAACGATTTACCTCCACCAGTTCGTAGTCAAAATAAAGTTGAAGCGTTTAAAATAAAGTTTAAAAAGCTTTTACTACAAGAGCAGATCGATAACTTTAAATGAACCTCTTAGGTATGATCCGTCTTATAATTTATATATTCGCCCTTATAAATAATAGTAAAAATGTATGTATGTAATGTAATGTATTTTTGTGTTGCATAATTATAGCATTATCTCCATGCGTCACAAATGCTGGTACGTACTATATGCTGTGCCTATTATATATATTTTTAAGAATGTCTACTGATGTCCGTGACGTCACCTTCAGACGGTCCAGTCAGAATATCAGCGCTGCACTATATCAGTGTAGCTGTTATGCTGAGACTGGTACCAATTTATCCACACATTACGTTCTTTTTTGTTTATTATTATTATTATTTTTTATTTTTTTGTAATCTTGCTGTACTGTTCTGTATAATTTTTTTATTTTTAGTTTATTTTCTTTTATGTATTTTAATATAATTTGCTGTGTGTTGGATAAATAAAACTTTCTTTCTTTCTTTTCGTCTATTGACGTGGCGTCCGTACACACTACCACTACTAAGCAACCTCTCCGAGACCATATAAATTGTTACAATATTGGAAAAGTATGTCGTCGGAGACATTTCATTCTATAAGAGCAATTGTTGGCAATTAGTATTTAAAAATAATCGCAATTCATACAACCTCTTAAGGAAATTGTTTATTCTAACTTCTAAGCCAGCCTTACAAGAAGGCTTAAAATTATTTACTTTAGACTCCGGTATAGCTATTAAATTATATTGAATTTCAACATTAAAAACAGATTTATTGAAAATGTAGTTTGTTAAAATACTAGATGGTCGGTGTAATAAAACTAACCAATGATATTATTGTAAGTTTAAAAATATAGTTGTTATCTGTTGATGTCAACCAGAGACCAATCATAAATTTATCCACAAAAAGATTGTACGCTTAGGGTCGCCGCACAAGGGCCACTCGGCCACAACCACAAAACGCTGTCACCGGATAATTTCCTGTAGTTTTCATATATTTTATATGTACTCGTCCCACACGGTTGACGCCAGTAGCAACGTTTTGTAGCTGAAAAGTGAATAGAAAAAAAATAGTTACAGGAATCTTATGTTTTCGAATTCATAAAGAGTAATTTCGTAATAAAATAGTTAATTCGATTCAATAGGCAAACATTTTTAGTTCTAAAGTATATCGTATCCGGTCGCTTCCAATATCGCGTACTGATCACGCGTGGCACGAGAGAGATATCTATACTCGACTATACAAAGGACGTCAGTTCGAATCCACCTACAAAGAGTTTTGGTGAAGGAAAATGTGATGAAACCATAGTATGGTATACCACCCTCAATTTGAAAATCTGCGGCCAAATACCTATTAGGTTTGTTCCCGAAGTTGCAACTTGAATCAGTCCCTCCACTAGGCTTAGAGTGTCCATCATCTTGGGCCAATCATGTGATATTATGGTCATATCGCTTAACCTTAAGTAGAACAACTAAAAAAAATAATTACGAACCAAGTGGACTTTTTTCACATCATACTATACGTAATACAATGTGCATAATTCGTGTACGTGGGGTAGTCAGGTTTTTGTCTTACACGATGTTTGAAATACATCCATTTAATAGATTTTTTATAAAAGTTAATAAATCTTAAAAACCCTCAACTCTGTTCTAGAAATATTCTATTCGTTTACGTATATAAAATACAGGTACAGGGATGGGCAATAATGGTTCAGGAAAGATTTTTATGATTCCTATAAAAGCAACTCGATTTTGAATTTTTGTTTAACCATTTTGCAAAATACTGTTTCATTAGTTACTGTGAATTAAAATTGCATCACTATTTTTAGGTGTGTGAACTTCTGTTTGCTTTAAAAAACACGCGAGCAAAATGTCTTAAATTTGAATCCTGTAACGATAATCTACATTAAATTTCGACTCATGGGCTAAATCATAATGAAAATAAAAACGGAAGTTGATTTGTGCCGCTTGTCGAACTAGAGAAAGTGTATATAACTGCTTACAATTCTGCACGAGAGACTCGGGCTCGAGCGCTCTCCGCGCTCGCCCCCTAGTCCGGTAAAGCTGTAAAAGCCCCTATGGTTAACAGTGGTGGTCCCTTAAAAAAATAATGCATGAGAGACAGTCTGTGTTGAAGTGCGGCCAAGTGTTTATAGTTGGAGTGTGATTTATTTTTAGTCCGGTATAGTAGGGGCGGTCTCGCTGTTAGGGTCATCACTCTTACTATACCACTAGCTTAGAAACTGGTCCCTCTTAGGTCACTGTTATCACCCCTAAATTGTGGGCAAAGATACTGATCCCCGCAATGTGGCATGGTTTGCGTTTAGGCTTTCTCTAACCTTTTCTAACTTGACTTTTTATTTTTAGGTCAACCGGGCGTTCACCGTGTTCGATGTGCGCTGGCTAGTTTTTAAGAACGTATTGCGGTTAGTTATTTAAGAATGTATTAAGGTTAGTTTTTAAGAACGTATTGCGGCTATTTTTATGAACGTATTGTGGTTAGTTATTTAAGAATGTACTACGGTTAGTTTTTAAGAACGTACTGCGGCTAGTTTTTAAGAACTTATTGCGGTTAGTTATTTAAGAATGTATTACGGTTAGTTTTTAAGAACGTATTGCGGCTAGTTTCAAGAACGTATTGCGGTTAGTTATTTAAGAATGTATTACGGTTAGTTGTTAAGAACGTATTGCGGCTAGTTTTTAAGAACGTATTGCGATTAGTTTTTTAAGAACGTATTGCGGTTAGTTTTTAAGAACATATTGTAATGCGGCTTTAGTATTTAAGTTTTATAATACGGCTCTAGTCTTTAAGAAACGTGTTTATATGTAAAAAGTTTGCCTAAAAAAACATGCAGATCGAGTTTCTTGCCGGTTCTTCTCGATAATTGCTTTACTTTCCGAACCGGTGGTAGTTTTGACATTCATAAACGCAATAAAGAATATCCAATACCATAATATGTTTTGATCTTATTTGAACCCCTCTTTTCGGGGCGACAGAGGGGGACAGATGGCTATTTAATAAGAGGCGCTTCATACGAACAATAGTATATATTAGTATTTTTTTAACCTATGGTCAGTAAACCAAATTTGATCTCGACAGATTTTTCAGCTCAAGTATGGTAGTTCTTAACCATCATATTGAACAACGTTTACCGTTAACTTACGTTAATTTAGAGCTACTAAAACTACGTAAGTGAGAAAAACATGTAAACAGGTTCAAAAGTTTTTATTGTTTAATAAAAGTTTACACTGCCTAATTATTAGAATAATCCAAATGATATATAATATCGATGTCCGTGAGTGATAACAAGTCGTCAGTCCAGAGAATAGATAGCACCAACCTAATCAAAGAAGCATACACAAGTCCAAGAAAGCCGGATAGTTAAAAAACAAATCACAATAGAAAGCACCTGTAACGAACATCAATCAAACGAAGTAAAGAGGCGAATTACGCTGACTGTTGCTAGTGCCCAATAGCGCAAAGTAGCCAAGGACTGCTCAAAAAGTTACAATTTAATCACAAGAGTCACACATTCTCATAATTGCCCAAAAAACGCACAATGTAAAATAATTTCGGAACTAAAGTGTGTTACATAAAATAACAGTAGCGCCGGCCGCTTACTAATCTCATATGAATGCTTAATTTAATTTTTTTTTTTTTTCATCTTTTAGAATCATTCACTCACCTAAGGTCGCATCCGTATGATTCATAAAGACGAGACTGTTTTGACGTAGACAGAGAAACAAATAGACTAACTAACACACCGTGAAATAGATATATTTTCGAGTAGTGTTGCAATTTTATCCAGTTTCCTTATAATAGTTCAAATTAGCAAGGAGTTTATAGTTGTTGTAATTAAAATTAATATAATTAAACGAAAATAATGACAAGTAAATATGCAATTTATAAAATTAAAATTTTCGGGAAAATACCACATTTAGAACCACTGTAAGGATCGACTGCGGAAATATCAACTTACTTATTCCATAGGTTTAGTTGTAATAATGTACTGGCACAAAAAGCTGTTCGAACACAATTCTCAAACCGAATTAATTAAAAAAAACTCTTTCATTATGTTTTACGAGTATCTGCATAATTATTTCTTCATTTATATTTGTTGTATTGGTATTTATGTATAAAATTAAATCTGTATTTTTAATATGTTTCTTTATTTTGACATATATGAATATATTTAATATTTTTACTTTCATAAGGGGCCATTAAATAATTACATTAATGGTATTGAGGGGGGGGGGGGGCATTAAGAAAACCTCTACATGTCCTTATGTTAGGGGGTAGGGGTGATATTCATTCTTACGTAATTCAAAATTCAATATTAAAAATCTAATTCCATTCTGGACTTCAAATAGTTTTTTATTTTATTTTAAGCTGTACAGTGGAATTTTAATATTATTTAAATAACTTTTATTTATTATTGAAAGTAAATTTATTAAACTTTCATGTTTTTGTTTTAATGCATGTTTGCTTCTATAGAAAAAAATATACTACATTTTACCGTGTACAATAGTATTATTCTTATTTAAAAATCATAAAGATTTCCTTTCCTGACATAACAGTATTTAGAAGATCAAGATAGAATCTTACGTAAGGAAGGGGGAGGGGGATTCGAGAAATCTTTCTAGTACTTACATTTGGGTAGGCGAGTCAATAGTGAACAAAATTATCCTTACGTAATGAATGAAACCTTATATTATTGAATAGGTAACAGATTGTCTACTTCACTTACTTTGCATCACCTCTGCAGCACCCCAAGGTTGATTGATAGAGAATAACACCGGCATTAAATTCTATACAAATTGTATGTAAAAGTGTAAATAAATAAATTAGTTGCAAGGAAGAAAACAATATATATATATATATATATATATATATATATATATATATATATATATATATATATATATATATATATATATATATACTCCGCTTTGCTCACAAGTGCAATTGCTGCATGATTTTGTTCCTGTAGTTAAGTAGGTAAAACAATAGACCATAAATTTAAAGGAGCCCAAATAAAAAAGTAAATAGCTTATATAAAATTTATTTATATATTGAAAAGGCACTGTAACATCGAACTTATAATACTGTTCAAAAGCGTACGGCGTACCTCTGTGATGCAAAAAAAAAACAAGATGGTTAGGATAACAATGCAAATTATTTTTATTCAGTTAATAAATAAAATAAAAAATAGTCTTAACTACAGTGCGCTACACTAAAACATAGCTGTTGACTTAAAGAAATATAAAATCGATTAGAAACCTAAAACATTATTAAATCGATGGATTTAATATTTTTATTTCTCCAACCAAATAAAAACTAACTGGCAACATTATAATTAAAAAGTTGGGTTTGAAAAACACGGAATGTGTAATACGGTTGTCAAAAAATAAAACTAAAATTCAGAGGTAAATTTAGATATAACCTTAATATATACGATTTTTTTAGTTCCACACGAACGAAGTCGCGGGCACAGCTATAACGTTATAAATGGAAAAAGATTTTTGGGCATGCTAAAATTCTAAAAAAAAATTGATACCTAATCGGATAGAAATTACCCTCGGATTATTGTTTAATATTAATTCTTACGAATGAAAGTTACGAAAGTAAAACTGAAGCAGTTAAGTTTACGAAGTAAACATCTCCTCTAATAGCAAATTATAATAATGTATAGTTTAAGAAATAATTAAAAAAAAACAACACAACAGGGTCGGTTGTCGAGTAAAATTGATATTATAAGATATAAAAATGATGTTCATTTAAAATTGGGGCTGTAGGCTACTTAAAGTAGTAATTCTATACAGATGGAGTCGTGGGCAACAGATTGTAAATTTATTAACTGGACAACCAATCAAGATAACATTTTGCATATACATTGCCAGTGATACAGAAAATTACACTGATCACTTTTTATTAAGAAAAGAAATATTTAAACGGTTTTATGTACCACGCGAACGAAGTCGCGGGCACAGCTAGTTTATTTAAATTATACAGCGGAAAAATTAATTTGAACGCGATAATCTTAGTAGCTAAGTCGGATTTCCAAAATTCCACTTGTTTTTGATAGACCAATCATTTTGAAAGGGTTTAGGCTATTTATCATCACGCTACCACTTATAGAAACAAACATCGGGCATAAAATATAATTATATTAATATTATTATAAATGTGAAAGCGACATTATTCGTTTGTTTGTTACGCTTTCACGCCTAAATCGCTGAATCGATTTTTGGTGTAGAGATATATGGGAACCTGGAGACGGTGATAAGCTACTGTGTCACGTGAAAACCTTATTGGTAGTGGGCTAAACAGAGGGATAAATTTTGTTTAAAATTTTTATTGCGTCGTCCAATTGGTGTGACAAAATCGATATTAACGCAAATGAAGCCGCACGTAAAATCTAGTTATCAAATAATTTTTAGTTCCACGCGAATGATGTCGCAGTCAGTTCAAGTTAGCACAATAAATTCTAGAAAGTTCTACCAAGGTGTGATTTAAAATTCGGCAATAATAAGTTTCTTTTGATTCGCAACAAGAAACCTATTACAACGAACATGAACCACACTAAGACATGCATATTGCTTTTCTAACTCATATTCCGATCCTCTTTGCAGAGGAAATCGCAAATTTCGAATAGAGACCTGTGAACAAATAAATGTAAATACAAATTAAAAAAATGATATAGAAAATAGACACAGCCCCCGGTGCACCGCGCTTATAATCTATTCTACACAATGTGGACCACAGGCTGGGACGCTTCAACACACTGTGTCTGTTTAAGAAAACTTTAAGGAGTTCTATACACCTTATTTTAATCGAGAGGTGGTGATCACAACTTCCTTTGGCCATTTCATAAAGTTTTGTCAATATTCCGGAAGTAAAATTAAGTTAAAATAACTTCAATTTTTAGATATTGGCTAAATAAATAAACACGGTAGTATAAAAATTAAGAGTCGTTAATATCCAATCATTTTATTTATATATAAATGTTTAAGCTAAATTGACATAAACAAACCCGATGCAGAATGAACTGATTTTATTTTTTTTGTTATGTAATGACTATTGAGAAACTGTTAATAAACAGTTTTTTAACCGATTTTTCTTCCCATCGTAATAAGAATTTCCATTAATGTTCAATAATTATGTTTGAAATTCGACCACTGTCGACCATTGCTCGACTTTTGTCTTAATTATGGATATTATTCAAAATGTCAAACGTATTTATATTTATTTTCGTTTCTTTTATCTTTTATATACATATTTATCCTTTATTGAATGCATGCAGACACTTTGTAAGTGTTCATAAATATAAAACAATGTTGGTAAATTCTACATTTAAAATCAAAATACCACTTATTCTAATATTATATTTAATTCTAATTATTCTTAATTTTATTAGTATATATGTAGTATGGTGACAAATGTTTAAACAAAATTATAAAAAAAAAACTTTAATTAGATTACATGTGGTATGTAAAAAGTTAGGATGGCGTGGGAAGTAAGTTGTTAAGAGTAATATATGTACGTTGTGAAAATAATAAAGCGATTTAAAGGGCTATATCTAAGTTGAAGGATTCGCTTACATATCAACGACGAAGTGACAATAATTCATATGTGCAAAAACATAATTTTTTGGTTATCTTTTTTTCTTATGCTTTGACTATTTATCTGCCAGTATTACACACTCTGCGATACCTGCTTCTTAGAATATTACTGGTGCGCGCTTCCTGTTAAAGTATATTTTTACAAATAAGAGTTTTTTTCAATTCGTTGTCAATATATGTTCCTCATAATATACAAATTATCTGGTTGAGTGAATTTTCGAAACTTTATTTGTACTATTTTCTTCTTGTTGGAAATATTATTTAAGAAGTTCGTTGCATTGCAACTAGTTCTCTCCTGTTGACAGTACATTACTTTCGTCTAATGTATGACTTAGAACTGATGTATCATGTAAGACTTGTAACTGATTTAATATTTAGATATTCATCTTGTCGTAAGCTTTATAGTAGTGTTGTATTAACCCTTTATTATATGAATACCAATCCAGCAATATCATGAAAATGTAAATTGAAGTCGTTACAAAACGCAATGTCAAAGTTATTACCATTATAATATTTGATTATAATCGTATATGGCCATGAAAGTTATGAAATATCGCCATGAAATATCATTTACCATAACCTGTACCTTACAGTTTATGTTACACATTTTCAGAATATAATGATATACTTTTTTATTTAGATTACTATTGACATACTGATTCTTATACAAGGTTTCTTGAAAACCTATGAATACAGTTTTTTAGAATTTTTATGTCAATTTCATCTAGTTTAAGAATTCTCTATAAATCCCGTTTTCAATGGTGTAGCCTATTTTTTGTTATGCTGGGCTACATTAGGGGGCGAATATTCGTGTCGCGTTGGCGCGCTAAAAACATTCACGCCGGATTTTACCCCGCTAGAACAATTTATTCATTTCAAATATATACATCTCTCCTCTTTATAATATTATGTATTCATTTACATGTTTAATTCAATAGATAGTTGTTTCTTTTAGGCAGTGTTACGTTGCCTCCAGTACGGTCCGCTGCCGCTGTGGGGGAAGGCGGCGAGTTGGCGAGCCCGTCCGGCACAGCAATTTGAAGCGATGATAATAGCTCTGCGGTGGTGTGTACGACTTCGCGTCAAGAGACGTGAGTTCGAATCCTACCATCTACAATGAGCTAGACCTTTCGGTGAAGGTAAACATCGTTAGGGAACCAAAGCATGGTGGTAGAGGGCTTTTAATAATGGCCACCTGGTGGTTAGCTACCACCCTCAAGTTGAAAACCTACCACCAAATACCAATAGGTGTGTTCCGCCGACAGCTGCACTTGAGAACCAGTTGCTCCACAGGTTTAGCATCTTATTCAATTACATGAAACCAACTTTTTCTGTTGATTAGAATAAACCAACTTTTTCTGTTGATTAGAATATCATGTAAAATGTACATTTTGATCGGGAATGCAATCGCTGAATCTGGTAAGAGTAGATATAAAAATATAGAACTTTGAAATTTGACTGGTAGTTTCTAACGTGAGCGTGTTTTAACAATTAAATAATCTTTTCCTCTCGTATTATAAAATTGTCGCCCTGAATTTTTTTTTTTAATTTAGCTCACGGGAGTGTCGGGATCAAAATAAAAAAATATCTGCGATAAAATCCGTTTAAATTAGTTTTATTTCAATAAATAATATTCGCGTAAACATTAGAAATCATTACATAAAAAATTCATATCACGTTATTTGTTGGTCCGCGATAAACTCCTACAATATAATATCTCTTGACAGAGTGAAACGATCCCGATGACACAATTTTTGTTTCTAATTAATAAACTCAACAATTGACTGATTTCGAAAATTCTTTAACCATTAGGATGTTACATTATCCGTGAGTAGCAAAAGCTAAACAATATTTTTTATGGAAATGACTTAATAAATTTTAGTTCCACGCGAACGGACTCGCGGACACAGCTAGTATCTTATAAATGCGAATTTGTGTGTCCCCTCTTCGCCAAAATTGCTGATCACACTGGCGCTTATAAACTGAATGTGTTTACAGAAGAATCGAACCCCGTCTGACGGTTGTACATGTTGCCGGCCGGCAGCAATATCTTCAGCGCGCTGTACCTGCACGCGTGCCGAGCCACTGAGCTGCTGCACAAGCTGAACCAGCTGCAGGGGCCTTCCGCTAAGGTACAACTTTATCTAATCTAGCAATACAATTTTTAAAAATGTTCATGCACATGCTTTTTCTTACTCATGCTCCGATCCTCTTTGCAGACCAAATCGCAAATCTCGAATAGAGACCTGTAAACAAATAAAGTAAATACAAATTTTAAAAATGTTATATAAAGATAGACATCTACATCAATGTGGACCATAGTAAAGCACTACACTACATAAATCACACTAAGACATGCACATGCTTTTTCTTACTTTCTTACTCTTACTCCGATCCTCGTTGCAGACCAAATCTCATATCTCGAATAGAGACCTGTGAACAAATAAAAATGTCCCCATTGCACCGCGCTTATAATCTATTCTACACAATGTGGACCATATTCCACATGTGGACCATGTAAAGCACTACACTACATAAAGCACACTAAGACATGCAGCAAATCTCGAATCTCTACCTGCGAAAATCTGGAACAGACCTGTGAACAAATAAAGTAACTACAATTTTTAAAAAGCCCACATTGCACCGCGCTTATAATCTCTATTCTACACAATATGGAGCATAGTTAAGCACTACACTACATGAACCACTAAGACATGCACATGCTTTTTCTTACTCTTACTCCAATCCTCGTTGCAGACCAAATCGCGTATCTCGAATAGAGACCTGTGAACAAATAAAGTAAATACAAATTTAAAAATGTTATATAAAGATAGACATAGGCCCCGCGTGCATCGCGGTTATATCTACACAATGTGGACCATAGTTAAGCACTACACTACATAAAGCACACTAAGACATGCACATGCTTTTTCTTACTCTTACTCCGATCCTCGTTGCAGACCAAATCGCAAATCTCGAATAGAACCCTGTGAACAAATAAAGTAAATACAAATTTTTAAAATGTTATATAAAGCTGTGCACCGCGCTTATAATCTCTATTCTAAACAATATGGACCATAGTTAAGCACATAATCTCTATTCTACACACTATGGACCATAGTTAAGCACTACACTACATAAAGCGCTTATAATCTCTATTCTACACAATATGGACTATAGTTAAGCACTACACTACATAAACCACACTAAGACATGCACATGCTTTTTCTTACTCTTACTCCGATCATCGTTGCAGATCAAATCGCAAATCTCGAATAGAGACCTGTGAACAAAACATGCACATGCTTTTTCTTACTCTTACTCCGATGCTCGGTGCAGGCGCGCTTATAATCCATTCTACACAATGTGGACCATAGTAAAGCACTACACTACATAAATCACACTAAGTCATGCACATGCTTTTTATTACTCATACTCCGCTCCTCGGTGCAGGCGAAGCGAAAATCTGGAACAAACCTGTGAACAAATAACGTAAATACAATTTTAAAAAAAGTTATATAAAGATAGACATAGGCCCCCTTTGCACCGCGCTTATAATCTCTATTCTACACAATATGGACCATAGTTAAGCACTACACTACATAAACCACACTAAGACATGCACATGCTTTTTCTTACTCTTACTCCGATCCTCGTTGCAGACCTAATCGCAAATCTCGAATAGAGACCTGTGAACAAATGAAGTTAATACAAATTTTAAAAATGTTATATAAAGATAGACATAGGCCCCCTGTGCACCGCGCTGATAATCTCTATTCTACACAATATGGACCATAGTTAAGCACTACACTACATAAAGCGCTTATAATCTCTATTCTACACAATATGGACTATAGTTAAGCACTACACTACATAAACCACACTAAGACATGCACATGCTTTTTCTTACTCATACTCCGATGCTCGGTGCAGGCGAAGCGAAAATCTGGAACAGACCTGTGAACAAATACAATTTAAAAAAAAGTTATATAAAGATAGACATAGGCCCCCATTGCACCGCGCTTATAATCTCTATTCTACACAATATGGACCATAGTTAAGCACTACACTACATAAAGCGCTTATAATCTCTATTCTACACAATATGGACCATAGTTAAGCACTACACTACATAAACCACACTAAGACATGCACATGCTTTTTCTTACTCTTACACAACCCGCCAGCACTACCAGCAGCCCGTCCGCATGTACATAAACATATTTTTTCATTGTGTTAACAATAAAAAAGTAACACTGTCTAGGTTCTGCATGGTGGTAGGGATTTTTCTATTGCCCGCCATGTTAGCTAACCTAAATTTCAAAATCTTCCTGCAATTACCAAATACTTTTAAATGTGTTCCGGTAGTGGCACTTGAGAGCCAGTCCCTTCACAGTTATAGCTTGTCCACCACTTTGGACCGTATCGTCACTTAAGATTAAGTGAGATTCTAGCCATAACGCTAGAACTTTTCAGATCGGCATCGCAGTTACGACTGACGTAGGGCATTTTCCCTTTCGACAGTCGCTACTGTGTGTGGGCCGTATTGAGCTTACTATCAAGTGAAGTACAGTCATTATGGGGAAGTCAGGATTATATTATATAGACAATGCTTTTTAATTAGGAATTCTCTCTCCTGTAAAAAGTGTAAATTGTCGCTTACTACCCTTTTCTTGAAAACGCTCGATCTTTGTTACTAGTTGTGCCCGCGACCTTCATTCGAGTTGATATAAAAAACATTGAATATTTTTGGTCCTTTTTTGTATAGTTTTGCTCGTATTGGTGGTAGTGTGATGTTAAATAGCAGAAAACCTTTCATAAGTATTGCTCTATCATATATGAAAAGAATAAGATTGGTAGGTTCTAAGGTGAGCGTGTTCAAACAAATCTGTTATAATCTGTTCCTCTTTATAATATTAATATAGATGTATTATAAAATTGTTGCCCTGATGTTTTTAATTTAAAATATAGCTTCGCTATATGTTAATCCTAATATATAAAAATTTCATGTCACGTTGTTGGTCGGCGGTCAACTCCTACAAACTCAAATACAGTACCGATTTTAATCAATTTTTGCACATTGTGTGCAGTTTGTTCCAACTTGAGATATATGATGCTTTTTATCTTGATAAGTGATCATAACGTGCTAGATGTCGCTGTAGTCGATGTGATTGACTATTCGAAAAGGCAGAACAAGTTTTGCCAGGTCAGTTGGTCTATAATTTACACAAATTCCTGTACGAAATTAAAGCAGATCTTTAGTACAATATATCCTTTATGAATAAAATTTATTTTAGGTGTTTCATTGAACACTGACTCTAGTACGGCGTCGAGACCGAGAAGCAACTTTTTAGCTAACGATAACCCAACTACGCTATTGACTATAGCCGAAAAGAGACAGGTGATGTGGTGGGGACAGGGACAGGGATGTGAACAGGTGCTTTTTCATATACTCTTCTAACTTCCACCCTTAAGTTTAAAATCTGTTGACAGATACTTATGCTAGGTGTGTTCCGGCAGTTGCAGTCAGTCGCGCCAATAGACCTTAGCGTGCCCATCGGCGTAGGCCATATCGCCACTTAACATCAGGTGGAATTGTGCTCGTAATGCTATACCGTGCATTATATTTTAAAAAGTACTAGATCATATATTACAGTGGAACCTCGATAAAACATCTAGAATTGCAAAAAATAATCTGCTCCCTTCCCATCAGAGCCCAAATCCTCTATTACTTAAAATACGCAATCTCTATAACTTAAAGTAATAATATCATTATTAGCTCTCAGTTACTTAATGAAATGTTTTAACGAACTGTATCACATAACGTTAAACAAAATGTTTTTTAAAATTTATTTCTTGCTAGTGTTTAAAAGTTAAATTGTTGACGCAAACCTTTGAAATCCCTATAAGCTATATTTGCGGTGGCTGGGACAGCGGTATACTTGGATAATATTTATATATCTGTATCTGGTCTGAGAGAGGAGTCATTTGCAAGGTGTTACAGCAGAGTTTTATTAGAGCGGAGACCAGTTGTGTATTAAGGTGCGCCACTTTAAGACTAACTGGATACAGAACTCATCTGAGGTTAACTACCCATTTTGCATTTCCAAATTCATTCCGTGCACTTTATATTTATCATTTTCGTCTCCTCGATTAATGCAATAATATTTATGTAATATTTAAGATGTTGTTGAAAATTACAGGAACGCCGAACTAGAAGTCCCGCTGTTCCAGAGCACTCAACGTTCCAGAGGAGTCCGAGAAAGACGTGACGGGAGCTGAGTCTTTGAAGACGTCGAATATTTCGCCGCTTAGGTAATTTTATTTCAAAGAGATGTTTTAATTATCTTGAAGGTTTTAAGCAAAAATAATATAGGATTGAATTAATGTTATAAGATTTATTCAGAGACACAAACAAGTGAACTCTGCCACATTTTTGATAACAAAGAAAGGGACAAGATGTTATTTATCCAAAGAAAGAATTTTACATAAAATGCATACAAAGTGTCAGTTGGGCAGTTGGACATGACAAAATTTACAAATTGTTTGGCTTACACTAGTGTTTTCAACCTATTTCATGACACGGCCCCTTTGTTTGAAGAAATATTACGCGATCCCCCTACTTGTTGCTTGTTATTCATGTATTTTATTTTGTGACAAATATTCAATCCAACATATTTATTCATTAACATAATTAGGGTTCGCATAAATAGATATTAATTTTTTTTACTAACATTGAATGCGCCACCACTGGTTAACACAACTCATAAATAAAATCGCCTCGTGGTCATCGTCTCTAAATCAAAACCACTTCAATTCAGTTTCTTCGGCACAGTATTTTATTGAAGACGTCGGATGTCAGATCAACATCAAGGAATTCATACCTGGTATGAAAAGTTGAAAAGGTGTTAGAAAAGTTGAATAAACTGTTTTTTACGACACATACGCTGTTAGGCGTAAGTCCTTTGACAGTTTCACTGAACTTTTTCCGGCGAATGCTGAAGGCACTCAGCCGCGAGGCAGCGGGCACAAGGGAGCCAGAATGGCCGAACCTCGGTTTAGACTGCTGCCGGAAAACGAACAAAGAACTGTGTAATTTCAAGAGATATAGAAGAATACTCGGCAAAGGTGAATCTTAAATCCGTTTTTAAATGCAGCTATAAAAAAGGCAAATTTGGCAACCAAGCTCAAAGAAAATCTGCTGGATTTATCTTTATTGGATTGGAATTTAAGTCTGTCAATTTTCATACTTTTTGGTTAAAAAGGAAATCAGAGTACCCAAAATTAACAACAATAGAGGCTTTGAAGTGCTTGATTCCATTTAGCAACTCGTACTTGTATTTTCCCCAATGGACCATATAAAAAGTAAGGAAGGAAATCGCTTAAATTTGCAAAACGTTTTAATTCTCCAGTTAGTAAAAATTGATCTACGATAAGAGAAATTAGTCAATGATAAAAAAACGCACCTTCGCATTAAAAGTTCTCATAAGTTATTTATATTTCTTGTTATTACATATAAATGAATATGTCCTTTTGTTAACATTCTTCTCAATAAATCTTTTCAAGCTTTATACTTTTTTTACCCGCCTAAAGAGGCTTCGCGAGCCCCTTTCCGTTTGATATATTCTATTCAAATCCAGCTGTGCCCGCGACTTCGTTTCCGTGGAATTAAAAATTATTTAATATTTTTTGTAAAATTTTCAGTACAGATTTACTCTTATTGACGGTAGCGTGATTTTAAAAAACCTAAATCCGTCCTCAATCGTCTTATCAAACACAAAAAGGTTGTTTTAAATCCGATTGATAGTACATAAGATTAGCACGATCACACAAAACAAACATATTCCGATTTATAATATTAATATAGGTTTCGCTCTTTTACTATGGTAAAAAAATACTTTTGGCCTGTCAATTTATTATTTTTAAACATTTTCAAAATACTATTCACTCTGGAGTTAGAACAAATTAAATATCTTCCTTTCTTAGATGTTTTAGTTATCTGTAATCCTGATCAGTCTTTAGGCCATACTGTGTATAGAAAAATTACCCATAGAGATAAATATCTGACAGGTGAATCTCATCAATGTCCAATAACAGCTATCGTGGATAAATCTTTGTTTTAGAGAGCACAAGGAATCTGTGACAAGGAACATCTGGCTGCTGAGCTGCAACATGTCAAGCAAGTACTGCGAGATAACAAGCTCAAAATTCCACGCTGCCGTCACAGAAACTGAGTTAAACCAGCCACAGTTGAACGTGTACTTGATGTGTTACCTTAAGTAGGAGGACTCACAGGCAAGGTTAGCTATGTACTGAAATGTCTTCAATTAAAACTTACTTTAAGCCACCCAAGAAGATTATTAAATTTTTACCACCTTTCAAGTGTCATATACCTCTAGAAGAACAGGGCGTATACAAAATCGAATGTGACTGTGGCCTCTTCTATATCGGTCAAACCAAAATAAACACAGGGACCTGCGTAAAATACCACATAGCCAATGTTAAACACCGACGCTTTACGAAGTCTGCAGTGGCTGAACATTCGGAAGAAGGCTCCAAACAATATCTTAGTTTCGACAATCCATAAATCCTATGGAAATTAAAAAACACCATACAGAAGATGGTTGAAAGCTAGCACAAGCCAGAGATCGGATTATACATGTAATTAAACCGAAACCCAAAAGACCAATTATCAGACCTCAAGACACTGTGGGCTCTTTCTGCGTAGATCGGAACCCAAACAAAATTAAAAATTAAACTGAAGTTAGATACTGTAACAATAACTTTTCTGGACAACCTACACCTCAGTCCACTCCGTGACCACGAAAGCTTTGGATACGTCGCATCGGGATCAATATTAATAAATAACCGCGATAAAATCCGTTGAAATTAGTTTTATTTCGATCATTTTGTTAAAGTTAAATGAATTTTACTATGAATATGGAAAGTTTACTCCAAAAACCTATGCAGGAAAGAAAATTAAAGATATGTGTTTTCTTTTTAAACTTTCCTTTATTATTTTTACTCATTTATATGTTTTACAGTGTCCTCACAGTGCAGTGATGGCGGACTACCCCCTCGGGGCGCTGAGTGACGGGCTCCCGCCCCCCACTCTCCGCGGACCCCCCGCCCCCCAACACGAACTCAGCGTGAGTCCGAAGCTGTTCCATCGCCGAAGCGAATCCTTCCAAGACGACCTACCGGAACATAAACAAGGGTAAACATATTCCGTTGTATAAATAAATTTTATTTTTAAATTTCTTCAGGAATTATAAACAGTTAATTTTTCTACATATATCCATAGAGCTTTATAGTTTTCTATAAGAAATAAAGTTTCTAAAAGTAATAAATTCAAAACTATATTATCTGAAGAAAACATACTTGTCGTTCGCGTCGTTGTCGAAAACTAAAACTCCTCGCTTAGATAAGAATACAGGTCAATATCCGAGTTACATGATGACGTCATATGCACAACGCCATCTATCGGATATGCAATTCAACTGACAACATTAGTTCTATTTTGGAGTTGCAAGTAACTGAACTGGGTGCGTGAGAACAACAGTTTAAATTCATATTATTTAATATCTCTTGATAGAGTGAAACGATTGTGATGAAACAAACCTAAGTAATACTTCAAGTTGCGTTTTTACATATAAAAGTTATTTACATTTACGTGATTAGTTATTTGCTCAATATTATCGCGATTATGCTTTAATCAATATTATCGCGAGCGGGGCAGCGGTAGTCTCTGATGTGTGTATAAATATAATATATATATATATATAATGAATTTGACTGATATACTTCACCGATTAGCTCGTTTCAACAAACAAATACGAAAATTCTTATATTGTTTATTATATTATAAACGGAATGTGTTTGCAGGAGAATCGAACCCTGTCTGACGGTGTACGTGTGCCCGGCCGGCAGCAACATCTACAGCGCGCTGTACCTGCACGCGTGCCGAGCCACTGAGCTGCTGCACAAGCTGAACCAGCTGCAGGGTAAATTCACTGGTAATATAATATTCTGGAATATTGTAGGTTGACATAGTCTTATCTATTGCACACAAGAACAGTTATTTCAAATTGATTTTGGAATATAAATATTTTAATATACCTTTTGGGATATGAAAGGTATGGAGTATAGAATTTGAGTTATTTCCCATTATAAATGAAAAAATAAAAATATATGGAGAGAAATTTAATAAATGAAGAGGCCATTTCTGATTGAAGTTAGTACTAACAATCACATCCCATCCATTAATATTAGATTTAGTTTTTTTATGCTATTAATTTTTATGTTATATATTTTATTATTATTATTTTTATTTATTTACTTACAGCATATGAAGTTCTTGTTCTTGTTCACATGTTCTTGTAAGTAGTTTTAAAGGCGTTTTTCACACTAACTTTAAGCTAATATCCGTTAATATTTGAACACAATCACAACTTCAAAATAATTAATAATCGCAAATAGATCGTAGAAAAACAGAAATATCACCCGGTACAATTTAATCGTTTGAATTATTAACTTGCATTATAAGTTGCCACATTCTACTTGTTTCAGCAATATTCTTATAAATTTTTATAAAATTCAAAAGAATTAATAAAATATCTACTTAGGTTATTTAAGTTTGTAACACTCAGTATTAAAGGGTTATTATTATTATTATATTTTTTAATAATTCTTCATCAGAGATGTCAAGATATAATAGGATGAGTTGGAAGAGACATCCATGGGATGGTGGGACCCGAGAACTATATATGTACGTCTGTATATATACTTATATACTTATAGACTTTATACTTTATACTTTATATTATATTTAATAGACTTTATACTTTATATTATATTTACACTTTATATTATAGACTTATATACGTCAGTATATAAGTCTGACACACTCTTCGAGTCTAGCACGCATGTTTTCGAAAACGCGTTTACAGAGCGACTGGGGAATTCTGCTGACTTCGGCTCGAATATTTTCTTTAAGTTGTGTCACAGTGCTCGTATTTGTCTTTTAAACCATGGATTTTAAGTATCCCCATAAGAAAAAATCACATGGGCTTAAATCGGGTGACCTAGGTGGCCACGGTATGGTACCGTTTCGGGATATGTTTTTTTCAGGGAATAACTGCTGCACTGCATTCATGGACACATTAGCAGTATGAGCTGTGGCCCCGTCCAGCTGGAACCATGTGTTTCGGTTGAAGGATGGACTATTCTGAAGTTCTAGTCTGAAAAAGTCATTTAACATCTGGGCATATCTCTCCGAATTAACAGTTACAATTTGGCCACGTCCATTTTCAAAGAAATAAGGCCCTATGATTGCAGATGCAGATATGGCACACCAAACTGTTACTTTAGGCTTATGTAAAGGCTCTCGATGCATTTGTCTTGGGTTGCGGACATCCCAGTAACGGAAATTCTGCTTATTTACATATCCTCCGATATGAAAGTGGGCTTCGTCACTGAAGAATATGTTGCCCATCCGAGTAGCAGTAGGAAATCTCAACAACATTACCTCTGCGTAAGTTTTTCTTAATTCAAAGTCAGAATCGTGTAAATCTTGCACGATTTGAATTTTATATGGATGAACCTTGAGTTTTTTTCGCATTATAACCTGCAAAGTTGATTTCGGAATTTCCAATATCGATGAACGTGCACGCAGTGATAATCGGGAATTTTCAACGACAGAAACCATAACACGCTAGCAATTTTCATCCGTGACTACCGATGGCGTAGGTCCTGGCCTGGGTCTATTTAACGTTGATCCTGTAGATCTGAACCTTGCTACCCATGACTGAATGAGGTTGATCGATGGTCCATCACTTAATCGACGAATACCGTAACGATTATTAAATCGACGGCGTGCTTCAGTCAGCGAAAATCCACTCGCTCTCCACTCCATATTATATATGTGGATATATATAAAATTCAAGTCGTTTCAAAACGCAATGTCAAAGTTATTACCATTATAATTTTACCATTATAACCATTTGGTTATAATCGTATATGGCCATGAAAGTGACTGTCATTGTATGTATACATGTCAAAGAAAATTAAAAAGAACTCTAAAACTTTTTTATCGAGGCATATTATACTTTCACAATATCATTTACCATAACCTGTACCTTACAGTTTATGTTATACATTTTCAGAATATAATGATATACTTTTTTATTTAGATTACTATTGACATACTGAATTCTTATACAAGGTTTCTTGAAAACCTATGAATATAGTTTTTTAGAATTTTTATGTCAATTTCATCTAGTTTAAGAATTCTCTATAAATCCCGTTTTCAATAGTGTAGCTTATTTTTTTGTTATGCTGGGCTACATTAGGGGGCGAATATTCGTGTCGCGTTGGCGCGCTAAAAACATTCACGCCGGATTTTACCCCGCTAGAACAATTATTCATTTCAAATATATACATCTCTCTTTATAATTCAATAGTTGTTGTTTTTAGGCAGTGTTACGTTGCCTCCAGTACGGTCCGCTGCCGCTGTGGGGGAAGGCGGCGAGTTGGCGAGACCGTCCGGCACAGCAATTTGAAGCGATGATAATAGCTCTGCGGTGGTGTGCACGACTTCGCGTCAAGAGACGTGAGTTCGAATCCTACCATCTACAATGAGCTTGACCTTTCGGTGAAGGTAAACATCGTTAGGGAACCAAAGCATGGTGGTAGAGGGTTTTTAATAATGGCCACCTGGTGGTTAGCTACCACCCTCAAGTTGAAAACCTACCACCAAATACCAATTAGGTGTGTTCCGCCGACAGCTGCACTTGAGAACCAGTTGCTCCACAGGTTTAGCGTTTAGAATAAACCAACTTTTTCTGTTGAATAGAATATCATGTAAAATGTACATTTTGATCGGGAATGCAATCGCTGAACCTGGTAAGAGTAGATATATAAAAATATCGAACTTTGAAATTTGACTGGTAGTTTCTAACGTGAGCGTGTTTTAACAATTAAATAATCTTTTCGTCTCATATTATAAAATTGTCGCCCTGATTATTTTTTTTGAATTTTGGTCACGGAAATGTCGGGATGAAAATTAAAAAATATCTACGATAAAATCCGTTTAAATTAGTTTTATTTCAATGAATAATATTCGCGTTAACATTAGAAATCATTATATAAAAAATTCATATCACGTTATTTGTTAGTCCGCGATCAACTCCTACAATATATCTCTTGATAGAGTGAAACGATCCCGATGACACAATTTTTGTTTCTAATTAATAAACTCAACAATTGACTGATTTCGAAAACTCTTTCACCATTAGGATGTTACATTATCCCTGAGTAGCAAAAGCTAAACAATATTTTTTATGGAAATGACTTATTAAATTTTAGTTCCACGCGAACGGACTCGCGGACACAGCTAGTATCTTATAAATGCGAATTTGTAAGTGTCCCCTCTTCGCCAAAATTGCTGAATCAAATATCTTTTTCTAGCGAAATACTTATACGAAGTGGAAAGAGAAATAAACTTGGTATCAAATTTTTTATCGTATCATCGGATTGCTTCACACTGGCGCTTATAAACTGAATGTGTTTACAGAAGAATCGAACCCCGTCTGAGGGTTGTACGTGTTGCCGGCCGGCAGCAATATCTTCAGCGCGCTGTACCTGCACGCGTGCCGAGCCACTGAGCTGCTGCACAAGCTGAACCAGCTGCAGGGGCCTTCCGCTAAGGTATATTTTTATAGGAGAGTGAATACAAATTTTAAAAATGTTATATAAAGACATAGGCCCCCCCGTGCACCGCGCTTATAATCTATTCTACACATTGTGGACCATAGTAACACTACACTACATAAAGCACACTAAGACATGCACGTGCTTTTTCTTACTCATGCTCCGATCCTCGTTGCAGACCAAATCGCAAACCTCGAATAGAGACCTGTAAACAAATAAAAATAAATACAATTTTAAAAAAAGTTATATAAAGATAGACATAGGCCCCCATTGCACCGCGCTTGTAATCTCTATTCTACACAATTCGCAAATCTCTAATAGAAGTTATATCCCTGTGCACCGCGCTTATAATCTATTCTACACATTGTGGACCATAGTAAAGCACTACACTACATAAAGCACACTAAGACATGCACATGCTTTTTCTTACTCTTACTCCGATCCTCGGTGCAGCCGAAGCGAAAATCTGGAACAGCCCTGTGAACAATAGAGTGAATACAAATTTTAAAAATGTTATATAAAGACATAGGCCCCCCCCGTGCACCGCGCTTATAATCTATTCTACACAATGTGGAACATAGTAACACTACACTACCTAAAGCACACTAAGACATGCACATGCTTTTTCTTACTCATACTCCGATCCTCGGTGCAGGCGAAGCGAAAATCTGGAAGACTTGTGAACAAATAAAGTAAATACAAATTTTAAAAATGTTATATAGGCCCCAATGCACCGCGCTTATAATCTATTCTACAATTACAATACTAATTCTACAATTATAAGCACTACACTACATAAAGCACACTAAGACATGCACATGCTTTTTCTTAGTCATACTCTGATCCTCGTTTCAGACCAAATCGCAAATCTCGAATGGAGACCTGTGAACAAATAAAGTAAATACAAATTTTAAAAATCTTGTATAAATAGGCCCCCTGTGCACCGCGCTTATAATCTATTCTACACATTGTGGACAATAGTAAAGCACTACACTACATAAAGCACACTAAGACATGCACATGCTTTTTCTTACTCATACTCCGATCCTCGGTGCAGGCGAAGAGAAAATCTGGAACAGACCTGTGAACAAATAAAGTAAATACAAATTTTAAAAATGTTATATAGGCCCCAATGCACCGCGCTTATAATTTATTCTACACAATGTGGACCATAATAAACAAGCACTACATTACATAAAGCACACTAAGACTAAAATGTACGACATTATATTTGGCATTGTTAGGTCAACATATTAAAAACTGATGTCACGTAGTAGCAAGTGTGCTTGTAGAATCAGGCAATTACGTTCGAGATGATCGTGACCACCATACATCAAGAGAAAAAGGATTTTTGACGGTTGTCTAATTATTTGGTGGTATCACGGGTGAAATAGAAAAACTTACTTTCTAATTTCACAAATATATAGACGATAAATAATGATAAATATACAATGCAAATTAAATATTTGTAGTGATACCGAATAATATTATACGTCATTTTTATCTTCATACACAATTTGTACGTCAGCGGACATCACGACTAAGCGTAACCTCGGGAGCCGCTTCCATGAGTGTCTCCACATCTACGTGTGTGCCGCCACGCATTCAGAAGAATATACGCATTGCCTTGTTTCATAACAACATTAATTGACTAATTTATTTGCTCCAGCACACCCGCCGCGGCCGCCTCCCGCAGATCCTTGAGCCTAGGTTCGTTCCTCCGATATCGAGTCCCCGAGTATCTCTGCTCGCGCAATACAGTTTGCATCGGGGTAGGGCTTATAATAATGCCAGCCTGGCTAGCTACCACCTTCAAGTTGAAAATCTGCTGCTGAATACTATTAGGTGTGCTATTACTATTAGTTGAGAACAAATTCGTCCACAGGATTAGCGTGTCTACCAACTTGGCAAAATTATGGCCATAAAACTAAACCTTAACTATAAAAAAAAATAACTAAAATCACTGAAAATTCATTACCACAGTACATTTCAATTGTGCACACTCACACACGACGTACGCGGTTCTGGCCTTCAGTGATCGTTATTTTTATTTTTTTGTGTTTTTACGGTATTACAATTGTTTTGTTTTCTTAGGTTTACGCGAATATTATTCATTGAAATAAAACTAATTTAAACGGATTTTATCGCGGTTATTTATGAAAATTGAAGGTAGACACAGTAACATAAACTTTTCTGGACAACCTACACCTCAGTCCGCCCCGTGACCACGAAGGCTGAAAAGCTTTCGAAACGTCGGGATCAAAATTTAATAAATAACCGCGATAAAATCCGTTTAAATTAGTTTTATTTCAATTGTTTTGTTATCCAGAAAAATACTCTCACTGTCACAGTAGACGATTTATATATTTATTTATTTCATTATATACGAAGTCTTGTTGAAAAATTTTTTTTAATATCTAGAGATCTGTGTGTATGGATGTCTAACGATTACGAGAATAATAATTGATGTATTGGGACCATTTCCTTTTTAACAACTCTAGAATGACATCGAATAGCTTCCTATTTAATATGAATGCTTAGATCTATGTCATTCAATTATAATTACGTTGTGAGGCGTGTACTTTTGGGTTTATCAAACTATTGTGATTAATATCAAAACGTCGTTACTCGCGTCTACAAGTCGACTCACGAAGTATTTATAAAAGCAGTATATTTAGACCTCACAGCTCTTTACTAATGCCATAGATGAAATGACGAGCCTTAACAACGTCCATTGATTATAGAAATAATTCACATGCAGTAGCTGGTTTTTTTTTTTTTTTTAGACCTGACTTACGCTGTTAGCCCCAGGGACTTTGACAGCTTCACCGGACTGTTGGGGGCGAGTGCTGAGGGCACTCAGCCCTGAGACAGCTGGCACAAGGGTGCCAGGACGGCCGAACCTCGGCTAGGAATGCTGCCGGTAAATGAAAATGATTCATGATCCTGACTATCCAACAGGTTCTTTATTACTAAATTAGTGATACTAACTACGACCTTATCAGGTAAGCAGCTCAAGGGCCGCGAGGGTAGTCCCTTACAGAACCGTGTACTTAACGTGTGAGTGTGCACGAATGGTACGCGGTGTGATGATGTAATCTCAGTGATGTAGAGTGTCACTGTATCGCGCGAGCAGAGTCACTCGAGGGCTCCTGTCCGGAGGATCGAACCTAGGCTCAGGCGTCTGCGGAAGGAGGCCGCGGCGGGTGTGCGGGAGCGAAATTATTCGCTCGGCCTCGGCGGCGTGGATGGCGGTTACGCGGACGTGTGCGCGCACACGTGCGATTGGTGGAAACGGCAGGGAGAAGCGCGTTTAATCTCGTTATTTTATCGACGGCGTCGGAGAAGCAGTTATGTGGCCGGCGCGCAAAGCCTTTGGCATGCGGATTGGAAGTGTAGCTAACTGCGTTTACTATTTTGGGGTTAGGATGAAGTTCGGTGTTTGCAAAAAATTTCTTTGTAATGTCTTTAATATATGCCTACATGGACGGAAGGTCCATATCTCTCTCTATGGAGATCTATATTACGGACGTAAAACGGGGCTTGGACGGCTATGCGCATGAATCTGTTTTGCAATACTTGTAGTTTGCGAAGGTTGGTGCGTGAAGCGTGAGCGAATACTAGTATACTAGTGACTGTAAGTAAGTATGGGACGGATGCATACTTTGTATATTGTGAGCTTATGTCTGAGTGCCATTTTGCTCTTAGAGGAGGTGAGATTGCGTAGCAGAACCATAGCCGTGGAGGCTTTTTTCTCTGAACGTAATCTATATGTTTGTTGAAGGTTAGGCGCCTATCTAAAACTACACCAAGATATTTAGTTTCATTAGCCCAGGGGATATTGACGTCGAATAGGTGTAATGTCTTTTTTATATCTCTCCTTGCGTGAGGATCGAACATGATAGCCGCACTTTTTTCTGGGTTTATTCCTATGCGCCATTTGAGGCACCAGGACCCAAACATAGAGACGGCTCTTTGGACGCGGTGGTATACGTGAATCCTATTCCTGGCCGAGCTGAAGATGACTGTGTCGTCTGCGTAGGAGCCTACTGCGACGTCGGGGAATTCGGGGATATCGCTAACGAACAAGTTGAACAGGCAAGGCGCTAGGATGGAGCCTTGCGGGACTCCTGAGCGTATACGGTGAGGCGAGGATAGGGCTCTGTCCGCTTTGTAGCAGAAGGAGCGGTCCGATAAATAAGCAAGGATTATGCGGACTAGTCTGTCCGGAACTTGAAAGAGGTTGAGTTTATAAATGAGGCCTTCGTGCTAGACCTTATCGAAGGCTTTGGATATGTTGAAAAATACAGCAAGCTTGGGACGGCGTAACTCCGTGAAATTGGAGAGAATATGCTCCGTGAGGCGGAGCACTTGGTGGGTACACGAGTGCTTCGGTCGGAAGCCGAATTGCTCGTATGGTAAGAGACATTTGTCTGAGACAAAGGCTTGTAATCGGTTCAACAGAAGCCGCTCGTATATTTTACCTATAGTATTGAGGAAAAGTAGCTGGTCTGCTCGCCAATTCATCGCATACTATTTAGTATAAGCGTATTAGTTATGGAAGACAACTTATTGGTGTGAAGATTAATATCATTCCTTGTATTTAATGTTCCGGACAGTAAGGCACGTAAAACGTAATATAGATCATATAAATGATGTAATAGAGTAAGTTTAAATAAAGGGATATATTAATAAATAGAATAAAGAATCATACTTATATTATAAATGTGAAAGTAAGTTTGTATGTTTGATACGCTTACACGCCCTAACCCTCTGAATAGGTTATAATAAATTTTGGATAGGGATAGATGAGAACCTAGAGACGGTGCTACGCTAACTTTTTTCGCGAAAAACTTATTAGAAGTGGAGTAAAGATATGGATAAACTTTGTATGAAACATTTTACTGCATCATTCGATTTGTTTGACAAAATGTATATTGACGCGAGCGCAGCCTTACGTAAAATCTACTAAACAAATATTTGCCATTTTATTACAGGTACAAAAGTATCTTGTGGTGCTTTAAGCGTATTTTTACGTTGTGTGTTTTTATATAAACTGATAGGAATATTTACTGTTTATATGCGTTTTTTGTGTATTTCTTGAGCGCATCTTTAAGGGATTAAGATAAGAATATGTGTTTTCTTAACTTGTCCTATGAGCTAGTATAATGTTTGTGTTTTAGCCTTCGAGAATGTCTTAAATACGTTTTAATATTCGAGTATGTTTTTAATTATGTTTAAATACTAAGATTGTTTAGCAATTTATTATTTTTATTTGAGAATAACCTTTATTATACCTAAATTGCACATTTAGTCATTCATTAATACAGGTCAGAACAGAGTTTACATCAACACATTAATATCTAATAGTTATACAGTTATTTTTTTTCTTAAGTGTAACCCAAATTACAGGTGACAACCACATTTGGTTCTGGTAGGGTAGGTCTGGTAGCTCAAGAAGAGTTTCGGCCACTCTGGCACCCTGGCGCCCGCTGCCTCGGGGTTGAGGGCTCTCAGCACTCTACCCAAAAAGTTCGGTGAAGCTGTCAAATCCCTAAAGGCTAAAAGCGTAAGTCAGGTCGAAAAAAAAATGGTGACCACCACATGCACATTTGAGTTACTTTAATATATAAGAAGAAATAATTATGATGTTAAAATGTACTACTTTGAAAAATATAAAAAGTCATAGTAGTCGTGTTTATGAAAAATGTGTTCTTTTCATTGTAGTGAGTGTGTCAAAAAACGATTTCCACATTCTCTGCTTTAACATTGGATACAACGTTATGATATCGCATAAGTCTGTGTAACGGAGAAATATGACTAAGATTTAAGCGAGCCTGTTGTTCAAAAAATATTTTATAAATTAATAGATAAAATCATTTTCGTACATTTTCTTTAAATATGAATTCCATTCTCCGATATAATAAACAATATTATTAAAAAATACCTTCAGTTGGTATTAAAGGTATCTTATTAAAGTGGGGTATATCTTACCTTTGTAATCGTACTTCACAGGTAGTAGCTGAAGGATATACTTCTGAGTCATACAAGATGCTTTACAGAGTACCGCAGGGTTCTAATTTGGAACCTATACTATTCGATATTTTTTTTCATGGCATTTGTTTACAACTTCAGAACTCAAAGAGTTACATCTTGCAGATGGTCTTAAATTGTTTTATCAGATTAAGAGTCATAATGCCGTATTCTTACTACAAAGTAACCTAAATAGTTCGATTAAATGCTGTGTAACGAACAAAATGGTTTCAAACCATACATTCAAACTCATATACTGCGACAGATGTTTAATTGATAGCATTGTGTATAAGAGGCTTAAAACTTTTGTATTTGTACTACGCAGCAGTAAGAACTTGAATATAGAACATAATAAAATGTACTATTTAGTTCACTCTTTGGTAGAGGTTTAGAATGTAGTAGTGTTGTATGGAATCCTCAGTACGATATTTTTGTAAATAAAAAAGAAAAGGTGCAAAAATTATTCTTCTGACATTTAAAATGTATAACGGAAACTTAAGTATTTTAATTAAAGCTCTTTAAACGATCACAAAGGGACAATTGATTTCACTTTTATGTACATATAATGACTAAAATCTTGAATGCACCAGAACTACTAACTAAAATAAATATAACTGTTCCTGTGATGCTCCCTACGGCTTTACGGTTCAGTATTTTTGCTACAAATTATTATCAAACTGTGGATCTATATTCTCCATTAAATAGAATGTTATCATTTTATAATGATGAATCCAAACCCTCAGATTAAGGCATTTTCACTAATACAGTCACACTAAATATGAAAGTAATATATCTATATAAATAAAAATTGCAAAATGTATAGAATTTGAAAAATAATTGAAATTCTTAAACTTCAAGGTAAAGCGAAGCGTGGAATGTAACTTGTTTACTTTTAATATTAATTTCTATTTCATGATTGTAATTAAATAAACCAGTATTTATTCAGCTTGTCTGTTTGCTTGAATTATAATTTGTATAATATTAGGCCATATTTTTCAAAAGTATATTATTTTTTTACTAGATTTTACGTGCGGCTTCGTTCGCCTTAATATCGATTTTGGCAATCGCAATCGAAATCGGATGGCGCAATAAAATGCATCGTACAAAGTTTATCCATTTACTCCACTTCCAATAAAGGTTTCGCGAGAAAGATTAGTCTTTCTCCGACTCTTGGGTCTTCCCTATCCCTTTACCACATTTCATAACAATCGATTCAGCGGTTTAGGCGTGAAATCATTACATTATTCATGAAACCTGTGGTATTATAAAAGTATAAATACGTTATCTTCACAATATTTGACCACAACAAATGTAAATACGTGGATAGTAATATTGCAATGAATGGAGAAGCAGCAGAAGTTTATGCTTATACCGGATGCAAAAAAGAGAAATGTATACATTGCTGTGCTTCGTCTAAACTATAAACGTTCCTTTTGGTTACGGAAAATTTTACTGATTGTTACATTTAATAAAAAAGTTATTAATGGAAATAGTTAAATAATGAATTAAATGTGATCCCGTAATCTTTACAACGTTTGTTTGTATAATTTTTACAATATCGCATTACACACGAGGAAATGCTCTAGAGTTGGAGGGTATTTGATATAACATCGGTACACAACATACTTCCCTGAACGCTGACGTGATACTAAAGTTTAAGTGTGCCAACTGACATAAAATCAGTGGGCCACTTTCGGAGTACAGATGCCGTACCTATATACACATTTTTATACAACCCCACGACAACCTGTCGCCTTTCTGATGCGACGCGGGTTCGAAATTGCAGTCAAAACTTCGCCCCGGCAACTAGCCTGGCCTTGTCTGTGCAGCCTGGCGAGCTGCCCACTCAGACGGCCGGACTGGTGCAATGAGAAGTGAATCCCCTGACCCGCCCCTGTCAGTTCGGCCTAAACATCTATATTTACACTAATATTATCAAGAGATTTTTATTTTTATTTTTGTTTGTAACGAATAAACTCAAAAACTACTGGACCGATTTCAAAAATTATTTCTCCATTAGAATTATATGTTATTCTTGATTAACATAGGATATATATTAATTTAATAATTTTTAGTTCCATGTGAGGCACAGTTAGTCCTTCACAAAATAAATAATTACGTGTTTCAGAGTTTTTTAAATTTCATCCACTACACGTGTAAAATAGGAAATTTTACATTGATACTTTTACTGAGATATTTGTAAAATTACTAGCCACATTACCATGAAATTTGTTCCGTATATTTTATTCGTAATGTAGAAACTCCTTGAGAAATTTTATTACGGTCAAGTCTGGTTGACGGAAATTGCGCGAAGGAAGTCGGGTGGCACAAGCTAGTCAAATGGAATGCGTTAGCAATTAATAATAATACTTTGTCTTCAGGTAAAATTAACAACAATAACCTTATTATTGTCATTAATAACCATTTGTTCAAACAATTCAACTACTATATATAGGGTTTACTATCCTAGTGTAATACCATTACGACGACGTTAACGAGCATTAACATGTCTAACTTTATTGCTGTTCTCTTCTTCACGACTGCATTATTTGTCATGGTAAGTTACAGCTCATATATATATTACACTTAAATACATTTATATAGATCGACTTTGACAGCAGGTTGCCCAATGCGCTCTGGGCTTAAATTCCGTACATGAAAATCATATGTGTGATCCTCAAATAACTGTTCTGCTTTAGACTCTTACTTTGTATTCGTTTATTAGGTTTATAAAATCCTTCTCACTTGTCATTTTGGCGAAAGTAGGCCTGGATGGAAAATTGTTGGTATTTTCCATTTTTCTAAAAATATACGTTATTTTTTAGAGCATGCGAATTTAGTAAATTAATACTTATATGAGATTTTTTATATTATAACATAAATGTTCACTTAAATTATACTTTTCTTTGTTCATCGGTCTGTTGGCGATGCTTTATCGATCGTTCAAAGACAACTCGTCTAGGGACTCAGGGTATGCAATATTACGAGACTATTAGATTACTACATGCTATATACAACTTTATTAAAAAGATGTAACAAAGAACAAACTTGCAAATTAGCTGTCTGCTAGTGGACAAAGAATAGCTTCATGAAATCCGTCAATGATTTATTTCAGCAATTCAATAATTATCTCCCTTCCTGAAGGAATCCTTTTGTTTTATGTGGTAATTATATCCTGTAGATTAATCACCTAATTCCTAATATTAGTTATCATCGTGTCAAATTACATCAGAATCCGCTTAATTATATTATAATGATACGACAAGAGGACAAACAGACACGTACAACAACATATATAATATGTTTAAGAAATTGATTATTAGTAATATATTAATAACCACATAATTTAATTTTATTTGATCCATACACGATAAATATAATACGCTGAACTAATTAAAGATAATTGTTCCAGATCCTACAGCAAGTTTATGGAATAGTTATTGGTAAGATGTTAACATAATGTAATACAACTGTGTAAGGAAATATTACTATAGACCAAGCGCACATACTTTTGACCAGACCGCAGCGTTATAGACCAGTCTATCCTACAATAGGTCATGTAATAATTCGGGTTTATATATTCGAGATATGATGACTGTGTGCGACTAGATCTTGATTACCATGCAGCAGGCGATTGTTGAAGCGATGATAGCTTGGTAGTCGTTATGGCTGGTGCGTCAATTGAAGTGAGTTCGAGTCCACCTGTTATTAGTCTGAACTTTCGGTGAAGGAGAACATCGTGAGGAAACGGAGTATCCTGGTAGGGTTTTTCTAATACCCAACTGGCAACTGAAGCCTAAAATCGGCTGCCAAATACCTATAGGTACGTACCGACAGCTGAACTTGAGAGCCAGCGCCTCCGATAGACTTAGTATGTCTACCAACCTGTGCCACATGGTAACTTAACATCAGGTGACATAGTAGCCATTACGCTTAAAAAAGTACTACTACTATAGACCAGTCAAGCTTATTATAGGCAGCACATAGTTTTGTGGCTATACATTGATGCATGTATACATAAATAAATAAGAAATGTTCATTTTGTAATTTCAACAGGTTTTAGACAATTTGGTATAAATACGGTACTAATAACAAAAATCTATTTTATTTTCTGGTATTCCTAGGATTGATTTCTTGAAACAAGTAACGCATTTATATTCACTAGGGGATTTACAGAGATTTACAAAGACTTTTATATTTTAATACCTTTTTAATTTAATATTCAAAATTACTTTTCCTGTAATTTCCTGTGGACGTAATGTCAGTTTCGTCTTTATGTTATAACGTAGACACAGGTATTGAAAACATCCAAATATATTGTAAAAACTTTCGAACGTTTTATTCTTGTAGGTACTTTAGAACACCAATGAGGTCAAATTAACCTTACCGTGTAAACTTCTCTGACCATGTTTTTCCTGTTATTCAAACATGCGGATTCTCATTTAAATACAGTAGAACCTCTATAAGTCGAACATCAAGGGAGACGCCAAGAAATTAGAGTTATAGAGTTTTCGAATTATAGAGACTGGAGGTTTTGTTGTTTGAAGGGAAGGGAACAAAATATTTTTTCGAGTTTTTGAGGTTTTCAACTTATCGAGAAATTAATATTATATGATTGCGTAGTTAAAGTAACATAATTAAGTTTCAGGTTACAATCATAAATACGGAAATTTAATATTTGATATACAATTTTTATTACAGCTTCATAACATTGCTGTTCATTTATTACTGCTGTAACATTTTAAACACTTGATAAACCCTTCTAACTATAGTACAGGTGGTTAGAACTGGATTATTGCATGTTTTTACTATTTTATACTATTATTTATTTTATATAAATAGTCATAATTAACTAGAACCTCCTTAAGTCGAGCATCGATAATTTAAAAACCTCCAAATCTCGAAAAATGTTTACTTCCCTTCCCTTCAAAAACCAAAAACTTAATTCTCTATAAGTTGAAAACTCTATAATTCGTATTTTCGGCATCTCCATTGATGTTCGACTTATAGAGGTTCTACTGTATATATTATAAATTGTTAGTGGCATCGAAGTATTAGAGACGTTAAATATAGATGAGGTGGGAGTGGAAGGAGTTGTAGATACTGCTAGATTATAAGAGGGTCACTTAATATGTGATGAATTTAGATGTTCATAAGAATGAATAAAAAAAATTTCGTAAGAGTTGATAATTCAGTGTAGAGTTTGAAATCACTATTAGCTGCATTCATTTATTTCATCAAGAAATGTAAATGTTCCATTTATACAATTTAATTATTTGAATGATTCTAATAAATATTTATTAGAGGGACATCTCGGGCAGTCGCAAACGTATTATTAATGGAATGGCCACTTTTTTTTTTTGATACTTAAGGTTTATCATTATGGCCATAATCTCACCTGATCTTAAGTAACGATACGGCCCAAGTTAGTAGACACTATAAACCTGAGGAGGAACTGGCTCTCAAGTGCAGCAGCAGGAACACACCTATTGGTATTTGGCGGCAGGTTTACAACCTGAGGGTGGTAGCGACCCAGACGGGCATTAGAAAAAGCCCTACCACCATGCTCTGGTTTTCTCACAATGTTTTCCTGCACCGGAAGCTCAAGCTTATTGTAGGTGTTTGGATTCGAACTCACGTCCCTTGACGCGAAGTCGTACACACTACCACTGAGCTATCATCGCTATCAAAGCTTAATCGCTTCGCTTGATAGGAGTGGGCTATTCGATATATTACTTGGAGATGAATGATTAGCAGTATAATTATTTTCAGGCGCAGGAAAATCGGCAGGATTACCTGGCAGTAAAGGATTGCTTGACCAACTTGGAGAATCAGTTAATAACGTACTGAATGGTTAACTTGGTCAAGAATAGTGTGGATAATGGATTATTGGGAAGGTGACTTAGATAAGTTTTGGGAAATAATACATAAGATAACATAACATTTATTTTATTACCGATAATTCATATAAGTAATATAGAAGCCAAACGCAACTGTAAAGGTTTGTTAACTTGCAAATTTTTTATAACCTAAATAAAGACAATGAAAACTTTACTTTTGTTTTAAATATAAAATATATCACTTGGTCTTTAGGAACAGTAAATGTATAAAAAAATATATATTTGAAATTGTATATTAGTACATGATTAAAAATGTATCTAATTTCCAACCCTAATGTTATTTGTTTCTGGTAACTTTTATATCCGAAACAAAATATTTTCAAATTTTGTTTTGGCCATAAACATAATAGGTCGGGCAAAATGTGTTCGCATATAGTATGTATAAACTTTTAATAAAATCTCATTGGTTATATTTATATCTAGCAGGTTGCTAAAATTGCAAAAGTCATTATTTATTACTTGAGGTTAAACTTTAACGTCGAGTAGTTTTTTTTTAGTCGATATTTTAGTGATAACTAAGGAAAAAAAAGTGGTTTTGATTCACTCTACTAATCATAAAAACTAAATAATAACACTTATATAACTTATTTAAACAATAATGTTAAAGGATACATCTTCATTAAATAAGTTTTTACTAAATATGAAGCAACATCCGTTCCTTTATAGTTAGCTATACTGTTTACTATTTAAAACTGAACGCAGTCCAGTGTATTGTCATCTATGTTTATTTAATATTTAACTGATTTTTGTATACCTTATCGAATACGCTTAATTCTTCAGTTACTTTTATTTTACACGAAGTAATTAATGGTTTCACTCTGCAATAAAAACAATATTTTGAAATGGCCTATGTATATTTTAACGGCCGGTATCTTTGAATAACTATATTCAAAAATCAATAGTATACAAGCTGTCAAACTTTTAGAGACTATTGATCACCTACTCAAAGCACAGATAGTACCTTACCTCGAAAATATATATAGTATTCACAGTACAAAAATGGCGACAATCTATGACCACAAATATTTCCATAGGTTACTGCGACAGTATACTTTTAGCCATAAAGGATTGAATTTCTCGTCAGTAAGTGTACTGAACAGTGCTGTGGGTGTATAACGAAACACAGTTACTTGCAACGCCAAAATGTTGACAGTTGAACTCCGTATTCGATAGATGACGTTGTGCATGTGACATCATCTAACACGAATATTGACTGTACTCTTATCTAAGCGGCGCGGGAAAAGTTAGTTTGTTTCAACGCATAATCTTAAGATCTTCCAGTTGGATTTCAAAATTTCTTCCTGTATTTTATAGAGCAATCATTGTTGGAGGTTTCAGCCTATATATCAAGCTACCGCTAATAGGAGCAAAGCAGTATTGATAAAAGTGACAAAAACGGCGAAAACTATTCTTTCTGTAGGCATTCTTAGCGTGCACTACCTTATTGGTTATAAAGTATTTTATTTAATTTTACAATATTTCTTATAAATTATCTTCGAATACGAATTCGTTCGTGGTGCAAAACACTTTACAGATGACATGCAATATTAACGTTGTACGTACTTGACACCAGTTAGTTACCTTCCGTAACTAATAAGCTAATACTAAATAGTAGCCGATATATTTAGGATAGCCTGCAGTCTTGAGTCATTTTGAGGCTTTCAGTGACTGTTGACTTTACAGAGAAATCCCAGGTGTGTGTTGTCCATTTTATTATCGAATTAAAACTTTTTATTACTTACACATTTATAGTTTCAAACAAACCCAAAACACACTATTGTTATTATGTTACTTGTTTTTTACAGCTTGCTTCTTAACATTTTTCTGTATATGGATGAAATAATTAAAATCGTTTCAAATTTGTATGAGCCAAAAAAGGAATCTACTGAAAAAAATATATTTACACTATACAATAGAACCATAATCTATACAGACTATTAATATATTTCTAATATCTATAGTTAAGCATCTTTTATGTAGATTTAACATTATGATCATAATCTCATGTGATGTTAAGTGACGATGCGGCCTAGGACGGTGGACATGCTAAGCCCAGTGGAGGGATTGGATGTCAAATGCCAATACCGGAACACTTCTATGGGTATTTGGCGGCAAATTTTCAACTTGAAGTTCTTAGCTAATAAAGGTAAGGACAAGAAAAAACCCTACCACCTTGCTATGGTTTTGTCATGTTTTCTTCAACGAAAGCTCAGGATTATTTTAGCTATAGAAACTGACATCATGTCAATACACGACTCCGTAAACACTACCAACTGAGCGATCATCGCTTCGATTGCACTTGTATAGTGGCATTCATTGCTGATGCGTGTATTTATTGAAATTTCCTTGTGTGAATGTTATGGGTGTTTGAAATAAATAGAAAAGCGTAGAAAATCAACAAGGCTACGGTTTGATAGAACTACCTATATGTACTAAAACTTGCATACATATTTTGACAAATCGGGTTATAATTTAAAATGTTATTATATTGACGCGAATACCTTAAAATCCACACAATGACAATCTGTCATCACTTTTGTTTGTTAATTCTTACAGTCTTATGTTGGGTTACATTACCAGCACTACGGCACAAATTTTTACTTTTTACAACTTTTTACAAACTTTTCAATCAAAATTTTACTATCAAAGAGAAAATTGCACATATTAATCCCTTCATTTCTAAAAAATATATTTATATATTGACAACATATTAATATTTCCAAAGGGTGGCAATTTGTCGTTTTGTTCTGAGAGCTGTAATCTCTAGAGTGGGTGTTGCCGCGTGTCTAGATGCATTGGTATTGTACTTATAAAACTTCGTGTACGTATTGTGTCTGTGTCTGGCAATTGTTGATATCACCTTAGCTTTTGTTAATGAAGGTTAACTATGTAGTTCTTGATCCGTCACAGCCTTGTAGTAGGGTTATTACCCGCCTGGTTAGCGTACCAACCCGTGTTTAGAATGCTGCAAATTAAAGGTTCGGTATGAACCTTTGTGTTCTAGCTAGTGAACGAGAACTAGCACTTTCCGTCAAGTTCAGTATCATAGCTGTAATGTTCCTGGTGTTGCGGCTGTCTATAGGCGGCGATTTACCTGTTAATTTTGTATTATCAAAAAAAAAATCCGTTTGCAATTTCTAAACGGTTAGGCCGAATCTCTTGAAACTATTTGGCAATTATCAGATTAGTGTAGAGGATTTATTTTTGTAATAGAACTTGGTAGCAGTCATATTAGCAAATGATTTACTATCTATTGCTTCGTTTTATTATTACTTATGTAATTGTAATCTACTTGTCATGAGAGTGACATGCACTGTGTATGAGGAAGAAATATGCTTAATAAATATATAGCTCTTACTTATACAACACAAGTATTCACTTTTTATTTTATTTTATCTATAGGTGTGTTCCGGCAACTGCACTTGTGAGCCAGTTTCTCTAATAAGTTTAACGTGCCCTCCATCTTTGACTACATTGTACTTAACATTAGTTGAGATTGTGGCGCTAACTCAAAAGCTATTGTCCATTAAAAAACTTAAAAAAAGGTACTGCGTATCATTTCTATTATATGAGACAAGGGACAAACGTAAATTTTATACTTAGTAAAGAGTATAGATTGTTAAATTATATATATATATATATATATATATATATATATATATATATATATATATATATATAAATATATAATATAAGTATATAGATTGTAATTGAAAGTCATCATAGTATACTCCAAGATGGCGTTACTGTAGAGTATCTTACCCAGAGAAGTTTACCTACTTAGCGAATGGCTACAAATCAGTGTTGGATTTACCAGTAGGCTGAGTAAGCTGGAACCTAGTGTAAACTATCCTTATATCTTAACCGTCTTGTTTAATAGGCAGCACGTACTACTTGGTTCTTCATATCACTAATACTTCAGTCCACTGATTCGTTCTGGAGCTCCACTGTCTCTGCCTCAGTATTATAAGACATATTTATATTGCCACAACCTGAAACTAAAAGCGCTAAAAGCGAACTAGTGTGAATATGATTATTAAAACTATTTTTATAAAATCTCGTCATTACAATTTGAATTTATAAAGTTATTTTTAACCAAACATGTAAATATCAATTTGAATCTATAAAGTTATTTTGAACTAACGTGTGAATATTGAATCCCTTGTAATATGAAATTTAAAGTAAAGAGACGATCAATGATAAATCAAAAAATGATAAATCAAAAATAAAGAGGCGACCAATGAAAAAGCCTAACACTTGAAATAGATTAATAAAACAATTTATATAAAACCTCTTCATTACAATTTGAATTTATAAAGTTAAATATAACCAAATGTAAATATTAATTTAAATCCAAGAAGTTATTTTGAACTAACGTGTGAATATTGAAACCCATGCAATATGACATTTAATGTATAGAGAAGATCAACGATAAGGCTAAAAACAAAGCGGCGACCAATGATAATGCTAACATTCGTCCATCCTGACAACTTTTCGCGTCCCCGCGATACATGCAGATCATTTTATATAAAACGATAATTTTAATAGTACAACGTCCAATGTATATAGGCATAGAAGCCTAATAGCTAGGTAGTAGTTTAAAAGATTAATTGGATCATAACAATCACACGATGAAAGTCATATTGTGGTATAGAGAAGATAACACGAACAGCGTTCGAGTCTAGTGACACGGATGTTAGTTTAAGAAGGCCCCTTTCGACAATTGTAAAGACTCACTTCCACTACTCTTGTTTCTCTCTCCGCTCAGTATAAATTATTCCCGACATAAAGATATCAAAAGAATCGCGTCAGTAATATTAATTATAAATCTTACGTCCCTTTGGTAACACTCCATCTACGTACGATGAATAACTGCCCTCGATGATTCACTGTGTTCTATGCATCACTGAGTGGCCAATCTTTCAAATCCCTCACACTGCCTCTTAGCACGCTTCCACATTGCATACGTAGATTTTGGAGGTTGACCGTAGCGTCCCGTGACTGACTAGAGTTTCGCTCATAGCTCGAGATACATGTGCACCTTGCACTGTAAAGGTTCGCTCATAGCGACAGAGGGTTTACTCATAGCGATTTAAATGTACACTTTGCACTTCAGAATTCGCTCATAGTGACGTCATGTGCATATTGACTAGAGTTTCGCTCATAGCGAGATACATGTGCACCTTGCACTGTAAAGGTTCGCTCATAGCGACAGAGGGTTTGCTCATAGCGATTTAAATGTACACTTTGTACTTCAGAATTCGCTCATAGCGACGTCGTGTGCATATTGACTAGAGTTTCGCTCATATTGAGATACATGTGCATCTTGCACTGTAAAGGTTCGCTCATAGCGATTTAAATGGGCAGTTTTACACTTCAGAGGGTTCGCTCATAGCGATTCTTCGCACTTTAGAATTCGCTCATAGCGACGTCATGTGCATATTCCACGTGGATGGCACCACTTATAATAAATGTACATCTCGCGCACCTCAGAAGGTTCATTAATAGTGACGTTATGTGTACATTGCACTTCAATGGCTCCTCTCATAGAGGTCATGTATACATTGCACTTCGATGACCCCTCTCATAGTTAATGTACACCTCACGCATTTCAGAAGGTTCACAAATAATGACGTTATGTGCACGTTGCACTCGATAGCTACTCTTATAAATAGGTCATGTGCACATTGCACGTCGCTGACGCCTCTCATAGTAAATGTGCATCTCGTGTATTTCAGGAGGTTCACTAAAAATTACGTTATGTCCCTATTGTACTTTAATGGCACCATTCATAGCGAGAAGTTTTTGCACTAAGACATCAGTGGATCTTGCTCTTAGCATGAAGCACTTTAGAAGCTTCGCTCATAACTTGGTGTGTATGTTGCACTTAACAACGTACATTGCCTCACTTAAGCCGTTCTTCATAATTTCACTCATCATTTTGATCAATGAAATATAGACCCAATCATCAGAACTTTTACTCACGTCCGAGAGTACAGCGGCGGTTACCAAAGTATCTTCTGAATCAACAGTTACTATTCTTACTCGTTCCAGAGGTTCCTTGTGTTATGAAGCTTGTACATATATGCCTCTTGTAATTCCATCTTGGAGGCTATAAATGTGGTCCCATGTCAATCTCGAAAGGTACAAAGTTTTCTATTTACACTAACCAGCAGCACTTTGGTCTTTATTATAAAATGTCAAAAGTTTCCGACTCCTTTTCTATGCTTTTATCTTCTTCAGCATTCTAGAATTATTTCTCAATTTTTTTTTTTTTTAATATTGGGTATAAATATATGTGAACTAGTTTTTTTTTTTTTTTTTTTTAAATATTGGTTATAAATATATGTGAACTAGTATCTCAGACTTTATTTTGATTTTGTAATTGGAACATTTGTTTCTGTTCTTTTTCCTGGTTAAATACTAATAATAATTCAAATCTTACTGAATTACTACAACAAACGCTATCATCTAACGGTCATTTATTTCATCATCTTCTTGAAATTGCAATTTACATTTATGTTTTTCTCCTTTTTTTTTTCACTTTTGTATACTATGCATTATTTCGTTTTTGAACACCGTTTTCTAAATTCTGCTTAAATGTAATGCGCGGTTTTGCACTCATTTAACAATATAAAACTTCGCTTTATCACCAGTAAATACTTCTGAACTGGTTATTGAAGTCAAGTTGATCTCACGGAAACGGTCTGTTCTTTTACTTCTGTGTATATGTTCTCACGATAATACTTTCAAATATCTCCAAATAGAATGAGTTTATTTTTCATTTTTTTTTATATGTACATCACCGATCCTTGATTATTTTTATCGATAACGATAATAATATAGTTCGATAGTTCGTTTCACTTTCGTCGCCAATGTTAGACTCTTAGTCTCATCACTATCTTTGCTAATAAATAGTATTATTTAATAACCGTTGTACTTATAATAACTTTGTATCCATAGTCTTTTATCAACTGATAATTTCTACAGTCGGCATTCTAATGTGATCGTTGGATATTTCAATAGTCACAGGACAGTATGCGGCCATAGTATTACAAAACAAATGATAACAGTCTTGTATAGTGTTGAATATTAGGCAGAATCTTCCACACCTCACACAGAGATTATTATCTGCAAACACCTTAAGCTCAAGCAACACAAGCGACACTTTTAAAGTGGTTAAAAAATTTGTTTAGGCGTTGACCATACTAGGCAAGTATTAAGCAGATAACGCTATAAAGCCGAAAGCCGAATCCTAGAAAAACACAATCCTGTACTTTCCAATTGCGGAACCGACAGACGTTTGTGCTTCAATACAAAGAAAAAGGTAGCATTGAGCTACAATCTATTCCGTCGCTTGACCTCGTCTGCCTAGGGCGCTATTCCACCTGTCATTAGCAAGCTAGGCTTCGCTACTCGGCTCGACAAATACGCATATTCAGCGTGGCAACGCTTAGTACATCAAGCCCAAGACGTTCTTCCAATAGAGACACGAAAGATAAATGTGGCTACAAAAGTTAGCACCGACATCAGGCTACTTAGCACCGATATCAAGCTACGTGATTTCTACCGTCAATGGTCTGAATTACATCTGCGTTTTCGGCTGTTGGGTTTCTGTTCAACGCGTTGGCGTGAATCATGCCATTTTACAATACTCTTGAATCAAACTTCACAATAGTGCAACTCCAACACTTATGTTCTGAATCTCACTAAAGTGAGAATAGTAATAACTATCGTTCAGAATGACTGAACTTATAGGTCGGTTGATAGACGACTGGTCCCGTGTCTTGTAGTACAATAATATTTCATTTCCTAATTAGTTAAGCCAATAAACCAACATCCTTGTAGATTATTGTGATACAAATCAGTTGGTTGTAAGCAATCATCTTTTCTAAGTTTCTACGTTTCTACGACGTTCGTTTCCACAACGTGCTGCTCGACCGATAAACGACTATCACTAAACACGTCCACCAGCACACCGCGAAGAAATAATTAAATATTCTGTCTTTTCATCAAACAAATTCCGACATCTGGCGGAGCACAGGAAAGGTAAAGTTGTTACACGACGTTGTGCTCAGTTCACGCTTCACTCATGCTCGACTCGTCGAGTGTAGGTACACCTTATTAATCTTCTCTATATTATTTGCTTGGACAGTACAATCACGAGCCAAGACAGAGTCTCTTTAATCTGAATTGGTTTTTCTCGTAGTTTAGAATAAAAATTAAATATCCACTGCCATTCTTGACATTATACGTACCAACTTTTTATAATATAAAATGTGAGGTAGCTCTGTAGCAATTTGTTCAGTAAATAGATCATAGTTAATTCAATAAAAATAGGTCATAGTTAAAGTAAAATTATCAGGAACGATGTTGTATTTCAACGTAAGTTTTTGTGTAGCTCTGTAGCAATTTGTTCAGTAAATAGATCATAGTTAATTCAATAAAAATAGGTCATATTTAAAGTAAAATTATCAGGAACGATGTATTTCAACGTAAGTTTTTGTGCCATCAATTATCAATGAAATCTTACACTTACCTCATTCACATAAGCATTATATGTGAGGTACCTTTGTAGCAATTTGTTCTCATAGTTAATGCAGTACATAGGTCATAAGTTAAAGTAAAATTATCAGGTACGATGTATTTCAACGTAAGTTTTTGTGCCATCAAATACCAATGAAATCTTTTTGTACCATCAATTAAAATTTTTCTCTACATTGAGAGTGCTGAGAATGCACAGATGAAATAAATCCTCTTTTGTTTTCTCGCCTCCGATTCAAATCTGAATTTTAAGATGACTGATCTTCTTTCACTGTACCTGCGTCCACTATTGGACCGGTCATTAGGTATCATTTATCCGTATAGTGATCAAAGACCTGAAATAATTATCACAACCGAGTATCTACTTCATAGTAGGTAATTCAAAATTCAACAAAACAGCAGAAAATAAGGCCTCCCTCCACTATTGGACCGGTCATTAGGTATCATTTATCCGTATAGTGATCTAAGACCTGAAATAATTATCACAACCGAGTATCTACTTTCATAGTAGGTAATTCAAAATTCAACAAAACAGCAGAAAATAAGACCTCCGTCCACTATTGGACCGGTCATTACGTATGATTTATCCGTATAGTGTGATCAAAGACCTGAAATAATTATCACAACCGAGTATCTACTTTCGTAGTAGGTAACTCATATTCAACAAAACAACAGAAATAAACATCTACTCTTTTATGTTAAAAGACACGATGTACACGACTTTGATTAGTAGGCCATTCAAAATTCAACAAAAGAGCAGAAAATAAATTTCTACTTTTTTATTAATAAAAACTCTTTACTACTTTAAATAGTAGTGATATTCAAAATTCAACAGCAGTAAATAAGCATCTAATAAAGTATTAGGTAATTCAAAATCCAGCATTCAAGAAAAGAGTAAAAACATTTAATATACAATTTAGTGAGTCTCTCATTTTATATCATTTTTTTTTAATAAAAATGAGAGGGTGTTCACGATTTTAAGTGACTATTTATTTATGATACTTTTAAGCGAGAATATGACCGTGTGTAGAAATAATAATAATCACCATACCTTATTGCGGGCGTAAGATTACATCAAGGTGGAAGTAAATAATCGAATTTAAAAAAACCTTGATGTTTTCCCTCTTCTGAAATTGTAAATTATCCTTATATCTTAACCGTCTTGTTTAATAGGCAGCACGTACTACTTTGTTCTTCATATCACTAATACTTCAGTCCACTGATTCGTTCTGGAGCTCCACTGTCTCTGCCTCAGTATTATAAGACATATTTATATTGCCACAACCGGAAACTAAAAGCGCTAAAAGCGAACTAGTGTGAATATGATTATTAAAACTATTTTTATAAAATCTCGTCATTACAATTTGAATTTATAAAGTTATTTTTAACCAAACATGTAAATATCAATTTGAATCTATAAAGTTATTTTGAACTAACGTGTGAATATTGAAACCCTTGTAATATGAAATTTAAAGTAAAGAGACGATCAATGATAAATCAAAAAATGATAAATCAAAAATAAAGAGGCGACCAATGAAAAAGCCTAACACTTGAAATAGATTATTAAAACAATTTATATAAAACCTCTTCATTACAATTTGAATTTATAAAGTTAAATATAACCAAATGTAAATATTAATTTAAATCCAAGAAGTTATTTTGAACTAACGTGTGAATATTGAAACCCATGCAATATGACATTTAATGTATAGAGAAGATCAACGATAAGGCTAAAAACAAAGCGGCGACCAATGATAATGCTAACACTAGAAAAAGGTAAGGGGTGGCAAATAAGAAGTATTTTTTTTGTTCTGTAGAAAGTATTATTAGATAATATGTTTCACTATTTAGAATCTGGGTAAGTTTTACATGTTTTTTTTTTTCAATTTACGTAGTCATATGTGCAATCTAATCGTCGAGGTAGATAGAGACGGCAAAATTGGAATACCCACCGGGCGGCAAAAGAATAAATCCGTCACTGCTTCGAAGCTCTTAGTTTGCATAGTTTCTTGTATTCTAACCCGAGCTGTCAGTCAACTGTATTCATGGCTAGCGAATAGCCTGATGTTATACGAGATTTTATAAGTACCTTATGAATTTCCACTTAGTAAACAAATGTAAATATAAGAGCAAATAATAAATAGGTAGGTACCTAATCATTAATAAAAATTACGTAACAGTGCCATCTAGTTTCTGTACTGAGTAGCTATCTAGTAACACTCTAATTAACAATTTATTTAGTTCAAAGTATCCTCATTAGACAGAGTTAATTTGAATATAAAATGCTTTAACAGGCAGCACAGTCTATTCAACTAGGTACTATAATTTTATCTATTTTCTTACTTAACAACAGAATGAGTAGGAGATAGACTTTAAATATGAACGAGTCGTGAAGGTGTATTTAGACGATATACGGAGCAATACAACAAACATATCTTTGAAATAACACTTTTTCTCTTTTCTATTTTAGGGTGTCTACAATAGGTATACATCCATAAATACCATAATAACAAGATTAAACGCGCTTCTTCTTGCTGTCTCCAGCAATCGCTCGTGTCCGCGCACAAGCCCGCGCAACCGCCGTCCTCGCCGCCGAGGCCGAGCGGATAATTTCGCTCCCGCACGCCCGCCGCGGCCTTCCTCCGCAGACGCCTGAGCCTAGGTTCGATCCTCCGGATAGGAGCCCTCGAGTGACTCTGCTCGCGCGATACAGTGACACTCTACATCACTGAGAGTACACCATGACACCGCATACCATTCGTGCACACTCACACGTTAAGTACACGGTTCTGTAAGGGACTACCCTCGCGGCCCTGAGCTGCTTACCTAATAAGGTCGTTGTTAGGATCACTAAATTTGTAAGACAAGACCTGTTGGTTAGTCAGGATCGTGAATCTTTTTCACTTACCGGCAGCAACCCAAGCCGAGGTTCGGCCGTTTTGGCACCCTCGTGCCCGCTGCCTCGAGGCTGAGTGCCTTCAGCACTTGCCCCAAAAAGTTCGGTGAAGCTCTCAAAGCCCCTGGGGCTAAGAACGTATGTCAGTTCGAAAAAAAAAAAAACATAAATACCATACCAGCGTCATCGAAATAAATAATAGTTAAAAAAAAACTAAAAAACAGGCTGTTATAGAAAACCAAACTAAATAATATCTAATAAATTTTAATTAATTTGAATTAAGAATAGTGTATTTTTTTATTAATAAATATTAATTAATAATAGTGTAAATAAGACAAAAATATAATTTATTTAAAAAAAAGACGTGAAACATTTTATTGACAGATATGAGTTGAAAGATTATCGTTTCGATAATATCTTAAAAAGCACCCTACGCTTTTTAAATTTAATAGTTCCGTGGAATAGTTAACTGCGTCATTCTAGTTGGTAACTGTGTTGACTGATTTAAGGAAAAATAACAGACCTAAAAATAAAAAAATCTTAGAATTCGCATTGAGATCGATATTTACATTTTTCGCTGGCACCATTGCTCGTACTTTCTGAATTGTATCTCCTCATTTACCTTGGTATAAAATTGTTCTTAACAATATGCGTTACGCTACATGATCGTCGTTTGGATACAAATGTTTTATTTTGTAATATTGGCCAAGATATAGTTAGAATCACACGTGCACATATGAATTTTTCTATTTTATACCCATTTTTTTTTTATAAATAAAAGAATAAAAGTTCGTTTATTATCATATAACATATACAATTGATGAGACGACAAGGAAACCAACAGTAAGTCGTTGGCATTGAAAAAAACTTCACCTTAGTAAGTTGTTAACTCGGAAATTTATTAGAAAATATTTATGTGAAGTAAGGTTGTGCAACGAAAATGTATTTATGTATTACTGAATCATAGCTTCATCCCTAAAACATGAAATTAAACCAAAACAAAATATTTATTCAATTTAGGTACTAAGACGGCGCTTATGAACGTCCCAAACTACCACTAGTTCGGAAAGTAAAGCAGTCATCGAGATGAATCGAGATGAATGAAACTTGATCTGCATGTCATTGATAGGTAACTTTGTAAAAATGATATAGTTTAATGTTTATATTTACAATAGTTATTAGTGGATGAACAGAGAGGGGTGTCAATTCAAGACATCACCATCGCCGACCAACATGGTCCACCTTATAATAATAACCTTTGACAACAAAACCCGTTTCACATGAATCTTGAACTTACTATCTGGCAATTCGGTATAGCGATTTGGGTCTGTAATGTTGGTAATGTTAATTAGTTTTATCTTGACGGCGGTGGCACGTTTGTTGCTTCTTGAAGCTTCAGCTTATATTGAAATGGATTTAAGCATACTCTTTATTGAGATAAGTTCAACAAATTATATTGTACTAGCTGTGACCACGTCTGCGTTGATAAGGACCTAAAATCTTATTTAATAATTTTCATAAAAAAATGTTATATATCCTATGCTACTCAGGGATAATGTATCATTATAATGTTGAAAGAATTTTTGTAAATCAGTCCTGTAGTTCTTGAGTTTATTTGTTATAAGTAAATATACAAATCTTTCCTCTTTATAATATTAATATAGATTTAAACTTATCATCAACTTGCTGGGAGATATGAAACAGTTATTTTTAATTAAATTTTAATATTAATCGATTGATCTTAATAATAACGGTGTATTCTAGGAGGTGGACTTGAGAGCCCGTCTCGCCTCTGGGCTTAGCGTGTCCACCATAATAGGTCTAATTGTCACTTAACACCAGGTGAGATTGTAGCCATAAAACTAATATAGTAAATATCCTGTACAAGACTCGAACGCGCAGCGCCTCAGTGTGACGGTTCCTTCAATGCAACCGCTTTGGATACGTTATTAGTGATCTATTATCTATTATAGCCACTTACCCCAATAAATAAAACATCTTCGCAGAGAACAGTTTTTTATATGGAATAGGGGGCAAACGAACAAGCGTGTCCCTGATGGTAAGTGATCACCGCGACACATAAACACCCACAACACCAGAGCAATCGCAGGTGCGTTGCCGGCCTTTATAAGAGGGACTGGCTCTTAAGTGGCCATGTCGGAACACACCTAATGGTATTTGACGGAAGATTTTCAACTTGAGGGTGCTAGTTAGCCGGGCGGGTATTAGAAAAAGCCCTACCACCATGCTATGGTTTCCTCACGATATTCTCCTTCACCGAAGCCACAAGCTCATTGTAGGTGCTTGGATTCGAACTCATGCCCTATAACGCGGCGTTCCTACACGCTAAAACTGAGCTATCATCGCTTCAAAATTTAATTTTTGAGTAAGTTAAAATACATGTATCGTGGTTAAGTTAGATATAAGTATTTATATCTCCTTAAAAGGGACGAGACTCGATTTTCTATAACGCTTATGTTATTTGGACAAATGATAGAAAATGTTTTATTTCGTATTCCGAAAGTAGTTATTCCCAACGCAAAATTGTGTGTTAAAATTTTAGCCGTTATTAATATTTACCTGTGGGTTCGTTAACGTTTATATTGATATTGTGAAATAAATCGTATGACGCAAAAAAATCTTCATACAAAGTTTACCCCTTTCTTTACCCCACTCCCAATAAGATTTTCGCTGTAAAATGTAGCCTATCACCGTCTCCAGGTTAATATCTATCTGTATACCAAAATTTGTCATAATCGATTAAATGCTTCAGGCGAGAAAGCGTAACAAACAAACTCACTTTCACATTTATAATATTAGTAAGGATAAGTATTCCTCTAGAGCGTGAGAAGATATCCCATTTAAAATACACGTATTTTTTTTTTTCTTTCGATTTTCATAACTCGGTGGTACTTTGTGGTTTCGCATTGTTTGAACCCAGGAATTACTTGGGATTAAGCGCTATACAGTGTTGCCCAATACGACTTGACTGTAACACACAACGCGGAGATAGTACAAGTCACTAAATTTTGTAACAATCTCTTGGTTTTCGTAGTTGTTTTATTAATGTTTCAACCTATAGGGAAACTGTTAATGTAATGTAATAAGAGGGTTTCGTTGATGAATCTATATTTATAGTAATATGATAACGAGGAAAGATTCGTATTTTTGTTTGTAACGAATAAACTCAAGAACGACGGGACCGATTTTAAAAATTCCTTTACTATTAGAAAGCTACTCCTTTTTTAAACGTAGGAAAATACATTAACGCATCCTCTCACAGCCCAGTGGCAATGAGAGGGGTATGTGGGAATCAACCAGCGCCAGCCGCCGGGAATACCCATTAAAATCCCACGGCCATCTGTCAACTTCTTGGGGCGATGCGGATTCGTGCATGCAATCACAGCGTCAAAGCTACATTACTAGCTCTGACTAACATAGGCTATATAATTACTTTTTATTTATTTAAATCATTTAATAAAATTTTAGTTCCACACTAACCGAGTCGCGGAAACAGCTAGTTTATAGTTTAATTCGCAAGAGTTCTCTATTTTTTGCAGTTCGCGGCACACATCAACTATTTTGTCGCGATGCTCTACACAATTTAGTTGGTCGAAATAGATAAATACAATGATACAAGTTATGTCGATAAGCACAAAATTAATAAAAAAAACTCTTTTTGAATGTAAAGGCGCACCAGAGAGCCGCGGCGCACACTTAGGGAACCCATGTAATAGATGTTGATAGACACTAGGCATTAGTCATAAAAGGGTTTTTGATAATTCACTTCTTCCTATATTGATTAACATCTTGTAATTAATAATTTAAAAAAAATCATACAAAAATAATATCTATTTCCATCGACATTAAGAACTATTTGGCAAAACAAGATAGGCGCGAGCGTGGCTGCGGGCAAAGTCTAGTACAATATAAATTTATAAAAGAATTCTTGCACATAACTACTGAATAATAAATATTGTGATATACCAAGCTGTAATATCATAAAACGTTCAATCTCCTTCTTCTTCTTCTATTGTGTCAAATATTGCATCAAATTAAGTTGGAACAGTTTTCGGCCACTGTCTGGGCATTTGATGCAGATGTCAGCAAGTGTACAGGAGTGTGTACAGAGGGGGCACGACAGTAAATGCGTCATAGTTCGGGGCCCCACACAGTCAGATAGAGTTTGGTTTGGTTCTCTAAAACCACTTTTAACCATGTTGGAGTTGCAGCGGCCCATCTGAGTTCGAAGACGGTTTAATGTTTTCCAAACACTCCACGACAAATTACATCCAGGTGGTACCTCCTCAGCAGGTTCCACATAACCTGGTGGTAGTGTTAACTTTTTTAACCAAATTGTCCCATTCAATTAAATTTAGTGTAATATTTGTTGGCTGCCGAATGAAAAAAGAGACAAAAATTCCAATGTTTTGACGTCACAAGTATTGTAATATAATTGTTTTTGTTAAATATCTTATTTGAATAGATTTTAGATTATTACAAGTAAATACAGACGAACGCCGTACGAGTTACCAATTGAAATTTTTGAAATGTACGACATAATATTTTGGATTGTTAGGTCAAAATATTCAAAACTGACGTCACGTAGTAGCTGGTGTGGTGGTAGAATAAGGCAATTACGTTCGAGATGATCGCGACCACCATACACAACGCGTAAAATAATTTTTGGCGGTTGCTTTAATACTTGAGAGTGTCACGGGTTAAATAGAAAGCCTGTTATGTTATAGATACTATATAATTTTATTAATATATATAGATACCGTTACAATGCGAATTACATATTTGTAGTAATACCGTATAATATTATACGATCGTGAGCGTGTCTCTGAGCGGTCAGACTGACACTAAGTCGTTCAGTATGAACATTATAGTTTTTGACTAAGTCTTTTTTAACACTCTTTGTACGTCAGCGGACCGCACGACTAAGCTTAACCTAGGGAGTCGCTTCGATGTGTGTGTGCACATCTACGTGTTTGCCGCCACAAATTCAAAATACAATGCGCATTGTCTTGTTTATTAGCAACATTTATTGACTTAGTTATTTGCTCCTGCGCACTTGCCGCAGCCTTCCTCCGCAGATCCTCGAGCCTAGGTTCGTTCCTCCGGCATAGAGCCATCGACTATCTCTGCTCGCGAAATTGAGTGCCAGAACTCAAATCACTGGAAATTCACAACCACACTACATTATAGTTTTGCACACTCACACGTTGGGTATATGGGCCTGTGAGGGACCGCCTTGGCCCTAAATAAGTTCCGGTCTTTTATGATGATATGATGAACACTGACACGATGTCAGTATAATCCAATTGTTTGGTAAGTTTAGATTCGCGTACATAACCCGAGTTGTAACTGAGTAGGTTAGCATAGGATCTGATTAGGATTAGTCAGGCTCGCGGAGTCTAGTCGCTCCCAGGCCACAGTCCAATTCATTTCACCAATTTCAAGGTCAACAACAGAGTTTACATCAACACATTAATATCTACTAGTTACACAGTTTTTTTTTTCTTAAACGTTACCCTAATTACAGGTAACAACGACATGCACATTAGAGTGCCTATATTATAACATATGTAGTAATTATCATGTTGAAATGTACTTCTTTAAAATATACAACAATTGAAAGTACTTGTGCTTATGAAAAATGTTCCTTTTTAATTGTACTGAGTGTGTCAAAAAAGATGTCAACCTTCCTGCTTAGACATTTGATGCAACATTATGATATCGCATAAGTCTGTTTAACGGAGAAAAATTACCAAGATTAGTAGGAGCTTGTTTTTCGCAAAACAATTTGTATTTTAATAAATATAATATTTTCTATACATTTTCTTTGAATACGAATTCAATCCTCCGATAAAGTCTTAAATAATATTTAATCAAATTGCTTCAATTGGTGATACCGGAAGGCTAGTAAAGCCTCTTTTTACCTTTCTAATCGTATAGGCAGTAGTTGAAATATATATTTCTAAATCATACGAGATACTTTTAGCAGTAGCGCAGGGTTCTTATTTGGAGCCTATACAATTCAATATTTTCATTAATGATATTTGTTTACAGCTCAGTGTTACACAGTCACGGTATTTTCTTTCACTGAAAACTTAGGCTTATTGCAGATAGATTCGTACCTATGTCCATATATGCAGCGTCCGTACATACTGCAAACTAAGCCTTCATCACTTCAAATTTAAAACTTGTGTAATTAAGTTACACGATTTTGAATGAACTTGTTTATATACATTATATAAAAGTTACTCTTTAGTTTTGACTATTGTGAATAGATTAATATTAAGCATTTTTTTTTCTTAGACGCCAATGTTTTCCCCATTAAAAAAATAAATCGTAAATATTTTGTATCGGATAAAAAAATACGAGGAACAATTATTTGGGTTAAAAATATTTGGGCTAGAAATGAGTTACACTCTCAATAAAGTGTTAAACAATAATTTATAATGTGTAACTTTCTATTCATTTAATGTTTCCAAGGACCAAGTAAAGTTTTGATGGCCTTTCATTAGGGTATAACAAATAAAATGTTAACAAAATTTGAAAGTAGCGATTGGCTTCTATATTACTTACTAGCTGTGCCCGCGACTTCGTTCTCGTGGAACTAAAATCATTTAAGTACTTCGTTTCTTGATAAAGAGTGAGCGGTGTCCTTTTCTGTACCACTGGAAGAACTGGGAACTGGGTCTTTGCAGAATTACCTGTTGATCTGTTGAGCAGTTAACAAATATACTATCTGGTGCGCACGACTTCATCTACATAGAATAACTAATTTGAATAACCAACTTTCCTCATCTTACATAGGTATTACATCATCATCAGATCTTACGTTAATTGCTTGACAACCTGCCCTTAAAGATAATCTAAGTCGAGTGTTGTATTTTATGCCGTTGTTTTTAGGCGTTCACATAACATGCTATAAGAGCACAGTCTCTTATAGTATTGGTACATAGAAAAAGTAGGTAAGATAAACATAGGTTTATCTTCATTAAATTATTTTGATAATGTAGTATTTTTCACTTCTAATAAAGTATATAGACATGCCTAATAAAGTAAAGTATATTAAGGAACAATATTTTGTATTTGTATTTACATATCGCTAGGAATTTCGCTAGCGCAAACGGATAAAATATGAACAGATATGAGAAATTATTTGCGTCCCTTTTTTGTGAAAAGAGTAGCCTGTGTCCTTCTTCAAGGTCTTCTTTTTATAGACTTTTATCTGCCTCTATGTAAATCTCTCTTTGTAAATGCCCTACTCTGAAACTACTGACTACATTCGGTCGAATTTGAAATGCTAATGTCTAATACTATGGATTAAATGTACGTACATATTTTTAAAGTAAAATCTTCCTAAATAAATTTAAACTACCTTCTGCCATAATAACACTCAACCCTAATTCTAATTTATCGCTAATTATTTGTTCAGTACTTTGTAATTTCCTATAGCCTAATCAGGCTATCCTAGATACCGATTCCTTAAGAAGAGAACATTCGGCACCAGAGTCGAAATAAAATGGATACGACTCACCGGGATGTTCCAAACCACCTTTCAAAGTGTTAACTTCGCAAATGTTGACACGTCGCTCTGCAGAAACACTTTTTGTTTTCTGCGTCTCGATCATTAAACGCCTGGGGGTGTCGGTAGGCAGAGAAGACTTCATGACGACTTACAATAATCGTATGTTTTTTTGGATATTTTAATTAGCTATAATCAATCCTAATGAACATTCCAACTTCAATTCGTTAAGATCAACAGAACTGGCTATATCTTATATCTTTTCAGAGACCGTAGGGTTCTAATTTGGGTCCTATACTATTCAATATTTTCATTAATGACATTTGTTTACAACTTCAGAATTTTAAGTGTTGACCTTAAATTGTTTTATCAGATTAAGAGTCCTAATAACGTATTCTTACTGCAAAATGATCTAAATAATTCGATTAAATGGTGTAAAATGAACAAAATGACTTCGAATGCCACATGTGCTACGTAACTCATATCTCCTGGAATAAAATAACATTTAGTCCTTAGTATTTTATAAATTGTAGTAATTTGATAGCAATGAAAAATATTCGAAATCTTGGCATTTTGATAGACACTAAGTTACGTTTCAACATACGTATCGATAGCATTGTGAATAAGGGGTTTAAAACTTTAGTATTTGTATTACGCAACAGTGAGAATTTTAAGATAGAACATAATAAAATTGTAGGTACTATTTAATTTACTCTGTGGTGGAGGTTTAGAATATAGTAGTGTTGTATAGAACCTTCACTACGATATTTATATAAACAAAATAGAAACGGTGCAAAAATCATTCTTCTGACATGCCCTATAATAGGTTTGTAAAAAGGAAACTTTAATTATAAATCTTTAAACAATTGCAGAGGGACAATTGATCTCACTTTTTTGTACAAATTATTGATTAAAATCTTGAATGTACCAGAACTACTAAGTAAATTAATTTAACTGTTCCTGTGATGCTCCCTAGGGCTTTACGGTTCAGTATTTTTGCTACAAATTATTATCAATTTTTTAGTTTTTATTCACCATTGAATAGAATATTATCATTTTATAATGCTGAATCAGATTTAGGTGTCTTCACTAACAGTCCGGCTAAAAGCAAAGTAATGTATATAAATAAATAAAAATCGCAAATGTTACAGAATTAAGAAAAATATAAGTTATTGAAATCCTTAAACTTAAAAGAAAAGCGAAGCGTGGAATGTAACTTGTTTACTTTTAAAATTAAATTTGTAATTAAACAAACTGAAATTTATTCAGCTTGTGTGGTTTCTTGAAGATCGGCAAGATATTTGCTCTTGATTTGTTTTTCTTGCTCTATTGTTATTCAACAAACTGTGCACGCGACTTCGTTCTCGTCCACGTGAATTATTATATATATATATATATATATATATATATATATATATATATATATATATATATATATATATATATATTTATATATAGTTACGGTTTTAGCACTATGGCCATATAATCCCACCTGATCTTAAGTGACGAAACGGCCCAAGTTGGTAGACACTCTAAACCTGTGGGTGAACTGGCTCTCAAGTGCAGCTGCCGGAACACACTTTTTCAAACAGATTTTCAACTTGAGGGTGGTTGCTAGACAGGACGGCATTAGAAAAAGCCTTACCATCATGCTATAGTTTCATCACGATGTTTTCCTTCACCGAGAGGACGGACTGTCACGTATACTTTATTCATGACGTAGAAACTCCTTCTGAAATTTTATTATGGTCACATGTGGTTGACGGTAATTACGCGAAGGAAGTCGAGAGGCACCAGATAGTCAAGTATAAATGCGTAGGCAATTAATAAAGATACTCTGCCTTCAGGTAAAATGAATGCCTTATTATTGTCATTAAGAAACCATTTGTTCAAACAATTTAAACTACTATATATATGGATTAAAATTCGAGTGTAATATCACTACGACGACGTTAACGAGCATTAACATGTCTAACTTTTCTGCTGTTCTCTTCTTTACGGCTGCATTATTTATCGTGGTAAGCTACAGCTCATATATATTCTATACTTACGTACATTTATCTAGATCGACTTTGACTGCACAGTTGGCCTAGCGGTGGAGCAGTTTCCTCGCTGCAACCGCGATTTTATATCACAATTACAGTATCAGTTACTATTATATTTGCTTTCTTTCCTTAGTTTTATAATCTAGATATATTTTATAATCTCCATGCAATTATACTTGTAAACGTAAAGTTGGTACGTATTTATCTTAAAGAAATTACTAATATCATACTTTACATAATATAGGAAACTTGAAGAGTTTCTAAACTAGATAACGGTTATATTTAAAATTACAATTAATTTATGAATTACTATTATTATTATTATTATTCTTTACTTAATTTCTTAACTTTGTTTTATAATTTTGATTTAATAACTTATATGTTATATATTTTCATCAATATAATTTAGTGCAATTATTTACCTAGGCATGTACCTTAACTAATAATATTCAAATCCAAGGTATTCTCTATATAATTATTCAAAAGAAAGATATAATTAGGTGGCAAGTTACTTAATATATAACAACCTAGATTCTGAATAATAAGCCTGCATGGAAAATTCTAACGTGGTTCATTATCTAGCGCAGTAGCGTGGTGGCTTATTACTTGTATTTACAAAACTTCCAGTGAAATCCAGAACACATTTCTTTTGTATTATAGACACAAGAGGATGCCACACCTTACTTAGACTTTGTAATAGAATCAATACTATCAGATTTGTACAGTAGATCAAGTGTAGTTACCAGTTAGAATATTAATATTAATTCTGGGTGAATTTTTACAAAATTAGAACATATCTGTATCTGAATCTAATAAATGACAAAATATACTTACAGTTTTGTAGGTTTTAGCGATCTTTATACTTCTCCTCACCTATCTCAAGCCCTCACGCCAACGGTCTGTTTCCCAAATGGTCCTGCACCGGCCTGTTTCTCAAGTGTCCTGCTCCGGCCCACCTCACAAGTGCCTCGCTTCGGTCTTATTCTCAAGTGTCCTGCTCCAGCCCACCTCTCAAGTGCTTCGCTCCGGTCTTACTTTCAAGTGTCCTGCTCCGGTCTTATTCTGAAGTGTCACCCCAAAATACCCGTGTTGCGGTCTTATATAACCTCGCACTCCCTTTCCTCCGCGCACTTCCCCCGAATTTCGATTACCTTCTCGAATTTTCCTCATCGTTTCATTGATAGCATGTCCTCCTCTTTCTCATTGTTTCAACAAGTCTCCCTTTCTTTTTCCGTTCAAAACTCTACCAATACCCTACTGTATCGAATAGCAAAACTAAAAACCCTTAATTGTTTTACCTAATTCCGCTTCATAACATCATCTCTGATAGGCCAATTCAAATAAATCTTACCATAAACATAAAAAATGTCATGGTTTGTCTATGATTTTAAGAATTGTATAAACTAAATATAATGGCTTTCTATTTTATTTATTATACATTTTGAAATTTGAAGATGATGAATATATGATGATGGTGAAGATGATAAAATACATATTTTCTAACATTTAATTAATTATAATTTGCTCCTTTTTTACATACGTTTTCATTCTCTTACATACAATACAGCCTCCATGCATAAATTGAGAAAAAGTAGTTATACAATTAACTAAATAGGGTAATATAAACCTTTTATTTCTTACTAATATACATAGGTACTAGTGATGGATCTGTTACACCCTTCCGGAAGGAATCCTTTCGTTATATGAGGCAATAATATCCTGTAGATTATTTACTGAATTCCTAATATTAGTTATCATCGTGTCAAACTACATCACAGTCCGCTGAATGCTATTATAATGATAGAGCAATAGGACAAACAGACATGCATTCGTGTTCTGTCTAAATATTATTTTTAAGAAATTTATTACTAGAAACAGATTAATAACCAAATATTTAAATTTTATCTGTTCTGTACACGATAATTATAATATGCTTAACTAATTAAAGATAATTGTTCCAGATCTTACAGCAAGTTCATGCAGTAGATAATGGTAAGCTTTTAACATAATGTAATACAACTGTGTAAGGAAATATTACTGCAGACCAAGCGCATATACTTTCGACCAGACCGCCGCACTATAGACCAGTCTATCCTACAATAGGCCATGTAATAATTCGGGTTTATACATTCGAGAAATGATGACAGTGAGCGATTAGCCTGATCTTTCGGTGAAGGAAAACATCGTGAAAAAATGAAGTACCCTGGTAGGGTTTTATCTAATGCCCAACTGGTAACTCAAGTTGAGAATCCGCTGCCATATACCTATAGATATGTACTGACAACTGAACTTCAAAGCCAGACCCTCCGCTAGACTTAGTATGTCTACCAACCTGGGCCACATCGTACCTTAACATCAGGTGGCGTTACAGCCATTACGCTAGAAAAAGTACTTTTACTATAGACCCGTCAATCCTATTATAGGCCGTACATAGTTCTGTGGCTATACATTGATGTGTGAATACAAATAAATAAAATTGAAGTGTCCGTTTCGTAATTTCAACAAGTTTGTAGTCAATTCGGTATAAATATGGTACTAATAACAAAAATCTACTTTTTTTTTACTTTGTCTGTCGTTCTGGTTCTTTTAAATTACTACGAAAGAGTTGGATTCCCTTTGTCGGAATTTTACTAGCAGATAGCTTATGTTATAGGCTACTTTTATTGCGAATCAACAGAAGCGAAGTCGTACGCACAACTAGGTTATTGTAATCTTTATAATTTTTTAACTGTCAAATCAAATTCATTTAATTTTATAATTGTTATTTCCTGGTTTTCTTAGCATTGATCCCTTGAACCAGTTAATGCATTTCCATTAACTATGAGATTTACAGATATTTACAAAACTTTTATATTTTAATGCCTTTTTAATTTTACCACATATTATGTACATAATACAATATGTAGATAATATATGTTTTTCCTCAAACTTACTTTTTTCATTTATTTTAATAATTTTAATCATAGCACTATGGACTTACTGCCAGTTTCATGTTTATATTTTATGTTTACATAAAGATTGGCGTTTTCCTGAGATTTTAATATTATATGATAGCGTAGTTAAAGTAACATAATTAAGTTTCAAGCTAAAATCATAAATACGGAATGTTATTATTTTATATATAATTTTAGCTACAGAATAATTAAACACTTTATAAACTTTTTCAGCTAGGTACTAATAATAATATCGGTGGTTAACACTGGATTATTATATTTTTTTACTATTTTAATGCAATGAATAATTGTATCAAAATAACGGATTATTCAGAGGGTACCATTATTACGAGACTCCTGGTTTATATAATAACATAAGGCAATAATATATTATGATCATCTCATGGCCATAATAATATGTATATTATAAATTGTTAGTGACATCGGAGTATTAGAGACATTAAATATAGATGAGCTAGGAGTGGAAGGAGGTGTAGATACTGCCAGCTTATAAAAGGGTCAATTTATATATGTTGAAGTTAGAACTTCATAATAAGGTATTGATTTTTTTATGAGAGTTGTTAATTCGGTGTAAATTATTAAATCACTATTAGCTATATTCATTCAGTTCGCCAACAAGTGTTAATGATTTTCCTAAAATGTACCATTTATACAATGAAATAATTTGAACAATTCCAATAAATATCTATTACAGGAGCATCTCAGACAGTTGCAAACGTAGTAATAACGGAAAGGCCATTTGGAACGAGTGGACTGCTTGGTGCATTACTTCGAAAGGAAAGATTAGCAGTAGAATTATTTGAACGTACAGGAAAATCTGAAGGATCAATTGGTGATGACTTATCCGGAGAATCACTCGACGAAGGATTAGTGGTAGGTTTACTTGGAGACGACGGTCTAGTGAGAGGATTACTCGCAGCTGATGGTTTATTGGGAGAATTACTCGGAGGTGATGGTTTAACGGAAGGAGTACTTGGTGACGATGGTCTAGTGGGAGGATTATTCGAAAGTGATGAATTATTGCGAGGATTGCTTGGAGGGGAATTATTGGATGGTATACTTGGAGATGATGGATTATTGGGAGGATTGCTTGGAGAGGGTTTCTTGAGTGGTATACTTGGAGATGAGGGATTATTGGGAGGTTTACTTGGAAGTAATTTACTATGAGGTGAACTTGATTTAGAATAATTATTGTGTGGATAGTAGATTATTGGGAGGTGACTTTGGGGAGATTTTGGTAGATTTTGGGAAGTAATACATAAGATTTAAAACATAAAATAACATACACATAATAATAACACAAAATAAATGTTATTTTATTTCCGATATTTCTTATAAGTAATTTAGAAGTCAATAGCTACTGTAAATTTTTGTTAACACGCAATTTGTTATAATCTAAATAAATACAATGAAAACTTTACTTTTGTTTCAAATATAAAATATATCACCTTGTCTTTGGGAACATTATATGTATAAAAAATATACTTTTTATACTACTTATTACTACATTGGCACTTTATTAAAAACGTAACTAATTTCCGACCCAAATGTTATTTGTACCTCGTACCTTATTTATCCAAGACAAAAAAAAAATATGATTTTTTTAGTGTTCATAAACGTAGGTCGGGAAAAAATGTTTTCGCATATAGTATGTATAAATTTGTAATAAAGTTTTAACATCGAATAACTTTTAAACGAGTCGGCTAGGCAAGAAATCATATTAAACTCTAACAGACTCAAACTCAAACTTTACCAAAATTTCAACGGCAGATTATCAACATGAGGGTGATAGCTAGACAGGCGGGTATTAGAAATAGCCCTACCTCCATGCTATGGTTTCCTCGCAATATCTTCCTTCCCTGAAAACTCAAGTTCATTGTAGGTAGTTGGATTCGAACTCATGTCTAATGACGCGGCGATCCTAAACACTACGACAGAGCTATCACTTTATTGTGTGTTAACCCAGATTTTGCTATAGTCTGTGAAACCTGACCCGCCTTTAACCGCGTCTCTGTTTCACACGTTCTTGTCGTACATTATCCACTCTTCATCACCAGTTATCAATCTCTTCAAAAACAGTTCGGGTCTTATTACGTCTTAATAAAGAATTGCAAATGGGTACACGGTTCATAGGGTATCTTTCACCTTTTTGTGTACCCTTATCAACTGGTTCAAAACTCTGTAGTGGTCAATTGCTAGTTCTTCGACCTCGTCATAACTTCTGATATACCAATCTTGTTGCACTTTTCTAAAAATGGTGTCCACTCTCTTCATCAAATAACCAGCAAGATACAAATAACGCAACCAAAGAGATTTTACTACAAGTGTATACTTACTAAACTACTTAAATAATAATTATACCAATTCTGTAACTAGATCAAATTTGAAGGCAATTTTAAACAACATTTGGAGTGCAATTTTTATCTGAATAGTAATCAATAATATTTTTTTAATTTTTGTCTCTATCTATCCGTCCATTTGTACATGTCATACCACTCTGAAACTACTGGTATACATTTCAGTCAAATTTGGTACGGTGATAACTAATACTATTAATACGTAATACGATAAATTTTTTTTATACTTAACGTTTAGTATTATGGCCATAATCTCACCTGATCTTAAGTGACGGTACGGCCCAAGTTAGTAGACACGCTAAACCTGTGGACAAACTGGCTCTCAAGTGCAGCTGCCGGAACACACCTATTGGTATTTGGCGGCAGGTTTACAACTTCAGGGTGGTAGCTAGCCAGGCGGGCATTAGAAAAAGCCCTACCACCATGCAAGATTATTGCTTTATTTCGCATTATCTTCTGACCGACTTCATAACATGCCGTAAAAATAAAACTGTATCTTATATTATTATTATATTTTCGTAATATATTAATATTTTATAACTTTATTCAAAATACTTTATTCAAAATTGTTTTACATGTTTTACAATTTGGTTTACGCAATAAACAGAAAACACAAATATCACGTGATTTATGACCACCAGGCTGCCAAACTAAGATTCCCTGTATCTTGGCAGCTGGCTTGTCTCCGACTAGGTATAGATGCGTGCTGTATCTGTCGATCCCACAATAGTGAAATGAAATGAAGAAAATATTACAAATTAAGAAACATGACAACTTGTGTATGTATGTGGGTGAGTGAGTGTGTGTCAATGTAAAGTGTATGTAGTGTGAAGCAAAAGTGTACAGTACATGCAATTATGTTTATTCTACAGTTTTGAGTAGCTCCTCTGTTTCTTCGTACGACTTATTCATAAGCCATCTTATTATTATTTTTTTACTTTCATACTTTGTTTTTCTATAGATAAAGACTTCGCGATTAATCTTATTATATAAATAATCTCCAAGAAAACAGAAAAACCTATGTGAAAATGCTGTGAAAAACAGGTTCGTTTTACAAATTATGTCCTTACGACGTCGAATTGTGGTTATATTGGGTTTATATAGCAATGATGAGTGTTTCTTTAATATTACTTGCTGTATAAATAATTGACGGATCGACAAAACTTCGGCTTTATTATATAACAGAAAAGTAGAATACTGATAGGGAAGGAAGTATATTACTTTTAGTACAGCTCTTTGGGCTCTTTCAAGCCTTATTAATTTAGTTTTCTTTGCCCCTCCCCAGGTTGTTAGGCAATATGTGATTATGGATTGGCAAAGTGCGTAATAAATAGTCTTTAAAAGTATATAGTCTGCCACATGTCTAAGATTTTTGAAAATAAAAATAAGTTTGCGAACACGAGTAATTACTGCGTCAATATGAGAATTAAATGAGAGTTTGTGATCTATTATTACTCCGAGATATTTAACTGAATCAGTTTGATGAAGGATAGGGCAATTATCGCAGAAGTTGAAGTTATCGCAAATATGAGCAGATATAGAATAGTTGTGAATATTATTTTGATTGTGGTTGCTGAGACTAAATGTTATGTAACTTGTTTTATTTGCATTAAGGGTTAGAGAATTTGCTCTAAGCCAATGTGTAACTTTGTTAAAACCTTTTTGTGCACTATCAAAAGCTTCTTTCCACGTATTACCAGATAAAATAAGTACAGTGTCATCCGCATAAGAAATAATATGTCCATTTTCAAGTTCTAATTCACATAGGTCATTAATATAGATTAGGAATAGTGTCGGCCCTAAAATACTGCCCTGAGGTACTCCATATTCTACAGTATTGTCTTCGCTAATAAATTCGTCGATTTTTACACATTGTTTTCTGCAGGAAAGATAATCTCGCAGTAGTTGCAACTGTAATCCCCGAATACCCAGCCTTTCGAGTTTCTCAACTAAGTTAGGAATGGAGACCGTATCAAATGCTTTAGCTAAATCTAAAAATATCGCTAAACATTTCCTTTTACTGTCAAGATTATTTACAATATAGTCTGTAAGTAGGTGAACTGCGTCACTTGTAGATTTTTTAGAACGAAATCCAAACTGATTGTTACTTAATATTTTATTTTTCTCTAAGAAATTTATAAGTCTGTTGTTTATTAGGCGCTCCAAGATTTTCGACATTGATGACAAAATTGAAATTGGTCTAAAGTTCAGAATACTATTTCTGTTACCTTCTTTATGAATTGGGTGTATTATAGCTTTCTTAAAGGCATTTGGGAATATTCCACTTTTAAAGGAAACATTACAAATGTGCGTCAGATATGGTATTATAATATGTCTATATTTTTTAATTAAAGATATAGGAATTTTGTCCTACCCAACAGCACGATTAGATTTACAAGACATAATAATACGCTCTACTTCGTCATGATCAGTATCTATGAGAGCGAACGAGTTTAAGTTACATGGTATATTTATGTTATTACAATTTGAGGTGTGTTTAATTCTATCTGCAAAATTTCTTCCTACATTGGCAAAGTATTTGTTAATTGAGTTAACAGACTGGTCACATGTGTCTTCCAATGATAACAACTCTCTAGGCGATTCACTGTGTTTATCGGTATGTGTTATTTTTTTAATTACTTTCCATAGTCGTTTTCCGTCATTTCTTGCATTCATTAATTCATTTCTTTCATATTTTCTTTTAATTTCTTTCAAAATGTTGTTACAAAAATTTCTATATCTAATATATGTTATTTTGAGTATCATGTTTTTAGGATCCTTTTTAGAATCTGAATGTAATTTGTCTCTATTCTTTATACAGCGTAGAAGCCCTGAAGTAATCCATGGCTTGATAATCCGTTTACTCCGAGGTATCTTCAAGGTTTGTGTATTACTTACAACAATATTAGTTAAACAATTTACTAAGATATTAGTAGCTTCATTTAAATCATGTGTGCAATAAATGTGATTTAAACATATTTTTTTGAAATCCGCGTGAATCCCTTGTTCATTAATTTTGTTATATATTCCAATGTTAGACTTTAAATTAGCTTTATAATTAATGCTTAGTATGACTGCATTATGATCGGTAGTAGATGAATTTAGTACCAAAGTAGTATAAATAAGTTTACTTTTAACCATGAAGTGGTCCAGACAGGTTTTATCTCTGGTTAGCAAATTATGGGCAGGCAGAAATCCATGAAAATACATGAAATTTATGTAACTAGATTCATTGTTATCGTAACTATTTGGTGCAATGTTAATGTTGATATCTCCAACAATAATAACATTTGTATAACCTCGTAAAGACATTAGAATTGTGTTTAGTGATTCTAAAAATTTAGTACTATTAGTATAGGAGGGTGATCGATATATTCCAACAATAGCACTAGTTTCATTCATTTTTACCACCAAACAATTGGAATCAGCGATATTGGGTTCTTCTACAATGATATTGGCAATATCATGTTTGATATAAACGACTACTCCATCATTTTGAAAGCTGTTTCTTTTTGTAAAAAAATGAATGTAACCATTAATGTTTGGTATACTTTTAGAGCTAGAAACCCAACATTCAGTGAGAACAATTACGTCACAAGTTACTTTTATTCTATGAAGAAGTGTTAAAAAATTATGTAAGTTACATTGAATACTACGGATATTTTGTGTTATTATATGAAACGAATTAGTATTGTTAATATAATTGAGACATAATTCTGGTTCGCAATAGTAAGCATTTGGATTGTAGCACTCGTCAATAGTTTGTATTGTATGTTTTGTTTGGCTATCGAATTTTAAAGAAAAATAAGTACATAAGCAGATATAATAATGGACACAAGAAATTGTTTTAGAAGTGTAGACACAGCATGCCACAAGTGATAAATCATTGTATTACTGTAATCTTTGAGACGCAACATATTACTGTAAATCCATTTGTCGAAAATAAATATCGTATTTGTGAATTGAATAGAGTGTGTGTATACTTGTAGTATATATTTGTTTGTGTATGAATACAAGAAGTATGTGACATTGTTTAGTTTTATAATATTGTAAGTGGTTTGTGTAATGAATATATAAGATGAGTACCATACAAAATTAATAAGAACAATCAAAGACAAAACAAAATAATTAATATCATTACTTAAATAAATTAGAGCTATGACTAGTCACGCTTGTTTCAAAATGTTATTTAAACTTTCAAGTGACTTGATGGTAATGACTTTAGAATCTTCACTTTTCTTTAGAAGAACTTTGCCATTTATTGACCAGCAGAATTTGTAACCATTATTCTTGGCAAAAGCCCGTGCTTCGTAGAATAATTTCCTTAGACTTGCGGGTAGAAATTCTGCAAGATAGACCGGAGTGCGTAGACCAGGCAGATTAAGCTGTTCAGTATTTAGCATTTCATGAGTAGGCCGATTTTTATTGAAGTTTCTGACCGACTCAATAATTTTGTTTTTAAGAGTAACTGCGTGAAGTTCAGCAATTATGGTTCTTTTTGTACCTGGCTTGCCTTGTTTCCTATATACATCCCGAATTTCTGTTTTTCGAATGTTTACATTTAAAAGCTCACCTATTTTAATTACATGGGACATTAACTCATCTGAACTTTCATTTTCTTTACAGGGTATATTTCTAATTTCAATACTTGACGAACGAGAATAGTGTTGTATATCTGCGATTCTCTTTTCCAAATCTACTATATAGTTTTGTTGGGTCACTTTCTCCGTTTCTATTTTTTTTATTTGAATTTTCATATCTTCGTAGTTGGCGTTAATATATTCAATTGCTTTTTCTATGTCAGAATTAGATTTTTGTATTTGTTGGTTTTGTGATTTTACTTCATTGATGTCTGCTGTAATTTTAGAAAGTAATATATCCTGTTCCTTTTTCCAGTTCGATAGCATGTTCAGAATTTCATCTTTAAAAATTTGTAATTCGTTATTAGGTAACACAACATTACGAGGTCTTTTACTTCTGGCCGGAATTCCTGCTGCTTCTTGATTTGCCTGGTTACTGCTGTTCTGACTCATTGGAATTGCCGGTGGCGAATATTGTGGTTTTGACATTTTATTTAATATAAAGGTCGATCAACAAAAATTCAGTATTGCAGGTAGTTTACTAATTTATTGTAATAATTTATAATCCAGTGTAGAATGTTATCATTATTTAAAAGTTATATGCTTACTTTTATTCACAGTTTATTTAAAGTGATGTTAATTCTCGATAATATGTATTTTAATCTTCTCGCATATGTTAAGAAATATTGTTTGTAGAACAATGATTACTGTAGGTATAAGTAAGCGGCGGGCGATGTTATTTACAACAGACGATAGAACTTGCACGCAAATTTATCTGCTATACAGTCCGTCGAGAGTTGAGATTTGTTTGAAAAATAATCACGCTTACTTGGTATATCATCGCCGGTTGAACGTTTACTGGCAAAACGTATTAACCTAACTAGTTTTTGTCTTTTATTTAGATGACAGAACTTTATTTTAGTACTGAAATTACATTCACTGATACACTGTACTTGTTTTAATTTCCTTTTTTGTAGGAAACGACCACAAAAAATACACTTAATACATTTTTAATCGGAGAGCACACATACACCGAAAACGAAAAACATGAATGTCAACATTGTTAACAGATCCATATCGTCAAATCTAGAAAAAAATATTTACTGCTACACTGGTATATAAGTCCTTTATAACCTGTAGTTGTGATGTAGTTGTGATTGAAAACTGAAAATGATTTTGGCTTCTTGAATATGATACGGCAATGTATTCCACAACCGTATGTATGGCTGTTATTGTAAATGAGTCTAGAAGATTTATATATTCATTTATTTCATTATATAGAAAAGAAAATATTGTTGAAAATTTTATTCGTGAACGTCCCGATGTCGAAGCATTAGGTTAGGTCCAGAGAACTTAATGTATTGGGACCATTTCTTTTTAGTAGCTCTAGAATGACATTGGATTACGCTTATTTAATATGAATGCTTAAATCTAGGTTATCTATTTATACTTATGTTATGAGGACTGTACTTTTAAATTTTCCAAACTGTTGTGACTAATGCTGTGGTCGCGGCGTCGTTACTCGCGTTTACTAGTCGACTCACGAGGTATTTATAAAGGTTGTATATTTAATCTCACAGCTCTTTACTAATGACATAGACGAGATGACGAGCCTTAATAACGTCCATTGATTATAGAAATCGTTCACATGCAGTAGCTGGTCGGCTCGACAATTCATCGGTAACTATTTAGTATCAGCGTATTAGTTATGGAAGGTAACTAACTAGTGTGAAGATTTATATAATTAATTTTACTTTGTGTTGCAGATAGCGAGCCGCGTAAAACGTAGGATAGATCATGTAATTGATGTAATATAATAAATTTAAATAAAGGAATATATTAATAAATATAATAAGGAGTCATACTAATATTATAAATATGAAAGTGAATCTATTTGTTTGATCACGCCTAAACCGCTGGATAGATAATGATGAATTTTAATATAAAGGTAGATGAGAACCTAGAGACGGTGACAGGCTACCTATTCTCGCGAAAAACTCATTGGAAGTGAGGTAAAGATAGGGATAAATTTTGTATAAACGTTTTATTGCGTCAGTCGATTTGTTTGACAAAATGTATATTAACGCGAGCGAAGCCTTACGTAAAAGTTAATAAACAAATATTTGCCATTTTACTAATCGCGGTGTTTTGAGCGTATTTATGTGTTGTGTGTTTTTATTTAAATGTTTAATAATATTTATTGTTTATATGTATTTTTATGTATGTCTTGTCCGGGTACCCTTAAGGGATTAAGAATATGTGTTTCATTAACTTGTCCTATGAGCTAGTATAATGTTTGAGTTTTAGCATTCGACAATGATTCGTTTTAATTGTCGGATATGTTTTAAATTATGTTTAATTACTGATATTGTTAAAGAACAGATTTATTTTGTTATCAAAATATGCTTCATTATAACCAAATTACACGTTTATTAATGTCACCAACAGAGTTTATATCAACACATTAATATCTACTAGTTATACAGTTAACTATTTACTTAAATGTAACCCTAACTACAGATGACAACTACATGCGCATTAGAGTAATTTTAATAAAACAAATATAATTATTATTATATTAAAATGTACTTCTTTTAAAAATATAACAACTAAAAGTACTCGTGTTTATGAAAATGTGAGTTTTTAATTGGGCTGTAATTGTATTGATTTAATTTATTTTTTAATTGTACTTTTTATTTGTATTGTTATTTAGCAGTACCGCAGGGTTCTAATTTGTAGCCTATACAATTCAATATTTTCATGAATGATATTTGTTTAAAACTTCAGAACCCAAAGTGTTACACAGTCACGGTATTTTCCTTCACTGAAAGCTCAGGCTTATTACAGGTACAGTCGTACTTATGTTCATAGATGCAGCGTCCGTACATACTACAAACTGAGCTATCATCGCTTCAAATTTAAAACTTGTGTAATTAAGTTACACGGTTGTGAATGAACTTGTACATTATATAAATGTTACTCTTAAGTTTTGACTCTTGTGAATAAATTAATTTTGTAACCCTTTGTTTTATTTAGACGGCAATTATTGCCCATTAAAAATATAAATCGTAAATATTTTGTATCGGATAACAAAAATACAACGAACAAATGTTTGGGTTAAAAATATTTGGGTTAACCCTAATTTGGGTTACAAATGAGTTACACTTTCAATAAAGTGCTAAACAATAATTTAAAATGTATAATTTTCTATTCATTTAAGTTTTCAAATTTTAAACAAAAGTAACAAAAGTAAAATTTTGATGGCCTTTAATTAGGTTTTATTAAATTGCATGTCAACAAAATTTGAAAGTAGCGATGGCCTACTACACTACTTACTAGCTGTGCCCGCGACTTCGTTCACGTGGAATTAAAATCATTTAATTACTTCTTTTCTTGATAAAGATATAAAAGAAAAAAATATACTATCTGATGCGCTCGACTTCATCTACATATAATTACTACTTTGAGTAACCAACTTTCCTCATCTTACATCAATATTTGTTTTGTTTTTTATGCCCGTATTTCCTGACCTATGCATTCACATAGCATGCTATAAGAGCATAGTCTCTTGTAGTATTGGTACATAGGTAAAGTAGGTAAGATAAACATAGGTTTATTTTCATAAAATTATTTTGATGATGAAGTAACTTTCACTCTTAAAAAATTATATGACATGTCTAATAATAATGCTCGTATATCGTTTTTTAACATTCAATATTTTTGTTTAATATACCTTATAGTGACTTAGTATAATAGATAGGCATATGCATACTTTTTTAAAGTGTATTTATGGGCAATATTTTTGTAGTAAATTGTATTTACGTATCGCTAGAAAGTTCGCTAGCGCACGCGGATAAAATATCGATATAAGAAAAATTTTCGTCCCTTGTGAAAAGAGTAACCAATGTCCTTCTTGAAGGTTTTCTATTTATAGACGTTTGTGTGCCTCTATGTCTCATTGTAAATGCCCTACTCTGAAACTACTGAATACATTCAGTCGAATTTGAAATGCTAATATCTAATACTGTGGATTAAATGTACGTACATATTTTTTATGTAAAACTTCTTAAGAAATTTTAAACTCCTTTTGCCTATTCACTAGATAAAACGTGTACAATAATCGTATATGAATGACCATTAATAACAATATCGTTAATTATTTTTTCAGTATTTTGTAATTACCTATAGCCCACTCAGGCGAACAATAGATTGTTTGCGTATGCCAGCAAAACACCCAGATACCGTTTCCTTAATAAGAGAACATTCGACACCAGAGTCGAAATAAAATGTATACGACTCACCGGGATGTTCCAAACTACCTTTCAAAGAGTTAACTTCGCAAATGTTGACACGTCGCTCTGCAGAAATACTTTTTATTTTCTGCGTCTCGAACATCAAACGCCTGGGGATGTCTGTCTTTTATTTCCTTTGTTAACGTGGTGAATATGCGTACATTCTCTCGATTTATGGTAGTCGGACTGCGAGAAGCATCGACAAATGCCCACTCAGAAGATTTCATGACGACATTCATTATTACTGTTTATTACCAGATAGCCGAGACTGCCTTCGCACTACTTCAAATCTCTGCTGGAGGAAGCCTTTTGGACTTCTGCAGCCCTTCATTGCATGACTGAGGCTAACGTCCGTCTGACCAGCTAGTAAATATGTTCATAAATAGGCACCGACAACACATGTCGATACCTTTTCTAATTTGTTTATGAAACGATTGTCGTTGATATATTGTCACGAAAATAAAACTTGAACGGATGAATTAGGAAATTGAAGCTGCTGATGGAGAATCCTGCTTTTTCCAAATTAGAGACATAAAAACTTAGGATCGTGCTTTTGTTAAGTATTCCTCCAGGCGATACTGTAAGGGAAGATTTAAAATATTCAAATATTCGAGAGGCTAATTGCGGGCATAGCTAGTAATTAATAAATACGTCACAAAAAATAAACATCGTTTTGAACAATCGGTAGATTTATTAAAATTCAGGTATTTCAAGGTAAAACGAAATCATAACTCCGCAGGTGTTTTAACAGTTTTAGCAATTTTCTTTATAGTTTTATTTAGTATAATTTGGCCAAATCTACCCTGATGTTAAATGATGATGTGGCCCAAGATGGTAAACATAATAAACTTAATGGATATTTATGCATAGGCAGGTAATAGTTATTTGGCGGACGGTTTTGGAGACAAATTACTTGACCGGTTGGATCACCTTGTCGTCCATAAAGTGATATAAATATATCCTAACTAATATTATAAAAGTGAATATTTGTTTGTATATTCATTCGTTCATTCATTTGTTTATATGTAACTTTTTCACGCCTTTATTATTCAACCCGTCATAATAAACTTGTTCATTTTCGGAGTAGCGCAGGGTTCTAATTTGGGGCCTATACTATTCAATATTTTCATTAATGACATTTGTGTATAACTTCAGAACTCAAAGTGTTACATCTTGCAGATGATTTAATTGTTTTATCAGATTAGGAGTCCTAATGACGTATTATTACTACAAAATGATCTAAATAATGCGTTTAAATGGTACGGATCGAACAAAATGATTTCGAATGTCAACATGTGCTACGTAACTCATATCTCCTGCAATAAAATAAATTATATTAATTAATTAATTACCTTATTTATTTATAATTACGCGAAATTTAAAATTACGCGCAAGAAGTCGGGAGCACCAGCTAGTCGTATATAAATGCGTAGTCAATTAATAAAGATACTTTGTCTTTAGGTAAAATTAATAACAGTTACCTTGTCATTGTCATTATTACCCATTTGTTCAAACAATTCAACTACTATATATAGGGTTTACCATCCGAGTGTAATACCATTACGACGACGTTAACGAGCATTAACATGTCTAACTTTATTGCTGTTCTCTTCTTCACTACTGCATTATTTGTCATGGTAAGCTACAGCTCATATTTATTCTATAATTAGATACATTTATCTAGAACGACTTTGACTGCACGGTTAGTCTACCAGTAGAGCAGTTTCCTCGCTGCAGCCGCCGCGCCGATGTGCTCTGGGGTCAAACCCCGTAGGTGGCAATTATTTAGGCGATACTCAAACAATTGTCCTGCTTTAGATTCTTTCTTTGTATGCGTCTGTAAAATCCTTTTCACTTGTATTTTTAGCAATAGTGCCTCGAATATAAATTGTTGATTTTTTCCATTTTCACTTTCTTAAAATATACGGTTATTTTTAGGGAAAGCGAATTTGGTATATTAATACTAATATAAAGATATAGTAATATATAACAAAAATATGCACTTATATTTTCTTCGTCCATCGGTCTGTTAGCTATCGTTGAAAGATAACTCGTCTGGGGACTCAGGTTATGCAATGTTACGAGACCTTATTAGATTTGCTATATGCTATATACAACTATATTAGAAAGATGTAACAAACAACTAACTTTTAATTTAGCTGTCTGCTAGTGGACTTAAAATAATAGCGTCATCAAATCCGTCAATTTCAACATTTTAATAATTGTCTCCCCGAAGGAATCCTTTCGTTTTATGAAATAAAAATTTCCTATAGATTAATTACCTAATTCCTAATATTAGTTATCATCGTATCCAATTACACCAGAATCCGTTTAATGCTATTATAATGATACGGCAAGAGTACAAGCAGACGTGTTCGTGTTCTGTATAAATAATATTTTTAAGATATTTTATATTAGTTATAGATTAATAACCACATAGCTTATTTTTATTTATTCTGTGCACGATAATTTTAGTATGCAGAACTAATTAAAAACAATTGTTCCAGATTTTACAGCAAGTTCATGGATTATTTGGTGGTAAGTTTTTAACATAATGTAATACATCTGTGTAAGGAACTTTTACTTTTTTACTTATGTAAGGAACTTGTAAGACACCTACTTTTGACCAGATCGTCACACTATCTATAGACTCGTCGATCCTATTATAGGCGATACATAGTTTTGTGGCTATACATTGATGCGTTTATACCAATAAATAAAATTGAAGTGTCCGTTTTGTAATTTCAACAGGTTTTAGTGGATTCGATATAAATACGGTACTAATAACAAAAATCTACTTTTTTTACTTTGTCTGTCGGTTTGGTTCTTCCAAATTATCTCCGAAAGAGTTGGAGTCTCTTTGACGAAATTTTACTAGCACATAGTTTATGTTATAGACGACTTATATTTCGAATTAACAGAAACAAAGACGTACGCACAACTAGATTATTATAATCTTTATAATTTTCTCACTGTCAAATCGAATCGAACCAGTTAATGCGATTCCATTAATACGGGAATTTGCGGTGATATTTAAAACCTTCAGAATTTAACTACATATTATATATATAATACAATAGTACATACGGTCAAAAGTACTTTTCTCATTTATTTAAATACTCTAAATTCATAACATAATATACGTAATGTCAGATCCATCTTTATATTCAGATATTAATAACGTAGACAAGGGTTTTGAAACTATCCAAAAAAGATTATTGGTAACACCAATGAGGCTGGTAACAGGAAATTAAAGCGTGTCGTGAAAGCTTTACTGACCATGTTTTTGCTTTTAAATGTCTAAGGGAGTACGTCCTCATTTAAATATAGTATGCGCTAGTACGTCAATACTGGTGTTTTCCTGAGAATTTAGTATTATATGTTTGAGAAGTTAAAGTGACATAATTAAATTTCAGATTTTTCAGGTATAGAAATATAATACTTTATATGTATATAATTGTGACTATAGTTTTATTTATTTATGCCACTTTAACATTCTAAGCACTTGACAAACCCTTTCAGCTAGGTACTAACTATGTTACAGGTGGTTAACACTGGATTATTGTAATTTTGTTACTATTTTAATGTCATAAATAATTGTATCAAAAGTACTGATTATTTAGAAGGTGGCATTATTACGAGGCTGCTAGTGTACGTAATAACATAAATCAATAATATATTATGCTTATCGTGACCATAATATCTATATTATAAATTGTTAGTGACAACGGATTACAGGATGCTTTAAGTATAGACGAGGTGATACGGGAATGGGTCGATGGGTCGTGGAGGCTGCTGGGTTATAAAAGGGTCAGTTAATGTATAATGAAGTTAGATGTTCATAATAAGGTATTGGAAAAATTTCGTAAGACTTGTTAATTCAGTGTAAAGTTATAAATCACTATTAGCCATATTCATACATTTGGTCAACAACCAATAACGATTTTTTCTAATATCTTCCATTTATACAATTTGATCATCTGAATGATTCTAATAAATGTATATTAGATGGACATATAAGACAATCAACAATACAATAATAACGGAAAGGATACTTGGATGGAGTGAGCTATTTAATATATTACATGAAGATGAATGATTAGCAGAATAATTATTAGCAAGTGCTTGAAAATTGGGTAATTTGGTAATTGTGTAATTGGGAATTGGCAGGTGATGGAGGATTGGTTGGCGATATTGGATCAGTGATAGATGAATTAATGCGAGTTAGGTGAAAAATAATTGTTGTCTTGTGTTTTAAACAATTTAAAATTACAAGCAAATTAGTTATAACTTAAAAAAAAGACAATGAAATCTTTACCTTTGTTTTAAATATAAAATATGTCACTTGCTCATTAGGAGCATTAATTGTATAAAAATATAAACATTTCTGAAGCGATGATAGCTCAGTGGTAGTGTGTATGACTTCGCGTCAAGAGACGTGAGCTCAAACCCAACCACCTACAATGAGCTTGAGCTTTCAGTGATGGAAAACATCGTGAGGAAACCATAGCATAGTGGTAGGGGTATTTCTAATGCACGCCTGGCTAGCAACCATCTCAATTTGGAAACCCGCTGCCAAATACCAATAGGTGTGTTCCGGCAGCTGCACTTGAGAGTCAGTTCTTCCACTGGTCTAGCGAGTCTACCAAATTGGGCTGAATCGTCACTTAAGATCAGGTGAGATTAAAGCCATTACGCTAAAACCTTCACTTTAAAAAAATATATACTACACATTAGTACTTAATTAAAAATGTGACTCTTTTCCAACCCAAATGTAATTTTTTTTCGTTACTTTTTATCCAAGACAAAACATTTTCAATTTTCATTTTGGCCATAATCATAATAGATTGAGTAAAATATTTTCGCATACAGTAGGTTTATACCTTGTAATAAAATATCTTTGGCTATTATACTATTTATAGCTGGCTGGTTTTAAAATTGTAAAAATCATAATTTACCATTTGAGGTTGGATTTTAACTTCGAGTAACTTATAAACGAAAAAACTATGCAAGAAATCATATCAAACCACCAGACTCAAATTCAAAATATACCGGTATTTTGTTTTGACATGTTAGCAGATGTTTAAATTGTAACTAATGAAAAAAAGATTTTTTTCCTACTAATCGTAATAGTCAAAACTAAATAATAATACTTATATAATTTATTTAAACAACAAAATTAATGGACAGATTCTAACTAAACAATTTTTTACTAAATTTGAAGCAATGATGGCTGATGCAGTGCGGATGGCCCGTCAATGGACGTGAGTTCGAATTCACCTGCACTAAGCTTTAGTTTTCAGTGAAGAGAAACATCGTAAGGAAACTTGAGCATGGTTCTAGGGCTTTTTATGATGCCTAACCGGATAATTACGACCCTCATTTTGAAAATCTGCCGCCAAATACCTTTATGTGTATTCCGGAAGTTGCACCTGAAGTTGCAGACTCACTAGACTTAACGTACCTAGGTTAATAATATTAGGTGAAATTATCACTTAACATCAGGTAAAAATTGAAGCCATAACAATAAACCTATAAAGTGTAAAACATAGTCAATTTACAAAAAAAAATCAAAGTCGTCCATCATTTACAAATATTATTAACTACAATATAACTAAAAACTAACTAATTACAAAAATAACTGCAATTCATAATAGCGCAGTCGCAGGCGTCTCTAGTTTATAATATATCAGTTTGTAAATAAAAAACTTGTTGTTTTACGTACTTATATAAGGAGTACATGTTCAAACAGTTCTTAATAATATTTCATTTCATCTATACTTATAATAAATAAATCTATAGGAAAGTCCTTTTTCTACATTAAAAATATTTCCATAAATAATAGCTACGTTGTTAAAGAATAACCAACATCACACATATCCAGCATTATTGGCGTTTTTGTCTGTTTATGCTTTTGTCTGTGCACGCATTACGTAAAATGTACAAAATCAAAATAGACAACTTTTAAACATAAAAACTGTACGCAACTTGGAGTATTACTTAGTTTTTGTTTCATCGCAATCGTTTCACTGTATCAAGAGATATTAGACAATATGTATTTAAAGTGTTCTCACGCACGTAATTTAGGCTGCGCTCCATTATACACTGCGACGTCTATTTGTATAGATAGTGAAAAGCCGTTCCTTTATAGTCAGCTATACTGGTTACTATTGAAAACGGAACGCAGTCCAGTGTACTGTCATCTATGTTTATTTATTATTTAACTGATATACCTTATTATGCCTTATTATATTCATTTTATACAAAGTTTTGGTTTCACTCTACAATAAAAACAATATTTAGAAAGCGCCTATGTTTATTTTATCTTTGTATAACTATATTCATATAATCAATATTATACAAGTTGTCAAATTTCTGGATGCTATTGATCATGTACTCAAAGCACAGAGAGTACCTTACGCTTCATTCTCTATAAGTTGAAAACTCTATAATTCGATTTTTTTGGCGTCTCCATTGATGTTCGACTCATAGAAATTCTACGGTACATATTATAAATTGTTAGTGACATTGAAGTACTAGAGACATTAAATATAGATGAGGTAGGAATGGAAGGAGTTGTAGATACTGCTAGGTTATAAAAGGGTCACTTAATATATTGTGAATTTATTCATGTTCATAATAATGTATTGAAAAAATTTCGTTTGATTTGTTAATTCAGCGTAGAGTTTGAAATCTTAATTAGCTGTATTCATTTATTTCGTTAAGAAATGTTATCGTAAACGTATTATTAACGAAAAGAACACTTGATAGGAGTGGGCTATTCTATATGTTACTTGGAGATGAATGATTAGCAGTATAATTATTTTCAGACGGCGGATTACTTGGCAATGTTAGAAAGGAGGAACAATTGGTTTACAATATTGAAGGAGTGCTTGACAATGTTGCAGAAACAGCTAATGAAGTACTGAATGGTTAACTTGGTCAAGAACTATTATTGTGTGGATAATGGATTATTGGGATCGTGACTTAGATAAGGTTTGGGAAATAATACTTAAGATAACATAACATTTATTTTATTATCAATAATTGACATAAGTAAAATAGAAGCCAATCGCAACTGTACAATTTTGTTAACATGTAATTTGTTTATATCCTAAATAAAGACAATGAAAACTTTACTTTTGTTTTAAATATGACATATATAACTTGGTCCTTAGGAACATTAAAAATATAAAATATATACATTTAAAACTAGACAGTAGTACTTTTATAAATATGTAACTCAACTCCAAACCAATTGTTATTTGTTCCTCGTAACTTTTTTATGCGACAAAAAATTTACTAACTATGGGCTTTTATGGGCTTTATGGGGAATTAACTATGGGCAAAATATTGTCGCATGTAGTTGTGGCAGTACAATTTATACATGGCTGGTTTCAATAATTGTAAAAGTCATTTGAGATTAAACTTTAAACTCGAATGACTTTTAAACGATGTAACGAATCCCCCCTTTCATCAGGTAATATCATTTCTCTTATATTATTTGTAGAATATTTTATAGAATGAATAATAAATATTATGGATATCGAGATAGTATCTGTCTGTTACATTATACCTATGGCAATGATCATCTAGTAATAAGGACCTATATCTACGTAGTGAATTAAAGACAGTTGTAGTAAACAAATTCTTTTAATCTGGTATTCGGAAACATAACAACTAAAGTTAGTAACATTCGAACTTAATTATATCTAGGAGAAATATTACTAGTCATACATGAAAGTTGTTCAAAGTTTGTTTTTTTTTTTTTATTTGAAAGACGAGGCCGTCTCATTATCCGCCTATTTAAGTAAGCACTATATATTTTTAATTAAATATAGTGACATCTTACAACCGGCATTATCGGCAAAGCCAAAACGTGGTAAGAGTAAGAGGCAGAATATAAGGTGTTCTGAAACCAGTTCCTTAATAACAAATATTCTAATGATATTAAAAGGACACAAAGGTCGACTATAGTCTTCAGCAAGATAAATTTAGCCAGCAGTAATTAACAGTTAGTTAATTATGGCCCAAAAAAGCTTGTTAAGTAAACTAGCATTGACTCTATTCAACATACATATAAACAATGGGTTTGTAAGCTGACTGTTTAGATATATTAAGGATTCTGGGGTAGCAACCACCTGCGCTATGATACAACGCTCAAATATTGCTTAACTTGTTATACATAAGACGACCACTGGGATGGCAACCATCACACAAATAACATATTTGGATTATTTCGTTTCGGAGCGTTGAAGTTTTAATATAAAAAGGACCCGCAAAGTCTGTTCCTACACTGATAAAATGTCGAACTCCTGTTACTCTATCTGCTGGTAAACCTCCCTTGAAAGGTTGGGTTGGACGAGCTTTTAAGCAGTAACATTTTATACACCTATAGGTTATTTGACGCGTTAAAATGGTTGCTAAGGTATTCGATCCAACATGACGATTAATTTGATGGTAATGTGTAATTAATAATTCCGTGAATCGATTTTTACCAGGTAACAAGATAGGTTGTATTCGCATTGTATGGTAAGGTAGACTCTTTAAGCCACCGCCTACTCTTAATAAATTATCTGTATCGATAAATAAATTTAACCGCTTAAAGAACGAATTAATTATTTTTCCATATTTTACTGCCAAAAATTCTTCAGAAAAGCATGCCATCTGTACTAATTTAATTAACCGTAGATTTGTTTTGCTGCGTTCCTCAACCGTTATTACCTTAGTTAAACGGTTTTCAAATTTACAATTATACAAAAATCCTAATATATATACCGTAACGTTAACTAGTTTATCAAAAGAACTGAACCAATTTAACAAATTTAAGTCAGAATTTGTAAAAATAATAACAACTGGTTTAAGACCAGGTAACGACTGTATAGGTAACTCTAAATAGTTCTGTGGCCAATAGTCTGAATCTTGGCACAACCAATCCGGACTCCACCACAACGAATGATTCAACAAATTGTCAAATTTATTTCTTCTGGTACATGACACCTTCAAAAACCTGAAGCCTATGTGGAGGTGTATGTAGCCACGGTAATATTGTGTTATAGTGCTATTCCACCAGGCGACTACCTCCTCAAACTCAATTTGCTGTTTTATGACGGAAACAACATAGTTGAGAAGTTTTGTTAACAGTACCGTGGCTATAAGTTCCAACCTTGGTATCGAGTGTTGAATTTTTAGCGGAGCTACCCTAGACTTAGCCATGAGTAGTTGCACCTGGATATCACCGTGACAATCCCTCGATCCAATATAAACCACAGTAGTAGAACCTGAAGATGATCCGTCGTAAAGCCCATGTAATGAATACCGAGCAGCGCCTGCCGGTTTTTAAATACCTTTTTATAAAAATCCGTTCTAAATAGTGTAAATCTAATTAGATATCGTGCCAATTTTGAACTATATGATCAGGCGCTTGAGCATCCCATTCTATTTTGTTATTACCTGCACTACTAATTAATGCTTGAAGTAATAGCTTTAACCATAAAATAAGTAGACTAATCCAACCCAAAGGGTCATATAACCTTGATGTTATAGACAAAATACTTCGCCTAGTTATTTTGTCTTCACCGTTCGGTAAATTCAGACGATAGATAAAACTATCCCTTTTTGGATCCGACTGAATACCTAACAGTTTAATAAAATCCGAGCTCTCACTTTCACTTAAAATTCGAGGAGTCTCCAAATGATCATCTGGCTTGTCATTTAAAAGCTCAGGGACGTTAGAAGACCACTTCCGTAACTTGTACCCAGCCGTATTCATTAGCGCTACGAACTCGTCTTTCAACTCGCGAGCTTTTTCTAACGGATCAGCTCCACCGTTTAAGTCGTCAACATAACTATTATGTCGTAGTAGCCTAGCCGCACGGGAAAACCTATGCCCTTCGTATTGAGCTAATTGCTGTAGCCACCGAATTGTCACAAAGGGACTGGTCTTAAGTCCGTATTTATTTGTCGTTAGCTGATAAAGAACAAGTGAATCGTTGGGAGAGGATCTCCCAAAGACTAACTGGTATTTTCTATCACCCGGGTGGATCCAAGTTTGCCTAAACATCATGCGCAAGTCTGTGGTGAACACAACATAAGGAACTCGAAAATTTAAAACGATGGCCGTAATACCACTCTAGAGCCGTTCCCCGGTGTACACGCAGTCATTCAAAGTGACTCCCGTTATTCCTTCTGCACTACCATTAAAAACAACTCTTATTTTACCGTCCTTAAAAACACCATGATGAATGTGGGCATAGCTTTAATCACCACAATTAAAATTAATATTTGAAACCTCCATATAAACGAGTTTAATTTATTCAAGCATGAACGCAACATACTTTTCCAGAATTTCAGGCTGCAGAGCAATTCTTCGTTCAAGTGCTGAAAAAAGACTTAAAGCCTTCTGTTTAATATCTCCTAAACGAGGATGATTGGGTAACAGGGGCAGCCGTACCATTTACTTTCCGTCAGGTCCGCTAACCGTAGTAGACGTGAATAAGTTTTCACATTCTGAATCTAACGGATCGCTAATTTTCTTTATTGGTGGTTCCCTCGCTTGCCAAAACCATTCCACAGTCTTAAAAAGTGTTATATCAGACACTCCATCGCATTCATTATTTTCTAAAAACCGTTTTTGAACTAGGCCAAAAACCACCAAATCGAAAATCGTATTTAAGGCGTACGTACCATATAAAATTTAAATCTATTATATCAACCAACATGTCACCTAATATATCACATCCGATGATGAGATCAATGTGGTTATAACCGAGTGACCCACCATCCGTAAGCTTTAAATTTTCAAGCGAAGAATTAAATTTATTGAGTAAGGAAGATGTTGGGTTCCGAAACACAACAGCCGTAGCCTATAGCAACGGCTTCCCAGTTCTTGCAGGCCTAAATTCAAAAGAAACTATACTATTACTGCTTGAAATATTTCCCGATCCGCCGCTTAAAGGAATGTGGGAATAATATTGTTTTAAGTTAAAATCAGACCCCAAAATACCTTTTATTATAGTGAATTGAAAACCGAGATATAATAAGGCGCGTGCTTTTACAAATAAATCATTAATGTTCTTTATTTCAATGATAGCCGCAAGTAAAATAACATTTTTGGTAAGTTTTGGTGCCGACGGGATATTATTATTATTATAACATGCACAGGTGTGAATCTCGTTCCGATCGACTGATACTCGACCTGCGGGTGAGTCACTCTGTCTACGGTACACCCTATGGCACACCGAGTGAGTAGGGTCCGCCGAACGATCTCGCGACTCCCGTGTCGATGTCGCGCGGTCTCGTTCCGTCTATTCATATTATATGTAACCGTGTGAGAAGTTTGTATATTACGCGAGTTATCTTTGGGTGAGTTACTGAGTGCCTCCCGTATTTTGAACAAATTAAGTAATTACGACTAATATGACCACAATCCTTATAGTTTATATTCCACCCAAACGAATTAGAATGTGGCGACCAAAACATTTGAAGCATAATTTATTATTTAAAATAAATAATTTACGATCACCTACATTTAACTTATTAAATTTGTAACATTGTTCAATAAAATGTCGTGGTAAATTACAATATATACAGAACTTATTTATTTCCTTACCACTTGAACTATTCTTACTTTGATAATTACCGTTATTATGTTCTTAGAATTAGTGTTAGTTCTAGTAATTTAAGAAGACAAAATGTATCAATCAGTTCTGTAATAAATATATTACATACTAGTCGGAGTAACATTTCAGGTGTCTATTTTATTGGAATTTCCCTATTCCTTCTAACCAGGAATACTACAGAACCGAAATCCCGTTTCTGCGATAATGAATTTTGAAGTAGTGAATGATTGGTTTCTTACAGCGCAATTTCAAAATCAACGACTTCAATCGATTTACAACCAACACAAAAGCGGTAATCCTAACAATGACGTTGTATTTGAAACAATCGCATTTATCGGAAACCTATTTATGGTGAGCGCCTGGAAATTCCCAAAGCGGCTCGATGGCGTATTATTAAAATGTTTCAAGATGATATGGTCCATGTAGGGTTAAAAAATGTGATGAAGCAATTAAAACTGATTACTGGTTTCCACGTATGACTCGATTTATAAGAAAATATGTTGAGTCCTGTTTGAATTGTCTATTTAAAAGGGTAACTACGGTAAAGTAGCTGGCATAATTTACCCTATAAATAAACCAGATGAACCAATGCATACAGTACATATAGACCATATGGGGCCGTTTCCAAAATCTACTTAAGGAAATCAATATGTATTGGGGATTATAGAGTCCTTTAGCAGGTTCGTTACGGTTAGACCTACCAACAGTCTTCGTTCTACCCAGGCAGTTTTTGTGCTAATAGAGATATTTAAGGCGTGCAGGGCTCACTGTAGGGGCCGGCAAGTCAGTCATTTTATAATTTGCATAGTAAATTTGACTAACAAAGTGAAATTTCACATATTAATCCCTTCTTCGTTCAAAAATATAATGGTTAGGAAATATATTTGTATATTGACACCATAGTAAAATTTCCAAAGGATGACAATTCTTCTTTTTGCCCTGGAAGCTGTAATCTCTAGAGTGGGTGCTGCTGCGTGTTTACATGACATTGGTATTATACTTATAAAAGTCCATATACGTATTGCGTCCGTGTCTGGTGATTGTTGCTCTCACCTTTGAGTTTGGTCATGATGGTTAACTATATAATCCTTGATCCGTCACAGCTTGGTGGTAGGGTTATTACCCGCCTGGTTAACAAGCACCCTGGTATTTAGACTGCCGTAAAATAAAGGTTCGGTATGAACCTTTGTGTTCCGGCATAGTGAACGAGAACCAGTTTCCGTCAAGGTCAGTAACATAGCTGTAATGCTCCTGGTGTTCCCGCTGTCTATAGGAGCCGATAACCATTTACGATCAGATGGGCCATGTGTCTGTTAACTGTGCATTACAAAAAAAAAATCCTAAGTGATTAGACCGAATCTCTTGAAACTATTTGACAATTTTCAAATTAGTTCAGCGGGCGATACTCTGAAATAGAACTTGGTATCAGTAATATTAACAAATGATTTATTATCTTCTGATTCGTTTTATTATTTCTTATCTAATTGTAATCTACTCTACATTAGAGTGACATGTACTATGCCTACCTACTTACCTATCTAGCGAATGGCTACAAATCTGTGTTGGATCTGTGTTTACCACTAGCCTAAGTAACCTGGAGCCTAGGTTGACATATTTAAGGGTTGGCAAATTTGGAGTATTAATTTATTAACTAGAAAACCTATAAATTAATTATCTTATCAACCCACAACCAAAATTACTGAAGCTCGAGAGCTTAAATTCTCAGTAATCTCTTTGTGTGACGTAGACTCAATAAAAATAATTTTATGAAATTTAATTTGGGACATAGCTGGACAGAACAGATTGTATGGGACAGAGAAGAATCTTCACCTATAGAGTTGAAATTTAGTACAAAAAATTAAATAAATAAAAATACACGTACTTCAGAATATATTAAAATAAAATTCAAACAGGGGATAACATTTCTGCGTCACTTCAAATACTTGTATTGAAATTTTTAAGTCTTTTTAAGTTACTTTATTTCTTATGGATTTTAAGATCACCCTACTAACAGTAGGCGCAAGGCTGTTATGAAAAAAGTTACAAACTTGGGCAAAAATTATTAAATAATTTTGAAACCTATGCGAAAGAAAGTTCTTTTTTATACTTTGCTAGCCGTGTCCGCGGCTCCGTTCGCGTGGAACTAAAATTTTATTTATTCATTTTCATAATATATATATATATAGGAATCCTTGGATTATCCTTCGAGTGGGTGGGTGGATGACTGGATGGAAGAGAGCGGGTGGGTGCGTAAGAGTATGTGAGTAGATTCTTAGCTGAATGTAAAAGAAGATAATCCGTTTAATATACTCCGTTGAAATCCATAAAAACAAAAGAATCAAGAGAAAATGCTTGTAAAAGTAAAACAGCAATAAAAAAGGAACGTTGCAATTCTAAAAATAAATAACCATAAACCTTCTAGGAAAAATTTCGCATTGACTGGTTTCATCAGTTTCATGTCGATACGATCAGTGGTTTAGGCCTGATTGAGCCTCAAATAAAGACCATTTAGATTTATGTATATGTATAAGTCTAAATGATTTTAGTTTTCATTATTATATATATATTATGTAATTATATATATATATATATATATATATATATATATATATATATATGACATGATTTGGAAAAAAAAAATCGTTAATCTGAAATATTACCTTCAACACACCTAATAAATAACAATAAATAGCTTGTCTTACTCAAGGACTTATCAGCACCAATCTAGTGAACAATATAAAAAAATACAAACTGTAGATTTTTTCGAATTTTAATAAGAATTACTTGAAAAAAAGTCAATTTTCTCATAAAAACACAAAATAAATTATAACTCTGCAAGGGTTGACCTTAATGACCTCCTGTAGAACAACTTTTTGCAGCTGATGACCCCATCTAACCCCTAGTTGCGTTTGATCCACAACTTTTTGCCCAGCCTGTATAGACTTCTCTTATATGGACCGTTTATTTTGATAGTGGTGTAAGTCCATTTATTGAGAAAAATGAGCTATCACGTAATTCATGTTTAATTTAATGTATTTTTTTTTTATATAACTAGTCTGTGTTCAATTTCTCAAATAAATCCCATGTTTTGTACAACTTAAAATCGGTCGGTAAATGAAATTGCATTATCAACAAATATAGTAATCTTTAATTTTCTTGAAACAAATGAAAATGGACTTACACCACTTTCAAAATAAACGTTCCATATGTATTTAGGTAGTATTTTGTCCCATTCACTCACTCACTTTTCATATTATGAGATTTTAAGATATATATTCTCTTTTCTTTCTTTTATACAAACCTTGTCCTGACAATAACGAACACAATGACAAAAAATGAAGTTGGTACAGTCGTTCAGAAGTTATGCGGGTACATACATTTATTGTTATATATATAGATACAGATTTCTTTATGTTTTGTAGAACTTTCGTAATTTTTTCTTTCATAAGAACCTTCTTCTGGAAATAATTGACATGACAAAAAAAGAATTAGCGAAAATATTCCATCCTTTCACGCGTGATGCGATGACCAAGGGAAATATAGATTCATTTTTATATATATAGGTGTTGAAATAGTAAATTTATACATATTTAAATAGATGTGTACCTGCCCGACTGGCTTCTTTTAGGTACGTAACTTTAAAACTAAAGGCATAGAATTTAATTCTTTTATTTTTTTTTATTTGCAGTGCAATAGAGTATCACATTTCTTAAAAATAAAAAAAAAAACATACAAAAAGGTTCTTTGTTTGTGTAGAATATTTAACTGTGAAACAATTACTAGTGAAGTAATAGTTTGGAAATAAATATTTGATTTATTAATAAAATTTACTTTTTAAATTACCAGCCACAAAAAGTCGTTTCAATAGAAAAAAAATCGTTTGATCAATATGCCTGATCTTTGCATGTGGAGTTTAAATATGGTGGCAATGTTAATTTTCACAGAAATGTAAAGGAGAGACATAGTAATCATAAAAACACAAGAATTATATCAAATGTACGACGAGCCACTTTACGTATTAACCGAGCTGATGACCATCGTGCGACAGTTAAAAAAGTTAGTGGGTATTTCCGGCACATACCCCTTTCTGTCTCCCCGTGCTGTGAGGGTATGTGTAATGCATTTCTCGGCGTAAGAAAAATTGTTAGAGAAATTTTCACGTTACGCTATCATTTTCTGTTACCAAGTTGCTGTTCAATGAATTTATTTATTTAATTTTTTTGTACACCTCTGGACATATAATTATACATTTCAAATGATTTGGTTTCAGTTCAAATGGCGGCCTTATTGCTAGTAGCCATCACTTCCAGACAACATTTGAATATATATATTCCATAGCGAAGAATCAAGGGCGTTTTGGGTGTATAACTACAATCAAACTTAATAATATACATGTTAAAGACGTGTGAAATATAACATATATATGAAATATACTATAAAATAAAAACAATGTATAACCACATAATAATAATACACAAGTGTGAACTAAAATGAACTACATATACAAATACATAAAAATATATCAAACGTAAAATTGACAATACTAACGTTTTTTTAATAGCATATGGTATTTTCTAATGGATTTTATTTATATCCATCGTTTGTGCCTTCCTCAGAGAAACAGGTAGTGTATTACATATTTGCGCAACCTGGACTGCAAATGATATTGCATCAATATTTTTGGAGTGTGTCGGGACTTCAAGCGTTATGTTTTCTGGCGATCTTAAATTGCGTGTATACGTATTACGAAGGCAATTGAAACGTTTTCTTATATAAGAAGGAGCGGTAGGGTTAAAATAGTATTGTATAGCAGAGAAAGAGCCATTTCAGCTTAGTGCGCAATTCCAGCTCACGATTAAACTCACGTAAACCAAATATTAACCTAAAACGGTCTCCGAGTTGCAAGAGCTGGGGTGGGAAGCTTTCCATCATCCACCATACTCACCAGACCATGTGCCTACAGACTTCTACTTTTTTTAGAATTTGTATAATTTCTTGGAGGGTAAAAATATCACTACCCAAGAAGCAGTACAAAATTACTGAAGAAATTGTTATCTCCTGTCCAGCTAATGTCTTCAAGAAGGGCATCAGTAAACTGCCATTGCGATGGTAAAGATGCATGGATTGCACGTGTGATTATTTTGATTAAAAGGAATAAAATACTATAAAAAAGTTATTTCAATTGTTTTCATTTGAAATAGTAATTACATAGGTAAGTACCTAATAATATTAATATACCCAGATGTTGCAAATTCAATGTTTGAAATAGTTTAATAGTTGTATAGTATTGAATAGAAATAGTTTAGTAGTGCCTATAGAATGGGTTTTAGCCGCTGCAAATAAATATTTTTTGTTCGACTTCAGGAATTTCTATGTGTCTATTTAGACACAACACTTTACTTTCGGACTTTTATTACATTAATTAAACTTTTAATCTCTATCCCATAAGACCTTTTCCTTTAAGACATAGTGAGTGATCACACATGTCGATCTATAATATTAGGTATCACCAAATCAAACGAGCTTAACGAATATTTTGTAAATATATTTTTTTATTTCTACAAAGATAATAAAATACATATTCAATTTCCAAAAACGTATTTAATATACATATTTAGGTAAGTAACAGTTTTTTTTATAGATAAGCATTATCGTTTTGGGCAACAATCTCATCTGATGTTAAGTGACGATGTGGCCCAAGATGGTGAATACGCTCAGCCTCCCCGACAAATGGAAAAACTACAGAACGCATTTATAGATATTTGGCGACAGACAATACGGCAGTTTGAAGTTTTGCCGTAATGCGTTTTTTTTTGGACTGACATACGCTGAAAGCACAATTTTTTGGATATTATTATAAATCTACTCTGGGAATTTTAAGGTTTTATAGGACAAAATGTAACTTATGTTACTTTCCATCCTTTAACTATCTTTATGACAAATATCAAGTCGATTAGTTAAGGCGTAAAAGAAGGACGAACAAACAACCATACTTTCGTATTTATAATATTAGTACAGATTATATATTTAGTATAGTTTATAATATATAATATAGATAAAAAATATAAATATTCCCGTGAATCTCTCAAAGGAATACATGTCTAACCAGGACAAAAAGTAGCCTATATTACTCCCCATTATTTCAACAAAATCCATGTCAAAAATCAAGTCGTTGGTTGCTTAGTCGGTGAAAAAAAGACAAACAAATAAAGACACTGTAAACCAACTTAACTAAACTAATGGGTTTATTTTTTATATTTAATTTTTTTTTTTGAATTGACATGCGCTGTTAGCCCTAAGGGCTTTGACAGCTTCACCGAACTTTTTGGGGCGAGTGCTGAGGGCACTCAGCTCCGAGGCAGCGAGCGCAAGGGTGCCAGAATGGCCGAACCTTGGCTTGGGCTGCTGCCGGAAAAACAAACAAGGATCGTGGGGGTAGTCCCTTACAGAACCGTGTACTTAACGTGTAGGTATGCATGGGAGGTATGCGGTGTGATGATGTACTTTCAGTGATGTAGAGTGTCACTGTATCGCGCGAGCAGAGTCACTTGAGGGCTCCTATCCGGAAGATCGAACCTAGGCTCAAGCGTCTGCAGAGGGAGGCCGCGGCTGGTGTGCGGCGGTTACGCGGGCGTGTACGCGGACACGTACGATTGGTGGAGACGGTAGGAAGAAGTGCGTTCAATCTCGTTATTTTATCGACGGGATCAGTGAAGCAATTACGTGGCCGGCGCGCGAAACCTTTAGCGTGCCGATTAGCATTGTAGCGCACAGCGTGTACTATATTGGGGTTGGGATGAACTTCGGATTTTTCGAAGAATTGCTTTGTGAGGTCTTTGATATATGCATATATGGACGGAATATCCATATCTTTATGGTGATCTACATTACGGACGTACGGAGGGGCTTGGACGGCTATACGCATGAATATATTTTGCAGAACCTGTAGTTTGCGAAGGGTGGTGTGCGAAGTGTGAGCCAATACGGGGCAACTGTAGGTAAGTATGGGACGGATGCATACTTTGTATATTGTGAGCTTATGTCTGAGTGACATTTTACTCTTAGAGGAGGTTAGATTGCGTAGTAGAGTCATAGCTGTGGTGGCTTTTTTCTGTACATAATCTCTATGTTTGTTAAAGGTGAGATGTTTATCTAAAACTACACCAAGGTATTTAGTTTGGTTAGCCCAGGGGATATTGACACCAAAAAGATGTAATGTTCTTTTTATATTCTTTCTCGCGTGAGGATCGAACATAATGGCCGCGCTTTTGTCTGGGTTTATTCCTATGCGCCATTTGAGGCACCAGGACCCGAACGTAGACACAGCTCTTTGGACGCGGTAGTATAAGTGAATCCTATTCCTGCCTGAGCTGAAGATGACCGTGTCGTCGTGTCGAATTCGGGGATATCACTAACAAACAGGTTGAAGAGGCAAGGGGCTAGGATAGAACCTTATGGGACCCCTGATCTTATTGAATGTAGCAGAAGGTACGGTCTGATAGGTAAGCGAGGATTATGCGGACTAGTCAGTCCGGGACTTGAAAGAGATTGAGTTTAAATATGAGGCCTTCGTGCCAGACTTTATCAAAAGCTTTGGCTATGTCGAAAAATACGGCAAGCGTGCGCATAGGACGGCGTGGCTCTGTGAAATTTGAGAGAATATGCTCCGTGAGGCGGAGCACTTGGTGGGTACACGAGTGCTTCGGTCGAAAGCCGAATTGCTCTAGTGGTAAGAGACATTTCTCTGAGACAATAGATTGAAGTCGGTTCAGAAGGAGCCGCTCGTATATTTTACCTAACGTATTGAGGAGGCTAATTGGGCGGTAGCTTTCTGGGAGAGTTGCCTTTTTCCAGGCGGCTGGAAAATGGCAGTGAATTATGGCCGCATTGAAGATACAGACCAGAAGAGCTATAAGTTTATCAGGGAGAAATTTTAGGGCTTCGGTCCTGATTCCATCGGGACCAGGCGCTTTTCTTGCTTTAAGGCGTTTTATGACCGCGACAACTTCGTCATTTGTGACCGTAGTTATTCATTTATCATAGGTTATATCAATCTGTCATTTAATACATAGTCTTTTGTTTTATCATTTGTTTTCATTGGTTATGTTAGTCTGTTATTTATTCCATAGTCTTTTTTCAAACAAAAAAAAACTATCAGTTATTAATTCGACTGTTTTGTCAAAACAAAAATGACCTAATATCATTTTAAGGTTAGTTGAATAAAGAAGAAGTTTATAATCAGTTCATAAAGAAGATAAGTAAGTATACTTATTATATTTTTAGTGATAATATATTATTTTAATAAGATATATTAATTAATCATAGACAATATATGTTAATAAATCATTCCGTTTATTTACCATTTGGTTTTTGCCTAGGCATCTACATTAAATAAATAAAGTTTTATTTATTATAATAAGTATACTTATAAATCGAATATTAAATATGTATAAATTGTGTAAAAATAGTGAAATTATCGCGAAAAAAGAATAGCTGACACCCGATAATCGACATGAGTTTCAGTCGTTGTTTCAGGTTGTGGTTAATCGTACTCTCTGCTCACCGTATTGATCCACAGTGGTCGTACGTTTAACCATTTCCGTAAAAAAATATTGTTGCATTTATACTTTCAACTAATATATATATATATATATATATATATTATTTTAATGTTTAAAGGTGCTCACAGTTCGCGCGATCTGCCAATATGGCCGCAGCTTTGCAGTAGACAAAATCTATTCACCCTTTGAGTTGAGGGTGTTCAGTTTCAACGGTGATTTATTAACGGCTTCGTTTTTTGTCCCACAAAACGTGACGTCTGAGCGGCGAGTCGTCGATTGTGAACAGGATGAAATCATTTATTTTTTATTTCGTTGTTTATCAACATTTATTTTTAGGTATTATGGAAATTATGGTCTTAATAAATTTTCATTTTAATTAATTTGACTCTTCTTTTGACGGTTGACCTGAAACTTCCCGCTTATTTTCGAGCGTTACGCTTTCCGTTTACAATTTGGCCAGCGAAGCGGGCGGGAACGGCTAGTATACTATAAAATAAAAACAATGTATAACCACATAATAATAATACACAAATGTGAAACAAAATGAACTACATATACAAATACATAAAAATATATCAAACGTAAAATTGACAATAATAACGTTTTTAATGGTATATGGTATTTTCTGATAGATTTTATTTATGTCCATCGTTTGTGTCTTCCTCAGAGAAACAGGTAGTGCATTACATATTTGGGCAGCCTGGACTGCAAATGATTTTGCATAACTATTTTTGGAGTGTGTCGGGACTTCAAGCGTTATGTTTTCTGGCGATCTTAAATTGCGTATATACGTATCTCGAAGGCAATTGAAACGTTTTCTTATATAAGAAGGAGCGTTAGGGTTAAAATAGTATTATAGTCTAGTCAACAAGTTCAAAAACGTGAAAAATAGAGATAAAGGTCCTAAAAATATGAGCGATGGCTCATTCGATTCGTAATCACCTCTAGAAAAATGTTATTGAAGGATTTTGGTGCAGGTTAAAAATTGCAATTGTTATTAACAAAATAAGATGAAAAAAAAATGATGTTTCGTTTTTTATTAATAACTCGAAAAATTTTAACATTTAAGAAATTTTGAAAAAAGCTCGTTAAAAAGGAGGAAATTTCCAATAAAAAAGTCCTAACTCCCGGAATTCTATCTCCATTATTTATAATTTTAATTAGACGTTGAAAATAGGGCTCCGCGCGGCAGTTACGGCATGCGCGCGCCGCCGCTAAAGAGAGTTCAGCAGTAAAAATAATTTTTTTATAACATAAAATGTGATTTTAAAAATTTGAAAAAATTCTGGTATCTTCTTAACACTTGTAAGAATCGAGCCCTGAAGAAAAAAAAGTTTAATCACCATTTTTCAAAAAGTTATTCAATTGTTAACTAACCATTTTTTTCCCAATCTCCATTGGCATAAACAATGGGATGAAAGGTATAAATAATTGGCCTATAAATTTTAAACTTCGTGGAGCCCTTTTGGTATATGTACTTTATAAGATCCTGCGGTAAATTTTCATTAAAGTTTATTAATTTGTTAATTATGATTTTTTATAACTATTGAAAAATTAAAAATATAAAAAATGATGATAAAAAAAATTTTTTCAATTAATATTTAGCTATGCCTGTTTTCACATTGAAATTTTTTTTATCAACATTTTTTATATTTTTAATTTTTCAATAGTTATAAAATATCATAATTAACAAATTAATAAACTTTAATGAAAATTTACCGCAGGATCTTATAAAGTTTATAGGCCAATTATTTATACCTTTCATCCCATTGTTTATGCCAATGGAGATTGGGAAAAAAATGGTTAGTTAACAATTGAATAACTTTTTGAAAAATGGTGATTAAACTTTTTTTTCTTCAGGGCTCGATTCTTTCAAGTGTTAAGAAGATACCAGAATTTTTTCAAATTTTTAAAATCACATTTTATGTTATAAAAAAATTATTTTTACTGCTGAACTCTCTTTAGCGGCGGCGCGCGCATGCCGTAACTGCCGCGCGGAGCCCTATTTCAACGTCTAATTAAAATTATAAATAATGGAGATAGAATTCCGGGAGTTAGGACTTTTTTATTGGAAATTTCCTCCTTTTTAACGAGCTTTTTTCAAAATTTCTTAAATGTTAAAATTTTTCGAGTTATTAATAAAAAACGAAACATCATTTTTTTTTCATCTTATTTTGTTAATAACAATTGCAATTTTTAACCTGCACCAAAATCCTTCAAAAATATTTTTCTGGAGGTGATTACGAAACGAATGAGCCATCGCTCATATTTTTAGGACCTTTATCTCTATTTTTCACGTTTTTGAACTTGTTGACTAGACTATTAAGCTTACGATAAACTCACGTAAAACAAATATTAACCTAAAACGGTCTCCAAGTTGCAAGAACTGGGGTGGGAAGCTTTCCATCATCCACCATAATCACCAGACCATGTGCCTACAGACTTCTACTTTTTTTAGAATTTGGATAATCTCTTGGAGGGTAAAAATATCACCCAAGCAGCAGTACAAAATGACTTTGAAGAAATTGTTGTCTCCTGTCCAGCTGATGTCTTCAAGAAGGGCATCAGTAAACTGCCATTGCGATGGTAAAGATGCATCGATTACACGTGTGATTATTTTGATTAAAAGAAATAAAATACTTAAAAAAAAAGTTATTTTCATTATTTTCATTTGAAATGGCAATAAAATAGGTAAATACCTAATAATATTAATATACCCAGATGTTGCATATTGACTGTTTGAAATAGTTTAATAGTAGCTGCCTAAAGAATAGGTTTTAGCCACTGAAAATATATATTTTTTGTTCTATTTCAGGAATTATATGTGTCTATTTATATTTGTAAGTGTTTATTATTAAATTCGGTCGTATTTATGAGACTTGGACTTGTATTTATTAAAATCTTACCATTTGTCTGCTGTATTCTCTGTATGGTCTGAAACAATTATAACTAATTAGATATAGTGTATAAGTGGTGTAATAAAAACTGCAAACATATAGACATATCTTGTAAACTATTCTATTCTTTTTTGTGGATTGTTTCTATTTTGACACAACACTTTACTTTCGGACTTTTATTACATTAATTAAACTTTTAATCCCTATCCCAGAGGACCCTTTCCTTTAAGACAGTGAGTGATCACACATGTCGATCTATAATATTAGGTATCACCAAATCAAACGAGCTTAACAAACATTTTGTAAATATATATATATATATATATTTTTTTCTACAAAGATAATAAAATACACATTAAATTTCCAAAAACGTATTTAATATACATATTTAGTTAAGTAACACTTTTTATAGATAAGCATTATCGTTTTGGGCCACAGTCTCATCTTATGTTAAGTGACGATGTGGCCCAAGATGGTGGATACCCTAAGCCTCCCCGACAAATGGAAGGACTGCCTTTCAAGTGCTACTGCCGGAACGCATTTGTAGATATTTGGCGATAGACAATACGGGAGTTTGAAGATTCGCCGCGGTGCGTTTTAGCGTGTAGTGTTAGGAGATTACACCTGATCAGCCACCACATACCGCTTTCTCCTTGGCGGGAGCCCAGGTAATGCACTTGTGAAATTTCAATGAGAAAGTCCGTGTAAAGTATAAAATTTTAATACCCACGTGAATGAAAAAAAATGTTTTTTATTAGCACGACCGACATAAGAAAATAATTTAACACCCTGTTATCGTCTCGTCACATTGCGACCACCATACATGCGGTGGTTTGTCACATCCCAGGATCTGTTGCTCACTCATTACAAGAAAACTCTATAATTAGAACATGTAAAAGATTTTCATATTATCCTAGAACGTCTTGTCCAGACGTCTGTCTTTTATTTTCTTTGTTAACGTGGTAAATAAATACCCTTGCGTACATTCTCTCGTTTTATGGCGGTCGGACTGCGAGAAGTATCGTCAAATACCTACTTAGAAGACTTCGTGATGACTGACAATACTGTGTATTATCAAATAGCCGGGACTGCCTTTGCACTACTTCGAATCTCTGCTTGGGGAAGCCGTTCGGACTTCTGCAGCCCTTCCGGCATCAGCCAAACTAATCGATCTGACATCTTATCGCACGCGTGGTCATGTTATAAGGAGAAATGAAAGCCGTACAACCAGAAGAATGTGAAGTATAAAAGCGGATGGATGTAGAAAAGGAGGAAGATCAAAGAAGAAATGGGTGGATTATATTAGAAACTAACTATACCTGCGGCTTTGTTCGCGTGATTGTCGAAAACTAAAACGCACCGCTTGGATAAGAATACAGTCAATGTACATGCTACATGATGATGTCAAATGCACGACGCCATCTATCGAATATGCAGTTTAACTGTCAACATTAGGTCAATTTTAGCTTTGCAAGTAACTAAATTGCGTGCTTGAGAACACTTTAAATTCATATTATCTAATATCTCTTGATAAAGTGAACTGATTGAGATGAAAAAAAAAAACTAAGTACTACGTCAATTAATTACGTACTATTTTTACGTATTAAAGTTATCTACATTGGTTTCGTAGATTTTACGTGATGCGTGCACAGACAAACAGAAAAACTGACAAAATATCCAAAAATGCTGGAAACTGATGGTTTTGTTTATCCTTTAACACCCTGGTTATATTTTTCCTGAAATATTTCCGATGTAGATAAATCACTTTTCTACAGATGTATTATATGCATAGATGTTATAAGTATAAAAGGTGACAGCGGATAGAATAGATTGGAAGAAAAAGGAATGTTGTGTCGATCCTACCTAGGTTAAATAAAGTGTAATAGTGTAAGAAGGTTAAGACCTTATCGTACGTGTGGTCACATACGAGCACCAAGCACCCAGTGCGTTATTGAGGCCAACGTCTGTCTGACCAGCTAGTAGATATGTTTATAAATAGGCTTGGACAACCCAATATCTTTTCTAATTTGTTTACCAACCGATTATCTTTGGCATAATTTCACGCAAATAAAATTTGAACGGGTGAATTAGGAAATTGAAACTGCTTATGGAGAATCGTGCTTTTCTCAAATTAGAAATATAAAAGCTCTGGTTCATGCTTTTATTAAGAAGTAAAGAGGAATCAGCGTTGTTGATTAATCATTCCTCCAGGCGGTACAAGAAAGGGCAGATATAAAGTAATCAAATACACGCGAGTGTAGTCGCGGGCATAGCTAGTAATAAATAAATACGTCACATAAAATAAACATCGTCTTGTACCATCGGTTGACTTATTAAAATTCAGGTATTTCAAGGTAAAGCGAAATCATAACACCGCAGATGTTTAAACAGGTTCAGCAATTCTTTTTATAGTTTTATTTTGAGGGATATATCTAAATCTCACCTGATGGTAATTGATGATGTGGCCCAAGATGATGATTTGCTAAGCCTAGTGGGGAGACTGACTCTCAAGAGCTACTACCGGAACACACCAATAGGTTTTTCACGGAAGGTTTTCAAGACAGATTACTTGACTGGTTGGATCACCTTGTTGTCCATAAAATGATATAAATATATCCTAACTAGTATTATAATTGTGAATGTTTGTTTGCGTGTTTATTCCTTCGTTCATTTGTTTGTATGTAACTTTTTCACGCCTTTACTATTCATCTGGTCATCATGAAATTTTCCATACATGTTGTCGGGGGTACAGAAAATGAGATATGGTATTTTCTTCCCGAAAAAAGATTCTTTTTAGCAATTGTTAAAGGTATATCTTATTTTTTATATATTCTAATATTATAAAAAGGAAAGATTTGTATTTTTGTTTGTAACGAATTGACTCAAGAACTGCTGGATCGATTCCAAAAATTATTTCACCATTAGAATGCTACATTAGCCTCGATTAACATAGGCTATATAATTTTTTTATGAAAATGATATAACAAAATTTTTGTTGAAAAAAGAAAAAAAGATGTTGTTTATTCTCACTAAAGCTCAAAAATGGTTAGAGCGAAATGTATTTTTTTTACATTTTGATTAGTTATACTCAATTCGAATCAACCTTACAACTTTAATTCGTTAATATCAATAGAATTGGCTATATCTTATGTCTTGTTGGAGTCCCACACGGATTTATTTTTGGGGCCTATACTATTCAATATTTTCATTAATCGCATTCATTTAGAACTTCAGAACTCAATCTTGCAGATGACCATAAATTATTTTCTCAAGAGTCCTAGTAACATATTCTTACAACAAAATGATCTAAATAATTCGGTTAATTGAATTAAATAAATTTAAAATTAAATAGTGTGGAGGCACCAGCTAGTCAAATATAAATGCGTAGGCAATTAATAAAGATACTTTACCTTCAGGTAAAATTAATGCCTTATTACTGTCATTAACAATCACTTGTTCAAACAATTTAAACTACTATATATACAGCTTAAAATTCGACTGTAATACTATTAGGACGACGTTAACGAGCATTAACATGTCTAACTTTTCTGCTGTTCTCTTCTTCACGGCTGCATTATTTATCGTGGTAAGCTACAGCTCATATATATTCTATACTTAGATACATTTATCTAGATCGACTTTGACTGCACGGTTGGCCTAGCGGTGGAGCAGTTCCCTCGCAGCAACCGCCGCGCCGATGCGATCTGGGCTCAAATGTACATGCCAATTATTTGTGCGATCTTCAAGTAATTGTTATGCTTGAGACTCTTACTTTGTATCAGTTTATTAGGTTTGTAAAATCCTTCTCACTTGTCATTTTGGCGAAAATGCCTGGAAGGAAAATTGTTGACTTGATCATTTTTAGGTCATGCGAATTTTGTAATTTAATACGTATATTAAGGTTTAGTAACATAAATGTTCACTTAAATTATACTGTCCTTCGTCCATCCATCTGTTGGTGATGTTTTAACGACCGTTGATAGACGACTCGGCTAAGGACTCAGGTTATGCAATTTTACGAAGGAATCCTTTCGTTTTATGCGGTAATTATATCTCGTAGATTAATTACCTAATTCCTAATATTAGTTATTGTCGAGTCAAATTACATCAGAATACGCTTAATTCTATTATAGTTATACGACAAGGGGACAAACAGACATGTGTTTTTGCTCTATATATATAATTTGTTTAAGAAATTTATTATTAGTAATACATTAATAGCCACATAATTTTATTTTATTTGATCCATACACGATAATTATAACACGCCGCACTAATTAAAGATAATTGTTCCAGATCTTACAGCAAGTTCATGGACTAGATATTGGTAAGCTGTTAACATAATGTAATACAAATGTTCAAGAAAATATTACTATAGACCAAGCGCACATACTTTTGACCAGACCGCAGCGTTATAGACCAGTCTATCCTACAATAGGTCGTGTAACAATTCGGGTTTATATATTCGAGATATGATGACTGTGTGCGACTAGATCTTGATTACTATGCAGCAGGCGATTGTTGAAGCGATGATGGCTAAGTTGCTAGTGGGTATGGCTGATGCGTCAATGGAGGTGAGTTCGAATCCACCTGCTATTAGTCTGAACTTTCGGTGAAGGAAAACATCGCGAGGAAACGTAGTATCTTGGTAGGGTTGTTCTAATACCCAACTGACAAATGAAGCCTAAAATCATTGTAGAAACTTTTGATCGTTTTATTCTTGTAGATACTTTAGAACACCAATGAGGTTGGTAAGAGAAAATTAAAGCTTACCGTATAAGCTTCTCTGACCATGTTTTTCCTGTTATTCAAACATGCTGATTCTCATTTAAATACAGTAGAACCTCTATAAATCGAACATTAAGGGAAACGCCACAAAATTCGAGTTATAGAGTTTTCGAATTATAGAGAATGGAGGTTTTGGTGTTTCAAGAAAACATTTTTTCGAGATTTGGAGGTTTTCAACTTATCGAGGTTCGACTTAACGAGGGTCTACAGTATAACATGCGTGAATACATAAATATTGGCATTTTTCAGAGAGTTTAATATTATATGATTGCGTAGTTAAAGTAACATAATTAAGTTTCAGGTTAAAATCATAAATACGGAAATTTAGTATTTGATATACAATTATTACTATAGTTTCATAACATTGCTGCTCATTCATAACTGCTTTAACATTTTAAACATTTGATAAACCCTTTCAGTTAGGCTCTAGTAATAGTATAGTTGGTTAACACTGGATTATTGTAATTTTTTTACTATCCTATTGTAGCGAATACATGTATCAAAAGAAGGGACTATTCAGAGGAGATCATTATTACTAGGCTCCTTGTTTATGTAATAACATAAGACAATAATATATTATGATCATCTCATGGCACAGTGGTACAGTAGAACTTCGATAAGTAGAAAACCACCAAATCTCGAAAAAATATTTTTTTCCTTCCCTTCGAAAACCAAAAGCTTCATTCTCTATAAGTTGAAAACTCAATTAATTCGAATTTTTTGGCGTCTCCATTGATGTTCGACTTATAGAGGTTCTACTGTATATATTATAAATTGTTAGTGATATCGAAGTATAAGAGACATTAAATATAGATGAGGTAGGAGTGGAAGGAGTCGTAGATACTGCTAGGTTATAAAAGGGTAAAAGGAAAAATTTTCGTAAGACTTGTTAATTCAGTGTAAAGTTTTAAATCACAATTAGCTGTATTCTTTTATTTCGTCAAGAAATGTTAACGATTTTGCTAAAATGTTCCATTTATACAATTTAATCATTTGAATCATTCTAATAAATATCTCTTAGAGGGACATCTCAAACAGTCGCAAACGTATTAATAACGTAAAGGACACTTGATAGGAGTGGGCTATTCGATATATTACTTGGAGATGAATGATTAACAGTATAATTATTTTCAGGCGAAGGATTAATTGACATTGTTGGAGAAACAGAGGGACCATTGGTTGGCATTGTTGGACCAAGAAAAGGATTGCCTGACGATGTTGGAGCAGTAGTTAATAACTTAGTGAATGGTCCATTATAGTTGGGAAGGTGACTTAGATAAGGTTTGAGAAATAATACATAACATTTAAAACATAAGATAATATAACATTTATTTTATTACCGATAATTTATATAAGTAATATAGAAGCCAATCGCAACTGTAAAATTTTGTTAACTTGCAATTTGTTTATAACCTAAATAAAGACAATGAAAACTTTACTTTTGTTTTAGTTATAAAATATATCAGTTGGTACTTAATTAAATATGTAACTCATTTCCAAACCAATTATAATTTGTTCCTCGTAACTTTTTATCCGAGATAAAATATTTACGATTTTTGTTTTGACCATAAACATAATAGGTCGGGCAATTTTTTTTGCATATAGTATGTATAAACTTGTAATAAAATCTCTTTGGTAGTACTATTTATACCTGGCTGGTTTCAATAATTGTAAAAGTCATTTGAGGTTGAACTTTAAACTCGAATAAGTTTCAAACGATGTAACGAATCGCCCCTTTCATCAGATAATATCATTTCTATTTTATTATTTGTATAATAAATTATAGTATGAATAATAAATATTATGAATATCAAGAGTGTCTGTCTGTTACCTTATACCTATGGCAATGATCATCTAGTAATTAGGACCTATATCTACGTTGTGAAATAAAGACAGTTGTACTAAACAAATTTTTTGATCTGATACTCAGAAAACATAACAACTGAAGTTAGTAACATTAGAACTTAATCGGACATATGACTACAATATTAAATCAATTATTAAAAAAAAAACATATTAATCTAAGATTATAGTGTTAGTATAAATGACTTGCCATTATAACTGGAAGGAATATAACTAGTCATACATGAAAGTTGTTCAACGGTTCGTTTTTTTTTAATTTGAAAGATGAGGGCCGCCGCCATCTCATGACGCGCCCATTTAAGTAAGCACTATATTTTGTTTAAATTTAATATAGTGAAATCTAAGAACCAGCATTATTGGCAAAGCCAAAACATGGTAAGAGTAAGAGGCAGAATACAAGGTGTTCTGAAACCACTTCCTTAATAACAATGACTCTAATGGTATTAATAGAAGACACAAAGGTCGTTATTATAGAAAAAAGAAATCAATCATAATAATAGCAAATGTTTCTTATAACTTTAATACAAAAAGTTGATATACAGAGGTTACCTGTTTTAAATGCAAATGGATACATTATTGAGCAGCGTCGAGCACATATTATGGATATTACAAACCCCATTATTTAATCCTTCTGTTTGTCTGTTTTATCTTTCAGTTTGTTTTCGATATTTTTTTCGTTACAGATTTTGTAATAAATAAAATAACGTGTTGTAATTAACACCCAGTCTTATAATTACTTTTTATTATTTGTATAATATTGATAGAATGAATACTTAATACAATGAGTGGCGAAAAAATGTCTGCTTGTTACCTTATACATATAGCAATGATCAAATCAAACAACCAACATCATCGGCAAATAGAGAACAGGGTTCCAAGGAAGTAATATTAATCTAAAATTATAATATTATTATTGATAACTTTCAATTATATCTAGAAGCAATGTAAATAGTTATACATGAAAGTTGTTCAAAGGCTTGGTTTTTTTTTCATTTAAAAAAATGAGGCCTCAGCCGTCCTATTAACCTCCTCTTTTAGTAAGCACTTTATTTATTTATTTTAATTTAATATAGTGTCATCTAACAACCAGCATCATTGGCAAAGCCAGAGCAAGGTAAGAGTAACGCGCTGGGTATCAGCTGGGCAGTTCCTTAATAATAATGACTCTAATCGCATTAATAGAAGACAAAAAGGTCGACTATAACCTTCAGCAAGATACATCTAATGAGTAGTAATTAGCAAGTACAGTAATAGTATAGCTATAGCACCTCAAAGCCACGAGGTGACAAAATAAACTCAGGCGTAGTGTGCAAATCATTTCATTTCAGAGCTCGGCGCACAGAAAAATAAGGAAGCTACAGACTGTTGGATATAGGTGGAGGGGACACAAAGTCACAGCTTCGAATTCTTGGTAGTTATTCCTAAGACTGAGTGTATCAAGGGACATAGTTATATAGTCGTATATAGTAAATCGAAGGAAAATTACAACACAACGAAAAAAAAAAGAAAAAAGTTGCTTCAAGTGCCAAGTCCGTGCAATCAATCAGTGCAAGTCCAATTTTTAATTTTGATCTGACTAGGTTTAAATTAAAATGTTGAGGGTCCATCTACATCCGAATTACAATCCTGCGAATAAACATTCAAAAATTTCTTGTTTTTTTTTTGTAAGTAGGCACCATTCAAATAGTTACTCTAACACCATTGTGTCTATATCAATTTCGGTTAACTTAATACAAATACCTGGGACATGAAATTGTTACTTATTATTGTCAGCGTCATGTTTAGTTATATTTAACTATTTTGTTACTTAAATGAATTTAATATATCTCTTGAGTAACAGATATGTAATTACAAGTCTAATAAAATATTTATGTCAACCCCATTTCAAATATTCAAATATACTTTATACTTCCAAGCATTAAGTGGCAGTCTTTTTACAAATAATTGTTCCATTGTTACATAGAATATTAGGATATCTCAAAAATCTTTAGGATAAAATATAAATAATTAATCTTTAAAATAAAATGATGACGCACTGAGAGATTATATTACAAACTAGCTATGCCTGCGACTTCGTTCGCGTGGTTGTACAAAAGTAAAACGCGTCGCTTACATAAGAGTACAGTCAGTGTCTGTGTTACATGATGATGTCAAATGCATGACGCCATCTATCGAATTTGGAGTTCAACTGTCACCATTAGGTTTATTTTAGCTATGCAAGTAACTGGATTGCGTGCCTGAGAATACTTTAAATTTATATTATCTAATACCTCTTGATACAGTGAAACGATTGGGTTGAAACAAAAGCTTGAAAAAATACGTCAACAAATTGCGTACAATTGTTACGTATAATTTATCTACATCGATTTCATACGCTTCAAGTGATGCGTGCACAGACAAACAGAACTGACAACAATGCTGGAAATGGTTTCTTTTTCTTATCCTTTAACACCCTGGTTATAGTTTTCTTGTAATATTTTCGATGTATAAAAACCACTTTCCTACAGATTTATTACCTGCATAGATGTTATAAGTATAACGAGTAACAGCGGATAACATACATTGGAACCTTGATCAACCAAGACAAGACCTTATCTTACATGTGGTCGCATACGACCACCAAGTTCCCACTGCATGACTGAGGCTAACCTCTGCCTGATCAGCTAGTAGCTATGTTCATAAACAGGCCGGACAACACAAGTCAATACCTTTTCTAATTTATTTATCAACCGATTATCGTTGACATATTGTCACGAAAGTAAAACTAGAACGGGTGAATTAGGAAATTGAAACTGCTTATGGAGAATAGTGCTTTTCCAAATTTAAGATATAAAAGCTCAAGATCATGCTTCTGTAATCATTCCTGCAGGCGGTACAGTAAGGGAAGATGTAAAATATTCAAATACTCTCAAGTCTCATCGTGGCCATAGCCAGTAATGAATAAATACGGCACATAAAATAAATATCGTTTTGTACTATCGGTAAACTTATTAAAATTCAGGTATTTCAAGGTAAATCTAAATATAACACCGCGTATGTTTAAACAGTTTCAGCAATTTTCCTTATAATTTTATTTAGTAGCATTTGGCCAAATCTCCCCTGATGTTAAATGATGATGTGGCCCAAGATGGTCAACATGTTAAACCTAATGGGGAGACTGACTTTCAAGTGCAACTGCCGGAATAAACCAATAGGTATTTGGCGGACGGTTTTGGAGACAAATTACTTGACCGGTTGGAGCACCTGGTAGTCCATAAAGTAAAAATATATTGTAAATATCCTTATATCTTAACCGTCTTGTTTAATAGGCTGCACGTACTATTCGGTTCTTCATATAACTAACACTTCAGTCCACTGATTCGTTCTGGAGCTCCACTGTGTCTGCCTCAGTATTATAAGACATATTTATATTGCCACAACTGGAAACTAAAAGCGCTAAAAGCGAACTAGTGTGAATATGATTATTAAAACAATTTTTATAAAATCTCGTCATTACAATTTGAATTTATAAAGTTATTTTTAACCAAACATGTAAATATCAATTTGAATCTATAAAGTTATTTTGAAGTAACGTGTGAATATTGAAACCCTTGTAATATGAAATTTAAAGTAAAAAGACGATCAATGATAAAGCAAAAATAAAGAGGCGACCAATGAAAAAGCCTAACACTTGAAATAGATTATTGAAACAATTTATATAAAACCTCTTCATTACAATTTGAATTTATAAAGTTAAATATAACCAAATGTAAATATTATTTTAAATCCACGAAATTATTTGAACTAACGTGTGAATATTGAAACCCATGCAATATGACATTTAATGTATAGAGAAGGTCAACGATAAGGCTAAAAACAAAGCGGCGACCAATGATAATGCTAACAATATCCTAACTAATATTATGAAACCTCGAGAGCTCCAGCATTAACTTGGGGATATAGCTTGGGGATAATTGAACTGGATTAAAGAGAGCCAATATGGGGACGTTATGTACAATAAAAAACTCTCGAGGATCATATTATTAATCTAAATTATTGATACACTAATAATATTATAATTAATAAACTAGTAAAGCTGAAATGTTCCATATTTACCTGCATATTTTATTATTCCACGAGTCATTCATAACCAGGTGGCCATTAATTACAAGGCAGAATTTAAACTAATAAGCTAATATATAACTGAACTGAAAGCAAATACGACATAATATTTTCGTGAAGAATTATTATCTAATAATTTCAGGCCTTTGTTCTCCAATGAAAAAATTGTTATAAAATTATAATTAAAATCTACAACCTTGGATGTAGATAGTAGATCTTTACCAACAGATTCACCCAATATAAATAATCGAATGAATGAAAATAGAATCATAAGTGTGTTGTTAATATACTATTTGACCTTACCTTCTAATTAGGTCACTATCGCACTGCTGATTATGTGTAGTTCATACTTCTAATTCGGCTTTATATATATTTAATGTTATGACCACAATCTCATTTGCGGTTAAGTGACTATGCGGCCTGAGACAGTGAATATGTTAAGCTCGGTCTAGGGATTGGCTCTCAAATGCGATTGCTGCAACACACCTATGGGTATTTGGCGGTAAATATTCTGACTTGAGGGTCGTAGCTAGTCAAATGGGCATAAGAAGAAACTCTATCTCATTGCTATGGTTTTTATCACGTTGTTTTCTTCACCGGAGGCTCAGGCTTATTGCAGGGATATGAACTGACAGCCATTGACGCGGCCTCCGTAAACACTACCAACTGAGTGATCATCGTTTCGATTGCACTTGTATAGAGTCATTCACTTCCGATGTGTGTATTTAATGAAATGTCCTAGTGTGAATGTGTTTGGTGTTTGAAACAAACAAATAAGCGAAGAAAACCAACAAGACTACGGTTTGATCGAACTACCTATACATAATAAAACTTGGATTCATATTTTACAAAGCGGGTTATATTTGAAAATGTTAGTATATTCACGCGAAAACCTTGAAATCCACATAAAGACAATCTGTCATCAATTTTGATTGTTAATTCTTACATTTTTACATTAAAGCCACTACTGTAGTGTTACTAATAAAATTAAATAGATGAAAAATTATTACAATAACATGATAAATATTTACTACTTTCTTATTTATTCCTTTGTATTCACCCAACTACCTATCTGAATGCCAAATTTGAATTTTCTAGGTCATCTGAATCTGGTTCATCTAATATTGCAGACGGTGCTGCTCGTCAGTTCTGTTATCTTGAACTTAGCCTGACACGCTAAGGCGTGCAGGGCTCGCTCTAGGGGCGGCTAGCCGGGCATTTACCCGGGGTGCCAAAATGTAATTGTTAAAAATATATAATTTGTATATAGTAAATTTTACTAACAAAGAGAAAATTCCACATATTAATTCCATCTTCGCTAAAAAAATATAGTAGTTGTGCGATATATATGTATATTGACACTATATGAAAACTTCCAAGGGGGGCAATTTGTCTTTTTGTCCTGGGAGCTGTAATCTCTAGAGTGGGTGCTGCCGCGTGTCTAGATGACATTGCTCTTATACTTATTAAAGTCCATGTACGTATTGCCTCTGAGTCTGACGATTCTTGAATCACCTTTGGTTTTGGTCATAACAGTAAACCATGTAATCGTTGATGTGTCATGCAATATCAAGGTTCGGTATAAACCTTTTATTCCGGTGTAGTGTACGAGAACCAGTACTTTCCGTCAAGTTCAGTAACATAGCTGTAATGCCCCTGGTGTTGTGGCTGTCTATAGGCGACGATAACCGTTTACTATCAAATGGGCCATCTGCCTGCTAACTGTGCATTATCAAAAAAATCCCTGTGGAATTTCTAAACGGTTAAACCGAATCTCTTGAAACTATTTGACAATTTTCAGATTAGTTCAGCGGGTGATACACTGAAATAGAACTTGGTAGCAGTCATATCAACAAATAATTTATTATCTGTTACTACGTTTTACTATTTTTTAAGGTTATTGTAATCTATTTGGCATGAGAGTGACATGCACTGTGTATGAGGAGAAATATGCTTACTAAATATACTGCTCTTACATACAACAAAAGTTTTTAGTTTATATCAACCATTTATTTTATTTTAATTATTTTATGAAACAATTTATATGAAATCAAATCAAAAAATCTTTATTTAATTTTGAACCATTTCGGGCCACATCGCCACTTATCATGACGTGAAATTTTGGCCATAACTTAATCTTAACAATAAAAAAATACTGACCTGAAAGTAAATAAAGTTATTTAAGTTAATATTCCGTTTTATTTATGGGATTTCTTATAATGGGAAATGCATTTTCTCATTTATTTTCGCTTGGGGGAAAAGTATGTGGAACTTTCTCGGCGAGTATACTAACCTAACCTGGTATACTCACTGATACCCAACGCCCATCTGTCACTTTCCTGGAATGACGTGGGTTCGTAGTTACATTCACCAAGGTGCCTTCGCGACTGGACCGGCTTGATAAACTGAGCCTACATCTGGGTAGCCTATAGACGACCGGAATGGTTCTATAAGAGACAAATCGCCATCGCCCGTTCAAAGGTGTGGTGAAGCTCGATCGATACTCGTTAATGAGTAGAACCTCCATCATCACCAGCATCGTAATGTGTACGACTGTTTTTTGTTATAATTTTTAGGTTTAGCGCTATGCCCATAATCTCAACTGGTCTTATGTGATGATACGGCCTAAGTTGGTGAACACGCTAAGCCTGTGGATTGACTGGCTCTCAAGTGCAACTGCCGGAACACGTATAGGTAATTTGCGCCAGATTTTCAACTAGGGTGGTAGCTAGCCAGGCGTGCATTGAAAAAGGCCCACCTACGTGCAAAATTAGAAAAACATACATTAAGCCGAGGGTAAAATGTAGTTATAAAGAATATCGTGTATCAGATGGTAATACGATGGAACCTTGAAAACGAAAATCGTTGAAAGGCTCATATCACTTTATGATATTAATCAAATAATGCCCAACATATATTTGAAACAAGTCGATGCATTTACATGATTAATTTTTTTTATATATACAAATAAATAAAGTTGAAGTGTCAGTTTGTAATGTTAAACTTACAGCTTTTTACTATTTGCACGTGAGGGTATATTCGCTACATAGAAAAAAATAAACAATTTTCAAAAATTTTGTCTGTTCGATCCGGTTAATCTCTGAAATATTATGTTGTAAGGAGTAATTTACGCTACTTTTACGCTAAAAAAATTAGGTGCTCGAGAATACAGTAATAATAAAAAATAAGTTTAACGCGAGTCAAGTCGCGGACACAGCTATTTTAAATATTTGATGAGTTTTACTGTGTGATAAGATATAATAGTAATGCACGTTTGGAGCATGACCAATATGAAATCGATGTAATAGTCACATTCAAATGATTGGGTGTCCCTCGTTCTGGGATAAGTCGGTGGACACAGAGTATGCGAGTAAATTCAGTGTATCCCAACACTGTCACTCGCTAACATCATGGCCGTGGTAATGAACTCAAAATTACTCTACCTATCTAAAAACACTTTGTTGTGTTTTGGGATCAACGAATGGAACCAGAAACATTTGTTTTATATTGCGTAGCATAGTGACGGCACTACACCTGGTGTTAGTACAGTACAAAACCAAATCAGCGGCGACTGACATTGAAAAATATTTACTGTCAGTGATTACTGTCATGTTGACCTGCTTAGATAACTTTTCACGTTTCTTTGGAAAGACCACATATCGTGGGAAGGTACGTCAAAAATATGAATAAGCAAACTATTTAGTTAGCGATTCAATGGGAGTCACCGTGAAGCTGTGACACCGAAGTCGCGCCCGCGTGGTTCTATAGTGGAAAAGAGAGGAAAGGATTATATAGAAGAGCTCTTTGGAACACACACCGTGGTACATACGGTAAAACATGCTTAGAGCTATTGTCCCTTTGTAGCTTCAGCAGTTCTATGGTACTGGCGGTGTCTGCATAATTTGTAATGCGTACAGCCTGCCTCTGCAACCTATATAAGGTATCGAGGCGATATTTAACGGAAACATCCCAGAGGTGCGAGCAGTATTCCATACACGGCTGAACTTCGACCTCATAGAGAAGAACCTATCGGTTATGAAAAACCGTCGCACTCTGTTCGGGATTGCGAGATCTTGTGGAAATGACATTTCCGATGTAATGCTTGAGGTTTAGGTCGCTACGAATATCAAAACATGCAAGCTTTTTTGTCAATCTCAGGATGTTCTTAGTGATTAGTAAAAGTGTGGGCGCTGCCCCTGGTTTCTAGCAACATGGGAGATCGAAGTGTCAACAGCGTTTTAATGGGTAATGCTGGATTCTTATCACTCGATTATTCTTGACACACACTCGTCTCGCCTTGGCCAGAGTCCGGATAATACGTTTACCTGTTGCTATGAGGGAGACCATTGAGAATAGAATTTTGAACACCACGTTAATAAAAAAAAGGATGTTCCTCGTTGTTCTTGCACTTTATTATATGTACAAGCAGTCACTAATGAGTACCTGAGTATAACAAGAACTAATGAGTATTGTATACATAATTTAAGTATACCACTTATTTTATGCATTTTATAATTCTAGGAATCTTACACTTAATCTAATAGTTTCCAGTTCAAAGTTATTATTATAGTTTTTATTGGACTTTGCTTATTACATTGAAGCGTATGCTCTTCGCATTGGTAATTGATTACACGAACCATAAAAAAGTATGCTGTATAGTTGTACGAACATTATATTTCATCGTTTGGCTTTTCACCTGTTTAAATATGGTTGGCACAACATATTGGATTGATTTGACATGTACATTTTGATTCAGTTTCGTTCAGCGTCGACAACCCTTGTTGGAATTTCCTTATTTGAATTAGCTGACGACAGCTATATTATTTTTAGTATCCAATTTTTTTAAATTAGTTCTTCACAGTTCAGATTCTTTGTCCGCACCATTTTCATTTAATTATACTATTATTATTTGTTTTTTTTTTGGTAATTCTAATGCTCTTTATGAAAATTCACAGTACAAACAACTTACTTGTTAGTGGTATTTTTAAATTATATTATTGTTACTACTATTGCTAATTTAATTATTATTATTTTTAAAGGTGCTTTTGATGTTATTGAGTCAGCTGCGGCAAACTCTTCTATTATATTGGAAATCTTATTTACTGCATCCATGTCCATGTTTTTTGTAGACACCTTAATATTTAGGTGACAATTTGTTTAGCCAGCGTACTTATCGTCCTTTTGATGAGCCTGCCCACGACGTCGTTTGTATCGTCGGCGTAGTATACATAGGTATTAGTGTGTCTGAAGATGACGACTATCGCATGCAATACACTATCGTGTATTTGCGGCCTCTTACCTCTCGTCTGGAGACTTACTACCGACGAAGATACTAGCACCTGGGCCTTGTGATACGTAGAACTCGTAAGTTCGCCCCCGCCCCAAATCGCCTAGATATCAGGGATGTTTTCTCTTTCTGAGTGTATACCAGGGTGATAGTATTCGGGGCGTAAGACAGGACTCTCGAGCCGGTGTATCGACGTGTGCTCAGAAACCTTACTCTAGGTCTAGAAGAGTTTATGCTGTGGTATATGTTGTGTAAGGCATATACTATATCCATGGGGTTCGTATGGGTGCTGAAAAGTTTTGCTGTAATGCCGGGTATTAGTGTTAGTCGATCGTTGCCATTAAAAGCTTCAATTAGTGTATTTCACGTGGGAATATATAGACGATAGAAACGGTAAACTTAGAACACTGTTATTTCATTATTAATAACGAGACATTCAAGGAATGATCAGCATATAGCCGTTGACAGTCCTTATTAGACCTCACTTCCTTGATGTGAAATTTCCCTCCTTAAGAGATATGAGTGCAAGATAGCAAGCATGTTGAATGCTCACTGCGATGACCACTAAATTATATATGTCAACAAACAGGGGCTATTTAATTATCGTTGATAACATAGAGGTTCCCAAAGTGTGTGAGGTGATGTGAATATCAGCTCATGTATCAAAGGACAAACTAATTTGCAAAGAAGAGCAAGTACCAGAAAAACTAGATTAGATCTTTCATTTAAACACTATATTGGTGCACCACTTTCAACGATTGTACTAGGATTACTCATTGTATAAACATATTCCTTTGCAGATAAACAAGGTCAAGATGCTGAAGTTAACGGTAAAGCAGGTAATGAATCTACGACTTGCCTTCGGAATGTACTACAACATCTCAAACAACGAAACAATAAAGTTATTAACGAAACTGTATTGCGTTCTGTTTGGCTGCGTATTAACTTTTAGCGTTGTATTTCTACACACAGACAAGACAAACTTACTACTTATCACCCTTTCTATAATGCTGTTTAATTATATGTCAAACTTGTTTCTCTCAATACATTATGCGGGCGACCTCATGGATTACTATGAGCAATTACAATCACTCGATGTGAATATTCAAAATGGAGTAAATCAAACAAATAGTGTAATACTCCTCCTACTTATTTGGAGAGCTGTTCATTTAATTCTATGCTTTTTATCCAACCGACAAGTATTACAGAAAGAGTTATACAGGTTTTGAGTTTTGAATTTCTGCAATTTGTGATTGACTTCATACAGAGTTTGAGTTTTATGATATTTGAAATGCTGTGGCAGAGAATATGCTATGTGAGGAAATCTCTCGAGATTAATATTCGGGCGGAAGAATTTACTGCGAAATTCAACGCAATAAAGCAATATTTGACAACATACAAAATATTTTTAGACGGTTTCGGATGTGTCCAAGCGCATCTTAAATTTATGGTATGTTGGTATATTTTCGTGTGCTCCCTATTTTAAAGTTTTTTTGGAGATTTAGCGTTATAGTTAAAATTTTACATGATGTTAAATAACGATATAATCCAAGATGGGTGGACACGCTAACGCATATTAACAACTTGAGAGGGGTAGCTAGTAAGGTGGGCTTTATGAAAAACCCTACCACCATGCTATGTTTTAATTAAGATGTTTCCTTCGCGCGATAGACGCGGCGTCTATACTCTCTTCAATTGAGCCATCATCGCTTCAAAGGCTATGATGAGGACTTCAGTTTTCTAATCTTCATTGTTAGGAATAACAACTTTTATTGTTGTCACGAATGTTGGAAGTGCCATTACGATTATGTCCGAAAATGCTAATGAGGTCTATGATTATCTATTAAGTTTATCTAGCTTCTTTTCTGATTATTGTACCTGAACCATAAGTTTTAAAATTGTATTTTGTTTTACAGATACTATTGTCCTACATAAGCGGCCTGATTATGCCCTGCATAAGAATTTATCAGTTCATTTGGATGGTAACTCAGGCAAAGGTAAAATTTAATTCTGAAGTATGTACAAGTATATTCTACGGCTGATTGAATATTTTTTTATGAAACAATCGTAAATTCTGTTTGATTGAAAACATATGAGTGTTATATAGATCGTATTAATTTGTTAAATATTCTTTGAATTGGTATAGATTAATTTGAAGCCGCGATGGCTCAGTTGGTACTGCGTACGTATCAAGTAGGGTCAAGATCATAAAGCTGCATTATGGTTTGTTATGCTCAGACACCATAAAGTGATTACATGTAAGACAAAGTTTTGAGAAAGTAAAAATATACTCAAGTTAATGCCCATCTGCTCGGTAGCCTAAGTTCACACACTTTATTGGTACTTTTTATACCCCTATTTCATATGTCAAATATCGTGTTAATTGTTCTTGTTTTAGAGTTATTAATAAATAAGTCTTTATTAAAGGTTTGTATATCATTTTTACTTTTTTTTATACTTAAGGTTTAGCATTATAACCATAATCTCACCTGATCTTAAGTGACGATACAACCCATGTTGGTAGACACGCTAAACCTGTGGGCGGAAATGGCTCTCAAGTGCAGCTGCCGGAACACACCTATTGGTATTTGGCGGCAGGTTTACAACTTGATGGTAGCTACCCAGGCGGGCATTAGAAAAAGCCCTAACACCATGCTATGGCTTCCTCACGATGTTTTCCTTCACCGAAAGCTCAAGCTCATTGTAGGTGCTTGGATTCGAACTCACGTCCCTTGACGCGAAGTCGTACACACTACCACTGAGGTATCATCGCTTCAATCGCTACTTAGAAACATTATAAACTGGTTTCAATACTATCCACAGCAGACGGAATTAAACAAAGTAACGGTTGGCTTACAACTTTTGCCCATTTCTACGACTTTATTTTCGACAGCGATGACTTGCGCGCCGTGCGTGCTGGCAGAATGTATGAAGAAAGAAGTTGATACGATGATACTGATGATAACTAATCAACTGATTAAATGCAAAGGTGAGTACACATTTAAAACGTTTCATTAATTTAGATAATAATTTATATACAATAGCATAATGTTCCAAACTCATTACATTCTAGAGTAGTTAAAAGCTATTTTTTTTTAATAGTTAAGGTTTAGCGTTATGACCATAATCTCATCTGATCTTAAGTAACGATACGGCCCAAGTTGTTTCACACTCAAAACCTGTGGAGGGACTGTTTCTTAAGTGCAACTGCCGGAACACATATATTTGTATTTGGTAGCTAGCCAGGCGGGCATCTACCACCATACAAATTTAGTTTATAATAAGTATAGTCAAACAGCTAACGGCAGGTAAAAATGGGGTCAACTGGAGGAGTGGCCATGACATATATATCGACCTGAAGTACCTACTTGCTATATATATATATATATATGTATAAATAAAGGCCAAATAATAATAATAAATAATTAAACTTTAAATCAACATTAAAGGGTAGTAGTAACAGACTATTCAAGGCAATGAAGCGATGTTATGCATCTATATAGCACAGTTGGACGTAGCGACGTGAGTTCGAATCCATTCACAATGAGCTTGAACTTTCGATAAAGGAAACCATCGTGATGAAACCATAGCATAGTAGTAGGGCTTCTTCTAATACCCAGCTGGCTAGCTACCACCCTTAAGGTGAAATCTGCCACCAAATAACTAAAAGTGTGTTCACGCAGTTGCACTTGAGAGGCAGTCCCTCCACTAGGTTTAGTGTATCCACCAACTTCGTCCACATTGTTACTTAATAGCAAGTCAGATTAAAAGGTAATAAACCTATCACTTAACTGATCTCTTCTTGTTAGATATAGTATCGTTCACATAATTTAGTAATATTATTTATGTTTAACAGTGACTGCTACATTGTATACAATAATATAGCAAAAGATGATGATGCTAAGCGTTAATAGCCCAGTGATAGTGGGTAGGAACGCCGTGTCTTGAGCCGTGAGTTCGAATCCAACCACCTACTATGAGCTTGAGTTTTCCGTGAAAGAAAACATCGTGAAGAAACCATATCATGGTGATACGGCTTTTTGTAATACCCGCCTGGTTAGCTATTTACCTCAAGATGCAAATCTGCCGAAAATACGAATAGGTGTGTTTCGGCAGTTGCACTTGACAGCCAGTCCCTCCAAATAAAAGGCCGGCAACGCACCTGCGATTACTATGGTGTTGTGCGTGGCCTTAGGTGACGGTGATCGGTGATCATTTGCCATCAGTTGACACGCTCGTTTATCCGCTAACACATAAAAAAATTGTAGGTGAAAAGCAGAGGAACAAAATTCTGGACATGTTGAATTTCCTGGAACAACGCCGCTTCAGTTTCTCCATCTTCCGTATTCTCACCGTAGACGCTTTGATGCTATGGAGCCTCGTCTCTCTGTGCACGAGCTACATCATCGCTGCCATCCAGTTCAGCCGTATCTTATAAAAATCTTATTATTTTCACGATTTCCAGAACATTGAAATTGCAATTAGACTACTAATTTTGTGACTGTGATGATTTGTGTGTGATCATACAACTTTATTCGATTTAGGAATTGGAAAGGCGTATGAACGTCAAACTGCCATCGCTTAGGAAAATAACCCAGTTATCGCGATGGACCGGAAAGAAACTCGATCTGGTTATATTATATTTTGTTAACCTACATATTTAAACATTGAGAAATGTAAATATATTTACAATCGTTTTTAGCGGATGCAGAAAGTGAGATGTCAATTCCAGACATCATCATCATTTACATATTGATCCACTCTGTAGGTAAATAGCCTTTTGATATTATAACTTGTTGTCGATCGATACAGAAATAATTTTTATATTACATGCTATTACATTATTTATTTCTCGATTCTAAATGTTTGTTAATACAGTTAGATATGAACATACCTAAAATTCGAAAGAAATTATTCTCTAAACATGTAATCCCCTCTACTCTATTTACTCAGCTTTCTGTATGTTTTTGTAAAGAATCAGAAATGCCTATCAACGTCTTCAGGGTTCCATGTATCTCTATACCAAAATTCATCATAATCGATTCAGCGGTTTAGGCGTGCAAACGTAACAAATTATAGCACGATCGATTTATATTAAAATATTATTGTTATTAATTTAGTTTGCTATCTGTAATAACACCTAATAATAAATAAATAAAGTAAGATTAGTAATAATTCCGTTACAAGTACCCACATATATACGATTCTAGTTTTAATTAAGCATTAATTTTTAACTGAGGCCCAGAAGTAAATATCAGGATGAAGGAGCTAAAATTGAACACTACGATCAAGTCCTATATGGCTTCTATAGTTATCTAACCTTAAGTTATGGAACGGGATATGAATTTGGACTTACAGTTCTTCCAGCTGATGGTGTTTTTCCTATATATTTGCCACACAGATCACAGAATATATATGAAGTACTTGGTCGACTGTTTTTTTTAATTATTCATTTTATTTTATACGAGGTATACAGGTGGACTTTAATGCCTAAGGCATTTTTTTTCCTAGTCGACCTTAAGGTGGTGGAGATCATAACTGAGGCAGGTCCATTATGAAATAGATAAAAAAATATAATTGAACTAAATAATTACGCATATGAATACATATATACCTTACATCAGGTCCAGTGCAGTCACTTTGTTGCGCAACATAAAAAAAGTTCTTACATTTTTCACACAAAACACACCTTACACTGCCCATCCATATCTGTCGGTCTTCTTCTACTCTTACTAAGGTAGTACCTTAAGGTAGTACTCTACCTTTTTTACAATTTATCCGTTAAGCGTTATGGCGACAATCTAACCTGAGGAACTAGTTCTCAAGTGCAACTGCCGGAACATACCTGTAGGTATTTGGCGACAGATTTTCAACTCGAGGGTAATAGCGAGCCAGGCGGGCATTACAAAAAGCCCTTCCACCATGCTAAATGCATTACTCTTAGTTTAACGCATTTCGAAATCAGGCATTTTACGTTCAGCTACTGTGTAGGTTTGTTCCGGCAGTTACACTTGACTACCAGCCCCTCCACTAGGCTTAGTGTATCCAACATCTCGGGCCACAGCACCACTTAACACCAAGTGAGATTGTAGCCAAATTGCTAAACCTATAAAGTATTTAAAAATCTCTCAGTAGTTGAATGTACCCTAGCTGATTAGGAAAAGTGTCAAACTAAGATGAAGTTTTTGTGACCCACCTGGAAACAGATGCCTAACATTCCGAATGTCCATGCAAGTTATTAAGTGAAAATTTAAATATATATTAACTATCTGTAAAAAAACAAAGTATCAAAGAAGATGATGGCAGCCAATCAGCATCCAGAAGTAAAATTTTTACAAAATGCAAAACAGAGAAATATTATGTTTTACAATATGGTTTTTAGATTTAACAAGTGTTAAATCTAAAAACCATATTGTAAATGAAAGAAATCCAAATAAACTCTTTAAAACAAATCGTATTAGTTATATCTAAATCAAACATACAATAATAAAATACATAGGTACTTTTAGAATATAAAGTTTGAGATATAAGATAAAAAGAAAATAAGTTAAACCTAATAAACCTTACTCTATATACGAGAAAGGTGTCAACAATAAAGAAAGAAAGGAAAAAATTAAGTAAAAGTAAAAATAAAGAATCATCATGTCTAATTATGTTAGAGGAATCTAGTAGTGCAGAATATTATGCACGAAAACAAAACATTCCAAGGGATTCCTGAATCTACACCGACTGTTTCTGGAACGTAATACACTTCCTTGTCCCAATGTGACAGGTGCTACGTAGTGTAGCATGTTCACTATTCAGTCAAAACCAAAAATCAGTCCCTTGAGTCTTCTTAACTTGATATTTATACTTGTACTTTCTTGACCTGATTATGTGGTTTAATATATACTAACGATTATTAATTACTCAAATGCTTTATTTTCTACATAGTAGTTATTAATTTTATAATAAAATAAAATAAGAAATATCAATGGTAACATTGTAGTTACATTAAAACAAAGTTTCAAATTTTTCCCGAAATAACTTCATTGCCTACGTAACCTTAACAACGATGTTGTAAACATTCACATTAAGGGATGTCACATTACTACGAACGTGTGGATACTCCATTTAAAGAGAATCGATATCTAGACAAATTAACACTTTATTGTAAAAATAAACATATTTTCTGATATACAATTGATTTGAAGAGATGATAGCTCCATGGTAACGTGTACGGACGCCCCGTTAAAGTAGGTACGTTTGTTCAATTTTCTGCAATGAGCTCGAGATTCTGTTGGAGGAAACATAGTGTTGACATCATAGTAAGATGGTACGGTTTTTTCTAATGCCCAACTGGCTAGCTACCACTCTAAATTTGAAAATCTGCCGCCAAGCACCTATAGGTGTGTTCCGGCCACTGCACTTGCGACTCAGTCCTCCTACAGGCTTAGCGTGTTCACCAGCTTAGGCCATATCGTCACTTTACATCAGGTGAGGTTGTAGCCATGACGCTAAACCTATGACCTATACAAGATGAGTGTATCAATGTCGAAATTACTGAGATGATGGTACACGACAGTTAAGTCTGACAGAATGTCGACCATTATATCCGATGATAAGACTATCACAGAAATTAATTTTTGTATATTGCATTTTCGGATCAGCCAAAGTGTATGCATTTAACAATAAGCTTGTATATCACCATAAAAATGATAAATGCATCGAAATTAATATTTACGGTGGTCGCCATTGTTTTTGGATTTAACTGACTTTATTATCAACTGCATTATCCTTAGTGGTATATTTACGCCAGTTTCTATAGACAAGAAAGAGATAGTCCACCTTCCAAACATAGCGGATGACCACACAATGATGTTTGCAAAACACAAATTCATGAAATAAAAGTTAACGGGTAGTAAAGATACTTCGATCAGTCAGAAGCGGTTATAAACTCAGATAGACAAGAAAGAGATAGTCCACCTTCCAAACATAGCGGATGACCACACAATGATGTTTGCAAAACACAAATTCATGAAATAAAAGTTAACGGGTAGTAAAGATACTTCGATCAGTCAGAAGCGGTTATAAACTCAGATCAATTAGTATTTATATAAGTAACATGCCCAGAATATATTCATTATAGCAGGTGTTGAATAATCTATATTAATATTATAAAGAGGAAAAGTCTATATATTTGTCTGAACTCTTTGTCTCTCTTTGTCTGATCTTAAGAACTACAAGTAGGATTAAGAAAAAACTCTTTGTATTTGATAGGACAATAATTGAAACGGGATTTAGGTTAATAACATCACGCTACCACCAATATGAGAAAAGCCGTATCGAAGAAAGTTACATAAACAGGAAAATATGATCAAATAAAATTATAGTTACATACGAATGAAGTTGTAGATACGGCTAGTTAAAAATTAAACAGAAGTTTTGTCAGAATTCTCATCTGTCATGTAATAGTCTTTTATGTAAATTTATGTATGTATGTTATAACCAATATTGGTGCTATACGTAGTGTTGTTTAGTTATTGTGAATTCGAAGTATTAACAATAACTGGAAATAAGAACTTTGAATTGCCACCAAAATTCAATTTACAAGATTACTAGCTGATCCGACAAACGTTGTTCTGTCTTATAAATTACTTGTAGTGAATACTTTGGTTGTATTCAAAAATGAGAGGATGAGGGTAGGAGCGTGGAAATTTAGAGTTGTATGCATTTTAAATGCCACATAATTAAAAAAGAAAAAAAAAACTGTAAAAAATAATAAGAACATGTTTGGGGTGGACCACTTTTATCACTACGGGATATGAAAAATAGATAACGACCGATTCCCAGACCTACTAAATATGGATATATAATTTCTTAAAAATCGATCAAGTCGTTGCAGACTAACATTGTGACACGAGAGTTTTAGATATAAGATAAAATGTTGTAATGACTAAATAAGATAAAAAGTTTTGTGAAACTGAAATCAGTTTCATGAAGGGTTATTTTAATCGATACAAACTTGGTGATTAGTATTCAAATATCGATTTAATAGTTCTAGATACAGAATATATGTATCGAGTATGCACCTGTCACCCTATACATCTCTATTCAGTCGAAGTGTAGCGGCATACGAGTTCACGGATCACGGCGTCGCGTCTCATCTATAAGCCACGTTATATCATCGTATTGTTTTTTCATTCCTGTATTCAAAAGTAAGTATTTTAATACTAAAATTAGATTATGATATGTATACATAAAAGCAAAAAAGTTTGGAAAATCTAAAAGAGCACGGCTCATAACATTCATATTATTTTGAAAAAAAAAAAAGCTCTACCATTCACTTAATTAATTTATTATTTTATATTTTTTAACCAAGTATGACTTATTGTTTGCCACAAAAAAATCCATAGATAGTAGTTTTACCTTGTGAGTCTCTATGATGTTGAACTGCTAATTACTTTATTATTAAATAACGTTCAATTCGCCTGTATGGTTTCGGTATCTTTGCCTGTTCCTTAAAGAGAAAAAAAATATACCAAAACTTGTAAAATAATAATGAACAAATGAAGCGTTCAAAGAACCATTTTATTTTTAAACTACGGGTACTGGGCTATTGATATGAAATAGGTAAGCGGTTGATGTTATGCTCAAGATAAAAAATGAAACCCTGTCTCGATACGTCAATTTTTTCAGGAGTAATCGTGACCATCTCGTATAAAAAAATCCTGAACGTCCATGTAAAAAAAAAATAAACAGTTTTTTTGAAGATAGCAAAATGAAATTGTTTTTTTATTGCATATGAGATAAATTATTTAAAGTCTTTACTTGAAATACATCTATTCATATTATCGTATAAATGCAAATTGGCTGTGGTGAAGGCAGTTTAAGAGCAAAAAATTGCTTGATCTTGACGTGTCGAGAGTAGAGCACAACCTCACCCGCTTCGCAGTATAAGGCGTGCAATTCACTTCCTTTGACCATCAAATACGCCAAAACTACACAATTTATCGGTATGGGATTATGACGATTTATGTAGAGTTTTTCGGTGATGGATCTAATGTAGGTACTTAGTTTTTGAGTTCCATTGTCACTATGTAATTTTTTTTTTCGATTTACTGTTGTATACATTGTAAGCCATTTGTTTTATATTCGTCGTTTTATTTGGTGCTTCTAAAAGCCAATTTTGAATTTAGTGATTTTATGAAACTACGTTGCACGTGAAACTCTTTTTCGTATCGTAGGTATTTCCGGAAATTATTCGATTTAGGGTATTAAAATCGCGTTTTTAATCTTAACTTTGATACACGGTAAGCTGATGCAAGCCATGGGTGCCGGTATATTGACCTTGGCTGCTCTGCCGAGCGCTTTTCACTATACCCCTATTTCGCAACTGGCTAAATAGATGGACGAAACAATTTGAGGCGATGTAATAAACGTGGCACTTTAAAAGACGCGTATTGTATTATTTGGTAAAATAGGAAGCGATAATGAATTTAATATCTTATTGTATGTCAATTGTGTCCAACTAGATCGAACTAACACAAACCGGTCCCCTAATTACGTATTTAACAAAAGTAAAGCAATACCAATAGCATAAAAAAAGTCGCAAATAATTCGCAGTAAATTGAAAAATAAAGTTTATTTTTGGTACTCTAAAATTGAAACAAGATACAATGTCGCTATTTTGAAATAAATAGTCAGCGATTTTATGTAAAGCTTTGCTTTTGTGAAATATGAAGCGATGATGGCTTTTGATGAGTCCGAATCCATTTGCAATGAGCCCGAGCTTTCGGTGAAGGAAAACGATAGATGAAACCATAGCATGGTGACATGACTTATTCTAATGCCCACCTGGCTTGCTAAAAAATCTACGGCCAAATACCTACAGGCGTATTCCGGCAGTTGCGCTTGAAAGTAATCCCCTCCACTAGGTCTAAGTGACCTCCATTTTGGAACACACGTCACTTAGCATTAGATGAGCATGTAGTCATAACGTTAAAACATATAAAGTATTAAAAAAATGCAATTAGGAAGCCGGTGACTACTTGGTGGTTCACAATGGTGATGCGCTTTGGTACATGTCATTCTGAGAATCTGCTTTCCTTTATTCAATTTCTCCTTTCTACGTTACATTTTTCGTCTCAATTATTTTTCTACGCTGATGGGCAGCAAACGGCTTATCTGATGGTAAATTGGCAACACCAGGGGCATTACAGTCATGTTGCTGACATTGCCAAAAAGGGTTGGTTCTCTTTCACTATGGCGGAACACAAAGGCTCATACCATTAATTTGCGACAGTCTAAACTCGAGGGTGTTTACTCACCAGTCAGGATATAACCCTACCGTTACTACGTTATAACGAATGAAGATTTAAATGGTAAACCTTCATAATTAAAACATAACAAGGCAACAGCAATCCCATGAACCTCGTAGATCGCTCGGCAGGGAGAACTGCGTGCAGGTGAGGTTGGCTTGGGTAACTCAGGTGGTATTCGATACCGCTACATCTCTATCTCAATCTCATTGAATCTCATGGTCCGAATGCGACAAACGCTACGCGTTCTTGAGTTTTCACTTGCAATCCTCGTTCAATTATCGAATTAAATTACAAAAACTCAACAAAATAAAAATAAAAATAAATTTTCAACGCGAACGAAGTCACAGGCACAGCTAGTCAATTATAAATATGGAATTGATAGTAACATGATTGAAAATTTGAAAATAAAACTAGTTGCAAGGCTCAATCCACTTTCTGTTATTAACCAGGCAATTTGCTACAAATGTATGGAACTCAAAATAACTCGCTGCAATTACAGTAATCAAGTGGGGTGTATTCGACAGGACGGCTAACACTGTCCATAGTAATAAAGCCTAGGTATATCTCGATCATCTTGTTACTGCCTGCGTACTCTTAACTGATATTCGTACTCTATCTGTCCAAAATATAGATATTATTTACTAAGAGCAAACCGAATTAAGAACAATAATTGTAATGTAAAGTGGCCGTGATGTAATTTGCACTTCATCAACCACGCAAAATATTTTAAGGGATAAGTGTCAGTGGTAGTGTGTAAGGACTGTGTGGCAAGGGATGGAAGTTCGAATCCACTTACAATGGTAATACAAAAGTCATATGACGCAATAAAAAGTTTCCTACAAAGTACCCCACTTCCAGTTCCACTTCAGTTTTTCGTAACAAAAAGTAGCCTATCACCGTCTGCAGTTTTCCATCTATCTGTATACCAAAATTTATCATAATTAATTTGGGGGTTAGACATGGAAACGTATCAAACAAACAAACTCAATTTCACATTTAAAATATTAGTAAAGATTTATTAATCAGATAACAAGAATTCATTACATATAACTAAACAGATGAGTGATATTAATAAATTGATAATTTGAAATCAGTAAAAAAATTTATATTTGAAATAATATATTACTATAATACAGATACAGTAGTAAAAACTAAAACAACAATAAAACAATCCGAAATTATCTTATAACAGCCGATAGCCAAAGTTTTATAAAGGGTTTTGAGAAACCTTATATCAACGACAACCTGCAAGCCCACAAGCCTATGAGCGTTTGCATAATTGTATTAGGACTATCGAGATGTCTACTCTGTATAGATGCAATTTTCTTACGCCCTGTATATAACGTTTAAATAACTCTCAGTATAATTATAGAATTATTCATTTTAATAAAAGATTTTTTTTACAGTTTACCAAATTCACGATGCTGGAGTTAACGGTAAAGCAGATAATTAACTTGAGACTCACCTTCGGAATGTACTACAAGGTCTCAAACAACAAAACAATAACGTTTTTCGCGAAACTGTATTGCATTCTATTTTTCTTCGTCATGACTTTCATCGTTGTAGCTTCAAACTCGAACATACCAAATTTATTCCTAATAAGCATTTTCATAATAATTTTAAATTATATAACTAACTCCGTTCTCTCAATACTTTATGCGAACAATTTCATGGATTATTACGAACAATTACAATCCTTGGATTTTATTAATATTCAGAATAAAGTAAATAAAACAAATAATATAACAATGTTCCTACTTGTTTATAGATTTAGTCATTTCATGATATTCTTGTTTACAAAACCATCAAATTTTATTATGAGTACTGTACAGGTTCTGAGTTTTGAATTATTTGTATTTATAAATGACTTTATAGGCAGTTTATGTTTTATGATATTTGAAATGCTGTGGCAGCGCATTTGCTATGTAAGAAAATCTCTAGAGACTAATATCGGAGCAGAAGAGTTTACTATGAAAATCAGCGCCATAAAGAAAAGTTTGACAACGTATAATATGCTTTTGAATAGTTTGGAAAGTGTCCAAACGCATCTTAAATTTATGGTAAGTTGCGAGAGCTTTGTGTGTTTCCTACTTTTAGAACTTTTATTGTTATCAGAACGCTGCACGTGGTATTGTTTTTTTTTTAAATTAGTTAACGCAGTGGTGGGTTTACCAGTAGCCTGAGTATGCTGAAGCCCAAGGTGGCAAATTTGGTGTAGTTTTTGTTTTGTTCTAGGAAACTGAAATGATTTACAGTTATACATATACCTAAATGTTGCTAGATAATATGAAAACATATTATCACTTATATTACCACTTAGAATTTAAGTCTTCTATTTTTTGTTCTACAATTTAAGTATTCCTATGTGGAATCTAATTGTTGAGGTTGGTAGGGACGGTAAAATTTTAATAGTCTACGTGCGGCGAAAGCGTAAATTTGCCACTGAGTTAACGTTTGGACACACTCTTTCCTGATGATAAGGGACGATGTGCGTGAAGACGATAGACACACTTACCCTTATTGCGGGATCGACTCTCAGGTCTGATTGACCGAACTTTTATCTGTAAAGACGTATCTCTTTACGTTGCACCGTTGCATAAGTATGCATTGTAATACTCTTATAGCGAGGTCAGACAGTGACGTTTCTCAATAAAGACATGTGCAAAGGTACTGCATCTTAGTTCGTTGAGCAAGTACTTTGGGAATTATTGATTGATTTGATTGATTTGATTTTTTTGAGAGAGATTTGATTGAGATTGATTCATCTCTTGAGGGTCCAGATACACAGAAGAACGAATCACAAATCCACGAACCGTCATTCAGCCGACATTTCTTTTAAATAAGTTTCTTCGTCTATTTCCTGTAACTTTTTGAGAACTAATCTTTGTCATGTTTTTTTTAAATAAGGTTGGTTGTTTTCCGCCGCTAGAAGAAATTGCAATATAGACTGTTGCTGGTTTATTAAATTATTGTATAATTATTTTACAGATTTTGTCGTCTTACATAAGCAGCTTGATTTCGTCTTGCTTAAAAATCTATCAGATCATCTTTATAGTAACTCAGTCAAAGGTAATTTTGGTTCTGTAATCTCAATGTATTTAAATCAAATTTATGTAAACATTGTCAACTCTCTGAAGGCTGTTAATCAATTAATATTTAAACATTATCATTTGAAATATTATATATAACCTAATATGTATTCATTCAGGATGTTATGAAAATGGTTAAAAAGAATACAAATAAAGAAATATATTTCAAGATTATTTTTTTTTAAGTTAAGGCGCTATGGCCACAATCTCACCTGATGTTAAGTGACCATTTTATCCAAGATGGTGGAAACGCTAAGCCTAGTGGAGAAACTGGCTATTAAGTGCCTGACCATACCTATAGGTATTTGGTGGCAGATTTCTAATTTAAGGGTGGATGCTAGCCAGGCGGGCATTAGAAAAAACCCTACCCCATGCTATGGTTTCATCACGATGTTTTCCTGTACCGAAAGCTCAAGCTCAGCTCATTGTAGGTGCGTTGGAACTCATATATCTTCCGTATTCCCATCCGTACACACCACCAACTGGGCTATTATCACTTCAAAATTCATACAGAATTACAAAACTTACAGTCTTCTTGTGCCAAGCTCGCAATATATTACCTTGTAAATTCGCTTGAATACTTAACAGATGGAAATAAGCGCAATAAGCATTGGACTGCAATTTCTGCCTATCTCTACGATTTTCATTTCGATCGCGATGACTTGCGGGCCGTGCGTGCTGGCAGAATATACAAAGAACGAAGTAGATGCAATGATACTGCTGATAACTAATCAACTGATTAAGTGCAGAGGTGAGTTTGAAGCAAAATCGATCAAATAAAGTTTTAAAGCCCTAAGTAATCAAAGAATACCTTAAAAATCACTGCAAATATGTGTCTGTTCTTGAGGCCATTTTTCATTGTTAGACATTATTTAGTCAAACCCTCGGCTCGCAAACAATAACGTGCCATAGGGAACTCCGTTATAATAAAGAAGACCGGGTATAGATCCTAACCACTGCACTGGTCTATTGGATATTCATCGGCTGATCCCGAAACACGTCTGAGCGAACCACTATGGCGGGTGTTACACTAACTAAGTGTCCCTAAACAAACTTTCAAAGATTTCTAACGCATCGCTAATTAAAGTAAAAACAAAAAATGTTCGTGATGAGACACGTCAATTGAGAGATAACTTGTCTAGGGGTCTGAGTAAATGATGGTTGCAATTAAGGCAGACACAAATCTCACGTCTTACCAGCCCACATTCTGCAGTAGTGAAAAGTATAGTACTAAACTTTATTTCTATAGGAACATGAAGTCATTTATAGGAGATGACATTATAGATACTAAATCGACTATAACTTTTTGAACACTAAATCCCGAGATAAGAGTGTATTAAAAACTTTAAAATCCACGTACATTTGAATCACGTTATTGTTAGAATTACACAGCTCTGATCTTGCTGTTGAGATATGTCATTGATGTAGTGTTTAGAATTCGATACATTTTGGATTAATCTTTACAGAAGTGAATGTAGAAAAGGACAGTTTTTATTTTTATTAAACATTCTTATTGTAAAATGCGCCTTCGTTATCGTTCAGTTAGAAATATTATTTCTCTTTTTATTATTTGTATCTATTACATTATGTTCGCAGATGAAAAGCAGAGAAACAAAATATTGGACATGTTGAACTTTCTGGAGCAAAGCCGCTTTAGTTTCTCCATCTTGCGTATTCTTAACGTAGACGCTTCGATGCTATGGAGCCTCGTCTCTCTGTGTACGACCTACACCATTGCTGCCATCCAGTTCAGCCATATCTTATAAACAACTTTTATGTTTATAATTTTACTACTGTGTGATTTGTGATTTCACTAGTAATTTTATGATTACATGTTTTTATAAATTAGATACGAATGTCTACACTATTGTAACCAGCAGTTTTGTCTTGCTGTTCTTGCTTCGTGTATTTGTGTTTAATTTTTTAGGGCGATTTATGCAGACTAGTACTCTAGTATACGTAAATCTGTCTATATAGTCTACATATACAGTGAAAATCAAATTGGATTGTTTCTGAAATTAAGATATAACGAGGGCAATTGAAATCACATTTTCTGGTGTCCCTCAAGGATGCAATTTGGTGTCTCCTTTTTAACCTGCTTATCAGTGACTATAAGTATGTATATGAGAACAAGATGCTTATTGTTATAGTCACAAAATGAATTTACTAGTCTAGCACCAACCCTGATAACATTATCAGAATCGTGAAATGGTGATAATGATGCAAGTCTGATTTTGGGTGGTATTTCTTTGCCTCATTTAACCAAGTCATATTTATCAAGAGAAGACTCTCGTTGCGATAAACGTAATTTAAGAATAGATGCAGATGACAACTCACTAGCAGTAAGATACCTTGAAATTTTTATTAGAATTTATGCAATTGTGAATATATCTTTTAATGTAAGCTGCGACACGTTGTAAGTTTAAATAATCTAACTTATTGTTGCGTTTGAATTAAGACAAATTTATGTAAATCGGAATTTGATGTTAATAATGTGTTAATGTTTTAATGTTTAATTGTCTCTGGTAGCAGTGACTCTTTTAGAATAGGAGCTGTAGATCAAAGATTTGAGTATAATTTTAAAAATGTATGTACAGACCACCATAAAAAGCTCACCACTATATGATGAGATCAGAACTACGACCCCTAGAAGCAAGATCGGCGCCGTTTTGCTTAGATGAGACATACTTCTGCTTTTATCTCGGAGACGCAGTCCTTTAGAAAAGTTTGCAAAAAGGAAGATGTTAAAGCTAAGAACTATCATTGAGTCATACCAAAATGTGATGCGGTTAGGTTTTAGTGTAAGAGATTCAAGTACTTTTGGGCACAGTCTTGTACCTAATAAGGTACCGAAAAGTTCAAGACGTAGGATTGTGGTAGCCTTAATTGGTGCCACCTTGCTATTGGAGGCTAGAAGGTATACATGCACAGACAGCACCATCCCTGGCCACGGAGTGAATGTATAGGCAAGCTCCGTATGCTCTGTCCTAGGCATCTGTGAATACATAAATTCAACTGGCTGAGGTGAATCTTACATACCTACGAACCTAAGCATACCTTGGAACTTATATTTTATTAAGATACGGAAGAGTATTTGAAAATTTCTTTCAAAGACTTAAGAATGCAATCAATAAGTAGTTCATCCCATGAATATTGTTCAATCCATAATCTATGCATCAGAATTTCTGCCTCTAAAATGCAAGAAGTAACTAGACCGGGAGGAAAAGAAATCTGTGCTATAGCTGAGGGAATTTGGTGCTTGGTGACGAAATCGTTAGCTGTGATTTCATTGACGAATGTAAATGTGTCTTTTATGCATTGCCAGGGAAGACCTAAATCAACTGAAATACTAGAGAAGGATCTTCATAAATTGTCTGTAACATTTCTTGGTTATTAGCTTGCCACTTTATTAAATCAAATTGGTTAGATTTTAGTGTATTTGTGACTCTGTCAATTCTACGCTATTACTAATAGTGTTTGACCCCGATATGAAACCATCGACGTAGAAGTAATTTGTAATGGTTTGCTGTGTCTGCTTGTCTGACGATTCTTGTGATAATTGTAGTAGGTAACGTGTACTTAAGTAAGGTACAGATGCTGTACCGTTTAATGTATATAATTTGAGCTTTTGTGAAAAGTCTGGCCACCAAATGTTCTTTTGAAGTGTTCGCTGATCAGGATATACCAATATTTGTAGATATATTTTCTTGACGTCAGCTGTAACTACGTATTTGTGCTGACGAAATCTGAGTAGAATTGAAGATAAGTCGTGTTGATTTCTTGCACCAACTATCTGTGTATCCCTAAATAATATTCATGATGCACTATACATACATAATATTCTAGCAACTGACGCATCAAACACTAAACCAAACTAAGTTATGGTGCTTAATTACAACCAGACTATTCTGAATCATGAATAATGTGACCGTCGCTTATGTGACCTAATGATTTATATTCACTCATGAATTTAATATCTCTAAAATCAGGACTTTGGTATATACTCACATACGCTCTAAGCTCAAAAACATGTGCCCAGCCATGCCGAACGTGTTTCCTAATGTTTCAGGAGGCTCTTTAACTAGCAGCGTCACTATGAAACGCCCATTTCGATCATGTAATGTGGTGCTTTTGAGAATTTACTCACATGTATTTTCATCTCACGTCAATTCATATTAGATGTAATCGTAACCAGTTCCCGAAAACGGGTAATACTGGTATCTGTCTGATCTTCTTGTACGAAATGACAAACTGGTTTGATATGGCTCGGTTGATTAATGATGCCTAAAATGACCCAACGTAGCCTTATCTCGAATAGTACAGGCTTACATTTAACCAAACCTATGCGATTTGTACTGATAACGCTCCAAAAGACTTCAGTACTAACTAGGACATCAATTGAAGAAGGTTCGTTAAATTATAGGTCCGCTAGATAAATCCTTGATGTTATGGGTAAGTGCTGTGTGTGAATGTATGAATGTGGCATAAAAGATGTGATTTTTGATAAAATAAAACACTTAATATTCAACGTGAAACTGCCATCATAATACTCCCCGGTAAGAGATCTTGACTGCGTTGTATTTGATTTTTGATAATTTATACCGGTGAAAGTTGATCTAACTCTGTTAGAATGCAACTAAAAATTATTCGACAATGATTTTGTAAGGAAATTTATTGTACTTCCGTAGTCTAATAATATACGTGCCTTATGTGACTACCCTTGACTGTCCTACACTTTGTCAATTGCAGTGGAGCCTAATTCAGTATTGGTTGACTCCTTATGGTTATTTGTAATAAGTACTATTTGATGTTTTCTTATGTTTACGCGAATATTATTCATTGAAATAAAACTAATTTAAACGGATTTTATCGCGGTTATTTATTGATTATGATGTTACATGAACTTTTCTGGACAACCTACACCTCAGTCCGCCCCGTGACCACGAAGGCTGAAAAGCTTTCGAAACATCGGGATCTAAATCAATAAATAACCGCGATAAAATCCGTTTAATTAGTTTTATTTCAATGACAGTACTATTTGCATATGAGATGTCTTTGATTGATCGGTATTATTGTCTATAGACACTTGCTCAGGAATGTTCGACTCTGTGTGGCAGTGAAGAGTGTTATGTGTTAGGTTACAGTATTTACAATGACCTAGTCTACACTCTGTCTCGCCGTGACCAAGCCGTCAGCAATTTAGACACATCTTTAACTCCTTCGCTTTAAGTATCCTTTTCTCTACTGACGGTGACCTAAAAGATTCGCAGCTGAAAATATACTGAGATTTATTGTATAATGAACAGGATAATTTAAATTTGTTAAATTAATATTTGAGATTTGTAATTCTTGGATTCGTCTAATGTTTCAAGAGGGTTATAAGGATTACTTGATAACGTAATAAAATTGTCTAATGAGGGTGACTGGATTAAATTGTTTCTATACTGTTCCCAATTCCTGCGTGTAGTGGAATCTAATTTAGAAGACATAATGTGGATAACTAAAAATCTAAACTTCTTATTATTTTAGCAGCATTTCCACAAAGAAAAACGTCAAAATAATGCATTTATTGATATTATCGATGCTTTATTCATTATGTATTAAAGAAATATAAAGATTTTTAAATTCTTTTCAGTTTTTATAGTGGCCAATAAAATGAGGTAAATTTAATTTTAGGTAATCTTACGATGCTTTGTTTACATGCACAGTGTGTAGGGCAGCGAATGCAACCTCACTCCAACCAAAGTGTATTTGACGCGTTCCCTTAGGTATTTCGATACGATTCGTTAGCGGCCGCGAGATCGGAGTAGTATTTACGCTCGAACTGCCTAAGCTCGGTATTTGCTCGCTGGGATTTTCTTCTAACACCTTAAGTTCACGTGAAACTCATCGTAAGAATTATATAAATCTTCTATTTTTCTAATGTGCGACTCAAGATCAAATGTTTGCTATTCGCTTTTGTTTTGACAATTTTTTATAAAGTAATCAGAAAATTATATGGGCTCGGCTTGCAATAAACCGCGCTTTTTAATGAAATTTTATATGTAATATTTATAGATATTTTTATAACATTTAATGAGATACATAAAATAAAGTGATAATATTAAGCTCAATAAGCTTGCAAAATGAATTGTCAAATAGCAAAGGAAAAATACATTTATTGTAGTAATTAAATGCATATGATTAATTATACTTAGTAAGATGAATTAATATTCATTACATCTATCAGAAAATAGGTTTAAATTGCGGCAATATTTTTTTTTATTATACGTTTTTAATTTCTTACTTATTAACGAATAATTTTATATTTATGTTATACTTGAAAAGATCTTACAATTGAACTATATCCATGTATTTGTATAAACGCGTTGTTGAGTAATTAATGATGAATTCTGTGTTTAAAGTAGATTGTGTCCGTTGTGTTAGATTATGTGTGTTTTTTTCGATATTTGTGATAAGGGCTGATATAAGTATAGTTGTGTTGAAGACTCTCACAGCAAGAATCCTGCATTAGCGTCCAATTTCTAAATCCAATGAAGATACACGGATTTGATTATGTATGATGAACTTGATAAGACCCAAGATGATTTTTATGCAATACGTTATGCTGATGTGTTGATCAGCACCATTGATGTCAATGAAGAGTAGCAAACATCTGTACTCGATCTTCAGTAGAAACTATACTTTTTCTTTTTTACAATTTATGCTGATAAATTCCTGCGGCGACGTATTGGACCACGTATTAATATTATTGTATGTCTTGTAAATAAATAGCGGACAGTAGTAATTTTAGACAAAATAATAATTATTAAATCTAGAGTTATCGTGTTCCGAGCGTCGCGCGTCCCTTCGTTCCTTTTTCTTTTCAATTGTTTTACTCCATTCGATGACCACGATGCGCCGGTCGGTGATCTACGACCTCATTCTCAACACACGGACCACGTAACTTACTCCAGTTTTAACGTTTAACCCTGGTCACGGAGGAAATATTTTTATTTGAGAAAAAGTATCTTGTACGGTAGTCATAGTTTCACTGTGTAATTTAATTAAAATCTAGCCAGTAGTTTCGGAGTAATGCGTGTAAATTATTACAGATATAAAGTCACTAATTTCTAAAAGAATAAATTTGTTTTTTTTTAGATAATAAAGTATACTTCGATTATAATTACAAAACATATATAATGCATAGATTTGGTTCTTTTCGAGTTTACTATGTGTGCATATATTTATGTGATAAAACCTGCACAAGCGTTTGTGTGATTTTATGTTTTTATAAGCACTGGTGTTTTAAAAGATGCTTGTGATGCAATAAAGAATAAAATAAAGATCATTGTTTTATTTCCTGCAATATAAAATGTATAAAAATATATTATACAATTTTTATGTTACGGATGGTTAATGGCAGATAATAATCTACTCAAACTAGTGGACCTGATAAGCCGATGTTTTCCTACTACAGACTTCTCAAAGAAAATAAGTATCAATTGAGCAGATGATAACTCAATGGTATCGTGTACGGATGCAGCGTCAAGAGAATTGAGTTCGAATCCACCTACAATGAGCTTGAGCTATCGGTGAAGGAAAACATCATGAGGAAACCATAGCATGGTGGTAGAGCTTTTTCTAATGCCGGCCTGGCTAGCTACCACCTTCAAGTTGCAAATCTGCCGCCAAATACCAATATGTGTGTTCCGGCAGTTGCACTTGAGAGCCAGATCCTCAACAAGTTTAGCGTGTTCACCAACTTGAACACTCGACACTTAAGATCAGGTGATATTATGGCCATAACGCAAAACCTTAACTATAAAAAAAAATATTTACTACACAAAAGAATTGAATCATCACTATATCTCTCTCGTTCCCTTAGTCATCTCGAGCCGACTTTACCCGAACGAGCGTCACAGAAAAAGGTTGTGGATCAGAATTTCAAATCCCTAACATAAGAAGTTTCACATTTAAAACAAAGTGATTTTCAGATGCGTCATGCGCTATCAATAGTCGAAACAACACTTGATTTCAAAATTAGTAAAATACTCCTATACTGTATACTATAGTTTAGAGTTATGATATTTTACGTAACAGGAGTTGATACGATTTGTACAATAAACCTGTTTTCTTCAAGGTAGTGTAGGTACACCAATGATGTTTTGGTGGTACATATGCAAAATATGTTATATAGAAATAGAAGAAAAAAAACTTTATTGTTAAAATACATTTAAATCCCCTATAACCATATTCCATTTAATTTATTTTGTTTGTCTTTCATACGCGATGGTTTATCTGGTCCCCGATTTTTATAATGAATATTACATCGATGATGGCGTATAATTAACCAAAAAATATCTAAAAGATAAATAATACATTATATATCGATATATTTATATTATAAAGCAAAAAAGTTTGTTTGTTTGAACACGCTAATCTTAGGAACGACTTTTTTTTCTGGTTTAGCATTATGGCCATATCTCACCTGATCTTAAGTGAGATATGGCTCAAGTTAGTAGACAAACTAAACCTGTGGAGGAACGGGATGTCAAGTGCAACTGCCGGAACACACGTATTCATATTTAGCGGCAGATTTTCAACTTGAGAGTGGCTGTTAGCCAGGCGAGCATTAAAAAAAGCCTTACCACCATGCTATAGTATCATCAGGATGTTTTCGTTCACCGAAAACTCAAACTCATTGTAAGTGGATTCGAACTGACGTTCCTTGACGCGGAATCCGTACGTACTACCGCTGAGGTATCGTCGTTACAATTTATTTTTTATTTTACCCTCCTATTATAATATATCCATTATTCTCAATTAGCACTTTGTTACAAAGATCTCAACTTGTAACGTTACCTACACGAAGCGAGTTCTACACGAAACCTTTATAGAAATAAACATTATATATAAAAGTAAAAAAAAGTATATATAAAGTATAAAAGTATATTAAAGAAAAATTGTGGAATTAAATATCATTTAAATATTTTTGCCCGTTATTATTATTTATCTCAAAGACAATCTTTGCCCTGATATGTTGAACAATACACTTCTTAGTTTTGTCTCTACGTAATATATAGAAACTATATTCTACCTATATCTAATCTTAGGGATAATCAGTAGTATTTAAAAAGATTATATATAAATGATAGAGCAATCATTGAGGACGGATTTAGGGTATTTAACATCACGCTACCACCAATAGAAGCAAAGCTGTATTGAAAAAACCTACAAAAACGGGCAAAAAGAACTAAATAATTTCGAGTAACTCGTTTATAATAAAATTACAATTTAATCTAAACAAAATGTTTAATAATACAATTCTTTTCTTCGAGCTTTCTGTTCTACAAAAGTATCAATAACATCAACAAATTGTAAACATCGGGTCATAGACTTTTTGATATGATTTTGTCAATTTATTTTAATTTACTACAAGTTTTCGGACGACTGTCTTTTGTGTAGACAATTAACAAATAACAAAACCAGCTTTGGAAGCTTGCGTACTTAATTTGGAGTTTCCCAGATTCGCGAATGGGCAAATACATCTATGTCGCGTGTTCAAGCGTAGGGTAATAATAATTGTATATTTACGCAACACAAAAATAAACTAAAATATTCTTTATCAATAAGCGTTATATTGATTAACTATATTGAAATTGCATATGATTAAAAGACATTTTCATTGGATTTATAGACAAGTTTCTTTCAATAACAACATGAGGAAACCATAGCATGGTGGTAGGGCTTTTTCTGATGCCCGCCTGGCTAGCTACCACCCTCGAGTTGAAAATCTGCCGTCAAATCCCAATAGGTGTGCTCCGGCCGTTGCACTGGAAAGCCAGTTCCTTCACAGGCTTAGCGTGGCTACCAACGTAGACTGAATTGTCACTTAAGATCAGGTCAGATTATGGCCATTACGCGAAACCTTAACTATATAAAATAAGTACAAAAGTGATTTGAATCGATAATAGTTAATCATAATTTATAATATTAAATACAAATCACTCAAACTGTTGTTCAGTTTTAGCGAGAACAAACAACATCGATTATAGGTGATACGAAGTTTACCGGGTCAGCAGGTACTTTAATAATTATTAGTTTCACGTGAACCAAGTCGCGGGTACAGCTAGTTCGAAATAAAAGATATGACGCCCAAATTAATACATAACTTTTTTTAATTTTAATTGTATGCTAAATCAATAAATCCACAAAAAGTTTGCTGTCCGATGTCAGAAAGATGATTCATTGTAAATAATAAAAAAATTTTAGAGACATTGCTATTCAAAGAACATATGGCCGTCTTTATATTCTTTAGATTTCGGAAGAATCATTAAGCAGTAAAATTACTTTTTTAATTTTAAGGGATTATATGTAAATGATTTATTCGTTATTTTCTGAAACCTCTTACTGTCCTTAGTGACAACACTAACACATCAACCAAGTGTAATATTATTTGTAACATTTACTGTAATAATTTATGTTTAACCAGGTATGTGGACGTGGGTATAGTGTTCTTCCCCAAATGAGTGACCCCCACATCCGTCTCATCTTTGCCAGAGCTTATACTCAGTAGTGCAATTATACCTCGCGGGAGACGTCTGTAAATGAATTTTTTCACCACATTAATAAAAAAGGTCGAATCACGTGCAAATGACGTGAATATAAAGTTACGAATTCATTTATTAAACTTCAAAAATTTCGCGGTAATTCGACGCCACCAGTAACAGATTCACTGTTTGCTTTTAATATAAATTTACACGACTATAAGTACATGAATAAATTAAACAACACTTGTTTGATCAGCTTGTCTTTGCTAAAATTCTTTCCACTCTCAGTGTAATCATTTCAAATGTATTGATATGGTTTTATCTGTTTCAACTGGGATTTACGTACCGACCGCCATAAAATGGGCTATGGATGATAACAGTTTTCCTCAACGTTACTATTTTGAATCACGTTTATTGTAGCTGTGCTTGTATCTATCTCTCTATGCACCGAGTACTTTTGGATCTATGTAACTGAACCACTGTCCAACAATAGGTGGATATATATAATTACATTAAATTAAGTGGATTCGTGCATGCAATCACCAAGTCAAAGCTACATCATTAGCTCTGAATAGCTAGGCTAAGCTAGTAAGTAGGGCTGAGTAAATAGGCTATATTTTTTTCTTATTCTTAGTTAAATCATTTGTTGTAATTTTAGTTCCACACGCACGGAGTCGCGGACACAGTCAGGTATAATTACAAGTATAACATATTTTATAGTCTAATTATATTTTTACCTGTAAAATTTTCGCAGAAGTTCCCTATCTTTTGAAGTTCGCGGCACATATCAACTATTTTGTCGCGATTCTCTACACTATTAACTGGTCGAAATATATAGGTACAATGATACTAATTATATCGATAGGCATAAAATTTCAAAAATCCACATTATGAATCTAAAGACGCACCAGGGTGATGTTGCGCACTTTTTGGGAGCCCCTGGAATAGACGTTGATAAACATTAGGCATTAGCTAAAAAAGGGTTTTTGATAATTCACTTCTTCCTTTATTGATTAAAATCTTTTAATAAATAATTTAAAAATATTTTCAAAGAAAAATAGTTTCTGTTTCCATCGACAACAACAATTATTGGCAAAAGCAAAGTCTAGTACAAATTACATCTAGGTGATACCTCCTCAGCAGGTTCCACACAGCCTGGTTGTGGTGCTTACTTTTCTAACTACATTATCCTATTCAATTATTTCTGTGAAATGTTTGTTGGCTGCCGAACAAAAAGGAAAGGCAAAAATTCCAATGTTTTGCCGTCACATATACTGTAAAGTAATTGTTTTTCTTAAATATCTTATTTGAACAGATTTTGGATTATTACAAGTAAATAAAGATTTACGTCATACGAGTTACGAATTGAAATTTTTGAAATGTACGACTTAACATATGGGATTGTTAGGTCAAAATATTCAAAACTGACGTCACGTAGTAGCTGGTGTGGTGGTAGAATAAGAAGGTAATTACGTTCGAGATGATCGCGACCACCATACACCAGACATAAAAGAATTTTTGGCGGTTGCCTTATTCTTTGAGGATGTCACGGGTTAAATAGACAGTCTGTTATGTTATAGATACTATATAATTTCACAAATATATAGGTGCCGTTACAATGCGAATTAAATAATTGTAGTAATACCGTATAATATTATACGGGGTGAGCGTGTCCCTGTGTAGTCAGACAGACACTAAGTCTTTCAGTATGAATATTGTAGTACTCGAATATGCCTTTTTTAACACTCTTTTGACGTCAGCAGACCGCAGGACTAAGCTTACCTTCGGGAGTCGCTTCGATCTGCGGCAGTGATTTACGTGTGTGCCGCCACAAATTCAAAAGACCATGCGCACTACCTTGTTTATTGACTAATGTATTCGCCTCCGCACACATGCCGCCGCCTTTCTACTCCAGTATGGAGCCCTCGACTATATCTGCTCGCGCGATACAGTGACACAACTCAAATTACGGGAAATAACCAAACTACATTTCAATTCAACGCTCACATGTTAGGTACATGATTCTTCGAGGTACCGCCTTGGCCCTGAATGAGGTCCGATATTTTATGATGACATGAAGAACACTTTTCAAATGCATAGGAAAAATACAGTCATTCCGCCCTGACACAAAGTCAGTATAAACCAATTGTTTAGTAAGTTTAGATTCGTGTACATAACCCGAGCTGTAACTGAGTAGGTTCGTACAGGATCCGATTAGGATTAGTCAGGTTCTCCGTTCTTTTCGCGTCAAGGCAATAGTCCAAGCTGCATCATGGCACAATTGCGTTTGTTGCCTCCCAGGCTAAGTGCCTTCCTCACTCGCCTCCAAAGCTCAGGGAAGTTGTGGAATCCCCTAAAGCTAGCAACATATGTACAATCGAAAAAAATACTAAGGTATTGCACAACGTATAACTCGAAGCGTTTGAGGTTGTGTATCACTCTCAACATCACAAAGTCGAGCTATTTTTGAGGCGTCAGTGATTGTAATTTTAAATCATTTGTGTTTTAACGGAATTGCAAATGTTTTATTATCCAGAGAAATACTGTCACCATCACAGTAGATGATTTTTATATTCATTTATTTCATTGCATACTAAAAGAATCTTATTTTTGTGAATGTCGTGATGTCGGTGTGTATGGATATGTATTGATTACGTCCAAAAAATTTAATGTATTGGGACCATTTCTTTATTATAAGCTCTATAATGATACTGAATTTTTTAATTTGTTTTTTTTTTTAATTTGATTATTGAAGCGATGATAGCTCAGTGGTAGTGTGCATGACTTCGCGTCAAGGGACGTGGGTTCGAATCCAAGCACCTACAATGAGCTTGAGCTTTCGGTGAAGAAAAACATCGTGAGGAAACCATAGTATGGTGGTAGGGCTTTTTCTAATGCCCGCCTGGGTAGCTACCACCCTCAAGTTGTAAACCTGCCGCCAAATACCAATAGGTGTGTTCCGACAGCAGCACTTGAGAGCCAGTTCCTCTACAGGTTTAGCGTGTCTACCAACTTGGGCCGTATCGTCACTTAAGATCAGGTGAGATTATGGCCATAACGCTAACCTTAAGTATAAAAAAAAAAAAACTATTTAATACGAATGCTTAAATCTATGTAATTCAATTATAATTATGTTATGGGGCGTGCACTTTTAGATTTTCCAAACTGTTGTGACTAAAGCTCTGGTCACGGCGTCGTTACTCGCGTCTACTAGTGAACTCACGAAGTGTTTATAAAAGCTGTATTATTTATTTTTAGACCTCACAGCTCTTTAGATCTTCAGATTCTTTAGATTCTTTAGATCTTCAGATCAGATTAATACAATGTTATTCATAAAATAAATATAAAAACGGTTGATATAAATGAACCTGTCGTGTAAAGAATATCAATGTGACTACACGGTTGGTTTAGGGGCTCAAGCAGTCGTCTCGATACTAACGCAGTGCCAAAGTATTGTAGGTTCGATGCTACATACTACAATTATTTCTGTAATCCACACATGATTTTTAAAGTCTGGGTGTTACTTCATTAACTATAACAGATATAATCTGTTATATGTTAAACTGTTCTCTGCGAAGATGTTTTATTTATTGGGGTAAGTGGCTATAATAGATAATAGATCACTAATAACGTATCCAAAGCGGTTGCATTGAAGGAACCGTCACACTCAGGCGCTGCGCGTTCGAGTCTTGTACAGGATATTTACTATATTAGTTTTATGGCTACAATCTCACCTGGTGTTAAGTGACAATTAGACCTATTATGGTGGACACGCTAAGCCCAGAGGAGAGACGGGCTCTCAAGTCCACCTCCTAGAATACACCGTTATTATTAAGATCAATCGATTAATATTAAAATTTAATTAATAATAATTGTTTCATATCACCCAGCAAGTTGATGATAAGTTTAAATCTATATTAATATTATAAAAAGGAAAGATTTGTATTTTTACTTATAACGAATGCACTCAAGAACTACTGGATTGATTTACAAAAAATCTTTCACCATTATAATGATACAATATCCCTGAGTAGCATAGACTATATTATATTTTTTATGAAAATGGTAATATAAAATTTTAGTTCCACGTCAACGGAGACGTGGCCACAGCTAGTACAATATAATTTGTTGAACTTATCTCAATAAAGAGAACGCTTAAATCCATTTCAATCGGTCTTGAAGCAACAAACGTGCCACTGCTGTCAAGATAGAGCTAATTAACATTACAACATTAAAGCCCCAAATCGCTATACCGAATTGCCAGATAGTAAGTTCAAGATTCATGTGAAACGGGTTTTGTTGTCAAAGGTTATTATTATAAGGTGGACCATGTTGGTCGGCGATGGTGATGTCTTGAATTGACAACCCTCTCTGTTCATCCACTAATAACTATTGTAAATGTAAACATTAAACTATATCATTTTTACAAAGGTACCTATCAATGACATGCGAAAACTGAAAATATCGATCTCAATGCGAATTTTAAGTTTTTTTTATATTTAGGTCTGTTATTTTTCCTTAAATCAGTCACCACAATTACCAACTAGAATGACGCAGTTAACTATTCCACGAAATTATTAAATTTAAAAAGCGTATGGTCCTTTTTAAGATATTATCGAAATGATTATTCTTCAACTCATATCTGTCAATAAAATATTTATAACCAGTGACACCAAGCACCTCACGCTTTTTTTTAAATAAATTATATTTTTCTCTTATTTACACTATTATTAATTTATATTTATTACAATAAATACAGTATTATTAATCCAAATTATTTAAAATTTATCTTATATTATTCAGTTTAGTTTTATATAACAGCCTGTTTTTGCAGCCTGTGACGCTGGTATGGTATTTATGGATGTATACCTATTTTAGACACGTTAAAATAGAAAAGAGAAAAAGTGTTACTTCAAAAATATATTTGTTGTATTGCTCCTTATGTCGTTTAAATACACCTTCACGACTCATTCATATTTAAAGTCTATCTCCTACTCATTCTGCTGTTAAGTAAGAAAACAGATAAAATTATAGTACCTAGTTGTATAGACCGTGCTGCCTGTTAAAGCATTTTATATTCAAATTAACTCTATCTAGTGAGGATACTTTGAACTAAATAAATTATTAATTAAAGTGTTACTAGACAGCTACTCAGTACAGAAACTAGATGGCACTGTTACGTAATTTTCATTAATTTTTAGATACCTACATATTTAATCTTTGTGCTTGTATTTACATTTGTTTACTTAGTGGACATTCATAAGGTACTTATAAAATCTCGTTTAACATCAGGCTATACGCTAGTCATCCATACAGTTGACTGACAGCTCGGGTTGGAATACAAGAAACTATGCAAACCAAGAGCTTCGAAGCAGTGACGGATTTATTCTTTGCCGCTCGAAGAGTATTCAAATTTTTCCGTCTCTATCTACCTCGACGATTTGATTGCACATATGACTACGAAATTGAAAAAAAAAAACATGTAAAACTTACCCAGATTCTAAATAGTGAAACATATTATCTAAAAATACTTTCTACAGAACAAAAAAAATACTTCTTATTTGCCACCCCTTACCTTTTTCTAGGTTCCAGCTTACTCAGCCTACTCGTAAATCTAACACTGATTTGTAGCCATTCGCTAAGTAGGTAAACTTCGCTGGGTAAGATACTCTACAGTAACGCCATCTTGGAGTATACTATGATGACTTTCAATTACAATCTCTATACTTATATTATATATTTATATATATATAATCTAACAATCTATACTCTTTACTAAGTATACAATTTACGCTTGTCCCTTGTCTCATGTAATAGAAATTATACGCAGTATTTTTTTAGGTTTTTTTAATGGTCAATAGCTTTTGAGTTATCGCCACAATCTCAACTAATGTTAAGTACGATGTAGTCAAAGATGGAGGGTACGTTAAACTTATTAGAGGAACTGGCTCACAAGTGCAATTGCCGGAACACACCTATAGATAAAATTAAATAAAATAAAAAGTGAATACTTGTGTTGTATAAGTAAGAGCTATATATTTATTAAGCATATTTCTTCCTCATACACAGTGCATGTCACTCTCATGACAAGTAGATTACAATTACATAAGTAATAATAAAACGAAGCAACGGATAATAAATCATTTGCTAATATGACTGCTACCAAGTTCTATCACAGAGATCAATCCGCTACACTAATCTGTTAATTGCCAAATAATTTCAAGAGATTCGTCCTAACCGTTTAGAAATTGTAAAGGGATTTTTTTTTCGTTAATGCAAAATTAACAGGCATAGCGCCGCCTATAGACAGCCGCAACACCAGGGGCATTACAGCTATGATACTGAACTTGACAGGAAGTGCTGGTTCTCGTTCACTAGCTGGAACACAAAGGTTCTTACCGAACCTTTATTTTGCAGCATTCTAAACACGGGGATGTACGCTAACCAGGCGGGTAATAACCCTACCACAAGGCTGTGACGGATCAAGAACTACATAGTTAACCTTCATTAACAAAAGCTAAGGTGATATCAACAATTGCCAGACACAGACACAATACGTACACGAAGTTTTATAAGTACAATACCAATGCATCTAGACACGCGGCAACACCCGCTCTGGAGATTACAGCTCTCAGAACAAAACGACAAATTCCCACCCTTTGGAAATATTAATATGTTGTCAATATATAAATATATTTTTCAGAGATGAAGGGATTAATATGTGCAATTTTCTCTTTGTTAGTAAAATTTTGATTGAAAAGTTAGTAAAAAGTAAAAATTTGTGCCGTAGTGCTGGTAATGTAACCCAACATAAGACTGTAAGAATTAACAAACAAAATTGATGACAGATTGTCATTATGTGGATTTTAAGGTATTTGCGTCAATATAATAACATTTTAAATTATAACCCGATTTGTCAAAATATGTATGCAAGTTTTAGTACATATAGATAGTTCTATCAAACCGTAGCCTTGTTGATTTTCAACGCTTTTCTATTTATTTCAAACACCAATAACATTCACACAAGGACATTTCAATAAATACACGCATCGAGAATTAATGACACTATACAAGTGCAATCGAAGCGATGATCGCTCAGTTGGTAGTGTTTACGGAGTCGCGTCAATGGGTGCAAGTTTCTATCCCTGAAATAATCCTGTGCTTTCGGTGAAGAAAACACTATGACGAAACCATAGCAAGGTGGTAGGGTTTTTTCTTGTGCTTACCTGGCTAGCTACGAACCCCAAGTCGAAAATTTGCCGCCAAATACCCATAGGTGTGTTCCGGCATTGGCATTTGAGATCCAATCCCTCCACTGGGCTTAGCATGTCCACCGTCCTAAGCCGCATCGTCACTTAACATCACATGAGATTGTGATCATAATGTTAAATCTACATAAAAGATGCTTAACTATAGGTATTAGAAATATATTAATAGCTTGTACAGATTATGGTTCTATTGTATAGTGTAAATATATTTTTGTCAGTAGATTCCTTTTTTGTCTCATATAAATTTGAAACGATTTTAATTATTTCATCCATATACAGAAAAATGTTAAGAAGCAAGCTGTAAAAAACAAGTAACATAATAATAATAGTCTGTTTTGGGTTTGTTTGAAACTATAAAAGTTTAAGTAATCATAAGTTTTAATTCGATAATAAAATGGACAACACACACCTGGGATTTCTCTGTAAAATCAACAGTCACCAAAAGCCCCAAAATGTCTCAAGACTGCAGGCTATCTTAAATTTATCGCCTACTATTTAGTATTAGCTTATTAGTTACGGAAGGTAACTAACTAGTGTCAAGTACGTACAACGTTAATATTGCATGTCAAGTGTTTTGCACCACGAACGAATTCGTATTCGAAGATAATGTATAAAAAATATTGTTAATTAATAAATAAAATACTTTATAACCAGTAGGCAGGAGGCAAGGCACGCTAAGAATGCCTACAGAAAGAATATACAGCTTCATAAAGTATTTATAAAATCTCGTGTAACATCAGGCGATTCGCTAGTAATTCATACATTAAACTAACAACTCACTTTGAAATACAAGAAACTGTAGAATGCAAGAGATTCGAAGCAGTCACGGATTTACTCTTTTTCCATTCGTAGGCTGTTAAAAATTTTGCCCGTCCCTATCTACCTCTACAGTTAGATTTTACATAGGACTACGTAAATTGCTAAAAAAAATCCTAATGACTGCTAATAGTCCGTCGCTACACACTCGTTATGTAGTAAATAAATAAATTTATTATCGCGCCATCTAGTTATTAATTATTGTACGAAATTGTAATCTATGTTAAGATAATTTAAATAGCTGTAAAGTTTAAACTATTGAATGTAGAAGTGAGGGGAAGTACAACTGAAACGTGTCCATCTAACTGTAAATGATAAGTGTTCAATAGTTAACCACAAGGGCGCCAATGTTGCATAAAAATAAAATCTAAAAACAAACTGTCGCGCACTGTAATACTGTAATCTAAAAATTTATATATGTAAAAGTAGTTATTTTCAAAAGAGTAATTAGTTATAGTGAGACATACAAATGTACAATTAAAGTTACTGCATAAGATTATCATCATGTTTAAACAGGTTATGGCGCACCCTCAGGATAAGTTACCATTCAGTAACGCCAACTTCGAGTATTCTGTGTAATATTTAGTTACAGTATATCTCTATAATCTAACAGCAATCTATACTCTGTACTAAGAATAAAATTTTCACTTCACCCTTGTCTCATGTAACAAAAATTATACGCAGTACATTTTTCTCGTTTCTTTATTTTTTTAAATGGTGAATAGCCTTAGAGTTGTGGCCACAATCTCAACTGATATAAAGTGTCGATGTAGTCAAAGATGGTGGGCACGTTAAACTTATTAGAGAGACTGGCTCACAAGTACAATTGCCGGAGCACACCTATAAATATTTAGCGACAAATTTTCAACTTGCGGTTGATAGCTAGCCAGACGGGCATTAGAAAAAACCCAATGGTTTCCCGGAGAAGTTTTGTTTTACCGTAAGTTCAAGCTTATTGTAGGTGGTTGGATTTGTATTCACTTCCCATGACGCGGCGTTCCTACCACACTACCACTGAGCTATCATCGCTCCAAATAAGTAAATAGTAAGGATAAGAATAATGTTATTGTATGATGACATACACTGAATTAATTAATGTTAATTGTATCAGTTGAAACTTGACCATTCGTGATCAGTTGGTTTCAGGGCAGTTTCCTTTTGAGAAGTCATTGGATGTGGTATGAGTATTCCCATAAGTATTTTTTAGAATAATAACTTAGGGTACTTGAAAAATGGTGTAAAGAGGTTCCTAATGGTAGTTGCACTTTTAATATTATAATCGTTCATAGGTAACGGGAGCAACTTATACCTTTATAATGAATTTGTGAAAATAAAAATTTCTAGTAGCTTTTGCGCTATCCAAAAACAACCCTAGATCTCTGTCATTCTATTTATAGTCAATATTTGTTGTATCGGACTTTTAGAAGCATTAAAGGTAGACGAGCTAATATTGGAAGGAGTCCTTGAGACTGCTTGTTCATAATATTGTCAATTCACATATGACATAGATATCAGAAAAATTTCGTTACACTTTAAATTCGGTGTAAGTTATTAAATCGATATTAAGGTAAATTATTTCATTTCAGTAACCAATATAACAGGGTTAACATTGTGATTATCTTTATTAAAATGTACTATCTTGACAATTCCATAGTTTAAATGATTTTGGCAGACGATGGAATAGTAGGAAAGATATACTTGTTGACCTATGGGGAGGAAGGAGGACTTATCTGTTAGATCACTTGGAGGCAATGGGTTTCAAATATCATGTCAATTGGTTGCTTAGTTAGAGCGTGTATGAAGGATAAACAATGAGACTCACTTTCTCGTTTATAATATTAGTATATATAAATTATAGAACTATTATTAACACTACACAGAAAATGTAACCCATTTCCAACCCAAAAATATTCATTGTCACACAAATTTTTTAACCAGAGTGAAAGCATTTCCTATTTTTATTTTAGCTAAAAATATACTGGCGCGTGGAATAACATATATATATATATATATATATATATATATATATATATATATATATATATATATATATATATATATATATATATATATATATATATTTATTCGCAGTATTAATAAAACTAAATAATAAAAAAAAAATCAACTAATTGTAATCAATATATATGCGAACTTTAACATTCACACACGAAGTATTATATTCACATTTTATTATGGTTATTGGGTAGTATATAAGACCATTTTATAAAATACTTTACTATAATATCAAGCTCCTATAAATAAGTGGTAGCGTGTATGTATGCCACATCAATAGACGTGAGTTTAAATCCTGCAATGATCTCAATCTTACGATGTTTAGTTACGAGGATTAGTTTTGTGACTAAGGTCTTTGATATAAGCCACGACAGAGCATGTTTTGGTAACAATAAAAATGATTCTTTATAAATGACACGGTAAACTACCTTAATTAAACGAATTAGGATATATCGGAGAGCCCCCATTAGTGTCAGATTGCGCTAAACAGATCATTCTGAACAACAAGTTAGTTAAGACTAATAATAACTTATTTTGAAAACTTTTTAGTCACGAGTTACAAATACTACGATCTAGAGCAATTTTACTATTCGGCTCATGATTACACATTTTCAAATAATTTGAATATTTTCTCTTAATATACACATGTATGATTAGTTATTTCAGTACTGGGTCCATTACTATTTTGAATTATGATCACTAATTAAGACAATGTTATAAATGACTCCATACCTTTTATATGATGACGATTTGAAGACTTTTCAATTCATTAAATCATTCAAGAAACAAAGCGATTGCGATATATTCCAAAAAGATATAAACGGGTCATAAGAAACAACAACAATCTCTGAAATGCATAGTTGGAGATTCTATGAATCACATTTTAATGTTAATTAGTGTTGCCCTCAATCGGTCTTGGTCTTGCATTTTTGCAAAACCAATACCAGATCCAAGGCCGCCTTTTGGTAGAAAGACCAAGACCAAAATTGGACCCGGCAAGACTTTACCAAGACAAGATTGAGTCTGCACGACTTTACGGTCCTGCGGTTAATTCAAAGGCTCACGCTGTTCATATCTTGTAGGTACTGTAGTTAGCATTAGCCCTTATTGCATTACCCGGGTACTTTTTTGCATCTTCTTATTTACATATATTTTGTATTTAAAGATAAATTATCGAACCCTTTAGGATCCTCGTTGTTTGAGTCTATTGATATCGATTAATGTTCGTTAAGATATTCAAATATACATAATAAAAACTTAAGGACTTCCCTTAAACGTCGAGGTTTGATTTTGACGGCAGATAGAAATGAGATCTTTCAGGAATTAGGTATGTTAAACACAGTATGGAACACAGGCGCTCGGTGTCTGATTCATTGTTTTTATATAATTTGTTAAATAATTAAATCGACTGTTCATGCTTAGACAAAATTACTAGGAGAACTTTTACTAAACAAACTAGGAATCCTAGGACCTTTCATGAGCAATAAACAAAATCTAGTTATGCCTATAACTCAGTGTTGAATAGATGTACACGTTTATACAATGTTAATGCAGCTCATTTAGATATATTCTTTGACAATAGCACAGATTTTAAAAGTAAAGTAACTACGACACTAGTTAATCAAACTTTCTTAAACCTTGCAACTGATACTCAATGGGCAGCTGCATACCGGGGCAGTATGCCCAAATGGAGCAATGAATGCCCTCCATATTCGTCGTATATGCTTCAAGACGCGAATGTTGGGAAGCATATGATTTTCGCTTGCTGTGTGCTGCTCTAGTGTGCCACCTGGGTCACTCTAACATAAATATTCTCTCTCTCTCTCACACACACACACACACACATGCACGCGTGCGCGTGCACACACATAAACACACACACGCATGCACGCACCCATGTAGACACATCGCACGCGCGCGCACCCTTATCTACGTTTTTATTCTGCTTAAGTTTGATTCGATTTTATTTTGTTTTGAATTTATTTGTTATTTTTGTAAATTATTTTATGTGATTAGAATCTCTTTTGGCTAAGCCAATATGTTAATGATTATTTGTAAAATTAATTTAACTACGGTTGTTTTCTTTAAAAAAATAAATAATACCCGAGGTACGCGGATACCCACATGTAAGAATTTAATATGTCTACAAAACTGTAAAGTAATAAATAATTAAACTAATCTCTATTGATATTTTTTTAATGCAATATATAAATAAACGAATTTATTTAACGTTAAATTAAATTTAATATTTAATTCCATACTATGTTGGCTATGATGGTATTTAGTGGGTATATTTAATTTACCCGGAGTATAGATAAAGATGCTGATCGTCTGACAATCGCTCTGTTGATTTGTAAAGTGCTGATAAATTGGCATTGAGTATTATCCATTTAACGCGGACCCGCGCTGCCTTATCTGCCTTTTTACCTACTTCACGTGTATTTGTATTATCAAGCCGAATTAATCTTAATCTACTCCAAAATCTATTGATGGCTATAGCAGCTCGATATAATGGTTAATAAGTTGATTTCTACATATCTGTGAATAATCTCTATTCGAAATATTTGCAACTGTCATTATAAGAATAGCGAAATATGTTTAGAACTCTTGAAAAGTTTAATTATTTCACAACAATAGCGTTTTTGTAGGATTTGCTCGTTGTATGAACTACATACGTTAATTACCTTCTTGTTTGGCGCTGATAACTCGCGTAATTTACAAGCTTCTCACACGTTACATATAATTCTGATAGACGGAACGAGACCGCGTGACATCGACACGGGAGTCGCGACATAGATCATTCGGCGGACCGTGGTCACTCTGTGCGCCATAGGGTGCATCGTAGACAGGGTGAGTCACCGCAAAATCGAGCGTAAGTCGATCGGAACGAGATTCATACCTGTACATGTTATAATAATATACCAAGCGGTTCGGAAATTAGGCAGCGCGCCTCTGCTAGCTCTGGCACGCGATTTATTCGTGAAGCATAGCAATTAACGAGTTGGAATAATATCGCGTCGGCACCAAAACTTACCAAAAATGTTATTTTACCTGCGGCAATCATTAAAATAAAGAAAATAAATTAGGTGTTTGATTTAAACTTTAAACAATATTATTCCCACATTCCTTTAAGTGGCGTATCGGGAAATAATTCAAGCAGTAATAGTATAGTTTCTTTTGAATTTCGGCCTGCAAGAACTGGGAAACCATTGCTAAAGGCTAGTGCTGTTGTGTTTCGGAACCCATCATCTTACTTACTCAATAAATTTAATTCTTCGCTTGAAAGTTGAAAGTTCTCGGATGATGAGTCACTCGGTTCTTACCATATTGATCATCATATTGATATTGGTGACATATTGGTTGATATAATAGATTTAAATTTTGTATGGAACGTACACCTTAAATACGATTTTCGATTCGATTTTCGATAATGAATGCGATTGAGTGTCTGATATAACCCTTTTTAAGACTGTGGAATGGTTTTGGCAAGCGGAGGAACCACCAATAAAGAAAGTTAGGGATCCGTTAGATCCAGAATGTGAAAACTTATTCACGTCTAATACGGTTAGCGCACCTGACGGAAAGTATATGGTACGGCTGCCCCTGTTACCCAACCATCCTCGTTTAGGAGATATTAAACAGTGTGCTTTAAGTCAATTTTCAGCACTTGAACGAAGAATTGCTCGGCAGTCTGAATTTCAGGAAACGTATGTTGCGTTCATGCATTAATATATTATGCTTGGTCCTATGGCGGCCTCAAAATTTAATTTTAATTGTGGTGATGAAAGCTATGTCCTCATTCATCACGGTGTTTTTATGGACGGTAAAATAAAAGGTTGTTGTTAATGGTAGTGTAGAAACAAGTAAGGGAGTCACTTTGAATGACTGCGTGTACACCGGGAAATGGATTCAGAGTGGTATTAGAAAGAAAGAAAGAAAGTTTTATTTATCCAACACACAGCAAATTATATTAAAATACATAAAAGAAAATAAACTAAAAATAAAAAATTATACAGAACAGTACAGCAAGATCACAAAAAAATAAAAATAATAATAATAATAAACAAAAAAGAACGTAATGTGTGGATAAATTGGTACCAGTCTCAGCATAACAGCTGATTTAGTGCAGCGCTGATATTCTGACTGGACCCTCTGAAGGCGACGTCACGGACATCAGTGGACATTCTTAAAAATATGTATAATAGGCACAGCATATAGTACGTACCAGCATTTGTGACGCATGGAGATAATGCTATAATTATGCAACACAAAAATACATTACATTACATACATACATTTTTACTATTATTTATAAGGGCGAATATATAAATTATAAGACGGATCATACCTAAGAGGTTCATTTAAAGTTATCAATCTGCTCTTGTAGTAAAAGCTTTTTAAACTTTATTTTAAACGCTTCAACTTTATTTTGACTACGAACTGGTGAAGGTAAATCGTTCCAGCATTGTGAGGCTGCAAATTTAAACGAACCTCTAAACGCCATTGATCGGTGGCTTGGCGTGAGAAGCATATAACTAGTGATTCGTCTTGCGTATCTCGATTGCGTTTCTGCCCAATCTAACTTTGTATATAGGTAGCTAGGTCTCTGGTTATTTATAACTCCAAATAAAAGTACCCCAAAATGGAGCCTTCTACGAGCCGTCATTTTTAAAAAGTTTGATGTGTTTAAATATGGCGTAACATGTGTACGTGGAGGAATATTAAAACAACGTGCACAAGCATTTTGGACACGCTGGATAAGTTTCTCCGTTCTCTTAAGCAAACAAGGTCCATATACCACATCGCAGTAATTAAGTCTACTCAGTACTATAGACTCACAAAGTTGAATCCTAACCTCCTTGTCTAGAAAACGTCGTATTTTATATAATAATGTCAGGCGATAGAAGCAATTTTTTACACTCTCCGCTACATGTTTCTCAAAATGCAAGTTACTGTCGATAGTCAGACCAAGACTTTTAGCTTCTGTTACTCTCTCGACAGGCTCGCTACCAATTGATATATTTATTGCCTCTTTATTAAGCCGATAAATATTTCGCTTACTGCCTATAACCATATATTTTGACTTTTGCGGATTTATAACTAATGAATTAGACGTTGCCCAATCAAATAGATTTAGTAAGTCCCGATTTATTTTAGATACAGTGTTAGTTATGCAAGGCGGAAGGAAAGACAAATACAGTTGTAGATCATCAGCATAAAGGTGATACTTACAATGTGTAATACTTTTAGTTATGTCTGCACAATACAAAATAAATAAAAGAGGACCTAATATGGATCCTTGAGGGACTCCGCGAGGAACAGGTTGAGGAGAAGATTGTGCAGGAGACCCACTTGGCGAAATCAATTTGACATATTGGTGCCTATTCCACAGGTAGCTATGAAACCAATTAACTGACAAAGCATCGAATCCATAAAATACTAACTTAGAGAGAAGTAAATCAATATTTATACACTTGAATGCCCTCGAGAAGTCTAAAAATACGAGTATACTGCACATCCCTTTATCTTGAGCATCTAATAAATTGTCTACAATATCAAGGAGAGCGGTAGAGGTGCTATGTCCTTTGCGATATCCAGATTGGGCTTGAGGAAGAATATTATTCCTCTATAGATACTGTATGAGTTGTATGCTCACGACTTTCTCCAAAACTTTAGACAAACAGGGTAATATGCTAATTGGTCGCAGATCTTTTAGAGTAGTGGGATTATTGTTTTTCGGGATAGTCTTTACAACTGCTACTTTCCACATATCTGGAAAAATACCACTTGCAATAGATCGGTTAACTATTGCAGTAATTGCTGTAAGAGATTGAGGTAGCATCATCGTCAACATATCCAGAGAGACTCCATCCATACCTTGAGCATTTGATTTTAAACTTTTAATAATTGATATTATTGTGTCCTCGCTTACGGGTTGGAACGAAAAATTTATGGATCCAAATCTCTGTGACTCATAGTGGGCTAGTTGTAATAATGAAACACTAGTTTTTCCAGGTGCACGAAGAAAATGAGAGTTAATAATATCTGGGTTGTCAAATTGTGATGGAATTTCTACGGCTTGCTTTTTGTTTGGCAATATAGTAGCTTTAAGATTACTCCAGAGGTTTTTCGAATGATTTATGTTTTTATTAATGTGTTGATTAATAAATATTCTTTTTTCAGCCTCGATACCTACAATCACAAGGTGTTTCATCTCCTTGTAACAGTTTCTGAATATCGCAGTTCTATGCAATTTATACTTCCTGTGATATTCATCTCGGATTCGAATCATAGTTCTAATAGTATCCGTAATCCAGGGGTGAGGAGAATCTTTAAACCTAGCTTTTTTATCAGGGGCATGTAAATCAAACAAGGTTACAACGATAGATGTAAATGTCTCTACCAGACTATTAACATCATGAGTAATCCTCAAATAGTCCCAATCCATTCTATGGAGATCTTTACAAAATAATTCATGATCATATCTTTAATAGGTCTATATGTGACTAATCGTGGGGATGGCTTCTCTTTCTTCAAATTAAACTGAATTAGTAACATTGCATGATTACCTAATTCCGGAGTATACTTAACTATTACATCTCGAGGACGAGCATTAGTACATGCTACATCTATAAGCGTCTGACTGTGCTCGGTAAAGTGAGTAGGTTCAGTAATAATTTGTTTGATATTCAGGAAATCAAGAAACTCCTCTAGGAGTTTCACATTATTGCAGTTAGCATTGAGAACATTCATATTGAAATCTCATAGTAAAATTAGTTTATCGCATTTGGCAAAGGTTATGGCTGAATCTGTTATAGCGTCGAAGAAAGAGTTAATATTCTGCTAAGGTGGCCTGTATGCAGTCCCAATTATCACTTCCTGCCCGTTAGCATTTAGTCGTAGCCACATTTGTTCTATATTTTGTGTAAGAGGATGGCTACAAACACGCGCAGCAATCCCTTTTCTTATATAAAAACCAACTCCCCCCCCTCTACCGCAATGAATGTGCTCGGGTCTAGGTAAATGTCTCAAACGGTATCCTTGTAATTTAGGCGCCTTTTCATCTTCACCGAGTCTAAGCCAAGTCTCGTTTATAGCTAGCACATCGGGCATCAATTCCTCAATAGCAATAATAATTTCCTCATGCCTTGTGTTAAGTGATCTTGCATTGAAAAAACCAACTTTAAGATTTCTATTGTTAAACATCACGATAAAGTGGCCATGTCCACAAGATAAAGTTTAAATTGAGCCATGATATGTTAGAAAAATAACAAAAACAAGTATAGGATAACAAATATGCTAGTATATAAATATTATACATAGGTAGATGTAAATTAGAATTATCATGACCATAAGTAGGTTTTGCATACCATTTCAACACCATACCATTTAACACATAACTTGTACGTACTATATGTCCTACTATCAAATAAATACTACACAGTAAAAAAGTAAGATATAACATGTATAGAATTAAAATGTAAAATATAGACTTTTTAGCGGGTGCGTTATTGACATATAGAACTGTATCACAAGCAAAAACGGAAATGTAACATAATTAAATACCAAATAATACACAAGATAAAAATACAAACTGGTAAACTTAAAAGAGTAAAATGTAGTAAAGAATAGAATTCCCTTAATCATATTTGTAACAAGTATATCATATATACCATCAAACTGAGCTATTACCAAAAACCTGCAGGAAATCCGCCTTGGAATGAATGTGATAAGCTGTTGTTCCCTCCGACTGTCGAGCGTAAATTCACCCGCGCTTTATCCAAGAGAAACGCCACTGTCGTTTGCGACATTCTTCTCGAACCTGATGAAATAACTGTCGATTTGTGCGAGTGAGTCTTTCATTAAGGGAAATGCGTATTACAGCCATCGTTTTAAATTTTCGAGTTCCTCAGGTTGTGTTCACCACAGGCTCGCTCATGATGTTTAGGCAAACTTGGATCCACCCAGGTGATAGAAAATACCAGTTAGTCTTTGGGAGATCCTCTCCCAACGATTCACTTGTTCTTTATCAGCTAACGACAAATAAATACGGACTTAAGACCGGTCCCTTTGTGGCAATTCGGTGGCTACAGCAATTAGCTCAGTACGAAGGGCATAGGTTTCCCCGAGCTGCTAGGCTACTACGACATAATAGTTATGTTAACGACTTAAACGGTGAACGTTAGAAAAAGCTCGCGAGTTGAAAGACGAGTTCGTAGCGCTAATGAATACGGCTGGGTACGAGTTACGGAAATGGTCTTCTAACGTCCCTGAGCTTTTAAATGACCTGCCAGATGATCAATTGGAGACGCCTCGAACTTTTAGTGAAAGTAAGAGCTCGGGTTTTATTAAAATGTTAGGTATTCAGTCGGATCCAAAAAGGGATAGTTTTATCTATCGTCTGAATTTACCGAACAGTGAAGACAAAATAACTAGGCGAAGTATTTTGTCTATAGCATCAAGGTTATATGTCCCTTTGGGATGGATTAGTCCGGTTATTTTTAGGTTCAAGCTATTACTTCAAGCATTAATTAGTAGTGCAGGTAAAAACAAAATAGAATGGGATGCTCAAGCGATCATATAGTTCAAAATTGGCATGACATCTTATAAGATTTACACTATTTAGAACGGCTTTCTATAAAAAGTTATTTAAAAACCGGCAGGCGTTGCTCGGTATTCATTACATGGGTTTTGCGACGGAGTATCTGTAGGTTCTGGTACTGTGGTTTATATTGGATCGAGGGATTGTCACGGTAATACCCAGGTGCAACTACTCATGGCTAAGTCTAGGGTAGCTCCGCTAAAAATTCAACACACGATACCAAAGTTGGAACTTATGGCCACGGTACTGTTAACCAAACTTCTCAACCATGTTATTTCTGTCATAAAACAGCAAATTGAGTTTGAGGAGGTAGTCGCCTGGTGGAATAGCACTATAACACAATACTACATACACCTCCACATAGGCTTCAGGTTTTTGAAGGTAATCTCAGATAAATTCATCAGAGGTTCAGATTAACTGGTGCCATGTTCCAGAAGAAATAAACTTGACAATTTGTTGAAATATTCGTTGTGGTGTAATCCGGATTGGTTGTGTCAAGATTCAGAACATTGGACACAGAACTATTTAGAGTTACCTATACAGTCGTTACCTGGTCTTAAACCAGTTGTTATTATTTTTACAAATTCTAACTTAAATTTGTTAAATTGGTTCAGTTCTTTTGATAAACTAGTTAACGTTACGGTATATATATTAGGATTTTTGTATAATTGTAAATTTGAAAACCGTTTAACTAAGGTAATAACGGTTGAGGAACGCAGCAAAACAAATCTACGGTTAATTAAATTAGTACAGATGGCATGCTTTTCTGAAGAATTTTTGGCAGTAAAATATGGAAAAATAATTAATTCGTTCTTTAAGCGGTTAAATTTATTTATCGATACAGATAATTTATTAAGAGTAGGCGGTGGCTTAAAGAGTCTACCTTACCATACAATGCGAATACAACCTATCTTGTTACCTGGTAAAAATCGATTCACGGAGTTATTGATTACACATTACCATCAAATTAATTGTCATGTTGGATCGAATACCTTAGCAACCATTTTAACGCGTCAAATAACTAATAGGTGTATAAAATGTAACCGCTCAAAAGCTCGTCCAACCCAATCTTTCAAGGGAGATTTACCGGCAGATAGAGTAACAGGAGTTCGGTATTTTATCGGCGTAGGAACAGACTTTGCGGGTCCTTTTTATATTAAAACTTCAACGCTTCGAAACGAAATAATCCAAAGATGTTATTTGTGTGATTTTATTGTTTATATCAACTTCGAAGAGTTAACCACTTTTTTCACTAAAGTTCGTACCATACTTCCAACCATTTTAAATAAAAATCCGTAGTAGAATATTTCCTCCGGTGTAGGTGTGATGGTTGCCATCCCAGTGATCGTCTTATATATAACAAGTTAAGCAATATTTGAACGTTGTATCATAGCGCAGGTGGTTGCTACCCCAGAATCCTTACTATATCTAAACAGTGAGCCTACAAACCCATTGTTTATATGTATGTTGAACAGAGTCAATGCTAATTTACTTAATAAGCTTTTTTGGCTCATAATTAACCAACTGTTAATTACTGCTGGCTAAATTTATCTTGATGAAGACTATATTCGACCTTTGCTTCTTCTTTTAATGTCATTAGAGTCATTGTTACTAAGGAACTGGTTTCAGAACACCTTATATTCTGCCTCTTACTCTTACCATGTTTTGGCTTTGCCGATAATGCTGGTTGTAAGATGTCACTATATTTAATTAAAAATATATATAGTGCTTACTTAAATAGGCGGGTAATGAGACGGCAGGAGCCTCATCTTTTAAATTAAAAAAAAAAACCATACCTTTGTACAACTTTCATGTATGACTAGTAATATTGCTCCTAGATATAATTAAATTCGAATGTTACTAACCTCAGTTGTTATATTTCCGAGTACCAGATTAAAAGAATTTGTTTACTACAACTGTCTTTAATTCAAACGTAGATATAGGACTTTATTACTAGATCATCATTGCCATAGGTATAAGGTAACAGACAGATACTATCTCGATATTCATAATATTTATTATTCATTCTATAATATATTATACAAATAATATAAGAGAAATGATATTATCTCATGAAAGGGGGGATTCGTTACATCGTTTAAAAGTCATTCGAGTTTAAAGTTTAATCTCAAACGTACTTTTACAATTATTGAAACTAGCCATGTATAAATAGTACTGCCAAAGAGATGTTATTACAAGTTTATACATACTACATGCGACAACATTTTGCCCATAGTTAATTCCCAATAAAGCCCATAAAAGCCCATAGTTAGTAAATTTTTTGTCTCGGATAAAAAAGTTACGAGGAACAAATAACAATTGGTTTGGAATTAAGTTACATATCTATAAAAGTACTACTGTACAGTTTTAAATGTATATATTTTATACTTTTAATGTTCCTAAGGACCAAGTTATATATATCATATTTAAAACAAAAGTAAAGTTTTCATTGTCTTTATTTAGGATATAAACAGATTACATGTTAACAAAATTGTACAGTTGCGATTGGCTTCTATTTTACTTATGTGAATTATTGATAATAAAATAAATGTATGTTATCTTATGTATAATTTCCCAAACCTTATCTAAGTCACCTTCCCACCTTCCACACAATAATAGTTCTTGACCAAGTTAACCATTCAGTACTTCATTAGCTGTTTCTCCAACATTGTCAAGCAATCCTCCATTTGATCCAAAATTGTAAACCAAAACGTTCCTCCATTCTAACAATGCCAAGTAATCTGCCTTCTGAAAATAATTATACTGCTAATCATTCATCTCCAAGTAACATATAGAATAGCCCACTCCTATCAAGTGTTCTTTTCGTTAATAATACGTTTACGACTCTTTGAGATGTCCCTCTAATATATATTTATTAGAATCATTCAAAGAATTAAATTGTATAAATGGAACATTAACATTTCTTAACGAAATAAATGAATACAGCTAATTATGATTTCAAACTCTACGCTGAATTAACAAATCACACGAAATTTTTCCAATACATTATTATGAACATCTAAATTCATCATATATTAAGTGACCCTTTTATAACCTAGCAGTAACTACAACTCCTTCCATTCCTACCTCATCTATATTTAATGTCTCTAGTACTTCAATGTCACTAACAATTTATAATATATACAGTAGAACCTCTATGAGTCGAATATCAATGGAGACGCCAAAAAATTTGAATTATAGAGTTTTCAACTTATAGAGAATGAAGCGTAAGGTACTCTCTGTGCTTTGAGTACATGATCAATAGCGTCCAGAAATTTGACATCTTGTATACTATTGATTATTTGAATATAGTTATACAAAGATAAAATAAACATAGGCGCTTTCTAAATATTGTTTTTATTGCAGAGTGAAACCAAAACTTTGTATAAAATGAATATAATGAGGCATAATAAGGAAAATCAGTTAAATTATAAATAACCATAGATGACAGTACACTGGATTGCGTTCCGTTTTAAATAGTAATCAGTATAGCTGACTATAAAGGAACGGCTTTTCACTATCTATACAAATTGACGTCGCAGTGTATAATGGAGCGCAGCCTAAATTACGTGCGTGAGAACACTTTAAATACATATTGTCTAATATCTCTTGATACAGTGAAACAATTGCGATGAAACAAAAACTAAGTAATACTCCAAGTTGCGTACAGTTTTTATGTTTAAAAGTTGTCTATTTTGATTTTGTACATTTTACGTAATGCGTGCACAGACAAAAGCATAAACAGGCAAAAACGCCAATAATGCTGGATATGTGTTATGTTGGTTATTCTTTAACAACGTAGCTATTATTTATGGAAATATTTTTAATGTAGAAAAAGGACTTTCCTAAAGATTTATTTATTATAAGTATAGATTAAATAAAATATTATTAGGAACTGTTTGAACATGTACTCCTTATATAAGTACGTAAAACAACAAGTTTTTTATTTACAAACTGATATATTATAAACTAGAGACGCCTGCGACTGCGCTATTATGAATTGCAGTTATTTTTGTATTTAGTTAGTTTTTAGTTATATTGTAATTAATAATATTTATAAATGATAGACTGCTTTGATTTTATTTTGTAAATTGACTATGTTTTACACTTTATAGGTGTATTGTTATGGCTACAATTTTTATTTTTTATTTTTATTAAGTGATAATTTCACCTAAAATTAAGCCTAGTGAGTCTGCAACTTCAAGTGCAACTTCCGGAAATCACATAAAGGTATTTGGCGGCAGATTTTCAACATAAGGGTCGTAATTATCCGGTTAGGCATCAGAAAAATCCCTAGAACCATGTAAGAGTTTCCTTACGATATTTCTCTTCACTGAAAACTAAAGCTTAGTGCAGGTGAATTTGAACTCACGTCCATTGAAGGGCCATCCGCACTGCATCAGCCATCATTGCTTCAAATTTAGTAAAATATTGTTTAGTTACAATATGCCCATTAATTTTGTTGTTTAAATAAATTATATAATTATTATTATTTAGTTTTGACTATTACGATTAGTAGGGTGGACAAAAAAAAAATTTTTTTTTCATTAGTTACAATTTAAAAATCTGCTAACATGTCAAAACAAAATACTGGTAAATGTTGAATTTGAGTCTGGTGGTTTGATATGATTTCTTGCATAGTTTTTTCGTTTAAAAGTTACTCGAAGTTAAAATCCAACCTCAAATGGTAAATTATGACTTTTAACATTTTTAAAACCAGCCAGCTATAAATAGTACAATAGCCAAAGAGATTTTATTACAAGCTTATACCTACTGTATGCGAAAATATTTTACTCAATCTATTATGATTATGGCCAAAATGAAAATTGAAAATGTTTTGTCTCGGATAAAAAAGTAACGAAAAAAATTGCATTTGGGTTGGAAATGAGTCACATTTTAAATTAAGTACTAATGTGTAGTATATATTTTTTTATAGTGAAGGTTTTAGCGTAATGGCTTTAATCTCACCTGATTTTAAGTGACGATTCAGCCCAATTTGGTAGACTCGCTAGACCAGTGGAGGAACTGACTCTCAAGTGCAGCTGCCGGAACACACCTATTGGTATTTGGCAGCAGGTTTCCAACTTGAGATGGTTGCTAGCCAGGCGTGCATTAGAAAAACCTACCACTATGATATGGTTTCCTCACGATGTTTTCCATCACCGAAAGCTCAAGCTCATTGTAGGTGGTTGGGTTCGAGCTCACGTCCCTTGACGCGAAGTCATACACACTACCACTGAGCTATCAACGCTTCAGAAATGTTTATATTTTTATACAATTAATGCTCCTAAGGAGCAAGTGACATATTTTATATATAAACAAAGGAAAGATTTCATTGTCTTTATTTAGGTTATAACCAATTTGCATGTAATTTAAAATTGTTTAAAACACAACACAAACACAACACAACAATTCTTTTTCACCTAACTCGCATTAATTTATCTATCGCTGATCCAATATCGCCAACCAATCCTCCATCACCTGCCAATTCCCAATTACACAATCACCAAATTACCCAATTTTCAAGCGCTTGCTAATAATTATTCTGCGAATCATTCATCTTCATGTAATATATTCAATAGCTCACTCCATCAAAGTGTCCTTTCCGTTATTATTGTATTGTTGATTGTCTGAGATGTCCATCTAATATACATTTATTAGAATCATTCAGATGATCAAATTGTATAAATGGAAGATATTAGAAAAAATCTTTATTAGTTGTTGACCAAATTAATGAATATGGCTAATAGTGATTTATAACTTTACACTGAATTAACAAGTCTTACGAAACTTTTCCAATACCTTATTATGAACATCTAAATTCATTATACATTAACTGACCCTTTTATAACCCAGCAGCAGCCTCCACGACCCATCGACCCATTCCCGTATCACCTCGTCTATACTTAAAGCATCCTGTAATCCGTTGTCACTAACAATTTATAATATAGATATTATGGTCACGAGAATTAAAATATATTATTGATTTATGTTATTACGTACACTAGCAGCCTCGTAATAATGCCACCTTCTAAATAATCAGTACTTTTGATACAATTATTTATGACATTAAAATAGTAACAAAATTACAATAATCCAGTGTTAACCACCTGTAATATAGTTAGTACCTAGCTGAAAGGGTTTTTCAAGTGCTTAGAATGTTAAAGTAGAATAAATAAATGAAACTATAGTCACAATTACTTATTTACAATTACAAGTCACTTTAACTTCTCAATCATATAATACTAAATTCTCAGGAAAACACCACTATTGATGTACTAGTGCATACTATATTTAAATGAGGACGTACTCCCTTGGACATTTAAAAGCAAAACCATGGTCAGTGAAGCTTTCACGACACGCTTTAATTTCCTGTTACCAACCTCATTGGTGTTGCCAATAATCTTTTTTGGATAGTTTCAAAACCCTTGTCTACGTTATTAATATCTGAATATAAAGATGGATCTGACATTACGTATATTATGTTATGAATTTAGAGTATTTAAATAAATGAGAAAAGTACTTTTGAAGGAAACCGTATGTACTATTGTATTATATAGATAATATGTGGTTAAATTCTGAAGGTTTTAATAATCTCCACAAATTCCCGTATTAATGGAATCGCGTTAACTGGTTCAAGGGGCTAATCCTCGAAATGCCAGAAAGTAACGAATACAGAATTAAATGGATTCGATTTGACAGTGAGAAAATTATAAAGATTATAGTAATCTAGTTGTGCGTACGTCTTTGTTTCTGTTAATTCGAAATAAAAGTCGTGTATAACATAAACCATGTGCTAGTAAAATTTCGTCAAAGAGACTCCAACTCTTTCGTAGATAATTTGGAAGAACCAAACCGACAGACAAAGTAAAAAAAGTAGATCTTTGTTATTAGTACCGTATTTATATCGAATCCACTTAAACCTCTTGAAATTACAAAACGGACACTTCAATTTTATTTATTGGTATAAACGCATCAATGTATAGCCACAAAACTATGTATCAACTTTAACAGGATCGACGAGTCTATAGATAGTGTGACGATCTGGTCAAAAGCAGGTGCCTTACAAGTTTCTTACACCAGTAAAACAGTAAAAGTTCCTTTCACAGTTTGTGTTACATTATGTTAAAAACTTACCACCAAGTAATCCATGAACTTGCTGTAAAATCTGGAACAATTGTTTTCAATTAGTTCTGCATACTATAATTATCGTGCACAGAACAAATAAAAATAAGCTATGTGGTTATTAATCTATAACTAATATAAAATATCTTAAAAATATTATTTATACAGAACACGAACACATGTCTGCTTGTACTCTTGCCGTATCATTATAATAGCATTAAACGGATTCTGATGTATTTGGATACGATGATAACAAATATTAGGAATTAGGTAATTAATCTACAGGAAAATTTTATTTCATAAAACGAAAGGATTCCTTCGGGAAGGGAGACAATTATTAAAATGTTGAAATTGACGGATTTGATGACGCTATTATTCTAAGTCCACTAGCAGACAGCTAAATTAAACGTTTGTTGTTTGTTACATCTTTCTAATATAGTTGTATATAGCATATAGCAATCTAATAAGGTCTCGTAACATTGCATAACCTGAGTCCCCAGACGAGGTATCTTTCAACGATAGCTAACAGACCGATGGACGAAGAAAATATAAGTGCATATTTTTGTTATATATTACTATATCTTTATATTAGTATTAATTTACCAAATTCGATTTCCCTAAAAATAACCGTATATTTTAAGAAAGTGAAAATGGAAAAAATCAAAAATTTTTATTCGAGGCACTTTTGCTAAAAATACAAGTGAAGAGGATTTTACAGACGCATACAAAGAAAGAATCTAAAGCAGGACAATTGTTTGAGTATCGCCTAAATAAATGGCAACATCTACGGGGTTTGACCCCAGAGCACATCGGCGCGGCGGCTGCAGCTAGAAAACTGCTCCACCGGTGGACTAACCGTGCAGTCAAAGTCGTTCTAGATAAATGTATCTAATTATATAAAATATATGAGCTGTAGCTTACCATGAAAAATAATGCAGTAGTGAAGAAGGGAACAGCAATAAAGTTAGACATGTTAATGCTCGTTAACGTCGTCGTAATGGTATCACACTCGGATGGTAAACCCCATATATAGTAGTTGAATTGTTTGAACAAATGGGTAATAATGACAATGACAAGGTAACTGTTATTAATTTTACCTAAAGACAAAGTATCTTTATTAATTGACTACGCATTTATATAGGACTAGCTGGTGCTTCCCGACTTCCTTCGCGTAATTTCTGTCAACCACAACGTAAGGAACTTCTCAAGGAACTTCAACGTTATGATCAAAATATCCGTGACAAATTTCATGACAATGTGTCTAGTAATTTTTGAGATATCTCAGTAAAAGTATCAATGAAATATATTCTACTTTACACGTATGGAGGATGAAATTATAAAAATGTTGAAAAACGTAATTATTTATTTTATGAAGGACTAACTGTATCTGTGACTTCGTTCGCTTGGAACTGAAAATTATTCAACTTATTTATAGCCTATGTTACTCAGGGATAATATAACATTCTAATGGTGAAAGAATTTTTAAAATCAATCGAGTAAGTTTTGAGTTTATTCGTTACAAACAAAAATACAAATCATTCCTCTTTATAATATACTTATATAAGATACAAGATACAGATATAAGACACAGGTGCACATACTCATCCTTATCTTTCTGTACCCAGTAGGACGGGGATCGTTACGACCGAAGAAGGACTCAGACAGATAGAACAGTATCACGGTGAAAAAGTTACAAGAGGTCAGTACTATCTCACACTCCCTTAATTGCCTTTTACGATACCAAAGGTGGTGGTACTATTCTACTCTGCCGGCACCACTTACTTATAATACTAGTATAGGTATAGATACTTAAGCCAGAGTGACAAGGGATCCACTTCTCATTGCACCAGTCCAGACTGAGTGGGCAACTCGCCAGGCTGTTCGGACGGGGCCTGGTTAAACATCAGGCCAAGCTGGTTGCCGGAGCGCAGCAGTGATTGCAAGTTTGAACCCGCATCGCCCCAGCGCAAAGCGACAGATGGCCGTGGGATTTTAGCGGACTTTCTCAGCGACTAGCCGGTTAGGAGGATACTAATATTATAAATGTGAGAGTAAGTTTGTTGGTTATTTGCTACGCTTTCACGCCTAAACCGCTGAATCGATTGTTAAGAATTTTGATAAAGAAATAAATGAGTCCCATATGCCGGAGAAAGCCTACTTTTTCTCCCGTATTTTTATTGGAAATACAGTACATAGGGGGATAAACTTTATATGAAACATTTCATTGCGTCATCTGATTTGTTTTACAAAATCGATATTAACGCGAACGAAGCCACACGTAAAATCTAGTAAATAAATAAAAAAAACTGTTGAGTAATATGGCCTACTATTATACGAAACTTAATTCACATGGACGCGAACGAAGTCGCGGGCACAATTTATTGAATAACAATAGAGCAAGAAAAACAAATCAACAGCAAATATCTTGCCGGGTCTCAAGGTAACAGACAAGCTGAATAAATAGTAAATTGTTTAATTACAATCATGAAATAGAATTTTATATTAAAAATAAACAAGTTACATTCCACGCTTCGCTTTACCTTGAAGATTTCAATTATTTTATTATTTTTTTGTAATTCTGCAATTTTTGAAAATTATATTTATATAGATATATTACTTTACATTTAGTGAGACTGTTGGTGAAGATGTCTAAATCTGAGGTTTTGGATTCAAAATTATGAAATCATAATATTGAATAGAGAATGTAGGTCAAATGTCATAAGAATAATTTTCTCATCGGTTCTATTTTGTTTACATAAATACCATAGTGAGGGATTCATACAATACTACTATATTCTAAACCTTTATCAATTAGTGAATTAAATAGTGCAATTTTATTATGTTATATATTAAAGTTCATACTGTTGCGTAATACAAAGACTAAAGTTTTAAACCCCTTATTCACAAGGCTATCGATATGTATAGGGAAACGTAACTTAGTGTCTACTAACTTATTGTCGAATATTGATCATTGCTATCAAAGTACTAGAACTTATAAAATACTGCCGACTAAAAGTTATTTTATTGCAGGAGATATTAGTTACGTAGCACATGTTGACATTCGAAAACATTTTGTTCGTTCCGCACCATTTAAACGTATTATTTAGATCATTTTGTAGTAATAATACGTCATTAGGACTCTTAATCTGATAAAACAATTTAATCATCTGCAAGATGTAACACTTTGAGTTCTGAAGTTTTAAACAAATGTCATTAATGAAAATATTGAATAGTATAAGCCCCAAATTAGAACCCTGCGCTACTCCGAAAATGAACAAGTTTATGATGACGGGTTGAATAGTAAAGGCGTGAAAAAGTTACATATAAACAAATGAATGAACGAATGAATATACAAACAAATATTCACTTTTATAAAATTTATTAGGATATATTTATATCACTTTGTGGACGACAAGGTGATCCAACCGGTCAAGTAATTTGTCTCTAAAATCGTCCGCCAAATAACTATTACCTGCTTATGCATAAATATCCATTAGGTTTATTATGTTTACCATCTTGGGCCACATCATCATTTAACATCAGGTTAGATAAAACCAAATTATACTAAATAAAACTATAAAGAAAATTGCTAAAACTGTTAAAACACCTGCGGAGTTATGATTTCGTTTTACCTTGAAATACCTGAATTTTAATAAATCTACCGATTTATTTGACGATGTTTATTTTTTGTGACGTATTTATTCATTACTAGCTATGCCCGCAATTAGCCTCTCGAATATTTGAATATTTTAAATCTTCCCTTTCAGTACCGCCTGGAGGAAGGCTTAACAAAAGCATGATCCTGATCTTTTATATCTCTAATTTGGAAAAAGCATGATTCTCCATAAGCAGCATCAATATCCTAATTCATCCGTTCAAGTTTTTCGTGACAATATATCAATGACAATTGTTTGATAAACAAATTAGAAAAGGTATCGACATGTGTTATCGGTGCCTATTTATGAACATATTTACTAGCTGGTCAGGCGGACGTTAGCCTCAGTCATGCAATGAAGGGCTGCAGAAGTCCAAAAGGCTTCCTCCAGCAGAGATTTGAAGTAGTGCGAAGGCAGTCTCGGCTATCTGGTAATAAACAGTAATGTATGTCGTCATGAAATCTTCTGAGTGGGCATTTGACGATGCTTCTCGCAATCCGACTACCATATAACGAGAGAATGTACGCATATTCACCACGTTAACAAAGGAAATAAAACACAGACATCCCCAGGCGTTTGATGTTCGAGACGCAGAAAATAAAAAGTATTTCTGCAGAGCGACGTGTCAACATTTGCGAAGTTAACTCTTTGAAAGGTAGTTTGGAACATCCCGGTGAGTCGTATACATTTTATTTCGACTCTGGTGTCGAATGTTCTCTTATTAAAGAAACGGTATCTGGGAGTTTTGCTGGCATACGCAAACAATCCATTGTTCACCTGAGTGGGCTATAGGTAATTACAAAATACTGAACAAATAATTAACGATATTGTTATTGATGGTCACACATTTATGAATAGGCAAAAGGAGTTTAAATTTTCTTAAGAAGTTTTGACATAAAAAATATGTACGTACATTTAATTCACAGTATTAGATATTAGCATTTCAAATTCGTCTGAATGTATTCAGTAGTTTCAGAGTAGGGCATTTACAATGAGACATAGACGCACAAAAAGTCTATAAACATAATAACTTCAAGAAGGACATTGGTTACTCTTTTCACAAGGGACGCAAATTTTTCTTATATCGATATTTTATCCGCGTGCGCTAGCGAACTTTCTAGCGATACGTAAATACAATTTACTACAAAATTATTGCCTTTAATACACTTTAAAAAAGTCTGCATATGTCTATCTATTATACTAAGTCACAATAAGGTATTTTGTAACAAAAATATTGAAAGTTAAGAAACGATATATAAGCATTATTATTAGGCATGTGCATATTATTTTTTACGAGTTTTCATTCGAGGTTGTCAAGAAATTAACGTAAGATGTGATGATGATGTAATATTGATGTAAGATGAGGAAAGTTGGTTACTCAAAGTAGTAATTCTATGTAGATGAAGTCGTGCGCACCAGATAGTATATTTGTTAAGTGCCCAACAGATCGTCGTGAAATGTTGCACACACGTTACCAGTAGTACAGAAAAGATCACCGGTCACTATTTATCAAGATAAGAAGTACTTAAATGATTTTAGTTCCACGAGAACGAATTCGCAAGCACAGTTAGTAAGTAATATAGAAGCCAATCGCTACTTTAAATTTTTGTTAACATGCTATTTGTTATAACCTAATGAAAAGCCATCAAAACTTTACTTCGTACTTGGAAACATTAAATGAATAGAAAATTACACATTATAAATGATTGTTTAACACTTTATTGAGAGTGTAACTCATTTCTAACGCAAATATTTTTAACCCAAATAATTGTTCCTCGTATTTTTTTATCTGATACAAAATATTTACGATTTATTTTTTTAATGGGGAATACATTGACGTCTAAGAAAAAAAAATGCTTACTATTAATCTATTTACAATAGTCAAAACTAAAGAGTAACATTTATATAATGTATATAAACAAGTTCATTCACAACCGTGTAACTTAATTACACAAGTTTTAAATTTGAAGCGATGATAGCTCAGTTTGTAGTATGTACGGACGCCGCATCTATTGACATAGGTACGAATCTACCTGCAATAAGCCTGAGCTTTCAGTGAAGGAAAATACCGTGACTGTGTAACACTTTGAGTTTTGAAGTTGTAAACAAATATCATTAATGAAAATATTTAATTGTATACGCTCCAAATTAGAACCCTGCGGTACTGTTAAATAACAATACAAATAAAAGGTACAATTAAAAATTAAATTAAATCAATACAATTACAGCCCAATTAAAAAGTCATATTTTTCATAAACACGAGCACTTTGAGTTGTTATATTTCTTAAAGACGTACATTTTAATATGATAATAATTACATTTGTCATATTAAAGTTACTCTAATGTGCATGTCGTAGTCACTTGTACTTAGAGTTACATTTAAGTAAATATTTAACTTTATAAGTAGTAGATATAAATGTGTTGGTGTAAACTCTGTTGGTGATATTAATAAAAGTGTAATTTGGGTATTATAAAGCATATGTTGCTATAAAATAAATCTATTCTTAAACAATCTCAGTATTTAAACATCATTAAAAACATATTCGAACATTAAAACGAATTTAAGACATTCTCGAATGCTAAATCTCAAACAATATACTAGCTCGTAGGATAGGTTAATAAAACACATATTCTTAATCCCATAAAGGTACACGCACAATACATACATTAAAACACAGATGAACAGTAAATATTCCTACCAGTTTGAATAAACACACACAACGTAAAATTGAACGATCGAACTGAAACACCACGTGATACATTTCTACCTTTAGTAAAATGGCAAATATTTGTTTACTAACTTTTACGTAAGGCTTCGCTCGCGTTAATATACATTTTGTCAAAAAAAACCGAATGACGCAATAAAAAGGTTCATATAAAGTTTTTTCTATCTTTACCTCACTTCCAATAAGTTTTTCGCGAGAATGTGAAGCCTTTCACCGTCTTTAGGTTCTGATCTATCTTTGTACCAAAATTCATCATTATCTATTCAGCGGTCTAGGCATGAAAGCGTATCAAACAAACTAACTAACTTTCATATTAATAGTATTAGTATGATTCCTCATTCTATTTATAAATATATGACTGTATTTAAACTTATTATATTACATCAATTACATGTTCTATTTTACGTTTTACGCGGCTCGCTGTCTACAACACTAAGTAAAATAAATGATATTAACCTTCACACCAGTTAGTTACCTTACGTAACTAATACGCTGATACTAAATAGTAGACGATGAATTGTCGAGCCGACCAGCTACTTGCATGTGAACGATTTCTATAATCAATGGACGTTATTAAGGCTCGTGATTTCGTCTATGGAATCAGTAAAGAGCCGTGAGATCTAAATAAACGGTTTTTATAAATACTTCAGACATACCTAGTAGACGCGACCAGAGCATTTGTCACAATAGTTTGGAAAATCTAAAAGTGTGCACTTGTAACATAATTATAATTGAACGATATAGATTTAAGCATTAATATTAAATAAGAAGTAATCCGATGTTAATATAGAGATATTAAACAAGGAATGGTCCCAATCCATTAAGTTCTCTGGACGTAGTATTTTGACATCGGGACTGTAACCAACCCACCTTTCGTCAACTACATATCATTCCTATTTCATTATTTTTATAATAGATGAATGAATAGTGAATATTAAGAATATCAAGAGAGCTTTAGCTTATTCCCTTATATCTATGACAGTGATCATTTAGTAATTAGGATCCAAATCTATGTTATGAAATTAAAAACAGTTGTAGTAAACAAATTATTTTAATCTAGTACTCAGAAAACATAACAACCAAAGTTAGTAACAGAACTTAATTGTACACGTGACAATAATATTAAATCAATTATAAGAAAATCAAATTAAATTAAGATTATAGTATAATTAGTAATGACTTGCAAATATATCTACAAACAATATAACTAGTAGTACATGAAAGCTGTTCAAAGTTTTGTACTTTTTTTTTACCGCGACGTGGCCTCAGCCTTCCCATTACCCGCTTCTTTAAGTAAACACTATATATCTTTTTAAAATTTAATATCGTCAAATCCTTCAATCAACATCATTAGCAAAGCCAAATGAGGGTAAGAGTATGAGGCAGGACATAAGGAGTTCTGGAACCAGTTCCTTAATAAAAATGACTCTAATCACTCTAATGGCATCAATAGAAGACTCTAAGGTCGACTAAAGCCTGTGAACAAAATAAATCTAATTAGAAGTAATAAGCAAACAGAGTAATAGTATAGCTATAACCCTTCAAAGTAGTAAGATGCCCCGAGGAGGCAAAGTCAACCAATGAGAAATATGCAACTCACTTCAATCTAAACCTCCTCGCACAGTTTAATAAGGAAGCTACAGACCGTTGGATAAACATGGAGAGGCCAAAGTCCCAACACCGCATTCTTGGTCATTGTCCCTAAGACTGAGTGGATCAACGGAAATGGATATATAGAAGATAAGCTACGCCCTAACAAGTATTATGGTTAGAAGGTTATAACTGTCCATACATGGTAAAACTAAAACACTCCTCAGATTATATATTTCTGTCTTTTAAATGGTAGATAGAACCAATAAATGAATATTAATATCGCACTGGTTCCTGAAGGAACGTGGATAGGTATTCGGAAATTGTATGTGTTGAACCAAATCAACACTGAATTGGTTTACAATAAAATAGTATTTTAATAAATATAGATAACCAGTTGAACTTCTGCTTGGTTCCAGTCAATATTAGATTAATGTAATAACAGATACCAAAATATAATAATTCATTACTGGCTAGTTATGTATGAGCCAAACAAACTTATTAAATAAACTAGCATTGACTCTATTCAACACACATAAACAATGGGTTTTGATGCTGACTGTTTAGATATAATAAGGATACCTTGATCCTTTTTGCAAAGTAAAGTATATCCTTGGAACAATCATGCACAATACCAATGTATATTGGCATTGTATATGAAATGTTATGAATTATGGTTGGTACTGATCATTCTATTGTATATTTACATGAAAATATTAAGCTTTACAACTAATATAATGATTAAATTGAATCGCTATTTATCTCTGTTCCTATATGTTTACTATTTTAATTATAAAAGTAGGTACCTATTTATCTTGATTTATTTATTCATATCATATGTCACATACTACCTGAAGGGTTTCTAAACTATTACTCTGTATGTTTTATACCACAATTACAGTATCAGTTACTATTATATTTACTTTCTTTACCTAGTCTTATAATCTAGATATATTTCATAATCTCTATGCATTTATACTTGTAAATGTAGAGTTGGTTCATATTTATCTTACGGAAATTACTAATATCATACTTTAAATAGTATAGGAAACTTCAAGAGTTTCTAAACTAGATAAGTTATAATTCAAATTAATATTATATTATAATTATAATATTAGTAGTAGTAATTATAATATTTCAAATTAATTTCTTTAATTTGTTTGATAATTTTGGTTTTATAACTTTTATGTTATATATTTTCATCAACATATTTTAGAGCTATTTACTATTTATGATATTTATTTATACTTATTTACAACTATTTACCTAGGCATGTACCTTAACTAATACAATTCAAACTCAAGATATTCTCTACATAAATCTTTTAAAGAAAGATATATTCAAATGGCAAGTTACTTAACATATAACAATCTAGATACTGAATAATAATGCAATCTGCATGAAAAAGGTGTAGCGATGTGGCTTATTACAATTAGTTATCAAATTTCCAGTAAACTCCAGAACACATTTCTTTTGCGTTATAAGCACAAGAGGATGCCATACCTTACTTTAACTTTGTAATAGAATCAATACTATCAGATTTGTACAGAAAATCATATGTAGTTAGCAGTTAGAATATTTATATTAACTCCGGGCCGACTTCGACAAAACTAGAACATTTCTATATCTGAATCTAACAAATATTAGAATCTACGTACAGTTTTGTAGGTTTTAGCGATCTTTATACTTCTCATCACTTATCTCAAGCCCTCACGCCCCTGGCCTACTTCACAAGTGGAACTGCTCCGGTCTGCTTCTCAAGCGCCCTGCTACTCCTTATTCTGAAGTGCTGTGCTCCGGTTTGCATCTCAAGTGCCTTTCTCCGATCTAACTCTGAAAATCCTCTAAATCCCCGCGCTGCGATCTTATATAACCTCGCACTCCCTTCTCTCCGCGCACTTCCCCCGAATTCTGATTTCCTTATAGAATTTTTCCAAATATTTCTCTGATAGTATATCCTTCTCTTGCTCATTAGAACACTTAAAGAACATATATGAATAAAATCGGTTTACTAGTTTGTGAGTTTTAGCGAGACTAACGACATATACATATACATAGATTTCTCGTAGTCATCTGTCCCATTCTATAGCTAACTTTTCATATAATCAGATTTGAAAAAATAATTTCTAAATAGATATGAGAACTACCGGCAGAAGTAAAGTTTTTTTTACCACGATCTTTTTTATCTTCAACATCTTAAAACAATAAACAAACAATTGTAGTTTTCGGATATACAAATTCATATATTGATATTTAATTCATTTAAGTAGTAAAACAATTAAAATTCACTAAAGATCGTACACTAACAATAATAAGTGCCAATTTCAAGTTCATGTATAAATTAATGACCACATACAGACATAAAAACTAAAAAATATTTATTTCTATTCAGATAAAAATTATACTCTGTATGTTGTTTAAAAGATTGTGTTGAAATTATATCCAGTTGCAGAAATGGTATAGAGTTTATTTCAATCTAAAGTACTTTAACAGTCAACCGTAAAGTACTATTATTATTATTATTACGTAAAGTACTATAGTTTTCTTACGTAACAGCAGAATGAGTAGGAGGTAGGCTGTTTAAATATTAATGAGTCGTGAAGGTGTATTTAGGCGATATACGGAGCAATACAACAAACATATCTTTGAAATAACACTTTTTCACTTTTCTATTTTAACGTTGCAACAGTAGTAGTAAAAAAACCAAAAAAAAAACACGCTTATATTGAAATCCAAATTAAAACACATAAAATAAATATTAATTATTTTGAATTAAGAATAGTGTTTTTTTTTAATAATATAAATTAATATTAGTGTAAATAAGACAAAAATATAATTTATTTTAAAAAAGCGTGAGGTGCTTGGTGTCACTAGTTATAAATATTTTATTGACAGATATGAGTTGAAAGATTAACGTTTCGATAATATCTTAAAAAGCACCCTACGCTTTTAAGTTTAATAATTCTGTGGAATAGTTAACTGCGTCATTCTAGTTGATAACTGTGTTGAATGATATAAAGAAGAATAATAACAGACCTCTAAAAAAAAAACTAAATATTCGCATTGAGATCGATATTTTCAGTTATCGCTGCCACCATTGATTGTACTTTCTGAATTGTAGCTCCTCATTTACCTTGTTCTAAAATTGTTCTTTACAATATGCGTTGCGCTACATGATCGTCGTTTGGATACAACTGTTTTATTTTATAATATTGGCCAAGAGATGTTTAGAATCACACGTGCAAACATAAATTTTTATATATTTTACCCATTTTTTTTTAATAAATAAAAGAAATAAAATCTCGGTGAATATCATATAACATATACAATTGATGAGACGACAAGAAAACCAACAGTAAGTCGTTGGTAATTGAAAAAAACTTCACCTTAGTAAGTTGTTAGCTCGGAAATTTATTAGAAAATATTTATGTGAAGTAAGGTTGTGGAATGAAAATGTATTTATGTATTACTGAATCATAGCTTCATCCCTAAAACATGAAATCAAACCAAAACAAAATATTTATTCAATTTAGGTACTAAGACGGCGCTTATGAACGTCCCAAACTACCACTAGTTCGGAAAGTATAGCAGTCATCGGGATGAATCGGCGAGAAACTTGATCTGCATGTCATTGATAGGTACATTTGTAAAAGTGATATAGTTTAATGTTTACATTTACAATAGTTATTAGTGGATGAACAGAGAGGGGTGTCAATTCAAGACATCACCATTGCCGACCAACATGGTCCACCTTATAATAATAACCTTTGACAACAAAACCCGTTTCACATGAATCTTGAACTTAGTATCTGGCAATTCGGTATAGCGGTTTGGGGCTTTAATGTTGGTAATGTTTATATTAGCTTTATCTTGACGGCGGTGGCACGTTTGTTGCTTCAAGACCGATTGAAATGGATTTAAGCGTACTCTTTATTGAGATTAGATCAACAAATTATATTGTACTAGCTGTGACTACGTCTGCGTTGATGGGCATAGTTGGGGATGAATGGGCCTAAAATTTTATTTAATAATTTTCATAAAAAAAATGTTATATATCCTATGCTACGCAGGGATATTGTATCATTATAATGTTGAAAGAATTTTTGTAAATCACTCCAGTAGTTCTTGAGTTTATTCGTTATAACTAAAAATACAAATCTTTCTTCTTTATAATATAAATATAAATATAAACTTACCATAATCTTGCTGGGAGATATGAAACAGGTATTATTAATTAAATTTTAATATTAATCGATTGATCTTAATAATAACGGTGTTTTCTAGCAGATGGACTTGAGAGCCAGTATCTCCTCTGGGCTTAGCGTGTTCACCATCATAGGTCTAACTGTCACTTAACACCAGGTGAGATTGTAGCCATAAAACTAACGCCATAAAGCATTAAATTATAGTAAATATCCTGTGCAAGACTCGAGCGCGCAGCGCCTCAGTGTGACAGTTCCATCAGTGCAACTGCTTTGTTAATACGTTATTAGGAATCTATTACCTATTATAGCCACTAACCGTAATGAATAAAACATCTCCACAGAGGACAGCCTTTTTTAATGGATAAGGGGTAACCGAGCAAGCGTGTCACCTAATGGTAAGTGATCACCGCCACCCATGGATACCCATAACAGCAGAGGAATTGCAGGTATGTTGCCGGCCTTTATAGCAGGCTCTGGCTCTTAAGTTCCATTATCGGATCACATCTAATGGTATTTTCAACTTTAGGGTGGTAGCTAGCCAGGCGGGCGTTAGAAAAAGTCCTACCACCATTCTATGGTTTCCTCACGATGTTTTCATTAATCGAAAGCTGGTGGATTTTCACTCATTGTAGGTGGTTGGTTTCGAACTCACGTCCCATGACGCGGTAATCTTACACGCTAACACTGAGTTATCATCGCTTTAAAGTTCAAGTTCTAAGTAAGTTAAAATACATATTACGTACTTTAGTTAGATATAAGTTTTTTCTTATCTCCCTTAGGTCATGGGTCGGTTTTATATAACGCTTATGTTATTTGAACAAATGGTAGAAAATTGATTATTTCATATTCCGAAAGTATTTGATTCATTGGGGCGTTCCTTTTTGACGGCAATTTCTTTCAGTCCCAACGCAAAATTGCGTGTTAAAATTTTAGCCGTTATGAATATTTACCTTACCTTAAGATTGATTTTGGGAAATAAATCGATGACGCAATAAAAATCTACAAAGTTTACCCCTCTTTACCCCACTCCCAATAAGAATTTCGCTATAAAAAGTAGCTTATCACCGTCTTGAACGGGTGAATTAGGAAATTGAAACTGCTTATGGAGAATCGTGCTTTTCCAAATCAAAGATATAAAAGTTGAGCATCATGCTTTTGTTACTCTTTCCTCCAGGCGGTACAGTAAGGGAAGATGTAAAATATCCAAATACTCACGAGTCTAATTGCGGGCATAGCTAGTAATTAATAAATACGTCATATAAAATAAATAGCGTTTTGAACCATCGATAGACTAATTAAAATTCAGGTATTTCAAGGTAAAGCGAAATCATAACAACGCAGATGTTTAAACAGTTTCAGTAATTTTCTTTATAATTTTATTTAGTAACATTTAGCCAAATCTCACCTGATGTTAAATGATGATATAGCCCAAGATGGTATACATGCTAAACCTGGTGGGGAGAATTACTTTCAAGTGCAACTGCCGGAATACACCAATAGTTATTTGGCGGACGGTTTTGGAGACGAATTACTTGACCGGTGGGATCACCTGGTCGTCCATGAAGTGATATAAATATATCCTAACTAATATTATAAATGTGAATATTTGTTTGTATATTCCTTCGTTCGTTCATTTGTTTGTATGTAACTTTTTCACGCCTTTACTTTTCAACCGGTAATCATAAACTTGTCCATACAAGTTGTCAGGGGTACAGAAAATGACATAGGGTATTTTCTTACAGAAAAATAGATTCTTTTTTGTAATCGTAAAAGTGTATCTTATTTTTTATTTTGTACTAATATTCTAAACAAGAAAGATTTATATTTGTGTTTGTAACGAATAAACTCAAGAACTACTTGATGGATTCCAAAAATTCTATTGCCATTAGAATGCTTCATTAACCCCGAGTAATATAGGCTACATAACACTTTTTATGAAAAGGATTACATTAAATTTTAGGTCTACGCGAACGGAGCCGCGGACACAGCTAGTTTTATATAATACTAGCTGACCCGGTAAACTTCGTATCACCTACTAAATACGTACTTAAGTTCAAATATGGTTTGACCGATTTGTATATTTTTTGACATTTTGATTAGCTATTAATCAATCATAATCAACCTTCCAACTTCAATTCGTTAAGATCAATAGAACTGTCTATATCTTATATATTTTCGGAGTACCCCAGGGTTCTATTTTGCGGCCTATACTATTTATTTTTTTCATTTATAACATTTGTGTACAACTTCAGAACTCAAAGTGTTGACCTTAAATTGTTTTATCAGATTAAGAGTCCTAATGACCTATTCTTACTACAAAATGATCTAAATAATTCGTTTAAATGGTGCGGAACGATCAAAATGGTTTCGAATATTAACATGTGGTACGTAGCTCTTATCTCCTATAAAATAATATACAATAAAATAACTTTTAGTCGCAAATATTTTATAAATTCTGGTAATTTGATAGCAATGAACAAAATTCGAAATCTTGGCATTTTGATAGACACTAAGTTACATTTCAACATACGTATCGATAGCACTGTGAATAAGTGGCTTAAAACTTTAGTGTTTGTATTACGCAACAGTAAAAACTTTAAGATAGAGCATAATAAAATTGCACTCTTTAATTCATTCGGGTTTAGAATATAGTAGTGTTATATGGAACCCTCACTACGATATTTATGTAAACAAAATTAAAATCGGTGCAAAAATTATTCTTCTGACGTTCCCCATAATGTATTCCACGTTTGTAAAAAGGAAACTTAAGTATTTTAAATAAAAATCTTGAAACAATTGCAGAGGGATCATTGATCTCACTTTTTTGTGCAAATTATTCACTAAAATCTTGAATGCACCAGAACTACTAAGTAAATGAACATTAACTGTTCCTGTGATGCTCCCTAGGGCTTCACGGTTCAGTATTTTTGCTACAAATTATTATCAAATTTTTAGTTTTTATGCTCCATTGAATAGAATATTATCATTTTATTATGCTGAATCTAAAACCCTTAGATTTAGGCGTCTTCACTAACAGTCCGATTAAAAGCCAAGTAATGTATATAAATAAATAAAAGTTGTAAATGTCACAGAATTGAGAAAAAATAAAGTTATTGAAATCATTAAACTTAAAAGTAAAGCGAAGCGTGGAATGTAACTTGTTTCCTTTTAAAATTAAATTTTTAATTAAACAAATAGAAATTTATTCAGCTTGTGTGTTACCTTGAGGATCGGCAAGATATTTGCTCTTGATTTGTATTTCTTGCTCTATTGTTATTCAACAAACTGGGCACGCGACTTTGTTCGCGTCCATGTGAATTATGTTTCGTATAATATTAGACCATATTTTTCAACAGTTTTTTATTTACTTACCAGTTTTTACGTGCGGTTTCGCTCGCGTTAAAACCCATATGCGTAACCATACCGTAACATTACCATAACCATATCGCGTTAAAACATATAAAAGTCATGGGTAGGTATTTACCTAATTCCCAACTGGCAACTCAAGTTGAGAATCCGCTGCCAAATACCTATAGATGTGTACTGACAACTGAACTCGAAAGCCAGACCCTCCGCTAGACTTAGTATGTCTACCAACCTGGGCCACATCGTAATTTAACATCAGGTGACATAATTAAACACTTGATAAACCTTTTCAGCTAGGTACTAATTATAGTATCGGTGGTTAACACTGGATTATTGTAATTATTTTACTATTTTAATGTAATGAAAAATTGTATCAAAAGAACGGATAATTCAGAGGGTACCATTATTACAAGGCTCCTGGTTTATGTAATAACATAAAACAATAATATATTATTATATATATATACATATTAACAATATGTATATTACTTGTAGACGACGGTATTGTGGAAGGATTAGTTGGAGATGATGGATTATTGGGAGGATTACTTGGACACGACAGTCTAGCGGGAGGATTACTTGGAGGCGATGGTCTAATGGGAGGATTACTCGAAGGTGATGGATTATTGGGAGAATTACTTGGAGACGACAGTCTAGCGGGAGGATTAGTTGGAGGCGATGGTCTAGCGGGAGGATTACTTGGAGACGACAGTCTAGCGGGAGGATTACTTGGAGGCGATGGTCTAATGGGAGGATTACTTGGAGACGACAGTCTAGCGGGAGGATTACTTGGAGGCGATGGTCTAATGGGAGGATTACTCGGAGGTGCTGGATTATTGGGAGGATTACTTGGAGACGACAGTCTAGCGGGAGGATTACTTTAAGGCTATGATCTAGAGGGAGGATTCCTCGGAGGTGATGGATCATTGGCAGTATTTCATGGAGCGGGTTTGTTGGACGGTATACTTTAAAATGAGGGATTATTGGAAGGTTTACTTGAAAGCGATTTACTATGAGGTGAACTTGATGAAGAATAATTATTGTGTGGATAATGGATTATTGGGAAGGTGACTTACATAACATTTTGGGAAGTAATACATAAGATTTAAAACATAAAATAATTTAACATTTTTTTTCCGATAATTCTTATAAGTAACATAGAGGCTAATCGCTACTGTAAATTTTTGTTAACAGGCAATTTGTTATAACCTAAATAAAGAAAATGAAAACTTTACTTTTGTTTCAAATATAAAATCACTTGGTCCTTGGGAACATTATATGTATAAAAAATATACGTTTTATACTATACATTAGCACTTTATTAAAAATGTAACTCATTTACGACCTAAATGTTATTTGCTCCTCGTAACTCATTTATTAAAGACAAAAAAAATATAATTTTAGTTTTGTTCATAAACGTAGGACGGGAAAAAATATTTTCGCATATAGTATGTATAAACTTGTAATAAAGTTTTAACATCGAATAACTTTTAAACGAGTCGACTAGGCAAGAAATCATATTAAACTCTACCAGACTCAAACTCAAACTTTACCATTTTTTTTTTTGGGCCCTCCCTTTAAATCTTGATGGTCAAAACTAAGCAATAACGAATATAATTTATTTAAACAATAATATTAACGGACACACCTGTGTAATGAAGGTGTTAAGTTTTTACTAAACTTGAAGCTATGATGGCTCAGTGTGTGTGAGTTCGAATCCACCTGCAATGAGCCTTAGTTTTCGGTGAAGCATGAAGCAAAAATATAGCATGGTGGCAGGGCTTTTTACACGCTTTATATTAGCTTCACCTGTATGTATGTATGTAACCGACCCCTTTGAGCTCGATTTTGTCCTACTTTGAACGATCAGATTTAATTCAAACTTTACGTACCTGTCAAAGATCGATGACAATGCAATAATCCGATAAAAGCATCCGATTATCCTAATTAGATTCGCCAGGATTAATTAATTCCTTTCCGCATCCTTTGCATGCGAGTAAGAGAGATAGAGCTAGTGCGCGAACTACGAATGCGTGAGAAACAATCGGAACAAATTTGTACATATTAAGGGCGGTTGATAGTTAGAAAATCGAACTAAATGATTTATAGTTTAAAAAATTTAACTAAAAAATAAATATTAGTTTAAAAAAACTAGAACACACGCTTCATATAGAAAACTAAAGTAAAAAACAGAAAATAAATTTTAATAAATGTTAATAAGGAATAATGTAATTTTTTTTAATAAATATAAGTTATTAATAGTTTGAATAACAAAAAAAAATGTTTAATTTAAAAAAAAGTGGGGGTGCTTTTCAAGATATTATCGAAATGATAATACTTCTCATATCTGTCAATTAAATATTCATAACTATTGATACCATGCACCCCACGCTTTTTTTACAATAAAACATTTTTTTTCTTATTCAAACTTTATTCTTAAACATTATTCTTAATTAATATTTATTAAAATTTATTTTCTGTTTTTTAGTTTAGTTTTCTATATAAAGCGTGTGTTCTAGTTTTTTTAAACTATTATTTATTCTAATGCCTAACTGGATAGTGGATAGTTACGGTATGCGGTGTGATAGTGTAATCTCAGTGATGTAGAGTGTCACTGTATCTCGCGAGCAGAATCACTCGAGGGCTCCTGTCCGGAGGATCGAACCTAGGCTCAGGCGTCTGCGGAAGGTGGCCGAGGCGGGTGTGCGGGAGCGAAGTTGTCCACTAAGTTCTAAGTAAGTTAAAATACATGTTTCATAGTTTGGTCAGCTATAAGTTATTTCTTATCTCCCTAAGAGAGAAGGGACTCGATTTTACATAACGCGTATGTTATTAGAACAAATGGCAGAATATTTATTATTTCATACTCCGAAAGTTCATTGGGGAAGTTCTATTTTGACGACATTTTTTTTCTGTCTCAACGTCTCAAAAATTGTGTTATAAGTATGAAAAAGGAATCCCTGGAAATTAAACCTTTATTAACAACTAGCTTTTACCTGCGGCTTCGCTCGTGTTAATGTTTAGTTTGTAAAATGAATCATATGACGCCGTAAAAAGTTTCATACAAAGTTTTTCGCCAGATAAAGTAGCCTATCCTCATGTTCAGGTTCACATCTATCTCTATACAAAAAATTGTCATAATCGATTTAGCGGTTTAGGCGTGGAAGCGTAATAAACAGACTCACTTTCACATTTATAATATTACGATGTGTATTCCTCTAGGGCGTGAGAAGATATCCCATTTAAAATACACGTAAATTTAGATTTCTCTTTTTGATTTTAACAACTCGGTGAAACATCATTTGAACCCAGGAATATCTTGGGATTAAGCACTCTACAATAATGCTCAATACGAGTTGACTGTAACACACAACGCTGAGTTAGTACAAGTCAATAAACTTTGTAATAATTTTTAGTTTTTCGTTATTGTATTATTAACGGTCCAACCTATAGGAAAACTGTTAATGTAATGTAATAATAGGGTTTTGTTGATAAATCTATATTTATACTAATGTGATAACGAGTATAACAGCCCGGTTTGACTGACAGGGTTATGTGGGACTCACCCGGCGCTAACCGCGGAGAATACCCACTGAAACCCCACGGTCACCTGTCACCTTCCTGGGGCGACCCGGATTCGTGCATGCAATCACCGCGTCAAAGCTCAATTATTAGTTCTGAGTAACATAGGCTATATAAATCACTTATTTTATGAAAATCATTTGGTATTTTAGTTTCACATGAACGGAGTCGCGGACAGAGCTACTTATAATTACAAGTATAACTTATTTAATAGTTTATTTATTTTTTTATCTTTAATATTTTCGCGCTTGTTTCCTATCTTTGCAGTTTTTCCAGGACAAATTACATCCAGGTGGTACCTCCTCAGCAGGTTCCACATAGCATGGTGGTGGTGCAAACTTTTCTAACCACATTATCCTATACAATTAAAATTTGTGTATTATTTGTAGGCTGCCGAATGAAAAGAGAGGCAAAAATTCCAATGTTTTGACGTCACATATATTGTAATATAATTGTTTTTCTTAAATATCTTATTTGAACAGATTTTGGATTAATAGAAGTAAATACAGATTTACGCCATACGAGTTACGAATTGAAATTCTGGAAATGTAAGACATAATATTTGACATTGTCAGGTGAAAATATTAAAAACTGACGTCACGTAGTAGCTGGTGTGGTGGTAGAATAAGGCATTCGAGACGATCGCGACTCCGATACACCAAGAGAAAAAGGATTTTTGGCTGTTGCCTTATTACTTGATGGTGTCACGGGTTAAATAGAAAATCTGTTATGTTATAGATACTTTATAATTTCACAAATATATACGTACCGTTACAATGCGACTTAAATACTTGTACACCTAACCCTCTGAATAGATTATGATGAATTTTAGTATAAAGATAGATGAGAACCTAGAGACGGTGACAGCCTACATATTCTCGGAAAAATGTTATTTGAAATGGGGTAAAGATAGGGATAAAGATTGTATGAAATATTTTATTGCGTCATTCGATTTTTTTGACAAAATGTATATTAACGCGAGGGGATCCTTACGTAAAAGTTAGTAAACAAATATTTGCCATTTTACTAAAGGTAGAAATGTGCCTCGTGGTGTTTCAGTTCGTTTGTTCAATTTTACGTTGTGTGTTTTTATTTAAACTGGTAGGAATATGTATTGTTTATCTGTGTTTTTATGTATGTTATTAACTTGTCCTATGAGGCGCTATGATGTTTGTGTTTTAGCCTTCCAGTAAGACTTAAATACATTTTAATGTTTAATTATGTTTTTAAATATGTTTAAATACGAAGATTTTATAGCAATATATATGTTTTTACGAGAATATCCTTTAAATAAGCTGTATTATACCTAAATTGCATATTTATTTATTTATACAGGTTACCAACAGAGTTTGCATCAACACATTAATATCCGACATGCAGATTAGAGTTACTATAATATAACAAATATACTAATTATGATTTTAAAATGTACTGTTTTTTAAATAAATGAATACAATTAAAATTCAAAGAACTCGTGTTTAAGAAAAATGTGATTTTTTAATTGTAGTGAGTGTGTCAACGAGACGTCCACCTTTCTGCTTTAACATTGGATGCAACATTATGATATCACATGAGTCTATGTAACGGAGAATAATTACCAAAATCTGTACGAGCCTATTCTTTGTAAAATGATTATAATATATTTTTTTAATACGAATATCATCCACCGAAAAAATCAACGATAATATAAATATATAATAGTAAAAAAACACGTATATATATATGAAAACAAACTAAAAAAATTGTAATTAAACTTTAATTAACTTGGATTAAGAATTGCGTATTGGTTTTTTTAATAAATATGAATTAATAATAGTTTAAGCTTCCAATGCACTTCAAATAAAGATTTTGCGAGAAAAAGTAGGCTTTTTCCGACTTCTGGGTTTGTTCTCTCTCTTTACCAAAATTCATAACAATCGAATCAGCGGTTTCGGTGTGAAAGCTTAACAAACAAACTGACTTTCACATTTATAGTATTACTATGATTATTAATGAAACCAGTGGTATTATAAAAGTGTAAATACGTTCTTGTCACAATATTTGACCACAACAAATGGCATTTTAATGCGTGAATAGTAATATTACAACAAAAGGAGCAGTAGGACAGTTTGTGTTTATACTGACTGCGAAAAAGAGACATGTATACATTGCATTCAATTTTAAAGTTATACGATTGCGTAGTTAAAGTAACATAATAAAGTTTCAAGTTAAATTCATAAATAGGGAAATTTAGTATTTATATATAATTATAAGTACCAATTCATTTATTTATACTACTTTAATATTTTAAACACTTGATAAACTCTTTCAGCTAGATACTAACTATAGTATCGGTGGTTAACACTGGATTATTGTAATTTTGGAACTATTGTAATGTAACGAATATATATATACATATATATATATATATATATATATATATATCAAAAGAACTGATTATTCAGAGGGTAGCATTAATACGATCATCTATGGCCATAGTAATATCTATATTATAAATTTTGAATGAGATCGGAGTATTAGTGGTATTAAATATGGATGAGGTAGGAGTGTAAGGAGTTGTAGATATCGTCAGCTTATGAAAGGGTTAGTTAATATATAAAGAACTTAGAAGTACATAATATATATTTGTACGAGTTAATAAGTCGGTGTAAATTTTTAAATCAGTATTAGCTGTATTAATTCATTTCGCCAACAAACGTTTACGATTTTCCTATAATGTCCATTTATACAATTTAATCTTGTGAATGATTCTAATAAATATCTATTACAGGGGCATCTCAGACAGTTGCAAATGTGGGAATAACGGAAAGGACACTTGGAACGAGTGGACTGTTGGGTGAATTACTCGCAGTTAATGATTTAGTGGGAAGATTACTTAACGGAGGTTTGTTGGATGGTTCACTTGAAGATGATGGATTATCGGAAGGAGCACTTGGAGGAAATTTGTTGGACGGATTTGTTATTTGTTTTATATATCGCTTGGTCCTTGGGAACATTAAATGTATAAACAAAACACATTTTAAACTATACATTCGCACTTTATTAAAAAAGTAACTCATTTCCATACCAAGTTTTTTTTGTTCCTCGTAACTTTAGATCCGAGACCAAAAATTACGATTTATGCTTTGTTCATTTAGGTCGGGAAAAAACTATTTCGTGTATAGTATGTATAAACTTGTAACAAAATTTTAACATCCAATAACTTTTAAACGAGTCGATTAAGCAAAGAAGTCATATCCAAATCTAACAGACTCAAACTAATACTTAACCAGAATTTTTTTTGACGTACTGGTCGATATTTTAATGACAATTAATTATATTTCTTATTATATATATATTTCTTCTTATCCAACTAATCATGATAGTCAAAACTAAGTAATAACAGAGATAATTTATTTAAATAATAATATAAATGGACATATATCAACCACAGATGTTTTTCCTAAATTTGAAGCAATGATTGTTCATATTGTTTGGACGCGTGTCATAGGACTGAGTTCCAAACCACTAGCGAGCCTTAGTTTTCCGTGAAGGAAGACATTGTGAGGGAACTATAGCATGGTGATAGGGCTTTTTCTAATGCCTAACTGAATTGTTACCACCCTCAAGTTGAAAATCTGAAGCCAAATACCTATATGTAAGATACGAGTGTTGCATTTGAGAGTCAGACTGTCACTAAGCTAAGCGTGTCTACCTTAACCTTCTTGGGCCAAATTGTCAATCGAAATCAGGTAAAGATAGTCGCCATAACGATATACCTATAAAGTATAAAAATAATTTATTTTGTTAGTTTACAAGCAATCAATAATTCAAAGTAATCATTAAGATTGCCGACATAAGTGAAGATTACTATAAACAAACAGTTGTTTTTTTTTATTTCCAAATTTATTGTTTGATGTTAGGTTAAAACTTGTAAAGAGCAAGATCACGTCAAGTGGACCCCCCCCCTTTTCCACTTGATTATTAAATTCAGGTATGAATATTTCGACATGAAGTATTTACTATGAACAATTAATCGCCAGAACAGTTTTTGAAAATTTTCATTTTAACAACATTTTCTTTTTTAATGAAAATTTTTATGACTTTTAATTAAAAAATCTATAAATAAAAAGCTATTAAAGATATTTTAATGAAACTTTCAGGATTTATAGTTGAATAGTTGTACTTTGATAAGATACACAAAAGTTTAAATTATTTATTGATTTGCATATTGTTAATTATCTTTTTAGTTAACAAATGAAAATTTTAATGACTTCTCCCTCAAAAAACAATTTTTTTTTCTCGATATTATGCAATAAACATTTAAATAATAGAATCCGCAAAAAAATTTGAATGCTCGCGAATAGATTGAACAAAAAAAAATTATTAAAATGTTTTTTTTTTTATTATTGAATAAACGAAGATATCTAAATTTTAGCAGTATTATATTATTTTTTTATTTTATTTTATTAATTAATTTTATCTAATGAGTTTCAGTAAAATTATCCATTAAATAACATTTTTTTTATTAAAAAAATAAAGAATTGCTTTTTACTTACAATTATTGAGTAAATTAAAAGGTAAGTGAATGACGCGCGGCAGCGCGCCGTACCGACAGCGCTCACCGCCCGTGATAAATATTTTTTTTTTGTTCAATCTAATCGCGAGCATTCAAATTTTTTGCGGATTCTATTACTTAAATGTTTAATGCATAATATCGAGAAAAAAAAATTGTTTTTTGAGGGAGAAGTCATTAAAATTTTCATTTGTTAACTAAAAAGATAATTAACAATATGAAAATCAATAAATAATTTAAATTTTTGTGTATCTTATCAAAGTACAACTATTCAACTATAAATTCTGAAAGTTTCATTAAAATATCTTTAATAGCTTTTAATTTATTGATTTTTTAATTAAAAGTCATAAAAATTTTCATTAAAAAAAAATGTTGTTAAAATGAAAATTTTCAAAAACTGTTCTGGGGATTAATTGTTCATAGTAAATACTTCATGTAGAAATATTCATACCTGAATTTAATAATCAAGTGGAAAAGGGGGGGTTCCTTGACGTGATCTTGCTCAAATCATAACTGTTTACAGCGCAATAAGTTATACTAACAAGAACAGATATAGTGTGTACGTTAACACGTAACGTGACTATGTCGATATTGATTTACATAAATTTACTCCCTATCCAAATCTTCCTATAGAAGTTTTTACTACAAACTAAAAGAAAAATTATGAGGGTAGTCGTAAATCAAGAAGATGAAAAAAAAAATGTAATTCAAACTCAAGGGCACTGCTATTTAATAATACTTTTAATCGTACTTTGTAAAAAACTTGTTTCTTACGTTCTTATTAATAAAGCAGCATATGTTAAAACAGTGCCTAATATTATTTCATGTATACTAGTCTATATCTATACTAATATTATAAATAAAAAAGTGTGTTTGTTTATTTGCCCCTCTTTTATATTACATATTTTCTCTTAATATAAACATGTATGATTAGTTATTTCAGTACTGAGTCCATTTCTATTTTTAGTTATGATCACTGATTTAGGCAATGATACAAATTACTCCACATGCCTTTATATATTGACTATTCGAAGATTTTTCAAGTCAAACAGATATAAAGAAATTGAGACCTACTCTAAAACACACCAAGTGAACAAAATTTTTGCTGTGTTAGAGTTCAAGTTACTTGCTTGTCGGTGTAATTATTGAAGTATAACTAGAGGTGGCATTATTGTAGGAGGTAACTCTGATTGCAGAGAACTTGTGACTAGATTATGTCGACTTTATTTTGCAACTAAATATCTATCTGCTCGTCCTCAAGACCTACTTAGTATACCGCCATATCCTACCTGAACTCACCGCTCACTCAAATGCTTCGACATCTCAATCGGGTCTTGGGACAGATCTCAGTACTCGAAATGTGTACCATAGTCATGATTATTTTGAGTGATGTTAGAGTCACTAGATTTTTTGATTTAGTTTTATTTAGTTACTGTATTTTATTTTTTGACTTTTAATTATTTCGTTTACACAGTGTAAGATATATCCGCTAATTGGTATACAAATAAAATCAAATATAAGTAAATTTTATTCCAATCACTACTCCTTAGAAAACCCCGTCTACAAATTATAAACTCCTAGCTCACCTGCCAGACGTTGTCCTGCCTTAACTATGAATATTGAATTAGAATTGTTATATTTAATTAAAAAAAATATTCAAAAATGTAGTGTTTATTATAATAATGTTCTATGAGAAGTGACAGTTATGTAAAATTATTATTATCGTTAAGTATTTTTTAATTTTCTTAAATTTTTTATTGTTACACTTAACTTCCTTAATTTTTCTTTCATAAGAACCTTCTCCTGACTATGATTAATACAACAAAAAAAGAATTAGCGAAATCGTTCCATTCGTTCGAACAAGGTAACTAGAGATTCATATATATATATAGATAGTACGTAACGTCCATATGAACTATTCTCGAATGGCTACCGAGTGCAGATGACTTAATCGCATCAGTGAAAAAGGAAAAACCCTTCTGCTATTTTTGACATTGGGTAAGGTAGTAAAGTTTTGATCAGATGTGACCGAGCCTGCATGAAATATGTTACCATCAATATGGGTTTCACAACGATATTTCAACATGTACTCTTCTTAACTCACTCAAGAATGGGTTGAATCTCTAAAATTACATAGCTGGACATTCTCTGAATCACATTTTAATGTTAATTAGTGTTGCCAAAATCGGTCTTGATCTTGTTCTTGCATTTTTGCAAGAACAATACCAAGACCAAAACCACCTATTTGTAGCAAGGCCAAGACCAAGACTGGACCCTGTAACACTATAAAAAGACAAGATTGAGTCTGCAAGGCTCTTGCGGTCTTGCAGTGAATTCAAAGGCATTCATTCGTGCTGTTCTTATATTGTAGCAGCTGCAGTTAGCATTGGTCCTTATGTCAATACCCGGGTACATTCGTCTTTACGTATCTTTTGTATTTAAACAGACATTATCAAGTCCATTGTGATCCTCGTTATTTGAGTCTATAAATGTTGACTGATGTACGTTAATATATTTAAATATTCAAAACAAAAGAATTAAAGTCAAATAGCCCGCTGTTTAACACCCGAGGTACCCAGATATGCAAGAATTTAATATGTCTACAAAATTTTAAAGTAATAATAAACAATTAAATTGATCCCTAGGGATAAAAATATGATTTAATACATAAACAAATTTATGTAACTTTTAATTAATTTTGTAATTTAATTCTATACTTTGCTGACTTGGATAGTATATATTAGGTGTATTTATTTAGTTTGCTCTCTGTATGGGTAAAGTTACTCGTCGTTAGTCAATCACTCGGTTGATTTATAAAGTGCCGCTAAATTGTTGCGAATTTGTCCAATATGATTTTTTAGATTATAGTGTTAGGTGTTGCAATAAAGTCCCAAAGCATGTTACCGAATTGCCCGGCAGTCAGTTCAAGAGCCATGTCAAATGCGTTTCGATATCAAAAGGTTATTATAGGGTGGATGATTATGTGAGCGATCGTAATGTCTGGACTTGACACTCCTCTCTGTACATCCGCTAATAACTACTGTGACAAATGAAACTATTATGTAAAAAGAGATAAGAATAACATAAAAAAAATAAGATGCAGATCGAGTTTCTTGCCGGTTCTTCTCAATGACTGTGTTACTTTCCGAACTAGCAGTATATTTTTTGACGTTCATAAGCATCTTTTGAGGGCCAAAATTATATAAAGTTTTTATTGATTTGATTTGATTTAAATTGGTTGATAAAATAAAATAAATGGTTGATATAAAATAAAAATTTGTGTTGTATAAGTAAGAGCAGTATATTTAGTAACCATATTTCCCCTCATAGACAGTGCATGTCACTCTTATTCCAAGTAGATTACAATTATATAAAAAACAATAAAATGTAGCACCAGATAATAAATAATTTGCTGATATGACTGCTACCAAGTCCTATTTCTGAGTATCACCCGCTGAACTAATCTGAAATTAAAAATTGTCAAACATTTTTAAGAGATTCGGCCTAAACATTTAAAAATTCCAAAGGGACTAGCTGGAACACAAAGGTTAAAACCGAACCTTTATTTTGCGGAAGTCTAAACACAAGGGTGTTCGCTAATCAGGCGGGTAATAACCCTGATACCAAGATGTGATAGATCAAGAATTACATGGTTTATTACGTAGAATTACGTATTACGTAAGAATTACGTAGTCATAGTATTAATTATCACCGTATCAAATTTGACCGAAATGTATCCCAGTAGTTTCAGAGTGGTATGGCATGTACAAATGGACGGACAGATATTAAAAATAAAAATATATTAATTTCTTTTCAGGTAAAAATTATATTCCGAATGTTGTTTAAAATATTGTGTTCCAATTTTATCTAGTTACAGAATTGGCATAATTATTTCCTATTCTCTGTATTTCACCATGTGGCTTGCTATATAATTTAAGTTACATTAAATTCAAATTTTATGTAAGTAGTTTAGTAAGTATACACTTGTAATAGAATCTCTTTGGCTGCACTATTTGTAACTTGCTAGTTTTGATGAAGAGAGTGGACACAATTTTTGGAAAAGTCCAACAAGATTGGTATATCAGTAGTTATGACGTAGCCGAAGAACTAGCAATTGACCACAAAACAGTTTTGATCAATTTGAAAAGGCTGAGTACACAAAAAGGTGGATATTTGGTTGTTACATGATCTTACCGACAGATACCCTATGAAGCGTGTACTCATTTGCAATTATTTATTAAGACATAATAAAACCGACCCGGTTTTGAAGGATTTGATAACTGGTGATGAACAGTAGATAATGTATGAAAATAACGTGTAAAAAAGAGATGTGGTCAAAGGTCGGTCAGGTTTCATAGACTATAGCAAAATCTGGGATATCACTCAATAAAGTGATAGCTCTGTCGTAGTGTTTAGGATCACCGCGTCATTAGACATGAGTTCGAATCCAACTACCTACAATGAACTTGAGTTTTCAGTGAAGGAAAATATCACGAGGAAACCATAGCATAGTGGTAGGGTGTTTTCTAATGCTCGCCTATCTAGCAACCACGCTCAAGTTGAATATCTGCCGCCAAATACCAAAAGGTGTGTTCTGGCAATTTCACTTCAGAGCCAGTCCCTTCAATAAAGGTTGGCAACGCACATGCGATTCCCCCGGTATTGTGGGGGTTTCTAGGACGGCGGTGATCACTTACCATCAGGTGACATGCTTGCTCGTTTACCCCTGTATCTTAAAACAAATAATCTTTATGAGCTTTTAATGCTGGGTAGAATCATTGATTCAGATCTGTCTTCGAGTTTGTTTGGCTCATAATTAACTAACTGGTAATGAATAATTATGTTTGGTCATCTGTTATTAAGGCTGCATATTTGCATTTGCTCACGTAAAAAAAATGTTATATTAAAGTAATGATGACTAGAACCAAGCAGAAGTTCAATTGATTATCTAAATTTATTAAAATACTATTTTATAGTATAACAAATCAGTGTTGATTTGGTTCAACACATATAATTTCCGAATACCTATACCCTTTCCTTCAGGAACCAGAGCGAAATTAACGTTCATATATTGGTTCTGTCTACCATTTAAAAGACAATAATATATAATCTCACGCGTATTTTAGTTGTACTATGTATGGGCAGTTATATCCTTCTAACCATTATACTTGTTACGGCGCAGCTGATCGACTATATAAACATGTCCCTTGATACACTCAGTCTTAGGAATAACTACCAAGAATTCGAAGCTGTGACTTTGTGTCCCCTCCACCTATATCCAACAGTCTGTAGCTTCCTTATTTTTCTGTGCGGCGAGCTCTGAAATGAAATGATATGCACACTACGCCTGAGTTTATTTTGTCACCTCGGGGCTTTTTTATCATTTTGATGTGCTATAGCTATACTATTACTGTACTTGCTAATTACTACTCATTAGATGTATCTTGCTGAAGGTTATAGTCGACCTTTTTGTCTTCTATTAATGCGATTAGAGTCATTATTATTAAGGAACTGCCCAGCTGATACCCAGCCTGTTACTCTTACCCTGCTCTGGCTTTGCCAATGATGCTGGTTGTTAGATGTCACTATATTAAATTAAAATAAGTAAATAAAGTGTTTACTAAAAGAGGAGGTTAATAGGACGGCTGAGGCCTCATCTTTTTAAATAAAAAAAAACCCAAACCTTTGAACAACTTTCATGTATAACTAGTTATATTGCTTCTAGATATAATTAAAAGTTATCAATAATAATACTATCATCTTAGATTAATACTATTTCCTTGGAACCCTGTTCTCTATTTGCCGATGATGTTGGTTGTTTGATTTGATCATTGCTATATGTATAAGGTAACAAGCAGACATTTTTTCGGCACTCATTATATTAAGTATTCATTCTATCAATATTATACAAATAATAAAAAATAATTATATGACTAGGAGGGTTGATTACAACACGTTACTTTATTTATTACAAAATCTGTAACGAAAAAAATATCGAAAACAAACTTAAAGATAAAACAGACAAACAGAAGGATCAAATAATGGGGTTTGTAATATCCATAATATGTGCTCGACGCTGCTCAATAATGTATCCATTTGCATTTAAAACATGTAACTTCTGTATATCAACTTTTTGTATTAAAATTATAAAAAACATTTGCTATTATTATGGTTTCAGAAGTTAAGGAAGTGGTTTCAGAACACATTGTATTCTGCCTCTTACTCTTACCATGTTTTGGCTTTGCCAATAATGCTGGTTCTTAGATTTCACTATATTAAATTTAAACAAAATATAGTGCTTACTTAAATAGGCGCGTCATGAGATGGCTGCGGCCCTCATCTTTCAAATTAAAAAAAAAAAACGAACCGTTGATCAACTTTCATGTATGACTAGTTATATTCCTTCCAGTTATAATGGCAAGTCATTTATACTAACACTATAATCTTAGATTAAAATGTTTTTTTTTAATAATTGATTTAATATTGTAGTCATATGTCCGATTAAGTTCTAATGTTACTAACTTCAGTTGTTATGTTTTCTGAGTATCAGATCAAAAAATTTGTTTAGTACAACTGTCTTTATTTCACAACGTAGATATAGGTCCTTATTACTAGATGATCATTGCCATAGGTATAAGGTAACAGACAGACACTCTTGATATTCATAATATTTATTATTCATACTATAATTTATTATACAAATAATAAAATAGAAATGACATTATCTGATAAAAGGGGCGATTCGTTACATCGTTTGAAACTTATTCGAGTTTAAAGTTCAACCTCAAATGACTTTTACAATTATTGAAACCAGCCAGGTATAAATAGTACTGCCAAAAAGATTTTATTACAAGTTTATACATACTATATGCAAAAAATTTTGCCCGACCTATTATGTTTATGGTCAAAACAAAAATCGTAAATATTTTGTCTCGGATAAAAAGTTACGAGGAACAAATTACAATTGGTTTGGAAATGAGTTACATATTTAATTAAGTACCAACTGATATATTTTATAACTAAAACAAAAGTAAAGTTTGCATTGTCTTTATTTAGGTTATAAACAAATTGCTAGTTAACAAAATTTTACAGTTGCGATTGGCTTCTATATCACTTATATAAATTATCGGTAATAAAATAAATGTTATATTATCTTATGTTTTAAATGTTATGTATTATTTCTCAAACCTTATCTAAGTCACCTTCCCAACTATTGTGGACCATTCAGTAAGTTATTAACTTTTACTCCAAGATCGTCAAGCAATCCTTCATTTGATCCATCATTGCCAACCAATTGTCCCTCTATTTCTCTAACATTGCCAAGTAATCCTCCGCCTGAAAATAATTATACTGCTAATCATTCATCTCCAAGTAATATATCGAATAGCCCACTCCTATCAAGTGTCCTTTACGTTATTAATACGTTTGCGACTGTTTGAGATGTCCCTCTAAGAGATATTTATTAGAATGATTCAAATGTATAAATTGTATAAATGGATCATTTTAGCAAAATCGTTAACATTTTTTGACGAAATAAATGATTACAGCTAATCGTGATTTAAAACATTACACTGAATTAACAAGTCTTACGAAATTTTTGCTTTTACCCTTTTATAACATAGCAGTATCTACGACTCCTTCCATTTCTACCTCATCTATATTTAATGTCTCTAGTACTTCAATATCACTAACAATTTATAATATGTACAGTAGAACCTCTATGAGTCGAACATCAATGGAGACGCCAAAAAATTCGAATTATAGAGTTTTCAACTTGTAGAGAATGAAGCGTAAGGTACTCTCTGTGCTTTGAGTACATGATCAATAGCGTCCAGAATTTTGATAGCTTGTATACTATTGATTATTTGAATATAGCTATACAAAGATAAAATAAACATAGGCGCTTTCTAAATATTGTTTTTATTGCAGAGTGAAACCAAAACTATGTATAAAATGAATATAATAAAGCATAATAAGGTATATCAGTTAAATAATAAATAAACATAGATGACAGTACACTGGACTGCGTTCCGTTTTAAATAGTAACCAGTATAGCTGACTATAAAGGAACGGCTTTTCACTATCTTTACAAATAGACGTCACAGTGTATAATGGAGCGCAGCCTAAATTACGTGCGTGAGAACACTTTAAATACATATTGTCTAATATCTCTTGATACAGTGAAACGATTGCGATGAAACAAAAACTAAGTAATACTCCAAGTTGTGTACAGTTTTTATGTTTAAAAGTTGTCTATTTTGATTTTGTACATTTTACGTAATGCGTGCACAGACAAAAGCATAAACAGACAAAAACACCAATAATGCTGGATATGTGTTATGTTGGTTATTCTTTAACAACGTAGCTATTATTTATGGAAATATTTTTAATGTAGAAAAAGGACTTTCCTATAGATTTATTTATTATAAGTAAAGATGAAATGAAATATTATTAGGAACTGTTTGAACATGTACTCCTTATATAAGTACGTAAAACAACAAGATTTTATTTACAAACTGATATATTATAAACTAGAGACGCCTGCGACTGCGCTATTATGAATTGTAGTTATTTTTGTAATTAGTTAGTTTTTAGTTATATTGTAATTAATCATATTTATAAATGATGGACTGCTTTCATTTTTTTTTGTGTAAATTGACTATGTTTTACGCTTTATAGCTTTATTGTTATGGCTACAATTTTTACCTGATGTTAAGTGATAATTTCACCTAATATTATTAACCTAGGCACGTAAAGCCTAGTGAGTCTGCATCTTCAGGTGCAACTTCCGGAATACACATAAAGGTATTTGGCGGCATATTTTCAACATGAGGGTCGTAATTATCCGGTTAGGCATCAGAAAAAGCCTTAGAACCATGCTAAAGTTTCCTTACGATGTTTCTCTTCACTGAAAACTAAAGCTTAGTGCAGGTGAATTCGAACTCACGTCCATTGACGGGCCATCCGCACTGCATCAGCCAACATTGCTTCAAATTTAGTAAAAAATTGTTTAGTTAGAATCTGTCCATTAATTTTGTTGTTTAAATAAATTATACAACTTTTATTATTTAGTTTTGACTATTACGATTAGTAGTAAAAAAATCTTTTTTTCATTAGTTACAATTTAAACATCTGCTAACACGTCAAAACAAAATACCGGTAAATGTTGAATTTCAGTCTGGTGGTTTGATATGATTTCTTGCGTAGTTTTTTCGTTTAAAAGTTACTCGGAGTTAAAATTCAACCTCAAATGGTAAATTATGACTTTTACAATTATTAAAACCAGCCAGCTACAAATAGTAAATTAGGCAAAGAGATTTTATTACAAGCTTATACCTACTGTATGCGAAAATATTTTACTCAATCTATTATGATTATGGCCAAAATGAAAATTGAAAATGTTTTGTCTTGGATAAAAAAGTAACGAAAAAAAATTACATTTGGGTTGGAAAAGAGTCACATTTTTAATAAAGTACTAATGTGTATTATATATTTTTTTAAAGTGAAGGTTTTAGCGTAATGGCTTTAATCTCACTTGATCTTAAGTGACAATTCAGCCCAATTTGGTAGACTCGCTAGACCAGTAGAGGAACTGACTCTCAAGTGAAGCTGCCGGAACACACCTATTGGTATTTGGCAGCAGGTTTCCAACTTGAGATGGTTGCTAGCCAGGCGTGCATTAGAAAAACCCCTACCACTATGCTATGGTTTCCCCACGATGTTTTCCATCACCGAAAGCTCAAGCTCATTGTAGGTGGTTGGGTTCGAGCTCACGTCTCTTGAAGCGAAGTCATACACACTACCACTGAACTATCATCGCTTCAGAAATGTTTATAGTTTTATACAATTAATGCTTCTAATGGGCAAGTGACATATTTTATATTTAAAACAAAGGTAAAGATTTCATTGTCTTTTTTTTAAGTTATAACCAATTAGCTTGTAATTTAAAATTGTTTAAAACAACACAAACACAACACAACAATTATTTTTCACCTAACTCGCATTAATTCATCTATCGCTGATCCAATATCGTCAACCAATCCTGCATCACCTGCCAATTCCCAATTACACAATTACCAAATTACCCAATTTTCAAGCGCTTGCTAATAATTATTCTGCTAATCATTCATCTTCATGTAATATATTCAATAGCTCACTCCATCCAAGTGTGCTTTCCGTTATTATTGTATTGTTGATTGTCTTATATGTCTATCTAATATACATTTATTAGAATCATTCAGATGATCAAATTGTATAAATGGAAGATATTAGAAAAAATCGTTAGCGGTTGTTGACCAAATCAATGAATATGGCTAATAGTGATTTATAACTTTACACTGAATTAACAAGTCTTACGAAATTTTTCCAATACCTTATTATGAACATCTAACTTCATTATACATTAACTGACCCTTTTATAACCCAGCAGCAGCCTCCACGACCCATCGACCCATTCCCGTATCACCTCGTCTATACTTAAAGCATCCTGTAATCCGTTGTCACTAACAATTTATAATATAGATATTATGGTCACGATAAGCATAATATATTATTGATTTATGTTATTACGTACACTAGCAGCCTCGTAATAATGCCACCTTCTAAATAATCAGTACTTTTGATACAATTATTTATGACATTAAAATAGTAACAAAATTACAATAATCCAGTGTTAACCACGTGTAATATAGTTAGTACCTAGCTGAAAGGGTTTGTCAAGTGCTTAGAATGTTAAAGTAGAATAAATAAATGAAACTATAGTCACAATTATTGTATTATTATATTAAATTTCTATACCTGAAAAATCTGAAATTTAATTATGTCACTTACGTACTCCCTTGGACATTTAAAAGCAAAAACATGGTCAGTAAAGCTTTCACGACACGCTTTAATTTCCTGTTACCGGCCTCATTGGTGTTACCAATAATCTTTTTTGGATAGTTTCAAAACCCTTGTCTACGTTATTAATATCTGAATATAAAGATGGACCTGACATTACGTATATTATGTTATGAATTTAGAGTATTTAAATAAATGAGAAAAGTACTTTTGAAGGAAACCGTATGTACTATTGTATTATATAGATAATATGTGGTTAAATTCTGAAGGTTTTAATAATCTCCGCAAATTCCCGTATTAATGGAATCGCATTAACTGGTTCAAGGGGCCAATCCTCGAAATGCCAGAAAGTAACAAATACAGAATTAAATGGATTCGATTTGACAGTGAGAAAATTATAAAGATTATAATAATCTAGTTGGGCGTACGTCTTTGTTTCTGTTAATTCGAAATAAAAGTGGTGTATAACATAAACTATGTGCTAGTAAAATTTCGTCAAAGAGACTCCAACTCTTTCGTAAATAATTTGGAAAAACCAAACCGACAGACAAAGTACAAAAAGTAGATTTTTGTTATTAGTACCGTATTTATACTGAATGAACTAAAACCTGTTCAAATTACAAAACGGACACTTCAATTTTATTTATTGGTATAAACGCAGCAATGTATAGCCACAAAACTATGTATTGCCTATAATAGGATCGACGAGTCTATACATAGTTCGACGATCTGATCAAAAGCAGGTGCCTTACAAGTTTCTTACACCATTAAAACAGTAAAAGTTCCTTACACAATTTGTGTTACATTATATTATAAAAACTTACCACCAAATAATCCATGAACTTGCGGTAAAATCTGGAACAATTGTTTTCAATTAGTTCTGCATACTATAATTATCGTGCACAGAACAAATAAAAATAAGCTATGTGGTTATTAATCTATAACTAATATAAAATATCTTAAAAATATTATTTATACAGAACACGAACACATGTCTGCTTGTACTCTTGCCGTATCATTATAATAGCATTAAACGGATTATGATGTAATTTGATACGATAATAACTAATATTAGGAATTAGGTAATTAATCTACACGAAATTTTAATTTCATAAAACGAAAGGATTCCTTAGGCAAGGCAGACAATTATTAAAATGTTGAAATTGACGGGTTTAATGACGCTATTATTCTAAGTCCACTAGCAGACAGCTAAATTAAAAGTTTGTTGCTTGTTACATATTTCTTATAAAGTTGTATATAGCATATAGCAATCTAATAAGGTCTCGTAACATTGCATAACCTGAGTCCCCAGACGAGTTATCTTTCAACGATAGCTAACAGACCGATGGACGAAGAAGATATAAGTGCATATTCTTGTTATATATTACTATATCTTTATATCAGTATTAATTGACCAAATTCGCTTTCCCTAAAAATAACCGTATATTTTAAGAAAGTGAAAATGGAAAAAATCAACAAATTTTATTCCAGGCACTTTTGCAAAAAATACAAGTGAAAAGGATTTTACAGATACATACAAAGAAAGAATCTAAAGCAGGACGATTGTTTGAGTATCGCCTAAATAATTGCCATCTACGGAGTTTGACTCCAGAGCACATCGGCGCGGCGGCTGCAGCGAGGAAACTGCTCTACTGGTAGACTAACCGTGCAGTCAAAGTCGTTCTAGATAAATGTATCTAATTATAGAATATATATGAGCTGTAGCTTACCATGACAAATAATGCAGTAGTGAAGAAGAGAACAGCAATAAAGTGAGACATGTTAATATTCGTTAACGTCGTCGTAATGGTATCACACTCGGATGGTAAACCCTATATATAGTAGTTGAATTGTGTGAACAAATGGTTAATAATGACAATGACAAATTATTAATTTTATCTAAAGATAAAATATCTTTATTAATTGACTACGCATTTATATACGACTAGCTGGAGCTCCCGACTTCTTTCGCGTAATTTTAAATTTCGCGTAATTATAAATAAATTAATTAATTTATATAATTTATTTTATTGCAGGAGATATGAGTTACGTAGCACATGTTGACATTCGAAATCATTTTGTTCGTTCCGCACCATTTAAACGCATTATTTAGATCATTTTGTAGTAATAATACGTCATTAGGACTCCCAATCTGATAAAACAATTTAATCATCTGCAAGATGTAACACTTTGAGTTCTGAAGTTTTAAACAAATATCATTAATGAAAATATTGAATAGTATAGGCCCCAAATTAGAACCCTGCGCTACTCCGAAAATGAACAAGTTTATGATGACGGGTTGAATAGTAAAGGCGTGAAAACGTTACATATAAACAAATGAATGAACGAATGAATATACAAACAAATATTCACTTTTATAAAATTTATTAGGATATATTTATATCACTTTGTGGACGACAAGGTGATCCAACCGGTCAAGTAATTTGTCTCTAAAATCGTCCGCCAAATAACTATTACCTGCTTATGCATAAATATCCATTAGGTTTATTATGTTTACCATCTTGGGCCACATCATCATTTAACATCAGGTTAGATATAACCAAATTATACTAAATAAAACTATAAAGAAAATTGCTAAAACTGTTAAAACACCTGCGGAGTTATGATTTCGTTTTACCTTGAAATACCTGAATTTTAATAAATCTACCGATTTATTTGACGATGTTTATTTTTTGTGACGTATTTATTCATTACTAGCTATGCCCGCAATTAGCCTCTCGAATATTTGAATATTTTAAATCTTCCCTTTCAGTACCGCCTGGAGGAAGGCTTAACAAAAGCATGATCCTGATCTTTTATATCTCTAATTTGGAAAAAGCATGATTCTCCATAAGCAGCATCAATATCCTAATTCATCCGTTCAAGTTTTTCGTGACAATATATCAATGACAATTGTTTGATAAACAAATTAGAAAAGGTATCGACATGTGTTATCGGTGCCTATTTATGAACATATTTACTAGCTGGTCAGGCGGACGTTAGCCTCAGTCATGCAATGAAGGGCTGCAGAAGTCCAAAAGGCTTCCTCCAGCAGAGATTTGAAGTAGTGCGAAGGCAGTCTCGGCTATCTGGTAATAAACAGTAATAATGAATGTCGTCATGAAATCTTCTGAGTGGGCATTTGACAATGCTTCTCGCAGTCCGACTACCATATAACGAGAGAATGTACGCATATTCAACACGTTAACAAACGAAATAAAAGACAGACATCCCCAGGCGTTTGATGACCGAGACGCAGAAAATAAAAAGTATTTCTGCAGAGCGACGTGTCAACATTTGCGAAGTTAACTCTTTGAAAGGTAGTTTGGAACATCCCGGTGAGTCGTATACATTTTATTTCGACTCTGGTGTCGATTGTTCTCTTATTAAGGAAACTGTATCTGGGAGTTTTGCTGGCATACGCAAACAATCCATTGTTCGCCTGAGTGGGCTATAGGTAATTACAAAATACTGAACAAATATTTAACGATATTGTTATCAGAGTATAGCATTTACAATGAGACGTAGAGGCACAAAAAGTCTATAAACAGAAAACCTTCAAGAAGGACATTGGTTACTCTTTTCACAAGGGACGCAAATTTTTCTTATATCGATATTTTATCCGCGTGCGCTAGCGAACTTCCTAGCGATACGTAAATATAATTTACTACAAAAATATTGCCTTTAATACACTTTAAAAAAGTCTGCATATGCCTATCTATTATACTAAGTCACTATAAGGTATTTTGTAACAAAAATATTGAAAGTTAAAAAACGATATATAAGCATTATTATTAGGCATGTGCATATTATTTTTTACGAGTTTTCATTCGAGGTTGTCAAGAAATTAACGTAAGATGAGGAAAGTTGGTTACTCAAAGTAGTAATTCTATGTAGATGAAGTCGTGATAGTATATTTGTTAAGTGCCCAACAGATCGTCGTGAAATTTTGCACACACGTTACCAGTAGTACAGAAAAGATCACCGGTCACTATTTATCAAGATATGAAGTACTTAAATGATTTTAGTTCCACGCGAGCGAAGTCGCTAGCACAGCTAGAAAGTAATATAGAAGCCAATCGCTAATTTAAATTTTTGTTAACATGCTATTTGTTATAACCTAATAAAAAGCCATCAAAACTTTACTTGGTACTTGGAAACATTAAATGAATAGAAAATTACACATTATAAATTATTGTTTAACACTTTATTGAGAGTGTAACTCATTTCTAATGCAAATATTTTTAACCCAAATAATTGTTCCTCGTATTTTTTATCCGATACAAAATATTTATGATTTATTTTTTTAATGGGGAATACATTGGCGTCTATGTAAAAATGCTTAATATTAATCTATTCACATTAGTCAAAACTAAAGAGTAACATTTATATAATGTATATAAACAAGTTCATTCACAACCGTGTAACTTAATTACACAAGTTTTAAATTTGAAGCGATGATAGCTCAGTTTGTAGTATGTACGGACGCTGCATCTATGGACATAGGTACGAATCTACCTGCAATAAGCCTGAGCTTTCAGTGAAAGAAAATACCGTGACTGTGTAACACTTTGAGTTCTGAAGTTGTAAACAAATATCATTAATGAAAATATTTAATTGTATACGCTCCAAATTAGAACCCTGCGGTACTGCTAAATAACAATACAAATAAAAAGTACAATTAAAAATTAAATTAAATTAATACAATTACAGCCCAATTAAAAACTCACATTTTTCATAATCACGAGTACTTTGAGTTATTATATTTCTTAAAGAAGTACATTTTAATATGGTAATAATTATATTTATTATATTAAAGTAACTCTAATGTGCATGTCGTAGTCACCTGTACTTAGAGTTACATTTAAGTAAATATTTAACTTTATAACTAGTAGATATTAATGTGTTGGTGTAAACTCTGTTGGTGACATTAATAAATGTGTAATTTGGGTATTATAAAGCATAAGTTGATATAAAATAAATCTATTCTTAAACAATATCAGTAATTAAACATAATTAAAAACATATTCGAACATTAAAACGAATTTAAGATATTCTCGAATGCTAAATCTCAAACAATATACTAGCTCGTGGGATAGGTTAATAAAACACATATTCTTAATCCCTTAAAGGGACACGCACAAGACATACATAAAAACACAGATAAACAGTAAATATTCCTACCAGTTTGAATAAAAACACACAACGTAAAATTGAACGATTGAACTGAAACACCACGTGATACATTTCGACCTTTAGTAAAATGGCAAATATTTGTTTTCTAACTTTTACGTAAGGCTTCGCTCGCGTTAATATACATTTTGTCAAACAAATCGAATGACGCAATAAAAAGGTTCATATAAAGTTTTTTCTATCTTTACTTCACTTCCAATAAGTTTTTCGCGAGAATGGGAAGCCTTTCACCGTCTCTGGGTTCTGATCTATCTGTATACCAAAATTCATCATTATCTATTCAGCGGTTTAGGCGTGAAAGCGTATCAAACAAACAAACTCACTTTCATATTAATAGTATTAGTATGATTCCTCATTCTATTTATTAATATATTCCTGTATTTAAACTTATTATATTACATCAATGACATGTTCTATTCTACGTTTTACGCGGCTCGCTGCCTACAACACTAAGTAAAATGAATGATATTAATCTTCACACCAGTTAGTTACTTTCCATAACTAATACGCTGATACTAAATAGTAGACGATGAATTGTCGAGCCGACCCGCTACTAGCATGTGAACGATTTCTATAATCAATGGACGTTATTAAGGCTCGTGATTTCGTCTATGGAATCAGTAAAAAGCTGTGAGATCTAAATAAACGGCTTTTATAAATACTTCGTGAGTATAATTACGTATAATTGAACAACATAGATTTAAGCATTAATATTAAATAAGAAGTAACCCGATGTCATTCTAGAGATATTATACAAGAAATGGTCCCGATCCATTAAGTTCTCTGGACGTAATATTTTGACATCGGGACTGTAACCAACCCACCTGTCGTCATCTACATATCATTCCTATTTCATTATTCTTATAATAGATGAATGAATAGTGAATATTAAGTATATCAAGAGAGCTTTAGCTTATTCCCTTATATCTATGACAGTGATCATTTAGTAATTAGGATCCAAATCTATGTTATGAAATTAAAAACAGTTGTAGTAAACAAATTATTTTAATCTAGTACTCAGAAAACATAACAACCAAAGTTAGTAACAGAACTTAATTGTATACGTGACAATAATATTAAATCAATTATAAGAAAATCATATTAAACTAAGATTATAGTATTATTATTATTCATTTGCAAATATATCTACAAACAATATAACTAGTAGTACATGAAAGTTGTTCAAAGGTTTGTACTTTTTTTTTTACCGCGACGAGGCCTCAGCCTTCCCATTACCCGTTTCTTTAAGTAAGCACTATATATCTTTTAAAATTTAATATCTTGAAATCTATCTATCAACATCATTGGCAAAGCCAAATGAGGGCGAGAGTATGAGGTAGGACATAAGGAGTTCTGGAACCAGTTCCTTAATAAAAATGACTCTAATCACTCTAATGGCATCAATAGAAGACTCTAAGGTCGACTAAAGCCCTTGAACACAATAAATCTAATGAGTAGTAATAAGCAAACATAGTAATAGTATAGCTATTACCCTTCAAAGTAGTAAGAAAGCCCCGAGGAGACAAAGTCAACCAAGGAGAAATATGCAACTCACTTCAATCTAAACCTCCTCGCACTGTTTAATAAGGAAGCTAAAGACCGTTGGATAAACATGGAGAGGACAAAGTCCCAACACCGCATCCTTGGTCATTGTCCCTAAGACTGAGTGAATCAACGGAAATGGATATATAGAAGATAAGCTACGCCCTAACAAGTATTATGGTTAGAAGGTTATAACTGCCCATACATGGTAAAACTAAAACACTCCTAAGATTATATATTACTGCCTTTTAAATGCTAGATAGAACCAATAAATGAATATTAATATCGCACTGGTTTCTGAAGGAAGGTGGATAGGTATTCGGAAATTGTATGTGTTGAACCAAATCAACACTGAATTGGTGTACAATATAATAGTATTTTAATAAATATAGATAACCAGTTGAACTTCTGCTTGGTTCCAGTCAATATTACATTAATGCAATAACAGATACCAAAATATAATAATTCATTACTGGCTAGTTATGTATGAGCCAAACAAACTTATTAAATAAACTAGCATTGACTCTATTCAACACACATAAACAATGGATTTTGATGCTGACTGTTTAGATATAATAAGGATACCTTGATCCTTTTTGCAAAGTAAAGTATAACCTTGGAACAATCATGGACAATACCAATGTATATTGGCATTGTATATGATATGTTATGAATTATGGTTGGTATCGATCATGGACCCTACCTAACCTACCTATGTATAAGTGACATTATTCTATTGTATATTTACATGAAAATATTAAGCTTTATAACTAATATAATGATTAAATTGAATCGCTATTTATCTCTGTTCCTATATATTTTCTTTTAAAATTATAAAAGCAGGTACCTATTTATCTTGATTTATCTATTCATATCATATGTCACATAATACCTGAAGGGTTTCTAAACTAATAGTCAGTATGTTTTATAACACAATTACAGTATCAGTTACTATTATATTTACTTTCTTTACCTAGTCTTATAATCTAGATATATTTCATAATCTCTATGCATTTATACTTGTAAATGTAGAATTGGTTCATATTTATCTTACGGAAATTACTAATATCATACTTTAAATAGTATAGGAAACTTGAAGAGTTTCTAAACTAGATAAGTTATATTTCAAATTAATATTATATTATTAGTAGTAGTAATTATAATATTTCAAATTAATTTCTTTAATTTGTTTGATAATTTTGGTTTTATAACTTTTATGTTATATATTTTCATCAACATAATTTTGAGCAACTATTTACCTAGGCATGTACCTTAACTAATACAATTCAAACTCAAGATATTCCCTACATAAACAAATGGCAAGTTACTTAATATATAACAATCTAGATACTGAATAATAATGCAATCTTCATGAAAAAGGTATTTCAAAGATTGTGGCTTATTACAATTATTGACAAAATTTCCAGTAAACTCCAGAATACACTTCTTTTGCATTATAAGCACAAGAGGATGCCATACCTTACTTCGACTTTGTAATAGAATCAATACTATCAAATTTGTACAGAAAATCATATGTAGTTAGCAGTTAGAATATTTAAAAACTCCGGGCCGACTTCGACAAAACTAGAACATTTCTATATCTGAATCTAACAAATATTAGAATCTACGTACAGTTTTGTTGGTTTTAGCGATCTTTATACTTCTCATCACTTATCTCAAGCCCTCACGCCCCTGGCCTACTTCACAAGTGGAACTGCTCCGGTCTGCTTCTCAAGCGCCCTGCTAGTCCTTATTCTGAAGTGCTGTGCTCCGGTTTGCATCTCAAGTGCCTTTCTCCGATTTAACTCTGAAAAACCCCTAAATCCCCGCGCTGCGATCTTATATAACCTCGCACTCCCTTCTCTCCGCGCACTTCCCCCGAATTCTGATTTCCTTATAGAATTTTTCCTATTATTTCTCTGATAGTATATCCTTCTCTTGCTCATTAGAACACTTAAAGAACATATATGAATAAAATCGGTTTACTAGTTTGTGAGTTTTAGTGAGACTAACGACATATACATATACATAGATTCCTCATAGTCTTCTGTCCCATTCTATAGCTAACTTTTCGTATAATCAGATTTGAAAAAATAATTTCTAAACAGATATGAGAACTACCGACAGAAGTGAAGTTTTTTTACCACGATGTTTTTTATCTTCAACATCTTAAAACAATAAACAAACAATTGTAGTTTTCGGATATACAAATTCATATATTGATATTTAATTCATATAAGTAGTAAAACAATTAAAATTCACTAAAGATCGTACACTAACAATAATAAGTGCCAATTTCAAGTCCCAGGTTTTTGTAGTAAGTTAACGAAAATTGATAGAGATAAGTAGATATTTAGACGGTGTCTGGTCACAAAATATAAGGGCTATAACGAGAAATATTGAAATGTTTATTCGCAGGCTTAAAACTTGGAGGAAAACGGTCGCGCTACATTTTATTTTTTAATCTATTCAGTTCTAAAAATCTGAGTTCCAATTTAAAAGAATTTGTAAACAACAACTGTCTTTTATTCACAACGTAGATATAGGTCCTTATTACTAGATGATCATTGCCATAGGTATAAGGTAACAGACAGACACTTGATATGCATAATATTTATTATTCCTTCTATAATTTATTATACAAATAATAGAATAGAAATGATATTATCTGATACAAGAGAGGACACGTCGTTTGAAATTTATTAGAGTTTAAAGTGCAACTTAAAATGACTTTTGCAATTATTGAAACCAACTAGGTATAAATAGTACTGCCAAAGAGATGTTATTACAAGTTTATACATACTATATGCGAAAACATTTTGCCCGACTTATTATCTTTATGGTCAAAATAAAAATCGTAAATATTTTGTCTCGGATAAAAAGCTACGAGGAACAAATAACAATTGGTTTGAAAATGAGTTACATATTTAAAAAAGTACAAATGTATAGTTTCAGATATACATTTTTGTATACATTTAATGCTCTTAAGGACCAACTGATATATTTTATAATTAAAACAAAAGTAACATTTTCATTTTCTTTATTTAGGTTATAAACAAATTGCAAGTATAAAAATTTTACAGTTGTGATTGGCTTCTCCATTACTTTTATAAATTATCGGTAATAAAATAAAAGTTATGTTATCTAATATTTTAAATCTTATGTATTATTTCCCAAACCTTATCTAAGTCACCGTCCCAATAATCCATTATCGACAGAATAATAATTCTTGACCAAGTTAACCATTCAGTGCCTCATCAACTGTTACAACATTACTAACCAATCCTCCACCGCCACCCGAACCTCCACCGCCAAGTAATGCTGCCGATTTTCCTGCGCCTGAAAATAATTATACTGCTAATCATTCATCTCTAAGTAATATATAGAATAGCCCACTCCTATCAAGTGTCCTTTACGTTATTAGTATGTTTGAAGGGACGGGAATAAAATATTTTTTCGAGATTTGGAGGTTTTCTACTTATCGAGGGTCGACGTAACGAGGTTCTACTTGATTATGACCACGAGATGATCATAATAGAATATTGTGTTATGTTATTAGATAAACAAGAACCCTCGTAAGAATGCTAAGGTCTGAATAATCCGTTCTTTTTGTTAAGAATATACGAAACGTGAGTTATGTGCCCTCTCTAACAATATGTATTGTTGTCGCATTCAGTCGCAAGCCGATAACGGCGTCATCTGTGTGTATATGTGTCCTCTGTGTAAAATATTAAATAAACTGTGATTATATACAACTAAGCCGGCTCAACTACAGTTTTGAAATTAGACTAGTAAAAAAATTGCAATAATCCAGTTTTAACCACCTATACTGTAGTTAGAGGCTAGTTTAAAAGGTTTATCAAATGTTTAAAATGTAAAAGCAATTATGAATGAACAGCAATGTTATGAAACTATAGTAATAATTATATATCAAATACTAAATTACCGTATTTATGATTGTAACCTGTAACTTAAATATGTTACTTTAACTACGCAATCATATAATATTAAACTCTCTGGAAAACGCCAATATTTATGTACTCACGCATACTATACTGTAGAACCTCGTTAAGTCGAACCGCGATAAGTTGAAAACCTCTAAATCTCAAAAAAATGTTTGGTTCCCTTCTCTTCAAACACCAAAACCTCCATTCTCTGTAATTCTAAAACTCTATAACTCAAATTTGTTGGCGTCTCCCTTGATGTTCGACTTATAGAGTTTCTACTGTATTTAAATGAGAATCATCATATTTGAATAACAGGAAAAACATGGTCAGAGAAGTTTACACGGTAAGCTTTAATTTCCTCTTACCAACCTCATTGGTGTTCTATTGTATCTACAAGAATAAAACGTTTGAAAGTTCCTACAATATTTTTGGATATTTTCAATACCTCTGTCTACGTTAAAATATAAAGACGGAATTAACATTACGACCACAGTGTTATGACTATAGATTATTAAATTGAATAAGAAAAGTAATTTCGAATATTAAAATTAAAAAGGTATTATAATATAAAAGCCTTCTAAATTCCCTTTGTGAATGGAAATGCGTTACTTGTTTCAAGGAATCAATCTTAGGAATATCAGAAAATAAAATAGATTTATGTTATTAGTACCGTATTTATACCAAATTGACTCAAACCTGTTGAAATTACAAATAGAACACTACAATATTATTTATTTGTATACATGCATCAATTTATAGCCACAAAACTATGTGCGGTCTATAATAGTATTAACGGTATCGCGGTATTACTTTTTTTAGCGTAATGGCTACAATGTCACCTTATGTTAAGTTATGATGTGGCCCAGGTTGGTAGACATACTAAGTCTTTCGGAGGGACTGGCTCTCAAGTTCAGCTGTCGGTACATACCTATAGGTATTTGGCAGCCGAGACAGTTGGGTATTAGAAAAACTCTACCAGGATACTCCGTTTCCTCAAGATGTTTACCTTCACCGAAAGTTCAGACTAATAGCAAGTGGATTCAAACTCACGTCCGTTGACGCGGCAGCCATACCCACTACCAACTTAGCTATTATCGCTTCAACAATCGCCTGCTGCATGGTAATCAAGATCTAGTCGCACACAGTCATCATATCTCGAATATATAAACCCGAATTATTACATGACCTATTGTAGGATAGACTGGTCTATAACGCTGCGGTCTGGTCAAAAGTATGTGCGCTTGGTCTATAGTAATATTTCCTTACACATTTGTATTACATTATGTTAACAGCTTACCATCATCTACTCCATGAACTTGCTGTAAGATCTGTAACAATTATCTTTAATTAGTTCAGCATATTATAATTATCGTGTATGGATCAAATAAAATTAAATTATGTGGTTATTAATATATTAATAATAATCAATTTCTTAAACATATTATATATATAGAATACAAACACGTGTCTGTTTGTCCTCTTGTCGTATCATTATAATATAATTAAGCGGATTCTGATGTAATTTGACACGATGATAACTAATATTAGGAATTAGGTGATTAATCTACAGGCTTTAATTACCACATAAAACAAAAGGATTCCTTCGGGAAGAGAGATAATTATTGAAATGCTGAAATAAATCATTGACGGATTTCATGAAGCTCTACTTTGTCCACTAGCAGACAGCTAAATTAAAAGTCTGTTGTTTGTTACATCTTTATAATAAAGCTGTATATAGCGTGTAGTATTCAAAGGAAGTCTCGTAAAATTGCATAACCTGAGTCCTTAGCCGAGTCGTCTGTCAACGATCGCTAAAACATCGCCAACAGACGGATGGACGAAGAACAGTAAAATTTAAGTGAACATTTATGTTATTAAATCTTAATATAAGTATTAATTTAACAAATTGGCATTGCCTAAAAATGAAAGAAAGTGAAAATGGAAAAAGTCAACAATTTTCCTTCCAGGAACTTCTGCCAAAATGACAAGAGAGAAGGATTTTAAAAACCTAATAAACGGATACAAAGTAAGAGTCTAAAGCAGAACAGTTATTTGAGAATCACACATATGATTTCCATTTACGGAATTTAAGCCCAGAGCGAATCGGCGCGGCGATTGCAGCGAGAAAACTGCTCCACCGCTAGACCAACCGTGCTGTCAAAGTCGATCTATATAAATGTATCTAAGTATAGAGTATATATGAGCTGTATCCACTTACCATGATAAATAATGCAATAGTGAAAAAGAAAACACCAATAAAGTTAGACATGTTAATGTTCGTTAACGTCGTCGTAATGGTATTACACTCGGATGGTAAACCCTATATATAGTAGTTGAATTGTTTAAACAAATGGTTAATAATAACAATGTTAAGGTTATTAATATTAATATAAAATGAGACAAAGTATCTTTATTAATTGCCTACGCATTTATATTGGACTAGCTGGTGCCTCCTGACTTCCTTCGCGCAATTTCCGTCAACCAGATTTGACCGTAATAAAATTTTTCAAGAAATTTCTACGTTACGATTAAAATATCTGGACCAAATTTCACGGCAATGTGGCTAGTAATTTTGCAGATATCGCAGTAAAAGTATCAATGTAAAATTTCCTATTTTACACGTGTAGGGGATGAAATTTTAAAAACTCTGAAACACGTAATTATTTATTTTATATTAGCTGTGCCTGCGACTTTGTTATAGTTCTGGTTATTGTTAGGGTCCCTGTTACTCAAGGATAATATAGCATTCTAAGTGTGTAAGAATTTATTCGTTAGGAACAAAAATATAATATAATAATAGTTTATTGGAACTTGAACATATTACACAATAAACCATATATGGTATCAGCCGTTGTAGCGAAAACTGTGTCGCAGCTAATAACGCCCACCTCCAAGGGGTCATGTTCCACACACAAAATAAAAGAAAGACCAAATAAAAGAAAATTATAATACATTTATAAATCTAAGCAAATCTTCATAGCCTGTGAGATCTATAAAGCAAAATAATTGTATAAGATGCGTATTTATGTATGTGTGTGTGTATATGCGCACGTGAGTGAGTGCTTAAGTTGAATATGTGAGTGTTTGTCATGTTAGTAGAGAGACGTCCCGCGAGAAAGCATTGAGCTCAGAATAAATTTACATAATCACATTTTTTTCAGTGTCGTTATAAGTTAGTGTAAGAAGCCAGCAAGCGACGCACTGTTTACATTTAATGTGAAAATACAAAACGACAAATCTTCCTTCTTTATAATATCAGTATAATTAAAAAATAAGATATACCTTTAACGATTGCAAAAAAGTATCTATTTTACTATAAGAAATACAATATGTCATTTTCTGTACCCCTGACAACTTGTATGGACAAGTTCATGATGATCACAAACAAATCAACGAACGAATGAATATATATATAAAAAAAAAACACATTTTCGTTACATTTGGCCACATCATCATTTAATACAGGTGATATTTGGCCAAATGCTATACCTCAAAGTAAAACTATAAAGAAAATTGCTGAATCTGTTTAAACATATGCGGTGTTATGATTTCGCTTTACCTTGAAATACCTGAATTTTAATTAGTCTATCGATGGTTCAAAACGATATTTATTTAATGTGACGTATTTATTAATTACTATCCATGTCGGCGACTACATTCGCGAGTATTTGAACGTTTTAAATCTTCCATTACTGTACCGCCTGGAGGAATGATTAACAAAAACATGATCCTGAGCTTTTATATCTCTAATTTAGAATAAGCACGATTCTCCATAAGCAGTTTTAATTTCCTAATTCACCAGTTCAAATTTTATTTTCGTGACAAAATGTCAACAATAATCGGTTGATACACAAATTACAATAAGTATTGACTTGTGTTGTCAGTGCTAAATCTCTATATTACATACGTTTTTGGAAATTGAATGTGTATTTTATTATCTTTGTAGAAAAAATAATAACTACAAAATGTTTGTTCATTTCGTTACTTCATTCTGAAACAATTATATGAAATTTGATAAAATTTTATTCGGTGATAACTAATATTATAGATCCACATATGTGATCACTCACAATGACCTAAAGGAAAGGGTCCTCTGAGATATTGGTTAAAAGATTAATGTAATAAACGTCTAAAAGCAAAGTGTCTGTGTCAATATAGAAACAATCCACAAAAAAGAATATAATACTTTTCAGGATATGTCTACATTATTGCATTTTTATATTTTATTTTATACATATATTTGTATTACATTATTCGCGATTTACCTACCTACACGCAATTTAAGATCGTCAGAAACCATGACGCTTAAAGTACCAACATACTCCACAAATATGTATTTAGGTAAATTCATTTGCAGTCCAGGCTGCGCAATTATGTAATGCACTATCTGTTTCTTTGAAGAAGGCACAAACGATGGACATAATTAAAAAATCTGTCACAAATTACCATAGGCCACTAAAAAAAAAAAAAAAAATTACGTTTCATATATTTTTGTGTGTTTGTATGTGTACTTCGTTTTGTTTCACATTGATGTATTGTTATTATGTGGTTATATATTGTTTTTATTTTATAGTATATTTCATATATATGTTATATTTTTCACGTCTTTAACATGTAAATTATTAACTTTGATTTTAACTATACACCCAAAACGCCCCTGATTCTTCGCCATGGAACATATCCTTTCAAAAGTTGCCTGGAAGTGATGGCTACTATAGTGATGGTATATGTACCCTGCCAGCACGGGGAGACTGAGAGGGGTATTTGCCGGGAATACCTACGAAAGCCCCACGGCTATCTGTCACCTTCCTGGGCCAACGCGGGTTCGTGCTTGCAATTACCGCGTCATTCCAGCGACCGGCCCAGCTTGATGCTAAACCGGGCCCCATCCGGGGGCAGCCTGGTGAACTGCCCTTACAGTTGTCCAGACTGTTGCAATGGGAGTCGGGTCCCTCGACACGCCTCCCTCAGTCCAGCTTAAGGCGGTGCAAGGGCACGGGCATGCTGACTTAATCTTAATAAAGGCTTTTTCCTGGGATTTTGAAATTAATCTAATAAATATCTATTATAGGGGAATCTCCAGCATTCGCAAATGTGGTAATTACAGGAAACACACTTGGAAGCAGTGTACTATTGGGTGGAGCCCTGAAAGAAGAAGGTTTAGCAGTAGAAGTATTGTTATAGGAAATAACACATATCTACACTAATACTAGAAAGAGGAAAACCTTGTTTGTTTATAATGGGTAATCTCTGAAACTATCAGGCCTGTGTTGAAATATTTTGTTTTCGTTCGATAGAAAATTTTGTGAGGAGTAACAAAGACTGTGTAACATAGCGCTATTGTATGTATAGTATTGAAAAAAGTTACGATAAATTGTACTATCTCAGAGCTTCCCTTGCGTGCGCTGGCTAACCTATAAAAGTAATGATTTCTTAGGTTTACGCGAATATTATTCATTGAAATAAAACTAATTTAAACGGATTTTATCGCGGTTATTTATTAAATTTTGATCCCGACGTTTCGAAAGCTTTTCAGCCTTCGTGGTCACGGGGCGGACTGAGGTGTAGGTTGTCCAGAAAAGTTTATGTTACTGTGTCTACCTTCAATTTAATTTTTAATATTTATAGTGTTCCGATCTACGCAGAAAGAGCTCACAGTGTCTTGCGGTCTGGCAATTGGTCTTTTGGGTTCCGATTTAATTAAATGTATAATTGGATCCCAGGCTTGTGCTAGCTTCCAACCATCTTCTCTATTGAAATTTGGATGTTTTTTAATTTCAATAGCCTCACGAATCATCCTAGGTAGGAATCGGTGTTCTTTGGCAAGGATTTGTGGCTTGTCGAATCGAAGATAATGTTTGGAGCCTTCTTCTGAATGTTCAGCAACTGCAGACTTCGTAGAGCGTCGGTGTTTAACATCAGCTATATGTTCTTTTACGCGGGTCCCTATATTTCTTTTAGTTTGTCCGATATAGGAGAGGCCACAGTCACATTCGATTTTGTATACGCCCTGTTCTTGTAGAGGTATATGACACTTGACAGGTGGTAAAAATTGACTAATCTTCTTGGGCGGCTTGAAGTAAGTTTTAATTGAAGCACGCTACAGCACATAGCCAATCTTGTCTGTGACCCCTCTTACAAAAGGTAGCACAACAGGTACACGTTCTACTGTGGCTGGTTTCACTCGGTTTCCGTGACGGCGGCGTGGAATTTGGAGCTTGTTATCACGCAGTACTTGCTTGACATATCGCAGCTCAGCAACCAGATGTTCCTCGTCACAGATTCCTTGTGCTCTCTGAAACAAAGATTTACCCACGGTAGCTAACTGTTTCGGATGGTGGTGAGATTCACCATTCAGGTATTTATCTGTATGGGTCATTTTTCTGTACACAGTATGGCCTAAAGACTATGAAAGTAGCTGCATTTTTAGATCATCTTAACTCCATTAACAATAACATACAATTCACTGTGGAGTTAGAGTTACAAAAGAAATCTCTTCCTTTCTTAGATGTTTTAGTTATCCGTAATCCTGATCAGTCTTTAGGCCACCATCCGAAACAGTTAGCTACCGTGGGTAAATCTTTGTTTCAGAGAGCACAAGGAATCTGTGACGAGGAACATCTGGCTGCTGAGCTGCGATATGTCAAGCAAGTACTGCGTGATAACAAGCTCCAAATTCCACGCCGCCGTCACGGAAACCGAGTGAAACCAGCCACAGTAGAACGTGTACCTGTTGTGCTACCTTTTGTAAGAGGGGTCACAGACAAGATTGGCTATGTGCTGAAGCGTGCTTCAATTAAAACTTACTTCAAGCCGCCCAAGAAGATTAGTCAATTTTTACCACCTGTCAAGTGTCATATACCTCTACAAGAACAGGTCGTATACAAAATCGAATGTGACTGTGGCCTCTCCTATATCGGACAAACTAAAAGAAATATAGGGACCCGCGTAAAAGAACATATAGCTGATGTTAAACACCGACGCTCTACGAAGTCTGAAGTTGCTGAACATTCAGAAGAAGGCTCCAAACATTATCTTCGATTCGACAAGCCACGAATCCTTGCCAAAGAACACCGATTCCTACCTAGGATGATTCGTGAGGCTATTGAAATTAAAAAACATCCAAATTTCAATAGAGAAGATGGTTGGAAGCTAGCACAAGCCTGGGATCCAATTATACATTTAATTAAATCGGAACCCAAAAGACCAATTGCCAGACCTCAAGACACTGTGAGCTCTTTCTGCGTAGATCGGAACACTATAAATATTAAAAATTAAATTGAAGGTAGACACAGTAACATAAACTTTTCTGGACAACCTACACCTCAGTCCGCCCCGTGACCACGAAGGCTGAAAAGCTTTCGAAACGTCGGGATCAAAATTTAATAAATAACCGCGATAAAATCCGTTTAAATTAGTTTTATTTCAATCTATAAAAGTAACATAAGCATAATGTACGAGAGAAATATTCCTCTTAAAAAGTTGTAAAAATAAGTCCATGATAGCATATGTCTATCTTTTTTGGTTTACTTACATTAACCATTATTATAATTTACAATGTTATTTTAAAATAACTATAAATTTCCGAAGATGTTTTATGAACATGGTATTAATCCATGTATAAATAAATCAATTAATTATCCTGATATATATAAATAATAAATTATATTAATGTTACTTCAAATTTTCAATTTACAGTTTTCAATTTAAATGAGTAATTTAGAAAATATCACAGATTTAAAATATCTGATCCTACAAAAAATATATGGCTTATTTATTATTCATTTTTATTTTTATTTATTATCTGCCTATGTACAAAATTTTCTGTCAATTTCAAGCGAAAATAACTATAAACAACAAACTGTAACGAACCCGCTTCTTCAGATTATTGTAATTTATTTTATTATTTATCTAATAATAATAGAACGGATAATGAATATTAGAAATATCAAGAGAGTGTCTGCTTGTTATCTTACACCTATGTCAATGACCATAAAATAAGTAGGACCTATATCTACGTTGTGAATTAAAGTCAGTTGTAGTAACCAAATTCTTTTAATCTGATATTCAGAAGAAGTAACAGCCGATGTTATATATATAATATAATTTAGATAACCAGTTAAACTTTTGCTTGGTTCCAGTCTTTATTACTTTAACACCTCAAGCATTAGCGAAAGTCTAATATTAACGTCAATTCAAAAGGTCGTAAGCGCCAAAATTGACATTTCATTTTAGAACTTATTGACATGACAAGTCAAAACAGAAAAAGTGGTAAATTTTATCACAGATTGAAAATGTGACATTTTTTAGGGTAATCTCGAAAATTACCCTTAATTGTGTTATCGCACACAACAAATATATCAATAAAATTATTTTGGATATACTACTTTATTTTTTTATTATATATATTTCTGACATTGTTTAGATTAAGATTTAGTTATTATATAAGTTATTATTATAAACTGTGTAAAAGAATATGTTAAATCAAATGAATCAAAGGCTATTATTATTTTATTTTTACTTTTATTATTAACGTAATATATTAAATAGATATAAAAATTAATCGCCGAAATGTATGTACGCGCATAACCCCCGAACGACTGTACTAAATTGAATAATTCTTTTTCTATTGTGTTTATTGTCAGGACAAGGTTTGTATAGAAAAAAAAGGAATAAATATTTTTTAAATCTTTTAATATAAAAAGTAATGAGGAAACGATAGCTCAGTTGGTAGTGAGTACGGACGCCGCGTCAAGGGACGAGGTTCGAACCCACCTATATTTATATTTCATATAATTAAAAGACCTTTTATTCATTTAAGTAATAAACATGTTTCATTCAATAACTAAAAGAAATGAAAAACAAAATTATGATAAAACATAAGAAATCATTATAGCCAGTTCTATTGATCTTAACGAATTGAAGTAAGAAGGTTGATTAAGATTGATGTTTTATTCAAATTGTACATAAAATACAAATCGGTCAAACCATTTTTAGTTTTAGCGAGAATAAAGAAAATTGATTTTAGGTGATACGAAGCTTGTGTTGGATAAATTAGATATTGATATGAGAGAATAAATGTGAATATTCCATAAAAGCTAACGATGACTACTATAACACTAAACGTTTTACAATAATTGTGATTTGACAAATACGTCAAAATATATTCAAAATTGAAACTTTTATTTCTGAGCAAGTTAAAATTTCAATAATCGTGAAAATTGCGAAAGATGTTGTTTCTTGATTAGCTAAAGATAAGACTAAAATACAAATTTGCAGTGAAAAATTTATTATATAAAAATAACAAAATAATATAAAATATCTACAGATTCAAACCCACCGAAACGAAATTTAAATACAGTATTATAAAACTTAAAAATAAATACACTAAAACTGTTAAATATACTTGTTTTTCGGTACAGATAGTACAAAGTGATAAATATTATAGTAACACATTAACTATAGCACATTATTTTTGAGTACAGTATTTTTGTAGTAGAGTTTACGAACTGGTGTTCTTTAGTAATACATATTACAAGATATACACAACTTAATATTTTTAGAATTCATACTACAGGATCGCCTGTTGTGATAATACCTTGATAAAATGATTGACAGTATGGTACCATTACAAACAACGATGAACGTTGGTTATCATTGTAGTCGGCAATTTTAACTCTCACACATATATACTGTTTTTCTGTGTTGCCTTCTCGAAACAAGCACCATTTACATCGATGCCGGCCCGTTAAACGAGGACTACCTTAAGCTGTATGTATCGTAGCAGAATATATAATAAAATGCATTCTAATATCGCCCAAAAAATAGTACAATACTCATACATTTATTAACATAATCAATAAAAATAGAAATTATAAACAAATATGAATTATATTGACCATATCCCCGTCGTCCAAAACAGATAAAGCATCCTCGCTCCCAGGATCAAAAATGTCTTAATTCGAAGATTCCTATAAAAATAATATAGTAATAAGTTTTTTTTTTTGTACAACACAATAAAAATACCTATAAAAAGATATTGTAAATTTCATTCTTATTACATATCCAACTTTTCATAGTATAATGAAAATACATTTAAAAATCGATAACTTTAATGACAGCACCTCAACAAAAAGCAATAAACTTGCGAGTCAAGTTACATGTAAACAAAATAGGTTATATGATTATAAACAAATCTTTTGCTTTTAAACAATTGTATTTATGTTTTAAATGACATTAGTAGATCATAGTATAAGGTTTTTAACATTTGAACACAAATATGTAATGATATATTCAACTTTCTATTACGAAAACAGATTCGAAGTATTAAAAGGAAATCAAAATTTCGAATTGAAAAATATGAATACGCATATGTTTTACACTGAGAAGTGTATAATTATGGTAAGAAATACTCACCGTTTCTTTACATTTTATAAAACTCAACGGATATATTTGTCACAATAATATAATGATAACACTATAATTGTTGCCGCGTTTTAGACAAAATATACTTTTGTCAGTGTTGCCAATAATCTTTTCACATTTCCACTAATCGGAAAAATATAAAACGAACTGTACACTGTTACATTATAATTTGAATAATTATAATACTACAATTTTATAGAAGTTCGTAGTTAACTTATCCATAGCTAACGAATTGTAAGGAGCAATTTTATTAAAAACTCTGTAAGAGCTTCAGAATCTCCTAAAATTTTCAGGTAAAAATCTTAATTGGCAATATGGCGATAATATTTTTTTTAAGAGGCGTGAAGAGGTACCTAAGCAGGCCAGGATGACAGCCGCGACTGGCAGTGTATTCTGTTCGCTGTCAGTCGCCGCTGATATGGATTGTACTGTACTTACCATCAGGTCCAGTGCAGTCACTTTGCTGTGCAACATAAAAAAAAAAAAAAAAAGATGTCCCTTTTGTACGAAGTTTTGTAACGTCACGTTTATAATCTCCACACACACATACACAATATATTTGGGTGCTGAATGTTTAGATATACTAAGGATTCTTTGACCTGTTTTTACAAAGCGATATACCAATGTGTATAAAATCATATGGATTATGGTTGGTAGCGATCATGGATCTTATCTATCCTACAAATGTATAAGTGATATATTATTACGTTGTATATTTACATGAAAATATTTAGCTTTATAAATAAAATCAAGATTTAAATGTATCATTATTTATCTTTGTATCTATATTCCTCACTTCAAATACATATCAACATAGACGCAAGAAATAGTCATCTCTTAACTATGATTGTAAGAATTGTAAAATGTATATATGAAGACGTTATAACTTTGAAATGTTATGATTAATAAAATTACAAATTATCTTAAATTAAATATATATATATATTTAAATGTTTAATTAGTCCTTTCACTAACTATACAACCTTCATTCATAAACTGACAAAAAGTATTTATAATATTAACTACATGGAGTATGGATATCTTTGGGTAATTTTTGCAAATATACCTGGGTACTAGGATTATATTTGTTATAGTTAATGAAGTAACACCCAGACTTTAAAAATCATCTGTGGATTACAGAAATAATTGTAGTATGTAGCATCGAACCTACAATACTTTGGCACTGTATTAGTACCGAGACGACTGCTTGAGCCCCTAAACCAACCGTGTAGTCATATTGATATTTTTTACACGACAGGTTCATTTATATCAACCGTTTTTATATTTATTTTATGAATAACATTGTATTAATCTGATCTGAAGATCTAAAGAATCTAGAGAATCTGAAGATCTAAAGAGCTGTGAGGTCTAAAAATAAATAATACAGCTTTTATAAATACTTCGTGAGTCGACTAGTAGACGCGAGTAACAACGCCGTGACCAGAGCTTTAGTCACAACAGTTTGGAAAATCTAAAAGTGCACGCCCCATTACATAATTATAATTGAATTACATAGATTTAAGCATTCGTATTAAATAGGTTTTTTTTTTTATACTTAAGGTTAGCGTTATGGCCATAATCTCACCTGATCTTAAGTGACGATACGGCCCAAGTTGGTAGATACGCTAAACCTGTGGAGGAACTGGCTCTCAAGTGCTGCTGCCGGAACACACCTATTGGTATTTGACGGCAGATTTTCAACTCGAGGGTGGTAGCTACCCAGGCGGGCATTAGAAAAAGCCCTACCACCATACTATGGTTTCCTCACGATGTTTTCCTTCATCGAAAGCTCAAGCTCATTGTAGGTGCTTGGATTCGAATCCACGTCCCTTGACGCGAAGTCGTGCACACTACCACTGAGCTATCATCGCTTCCTTCACCAAAAGCTCAAGCTCATTGTAGGTGCTTGGATTCGAACCCACGTCCCTTGACGCGAAGTCATGCACACTACCACTGAGCTATAATCGCAATTTAATGTAATTACATATATCCACCTATTGTTGGACAGTAGTTCAGTTACATAGATCCAGTACTAGGTGCATAGAGAGATAGATACAAGCGCAGCTACAATAAGCGTGATGCAAAATAGTAACGCTGAGGAAAATTGCAAAGTTATCATCCATAGCCCATTTTATGGCGGTCGGTTCGTAAATCCCAGTTGAAACAGATAAAACCATATCAATACATTTGAAATGATAACACTGAGAGTGAAAAGAATTTTAGTAAAGACAAGCTGATCAAACAAGTGTTGTTTAATTTATTCATGTACTTATAGTCGTGTAAATTTATATGAAAATCAATCAGTGAATCTGTTACTGGTGGCGTCGAATTACCGCGAAATTTTTGAAGTTTAATAAATGAATCCGTAACTTTATATTCACGTCATTTGCACGTGATTCGACCTTCTTTATTAATGTGGTGAAAAAATTCATTTACAGACGTCTCCCGCGAGGTATAATTGCACTACTGAGTATAAGCTCTGGCAAAGATGAGACGGATGTGGGGGTCACTCATTTGGGGAAGAACACTATACCCACGTCCACATACCTGGTTAAACATAAATTATTACAGTAAATGTTACAAATAATATTACACATAGTTAGTGTGTTAGTGTTGGCACTAAGGACAGTAAGAGGTTTCAGAAAATAACGAATAAATCATTTACATATAATCCCTTAACATTAAAAAAGTAATTTTACTGCTTAATGATTCTTTCCGAAATCTAAAGAATATAAAGACGGCCATATGTTCTTGGAATAGCAATGGTTCTTTATTTTTTTTATTGTTTACAATGAATCATCTTTCTGAAATTAAACTTATTAATTAATTTGGGAGTCATATCTTTTATTTCGAACTAGCTGTACCCGCGACTTTGTTCGCGTGGAACTAAAAAAAATTAAAGTACCTGCTGACCCGGTAAACTTCTTATCGCCTATGATCGATGTTCTTCGTTCTCACTAAAAATAAAACAGTTTCAGTGATTGTATTTTATATTATAAATTTTGATTAGCTATTATCAATTCTAATCAACTTTGTACTTTTTTATTATAGTTGAGGTTTAGCGAAATGGTCATATTCTCACCTGATCTTAAGTGACAATTCAGCCCACGTTGGTAGACTCGTTAAATCTGTGCAGGAACTGGTTCTCAAGTGCAACGGCTGGAACACACCTATTGGTATTTGTAGCTAGCCAGGCGGGCATCAGAAAAAGCTCTACCACCATGCTATGGTTTCCACACGAAGATATTGAACGAAACTTGTCTATAAATCCAATGAATTAAATGTCTTATAATCATATGCAATTTAAATATAGTTCAACGATATAACGCTTATTGATAAAGTATGTTTTAGTTTCTTTTTGTGTTGCGTAAATACACAGTTATTATTATCCGACACTCGAACACGCGACATACATGTATTTGTCCATTCGCGAATCTGGGAAAGTCCAGGTTAAGTACGCAAGCTTCCAACGAATAGTTCTGTTATTTGTTACTTGTCTACGAAAAAGACAGTCGTCCGGAAACTTGTAGTAGTTTAAAACGAAATGACAATATAGTCGTATCAGGTCCACTAATTTGAGTATATTATTATCTGCCATTAATCATCCGCCATAACATAACATTATATTTTTTTTTTTACAATATATTGCAGGAAATAAAACAATGATCTTTATTTTATTTTTGATTGCATCACAAGCATCTTTTAAAACACCTGTGCTTATAAAAACATAAAATCACACAAACGCTCGTGCAGCTTTTGTTATCACATCAATAACAAAACACAAAACACAAAAGGCACACATAGTACCTAATCTTGGAACCTGTGCATTATATATATTTGTAATTATAATCGGAGTATACTTTATTATACAAATAAAAAATCATTTTATTTGAAACTTTTGTCTTTATATCTGTCATCTGTCACACGCATTACTCCGAAACTATTGACTAGATTTTAATTAAATTTAACAAAGTGAAAACTATAACTATAGGTTAACTATAAGATACTTTTTATCATATAAAAATATTTCCTCCGTGACCAGGGTTTAAACGTTAAAATTGAAGTATGTTACGTGGTCATCTGTTTGTTTCTGGGATGTTTTGATAGCGAGTGTAATAAGCGGTAAGTACCTCTTAGAGATTGGAACGGTTTTATAATTTGTCACGAGAAATTTGACGTAAGACTGGATCAAAAGAAGTTCAATACCTATATGAAGGTCCACGTTTTAAAAATATCATCGACCAACGACCGTATACTGGATACAATTACTTTACTATTCTTGCATTTCGCTATTCGATCAATAAAAAATAATACTGAAGGTTATTCAGGCATTTAGCGTACTGGGCACCAAAGACCATGTAGACCTTATTTCGGTGGCTTGAGATACGTGGCTTAATTTAAATCTATGTGTTGGTCCGCACGTTGAAAACAATTGAAAAGAAAAAGAAACGAAGGGACGCGCGACAGTCGGAATACGATAAAAGTAGATTTATTAATTATTCTTTTGTGTAAAATTACTACTGGCCGCTATTTATTTACAAGACATACAATATCATTAATACATGGTCCAATACGTCGCCGAAGGAATTTATCAGCATAAATTGAAAAACTAAAAAGTCTAGTTTCTACTGAAGATCGTGTACAGATGTTTACTACTCTTCATTGACATCAATGGTGCTGATCATCACATCAAAATAACGTAGTGTATAAAAATCGTCTTGGGTCTTATCAAGTTCATCATACATAATCAACTCCGTGTGTCTTCATTGGATTTAGAAATTGGACGCTAATATAGGGTTCTTACTGTGAAAGTCTTCAACACATCTATACTTATCAAGCACCGAACAATCATCCATCATCTAACAAAACGGACATAATCTACTTCAAACACAGAAAATGTCATTAAGTTCTCCACAACGAGTCAATATAAATACGTGAACATAATTAAATTGTAAGATCTTTTCAATTATAACACAAATATAAAATTATTTGTCAATAAGAAAATAATGAAGAACATAAAATTATTTTTAAAAATATTGCCGCAATTTTAATCTATGTCTGATAGATATAGTCAATGTCAATTCATCTTACTAAATATAATTAATCATACTTATTTCATTTCTACAATAATTTTATTTATTCCCTTGCTATTTAACAAATCATTTTGCAAGCTTATTGAGCTTAATTTCATCATTTTATTTTATGTATCTCCTTTAATGTCATAAAAATGTCTAAAAATAATACATATAAATATTTCATTAAAAAGCGCGGTTCATTGCAAGCCAAGCCCAATCAATTTTCTGATTACTTAATAAAAAAAAGTTAAAAAGATAAATAAAAAGTTGTCAAAACAAAAGCGAATAACAAACATTCGATCTAGAGTCGCGTATTAGTAAAATAGAAGATTTATATAATTATTATGATGAGTTTTAGAGTGAATTGAAAGTGTTAGAGGTAAATTCCAGCGAGCAATATACCGAGCTTAAGCAGTTCGAGCATATATACTACTCCGCCCTACACACTGTTTATGTAAACCAAGCATCGTAAGATTACCTAAAATTAATTTCAATGTTACCTTAAATTTTGTCAGTATCTGGAGGTGGGCGCTGTTAACTGCGAGACAGTTAGATTACTAACTACTGCAGTTAGCAACATAGAATTGTACTATATGTTATATTATTTTTTTGTACTAATAAAGATTTATTATTTATTATTATTTATTTAGTGGCGGCTATCAATATTGAATAGAATTTAAAAATATTTATATTTTTTTAATACATGATGAATAAAGCATCGATAATATCAATAAATTCCATTGTCTTCGCGTTTTTCGTCATGGAAGTGCTGCTACAATAATAAGTAGCTGATATTTTTAAGCAGACAAATATCAAGCAGCTTGAAAACTGGTTTGTGACAGATTTGACAACAAGCAGTTGTTAGTTAATATCACGTTTGATCTCTTTTCAATATTGAGTATATTCATAAAGAATCAAGTCAAGGACTTCGATAAATTGTAGAGGGTACTAGAAAGAATCTCAAGGTGTTAGCGACAATCAATCAGCCTGTAGATTATTGGAACACCTTATTTCTTCTAAATTACATTCCACAACAAGCAGGAATTGGGAACGTCATAGAAATAATTTGACCCAGCCACCCTCACTAGACAATTTTATTACATTCTAAAGTAATCGTTATAACACTCTTGAAACATTAGAAGAATCCAACAATAACAAATCTATAATAGAAACATTGTTTAAAAAAATCAAAAATGTTTATGTCGTTTAATAAAAACGATTAATTTAACAAATTTATATTATTTTGTTCATTATGCAATAAATCTCAGCTGCGAATATATTTTCAGCTGCGAATCTTTTAGATTACTGTCAGTAGAGAACAGGATACTTAAAGCGAAGGAGTTAAAGATATGTCTAAATTGCTGACGGTTTCGTCACAGTGAGACAGAGTGTAGACTAGGTCATTGTAAATACTGTAACCTAACGCATAACACTCTTTACTACCACACTTGAACATTTCTGAGGAAGTGTCTATAGACAATAATACTGATTAATCACAGACATCTCATAAGCAAATAGTACTTTTTTCAAATAACCATAAGGAGTCAACCAATACTGAATTAGGCTCCACTGCAATTGACAAAGTGTAGGACAGTCAAGGGTAGTCACATAAGGCACGTATATTATTAGACAATGGAAGTACAATGAATTTCCTTACACAATCATTGTCGAATAATTTTTAGTTGCATTCTAACAGAGTTAGATCAACTATCACCGGCATAAATGATCAAAAATCAAATACAACGCAGTCAAGATCTCTTACCGTGGAGTATTATGATGGCACTTTCACGTTGAATATTAAGTGTTTTATTTTACCAAAAATCACATCTTTTATGCCACATTCATACATTCACATACACAGGACTTACCCATAACATCAGGGATTTATCTAGCGGACCCATAATTTAACGAACTTTCTTCAATTGATGTCCTAGTTAGTGCTGAAGTTTTTTGGAGCCTTAGCAGTACAAATTGCATAGGTTTGGATAAATGTAAGCTTGCACTATTCGAGATAAGGCTACGTTGGATCATTTTGGGCATCATTAATCAACCAGGCCATACAAACCAGTTTGTCATTTCGTACAACAAGATCAGACAGATACCAGTATTACCCGTTTTTGGGAACTGGTTACAATTACATCTAACATGAATTGACGTAAGATGAAAATACATGTGAGTAAATTCTCAAAAGTACAACATTACATGATCGAAATGGGCGTTTCATAGTGACGCTGCTAGTTAAGGAGCCTCCTGAAACATTAGGGAACACGTTCGGCATGGCTGAGCACATGTTTTTGAGTTTAGAGCGTATATGAGTATATATCAAAGTCCTGGTTTTAGAGATATTAAATTCATGACTGAATATAAATCATTAGGTCACATAAGCGACGGACACATTATTCGTGATTCAGAATAGTCTGGTTGTAATTAAGCTCCAAAACTTAGTTTCGTATAGTGTTTGATGCGTCAGTTGCTAGAATATTATGTATGTATAGTGTGTCAAGAATATTATTTAGGGATATACAGATAGTTGGTGCAAGTTGGTAGAAAAAGCCCTACCACAATGCTATGGTTTCCTCACAATGTTTTCCTTCACCGGAAGCTCAAGCTTATTGTAGGTGCTTAGACTCAACCTCACGTCCCTTGACGCGAAGTCGTACACACTACCACTGAGCTATCATCGCTATCAAAGCTTAATCGCTACGCTTGATAGGAGTGGGCTATTCGATATATTACTTGGAGATAAATGATTAGCTATATAATTATTTTAAGGCGCAGAAAAATCGGCAGGATTACCTGGCAGTAAAGGATTGCTTGACCAACTTGGAGAATCAGTTAATAACGTACTGAATGGTTAACTTGGTCAAGAATAATTATAGTGTGGATAATGGATTATTGGGAAGGTGACTTAGATAAGTTTTGGGAAATAATACATAAGATAACCTAACATTTATTTTATTACCGATAATTCATATAAGTAGTATAAAAGCCAAACGCAACTTTAAAGGTTTGTTAACTTAAATTAATTTATTAATTAATTAAAAATTTTATAACCTAAATAAAGACAATGAAAACTTTACTTTTGTTTTAAATATAAAATATATCACTTGGTCCTTAGGAACATTAAATGTATAAAAAAACATATATTTCAAATTGTACATTAGTACATTATTAAATATGTAACTAATTTCCAACCCTAATGTTATTTGTTTCTGGTAACTTTTTTATCCGAAACAAAAAATTTTCAAATTTTGTTTTGGCCATAAACATTCGGGCGGTCGGGCAAAATGTTTTCGCATATAGTATGTATAAACTTTTAATAAAATCTCATTGGCTATATTTATATCTAGTAGGTTTATAAAATTGTAAAAGTCATCATTTATTACTTGAGGTTGAACTTTAACGTCGAGTAGTTTTTTTTAGTCGATATTTTAGTGATAACTAAGGAAAAAAATGTGTTTTTGGTCCACTCTACTAATCATAAAAACTAAATAATAACACTTATGTAACTTATTTAAGCAATAATGTTTAAGGACACATCTTCAATAAATAAGTTTTTATTAAATATGAAGCAACATCAATTAGTATAGATAATGAAAAGACGTTCCTTTATAGTTAGCTATACTGGTTACTATTTAAAACTGAACGAAGTCCAGTGTATTGTCATCTATGTTTATTTATTATTTAACTGATTTTTGTATACCTCATCGAATACGCTTAATTCTTCAGTTACTTCTATTTCACACGAAGTAATTAATGGTTTCACTCTGCAATAAAAACAATATTTTGACATGGCCTATGTATATTTTAACGGCCGGTATCTTTGAATAACTATATTCAAAAATCAATAGTTTACAAGCTGTCAAACTTCTGGAGACTATTGAACACCTACTCAAAGTACAGATAGTACCTTACCTCGAAAATATATATAGTATTCACAGTACAAAAATGGCGAAAATCTATGACCACAAATATTTCCATAGGTTACTGCGACAGTATACTTTTGGCCATAAAGGAACGAATTTCTCGCCAGTAAGTGTACTGAACAGAGCTCTGAGTGTATAACGAAACACAGTTACTTGCAACGCCAAAATGTTGACTGTTGAACTCCGTATTCGATAGATGACGTTGTGCATGTGACATCATCTAACACGAATATTGACTGTACTCTTATCTAAGCGGCGCGGGCACATTTAGTTTGTTTCAACGCGTAATCTTAAGATCTTCCAGTTGGATTTCAAAATTTCTTCCTGTATTTTATAGAGCAATCATTGTTGGAGGTTTCAGGCTTTATATGATCAAGCTATCGTTAATATGAGCAAAACAGTATTGATAAAAGTGACAAAAACGGGAAAACATATTCTTTCTGGAGGCATTTTTAGCGTGCACTACTTTACTGGTTATAAAGTATTTTATTTATTAATTTATAATATTTTTTATACATTATCTTCGAATACGAATTCGTTCGTGGTGAAAAACACTTTACAGACGACATGCAATATTAACGTTGTACGTACTTGACACCAGTTAGTTACCTTCCGTAACTAATAAGCTAATACTAAATAGTAGGCGATAAACTAGTATTGCCTGCAGTGTCTTGAGTCTTTTTGGTGCTTTCGGTGAATGTTGAATTAACAAAGAAACCACAGGTATGTGTTGTCAATTGTACTATCGAATTAAAACTTATGATTACTTAAACTTTTATAATTTCAAACAAACCCACAACCCATTATTGTTATTATGTTACTTGTTTTTGTATATGGATGAATTAATTAAAATCGTTTCAAATTAGAAGGAGAAAAAAAAGGAATCTACTGACAAAAATATATTTACACTATACAATGGAACCATAATCTATACAAACTATTAATATATTTCTAATACCTATAGTTAAGCATCTTTTATGTAGATTAAACGTTATGATCACAATCTCATGTGATGTTGAGTGACGATGCGGCCTAGGACGGTGGACATGCTAAGCCCAGTGGAGGGCTTGGATCTCAAATGCCAATACCGGAATACATCTATGGGTATTTGGCGGCAAATTTTCAACTTGAAGTTCGTAGCTAATAAAGGTAAGCACAAGGAAAACCCTACCAGCTTGCTATGGTTTCGTCATAGTGTTTTCTTCACCGAAAGCACAGGATTATTTCAGGGATAGAAACTTACACCCATTGACGCGACTCCGTAAACACTACCAACTGAGCGATCATCGCTTCGACCTCACTTGTATAGTGGCATTCATTGCTGATGCGTGTATTTATTGAAATGTCCTTGTGTGGATGTTATGGGTGTTTGAAATAAATAGAAAAGCGTAGAAAATCAACAACGCTTCGGTTTGATAGAACTACCTGTATGATATAATGATATGATGATAACCTGATGCTATAACTTTAATTGAATATCTCACTATAAATAACTACTCTTTTGAAAATAACTACTTTTATTTATATTCTAAATTTTTTAAATATAGTATTATAGTACGCTATAGTTAAATTTAGATTTTAGTTTTATGCAAATTTGGCGCCATTGTGGTTTACTATTGAAACCTTATCGTTTACATTTAGATGGATATGATTCAGTAATACTTCCCCTCACCTTTATATTCAACAGCTTAAACTTTACAGCTATTTAAATTATTTTAACACACATTATGATTTCGTATAATTATGAACAACTAGATGGCGCGATAAAAAGTTTACCGAATTTACTGAGTTTACCGAACAGCTACAAATCAGTGTTGGATTTACCAGTAGGCTGAGTAAGCTGGAACCTAGGAAACGGTTAGGGGTAGCAAATTAAGAATATATTTTTTTGTTTTTTAGAAATTGTAATTATTCAGACTTATACATATTTATAAATTTTATAACATTATATATTTCGCCATTTAGAATCTAGGTAATTTTATATCGTTGTGTTTTTGCAATGTACGTTGTCTAATTGTAGAGGTAAATAGAGACGGCAAAATTTGAATACCCTTCGGGCGGCAAAAGAATAAATCAGTCACTGCTTAGAAGCTCTTGCTTTGCATAGTTTCCTGTATTCCAACCCGAGCTGTCAGTCAACTTTATTCATGGCTAGCGAATAGCCTGATGTTATATGAGATTTTATGAGTACCTTATGAAAGTCCACTAAGTAAATAAATGTAAATACAAGCACAAAGATTAAATAGGTAGGTACTTAATCATTAATGAAAATTGCGTAACAGAGCCATCTAGTTTCTGTACTAAGTAGCTATCTAGTAACACTCTAATTAACAAATAAAAATTTATTTAGTTCTTAGTATCCTCATTAGAAAAAGTTAATTTGAATATAAAATGCTTTCACAGTCAGCACTGTCTATACAACTAGGTACTATAAGGTTTCTTAGTTAACAGCAGAATGAGTAGAAGGTAGACTGTTTAAATATAAACGAGTCGTGAAGGTGTATTTAGACGATATACGGAGCAATACAACAAACATATCTTTGAAATAACCCTTTTTTTCTTTTCTATTTTAACGTGGCTGCAGTACCACCATTTTTTTTTTATACGTGGGGAAATGCATTTATGCATCCCCTCCCAGCCCGGGGGGACTAAGAGGGGTATGTGGGACTCATCCGGCGCCAACCCCCGAGAATAGCCACTAAAACCCCACGGCCATCTGTCGCCTTCCCGGGGCAACGCGGGTTCGTGCATGCAATCACCGCGTCACCCCAGCGACCGGCCCGGCCTGATGGAAATCCGGGCCCCATCCGGGCAGCCTAGTAAGCTGCCCTTGCAGTCGTCCGGACTGGTGCAATGGGAGGCGAGTCCTCCGACCCACCCCCCTCAGTCCGGCTTAAGGCGGTAGAAGGGCACGGGCGTACCGGCCTCTACGACCGCCAATTCGTCTACGGTGGAGAGGGTTCCTGCGGAGGTCTGCTTCACGAGCCCTCTCCGCGGCCTCCTTCTGTAACATAACATGTTCACAGAAGGAGGCCACCTCATTCCACACACTCTCGCTACCGAGCATGGCTCTCACTACACCCAGCAGCGATAGGTCTGTCCCCACCGACGCCTCCAGGGCGCGGCGCGGCCCGGACCACGCAGCACATTCAGACAAAGTGTGCTGCGCAGTATCCTCCGCCGCACCGCACTCATGGCAGGCAGTACCACCATACCAGCATCATGGAAATAAATAATAGTTAAAAAACTAAAAAAACATGCTTATACTGAAAACCAAACTAAAAACTATAAAATAAATATAAATTAGTTTGAATTAAGAATAGTGTATTTTTTTTTAATAAATATAAATTAATAATAATGTAAATTAGGAAGAAATGTAATATATTAAAAAAAAGCGTAAGGTGCTTGGTGTCACTAGTTATAAATATTTTATTGACTGATATGAGTTGAAGGATTATTATTTCAATAAAAAGCACCCTAAGCTTTTTAAATTTAATAATTCTGTGGAATAGTTAACTGCGTCATTCCAGTTGACAACTGTGTTGACTGATTTAAAGAATAATAAAAGACCTAAAAAAAAAAATTCGTACTGAGATCGATATTTTTATTTTTCGCTGCCACCATTGCTCGTACTTTCTGAATTGTATCTCCTCATTAACCTTGTTATAAAATTGTTCTTTACAATATGCGTTGCGCTACATGATCGTCTGGACGTCGTCGACAACTGGTTTATATTGTAATATTGGTCAAGAAATGTTTAGAATCACACGTGCACACATAATTTTTTATTATTTTACTAATTTTTTTAATAAATAAGAAAATAAATGTTCGTTGAATATCATTTAACACATACAATTGATGAAACGACAAGAAAACAAACAGTTAGTCGTTGGTTATTGCAAAAACTTCAGCTTAGTAAGTGGTGAGCTCAGAAATTTATGTCAAAATATTTATGTGGAGTACGTTTGTGCATTAAAAATTGATTTATGTATTACCAAAACATAGCGTCTTTTCTAAAACATTAAATAAAGTCAAACCAAAAAGAAATATTTATTCAATTTAGGTACTAAGTCGGCGCTTATGAACGTCAAAACTACCACCGGTTCGGAAAGAAAAACAGTCATCGAGATGAATCGGCGAGAATGTTAATGTGTGAGAATGTTAGGATTTACAATAATTATTAGTGGATAAACAGATTATATTAAATATAATATAAATATTATATAATATATTCTATTAAATTATATGTTTACATTTACAATAGTTACTAGAGGATGAACAGAGAGGGGTGTCAATTCCAGACATCACCATCGCCGACCAACATGGTCCACCCTATAATAATAATCTTTCGACAACAACAACCCGTTTCACATGAATCTTCAACTTACTATTTGGTAATTCAGTAATGCGCATTAGGACTTTAGTTGGTAAAGTTTATTAGCTTTATCTTGACGGCAGTGCCACGTTTGTTACTTCAATACCGATTGAAATGGATTTAAGCATACACTTTATTGAGATTAGTTTAACAAATTATATTATATTAGCTGTGTCCGCGTCTCAGTTCGCGTGGAAATATTTTTTTTTAATTCATTTTCATAAAAAATGTTATGTAGCCTATGTTACTTAGGGCTAATGTATTGGCGAAAGAATTTTTGTAGGTCAGTCCGGTAATTCTTGAATTTATTCGTTATAAGTAAAAATACAAATTTTTCCTCTTTATAATATTAGTATAGGTATAAACTTACCATGAACTTTCTGGGAGTATGAAACAATTATTGTCAATTACATGTTAATATTCATCGATTGATCTTAATAATAACGGTGTATTCTAACATGTGGACTTGTGAGCCAGTTCCTTCGCTAGGCTTAGTGTGTCCACCATAATAGATCAAATTGTCACTTAACACCAGGGGAGATTGTAGCCATCAAACTAACGCAATAAAGCATTAAATTAAAGTAAATGTCTTGTACAAGACTCGAATACTCAGCACCTCACTGTGACGGTTCCATCAATGCAACTGCTTTGTTTATACGTTGTTAGGGCTCTATTATCTATTATAGTCACTAACCGTAATGAATAAAACATCTCCGCAGAGACAGTCTTTTTTCATGGAATAAGGGACAAACGATCAAGCGTGTCACCTGATTGTAAGTGATCACCGCCACCCATGGATACCCATAACACCAGAGGAATCGCAGATGTTATCGAATTGTACAGTTGTAATCGCATTGAAGCGATGATAGCTCAATGGCATTGTGTACGACTTTGCGTCAAGGGACGTGAGTTCGAATACAACAATCCACAATGAGCTTGAGCTTTCGGTGTAGGAAAACATCGTGAGGAAACCATAGTATGGTGGTAGGACTTTTTCTGATTTCCGCCTGGCTAACTACCACCCTCAAGTTAAAAATCTGCCGCCAAATATCAATAGGTGTGTTCCGGCAGTTGCACTTGAGAGCCAGTTCCTCCACAGGTTTAGCGTGTCTACCAACTTGGGCCGTATCGTCACTTAAGATCAGGTGAAATTATGGCCATAACGCTAAGCCTTAAGTATAAAAAAAGAGGTGTTGCGGACCTTTATAGGAAGGACTGACTCTTAAGTTTCATTATCGGAACTCACCTAAAGATATTTTTAACTTTAGGATGGTATCTATCCAGGCGGGCGTTAGAAAAAGCCCTACCACCATGCTAGGTTTCCTCACGATGTTTTACTTCATCGAAAGCTGGTGGATTTCCGCTTATTGTAGGTGCTTCGATTCGAACTTATGTCCTATGACGCGGCGTTCCTACACGCTAACACTGAGCTATCATCGCTTCAAAGTTCAAGTTCTAAGTAAGTTAAAATACATATTTCGTAGTTTAGTTAGATATAAGTTTTTTCTTATCTCTTTAGAGGGACAGGGCTCGGTTTTTATTTATATAGCGCGTCTTATTTCAACAAATTTAATATAACATATAAATATATAAATATGTATAACATTTAATATTTCATATTCAGAAAGTATGTATTGACTGGGGCGTTCCATTGTTTTCAGCCCCAACGCAGAATTCTGTTGGAATTATGATAAAGCAATCCCTGAAAATTTTAGCCCTTCCTGAGGACTAGCATTTACTTGCGGCTTCGCTCGCGTTAATATTGATTTTGTGAAGTAAATCGTATGACGCAATAAAACGTTTCATACAAACTTTACCCCATCTCCTTAGCCCAGTACTAATAAGTTTTTAGCAAGAAAAATTAGCCTAGCAACGTCTCCAGGTTCCCATCTATCTCTATATTTTTTTTATATAATTAATTTACCAATTTAGGCGTGAAAGCGTAACAAACAAACTCACTTTCACATTTATAATGTTAATAAGGATGAGTATTCCTTTAGGGTGTGAGAAGATATCCCATTTAAAATATACGTAACTATTTATTTTTTATTTTAATAACTCGGTGGAACTTTTTGCTATTGCATTGTTTGAATCCAGGAATTACTGGGGATTAAGCACTCGACAATAATGCCCAATACGACTTGAATGTAACTCACAACGCGGAGGTAGTACAAGTCACTAAATTTTATAATTATTTCTTTTTTCCGTCGTTGTTTTATGATCCAAACTAAAGGAAAACTGTTAATGTAAAGTAAAAAAGGGGTTCGTTGATTAATCTATATATATCTATAATTCTTCTTTCACCATTAGAAAGCTACATTAGCCCTTTTTTAAAGTAAGGAAACACATTCACTCCCAGCCCGGTAGGACTAAGTGGGGGGGGGGGGGGCTATATGCGACTCACCACGCGCTAGTTGTCGAGAATACCCACTAAAACCCCGCGGCCATCTGTCACCTTCCTGGGGCGATGTGGATTCATGAATTAAATCACCGCGTCAAGCAACATTAGTTATGAGTAAAAGAGGCTATATAAATTATTTTTTAATGAAAATGATTAAATAGAAGTTTAGTTCCACGAGAACAGAATCGCCGACGGAGCTAGTTATAATTATAATCAAAAGTTATGTTTTATAGTTTTATTTTTATCTGTATAACTTTCGCAGGAGTTCCTAATCTTTTTCAGTTCGTGGCGCACATAAACTTGATTCTCGCGGTGTCTTACCCTAATTAGCTAATCGAATTGTTAAGTAAAATGGTTTTAGTTAAATCGATAGGTACAAAATTTTAAAAATCCCCATTATGTATCTAAACGCGCATCAGGGGGCCGCAGCGCATACTATGGAAACCCTTAGAATAGACGTTGTTAGACACTAGGCATTAGTTCAAATAGGGTTTTTATAATCCATTTCTTCCTGTATTGATTAATATCTTGAAACAAATAAATTACAAATATTTTCTTAGAAAAATAATTTCTGTTTCCATCGACATCAAGAATTGTTTTGGCAAAAACAAGATCGACGCGAGCGTAGCCGTGGGCAAAGTCTGGTACAATATCAAGATTGTTGAAGATACTTTATAATTTCACAAATGTATAAGTACCGTTACAATGCGAATTAAATAATTGTAGTAATACCGTACAATATTATACGGAGTGAGCGTGTCCCTGTGCGGTCAGACTGACACTAAGTCTTTCAGTGTGAATATTGTAGTTTCGTGGACCGCACGATTAAGCTTTACCTCGGGAGTCGCTTCGATGAGTGTGTGCACATCTACTTGTGTGTCGCCACAGATTCATAGACTGTGCGCATTACCTTGTTTTATAAAAAACATTTGTTAACTAATTCACTTCCTACTGCACATCCGCAGATCCTCGAGCCTAGGTTCGTTCCTCCGGTATGAAGTCCAGTATGAAGTCTAGTATCTCTGCTCGCGCGATACAGTGACACAACTCAAATCACTGGAAAATCACAACTAAACTACATTTCAATTGTGCACACTCATACGTTAAGTACACGGTTCTGTGAGAAATTGCCCTGGTCCGGAATGTGTTCCGGTCTTTTATGATGAATACTGTTCAATAGCACAAGAGAAATACAGGCCAGTAATTCCGAATTGACACAAAGTCAGTATAATTCAATTTTTAGTAGGTTTAGATTCACGTTCATAACTCGAGTTGAAAATTAATAATTTAGCATAAGGTCCGAGTAGGATTAGTCAAGCTCGAGGTATCTATTCGCTCCCGGGCAACAGTCCACTTCATGCCACAATTGTCTCCGCCTCCAAAGCTCGATGAAGTTATGAAAACCCCTAAGGCTAGCAAAATATACAATCGAAATAAAACTCAGGTATTGCACGCCTCATATCAATATTCACTTACTATAATCGTATATTTTTTTTGGACATTTTAATTAGCTATAATCAGTCCTAATCAACATTCCAACTTCAATTCGTTAAGATCAATAGAACTGGCTATATCTTATATCTTTTCAGAGTACCACAGGGTTCTAATTTGGGTCCTATACTATTCAATATTTTCATTAATGACATTTGTTTACAACTTCAGAATTTTAAGTGTTGACCTTAAATTGTGTATTCTTACTGCAAAATGATCTAAATAATTCGATTAAATGGTGTAAAATGAACAAAATGGCTTCGAATGCCAACATGTGCTACGTAACTCATATCTCCTGGAATAAAATAACATTTAGTCGTTAGTATTTTATAAATTGTAGTACTTTGATAGCAATGAAAAATATTCGCAATCTTGGCATTTTGATAGACACTAAGTTACGTTTCAACGTACGTATCAATAGCATTGTGATTAAGGGGTTTAAAACTTTAGTATTTGTATTACGCAACAGTGAGAATTTTAAGATAGAAAATAATAAAATTGTATTATTTATTTCACTCTTTGGTGGAGGTATAGAATATAGTAGTGTTGTAAAGAACCCTCACTACGATATTTATATAAACAAAATAGAAACGGTGCAAAAATCATTCTTCTGACATACTCTATAATAGGTTTGTAAAAAGGAAACTTAAGTATTTTAATTCTAAATCTTTAAACAATTGCAGAGGGACATTTGATCTCACTTTTTTGTACAAATTATTCACTAAAATCTTGAATGCACCAGAACTACTAAGTAAATGAACATTAACTGTTCCTGTGATGCTCCCTAGGGCTTTACGGTTCAGTATTTTTGCTACAAATTATTATCAAATTTTGAGTTTTTATTCTCCATTGAATAGAATATTATTATTTTATTATGCTGAATCTAAAATCCCCTTGATTTAGGCGTCTTCACTAACAGTCCGACTAAAAGAAAAGTAATGTTTATAAATAAATAAAAATCGCAAATGTTACAGAATTAAGTTAATGTAAGTTATTGAAATCCTTAAACTTAAAAGTAAAGCGAAGCGTGGAATGTAACTTGTTTCCTTTTAAAATTAAATTTGTATTTAAACAAACTGAAATTTATTCAGTTTGTGTGTTACCTTGAGGACCGGCAAGATATTTGCTCTTGATTTGTTTTTCTTGCTCTATTGTTATTCAACAAACTGGGCACGCGACATCGTTCGAGTCCATGTGAATTATGTTTCGTATAATATTAGTCCATATTTCTCAACAGTTTTTTATTTATTTACTAGATTTTACGTGCGGTTTCGCTCCTGTTAATATCGATAGACAGACAGAGTCCTTAGATACGTTGTCTTTATTCTTGTCTTTAACAGTTTGATTAGCATTAAAATGTGATTTAGAGAATATCCAAATATGTAATTACAAAGATATAATAATCTACAGAATCGGTTTTTTCAGGACCAGTGATTGGTCGAGTAGTTTATCATAAACATTTATTTTCAATTTATTTTATTTTTTAACATTTAGACAATTTTACAGATATGCCTTAAACTGTGCAAACTTAATAATTAAACTGAATATAACTAAACCTGAATGTGGTAGACAACTCCTTCCATTCCTCAGCAAACAGATCGAGTACTGGAAACTGTGCCAAGATCCGATTGTGATGTCGAAGCATTTGAATGAGGGGTGAGTGATGTTATGTGTGATGGCGATATACTAAGTAAATCATGACGACGAAAAGCTACATATTTATTTTGCAAAATTCGAAATAATCTAACAAGTTCTATGGAATCAGAGTTAACTCCCTTGACTCTTGACACCTCTGGTTATACTTTAATAATTACACCGGCAAGTAAGTAACTTGAACTCTAACAAAGCAAAAATTTTGTTTACTTGGGATTTTTTGGAGTAGATCGCAATTTCTTTATATCTGTTTGACTTGCAAAATCTTCAAATCGTTAATATATAAAGGCATGTGGAGTAATTTGTATCATTGTCTAAATCAGTGATCATAATTAAAAATAGCCATGGACTCTGTACTGAAATAACTAATCATACATATTTATATTAAGAGAAAATATGCAATTTATTTAAGAATGTGTAATCGGGAGCCCAGCGCCGAATATGTTTACTTTTTACCTGATATTCCCACTTTCTATTTCAGCAGTAATATTACTCTAGTTCGTGCTATTTTACCTCGTGACTGAAAAATAATCAAAATAAATTATTAATCTTAACTAACTTGTGGTTCAGGAGGGCGTTTTGACACTATTTAGGGCTCTCCAATATACCTTAGTGCGTTTAATTAAGGTAATGTATCGTGGCATTTATATATAATCATTTCTAACAAAACAGCCTCTGGCATGACTTATATTACTTTTTTAACTGGCCTCAGTTACAAAACTTAACAAGACTTTGAGCCCTGCCACCCTTCCTGTGGTTTCATCATGATGTTTTCCAGCACCGAAAGCTTGAGGTCATTGCAGAGATTCGAACACACGTCTCTTGAATCGGCTTACGTACACGTTACCACTAAGGTATAAAAGCTTGATGTCATAGTAAAGTATTTTATAAAACGGTTTTATATTGACAAGCTAATAACTATATTAAAAATAATGAATTATACTTCGCGTGTGAATGATAAAACTGCAAAAATTTATGTAAGTAAGTAAAATAGGTGTAATAATGAAGTTGTGTCCGTTACACATTGATTATAATTAGTTGATTTTTTTATTTAATACTATAAAAAATATACCTTTTTTATTAGTTAAGGTTTCGCGCAATGGCCATCATTTCACCTCATCTTAAGTGATGATACGGCCCAAGTTGGTAGACACGCTAAACCTGTGCAGGAATTGGCTCTCAAGTGTAGCAGCCTGAACACACCTGTTGGTATTTGGCGGCAGTTTTGCAACTTGAGAGTGGTTGCTAGCCAGGTAGGCATTAGAAAAAGCTCTACCACCGTGCTATGGTTTCCTCACGGTGTTTTCTTTCACCGAAAGCTCAAGCTCATTGTAGGTGGTTGGATTCGAACTCACGTCCCTTGACGCGAAGTCGTACACACTACCACTGAGCTATCACCACTAAATTTTATTCTACGTGCCATGCCAGTAATTCCGTGCCTCCTAACACAATCATAGAATAAATTAACTCCAAGTAATCTATGTACTAATTCATTGTATCCAAGTGATCTAACATATAATCCATCTTCTTCCAAGTAATGCTTTTAATATTCCTTCATCAGTAGGTGATCCTCCCCATATATATCCTCCAAGTAACCTTCTCAGTAATCCATCGTCTCCAAGTGATCTAACATGTAAGCTATATTCTCCAAGCAACTGGTTTAATATTCCTTTATTATTATTTGCACCCAATAAATTATTCTATCCCAGCATTTATGGCACTACTATTTCAGCAATTTCGAGTATCTGAGAGCTTTCTATAAGATTTGTTAAAATTATTTAATTTATTGGATTGTAAAAAAAGATAATTTTAATAAAAATAATCACAACTCAATAGCGACTTAACAAAATACATCATATTTAAAAATCCCTACGAAAGATTTCATAAATCTAATTATGAACAGCCAACTGTAAACTGACTATATTATGAAAAACCGTTCTCAAAGACTCCTTTCAAAATTACCTCGTCTACATATAAAGCATCTAAACGTCCGATACAACAAATACTCTATGTAAATAAAATGATAGACGTCTGCGTTTAGATGGCGTAATAAACTTCGGGAAATATTTTTATTTCACAAATTATTATTAAATAATCTATACTAATATTATAAACTAGTTAGTAAGATTTAAAATGATGTTTAAAACTTGAATGATTATCCCAACTAAATACATAACCAGAATAAAAAGTTTTGCATGTGTTATAACATCCATGAAACAGTTTATATACCTACCCATTTACGACCTAATTTGTACAACGGTTTAAGCCTGATAGCGGAACAAAGAAACAAACAAGCACATTCTCGCATTTATTATATTAGGATAGATTTTGTAATTAGTATAGTATATAATATTTAGTATATATAAAAAATATAACTATTCCCGTAAATCTCTCATTGGAATACGATGTCTTACCAGGATAAAAAGTAGCCTATGTTACTCTCCATTCTTTTCACTAAATCCATGTCAAAAAACAAGTTGATTAGTTGCTTAGTTAGGGCGAGCAGGAAGGAAAAATAAACAAACACAGTTTCGCATTTATAATATTAGTATAGATATAGACTTAGAATTAGTATAGACTGGTATACATGAAATAATATTAGCACTGTTTAAACATATGTTACTTATATATGTACGTAAAAAACAAGTTTTTTGTTTACCATGTACGTAATATTATTAGATAGCGAAGCCCGTGAGCGCGTTCCTTTGAATTACAATTATTTCTTTATCTTCTCCGTTTACTACTATCCACATCATTTATCTTTTAGTTAGAAGTGAATATTTCTATAGGAAAGTGTAGATAGGGAGTAAATTAATGTAAGTTATCATCGATATGGTCACGTGACGTGTTAACGTACACACTATATCTGTTCTTATTACTATAACTTATTGGGCTGTAAACAGTTTTGTTTTACAAGTTTTAATCTAAGATCAAACAATTCATTTGAATATCCAAAAATAACATCCGTTTGTTTATAGTTTTTAGTTTTCAATTCTGTCGGCAGTCCTCATGACTGCTTTAAATTATTTATTTTTTGTAAACTAACATAATGTTTTTATTTTTTATACTTTATAGGTTTATCGTTATGGCCACAATCTTTAGTTGATTTTGAGTGACAACTTGGCTCAAGAAGGTTAAGCTAGTCACGTTAAGCCAAGTGAGAGTCTGGCTCTCAAATGCCATATGCGAAAACATTTTCCCCGACCTACGTTTATGAACACAAAAAAAGTCATAAATTTTTTGTCATGGATAAATAAGGTCTAGTCAAATCAAGGTACAAATAACATTTGGGTCAGAAATTAGTTACGTTTTTAATAAAGTCCTCATGTATAGTATAAAAAGTATATTTCTTATACATATAATGTTCCCAAAGACAAAGTGATATATTTTATATTTGAAAAAAAAAGTAAAATTTTCCTTGTCTTTATTTAGATTATAAAAAATTGCGTGTTAACAAAAATTTACAGTAGCGATTGACTTCTAAATTACTTATAATAATTATCGGAAATAAAATAACATTTATTTTGTGTTATCATTATGTGTATGTTATTTTATAGAAAGAAAGAAAGAAAGAAAGTTTTATTTATCCAACACACAGCAAATTATATTAAAATACATAAAAGAAAATAAACTAAAAATAAAAAATTATACAGAACAGTACAGCAAGATCACAAAAAAAAAAAAAAAAAATAAATAATAATAAACAAAAAAGAACGTAATGTGTGGATAAATTGGTACCAGTCTCAGCATAACAGCTACACTGATATAGTGCAGCTTATGTATTAAATCTTATGTATTACTTCCCAAAATCTTCCCAAAGTCACCTCCCAATAATCTACTATGAACACAATAATTATTCTAAATCAAGTTCACCTCCTAGTTACTCACTTCCAAGTAAACCTCCCAATAATACCTCATCTCCAACTATACTATCCAACAAACCCCCTCCAAGCAATCCTCCCAATAGTCCATCATCTCCAAGTATACCATCCAATAAACCCCCTCCAAGCAATCTTCCCAATAATCCATCATCTCCAAGTATACCATCCAATAAACCCCTCCAAGCGATCCTCCCAATAATTCATCATCTTCAAGTATACCATCCAATAAACCCCCTCCAAGCAATCCTCCCAATAATCCATCATCTTCAAGTATACCATCCAATAAACCCCCTCCAAGCAATCCTTCCAATAATCCATCATCTTCAAGTATACCATCCAATAAACCTCCTCCAATCAATCCTCCCAATAATCCATCATCTCCAAGTATACCATCCAATAAACCCCCTCCAAGCAATCCTCCCAATAATCCATCATCTTCAAGTATACCATCCAATAAATCCCCTCCAAGCAATCCGTACAATAATCCATCATCTCCAAGTATACCTTCCAATAAACCCTCTCCAAGCAATCCTCCTAATCATCCATCACCTTCAAGTATACCATCCAATAAACCCCCTCCAAGCAATCCTCCCAATAATCCATCATCTCCAAGTATACCATCCAATAAACCCCCTCCAAGCAATCCTCCCAATAATCCATCATCTCCAAGTATACCATCTAATAAATCCCCTTCAAGCAATCCTCCAAATAATTCATCACTTCCGAGTAATACTCCCACTAGACCATCACCTCCGAGTAATCCTCTCACTAGACCATCTTCTCCAAGAAATCCTCCCACTAGACCGTCGACTCTAAGCACTTCTCCCACTAGACCATCACCTCTGAGTAATCCTCCCACTAAACCATCTCCTCCGAGTAGTCCTGCCACTAGACCATCGTCACCAAGTAATCCTCCCACTAGACCATCACCTCCGAGTAATTCTCCCACTAAAACATCACCTCCGAGTAATCCTCCCACTAGACCGTCGTCTCCAAGTAATCCTACCACTAATCCTTCGTCGAAAAGTGATTCTCCGGATAAGTCATCACCAATTGATCCTTCAGATTTTCCTGTACGTTCAAATAATTCTACTGCTAATCTTTCCTTTCGAAGTAATGCACCAAGCAGTCCACTCGTTGCAAGTGGCCTTTCCGTTATTACTACGTTTGCAACTGTCTGAGATGCTCCTGTAATAGATATTTATTGGAATCGTTCAAATTATTTCATTGTATAAATAGTACAGTTTAGGAAAATCATTAACGCTTGTTGGCGAATGAATGAATATAGCTAATAGTGATTTAATAATTTACACCGAATTAACAACTTTTACAAAAAAATCAATACCTTATTATGAACTTCTAACTTCAACATATATTAATTGACCCTATTGTAAGCTGGCAGTATCTACACATCCTTCCACTCCTAGCTCATCTATATTTAATGTCTCTAATACTCCGATGTCACTAACAATTTATAATATACATATTATTATGGCCATGAGATGATCATAACATATTTTTGCCTTATGTTATTACATAAACCAGGAGCCTCGTAATAATGGTACCCTCTGAATAATCCGTTCTTTTGATACAATTATTCATTGCATTACAATAGTAAAAACGACAATAATCCAGTGTTAACCACCGATATTATAGTTAGTACCTAGCTGAAAAGGTTTATTAAGTGTTTAATTATCCTGTAGCTAAAATTATAGATAAAATAATAACTTTCCGTATTTATGATTTAAGCTTGAAACTTAATTATGTCACTTTAACTACGCTATCATATAATATTAAAAACTCAGGAAAACGCCAATCTTTATATAAACATAAAATATAGAGATGGAACTGGCAGTAAGTCCATAGTGCTATGATTAAGATTATTAAAATAAATGAAAAAAGTAAGTTTGAGGAAAAACATATATTGTATTATGTACATAATATGTGGTAAAATTAAAAAGGTATTAAAATATAAAAGTTTTATAAATATCTGTAAATCTCCTAGTTAATTGAAATGCATTAACTGGTTCAAGGGATCAATGCTAGGAATACCAGAAAAAACGATTATAAAATTAAATGAATTCGATTTGACAGTTTCAAAATTATAAAGATTATAATAACCTAGTTGTGCGTACGACTCCGCTTCGGTTAATTCGTAATAAAAGTAGCCTATAATATAAACTATCTGCTAGTAAAATTCCATCAAAGGGAATCTAACTCTCTCGTAGATTATTTGGAAAAACCAGAGCGACAGACAAAGTAAAAAAAAAGTAGATTTTTGTTATTAGTACCGTATTTATATCGAATTGACTACAAACTTGTTGAAATTACGAAACGGAAACTTCAATTTTATTTATTTGTATTCACACATCAATGTATAGCCACGGAATAATGTACGGCCTATAACAAGATTGACGGGTCTATAGTAAAAGTACTTTTTTAGCGTAATGGCTGTAACGTCACCTGATGTTAAGGTACGATGTGGCCCAGGTTGGTAGACATACTAAGTCTAGCGGAGGGTCTGGCTTTGAATTTCAGTTGTCAGTACATATCTATAGGTATTTGGCAGCGGATTCTCAACTTGAATTGCCAGTTGGGCATTAGATAAAACCCTACCAGGATACTTCATTGTTCACGATGTTTTCCTTCACCGAAAGATCAGGCTAATCGCTCACAGTCATCGATATATCAGAGTCAGAGTCAAATATCTCGAATATATAAATCCGAATTATTACATGGCCTATTGTAGGATTGACTGGTCTATAGTGCGGCGGTCTGGTCAAAAGTATATGCGCTTGGTCTGCAGTAATATTTCCTTACACAGTTGTATTACATTATGTTCAAAGCTTACCATTATCTACTGCATGAACTTGCTGTAAGATCTGGAACAAACATCTTTAATTAGTTAAGCATATTATAATTATCGTGTATAGAACAAATACAATTAATCTACTTATATGGTTATTAATCTATTTCTAGTAATAAATTTCTTAAACATAATATTTAGACAGAACACGAATGCATGTCTGTTTGTCCTATTGCTCTATCATTATAATAGCATTCAGCGGACTGTGATGTAGTTTGACACGATGATAACTAATATTAGGAATTCAGTAAATAATCTACAGGATATTATTGCCTCATATAACGAAAGGATTCCTTCCGGAAGGGTGTAACAGATCCATCACTAGTACCTATGTATATTAGTAAGAAATAAAAGGTTTATATTACCCTATTTAGTTAATAGTATAACTACTTTTTCTCAATTTATGCATGGAGGCTGTATTGTATGTAAGAGAATGAAAACGTATGTAAAAAAGGAGCAAATTATAATTAATAAAATGTTAGAAAATATGTATTTTATCATCTTCACCATCATCATATATTAATCATCTTCAAATTTGAAAATGTATAATAAATAAAATAGAAAGCCATCATATTTAGTTTATACAATTCTTAAAATCATAGACAAACCATGACATTTTTTATGTTTATGGTAAGATTTATTTGAATTGGCCAATCAGAGATGATGTTATGAAGCGGAATTAGGTAAAACAATTAAGGGTTTTTAGTTTTGCTATTCGATACAGTAGGGTATTGGTAGAGTTTTGAACGGAAAAGGAAAGGGAGACTTGTTGAAACAATGAGAAAGAGGAGGACATGCTATCAATGAAACGATGAGGAAAATTCGAGAAGGTAATCGAAATTCGGGGGAAGTGCGCGGAGGAAAGGGAGTGCGAGGTTATATAAGACCGCAACACGGGTATTTTGGGGTGACACTTCAGAATAAGACCGGAGCAGGACACTTGAAAGTAAGACCGGAGCAAAGCATTTGAGACTTTATCGGAGGATTGAATTCGTATTCAAAGAAAATGTATAGAAAATATTTTATTTATTAATCTATAAATTGTTTTGCGAAAAACAGCCTCCTACTAATCTTGGTCATTTTTCTCCGTTAAACAGACTTATGCGATATCATAATGTTGCATCCGATGTCTAAGCAGGAAGGTTGATATCTTTTTTGACACACTCAGTACAATTAAAAAGGAACATTTTTCATAAACACGAGAACTTTCAATTGTTGTATATTTTAAGAAGTACATTTTAACATGATAATTACTACATATGTTATAATATAGTTACTCTAATGTGCATGTCGTTGTCACCTGTAATTAGGGTAATGTTTAAGAATAAAATAACTGTATAACTAGTAGATATTAATGTGTTGATGTAAACTCTGTTGTGGACATTGAAATTGGTGAAATGAATTGGACTGTGGCCTGGGAGCGACTAGACACCGCGAGCCTGACTAATCCTAATCAGATCCTATGCTAACCTTCTCAGCTATAACTCGGGTTATGTACGCGAATCTAAACTTACTAAACAAATGAATTATACTGACATTTGTCAGGGCGGAACGACTGAACTATATTTGTCCTGTGTATTTGAACAGTGTTCATCATATCATCATAAAAGACCGGAACTTATTCAGGGCCAAGGCGGTCCCTCGCAGACCCATGTACCCAACGTGTGAGTGTGCACAACTGTAATGTAGTGTGGTTGTGAATTTCCAGTGATTTGAGTTGTGGCACTCAATTTCGCGAGCAGAGATAGTCGATGGCTCTATGCCGGAGGAACGAACCTAGACTCGAGGATCTGTGGAGGAAGGCTGCGACGAGTGTGCTGGAGCGAATAACTTAGTCAATAAATGTTGCTAATAAACAAGACAATGCGCATGGTATTTTGAATTTGTGGCGGCAAACACGTAGATGTGCACACAAACATCGAAGCGACTCCCGAGGTTAAGCTTAGTCGTGCGGTCCGCTGACGTACAAACAGTGTTAAAAAAAATCGTCAAAAACTATAATATTCATACTGAAAGACAGTGTCAGTCTGACCGCTCGGGGACTCGTTCACGATCGTATAATATTATACGGTATTACTATAAGTATGTACCTCGCATTGTAACGGTATCTATATATATTTATAAAATTATATAGTATCTATAACATAACAGGCTTTCTATTTAACCAGTGACACTCTCAAGTATTAAGGCAATTATTCAGTAGTTATGCGCAAAAATTAGCTGTTAATAACTAGCTGTTTCCGCCACTCCGTTAGAATGAAACTAAAATTCCATTATATAATTTAAATAAATTAAAAGTAATTATATAGCCTATGTTAGTAGGAGCTAGTAATGTAGCTTTGACGCTGTGATTGAATGCACGAATCCGCGTCGCCCCAAGAAGGTGACAGATGGCCGTGGGATTTTAGTGGGTATTCCCGGCGGCTAGCGCTGGTTGATTCCCACATACCCCTCTCAGTGCCACTGGGCTGTGAGAGGATGCGTTAATGTATTTTCCTACGTTTAAAAAAGGAGTAGCTTTCTAATAGTAAAGGAATTTTTAAAATCGGTCCCGTCGTCCTTGAGTTTATTCGTTAAAAACAAATATACAAATCTTTCCTCGTTATCATATTAGCATAAATATAGATTCATCAACGAAACCCTCTTATTACATTACATTAACAGTTTCCCTATAGGTTGAAACCTTAATAAAACAACTACGAAAATTGGCGGGTAGTCGGAGGATAAATACGCTTATACACTAGCTCCGTATCTAAATCTCTTTAAAAATACTTTTTCTTAATCTAATAGTGCAAAAGTAGTGTCAATAGGAAGAATATTGTGTTTCTAATATGAAGAAAGCATTTGGCAAGTAATTAATGAAGAAATATTAACTGAAGTGAACATATAAAGTACAGTACGCAAGGATTGTGTGTAGCAAATACTTGGTACAAAACAAAGCAGTACGTATTGATGAATGCAATGTACAAACAGTCAAACAGGGATACAAACAGTGTCTACAGTTCAAATAAACAATAAATGTATAGTTGTGTGCAAACAAATTTGACCTTTGTACCACAAAACTACCGAGTTGTCCTATCATACATATAAGCACGTTAATTCAAATTTCTTGAAATAACAAACCTGGTCGAGCGGTATACATACTCGTTAAGAATTATAAGTGAAGCTGCAGGTTCAAATCACACTGAATTTTTTTTAAAAAAAAGAACAATTTTTCTGATCACTTTTAAATAACTTATTTTATATCTATCAAGTAAACTGAACTACGTAAATTAAAAAAAGTCTCGAACTTTTCATAGAATCAAAATTTGTAACGCACTGTTGTTGTATTTGACGGAACATGTCGGATAATATACTTTGAAATTTGATATTTTAGTAGAGTGCTTGGGGAGTTTGACCTCGGACTTCAATTACTGTCAATGTATTAATGTGAGACCTTCTGCATTATGTTTTATACATAAATTACTAAAAAGTTTACCAATTTTTTTTCGTTGCTTTTTTGTTTTTCTTAATTTGACACTAATTTCAAGAAATTGTCAATTTTTCCATTTTAAATCAAAATATTTTTATAAAATATTCATAATTTAAGTAAAATACATTTTAGAAAACATCTTTCATAGATACCAGATAGTCAAAAAGGGCCGTAAAAGCAAGGAGCAGGTAGAAAAAAGGTGAAGGGGAAGGGCAGCGGCAGCTGCTCGGTACGGTTAGTCGATTGGAAAACGTGTTTCGGTACTGTTGTGTTCTTTCTGCTGTGCATATTTTTCAATTTAATAATTATTTTTTCAAGACGTTTCGATACATTTTTGTTAAATAAAAACATTGCAATATCAAAAAAAATATTGCTTTGTAAAGTATTTGTTTAAAAACAAAAGATCTCTGCGTTTCAGTAGGTAATTCATCACCATACATTTCTTTGTATAATATTTTTTAATTCTATTAATGATTTAAGAAAGGAAATTACTAATTATGTGAAATTATGTTTTATCTTCCAATTATTAAGAGTATTTTTAGGAACTTTTTGTTGAAACATACATTTTTCTGTATTGCAGAATTTAAATGAACCATGGAAGATTCAACTCACAATGAAAATGATGATACAATCGTTTGTATTATTTGTGATAAATTGGGTTCTGGTTCAGGCTGTAGCACAGATTTAGGAGATGTAATAAAAATTACCAGAGGAGTCGCAACTTTGAGAGCTGCTTCAAATGAGCGACAAGATGGCTTAATTAGATTTTTAGAATCTCAGTTTGTATATGCTCATGCAATATGCAGACAGAAATATATTAATAAAAAATATATTGAGATTCAAAAAAAGCAGGCAAAAGAAGATTCTGCTCAGTCTCCACCTAAAAATAAACTGCGAAGTAGTATCTCCATACATTTCGACTGGGAAAAAAATTGTTTGATTTGCGGTATGGAAGCAAATGAGTCGAAAGAGAAAAAAAATAATAAAAGTCAGCGCCAAAAAATTGCATACGTCAATAGTACGTCTTTCAAGGAAAATTTAATTAGTTTTGTAGCATTACAAAAAAATGATTCCTGTAGAGAAATTCATAAAAGAATTTCTGGAGTAATGGATCTACAGAGTCTTGGTGCAAAATATCATTCACATTGCTATCACTCTCTCAAAAATGCTGCACAAACTCATAATGCTGAAAAAAAAGTTCATCCTCGAATTCTAATGGTGGATATAGCAATGGAGAAAATTTATAAATATATTGAAGAGAATGACGATTGCCAATTTTCTATACAAGAGCTGAAAAATATACTGTCAACAGAATATATCCCTGACGATAAGATAATTAAATCACGATTATCGTCGCATTATGGAGACAATATTATTTTTTCCAGTAAATTTGGATCAAGTACAATAATATGTTTTAAAAATAAACACCATGAAATTTTGTCTGAAAAGTGGTACAGTGAAAGACATAATAATATTGAAGACGAAGAATTTAGAATTTTGCAGGCTGCTGGAGAAATCATTAGAAGAAATATAAGAAGTAAAGTTTATTGTAATGAGTATTATTCAGCAAGTGACAAAATGTTTACAGACCTTGATGAATATATTCCAAAATCATTGGGATTTTTATTATCAGAAATTATTTTAACGGATAAGAAAAGTAAACCAGAAAATATTGCTCATTACAACAACAAATGCAAATCAGTTGCGCATGCCATTATAGCTGCAGTACGACCACGGTCATTTATATCACCTCTACATGTTGCTTTAGCTGTAACGTTTCACCGAAAATTCGGATCTAAAAAAATTATAAATATCTGTAACACCCTGGGTTTTTGTGCTTCGTACAAAGAGGCACAATTATATGAAGCTTCAGCGGCTGTAGCAACTCCAATAAAAATAAAAAAATGTACTTTCGTGCAATTTGTACACGACAATGCTGACTTCAATGTCAACACCATCGATGGCAGAGGAACTTTCCACAATATGGGATCTATTAAAATACTTACTCCAGGTGATGGCATAGAGGATAGAGAGCCAGTTAAACGCTTAAAAAAGATTCCATCTGAATCTAGCATTGCTGAAATAGGAAATATTAGTATTGAAGTATATCCAGCTTCCGTAGCAGAAGGATATGGAAAAATTACCATAAAATTATCAGAAGAAGAACCAAACATACAACAACCCACTATTCATAATCGATTGAATAGTCTTTGGATGTACCTAAAATTCAAGAGTGATAAATTTCCTGGATGGAATGGATTCATGAATCTCCTAACAAATGCGCACGATTTTGATACATCGACGATAATTTTTCAACCATTCCATGCATGCAGCTCCGAGTGATTACAACACGATATATACAGCTATGATTACTTCTGTAAATAATGCTAAATCATTAGGTATGAGGACTTGTGTTTTAACGTTTGATCAACCATTATTCATGAAAGCATCTGATATAGCTTCTGCCATATGTATATCTGATGAAATTTTAGTTGTTGTAAGATTGGGCTCTTTCCACACTCTTATGTCATATATGGGATCTATTGGCTATATAATGGGTGGTAGTGGAATTAAAGAAGCTTTATGTACCATTTACGCTGAAAACACAATTGATCATATAATGTCTGGACGTGCATATGCTAGAGCTGTACGTGCCCATATTTTATTACAACAAGCATTATCGCGATTAATTTTTGCTCATCTTATGTCAAATAATACACAGTTTCGAGAGTTAATAAATAATGAAGAAAATTCTACTATATTTGAAATGTTCAACTATACAGAAATTGTGGAAAATGAACAATTTCAAATTTTATCAGAAATTTTTGAGAATGCATTGCTTGAACTAGAAAATAAAAATAAAACTAGTAAATTATGGATCAGTTACTTTCGCATGGTTACATTATTAAAGAATTTTATTGCTGCTGACAAGTTAGGTAACTGGGAGTTACATTTATATTGTATGGAACTTATGATTCCATTATTTTATGCGTCAGGACATTTCCCGTATGCCAAGCTTCGCAAATTTATTTACAAAATATGAAGGAAGTACAGACTAAGATGGATCCTGCAGAGTATCAGAAATTTACAGAAGGATACTTCACAGCAAGACGTTCGGATAATTTTTCTTCTGGAATTCCTACCGACCAGACAATAGAACAAACATTGATGAAATCAATGAGTGTTGAAGGTGGACCTTTCAAACGTGGTGTTACTGAAAGTATTGTATATAAATGGATCAAAGGAGTAATTTACACTAAAGATATAATTGAAGGAATGGAAGAATTTTGCAATATATCTTTTAAGAAAAGTTACCAGCACAGTGACTCAACAGACGCTCGAATGGAAAGAGACGATGTAGATGTCAAAAAATTAGAGGAGTTTTTTACACAACATTCTCCTTTTCCGGATACAGATGCAATAATGTCAATTGCAACGGGAATAACTGGCGATGAAAATATAAATTGTTATAACGCGTTTGAAGAAGGATTGAAGAATATGAAAAAAACGGAGGGGCAAAATTTAAAACTACTGAAATTATCCCATAAAGATAAAGTCCATTCGTTATTGATTGCAAAAAAAAAAAAAAAGTTAATGATGATTTGGTTGCAGTTGATCCGTTGCTAATGTTCCAGCGTATTTGTATTTTGAAAAAATCAGATGAAGAGCTAAAAAGTTACATGAGTTATGAACTAGCACCGTATCCTCTCGCTCTCTTTGAAGATGGTCTGATTCGAAAAACGAAGAAAGCAACATTATATGAATTATTTCCAGAAGATTCAATAACTATTAATGGTGCACATGATTGTAATTATGTAATTGATGGAGGTATGTTATTACATCGATGTAAATGGCAACTAGATGAAAAAATGGATGAAATATGCAATCACTATGTTCGATATTTAAATAATAATTACGGCAGAAACGTATACGTAGTATTTGATGGTTATAAAAAAAAATGTTTAAAATTAATGGAAAGAAACCGTCGTGCACTCAAAAATACATGTGCAGATGTCGAATTTAATGAAAATACACCCCTCAAAATTGGCCAAGAGAAATTTCTTTCAAATAGTAAAAATAAAAGCAGACTCATAAACATGCTGAGGAAGAAACTATCTAACAATGATATTTTTACATGTGAAGCGGAAAGTGATGCGGACAGATTGATTGTTGAAACAGCAATTAATTTACAGTCAACAAATGTTACTGTAGTTTCTGAAGATATTGATGTACTAGTTCTATTAACTGCACTAACTCCAAACGACCGTGAATTTATTTTCAAAAGCCACCTCGAGGAAATGTTGTACAGAAATTTTTTTCATCAAAAAGCTTAGAAAATACATTACCGAAATTTAAAGAGCATATTCTTTTCGTACACGCTTTCACTGGTTGCGATACAACGTCTGCTTTTTGCAATAGAGGCAAAAACAAGTTCGCTAAAAATTTCGAAAAATGGAAGAATTTACATGGCGTTGCTGAAGTATTTAAAAATATTGATGCAGATCCTGACAGAATTTTTGAAGCTGGCGTTGCATGTATTTTGGAATTATACAGTGCTCCCAAAAAAGTTAAAGATTTGAATATATTGAGGTTTAATTCTTTTCTAAAGGGCACAGCCAAAAAAACGGGTGTTCAATTGGCATCTCTACCACCTACGTCTGATGCAGCGTTTGAACATTTGAAAAGAGTATATTTACAAGTGCAGATATGGTTAGGTAATAATATTTCTGTTGAAAATTGGGATTGGAGGTACGTTTCTGATAAACTTGAACCAATACTGATGAAACAATCGCCAGCTCCAGATAATTTACTTAAAATGCTATTTTGTAATTGTAAAAAAGGATGTGGTAATGCTTGCGGATGTCGAAAAAGTGGCTTATACTGCACTTCAGCGTGTTCACAGTGCAATGGTGATAGTTGTTATAATGCATCTCCTGTCTTAAAAATAAGTGAAGTAGAAGAAAGTGACGAAAACGGAATAATTGAAGTTTAATCATTTTTAAGCATGTATGAGAGGCGAACTAAATAAATATTTTTTATAAACTTTTTTTTTTACACTTATTGTTTCATACTATTACTTTTTAATATTATATGATAGAAATGTATTTATAACACGATTTTGACACTACATTACTTAGTTAAGCTCGTAATGTCTTATATTATATGCCTTAATTTATTGATTTTATTATTAAATAAAAAGCAACGATTTTTAATTGGTAAACATTTTAATATACCTTATCAACAATACAATCCAACAGGTCTCATAATAATTCGTTAACGGTAATTGGATTCCGAGCTTTTTCAATTCTAGATGCTTAAGGCACTCTACTATTTATACATACATAAACCGCCCCATATACATACGCAGTCAGTGCTACCATAAGTACAGCGATACCCGCTTCAAAAGCTTACCCTAACACTAGCGTATAAACTCAAGTAATTTATCAGTAAAATTGATTTATTTTATGAACCAGTGCTTCCCCCCATTGTTCATACAATGGCTGTGCAATGCGAGGTATGCAATGGAAATATTGCAGTAACACAGAAACGCATTAAATGTGTACAATGTCAAAAAAAACTATCATTCAGAATGCGTTAACTTTGCGGGTGATTCAACAACGACGAGATCTGTTTGGATTTGTCCTGTCTGTACTGCGAATCACAGAAAAGGTGGCGATAACAGTGCAACACCTGTACGAGGCACAAAGATAGCAGACAAAAAAGAAGAAATACAAGCGCAACCCGAACAACATAGCGAGATCTTAGTGGCTCCGACAGGTATGGCGGAAGTTCAGACAATGTTATTTCAACAACTTGAAGTCTTGTTAGACAATAAATTAAGGGCAATAAAAAATGAAATTGTCGATGAGTTTCGATCCACTTTTGTTGTGGAACTAAAAGAAGATATCGCAGGTATGTTGGGAGAATTAAAAGAACTGCGCAAGTCACACAACGATTTACTAAATGAAAACACACGCCTTCAGAGTGAACTTGATACTGTAAAAAAACTGTTACAGAATTTGAGAATCATATTATAGAACTTCGCACTCACATTAGCAAACAACAACAATGGGCACGATTAACCAATATAGAAATAGTCGGCCTACCCCAAACATCAAACGAGTCTCTTGTTAGCGTTGTTACAAAGATTGCCAAGCATGCCGGTGTCGATTTACAGCCTGGCCAAATAGAGTTTGCTCATCGTGTTCAACCGCTACAGAAACTAAATGATAGACCTAAACCAATTGTAGTTAAATTCAAGGAAAGGAACATTAAAGACAATATTATATCTGGGGTGCGCAGGATGAAGGGAATATCTACTGATGATATTGGTTTACCAGGTCCATCCAAAAATATTTTTGTCAATGAACATCTTATCCCAGAAAATAAACGTTTATTAAACATGGCGAAACTTCTCGCTAAAGAAAAAGCATACAAGTTTATCTGGGTTAGGAACTGCTGCATTTTTTTAAGAAAAAACGAAACGTCTCCAGTACTAACTATAAACTATCAAAAGGACTTATCAAAAATAGTATAAATTATTACTTAAGTATGAAATATAATTTTACGGTGGGTAAACTCACGTTGTATGGATCAGTATTGTTATGCATTGTTATTGCTTTATATTGTTATTTTCTAATATCAATTATGCTTATAACCTGGCGCAAACACCTACCAACTAATTCCACAGCAAGTGTCCCATATTTTAATGTAATCATTGCCTTACTCTTAATACACACCACCAGCATACACACATTATATAAAATTATAGAAGTATCTTTTGTTGTGCTCTCACAAATTACACATAATTACTTGTTTAACTGTCTGATAAAAGTACATAAAAAGCTCGCTAATATATTAAACGTCAACTATTATAAACATTACTTGCATATACGGTCACATAATTTCTATATATGTAACTTATTAAAACGAAACCTGATTACTATATTGGTTGTAACTCTTACATTGCTTCTTTATGACTAGTAAACCATTACGCGTTGTTTATCAAAATGTGCGAGGATTACGGACTAAGACTAGGGAGCTTCGTCTCAATATTTTATTAAATGATTTTGACTTGTGCATCTTAACGGAAACATGGTTAACTGAAGGTGTCTATGACAGTGAGTTATGCGATAAAAAATACACTGTTCATCGGTGTGATCGAAATAAAGCCACCTCCTCAAAAAAATTGGAGGCGGGGTTATGATCTGTTCACTTAATATTCTCAATGTACAGGAGCGACCTGAATGGGCAGTTCCAGAAGTTGAGTGTGTGTGGATCACTGTACCAGGGCGATCACTTTAGGACATATGATAAACGTGATCTTCATATAGGTGTAGTATATATACCACCAGATTCCTTACATGCTGCTCGACTGGAGGCTCTTACAGCCAAATTAACAAAAATATTTACGGATTATCCAAAGGACCACTACATTCTATCTGGTGACTTTAATCTTGCTAACTTAAAGTGGACCTCTAAGGGTCCCATATTACTCAAACAAGGATCGTTAGAATTACAAAAAACGGCCTCCAGTTTAGTACATGTTTGCGATTTGGCAGGACTCGACCAGTATAATATTATTACCAACGTTAGTGGCAACACACTTGATCTGGTCTTCAGTGACACGGCTATTCGTGTAGATAGACTAAAAGTTCCACTAGCTAAAGAAGACGTGTATCATCCCGGACTAGATATAGAAATGCAAGACTTACTCTTACCTAATATGCGTCTTAACCAACTAAAAGTATATAATTTCTACAAGGCCGACTTCGTTAAATTAAATAAACTATTGGGAGAACAGAATTGGAATGATATTATCCATGCTAATACTATAAATGATGCACTTAATAATTTTTACACTATCCTAAATAATATAATAAGTAATTGTGTACCGCTAACTGTAAAAAACAATTCACATAGATTCCCGGTATGGTATTCCAAATCATTAAAACATATAATTAAAGATAAATTAAAAGCGCATAGAAAGTGGAAAAAGCATCGAAATCCGCGAGATTACGATGAATTCTCATTGTTGCGTGCTAGGCAAAAGCATATACAAAAGCAATGTTACGACAACCATTTATTTCGTGTACAACAACTAATTAAATCCGGTCCTAAACACTTATGGTCATATGTTAAAACTTTACGAAATAATAAATCAGGCTATCCCAGCAAATTAACATTAGCAGAAAAAATATACACATCTAAACTCGATATTTGCAATGGGTTTAATTCATTTTTTGAGAGTGTGTTCACAAAAAATACCCCGTCAGTTGAACTATACAGATTTCCATCGCGGTTAGAAACGATAGATTCCGTTTCTAAACTTATTGTTGATGAAAAAACTGTTACTAAAATTCTTGTTTCACTCAAAATAAATAAAGGTGCTGGGAGCGACAATTTTACCCCTTTGTTTTTTAAAAAATGTTCTGAAAAACTCGCAAAGCCATTAACCATCTTATTTAATAATTCACTTAATAAATTCTGTTGTTTTCCTGATAAATGGAAAGAAGCTCTAATTGTCCCTCTGCATAAAAGTGGAACGAAGGCTGAAATAAAAAACTATCGACCTATTTCTATTTTAAACACCTTGGGGAAGGTATTTGAAAAGTTAGTTTACAAATGTATCAGTCCAGTAATCTTTAAATCTATACCGAGCCAGCAACATGGATTTATGAAAAAACGTTCTAGTGTTACTAATCTTTCTTTGTACATAAATTATATTTTAAATAGCATGGATAACAATTACCAGGTCGATGTTATTTATACTGACTTTGAAAAAGCCTTTGACCGAGTAGATCATATTATCTTACTGCAGAAACTTCATTTCCTCGGTATACGTGGCAACTTACATAGATGGTTGGAGTCATATATTACAAACAGAATGCAGGCTGTTATAATAGGTGGATCTCGGAGTGATTTTATCAAAATACCTTCTGGCGTCCCACAAGGATCCATTCTGGGTCCACTTCTTTATAATGCATATCTTTTTGATATAGGCGAATGTTTTAAACACTCTAAATTTATCTTGTTTGCTGATGACAAAAAAATTTACCTAAAGGTTAAAAGGGTCTCTGACTGCGAAAATATACAACGTGATATTACCACTCTAGAAAAATATTATGAAAGAAATCGAATCAAAGTCAATACCAGTAAATGTTTAAATATAACTTTTTCGCGTAAACCTAAAAACATTCATTTTCAATACAGCATAAATAATGAACCTGTAAAAAAAGTTAGCAGCGTTAAAGATTTAGGTGTCATATTAGATCATAAGCTATCTATGAACGAACACGTAGATGTAATTGTAAGTAAAGCTCACAAACAGCTAGGTTTTATTAAACGCATAAGTGAACTATTTCAAAATTTAGACTGTATGAAGATGTTATACTATGCCTATGTTAGAAGTATTCTTGAATATGCTTCAGTGATATGGACACCTCATTACAGCAAACATATTGACAGAATTGAAGGTATTAAAAATTTTTTTATAAAATTTTTATGTTTTAAAAGTTACACAACATATGTCAACTATAACGAAGCGTGTAAGGAGTTTCGATTGAATCAACTGTAAGCTCGCCGCCGCCAGCATGATATGATGTTTTTACAGGATGTTTTAACCGGGTATATAGATTGCTCAGAACTTTTAGCCCTAATATCGTTTAGAACACCCAAGTATCGCACGCATAATACACAACTTTTTGATGTTCCATTTGCAAATACCAACTATGCACAAAACTCGGTAGTGTGTCGCCTTGCTCGCACTTACAATAAAATGTATAGCCATATAGATATCTTCCAGTATAGCAGAAAATTATTTAGAAACGAACTCATAAACATCCATAACGGACTCTAGACTATAAACATACATTTCACATGCAAAGACATACTCACACTCACTAACACACACACCACACACACAAACCACACACACACGCTCACGCTCGCACATATACACAAGCACGCACACATCACGCGCCACGATTATTTTATAATGTATACCGTACAACTTTTCTTTTTGTTCTCATTTTGGGTTTTATTTCATTTATATTCATTTGCCACATTGCATTATATAGTGTATATACTATTAATATTTGTAAAATCCTGTTATGGCCTTATGTGTTTTTTAAATATGTACGTTAACTATGTATATGTACGCTGTTGGATTTCGAATGAGTAAATAAATAAATAAATAAACCAAGAGATTGTTACAAAATTTAGTGACTTGTACTATCTCCGTGTTGTAAGTTACAGTCAAGTCGTATTGGGCAATACTGTATAGTGCTTAATCCCAAGTAATTCCTGGGTTCAAACAATGCGAAACCACAAAGTACCACCGATTTATGAAAATCAAAAGAAAAATCAAAATTTACGTGTATTTTAAATGGGATATCTTCTCACGCCCTAGAGGAATACTTATCCTTACTAATATTATAAATGTGAAAGTGAGTTTGTTTGTTACGCTTTCACGCCTAAAGCGTTTAATCGATCATGACAAGTTTTTTTTTTTTTTTTTCGACTAGACATACGCTGTTAGCCGGAGGGGCTTTTACAGCTTAGCAGGACTTCTTGGGGCGAGTGCTGAGGGCACTCAGCCCAGAGGCAGCGAGCACAAGGGTGCCGTTGTGGCTGGCCCTTGGCATGGACTGCTGCCGGAAGAGAAAATATTATATAAAATAATAAGAGCTGGCCTACTGGAGTAGACCTTTAGATAAATTACTAATTTGTGAAATGTTAAATATACTAATTGTTAAGAGAGGCAAGGAAGTCGGTGGAGTGGATTGTACTGTACTGTTTTAAGATTGAGTTATCGGTGTTGGATGGACGTAGTCTTCGCATTAAAACGCCCATGAACTGTATGAAACTGACTGTGAACAGAGGAACCATTATTAAAAATTACAAAGGCAAACAACTGGCAGGGCCACAGGTTTTTGGTCCCTTACAGAACCGTGTACTTAGCGTGTGGGTGTGCACGGATGGTATGCAGTGTGATGTTGTATTCTCAGTGTTGTAGAGTGTCACTGTGTCGCGCGAGCAGAGTCGCTCGAGGGCTCCTTTCCGGAGGATCGGACCTAGGCTCGAGCGTCTGCAGAGGGAGGCCGCGGCGGGTGTGCGGGAGTGAAATTAACCGTAAGGCCTCGGCGGCGAGACCTGCGGTTACGCGGGCGTGTGCGCGGACACGAACGGTTTGAAGAGACGGCAGGAAGGAGCGCGTTTTCCCTAGTGATGTCGTCTACGGGATCGGTGAAGCAGTTTCGTGGCCGGCGTGCGAACCAAACGGCTTGAGGATTTGCAGTATAGTTGACTGCTTCTACTATTTCGGGATTCGAATGAGCTTCGGCTTTTTCAAAGAATTTCTTGGTGAGTTCGCGTATGTAGGCGTATATGGAAGGGAGATTCATATCTTTGTGGAGATCTATGTTGCGTGCGTAAGGCGGGGCTTGGACCATTGTCCGAATGAATTTATTCTGGAAGACTTGAAGTTTTTCCAGGTTTGTTATTGCTGCATGGGCAAAGACTGGGCAGCTGTAAGTCAATATTGGGCGTATGCAGGTCTTATAGATTGTAAGCTTATGTCTGAGTGACATTTTGCTTTTCGAAGAAGTGAGATTACGTAGCAGGGCCGAGGCGGTGTTGGCCTTTTTGATTACGTAATCGATATGGTGGGTGAAGGTGAGGTGTTTGTCGAGTACTACGCCTAGGTATTTGGTTTTATTTACCCAGGCGATATCAACACCGAATAAGTGTAATGAGCCTTCGAGTGGCTTGTAGTTGTGGGGATCGAACATGATAGCCGAGCTTTTATCTGGATTTAATCCTATGCGCCATTTGAGACACCAGGATCCGAAGGCGAAGATGGCTTGTTGAACTCGATTTTTGAGATTGGCTCTGTGCCTTCCCGAGCTATATATGATTGTGTCGTCAGCGTAGAGGCCTACTTGGACATCATCGAAGATTGGGATGTCGCTGACGTATAGATTAAATAGACAGGGCGCTAGAATGGAGCCTTGGGGGACTCCAGAGCGAATAGGATGGGGTGAGGAGAGAGCTCCGTCTACTTTGTAGCAGAAGGAGCGGTTTGATAAATATTGTATAACTAAGTGGACAAGTCTGTCCGGAACTTGGAACTGGTGGAGCTTATATATGAGTCCTTCGTGCCAGACCCTGTCGAAGGCTTTGGCGACATCGAAGAAGACAGCGAGAGTGCGTCTAGGAAGGCGTAACTCCGTAAAGTTGGAGACTACGTGTTCCGTGAGGCGGAGAACTTGGTGGGTGCATGAATGTTTCGGCCGGAAGCCGAATTGCTGGTCCGGAAAAAGATATTTGTCGGCTACGACGACTTGGAGGCGGTTTAAAATAATCCGCTCGTATATTTTGCCTAAGGTGTTTAGTAGGCTGATCGGACGGTAGCTCTCTGGGGAGCAGGCTTTTTTGCCTGGTTTCCGGATACCTATGACGGTGGCCCTTTTCCAGACGGCTGGAAAGTGGCAATGAGATATGGCCGCATTGAGGATGCAGACCAGAAGTGCTATGAGTTTGTCAGGAAGAAGCTTTAGGACTTCATTCCTGATACCATCAGGACCGGGAGATTTCCTAGGTTTGAGTCCTTTAATTATTGAGAGGACTTCGTCGGTGGTGACCGGGTCTAGGAGTTCTGCTGGGGGGGTCTCCCTTATTGTGTGTATTGTTCGGGTGACCCTTTCCCAGTGTTCGGGATCTATGTCCTGATATTCGTAAGGGTTGGGGGAGCATTGTTCCTCTAGGGTGCTAGCGAGGAGCTCCGCTTTGTCTCTGCTCTCGAAAGCAGGGGGAAGAGTGGGGCCTCTGTCTAGTGGAGGTGTGGCTGAGGAGTAACTGCTCTTTTGTTTGCGGACGAGCTCCCAGAAGGCCAGGTGCGATGGCTTGAGGTCCTCCAGGAGGCTGTCCCATCTTTGAGCGCGAAATTCAGAGATATGAGATCTGACCTGTCTTTGTAGGGCGCGTAGCCGGACGCGGTTCTCTACTGTCGGATAGGCATCGTGGGCGCGAGTCGCGGCGTTCTTCTCAGTGATCAGCCTCCGAATGTCGTCGGGGAGTATAAAGCGGCGATCGTTCGCCACTTTTACCTCTTTCGAGGTTTCCTCGTCGGCATTCTGGAGGTGACTGACCAGGGAGTCGACCGCCAGATCGGCGTCGGCCGGCGAGTCTATCACGTCTGGAATCCTGTCAAGCTCGGGAGAGGAGATGTTAGTAGCCAAGTATTGCCTGAGTCTGGGATAATCGGCAACTTTAATGGGAGGCAGGTTATGCTCGTCGGGCTGGCCGAGGAGTAGAATTACTGGGCGATGGTCTGAATCGAGTTCGTGAGCGACTTCGATGTGTCGCACCTGAAGGGCGACCCCTTTTAGGATAGCTATATCTAAAACTGAGGGTCGACAGTTGGTATGAAAGTGTGTTGGCTCTGGAGGAGCTATCACATCGAAAGTTAGCTCGTGTTCCAAGCGGAGAAGTATTCTACCGTTTTTAGTGGTACGCGGGTTATTATAATAAATGTGCCCGGAGTTAAGATCGCCGGCCACGATTACCGATTCACCGAGCGCGAAGAGCGCTTCTAGATCTGATTTGATAAGTGTTTTCTTTGGCGAGAGGTACGCTGAAACGATGTGGATCGTGGGATGATCGGTCATGCCCACTCTGCATATAGATACCTCTAGGTTAGTAAGTTTAGGAGGTTCTATTCGCGTGCAATATAAAGATTTTTTGAAATATATGAGTGTGCCTCCGCCTCTTGCGCCGGTGCGATCGTCTCTTATTATTTTGTAGTTTGCGATCGCAGGGGCGCGGAACTTCGGTTTAAGTAGTGTTTCCTGTACGAGGAACACGTCGATTTGCCGCTCCTTAAGGAAGCAGGCTACTAAGTCGCGTTGGGGAGTTAAGCTACTCGCGTTAAAAAAGGATAAAGAGAGGCCCCGGGGTCTAATTTTATCCTGCATTGCGAAAACTATTTATGGGGAAGCGCGGGCAAGGTCTTGCACAGCACGTGCGAGGGCAGGGTAGGCGGCTACGGCCTTAAGTCGGTCTATTCCGACGGGAGAGCTGGCCATTTTGTCGAAGGCGATGATGTCTTCGACGTCAAAGTCTTTAAGAATACCTGCGATCCAGGTTAGGCCTAGGAAGTCGAAGGACGGAGCGTCCGAGCTCGAAGGTACCACTCTAGGCGGTTGTACTTTAGCGGCCCACGCGGAAGGCGGGGCTTGTGATGGTGTGTGCGCGGTAGTGACTCGCGCTGGACTTGGCAGGCTCGGGAAGGCCTGGGTTGAGATGAGCGGTGGCGGGGCAGGGCGCGTTGACGTGGCGTGCGCTGGAGGAGCGCGCTGTGGGACGCGCGTGCGAGTGCGCCTAGTGCGTGGGGCGCGTTCACACCTGCGATAGTTCGCGGGGTGACCGGTCTTGCCGCATAAGACGCAGCTCGGTGGCTCTACCGTTTCCGGCATGCGGGGGCACTCCTTTGTGGAGTGATCTCCTAGACATTTAACACATCTCGGCTTGATGTGACAGTTTCTCGCCGAGTGTTCGTAAGATTGGCAGTTGTGACACTGCGTAGGGGCATGCTTTTTATGCGGGATCTCTACGGATATGCCGGAGAGGCCGCAGACCGATTGGAGGTTGAAAATCTCCTTGCCTTCCTTGGAGCGGTCCAAGGTGACAAGGACGAGGTCGTAGACTTCCTTTGTGAAGGAGTGGTACATTCGGTGTACCTCGTGCGCGGGTAAGTTTTGCTCCTTAAGGGAGGCAAGAATGACTTCCGTGCGAAGTTCTTTAGGAACGCGCCTGATTACTACGCGCAGAAGGCGCTCTTCTTCGGGCGTGTAAGTAAAAAATTGGAATTTTCCTTCGCGGAGGAAGGTTGTCAGGTTTTTGTAGTCCGCGATTGTGGGGACTTTAATTTGTATACCGGATGGGGTGCTCCGGGCTTGAGTATATCTGATTTTGGCGGCATTCAGCCGCGTGGAAATGTTTAGCCACGCTGCTTTGTCAGCTATTGTGACTGGGGGCGGTGGGCGCACCGTCCTTTCGGTGGGAGCTGCTGTTTGTGCAGCATGAGTGTCGCGCGATGTGGGGACGCGGTTATTGCCGGCACGCATGGTTTTTGCGGCGGCTGGGGGTGTGGTTTCGGGTGATAACACCCGTTTGTGTTTGGGCTTCGCCCTTGAGACTGTAGTAAAGTCCGTTTCGGGATTAGCAGTGTCCATGTCTATTTCATTTTCCGGATCAGGTGATAGTGGCGAAAAGGAGTTCGCCGTGGGTATCGGTCGGGGTGCGTAAGATATTTTTTCCTCGAACGGACGAGGCGTGGGTGCGGCGGCGGGGGTCGCTGAGGGCGACGGGGTCCGCGACGAGGTAGTAGCGGGTGACGCGGGGGGTGCTACCGCATGCCGGATGACCGGCGAGCGGGAGCGAGAGCGTGAACGCGGCGGTAGAGGCGGCGACGCCGGACGACGCGCCGGGGCGGTTGCCTTGGTGGCGGGGGCCCGGACGGGTAGGGAGGTAATTGTGGGCGGGGTCGGTGGACGGCGCGCTGGCGCGTTTGCGCCGGTGGGTGGGGCACGGGCGCGCTACATGGGCGCGGGTCGGCTCGCGAGATATCCCTTGAGAATCTCTGGGCATTCTTTCTCTAAGTATTTTAAAAGATCGTCCATCTTGAGGAGATGGATTATCTTTCAAAACCAAGAAGAGTGTTGGTTTTATTTCAGAAAAAACCTCCCTGCCTGAAGGGCAGGGGGGCGCGGCTAAAAGGAAATAGAGAAACTATCCTGCGTTAGGCAATCTAACTTGTATGTACACAAAGGAATAGCGTGTAAAATCGAAAAAATTTGTGAAGGAAAGAGCAATATTCCAAAAAGTACTGGGCCTTGGCCCGTAAAAAGGATTAATTAAATTTTACCTTATCTGGAAGCCGGTGACCGGCGTACTTACAGGCGGTGACACTAATTTCACTGCACTTAATCACGATAACAAAGCAATATTTGGAATCACGGCACAAAAACACTGAGAGATATCTCTCAATTTAAATACCACGATAACCAAACAATATGGTTTAGAGAACAAGACACTGTATCGCGAACAAGCAACAATAGCCGGTTTGTTGCAGGTGCGTCGTCGCAGGTGCGAGAACAAAAGAAACCGAGAACAATAGCGGCGCGGTAAGGCGCAGCGGTCGAATCGTTTAGAACAATCGGCAGAGCTCACGGACACGTCCGTTCGCTGTGGCTGATCGAACCGAACTCGATCATGACAAGTATTGGTATAGAGATAGATATGAACCTGGAGACGGTGATAAGCTACTTTTTATAGCGAAAATTTTATTGGGAGTGGGGTAAAGAGAGAGGTAAACTTTGTATGAAGATTTTTATTGCGTCATACGATTTGTTTCACAAAATCAATCTTAACGGGAGCGAACCCGCAGGTAAATGCTAGTTCTTAATAAGAGCTAAAGGTTTCAGGGGTTCTTTTTTAATATATGCAATACAATTTTGCGCTGGGACTGAAATAAAAATTGCCATTAAAAAGGAACGCCCCGGAATGTATACTTTCTGTTAGCGACGCATGAAAGCTATAACGACAAGTTAATACAAAAATAGAAATGGCGTCCGGAATAAAAGTTCCGCACAGGTGGCGCTGATGGTAAATAGGACGCACGCGTTACCGTAGGGAGAGCCCCTGAGACGCGAGACGATTTCTCGTTCGAGTATTAACTTGTACCGGACGAATATACAGTGTTTTTGTGTTAAAATAAGTATCGAAATTAGAACTACGTTATATAAATATAAATATCGAGAATATAAGTATTAAGAATATGAGTATGGAGATTGAGCATTGAGAATTATTAATATTAAGCTTATAGATATTGAGATAGGAGTATTGAGAATTAATAATATTGAGATTGCTAGTATTGAGAATTAATAATATTGAGGTTGCTGGTATTCAGAATTACTAATATTGAGATTATTAATATTATGGATATTGAGACATATTAATAAATGAGATAAGAATGTTATGTTAAAGTCATAAGGCATACGTTGTGATCGACGTCTACCGTTGGGGACGCACATATTCATTTGCCAAGGATTCGTGGGAGTTCAGGTAATGATTGTGCCGAGTAGGTTTTTTGCGTCTCCTTCGCGTATTTTATGTATATTTATATTAAAATTGATGTTTGCATGATTAGACTATAGATATGTTTAAGATTATCGTGCATGTTAGTTTTAAAATAGATAATTTACCGAGCAATACTTACCTAAATATTAGATCGGAAAATATGTATAGAGAATTGAGGGATTTCACACGATGAGTGTGAAATCCAACAATAGAGACATCGCGTTGCTTGTATTTTGATATAGAAACCCGAAATATGGGAATATGTAAATTTATAGAGTAAGAACGTGATAGAGAAAAGTTGAAATAGAGAAAGTTTAGCGTAAGTATTGCTCGATCTCGAGTATTATGAGTGTATCCTAGGATAAGTGATATTTATAAGATAGAGTATAACCTAGGGTATAAGACTGTATATAGATATTATGGAAATTGTATAAAATAAAATAAATATAGCGCAGAAACCGAGCCAACGGTAGTGAAAATAGAAATTAGAAAGCGTCGCGATCGAGTGGCTCTCTGTAAAGTCACGCATCGGCATGGGTAACCTCCGAAGGGGCGTTACCTAATCATGTTCCACAAATTGAGTCACCGATCGCCCATTGGCTACAATAAGAAGTTCGACTACCTGAAGATATCGACCGTTGGCTCGGGTTCACGTGTATTGAGAAGAACTCCGAGTATTATTTTGTCACACGTCTCCACCGGTTCACGCATTATTGCATCCTTACGGCCCCTTACGGCAAACTGACATCTTCCTGCTGCCACCGAGGCGGGTATCCGGCATCCTCGTTTATAACGAACGAGGACTCTACGCCCGTCCAAACGGGAATACACGACGTCGCACTTTGACCAGGGGGCGGTGGTCCACCACCGCTAGACGTACCGTGCCCCAACACTTTCGGAATATGAAATAATAAATTTTGTACCATGTGTCCAAATAACATAAGCGTTATATAAAATCGAGTCCCGTCCCTTTTAAGGAGATATAGATACTTATATCTTACTTAACCACGATACATGTATTTTAACTTAATCAAAAATTAAATTTTGAAGTGGTGATAGCTCAGTTTTAGCGTGTAGGAACGCCGCGTTAACGCGCGAACGTGAGTTCGAATCCAACCACCTGCAATGAGCTTGAGGCTTCAGTGAAGGAAAACATCGTGAAGAAACAATAGCATAGTGGTGGGGATTTTTCTAATACCCGCCCGGCTAACTAGCACCCTCAAGTTGAAAATCTGCCGTCAAATACCATTAGGTGTGTTCCGACATGGCCACTTAAGAGCCAGTCCCTCTTATAAAGGCCGGCAACGCACCTGCGATTGCTCTGATGTTGTGGGTGTTTATGTGTCGCGATGATCACTTACCATCAGGGACACGCTTGCCCCCTATTCCATATAAAAAACTGTTCTCTGCGAAGATGTTTTATTTATTGGGGTAAGTGGCTATAATAGATAATAGATCACTAATAACGTATCCAAAGCGGTTGCATTGAAGGAACAGTCACACTGAGGCGCTGCGCGTTCGAGTCTTGTATAGGATATTTACTATAATTTAATACTTTATGGCGTTAGTTTTATGGCTACAATCTCACCTGGTGTTAAGTGACAATTAGACCTATTATGGTGGACACGCTAAGCCCAGAGGAGAGACGGGCTCTCAAGTCCACCTGCTAGAATACACCGTTATTATTAAGATCAATCGATTAACATTAAAATTTAATTAATAATAATTGTTACATATCTCCCAGCAAGTTCATGATAAGTTTTAATCTATATTAATATTATAAAGAGGAAAGATTTGTATTTTTACTTATAACGAATAAACTCAAGAACTACTGCACTGATTTACAAAAATTCTTTCAACATTATAATGATACATTATCCCTGAGTAGCATAGGATATATAACATTTTTTTTATGAAAATTATTAAATAAAATTTTAGGTCCATATCAACGGAGACGTGGTCACAGCTAGTACAATATAATTTGTTGATCTTATCTCAATAAAGAGTACGCTTAAATCCATTTCAATCGGTCTTGAAGTAACAAACGTGCCACCGCCGTCAAGATAAAGCTAATATAAACATTACCAACATTAAAGCCCCAAACCGCTATACTGAATTGCTAGATAGTAAGTTCAAGATTCATGTGAAACGGGTTTTGTTGTCAAAGGTTATTATTATAAGGTGGACCATGTTGGTCGGCGATGGTGATGTCTTGAATTGACAACCCTCTCTGTTCATCCACTAATAACTATTGTAAATGTAAACATTAAACTATATCATTTTTACAAATGTACCTATCAATGACATGCAGATCAAGTTTCTCGCCGATTCATCTCGATGACTGCTTTACTTTCCGAACTAGTGGTAGTTTGGGACGTTCATTAGCGCCGTCTTAGTACCTAAATTGAATAAATATTTTGTTTTGGTTTGATTTCATGTTTTAGGGATGAAGCTATGATTCAGTAATACATAAATACATTTTCTTTGCACAACCTTACTTCACATAAATATTTTCTAATAAATTTCCGAGCTAACAACTTACTAAGGTGAAGTTTTTTTCAATGACCAACGACTTACTGTTGGTTTCCTGGTCGTCTCATCAGTTGTATATGTTATATGATATTCAACGAACTTTTATTCTTTTATTTATAAAAAAAAATAGGTAAAATATAGAAAAATTCATGAGTGCACGTGTGATTCTAACCATATCTTGGCCAATATTTCAAAATAAAACAGTTGTATCCAAACGACGATCATGTAGTGTAACGCATATTGTTAAGAACAATTTTATACCAACGTAAATGAGGAGATACAATTCAGAAAGTACGAGCAATGGTGGCAGCGAAAAATGAAAATATCGATCTCAATGCGAATATTTTTTTTTTGTTTGGAGGTTTGTTATTATTATTATTTAAATCAGTCAATACAGTTATCAACTAGAATGACGCAGTTAACTATTCCACAGAATTATTAAACTTAAAAGCGTAGGGTGCTTTTTAAGATATTATCGAAACGATAATCTTTCAACTCATATCTGTCAATAAAATATTTATAACTAGTGACACCAAGCACCTCACGCTTTTTTTTAAATAAATTATATTTTTGTCTTATTTACACTATTATTAATTTATATTTATTAAAAAAAAAATACACTATTCTTAATTCAAATTAATTAATATTTATTTTATGTTTTTTAATTTGGATTTCAATATGAGCGTGTTTTTTTAACTATTATTTATTTCCATGACGCTGGTATGGTATTTATGGATGTATACCTACTGTAGCAACGTTAAAATAGAAAAGAAAAAAAGTGTTATTTCAAAGATATGTTTGTTGTATTACTCCGTATATCGTCTAAATACACCTTCACGACTCGTTCATATTTAAACAGTCTACCTCCTACTCATTCTGCTGTTAACTAAGAAACCTTATAGTACCTAGTTGTATAGACTGTGCTCACTGTGAAAGCATTTTATATTCAAATTAACTCTTTCTAATGAGGATACTAAGAACTAAATAAATTGTTAATTGTTAATTAGAGTGTTACTAGATAGCTACTTAGTACAGAAACTAGATGGCTCTGTTACGCAATTTTCATTAATGATTAGGTACCTACCTATTTAATCTTTGTGCTTGTATTTACATTTGTTTACTTAGTGGACATTCATAAGGTACTTATAAAATCTCGTATAACATCAGGCTATTCGATAGCCATGAATACAGTTGACTGACAGCTCGGGTTGGAATACAAGAAACTATGCAAAGCAAGAGCTTCTAAGCAGTGACGGATTTATTCTTTTGCCGCCCGAAGGGTATTCAAATTTTGCCGTCTCTATCTACTTCTACAATTAGATGGCACATGTGACAACGTAAATTGCAAAAACACAACGATATAAAATTACCTAGATTCTAAATCGTGAACCATATAATATAATAAAATTTATAAATATGTATTATAAATATGTGAGGGGAAGTATTACTGAATCATATCCATCTAAATGTAAATGATAAGGTTTCAATAGTAAACCACAATAACGCCAAATTTGCATAAAAATAAAATCTAAATTTAACTATAGCGTACTGTAATACTATATCTAAAAAATGAAGAATATAAATAAAAGTAGTTATTTTCAAAATAATAGTTATAGTGAGATATTCAAATGTACAATTAAAGTTATAGCATCAGGTTATCATCATATCATCATATCATATAGATAGTTCTATCAAACCGAAGCGTTGTTGATTTTCTACGCTTTTCTATTTATTTCAAACACCCATAACATCCACACAAGGACATTTCAATAAATACACGCATCAGCAATGAATGCCACTATACAAGTGCAATCGAAGCGATGATCGCTCAGTTGGTAGTGTTTACGGAGTAAAATACTATTATTATTATTATTATTACGTAAAGTACTATAGTTTTCTTACGTAACAGCAGAATGAGTAGGAGGTAGGCTGTTTAAATATTAATGAGTCGTGAAGGTGTATTTAGACGATATACGGAGAAATACAACAAATATACCTTTGAAATAACACTTTTTCTCTTTTCTCCGATTATGAAATACTCCGTATAATATGACTAGTATACTCGGAGTATACTCCGATTATAACTACAAAAACATATATGTACAGATTTGGTTCTTTTCAAGTTTACTACGTGTGCAGATATTGTTGTAATAACAAAAGCTGCACGAGCGTTTGTGTGAGTTTAGGTTTTTATAAGCACTGGCGTTTTAAAAGATGCTTGTGATGCAATTAACAATAAAGTACAGATCATTGTTTTATTTCCTGCAATAAAAAAATGTATCAAAATATATTATAAAATTTTATGTTACGGCGGATGGTTAATGACAGATAATAATATACTCAAACTAGTGGACCTGATAAGCCGAAGTTTTCCTGCAACAGACTTTTCAATTAAAATAAGCATATTATAATATAATTTGAAGCGATGATAGCTCAGTGGTATCATGTACAAATGCAGCGTCAAGGGACGTGAGTTCGTATCTACCTACGATGAGCTTGAGCTATCGGTGAAGGAAAACATCGTGAGGAAACTATAGCATGGTGGTGAGCTTTTTCTAATGCCGGCCTGGCTAGCTAGCACCCTCAAATTGTAAATCTGCCGCGAAATACCAATATTTGTGTTCTGGCAGTTGCACTTGAGAGCCAGTCCCTCAACAAGTTTAGCGTGTTCACAAACTTGAATTATATGGACACTTAAGATCTGGTGAGATTATGACCTTAACGCATAACCTTAACTATGAAAAAAAGTATTTACCACACAAAAGAATTGAAACATTACTATATATCTCTCGCTCCCTTAGTCACCTTGAGCCGACTTTACCCGAACAAGCGTCACAGAAAAAGGTTGTGGATCAGAATTTCAAACCCCTGCCATAAGAAGTTTCACATTTAAAACAAAGTGATTTTCAGATGCGGCATGCACTATCAACCGTCGAAAGAACACTTGTATTCAAAATTTGTAAAATACTCCTTTGTAAAGATCATAATTTAGAGTTATGATATTTTACGTAAAAGGAGTTGATACGATTTGTACAATAAACCTGTTTTCTTCAAGGTAGTATTTGTACACCAATGATAGTTCGGTGGTACATATACAAAATATGTTATATAGAAATAGAAGAAAAAAAACCTATTGTTAAAATAGATTTAATCCCCGTATAACCATATCCCTTTATCCCTTTGTTGTTTGTATGTTTGTTTGTATGTTTGTAACCGACTCCTTTAGGCGCGATTTTGACCCACTTTAAACGGCCAAATTTCGTTCAAACTTTGTAGATTTATCAAGGGCCGATGACAATGCACTAGTTGATAAAATTATTCCATTTATCAATTTGCAAAATAAGATTTTTGTTAATTTATATAATTTTCATATATAGACGATAAGGAAAGAAATTTAATTTTAATTTTTTATAATTTTTCTCAATAGTCGATAAAAAAATATAAAATAATAATAGTGCAAATAAAAAATATATTAAAAAAAAGCGTGAGGTGCTTTTAAGATTATCAAATGATAATCACTATACTCATATCTGTCGATAAAACACTTATAACTATTGACACCATGCACCCCACGCTTTTTCTTAAATAATTTTTATTTTTCATTCTTTTTCTTTACAATATTATTAATTTATATTTATTGAAATTTTTAACACTATTTTTAATTTATGTTTATTGAATTTTTTAAGACTATTCTTAATTTAAATTTATTAAAACTTACTTTCTATTTTTTTAGTTCAGTTTTCTTCAAAAAACGTGTTTTTTAGTTTTTTTAAACTATTATTTATTATTTGGTATAGTTGTTATGGGCACATTATGTCATAATTTAATAACTCAACATACAATGGCAAAATTGTGAAATTAAAAATCATTTAAATATTTTAATTGCCCGTTATTATTATTTATCTCAAAGACAATCTTCATTCCCTCCGTTTTTACTCTTATATGTTGAACAATATACTTCTTAGTTTGTCTCTACGTATTATAAAGAAACTATATTCTACCTTTATCTAATCTTAGGGACTATCAGTAGTATTTAAATATACATCTATCTATATATATATATATATATATATATATATATATATATATATATATATATATATATATATATATATATATATATATATATATATATATATATATATATATATATATATATATATATATATATATATATATATATATATAATGATATTGGTCTTTGTTTGAGGCTCAATCACGCCTAAACCACTGATCGTATCGACATCAAACTACGGCCATTCGATACGAATTTTTTCCTAATTGATTTATGGTTATTTATTTGTAGACTAAATGTATAAATAAATGTACGATAAAAAAAGTTCGCCTCCCAGTTAATCATCTCCGAATTCAACTTCCAATAATCTATAATCGGAAAGAATTTCTTCTAATAATCCACCTCCTGCAAGTAAACCACCAACTACTCCATCATCTTCATGCAATCCTCCCGATACTCCATAAGCGCCAAATAAACCTTCCACTAACCCTTCGTCCAAAAACGATGCTCCAGATAAGTCAGCACTAATTGATCCTTCTCTTGCGCCTACAAATACTTCTACTGCTAATCCTTCTTCTTCCAGGGCTCCACCCAATAGTACACTGCTTCCAAGTGTGTTTCCTGTAATTACCGCATTTGCGAATGCTTGAGATTCTCTTATAATAGATATTTATTAGATTCATTTCAAAATCCCAGGAAAAAGCCTTTATTAACATTAAGTCAGCATGCCCGTGCCCTTGCACCGCCTTAAGCTGGACTGAGAGAGGCGAGTCGAGGGACCCGCCTTCCATTGCAACAGTCTGGACAACTGTAAGGGCAGTTCATCAGGCTGTCCCCGGATGGGGCCCGGTTTACCATCAAGCCGGGCCGGGTGCTGGAATGACGCGGCAATTTTGCAAGCATGAACCCGCATCGCACCAGGAAGGTGACAGATAGCCGTGGGGCTTTAGTGGGTATTGCCGGCAATTACCCCTCTCAGTCTCCCCGTGCTGGCAGGGTACATATACCATCACTATAGTAGCCATCACTTCCAGGCAATCTTTGAAAGGATATGTTCCATGGCAAAGAATCAGTGGCGTTTTGGGTGTATAGTTAAAATCAAACTTAATAATTTACATGTTAAAGACGTGAAAAATATAACATATATATGAAATATACTATAAAATAAAATTAATATATAACCACATAATAATAATCCATCAATGTGAAACAAAACGAAGTACACATACAAACACACAAAATTATATCAAACGTAATTTTTTTTTTTTTTTAAATGCCAATGGTAATTTGTGACAGATTTTTTAATTATGTCCATCGTTTGTGCCTTCTTCAGAGAAACAGGTAGTGCATTACATAATTGCGCAGCCTGGACTGCAAATGAATTTACATAAATACATATTTGTGGAGTATGTTGGTACTTCAAGCGTTATGGTTTCTGACGATCTTAAATTGCGTGTAGGTAGGTAAATCGCGAATAATGTAATATAAATATATGTATAAAATAAAATATAAAAATGCAATAATGTAGACATATCTTGAAAAGTATTATATTCTTTTTTGTGGATTGTTTCTATATTGAAACAGACACTTTGCTTTCAGACGTTTATTACATTAATCTTTTAACCAATATCTCAGAGGACCCTTTACTTTAGGTCATTGTGAGTGATCACATATGTCGATCTATAATATTAGTTATCACCGAATAAATTTTATCAAATTTCATATAATTGTTTCAGAATGAAGTAACGAAATGAACAAACATTTTGTAAAAAAAAAACTACAAAGATAATAAAATACACTTTCAATTTCCAAAAACGTATGTAATATAGAGATTTAGCACGGACAACACAAGTCAATACTTGTTCTAATTTGTGTATCAACCGATTATTGTTGGCATATTGTCAAGAAAATAAAATTTGAACGGGTGAATTAGGAAATTAAAACTGCTTATGGAGAATCGTGCTTATTCTAAATTAGAGATATAAAAGCTCAGGATCATGTTTTTGTTAATCATTCCTCCAGGCGGTACAGTAATGGAAGATTTAAAACGTTCAAATACTCGCGAGTGTAGTCGCGGACATGGATAGTAATTAATAAATACGTCACATTAAATAAATAGCGTTTTGAACCATCGATAGACTAATTAAAATTCAGGTATTTCAAGGTAAAGCGAAATCATAACACCGCATATGTTTAAACAGATTCAGCAATTTTCTTTATAGTTTTACTTTGAGGTATAGCATTTGGCCAAATATCACCTGTATTAAATGATGATGTGGCCAAATGTAACGAAAATGTGTTTTTTTTTATATATATATTCATTCGTTCGTTGATTTGTTTGTGATCATCATGAACTTGTCCATACAAGTTGTCAGGGGTACAGAAAATGACATATTGTATTTCTTATAGTAAATAGATACTTTTTTGCAATCGTTAAAGGTATATCTTATTTTTTAATTATACTGATATTATAAAGAAGGAAGATTTGTCGTTTTGTATTTTCACATTAAATGTAAACAGTGCGTCGCTTGCTGGCTTCTTACACTAACTTATAACGACACTGAAAAAAATGTGATTATGTAAATTTATTCTGAGCTCAATGCTTTCTCGCGGGACATCTCTCTACTAACATGACAAACACTCACATATACAACTTAAGCACTCACTCACGCACGCATATACACACACACGCGTACATAAATATGCATCTCAAACAATTATTTTGCCATATAGTTCTCAGGCTATGAAGATTTGCTTAGATTTATAAATGTATTATATTTTTCTTTTATGTGGTCTTTCTTTTATTTTGTGTGTGGAGCATGACCCCTTGGAGGTGGGCGTTATTAGCTGAGACACAGTTTTCGCTACAACGGCTGATACCATATATGGTTTATTGTGTAATATGTTCAAGTTCCAATAAACTATTATTATATTATATTTTTGTTCCTAACGAATAAACTCAAAAACTACTGGATCGATTAAAAAAATTCTAACACCCTTAGAATGCTATATTATCCTTGAGTAACAGGGATCATAAAATTAGTTAAATACTTTTCAGTTTCATGCGAACAAACTAGCAGGCATAGCTACTTTTTCATAAAATAAATAATTACGTGTTTCAGAGTTTTTAAAATATCATCCCCTACACGTGTAACATAGGAAATTTTACATTGATACTTTTACTGCGATATCTGCAAAATTACCTGCCACATTTCCATAAAATTTAGTCCATATATTTTAATCGTAACGTAGAAATTTCTTGTAAAATTCTATTACGGTCAAATATGGTTGACGGAAATTGCGCGAAAGAAGTCAGGAGGCACCAGCTAGTCCAATATAAATGCGTAGACAATTAATAAAGATACTTTGCCTTCATGTTATATTGATATTAATAACCTTAGCATTGTCATTATTAACCATTTGTTCAAACAATTCAACTACTACATATAGGGTTTACCGTCCGAGTGTAATACCATTACGACTACGTTAACGAACATTAACATGTCTAACTTTATTGCTGTTTTCTTCTTCACTATTGCATTATTTATAATGGTAAGTGGATACAGCTCATATATACTCTATACTTCATACTACTATATACAATCATCTAAATCGATTATGACAGCACGGTTGGCCTAGCGGTGGAGCAATTTTCTCGCTGCAATTGCCGCGCCGAAGCGCTCTGGGCTTAAATTCCGTACATGGAAATCATGTGTGATCCTCAAATAACTGTTCTGCTTTAGACTCTTACTTTGTATCCGTTTATTAGGTTTGTAAAATCCTTCTCTCTTGTCATTTTGGCAGAAGTTCCTGGAAGGAAAATTGTTGACTTTTTCCGTTTTCACTTTCTTTCATTTTTAGGCAATGCCATTTTGTTAAATTAATATGTATATTAAGGTTTAGTAACATAAATGTTCACTTAAATTTTACAGTTCTTCGTCCATCCGTCTGTTGGCGATGTTTTAGCGATCGTTAACAGACGACTCGGCTAAGGACTCAGGTTATGCAATTTTACGAGACTTTCTGAGAATACTACATGCTATATACAACTTTATCATAAAGATGTAACAAACAACACACTTTTAATTTAGCTGTCTGCTAGTGGACAAAGTAGAGCTTCATGAAATCCGTCAATGATTTATTTTAGCATTTCAATAATTATCTCTCTTCTCGAAGGAATCCTTTCGTTTTATGTGGTAATTATAGCCTGTAGATTAATTACCAAAGTCCTAATATTAGTTATCATCGTGTCAAATTACATCAGAATCCGCTTAATTATATTATAATGATACGACAAGAGGACAAACAGACACGTACAACAACATATATAATATGTTTAAGAAATTGATTATTAGTAATATATTAATAACCACATAATTTAATTTTATCTGATCCATACACGATAATTATAATACGCTGAACTAATTAAAGATAATTGTTCCAGATCCTACAGCAAGTTTATGGAATAGTTATTGGTAAGCTGTTAACAAAATGTAATACGACTGTGTAAGGAAATATTACTATAGACCAAGCGCACATACTTTTGACCAGACCGCCGCGTTATAGACCAGTCTATCCTACAATAGGTCATGTAATAATTCGAGTTTATATATTCGAGATATGATGACTGTGTGCGACTAGATCTTGATTACCATGCAGCAGGCGATTGTTAAAGCGATAATAGCTAAGTTGGTAGTGGGTATGGCTACCGCGTCAACGGACGTGAGTTTGAATCCACTTGCTATTAGTCTGAACTTTAGGTGAAGGAAAACATCACGAGGAAATGGATTATCCTGGTAGGGTTTTTCTAATACCCAACTTTCAACTGAAGCCTAAAATCGGCTGCCAAATGCCTATAGGTATGTACCGACAGCTGAACTTGAGAGCCAGTCCCTCCGATAGACTTAGTATGTCTACCAACCTGGGCCACATCGTTACTTAACATAAGGTGACATTGTAGCCATTACGCTAAAAAAGTACTACCACGATAGACCCGTTAATACTATTATAGACCGCACATGATTGATGCATGTATACAAATAAATAATATTGAAGTGTTCGATTTGTAATTTCAACAGGTTTGAGTCAATTTGGTATAAATACGGTACTAATAATAAAAATCTATTTTATTTTCTGATATTCCTAAGATTGATTCCTTGAAACGAGTAACGCATTTCCATTCACTAAGGTATTTATAGAGATTTATAAAGACTTATATTTTAATACCTTTTTAATTTTGATATTTTAAATTACTTTTTTCATTTAATTTAATAATCTATAGTCATAACACTGTAGTCGTAATGTTAATTCCGTATTTATATTTAAACGCAGACAGAGGTATTGAAAACATCCAAAAATATTGTAGGAACTTTCGAACGTTTTATTATTGAAGATACTTTAGAACACCAATGAGGTTGCTAAGAGGAAATTAAAGCTTACCGTGTAAACTTCTCTGACCATGTTTTTCCTGTTATTCAAACATGACGATTCTCATTTAAATACAGTAGAACCTCTATAAGTCGAACATCAAGGGTGACGCCAACAAATTCGAGTTATAGAGATTTCGAATTACAGAGAATGGAGGTTTTGGTTTTTGAAGGGAAGGGAACCAAACATTTTTTTGAGATTTAGAGGTTTTCAACTTATCGCGGTTCGACTTGACGAGGTTCTACAGTATAATATGCGTGAGTACATAAATATTGGCGTTTTCCAGAGAGTTTAATATTATGTGATTGCGTAGTTAAAGTAACATAATTAAGTTACAGGTTACAATCATAAATACGGTAATTTAGTATTTGATATATAATTATTACTATAGTTTCATAACATTGCTGTTCCTTCATAACTGCTTTTACATTTTAAACACTTGATAAACCTTTTCAACTAGCCTCTAACTACAGTATAGGTGGTTAAAACTGGATTATTGCAATTTTTTTACTATTCTAATGTAACGAATATATGTATCAAAACTGTAGTTGAGCCGGTGTAGTTGTATATAATCACAGTTTATTTAATATTTTACACAGAGGACACATATACACACAGATGACGCCGTTATCGGCTTGCGACTGAATGGGACAACAATACCAATCTATACATTCAGACCTTAGCATTCTTACGAGGATTCTTGTTTATCTAATAACATAACACAATATTATATTATGATCATCTCGTGGTCATAATCAAGTAGAACCTCGTTAAGTCGACCCTCGATAAGTAGAAGACCTCCAAATCTCGAACAAATATTTTATTCCCTTCCCTTCAAACATATTAATAACGTAAAGGACACTTGATAGGAGTGGGCTATTCTATATATTACTTGGATGAATGATTAGCAGTATAATTATTTTCAGGCGCAGGAAAATCGGCAGCATTACTTGGTGGAGGTTCGGGTGGAGGATTTCTTGGTAATGTTGAAGTAATCATTGATGAAGCACTGAATGGTTAACTTGGTCAAGAATTATTATTCTGTCGATAATGGATTATTGGGACTGTGACTTAGATAAGGTTTGGGAAATAATACATAAGATTTAAAACATTAGATAACATAACTTTTATTTTATTACCGATAATTCATAAAAGTAATGTAGAAGCCAATCGCAACTGTAAAATTTTTATACTTGCAATTTGTTTATAACCTAAATAAAGAAAATGAAAACGTTACTTTTGTTTTAATTATAAAATATATCAGTTGGTCCTTAAGAACATTAAATGTATACAAAAATTTATATTTGAAACTATACATATGTACTTAATTAAATATGTAACTCATTTTCAAACCAATTGTTATTTGTTCCTCGTAACTTATTATCCGAGACAAAATATTTACGATTTTTATTTTGGCCATAGACATAATAAGTCGGGCAAAATGTTTTCGCATATAGTATGTATAAGCTTATAATAACGTCTCTTTGGCAGTACTATTTATACCTGGTTGGTTTCAATAATTGTAAAAGTCATTTGAAGTCGAAATTTAAACTCGAATAAGTTTCAAACGATGTAACGAATCCCCCCTTTTCTCAGATAATATCATTTCTATTCTATTATTTGTATAATAAATCATAGAATGAATAATAAATATTATGTATATCAAGAGTGCCTGTCTGTTACCTTATACCTATGGCAATGATCATCTAGTAATAGGGGCCTATATCTACGTTGTGAATTAAAGATAGTTGTAGTAAACAAATTCTTTTAATCTGGTACTCAGAAAACATAACAACTGAAGTTAGTAACATTAGAACTTAATCGGACACATGACAGTAGTATTAAAAAAATTATAAAAAAAAAAACATTTTAATCTAAGATTATAGTATAAGTAAAATGACTTGCAATTATTTCTAGAATCAATATAACTAGTTATACATAAAAGTTGATCAGAGGTTCGATTTTTTTTTCAATTTATAAGATGAGCCTTCATCCGTCTCATTACCTGCCTATTTAAGTAAGCACTATATTATTTTTTTTAATTTTTATATAGTAAAATCTAACAACCAGCATCATTGGCAAAGCTAGAGCAGAGTAAGAATAAGAGGCAGGATATAAGGAGTTCTGAAACCAGCTCCTTAATAACAATGACTCTAAAGGCATTAATAGAAGAGACAAAAGTCGACTATAGCCTTCAGCAAGATAAACCTAATGAGTAGTAATTAGCAAACACAGTAATAGTATAGCTATATCCCTACAAAGTGGTAAGAAAGCCCCGAGGTGACAAAGCCAGCCAAAGAGTAGTACGCAACTCACTTCAATCCAGACCTCCTCGCACAGTATGATAGGGAAGCCACAGACCTCTGGATATAGGTGGAGGGGAACAAAGTCACAGGTCCGAATCCTTAGTCATTGTTCCTAAGACTGAATGGATCAACGGACCTAGATATATAGAAGGTAAGGTACACCCTAACAAGTATTGTGGTTACTCATCTATTTATATATATATATATATAATGAAAATGGTCTTTGTTTGAGGCTCAATCACGCCTAAACCACTGATCGTATCGAAATCAAACTACGACCATTCGACGCGAAATTTTTACTAGATGGTTTATGGTTATTTATTTTTATAATTCCAACGTGCCTTCATTTTTTTATTGCTGTTTTACTTTTATGTACATTTTTCCCGCTAATAACAAGCATTTTGTTTTGATTCTTTTCTTTTCATGGATCTCAAAGGAGTATATTAAACGGATTATATTCTTTTACATTCGGCTAAGAATCTACTCACACACTCCTACGCACTCACCCGCTCACTCCCATCCAATCATTCACCTACTCGAAGGATAATCGAAGGATTCCCATCTATACAGGCACTCATCACGAAATCTCGGGAACAGTAGGACTTAGAAACGAGAAACTTGGTAGAAATATTACTTTTGCTATGTAGAGGTCAGCTAAAAACGGATTTTGAGAAATTCATGGCGATCGCGGGGGAGTTAACCAAGAAAACTTCCTGTTTTTTAACTACAGCTCCTATAGACTCCAAATTTGGTAGGCATTTTCTGTAAGACATGTAGAAATAGCCTATGAACGAATTTTACAATAGCTCACCTCACAGGGGGTTTCGAGGGTGGGTATAAACGACTTTTTTTTTAATTTTTAAGCTATAGCTCCTATAGACACCAATTTTAGCTAGAGTGTTCTATATGTGATGCATAAATGATCTAAGAGCGGATTTTACAACAACCCACCACCAATAAGGATTGCGGGGGTGGGTGTTAGAATGTTAAATTTGTATTTCCAAACTGTAACTTCTACGGACTCCAAATTACTAGTTTTTTTTTGTGTCTATAGCAACGGTTACAGTCAATTGTTTTTTTTTATTAATTCTATTTGTTTTTATATAACCTACTAATTAATCTTATGATTAAACGCCAGTTTATAAACGGTTGAGTAGTGAACGAAAACTGTCAGACAAAGAAAGTATTGAAAGTTTATGTTTGTGTGCTGATTATGTGTTTGGTTCTAATAACTGGTCTCATGACATAAAAGCTCAAACTTTAGGTAAGTAATGATTTGTAAAATATATTGATTTATATTTTTTTTAAAATTAATATCAATAATTCGACATTAACTATCAATAGAATCCAGAAAATCTTAAATAGGATGTTTCACAACAGTTTGAATCACTTTAAGTGATAGAAGATTTCATATAGGGATTGGTTATTTTGAAGAGTACGATAATATAAGTGAATTTTCCTTAGCAGAGATTAGAAAGGTGAATGTTCATAAAAAATAAAACAAAGTGATAATAAAGTTAAAGAGTTAATTATAAACGTAATATTTTATTTTGAGTTTATGTAGAAATCCGTAATTGATGGAATTTACAACGCTTTAGTATATTTTTCAAGAAATACAAACTATCTTTGAGAGTAAAGAACAAGAACGAATGATGCGTTTGGTTAAACAGGCGAAACAACAGCAGGAGTGGAAATAAAAAAAATGATCGTGAAACTTATATATTCAGAACATATAACATACTAAATAAATTTTATTTTAATACAACTTCATCAGATGAAAAAGAAATCGTAACGGAACCAGGTGAAAAAGAAGACAAAGATATCACAGAAGGAAGAATAGACGAAGAAGTGGATAAGAGGAAGAACGAAGGAACATGGTGAAAATGGAGCAGATTGAAAAAATAATGCAAGAAAAACGATTAAAAAAATAAAGAAGGAAGTTAGAAAATTTCCTAAAAATAATATTATTGATCTTCATACGTTTTATTGATAAAAAAAAATTCTAGCAAATCATTTTGAAGAGTTTTTTTTATTTTGAATAAAGGAGAAATATTCTTAAATCAGGTTCCAAGAAAAAAATTCGTAAAAAATATCGGTTCACTTTCAAACTACCTTTTCTGTTTTAAAAAAAATATTCATGTTTATTATTGTATTTGTAATTAGATTATTTAATAATTGCGGCAGTGATAGCCATGCAGCTGGCGTATGATTCGCTTGATCCCCAATCTATGTAGATTTTAGAGTGGTTAGTACTTTGAAGGGTGACCTTAAGAATACGATTGGCCTGCATGGACATCACTGTTGTTTGATATAGGTTAAAGGCTCATTGATCGCTACAATTCAGAATTTTAGTGATTAATGAAAATTTGCCTGTCACTGATTGTACTGGCGTGAGTTTTCTCTTTGGTTGCCTCATGTAACTGTGTTCCGCCGAGTAGTTGGGCACAGGGTAGATACGGTACAGTACATGTCGGTCCACAACAGCAAAATATATAAACATACAAATAATTAAATAAATTTTGTTCCATTGATAAATAATGAATACCGCAATTAATTTATAAAAAAAGATTATTGATATAAAAACATAATATTTAATATGCTTCAAGAATAATCTTATAGATTGCAAGAATTGGTAACTCTTCAGCTATGAATTCGTTTAAGAAAGTGATTTGTTCGAACATTATTCGAAAATTATGAATCAGATAGAAATTCATCATTGATCATTGGGAAGTGAGTAACAAAATTCACAGCATCAGAGATCGTCACAATCAATAATAAAAATCAAATTTTTATACAAAATTAAAATGGATGCGATTAAATAAAAAATAAAAAATAATTTAAATAACGACAAAACTTTGCTTAGACATTACTTGATTTTTGTTTATTCTTAAACAATTACAAAGTGGAACATTTTTAACTGCAAACAGATAATTATATAAAGACGTTCACGTTAAAGTAATAACGTAGTAATTTCTTCCTCCATAAGTTTGAAATCCATATATTTCCTCTACGTATCCGCGAAAACTGGATCAATAAATTTAAATTTTCTGTGTCTATTGTTATCAATTTAATTATTTTTATACCTGTTATTTCTTCTATAAAAGTATCCCGGATTTGGTTGAATAATAATAAATGAGTCCCTAATTAAGTTTAAGACGATATTGTAGTTATTCATTTTTCATAGGTTATATCAATCTGTCATCTAATAGATAGTCTTTTGTTTTATCATTTGTTTCCTTTGGTTATGTTAGTCTGTTATTTAATCGATTGTTTTTTTTTTAAACAAAATAAAAACTATCTGTCATTTCTTCGACTGTTTTGTCAAAACAAAAATGCCATATTATAATTTTAAGGTTAGTTGAATAAAGAAAAAGTTTATAATCAGTTCATAAAGAAGATAAGTATACTTATTATACTTTAGTATATATATATATATATATATATATATATATTTTAATAAGATAAAATTAATAAATCATTCTGTTTCTTTACCATTCGGTTTTGTCTTTGGCATCTACATTAAATAAATAAAGACTTAAAAGTTTTGTTTGTGATAATAAGTGTATTTATAAATGGAATATTAAATATTTATAAATTGTGTAAAAATAGTGAAATTATGGCGAAAAAAGAAAAGCTGATTTCCGATAATCGACATGAGTTTCAGTCGATTATCGAAATCAATCAGGTAAGAGAACATGGTTGTGGTTAATCGTACTCTCTGCTCACCGTATTGATCCGCAGTGGTCGTACGTTTAACCATTTCCGTAAAAAAATATTATTATATTTTTTTTTTTTTTTTGTAATGTTTAAAGGTGCTCACAGTTCGAATGTCGTCGTCGAGGTCGTCGAATATGAACAGGATTTAATCATTTATTTTTTATTTCATTGTATATCAACATTTATTGTTAGGTATTATGGAAATTATGGTGTTAATAAATTTCCATTTTAATTAATTTGACTCTTCTTTTGACGGTTGACCCTGCAGGCCATTCCTGGAACTTCCTGCTTATTTTCGAGCGTAACGCTTTCCGTTTACAATTTACCCAGCGACGCTACGACGCAGCGACGACGGCTAGTATTAGTATAGATATAAACTTACCATGAACTTGCTAGGAGATATGAAACTGTTATTATTAATTAAATATTAATATTAATCGACTGATCTTAATAATAACGGTGTTTCTTGCAGGTGGATTTGAGAGCCAGTCTCTCCGCTAGGCTTAGCGTGTCCACCATCATAGTTCTAATTGTTACTTAACACCAGATGAGATTCTAGCCATAGAACTAACGCCATAAAGCATTAAATTACAGTAAATGTCCAGTACAAGACTCGAACGCGCAGCGCCTCAGTGTGACGGTTCCTTCAATGCGACTGCTTTGGTTATACGTTATTAGTGATCTATTATAGTCATTCACCCAATAAATAAAACATCTCCGTAAACACCAGTTTTTTTTTATAGAATAGGGAGCATACAAGTAAACGTGTCACCAGAAGGTAATTGATCACCGTCACCCATGGAGGCGTTGCCGGCCTTTATAAGAGAGACAGGCCCAGAAGTGCCTATGTCGGTAAACGCCTGATAGTATTTGATGGCAGATTTTTATCTTAAGGGTGGTAGCTAGCCAGGCAGATATTAGAAAAAACCCTACCACTATGCTATCGCGGTGCTTTCCTTCATCGAAAACTCAAAGCTCATTGGAGGTGGTTGGATTCGAAATCAGGTCTTATAACACGGCGTTCCTACACACTAAAACGGAGCTATCATCGCTTCAAAATTTAAGTTCTGAGTAAGTTAAAATACATGTATCGTAGTTCAGTTAAATATAAGTTTTTTCATATCTCCTTAAGAGGGACGAGACTCGATTTTATATAACGCTTATGTTATTTGAACAAATGGTAGAAAATTTATTATTACATATTCCGAAAGTATATATTCCGGGGCGTTTTTTCGTAATAAAAAGTAGCCTATCACCGTCTCCAGGTTCCCATCTATCTCTATACCAAAATTTGTCATAATCGATTAAATGTTTTAGGCGAGAAAGCGTAACAAACAAACTCACTTTCACATTTATAATATTAGTAAGGATAAGTATTCCTCTAGAGCGTGAGAAGATATCCCATTTAAAATACACGTAATTTTTTATTTTTCTTTTGATTTTCATAACTCGGTAGTACTTTGTGGTTTCGCATTGTTTGAACCCAGGAATTACTTGGGATTAAGCGCTATACAGTATTGCCCAATATGGTTTGACTGTAACACACAACGCGGAGATAGTACAAGTCACTAAATTTTGTAACAATCTCTTGGTATTCCTCGTTGTTTTATTAATGTTCCAACCTAAAAGAAAACTGTTAATGTAATGTAATAAGAGGGTTTCGTTGATGAATCTATATTTATGCTAATATGATAACGAGGAAAGATTTGTATTTTTGTTTTTAACGAATAAACTCAAGAACGACGGGACCGATTTTAAAAATTCCTTTACTATTAGAAAGCTACTCCTTTTTTAAACGTAGGAAAATACATTAACGCATCCTCTCACAGCCCAGTGGCACTGAGAGGGGTATGTGGGAATCAACCAGCGCTAGCCGCCGGGAATACCCACTAAAATCCCACGGCCATCTGTCACCTTCTTGGGGCGACGCGGATTCGTGCATTCAATCACAGCGTCAAAGCTACATTACTAGCTCCTACTAACATAGGCTATATAATTACTTACTTAATTAGTTATTAACAGCTAATTTTTGCGCATAACTACTGAATAATTGCCTTAATACTTGAGAGTGTCACTGGTTAAATAGAAAGCCTGTTATGTTATAGATACTATATAATTTTATAAATATATATAGATACCGTTACAATGCGAGGTACATACTTATAGTAATACCGTATAATATTATACGATCGTGAACGAGTCCCCGAGCGGTCAGACTGACACTGTCTTTCAGTATGAATATTATAGTTTTTGACGATTTTTTTTAACACTGTTTGTACGTCAGCGGACCGCACGACTAAGCTTAACCTCGGGAGTCGCTTCGATGTGTGTGTGCACATCTACGTGTTTGCCGCCACAAATTCAAAATACCATGCGCATTGTCTTGTTTATTAGCAACATTTATTGACTAAGTTATTCGCTCCAGCACACTCGTCGCAGCCTTCCTCCACAGATCCTCGAGTCTAGGTTCGTTCCTCCGGCATAGAGCCATCGACTATCTCTGCTCACGAGATTGAGTGCCCCAACTCAAATCACTGGAAATTCACAACCACACTACATTACAGTTGTGCACACTTACACATTGGGTATATGGGCCTGCGAGGGACCGCCTTGGCCCTGAATAAGTTCCGGTCTTTTATGATGATATGATGAACACTGTTCAAATACACAGGACAAATACAGTCCAGTCATTACGCCCTGACACGATGTCAGTATAATCCAATTGTTTGGTAAGTTTAGATTCGCGTACATAACCCGAGTTGTAACTGAGAAGGTTAGCATAGGATCTGATTAGGATTAGTCAGGCTCGCGGTGTCTAGTCGCTCCCAGGCCACAGTCCAATTCATTTCACCAATTTCAAGGTCAACAACAGAGTTTACATCAACACATTAATATCTACTAGTTATACAGTTATTTTTTTTCTTAAACGTTACCCTAATTACAGGTGGCAACGACATGCACATTAGAGTACCTATATTATAACATATGTAGGAATTATCACGTTAAAATGTACTACTTTAAAAAATACAACAATTGAAAGTACTCGTGTTTATGAAAAATGTTCCTTTTTAATAGTACTGAGTGTGTCAAAAAATATATCAACCTTCCTGCTTAGACATCGGATGCAACATTATGATATCGCATAAGTCTGTTTAACGGAGAAAAATTACCAAGATTAGTAGGAGCCTGTTTTTCGCAAAACAATTTATAGATTAATAAATAAAATATTTTCTATACATTTTCTTTGAATACGAATTCAATCCTTCGATAAAGTCAACAATAATATTTAATCAAATTGCTTCAATTGGTGTTACCGGAAGGTTATTAAAGCCTCTTACCTTTCTAATCGTACAGGCAGTAGTTGAAGTATATATTTCTGAATCATACGAGATACTTTTAGCAGTACCGTGGGGTTCTTATTTGGAGCCTATACAATTCAATATGTTCATTAATGATATTTGTTTACAGCTCAGTATTACACAGTCACGGTATTTTCTTTCACTGAAAACTTAGGCTTATTGCAGATAGATTCATACCTATGTCCATATATGCAGCGTCCGTACATACTACAAACTGAGCTATCATCGCTTCAAATTTAAAACTTGTGTAATTAAGTTACACGATTTTGAATGAAATTGTTTATATACATTATATAAATGTTACTCTTTAGTTTTGACTATTGTGAATAGATTAATATTAAGAATTTTTTTTTCTTAGACGTCAATGTTTTCCCCATTAAAAAAATAAATCGTAAATATTTTGTATCGGATAAAAAAATACGAGGAACAATTATTTGGGTTAAAAATATTTGGGTTAGAAATGAGTTACACTCTCAATAAAGTGTTAAACAATATTTTTTAATGTGTAATTTTCTATTCATTTAATATTTCCAAGGACCAAGTAAAGTTTTGATGGCCTTTCATTAGGTTATAACAAATAGCATGTTAACAAAATTTGAAAGTAGCGATTGGCTTCTATATTACTTACTAGCTGTGTCCGCGACTTCGTTCTCGTGGAACTAAAATCATTTAAGTACTTCTTTTCTTGATAAAGAGTGAGCGGTGTCCTTTTCTGTACCACTGGAAGAACTGGGAACTAGGTTTTGCAGAATTACATGTTGATCTGTTGAGCAGTTAACAAATATACTATCTGATGCGCACGACTTCATCTACATAGATATTACATCATCATCAGGTCCTACGTTAATTTCTTGACAACCTGCCCTTAAAGATAATCTAAGTCGAGTGATGCTTTTTATGCCCGTATTACCTGACCAAGGCGTTCACATAACATGCTATAAGAGTACAGTCTCTTATAGTATTGGTACATAGAAAAAGTAGGTAAGATAAACATAGGTTTATCTTCATTAAATTATTTTGATGATGTAGTATTTTTCACTCCTAATAAAGTATAAAGACATGCCTAATAAAGTAAAGTTAAAGTATATTAAGGAACAATATTTTGTTTTTGTATTTACGTATCGCTAGGAATTTCGCTAGCGCAAGCGGATATGAGAAATTATTTGCGTCCCTTTTTTGTGAAAAGAGTAGCCTATGTCCTTCTTCAAAGTCTACTTTTTATAGACTTTTATCTGCCTCTATGTAAATCTCTCTTTGTAAATGCTGACTCTGAAACTACTGACTACATTCGGTCGAATTTGAAATGCTAATGTCTAATACTATGGATTAAATGTACGTACATATTTTTGAAGTAAAATCTTCCTAAATAAATTTAAACTACCTTCTGCCATAATAACACTAAAACCTAATTCTAATTTATCGCTAATTATTTGTTCAGTACATTGTAATTACCTATAGCCTAATCAGGCGAACAATGGATTGTTTGCGTATGCCAGCGAAACTCCTAGATACCGTTTCCTTAATAAGAGAACATTCGGCACCAGAGTCGAAATAAAATGGATACGACTCACTGGGACGTTCCAAACCACCTTTCAAAGTGTTAACTTCGCAAATGTTGACACGTCGCTCTTCAAAACACTTTTTGTTTTCTTCGTCTCGATCATTAAACGCCTGGGGGTGTCGGTAGGCAGAAATGTGGTAGGGCAGATCCCGTTTATGATGTCGGAACTGGGCGCTTTGTCTTGTCCAGACGTCTGTCTTTTATTTTCTTTGTTAACGTTGTGTATATGCGTATATTCTCTCGTTTTATGGTGTTCGGACTGCGAGAAGCATCGTCAAATGCTTACTCGGAAGACTTCATGCCGACTTACAATAATCGTATGTTTTTTGGACATTTTAATTAGCTATAATCAATCCTAATCAACATTCCAACTTCAATTCGTCAAGATCAATAGAACTGGCTATATCTTATATCTTTTCAGAGTACCGCAGGGTTCTAATTTGGGTCCTATACTATTCAATATTTTAATTAATGACATTTGTTTACAACTTCAGAATTTTAAGTGTTGACCTTAAATTATTTTATCAGATTAAGAGTCCTAATGACGTATTCTTACTGCAAAATGATCTAAATAATTCGATTAAATGGTGTAAAATAAACAAAATGGCTTCGAATGCCAACATGTGCTACGTAACTCATATCTCCTGGAATAAAATAACATTTAGTCGTTAGTATTTTATAAATTGTAGTACTTTGATAGCAATGAACAATATTCGAAATCTTGGCGTTATGATAGACACTTAGTTACGTTTCAACATACGTATCGATAGCATTGTGAATAAGGGGTTTAAAACTTTAGTATTTGTATTACGCAACAGTGAGAATTTTAAGATAGAACATAATAAAATTGTACTATTTAATTTACTCTGTGGTGGAGGTTTAGAATATAGTAGTGTTGTATAGAACCCTCACTACGATATTTATATAAACAAAATAGAAACGGTGCAAAAATTATTCTTCTGACATGCCCTATAATAGATTGCACGTTTGTAAAAAGGAAACTTAAGTATTTTAATTATAAATCTTTAAACAATTGCAGAGGGACAATTGATCTCACTTTTTGTACACATTATTGATTAAAATCTTGAATGTACCAGAACTACTAGGTAAATTAATATAACTGTTCCTGTGATGCTCCCTAGGGTTTCACGGTTCAGTATTTTTGCTACAAATAATTATCAAATTTTTAGTTTTTATTCACCATTGAATAGAATATTATCATTTTATAATGCTGAATCAGATTTAGGTGTCTTCACTAACAGTCCGGCTAAAAGCAAAGTAATGTATATAAATAAATAAAAACCGCAAATGTTACAGAATTAAGAAAAATGTAAGTTATTGAAATCCTTAAACTTAAAAGTAAAGCGAAGCGTGGAATGTAACTTGTTTACTTTTAAAATTAAATTTGTAATTAAACAAACTGAAATTTATTCAGCTTGTGTGTTACCTTGAGGATCGGCAAGATATTTGCTCTTGATTTGTTTTTCTTGCTCTATTGTTATTCAACAAACTGGGCACGCGACTTTGTTCGCGTCCATGTGAATTATGTTTCGTATAATAGTAGGCCATATTTCTCAACAGTTTTTTATTTATTTACTAGATTTTACGTGCGGCTTCGCTCCCGTTTCAAATAAATCGGATGACGAAATAAAATGTTTCATATAAAGTTTATTCCTCTATTTATTGCACTTTCAATATATATATATATATATATATATTGAAAGTGCAATAAATAGAGGAATAAACTTTATATATATAGTTACGGTTTTAGCACTATGGCCATATAATCCCACCTGATCTTAAGTGACGAAACGGCCCAAGTTGGTAGACACGCTAAACCTGTGGGTGAACTGGCTCTCAAGTGCAGCTGCCGGAACACACTTTTTTCAAACAGATTTTCAACTTGAGGGTGGTTCCTAGACAGGACGGCATTAGAAAAAGCCTTACCATCATGCTATGGTTTCATCACGATGTTTTCCTTCACCGAGAGGACGGACTGTCACGTATACTTTATTCATGACGTAGAAACTCCTTCTGAAATTTTATTATGGTCACATGTGCTTGACGGTAATTACGCGAAGGAAGACGGGAGGCACCAGCTAGTGAAGTATAAATGCTTAGGCAATAAATAAAGATACTTTGCTTTCAGGTACAATTAATGCCTTATTATTGTCATTAACAACCATTTGTTCAAATAATTTTAACTACTATATATATGGATTAAAATTCGAGTGTAATATCACTACGACGACGTTAACGAGGATTAACATGTCTAACTTTTCTGCTGTTCTCTTCTTCACGGCTGCATTATTTATCGTGGTAAGCTACAGCTCATATATATTCTATACTTAGATACATTTATCTAGATCGACTTTGACTGCACGGTTGGCCTAGCGATGGAGCAGTTCCTTCGCAGCAACCGCCGCGCTGATGCGCTCTGGGCTCAAATGTACATGCCAATTATTTGTGCGATCTTCAAGTAATTGTTATGCTTCAGACTCTTACTTTGTATCTGAAGGAAGATGGTTTGGTATTTATTAATTATATGTGTTGAAGCAAATCAACACTGACTTGTTGTACTATAAAATAGTACTTTAATAAAGTTAGATAACCAGTTGAACTTCTGCTTGGTTTAATGTAATAATAGATACCCAAATAGAATAATTTATTACCGGTTAGTTATGTACGAACCAAGCAAGCTTGTTAAGTAAACTAGCATTAACTCTATCCAACACACATAAACAATGGGTTTAGATGCTTACTGTTTAGATATAGAAATAATTCTTTGATCCCTTTTGCAAAGCAAAATATAACCTTGGAACAATCATGCACAATACCAATGTATAGTGGCGTTGTATATGAAATGTTATGAATTATAGTTAGTATGGAATATGGTATAATGGTATACCCTACCTATTCGACCAATGTGTAAGTGACATTATTATGTTGTATATTTACATGAAAATATTCAGCTTTATAACTAATATCATGATTAAAATGAATCGTTATTTTAATTTTAATTGTATAAGTTGGTACCTATATATCTTAATTTATTTATTCACCTCTTATGTCAGATAATACCTGAAGGGTTTCTAAACTAGTAATCAGTTATGTTTTATATCACAATTACAGTATGAGTTACTATTATATTTGCTTTCTTTCCTTAGTTTTATAATCTAGATATATTTCATAATCTCCATGCAATTATACTTGTAAACATAAAGTTGGTACTTATTTATCTTAAAGAATTTACTAATGTCATACTTTACATAATATAGGAAACTTAAAGAGTTTGTAAACTAGATAACAGTTATATTTCAAATTACAATTAATGTATGAATTACTTTTATAGTTTCTTTCTTTACTTAATTTCATAACTTTGTTTTATAATTTTTAATTTTTAACTTGTATGGTATATATTCTCACCAATATAATTTCGTGCAATTATTTACTTATTCTCTATGTAACTATTTCAAAGATTTTTTTACAAAACAACCTAGATTCTGAATAATAAGTCTGCATGGAAAAGTGTAACGTGGTTCATTATGTAGCGCAGTGGCGTGGTGCTTTATTACTATTATTTACAAAACTTCCAGTGAAATCCAGAACACATTCCTTGTGTATTATAGACACAAAAGGATGCCATACCTTACTTCGACTTTGTAATAGAATCAATACTATCAGATTTGTACAGTAGATCAAGTGTTGTTACCAGTTAAAATATATATATATATATATATTAATTCTGGGCGAATTTTTACATTTCTGTATCTGAATCGAATAAATGACAAAATATACTTACAGCTTTATAGGTTTTAGCGATCTTTATATTTCTCCTCACCTCTCTCAAGCCCACGGCCTGCTTCACAAGTGGTCCTGCACCGGCCTGCTTCTCAAACGCCCTGCTCCGGACTGTTTCTCAAGTGTCCTGCTCCGGCCCACCTCTCAAGTGCCTCGCTACAGTCTTATTCTGAAGTATCATTCCAAAATCCTTTTTTTTTTTCGAAGGTTCCTACACTGTTAGCCTGAGGGGCTTTTACAGCTTCACCGAACTACAGGGAGCAAGTGCGGAAGGCGCTCGAGCCCACGGGGCAACTCGCACAAGGGTATCACTAGTGACCGAACCTCGGCTTGGGCTATTGCCGAAGCGCTCCCCAAAACCCCCGTGTTGCGGTCTTATATAACCTCGCTCTCCCTTTTCTCCGTGCACTTGCCCCGAATTCCGGTTACCGTCTCGAACTTTCCCCATTGGTTTTCTTTGATAACATGTCCTCCTCTTTCTTATTGTTTCATCAATTCTCACTTTCATTTTTCCTTCAAAACTCTACGAACTTCTTCCTGTATCTAATAGCAAAACTAAAAACCCTTTATTTTTTTACCTAATTCCGCTTCATCCCATCGTCTCTGATTGGCCAATTCAAATATATCTTACCATAAACATAACAAAATGTCATCGTTTGCCGATGAATTTAAGAATTGTATAAACTAAATATGATGACTTTCTATTTTATTTATTATACAATTTGAAATTTGAAGATGATTTAAAATACATATTTTCTAACATTTAATTAATTATAGTTTATTCCTTTTTTACATATGTTTTAAATCTCTTACATACAATACAGCCTACATGCATAAATTGAGAAAAAGTAGTTATACTAGACTAACTAACTAGATGGAGTTAAATATATATTTTTTTCTTACTATTATACATAGGTACTAATGGTGGATCTGTTACACCCTTCCGGAAGGAATTCTTTCATTATATTAGACAATAATATTCTGTAGATTATTTACTTAATTCCTAATATTAGTTATCACCGTGTCAAACTACGTCACAATCCGCTGAATGCTATTATAATGATAGGACAAACAGACATGTATTCGTGTTCTGTCTAAATATTATGTATAAGAAATTTATTATTAGTAATAGATTAATAAACACAATATTTTATTTTATTTGATCTATACACGATAATTATAATATGCTGAACTAATTAAAGATAATTGTTCCAGATCTTACAGCAAGTTCATGCAGTAGATAATGGTAAGCTTTTAAAATAATGTAATACAACTGTGTAAGGAAAAATTACTGCAGACCAAGCGCACATATTTTTGACCAGACCGCCGCAGTATAGACCAGTCTATCCTACAATAGGCCGTGTAATAATTCGGGTTTATATATTCGAGATACGATGACTGTGAGTGATTAGCCTGAATTTTCGGTGAAGGAAAACATCATGAGAAAATGAAGTATCCTGGTAGGTCTTTACCTAATTCCCAATTGGCAACTCAAGTTGAGAATCCGCTGCCAAATACCTATAGATGTGTACTGACAGCTGAACTCAAAAGCCAGACCCTCCGCTAGACTTAGTATGTCTACCAACCTGGGCCACATCGTAATTTAACATCAGGTGACATAATTAAACAATTGATAAACCTTTTCAGCTAGGTACTAATTATAGTATCGGTGGTTAACACTGGATTATTGTAATTATTTTACTATTTTAATGTAATGAAAAATTGTATCAAAAGAACGGATAATTCAGAGGGTACCATTATTACAAGGCTCCTGGTTTATGTAATAACATAAAACAATAATATATTATGATCATCTCATGGCATTAATAATATGTATATTACTTGTAGACGACGGTCTTGTGGTAGGATTAGTTGGAGATGATGGATTATTGGGAGAATTACTTGGACACGACAGTCTAGCGGGAGGATTACTTGGAGGCGATGGTCTACTGGGAGGATTACTCGAAGGTGATGGATTATTGGGAGAATTACTTGGAGACGACAGTCTAGCGGGAGGATTAGTTGGAGGCGATGGTCTAGCGGGAGGATTACTTGGAGACGACAGTCTAGCGGGAGGATTACTTGGAGGCGATGGTCTAATGGGAGGATTACTTGGAGACGACAGTCTAGCGGGAGGATTACTTGAAGGCTATGATCTAGAGGGAGGATTCCTCGGAGGTGATGAATCATTGGCAGTATTTCATGGAGCGGGTTTGTTGGACGGTATACTTTAAAATGAGGGATTATTGGAAAGTTTACTTGAAAGCGATTTACTATGAGGTGAACTTGATGAAGAATAATTATTGTGTGGATAATGGATTATTGGGAAGGTGACTTACATAATATTTTGGGAAGTAATACATAAGATTTAAAACATAAAATAATTTAACATTTTTTTTCCCGATAATTCTTATAAGTAACATAGAAGCTAATCGCTACTGTAAATTTTTGTTAACAGGCAATTTGTTATAACCTAAATAAAGACAATGAAAACTTTACTTTTGTTTCAAATATAAAATCACTTGGTCCTTGGGAACATTACATGTATAAAAAAATATACGTTTTATACTATACATTAGCACTTTATTAAAAATGTAACTCATTTACGACCTAAATGTTATTTGCTCCTCGTAACTTATTTATTAAAGACAAAAAAAATATAATTTTAGTTTTGTTCATAAACGTAGGACGGGAAAAAATATTTTCGCATATAGTATGTATAAACTTGTAATAAAGTTTTAACATCGAATAACTTTTAAACGAGTCGACTAGGCAAGAAATCATATTAAACTCTACCAGACTCAAACTCAAACTTTACCAATTTTTTTTTTTGGCCCTCCCTTTAGATCTTGATGGTCAAAACTAAGTAATAACAAATATAATTTATTTAAACAATAATATTAACGGACACACCTGTGTAATGAAGGTGTTAAGTTTTTACTAAACTTGAAGCTATGATGGCTCAGTGTGTGTGAGTTCGAATCCACCTGCAATGAGCTTAGTTTTCGGTGAAGCATGAAGCAAAAATATAGCATGGTGGCAGGGCTTTTTACACGCTTTATATTAGCTTCACCTGTATGTATGTATGTAACCGACCCCTTTGAGCTCGATTTTGTCGTACTTTGAACGATCAGATTTAATTCAAACTTTGCGCACATGTCAATGATCGATGACAATGCAATAATCCGATCAAAGCATCCGATTATCCTAATTAGATTCGCCAGGATTAATTAATTCCTTTCCGCATCCTTTGCATGCGAGTAAGAGAGATAGAGCTAGTGCGCGAACTACGCATGCGTGAGAAACAATCGGAACAAATTTGTACATATTAAGGGCGGTTGATAGTTAGAAAATCGAACTAAATGATTTATAGTTTAAAAAATTTAATTAAAAAATAAATAATAGTTTAAAAAAAACTAGAACACACGCTTCATATAGAAAACTAAAGTAAAAAACAGAAAATAAATTTTAATAAATGTTAATTAAGAATAATGTAATTTTTTTTAATAAATATAAGTTATTAATAGTTTGAATAACAAAAAAAATGTTTTATTTAAAAAAAAGTGGGGGTGCTTTTCAAGATATTATCGAAATGATAATACTTCTCATATCTGTCAATTAAATATTCATAACTATTGATATCATGCACCCCACGCTTTTTTTACAATAAAACATTTTTTTTCTTATTCAAACTATTAATAACTTATATTTATTTTTAAAAAAATACATTATTCTTAATTAATATTTATTAAAATTTATTTTCTGTTTTTTAGTTTAGTTTTCTATATAAAGCGTGTGTTCTAGTTTTTTTAAACTATTATTTATTCTAATGCCTAACTGGATAGTGGATAGTTACGGTATGCGGTGTGATGGTGTCATCTCAGTGATGTAGAGTGTCACTGTATCTCGCGAGCAGAATCACTCGAGGGCTCCTGTCCGGAGGATCGAACCTAGGCTCAGGCGTCTGCGGAAGGTGGCCGAGGCGGGTGTGCGGGAGCGAAGTTGTCCACTAAGTTCTAAGTAAGTTAAAATACATGTTTCATAGTTTGGTCAGCTATAAGTTATTTCTTATCTCCCTAAGAGAGAAGGGACTCGATTTTACATAACGCGTATGTTATTTGAACAAATGGCAGAATATTTATTAATTCATACTCCGAAAGTTCATTGGGGAAGTTCTATTTTGACGACATTTTTTTTTGTCTCAACGTCTCAAAAATTGTGTTATAAGTATGAAAAAGGAATCCCTGGAAATTAAACCTTTATTAACAACTAGCTTTTACCTGCGGCTTCGTTCGTGTTAATGTTTAGTATGTAAAATGAATCATATGACGCCGTAAAAAGTTTCATACAAAGTTTTTCGCCAGATAAAGTAGCCTGTCCTCGTGTTCAGGTTCACATCTATCTCTATACAAAAATTTGTCATAATCGATTTAGCGGTTTAGGCGTGGAAGCGTAACAAACAGACTCACTTTCACATTTATAATATTACGATGTGTATTCCTCTAGGGCGTGAGAAGATACACATAAAAGATACATTTAAAATACACGTAAATTTAGATTTTTCTTTTTTATTTTACCAACTCGGCGAAACTTTGTGCTATTACATCATTTGAACCCAGGAATATCTTGGGATTATGCACTCTACAATAATGCTCGATACGAGTTGACTGTAACACACAACGCGGAGTTAGTACAAGTCACTTAACTTTGAAATAATTTCTAGTTTTTCGTCATTGTTTTATTAATGGTCCGACCTATAGGAAAACTGTTAATGTAATGTAATAATAGGGTTTCCTTGATAAATCTATATTTATACTGATGTGATAACGAGTATAACAGCCCGGTTTGACTGACAGGGTTATGTAGGACTCACCCGGCGCTAACCGCCGGAAATACCCACTGAAACCCCACGGTCACCTGTCACCTTCCTGGGGCGACCCGCATTCGTGCATGCAATCACCGCGTCAAAGCTCAATTATTAGTTCTGAGTAACATGGGCTATATAATCACTTATTTTATTAAAATCATTTAATAGCATTTTAGTTTCACATGAACGGAGTCGCGGACAGAGCTACTTATAATTTCAAGTATAACTTATTTATTTATTTTTTTATCTGTAAAATTTTCGCGCTAGTTTCCTATCTTTGCAGTTTTTCCAGGACAAATTACATCCAGGTGGTACCTCCTCAGCAGGTTCCACATAGCATGGTGGTGGTGCTAACTTTTCTAACCACATTGTCCAATACAATTAAAAGATGTGTAATATTTGTTGGCTGCCGAATGAAAAGAGAGGCAAAAATTCCAATGTTTTGACGTCACTTATATTGTAATATAATTGTTTTTCTTAAATATCTTATTTGAACAGATTTTGGATCATTAAAAGTAAATACAGATTTACGCCATACGAGTTACGAATTGAAATTCTTGAAATGAAAGACATAATATTTGACATTGTCAGGTGAAAATATTAAAAACTGACGTCACGAAGTAGCTGGTGTGGTGGTAGAATAAGGCATTCGAGACGATCGCGACTCCGATACACCAAGAGATAAAGGATTTTTGGCTGTTGCCTTATTACTTGATGGTTTCACGGGTTAAATAGAAAATCTGTTATGTTATAGATACTTTATAATTTCACAAATATATACGTACCGTTACAATGCGACTTAAATACTTGTACACCTAACCCTCTGAATAGATGATGATGAATTTTAGTATAAAGATAGATGAGAACCTAGAGACAAACGGTGACAGCCTACCTATTCTCGCAAAAATGTTATTTGAAATGGGGTAAAGATAGGGATAAAGATTGTATGAAATATTTTATTGCGTCATTCGATTATTTGACAAAATGTATATTAACGCGAGCGAAGCCTTACGTAAAAGTTAGTAAACAAATATTTGCCATTTTACTAAAGGTAGAAATGTGCCTCGTGGTGTTTCAGTTCGTTTGTTCAATTTTACGTTGTGTGTTTTTATTTAAACTGGTAGAAATATGTATTGTTTATCTGTGTTTTTATGTATGTTATTAACTTGTCCTATGAGGCGCTATGATGTTTGTGTTTTAGCCTTCCAGTAAGACTTAAATACATTTTAATGTTTAAGTATGTTTTTAAATATGTTTAAATACTAAGATTTTATAGCAATATATATGTTTTTACGAGAATATCCTTTAAATAAGCTGTATTATACCTAAATTGCATATTTATTTATTTATACAGGTTACCAACAGAGTTTGCATCAACACATTAATATCCGACATGCAGATTAGAGTGACTATAATATAACAAATATACTAATTATGATTATAAAATGTACTGTTTTTTAAATAAAGGAATACAATTAAAATTAAAAGAACTCGTGTTTATGAAAAATGTGATTTTTTAATTGTAGTGAGTGTGTCAAACGAGACGTCCACCTTCCTGCTTTAACATTGGATGCAACATTATGATATCGCATGAGTCTATGTAACGGAGAATAATTACCAAAATCTGTACGAGCCTATTCTTTGTAAAATGATTATTATTATTTTTTTTAATACAAATATCATCCACCAAAAAATCATCAATAATATAAATATATAATAGTAAAAAAACACGCTTATATATATGAAAACAAACTAAAAAATTGTAATTACACTTCAATTAACTTGGATTAAGAATTGCGTATCGTTTTTTTTAATTAATATAAATTAATAATAGTTTAGGCTTCCACAGCTCTTCAAATAAAAATTTTGCGAGAAAAAGTAGGCTTTTTCCGACTTCTGGGTTCCTTCTCCCTCTTTACCAAAATTCATAACAATCGAATCAGCGGTTTAGGTGTGAAAGCTTAACAAACAAACTGACTTCCACATATATAGTATTACTATGATTATTAATGAAACCAGTGGTATTATAAAAGTGTAAATACGTTCTTGTCACAATATGTGACCACAACAAATGGCATGTTAATGCGTGAATAGTAATATTACAACAAAAGGAGCAGTAGGACAGTTTATGTTTATACTGACTGCGAAAAAGAGACATGTATACATTACATTCAATTTTAAAGTTATACGATTGCGTAGTTAAAGTAACATAATAAAGTTTCAAGTTAAATTGATAAATAGGGCATTTTAGTATTTTATATATAATTATAAGTACCATTTCATTTATTTATACTACTTTAACATTTTAAACACTTGATAAACTCTTTCAGCTACATACTAACTATAGTATCGGTGGTTAACACTGGATTATTGTAATTTTGTAACTATTGTAATGTAACGAATATATATATTTATATCAAAAGAACTGATTATTCAGAGGGTAGCATTATTACGATCATCTATGGCCATAGTAATATCTATATTATAAATTTTGAATGAGATCGGAGTATCAGTGATATTAAATATGGATGAGGTAGGAGTGTAAGGAGTTGTAGATACCGTCAGCTTATGAAAGGGTTAGTTAATATATAAAGAACTTAGAAGTACATAATATATTTTTGTACGAGTTAATAAGTCGGTGTAAATTTTTAAATCAGTATTAGCTGTATTCATTCATTTCGCCAACAAACGTTTACGATTTTCCTATAATGTCCATTTATACAATTTAATCTTGTGAATGATTCTAATAAATATCTATTACAGGGGCATCTCAGACAGTTGCAAATGTGGGAATAACGGAAAGGACACTTGGAACGAGTGGACTGTTGGGTGGATTACTCGGAGGTGATGATTTAGTGGGAAGATTACTTAACGGAGGTTTGTTGGATGGTTCACTTGGAGATGATGGATTATCGGGAGGAACGCTTGGAGGAGATTTGTTGGACGGATTAGATGGAAATGATGGATTATTGGGAATATTGCTTTAGGACGTTTTTTAGGTGGGTTCCTTGGAGTTTAATAATAATAATAACTTTGTTGACAAGAATTTTTACACTACAATACATAAAAATTATCTTAAGACATAGTATAGATTAGGGATTATTGGGAATTTTACTTGGTGGGGATTTATTGAAAGGTATTGTCGGAGATTTATTAAGAGCTTTTCTTGATGGGGATATATTTGGACGTTTCATTGGTGACTTCGGATTATCGGGGAGATTGGTTGGCAGTGATGAATTTTAGAGAGGTTTAATTGGAGTTGATATACTGGGAGCTAAACTTGATGAAGAATAATTATTGTGTGGATAATGTTTTATTGGGAAGATGGCTTAGATAAGATTTATATAATTACGATAATTAACATAGAAGCCCATCGCTACTGTAAAAATTGGTTAACATGTCATTATATATAACCTAAATAAAGACAATGTAATCTTTACTTTTGTTATATATATCACTTGGTCCTTGGGAACATTAAATGTATAAACAAAATAAATTTTAAACTATACATTAGCACTTTATTAAAAAAAAGTATCATCATCAATCATTTCCAAACCAAGTATTTTTTGTTCCTCGTAACTTTAGATCCGAGACCAAAAATTTCGATTTATGCTTTGTTCATTTAGGTCGGGAAAAAACTATTTCATGTATAGTATGTAACAAAATTTTAACATCCAATAACTTTTAAACGAGTCAATTAAGCAAAGAAGTCATATCCAACTCTAACAGACTCAAACTAATACTTAACCAGAATTTTTTTTGACGTATTGGTCGATATTTTAATGGTAAATAATATATATATATCTTCTTATCAAAACTAATCATGATAGTCAAAACTAAGTATTAACAGAGATAATTTATTTAAATAATAATATAAATGGACATAATATATTAAGTACAGTTGTTTTTACTAAATTTGAAGCAATGATTATTCATATTGTTTGGACGCGTGTCATAGGACGTGAGTTCAAAACCACTAGCGAGCCTTAGTTTTCCGTGAAGGAAGATATTGTGAGGGAACTATAGCATGATGATAGGGCATTTTCTAATTCTTAACTGCATAGTTACCATCCTCAAGTTGAAAATCTGGAGCCAAATACCTATATGTAAGATCCGAGAGTTGCATTTGAGAGCCAGACAGTCACTAAGCTAAACGTGTCTACCTTAACCTTCTTGGGCCAAATTGTCACTCGAAATCAGGTAAAGATAGTGGCCATAACGATATACCTATAAAGTATAAAAATAATTTATTTTGTTAGTTTACAAATAATCAATAATTCAAAGTAATCATTAAGACTGATGTTCGGTCAAAACTTGTAAAGCAAAACTGTTTACAGCCCAATAATTTATACTAACAAGAACAGATATAGTGTGTACGTTAACACGTAACGTGACAATGTCGATATTGATTTACATAAATTTACTCCCTATCCTAAACTTCCTATAGAAGTTTTTACTACAAACTAAAAGAAAAATTATGAGGGTAGTAGTAAATCAAGAAGATGAAAAAAAAATGTAATTCAAACTCAAGGGCACCGCTATTTATTAATACTTTTAATCGGACTTTGTTATTAAAAAACTTGTTTCTTACGTTCTTATTAATAAAGCAGCATATGTTCAAGCAGTCCCTAATATTATTTCATGTATACTAGTCTATATCTATACTAATATTATAAATACAAAAGTGTGTTTGTTTATTTGCCCCTCTTTTATATTACATATTTTCCCTTAATATAAACATGTATGATTAGTTATTTCAGTACTGAGTCCATTACTATTTTTAATTATAATCACTGATTTAAACAATGGTACAAATTACTCCACATGCCTTTATATATTGACTATTTGAAGATTTTTCAAGTCAAACAGATATAAAGAAATTGAGATCTACTCTAAAACACACCAAGTGAACAAAATTTTTGCTGTGTTAGAATTCAAGTTACTTGCTTGTCGGTGTAATTATTGAAGTATACCTAGAGGTGGTATTATTGTAGGAGGTAACTCTGATTGCAGAGAACTTGTGACTAGAGTATGTCAACTTTATTTTGAATCTAAATATCTATCTGCTCGTCCTCAATACCTACTTAGTATACCGCCATATCCTACCTGAACTCACCGCTCATTTAAATGCTTCGACATCTCAATCGGGTCTTGGGACAGATCTCAGTACTCGAATTGTGTACCATAGTCATGATTATTTCGAGTGACGTTAGAGTCACTAGATTTTTTGATTTAGTTTTATTTAATTACTGTATTTTGTTTTTTGCATTTTAATTATTTGGTTTACTCAGTGTAAGATAAATCCGCTAATTGGTATACATATAAAATAAAATATAAGTTAATTTTATTCCAATCACTACTCCTTAGAAAACCCCGTCTACAAATTATAAACTCCTAGCTCACCTGCCAGACGTTGTCCTGCCTTAACTATGAATATTGAATTAGAATTGTTATATTTAATTAAAAAAAATATTCAAAAATGTAGTGTTTATTATAATAATGTTCTATGAGAAGTGACAGTTATGTAAAATTATTATTATCGTTAAGTATTTTTTAATTTTCTTAAATTTTTTATTGTTACACTTAACTTCCTTAATTTTTCTTTCATAAGAACCTTCTCCTGACTATGATTAATACAACAAAAAAATAATTAGCGAAATCGTTCCATTCGTTCGAACAAGGTAACTAGAGATTCATATATATATAGATAGTACGTAACGTCCATATAATCTATTCTCGAATGGCTGCCGAGTGCAGATGACTTAATCGCATCAGTGAAAAAGGAAAAACCCTTCTGCTATTTTTGACATTGGGTAAGGTAGTAAAGTTTTGATCAGATGTGACCGAGCCTGCATGAAATATGTTACCATCAATATGGGTTTCACAACGATATTTCAACATGTACTCTTCTTAACTCATTCAAGAATGGGTTGAATCTCTAAAATTACATAGCTGGACATTCTCTGAATCACATTTTAATGTTAATTAGCGTTGCCAAAATCAGTCTTGATCTTGTTCTTGCATTTTTGCAAGAACAATACCAAGACCAAAACCACCTATTTGTAGCAAGGCCAAGACCAAAATTGGACCCTGTAACACTTTAAAAAGACAAGATTGAGTCTGCAAGGCTCTTGCGGTCTTGCAGTTAATTCAAAGGCATTCATTCGCGCTGTTCATATATTGTAGCAGCTGCAGTTAGTATTGGTCCTTATGTCAATACCCGGGTACATTCGTCCTTACATATCTTTTGTATTTAAACAGACATTATCAAGTCCATCGTGATCCTCGTTATTTGAGGCTATAAATATTGACTGATGTACGTTAATATATTTAAATATGCAAAACTAAAGAATTAAAGTCAAATAGCCCGCTGTTTAACACCCGTGGTACCCAGATATGCAAGAATTTAATATGTCTACAAAATTTTAAAGTAATCAATAATTAAACTGATCCCTAGGGATAAAAATATTATTTAATACATAAACGAATTTATTTAACTTTTAATTAATTTTGTAATTTAATTCTATACTTTACTGACTTGGATAGTATATATTAGGTATATTTATTTAGTTTGCTCTCTGTATGGGTAAAGTTACTCGTCGTTAGTCAATCACTCGGTTGATTTATAAAGTGCCGCTATATTGTTGCGAATTTGTCCAATATGATTTTTTAGATTATAGTGTTAGGTGTTGCAATAAAGTCCCAAAGCATGTTACCGAATTGCCCGGCAGTCAGTTCAAGAGCCATGTCAAATGCGTTTCGATATCAAAAGGTTATTATAGGGTGGATTATTATGTGAGCGATCGTAATGTCTGGACTTGACACTCCTCTCTGTACATCCGCTAATAACTACTGTGACAAATGAAACTATTATGTAAAAAGAGATAAGAATAACATAAAAAAAATAAGATGCAGATCGAGTTCTTGCCGGTTCTTCTCAATGACTGTGTTACTTTCCGAACTAGCAGTATAATTTTTGACGTTCATAAGCATCTTTTGAGGGCCAAAATTATATAAAGTTTTTATTGATTTGATTTGATTTAAATTGGTTGATAAAATAAAATAAATGGTTGATATAAAATAAAAATTTGTGTTGTATAAGTAAGAGCAGTATATTTAGTTACCATATTTCCCCTCATACACAGTGCATGTCACTCTTATTCCAAGTAGATTACAATTATATAAAAAACAATAATACGTAGCACCAGATAATAAATAATTTGCTGATATGACTGCTACCAAGTCCTATTTCTGAGTATCACCCGCTGAACTAATCTGAAATTAAAAATTGTCAAACATTTTTAAGAGATTCGGCCTAACCATTTAAAAATTTCACAGGGATTTTTTTGATAATGCACAGTTAACAGACACATGTCCCATCTGATAGTAAATGGTTATCGCCGCCTACAGACAGTCGCAACACCAGAGGCATTACAGCTATGTTACTGAATTTGACGAATTTGCAGGTTCTCGTTCACTAGATGGAACAAAGGTTAAAACCGAACCTTTATTTTGCGGAAGTCTAAACACAAGGGTGTTCGCTAATCAGGCGGGTAATAACCCTGATACCAAGATGTGACAGTGACAGTAAGAGCAATGTCATCAAGACACGCAGCAGCAGTCACTCTAGAGATTACAGATCCCAAGACAAATTGCCGCCCCTTGCAAATTTTCATATACTGTCAATATACAAATATATTGCTTAACCATTATATATTTTTGAGCGAAGAAGGGATTAATATGTGAAATTTTCTCTTTGGTGGTAAAATTTAGCATTCAAATTATAATTTTTTATAAAAAAAAAGCCCGTCGAAGCGCCCTTAACTTTTTTTTTATATAGTCAAGTTTTAGTGTTAAGGCCGTACTCTCACTTGATCTTAAGTGACGACAGGGCCACTTTGATAGACACCCTAAACCTGTGGAGGGACTGGCTATCAAGTACATCTGTCGGAACACACCTATTGGTATTTGGCGGCAGATTTTCAACTTGAGGGTGGTAGCTAGGCATGCTATGGTTTTCTCACGATGTTTTCCTCAACAGAAAGCTCAAGCTCGTAGGTGGTTGGGTTTGAAGTCACGTCCCTTAACGCAATGTCGTACACATTACCACTGACCTATCATCACTTCAAAATTGTGGCACCCCGAGCAAATCCCGGCTTGCCGCCCCCTAGAGCGGACCCTGCACGAGTTAGCGTGTCAGGCCAAGTTCAAGCAAACAGAACTGGCGAGCAGCACCGTCTGCAATATTAGCTGAACCAGATTCAGGTGAACTAGAAAGTTCTAATTAGGCATTCATATAGGTAGTTGGTTGAATACAAAGAAATAAATAAGAGAGTAGTAAAATTTTATAATTTTATTGTAATATATTTAACATTTAATTAATTTTATTAGGAACACTTACTTACTACAGTAGTGGCTGTAATGTAACGTAGTAGTATGTAAATGTAGTAGAAAATAAATAAAAGTAAAAAAAAACTAAAAAACACGCTTTTTGTAGAAAACTGAACTAAAAAAATGGAAAATAAGTTTTAATAGATTTACATTAAGAATAGTGTTAAAAATGTCAATAAACATAAATTAAGAAAAGTGTTAAAAATTTCAATAAATATAAATTAATAATAGTGTAAATACAAACAAACATACGGGTGAAGTTAATAAAAAGCGTGTAAAAATCTAAGACTTAACAATCAAAATTGTTGACAGATGGTCTTTATGTGGATTTTAAGGTTTTTAACCCGCTTTGTAAAAATATGAATGCAAGTTTTACTATGTATAGGTAGTTCGATCAAACCGTAGTCATGTTGATTTTCTTCGCTTATTTGTTTATTTCAAACACCAACAACATTCACATTAGAAAATTTCATTAAATACACACATAGCACATGTCTTTGCAATAAGTCTGAGCTTTACGGTGAAGAAAATATCGTGATTAAACCATAGCAAGGTGTTAGGGTTTTTTCTTATGCCTACTTGGCTAGCTACGACCCTTAAGTTGAAAATCTACCGTCAAATACCAATAGGCGTGTTCCAGCAATCGCATTTGAGAGCCAATCCCTACACAGAGCTTAGCATATGCACTGTCCCAGGCCTCATAGTCAGTTAACCGCAAATGAGATTGTGGTCATAACGTTAAATATATGTAAAAGACGCCTTATTAAAGGTATGAACTACACATTATCAGCAGTGCGATAGTAATATAATTAGAAGGTCAATAACAAAAAGTATATTTACAACACTTGTGATTCTATTTTCATTAATTTGGTTCTTTATATTGGATAAAACTGTTGGTAAAGATCCATCTACATCCAAGGTTGTAGATTTTAATTATAATGTTATAACAATTTTTTCATTGGAAAACAAAGGCCTGAAATTGTTCGGCAATAATTCTTCACGAAAATATTAAATCGTATTTGCTTTCAGTGATATATTAGCTTGTTAGTTTAAATTATACCTTGTAATTAATGGCCACCTGGTTATAAATGTCTCGTGGAATAATAAAATATGCAGGTAAATATGGAACACTTTAGCTTTACTAGTTTAATAATTATAATATTACTAGTGTATCAATAATTTAGCTTAATGATATGATCCTTGAGAGTTTGTTATTGTAAATAACGTCCCCACATTGGCACTCTTTAATCCAGTTCCATTATACCCAACAAGTAAACTATATCATGCAGAAAACATCCTGATAAAACCATAGCATGGTGGTACCGCTTTTTCTAATGCCCGCCTAGCTAGCTACAGCCTAGCTGACTACTACCCTCGAGTTGAATATCTGCCGCCAAATACCTATACGTGTTGCGGCAGTTGCACTCGAGAGCCAGTTGCTTCACAGGTTTAGCGTGTCTACCAAAGTGGGTCGTAGCATCACTTAAGATCAAGTGAGATTACGGCCATAACGATAAACCTTTATTATAAAAAATACTCTAAGTTTATAAATTAAAATTAAAACAAAAACATGATAAATCATAACGCACAAAAATATCTCCATTTTCTCTTTACGTTCCTGAACAATTCATCCGACTGTGATAAAATATATTTAAACACCCTTTTTCTTTCCGTAGCATTGTAAAACATGTGAGGTACAGATAATTAATAATAAACTGATATATAGAATTAATTACATATATCTAAAGTAATTTGGATAATAGTATAATAGATGCTTATTTTATTATATTAATAAAATTTGTCCTAACATTTATGTGTACTATTATAAATGTGACACCCAATTGATTGTAGCAACATTAACGAGACGTTACCTTATTATTTTTCGCAGTAAGTGATTGCATTTCCTAGATATACTAACCCATATCGATATAATGGAATGCTTGTAGTGACATGAGCTTTCGGTGAAAGAAAACATCGTTATGAAATCATAGCATGGTGGTAGGGCTTTTCCTAATGCCTTCCTGGCTAGCTACCACTCTCAACTTTAAAATCTGCTGTCAAATACCTAGAAGCGAGTTACGGCTGATCCATTTGAGACCCAGTCCCTGCACTAAGTTTATCGTGTCCACAATTGTGGGTCACATGGTCACTTTAGGTCAAGTAACATCATAAAAAATATACATATTCTAATATCACCATTTCCGGATCATTCTATTAAGGTTTCGACAACTTTACCATATTCAATTTATATAAATTACAAAACACAAACATATTACTAAATATTCAATGCACAATTAACAGTTATAATACAAAATTTACATTTTTTGTATATATTATATTGGTAAGGATTTAGCGTTAGAGGCCACAATCTCACCTGATGGTAAGTGATGATGTGTCCCAAGATGGTGGACATGCTAAGTAAAGGGACTGGCTCTTAATTATAACTGCCGAAACACACCTATTGGTATTTTGCGATTTTTAGCTTGAGGATGTCATTATAAAAAGCCCTACCACCATGCTATGGTTTTATTACGACGTTTTCCTTTATAGAAAGCTCAAGCTCATTTTGGTGGATCCGAACTCACGCTTTGCGGCGTCCAAACACACTACCAACGGAGATATCTTCGCTTCAAATAATAATTGAAGTATCCTCATAAATTTTAATAAATAAATAGATTCAATGATTACAAATTATATATTTTGAATTAATTGGTGGACTTTTTAGAGGAGATGGATTCATCAAAGGATTGCTTGGAGACAGCGGATTAGAGAAAGTAATACTCGAAGACTAGTACACAAAATAAATACGATAATATATTGTTTGGCATTAACATATCAAACTTAAATATGTTTATGTATACGAAAGTATAAAATTAAGTATATGGAAATAGATAGTATATTATATATTAAAATATACATACAAGACTCTAGTTGTTCAACCGCAGTTATACAAATAGCTTAATATTTTTTATTAGTTATGGTCAGCGGATTACATTTATTTTTTCTCATTTTGAATGATTTGATTTTAATTATTTCATCCATATACAGAAAAATGTTAATAAGCAAGCTGTAAAAAACAAGTAACATAATAATAATAATGTGTTTTGAGTTTGTTTGAAATTATAAGTTTAAATAATCATGAATTTTAATTCGATAATAAAATGGACAACACAAAGCTGTGATTTCTTTGTAAAGTAAATATTCACCGAAAGCCCCAAAAAGACTCAAGACACTGCAGGCTATCTTAAATTCATCGCCTACTATTTAGTATCAGCTTTTTAGTTACGGAAGGTAACTAACTGGTGTCAAGTACGTAGAACGTTGATATTGCGTGCCATCTGTAAAGTTTTTTACACCACGATCGAATTCGTATTCGAATATAATACGGAAAGAATATTTTTCCCCGTCTTTGTTACTTTTAACAATACTGCTTTGCTCCTATTAGCGATAGCATGATGATATATAGCCTGAAACCATCAACAATGATTGCTCTAAAAAATAAAGAGCGAAATCCAACTGGTAGTTCCTAAGATTAGCGCGTTCAAACTAACTTTTCCCCCGCCGTTTAGATAAGAGTATAATAGTATAGTCACTATCCATGTTACATGATGTCACATGCACAACGCCATTTATTGAATACGGAGTTCAACTATCAACATTTTGGCGTTCTAACTGTGTTTCGTTAAATCTCATAATATGAAAAGTGAGTGAGTAAATGGGACAAAAGACTATCTTAATACATATAAGAGAAGTCTATACAGGCTGGGCAAAAAGTTGTGGATCAAACGCAACTAGGGGTTAGATGTGGTCATCAGCTGCAAAAAGTTGTTCTACAGGAGGTCATTAAGGTCAACCCTTGCAGAGTTATAATTTATTTTGTGTTTTTATGAGAAAATTGACTTTTTTTCAAGTAATTGTTGTAATTCCAAAGTGTTGAAGGTAATATTTCAGTTTAACGATTTTTTTTTCCAAATCATAACTTTTTGTTTTCTTCGGACCCCACTGTGAATAAAAATACTCTACCGAAAAGTGACTCTATACCACAAGTTTTGGAGCATTTAATAATGATTCTGAAAAGGTATTACACATGACCATGAGTGGCTCTAATATCTTTCTAGGACGAACAAACAAAACAACGATTGTGTAATAATTGTTTTATTAAAGCAAAACATTTTACAATAAATGCTCAAAATTCCAGCAATATTATAAAAAATATTGAGGTTGTAGATTTTTTCGAATCTAAATAAGAGTTATTTAAAAAACGCCAATTTTCTCATAAAACATAAAATAAATTATAACTCTGCAGGGGTTGATCTTATGGACCTCCTGTGGAACAACTTTTTGCAGCTGATGACTCCATCTAACCTCTAGTTGCGTTTGATCCACGACTTTTTGGCCAACCTGTATAAGTAAGAAATCTATAAATAAAAAAATGAATCGTCGTTCGTTAGTTTCGCTGAAACTCACAAACGACTAAACTGATTTCAGAAACTGATTCATATATGTTTTTTAAAGTTTTCTAATACTGTTTACACGGTTTGTAAGGAAAGAAAATTTAACTAAATTACAAAGAAAAGTAAATAATTTCATAAAACCTAAAAAGTATTTAAAACAAACCATAGAGACAAATTAACTATTTTAAAAAATTACATTGCGGTACATGTCGCTGTTGTTACGGAGTGGTACATTAGTTTTACTTTCTTTCTATGTAATAACACATGCAATAACAAGTAAACGACTTATTTTAACTATTTCAAATGTAAACGAGTAAACGTATTATTATTTCAAATCAGCGACGAGCCACCTCACGTGTTAACCGAGCTGATAACCAGCGCGCGACAGACATTGAGAATAGCCATATTGGTAATTCGAATTGTGTTCGAGAGTTACTGAGTTCGGATTATGTTGTGCAGTTGGAAATATAAAATTGACACAATACGTCCCACCACCATGTCAATTACACTAAATCGTTTATGAGATAGGAAGTGATTCTAACCATTTCTTGGTCAGCATTAAAAGATAAAACAGTTGTTTCCAAACAACGTCATTTTACGTAACGCATAATGTAAAGGACAATTCCGTAACAAGCGATACAATTCAGAAAGTTCGACCAATGGTGCAATAGCAATAGCAATCGTCATTAAACAAAATGGCACATATATTTACAATTAAATTTATATAAACTTTGGTAAATAATGTTTAAAGTTTTCAAATAAAATGAGAAGACACTTTGTTTCCTAACGTAATATATAAAAAGATATATACATTAATTTGCGTCATATGAATACTTAATTACTTTGAAATATGGCGGTCAGTAGCAAATAATATATGCAAGTCAACAGGAGTTCATTTTTATCAAAGTATAACAAAAATCTATCATTTTCATTGTACATTTTCTTGTTAGTTCACTGTGCGTATGAGAATGGATCACATACAATATTTACCATATGAAACTTACAAAACATTTCAAGGTAGCAATAAACAAATTATTTAACTTAATCATGGATAAATTACATATGTGCTGTATAAGTATATTGGCGTAGCTGCTAAACTTGAAGCACGGCGCGTTACACTTGTTTAAACAACCTACACGCTATCTGGCATATAAGTTAGTTATATCAACTTCCAAAAACCAGCAAATCAAGATAATAATGATAGTTAGTTACTATGCAATAGGTACATCGACTTAGAACTATGGATTTGTTATACCATTTATCGGGATAAGTGGTACTTTTAATTAACGTTGCTGGGTTTGTCTACTTCGCTTACTTAATCAATAGCTTAATATTTTACTACATAGAACAGCCTATGAAGTATATCTAATTTAGCAATAATTATATTAAGTTAGCAATTCTTGTTCTCTGTAATGAGATTCCTAAGCATATTACCAATTTCCAGGTCAATATGTTCAAGGAAAGTTTCGCTCAATATGTTAACGTCAGTTATATTAGGAAAATACTCCATCTCTTTGCATAACATAAATTATTAAATATATATTATTATGGATTGCGAAGGCACAAAAGATCTTCTTCAAACCTTTTTTTTTTAAACAGATTTTTCCGAAGTCAGTTGTGTTTTTGTTCATAAAAATGTATAAATAAAATATTACTTTATTCTGCTGTTTGTTGCATCTTCTAAATATATCTTTCTAATGCGTAAAGATAATAAACAATTTAAAATATCTGTATAATTTTTTTTTCGTGATGCATCTTTAAGGATATTTATACCTACTCTAGCCCCGTTAAAATAGAAAAGGCAAAAGTGTTTTTTTTTCTCAACTTGCCTGCATGTCCTGCCTAACGTATTTAAAAGATATTAGTTGTATCGTTCCGTATATAATCGAAACACACAACTGATTTATAATTAAACAGTCTACCTCCTACTCATTCTGCTGTTACGTAAGAAAACAGATAAAATTGTAGTACCTTACGTACTGATTGTTAAAGTACTTTGTTTTAAAATTAACTCTATCTAGTGAGAGTAGTGTGAATTAAATAAATTATTTATTGTTAATTGAATTGTTAATCGATAGCTACATTGTAAATGAACTAGATGGCTTTGATATGTTATTTTCATTCTTTGATATGTTAATTAATGATTAGGTACCTAAATATTTATTCTTTGTACTTGTATTTGCATTTGTTTACAGCTTCATAATACATGTAACACTTACCTAGATTTTAATTGGTGGTGTTGATTATATATATTATGTAGTAACACTAACCGTTCCCGCCCGCTTCGCTGGGCGAATTGTAAACGGAAAGCGTTACGCTCGAAAATAGGCTGGAAGTTCCAGGAATGGCCTGCAGGGTCAACCGTCAAATGAAGATTCAAATTAATTAATACGAATGAAACTCATGTCGATTATCGGATACAGCTTTTCTTTTTTCGACACAATTTCACTATTCTAACAATTTATAAATATTTAATTGTATAAAAAAAGAAGAAAAAAAAACTTGATTTTTATTATAGATTGTGACGATCTCAAATCCTGTGAATTTTGTTGGTCACTTCCCAACGATCAATGATGAGTTTCTTTCCGATTCAAAATTTCTAATAATATTCGAACAAATCACTTTCTCAAATGAATTAATTGTTGAAGAGTTACCATTTCTTACAATCCAATCAAACAAATAAGATGATTATTGTAGAAGATTAAATATTATGTGTTTATATCAATAAAGTTTTTTTATAAATTAATTACGGTATTCATCATTTATCAATGGAACAACATTTATTTAATTATTTATATGTATGTAATATTTTGCTGTACCTTGCTGTAACCTGTGCCCAACTACTCAGCGGAACACAGTTACATGTTACAGTTACATGAAGAAACCAAAGAGAAAACTCACGCCATACGCCAGATAGGTAAATTTTCATTAATCACTAAAATTCTGAATTTTAGCGATCAATGAGCCTTTAACCTATATCAAACAACAGTGAGGTCCATGCAGGCCAATCGTATTCTTAAGGTCACTCATCAAAGTACTAACCATTCTAAAAGCTGCATAGATTGGGTGATCAAGCGAATCATACGCCAGTTGCATGGCTATCATTGTCGCACTTATATTAAATGATCTAATTACATATACAATAATAAACATGAATATTTATATTGAAAATAGAGAAGGTAGTTTGAAAATGAAACGGTATGCTTTACAATTTTTTTTTCTTGAAACTTGATTTAAGAATATTTATCCTCTATTCAAAACAATGAAACTCTTCAAAATCCGTTTTTGCTGACCTCTACATAGTAAAAGTAATATTCCTACCAAGTTTCACGTTTCTAAGTTCTATGGTTCCCGAGATTTCGTGATGAGTGACTATCTATATAGTAATCCTTGGAGTATCCTTCGAGTGGACGGGTGGGTGACTGGATGGAAGAGAGCGGGTGGTTGCGTAAGAGTATGTGAGTAGATTCTTAGCTGAATGTAAAAGAAGATAATCCGTTTAATATACTCCGTTGAAATCCATAAAAACAAAAGAATCAAGAGAAAATGCTTGTAAAAGTAAAACAGCAATAAAAAAAGGAACGTTGCAATTCTAAAAATAAATAACCATAAACCTTCTAGGAAAAATTTCGCATCGACTGGTTTCATCAGTTTCATGTCGATACGATCAGTGGTTTAGGCCTGATTGAGCCTCAAATAAAGACCATTTAGATTTATGTATATGTATAAGTCTAAATGATTTTAGTTTCTAAAAACCAACAAAAATACTCCAAATTTGCCAATCCCAAAATCTGTCAACCTAGGCTCCAGCTTACTTAGGCTAGTGGTAAACACAGATCCAACACAGATTTGTAGCCATTCACTAGATAGGTAAGTAGGTAGGCATAGTGCATGTCACTCTAATGTAGAGTAGATTACAGTTAGATAAGAACTAATAAAACGAATCAAAAGATAATAAATCATTTGTTAGTATTACTGATACCAAGTTCTATTTCAGAGTATCGCCCGCTGAACTAATTTGAAAATTGTCAAATAGTTTCAAGAGATTCGGTCTAATCGCTTAGGATTTTTTTTTTTGTAATGCACAGTTAACAGACACATGGCCCATCTGATCGTAAATGGTTATCGGCTCCTATAGACAGCGGGAACATCAGGAGCATTACAGCTATGTTACTGACCTTGACGGAAACTGGTTCTCGTTCACTATGCCGGAACACAAAGGTTCATACCGAACCTTTATTTTACGGCAGTCTAAATACCAGGGTGTTTGTTAACCAGGCGGGTAATAACCCTACCACCAAGCTGTGACGGATCAAGGATTATATAGTTAACCATCATGACCAAACCCAAAGGTGAGAGCAACAATCAGCAGACACGGACGCAATACGGATATGGACTTTTATAAGTATAATACCAATGTCATCTAAACACGCAGCAGCACCCACTCTAGAGATTACAGTTCCCAGAGCAAAAAGACGAAATGCCATTCTTTAGAAATTTTACTATAATGTCAATATACAAATATATTTCCTAACCATTATATTTTTGAGCGAAGAAGGGATTAATATGTGAAGTTTTCTCTTTGTTAGTCAAATTTATCATTCATATTATACTTTTTTACCAATAAACGACCACCACAGAGCCCTTAAATTTTGGAACCCCGGGCAAATGCCCGACTTGCCGGCCCCTACAGTGAGCCCTGCTCGCCTTAAATATCTCTATTAGCACAAAAACTGGGTCGGTAGAACGAAGACTCTTTTTAGGTCTAACCGCAACGAACCTGCTAAAGAATACTATAATCCCCAATACATATTGATTTCCTTAAGTAGATTTTGGAAACTGCCCCATATGGTCTATATGTACTGTATGCATTGGTTCATCTGGTTTATTTATAGGGTAAATTATGCCAGCTACTTTACCGTAGTTACCCTTTTTAAATAGACAATTTAAGCAGGCCTCAACATATTTTCTTATAAATCGAGTCATACATCGAAACCGGTAATCAGTTTTAATTGCCTCATCAAATTTTTTAACCCTTCATGAACCATATCATTTTGAAACATTTTAATAACATGCCATCGAGCCGCTTTGGCCATTACCGGGCGCTCACCATAAATATAGGTTTCCGATAAATGCGAATGTTTCAAATACAACGTCATTGTTAAGATTACCGCTTTTGTGTTGGTTGTAAATCGATTGATGTCGTTGATCTTCAAATTGCGCTGTAAGGAACCAATCATTCACTACTTCAAAATTCACTATCGCAGAAACGGGATTTCGGTTCTGTAGTATTCCTGGCTCGAAGGATTAGGTAAATTCTAATAAAATAGACACCTGAAATATTACTCCGACTAGTATGTAATATATTTATAACAGAACTGATTGATACATTTTGTCTTCTTAAATTAATAGAACTAACACTAATTCTAAGAACATAATAACGGTAATTATCGAAGTAAGAATAGTTCAAGCGGTAAGGAAATAAATAAGTTCTGTATATATTGTAATTTACCACGACACTTTATTGAACAATGTTACAAATTTAATAAGTTAAATGTAGATGATCGTAAATTATTTATATTAAATAACAAATTGTGCTTCAAATGTTTTTTTCGCCACATTCCAATTCGTTTGGGTGGAATATAAACTATAAGGATTGTGGTCATATTGGTCGTAATTACTTAATTTGTTCAAAATACGGGAGGCACTCAGTAACTCACCCAAAGATAACTCGCGTAATATACAAACTTCTCACACGGTTACATATAATATGAATAGACGGAACGAGACCGCGCGACAACGACACGGGAGTCGCGAGATAGATCGGCGGACCCTACTCACTCGGTGTGCCATAGGGTGCACCGTAGACAGAGTGACTCACCCGCAGGTCGAGTATCAGTCGATCGGAACGAGATTCACACCTGTGCATGTTATAATAATAATAATATCGCGTCGGCACCAAAACTTACCAAAAATGTTATTTTACTTGCGGCTATCATTGAAATAAAGAACATTAATGATTTATTTGTAAAAGCACGCGCCTTATTAGGTCTCGGTTTTCATTCAATATAATAAAAGGAAGTTTGGGGTCTGATTTAAACTTAAAACAATATTATTCCCACAAAATATTTCAAGCAGTAGTAGTATAGTTTCTTTTAAATTTAGGCCTGCAAGAACTGGGAAGCCGTTGCTAAAGGCTACGGCTGTCGTGTTTCGGAACCCAACCTCTTACTTACTCAATAAATTTAATTCTTCGCTTGAAAATTTAAAGCTCACGGATGATGGGTCCCTCGGTTATAACCACATTGATATCATCATCGGATGTGATATATTAGGTGACATATTGGTTGATATAATAGATTTAAATTTTATATGGTACGTACGCCTTAAATACGATTTTCGATTTGGTGGTTTTTGGCCTAGTTCAAAAACGGTTTTTAGTAAATAATGAATGCGATTGAGTGTCTGATATAACACTTTTTAAGACTGTGGAACGGTTTTGACAAGCGAAGGAACGACCAATAAAGAAAATTAGGGAACCGTTAGATTCAGAATGTGAAAATTTATTCACGTCTACTACGGTTAGCGGACCTGACGGAAAGTATATGGTACGGCTGCCCCTGTTACCGAATCATCCTCGTTTAGGAGATATTAAACAGAAGGCTTTATGTCTATTTTCAGCACTTGAACGAAGAATTGCTCGGCAGCCTGAAATTCTGGAAACGTATGTTGCGTTCATGCTTGAATAAATTAAACTCGTTTATATGGAGGTTTCAAATATTAATTTTAATTGTGGTGATTAAAGCTATGCCCACATTATCATGGTGTTTTTAAGGACGGTAAAATAAGAGTTGTTTTTAATGGTAGTGCAGAAGGAATAACGGGAGTCACTTTGAATGACTGCGTGTACACCGGGGAACGGCTCTAGAGTGGTATTACGGCCATCGTTTTAAATTTTCGAGTTCCTTATGTTGTGTTCACCACAGACTTGCGCATGATGTTTAGGCGAACTTGGTTCCACCCGGGTGATAGAAAATACCAGTTAGTCTTTGGGAGATCCTCTCCCAACGATTCACTTGTTCTTTATCAGCTAACGACAAATAAATACGGACTTAAGACCAGTCCCTTTGTGACAATTCGGTGGCTACAGCCATTAGCTCAATACGAAGGGCATAGGTTTTCCCGAGCGGCTAGGCTACTACGACATAATAGTTATGTTGACGACTTAAACGGTGGAGCTGATCTGTTAGAAAAAGCTCGCGAGTTGAAAGACGAGTTCGTAGCGCTAATGAATACGACTGGGTACGAGTTACGGAAGTGGTCTTCTAACGTCCCTGAGCTTTTAAATGACCTGCCAGATGATCATTTGGAGACTCCTCGAACTTTTAGTGAAAGTAAGAGCTCGGGTTTTATTAAAGTCTTAGGGATTCAGTCGGATCCAAAAAGGGATAGTTTTATCTATCGTCTAAATTTATCAAACAGTGAAGACAAAATAACTAGGCGAAATATTTTGTCTATAGCATAAAGGTTATATGACCCTTTGGGTTGGATTAGTCCGGTTGTTTTTATGTTCAAGCTTATTACTTCAAGCATTAACTAGTAGTGCAGGTAATAATAAAATATAATGGGATACTCAAGCGCCTGATCATATACTTCAAAATGGGCACGATGTCATATTAGATTTACACTATTTAGAACAGCTTTCAATAAAACGGTGTTTCAAACCGGCAGGCGCTGCTCGCTATTAATTACATGGGTTTGTCAACGCATTATCTGTAGGATTTGCTGCTGCAGTTTCTATTAGATCGAGGGATTGACACTGTGATACCCAGGTGCAACTACTCATGGCTAAGTCTAGGGTAGCTCCGCTAAAAATTCAACACTCGATACCAATGATTTCTTAGGTTTACGCGAATATTATTCATTGAAATAAAACTAATTTAAACGGATTTTATCGCGGTTATTTATTAAATTTTGATCCCGACGTTTCGAAAGCTTTACAGCCTTCGTGGTCACGGGGCGGACTGAGGTGTAGGTTGTCCAGAAAAGTTTATGTTACTGTGTCTACCTTCAATTTAATTTTTATTATTGATAGTGTTCCGATCTACGCAGAAAGAGCTCACAGTGTCTTGACGTCTGGCAATTGGTCTTTTGGGTTCCGATTTAATTAAATGTATAATTGGATCCCAGGCTTGTGCTAGCTTCCAACCATCTTCTCTATTGAAATTTGGATGTTTTTTAATTTCAATAGCCTCACGAATCATCCTAGGTAGGAATAGGTGTTCTTTTGCAAGGATTTGTGGCTTGTCAAATCGAAGATAATGTTTGGAGCCTTCTTCTGAATGTTCAGCAACTGCAGACTTCGTAGAGCGTCGGTGTTTAACATCAGCTATATGTTCTTTTACTCGGGTCCCTATGTTTCTTTTAGTTTGTCCGATATAGGAGAGGCCACAGTCACATTCTATTTTGTATACGCCCTGTTCTTGTAGAGGTATATGACACTTGACAGGTGGTAAAAATTGACTAATCTTCTTGGGCGGCTTGAAGTAAGTTTTAATTGAAGCACGCTTCAGTACATAGCCAATCTTGTCTGTGACCCCTCTTACAAAAGGTAACACAACAGGTACACGTTCTACTGTGGCTGGTTTCACTCGGTTTCCGTGACGGCGGCGTGGAATTTGGAGCTTGTTATCACGCAGTACTTGCTTGACATGTCGCAGCTCAGCAGCCAGATGTTCCTCGTCACAGATTCCTTGTGCTCTCTGAAACAAAGATTTACCCACGGTAGCTAACTGTTTCGGATGGTGGTGAGATTCACCATTCAGGTATTTATCTGTATGGGTCATTTTTCTGTACACAGTATGGCCTAAAGACTGATCAGGATTACGGATAACTAAAACATCTAAGAAAGGAAGAGATTTCTTTTGCTCTAACTCCACAGTGAATTGTATGTTATTGTTAATGGAGTTAAGATGATCTAAAAATGCAGCTACTTTGTCAGATGGTAAAATTGTGAAAGTATCATCTACGTACCGTTTGTAAAACCTGGGGGTGACGGGGGCAGTGCTTAGGGCTGTCTCCTCGAAGTCCTCCATGAAAATATCGGCGACTACTGGAGATACAGGTGAGCCCATAGCTACTCCATTCACTTGTACATAAAACTGATTCCTCCACAACATGTAGCCAGATGTGAGGCAATGTTTAAGTAATGCTGCATACTCTATGGGCATGTTATTATCTGCTAACCTCTTAGACACAATTTCAATGCAGTCTTGTACTGGTAAGCTTGTGAATAGAGACTGGACATCAAAACTAACCATGGTTTCATTGTCAGCTAATTGTAGGTGTTTAATATCACTGACAAATTGGTATGAATCCTTCACAGATGCTCTAGTGTTGCCTCTTAGTGGTGATAACACTTTTGCTACGTGCTGAGCCAATCTGTAGGTTGGTGTGTCGACCTGACTCACGATGGGACGTAGTGGAGCATTTGGCTTGTGTATTTTCGGTAACCCATACAGTTTAGGAGGTTTTGCACACGATGGGACGAGTAAGTTTACGTCAAGATTTAATGTGTCGGAGTAACTGCTTATTAAAGAGCTGGTAGCCTTTAAAACTTTATTGGTTGGGTCTGTTTTAACCTTCTTGTATGTACTTTCATCCGACAAAAGTTGTTCTATTTTATTATTGTAATCTGACGTATCCATTACTACTGTCGCATTACCTTTATCTGCACGGAGAATAGTTACATCCTTCTGTGAACGCAAGTTCTTTAAAGCGATATATTGTTGTTTTGGAAGATTTGGTTTGGGCGCTTTCACTTGTCGTGATATTGACGAAATGTCTTGACGTATCGCCTCCGAATCCTCCAGACTTTTGACGAGACTATTCTCAACGTTACAAATAATGTCTTCATACGGTATCCTTCGTGGTGTTACGGCAAAATTTAATCCTTTTGATAAAACCTGAATTGTGTTATCGTCCAATGTTTGTTTTGACAGATTAATGACAGCGCGTTGTTCATCTGCGCGTGAGTGTTCGTTGTCTATGGTGGGGTGCGTTCCATTCCTACACTCGGTGTTACTAAGATTTTTGGCATTCGATTTAGATTGTAATTTTTCATATTTTATGATTTGTTTGTTTTTGCATTCATTCAATTTCGCTATTTCACGTATATTTAAAGCGTTGATGCAATTTTGAAAATCAAATGCTGATAACTCTGTCTTTAACTCATTGGACTTAATCTCAACACAATTATTTATGTTATGGAGATCGGATCTTATTTCACGAATGGCAGCTAGTAACAGTTTTGTACTCGCCTGGTTGAGAATTTTAGCGCTTCCTCGTATGTTGTTCTTAGGTGAAATCTTGACACACGTAGGAACTTATGGCCACGGTACTGTTAACAAAACTTTTCAACTATGTTGTTTCTGTCATAAAACAGCAAATTGAGTTTGAGGAGGTAGTCGCCTGGTGGAATAGCACTATAACACAATATTACCGTGGCTACATACACCTCAACAAAGGCTTCAGGTTTTTGAAGGTGCCATGTACCAGAAGAAATAAATTTGACAATTTGTTGAATCATTCGTTGTGGTGGAGTCCGGATTGGTTGTGCCAAGATTCAGACTATTGGCCACAGAACTATTTAGAGTTACCTATACAGTCGTTACCTGGTCTTATACCAGTTGTTGTTATTTTTACAAATTCTGACTTAAATTTGTTAAATTGGTTCAGTTCTTTTGATAAACTAGTTAACGTCACGGTATATATATTAGGATTTTTATATAATTGTGAATTTTAAAAGCGTTTAACTAAGGTAATAACGGTTCAGGAAAGCAGGAAAACAAATCTACGGTTAATTAAATTAGTACAGATGGCATTTCTGAAGAATTTTTTAAAATCTGGAAAAGTAATTAATTCGTTCTTTAAGCGGTTAAATTTATTTATCGATACAGATAATTTATTAAGAGTAGGCGGTGGCTTAAAGAGTCTACCTTACCATACAATGCGAATACAACATATCTTGTTACCTGGTAAAAATCGCTTCACAGACTTTTTAATTACACATTAAGTATGGGACGGATGCATACTTTGTATATTGTGAGCTTATGTCTGAGTGACATTTTGCTCTTAGAGGAGGTTAGATTGCGTAGTAGAGCCATAGCTGTGGTGGCTTTTTGCTGTACATAATCTATATGTTTGTTAAAGGTGAGATGTTTATCTAAAACTACACCAAGGTATTTAGTTTGGTTAGCCCAAGGGATATTGACACCAAAAAGATGTAATGTTCTTTTTATTGTCTTCCTCGCGTGAGGATCGAACATAATAGCCGCGCTTTTGTCTGGGTTTATTCCTATGCGCCATTTGAGGCACCAGGACCCGAACGTAGACACAGCCCTTTGGACGCGGTAGTATAAGTGAATCCTATTTGTGCCTGAGCTGAAGATGATTGTGTCGTCTGCGTAAGAGCCTACCGCGATGTCGAAGAATTCGGGGATGTCACTAACAAACAGGTTGAAGAGGCAAGGGGCTAGGATAGAACCTTGCAGGACTCCTGATCTTATTGAATGTGGTGAGGATAGAGTTCCGTCCGTTTTATAGCAGAAAGTACGGTCTGATAGGTAAGCGAGGATTATACGGACTAGTCTGTCCGGGACTTGAAAGAGATTGAGTTTAAATATGAGGCCTTCGAGCCAGACCTTATCGAAGCTTTGGCTATGTCGAAAAATACGGCAAGCGTGCGCCTAGGACGGCGTGGCTCCGTGAAATTGGAGAGAATATGCTCCGTGAGGCGGAGCACTTGGTAGGTAAACGAGTGCTTCGGTCGAAAGCCGAATTGCTCGTGTGGTAAAAGAAATTTCTCTGAGACAATGGATTGAAGTCGGTTCAGAAGGAGCCGCTTGTATATTTTAGCTAACGTATTGAGGAGGCTAATTGGGCGGTAGCTTTCTGGGATAGATGCCTTTTTCCCGGATTTGCGGATACCTATTACCGTTACCTTTTTCCAAGCGGCTGGAAAATGGCAGTGAATTATGGCCGTATTGAAGATACAGACCAAAAGAGCTATAAGTTTATCAGGGAGAAGTTTTAGGGCTTCGTTCCTGATTCCATCGGAACCAGGGGCTTTCCTTGGCTTAAGGCGTTTTATGATCGTTAAAAGCTCGTCCAACCCAACCTTTCAAGGGAGATTTACCAGCAGATAGAGTAACAGGAGTTCGACATTTTATCGGCGTAGGAACAGACTTTGCGGGTCCTTTTTATACTAAAACTTCAACGCTCCGAAACGAAACCATCCAAAGATGTTATTTGTGTGATTTTATTGTTTATCTCAACTTCGAAGAGTTAACCACTTTTTTCACTAAAGTTCTTACCATACTTCCAACCATTTTAAATAAAAATCCGTAGTAGAATATTTCCTCCGGTGTAGGTGTGATGGTTGCCATCCCAGTGGTCGTCTTATGTATAACAAGTTAAGCAATATTTGAGCATTGTATCATAGCGCAGGTAGTTGCTACCCCAGAATCCTTACTATATATAAACAGTCAGCCTACAAATCCATTGTTTATATGTATGTTGAACAGAGTCAATGCTAATTTACTTAACAAGCTTTTTTGGCTCATAATTAACCAACTGTTAATTACTGCTGGCTAAATTTATCTTGATGAAGACTACATTCGACCTTTGCTTCTTCTTTTAATGTCATTAGAGTCATTGTTACTAAGGAACTGGTTTCAGAACACCTTATATTCTGCCTCTTACTCTTACCATGTTTTGGCTTTGCCGATAATGCTGGTTGTAAGATGTCACTATATTTAATTAAAAATATATATATAGTGCTTACTTAAATAGGCGGGTAATGAGACGGCAGGAGCCTCATCTTTTAAATAAAATAAAAAAACCAAACCTTTGAACAACTTTCATGTATGACTAGTAATATTGCTCCTAGACATAATTAAGTTCGAATGTTACTAACCTCAGTTGTTATGTTTCCGAGAACCAGATTAAAAGAATTTGTTTACTACAACTGTCTTTAATTCACAACGTACATATAGGTCGTTATTACTAGATGAGCATTGCCATAGGTATAAGATAACAGACAGATACTATCTCGATATCCATAATATTTATTATTCATTCTATAAAATATTCTACAAATAATATAAGAGAAACGATATTACCTAATGAAAGGGGGGATTCGTTACATCGTTTAAAAGTCATTCGAGTTTAAAGTTTAATCTCAAATGACTTTTACAATTATTGAAACCAGCCATGTATAAATAGTACTGCCAAAGAGATTTTATTACAAGTTTATACATACTACATGCGACAACATTTTGCCCATAGTTAATTCCCCATACAGCCCATAAAAGCCCATAGTTAGTAAATTTTTTGTCTCGGATAAAAAAGTTACGAGGAACAAATAACATTTGGGTTGGAAATTAATTACATATTTAATAATGTACTAATATACAATTTCAAATATATATTTTTTTATATTTTTAATGTTCCTAAGGACCAAGTTATATATGTCATATTTAAAACAAAAGTAAAGTTTTCATTGTCTTTATTTAGGATATAAACAAATTAAATGTTAACAAAATTGTACAGTTGCGATTGGCTTCTATTTTACTTATGTGAATTATTGATAATAAAAAAAAAATATGTTATCTGATGTATTATTTCCCAAACCTTATCTAAGTCACCTTCCCAATAATCCATTATCCACACAATAATAGTTCTTGACCAAGTTAACCAAACAGTATTTCATTAACTGTTTCTCCAACATTGTCAAGCACCCCTTCAATAGTGTAAACCATTTGTTCCTCCTTTCTAACATTGCCAAGTAATCCGCCGTCTGAAAATAATTATACTGCTAATCATTCATCTCCAAGTAACATATAGAATAGCCCACTCCTATCAAGTGTTCTTTTCGTTAATAATACGTTTACGACTCTTTGAGATGTCCCTCTAATAGATATTTATTAGAATCATTCAAAGAATTAAATTGTATAAATGGAACATTAACATTTCTTAACGAAATAAATGAATACAGCTAATTATGATTTCAAACTCTACGCTGAATTAACAAATCACACGAAATTTTTCCAATACATTATTATGAACATCTAAATTCATTTTTCTAAATATTATTTTTATTGCAGAGTGAAACCAAAACTATGTATAAAATAAATATAATAAGACATAATAAGGTATATCAGTTAAATAATAAATAAACATAGATGAAAGTACACTGGACTGCGTTCCGTTTTAAATAGTAACCAGTATAGCTGACTATAAAGGAACGGCGTTTCACTATCTATACAAATTGACGTCGCAGTGTATAATGGAGCGCAGCCTAAATTACGTGTGTGAGAACACTTTAAATACATATTGTCTAATATCTCTTGATACAGTGAAACGATTGCGATGAAACAAAAACTAAGTAATACTCCAATTTGCGTACAGTTTTTATGTTTAAAAGTTGTCTATTTTGGTTTTGTACATTTTACGTAATGCGTGCACAGACAAAAGCATAAACAGACAAAAACGCCAATAATGCTGGATATGTGTTATGTTGGTTATTCTTTAACAACGTAGCTATTATTTATGGAAATATTTTTAATGTAGAAAAGGACTTTCCTATAGATTTATTTATTATAAGTATAGATAAAATGAAATATTATTAGGAACTGTTTGAACATGTACTCCTTATATAAGTACGTAAAACAACAAGTTTTTTATTTACAAACTGATATATTATAAACTAGAGACGCCTGCGACTGCGCTATTATGAATTGCAGTTATTTTTGTAATTAGTTAGTTTTTAGTTATATTATAATTAATAATATTTGTAAATGATCGACTGCTTTGTTTTTTTTGTAAATTAACTATGTTTTACACTTTATAGGTTTATTGTTATGGCTTCAATTTTTACCTGATGTTAAGTGATAATTTCACCAAAAATTATTAACCTAGGCACGTTAAGCCTAGTGAGTCTGCAACTTCAAGTGCAACTTCTGGAATACACATAAAGGTATTTGGCGGCAGATTTTCAACATGAGGGTCGTAATTATCCGGTTAGGCATCAGAAAAAGCCTTAGAACCATGCTAAAGTTTCCTTACGATGTTTCTCTTCACTGAAAACTAAAGCTTAGTGCAGGTGACTTCGAACTCACGTGCATTGACGGGCCATCCGCACTCCATCAGCCATCATTGCTTCAAATTTAGTAAAAAATTATTTAGTTAGAATCTGTCCATTAATTTTGTTGTTTAAATAAATTATATAAGTATTATTATTTAGTTTGACTATTACGATTAGTAGGGTGGACAAAAAAAAATTTTTTTTTCATTAGTTACAATTTAAAAATCTGCTAACATGTCAAAACAAAATACTGGTAAATTTTGAATTTGAGTCTGGTGGTTTTGATATGATTTCTTGCATAGTTTTTTCGTTTAAAAGTTACTCGAAGTTAAAATCCAACCTCAAATGGTAAATTATGACTTTTACCATTTTTAAAACCAGCCAACTATAAATAGTATAATAGCCAAAGAGATTTTATTACAAGCTTATACCTACTGTATGCGAAAATATTTTACCCAATCTACTATGATTATGGCCAAAACAAAAATTGAAAATGTTTTGTCGCGGATAAAAAGTAACGAAAAAAAATTACATTTGGGTTGGAAATGAGTCACATTTTTAATTAGGTACTAATGTGAAGTATATTTTTTTTTATAGTGAAGGTTTTAGCGTAATGGCTTTAATCTCACCTGATCTTAAGTGACGATTCAGCCCAATTTGGTAGACTCGCTAGACCAGTGGAGGAACTGACTCTCAAGTGCAGCTGCCGGAACACACCTATTGGTATTTGGCAGCAGGTTTCCAACTTGAGATGGTTGCTAGCCAGGCGTGCATTAGAAAAATTTAATTTAATTTAAATACTGAGTTGTTTAACCCTATATTGTGTAAATTAAGGTGAAATTTTACGTAATGTAGTGTAGCTTCAGAGCATAGGTAAAGTGAATTGTGGATAATCATTCGGAACATGATATATTAGTTGCTACAAAAACTTCCAAGAGCGCTTCAACAAGAGAGTCACCATCTTGTTGAAGATACTATCGTCTGCATTTCTCAAAATATCGGACTTGACTATATGGTCTAGATACCTTTGCCTTTTCCTTTCTCAATTGAAAGGGAAAAACGTCTGTGATACAATTGTCACATTTCTAATTAAAACACAATTGACGTAAAACAGGCGCGAGTTCGTGAGTCAGCGCTGACGCGAAAATAAATTAAAAAACAATAAAAGTGGTATTCTATGTGTAATTAATGGTATATGGAGACGATTAACTACAACAAGATAAGCCGTCTCATCTCATCAATCAACAACAATCGACGCAGCGCTCATCCGCCATGAATACAATTCCAAGTCGGTGATTTCTCATGCTATCATTTTAGGTAAAATTTTGATAACAATCGTTTCGTTGGTCCTTTTTATTATGTAGCTAGAAGAAGTGTTAAACCTGTTCTTGGTCTCTGGTAATAACGGGATTTAATAGTCGCCGTGTAGTGGTGGGTGTTGCATGGCGTTTGTCATCTGATGAGTCTTACCACACACCCTTTTTTGGCTTGATCGGGTATTGCGTTACGCATTGAATGAAAAAAATTATTAATTAACACTTTATTGCACTTTCTAGTTTGGACATTGGCTAGCTTTATGCCACAAATTTTCTTCCAGCTAACCAGCGGTATTGTTATCAAATATAACAGTTATTATAGTTACTGCAAATATAAAAGCAGTCGAAGAAAAAATAAATTAACTAACAAACATATAATAATAAAATAAACTTAATATAGAAATATAAATATTTTTATCAATCAGAAGCAGAAATTCTTAATAAAAAAACAAACAAGTTTTTTACGGCCTAACGCTAACGCAACACAACACAACTAATGTGCACGCGACGAACGCTCGGAACTAAGTGCGCGCAACAGCGTTCTAACTGCCCTTTTATAGGCAGTGGCTATAAGCAGTGATGGGGGGTAGTTGTGTCGTCGTTGAGGTCAATTGCTTACACGGCCTCTCCTGACCAAGTGTCGCCCTCGACACAAGCTCCGTGGCTGAAGCCTGGTCCGGTGCCGTTTTCATTGACTGACCAAGTCTCTGCCTCCATTAGCGGCATTAAAAGTGATTCATGAGCCTGGAATCAAACTGCTTGGACCAACAACAATGGCAGCTCCAAGATCTTGGTCTACATTTAGGGAAGGCACAGAGTAACCGGCCCCAAAGCGTGATGCGCTATTCTGTGGCTCGTGTGCAACCGTATTTTCATCAAGCCCAGCCATTTTTCTTTGTAGATTTCAGAGCTTTTATTCCAGCTGAACTTCCAGTCGTTGCCACCATCCAGGTTGTGTATGAAAGTAAAACGCCAAGGCTGATATGCCTGAAGTCTAATGAATGCCAAGACCATATTAGGTCTGTAGTTCAACGAACGCCAGGGCAATATGTCCGAAGTTCAGATAATGTGACGCCAAGGCCTTACGCCTGTAGTTCGGATAATGAACGCCAAGGCTTTAAGCCTGTAGTTCAGAACGCCAAGACCATGTTAGGTCTGTAGTTCAACGAACGCCAGGGCAATTTGCCCGAAGTTAGGATAATTGAACGCCAAGGCCTTACGCCTGTAGTTCAGATAATGAACGCCAAGGCTTAAAGCCTGTAGTTTAGATTGTAAACGCCAAGGCTAGATAAGCCTGTAGTTCCGATAACAAAAGCTTTTACATACCCTCAAAGAAGGCTGCACATAACTCAGGGCACCACTCGCCACGCCAAGGCACCATATACTGCGCCGCTGCTTGTGTAGTTTTTCATAACTGCCACTATACAGTTTTAAGCTCATATTGTTCATTTGGTAGAACCTTCACAACTCTGGCGAACGTTCTCAGGAACCGTTGAATTTACAAGGGCCTCGACCTTATGTGGGCTCGGCCTCACCTGACCCTGACTCAAAACCCGCCCTCAACACGTCTGGGGTTCCGGTGTGTAGTGTCTGGACACGTTCAGATGAGACGTCACCCCGCCCTCAGTGGTATCACGCACGTTACTAAGATCACAACACACTATTTTCTACTACCACAGGAACGACGCCGTAACCGACAATTCCGCGATGAAACACTCGATCGGCTACGTGACCGATACCGCGACCTATTATTACTAGAACGACGTCGTATCTACGACTGGATCCGCCAGTCATATTTACTAAAACTACTCTGTTCTGTGGGCTAGAAGTTACTTATCCCACGTCTGATTTTATCAATCAGAAGCAGAAATTCTTAATAAAAAAACAAACTAGTTTGCTACGGCCTAACGCTAACGCAACACAATACAACTAATGTGCACGCGACGAACGCTCGGAACTAAGTGCGCGCATCAGTCTTTTTTCGACAGGACATACCCTGTTAGCCGGAGGGGCTTTTACAGCTTGGCAGGACTTTTTGGGGCGAATGCTGAGGGCATCAGCCCCGAGGCAGCGAGCACAAGGGTGTCGATGTGGCTGGCCCTTAGCATGGACCGCTGCCGGAAGAGAAAGTATTATATAAATAGTAAAGGCTGGCCTACTGTAGTAGGCCTTTAGAAAAATACTAATTGTTGAGAGAGGCAAGGAAGTCGGTAGAGTGGATTGAACTGTACTGTTTTAAGTTTGAATAGTCGGAGTTGGAGGGACGAAGTCTTCGCATCAAAACGACCGTGAACTACATTGGTTTAACTAGTAGTTTGGTGCTTGTTTATCTGAAATAACTTAGAAGTTTATTAATTGAACGGTGAAAGGTTAACAACAAAAGCAAGCGAAAAGAATCAACCAAAAAAAAGTGCCAAACAACTGGCAGGGCCCCAGGTTTGTGGTCCCTTACAGAACCGTGTACTTAGCGTGTGGGTGTGCACGCGTGGTATGCAGTGTGATGTTGTATTCTCAGTGTTGTAGAGTGTCACTGTATCGCGCGAGCAGAGGCGCTCGAGGGCTCTTTTCCGGAGGATCGGACCTCGAGCGTCTGCAGAGGGAGGCGGCGGCGGGTGTGCGGGAGTGAAATTAACTGTAAGGCCTCGGCGGCGAGACCTGCGGTTACGCGGGCGTGTGCGCGGACGCGAACGGTTTGAAGACACGGCAGGAAGGAGCGCCCTTTCCCTGGTGATGTCGTCTACGGGATCGGTGAAGCAGTTTCGTGGCCGGCGTGCGAACCAAACGGCTTGAAGATTTGCAGTATAGTTGACTGCTTCTACTATTTTGGGATTCGAGTGAGCTTCTGCTTTTTCAAAGAACTTCTTAGTGAGTTCGCGTATGTACGCGTATATGGACGGGAGATTCATGTCCTTGTGGAGATCTATATTGCGGGCGTAAGGCGGGGCTTGGACTATTGTACGTATGAATTTTTTCTGGAAATCTTGTAGTTTTTCCAGGTTTGTTATTGCTGCATGGGCAAAGACTGGGCAGCTGTAAGTAAGTATTGGGCGTATACAAGTCTTGTAGATTGTAAACTTATGTCTGAGTGACATTTTGCTTTTCGAAGATTCGGAAAAGTATTCTACCGTTGTCAGTGGTACGCGGGTTATTATAATAGATGTGCCCGGAGTTAAAATCGCCGGCCACGATTACTGATTCACCGAGCGCGAAGAGCGCTTCCAGATCTGATTTGAGAAGTGTTTTCTTAGGCGAGAGGTACGCTGAAACGATGTGGATCGTGGGATGATCGGTCATGCCCACTCTGCATATAGATACCTCCAGGTTGGTGAGCTTAGGAGGTTCTATTCGCGTGCAATACAGAGAATTTTTGAAATATATGAGTGTGCCTCCGCCTCTTGCACCGGTGCGATCGTCTCTTATTATTTTGTAGTTTGGGAACGCAGGGGCGCAGAACTTCGGTTTAAGTAGTGTTTCCTGTACGAGGAACACGTCGATTTGCCGCTCCTTAAGGAAGCAGGCTACTAAGTCGCGTTGGGGAGTGATGCTACTCGCGTTAAAAAAGGATAAAGAGAGGCCCCGCGGTCTAATTCTATCCTCCATTGCGAAAACTATTTATGGAGAAGCGCGGACTAGGTTTTGCACGGCGCGTGCAAGGTCCGGGAAAGCGGCGACGGCCTTGAGCCGGTCAATTCCGTCGGCGGAACTGATCATATGATCGAATGCGATGATGTCATCGACATCGAAGCTTTTCAGGAGGCCTGCTATCCAGTTTAGGTCTTGAAAATCGTTGGAGCTCGCGGGCTTTGGGGCTAGTGGCTTGGATCTAGGGGCCCATGCCGAAGGTGGGGCTTCTGCGGTTGGCTGCACGGGAGTGACTCGCGCGGCGGGACTTGGCAGGTTCGGGTATGCCTGAACCGACATGAGTGGTGGCGGAGCGGGGCGCGCTGCCGCGTGACGTGCTGGGGGCGCGTGGTGTGGGACGCGTGCGCGTGCGTCTCGTGCGTGGGGCACGTTCACATCCGCGATAGTTCGCGGGGTATCCGGCCTTGCCGCATAAGACGCAGCTCGGTGGCTCTACCGTTTCCGGCATGCGGGGGCACTCCTTTGTGGAGTGATCTCCTAAACATGTGACACATCTCGGCTTGATCTCGCCGAGTGTCCGTAAGATTGGCAGTTGTGACACTGCGTAGGGGCATGCTTTTTGTGCGGAATCTCTACGGTTATGCCGGAGAGGCAGCAGACCGATTGGACGTTGAAAATCTCCTTGCCCTCCTTGAAGCGGTCCAAGGTGACAAGGACGAGGTCGTAGACCTCCTTTGTAAATGAGTGGTACATACGGTGTACCACGTGTACGGGTAGATTTTGCTCCTTAAGGGAGGCTAGGATGACTTCCGTGGGAAGTTCTTTAGGGGCGCGCCTAATGACTGCGCGCAGAAGGCGCTCTTCTTCCGGCGTGTACGTGAAGAACTGGTATTTTTCTTCACGGAGAAAGGCGGTGAGATTTTTAAAGTCCGCTATGGTAGGGACTTTAATCTGAATGCCGGATGGGGCATTTTAGGGCATTCAGCCGCGTGGATATATTAAGCGACGCTGCCTTGTCAGCTATTGTGACTGGGGGCGGTGGGCGCACCGCCCTTTCAGTTGGGACTGCTGCTTCGCCGAGTAAACAAGAAAGTCCAGAGCCGTATCCTTACTTCTTATCATTCACTCTATACTACCAAAACTTTCGTGGGTTGCGTAGTAAACTCACAGATCTGCACTTATCATGTCTGAGAAACGATTTCGATATAATTGTTGGGACAGAAACCTGGCTTCACGACTCAATCCTCGACTCAGAAATATTAGATTCTCGTTATAAGATATATCGTAGAGATCGCTCCACTTCAGCTGCGTCCAAGTCCGATGGAGGAGGCGTTTTAATCGCAGTTAAAATTTCTTTGCAATCTCGCAGATTGCAACACTATGAGAGCTCACACGAAGACTTGTGGATTTCAGTGAGGGTCAATGTTCATGGTGTGTCAAAATGCATAAACATATGCGGTGCTTACTTGCCGCCTCCAGTAAGAGAAGCTCAGCTTGAGAGCTTCTTGGAACATGTAAATGGAGTATTAGACACAACAGATCATGTCACGCTAATGATTGGTGACCTTAACTTACCGTTTATTAATTGGAACGTTGATCGCTGTAATACCTCTAACTATGCGACCCCTTCCAACTACAACAGCAAAATGGGTTATTTACTTATTGATTTTATGTCTCAAAATAATATGTATAAATTTAATTGTATAAAAAACAGTAACAACTGAACTCTCGACTTAGTACTTAGTAATTCTTTACACATAACGTCAGGTGAATGTCCTGATCCTCTTATAAAAATTAATGCCAACCATCCACCTTTGCTAGTCGAGAGTTCTTTCGTTGCAGAATCTTACCTAAACAGCAAACAGTTTTCTTCCCATAATTTCCGCAAAGCCAACTACTGCATTATAAATAGTGCGATTAACCAGATTCAGTGGCAATCAAATCTATCAAATTGCGCGGATGTAAATGAAATGGTCAATGTATTCTATAAAACTCTAAGAGATGTTATTAGTAAAACTGTTCCGATATCCAAACGTCGTGACTTAAAATATCCTATCTGGTTTTCTAAACCTTTGGTTAAGCTACTCAGCGAAAAAGAGAAACTAAGGAAGCGATTCAAAAAGTACAATAATCCGCGTGACTACCTTGAATATAAAATTCTTGGCACTCGGGCAAAAAACCTACAGCGAGAGTGTTACAATACGTACATAGAGAAGATACAGAAAAGTATATCTGTAAATCCTAAAAAATTTTGGTCCTACATTAAAGAACGCCGAAAAGATAAATCGAAGTTTCCCTCAGAAATGAGATGTGATGACACAGTGGCCAACTCAGGGATCGAAATATGCGATATGTTTGTCAATTACTTCTCCTCAGTATATCAGTTGCAACATAATACCGTACCTGTTGACATCAACAACACTGGCCTAGGATTCTCTCAATTCATAATGCCAACAGTGCATATAAGCGAGGGTGTAATATTACAAGCGATAAATGCTATGGACGCTAACAAAAGCGCTGGTCCTGATGGTATACCACCATATTTTATTAAAAAAATAGGTAGAGCCTTAACTTTACCATTAAAAATCATTTTTACAAATTCACTTGAATCCGGCACACTCCCCTGTTACTGGAAGCAGGCTCATGTAGTACCAATTTTAAAAAAAGGAAACACAAGTGACTGTAAAAACTATCGACCAGTGTCAATACTGTCATGTTTTTCCAAAATTCTCGAGTTAGTGGTTCGTCGTGAGCTTGACTGGCATCTAAGGCAATTCATGACATCCCTACAACATGGTTTCTGTAAGGACAAGTCTACAAGTAGTAATTTGATTGTGTACTCCTCCAACATAGCTCCTGTTATGGACAATAGGGGCCAAGTTGATGCTTTGTACACTGATTTTAGTAGCGCTTTTGACCTCGTAAATCATGAAATTTTATTAACAAAGCTCTCGCACTATGGCATTGGGGGTACCTTGCTTAAATGGTTTAGGTCCTACTTATGCGATAGAGAATCGAGGATTGTTATGAATGGATATAAGTCCAATCGCTCTTACTTTGCATTTTCCGGCGTACCCCAGGGATCCGTTTTAGCGCCTAGTCTTTTTATTGCATTTATCAACGACATAGTTACCTATATCAAATACAGTAGATGTGCTCTCTTCGCAGATGATTTAAAGCTATATATGCACATACAAACTCTAGATGATGCACAGTTACTGCAAAATGACCTAAATGCGGTAGAGGCATGGTGCAATAACAACCAAATGATGTTAAACCCGACTAAATGCGTACATGTTAAATTCACTCGAAACAAGGTCCGCAATTTTCCCACTATATACAGGCTGGGCAACAATATTGTAGCAGAGGTTAAATTAACTCGCGATCTCGGTGTTCTATTTGACAGCTCGTTCAGTTTCAGAGAACACATCGACAAATTCGTCAAAAGCGCGAATAGAGTTGCCGGTTTCGTTAAGCGGTCATGTCGTGAGTTTCGTAACGTACAGACACCAATGCTACTTTTTAACTCCTTGGTACGTAGTAACCTCAAGTATGCCTCAGTGGTGTGGAACCCTGCGTATCAAGTGCATGTAAACCGCCTGGAAAAGGTACAAAGAAACTTTACTAGGTTTTTGGCATATAAGGATACTACCTGTCCTAATGACCTTAGCTACGAGGAACGTCTTGATTACTTTAAAATGTCCTCTTTAAAATCTTGCAGGGATATTGCGGATCTCGTTTACCTATATAAACTCGTGAATAGAATACTTGACTGCCCTGAATTATTGTCTAAAATATTCTTAGTAATCCCACGTAATGGTTTCAGGCTTCACACTAGAAACACATTCCTAAAAACAAAGTACAAAACCAACTTAGGTAAAAGTGCGTTTTTGAATCGGGCTATTGATCTATATAATAATCTTTATAAAAACAATAATACCATCGACATATTTGGCAACTCACTTGATTCATTTAAAAATAAGTTACACATTCTGTTTACTAGGTAAGGTTTTGCATGAATAATAAATTTAGTTTTAGAAATATATATACATTCTTTAATTATTTTTTTTTAATTTTATATTGATTAGGGAATCTCTCATAATACATTATTTGCTTTCTCAATCATGATTTCACTTGTTTGTATATTTATGTTTGTTAAACCTTTTAGACTTAAATTTGTTTCATATTTATCTGTGAAAGTTATGCATGTCTATAATTATTGTACCGGCATTGGAATCGTTATTCGTTATGTTTTGTATATTAACTTTATGTCTGTGCAATGTTGACTTGCTATATATAAATAAATAAAATAAAATAAAATAACATTACATTCTGTTTACTAGGTAAGGTTTTGCATGAATAATAAATTTAGTTTTAGAAATATATATACATTCTTTAATTATTTTTTTTTAATTTTATATTGATTAGGGAATCTCTCATAATACATTATTTGCTTTCTCAATCATGATTTCACTTGTTTGTATATTTATGTTTGTTAAACCTTTTAGACTTAAATTTGTTTCATATTTATCTGTGAAAGTTATGCATATCTATAATTATTGTACCGGCATTGGAATCGTTATTCGTTATGTTTTGTATATTAACTTTATGTCTGTGCAATGTTGGCTTGCTATATATAAATAAATAAAATAAAATAAAATAAAATGGGTCGCGCGCGGTTTTTGGCATATAAGGATACTACCTGTCCTAATGACCTTAGCTACGAGGAACGTCTTGATTACTTTAAAATGTCCTCTTTAAAATCTTGCAGGGATATTGCGGATCTCGTTTACCTATATAAACTCGTGAATAGAATACTTGCTATATATAAATAAATAAAATAAAATAAAATAACATTACATTCTGTTTACTAGGTAAGGTTTTGCATGAATAATAAATTTAGTTTTAGAAATATATATACATTCTTTAATTATTTTTTTTTAATTTTATATTGATTAGGGAATCTCTCATAATACATTATTTGCTTTCTCAATCATGATTTCACTTGTTTGTATATTTATGTTTGTTAAACCTTTTAGACTTAAATTTGTTTCATATTTATCTGTGAAAGTTATGCATATCTATAATTATTGTACCGGCATTGGAATCGTTATTCGTTATGTTTTGTATATTAACTTTATGTCTGTGCAATGTTGGCTTGCTATATATAAATAAATAAAATAAAATAAAATAAAATGGGTCGCGCGCGATGTGGGGACGCGGTTGTTTCTGGCTCGCATAGTTTTTGCGGCGGCCGGGGCTGTGGTCTCGGGTGATAACACCCGTTTATGTTTGGGCTTAGCCCTTGAAACGGTAATAAAATCCGTTTCGGGATTAGTTATTTCCAAGTCCATTTCACTATCGACATCTGGAGTCGGATCAGGAGAGAGTGGCGAGAATGAATTCGCCGTAGGTATTGGTTTCGGTGCATAGGAGATTTTTTCCTCGAACGGACGAGGCTTAGCTGTTGTGGCGGTGGTCGCTGTGGGCGACGGAGTCCGCGACGAGTTAGTGGCGGGGTAGTATATTAGTGATCGTAGGAACTAGCGTATGATATATCAATTTCATAAAACTAACACTTATTTTAATTACTCCGGTAACTGTTTCACATACTCTGGCATGTGTTTGAACAATGTTTGATACCTGGTTGTCAAGTATACAACTAAATGTAGGTCTCAATATTGTAGTTTCAAAGTCTCGGAGTATCTTTTCTTTTGTTGCTAATATAATTCATGTTTAATAATAATACTTATTAATACTATCAGTGTCAGCCAATCGAAAAAACTTTCAAGTTGATTTAAGATTTAAACATACTTTTTAGTATGTATCAATTCAAAAGTATAATATAATTAGGGAAGGTCTGGATAAAGTGAAGTGAAGAGGCAACGCGAATATTCCTTATTATTCGTTTGACATCAACAACGCAGTCATAGTAAAGTTTAGAAATCTTGACTTAGTTAGCGACAAACAAGTAATTAAAAGGTTGCTACGCGCAACATCCTCAAAATGGCAAATTTTGTGTACACAAAAAATAATTTATAATTTTGGAAGTAAATTTTTTGATGTTATTTTCTTTATTATTTGTTTATAACTTTTGGGTGTATTGTAGTTCTATTGCTTATCGTAGTGTCTTTTCATAATATGGCGAACATGGAACAGGAGTCAATAGTTTTTGTATGAAAAAAAAAAGAATTTCGCCGATCCTTGTATTTTCTATAGTAAAACGTATTTTGAAGAAGATGATTCTCCATTTAAGGATTAGATTCGATATGATGTCTGTTTCAGATGGGGTCACGAAAACTGTTTGGCTCGCCTTGGCATCAGAGATCATATTTGTGATAAACATCATAACCGTGAAAATATTTCCTTTAAAAGTACTTTAACTTTTTCTTTTCAATTCATTTAATATTATTATTTCGTCTAACTTTGATTTTTGTGGAGTTATAAAGTTGTGATTCACTTCCGAGCACCATTTTCACTTTACGCGGGGGTCCAGGCAAAGTTTTTTTTTTATATATTTAAGGTTTAGCGTTATAGCCATAATCTCAACTGATCTTAAGTGACGATACGGCCCTCAATGGAACTGGCTCTCAAATGCAGCTGCCGGAACACACCTAGTGGTAGGTAATATAGAATAATCGTATTCATTACACTATTTGGCAGATAGGCAGGTTGAGACATTAGCTAAAAAAGGTTTATTTATTTTCAAGCTAATCGTATTCATTACACTATTTGGCAGATAGGCAGGTTGAGACATTAGCTAAAAAAGGTTTATTTATTTTCAAGCTAATCGTATTCATTACACTATTTGGCAGATAGGCAGGTTGAGACATTAGCTAAAAAAGGTTTATTTATTTTCAAGCTATTGCGATGAAGTGAAATCAAATATCAAATCAAATAAAATAGAATCTTTATTGAGACATTCGCTAAAAAAGGTTTATTTAATTTTCAAGCTACTCTGATGTAGTCAAATCAAATATCAAATCAAATAAAATCTTTATTAAACTACCACCGGTTCGGAATGTAAAGCAGTTATCGAGAAGAACCGGCAAGAAACTCGATCTGCATATTTTTTTTTTTGTATATTTTTTTTACATAATAAAAACTAGCCGCAATATGATTTTAAACACTAGCCGCAATTAATACAACCTTAAAAACTAGCCGCAATATATACAACCTTAAAAACTAGCCGCAATATATACAACCTTAAAAACTAGCCGCAATATATACAACCTTAAAAACTAGCCGCAATAAATACAACCTTAAAAACTAGCCGCAATAAATACAACCTTAAAAACTAGCCGCAATAAATACAACCTTAAAAACTAGCCGCAATATATACAACCTTAAAAACTAGCCGCAATATATACAACCTTAAAAACTAGCCGCAATAAATACAACCTTAAAAACTAGCCGCAATAAATACAACCTTAAAAACTAGCCGCAATAAATACAACCTTAAAAACTAGCCGCAATAAATACAACCTTAAAAACTAGCCGCAATAAATACAACCTTAAAAACTAGCCGCAATAAATACAACCTTAAAAACTAGCCGCAATATATACAACCTTAAAAACTAGCCGCAATATATACAACCTTAAAAACTAGCCGGCAATCCGTTTCTTAAAAACTAGCCGGCAATCCGTTTCTTATAAACTAGCCGGCAATCCGTTTCTTATAAACTAGCCGGCAATCCGTTTCTTATAAACTAGCCGGCAATCCGTTTCTTATAAATTAGCCGCAATCCGTTTCTTAAAAATTAGCCGCAATCCGTTTCTTAAAAATTAGCCGCAATCCGTTTCTTAAAAACTAGCCGCCATCCGATTCTTAAAAACTAGCCGCAATCCGATTCTAAAAAACTAGCCGCAATCCGTTTCTTAAAACTATCCGCAAAGGCGCCCGGCGGTGCGCACCTCGGACACGGAGGCGCCCGGCTGCACACCTCGGAGACGGAGGCGCCCCGGCCCCGTTGCCACAGTGCCACAGTGCGGGGACCAGTAACTTCCCATAATATGAGGGAGCGATAGACCCTTAAATGGTAGTGGTATAGTAAGAGTGACGAGAGAAAGACCGACCCTAACAGAAAGACCGACCCTAACAACAGAAAGACCGACCCTAACAGAAAGACCGACCCTGACAGAAAGACCGACCCTAACAGAAAGACCGACCCTAACAGAAAGACCGAACCTGACAGCTAGGGCACCCTTACTATACCGTACTATAAATAAATCCCACTTGAACTCTATACACTGGCCCGCGCACTGTGGTACTTCAAAGCACACTGTCTCTCAAGCAGAATTCTAAAGGTTTATATACACGTTCTCTGAATCAACAAGTGGCGTAAATCAACTTCCGTTTTATTTTCATTATGTTTTAACCCAGGAGTCGACATTTCAACTTCTATGTTCATTCAAGAAATTAAGATTTAATATTTAAGAAATTATTCAAGAATATAGAAATAAGGACGAAGCATTACACATATGTTTGAAAAATGCTTTAACAAAAACATACGTAGAAGGTTCAATAAATTACTACAGTAACGCTGTAGTAGTATATTACAATAATCCACATTTTTGTTAAAACTAAATTAACATAGAATAACCAATACCATATTTTTAGTTTATTCTTTTTAATTTATGTATAAACGGAATTAGATAATATGGTTTAGTAGATTTTATTCACTGTATTTGTCAACTGTTTTCTTTATTTAGTAACTATTGAGGAACTTTAGTATTAATATGATATTTAATCCAATTTTTTAAAATAGTATTGTTTCACTTTAACAAGATTATCCTCCCATGTTCAATTTCGCTATAGCCGAACAGTGACCGCTGAGCGAACTTTTTTTTTTTTATATTTGCATTTTATTTAAAATGCGAAACTAAGCATACTTCCGGTATTTTATAAAGACATTTATTTAACAAATCTCAACGTACTCATTGCTATAGATAAATATTAATAAATTTTAATCCTTATTAAAATCGAAATTCCACATAACTTAATATTATATCAGCTCCCGACGTAAATATATTTCTTTATGTGTTATATTTATAAGCAATGACATCTAATTATTCTCTACTTTTTAGGTTGGATTGCTATTTATTTATTTAAGAGTGTTTGTATTTTATGTCTTACGTCTTCAACTCAACAGATATTTTTTTTTTCAATTTTATATTTGTATAAAAATAACGGAAACGATTTATCAATGGACACATTTTACAAAGATGAAGCAATTTCTAGCATGGACAACAATAAACAGCGACATATATGATACTTATCTGTAACATTCAACATCAATTAAATATTTTTGATTATGCTGATAAACTTCATCATGGTATTAAGCCAGAATTATAAAATTGTTGTATTGTCTCAGTCCTTGATATGTGTGCAAATTGTAAAATTAATCGGACATTTTGAAGTTAGTGCATATTATGTTGAAATATTACATTACTTACATAAAGGACAAGCTAGTAAAAGTTTGTTAGAAAGTTTTAAAAGTTGTGTTCATAGTATGATAAATTTACAATATGTTATGATGTTTAAATAAAGTACATACAGTGACTATTGAATTAAATACTGTGAATCTTTGAGTTGTTCGATTACTTAATTATTCAGTCGATTAATTAGTTACCGACTTACTAAAACAAACAAACTAAACCACTAGCTACATAACGAACCTCCAGCTTTTCTAAATATTTAAAGATTATATTTCTCAAATCTGCTTTCTATTCCGGTGTTTACCACGCCCTCTTTCAACAAATCATGTGAAACTGATAATCGACTGGACCGATTCAGTCAGTCAAGCGCCACGCGGCGGAGAGTGTATATGTCTCCGAACGGTATGGAGAAGTAATTTACTGAATACAAAACTGGGTGCAGGTATGTTTCGTTTCCGTAATAATTTTATAAAGTTCATTAAACATTTTGCTTATGCTCATAGTTTAGAAGTTACGTTTTGAGAACGATCAATATCCTTTTACATACCTACAAATAAATCAAAATTATTGTCCTTTGGCTTTGTTAGAAAAGTAAATGGATTAAAATTATATGATACGTAATAATATAATTAATAAATGCATAGGTGCATGTATGTTGAGGTTTACCATTTTGGCCACAATCTCATCTGATGTTAAGTGACGATGTGGCCCAAGATGAAGACACGCTAATCCCAATGGAAGGACTGGCTCTTTTAATAAATACTCACTCACATACTTCTTTTGTAAGCAAAATACTTTCCGGGAAGCCCCCAGTATTATAATAGTTAAAATATATATTTTATAGACTGCTTGGAAACAGTGTTTAGTAAATGAACATGTTTAAATGGTATCATGCAAATAGAATTTACAAGAATAAATAAATTTATACCAAGTTTTGATTATATAATCTGAGAAAGGTTTTTTGTATTATTATTATTATTTATATCCAAAAAAACAGCGGACCGTTGTTTGGAACAGTTTTGTTTCATTGTTCAATACCCACATATTCTTATAAACTTTACTTACAATTTAATATTACACGACCATGGCTTCACGACTCAATCCTCGACTCAGAAATATTAGATTCTCGTTATAAGATATATCGTAGAGATCGCTCCACTTCAGCTGCGTCCAAGTCCGATGGAGGAGGCGTTTTAATCGCAGTTAAAATTTCTTTGCAATCTCGCAGATTGCAACACTATGAGAGCTCACACGAAGACTTGTGGATTTCAGTGAGGGTCAATGTTCATGGTGTGTCAAAATGCATAAACATATGCGGTGCTTACTTGCCGCCTCCAGTAAGAGAAGCTCAGCTTGAGAGCTTCTTGGAACATGTAAATGGAGTATTAGACACAACAGATCATGTCACGCTAATGATTGGTGACCTTAACTTACCGTTTATTAATTGGAACGTTGATCGCTGTAATACCTCTAACTATGCGACCCCTTCCAACTACAACAGCAAAATGGGTTATTTACTTATTGATTTTATGTCTCAAAATAATATGTATAAATTTAATTGTATAAAAAACAGTAACAACTGAACTCTCGACTTAGTACTTAGTAATTCTTTACACATAACGTCAGGTGAATGTCCTGATCCTCTTATAAAAATTAATGCCAACCATCCACCTTTGCTAGTCGAGAGTTCTTTCGTTGCAGAATCTTACCTAAACAGCAAACAGTTTTCTTCCCATAATTTCCGCAAAGCCAACTACTGCATTATAAATAGTGCGATTAACCAGATTCAGTGGCAATCAAATCTATCAAATTGCGCGGATGTAAATGAAATGGTCAATGTATTCTATAAAACTCTAAGAGATGTTATTAGTAAAACTGTTCCGATATCCAAACGTCGTGACTTAAAATATCCTATCTGGTTTTCTAAACCTTTGGTTAAGCTACTCAGCGAAAAAGAGAAACTAAGGAAGCGATTCAAAAAGTACAATAATCCGCGTGACTACCTTGAATATAAAATTCTTGGCACTAGGGCAAAAAACCTACAGCGAGAGTGTTACAATACGTACATAGAGAAGATACAGAAAAGTATATCTGTAAATCCTAAAAAATTTTGGTCCTACATTAAAGAACGCCGAAAAGATAAATCGAAGTTTCCCTCAGAAATGAGATGTGATGACACAGTGGCCAACTCAGGGATCGAAATATGCGATATGTTTGTCAATTACTTCTCCTCAGTATATCAGTTGCAACATAATACCGTACCTGTTGACATCAACAACACTGGCCTAGGATTCTCTCAATTCATAATGCCAACAGTGCATATAAGCGAGGGTGTAATATTACAAGCGATAAATGCTATGGACGCTAACAAAAGCGCTGGTCCTGATGGTATACCACCATATTTTATTAAAAAAATAGGTAGAGCCTTAACTTTACCATTAAAAATCATTTTTACAAATTCACTTGAATCCGGCACACTCCCCTGTTACTGGAAGCAGGCTCATGTAGTACCAATTTTAAAAAAAGGAAACACAAGTGACTGTAAAAACTATCGACCAGTGTCAATACTGTCATGTTTTTCCAAAATTCTCGAGTTAGTGGTTCGTCGTGAGCTTGACTGGCATCTAAGGCAATTCATGACATCCCTACAACATGGTTTCTGTAAGGACAAGTCTACAAGTAGTAATTTGATTGTGTACTCCTCCAACATAGCTCCTGTTATGGACAATAGGGGCCAAGTTGATGCTTTGTACACTGATTTTAGTAGCGCTTTTGACCTCGTAAATCATGAAATTTTATTAACAAAGCTCTCGCACTATGGCATTGGGGGTACCTTGCTTAAATGGTTTAGGTCCTACTTATGCGATAGAGAATCGAGGATTGTTATGAATGGATATAAGTCCAATCGCTCTTACTTTGCATTTTCCGGCGTACCCCAGGGATCCGTTTTAGCGCCTAGTCTTTTTATTGCATTTATCAACGACATAGTTACCTATATCAAATACAGTAGATGTGCTCTCTTCGCAGATGATTTAAAGCTATATATGCACATACAAACTCTAGATGATGCACAGTTACTGCAAAATGACCTAAATGCGGTAGAGGCATGGTGCAATAACAACCAAATGATGTTAAACCCGACTAAATGCGTACATGTTAAATTCACTCGAAACAAGGTCCGCAATTTTCCCACTATATACAGGCTGGGCAACAATATTGTAGCAGAGGTTAAATTAACTCGCGATCTCGGTGTTCTATTTGACAGCTCGTTCAGTTTCAGAGAACACATCGACAAATTCGTCAAAAGCGCGAATAGAGTTGCCGGTTTCGTTAAGCGGTCATGTCGTGAGTTTCGTAACGTACAGACACCAATGCTACTTTTTAACTCCTTGGTACGTAGTAACCTCAAGTATGCCTCAGTGGTGTGGAACCCTGCGTATCAAGAGCATGTAAACCGCCTGGAAAAGGTACAAAGAAACTTTACTAGGTTTTTGGCATATAAGGATACTACCTGTCCTAATGACCTTAGCTACGAGGAACGTCTTGATTACTTTAAAATGTCCTCTTTAAAATCTTGCAGGGATATTGCGGATCTCGTTTACCTATATAAACTCGTGAATAGAATACTTGACTGCCCTGAATTATTGTCTAAAATATTCTTAGTAATCCCACGTAATGGTTTCAGGCTTCACACTAGAAACACATTCCTAAAAACAAAGTACAAAACCAACTTAGGTAAAAGTGCGTTTTTGAATCGGGCTATTGATCTATATAATAATCTTTATAAAAACAATAATACCATCGACATATTTGGCAACTCACTTGATTCATTTAAAAATAAGTTACACATTCTGTTTACTAGGTAAGGTTTTGCATGAATAATAAATTTAGTTTTAGAAATATATATACATTCTTTAATTATTTTTTTTTAATTTTATATTGATTAGGGAATCTCTCATAATACATTATTTGCTTTCTCAATCATGATTTCACTTGTTTGTATATTTATGTTTGTTAAACCTTTTAGACTTAAATTTGTTTCATATTTATCTGTGAAAGTTATGCATGTCTATAATTATTGTACCGGCATTGGAATCGTTATTCGTTATGTTTTGTATATTAACTTTATGTCTGTGCAATGTTGACTTGCTATATATAAATAAATAAAATAAAATAAAATAACATTACATTCTGTTTACTAGGTAAGGTTTTGCATGAATAATAAATTTAGTTTTAGAAATATATATACATTCTTTAATTATTTTTTTTTAATTTTATATTGATTAGGGAATCTCTCATAATACATTATTTGCTTTCTCAATCATGATTTCACTTGTTTGTATATTTATGTTTGTTAAACCTTTTAGACTTAAATTTGTTTCATATTTATCTGTGAAAGTTATGCATATCTATAATTATTGTACCGGCATTGGAATCGTTATTCGTTATGTTTTGTATATTAACTTTATGTCTGTGCAATGTTGGCTTGCTATATATAAATAAATAAAATAAAATAAAATAAAATGGGTCGCGCGCGATGTGGGGACGCGGTTGTTTCTGGCTCGCATAGTTTTTGCGGCGGCCGGGGCTGTGGTCTCGGGTGATAACACCCGTTTATGTTTGGGCTTAGCCCTTGAAACGGTAATAAAATCCGTTTCGGGATTAGTTATTTCCAAGTCCATTTCACTATCGACATCTGGAGTCGGATCAGGAGAGAGTGGCGAGAATGAATTCGCCGTAGGTATTGGTTTCGGTGCATAGGAGATTTTTTCCTCGAACGGACGAGGCTTAGCTGTTGTGGCGGTGGTCGCTGTGGGCGACGGAGTCCGCGACGAGTTAGTGGCGGGGTAGTATATTAGTGATCGTAGGAACTAGCGTATGATATATCAATTTCATAAAACTAACACTTATTTTAATTACTCCGGTAACTGTTTCACATACTCTGGCATGTGTTTGAACAATGTTTGATACCTGGTTGTCAAGTATACAACTAAATGTAGGTCTCAATATTGTAGTTTCAAAGTCTCGGAGTATCTTTTCTTTTGTTGCTAATATAATTCATGTTTAATAATAATACTTATTAATACTATCAGTGTCAGCCAATCGAAAAAACTTTCAAGTTGATTTAAGATTTAAACATACTTTTTAGTATGTATCAATTCAAAAGTATAATATAATTAGGGAAGGTCTGGATAAAGTGAAGTGAAGAGGCAACGCGAATATTCCTTATTATTCGTTTGACATCAACAACGCAGTCATAGTAAAGTTTAGAAATCTTGACTTAGTTAGCGACAAACAAGTAATTAAAAGGTTGCTACGCGCAACATCCTCAAAATGGCAAATTTTGTGTACACAAAAAATAATTTATAATTTTGGAAGTAAATTTTTTGATGTTATTTTCTTTATTATTTGTTTATAACTTTTGGGTGTATTGTAGTTCTATTGCTTATCGTAGTGTCTTTTCATAATATGGCGAACATGGAACAGGAGTCAATAGTTTTTGTATGAAAAAAAAAAAGAATTTCGCCGATCCTTGTATTTTCTATAGTAAAACGTATTTTGAAGAAGATGATTCTCCATTTAAGGATTAGATTCGATATGATGTCTGTTTCAGATGGGGTCACGAAAACTGTTTGGCTCGCCTTGGCATCAGAGATCATATTTGTGATAAACATCATAACCGTGAAAATATTTCCTTTAAAAGTACTTTAACTTTTTCTTTTCAATTCATTTAATATTATTATTTCGTCTAACTTTGATTTTTGTGGAGTTATAAAGTTGTGATTCACTTCCGAGCACCATTTTCACTTTACGCGGGGGTCCAGGCAAAGTTTTTTTTTTATATATTTAAGGTTTAGCGTTATAGCCATAATCTCAACTGATCTTAAGTGACGATACGGCCCTCAATGGAACTGGCTCTCAAATGCAGCTGCCGGAACACACCTAGTGGTAGGTAATATAGAATAATCGTATTCATTACACTATTTGGCAGATAGGCAGGTTGAGACATTAGCTAAAAAAGGTTTATTTATTTTCAAGCTAATCGTATTCATTACACTATTTGGCAGATAGGCAGGTTGAGACATTAGCTAAAAAAGGTTTATTTATTTTCAAGCTAATCGTATTCATTACACTATTTGGCAGATAGGCAGGTTGAGACATTAGCTAAAAAAGGTTTATTTATTTTCAAGCTATTGCGATGAAGTGAAATCAAATATCAAATCAAATAAAATAGAATCTTTATTGAGACATTCGCTAAAAAAGGTTTATTTAATTTTCAAGCTACTCTGATGTAGTCAAATCAAATATCAAATCAAATAAAATCTTTATTAAACTACCACCGGTTCGGAATGTAAAGCAGTTATCGAGAAGAACCGGCAAGAAACTCGATCTGCATATTTTTTTTTTTGTATATTTTTTTTACATAATAAAAACTAGCCGCAATATGATTTTAAACACTAGCCGCAATTAATACAACCTTAAAAACTAGCCGCAATATATACAACCTTAAAAACTAGCCGCAATATATACAACCTTAAAAACTAGCCGCAATATATACAACCTTAAAAACTAGCCGCAATAAATACAACCTTAAAAACTAGCCGCAATAAATACAACCTTAAAAACTAGCCGCAATAAATACAACCTTAAAAACTAGCCGCAATATATACAACCTTAAAAACTAGCCGCAATATATACAACCTTAAAAACTAGCCGCAATAAATACAACCTTAAAAACTAGCCGCAATAAATACAACCTTAAAAACTAGCCGCAATAAATACAACCTTAAAAACTAGCCGCAATAAATACAACCTTAAAAACTAGCCGCAATAAATACAACCTTAAAAACTAGCCGCAATAAATACAACCTTAAAAACTAGCCGCAATATATACAACCTTAAAAACTAGCCGCAATATATACAACCTTAAAAACTAGCCGGCAATCCGTTTCTTAAAAACTAGCCGGCAATCCGTTTCTTATAAACTAGCCGGCAATCCGTTTCTTATAAACTAGCCGGCAATCCGTTTCTTATAAACTAGCCGGCAATCCGTTTCTTATAAATTAGCCGCAATCCGTTTCTTAAAAATTAGCCGCAATCCGTTTCTTAAAAATTAGCCGCAATCCGTTTCTTAAAAACTAGCCGCCATCCGATTCTTAAAAACTAGCCGCAATCCGATTCTAAAAAACTAGCCGCAATCCGTTTCTTAAAACTATCCGCAAAGGCGCCCGGCGGTGCGCACCTCGGACACGGAGGCGCCCGGCTGCACACCTCGGAGACGGAGGCGCCCCGGCCCCGTTGCCACAGTGCCACAGTGCGGGGACCAGTAACTTCCCATAATATGAGGGAGCGATAGACCCTTAAATGGTAGTGGTATAGTAAGAGTGACGAGAGAAAGACCGACCCTAACAGAAAGACCGACCCTAACAACAGAAAGACCGACCCTAACAGAAAGACCGACCCTGACAGAAAGACCGACCCTAACAGAAAGACCGACCCTAACAGAAAGACCGAACCTGACAGCTAGGGCACCCTTACTATACCGTACTATAAATAAATCCCACTTGAACTCTATACACTGGCCCGCGCACTGTGGTACTTCAAAGCACACTGTCTCTCAAGCAGAATTCTAAAGGTTTATATACACGTTCTCTGAATCAACAAGTGGCGTAAATCAACTTCCGTTTTATTTTCATTATGTTTTAACCCAGGAGTCGACATTTCAACTTCTATGTTCATTCAAGAAATTAAGATTTAATATTTAAGAAATTATTCAAGAATATAGAAATAAGGACGAAGCATTACACATATGTTTGAAAAATGCTTTAACAAAAACATACGTAGAAGGTTCAATAAATTACTACAGTAACGCTGTAGTAGTATATTACAATAATCCACATTTTTGTTAAAACTAAATTAACATAGAATAACCAATACCATATTTTTAGTTTATTCTTTTTAATTTATGTATAAACGGAATTAGATAATATGGTTTAGTAGATTTTATTCACTGTATTTGTCAACTGTTTTCTTTATTTAGTAACTATTGAGGAACTTTAGTATTAATATGATATTTAATCCAATTTTTTAAAATAGTATTGTTTCACTTTAACAAGATTATCCTCCCATGTTCAATTTCGCTATAGCCGAACAGTGACCGCTGAGCGAACTTTTTTTTTTTTATATTTGCATTTTATTTAAAATGCGAAACTAAGCATACTTCCGGTATTTTATAAAGACATTTATTTAACAAATCTCAACGTACTCATTGCTATAGATAAATATTAATAAATTTTAATCCTTATTAAAATCGAAATTCCACATAACTTAATATTATATCAGCTCCCGACGTAAATATATTTCTTTATGTGTTATATTTATAAGCAATGACATCTAATTATTCTCTACTTTTTAGGTTGGATTGCTATTTATTTATTTAAGAGTGTTTGTATTTTATGTCTTACGTCTTCAACTCAACAGATATTTTTTTTTTCAATTTTATATTTGTATAAAAATAACGGAAACGATTTATCAATGGACACATTTTACAAAGATGAAGCAATTTCTAGCATGGACAACAATAAACAGCGACATATATGATACTTATCTGTAACATTCAACATCAATTAAATATTTTTGATTATGCTGATAAACTTCATCATGGTATTAAGCCAGAATTATAAAATTGTTGTATTGTCTCAGTCCTTGATATGTGTGCAAATTGTAAAATTAATCGGACATTTTGAAGTTAGTGCATATTATGTTGAAATATTACATTACTTACATAAAGGACAAGCTAGTAAAAGTTTGTTAGAAAGTTTTAAAAGTTGTGTTCATAGTATGATAAATTTACAATATGTTATGATGTTTAAATAAAGTACATACAGTGACTATTGAATTAAATACTGTGAATCTTTGAGTTGTTCGATTACTTAATTATTCAGTCGATTAATTAGTTACCGACTTACTAAAACAAACAAACTAAACCACTAGCTACATAACGAACCTCCAGCTTTTCTAAATATTTAAAGATTATATTTCTCAAATCTGCTTTCTATTCCGGTGTTTACCACGCCCTCTTTCAACAAATCATGTGAAACTGATAATCGACTGGACCGATTCAGTCAGTCAAGCGCCACGCGGCGGAGAGTGTATATGTCTCCGAACGGTATGGAGAAGTAATTTACTGAATACAAAACTGGGTGCAGGTATGTTTCGTTTCCGTAATAATTTTATAAAGTTCATTAAACATTTTGCTTATGCTCATAGTTTAGAAGTTACGTTTTGAGAACGATCAATATCCTTTTACATACCTACAAATAAATCAAAATTATTGTCCTTTGGCTTTGTTAGAAAAGTAAATGGATTAAAATTATATGATACGTAATAATATAATTAATAAATGCATAGGTGCATGTATGTTGAGGTTTACCATTTTGGCCACAATCTCATCTGATGTTAAGTGACGATGTGGCCCAAGATGAAGACACGCTAATCCCAATGGAAGGACTGGCTCTTTTAATAAATACTCACTCACATACTTCTTTTGTAAGCAAAATACTTTCCGGGAAGCCCCCAGTATTATAATAGTTAAAATATATATTTTATAGACTGCTTGGAAACAGTGTTTAGTAAATGAACATGTTTAAATGGTATCATGCAAATAGAATTTACAAGAATAAATAAATTTATACCAAGTTTTGATTATATAATCTGAGAAAGGTTTTTTGTATTATTATTATTATTTATATCCAAAAAAACAGCGGACCGTTGTTTGGAACAGTTTTGTTTCATTGTTCAATACCCACATATTCTTATAAACTTTACTTACAATTTAATATTACACGACCATGGCTTCACGACTCAATCCTCGACTCAGAAATATTAGATTCTCGTTATAAGATATATCGTAGAGATCGCTCCACTTCAGCTGCGTCCAAGTCCGATGGAGGAGGCGTTTTAATCGCAGTTAAAATTTCTTTGCAATCTCGCAGATTGCAACACTATGAGAGCTCACACGAAGACTTGTGGATTTCAGTGAGGGTCAATGTTCATGGTGTGTCAAAATGCATAAACATATGCGGTGCTTACTTGCCGCCTCCAGTAAGAGAAGCTCAGCTTGAGAGCTTCTTGGAACATGTAAATGGAGTATTAGACACAACAGATCATGTCACGCTAATGATTGGTGACCTTAACTTACCGTTTATTAATTGGAACGTTGATCGCTGTAATACCTCTAACTATGCGACCCCTTCCAACTACAACAGCAAAATGGGTTATTTACTTATTGATTTTATGTCTCAAAATAATATGTATAAATTTAATTGTATAAAAAACAGTAACAACTGAACTCTCGACTTAGTACTTAGTAATTCTTTACACATAACGTCAGGTGAATGTCCTGATCCTCTTATAAAAATTAATGCCAACCATCCACCTTTGCTAGTCGAGAGTTCTTTCGTTGCAGAATCTTACCTAAACAGCAAACAGTTTTCTTCCCATAATTTCCGCAAAGCCAACTACTGCATTATAAATAGTGCGATTAACCAGATTCAGTGGCAATCAAATCTATCAAATTGCGCGGATGTAAATGAAATGGTCAATGTATTCTATAAAACTCTAAGAGATGTTATTAGTAAAACTGTTCCGATATCCAAACGTCGTGACTTAAAATATCCTATCTGGTTTTCTAAACCTTTGGTTAAGCTACTCAGCGAAAAAGAGAAACTAAGGAAGCGATTCAAAAAGTACAATAATCCGCGTGACTACCTTGAATATAAAATTCTTGGCACTAGGGCAAAAAACCTACAGCGAGAGTGTTACAATACGTACATAGAGAAGATACAGAAAAGTATATCTGTAAATCCTAAAAAATTTTGGTCCTACATTAAAGAACGCCGAAAAGATAAATCGAAGTTTCCCTCAGAAATGAGATGTGATGACACAGTGGCCAACTCAGGGATCGAAATATGCGATATGTTTGTCAATTACTTCTCCTCAGTATATCAGTTGCAACATAATACCGTACCTGTTGACATCAACAACACTGGCCTAGGATTCTCTCAATTCATAATGCCAACAGTGCATATAAGCGAGGGTGTAATATTACAAGCGATAAATGCTATGGACGCTAACAAAAGCGCTGGTCCTGATGGTATACCACCATATTTTATTAAAAAAATAGGTAGAGCCTTAACTTTACCATTAAAAATCATTTTTACAAATTCACTTGAATCCGGCACACTCCCCTGTTACTGGAAGCAGGCTCATGTAGTACCAATTTTAAAAAAAGGAAACACAAGTGACTGTAAAAACTATCGACCAGTGTCAATACTGTCATGTTTTTCCAAAATTCTCGAGTTAGTGGTTCGTCGTGAGCTTGACTGGCATCTAAGGCAATTCATGACATCCCTACAACATGGTTTCTGTAAGGACAAGTCTACAAGTAGTAATTTGATTGTGTACTCCTCCAACATAGCTCCTGTTATGGACAATAGGGGCCAAGTTGATGCTTTGTACACTGATTTTAGTAGCGCTTTTGACCTCGTAAATCATGAAATTTTATTAACAAAGCTCTCGCACTATGGCATTGGGGGTACCTTGCTTAAATGGTTTAGGTCCTACTTATGCGATAGAGAATCGAGGATTGTTATGAATGGATATAAGTCCAATCGCTCTTACTTTGCATTTTCCGGCGTACCCCAGGGATCCGTTTTAGCGCCTAGTCTTTTTATTGCATTTATCAACGACATAGTTACCTATATCAAATACAGTAGATGTGCTCTCTTCGCAGATGATTTAAAGCTATATATGCACATACAAACTCTAGATGATGCACAGTTACTGCAAAATGACCTAAATGCGGTAGAGGCATGGTGCAATAACAACCAAATGATGTTAAACCCGACTAAATGCGTACATGTTAAATTCACTCGAAACAAGGTCCGCAATTTTCCCACTATATACAGGCTGGGCAACAATATTGTAGCAGAGGTTAAATTAACTCGCGATCTCGGTGTTCTATTTGACAGCTCGTTCAGTTTCAGAGAACACATCGACAAATTCGTCAAAAGCGCGAATAGAGTTGCCGGTTTCGTTAAGCGGTCATGTCGTGAGTTTCGTAACGTACAGACACCAATGCTACTTTTTAACTCCTTGGTACGTAGTAACCTCAAGTATGCCTCAGTGGTGTGGAACCCTGCGTATCAAGTGCATGTAAACCGCCTGGAAAAGGTACAAAGAAACTTTACTAGGTTTTTGGCATATAAGGATACTACCTGTCCTAATGACCTTAGCTACGAGGAACGTCTTGATTACTTTAAAATGTCCTCTTTAAAATCTTGCAGGGATATTGCGGATCTCGTTTACCTATATAAACTCGTGAATAGAATACTTGCTATATATAAATAAATAAAATAAAATAAAATAACATTACATTCTGTTTACTAGGTAAGGTTTTGCATGAATAATAAATTTAGTTTTAGAAATATATATACATTCTTTAATTATTTTTTTTTAATTTTATATTGATTAGGGAATCTCTCATAATACATTATTTGCTTTCTCAATCATGATTTCACTTGTTTGTATATTTATGTTTGTTAAACCTTTTAGACTTAAATTTGTTTCATATTTATCTGTGAAAGTTATGCATATCTATAATTATTGTACCGGCATTGGAATCGTTATTCGTTATGTTTTGTATATTAACTTTATGTCTGTGCAATGTTGGCTTGCTATATATAAATAAATAAAATAAAATAAAATAAAATGGGTCGCGCGCGATGTGGGGACGCGGTTGTTTCTGGCTCGCATAGTTTTTGCGGCGGCCGGGGCTGTGGTCTCGGGTGATAACACCCGTTTATGTTTGGGCTTAGCCCTTGAAACGGTAATAAAATCCGTTTCGGGATTAGTTATTTCCAAGTCCATTTCACTATCGACATCTGGAGTCGGATCAGGAGAGAGTGGCGAGAATGAATTCGCCGTAGGTATTGGTTTCGGTGCATAGGAGATTTTTTCCTCGAACGGACGAGGCTTAGCTGTTGTGGCGGTGGTCGCTGTGGGCGACGGAGTCCGCGACGAGTTAGTGGCGGGGTAGTATATTAGTGATCGTAGGAACTAGCGTATGATATATCAATTTCATAAAACTAACACTTATTTTAATTACTCCGGTAACTGTTTCACATACTCTGGCATGTGTTTGAACAATGTTTGATACCTGGTTGTCAAGTATACAACTAAATGTAGGTCTCAATATTGTAGTTTCAAAGTCTCGGAGTATCTTTTCTTTTGTTGCTAATATAATTCATGTTTAATAATAATACTTATTAATACTATCAGTGTCAGCCAATCGAAAAAACTTTCAAGTTGATTTAAGATTTAAACATACTTTTTAGTATGTATCAATTCAAAAGTATAATATAATTAGGGAAGGTCTGGATAAAGTGAAGTGAAGAGGCAACGCGAATATTCCTTATTATTCGTTTGACATCAACAACGCAGTCATAGTAAAGTTTAGAAATCTTGACTTAGTTAGCGACAAACAAGTAATTAAAAGGTTGCTACGCGCAACATCCTCAAAATGGCAAATTTTGTGTACACAAAAAATAATTTATAATTTTGGAAGTAAATTTTTTGATGTTATTTTCTTTATTATTTGTTTATAACTTTTGGGTGTATTGTAGTTCTATTGCTTATCGTAGTGTCTTTTCATAATATGGCGAACATGGAACAGGAGTCAATAGTTTTTGTATGAAAAAAAAAAAGAATTTCGCCGATCCTTGTATTTTCTATAGTAAAACGTATTTTGAAGAAGATGATTCTCCATTTAAGGATTAGATTCGATATGATGTCTGTTTCAGATGGGGTCACGAAAACTGTTTGGCTCGCCTTGGCATCAGAGATCATATTTGTGATAAACATCATAACCGTGAAAATATTTCCTTTAAAAGTACTTTAACTTTTTCTTTTCAATTCATTTAATATTATTATTTCGTCTAACTTTGATTTTTGTGGAGTTATAAAGTTGTGATTCACTTCCGAGCACCATTTTCACTTTACGCGGGGGTCCAGGCAAAGTTTTTTTTTTATATATTTAAGGTTTAGCGTTATAGCCATAATCTCAACTGATCTTAAGTGACGATACGGCCCTCAATGGAACTGGCTCTCAAATGCAGCTGCCGGAACACACCTAGTGGTAGGTAATATAGAATAATCGTATTCATTACACTATTTGGCAGATAGGCAGGTTGAGACATTAGCTAAAAAAGGTTTATTTATTTTCAAGCTAATCGTATTCATTACACTATTTGGCAGATAGGCAGGTTGAGACATTAGCTAAAAAAGGTTTATTTATTTTCAAGCTAATCGTATTCATTACACTATTTGGCAGATAGGCAGGTTGAGACATTAGCTAAAAAAGGTTTATTTATTTTCAAGCTATTGCGATGAAGTGAAATCAAATATCAAATCAAATAAAATAGAATCTTTATTGAGACATTCGCTAAAAAAGGTTTATTTAATTTTCAAGCTACTCTGATGTAGTCAAATCAAATATCAAATCAAATAAAATCTTTATTAAACTACCACCGGTTCGGAATGTAAAGCAGTTATCGAGAAGAACCGGCAAGAAACTCGATCTGCATATTTTTTTTTTTGTATATTTTTTTTACATAATAAAAACTAGCCGCAATATGATTTTAAACACTAGCCGCAATTAATACAACCTTAAAAACTAGCCGCAATATATACAACCTTAAAAACTAGCCGCAATATATACAACCTTAAAAACTAGCCGCAATATATACAACCTTAAAAACTAGCCGCAATAAATACAACCTTAAAAACTAGCCGCAATAAATACAACCTTAAAAACTAGCCGCAATAAATACAACCTTAAAAACTAGCCGCAATATATACAACCTTAAAAACTAGCCGCAATATATACAACCTTAAAAACTAGCCGCAATAAATACAACCTTAAAAACTAGCCGCAATAAATACAACCTTAAAAACTAGCCGCAATAAATACAACCTTAAAAACTAGCCGCAATAAATACAACCTTAAAAACTAGCCGCAATAAATACAACCTTAAAAACTAGCCGCAATAAATACAACCTTAAAAACTAGCCGCAATATATACAACCTTAAAAACTAGCCGCAATATATACAACCTTAAAAACTAGCCGGCAATCCGTTTCTTAAAAACTAGCCGGCAATCCGTTTCTTATAAACTAGCCGGCAATCCGTTTCTTATAAACTAGCCGGCAATCCGTTTCTTATAAACTAGCCGGCAATCCGTTTCTTATAAACTAGCCGGCAATCCGTTTCTTATAAATTAGCCGCAATCCGTTTCTTAAAAATTAGCCGCAATCCGTTTCTTAAAAATTAGCCGCAATCCGTTTCTTAAAAACTAGCCGCCATCCGATTCTTAAAAACTAGCCGCAATCCGATTCTAAAAAACTAGCCGCAATCCGTTTCTTAAAACTATCCGCAAAGGCGCCCGGCGGTGCGCACCTCGGACACGGAGGCGCCCGGCTGCACACCTCGGAGACGGAGGCGCCCCGGCCCCGTTGCCACAGTGCCACAGTGCGGGGACCAGTAACTTCCCATAATATGAGGGAGCGATAGACCCTTAAATGGTAGTGGTATAGTAAGAGTGACGAGAGAAAGACCGACCCTAACAGAAAGACCGACCCTAACAACAGAAAGACCGACCCTAACAGAAAGACCGACCCTGACAGAAAGACCGACCCTAACAGAAAGACCGACCCTAACAGAAAGACCGAACCTGACAGCTAGGGCACCCTTACTATACCGTACTATAAATAAATCCCACTTGAACTCTATACACTGGCCCGCGCACTGTGGTACTTCAAAGCACACTGTCTCTCAAGCAGAATTCTAAAGGTTTATATACACGTTCTCTGAATCAACAAGTGGCGTAAATCAACTTCCGTTTTATTTTCATTATGTTTTAACCCAGGAGTCGACATTTCAACTTCTATGTTCATTCAAGAAATTAAGATTTAATATTTAAGAAATTATTCAAGAATATAGAAATAAGGACGAAGCATTACACATATGTTTGAAAAATGCTTTAACAAAAACATACGTAGAAGGTTCAATAAATTACTACAGTAACGCTGTAGTAGTATATTACAATAATCCACATTTTTGTTAAAACTAAATTAACATAGAATAACCAATACCATATTTTTAGTTTATTCTTTTTAATTTATGTATAAACGGAATTAGATAATATGGTTTAGTAGATTTTATTCACTGTATTTGTCAACTGTTTTCTTTATTTAGTAACTATTGAGGAACTTTAGTATTAATATGATATTTAATCCAATTTTTTAAAATAGTATTGTTTCACTTTAACAAGATTATCCTCCCATGTTCAATTTCGCTATAGCCGAACAGTGACCGCTGAGCGAACTTTTTTTTTTTTATATTTGCATTTTATTTAAAATGCGAAACTAAGCATACTTCCGGTATTTTATAAAGACATTTATTTAACAAATCTCAACGTACTCATTGCTATAGATAAATATTAATAAATTTTAATCCTTATTAAAATCGAAATTCCACATAACTTAATATTATATCAGCTCCCGACGTAAATATATTTCTTTATGTGTTATATTTATAAGCAATGACATCTAATTATTCTCTACTTTTTAGGTTGGATTGCTATTTATTTATTTAAGAGTGTTTGTATTTTATGTCTTACGTCTTCAACTCAACAGATATTTTTTTTTTCAATTTTATATTTGTATAAAAATAACGGAAACGATTTATCAATGGACACATTTTACAAAGATGAAGCAATTTCTAGCATGGACAACAATAAACAGCGACATATATGATACTTATCTGTAACATTCAACATCAATTAAATATTTTTGATTATGCTGATAAACTTCATCATGGTATTAAGCCAGAATTATAAAATTGTTGTATTGTCTCAGTCCTTGATATGTGTGCAAATTGTAAAATTAATCGGACATTTTGAAGTTAGTGCATATTATGTTGAAATATTACATTACTTACATAAAGGACAAGCTAGTAAAAGTTTGTTAGAAAGTTTTAAAAGTTGTGTTCATAGTATGATAAATTTACAATATGTTATGATGTTTAAATAAAGTACATACAGTGACTATTGAATTAAATACTGTGAATCTTTGAGTTGTTCGATTACTTAATTATTCAGTCGATTAATTAGTTACCGACTTACTAAAACAAACAAACTAAACCACTAGCTACATAACGAACCTCCAGCTTTTCTAAATATTTAAAGATTATATTTCTCAAATCTGCTTTCTATTCCGGTGTTTACCACGCCCTCTTTCAACAAATCATGTGAAACTGATAATCGACTGGACCGATTCAGTCAGTCAAGCGCCACGCGGCGGAGAGTGTATATGTCTCCGAACGGTATGGAGAAGTAATTTACTGAATACAAAACTGGGTGCAGGTATGTTTCGTTTCCGTAATAATTTTATAAAGTTCATTAAACATTTTGCTTATGCTCATAGTTTAGAAGTTACGTTTTGAGAACGATCAATATCCTTTTACATACCTACAAATAAATCAAAATTATTGTCCTTTGGCTTTGTTAGAAAAGTAAATGGATTAAAATTATATGATACGTAATAATATAATTAATAAATGCATAGGTGCATGTATGTTGAGGTTTACCATTTTGGCCACAATCTCATCTGATGTTAAGTGACGATGTGGCCCAAGATGAAGACACGCTAATCCCAATGGAAGGACTGGCTCTTTTAATAAATACTCACTCACATACTTCTTTTGTAAGCAAAATACTTTCCGGGAAGCCCCCAGTATTATAATAGTTAAAATATATATTTTATAGACTGCTTGGAAACAGTGTTTAGTAAATGAACATGTTTAAATGGTATCATGCAAATAGAATTTACAAGAATAAATAAATTTATACCAAGTTTTGATTATATAATCTGAGAAAGGTTTTTTGTATTATTATTATTATTTATATCCAAAAAAACAGCGGACCGTTGTTTGGAACAGTTTTGTTTCATTGTTCAATACCCACATATTCTTATAAACTTTACTTACAATTTAATATTACATCTCTATGAAACAAAAACGTAAGTAATACTCCAAGCGGCGTTAATTGTTACATATAAAATTAATCTTGCATACACGAACCCGCGTCGCCCCAAGAAGGCGACAGACGGCCGTGGTGTTTTAGTAGGTATTCTCAGCGGTTAGCGCCCGGTGACTCCCACATACCCCTCTCAGTCACCCCTCCGGACCGGGCTGTCATGCGTAAATGCATTTCCTTACGTTAAAAAAAAGTTATCTGCATTGGATTTGTACATTTAACCTGATGCGTGCACAGACAAACGGAATTACAGACAAAAGATACACAAATTTTAAAAATACTGGAAATGGTTTTACAACCTGGCTATATTTGGAAACATTTTTAATGTACAAAAACGACTTTCTACAGGTTAGATAGATTGGTAATGTATACATAAGGACGCTGCGTCAATGGACGTGGGTTCCAATCCATGCGATGAGCCTGAGCTTTCGGCGGAGGAAAACTTTGTGATGAAACCATAGCTTGTGAGTAGGGCTTTTTCTAATGCTCACCTGGCTAACTACAACTCTCAAGTTGAAAATCGAATATTTGATATCAATTTCAACGCAACTCTGCACCAGTTGGTTAAGCATTCTCGCCGAGAGCGTTTCCCGTTCTTCGGAACTTCTAGAAAACGGCGAGCTGAGAATTGAAACAAAAAAACTGTGTATTTAGGAAGCTAGAAGAAATACTCAGGGATCTACTGGAGAAATATTTCCAAGCTACAAATTGTTTTCAAGCTACAAATGTATCACAATTCTTTTGAATATATATAAATATTATTATACTGTTTTTCTTATTTTTATATCGTCATTGGTTAACTACTAGTTTATCCAATATTTCAAAGTTTTTACAGAAGACATATCTTTATATATATTTTTTATAATATATATTATATAATTTAACCGCCTGACCGGTGGGGATACAGCTAGCTGAGCGGCTAGATAGTTCGTGCAACTTCAACTACTGCCTTCTAACAATTGTACTAATTAATGTCAAAAAAAAAAACTGCTTTGATTTATCTAAAATTTGTAACGTAGTCATGTTTTGTATAAGATCCTTAGCTTATAGTTATTCGCTGATTTATTTTGTTTTAAGTAAGCATAAAAAGAGTATCCATTAAATTCAAATTGTTTAAGACCTGTATATTTAATTGCAATTAATAATTGTGAGATAGTATTACTGTGTCAAAATATACCAAATTTTATGTAGTTTAAAAAAAATTCACTTACCATATTGTAATTTAAAATTGTGATTAAAATTATGTAATTGTATATTTAATTACTTTGTTTTGAGAGGAATAGTAGTATATATGTGTTAACCGTAATAGTTCTACAATAACTAGCTAGGTACATTATTTCCGAATTATAAAGCTCCAAATAATTAATATTTGTAATATTAAGGTGTTCCTATTGTAATCACTTTAATGTTAACAGTAGTCTATTCTATTTTATCGTTTAATTTAGAAGGGAGATGTTGGATAGTGAAAGGTAGTTTGTGAATATTATATATGTATATGAATAAAGAGGGTAGATAATAAAAGAACAGTTAAAAGTCGAACGTGTTTCATTGAAGATCTCTAAAAAAAAAAAAAGTATTACTTTGAGTTAGAAAACGTCTACTGCTTATTGGCGTGGACACACGATACTAGAAACATAATAATAATACTACATACTTTTAACTAATGAAATGATTCAACTACGAACAATAACTATAAATTGCATTTATAAAAGCTGTTGTATCGATCTTACACTGTTAGTGTAATGAATGTCTAAGAAGTTGGTTATTTGATTAAGTATTATTAGAGCGGCTGGATGAGGAAGTTGAGTTAAGAACGTTCAGACAGTACAGATGACTGTTCGAAATGTACTAACTACTATCATTGGTTATGTATAAAATCACGGAAGCAAAATATAACGATTCTGGAAGTATGATTCGACGCAACCTCCACGATCTTTAACACATAGTTCACGGTATAATGCTTAGTCTAGAGCTGTTTTGTGATATAAAAAAGTAGTAAACTAGTCACAATAATCAATATGCCGAAATCTCTAAAATAGCAGATATGGGTTGAAAACGACGATAGGCTGTATCCTAGAAACCTATTGTAACTACACTAACGAGGGCTGGAATCTACCTACAATAGGCTGGAGCTTTCTGGGAAGGAAAACATCGTGATGAAACCATAGCATGATGGTAGTTGAGAGCCAATCCGTGCACTGAGCATAGCGTGTCTCCCATCTTAGGCCACATCGTCATTGAACATCAGATGAGGGGGCGTTCAAGTATTATGTAACGCAATTTTTAAAGGTTTTTGAACTTCCCTCCTCCCATGTAACGCGCCGTTACGGTTTTCTGTTACGCCCTCCCCCTATCTTCAAACGTGCATTTTTACCTAAAAGTAATAATTATGTAATGCGTCGTAACGTTTTACAAGACGCCCTTCCGCCTTAAATTACGTTACGTAATACTTGAACGGCCCCTAACCTTATCGTTATTGTTTTTTAAACGAAATCATTTGTTAAATATCGTATGTTAATCATCAATATAAATCAGATATATTCTATAAGACGAAAGACAGTACAGCGTTCTCCAATGTTTGAAACAAATAAAACTGGGTTGGCTTGGTTTAATACAAGTCTAAGTGTTGCATCTAACCAAATTATGTAAACCACTTACCTTAATAAATGCGACTGCTACTTGCAATGCACCGACAGACTGCCTCACATGTATCAATAATATGTTTCAACGTTATATCCGACAAACATAAAGAATAATATACTAGACACAAAAATTAAGGGATATAAAAAAAAATTCAAATTTTTGGGTGATTTTCAACGAGCTGTAACTCCGAGGAAAATGATCGTACAGAAAAAACAAAAAAAGCAAATTGTAGCTCCATGTGTCTAGTTTACAGATATGACTATGAAAAATTTTCGTCATGTCCAGGTCTGGAGAAATCCTAAGAAAACTATCAAAAAAAAAGGTCCACGGGCTTCAAAAATATTTTTTTGATTGTTTCATTGAAAAGCTCTTTTAGAAAATTTAATACTCTTTATTTCACGTATTCAAAAAGCCTGTACGACAGTTTGCGGCGGAGTTATCGTCAATCAAAGCAAAAAAGTTCACAAAATTGCTCATAATGGTGATTTTTGCAAAAATAAAGAATTTGAAGCTTCGGAGCACAATGAAAAAAAAATCGCAGCGCTTTGAATTTTTGAGAGATTTTAGGAGACACTTTGAGGTTAAAAAATTACCGACGATATCCTTCGTTCATCCATTTTATCCAAAGTTATACCAAGTTATCCAAATATCCTTAATTATGCGATTTTTTGTCTTTTTTTCAGTCCGAATGTTCAATTCAAAAAATTTTTTTTTTCTGTAAAATGTTTACATTTTCTGATAGAAAATATAGTGCAGTTTTCAAAACCCTCCTTCAATTTCCTATACTTTCATTATTTCCGGAGTTATTGATTATCAAAGTGAAAAAGAACTTTTTTGCTTTGATTAACGATAACTCCGCGGCAAATCGTCGTACAGGCTTTTTGAATACGTGAAATTAAAGAATATTAAATTTTCTAAAAGAACTTTTGAATGAAACAATCAAAAAAATTTTTTTTAAGCCCTTGGACCTTTTCTCAGACGAGAAAAAGTTTGATAATTTTTTTTTTGTAGTTTTCTTAGGATTTTTCCAGACCTGGTCATGACGAAAATTTTTTATAGTCATATCTGAAAACTAGACACATGGAGCTACAATTTGCTTTTTTTGTTTTTTCTGTACGATCATTTTCCTCGGAGTTACAGCTCGTTGAAAATCACCCAAAAATTTGGATTTTTTTTATATCCCTTAATTTTTGGGCTTAGTGTATAATAATAATATAAGATACAGTTTTATTTTTACGACATGTTATGAAATTGGTCAGAATATAATGCCAAATAAAGCAATAATCTTGCATGGTGGTAGGGCTTTTTCTAATGCCCGCCTGGCTAGCTACCACCCTGAAGTTGTAAACCTGCCGCCAAATACCAATAGGTGTGTTCCGGCAGCTGCACTTGAGAGCCAGTTTCTCCACAGGCTTAGCATGTCTACTAACTTGGGCAGTATCGTCACTTAAGATCAGGTGAGATTATGGCCATAATGCTAAACCTTAAGTATATAAAAAAAATATCATATTACGTTTTCATAGTATTAGTTATCACCGTACCAAATTTGACTGAAATGTATCCCAGTAGTTTCAGAGTGGTCATGGTATGACATGTAGGAGTGGTATGACATGTAGGACATTGGACGGATAGAAACAGACAATAACTAAAAAAATATTATTGATTACTATTCAGATAAAAATTGCACTCCAAATGTTGTTTAAAATTGCCTTCAAATTTGACCTAGTTACAGAATTGGTATAATTATTATGTAAGTAGTTAAGTAAGTATACACTTGTAGTAAAATCTCTTTGGCTGCGTTATTTGTATCTTGCTGGTTATTTAAAGAAGAGAGTGGACACAATTTTTAGAAAAGTGCAACAAGATTGGTATATAAGTAGTTATGACGTGGTCGAAGAACTGGCAATTGACCGCTAAACAGTTTTGAACCATTTGATAAGGCTGGATATACAAAAAAAAGGTGAATATTTGATTGTCACATGATCTTACCGACAGATACCCTATGAACCGTATACTCATTTGCAATTCTTTATTAAGACGGAATAAAACCGAACCGTTTTTGAAGAGATTGATAACTGGTGATGAACAGTGGATAATAACTAAGATAAGAACGTGTGAAAAAGAGAACTGGTCAAAGGTCAGTCAGGTTTCACACACTAAAACAAAATCTTGGTTAACAGTCAGTAAAGTGATAGTTCTGTCGTAGTGTTTAGGATCGCCGCGTCATTATTCGAATTCAACTACCTACAATGAACTTGAATTTTCAGTGAAGGAAAACATCGTGAGGAAACCATAGCATAATGGTAGGGTTTTTTCTAATGCCCGCCTATCTAGCAACCACGCTCAAGTTGAATATCTGCCGCCAAATACCAAAAGGTGTGTTCCGGCAATTCCACTTGAGAACCAATCCCTCCATTAAAGGTTGGCAACGCACATGCGATTCCCCTAGTGTTGTGGTGGTCTCTATGGGCGGCGGTGATCACTTAATATCAGGTGATACCTGTTATTAAGGATGCATAAATGCATTGCTCCACGTAAAAAAAAATGTTATATTAAGGTAATGTTGACTAGAACCAAGCCGAAGTTCAACTGATTATCTAAATTTATTAAAATACTATTTTATAGTATAACAAATCAGTATTGATTTGGTTCATCACATGTAATTTCCGAATACCTATCCGTTTTACTTCAGGGACCAGTGCGATATTAATATTCATTAATTGGTTCTGCCTACCATTTACAAAGTAATAATATATACTCTCGATGGTATTTTAGTTTTATTATGTATGGGCAGTTATATCCTTCTAACCATTATACTTGTTACGACGTAGCTTATAGTCTATATAACCGTGTCTCTTGATCCACTCAGTCTTAGGAATAATGAGCAAGAATTTGAAACTGTGACTTTGTGTCCCCTTCACCTATATCCAACGGTCTGTAGCTTCCTTATTTTTCTGTGCGGGGAGCTCTGAAATTAAGTGATTTGCACACTACTCCTGGGTTTACTTTGTCACCTCCGGGCTTTCTTATCAGTTTGAGCGGCTACAGCTATACTATAACCTAAAGTAGCCTATGTCACTCTCCGTATTTACAACTATCTCAAGATAAAAATCAGGTATTTTATTTAGTTTGCTAGTACGTTAAGAAAGTACAATTTTTTGGATATTATTATAAATCTACTCTGGGAATTTTAAAGTTTTCTAGTACAAAATGTAACTTATGTTACTTTAGATCCATTTAACTAACTTTATGACAAATATCAAGTCGATTAGTTGAGGCGTAAAAGAAGGACAAACAAACAACCATACTTTCGTATTTATAATATTAGTACAGATTATATATTTAGTATAATTTATAATATATAGTATAGATAAAAAATATAAATATTCCCGCAAATCTCTCAAAGGAATTCGTCTAACCAGGACAAAAAGTAGCCTATATTACTCCCCATTATTTCAACAAAATCCATGTCAAAAATCAAGTCGTTGGTTGCTTAGTCGGTGAAGAAAAGACAAACAAATAAAGACACTGTAAACTAACTTAACTAAACTAAAATAATGTGTTTATTTTTCATACTTTATAGGTTTATCGTTATGGCCACAGTCTTTACCTGATTTTGAGTGACAATTTAGCCCAAGAAGGTCAAGGTAGCCTCATCTAGCCTAGCGAGAGTCTGGCTCTCAAATGCAACTCTTGGATCTTACATATAGGTATTTAGCGTCAGATTTTCAACTTGAGGGTGGTAACTATGCAGTTAGGTATTAGACAAAGTGCTATCACCATGCTATAGTTCCCTCACAATGTCTTCCTTCACGGAGAACTAAGGCTCGCTAGTGGGTTTGAACTCACATCCTATGACATGCGTCCAAACAATATGAACAATCATTGCTTCAAATTTAGTAATTCATCTGTAGTTAATATATGTCCATTTATATTATTATTTAAATAAACTATATCTGTTATTACTTAGTTTTGAATATCATGATTAGTTGGATAAGACAAAAAAATATCTATTTTTTTTAGTTGACAAAAAATACCGACCGAAATGTCGAAAAATAATTCTGGTTTTATTTAAGTTTGAGTCTGTTAGAGTTTGATATGATTTCTTTGCTAAGTCGACTCCTTTAAAAGTTATTTAAGGTTCAAATTTTATTACAAGTTTATACATACTATATGCGAATTAATTTTTGTCCGACCTAAATGTACACAACATAAACCGTAATTTTTTATCTCGAATAGAAAAGTTACGAGGATCAAAAAACATTCGGTTTGGAAATGAGTTACATTTTCAATAACATTCTAATGTATAGTTTAAAATGTATTTTGTTTACATTTAATTTTCCCAAGGACCAAGTGCTATATTTTGTAGTGAAAACAAAAGTAAAGTTATAATTGTCTTCATTTAGGTTGTAAGGAATCACAAGTTAAAAAAAATTCACAATAGCGATTGGCCTCTATGTTTCTTATATTAATTATCTCTAACAAAATAAATGTTATGTTATCTTTGCTTTAAATCTTATGTATTAAAACCTTAATCCTTATCTAAGTAACCTTCCCAAAAATCTACACAATAATTATGCTGCATCGAGTTCACCTCCTAGTATATCAACTATAATTAAACATCTCTAAAATTCATTATCGACAACCAATTTTGTCGATGACACTAAGTCACCAATGACACGTCCAAATATATCTCCATCGAGCAAAGCTCCTGGCAACTCTCCGGCAGATATCTTTTCCAATAAATCCTCTCTAAGTATACCGCCCAATAATCCCTCATCTCCAAATAAACCAACGATCAAACCTTCTCCAAGCAATCCTCCCAATAATCCATCATCTCCAAGTAAACCATCCATTAAATCCTCTCCAAGCAATCCTTCCAATAATCCATCATCTCCAAGTATACCATCCAAGAAACCTCCGTCTAACAGTCCTCCCAATAATCCATCATCTCCAAGTAATCCTCCCAATAATCCATCATCACCAAATAATCCTCTGACTAGATCATCACCTCAAAGTAATCCACCCACTAAACCATTGTCTCCAAGTGATGTTCCCACTAATCCTTCGTCGAAAAGTGATCCTCCAGATAAGTCACCAATTGATTCTTCAGATTTTCCTGTGTGTATAACTAATTCTTCAGCTAATCTTTCATTTCCAAGTAGTCCACTCAACAGTCCACTTGTTGCAAGTGTCCTTTTCGTTATTGGTATGTGTGCAACTGTCTGAGATACCCCTGTAATAGATATTTATTAAAATCATTCAAATTATTAAATTATATAGATGGTACATTTTAGGAAAATCGTCAAGGCTTGTTGGCGAAATTAATGAATAGAGCTAATAGGGATTTAATAATTTTCCACCGAATTAACAACTCATACAAAAAAAACACTCTGTACCTTGTTATGAACTTCCAACTTCACCATATATTAACTGACCCTTTTATAAGCTGATAGTATCTAAAACTCCTCCCAATACTACCTTATCTGTATTTAATGTCTCTAATACTTCGATGTCAGTAACAATTTATAATATAGATATTATTATGGCCTTGTGATGATCATAATATGTTATCGCCTTATGTTTTTACATAATCAAGGAGCCTTATAATATAACCCTACCCCCTTAATAATCCGTTCCTTTGATGCATATACTCGTTACATTCAAATAGTAACAAAATTATAGTAACCCAGTGTTAACCACCGATACTATAGTTAGTATCTATCTGAAAGGGTAAATGTAGAATAAATAAATTAATCTGTTGTTGTAATTGTATATAAAATACTAAATTGCCAGATTTGTGATTTTAACTAAAAACTTTATTATCTTACTTTAACTACGCAATCATATAATATTAAAATCTCAGGAAAACGCCAATATTTATGTAAATTAGGATCAGCGTGTTTAAATAATAGCAAGAAAATGGTCATAGAAGCTTTCACGGTACGCTTTAATTTTCTCTTACCAACCCGATGGTTGTTCCAAAGTGTCTACAAAAATAAGAAGTTTGAAATTTCGTACAATTTTATTTGATGTTTTCAATCCCTTTGTCTACGTTAAAATATAAAGATGGAACTAACATTACGGCCACAGTGTTATGATTTTAGATTATTAAAAAAAAAGAGAAAAGTAATTTTGAAGGAAAAACAATATGTATTATGTGGTAAAATTTAAAATATACTAAATTATAACCGATTTTTTTAATCTCTGTAGATCCCCTAGTTAATGTAAATGCATTAACTGGTTCAAGGAATCAATCCTAGGAATAACAGAAAATAAAGAATACAAAATAAATAAATTCTATTTGACAGTGACAAAATTATAAAGATTATTATAATCTTGTTGTGCATACGACTTTGCTTCTGTTGATTCGTAATAAAGATAGCGTTTAACATAAGGTATCTGCCAGTAATATCACTACAAAAGGAATCCAACTGTTTCGTAGATGATTCGGAAGGTCCACACGGCTAAATAAAGATAATTAAAAAAAAATGTGATCAGTACCAAATTGAAAGAAATAAATTGTTTATTTCCACTATTTATTTATTTTATGTTTATTATATTAGCATATAGACATTTCAAACAACAAACATAAATTGAGTAAAACCTGTTGGAATTACAAAACGGACACTTCAATTTTATTTATTTGTATACATGCATCAATATATAGCCATAAAATTATATACGGCCTATAATAGGATTGACTGGTCTATAGTAGTAGTACTTTTTTTAGCGCAATGGCTACAAAGTTATCTGATGTTAAGTCACTATGGGGCCCAGGTTGATAAACAAACTGGGTCTAGCAGAGGGACTGGCTCTCAAGTTCAGCTGTCGGTACATACCTGTAGGTATTTGGCAACCGATTTTCTACCTGAGTTGCCAGTTGAGCATTAATAAAACCCCTACCAAGATACTCCGCTTCCTCACGATGTTTTCCTTCACCTAAAACAAAGGTTCCATACACAGTGTATTACATTGTGTTAACAGCTTACCATTATCTACTCCATGAACTTGCTGTAAGATCTGGAACAATTATCTTTAATTAGTTCAGCACATTATAATTATCGTAAAGAGGTAAAAAAAAAAAAAAAACGCAAAAATTAGGTACTTAAGCTACTGGATATTTTTATCATAAAACGAAAGGATACCTTCGGGAAGAGAGATAATTATAAACATGTTGAAATTAGTAATTGACGGATTTGATGACTTTTTCTATGTCCACTAGCAAAGAGCTAAATTAAAAGTTTGTTGTTTGTTACATCTTTCTAATAAGGTTGTATATAGCATGTAGTAATCTAATAAAGTCTCATAAGATTGCATAACCTGAGTCCCTAGAAAAGTTGTCTTTCAACGATCGCTAAAACATCACCAACAGACCAATGAACAAAGGACAGTATAATTTAAGTGAACCCTTATATAATATGTAACAAAATCTTAATATAAGTATTATTTAACCAAATTCGCATTCCCTAAAAATAACCCTATATTTTTAGAAAGTGAAAATCGAAATAAATCACCAAATTTCATTCCAGGCACTTTCGTCAAGATGATAAGTGAAAAGGATTTTACAAAACAAATAAACGGATACAAAGTAAGAACAATTGTTTGGGAATCGCACAAATAATTTCCATGTTTGGGATTTGAGCCCAGAGCGCATCGGCGCGGCGGTTGTAGCGACGAAACTGCTTCACCACTAGGCCAACCGTGCTGTCAGAGTACATCTAGACAAATGTATCTAAGCATAGAATATGTATAAGCTGTATGCACTTACCACGATAAATAATGCAGTCGTGAAGAAGAGAATAGAAGAAAAGATAGACATGATAATGCTCGTTTAACGTCGTCGTAATGGTATTACACTCGAATGGTAAACCCTATAGAAAGTAGTTGAATTGTTTGACCGAATGGCTATTAATTACAATGACAAAATTATTGTTATTAATTTTGCCTAAAAATAAAGTATCTTTATTAATTGCTTACGCATTTTTATATTTGACTAGCTGGTGCCTCCCAACTTCCTTCTCGTAATTTCCATCAACCACACGTGACCGTAATAAAAATTCACAAGGAGAGTCTACGTTATGAACAAAATATATATGAGTAATTTCAGGTCAATGTATTTAAAATTTTGGAGATATTTCAGTAAAAGTATCAGTGAAAAAATTCCTTTTTTTAATTTTAACAAAGCTGTAACAAGTAATTATTTATTTTATGAAGGACTAGCTCTGCTTGCGACTTCGTTCGCATGGAACTGAAAATTATTAAAAAAAATTAAAGCCTTTTAAAAATTTAAAAATTTAATAGTGAAAGAATTTTTGAAATAGGTCCAGTAGATTTTGAGTGTTTTCGTTACAAACAAAAATACAAATATGTCTTTTTTTTAATATTGGTATAGATATAGGATGCTTAATCCGGACTGATAGGACATTGCACCAGACCAGCCGTCTGAGTGGGCAGCTCGCCAGGCTGCCCAGACAAGGCCCAGCTTACTATAAGGTAGGGCTGGTTGTCGGGGCGAAGTGGTGATTGCAAGTTCGAACCCGCGTCGTCCCAGAATGGCGACACATGGGGTTTTAATGGATATTCTCGGCGACTAGCCGGTTAGGAGGATTCCCCACGATAAAAATGAATTTATTAATTAAAATTCAAGCCAATAGGTGATTATATTAAATATATATAATACATAAATAAATAAGTGAATATAATAAATAAAAATGTGTAATGGGTACGGAATATGCACCCTGAAAGTGGCACGCTAATTTTGTATCAGAAGGCAAACTTATACCTTAGTATCGCTTCTGCATGCGGGCAAGTATATTGTGTACCGATGATATATCAAATACCCTTCAACGCCACAGAATTTCCTCGTGTGTAATGCAATATTGTACAAACTATACAAACAATTATTGTAAAGATTATTGGTTTAAATTTCATTCATTATTATTACTATTTTTATTGATAAATATTTTTAGTAAATGTACCAATCAGTAACATTTTCCGGAACAAAATGGAACGTTTATAATTTAAACGAAGCATAGCATTATATACCTGTCTCTTTTTCGCACTCAGTATAAACACAAACTGTCCTACTGCTCCTTTTGTTGTAATATTACTATTCACGCAATAACGTGCCATTTGTTGTGGTCACATATTGTGATAAGAACGTATTTACACTTTTATAATACCACTGGTTTCATTAATAATTATAGTAATACTATAAATGTGAAAGTCAGTTTGTTTGTTAAACTTTCACACGTAAATCGCTGATTCGATTGTTATGAATATTGGTAAAGAGCGAGAAGGAACCCAGAAGTCGGAAAAAGCCTACTTTTTCTTGCAACATTTTTATTTGAAGAGCAGTGGAAGCCTAAACTATTATTAATTTATATTTATTAAAAAAAAAACAATACGCAATTCTTAATCCAAGTTAATTAAAGTTTAATTACTATTTTTTAGTTTGTTTTCATATATATAAGCATGTTTTTTACTATTATATAATTGTATTATTGTTGATTTTTTCGGTGGATGATATTCGTATAAAAAAAATATATAATAATCATTTTACAAAGAATAGGCTCGTACAGATTTTGGTAATTATTCTCCGTTACATAGACTCATGCGATATTATAATGTTGCATCCAATGTTAAAGCAGAAAGGTGGATGTCTCGTTTGACACACTCACTACAATTAAAAATCACATTTTTCATAAACACGAGTACTTTGAATTTAAATGTATTCTTTTATTTAAAAACAGTACATTTTAAAATCATAATTAGTACATGTGTTATATTATAGTAGCTCTAATCTGCATGTCGGATATTAATGTGTTGATGCAAACTCTGTTGGTAACCTGTATAAATAAATAAATAATTATACAGCTTATTTAAAGGATATTCAAGTAAAATATATATTGCTATAAAATCTTAGTCATTAAACATAATTAAAAACATACTCAAACATTAAAATGGATTTAAGTCATACTCGAAGGCTAAAACACAAACATCATAGCGCCTCATAGGACAAGTTAATAACATACATAAAAACACAGATAAACAGTAAATATTCCTACCAGTTGAAATATAAACACACAACGTAAAATTGAACAAACGAAATGAAACACCACGAGGCACATTTCTACCTTTAGTAAAATGGCAAATATTTGTTTACTAACTTTTACGTAAGGCTTCGCTTGCGTTAATATACATTTTGTCAAACAAATCGAATGACGCAATAAAATATTTCATACAAACTTTATCCCTATCTTTACCCCATTTCCAATAACATTTTTGCGAGAATAGGTAGGCTGTCACCGTCTCTAGGTTCTGATTTATCTTTATACTAAAATTCATCATAATCTATTCAGAGGGTTCGGCGTACAAGTATTTAAGTCGCATTGTAACGGTACGTATATATTTGTGAAATTATAAAGTATCTATAACATAACAGATTTTCTATTCAACCCGTGACATCATGAAGTAATTAATCAAAAAGAAAAATCTAAATTTATGTGTATTTTAAATGGGATATCTTCTCACGCACTAGAGGAATACTCATCGTTATATTATAAATGTGAAAGTGAGTTTGTTTGTTACGCTTCCACGCTGTCCATGGGGTGCTGTGATCAATTACCATCAGGTGACACGATTACTTGTATGCTCCCTATTCTATAAAAAACTGTTCGTTACGGAGACGTTTTATTTATTGGGGTAAATGGCTATAATAGATCACTAATAACGTATAACCAAAGTAGACGCGTTGATGGAACCGTCACACTGAGGTGGTGTGCGTTCGACTCATACGGGAAATTTACTATTATATTTTAATATTTATTAATATCAAATAATTTATTAATACAAAATTATAATAATTGTTAGTTCCACGCGAACGGATTCGAGGACATAGCTAATAATGTTATATGTCTTTATTTTTTTCTATTATACATCTCTTTTTTTTTATTAATCCAAACTAATATTGTAAATTCAATAGTGACTGAGTCTGTGTTTTTGATTACTTTTTAGATACAGTTTTATAAAGACATACTAATTCTGAAATATCTACAAAAATGATACGCAAGTCGGCATGACAGTAGTGACTGGCGATCGATTGTAGTTCTCTCGATGGTCGCTGCTGTTTTTGGACTGTACTGTACTTTACATCAGATACAGTGAAGTCACTTTGACGAGCTACCATAAAAAAAAAGAATACAGCGTTTGACTCGATAATCTTCTCAATGTTACATGAAATAGGACTAATTTGATTTTAAGAAGATTTATTGTAACTCATATACATTTATGTACATATACTCACTATAAAAAAACCTCTGCTTCGCTTTGTCTTCTTCCCCACTTACTACTTCTAAACCAAACAACACGGGTATGTTCCAATGTACACTGCGACCACTGTTCAGTGCTCTTACTGAAAGGAAGACGTACCGCTATGGACTGACAGTGTACTACCGCAGTATCCAAGGGAAATATATGACGTGATAAAACGTCACCCTTTTCGTACTGAGAGCACTGGTGTTTCCGAAATAAACTGCTCGCAGTGCTTTTGATTACGTGATCGAAAAATCTCATTGGAAATTTTAACAAGAGAGTCATTATTTTGTTAAAGAATTGAGGAAATTTTGAAGATATATAAGATATCCTAACATTATATGCACGAATGGAATAATTCTGTGTAAAAAAACTGCCACTTAATGAGTGAAAGAATAAATTTAATAAAAATACAAAAGACAAAATCCTCTTATAATGGTTATATGTTCATAGTTCTAATATTTCACATGGGGTCGGCATAACTATTTTAGTAAGAACTTGTAATTACATATCTATTAATCAAGGCATATATTAAATTCACTTAAGCAATAAAATAATTACGAACGAATAAAAATGAACATACACTGACGATGATAAGTTCAGCGGTTACCTCCGACGGGCGAACGCGTTAACGGCGTTGCATGTGCACGCGCAATATTGTGTTGTCTAGTGAAAATCCTTAAGTTAATTATCTACGTAAGGTCACGTAGAAGTAAAAATGGTGCAGTGTAAAGAATGTAAACTGTCTTTGGCTAAAGTAAAAAGAGATAATATATCTCGACGCAACGGTTCATGTGGCGGTATATTTCATAAAAAATGTTCAACGAAAATAAAATCGTTTAATGATACTGGATTGTGTGATGAGTGCCAACTTATGCCGACTACAAGTACATCCGTCGTAATTGATGCAACTAAAACTCCAGAGAAAATATTATCGGACATAAAAGAAAAATTAGCCATAGTTTTTAAAATGAAAAAAGCACTGGAAGTTATGTTAGATGATATTAGCTTTTATACCAAAAAATATCAAAAATTAATGGAGGAAAAGCAGAAAAATGATACCAAATTCAAGGCATAGAAACATAGAAACACTCACTTAAAAACCCAAAATGAAGATTTGAAAGAAAGGATTATATATCTAGAAAATAAGGAGAAAGAAAAAATGTAGAAATAATTGGAAGAGAATAAAAATGAGGACTTGGAGGCCACAATTAAAACATTAGCCAAAACATTGGAGGTGGACGCCACAAAGATTTGTGAGGCAAACCGGGTAGGCGAAGTAAACAAAACAAACCTCGCCCGGGTAACGCTGAGTTCACGTGCTGCAAGGAACCAATGGCTGGCAATTAGAAAAAACAGTGAGTTAACCAAAGATGTCGTCTATGACAATAGAAGCACACAACGTACTTATGTGAATGAAGATCTCACTAGATATATGCGTAGCTTACTCTGGGCAGCAAAGAATGAACTTGGACCCGCATATAAATACATTTGGGTTCCAAACGGCAGAGTCCACATAAAGAAACATGACCCAAATCACACCAGAGTAAAAGTAATCCGTATATTGCGTGATATGAACACATATTCAGAGAGCGAGTAATATGTTTAGGATTTGTTCACCTATTCAAATTAAATACTTACATAAAATTCCAAGACCAAACTATTAATATACAAAGTAAAGCTAATTACAACAAATATATAGATATAAATACATGGCAACGAGAGTTGAGAAATTACGATACGAGTTTGAAATTTCAATCAACTACAAGTTCTTATACAGAGTTGTATACACAAAGTAGGTTTTATTGCATTATCTGAGATAAATATTGTAAAACATGAATTACCTGTATATCAGTTACCAGGTTACGAGACATATACAAATACAAGAGAAACAACTAGGGGAGGCGGGGTACTGTTATATGTCAAGAACAAGCTAAACTTCACTGCGAAAATAATAAATGCTAATTAATCTGAAATAATATATGGGCGACTATATCAAGACGACAGGAGACCAGTTCACGTAGTTCTCATGGAAAACACATACTAAAACTTTATATGATAAATTAAGAGTGGTACTTGTGAAATTCCATCACCTCAGCAGTGTATTGGCCACGGGAACCTTGTATACACTTTACTATGCATTGGTGGATTCACTACTTTCTTATGGATTGACGAGTTATGGTCGTACATTCAAAACTTATTTGGATTAGGTTTATGAAGTTTTAAGTAAATAAAAATACAAAGCATCTCTGTAAAGATATAAACTATGAACGACTATTTGCATATTGTAAAATCTTGCCAGTCCATGAAAAAGTACAGCTATTGATGGCAGTGGAACAATTCGGTAGCAAATGAATTTAAAATAAATATAACGCGTACAAGGCCAAGTAGGGCCCATAGATGATACATCAAAATACCCACTTACAACAACTATTTTGGGGAAAGACACAGAAAATGCTTGGTGCCTAAATTGTATAACAGTTGTCGTTAAAGAACAATGATTGTACAAAACATTTTTTTTAAATAAAACCAAACAGTTCCTTTTAGGTAATGTATGTTAACATTTAGGCTAATTTTTTATTTTTTTTAGTCTGCTTAAATGTATTGATTTGTTTTTTATTGTTAATCTTAATAATTATTGTTTTTGCATAACTATGTTTAATAAGTGTTTTTTTCTAATTATAGACAAATTTTGTTAATATTGGAGGTTACATCTGCCAATAAACTGTCATGCAGTTTGGCAGAAGTATTAAAATGTAATTAAAATGTATATTAAGTATTAAAAATGTATTAAAAAAGTACTACTTTCATGTCTCAGGTTTTCTGTATTAGGTTCAACAAAATTGATATAGACCTAACGGTGTTAGAGTAACTATTTAGATGGTGTGTGGTCACAAAAAATAAGGGATATAACAGAAAAATTGAGTCTAACTTAGAATACTATAGCGGCATAAGTGTGACGTAATTGCATTCTTTCTTGTGTTTTTATGGTTAATATGTTTATCCTTTATATCTTTAAAAAAAAATTACTACCTTATTTTAGCTCCATATGCAAAGATCAGGCATGTCGATCAAACGATTTGTTTACATTGAAACGACTTTTTGGTAATGACAATTAAAAAAGATAATTTCATTAATAAATAAAACATTTATTTCAAAATTATTATATCACCGGTAATTGTTACACTTTTACATATTCTACACAAACACAGGTTCTTCTTGCATTGTTTTGTTTACGAACTGTGATACTCTATTGTCTTGCCAATAAAATTATTAAACAAAATAATTAAATTTAAAGTTTAACTCAGTTTTAAAGTTACGCAGATAAAGAAGCCAGTCGGAACCCTTTTTGTTGATATCAGAATACACCTCTATCATATTATACAGGGTGTTCAGTGGCAGATTTCAAACTTTGAACAAACATAGTTTTTGAACGCAACACGCTAGAGGGGCGCGGGGGACGTCTTTAGAAGCGCAAACGCTGCGGATTTTTTAGTAGCCATGGAACAGTGGAGTGGAGAGCATCGCGCTTTTGCCGTCGAGGCGTACATTTCGAGTGGATTTTCGCTGACTGAAGCACGCCGTCGATTTAATAATCGTTACGGTATTCGTCGATTAAGTGATGGGTCATCGATCAACCTCATTCAGTCATGGGTAGCAAGGTTCAGATCTACAGGATCAACGTTAAATAGACCCAGGCCAGGACCTACGCCATCGGTAGCCACGGATGAAAATTGCGAGCGTGTTATGGTTTCTGTCGTTGAAAATCCCCGATTATCACTGCGTGCACGTTCATCGATATTGGAAATTCCGAAATCAACTTTGCAGGTTATAATGCGAAAAAAACTCAAGTTTCATCCATATAAAATTCAAATCGTGCAAGATTTACACGATTCTGAATTTGAATTAAGAAAGACTTACGCAGAGGTAATGTTTTTGAGATTTCCTACTGCTACTCGGATGGGCAACATATTCTTCAGTGACGAAGCCCACTTTCATATCGGAGGATATGTAAATAAGCAGAATTTCCGTTACTAGGATGTCCGCAACCCAAGACAAATGCATCAAGAGCCTTTACATAAGCCTAAAGTAACAGTTTGGTGTGCCATATCTGCATCTGCAATCATAGGGCCTTATTTCTTTGAAAATGGACGTGGCCAAACTGTAACTGTTAATTCGGAGAGATATGCCCAGATGTTAAATGACTTTTTCAGACTAGAACTTCAGAATAGTCCATCCTTCAACCGAAACACATGGTTCCAGCAGGACGGGGCCACAGCTCATACTGCTAATGTGTCCATGAATTCAGTGCAGCAGTTATTCCCTGAAAAAAACATATCCCGAAACGGTACCATACCGTGGCCACCTAGGTCACCCGATTTAAGCCCATGTGATTTTTTCTTATGGGGATACTTAAAATCCATGGCTTACAAGACGAATCCGAGCACTGTGACACAACTTAAAGAAAATATTCGAGCCGAAGTCAGCAGAATTCCCCAGTCGCTCTGTAAACGCGTTTTCGAAAACATGCGTGCTAGACTCGGAAGAGTGTGTCAGACTTGAGGGCCGCCATTTTAAGCACGTGGTTTTTAAAAAATGAAATCCGCGTTAATTGTTATTAAATTAAAATAAACCTACTTTGTATTAGAGCTGTAGTTTTTTTTTTACAATTTTCCAAACATTGAAATCTGCCACAGGACACCCTTTATCACTAATGAATAACCTCAACGGGTCAAATCAAGGGAAAATACAAAGGAGAGAACGTCAAGATTTCGCGTATACCGATGAATCTAATGGATTTTCCTTTCGATTTTAAGCGACTACAACTTCCGAGGCGACAGTCTATTGTGTAGATAATTAACAAATAACAAAACCAGTCGTTGGAATTTTGCATACTCAACTTGGAGTTTCCCAGATTCCTGAACGGAATAATACATACATGTCTTATGTTCAGGCGTCGGATAATGATAACTGTATATTTACGCGCCTCAAAAATAAACTAAAACATAGTCTCTCAATAAGCATTATATTAATTATAGATAAGTTTCATTCATTTTTTTTTATACTTAAGATTTAGCGTTATGGCCATAATCTCACCTGATCTGAAGTGACGATACGGCCCAAGTTGGTAGACACGCTAAACCTGTGGAGGAACTGGCTCTCAAGTGCTGCTGCCGGAACACACCTATTGGTATTTGGCGGCAGGTTTACAAATTGAGGGTGGTAGCTACCCAGGCGGGCATTAGAAAAAGCCCGGCCACCATGCTATGGTTTCCTCACGATGTTTTCCTTCACCGAAAGCTCAAGCTTATCGTAGGTGCTTGGATTCGAACCCACGTCCCTTGACGCGAAGTCGCGCACACTACCACTGAGCTATCATCGCTTCAAAATTAACCAAAAGGAAAAACGAAAACCATATACGATATAGTCAGTTCTATTGATCTTAACGATTTGAAGTACAAGGTTGATTATAATTTATTATAAAATGTAAAATAAAAAAAAATCGCTTAAACCATTTTTGAGTTTTAGTGAGAACAAAGAACATCAATTATATGTGATATGAAGTTCACCGGTCAGCTAGTATTTTATATTTATAACAAATTGCATGTTAACAAAATTTTATATACATATAAATTATCAGATATAAAATAAATGTTATGTTATCTTATGTCTTAAATCTTATGTTTTACTTCCCAAAATCTTATCTAAGTCATCTTTCCAATAATCCATTATCCATACAATATTTATTATTCATCAAGTTCACCTCCTAGTAAATCACCTCCAATTAAACCTTTCAAGTATCCATTATGTCCAAGTATACTGTCCAATAAACTCCCTGTAAGCAATCCTCTCAATAATCCATCAGCGCCAAGTAATCCTTCCGCTATTCCATCATTGCTAGTAATCCTTCCGAATCTTCTCTGCCTGCAAATAGTTCTACAGCTAATCATTTATCTCCGAGTAATATATACAATAGCCCACTCTTTCCGAGTGCCCTTTCCGTTATTACTACATTTGCGACTGTCTGAGATGTCCCTCTAATAGATATTTATTACAATTATTGAAATGATTAAATTGTATAAATGTAACATTTAAACAAAATCGTTAACGATTGTTGACCAAAGGAATGAATACAGCTAACAATGATTTAAAAATGTACACTGAATTAACAAGTCCTATGAAATTTTTCCTTTTACCCTTTTATAACCTAGTAGTATCTACAACTCCTTCCACTCTTACCTCATTTATATTTAATGTCACTAATACTTCGACGCGACTAAGAATTTATAATATGTACAGTAGAACCTCTATTATAAACATCTAACTTCATCATATCTTAACTGACCTTTATATGTGCTAGCAGTATCTACAACTCCTTCCACGCCCGCCTCCTCTATATTAAATATGTCAATATGCCGATGTCTGTAACAATTTATAATAATATATAATATTCACCAGAAGAAGACTATAGAATAGATATAAAGTTCAAGAGGAAAGCAAGGAATCCACAACAACAGTATATTGTAGCCCAGGTGTCCCCTGCAATATGCTTGTGCCCCGGCATATTTGATCAAACACCGCTTATCCAATGCACGAAGTGCTTAGGATTCGGCCTCGGTACAAAAAATTGCAAAAAAACAGAGGACACTTGCAGCCACTGTGACTCAAAACACCTCAAGGACAAGTATCCTTCGTGGCAGGCTGGTGAAGCTGCCTCCTGCTGCAACTATCTGAGCGCCCGTGGTGGCGAATCCTCTCATTATGCCTTCGATCCATAAAGGCTATATATGCTAATTTAAATGTTAATTCTTTAATATAACTTAAAGTATTAATAAGTTTGATTATACAAAAATTATATAAGAACAATAAATCAAATGTAAGTTTCCCTGATCTGAAATATTACTAAGAAGTTAATTTTAATAAAATAATTTGGTTTATTTATCATTACAGCAAATGTTACAAAGATCTCCAACTCACAGTATAAATGATAATAATTCAAACTGTCAGATTGAATTAAGTAACATACAATTAGTTACATGTTACAAGGAAAACAAAGTTATCGTATAATGTCTATAACATAGGTCGAAAAACAGTAAAAGGTAATCCTAAATATTAAAATAAGAAAGTGTAACAAAGGGCTTCTGATAACAGCGTATAATTAGATACAAAGCATGAATAAGATGATTGATTTATAAGTTTTAAGTATAAGGAATCTCCAGAATCAGCTGAAGTATTCTAAGTTGAGTAATCAAATCCGTTAATCGATACAATATAAAAGAATGGTAATCAGTATATATACGTTAGTTTAGTTTAACGTACAAGAATAGCGATTTTATTGAAACTAATAAATGTGGCAAATTTAGTGTTGCAAAAATTTTTAATCGATGCTGCTATAACACGAATAGTATAAAATTATTCAGTTCGCTGTATTATAACTTGATCTTAATATAATATGTTAGGAATATAAAAAATGTATCCGATATTTCAATAAATACTAATATGTGAAGTTCACAAAATGGAAAATGTTAAAATTTATAAAGTTTTTAATTTTAGTTTACAAATATAGTAAATAAATTAACAAGTCCATCGTGTCGAAAAGAAATAAGTGTCGTATGTTAATCGATGATAGAGGATATTCTTAATCCCGAATCTTAAACAAATAATTGTATAACTACACAAAATATAAAACGCTGGAAAAGTTTCTGATCACTGTCAGAAGGATGATTCGTGTAGTAAAAAAAATATAATATAGACATTATTATGATCATGAGATGATCATAATATATTATAGCCTCATCTCGTACATTACATAATTACATTACATACATTACATAAACACGGAGCCTCGTAATAATTGCTATCCTCTGAATAACCTGTTCTTTTGATATAAATATCTGTAATATTACAATAGTAACAAAATTACATTAATCCAGTGTTCACCACCGATACTATAGTTAGTATGTAGCTGAAAGAGTTTATCAAGTCTCTAAAATGTTAAAGTAGTATAAATAATTGAATTGGAACTTATAAATATGTATAAAATACTGAATTTCCGAATTTATGATTTTAACCTGAAACTTAATTAAGTTACCTTAACTAGGAATCATATAATATTATAATTTCAGGGAACGCGTAACGTACGTACGTACGGAATTTACGTACTAACGCATATTATATTTAAATGTGAATCAGCATATGTGAATAACAGGTAAAACATGTTCGGAGAAGCTCTCACGGTGCGCTTTAATTTTCTCTTACTAAAATAATTGGTGTTATAATTATCCGCAAAAAAAAGAAGTTCGATAATTTGTCCAATTTTTTTTGGTTGTTTTCAATACCTCTGCATACGTTAAAATATAAAGATGAAACTGACATTACGTCCACAGTGTTATGATAAAAGATATTATTAATATCTATTAATATTAATAGTTATGAAAAATAAATGAAAAAAGTAATTATTAAAATTAGGAAGGTATTAAAATATACAAGGTTTTATAAATCTCTATAAGACCCCGATTTAATGGATATGCATTAACTGGTTCAAGGGATCAATGCAATGAATAATAGAAAATAACGAATACAAAGTGAAATGAATTTGATTTGACGGTGACAAAATTATAATGATTATAATAACCTAGTTGTGCGTACGACTTTGTTTCTATTTATTCATAATATAAGTAGCGTATAACATAAGCTATCTGCTAGGAAAATCCCGTCAAAGGGAATCCTACTGTTTCGTAGATAATTCGGATGAACCACACCGACAGACAAATATAAAAAAAAATTGATATTTGTTATTAGTACTGTATTTATACCGAATTGACTAAAACATTTGATATTACAAAACGGACAGTTCAATTTTATTTATTTGTATACACGCATCAATGTTTAGCCACAAAACTATATACGACTTATAATAGTTTTGACTGGTCTTAGTAGTCGTACTTTTTACAGTGTAATGGCTGCAATGTCACCTGATGTTAAGTAACGATGTGGCCCAGGTTGGTAGACATACTAAGTCGGTGGAGGGACTGGCTCTCAAGTTCAGCTGTCGGTACATACCTATAGGTATTTGGCAACCGATTTTCTAATTGATTTGCCAGTTGGTCATTGGAAAAACACAACCAGGATACTCCGTTTCCTCACGTTATTTTCCTTCACCATAAGTTTAGACTAATAGCAGGTGGATTCGAAATCACTTCCATTGATGAGGCATCCGAATGCACTATCAACTGAGCCATCACCACTTCGAAAATCGCCTGCTGCATGTTAGTCAAGATTTAATCACTCACAGTCATCATACCTCGAAAATACAAGCCCGAATTAGTGCGCGGCCTATTGTAGGATAGACTAGTCTATAGTGCAGCGGTCTGTATCTGTAAATTACCGTAAATTTTTAGAAAGTGATAATAGAAAAATATTTAACTAATTTCATTCCAGGCAATTTCGCCAGGATGACAAGAGAGAAGGATTTTATAATTTTTGTAGATCTTATAAATAATTGCCTTGTACGCGATTTGAGCCCCGACCGCATCGGCGCGGCGGTTACAGCGAGGAAACTGCTTCTCCACTTTGCCAACCGAGCGGTCAAAGATTCCATATAAACAGATGTTTCTATGTATAGTATATATATGAGCTGTAACTTACCATGACAAATAATGCAGTAGTGAAGAAGAGAACAGCAATAAAGTTAGACATGTTAATGCTCGTTAACGTCGTCGTAATGGTATCACACTCGGATGGTAAACCCTATATATAGAACTTGAATTGTATGAACCAATTGTTGTCACCGTCTCTAGCTTCTCATCTATCTTTATACTAAAATTCACCATTATCTATTCAGCGGTTTAGGCGTGAAAGTGTATCATACAAACAGATTCACTTTCATATTAATAATATTAGTATGACTCCTTATTATATTTATTAATATATTCCTTTATTTAAATTAATTATATTTATATATATTATATAATTATATTACTTAATAATTATATCTATCCTACGTTTTACGGGGCTCGCTGTCTACAACACTAAGTAAAATGAATGATATTAATCTTCACATCAGTTAGTTACCTTCCATAACTAATAAGCTGATACAAAATAGTAAGCGATGAGTTGGCGAGCCGACCAACTACTTGCATGTGAATGATTTCTATAATCAATAGACATTATTAAGGCTCATGATTACGTCTATGACATCAGTAAAGAGCTGTGAGGTCTAAATATACAACTTTTAGTTGTAACTAGTAGACGCAAGTAACGACGTTGTGACCAGAGCATAGTCACAATAGTTTAGAAAATTCAAATGTGTACGCCTCATAATGAAAGCATATTTAAATAGTGTAGATTTAAGCAGTCATTTTTAATGGGAAGTTACCCGATGTTATTCTAGAGCTATCAAAACGAAATGGTCCCATAATAATAAGTTTTTTGTACAGATCTACATAGACTTCTGGATTATCACTAAAAAAAAATCGACAAGATTTTTTAAAGTATGTAATGAAATAAATGACTATAAAAATCATCTACTGTTATAGTAAGAGTATTTCTTTTTATAATAAAACATTAGCAACGCCGTAAAATACAAAAAAAAACTAATAATAGTTAGTGAAGTTTTAAATATTGGTCGGCTTTGGAATGTTGAGAGTAATGCACAACCTCAAACGATTTGTGATATGAGGCGTGCAATACCTGAGCTATATTTCGATTGGATATATTTTGCTAGCCTTAGGGGATTTCATAACTTCATCGAGCTTTGGAGGCGAGTGTGGAAGGCATTCAGCGTGTGAGGAAACAAGCACAATTGTGGCTTGAAGTGGACTGTTGCCCGGGAGCGAATAGATACCGCGAGCTTGACTAATCCTACTCGGACCTTATGTTAAATTATTTAGTTTCAACTCGAGTTATGAACGTAAATCTAAACCTACTAAACTATTGAATTATACTGACGTTGTGTCAATTCGGAATTACTGGCCTCTATTTCTCTTGTGCTATTGAACAGTGTTCATCATAAAAGACCGGAACACATTCCGGACCGGGGCGATTTCTCACAGAACCGTGTACTTAACGTATGAGTGTGCACAATTGAAATGTAGTTTAGTTGTGATTTTCCAGTGACTTGAGTTGTGTCACTGTATCGCGCGAGCAGAGATACTAGAGGACTTCATACCGGAGGAACGAACCTAGGCTCGAGGATCCGCGGATGTGCAGGACCAAATGAATTAGTTAATAAATGTTTTTATAAAACAAGGTAATGCGCATAGTCTATGAATCTGTGGCGGCACACAAGTAGATGTGCACACACTCATCGAAGCGACTCCCGAGGTAAAGCTTAATCGTGCGGTCCACGAAACTACAATATTCACACTGAAAGACTTAGTGTCAGTCTGACCGCACAGGGACACGCTCACTCCGTATAATATTGTACGGTATTACTACAATTATTTAATTCGCATTGTAACGGTACTTATATATTTGTGAAATTATAAAGTATCTTCAACAAAACAGACTGTCTATTTACCCCGTGACACCCCTAAGTAATAAGACAACCGTCAAAATCCTTTTTACGCCTGATGTATGGTGGTCGCGATCATCTCGTAAGTACTTGCCTTATTCTATCACCACACCAGCTACTACGTGACGTCGGTTTTGAATATTTTAACCAAACAATGCCAAATGTTAAATTGTACATTTCAAAAATTTCAATTCGCAACTCGTATGCCGTAAATCTGTATTTACTTGTAATAATACAAAATCTGTTCCAATAAAGTATTTAAGAAAAACGATTTTATTACAATATATGTGACTACACTATCAATAATAAAAACTAAATTGAAGGTAGACACAGTAACATAAACTTTTCTGGACAACCTACACCTCAGTCCCCCCCGTGACCAAGAAGGCTGAAAAGCTTTCGAAACGTCGGGATCAAAATTTAATAAATAACCGCGATAAAATCCGTTTAAATTAGTTTTATTTCAATGAATAATATTCGCGTAAACCTAAGAAATCAATATATGTGACGTCAAAACATTGGAATTTTTTCCTCTCTATATTACAGCTTGTTACATTACAATATTTATTACTCAGTAGTTATGCCCAAGAATTCGTTCGTAAATTAATATTGTACTAGACTTTGCCCACGGCTACGCTCGCGTCGATCTTGTTTTTGCCAAAACAATTCTTGATGTCGATGGAAACAGAAATTATTTTCTAAGAAAATATTTGTAATTTATTTGTTTCAAGATATTAATCAATGCAGGAAGAAATGGATTATAAAAACCCTATTTTAATTAATGCCTAGTGTCTAACAACGTCTATTCTAAAGGTTTCCATAGTATGCGCTGCGGCCCCCTGATGCGCGTTTAGATACATAATGGGGATATTTAAAATTTTGTACCTATCGATTTAACTAAAACCATTTTACTTAACAATTCGATTAGCTAATTAGGGTAAGACACCGCGAGAATCAAGTTTATGTGCGCCACGAACTGAAAAAGATTAGGAACTCCTGCGAAAGTTATACAGATAAAAATAAAACTATAAAACATAACTTTTGATTATAATTATCACTAGCTCCGTCGGCGATTCTGTTCTCGTGGAACTAAACTTCTATTTAATCATTTTCATTAAAAAATAATTTATATAGCCTCTTTTACTCATAGCTAATGTAGCTTGACGCGGTGATTTAATTAATGAATCCACATCGCCCCAGGAAGGTGACAGATGGCCGCGGGGTTTTAGTGGGTATTGTCGACAACTAGCGCGTGGTGAGTCGCATATAGCCCCCCCACTTAATCCTACCGGGCTGGGAGTGAATGTGTTTCCTTACTTTAAAAAAGGGCTAATGTAGCTTTCTAATGGTGAAAGAAGAATTATAGATATATATAGATTAATCAACGAACCCCTTTTTTACTTTACATTAACAGTTTTCCTTTAGTTTGGATCATAAAACAACGACGGAAAAAAAGACATAATTATAAAATTTAGTGACTTGTACTACCTCCGCGTTGTGAGTTACATTCAAGTCGTATTGGGCATTATTGTAGAGTGCTTAATCCCCAGTAATTCCTGGGTTCAAACAATGCAACAGCAAAAAGTTCCACCGAGTTATTAAAATAAAAAATCAAAAATAAAAAGTTACGTATATTTTAAATGGGATATCTTCTCACACCCTAAAGGAATACTCATCCTTATTACCATTATAAATGTGAAAGTGAGTTTGTTTGTTACGCTTTCACGCTTAAATCGGTAAATTAATTATATAAAAAAAATAGTATAGAGATAGATGGGAACCTAGAGACGTTGCTAGGCTAATTTTTCTTGCCAAAAACTTATTGGGACTGGGCTAAGGAGATGGGGTAAAGTTTGTAAGAAACGTTTTACTGCGGCATACGATTTACTTCACAAAATCAATATTAACGCGAGCGAAGCCGCAAGTAAATGCTAGTCCTCAGGAAGGGCTAAAATTTTCAGGGATTCCTTTATCATAATTCCAACACAATTCTGCGTTGGGACTGAAAACAATGGAACGCCCCAGTCAATACATACTTTCTGAATATGAAATATTAAATGTTATACAATTTGTTCAAATAACACGCGCCATATAAATAAAAACCGAGCCCTGTCCCTCTAAAGGAGATAAGAAAAAACTTATATCTAACTAAACTACGAAATATGTATTTTAACTTAGAACTTGAACTTTGAAGCGATGATAGCTCAGTGTTAGCGTGTAGGAACACTACGTCATAGGACATGAGTTCGAATCCCACCACCTACAATAAGCGAAAATCCACCAGCTTTCGATGAAGTAAAACATCGTGAGGAAACCTAGCATGGTGGTAGGGCTATTTCTAACACCCGCCTGGCTAGATACCATCCTAAAGTTGAAAATATCTTTAGATGAGTTCCGATAATGGAACTTAAGAGTCAGTCCTTCCTATAAAGGTCCGCAACACATCTTTTTTTATACTTAAGGCTTAGCGTTATGCCCATAATTTCACCTGATCTTAAGTGACGATACGGCCCAAGTTGGTAGACACGCTAAACCTGTGCAGGAACTGGCTCTCAAGTGCAACTGCCGGAACACACCTATTGGTATTTGGCGGCAGATTTTTAACTTGAGGGTGGTAGCTAGCCAGGCGGAAATCAGAAAAAGCCCTACCACCATACTATGGTTTCCTCACGATGTTTTCCTTGAACGAAAGCTCAAGCTCATTGTAGATTGTTGTATTCGAACTCACGTTCCTTGACGCAAAGTCGTGCACAATGCCATTGAGCTGTCATCGCTTCAATGCGATTACAACTGTACAATGCGATAACATCTGCGATTCCTCTGGTGTTATAGGTCTCCATGGGTGGCGGTGATCACTTACCATCAGGTGACACGCTTGATCGTTTGTCCCTTATTCCATAAAAAAGACTGTCTCTGCGGAGATGTTTTATTCATTACGGTTAGTGGCTATAATAGATAATAGATCCCTAACAACGTATAAACAAAGCAGTTGCATTGATGGAACCGTCACAGTGAGGTGCTGCGTATTCGAGTCTTGTACAAGACATTTACTTTAATTTAATGCTTTATTGGGTTAGTTTGATGGCTACAATCTCCCCTGGTGTTAAGTGACAATTTGATCTATGATGGTGGACACACTAAGCCTAGCGAAGGAACTGGCTCACAAGTCCACCTGTTAGAATCCACCGTTATTATTAAGATCAATCGATGAATATTTATATATACATGTAATTGACAATAATTGTTTCATACTCCCAGAAAGTTCATGGTAAGTTTATACCTATACTAATATTATAAAGAGGAAAAATTTGTATTTTTACTTATAACTAATAAACTCAAGAATTATCGGACTGACCTACAAAAATTCTTACGCCAATACAATGATACATTAGCCCTAAGTAACATAGGCTACATAACATTTTTTATGAAAATGAATTTAAGAAAATTATTTCCACGCGAACTGAGACGCGGACACAGCTAGTATAATATAATTTGTTAAACTAATCTCAATAAAGTGTATGCTTAAATCCATTTCAATCGGTATTGAAGTAACAAACGTGGCACTGCCGTTAAGATAAAGCTAATAAACTTTACCAACTAAAGTCCCAAAGCGCATTACTGAATTGCCAAATAGTGAGTTCAAGACTCATGTGAAACGGGTTGTTGTTGTCAAAAGGTTATTATTATAGGTTGGACCATGTTGGTCGGTGTTGGTGATGTCTGGAATTGACAACCCTCTCTGTTCATCCTCTAGTAACTATTGTAAATGTAAACATATAATTTAATAGAATATATTATTTAATATTTATATTATATTTAATATAATCTGTTTATCCACTAATAATTATTGTAAATCCTAACATTCTCACACATTAACATTCTCGTCGATTCATCTCGATGACTGCTTTTCTTTCCGAACCGGTGGTAGTTTTGACGTTCATAAGCGCCGTCTTAGTACCTAAATTGAATAAATATTTTGTTTTGGTTTGATTTCATGTTTGAGGGATGAAGCTATGATTCAGTAATACATAAATACATTTTCATAGCACAAACGTACTCCACATAAATATTTTGACATAAATTTCCGAGCTCACCACTTACTAAGCTGAAGTTTTTGAAATAACCAACGACTAACTGTTGTTTTCTTGTCGTCTCATCAATTGTATATGTAAAATGATATTCAACGAACTTTTATTTCTTTATTTATTTAAAAAAATGGGTAAAATAATAAAAATTTATGTGTGCACGTGTGTTTCTAAACATTTCTTGACCGATATTACAAAATAAAACAGTTGTCGACGACGTCCAGACGATCATGTAGCGCAAAGCATATTGTAAAGAACAATTTTATAACAAGGTAAATGAGGAGATACAATTCAGAAAGTACGAGCAATGGTGGCAGCGAAAAATAAAAATATCGATCTCAGTACGAATTTTGTTTTTTAGGTCTTTTATTATTCTTTAAATCAGTCAACACAGTTGTCAACTAGAATGACGCAGTTAACTATTCCACAGAATTATTAAATTTAAAAAGCTTAGGGTGCTTTTTATGATTTTAGTGAAATAATAATCCTTTAACTCGTATCAGTCAATAAAATATTTATAACTAGTGACACCAAGCACCTAAGGCTTTTTTTAATAAATTACATTTCTTCCTAGTTTACATTATTATTAATTTATATTTACACTACACACTACACATATATACACTATTCTTAATTCAAACTAATTTATATTTATTTTATATTTTTTAGTTTGGTTTTCAGTATAAGCGTGTTTTTTTAGTTTTTTAACTATTATTTATTTCTTATGGTATGGTATATTATTATGGTATGGTACTGGTATGGTGGTACTGTAGCCACGTTAAAATAGAAAAGAAAAAAAGTGTTATTTCAAAGATATGTTTGTTGTATTACTCCGTATATCGTCTAAATACACCTTCACGACTCGTTCATATTTAAACAGTCTACCTCCTACTCATTCTGCTGTTAACTAAGAAACCTTATAGTACCTAGTTGTATAGACTGTGCTCACTGTGAAAGCATTTTATATTCAAATTAACTCTTTCTAATGAGGATACTAAGAACTAAATAAATTGTTATTTGTTAATTAGAGTGTTACTAGATAGCTACTTAGTACAGAAACTAGATGGCTCTGTTACGCAATTTTCATTAATGATTAGGTACCTACCTATTTAATCTTTGTGCTTGTATTTACATTTGTTTACTTAGTGGACATTCATAAGGTACTTATAAAATCTCGTATAACATCGGGCTATTCACTAGCCATGAATACAGTTGACTGACAGCTTGGGTTGGAATACAAGAAACTATGCAAAGCAAGAGCTTCTAAGCAGTGACGGATTTATTCTTTTGCCGCCCGAAGGGTATTCAAATTATGCCGTCTCTATCTACTTCTACAATTAGATGGCACATGTGACAACGTAAATTGCAAAAACACAACGATATAAAATTACCTAGATTCTAAATCGTGAACCATATAATATAATAAAATTTATAAATATGTATAAGTATGAATAAAAACAATTTCAAAAAAAAACAAAAAAATATATTCTTAATTTGCTACCCCTAACCGTTTCCTAGGTTCCAGCTTACTCATCCTACTGGTAAATCTAACACTGATTTGTAGCCGTTCGGTAAGTAGGTACGTAAACTTTTTATCGCGCCATCTAGTTGTTCATAATTATACGAAATCATAATGAGTGTTAAAATAATTTAAATAGCTGCAAAGTTTAAGCTGTTGAATATAGAGGTGAGGGGAAGTATTACTGAATCATATCCATCTAAATGTAAATGATAAGGTTTCAATAGTAAATCACAATAGCGCCAAATTTGCATAAAAATAAAATCTAAATTTAACTATAGCGTACTGTAATACTATATCTAAAAAATGAAGAATATAAATAAAAGTAGTTATTTTCAAAATAATAGTTAGTTATAGTGAGATATTCAAATGTACAATTAAAGTTATAGCATCAGGTTATCATCATATCATCATATCATATAGATAGTTCTATCAAACCGAAGCGTTGTTGATTTTCTACGCTTTTCTATTTATTTCAAACACCCATAACATCCACACAAGGACATTTCAATAAATACACGCATCAGCAATGAATGCCACTATACAAGTGCAATCGAAGCGATGATCGCTCAGTTGGTAGTGTTTACGGAGTAAAATACTATTATTATTATTATTATTACGTAAAGTACTATAGTTTTCTTACGTAACAGCAGAATGAGTAGGAGGTAGGCTGTTTAAATATTAATGAGTCGTGAAGGTGTATTTAGACGATATACGGAGAAATACAACAAATATACCTTTGAAATAACACTTTTTCTCTTTTCTATTTTAACATTGCTACAGTAGGTATACATCCATAAATACCATACCAGCGTCATGGAAATAAATAATATTTAAAAAACAAAACTAAAAAAACACGCTTATATTGAAATCCAAATTAAAAAACAAAATAAATATTAATTATTTTGAATTGTTAATTCAAGACATCACCATCGCCGACCAACTTGGTCCACCTTATAATAATAACCTTTGACAACAAAACCCGTTTCACATGAATCTTGAACTTACTATCTGGCAATTCGGCGTAGCGGTTTGGGGCTTTACTGTGTCGATTCTCATGTATCCCTATAGCAAAATACATTATAATCTATTAGAGGGATTGGTCGTGAAAGCGTATCAAATAAACAAACTCAATATCACATTTATAATATTAGTATGATTCCATATTCTGTTTATTAATATATTCTTTTATTTTAAATTATTCTATTACATTCATTACATGTTTTATTCTATGATGCCTTTGATTGATCGGCATGTCTATAAACACTTTCTCGGGAATGTTTGACTCTGTGTGCGAGTGAAGAGAAATATCCCGTCACGAATTTTAAAACCGTTACAATCTCCAAAAGGTACTTACCGTTTATTACACTCGCTATCAAAACATCTCAGAAACAAACAGAGGACCACGTAACATACTCCAGTTTTAACGTCTAACCCTGATCTGATCTGATAAAAGTACCTTATAGTTAACGTATAGTCATAGTTTTCACTGTGTTACATTTAATTAAAATCTAGACAACAGTTTCGAAATAAAGCGTGTAAATGATGGCAGATATAAAGAAAAATATTTTGATTTTTAATTTTGATAATAAAGTATACTCCGATTATAATTACAAAAACATATATGTACAGATTTGGGTCTTTTCAAGTTTACTACGTGTGCAGATATTGTTGTAATAACAAAAGCTGCACGAGCGTTTGTGTGAGTTTAGGTTTTTATAAGCACTGGTGTATTAAAAGATGCTTGTGATGCAATAAAGAATAAAATACAGATCATTGTTTTATTTCCTGCAATTAAAAAATGTATCAAAATATATTATAAAATTTTATGCTACGGCGGATGGTTAATGGCAGATAATAATATACTCAAACTAGTGGACCTGATAAGCCGAAGTTTTCCTGCAACAGACTTTTTAATTAAAATAAGCATATTATAATATAATTTGAAGCGATGATAGCTCAGTGGTGCCATGTACAGATGCAGCGTCAAGGGACGTGAGTTCGTATCTACCTACGATGATCTTGAGCTATCGGTGAAGGAAAACATCGTGAGGAAACCATAGCATTGTGGTGAGCTTTTCTAATGCCGACCTGGCTAGCTACCACCCTCAAATTGTAAATCTGCCGCGAAATACCAATATTTGTGTTCTGGCAGTTGCACTTGAGAGCCAGTCCCTCAACAAGTTTAGCGTGTTCACAAACTTGAATTATATGGACACTTAAGATCTGGTGAGATTATGACCATAACGCATAACCTTAATTATGAAAAAAAGTATTTACCACACAAAAGAATTGAAACATTACTATATATCTCTCGCTCCCTTAGTCACCTCGAGCCGACTTTACCCGAACAAGTGTCACAGAAAAAGGTTGTGGATCAGAGTTTCAAACCCCTACCATAGGAAGTTTCACATTTAAAACAAAGTGATTTTCAGATGCGGCATGCACTATCAACCGTCGAAAGAACACTTGTATTCAAAATCTGTAAAATACTCCTTTGTAAAGATCATAATTTAGAGTTATGATATTTTACGTAAAAGGAGTTGATACGATTTGTACAATAAACCTGTTTTCTTCAAGGTAGTATTTGTACACCAATGATATTTCGGTGGTACATATACAAAATGTGTTATATAGAAATAGAAGAAAAAAAACTATTGTTAAAATAGATTTAATCCATAGCATTAAACCATATCCCTTTATCCCTTTGTTGTTTGTATGTTTGTTTTTATGTTTGTAACCGTCTCCTTTAGGCGCGATTTTGACCCACTTTAAACGGCCAAATTTCGTTCAAACTTTGTAGATTTATCGAGGACCGATGACAATACACTAGTTGATAAAATTATTCCATTTATCAATTTGCAAAGTAAGATTTTTGTTAATTTATATAATTTTCATCTATAGTCGATAAGGAAAGAAACTTAATTTTATTTTTTTATAATTTTTCTCAATAGTCGATAAGACAGAAATTGATATTTTAATTTCCAATCACTATCTTAAGCCGATTTCTCTAATATTAACAAATTTTCGAATACTAAAAAGAATTTTAATTCTAAAAAAAATAGTTTAAAATAAAAAACACGCTTTTTATAGAAAACCAAACTAAATAATAGTAGATTAGAACAAATAATAGTTTAAAATTAAAAAAACAAGCTGTTTTATATATAACAAACTAAAAAGTAGAAAATAAATAATAAATAAAAAAAACTAAAAAACATGCTTTTTATAGAAAACAGAACTAAAAAAATAGAAAATAAGATTTAATAAAATTAAATTAAGAATAGTGTTAAAAATTTCAATAAATATAAAGTATTAATAGTACAAATAAAAAATATATTTAAAAAAAAAGCGTGAGGTGCTTTCAAGATTATCAAATGATAATCACTCTACTCATATCTGTCGATAAAACATTTATAACTATTGACACCATGCACCCCACGCTTTTCCTTAAATAATTTTTATTTTTAATTTTTGTTCTTTATACTATTATTAATTTATATTTATTGAAATTTTTAACACTATTCTTAATTTAAATTTATTATAACTTACTTTCTATTTTTATAGTTCAGTTTTCTATAAAAAGCATGTTTTTTAGTTTTTTTAAACTATTATTTATTATTTGGTATAGTTGTTATGGGCGGACTATATCAATATTTAATTACTCAACATACAATGGCATCTATCACGTACCAAAAATTACATGGAAATCTTTATAGAAAAATACATATATGTATTTAAAAGAAAAATTGGGAAATTAAAAATCATTTAAATATTTTTATTGCCCGTTATTTTTATTTATCTCAAAGACAATCTTCTTTCCCCCCGTTTTTACTCTTATATGTTGAATATATTATATATATATGTATATAGATAGATGTATATTTAAATACTACTGTTAGTCCCTAAGATTAGATAAAGGTAGTATATAGTTTCTTTATATTACGTAGAGACAAACTAAGAAGTGTATTGTTCACCATTGTTCAAACAAAGACCATTTTCATTATATATATATATATACATATATATATATATATATATATACATATATATATATATATATATATATATATATAATGAAAATGGTCTTTGTTTGAGGCTCAATCACGCCTAAACCACTGATCGTATCGACATCAAACTACGACCATTCGATGCGAAATTTTTCTTAATTGATTTATGGTTATTTATTTTTAGATTTTCAACGTTCCTTCATTTTTTTATAACTGTTTTACTTTTATATGTATTTTTCCCGCTAAGAAAAGCATTTCTCTTGATTATTTTGTTTTCATGGATTTCAACGGACTATATTAAACGGATTATGTTCTTTTACATTCAGCTAAGAATCTACTCACACACTCCCACGCACCCACCCGCTCACTCCCATCGAGTCATCCACCCACTCGAAGGATTCCCATCTATATAGTCACTCATCACGAAATCTCGGAAACCATAGGACTTCAAAACGTGAAACTTGGAGGAATATTACTTTTGCTATGTAGAGGTTAGCTAAAAACGGATTTTGAGAAGTTCATCCCCCAAAGCGGATCGCAGGGGCGTTTAAAATGAAAAATTCCTGTTTTTAAACTATAGCCCTTATAGACTCCAAATTTGGCAGGAATCATCTGTAAGAGATGTAGAAATAGTCTATGAATGAATTTTACCATAGCTCATCCCACAGGGGGATGCGGGGGTGGGTAATAACAATAAAAAAAAAATTAAGCTATAGCTCCTACAGACTCCAATTTTAGCTAGAGTGAACTATATCTGATGCAGAAATGATCTAAGAGCGGATTTTACAACGACCCACCACCAATAAGGATTGTGGAGGTGGGTGTTAGAATGTTAAATTTCAATTTCCAAACTGTAACTTCTACGGACTCCAGGTGACTATTGTTTTACTGTTTCTATAGCAACGGTTACAGTCAATTGTTTTTTTTTTAACTACTAATTACCTTATGATTAAACGTCAGTTTATAAACGGTTGAGAAGTGAACGTAAAATGTCATACTAAGAAAGTATTAAAAGTTTATGTTTGTGTGCTGATTATGTGTTTGGTTCTAATAACTGGTCTCATGAGATAAAAGCTCAAAGTTTAGGTAAGTAATGATTTGTAAAATAGATTGATATAAATAATTATGTACAATAGATATTTTTTTTTTAATTAATAATTCGATATTAACTATCAATAGAATCGAGAAAGTCTTATATTGGATGTTTCACAACAGTTCGAATCACTTTAACTGATAGAAGATTTCATGAAGGGGGGATTGGTTGTTTTGAAGAGTACGATAACATAAGAGAATATTCCTTTGCAGAGATTATAAAGGAAATTTTCGTAAAAAATACCGGATCATTTTCAAACTACCTTCTCTATTAAAAAAAAAACAGGTTTATTATTGTATTTGCAATTAGATTATTTAATATATGTGCGGCAGTGATAGCCATGCAGTTGGCGAATGTGATTCGCTAGATCACCCAATCTATACAACTTTTAGAGTGGTTAGTACTTTGATGGGTGATCTTAAGAATACGATTGACCTGAATGGACATCAATGTTCTTTGATATAGGTTAAAGTCTCATTGATCGCTACAATTCAGAGTTTTAGTGATTAATAAAAATTGCTTATCACTGATTGTACTGGCGTGAGTTTTCTCTGTGTCCTCATGTAACTGTGTTCCGCCGAGTAGTAAATATGATGATGTATATGAGGGCGGGCAATATGATAGATCAATCATTGAGGAAGGATTTAGACTATTCAATATCACGCTACCACCAATAGGAGCACAGCTGTATTGAAAGAAGGTACAAAAACGGGCGAAAAAGAATTAAATAATTTTTTAGTACCTCGTTTATAATAAAATTACAATTTAATTTTAACAAAATGTTTATTAATACATTTATTTTCTTCGAAATTTCTGTTCTACAAAAGTATCAATAACATCAACAAAATGTAAAGATCGGGTCATAGAATTTTTAATATATTCAGATGGATTTGTCATTTCATTTTAAACTACTACAAGTTTCCGGACAATTAACAAATAACTAAATTAGTCGTTGGAAGCTTGCGTACTTAACTTGGAGTTTCCCAGATTCGCGAATGGACAAATACATGAATGTCGCGTTTTCCAGCGTCGGATAATAATAACTGTATATTTACGAAACACAAAAAGAAACTAAAACATAGTTAATCAATACGCGTTATATTGATTAACTATATTTAAATATGCACATGATTAAAAGACATTTAATTCATTGGATTTAGAGACAAGTTTCGTTCAATAACATCGTGTGGGAACCATAGCATGGTGGTGGGGTTTTTTCTGATGCCCACCTGGCTAGCTACCACCCTCGAGTTAAAAATCTGCCGCCAAATACCAATAGGTGTGTTCTGGCCGTTGCTCTTGAAAGCCAGTTCCTTCACAGGCTTAGCGTGGCTACCAACGTAGACTGAATTGTCACTTAAGATCAGGTCTGATTTTGGCCATTACGTTAAACCTTAACTATATAAAAAAAAGTACAAAGGTGATTAGAATTGATAATAGATAATAAAAATTTATAATATTAAATAACTAAAACTGTTGTTCAGTTTTAGCGAGAACAAAGAACATCGATTATAGGTGATACGAAGTTCACCGGGTCAGCAGGTACTTTAATAATTATTAGTTCCACGTGAACCAAGTCGCGGGTACAGCTAGTTCGAAATAAAATATATCACTCCCAAATTAATAAATAAGTTTTACTAATGTATGCGAAATCAATAAATCCACAAAAAGTTTGCTGTCCGATGTCAGAAAGATGATTCATTGTAAATAATAAAAAAAAAATAAGAGACATTGCTATTCAAAGAACATATGGCCGTCTTTATATTCTTTAGATTTCGGAAAGAATCATTAAGCAGTAAAATAACTTTTTTAATTTTAAGGGATTATATGTAAATGATTTATTCGTTATTTTCTGAAACCTCTTACTGTCCTTAGTGACAACTCTAACACATCAACTATGTGTAATATTATTTGTAACATTTACTGTAATAATTTGTTTAACCAGGTCTTTGATACTGGACGTGGGTATAGTGTTCTTCCCCAAATGAGTGACCCCCACATCCGTCTCATCTTTGCCAGAGCTTATACTCAGTAGTGCAATTATACCTCGCGGGAGACGTCTGTAAATAATTTTTTTCCCCACATTAATAAAAAAGGTCGAATCACGTGCAAATGACGTGAATATAAAGTTACGGATTCATTTATTAAACTTCAAAAATTTCGCGGTAATTCGACGCCACCAGTAACAGATTCACTGTTTGCATTTCATATAAATTTACACGACTATAAGTACATGAATAAATTAAACAACACTTGTTTGATCAGCTTGTCTTTGCTAAAATTCTTTTCACTCTCAGTGTTATCATTTAAAATGTATTGATATGGTTTTATATGTTTCAACTGGAATTTACGTACCGACCGCCATAAAATGGGCTATGCATAATAATAACTTTGCAGTTTTCCTCAACGTAACTTTGTAATTTGAACTAACTATAGCGATTATATTCTATAACTATAATCAACGTAACTATAACGATAATAACTTTGCAGTTTTCCTCAATGTTTGTGGTGCCTCGATCGTAACTATTTTTAATCACGCTTAGTTTAGCTCCGCTTGTATATCTCTATGCTCCCAGTACTTTTGAATCTGTGTAACTGAACCACTGTCCAACAATAACATAGGCTGTATAACTACTTTTTGTAATTAAAGTAATTTAATGGATTTTAGTTCCACACGAACGGAGTCGCGGACACAGCTAGTTATAATTACAAGTATAACATATTTTATAGTTTAATTATATTTTTATTTGTAAAATTTTCGCAGAAGTTCCCTATATTTTTCAATTCGCGGCACACATCATGTATTTTGTCGCGATTCTCTACACTATTTAGTTGGTCAAAATATGTAGGTACAATGATACAAGTTATCTCGACAGGCATAAAATTTCAAAAATCCACATTATGAATCTAAAGACGCACCAGGGTGACGCTGCGCACGTTTTGTGAGCCCCTGGAATAGACGTTGATAAACACTAAGCATTAGTTAAAAAAGGGTTTTTGATAATTCCCTTCCTACTATATTAATTAAAATGTTGGAATAAATAATTTAAAAATATTTTCTGTTTCTATCAACAACAAAAATTATTGGCAAAAGCAAAGTCTAGTACAATATAAATTTACGAACGAATTCTCGCACATAACTACTGTGTAATAAATATTGTAATATACCAAGATGTAATATGATAAAAAGTTCAATCTTCTTCTTCTTCTATCGTGTTAAAGATTGCATCAAATTAAGTTGGAACAGTATTCGACCACTGTCTGGGCATTTGATGTAGATGTCGACAGGTCAACGAGTGTACAGGAGTGCTTACAGAGGGGACACGACAGTAAATGCGCCATAGTTTGGGGCTAGTCACATAGAACTAGGTTTCGTTCTTTAAAACCCTATTTAACCATGTCGGAGTTGCAGTGGCCTACCTGAGTTCGAAGACGGCTCAATGTTTTTCAAACACTCCATGACAAATTACATCCAGGTGGTACCTCCTCAGCAGGTTCCACATAGACTGGTGCTGGTTCTAACTTTTCTAACTACATAATCCTATTCAATGAAATTTTTTAAAATGTTTGTTGGCTGCCGAACGAAAAACCGAGGCGAAAATTCCAATGTGTTGACGTCACATATATTGTAATGTAATTTTCTTCAATATCTTATTTGAAAAGATTTTGGATTATTACAAGTAAATAATGATTTACGTCATACGAGTTACGAATTGATATTTTTAAAATATACGACATAACATTTGCGATTGTTAGGTCAAAAACTTTATTAATAGCTCTATAATGACATGGGATTACTTCCTATTTAATATGAATGCTTAAATCTATGTCATTCAATTATAAGTACGTTATGAGGCGTGCACTTTTAGATTTTCCAAACTGTTGTGACTAATGCTCTGGTCGCGGTGTCGGTACTCTTTAGATTCTTTAGATTCTTTAGATTCTTTAGATTCTTTAGATTCTTTAGATTCTTTAGATTCTTTAGATTCTTTAGATTCTTTAGATTCTTTAGATTCTTTAGATTCTTTAGATTCTTTAGATTCTTTAGATTCTTTAGATTCTTTAGATTCTTTAGATTCTTTAGATTCTTTAGATTCTTTAGATTCTTTAGATTCTTTAGATTCTTTAGATTCTTTAGATTCTTTAGATTCTTTAGATTCTTTAGATTCTTTAGATTCTTTAGATTCTTTAGATTCTTTAGATTCTTTAGATTCTTTAGATTCTTTAGATTCTTTAGATTCTTTAGATTCTTTAGATTCTTTAGATTCTTTAGATTCTTTAGATTCTTTAGATTCTTTAGATTCTTTAGATTCTTTAGATTCTTTAGATTCTTTAGATTCTTTAGATTCTTTAGATTCTTTAGATTCTTTAGATTCTTTAGATTCTTTAGATTCTTTAGATTCTCTAGATTCTTTAGATTCTTTAGATTCTCTAGATTCTTTAGATTCTTTAGATTCTCTAGATTCTTTAGATTCTTTAGATTCTTTAGATTCTCTAGATTCTTTAGATTCTTTAGAATCTTTGATAAAATTTTGTTCATAAAATAAATATAAAAACGGTTGATATAAACGAACCTGCAATGTCGTGTAAAGAATATCAAATGAGACTACACGGTTGGTTTAGAATTGGTTGGTTTAGAGTTGGTAATGAATTATCTGTTATTTCACTAACTCGTCAAGCATTAACGAGGGCGAAAACGGCCTCGGAGATTATAGACGTGACGTCACAAGACTTCATACAAAAGGGGCGTCTTTATAAACAATAAAAATATTATCGCCATATTGCCAATTAAGAATTTTACCTGAATATTTTAGGAGATTCTGAAGCTCTTACAGAGTTGTTAATAAAATTACTCATTACAATTCGGTAGCTATGGATAAGTTAAGTATGAACTTCTATAAAATTGCAGTATTTTAATTATTGAAAAATTAATCTAACAGTGTACAGTTCATTTTATATTTTTCCGATTAGAGTAAATGTGAAAAGATTATTGGCAACACTGACAAAAGTTTATATTGTCTAAAATGCGGCAAAAAATATTGTGATCATTATATTATTGTGACAGATATATCCATTGAGTTTTATAAAATGTAAAGATACGGTGAGTATTTCCTACCACAAATATACACTTCTCAGTGTAAAACATATGCGTATTCATATTTTTCAATTCGAAATTTTGATTTCCTTTTAATACTTCGAATCTGTTTTCGTAATATAACTTTGAATATATTTGTGTTCAAAATGTTAAAAACCTTATACTATGATCTACTAATGTCATTTAAAACATAAATACAATTGTATAAAAGCAAAAGATTTGTTTATAATCATATAACCTATTTTGTTTACATGTAACTTGACTCGCGAGTTTATTGCTTTTTGTTGAGGTGCTGTCATTAAAGTTATCGATTTTTAAATGTATTTTCATTATATTATGAAAAGTTGGATATATAATAAGAATGAAATTTACAATATCTTTTTATAGGTATTTTATTGTGTTGTATAAAAAAAAACTTATTATTATATTATTTTTATAGGAATCTTCGAATAAAGGTATTTTTGATCCTGGGAGCGAGGGTGGTTTATCTGTTTTGGACGACGGGGATATGGTCAATATAATTCATATTTGTTTATAATTTCTATTTTTATTTGATTACGTTAAGAAATATATGAGTATTGTACAATTTTTTTAGGGAGATATCAGAATGCATATTATTATACATTCTGGTACAGTACATACAGCGGGAGGTAGTCTGCGTTTAACGGACCGGCGTCGATGTAAATGGTGCTTGTTTCGAGAAGGCAACACAAAAAAACAGTATATATGTGTGAGAGTTAAAATTGCCAATTACAATGATGACCAACGTTCACCGTTGTTTGTAGATGGTACCAGACTGACAATCATTTTATCAAGGTATTATGACAACACGCGATCCTGTAGTATGAATTCTAAAAATATTAAACTGTGTATATCTTGTAATATGTATGTATTACTAAAGAACACCAGTTTGTAAACTCTACTACAAAAATACTGTACTCAAAAATAATGTGCTATAGTTAATGTGTTACTATAATATTTATCAGTTTGTACTATCTGTACCGAAAAACAAGTGTATTTAACAGTTTTAGTGTATTTGTTTTTAAGTTTTATGATATTGTATTTAAATTGGGTTTCGGTGGGTTTAAATCTGTAGATATATTTTATTATTTTGTTATTTTTGTATAGTAAATTTTTGACTGCAAATTCGTAATTTTATTCTTATCTTTAGCTTATCAAGAAACAATATATTTCGCAAATTTCACGATTATTGAAATTTTAACTTGCTCAGAAATAAAAGTTTCAATTTTGAATATATTTTGACGTATTTGTCAAATCACAATTATTGTAAAACGTTTAGTGTTATAGTAGTCATCGTTAGCTTTTATGGAATATTCACATTTATTCTCTCATATCAATATCTAATTTATCCAACACAAGCTTCGTATCACCTAAAATCAATATTCTTTATTCTGGCTAAAACTAAAAATGGTTTGACCGATTTGTATTTTATGTACAATTTGAATAAAACATCAATCTTAATCAACCTTGTTACTTCAATTCGTTAAGATCAATAGAACTGGCTATAATGATTTCTTATGTTTTATCATGATTTTGTTTTTCATTTCTTTTAGTTATTGAATGAAATATGTTTATTACTTAAATGAATAAAAGGTCTTTTAATTATATGAAATATAAATATAGGTGGATTCGAACCTCGTCCCTTGACGCGGCATCCGTACTCACTACCAACTGAGCTATCGTTTCCTCATTACTTTTTATATTATAAGATTTAAACAATATTTTTTTTTTTTTTTTTCTATACAAACCTTGTCCTGGCAATAAACACAATAGAAAAAGAAATATTCAATTTAGTACAGTCGTTCGGGGGTTATGCGCGTACATACATATCGGCGATTAATTTTTATATCTATTTAATATATTACGTTAATAATAAAAGTAAAAATAAAATAATAATAGCCTTTGATTCAGTTTGATTTAACATATTCTTTTACACAGTTTATAATAATAACTTATATCTAAACTAAATCTTAATCTAAACAATGTCAGAAATGTATAAAATAAAAAAATAAAGTAGTATATCCAAAATAATTTTATTGATATATTTGTTGTGTGCGATAACACAATTAAGGGTAATTTTCGAGATTACCCTAAAAAATGTCACATTTTTAATCTGTGATAAAATTTACCACTTTTTCTGTTTTGACTTGTCATGTCAATGAGTTCTATAATGAAATGTCAATTTTGGCGCTTACGACCTTTTGAATTGACGTTAATATTAGACTTTCGCTAATGCTTGAGGTGTTAAAGTAATAAAGACTGGAACCAAGCAAAAGTTTAACTGGTTATCTAAATTATATTATATATATAACATAGGCTGTTACTTCTTCTGAATATCAGATTAAAAGAATTTGGTTACTACAACTGATTTTAATTCACAACGTAGATATAGGTCCTACTTATTTTATGGTCATTGACATAGGTATAAGATAACAAGCAGACACTCTCTTGATATTCCTAATATTCATTATCCGTTCTATCATTATTAGATAAATAATAAAATGAATTACAATAATCTGAAGAAGCGGGTTCGTTACAGTTTGTTGTTTATAGTTATTTTCGCTTGAAATTGACAGAAAATTTCTACACAGGCAGATAATAAATAAAAATAAAAATGAATAATAAATAAGCCATATATTTTTTGTAGGATCAGATATTTTAAATCTGTGATATTTTCTAAATTTCTCATTTAAATTGAAAACTGTAAATTGAAAATTTGAAGTAACATTAATATTATTTATTATATATATATATATATATATATATATATATCCGGATAATTAATTAATTTATTTATATAAGGACTAATACCATGTTCATAAAACATCTTCGGAAATTTAGAGTTATTTTAAAATAAAATTGTAAATTATAATAATGGTTATGTAAGTAAACCAAAAAAGATAGATATATGCTATCATGGACTTATTTTTACAACCTTTTAAGAGGAATATTTCTCTCGTACATTATGCTTATGTTACTTTTATAGGTTAGCCAGCGCACGCAAGGGAAGCTCTGAGATAGTACAATTTATCGTAACTTTTTTCAATACTATACATACAATAGCGCTATGTTACACAGTCTTTGTTACTCCTCACAAAATTTTCTATCGAACGAAAACAAAATATTTCAAAACAGGCCTGATAGTTTCAGAGATTACCCATTATAAACAAACAAGGTTTTCCTCTTTCTAGTCTTAGTATAGATATGTGTTATTTCCTATAACAATACTTCTACTGCTAAACCTTCTTCTTTCAGGGCTCCACCCAATAGTACACTGTTTCCAAGTGTGTTTCCTGTAATTACCACATTTGCGAATGCTGGAGATTCCCCTATAATAGATATTTATTAGATTAATTTCAAAATCCCAGGAAAAAGCTTTTATTAAGATTAAGTCAGCATGCCCGTGCCCTTGCACCGCCTTAAGCTGGACTGAGGGAGGCGTGTCGAGGGACCCGACTCCCATTGCAACAGTCTGGACAACTGTAAGGGCAGTTCACCAGGCTGCCCCCGGATGGGGCCCGGTTTAGCATCAAGCTGGGCCGGTCGCTGGAATGACGCGGTAATTGCAAGCACGAACCCGCGTTGGCCCAGGGAGGTGACAGATAGCCGTGGGGCTTTCGTGGGTATTCCCGGCAAATACCCCTCTCAGTCTCCCCGTGCTGGCAGGGTACATATACCATCACTATAGTAGCCATCACTTCCAGGCAACTTTTGAAAGGATATGTTCCATGGCGAAGAATCAGGGGCGTTTTGGGTGTATAGTTAAAATCAAAGTTAATAATTTACATGTTAAAGACGTGAAAAATATAACATATATATGAAACATACTATAAAATAAAAACAATATATAACCACATAATAACAATACATCAATGTGAAACAAAACGAAGTACACATACAAACAAACAAAAATATATGAAACGTAATTTTTTTTTTTTTTTAAATGGCCTATGGTAATTTGTGACAGATTTTTTAATTATGTCCATCGTTTGTGCCTTCTTCAAAGAAACAGATAGTGCATTACATAATTGCGCAGCCTGGACTGCAAATGAATTTACCTAAATACATATTTGTGGAGTATGTTGGTACTTTAAGCGTCATGGTTTCTGACGATCTTAAATTGCGTGTAGGTAGGTAAATCGCGAATAATGTAATACAAATATATGTATAAAATAAAATATAAAAATGCAATAATGTAGACATATCCTGAAAAGTATTATATTCTTTTTTGTGGATTGTTTCTATATTGACACAGACACTTTGCTTTTAGACGTTTATTACATTAATCTTTTAACCAATATCTCAGAGGACCCTTTCCTTTAGGTCATTGTGAGTGATCACATATGTCGATCTATAATATTAGTTATCACCGAATAAAATTTTATCAAATTTCATATAATTGTTTCAGAATGAAGTAACGAAATTAACAAACATTTTGTATTTTTTTGTTTTTTCTACAAAGATAATAAAATACACTTTCAATTTCAAAAAACGTATTTAATATACAGATTTAGCACGGACGACACAAGTCAATACTTATTGTAATTTGTGTATCAACCGATTATTGTTGGCATATTGTCACGAAAATAAAAGTTAAACGGGTGAATTTGAAATTGAAACTACTTATGGAGAATCATTCTTATTCTAAATTAGAGATATAAAAGCTCAGGATCATGTTTCTGTTAATCATTCCTCCAGGCGGTACAGTACTGGAAGATTTAAAACGTTCAAATACTCGCGAGTGTAGTCACGGGCATGGAGTGTAATTAATAAATACGTCACATTAAATAAATAGCGTTTTGAACCATCGATAGACTAATTAAAATTCAGGTATTTCAAGGTAAAGCGAAATCATAACACCGCATATGTTTAAACAGATTCAGCAATTTTCTTTATAGTTTTACTTTGAGGTATAGCATTTGGCCAAATATCACCTGTATTAAATGATGATGTGGCCAAATGTAACGAAAATGTGTTTTTTTTTTATATATATTCATTCGTTCGTTGATTTGTTTGTGATCATCATGAACTTGTCCATACAAGTTGTCAGGGGTACAGAAAATGACATATTGTATTTCTTATAGTAAAATAGATTATTTTTTGCAGTCGTTAAAGGTATATCTTATTTTTTAATTATACTGATATTATAAAGAAGGAAGATTTGTCATTTTGTTTTTTCACAATAAATTAAATGTAAACAGTGCGTCGCTTGCTGGCTTCTTACACTAACTTATAACGACATTGAAAAAATGTTATTATGTAAATTTATTCTGAGCTCAATGCTTTCTCGCGGGACGTCTCTCTACTAACATGACAAACACTCACATATACAACTTAAGCACTCATTCACGCACGCATATACACACACACACACATACATAAATACGCATCTTATACAATTATTTTGCTTTATAGATCTCAGGCTATGAAGATTTGCTTAGATTTATAAATGTATTGTAATTTTCTATTATTTGGTCTTTCTTTTATTTTGTGTGTGGAACATGGCCCCTTGGAGGTGGGCGTTATTAGCTGCGACACAGTTTTCGCTACAACGGCTGATACCATATTTGGTTTATTGTGTAATATATTCAAGTTCCAATAAACTATTATTATATTATATTTTCGTTCCTAAGGAACAAACTCAAAAACCACTGGATCGATTAAAAAAATTCTAACACCCTTAGAATGCTATATTATCCTTGAGTAACAGGGATCATAAAATTAGTTAATTACTTTTCAGTTTCATGCGAACAAACTAGCAGGCATAGCTACTTTTTCATAAAATAAATAATTACGTGTTTCAGAGTTTTTAAAATTTCATCCCCTACACGTGTAAAATAGGAAATTTTGAATTGATTCTTTTACTGCGATATCTGCAAAATTATTAGCCACATTGCCGTGAAATTTGGTCCAGATATTTTAATCGTAACGTAGAAATTTCTTGAAAAATTTTATTACGGTCAAATCTGGTTGACGGAAATTGCGCGAAAGAAGTCAGGAGGCACCAGCTAGTCCAATATAAATGCGTAGGCAATTAATAAAGATACTTTGTCTCATGTTATATTAATATTAATAACCTTAACATTGTCATTATTAACCATTTGTTTAAACAATTCAACTACTATATATAGGGTTTACCATCCGAGTGTAATATCATTACGACGACGTTAACGAACATTAACATGTCTAACTTTATTGCTGTTTTCTTCTTCACTATTGCATTATTTATAATGGTAAGTGGATACAGCTCATATATACTCTATACTTAGATACAATAATCTAAATCGATTTTGACCGCACGGTTGGTCTACCGGTGGAGCAGTTTTCTCGCTGCAACCGCCGCGCCGATGCGCTGTGGGCTTAAATTCCGTAAATGGAAATTATATGTGTGATCCTCAAATAACTGTTCTGCTTTAGACTCTTACTTTGTATCCGTTTATTAGGTTTGTAAAATCCTTCTCTCTTGTCATTTTGGCAGAAGTTCCTGGAAGGAAAATTGTTGACTTTTTCCGTTTTCACTTTCTTTCATTTTTAGGCAATGCCAATTTAGTAAATTAATACTTATATTAAGATTTAATAACATAAATGTTTACTTAAATTATACTATCCTTCGTCCATCCGTCTGTTGGCGATGTTTTAGCGATCGTTGACAGACGACTCGGCTAAGGATTCAGGTTATGCAATTTTACGAGACTTTCTGAGAATACTACATGCTATATACAACTTTATCATAAAGATGTAACAAACAACACACTTATAATTTAGCTGTCTGCTAGTGGACAAAGAATAGCTTCATGAAATCCGTCACGGTTGGTCTACCGGTGGAGCAGTTTTCTCGCTGCAACCGCCGCGCCGATGCGCTCTGGGCTTAAATTCCGTACATGGAAATCATATGTGTGATCCTCAAATACCTGTTCTGCTTTAGACTATTACTTTGTATCCGTTTATTAGGTTTTTAAAATCCTTCTCTCTTGTCATTTTGGCAGAAGTTCCTGGAAGGAAAATTGTTGACTTTTTCCATTTTCACTTTCTTTCATTTTTAGGCAATGCCAATTTGTTAAATTAATACGTATATTAAGATTTAGTAATATAAATGTTCACTTCAATTTTAGTGTTCTTCGTGTATCCGTCTGTTGGCGATGTTTTAGCGATCGTTGACAGACGACTCGGCTAAGGACTCAGGTTATGCAATTTTACGAGACTTCCTTTGAATACTACATGCTACATACAACTTTATTATAAAAATGTAACAAACAACAAAGTTTTAATTTAGCTGTCTGCTAGTGGACAAAAAATAGCTTCATGAAATCCGTCAATGATTTATTTCAGCAATTCAATAATTATCTCCCTTTCTGAAGGAATCCTTTTGTTTTATGTGGTAATTATAGCCTGTAGATTAATCACCTAATTCCTAATATTAGTTATCATCGTGTCGAATTACATCAGAATCCGCTTAATTATATTATAATGATACGACAAGAGGACAAACAGACACGTACAACAACATATATAATATGTTTAAGAAATTGATTATTAGTAATATATTAATAACCAGATAATTTAATTTTATTTGATCCATACACGATAATTATAATACGCTGAACTAATTAAAGATAATTGTTCCAGATCCTACAGCAAGTTTATGGAATAGTTATTGGTAAGCTGTTAACATAATGTAATACAACTGTGTAAGGAAATATTACTATAGACCAAGCGCACATACTTTTGATCAGACCGCAGCGTTATAGACAAGTCTATCCTACAATAGGTCATGTAATAATTCGGGTTCATATATTCGAGATATAATGACTGTGTGCGACTAGATCTTGATTACCATGCAGCAGGCGATTGTTGAAGCGATAATAGCTAAGTTGCTAGTGGGTATGGCTGCCGCGTCAACGGACGTGAGTTTGAATCCACTTGCTATTAGTCTGAACTTTCGGTGAAGGAAAACATCGTGAGGAAACGAAGTATCCTGGTAGAGTTTTTCTAATACCCAACAGTCAACTGAAGCCTAAAATAGGCTGCCAAATACCTATAGGTATGTACCGACAGCTGAACTTGTAGCCATTACGCTAAAAAAAGTACTACCGCGATAGACCCGTTAATACTATTATAGGCCGCACATAGTTTTGTGGCTATACATTGATGCATGTATACAAATAAATAATATTGAAGTGTTCGTTTTGTAATTTCAACAGGTTTTAGTAAATTTGGTATAAATACGGTACTAATAACAAAAATCTATTTTATTTTCTGATATTCCTAAGATTGAAACAAGTAACGCATTTCCATTCACTAGGGGATTTACTAAGATTTATAAAGACTTTATTTTAATACCTTTTTAATTTTAATATTCAAATTTACTTTTCTCATTTAATTTAATAATTTATAGTCATAACACTGTGGTCGTAATGTTAATTCCGTCTTTATATTTTAACGTAGACATCCAAAAATATTGTAGGAACTTTCGAACGTTTTATTCTTGTAGATACTTTATAGAACACCAATGAGGTCGGTAAGGGGAAATTAAAGCTTACCGTGTAAACTTCTCTGACCATGTTTTTCCTGTTATTCAAACATGACGATTCTCATTTAAATACAGTAGAACCTCTATAAGTCGAACATCAAGGGAGACGCCAACAAATTCGAGTTATAGAGATTTCGAATTACAGAGAATGGAGGTTTTGGTTTTTGAAGGGAAGGGAAGCAAACATTTTCTTTTGAGATTTAGAGGTTTTCAACTTATCGAGGTTCGACTTAACGAGGTTCTACAGTATAGTATGCGTGAGTACATAAATATTGGCGTTTCCCAGAGAGTTTAATATTATATGAATGCGTAGTTAAAATAACATAATTAAGTTTCAGGTTATAATCATAAATACGGTAATTTAGTATTTCATATACAATTATTACTATAGTTTCATAACATTGCTGTTCCTTCATAACTGCTTTTACATTTTAAACACTTGATAAACCTTTTAAACTAGCCTCTATCTACAGTATGGGTGGTTAAAACTGGATTATTGCAATTTTTTTACTATTCTCGTGTAAAGAATATATGTATCAAAAGTGTAGTTGAGCCTGTGTAGTTGTATATAACCACAGTTTATTTAATATTTAACACAGAGGATACATATACACACAGATGACGCCGTTATTGGCTTGCTACTGAATGCGACAACAATACCAATCTATACATATTATTAGAGAGGGCACATAACTCACGATTCGCATATTCTTAACAAAACTAACGGATTATTCAGACCTTAGCATTCTTACGAGGATTCTTGTTTATTTAATAACATAACACAATATTATATTATGATCATCTCGTGGTCATAATCAAGTAGAACCTCGTTAAGTCGACCCTCGATAAGTAGAAGACCTCCAAATCTCGAAAAAACATCATTAACTCAAACATATTAATAACGTAAAGGACACTTGATAGGAATGGGCTATTCTATATATTACTTGGAGATGAATGATTAGCAGTATTTTTATTTTCAGGCGCAGGAAAATCGGCAGCATTACTTGGTGGAGGTTCGGGTGGCGGTGGAGGATTGCTTGGTAATGTTGGAGAAAAAGTTAATGAGGCACTGAATGGTTAACTTGGTCAAGAATTATTATTCTGTCGATAATGGATTATTGGGAAGGTGACTTAGATAAGGTTTGGGAAATAATATATAAGATTTAAAACATTAGATAACATAACTTACATTTTATTACCGATAATTCATAAAAGTAATGTAGAAGCCAATCGCAACTGTAAAATTTTTATACTTGCAATTTGTTTATAACCTAAATAAAGAAAATGAAAATGTTACTTTTGTTTTAATTATAAAATATATCAGTTGGTCCTTAAGAAAATTAAATGAATACAAAAATATATATTTGAAACTATACATTTGTACTTTATTAAATATGTAACTCATTTTCAAACCAATTGTTATTTGTTCCTCGTAACTTTTTATCCGAGACAAAATATTTACGATTTTTATTTTGACCATAGACATAATAAGTCGGGCAAAATGTTTTCGCATATAGTATGTATAAGCTTGTAATAACGTCTCTTTGGCAGTACTATTTATACCTATTTGGTTTCAATAATTGTAGAAGTAATTTGAATTTGCACTTTTAACTCCAATAAGTTTCAAACGATGTGTTCCCTTTATTATCAGATAATATCATTTCTATTCTATTATTTGTATAATAAATTATAGAACGAATAATAAATATTATGAATATCAAGTGTCTGCCTGTTACCTTATACCTATGGCAATGATCATCTAGAAATTAGGACCTATATCTACGTTGTGAAATAAAGGCAGTTGTACTAAACAATTTTTTGATCTGATACTCAGAAAACATAACAACTGAAGTTAGTAACATTAGAACTTAATCGGACATATGACTACAATATTAAATCAATTATTAAAAAAAAAACATATTAATCTAAGATTATAGTGTTAGTATAAATGACTTGCCATTATAACTGGAAGGAATATAACTAGTCATACATGAAAGTTGTTAATAAACAAATTCTTTTAAATTGGTACTCAGATTTTTAGAACTGAATAGATTAAAAAATAAAATGTAGCGGGACCGTTTTCCTCCAAGTTTCAAGCCTGCGAATAAACATTTCAATATTTCTCGTTATAGCCCTTATATTTTGTGACCAGACACCGTCTAAATATCTACTTATCTCTATCAATTTTCGTTAACTTACTACAAAAACCTGGGACTTGAAATTGGCACTTATTATTGTTAGTGTACGATCTTTAGTGAATTTTAATTGTTTTACTACTTATATTAATTAAATATCAATATATGAATTTGTATATCCGAAAACTACAATTGTTTGTTTATTGTTTTAAGATGTTGAAGATAAAAAACATAGTGGTAAAAAAAACTTCACTTCTGTCGGTAGTTCTCATATCTGTTTCAAATTATTTTTTCAAATCTGATTATATGAAAAGTTAGCTATAAAATGGGACAGAAGACTATGAGAAATCTATGTATATGTATATGTCGTTAGTCTCGCTAAAACTCACAAACTAGTAAACCGATTTTATTCATATCTTTCTTTAAGTGTTCTAATGAGCAAGAGAAGGATATACTATCAGAGAAATAATAGGAAAAATTCTATAAGGAAATCAGAATTCGGGAGAAGTGCGCGGAGAGAAGGGAGTGCGAGGTAATACAATATCGCAGTGCGGGGATTTAGGGGATATTCAGAGTTAGATCGGAGAAAGGCACTTGAGATGCAAACCGGAGCACAGCACTTCAGAATAAGGACTAGCAGGGCGCTTGAGAAGCAGACCGGAGCAGTTCCACTTGTGAAGTAGGCCAGGGGCGTGATGGCTTGAGATAAGTGATGAGAAGTATAAAGATCGCTAAAACCTACAAAACTGTAAGTAGATTCTGATATTTGTTAGATTAAGATATAGAAATGTTCTAGTTTTGTCGAAGTCGGCCCAGAATTAATATAAATATTCTAACTGCTAACTTCATATGATTTTCTGTACAAATCTGATAGTATTGATTCTATTACAAAGTCGAAGTAAGGTATGGCATCCTCTTGTGCTTATAATGCAAAAGAAATGTGTTCTGGAGTTTACTGGAAATTTGATAACTAATTGTAATAAGCCACAGCGCTACACCTTTTTCATGCAGATTGCATTATTATTCAGTATCTAGATTGTTATATATTAAGTAACTTGCCATTTGAATATATCTTTCTTTAAAAGATTTATGTAGAGAATATCTTGAGTTTGAATTGTATTAGTTAAGGTACATGCCTAGGTAAATAGTTGCTCTAAAATATGTTGATGAAAATATATAACATAAGAGTTATAAAACCAAAATTATCAAACAAATTAAAGAAATTAATTTGAAATATTATAATTACTACTACTAATATTATAATATAATATTATAATTATAATATAATATTAATTTGAATTATAACTTATCTAGTATAGAAACTCTTGAAGTTTCCTATACTTTTTAAAGTATGATATAAGTAATTTCCGTAAGATAAATATGAACCAACTCTACATTTACAAGTATAAATGCATAGAGATTATAAAATATATCTAGATTATAAGACTAGGTAAAGAAAGTAAATATAATAGTAACTGATACTGTAATTGTGGTATAAAACATACAGACTAATAGTTTAGAAACCCTTCAGGTAGTATGTGACATATGATATGAATAAGTAAATCAAGATAAATAGGTACCTACTTTTATAATTAAAATAGTGAACATATAGGAACAGAGATAAATAGCGATTCAATTTAATCATTATATTAGTTATAAAGCTTAATACTTTCATGTAAATATACAATAGAATAATGTCACTTATACATAGGTAGGTTAGGTAGGGTCCATGATCAATACCAACCATAATTCATAACATTTCATATATAATGCCAATATACATTGGTATTGTGCATGATTGTTCCAAGGTTATACTTTATTTTGCAAAAAGGATCAAGGTATCCTTATTATATCTAATCAGTCAGCATCAAAACCCATTGTTTATGTGTGTTGAATAGAGTCAATGCTAGTTTATTTAATAAGCTTGTTTGGCTCATACATAACTAGGCAGTAATGAATTATTATATTTTGGTATCTGTTATTAAATTCATGTATTATTGACTGGAACCAAGCAGAAGTTCAACTGGTTATCTATATTTATTAAAATACTATTTTATTGTAAACCAATTCAGTGTTGATTTGGTTCAACACATACAATTTCCGAATACCTATCCACCTTCCTTCAGGAATCAGTGCGATATTAATATTCATTTATTGGTTCTATCTACCATTTAAAAGACAGAAATATATAATCTGAGGAGTGTTTTAGTTTTACCATGCATGGGCAGTTATAACCTTCCAACCATAATACTTGTTAGGGCGTAGCTTATCTTCTATATATCCATTTTCGTTGATCCACTGTCTTAGGGACAATGACCAAGGCTGCGGTGTTGGGTCTTCGTCCTCTCCATGTTTATCCAACGGTCTGTAGTTTCTTTATTAAACTGTTCGAGGAAGTTTAGATTGAAGTGAGTTGCATATTTCTCCTTGGTTGACTTTGTCTCCTCGGGGCTTTCTTACTACTTTGAAGGGTTATAGCTATACTATTACTGTGTTTGCTTATTACTACTCATTATATTTATTTTGTTCAAGGGCTTTAGTCGACCTTAGAGTCTTCTATTGATGCCATTAGAGTGATTAGAGTCATTTTCATTAAGGAACTGGTTCCAGAACTCCTTATGTCCTGCCTCATACTCTCACCCTCATTTGGCTCCCTGATAGATTTCACGATATTAAATTTGAAAAAGATATATAGTGCTTACTTAAAGAAGCGGGTAATGGGAAGGCTGAGGCCTCGTCGCGGTAAAAAAAAAGTACAAACCTTTGAATAACTTTCATGTACTACTTAATTAGTTTAATATGATTTTCTTATAATTGATTTAATTTTATTGGTATGTGTTCAATTAAGTTCTAATGTTACTAACTTCGATGGTTATGTTTTCTGGCTAGCAGAATAAAAGAATTTGTTTCCTAGAACTGTTTTAATTCACAGCGTAGATATAGGTCCTAATTACTAGATAATCAATGCCATTGATATAAGGGAACAAGCTGAAGCTCTCTTAATATTTATTATTCATTCTATTACTTATTATAAAAATAATAAATAGGAACGGTATGTCATGACGACAGGTGGGTTCGTTACAACATGATCACATCACAACTTCCTAATAAAAGTAGATTTTGCTGGATGTACTCTGTTCACTGGTAAACACGTAGTTTTCAATATGGGCACATTTTATTGAGCTCATTTGACAAATTATAGCCGAATAAAATTGATTCCATTGATTGATCTCACGGTACCGTGGGGACCAAATATACCAAAAGACTGGACTATAAAAAAATATAAAGTGACCTCCAAAATTTATATCACCTACAACAAGATCTTGGCGTGCCTAGGACAGGAGTAAGTCCTATATTAGACAGTGTCTCTAAAGCTGCGCTAGCAGGCTCTTAGCAAATTTGACAGGGCAGGGATAGAAACATTTACTTAATTGGAGTTATAAACAAGGTACATTGAGTTACCAAAAATAAAAAATGAAAAACGGAAACGATATTAGATAAACAGTTTTAATGATCTTATTGAATTGAAGTTGAAAGTTTGATGAGGATTGATTTGTAGCTAATGAAGTGTAAAAAAAGAAATGTTCAAATCTGTCATACCGTTTTTGTATCAGCGAGAACAATGAGCATCAATTTTAGGTGACACGAAGTTCACCGGGTCAGCTAGTATCGTATACAGTTCAATAAAATTTAGTGAAATATTTATTGGCTGCCGCATGAATAGAGAGACGAAAATTGCAATGTTTTGACGTCACATATATTGTAACAAAATTGTTTTTCTTAAATATCTTATTTGAACAGATTTTGGATTATAATAAGTAAATACAGACTTACGGCATACGAGTTATGAATTGAAAATTTTAAAATGTACGACATTATATTTGGCATTGTTAGATCAACATATTAAAAACTGACGTCACGTAGTAGCTGGTGTACTTGTAGAATCAGGCAATTACGTTCGAGATGATCGTGACCACCATACACCAAGAGAAAAACGATTTTTGGCGGTTGTCTAATTATTTGGTGGTGTCACGGGTGAAATAGAAAAACTTACTTTCTAATTTCACAAATATATAGACTATAAATAATGATAAATATACAATGCGAATTAAATATTTGTAGTAATACCGAATAATATTATACGTCATTTTTATCGTCATACACAATTTGTACGTCAGCGGACATCACGACTAAGCGTAACCTCGGGAGCCGCTTCCATGTGTGTCTCCACATCTACGTGTGTGCCACCACGCATTCAGAAAAATATGCGCATTGCCTTGTTTCATAACGACATTAATTGACTAATTTATTTGCTCCAGCACACCCGCCGCGGCCGCCTCCCGCAGATCCTTGAGGCTAGGTTCGTTCCTCCGATATCGAATCCCCGAGTACCTCTGCTCGCGCAATACAGTTTGCATCGGGGTAGGGCTTATAATAATGCCAGCATGGCTAGCTACCACCTTCAAGTTGAAAATCTGCTGCTGAATACTATTAGGTGTGCTATTACTATTAGTTGAGAACAAATTCGTTTACAAACAGGTTTAGCGTGTCTACTAACTTGGCAAAATTATCGCCATAAAACTAAACCTTAACTATAAAAAAAACAACTAAAATCACTGAAAATTCATTACCACAGTACATTTCAATTGTGCACACTCACACACGACGTACGCGGTTCTGTGAGAGACCGGCCTGGCCTTCAGTGATCGTTATTTTTATTTTTTTGTGTTTTTACGGTATTACAATTGATTTGTTATCCAGAAAAATACTCTCACTATCACAGTAGACGATTTTTATATTCATTTATTTCATTATATACGAAGTCTTGTTGAAAATTTTTTTTCGAATGTCCAGAGATCTGTGTGTATGGATGTGTAACGATTACGACAATAATAATTGATGTATTGGGACCATTTCCTTTTTAACAACTCTAGAATGACATCGAATAGCTTCCTATTTAATATGAATGCTTAGATCTATGTCATTCAATTATAATTACGTTGTGAGGCGTGTACTTTTGGGTTTATCAAACTATTGTGATTAATATCAAAACGTCGTTACTCGCGTTTACAAGTCGACTCGCGAAGTATTTATAAAAGCAGTATATTTAGACCTCACAACTCTTTACTAATGCCATAGACGAGATGACGAGCCTTAACAACGTCCATTGATTATAGAAATAATTCACATGCAGTAGCTGGTCGGCTCGCCAATTCATCGCATACTATTTAGTATAAGCGTATTAGTTATGGAAGACAACTTACTGGTGTGAAGATTAATATCATTCATTGTATTTAATGTTCCGGACAGTAAGGCACGTAAAACGTAGGATAGATAATATAAATGATGTAATAGAGTAAGTTTAAATAAAGGGATATATTAATAAATAGAATAAGAAATCATACTAAAATTATAAATGTGAAAGTAAGTTTGTTTGTTTGATACGCTTACACGCCCTAACCCTCTGAATAGGTTATAATAAATTTTGGATAGGGATAGATGAGAACCTAGAGACGGTGCTAGGCTAACTTTTCTCGCGAAAAACTTATTAGAAGTGGAGTAAAGATATGGATAAACTTTGTATGAAACATTTTACTGCGTCATTCGTTTTGTTTGACAAAATGTATATTGACGCGAGCGCAGCCTTACGTAAAATGTACTAAACAAATATTTGCCATTTTATTACAGGTACAAAAGTATCTTGTGGTGCTTTAAGCGTATTTTTACGTTGTGTGTTTTTATTTAAACTGATAGGAATATTTACTGTTTATATGCGTTTTTTGTGTATTTCTTGAGCGCATCTTTAAGGGATTAATATAAGAATATGTGTTTTATTAACTTGTCCTATGAGCTAGTATAATGTTTGTGTTTTAGCCTTCGAGAATGTCTTAAATACGTATTAATATTCGAGTATGTTTTTAATTATGTTTAAATACTAAGATTGTTTAGCAATTTATTATTTTTATTTGAGAATAACCTTTATTATACCTAAATTGCACATTTAGTCATTCATTAATACAGGTCAGAACAGAGTTTACATCAACACATTAATATCTAATAGTTATACAGTTACTTTTTTTCTTAAATGTAAACCAAATTACAGGTGACAACCACATTTGGTTCTGTAAGGGACTATTCCCGCTGCCATTGCGCGGCTCGCGCGATAAGGTCGTTGCTAGGACCACTAATTTTAGCAAATTCGTACCTGTTAGTTAGGCTCGCGAATATTTGTTCGTTTTTTCGGTAGTTTCACAGTAGCCCAAGAAGAGTTTCGGCCACTCTGGGATCCTGGCGCCCGCTGCGTCGGAGTTAAGGGCTCTCAGCACTCTACCCAAAAAGTTCGGTGAAGCAGTCAATCTTATTATAGGCAGCACATAGTTTTGTGGCTATACATTGATGCATGTATACATAAATAAATAAGAAATGTTCATTTTGTAATTTCAACAGGTTTTAGTCAATTTGGTATAAATACGGTACTAATAACAAAAATCTATTTTATTTTCTGGTATTTCTAGGATAGATTCCTTGAAACAAATAACGCATTTCACATTAAATCTAACTTAAATAAAATTTAAATATAGTTTAAATATAATTTAATAAATTTAAATATAGATGAGGTGGGAGTCGAAAGAGTTGTAGATACTGCTAGATTATAAAAAAGCACTTAATATATGATGAATTTAGATGTTCATACGAATGAATAAAAAAAAATTCGTAAGAGTTGATACTTCAGTGTAGAGTTTGAAGTCACTATTAGCTGTATTCATTTATTTCATCAAGAAATGTTAATGTTCCATTTATACAATTTAATTATTTGAATGATTCAAATAAATATCTATTAGAGGGACATCTCTGGCAGTCGCAAACGTATTTTTAATGGAAAGGACACTTTCCTTTTTTTTTTTGATACTAAAGGTTTATCGTTATGGCCATAATCTCATCTGATCTTAAGTGACAATACGGCCCAAGTTAGTAGATACACTAAACCTGTGGAGGAACTGGGTCTCAAGTGCAGCTGCCGGAACACACCTATTCGTATTTGGCGGCAGGTTTACAACCTGAGGGTGGTAACGACCCAGGCAGGCATTAGAAAAAGCCCTGCCACCATGCTATGGTTTCCTCACAATGTTTTCCTTCACCGGAAGCTCAAGCTTATTGTAGGTGCTTGGATTCGAACTCACCTCCCTTGACGCGAAGTCGTACACACTACCACTGAGCTATCATCGCTATCAAAGCTTAATCGCTTCGCTTGATAGAAGTGGGCTATTCGATATATTACTTGGAGATTAATGAATAGCAGTATAATTATTTTCAGGCGCAGGAAAATCGGCAGGATTACCTGGCAGTAAAGGATTGCTTGACAATGTTGGAGAATCAGTTAATAACGCACTGAATGGTTAACTTGGTCAAGAATAATTATAGTGTGGATAATGGATTATTGGGAAGGTGACTTAGATAAGTTTTGAGAAATAATACATAAGATAACATAACATTTATTTTATTACCGATAATTCATATAAGTAATATAGAAGCCAAACGCAACTGTAAAGGTTTGTTAACTTGCAATTTTTTTATAACCTAAATAAAGACAATGAAAACTTTACTTTTGTTTTAAATATAAAATATATCACTTGGTCCTTAGGAACAGTAAATGTATAAAAAATATATATTTGAAATTGTACATTAGTACATAATTAAATATGCAACTAATTTCCAACTCGAATGTTTTTGTTTCTGGTAACTTTTTTATCCGAGACAAAATATTTTCAAATTTTGTTTTGGCCATAAACATAATAGGTCGGGCAAAATGTTTTCGCATATAGTATGTATAAACTTTTAATAGAATCTCATTGGTTATACTATTTATATCTAGCAGGTTTTTAAAATTGTAAAAGTCATCATTTATTACTTAAGGTTGAACTTTAACGTCGAGTAGTTTTTTTTTTCGACAAGTTAGTCGATATTTTAGTGATAACTAAGGAAAAAAAAGTGTTTTTGATCTACTCTACTAATCATAAAAACTAAATAACAACTCTTATGTAACTTATTTAAGCAATAATGTTTAAGGACACATCTTCAATAAATAAGTTTTTACTAAATATGAAGCAAAGTCAATTAGTATATATAATGAAAAGACGTTCCTTTATAGTTAGCTATACTAGTTACTATTTAAAACTGAACCAGTGTGTTATCATCTATGTTTATTTATTATTTAACTGATTTTTGTATATCTTATCGAATACGCTTAATTCTTCAGTTACTTTCATTTTGCACGAAGTAATTAATGGTTTCACTCTGCAATAAAAACAATATTTTGAAATGGCCTATGTATATTTTAACGGCCGGTATCTTTGAATAACTATATTCAAAAATCAATAGTATACAAGCTGTCCAACTTCTGGAGACTATTGATCACGTACTCAAAGCACAGATAGTACCTTACTTCGAAAATATATATAGTATTCACAGTACAAAAACGGCGACAATCTATGACCACAAATATTTACATAGGTTACTGCGACAGTATACTTTTAGCCATAAAGGAACGAATTTCTCGTCAGTAAGTATACTGAACAGTGCTGTGAGTGTATAACGAAACACAGTTACTTGCAACGCCAAAATATTGTCAGTTGAACTCCGATGGTACGCAATATCAACGTTGTACATACTTGACACCAGTTAGTTACCTTCCCTAACTAATAAGCTAATACTAAATAGTAGGCGATATATTTAGGATAGCCTGCAGTCTTGAGTCATTTTGGAGCTTTCGGTGACTGTTGACTTTACAGAGAAATCCCAGGTGTGTGTTGTCCATTTTATTATCGAATTAAAACTTATGATTACTTAAAATTTTATAGTTTCAAACAAACCCAAAACACACTATTGTTATTATGTTACTTGTTTTTACGGCTTGCTTCTTAACATTTTTCTGTATATGGATGAAATAATTAAAATCGTTTCAAATTTGCATGAGACAAAAAAGGAACCTACTGACAAAAATATATTTACACTATACAATAGAACCATAATCTATACAAACTATTAATATATTTCTAATACCTATAGTTAAGCATGCTAAGCCCAGTGTAGGGATTAGATCTCAAATGCCAATGCCGGAACACACCTATCGGTATTTGGCGGCAAATTTTCAACTTGGGGATCGTAGCTAGCCAGGTAAGCACAAGAAAAAACCCTACCATCTTGCTATGGTTTCGTCATAGTGTTTTCTTCACCGAAAGCACAGGATTATTTCAGGGATAGAAACTTACACCCATTGACACGACTCCGTAAACACTACCAACTGAGCGATCATCGCTTCGACTGCACTTGTATAGTGGCATTCATTGCTGATGCGTGTATTTATTGAAATGTCCTTGTGTGAATTTTATGGGTGTTTGAAATAAATAGAAAAGCGTAGAAAATCAACAAGGCTACGGTTTAATAGAAGTACCTATATGTACTAAAACTTGCATTCATATTTTGACAAATCGGGTTATATTTTAAAATGTTATTATATTGACGCGAATACCTTAAAATCCACATAATGACAATCTGTCATCAATTTTGTTTGTTAATTCTTACATTTTTGCGTTGCCTTACATTATAGGCACTACTAGAGTCCAGATTGTTAGATTATATATAAAAGAAAGTGGTGTTCGTTACACCACTTATAACTCAAGAACGGCTGAACCGATTTAGCTGAAACTTGGTGGAGAGGTAGCTTAGAACCAGGAGACGGACACAGGATACTTTTTATCCTGTTCGACGGTGTTTCAGTCAAGTCACTATAAAACGTGGTATGACAAAAACACATCTGACATGACACAAAACGCAAATGACAGTGTAATAACAAAACTTAAATGACAGCTAAACGTAATTTTGTCTTTGGTTAAGTATGGTAAAAAATTTGACAATTATAAAAATGATAGCTAAACGTAATTGATAATAGTTAATTGATAATAATCGTTGAGTGAACGAGCAATTTTAGCTGCTAAGAATAAAGATGTAGATGACCTAAACTTCATAATTCAGAATGATATCATTGTAACATTGCATTTATTCAAATCAATTGACTGTGTAACAAACGAAGATGAAGCCACCAACTATCCAATTGAATTTTTAAACTCTTTGGATGTGCCTGGCTTACCACCGCACAATTTACGCCTCAAGGTTGGCTCCGTAGTAATTAAGCTTCGAAAGATAAACCCACCAAAACTTTGCAACGGTACGCGTTTGGTGGTAAGTAAATTGATGAACAATGTGATTTACGCGACGATGCTCAAAGGAAAATTCGAAGGTGAGGAAGTTCTCATTCCGAGGATCCCGATGATCCCAACCGATATGCCGTTTGAGTTTAAAAGACTTCAATTTCCGATCCGTCTTGCATTCGTCATGACCATTAACAAATCACAAGGACAATCTTTGAAAGTTTGTGGTCTGAATCTTGAAAATAAATGTTTTTCACATGGGCAATTATATGTGGTACGTTCACGGGTCGGAAGCCTATCTGCGTTGTTTGTATTTGCGCGTGATAATAAAACAAAAAATGTCGTGTATCATAAGGTGCTTAACTGAAGAATACAACCGATGCACCAAAATACATAAATAATAAAGAATAATTAAAATAATTGAGTGTTTATATTTATATTTTTCCTAATAAAAAATTGAATTGAATAAAATCCAAAATCTGCTTATTTATTGCCTCTAAGGCCGAACAGAGTGCGCCGGGTCAGCTAGTATATATATATATGGATTGTAATTAAAATTCATCATAGTATATTCCAAGATGTCGTTACTGTAGAGTATCTTACCCAGAGAAAGCGCCATAAACTGTTTGAACATGATGATAATCTCATGCTATAACTTTAATTGTACATTTGAATATCTCACTATAACTAACTACTCTTTTGAAAACAACTACTCTTATTTATATTCTACATTTTTAGATATAGTATTACAGTACGCTATAGTTAAATTTAGATTTTATTTTTATGCAATTTGGCGCCATTGTTGTTTACTATTGAACCCTTATCGTTTACATTTAGATGGATATGATTCAGTAATACTTCCCCTCACCTCTATATTCAACAGCTTAAACTTTACAGCATTTAAATTATCTCAACACACACTATGATTTCGTATAATTATGAACAACTAGATAGCGCGATAAAACGTTTACTTACCTATTTACCGAACGGCTATAAATCAGTGTTGGATTTACCAGTAGGCTGAGTAAGCAGGAACCTAGGAATAGGTTAGGGGTAGCAAATTAAGAATATATTTTTTTGTTTTTTAGATATTGTAATTATTCAGACTTACACATATTTATAAATTTTATTATATTATATAGTTCACGATTTAGAATCTAGGTAATTTTATATCGTTGTGTTTTTGTAATTTACGTTGTCACATGTGCCATCTAATTGTAGAGGTAGATAGAGACGACATAATTTGAATACCCTTCGGGCGGCAAACGAATAAATCCGTCACTGCTTAGAAGCTCTTGCTTTGCATAGTTTCTTGTATTCTAACCCGAGCTGTCAGTCAACTGTATTCATGGCTAGCGAATAGCCTGATGTTATACGAGATTTTATAAATACCTTATGAATGTCCACTATGTAAACAAATGTAAATACAAGCACAAAGATTAAATAGGTAGGTACCTAATCATTCATGAACGTTACGTAACAGAGCCATCTAGTTTCTGTACTAAGTAGCTATCTAGTAACACTCTAATTAACAAGTAACAATTTATTTAGTTCTTAGTATCCTCATTAGAAAGAGTTAATTTGAATATAAAATGCTTTCACAGTGAGCACAGTCTATACAACTAGGTACTATAAGGTTTCTTAGTTAACAGCAGAATGAGTAGAAGGTAGACTGTTTAAATATGAACGAGTCGTGAAGGTGTATTTAGACGATATACGGAGCAATACAACAAACATATCTTTGAAATAACACTTTTTTTCTTTTCTATTTTAACGTGGCTACAGTACCACCATACCAGCGTCATGGAAATAAATAATAGTTAAAAAACTAAAAAAACACGCTTATACTGAGAACCAAACTAAAAAATATAAAATAAATATAAATTAGTTTGAATTAAGAATAGTGTATTTTTTTTAATAAATATAAATTAATAATAATGTAAACTAGGAAGAAATGTAATTTATTAAAAAAAACCTTAGGTGCTTGGTGTCACTAGTTATAAATATTTTATTGACTGATATGAGTTGAAGGATTATTATTTCAATAAAATCATAAGCTTTTTCATCATCTAAGCTTTTTAAATTTAATAATTCTGTGGAATAGTTAACTGCGTCATTTTAGTTTACAACTGTGTTGACTGATTTAAAGAATAATAAAAGATATCAAAAAAAATCGTACTGAGATCGATATTTTTATTTTTCGCTGCCACCATTGCTCGTACTTTCTGAATTGTATCTCCTCATTTACCTTGTTATAAAATTATTCATTACAATATGCTTTGCGCTACATGATTGTCTGTACGTCGTCGACAACTATTTTATTTTGTAATATTGGTCAAGAAATGTTTAGAATCACAAGTGCACACATAATTTTTTATTATTTTACCCATTTTTTTCATAAATAAGTAAAAAAAAGTTCGTTGAATATCATTTAACATATACAATTGATGAGACGATAAGAAAACAACAGTTAGTCGTTGGTTATTGCAAAAACTTCAGCTTAGTAAGTGGTGAGCTCGGAAATTTATATCAAAATATTTATGTGGAGTACGTTTGTGCATTAAAAATTGATTTATGTATTACCAAAACATAGCGTATGCTCTAAAACATTAAATAAAGTCAAACCAAAAATAAATATTTATTCAATTTAGGTACTAAGACGGCGCTTATGAACGTCAAAACTACCACCGGTTCGGAAAGAAAAGCAGTCATCGAGATGAATCGACGAGAATGTTAATGTGTGAGAATGTTAGGATTTACAATAATTATTAGTGGATAAACAGATTATATTAAATATAATATAAATATTATATAATATATTCTATTAAATTATATGTTTACATTTACAATAGTTACTAAAGGATGAACAGAGAGGGGTGTCAATTCCAGACATCACCATCGCCGACCAACATGGTCCACCCTATAATAATAATCTTTCGACAACAACAACCCGTTTCACATGAGTCTTGAACTCACTATTTGGCAATTCAGTAATGCGCTTTGGGACTTTAGTTGGTAAAGTTTATTAGCTTTATCTTAACGGCAGTGCCACGTTTGTTACTTCAATACCGATTGAAATGGATTTAAGCATACACTTTATTGAGATTAGTTTAACAAATTATATTATACTAGCTGTGTCCGCGTCTCAGTTCGCGTGGAAATAATTTTCTTAAATTCATTTTCATAAAAAATGTTATGTAGCCTATGTTACTTAGGGCTAATGTATCATTGTATTGGCGTAAGAATTTTTGTAGGTCAGTCCGATAATTCTTGAGTTTATTAGTTATAAGTAAAAATACAAATTTTTCCTCTTTATAATATTAGTATAGGTATAAACTTACCATGAACTTTCTGGGAGTATGAAACAATTATTGTCAATTACATGTTAATATTCATCGATTGATCTTAATAATAACGGTGTATTCTAACATGTGGACTTGTGAGCCAGTTCCTTCGCTAGGCTTAGTGTGTCCACCATAATAGATCAAATTGTCACTTAACACCAGGGGAGATTGTAGCCATCAAACTAACGCAATAAAGCATTAAATTAATGTCTTGTACAAGACTCGAATACGCAGCACCTCACTGTGACGGTTCCATCAATGCAACTGCTTTGTTTATACGTTGTTAGGGATCTATTATCTATTATAGCCACTAACCGTAATGAATAAAACATCTCCGCAGAGACAGTCTTTTTTATGGAATAAGGGGCAAACGATCAAGCGTGTCACCTGATGGTAAGTGATCACCGCCACCCATGGATACCCATAACACCAGAGGAATCGCAGATGTTATCGCATCGCAAATACGAGTAGGTGTGTTCCGGCAGCTGCACTTGAGAGCCAGTTTCTCCACAGGTTTAGCGTGTCTACCAACTTGGGCCGTATCGTCACTTAAGATCAGGTGAGATTATGGCCATAACGCTAAGCCTTAAGTATAAAAAAAGATGTGTTGCGGACCTTTATAGGAAGGACTGACTCTTAAGTTCCATTACCGGAACTCACCTAAAGATATTTTCAACTTTAGGGTGGAATCTAGCCAGGCGGGCGTTAGAAAAAGCCCTACCACCATGCTAGGTTTCCTCACGATGTTTTACTTCATCGAAAGCTGGTGGATTTTCGCTTATTGTAGGTGGTTGGATTCGAACTCATGTCCTATGACGCAGCGTTCCTACACGCTAACACTGAGCTATCATCGCTTCAAAGTTCAAGTTCTAAGTAAGTTAAAATACATATTTCGTAGTTTAGTTAGATATAAGTTTTTTCTTATCTCCTTTAGAGGGACAGGGCTGGGTTTTTATTTATATAGCGCGTGTTATTTGAACAAATTGTATAACATTTAATATTTCATATTCAGAAAGTATGTATTGACTGGGGCCTTCCATTGTTTTCAGTCCCAACGCAGAATTGTGTTGGAATTATGATAAAGGAATCCCTGAAAATTTTAGCCCTTCCTGAGGACTAGCATTTACTTGCGGCTTCGCTCGCGTTAATATTGATTTTGTGAAGTAAATCGTATGACGCAATAAAACGTTTCATACAAACTTTACACCATCTCCTTAGCCCAGTCCCAATAAGTTTTTAGCAAGAAAAATTAGCCTAGCAACATCTCTAGGTTCCCATCTATCTCTATACTATTTTTTTTATATAATTAATTTACCGATTTAAGCGTGAAAGCGTAACAAACAAAGTCACTTTCACATTTATAATGGTAATAAGGATGAGTATTCCTTTAGGGTGTGAGAAGATATCCCATTTAAAATATACGTAACTTTTTATTTTTGATTTTTTATTTTAATAACTCGGTGGAACTTTTTGCTATTGCATTGTTTGAATGGAGATATTTTTGTGCGTTATAATTTGTCATGTTTTTGTTTTAATTTTAATTTATAAACTTAGAGTATTTTTTATAATAAAGGTTTATCGTTATGGCCGTAATCTCACTTGATCTTAAGTGATGCTACGACCCACTTTGGTAGACACGCTAAACCTGTGAAGCAACTGGCTCTCGAGTGCAACTGCCGCAACACGTATAGGTATTTGGCGGCAGATATTCAACTCGAGGGTAGTAGTCAGCTAGGCGGTAGCTAGCTAGGCGGGCATTAGAAAAAGCGGTACCACCATGCTATGGTTTTATCAGGATGTTTTCTGCATGATATAGTTTACTTGTTGGGGATAATTGAACTGGATTAAAGAGTGCCAATGTGGGGACGTTATTTACAATAACAAACTCTCTAGGATCATATCATTAAGCTAAATTATTGATACACTAGTAATATTATAATTAATAAACTAGTAAAGCTGAAGTGTTCCATATTTACCTGCATATTTTATTATTCCAGGACACATTTACAACCAGGTGGCCATTAATTACAAGGTATAATTTTAACTAACAAGCTAATATATCACTGAAAGCAAATACGATTTAATATTTTCGTGAAGAATTATTGCCGAACAATTTCAGACCTTTGTTCTCCAATGAAAATAATGTTATAACATTATAATTAAAATCTACAACCTTTGATGTAGATGGATCTTTGCCAACAGTTTTATCCAATATAAAGAACCAAATGAATGAAAATAGAATCACAAGTGTTGTAAATATACTTTTTGGTTTTGACCTTCTAATTATGTTACTATCGCACTGCTGATAATGTGTAGTTCATACCTCTAATAAGGCGTCTTTTACATATATTTAACGTTATAACCACAATCTCATTTGCGGTTAACTGACTATGCGGCCTGGGACAGTGCATATGCTAAGCTCTGTGTAGGGATTGGCTCTCAAATGCGATTGCTGGAACACGCCTATTGGTATTTGGCGGTAGATTTTCATCTTGAGAGTCGTAGCTAGCCAAGTAGGCATAAGAAAAAACCCTAACACCTTGCTATGGTTTTATCACGATATTTTCTTCACCGTAAGCTAAGACTTATTTATTGCAAAGACATGTGCTATGTGTGTATTTAATGAAATTTTCTAGTGTGAATGTTGTTGGTGTTTGAAATAAACAAATAAGCGAAGAAAATCAACATGACTACGGTTTGATCGAACTACCTATACATAGTAAAACTTGCATTCATATTTTTACAAAGCGGGTTATATATGAAAATGTTATTATATTCACGCGAAAACCTTAAAATCCACATAAAGACCATTTGTCAACAATTTTGATTGTTAAGTCTTAGATTTTTACACGCTTTTTATTAACTTCACCCGTATGTTTGTTTGTATTTACACTATTATTAATTTATATTTATTGAAATTTTTACCACTTTTCTTAATTTATGTTTATTGACATTTTTAACACTATTCTTAATGTAAATCTATTAAAACTTATTTTCTATTTTTTTAGTTCAGTTTTCTACAAAAAGCGTGTTTTTTAGTTTTTTAAACTTTTATTTATTTTCTACTACATTTACATTTTACATTTACATACTACTACGTTACATTCCAGCCACTACTGTAGTAAGTAAGTGTTCCTAATAAAATTAATTAAATGTTAAATAAATTACAATAAAATTATAAAAATTTACTACTCTCTTATTTATTTCTTTGTATTCAACCAACTACCTATCTGAATGCCTAATTTGAACTTTCTAGTTCACCTGAATCTGGATCAGCTAATATTGCAGATGGTGCTGCTGATGGTGCCACAATTTTGAATTGATGATAGCTCAGTGGTAATGTGTACGACATTGCGTTAAGGGACGTGAGTTCAAACCCAACCACCTACGAGCTTGAGCTTTCTGTTGAAGAAAACATCGTGAGAAAACCATAGCATGCCTAGCTACCACCCTCAAGTTGAAAATCTGCCGCCAAATACCAATAGGTGTGTTCCGACAGATGTACTTGATAGCCACTCCCTCCACAGGTTTAGCGTGTCTATCAAAGTGGCCCTGTCGTCACTTAAGATCAAGTGAGATTACGGCCTTAACACTAAAACTTGACTCTATAAAAAAAAAGTTAAGGGCGCTTCTACGGGCTTTTTTTTATAAAAAAATATAATTTGTATGGTAAATTTTATCACCAAAGAGAAAATTTCACATATTAATCCCTTCTTCGCTCAAAAATATATAATGGTTAAGCAATATATTTATATATTGACACTATATGAAAATTTCCAAGGGGCGGCAATATGTCCTGGGAGCTGTAATCTCTATAGTGACTGCTGCTGCGTGTCTTGATGACATTGCTCTTATACTTATAAAAGTCCATATACGTATTGTGTCCGTGTCTGAGAATTGTTGGTCTCACCTTTGGTTTTAGTCATTACGGTAAACCATGTAATTCTTGATCTGTCACATCTTGGTATCAGTGTTATTACCCGCCTGATTAGCGAACACCCTTGTGTTTAGACTTCCGCAAAATAAAGGTTCGGTTTTAACCTTTGTGTTCCAGCTAGTGAACGAGAACCTGCAAATTCGTCAAGTCTTAATGATTACTTTGAATTATTCATTGTTTGTAAACTAACAAAATAAATTAATTTTATACTTTATAGGTATATCGTTATGGCCACTATCTTTACCTGATTTCGAGTGACAATTTGGCCCAAGAAGGTTAGGGTAGACACGTTTAGCTTAGTGACTGTTTGGCTCTCAAATGCAACTCTCGGTTCTTACATATAGGTATTTGGCTTCAGATTTTAAACTTGAGGTTGGTAACTATGCAGTTAAGCATTAGAAAAAGCCCTATCATCATGCTATAGTTCCCTCACAATGTCTTCCTTCACAGAAAACTAAGGCTCGCTAGTGGTTTTGAACTCAGTCCTATGACACGCGTCCAAACAATATGAACAATCATTGCATCAAATTTAGTAAAAACAACTGTAGGTAATATATTATGTCCATTTATATTATTATTTAAATAAATTATCTTTGTTATTACTTACTTTTGACTATCATGATTAGTTGGATAAGAAGATATATATATATATTATTTACCATTAAAATATCGACCAATACGTCAAAAAAAATTCCGGTTAAGTATTAGTTTGAGTCTGTTAGAGTTGGATATGACTTCTTTGCTTAATCGACTCGTTTAAAAGTTATTGGATGTTAAAATTTTGTTACGAGTATATACATACTATACACGAAATAGTTTTTTCCCGACCTAAATGAACAAAGCATAAATCGTAATTTTTGGTCTCGGATCTAAAGTTACGAGGAACAAAAAATACTTGGTTTGGAAATGAGTTACTTTTTTAATAAAGTGCGAATGTATAGTTTAAAATGTGTTTTGTTTATACATTTAATGTTCCCAAGGACCAAGTGATATTATATAAAACAAAAGTAAAGATTACATTATCTTTATTTAGGTTATATAAAAATACATGTTAACCAATTTTTACAGTAGCGATGGGCTTCTATGTTAATTATCGTAATTATATAAATCTTATCTAAGCCATCTTCCCAATAAAACATTATCCACACAATAATTATTCTTCATCAAGTTCAGCTCCCAGTATATCAACTCCAATTAAACCTCTCTAAAATTCATCACTGCCAACCAATCTTCCCGATAATCCTAAGTAACCAATGAAACGTCCAAATATATCCCCATCAAGAAAAGCTCCTAATAAATCTCCGACAATACCTTTCAATAAATCCCCACCAAGTAAAATTCCCAATAATCCCTAATCTATACTATGTCTTAAGATAATTTTTATGTATTGTAGTGTAAAAATTCTTGTCAACAAAGTTATTATTATTATTAAACTCCAAGGAACCCATCGAAAAAACGTCCTAAAGCAATATTCCCAATAATCCATCATTTCCATCTAATCCGTCCAACAAATCTCCTCCAAGCGCTCCTCCCGATAATACATCATCTCCAAGTAAACCATCCAACAAACCTCCGTTAAGTAATCTTCCCACTAAATCATCACCTCCGAGTAATCCACCCAACAGTCCACTCGTTCTAAGTGTCCTTTCCGTTATTCCCACATTTGCAACTGTCTGAGATGCCCCTGTAATAGATATTTATTAGAATCATTCACAAGATTAAATTGTATAAATGGACATTATAGGAAAATCGTAAACGTTTGTTGGCGAAATGAATTAATACAGCTAATACTGATTTAAAAATTTACACCGACTTATTAACTCGTACAAATATATATTATGTACTTCTAAGTTCTTTATATATTAACTAACCCTTTCATAAGCTGACGATATCTACAACTCCTTACACTCCTACCTCATCCATATTTAATACCACTAATACTCCGATCTCATTCAAAATTTATAATATAGATATTACTATGGCCATAGATGATCGTATTAATGCTACCCTCTGAATAATCAGTTCTTTTGATATATATATATATATATATATATATATATATATATATGTATATATATATTCGTTACATTACAATAGTTCCAAAATTACAATAATCCAGTGTTAACCACCGATACTATAGTTAGTATCTAGCTGAAAGAGTTTATCAAGTGTTTAAAATATTAAAGTAGTATAAATAAATGAATTGGTACTTATAATTATATATAAATACTAAATTTCCCTATTTATGAATTTAACTTGAAACTTTATTATGTTACTTTAACTACGCAATCGTATAACTTTAAAATTGAATGCAATGTATACATGTCTCTTTTTCGCAGTCAGTATAAACACAAACTGTCCTACTGCTCCTTTTGTTGTAATATTACTATTCACGCATTAAAATGCCATTTGTTGTGGTCAAATATTGTGACAAGAACGTATTTACACTTTTATAATACCACTGGTTTCATTAATAATCATAGTAATACTATAAATGTGAAAGTCAGTTTGTTTGTTAAGCTTTCACACCGAAACCGCTGATTCGATTGTTATGAATTTTGGTAAAGAGAGAGAACAAACCCAGAAGTCGGAAAAAGCCTACTTTTTCTCGCAAAATCTTTATTTGAAGTGCATTGGAAGCTTAAACTATTATTAATTCATATTTATTAAAAAAACCAATACGCAATTCTTAATCCAAGTTAATTAAAGTTTAATTACAATTTTTTTAGTTTGTTTTCATATATATATACGTGTTTTTTTACTATTATATATTTATATTATCGTTGATTTTTTCGGTGGATGATATTCGTATTAAAAAAATATATTATAATCATTTTACAAAGAATAGGCTCGTACAGATTTTGGTAATTATTCTCCGTTACATAGACTCATGTGATATCATAATGTTGCATCCAATGTTAAAGCAGAAAGGTGGACGTCTCGTTGACACACTCACTACAATTAAAAAATTAAATTTTTCATAAACACGAGTTCTTTGAATATTAATTGTATTCCTTTATTTAAAAAACAGTACATTTTGAAATCATAATTAGTACATTTGTTATATTATAGTAACTCTAATCTGCATGTCGGATATTAATGTGTTGATGCAAACTCTGTTGGTAACCTGTATAAATAAATAAATATGCAATTTAGGTATAATACAGCTTATTTAAAGGATATTCTCGTAAAAACATATATATTGCTATAAAAATCTTAGTATTTAAACATATTTAAAAACATACTCAAACATTAAAATGTATCTAAGTCATACTCGAAGGCTAAAACACAAACATCATAGCGCCTCATAGGACAAGTTAATAACATACATAAAAACACAGATAAACAGTAAATATTCCTAATCAGGTTAAATAAAAACACACAACGTAAAATTGAACAAACGAACTGAAAAACCACGAGGCACATTTCTACCTTTAGTAAAATGGCAAATATTTGTTTACTAACTTTTACGTAAGGCTTCGCTCGCGTTAATATACATTTTGTCAAAAAAATCGAATGACGCAATAAAATATTTCATACAAACTTTATCCCTATCTTTACCCCACTTCCAATAAGATTTTCGCGGGAATAGGTAGGCTGTCACCGTCTCTAGGTTCTCATCTATCTTTATACTAAAATTCATCATAATCTATTCAGAGGGTTCGGCGTACAAGTATTTAAGTCGCATTGTAACGGTACGTATATATTTGTGAAATTATAAAGTATCTATAACATAACAGATTTTCTATTTAACCCGGAACACCATCAAGTAATAAGACAACAGCCAAAAATCCTTTTTCTCTTGGTTTATCAGAGTCGCGATCTTCTCGAATGCCTTATTCTACCACCACACCAGCTACTACGTAACGTCAGTTTTTAATATTTTCACCTGACAATGTCAAATATTATGTCTTACATTTCAAGAATTTCAATTCGTAACTCGTATGGCGTAAATCTGTATTTACTTATAATAATCCAAACTCTGTTCAAATAAGATATTTAAGAAAAACAATTATATTACAATATATGTGACGTCAAAACATTGGAATTTTTGCCTCTCTTTTCATTCGGCAGCCAACAAATATTACACAAATTTGAATTGTATAGGATAATGTGGTTAGAAAAGTTTGCACCACCACCAGGCTATGTGTAACCTGCTGAGGTGGTACCACCTGGATGTAATTTGTCGTGGAAAAACTGCAAAGATAGGAAATTAGCGCGAAAATTTTACAGATAAAAAAATAATTAAACTATAAAATAAGTTATACTTGTAATTATAAGTAGCTCTGTCCGCGACTCTGTTCATGTGAAACTAAAATACCATTAAACGATTTTAATAAAATAAGTGATTTATATAGCCTATGTTACTCAGAACTAATAATTGAGCTTTGACGCTGTGATTGCATACACGAATCCGGGTCGCCCCAGGAAGGTCGGGTATTCCCGGCGGTTAGCGCCGGGTGAGTCCCACATAACCCTGTCAGTCAAACCGGGCTGTTATACTCGTTATCACATTAGTATAAATATAGATTTATCAACGAAACCCTATTATTACATTACATTAACAGTTTTCTTATAGGTCGGAACATTAATAAAACAATGACGAAAAACTAGAAATTATTGCAAAGTTTAGTGAGTTGTACTAACTCCGCGTTGTGTGTTACAGTCAACTCGTATTGAGCATTATTGTAGAGTGCTTAATCCCAAGATATTCCTGGGTTCAAATGATGTAATAGCACAAAGTTTCGCCGAGTTGGTAAAATCAAACAGAAAAATCTACATTTACGTGTATTTTAAATGGGATATTTTCTCACGCCCTAGAGGAATACACATCGTAATATTATAAATGTGAAAGTGAGTCTCTTTGTTACGCTTCCACGCCTAAACTGCTAAATCGATTATGACAATTTTTTGTATAGAGATAGATGTGAACCTGAACACGATGATGGGCTACTTTATCTTGCGAAAAACTTTGTATGAAACTATTTACGGCGTCATATGATTCATTTTACAAACTAAACATTAACACGAGCGAAGCCGCAGGTAAAAGCTAGTTGTTAAAAAAGGTTTAATTTCCAGGGATTCCTTTTTCATACTTGTAACACAATTTTTGAGACGTTGAGACAGAAAAAAAATGTCGTCAAAATAGAACTCCCCCAATGAATACATACTTTCGGAGTATGAAATAATAAATATTCTGCCATTTGTTCAAATAACATACGCGTTATGTAAAATCGAGTCCCTTCTCTCTTAGGGAGATAAGAAATAACTTATAGCTGACCAAACTATGAAACATGTATTTTAACTTACTTAGAACTTAGTGGACAACTTCGCTCCCGCACACCCGCCTCGGCCTCCTTCCGCAGACGCCTGAGCCTAGGTTCGATCCTCCGGACAGGCGCCCTCGAGTGATTCTGCTCGCGAGATACAGTGACACTCTACATCACTGAGATTACACCATCACACCGCATACCATTCGTGCATACTCACACGTTAAGTACACGGTTCTGTAAGGGACTACCCTCGCGGCCCTTGAGCTGCTTACCTGATAAGGTCGGAGTTAGTATCACTTTTCTTTTTATACTTAAGGTTTAGCGTTATGGCCATAATCTCACCTGATCTTAAGTGTCGATACGGCCCAAGTTGGTAGACACGCTAAACCTGTGGAGGAACTGGTTCTCAAGTGCAGCTGGCGGAACACATGTATTGGTATTTGGCGGCAGGTTTACAACTTGAGGGTGGTAGCTACCCAGACGGGCATTAAAAAAAGACCTACCACCATGCTATGGTTTCCTAACGATGTTTTCCTTCACCGAAAGCTCAAGCTCATTGTAGGTGCTTGGATTCGAACACACATCCCTTGACGCGAAGTCGTACACACTACTACTGAGCTATCATTAATTTTATTTAGTATATTTTAATAATACAGAATCTGTTGGTCAGTCAGGATCATGAATCTTTTTTCATTTACCGGCAGCAGCCCTAGCTGAGGTTCGGCTGTCCTGGCACCCTTGCGCCTGCTGCCTCGGGGCTGAGTGCCCTCAGCACTCGCCCCCAAAAGTTCGGTGAAGCTGTCAAAGCCCTTGGGGCTAACAGCGTACGTCAGCTCGAAAAAAAAAGCCAGTATGTGCCTCAAAGTTTATTAATTTACCTTCAATTGAGACCGAAATTACAAAAGTTTTACATAAACTAATACTGTTCACATGTAACTTAATATTTGTCGTATTATAATTTTCAACCTTTATGCAACATCGGGTACATTTTCTTATGATGGCCCTGTACATTACAAACTCTGCAAATATAATATTTACATTTATACATTTCCGAGTTATGTTGCCGAACACAAACCTTACACTGTAGTTTCAGTGCATTGCCCCGTGAAGTGGATATCCCCGCATCCCTTGCTAATGACTTGCGATTTGAACCTTGTACCTGTTGTTCGTGAGAAAGTCGCGCGCTTTGTGCTTGCTTTAAATCACTCGCATGCCGTGCTGTCGAGACCCACCCCGGTGAATGTTGACCTTCCGAAGAGACCATCCAACAATCAGCTGCCTTATTAAATTTTGTATAAATGGTTAGATTAACGGTGTTCATAAGTTTCTTCCACAAGCGCTGCATTTTTCTCCGCGGTTTCCATCGTGATAGCTAATCTCACGGCTGCCTCGCAACTTAAATCGTCTTCCGTGAACAAGCGTCGCCGAATATTGTCACAGTGCAGTCCACATACAAACTGGTCACGTATGTTTTCTTGAAGATTCTTGCCAAACCCACATCACATGGAAAATGTTTTGTAAATGATTTGATATTACCTTGATCAAATCCTGAAATTTTTTTGTTGCCAGCCTGTCTGGTGTACACAATGTCAGTAATAGTTCATAGTTCTGCCCACCCATTACTGTAATTAATTTAGGCACTTTATGATCATCTTTTACATTGTTCACCGCGAAGTATTATTCCAACCGTTCGATGTACAATTTCCAGTTATCGCTTCCCAGTTGAAACGGCTCAATCTTACCAACTGTCATTGTAATTAGTTTAACAAATTACACACGTAAATTTAAACTCGTCGCCAATTGTTAGTAATTAACGTATTTCAGGATTATCGTAAATAAACAATGTCGTTCCGTAAGTAGTTTATTTAAAACTGACGTTATTTCTTATATCTACCTACATAATAAAAATAACAATTATGACATACATAACAGTTTGTTTTCATAGGACGTAAAGTAAGAAGAATGTTACGGATATTCCTATAAATCTCCCCTAGGAATTTGAAGTTTTTCCAGGCCAAAATGTAGCTAATGTTACTTTCCAACCATTTAACTAACTCTATGCCACACAAACAAATAAACAAGCATATTTTCGCATTTATAATATTAGAATATATTTTGTAATTAGTATAGTATATAATATTTAGTATAGATACAAAATATAAATAATCCCGTAAATCTCTCATAGGAATACGATGTCTTACCAGGACAAAAAGTAGCCTATGTGACTCTCCATTCTTTCCGCTAAATCCATGTCAAGAATCAAGTGATTAGTTGCTTAGTTAGGGTGTGCAGGAAGGAAAAACAAACAAACACACTTTCGCATTTATAATATTGGTATAGATATAGACTTAGAATTAGTATAGAATTAGAATTAGTATAGACTGGTATACATGAAATAATATTAGGCACTGTTTGAACATATGCTGCTTATATATGAACGTAAAAACAAGTTTTTTATTTACAATGTACGTTATATTATTCGATAGCGGAGCCCGTGAGCGCGCTCCTTTGAATTACAATTATTTCTTCATCTTCTCGGTTTACTACTATCCATATGATTTATATTTTAGTTTAAAGTGAAAATTTCTATAGGAAAGTTTGGATAGGGTAAATTCATGTAAGTTATCATCGACATGGTCACGTGACGTGTTAACGTACGCACTATATCTGTTCTTGTTAGTATAACTTATTGGGCTGTAAACAGTTTTGTTTTACAAGTTTTAATCTAAAATCAAACAATTCATTTGGATATCCAAAAATAGCATCTGTTTTTTTATAGTTTTAACTTTTAATTTCTGTCGGCAGTCCTCATGACTGCTTTAAATTACTTATTTTTTGTAAACTAACCTAATGTATATTTATTTTTATACTTTATAGGTTTATCGTTTTGGCCACAATCTTTAGTTTATTGTGAGTGACAACTTGGCCCAAGAAGGTAAAGCTAGTCACGTTAAGCCAAGTGAGAGTCTGGCTCTCAAATAAGTATTTGTCGGCAAATTTTCAACTTAAGAGTGGTAAATATCTAGTTAGGCATTAGAAAAAGCCCTGCCACCATGCTATATTTTCCTCACAGTGATTTTCTTCACAGAAAACTAAGGCTCATTGCAGGTGGATTCGAACTCACACACACTGAGCCATCATAGCTTCAAGTTTAGTAAAAACTTGAGACCTTCATTACGAAGGTGTGTCCGTTAATATTATTGTTTAAATAAATTATATCTGTTATTACTAATTTTGACCATAATGATTTAGAGCGAGGACCAAAAAAACTTTTTTTTTATTAGTTATCATAAAAATATCTACTAACATATAGAAAGAAAAAATTTGGTAAGGTTTGAGTTTGAGTCTGCTAGAGTTTAAAATGTTTTCTTGCCTAGTCGACTCGTTTAAAAGTTATTCGTTGTTAAAACTTTATTACAAGTTTATACATACTATATGCAAAAATATTTTTTCCCGACCTACGTTTATGAACAAAACAAAAATCATAATTTTTTTGTCTTGAATAAATAAGTTACGAAGAACAAATAACATTTGGGTCGGAAATGAGTTACATTTTTAATAAAGTGCTAATGTATAGTATAATACGTATATTTTTTTATGCATATAATGTTCCCAAGGACCAAGTGATTTTATATTTGAAACAAAAGTAAAGTTTTCATTGTCTTTATTTAGGTTATAACAAATTGCGTGTTAACAAAAATTTACAGTAGCGATTGGCTTCTATGTTACTTATAAGAATTATCGGAAAAAAAATGTTATATTATTTTATGTTTTAAATCTTATGTATTACTTCCCAAAATCTTATGTAAGTCACCTTCCCAATATTCTATTATCCACACAATAATTATTCTTTATCAAGTTCACCTCATAGTAAATCGCTTTCAACTAAACCTTCCAACAATCCCTCATTTTAAAGTATACTAGACTAGACCATCGCCTCTAAGTATTGCTTCCAATACTCCATCACTTCCGAGTAATCTTTCCACTCGACCATCGCCTCCAAGTAATCCCCCCAATAATCCATCATCTCCGCGTAATCCTCCCATTAGACCATCGCCTCCAAGTAATCCTACCGCTAGACTGTCGTCTCCAAGTAATCCTCCCAATAATCCATCATCTCCAACTAATCCTCCCATTAGACCATCGCCTCCAACTAATCCTCCCGCTAGACCATCGCCTCCAACTAATCCTCCCGCTAGACTGTCGTCTCCAAGTACTTCTCCCAATAATCCATCATCTCCGAGTAATCCTCTTATTAGACCATCGCCTCCAAGTAATCCTCCCGCTAGACTCTCGCGTCCAAGTAATCCTCCCAATAATCCATCATCTCCAACTAATCCTTCCACAAGACCGTCGTCTACAAGTAATATACATATTATTAATACCATGAGATGATCATAATATATTATTGTTTTATGTTATTACATAAACCAGGAGCCTTGTAATAATGGTACCCTCTGAATTATCCGTTCTTTTGATACAAATTTTCATTACATTAAAATAGTAAAATAATTACAATAATCCAGTGTTAACCACCGATACTATAATTAGTACCTAGCTAAAAATGTTGATCAAGTTTTAATTATTCTGTAGCTATAATTATAGTTAAAATACTAACTTTCCGTATTTATAATTTTAACTAGGTAAATTTAATTATGTTACTTTAACTACGCAATCATATAATTTTAAAATCTCAGGAAAACTGCAACCTTTATATAAAGATAAAATATAAAGATGGAAGTGACATTAAGTCCATAGTGTTATGACTATAGATTATTACAATAAATGAAAAAAGTAAGTTTGAGGAAAAACATATACTTTCTACATATTATATTATGAACATAATATGTGGTAAAATTAAAAAGGTATTAAAATATTAAAAGTTTTATAAATCTATTTAAATCCTCTAGTTAATAGAAATGGATTAAATGGTACAAGGGATCAATGCTAGGAATACTAGAAAAAAACGATTATAAAATTAAATGAATTCGATTTGACAGTTACAAAATTATAAAGATTATAATAACCTAGTTGTGCGTACGACTCCGCTCCTATTCATTCGTAATAAAAGTAGCCTATAATATAAACTATCTGCTAGTAAAATTCCGTTAAAGGGAATCTAACTCTCTCGTAGATTATTTGGAAAAACCAGAGCGACAGACAAAGTAAAAAAAATGTAGATTTTTGTTATTAGTACCGTATTTATATCGAATTGACTACAAACTTGTTGAAATTACAAAACGGACACTTCAGTTTTATTTATTTGTATTCCCGCATAAATGTATAGCCACAGAATTATGTACGGCCTATAATAGGATTGACGGGTCTATAGTAAAAGTACTTTTTTTAGCGTAATGGCTACAATTTTACCTGATGTTAAATTACGATGTGGCCCAGGTTGGTAAACATACTAAGTCTAGCGGAGGGTCTGGCTTTCGAGTTCAGCTGTCAGTACACATCTATATTTGGCAGCGGATTCTCAACTTGAGTTGCCAGTTGGGAATTAGGTAAAGACCTACCAGGATACTTCATTTTCTCACGATGTTTTCCTTTACCGAAAATTCAGCCTAATCGCTCACAGTCATCGTATCTCGAACATATAAACCCGAATTATTACACGGCCTATTGTAGGATTGACTGGTCTATAGTGCGGCGGTCTGGTCAAAAGTATGTGCGCTTGGTCTGCAGTAATATTTCCTTACACAGTTGTATTACATTATTTTAAAAGCTTACCATTATCTACTGCATGAACTTGCTGTAAGATCTGGAACAATTATCTTTAATTAGTTCAGCATATTATAATTATCGTGTATAGATAAAAAAAAAAATTATGGTTATTAATCTATTACTAATAATAAATTTCTTATACATATTATTTAGACAGAGTACGAATTCCTGTCTGTTTGTCCTATCATTACAATAGCATTCAGCGGATTGTGACGTAGTTTGACACGATGATAACTAATATAAGGAATTAAGTAAATAATCTACAGGATAATATTGTTTCATATAACGAAAGGATTTCTTTCCGGAAGGGTGTAACAGATCCACCATTAGTACCTATGTATAATAGTAAGAAAAAAATATATATTTAACTCCATCTAGTTAATAATATTAGTATTAGTTAATAGTAACAGTAGTAGTTAATAGTTAATAGTATATAATATATATAATAAAATCTCAATTTATGCATGTAGGCTGTATTGTATGTAAGAGATTTAAAACATATGTAAAAAAGGAATAAACTATAATTAATTAAATGTTAGAAAATATGTATTTTAAATCATCTTCAAATTTCAAAATGTATAATAAATAAAATAGAAAGTCATCATATTTAGTTTATACAATTCTTAAAATCATCGGCAAACGATGACATTTTGTTATCTTTATGGTAAGAAATATTTGAATTGGCCAATCAGAGATGATGGGATGAAGCGGAATTAGGTAAAAAAATAAAGGGTTTTTAGTTTTGCTATTAGATACAGGAAGAAGTTGGTAGAGTTTTGAAGGAAAAATGAAAGTGAGAATTGATGAAACAATAAGAAAGAGGAGGACATGTTATCGAAGAAAAACAATGGGGAAAGTTCGAGACGGTAACCGGAATTCGGGGCAAGTGCACGGAGAAAAGGGAGAGCGAGGTTATATAAGACCGCAACACGGGGGTTTTGGGGAGCGCTTCGGCAACAGCCCAAGCCGAGGTTCGGTCACTAGTGACACCCTTGTGCGAGTTGCCCCGCGGGCTCGAGCACCTTCCGCACTCGCTCCCTCTAGTTCGGTGAAGCTGTAAAAGCTCCTCAGACTAACAGTGTAGGAACCTACGAAAAAAAAAGGGGTTTTGGTATGATACTTTAAAATAAGACCGGAGCAGGACACTTGAGAAGTGGGCCGAAAAAAGACACTTGAGAATATGACGAAAGCGAGGCACTTGAGAAGCAGGCCGGTGCAGGACCACTTGTGAAGCAGGCCGTGGGCTTGAGAGAGGTGAGGAGAAATATAAAGATCGCTAAAACCTATAAAACTGTAAGTATATTTTTTCATTTATTAGATTCAGATACAGAAATGTAAAAATTCGCCCAGAATTAATATATATATGTATGTATATATTCTAACTGGTAACTACACTTGATCTACTGTACAAATCTGATAGTATTGATTCTATTACAAAGTGGAAGTAAGGTGTGGCATCCTTTTGTGTCTATAATACACAAGGAATGTGTTCTGGATTTCACTGGAAGTTTTGTAAATAATAGTAATAAACCACCACGCTACTGCGCTACATAATGAACCACGTTACACTTTTCCATACAGACTTATTATTCAGAATCTAGGTTGTTTTGTAAAAAAATCTTTTAAATAATTACATAGAGAATAAATAAATAATTGCACGAAATTATATTGGTGAGAATATATAACATACAAGTTATAAATTAAAAATCATAACACAAAGTTATGAAATTAAGTAAAGAAAGAAACTATAAAAGTAATTCATACGTTAATTGTAATTTGAAATATAACTGTTATCTAGTTTACAAACTCTTTAAGTTTCCTATATTATGTAAAGTATGACATTAGTAATTTCTTAAGGATAAATAAGTACCAACTCTACGTTTACAAGTATAATTGCATAGAGATTATGAAATATATCTAGATTATAAAACTAAGGAAAGAAAGCAAATATAATAGTAACTGATACTGTAATTGTGATATAAAATCGCGGTTGCAGCGAGGAAACTGCTCCACCGCTAGGCCAACCGTGCAGTCAAAGTCGATCTAGATAAATGTATGTAAGTATAGAATATATATGAGCTGTAGCTTACCACGATAAATAATGCAGCCGTAAAGAAGAGAACAGCAGAAAAGTTAGACATGTTAATGCTCGTTAACGTCGTCGTAGTGATATTACACTCGAATTTTAATCCATATATATAGTAGTTTAAATTGTTTGAACAAATGGTTTCTTAATGACAATAATAAGGCATTAATTTTACCTGAAGGCAGAGTATCTTTATTAATTGCCTACGCATTTATACTTGACTATCTGGTGCCTCTCGACTTCCTTCGCGTAATTACCGTCAACCACATGTGACCATAATAAAATTTCAGAAGGAGTTTCTACGTCATGAATAAAGTATACGTGACAGTCCGTCCTCTCGGTGAAGGAAAACATCGTGATGAAACTATAGCATAATGGTAAGGCTTTTTCTAATGCCGTCCTGTCTAGCAACCACCCTCAAGTTGAAAATCTGTTTGAAAAAGTGTGTTCCGGCAGCTGCACTTGAGAGCCAGTTCACCCACAGGCTTAGCGTGTCTACCAACTTGGGCCGTTTCGTCACTTAAGATCAGGTGGGATTATATGGCCATAGTGCTAAAACCGTAACTATATATATATATATATATATATATATATATATTGAAAGTGCAATAAATAGAGGAATAAACTTTATATGAAACATTTTATTGCGTCATCCGATTTATTTGACAAAATCGATATTAACGGGAGCGAAGCCGCACGTAAAATCTAGTAAATAAATAAAAAACTGTTGAGAAATATGGCCTACTATTATACGAAACATAATTCACGTGGACGAGAACGAAGTCGCGTGCACAGTTTGTTGAATACAATAGAGCAAGAAAAACAAATCAAGAGCAAATATCTTGCCGATCTTCAAGAAACCACACAAGCTGAATAAATTTCAGTTTGTTTAATTACAAATTTAATTTTAAAAGTAAACAAGTTACATTCCACTCTTCGCTTTTCTTTTAAGTTTAAGGATTTCAATAACTTATATTTTTCTTAATTCTGTAACATTTGCGATTTTTATTTATTTATATACATTACTTTGCTTTTAGCCGGACTGTTAGTGAAGACACCTAAATCTGATTCAGCATTATAAAATGATAATATTCTATTCAATGGTGAATAAAAACTAAAAAATTGATAATAATTTGTAGCAAAAATACTGAACCGTAAAGCCCTAGGGAGCATCACAGGAACAGTTAAATTAATTTACTTAGTAGTTCTGGTGCATTCAAGATTTTAATCAATAATTTGTACAAAAAAGTGAGATCAATTGTCCCTCTGCAATTGTTTAAAGATTTATAATTAAAGTTTCCTTTTTACAAACCTATTATAGGGCATGTCAGAAGAATGATTTTTGCACCGTTTGTATTTTGTTTATATAAATATCGTAGTGAGGGTTCTATACAACACTACTATATTCTAAACCTCCACCACAGAGTAAATTAAATAGTACGATTTTATAATGTTCTATGTTAAAATTCTCAGTTGCGTAATACAAATACTAAAGATTTAAACCCCTTATTCACAGTGCTGTCGATACGTATGTTGAAACGTAACTTAGTGCCTATTAAAATACCAAGATTTCGAATATTTTTCATTGCTATCAAAGTACTACAATTTATAAAACACTAACGACTAAATGTTATTTTATTCCAGGGGATATGAGTTACGTAGCACATGTTGGCATTCGAAGCCATTTTGTTCATTTTACACCATTTAATCGAATTATTTAGATCATTTTGCAGTAAGAATACGTCATTAGGACTCTTAATCTGATAAAACAATTTAAAGTCAACACTTAAAATTCTGAAGTTGTAAACAAATGTCATTAATGAAAATATTGAATAGTATAGGACCCAAATTAGAACCCTGCGGTACTCTATAAAAATATAAGATATAGCCAGTTCTATTGATCTTAACGAATTGAAGTTGGAATGTTGATTAGGATTGATTATAGCTAATTAAAATGTCCAAAAAAACATACGATTATTGTAAGTCGTCATGAAGTCTTCTCTGCCTACCGACACCCCCAGGCGTTTAATGATCGAGACGCAGAAAAAAAAAGTGTTTCTGCAGAGCGACATGTCAACATTTGCGAAGTTAACACTTTGAAAGGTTGTTTGGAACATCCCGGTAAGTCGTATCCATTTTATTTCGACTCTGGTGTCGAATGTTCTCTTATTAAGGAAACGGTATCTAGGAGTTTCGCTGGCATACGCAAACAATCCATTGTTCGCCTGATTAGGCTATAAGTAATTACAAAGTACTGAACAAATAATTAGCGATAAATTAGAATTAGGTTTTAGTGTTATTATGGCAGAAGGTAGTTTAAATTTATTTAGGAAGATTTTACTTCAAAAATATGTACGCACATTTAATCCATAGTATTAGACATTAGCATTTCAAATTCGACCGAATGTAGTCAGTAGTTTCAGAGTAGCGCATTTACAAAGATAGATTTTCATAGAGGCAGATAAAAGTCTATAAAAAGAAGACATTGAAGAAGGACATAGGCTACTCTTTTCACAAAAAAGGGACGCAAATAATTTCTCATATCCGCTTATATTTTATCCGTTTGCGCTAAAGAAATTCGTAGCGATACGTAAATACAAATACAAAATATTGTTCCTTAATATACTTTACTTTATTAGGCATGTCTATATACTTTATTAGAAGTGAAAAATACTACATTATCAAAATAATTTAATGAAGATAAGCCTATGTTTATCTTACCTACTTTTTCTATGTACCAATACTATAAGAGACTGTGCTCTTATAGCATGTTATGTGAACGCCTAAAAACAACGGCATAAAATACAACACTCGACTTAGATTATCTTTAAGGGCAGGTTGTCAAGCAATTAACGTAAGATCTGATGATGATGTAATACCTATGTAAGATGAGGAAAGTTGGTTATTCAAATTAGTTATTCTATGTAGATGAAGTCGTGCGCACCAGATAGTATATTTGTTAACTGCTCAACAGATCAACATGTAATTCTGCAAAGACCCAGTTCCCAGTTCTTCCAGTGGTACAGAAAAGGACACCGCTCACTCTTTATCAAGAAACGAAGTACTTAAATGATTTTAGTTTCACGAGAACGAAGTCGCGGGCACAGCTAGTAAGTAATATAGAAGCCAATCGCTACTTTCAAATTTTGTTAACATGCTATTTGTTATACCCTAATGAAAGGCCATCAAAACTTTACTTGGTCCTTGGAAACATTAAATGAATAGAAAGTTACATATTATAAATTATTGTTTAATACTTTATTGAGAGTGTAACTCATTTCTAACCCAAATATTTTTAACCCAAATAATTGTTCCTCGTATTTTTTTATCCGATACAAAATATTTACGATTTATTTTTTTAATGGGGAAAACATTGGCGTCTAAGAAAAAAAAATGCTTAATAATAATCTATTCACAATAGTCAAAACTAAAGAGTAACATTTATATAATGTATATAAACAAGTTCATTCAAAATCGTGTAACTTAATTACACAAGTTTTAAATTTGAAGCGATGATAGCTCAGTTTGTAGTATGTACGGACGCTGCATAGATGGACATAGATATGAATCTATCTGCAATAAGCCTAAGTTTTCAGTGAAAGAAAATACCGTTACTGTGTAACACTGAGCTGTAAACAAATATCATTAATGAAAATATTGAATTGTATAGGCTCCAAATAAGAACCCTGCGTTACTGCTAAAAGTATCTCGTATGATTTAGAAATATATACTTCAACTACTGCCTGTACGATTAGAAAGGTAAAAAGAGGCTTTACTAGCCTTCCGGTAACACCGGTATCGTATTCAAAGAAAATGTATAGAAAATATTTTATTTATTAAAATATAAATTGTTTTGCGAAAAACAAGCTCCTTCTAATCTTGGTAATCTTTCTCCGTTAAACAGACTTATGCGATATCATAATGTTGCATCCAATATCTAAGCAGGAAGGTTGACATCTTTTTTGACACACTCAGTACAATTAAAAAGGAACATTTTTCATAAGCACGTGTACTTTCAATTGTTGTATATTTTAAAGAAGTACATTTCAACATGATAATTACTACATATGTTATAATATAGGTACTCTAATGTGCATGTCGTTGTCACCTGTAATTAGGGTAACGTTTAAGAAAAAAGTAACTGTATAACTAGTAGATATTAATGTGTTGATGTAAACTCTGTTGTTGACATTGAAATTGGTGAAATGAATTGGACTGTGGCCTGGGAGCGACTAGACACCGCGAGCCTGACTAATCCTAATCAGATCCTATGCTAACCTTCTCAGGTACAACTCGGGTTATGTACGCGAATCTAAACTTACTAAACAATTGGATTATACTGACATCGTGTCAGTGTTCATCATATCATCATAAAAGACCGGAACTTATTTAGGGCCAAGGCGGTCCCTCGCAGACCCATGTACCCAACGTGTGAGTGTACACAACTGTAATGTAGTGTGGTTATGAATTTCCAGTGATTTGAGTTGTGGCACTGTATCGCACGAGCAGAGATAGTCAAGGGCTCCATGCCAGAGGAACGAACCTAGGCTCGAGGATCTGCGGAGGAAGGCTGCGGCAAGTGCGCAGGAGCAAATAACTAAGTCAATAAATGTTGCTAATAAACAAGACAATGCGCATTGTATTTTGAATTTGTGGCGGCAAACACGTAGATGTGCACACACACATCGAAGCGACTCCCGAGGTTAAGCTTAGTCGTGCAGTCCGCTGACGTACAATGAGTGTTAAAAAAGACTGAGTCAAAAACTATAATGTTCATACTGAACGACTTAGTGTCAGTCTGACCGTTTGGGGACACGCTCACCATCGTATAATATTATACGGTATAACTACAAGTATGTAATTCGCATTGTAACGGTATCTATATATTTATAAAATTATATAGAATCTATAATATAACAGGCTTTCTATTTAACCCGTGACACCCTCATGTATTAAGGCAACCGCCAAAAATTCTTTTATGCCTGGTGTATGGTGGTCGCGATCATCTCGAACGTAATTGCCTTATTCTACCACCACACCAGCTACTACTACGTGACATCAATTTTGAATATTTTGATAATCCAAAATCTGTTGAAATAAGATATATAAAAAAAAAACAATTGTATTACAATATATGTGACGTCAAAACATTTGAATTTTTGCCCCTCTTTTCGTTCGGCAGCCAACAAATATTAAAATATTACAACAAAATTTCATTGAATAGGTTAATGTGGTTATAAAAGTTAGCACCACCACCAGGCTATGTGGAACCTGCTGAGGAGGTACCACCTGGATGTAATTTGTCATGGAGTGTTTGGTAAACATTGAACCGTCTTCGAACTCAGGTAGGCCGCTGCAACTCCAACATGGTTAAATGTGGTTTTACAGAACCAAACCAAGCTCTATGTGACTGTGGGGAGTCCCAAACTATGACGCTTTTACTCCCGTGCCCTCTCTGTACACACTCCTGCACACTCGTTGACCTATCGTCATCTACGTCAAATGTCCAGACAGTGGCCGAATACTGTTCCAACATAATTTGATGCAATATTTGACACAATAGAAGAAGAAGAAGGAGATTGAACGTTTTATGATATTACAGCTTGGTATATCACAATATTTATTATTCAGTAGTTATGCGCAAGACTTCTTTTATAAATTTATATTGTACTAGACTTTGCCCGCAGCCACGCTCGCGCCTATCTTGTTTTGCCAAATAGTTCTTATTATCGATGGAAATAGATACTATTCCTGTATGTTTTTTTAAATTATTTATTACAAGATGTTAATCAATATAGGAAGAAGTGAATTATCAACAACCCTTTTATGGCTAATGCCTAGTGTCTATCAACATCTATTACAGGGGTTCCCTAAGTGTGCGCCGCGGCTCTCTGGTGCACCTTTACATTCAAAAAGAGGTTTTTTTTATTTTGTTCCTTTTGACAGAACTAGTATCATTTTACTTATCTATTTCGACCAACTAAAAAGTGTAGAGCATCGCGACAAAATAGTCGATGTGTGCCGCAAACTGCAAAAGATAGAGAACTACTGTGAATTTAACTATAAACTATATAATATGTTCTACGTGCAATTATAACTAGCTGTTTCCGCGACTCCGTTAGTGTGGAACTAAAATTATATTAAATTATTTAAATAAATAAAAAGTAATTATATAGCCTATGTTAGTCAGAGCTTGTAATGTAGCTAAGACGCTGTGATTGCATGCACGAATCCGCGTCGCCCCAAGAAGGTGACAGATGGCCGTGTGATTTTAGTGGGTATTCTCGGCGGCTGGCGCTGGTTGATTCCCACATACCCCTCTCATTGCCACTGGGCTGTGAGGTGATGCCTTAATGTATTTCACTCCGTTTAAAAAAGGAATAATGTAGCTTTCTCTTAGTAAAGGAATTTTTAAAATCGGTCCCGTCGTTCTTGAGTTTATTCGTTACAAACAAAAATACGAATCATTCCTCGTTATCATATTACTATATATATAGATTCATCAACGAAACCCTCTTATTACATTACTTTAACAGTTTCCCTATAGGTTGAAACATTAGTAAAATAACGAGGAAAACCAAGAGATTGTTACAAAATTTAGTGACTTGTACTATCTCCGCGTTGTGTGTTACAGTCAAGTCGTATTGGGCAACACTTTATAGCGCTTAATCCCAAGTAATTCCAGGGTTCAAACAATGCGAAACCACAAAGTACCACCGAGTTATGAAAATCGAAAGAAAAAAAAAAATTACGTGTATTTTAAATGGGATATCTTCTCACGCTCTAGAGGAATACTTTTCCTTACTAATATTATAAATGTGAAAGTGAGTTTGTTTGTTACGCTTTTTCGCCTGAAGCATTTAATCGATTATGTCAAATTTTGGTATACAGATAGATATTAACCTGGAAACGGTGATAGGCTACATTTTACGGCAAAAATCTTATTGGGAGTGGGGTAAAGAGAGGGGTAAACTTTGTATGAAGATTTTTTTGCGTCATACGATTTATTTCACAATATCAATATAAACGTTAGCGAACCCGCAGGTAAATATTAATAACGGCTAAAATTTTAACACACAATTTTGCGTTGGGACTGAAAGAAATTGCTGCCAAAAAGGAACGCCCCAGTGAATAACTACTTTCGGAATACGAAATAAAACATTTTCTATCATTTGTCCAAATAACATAAGCGTTATATAAAATCGTGTCTCGTCCCTTTTAAGGAGATATAAATACTTATATCTAACTTAACCACGATACATATATTTTAACTTACTCAAAAATTAAATTTTGAAGCGGTGATAGCTCAGTTTTAGCGTGTAGGAACGCCGCGTTGTAGGACGTGAGTTCGAATCCAAGCACCTACAATGAGCTTGTGGCTTCGGTGAAGGAGAACATCGTGAGGAAACCATAGCATGGTGGTAGGGCTTTTTCTAATACCCGCCCGGCTAACTAGCACCCTCAAGTTGAAAATCTTCCGTCAAATACCATTAGGTGTGTTCCGACATGGCCACTTAAGAGCCAGTCCCTCTTATAAAGGCCGGCAACGCACCTGCGATTGCTCTGGTGTTGTGGGTGTTTATGTGTCGCGGTGATCACTTACCATCAGGGACACGCTTGTTCGTTTGCCCCCTATTCCATATAAAAAACTGTTCTCTGCGAAGATGTTTTATTTATTGGGGTAAGTGGCTATAATAGATAATAGATCACTAATAACGTATCCAAAGCGGTTGCATTGAAGGAACCGTCACACTGAGGCGCTGCGCGTTCGAGTCTTGTACAGGATATTTACTATATTAGTTTTATGGCTACAATCTCACATGGTGTTAAGTGACAATTAGACCTATGATGGTGGACACGCTAAGCCCAGAGGAGAGACGGGCTCTCAAGTCCACCTCCTAGAATACACCGTTATTATTAAGATCAATCGATTAATATTAAAATTTAATTAATAATAACTGTTTCATATCTCCCAGCAAGTTGATGATAAGTTTAAATCTATATTAATATTATAAAGGGGAAAGATTTGTATTTTTACTTATAACAAATAAACTCAAGAACTACTGGACTGATTTACAAAAATTCTTTCAACATTATAATGATACATTATCCCTGAGTAGCATAGGATATATAACATTTTTTTATGAAAATTATTAAATAAAATTTTAGGTCCTTATCAACGCAGACGTGGTCACAGCTAGTACAATATAATTTGTTGAACTTATCTCAATAAAGAGTATGCTTAAATCCATTTCAATATAAGCTGAAGCTTCAAGAAGCAACAAACGTGCCACCGCCGTCAAGATAAAACTAATTAACATTACCAACATTAAAACCCCAAATCGCTATACCGAATTGCCAGATAATAAGTTCAAGATTCATATGAAACGGGTTTTGTTGTCAAAGGTTATTATTATAAGGTGGACCAAGTTGGTCGACGATGGTGATGTCTTGAATTGACAACCCTCTCTGTTCATCCACTAATAACTATTGTAAATGTAAACATTAAACTATATCATTTTTACAAAGGTACCTATCAATGACATGCAGATCAAGTTTCTCGCCGATTCATCTCGATGACTGCTTTACTTTCCGAACTAGTGGTAGTTTGGGACATTCATAAGCGCCGTCTTAGTACCTAAATTGAATAAATATTTTGTTTTGGTTTGATTTCATGTTTTAGGGATGAAGCTATGATTCAGTAATACATAAATCAATTTTCATTGACCGTACTTCACATAAATATTTTCTAATAAATTTCCGAGCGAACTAACAACTTACTAAGGTGAAGTTTTTTTCAATTACCAACGACTTCCTGTTGGTTTCCTGGTCGTCTCATCAATTGTATATGTTATATGATATTCAACGAACTTTTATTCTTTTATTTATTAAAAAAAAATGGGTAAAATATATAAAAATTCATGTGTGCACGTGTGATTCTAAACATCTCTTGGCCAATATTATAAAATAAAACATTTGTATCCAAACGACGATCATGTAGCGCAACGCATATTGTAAAGAACAGTTTTAGAACAAGGTAAATGAGTAGCTACAATTCAGAAAGTACGATCAATGGTGGCAGCGAAAACTGAAAATATCGATCTCAATGCCAACATTTAGTTTTTTTTTAGGTCTGTTATTTTTCCTTAAATCAGTCAACACATTTACCAACTAGAATGACGCAGTTAACTATTCCACGGAATTATTAAATTTAAAAAGCGTAGGGTGCTTTTTAAGATATTATCGAAATGATTATCCTTCGACTCATATCTGTCAATAAAATATTTATAACCAGTGACACCAAGCACCTCACGCTTTTTTTTAAATAAATTATATTTTTCTCTTATTTACACTATTATTAATTTATATTTATTACAATAAAATACAGTATTCTTAATTCAAATTAATTAAAATTTATCTTATATTATTTAGTTTAGTTTTCTATAACAGCCTGTTTTTGCAGCCTGTGACGCTGGTATGGTATTTATGGATGTATACATATTGTAGACACTTTAAAATAGAAAAGAGAAACAGTGTTACTTCAAAAATATCTTTGTTGTATTGCTCCTTATGTCGTTTAAATACACCTTCACGACTCGTTCATATTTAAACAGTCTATCTCCTACTTATTCTGCTGTTAACTAAGAAAACAGATAAAATTATAGTACCTAGTTGTATAGACAGTGCTGAATTTTAAAGCATTTTATATTCAAATTAACTCTATCTAATGAGGATGATACTTTGAACTAAATAAATTGTTAATTAGAGTGTTACTAGATAGCTACTTAGTACAGTAACTAGATGGCACTGTTACGTAATTTTAATTAATGATTAAGTACCTACTTATTTATTCTTTGCGCTTGTATTTACATTTGTTTACTTAGTGAATATTCATAAGGTACTTATAAAATCTCGTTTAACATCAGGCTATTCGCTAGTCATCCATACAGTTGACTGACAGCTCGGGTTGGAATACAAGAAACTATGCAAACTAAGAGCTTCGAAGCAGTAACGGATTTATTCTTTTGCCGCCCGAAAGGTATTCCAATTTTGCCGTCTCTATCTACCTCGACGATTAGATTGCACATATGACTACGTAAATTGAAAAAAAAACAATTTAAACATACCCAGATTCTAAATGGTGAAACATATTATTTAATAATACTTTCTACAGAACAAAAAAAAAATACTTCTTATTTGCCACCCCTTACTTTTTTCTAGGTTCCAGCTTACTCAGCCTACTGGTATGCCATTCGCTAAGTAGGTAACCTTAAACTTTCTCTGGGTAAGATACTCTACAGTAACGCCATCTTGGAGTATACTATGATGACTTTCAATTACATTATATATATATATATATATATATATATATATATATATATATATATATATATATGAATATAATTTAACAATCTATACTCTTTACTAAGTATAAAATTTACGTTTGTCCCTTGGCTCATGTAATAGAAATGATACGCAGTCCCTTTTTTTAGGTTTTTTAATGGTCAATAGCTTTTGAGTTATCGCCACAATCTCAACTAATGTTAAGTACGATGTAGTCAAAGATGAAGGGTACGTTACACTTATTAGAGGAACTGACTCACAAGTGCAATTGCCGGAACACACCTATAGATAAAATAAAATAAAATAAAAAGTGAATACTTGTGTTGTATAAGTAAGAGCTATATATTTATTAAGCATATTTCTTCCTCATACACAGTGCATGTCACTCTTATGACAAGTAGATTACAATTACATAAGTAATAATAAAACGAAGCAACGGATAATAAATCATTTGCTAATATGACTGCTACCAAGTTCTATCACAGAGATCAATCCGCTACACTAATCTGATAATTGCCAAACACTTTCAAGAGATTCTGCCTAACCGTTTAGAAATTACAAAGTGATTTTTTTTTGATAATGCAAAATTAAGAGGCAAATCACCGCCTATAGACAGCCGCAACACCAGGGGCATTACAGCTATGATACTGAACTTGACGGGAAGTGCCGGTTCTCGTTCACTAGCTGGAACACAAAGGTTCATACCGAACCTTTATTTTGCAGCATTCTAAACACGTGTTTGTACGCTAACCAGGCGGGTAATAACCCTACCACAAGGCTGTGACGGATCAAGAACTACATGGTTAACCTTCATTAACAAAAGCTAAGGTGAGATCAACAATTGCCAGACACAGACACAATACGTACACGAAGTTTTATAAGTACAATACAAACTATACATACTAACGACAAATTGCCACCCTTTGGAAATATTAATATGTTGTCAAAATATAAATATATTTTTTAGAAATGAAGGGATTAATATGTGCAATTTTCTCTTTGTAAGTGAAATTTTGATTGAAAAGTTAGTAAAAAGTAAAAATTTGTGCCGTAGTGCTGGTAATGTAACCCAACATAAGACTGTAAGAATTAACAAACAAAATTGATGACAGATTGTCATTATGTGGATTTTAACATTTTAAATTATAACCCGATTTGTCCAAATATGTATGCAAGTTTTAGTACCTATAGGTAGTTCTATCAAACCGTAGCTTTGTTGATTTTCTACGCTTTTCTATTTATTTCAAACACCCATAACATTCACACAAGGACATTTCAATAAAAACACGCATCAGCAATGAATGCCACTATACAAGTGCAATCGAAGCGATGATCGCTCAGTTGGTAGAGTTTACGGAGTCGTGTATTGACATGATGTCAGTTTCTATCCCTAAAATAATCCTGAGCTTTCGTTGAAGAAAACATTATGACAAAACCATAGCAAGGTGGTAGGGTTTTTTCTTGTGCTTACCTGGCTAGCAACGAACCCCAAATTGAAAATTTGCCGCCAAATACCCATAGAAGTGTTCCGGTATTGGCATTTGACATCCAATCCCTCCACTGGGCTTAGCATGTCCACCGTCCTAGGCCGCATCGTCACTTAACATCACACGAGATTATGATCATAATGTTAAATCTACATAAAAGATGCTTAACTATAGGTATTAGAAACATATTAATAGTCTGTATAGATTATGGTTCTATTGTATAGTGTAAATATATTTTTGTCAGTAGATTCCTTTTTTGGCTCATACAAATTTGAAACGATTTTAATTATTTCATCCATATACAGAAAAATGTTAAGAAGCAAGCTGTAAAAAACAAGTAACATAATAACAATAGTGTGTTTTGGGTTTATTTGAAACTATAAAAGTTTAAGTAATCATAAGTTTTAATTCGATAATAAAAAGAACAACACACGCCTGGGATTTCTCTGTAAAGTCAACAGTCACCGAAAGCCCCAAAATGACTCAAGACTGCAGGCTATCCTAAATATATCGCCTACTATTTAGTATTAGCTTATTAGTTACGGAAGGTAACTAACTGGTGTCAAGTATGTACAACGTTGATATTGCGTGCCATCGGAGTTCAACTGTCAACATTTTGACGTTGCAAGTAACTGTGTTTCGTTATACACTCACAGCACTGTTCAGTACACTTACTGACGAGAAATTCGTTCCTTTATGGCTAAAAGTATACTGTCGCAGTAACCTATGGAAATATTTGTGGTCATAGATTGTCGCCGTTTTTGTACTGTGAATACTATATATATTTTCGAGGTAAGGTACTATCTGTGCTTTGAGTAGGTGATCAATAGTCTCTAAAAGTTTGACAGCTTGTATACTATTGATTTTTGAATATAGTTATTCAAAGATACCGGCCGTTAAAATATACATAGGTCATTTCAAAATATTGTTTTTATTGCAGAGTGAAACCATTATTTACTTCGTGCAAAATAAAAATAACTGAAGAATTAAGCGTATTCGATAAGATATACAAAAATCAGTTAAATAATAAATAAACATAGATGATAACACACTGGTTCAGTTTTAAATAGTAACTAGTATAGCTAACTATAAAGGAACGTCTTTTCATTATATATACTAATTGACTTTGCTTCATATTTAGTAAAAACTTATTTATTGAAGATGTGTCCTTAAACATTATTGCTTAAATAAGTTACATAAGTGTTGTTATTTAGTTTTTATGATTAGTAGAGTAGATCAAAAACACTTTTTTTTCTTAGTTATCACTAAAATATCGACTAACATGTCGAAAAAAAAAACTACTCGACGTTAAAGTTCAACCTTAAGTAATAAATGATGACTTTTACAATTTTAAAAACCTGCTAGATATAAATATAACCAATGAGATTTTATTAAAAGTTTATACATACTATATGCGAAAACATTTTGCCCGACCTATTATGTTTATGGCCAAAACAAAATTTGAAAATATTTTATCTCGGATAAAACAGTTACCAGAAACAAATAACATTCGAGTTGGAAATTAGTTACGTATTTAATAATGTACTAATGTACAATTTCAAATATATATTTTTTATACACTTAATGTTCCTAAGGACCAAGTGATATATTTTATATTTAAAACAAAAGTAAAGTTTTCATTGTCTTTATTTAGGTTATAAAAAATTTGCAAGTTAACAAACCTTTACAGTTGCTTCTGGCTTCTATATTATTTATATGAATTATCGGTAATAAAATAAATGTCTTACGTATTATTTCCCAAAACTTATCTAAGTCACCTTCCCAATAATTCATTATCCACACTATAATTATTCTTGACCAAGTTAACCATTCAGTACGTTATTAACTGATTCTCCAAGTTGGTCAAGCAATGCTTTACTGCCAGGTAATCCTGCCGATTTTCCTGCGCCTGAAAATAATTATACTGCTAATCATTCATCTCCAAGTAATATATCGAATAGCCCACTCCTATCAAGCGAAGCGATTAAGCTTTGATAGCGATGATAGCTCAGTGGTAGTGCGTACAACTTCGCGTCAAGGGACGTGAGTTCGAATCCAAGCACCTACAATAAGCTTGAGCTTCCGGTGAAGGAAAACATTGTGAGGAAACCATAGCATGGTGGCAGGGCTTTTTCTAATGCCCGCCTGGGTCGCTACCACCCTCAGGTTGTAAACCTGCCGCCAAATACGAATAGGTGTGTTCCGGCAGCTGCACTTGAGACCCAGTTCCTCCACAGGTTTAGTGTATCTACTAACTTGGGCCGTATTGTCACTTAAGATCAGATGAGATTATGGCCATAACAATAAACCTTACGTATCAAAAAAAAAAAAGAAAAGTATCCTTTCCATTAATAATACGTTTGCGACTGCCAGAGATGTCCCTCTAATAGATATTTATTTGAATCATTCAAATAATTAAATTGTATAAATGGAACATTAACATTTCTTGATGAAATAAATGAATACAGCTAATAGTGACTTCAAACTCTACACTGAAGTATCAACTCTTACGAAATTTTTTTTATTCATTCTTATGAACATCTAAATTCATCATATATTAAGTGCTCTTTTATAATCTAGCAGTATCTACAACTCCTTCGACTCCCACCTCATCTATATTTAAATTTATTAAATTATATTTAAACTATATTTAAATTTTATTTAAATTAGATTTAATGTGAAATGCGTTATTTGTTTCAAGGAATCTATCCTAGAAATACCAGAAAATAAAATAGATTTTTGTTATTAGTACCGTATTTATACCAAATTGACTAAAACCTGTTGAAATTACAAAATGAACATTTCTTATTTATTTATGTATACATGCATCAATGTATAGCCACAAAACTATGTGCTGCCTATAATAAGATTGACTGGTCTATAGTAGTAGTACTATTTTAAGCGTAATGGCTACAATGTCACATGATGTTAAGTTACCATGTGGTAAACATACTAACTCTATCGGAGGCGCTGGCTCTCAAGTTCAGCTGTCGGTACATACCTATAGGTATTTGGCAGCCGATTTTAGGCTTCAGTTGCCAGTTGGGTATTAGAAAAACCCTACCAGGATACTCCGTTTCCTCACGATGTTCTCCTTCACCGAAAGTTCAGACTAATAACAGGTGGATTCGAACTCACTTCCATTGACACATCAGCCATACCCACTACCAACTTAGCCATCGTCGCTTCAGCAATCGCCTGCTGCATGGTAATCAAGATCTAGTCGCACACAGTCAACATATCTCGAATATGTAAACCCGAATTATTACACGCCTATTGTAGGATAGACTGGTCTATAACGCTGCGGTCTGGTCAAAAGTATGTGCGCTTGGTCTATAGTAATATTTCCTTACACATTTGTATTACATTATGTTAACAGCTTACCATCATCTACTCCATGAACTTGCTGTAAGATCTGGAACAATTATCTTTAATTAGTTCGGCGTATTATAATTATCATGTATGGACCAAATAAAATTAAATTATGTGGTTATTAATCTATTACTAATAATAAATTTCTTAAACAAATTATATATATATATATATATATGGAATAAAAACACATGTCTGTTGTAATAAAATGAAGCGGATTCTAATGTAATATGACACAATGATAACTAATATGAGGAATTAGGCAATTAATCTTCAGGATATTTTTATTTCATACAACGAAAGGATTCCTTCGGGAAGGGAGATAATTATTAAAATGTTGAAATAAGTGATTGACGGAATCGATGAAGCTATTCTATGTCCACTATCAGACAGCTAATTCGCAAGTTTGTTCTTTGTTACATCTTTCTAATAAAGTTGTATATAGCATGTAGTAATCTAATAGTCTCGTAATATTGCATACCCTGAGTCCCTAGACGAGTTGTCTTTCAACGATCGCTAAAACATCGCCAACAGACAAATAAACAAAGGACAGTATAATTTAAGTGAACATTTATGTTATAATTTAAAAAATCTTATATAAGTATTAATTTACTAAATTCACATTCTCTATAAATTAACGTATATTTTTAGAAAGTGAAAATGGAAAAAACCAACAATTTTCCATCCAGGCACTTTCGCCAAAATGACAAGTAAGAACGATTTTATAAACCTATAAACGGATACAAAGTTAAAGCAGAACAGTTATTTGAGAATCACACATATGATTTCCACGTACGGAATTTAAGCCCAGAGCGCATTGGAGCGAGAAAATTGCTCCACCGCTAGGCCAACCGTGCTGTCAAAGTCGATTTAGATTATTGTATCTAAGTGTAGAGTATATATGAGCTGTATCCACTTACCATTATAAATAATGCAATAGTGAAGAAGAAAACAGCAATAAAGTTAGACATGTTAATGTTCGTTAACGTCGTCGTAATGGTATTACACTAGGATAGTAAACCCTATATATAGTAGTTGAATTGTTTGAACAAATGGTTATTAATGACAATAATAAGGTTATTGTTATTAATTTTACCTGAAGGCAAAGTATTATTATTAATTGCTTACGCATTCCATTTGACTAGCTTGTGCCACCCGACTTCCTGCGCGCAATTTCCGTCAACCAGACTTGACCGTAATAAAATTTCTCAAGGAGTTTCTACATTACGAATAAAATATCCAGAACAAATTTCATGGCAATGTGGCTAGTAATTTTACAAATATCTCAGTAAAAGTATCAATTTAAAATTTCCTATTTTCACGTGTAGTGGATGAAATTTTAAAAACTCTGAAACACGTAATTATTTATTTTGTGAAGGACTAACTCTGCCTCACATGGAACTAAAAATTATTAAATTAATATATATCCTATGTTAATCAAGAATAACATATAATTCTAATGGAGAAATAATTTTTGAAATCGGTCCAGTAGTTTTTGAGTTTATTCGTTACAAACAAAAATAGAAATAAAAATCTCTTGATAATATTAGTGTAAATATAGATGTTTAGGCCGAACTGACAGGAGCGGGTCAGGGGATCCACTTCTCATTGCACCAGTCCGGCCGTCTGAGTGGGCAGCTCGCCAGGCTGCACAGGTAAGGCCAGGCTAGTTGCCGGGGCGAAGTTTTGACTGCAATTTCGAACCCGCGTCGCAACAGAAAGGCGACAGGTTGTCGTGGGGTTGTATAAAAATGTGTATATAGGTACGGCATCTGTACTCCGAAAGTGGCCCACTGATTTTATGTCAGTTGGCACACTTAAACTTTAGTATCACGTCGGCGTTCAGGGAAGTATGTTGTGTAACGATGCTATATCAAATACCCTCCAACTCTAGAGCATTTCCTCTTGTGTAATGCGATATTGTAAAAATTATACAAACATACGTTGTAAAGATTACGGGATCACATTTAATTCATTATTTAACTATTTCCATTAATAACATTTTCATTAAATGTAACAATCAGTAAAATTTTCCGTAACCAAAAGGAACGTTTACAGTTTAGACGAAGCACAGCAATGTATACATTTCTCTTTTTCGCATCCGGTATAAGCATAAACTGTCCTGCTTCTCCGTTCATTGCAATATTACTATCCACGTATTTACATTTGTTGTGGTCAAATATTGTGAAGATAACGTATTTATACTTTTATAATACTACAGGTTTCATGAATAATGTAATGATTTCACGCCTAAACCGCTGAATCGATTGTTATGAAATGTGGTAAAGGGATAGGGAAGACCCAAGAGTCGGAGTAATCTTTCTCGCGAAACCTTTATTGGAAGTGGAGTAAATGGATAAATTTTGTACGATGCATTTTATTGCGCCATCCGATTTCGATTGCGATTGCCAAAATCGATATTAACGCGAACGAAGCCGCAAGTAAAATCTAGTAAAAAAATAATATACTTTTGAAAAATATGGCCTAATATTATACAAATTATAATTCAAGCAAACAGACAAGCTGAATAAATACTGGTTTATTTAATTACAATCATGAAATAGAATTTAATATTAAAAGTAAACAAGTTACATTCCACGCTTCGCTTTACCTTGAAGTTTAAGAATTTCAATTATTTTTTTAATTCTATAAATTTTGCAATTTTTATTTATAATATAAATAATTCATTACTGCCTAGTTATGTATGAGCCAAACAAGCTTATTAAATAAACTAGCATTGACTCTATTCAACACACATAAACAATGGGTTTTGATGCTGACTGATTAGATATAATAAGGATACCTTGATCCTTTTTGCAAAATAAAGTATAACCTTGGAACAATCATGCACAATACCAATGTATATTGGCATTGTATATGAAATGTTATGAATTATGGTTGGTATTGATCATGGACCCTACCTAACCTACCTATGTGTAAGTGACATTATTCTATTGTATATTTACATGAAAGTATTAAGCTTTATAACTAATATAATGATTAAATTGAATCGCTATTTATCTCTGTTCCTATATGTTCACTATTTTAATTATAAAAGTAGGTACCTATTTATCTTGATTTATTTATTCATATCATATGTCACATACTACCTGAAGGGTTTCTAAACTATTAGTCTGTATGTTTTATACCACAATTACAGTATCAGTTACTATTATATTTACTTTCTTTACCTAGTCTTATAATCTAGATATATTTCATAATCTCTATGCATTTATACTTGTAAATGTAGAGTTGGTTCATATTTATCTTACAGAAATTACTAATATCATACTTTAATTAGTATAGGAAACTTCAAGAGTTTCTAAACTAGATAAGTTATAATTCAAATTAATATTATATTATAATATTATATTATAATATTATATTATAATATTAGTAGTAGTAATTATAATATTTCAAATTAATTTCTTTACTTTGTTTGATAATTTTGGTTTTATAACTTTTATGTTATATATTTTCATCAACATAATTTAGAGCAACTATTTACCTAGGCATGTACCTTAACTACTACAATTCAAACTCAAGATATTCTCTACATAAACAAATGGCAAGTTACTTAATATATAACAATCTAGATACTGAATAATAATGCAATCTGCATGAAAAAGTTATTTCAAAGATTGTGGCTTATTACAATTATTGACGAAATTTCCAGTAAACTCCAGAACACATTTCTTTTGCATTATAAGCACAAGAGGATGCCATACCTTACTTCGACTTTGTAATAGAATCAATACTATCAGATTTGTACAGAAAATCATATGTAGTTAGTAGTTAGAATATTTATATTAATTCTGGGCCGACTTCGACAAAACTAGAACATTTCTATATCTTAATCTAATAAATATCAGAATCTACTTACAGTTTTGTAGGTTTTAGCGATCTTTATACTTCTGATCACTTATCTCAAGCCCTCACGCCCCTGGCCTACTTCACACGTGGAACTGCTCCGGCCTGCTTCTCAAGCGCCCTGCTAGTCCTTATTCTGAAGTGCTGTGCTCCGGTTTGCATCTCAAGTGCCTTTCTCCGATCTAACTCTCAAAATCCCCTAAATCCCCGCGCTGCGATCTTATATAACCTCGCACTCCCTTCTCTCCGCGTACTTTCCCCGAATTCTGATTTCCTAATAAAATTTTTCCTATTATTTCTCTGATAGTATATCCTTCTCTTGCTCATTAGAATACTTAAAGAACATAAATGAATAAAATCGGTTTACTAGTTTGTGAGTTTTAGCGAGACTAACGACATATACATATACATAGATTCCTCATAGTCTTCTGTCCCATTCTATAGCTAACTTTTCGTATAATCAGATTTGAAAAAATAATTTCTAAACAGATATGAAAACTACCGACAGAAGTGAAGTTTTTTTACCACGATGTTTTTTATCTTCAACATCTTAAAACAATAAACAAACAATTGTAGTTTTCGGATATACAAATTCATATATTGATATTTAATTCATATAAGTAGTAAAACAATTAAAATTCACTAAAGATCGTACACTAACAATAATAAGTGCCAATTTCAAGTCCCAGGTTTTTGTAGTAAGTTAACGAAAATTGATAGAGATAAGTAGATATTTAGACGGTGTCTGGTCACAAAATATAAGGGCTATAACGAGAAATATTGAAATGTTTATTCGCAGGCTTAAAACTTGGAGGAAAACGGTCGCGCTACATTTTATTTTTTAATCTATTCAGTTCTAAAAATCTGAGTTCCAATTTAAAAGAATTTGTAAACAACAACTGTCTTTTATTCACAACGTAGATATAGGTCCTTATTACTAGATGATCATTGCCATAGGTATAAGGTAAAAGACAGACACTTGATATTCATAATATTTATTATTCATTCTATAATTGATTATACAAATAATAGAATGAAATGATATGATCTGATACAAGAGGGAACACATGGTTTGAAACTTATTAGAGTTTAAAGTTCAACTTCAAATGACTTTTACAATTATTGAAACCAACTAGGTATAAATAGTACTGCCAAAGAGACGTTATTACAAGCTTATACATACTATATGCGAAAACATTTTGCCCGACTTATTATGTCTATGGTCAAAATAAAAATCGTAAATATTTTGTCTTGGATAATAAGTTACGAGGAACAAATAACAATTGGTTTGAAAATGAGTTACATATTTAATGAAGTACATATGTATAGTTTCAAATATATAATTTTGTATACATTTAATGTTCTTAAGGACCAACTGATATATTTTATAATTAAAACAAAAGTAACATTTTCATTTTCTTTATTTAGGTTATAAACAAATTGCAAGTATAAAAATTTTACAGTTGCGATTGGCTTCTACATTACTTTTATGAATTATCGGTAATTAAATGAAAGTTATGTTATCTAATGTTTTAAATCTTATATATTATTTCCCAAACCTTATCTAAGTCACCTTCCCAATAATCCATTATCGACAGAATAATAATTCTTGACCAAGTTAACCATTCAGTGCCTCATCAAGTGTTAATATAATATTACCAAGCACTCCATCGCGATCCCGACCTCCACCGTCAAGTAATGCTGGCGATGTTCCTGTGCCTGAAAATAATTATACTGCTAATCATTCATCTCCAAGTAATATATAGAATAGCCCACTCCTATCAAGTGTCCTTTACGTTATTAATATGTTTGAAGGGACGGGAATAAAATATTTTTTCGAAATTTGGAGGTCTTCTACTTATCGAGGGTCGACTTAACGAGGTTCTACTTGATTATGACCGCGAGATGATCATAATAGAATATTGTGTTATGTTATTAGATAAACAAGAATCCTCGTAAGAATGCTACGGTCTGAATAATCCGTTATTTTTGTTAAGAATATGCGAAGCGCGAGTTATGTGCCCTCTCTAACAATATGTATTGTTGTCGCATTCAGTCGCAAGCCGATAACGGCGTCATCTGTGTGTATATGTGTTCTCTGTGTAAAATATTAAATAAACTGTGATTATATACAACTAAACCGGCTCAACTACAGTTTTGAAATTAGACTAGTAAAAAAATTGCAATAATCCAGTTTTAACCACCTATACTATAGTTAGAGGCTAGTTTAAAAGGTTTATCAAATGTTTAAAATGTAAAAGCAGTTATGAATGAACAGCAATGTTATGAAACTATAGTAATAATTATATATCAAATACTAAATTACCGTATTTATGATTGTAACCTGTAACTTAATTATGTTACTTACGCAATCATATAATATTAAACTCTCTGGAAAACGCCAATATTTATGTACTCACGCATACTATACTGTAGAACCTCGTTAAGTCGAACCGCGATAAGTTGAAAACCTCTAAATCTCAAAAAAATGTTTGGTTCCCTTCCCTTCAAACACCAAAACCTCCATTCTCTGTAATTCGAAAACTCTATAACTCGAATTTGTTGGCGTCTCCCTTGATGTTCGACTTTTAGAGGTTCTACTGTATTTAAATGAGAATCATCATGTTTGAATAACAGGAAAAACATGGTCAGAGAAGTTTACACGGTAAGCTTTAATTTCCTCTTACCAACCACATTGGTGTTCTAAAGTATCTACAAGAATAAAACGTTTGAAAGTTCCTACAATATTTTTGGATGTTTTCAATACCTCTGTCTACGTTAAAATATAAAGACGGAATTAACATTACGACCACAGTGTTATGACTATAGATTATTAAATTGAATAAGAAAAGTAATTTTGAATATTAAAATTAAAAAGGTATTATAATATAAAAGCCTTTTAAATTCCCTTTGTGAATGGAAATGCGTTACTTGTTTCAAGGAATCAATTTTAGGAATATCACAAAATAAAATAGATTTATGTTATTAGTACCGTATTTATACCAAATTGACTCAAACCTGTTGAAATTACAAATGGAACACTTCAATATTATTTATTTGTATACATGCATCATGTATAGCCACAAAACTATGTGCGGTCTATAATAGTATTAACGGGTCTATCGTGGTATTACTTTTTTTAGCGTAATGGCTACAATGTCACCTTATGTTAAGTTACGATGTGGCCCAGGTTGGTAGACCTACTAAGTCTATCGGAGGGACTGGCTCTCAAGTTCAGCTGTCGGTACAGACCTATAGGTATTTGGCAGCCGATTTTAGGCTTCAGTTGACAGTTGGGTATTAGAAAAACTCTACCAGGATACTCCGTTTCCTCACGATGTTTTCCTTCACCGAAAGTTCAGACTAATAGTAAGTGGATTCAAACTCACGCCCGTTGACGCGGCAGCCATACCCAACCAACTTAGCTATTATCGCTTCAACAATCACCTGCTGCATGATAATCAAGATCTAGTCGCACACAGTCATCATATCTCGAATATTTAAACCCGAATTATTATATGACCTATTGTAGGATAGACTGGTCTATAACGCTGCGGTCTGATCAAAAGTATGTGCGCTTGGTCTATAGTAATATTTCCTTACACAGTTGTATTACATTATGTTAACAGCTTACCAATAACTATTCCATGAACATGCTGTAAGATCTGGAACAATTATCTTTAATTAGTTCAGCGTATTATAATTATGGTGTATGGATCAAATAAAATTAAATTATGTGGTTATTAATATATTACTAATAATCAATTTCTTAAACATATTATAAATGTTGTTGTACGTGTCTGTTTGTCCTCTTGTCGTATCATTATAATATAATTAAGCGGATTCTGATGTAATTTGACACGATGATAACTAATATTAGGAATTAGGTAATTAATCTACGGGCTATAATTACCACATAAAACGAAAGGATTCCTTCAGGAAGGGAGATAATTATGGAAATGTTGAAATAAATCATTGACGGATTTCATGAAGCTATTCTTTGTCCGCTAGCAAACAGCTAAATTAAAAGTTTATTTTTTGTTTAATCCTTCTAATAAAGTTGTATATAGCATGTAGTATTCAAAGGAAGTCTCGTAACATTGCATAACCTGAGTCCTTAGCCGAGTTATTTATCAACGATCGCTAAAACATCGCCAACAGACGGATGGACAAAGGACAGTAAAATTTAAGTGAACATTTATGTTACTAAATCTTAATATACGTATTAATTTAACAAATTAATTGTTATGAAAATGGAAAAAGTCAACAATTTTCCTTCCAGGAACTTCTGCCAAAATGACAAGAGAGAAGGATTTTACAAACCTAATAAACGGTTACAAAGTAAGAGTCTAAAGCAGAACAGTTATTTGAGGATCACACATATGATTTCCATGTACGGAATTTAAGCCCAGAGCGAATCGGCGCGCCGGTTGCAGCGAGAAAACTGCTCCACCGCTAGACCAACCGTGCAGTCAAAGTCGATCTAGATTATTGTATCTAAGTATAGAGTATATATGAGCTATATCCACTTACCATTATAAATAATGCAATAGTGAAGAAGAAAACAGCAATAAAGTTAGACATGTTAATGTTCGTTAACGTCGTCGTAATGGTATTACAATCGGATGGTCAACTCTATATATAGTAGTTGAATTGTTTGAACAAATGGTTAATAATGGCAATGTTAAGGTTATTAATATTAATATAACATGAATATTTGATATTGAAGCGATGATAGCTCAGTGGTAGTGTGCACGACTTCGCGTCAAGGGACGTGGGTTCGAACCCAAGCACCTACAATGAGCTTGAGCTTTCGGTGAAGGAAAACATCGTGAGGAAACCATAGCATGGTGGTAGGGCTTTTTCTAATGCCCGCCTGGCTAGCTACCACCCTCAAGTTGTGAACCTGCCGCCAAATACCAATAGGTGTGTTCCGGCAGCAGCACTTGAGAGCCAGTTTCTCCACAGGTTTAGCGTGTCTACCAACTTGGGCCGTATCGTCACTTAAGATCAGGTGAGATTATGGCCATAACGCTAAACCTTAAGTATAAAAAAAAAAAAAAAAAAAAAAAAAAAAGACAAAGTATCTTTATTAATTGCCTACGCATTTATATTGGAGTAGCTGGTGCCTCCTGACTTCCTTCGCGCAATTTCCGTCAACCAGATTTGACCGTAATAAATTTTTTTAAGAAATTTCTACGTTACGATTAAAATATCTGGACCAAATTTCACGGCAATGTGGCTAGTAATTTTGCAGATATCGCAGTAAAAGTATCAATGTAAAATTTCCTATTTAACACGTGTAGGGGATGAAATTTTAAAAACTCTGAAACACGTAATTATTTATTTTATGAAGAAGTAGCTGTGCCTGCTAGTTTGTTCGCATGAAACTGAAAAGTATTTAACTAATTTTATGATTCCTGTTACTCAAGGATAATATAGCATTCTAAGGGTGTTAGAATTTTTTTAATCGTTCCAGTAGTTTTTGAGTTAATTCTTTAAGAACAAAAATATAATATAATAATAGTTTATTGGAACTTGAACATATTACACAATAAACCATATATGGTATCAGCCGTTGTAGCGAAAACTGTGTCGCAGCTAATAACGCCCACCTCCAAGGGGCCATGTTCCACACACAAAATAAAAGAAAGACCAAATAAAAGAAAATTATAATACATTTATAAATCTAAGCAAATCTTCATAGCCTGAGATCTATAAAGCAAAATAATTGTATGAGATGCGTGTACGGGTGTGTGTGTGTGTGTGCATCCGTGCGTGAGTGAGTGCTTAAGTTGTATATGTGAGTGTTTGTCATGTTATTAGAGAGATGTCCCGCGAGAAAGCATTGAGCTCAGAATAAATTTACATAATAACATTTTTTTACGCCTCGTTATAAGTTAGTGTAAGATTCCAGCAAGCGACGCACTGTTTACATTTAATGTGAAAATACAAAATGACAAATCTTACTTCTTTATAATGTAGGTATAAATAAAAAATAAGATATACCTTTAACGATTGCAAAAAAGAATCTATTTTTCTATAAGAAATACAATATGTCATTTTCTGTACCCCTGACAACTTGTATGGACAAGTTCATGATGATCACAAACAAATCAACGAACGAATGAATATATATAAAAAAAATATTCACATTTTCGTTACATTCGGCCACATCATCATTTAATACAGGCGATATTTGGCCAAATGCTATACCTCAAAGTAAAACTATAAAGAAAATTGCTGAATCTGTTTAAACATATGCGGTGTTATGATTTCGCTTTACCTTGAAATATCTGAATTTTAATTAGTCTATCGATGGTTCAAAACGCTATTTATTTAATGTGACGTATTTATTAATTACTATCCAAGCCCACAACTACACTCGCGAGTATTTGAACGTTTTAAATCTTCCATTACTGTACTGCCTGGAGGAATGATTAACAAAAAAATGACCCTGAGCTTTTATATCTCTAATTTAGAATAAGCACGATTCTCCATAAGCAGTTTCAATTTCCTAATTCACCCGTTCAAATTTTATTTTCGTGACAATATGCCAACAATAATCGGTTGATACACAAATTAGAACAAATATTGACTTGTGTCGTCCGTGCTAAATCTCTATATTATATACGTTTTTGGAAATTGAAAGTGTATTTTATTATCTTTGTAGATTTTTTTTATTACAAAATGTTTGTTCATTTTGTTGCTTCATTCTGAAACAATTATATGAAATTTGATAAAATTTGATTCTGTGATAACTAATATTATAGATCGACATATGTGATCACTCACAATGACCTAAAGGAAAGGGTCCTCTGAGATATTGGTTAAAAGATTAATGTAATAAACGTCTGAAAGCAAAGTGTCTGTTTCAATATAGAAACAATCCACAAAAAAGAATATAATACTTTTCAAGATATGTCTACATTACATTTATTTTATACATATATTTATATTACATTATTCGCGATTTACCTACCTACATACAATTTAAGATCGTCAGAAACCACATCGCTTAAAGTACCAACATACTCCACAAATATGTATTTATGTAAATTCATTTGCAGTTCAGGCTGCGCAATTATGTAATGCACTACCTGTTTCTCTGAAGAAGGCACAAACGATGGACATAATTAAAAAATCTGTCACAAATTACCATAGGCCATTTAAAAAAAATACGTTTGATATATTTTTGTGTGTTTGTATGTGTAATTCGTTTTGTTTCACATTGATGTATTATTATTATGTGGTTATATATTGTTTTTATTTTATAGTATATTTCATATTTGTGTTATATTTTTCACGTCTTTAACATGTAAATTATTAAGTTTGATTTTAACTATACACCCAAAACGCCCCTGATTCTTCGCCATGGAACATATCCTTACAAAGGTTGCCTGGAAGTGATGGCTACTATAGTGATGGTATATGTACCCTGCCAGCACGGGGAGACTGAGAGGGGTATTTGGCGAGAATACCCACTAAAGCCCCAGGGCTATCTGTCACCTTCCTGGAGCGACGCGGGTTCGTGCTTGCAATTACCGCGTAATTCCAGCGACCGGCCCGGCTTGATGGTAAACCGGGCCCCATCCGGAGACAGCCTGGTGAGCTGCCCTTACATTTGTCTAGACTGTTGCAATGGGAGGCGGGTCCCTCGACTCGCCTCCCTCAGTCCAGCTTAAGGGGGTGCAAGTGCACGGGCATGCTGACTTAATCTTAATAAAGGCTTTTTCCTGGGATTTTGAAATGAATGTAATAAATATCTATTATAGGGGAATCTCAAGCATTCGCAAATGTGGTAATTACAAGGAACACACTTGGAAGCAGTGTACTATTGGGTGGAGCCCTGGAAGAAGAAGGATTAGCAGTAGAAGTATTTGTAGGCGCAAGAGAAGGATCAATTAGTGCTGACTTATCTGGAGCATCGCTTTTGGACGAAGGGTTAGTGGCAGGTTTATTTGGCGCTTATGGAGTATCGGGAGGATTGCATGAAGATGATGGAGTAGTCGGTGGTTTACTTGCAGGAGGTGGATTATTAGAAGAAATTCTTTCCGATTATAGATATTATTGGAAGTAGAATTCGGAGATGATTAACTGGGAGGCGAACTTTTTGAAGAATAATTATTGTGTGGATGATGGATAATAGGGAAGGTGACTTAGATAAGATTATGGGAAATAACATATACGGGCACATGTCATAGGTATTCACAAACCAGGGAAAGAGTCAAATTCTCCTGATAGTTACAGACCTATCAGCCTCCTAAACACTTTAGGTAAAATCTATGAGAGACTCCTTCTGAGTCGTCTCGAGTCCGCTGTAACCATCAAAAAGATCCTACCTGATGCGCAGTTTGGCTTTAGAGCCAGACACTCATGCACGGACCAAGTACTCCGCCTCACGGAGCACGTCCTCTCTAAATTCAATATCCCTGGTTTTGCAAAATCTCCATATCGCACCCTTGCAATTTTCTTTGATGTAGCCAAAGCATTCGATAAGGTTTGGCACTCGGGGCTTATATATAAGCTCAATCAAGCAGAAATTCCGGACAATCTAGCCCGGATACTACTCAATTATCTCTCCGAGCGCTCCTTCTGCTATCGAGTAGAAGGAGCACTCTCATCTCCACACCCGATAAGAGCGGGAGTTCCCCAAGGTTCTATCCTGGCGCCTCTGCTTTTTAACCTGTTCATCAGCGATATCCCCTCCCTCGAAAAAGGAATTCAGTTCGGATTTTACGCTGATGATACAGTCATATTCGGTAGTCTTAGGAACCACGTCAAACTCATCAGTTATGTCCAAAGAGCTGTAGTCACTTTTGGCGACTGGTGTAGTAAATGGTGTATCGCACTTAACCTGGAAAAGAGTGCCGCCGTTATGTTCGATCCTATTCGGAAAAGTAGAATTCCTCCATACGCTCCTCTCAAACTTTATTCGAGAGATATTCCCTGGGCCTCAGTGGTCAGGTACTTAGGTGTCGATTTAGATTCGAAGCTCATTTTCAGCTCCCATATCAAGAGGGTGAAAAGAAAAGCTACTATAGCCTTAGTCCACCTTCGCCCTCTTTATAATTCGAAAAGTAAAATGTCACTGAGCTGTAAGCTTACTTTATACAAGACATGTATCCGTCCGATCCTAACATACGGCTGTCCAGCCTTTGCTCGTGCCTCGAAACCCACTCTCAGACCTCTGCAAGTGTTGCAGAACAAATATCTGCGTGCGATTACCGGAGCCCCCTGGTACGTACGAGATGTTGATCTGCACAAGGACCTCGAAATGCCCTCTATTAGGGCATACATTCGTGACCTCACCAAGACTCACTTCGAGAGAGCGGAGGCACATCCGAATCCTCTAGTAGTGAATTCTGTGAAATACGATCCGAACCCGAACGATAGCGGATACAAACGCCGCCCTCGTCACATCTTCCTCGATCCGCCGGATAAATTCACGCGACATACCGCGTCTTTTCCGTCCGTCTCTATTCCGAATCGCGCATACGCGCGCACTAGACCGCGAAACCGTCGTCCTCGCCGCCGAAGGCGGGCGGTTAACTTCGCTCCCGCACACCCGCCGCGGCCCCCTTCTGCGGACGCTCGAGCCTAGGTCGATCCTTCGGAATGGAGCCCTCGAGCTAACCCGCTCGCGCGATACAGTGACACTCCACACTCACTGATCCCACATCATTACACTGCATGTCACATTCGTGCACACTCACACAGTACGTACACGGTTCTGTGAGGGACCGCCCGTGGTCTTTTATTCTTTTATTCCTTATTACTATAACGTTCTCTCATAATAGATAGTACCGCGTTCGTTTTCTCTCATACGCGATTCGGCAACAGCCCAAGCCGAGGTTCGGTCACTAGTGACACCCTTGTGCGAGTTGCCCCGCGGGTTTGAGCGCCTTCCGCACTCGCCCCACTAGTTCAGGTGAAGCTGTAAAAGCCCCTAAGGCTAACAGTGTAGGTCCTTTCGAAAAAAAAAAAAAAAAAAAAAGACAGTGGTCGAATTTCAAACATAATTATTGAACATTAATGGAAATTCTTATCACGATGGGAAGAAAAATCGGTTAAAAAACTGTTTATTAACAGTTTCTCAATAGTCATTACATAACAAAAAAATTAAAATCAGTTCATTCTGCATCGGGTTTATTTATGTCAATTTAGCTTAAACATTTATATATAAATAAAATGATTGGATATTAACGACTCTTAATTTTTATACTACCGTGTCTATTTATTTAGCCAATATCTAAAAATTGAAGTTATTTTAACATAATTTTACTTCCGGAATATTGACAAAACTTTATGAAATGGCCAAAGGAAGTTGTGACCGCCACCTCTCGATTAAAATAAGGTGTATAGAACTCCTTAAAGTTTTCTTATACAGACACAGTGTGTTGAAGCGTCCCAGCCTGTGGTCCACATTGTGTAGAATAGATTATAAGCGCGGTGCATCGGGGGCTGTGTCTATTTTCTATATAATTTTTTTAATTTGTATTTACTTTTATTTGTTCACAGGTCTCTATTCGAGATTTGCGATTTGGTCTGCACCGAGGATCGGAGTATGAGTAAGAAAAAGCAATATGCATGTCTTAGTGTGGTTCATGTTCGTTGTAATAGGTTTCTTTTTGCGAATCAAAAGAAACTTATTATTGCCGAATTTTAAATCACACCTTGGTAGAACTTTCTAGAATTTGTTGTGGTAACTTGAACTGACTGCGACATCATTCGCGTGGAACTAAAAATTATTTGATAACTAGATTTTACGTGCGCCTTCATTTGCGTTAATATCGATTTTGTCACACAAAACGGGCGACGCAATAAAAATTTTAAACAATTTATCCCTCTGTTTAGCCCACTACCAATAAGGTTTTCACGTGACACAGTAGCTTATCACCGTCTCCAGGTTCCCATATATCTCTACACCAAAAATCGATTCAGCGATTTAGGCGTGAAAGCGTAACAAACAAACGAATAATGTCGCTTTCACATTTATAATAATATTATATAATTATATTTTATGCCCGATGTTTGTTTCTATAAGTGGTAGCGTGATGATAAATAGCCTAAACCCTTTCAAAATGATTGGTCTATCAAAAACAAGTGGAATTTTGGAAATCCGACTTAGCTACTAAGATTATCGCGTTCAAATTAATTTTTCCGCTGTATAATTTAAATAAACTAGCTGCGCCCGCGACTTTGTTCGCGTGGTACATAAAACCGTTTAAATATTTCTTTTCTTAATAAAAAGTGATCATTTAGTGTAATTTTCTGTATCACTGGCAATGTATATGCAAAATGTTATCTTGATTGGTTGTCCAGTTAATAAATTTACAATCTGTTGCCCACGACTCCATCTGTATAGAATTACTACTTTAAGTAGCCTACAGCCTCAATTTTAAATGAACATCATTTTTATATCTTATAATATCAATTTTACTCGACAACCGGCCCTGTTTTTTCTCGACAACCGACCCTGTTGTGTGTTGTTTTTTTTTAATTATTTCTTAAACTATACATTATTATAATTTGCTATTAGAGGAGATGTTTACTTCGTAAACTTAACTGCTTCAGTTTTACTTTCGTAACTTTCATTCGTAAGAATTAATATTAAACAATAATCCCAGGGTAATTTCTATCCGATTAGATATCAATTTTTTTTTAGAATTTTAGCATTTCCAAAAATCTTTTTCAATTTATAACGTTATAGCAGTGCCCGCGACTTCGTTCGTGTGGAACTAAAAAAATCGTATATATTAAGGTTATATCTAAATTTACCTCTGAATTTTAGTTTTATTTTTTGACAACCGTATTACACATTCCGTGTTTTTTCAAACCCAACTTTTTAATTATAATGTTGCCAGTTAGTTTTTATTTGGTTGGAGAAATAAAAATATTAAATCCATCGATTTAATAATGCTTTAGTTTTCTAATCGATTTTATATTTCTTTAAGTCAACAGCTTATGTTTTAGTGTAGCGCACTGTAGTTAAGACTATTTTTTATTTTATCTATTAACTGAATAAAATTAATTTGCATTGTTATCCTAACCATCTTGTTATTTTTGCATCACAGAGGTACGCCGTACGCATTTGAACAGTATTATAAGTTCGATGTTACAGTGCCTTTTCAATATATAAATAAATTTTATATAAGCTATTTACTTTTTTATTTGGGCTCCTTTATATAGTGTTCTTCCTTGCAACTAATTTATTTATTTACACTTTTACATACAATTTGTATAGAATTTAATGCCGGTGTTATTCTATATCAATCAACCTTGGGGTGCTGCAGAGGTGAGTCAAAGTAAGTGAAGTAGACAATCTGTTACCTATTCAATAATATAAGGTTTCATTCATTACGTAAGGATAATTTTGTTCACTATTGACTCGCCTACCCAAATGTAAGTACTAGAAAGATTTCTCGAATCCCCCTCCCCCTTCCTTACGTAAGATTCTATCTTGATCTTCTAAATACTGTTATGTCAGGAAAGGAAATCTTTATGATTTTTAAATAAGAATAATACTATTGTAAATGGTAAAATGTAGTATATTTTTTCTATAGAAGCAAACATGCATTAAAACAAAAACATGAAAGTTTAATAAATTTACTTTCAATAATAAATAAAAGTTATTTAAATAATATTAAAATTCCACTGTACAGCTTAAAATAAAATAAAAAACTATTTGAAGTCCAGAATGGAATTAGATTTTTAATATTGAATTTTGAATTACGTAAGAATGAATATCACCCCTACCCCCTAACATAAGGACATGTAGAGGTTTTCTTAATGCCCCCCCCCCCCTCAATACCATTAATGTAATTATTTAATGGCCCCTTATGAAAGTAAAAATATTAAATATATTAATATATATCAAAATAAAGAAACATGTTAAAAATACAGATTTAATTTTATACATAAATACCAATACAACAAATATAAATGAAGAAATAATTATGCAAATACTCGTAAAACCTAATGAAAGAGTTTTTTGAATTAATTCGGTTTGAGAATTGTGTTCGAACAGCTTTTTGTGCCAGTACATTATTACAACTAAACCTATGGAATAAGTAAGTTGATATTTCCGCAGTCGATCCTTATAGTGGTTCTAAATGTGGTATTTTCCCGTAAATTTTAATTTTATAAATTGCATATTTACTTGTCATTATTTTCGTTTAATTATATTAATTTTAATTACAACAACTATAAACTCCTTGCTAATTTGAACTATTATAAGGAAACTGGATAAAATTGCAACACTACTCGAAAATATATCTATTTCACGGTGTGTTAGTTAGTCTATTTGTTTCTCTGTCTACGTCAAAACAGTCTCGTCTTTATGAATCATACGGATGCGACCTTAGGTGAGTGAATGATTCTAAAAGATGAAAAAAATAAAAATAAATTAAGCATTCATATGAGATTAGTAAGCGGCCGGCGCTACTGTTATTTTATGTAACACACTTTAGTTCCGAAATTATTTTACATTGTGCGTTTTTTGGGCAATTATGAGAATGTGTGACTCTTGTGATTAAATTGTAACTTTTTGAGCAGTCCTTGGCTACTTTGCGCTATTGGGCACTAGCAACAGTCAGCGTAATTCGCCTCTTTACTTCGTTTGATTGATGTTCGTTACAGGTGCTTCCTATTGTGATTTGTTTTTTAACTATCCGGCTTTCTTGGACTTGTGTATGCTTCTTTGATTAGGTTGGTGCTATCTATTCTCTGGACTGACGACTTGTTATCACTCACGGACATCGATATTATATATCATTTGGATTATTCTAATAATTAGGCAGTGTAAACTTTTATTAAACAATAAAAACGTTTGAACCTATTTACATGTTTTTCTCACTTACGTAGTTTTAGTAGCTCTAAATTAACGTAAGTTAACGGTAAACGTTGTTCAATATGATGGTTAAAAACTACCATACCTGAGCTGAAAAATCTGTCGAGATCAAATTTGGTTTACTGACCATAGGTTAAAAAAATACTAATATATACTATTGTTCGTATGAAGCGCCTCTTATTAAATAGCCATCTGTCCCCCTCTGTCGCCCCGAAATGAGGGGTTCAAATAAGATCAAAACATATTATGGTATTGGATATTCTTTATTGCGCTTATGAATATCAAAACTACCACCGGTTCGGAAAATAAAGCAGTTATCGAGAAGAACCGGCAAAAAACTCGATCTGCATGTTTTTTTAGGCATACTTTTTACATATAAACACATTTCTTAAAGACTAGAGCCATATTACAAAACTTAAACACTAAGCCGCATTACAATACGTTTTAAAAAACTAGCCGCAATACGTTCTTAAAAACTAACCGTAATACATTCTTGAATAACTTACCACAATACGTTCTTAAAAACCAAACTTAATACATTCTTAAATAACTAACCGCAAATGCCACATTGCGAGGATCAGTATCTTTGGCCATAATTTAGTGGTGATAACATTGACCTAAAAGGGACTAGTTTCTAAGCTAGTGGTAATAGTAAGAGTGATGACCCTAACAGCGAGACCGCCCCTACTATACCGGGCTAAAAAATAAATCACACTCCAACTATAAACACTTGGCCGGACTTCAACACAGACTGTCTCTCGTGCTTTTTTTTTTAAGGGACCAACATTGTTAACCTTAGGGGCTTTTACAGCTTTACCGGACTAGGGGGCGACCGCGGAGAGCGCTCGAGCCCGAGTATCTCGTGCAGAATTGTAAGCACTTATATACACTTTCTCTAGTTCGACAAGCGGCGTAAATCAACTTCCGTTTTTATTTTCATTATGGTTTGAGCCGAAATTTAAATTCTATGTATACATATTCAAGAATACAGACGTAAGGATGGAGCATTACATATATGTTTTGTTCATGCAGGTACTTTTTCGTAATCTAATAATTTTATAAAGTCCATCAGATATTTTGCTGATGCTGATTGTTTAGAAGTTTTAATTCTAAAACGATATAAACCTTACACGTCCACATATAAATCAAAATTTTTAACTTTTACTTCCAAATTAATTTTTGTGAGAAAAGTAGATGGATTAAAATGATACGTACTACACTAGGTCAACATTGCATTATCAAGGAACAAAGTTCCTAACGTCATATTTACTTGTTTCTTCCATTTATAAGAAGTTTATATTAATACGGCATGCGTCTTGTGTATACGAATTTATATTATATATTTGAGTCAAAAATATGATTACCTTAATTTTTTTTTATCTTTAGTCATTTATGTATATTTACATGACGTCGAAAGAAAGATAATTTAATGGTCTTGAAAATTTAATGTAGGTTATCGTTACAGAATTCAAATTTAAGACATTTTGCTCGTGTGTTTTGTTTCACACACCTAAAAATGGTGATGCAATTTTAATTCACAGTAACTAATGAAACAGTATTTTGCAAAACGGTTAAACAAAAATTCAAAATCGAGTTGCTTTTATAGAAATCATAAAAATCTTTCCTGAACCATTATTGCCCATTCCTGTACCTGTATTTTAAATACGTAAACGAATAGAATATTTCTAGAACAGAGTTGAGGGTTTTTAAGATTTATTAACTTTTATAAAAAATCTATTAAATGGATGTATTTCAAACATTGTGTAAGACAAAAACCTGACTTCCCCGCGTACACGAATTATGCACATTGTATTACGTATAGTATGATGTGAAAAAAGTCCACTTGGTTCGTAACACACGCTAAGCCTAGTGGAGGGACTGGTTCAAGTTGCAACTACGGGAACAAACCTAATAGGTATTTGGCCGCAGATTTTCAAATTGAGGGTGGTATACCATACTATGGTTTCATCACATTTTCCTTCACCAAAACTCTTTGTAGGTGGATTCGAACTGACGTCCTTTGTATAGTCGGGTATAGATATCTTGTGCCACGCGTGATCAGTACGCCATATTGGAAGAGACCGGATACGATATACTTTGGAACTAAAAAATGTCTGCCTATTGAATCGAATTAACTATTTTATTACGAAAATACTCTATAAATTCGAAAACATGAGATTCCTGCAACAATTTTTTTTTTTTTTTCTATTCACTTTTCAGCTACAAAACGTTGCTACTGGCGTCAACCGTGTGGGACGAGTATATATAAAATATATGAAAACTACAGGAAATTATCCGGTGACAGCGTTTTGTGGTTGTGGCCGAGTGGCCCTTGTGGGGCGACCCTAAGCGTACAATCTTTTTGTGGATAAATTTATTATTGGTCTCTGGTTGACATCAGCAGATAACAACTATATTTTAAACTTACAATAATATCATTGGTTAGTTTTATTACACTGACCATCTAGTATTTTAACAAACTACATTTTCAATAAATCTGTTTTTAATGTTGAAATTCAATATAATTTAATAGCTATACCGGAGTCTAAAGTAAATAATTTTAAGCCTTCTTGTAAGGTTCGCTTAGAAGTTAGAATAAACAATTTCCTTAAGAGGTTGTATGAATTGCGATTTTTTTCAAATACTAATTGCCAACAATTTATCTTATAGAATGAAATGTCTCCGACGATATACTTTTGACGCGAAGTCGTACACACTACCACTGCGCTATTGTTCTCGAGTTTATTCTTTACAAATAAAAATACAAATCTTTCGTCTTTATAATATTAGTATAGAATGAGAACCTCGCGCGATACAGTGATACTCTACATCACTGAGATTACATCATCACACCGCATACCATTCGTGCACACTCACACGTTAAGTACACGGTTCTGTAAGGGACTACCCTTGCTTAGTATCACTAATTTAGTAATAAAGAACCTGTTGGTTAGTCAGGATCATGAATCTTTTTCATTTACTGGCAGCAGCCCTAGCCGAGGTTCGGCCGTCCTGGCACCCTTGTGCCTGCTGCCTCGGGGCTGAGTGCCCTCAGCACTCGCCCCCAAAAGTCCGGTGAAGCTGTCAAAGCCCCTGGGGCTAACAGCGTAAGTCAGGTCGAAAAAAAAAAAAAATAGAATGAGAACGCTTAATTAATATTGTAGGAGTATATAGACAAACATTAAACTACATAGTATTTTTATATATAATTTGTTAGGTTAATATAGTCTAACTTTGTTTAAATAAACTAGTAAACAGGCTATTAAGTGATTTTCGAATAAACTGACCTCTGCAGGTACTTAAGTAGAATTAGTTCTACTTCAATACCTACTCTGATATAACATGTTAATAACCACGTAAAAGTGAAATGAGCAGTGATTATTTCTATTTTTTTGGTTTTTTTATAGCAATTTTGGTAGAACAAGTTGCCCTTATGTCGCTATCATAACTTACATTCTCACTCTATTAAACCTACTGTTAGTTCCATCCAAATCGTTAGAGCCGTTTCCGAAACAAGCGAAATTTATTTATACAAGAATTACTCTTAATTCCATTGGATAGATTTGATTGAATAGATTTGCGAGCTATCCAAGCAAATCAATTAGTAATTCTATTTCTAACACTATGCATTGTCATTGCATTGCGAGAATCCGCTGGATGCGGGTGGCGCAAGACCGGTAGTCGTGGAAATCTTTGGGGGAGACCTGTCCAGCATTGGACGTCTTTCAGTGGATTGGATGGATGCATTGTCGTTGGTTACACGTCGGCCATTGTTATTAACAAATTGATCTTGGTATTTTTTAAATAGTGTTTAGATAAACTTGTAAAAAATTGTGGTAACACCACAATGTGAAAATGGCCGTAGGACGTCATATTTTAAAAATTAATGTTACAATGGAAAGGTTTGATTACTTCAACCCGCCAATATTAGTAACTCCTAGTCGAGTTTAAAAATTCTTTTGTATTTGATAAAGAAATCATCGAGGAAAGCTTTACACTATTTAACCTTACGCTGCCACCATTAGGAGCAATGCTGTATTGAAGAAAGTTAAAATACGGCCAAAAATTATTAAGTAATTTAAGTTTCACGCCACTCAAATCGTAGGCACATTTAGTTTTACAAATAAAACAAAGTTTATTTACTTATACATTCATTTATTGACTAGTACTAGTAGTATTGAAGAGTATTAAATGGCGAATTTAAAGAAAATTCCCATATTTGGTCCTAGGTTATTTTTATGTGGATTTATTAGAAATGGTACATATTATAAAATCCACAATTTTTTTAACTAAGATTTTCTTTTTCATATTATGGTATTTGCCTATACTAGCAAATTTTGCTTGAACAAGATGCAACAATGTGGCAACTTATAATGCAAGTTAATAATTCAAACGATTAAGTTGTATTAATTCAAAACATTTACTTATAAAATAGTTTAAGTTCGTGTGATTAACGCCTTTAAAACTACTTACAACAACATGTCTGTAAATAAATAAAAATAATAATAATAAAATATATAAAATAAATATTAATAGCATAAAAAAACTAAATCTAATATTGATGGATTGGATGTGCTTGTTAGTACTAACTGCTATCAGAAATGGCCTCTTCATTTATTAAATTTCTCTCCATATATTTTTATTTTTTCATTTATAATGGGAAATAACTCAAATTCTACACTCCATACCTTTCATATCCCAAAATGTATATTAAAATATTTATATTCCAAAATCAATTTGATATAACTGTTCTTGTGTGCAATAAATACATAAGACTATGTCCAACATACAACATTACAGACTATTATATTACCAGTGAATTTACTATAAAAACCAGTCCTGTCAGATAATATAAGATTATTTGGGATCATATTTATCTTGAAGAGGTCATGTGCATTTTATTTTTTATTACAATCTAACAATAAGTACATAATTAGAAACATCAGATTGTTAGATTGGTAGTGGCACAGAGCAGCAGCGAGCTGATGTCCTCAAGTCGTTCTAATCGGTCGGTAGGTGGAGTTGTCCGGGAGATGTCGCACCAGCTCGTCCGTGAGCCGCACTCGGGCTCCGTTGGGACCGGACATCAGCACTGTCCTGTCGTAAAAAAACATATTTAGAAACAATACTCTAAGGTGTCTGTTATATATCACAATATATTCACAACTATAAAGGGTACATTACAATAGGATTCATGTGATCAAGAAATAAAAATATCTAAAAAGACTATGTACCTCAATTATTATTTTTGTATTTGATAGAGTCACCATCGAGGAAGGTTTTGGACTATTTAACATAACGCTACCACCGATAGGAGCAAAGTTATATTGAAAAAAGGTACAAAAACGGGCAAAATGATTAAATAATTTTTAGTTACCTGCCAATGAAGGTATACAAAAGCAAAGTAATACTTTGGTGTCAATATAAAAACATTTTATATATAATACAACCAATTCAAGAGGAATTAAGGGCCAGTTCAATCAAGGGTAAGTAGGAGCCAGTTTGGTACAATTCTCGGGTCCCACCATCCCATGGATGTCTCTTCCAACTCATCTTATATACTCTCTTATGTCACTATTATTTCTTGACATCTCTGATGAAGAATTATTAAAAAACATATAATAATAATAATAATAACCCTTTAATACTGAGAATTACAACTTTTAAAAAACATAAGTAGATATATTATTAATTCTTTGAATTTAATAAAAATTGTTGCACACCAGTTGGGAGTTTTATTTGTGTCAGCATTTTCTTTTGACACTTAGATCTCCTACTACATTTGTACCGTATCTGCTCTTGTCCACAGAGCACCTGCTACCTCTTTATGATCACCTGACTACCTTTTTTTTTTTGCCTACCTCTTTTCCTTTTGGTGTTGCACCTAGGAGTCCATTCTGTTAGGATTTTGTACCATTTGTTTGTATGTTAGATTAGATAAAGTTGTACCTTAGCGGAACGCTTCAGCTTGTGCAGCAGCTCAGTGGCTCGGCACGTGTGCAGGTACAGCGCGCTGTAGATGTTGCTGCCGGCCGGGCACACTACACCGTCAAACGGGGTTCGATTCTCCTGCAAACACATTCCGTTTATAATATAATATACAATATAACAACTTTCGTATTTGTTTATTGAAACGAGCTAGTCGCTGAAGTATATCAGTCAAATTAACACGCATATATATATTATACACCAGAGACTACCGCTGCTCCGCTCGCGATAATATTGATTGAATTATACGTATTTATACTCAGAAGTTTGAATCAAATAACTAAGCACGTAAATGTAAATAACTTTTATACGTAAAAACGCAACTTGAAGTATTACTTAGTTTTTGTTTCATCGCAATCATTTCACTCTATCAAGAGATATTAAATAATATGAATTTAAACTGTTCTCACGCATTCAGTTAAGTTAATTGCAACGCCAAAATAGAAGTAATGTTGTCAGTTGAATTGCATTTCCGATAGATGGCGTTGTGCATATGACGTCAACGTGTAACACGGATATTGACTGTACTCTTTTTTCTAAGCGACGTCTTTTAGTTTTCGACAACGACGCGAACGAAGTCACGGGAACAGTTTGTTATTTAATAAAAACAGGTAAGCGCAGAAGAAGTTTAAAAAATCACAAAAGTATTATAGGTAGAATCTGCTACAGTACAGTAAGATTCTAATAAGTGGTAAAACAATTAGATATATTTGAAAAAAAAAAACAAAAGTAATGCTGGAATAATTTGAATTCTTTTTTCTAGTGTGTTTTCCTCAAATAATATAGTTATGATTTTATTACTTTTAGCTTTATGGAAAACTATAAAGCTCTATGGATATATGTAGAAAAAGTAACTGATTATAATTCCAGAAGAAATAAAAAAAAAAAAATTTATACAACGGAATATGTTTACCCTTGTTTATATTCCGGCAGGTCGTCCGTCTTGGAAGGATTCGCTTCGGCGATGGAACAGCTTCGGACTCACGCTGAGCTCGAGTTGGGGGGCGGGGGGTCCGCGGTGAGTGGGGGGCGGGGGTCCCGTCACTCAGCGCCGCGAGGGGGTCGTCCGCCATCACTGCACCGCACCGCGAGGACACTGTAAAACATATAAATGAGTAAAATTAATAAAGGAAAGTTTAAAAAGAAAACACGTATCTTTAGTTTTCTTTCCTGAATAGGTTTTTTGAGTAAACTTTCCATATTCACAGTAAAATTCATTTAACGTTAACAAAATGATCGAAATAAAAGTAACTTCAACGGATTTTATCGCGGTTATTTATTAATATTGATCCCGACGCGACCTATCCAAAGCTTTTCGCCTTCGTGGTCACGGAGTGGACTGAGGTGTAGGTTGTCCAGAAAAGTTATTGTTACCGTATCTATCTTCAGTTTAATTTTTGATTTTGTTTGTGTTCCGATCTACGCAGAAAGAGCCCACAGTGTCTTGAGGTCTGATAATTGGTCTTTTGGGTTTCGATTTAATTACATGTATAATCCGATCTCTGGCTTGTGCTAGCTTTCAACCATCTTCTGTATGATGTTTTTTAATTTCCATAGGATTTATGGATTGTCTAAACTAAGATATTATTTGGAGCCTTCTTCCGAATGTTCAGCCACTGCAGACTTCGTAAAGCGTCGGTGTTTAACATTGGCTATGTGGTCTTTTACGCAGGTCCCTGTGTTTATTTTGGTTTGACCGATATAGGAGAGGCCACAGTCACATTCGATTTTGTATACGCCCTGTTCTTCTAGAGGTATATGACACTTGAAAGGTGGTTAAAATTGAATAATCTTCTTGGGCGGCAAAAAGTAAGTTTTAATTGAAGACATTTCAGTACATAGCTGCGTGGAATTTGGAGCTTGTTATCTCGCAGTACTTGCTTGACATGTTGCAGCTCAGCAGCCAGATGTTCCTCGTCACAGATTCCTTGTGCTCTCTAAAACAAAGATTTATCCACGATAGCTGTTATTGGACATTGATGAGATTCACCTGTCAGATATTTATCTCTATGGGTAATTTTTCTATACACAGTATGGCCTAAAGACTGATCAGGATTACAGATAACTAAAACATCTAAGAAAGGAAGATATTTAATTTGTTCTAACTCCAGAGTGAATTGTATTTTGAAAATGTTTAAAAATAATAAATTGACAGACCAAAAGTATTTTTTTACCATAGTAAAAGAGCGAAACCTATATTAATATTATAAATCGGAAAATGTTTGTTTTGTGTGATCGTGCTAATCTTATGTACTATCAATCGGATTTAAAACAACCTTTTTGTGTTTGATAAGACGATTGAGGACGGATTTAGGTTTTTTAAAATCACGCTACCGCCAATAAGATTAATGCTGTACTGAAAATTTTACATAAAATACAAAAAATATTAAATAATTTTTAATTCCACGAAAGCGAAGTCACAGGCACAGCTGGATTTGAATATAATATATCAAAGGGAAAGGGGCTCGCGAAGCCTCTTTAGGCGGGTAAAAAAATATAAAGCTTGAAAAGATTTATTGAGAAGAATGTTAACAAAAGGACATATTCATTTGTATGAAATAACAAGAAATAAAAATAACTTATGAGAACTCTTAATGCGAAGGTGTGTTGTTTATCATTGACTAATTTCTCCTATCGTAGATCAGTTTTTACTAACTGGAGAATTAAAACGTTTTCCAAATTTAAGCGATTTCCTTCCTTACTTTTTATTTGGTCCATTGATGAAAATACAAGTACGAAGTGCCAAATGGAAACAAGCACTTCAAAGCCTCTATTGTTAATTTTGGATATTCTGATTTCCTTTTTAACCAAAAAGTATGAAAATTGACAGACTTAAATTCCAATCCAATAAAGGTAAATCCAGCAGATTTTCTTTGAGCTTGGTTGCCAAATTTGCCGTTTCTATAGCTGCATTTAAAAACAGATTTAAGATCCACCTTTGCCGAGTATTCTTCTTTATCTCTTGCAATGACAAGTAATGACACAGTTCATTGTTCGTTTTCCAGCAGCAGTCCAAACCGAGGTTCGGCCATTCTGGCTCCCTTGTGCCCGCTGCCTCGCGGCTGAGTGCCTTCAGCATTCGCCACAAAAAGTTCAGTGAAACTGTCAAAGGACTTACGCCTAACAGCGTATGTCTCGTAAAAAACAGTTCTTTCAACTATTCTGACACCTTTTAAACTTTTCATACCGGGTATGAATTCCTTGATGTTAATCTCACATCTGACGTCTTCAATAAAATACTGTGCCGAAGAAACTGAATTACCACGAGGCAATTTTGTTTATAAGTTGCGTTAACCACTGGCGACGCAATCAATGTTAGTAAAAAAAATTAATATGTATTTATGCGAACCCTAATTATGTTAATGAATACATATATTGGATTGAATATTTGTCACAAAATAAAATACATGAATAACAAGCAACAGGTAGGGGAATCGCGTAATATTTCTTCAAACAAAGGGGCCGTGTCATGAAATAGGTTGAAAACACTAGTGTAAGCCAAACAATATGTAAATTTTCTCATGTCCAACTGACACTTTGTATGCATTTTATGTAAAATTCTTTCTTTGGATGAATAACATCTTGTCCCTTTGTTTGTTATCAAAAATGTCGCAGAGTTCACTTGTTTGTGTCTCTGAATAAATCTTATAACAATAATTCAATCCTACATTATTTTTGCTTAAAACCTTCAAGATAATTAAAACATCTCATTGAAATAAAATTACCTAAGCGGCGAAATCTTCGACGTCTTCAAGACTCAGCTCCCGTCACGTCTTCCTCGAACTCCTCTGGAACGTTGAGTGCTCTCGAACAGCGGGACTTCAAGTTCGGCGTTCCTGTAATCTTCAACAACATCTTAAATATTACATAAATATTATTGCATTAATCGAGGAGACGAAAATGATAAATATAAAGTGCACGGAATGAATTTGGAAATGCAAAATTGGTGGTTAACCTCAGGAGAGTTCTGTATCCAGTTAGTCTTAAAGTGGTGCACCTTAATACACAACTGGTCTCCGCTCTAATAAAACTCTGCTGTAACACCTTGCAAATGACTCCTCTCTCAGACCAGATACAGATATATAAATATTATCCAAGTATACCGCTGTCCCAGCCACCGCAGATATAGCTTATAGGGATTTCAAAGGTTTGCGTCAACAATTTAACTTTTAAACACTAGCAAGCAATAAATTTCGAAAAACTTTTTGTTTAACGTTATGTGATACAGTTCGTTAAAACATTTCGTTAAGTAACTGAGAGCTAATAATGATATTATTAGTTTAAGTTATAGAGATTGCGTATTTTAAGTAATAGAGGATTTGGGCTCTGAGGGGAAGGGAGCAGATTATTTTTTGCAATTCTAGAGGTTTTCACGAGGTTCTACTGTAATATATGATCTAGTATTTTTTTAAATATAATGTACGGTATAGCATTACGAGCACAATTCCACCTGATGTTAAGTGGCGATATGGCTACGCCGATGGGCACGCTAAGGTCTATTGGCGCGACTGACTGCAACTGCCGGAACACACCTAGCATAAGTATTTGTCAACAGATTTTAAACTTAAGGGTGGAAGTTAGAAGAGTATACGAAAAAGCACCTGTTCACATCCCTGTCCCTGTCCCCACCACATCACCTGTCTCTTTTCGGCTATAGTCAATAGCGTAGTTGGGTTATCGTTCTCGGTCTCGACGCCGTACTAGAGTCAGTGTTCAATGGAACACCTAAAATAAATTTAATTCATAAAGGATATATTGTACTAAAGATCTGCTTTAATTTCGTACAGGAAGTTTAAATTATAGACCAACTGACCTGGCAAAACTTGTACTGCCTTTTCGAATAATCAATCACATCGACTACAGCGACATCTAGCACGTTATGATCACTTATCAAGATAAAAAGCATCATATATCTCAAGTTGGAACAAACTGCACACAATGTGCAAAAATTGATTAAAATCGGTACTGTAGTTGAGTTTGTAAGAGTTGACCGCCGACCAACAACGTGACATAAAATTTTTATATATAAGGATTAACATATAGTGAAGCTATATTTTAAATTAAAAAAAATCAGGGCAACAATTTTATAATACGTCTATATTAATATTATAAAGAAGAAAAGATTATATATTTGTTTGAACACGCTCACCTTAGAAACTACCAGTCGTATTCTTTTCATATATGATACAGCTATACTTATGAAAGGTTTTCGGCTATTTAACATCACGCTACCACCAATACGAGCAAAACTATACAAAAAAGGACTAAAATTATTCAATGTTTTTTATATCAACTCGAATGAAGGTCGTGGGCACAACTAGTAACAAAGATCGAGCGTTTTCAAGAAAAGGGTAGCAAGCGACAATTTACACATTTTACAGGAGAGAGAATTCCTAATTAAAAAGCATTGTCTATATAATATAATCCTGACTTCCCCATAATGACTGTATTTCACCTGATAGAAAGCTCAATACGGCCTACACACAGTAGCGACTGCCGAAAGGGAAAATGCCCTCCGTCAGTCGTAACTGCGATGCCGATCTGAAAAGTTCTAGCGTTATGGCTATAATCTCACTTAATCTTAAGTGACGATACGGTCCAAAGTGGTGGACAAGCTATAACTGTGAAGGGACTAGCTCTCAAGTGCCACTACCGGAACACATTTAAAAGTATTTGGTAATTGCAGGAAGATTTTGAAATTTAGGTTAGCTAACATGGCGGGCAATAGAAAAAGCCCTACCACCATGCAGAATCTAGACATTGTTACCTTTTTTTATTGTTAACACAATGAAAAAATATGTTTATGTACATGCGGACGGGCTGCTGGCAGTGCTGGCGGGTTGTGTGAACTCGTCAAATGAAAAACAAGACATACAATGCCTCTTACTTATTATTATCAGGTTCAGCGACTGCATTCGCAATCAAAATATACATTTTACATGTTATTCTAATTACCAGAAAACATAGGTTTTCTGTAATCGAATAGGCCAATTATTACAAATATTTCTCGAGGATTGCTGTGCGCGACCGGCCTCGAAAACAATTCAAATCTGATACTCGCTTATCACTTTTCACATATAAACCTTCTAGACATGTATCAATTTCAATCACAGGGCTGCAGGCATAGGCCAACGTCACTCATGCCTTATGCAGTTCCTGATTAGTATCACTTCAAATTATTGTACTCTAGATAATTGCTCTTCATATTTTATTTCGATATTGTATTCTGCTGAACTGTGACCAAATAAATTACATAACACATGTACAATATTTAGTACTACTGTAGAAAATAAGTTTATTTACCTGAGTCGCGGCTTGTCTAACTATAGGCAGTATCATAAGCAGCTAGACCGGCGAGGCTCGCCAACTCGCCGCCTTCCCCTATAGCGGCAGCGGACCGTACTGGAGGCAACGTAGCACTGCCTAAAAACAACAATTATCTATTCAATTAAACACATAAATTAATACATGACGTTATAAAGAGGAAGGATTTATATATTTGACCGGCATGATAAATCTTCGTCCGCCTAATGTATGCCCGTACACTATGTTTTTAGCGCGCCAACGCGACACGAATATTCGCCCCCTCATGTAGCCCAACATAACAAAACAAATGGGCTATATTGAATACGGGATGTATAGAGAATTCTTAAATTTGATGAAATTGACATAAAAATTCTAAAAATAAGTAAAACTGTATTCATAGGTTTTCAAGAAACCTTGAGTAAAGTCAGTATGCCAATAGTAATCTAAACAAAAAGTATAATATTATATTCTGAAAATTTATAACATAAATTGTAAGGTACAGGTTATGGTAAATTATATTGTGAAGGTATATGCCTCGAATAAAAAGTTATAGTCATTTTTTATTTTCTTTAACATGTATACAACGAGCCACTTTCTTGAATACTATAATAATTACTTATTTTAATGGTAATAACTTTGACATTGCGTTTGCAACGACTTCAATTTACAATTTCATGATATCCTTTAAATCGCTTTATTATTTTCACAACGTAGATATATTACTCTTAACAACTTACTTCCCACGCCATCCTAATTTTTTGCACACCACAGGTAATCCAATCAATGTTTATTTTTTAATAATTTTGTTTATACATTTGTCATCCTACATATATACTAATAAAATAAAATAAAAAGTTTGTTTGAAGGCACTAATCACTTATACTATCACTAGGATTTGAAAAATTATCTTTTCTTATGACAGCCCAATTATTAAGAAAGGACTTTAGCCGCCATATTGACAACATTTTAAAAACGTACAATAAGCGTCCCGTGAGTAACTTCCGTAGCGTGCACTGCATTTATATTTTAGAGTCACATAAGAATATTATATAAAGGAAATGGTCCTATCAAAAATTAAAAATGTAAATAATTTCATGTATTTTGTATTTCTTGTTTGTGACAAAACATTAAAAAAGACCTTATTTCCAAAGTTGTTATATTGACATAGTTTTTTCATCCTTATCTAATTAGGGTAATAATTTTAAGTAAACATAGCCCAAAATTTCACTTGATACTATTCAATTAAAGTTATTGTCAAAGAAATATCACAATTAAAAAAGACAAACGTAACAAAATAATAATATAATATGTTGATTTTCTTTATCGCTAATCCAAAGGCGCAGTTCCGTTAAACAAATATGTGTTCCGTAATAATGCATGTAGATGAAACAGTCGACCGAATATTCACACTTAACAATTGTTTATATAAATAAAACTAATATTTATAACCTAATATTTATTCTGGGAAAAACTCAAAATGTCAATTTGTGTACTTATATGAGAAAACAATTATTAACGGTAATAATGGTTTTCTATATGAACTACTCAACCTTGTAAAGTACTTGTAATGAACTCTCGGGAACTAATATAATATTGTGGTATTTTGATTTTAAATGTAGAATTTACCAACATTGTTTTATATTTATGAACACTTACAGAGTGTCTGCATGCATTTAATAAATGATAAATATGTATTTAAAAGATCAAAGAAACGAAAATAAATATAAATACGTTTGACATTTTGAATAATATCCATAATTAAGACAAAAGTCGAGCAATGGTCGACAGTGGTCGAATTTCAAACATAATTATTGAACATTAATGGAAATTCTTATCACGATGGGAAGAAAAATCGGTTAAAAAACTGTTTATTAACAGTTTCTCAATAGTCATTACATAACAAAAAAATTAAAATCAGTTCATTCTGCATCGGGTTTATTTATGTCAATTTAGCTTAAACATTTATATATAAATAAAATGATTGGATATTAACGACTCTTAATTTTTATACTACCGTGTCTATTTATTTAGCCAATATCTAAAAATTGAAGTTATTTTAACATAATTTTACTTCCGGAATATTGACAAAACTTTATGAAATGGCCAAAGGAAGTTGTGACCGCCACCTCTCGATTAAAATAAGGTGTATAGAACTCCTTAAAGTTTTCTTATACAGACACAGTGTGTTGAAGCGTCCCAGCCTGTGGTCCACATTGTGTAGAATAGATTATAAGCGCGGTGCATCGGGGGCTGTGTCTATTTTCTATATAATTTTTTTAATTTGTATTTACTTTTATTTGTTCACAGGTCTCTATTCGAGATTTGCGATTTGGTCTGCACCGAGGATCGGAGTATGAGTAAGAAAAAGCAATATGCATGTCTTAGTGTGGTTCATGTTCGTTGTAATAGGTTTCTTTTTGCGAATCAAAAGAAACTTATTATTGCCGAATTTTAAATCACACCTTGGTAGAACTTTCTAGAATTTGTTGTGGTAACTTGAACTGACTGCGACATCATTCGCGTGGAACTAAAAATTATTTGATAACTAGATTTTACGTGCGCCTTCATTTGCGTTAATATCGATTTTGTCACACAAAACGGGCGACGCAATAAAAATTTTAAACAATTTATCCCTCTGTTTAGCCCACTACCAATATGTTAGCGACGCATAAAGACTATAACGAGTAATATACAAAAATAGAAATGGCGTCCGGAATAATAGTTCCGCACAGGTGGCGCTGTTAGCGACGCATGAAAAGCTATAACAAGTTAATACGAGAATAGAAATGGCGTCCGGAATAATAGTTCCGCACAGGTGGCGCTGATGGTAAATAGGACGCACGCGTTACCGTAGGGAGAGCCCCTGAGACGCCAGACGAGTTCTCGTTCGAGTATTAACTTGTACCGGACGAATAAACAGTGTTTTGTGTTAGCATAAGTATCGAGACTGACTACGCGTTATATAAATATAAATATTGAAAATATAAGTATTAAGAATATGAGTATGGAGATCGAGTATTGAGAATATTGAGATTATTGAGATTATTGAGATTATTGAGATTATTGAGATTTATTAATATTAAGCTTGTGGATATATTGAGATATAAGTATTGAGAATTATTAACATTGAGTTTATGGATATATTGAGAATTAATAATATTGAGATTAATAATATTGAGAATTATTAATATTGAGATATATTAATAAATGAGAACATAAAGAATGTTATGTTAAAGACATAAGGCGTACGTTATAATCGACGTCTACCGTTGGGGACGCACACATTCATTTGCCAAGGATTCGTGGGAGTTCGGGTAATGATTGTGCCGAGTAGGTTTTTTGCGTCTCCTTCGCGTATTTTATGTATATTTGTATCGAAATTGATGTTTGCATGTTTAGTTTATAGATATGTTTAAGATTAATGTGCATGTTAGTTTTAAAATAGATAATTTACCGAGCAATACTTACCTAAATATTAGACCGGAAAATATGTATAGAGAATTGAGGGATTTCACACGGCAAGTGTGAAATCCAACAATAGAGACATCGCGTTGCTTGTATTTGATGTAGAAACCCGAAATATGGGAATATGTAAATTTATATAGTAAGAACGTGATAGAGAAAAATTGAAATAGAGAAAGTTTAGCGTAAGTATTGCTCGATCTCGAGTATTATGAGTGTATCCTAGGATAAGTGATATTTATAAGATAGAGTGTAACCTAGGGTATAAGACTGTATATAGATATTAAGGATATTACATGAAATAAAATAAATATAGCGCAGAAACCGAGCCAACGGCAGTGAAAATGGAAACGAATAGAAATTAGAAAGCGTCGCGATCGAGTGGCTCTCTGTAAAGTCACGCATCGGCATGGGTAACCTCCGAAGGGGCGTTACCTAATCATGTTCCACGATTGAGTCACCGATCGCCCATTGGCTACAACAAGAAGAGCAACTACCTGAAGAATATCGACCGTTGGCTCGGGTTCACGTTTTATTGAGAAGAACACCGAGTATTATTACGTCATACGTCTCGACCGGTTCACGCATTATTGCATCCTTGCGGCCCCTTACGGCAAACTGACATCTTCCTGCTGCCACCGAGGCGGGTATCCGGCATCCTCGTTTATAACGAACGAGGACTCTACGCCCGTCCAAACGGGGATACACAACGTCGCACTTTGACCAGGGGGCGGTGGTCCACCACCGCTAGACGTACCGTGCCCCAACAGTTGGTCCTTCGAGCCGGATCTTCGCAGCAGTCAAGATGCCAGTCACGAGAAGCCATAAGGAATCGCCGAAGGAGCAACCGACCGAGACAGACGCTGCACAACAGAGCAGCGCGACGGAAACAACGTCGTATAAAACATACGAAACTTCAGTCACGGGCATCACTGGAACATCAAAAGCCACCGAAGCCTCCACGATGAAGAGGCACAGGCCAGCCTCCACAAAGTCACAAAGAAGACGTAAGGAGCTGGAAGCCCGTGCGGAACTAGCCGAAAAGGAGCTTCGGGAGGCACAAGCGGCTACAGTGGCAGCCAGGCTACGCTTGGAGGTCATCCAAGCAGATGACGAAGACGAAGACTCGGTTATCGAGGAGCCTGCGGATAGAGAGGATCAGGTCAGAGACTGGGTCCATAAGGCGGCGGGACATAAGGAAGTTATGGAGCGGATAGAGAGTGCTCCCGCCCCCGACTCTAAGCACGACGGCCAACATATGGAGAAGAGTCAAGAGCACCGTAGCCTAGCCAACGCCATAGCCGAAGCGATGAGGATTTCGCATCACGGGTTGATACCACAACCCGACTACATGCACCATCTACCACCGTTCGAGGGTGACTGCAGAGAATGGGTGGCCTTCAAAGCCGTCTATGAAGACACCGCTCCGCTCTTCTCCGACGTGCAAAATATGGCACGTTTGAGAAGAGCATTGAAGGGCGAAGCGAGAGAAGGGGTTCGTAGCTTGCTGTACTCAGAGAGTACACCCCAGGAAATAATGGAAGCGCTGAGGCGGTCGTACGGAAGAGCGGACGCGCTGGTCCTGGCAGAGCTGCAGAAAATAAGGAAGCTGCCAGTGATAAGCGACTCCGCATACGATATATGCATGCTAGCAAGCTGCATCAACAACACCGTCGCCGCGATAAGGGGGCTACAGAAACCGCAGTATCTGCAGTCACCGGAGATACTGAAGAGCATCACCGACAAGATGCCGACCATATTAAAGTTCCGGTGGTATGACTACACCGCGGACACGGTGGATAAAGGAGACCCAGACTTGAACACGATGGCGAAATTCCTCAACAAGATCGCGGACAGATGTGGACCTCACGCCGTACCTGGAGAAGCGGCTTCGAGGAAACCGCAGCAACGGAGACAGGCCTCGCATACTACTGTTGATATACAACCTGAAAAGCAGGCAGCGAATAGTTCATCGAGACAGAAGCCAGCATGCCCACACTGCCGCGAGGGGCACCAGTTATACGAGTGTCCGAAGTTCCGGCAGGCTCCGGTGCCAAAGAGGTGGGACGTAGCCAAGCAATCTCGCTTGTGCTATAATTGCCTGCACGGGTGGCACCGTAAGGAAACCTGCCAGCGACCACCGTGTCGGACCTGCAAGCGGCGGCATCATCACTTGCTGCATAGCGACAAGACGGAAGCTGCGGTTGTAGAGGAGGTCAAAGTTAAGGAGGTAGCCAACAACGTACGGCTACCCGTAAACTTCACGCGGATGTCGAGAGCCTACCTAAAGATGGTGCCAGTGGAAGTGTACGGACCAGCAGGTTCAACCCGAGTCCTGGCCTTGTTAGATGAGGGCTCCACCGTTTCCTTATTGGACTCGGCGGTAGCGGAACAAGTAGGCCTTAAAGGACCCAAGGAGACCCTGCAGCTGGAAACCGTGGGTGGTAGAACGGTCACCAAGACCGACTCGATGAAGCTCGACATCAAGATTAGGGGGCTCCACCGAAGAAGCAAGTTGTCCGTCAATGGGGTTCGCACGATGGATGGTCTGCACCTGACGCCGCAGCGATTAGAAAGGGAAGTGATCGAGCGCTGCGTGCACCTAAAGAAGCTGGTAGATCACCTGTGCTACGAAGAAGAGTCTCCTAGGTTGTTGATCGGTCAAGACAATTGGGGACTGATCATCACCAGGAAGACGTGCAAGGGAAAGAAGAACCAACCAGTAGCATCCTTCACTCACTTAGGATGGGTGCTACACGGCGTCGACGGAAGTAACTCCAAGGAAGTCAACTTTCTATGCGCGCATGTAACCGCGCGTGAAGACGCGCTGGATGCGCTCATGAAAGAACACTTCGCGATAGAATCATTGGGAGTTGCGCCGAAGCGGCCGAGCACGGACATGGAAGCGAGAGCCCTTAGCGTTCTGGAGAGGACGACCAAGAGACGAGAGGACGGCAGATTCGAAGTCGGCCTCTTGTGGAAAAACGAAGACGACGTACTGCCCGACAACTACAAGTCGGCCGAGATGAGACTAAGGGGCATCGAAAGGAAGTTGAATAGGGACCTCGATCTGCAAATAGAGTATAATGAGCAGATAGATAATCTAATTGAAAATGGATACGCAGAAGAGGTCCCGCGCGAGTCGTCTTCGAAGCGGAAGTGGTACTTGCCCCACTTTGCCGTCACGCACCCTACGAAGAAGAAAAAGAGGTTGGTTTTCGACGCTGCCGCGAAATTCGGGGAAAGATGTCTCAACGACTTGCTTCTGACGGGACCAGATCTATTACAATCTCTTTTCGGAGTATTACTGCGTTTCCGACAGAAGCCCGTAGCCGTAGTCGCAGACATTAAGGAGATGTTCCTGCAGATCAGGATTAGAGACGAAGATCGCGACAGCCTACGATTTTTGTGGAGAGGAGAGCAACGCGACAGGGTCCCCAAGGAATACAGGATGACATCCGTCACATTCGGGGCCGCTTGCTCTCCCAGTACGGCGATCTTCGTCAAAAACAGGAACGCGGCAGACTACGCGAAACAGTTCCCGGAAGCAGCACGAGCGATAGAGTCGAACCACTACATGGACGACTATCTGCAGAGCTTCGCCACGGAAGACGAAGCTGTGAAGACAGCAAAAGAGGTGGACGCCATCCATAGAAAAGAGAAGTTCCAATTGAGAGGATGGGCGTCCAACAGTGAAGGAGTGTTGAGACAGTTCACAAGTAAAAGTGAACAGCTCGAAGTGGAACTCGGCTCGAAGGAGGAAAAAACATTAGGGCTACGCTGGTTTCCGGGAAACGACGAACTAGGGTTCCGCGCGCGTCTCAGCCACGCAGCGATGGAGAAATCCGAGAACTATCGAGCTCCTACGAAGAGAGAAGTGACGAGCATGGTGATGTCCACCTTCGACCCTATGGGGGTGGCGTCGCCTGTTCTAGTACAGGGCAAGGTGCTCATCCAGAGCATATGGAGGAGTGGCGTCGGCTGGGACGAGGCTATCGCTGAAAGGGACATAGAGGCATGGTGTGACTACAATAGGAACGTTCGAGTGCTGGAGGATCTACGAATACCAAGATGCTTCACGCGCTCGAACGACGAGGGGGAGCTGCACGTATTCACGGATGCCAGTGAGACCGCATACGCTTGTGCGGTTTACTGGAGGCAGCAGATGGACGACCGGAGCTACCATGTCGCATTACTAGCTGGGAAAGCTAGAGTCACGCCGTTGAAACCAGTGTCCGTTCCACGGCTCGAGCTGCAGGCTGCGTTGTTGGGCGCTAGGATGTCGCGAACGGTGCGGGAGGAGCTGGACCTGGAGGTCGAGTCCACGACCTACTGGACAGATTCCAGTACGGTTCTGTCGTGGATTAAGTCGGACCCCAGGACATTCAAAGCCTTCGTTGCGCACCGCCTGGCAGAGATCGAAGATCTATCCAAACCTCAGGAATGGCGTTGGGTACCCACGGCGCAAAACCCAGCGGATGACGCAACCCGAGGCGTGCCGAAGGACTTCAACGAAGAGCACCGTTGGTTTAACGGGCCCGCCTTCCTGAGTCGAGAAGAAGCGCACTGGCCTCAACCGCGCTCCTTCAAGGCGGAACCAACGGGCGAGGAAAGAGAGAAGCACACGGTAGCTACCGTGAGAGCAGCCGCGGCACAACCCACGCCAGATCCGGAAAGGTTCTCGAGCTGGACGAGGCTATGGAGGGCAACAGCGAGGATGTTGCAATTCATCGGAATGTGCCGCAAAGGGAGAAAAGAGACTGTCGGCGTATCCAGGAAGGCCGAGAAACGAGACCCGACCTGGAGAAAGATGATTAAGAGACCCGGCAAGGAACCAAAGCGTATCGTCGTCGAGAAACGACCGATAGATTACGCGACGATCGACGAGAGCTACCTGAAGAGCGCCGAAACGTTGTTGCTGAAACGTAGTCAGGAGGAAAGTTTCGGCGCAAGGGTAGCTGCTAATGAATCGTGCAATCCCATGGAACGTCACGACAGGCTGAAGAGGCTTGACGTAGTGCTTGAGGACGGCTTACTGCGCCTAAGAGGTAGGATCGACGCAGCCAGCTACACTAACACAGACTTCAGACGACCTGTCATCCTGGATGGTAAACATACAATCGCCAGGTTACTGCTCAAACACTACCACGAGACATTCAACCACGGAAATCACGCTACAGTGATGAACGAGGTCAGGCAGCGATATTGGGTCTTGGGGCTACGATCGGCGGTTCGGGCAGTAGCGCACAGATGCCAGTGGTGTAAAGTGTACCGAAGCACGCCACAGAAACTGCCTACGGGGGATTTGCCGGAAGAGCGACTGCGTTTCGGCGAACCTCCGTTCACTTGCACCGCCGTGGATTACTTCGGGCCGATGACAGTCACCGTAGGCAGACGCCAAGAGAAAAGATGGGGTGCCTTATTCACCTGCCTCACTACACGGGCGGTGCACATAGAGTTAGCGGCATCACTATCCACGGACTCGATGATACTCGCACTTCGACGTATGGCAGCCAGGCGGGGTATGCCGAAAGTCGTATTTAGCGACAACGGCACCAACTTCGTCAAGGCGAACAAAGAGTTGAAAGAAGCCGTGGGACAGGTAGATATGGAGGCGGTCGCTACCAGATCGAACCTCAAGTGGAAGTTCATTCCACCTGGGGCACCGAACATGGGAGGAGCGTGGGAGCGCCTGGTCCGTTCCATCAAGACGGCTCTAGCCGTTACATTGAAAGAGAGGAATCCACACGAGGAGACATTGCATACACTTCTCCTAGAAGCGGAGCACGTGGTCAATTCCAGACCACTTGTCGCGGCGGAACCGGACAGCGACGACGTAGCTCTCACTCCCAACCACTTCCTGATCGGGAGGTCTTGTGGGCTACCCGGCATTGGAGGTTCCAGCGATGCGGACCTCATCGGGCGGCGAACATGGAGGACGGCACAACGAATGGCCGATCATTTTTGGAGCAGGTGGCTTAAGGAATATCTGCCCACTCTGCTCCCCAGACGGATCGGCGGAGAGGTCGTCACGAGAGATTTACAGTGTGGAGACACCGTCCTCATAGTGGACTCCACACTGCCACGAAACACCTGGCCGAGGGGCGAAGTAGTCAAAACATATCCTGGACCCGACGGCCGCACGCGAGTTCTAGAAGTGCGCACAGCGGGTGGATTGCTGCGTCGACCGAGCTCCAAAGCGGTGCTACTAGTACCAGCGTCGACAAGCGACGAACGACGAGCCACCAACGAGCCACGGGTCACCGACGAGCCTGGGACATCGTCTGCAGAGCCTAGGACATCGTCTGCCGAGCTTGGAGATACAGCGGCGTCGCTAGGACAAGGAGTTGGTGCTGTGCACAAGGGGGAGGATGTTAGCGACGCATAAAGACTATAACGAGTAATATACAAAAATAGAAATGGCGTCCGGAATAATAGTTCCGCACAGGTGGCGCTGTTAGCGACGCATGAAAAGCTATAACAAGTTAATACGAGAATAGAAATGGCGTCCGGAATAATAGTTCCGCACAGGTGGCGCTGATGGTAAATAGGACGCACGCGTTACCGTAGGGAGAGCCCCTGAGACGCCAGACGAGTTCTCGTTCGAGTATTAACTTGTACCGGACGAATAAACAGTGTTTTGTGTTAGCATAAGTATCGAGACTGACTACGCGTTATATAAATATAAATATTGAAAATATAAGTATTAAGAATATGAGTATGGAGATCGAGTATTGAGAATATTGAGATTATTGAGATTATTGAGATTTATTAATATTAAGCTTGTGGATATATTGAGATATAAGTATTGAGAATTATTAACATTGAGTTTATGGATATATTGAGAATTAATAATATTGAGATTGCTAGTATTGAGAATTAATAATATTGAGATTGCTAGTATTGAGAATTAATAATATTGAGATTAATAATATTGAGAATTATTAATATTGAGATATATTAATAAATGAGAACATAAAGAATGTTATGTTAAAGACATAAGGCGTACGTTATAATCGACGTCTACCGTTGGGGACGCACACATTCATTTGCCAAGGATTCGTGGGAGTTCGGGTAATGATTGTGCCGAGTAGGTTTTTTGCGTCTCCTTCGCGTATTTTATGTATATTTGTATCGAAATTGATGTTTGCATGTTTAGTTTATAGATATGTTTAAGATTAATGTGCATGTTAGTTTTAAAATAGATAATTTACCGAGCAATACTTACCTAAATATTAGACCGGAAAATATGTATAGAGAATTGAGGGATTTCACACGGCAAGTGTGAAATCCAACAATAGAGACATCGCGTTGCTTGTATTTGATGTAGAAACCCGAAATATGGGAATATGTAAATTTATATAGTAAGAACGTGATAGAGAAAAATTGAAATAGAGAAAGTTTAGCGTAAGTATTGCTCGATCTCGAGTATTATGAGTGTATCCTTTTTTTTTTTTTTTTTTTCAAAAGGACCTACACTGTTAGCCTTAGGGGCTTTTACAGCTTCACCTGAACTAGTGGGGTGAGCGCTGAAGGCGCTCAAACCCGCGGGGCAACTCGCACAAGGGTGTCACTAGTGACCGAACCTCGGCTTGGGCTGTTGCCGATTCGCGAACGAGAAAAACGAGCGCGGTACTAGCTATTACTAAGCGAATATTGAAAAAGAAGTCTAAACTAACTGATCCTCTTAAGGATCTGATAAAACTCTTATTTTAGATTGTACTGTGCAACGCGGCGAGACAGGATTGTACTGTGCGTCCTTCCTACCTATCTGACGAAAGACGCGAGTATCTAACCTAATGAATCGAACCCAGAGAACCGAGAAGAAGGCAATGACACACTGAAATTATATGAATTAACTGAAAAGAAAAGAAAATCCTTAAAAGGCCGAACCACATTCAGGGCCAAGGGCGGTCCCTCACAGAACCGTGTACGTACTGAGTGAGTGTGCACGTATGTGACATGCAGTGTGATGATGTGGATTCAGTGAGTGTGAAGTGTCACTGTATCGCGCGAGCGGGTTAGCTCGAGGGCTCCATTCCGGAGGATCGACCTAGGCTCGAGCGTCCGCCGAAGGAGGCCGCGGCGGGTGTGCGGGAGCGAAGTTAACCGCCCGCCCTCGGCGGCGAGGACGACAGTTTCGCGGATTAGCGCGTGCGTGCGTGCGTTTAATTATTGGGTAGTCATTATTTTGACTAGATATTTTATCGGGTGGGTCGAGGAAGATGTTACGTGGCCGACGTCGACAGAATTTTATATTAGACAACTGCTCATTAGGCGTGGGAACGTAAGAGACGGAAGCCTTAATGAGCGAATTTGAGTGTGCTTCAGCTTTCTCAAAATGTGTTTTCGAAAGGGTCCGGATATACCCTTCTATGGACGGGAGTTCAAGATCTTTATGTAGGTCTGTGTTTCTCATGGTATCGAGAGCACAGACCGACCTACGAATATATTTATTTTGAACAACTTGAAGTTTGTTCAAGGAATATTTCGAACTATGGGCGAAAGCGGGACAGCCGTACGTAAGAATAGGTCTTACGCACATTTTATAGAGGGTCATTTTATTACGTAGGGACATTTTCGGTCCAGTATACATAGGACGCAATTGAGCCATAATCATAAGGGCTTTCCTTGTGGCTTTCCTAATATGGGGAATGAAACTGAGTCTCCTATCTAAAGTGACTCCGAGATACTTGATTTCGGAAGCCCACTGAATATCCTTACCGAATAAGGAGAGGTTATTGCTGAGCACTTTCTTAGGGAGGTTCGGTTGGAAAAGAATGGCTGCAGTCTTATCCGGATTGAGTGCAATACGCCATTTGACGCACCATTCTCCGAACGTGTTCATCGCCCTTTGGGTACGACGGATGATATCTATTTTCCTCCTATCGGATGTGAAAATAACTGTGTCATCAGCGTAGAGTCCGTAGTGGACTTTATCCTCCAGCTTCGGGAGGTCGCTGATGTACAGGTTGAATAAAAAGGGTGCCAGAATGGAACCTTGGGGAACTCCTGCTCGAACAGGATGCTCAGAAGAGAGGGCTCCTTCCACTCTATAGCAAAAGGAGCGGTCGTCGAGGTATTTTTTTAGAATAAAAATTAACCTGTCCGGTATTCCGAACTGGTGTAATTTATATATGAGCCCGGCATGCCATACCTTATCGAAGGCTTTAGCGACATCGAAAAAGACCGCGACAGTGCGGTAGGGAGAGTTGGGAAACTTTGATTTAACAAAGTTGGCTTTGATGTGCTCCGTGAGGCGAAGCACTTGGTCCGTGCACGAGTGTCTGGCTCGAAAGCCGAACTGTGCTTCCGGAATGATCTTTTTATCCTCAACTACCTTGAGGAGACGACTCATAAGGAGTTTCTCGAATACCTTGCCTAGAGTGTTCAAGAGGCTAATGGGTCTATAACTCTCTGGCAGATTAGACTTTTTGCCAGGCTTATGAATGCCTATGACTGTTGCCCTTTTCCAAACAGCTGGAAAGTGACAATGAAGTATGGCCGCATTGAAGATGCAAACCAGAAGAGCGATGAGCTGGTCAGGAAGAAGTTTCAAAACTTCATTCCTGATACCATCCGGACCGGGAGATTTTTTAGGCTTAAGGCCTTTAATGGTTAACCGAACCTCGTCAGACGTGACAGGGTCTAACGAGGCCTCGGGTGAAGAGGACAGAAGTGACTCTACTTTGGATTCCACTTCCGCCAGATGACTGAGTGATACACCCGGATTGGGTGAGCATTGTTCTTCGAGTGTAGCGGCTAAGCATTCCGCTTTTTCTACACTCTCAAAGGCAGGAGTTTCCCCAGACCCTCTCTGCAACGGGGGCATGGAAACTTTATTAATAGATTTTAGCTTTCTGGCTAAATTCCAGAAAGCCAGATGGGACGGTTGAATACCTTCGAGAAGGTCTTCCCATCTTTTATCTCGGATCTCCGTGATACGATTCCTAACCTCCCTCTGGAGGGCTCGTAAACGAACGCGATTTTCCTCGGACGGGTATGAATCGTGCGCGCGCGTCGCCGCGTTCTTCTCCGTGATCAATACCCGGACGTCGGCAGGGAGCACAAAGCGGCGATCGTTCGCCGCTTTCACCTCTTTAGATGACACCCTGACCGCCGTCTGCAGGTGATCGACCAAGGAATCGATCGCAAGGTCAGCGTCGCTGACGGATTTCACCTCATCCGGGATCCTACTCAGACTGGGAGAAGATATGTTATCACGGAGATATCTCCGGAGATGCGCGTAGTCAACCACTTGGACGGAGGAGGGCCCGATATCTTCAGGTTGACCTAGTTGAAGAATGACGGGACGATGGTCAGAATCGAGTTCATGTAAGACTTCTATACGTCTTACCGGAAGCGCGATTCCTTGAAGAAGAGCGACATCCAGTACTGTAGGAGTACAGTTTGTCTGGAAATGAGTGGGCTCAGAAGGAGCTATGACATCGAACACGAGCTCGTTCTCCAGATCAGCGAGCGACCTACCGTTAGCGGAAGTCCTCGAACTGTTATAGATAACGTGCCCGCAATTGAGATCGCCGGCCACTATAACCGCCCCGCCCAGCGAGAAGAGAGCTAACAGATCGTCTTTAATTAATTTCTTTCTCGGACTGAGATACGCGGACACTATATGTATCGATTGATGTCCGGACATCCCTATTTTACAAATTGAAACTTCTAAATTATCGAGTTTCGGTGGCTCTATTTCTGTACAATAGAGAGATCTCTTATAGTAAATCATCGTGCCGCCGCCTCGGCCTGCGGTACGATCATTTCTTACTATTATGTAATTGGCAATCGTTGGATTGCGGAAACTGTTGTTTAGATGTGTTTCTTGTAACAGAAACACATCTATCTGATGCTTCTGAAGGAAGTCAGATAACAGGTCGCGACAGGCTTTATTTTTAGTAAACCCGTTAACATTAAAAAAGGACAAAGTCAAACCGCGGGGTTTGATTTTATCCATCTATTAGTTGAAATCTAAAAAAAAAACTATATAAAAAAAAACTAAAAATCTAAGTATTTAATTTATTTTTTGGAATATATACACTGCAGCGTAGCTGCAATGTGAGGGAAAGCGGCAATGATACCGAACTGCGTCATAGGGTCCGGCGAGCGTTTGATCGCATCGTTAAACGCGATGATATCCTCAATAGCGTGCCTACTGAGGATTTGCGCCAGAGTGGCGAAGCTTTCCCCTTGGAAGAGGTCCGCTGGAAGTTGCTGCTCCTTAGCAGGAGCAGAAGCCTTTTGCGGCTTGGATTTCTTCTCCCATGCCGTCTGAGGGACACGCACGGGTTTGGAGGGGGCAGGCGCGTAGGCGCCGGCCGGAGTCTTGAGGCTCGGATAGGCCTCAGCGGACGTCAGAGGCGGAGGCGCAGGCCGAGAGGCTGCTACGCGCGCCTTGGGCGCAGGCCTTTGCCTCTGCTGGCGCGGACGCCTGGTGCGAGGCGCACTCTCACACCCGCGATAATTTGCGGGGTGACCCGCCTTTTTGCATAACACGCAGCTCGGAGGAGCCGCCGTGTCAGGGGTGCGAGTACACTCCTTAGTGGAGTGATCGCCCAAGCACTTTACGCACCTGGGCCGAAGATGGCAGCCACTGGCTGAGTGGCCGTAATTTTGGCAGTTGTGACACTGCGAGGGGATATGTGACTTGCGGGGGGGTTCTACTATGACCCCTGTTAAACCGCACACCGACTTCAGGGAAAAAATACTCTTTCCCTCCTTCGTTCGGTCAAGAAGTACCGTAACCATATCGTACGGCTTTTTGTTTAGACGGTGATACATCCTGAATGTATCCCGGACAGGGAATCCCTGAGATCGCAGTGAAGCTGCGACTTCGGGCAGGGGGAGCTCCTTGGGCACCCTGCGAATAACAACTCGAAGGAGGCGTTCCTCTTCGAGCGTGTAGGTGTAGAACGGTTGCCTAGCGTCCCTAAGATAAGCGGTTAACGCTTTATGGGTTAGCGACGTCTGAACTTTTACTTGAATACCCGCGGGGGTACTCGTGGCACTGACAAAGTGAATTTTTCTAGCGTGTAAATCCGCCGAGATTCGGGTCCAGGCGGATTTGTCCTGAATAATGATGGGCGGTGGAATGCGGCCCTGCTGCGGCTGAGCCTGGCCAGCCGAGCCCGAGGGGCCGGAAGCGGGGGCGCGAGTCGCGGTCGCGGGTGTGGCGCGGGTCGCGGGCGCGGCGTGTGACGCGGGCGCTGCGCGGGGCGCGGGTGCCTTTTTAGGATGGCTCTCACCATCAGGACTTAAAAATACCCTACTGTCAGAGTCTGACTCCTGGGGCGATCTGAACGCGGAGATGGAGGGTGCGGGGGTGACCGCACGGCTGCCCTCACCATCAGGGATAGCGTAGCGCTTTACTGCGCCCGAGTCAGAGTCCGGGCGCTTCGTTCGCTTACGCTTTGTGCGTCTGCGAGATTGAACGACCTCGAGGTCGTTTTCTGTCATTGTGGTGCTCCCTTCCGAGCTGAACTGATCGCCCTCCATGCTGATCGGGCTTACGCACGATGCACGTGAGACCGGCCTTTCGCACGGACGGCGATCGTTGCTGTCTTCCGGCGACAGCGGCGAGAACATATTGGAGAGCTTGATTGAGCACGCAGCGCCGGTCGGTGTCTCCGGCGCGCACGTGTTTGCCCGGACTGGAACGGGTCGTAGCGCGTACGACGTCATTCTCTCAAAGTCACCCCTAACGGATGAAAAATTTTGCGGAGTGGAAGGCCTAGCCGGAATCATGGCAGGAGCAGAAGGCTCGACTGCCACGATTGCTTGTTCGGTTCCTAACGCGACGCGCATCGAATTTTCCGATGCGTTTATGTTTTTTACTGGTTTCCTAACTTGGGGTTGCACCGGATGCAACTCCCTGTAAGCCCTATAAAGGTCCGGATGACCTTTTAAGAAGCGGATTACATGCTCGTAATCGAGCTCCCTATCCTTGACCGATGAAGCCATTCTGATGGCGGGTTGGGTGGGTGTTAAATACGATACTTAAATATAATAAAAAAAAAAAAGAAAATAATATTGAAATAGTTATAAAATAATATAAACAATATAATAAAATACTAAAACAAACTAAATATATATATAGATAAATATTCTATAACAAATACTTATATATACCTCCCTACCTGAGGGGCAGGGGGGCGGCGGTGTAAAAACCGTTGCAAAAGTTATAAATAGATAAGGAAAAAGTAAAATAAAACTAAATCTATAAATAGATCGGAATGCGACTACGCGCACCGATATATCTGTACCTCCCTACCTGAGGGGCAGGGGGGCGGGGGGGTAAAGACCGTTACTTATATATATATATAAAAGAAAAGTAATTTTAAGGAAGAATATATATTAATAAAAAGAGGAATATAATTATATATATGAAGAAATAAAATATAAATAAATATATTTAATATTTTCAAAGACCTCCCTGCCAGAAGGGCAGGGGGGCGGAAAATATGAGTTTACTGAGCTCTCCTGAGCTCGATCTAAAGACCTTGTGCCTGAGTGCAATGGCACAGGATGTGTGTACCTAGGTACCCTAAGCTACGGGGCCCTATCAATCCTACGGCCGAGGACAGTCGCCTTTATAAAGGCGGTGCCCAAACGCACCGTAGGGATGGAGTCGTGCAGGATCGGCAAGGTGGGCGGGAGACACCTGGGGCTTAACTATGTGAATAGACAAAGGCTAAGATTCCCAGGCCCGTCCGAGAGTGCTGTCTAGCCAACGAGAGGCAGACAGCGAGCGCTCGGGGCACGCTCCGACGGCTTCGTTGACACCGTTAGGTTTCAACCGTCGACCTTAAAACAAAGGATTTACGCGGTTAACGGCTTCGAAGAAGCCGTTACAAAAGCGCGCGGAAAAACTACCGCGAGACCGCGAATGAACTGAGTTTAGATTATTTGCAACTCACTTACCTTATAAGCACGCGATATGCAAATAAACACGTAAGAACACTTCACTAATTTCGACGAATTAATTAATAAGAGAAATTACGAATAAAATTTCGTAATATACGAACGAACGATGTTGGCTCGTGTATGCGACCACTCGCTGTCAGAACCAAAATCGGACTCCCCCCATGAGTGTATCCTAGGATAAGTGATATTTATAAGATAGAGTGTAACCTAGGGTATAAGACTGTATATAGATATTAAGGATATTACATGAAATAAAATAAATATAGCGCAGAAACCGAGCCAACGGCAGTGAAAATGGAAACGAATAGAAATTAGAAAGCGTCGCGATCGAGTGGCTCTCTGTAAAGTCACGCATCGGCATGGGTAACCTCCGAAGGGGCGTTACCTAATCATGTTCCACGATTGAGTCACCGATCGCCCATTGGCTACAACAAGAAGAGCAACTACCTGAAGAATATCGACCGTTGGCTCGGGTTCACGTTTTATTGAGAAGAACACCGAGTATTATTACGTCATACGTCTCGACCGGTTCACGCATTATTGCATCCTTGCGGCCCCTTACGGCAAACTGACATCTTCCTGCTGCCACCGAGGCGGGTATCCGGCATCCTCGTTTATAACGAACGAGGACTCTACGCCCGTCCAAACGGGGATACACAACGTCGCACTTTGACCAGGGGGCGGTGGTCCACCACCGCTAGACGTACCGTGCCCCAACACAATAAGGTTTTCACGTGACACAGTAGCTTATCACCGTCTCCAGGTTCCCATATATCTCTACACCAAAAATCGATTCAGCGATTTAGGCGTGAAAGCGTAACAAACAAACGAATAATGTCGCTTTCACATTTATAATAATATTATATAATTATATTTTATGCCCGATGTTTGTTTCTATAAGTGGTAGCGTGATGATAAATAGCCTAAACCCTTTCAAAATGATTGGTCTATCAAAAACAAGTGGAATTTTGGAAATCCGACTTAGCTACTAAGATTATCGCGTTCAAATTAATTTTTCCGCTGTATAATTTAAATAAACTAGCTGCGCCCGCGACTTTGTTCGCGTGGTACATAAAACCGTTTAAATATTTCTTTTCTTAATAAAAAGTGATCATTTAGTGTAATTTTCTGTATCACTGGCAATGTATATGCAAAATGTTATCTTGATTGGTTGTCCAGTTAATAAATTTACAATCTGTTGCCCACGACTCCATCTGTATAGAATTACTACTTTAAGTAGCCTACAGCCTCAATTTTAAATGAACATCATTTTTATATCTTATAATATCAATTTTACTCGACAACCGACCCTGTTTTTTCTCGACAACCGACCCTGTTGTGTGTTGTTTTTTTTTAATTATTTCTTAAACTATACATTATTATAATTTGCTATTAGAGGAGATGTTTACTTCGTAAACTTAACTGCTTCAGTTTTACTTTCGTAACTTTCATTCGTAAGAATTAATATTAAACAATAATCCCAGGGTAATTTCTAACCGATTAGATATCAATTTTTTTTTAGAATTTTAGCATTTCCAAAAATCTTTTTCAATTTATAACGTTATAGCAGTGCCCGCGACTTCGTTCGTGTGGAACTAAAAAAATCGTATATATTAAGGTTATATCTAAATTTACCTCTGAATTTTAGTTTTATTTTTTGACAACCGTATTACACATTCCGTGTTTTTTCAAACCCAACTTTTTAATTATAATGTTGCCAGTTAGTTTTTATTTGGTTGGAGAAATAAAAATATTAAATCCATCGATTTAATAATGCTTTAGTTTTCTAATCGATTTTATATTTCTTTAAGTCAACAGCTTATGTTTTAGTGTAGCGCACTGTAGTTAAGACTATTTTTTATTTTATCTATTAACTGAATAAAATTAATTTGCATTGTTATCCTAACCATCTTGTTATTTTTGCATCACAGAGGTACGCCGTACGCATTTGAACAGTATTATAAGTTCGATGTTACAGTGCCTTTTCAATATATAAATAAATTTTATATAAGCTATTTACTTTTTTATTTGGGCTCCTTTATATAGTGTTCTTCCTTGCAACTAATTTATTTATTTACACTTTTACATACAATTTGTATAGAATTTAATGCCGGTGTTATTCTATATCAATCAACCTTGGGGTGCTGCAGAGGTGATGCAAAGTAAGTGAAGTAGACAATCTGTTACCTATTCAATAATATAAGGTTTCATTCATTACGTAAGGATAATTTTGTTCACTATTGACTCGCCTACCCAAATGTAAGTACTAGAAAGATTTCTCGAATCCCCCTCCCCCTTCCTTACGTAAGATTCTATCTTGATCTTCTAAATACTGTTATGTCAGGAAAGGAAATCTTTATGATTTTTAAATAAGAATAATACTATTGTAAATGGTAAAATGTAGTATATTTTTTCTATAGAAGCAAACATGCATTAAAACAAAAACATGAAAGTTTAATAAATTTACTTTCAATAATAAATAAAAGTTATTTAAATAATATTAAAATTCCACTGTACAGCTTAAAATAAAATAAAAAACTATTTGAAGTCCAGAATGGAATTAGATTTTTAATATTGAATTTTGAATTACGTAAGAATGAATATCACCCCTACCCCCTAACATAAGGACATGTAGAGGTTTTCTTAATGCCCCCCCCCCCCCTCAATACCATTAATGTAATTATTTAATGGCCCCTTATGAAAGTAAAAATATTAAATATATTAATATATATCAAAATAAAGAAACATGTTAAAAATACAGATTTAATTTTATACATAAATACCAATACAACAAATATAAATGAAGAAATAATTATGCAAATACTCGTAAAACCTAATGAAAGAGTTTTTTGAATTAATTCGGTTTGAGAATTGTGTTCGAACAGCTTTTTGTGCCAGTACATTATTACAACTAAACCTATGGAATAAGTAAGTTGATATTTCCGCAGTCGATCCTTATAGTGGTTCTAAATGTGGTATTTTCCCGTAAATTTTAATTTTATAAATTGCATATTTACTTGTCATTATTTTCGTTTAATTATATTAATTTTAATTACAACAACTATAAACTCCTTGCTAATTTGAACTATTATAAGGAAACTGGATAAAATTGCAACACTACTCGAAAATATATCTATTTCACGGTGTGTTAGTTAGTCTATTTGTTTCTCTGTCTACGTCAAAACAGTCTCGTCTTTATGAATCATACGGATGCGACCTTAGGTGAGTGAATGATTCTAAAAGATGAAAAAAAAAAAATTAAATTAAGCATTCATATGAGATTAGTAAGCGGCCGGCGCTACTGTTATTTTATGTAACACACTTTAGTTCCGAAATTATTTTACATTGTGCGTTTTTTGGGCAATTATGAGAATGTGTGACTCTTGTGATTAAATTGTAACTTTTTGAGCAGTCCTTGGCTACTTTGCGCTATTGGGCACTAGCAACAGTCAGCGTAATTCGCCTCTTTACTTCGTTTGATTGATGTTCGTTACAGGTGCTTCCTATTGTGATTTGTTTTTTAACTATCCGGCTTTCTTGGACTTGTGTATGCTTCTTTGATTAGGTTGGTGCTATCTATTCTCTGGACTGACGACTTGTTATCACTCACGGACATCGATATTATATATCATTTGGATTATTCTAATAATTAGGCAGTGTAAACTTTTATTAAACAATAAAAACGTTTGAACCTATTTACATGTTTTTCTCACTTACGTAGTTTTAGTAGCTCTAAATTAACGTAAGTTAACGGTAAACGTTGTTCAATATGATGGTTAAGAACTACCATACCTGAGCTGAAAAATCTGTCGAGATCAAATTTGGTTTACTGACCATAGGTTAAAAAAATACTAATATATACTATTGTTCGTATGAAGCGCCTCTTATTAAATAGCCATCTGTCCCCCTCTGTCGCCCCGAAATGAGGGGTTCAAATAAGATCAAAACATATTATGGTATTGGATATTCTTTATTGCGCTTATGAATATCAAAACTACCACCGGTTCGGAAAATAAAGCAGTTATCGAGAAGAACCGGCAAAAAACTCGATCTGCATGTTTTTTTAGGCATACTTTTTACATATAAACACATTTCTTAAAGACTAGAGCCATATTACAAAACTTAAACACTAAGCCGCATTACAATACGTTTTAAAAAACTAGCCGCAATACGTTCTTAAAAACTAACCGAAATACATTCTTGAATAACTTACCACAATACGTTCTTAAAAACCAAACTTAATACATTCTTAAATAACTAACCGCAAATGCCACATTGCGAGGATCAGTATCTTTGGCCATAATTTAGTGGTGATAACATTGACCTAAAAGGGACTAGTTTCTAAGCTAGTGGTAATAGTAAGAGTGATGACCCTAACAGCGAGACCGCCCCTACTATACCGGGCTAAAAAATAAATCACACTCCAACTATAAACACTTGGCCGGACTTCAACACAGACTGTCTCTCGTGCTTTTTTTTTTAAGGGACCAACATTGTTAACCTTAGGGGCTTTTACAGCTTTACCGGACTAGGGGGCGACCGCGGAGAGCGCTCGAGCCCGAGTATCTCGTGCAGAATTGTAAGCACTTATATACACTTTCTCTAGTTCGACAAGCGGCGTAAATCAACTTCCGTTTTTATTTTCATTATGGTTTGAGCCGAAATTTAAATTCTATGTATACATATTCAAGAATACAGACGTAAGGATGGAGCATTACATATATGTTTTGTTCATGCAGGTACTTTTTCGTAATCTAATAATTTTATAAAGTCCATCAGATATTTTGCTGATGCTGATTGTTTAGAAGTTTTAATTCTAAAACGATATAAACCTTACACGTCCACATATAAATCAAAATTTTTAACTTTTACTTCCAAATTAATTTTTGTGAGAAAAGTAGATGGATTAAAATGATACGTACTACACTAGGTCAACATTGCATTATCAAGGAACAAAGTTCCTAACGTCATATTTACTTGTTTCTTCCATTTATAAGAAGTTTATATTAATACGGCATGCGTCTTGTGTATACGAATTTATATTATATATTTGAGTCAAAAATATGATTACCTTAATTTTTTTTTATCTTTAGTCATTTATGTATATTTACATGACGTCGAAAGAAAGATAATTTAATGGTCTTGAAAATTTAATGTAGGTTATCGTTACAGAATTCAAATTTAAGACATTTTGCTCGTGTGTTTTGTTTCACACACCTAAAAATGGTGATGCAATTTTAATTCACAGTAACTAATGAAACAGTATTTTGCAAAACGGTTAAACAAAAATTCAAAATCGAGTTGCTTTTATAGAAATCATAAAAATCTTTCCTGAACCATTATTGCCCATTCCTGTACCTGTATTTTAAATACGTAAACGAATAGAATATTTCTAGAACAGAGTTGAGGGTTTTTAAGATTTATTAACTTTTATAAAAAATCTATTAAATGGATGTATTTCAAACATTGTGTAAGACAAAAACCTGACTTCCCCGCGTACACGAATTATGCACATTGTATTACGTATAGTATGATGTGAAAAAAGTCCACTTGGTTCGTAACACACGCTAAGCCTAGTGGAGGGACTGGTTCAAGTTGCAACTACGGGAACAAACCTAATAGGTATTTGGCCGCAGATTTTCAAATTGAGGGTGGTATACCATACTATGGTTTCATCACATTTTCCTTCACCAAAACTCTTTGTAGGTGGATTCGAACTGACGTCCTTTGTATAGTCGGGTATAGATATCTTGTGCCACGCGTGATCAGTACGCCATATTGGAAGAGACCGGATACGATATACTTTGGAACTAAAAAATGTCTGCCTATTGAATCGAATTAACTATTTTATTACGAAAATACTCTATAAATTCGAAAACATGAGATTCCTGCAACAATTTTTTTTTTTTTTCTATTCACTTTTCAGCTACAAAACGTTGCTACTGGCGTCAACCGTGTGGGACGAGTACATATAAAATATATGAAAACTACAGGAAATTATCCGGTGACAGCGTTTTGTGGTTGTGGCCGAGTGGCCCTTGTGCGGCGACCCTAAGCGTACAATCTTTTTGTGGATAAATTTATTATTGGTCTCTGGTTGACATCAACAGATAACAACTATATTTTTAAACTTACAATAATATCATTGGTTAGTTTTATTACACCGACCATCTAGTATTTTAACAAACTACATTTTCAATAAATCTGTTTTTAATGTTGAAATTCAATATAATTTAATAGCTATACCGGAGTCTAAAGTAAATAATTTTAAGCCTTCTTGTAAGGCTGGCTTAGAAGTTAGAATAAACAATTTCCTTAAGAGGTTGTATGAATTGCGATTATTTTTATATACTAATTGCCAACAATTGCTCTTATAGAATGAAATGTCTCCGACGACATACTTTTCCAATATTGTAACAATTTATATGGTCTCGGAGAGGTTGCTTAGTAGTGGTAGTGTGTACGGACGCCACGTCAATAGACGAAAAGAAAGAAAGAAAGTTTTATTTATCCAACACACAGCAAATTATATTAAAATACATAAAAGAAAATAAACTAAAAATAAAAAAATTATACAGAACAGTACAGCAAGATCACAAAAAAATAAAAAATAATAATAATAATAAACAAAAAAGAACGTAATGTGTGGATAAATTGGTACCAGTCTCAGCATAACAGCTACACTGATATAGTGCAGCGCTGATATTCTGACTGGACCGTCTGAAGGTGACGTCACGGACATCAGTAGACATTCTTAAAAATATATATAATAGGCACAGCATATAGTACGTACCAGCATTTGTGACGCATGGAGATAATGCTATAATTATGCAACACAAAAATACATTACATTACATACATACATTTTTACTATTATTTATAAGGGCGAATATATAAATTATAAGACGGATCATACCTAAGAGGTTCATTTAAAGTTATCGATCTGCTCTTGTAGTAAAAGCTTTTTAAACTTTATTTTAAACGCTTCAACTTTATTTTGACTACGAACTGGTGGAGGTAAATCGTTCCAGCATTGTGAAACTGCAAATTTAAACGACCCTCTAAACGCCATTGATCTGTGGCTTGTCGTGAGAAGCACATAACTAGTGGTTCGTCTTGCGTATCTCGATTGCGTTTCTGCCCAATCAAACTTTGTATATAGGTAGCTAGGTCTCTGGTTATTTATAACTCCAAATAAAAGTACCTCAAGATGGAGCCTTCTACGAGCCGTCATTTTTAAAAAGTTTGATGTGTTCAAATATGGCGTAACATGTGTACGTGGAGGAATATTAAAACAAAAACGTGCACAAGCATTTTGGACACGCTGGATAAGTTTCTCCGTTCTCTTAAGCAAACAAGGTCCATATACCACATCGCAGTAATTAAGTCTACTCAGTACTATAGACTCACAAAGTTGAATCCTAACTTCCTTGTCTAGAAAACGTCGTATTTTATATAATAATGTCAGGCGATAGAAGCAATTTTTTACACTCTCCGCTACATGTTTCTCAAAATGCAAGTTACTGTCGATAGTCAGACCAAGACTTTTAGCTTCTGTTACTCTCTCGACAGGCTCGCTACCAACTGATATATTTATTGCCTCTTTATTAAGCCGATAAATATTTCGCTTACTGCCTATAACCATATATTTTGACTTTTGCGGATTTATAACTAATGAATTAGACGTTGCCCAATCAAATAGATTTAGTAAGTCCCGATTTATTTTAGATACAGTGTTAGTTATGCAAGGCGGAAGGAAAGACAAATACAGTTGTAGATCATCAGCATAAAGGTGATACTTACAATGTGTAATACTTTTAGTTATGTCTGCACAATACAAAATAAATAAAAGAGGATCTAATATGGATCCTTGAGGGACTCCGCGAGGAACAGGTTGAGGAGAAGATTGTGCAGGAGACCCACTTGGTGAAATCAATTTGACATATTGGTGCCTATTACACAGGTAGCTATGAAACCAATTAACTGACAAAGCATCGAATCCATAAAATACTAACTTAGAGAGAAGTAAATCAATATTTATACACTCGAATGCCCTCGAAAAGTCTAAAAATACGAGTATACTGCACATCCCTTTATCTTGAGCATCTAATAAATTGTCTACAATATCAAGGAGAGCGGTAGAGGTGCTATGTCCTTTGCGAAATCCAGATTGGGCTTGAGGAAGAATATTATTCCTCTCTAGATACTGTATGAGTTGTATGCTCACGACTTTCTCCAAAACTTTAGACAAACAGGGTAATATGCTAATTGGTCGCAGATCTTTTAGAGTAGTGGGATTATTGTTTTTCGGGATAGGCTTTACAACTGCTACTTTCCACATATCTGGAAAAATACCACTTGCAATAGATCGGGTAACTATTGCAGTAATTGCTGTAAGAGATTGAGGTAGCGTCATCGTCAACATATCCAGAGAGACTCCATCCATACCTTGAGCATTTGATTTTAAACTTTTAACAATTGATATTATTGTGTCCTCGCTTACGGGTTGGAACGAAAAATTAATGGATCCAAATCTCTGTGACTCATAGTGGGCTAGTTGTAATAATGAAACACTAGTTTTTCCAGGTGTACGAAGAAAATGAGAGTTAATAATATCTGGGTTGTCAAATTGTGATGGAATTTCTACGGCTTGCTTTTTGTTTGGCAATATAGTAGCTTTAAGATTACTCCAGAGGTTTTTCGAATGATTTATGTTTTTATTAATGAGTTGATTAAAAAATATTCTTTTTTCAGCCTCGATACCTACAATCACAAGGTGTTTCATCTCCTTGTAACAGTTTCTGAATATCGCAGTTCCATGCAATTTATACTTCCTATGATATTCATCTCTGATTCGAATCATAGTTCTAATAGTATCCGTAATCCAGGGGTGAGGAGAATCTTTAAACCTAGCTTTTTTAACAGGGGCATGTAAATCAAACAAGGTTACAACGATAGATGTAAATGTCTCTACCAGACTATTAACATCATGAGTAATCCTGAAATAGTCCCAATCCATTCTACGGAGATCTTTACAAAATAATTCATGATCAATATCTTTAATAGGTCTATATGTGACTAATCGTGGGGATGGCTTCTCTTTCTTCAAATTAAACTGAATTAGTAACATTGCATGACTACCTAATTCCGGAGTATACTTAACTATTACATCTCGAGGATGAGCATTAGTACATGCTACATCTATAAGCGTCTGACTGTGCTCGGTAAAGTGAGTAGATTCAGTAATAATTTGTTTGATATTCAGGCAATCAAGAAACTCCTCTAGGAGTTTCACTTTATTGCAGTTAGCATTGAGAACATTTATATTGAAATCTCCTAGTAAAATTAGTTTATCGCATTTGGCAAAGGTTATGGCTGAATCTGTTATAGCGTCGAAGAAAGAGTTAATATTCTGCTAAGGTGGCCTGTATGCAGTCCCAATTATCACTTCCTGCCCGTTAGCATTTAATCGTAGCCACATTTGTTCTATATTTTGTGTAAGAGGATGGCTACAAACACGCGCAGCAATTCCTTTTCTTATATAAAAACCAACTCCCCCCCCCTCTACCGCAATGAATGTGCTCGGGTCTAGGCAAATGCCTCAAACGGTATCCTTGTAATTTAGGCGCCTTTTCATCTTCACCGAGTCTAAGCCAAGTCTCATTTATAGCTAGCACATCGGGCATCAATTCCTCAATAGCAATAATAATTTCCTCATGCCTTGTGTTAAGTGATCCTGCATTGAAAAAACCAACTTTAAGATTTCTATTGTTAAACATCACGATAAAGTGGCCATGTCCACAAGATAAAGTTTAAATTGAGCCATGATATGCTAGAAAAATAACAAAAACAAGTATAGGATAACAAATATGCTAGTATATAAATATTATACATAGGTAGATGTAAATTAGAACTATCATGACCATAAGTAGGTTTTGCATACCATTTCAACACCATACCATTCAACACATAACTTGTACGTACTATATGTGCTACTATCAAATCAAATCAAATGTAAAATATAGACTTTTTTAGCGGGTGCGTTATTGACATATAGAACTGTATCAAAAGCAAAAACGGAAATGTAACATAATTAAATACCAAAGAATACACAAGATAAAAATACAAACTGGTAAAATTAAAAGAGTAAAATGTAGTAAAGAATAGAATTCCCTTAATCATATTTGTAACAAGTATATCATATATACCATCAAACTGAGCTATTACCAAAAACCTGCAGGAAATCCGCCTTGGAATGAATGTGATAAGCTGTTGTTCCCTCCGACTGTCGAGCGTAAATTCGCCCGCGCTTTGTCCAAGAGAAACGCCACTGTCGTCTGCGACATTCTTCTCGAACCTGATGAAATAACTGTCGATTTGTGCGAGTGAGTCTTTCATTAAGGAAAATGCGTGAAGTGCCTGCCCCTGCGCCACCACCAACGGCGTTGCCAGAATTTTCAGTTGTTAATGTGCGGCGCACACGAGCGGCCTGCAACAGCTGGTCTCTCAGATGACGTCGTGCGAGTCGTGCAACCACACGTCGCACGCGCCCACCTCCCTCACCTGGTGGAGCTCCCACCCGCTCCGCAAAAATGACGTCATGTTCATCCATTCGCACACCCATCCTGGAAGCAAGCAGAGTGATTGCGTGTACGAGATTTTCTCCCTTCTGTTCTGCGAGATGACCAATTTCTAGATCACATGAGAGGGCTTCTTGATCCTTGTCATTTATTTCATGCTTGAGCTGTTCTATTCTTCGCTCCAGTTCGGTGAGCTCTCGAAGTCCAGATTCTTCTTTACGGTTTTCAACTGCCTCTAGCCGTTTTTCGAAGTGATCCATACGCTCTGTGATTCCTGCAATCGACGCATACAAATCCGCCATTTCCTTACGAAATTCTCTAATTTCAGACACGCATTCAGCCAACTCTGACCGAAGATCACAGACCCCCGTATCCACACCTCTGATCGGGTAGCCACGGTCATGAAGTTGCGCAACGTCCTCACATACGTCTCTAATCGGTGTACAGCTATTGTCACCCTTGTGTGTCAGCTTTTTACATTGCGGGCACGTCCATTGTTTATTAATCAGTGCTGTCTCTGGTAATGATACGCAGCCCTTGTGATATAGCAAAGAACATAGTCCACAGGTAGCAGCACTCTTCGAAGAAGGTGATATAAATTTACCACAGCCTGAACATTTCGCCATGGTGATACTGTTAATAATCTAATAAATAGTTTCCAAATCAACCAATAGATGTCGTTCGCTGAAACTATTACTATGATACAGCTACTCGTCGCAAGATGGTGCTAATATAAAATCAATTTCCACGAAGTAAATATGAGGCATGTAATAATTACCCTCACAGCGAAAAGAAGATGTCAATAGTTTATTTTCACAAGTATGCTTATTTATCAAGTTCACACGCGAACACAAACACTCCTGCGTGGGCACAATAGATTGCACAATGTGATGCAAACATCCAAGGAGAAAATAAAACTTAGATTATAACGTTATTAAAATTAATTTACGAGAACACGAAACGTGTTACTGACGTCCACGACTACCTGGACGACGACTACCACGACGAGAGTTTGAATCCACCTACAGTGAGCTTGAGCTTTCGATGAACGAAAACGTCGTGAGGAAACCATAACATGGTGGTAGGGATTTTTCTAATATCCGCCTGGCTAGCTGCTATCCTATAAACTATTCTATCCTAGAACCTATAGACTGACTATATACAAAATGATCAGAAAAGTTTGTGCCTAGGCAAAGATTACAGCAGTTTTAACAAAAAAAAATGTGTGGTCTTCACTAGGCTCTTTTGTTCATTCAGGTGGTTCTTAAACAACAATTATCTTTAATAATACTTTGTATGTATAGTATGGTTTATTTTTAAATATTTTCTCATATTAATTATATGAAATGTTTCTACAAACGAAATTCTTTATTATATACATAATATTGTTGTTTTTTTTTTTTTAGAAGGGTCCTTCACTGTTACTCTGCAAATCTTTCACATCTTCGTCGGACTTAGGGCGAGCGCGGAGGGCGCTCAAGCCCGAGGGGATATAATATTATTTATATAACTATACCTTTTATAACTATTGTCAAATATTGTTTTTAATCGTTGTATAGCCGCAAATGGAATGTTTCTGTTCAGTTATGTAGCGGGTATTACATAGATTTAAAAAAAATAAGTAGATTTAACATACTTATTAAGCTTCTCGAATCTGTTTGTTTGTATGTTCTTCTAACATTTTGTAGAAATTTAAATATACTTGGTGAATTTTATATTTAAGCTGTGTAACTTTTTCGGTTGATTAATTGTTTGAACTTGTTTAAATATTTATTAATGCAATATTTATGACACTAATTACGAATCATAATATTATACATAGTATTTTTATACATAATTTGTCAGGTTAATGTAGTCAACTTTGTCTAAATAAAGTAGTAAACAGGCTAGTAAGTGATTTTCAAATAAACTGACCTCTGCCGGTACTTAAGCAGAATTAGTTCTACTTCAATACCTACTCTGATATAACTTGTTAATAACCACGTAAAAGTGAAATGAGCAGTGATTATTTCTATTTTTTTTGTTTTTTTATATCAATTTTAGTAGAACAAGTTGTCCTTATGTCGCTATCATAACTTACATTGTCACTCTATTAAACCTACTGTTAGTTCCATCCAAATTGTTAGAGCCGTTTCCGAAACAAGCGAAATTTATTTATACAAGAATTACTCTTAATTCCATTGGATAGATTTGATTAAATAGATTCGCGAGCTATCCAAGCAACTCAATCAGTAATTCTATTTCTAACACTATACAATTGTCATTGCATTGCGAGAATCCGCTGGATGCGGGTGGTGCAAGACCGGTAGTCGTGGAAATCTTTGGGGGAGACCTGTCCAGCAGTGGACGTCTTTCAGTGGAATGGATGGATGGAAGGATGCATTGTCGTTGGTTACACGTCGGCCATTGTTATTTACGAATTGATCTTGTATTTTTTAAATAGTGTTTAGATAAACTTGTAAAAAATTGTGGTTACACCACAATCTGAAAGTGGCCGTAGGACGTCATATTTTAAAAATTAATGTTATAATGCAGAGGTTTGTTTACTTAAACCCGCCAATATTAGTCACTCCCAGTCGAGTTTAAAAATTATTTTGTATTTGATAAAGAAATCATCGAGGAAATCTTTACACTATTTAACCTTACCGCTGCCACCATTAGGAGCAATGCTGTATTGAAGAAAGTTAAAATACGCCCAAAAATTATTAAGTAATTTAAGTTTCACGCCACTCAAATCGTAGGCACAATTAGTTTTAAAAATAAAACAAAGTTTATTTACTTATACATTCATTTATTGACTAGTTTCTCAAACATTTGTGTTTTACATGTAAATCACACATTAACAGGCAATAAAAGTGAGCTTATACATACAAATCTTATTCTTAACTTAACGTTTAATACTTTGTAATGCAAACGGGCGACTCCTTAAAAGGTTCGTGTTAGACAAAGGCACTTTATTTATAGGTACCGTATTTACTTACAAAACAGTATTCTGCACAAAAGACCTAAGACCAAACAATATGTCTATTCAATAAAGTTAAAATCTCTCCATTTTAGTCACAAAGTACCCACGAGTAATAAACGAGATAAAATAAAACGAAAAATAATGTTACGTGTGAGATATCTTCAAGCCATACCTCTGGTAAAGCCGGCATTGACGCCAAATTTACTAACAAGTTAGATATAGAGATTTGTTTATTACATGAGTTGGTCACAACATAATAAACCTTAGTATATCAAACTAACAGAAAATTAACTTGAAGAGTATTGAATGGCGAATTTAAAGAAAATTCCCATATTTGGTCCTAGGTTATTTTTATGTGGATTTATTATAAATGGTACATATTATAAAATCCACAATTTTTTTAACTAAGATTTTCTTTTTCATATTATGGTATTTGCCTATACTAGCAAATTTTGCTTAAACAAGATGCAACAATATGGCAACTTATAATGCAAGTTAATAATTCAAACAATTAAATTGTATTAATTCAAAACATTTACTTATAATTCTGTATACTTATAATGCTGTAGTAATTAAATAAAAATAATAATAATAAAATATATAAAATAAATATTAATAACATAAAAAACTAAATCCAATATTAATAGATGGGATGTGATTGTTAGTACTAAACTTCTATCAGAAATGGCCGCTTCATTTATTAAATTTCTTACCATATATTTTTTATTTTTTTCATTTATAATGGGAAATAACTCGAATTCATATTTTTCATATCCCAAAAGGTATTTTAAATATTTATATTCCAATATCAATTTGAAATAACTGTTCTTATGTGCAATAAGATAAGACTATGTCAACATACAACATTCCAGAATATTATATTACCAGTGAATTTACTATAGAAACCAGTCCTGTCAAATAATATAAGATCGTTTGGGATCATATTTATCTGCAAGAGGACATGTGCATTCTGTAATATCATATCAAATAGATCTTTAATAGATATTTTATTACAATCTAAGAATCATTACATTATTAGAGACATCAGATTGCCTTTAATAGTCTCTAAAATTTACAAAACGCTTAGTGGTGAATGGACCACAACCAACAAGACGAAATAATAAATTCTGTTGATTGATTTGTTATAGTAATTTGTATGAACTGATGACAAATCAATAATGTCTAAGAGAATTACAGTGTCAAAGTTACTGTGTCTGAATATGAAAACCAGTGCCCTTATGACAACGCAAGTGTGGAATAGAGCCACAGTATCTCAATGGCAAAGGCACAGTGCCTGAGTGGTAGAGTCATTAGAACCGATGTCAACACAGCAGTGTCTAATAGAGTCACAGTATCTCAGAGTCACAGTATCTCAATGACAAAGGTACAGTGCCTGAGTGAAAAAGTCAATGAGCTGATAATAACGCAATAATGTCTAAGAGATGCACAGTGTCTTAGTGACAAATATACGATGTCTGAATGTGAAAACTAGTGACTTAATGACAACGCAAGTGTCGAATAGAGCCACAGTGTCTCAATGGCAAAGTCACAGTGCCTGAATGGTAAAATCATTTGACTCGTTGACAACATAATAATCTCTAAGAGATGCACAGTATCTCAATAACAAAGTCACAGTGCCTGTGTGATAAAGTCATTGGATCCAATGACAACACAACAGTGTCTAACAGAGTCACTGTGTCCCCGAGTATCAGAACCGCTATGTATCAGCATCAGCATCAAGCTGATGTCCTCAAGTCGTTCTAATCGGTAGGTGGAGTTGTCCGGGAGATGTCGCACCAGCTCGTTCTCTGTTGGGGCCGGACACCAACACTGTCCTGTCGTAAATGAAACATCATTAGTAACAATACTTTAAGATGTCTGTTATACATCACAATATATTCACAGCTATAAAGGATAGATTACAATAGGGTTCATGTGATCAAGAAATAAAAATATCTAAAAATACTATGTACCTCAATTATTATTTTTGTATTTGATAGAGTAATCATCGAGGTAGGTTTTGGGATATTTAACATCATGCTACCACCGATAGGAGCAAAGTTATATTGAAAAAAGTTACAAAAACAGGCAAACAAGATTAATTCATTTTTAGTTACCTGCCAATGAAGTTATACAAAAGCAAAGTAATACTTTGGTATCAATATAAAAACATTTTATATATAATATAAACAATTCAAGAGGAATTAAGGGCCAGTTCAATCAAGGGTAAGTAGGAGCCAGTTTGGTACAATTCTCGGGTCCCACCATCCCATGGATGTCTCTTCCAACCCATCTTATATACTCTCTTTTGTTACTTTTATTTCTTGACATCTCTGATGAAGAATTATTAAAAAACATATAATAATAATAATAATAATAACCCTTTAATACTAAGTGTTACAAACTTAAATAACCTAAGTAGATATTTTATTAATTATTTTGAATTTTATAAAAATTTAACACTTAGACCTCCTACAACATATGTACTGTATCTGCTCTTGTCCACAGAGCACCTGCTACCTCTTGAAGATCATCTGACTACCTTTTCTTTTGCGTACCTCTTTGCCTTTTGGTGTTTTATCTATGGTCCATTCTGTTAGGATTTTGCACCATTTGTTTGTATATTAGATTAGATTAAGTTGTACATTCTTTTGCGTACCTCTTTGCCTTTTGGTGTTTCATCTATGGTCCATTCTGTTAGGATTTTGCACCATTTGTTTGTATATTAGATTAGATAAAGTTGTACATTCTTTTGCGTACCTCTTTGCCTTTTGGTGTTTCATCTATGGTCCATTCTGTTAGGATTTTGCACCATTTGTTTGTATATTAGATTAGATAAAGTTGTACATTCTTTTGCGTACCTCTTTGCCTTTTGGTGTTTCATCTATGGTCCATTCTGTTAGAATTTTGCACCATTTGTTTGTATATTAGATTAGATAAAGTTGTACATTCTTTTGCGTACCTCTTTGCCTTTTGGTGTTTCATCTATGGTCCATTCTGTTAGAATTTTGCACCATTTGTTTGTATATTAGATTAGATAAAGTTGTACATTCTTTTGCGTACCTCTTTGCCTTTTGGTGTTTCATCTATGGTCCATTCTGTTAGAATTTTGCACCATTTGTTTGTATATTAGATTAGATAAAGTTGTACATTCTTTTGCGTACCTCTTTGCCTTTTGGTGTTTCATCTATGGTCCATTCTGTTAGAATTTTGCACCATTTGTTTGTATATTAGATTAGATAAAGTTGTACATTCTTTTGCGTACCTCTTTGCCTTTTGGTGTTTCATCTATGGTCCATTCTGTTAGGATTTTGCACCATTTGTTTGTATATTAGATTAAATAAAGTTGTACATTCTTTTGCGTACCTCTTTGCCTTTTGGTGTTTCATCTATGGTCCATTCTGTTAGAATTTTGCACCATTTGTTTGTATATTAGATTAGATAAAGTTGTACATTCTTTTGCGTACCTCTTTGCCTTTTGGTGTTTCATCTATGGTCCATTCTGTTAGAATTTTGCACCATTTGTTTGTATATTAGATTAGATAAAGTTGTACATTCTTTTGCGTACCTCTTTGCCTTTTGGTGTTTCATCTATGGTCCATTCTGTTAGAATTTTGCACCATTTGTTTGTATATTAGATTAGATAAAGTTGTACATTCTTTTGCGTACCTCTTTGCCTTTTGGTGTTTCATCTATGGTCCATTCTGTTAGGATTTTGCACCATTTGTTTGTATATTAGATTAGATAAAGTTGTACATTCTTTTGCGTACCTCTTTGCCTTTTGGTGTTTCATCTATGGTCCATTCTGTTAGAATTTTGCACCATTTGTTTGTATATTAGATTAGATAAAGTTGTACATTCTTTTGCGTACCTCTTTGCCTTTTGGTGTTTCATCTATGGTCCATTCTGTTAGAATTTTGCACCATTTGTTTGTATATTAGATTAGATAAAGTTGTACATTCTTTTGCGTACCTCTTTGCCTTTTGGTGTTTCATCTATGGTCCATTCTGTTAGAATTTTGCACCATTTGTTTGTATATTAGATTAGATAAAGTTGTACATTCTTTTGCGTACCTCTTTGCCTTTTGGTGTTTCATCTATGGTCCATTCTGTTAGAATTTTGCACCATTTGTTTGTATATTAGATTAGATAAAGTTGTACATTCTTTTGCGTACCTCTTTGCCTTTTGGTGTTTCATCTATGGTCCATTCTGTTAGGATTTTGCACCATTTGTTTGTATATTAGATTAAATAAAGTTGTACATTCTTTTGCGTACCTCTTTGCCTTTTGGTGTTTCATCTATGGTCCATTCTGTTAGAATTTTGCACCATTTGTTTGTATATTAGATTAGATAAAGTTGTACATTCTTTTGCGTACCTCTTTGCCTTTTGGTGTTTCATCTATGGTCCATTCTGTTAGAATTTTGCACCATTTGTTTGTATATTAGATTAGATAAAGTTGTACATTCTTTTGCGTACCTCTTTGCCTTTTGGTGTTTCATCTATGGTCCATTCTGTTAGAATTTTGCACCATTTGTTTGTATATTAGATTAGATAAAGTTGTACATTCTTTTGCGTACCTCTTTGCCTTTTGGTGTTTCATCTATGGTCCATTCTGTTAGAATTTTGCACCATTTATTTGTATATTAGATTAGATAAAGTTGTACATTAGCGGAAGGCCCCTGCAGCTGGTTCAGCTTGTGCAGCAGCTCAGTGGCTCGGCATGCGTGCAGGTACAGCGCGCTGTAGATGTAGGGCACACGTACACCGTCAGACGGGGTTCGATTCTCCTGCAAACACATTCCGTTTATAACATAATATACAATATAAGAATTTTCGTATTTGCTTATTGAAACAAGCTAATCGCTGAAGTATATCAGTCAAATTATACCAGATAATATAATATATACCAGAGACTACTGCTGCTCCGCTTGCGATAATATTGATTAAATTATACGTAACTATACTCGAAAGTTTGAAGCAAATAACTAAGCACGTACATATAAATAACTTTTATACGTAAAAACTGTACGCAACTTGAAGTATTACTTAGTTTTTGTTGTATCGCAATCGTTTTACTCTCTATCAAGAGATATTAGATAATATGAATTTAAACTGTTCTCACGCACCCAGTTCAGTTACTTGCAACGCCAAAATATAGAACTAATGTTGTCAGTTGAATTGCATATCCGATAGATGGCGTTGTGCATATGACGTCATCATGTAACGCGGATATTGACTGTATTCTTATCTAAGCGACGTCTTTTACTTTTCAACAACGACGCAAACGAAGTCACGGGTACAGTTCGTTATTTACTAAAATAGGTAAGCGCAGACAAGAAATTTAAAAAATCACACAAGTATTATAGGTAGAATCTGCTACAGTACAGTAAGATTCTAATAAGTGGTAAATCAATTAGATATATTTGAAAAAAAATATTAATGCCGGAATAATTAGAACTCTTATTTCAAGTGTGCTTTCCTCAAATAATATAGTTTTAATTTTATTACTTTTAGCTTTATAGAAAACTATAAAGCTCTATGGATATATGTAGAAAAAGTAACTGTTTATAATTCCTGAAGAAATTTAAAAATAAAATTTATTTATAAAACGGCATATGTTTACCCTTGTTTATGTTCCGGCAGGTCGTCTAGGAAGGATTCGCGTCGGCGATGGGACAGCTTCGGACTCACGCTGAGCTCGAGTGGGTCGTCCGCCATCACTACACTGCGAGGACACTGTAAAACATATAAATGAGTAAAAATAATAAAAGAAAGTTTAAAAAGAAAACACATATCTTTAATTTTCTTTCCTGCATAGGTTTTTAGAGTAAACTTTCCATATTAATAGTAAAATTCATTTAATGTTAACAAAATGATCGAAATAAAACTAATTTCAACGGATTTTATCGCGGTTATTTATTAATATTGATCCCGATGCGACGTATCCAAAGCTTTCGTGGTCACGGAGTGGACTGAGGTGTAGGTTGTCCAGAAAAGTTATTGTTACAGTATCTTTCTTCAGTTTAATTTTTAATTTTGTTTGTGTTCCGATCTACGCAGAAAGAGCTCACAGTGTCTTGAGGTCTGATAATTGGTCTTTTGGGTTTCGATTTAATTACATGTATAATCCGATCTCTGGCTTGTGCTAGCTTTCAACCATCTTCTGTATGATGTTTTTTAATTTCCATAGGATTTGTGGTTTGTCGAAACTTAGATATTTTTTAGAGACTTCTTCCGAATGTTCAGCCACTGCAGACTTCGTAAAGCTTCGGTGTTTAACACATTAGCTATGTAGTCTTTTACGCAGGTCCCTGTGTTTATTTTGGTTTGACCGATATAGGAGAGGCCACAGTCACATTCGATTTTGTATACGCCCTGTTCTTCTAGAGGTATATATGACACTTGACAGGTGGTAAAAGTTGACTAATCTTCTTGGGTGGCTTAAAGTAAGTTTTAATTGAAGCACATTTCAATAGCAATCTTGTCTGTGAGTCCTCCTACAAATGGTAACACATCAAGTACACGTTCAACTGTGGCTGGTTTAACTCGGTTTCTGTGACAGCAGCGTGGAATTTGGAGCTTCTTATCTTGTAGTACTTGCTTGACATGTTGCAGCTCAGCAGCCAGATGTTCCTCGTCACAGATTCCTTGTGCTCTCTGAAACAAAGATTTATCCACGATAGCTGTTATTGGACAGTGATGAGATTCACTGTCAGATATTTATCTCTATGGGTAATTTTTCTATACACAGTATGGCCTAAACAATGATCAGGATTACAGATAACTAAAACATCTAAGAAAGGAAGATATTTAATTTGTTCTAACTCCAGAGTAAATTGTATTTTGAAAATGTTTAAAAATAATAAATTGACAGGCCATAAGTTTTTTTTACGTTATTAAAACTGCTAAACCTATATTAATATTATAAATCGGAAAATGTTTGTTTTGTGTGATCGCGCTAATCTTATGTACTATCAATCGGATTTAAAACAACCTTTTTGTTGTAAAAATACAAAAAATATAATACATAATTTTTAATTCCACGGAAACGAAGTCGCGGGCACAGCTGGATTTGAATAAAATATATCAAAGGGAAAGGGGCTCGCGAAGCCTCTTTAGGCGGGTCGCACAGCTTCTACAGCGGAGTTGCAAAAGATTGGAAAAGCTACTGCAGTAAAAAAATATAAATCTTGAAAAGATTTATTGAGAAGAATGTTAACAAAAGGACATATTCATTTGTATGAAATAACAAGAAATAAAAATAACTTATGAGAACTCTTAATGCGAAGGTGCGTTTGTTTATCATTGACCAATTTCTCCCATAGTACATCAGTTTTTTGTAACTGGAGAATTAAAGCGTTTTCCAAATATAAGCGATTTCCTACCATTTCCTTTATTTAGTCCATTGATGAAAATACAAGTAATGGTGCCAAATGGAATCAAACACTTCAAAAGCCTCTATTGTTAATTGTGGGTACTCTGATATCCTTTTTAACCAAAAGGTTTGAAAATTGACTGACTTAAATTCCAATCCAGTAAAGATAAATCCAGCAGATTTTCTTTGAGCTTGGTTGCCAAATTTGCCTTTTTTATAGCTACATTTAAAAACGGATTTAAGATCCACCTTTGCCGAGTATTCTTCTTTATCTCTTGCAATGACAAGTAATGACACAGTTCATTGTTCGTTTTCCAGCAGCAGTCCAAACCGAGGTTCGGCCATTCTGGCTCCCTTGTGCCCGCTGCCTCGCGGCTGAGTGCCTTCAGCATTCGCCACAAAAAGTTCAGTGAAACTGTCAAAGGACTTACGCCTAACAGCGTATGTCTCGTAAAAAACAGTTCTTTCAACTTTTCTGACACCTTTTAAACTTTTTATACCAGGTATAAATTCCTTGTTGTTTTATCTCACATCCGACGTCTTCAATAAAATACTGTGCCGAAGAAACTGAATTGAAGTGGTTTTGATTTAGAGACGAGACCACGAGGCAAGTTTGTTTATAAGTTGCGTTAACCAGTGGTGGCGCATTCAATGTTAGGAAAAAAAATTAATATGTATTTATGCGAACCCTAATTATGTTAATGAAAAAATGTGTTGGATTGAATATTTGTCACAAAATAAAATACATGAATAACAAGCAACAGTTAGGGGGAACGCGAAATATTTCTTCAAACAAAGGGGCCGTGTCATGAAATAGGTTGAAAACAATAGTGTAAGCCAAACAATTTGTAAATTTTGTCATGTCCAACTGACCAACTGGCACTTTGTATGCATTTTATGTAAAATTCTTTCTTTGGATGAATAACATCTTGTACCTTTGTTTGTTATCAAAAATGTCGCAGAGTTCACTTGTTTGTGTCTCTGAATAAATCTTATAACAATAATTCAATCCTACATTATTTTTGCTTAAAACCTTCAAGATAATTAAAACATCTCTTTGAAATAAAATTACCTAAGCGGCGAAATCTTCGACGTCTTCAAAGACTCAGCTCCCGTCACGTCTTCCTCGAACTCCTCTGGAACGTTGAGTGCTCTCGAACAGCGGGACTTCAAGTTCGGCGTTCCTGTAATCTTCAACAACATCTTAAATATTACATAAATATTATTGCATTAATCGAGGAGACGAAAATGATAAATATAAAGTGCACGGAATGAATTTGGAAATGCAAAATGGGTAGTTAACCTCAGACGAGTTCTGTATCCAGTTAGTCTTAAAGTGGTGCACCTTAATACACAACTGGTCTCCGCTCTAATAAAACTCTGCTGTAACACCTTGCAAATGACTCCTCTCTCAGATCAGATACAGACATATAAATATTATCCAAGTGTACCGCTGTCGCAGCCACCGCAAATATAGCTTTTAGGGATTTCAAAGGTTTGCGTCAACAATTTAACTTATAAACACTAGCAAGCAATAAATTTCGAAAAACTTTTTGCTTAATGTTACGTTATACAGATCGTTGAAACATTTCTTTAAGTAACTGAGACCTAATAATGAAATTATTAGTTTATGTTATAGAGATTGCGTATTTTAAGTAATAGAGGTTTTGAGCTCTGAGGGGAAGGGAGCAGATTATTTTTTGCAATTATAGAGGTTTTATCGAGGTTCTACTATAATATATGTTCTAGTATATTTTTTAAAATATAATGTACGGTATAGCATTACGAGCACAATTCCACCTGACGTTAAGTGGCGATATGGCCTACACCGAAACACACCTAGCATAGGTATTTGTCAACAGATTTTGAACTTAAGGGTGGAAGTTAGTTAGAAGAGTATCTGTCTACATCCCTGTCCCTGTCCCCACCACATCACCTGTCTGTTTTCGGCTATAGTCAATGGCGTAATTGGGTTATCGTTAGCTAAAAAGTTGCTTCTCTGCCTCGGCGCGTTACTCGAGTCAATGTTCGATGGAACACCTCAAATACATTTAATACATAAAGGATATATTGTACTATAAATCTGCTCTAGCTTCGTACAGGAATTTGTGTAAATTATAGAAGACCAACTGACCTGGTAAAACTTGTTCTTCCTTTTCGAATAGTCAATCACATCGACTACAGCGACATCTAGCTCGTTATAATCACTTATCAATATAAAAAGTATAATATATCTCACAACTTGGAACAAACTCTACACAATGTGCAAAAAATAACTAAAATCGGTACTGTAGTTTGTAGGAGTTGATCGCCGACCAACAACGTGACATGAAATTTTTATGTATTAGGATTAACATATAGTGAAGTTATATTTTAAATTTAAAAAATCAGGGCAAAAATTTTATAATACATCTATATTAATATTATAAAGAGGAACAGATTATAACAGATTTGTTTGAACACGCTCACCTTAGAAAGTAATTTGAATACGTCAAATTAAAGAGTATTAAATTTTCTAAAAGAACTTTTGAACGAAACAATAAAAAAAAATTTTTTGAAGCCCGTGGACCTTTTTTCAGACGAGAAAAAATTTGGAAAAATTTTTTTTTGGTTGTTTTCTTAGCATTTCTCCAGACCTGGACATGACAAAAATTTTTCATAGTCATATCTGAAAACTAGACACATGGAGCTACAATTTGCTTTTTTTGTTTTTTCTGTACGATCATTTTCCTCGGAGTTACAGCTCGTTGAAAATCACCCAAAAATTTGGAAATGTTTTTATATCCCTTAATTTTTGTGTTTAGTATATAAGGATTAACATATAGTGAAGCTATATTTTAAATTAAAAAAAACCAGGGCAACAATTTTATAATACGTCTTTATTAATATTATAAAGAAGAAAAGATTATATATTTGTTTGAACACGCTCACCTTAGAAACTACCAGTCGTATTCTTTTCATATATGATACAGCAATACTTATGAAAGGTTTTCGGCTATTTAACATCACGCTACCACCAATACGAGCAAAACTATACAAAAAAGGACCAAAATTATTCAATGTTTTTTATATCAACTCGATTGAAGGTCGTGGGCACAACTAGTAACAAAGATCGAGCGTTTTCAAGAAAAGGGTAGCAAGCGACAATTTACACATTTTACAGGAGAGAGAATTCCTAATTAAAAAGCATTGTCTATATAATATAATCCTCACTTCCCCATAATGACCGTACTTCACCTGAGAGTAAGCTCAATACGGCCCACACACAGTAGCGACTGCCGAAAGGGAAAATGTCCTCTGTCAATCGTAACTGCGATGCCGGTCTGAAAAGTTTTAGCGTTATGGCTATAATCTCACTTAATCTTAAGTGACGATACGGTCCAAACTGGTGGACAAGCTATAACTGTGAAGGGACTGGCTCTCAAGTGCCACTACCGGAACACATTTAAAAGTATTTGGTAATTGGAGGAAGATTTTGAAATGTAGGTTAGCTAACATGGCGGGCAATAGAAAAAGCCCTACCACCATGCAGAACCTAGACATTGTTACCTTTTTTATTGTTAGCACAGTGAATAAATATGTTTATGTACATGCGGACGGGCTGCTGGCAGTGCTGGCGGGTTGTGTGAGACTCGGCAAATGAAAAACAAGACATACAATGCCTCTTACTTATTATTATCAGGTTCAGCGACTGCATTCGCAATCAAAATATACATTTTACATGTTATTCTAATTACCAGAAAACATAGGTTTTCTGTAATCGAATAGGCCAATTATTACAAACATTTCTCGAGGAATGCTGCGCGCGACCGGCCTCGAAAACAATTCAAATCTGATACTCGCTTATCACTTTTCACATATAAACCTTCTATACATGTATCAATTTCAATCACAGGGCTGCAGGCATAGGCCAACGTCACTCATGCCTTATGCAGTTCCTGATTAGTATCACTTCAAATTATTGTACTCTAGATAATTGCTCTTCATATTTTATTTCGATATTGTATTCTGCTGAACTGTGACCAAATAAATTACATAACACATGTACAATATTTAGTACTACTGTAGAAAATAAGTTTGTTTACCTGAGTCGCGGCTTGTCCTACTATAGGCAGTAGCATAAGCAGCTAGACCGGCGAGGCTCGCCAACTCGCCGCCTTCCCCCACAGCGGCAGCGGACCGTACTGGAGGCAACGTAGCACTGCCTAAAAACAACAATTATCTATTCAATTAAACACATAAATGAATACATGACGTTATAAAGAGGAAGGATCTTATATATTTGAAACGAATAAATTGTTCTAGCGGGGTAAAATCCAGCATGATAAATCTTCGTCCGCCTAATGTATGCCCGTACACTATGTTTTTAGCGCGCCAACGCGACACGAATATTCGCCCCCTCATGTAGCCCAGCATAACAAAACTAATTCTTAAATTTGATGAAATTGACATAAAAATTCTAAAAACAAGTAAAACTGTATTCATAGGTTTTCAAGATACCTTGAGTAAAGTCAGTAAGCCAATAGTAATCTAAACAAAAAAGTATATTATTATATTCTGAAAATTTATAACATAAATTGTAAGGTACAGGTTATGGTAAATTATATTGTAAAGGTATATGCATCGAATAGAAAGTTTTAGTCCTTTTTTATTTTCTTTAACATGTATACAACGAGTCACTTTCTTGAATACTATAATAATTACTTATTTTAATGGTAATAACTTTGACATAGCGTTTGCAACGACTTCAATTTGCAATTTCATGATATTGCTGGATTGGTATTCTTATAATAAAGGGTAATACAACACTACTATAAAGTTTACGACAAGATGAATATCTAAATATTAAATCAGTTACAAGTCTTACATGATACATCAGTTTTAAGTCATACATTAGACGAAAGTAATGTACTGTCAACAGGAGAGAACTAGTCGCAATGCAACGAACTTCTTAAATGATATTTCTAACAAGAAGAAAATAGTACAAATAAAGTTTCGAAAATTCACTCAACCAGATAATTTGTATATTATGAGGAACATATATTGACAACGAAGTGAAAAAAACTCTTATTTGTAAAAATATAATTTTACAGGAAGCGCGCACCAGTAATTTTAATCATATGATATTAAAAAACTAAATATACGTTATTCTATGAAGCAGGTAACGCAGAGTGTGTAGTACTGGCAGATAAATAGTCAAAGCATCAGAAAAAAAGATAACCAAAAAATTATGTTTTTGCACATAGGAGTTCTTGTCACTTCGTCGTTAATATGTGAGCGAATCGTTCAACTTAGATAGCCCTTTAAATCGCTTTATTATTTTCACAACGTAGATATATTACTCTTAACAACTTACATCCCACGCCATCCTAATTTTTTACACACCACAGGTAATCCAATCAATGTTTATTTTTTAATAATTTTGTTTATACATTTCACATCCTACATATATACTAATAAAATAAAAAAAATTGTTTGTTTGAAGGCAACTAATCACTTATACTATCACTAGGATTTGAAAAATTATCTTTTCTTATGACAGCCCAATTATTAAGAAAGGACTTTAGCCGCCATATTGACAACATTTTAAAAACGTACAATAAGCGTCCCGTGAGTAACTTCCGTAGCGTGCACTGCATTTATATTTTAGAGTCACATAAGAATAATGTATAAAGGAAATGGTCCTATCAAAAATTAAAAATATAAATAATTTCATGTATTTTGTATTTCTTGTTTGTGACAAAACATTAAAATAGACGTTATTTCCAAAGTTGTTTAATTGACATAGTTTTTTCATCCTTATCTAATTAGGGTAATAATTTTAAGTAAACATAGCCCAAAATTTCACTTGATACTATTCAATTAAAGTTATTGTCAAAGAAATATCACAATTAAAAAAAACAAACGTAACAAAATAATAATATAATATGTTGATTTTCTTTACCGCTAATCCAAAGGCGCAGTTCCGTTAAACAAATATGTGTTCCGTAATAATGCATGTAGATGAAACAGTCGACCGAATATTCACACTTAACAATTGTTTATATAAATATAACTAATATTTATAACCTAATATTTATTCTGGGAAAAACTCAAAATGTCAATTTGTGTACTTATATGAGAAAACAATTATTAACGGTAATAATGGTTTTCTATATGAACTACTCAACCTTGTAAAGTACTTGTATTGAACTCTCGGGAACTAATATAATATTAGAATAAGTGGTATTTTGATTTTAAATGTAGAATTTACCAACATTGTTTTATATTTATGAACACTTACAGAGTGTCTGCATGCATTTAATAAATGATAAATATGTATTTAAAAGATAAAAGAAACGAAAATAAATATAAATACGTTTGACATTTTGAATAATATCCATAATTAAGACAAAAGTCGAGCAATGGTCGACAGTGGTCGAATTTCAAACATAATTATTGAACATTAATGGAAATTCTTATCACGATGGGAAGAAAAATCGGTTAAAAAACTGTTTATTAACAGTTTCTCAATAGTCACTACATAACAAAAAAATTAATTCATTCTGCATCGGGTTTATTTATGTCAATTTAGCTTAAACATTTATATATATATAAAATGATTGGATATTAACGACTCTTAATTTTTATACTACCGTGTTTATTTATTTAACCGATATCTAAAAATTGGCGTTATTTTAACATAATTTTACTTCCGGAATATTGACAAAACTTTATGAAATGGCCAAAGGAAGTTGTGACCACCACGTCTCGATTAAAATAAGGTGTATAGAACTCCTTAAAGTTTTCTTATACAGACACAGTATGTTGAAGCGTCCCAGCCTGTGGTCCACATTGTGTAGAATAGATTATAAGCGCGGTGCACCGGGGCTGTGTCTATTTTCTATATCATTTTTTTAATTTGTATTTACTTTTATTTGTTCACAGATCTCTATTCGAGATTTGCGATTTGGTCTGCACCGAGGATCGGAGTATGAGTAAGAAAAAGCAATATGCATGTCTTAGTGTGGTTCATGTTCGTTGTAATAGGTTTCTTTTTGCGAATCAAAAGAAACTTATTATTGCCGAATTTTAAATCACACCTTGGTAGAACTTTCTAGAATTTGTTTTTACGTGCGGCTTCATTTGTGTTAATATCGATTTTGTCACACAAATCGGACGACGCAATAAAAATTTTAAACAAAATTTATCCCTCTGTTTAGCCCACTACCAATAAGGTTTTCACGTGACACAGTAGCTTATCACCGTCTCCAGGTTCCCACCACGCTACACTCTACACCAAAAATCGATTCAGCGATTTAGGCGTGAAAGCGTAACAAACAAACGAATAATGTGAAAACATTTATAATAATATTATATAATTATATTTTATGCCCGATGTTTGTTTCTATAAGTGGTAGCGTGATGATAAATAGCCTAAACCCTTTCAAAATGATTGGTCTATCAAAAACAAGTGGAATTTTGGAAATCCGACTTAGCTACTAAGATTATCGCGTTCAAATTAATTTTTCCGCTGTATAATTTAAATAAACTAGCTATGCCCGCGTCTTCGTTCGCGTGGTACATAAAACCGTTTAAATATTTCTTTTCTTAATAAAAAGTGATCATTTAGTGTAATTTTAACAGCCCCAATTTTAAATGAACATCATTTTTATATCTTATAATATCAATTTTACTTGACAACCGACCCTGTTTTTACTCAACAATCGACCCTGTTGTGTTGTTTTTGTTTTTTAATTATTTCTTAAACTATACATTATTATAATTTGCTATTAGAGGAGATGTTTACTTCGTAAACTTAACTGCTTCAGTTTTACTTTCCTAACTTTCATTCGTAAGAATTAATATTAAACAATAATCCGAGGGTAATTTCTATCCGATTAGATATAAATTTTTTTTTAGAATTCTAGCATTTCCAAAAATCTTTTTCCATTTATAACGTTATAGCTGTGCCCGCGACTTTGTTCGTGTGTAACTAAAAAAATCGTATATATTAAGGTTATATCTAAATTTACCTCTGAATTTTAGTTTTATTTTTTGACAACCGTATTACACATTCCATGTTTTTCAAACCCAACTTTTTAATTATAATATTGCCAGTTAGTTTTTAGTTGGAGAAATAAAAATATTAAATCCATCGATTTAATAATGCTTTAGTTTTCTAATCGATTTTATATTTCTTTAAGTCAACAGCTTATGTTTAAGTGTAGCGCACTGTAGTTAAGACTATTTTTTATTTTATTTATTAACTGAATAAAATTAATTTGCATTGTTATCCTAACCATCTTGTTATTTTTGCATCACAGAGGTACGCCGTACGCATTTGAACAGTATTATAAGTTCGATGTTACAGTGCCTTTTCAATATATAAATAAACTTTATATAAGCTATTTACTTTTTTATTTGGGCTCCTTTAAATTTATGGTCTATTGTTTTACCTACTTAATAACTACAGGAATAAAATCATGCAGCAATTGCACTTGTAAGCAAAGCGGAGTATATATATATATATAGTGTTCTTCCTTGCAACTAATTTATTTATTTACACTTTTACATTTAATTTGTATAGAATTTAATGGCGGTGTTATTCTCTATCAATCAACCTTGGGGTGCTGCAGAGGTGATGCAAAGTAAGTGAAGTAGACAATCTGTTACCTATTCAATAATATAAGGTTTCATTCATTACGTAAGGATAATTTTGTTCACTATTGACTCGCCTACCCAAATGTAAGTACTAGAAAGATTTCTCGAATCATCCTCCCCCTTCCTTACGTAAGATTCTATCTTGATCTTCTAAATACTGTTGTCAGGAAAGGAAATCTTTATAATTTTTAAATAAGAATAATACTATTGTACACGGTAAAATGTAGTATATTTTTTTCTATAGAAGCAAACATGCATTAAAACAAAAACATGAAAGTTTAATAAATTTACTTTCAATAATAAATAAAAGTTATTTAAATAATATTAAAATTCCGCTGTACAGTTTAAAATAAAAATAAAAACTATTTGAAGTCCAGAATGGAATTAGATTTTTAATATTGAATTTTGAATTACGTAAGAATGAATATCACCCCTACCCCCTAACATAAGGACATGTAGAGGTTTTCTTAATGCCCCCCCCCTCAATACCATTAATGTAATTATTTAATGGCCCCTTATGAAAGTAAAAATATTAAATATATTAATATATATCAAAATAAAGAAACATATTAAAAATACAGATTTAATTTTATACATAAATACCAATACAACAAATATAAATGAAGAAATAATTATGCAGATACTCGTAAAACATAATGAAAGAGTTTTTTTTAATTAATTCGGTTTGAGAATTGTGTTCGAACAGCTTTTTGTGCCAGTACATTATTACAACTAAACCTATGGAATAAGTAAGTTGATATTTCCGCAGTCGATCCTTACACTGGCTCTAAATGTGGTATTTTACCGTAAATTTTAATTTTATAAATTGCATATTTACTTGTCATTATTTTTGTTTAATTATATTAATTTTAATTACAACAACTATAAACTCCTTGCTAATTTGAACTATTTTAAGGAAACTGGATAAAATTGCAACACTACTCGAAAATATATCTATTTCACGGTGTGTTAGTTAGTCTATTTGTTTCTCTGTCTACGTCAAAACTGTCTCGTCTTTATGAATCATACGGATGCGACCTTAGGTGAGTGAATGATTCTAAAAGATGAAAAAAAAAACAAATTAATTAAGCATTAATATGAGATTAGTAAGCGGCCGGCGCTACTGTTATTTTATGTAACACACTTTAGTTCCGAAATTATTTTACATTGTGCGTTTTTTGGGCAATTATAAGAATGTGTGACTCATGTGATTAAATTGTAACTTTTTGTACAGTCCTTGGCTACTTTGCGCTATTGGGCACTAGCAACAGTCAGCGTAATTCACCTCTTTACTTCGTTTGATTGATGTTCGTTACAGGTGCTTTCTATTGTGATTTGTTTTTTAACTATCCGGCTTTCTTGGACTTGTGTATGCTTCTTTGATTAGGTTGGTGCTATCTATTCTCTGGACTGACGACTTGTTATCACTCACGGACATCGATATTATATATCATTTGGATTATTCTAATAATTAGGCAGTGTAAACTTTTATTAAACAATAAAAACTTTTGAACCTATTTACATGTTTTTCTCACTTACGTAGTTTTAGTAGCTCTAAATTAACGTAAGTTAACGGTAAACGTTGTTCAATATGATGGTTAAGAACTACCATACTTGAGCTGAAAAATCTGTCGAGATCAAATTTGGTTTACGGACCATAGGTTAAAAAATACTAATAAATACTATTGTTTGTATGAAGCGCCTCTTATTAAATAGCCATCTGTCCCCCTCTGTCGCCCCGAAAAGAGGGGTTCAAATAAGATCAAAACATATTATGGTATTGGATATTCTTTATTGCGCTTATGAATATCAAAACTACCACCGGTTCGGAAAATAAAGCAGTTATCGAGAAGAACCGGCAAAAAACTCGATCTGCATGTTTTTTTAGGCATACTTTTTACATATAAATAAATGTGTTTACATTTCTTAAAGACTAGAGCCGTATTACAAAACTTAAACACTAAGCCGCATTACAACAATACGTTTTAAAAAACTAGCCGCAATACGTTCTTAAAAACTAACCGTAATACATTCTTAAATAACTTACCACAATACGTTCTTAAAAACTAAACTTAATACATTCTTAAATAACTAACCGCAAATGCCACATTGCGGGGATCAGTATCTTTGGCCACAATTTAGTGGTGATAACATTGACCTAAAAGGGACCAGTTTCTAAGCTAGTGGTAAGTAGTGGTAGAGTGATGACCCTAACAGCGAGACCGCCCCTACTATACCGGACTAAAAAATAAATCACACTCCAACTATAAACACTTGGCCGCACTTCAACACAGACTGTCTCTCGTGCTTTTTTTTTTAAGGGACCAACATTGTTAACCTTCGGGGCTTTTACAGCTTTACCGGACTAGGGGGCGAGCGCGGAGAGCGCTCGAGCCCGAGTCTCTCGTGCAGAATTGTAAGCACTTATAAACACTTTCTCTAGTTCGACAAGCGGCACAAATCAACTTCCGTTTTTATTTTCATTATGATTTAGCCCATGAGTCGAAATTTAATGTAGATTATCGTTACAGAATTCAAATTTAAGACATTTTGCTCGCGTGTTTTTTAAAGCAAACTGAAGTTCACACACCTAAAAATAGTGATGCAATTTTAATTCACAGTAACTAATGAAACAGTATTTTGCAAAATGGTTAAACAAAAATTCAAAATCGAGTTGCTTTTATAGAAATCATAAAAATCTTTCCTGAACCATTATTGCCCATCCCTGTACCTGTATTTTAAATACGTAAACGAATAGAATATTTCTAGAACAGAGTTGAGGGTTTTTAAGATTTATTAACTTTTATAAAAAATCTATTAAATGGATGTATTTCAAACATCGTGTAAGACAAAAACCTGACTACCCCACGTACACGAATTATGCACATTGTATTACGTATAGTATGATGTGAAAAAAGTCCACTTGGTTCGTAATTATTTTTTTTAGTTGTTCTACTTAAGGTTAAGCGATATGACCATAATATCACATGATTGGCCCAAGATGATGGACACTCTAAGTCTAGTGGAGGGACTGATTCAAGTTGCAACTTCGGGAACACACCTATAGGTATTTGGCCGCATATTTTCAAATTGAGGGTGGTATACCATACTATGGTTTCATCACATTTTCCTTCACCAAAACTCTTTGTAGGTGGATTCGAACTGACGTCCTTTGTATAGTCGAGTATAGATATCTCTCTCGTGCCACGCGTGATCAGTACGCGATATTGGAAGCGACCGGATACGATATACTTTAGAACTAAAAATGTCTGCCTATTGAATCGAATTAACTATTTTATTACGAAATTACTCTTTATGAATTCGAAAACATAAGATTCCTGTAACTATTTTTTTTCTATTCACTTTTCAGCTACAAAACGTTGCTACTGGCGTCAACCGTGTGGGACGAGTACATATAAAATATATGAAAACTACAGGAAATTATCCGGTGACAGCGTTTTGTGGTTGTGGCCGAGTGGCCCTTGTGCGGCGACCCTAAGCGTACAATCTTTTTGTGGATAAATTTATGATTGGTCTCTGGTTGACATCAACAGATAACAACTATATTTTTAAACTTACAATAATATCATTGGTTAGTTTTATTACACCGACCATCTAGTATTTTAACAAACTACATTTTCAATAAATCTGTTTTTAATGTTGAAATTCAATATAATTTAATAGCTATACCGGAGTCTAAAGTAAATAATTTTAAGCCTTCTTGTAAGGCTGGCTTAGAAGTTAGAATAAACAATTTCCTTAAGAGGTTGTATGAATTGCGATTATTTTTAAATACTAATTGCCAACAATTGCTCTTATAGAATGAAATGTCTCCGACGACATACTTTTCCAATATTGTAACAATTTATATGGTCTCGGAGAGGTTGCTTAGTAGTGGTAGTGTGTACGGACGCCACGTCAATAGACGAGAGTTTGAATCCACCTACAGTGAGCTTGAGATTTCGATGAACGAAAACGTCGTGAGGAAACCATAGCATGGTGGTAGGGATTTTTCTTATATCCGCCTGGCTAGCTGCTATCCTATAAACTATTCTATCCTAGAACCTATAGACTTACTATATAAAAAATGATCAGAAAAGTTTGTGCCTAGGCAAAGAATACAGCAGTTTAAAAAAAAAATGTGTGGTCTACACTAGGCTCTTTTGTTCATTCAGGTGGTTCTTAAGCAACAATTATCTTTTATAATACTTTGTATGTATAGTATGGTTTATTTTTAAATATTTTCTCATATTAATTATATGAAATGTTTCTACAAACGAAATTCTTTATTATAAATATAGTTTTTTTTTTTTTTTTAAGAAGGAACCTCAACTGTTACTCTGCAAGTCTTTCACAGCTTCGTCGGACTTAGGGCGAGCGTGGAGGGCGCTCAAGCCCGAGGGGATATAATATTATTTATATAACTATACCTTTTATAACTATTGTCAAATATTGTTTTTAATCGTTGTATAGCCGCAAATGGAATGTTTCTGTTCAGTTATGTAGCGGGTATTACATAGATTTAAAAAAAATAAGTAGATTTAACATACTTATTGAGCTTCTCGAATCAGTTTGTTTGTATGCTCTTCTAACATTTTGTAGAAATTTAAATATACTTGGTGAATTTTATAATGAAGCAGTGTAACTTTTTCGGTTGATTAATTGTTTGAACTTGTTTAAATATTTATTAATGCAATATTTATGACACTAATTACGAATCATAATATTATACATAGTATTTTTATACATAATTTGTCAGGTTAATGTAGTCAACTTTGTCTAAATAAAGTAGTAAACAGGCTAGTAAGTGATTTTCAAATAAACTGACATCTGCCGGTACTTAAGCAGAATTAATTCTACTTCAATACCTACTCTGATATAACTTGTTAATAACCACGTAAAAATGAAATGAGCAGTGATTATTTCTATTTTTTTGGTTTTTTTATATCAATTTTAGTAGAACAAGTTGCCCTTATGTGGCTATCATAACTTACATTGTCACTCTATTAAACCTACTGTTAGTTCCATCCAAATCGTTAGAGCCGTTTCCGAAACAGGCGAAATTTATTTATACAAGAATTACTTTTAATTCCATTGGATAGATTTGATTAAATAGATTCGCGAGCTATCCAAGCAACTCAATCAGTAATTCTATTTCTAACACTATACAATTGTCATTGCATTGCGAGAATCCGCTGGATGCGGGTGGTGCAAGACCGGTAGTCGTGGAAATCTTTGGGGGAGACCTGTCCAGCAGTGGACGTCTTTCAGTGGAATGGATGGATGGAAGGATGCATTGTCGTTGGTTACACGTCGGCCATTGTTATTTACGAATTGATCTTGTATTTTTTAAATAGTGTTTAGATAAACTTGTAAAAAATTGTGGTTACACCACAATCTGAAAGTGGCCGTAGGACGTCATATTTTAAAAATTAATGTTATAATGCAGAGGTTTGTTTACTTAAACCCGCCAATATTAGTCACTCCCAGTCGAGTTTAAAAATTATTTTGTATTTGATAAAGAAATCATCGAGGAAATCTTTACACTATTTAACCTTACCGCTGCCACCATTAGGAGCAATGCTGTATTGAAGAAAGTTAAAATACGCCCAAAAATTATTAAGTAATTTAAGTTTCACGCCACTCAAATCGTAGGCACAATTAGTTTTAAAAATAAAACAAAGTTTATTTACTTATACATTCATTTATTGACTAGTTTCTCAAACATTTGTTTTACATGAAAATCACACATTAACAGGCAATAAAAGTGAGCTTATACATACAAATCTTATTCTTAACTTAACGTTTAATACTTTGTAATGCAAACGGGCGACTCCTTAAAAGGTTCGTGTTAGACAAAGGCACTTTATTTATAGGTACCGTATTTACTTACAAAACAGTATTCTGCACAAAAGACCTAAGACCAAACAATATGTCTATTCAATAAAGTTAAAATCTCTCCATTTTAGTCACAAAGTACCCACGAGTAATAAACGAGATAAAATAAAACGAAAAATAATGTTACGTGTGAGATATCTTCAAGCCATACCTCTGGTAAAGCCGGCATTGACGCCAAATTTACTAACAAGTTAGATATAGAGATTTGTTTATTACATGAGTTGGTCACAACATAATAAACCTTAGTATATCAAACTAACAGAAAATTAACTTGAAGAGTATTGAATGGCGAATTTAAAGAAAATTCCCATATTTGGTCCTAGGTTATTTTTATGTGGATTTATTATAAATGGTACATATTATAAAATCCACAATTTTTTTAACTAAGATTTTCTTTTTCATATTATGGTATTTGCCTATACTAGCAAATTTTGCTTAAACAAGATGCAACAATATGGCAACTTATAATGCAAGTTAATAATTCAAACAATTAAATTGTATTAATTCAAAACATTTACTTATAATTCTGTATACTTATAATGCTGTAGTAATTAAATAAAAATAATAATAATAAAATATATAAAATAAATATTAATAACATAAAAAACTAAATCCAATATTAATAGATGGGATGTGATTGTTAGTACTAAACTTCTATCAGAAATGGCCGCTTCATTTATTAAATTTCTTACCATATATTTTTTATTTTTTTCATTTATAATGGGAAATAACTCGAATTCTATACTCCATATCTTTCATATCCCAAAAGGTATATTAAATATTTATATTCCAAAATCAATTTGAAATAACTGTTCTTATGTGCAATAAGATAAGACTATGTCAACATACAACATTCCAGAATATTATATTACCAGTGAATTTACTATAGAAACCAGTCCTGTCAAATAATATAAGATCGTTTGGGATCATATTTATATGCAAGAGGACATGTGCATTTTGTAATATCATATCAAATAGATCTTTAATAGATATTTTATTACAATCTAAGAATCATTACATTATTAGAGACATCAGATTGCCTTTAATAGTCTCTAAAATTTACAAAACGCTTAGTGGTGAATGGACCACAACCAACAAGACGAAAATATAAATTCTGTTGATTGATTTGTTATAGTGATTTGTATGAGCTGATGACAAATCAATAATGTCTAAGAGAATTACAGTGTCTCAGTGACAAAGTTACGGTGTCTGAATATGAAAACCAGTGCCCTTATGACAACGCAAGTGTGGAATAGAGCCACAGTATCTCAATGGCAAAGGCACAGTGCCTGAGTGGTACAGTCATTAGAACCGATGTCAACACAGCAGTGTCTAATAGAGTCACAGTATCTCAGAGTCACAGTATCTCAATGACAAAGGTACAGTGCCTGAGTGAAAAAGTCAATGAGCTGATAATAACGCAATAATGTCTAAGAGATGCACAGTGTCTTAGTGACAAATATACGATGTCTGAATGTGAAAACTAGTGACTTAATGACAACGCAAGTGTCGAATAGAGCCACAGTGTCTCAATGGCAAAGTCACAGTGCCTGAATGGTAAAATCATTTGACTCGTTGACAACATAATAATGTCTAAGAGATGCACAGTATCTCAATAACAAAGTCACAGTGCCTGTGTGATAAAGTCATTGGATCCAATGACAACACAACAGTGTCTAACAGAGTCACTGTGTCCCCGAGTATCAGAACCGCTATGTATCAGCATCAGCATCAAGCTGATGTCCTCAAGTCGTTCTAATCGGTAGGTGGAGTTGTCCGGGAGATGTCGCACCAGCTCGTTCTCTGTTGGGGCCGGACACCAACACTGTCCTGTCGTAAATGAAACATCATTAGTAACAATACTTTAAGATGTCTGTTATACATCACAATATATTCACAGCTATAAAGGATAGATTACAATAGGGTTCATGTGATCAAGAAATAAAAATATCTAAAAATACTATGTACCTCAATTATTATTTTTGTATTTGATAGAGTAATCATCGAGGTAGGTTTTGGGATATTTAACATCATGCTACCACCGATAGGAGCAAAGTTATATTGAAAAAAGTTACAAAAACAGGCAAACAAGATTAATTCATTTTTAGTTACCTGCCAATGAAGTTATACAAAAGCAAAGTAATACTTTGGTATCAATATAAAAACATTTTATATATAATATAAACAATTCAAGAGGAATTAAGGGCCAGTTCAATCAAGGGTAAGTAGGAGCCAGTTTGGTACAATTCTCGGGTCCCACCATCCCATGGATGTCTCTTCCAACCCATCTTATATACTCTCTTTTGTTACTTTTATTTCTTGACATCTCTGATGAAGAATTATTAAAAAACATATAATAATAATAATAATAATAACCCTTTAATACTAAGTGTTACAAACTTAAATAACCTAAGTAGATATTTTATTAATTATTTTGAATTTTATAAAAATTGTTGCACACCAGTTGGGAGTTTTATTTGTGTCAGCATGTTCTTTTAACACTTATACCTCCTACAACATATGTACTGTCTCTGCTCTTGTCCACAGAGCACCTGCTTGAAGATCATCTGACTACCTTTTCTTTTGCGTACCTCTTTGCCTTTTGGTGTTTCATCTATGGTCCATTCTGTTAGAATTTTGCACCATTTGTTTGTATATTAGATTAGATAAAGTTGTACATTAGCGGAAGGCCCCTGCAGCTGGTTCAGCTTGTGCAGCAGCTCAGTGGCTCGGCATGCGTGCAGGTACAGCGCGCTGTAGATGTAGGGCACACGTACACCGTCAGACGGGGTTCGATTCTCCTGCAAACACATTCCGTTTATAACATAATATACAATATAAGAATTTTCGTATTTGCTTATTGAAACAAGCTAATCGCTGAAGTATATCAGTCAAATTATACCAGATAATATAATATATACCAGAGACTACTGCTGCTCCGCTCGCGATAATATTGATTAAATTATACGTAACTATACTCGAAAGTTTGAAGCAAATAACTAAGCACGTACATATAAATAACTTTTATACGTAAAAACTGTACGCAACTTGAAGTATTACTTAGTTTTTGTTGTATCGCAATCGTTTTACTCTCTATCAAGAGATATTAGACAATATGAATTTAAACTGTTCTCACGCACCCAGTTCAGTTACTTGCAACGCCAAAATATAGAACTAATGTTGTCAGTTGAATTGCATATCCGATAGATGGCGTTGTGCATATGACGTCATCATGTAACGCGGATATTGACTGTATTCTTATCTAAGCGACGTCTTTTACTTTTCAACAACGACGCAAACGAAGTCACGGGTACAGTTCGTTATTTACTAAAACAGGTAAGCGCAGACAAGAAATTTAAAAAATCACAGAAGTATTATAGGTAGAATCTGCTACAGTACAGGAAGATTCTAATAACTGGTAAATCAATTAGATATATTTGAAAAAAATTATTAATGCCGGAATAATTTGAATTCTTATTTCAAGTGTGTTTTCCTCAAATAATATAGTTTTGATTTTATTACTTTTAGCTTTATAGAAAACTATAAAGCTCTATGGGTATATGTAGAAAAAATTAACTGTTTATAATTCCTGAAGATATTTAAAAATAAAATTTATTTATAAAACGGCATATGTTTACCCTTGTTTATGTTCCGGCAGGTCGTCTTGGAAGGATTCGCGTCGGCGATGGGACAGCTTCGGACTCACGCTGAGCTCGAGTTGGGGGCAGGGGGCCTGTCACTCAGCGTCCCGAGTGGGTCGTCCGCCATCACTACACTGCGAGGACACTGTAAAACATATAAATGAGTAAAAATAATAAAGGAAAGTTTAAAAAGAAAACACATATCTTTAATTTTCTTTCTTGCATAGGTTTTTGGAGTAAACTTTCCATATTCATAGTAAAATTCATTTAACTTTAACAAAATGATCGAAATAAAACTAATTTCAACGGATTTTACCGCGGTTATTTATTAGTATTGATCCCGATGCGAAGCTTTCGTGGTCACGGAGTGGACTGAGGTGTAGGTTGTCCAGAAAAGTTATTGTTACAGTATCTTTCTTCAGTTTAATTTTTAATTTTGTTTGTGTTCCGATCTACGCAGAAAGAGCTCACAGTGTCTTGAGGTCTGATAATTGGTCTTTTGGGTTTCGATTTAATTACATGTATAATCCGATCTCTGGCTTGTGCTAGCTTTCAACCATCTTCTGTATGATGTTTTTTAATTTCCATAGGATTTGTGGTTTGTCGAAACTTAGATATTTTTTAGAGACTTCTTCCGAATGTTCAGCCACTGCAGACTTCGTAAAGCTTCGGTGTTTAACACATTAGCTATGTAGTCTTTTACGCAGGTCCCTGTGTTTATTTTGGTTTGACCGATATAGGAGAGGCCACAGTCACATTCGATTTTGTGTACGCCCTGTTCTTCTAGAGGTATATGACACTTGAAAGGTGGTAAAAATTGAATATTCTTCTTGGGCGGCAAAAAGTAAGTTTTAATTGAAGCACATTTCAATAGCAATCTTGTCTGTGAGTCCTCCTACAAATGGTAACACATCAAGTACACGTTCAACTGTGGTTGGTTTAACTCGGTTTCAGTGACGGCAGCGTGGAATTTGGAGCTTGTTATCTCGCAGTACTTGCTTGACATGTTGCAGCTCAGCAGCCAGATGTTCCTCGCTACAGATTCCTTGTGCTCTCTGAAACAAAGATTTATCTACGATACAAATCGTTTTTGGACGGTGATGAGATTCACCGTTCAGATATTTATCTCTATGGGTAATATTTCTATACACAGTATGGCCTAAAAACTGATTAGGATTACAGATAACTAAAACATCTAAGAATGGAAGATTCTAACTCCAGAGTGAAGTCTTTTTTTACGATAGTAAAAGTGCGAAACCTATATTAATATTATAAATCGGAAAATGTTTGTTTTGTGTGATCGCGCTAATCTTATGTACTATCAATCGGATTTAAAACAACCTTTTCGTTGTAAAAAATACAAAAAATATAATACATAATTTTTAATTCCACGGAAACGAAGTCGCGGGCACAGCTGGATTTGAATAAAATATATCAAAGGGAAAGGGGCTCGCGAAGCCTCTTTAGGCGGGTCGCACAGCTTCTACAGCGGAGTTGCAAAAGATTGGAAAAGCTACTGCAGTAAAAAAATATAAATCATGAAAAGATTTATTGAGAAGAATGTTAACAAAAGTACATATTCATTTGTATGAAATAACAAGAAATAAAAATAACTTATGAGAACTCTTAATGCGAAGGTGCGTATTTTTATCATTGACCAATTTCTCCTATCGTGGATCAGTTTTTATTAACTGGGGAATTAAAACGTTTTCAGATTTAAGCGATTTCCTTCCATTTCCTTTATTTGGTCCATTGATGAAAATACAAGTACAAATTGCCAAATGGAATCAAACACTTCAAAGCCTCTATTGTTAATTTTGGGTACTCTGATTTCCTTTTTAACCAAAAGGTATGAAAATTGACAGACTTAAATTCCAATCCAATAAAGATAAATTCAGCAGATTTTCTTTGAGCTTGGTTGCCAAATTTGCCGTTTCTATAGCTGCATTTAAAAACAGATTTAAGATCCACCTTTGCCGAGTATTCTTCTATATCTCTTGCAATGACAAGTAATGACACAGTTCATTGTTCGTTTTCCAGCAGCAGTCCAAACCGAGGTTCGGCCATTCTGGCTCCCTTGTGCCCGCTGCCTCGCGGCTGAGTGCCTTCAGCATTCGCCACAAAAAGTTCAGTGAAACTGTCAAAGGACTTACGCCTAACAGCGTATGTCTCGTAAAAAACAGTTCTTTCAACTTTTCTAACACCTTTTCAACTTTTCATACCAGGTATAAATTCCTTGATGTTTTATCTCACATCCGACGTCTTCAATAAAATACTGTGCCGAAGAAACTGAATTGAAGTGGTTTTGATTTAGAGACGAGACCACGAGGCAAGTTTGTTTATAAGTTGCGTTAACCAGTGGTGGCGCATTCAATGTTAGGAAAAAAAAATTATGTATTTATACGAACCCTAATTATGTCAATGAATAAATATGTTGGATTGAATATTTGTCACAAAATAAAATACATGAATAACAAGCAACAGGTAGGGGGATCGCGAAATATTTCTTCAAACAAAGGGGCCGAGTCATGAAATAGGTTGAAAACACTAGTGTAAGCCAAACAATTTGTAAATTTTCTCATGTCCAACTGACACTTTGTATGCATTTTATGTAAAATTCTTTCTTTGGATTAATAACATCTTGTCCCTTTGTTTGTTATCAAAAGTGTCGCAGAGTCACTTGTTTGTGTCTCTGAATAAATCTTATAACAATAATTCAATCCTACATTATTTTTGCTTAAAACCTTCAAGATAATTAAAACATCTCTTTGAAACAAAATCACCTAAGCGGCGAAATCTTCGACGTCTTCAAAGACTCAGCTCCCGTCACGTCTTTCTCGGACTCCTCTGGAACGTTGAGTGCTCTCGAACAGCGGGACTTCAAGTTCGGCGTTCCTGTAATCTTCAACAACATCTTAAATATTACATAAATATTATTGCATTAATCGAGGAGACGAAAATGATAAATATAAAGTGCACCAGATATAGACATATAAATATTATCCAAGTGTACCGCTGTCGCAGCCACCGCAAATATAGCTTTTAGGGATTTCAAAGGTTTGCGTCAACAATTTAACTTATAAACACTAGCAAGCAATAAATTTCGAAAAACTTTTTGCTTAATGTTACGTTATACAGATCGTTGAAACATTTCTTTAAGTAACTGAGACCTAATAATGAAATTATTAGTTTATGTTATAGAGATTGCGTATTTTAAGTAATAGAGGTTTTGAGCTCTGAGGGGAAGGGAGCAGATTATTTTTTGCAATTATAGAGGTTTTATCGAGGTTCTACTATAATATATGTTCTAGTATATTTTTTAAAATATAATGTACGGTATAGCATTACGAGCACAATTCCACCTGACGTTAAGTGGCGATATGGCCTACACCGAAACACACCTAGCATAGGTATTTGTCAACAGATTTTGAACTTAAGGGTGGAAGTTAGAAGAGTATACGTAAAAGCACCTGTTCACATCCCTGTCCCTCTGTCCCCACCACATCACCTGTCTCTTTTCGGCTATAGCCAATGGCGTAATTGGGTTATCGTTAGCTAAAAAGTTGCTTCTCTGCCTCGGCGCGTTACTCGAGTCAGTGTTCGATGGAACACCTCAAATACATTTAATACATAAAGGATATATTGTACTATAAATCTACTCTAGCTTCGTACAGGAATTTGTGAAAATTATTGAAGACCAACTGACCTGGTAAAACTTGTTCTTCCTTTTCGAATAGTCAATCACATCGACTACAGCGACATCTAGCTCGTTATAATCACTTATCAATATAAAAAGTATAATATATCTCACAACTTGGAACAAACTGCACACAATGTGCAAAAAATAACTAAAATCGGTACTGTAGTTTGTAGGAGTTGATCGCCGACCAACAACGTGACATGAAATTTTTATGTATTAGGATTAACATATAGTGAAGTTATATTTTAAATTTAAAAAATCAGGGCAAAAATTTTATAATACATCTATATTAATATTATAAAGAGGAACAGATTATAACAGATTTGTTTGAACACGCTCACCTTAGAAAGTAACAGTCGAATTTCAACTATTATTTTCATATATGATAGAGCAATACTTGAAAGATTTTCGGCTATTTAACATCACACTACCACCAATACGAGCAAAACTATACAAAAAAGTACAACAATTGTTCGATATTTTTTATATGAACTCGAATGAAGGTCGTGGGCACAACTAATAACATAGATCGAGTGTTTTCAAGAAAAACGTAGTAAGCGACAATGTACACTTTTTACAGGAGAGAGAATTCCTAATTAAAAAGCATTGTCTATATAATATAATCCTGGCTTCCCCATAATGACCGTACTTCACCTGATAATAAGCTCAATACGGCCCACACACACTAGAGACTGTCGTATGGGAAAATGTCGTCCGCCAATCGTAACTGCCATGCCGGTCAGAAATTTTTAGCGTTAGGGCTATAAACTCACTTAACTTTAAGTGACGATACGGTTCAAAGTGGTGGACAAGCTATAACTGTGAAGGGACTGGCTCTCAAGTGCCACTACCGGAACACATTTAAAAGTATTTGGTAATTGGAGGAAGATTTTGAAATGTAGGTTAGCTAACATGGCGGGCAATAGAAAAATCCCTACCACCATGCAGAACCTAGACAGTGTTACCTCTTTATTGTTAACACAATGACAGCTGGCGGGTTGTGTGAACTCGTCAAATGAAAAACAAGACATACAATGCCTCTTACTTATTATTACCAGGTTCAGCGACTGCATTCGCAATCAAAATATACATTTTACATGTTATTCTAATTACCAGAAAACATAGGTTCTGTAATTGAATAGGCCAATTATTACAAACATTTCTCGAGGATTGCTGTGCGCGACCTGCCTCGAAAACAATTCAAATCTGATACTCGCTTATCACTTTTCACATATAAACCTTCTAGACATGTATCAATTTCAATAACAGGGCTGCAGGCATAGGCCAACGTCACTCATGCCTTATGCAGTTCCTGATTAATATCACTTCAAATTATTGTACTCTAGATAATTGCTCTTCATATTTTATTTCGATATTGTATTCTGCTGAACTGTGACCAAATAAATTACATAACACATGTACACATGTACAATATTTAGTACTACTGTAGAAAATAAGTTTATTTACCTGAGTCGCGGCTTGTCTAACTATAGGCAGTATCATAAGCAGCTAGACCGGCGAGGCTCGCCAACTCGTCGCCTTCCCCTATAGCGGCAGCGGACCGTACTGGAGGCAACGTAGTACTGCCTAAAAACAACAATTATCTATTCAATTAAACACATAAATTAATACATGACGTTATAAAGAGGAAGGATTTATATATTTGAAACGAATAAATTGTTCTAGCGGGGTAAAATCCGACATGATAAATCTTCGTCCGCCTAATGTATGCCCGTACACTATGTTTTTAGCGCGCCAACGCGACACGAATATTCGCCTCCTCATGTAGCCCAGCATAACAAAACCAATGGGCTATATTGAATACGGGATGTATAGAGAATTCTTAAATTTGATGATATTGACATAAAAATTCTAAAAATAAGTAAAACTGTATTCATAGGTTTTCAAGAAACCTTGAGTAAAGTCTGTATGCCAATAGTATTCTAAACAAAAAGTATAATATTATATTCTGAAAATTTATAACATAAATTGTAAGGTACAGGTTATGGTAAATTATATTGTGAAGGTATATGCCTCGAATAAAAAGTTATAGTAATTTTTTATTTTCTTTAACATGTATACAACGAGCCACTTTCTTGAATACTATAATAATTACTTAATTTAATGGTAATAGCTTTGACATTACGTTTGCAACGACTTCAATTTACAATTTCATGATATTGCTGGATTGGTATTCTTATAATAAAGGGTAATACAACACTACTATAAAGTTTACGACAAGATGAATATCTAAATATTAAATCAGTTACAAGTCTTACAGACATCAGTTTTAAGTCATACATTAGACGAAAGGAATGTACTGTCAACAGGAGAGAACTAGTCGCAGTGCAACGAACTTCTTAAATGATATTTCCAACAAGAAGAAAATAGTACAAATAAAGTTTCGAAAATTCACTCAACCAGATAATTTATATATTATGAGGAACACATATATTGACAACGAAGTGAAAAAAACTCTTATTTGTTAAAATATAATTTTACAGGAAGAGCGCACCGGTAATTTTAATCATATGATATGAAAAAACTAAATATACGTTATTCTATGAAGCAGGTATCGCAGAGTGTGTAGTACTGGCAGATAAATAGTCAAAGCATCAGAAAAAAAGATAAGCAGAAAATTATGTTTTTGCACATTGGAGTTCTTGTCACTTCGTCGTTGATATGTGAGCGAATCGTTCTTTTTTTTTTTTTTTTTTCGAAAGGACCTACACTGTTAGCCTTAGGGGCTTTTACAGTTTCACCTGAACTAGTGGGGTGAGCGCTGAAGGCGCTCAAACCCGCGGGGCAACTCGCACAAGGGTGTCACTAGTGACCGAACCTCGGCTTGGGCTGTTGCCGATTCGCGAACGAGAACGAGCGCGGTACTAGCTATTACTAAGCGAATATTATAAAATGTAAAAAAGAAAATTTCTAAACTATATGATCCTCTTAAGGATCTGATAAAATTCTTATTTTAGATTGTACTGTGCAACGCGGCGAGACAGGATTGTACTGTGCGTCCTTCCTACCTATCTAACGAAAGACGCGAGTATCTAACCTAACGAAACGAACCCAGAGAACCGAGAAGAAGGCAATGACACACTGAAATTATATGAATTAACTGAAAAGAAAATTTAACGCTTAAAAGGCCGAACCACATTCAGGGCCAAGGGCGGTCCCTCACAGAACCGTGTACGTACTGAGTGAGTGTGCACGTATGTGACATGCAGTGTGATGATGTGGATTCAGTGAGTGTGAAGTGTCACTGTATCGCGCGAGCGGGTTAGCTCGAGGGCTCCATTCCGGAGGATCGACCTAGGCTCGAGCGTCCGCCGAAGGAGGCCGCGGCGGGTGTGCGGGAGCGAAGTTAACCGCCCGCCCTCGGCGGCGAGGACGACAGTTTCGCGGATTAGCGCGTGCGTGCGTGCGTTTAATTATTGGGTAGTCATTATTTTGACTAGATATTTTATCGGGTGGGTCGAGGAAGATGTTACGTGGCCGACGTCGACAGAATTTTATATTAGACAACTGCTCATTAGGCGTGGGAACGTAAGAGACGGAAGCCTTAATGAGCGAATTTGAGTGTGCTTCAGCTTTCTCAAAATGTGTTTTCGAAAGGGTCCGGATATACCCTTCTATGGACGGGAGTTCAAGATCTTTATGTAGGTCTGTGTTTCTCATGGTATCGAGAGCACAGACCGACCTACGAATATATTTATTTTGAACAACTTGAAGTTTGTTCAAGGAATATTTCGAACTATGGGCGAAAGCGGGACAGCCGTACGTAAGAATAGGTCTTACGCACATTTTATAGAGGGTCATTTTATTACGTAGGGACATTTTCGGTCCAGTATACATAGGACGCAATTGAGCCATAATCATGAGGGCTTTCTTTGTGGCTTTCCTAATGTGGGGAATGAAACTGAGTCTCCTATCTAAAGTGACTCCGAGATACTTGATTTCGGAAGCCCACTGAATATCCTTACCGTATAAGGAGAGGTTTTTGCTGAGCACTTTCTTAGGGAGGTTCGGTTGGAAAAGAATGGCTGCAGTCTTATCCGGATTGAGTGCAATACGCCATTTGACGCACCATTCTCCGAACGTGTCCATCGCCCTTTGGGTACGACGGATGATATCTATTTTCCTCCTATCGGATGTGAAAATAACTGTGTCATCAGCGTAGAGTCCGTAGTGGACTTTATCCTCCAGCTTCGGGAGGTCGCTGATGTACAGGTTGAATAAAAAGGGTGCCAGAATGGAACCTTGGGGAACTCCTGCTCGAACAGGATGCTCAGAAGAGAGGGCTCCTTCCACTCTATAGCAAAAGGAGCGGTCGTCGAGGTATTTTTTTAGAATAAAAATTAACCTGTCCGGTATTCCGAACTGGTGTAATTTATAGATGAGCCCGGCATGCCATACCTTATCGAAGGCTTTAGCGACATCGAAAAAGACCGCGACAGTGCGGTAGGGAGAGTTGGGAAACTTTGATTTAACAAAGTTGGCTTTGAATTGCTCCGTGAGGCGAAGCACTTGGTCCGTGCACGAGTGTCTGGCTCGAAAGCCGAACTGTGCTTCCGGAATGATCTTTTTATCCTCAACTACCTTGAGGAGACGACTCATAAGGAGTTTCTCGAATACCTTGCCTAGAGTGTTCAAGAGGCTAATGGGTCTATAACTCTCTGGCAGATTTGACTTTTTGCCAGGCTTATGAATGCCTATGACTGTTGCCCTTTTCCAAACAGCTGGAAAGTGACAATGAAGTATGGCCGCATTGAAGATGCAAACCAGAAGAGCGATGAGCTGGTCAGGAAGAAGTTTCAAAACTTCATTCCTGATACCATCCGGACCGGGAGATTTTTTAGGCTTAAGGCCTTTAATGGTTAACCGAACCTCGTCAGACGTGACAGGGTCTAACGAGGCCTCGGGTGAAGAGGACAGAAGTGACTCTACTTTGGATTCCACTTCCGCCAGATGACTGAGTGATACACCCGGATTGGGTGAGCATTGTTCTTCGAGTGTAGCGGCTAAGCATTCCGCTTTTTCTACACTCTCAAAAGCAGGAGTTTCCCCAGACCCTCTCTGCAACGGGGGCATGGAGACTTTATTAATAGATTTTAGCTTTCTGGCTAAATTCCAGAAAGCCAGATGGGACGGTTGAATACCTTCGAGAAGGTCTTCCCATCTTTTATCTCGGATCTCCGTGATACGATTCCTAACCTCCCTCTGGAGGGCTCGTAAGCGAACGCGATTTTCCTCGGACGGGTATGAATCGTGCGCGCGCGTCGCCGCGTTCTTCTCCGTGATCAATACCCGGACGTCGGCAGGGAGCACGAAGCGGCGATCGTTCGCCGCTTTCACCTCTTTGGATGACACCCTGACCGCCGTCTGCAGGTGATCGACCAAGGAATCGATCGCAAGGTCAGCGTCGCTGACGGATTTCACCTCATCCGGGATCCTACTTAGACTGGGAGAAGATTTGTTATCACGGAGATATCTCCGGAGATGCGCGTAGTCAACCACTTGGACGGAGGAGGGCCCGATATCTTCAGGTTGACCTAGTTGAAGAATGACGGGACGATGGTCAGAATCGAGTTCATGTAAGACTTCTATACGTCTTACCGGAAGCGCGATTCCTTGAAGAAGAGCGACATCCAGTACTGTAGGAGTACAGTTTGTCTGGAAATGAGTGGGCTCAGAAGGAGCTATGACATCGAACACGAGCTCGTTCTCCAAAACAGCGAGCGACCTACCGTTAGCGGAAGTCCTCGAACTGTTATAGATAACGTGCCCGCTATTGAGATCGCCGGCCACTATAACCGCCCCGCCGAGCGAGAAGAGAGCTAACAGATCGTCTTTAATTATTTTCTTTCTCGGACTGAGATACGCGGACACTATATGTATCGATTGATGTCCGGACATCCCTATTTTACAAATCGATACTTCTAAATTATCGAGTTTCGGTGGCTCTATTTCTGTACAATAGAGAGATCTCTTATAGTAAATCATCGTGCCGCCGCCTCGGCCTGCGGTACGATCATTTCTTACTATACTGTAGTTGGCAATCGTTGGATTGCGGAAACTGTTGTTTAGATGTGTTTCTTGTAACAGAAACACATCTATCTGATGCTTCTGAAGGAAGTCAGATAACAGGTCGCGACAGGCTTTATTTTTAGTAAACCCGTTAACATTAAAAAAGGACAAAGTCAAACCGCGGGGTTTGATTTTATCCATCTATTAGTTGAAATCTAAAAAAAACTATAAAAAAAAAAACTAAAAATCTAAGTATTTAATTTATTTTTTGGAATATATACACTGCAGAGTAGCTGCAATGTGAGGGAAAGCGGCAATGATACCCAGCTGTTTCATAGGGTCCGACGAGCGTTTGATCGCATCGTTAAACGCGATGATATCCTCAATAGCGTGCCTACTGAGGATTTGCGCCAGAGTGGCGAAGCTTTCCCCTTGGAAGAGGTCCGCTGGAAGTTGCTGCTCCTTAGCAGGAGCAGAAGCCTTTTGCGGCTTAGATTTCTTCTCCCATGCCGTCTGAGGGACACGCACGGGTTTGGAGGGGGCAGGCGCGTAGGCGCTGGCCGGAGTCTTGAGGCTCGGATAGGCCTCAGCGGACGTCAGAGGCGAAGGCGCAGGCCGAGAGGCTGCTACGCGCGCCTTGGGCGCGGGCCTTTGCCTCTGCTGGCGCGGACGCCTGGTGCGAGGCGCACACTCACACCCGCGATAATTTGCGGGGTGACCCGCCTTTTTGCATAGCACGCAGCTCGGAGGAGCCGCCGTGTCAGGGGTGCGAGTACACTCCTTAGTGGAGTGATCGCCCAAGCACTTTACGCACCTGGGCCGAAGATGGCAGCCACTGGCTGAGTGGCCGTAATTTTGGCAGTTGTGACACTGCGAGGGGATATGTGACTTGCGGGGGGGTTCTACGATGACCCCTGTTAAACCGCACACCGACTTCAGGGAAAAAATACTCTTTCCCTCCTTCGTTCGGTCAAGAAGTACCGTAACCATATCGTACGGCTTTTTGTTTAAACGGTGATACATCCTGAATGTATCCCGGACAGGGAATCCCTGAGATCGCAGTGAAGCTGCGACTTCGGGCAGGGGGAGCTCCTTGGGCACCCTGCGAATAACAACTCGAAGGAGGCGTTCCTCTTCGAGCGTGTATGTATAAAAAGGTTGCCTAGCATCCCTAAGATAAGCGGTTAACGCTTTGTGGGTCAGCGACGTCTGAACCTTGACTTGAATACCCGCGGGGGTACTCGTCGCACTGATGATATGAATTTTCCTAGCGTGCAAATCCGCCGAGATTCGGGTCCAGGCGGATTTGTCCTGGATGATGACGGGCGGTGGAATGCGGCCCTGCTGCGGCTGAGCCTGGCCAGCCGAGCCCGAGGGGCCGGAAGCGGGGGCGCGAGTCGCGGTCGCGGGTGTGGCGCGGGTCGCGGGCACGGGTGCGGCGCGGGTCGCGGGCGCGGCGTGTGACGCGGGCGCTACGCGGGGCGCGGGAGCGGCCTGAGCGGGTGCAGAGGCTGCGGAGGAAGGCGCCGGCGAAACTGCTCGGCTTCCCTCACCATCAGGTATTATGAACCGTTTTACCGGTCCATTGTCCGAGACGGTGCGCTTCCCTCGCTTCCTCTTTGTTCTTGATTTACGAGCGGTTACAACCTCCTCGTAATCGTTCTCTGTCAGCGTGCTCATATCTGAGCTAGAGCGTGAATGGTCAGAGCTCATACCGACCGAGCTCACACACGATGCGCGTGAGTCCGGCCTTACGTATGGCCGACGGTCGAGACTGTCCTCTGGGGACAGCGGAGAAAAACTGTTCTCCGTCGGTATCGAACACGCGGCACCGGTTGAGAGCCCCGGTGCGCACGTATTTGTTCGTGCCGACTGCGGAACTGGTCTGATCGCGAAAGACGTCATCCTCGCGAAATCGGATGACGTGGAGGCGATGGGGTTCGGTGTAGGGGACCTAACCGACGAGGTGGCGGGAGCTGAAGGCTCGACCGCCACTACCGATTTATTTTCCCCTAACTGTTGCATCTTTTTGTCAGATGCATTTATGAGCGCGACAGGCTTCCTGACCGGCGGAGACGCCTGGTTCAGATACGCGCGATACACTTCTGGGTACCTAACCCTAAGGAACTCTAGAGCAGAGTCTAGGTCTGCGTTTTTTAGTGTGGCCATTCCGGTGGCGGGTTTGTGGGGTATTATTGTATAGTAAATAGATATAATAAAAATAAGAAAAAAGAAAAAGTAATAAGTACAATATAAAAATATAGACAATACTAAACTAAATTAAATATATATATATGTAAATATTTGTATATACCTCCCTACCTGAGGGGCAGGGGGGCGGCGGGGTAAAAAACTGTAGTGCCAAGTTATAAATAGAACAAGGAAAAAAAAATTTTATAAACTGAATCTATAAATAGAAAGGAATGCGAATACGCGCACCGATGTATATGTACCTCCCTACCTGAGGGGCAGGGGGGCGGGGGGTTAAAAACCGTTACGTAAATATATATACAAAAAGAAAAGTAATTTTAAGGAAAAATATATATTAATAGAGAAAGGAATATAAATATATATATGAGGAAATAAAATATAAAATAAATATATTTAATATATTCAAAGACCTCGCTGCCAGAAGGGCAGGGGGGCGGAAAATATGAGTTTACTGAGCTCTCCTGAGCTCGATCTAAAGACCTTGTGCCTGAGTGCAATGGCACAGGATGAGTGTACCTAGGTACCCTAAGCTACGGGGCCCTATCAATCCTACGGCCGAGGGCAGTCGCCTTTATAAAGGCGGTGCCCAAACGCACCGTAGGGATGGAGTCGTGCAGGATCGGCAAGGTGGGCGGGAGACACCTGGGGCTTAACTATGTGAATAGACAAAGGATAAGATTCCCAGGCCCGTCCGAGAGTGCTGTCTAGCCAACGAGAGGCAGACAGCGAGCGCTCGGGGCACGCTCCGACGGCTTCGTTGACACCGTTAGGTTTCAACCGTCGACCTTATAACAAAGGATTTACACGGTTAACGGCTTCGAAGAAGCCGTAACAAAAGCGCGCGGAAAAACTACCGCGAGACCGCGAATGAACTAAGTTTCGATTATTTGCAACTCACTTACCTTATCAGCACGCGATATGCAAATAAACACGTAAGAACACTTCACTAATTTCGACGAATTAATAAGAGAAATTACGAATAAAGTTTCGTAATATACGAACGAACGATGTTGGCTCGTGTATGCGACCACTCGCTGTCAGAACCAAAATCGGACTTCCGAGCGAATCGTTCAACTTAGATAGCCCTTTAAATCGCTTTATTATGTTCACAACGTACATATATTACTCTTAACAGCTTACTTCCCACGCCATCCTAACTTTTTACACACCACAGGTAATCCAATCAATGTTTATTTTTTAATAATTTTGTTTAGACATTTGTCATCCTACATAAATACTAATAAAATTAAAAATTTGTTTGTTTGAAGGCACTAATCACTTATACTATCACTAGGATTTGAAAAATTATCTTTTCTTATGACAGCCCAATTATTAAGAAAGGACTTTAGCCGCCATATTGACAACATTTTAAAAACGTACAATAAGCGTCCCGTGAGTAACTTCCGTAGCGTGAACTGCATTTATATTTTAGAGTCACATAAGAATAATGTATAAAGGAAATGGTCCTATCAAAAATTAAAAATGTAAATAATTTCATGTATTTTGTATTTCTTGTTTGTGACAAAACATTAAAAAAGACCTTATTTCCAAAGTTGTTTTATTGACATAGTTTTTTCATCCTTATCTAATTAGGGTAATAATTTTAAGTAAACATAGCCCAAAATTTCACTTGATACTATTCAATTAAAGTTATTGTCAAAGAAATATCACAATTAAAAAAGACAAACGTAACAAAATAATAATATAATATGTTGATTTTCTTTATCGCTAATCCAAAGGCGCAGTTCCGTTAAACAAATATGTGTTCCGTAATAATGCATGTAGATGAAACAGTCGACCGAATATTCACACTTAACAATTGTTTATATAAATAAAACTAATATTTATAACCTAATATTTATTCTGGGAAAAACTCAAAATGTCAATTTGTGTACTTATATGAGAAAACAATTATTAACGGTAATAATGGTTTTCTATATGAACTACTCAACCTTGTAAAGTACTTGTAATGAACTCTCGGGAACTAATATAATATTAGAATAAGTGGTATTTTGATTTTAAATGTAGAATTTACCAACATTGTTTTATATATATGAACACTTACAGAGTGTCTGCATGTATTCAATAAATGATAAATATGTATATAAAAGATAAAAGAAACGAAAATAAATATAAATACGTTTGACATTTTGAATAATATCCATAATTAAGGCGAAAGTCGAGCAATGGTCGAAACTGGTCGAATTTCAAACATAATTATTGAACATAAAAGGAAATTCTTATCACGATAGGTAGAATAATCGGTTAAAAAATTGTTTATTAACAGTTTCTCAATAGTCATTACAACACAAAAAAATTAAAATCAGTTCATTCTGTATCGGGTTTATTTATGTCAATTTAGCTTAAACATTTATATATAAATAAAATGATTGGATATTAACGACTCTTAATTTTTATACTACCGTGTCTATTTATTTAGCCAATATCTAAAAATTGAAGTTATTTTAACATAATTTTACTTCCGGAATATTGACAAAACTTTATGAAATGGCCAAAGGAAGTTGTGACCGCCACCTCTCGATTAAAATAAGGTGTATAGAACTCCTTAAAGTTTTCTTATACAGACACAGTGTGTTGAAGCGTCCCAGCCTGTGGTCCACATTGTGTAGAATAGATTATAAGCGCGGTGCATCGGGGGCTGTGTCTATTTTCTATATAATTTTTTTTAATTTGTATTTACTTTTATTTGTTCACAGGTCTCTATTCGAGATTTGCGATTTGGTCTGCACCGAGGATCGGAGTATGAGTAAGAAAAAGCAATATGCATGTCTTAGTGTGGTTCATGTTCGTTGTAATAGGTTTCTTTTTGCGAATCAAAAGAAACTTATTATCGCCGAATTTTAAATCACACCTTGGTAGAACTTTCTAGAATTTGTTGTGGTAACTTGAACTGACTGCGACATCATTCGCGTGGAACTAAAAATTATTTGATAACTAGATTTTACGTGCGCCTTCATTTGCGTTAATATCGATTTTGTCACACAAAACGGGCGACGCAATAAAAAATTTAAACAATTTATCCCTCTGTTTAGCCCACTACCAATAAGGTTTTCACGTTACACAGTAGCTTATCACCGTCTCCAGGTTCCCATATATCTCTACACCAAAAATCGATTCAGCGATTTAGGCGTGAAAGCGTAACAAACAAACGAATAATGTCGCTTTCACATTTATAATAATATTATATAATTATATTTTATGCCCGATGTTTGTTTCTATAAGTGGTAGCGTGATGATAAATAGCCTAAACCCTTTCAAAATGATTGGTCTATCAAAAACAAGTGAAATTTTGGAAATCCGTCTTAGCTACTAAGATTATCGCGTTCAAATTAATTTTTCCGCTGTATAATTTAAATAAACTAGCTGCGCCCGCGACTTTGTTCGCGTGGTACATAAAACCGTTTAAATATTTCTTTTCTTAATAAAAAGTGATCATTTAGTGTAATTTTCTGTATCAGTGGCAATGTATATGCAAAATGTTATCTTGATTGGTTGTCCAGTTAATAAATTTACAATCTGTTGCCCACGACTCCATCTGTATAGAATTACTACTTTAAGTAGCCTACAGCCTCAATTTTAAATGAACATCATTTTTATATCTTATAATATCAATTTTACTCGACAACCGACCCTGTTTTTTCTCGACAACCGACCCTGTTGTGTGTTGTTTTTTTTTTAATTATTTCTTAAACTATACATTATTATAATTTGCTATTAGAGGAGATGTTTACTTCGTAAACTTAACTGCTTCAGTTTTACTTTCGTAACTTTCATTCGTAAGAATTAGTATTAAACAATAATCCCAGGGTAATTTCTATCCGATTAGATATCAATTTTTTTTTAGAATTTTAGCATTTCCAAAAATCTTTTTCAATTTATAACGTTATAGCAGTGCCCGCGACTTCGTTCGTGTGGAACTAAAAAAATCGTATATATTAAGGTTATATCTAAATTTACCTCTGAATTTTAGTTTTATTTTTTGACAACCGTATTACACATTCCGTGTTTTTTCAAACCCAACTTTTTAATTATAATGTTGCCAGTTAGTTTTTATTTGGTTGGAGAAATAAAAATATTAAATCCATCGATTTAATAATGCTTTAGTTTTCTAATCGATTTTATATTTCTTTAAGTCAACAGCTTATGTTTTAGTGTAGCGCACTGTAGTTAAGACTATTTTTTATTTTATCTATTAACTGAATAAAATTAATTTGCATTGTTATCCTAACCATCTTGTTATTTTTGCATCACAGAGGTACGCCGTACGCATTTGAACAGTATTATAAGTTCGATGTTACAGTGCCTTTTCAATATATAAATAAATTGTATATAAGCTATTTACTTTTTTATTTGGGCTCCTTTATATAGTGTTCTTCCTTGCAACTAATTTATTTATTTACACTTTTATATATTTCTATAGAAGCAAACATGTATTAAAACAAAAACATGAAAGTTTAATAAATTTACTTTCAATAATAAATAAAAGTTATTTAAATAATATTAAAATTCCACTGTACAGCTTAAAATAAAATAAAAAACTATTTGAAGTCCAGAATGGAATTAGATTTTTAATATTGAATTTTGAATTACGTAAGAATGAATATCACCCCTACCCCCTAACATAAGGACATGTAGAGGTTTTCTTAATGCCCCCCCCCCCCTCAATACCATTAATGTAATTATTTAATGGCCCCTTATGAAAGTAAAAATATTAAATATATTAATATATATCAAAATAAAGAAACATATTAAAAATACAGATTTAATTTTATACATAAATACCAATACAACAAATATAAATGAAGAAATAATTATGCAAATACTCGTAAAACATAATGAAAGAGTTTTTTTGAATTAATTCGGTTTGAGAATTGTGTTCGAACAGCTTTTTGTGCCAGTACATTATTAGAACTAAACCTATGGAATAAGTAAGTTGATATTTCCGCAGTCGATCCTTACAGTGGTTCTAAATGTGGTATTTTCCCGTAAATTTTAATTTTATAAATTGCATATTTACTTGTCATTATTTTCGTTTAATTATATTAATTTTAATTACAACAACTATAAACTCCTTGCTAATTTGAACTATTATAAGGAAACTGGATAAAATTGCAACACTACTCGAAAATATATCTATTTCACGGTGTGTTAGTTAGTCTATTTGTTTCTCTGTCTACGTCAAAACAGTCTCGTCTTTATGAATCATACGGATGCGACCTTAGGTGAGTGAATGATTCTAAAAGATGAAAAAAAAAAAAAAATTAAATTAAGCATTCATATGAGATTAGTAAGCGGCCGGCGCTACTGTTATTTTATGTAACACACTTTAGTTCCGAAATTATTTTACATTGTGCGTTTTTTGGGCAATTATGAGAATGTGTGACTCTTGTGATTAAATTGTAACTTTTTGAGCAGTCCTTGGCTACTTTGCGCTATTGGGCACTAGCAACAGTCAGCGTAATTCGCCTCTTTACTTCGTTTGATTGATGTTCGTTAGAGGTGCTTCCTATTGTGATTTGTTTTTTAACTATCCGGCTTTCTTGGACTTGTGTATGCTTCTTTGATTAGGTTGGTGCTATCTATTCTCTGGACTGACGACTTGTTATCACTCACGGACATCGATATTATATATCATTTGGATTATTCTAATAATTAGGCAGTGTAAACTTTTATTAAACAATAAAAACTTTTGAACCTATTTACATGTTTTTCTCACTTACGTAGTTTTAGTAGCTCTAAATTAACGTAAGTTAACGGTAAACGTTGTTCTATATGATGGTTAAGAACTACCATACTTGAGCTGAAAAATCTGTCGAGATCAAATTTGGTTTACTGACCATAGGTTAAAAAAATACTAATATATACTATTGTTCGTATGAAGCGCCTCTTATTAAATAGCCATCTGTCCCCCTCTGTCGCCCCGAAAAGAGGGGTTCAAATAAGATCAAAACATATTATGGTATTGGATATTCTTTATTGCGCTTATGAATATCAAAACTACCACCGGTTCGGAAAATAAAGCAGTTATCGAGAAGAACCGGCAAAAAACTCGTTCTGCATGTTTTTTTAGGCATACTTTTTACATATAAACACATTTCTTAAAGACTAGAGCCATATTACAAAACTTAAACATTAAGCCGCATTACAATACGTTTTAAAAAACTAGCCGCAATACGTTCTTAAAAACTAACCGTAATACATTCTTGAATAACTTACCACAATACGTTCTTAAAAACCAAACTTAATACATTCTTAAATAACTAACCGCAAATGCCACATTGCGGGGATCAGTATCTTTGGCCACAATTTAGTGGTGATAACATTGACCTAAAAGGGACTAGTTTCTAAGCTAGTGGTAATAGTAAGAGTGATGACCCTAACAGCGAGACCGCCCCTACTATACCGGGCTAAAAAATAAATCACACTCCAACTATAAACACTTGGCCGGACTTCAACACAGACTGTCTCTCGTGCTTTTTTTTTTAAGGGACCAACATTGTTAACCTTAGGGGCTTTTACAGCTTTACCGGACTAGGGGGCGACCGCGGAGAGCGCTCGAGCCCGAGTATCTCGTGCAGAATTGTAAGCACTTATATACACTTTCTCTAGTTCGACAAGCGGCGTAAATCAACTTCCGTTTTTATTTTCATTATGGTTTGAGCCGAAATTTAAATTCTATGTATACATATTCAAGAATACAGACGTAAGGATGGAACATTACATATATGTTTTGTTCATGCAGGTACTTTTTCGTAATCTAATAATTTTATAAAGTCCATCAGATATTTTGCTGATGCTGATTGTTTAGAAGTTTTAATTCTAAAACGATATAAACCTTACACGTCCACATATAAATCAAAATTTTTAACTTTTACTTCCAAATTAATTTTTGTGAGAAAAGTAGATGGATTAAAATGATACCTACTACACTAGGTCAACATTGCATTATCAAGGAACAAAGTTCCTAACGTCATATTTATTTGTTTCTTCCATTTATAAGAAGTTTATATTAATACGGCATGCGTCTTGTGTATACGAATTTATATTATATATTTGAGTCAAAAATATGATTACCTTAATTATTTTTTGTCTTTAGTCATTTATGTATATTTACATGACGTCGAAAGAAAGATAATTTAATGGTCTTGAAAATTTAATGTAGGTTATCGTTACAGAATTCAAATTTAAGACATTTTGCTCGTGTGTTTTGTTTCACACACCTAAAAATGGTGATGCAATTTTAATTCACAGTAACTAATGAAATAGTATTTTGCAAAACGGTTAAACAAAAATTCAAAATCGAGTTGCTTTTATAGAAATCATAAAAATCTTTCCTGAACCATTATTGCCCATTCCTGTACCTGTATTTTAAATACGTAAACGAATAGAATATTTCTAGAACAGAGTTGAGGGTTTTTAAGATTTATTAACTTTTATAAAAAATCTATTAAATGGATGTATTTCAAACATTGTGTAAGACAAAAACCTGACTTCCCCGCGTACACGAATTATGCACATTGTATTACGTATAGTATGATGTGAAAAAAGTCCACTTGGTTCGTAACACACGCTAAGCCTAGTGGAGGGACTGGTTCAAGTTGCAACTTCGGGAACAAACCTAATAGGTATTTGGCCGCAGATTTTCAAATTGAGGGTGGTATACCATACTATGGTTTCATCACATTTTCCTTCACCAAAACTCTTTGTAGGTGGATTCGAACTGACGTCCTTTGTATAGTCGGGTATAGATATCTTGTGCCACGCGTGATCAGTACGCGATATTGGAAGAGACCGGATACGATATACTTTGGAACTAAAAAATGTCTGCCTACTGAATCGAATTAACTATTTTATTACGAAAATACTCTATAAATTCGAAAACATGAGATTCCTGCAACAATTTTTTTTTTTTTTTTCTATTCACTTTTCAGCTACAAAACGTTGCTACTGGCGTCAACCGTGTGGGACGAGTATATATAAAATATATGAAAACTACAGGAAATTATCCGGTGACAGCGTTTTGTGGTTGTGGCCGAGTGGCCCTTGTGGGGCGACCCTAAGCGTACAATCTTTTTGTGGATAAATTTATTATTGTTCTCTGGTTGACATCAGCAGATAACAACTATATTTTAAACTTACAATAATATCATTGGTTAGTTTTATTACACTGACCATCTAGTATTTTAACAAACTACATTTTCAATAAATCTGTTTTTAATGTTGAAATTCAATATAATTTAATAGCTATACCGGAGTCTAAAGTAAATAATTTTAAGCCTTCTTGTAAGGTTCGCTTAGAAGTTAGAATAAACAATTTCCTTAAGAGGTTGTATGAATTGCGATTTTTTTCAAATACTAATTGCCAACAATTTATCTTATAGAATGAAATGTCTCCGACGATATACTTTTGACGCGAAGTCGTACACACTACCACTGCGCTATTGTTCTCGAGTTTATTCTTTACAAATAAAAATACAAATCTTTCGTCTTTATAATATTAGTATAGAATGAGAACCTCGCGCGATACAGTGATACTCTACATCACTGAGATTACATCATCACACCGCATACCATTCGTGCACACTCACACGTTAAGTACACGGTTCTGTAAGGGACTACCCTCGCTTAGTATCACTAATTTAGTAATAAAGAACCTGTTGGTTAGTCAGGATCATGAATCTTTTTCATTTACTGGCAGCAGCCCTAGCCGAGGTTCGGCCGTCCTGGCACCCTTGTGCCTGCTGCCTCGGGGCTGAGTGCCCTCAGCACTCGCCCCCAAAAGTCCGGTGAAGCTGTCAAAGCCCCTGGGGCTAACAGCGTAAGTCAGGTCGAAAAAAAAAAAAAAAATAGAATGAGAACGCTTAATTAATATTGTAGGAGTATATAGACAAACATTAAACTACATAGTATTTTTATATATAATTTGTTAGGTTAATATAGTCTAACTTTGTTTAAATAAACTAGTAAACAGGCTATTAAGTGATTTTCGAATAAACTGACCTCTGCAGGTACTTAAGTAGAATTAGTTCTACTTCAATACCTACTCTGATATAACATGTTAATAACCACGTAAAAGTGAAATGTGCAGTGATTATTTCTATTTTTTTGGTTTTTTTATAGCAATTTTGGTAGAACAAGTTGCCCTTATGTCGCTATCATAACTTACATTCTCACTCTATTAAACCTACTGTTAGTTCCATCCAAATCGTTAGAGCCGTTTCCGAAACAAGCGAAATTTATTTATACAAGAATTACTCTTAATTCCATTGGATAGATTTGATTGAATAGATTTGCGAGCTATCCAAGCAAATCAATTAGTAATTCTATTTCTAACACTATGCATTGTCATTGCATTGCGAGAATCCGCTGGATGCGGGTGGCGCAAGACCGGTAGTCGTGGAAATCTTTGGGGGAGACCTGTCCAGCATTGGACGTCTTTCAGTGGATTGGATGGATGCATTGTCGTTGGTTACACGTCGGCCATTGTTATTAACAAATTGATCTTGGTATTTTTTAAATAGTGTATAGATAAACTTGTAAAAAATTGTGGTAACACCACAATGTGAAAATGGCCGTAGGACGTCATATTTTAAAAATTAATGTTACAATGGAAAGGTTTGATTACTTCAACCCGCCAATATTAGTAACTCCTAGTCGAGTTTAAAAATTCTTTTGTATTTGATAAAGAAATCATCGAGGAAAGCTTTACGCTATTTATAAAACCTTACGCTGCCACCATTAGGAGCAATGCTGTATTGAAGAAAGTTAAAATACGGCCAAAAATTATTAAGTAATTTAAGTTTCACGCCACTCAAATCGTAGGCACATTTAGTTTTACAAATAAAACAAAGTTTATTTACTTATACATTCATTTATTGACTAGTACTAGTAGTATTTAATGGCAAATTTAAAGAAAATTCCCATATATGGTCCTAGGTTATTTTTATGTGGATTTATTAGAAATGGTACATATTATAAAATCCACAATTTTTTTAACTAAGATTTTCTTTTTCATATTATGGTATTTGCCTATACTAGCAAATTTTGCTTGAACAAGATGCAACAATGTGGCAACTTATAATGCAAGTTAATAATTCAAACGATTAAGTTGTATTAATTCAAAACATTTACTTATAAAATAGTTTAAGTTCGTGTGATTAACGCCTTTAAAACTACTTACAACAACATGTCTGTAAATAAAAAAAAAATAATAATAATAAAATATATAAAATAAATATTAATAGCATAAAAAAACTAAATCTAATATTGATGGATTGGATGTGATTGTTAGTACTAACTGCTATCAGAAATGGCCTCTTCATTTATTAAATTTCTCTCCATATATTTTTATTTTTTCATTTATAATGGGAAATAACTCAAATTCTACACTCCATACCTTTCATATCCCAAAATGTATATTAAAATATTTATATTCCAAAATCAATTTGAAATAACTGTTCTTGTGTGCAATAAATACATAAGACTATGTCAACATACAACATTACAGAATATTATATTACTAGTGAATTTACTATAAAAACCAGTCCTGTCAGATAATATAAGATTATTTGGGATCATATTTATCTTGAAGAGGTCATGTGCATTTTATTTTTTATTACAATCTACAATAAGTACATAATTAGAAACATCAGATTGTTAGATTGGTAGTGGCACAGAGCAGCAGCGAGCTGATGTCCTCAAGTCGTTCTAATCGGTCGGTAGGTGGAGTTGTCCGGGAGATGTCGCACCAGCTCGTCCGTGAGCCGCACTCGGGCTCCGTTGGGACCGGACACCAGCACTGTCCTGTCGTAAAAAAACATATTTAGAAACAATACTCTAAGGTGTCTGTTATATATCACAATATATTCACAACTATAAAGGGTACATTACAATAGGATTCATGTGATCAAGAAATAAAAATATCTAAAAAGACTATGTACCTCAATTATTATTTTTGTATTTGATAGAGTCACCATCGAGGAAGGTTTTGGACCATTTAACATAACGCTACCACCGATAGGAGCAAAGTTATATTGAAAAAAGGTACAAAAACGGGCAAAATGATTAAATAATTTTTAGTTACCTGCCAATGAAGGTATACAAAAGCAAAGTAATACTTTGGTGTCAATATAAAAACATTTTATATATAATACAACCAATTCAAGAGGAATTAAGGCCAGTTCAATCAAGGGTAAGTAGGAGCCAGTTTGGTACAATTCTCGGGTCCCACCATCCCATGGATGTCTCTTCCAACTCATCTTATATACTCTCTTATGTCACTATTATTTCTTGACATCTCTGATGAAGAATTATTAAAAAACATATAATAATAATAATAATAACCCTTTAATACTGAGAATTACAACTTTTAAAAAACATAAGTAGATATATTATTAATTCTTTGAATTTAATAAAAATTGTTGCACACCAGTTGGGAGTTTTATTTGTGTCAGCATTTTCTTTTGACACTTAGATCTCCTACTACATTTGTACCGTATCTGCTCTTGTCCACAGAGCACCTGCTACCTCTTTATGATCACCTGAATACCTTTTTTTTTTGCCTACCTCTTTTCCTTTTGGTGTTGCACCTAGGAGTCCATTCTGTTAGGATTTTGTACCATTTGTTTGTATGTTAGATTAGATAAAGTTGTACCTTAGCGGAACGCTTCAGCTTGTGCAGCAGCTCAGTGGCTCGGCACGCGTGCAGGTACAGCGCGCTGTAGATGTTGCTGCCGGCCGGGCACACTACACCGTCAAACGGGGTTCGATTCTCCTGCAAACACATTCCGTTTATAATATAATATACAATATAACAACTTTCGTATTTGTTTATTGAAACGAGCTAGTCGCTGAAGTATATCAGTCAAATTCACACGCATATATATATTATACACCAGAGACTACCGCTGCTCCGCTCGCGATAATATTGATTGAATTATACGTATTTATACTCGGAAGTTTGAAACAAATAACTAAGCACATAAATGTAAATAACTTTTATACGTAAAAACGCAACTTGAAGTATTACTTAGTTTTTGTTTCATCGCAATCATTTCACTCTATCAAGAGATATTAAATAATATGAATTTAAACTGTTCTCACGCATTCAGTTAAGTTACTTGCAACGCCAAAATAGAAGTAATGTTGTCAGTTGAATTGCATTTCCGATAGATGGCGTTGTGCATATGACGTCAACGTGTAACACGGATATTGACTGTACTCTTTTTTCTAAGCGACGTCTTTTAGTTTTCGACAACGACGCGAACGAAGTCACGGGAACAGTTTGTTATTTACTAAAATAGGTAAGCGCAGAAGAAGTTTAAAAAATCACAAAAGTATTATAGGTAGAATCTGCTACAGTACAGTAAGATTCTAATAAGTGGTAAAACAATTAGATATATTTGAAAAAAACAAAAGTAATGCTGGAATAATTTGAATTCTTATTTCAAGTGTGTTTTCCTCAAATAATATAGTTATGATTTTATTACTTTTAGCTTTATGGAAAACTATAAAGCTCTATGGATATATGTAGAAAAAGTAACTGATTATAATTCCAGAAGAAATAAAAAAAAAAAAAATTATACAACGGAATATGTTTACCCTTGTTTATATTCCGGCAGGTCGTCGTCTTGGAAGGATTCGCTTCGGCGATGGAACAGCTTCGGACTCACGCTGAGCTCGAGTTGGGGGGCGGGCATCATATAAAAATCAAATCATAAAAAGCATCATATATCTCAAGTTGGAACAAACTGCACACAATGTGCAAAAATTGATTAAAATCGGTACTGTAGTTGAGTTTGTAAGAGTTGACCGCCAACCAACAACGTGACATAAAATTTTTATATATAAGGATTAACATATAGTGAAGCTATATTTTAAATTAAAAAAAATCAGGGCAACAATTTTATAACACGTCTATATTAATATTATAAACAAGAAAAGATTATATATTTGTTTGAACACGCTCACCTTAGAAACTACCAGTCGTATTCTTTTCATATATGATACAGCAATACTTATGAAAGGTTTTCGGCTATTTAACATCACGCTACCACCAATACGAGCAAAACTATACAAAAAAGGACCAAAATTATTCAATGTTTTTTATATCAACTCGAATGAAGGTCGTGGGCACAACTAGTAACAAAGATCGAGCGTTTTCAAGAAAAGGGTAGCAAGCGACAATTTACACATTTTACAGGAGAGAGAATTCCTAATTAAAAAGCATTGTTTATATAATATAATCCTGACTTCCCCATAATGACTGTACTTCACCTGATAGTAAGCTCAATACGGCCTACACACACTAGAGACTGCCGAAAGGGAAAATGCCCTCCGTCAGTCGTAACTGCGATGCCGATCTGAAAAGTTCTAGCGTTATGGCTATAATCTCACTTAATCTTAAGTGACGATACGGTCCAAAGTGGTGGACAAGCTATAACTGTGAAGGGACTAGCTCTCAAGTGCCACTACCGGAACACATTTAAAAGTATTTGGTAATTGCAGGAAGATTTTGAAATTTAGGTTAGCTAACATGGCGGGCAATAGAAAAAGCCCTACCACCATGCAGAATCTAGACATTGTTACCTTTTTTTATTGTTAACACAATGAAAATATGTTTATGTACATGCGGACGGGCTGCTGGCAGTGCTGGCGGGTTGTGTGAACTCGTCAAATGAAAAACAAGACATACAATGCCTCTTACTTATTATTACCAGGTTCAGCGACTGCATTCGCAATCAAAATATACATTTTACATGTTATTCTAATTACCAGAAAACATAGGTTTTCTGCAATCGAATAGGCCAATTATTACAAATATTTCTCGAGGATTGCTATGCGCGACCGGCCTCGAAAACAATTCAAATCTGATACTCGCTTATCACTTTTCACATATAAACCTTCTATACATGTATCAATTTTAATCACAGGGCTGCAGGCATAGGCCAACGTCACTCATGCCATATGCAGTTCCTGATTAGTATCACTTCAAATTATTGTACTCTAGATAATTGCTCTTCATATTTTATTTCGATATTGTATTCTGCTGAACTGTGACCAAATAAATTACATAACACATGTACAATATTTAGTACTACTGTAGAAAATAAGTTTATTTACCTGAGTCGCGGCTTGTCTAACTATAGGCAGTATCATAAGCAGCTAGACCGGCGAGGCTCGCCAACTCGCCGCCTTCCCCTATAGCGGCAGCGGACCGTACTGGAGGCAACATAGCACTGCCTAAAAACAACAATTATCTATTCAATTAAACACATAAATGAATACATGACGTTATAAAGAGGAAGGATTTATATATTTGACCGGCATGATAAATCTTCGTCCGCCTAATGTATGCCCGTACACTATGTTTTTAGCGCGCCAACGCGACACGAATATTCGCCCCCTCATGTAGCCCAGCATAACAAAACAAATGGACTATATTGAATACGGGATGTATAAAGAATTCTTAAATTTGATGAAATTGACATAAAAATTCTAAAAATAAGTAAAACTGTATTCATAGGCTTTCAAGAAACCTTGAGTAAAGTCAGTATGCCAATAGTAATCTAAACAAAAAGTATAATATTATATTCTGAAAATTTGTAACATAAATTGTAAGGTACAGGTTATGGTAAATTATATTGTGAAAGTATATGCCTCGAATAAAAAGTTATAGTCATTTTTTATTTTCTTTAACATGTATACAACGAGCCACTTTCTTGAATACTATAATAATTACTTATTTTAATAGTAATAACTTTGACATTGCGTCTGCAACGACTTCAATTTACAATTTCATGATATCCTTTAAATCGCTTTATTATTTTCACAACGTAGATATATTACTCTTAACAACTTACTTCCCACGCCATCCTAATTTTTTACACACCACAGGTAATCCAATCAATGTTTATTTTTTAATAATTTTGTTTATACATTTGTCATCCTACATATATACTAATAAAATAAAAAAAATTGTTTGTTTGAAGGCACTAATCACTTATACTATCACTAGGATTTGAAAAATTATCTTTTCTTATGACAGCCCAATCATTAAGAAAGGACTTTAGCCGCCATATTGACAACATTTTAAAAACGTACAATAAGCGTCCCGTGAGTAACTTCCGTAGCGTGCACTGCATTTATATTTTAGAGTCACATAAGAATAATGTATAAAGGAAATGGTCCTATCAAAAATTAAAAATATAAATAATTTCATGTATTTTGTATTTCTTGTTTGTGACAAAACATTAAAATAGACGTTATTTCCAAAGTTGTTTAATTGACATAGTTTTTTCATCCTTATCTAATTAGGGTAATAATTTTAAGTAAACATAGCCCAAAATTTCACTTGATACTATTCAATTAAAGTTATTGTCAAAGAAATATCACAATTAAAAAAGACGAACGTAACAAAATAATAATATAATATGTTGATTTTCTTTACCGCTAATCCAAAGGCGCAGTTCCGTTAAACGAATATGTGTTCCGTAATAATGCATGTAGATGAAACAGTCGACCGAATATTCACACTTAACAATTGTTTATATAAATAAAACTAATATTTATAACCTAATATTTATTCTGGGAAAAACTCAAAATGTCAATTTGTGTACTTATATGAGAAAACAATTATTAACCGTAATAATGGTTTTCTATATGAACTACTCAACCTTGTAAAGTACTTGTAATGAACTCTCGGGAACTAATATAATATTAGAATAAGTGATATTTTGATTTTAAATGTAGAATTTACCAGAATTTAGAAGAAAATAACTTATCTAGTTTAGAAACTCTTGAAGTTTTTTATACTATTTAAAGTATGATATTAGTAATTTCCGTAAGATAAATATGAACCAACTCTACATTTACAAGTATAAATGCATAGAGATTATGAAATATATCTAGATTATAAGACTAGGTAAAGAAAGTAAATATAATAGTAACTGATACTGTAATTGTGTTATAAAACATACAGACTTATAGTTAAGAAACCCTTCAGGTAGTATGTGACATATGATATGAATAGATAAATCAAGATAAATAAGTACCTACTTTTATAATTAAAATAGTAAACATATAGGAACAGAGATAAATAGCGATTCAATTTAATCATTATATTAGTTATATAGCTTAATATTTTCATGTAAATATGCAATAGAATGATGTCACTTATACATTGGTAGGTTAGGTAGAGTCCGTGATCAATACCAAACATAATTCATAACATATCATATACAATGCCAATATACATTGGTATTGTGCATGATTGTTCCAAGGTTATACTTTACTTTGTAAAAAGGATCAAGTTATCCGTATTATATCTAAACAGTCAGCATCAAAACCCATTGTTTATGTGTGTTGAATAGAGTCAATGCTAGTTTATTTAATAAGCTTGTTTGGCTCATACATAACTAGCCAGTAATGAATTATTATATTTTGGTATCTGTTATTACATTAATCTAATATTGACTGGAACCAAGCAGAAGTTCAACTGGTTATCTATATTTATTAAAATACTATTTTATTGTACACCAATTCAGTGTTGATTTGGTTCAACACATATAATTTCCGAATACCTATCCACCTTCCTTCAGGAACCAGTGCGATATTACTATTCATTTATTGGTTCTATCTACCATTTAAAAGGCAGTAATATATAATCTGAGGAGTGTTTTAATTTTACCATGTATGGACAGTTATAACCTTCTAACCATAATACTTGTTAGGGCGTAGCTTATCTTCTATATATCCATTTCTGTTGATTCACTCAGTCTTAGGGACAATGAACAAGGATGCGGTGTTGGGACTTTGTCCTCTCCATGTTTATCCAACGGTCTGTAGCTTCCTTATTAAACAGTGCGAGGAGGTTTAGATTGAAGTGAGTTGCATATTTCTCATTGGTTGACTTTGCCTCCTCGGGGCATCTTACTACTTTGAAGGGTTATAGCTATACTATAACTGTGTTTGCTTATTACTTCTAATTAGATTTATTTTGTTCAAAGGCTTTAGTCGACCTTAGAGTCTTCTATTGATGCCATTAGAGTGATTAGAGTCATTTTTATTAAGGAACTGGTTCCAGAACTCCTTATGTCCTGCCTCATACTCTCACCCTCATTTGGCTTTGCCAATGATGTTGATTGATAGATTTCACGATATTAAATTTTAAAAAGATATATAGTGCTTACTTAAAGAAGCGGGTAATGGGAAGGCTGAGGCCTCGTCGCGGTAAAAAAAAAAGTACAAACCTTTGAACAACTTTCATGTACTACTAGTTATATTGTTTCTAGATATATTTGCAAGTCATTAATAATAATACTATAATCTTAATTTAATTTGATTTTCTTATAATTGATTTAATATTATTGTCACGTATACAATTAAGTTCTGTTACTAACTTTGATTGTTATGTTTTCTGAGTACCAGATTAAAATAATTTGTTTACTACAACTGTTTTTAATTCCATAACATAGATTTAGATCCTAATTACTAAATGATCACTGTCATAGATATAAGGGAATAAGCTAAAGCTCTCTTGATATTCTTAATATTCACTATTCATTCATCTATTATAAAAATAATGAAATAGGAATGATATGTAGTTGACGACAGGTGTGTTGGTTACAGTCCCGATGTCAAAATATTACGTCCAGAGAACTTAATGGATTGGGACCATTCCTTATTTAATATCTCTAGAATGACATCGGATTACTTCTTATTTAATATTAATGCTTAAATCTATATCGTTCAATTATAATTATGTTACAAGTGCACACTTTTAGATTTTCCAAACGATTGTGACACATGCTCTGGTCGCGTCTACTAATCGACTCACGAAGTATTTATAAAAACCGTTTATTTAGGTCTTACAGCTCTTTACTGATTCCATAGACGAAATCACGAGCCTTAATAACGTCCATTGATTATAGAAATCGTTCACATGCAAGTAGCTGGTCGGCTCGACAATTCATCGTCTACTATTTAGTATCAGCGTATTAGTTACGTAAGGTAACTAACTGGTGTGAAGATTAATATCATTCATTTTACTTAGTGTTGTAGACAGCGAGCCGCGTAAAACGTAGAATAGAACATGTCATTGATGTAATATAATAAGTTTAAATACAGTCATATATTAATAAATAGAATGAGGAATCATACTAATACTATTAATATGAAAGTGAGTTTGTTTGTTTGATACGCTTTCACGCCTAAACCGTTGAATAGATAATGATGAATTTTGGTACAAAGATAGATCAGAACCTAGAGACGGTGAAAGGCTTCCCATTATCGCGAAAAACAAATCGGAAGTGAGGTAAAGATAGAAAAAACTTTATATGAACCTTTTTATTGCGTCATTCGATTTGTTTGACAAAATGTATATTAACGCGAGCGAAGCCTTACGAAAAAGTTAGTAAACAAATATTTGCCATTTTACTAAAGGTAGAAATGTGCCTCGTGGTGTTTCAGTTCGATCGTTCAATTTTACGTTGTGTTTTTATTCAAACTGGTAGGAATATTTACTGTTCATCTGTGTTTTTATGTATGTCTTGTGCGTGTACCTTTATGGGATTAAGAATATGTGTTTTATTAACCTATCCCACGAGCTAGTATATTGTTTGAGATTTAGCATTCGAGAATGTCTTAAATTCGTTTTAATGTTCGAATATGTTTTTAATTATGTTTAATTACTGATATTGTTTAAGAATAGATTTATTTTATATCAACTTATGCTTTATAATACCCAAATTACACATTTATTATGGTCACCAACAGAGTTTACACCAACACATTAATATCTACTACGTATAAAGTTAAATATTTACTTAAATGTAACTCTAAGTACAGGTGACTACGACATGCACATTAGAGTAACTTTAATATAATAAATGTAATTATTATCATATTAAAATGTACGTCTTTAAGAAATATAACAACTCAAAGTACTCGTGATTATGAAAAATGTGAGTTTTTAATTGGGCTGCAATTGTATTGATTTAATTTATTTTTTAATTGTACTTTTTATTTGTATTGTTATTTAGCAGTACCGCAGGGTTCTAATTTGGAGCGTATACAATTAAATATTTTCATTAATGATATTTGTTTACAACTTCAAAACTCAAAGTGTTACACAGTCATGGTATTTTCCTTCACTGAAAGCTCAGGCTTATTGCAGGTAGATTCGTACCTGTGTCCATATATGCAGCGTCCGTACATACTACAAGCTGAGCTATCATCGCTTCAAATTTAAAACTTGTGTAATTAAGTTACACGGTTGTGAATGAACTTGTTTATATACATTATATAAATATTACTCTTTAGTTTTGACTATTGTAAAAAGATTAATATTAAGCATTTTTTTTTCTTAGACGCTAATGTATTCCCCATTAAAAAATTAAATCATAAATATTTTGTATCGTATAAAAAAATACGAGGAACAATTATTTGGGTTAAAAATATTTGCGTTAGAAATGAGTTACACTCTCAATAAAGTGTTAAACAATCATTTATAATGTGTAATTTTCTATTCATTTAATGTTTCCAAGGACCAAGTAAAGTTTTGATGGCTTTTCATTAGGTTATAACAAATAGCATGTTAAAAAAATTGAAAGTAGCGATTGGCTTCTATATTACTTACTAGCTGTGCTTGCGACTTCTTTCGAGTGGAACTAAAATCAATTAAGTACTTCTTATCTTGATAAATAGTGACCGGTGATCTATTCTGTACTACTAGTAACGTGTGTAAAAATTCACGACGATCTGTTGGGCACTTAACATATATACTATCTGATGCGCACGACTGCATCTACATAGAATTACTACTTTGAGTAACCAACTTTCCTCATCTTACATCAATATTACATCATCATCACATCTTACGTTAATTTCTTGACAACCTCGAATGAAAACTCGTAAAAAATAATATGCACATGCCTAATAATAATGCTCATATATCGTTTCTCAACTTTCAATATTTTTGTTACAAAATACCTTATTGTGACTTGGTATAATAGATAGGCAAATGCAGACTTTTTTAAAGTGTATTAAAGACAATATTTTTGTAGTAAATTGTATTTACGTATCGCTAGAAAGTTCACGAGCGCACGCGGATAAAATATCAATAAAAGAAATAATTTGCGTCCTTTACAAATACTCATTTGCTATTAAACATTTTCGAATCTTATTTTTGTGAAAAGAGTAACCAATGTCCATCTTGAGGGTTTTCTATTTATGAACTTTTGTGTGCCTCTATGGCTTATTGTAAATGCCCTACTCTGAAACTACTGAATACATTCGGTCGAGTTTGAAATGCTAATATCTAATACTGTGGATTAAATGTTCGTACCTATTTTTATGTAAAAACTTCTTAAGAAAATTTAAACTCCTTTTGCCATAATAACACGAAAACTATATTCTAATAAATCGTGACCTATAATAATATTGTACCTAATGTATTCACTAGATAAAACGTGTATGGTAATCGTAAATGAATGACCATCAATAACAATATCGTTAATTGTTTGTTCAATATTTTGTAATTACCTATAACCCACTCAAGCGAACAATGGATTGTTTGCGTATGCCAGCAAAACTCCCAGATACCGTTTCCTTAATAAGAGAACATTCGACACCAGAGTCGAAATAAAATGTATACGACTCACCGGGATGTTCCAAACTACCTTTCAAAGAGTTAACTTCGCAAATGTTGACACGTCGCTCTGCAGAAATACTTTTTTATTTTCTGCGTCTCGAACATCAAACGCCTGGGGATGTCTGTCTTTTATTTCCTTTGTTAACGTGGTGAATATGCGTACATTCTCTCGTTTTATGGTAGTTGCACTGCGAGAAGCATCGACAAATGCCCACTCAGAAGATTTCATGGTGACTTACATTACTGTTTATTACCAGATAGCTGAGACTGCTTTCGCACTACTTCAAATCTCTGCTGGGGGAAGCCGTTTGGACTTCTGCAGCCCTTCATTGCATGACTGAGGCTAACGTCCGCCTGACCAGCTAGTAAATATGTTCATAAATAAGCACCGACAACACATGTCGATACCTTTTCTACTTTGTTTGTCAAACGATTGTCGTTGATATATTGTCACGAATATAAAACTTGAACGGATGAATTAGGAAATTGAAGCTGCTTATGGAGAATCACGCTTTTTCCAAATTAGGGACATAAAAGCTCAGGGTCATGCTTTTGTTAAGCATTCCTTCAGGCGGTACTGTAAGGGAAGATATAAAATATTCAAATATTCGAGAGTCTAATTGCGGGCATAGCTTGTAATGAATAAATAAGTCACAAAAAATAAACATCGTTTTGAACAATCGGTAGATTTATTGAAATTCAGGTATTTCAAGGTAAAACGAAATCATAACTCCGCAGGTGTTTTAACAGTTTTAGCAATTTTCTTTATAGTTTTATTTAGTATAATTTGACCAAATCTAACCTGATGTTAAATTATGATGTGGCCCAAGATGGTAAACATAATAAACCTAATGGATATTTATGCATAGGCAGGTAATAGTTATTTGGCGGACGGTTTTGGAGACAATTTACTTGACCGGTTGGATCACCTTGTCGCCCATAAAGGGATATAAATATATCCTAACTAATATTATAAAAGTGAATATTTGTTTGTATATTCATTCGTTCATTCATTTGTTTATATGTAACTTTTTCACGCCTTTACTATTCAACCCGTCATCATAAACTTGTCCATTTTCGGAGTAGCGCAGGGTTCTAATTTAGGGCCTATACTATTCAATATTTTTATTAATGACATTTGTTTAAAACTTCAGAACTCAAAGTGTTACATCTTGCAGATGATTAAATTGTTTTATCAGATTGGGAGTCCTAATGACGTATTATTACTACAAAATGATCTAAATAATGCGTTTAAATGGTGCGGAACGAACAAAATGATTTCGAATATCAACATGTGCTACGTAACTCATATCTCCTGCAATAAAATAAATTATATAAATTAATTAATTAATTTATTTATTTATAATTACGAGAAATTTAAAATTACGCGAAAGAAGTCGGGAGCACCAGCTAGTCGTATATAAATGCGTAGTCAATTAATAAAGATACTTTGTCTTTAGATAAAATTAATAACAGTTACCTTGTCATTGTCATTATTAACTATTTGTTCAAACAATTCAACTAATATATATAGGGTTTACCATCCGAGTGTGATACCATTACGACGACGTTAACGAGCATTAACATGTCTAACTTTTTTGCTGTTCTCTTCTTCACTACTGCATTATTTGTCATGGTAAGCTACAGCTCATATATTTTATATAATTAGATATATTTATCTAGAACGACTTTGACTGCACGGTTAGTCTACCGGTGGAGCAGTTTTCTCGCTGCAGCCGCCGCGCCGATGTGCTCTGGGGTCAAACCCCGTAGATGTTGCCATTTATTTAGGCGATACTCAAACAATTGTCCTGCTTTAGATTCTTTCTTTGTATGCGTCTGTAAAATCCTTTTCACTTGTATTTTTAGCAATAGTGCCTCGAATAAAAATTGTTGATTTTTTCCATTTTCTCTTTCTTAAAACATACGGTTATTTTTAGGGAATGCGAATTTGGTAAATTAATACTGATATAAAGATATAGTAATATATAACAAAAATATGCACTTATATTTTCTTCGTCCATCGGTCTGTTAGCTATCGTTGAAAGATAACTCGTCTGGGGCTCAGGTTATGCAATGTTACGAGACCTTATTAGATTGCTATATGCTATATACAACTTTATAAGAAAGATGTAACAAGCAACAAACTTTTAATTTAGCTGTCTGCTAGTGGACTTAGAATAATAGCGTCATGAAATCAGTCAATTTCAACATTTTAACAATTGTCTCCCATCCCTGAGGAATCATTTCGTTTTATGAAAAAAAAATTCCTGTAGATTAATTATCTAATTCCTAATATTAGTTATCATCGTATCAAATTACATCAGAATCCGTTTAATGCTATCATAATGATACGGCAAGAGTACAAACAGACATGTGTTCGTGTTCTGTGTAAATAATATTTTTAACAAATTTTATATTAGTTATAAATTAATAACCACATAGCTTATTTTTATTTGTTCTGTGCACGGTAATTATAGTATGCTGAACTAATTGAAAACAACTGTTCCAGATTGTACAGCAAGTTCATGGATCACTTCTTGGTAAGTTTTTAACATAATGTAATGCATCTGTGTAAGGAACTTTTACTTTTTTACTTATGTAAGGAACACACACACATTCCTCATCTTCCACATATAATAATACATACCTCCACATAATAATACCTACGTTTTTCTTCAAAATTACTTTTCTCATTTATTTCAATAATCTAAATTCAAAACATAATAGACGTAATGTTAGTTCCATCTTTATATTCAGATATTAATAACGTAGGCAGGGGTTTTGAAACTATCCAAAAAAGATTATTGGTAACACCAATGAGGCTGGTAACAGGAAATGAAAGCGCGGCGTGAAAGCTTTACTGACCATGTTTTTGCTTTTAAATGTCCAAGGGAGTATGTACTCATTTATATATAGTATGCACTAGTACATCAATAGTGGTGTTTTCCTGAGAATTTAGTATTATATGATTGAGAAGTTAAAGTGACATAATTAAATTTCAGATTTTTCAGGTATAGAAATTTAATATTTTATATGTATATAATTGTGACTATAGTTTCATTTATTTATGCTACTTTAACATTCTAAGCACTTGACAAACTTTGACTTTCAGCTAGGTACTAACTATCTTACAGGTGGTTAACACTGGATTATTGTAATTTTGTTACTATTTTAATGTCATAAATAATTGTAGCAAAAGTACTGATTATTTAGAAGGTGGCATTATTGCGAGGCTGCTAGTGAACGTAATAACATAAATCAATAATATATTATAATTATCGTGACCATAATATCTATATTATAAATTGTTAGTGACAACGGATTACAGGATGCTTTAAGTATAGACGAGGTGATACTGGAATGGGTCGATGGGTCGTGGAGGCTGCTGGGTTATAAAAGGGTCAGTTAATGTATAATGAAGTTAGATGTTCATAATAAGGTATTGGAAAAGTTTCGTAAGACTTGTTAATTCAGTATAAAGTTATAAATCACTATTAGCCATATTCATTCATTTGGTCAACAATCGCTAACGATTTTTTCTAATATCTTCCATTTATACAATTTGATCATCGGAATGATTCTAATAAATGTATATTAGATGGACATCTCAGACAATCAACAATACAATAATAACGGAAACGACACTTGGAAGGAGTGAGCTATTGAATATATTACATGAAGATGAATGATAAGCAGTAGAATTATTTGCTGGCGCAGGAAAATTGGGTAATTTGGTAATTGGGAAAATTTGCAGGTAATGCAGGATTGGTTAACGATTTTGTATCAATAGTAGCTGAATTGTCTGGCGTTGCTGAAGATAACGCTGGAAGTATCGTTGAACGCAATGGAGGATTGCTTGGCAATATTGGACAAGCGGTAGATGAATTAATGCGAGGTAGGTGAAAAAGAATTGTTGTGTGGATAATGGTTTATTGGGAACGTGACTTAGATAAGATTTTGAGAATTAATGAATAGTATTTAAAATACAGTACAACATTACATTTATTTTATTCCTATAATTCATATAAATAATATGCAAACCAATTTTAAATTACAAGCAAATTGGTTATAACCTAAATAAAGGCAATGAAATTTTTACCTTTGTTTTAAATATAAAATATGTCACTTGCTCCTTAGAAGCATTAATTGTATAAAAAAAATAAACATTTCTGAAGCGATGATAGCTCAGTGGTAGTGTGTATGACTTCACGTCAAGGGACGTGAGCTCGAACCCAACCACTTACAATTAGCTTGAGCTTTCGGTGTTGGAAAACATAGTGAGGAAACCATAGCTGTATAGAAAACCTCCTGCCAGATACCAATAGGTGTGTTCCGGCAGCTGCACTTGAGAGTCAGTTCCTGCACAGGTCTAGCGAGTCTACCAACTTGGGCTGTATCGTCACTTAAGATCAGGTGACATTAAAGCCATTACGCTAAAACCTTCACTATAAAAAAATATAGACTACACATTAGTATTTAATTAAAAATATGACTCATTTCCAAACCAAATGTAATTTTTTTTCCTAACTTTTTTATCCGAGACAAAACATTTACAATTTTTGTTTTGGCCACAATCCATAATAGATCAGGCAAAATGTTTTCGCATACAGTAGGTATAAGCTTGTAATAAAATCTCTTTGGCTATTATACTATTTATAGCTGGCTGGTTTTAAAAATTGTAAAAGTCATAATTTACCATTTGAGGTAGGATTTTAACTTCGAGTAACTTTTAAACGAAAAATCTATGCAAGAAATCATATCAAACCACCAGACTCAAATTCAAAATTTACCAGTATTTTGTTTTGACATGTTAGCAGATTTTTAAATTGTAACTAATGAAAAAAAAAGATTTTATTTGTCCACTTTACTAATCGTAATAGTCAAAACTAAATAATAATACTTATATAATTTATTTAAACAACAAAATTATTGGGCATATTCTAACTAAACATTTTTTTACTAAATTTGAAGCAATGATGGCTGAAGGAGTGCGGATGGCCCGTCCATGGACGTGAGTTCGAATTCACCTGCACTAAGCTTTAGTTTTCAGTGAAGAGAAACATCGTAAGGAAACTTTAGCATGGTTCTAAGGCTTTTTCTGATGCCTAACCGAATAATGACAACCCTCATGTTGAAAATCTGCCGCCAAATACCTTTATGTGTATTCCGGAAGTTGCACCTGAAGTTGCAGACTCACTAGGCTTAACGTGTCTACGTTTATAATCTTAGGTGAAATTATCACTTAACATCAGGTAAAAATTGTAGGCATAACGATAAACCTATAAAGTATAAAACATTGTTAATTTCCAAAAAAAATATCAAAGTAGTCCATCATTTACAAATATTATTAATTACAATATAATTAGTAATAATAATAATTAATAAAATATTATTACTTATTATTTACAAAAATAACTGCAATTCATAATAGCGTAGTCTCTAGTTTATAATATATCAGTTTGTAAATAAAAAAACTTGTTGTTGAAGCGATGATAGCTCAGTGGTAGTGTGCACGACTTCGCGTCAAGGGACGTGGGTTCTAACCCAAGCACCTACAATGAGCTTGAGCTTTCGGTAAAGGAAAACATCGTGAGGAAACCATAGCATGGTGGTAGGGCTTTTTCTGATGCCCGCCTGGCTAGCTACCACCCTCTAGTTGTGAACCTGCCGCCAAATACCAATAGGTGTGTTCCGGCAGCAGCACTTGAGAGCCAGTTCCTCCACAGGTTTAGCGTGTCTACCAACTTGGGCCGTATCGTCACTTAAGATCAGGTGAGATTATGGCCACAACGCTAAAAACCTTAAGTATAAAAAAAAAATGTTCATGTTCAAACAGTTCCTAATAATATTTCATTTCATCTATACTTATAATAAATAAATCTATAGGAAACTCCTTTTTCTACATTAAAAATATTTCCATAAATAATAGCTACGTTGTTAAAGAATAACCAACATAACACATATCCAGCATTATTGGCGTTTTTGTCTGTTTATGCTTTTGTCTGTGCACGCATTACGTAAAATGTACAAAACCAAAATAGACAACTTTTAAACATAAAAACTGTACGCAACTTGGAGTATTACTTAGTTTTTGTTTCATCGCAATCGTTTCACTGTATCAAGAGATATTAGAAAATATGTATTTAAAGTGTTCTCACGCACGTAATTTAGGCTGCGCTCCATTATACACTGCGACGTCAATTTGTATAGATAGTGAAACGCCGTTCCTTTATAGTCAGCTATACTGGTTACTATTTAAAACGGAACGCAGTCCAGTGTACTGTCATCTATGTTTATTTATTATTTAACTGATATACCTTATTATGCCTTTTTATATTCATTTTATACCAAGTTTTGGTTTCACTCTGCAATAAAAACAATATTTAGAAAGTGCCTATGTTTATTTTATCTTTGTATAACTATATTCAAATAATCAATAGTATACAAGCTGTCAAAATTCTGGACGCTATTTATCATGTACTTAAAGCACAGAGAGTACCTTACGCTTCATTCTCTATAAGTTGAAAACTCTATAATTCGAATTTTTGTTTTTTTTTATTCGAATGAATTCGAATTTGATGTTCGACTCATAGAGGATCTACTATACATATTATAAATTTTTAGTGACATCGAAGTATTAGAGACATTAAATATAGATGAAGTAGGAGTGGAAGGAGTTGTAGATACTGTTGTATGTTCATAATAATGTATAAGAAACATTTCGTAAGGCTTGTTAATTCAGTGTAAAGTTTGAAATCACAATTAGCTGTATTCATTTATTTAGTCAAGAAATGTTAACTATTTTACTAAAATGTTCCATTTATACAATTTAATCATTTGAATGATTCTAATAAATATCTATTAGAGGGACATCTCAAAGAGTCGTAAATGTATTATTAACGAAAAGAACACTTGATACGAGTGGGCTATTCGATATGTTACTTGGAGATAAATGATTAGCAGTATAATTATTTTCAGGCGGAGGATTACTTGACAATGTTAGAATAGAGGGACAATTGGTTTACAATGTTGGATCAAATGGAGGATTGCTTGACAATGTTGGAGAAACCCTTAATAACGTACTGAATGGTTAACTTGGTCAAGAACTATTATTGTGTGGATAATGGATTATTGGGAAGGTGACTTAGATAAGGTTTGGGAAATAATACATAAGATAACATAACATTTATTTTATTATCAATAATTCACATAAGTAAAATAGAAGCCAATCGCAACTGTACAATTTTGTTAACATGTAATTTGTTTATATCCTAAATAAAGACAATGAAAACTTTACTTTTGTTTTAAATATGAAATATATAACTTGGTCCTTAGGAACATTAAAAATATAAAATATATACATTTAAAACTAGACAGTAGTACTTTTATAAATATGTAACTCAACTCCAAACCAATTGTAATTTGTTCCTCGTAACTTTTTTATCCGACAAAAAATTTACTAACTATGGGCTTTTATGGGCTTTATGGGGAATTAACTATGGGCAAAATATTGTCGCATGTAGTTGTGGCAGTACAATTTTTACATGGCTGGTTTCAATAATTGTAAAAGTCATTTGAGATTAAACTTTAAACTCGAATGACTTTTAAACGATGTAACGAATCCCCCCTTTCATCAGGTAATATCATTTCTCTTATATTATTTGTAGAATATTTTATAGAATGAATAATAAATATTATGGATATTGAGATAGTATCTGTCTGTTACCTTATACCTATGGCAATGCTCATCTAGTAATAAGGACTTATATCTACGTTGTGTATTAAAGACAGTTGTAGTAAACAAATTCTTTTAATCTGGTACTCGGAAACATAACAACTGAGGTTAGTAACATTCGAACTTAATTATGTCTAGGAGCAATATTACTAGTCATACATGAAAGTTGTTCAAAGGTTTGGGTTTTTTTCTTTAATTTAAAAGATGAGGCTCCTGCCGTCTCATTACCCGCCTATTTAAGTAAGCACTATATATATATTTTTAATTAAATATAGTGACATCTTACAACCGGCATTATCGGCAAAGCGAAAACATGGTAAGAGTAAGAGGCAGAATATAAGGTGTTCTGAAACCAGTTCCTTAATAACAATGACTCTAATGGTATTAAAAGAAGACACAAAGGTCGCTTATAGTCTTCAGCAAGATAAATTTAGCCAGCAGTAATTAACAGTTAGTAAATTATGACCCAAAAAAGCTTGTTAAGTAAACTAGCATTGACTCTATTCAACATACATATAAACAATGGGTTTGTAGGCTGACTGTTTAGATATAGTAAGGATTCTGGAGTAGCAACCACCTGCGCTATGATACAACGCTCAAATATTGCTTAACTTGTTATACATAAGACGACCGCTGGGATGGCAACCATCACACCTACACCGGAGGAAATATTCTACTACGGATTTTTATTTAAAAAGGTTGGAAGTATGGTAAGAACTTTAGTGAAAAAAGTGGTTAACTCTTCGAAGTTGAGATAAACAATAAAATCACACAAATAACATCTTTGGATTATTTCGTTTCGGAGTGTTGAAGTTTTAGTATAAAAAAAACCCGCAAAGTCTGTTCCTACGCCGATAAAATGTCGAACTCCTGTTACTCTATCTGCTGGTAAATCTCCCTTGAAAGGTTGGGTTGGACGAGCTTTTAGCGATCATAAAACGCCTTAAGCCAAGGAAAGCCCCTGGTTCCGATGGAATCAGGAACGAAGCCCTAAAACTTCTCCCTGATAAACTTATAGCTCTTTTGGTCTGTATCTTCAATGCGGCCATAATTCACTGCCATTTTCCAGCCGCATGGAAAAAGGCAACGGTAATAGGTATCCGCAAATCCGGGAAAAAGGCATCTTTCCTAGAAAGCTACCGCCCAATTAGCCTCCTCAATACCTTAGCTAAAATATACGAGCGGCTCCTTCTGAACCGACTTCAATCCATTGTCTCAGAGAAATGTCTTTTACCACACGAGCAATTCGGCTTTTGACCGAAGCACTCGTGTACCTACCAAGTGCTCCGCCTCACGGAGCATATTCTCTCCAATTTCACAGAGCCACGCCGTCCTAGGCGCACGCTTGCCGTATTTTTCGACATAGCCAAAGCTTTCGATAAGGTCTGGCTCGAAGGCCTCATATTTAAACTCAATCTCTTTCAAGTCCCAGACAGACTAGTCCGCATAATCCTCGCTTACCTATCAGACCGTACCTTCTGCTATAAAGCGGACAGAACTCTATCCTCACCACATTCAATAAGATCAGGAGTCCTGCAAGGTTCTATCCTAGCCCCTTGCCTCTTCAACCTGTTTGTTAATGACATCCCCGAATTCTCCGACATCGCAGTAGGCTCTTACGCAGACGACACAATCATCTTCAGCTCAGGCAGAAATAGGATTCACTTATACTACCGCGTCCAAAGGGCTGTGTCTACGTTCGGGTCCTGGTGCCTCAAATGGCGCATAGGAATAAACCCAGATAAAAGCGTGGCTATTATGTTCGATCCTCACGCGAGGAAGAATATAAAAAGAACATTACATCTTTTTGGTGTCAATATCCCCTGGGCTAACCAAACTAAATGCCTTGGTGTAGTTCTAGATAAACATCTCACCTTTAACAAACATATAGACTATGTACAGAAAAAAGCCACCACAGCTATGGCTCTACTACGCAATCTAACCTCCTCTAAGAGCAAAATGTCACTCAGACATAAGCTCACAATATACAAAGTATGCATCCGTCCCATACTTAATGTGTAATTAAAAAGTCTGTGTAGCGATTTTTACCAGGTAACAAGATATGTTGTATTCGCATTGTATGGTAAGGTAGACTCTTTAAGCCACCGCCTACTCTTAATAAATTATCTGAATCGATAAATAAATTTAACCGCTTAAAGAACGAATTAATTACTTTTCCAGATTTTACTGCCAAAAATTCTTCAGAAAACCATGCCATCTGTACTAATTTAATTAACCGTAGATTTGTTTTCCTGCGTTCCTGAACCGTTATTACCTTAGTTAAACGCTTTTCAAATTCACAATTATATAAAAATCCTAATATATATACCGTGACGTTAACTAGTTTATCAAAAGAACTGAACCAATTTAACAAATTTAAGTCAGAATTTGTAAAAATAATAACAACTGGTTTAAGACCAGGTAACGACTGTATAGGTAACTCTAAATAGTTCTGTGGCCAATAGTCTGAATCTTGGCACAACCAATCCGGACTCCACCACAACGACTGATTCAACAAATTGTCAAATTTATTTCTTCTGGTACATGGCACCTTCAAAAACCTGAAGCCTATGTGGAGGTGTATGTAGCCACGGTAATATTGTGTTATAGTGCTATTCCACCAGGCGACTACCTCCTCAAACTCAATTTGCTGTTTTATGACAGAAACAACATAGTTGAGAAGTTTTGTTAACAGTACCGTGGCCATAAGTTCCAACCTTGGTATCGAGTGTTGAATTTTTAGCGGAGCTACCCTAGACTTAGCCATGAGTAGCTGCATCTGGGTATCACCGTGACAATCCCTCGATCCAATATAAACCAAAGTAGCAGAACCTAAAGATGATCCGTCGCAAAGCCCATGTAATGAATACCGAGCAACGCCTGCCGGTTTTTAAATACCTTTTTATAAAAATCCGTTCTAAATACTGTAAATCTAATAAGATATCATGCCAATTTTGAACTATATGATCAGGCGCTTGAGCATTCCATTCTATTTTGTTATTACCTGCACTACTAATTAATGCTTGAAGTAATAGCGTGAACCTAAAAATAACTGGACTAATCCAACTCAAAGGGTCATATAACCTTGATGCTATAGACAAAATACTTCACCTAGTTATTTTGTCTTCACCGTTCGGTAAATTCAGACGATAGATAAAAACTATCCCTTTTTGAATCCGACCGAATACCTAACAGTTTAATAAAATGCGAGCTCTCACTTTCATTTAAAGTTCGAGGAGTCTCCAAATGATCATCTGGCAGGTCATTTAAAAGCTCAGGGACGTTAGAAGACCATTTCCGTAACTCATACCCAGCCGTATTCATTAACGCTACGAACTCGTCTTTCAACTCGCGAGATTTTTCTAACGTCCACCGTTTAAGTCGTCTACATAACTATTATGTCGTAGTAGCCTAGCCGCTCGGAAAAATCTATGCCCTTCGTATTGAGCTAATTGCTGTAGCTACCGAATTGTCACAAAGGGACTGGTCTTAAGTCCGTATTTATTTGTTGTTAGCTGATAAAGAACAAGTGAATCGTTGGGAGAGGATCTCCCAAAGACTAACTGGTATTTTCTATCACCCGGGTGGATCCAAGTTCGCCTAAACATCATGCGCAAGTCTATGGTGAACACAACATAAGGAACTCGAAAATTTAAAACGATGGCCGTAATACCACTCTAGAGCCGTTTCCCGGGGTACACGCAGTCATTCAAAGTGACTCCCGTTATTCCTTCTGCACTAACATTAAAAACAACTCTTATTTTACCGTCCTTAAAAACACCATGATAATGTGGGCATAGCTTTAATCACCACAATTAAAATTAATATTTGAAACCTCCATATAAACGAGTTTAATTTATTCAAGCATGAACGCAACATACGTTTCCAGAATTTCAGGCTGCCGAGCAATTCTTCGTTCAAGTGCTGAAAATAGACATAAAGCCTTCTGTTTAATATCTCCTAAACGAGGATGATTGGGTAACAGGGGCAGCCGTACCATATACTTTCCGTCAGGTCCGCTAACCGTAGTAGACGTGAATAAGTTTTCACATTCTGAATCTAACGGATCCCTAATTTTCTTTATTGGTGGTTCCCTCGCTTGCCAAAACCGTTCCACAGTCTTAAAAAGTGTTATATCAGACACTCCATCGCATTCATTATTTTCTAAAAACCGTTTATGAACTAGGCCAAAAACCACCAAATCGAAAATCGTATTTAAGGCGTACGTACCATATAAAATTTAAATCTATTATATCAACCAACATGTCACCTAATATATCACATCCGATGATGACATCAATGTGGTTATAACCGAGTGACCCACCATCCGTGAGCTTTAAATTTTCCAGCGAAGAATTAAATTTATTGAGTAAGGAAGATGTTGGGTTCTGAAACACAATAGCCGTAGCCTTTAGCAACGGCTTCCCAGTTCTTGCAGGCCTAAATTCAAAAGAAACTATACTATTACTGCTTGAAATATTTCCCGATCCGCCGCTTAAAGGAATGTGGGAATAATATTGTTTTAAGTTAAAATCAGACCCCAAACTACCTTTTATTATAGTGAATTGAAAACCGAGATATAATAAGGCGCGTGCTTTTACAAATAAATAATTAATGTTCTTTATTTCAATGATTGCCGCAAGTAAAATAACATTTTTGGTAAGTTTTAATGCTGACGCGATATTATTCCAACTCGTTAATTGCTTTGCTTCACGACTAAATCTCGTGGCATGGCTAGCAGAGGCGCACTGCCTAATTTCCGAACCGCCGGGTATATTATTATAACAGGCACAGGTGTGAATCTCGTTCCGATCGACTGATACTCGACCTGCGGTGAGTCTACGATGTACCCTATGGCACACCGAGTGAGTAGGGTCCACCGAACGATCTATCTCGCGACTCCCGTGTCGATGTCGCGCGGTCTCGTTCTGTCTATTCATATTATATGTAACCATGTGAGAAATTTGTATATTACGCGAGTTATCTTTGGATGAGTTACTGAGTGCCTCCCGTATTTTGAACAAATTAAGTAATTACGACCAATATGACCACAATGCTTATAGTTTATATTCCACCCAAACGAATTGGAATGTGGCGACCAAAACATTTGAAGCATAATTTATTATTTAAAATAAATAATTTACGATCACCTACATTTAACTTATTAAATTTGTAACATTGTTCAATAAAGTGTCGTGGTAAATTACAATATATACAGAACTTATTTATTTCCTTACCACTTGAACTATTCTTACTTTGATAATTACCGTTATTATGTTCTTAGAATTAGTGTTAGTTCTAGTAATTTAAGAAGACAAAATGTATCAATCAGTTCTGTAATAAATATATTACATACTAGTCGGAGTAATATTTCAGGTGTCTATTTTATTGGAATTTCCCTATTCCTTCGAGCCAGGTATACTACAGAACCGAAGTCCCGTTTCTGCGATAATGAATTTTGAAGTAGTGAATGATTGGTTTCTTACAGCGCAATTTCATAATCAACGACTTCAATCGATTTACAACCAACACAAAAGCGGTAATCCTAACAATGACGTTGTATTTGAAACAATCGCATTTATCGGAAACCTATTTATGGTGAGCGCCTGGTAATGCCCAAAGCGGCTCGATGGCGTATTATTAAAATGTTTCAAGATGATATGGTTCATGTAGGGTTAAAAAATGTGATGAAGCAATTAAAACTGATTACTGGTTTCCACGTATGACTCGATTTATAAGAAAATATGTGAAGGCCTGTTTGAATTGTCTATTTAAAAAGGGTAACTACGGTAAAGTAGCTGGCATAATTTACCCTATAAATAAACCAGATGAACCAATGCATACAGTACATATAGACCATATGGGGCCGTTTCCAAAATCTACTTAAGGAAATCAATATGTATTGGGGATTATAGAGTCCTTTAGCAGGTTCGTTACGGTTAGACCTACCAACAGTATTCGTTCTACCGAGGCAGTTTTTGTGCTAATAGAGATATTTAAGGCGTGCAGGGCTCACTGTAGGGGCCGGCAAGTCTGTCATTTGCCCGGGGTTCCAAAATTGAGGGGTCTGTGGTGTTCGTTTAACGGTAAAAAAATATAATTTGCATAGTAAATTTGACTAACAAAGTGAAATTTCACATATTAATCCCTTCTTCGTTCAAAAATATAATGGTTAGGAAATATATTTGTATATTGACATCATAGTAAAATTTCCAAAGGATGGCAATTCGTCTTTTTGCCCTGGGAGCTGTAATCTCTAGAGTGGGTGCTGCTGCGTGTTTAGATGACATTGGTATTATACTTATAAAAGTCCATATACGTATTGCGTCCGTGTCTGCTGATTGTTGCTCTCACCTTTGGGTTTGGTCATGATGGTTAACTATATAATCCTTGATCCGTCACAGCTTGGTGGTAGGATTATTACCCGCCTGGTTAACAAACACCCTGGTATTTAGACTGCCGTAAAATAAAGGTTCGGTATGAACCTTTGTGTTCCGGCATAGTGAACGAGAACCAGTTTCCGTCAAGGTCAGTAACATAGCTGTAATGCTCCTGGTGTTCCCGCTGTCTATAGGAGCCGATAACCATTTACGATCAGATGGGCCATGTGTCTGTTAACTGTGCATTACAAAAAAAAAATCCTAAGCGATTAGACCGAATCTCTTGAAACTATTTGACAATTTTCAAATTAGTTCAGCGGGCGATACTCTGAAATAGAACTTGGTATCAGTAATATTAACGAATGATTTATTATCTTCTGATTCGTTTTATTATTTCTTATCTAATTGTAATCTACTCTACATTAGAGTGACATGCACTATGCCTACCTACTTACCTATCTAGCGAATGGCTACAAATCTGTGTTGGATCTGTGTTTACCACTAGCCTAAGTAAGCTGGAGCCTAGGTTGACAGATTTTGGGGTTGGCAAATTTGGAGTATTTTTGTTGGTTTTTAGAAACTAAAATCATTTAGACTTATACATATACATAAATCTAAATGGTCTTTATTTGAGGCTCAATCAGGCCTAAACCACTGATCGTAACGACATGAAACTGATGAAACCAATCGATGCAAAATTTTTCCTAGAAGGTTTATGGTTATTTATTTTTAGAATTGCAACGTTCCTTTTTTTATTGCTGTTTTACTTTTACAAGCATTTTCTCTTGATTCTTTTGTTTTTATGGATTTCAACGGAGTATATTAAACGGATTATCTTCTTTTACATTCAGCTAAGAATCTATTCACATACTCTTACGCACCCACCCGCTCTCTTCCATCCAGTCACCCACCCGTCCACTCGAAGGATAATCGAAGGATTCCTATCTATATAGTGACTCATCACGAAATTTCGGAAACCATAGGACTTAGAAACGTGAAACTTGGTAGGAATATTACTTTTACTATGTAGAGGTCAGCAAAAACGGATTTTGAAGAGTCATTTTGATATCATTTTGAAGATTTTCATTGTTTTGAATAGAGGATAAATATTCTTAAATCAAGTTACAAGAAAAAAAATTGTAAAGAATACCGGTTCATTTTCAAACTACCTTCTCTATTTTCAAAATAAATATTCATGTTTATTATTGTATATGTAATTAGATTATTTAATATAAGTGCGGCAATAATAGCCATGCTACTGGCGTATGATTCGCTTGATCACCCAATCTATGCAGCTTTTAGAGTGGTTAGTACTTTGAAGGGTGACCGTAAGAATACGATTGGTCTGCATGGATATCACTGTTGTTTGATATAGGTTAAAGGCTCATTGATCGCTAAAATTCATAATTTTAATGATTAATGAAAATTTACCTATCTGGCGTATGGCGTGAGTTTTCTCTTTGGTTTCTTCATGTAACTGTAACATGTAACTGTGTTCCGCCGAGTATTTGGGCACAGGTTAGATACGGTACAATGAAGCTCATTTCGGTCCACAACAGCAAAATATTACATACATACAAATAATTAAATAAATATTGTTCCATTGATAAATGATGAATACCGTAATTAATTTATAAAAAAACTTTATTGATATAAACACATCATATTTAATCTTCTTCTACAATAATCATCTTATGGATTGTAAGAAATGGTAACTCTTCAACAATTAATTCATTTGAGAAAGTGATTTGTTCGAAAATTATAAGAAATTTTGAATTGGAAAGAAACTCATCATTGATCGTCGGGAAGTGACCAACAAAATTCACAGCATTTGAGATCGTCACAATCTATAATAAAAATCAAGTTTTTTTTTTCTTCTTTTTTTTATACAAATAAATATTTATAAATTGTTAGAATAGTGAAATTATGTCGAAAAAAGAAAAGCTGTATCCGATAATCGACATGAGTTTCATTCGTATTAATTAATTTGAATCTTCATTTGACGGTTGACCCTGCAGGCCATTCCTAGAACTTCCAGCCTATTTTCGAGCGTAACGCTTTCCGTTTACAATTCGCCCAGCGAAGCGGGCGGGAACGGTTATTGTTACTATATAATATATAGAATCAACACCACCAATTAAAATCTAGGTAAGTATTACATGTATTATGAAGCTGTAAACAAATGCAAATACAAGTACAAAGAATAAATATTTAGGTACCTAATCATTAATGAAAATAACATATCAAAGCCATCTAGTTCATTTACAATGTAGCTATCGATTAACAATTCAATTAACAATAAATAATTTAGTTAATTCACACTACTCTCACTAGATAGAGTTAATTTTAAAACAAAGTACTTTAACATTCAGTACGTAAGGTACTACAATTTCAGCTGTTTTCTTACGTAACAGCAGAATGAGTAGCAGGTAGTCTGTTTAATTATTTATCAGTTGTGTATTTAGATTATATACGGAACGATACAACTAACATATCTTTTAAATACGTTAGGCAGGACATGTAGGCAAAGTGAGAAAAAAAAAACACTTTTTCTCTTTTCTATTTTAACGGGGCTAGAGTAGGTATAAATATCCTTAGAGCTGCGTCATGAAAAAAAAATATAAAGATATTGTTTATTATCTTTACGCATTAGAAAGATAAATTTAGTGGATGCAACAAACAGCAGAATAAGGTAATATTTTATTTATACATTTTTATGAACAAAAACACAACTAACTTCGGAAAAATCTGTTTTAAGAAAAGGGTTTGAAGAAGATCTTTTGTGCCTTCGCAGTCCATAATAATATATATTTAATAATTTACGTTATGCAAAGAGATGGAGTATTTTCCTAGTATAACTGACGTTAACATATTGAGCAAAACTTTCCTTGAACATATTGACCAGGAAATTGGTAATATGCTTAGGAATCTCATTACAGAGAACAAGAATTGCTAACTTAATATAATTATTGCTAAATTAGATATACTTCATAGGCTGTCCTATGTAGTAAAATATTAAGCTATTGATTAAGTAAGCGAAGTAGACAAACCCAGCAACGTTAATTAAAATTACCACCTATACCGATAAATGGTATAACAAATCCATAGTTCTGAGTCGATGTACCTATTACATAGTAACTAAATATCATTATTATATTGATTTGCTGGTTTTTGGAAGTTGATATACCTAACTTATATGCCAGATAGCGTGTAGGTTGTTTAAACAAGTGTAACGCGCCAATGTTAATTGAATAATATTGTTAATATTTGCACATTTAGCGTGCTTCAAGTTTAGCAGCTACGCCAATATACTTATACAGCACATATGTAATTTATCCATGATTAAGTTAAATAATTTGTTTATTGCTATCTTGAAATGTTATGTAAGTTGCATATGGTAAATATTGTATGTGATCCATTCTCATACGCACAGTGAACTAACAAGAAAATGTACAATGAAAATGATAGATTTTTGTTATACTTTGGTAAAAATGAACTCCTGTTGACTTGCATATATTATTTGCTACTGAACGCCATATTTCAAAGTAATTAAGTATTCATATGACGCAAATGAATGTATATATCTTTGTATATATTACGTTAGGAAACAAAGTGTCTTCTCATTTTATTTGAAAACTTTAAACATTATTTACCAAAGTTTATATAAATTTAATTGTAAATATATGTGCCATTTTGTTTAATGACGATTGCTATTGCTATTGCACCATTGGTCGAACTTTCTGAATTGTATCGCTTGTTACGGAATTGTCCTTTACATTATGCGTTACGTAAAATGACGTCGTTTGGAAACAACTGTTTTATCTTTTAATGTTGACCAAGAAATAGTTAGAATCACTTCCTATCACATAAACGATTTAGTGTAATTGACATTTTATATTTCCAACTGCACAACATAATCCGAACTCAGTAACTCTCGAACACAATTCGAATTACCAATATGGCTATTCTCAATGTCTGTCGCGCGCTGGTTATCAGCTCGGTTAACACGTGAGGTGGCTCGTCGCTGATTTGAAATAATAATACGTTTACTCGTTTACATTTGAAATAGTTAAAATAAGTCGTTTACTTGTTATTGCATGTGTTATTACATAGAAAGAAAGTAAAACTAATGTACCACTCCGTAACAACAGCGACATGTACCGCAATGTAATTTTTTAAAATAGTTAATTTGTCTCTATGGTTTGTTTTAAATACTTTTTAGGTTTTATGAAATTATTTACTTTTCTTTGTAATTTAGTTAAATTTTCTTTTCTTACAAACCGTGTAGACAGTATTAGAAAACTTTAAAAAACATATATGATTCAGTTTCTGAAATCGGTTTAGTCGTTTGTGAGTTTCAGCGAAACTAACGAACGACGATTCATTTTTTTATTTATAGATTTCTTACTTATACAGGTTGGCCAAAAAGTCGGGGATCAAACGCAACTAGGGGTTAGATGGAGTCATCAGCTGCAAAAAGTTGTTCCACAGGAGGTCCATAAGATCAACCCCTGCAGAGTTATAATTTATTTTATGTTTTTATGAGAAAATTGACTTTTTTTAAATAACTCTTATTTAGATACGAAAAAATCTACAACCTCAATCTTTTTTATAATATTGCTGGAATTTTGAGCATTTATTGTAAAATGTTTTGCTTTAATAAAACAATTATTACACAATCGTTGTTTTGTTTGTTCGTCCTAGAAAGATATTAGAGCCACTCATGGTCATGTGTAATACCTTTTCAGAATCATTACTAAATGCTCCAAAACTTGTGGTATATGGTCACTTTTCGGTAGAGTATTTTTTTCACAGTGGGGTCCGAAGTAAACAAAAAGTTACGATTTGGAAAAAAAAAATCGTTAATCTGAAATATTACCTTCAACACACCTAATAAATAACAATAAATAGCATGTCTTATTCAAGGACTTATCAGTTCCAATCTAGTGAACAATATAAAAAAAATACAAGCTGTAGATTTTTTCAAATTTTAATAAGAATTACTTGAAAAAAAGTCAATTTTCTCATAAAAACACAAAATAAATTATAGCTCTGCAAGGGTTGACCTTAATGACCTCCTGTAGAACAACTTTTTGCAGCTGATGACCCCATCTAACCCCTAGTTGCGTTTGATCCACAACTTTTTGCCCAGCCTGTATAGACTTCTCTTATATGGACCGTTTATTTTGATAGTGGTGTAAGTCCATTTATTGAGAAAAATGAGCTATCACGTAATTCATGTTTAATTTAATGTATTTTCTTTATATATAACTAGTCCGTGTTCAATTTCTCAAATAAATCCTATGTTTTGTACAACTTAAAATCGGTCGGTAAATGAAATTGCATTATCAACAAATATAGTAATCTTTAATTTTCTTGAAACAAAAGAAAATGGACTTACACCACTTTCAAAATAAACGGTCCATATGTATTTAGGTAGTATTTTGTCCCATTCACTCACTCACTTTTCATATTATGAGATTTTAAGATATATATTCTCTTTTCTTTCTTTTATACAAACCTTGTCCTGACAATAACGAACACAATAACAAAACATGAAGTTGGTACAGTCGTTCAGAAGTTATGCGGGTACATACATTTATTGTTATATATATAGATACAGATTTCTTTATGTTTTGTAGAACTTTCGTAATTTTTTCTTTCATAAGAACCTTCTTCTGGTAATAATTGACATGACAAAAAAAGAATTAGCGAAAATATTCCATCCTTTCACGCGTGATGCGATGACCAAGGGAAATATAGATTCATTTTTATATATATAGATGTTGAAATAATAAATTTATACATATTTAAATAGATGTGTACCTGCCCGACTGGCTTCTTTTAGGTACGTAACTTTAAAACTGAGGCATAGAATTTATTTTTTTTTTTTTTTTATTTGCAGTGTAACAGAGTATCACATTTCTTAAAAAAAAAAAAAAACATACAAAAAGGTTCTTTGTTTGTGTAGAATATTTAACAGTGAAACAATTACCAGTGAAGTAATAGTTTGGAAATAAATATTTGATTTATTAATAAAATTTACTTTTTAAATTGCCAGCCACAAAAAGTCGTTTCAATAGAAAAAAAATCGTTTCATCAATATGCCTGATCTTTGCATGTGGAGCTTAAATATGGTGGCAATGTTAATTTTCACAGAAATATAAAGGAGAGACATAGTAATCATAAAAACACAAGAATTATTTCAAATGTGCGACGAGCCACTTTACGTGTTAACCGAGCTGATGACTATCGTGCGACAGTTAAAAAAGTTAGTGGGTATTCCCGGCACATACCCCTCTCTGTCTCCCCGTGCTGTGAGGGTATGTGTAATGCATTTTCGGCGTAAGAAAAATAGTTAGAGAAGTTTTCACGTTACGCTGTGATAAAGATGTGTGAAATATAACATATATATGAAATCTATATATATATATATATATATATATATATATAATGAAAATGGTCTTCGGTTGAGGCTCAATCACGCTTAAACCACTGATCTTATCGACATGAAACTACGGCCAGTCGATACGAAATTTTTCCTAGATGGTTTATGGTTATATATTTTTAGAATTTCAACGTTCCTTCATTTTTTTATTGGTATTTTACTATTACAAGCATTTTCTCTTGATTCTCTTGTTTTCATGGATTTCAACGAAATATATTAAACGAATTATGTTCTTTTACATTCAGCTAAGAATCTACTCACACACTCCTACGCACCCACCCGCTTACTCCCATCCAGTTACCCACCTACTCGAAGGATAATCGAAGGATTCCCATCTATACAGGCACTCATCACGAAATCTCGGGAACCATAGGACTTAGAAGCGTGAAACTTCTATTAATTATGGCGTTAATTACGTTAATGGCATATGGTATTTTCTGATAGATTTTATTTATGTCCTTCGTTTGTGCCTTCCTCAGAGAAACAGGTCGTGCATTACATATTTGGGCAGCCTGGACTTCAAATGATTTTGCATAACTATTTTTGGAGTGTGTCGGGACTTCAAGCGTTATGTTTTCTGGCGATCTTAAATTGCGTATATACGTATCTCGAAGGCAATTGAAACGTTTTCTTATATAAGAAGGAGCGATAGGGTTAAAATAGTATTAAGCTTACGATTAAACTCACGTAAACCAAATATTAACCTAAAACGGTCTCCAAGTTGCAAGAACTGGGGTGGGAAGCTTTCCATCATCCACCATACTCACCAGACCATGTGCCTACAGACATCTACTTTTTTTAGAATTTGGATAATTTCTTGGAGGGTAAAAATATCACCCAAGCAGCAGTACAAAATGACTTTGAAGAAATTGTTGTCTCCTGTCCAGCTGATGTCTTCAAGAAGGGCATCAGTAAACTGCCATTGCGATGGTAAAGATGCATCGATTACACGTGTGATTATTTTCATTAAAAGAAATAAAATACTTAAAAAAAAAAGTTATTTTCATTATTTTGATTTGAAATGGCAATTAAATAGGTAAATACCTAATAATATTAATATACCCAGATGTTGCATATTGACTGTTTGAAATAGTTTAATAGTAGCTGCCTAAAGAATAGGTTTTAGCCACTGAAAATATATATTTTTTGTTCGATTTCAGGAATTATATGTGTCTATTTATATTTGTAAGTGTTTATTATTAAATTCGGTCGTATTTATGAGACTTGGACTTGTATTTATTAAAAACTTACCATTTGTCTGCTGTATGCTCTGTATGGTCTGAAACAATTATAACTAATTAGATATAGTGTATAAGTGATGTAATAAAAACTGCAAACATATAGACATATCTTGTAAACTATTCTATTCTTTTTTGTGGATTGTTTCTATTCTGACACAACACTTTACTTTCGGACTTTTATTACATTAATTAAACTTTTAATTCCTATCCCAGAGGACCCTTTCCTTTAAGACATAGTGAGTGATCACATATGTCGATCTATAATATTAGGTATCACCAAATCAAACGAGCTTAACAAACATTTTGTAAATATATATATTTTTTTCTACAAAGATAATAAAATACACATTGAATTTCCAAAAACGTATTTACGTATATACATATTTAGTTAAGTAACAGTTTTTATAGATAAGCATTATCGTTTTGGGCTACAGTCTCATCTTATGTTAAGTGACGATGTGGCCCAAGATAGTGGATACCCTAAGCCTCCCCGACAAATGGAAGAACTGCCTTTCAAGTGCTACTGCCGGAACGCATTTGTAGATATTTGGCGATAGACAATACGGGAGTTTGAAGTTTTGCCGCGGAGCGTTTTATCGTGTAGTGTTAGGAGATTACACCTGATCAGCCATCACATACCGCTTTCTCCTTGGCGGAAGCCCGGGTAATGCACTTGTGCAATTTCAATGAGAAAGTCCGTGTAAAGTATAAAAATTTTAAAACCCACGTGAATGAAAAAAAATGTTTTTATTAGCTCGACCGACATAAGAAAATAATTTAACACCCGTTATCGTCTCGTCACATTGCGCCCACCATACATGCGGTGGTTTGTCACATCCCAGGATCTGTTGCTCACTCATTACAAGATTTTTTTTAATTATGACATGTATAAGATTTTCATATTATCCTTGAACGTCTTGTCCAGACGTCTGTCTTTTATTTTCTTTGTTAACGTAGTGAATAAACATTGCGTACATTCTCTCGTTTTATGGCGGTCGGACTGCGAGAAGTATCGTCAAATACCTACTTAGAAGACTTCGTGATGACTGACAATACTGTGTATTATCAAATAGCCTTCGCACTACTTCGAATCTCTGCTTGGGGAAGCCGTTCGGACTTCTGCAGCCCTTCCGGCATCAGCCGATCTAATCGATCTGTCATCTTATCGCACGCGTTGTCATTTTATAAGGAGAAATGTAAGCCGTACAACCAGAAGAATGTAAAGTATAAAAGCGGATGGATGTAAATGTGTAAATGGATGGATGTGTAAGCGGATCCAGATCTGATTTGAGAAGTGTTTTCTTAGGCGAGAGGTACGCTGAAACGATGTGGATCGTGGGATGATCGGTCATGCCCACTCTGCATATAGATACCTCCAGGTTGGTGAGCTTAGGAGGTTCTATTCGCGTACAATACAGAGAATTTTTGAAATATATGAGTGTGCCTCCGCCTCTTGCACCGGTGCGATCGTCTCTTATTATTTTGTAGTTTGGGAACGCAGGGGCGCAGAACTTCGGTATAAGTAGTGTTTCCTGTACGAGGAACACGTCGATTTGCCGCTCCTTAAGGAAGCAGGCTACTAAGTCGCGTTGGGGAGTGATGCTACTCGCGTTAAAAAAGGATAAAGAGAGGCCCCGCGGTCTAATTCTATCCTTCATTGCGAAAACTATTTATGGAGAAGCGCGGACTAGGTTTTGCACGGCGCGTGCAAGGTCCGGGAAAGCGGCGACGGCCTTGAGCCGGTCAATTCCGTCGGCACTACGATAAGCAATAGAACTACAATACACCCAAAAGTTATAAACAAATAATAAAGAAAATAACATCAAAAAATTTACTTCCAAAATTATAAATTATTTTTTGTGTACACAAAATTTGCCATTTCGTGGATGTTGCGCGTAGCAACCTTTTACTTACTTGTTTGTCGCTAACTAAGTCAAGATTTCTAAACTTTACTATGACTGCGTTGTTGATGTCAAACGAATAATAAGGAATATTCGCGTTGCCTCTTCACTTCACTTTATCCAGACCTTCCCTAATTATATTATACTTTTGAATTGATACATACTAAAAAGTATGTTTAAATCTTAAATCAACTTGAAAGTTTTTTCGATTGGCTGACACTAATAGTATTAATAAGTATTATTATTAAACATGAATTATATTAGCAACAAAAGAAAAGATACTCCGAGACTTTGAAACTACAATATTGAGACCTACATTTAGTTGTATACTTGACAACCAGGTATCAAACATTGTTCAAACACATGCCAGAGTATGTGAAACAGTTACCGGAGTAATTAAAATAAGTGTTAGTTTTATGAAATTGATATATCATACGCTAGTTCCTACGATCACTAATATACTACCCCGCCACTAACTCGTCGCGGACTCCGTCGCCCACAGCGACCACCGCCACAACAGCTAAGCCTCGTCCGTTCGAGGAAAAAATCTCCTATGCACCGAAACCAATACCTACGGCGAATTCATTCTCGCCACTCTCTCCTGATCCGACTCCAGATGTCGATAGTGAAATGGACTTGGAAATAACTAATCCCGAAACGGATTTTATTACCGTTTCAAGGGCTAAGCCCAAACATAAACGGGTGTTATCACCCGAGACCACAGCCCCGGCCGCCGCAAAAACTATGCGAGCCGGAAACAACCGCGTCCCCACATCGCGCGCGACCCATTTTATTTTATTTTATTTTATTTATTTATATATAGCAAGTCAACATTGCACAGACATAAAGTTAATATACAAAACATAACGAATAACGATTCCAATGCCGGTACAATAATTATAGACATGCATAACTTTCACAGATAAATATGAAACAAATTTAAGTCTAAAAGGTTTAACAAACATAAATATACAAACAAGTGAAATCATGATTGAGAAAGCAAATAATGTATTATGAGAGATTCCCTAATCAATATAAAATTTAAAAAAAATAATTAAAGAATGTATATATATTTCTAAAACTAAATTTATTATTCATGCAAAACCTTACCTAGTAAACAGAATGTGTAACTTATTTTTAAATGAATCAAGTGAGTTGCCAAATATGTCGATGGTATTATTGTTTTTATAAAGATTATTATATAGATCAATAGCCCGATTCAAAAACGCACTTTTACCTAAGTTGGTTTTGTACTTTGTTTTTAGGAATGTGTTTCTAGTGTGAAGCCTGAAACCATTACGTGGGATTACTAAGAATATTTTAGACAATAATTCAGGGCAGTCAAGTATTCCATTCACGAGTTTATATAGGTAAACAAGATCCGCAATATCCCTGCCTTATCAAATGGTTCAAAACTGTTTAGCGGTCAATTGCCAGTTCTTCGACCACGTCATAACTACTTATATACCAATCTTGTTGCACTTTTGTAAAAATGTTGTCCACTCTCTTCATTAAATAACCAGTAAGATACAAATAACGCAGCTAAAGAGATTTTACTACAAGTGTATACTCACTAAACTACTTACATAATAATTATACCAATTCTGTAACTAGATCAAATTTGAAGGCAATTTTAAACAACATTTGGAGTGCAATTTTTATCTGAATAGTAATCAATAATATTTTTTTAGTTATTGTCTGTTTCTATCCGTCCATTTGTACATGTCATACCACTCTGAAACTACTGGGATACATTTCAGTCAAATTTGGTACGGTGATAACTAATACTATAAAAAGGTAATATGATTTTTTTTTTTATATACTTAAGGTTTAGCATTATGGCCATAATCTCACCTGATCTTAAGTGACGATACTGCCCAAGTTAGTAGACACGCTAAGCCTGTGGAGAAACTGGCTCTCAAGTGCAGCTGCCGGAACACACCTATTTGTATTTGGCGGCAGGTTTACAACTTCAGGGTGGTAGCTAGCCAGGCGGGCATTAGAAAAAGCCCTACCACCATGCAAGATTATTGCTTTATTTGGCATTATATTCTGACCAACTTCATAACATGTCGTAAAAATAAAACTGTATCTTATATTATTATTATACACTAAACCCAAAAATTAAGGGATATAAAAAAAATCCAAATTTTTGGGTGATTTCAACGAGCTGTAACTCCGAGGAAAATGATCGTACAGAAAAAACAAAAAAGCAAATTGTAGCTCCATGTGTCTAGTTTTCAGATATGACTATAAAAAAATTTTGTCATGTCCAGGTCTGGAGAAATCCTAAGAAAACTACAAAAAAATAATTTTTCAAATTTTTTCTCGTCTGAAAAAAGGTCCACGGGCTTCAAAAAAATTTTGTTGATTGTTTCGTTCAAAAGATCTTTTAGAAAATTTAATACTCTTTAATTTCACGTATTCAAAAAGCCTGTACGACAATTTGCCGCGGAGTTATCGTCAATCAAAGCAAAAAAGTTCTTTTTCACTTTGATAATCAATAACTCCGGAAATAATCATCGTATAGGAAATTGAAGGAGGGTTTTGAAAACTGTACAATATTTTCTATCAGAAAAGGAAAACATTTTTAGAAAAAATATTTTTTTTAATTGAAAATTCGGACTGAAAAAATGACAAAAATTCGCATAATTAAGGATATTTGGACATATTTGTCCGTCAATATAATAATCGTATTCATTACACTATTTGGCAGATAGGCAGGTTGAGACATTAGCTAAAAAAGGTTTATTTATTTTCAAGCTAATCGTATTCATTACACTATTTGGCAGATAGGCAGGTTGAGACATTAGCTAAAAAAGGTTTATTTATTTTCAAGCTATTGCGATGAAGTGAAATCAAATATCAAATCAAATAAAATAGAATCTTTATTGAGACATTCGCTAAAAAAGGTTTATTTAATTTTCAAGCTACTCTGATGTAGTCAAATCAAATATCAAATCAAATAAAATCTTTATTAAACTACCACCGGTTCGGAATGTAAAGCAGTTATCGAGAAGAACCGGCAAGAAACTCGATCTGCATATTTTTTTTTGTATATTTTTTTACATAATAAAAACTAGGCGCAATATGATTTTAAACACTAGCCGCAATTAATACAACCTTAAAAACTAGCCGCAATATATACAACCTTAAAAACTAGCCGCAATAAATACAACCTTAAAAACTAGCCGCAATAAATACAACCTTAAAAACTAGCCGCAATATATACAACCTTAAAAACTAGCCGCAATATATACAACCTTAAAAACTAGCCGCAATATATACAAACTTAAAAACTAGCCGCAATATATACAACCTTAAAAACTAGCCGGCAATCCGTTTCTTATAAACTAGCCGGCAATCCGTTTCTTATAAACTAGCCGGCAATCCGTTTCTTATAAACTAGCCGGCAATCCGTTTCTTATAAACTAGCCGGCAATCCGTTTCTTAAAAACTAGCCGCAATCCGTTTCTTAAAAATTAGCCGCAATCCGATTCTTAAAAATTAGCCGCAATCCGATTCTTAAAAACTAGCCGCAATCCGTTTCTTCAAAACTAGCCGCAATCCGATTCTTAAAAACTAACCGCAATCCGATTCTTAAAAACTAGCCGCAATCCGATTCTTAAAAACTAGCCGCAATCCGATTCTTAAAAACTAGCCGCAATCCGATTCTTAAAAACTAGCCGCAATCCGATTCTTAAAAACTAGCCGCAATCCGATTCTTAAAAACTAGCCGCAATCCGATTCTTAAAAACTAGCCGCAATCCGATTCTTAAAAACTAGCCGCAATCCGATTCTTAAAAACTAGCCGCAATCCGTTTCTTAAAACTATCCGCAAAGGCGCCCGGCGGCGCGCACCTCGGACACGGAGGCACCCGGCTGCGCACCTCGGACACGGAGGCGCCCGGCTTCGCACCTCGGACACGGAGACACCCGGCTGCGCACCTCGGACACGGAGGCGCCCGGCTGCGCACCTCGGACACGGAGGCGCCCGGCTGCGCACCTCGGACACGGAGGCGCCCGGCTGCACACCTCGGAGACGGAGGCGCTCCGGTCCCGTTGCCACAGTGCCACAGTGCGGGGACCAGTAACTTCCCATAATATGAGGGAGCGATAGACCCTTAAATGGTAGTGGTATAGTAAGAGTGACGAGAGAAAGACCGACCCTAACAACAGAAAGACCGACCCTAACAACAGAAAGACCGACCCTAACAACAGAAAGACCGACCCTGACAACAGAAAGACCGACCCTGACAACAGAAAGACCGACCCTAACAACAGAAAGACCGACCCTAACAACAGAAAGACCGACCCTAACAACAGAAAGACCGACCCTAACAACAGAAAGACCGACCCTAACAACAGAAAGACCGACCCTAACAACAGAAAGACCGACCCTAACAACAGAAAGACCGACCCTGACAGAAAGACCGACCCTGACAGAAAGACCGACCCTGACAGAAAGACCGACCCTGACAGCTAGGGCACCCTTACTATACCGTACTATAAATAAATCCCACTTGAACTCTATACACTGGCCCGCGCACTGTGGTACTTCAAAGCACACTGTCTCTCAAGCAGAATTCTAAAGGTTTATATACACGTTCTCTGAATCAACAAGTGGCGTAAATCAACTTCCGTTTTATTTTCATTATGTTTTAACCCAGGAGTCGACATTTCAACTTCTATGTTCATTCAAGAAATTAAGATTTAATATTTAAGAAATTATTCAAGAATATAGAAATAAGGACGAAGCATTACACATATGTTTTTATCTGAAAAATGCTTTAACAAAAACATACGTAGAAGTTTCAATAAATTACTACAGTAACCCTGTAGTAGTATATTTCAATAATCCACATTTTTGTTAAAACTAAATTAACATAGAATAACCAATACCATATTTTTAGTTTATTCTTTTTAATTTATGTATAAACGGAATTAGATAATATGGTTTAGTAGATTTTATTCACTGTATTTGTCAACTGTTTTCTTTATTTAGTAACTATTGAGGAACTTTAGTATTAATATGTTATTTAATCCAATTTTTTAAAATAGTATTGTTTCACTTTAACAAGATTATCCTCCCATGTTCAATTTCGCTATAGCCGAACAGTGACCGCTGAGCGAACTTTTTTTTTTTTATATTTGCATTTTATTTAAAATGCGAAACTAAGCATACTTCCGGTATTTTATAAAGACATTTATTTAACAAATCTCAACGTACTCATTGCTATAGATAAATATTAATAAATTTTAATCCTTATTAAAATCGAAATTCCACATAACTTAATATTATATCAGCTCCCGACGTAAATATATTTCTTTATGTGTTATATTTATAAGCAATGACATCTAATTATTCTCTACTTTTTAGGTTGGATTGCTATTTATTTATTTAAGAGTGTTTGTATTCATTATATTTTATGTCTTACGTCTTCAACTCAACAGATTTTTTTTTTCAATTTTATATTTGTATAAAAATAACGGAAACGGTTTATCAATGGACACATTTTACAAAGATGAAGCAATTTCTAGCATGGACAACAATAAACAGCGACATATATGATACTTATCTGTAACATTCAACATCAATTAAATATTTTTGTTTATGCTGATAAACTTCATCATGGTATTAAGCCAGAATTATAAAATTGTTGTATTGTCTCAGTCCTTGATATGTGTGCAAATTGTAAAATTAATCGGACATTTTGAAGTTAGTCCATATTATGTTGAAATATTACATTACTTACATAAAGGACAAGCTAGTAAAAGTTTGTTAGAAAGTTTTAAAAGTTGTGTTCATAGTATGATAAATTTACAATATGTTATGATGTTTAAATAAAGTACATACAGTGACTATTGAATTAAATACTGTGAATCTTTGAGTTGTTCGATTACTTAATTATTCAGTCGATTAATTAGTTACCGACTTACTAAAACAAACAAACTAAACCACTAGCTACATAACGAACCTCCAGCTTTTCTAAATATTTAAAGATTATATTTCTCAAATCTGCTTTCTATTCCGGTGTTTACCACGCCCTCTTTCAACAAATCATGTGAAACTGATAATCGACTGGACCGATTCAGTCAATCAAGTGCCACGCGGCGGAGAGTGTATATATCTCCGAACGGTATGGAGAAGTAATTTACTGAATACAAAACTGGGTGCAGGTATGTTTGGTTTCCGTAATAATTTTATAAAGTTCATTAAACATTTTGCTTATACTCATAGTTTAGAAGTTACGTTTTGAGAACGATCAATATCCTTTTACATACCTACAAATAAATCAAAACTATTGTCCTTTGGCTTTTTTAGAAAATTAAATGGATTAAAATTATATGATACGTAATAATATAATTAATAAATGCATAGTTGCATGTATGTTGAGGTTTACCGTTTTGGCCACAATCTCATTTGATGTTAAGTGACGATGTGGCCCAAGATGAAGACACGCTAATCCCAATGGAAGGACTGGCTCTTTTAATAAATACTCACACACTTCTTTTGTAAGCAAAATACTTTCCGGGAAGCCCCCAGTACTATAATAGTTATAATATATATTTTATAGACTGCTTGGAAACAGTGTTTAGTAAAAGAACATTTTTAAATGGTATCATGCAAATAGAATTTACAAGAATAAATAAATTTATACCAAGTTTCAATTATATAATCTGAGAAAGGTTTTTTGTATTATTATTATTATTTATATCCAAAAAAACAGCGGACCGTTGTTTGGAACAGTTTTGTTTCATTGTTCAATACCCACATATTCTTATAAACTTTACTTACAATTTAATATTACATCTCTATGAAACAAAAACGTAAGTAATACTCCAAGCTGCGTTAATTGTTACATATAAAATTAATCTTGCATACACGAACCCGCGTCGCCCCAAGAAGGCGACAGACGGCCGTGGTGTTTTAGTAGGTATTCTCAGCGGTTAGCGCCCGGTGACTCCCACATACCCCTCTCAGTCACCCCTCCGGACCGGGAGGTCATGCGTAAATGCATTTCCTTACGTTAAAAAAAAGGTATCTGCATTGGATTTGTACATTTAACCTGATGCGTGCACAGACAAACTGAATTACAGACAAAAGATACACAAATTTTAAAAATACTGGAAATGGTTTTACAACCTGGCTATATTTGGAAACATTTTTAATGTACAAAAACGACTTTCTACAGGTTAGATAGATTGGTAATGTATACATAAGGGCGCTGCGTCAATGGACGTGGGTTCGAATCCATGCGATAAGCCTGAGCTTTCGGCGGAGGAAAACTTCGTGATGAAACCATAGCTTATGAGTAGGGCTTTTTCTAATGCTCACCTGGCTAACTACAACTCTCAAGTTGAAAATCGAATATTTGATATCAATTTCAACGCAACTCTGCACCAGTTGGTTAAGAATTCTCGCCGAGAGCGTTCCCCGTTCTTCGGAACTTCTAGAAAACGGCGAGCTGAGAATTGAAACAAAAAAACTGTGCATTTAGGAAGCTAGAAGAAATACTCAGGGATCTACTGGAGAAATATTTTCAAGCTACAAATTGTTTTCAAGAAATGTATCAGAATTCTTTTGAATATATATAAATATTATTATACTGTTTTTCTTATTTTTATATCGTCATTGGTTAACTACTAGTTTATCCAATATTTCAAAGTTTTTACAGAAGACATATCTTTATATATATTTTTTATAATATATATTTTATAATTTAACCGCCTGACCGGTGGGGATACAGCTAGCTGAGCGGCTAGATAGTTCGTGCAACTTCAACTACTGCCTTCTAACAATTGTACTAATTAATGTCAAAAAAAAAACTGCATTGATTTATCTTAAATTAGTAACGTAGTCATGTTTTGTATAAGATCCTTAGCTTATAGTTATTCGCTGATTTATTTTGTTTTAAGTAAGCATAATAAGAGTATGCATTAAATTCAAATTGTCTAAGACCTGTATATTTAATTGCTATTAAAAATTGTGAGATAGTATTACTGTGTCAAAATATACCAAATATTATGTAGTTTAAAAAAATTTCACTTACCATATTGTAATTTAAAATTGTGATTAAAATTATGTAATTGTATATTTAATTACTTTGTTTTGAGAGGAATAGTAGTATATATGTGTTAACCGTAATAGTTCTACAATAAGTAGCTAGGTACATTATTTCCGAATTGTAAAGCTCCAAATAATTAATATTTGTAATATTAAGGTTTTCCTATTGCAATCACTTTAATGTTAACAGTAGTCTATTCTATTTTATCGTTTAATTTAGAAGGGAGATGTTGGATAGTGAAAGGTAGTTTGTGAATATTATATATGTATATGAATAAAGAGGGTAGATAATAAAAGAACAGTTAAAAGTCGAACGTGTTTCATTGAAGATCTCTACACTGTACACTCCGACTCCAGTTCGTCCAGTGTCAATGCTATGCTATATGTAAAAAGTATTACTTTGAGTTATTTAACCTTCTTGCTGATGTACATGGCGTATTGTTTTAGAAAACGTCTACTGCTTATTGTCGTGGACACACGATACTAGAAACATAATAATAATACTACATACTTTTAACTAATGAAATGATTCAACTACGAACAATAACTATAAATTGCATTTATAAAAGCTGTTGTATCGATCTTACACTGTTAGTGTAATGACTGTCTAAGAAGTTGGTTATTTGATTAAGTATTATTAGAGCGGCTGGATGAGGAAGTTGAGTTAAGAACGTTCAGACAGTACAGATGACTGTTCGAAATGTACTAACTACTATCATTGGTTATGTATAAAATCACGGAAGCAAAATATAACGATTCTGGAAGTATGATTCGACGCAACCTCCACGATCTTTAACACATAGTTCACGGTATAATGTTTAATCTAGAGCTGTTTTGTGATATAAAAAAGTAGTAAACTAGTCACAATATGCCGAAATCTCTAAAATAGCAGATATGGGTTGAAAACGACGATAGGCTGTATCCTATAAACCTATTGTAACTACACTAACGAGGGCTGGAATCTACCTACAATAGGCTGGAGCTTTCTGGGAAGGAAAACATTGTGATGAAACCATAGCATGATGGTAGTTGAGAGCCAATCCGTGCACTCAGCATAGCGTGTCTCCCATCTTAGGCCACATCGTCATTGAACATCAGATGAGGGGGCGTTCAAGTATTATGTAACGCAATTTTTAAAGGTTTTTGAACTTCCCTCCTCCCATGTAACGCGCCGTTACGGTTTTCTGTTACGTCCTCCCCCCATCTTCAAACGTGCATTTTTACCTAAAAGTAATAATTATGTAATGCGTCGTAACGTTTTACAAGACGCCCTTCCGCCTTAAATTACGTTACGTAATACTTGAACGGCCCCTAACCTTATCGTTATTGTTTTTTAAACGAAATCATTTGTTAAATATCGTATGTTAATCATCAATATAAATCAGATATATTCTATAAGACGAAAGACAGTACAGCGTTCTCCAATGTTTGAAACGAATAAAACTGGGTTGGCTTGGTTTAATACAAGTCTAAGTGTTGCATCAAACCAAATTATGTAAACCACTTACCTTAATAAATGCGACTGCTACTTGCAATGCACCGACAGACTGCCTCACATGTATCAATAATATGTTTCAACGTTATATCCGACAAACATATAGAATAATATACTAGACACAAAAATTAAGGGATATAAAAAAAATTTCAACAATTGGGTGATTCTCAACGAGCTGTAACTCCGAGGAAAATGATCGTACAGAAAAAACGAAAAAAGCAAATTGTAGCTCCATGTGTCTAGTTTTCAGATATGACTATGAAAATTTTTTATCATGTCCAGGTCTGGAGAAATCCTAAGAAAACTACCAAAAAAAAGTTTCCAAATTTTTTCTCGTCTGAAAAAAGGTCCACGGGCTTCAAAAAAAATTTGTTGATTGTTTCATTCAAAAGCTTTTTTAGAAAATTTAATACTCTTTAATTTCACGTATTCAAAAAGCCTGTACGACAGTTTGCCGCGGAGTTATCCTCAATCAAAGCAAAAAAGTTCTTTTTCACTTTGATAATCAATAACTCCGGAAATAATGATCGTATAGGAAATTGAAGGAAGGTTTTAAAAACTGCAGAATAACAACTGAAAAAATGAATAAAAATCACAAAATTGCTCATAATGGTAATTTTTGCAAAAACAAAGAATTTGAAGCTTCTGGGCACAATGAAAAAAAAATCGCAGCGCTTTGAATTTTTGAGAGATTTTAGGGGACACTTTGAGGTTAAAAAATTACCGACGATATCCTTCGTTCATCCATTTTATCCAAAGTTATACCAAATTATCCAAATATCCTTAATTATGCGAATTTTTGTCATTTTTTCAGTCCGAATTTTCAATTAAAAAAAATATTTTTTCTAAAAATGTTATCCTTTTCTGATAGAAAATATTGTACAGTTTTCAAAACCCTCCTTCAATTTCCTATACGATGATTATTTCCGGAGTTATTGATTATCAAAGTGAAAAAGAACTTTTTTGCTTTGATTGACGATAACTCCGCGGCAAATTGTCGTACAGGCTTTTTGAATACGTGAAATTAAAGAGTATTAAATTTTCTAAAAGATCTTTTGAACGAAACAATCAACAAAATTTTTTTGAAGCCCGTGGACCTTTTTTCAGACGAGAAAAAATTTGAAAAATTATTTTTTTGTAGTTTTCTTAGGATTTCTCCAGACCTGGACATGACAAAATTTTTTTATAGTCATATCTGAAAACTAGACACATGGAGCTACAATTTGCTTTTTTGTTTTTTCTGTACGATCATTTTCCTCGGAGTTACAGCTCGTTGAAATCACCCAAAAATTTGGATTTTTTTTATATCCCTTAATTTTTGGGTTTAGTGTATAATAATAATATAAGATACAGTTTTATTTTTACGACATGTTATGAAGTTGGTCAGAATATAATGCCAAATAAAGCAATAATCTTGCATGGTGGTAGGGCTTTTTCTAATGCCCGCCTGGCTAGCTACCACCCTGAAGTTGTAAACCTGCCGCCAAATACAAATAGGTGTGTTCCGGCAGCTGCACTTGAGAGCCAGTTTCTCCACAGGCTTAGCGTGTCTACTAACTTGGGCAGTATCGTCACTTAAGATCAGGTGAGATTATGGCCATAATGCTAAACCTTAAGTATATAAAAAAAAAAATCATATTACCTTTTTATAGTATTAGTTATCACCGTACCAAATTTGACTGAAATGTATCCCAGTAGTTTCAGAGTGGTATGACATGTACAAATGGACGGATAGAAACAGACAATAACTAAAAAAATATTATTGATTACTATTCAGATAAAAATTGCACTCCAAATGTTGTTTAAAATTGCCTTCAAATTTGATCTAGTTACAGAATTGGTATAATTATTATGTAAGTAGTTTAGTGAGTATACACTTGTAGTAAAATCTCTTTAGCTGCGTTATTTGTATCTTACTGGTTATTTAATGAAGAGAGTGGACAACATTTTTACAAAAGTGCAACAAGATTGGTATATAAGTAGTTATGACGTGGTCGAAGAACTGGCAATTGACCGCTAAACAGTTTTGAACCATTTGATAAGGCTGGATACACAAAAAAGTGAATATTTGATTGTCACATGATCTTACCGACAGATACTCTATGAACCGTATACTCATTTGCAATTCTTTATTAAGACGTAATAACACCGAACCGTTTTTGAAGAGATTGATAACTGGTGATGAACAGTGGATAATTTATGACAAGAACGTGTGAAAAAGGGAACTGGTTAACACTAAAACACACTAAAACAAAATCTGGGTTAACACTCAGTAAAGTGATAGTTCTGTAGTGTTTAGGATCGCCGCGTCATTAGTCGTGAGTTCGAATTCAACTATCTACAATGAACTTGAATTTTCAGTGAAGGAAAACATCGTGAGGCAACCATAGCATAGTGATAGCGTTTTTCTAATGCCCACCTATCTAGCAACCACGCTCAAGTTGAATATCTGCCGCTAAATACCAAAAGGTGTGTTCCGGCAATTCCACTTGAGAACCAATCCCTGCATTAAAGGTTGGCAACGCACATGGGATTCCCCTAGTGTTGTGGTGGTCTCTATGGGCGGCGGTGATCACTTAATATCAGGTGACACCTGTTATTAAGGATGCATAAATGCATAGCCCCATGTAAAAAAAATGTTATTATATTAAAGTAATGATGACTAGAGCCATGCCGAAGTTCAACTGATTATCTAAATTTATTAAAATACTATTTTATAGTATAACAAATCAGTATTGATTTGGTTCATCACATGTAATTTCCGAATACCTATCCGCTTTACTTCAGGAACCAGTGCGATATTAATATTCATTAATTGGTTCTGCCTACCATTTAAAAAGTAATAATATATACTCTCGATGGTATTTTAGTTTTATTATGTATGGGCAGTTATATCCTTCTAACCATTATACTTGTTACGACGTAGCTTATAGTCTATATAACCGTGTCTCTTGATCCACTCAGTCTTAGGAATAATGACCAAGAATTTGAAACATGACTTTGTGTCCCCTTCACCTATATCCAACGGTCTGTAGCTTACTTATTTTTCTGTGCGGGGAGCTTTGAAATTAAGTGATTTGCACACTACTCCTGGGTTTACTTTGTCACCTCCGGGCTTTCTTATCAGTTTGAGGGGCTATAGCTATACTATAACCTAAAGTAGCCTATATTACTCTCCGTATTTACAACTATCTCCAGATAAAAATCAGGTATTTTATTTAGTTTGCTAGTACGTTAAAAAAGTACAATTTTTTGGATATTATTATAAATCTACTCTAAGAATTTTAAAGTTTTCTAGTACAACTTATGTTACTTTAGATCCATTTAACTAACTTTATGACAAATATCAAGTCGATTAGTTGAGTCGTAAAAGAAGGACAAACAAACAACCATACTTTCGTATTTATAATATTAGTACAGATTATATATTTAGTATAATTTATAATATATAGTATAGATAAAAAATATAAATATTCCCGCAAATCTCTCAAAGGAATACGTCTAACCAGGACAAAAAGTAGCCTATATTACTCCCCATTATTTCAACAAAATCCATGTCAAAAATCAAGTCGTTGGTTGCTTAGTCGGTGAAGAAAAGACAAACAAATAAAGACACTGTAAACTAACTTAACTAAACTAAAATAATGTGTTTATTTTTCATACTTTATAGGTTTATCGTTATGGCCACAGTCTTTACCTGATTTTGAGTGACAATTTAGCCCAAGAAGGTCAAGGTAGCCTCATCTAGCCTAGCGAGAGTCTGGCTCTCAAATGCAACTCTTGGATCTTACATATAGGTATTTGGCGTCAGATTTTCAACTTGAGGGTGGTAACTATGCAGTTAGGCATTAGACAAAGTGCTATCACCATGCTATAGTTCCCTCACAATGTCTTCCTTCACGGAGAACTAAGGCTCGCTAGTGGGTTTGAACTCACGTCCTATGACATGCGTCCAAACAATATGAACAATCATTGCTTCAAATTTAGGAATTCATCTGTAGTTAATATATGTCCATTTATATTATTATTTAAATAAACTATATCTGTTATTACTTAGTTTTGAATATCATGATTAGTTGGATAAGACAAAAAATATCTATTTTTTTTAGTTGACAAAAAATACCGACCGACATGTCGAAAAATAATTCTGGTTTTATTTAAGTTTGAGTCTGTTAGAGTTTGATATGATTTCTTTGCTAAGTCGACTCCTTTAAAAGTTATTTAAGGTTCAAATTTTATTACAAGTTTATACATACTATATGCGAATTGATTTTTGCCCGACCTAAATGTACACAACATAAATCGTAATTTTTTATCTCGAATAGAAAAGTTACGAGGATCAAAAAACATTCGGTTTGGAAATGAGTTACATTTTCAATAAAATTCTAATGTATAGTTTAAAATGTATTTTGTTTACATTTAATTTTCCCAAGGACCAAGTGCTATATTTTGTATTGAAAACAAAAGTAAAGTTATAATTGTCTTCATTTAGGTTGTAAGGAATCACAAGTTAAAAAAAATTCACAATAGCGATTGGCTTCTATGTTTCTTATATTAATTATCTCTAACAAAATAAATGTTATGTTATCTTTGCTTTAAATCTTATGTATTAAAACCTTAATCCTTATCTAAGTAACCTTCCCAAAAATCCACACAATAATTATGCTGCATCGAGTTCACTTCCTAGTATATCAACTATAATTAAACATCTCTAAAATTCATTATCGACAACCAATTTTGTCGATGACACTAAGTCACCAATGACACGTCCAAATATATCTCCATCGAGCAAAGCTCCTGGCAACTCGTCGGCATTTTTTTTTTTTTTTTAATAATAATAAATACTTTATTCAAAATTGTTTTACATGTTTTACAATTGGTTTACGCAATAAACAGAAAACACAAATATCACGCGATTTATGACCACCAGGCTGCCAAACTAAGATTCCCTGTATCTTGGCAGCTGGCTTGTCTCCGACTAGGTATAGATGCGTGCTGTATCTGTCGATCCCACAGTAGTGAAATGAAATGAAGAAAATATTACAAATTAAGAAACATGACAACTTGTGTATGTATGTGGGTGAGTGAGTGTGTGTGAATGTAAAGTGTATGCGGTGTGAAGCAAAAGTGTACAGTACATGAAAGTATGTTTATTCTACAGTTTTGAGTAGCTCCTCTGTTTCTTCGTACGATTTATTCATAAGCCATCTTATTATTATTTTTTTACTTTCATACTTTGTTTTTCCATAGATAAAGACTTCGCGATTAATCTTATTATATAAATAATCTCCAAGAAAACAGAAAAACCTATGTGAAAATGCTGTGAAAAACAGGTTCGTTTTACAAATTATGTCCTTACGACGTCGAATTGTGGTTATATTGGGTTTATATAGCAATGATGAGTGTTTCTTTAATATTACTTGCTGTATAAATAATTGACGGATCGACAAAACTTCGGCTTTATTATATAACAGAAAAGTAGAATACTGATAGGGAAGGAAGTACATTACTTTTAGTACAGCTCTTTGGGCTCTTTCAAGCCTTATTAATTTAGTTTTCTTTGCCCCTCCCCAGGTTGTTAGGCAATATGTGATTATGGATTGGCAAAGTGCGTAATAAATAGTCTTTAAAAGTATATAGTCTGCCACATGTCTAAGATTTTTGAAAATAAAAATAAGTTTGCGAACACGAGTAATTACTGCGTCAATATGAGAATTAAATGAGAGTTGTTGATGTATTATTACTCCGAGATATTTAACTGAATCAGTTTGATGAAGGATAGGGCAATTATCGCAGAAGTTGAAGTTATCGCAAATATGAGCAGATATAGAATAGTTGTGAATATTATTTTGATTGTGGTTGCTGAGACTAAATGTTATGTAACTTGTTTTATTTGCATTAAGGGTTAAAGAATTTGCTCTAAGCCAATGTGTAACTTTGTTAAAACCTTTTTGTGCACTATCAAAAGCTTCTTTCCACGTATTACCAGATAAAATAAGTACAGTGTCATCCGCATAAGAAATAATATGTCCATTTTCAAGTTCTAATTCACATAGGTCATTAATATAGATTAGGAATAGTGTCGGCCCTAAAATACTGCCCTGAGGTACTCCATATTCTACAGTATTGTCTTCGCTAATAAATTCGTCGATTTTTACACATTGTTTTCTGCAGGAAAGATAATCTCGCAGTAGTAGCAACTGTAATCCCCGAATACCCAGCCTTTCGAGTTTCTCAACTAAGATAGGAATGGAGACCGTATCAAATGCTTTAGCTAAATCTAAAAATATCGCTAAACATTTCCTTTTACTGTCAAGATTATTTACAATATAGTCTGTAAGTAGGTGAACTGCGTCACTTGTAGATTTTTTAGGACGAAATCCAAACTGATTGTTACTTAATATTTTATTATGCTCTAAGAAATTTATAAGTCTGTTGTTTATTAGGCGCTCCAAGATTTTCGACATTGATGACAAAATTGAAATTGGTCTAAAGTTCAGAATACTATTTCTGTTACCACCTTTATGAATTGGGTGTATTATAGCTTTCTTAAAGGCATTTGGGAATATTCCACTTTTAAAGGAAACATTACAAATGTGCGTCAGATATGGTATTATAATATGTCTATATTTTTTAATTAAAGATATAGGAATTTTGTCCCACCCAACAGCACGATTAGATTTACAAGACATAATAATACGCTCTACTTCGTCATGATCAGTATCTATGAGAGCGAACGAGTTTAAGTTACATGGTATATTTATGTTATTACAATTTGAGGTGTGTTTAATTCTATCTGCAAAATTTCTTCCTACCTTGGCAAAGTATTTGTTAATTGAGTTAACAGACTGGTCACATGTGTCTTCCAATGATAACAACTCTCTAGGCGATTCACTGTGTTTATCGGTATGTGTTATTTTTTTAATTACTTTCCATAGTCGTTTTCCGTCATTTCTTGCATTCATTAATTCATTTCTTTCATATTTTCTTTTAATTTCTTTCAAAATGTTGTTACAAAAATTTCTATATCTAATATATGTTATTTTGAGTATCATGTTTTTAGGATCCTTTTTAGAATCTGAATGTAATTTGTCTCTATTCTTTATACAGCGTAGAAGCCCTGAAGTAATCCATGGCTTGATAATCCGTTTACTCCGAGGTATCTTCAAGGTTTGTGTATTACTTACAACAATATTAGTTAAACAATTTACTAAGATATTAGTAGCTTCATTTAAATCATGTGTGCAATAAATGTGATTTAAACATATTTTTTTGAAATCCGCGTGAATCCCTTGTTCATTAATTTTGTTATATATTCCAATGTTAGACTTTAAATTAGCTTTATAATTAATGCTTAGTATGACTGCATTATGATCGGTAATAGATGAATTTAGTACCAAAGTAGTATAAATAAGTTTACTTTTAACCATGAAGTGGTCCAGACAGGTTTTATCTCTGTTGAGCAAATTATGGGCAGGCAGAAATCCATGAAAATACATGAAATTTATGTAACTAGATTCATTGTTATCGTAACTATTTGGTGCAATGTTAATGTTGATATCTCCAACAATAATAATATTTGTATAACCTCGTAAAGACATTAGAATTGTGTTTAGTGATTCTAAAAATTTAGTACTATTAGTATAGGAGGGTGATCGATATATTCCAACAATAGCACTAGTTTCATTCATTTTTACCACCAAACAATTCGAATCAGCGATATTGGGTTCTTCTACAACGATATTGGCAATATCATGTTTGATATAAACGACTACTCCATCATTTTGAAAGCTGTTTCTTTTTGTAAATAAATGAATGTAACCATTAATGTTTGGATAACTTTTAGAGCTAGAAACCCAACATTCAGTGAGAACAATTACGTCACAAGTTACTTTTATTCTATGAAGAAGTGTTAAAAAATTATCTAAGTTACATTGAATACTACGGATATTTTGTGTTATTATATGAAACGAATTAGTATTGTTAATATAATTGAGACATAATTCTGGTTCGCAATAGTAAGCATTTGGATTGTAGCACTCGTCAATAGTTTGTATTGTGTGTTTTGTTTGGCTATCGAATTTTAAAGAAAAATAAGTACATAAGCAGATATAATAATGGACACAAGAAATTGTTTTAGAAGTGTAGACACAGCATGCCACAAGTGATAAATCATTGTATTACTGTAATCTTTGAGACGCAACATATTACTGTAAATCCATTTGTCGAAAATAAATATCGTATTTGTGAATTGAATTGAGTGTGTGTATACTTGTAGTATATATTTGTTTGGAAATGCCAAATAGTAAGTTCAAGACTCATGTAAAACGGGTTGTTGTTGTCAAAAGATTATTATTATAGGGTGGACCATGTTGGTCGGTGATGGTGATGCCTGGAATTGACACCCCTCTCTGTTCATCCTCTAGTAACTATTTTAAATGTAAACATATAAGTTAATATATTATATAATTTATTATATAATATTTATATTATATTTAATATAATCTGTTTATCCACTAATAATTATTGTAAATCCTAACATTCTCACACATTAACATTCTCGCCGATTCATCTCGATGACTGCTTTTCTTTCCGAACCGGTGGTAGTTTTGACGTTCATAAGCGCCGTCTTAGTACCTAAATTGAATAAATATTTATTTTTGGTTTGACTTTATTTAATGTTTTAGAGCAGAAGCTATGTTTTGGTAATACATAAATCAATTTTTAATGCACAAACGTACTCCACATAAATATTTTGACATAACTTTCCGAGCTCACAACTTACTAAGCTGAAGTTTTTGCAATAACCAACGACTAACTGTTTGTTTTCTTGTCGTCTCATCAATTGTATATGTTAAATGATATTCAACGAACTTTTATTTTCTTATTTATGAAAAAAATGGGTAAAATAATAATAAATTATGTGTGCACGTGTGTTGCTAAACATTTCTTGACCGATATTACAAAATAAAACAGTTGTCGACGACGTACAGACGATCATGTACCGCAACGCACATTGTAAAGAACAATTTTATAACAAGGTAAATGAGGAGATACAATTCAGAAACTACGAGCAATGGTGCCAGCGAAAAATAAAAATATCGATCTAACTACGAATATTTTTTTTGAGGTCTTTTATTATTCTTTAAATCAGTCAACACAGTTGTCAACTAGAATGACGCAGTTAACTATTCCACAGAATTATTAAATTTAAAAAGCTTAGGGTGCTTTTTATGATTTTATTGAAATAATAATCCTTCAACTCATATCAGTCAATAAAATATTTATAACTAGTGACACCAAGCACCTAAGGTTTTTTTTAATAAATTACATTTCTTCCTAGTTTACATTATTATTAATTTATATTTATTTAAAAAAATACACTATTCTTAATTCAAACTAATTTATATTTATTTTATATTTTTTAGTTTGGTTCTCAGTATAAGCGTGTTTTTTTAGTTTTTTAACTATTATTTATTTCCAGACGCTGGTATGGTGGTACTGTAGCCACGTTAAAATAGAAAAGAAAAAAAGTGTTATTTCAAAGATATGTTTGTTGTATTGCTCCGTATATCGTCTAAATACACCTTCACGACTCGTTCATATTTAAACAGTCTACCTTCTACTCATTATGCTGTTAACTAAGAAACCTTATAGTACCTAGTTGTATAGACTGTGCTCACTGTGAAAGCATTTTATATTCAAATTAACTCTTTCTAATGAGGATACTAAGAACTAAATAAATTGTTACTTGTTAATTAGAGTGTTACTAGATAGCTACTTAGTACAGAAACTAGATGGCTCTGTTACGTAACGTTCATGAATGATTAGGTACCTACCTATTTAATCTTTGTGCTTGTATTTACATTTGTTTACATAGTGGACATTCATAAGGTATTTATAAAATCTCGTATAACATCAGGCTATTCGCTAGCCATGAATACAGTTGACTGACAGCTCGGGTTAGAATACAAGAAACTATGCAAAGCAAGAGCTTCTAAGCAGTGACGGATTTATTCGTTTGCCGCCCGAAGGGTATTCAAATTATGTCGTCTCTATCTACCTCTACAATTAGATGGCACATGTGACAACGTAAATTACAAAAACACAACGATATAAAATTACCTAGATTCTAAATCGTGAACTATATAATATAATAAAATTTATAAATATGTATAAGTCTGAATAATTACAATATCTAAAAAACAAAAAAATATATTCTTAATTTGCTACCCCTAACCTATTCCTAGGTTCCTGCTTACTCAGCCTACTGGTAAATCCAACACTGATTTATAGCCGTTCGGTAAATAGGTAAGTAAACGTTTTATCGCGCTATCTAGTTGTTCATAATTATACGAAATCATAGTGTGTGTTGAGATAATTTAAATGCTGTAAAGTTTAAGCTGTTGAATATAGAGGTGAGGGGAAGTATTACTGAATCATATCCATCTAAATGTAAACGATAAGGGTTCAATAGTAAACAACAATGGCGCCAAATTGCATAAAAATAAAATCTAAATTTAACTATAGCGTACTGTAATACTATATCTAAAAATGTAGAATATAAATAAGAGTAGTTGTTTTCAAAAGAGTAGTTAGTTATAGTGAGATATTCAAATGTACAATTAAAGTTATAGCATGAGATTATCATCATGTTCAAACAGTTTATGGCGCTTTCTCTGGGTAAGATACTCTACAGTAACGACATCTTGGAATATACTATGATGAATTTTAATTACAATCCATATATATATATACTAGCTGACCCGGCGCACTCTGTTCGGCCTTAGAGGCAATAAATAAGCAGATTTTGGATTTTATTCAATTCAATTTTTTATTAGGAAAAATATAAATAGAAACAATCAAGTATTTTAATTATTCTTTATTATTTATGTATTTTGGTGCATCGGTTGTATTCTTCAGTTAAGCACCTTATGATACACGACATTTTTTGTTTTATTATCACGCGCAAATACAAACAACGCAGATAGGCTTCCGACCCGTGAACATACCACATATAATTGCCCATGTGAAAAACATTTATTTTCAAGATTCAGACCACAAACTTTTAAAGATTGTCCTTGTGATTTGTTAATGGTCATGACGAATGCAAGACGGATCGGAAATTGAAGTCTTTTAAACTCAAACGGCATATCGGTTGGGATCATCGGGATCCTCGGAATGAGAACTTCCTCACCTTCGAATTTTCCTTTGAGCATCGTCGCGTAAATCACATTGTTCATCAATTTACTTACCACCAAACGCGTACCGTTGCAAAGTTTTGGTGGTTTTATCTTTCGAAGCTTAATTACTACGGAGCCAACCTTGAGGCGTAAATTGTGCGGTGGTAAGCCAGGCACATCCAAAGAGTTTAAAAATTCAATTGGATCGTTGGTGGCTTCATCTTCGTTTGTTACACAGTGAATTGATTTGAATAAATGCAATGTTACAATGATATCATTCTGAATTATGAAGTTTAGGTCATCTACATCTTTATTCTTAGCAGCTAAAATTGCTCGTTCACTCAACGATTATTATCAATTAACTATTATCAATTACGTTTAGCTATCATTTTTATAATTGTTAATTTTTTTACCATACTTAACCAAAGACAAAATTACGTTTAGCTGTCATTTAAGTTTTGTTATTACACTGTCATTTGCGTTTTGTGTCATGTCAGATGTGTTTTTGTCATACCACGTTTTATAGTGACTTGACTGAAACACCGTCGAACAGGATAAAAAGTATCCTGTGTCCGTCTCCTGGTTCTAAGCTACCTCTCCACCAAGTTTCAGCTAAATCGGTTCAGCCGTTCTTGAGTTATAAGTGGTGTAACGAACACCACTTTCTTTTATATATAATCTAACAATCTGGACTCTAGTAGTGCCTATAATGTAAGGCAACGCAAAAATGTAAGAATTAACAAACAAAATTGATGACAGATTGTCATTATGTGGATTTTAAGGTATTCGCGTCAATATAATAACATTTTAAAATATAACCCGATTTGTCAAAATATGAATGCAAGTTTTAGTACATATAGGTACTTCTATTAAACCGTAGCCTTGTTGATTTTCTACGCTTTTCTATTTATTTCAAACACCCATAAAATTCACACAAGGACATTTCAATAAATACACGCATCAGCAATGAATGCCACTATACAAGTGCAGTCGAAGCGATGATCGCTCAGTTGGTAGTGTTTACGGAGTCGTGTCAATGGGTGTAAGTTTCTATCCCTGAAATAATCCTGTGCTTTCGGTGAAGAAAACACTATGATGAAACCATAGCAAGATGGTAGGGTTTTTTCTTGTGCTTACCTGGCTAGCTACGATCCCCAAGTTGAAAATTTGCCGCCAAATACCGATAGGTGTGTTCCGGCATTGGCATTTGAGATCTAATCCCTACACTGGGCTTAGCATGCTTAACTATAGGTATTAGAAATATATTAATAGTTTGTATAGATTATGGTTCTATTGTATAGTGTAAATATATTTTTGTCAGTAGGTTCCTTTTTTGTCTCATGCAAATTTGAAACGATTTTAATTATTTCATCCATATACAGAAAAATGTTAAGAAGCAAGCCGTAAAAACAAGTAACATAATAACAATAGTGTGTTTTGGGTTTGTTTGAAACTATAAAATTTTAAGTAATCATAAGTTTTAATTCGATAATAAAATGGACAACACACACCTGGGATTTCTCTGTAAAGTCAACAGTCACCGAAAGCTCCAAAATGACTCAAGACTGCAGGCTATCCTAAATATATCGCCTACTATTTAGTATTAGCTTATTAGTTAGGGAAGGTAACTAACTGGTGTCAAGTATGTACAACGTTGATATTGCGTACCATCGGAGTTCAACTGTCAACATTTTGGCGTTGCAAGTAACTGTGTTTCGTTATACACTCACAGCACTGTTTAGTACACTTACTGACGAGAAATTCGTTCCTTTATGGCTAAAAGTATACTGTCGCAGTAACCTATGTAAATATTTGTGGTCATAGATTGTCGCCGTTTTTGTACTGTGAATACTATATATATTTTCGAAGTAAGGTACTATCTGTGCTTTGAGTACGTGATCAATAGTCTCCAGAAGTTGGACAGCTTGTATACTATTGATTTTTGAATATAGTTATTCAAAGATACCGGCCGTTAAAATATACATAGGCCATTTCAAAATATTGTTTTTATTGCAGAGTGAAACCATTAATTACTTCGTGCAAAATAAAAGTAACTGAAGAATTAAGCGTATTCGATAAGATATACAAAAATCAGTTAAATAATAAATAAACATAGATGATAACACACTGGTTCAGTTTTAAATAGTAACTAGTATAGCTAACTATAAAGGAACGTCTTTTCATTATATATACTAATTGACTTTGCTTCATATTTAGTAAAAACTTATTTATTGAAGATGTGTCCTTAAACATTATTGCTTAAATAAGTTACATAAGAGTTGTTATTTAGTTTTTATGATTAGTAGAGTAGATCAAAAACACTTTTTTTTCCTTAGTTATCACTAAAATATCGACTAACTTGTCGAAAAAAAAAACTACTCGACGTTAAAGTTCAACCTTAAGTAATAAATGATGACTTTTACAATTTTAAAAACCTGCTAGATATAAATAGTATAACCAATGAGATTCTATTAAAAGTTTATACATACTATATGCGAAAACATTTTGCCCGACCTATTATGTTTATGGCCAAAACAAAATTTGAAAATATTTTGTCTCGGATAAAAAAGTTACCAGAAACAAAAACATTCGAGTTGGAAATTAGTTGCATATTTAATAATGTACTAATGTACAATTTCAAATATATATTTTTATACATTTACTGTTCCTAAGGACCAAGTGATATATTTTATATTTAAAACAAAAGTAAAGTTTTCATTGTCTTTATTTAGGTTATAAAAAATTTGCAAGTTAACAAACCTTTACAGTTGCGTTTGGCTTCTATATTACTTATATGAATTATCGGTAATAAAATAAATGTTATGTTATCTTATGTATTATTTCTCAAAACTTATCTAAGTCACCTTCCCAATAATTCATTATCCACACTATAATTATTCTTGACCAAGTTAACCATTCAGTACGTTATTAACTGATTCTCCAAGTTGGTCAAGCAATGCTTTACTGCCAGGTAATCCTGCCGATTTTCCTGCGCCTGAAAATAATTATACTGCTAATCATTCATCTCCAAGTAATATATCGAATAGCCCACTCCTATCAAGCGAAGCGATTAAGCTTTGATAGCGATGATAGCTCAGTGGTAGTGTGTACGACTTCGCGTCAAGGGACGTGAGTTCGAATCCAAGCACCTACAATAAGCTTGAGCTTCCGGTGAAGGAAAACATTGTGAGGAAACCATAGCATGGTGGCAGGGCTTTTTCTAATGCCCGCCTGGGTCGCTACCACCCTCAGATTGTAAACCTGCCGCCAAATACGAATAGGTGTGTTCCGGCAGCTGCACTTGAGACCCAGTTCCTCCACAGGTTTAGTGTATCTACTAACTTGGGCCGTATTGTCACTTAAGATCAGATAAGATTATGGCCATAACGATAAACCTTAAGTATCAAAAAAGAAAAAGAAAAGTGTCCTTTCCATTAATAATACGTTTGCGACTGCCAGAGATGTCCCTCTAATAGATATTTATTTGAATCATTCAAATAATTAAATTGTATAAATGGAACATTAACATTTCTTGATGAAATAAATGAATACAGCTAATAGTGACTTCAAACTCTACACTGAAGTATCAACTCTTACGAATTTTTTTTTATTCATTCTTATGGACATCTAAATTCATCATATATTAAGTGCTTTTTTATAATCTAGCAGTATCTACAACTCCTTCGACTCCCACCTCATCTATATTTAAATTTATTAAATTATATTTAAACTATATTTAAATTTTATTTAAGTTAGATTTAATGTGAAATGCGTTATTTGTTTCAAGGAATCTATCCTAGAAATACCAGAAAATAAAATAGATTTTTGTTATTAGTACCGTATTTATACCAAATTGACTAAAACCTGTTGAAATTACAAAATGAACGTTTCTTATTTATTTATGTATACATGCATCAATGTATAGCCACAAAACTATGTGCTGCCTATAATAAGATTGACTGCTTCACCGAACTTTTTGGGTAGAGTGCTGAGAGCCCTTAACTCCGACGCACCGGGCGCCAGGATCCCAGAGTGGCCGAAACTCTTCTTGGGCTACTGTGAAACTACCGAAAAAACGAACAAATATTCGCGAGCCTAACTAACAGGTACGAATTTGCTAAAATTAGTGGTCCTAGCAACGACCTTATCGCGCGAGCCGCGCAATGGCAGCGGGAATAGTCCCTTACAGAACCAAATGTGGTTGTCACCTGTAATTTGGTTTACATTTAAGAAAAAAAGTAACTGTATAACTATTAGATATTAATGTGTTGATGTAAACTCTGTTCTGACCTGTATTAATGAATGACTAAATGTGCAATTTAGGTATAATAAAGGTTATTCTCAAATAAAAATAATAAATTGCTAAACAATCTTAGTATTTAAACATAATTAAAAACATACTCGAATATTAATACGTATTTAAGACATTCTCGAAGGCTAAAACACAAACATTATACTAGCTCATAGGACAAGTTAATAAAACACATATTCTTATATTAATCCCTTAAAGATGCGCTCAAGAAATACACAAAAAACGCATATAAACAGTAAATATTCCTATCAGTTTAAATAAAAACACACAACGTAAAAATACGCTTAAAGCACCACAAGATACTTTTGTACCTGTAATAAAATGGCAAATATTTGTTTAGTACATTTTACGTAAGGCTGCGCTCGCGTCAATATACATTTTGTCAAACAAAACGAATGACGCAGTAAAATGTTTCATACAAAGTTTATCCATATCTTTACTCCACTTCTAATAAGTTTTTCGCGAGAAAAGTTAGCCTAGCACCGTCTCTAGGTTCTCATCTATCCCTATCCAAAATTTATTATAACCTATTCAGAGGGTTAGGGCGTGTAAGCGTATCAAACAAACAAACTTACTTTCACATTTATAATTTTAGTATGATTTCTTATTCTATTTATTAATATATCCCTTTATTTAAACTTACTCTATTACATCATTTATATTATCTATCCTACGTTTTACGTGCCTTACTGTCCGGAACATTAAATACAATGAATGATATTAATCTTCACACCAGTAAGTTGTCTTCCATAACTAATACGCTTATACTAAATAGTATGCGATGAATTGGCGAGCCGACCAGCTACTGCATGTGAATTATTTCTATAATCAATGGACGTTGTTAAGGCTCGTCATCTCGTCTATGGCATTAGTAAAGAGTTGTGAGGTCTAAATATACTGCTTTTATAAATACTTCGCGAGTCGACTTGTAGACGCGAGTAACGACGTTTTGATATTAATCACAATAGTTTGATAAACCCAAAAGTACACGCCTCACAACGTAATTATAATTGAATGACATAGATCTAAGCATTCATATTAAATAGGAAGCAATTCGATGTCATTCTAGAGTTGTTAAAAAGGAAATGGTACCAATACATCAATTATTATTGTCGTAATCGTTACACATCCATACACACAGATCTCTGGACATTCGAAAAAAATTTTTCAACAAGACTTCGTATATAATGAAATAAATGAATATAAAAATCGTCTACTGTGATAGTGAGAGTATTTTTCTGGATAACAAATCAATTGTAATACCGTAAAAACACAAAAAAATAAAAATAACGATCACTGAAGGCCAGGCCGGTCTCTCACAGAACCGCGTACGTCGTGTGTGAGTGTGCACAATTGAAATGTACTGTGGTAATGAATTTTCAGTGATTTTAGTTGTTTTTTTTATAGTTAAGGTTTAGTTTTATGGCGATAATTTTGCCCAGTTAGTAGACACGCTAAACCTGTTTGTAAACGAATTTGTTCTCAACTAATAGTAATAGCACACCTAATAGTATTCAGCAGCAGATTTTCAACTTGAAGGTGGTAGCTAGCCATGCTGGCATTATTATAAGCCCTACCCCGATGCAAACTGTATTGCGCGAGCAGAGGTACTCGGGGATTCGATATCGGAGGAACGAACCTAGCCTCAAGGATCTGCGGGAGGCGGCCGCGGCGGGTGTGCTGGAGCAAATAAATTAGTCAATTAATGTCGTTATGAAACAAGGCAATGCGCATATTTTTCTGAATGCGTGGTGGCACACACGTAGATGTGGAGACACACATGGAAGCGGCTCCCGAGGTTACGCTTAGTCGTGATGTCCGCTGACGTACAAATTGTGTATGACGATAAAAATGACGTATAATATTATTCGGTATTACTACAAATATTTAATTCGCATTGTATATTTATCATTATTTATAGTCTATATATTTGTGAAATTAGAAAGTAAGTTTTTCTATTTCACCCGTGACACCACCAAATAATTAGACAACCGCCAAAAATCGTTTTTCTCTTGGTGTATGGTGGTCACGATCATCTCGAACGTAATTGCCTGATTCTACAAGTACACCAGCTACTACGTGACGTCAGTTTTTAATATGTTGATCTAACAATGCCAAATATAATGTCGTACATTTTAAAATTTTCAATTCATAACTCGTATGCCGTAAGTCTGTATTTACTTATTATAATCCAAAATCTGTTCAAATAAGATATTTAAGAAAAACAATTTTGTTACAATATATGTGACGTCAAAACATTGCAATTTTCGTCTCTCTATTCATGCGGCAGCCAATAAATATTTCACTAAATTTTATTGAACTGTATACGATACTAGCTGACCCGGTGAACTTCGTGTCACCTAAAATTGATGCTCATTGTTCTCGCTGATACAAAAACGGTATGACAGATTTGAACATTTCTTTTTTTACACTTCATTAGCTACAAATCAATCCTCATCAAACTTTCAACTTCAATTCAATAAGATCATTAAAACTGTTTATCTAATATCGTTTCCGTTTTTCATTTTTTATTTTTGGTAACTCAATGTACCTTGTTTATAACTCCAATTAAGTAAATGTTTCTATCCCTGCCCTGTCAAATTTGCTAAGAGCCTGCTAGCGCAGCTTTAGAGACACTGTCTAATATAGGACTTACTCCTGTCCTAGGCACGCCAAGATCTTGTTGTAGGTGATATAAATTTTGGAGGTCACTTTATATTTTTTTATAGTCCAGTCTTTTGGTATATTTGGTCCCCACGGTACCGTGAGATCAATCAATGGAATCAATTTTATTCGGCTATAATTTGTCAAATGAGCTCAATAAAATGTGCCCATATTGAAAACTACGTGTTTACCAGTGAACAGAGTACATCCAGCAAAATCTACTTTTATTAGGAAGTTGTGATGTGATCATGTTGTAACGAACCCACCTGTCGTCATGACATACCGTTCCTATTTATTATTTTTATAATAAGTAATAGAATTAATAATAAATATTAAGAGAGCTTCAGCTTGTTCCCTTATATCAATGGCATTGATTATCTAGTAATTAGGACCTATATCTACGCTGTGAATTAAAACAGTTCTAGGAAACAAATTCTTTTATTCTGCTAGCCAGAAAACATAACCATCGAAGTTAGTAACATTAGAACTTAATTGAACACATACCAATAAAATTAAATCAATTATAAGAAAATCATATTAAACTAATTAAGTAGTACATGAAAGTTATTCAAAGGTTTGTACTTTTTTTTTACCGCGACGAGGCCTCAGCCTTCCCATTACCCGCTTCTTTAAGTAAGCACTATATATCTTTTTCAAATTTAATATCGTGAAATCTATCAGGGAGCCAAATGAGGGTGAGAGTATGAGGCAGGACATAAGGAGTTCTGGAACCAGTTCCTTAATGAAAATGACTCTAATCACTCTAATGGCATCAATAGAAGACTCTAAGGTCGACTAAAGCCCTTGAACAAAATAAATATAATGAGTAGTAATAAGCAAACACAGTAATAGTATAGCTATAACCCTTCAAAGTAGTAAGAAAGCCCCGAGGAGACAAAGTCAACCAAGGAGAAATATGCAACTCACTTCAATCTAAACTTCCTCGAACAGTTTAATAAAGAAACTACAGACCGTTGGATAAACATGGAGAGGACGAAGACCCAACACCGCAGCCTTGGTCATTGTCCCTAAGACAGTGGATCAACGAAAATGGATATATAGAAGATAAGCTACGCCCTAACAAGTATTATGGTTGGAAGGTTATAACTGCCCATACATGGTAAAACTAAAACACTCCTCAGATTATATATTTCTGTCTTTTAAATGGTAGATAGAACCAATAAATGAATATTAATATCGCACTGATTCCTGAAGGAAGGTGGATAGGTATTCGGAAATTGTATGTGTTGAACCAAATCAACACTGAATTGGTTTACAATAAAATAGTATTTTAATAAATATAGATAACCAGTTGAACTTCTGCTTGGTTCCAGTCAATAATACATGAATGTAATAACAGATACCAAAATATAATAATTCATTACTGCCTAGTTATGTATGAGCCAAACAAGCTTATTAAATAAACTAGCATTGACTCTATTCAACACACATAAACAATGGGTTTTGATGCTGACTGATTAGATATAATAAGGATACCTTGATCCTTTTTGCAAAATAAAGTATAACCTTGGAACAATCATGCACAATACCAATGTATATTGGCATTGTATATGAAATGTTATGAATTATGGTTGGTATTGATCATGGACCCTACCTAACCTACCTATGTATAAGTGACATTATTCTATTGTATATTTACATGAAAGTATTAAGCTTTATAACTAATATAATGATTAAATTGAATCGCTATTTATCTCTGTTCCTATATGTTCACTATTTTAATTATAAAAGTAGGTACCTATTTATCTTGATTTATTTATTCATATCATATGTCACATACTACCTGAAGGGTTTCTAAACTATTAGTCTGTATGTTTTATACCACAATTACAGTATCAGTTACTATTATATTTACTTTCTTTACCTAGTCTTATAATCTAGATATATTTTATAATCTCTATGCATTTATACTTGTAAATGTAGAGTTGGTTCATATTTATCTTACGGAAATTACTTATATCATACTTTAAAAAGTATAGGAAACTTCAAGAGTTTCTATACTAGATAAGTTATAATTCAAATTAATATTATATTATAATTATAATATTATATTATAATATTAGTAGTAGTAATTATAATATTTCAAATTAATTTCTTTAATTTGTTTGATAATTTTGGTTTTATAACTCTTATGTTATATATTTTCATCAACATATTTTAGAGCAACTATTTACCTAGGCATGTACCTTAACTAATACAATTCAAACTCAAGATATTCTCTACATAAATCTTTTAAAGAAAGATATATTCAAATGGCAAGTTACTTAATATATAACAATCTAGATACTGAATAATAATGCAATCTGCATGAAAAAGGTGTAGCGCTGTGGCTTATTACAATTAGTTATCAAATTTCCAGTAAACTCCAGAACACATTTCTTTTGCATTATAAGCACAAGAGGATGCCATACCTTACTTCGACTTTGTAATAGAATCAATACTATCAGATTTGTACAGAAAATCATATGAAGTTAGCAGTTAGAATATTTATATTAATTCTGGGCCGACTTCGACAAAACTAGAACATTTCTATATCTTAATCTAACAAATATCAGAATCTACTTACAGTTTTGTAGGTTTTAGCGATCTTTATACTTCTCATCACTTATCTCAAGCCATCACGCCCCTGGCCTACTTCACATGTGGAACTGCTCCGGTCTGCTTCTCAAGCGCCCTGCTAGTCCTTATTCTGAAGTGCTGTGCTCCGGTTTGCATCTCAAGTGCCTTTCTCCGATCTAACTCTGAATATCCCCTAAATCCCCGCACTGCGATATTGTATTACCTCGCACTCCCTTCTCTCCGCGCACTTCTCCCGAATTCTGATTTCCTTATAGAATTTTTCCTATTATTTCTCTGATAGTATATCCTTCTCTTGCTCATTAGAACACTTAAAGAAAGATATGAATAAAATCGGTTTACTAGTTTGTGAGTTTTAGCGAGACTAACGACATATACATATACATAGATTTCTCATAGTCTTCTGTCCCATTTTATAGCTAACTTTTCATATAATCAGATTTGAAAAAATAATTTGAAACAGATATGAGAACTACCGACAGAAGTGAAGTTTTTTTTACCACTATGTTTTTTATCTTCAACATCTTAAAACAATAAACAAACAATTGTAGTTTTCGGATATACAAATTCATATATTGATATTTAATTCATATAAGTAGTAAAACAATTAAAATTCACTAAAGATCGTACACTAACAATAATAAGTGCCAATTTCAAGTCCCAGGTTTTTGTAGTAAGTTAACGAAAATTGATAGAGATAAGTAGATATTTAGACGGTGTCTGGTCACAAAATATAAGGGCTATAACGAGAAATATTGAAATGTTTATTCGCAGGCTTGAAACTTGGAGGAAAACGGTCCCGCTACATTTTATTTTTTAATCTATTCAGTTCTAAAAATCTGAGTACCAATTTAAAAGAATTTGTTTATTAACAACTTTCATGTATGACTAGTTATATTCCTTCCAGTTATAATGGCAAGTCATTTATACTAACACTATAATCTTAGATTAATATGTTTTTTTTTTAATAATTGATTTAATATTGTAGTCATATGTCCGATTAAGTTCTAATGTTACTAACTTCAGTTGTTATGTTTTCTGAGTATCAGATCAAAAAATTGTTTAGTACAACTGCCTTTATTTCACAACGTAGATATAGGTCCTAATTTCTAGATGATCATTGCCATAGGTATAAGGTAACAGGCAGACACTTGATATTCATAATATTTATTATTCGTTCTATAATTTATTATACAAATAATAGAATAGAAATGATATTATCTGATAATAAAGGGAACACATCGTTTGAAACTTATTGGAGTTAAAAGTGCAAATTCAAATTACTTCTACAATTATTGAAACCAAATAGGTATAAATAGTACTGCCAAAGAGACGTTATTACAAGCTTATACATACTATATGCGAAAACATTTTGCCCGACTTATTATGTCTATGGTCAAAATAAAAATCGTAAATATTTTGTCTCGGATAAAAAGTTACGAGGAACAAATAACAATTGGTTTGAAAATGAGTTACATATTTAATAAAGTACAAATGTATAGTTTCAAATATATATTTTTGTATTCATTTAATTTTCATAAGGACCAACTGATATATTTTATAATTAAAACAAAAGTAACATTTTCATTTTCTTTATTTAGGTTATAAACAAATTGCAAGTATAAAAATTTTACAGTTGCGATTGGCTTCTACATTACTTTTATGAATTATCGGTAATAAAATGTAAGTTATGTTATCTAATGTTTTAAATCTTATATATTATTTCCCAAACCTTATCTAAGTCACCTTCCCAATAATCCATTATCGACAGAATAATAATTCTTGACCAAGTTAACCATTCAGTGCCTCATTAACTTTTTCTCCAACATTACCAAGCAATCCTCCACCGCCACCCGAACCTCCACCAAGTAATGCTGCCGATTTTCCTGCGCCTGAAAATAAAAATACTGCTAATCATTCATCTCCAAGTAATATATAGAATAGCCCATTCCTATCAAGTGTCCTTTACGTTATTAATATGTTTGAGTTAATAATGTTTTTTCGAGATTTGGAGGTCTTCTACTTATCGAGGGTCGACTTAACGAGGTTCTACTTGATTATGACCACGAGATGATCATAATATAATATTGTGTTATGTTATTAAATAAACAAGAATCCTCGTAAGAATGCTAAGGTCTGAATAATCCGTTAGTTTTGTTAAGAATATGCGAATCGTGAGTTATGTGCCCTCTCTAATAATATGTATAGATTGGTATTGTTGTCGCATTCAGTAGCAAGCCAATAACGGCGTCATCTGTGTGTATATGTATCCTCTGTGTTAAATATTAAATAAACTGTGGTTATATACAACTACACAGGCTCAACTACACTTTTGATACATATATTCGTTACACGAGAATAGTAAAAAAATAAACATGGTCAGAGAAGTTTACACGGTAAGCTTTAATTTCCCCTTACCGACCTCATTGGTGTTCTATAAAGTATCTACAAGAATAAAACGTTCGAAAGTTCCTACAATATTTTTGGATGTCTACGTTAAAATATAAAGACGGAATTAACATTACGACCACAGTGTTATGACTATAAATTATTAAATTAAATGAGAAAAGTAATTTTGAATATTAAAATTAAAAAGGTATTAAAATAAAGCCTTTATAAATCTTAGTAAATCCCCTAGTGAATGGAAATGCGTTACTTGTTTCAATCTTAGGAATATCAGAAAATAAAATAGATTTTTGTTATTAGTACCGTATTTATACCAAATTTACTAAAACCTGTTGAAATTACAAAACGAACACTTCAATATTATTTATTTGTATACATGCATCAATGTATAGCCACAAAACTATGTGCGGCCTATAATAGTATTAACGGGTCTATCGCGGTAGTACTTTTTTTAGCGTAATGGCTACAAGTTCAGCTGTCGGTACATACCTATAGGTATTTGGCAGCCTATTTTAGGCTTCAGTTGACTGTTGGGTATTAGAAAAACTCTACCAGGATACTTCGTTTCCTCACGATGTTTTCCTTCACCGAAAGTTCAGACTAATAGCAAGTGGATTCAAACTCACGTCCGTTGACGCGGCAGCCATACCCACTAGCAACTTAGCTATTATCGCTTCAACAATCGCCTGCTGCATGGTAATCAAGATCTAGTCGCACACAGTCATTATATCTCGAATATATGAACCCGAATTATTACATGACCTATTGTAGGATAGACTTGTCTATAACGCTGCGGTCTGATCAAAAGTATGTGCGCTTGGTCTATAGTAATATTTCCTTACACAGTTGTATTACATTATGTTAACAGCTTACCAATAACTATTCCATAAACTTGCTGTAGGATCTGGAACAATTATCTTTAATTAGTTCAGCGTATTATAATTATCGTGTATGGATCAAATAAAATTAAATTATCTGGTTATTAATATATTACTAATAATCAATTTCTTAAACATATTATATATGTTGTTGTACGTGTCTGTTTGTCCTCTTGTCGTATCATTATAATATAATTAAGCGGATTCTGATGTAATTCGACACGATGATAACTAATATTAGGAATTAGGTGATTAATCTACAGGCTATAATTACCACATAAAACAAAAGGATTCCTTCAGGAAGGGAGATAATTATGGAAATGCTGAAATAAATCATTGACGGATTTCACGAAGCTATTCTATGTCCACTAGCAGACAGCTAAATTAAAAGTTTGTTTGTTACATCTTTATAATAAAGTTGTATATAGCATGTAGTATTCAAATGAAGTCTCGTAAAATTGCATAACCTGAGTCCTTAGCCGAGTTATTTATCAACGATCGCTAAAACATCGCCAACAGACGGATGGACGAAGGACAGTATAATTTAAGTGAACATTTATGTTATTAAATCTTAATATAAGTATTAATTTACCAAATTGGCATTGCCTAAAAATGAAAGAAAGAGAAAACGGAAAAAGTAAACAATTTTCCTTCCAGGAACTTCTGCCAAAATGACAAGAGAGAAGGATTTTACAAACCTAATAAACGGATACAAAGTAAGAGTCTAAAGCAGAACAGTTATCTGAGGATCACACATATGATTTCCATGTACGGAATTTAAGCCCAGAGTGAATCGGCGCGGCGGTTGCAGCGAGAAAACTGCTCCACCGCTAGACCAACCGTGCTGTCAAAGTCGATCTATATAAATGTATCTAAGTATAGAGTATATATGAGCTGTATCCACTTACCATGATAAATAATGCAATAGTGAAGAAGAAAACAGCAATAAAGTTAGACATGTTAATGCTCGTTAACGTCGTCGTAATGGTATTACTACACTCGGATGGTAAACCCTATATATAGTAGTTGAATTGTTTGAACAAATGGTTAATAATGACAATGTTAAGGTTATTAATATTAATATAACATGAAGACAAAGTATCTTTATTAATTGCCTACGCATTTATATTGGACTAGCTGGTGCCTACTGACTTCCTTCGCGCAATTTCCGTCAACCAGATTTGACCGTAATAAAATTTTTCAAGAAATTTCTACGTTACGATTAAAATATCTGGACTAAATTGCACGACAATGTGGCTAGTAATTTTGCAGATATCGCAGTAACAGTATCAATGTAAAATTTCCTATTTTACACGTGTAGGGGATGAAATTTTAAAAACTTTGAAACACGTATTTATTTATTTTATATTAGCTGTGCCTGCGACTTTGTTATGGTTCTGGTTATTGTTATGGTCCCTGTTACTCAAGGATAATATAGCATTCTAAGTGTGTAAGAATTTATTCGTTAGAAACAAAAATATAATATAATAATAGTTTATTGGAACTTGAACATATTACACAATAAACCATATATGGTATCAGCCGTTGTAGCGAAAACTGTGTCGCAGCTAATAACGCCCATCTCCAAGGGGCCATGTTCCACACACAAAATATAAGAAAGACCAAATAAAAAAAAATATAATACATTTATAAATCTAAGCAAATCTTCATAGCCTGAGAACTATATAGCAAAATAATTGTATAAGATGCGTATTTTTGTATGTTTGTGTGTGTATATGCGTGCGTGAGTGAGTGCTTAAGTTGTATATGTGAGTGTTTGTCATGTTAGTAGAGAGACGTCCCGCGAGAAAGCATTGAGCTCAGAATAAATTTACGTATTAACATTTTTTTACGCCTCGTTATAAGTTAGTGTAAGATTCCAGCAAGCGACGCACTGTTTACATTTAATGTGAAAATACAAAATGGCAAATGTTACTTCTTTATAATATCAGTATAATTAAAACATAAGATATACCTTTAACGACTGCAAAAAAGAATCTATTTTTCTATAAGAAATACAATATGTCATTTTCTGTACCCCTGACAACTTGTATGGACAAGTTCATGATGATCACAAACAAATCAACGAACGAATGAATATATATAAAAAAAACACATTTTCGTTACATTCGGCCACATCATCATTTAATACAGGTGATATTTGGCCAAATGCTATACCTCAAAGTAAAACTATAAAGAAAATTGCTGAATCTGTTTAAACATATGCGGTGTTATGATTTCGCTTTACCTTGAAATGTCTGAATTTTAATTAGTCTATCGATGGTTCAAAACGCTATTTATTTAATGTGACGTATTTATTAATTACTATCCATGCCCGCGACTACACTCGCGAGTATTTGCACGTTTTAAATCTTCCGTTACTGTACCGCCTGGAGGAATGATTAACAAAAACATGATCCTGAGCTTTTATATCTCTAATTTAGAACAAGCACGATTCTCCATAAGCAGTTTTAATTTCCTAATTCACTCGTTCAAATTTTATTTTCTTGACAAAATGTCAACAATAATCGGTTGATACACAAATTACAATAAGTATTCACTTTTGTTGTCCGTGCTAAATCTCTATATTGCATACGTTTTTGGAAATTGAAAGTGTATTTTATTACCTTTGTAGATTTTTTTTTTACAAAATGTTTGTTCAATTCGTTACTTCATTCTGAAACAATTATATAAAATTTGATAAAATTTTATTCGGTGATAACTAATATTATAGATCGACATATGTGATCACTCACAATGACCTAAAGGAAAGGGTCCTCTGAGATATTGGTTAAAAGATTAATGTAATAAACGTCTGAAAGCAAAGTGTCTGTTTCAATATAGAAACAATCCACAAAAAAGAATATAATACTTTTCAGGATATGTCTACATTATTGCATTTTTATATTTTATTTTATACATATATTTATAATACATTATTCTCGATTTACTTACCTACACGCAATTTAAGATCGTCAGAAACCATAACGCTTGAAGTACCAACATACTCCACAAATATGTATTTATGTAAATTCATTTGCAGTCCAGGCTGCGCAATTATGTAATGCACTATCTGTTTCTTTGAAGAAGGCACAAACGATGAACATAATTAAAAAATCTGTCACAAATTACCATAGGCCATTTAAAAAAAAAAAATACGTTTCATATATTTTTGTGTGTTTGTATGTGTACTTCGTTTTGTTTCACATTGATGTATTATTATTATGTGGTTATATATTGTTTGTATTTTATAGTATATTTCATATATATGTTTTATTTTTCACGTCTTTAACATGTAAATTATTAAGTTTGATTTTAACTATACACCCAAAACGCCCCTGATTTTTCGCCATGGAACATATCCTTTCAAAAGTTGCCTGGAAGTGATGGTTACTATAGTGATGGTATATGTACCCTACCAGCACGGAGAGACTGAGAGGGGTATTTGCCGGGAATACCCACGAAAGCCTCACGGCTATCTGTCACCTTCCTGGTGCGACGCGGGTTCGTGCTTGCAATTACCGCGTCATTCCAGCGACCGGCCCAGCTTGATGCTAAACCGGGCCCCATCCGGGGGCAGCCTGGTGAACTGCCCTTACAGTTGTCCAGACTGTTGCAATGGGAGGCGAGTCCCTCGACACGCCTCCCTCAGTCCAGCTAAAGGCGGTGCAAGGGCACGGCCATGCTGACTTAATCTTAATAAAGCTTTTTCCTGGGATTTTGAAATTAATCTAATAAATATCTATTAGAGGGGAATCTCAAGCATTCGCAAATGCGGTAATTACAGGAAACACACTTGGAAGCAGTGTACTATTGGGTGGAGCCCTGAAAGAAGAAGGTTTAGCAGTAGAAGTATTGTTATAGGAAATAACACATATCTATACTAATACTAGAAAGAGGAAAACCTTGTTTGTTTGTTTGTTTATAATGGGTAATCTCTGAAACTATCAGGCCTGTTTTGAAATATTTTGTTTTCGTTCGACAGAATATTTTGTGAGGAGTAACATAGACTGTATAACATAGCGCTATTGTATATATAGTATTGAAAAAAGTTACGATAAATTGTACTATCTCAGAGCTTCCCTTGCGTGCGCTGGCTAACCTATAAAAGTAACATAAGCATAATGTACGAGAGAAATATTCCTCTTAAAAAATTGTAAAAATAAGTCCATGATAGCATATATCTATCTTTTTTGGTTTACTTACATTAACCATTATTATAATTTACAATTTTATTTTAAAATAACTCTAAATTTCCGAAGATGTTTTATGAACATGGTATTAGTCCTTATATAAATAAATTAACTAATTATCCGGATATATATATATATATATAATAAATAATATTAATGTTACTTCAAATTTTCAATTTACAGTTTTCAATTTAAATGAGTAATTTAGAAAATATCACAGATTTAAAATATCTGATCCTACAAAAAATATATGGCTTATTTATTATTCATTTTTATTTTTATTTATTATCTGCCTGTGTAGAAATTTTCTGTCAATTTCAAGCGAAAATAACTATAAACAACAAACTGTAACGAACCCGCTTCATCAGATTATTGTAATTTATTTTATTATTTATCTAATAATGATAGAACGGATAACGAATATTAGGAATATCAAGAGAGTGTCTGCTTGATATCTTATACCTATGTCAATGACCATAAAATAAGGAGGACCTATATCTACGTTGTGAATTAAAATCAGTTGTAGTAACCAAATTCTTTTAATCTGATATTCAGAAGAAGTAACAGCCGATGTTATATATATAATATAATTTAGATAACCAGTTAAACTTTTGCTTGGTTTCAGTCTTTATTACTTTAACACCTCAAGCATTAGCGAAAGTCTAATATTAACGTCAATTCAAAAGGTCGTAAGCGCCAAAATTGACATTTCATTATAGAACTTATTGACATGACAAGTCAAAACAGAAAAAGTGGTAAATTTTATCACAGATTAAAAATGTGACATTTTTTAGGGTAATCTCGAAAATTACCCTTAATTGTGTTATCGCACACAATAAATATATCAATAAAATTATTTTGGATATACTACTTTATTTTTTTATTTTATATATTTCTGACATTGTTTAGATTAAGATTTAGTTTAGATATAAGTTATTATTATAAACTGTGTAAAAGAATATGTTAAATCAAACTGAATCAAAGGCTATTATTATTTTATTTTTACTTTTATTATTAACGTAATATATTAAATTGATATAAAAATTAATCGCCGATATGTATGTACGCGCATAACCCCCGAACGACTGTACTAAATTGAATATTTCTTTTTCTATTGTGTTTATTGTCAGGACAAGGTTTGTATAGAAAAAAAAAGGAATAAATATTTTTTAAATCTTATAATATAAAAAGTAATGAGGAAACGATAGCTCAGTTGGTAGTGAGTACGGATGCCGCGTCAAGGGACGAGGTTCGAATCCACCTATATTTATATTTCATATAATTAAAAGACCTTTTATTCATTTAAGTAATAAACATGTTTCATTCAATAACTAAAAGAAATGAAAAACAAAATCATGATAAAACATAAGAAATCATTATAGCCAGTTCTATTGATCTTAACGAATTGAAGTAAGAAGGTTGATTAAGATTGATGTTTTATTCAAATTGTACATAAAATACAAATCGGTCAAACCATTTTTAGTTTTAGCCAGAATAAAGAATATTGATTTTAGGTGATACGAAGCTTGTGTTGGATAAATTAGATATTGATATGAGAGAATAAATGTGAATATTCCATAAAAGCTAACGATGACTACTATAACACTAAACGTTTTACAATAATTGTGATTTGACAAATACGTCAAAATATATTCAAAATTGAAACTTTTATTTCTGAGCAAGTTAAAATTTCAATAATCGTGAAATTTGCGAAATATATTGTTTCTTGATAAGCTAAAGATAAGAATAAAATACGAATTTGCAGTCAAAAATTTACTATACAAAAATAACAAAATAATAAAATATATCTACAGATTTAAACCCACCGAAACCCAATTTAAATACAATATCATAAAACTTAAAAACAAATACACTAAAACTGTTAAATACACTTGTTTTTCGGTACAGATAGTACAAACTGATAAATATTATAGTAACACATTAACTATAGCACATTATTTTTGAGTACAGTATTTTTGTAGTAGAGTTTACAAACTGGTGTTCTTTAGTAATACATACATATTACAAGATATACACAGTTTAATATTTTTAGAATTCATACTACAGGATCGCGTGTTGTCATAATACCTTGATAAAATGATTGTCAGTCTGGTACCATCTACAAACAACGGTGAACGTTGGTCATCATTGTAATTGGCAATTTTAACTCTCACACATATAAACTGTTTTTTTGTGTTGCCTTCTCGAAACAAGCACCATTTACATCGACGCCGGTCCGTTAAACGCAGACTACCTCCCGCTGTATGTACTGTACCAGAATGTATAATAATATGCATTCTGATATCTTCCTAAAAAAATTGTACAATACTCATATATTTCTTAACGTAATCAAATAAAAATAGAAATTTTAAACAAATACGAATTATATTGACCATATCCCCGTCGTCCAAAACAGATAAACCACCCTCGCTCCCAGGATCAAAAATACCTTTATTCGAAGATTCCTATAAAAATAATATAATAATAAGATTTTTTTATACAACACAATAAAATACCTATAAAAAGATATTGTAAATTTCATTCTTATTATATATCCAACTTTTCATAATATAATGAAAATACATTTAAAAAATCGATAACTTTAATGACAGCACCTCAACAAAAAGCAATAAACTCGCGAGTCAAGTTACATGTAAACAAAATAGGTTATATGATTATAAACAAATCTTTTGTTTTTATACAATTGTATTTATGTTTTAAATGACATTAGTAGATCATAGTATAAGGTTTTTAACATTTTGAACACAAATATATTCAAAGTTATATTACGAAAACAGATTCGAAGTATTAAAAGGAAATCAAAATTTCGAATTGAAAAATATGAATACGCATATGTTTTACACTGAGAAGTGTATATTTGTGGTAGGAAATACTCACCGTTTCTTTACATTTTATAAAACTCAATGGATATATCTGTCACAATAATATAATGATCACAATATTTTTTGCCGCATTTTAGACAATATAAACTTTTGTCAGTGTTGCCAATAATCTTTTCACATTTACTCTAATCGGAAAAATATAAAACGAACTGTACACTGTTAGATTAATTTTTCAATAATTAAAATACTGCAATTTTATAGAAGTTCATACTTAACTTATCCATAGCTACCGAATTGTAATGAGTAATTTTATTAACAACTCTGTAAGAGCTTCAGAATCTCCTAAAATATTCAGGTAAAATTCTTAATTGGCAATATGGCGATAATATTTTTATTGTTTATAAAGACGCCCCTTTTGTATGAAGTCTTGTGACGTCACGTCTATAATCTCCGAGGCCATTTTCGCCCTCGTTAATGCTTGACGAGTTAGTGAAATAACAGATAATTCATTACCAACTCTAAACCAACCGTGTAGTCACATTGATATTCTTTACACGACATTGCAGGTTCGTTTATATCAACCGTTTTTATATTTATTTTATGAACAAAATTTTATCAAAGAATCTAAAGAATCTAAAGAATCTAGAGAATCTAAAGAATCTAAAGAATCTAAAGAATCTAGAGAATCTAAAGAATCTAAAGAATCTAAAGAATCTAAAGAATCTAAAGAATCTAAAGAATCTAAAGAATCTAAAGAATCTAAAGAATCTAAAGAATCTAAAGAATCTAAAGAATCTAAAGAATCTAAAGAATCTAAAGAATCTAAAGAATCTAAAGAATCTAAAGAATCTAAAGAATCTAAAGAATCTAAAGAATCTAAAGAATCTAAAGAATCTAAAGAATCTAAAGAATCTAAAGAATCTAAAGAATCTAAAGAATCTAAAGAATCTAAAGAATCTAAAGAATCTAAAGAATCTAAAGAATCTAAAGAATCTAAAGAATCTAAAGAATCTAAAGAATCTAAAGAATCTAAAGAATCTAAAGAATCTAAAGAATCTAAAGAATCTAAAGAATCTAAAGAATCTAAAGAATCTAAAGAATCTAAAGAATCTAAAGAATCTAAAGAATCTAAAGAATCTAAAGAATCTAAAGAATCTAAAGAATCTAAAGAATCTAAAGAATCTAAAGAATCTAAAGAATCTAAAGAATCTAAAGAATCTAAAGAATCTAAAGAATCTAAAGAATCTAAAGAATCTAAAGAATCTAAAGAATCTAAAGAATCTAAAGAATCTAAAGAATCTAAAGAATCTAAAGAATCTAAAGAATCTAAAGAATCTAAAGAATCTAAAGAATCTAAAGAATCTAAAGAATCTAAAGAATCTAAAGAATCTAAAGAATCTAAAGAATCTAAAGAATCTAAAGAATCTAAAGAATCTAAAGAATCTAAAGAATCTAAAGAGTACCGACGCCGCGACCAGAGCATTAGTCACAACAGTTTGGAAAATCTAAAAGTGCACGCCTCGTAACGTACTTATAATTGAATGACATAGATTTAAGCATTCATATTAAATAGGAAGTAATCCCATGTCATTATAGAGCTATTAATAAAGTTTTTAACCTAACAATCGCAAATGTTATGTCGTATATTTTAAAAATATCAATTCGTAACTCGTATGACGTAAATCATTATTTACTTGTAATAATCCAAAATCTTTTCAAATAAGATATTGAAGAAAATTACATTACAATATATGTGACGTCAACACATTGGAATTTTCGCCTCGGTTTTTCGTTCGGCAGCCAACAAACATTTTAAAAAATTTCATTGAATAGGATTATGTAGTTAGAAAAGTTAGAACCACCACCAGTCTATGTGGAACCTGCTGAGGAGGTACCACCTGGATGTAATTTGTCATGGAGTGTTTGAAAAACATTGAGCCGTCTTCGAACTCAGGTAGGCCACTGCAACTCCGACATGGTTAAATAGGGTTTTAAAGAACGAAACCTAGTTCTATGTGACTAGCCCCAAACTATGGCGCATTTACTGTCGTGTCCCCTCTGTAAGCACTCCTGTACACTCGTTGACCTGTCGACATCTACATCAAATGCCCAGACAGTGGTCGAATACTGTTCCAACTTAATTTGATGCAATCTTTAACACGATAGAAGAAGAAGAAGTTTGAACTTTTTATCATATTACATCTTGGTATATTACAATATTTATTACACAGTAGTTATGTGCGAGAATTCGTTCGTAAATTTATATTGTACTAGACTTTGCTTTTGCCAATAATTTTTGTTGTTGATAGAAACAGAAAATATTTTTAAATTATTTATTCCAACATTTTAATTAATAAAATTAATTAATGGAAGGGAATTATCAAAAACCCTTTTTTAACTAATGCTTAGTGCTTATCAACGTCTATTCCAGGGGCTCACAAAACGTGCGCAGCGTCACCCTGGTGCGTCTTTAGATTCATAATGTGGATTTTTGAAATTTTATGCCTGTCGAGATAACTTGTATCATTGTACCTACATATTTTGACCAACTAAATAGTGTAGAGCATCGCGACAAAATACATGATGTGTGCCGCGAATTGAAAAATATAGGGAACTTCTGCGAAAATTTTACAAATAAAAATATAATTAAACTATAAAATATGTTATACTTGTAATTATAACTAGCTGTGTCCGCGACTCCGTTCGTGTGGAACTAAAATCCATTAAATTACTTTAATTACAAAAAGTAGTTATACAGCCTATGTTATTTTTGGACAGTGGTTCAGTTACACAGATTCAAAAGTACTGGGAGCATAGAGATATACAAGCGGAGCTAAACTAAGCGTGATTAAAAATAGTTACGATCGAGGCACCACAAACATTGAGGAAAACTGCAAAGTTATTATCGTTATAGTTACGTTGATTATAGTTATAGAATATAATCGCTATAGTTAGTTCAAATTACAAAGTTACGTTGAGGAAAACTGCAAAGTTATTATTATGCATAGCCCATTTTATGGCGGTCGGTACGTAAATTCCAGTTGAAACATATAAAACCATATTAATACATTTTAAATGGTAACACTGAGAGTGAAAAGAATTTTAGCAAAGACAAGCTGATCAAACAAGTGTTGTTTAATTTATTCATGTACTTATAGTCGTGTAAATTTATATGAAATGCAAACAGTGAATCTGTTACTGGTGCTAGCCAGGCGGGCATCAGAAAAAGCCCTACCACCATGCTATGGTTTCCTCATGTTGTTATTGAAAGAAACTTGTCTATAAATCCAATGAAAATGTCTTTTAATCATATGCAATTTCAATATAGTTAATCAATATAACGCTTATTGATAAAGAATATTTTAGTTTATTTTTGTGTTGCGTAAATATACAATTATTATTACCCTACGCTTGAACACGCGACATAGATGTATTTGCCCATTCGCGAATCTGGGAAACTCCAAATTAAGTACGCAAGCTTCCAAAGCTGGTTTTGTTATTTGTTAATTGTCTACACAAAAGACAGTCGTCCGAAAACTTGTAGTAAATTAAAATGTATTGACAAAATCATATCAAAAACTCTATGACCCGATGTTTACAATTTGTTGATGTTACTGATACTTTTGTAGAACAGAAAGCTCGAAGAAAAGAATTGTATTATTAAACATTTTGTTTAGATAAAATTGTAATTTTATTATAAACGAGTTACTCGAAATTATTTAGTTCTTTTTGCCCGTTTTTGTAGGTTTTTTCAATACAGCTTTGCTTCTATTGGTGGTAGCGTGATGTTGAATACCCTAAATCCTTCCTCAATGATTGCTCTATCATATATATATAATCTTTTTAAATATCCGTAATATTATATAATAGTCCATATATACCATGTGTGACTATTATATGTGTACCATATAATAGTCCGTAAGATTAGATATAGGTAGAATATAGTTTCTATATATTACGTAGAGACAACACTAAGAAGTGTATTGTTCAACGTATCAGGGCAAAAACGGAGGGAATGAAGATTGTCTTTGAGATAAATAATAATAACGGGCAAAAATATTTAAATGATTTTTAATTCCACAATTTTTCTTTTAAATACAATAATGTTTATTTCTCTAAAGGTTTCGTGTAGGTACCGTTACAAGTTGGGATCTTTGTAACAAAGTGCTAATTGAGAATAATTGATATATTTATAATAGGAGGGTAAAATAAAAAATAAATTGAAGCGACGATACCTCAGTGGTAGTACGTACGGATTCCGCGTCAAGGAACGTGAGTTCGAAACCACTTACAATGAGTTTGAGTTTTCGGTGCACGAAAACATCCTGAGGAGACCATAGCATGGTGGTAAGGCTTTTTTTAATGCTCGCCTGGCTAACAGCCACTTTCAAGTTGAAAATCTGCCGCTACGTGTGTACGTGTACGGAATACGTGTGTTCTGGCAGTTGCACTTGACAGCCCGTTCCTCCTCAGGTTTAGTTTGTCTACTAACTTGAGCCATATCTCACTTAAGATCAGGTGAGATATGGCCATAATGCTAAACCAGAAAAAAAATGTCGTTCCTAAGATTAGCGTGTTCAAACAAACAAACTTTTTTGCTTTATAATATAAATATATATAATGTATTATTTATCTTTTAGATATTTTTTGGTTAATTATACGCCATCATCGATGTAATATTCATTATAAAAATCGGGGACCAGATAAACCAACGCGTATGAAAGACAAACAAAATAAATTAAATGGGATATGGTTATAGGGGATTTAAATGTATTTTAACAATAAAGTTTTTTTTCTTCTATTTCTATATAACATATTTTGCCTATGTACCACCAAAACATCATTGGTGTACCTACACTACCTTGAAGAAAACAGGTTTATTTTACAAATCGTATCAAATCCTGTTACGTACAATATCATAACTCTAAACTATAGTATACAGTATAGGAGTATTTTACAAATTTTGAAATCAAGTGTTGTTTCAACGATTGATAGCGCATGACGCATCTGAAAATCACTTTGTTTAAAATGTGAAACTTCTTATGGTAGGGATTTGAAATTCTGATCCACAACATTTTTCTGTGACGCTCGTTCGGGTAAAGTCGGCTCGAGATGACTAAGGGAACGAGATAGCTATAGTGATGATTCAATTCTTTTGTGTAGTAAATATTTTTTTTATAGTTAAGAATTTGCGTTATGGCCATAATATCACCTGATCTTAAGTGTCAAGTGTTCAAGTTGGTGAACACGCTAAACTTGTTGAGGATCTGGCTGTCAAGTGCAACTGCCGGTACACACATATTGGTATTTAGCGGCAGATTTGCAACTTAAAGGTGGTAGCTAGCCAGGCCGGCATTAGAAAAAGCTCTACCACCATGCTATGGTTTCCTCACGATGTTTTCCTTCACCGCTAGCTCAAGCTCATTGTAGGAGGATTCGAACTCAAGTCTCTTGACGCTGCATCCGTACACGATATCATTGAGCTATCTACTCAATTGATATTGTAATATACTTATTTTCTTTGAAAAGTCTGTAGTAGGAAAACATCAGCTAATCAGGTCCACTAGTTTGAGTAGATTATTATCTGCCATTAACCATCCGTAACATAAAAATTGTGTAATATATATTTATACATTTTATATTGCAGGAAATAAAACAATGATCTTTATTTTATTCTTTATTGCATCACAAGCATCTTTTAAAACACCAGTGCTTATAAAAACATAAAATCACACAAAAACGCTTGTGCAGGTTTTATCACATAAATATATGTACACATAGTAAACTCGAAAAGAACCAAATCTATGCATTATATATGTTTTGTAATTATAATCGGAGTATACTTTATTATCTAAAAAAAATCAGATTTATTCTATTAGAAATTTGTGACTTTATATCTGTAATCATTTACACGCCTTACTCCGAAACTACTGTTTAGATTTTAATTAAATTACAGAGTGAAAACTATGACTAGCGTATAAGATACTTTTTCTCAAATAAAAATATTTCCTCTGTGACCAGGGTTAAACATTAAAACTGGAGTAAGTTACGTGGTCCGTGTGTTGAGAATGAGGTCGTAGATCACCGACCGGCGCATCGTGGTCATCGAATGGAGTAAAACAATTGAAAAGAAAAAGGAAGGAAGGGACGCGCGACGCTCGGAACACGATAACTCTAGATTTAATAATTATTATTTTGTCTAAAATACTACTGTCCGCTATTTATTTACAAGAGATACAATAATATTAATACATGGTCCAATACGTCGCCGCAGGAATTTATCAGCATAAATTGTAAAAAACAAAAAGTATAGTTTCTACTGAAGATCGAGTACAGATGTTTGCTACTCTTCATTAACATCAATGGTGCTGATCAACACATCAGCATAACGTATTGCATAAAAATCATCTTGGGTCTTATCAAGTTCATCGTACATAATCAAATCCGTGTATCTTCATTGGATTTAGAAATTGGACGCTTGTGCAGGATTCTTGCTGTGAGAGTCTTCAACACACCTATACTTATATCAGCCCTTATCACAAATATCGAAAAAAACACACATAATCTAACACAACGGACACAATCTACTTTAAACACAGAATTCATCATTAATTACTCAACAACGCGTTTATACAAATACATGGATATAGTTCAATTGTAAGATCTTTTCAAGTATAACATAAATATAAAATTATTCGTTAATAAGTAAGAAATTAAAAACGTATAATAAAAAAAAATATTGCCGCAATTTAAACCTATTTTCTGATAGATGTAATGAATATTAATTCATCTTACTAAGTATAATTAATCATATGCATTTAATTACTACAATAAATGTATTTTTCCTTTGCTATTTGACAATTCATTTTGCAAGCTTATTGAGCTTAATATTATCACTTTATTTTATGTATCTCATTAAATGTTATAAAAATATCTATAAACATTACATATAAAATTTCATTAAAAAGCGCGGTTTATTGCAAGCCGAGCCCATATAATTTTCTGATTACTTTATAAAAAATTGTCAAAACAAAAGCGAATAGCAAACATTTGATCTTGAGTCGCACATTAGAAAAATAGAAGATTTATATAATTCTTACGATGAGTTTCACGTGAACTTAAGGTGTTAGAAGAAAATCCCAGCGAGCAAATACCGAGCTTAGGCAGTTCGAGCGTAAATACTACTCCGATCTCGCGGCCGCTAACGAATCGTATCGAAATACCTAAGGGAACGCGACAAAAACACTCAGTTGGAGTGAGGTTGCATTCGTTGCCCTACATACTGTTCATGTAAACAAAGCATCGTCAGATTACCTAAAATTAAATTTACCTCATTTTATTGGCCACTATAAACACTGAAAAGAATTTAAAAATCTTCATATTTTTTTAATACATAATGAATAAAACATCGATAATATCAATAAATGCATTATTTTCACGTTTTTCTTTGTGGAAGTGCTGCTCAATAATAAGAAGCTTAGATTTTTAATTATCCACATTATGTCTTCTAAATTATATTCCACTACAAGCAGGAATTGGGAACAGTATAGAAACAATTTGATCCAGTCACCCTCATTAGACAATTTTATTACGTTATCAAGTAATCCTTATAACCCTCTTGAAACATTAGACGAATCCAAGAATTACAAATCTCAAATATTAATTTAACAAATTTAAATTATCCTGTTCATTATACAATAAATCTCAGTATATTTTCAGCTGCGAATCTTTTAGGTCACCGTCAGTAGAGAAAAGGATGCTTAAAGCGAAGGAGTTAAAGATGTGTCTAAATTGCTGACGGCTTGGTCACGGCGAGACAGAGTGTAGACTAGGTCATTGTAAATACTGTAACCTAACACATAACACTCTTCACTGCCACACAGAGTCGAACATTCCTGAGCAAGTGTCTATAGACAATAATACCGATCAATCAAAGACATCTCATATGCAAATAGTACTGTCATTGAAATAAAACTAATTAAACGGATTTTATCGCGGTTATTTATTGATTTAGAACCCGACGTTTCGAAAGCTTTTCAGCCTTCGTGGTCACGGGGCGGACTGAGGTGTAGGTTGTCCAGAAAAGTTCATGTAACATCATAACCAATAAATAACCGCGATAAAATCCGTTTAAATTAGTTTTATTTCAATGAATAATATTCGCGTAAACATAAGAAACCATCAAATAGTACTTATTACAAATAACCATAAGGAGTCAACCAATACTGAATTAGGCTCCACTGCAATTGACAAAGTGTAGGACAGTCAAGGGTAGTCACATAAGACACGTATATTATTAGACAATGGAAGTTCAATAAATTTCCTTACACAATCATTGTCGAATAATTTTTAGTTGCATTCTAACAGAGTTAGATCAACTTTCACCGGTATAAATTATCAAAAATCACATACAACGCAGTCAAGATCTCTTACCGGGGAGTATTATGAATGTTTCACGTTGAATATTAAGTGTTTTATTTTATCAAAAATCACATCTTTTATGCCACATTCATACATTCACACACAGGACTTACCCATAACATCAGGGATTTATCTAGCAAACCTATAATTTAACGAACCTTCTTCAATTGATGTCCTAGTTAGTACTGAAGTCTTTTGGAGCGTTATCAGTACAAATCGCATAGGTTTGGTTAAATTTAAGCCTGTACTATTCGAGATAAGGCTACGTTGGGTCATTTAAGGCATCATTAATCAACCGAGCCATATCAAACCAGTTTGTCATTTCGTACAAGAAGATCAGACAGATACCAGTATTACCCGTTTTCGGGAACTGGTTACGATTACATCTAACATGAATTGACGTAACATGAAAATACATGTGAGTAAATTCTAAAAAGCACAACATTACATGATCGAAATGGGCGTTTCATAGTGACGCTGCTAGTTAAAGAGCCTCCTGAAACATTAGGAAACACGTTCGGCGTGGCTGGGCACATGTTTTTGAGCTTAGAGCGTATATGAGTATATACCAAAGTCCTGGTTTTAGAGATATTAAATTCATGAGTGAATATAAATCATTAGGTCACATAAGCGACGGTCACATTATTCATGATTCAGAATAGCCTGGTTGTAATTAAGCACCATAATTTAGTTTCGTATAGTGTTTGATGCGTCAGTTGCTAGAATATTATGTATGTATAGTGCATCAAGAATATTAATTAGGGATACACAGATAGTTGGTGCAAGAATTCAACACGACTTATCTTCAATTCTACTCAGATTTCGTCAGCACAAATACGTAGTTACAGCTGACGTCAAGAAAATATATCTACAAATATTGGTATCTTCAAAAGAACATTTGGAGGCCTGACTTTTCACAAAAGCTCAAATTATATACATTAAACGGTACAGCATCTGTACTTTACTTAAGTACACGTTACCTACTATAATTATCACAAGAATCGTCAGACAAGCAGACACAGCCAACCCTTACAAATGACTTCTACGTCGATGGTTTCATATTGGTTTCAAACACTATTAGTAATATAATTAAATATAAAATTATAAAAAAAATTAAATATAAATATTAAAAATAATAATTTATGAAGATCCTTCTCTAGTATTTCAGTTGATTTAGGTCTTCACTGGCAATGCATAAAAGACGCATTTACATTCGTCAATGAAATCGCAGCTAACGATTTCGTCACCAAGCGCCAAATTCCCTCAGCTATAGCACAGATTTCTTTTCCTCCCGGTCTAGTTACTTCTTGCATTTTAGAGGCAGAAATTCTGATGCATAGATTATGGATTGAACAATATTCATGGGATGAACTACTTATTGATTCCATTCTTAAGTCTTTGAAAGAAATTTTCAAATACTCTTCCGTATCTTAATAAAATATAAGTACCAAGGTATGCTTAGGTTCGTAGGTATGTAAGATTCACCTCAGCCAGTTGAATTTATGTATTCACAGACGCCTAGGACAGAGCATACGGAGCTTGCCTATACATCCACTCCGTGGCCAGAGATGGTGCTGTCTGTGCATGTTTACCTTCTAGCGTTCAATAGCAAGGTGGCACCAATTAAGGCTACCACAATCCTACGTCTTGAACTTTTCGGTGCCTTATTAAGTACAAAACTATGCCCAAAAGTACTTGAAACTCTTACACTAAAACCTAACCGCATCACATTTTGGTATGACTCAATGATAGTTCTTAGCTTTAACATCTTCCTTTTTGCAACCTTTTCTAAAGGACTGCGTCTCCGAAATAAAAGCAGAAGTATGTCTCATCTAAGCAAAACGGCGCCGATCTTGCTTCTAGGGGTCGTAGTTCTGATCTCATCATATATTGCTTTTTATGGTGGTCTGTACATACATTTTTAAAATTATACTCAAATCTTTGATCTACAGCTCCTATTCTAAAAGAATCACTGCTACCAGAGACAATTAAACATTAAAACATTAACACATTATTAACATCAAATTCCGATTTACTTAATTTTGTCTTAATTCAAACGCAACAATAAGTTAGATTATTTAAACTTACAACGTGTCGCAGCTTACATTAAAAGATATATTCACAATTGCATAAATTCTAATAAAAATTTCAAGGTATCTTACTGCTAGTGAGTTGTCATCTGCATCTATTCTTAAATTACGTTTATCGCAACGAGAGTCTTCTCCTGATAAATATGACTTGGTTAAATGAGGCAAAGAAAAACCACCTAAAATCAGACTTGCATCATTATCATCATTTCACGATTCTGATAATGTTATCAGGGTTGGTGCTAGACTAGTAAATTCATTATGTGACTATAACATTAAGCATCTTGTTCTCACATACATACTTATAGTCACTGATAAGCAGGTTAAAAAGGAGACACCAAATTGCATCCTTGAGGAACACCAGAAAATGTGATTCCAATTGCCCTCGTTGTATCTTAATTTCAGAAACAATCCAATTTAATTTTCACTGTATATGTAGACTATATAGGTAGATTTATGTATACTAGAGTACTAGTCTGCATAAATCGACCTAAAAAATTAAACACAAGTACACGAAGCAAGAACACCAAGACGAAACTGCTAGTCACAAAAGTGTAGATATTCGTATCTAATTTATAAAAACATGTAATCATAAAATGACTAGTGAAATCACAAATCCAACAATAGTAAAATTATAAACATAAAAGTTGTTTATAAGATATGGGTGAACTGGATGGCAGCAATGGTGTAGGTCGTGCAGAGAGAGACGAGGCTACATAGTATCGAAGCGTCTACGTTAAGAATACGCAAGATGGAGAAACCAAAGCGGCGTTGCTCCAGAAAGTTCAACATGTCCAATATTTTGTTTCTCTGCTTTTCATCTGCGAACATAATGTAATAGATACAAATAATAAAAAGAGAAATGATATTTCTAACTGAACGATAATGAAGGCGCATTTTACAATAAGAATCTCTGACCAAACTGTCCTTTTCTACATTCACTTCTGTAAAGATTAATCCAAAATGTATCGAATTCTAAACACTACATCAATGACATATCTCAACAGCAAGATCAGAGGCGTGTAATTCTAACAATAACGTGATTCAAATGTACGTGAATTTCAAAGTTTTTAATACACTCTTATATCGGGATTTAGTGTTCAAAAAGTTATAGTCGATTTAGTATCTATAATGTCATCTCCTATAAATGACTTCATGTTCCTATAGAAATAAAGTTTAGTACTATACTTTTCACTACTGCAGAATGTGGGCTGGTAAGACGTGAGATTTGTGTCTGCCTTAATTGCAACCATCATTTACTCAGACTCCTAGACAAGTTATGTCTCAATTGACGTGTCTCATCACGAACATTTTTTGTTTTTACTTTAATTAGCGATGCGTTAGAAATCTTTGAAAGTTTGTTTAGGGACACTTAGTTAGAGTAACACCCGCCATAGTGGTACGCTCAGACGTGTTTCGGGATCAGCCGATGAATATCCAATAGACCAGTGCAGTGGTTAGGATCTATACCCGGTCTTCTTTATTATAACGGAGTTCCCTATGGCACGTTATTGTTTGCCGTCCGAGGGTTTGACTAAATAATGTCTAACAATGAAAAATGGCCTCAAGAACAGACACATATTTGCAGTAATTTTTAAGGTATTCTTTGATTACTTAGGAATTTAAAACTTTATTTGATCGATTTTGCTTCAAACTCACCTCTGCACTTAATCAGTTGATTAGTTATCAGCAGAATCATTGCATCTACTTCGTTCTTTGTATATTCTGCCAGCACGCACGGCCCGCAAGTCATCGCGATCGAAATGAAAATCGTAGAGATAGGCAGAAATTGCAGTCCAATGCTTATTGCGCTTATTTCCATCTGTTAAGTATTCAAGCGAATTTACAAGGTAATATATTGCGAGCTTGGCACAAGAAGACTGTAAGTTTTGTAATTCTGTATGAATTTTGAAGTGATAATAGCCCAGTTGGTGGTGTGTACCTACAATGAGCTGAGCTTGAGCTTTCGGTACAGGAAAACATCGTGATGAAACCATAGCATGGGGTAGGGTTTTTTCTAATGCCCGCCTGGCTAGCATCCACCCTTAAATTAGAAATCTGCCACCAAATACCTATAGGTATGGTCAGGCACTTAATAGCCAGTTTCTCCACTAGGCTTAGCGTTTCCACCATCTTGGATAAAATGGTCACTTAACATCAGGTGAGATTGTGGCCATAGCGCCTTAACTTAAGAAAAAATAATCTTGAAATATATTTCTTTATTTGTATTCTTTTTAACCATTTTCATAACATCCTGAATGAATACATATTAGGTTATATATAATATTTCAAATGATAATGTTTAAATATTAATTGATTAACAGCCTTCAGAGAGTTGACAATGTTTACATAAATTTGATTTAAATACATTGAGATTACAGAACCAAAATTACCTTTGACTGAGTTACTATAAAGATGATCTGATAGATTTTTAAGCAAGACGAAATCAAGCCACTTATGTAAGACGACAAAATCTGTAAAATAATTATACAATAATTTAATAAACCAGCAACAGTCTATATTGCAATTTCTTCTAGCGGCGGAAAACAACCAACCTTATTTAAAAAAAACATGACAAAGATTAGTTCTCAAAAAGTTACAGGAAATAGACGAAGAAACTTATTTAAAAGAAATGTCGGCTGAATGACGGTTCGTGGATTTGTGACTCGTTCTTCTGTGTATCTGGACCCTCAAGAGATGAATCAGGGGACCCGTCTTCCCAAAGTACTTGCTCAACGAACTAAGATGCAGTACCTTTGCACATGTCTTTATTGAGAAACGTCACTGTCTGACCTCGCTATAAGAGTATTACAATGCATACTTATGCAACGGTGCAACGTAAAGCGATACGTCTTTACAGATAAAAGTTCGGTCAATCAGACCTGAGAGTCGATCCCGCAATAAGGGTAAGTGTGTCTATCGTCTTGGCGCACATCGTCCCTTATCATCAGGAAAGAGTGTGTCCAAACGTTAACTCAGTGGCAAATTTACGCTTTCGCCGCACGTAGACTATTAAAATTTTACCGTCCCTACCAACCTCAACAATTAGATTCTACATAGGAATACTTAAATTGTAGAACAAAAAATAGAAGACTTAAATTCTAAGTGGTAATATAAGTGATAATATGTTTTCATATTATCTAGCAACATTTAGGTATATGTATAACTGTAAATCATTTCAGTTTCCTAGAACAAAACAAAAACTACACCAAATTTGCCGCCTTGGGCTTCAGCATACTCAGGCTACTGGTAAACCCACCACTGCGTTAACTAATTTAAAAAAAAAAACAATACCACGTGCAGCGTTCTGATAACAATAAAAGTTCTAAAAGTAGGAAACACACAAAGCTCTCGCAACTTACCATAAAGTAGTACCAAAAATACCAGAGTATGCGAGTAAATTCAGTGTATCCCAACACTGTCGCTCGATAACATCATAGCCATGGTAATGAACTCAAAGTTACTGTACCTATCTAAAAGCACCTAACACTTTGTTGTGTTTTGTGATCAACGAATGGGACCAGAAACATATTTTTTATATTTCGTAGCATAGTGATGGTACTACACCTGGTGTTAGTACAGTACAAATCCAAATCAGCGCCAAACGGACATTGATTAAAAATTGACTGTCAGTGATTACTGTCATGCTGGCCTGCTTAGATAATTTTTCACGCTTCTTTGGAAAGACCATATATCGTGGGAAGGTACGGCAAAAATATGAATAAGCAAACTATTTAGTTAGCGATTCAATGGGAGTCACCGTGAAGCTGTGACACCGAAGTCGCGCCCGCGTAGTTCTGTAGTGGAAAAGAGGAAAGGATTATATAGAAGAGCTCTTTGGAACACACACCGTGGTACATATGGTAAAACATGCTTAGAGAGGTAATGTCCCTTTCTAGCTTCAGCAGTTCTATGGTGCTGGTGGTGTCTGCATAATTTGTAATGCGTACAGCCTGCCTCTGCAACCCATCTAAGGTATCGAGGCGATATTTAACGGAAACATCCCAGAGGTGCGAGCAGTATTCCATGCACGGCTGAACTTGGACCTCATAGAGAACAACCTATCGGTTATGAAAAACCGTCGCACTCTGTTCGGGATTCCGACATCTTGTGGAAATGACATTTCCGATATGATGCTTGAGGTTTAGGCCACTACTAATATTAAAGTGTGCAAACCTGCACTTGTCAATCTCAGGATGTTCTTAGTGATTAGTAAAAGTCTGGGCGCTGCTCCTGGTCTCTAGCAACATGGGAGATCGAAGTGTCACCGTAGTGCGTTTTAGGGGGTAATGCTGGGTTCTTATCACTCGATTATTGTTGCCACACACTCCTCTCGCCTCGGCCTGAGCCCGGATAATACATTTACCTGTTGCTATGAGGAAGACCACTGAGAATAGAATTTTGAACACCACGTTAATAAAAAAAGAATGTTCCTCATTGTTCTTGTACTTTATTATCTGTACAATCAGGCACAAGTACTAATGAGTATTGTATACAATATCTAAGTATGACACTTATTTTATGCATTTTATTATTTAAGGAATTTTGAACTTAACCTAATCTTTTCCCATTCAAATTTATTAGTATAGTTTTTGCCCGTTACAGTGAAGCTTTTGCCCTTCGCATTGGTAATTGATTACACGAACCATATAAAAGTATGCTGTATAGTTGTACGAACATTATATTTCATCGTTTGGCTTTTCACCTGTTTAAATATGGTTGGTACAACATATTGGATTGATTTTACACGTATATTTTAATTCAGTTTCGTTCAGAGTAGATAAGCCTTGTTGGAATTTCTATAAATAATAATACTATTATTATTTGTTTTTATTTTTTAATTTCTAGTCCTCTTGTTGAAAATTCACAGTACAAATAACTTACCTTGACTTATATCACTTAACTTACAGAACACTGTTATTTCATTATTAATAACGAGACGTTCAAGGAGCGATCAGCATATAACCGTTGACAGTCCTTATTAGACCTCACTTCCTTGGTGTGAAATTTCCCTCCTTAAGAGATATGAGTGCAAGATAGCAAGCATGTTGAATGCTCACTGCGATGACCACTAAATTATATATGTCTACAAACAGGGGCTATTTAATTATCTAATAAATAATATAATAATAATTAAACTAATTTGCAAAGAAGAGCAAGTACCAGAAAAACTAGATTAGATCTTTCATTTAAACACTATATATATTTTGGTATACCACTTTCAACTATTGTACTAGGATTACTCATTGTACAAACATATTACTTTGCAGATAAACTAGGTCAAGATGCTGAAGTTAACGGTAAAGCAGATAATGAATCTACGACTTGCCTTCGGAATGTACTACAACATCTCAAACAACAAAACAATAAAGTTATTAACGAAACTGTATTGCGTTCTGTTCGGCTGCGGATTAACTTTTAGTGTTGTATTTCTACACACGGACATGACAAATTTAATACTTATCACCCTTTCTATAATGCTGTTTAATTATATGGCAAACTTGTTTCTCTCAATACATTATGCGGGCGACCTCATGGATTACTACGAGCAATTACAATCACTCGATATGAATATTCAAAATGGAGTAAATCAAACAAATAGTGTAATACTCCTCCTACTTGTTTGGAGAGCTGTTCATTTAATTCTATGCTTTTTTATCCAACCGATAAGTATTACAGAAAGAGTTATACAGGTTTTGAGTTTAGAATTTCTGCAATTTGTGATTGACTTCATACAGAGTTTGAGTTTTATGATATTTGAAATGCTGTGGCAGAGAATATGCTATGTGAGGAAATCTCTTGAGATTAATATTCGGGCGGAAGAATTTACTGCGAAATTCAACGCAATAAAGCAATATTTGACAACATACAAAATACTTTTAGACGGTTTCGGATGTGTCCAAGCGCATCTTAAATTTATGGTATGTTGCTAAATTTTCGTGTGCTACCTACTTTTTAATTTTTTTTTGTTGGTTTAGCGTTATAGTTAAAATATTACATTATGTTAAATAACGATATAATCCAAGATGGGGGGACACGCTAACGCAGATTAACAACTTGAGAGGGGTAGCTAGTAAGGTGGGCTTTATGAAAAACCCTACCACCATGCTATGTTTTAATTACGATGTTTCCTTCGCGCGATAGACGCGGCGTCTATACTCTCTTCAATTGAGCCTTCATCGCTTCAAAGGCTATGATGAGGACTTCAGTTTTCTAATCTTCATTGTTAGGAATAACAACTTTTATTGTTGTCACGAATGTTGGAAGTGCCATTACGATTTTGTCCGAAAATGCTAATGAGGTCTATGATTATCTATTAAGTTTATCAAGCTTCTTTTCTGATTAAAGTACCTGAACCATAAACTTTAAAATTGTATTTTGTTTTACAGATACTATTGTCCTACATAAGCGGCCTGATTATGCCCTGCATAAGAATTTATCAGTTCATTTGGATGGTAACTCAGGCAAAGGTAAAATTTAATTCTGAAGTATGTACAAGTATATTCTACGGCTGATTGAATTTTTTTTATGAAACAATCGTAAATTCTGTTTGATTGAAAACATATGAGTGTTATATAGATCATATTAATTTGTTAAATGTTCTTTGAATTGGTATAGATTAATTTGAAGCTGCGATGGCTCAGTTGGTACTGCGTACGTATCAGGTGGGATCAAGATCATAAAGCTGCATTATGGTTTTGTTATGCTCAGACACCATAAAGTGATTACATGTAAGACAAAGATTTGAGAACGTAAAATATAAGCTTATCGCACAACTACTATATTTTTTTAGCGAAGATGGAATTAATATGTGATATTTTCTCTTTGTTAGTAAAATTTACTATATACAAATTATATATTTTTAACAATTACATTTTGGCACCCCGGGTAAATGCCCGGATTGCCGCCCCTAGAGCGAGCCCTGCACGCCTTAGCGTGTCAGGTTAAGTTTAAGCTAACAGAACTGACGAACAGCACCGTCTGCAATATTAGATGAACCAGATTCAGATGACCTAGAAAATTCAAATTTGGCATTCAGATAGGTAGTTGGGTGAATACAAAGGAATAAATAAGAAAGTAGTAAATATTTATCATGTTATTGTAATAATTTTTCATCTATTTAATTTTATTAGTAACACTACAGTAGTGGCTGTAAGGTAAAAACGTAAGAATTAACAATCGAAATTGATGACAGATTGTCTTTATGTGGATTTCAAGGTTTTCGCGTGAATATACTAACATTTTCAAATATAACCCGCTTTGTAAAATATGAATCCAAGTTTTATTATGTATAGGTAGTTCGATCAAACCGTAGTCTTGTTTGTTTTCTTCGCTTATTTGTTTGTTTCAAACATCAAACACATTCACACTAGGACATTTCATTAAATACACACATCGGAAGTGAATGACTCTATACAAGTCCAATCGAAATAGTGTATAGTGTTTACGGAGGCCGCGTCAATGGTTGTCAGTTCATATCCCTGCAATAAGCCTGAGTCTCCGGTAAAGAAAACATCGTGATAAAAACCATAGCAATGACATAGAGTTTCTTCTTATGCCCATTTGACTAGCTACGACCCTCAAGTCAGAATATTTACCACCAAATACCCATAGGTGTGTTGCAGCAATCGCATTTGAGAGCCAATCCCTACACAGAGCTTAACATATCCACTGTCTCAGGCCGCATAGTCACTTAACCGCAAATGAGATTGTGGTCATAACATTAAATATATATAAAGCCGAATTAGAAGTATGAACTACACATAATCAGCAGTGCGATAGTGACCTAATTAGAAGGTCAAAATCAAATAGTATAATAACAACACATTTATGATTGTATTTTTATTCATTCGATTATTTATATTGAGTGAATCTGTTGGTAAAGATTTATCTACATCCAAGGTTGTAGATTTGAATTATAATTTTATAACAATTTTTTCATTGGAGAACAAAGGCCTGAAATTATTAGATAACAATTCTTCACGAAAATATTATGTCGTATTTGCTTTCTGTGATATATTAGCTTATTAGTTTAAAATCTACCTTGTAATTAATGGCCACCTGGTTATAAATGTCTCGTGGAATAATAAAATATGCAGGTAAATATGAAACACTTCAGCTTTACTAGTATATTAATTATAATATTACTAGTGTATCAATAATTTAGCTTAATGATATGATCCTAGAGAGTTTGTTATTGTAAATAACGTCCCCACATTGGCACTCTTTAATCCAGTTCCATTATCCCCAACAAGTAAACTATATCATGCAGAAAACATCCTGATAAAACCATAGCATGGTGGTACCGCTTTTTTAATGCCCGCCTAGCTAACTACCGCCTAGCTAACTACTACCCTCGAGTTGAATATCTGCCGCCAAATACCTATACGTGTTGCGGCAGTTGCACTCGAGAGCCAGTTGCGTCACAGGTTTAGCGTGTCTACCAAAGTGGGTCGTAGCATCACTTAAGATGAGGTATGATTACGACCATAACGATAAATCTTAATTATAAAAAATACTTTAAGATTATAAATTAAAATTAAAACAAAAACATGATAAATCATAACGCACAAAAATATCTTCATTTACTTTTTACGTTCCTGAACAATTCATCCGACTGCGATAAAATATATTTAAACACCCTTTTTCTTTCCGTAGCATTGTAAAACATGTGAGGTACAAATAATTAATAATAAACTGACATACGGAATTAATTGCATATATCTAAAGTAATTTGAATAATAGTATAATAGATACTTATTTTATTATATTAATAAAATTTATTCAAACAGTTATGTGTACTATTATAAAGGTGACACCCAATTGATTGTAACAACATTAACGAGACGTTACCTTATTATTTTTCGCGGTAAGTGATTGCATTTCATAGATATACTAACCCATATCGATATAATGGAATGCCTGTAATGACCTGAGCTTTCGGTGAAAGAAAACATCGTTATGAAATCATAGCATGGTGGTAGGGCTTTTCCTAATGCCTACCTAGGTGTTGGGGCACGGTACGTCTAGCGGTGGTGGACCACCGCCCCCTGGTCAAAGTGCGACGTTGTGTATCCCCGTTTGGACGGGCGTAGAGTCCTCGTTCGTTATAAACGAGGATGCCGGATACCCGCCTCGGTGGCAGCAGGAAGATGTCAGTTTGCCGTAAGGGGCCGTAAGGATGCAATAATGCGTGCACCGGTCGAGACGTGTGACGAAATAATACTCGGAATTCTTCTCAATAAAACGTGAACCCGAGCCAACGGTCGATATCTTCAGGTAGTTGCTCTTCTTGTTTGTAGCCAATGGGCGATCGGTGACTCAATCGTGGAACATGATTAGGTAACGCCCCTTCGGAGGTTACCCATGCCGATGCGTGACTTTACAGAGAGCCACTCGATCGCGACGCTTTCTAATTTCTATTTGTTTCTATTTTCACTACCGTTGGCTCGGTTTCTGCGCTATATTTATTTTATTTCAAATAATATCCTTAATTACTATATACAGTCTTATACCCTAGGTTACACTCTATCTTATAAATATCACTTATCCTAGGATACACTCATAATACTCGAGATCGAGCAATACTTACGCTAAACTTTCTCTATTTCAATTTTTCTCTATCACGTTCTTACTCTATAAATTTACATATTCCCATATTTCGGGTTTCTATCTCAAAATACAAGCAACGCGATGTCTCTATTGTTGGATTTCACACTTGTCGTGTGAAATCCCTCAATTTTCTATACATATTTTCCGGTCTAATATTTAGGTAAGTATTGCTCGGTAAATTATCTATTTTAAAACTAACATGCACGATAATCTTAAACATATCTATAGTCTATACATGCAAACATCAATTTCAATATAAATATACATAAAATACGCGAAGGAGACGCAAAAAACCTACTCGGCACAATCATTACCCGAACTCCCACGAATCCTTGGCAAATGAATGTGTGCGTCCCCAACGGTAGACGTCGATTATAACGTACGCCTTATGACTTTAACATAACATTCTTTATGTTCTCATTTATTAATATATCTCAATATTAATAATTCTCAATATTAATAATTCTCAATATTAATAATTCTCAATATTATTAATCTCAATACTAGCAATCTCAATATTATTAATTCTCAATACTAGCAATCTCAATATTATTAATTCTCAATATATCCATAAACTCAATGTTAATAATTCTCAATACTTACATCTCAATATATCCATAAGCTTAATATTAATGATTCTCAATAATCTCAATAATCTCAATAACCTCAATAATCTCAATAATCTCGATATTCTCAATAATCTCAATAATCTCAATATTCTCAATACTCGATCTCCATACTCATATTTATATATTCATATTATTTATCATATCATATTATTTATATTTATATAACGCGTAGTCAGTCTCGATACTTATGCTAACACAAAAACACTGTTTATTCGTCCGGTACAAGTTAATACTCGAACGAGAACTCGTCTAGCGTCTCAGGGGCTCTCCCTACGGTAACGCGTGCGTCCTATTTACCATCAGCGCCACCTGTGCGGAACTATTATTCCGGACGCCATTTCTATTTTCGTATTAACTTGTTATGCGTCGCTAACAGCGCCACCCGTGCGGAACTATTATTCCGGACGCCATTTCTATTTTTGTATATTACTCGTTATAGTCTTTATGCGTCGCTAACATCCTCCCCCTCGTGCACAGCACCAACTCCTTGTCCTAGCGACGCCGCTGTGTCTCCAGGCTCGGCAGACGATGTCCTAGGCTCTGCAGACGATGTCTCAGGCTCGTCGGTGACCCGTGGCTCGTTGGTGGCTCGTCGCTCGTCGCTCGTCGATGCTGGTACTAGTAGCACCGCTTTGGAGCTCGGTCGACGCAGCAATCCACCCGCTGTGCGTACTTCTAGGACTCGCGTGCGGCCGTCGGGTCCAGGATATGTTTTGACCACTTCGCCCCTCGGCCAGGTGTTTCGTGGCAGTGTGGAGTCCACTATGAGGACGGTGTCTCCACACTGTAAATCTCTTGTGACGACCTCTCCGCCGATCCGTCTGGGGAGCAGAGTGGGCAGATATTCCTTAAGCCACCTGCTCCAAAAATGATCGGCCATTCGTTGTGCCGTCCTCCATGTTCGCCGCCCGATGAGGTCCGCATCGCTGGAACCTCCAATGCCGGGTAGCCCACAAGACCTCCCGATCAGGAAGTGGTTGGGAGTGAGAGCTACGTCGTCGCTGTCCGGTTCCGCCGCGACAAGTGGTCTGGAATTGACCACGTGCTCCGCTTCTAGGAGAAGTGTATGCAATGTCTCCTCGTGTGGATTCCTCTCTTTCAATGTAACGGCTAGAGCCGTCTTGATGGAACGGACCAAGCGCTCCCACGTTCCTCCCATGTTCGGTGCCCCAGGTGGAATGAACTTCCACTTGAGGTTCGATCTGGTAGCGACCGCCTCCATATCTACCTGTCCCACGGCTTCTTTCAACTCTTTGTTCGCCTTGACGAAGTTGGTGCCGTTGTCGCTAAATATGACTTTCGGCATACCCCGCCTGGCTGCCATACGTCGAAGTGCGAGTATCATCGAGTCCGTGGATAGTGATGCCGCTAACTCTATGTGCACCGCCCGTGTAGTGAGGCAGGTGAATAAGGCACCCCATCTTTTCTCTCGTCGTCGGCCTACGGTGACTGTCATCGGCCCGAAGTAATCCACGGCGGTGCAAGTGAACGGAGGTTCGCCGAAACGCAGTCGCTCTTCCGGCAAATCCCCCGTAGGCAGTTTCTGTGGCGTGCTTCGGTACACTTTACACCACTGGCATCTGTGCGCTACTGCCCGAACCGCCGATCGTAGCCCCAAGACCCAATATCGCTGCCTGACCTCGTTCATCACCGTCGCGTGATTCCCATGGTTGAACGTCTCGTGGTAGTGCTTGAGTAGTAACCTGGTGATCGCATTTTTCCCATCTAGGACGACAGGTCGTCTGAAGTCCGTGTTAATGTAGCTGGCTGCGTCGATCCTACCTCTTAGGCGCAGTAAGCCGTCTTCCAGTACTACGTCAAGCCTCTTCAGCCTGTCGTGACGTTCCATGGGCCTGCACGATTCCTTAGCAGCTACCCTTGCGCCGAAACTTTCCTCCTGACTCCGTTTCAGCAACAACGTTTCGGCGCTCTTCAGGTAGCTCTCGTCGATCGTCGCGTAATCTATCGGTCGTTTCTCGACGACGGTACGCTTTGGTTCCTTGCCGGGTCTTTTAATCGTCTTTCTCCAGGTCGGGTCTCGTTTCTCGGCCTTTCTGAATACGCCGACAGTCTCTTTTCTCCCTTTGCGGCACATTCCGACGAATTGCAACACTCTTGCTGTTGCCCTCCATAATCTCGTCCAGCTCGAGAACCTTTCCGGATCTGGCGTGGGTTGTGCCGCGGCTGCTCTCACGGTAGCTACCGTGTGCTTTTCTCTTTCCTCGCCCGTTGGTTCCGCCTTGAAGGAGCGCGGTTGAGGCCAGTGCGCTTCTTCTCGACTCAGGAATGCAGGCCCGTTAAACCAACGGTGTTCTTCGTTGAAGTCCTTCGGCACGCCTCGGGTTGCGTCATCCGCTGGGTTTTGCGCCGTGGGTACCCAACGCCATTCCTGAGGTTTGGATAGATCTTCGATCTCTGCCAGGCGGTGCGCAACGAAGGCTTTGAATGTCCTGGGGTCCGACTTAATCCACGACAGAACCGTACTGGAATCTGTCCAGTAGGTCGTGGACTCGACCTCCAGGTCCAGCTCCTCCCGCACCGTTCGCGACATCCTAGCGCCCAACAACGCAGCCTGCAGCTCGAGCCGTGGAACGGACACTGGTTTCAACGGCGTGACTCTAGCTTTCCCAGCTAGTAATGCGACATGGTAGCTCCGGTCGTCAATCTGCTGCCTCCAGTAAACCGCACAAGCGTATGCGGTCTCACTGGCATCCGTGAATACGTGCAGCTCCCCCTCGTCATTCGAGCGCGTGAAGCATCTCGGTATTCGTAGATCCTCCAGCACTCGAACGTTCCTATTGTAGTCGCACCATGCCTCTATGTCCCTTTCAGCGATAGCCTCGTCCCAGCCGACGCCACTCCTCTTCTCGGCCGACTTGTAATTGTCGGGCAGTACGTCGTCTTCGTTTTTCCACAAGAGGCCGACTTCGAATCTGCCGTCCTCTCGTCTCTTGGTCGTCCTCTCCAGAACGCTAAGGGCTCTCGCTTCCATGTCTGTGCTCGGCCGCTTCGGCGCAACTCCCAATGACTCTATCGCAAAGTGTTCTTTCATGAGCGCATCCAGCGCGTCTTCACGCGAGGTTACATGCGCGCATAGAAAGTTGACTTCCTTGGAGTTACCTGCGTCGACGCCGTGTAGCACCCATCCTAAGTGAGTGAAGGATGCTACTGGTTGGTTTTTCTTTCCCTTGCGCGTCTTCCTGGTGATGATGAGTCCCCAATTGTCTTGACCGATCAACAACCTAGGAGACTCTTCTTCGTAGCACAGGTGATCTACCAGCTTCTTTAGGTGCACGCAGCGCTCGATCACTTCCCTTTCTAATCGCTGCGGCGTCAGGTGCAGACCATCCATCGTGCGAACCCCATTGACGGACAACTTGCTTCTTCGGTGGAGCCCCCTAACCTTGATGTCGAGCTTCATCGAGTCGGTCTTGGTGACCGTTCTACCACCCACGGTTTCCAGCTGCAGGGTCTCCTTGGGTCCTTTAAGGCCTACTTGTTCCGCTACCGCCGAGTCCAATAAGGAAACGGTGGAGCCCTCATCTAACAAGGCCAGGACTCGGGTTGAACCTGCTGGTCCGTACACTTCTACTGGAACCATCTTTAGGTAGGCTCTCGACATCCGCGTGAAGTTTACGGGTAGCCGTACGTTGTTGGCTACCTCCTTAACTTTGACCTCCTCTACAACCGCAGCTTCCGTCTTGTCGCTATGCAGCAAGTGATGATGCCGCCGCTTGCAAGTCCGACACGGTGGTCGTTGGCAGGTTTCCTTGCGGTGCCACCCGTGCAGGCAATTATAGCACAAGCGGGATTGCTTGGCTACGTCCCACCTCTTTGGCACCGGAGCCTGCCGGAACTTCGGACACTCGTACAACTGGTGCCCCTCGCGGCAGTGTGGGCATGCTGGCTTCTGTCTTGCTGAACTATTCGCTGCTTGCTTTTCAGGTTGTATATCAACAGTAGTATGCGAGGCCTGTCTCCGTTGCTGCGGTTTCCTCGAAGCCGCTTCTCCAGGTACGGCGTGAGGTCCACATCTGTCCGCGATCTTGTTGAGGAATTTCGCCATCGTGTTCAAGTCTGGGTCTCCTTTATCCACCGTGTCCGCGGTGTAGTCATACCACCGGAACTTCAATATGGTTGGCATCTTGTCGGTGATGCTCTTCAGTATTTCCGGTGACTGCAGATACTGCGGTTTCTGTAGCCCCCTTATTGCGGCGACGGTGTTATTAATGCAGCTTGCTAGCATGCATATATCGTATGCGGAGTCGCTTATCACTGGCAGCTTCCTTATTTTCTGCAGCTCTGCCAGGACCAGCGCGTCCGCTCTTCCGTACGACCGCCTCAGCGCTTCCATTATTTCCTGGGGTGTACTCTCTGAGTACAGCAAGCTACGAACCCCTTCTCTCGCTTCGCCCTTCAATGCTCTTCTCAAACGTGCCATATTTTGCACGTCGGAGAAGAGCGGAGCGGTGTCTTCATAGACGGCTTTGAAGGCCACCCATTCTCTGCAGTCGCCCTCGAACGGTGGTAGATGGTGCATGTAGTCGGGTTGTGGTATCAACCCGTGATGCGAAATCCTCATCGCTTCGGCTATGGCGTTGGCTAGGCTACGGTGCTCTTGACTCTTCTCCATATGTTGGCCGTCGTGCTTAGAGTCGGGGGCGGGAGCACTCTCTATCCGCTCCATAACTTCCTTATGCCCCGCCGCCTTATGGACCCAGTCTCTGACCTGATCCTCTCTATCCGCAGGCTCCTCGATAACAGAGTCTTCGTCTTCATCATCTGCTTGGATGACCTCTAAGCGTAGCCTGGCTGCCACTGTAGCCGCTTGTGCCTCCCGAAGCTCCTTTTCGGCTAGTTCCGCACGGGCTTCCAGCTCCTTACGTCTTCTTTGTGACTTTGAGGAAGCGGGCCTGTGTCTCTTCATTGTGGATGCTTCGGTGGCCTTTGATGTTCCAGTGATGCCCGTGACTGAAGTTTCATATGTTTCATACGACGTTGTTTCCGTCGCGCTGCTCTGTTGTGCAGCGTCTGTCTCGGTCGGTTGCTCCTTCGGCGATTTCTTATGGCTTCTCGTGACTGGCATCTTGACTGCTGCGAAGATCCGGCTCGAAGGACCAGCTGTTGGGGCACGGTACGTCTAGCGGTGGTGGACCACCGCCCCCTGGTCAAAGTGCGACGTTGTGTATCCCCGTTTGGACGGGCGTAGAGTCCTCGTTCGTTATAAACGAGGATGCCGGATACCCGCCTCGGTGGCAGCAGGAAGATGTCAGTTTGCCGTAAGGGGCCGTAAGGATGCAATAATGCGTGCACCGGTCGAGACGTGTAACGAAATAATACTCGGAATTCTTCTCAATAAAACGTGAACCCGAGCCAACGGTCGATATCTTCAGGTAGTTGCTCTTCTTGTTTGTAGCCAATGGGCGATCGGTGACTCAATCGTGGAACATGATTAGGTAACGCCCCTTCGGAGGTTACCCATGCCGATGCGTGACTTTACAGAGAGCCACTCGATCGCGACGCTTTCTAATTTCTATTTGTTTCTATTTTCACTACCGTTGGCTCGGTTTCTGCGCTATATTTATTTTATTTCAAATAATATCCTTAATTACTATATACAGTCTTATACCCTAGGTTACACTCTATCTTATAAATATCACTTATCCTAGGATACACTCATAATACTCAAGATCGAGCAATACTTACGCTAAACTTTCTCTATTTCAATTTTTCTCTATCACGTTCTTACTCTATAAATTTACATATTCCCATATTTCGGGTTTCTATCTCAAAATACAAGCAACGCGATGTCTCTATTGTTGGATTTCACACTTGTCGTGTGAAATCCCTCAATTTTCTATACATATTTTCCGGTCTAATATTTAGGTAAGTATTGCTCGGTAAATTATCTATTTTAAAACTAACATGCACGATAATCTTAAACATATCTATAGTCTATACATGCAAACATCAATTTCAATATAAATATACATAAAATACGCGAAGGAGACGCAAAAAACCTACTCGGCACAATCATTACCCGAACTCCCACGAATCCTTGGCAAATGAATGTGTGCGTCCCCAACGGTAGACGTCGATTATAACGTACGCCTTATGACTTTAACATAACATTCTTTATGTTCTCATTTATTAATATATCTCAATATTAATAATTCTCAATATTAATAATTCTCAATATTAATAATTCTCAATATTATTAATCTCAATACTAGCAATCTCAATATTATTAATTCTCAATACTAGCAATCTCAATATTATTAATTCTCAATATATCCATAAACTCAATGTTAATAATTCTCAATACTTACATCTCAATATATCCATAAGCTTAATATTAATGATTCTCAATAATCTCAATAATCTCAATAACCTCAATAATCTCAATAATCTCGATATTCTCAATAATCTCAATAATCTCAATATTCTCAATACTCGATCTCCATACTCATATTTATATATTCATATTATTTATCATATCATATTATTTATATTTATATAACGCGTAGTCAGTCTCGATACTTATGCTAACACAAAAACACTGTTTATTCGTCCGGTACAAGTTAATACTCGAACGAGAACTCGTCTAGCGTCTCAGGGGCTCTCCCTACGGTAACGCGTGCGTCCTATTTACCATCAGCGCCACCTGTGCGGAACTATTATTCCGGACGCCATTTCTATTTTCGTATTAACTTGTTATGCGTCGCTAACAGCGCCACCCGTGCGGAACTATTATTCCGGACGCCATTTCTATTTTTGTATATTACTCGTTATAGTCTTTATGCGTCGCTAGCACTAGGTAGCTACCACTCTTAACTTGAAAATCTGCTGTCAAATACCTAGCAGTGAGTTACGGCTTATACATTTGAGAGCCAGTCCCTGCACTTAGTTTATTGTGTCCAAAATTGTGGGTCACGTGGTCATTTAAGGTCAAGTAACATCATAAAACATTTTGGCGTTCTAACTGTGTTTCTTTAAACACTGAGAAAACAGTTCAGTACGATTACTAGGAAGAAATTCGTTCCGTTATGGCTAAAAGTATACAGTCGCAGTAACCTAGGAAATAGTTTTTGTCATAATTTGTCGCCATTTTTGTACTGTTAGTGCTGGAGCTCTCGAGGTAAGGTACTTTTAGTGCTTTGAGAACGTGATCAATAGCGTTCAAAAATATGACAGCTTGTATACTATTGATTATTTGAATATAGTTATTGAAAGATACCGGCTGTTGAAATAAACGTATGCAATTTCAAAATATTGTTTTTATTGCAGAGTGAAACCAAAACTATGTATAAAATGAAAGTAACTGGCGAATTACGTATATTCATTAATATTAGTGTTTAAATTAATTATATAAGTGTTATTATTTTGCTTTGAATATTATGATTAGTAGGGTGGGACAAAAAAACTTTTTTTTTCTTTTGTTACCATTAAAACATCTATTAACATGTCGAATAAAAATCTTGTAAATTTTGAGTTTGAGTCTGGTAGTTTTTTTTTATAGTTAAGGTTTAGCGTTATGGCCATAATCTAACCTGATCTTAAGTGACGATACGGCCCAACTTGGTAGACACGCCAAACCTGTGAAGCAACTGGCTCTCAAGTGCAAATGCCGGAACACAGCTATATATATTTGGTGGCAGATTTTCAACCTGAGGGTAGCTAGCCAGGCGGATATTAGAAAATCCCAACCAACATGCTATGGTTTTCTCACGATGTTTTTGTTCACCCAAAGCTCAAGCTCATTGTAGGTGGATTCTAACTCACGTCCCTTGACTCGGAGTCTGTACAAACTACCACTGGGCTATCATCGCTTCTTGCTTAGTCTCTCGTTCAAAAGTTATTCAAAGTTAAAGTTCAACCTCAAATGGTAAATGATGACTTTTACAATTTCTAAAACCAGCCAGGTATAAATAGTACAGCCAAAGAGATTTTATTATGAGTTTAAACATACTTTATGCGAAAACATTTTGCCCGACCTAGTTTATAGTCAAAATAAAAATCGAAAATATTTTGTCTCTGATAAAAAAGTTAAGAGGAACAACTAACATTTGGGTTGGAAATTAGTTACATTTTTAATTAATTACCTATGTGTAGTCTTATATGTATTATTTTTTTATACATTTAATGTTCCCAAGGACCAAGTGATATATTTTGTATATTAAACAAAAGTATAGTTTTCATTTTCTTTATTTAAGTTATAAAAAACTGCATATTAACAAGATTTTACGCTATATATAGAGACTGGCTTCTATATTATTTATACGAATTACTGGAAATAAAATAAAAGTCATGTTATCTAATATTTTAAATCTTATGTGTTATTTCCCAAAATCTTATAAGTCACCTTGCGAATAATACATTATCAACACAATAATTATTCTTTACCAAGTTAACCATTCAGTATATTTTTCAGCAGTGATCCAACATCGCCAACGGATCCATCCGAAGCTCCAACATTGATAGGCAATACTTCCGATTTTCCTGCGCCTGCAAATAATTCTACTGCTAATCATTTATCTCCAAGTAATATATCCCATAGCCCACTCCTTTCAATTTTCCTTTCCGTTAATAATATATCTGCAACTATTCTGAAATATCTCTCTAATAGATATTTATTAGAATCATTCAAATGATCAAATTGTTAAAATGGGACGTTTTAGTAAAATCGATAACAGTTGATGACCAAATGGATGAATACTAAATTTTTACTAATACTTAATAAACTAATACAATTTGTTTTCAGTTTCTTATTATTAACATCTAAATTCATTATATATTAACTGACCCTTTTATAAACAAGCAGTTTCTACGACACCTTCCAGTATCACCTCGTCTATACTTATTGCCTCTAGTAGTCCGTTCTCACTAACAATTTGTAATATAAATATTAGTACACCCATGAGTATAATACTTGACTAATGTTATTACATGTACTAGGAGCCTCGTAATAATGCCACCCTCTGAATAATGCGTTATTTTGATAAATTTATTTGTAACAGTAAAATAGTAACAAAATTACAATAATCCAGTGTTAACCACCCATACTATAGTTAGTATCTAGCTGGAAGGGTTTATCAAGTGTTTAGAAATAAATTTATTAAAATACTATTTTATAGTATAACAAATCAGTGTTGATTTGGTTCAACACATATAATTTCCGAATACCTATACCCTTTCCTTCAGGAACCAGAGCGAAATTAACATTCATATATTGGTTCTGCCTACCATTTAAAAGACAATAATATATAATCTCAGGGGTATGTTAGTTGTACTATGTATGGGCAGTTATATCCTTCTAACCATTATACTTGTTACGGCGCAGCTGATCGACTATATAACTATGTCCCTTGATACACTCAGTCTTAGGAATAACTACCAAGAATTCGAAGCTGTGACTTTGTGTCCCCTCCACCTATATCCAACAGTCTGTAGCTTCCTTATTTTTCTGTGCGGCGAGCTCTGAAATGAAATGATTTGCACACTACTCCTGAGTTTATTTTGTCACCTCGGGGCTTTTTTATCACTTTGAGGTGCTATAGCTATACTATTACTGTACTTGCTAATTACTACTCATTAGATGTATCTTGCTGAAGGTTATAGTCGACCTTTCTGTCTTCTATTAATGCGATTAGAGTCATTATTATTAAGGAACTGCCCAGCTGATACCCAGCCCGTTACTCTTACCTTGCTCTGGCTTTGCCAATGATGCTGGTTGTTAGATGTCACTATATTAAATTAAAATAAATAAATAAAGTGCTTACTAAAAGAGGAGGTTAATAGGACGGCTGAGGCCTCATTTTTTTTAATGAAAAAAAAACCAAACCTTTGAACAACTTTCATGTATAACTAGTTACATTGCTTCTAGATATAATTGAAAGTTATCAATAATAATACTATAATCTTAGATTAATACTATTTCCTTGGAACCCTGTTCTCTATTTGCCGATGATGTTGGTTGTTTGATTTGATCATTGCTATATGTATAAGGTAACAAGCAGACATTTTTTCGGCACTCATTTTATTAAGTATTCATTCTATCAATATTATACAAATAATAAAAAGTAATTATATGACTAGGAGGGTTGATAACAACACGTTATTTTATTTATTACAAAATCTGTAACGAAAAAAATATCGAAAACAAACTTAAAGATAAAACAGACAAACAGGAGGATTAAATAATGGGGTTTGTAATATCCATAATATGTGCTCGACGCTGCTCAAAAATGTATCCATTTGCATTTAAAACAGGTAACCTCTGTATATCAACTTTTTGTATTAAAGTTATAAGAAACATTTGCTATTATTATGGTTGATTTCTTTTTTCTATAATAATGACCTTTGTGTCTTCTATTAATACCATTAGAGTCATTGTTATTAAGGAAGTGGTTTCAGAACACCTTGTATTCTGCCTCTTGCTCTTACCATGTTTTGACTTTGCCAATAATGCTGGTTCTTAGATTTCACTATATTAAATTTAAACAAAATATAGTGCTTACTTAAATGGGCGCGTCATGCGATGGCGGCGGCCCTCATCTTTCAAATTAAAAAAAAAACGAACCGTTGAACAACTTTCATGTATGACTAGTTATATTCCTTCCAGTTATAATGGCAAGTCATTTATACTAACACTATAATCTTAGATTAATATGTTTTTTTTTTTAATAATTGATTTAATATTGTAGTCATATGTCCGATTAAGTTCTAATGTTACTAACTTCAGTTGTAATGTTTTCTGAGTATCAGATCAAAAAATTTGTTTAGTACAACTGTCTTTATTTCACAACGTAGATATAGGTCCTAATTACTAGATGATCATTGCCATAGGTATAAGGTAACAGACAGACACTCTTGATATTCATAATATTTATTATTCATACTATAATTGATTATACAAATAATAAAATAGAAATGATATTATCTGATGAAAGGGGCGATTCGTTACATCGTTTGAAACTTATTCGAGTTTAAAGTTCAACCTCAAATGACTTTTACAATTATTGAAACCAGCCAGGTATAAATAGTACTATCAAAGAGATTTTATTACAAGTTTATACATACTATATGCAAAAAAATTTGCCCGACCTATTATGTTTATGGTCAAAACAAAAATCGTAAATATTTTGTCTCGGGTAAAAAGTTACGAGGAACAAATCACAATTGGTTTGGAAATGAGTTACATATATAAATAAGTACCAACTGATATATTTTATAACTAAAACAAAAGTAAAGTTTTCATTGTCTTTATTTAGGTTATAAACAAATTGCAAGTTAACAAAATTTTACAGTTGCAATTGGCTTCTATATTACTTATATAATTTATCGCTAATAAAATAAATGTTATATTATCTTATGTTTTAAATGTTATGTATTATTTCTCAAATCTTATCTAAGTCACCTTCCCAACTATTGTCGACCATTCAGTAAGTTATTAACTGTTTCTCCAAGATCGCCAAGCAATCCTCCATTTGATCCATCATTGCCAACCAATTGTCCCTCTATTTCTCTAACAATGTCAATTAATCCTCCGCCTGAAAATAATTATACTGTTAATCATTCATCTCCAAGTAATATATAGAATAGCCCACTCCTATCAAGTGTCCTTTACGTTATTAATACGTTTGCGACTGTTTGAGATGTCCCTCTAAGAGATATTTATTAGAATGATTCAAATGATTAAATTGTATAAATAAAACATTTTAGCAAAATCGTTAACATTTCTTGACGAAATAAATGATTACAGCTAATCGTGATTTAAAACTTTACACTGAATTAACAAGTCTTACGAAATTTTTCCTTTTACCCTTTTATAACATTGCAGTACCTACGACTCCTTCCATTCCTACCTCATCTATATTTAATGTCTCTAGTACTTCAATATCACTAACAATTTATAATATGTACAGTAGAACCTCTATGAGTCGAACATCAAAGCAGACGCCAAAAAATTCGAATTATAGAGTTTTCAACTTGTAGAGAATGAAGCGTAAGGTACTCTCTGTGCTTTGAGTACATGATCAATAGCATCCAGAATTTTGACAGCTTGTATACTATTGATTATTTGAATAAAGTTATACAAAGATAAAATAAACATAGGCGCTTTCTAAATATTGTTTTTATTGCAGAGTGAAACCAAAACTATGTATAAAATGAATATAATAAGGCATAATAAGGTATATCAGTTAAATAATAAATAAACATAGATGACAGTACACTGGACTGCGTTCCGTTTTAAATAGTAACCAGTATAGCTGACTATAAAGGAACGGCTTTTGACTATCTTTACAAATTGACGTTGCAGTGTATAATGGAGCGCAGCCTAAATTACGTGCGTGACAACACTTTAAATACATATTGTCTAATATCTCTTGATACAGTGAAACGATTGCGATGAAACAAAAACTAAGTAATACTCCAAGTTGCGTACAGTTTTTATGGTTAAAAGTTGTCTATTTTGATTTTGTACATTTTACGTAATGCGTGCACAGACAAAAGCATAAACAGACAAAAACGCCAATAATGCTGGATATGTGTTCTGTTGGTTATTCTTTAACAACGTAGCTATTATTTATGGAAATATTTTTAATGTAGAAAAAGGACTTTCCTATAGATTTATTTATTATAAGTATAGATGAAATGAAATATTATTAGGAACTGTTTGAACATGTACTCCTTATATAAGTACGTAAAACAACAAGATTTTATTTACAAACTGATATATTAGAAACTAGAGACTGCGCTTTTATGAATTGCAGTTATTTTTGTAAATAATAAGTAATAATATTTTATTAATTATTATTATTACTAATTATATTGTAATTAATAATACTTGTAAATGATGGACTACTTTGATTTTTTTTTTGTAAATTGATAATTTTTTATACTTTATAGGTTTATTGTTATGGCTACAATTTTTACCTGATGTTAAGTAATAATTTCACCTAAGATTATTAACCTAGACACGTTAAGCCTAGTGAGTCTGCAACTTCAAGTGCAACTTCCAGAATACATATAAAGGTATTTGGCGGCAGATTTTCAACATGAGGGTCGAAATTATCCGGTTAGGCATCAGAAAAAGCCCTAGAACCATGCTATAGTTTCCTCACGATGTTTCTCTTCACCGAAAACTAAAGCTTAGTGCAGGTGAATTCGAACTCACATCCATCGACGGGCCATCCGCACTCCATCAGCTATCATTGCTTCAAATTTAGTAAAAAATTGTTTATTTAGAATCTGTCCATTAATTTTATTGTTAAATAAATTATATAAGTATTATTATGTAGTTTTGACTATTATGATTACTAGGGTGGACAAAAAAAAAAAAATTTTTTTTCTTTAGTTACCATTTAAACATTTGCTAACATGTCAAAACAAAATACTGGTAAATTTTGAATTTGAGTCTGGTGGTTTGATATGACTTATTGCTTAGTTTTTTCGTTTAAAAGTTACTCGAAGTTAAAATCCAACCTCAAATGGTCAATTATGACTTTTACTATTTTTAAAACCAGCCAGCTATAAATAGTATAATAGCGAAAGAGATTTTATTACAAGCTTACACCTACTGTATGCGAAAATATTTTGCCTGATCTATATTGGATTGTGGCCAAAACAAAAATTGAAAATGTTTTGTCTCGGATAAAAAAGTTACGAAAAAAAATAACATTTGGTTTGGAAATGAGTCACATTTTAATTAAGTACTAATGTGTAGTCTATATTTTTTATAGTGAAGGTTTTAGCGTAATGGCTTTAATGTCATCTGATCTTAAATGACGATACAGCCCAAGTTGGTAGACTCGCTAGACCTGTGCAGGAATTGACTCTCAAGTGCAGCTGCCGGAACACACCTATTGGTATTTGGCAGCAGGTTTCCTATACAGCTATGGTTTCCTCACGATGTTTTCCATCACCGAAAGCTCAAGCTAATTGTAGGTGGTTGGGTTCGAGCTCACGTCCCTTGACGCGAAGTCATACATACTACCACTGAGCTATCATCGCTTCAGAAATGTTTATTTTTTTTTGTACAATTATAGCTTCTAAGGAGCAAGTGACATATTTTATATTTAAAACAAAGGTAAAGATTTCATTGCCAATTTGCTTGTAATTTAAAATTGGTTTGCATATTATTTATATGAATTATAGGAATAAAATAAATGTAATGTTGTACTGTATTTTAAATACTATTTATTAATTCCCAAAATCTTATCTAAGTCACGTTCCCAATAAACCATTATCCACACAACAATTCTTTTTCACCTACCTCGCATTAATTCATCTATCACTTGTGCAATATCGCCAAGCAATCCTCCATTGCGTTCAACGATACTTCCAGCATTATCTTCAGCAACGCCAGACAATTCAGCTACTATTGATACAAAATCGTTAACCAATCCCGCATTACCTGCCAATTTTTCCCCAATTACCAAATTACCCAATTTTCCTGCGCCAGTAAATAATTCTACTGCTTATCATTCATCTTCATGTAATATATTCAATAGCTCACTCCTTCCAAGTGTACTTTCCGTTATTATTGTATTGTTGATTGTCTGAGATGTCCATCTAATATACATTTATTACAATCATTCAGATGATCAAATTGTATAAATGCAAGATATTAGAAAAAATCGTTAGCGGTTGTTGACCAAATGAATGAATATGGCTAATAGTGATTTATAACTTTACACTGAATTAACAAGTCTTACGAAATTTTTCCAATACCTTATTATGAACATCTAACTTCATTATACATTAACTGACCCTTTTATAACCCAGCAGCAGCCTCCACGACCCGTCGACCCATTCCAGTATCACCTCGTCTATACTTAAAGCATCCTGTAATCCGTTGTCACTAACAATTTATAATATAGATATTATGGTCACGATAATTATAATATATTATTGATTTATGTTATTACGTACACTAGCAGCCTCGTAATAATGCCACCTTCTAAATAATCAGTACTTTTGATACAATTATTTATGACATTAAAATAGTAACAAAATTACAATAATCCAGTGTTAACCACCTGTAATATAGTTAGTACCTAGCTGAAAGGGTTTGTCAAGTGCTTAGAATGTTAAAGTGGCATAAATAAATGAAACTATAGTCACAATTATATACATATAAAATATTTAATTTCTATACCTGAAAAATCTGAAATTTAATTATGTCACTTTAACTTCTCAACCATATAATACTAAATTCTCAGGAAAACACCAGTATTGACGTACTAGCGCATACTATATTTAAATGAGGACATACTCCCTTGCACATTTAAAAGCAAAAACATGGTCAGTAAAGCTTTCACGCCGCGCTTTAATTTCCTGTTACCAGCCTCATTGGTGTTACCAATAATCTTTTTTGGATAGTTTCAAAACCCTTGTCTACGTTATTAAAATCTGAATATAAAGATGGATCTGAGATTACGTATAGTATGTTATGAATTTAGAGTTTTGAAATAAATGAGAAAAGTAATTTTGAAGAAAACCGTATGTACTATTGTAATATATAGATAATATGTGCTTAAATTCTTAAGGTTTTAAAAATCTCCGCAAATTCCCGATGGCATTAACTGGTTCAAGGGGATAATCCTGGAAATGCCAGAAAGTAACGAATACAGAATTAAATGGATTCGATTTGACAGTGAGAAAATTATAAACATTATAATAATCTAGTTGTGCGTACGTCTTTGTTTCTGTTAATTCGAAATAAAAGTCGTCTATAACATAAACTATGTGCTAGTAAAATTTCGTCAAAGAGACTCCAACTCTTTCGGAGATAATTTGGAAGAACCAAACCGACAGACAAAGTAAAAAAAGTAGATTTTTGTTATTAGTACCGTATTTATATCGAATACACTAAAACCTGTTGAAATTACAAAACGGACACTTCAATTTTATTTATTGGTATAAACGCATAAATGTATAGCCACAAAACTATGTATCGCCTATAATAGGATCGACGAGTCTATAGATAGTGTGACGATCTGGTCAAAAGTAGGTGTCTTACAAGTTACTTACATAAGTAAAAAAGTAAAAGTTCCTTACACAGATGTATTACATTATGTTACAAACTTACCACCAAGTAATCCATGAACTTGCTGTAAAATCTGGAACAATTGTTTTCAATTAGTTCTGCATACTATAATTATCGTGCACAGAACAAATAAAAATAAGCTATGTGGTTATTAATCTATAACTAATATAAAATATCTTAAAAATATTATTTATACAGAACACGAACACATGTCTGCTTGTACTCTTGCCGTATCATTATAATAGCATTAAACGGATTCTGGTGTAATTGGATACGATGATAACTAATATTAGGAATTAGGTAAATAATCTATAGGAAATTTTTATTTCATAAAACGAAAGGATTCCTTCGGGAAGGGAGACAATTATTAAAATGTTGAAATTGACGGATTTAATGACACTATTATTTTAAGTCCACTAGCAGACAGCTAAATTAAAAGTTAGTTGTTTGTTACATCTTTCTAATATAGTTGTATATAGCATATAGCAATCTAATAAGGTCTCGTAACATTGCATAACCTGAGTCCCCAGACGAGTTATCTTTCAACTATAGCTAACAGACCGATGGACGAAGAAAATATAAGTGCATATTTTTGTTATATATTACTATATCTTTATATTAGTATTAATTTACCAAATTCGCTTTCCCTAAAAATAACCCTATATTTTAAGAAAGTGAAAATGGAAAAAAACAACAATTTTTATTCGAGGCACTATTGCTAAAAATACAAGTGAAAAGGATTTTACAGACGCATACAAAGAAAGAATCTAAAGCAGGACAATTGTTTGAGTATCGCCTAAATAATTGCCATCTACGGGGTTTGACCCCAGAGCACATCGGCGTGGCGGCTGCAGCGAGAAAACTGCTCCACCGGTAGACTAACCGTGCAGTCAAAGTCGTTCTAGATAAATGTATCTAATTATAGAATATATATGAGCTGTAGCTTACCATGACAAATAATGCAGTAGTGAAGAAGAGAACAGCAATAAAGTTAGACATGTTAATGCTCGTTAACGTCGTCGTAATGGTATTACACTCTTTTTTTTTTTTTTTTTTTTTTCGAATTGACATACGCTGTTAGCCGGAGGGGCTTTTACAGCTTGGCAGGACTTTTTGGGGCGAATGCTGAGGGCACTCAGCCCCGAGGCAGCGAGCACAAGGGTGCCGTTGTGGCTGGCCCTTGGCATGAACTGCTGCCGGAAGAGAAAATAATATATAAAATAATAAGAACTGGCCTACTTGAGTAGACCTTTAGATAAATTACTAATTTGTGAAATGTTAAAATACTAATTGTTAAGAAGGCAAGGAAGTCGGTGGAGTGGATTGTACTGTACTGTTTTGGATTGAGTTTATCGGTGTTGGAAGGACGTAGTCTTCGCACCAACACGACCGTGAACTACCGTGGTCTAACCAGTATTCTGGTGCTTGTATAATCTGAAATAAGTTAGAATTTTATTAAATGAACTTTAAGGTAAGGGTAACATCAAAAGTAACCAAAAATCCATCCAATCGTAATAAAAAAGTGCCAAACAACTGGCAGGGCCACAGGTTTTTGGTCCCTTACAGAACCGTGTACTTAGCGTGTGGGTGAGCACGGGTGGTATGCAGTGTGATGTTGTACTCTCAGTGTTGTAGAGTGTCACTGTATCGCGCGAGCAGAGTCGCTCGAGGGCTCCTTTCCGGAGGATCGGACCTAGGCTCGAGCGTCTGCAGAGGGAGGCCGCGGCGGGTGTGCGGGAGTGAAATTAACCGTAAGGCCTCGGCGGCGAGACCTGCGGTTACGCGGGCGTGTGCGCGGACACGAACGGTTTGAAGAGACGGCAGGAAGGAGCGCGTTTTCCCTAGTGATGTCGTCTACGGGATCGGTGAAGCAGTTTCGTGGCCGGCGTGCGAACCAAACGGCTTGAGGATTTGCAGTATAGTTGACTGCTTCTACTATTTCGGGATTCGAATGAGCTTCGGCTTTTTCAAAGAATTTCTTGGTGAGTTCGCGTATGTAGGCGAATATGGAAGGGAGATTCATATCTTTGTGGAGATCTATGTTGCGTGCGTAAGGCGGGGCTTGGACCATTGTCCGAATGAATTTATTCTGGAATACTTGAAGTTTTTCCAGGTTTGTTATTGCTGCATGGGCAAAGACTGGGCAGCTGTAAGTCAATATTGGGCGTATGCAGGTCTTATAGATTGTCAGCTTATGTCTGAGTGACATTTTGCTTTTCGAAGAAGTGAGATTACGTAGCAGGGCCGAGGCGGTGTTGGCCTTTTTGATTACGTAATCGATATGGTGGGTGAAGGTGAGGTGCTTATCGAGTACTACGCCTAGGTATTTGGTTTTATTTACCCATGCGATATCGACACCGAATAAGTGCAATGAGCCTTCGAGTGGCTTGAAGTTGTGGGGATCGAACATGATAGCCGAGCTTTTATCTGGGTTTAATCCTATGCGCCATTTGAGGCACCAGGATCCGAAGGCGAAGATGGCTTGTTGAACTCGATTTTTGAGATTGGCTCTGTGCCTTCCCGAGCTATATATGATTGTGTCGTCGGCGTAGAGGCCTACTTGGACATTATCGAAGATTGGGATGTCGCTGACATATAGATTAAATAGACAGGGCGCTAGAATGGAGCCTTGGGGGACTCCAGAGCGAATAGGATGGGGTGAGGAGAGGGCTCCGTCTACTTTGTAGCAGAAGGAGCGGTTAGATAAGTATTGTATAACTAAGTGGACAAGTCTGTCCGGAACTTGGAACTGGTGGAGCTTATATATGAGTCCTTCGTGCCAGACCCTGTCGAAGGCTTTGGCGACATCGAAGAAAACAGCGAGAGTGCGTCTAGGAAGGCGTAACTCCGTAAAGTTGGAGACTACGTGTTCCGTGAGGCGGAGAACTTGGTGGGTGCATGAATGTTTCGGCCGGAAGCCGAATTGCTGGTCCGGAAACAGATATTTGTCGGCTACGACGACTTGGAGGCGGTTTAAAATAATCCGCTCGTATATTTTGCCTAAGGTGTTTAGTAGGCTGATCGGACGGTAGCTCTCTGGGGAGCAGGCTTTTTTGCCTGGTTTCCGGATACCTATGACGGTGGCCCTTTTCCAGACGGCTGGAAAGTGGCAATGAGATATGGCCGCATTGAGGATGCAGACCAGAAGCGCTATGAGTTTGTCAGGAAGAAGCTTTAGGACTTCATTCCTGATACCATCAGGACCGGGAGATTTCCTAGGTTTGAGTCCTTTAATTATTGAGAGGACTTCGTCGGTGGTGACCGGGTCTAGGAGTTCTGCTGGGCGGGTCTCCCTTATTGTGTGTATTGTTCGGGTGACCCTTTCCCAGTGTTCGGGATCTATGTCCTGATATTCGTAAGGGTTGGGGGAGCATTGTTCCTCTAGGGTGTTAGCGAGGAGCTCCGCTTTGTCTCTGCTCTCGAAAGCAGGGGGAAGAGTGGGGCCTCTGTCTAGTGGAGGTGTGGCTGAGGAGTAACTGCTCTTTTGTTTGCGGACGAGCTCCCAGAAGGCCAGGTGCGATGGCTTGAGGTCCTCCAGGAGGCTGTCCCATCTTTGAGAGCGAAATTCAGAGATGTGAGATCTGACCTGTCTTTGTAGGGCGCGTAGCCGGACGCGGTTCTCTACTGTCGGATAGGCGTCGTGGGCGCGAGTCGCGGCGTTCTTCTCAGTGATCAGCCTCCGAATGTCGTCGGGGAGTATAAAGCGGCGATCGTTCGCCACTTTTACCTCTTTCGAGGTTTCCTCGACGGCATTCTGGAGGTGACTGACCAGGGAGTCGACCGCCAGATCGGCGTCGGCCGGCGAGTCTATCACGTCTGGAATCCTGTCAAGCTCGGGAGAGGAGATGTTAGTAGCCAAGTATTGCCTAAGTCTGGGATAATCGGCAACTTTAATGGGAGGCAGGTTATGCTCGTCGGGCTGGCCGAGGAGTAGAATTACTGGGCGATGGTCTGAATCGAGTTCGTGAGCGACTTCGATGTGTCGCACCTGAAGGGCGACCCCTTTTAGGATAGCTATATCTAAAACTGAGGGTCGACAGTTGTTCTGAAAGTGTGTTGGCTCTGGAGGAGCTATCACATCGAAAGTTAGCTCGTGTTCCAAGCGGAGAAGTATTCTACCGTTGACAGTGGTACGCGGGTTATTATAATAAATGTGCCCGGAGTTAAGATCGCCGGCCACGATTACCGATTCACCGAGCGCGAAGAGCGCTTCCAGATCTGATTTGATAAGTGTTTTCTTTGGCGAGAGGTACGCTGAAACGATGTGGATCGTGGGATGATCGGTCATGCCCACTCTGCATATAGATACCTCTAGGTTAGTAAGTTTAGGAGGTTCTATTCGCGTGCAATATAAAGATTTTTTGAAATATATGAGTGTACCTCCGCCTCTTGCGCCGGTGCGATCGTCTCTTATTATTTTGTAGTTTGCGATCGCAGGGGCGCGGAACTTCGGTTTAAGTAGTGTTTCCTGTACGAGGAACACGTCGATTTGCCGCTCCTTAAGGAAGCAGGCTACTAAGTCGCGTTGGGAAGTTAAGCTACTCGCGTTAAAAAAGGATAAAGAGAGGCCCCGGGGTCTAATTTTATCCTGCATCGCGAAAACTATTTATGGGGAAGCGCGGGCAAGGTCTTGCACAGCACGTGCGAGGGCAGGGTAGGCGGCTACGGCCTTAAGTCGGTCTATTCCGACGGGAGAGCTGGCCATTTTGTCGAAGGCGATGATGTCTTCGACGTCAAAATCTTTGAGAATACCTGCGATCCAGGTTAGACCTAGGAAGTCGAAGGACGGAGCTTCCGAGCTCGAAGGTACAACTCTAGGCGGTTGTACTTTAGCGGCCCACGCGGAAGGCGGGGCTTGTGATGGTGTGTGCGCGGTAGTGACTCGCGCTGGACTTGGCAGGCTCGGGAAGGCCTGGGTTGAGATGAGCGGTGGCGGGGCAGGGCGCGTTGACGCGGCGTGCGCTGGAGGAGCGCGCTGTGGGACGCGCGTGCGAGTGCGCCTAGTGCGTGGGGCGCGTTCACACCCGCGATAGTTCGCGGGGTGACCGGCCTTGCCGCATAAGACGCAGCTCGGTGGCTCTACCGTTTCCGGCATGCGGGGGCACTCCTTTGTGGAGTGATCTCCTAGGCATTTGACACATCTCGGCTTGATGTGACAGTTTCTCGCCGAGTGTCCGTAGGATTGGCAGTTGTGACACTGCGTAGGGGCATGCTTTTTATGCGGGATCTCTACGGATATTCCGGAGAGGCCGCAGACCGATTGGAGGTTGAAAACCTCCTTGCCTTCATTGGAGCGGTCCAAGGTGACTAGGACGAGGTCGTAAACCTCCTTTGTGAAGGAGTGGTACATTCGGTGTACCTCGTGCGCGGGTAAGTTTTGCTCCTTAAGGGAGGCAAGAATGACTTCCGTGGGAAGTTCTTTAGGGACGCGCCTGATTACTACGCGCAGAAGGCGCTCTTCCTCGGGCGTGTAAGTGAAAAATTGGAATTTTCCTTCGCGGAGGAATGTTGTTAGGTTTTTGTAGTCCGCGATTGTGGGGACTTTGATTTGTATACCGGATGGGGTGCTCCGGGCGTGAGTATATCTAATTTTGGCGGCATTCAGCCGCGTGGAAATATTTAGCCACGCTGTTTTGTCAGTTATTGTGACTGGGGGCGGTGGCCGCACCGCCCTTTCGGTGGGAGCTGCTGTTTGTGCAGCGTGAGTGTCGCGTGATGTGGGGACGCGGTTATTGCCGGCACGCATTGTTTTTGCGGCGGCTGGGGGTGTGGTTTCGGGTGATAACACCCGTTTATGTTTGGGCTTCGCCCTTGAGACTGTGGTAAAGTCCGTTTCAGGATTAGCAGTGTCCATGTCTATTTCCGGATCAGGTGATAGTGGCGAAAAAGAGTTCGCCGTGGGTATCGGTCGGGGTGCATAAGAAATTTTTTCCTCGAACGGACGAGGCGTAGGTGCGGCGGCGGGGGTCGCTGAGGGCGACGGGGTCCGCGATGAGGTAGTAGCGGGTGACGCGGGGGGTGCTACCGCATGCCGGATGACCGGCGAGCGGGAGCGAGAGCGTGAACGCGGCGGTAGGGGCGGCGACGCCGGGCGACGCGCCGGGGCGGTTGCCTTGGTGGCGGGGGCCCGGACGGGTAGGGAGGTGGTAGTGGGCGGGGTCGGCGGACGGCGCGCTGGCGCGTTTGCGCCGGTGGGTGGGGCGCGGACGCGCTGCGTGGGCGCAGACTCGGTCGCGAGGTACTTTTTTAGCAGTTCCGGACTCTCTCTTTCTAGAAATTTTAGAAACTTCTCCATCTTGAGGAGATGGATAAGTCCAGATAAAAATAAAAGAGTACGGTAATAATAATATGACTTACGTCAGAAAAAACCTCCCTGCCTGAAGGGCAGGGGGGCGCGGCTAAAAGGAAATAAAGAAACTATCCTGCGTTAGGCAATCTAACTTGTATGTACACGAAGGAAAAGCGTGTAAAATCGAAAAAAATAGTGAAGGAAAGAACAATATTCCAAAAAAGTACTGGGCCTTGGCCCGTAAAAAGGATTAATTAAATTTTACCTTATCTGGGAGCCGGTGACCGGCGTACTTACAGGCGGTGACACTAATTTCACTGCACTTAATCACGATAACAAAGCAATATTTGGAATCACGGCACAAAACACTGAGAGATATCTCTCAATTTAAATACCACGATAACCAAACAATATGGTTAGAGAACAAAGACACTGTATCGCGAACAAGCAACAATAGCCGGTTTGTTGCAGGTGCGTCGTCGCAGGTGCGAGAACAAAAGAAACCGAGAACAATAGCGGCGCGGTAAGGCGCAGCGGTCGAATAGTTTAGAACAATCGGCAGAGCTCACGGACACGTCCGTTCGCTGTGGCTGATCGAACCGAACTCGGTATTACACTCGGATGGTAAACCCTATATATAGTAGTTGAATTGTTTGAACAAATGGGTAATAATGACAATGACAAGGTAACTGTTATTAATTTTACCTAAAAACAAAGTATCTTTATTAATTGACTACGCATTTATATACGACTAGCTGGTGCTCCCGACTTCTTGCGCGTAATTTTAAATTTCGCGTAATTATAAATAAATAAATTAATTAATTAAAATAATTTATTTTATTGTAGGAGATATGAGTTACGTAGCACATGTTGACATTCGAAATCATTTTGTTCGTTCCGTACCATTTAAACGCATTATTTAGATCATTTTGTAGTTATAATACGTCATTAGGACTCCTAATCTGATAAAACAATTAAATCATCTGCAAGATGTAACACTTTGAGTTCTGAAGTTATAAATAAATGTCATTAATGAAAATATTGAATAGTATAGGCCCCAAATTAGAACCCTGCGCTACTTCGAAAATGAACAAGTTTATTATGACGGGTTGAATAATAAAGGCGTGAAAAAGTTACATACAAACAAATGAATGAACGAATGAATATACAAACAAATATTCACTTTTATAATATTAGTTAGGATATATTTATATCACTTTATGGACGACAAGGTGATCCAACCGTAATGTAATTTGTCTCCAAAACCGTCCGCCAAATAACTATTACCTGCCTATGCATAAATATCCATTAGGTTTATTATGTTTACCATCTTGGGCCACATCATCATTTAACATCAGGTTAGATTTGGCCAAATTATTCTAAATAAAACTATAAAGAAAATTGCTAAAACTGTTAAAACACCTGCGGAGTTATGATTTCGTTTTACCTTGAAATACCTGAATTTTAATAAATCTACCGATTTATTTGACGATGTTTATTTTTTGTGACGTATTTATTCATTACTAGCTATGCCCGCAATTAGCCTCTCGAATATTTGAATACATTAAATCTTTTCTTACAGTACCGCCTGGAGGAATACTTAACAAAAGCATGATCCTAAGTTTTTGTGTCTCTAATTTGTAAAAAGCAGGATTCTCCATCAGCAGCTTCAATTTCCTAATTCATCCGTTCAAGTTTTATTTTCGTGACAATATATCAACGACAATCGTTTCATAAACAAATTAGAAAAGGTATCGACATGTGTTGTCGGTGCCTATTTATGAGCATATTTACTAGCTGCTCAGACGGACGTTAGCCTCAGTCATGCAATGAAGGGCTGCAGAAGTCCAAAAGGCTTCCTCCAGCAGAGATTTGAAGTAGTGCGAAGGCAGTCTCGGCTATCTGGTAATAAACAGTAATAACGAATGTCGTCATGAAATCTTCTGAGTGGGCATTTGACGATGCTTCTCGCAGTCCGACTACCATATAACGAGAGAATGTACGCATATTCAACACGTTAACAAAGGAAATAAAAGACAGACATCCCCAGGTGTTTGATGTTCGAGACGCAGAAAATAAAAAGTATTTCTGCAGAGCGACGTGTCAACATTTGCGAAGTTAACTCTTTAAAAGGTAGTTTGGAACATCCCGGTGAGTCGTATACATTTTATTTCGACTCTGGTGTCGAATGTTCTCTTATTAAGGAAACGGTATCTGGGAGTTTTGCTGGCATACGCAAACAATCCATTGTTCGCCTGAGTGGGCTATAGGTAATTACAAAATACTGAACAAATAATTAACGATATTGTTATTAATGGTCATTCATATACGATTATCGTACACGTTTTATCTAGTGAATAGGCAAAAGGAGTTAAATTTTCTTAAGAAGTTTTGACATAAAAAATATGTACATACATTTAATCCACAGTATTAGATATTAGCATTTCAAATTCGACTGAATGTATTCAGTAGTTTCAGAGTAGGGCATTTACAAGTAGACATAGAGGCACAAAAAGTCTATAAACAGAAAACATTCAAGAAGGACATTGGTTACTCTTTTCACAAGGGACGCAAATTTTTCTTATATCGATATTTTATCCGCGTGCGCTAGCGAACTTTCTAGCGATACGTAAATACAATTTACTACAAAAATATTGCCTTTAATACACTTTAAACAAGTCTGCATATGTCTATCTATTATACCAAGTCACAATAAGGTATTTTGTAACAAAAATATTGAAAGTTAAAAAACGATATATAAGCATTATTATTAGGCATGTGCATATTATTTTTTACGAGTTTTCATTCGAGGTTGTCAAGAAATTAACGTAAAATGTGATGTTGATGTAATATTGATGTAAGATGAGGAAAGTTGGTTACTCAAAGTAGTAATTCTATGTAGATGAAGTCGTTATAGTATATTTGTTAAGTGCCCAACAGATCGTCGTGAAATTTTGCACACACGTTACCAGTAGTACAGAAAAGATCACCGGTCACTATTTATCAAGATATGAAGTACTTAAATTATTTTAGTTCCACGCGAACGAAGTCGCGGGCACAGTTAGTAAGTAATATAGAAGCCAATCGCTACTTTAAATTTTTGTTAACGTGCTATTTGTTATAACCTAATGAAAAGCCATCAAAACTTTACTTGGTCCTTGGAAACATTAAATGAATAGAAAATTACACATTATAAATGATTGTTTAACACTTTATTGAGAGTGTAACTCATTTCTAACGCAAATATTTTTAACTCAAATAATTGTTCCTCGTATTTTTTTATCCGATACAAAATATTTATCATTTAATTTTTTAATGGGGAATACATTGGCGTCTAAGAAAAAAAAATGCTTAATATTAATCTTTTTACAATAGTCAAAACTAAAGAGTAACATTTATATAATGTATATAAACAAGTTCATTCACAACCGTGTAACTTAATTACACAAGTTTTAAATTTGAAGCGATGATAGCTCAGCTTGTAGTATGTACGGACGCTGCATCTATGGACACAGGTACGAATCTACCTGCAATAAGCCTGAGCTTTCAGTGAAGGAAAATACCATGACTGTGTAACACTTTGAGTATTGAAGTTGTAAACAAATATCATTAATGAAAATATTTAATTGTATACGCTCCAAAGTAGAACCCTGCGGTACTGCTAAATAACAATACAAATAAAAAGTACAATAAAAAATTAAATTAAATCAATACAATTACAGCCCAATTAAAAACTCACATTTTTCATAATCACGAGTACTTTGAGTTGTTATATTTCTTAAAGAAGTACATTTTAATATGATAATAATTACATTTGTTATATTAAAGTTACTCTAATGTGCATGTCGTAGTCACCTGTACTTAGAGTTACATTTAAGTAAATATTTAACTTTATAACTAGTAGATATTAATGTGTTGGTGTAAACTCTGTTGGTGACATTAATAAATGTGTAATTTGGGTATTATAAAGCATAAGTTGATATAAAATAAATCTATTCTTAAACAATATCAGTAATTAAACATAATTAAAAACATATTCGAACATTAAAACGAATTTAAGACATTCTCGAATGCTAAATCTCAAACAATATACTAGCTCGTGGGATAGGTTAATAAAACACATATTCTTAATCCCATAAAGGTACACGCACAAGACATACATAAAAACACAGATGAACAGTAAATATTCCTACCAGTTTGAATAAAAACACACAACGTAAAATTGAACGATCGAACTGAAACACCACGTGATACATTTCTACCTTAAGTAAAATGGCAAATATTTGTTTACTAACTTTTACGTAAGGCTTCGCTCGCGTTAATATACATTTTGTCAAACAATTCGAATGACGCAATAAAAAGGTTCATATAAAGTTTTTTCTATCTTTACCTCACTTCCAATTTGTTTTTCGCGAGAATGGGAAGGAAGCCTTTCACCGTCTCTAGGTTCTGATCTATCTTTGTACCAAAATTCATCATTATCTATTCAGCGGTTTAGGCGTGAAAGAGTATCAAACAAACTAACTCACTTTCATATTAATAGTATTAGTATGATTCCTCATTCTATTTATTAATATATGACTGTATTTAAACCTATTATATTACATCAATTACTTGTTCTATTCTACGTTTTACGCGGCTCGCTGTCTACAACACTAAGTAAAATTAATGATATTAATCTTCACACCAGTTAGTTACCTTACGTAACTAATACGCTGATACTAAATAGTAGACGATGAATTGTCGAGCCGACCCGCTACTAGCATGTGAACGATTTCTATGATCAATGGACGTTATTAAGGCTCGTGATTTCGTCTATGAAATCAGTAAAGAGCTGTGAGATCTAAATAAACGGCTTTTATGAATACTTCGTGAGTATAATTACGCATAATTGAACAACATAGATTTAAGCATTAATATTAAATAAGAAGTAATCCGATGTCATTCTAGAGATATTAAATAAGGAATGGTCCCAATCCATTAAGTTCTCTGGACGTAATATTTTGACATCGGGACTGTAACCAACCCACCTGTCGTCAACTACATATCATTCCTATTTCATTATTTTTATAATAGATGAATGAATAGTGAATATTAAGAATATCAAGAGAGCTTTAGCTTATTCCCTTATATCTATGACAGTGATCATTTAGTAATAAGGATCCAAATCTATGTTATGAAATTAAAAACAGTTGTAGTAAACAAATTATTTTAATCTAGTACTCAGAAAACATAACAACCAAAGTTAGTAACACAACTTAATTGTACACGTGACAATAATACTAAATCAATTATAACAAAATCAAATTAAATTAAGATTATAGTATTATTATTAATGACTTGCAAATATATCTAGAAATAATATAACTAGTAGTACATGAAAGCTGTTCATAGGTTTGTACATTTTTTTTACCGCGACGAGGCTTCAGCCTTCCCATTACCCGCTTCTTAAAGTAAGCACTATATATCCTTTTAAAATTTAATATCGTGAAATCTATCAATCAACATCATTGGCAAAGCCAAATGAGGGTGAGAGTATGAGGCAGGACATAAGGAGTTCTGGAACCAGTTCCTTAATAAAAATTACTCTAATCACTCTAATGGCATCAATAGAAGACTCTAAGGTCAACTAAAGCCCTTGAACAAAATAAATCTAATGAGTAGTAATTAGCAATCACAATAATAGTATAGCTATAACCCTTCAAAGTAGTCAGAAAGCCCCGAGGAGACAAAGTCAACCGAGGAGAAATATGCAACTCACTTCAATCTAAACCTCCCCACACAGTATAATAAGAAACCTACAGACCGTTGGATAAACATGGAGAGTACAAAGTCCCAACACCGAATCCTTGGTCATTGTCGCTAAGACTGAGTGGATCAACGGAAATGGATATATAGAAGATAAGCTACGCCCTAACAAGTATTATGGTTAGAAGGTTATAATTGCCCATACATGGTAAAACTAAATCACTCCTCAGATTATATATTACTGCCTTTTAAATGGTAGATAGAACTAATAAATGAATATTAATATCGCACTGGTTCCTGAAGGAACGTGGATAGGTATTCGGAAATTGTATGTGTTGAACCAAATCAACACTGAATTGGTTTACAATAAAATAGTATTTTAATAAATATAGATAACCAGTTGAACTTCTGCTTGGTTCCAGTCAATATTACATTAATGCAATAACAGATACCAAAATAGAATAATTCATTACTGGCTAGTTATGTATAAGCCAAACAAGCTTATTAAATAAACTAGCATTGACTCTATCCAACACACATAAACAATGGGTTTTGATGCTAACTGTTTAGATATAATAAGGATATCTTGATCCTTTTTGCAAAGTAAAGTACAACCTTGGAACATATTGGCATTGTATATGATATGTTATGAATTATGGTTGGTATTGATCATGGACCCTACCTAACCTACCAATGTATAAGTGACATTATTCTATTGAATATTTATATGAAAATATTAAGCTTTATAACTAATATAATGATTAAATTGAATCGCTATTTATCTCTGTTCCTATATGTTTACTATTTTAATTATAAAAGTAGGTACCTATTTATCTTGATTTATTTATTCATCTCATATGTCTCATAATACCTGCAGGGTTTCTAAACTATTAGTCTGTATGTTTTATAACACAATTACAGTATCAGTTACTATTATATTTACTTTCTTTACCTAGTCTTATAATCTAGATATATTTCATAATTTCTATGCATTTATACTTGTAAATGTAGAGTTGGTTCATATTTATCTTACGGCAATTAATAATATCATATTTTAAATAGCAAAGGAAACTTCAAGAGTTTCTAAACTAGATTAGTTATATTTCAAATTAATATTATATTGTAATATTAGTAGTAGTAATTATAATAATTCAAATTAATTTCTTTAATTTGTTTGATAATTTTGGTTTTATAACTTATATGTTATATATTTTCATCAACATAATTTAGAGTAAGTATTTACCTAGGCATGTACCTTAACTAATACAATTCAAACTCAAGATATTCTCTACATAAATCTTTTAAAGAAAGATATATACAAATGGTAAGTAACTTAATATATAACAATCTAGATACTGAATAATAATGCAATCTGCATGAAAAAGGTATTTCAAAGATTGTGGCTTATTACAATTATTGACAAAATTTCCAGTAAACTCCAGAACACATTTCTTTTGCATTATAAGCACAAGAGGATGCCATACCTTACTTCGACTTTGTAATAGAATCAATACTATCAGATTTGTACAGAAAATCATATGTAGTTAGCAGTTAGAATATTTATATTAATTCCGGGCTGACTTCGACAAAACTAGAACATTTCTATATCTGAATCTAACAAATATCAGAATTTACTTACAGTTTTGTAGGTTTTAGCGATCTTTATACTTCTCATCACTTATCTCAAGCCCTCACGCCCCTGGCCTACTTCACAAGTGGAACTGCTCCGGTCTGCTTCTCAAGCGCCCTGCTAGTCCTTATTCTGAAGTGCTTTGCTCCGGTTTGCATCTCAAGTGCCTTTCTCCGATTTTACTCTGAAAAGCCCCTAAATCCCCGCGCTGCGATCTTATATAACCTCGCACTCCCTTGTCTCCGCGCACTTTCCCCGAATTCTGATTTCCTTATAGAATTTTTCCTATTATTTCTCTGATAGTATATCCTTCTCTTGCTCATTAGAACACTTAAAGAACATATATGAATAAAATCGGTTTACTAGTTTGTGAGTTTTAGCGAGACTAACGACATATACATATACATAGATTCCTCATAGTCTTCTGTCCCATTCTATAGCTAACTTTTCATATAATCAGATTTGAAAAAATAATTTGAAACAGATATGAGAACTACCGACAGAAGTGAAGTTTTTTTACCACGATGTTTTTTTTTCTTCAACATCTTAAAACAATAAACAAATAATTGTAGTTTTCGGATATACAAATACATATATTTAAATTTAATTCATATAAGTAGTAAAACAATTAAAATTCACTAAAGATCGTACACTAACAATAATAAGTGCCAATTTCAAGTCCCAGGTTTTTGTAGTAAGTTAACGAAAATTGATAGAGATAAGTAAATATTTAGACGATGTCTGGTCACAAAAAATAAGGGCTATAACGAGAAATATTGAAATGATTATTCGCAGGCTTGAAACTTGGAGGAAAACGGTCAGCGGGACATTTTATTTTTTAATCTATTCAGTTCTAAAAATCTGAGTACCAATTTAAAAGAATTTGTTTACTACAACTGTCTTTAATTCACAACGTAGATATAGGTCCTTATTACTAGATGATCATTGCCATAGGTATAAGGTAACAGGCAGACAATTGATATTCATAATATTTATTATTCGTTCTGTAATTTATTATACAAATAATTGAATAGAAATGATATTATCTGATACAAGAGGGAACACATCGTTTGAAATTCATTGGAGTTTAAAGTGCAACTTCATATGACTTTTACAATTATTGAAACCAACTAGGTATAAATAGTACTGCCAAAGAGACGTTACTACAAGCTAATACATACTATATGCGAAAACATTTTGCCCGACTTATTATGTCTATGGTCAAAATAAAAATCCTAAATATTTTGTCTCGGATAATAAGTTACGAGGAACAAATAACAATTGGTTTGAAAATGAGTTACATATTTAATGAAGTACATGTGTATAGTTTCAAATATATATATTTGTATACATTTAATGTTCTTAAGGACCAACTGATATATTTTATAATTAAAACAAAAGTAACATTTTCATTTTCTTTATTTAGGTTATAAACAAATTGCAAGTATAAAAATTTTACAGTTGCGATTGGCTTCTACATTACTTTTATGAATTATCGGTAATTAAATGAAAGTTATGTTATCTAATGTTTTAAATCTTATATATTATTTCCCAAACCTTATCTAAGTCACCTTCCCAATAATCCATTATCGACAGAATAATAATTCTTGACCAAGTTAACCATTCAGTGCCTCATCAAGTGTTAATATAATATTACCAAGCACTCCATCGCGATCCCGACCTCCACCGTCAAGTAATGCTGGCGATGTTCCTGTGCCTGAAAATAATTATACTGCTAATCATTCATCTCCAAGTAATATATAGAATAGCCCACTCCTATCAAGTGTCCTTTACGTTATTAATATGTTTGAAGGGACGGGAATAAAATATTTTTTCGAAATTTGGAGGTTTTCTACTTATCGAGGGTCGACTTAACGAGGTTCTACTTGATTATGACCACGAGATGATCATAATAGAATATTGTGTTATGTTATTAGATAAACAAGAATCCTCGTAAGAATGCTAAGGTCTGAATAATCCGTTATTTTTGTTAAGAATATGCGAAGCGCGAGTTATGTGCCCTCTCTAACAATATGTATTGTTGTCGCATTCAGTCGCAAGCCGATAACGGCGTCATCTGTGTGTATATGTGTTCTCTGTGTAAAATATTAAATAAACTGTGATTATATACAACTAAACCGGCTCAACTACAGTTTTGAAATTAGACTAGTAAAAAAATTGCAATAATCCAGTTTTAACCACCTATACTATAGTTAGAGGCTAGTTTAAAAGGTTTATCAAATGTTTAAAATGTAAAAGCAGTTATGAATGAACAGCAATGTTATGAAACTATAGTAATAATTATATATCAAATACTAAATTATCGTATTTATGATTGTAACCTGTAACTTAATTATGTTACTTTAACTACGCAATCATATAATATTAAACTCTCTGGAAAACGCCAATATTTATGTACTCACGCATACTATACTGTAGAACCTCGTTAAGTCGAACCGCGATAAGTTGAAAACCTCTAAATCTCAAAAAAATGTTTGGTTCCCTTCCCTTCAAACACCAAAACCTCCATTTTCTGTAATTCGAAAACTCTATAACTCGAATTTGTTATCGTCTCCCTTGATGTTCGACTTATAGAGTTTCAACTGTATTTAAATGAGAATCATCATGTTTGAATAACAGGAAAAACATGGTCAGAGAAGTTTACACGGTAAGCTTTAATTTTCTCTTACCAACCTCATTGGTGTTCTAATGTATCTACAAGAATAAAACGTTTGAAAGTTCCTACAATATTTTTGGATGTTTTCAATACCTCTGTCTACGTTAAAATATAAAGACGGAATTAACATTACGACCACAGTGTTATGACTATAGATTATTAAATTGAATAAGAAAAGTAATTTCGAATATAAAAATTAAAAAGGTATTATAATATAAAAGCATTATAAATTCCCTTTGTGAATGGAAATGCGTTACTTGTTTCAAGGAATCAATCTTAGGAATACCAGAAAATAAAATAGATTTTTGTTATTAGTACCGTATTTATACCAAATTGACTAAAACCTGTTGAAATTACAAAATAAACATTTCTTATTTATTTATGTATATATGCATCAATGTATAGTCACAAAACTATGTTATGCCTATAATAAGATTGACTGGTCTATAGTAGTAGTACTTTTTTAAGCGTAATGGCAACAATGTCACCTGATGTTAAGTTACCATGTGCCCCAGGTTGGTAAACATACTAAGTCTATCGGAGGGACTGGCTCTCAAGTTCAGCTGTCGGTACATACCTATAGGTATTTTGCAGCCGAGACAGTTGGGTATTAGAAAAACTCTACCAGGATACACCGTTTCCTCACGATGTTTACCTTCACCGAAAGTTCAGACTAATAGCAAGTGGATTCAAACTCACGTCCGTTGACGCGGCAGCCATACCCACTACCAACTTAGCTATTATCGCTTCAACAATCGCCTGCTGCATGGTAATCAAGATCTAGTCGCACACAGTCATCATATCTCGAATATATAAACCCGAATTATTACATGACCTATTGTAGGATAGACTGGTCTATAACGCTGCGGTCTGGTCAAAAGTATGTGCGCTTGGTCTATAGTAATATTTCCTTACACAGTTGTATTACATTATGTTAACAGCTTACCAATAACTATTCCATGAACATGCTGTAAGATCTGGAACAATTATCTTTAATTAGTTCAGCGTATTATAATTATCGTGTATGGATCAAATGAAATTAAATTATGTGGTTATTAATATATTACTAATAATCAATTTCTTAAACATATTATATATGTTGTTGTACGTGTCTGTTTGTCCTCTTGTCGTATCATTATAATATAATTAAGCGGATTCTGATGTAATTTGCCACGGTGATAACTAATATTAGGAATTAGGTGATTAATCTACAGGCTATAATTACCACATAAAACAAAAGGATTCCTTCAGGAAGGTAGATAATTATTCAATTGCTGAAATAAATCATTGACGAATTTCCTGAAGCTATTCTTTGTCCACCAGCAGACAGTTAAATTAAAACTTTGTTGTTTGTTACATCTTTATGATAAAGTTGTATATAGCATGTAGTATTCAAAGGAAGTCTCGTAAAATTGCATAACCTGAGTCCTTAGCCGAGTCGTCTGTCAACGATCGCTAAAACATCGCCAACAGACGGATGGACGAAGAACAGTAAAATTTAAGTGAACATTTATGTTACTAAATCTTAATATACGTATTATTTTAACAAAATGGCATTGTCTAAAAATGAAAGAAAGTGAAAATTGAAAAAGTCAAGAATTTTCCTTCCAGGAACTTCTGCCAAAATGACAAGAAAGAAGGATTTTACAAACCTAATAAACGAATAAAAAGTAAGAGTCTAAAGCAGAACAGTTATTTGAGGATCACACATGATTTCCATGTACGGAATTTAAGCCCAGAGCGCTTCGGCGCGGCGATTGCAGCGAGAAAATTGCTCTACCGCTAGGCCAACCGTGCTGACATAATCGATTTAGATGATTGTATATAGTAGTATGAAGTATAGAGTATATATGAGCTGTATTCACTTACCATTATAAATAATGTGATAGTGAAGAAGAAAACAGCAATAAAGTTAGACATGTTAATGTTCGTACATTTCGTTCGTACGTTCGCACTCGGATGGTAAACCCTATATATAGTAGTTGAATTGTTTAAACAAATGGTTAATAATGACAATGTTAAGGTTATTAATATTAACATAACATGAGACAAAGTATCTTTATTAATTGCCTACGCATTTATATTGGACTAGCTGGTGCCTCCTGACTTCCTTCGCGCAATTTCCGTCAACCAGATTTGACCGTAATAAAATTTTTCAAGAAATTTCTACATTACGATTAAAATATCTGGACCAAATTTCACGGCAATGTGGCTAGTAATTTTGCAGATATCGCAGTAAAAGTATCAATGTAAAATTTCCTTTTTTACACGTGTAGGGGATGAAATTTTAAAAACTCTGAAACACGTAATTATTTATTTTATATTAGCTGTGTCTGCGACTTTGTTATTGTTCTGGTTATTGTTATGGTCCCTGTTACTCAAGGATAATATAGCTTTCTAAGGGTGTAAGAATTTATTCGTTAGGAACAAAAATATAATATAATAATAGTTTATTGGAACTTGAATATATTACACAATAAACCATATATGGTATCAGCCGTTGTAGCGAAAACTGTGTCGCAGCTAATAACGCCCACCTCCAAGGGGCCATGTTCCACACACAAAATAAAAGAAAGACCAAATTAAAAAAAATATAATATATTTATAAATCTAAGCAAATGTTCATAGCCTGAGAACTATATAGCAAAATAATTGTATAAGATGCGTATTTATTTATGTGTGTGTGTGTGTGTATATACGTGCGTGAGTGAGTGCTTAAGTTGTATATGTGAGTGTTTGTCATGTTAGTAGAGAGATGTCCCGCGAGAAAGCATTGAGCTCAGAATAAATTTACATAATAACATTTTTTTCAGTGTCGTTATAAGTTAGTGTAAGAAGCCAGCAAGCGACGCACTGTTTACATTTAATGTGAAAATACAAAATGACAAATCTTCCTTCTTTAGAATATCAGTATAATTAAAAAATAAGATATACCTTTAACGATTGCAAAAAAGTATCTATTTTACTATAAGAAATACAATATGTCATTTTCTGTACCCCTGACAACTTGTATGGACAAGTTCATGATGATCACAAACAAATCAACGAACGAAAGAATATATAAAAAAAATAATCACATTTTCGTTACATTTGGCCACATCATCATTTAATACAGGCGATATGTAATTTTGCCAAATGCTTTACCTCAAAGTAAAACTATAAAGAAAATTGCTGAATCTATTTAAACATATGCGGTGTTATGATTTCGCTTTACCTTGAAATACCTGAATTTTAATTAGTCTATCGATGGTTCAAAACGCTATTTATTCAATGTGACGTATTTATTAATTACTATCCATGCCCGTGACTACACTCGCGAGTATTTGAACGTTTCAAATCTTCCATTACTGTACCGCCTGGAGGAATGATTAACAAAAACATGATCCTGAGCTTTTATATCTCTAATTTAGAATAAGCACGATTCTCCATAAGCAGTTTTAATTTCCTAATTCACCCGTTCAAATTTTATTTTCGTGACAATATGCCAACAATAATCGGTTGATACACAAATTAGAACAAGTATTGATTTGTGTTGTCCGTGCTAAATCTCTATATTACATACGTTTTTGGAAATTGAAAGTGTATTTTATTATCTTTGTAGAAAAAAAAAAATTACAAAATGTTTGTTCATTTCGTTACTTCATTCTGAAACAATTATATGAATTTTGATAAAATTTGATTTGGTGATGATTACTAATATTATAGATCGACATATGTGATCACTCACAATGACCTAAAGGTAAGGGTCCTCTGGGATATGGGTTAAAAGTTTTATTAACGTTATAAACGTCTGAGAGCAAAGTGTCTGTTTCAATATAGAAACAATCTACTAAAAAGAATATAATACTTTTCAAGATATGTCTACATTATTGCATTTTTATATTTTATTTTATACATATATTTGTATAACATTATTCGCGATTTACCTACCTACACGCAATTTAAGATCGTCAGAAACCATAACGCTTGAAGTACCAACATACTCCACAAATATGTATTTTTGTAAAATAATTTGCAGTCCAGGCTGCGCAATTATGTAATGCACTACCTTTTTCTCTGAAGAAGGCACAAACGATGGACATAATTAAAAAATCTGTCACAAATTACAAATTAAAAAAAATAAAAAAATACGTTTGATGTAATTTTGTGTGTTTGTATGTGTACTTCGTTTTGTTTCACATTGATGTATTATTATTATGTGGTTATATATTGTTTTTATTTTATAGTATATTTCATATATTTGTTATATTTTTCACGTCTTTAATATGTAAATTATTAAGTTTGATTTTAACTATACACCCAAAACGCCACTGATTCTTTGCCATGGAACATATCCTTTCAAAGGTTGCCTGGAAGTGATGGCTACTATAGTGATGGTATATGTACCCTGCCAGCACGGGGAGGCTGAGAGGGGTAATTGCCGGCAATACCCACTAAAGCCCCACGGCTATCTGTCACCTTCCTGGTGCGATGCGGGTTCATGCTTGCAAAATTGCCGCGTCATTCCAGCACCCGGCCCGGCTTGATGGTAAACCGGGCCCCATCCGGGGACAGCCTGATGAACTGCCCTTACAGTTGTCCAGACTGTAGTAATAGGAGGCGGGTCCCTCGACACGCCTCCCTCAGTCCAGCTTAAGGCGGTGCAAGGGCACGGGCATGCTGACTTAATCTTAATAAAGGCTTTTTCCTGGGATTTTGAAATGAATGTAATAAATATCTATTATAGGGGAATCTCAAGCATTCGCAAATGTGGTAATTACAGGAAACACACTTGAAAGCAGTGTACTATTGGGTGGAGCCCTGGAAGAAGAAGGATTAGCAGTAGAAGTATTTGTAGGCGCAAGAGAAGGATCAATTAGTGCTGACTTATCTGGAGCATCGCTTTTGGACGAAGGGTTAGTGGAAGGTTTATTTGGCGCTTATGGAGTATCGGGAGGATTGCTTGAAGATGATGGAGTAGTTGGTGGTTTACTTGCAGGAGGTGGATTATTAGAAGAAATTCTTTCCGATTATAGATTATTGGAATTTGAATTCGGAGATGATTAACTGGGAGGCGAACTTTTTGAAGAATAATTATTGTGTGGATGATGGATAATAGGGAAGGTGACTTAGATAAAATTATGGGAAATAACACATATCTATACTAATACTAGAAAGAGGAAAACTTTGTTTGTTTGTTTGTTTATAATGGGTAATCTCTGAAACTATCAGGCCTGTTTTGAAATATTTTGTTTTCGTTCGACAGAATATTTTGTGAGGAGTAACATAGACTGTGTAACATAACGCTATTGTATGTATAGTTTTGAAAAAAGTTACGATAAATTGTACTATCTCAGAGCTTCCCTTGCGTGCGCTGGCTAACCTATAAAAGTAACATAAGCATAATGTACGAGAGAAATATTCCTCTTAAAAAGTTGTAAACATAAGTCCATGGTAGCATATATCTATCTTTTTTGGTTTACTTACATTAACCATTATTATGATTTACAATTTTATTTTAAAATAACTCTAAATTTCCAAAGATGTTTTATTAACATGGTATTAATCCTAATATAAATAAATTATCCGGATATATATGGTATATATAAATAATAAATATTATAAATATTACTTCACATTTTCAATTACAGTATACAGTTTAAAGGAGTAATTTAGAAAATATCACTCATTTAAAATATATGATCCTACAAAAATATTTGGCTTATTTATTATCCATTTTTATTTTTATTTATTATCTGCCTGTGTAGAAATTTTCTGTCAATTTCAAGCGAAAATAACTATAAACAACAAACTGTAACAAACCCCCTACTTTAGATCATTGTAATTCATTTTATTATTTATCTAATAATGATAGAATGGATAATGAATATTAGGAATATCAAGAGAGTATCTGCTTGTTATCTTATACCTATGTCAATGATCAACAAGTAAGTAGGACCTATATCTACGTTGTGAATTAAAGACAGTTGTAGTAACCAAATTCTTTTAATCTGATATTCAGAAGAAGTAACAGCCGATGTTATATATATAATATAATTTAGATAACCAGTTAAACTTTTGCTTAGTTCCAGTCTTTATTACTTTTATGGAATAACAGATGCCCACACTGAATAATTCATTATCAGTTAGTTAATTTTGAGCCAAATAAGATTGTTAAGTAAACTAGTTTAAATTGACTCTGTTCAACACACATAGACAATATATTTGGGTGCTGAATGTTTAAATATAGTAAGGATTCTTTGACCTGTTTTTACAAAGCAATATACCAATGTGTATAAAATCTTATGGATTATGGTTGGTATCGATCATGGACCTTATCTATCCAACCAATATATAAGTGATATATTATTACGTTGTATATTTACATGAAAATATTAAGCTTCATAAATAAAATCACGATTTAAATGTATCAGTATTTATCTTTGTACCTATATTCCTCACTTCAAATAGATATCAACATAGACGCAACAAATAGTTATCTCTTAACTATGATTGTAAGAATTGTAAAATGTATGTATGAAGACGTTCTAACTTTGAAATGTTGAGATTAATAAAATAACATATTATCTTAAATTGAATATATATATATATATTTTTAAATGTTTAATTAATCCTTTCACTAACTATACAACCTTCATTCATAAACTGACAAAAAGTATTTATAATGTTAACTACATGGAGATATCTTTGGGTATTTTTTGCAAATATACGTGGATACTAGGATTATATCTGTTACAGTTAATGAAGTAACACCCAGACTTTAAAAATCATCTGTGGATTACAGAAATAATTGTAGTATGTAGCATCGAACGTACAGTACTTTGGCACTGCGTTAGTATCGAGACGACTGCTTGAGCCCCTAAACCAACCGTGTAGTCACATTGATATTCTTTACACGACATTGCAGGTTCATTTATATCAACCGTTTTTATATTTATTTTATGAATAACATTTTATCAAGGAAGGTATTTTATTGAAATGATATTAATCTGATCTGAAGATCTAAAGAATCTAAAGAATCTAAAGAATCTTAAGAATCTAAAGAATCTAAAGAATCTAAAGAATCTAAAGAATCTAAAGAATCTAAAGAATCTAAAGAATCTAAAGAATCTAAAGAATCTAAAGAATCTAAAGAATCTAAAGAATCTAAAGAATCTAAAGAATCTAAAGAATCTAAAGAATCTAAAGAATCTAAAGAATCTAAAGAATCTAAAGAATCTAAAGAATCTAAAGAATCTAAAGAATCTAAAGAATCTAAAGAATCTAAAGAATCTAAAGAATCTAAAGAATCTAAAGAATCTAAAGAATCTAAAGAATCTAAAGAATCTAAAGAATCTAAAGAATCTAAAGAATCTAAAGAATCTAAAGAATCTAAAGAATCTAAAGAATCTAAAGAATCTAAAGAATCTAAAGAATCTAAAGAATCTAAAGAATCTAAAGAATCTAAAGAATCTAAAGAATCTAAAGAATCTAAAGAATCTAAAGAATCTAAAGAATCTAAAGAATCTAAAGAATCTAAAGAATCTAAAGAATCTAAAGAATCTAAAGAATCTAAAGAATCTAAAGAATCTAAAGAATCTAAAGAATCTAAAGAATCTAAAGAATCTAAAGAATCTAAAGAATCTAAAGAATCTAAAGAATCTAAAGAATCTAAAGAATCTAAAGAATCTAAAGAATCTAAAGAATCTAAAGAGTACCGACGCCTCGACCAGAGCATTAGTCACAACAGTTTGGAAAATCTAAAAGTGCACGTCTCATAACGTACTTATAATTGAATGACATAGATTTAAGCATTCATATTAAATAGGAAGTAATCCCATGTCATTATAGAGCTATTAATAAAGTTTTTGACCTAACAATCGCAAATGTTATGTCGTATATTTTAAAAATATCAATTCGTAACTCGTATGACGTAAATCATTATTTACTTGTAATAATCCAAAATCTGTTCAAATAAGATATTGATGAAAACTACATTACAATATATGTGACGTCAAAACATTGGAATTTTTGCCTCACTTTTTCGTTCGGCAGCCAACAAACATTTTAAAAAATTTCATTGAACAGGATAATGTAGTTAGACAAGTAAGAACCACCACCAGTCTATGTGGAACCTGCTGAGGAGGTACCACCTGGGTGTAATTTGTTATGGAGTGTTTGAAAAACATTGAACCGTCTTCGAACTCAGGTAGGCCACTGCAACTCCAACATGGTTAAATAGGGTTTTAGAGAACGAAACCTAGTTCTATGTGACTAGCCCCAAACTATGGCGCATTTACTGTCGTGTCCCCTCTGTAAGCACTCCTGTACACTCGTTGACCTGTCGGCATCTACATCAAATGCCCTGACAGTGGTCCAATACTGTTCCAACTTAATTTGATGCAATCTTTAACACGATAGAAGAAGAAGAAGATTCAACTTTTTATCATATTACATCTTGGTATATTACAATATTTATTACACAGTAGTTATGTGCGAGAATTCGTTCGTAAATTTATATTGTACTAGACTTTGCTTTTGCCAATAATTTTTGTTGTTGATAGATACAGAAAAATATTTTTAAATTATTTATTCCAACATTTTAATTAATATAGTAGGAAGTGAATTATCAAAAACCCTTTTTTAACTAATGCTTAGTGTTTATTAACGTCTATTCCAGGGGCTCACAAAACGTGCGCAGCGTCACCCTGGTGCGTCTTTAGATTCATAATGTGGATTTTTGAAATTTTATGCCTATCGAGATAACTAGTATCATTGTACCTATATATTTTGACCAACTAAATAGTGTAGAGCATCGCGACAAAATACATGATGTGTGCCGCGAATTGAAAAATATAGGGAACTTCTGCGAAAATTTTAAAAATAAAAATATAATTAAACTATAAAATATGTTATACTTGTAATTATAACTAGCTGTGTCCACGACTCCGTTCGTGTGGAACTAAAATTCCATTAAATTACTTTAATAAAAAAAAGTAGTTTACAGCCTATGTTATTGTTGGACAGTGGTTCAGTTACACAGATTCAAAAGTACTCGGCGCATAGAGATATACAAGCGTAACTAAAATAAGCGTGATTACAAAATAGTTACGATCGAGGCACCACAAACATTGAGGAAAACTGCAAAGTTATTATCGTTATAGTTACGTTGATTATAGTTATAGAATATAATCGTTATTGTTAGTTAAAATTACAAAGTTACAAAGTTAAAGTTAAGTTAGAAAACAGCAAATTTATCCTCCATAGCCCATTTCATGGCGGTAAGTACGGAAATCCCAGCTGAAACAAATAAAACCGTATCAATATATTTTAGATGATTAACACTGAGAAAGAATTTTAGCAAAGACAAGCTGATCAAACAAGTATTGTTTAATTTATTCATGTACTAATAATCGTGTAAATTTATATGAAAAGCAAACAGTGAATCTGTTACTGGTGGCGTCGAATTACCGCGAAATTTTTGAAGTTTAATAAATGAATCCATAACTTTATGTTCACGTCATTTGCACGTAATTCGGCCTTTTTTATTAATGTGATGAAAAAATTCATTTACAGACGTCTCCCGCGTGGTATAATTGCACTACTGAGTATAAGCTCTGGCAAAGATGAGACGGATGTGGGGGTCACTCATTTGGGGAAGAACACTATACCCACGCCCAATTTCAAAGACCTGGTTAAACATAAATTATTACAGTAAACATTACAAATAATATTACACATAGTTAGTGTATTAGTGTTGTCACTAAGGACAGTAAGAGGTTTCGGAAAATAACGATTCAAATCATTTACATGTAATCATTTACATTTAAAAAGTAATGTTACTGCATAATGATTCTTTCCAAAATCTAAAGAATATAAAGACGGCCATATGTTCTTTGAATAGCAATGTCTCTAATTTTTTTTTATTATTTACAATGAATCATCTTTCTGACATCGGACAGCAAACTTTTTGTGGATTTATTGATTTCGCATACATTAGTAAAAGTTATTTATTAATTTGGGCGTCATATCTTTTATTTCGAACTAGCTGTACCCGCGACTTGGTTCACGTGGAACTAATAATTATTAAAGTACCTGCTGACCCGGTGAACTTCGTATCACCTATAATCGATGTTCTTTGTTCTCGCTAAAACTAAACAACAGTTTGAGTGATTTGTATTTAATATTATAAATTATGATTAACTATTATCAATTCAAATCACCTTTGTACTTATTTTATATAGTTAAGGTTTAGCGTAATGGCCATAATGTGACCTGATCTTAAGTGAAAATTCAGGCCACGTTGGTAGACATGCTAAACCTGTGAAGGAACTAGCTTTTGAGTGCAACGGCCGGAACACACCTATTGGTATTTGGCTGTAGATTATCTACTCGAGGGTCGTATCTAGCCAGGCGGGTCTCAGAAAAAGCCCTACCACCATGCTATGATTTCCTCATGATGTTATTGAACGAAACTTGTCTATAAATCCAATGAATTAAATGTCTTTTAATCATATGCATATTTAAATATAGTTAATCAATATAACGCGTATTGATTGACTATGTTTTAGTTTCTTTTTGTGTTTCGTAAATATACAGTTATTATTATCCGACGCTGGAAAACGCGACATTCATGTATTTGTCCATTCGCGAATCTGGGAAACTCCAAGTTAAGTACGCAAGCTTCTAACGACTAATTTAGTTATTTGTTAATTGTCTACACAAAAGACAGTCGTCCGGAAACTTTTAGTAGTTTAAAATGAAATGACAAATCCATTTGAATATATTAAAAATTCTATGACCCGATCTTTACATTTTGTTGATGTTATTGATACTTTTGTAGAACAGAAATTTCGAAGAAAATAAATGTATTAATAAACATTTTGTTAAAATTAAATTGTAATTTTATTATAAACGAGGTCCTAGAAATTATTTAATTCTTTTTGCCCGTTTTTGTACTTTTTTCAATACAGCTGTGCTCCTATTGGTGGTAGCGTGATGTTGAATAGTCTAAACCCTTCCTCAATGATTGATCTATCATATTGCCCGCCCTCATATTCATCATCATATTTACTACTCGGCGGAACACAGTTACATGAGGAAACAGAGAAAAGTCACGCCAGTACAATCAGTGATAAGCAATTTTCATTAATCACTAAAACTCTGAATTGTAGCGATCAATGAGACTTTAACCTATATCAAAGAACATTCAGGTCAATCGTGTTCTTAAGGTCACCCATCAAAGTACTAACCACTCTAAAAGCTGTATAGATTGGGTGATCTAGCGAATCACATATCCCAACTGCATGGCTATCACTGCCGCACATATATTAAATAGTCTAATTGCAAATACAACAATAAACCTGATTTTTTTTTAATAGAGAAGGTAGTTTGAAAATGGTCCGGTATTTTTTACGAAAATTTACCTTTCTAATCTATGCAAAGGAATATTCTCGTATGTTATCGTACTCTTCAAAACAATCAATCCCTTCATGAAATCTTCTATCAGTTAAAGTGATTCGAACTTTTGTGAATCATCCAATATAAAACTTTCTTGATTCTATTGATAGTTAATATCGAATTATTAATTTAAAATAGTCACCTGGAGTCCGTAGAAGTTACAGTTTGGAAATTGAAATTTAACATTCTAACACCCACTTCCACAATCCTTATTTGTAGTGGGTCGTTATAAAATCCGCTCTTAGATCATTTCTGCATCAGATATAGTACACTCTAGCTAAAATTGAAGTCTGTAGGAGCTATAGCTTATTTTTTTTTATTGTTATTACCCACCCCCGCAACCCCCTGTGGGTGAGCTATGGTAAAATTCATTCATAGACTATTTCTACATCTCTTACAGAAGATTCCTGTCAAATTTGGAGTCTATAGGGGCTATAGTTTAAAAACAGGAATTTTTCATTTTGAACGCCCCTACGATTCGCTTTGGGGGATGAATTTCTCAAAATCCGTTTTTAGCTAACCTCTACATAGCAAAAGTAATACTCCTCCAAGTTTCACGTTTCGAAGTCCTATGGTTTCCGACATTTCGTGATGAGTGACTATATAGATGGGAATCCTTCGGTTATCCTTCGAGTGGGTGGATGACTCGATGGGAGTGAGCGGGTGGGTGCGTGGGAGTGTGTGAGTAGATTCTTAGCTGAATGTAAAAGAACATAATCCGTTTAATATACTCCGTTGAAATCCATGAAAACAAAATAATCAAGAGAAATGCTTTTCTTAGCTCGAAAAATGCATATAAAAGTAAAACAGGAAGAAAAAATGAAGGATCGTTGAAATTCTACAAATAAATAACCTTAAAACAATTAGGAAAAAATTCGTATCGAATGGCCGTAGTCTGATGTCGATACGATCAGTGGTTTAGGCGTGATTGAGCCTGAAACAAAGATCATTTTTTATATATAAAGATGTATATTTAAATACTACTGATAGTCCCTAAGATTAGATAAAGGTAGAATATAGTTTCTTTATATTACGTAGAGACAAACTAAGAAGTGTATTGTTCAACATATAAGAGTAAAAACGAGGGGAATGAAGATTGTCTTTGAGATAAATAATAATAACGGGCAATAAAAATATTTAAATGATTTTTAATTTCACAATTTTTCTTTTAAATACATATATGTATTTTTCTATAAAGGTTTCCATGTAATTTTTGGTACGTGATAGATGCCATTGTATGTTGAGTTATTAAATGTTGACATACTCCGCCCATAACAACTATACAAAATAATAAATAATAGTTTAAAAAAACACGCTTTTTATAGAAAACTGAACTAAAAAAATAGAAAGTAAGTTATAATAAATTTAAATTAAGAATAGTGTTAAAAATTTCAAAAAATATAAATTAATAATAGTATAAAGAAAAAAAATGAAAAATAAAAATTATTTAAGAAAAAGCGTGGGGTGCATGGTGTCAATAGTTATAAATGTTTTATCGATCGATATGTATAAGCGAATCCTTCCAAGACGGACGACCTGCCGGAATATAAACAAGGGTAAACATATTCCGTTGTATAACTTTTTTTTTTTTTTTTATTTCTTCTGGAATTATAATCAGTTACTTTTTCTACATATATCCATAGAGCTTTATAGTTTTCCATAAAGCTAAAAGTAATAAAATCATAACTATATTATTTGAGGAAAACACACTTGAAATAAGAATTCAAATTATTCCAGCATTACTTTTGTTTTTTTCAAATATATCTAATTGTTTTACCACTTATTAGAATCTTACTGTACTGTAGCAGATTCTACCTATAATACTTTTGTGACTTTTTAAACTTCTTCTGCGCTTACCTGTTTTTATTAAATAACAAACTGTTCCCGTGACTTCGTTCGCGTCGTTGTCGAAAACTAAAAGACGTCGCTTAGAAAAAAGAGTACAGTCAATATCCGTGTTACACGTTGACGTCATATGCACAACGCCATCTATCGGAAATGCAATTCAACTGACAACATTACTTCTATTTTGGCGTTGCAAGTAACTTAACTGAATGCGTGAGAACAGTTTAAATTCATATTATTTAATATCTCTTGATAGAGTGAAATGATTGCGATGAAACAGAAACTAAGTAAAATACTTCAAGTTGCGTTTTTACGTATAAAAGTTATTTACATTTACGTGCTTAGTTATTTGTTTCAAACTTCCGAGTATAAATACGTATAATTCAATTAATATTATCGCGAGCGGAGCAGCGGTAGTCTCTGGTGTATAATATATATATGCGTGTGAATTTGACTGATATACTTCAGCGACTAGCTCGTTTCAATAAACAAATACGAAAGTTCTTATATTGTATATTATATTATAAACGGAATGTGTTTGCAGGAGAATCGAACCCCGTTTGACGGTGTAGTGTGCCCGGCCGGCAGCAACATCTACAGCGCGCTGTACCTGCACGCGTGCCGAGCCACTGAGCTGCTGCACAAGCTGAAGCGTTCCGCTAAGGTACAACTTTATCTAATCTAACATACAAACAAATGGTACAAAATCCTAACAGAATGGACTCCTAGGTGCAACACCAAAAGGAAAAGAGGTAGGCAAAAAAAAAAGGTATTCAGGTGATCATAAAGAGGTAGCAGGTGCTCTGTGGACAAGAGCAGATACGGTACAAATGTAGTAGGAGATCTAAGTGTCAAAAGAAAATGCTGACACAAATAAAACTCCCAACTGGTGTCCAACAATTTTTATTAAATTCAAAGAATTAATAATATATCTACTTATGTTTTTTAAAAGTAGTAATTCTCAGTATTAAAGGGTTATTATTATTATTATTATATGTTTTTTAATAATTCTTCATCAGAGATGTCAAGAAATAATAGTGACATAAGAGAGTATATAAGATGAGTTGGAAGAGACATCCATGGGATGGTGGGACCCGAGAATTGTACCAAACTGGCTCCTACTTACCCTTGATTGAACTGGCCCTTAATTCCTCTTGAATTGGTTGTATTATATATAAAAATTTTTTATATTGACACCAAAGTATTACTTTGCTTTTGTATGTATACCTTCATTGGCAGGTAACTAAAAATTATTTAATCATGTTTGCCCGTTTTTTACCTCTTTTCAATATAATAGCGTTATGTTAAATGGTCCAAAACCTTCCTCGATGGTGACTCTATCAAATACAAAAATAATAATTGAGGTACATAGTCTTTTTAGATATTTTTATTTCTTGATCACATGAATCCTATTGTAATGTACCCTTTATAGTTGTGAATATATTGTGATATATAACAGACACCTTAGAGTATTGTTTCTAAATATGTTTTTTTACGACAGGACAGTGCTGGTGTCCGGTCCCAACGGAGCCCGAGTGCGGCTCACGGACGAGCTGGTGCGACATCTCCCGGACAACTCCACCTACCGACCGATTAGAACGACTTGAGGACATCAGCTCGCTGCTGCTCTGCTGCTCTGTGCCACTACCAATCTAACAATCTGATGTTTCTAATTATGTACTTATTGTAGATTGTAATAAAAAATAAAATGCACATGACCTCTTCAAGATAAATATGATCCCAAATAATCTTATATTATCTGACAGGACTGGTTTTTATAGTAAATTCACTGGTAATATAATATTCTGTAATGTTGTATGTTGACATAGTCTTATGTATTTATTGCACACAAGAACAGTTATTTCAAATTGATTTTGGAATATAAATATTTGAATATACATTTTGGGATATGAAAGGTATGGAGTGTAGAATTCGAGTTATTTCCCATTATAAATGAAAAAATAAAAAAATATGGAGAGAAATTTAATAAATGAAGAGGCCATTTCTGATAGCAGTTAGTACTAACAATCACATCCAATCTATCAATATTAGATTTAGTTTTTTTATGCTATTAATATTTATTTTATATATTTTATTATTATTATTTTTATTTATTTACAGACATGTTGTTGTAAGTAGTTTTAAAGGCGTTAATCACACGAACTTAAACTATTTTATAAGTAAATGTTTTGAATTAATACAAAACTTAATCGTTTGAATTATTAACTTGCATTATAAGTTGCCACATTGTTGCATCTTGTTCAAGCAAAATTTGCTAGTATAGGCAAATACCATAATATGAAAAAGAAAATCTTAGTTAAAAAAATTGTGGATTTTATAATATGTACCATTTCTAATAAATCCACATAAAAATAACCTAGGACCATATATGGGAATTTTCTTTAAATTTGCCATTCAATACTCTTCAATACTACTAGTACTAGTCAATAAATGAATTTATAAGTAAATAAACTTTGTTTTATTTGTAAAACTAAATGTGCCTACGATTTGAGTGGCGTGAAACTTAAATTACTTAATAATTTTTGGCCGTATACACTTTCTTCAATACAGCATTGCTCCTAATGGTGGCAGCGTAAGGTTAAATAGTGTAAAGCTTTCCTCGATGATTTCTTTATCAAATACAAAAAAAGATTTAAACTCGACTGGGAGTTATTGGCGGGTTTAAGTAATCAAACCTTTGCATTATAACATTAATTTTTAAAATATGACGTTCTACGGCCATTTTCAGATTGTGGTGTTACCACAATTTTTTACAAGTTTTCTAAACACTATTTAAAAAATACAAGATCAATTTGTTAATAACAATGGCCGACGTGTAACCAACGACAATGCATCCATCCAATCCACTGAAAGACGTCCAATGCTGGACAGGTCTCCCCCAAAGATTTCCACGACTACCGGTCTTGCGCCACCCGCATCCAGCGGATTCTCGCAATGCAATGACAATGCATAGTGTTAGAAATAGAATTACTAATTGAGTTGCTTGGATACCTCGCGAATCTATTCAATCAAATCTATCCAATGGAATTAAGAGTAATTCTTGTATAAATAAATTTCGCTTGTTTCGGAAACGGCTCTATCGATTTGGATGGAACTAACAGTAGGTTTAATAGAGTGAGAATGTAAGTTATGATAGCGACATAAGGGCAACTTGTTCTACCAAAATTGCTATAAAAAAACCAAAAAAATAGAAATAATCACTGCTCATTTCACTTTTACGTCGTTATTAACAAGTTATATCAGAGTAGGTATTGAAGTAGAACTAATTCTACTTAAGTACCTGCAGAGGTCAGTTTATTCGAAAATCACTTAATAGCCTGTTTACTAGTTTATTTAAACAAAGTTAGACTATATTAACCTAACAAATTATATATAAAAATACTATGTAGTTTAATGTTTGTCTATATACTCCTACAATATTAATTAAGCGTTCTCATTCTATACTAATATTAAAAAGACGAAAGATTTGTATTTTTATTTGTAAAGAATAAACTCGAGAACAATAGCGCAGTGGTAGTGTGTACGACTTCGCGTCAAGTAGGTGGATTCAAACTCTCGTCTGTTGACGTGGCGTCCGTATACACTACCACTATTAAGCAACCTCTCCGAGACCATATAAATTGTTACAATATTGGAAAAGTATATCGTCGGAGACATTTCATTCTATAAGATAAATTGTTGGCAATTAGTATTTGAAAAAAATCGCAATTCATACAACCTCTTAAGGAAATTGTTTATTCTAACTTCTAAGCGAACCTTACAAGAAGGCTTAAAATTATTTACTTTAGACTCCGGTATAGCTATTAAATTATATTGAATTTCAACATTAAAAACAGATTTATTGAAAATGTAGTTTGTTAAAATACTAGATGGTCAGTGTAATAAAACTAACCAATGATATTATTGTAAGTTTAAAATATAGTTGTTATCTGCTGATGTCAACCAGAGACCAATAATAAATTTATCCACAAAAAGATTGTACGCTTAGAGTCGCCCCACAAGGGCCACTCGGCCACAACCACAAAACGCTGTCACCGGATAATTTCCTGTAGTTTTCATATATTTTATATGTACTCGTCCCACACGGTTGACGCCAGTAGCAACGTTTTGTAGCTGAAAAGTGAATAGAAAAAAAATTGTTGCAGGAACTTATGTTTTCGAATTTATAAAGAGTATTCTCGTAATAAAATAGTTAATTCGATTCAATAGGCAGACATTTTTTAGTTCCAAAGTATATCGTATCCGGTCTCTTCCAATATCGCGTACTGATCACGCGTGGCACAAGATATCTATACCCGACTATACAAAGGACGTCAGTTCGAATCCACCTACAAAGAGTTTTGGTGAAGGAAAATGTGATGAAACCATAGTATGGTATACCACCCTCAATTTGAAAATCTGCGGCCAAATACCTATTAGGTTTGTTCCCGAAGTTGCAACTTGAACCAGTCCCTCCACTAGGCTTAGCGTGTCCATCATCTTGGGCCAATCATGTGATATTATGGTCATATCGCTTAACCTTAAGTAGAACAACTAAAAAAAATAATTACGAACCAAGTGGACTTTTTTCACATCATACTATACGTAATACAATGTGCATAATTCGTGTACGTGGGGAAGTCAGGTTTTTGTCTTACACGATGTTTGCAATTCATCCATTTAATAGATTTTTTATAAAAGTTAATTAATCTTAAAAACCCTCAACTCTGTTCTAGAAATATTCTATTCGTTTACGTATTTAAAATACAGGTACAGGAATGGGCAATAATGGTTCAGGAAAGATTTTTATGATTTCTATAAAAGCAACTCGATTTTGAATTTTTGTTTAACCGTTTTGCAAAATACTGTTTCATTAGTTACTGTGAATTAAAATTGCATCACCATTTTTAGGTGTGTGAACTTCAGTTTGCTTTAAAAAACACACGAGCAAAATGTCTTAAATTTGAATTCTGTAACGATAACCTGCATTAAATTTTCAAGACCATCAAATTATCTTTCTTTCGACGTCATGTAAATACATAAATGACTAAAGACAAAAAAAATTTAAGGTAATCATATTTTTGACTCAAATATATAATATAAATTCGTATAAACAAGACGCATGCCGTATTAATATAAACTTCTTATTAATGGAAGAAACAAGTAAATATGACGTTAGGAACTTTGTTCCTTGATAATGCAATGTTGACCTAGTATATAGTACGTATCATTTTAATCCATCTACTTTTCTCACAAAAATTAATTTGGAAGTAAAAGTTAAAAATTTTGATTTATATGTGGACGTGTAAGGTTTATATCGTTTTAGAATTAAAACTTCTAAACAATCAGCATCAGCAAAATATCTGATGGACTTTATAAAATTATTAGATTACGAAAAAGTACCTGCATGAACAAAACATATATGTAATGCTCCATCCTTACGTCTGAAGTCCGGCCAAGTGTTTATGGTTGGAGTGTGATTTATTTTTTAGCCCGGTATAGTAGGGGCGGTCTCGCTGTTAGGGTCATCACTCTTACTATTACCACTAGCTTAGAAACTGGTCCCTTTTAGGTCAATGTTATCACCACTAAATTGTGGCCAAAGATACTGATCCCCGCAATGTGGGCATTTGCGGTTAGTTATTTAAGAATGTATTAAGTTTAGTTTTTAAGAACGTATTGTGGTAAGTTATTTAAGAATGTATTACGGTTAGTTTTTAAGAACGTATTGCGGCTAGTTTTTTAAAACGTATTGTAATGCGGCTTAGTGTTTAAGTTTTGTAATATGGCTCTAGTCTTTAAGAAATGTGTTTATATGTAAAAAGTATGCCTAAAAAAACATGCAGATCGAGTTTTTTGCCGGTTCTTCTCGATAACTGCTTTATTTTCCGAACCGGTGGTAGTTTTGATATTCATAAGCGCAATAAAGAATATCCAATACCATAATATGTTTTGATCTTATTTGAACCCCTCTTTTCGGGGCGACAGAGGGGGACAAATGGCTATTTAATAAGAGGCGCTTCATACAAACAATAGTATTTATTAGTATTTTTTTAACCTATGGTCCGTAAACCAAATTTGATCTCGACAGATTTTTCAGCTCAAGTATGGTAGTTCTTAACCATCATATTGAACAACGTTTACCGTTAACTTACGTTAATTTGGAGCTACTAAAACTACGTAAGTGAGAAAAACATGTAAACAGTTTCAAAAGTTTTTATTGTTTAATAAAAGTTTACACTGCCTAATTATTAGAATAATCCAAATGATATATAATATCGATGTCCGTGAGTGATAACAAGTCGTCAGTCCAGAGAATAGATAGCACCAACCTAATCAAAGAAGCATACACAAGTCCAAGAAAGCCGGATAGTTAAAAAACAAATCACAATAGAAAGCACCTGTAACGAACATCAATCAAACGAAGTAAAGAGGTGAATTACGCTGACTGTTGCTAGTGCCCAATAGCGCAAAGTAGCCAAGGACTGTTCAAAAATATACAATTTAATCACAAGAGTCACACATTCTCATAATTGCCCAAAAAACGCACAATGTAAAATAATTTCGGAACTAAAGTGTGTTACATAAAATAACAGTAGCGCCGGCCGCTTACTAATCTCATATTAATGCTTAATTAATTTGTTTTTTTTTTCATCTTTTAGAATCATTCACTCACCTAAGGTCGCATCCGTATGATTCATAAAGACGAGACAGTTTTGACGTAGACAGAGAAACAAATAGACTAACTAACACACCGTGAAATAGATATATTTTCGAGTAGTGTTGCAATTTTATCCAGTTTCCTTAAAATAGTTCAAATTAGCAAGGAGTTTATAGTTGTTGTAATTAAAATTAATATAAATAAACGAAAATAATGACAAGTAAATATGCAATTTATAAAATTAAAATTTACGGGAAAATACCACATTTAGAACCAGTTTAAGGATCGACTGCGGAAATATCAACTTACTTATTCCATAGGTTTCGTTGTAATAATGTACTGGCACAAAAAGCTGTTCGAACACAATTCTCAAACCGAATTAATTAAAAAAAACTCTTTCATTATGTTTTACGAGTATCTGCATAATTATTTCTTCATTTATATTTGTTGTTGTATATTTACGTATACAATTAAATCTGTATTTTTAATATGTTTCTTTATTTTGATATATATTAATATATTTAATATTTTTACTTTCATAAGGGGCCATTAAATAATTACATTAATGGTATTGAGGGGGGGGGGGGGCATTAAGAAAACCTCTACATGTCCTTATGTTAGTGGGTAGGGGTGATATTCATTCTTACGTAATTCAAAATTCAATATTAAAAATCTAATTCCATTCTGGACTTCAAATAGTTTTTTTTTTTTATTTTAAACTGTACAGTGGAATTTTAATATTATTTAAATAACTTTTATTTATTATTGAAAGTAAATTTATTAAACTTTCATGTTTTTGTTTTAATGCATGTTTGCTTCTATAGAAAAAAATATACTACATTTTACCGTGTACAATAGTATTATTCTTATTTAAAAATTATAAAGATTTCCTTTCCTGACATAACGGTATTTAGAAGATCAAGATAGAATCTTACGTAACGAAGGGGGAGGGGGATTCGAGAAATCTTTCTAGTACTTACATTTGGGTAGGCGAGTCAATAGTGAACAAAATTATCCTTACGTAATGAATGAAACCTTATATTATTGAATAGGTAACAGATTGTCTACTTCACTTACTTTGCATCACCTCTGCAGCACCCCAAGGTTGATTGATAGAGAATAACACCGGCATTAAATTCTATACAAATTGTATGTAAAAGTGTAAATAAATAAATTAGTTGCAAGGAAGAACACTATATATATATATACTCCGCTTTGCTCACAAGTGCAATTGCTGCATGATTTTATTCCTGTAGTTATTAAGTAGGTAAAACAATAGACCATAAATTTAAAGGAGCCCAAATAAAAAAGTAAATAGCTTATATAAAATTTATTTATATATTGAAAAGGCACTGTAACATCGAACTTATAATACTGTTCAAATGCGTACGGCGTACTTCTGTGATGCAAAAATAACAAGATGGTTAGGATAACAATGCAAATTAATTTTATTCAGTTAATAAATAAAATAAAAAATAGTCTTAACTACAGTGCGCTACACTAAAACATAAGCTGTTGACTTAAAGAAATATAAAATCGATTAGAAAACTAAAGCCTTATTAAATCGATGGATTTAATATATTTTTATTTCTCCAACCAAATAAAAACTAACTGGCAACATTATAATTAAAAAGTTGGATTTGAAAAACACGGAATGTGTAATACGGTTGTCAAAAAATAAAACTAAAATTCAGAGGTAAATTTAGATATAACCTTAATATATACGATTTTTTTAGTTACACACGAACGAAGTCGCGGGCACAGCTATAACGTTATAAATGGAAAACGATTTTTGGAAATGCTAAACTTCTAAAAAAAAAATTATATCTAATCGGATAGAAATTATCCTCGGATTATTGTTTAATATTAATTCTTACGAACGAAAGTTACGAAAGTAAAACTGAAGCAGTTAAGTTTACGAAGTAAACATCTCCTCTAATAGCAAATTATAATAATGTATAGTTTAAGAAATAATTAAAAAAAAAACAACACAACAGGGTCGATTGTTGAGTAAAAACAGGGTCGGTTGTCGAGTAAAATTGATATTATAAGATATAAAAATGATGTTCATTTAAAATTGGGGCTGTTAAAATTACACTAAATGATCACTTTTTATTAAGAAAAGAAATATTTAAACGGTTTTATGTACCACGCGAACGAAGTCGCGGGCACAGCTAGTTTATTTAAATTATACAGCGGAAAAATTAATTTGAACGCGATAATCTTAGTAGCTAAGTCGGATTTCCAAAATTCCACTTGTTTTTGATAGACCAATCATTTTGAAAGGGTTTAGGCTATTTATCATCACGCTACCACTTATAGAAACAAACATCGGGCATAAAATATAATTATATAATATTATTATAAATGTGAAAGCGACATTATTCGTTTGTTTGTTACGCTTTCACGCCTAAATCGCTGAATCGATTTTAGGTGTAGAGATATATGGGAACCTGGAGACGGTGATAAGCTACTGTGTCACGTGAAAACCTTATTGGTAGTGGGCTAAACAGAGGGATAAATTTTGTCTAAAATTTTTATTGCGTCGTCCGATTTGTGTGACAAAATCGATATTAACGCAAATGAAGCCGCACGTAAAATCTAGTTATCAAATAATTTTTAGTTCCACGCGAATGATGTCGCAGTCAGTTCAAGTTAGCACAACAAATTCTAGAAAGTTCTACCAAGGTGTGATTTAAAATTCGGCAATAATAAGTTTCTTTTGATTCGCAACAAGAAACCTATTACAACGAACATGAACCACACTAAGACATGCATATTGCTTTTTCTTACTCATACTCCGATCCTCGGTGCAGACCAAATCGCAAATCTCGAATAGAGACCTGTGAACAAATAAAAGTAAATACAAATTAAAAAAATGATATAGAAAATAGACACAGCCCCCGGTGCACCGCGCTTATAATCTATTCTACACAATGTGGACCACAGGCTGGGACGCTTCAACACACTGTGTCTGTATAAGAAAACTTTAAGGAGTTCTATACACCTTATTTTAATCGAGAGGTGGTGGTCACAACTTCCTTTGGCCATTTCATAAAGTTTTGTCAATATTCCGGAAGTAAAATTATGTTAAAATAACTTCAATTTTTAGATATTGGCTAAATAAATAAACACAGTAGTATAAAAATTAAGAGTCGTTAATATCCAATCATTTTATTTATATATAAATGTTTAAGCTAAATTGACATAAATAAACCCGATGCAGAATGAACTGATTTTAATTTTTTGTTATATAATGACTATTGAGAAACTGTTAATAAACAGTTTTTTAACCGATTTTTCTTCCCATCGTGATAAGAATTTCCATTAATGTTCAATAATTATGTTTGAAATTCGACCACTGTCGTCGACCATTGCTCGACTTTTGTCTTAATTATGGATATTATTCAAAATGTCAAACGTATTTATATTTATTTTCGTGTCTTTTATCTTTTAAATACATATTTATCATTTATTAAATGCATGCAGACACTCTGTAAGTGTTCATAAATATAAAACAATGTTGGTAAATTCTAAATTTAAAATCAAAATACCACAATATTATATTAGTTCCCGAGAGTTCATTACAAGTACTTTACAAGGTTGAGTAGTTCATATAGAAAACCATTATTACGGTTAATAATTGTTTTCTCATATAAGTACACAAATTGACATTTTGAGTTTTTCCCAGAATAAATATTAGGTTATAAATATTAGTTTTATTTATATAAACAATTGTTAAGTGTGAATATTCGGTCGACTGTTTCATCTACATGCATTATTACGGAACACATATTTGTTTAACGGAACTGCGCCTTTGGATTAGCGGTAAAGAAAATCAACATATTATATTATTATTTTGTTACGTTCGTCTTTTTTAATTGTGATATTTCTTTGACAATAACTTTAATTGAATAGTATCAAGTGAAATTTTGGGCTATGTTTACTTAAAATTATTACCCTAATTAGATAAGGATGAAAAAACTATGTCAATTAAACAACTTTGGAAATAACGTCTATTTTAATGTTTTGTCACAAACAAGAAATACAAAATACATGAAATTATTTATATTTTTAATTTTTGATAGGACCATTTCCTTTATACATTATTCTTATGTGACTCTAAAATATAAATGCAGTGCACGCTACGGAAGTTACTCACGGGACGCTTATTGTACGTTTTTAAAATGTTGTCAATATGGCGGCTAAAGTCCTTTCTTAATAATTGGGCTGTCATAAGAAAAGATAATTTTTCAAATCCTAGTGATAGTATAAGTGATTAGTGCCTTCAAACAAACAAATTTTTTTATTTTATTAGTATATATGTAGGATGACAAATGTATAAACAAAATTATTAAAAAATAAACATTGATTGGATTACCTGTGGTGTGTAAAAAATTAGGATGGCGTGGGAAGTAAGTTGTTAAGAGTAATATATCTACGTTGTGAAAATAATAAAGCGATTTAAAGGATATCATGAAATTGTAAATTGAAGTCGTTGCAGACGCAATGTCAAAGTTATTACTATTAAAATAAGTAATTATTATAGTATTCAAGAAAGTGGCTCGTTGTATACATGTTAAAGAAAATAAAAAATGACTATAACTTTTTATTCGAGGCATATACTTTCACAATATAATTTACCATAACCTGTACCTTATAATTTATGTTATAAATTTTCAGAATATAATATTATACTTTTTGTTTAGATTACTATTGGCATACTGACTTTACTCAAGGTTTCTTGAAAGCCTATGAATACAGTTTTACTTATTTTTAGAATTTTTATGTCAATTTCATCAAATTTAAGAATTCTTTATACATCCCGTATTCAATATAGTCCATTTGTTTTGTTATGCTGGGCTACATGAGGGGGCGAATATTCGTGTCGCGTTGGCGCGCTAAAAACATAGTGTACGGACATACATTAGGCGGACGAAGATTTATCATGCCGGATTTTACCCCGCTAGAACAATTTATTCGTTCCAAATATATAAATCCTTCCTCTTTATAACGTCATGTATTCATTTATGTGTTTAATTGAATAGATAATTGTTGTTTTTAGGCAGTGCTATGTTGCCTCCAGTACGGTCCGCTGCCGCTATAGGGGAAGGCGGCGAGTTGGCGAGCCTCGCCGGTCTAGCTGCTTATGATACTGCCTATAGTTAGACAAGCCGCGACTCAGGTAAATAAACGTATTTTCTACAGTAGTACTAAAAATTTTACATGTGTTATGTAATTTATTTGGTCACAGTTCAGCAGAATACAATATCGAAATAAAATATGAAGAGCAATTATCTAGAGTACAATAATTTGAAGTGATACTAATCAGGAACTGCATAAGGCATGAGTGACGTTGGCCTATGCCTGCAGCCCTGTTATTGAAATTGATACATGTCTAGAAGGTTTATATGTGTAAAGTGATAAGCGAGTATCAGATTTGAATTGTTTTCGAGGCCGGTCGCGCACAGCAATCCTCGAGAAATATTTGTAATAATTGGCCTATTCGATTACAGAAAACCTATGTTTTCTGGTAATTAGAATAACATGTAAAATGTATATTTTGATTGCGAATGCAGTCGCTGAACCTGGTAATAATAAGTAAGAGGCATTGTATGTCTTGTTTTTCATTTGACGAGTTCACACAACCCGCCAGCACTGCCAGCAGCCCGTCCGCATGTACATAAACATATTTTTTCATTGTGTTAACAATAAAAAAAGGTAACAATGTCTAGATTCTGCATGGTGGTAGGGCTTTTTCTATTGCCCGCCATGTTAGCTAACCTAAATTTCAAAATCTTCCTGCAATTACCAAATACTTTTAAATGTGTTCCGGTAGTGGCACTTGAGAGCTAGTCCCTTCACAGTTATAGCTTGTCCACCACTTTGGACCGTATCGTCACTTAAGATTAAGTGAGATTATAGCCATAACGCTAGAACTTTTCAGATCGGCATCGCAGTTACGACTGACGGAGGGCATTTTCCCTTTCGGCAGTTTCTAGTGTGTGTAGGCCGTATTGAGCTTACTATCAGGTGAAGTACAGTCATTATGGGGAAGTCAGGATTATATTATATAGACAATGCTTTTTAATTAGGAATTCTCTCTCCTGTAAAATGTGTAAATTGTCGCTTGCTACCCTTTTCTTGAAAACGCTCGATCTTTGTTACTAGTTGTACCCACGACCTTCATTCGAGTTGATATAAAAAACATTGAATAATTTTAGTCCTTTTTTGTATAGTTTTGCTCGTATTGGTGGTAGCGTGATGTTAAATAGCCGAAAACCTTTCATAAGTATTGCTCTATCATATATGAAAAGAATACGACTGGTAGTTTCTAAGGTGAGCGTGTTCAAACAAATATATAATCTTTTCTTGTTTATAATATTAATATAGACGTATTATAAAATTGTTGCCCTGATTTTTTTTAATTTAAAATATAGCTTCACTATATGTTAATCCTTATATATAAAAATTTTATGTCACGTTGTTGGTTGGCGGTCAACTCTTACAAACTCAACTACAGTACCAATTTTAATCAATTTTTGCACATTGTGTGCAGTTTGTTCCAACTTGAGATATATGATGCTTTTTATGATTTGATTTTTATATGATGCCCGCCCCCCAACTCGAGCTCAGCGTGAGTCCGAAGCTGTTCCATCGCCGAAGCGAATCCTTCCAAGACGACGACCTGCCGGAATATAAACAAGGGTAAACATATTCCGTTGTATAATTTTTTTTTTTTTTTATTTCTTCTGGAATTATAATCAGTTACTTTTTCTACATATATCCATAGAGCTTTATAGTTTTCCATAAAGCTAAAAGTAATAAAATCATAACTATATTATTTGAGGAAAACACACTTGAAATAAGAATTCAAATTATTCCAGCATTACTTTTGTTTTTTTCAAATATATCTAATTGTTTTACCACTTATTAGAATCTTACTGTACTGTAGCAGATTCTACCTATAATACTTTTGTGATTTTTTAAACTTCTTCTGCGCTTACCTGTTTTAGTAAATAACAAACTGTTCCCGTGACTTCGTTCGCGTCGTTGTCGAAAACTAAAAGACGTCGCTTAGAAAAAAGAGTACAGTCAATATCCGTGTTACACGTTGACGTCATATGCACAACGCCATCTATCGGAAATGCAATTCAACTGACAACATTACTTCTATTTTGGCGTTGCAAGTAACTTAACTGAATGCGTGAGAACAGTTTAAATTCATATTATTTAATATCTCTTGATAGAGTGAAATGATTGCGATGAAACAAAAACTAAGTAATATTTCAAGTTGCGTTTTTACGTATAAAAGTTATTTACATTTACGTGCTTAGTTATTTGATTCAAATTTCCGAGTATAAATACGTATAATTCAATCAATATTATCGCGAGCGGAGCAGCGGTAGTCTCTGGTGTATAATATATATATGCGTGTGAATTTGACTGATATACTTCAGCGACTAGCTCGTTTCAATAAACAAATACGAAAGTTGTTATATTGTATATTATATTATAAACGGAATGTGTTTGCAGGAGAATCGAACCCCGTTTGACGGTGTAGTGTGCCCGGCCGGCAGCAACATCTACAGCGCGCTGTACCTGCACGCGTGCCGAGCCACTGAGCTGCTGCACAAGCTGAAGCGTTCCGCTAAGGTACAACTTTATCTAATCTAACATACAAACAAATGGTACAAAATCCTAACAGAATGGACTCCTAGGTGCAACACCAAAAGGAAAAGAGGTAGGCAAAAAAAAAAGGTATTCAGGTGATCATAAAGAGGTAGCAGGTGCTCTGTGGACAAGAGCAGATACGGTACAAATGTAGTAGGAGATCTAAGTGTCAAAAGAAAATGCTGACACAAATAAAACTCCCAACTGGTGTCCAACAATTTTTATTAAATTCAAAGAATTAATAATATATCTGCTTATGTTTTTTAAAAGTAGTAATTCTCAGTATTAAAGGGTTATTATTATTATTATTATATGTTTTTTAATAATTCTTCATCAGAGATGTCAAGAAATAATAGTGACATAAGAGAGTATATAAGATGAGTTGGAAGAGACATCCATGGGATGGTGGGACCCGAGAATTGTACCAAACTGGCTCCTACTTACCCTTGATTGAACTGGCCCTTAATTCCTCTTGAATTGGTTGTATTATATATAAAATGTTTTTATATTGACACCAAAGTATTACTTTGCTTTTGTATGTATACCTTCATTGGCAGGTAACTAAAAATTATTTAATCATGTTTGCCCGTTTTTTTACCTCTTTTCAATATAATAGCGTTATGTTAAATGGTCCAAAACCTTCCTCGATGGTGACTCTATCAAATACAAAAATAATAATTGAGGTACATAGTCTTTTTAGATATTTTTATTTCTTGATCACATGAATCCTATTGTAATGTACCCTTTATAGTTGTGAATATATTGTGATATATAACAGACACCTTAGAGTATTGTTTCTAAATATGTTTTTTTACGACAGGACAGTGCTGGTGTCCGGTCCCAACGGAGCCCGAGTGCGGCTCACGGACGAGCTGGTGCGACATCTCCCGGACAACTCCACCTACCGACCGATTAGAACGACTTGAGGACATCAGCTCGCTGCTGCTCTGTGCCACTACCAATCTAACAATCTGATGTTTCTAATAATGTACATATTGTAGATTGTAATAAAAAATAAAATGCACATGACCTCTTGAAGATAAATATGATCCCAAATAATCTTATATTATCTGACAGGACTGGTTTTTATAGTAAATTCACTGGTAATATAATATTCTGTAATGTTGTATGTTGACATAGTCTTATGTATTTATTGCACACAAGAACAGTTATTTCAAGTTGATTTTGGAATATAAATATTTTAATCTACATTTTGGGATATGAAAGGTATGGAGTGTAGAATTCGAGTTATTTCCCATTATAAATGAAAAAATAAAAAAATATGGAGAGAAATTTAATAAATGAAGAGGCCATTTCTGATAGCAGTTAGTACTAACAATCACATCCAATCTATCAATATTAGATTTAGTTTTTTTATGCTATTAATATTTATTTTATTATTATTATTTTTATTTATTTACAGACATGTTGTTGTAAGTAGTTTTAAAGGCGTTAATCACACGAACTTAAACTATTTTATAAGTAAATGTTTTGAATTAATACAACTTAATCGTTTGAATTATTAACTTGCATTATAAGTTGCCACATTGTTGCATCTTGTTCAAGCAAAATTTGCTAGTATAGGCAAATACCATAATATGAAAAAGAAAATCTTAGTTAAAAAAATTGTGGATTTTATAATATGTACCATTTCTAATAAATCCACATAAAAATAACCTAGGACCATATATGGGAATTTTCTTTAAATTCGCCATTCAATACTCTTCAATACTACTAGTACTAGTCAATAAATGAATGTATAAGTAAATAAACTTTGTTTTATTTGTAAAACTAAATGTGCCTACGATTTGAGTGGCGTGAAACTTAAATTACTTAATAATTTTTGGCCGTATTTTAACTTTCTTCAATACAGCATTGCTCCTAATGGTGGCAGCGTAAGGTTAAATAGTGTAAAGCTTTCCTCGATGATTTCTTTATCAAATACAAAAGAATTTTTAAACTCGACTAAGAGTTACTAATATTGGCGGGTTGAAGTAATCAAACCTTTCCATTGTAACATTAATTTTTAAAATATGACGTCCTACGGCCATTTTCACATTGTGGTGTTACCACAATTTTTTACAAGTTTATCTAAACACTATTTAAAAAATACCAAGATCAATTTGTTAATAACAATGGCCGACGTGTAACCAACGACAATGCATCCATCCAATCCACTGAAAGACGTCCAATGCTGGACAGGTCTCCCCCAAAGATTTCCACGACTACCGGTCTTGCGCCACCCGCATCCAGCGGATTCTCGCAATGCAATGACAATGCATAGTGTTAGAAATAGAATTACTAATTGATTTGCTTGGATAGCTCGCAAATCTATTCAATCAAATCTATCCAATGGAATTAAGAGTAATTCTTGTATAAATAAATTTCGCTTGTTTCGGAAACGGCTCTAACGATTTGGATGGTAACAGTAGGTTTAATAGTGTGAGTATGTAAGTTATGATAGCGACATAAGGGCAACTTGTTCTACCAAAATTGCTATAAAAAAACCAAAAAAATAGAAATAATCACTGCTCATTTCACTTTTACGTGGTTATTAACATGTTATATCAGAGTAGGTATTGAAGTAGAACTAATTCTACTTAAGTACCTGCAGAGGTCAGTTTATTCGAAAATCACTTAATAGCCTGTTTACTAGTTTATTTAAACAAAGTTAGACTATATTAACCTAACAAATTATATATAAAAATACTATGTAGTTTAATGTTTGTCTATATACTCCTACAATATTAATTAAGCGTTCTCATTCTATTTTTTTTTTTTTTCGACCTGACTTACGCTGTTAGCCCCAGGGGCTTTGACAGCTTCACCGGACTTTTGGGGGCGAGTGCTGAGGGCACTCAGCCCCGAGGCAGCAGGCACAAGGGTGCCAGGACGGCCGAACCTCGGCTAGGGCTGCTGCCAGTAAATGAAAAAGATTCATGATCCTGACTAACCAACAGGTTCTCTATTACTAAATTAGTGATACTAAGCGAGGGTAGTCCCTTACAGAACCGTGTACTTAACGTATGAGTGTGCACGAATGGTATGCGGTGTGATGATGTAATCTCAGTGATGTAGAGTATCACTGTATCGCGCGAGGTTCTCATTCTATACTAATATTATAAAGACGAAAGATTTGTATTTTTATTTGTAAAGAATAAACTCGAGAACAATAGCGCAGTGGTAGTGTGTACGACTTCGCGTCAAAAGTATTTCGTCGGAGACATTTCATTCTATAAGATAAATTGTTGGCAATTAGTATTTGAAAAAAATCGCAATTCATACAACCTCTTAAGGAAATTGTTTATTCTAACTTCTAAGCGAACCTTACAAGAAGGCTTAAAATTATTTACTTTAGACTCCGGTATAGCTATTAAATTATATTGAATTTCAACATTAAAAACAGATTTATTGAAAATGTAGTTTGTTAAAATACTAGATGGTCAGTGTAATAAAACTAACCAATGATATTATTGTAAGTTTAAAATATAGTTGTTATCTGCTGATGTCAACCAGAGAACAATAATAAATTTATCCACAAAAAGATTGTACGCTTAGGGTCGCCCCACAAGGGCCACTCGGCCACAACCACAAAACGCTGTCACCGGATAATTTCCTGTAGTTTTCATATATTTTATATATACTCGTCCCACACGGTTGACGCCAGTAGCAACGTTTTGTAGCTGAAAAGTGAATAGAAAAAAAAAAAAAAATTGTTGCAGGAATCTCATGTTTTCGAATTTATAGAGTATTTTCGTAATAAAATAGTTAATTCGATTCAGTAGGCAGACATTTTTTAGTTCCAAAGTATATCGTATCCGGTCTCTTCCAATATCGCGTACTGATCACGCGTGGCACAAGATATCTATACCCGACTATACAAAGGACGTCAGTTCGAATCCACCTACAAAGAGTTTTGGTGAAGGAAAATGTGATGAAACCATAGTATGGTATACCACCCTCAATTTGAAAATCTGCGGCCAAATACCTATTAGGTTTGTTCCCGAAGTTGCAAATTGAACCAGTCCCTCCACTAGGCTTAGCGTGTGTTACGAACCAAGTGGACTTTTTTCACATCATACTATACGTAATACAATGTGCATAATTCGTGTACGCGGGGAAGTCAGGTTTTTGTCTTACACAATGTTTGAAATACATCCATTTAATAGATTTTTTATAAAAGTTAATAAATCTTAAAAACCCTCAACTCTGTTCTAGAAATATTCTATTCGTTTACGTATTTAAAATACAGGTACAGGAATGGGCAATAATGGTTCAGGAAAGATTTTTATGATTTCTATAAAAGCAACTCGATTTTGAATTTTTGTTTAACCGTTTTGCAAAATACTGTTTCATTAGTTACTGTGAATTAAAATTGCATCACCATTTTTAGGTGTGTGAAACAAAACACACGAGCAAAATGTCTTAAATTTGAATTCTGTAACGATAACCTACATTAAATTTTCAAGACCATTAAATTATCTTTCTTTCGACGTCATGTAAATATACATAAATGACTAAAGATAAAAAAAAATTAAGGTTAATCATATTTTTGACTCAAATATATAATATAAATTCGTATACACAAGACGCATGCCGTATTAATATAAACTTCTTATAAATGGAAGAAACAAGTAAATATGACGTTAGGAACTTTGTTCCTTGATAATGCAATGTTGACCTAGTATAGTACGTATCATTTTAATCCATCTACTTTTCTCACAAAAATTAATTTGGTAGTAAAAGTTAAAATTTTTGATTTATATGTGGACGTGTAAGGTTTATATCGTTTTAGAATTAAAACTTCTAAACAATCAGCATCAGCAAAATATCTGATGGACTTTATAAAATTATTAGATTACGAAAAAGTACCTGCATGAACAAAACATATATGTAATGCTCCATCCTTACGTCTGTATTCTTGAATATGTATACATAGAATTTAAATTTCGGCTCAAACCATAATGAAAATAAAAACGGAAGTTGATTTACGCCGCTTGTCGAACTAGAGAAAGTGTATATAAGTGCTTACAATTCTGCACGCGATTGATGATTGATATCGAGTCAGATACGCGGTTGCGAACGGACGTGTCCGTAAGCTCTCGCTGTTCTCTTGATCGCTGCGCCTTGCTGCGCCGCCCTTTGTTCTTTTGTATTTTTATTCGTGTCGTCGGCAGTAATCCGTTTATCTGCCAGTTCGCGGTACAGAAATTAATTCTGTTAAATCCCAACCATATTGTTTGGGTATTGTGTTAAAGTTCTTATTGTCTCGGTGTTTAGTGTAATTTCCAAATATTGGTTAGTTATTGTGAATCAGTGCAGTGTTTATAGTGCCGCCACTGTAATTTCGCCGGCCACCGGCCGCCATAAAAGGTAAAATTTTAATTATCCTAAGCTTTTTATTGCGGGCCAGGCCCCAGATATTGTTCATTGTTCTTTTTTGTCTTTCTTTTATGTTATTTCTGCACGTGCAGTGGACATAATCCGATGTTGTTTTGACAAGCCCGGGATTGTTTGTCAAAACTCTCACCAGCCGCGCCCCCCTGCCCTTCCGGCAGGGAGGTCTTTACAAATTAATAAAAAAGTATATATATATGTATATATATATATAAAAAAAGTAATTTTTATATATTTTTATATTTTTTTTTATATTTTTATATATTTTAAGTAAAATCACCTTCATCATTATATATTCAATTTTCCTTTTACCTCCCCGCCCCCCTATCCATCAGGTAGGGAGGTTAACTCATTTATTTATTTATCTATATTAATATTTAGTATTATATATATATAATTTCCCTGTCTGAATTTATTATTTACTTTTATATTATTTTATTGTCTTATTTATTTTATCCACTCTCCAACCCACCATCAAAATGGCTTTAGTAGCCAAGGATAGGGAGGATTATGAGCACATGTCCCGATTCCTTAAGAATCATCCGGAGCTGTATAGGGCATACAGGGAGATGCACCCTATGCAACCCCAAGTGAGAAAACCGCCCAAAAATATAAACGCATCGGACAATTCGATGCGCGCCATGGTAGGGCCCACGAAATCGACCGTGGCAGTCGAGCCTTCTGCTCCTGCCACGATTCCGGTTAGGTCCGCTACCCCAAAGCCATCATCATCCACTAGGGGTGATTTTGAAAATATGTCGTCGTACGCGCTACGACCACTCCCAGCCCGAGTAAACACGAGCGCGCCGGAAGCACCGACCGGCGCCGCGTGTTCCATTCAGCTGAACAATATGTTCTCGCCGCTGTCACCGGAAGACAGCAACGATCGCCATCCATGCGTAAGGCCGGTCTCGCGTGCATCGTGCGCGAGCCCGATCAGTATGGAGGGCGATCAACTCAGCTCCGAAGGGAGCACACTAACCGAAAACGACTTCGAGGTCGTTCAATCTCGCGCTAGACGCACAAAGCGCAAACGCACAAAGCGCCCGGACTCTGACTCGGGTGCTGGAAAGCGCTACGCCATCCCTGATGGTGAGGGCAGTCGTGCGGTCACCCCCGCACCCTCCATCTCCGCGTTCCGATCTCCCCAGGAGTCAGAATCTGACTCCAGTAGGGTATATCTAAGCCCTGATGGTGAGAGCCGCCCTAAAAAGGCTCCCGCGCCCCGCGTAGCGCCCGCGTCACATGCCGCACCCGCGCCCGCGACTCGCGCCCCCGCTTCCGGCCCCTCGGGCTCGGCTGGCCAGGCTCAGCCGAAGCTACGCGCTCCTCCGCCGGTAATTATGCAGGACAAATCCGCCTGGACACGAATCTCCGCTGAGCTTCACTCACGGAGCATTAACTTCACGCACGCGACAAGCACCCCCGCGGGCATTCAAATTAAAGTGCAAAATTCCGAAATGCATAGAAAACTGACGGGATTTCTCACCGCCGCCAAACAGCCCTACTACACATATACACTCGAGGAGGAACGCCTCCTTCGAGTAGTCATTAGGCGAGTTCCCAAGGAACTCCCTCTTCCTGAGGTCGCAGCTTCCCTGCGAGCTCAAGGATTCCCGGTGCGGGAAGTTTTCCGCATGTATCACAGGCAATCCAAAAGGCCATACGATATGGTCACGGTCCTCCTGGACCGCACACCTGAAGGGAAAGCTATATTTTCCCTCAAGTCTGTCTGCGGACTATCCGGGGTCGCTGTTGAGCCCCCCCGCAAATCTCACATCCCATCGCAGTGCCATAACTGCCAAAATTATGGTCACTCAGCGAGCGGATGCCACCTTCGCCCCCGGTGCGTTAAGTGCCTAGGGGACCATTCCACCAAGGAGTGCACGCGCACCCCTGAGACAGCTGCTCCGCCCAGCTGTGTGCTCTGCAAAAAAGCAGGACACCCCGCCAACTACCGCGGGTGTGAGTGTGCGCCTCGTACGAGGCGCCCGCGCCACCCGAGACCAACTCGCCGGGCTCCCACTGCGGCCCCCCGGCCCCAGCCCCCACCGCTTATGTCTGCTGAGGCGTATCCTCAGCTTAAAACCTCCTCTGGTGCATATGCACCTGAACCCTCCAAGCCCGCACGCGACCCTCAGACGGCGTGGGCCCAGAAATCTAAGCCGCAAAAGGCCTCCGCTCCATCTCAGGAGCATAAGCTCCCGGAGGATCTTTTCCAAGGGGGTAATTTTATCACTCTCGAGCAAATCCTGAGGAAGCTCAGTCTGAGTGAAATCATCGCGTTCAACGACGCGATTAAACGTACCTCGGACCCACTGAAACAGATAGGAATTATCTCATCGTTCCCAAACGTTGCAGCTTCACTGCAATGTTTCTATCAATCAAATTCCAAATAAAAACTTAGTTTTTTAGTTTTTTTTTGTTAATTTTACGTAGTCTATAGTTAGATGGATAAAATCAAGCCCCGCGGTTTGACTTTATCCTTTTATAATGCATTTAACTTTGGAAACCAACGCGACCTGGTGGCTAAGTATCTTCAAGACCACCAGGTGGATGTGTTTCTTATCCAAGAAACATTTCTAAAACCTAGTACACGCGATCCGAGAATCGCAAACTACTCTATAGTAAGAAATGATCGTACATACACCAGCGGTGGAGGGACGATGATATACTATAAAAAATCTCTCTATTGTACTCCAATAGATCCTCCTAAACTCGATAACATCGAAGTCTCGATTTGTAGGATAGGTATGTCAGGACATCCTTCGATTTACATAGTCTCCGCTTATTTAAGCCCGAGTAAACGCCTCACGAAAAAGGATCTCGCTACTCTATTTTCGCTAGGTAACTCAGTGATTATCGCCGGCGACCTTAACAGTGGTCACGAAATGTATAATAGTTCATACACTTCTCGAAATGGTACTATTCTTGCAGAGCTTGAGAGTGAGCTTTCTTTCGATGTAGTAGCTCCCTCTGAGCCAACTCACTACGCTATTCGAAGCAACACTCGCCCGTCCGTACTAGATGTAGCCCTCCTCAAGGGAATCGCACTTCCTGTTCGCGACATAAGAGTTGTGAGCGAACTTCTCTCAGACCATCGTCCGGTCATTTTACAGTTAGGTCAGCCCGATGATTCCGGCCTCTCCTCCGTCCAAGTGGCTGATTACGCGAGGCTACGCAGGTATCTTATCGATAACCCTTCGTCACCAAGTCTGGATAAGATCCCGAACGTAGTAGAGTCCGCTGCGGATGCTGACCTTGCGATCGATTCCCTGGTTGAACACCTGCAATCTGCCGTGAGGGTGACCTCGAAAGAGGTGAAAGCGGCGAATGATCGCCGTTTTATACTCCCTCCCGACATGCGGGCTTTGATCACGGAAAAGAATGCGGCGATGCGAGCGCATGACTCTTATCCTTCTGAGGATAATCGCTCCCGTCTTCGAGCCCTCCAGAGAGAGGTGAAAGCTCGCATGGCCGAAATCCGTAGCAGCAGGTGGGACGCTTTCTTAGGAGAGCTTGAACCAACTCACCTTGCCTACTGGAAGGTCATTAAGGCCTTGAAGGCTAACAATCACACTCCGATGCCCCCTCTAAGCAGAGGCCCCGGGATACCTCCCGCTTTTGACTGCGACGAAAAGGCGGAATGTCTCGCCGACTCGTTAGAAGCGCAGTGTTCCCCAAATCAAGGCTCAGACCCTATTCATATGAGCATGGTCGAGTCCTCAGTAAAATCATTCCTGTTATCTCCTCCTGCGGCTCCGCTGGATCCCATCTCAACGGACGAAGTCCGGGCGGTGATCAAAAGCCTCAAGCTAAGGAAATCGCCAGGTCCAGACGGCATCAGGAATGAAGTCCTCAAACGTCTTCCTGACCAGCTGATTGCTCTTCTGGTCTGCATCTTCAATGCGGCCATGTCACATTGTCATTTTCCAGCAGTATGGAAAAGGGCACATGTCATAGGTATTCACAAACCAGGGAAAGAGTCAAATTCTCCTGATAGTTACAGACCTATCAGCCTCCTAAACACTTTAGGTAAAATCTATGAGAGACTCCTTCTGAGTCGTCTCGAGTCCGCTGTAACCATCAAAAAGATCCTACCTGATGCGCAGTTTGGCTTTAGAGCCAAACACTCATGCACGGACCAAGTACTCCGCCTCACGGAGCACGTCCTCTCTAAATTCAATATCCCTGGTTTTGAAAAATCTCCATATCGCACCCTTGCAATTTTCTTTGATGTAGCCAAAGCATTCGATAAGGTTTGGCACTCGGGGCTTATATATAAGCTCAATCAAGCAGAAATTCCGGACAATCTAGCCCGGATACTACTCAATTATCTCTCCGAGCGCTCCTTCTGCTATCGAGTAGAAGGAGCACTCTCATCTCCACACCCGATAAGAGCGGGAGTTCCCCAAGGTTCTATCCTGGCGCCTCTGCTTTTTAACCTGTTCATCAGCGATATCCCCTCCCTCGAAAAAGGAATTCAGTTCGGATTTTACGCTGATGATACAGTCATATTCGGTAGTCTTAGGAACCACGTCAAACTCATCAGTTATGTCCAAAGAGCTGTAGTCACTTTTGGCGACTGGTGTAGTAAATGGTGTATCGCACTTAACCCGGAAAAGAGTGCCGCCGTTATGTTCGATCCTATTCGGAAAAGTAGAATTCCTCCATACGCTCCTCTTAAACTTTATTCGAGAGATATTCCCTGGGCCTCAGTGGTCAGGTACTTAGGTGTCGATTTAGATTCGAAGCTCATTTTCAGCTCCCATATCAAGAGGGTGAAAAGAAAAGCTACTATAGCCTTAGTCCACCTTCGCCCTCTTTATAATTCGAAAAGTAAAATGTCACTGAGCTGTAAGCTTACTTTATACAAGACATGTATCCGTCCGATCCTAACATACGGCTGTCCAGCCTTTGCTCGTGCCTCGAAACCCACTCTCAGACCTCTGCAAGTGTTGCAGAACAAATATCTGCGTGCGATTACCGGAGCCCCCTGGTACGTACGAGATGTTGATCTGCACAAGGACCTCGAAATGCCCTCTATTAGGGCATACATTCGTGACCTCACCAAGACTCACTTCGAGAGAGCGGAGGCACATCCGAATCCTCTAGTAGTGAATTCTGTGAAATACGATCCGAACCCGAACGATAGCGGATACAAACGCCGCCCTCGTCACATCTTCCTCGATCCGCCGGATAAATTCACGCGACATACCGCGTCTTTTCCGTCCGTCTCTATTCCGAATCGCGCATACGCGCGCACTAGACCGCGAAACCGTCGTCCTCGCCGCCGAGGGCGGGCGGTTAACTTCGCTCCCGCACACCCGCCGCGGCCCCATTCTGCGGACGCTCGAGCCTAGGTCGATCCTTCGGAATGGAGCCCTCGAGCTAACCCGCTCGCGCGATACAGTGACACTCCACACTCACTGATCCCACATCATTACACTGCATGTCACATTCGTGCACACTCACACAGTACGTACACGGTTCTGTGAGGGACCGCCCGTGGTCTTTTATTCTTTTATTCCTTATTACTATAACGTTCTCTCATAATAGATAGTACCGCGTTCGTTTTCTCTCATACGCGATTCGGCAACAGCCCAAGCCGAGGTTCGGTCACTAGTGACACCCTTGTGCGAGGTTGCCCCGCGGGTTTGAGCGCCTTCCGCACTCGCCCCACTAGTTCAGGTGAAGCTGTAAAAGCCCCTCAGGCTAACAGTGTAGGTCCTTTCGAAAAAAAAAAAAAAAAAAAAAAAAAAAAAAGCACGAGATACTCGGGCTCGAGCGCTCTCCGCGGTCGCCCCCTAGTCCGGTAAAGCTGTAAAAGCCCCTAAGGTTAACAATGTTGGTCCCTTAAAAAAAAAAGCACGAGAGACAGTCTGTGTTGAAGTTCGGCCAAGTGTTTATAGTTGGAGTGTGATTTATTTTTTAGCCCGGTATAGTAGGGGCGGTCTCGCTGTTAGGGTCATCACTCTTACTATTACCACTAGCTTAGAAACTAGTCCCTTTTAGGTCAATGTTATCACCACTAAATTATGGCCAAAGATACTGATCCTCGCAATGTGGCATTTGCGGTTAGTTATTTAAGAATGTATTAAGTTTGGTTTTTAAGAACGTATTGTGGTAAGTTATTCAAGAATGTATTACGGTTAGTTTTTAAGAACGTATTGCGGCTAGTTTTTTAAAACGTATTGTAATGCGGCTTAGTGTTTAAGTTTTGTAATACGGCTCTAGTCTTTAAGAAATGTAAACACATTTATTTATATGTAAAAAGTATGCCTAAAAAAACATGCAGATCGAGTTTTTTGCCGGTTCTTCTCGATAACTGCTTTATTTTCCGAACCGGTGGTAGTTTTGATATTCATAAGCGCAATAAAGAATATCCAATACCATAATATGTTTTGATCTTATTTGAACCCCTCTTTTCGGGGCGACAGAGGGGGACAGATGGCTATTTAATAAGAGGCGCTTCATACAAACAATAGTATTTATTAGTATTTTTTAACCTATGGTCCGTAAACCAAATTTGATCTCGACAGATTTTTCAGCTCAAGTATGGTAGTTCTTAACCATCATATTGAACAACGTTTACCGTTAACTTACGTTAATTTGGAGCTACTAAAACTACGTAAGTGAGAAAAACATGTAAACAGGTTCAAAAGTTTTTATTGTTTAATAAAAGTTTACACTGCCTAATTATTAGAATAATCCAAATGATATATAATATCGATGTCCGTGAGTGATAACAAGTCGTCAGTCCAGAGAATAGATAGCACCAACCTAATCAAAGAAGCATACACAAGTCCAAGAAAGCCGGATAGTTAAAAAACAAATCACAATAGAAAGCACCTGTAACGAACATCAATCAAACGAAATAAAGAGGTTAATTACGCTGACTGTTGCTAGTGCCCAATAGCGCAAAGTAGCCAAGGACTGTTCAAAAAGTTACAATTTAATCACAAGAGTCACACATTCTCATAATTGCCCAAAAAACGCACAAGGTAAAATAATTTCGGAACTAAAGTGTGTTACATAAAATAACAGTAGCGCTGGCCGCTTACTAATCTCATATTAATGCTTAATTAATTTGTTTTTTTTTTCATCTTTTAGAATCATTCACTCACCTAAGGTCGCATCCGTATGATTCATAAAGACGAGACAGTTTTGACGTAGACAGAGAAACAAATAGACTAACTAACACACCGTGAAATAGATATATTTTCGAGTAGTGTTGCAATTTTATCCAGTTTCCTTAAAATACTTCAAATTAGCAAGGAGTTTATAGTTGTTGTAATTAAAATTAATATAATTAAACGAAAATAATGACAAGTAAATATACAATTTATAAAATTAAAATTTACGAGAAAATACCACATTTAGAACCAGTGTAAGGATCGACTGCGAAAATATCAACTTACTTATTCCATAGGTTTAGTTGTAATAATGTACTGGCACAAAAAGCTGTTCGAACACAATTCTCAAACCGAATTAATTAAAAAAAAACTCTTTCATTATGTTTTACGAGTATCTGCATAATTATTTCTTCATTTATATTTGTTGTTGTATATTTACGTATACAATTAAATCTGTATTTTTAATATGTTTCTTTATTTTGATATATATTAATATATTTAATATTTTTACTTTCATAAGGGGCCATTAAATAATTACATTAATGGTATTGAGGGGGGGGGGGGGGGGCATTAAGAAAACCTCTACATGTCCTTATGTTAGTGGGTAGGGGTGATATTCATTATATTTATATATTTATTATATATTATATTCATTATATTCATATTCATTCTTACGTAATTCAAAATTCAATATTAAAAATCTAATTGCATTCTGGACTTCAAATAGTTTTATTTTATTTTAAACTGTACAGTGGAATTTTAATATTATTTAAATAACTTTTATTTATTATTGAAAGTAAATTTATTAAACATTCATGTTTTTGTTTTAATGCATGTTTGCTTCTATAGAAAAAATTATAGTACATTTTACCGTGTGCAATAGTATTATTCTTATTTAAAAATCATAAAGATTTCCTTTCCTGACATAACAGTATTTAGAAGATCAAGATAGAATCTTACGTAAGGAAGGGGGAGGGGGATTCGAGAAATCATTCTAGTACTTACATTTGGGTAGGCGAGTCAATAGTGAACAAAATTATCCTTACGTAATGAATGAAACCTTATATTATTGAATAGGTAACAGATTCTCTACTTCACTTACTTTGCATCACCTCTGCAGCACCCCAAGGTTGATTGATAGAGAATAACACCGGCATTAAATTCTATACAAATTGTATGTAAAAGTGTAAATAGATAAATTAGTTGCAAGGAAGAACACTATATATATATATACTCCGCTTTGCTCACAAGTGCAATTGCTGCATGATTTTATTCCTGTAGTTATTAAGTAGGTAAAACAATAGACCATAAATTTAAAGGAGCCCAAATAAAAAAGTAAATAGCTTATATAAAATTTATTTATATATTGAAAAGGCACTGTAACATCGAACTTATAATACTGTTCAAATGCGTACGGCGTACTTCTGTGATGCAAAAATAACAAGATTGTTGACTTAAAGAAATATAAAATCGATTAGAAAACTAAAGCATTATTAAATCGATGGATTTAATATTTTTATTTCTCCAACCAAATAAAAACTAACTGGCAACATTATAATTAAAAAGTTGGGTTTGAAAAACACGGAATGTGTAATACGGTTGTCAAAAAATAAAACTAAAATTCACAGGTAAATTTAGATATAACCTTAATATATACGATTTTTTTAGTTACACACGAACGAAGTCGCGGGCACAGCTATAACGTTATAAATGGAAAAAGATTTTTGGAAATGCTAAACTTCTAAAAAAAAAAATATATCTAATCGGATAGAAATTACCCTCGGATTATTGTTTAATATTAATTCTTACGAATGAAAGTTACGAAAGTAAAACTGAAGCAGTTAAGTTTACGAAGTAAACATCTCCTCTAATAGCAAATTATAATAATGTATAGTTTAAGAAATAATTAAAAAAAAAAAAACAACACAACAGGGTCGATTGTTGAGTAAAAACAGGGTCGGTTGTCGAGTAAAATTGATATTATAAGATATAAAAATGATGTTCATTTAAAATTGGGGCTGTTAAAATTACACTAAATGATCACTTTTTATTAAGAAAAGAAATATTTAAACGGTTTTATGTACCACGCGAACGAAGTCGCGGGCACAGCTAGTTTATTTAAATTATACAGCGGAAAAATTAATTTGAACGCGATAATCTTAGTAGCTAAGTCGGATTTCCAAAATTCCACTTGTTTTTGATAGACCAATCATTTTGAAAGGGTTTAGGCTATTTATCATCACGCTACCACTTATAGAAACAAACATCGGGCATAAAATATAATTATATAATATTATTATAAATGTGAAAGCGACATTATTCGTTTGTTTGTTACGCTTTCACGCCTAAATCGCTGAATCGATTTTTGGTGTAGAGATATATGGGAACCTGGAGACGGTGATAAGCTACTGTGTCACGTGAAAACCTTATTGGTAGTGGGCTAAACAGAGGGATAAATTTTGTCTAAAATTTTTATTGCGTCGCCGATTTGTGTGACAAAATCGATATTAACGCAAATGAAGCCGCACGTAAAATCTAGTTATCAAATAATTTTTAGTTCCACGCGAATGATGTCGCAGTCAGTTCAAGTTAGCACAACAAATTCTAGAAAGTTCTACCAAGGTGTGATTTAAAATTCGGCAATAATAAGATTCTTTTGATTCGCAACAAGAAACCTATTACAACGAACATGAACCACACTAAGACATGCATATTGCTTTTCTAACTCATATTCCGATCCTCTTTGCAGACGAAATCGCAAATTTCGAATAGAGACCTGTGAACAAATAAAAGTAAATACAAATTAAAAAAATGATATAGAAAATAGACACAGCCCCCGGTGCACCGCGCTTATAATCTATTCTACACAATGTGGACCACAGGCTGGGACGCTTCAACACACTGTGTCTGTATAAGAAAACTTCAAGGAGTTCTATACACCTTATTTTAATCGAGAGGTGGTGGTCACAACTTCCTTTGGCCATTTCATAAAGTTTTGTCAATATTCCGGAAGTAAAATTATGTTAAAATAACTTCAATTTTTAGATATTGGTTAAATAAATAAACACGGTAGTATAAAAATTAAGAGTCGTTAATATCCAATCATTTTATTTATATATAAATGTTTAAGCTAAATTGACATAAATAAACCCGATGCAGAATGAACTGATTTTAATTTTTTTGTTATGTAATGACTATTGAGAAACTGTTAATAAACAGTTTTTTAACCGATTTTTCTTCCCATCGTGATAAGAATTTCCATTAATGTTCAATAATTATGTTTGAAATTCGACCACTGTCGACCATTGCTCGACTTTTGTCTTAATTATGGATATTATTCAAAATGTCAAACGTATTTATATTTATTTTCGTTTCTTTGATCTTTTAAATACATATTTATCATTTATTAAATGCATGCAGACACTCTGTAAGTGTTCATAAATATAAAACAATGTTGGTAAATTCTACATTTAAAATCAAAATACCACAATATTATATTAGTTCCCGAGAGTTCATTACAAGTACTTTACAAGGTTGAGTAGTTCATATAGAAAACCATTATTACCGTTAATAATTGTTTTCTCATATAAGTACACAAATTGACATTTTGAGTTTTTCCCAGAATAAATATTAGGTTATAAATATTAGTTTTATTTATATAAACAATTGTTAAGTGTGAATATTCGGTCGACTGTTTCATCTACATGCATTATTACGGAACACATATTTGTTTAACGGAACTGCGCCTTTGGATTAGCGGTAAAGAAAATCAACATATTATATTATTATTTTGTTACGTTCGTCTTTTTTAATTGTGATATTTCTTTGACAATAACTTTAATTGAATAGTATCAAGTGAAATTTTGGGCTATGTTTACTTAAAATTATTACCCTAATTAGATAAGGATGAAAAAACTATGTCAATTAAACAACTTTGGAAATAACGTCTATTTTAATGTTTTGTCACAAACAAGAAATACAAAATACATGAAATTATTTATATTTTTAATTTTTGATAGGACCATTTCCTTTATACATTATTCTTATGTGACTCTAAAATATAAATGCAGTGCACGCTACGGAAGTTACTCACGGGACGCTTATTGTACGTTTTTAAAATGTTGTCAATATGGCGGCTAAAGTCCTTTCTTAATAATTGGGCTGTCATAAGAAAAGATAATTTTTCAAATCCTAGTGATAGTATAAGTGATTAGTGCCTTCAAACAAACAAATTTTTTTATTTTATTAGTATATATGTAGGATGACAAATGTATAAACAAAATTATTAAAAAATAAACATTGATTGGATTACCTGTGGTGTGTAAAAAGTTAGGATGGCGTGGGAAGTAAGTTGTTAAGAGTAATATATCTACGTTGTGAAAATAATAAAACGATTTAAAGGGCTATTATACATGTTAAAGAAAATAAAAAATGACTATAACTTTACAACCTGTACCTTACAATTTATGTTATAAGTTTTCAGAATATAATATTATACTTTTTGTTTAGATTACTATTGGCATACTGACTTTACTCAAGGTTTCTTGAAAACCTATGAATACAGTTTTACTTATTTTTAGAATTTTTATGTCAATTTCATCAAATTAAAGAATTCTCTATACATCCCGTATGCAATATAGCCCATTTGTTTTGTTATGCTGGGCTACATGAGGGGGCGAATATTCGTGTCGCGTTGGCGCGCTAAAAACATAGTGTACGGGCATACATTAGGCGGACGAAGATTTATCATGCCGGTCAAATATATAAATCCTTCCTCTTTATAACGTCATGTATTAATTTATGTGTTTAATTGAATAGATAATTGTTGTTTTTAGGCAGTGCTACGTTGCCTCCAGTACGGTCCGCTGCCGCTATAGGGGAAGGCGGCGAGTTGGCGAGCCTCGCCGGTCTAGCTGCTTATGATACTGCCTATAGTTAGACAAGCCGCGACTCAGGTAAATAAACTTATTTTCTACAGTAGTACTAAATATTGTACATGTGTTATGTAATTTATTTGGTCACAGTTCAGCAGAATACAATATCGAAATAAAATATGAAGAGCAATTATCTAGAGTACAATAATTTGAAGTGATACTAATCAGGAACTGCATAAGGCATGAGTGACGTTGGCCTATGCCTGCAGCCCTGTGATTGAAATTGATACATGTCTAGAAGGTTTATATGTGAAAAGTGATAAGCGAGTATCAGATTTGAATTGTTTTCGAGGCCGGTCGCGCACAGCAATCCTCGAGAAATATTTGTAATAATTGGCCTATTCGATTACAGAAAACCTATGTTTTCTGGTAATTAGAATAACATGTAAAATGTATATTTTGATTGCGAATGCAGTCGCTGAACCTGATAATAATAAGTAAGAGGCATTGTATGTCTTGTTTTTCATTTGACGAGTTCACACAACCCGCCAGCACTGCCAGCAGCCCGTCCGCATGTACATAAACATATTTTTTCATTGTGTTAACAATAAAAAAAGGTAACAATGTCTAGATTCTGCATGGTGGTAGGGCTTTTTCTATTGCCCGCCATGTTAGCTAACCTAAATTTCAAAATCTTCCTGCAATTACCAAATACTTTTAAATGTGTTCCGGTAGTGGCACTTGAGAGCTAGTCCCTTCACAGTTATAGCTTGTCCACCACTTTGGACCGTATCGTCACTTAAGATTAAGTGAGATTATAGCCATAACGCTAGAACTTTTCAGATCGGCATCGCAGTTACGACTGACGGAGGGCATTTTCCCTTTCGGCAGTCGCTACTGTGTGTAGGCCGTATTGAGCTTTCTATCAGGTGAAATACAGTCATTATGGGGAAGTCAGGATTATATTATATAGACAATGCTTTTTAATTAGGAATTCTCTCTCCTGTAAAATGTGTAAATTGTCGCTTGCTACCCTTTTCTTGAAAACGCTCGATCTTTGTTACTAGTTGTGCCCACGACCTTCATTCGAGTTGATATAAAAAACATTGAATAATTTTAGTCCTTTTTTGTATAGTTTTGCTCGTATTGGTGGTAGGGTGATGTTAAATAGCCGAAAACCTTTCATAAGTATAGCTGTATCATATATGAAAAGAATACGACTGGTAGTTTCTAAGGTGAGCGTGTTCAAACAAATATATAATCTTTTCTTCTTTATAATATTAATATAGACGTATTATAAAATTGTTGCCCTGATTTTTTTTAATTTAAAATATAGCTTCACTATATGTTAATCCTTATATATAAAAATTTTATGTCACGTTGTTGGTCGGCGGTCAACTCTTACAAACTCAACTACAGTACCGATTTTAATCAATTTTTGCACATTGTGTGCAGTTTGTTCCAACTTGAGATATATGATGCTTTTTATCTTGATAAGTGATCATAACGTGCTAGATGTCGCTGTAGTCGATGTGATTGATTATTCGAAAAGGCAGAACAAGTTTTGCCAGGTCAGTTGGTCTATAATTTAAACTTCCTGTACGAAATTAAAGCAGATCTTTAGTACAATATATCCTTTATGAATTAAATTTATTTTAGGTGTTCCATTGAACACTGACTCTAGTACGGCGTCGAGACCGAGAACGATAACCCAACTACGCTATTGACTATAGCCGAAAAGAGACAGGTGATGTGGTGGGGACAGGGACAGGGATGTGAACAGGTGCTTTTTCGTATACTCTTCTAACTTCCACCCTTAAGTTTAAAATCTGTTGACAAATACTTATGCTAGGTGTGTTCCGGCAGTTGCAGTCAGTCGCGCCAATAGACCTTAGCGTGCCCATCGGCGTAGCCATATCGCCACTTAACATCAGGTGGAATTGTGCTCGTAATGCTATACCGTACATTATATTTAAAAAAATACTAGATCATATATTACAGTAGAACCTCGTGAAAACCTCTAGAATTGCAAAAAATAATCTGCTCCCTTCCCCTCAGAGCCCAAATCCTCTATTACTTAAAATACGCAATCTCTATAACTTAAACTAATAATATCATTATTAGCTCTCAGTTACTTAACGAAATGTTTTAACGAACTGTATCACATAATGTTAAACAAAAAGTTTTTCGAAATTTATTGCTTGCTAGTGTTTAAAAGTTAAATTGTTGACGCAAACCTTTGAAATCCCTATAAGCTATATTTGCGGTGGCTGGGACAGCGGTATACTTGGATAATATTTATATATCTGTATCTGGTCTGAGAGAGGAGTCATTTGCAAGGTGTTACAGCAGAGTTTTATTAGAGCGGAGACCAGTTGTGTATTAAGGTGCACCACTTTAAGACTAACTGGATACAGAACTCTCCTGAGGTTAACCACCAATTTTGCATTTCCAAATTCATTCCGTGCACTTTATATTTATCATTTTCGTCTCCTCGATTAATGCAATAATATTTATGTAATATTTAAGATGTTGTTGAAGATTACAGGAACGCCGAACTTGAAGTCCCGCTGTTCGAGAGCACTCAACGTTCCAGAGGAGTTCGAGGTAGACGTGACGGGAGCTGAGTCTTGAAGACGTCGAAGATTTCGCCGCTTAGGTAATTTTATTTCAATGAGATGTTTTAATTATCTTGAAGGTTTTAAGCAAAAATAATGTAGGATTGAATTATTGTTATAAGATTTATTCAGAGACACAAACAAGTGAACTCTGCGACATTTTTGATAACAAACAAAGGGACAAGATGTTATTCATCCAAAGAAAGAATTTTACATAAAATGCATACAAAGTGTCAGTTGGACATGAGAAAATTTACATATTGTTTGGCTTACACTAGTGTTTTCAACCAATTTCATGACACGGCCCCTTTGTTTGAAGAAATATTACGCGATCCCCCTACCTGTTGCTTATTATTCATGTATTTTATTTTGTGACAAATATTCAATCCAACATATTTATTCATTAACATAATTAGGGTTCGCATAAATACATATTAATTTTTTTTACTAACATTGAATGCGCCACCACTGGTTAACGCAACTTATAAACAAACTTGCCTCGTGGTCATCGTCTCTAAATCAAAACCACTTCAATTCAGTTTCTTCGGCACAGTATTTTATTGAAGACGTCGGATGTCAGATCAACATCAAGGAATTCATACCTGGTATGAAAAGTTGAAAAGGTGTTAGAAAAGTTGAATAAACTGTTTTTTACGAGACATACGCTGTTAGGCGTAAGTCCTTTGACAGTTTCACTGAACTTTTTCCGGCGAATGCTGAAGGCACTCAGCCGCGAGGCAGCGGGCACAAGGGAGCCAGAATGGCCGAACCTCGGTTTAGACTGCTGCCGGAAAACGAACAAAGAACTGTGTAATTTCATGAGATATAGAAGAATACTCGGCAAAGGTGAATCTTAAATCCGTTTTTAAATGCAGCTATAAAAAAGGCAAATTTGGCAACCAAGCTCAAAGAAAATCTGCTGGATTTATCTTTATTGAATTGGAATTTAAGTCTGTCAATTTTCATACTTTTTGGTTAAAAAGGAAATCAGAGTACCCAAAATTAACAACAATAGAGGCTTTGAAGTGCTTGATTCCATTTAGCAACTCATACTTGTATTTTCCCCAATGGACCATATAAAAAGTAAGGAAGGAAATCGCTTAAATTTGCAATGGTTTTAATTCTCCAGTTAGTAAAAATTGATCTACGATAAGAGAAATTAGTCAATGATAAAAAAACGCACCTTCGCATTAAAAGTTCTCATAAGTTATTTATATTTCTTGTTATTACATATAAATTAATATGTCCTTTTGTTAACATTCTTCTCAATAAATCTTTTCAAGCTTTATACTTTTTTTACCCGCCTAAAGAGGCTTCGCGAGCCCCTTTCCGTTTGATATATTCTATTCAAATCCAGCTGTGCCCGCGACTTCGTTTCCGTGGAATTAAAAATTATTTAATATTTTTTGTAAAATTTTCAGTACAGATTTACTCTTATTGACGGTAGCGTGATTTTAAAAAACCTAAATCCGTCCTCAATCGTCTTATCAAACACAAAAAGGTTGTTTTAAATCCGATTGATAGTACATAAGATTAGCACGATCACACAAAACAAACATATTCCGATTTATAATATTAATATAGGTTTCGCTCTTTTACTATGGTAAAAAAATACTTTTGGCCTGTCAATTTATTATTTTTAAACATTTTCAAAATACTATTCACTCTGGAGTTAGAACAAATTAAATATCTTCCTTTCTTAGATGTTTTAGTTATCTGTAATCCTGATCAGTCTTTAGGCCATACTGTGTATAGAAAAATTACCCATAGAGATAAATATCTGACAGGTGAATCTCATCAATGTCCAATAACAGCTATCGTGGATAAATCTTTGTTTTAGAGAGCACAAGGAATCTGTGACGAGGAACATCTGGCTGCTGAGCTGCAACATGTCAAGCAAGTACTGCGAGATAACAAGCTCAAAATTGCACGCTGCCGTCACAGAAACTGAGTTAAACCAGCCACAGTTGAACGTGTACTTGATGTGTTACCTTAAGTAGGAGGACTCACAGGCAAGGTTAGCTATGTACTGAAATGTCTTCAATTAAAACTTACTTTAAGCCACCCAAGAAGATTATTAAATTTTTACCACCTTTCAAGTGTCATATACCTCTAGAAGAACAGGGCGTATACAAAATCGAATGTGACTGTGGCCTCTTCTATATCGGTCAAACCAAAATAAACACAGGGACCTGCGTAAAATACCACATAGCCAATGTTAAACACCGACGCTTTACGAAGTCTGCAGTGGCTGAACATTCGGAAGAAGGCTCCAAACAATATCTTAGTTTCGACAATCCATAAATCCTATGGAAATTAAAAAACACCATACAGAAGATGGTTGAAAGCTAGCACAAGCCAGAGATCGGATTATACATGTAATTAAACCGAAACCCAAAAGACCAATTATCAGACCTCAAGACACTGTGGGCTCTTTCTGCGTAGATCGGAACCCAAACAAAATTAAAAATTACACTGAAGTTAGATACTGTAACAATAACTTTTCTGGACAACCTAGACCTCAGTCCACTCCGTGACCACGAAAGCTTTGGATACGTCGCATCGGGATCAATATTAATAAATAACCGCGATAAAATCCGTTGAAATTAGTTTTATTTCGATCATTTTGTTAAAGTTAAATGAATTTTACTATGAATATGGAAAGTTTACTCCAAAAACCTATGCAGGAAAGAAAATTAAAGATATGTGTTTTCTTTTTAAACTTTCCTTTATTATTTTTACTCATTTATATGTTTTACAGTGTCCTCACAGTGCAGTGATGGCGGACTACCCCCTCGGGGCGCTGAGTGACGGGCTCCCGCCCCCCACTCACCGCGGACCCCCCGCCCCCCAACACGAGCTCAGCGTGAGTCCGAAGCTGTTCCATCGCCGAAGCGAATCCTTCCAAGACGGACGACCTGCCGGAACATAAACAAGGGTAAACATATTCCGTTGTATAAATAAATTTTATTTTTAAATTTCTTCAGGAATTATAAACAGTTAATTTTTCTACATATATCCATAGAGCTTTATAGTTTTCTATAAGAAATAAAGTTTCTAAAAGTAATAAATTCAAAACTATATTATCTGAAGAAAACATACTTGTCGTTCGCGTCGTTGTCGAAAACTAAAACTTCTCGCTTAGATAAGAATACAGGTCAATATCCGAGTTACATGATGACGTCATATGCACAACGCCATCTATCGGATATGCAATTCAACTGACAACATTAGTTCTATTTTGGAGTTGCAAGTAACTGAACTGGGTGCGTGAGAACAACAGTTTAAATTCATATTATCTAATATCTATTGATAGAGTGAAACGATTGTGATGAAACAAACCTAAGTAATACTTCAAGTTGCGTTTTTACATATAAAAGTTATTTACATTTACGTGATTAGTTATTTGCTCAATATTATCGCGATTATGCTTTAATCAATATTATCGCGAGCGGGGCAGCGGTAGTCTCTGATGTGTGTATAAATATAATATATATATATAATGAATTTGACTGATATACTTCACCGATTAGCTCGTTTCAACAAACAAATACGAAAATTCTTATATTGTTTATTATATTATAAACGGAATGTGTTTGCAGGAGAATCGAACCCTGTCTGACGGTGTACGTGTGCCCGGCCGGCAGCAACATCTACAGCGCGCTGTACCTGCACGCATGCCGAGCCACTGAGCTGCTGCACAAGCTGAACCAGCTGCAGGGGCCTTCCGCTAATGTACAACTTTATCTAATCTAATATACAAACAAATGGTGCAAAATCCTAACAGAATGGACCATAGATGAAACACCAAAAGGCAAAGAAAAGGTAGTCAGATGATCTTCAAGAGGTAGCAGGTGCTCTGTGGACAAGAGCTGATACGGTACATATGTTGTAGGAGGTCTAAGTGTTAAAAGAACATGCTGACACAAATAAAACTCCCAACTGGTGTGCAACAATTTTTATAAAATTCAAAAGAATTAATAAAATATCTACTTAGGTTATTTAAGTTTGTAACACTCAGTATTAAAGGGTTATTATTATTATTATATTTTTTAATAATTCTTCATCAGAGATGTCAAGATATAATAGGATGAGTTTTGGAAGAGACATCCATGGGATGGTGGGACCCGAGAATTGTGCCAAACTGGCTCCTACTTACCCTTGATTGAACTGGCCCTTAATTCCTCTTGAATTGTTCATTATATATATAAAATATTTTTATATTGATACCAAAGTACTTCTTTGCTTTTGTATAACTTCATTGGCAGGTAACTAAAAATGATTTAATCGTGTTTGCCCGTTTTTGTAACTTTTTTTTGTAACTATTGTAATCTATCCTTTATAGCTGTGAATATATTGTGATGTATAACAGACACCTTAGAGTATTGTTACTAATGATGTTTCATTTACGACAGGACAGTGTTGGTGTCCGGCCCCAACAGAGACCGAGCTGGTGCGACATCTCCCGGACAACTCCACCTACCGATTAGAACGACTGGAGGACATCAGCTCGCTGCTGCTCTGTGCCACTACCAACTAAACTTAGCGGCTCTGATACTCGGAAACCGTGACTCTGTTAGACACTGTTGTGTTCTCATCGGGTCCAATGACTCTACCACTCAGGCACTGTGCCTTTGCCATTGAGACACTGTGGCTCTATTCCACACTTGCGTTGTCATTAAGACACTGGTTTTCATATTCAGACACCGTGACTTTGTCACTGAGAAACTGTACTTCTCTTAGACATTATTGAGTTGTCATCAGCTCATACAAATCACTATAACAAATCAATCAAGGGGATTTATTATTTCGTCTTGTTGGTTGTGGTCTTTTCACCACTAAGCGCTTTGTAAATTTTAGAGACTACTAAAGGCAATCTGATGTCTCTAATAATTGTTTTAAAATCTATTAAAGATCTATTTGATATGATATTACAAAATGCACATGTCCTCTTGAAGATAATATAAGATCGTTTAATTAGTAGTTATTAGTAGATAGTAAATTCACTGGTAATATAATATTCTGGAATATTGTAGGTTGACATAGTCTTATCTATTGCACACAAGAACAGTTATTTCAAATTGATTTTGGAATATAAATATTTTAATATACCTTTTGGGATATGAAAGGTATGGAGTATAGAATTTGAGTTATTTCCCATTATAAATGAAAAAATAAAAATATATGGAGAGAAATTTAATAAATGAAGAGGCCATTTCTGATTGAAGTTAGTACTAACAATCACATCCCATCCATTAATATTAGATTTAGTTTTTTTATGCTATTAATTTTTATGTTATATATTTTATTATTATTATTTTTATTTATTTACTTACAGCATATGAAGTTCTTGTTCTTGTTCACATGTTCTTGTAAGTAGTTTTAAAGGCGTTTTTCACACTAACTTTAAGCTAATATCCGTTAATATTTGAACACAATCACAACTTCAAAATAATTAATAATCGCAAATAGATCGTAGAAAAACAGAAATATCACCCGGTACAATTTAATCGTTTGAATTATTAACTTGCATTATAAGTTGCCACATTCTACTTGTTTCAGCAATATTCTTATAAATTTTTATAAAATTCAAAAGAATTAATAAAATATCTACTTAGGTTATTTAAGTTTGTAACACTCAGTATTAAAGGGTTATTATTATTATTATATTTTTTAATAATTCTTCATCAGAGATGTCAAGATATAATAGGATGAGTTGGAAGAGACATCCATGGGATGGTGGGACCCGAGAACTATATATGTACGTCTGTATATATACTTATATACTTATAGACTTTATACTTTATACTTTATATTATATTTAATAGACTTTATACTTTATATTATATTTACACTTTATATTATAGACTTATATACGTCAGTATATAAGTCTGACACACTCTTCGAGTCTAGCACGCATGTTTTCGAAAACGCGTTTACAGAGCGACTGGGGAATTCTGCTGACTTCGGCTCGAATATTTTCTTTAAGTTGTGTCACAGTGCTCGTATTTGTCTTGTAAACCATGGATTTTAAGTATCCCCATAAGAAAAAATCACATGGGCTTAAATCGGGTGACCTAGGTGGCCACGGTATGGTACCGTTTCGGGATATGTTTTTTTCAGGGAATAACTGCTGCACTGCATTCATGGAAACATTAGCAGTATGAGCTGTGGCCCCGTCCAGCTGGAACCATGTGTTTCGGTTGAAGGATGGACTATTCTGAAGTTCTAGTCTGAAAAAGTCATTTAACATCTGGGCATATCTCTCCGAATTAACAGTTACAGTTTGGCCACGTCCATTTTCAAAGAAATAAGGCCCTATGATTGCAGATGCAGATATGGCACACCAAACTGTTACTTTAGGCTTATGTAAAGGCTCTCGATGCATTTGTCTTGGGTTGCGGACATCCCAGTAACGGAAATTCTGCTTATTTACATATCCTCCGATATGAAAGTGGGCTTCGTCACTGAAGAATATGTTGCCCATCCGAGTAGCAGTAGGAAATCTCAACAACATTACCTCTGCGTAAGTTTTTCTTAATTCAAAGTCAGAATCGTGTAAATCTTGCACGATTTGAATTTTATATGGATGAACCTTGAGTTTTTTTCGCATTATAACCTGCAAAGTTGATTTCGGAATTTCCAATATCGATGAACGTGCACGCAGTGATAATCGGGAATTTTCAACGACAGAAACCATAACACGCTAGCAATTTTCATCCGTGACTACCGATGGCGTAGGTCCTGGCCTGGGTCTATTTAACGTTGATCCTGTAGATCTGAACCTTGCTACCCATGACTGAATAAGGTTGATCGATGGTCCTTCACTTAATCGACGAATACCGTAACGATTATTAAATCGACGGCGTGCTTCAGTCAGCGAAAATCCACTCGCTCTCCACTCCATATTATATATGTGGATATATATAAAATTCAAGTCGTTTCAAAACGCAATGTCAAAGTTATTACCATTATAATATTTGGTTATAATCGTATATGGCCATGAAAGTGACTGTCATTGTATGTATACATGTCAAAGAAAATTAAAAAGAACTCTAAAACTTTTTTATCGAGGCATATTATACTTTCACAATATCATTTACCATAACCTGTACCTTACAGTTTATGTTATACATTTTCAGAATATAATGATATACTTTTTTATTTAGATTACTATTGACATACTGAATTCTTATACAAGGTTTCTTGAAAACCTATGAATATAGTTTTTTAGAATTTTTATGTCAATTTCATCTAGTTTAAGAATTCTCTATAAATCCCGTTTTCAATGGTGTAGCTTATTTTTTTGTTATGCTGGGCTACACATTAGGGGGCGAATATTCGTGTCGCGTTGGCGCGCTAAAAATATTCACGCCGGATTTTACCCCGCTAGAACAATTATTCATTTCAAATATATACATCTCTCTTTATAATTCAATAGTTGTTGTTTTTAGGCAGTGTGACGTTGCCTCCAGTACGGTCCGCTGCCGCTGTGGGGGAAGGCGGCAAGTTGGCGAGACCGTCCGGCACAGCAATTTGAAGCGATGATAATAGCTCTACGGTGGTGTGTACGACTTCGCGTCAAGAGACGTGAGTTCGAATCCTACCATCTACAATGAGCTTGACCTTTCGGTGAAGGTAAACATCGTTAGGGAACCAAAGCATGGTGGTAGAGGGCTTTTAATAATGGCCACCTGGTGGTTAGCTACCACCCTCAAGTTGAAAACCTACCACCAAATACCAATTAGGTGTGTTTCGCCGACAGCTGCACTTGAGAACCAGTTGCTCCACAGGTTTGGCGTTTAGAATAAACCAACTTTTTCTGTTGAATAGAATATCATGTAAAATGTACATTTTGATCGGGAATGCAATCGCTGAACCTGGTAAGAGTAGATATATAAAAATATAGAACTTTGAAATTTGACTGGTAGTTTCTAACGTGAGCGTGTTTTAACAATTAAATACTCTTTTCCTCTCGTATTATAAAATTGTCGCCCTGAATTTTTTTTTTTAATTTAGCTCACGGGAATGTCGGGATCAAAATAAAAAAATATCTGCGATAAAATCCGTTTAAATTAGTTTTATTTCAATAAATAATATTCGCGTAAACATTAGAAATTATATAAAAAATTCATATCACGTTATTTGTTGGTCCGCGATCAACTCCTACAATATAATATCTCTTGACAGAGTGAAACGATCCCGATGACACAATTTTTGTTTCTAATTAATAAACTCAACAATTGACTGATTTCGAAAATTCTTTAACCATTAGGATGTTACATTATCCGTGAGTAGCAAAAGCTAAACAATATTTTTTATGGAAATGACTTAATAAATTTTAGTTCCACGCGAACGGACTCGCGGACACAGCTAGTATCTTATAAATGCGAATTTGTGTGTCCCATCTTCGCCAAAATTGCTGATCACACTGGCGCTTATAAACTGAATGTGTTTACAGAAGAATCGAACCCCCGTCTGACGGTTGTACGTGTTGCCGGCCGGCAGCAATATCTTCAGCGCGCTGTACCTGCACGCGTGCCGAGCCACTGAGCTGCTGCACAAGCTGAACCAGCTGCAGGGGCCTTCCGCTAAGGTACAACTTTATCTAATCTAACAATACAATTTTTAAAAATGTTCATGCACATGCTTTTTCTTACTCATGCTCCGATCCTCTTTGCAGACCAAATCGTAAATCTCGAATAGAGACCTGTAAACAAATAAATTAAATACAAATTTTAAAAATGTTATATAAAGATAGACATCTACATCAATGTGGACCATAGTAAAGCACTACACTACATAAATCACACTAAGACATGCACATGCTTTTTCTTACTTTCTTACTCTTACTCCGATCCTCGTTGCAGACCAAATCGCATATCTCGAATAGAGACCTGTGAACAAATAAAAATGTCCCCATTGCACCGCGCTTATAATCTATTCTACACAATGTGGACCATATTCCACATGTGGACCATGTAAAGCACTACACTACATAAAGCACACTAAGACATGCAGCAAATCTCGAATCTCTACCTGCGAAAATCTGGAACAGACCTGTGAACAAATAAAGTAACTACAATTTTTAAAAAGCCCACATTGCACCGCGCTTATAATCTCTATTCTACACAATATGGAGCATAGTTAAGCACTACACTACATGAACCACTAAGACATGCACATGCTTTTATGCTTTTTCTTACTCTTACTCCAATCCTCGTTGCAGACCAAATCGTGTATCTCGAATAGAGACCTGTGAACAAATAAAGTAAATACAAATTTAAAAATGTTATATAAAGATAGACATAGGCCCCGCGTGCATCGCGGTTATATCTACACAATGTGGACCATAGTTAAGCACTACACTACATAAAGCACACTAAGACATGCACATGCTTTTTCTTACTCTTACTCCGATCCTCGTTGCAGACCAAATCGCAAATCTCGAATAGAACCCTGTGAACAAATAAAGTAAATACAAATTTTTAAAATGTTATATAAAGCTGTGCACCGCGCTTATAATCTCTATTCTAAACAATATGGACCATAGTTAAGCACATAATCTCTATTCTACACACTATGGACCATAGTTAAGCACTACACTACATAAAGCGCTTATAATCTCTATTCTACACAATATGGACTATAGTTAAGCACTACACTACATAAACCACACTAAGACATGCACATGCTTTTTCTTACTCTTACTCCGATCATCGTTGCAGATCAAATCGCAAATCTCGAATAGAGACCTGTGAACAAAACATGCACATGCTTTTTCTTACTCTTACTCCGATGCTCGGTGCAGGCGCGCTTATAATCCATTCTACACAATGTGGACCATAGTAAAGCACTACACTACATAAATCACACTAAGTCATGCACATGCTTTTTCTTACTCATACTCCGCTCCTCGGTGCAGGCGAAGCGAAAATCTGGAACAAACCTGTGAACAAATAACGTAAATACAATTTAAAAAAAAGTTATATAAAGATAGACATAGGCCCCCATTGCACCGCGCTTATAATCTCTATTCTACACAATATGGACCATAGTTAAGCACTACACTACATAAACCACACTAAGACATGCACATGCTTTTTCTTACTCTTACTCCGATCCTCGTTGCAGACCTAATCGCAAATCTCGAATAGAGACCTGTGAACAAATAAAGTTAATACAAATTTTAAAAATGTTATATAAAGATAAACATGGGCCCCCGTGCACCGCGCTTATAATCTATTCTACACATTGTGGACCATAGTAAAGCACTACACTACATAAAGCACACTAAAACATGCACATGCTTTTTTCTTACTCATACTCCGATCCTCGGTGCAGGCGAAGCGAAAATCTGGAACAGACCTGTGAACAAATAAAGTAAATACAAATTTTAAAAATGTTATATAAAGATGTCACATGCTTTTTCTTACTCATACTGTAAGATATCCTCGTTGTATACCAAACAGCAAATCTCGAATAGAGACCTGTGAACAAATAAAAGTAAATACAGTTTTTAATTAAAATGTTCATGCACGTGCTTTTTCTTACTCATGCTCCGATCCTCGTTGCAGACCAAATCGCAAACCTCGAATAGAGACCTGTAAACAAATAAAAATAAATACAATTTTAAAAAAGTTATATAAAGATAGACATAGGCCCCCATTGCACCGCGCTTGTAATCTCTATTCTACACAATATGGACCATAGTTAAGCACTACACTACATAAAGCACACTAAGGCATGCACATGCTTTTTCTTACTCATGCTCCGGTCCTCGTTGCAGACCAAATCGCAAATCTCGAATAGAGACCTGTAAACAAATAAAAATAAATACAATTTAAAAAAAAGTTATATAAAGATAGACATAGGCCCCCATTGCACCGCGCTTGTAATCTCTATTCACAATTCGCAAATCTCGAATAGAGACCTGTAAAAAAAAAAAAAAATTTAAAAAAGTTATATCCCTTGTGCACCGCGCTTATAATCTATTCTACACATTGTGGACCATAGTAAAGCACTACACTACATAAAGCACACTAAGACATGCACATGCTTTTTCTTACTCTTACTCCGATCCTCGGTGCAGCCGAAGCGAAAATCTGGAACAGACCTGTGAACAATAGAGTGAATACAAATTTTAAAAATGTTATATAAAGACATTTATAATCTATTCTACACAATGTGGAACATAGTAACACTACACTACATAAAGCACACTAAGACATGCACATGCTTTTTCTTACTCATACTCCGATCCTCGGTGCAGGTGAAGCGAAAATCTGGAACAGACCTGTGAACAAAGTAAATACAAATTTTAAAAATGTTATATAAAGACATACACAATGTGGACCATAGTAAACAAGCACTACAATACATAAAGCACACTAAGACATGCATATGCTTTTTCTTACTCATCATACTCCGATCCTCGGTGCAGGCGAAGCGAAAATCTGGAAGATACTTGTGAACAAATAAAGTAAATATAAATTTTAAAAATGTTATATAAAGACATAGGCCCCCTGTGCACCGCGCTTATAATCTATTCTACACATTGTGGACCATAGTAAAGCACTACACTACATAAAGCACACTAAGACATGCACATGCTTTTTCTTACTCATAATGTTAAAGATCCTCGTTGTATACCAAACAGCAAATCTCGAATAGCAGACCAAATCGCAAATCTTGAACAGAGACCTGTAAACAAATAAAAATAAATACAATTTTTAAAAAAGTTATATAAAGGTAGACATAGGCCCTCATTGCACCGCGCTTGTAATCTCTATTCTACACAATATGGACCATAATTAAGCACGACACTACATAAAGCACACTAAGACATGCACATGCTTTTTCTTACTCATACTCTGATCCTCGTTTCAGACCAAATCGCAAATCTCGAATAGAGACCTGTGAACAAATAAAGTAAATACAAATTTTAAAAATCTTGTATTAATAGGCCCCCTGTGCACCGCGCTTATAATCTATTCTACACATTGTGGACAATAGTAAAGCACTACACTACATAAAGCACACTAAGACATGCACATGCTTTTTCTTACTCATACTCCGATCCTCGGTGCAGGCGAAGAGAAAATCTGGAACAGACCTGTGAACAAATAAAGTAAATACAAATTTTAAAAATGTTATATAGGCCCCAATGCACCGCGCTTATAATTTATTCTACACAATGTGGACCATAATAAACAAGCACTACATTACATAAAGCACACTAAGACATGCACATGCTTTTTCTTACTCATGCTCCGATCCTCGGTGCAGCCGAAGCGAAAATCTGGAACAGACCTGTGAACAATAGAGTGAATACAAATTTTAAAAATGTTATATAGGCCCCAATGCACCGCGCTTATAATTTATTCTACACAATGTGGACCATAATAAACAAGCACGACATTACATAAAGCACACTAAGACATGCACATGCTTTTTCTTACTCATGCTCCGGTCCTCGTTGCAGACCAAATCGCAAATCTCGAATAGAGACCTGTAAACAAATAAAAATAAATACAATTTTAAAAAAAGTTGTATAAAGATAGACATAGGCCCCCTGTGCACCGCGCTTGTAATCTCTATTCTACACAATATGGACCATAGTTAGGCACTACACTACATAAAGCACACTAAGACATGCACATGCTTTTTCTCTTTTTCTTACTCATACTCCGATCTTCGTTGCAGAGCAAATCGTAAACCTCGAATAGAGACCTGTGAACAAATATTAAATAAGTGTAAATAAATTTTTAATTTTTTTATATAAAGATAGACATAGGCCCCCTGAGCACCGCGCTTATAATCTATTCTACACAATGTGGACCATAGACCCCTGTGCACCGCGCTTATAATCTATTCTACACAAATTCTACATAATGTGGACCATAGTAACACTACACTACATAAAGCACACTAAGACATGCACAACATTAAGCACACTAAGACATGCACATGCTTTGTCTTACTAACAAGCACTATATTACATAAAGCACACTAAGACATGCACTACATAAAGCACACTAAGACATGCACTACATAAAGCACACTAAGACATGCATATGCTTTTTCTTACTCATACTCCGATCCTCGGTGCAGGCGAAGCGAAAATCTGGAACAGACCTGTGAACAAATAAAGTAAATACAAATTTTAAAAATGTTATATAAAGATGTCACATGCTTTTTCTTACTCATACTGTAAGATATCCTCGTTGTATACCAAACAGCAAATCTCGAATAGAGACCTGTGAACAAATAAAAGTAAATACAGTTTTTAATTAAAATGTTCATGCACGTGCTTTTTCTTACTCATGCTCCGATCCTCGTTGCAGACCAAATCGCAAACCTCGAATAGAGACCTGTAAACAAATAAAAATAAATACAATTTTAAAAAAAGTTATATAAAGATAGACATAGGCCCCCATTGCACCGCGCTTGTAATCTCTATTCTACACAATATGGACCATATTAAGCACTACACTACATAAAGCACACTAAGACATGCACATGCTTTTTCTTACTCATGCTCCGGTCCTCCTTGCAGACCAAATCGCAAATCTCGAATAGAGACCTGTAAACAAATAAAAATAAATACAATTTTAAAAAAAGTTATATAAAGATAGACATAGGCCCCCATTGCACCGCGCTTGTAATCTCTATTCTACACAATTCGCAAATCTCGAATAGAGACCTGTAAAAAAAAAAAAAAAAAAATTAAAGTTATATCCCCTGTGCACCGCGCTTATAATCTATTCTACACATTGTGGACCATAGTAAAGCACTACACTACATAAAGCACTCTAAGACATGCACATGCTTTTTCTTACTCTTACTCCGATCCTCGGTGCAGCCGAAGCGAAAATCTGGAACAGACCTGTGAACAATAGAGTGAATACAAATTTTAAAAATGTTATATAAAGACATAGGCCCCCCCGTGCACCGCGCTTATAATCTATTCTACACAATGTGGAACATAGTAACACTGCTTTAGTACACTACCTAAAGCACACTAAGACATGCACATGCTTTTTCTTACTCATACTCCGATCCTTGGTGCAGGTGAAGCGAAAATCTGGAACAGACCTGTGAACAAAGTAAATACAAATTTTAAAAATGTTAGCCCCCCGTGCACCGCGCTTATAATCTATTCTACACAATGTGGACCATAGTAAACAAGCACTACATTAGATAAAGCACACTAAGACATGCATATGCTTTTTCTTACTCATACTCCGATCCTCGGTGCAGGCGAAGCGAAAATCTGGAAGAGGCTTGTGAACAAATAAAGTAAATACAAATTTTAAAAATGTTATATAAAGATAGACATAGGCCCCCGTGCACCGCGCTTATAATCTATTCTACACATTGTGGACCATAGTAAAGCACTATACTGCATAAAGCACACTAAGACATGCACATGCTTTTTCTTACTCATACTCCGATCCTCGTTGCAGAGCAAATCGTAAACCTCGAATAGAGACCTGTGAACAAATAAGAGTAAATAAATTTTTATTTTTTTTATATAAAGATAGACATAGGCCCCCTGTGCACCGCGCTTATAATCTATTCTACACATTGTGGACCATAGTAAAGCACTACACTACATAAAGCACACTAAGACATGCACATGCTTTTTCTTACTCATGCTCCGATCCTCGGTGCAGGCGAAGAGAAAATCTGGAACAGACCTGTGAACAAATAAAGTAAATACAAATTTTAAAAATGTTATATAGGCCCCAATGCACCGCGCTTATAATTTATTCTACACAATGTGGACCATAATAAACAAGCACTACATTACATAAAGCACACTAAGACATGCATATGCTTTTTCTTACTCATACTCCGATCCTCGGTGCAGGCGAAGCGAAAATCTGGAACAGACTTGTGAACAAATAAAGTAAATACAGTTTTTATAAATGTTCATGCACATGCTTTTTCTTACTTATACTCCGGTCCTCGTTGCAGACCAAATCGCAAATCTCGAATAAACTCATACTGGCTTTTTCTTACTTATACTCCGGTCCTCGTTGCAGACCAAATCGCAAATCTCGAATAGAGACCTGTGAACAAATAAAGTAAATACAAATTTTAAAAATCTTGTATAAATAGGCCCCCTGTGCACCGCGCTTATAATCTATTCTACACATTGTGGACAATAGTAAAGCACTACACTACATAAAGCACACTAAGACATGCACATGCTTTTTCTTACTCATACTCCGATCCTCGGTGCAGGCGAAGAGTAAATCTGGAACAGACCTGTGAACAAATAAAGTAAATACAAATTTTAAAAATGTTATATAGGCCCCAATGCACCGCGCTTATAATTTATTCTACACAATGTGGACCATAATAAACAAGCACTACATTACATAAAGCACACTAAGACATGCATATGCTTTTTCTTACTCATACTCCGATCCTCGGTGCAGGCGAAGCGAAAATCTGGAACAGACTTGTGAACAAATAAAGTAAATACAGTTTTTAAAAATGTTCATGCACATGCTTTTTCTTACTTATACTCCGGTCCTCGTTGCAGACCAAATCGCAAATCTCGAATAAACTCATACTGGCTTTTTCTTACTTATACTCCGGTCCTCGTTGCAGACCGAATCGCAAATCTCGAATAAACTCATACTGTAAAAGATCTTCGTATTATATCAAACAGCAAATCTCGAATACAGACATGTGAACATAAAAGTAAATACAGTTTTTAAAAATGTTCATGCACATGCTTTTTCTTACTTATACTCCGGGTCTCGTTGCAAACCAAATCGCAAATCTCGAATAGAGACCTGCAAACAAATAAAAATAAATACAATTTAAAAAAAAGTTATACAAAAGATAGACGTAGGCCCCCTGTGCACCGCGCTTATAATCTATTTTACACATTGTGGACCATAGTAAAGAATTACACTACATAAAGCACACTAAGACATGCACATGCTTTTTCTTACTCATACTCCGATCCTCGGTGCAGGCGAAGCGAATATCTGGAACAGACCTGTGAACAAATAAAGTTTGTGGACCATAGTAAAGCACTACACTACATAAAGCACACTAAGACATGCACATGCTTTTTCTTACTCATACTCCGATCCTCTGTGCAGGCGAAGCGAAAATCTGGAACAGACCTGTGAACAAATAAAGTAAATACAAATTTTAAAAATGTTATATAAAGACATAGGCCCCCCGTGCACCGCGCTTATAATCTATTCTACACAATGTGGACCATAGTAATCAAGCACTACATTACATAAAGCACACTAAGACATGCACATGCTTTTTCTTACTCATAATGTTAAAGATCCTCGTTGTATACCAAACAGCAAATCTCGAATAGCAGACCAAATCGCAAATCTTGAACAGAGACCTGTAAACAAATAAAAATAAATACAATTTTTAAAAAAGTTATATAAAGGTAGACATAGGCCCTCATTGCACCGCGCTTGTAATCTCTATTCTACACAATATGGACCATAATTAAGCACGACACTACATAAAGCACACTAAGACATGCACATGCTTTTTCTTACTCATACTCAGATCCTCGTTGCAGACCAAATCGCAAACCTCGAATAGAGACCTGTGAGCAAATAAAGTAAATACAAATTTTAAAAATGTTATATAAAGACAGAAATAGGCCCCCGTACACCGCGCTTATAATCTATTCTACACATTGTGGACCATAATAAATCACTTACTATATAAACCGCACTAGAATAGCAAACTTTACACAATGTTAACCACATTAAAGCACTACTCATACACTAGAATCGAAAGTTCCTTGATCACACTGAGCGAACATAATACACCAAATTATTATATAAAAAAAAAATTAGAGCACTACTAATTTGGCCGTTCCTTGATCACACTGAGCGAACATAATACTCCAAATCGCAAATATTACATACACTGCTCCTCGCGCTGGGACGCTTCAACACACTGAGCTTCACTTCACTTCAACGCTCTAAGAAAACCTCAAAGAGTTTTATACACCTTATTTTAATCGAGAGTTGATAGTAACAACTTCCGTTGGCGATTTCATAAAGTTTTGTCAATATTCCAGAAATAAAAGTATGTTATAATAACTTCAATTTTTAGATATTGTAGAATATAGTAAATTTAAGTTAGAATTTAAGTTTTTTTCTTAAATCAAATACAAAATAGTTCAAGTAGATAGTAGCCTAATTTGTTTATCAACTGATTTTAATTTATTTGTGTTGTAATGACTATTGACAAACTGTTAATAAACAATTTTTTAACCGATTATTCTACCTATCGTGATAAGAATTTCCTTTTATGTTCAATAATTACGTTTGAAATTCGACCACTGTCGACCATTGCTCGACTTTCACCTTAATTATGGATATTATTCAAAATGTCAAACGTATTTATATTTATTTTTGTTTCTTTTATCTTTTATATACATATTTATCATTTATTGAATGCATGCAGACACTCTGTAAGTGTTCATAAATATAAAACAATGTTGGTAAATTCTACATTTAAAATCAAAATACCTCTTATTCTAATATTATATTAGTTCCCGAGAGTACATTACAAGTACTTTACAAGGTTGAGTTGTTAATATAGAAAACAGTTATTACCGTTAATAATGGTTTTCTCATATAAGTACACAAATTGACATTTTGAGTTTTTCCCAGAATAAATATTAGGCTATGAATATTAGTTTTATTAATATAAAAAATTGTTAAGTGTGAATATTCGGTCGAATGTTTCATCTACATGCATTATTACGGAACATATATTTGTTTAACGGAACTGCGCCTTTTGGATTAGCGGTTAAGAAAATCAACATATTATATTATTATTTTGTTGCGTTGGTTTTTTTAAATTGTGATATTTCTTTGTCAACAACTTTAATTGAATAGTATCAAGTGAAATTTTGGGCTATGTTTACTTAAACTTATTACCATAATTAGATAAAGATGAAAAACTATGTCAATAAAACAACTTTGGAAATAACGTTTATTTTAATGTTTTGTCACAAACAAGAAATACAAAATACATGAAATTATTTATATTTTTAATTTTTGATAGGACCATTTCCTTTATACATTATTCTTATGTGACTCTAAAATATAAATGCAGTGCACGCTACGGAAGTTACTCACGGGACGCTTATTGTACGTTTTTAAAACGTTGTCAATATGGCGGCTAAAGTGCTTTCTTAATAATTGGGCTGTCATAAGAAAAGATAATTTTTCAAATCCTAGTGATAGTATAAGTGATTAGTGCCTTCAAACAAACAATTTTTTTTTATTTTATTAGTATATATGTAGGATGACAAATGTATAAACAAAATTATTAAAAAATAAACATTGATTCGATTACCTGTGGTGTGTAAAAAATTAGGATGGCGTGGGAAGTAAGTATCTATCTAAAGTTGTAATCTACCCTTTATAGTTGTGAATATATTGTGATATATAACAGACACCTTAGAGTATTGTTTCTAAATATATTTTTTTACGACAGGACAGTGCTGGTGTCCGGCCCCAACGGAGCCCGAGTGCGGCTCACGGACGAGCTGGTGCGACATCTCCCGGACAACTCCACCTACCGATTAGAACGACTTGAGGACATCAGCTCGCTGCTGCTCTGTGCCACTACCAATCTAACAATCTGATGTTTCTAATAATGTACTTATTGTTAGATTGTAATAAAAAATAAAATGCACATGACCTCTTGAAGATAAATATGATCCCAAATAATCTTATATTATCTGACAGGACTGGTTTTTATAGTAAATTCACTGGTAATATAATATTCTGTAATGTTGTATGTTGACATAGTCTTATGTATTTATTGCACACAAGAACAGTTATTTCAAATTGATTTTGGAAAATAAATATTTTAATATACATTTTGGGATATGAAAGGTATGGAGTGTAGAATTCGAGTTATTTCCCATTATAAATGAAAAAATAAAAAAATATAGAGAGAAATTTAATAAATGAAGAGGCCATTTCTGATAGCAGTTAGTACTAACAATCACATCCAATCTATCAATATTAGATTTAGTTTTTTTATGCTATTAATATTTATTTTATTATTATTATTTTTATTTATTTACAGACATGTTGTTGTAAGTAGTTTTAAAGGCGTTAATCACACGAACTTAAACTATTTTATAAGTAAATGTTTTGAATTAATACAACTTAATCGTTTGAATTATTAACTTGCATTATAAGTTGCCACATTGTTGCATCTTGTTCAAGCAAAATTTGCTAGTATAGGCAAATACCATAATATGAAAAAGAAAATCTTAGTTAAAAAAATTGTGGATTTTATAATATGTACCATTTCTAATAAATCCACATAAAAATAACCTAGGACCAAATATGGGAATTTTCTTTAAATTCGCCATTCAATACTCTTCAATACTACTAGTACTAGTCAATAAATGAATGTATAAGTAAATAAACTTTGTTTTATTTGTAAAACTAAATGTGCCTACGATTTGAGTGGCGTGAAACTTAAATTACTTAATAATTTTTGGCCGTATTTTAACTTTCTTCAATACAGCATTGCTCCTAATGGTGGCAGCGTAAGGTTAAATAGTGTAAAGCTTTCCTCGATGATTTCTTTATCAAATACAAAAGAATATTTAAACTCGACTAGGAGTTACTAATATTGGCGGGTTGAAGTAATCAAACCTTTCCATTATAACATGAATTTTTAAAATATGACGTCCTACGGCCATTTTCAGATTGTGGTGTTACCACAATTTTTTACAAGTTTATCTAAACACTATTTAAAAAATACAAGATCAATTTGTTAATAACAATGGCCGACGTGTAACCAACGACAATGCATCCATCCAATCCACTGAAAAACGTCCAATGCTGGACAGGTCTCCCCCAAAGATTTCCACGACTACCGGTCTTGCGCCACCCGCATCCAGCGGATTCTCGCAATGCAATGACAATGCATAGTGTTAGAAATAGAATTACTAATTGAGTTGCTTGGATACCTCGCGAATCTATTTAATCAAATCTATCCAATGGAATTAAGAGTAATTCTTGTATAAATAAATTTCGCTTGTTTCGGAAACGGCTCTAACGATTTGAATGGAACTAACAGTAGGTTTAATAGAGTGACAATGTAAGTTATGATAGCGACATAAGGGCAACTTGTTCTACCAAAATTGCTATAAAAAAACCAAAAAAATAGAAATAATCACTGCTCATTTCACTTTTACGTGGTTATTAACAAGTTATATCAGAGTAGGTATTGAAGTAGAACCAATTCTACTTAAGTACCTGCAGAGGTCAGTTTATTCGAAAATCACTTAATAGCCTGTTTACTAGTTTATTTAAACAAAGAAAGACTATATTAACCTAACAAATTATATATAAAAATACTATGTAGTTTAATGTTTGTCTATATACTCCTACAATATTAATTAAGCGTTCTCATTCTACACTAATATTATAAAGACGAAAGATTTGTATTTTTATTTGTAAAGAATAAACTCGAGAACAATAGCGCAGTGGTAGTGTGTACGACTTCGCGTCAAGTAGGTGAATTCAAACTCTCGTCTGTTGACGTGGCGTCCGTATACACTACCACTATTAAGCAACCTCTCCGAGACCATATAAATTGTTACAATATTGGAAAAGTATATCGTCGGAGACATTTCATTCTATAAGATAAATTGTTGGCAATTAGTATTTGAAAAAAATCGCAATTCATACAACCTCTTAAGGAAATTGTTTATTCTAACTTCTAAGCGAACCTTACAAGAAGGCTTAAAATTATTTACTTTAGACTCCGGTATAGCTATTAAATTATATTGAATTTCAACATTAAAAACAGATTTATTGAAAATGTAGTTTGTTAAAATACTAGATGATCAGTGTAATAAAATTAACCAATGATATTATTGTAAGTTTAAAATATAGTTGTTATCTGCTGATGTCAACCAGAGACCAATAATAAATTTATCCACAAAAAGATTGTACGCTTAGGGTCGCCCCACAAGGGCCACTCGGCCACAACCACAAAACGATGTCACCGGATAATTTCCTGTAGTTTTCATATATTTTATATGTACTCGTCCCACACGGTTGACGCCAGTAACAACGTTTTGTAGCTGAAAAGTGAATAGAAAAAAAATTGTTGCAGGAATCTTATGTTTTCGAATTCATAAAGAGTAATTTCGTAATAAAATAGTTCATTCGATTCAATAGGCAGACATTTTTTAGTTCTAAAGTATATCGTATCCGGTCGCTTCCAATATCGCGTACTGATCACGCGTGGCACGAGATATCTATACCCGACTATACAAAGGACGTCAATTCGAATCCACCTACAAAGAGTTTTGGTAAAGGAAAATATGATGAAACCATAGTATGGTATACCACCCTCAATTTGAAAATCTGCGGCCAAATACCTATTAGGTTTGTTCCCGAAGTTGCAACTTGAACCAGTCCCTCCACTAGGCTTAGCATGCCCATCATCTTGGGCCAATCATGTGATATTATGGTCATATCGCTTAACCTTAAGTAGAACAACTAAAAAAAATAATTACGAACCAAGTGGACTTTTTTCACATCATACTATACGTAATACAATGTGCATAATTCGTGTACGTGGGGAAGTCAGGTTTTTGTCTTACACGATGTTTGAAATACATCCATTTAATAGATTTTTTATAAAAGTTAATAAATCTTAAAAACCCTCAACTCTGTTCTACAAATATTCTATTCGTTTACGTATTTAAAATACAGGTACAGGAATGGGCAATAATGGTTCAGGAAAGATTTTTATGATTTCTATAAAAGCAACTCGATTTTGAATTTTTGTTTAACCGTTTTGCAAAATACTGTTTCATTAGTTACTGTGAATTAAAATTGCATCACCATTTTTAGGTGTGTGAACTTCAGTTTGCTTTAAAAAACACACGAGCAAAATGTCTTAAATTTGAATTCTGTAACGATAACCTGCATTAAATTTTCAAGACCATCAAATTATCTTTCTTTCGACGTCATGTAAATACATAAATGACTAAAGACAAAAAAAATTTAAGGTAATCATATTTTTGACTCAAATATATAATATAAATTCGTATAAACAAGACGCATGCCGTATTAATATAAACTTCTTATAAATGGAAGAAACAAGTAAATATGACGTTAGGAACTTTGTTCCTTGATAATGCAATGTTGACCTAGTGTAGCACGTATCATTTTAATCCATCTACTTTTCTCACAAAAATTAATTTGGAAGTAAAAGTTAAAAATTTTGATTTATATGTGGACGTGTAAGGTTTATATCGTTTTAGAATTAAAACTTCTAAACAATCAGCATCAGCAAAATATCTGATGGACTTTATAAAATTATTAGATTACGAAAAAGTACCTGCATGAACAAAACATATATGTAATGCTCCATCCTTACGTCTGAAGTCCGGCCAAGTGTTTATAGTTGGAGTGTGATTTATTTTTTAGCCCGGTATAGTAGGGGCGGTCTCGCTGTTAGGGTCATCACTCTTACTATTACCACTAGCTTAGAAACTGGTCCCTTTTAGGTCAATGTTATCACCACTAAATTGTGGCCAAAGATACTGATCCCCGCAATGTGGGCATTTGCGGTTAGTTATTTAAGAATGTATTAAGTTTAGTTTTTAAGAACGTATTGTGGTAAGTTATTTAAGAATGTATTACGGTTAGTTTTTAAGAACGTATTGCGGCTAGTTTTTTAAAACGTATTGTAATGCGGCTTAGTGTTTAAGTTTTGTAATATGGCTCTAGTCTTTAAGAAATGTGTTTATATGTAAAAAGTATGCCTAAAAAAACATGCAGATCGAGTTTTTTGCCGGTTCTTCTCGATAACTGCTTTATTTTCCGAACCGGTGGTAGTTTTGATATTCATAAGCGCAATAAAGAATATCCAATACCATAATATGTTTTGATCTTATTTGAACCCCTCTTTTCGGGGCGACAGAGGGGGACAAATGGCTATTTAATAAGAGGCGCTTCATACAAACAATAGTATTTATTAGTATTTTTTTAACCTATGGTCCGTAAACCAAATTTGATCTCGATAGATTTTTCAGCTCAAGTATGGTAGTTCTTAACCATCATATTGAACAACGTTTACCGTTAACTTACGTTAATTTGGAGCTACTAAAACTACGTAAGTGAGAAAAACATGTAAACAAGTTCAAAAGTTTTTATTGTTTAATAAAAGTTTACACTGCCTAATTATTAGAATAATCCAAATGATATATAATATCGATGTCCGTGAGTGATAACAAGTCGTCAGTCCAGAGAATAGATAGCACCAACCTAATCAAAGAAGCATACACAAGTCCAAGAAAGCCGGATAGTTAAAAAACAAATCACAATAGAAAGCACCTGTAACGAACATCAATCAAACGAAGTAAAGAGGTGAATTACGCTGACTGTTGCTAGTGCCCAATAGCGCAAAGTAGCCAAGGACTGTTCAAAAATATACAATTTAATCACAAGAGTCACACATTCTCATAATTGCCCAAAAAACGCACAATGTAAAATAATTTCGGAACTAAAGTGTGTTACATAAAATAACAGTAGCGCCGGCCGCTTACTAATCTCATATTAATGCTTAATTAATTTGTTTTTTTTTTTCATCTTTTAGAATCATTCACTCACCTAAGGTCGCATCCGAATGATTCATAAAGACGAGACAGTTTTGACGTAGACAGAGAAACAAATAGACTAACTAACACACCGTGAAATAGATATATTTTCGAGTAGTGTTGCAATTTTATCCAGTTTCCTTAAAATAGTTCAAATTAGCAAGGAGTTTATAGTTGTTGTAATTAAAATTAATATAATTAAACGAAAATAATGACAAGTAAATATGCAATTTATAAAATTAAAATTTACGGGAAAATACCACATTTAGAACCAGTTTAAGGATCGACTGCGGAAATATCAACTTACTTATTCCATAGGTTTAGTTGTAATAATGTACTGGCACAAAAAGCTGTTCGAACACAATTCTCAAACCGAATTAATTAAAAAAAACTCTTTCATTATGTTTTACGAGTATCTGCATAATTATTTCTTCATTTATATTTGTTGTATTGGTATTTATGTATAAAATTAAATCTGTATTTTTAATATGTTTCTTTATTTTGATATATATTAATATATTTAATATTTTTACTTTCATAAGGGGCCATTAAATAATTACATTAATGGTATTGAGGGGGGGGGGCATTAAGAAAACCTCTACATGTCCTTATGTTAGTGGGTAGGGGTGATATTCATTCTTACGTAATTCAAAATTCAATATTAAAAATCTAATTCCATTCTGGACTTCAAATAGTTTTTTTTTATTTTAAACTGTACAGTGGAATTTTAATATTATTTAAATAACTTTTATTTATTATTGAAAGTAAATTTATTAAACATTCATGTTTTTGTTTTAATGCATGTTTGCTTCTATAGAAAAAAATATAGTACATTTTACCGTGTGCAATAGTATTATTCTTATTTAAAAATCATAAAGATTTCCTTTCCTGACATAACAGTATTTAGAAGATCAAGATAGAATCTTACGTAAGGAAGGGGGAGGGGGATTCGAGAAATCTTTCTAGTACTTACATTTGGGTAGGCGAGTCAATAGTGAACAAAATTATCCTTACGTAATGAATGAAACCTTATATTATTGAATAGGTAACAGATTCTCTACTTCACTTACTTTGCATCACCTCTGCAGCACCCCAAGGTTGATTGATAGAGAATAACACCGGCATTAAATTCTATACAAATTGTATGTAAAAGTGTAAATAAATAAATTAGTTGCAAGGAAGAACACTATATATATATATACTCCGCTTTGCTCACAAGTGCAATTGCTGCATGATTTTATTCCTGTAGTTATTAAGTAGGTAAAACAATAGACCATAAATTTAAAGGAGCCCAAATAAAAAAGTAAATAGCTTATATAAAATTTATTTATATATTGAAAAGGCACTGTAACATCGAACTTATAATACTGTTCAAATGCGTACGGCGTACTTCTGTGATGCAAAAATAACAAGATGGTTAGGATAACAATGCAAATTAATTTTATTCAGTTAATAAATAAAATAAAAAATAGTCTTAACTACAGTGCGCTACACTAAAACATAAGCTGTTGACTTAAAGAAATATAAAATCGATTAGAAAACTAAAGCATTATTAAATCGATGGATTTAATATTTTTATTTCTCCAACCAAATAAAAACTAACTGGCAACATTATAATTAAAAAGTTGGGTTTGAAAAACACGGAATGTGTAATACGGTTGTCAAAAAATAAAACTAAAATTCAGAGGTAAATTTAGATATAACCTTAATATATACGATTTTTTTAGTTACACACGAACGAAGTCGCGGGCACAGCTATAACGTTATAAATGGAAAAAGATTTTTGGAAATGCTAAACTTCTAAAAAAAAAATTATATCTAATCGGATAGAAATTACCCTCGGATTATTGTTTAATATTAATTCTTACGAATGAAAGTTACGAAAGTAAAACTGAAGCAGTTAAGTTTACGAAGTAAACATCTCCTCTAATAGCAAATTATAATAATGTATAGTTTAAGAAATAATTTAAAAAAAAAACAACACAACAGGGTCGATTGTTGAGTAAAAACAGGGTCGGTTGTCGAGTAAAATTGATATTATAAGATATAAAAATGATGTTCATTTAAAATTGGGGCTGTTAAAATTACACTAAATGATCACTTTTTATTAAGAAAAGAAATATTTAAACGGTTTTATGTACCACGCGAACGAAGTCGCGGGCACAGCTAGTTTATTTAAATTATACAGCGGAAAAATTAATTTGAACGCGATAATCTTAGTAGCTAAGTCGGATTTCCAAAATTCCACTTGTTTTTGATAGACCAATCATTTTGAAAGGGTTTAGGCTATTTATCATCACGCTACCACTTATAGAAACAAACATCGGGCATAAAATATAATTATATAATATTATTATAAATGTGAAAGCGACATTATTCGTTTGTTTGTTACGCTTTCACGCCTAAATCGCTGAATCGATTTTTGGTGTAGAGATATATGGGAACCTGGAGACGGTGATAAGCTACTGTGTCACGTGAAAACCTTATTGGTAGTGGGCTAAACAGAGGGATAAATTTTGTCTAAAATTTTTATTGCGTCGCCGATTTGTGTGACAAAATCGATATTAACGCAAATGAAGCCGCACGTAAAATCTAGTTATCAAATAATTTTTAGTTCCACGCGAATGATGTCGCAGTCAGTTCAAGTTAGCACAACAAATTCTAAAAAGTTCTACCAAGGTGTGATTTAAAATTCGGCAATAATAAGTTTCTTTTGATTCGCAACAAGAAACCTATTACAACGAACATGAACCACACTAAGACATGCATATTGCTTTTCTAACTCATATTCCGATCCTCTTTGCAGACGAAATCGCAAATTTCGAATAGAGACCTGTGAACAAATAAAAGTAAATACAAATTAAAAAAATGATATAGAAAATAGACACAGCCCCCGGTGCACCGCGCTTATAATCTATTCTACACAATGTGGACCACAGGCTGGGACGCTTCAACACACTGTGTCTGTATAAGAAAACTTCAAGGAGTTCTATACACCTTATTTTAATCGAGAGGTGGTGGTCACAACTTCCTTTGGCCATTTCATAAAGTTTTGTCAATATTCCGGAAGTAAAATTATGTTAAAATAACTTCAATTTTTAGATATTGGTTAAATAAATAAACACGGTAGTATAAAAATTAAGAGTCGTTAATATCCAATCATTTTATTTATATATAAATGTTTAAGCTAAATTGACATAAATAAACCCGATGCAGAATGAACTGATTTTAATTTTTTTGTTATGTAATGACTATTGAGAAACTGTTAATAAACAGTTTTTTAACCGATTTTTCTTCCCATCGTGATAAGAATTTCCATTAATGTTCAATAATTATGTTTGAAATTCGACCACTGTCGACCATTGCTCGACTTTTGTCTTAATTATGGATATTATTCAAAATGTCAAACGTATTTATATTTATTTTCGTTTCTTTGATCTTTTAAATACATATTTATCATTTATTAAATGCATGCAGACACTCTGTAAGTGTTCATAAATATAAAACAATGTTGGTAAATTCTACATTTAAAATCAAAATACTACAATATTATATTAGTTCCCGAGACTTCATTACAAGTACTTTACAAGGTTGAGTAGTTCATATAGAAAACCATTATTACCGTTAATAATTGTTTTCTCATATAAGTACACAAATTGACATTTTGAGTTTTTCCCAGAATAAATATTAGGTTATAAATATTAGTTTTATTTATATAAACAATTGTTAAGTGTGAATATTCGGTCGACTGTTTCATCTACATGCATTATTACGGAACACATATTTGTTTAACGGAACTGCGCCTTTGGATTAGCGGTAAAGAAAATCAACATATTATATTATTATTTTGTTACGTTCGTCTTTTTTAATTGTGATATTTCTTTGACAATAACTTTAATTGAATAGTATCAAGTGAAATTTTGGGCTATGTTTACTTAAAATTATTACCCTAATTAGATAAGGATGAAAAAACTATGTCAATAAAACAACTTTGGAAATAAGGTCTTTTTTAATGTTTTGTCACAAACAAGAAATACAAAATACATGAAATTATTTACATTTTTAATTTTTGATAGGACCATTTCCTTTATACATTATTCTTATGTGACTCTAAAATATAAATGCAGTGCACGCTACGGAAGTTACTCACGGGACGCTTATTGTACGTTTTTAAAATGTTGTCAATATGGCGGCTAAAGTCCTTTCTTAATAATTGGGCTGTCATAAGAAAAGATAATTTTTCAAATTCTAGTGATAGTATAAGTGATTAGTGCCTTCAAACAAACAATTTTTTTTATTTTATTAGTATATATGTAGGATGACAAATGTATAAACAAAATTATTAAAAAATAAACATTGATTGGATTACCTGTGGTGTGTAAAAAGTTAGGATGGCGTGGGAAGTAAGTTGTTAAGAGTAATATATCTACGTTGTGAAAATAATAAAACGATTTAAAGGGCTATTATACATGTTAAAGAAAATAAAAATGACTATAACTTTACAACCTGTACCTTACAATTTATGTTATAAGTTTTCAGAATATAATATTATACTTTTTGTTTAAATTACTATTGGCATACTGACTTTACTCAAGGTTTCTTGAAAACCTATGAATACAGTTTTACTTATTTTTAGAATTTTTATGTCAATTTCATCAAATTAAAGAATTCTCTATACATCCCGTATTCAATATAGCCCATTTGTTTTGTTATGCTGGGCTACATGAGGGGGCGAATATTCGTGTCGCGTTGGCGCGCTAAAAACATAGTGTACGGGCATACATTAGGCGGACGAAGATTTATCATGCCGGTCAAATATATAAATCCTTCCTCTTTATAACGTCATGTATTCATTTATGTGTTTAATTGAATAGATAATTGTTGTTTTTAGGCAGTGCTATGTTGTCTCCAGTACGGTCCGCTGCCGCTATAGAGGAAGGCGGCGAGTTGGCGAGCCTCGCCGGTCTAGCTGCTTATGATACTGCCTGTAGTTAGACAAGCCGCGACTCAGGTAAATAAACTTATTTTCTACAGTAGTACTAAATATTGTACATGTGTTATGTAATTTATTTGGTCACAGTTCAGCAGAATACAATATCGAAATAAAATATGAAGAGCAATTATCTAGAGTACAATAATTTGAAGTGATACTAATCAGGAACTGCATAAGGCATGAGTGACGTTGGCCTATGCCTGCAGCCCTGTTATTGAAATTGATACATGTATAGAAGGTTTATATGTGAAAAGTGATAAGCGAGTATCAGATTTGAATTGTTTTCGAGGCCGGTCGCGCACAGCAATCCTCGAGAAATATTTGTAATAATTGGCCTATTCGATTACAGAAAACCTATGTTTTCTGGTAATTAGAATAACATGTAAAATGTATATTTTGATTGCGAATGCAGTCGCTGAACCTGGTAATAATAAGTAAGAGGCATTGTATGTCTTGTTTTTCATTTGACGAGTTCACACAACCCGCCAGCACTGCCAGCAGCCCGTCCGCATGTACATAAACATATTTTTTCATTGTGTTAACAATAAAAAAAGGTAACAATGTCTAGATTCTGCATGGTGGTAGGGCTTTTTCTATTGCCCGCCATGTAAGCTAACCTAAATTTCAAAATCTTCCTGCAATTACCAAATACTTTTAAATGTGTTCCGGTAGTGGCACTTGAGAGCTAGTCCCTTCACAGTTATAGCTTGTCCACCACTTTGGACCGTATCGTCACTTAAGATTAAGTGAGATTATAGCCATAACGCTAGAACTTTTCAGATCGGCATCGCAGTTACGACTGACGGAGGGCATTTTCCCTTTCGGCAGTCTCTAGTGTGTGTAGGCCGTATTGAGCTTACTATCAGGTGAAGTACAGTAATTATGGGGAAGTCAGGATTATATTATATAAACAATGCTTTTTAATTAGGAATTCTCTCTCCTGTAAAATGTGTAAATTGTCGCTTGCTACCCTTTTCTTGAAAACGCTCGATCTTTGTTACTAGTTGTGCCAACGACCTTCATTCGAGTTGATATAAAAAACATTGAATAATTTTGGTCCTTTTTTGTATAGTTTTGCTCGTATTGGTGGTAGCGTGATGTTAAATAGCCGAAAACCTTTCATAAGTATTGCTGTATCATATATGAAAAGAATACGACTGGTAGTTTCTAAGGTGAGCGTGTTCAAACAAATATATAATCTTTTCTTGTTTATAATATTAATATAGACGTGTTATAAAATTGTTGCCCTGATTTTTTTTAATTTAAAATATAGCTTCACTATATGTTAATCCTTATATATAAAAATTTTATGTCACGTTGTTGGTTGGCGGTCAACTCTTACAAACTCAACTACAGTACCGATTTTAATCAATTTTTGCACATTGTGTGCAGTTTGTTCCAACTTGAGATATATGATGCTTTTTATGATTTGATTTTTATATGATGCCCGCCCCCCAACTCGAGCTCAGCGTGAGTCCGAAGCTGTTCCATCGCCGAAGCGAATCCTTCCAAGACGACGACCTGCCGGAATATAAACAAGGGTAAACATATTCCGTTGTATAATTTTTTTTTTTTTATTTCTTCTGGAATTATAATCAGTTACTTTTTCTACATATATCCATAGAGCTTTATAGTTTTCCATAAAGCTAAAAGTAATAAATTCATAACTATATTATTTGAGGAAAACACACTTGAAATAAGAATTCAAATTATTCCAGCATTACTTTTGTTTTTTTCAAATATATCTAATTGTTTTACCACTTATTAGAATCTTACTGTACTGTAGCAGATTCTACCTATAATACTTTTGTGACTTTTTAAACTTCTTCTGCGCTTACCTGTTTTTATTAAATAACAAACTGTTCCCGTGACTTCGTTCGCGTCGTTGTCGAAAACTAAAAGACGTCGCTTAGAAAAAAGAGTACAGTCAATATCCGTGTTACACGTTGACGTCATATGCACAACGCCATCTATCGGAAATGCAATTCAACTGACAACATTACTTCTATTTTGGCGTTGCAAGTAACTTAACTGAATGCGTGAGAACAGTTTAAATTCATATTATTTAATATCTCTTGATAGAGTGAAATGATTGCGATGAAACAAAAACTAAGTAATACTTCAAGTTGCGTTTTTACGTATAAAAGTTATTTACATTTACGTGCTTAGTTATTTGTTTCAAACTTCCGAGTATAAATACGTATAATTCTATTAATATTATCGCGAGCGGAGCAGCGGTAGTCTCTGGTGTATAATATATATATGCGTGTGAATTTGACTGATATACTTCAGCGACTAGCTCGTTTCAATAAACAAATACGAAAGTTGTTATATTGTATATTATATTATAAACGGAATGTGTTTGCAGGAGAATCGAACCCCGTTTGACGGTGTAGTGTGCCCGGCCGGCAGCAACATCTACAGCGCGCTGTACCTGCACGCGTGCCGAGCCACTGAGCTGCTGCACAAGCTGAAGCGTTCCGCTAAGGTACAACTTTATCTAATCTAACATACAAACAAATGGTACAAAATCCTAACAGAATGGACTCCTAGGTGCAACACCAAAAGGAAAAGAGGTAGGCAAAAAAAAAAGGTATTCAGGTGATCATAAAGAGGTAGCAGGTGCTCTGTGGACAAGAGCAGATACGGTACAAATGTAGTAGGAGATCTAAGTGTCAAAAGAAAATGCTGACACAAATAAAACTCCCAACTGGTGTGCAACAATTTTTATTAAATTCAAAGAATTAATAATATATCTACTTATGTTTTTTAAAAGTTGTAATTGTCAGTATTAAAGAGTTATTATTATTATTATTATATGTTTTTTAATAATTCTTCATCAGAGATGTCAAGAAATAATAGTGACATAAGAGAGTATATAAGATGAGTTGGAAGAGACATCCATGGGATGGTGGGACCCGAGAATTGTACCAAACTGGCTCCTACTTACCCTTGATTGAACTGGCCCTTAATTCCTCTTGAATTGGTTGTATTATATATAAAATGTTTTTATATTGACACCAAAGTATTACTTTGCTTTTGTATGTATACCTTCATTGGCAGGTAACTAAAAATTATTTAATCATGTTTGCCCGTTTTTTTACCTCTTTTCAATATAATAGCGTTATGTTAAATGGTCCAAAACCTTCCTCGATGGTGACTCTATCAAATACAAAAATAATAATTGAGGTACATAGTCTTTTTAGATATTTTTATTTCTTGATCACATGAATCCTATTGTAATGTACCCTTTATAGTTGTGAATATATTGTGATATATAACAGACACCTTAGAGTATTGTTTCTAAATATGTTTTTTTACGACAGGACAGTGCTGGTGTCCGGTCCCAACGGAGCCCGAGTGCGGCTCACGGACGAGCTGGTGCGACATCTCCCGGACAACTCCACCTACCGACCGATTAGAACGACTTGAGGACATCAGCTCGCTGCTGCTCTGCTGCTCTGTGCCACTACCAATCTAACAATCTGATGTTTCTAATTATGTACTTATTGTTAGATTGTAATAAAAAATAAAATGCACATGACCTCTTCAAGATAAATATGATCCCAAATAATCTTATATTATCTGACAGGACTGGTTTTTATAGTAAATTCACTGGTAATATAGTAGTCTGTAATGTTGTATGTTGGACATAGTCTTATGTATTTATTGCACACAAGAACAGTTATTTCAAATTGATTTTGGAATATAAATATTTTAATATACATTTTGGGATATGAAAGGTATGGAGTGTAGAATTTGAGTTATTTCCCATTATAAATGAAAAAATAAAAATATATGGAGAGAAATTTAATAAATGAAGAGGCCATTTCTGATAGCAGTTAGTACTAACAAGCACATCCAATCCATCAATATTAGATTTAGTTTTTTTATGCTATTAATATTTATTTTATATATTTTATTATTATTATTTTTATTTATTTACAGACATGTTGTTGTAAGTAGTTTTAAAGGCGTTAATCACACGAACTTAAACTATTTTATAAGTAAATGTTTTGAATTAATACAACTTAATCGTTTGAATTATTAACTTGCATTATAAGTTGCCACATTGTTGCATCTTGTTCAAGCAAAATTTGCTAGTATAGGCAAATACCATAATATGAAAAAGAAAATCTTAGTTAAAAAAATTGTGGATTTTATAATATGTACCATTTCTAATAAATCCACATAAAAATAACCTAGGACCAAATATGGGAATTTTCTTTAAATTCGCCATTCAATACTCTTCAATACTACTAGTACTAGTCAATAAATGAATGTATAAGTAAATAAACTTTGTTTTATTTGTAAAACTAAATGTGCCTACGATTTGAGTGGCGTGAAACTTAAATTACTTAATAATTTTTGGCCGTATTTTAACTTTCTTCAATACAGCATTGCTCCTAATGGTGGCAGCGTAAGGTTCAATAGTGTAAAGCTTTCCTCGATGATTTCTTTATCAAATACAAAAGAATTTTTAAACTCGACTAGGAGTTACTAATATTGGCGGGTTGAAGTAATCAAACCTTTCCATTGTAACATTAATTTTTAAAATATGACGTCCTACGGCCATTTTCACATTGTGGTGTTACCACAATTTTTTACAAGTTTATCTAAACACTATTTAAAAAATACCAAGATCAATTTGTTAATAACAATGGCCGACGTGTAACCAACGACAATGCATCCATCCAATCCACTGAAAGACGTCCAATGCTGGACAGGTCTCCCCCAAAGATTTCCACGACTACCGGTCTTGCGCCACCCGCATCCAGCGGATTCTCGCAATGCAATGACAATGCATAGTGTTAGAAATAGAATTACTAATTGATTTGCTTGGATAGCTCGCAAATCTATTCAATCAAATCTATCCAATGGAATTAAGAGTAATTCTTGTATAAATAAATTTCGCTTGTTTCGGAAACGGCTCTAACGATTTGGATGGTAACAGTAGGTTTAATAGTGTGAGAATGTAAGTTATGATAGCGACATAAGGGCAACTTGTTCTACCAAAATTGCTATAAAAAAACCAAAAAAATAGAAATAATCACTGCTCATTTCACTTTTACGTGGTTATTAACATGTTATATCAGAGTAGGTATTGAAGTAGAACTAATTCTACTTAAGTACCTGCAGAGGTCAGTTTATTCGAAAATCACTTAATAGCCTGTTTACTAGTTTATTTAAACAAAGTTAGACTATATTAACCTAACAAATTATATATAAAAATACTATGTAGTTTAATGTTTGTCTATATACTCCTACAATATTAATTAAGCGTTCTCATTCTATTTTTTTTTTTTTTTTCGACCTGACTTACGCTGTTAGCCCCAGGGGCTTTGACAGCTTCACCGGACTTTTGGGGGCGAGTGCTGAGGGCACTCAGCCCCGAGGCAGCAGGCACAAGGGTGCCAGGACGGCCGAACCTCGGCTAGGGCTGCTGCCAGTAAATGAAAAAGATTCATGATCCTGACTAACCAACAGGTTCTTTATTACTAAATTAGTGATACTAAGCGAGGGTAGTCCCTTACAGAACCGTGTACTTAACGTGTGAGTGTGCACGAATGGTATGCGGTGTGATGATGTAATCTCAGTGATGTAGAGTATCACTGTATCGCGCGAGGTTCTCATTCTATACTAATATTATAAAGACGAAAGATTTGTATTTTTATTTGTAAAGAATAAACTCGAGAACAATAGCGCAGTGGTAGTGTGTACGACTTCGCGTCAAAAGTATATCGTCGGAGACATTTCAGTCTATAAGATAAATTGTTGGCAATTAGTATTTGAAAAAAATCGCAATTCATACAACCTCTTAAGGAAATTGTTTATTCTAACTTCTAAGCGAACCTTACAAGAAGGCTTAAAATTATTTACTTTAGACTCCGGTATAGCTATTAAATTATATTGAATTTCAACATTAAAAACAGATTTATTGAAAATGTAGTTTGTTAAAATACTAGATGGTCAGTGTAATAAAACTAACCAATGATATTATTGTAAGTTTAAAATATAGTTGTTATCTGCTGATGTCAACCAGAGACCAATAATAAATTTATCCACAAAAAGATTGTACGCTTAGGGTCGCCCCACAAGGGCCACTCGGCCACAACCACAAAACGCTGTCACCGGATAATTTCCTGTAGTTCTCATATATTTTATATATACTCGTCCCACACGGTTGACGCCAGTAGCAACGTTTTGTAGCTGAAAAGTGAATAGAAAAAAAAAAAAAAAAAATTGTTGCAGGAATCTCATGTTTTCGAATTTATAGAGTATTTTCGTAATAAAATAGTTAATTCGATTCAATAGGCAGACATTTTTTAGTTCCAAAGTATATCGTATCCGGTCTCTTCCAATATGGCGTACTGATCACGCGTGGCACAAGATATCTATACCCGACTATACAAAGGACGTCAGTTCGAATCCACCTACAAAGAGTTTTGGTGAAGGAAAATGTGATGAAACCATAGTATGGTATACCACCCTCAATTTGAAAATCTGCGGCCAAATACCTATTAGGTTTGTTCCCGTAGTTGCAACTTGAACCAGTCCCTCCACTAGGCTTAGCGTGTGTTACGAACCAAGTGGACTTTTTTCACATCATGCTATACGTAATACAATGTGCATAATTCGTGTACGCGGGGAAGTCAGGTTTTTGTCTTACACAATGTTTGAAATACATCCATTTAATAGATTTTTTATAAAAGTTAATAAATCTTAAAAACCCTCAACTCTGTTCTAGAAATATTCTATTCGTTTACGTATTTAAAATACATGTACAGGAATGGGCAATAATGGTTCAGGAAAGATTTTTATGATTTCTATAAAAGCAACTCGATTTTGAATTTTTGTTTAACCGTTTTGCAAAATACTGTTTCATTAGTTACTGTGAATTAAAATTGCATCACCATTTTTAGGTGTGTGAAACAAAACACACGAGCAAAATGTCTTAAATTTGAATTCTGTAACGATAACCTACATTAAATTTTCAAGACCATTAAATTATCTTTCTTTCGACGTCATGTAAATATACATAAATGACTAAAGAAAAAAAAAAATTAAGGTAATCATATTTTTGACTCAAATATATAATATAAATTCGTATACACAAGACGCATGCCGTATTAATATAAACTTCTTATAAATGGAAGAAACAAGTAAATATGACGTTAGGAACTTTGTTCCTTGATAATGCAATGTTGACCTAGTGTAGTACGTATCATTTTAATCCATCTACTTTTCTCACAAAAATTAATTTGGAAGTAAAAGTTAAAAATTTTGATTTATATGTGGACGTGTAAGGTTTATATCGTTTTAGAATTAAAACTTCTAAACAATCAGCATCAGCAAAATATCTGATGGACTTTATAAAATTATTAGATTACGAAAAAGTACCTGCATGAACAAAACATATATGTAATGCTCCATCCTTACGTCTGTATTCTTGAATATGTATACATAGAATTTAAATTTCGGCTCAAACCATAATGAAAATAAAAACGGAAGTTGATTTACGCCGCTTGTCGAACTAGAGAAAGTGTATATAAGTGCTTACAATTCTGCACGAGATACTCGGGCTCGAGCGCTCTCCGCGGTCGCCCCCTAGTCCGGTAAAGCTGTAAAAGCCCCTAAGGTTAACAATGTTGGTCCCTTAAAAAAAAAAGCACGAGAGTCAGTCTGTGTTGAAGTCCGGCCAAGTGTTTATAGTTGGAGTGTGATTTATTTTTTAGCCCGGTATAGTAGGGGCGGTCTCGCTGTTAGGGTCATCACTCTTACTATTACCACTAGCTTAGAAACTAGTCCCTTTTAGGTCAATGTTATCACCACTAAATTATGGCCAAAGATACTGATCCTCGCAATGTGGCATTTGCGGTTAGTTATTTAAGAATGTATTAAGTTTGGTTTTTAAGAACGTATTGTGGTAAGTTATTCAAGAATGTATTACGGTTAGTTTTTAAGAACGTATTGCGGCTAGTTTTTTAAAACGTATTGTAATGCGGCTTAGTGTTTAAGTTTTGTAATACGGCTCTAGTCTTTAAGAAATGTAAACACATTTATTTATATGTAAAAAGTATGCCTAAAAAAACATGCAGATCGAGTTTTTTGCCGGTTCTTCTCGATAACTGCTTTATTTTCCGAACCGGTGGTAGTTTTGATATTCATAAGCGCAATAAAGAATATCCAATACCATAATATGTTTTGATCTTATTTGAACCCCTCATTTCGGGGCGACAGAGGGGGACAGATGGCTATTTAATAAGAGGCGCTTCATACGAACAATAGTATATATTAGTATTTTTTTAACCTATGGTCAGTAAACCAAATTTGATCTCGACAGATTTTTCAGCTCAGGTATGGTAGTTCTTAACCATCATATTGAACAACGTTTACCGTTAACTTACTTTAATTTAGAGCTACTAAAACTACGTAAGTGAGAAAAACATGTAAATAGGTTCAAAAGTTTTTATTGTTTAATAAAAGTTTACACTGCCTAATTATTAGAATAATCCAAATGATATATAATATCGATGTCCGTGAGTGATAACAAGTCGTCAGTCCAGAGAATAGATAGCACCAACCTAATCAAAGAAGCATACACAAGTCCAAGAAAGCCGGATAGTTAAAAAACAAATCACAATAGGAAGCACCTGTAACGAACATCAATCAAACGAAGTAAAGAGGCGAATTACGCTGACTGTTGCTAGTGCCCAATAGCGCAAAGTAGCCAAGGACTGCTCAAAAAGTTACAATTTAATCACAAGAGTCACACATTCTCATAATTGCCCAAAAAACGCACAATGTAAAATAATTTCGGAACTAAAGTGTGTTACATAAAATAACAGTAGCGCCGGCCGCTTACTAATCTCATATGAATGCTTAATTTAATTTTTTTTTTTTCATCTTTTAGAATCATTCACTCACCTAAGGTCGCATCCGTATGATTCATAAAGACGAGACTGTTTTGACGTAGACAGAGAAACAAATAGACTAACTAACACACCGTGAAATAGATATATTTTCGAGTAGTGTTGCAATTTTATCCAGTTTCCTTATAATAGTTCAAATTAGCAAGGAGTTTATAGTTGTTGTAATTAAAATTAATATAATTAAACGAAAATAATGACAAGTAAATATGCAATTTATAAAATTAAAATTTACGGGAAAATACCACATTTAGAACCACTGTAAGGATCGACTGCGGAAATATCAACTTACTTATTCCATAGGTTTAGTTGTAATAATGTACTGGCACAAAAAGCTGTTCGAACACAATTCTCAAACCGAATTAATTAAAAAAAACTCTTTCATTATGTTTTACGAGTATCTGCATAATTATTTCTTCATTTATATTTGTTGTATTGGTATTTATGTATAAAATTAAATCTGTATTTTTAATATGTTTCTTTATTTTGATATATATTAATATATTTAATATTTTTACTTTCATAAGGGGCCATTAAATAATTACATTAATGGTATTGAGGGGGGGGGGAGCGGGGCATTAAGAAAACCTCTACATGTCCTTATGTTAGGGGGTAGGGGTGATATTCATTCTTACGTAATTCAAAATTCAATATTAAAAATCTAATTCCATTCTGGACTTCAAATAGTTTTTTATTTTATTTTAAGCTGTACAGTGGAATTTTAATATTATTTAAATAACTTTTATTTATTATTGAAAGTAAATTTATTAAACTTTCATGTTTTTGTTTTAATGCATGTTTGCTTCTATAGAAAAAATATACTACATTTTACCGTTTACAATAGTATTATTCTTATTTAAAAATCATAAAGATTTCCTTTCCTGACATAACAGTATTTAGAAGATCAAGATAGAATCTTACGTAAGGAAGGGGGAGGGGGATTCGAGAAATCTTTCTAGTACTTACATTTGGGTAGGCGAGTCAATAGTGAACAAAATTATCCTTACGTAATGAATGAAACCTTATATTATTGAATAGGTAACAGATTGTCTACTTCACTTACTTTGCATCACCTCTGCAGCACCCCAAGGTTGATTGATATAGAATAACACCGGCATTAAATTCTATACAAATTGTATGTAAAAGTGTAAATAAATAAATTAGTTGCAAGGAAGAACACTATATAAAGGAGCCCAAATAAAAAAGTAAATAGCTTATATAAAATTTATTTATATATTGAAAAGGCACTGCAACATCGAACTTATAATACTGTTCAAATGCGTACGGCGTACCTCTGTGATGCAAAAATAACAAGATGGTTAGGATAACAATGCAAATTAATTTTATTCAGTTAATAGATAAAATAAAAAATAGTCTTAACTACAGTGCGCTACACTAAAACATAAGCTGTTGACTTAAAGAAATATAAAATCGATTAGAAAACTAAAGCATTATTAAATCGATGGATTTAATATTTTTATTTCTCCAACCAAATAAAAACTAACTGGCAACATTATAATTAAAAAGTTGGGTTTGAAAAAACACGGAATGTGTAATACGGTTGTCAAAAAATTAAACTAAAATTCAGAGGTAAATTTAGATATAACCTTAATATATACGATTTTTTTAGTTCCACACGAACGAAGTCGCGGGCACTGCTATAACGTTATAAATTGAAAAAGATTTTTGGAAATGCTAAAATTCTAAAAAAAAATTGATATCTAATCGGATAGAAATTACCCTGGGATTATTGTTTAATATTAATTCTTACGAATGAAAGTTACGAAAGTAAAACTGAAGCAGTTAAGTTTACGAAGTAAACATCTCCTCTAATAGCAAATTATAATAATGTATAGTTTAAGAAATAATTAAAAAAAAAACAACACACAACAGGGTCGGTTGTCGAGAAAAAACAGGGTCGGTTGTCGAGTAAAATTGATATTATAAGATATAAAAATGATGTTCATTTAAAATTGAGGCTGTAGGCTACTTAAAGTAGTAATTCTATACAGATGGAGTCGTGGGCAAAAGATTGTAAATTTATTAACTGGACAACCAATCAAGATAACATTTTGCATATACATTGCCAGTGATACAGAAAATTACACTAAATGATCACTTTTTATTAAGAAAAGAAATATTTAAACGGTTTTATGTACCACGCGAACAAAGTCGCGGGCGCAGCTAGTTTATTTAAATTATACAGCGGAAAAATTAATTTGAACGCGATAATCTTAGTAGCTAAGACGGATTTCCAAAATTTCACTTGTTTTTGATAGACCAATCATTTTGAAAGGGTTTAGGCTATTTATCATCACGCTACCACTTATAGAAACAAACATCGGGCATAAAATATAATTATATAATATTATTATAAATGTGAAAGCGACATTATTCGTTTGTTTGTTACGCTTTCACGCCTAAATCGCTGAATCGATTTTTGGTGTAGAGATATATGGGAACCTGGAGACGGTGATAAGCTACTGTGTCACGTGAAAACCTTATTGGTAGTGGGCTAAACAGAGGGATAAATTGTTTAAAATTTTTATTGCGTCGCCCGTTTTGTGTGACAAAATCGATATTAACGCAAATGAAGGCGCACGTAAAATCTAGTTATCAAATAATTTTTAGTTCCACGCGAATGATGTCGCAGTCAGTTCAAGTTACCACAACAAATTCTAGAAAGTTCTACCAAGGTGTGATTTAAAATTCGGCAATAATAAGTTTCTTTTGATTCGCAAAAAGAAACCTATTACAACGAACATGAACCACACTAAGACATGCATATTGCTTTTTCTTACTCATACTCCGATCCTCGGTGCAGACCAAATCGCAAATCTCGAATAGAGACCTGTGAACAAATAAAAGTAAATACAAATTAAAAAAATTATATAGAAAATAGACACAGCCCCCGATGCACCGCGCTTATAATCTATTCTACACAATGTGGACCACAGGCTGGGACGCTTCAACACACTGTGTCTGTATAAGAAAACTTTAAGGAGTTCTATACACCTTATTTTAATCGAGAGGTGGCGGTCACAACTTCCTTTGGCCATTTCATAAAGTTTTGTCAATATTCCGGAAGTAAAATTATGTTAAAATAACTTCAATTTTTAGATATTGACTAAATAAATAGACACGGTAGTATAAAAATTAAGAGTCGTTAATATCCAATCATTTTATTTATATATAAATGTTTAAGCTAAATTGACATAAATAAACCCGATGCAGAATGAACTGATTTTAATTTTTTTGTTATGTAATGACTATTGAGAAACTGTTAATAAACAGTTTTTTAACCGATTTTTCTTCCCATCGTGATAAGAATTTCCATTAATGTTCAATAATTATGTTTGAAATTCGACCACTGTCGACCATTGCTCGACTTTTGTCTTAATTATGGATATTATTCAAAATGTCAAACGTATTTATATTTATTTTCGTTTCTTTGATCTTTTAAATACATATTTATCATTTATTAAATGCATGCAGACACTCTGTAAGTGTTCATAAATATAAAACAATGTTGGTAAATTCTACATTTAAAATCAAAATACCACAATATTATATTAGTTCCCGAGAGTTCATTACAAGTACTTTACAAGGTTGAGTAGTTCATATAGAAAACCATTATTACCGTTAATAATTGTTTTCTCATATAAGTACACAAATTGACATTTTGAGTTTTTCCCAGAATAAATATTAGGTTATAAATATTAGTTTTATTTATATAAACAATTGTTAAGTGTGAATATTCGGTCGACTGTTTCATCTACATGCATTATTACGGAACACATATTTGTTTAACGGAACTGCGCCTTTGGATTAGCGATAAAGAAAATCAACATATTATATTATTATTTTGTTACGTTTGTCTTTTTTAATTGTGATATTTCTTTGACAATAACTTTAATTGAATAGTATCAAGTGAAATTTTGGGCTATGTTTACTTAAAATTATTACCCTAATTAGATAAGGATGAAAAAACTATGTCAATAAAACAACTTTGGAAATAAGGTCTTTTTTAATGTTTTGTCACAAACAAGAAATACAAAATACATGAAATTATTTACATTTTTAATTTTTGATAGGACCATTTCCTTTATACATTATTCTTATGTGACTCTAAAATATAAATGCAGTGCACGCTACGGAAGTTACTCACGGGACGCTTATTGTACGTTTTTAAAATGTTGTCAATATGGCGGCTAAAGTCCTTTCTTAATAATTGGGCTGTCATAAGAAAAGATAATTTTTCAAATCCTAGTGATAGTATAAGTGATTAGTGCCTTCAAACAAACAATTTTTTTTATTTTATTAGTATATATGTAGGATGACAAATGTATAAACAAAATTATTAAAAAATAAACATTGATTGGATTACCTGTGGTGTGCAAAAAATTAGGATGGCGTGGGAAGTAAGTTGTTAAGAGTAATATATCTACGTTGTGAAAATAATAAAGCGATTTAAAGGATATCATGAAATTGTAAATTGAAGTCGTTGCAAACGCAATGTCAAAGTTATTACCATTAAAATAAGTAATTATTATAGTATTCAAGAAAGTGGCTCGTTGTATACATGTTAAAGAAAATAAAAAATGACTATAACTTTTTATTCGAGGCATATACCTTCACAATATAATTTACCATAACCTGTACCTTACAATTTATGTTATAAATTTTCAGAATATAATATTATACTTTTTGTTTAGATTACTATTGGCATACTGACTTTACTCAAGGTTTCTTGAAAACCTATGAATACAGTTTTACTTATTTTTAGAATTTTTATGTCAATTTCATCAAATTTAAGAATTCTCTATACATCCCGTATTCAATATAGTCCATTTGTTTTGTTATGCTGGGCTACATGAGGGGGCGAATATTCGTGTCGCGTTGGCGCGCTAAAAACATAGTGTACGGGCATACATTAGGCGGACGAAGATTTATCATGCCGGATTTTACCCCGCTAGAACAATTTATTCGTTTCAAATATATAAATCCTTCCTCTTTATAACGTCATGTATTAATTTATGTGTTTAATTGAATAGATAATTGTTGTTTTTAGGCAGTGCTACGTTGCCTCCAGTACGGTCCGCTGCCGCTATAGGGGAAGGCGGCGAGTTGGCGAGCCTCGCCGGTCTAGCTGCTTATGATACTGCCTATAGTTAGACAAGCCGCGACTCAGGTAAATAAACTTATTTTCTACAGTAGTACTAAATATTGTACATGTGTACATGTGTTATGTAATTTATTTGGTCACAGTTCAGCAGAATACAATATCGAAATAAAATATGAAGAGCAATTATCTAGAGTACAATAATTTGAAGTGATACTAATCAGGAACTGCATAAGGCATGAGTGACGTTGGCCTATGCCTGCAGCCCTGTGATTGAAATTGATACATGTCTAGAAGGTTTATATGTGAAAAGTGATAAGCGAGTATCAGATTTGAATTGTTTTCGAGGCCGGTCGCGCACAGCAATCCTCGAGAAATGTTTGTAATAATTGGCTTATTCGATTACAGAAAACCTATGTTTTCTGGTAATTAGAATAACATGTAAAATGTATATTTTGATTGTGAATGCAGTCGCTGAACCTGGTAATAATAAGTAAGAGGCATTGTATATCTTGTTTTTCATTTGACGAGTTCACACAACCCGCCAGCACTGCCAGCAGCCCGTCCGCATGTACATAAACATATTTGTTCATTGTGTTAACAATAAAAAGGTAACACTGTCTAGGTTCTGCATGGTGGTAGGGATTTTTCTATTGCCCGCCATGTTAGCTAACCTAAATTTCAAAATATTCCTGCAATTACCAAATACTTTTAAATGTGTTCCGGTAGTGGCACTTAAGATGAAGTGAGATTATAGCAATAACGCTAGAACTTTTCAGATCGGCATCGCAGTTACGACTGACGGAGGGCATTTTCCCTTTCGGCAGTCGCTACTGTGTGTAGGCCGTATTGAGCTTTCTATCAGGTGAAATACAGTCATTATGGGGAAGTCAGGATTATATTATATAGACAATGCTTTTTAATTAGGAATTCTCTCTCCTGTAAAATGTGTAAATTGTCGCTTGCTACCCTTTTCTTGAAAACGCTCGATCTTTGTTACTAGTTGTGCCCACGACCTTCATTCGAGTTGATATAAAAAACATTGAAAAATTTTAGTCCTTTTTTGTATAGTTTTGCTCGTATTGGTGGTAGCGTGATGTTAAATAGCCGAAAACCTTTCATAAGTATAGCTGTATCATATATGAAAAGAATACGACTGGTAGTTTCTAAGGTGAGCGTGTTCAAACAAATATATAATCTTTTCTTCTTTATAATATTAATATAGACGTATTATAAAATTGTTGCCCTGATTTTTTTTAATTTAAAATATAGCTTCACTATATGTTAATCCTTATATATAAAAATTTTATGTCACGTTGTTGGTCGGCGGTCAACTCTTACAAACTCAACTACAGTACCGATTTTAATCAATTTTTGCACATTGTGTGCAGTTTGTTCCAACTTGAGATATATGATGCTTTTTATCTTGATAAGTGATCATAACGTGCTAGATGTCGCTGTAGTCGATGTGATTGATTATTCGAAAAGGCAGAACAAGTTTTGCCAGGTCAGTTGGTCTATAATTTAAACTTCCTGTACGAAATTAAAGCAGATCTTTAGTACAATATATCCTTTATGAATTAAATTTATTTTAGGTGTTCCATTGAACACTGACTCTAGTACGGCGTCGAGACCGAGAACGATAACCCAACTACGCTATTGACTATAGCCGAAAAGAGACAGGTGATGTGGTGGGGACAGGGACAGGGATGTGAACAGGTGCTTTTTCGTATACTCTTCTAACTTCCACCCTTAAGTTTAAAATCTGTTGACAAATACTTATGCTAGGTGTGTTCCGGCAGTTGCAGTCAGTCGCGCCAATAGACCTTAGCGTGCCCATCGGCGTAGCCATATCGCCACTTAACATCAGGTGGAATTGTGCTCGTAATGCTATACCGTACATTATATTTAAAAAAATACTAGATCATATATTACAGTAGAACCTCGTGAAAACCTCTAGAATTGCAAAAAATAATCTGCTCCCTTCCCCTCAGAGCCCAAATCCTCTATTACTTAAAATACGCAATCTCTATAACTTAAACTAATAATATCATTATTAGCTCTCAGTTACTTAACGAAATGTTTTAACGAACTGTATCACATAACGTTAAACAAAAAGTTTTTCGAAATTTATTGCTTGCTAGTGTTTAAAAGTTAAATTGTTGACGCAAACCTTTGAAATCCCTATAAGCTATATCTGCGGTGGCTGGGACAGCGGTATACTTGGATAATATTTATATATCTGTATCTGGTCTGAGAGAGGAGTCATTTGCAAGGTGTTACAGCAGAGTTTTATTAGAGCGGAGACCAGTTGTGTATTAAGGTGCACCACTTTAAGACTAACTGGATACAGAACTCTCCTGAGGTTAACCACCAATTTTGCATTTCCAAATTCATTCCGTGCACTTTATATTTATCATTTTCGTCTCCTCGATTAATGCAATAATATTTATGTAATATTTAAGATGTTGTTGAAGATTACAGGAACGCCGAACTTGAAGTCCCGCTGTTCGAGAGCACTCAACGTTCCAGAGGAGTTCGAGGAAGACGTGACGGGAGCTGAGTCTTGAAGACGTCGAAGATTTCGCCGCTTAGGTAATTTTATTTCAATGAGATGTTTTAATTATCTTGAAGGTTTTAAGCAAAAATAATGTAGGATTGAATTATTGTTATAAGATTTATTCAGAGACACAAACAAGTGAACTCTGCGACATTTTTGATAACAAACAAAGGGACAAGATGTTATTCATCCAAAGAAAGAATTTTACATAAAATGCATACAAAGTGTCAGTTGGACATGAGAAAATTTACATATTGTTTGGCTTACACTAGTGTTTTCAACCTATTTCATGACACGGCCCCTTTGTTTGAAGAAATATTACGCGATTCCCCTACCTGTTGCTTGTTATTCATGTATTTTATTTTGTGACAAATATTCAATCCAATATATGTATTCATTAACATAATTAGGGTTCGCATAAATACATATTAATTTTTTTTACTAACATTGATTGCGTCGCCAGTGGTTAACGCAACTTATAAACAAAATTGCCTCGTGGTAATTCAGTTTCTTCGGCACAGTATTTTATTGAAGACGTCAGATGTGAGATTAACATCAAGGAATTCATACCCGGTATGAAAAGTTTAAAAGGTGTCAGAATAGTTGAAAGAACTGTTTTTTACGAGACATACGCTGTTAGGCGTAAGTCCTTTGACAGTTTCACTGAACTTTTTGTGGCGAATGCTGAAGGCACTCAGCCGCGAGGCAGCGGGCACAAGGGAGCCAGAATGGCCGAACCTCGGTTTGGACTGCTGCTGGAAAACGAACAATGAACTGTGTCATTACTTGTCATTGCAAGAGATAAAGAAGAATACTCGGCAAAGGTGGATCTTAAATCTGTTTTTAAATGCAGCTATAGAAACGGCAAATTTGGCAACCAAGCTCAAAGAAAATCTGCTGGATTTACCTTTATTGGATTGGAATTTAAGTCTGTCAATTTTCATACTTTTTGGTTAAAAAGGAAATCAGAATATCCAAAATTAACAATAGAGGCTTTGAAGTGCTTGTTTCCATTTGGCACTTCGTACTTGTATTTTCATCAATGGACCAAATAAAAAGTAAGGAAGGAAATCGCTTAAATTTGGAAAACGTTTTAATTCTCCAGTTAGTAAAAACTGATCTACGATAGGAGAAATTAGTCAATGATAAACAACACACCTTCGCATTAAGAGTTCTCATAAGTTATTTTTATTTCTTGTTATTTCATACAAATGAATATGTCCTTTTGTTAACATTCTTCTCAATAAATCTTTTCAAGCTTTATATTTTTTTACCCGCCTAAAGAGGCTTCGCGAGCCCCTTTCCCTTTGATATATTATATTCAAATCCAGCTGTGCCTGTGACTTCGCTTTCGTGGAATTAAAAATTATTTAATATTTTTTGTATTTTATGTAAAATTTTCAGTACAGCATTACTCTTATTGGCGGTAGCGTGATTTTAAAAAACCTAAATCCGTCCTCAATCGTCTTATCAAACACAAAAAGGTTGTTTTAAATCCGATTGATAGTACATAAGATTAGCACGATCACACAAAACAAACATTTTCCGATTTATAATATTAATATAGGTTTCGCTCTTTTACTATGGTAAAAAAATACTTTTGGTCTGTCAATTTATTATTTTTAAACATTTTCAAAATACAATTCACTCTGGAGTTAGAACAAATTAAATATCTTTCTTTCTTAGATGTTTTAGTTATCTGTAATCCTGATCAGTCTTTAGGCCATACTGTGTATAGAAAAATTACCCATAGAGATAAATATCTGACAGGTGAATCTCATCAATGTCCAATAACAGCTATCGTGGATAAATCTTTGTTTTAGAGAGCACAAGGAATCTGTGACGAGGAACATCTGGCTGCTGAGCTGCAACATGTCAAGCAAGTACTGCGAGATAACAAGCTCCAAATTCCACGCAGCTATGTACTGAAATGTCTTCAATTAAAACTTACTTTTTGCCGCCCAAGAAGATTATTCAATTTTTACCACCTTTCAAGTGTCATATACCTCTAGAAGAACAGGGCGTATACAAAATCGAATGTGACTGTGGCCTCTCCTATATCGGTCAAACCAAAATAAACACAGGGACCTGCGTAAAAGACCACATAGCCAATGTTAAACACCGACGCTTTACGAAGTCTGCAGTGGCTGAACATTCGGAAGAAGGCTCCAAATAATATCTTAGTTTAGACAATCCATAAATCCTATGGAAATTAAAAAACATCATACAGAAGATGGTTGAAAGCTAGCACAAGCCAGAGATCGGATTATACATGTAATTAAATCGAAACCCAAAAGACCAATTATCAGACCTCAAGACACTGTGGGCTCTTTCTGCGTAGATCGGAACACAAACAAAATCAAAAATTAAACTGAAGATAGATACGGTAACAATAACTTTTCTGGACAACCTACACCTCAGTCCACTCCGTGACCACGAAGGCGGAAAAGCTTTGGATAGGTCGCGTCGGGATCAATATTAATAAATAACCGCGATAAAATCCGTTGAAGTTACTTTTATTTCGATCATTTTGTTAACGTTAAATGAATTTTACTGTGAATATGGAAAGTTTACTCAAAAAACCTATTCAGGAAAGAAAACTAAAGATACGTGTTTTCTTTTTAAACTTTCCTTTATTAATTTTACTCATTTATATGTTTTACAGTGTCCTCGCGGTGCGGTGCAGTGATGGCGGACGACCCCCTCGCGGCGCTGAGTGACGGGACCCCCGCCCCCCACTCACCGCGGACCCCCCGCCCCCCAACTCGAGCTCAGCGTGAGTCCGAAGCTGTTCCATCGCCGAAGCGAATCCTTCCAAGACGGACGACCTGCCGGAATATAAACAAGGGTAAACATATTCCGTTGTATAAATATTTTTTTTTTTATTTCTTCTGGAATTATAATCAGTTACTTTTTCTACATATATCCATAGAGCTTTATAGTTTTCCATAAAGCTAAAAGTAATAAAATCATAACTATATTATTTGAGGAAAACACACTAGAAAAAAGAATTCAAATTATTCCAGCATTACTTTTGTTTTTTTTTTCAAATATATATAATTGTTTTACCACTTATTAGAATCTTACTGTACTGTAGCAGATTCTACCTATAATACTTTTGTGATTTTTTAAACTTCTTCTGCGCTTACCTGTTTTTATTAAATAACAAACTGTTCCCGTGACTTCGTTCGCGTCGTTGTCGAAAACTAAAAGACGTCGCTTAGAAAAAAGAGTACAGTCAATATCCGTGTTACACGTTGACGTCATATGCACAACGCCATCTATCGGAAATGCAATTCAACTGACAACATTACTTCTATTTTGGCGTTGCAAGTAACTTAACTGAATGCGTGAGAACAGTTTAAATTCATATTATTTAATATCTCTTGATAGAGTGAAATGATTGCGATGAAACAAAAACTAAGTAATACTTCAAGTTGCGTTTTTACGTATAAAAGTTATTTACATTTACGTGCTTAGTTATTTGATTCAAACTTCTGAGTATAAATACGTATAATTCAATCAATATTATCGCGAGCGGAGCAGCGGTAGTCTCTGGTGTATAATATATATATGCGTGTTAATTTGACTGATATACTTCAGCGACTAGCTCGTTTCAATAAACAAATACGAAAGTTGTTATATTGTATATTATATTATAAACGGAATGTGTTTGCAGGAGAATCGAACCCCGTTTGACGGTGTAGTGTGCCCGGCCGGCAGCAACATCTACAGCGCGCTGTACCTGCACGCGTGCCGAGCCACTGAGCTGCTGCACAAGCTGAAGCGTTCCGCTAAGGTACAACTTTATCTAATCTAACATACAAACAAATGGTACAAAATCCTAACAGAATGGACTCCTAGGTGCAACACCAAAAGGAAAAGAGGTAGGCAAAAAAAAAAAGGTAGTCAGGTGATCATAAAGAGGTAGCAGGTGCTCTGTGGACAAGAGCAGATACGGTACAAATGTAGTAGGAGATCTAAGTGTCAAAAGAAAATGCTGACACAAATAAAACTCCCAACTGGTGTGCAACAATTTTTATTAAATTCAAAGAATTAATAATATATCTACTTATGTTTTTTAAAAGTTGTAATTCTCAGTATTAAAGGGTTATTATTATTATTATTATATGTTTTTTAATAATTCTTCATCAGAGATGTCAAGAAATAATAGTGACATAAGAGAGTATATAAGATGAGTTGGAAGAGACATCCATGGGATGGTGGGACCCGAGAATTGTACCAAACTGGCTCCTACTTACCCTTGATTGAACTGGCCCTTAATTCCTCTTGAATTGGTTGTATTATATATAAAATGTTTTTATATTGACACCAAAGTATTACTTTGCTTTTGTATACCTTCATTGGCAGGTAACTAAAAATTATTTAATCATTTTGCCCGTTTTTGTACCTTTTTCAATATAACTTTGCTCCTATCGGTGGTAGCGTTATGTTAAATGGTCCAAAACCTTCCTCGATGGTGACTCTATCAAATACAAAAATAATAATTGAGGTACATAGTCTTTTTAGATATTTTTATTTCTTGATCACATGAATCCTATTGTAATGTACCCTTTATAGTTGTGAATATATTGTGATATATAACAGACACCTTAGAGTATTGTTTCTAAATATGTTTTTTTACGACAGGACAGTGCTGGTGTCCGGTCCCAACGGAGCCCGAGTGCGGCTCACGGACGAGCTGGTGCGACATCTCCCGGACAACTCCACCTACCGACCGATTAGAACGACTTGAGGACATCAGCTCGCTGCTGCTCTGCTGCTCTGTGCCACTACCAATCTAACAATCTGATGTTTCTAATTATGTACTTATTGTAGATTGTAATAAAAAATAAAATGCACATGACCTCTTCAAGATAAATATGATCCCAAATAATCTTATATTATCTGACAGGACTGGTTTTTATAGTAAATTCACTGGTAATATAATATTCTGTAATGTTGTATGTTGACATAGTCTTATGTATTTATTGCACACAAGAACAGTTATTTCAAATTGATTTTGGAATATAAATATTTTAATCTACATTTTGGGATATGAAAGGTATGGAGTGTAGAATTCGAGTTATTTCCCATTATAAATGAAAAAATAAAAAAATATGGAGAGAAATTTAATAAATGAAGAGGCCATTTCTGATAGCAGTTAGTACTAACAATCACATCCAATCTATCAATATTAGATTTAGTTTTTTTATGCTATTAATATTTATTTTATTATTATTATTTTTATTTATTTACAGACATGTTGTTGTAAGTAGTTTTAAAGGCGTTAATCACACGAACTTAAACTATTTTATAAGTAAATGTTTTGAATTAATACAACTTAATCGTTTGAATTATTAACTTGCATTATAAGTTGCCACATTGTTGCATCTTGTTCAAGCAAAATTTGCTAGTATAGGCAAATACCATAATATGAAAAAGAAAATCTTAGTTAAAAAAATTGTGGATTTTATAATATGTACCATTTCTAATAAATCCACATAAAAATAACCTAGGACCATATATGGGAATTTTCTTTAAATTCGCCATTCAATACTCTTCAATACTACTAGTACTAGTCAATAAATGAATGTATAAGTAAATAAACTTTGTTTTATTTGTAAAACTAAATGTGCCTACGATTTGAGTGGCGTGAAACTTAAATTACTTAATAATTTTTGGCCGTATTTTAACTTTCTTCAATACAGCATTGCTCCTAATGGTGGCAGCGTAAGGTTAAATAGTGTAAAGCTTTCCTCGATGATTTCTTTATCAAATACAAAAGAATTTTTAAACTCGACTAAGAGTTACTAATATTGGCGGGTTGAAGTAATCAAACCTTTCCATTGTAACATTAATTTTTAAAATATGACGTCCTACGGCCATTTTCACATTGTGGTGTTACCACAATTTTTTACAAGTTTATCTAAACACTATTTAAAAAATACCAAGATCAATTTGTTAATAACAATGGCCGACGTGTAACCAACGACAATGCATCCATCCAATCCACTGAAAGACGTCCAATGCTGGACAGGTCTCCCCCAAAGATTTCCACGACTACCGGTCTTGCGCCACCCGCATCCAGCGGATTCTCGCAATGCAATGACAATGCATAGTGTTAGAAATAGAATTACTAATTGAGTTGCTTGGATACCTCGCGAATCTATTCAATCAAATCTATCCAATGGAATTAAGAGTAATTCTTGTATAAATAAATTTCGCTTGTTTCGGAAACGGCTCTATCGATTTGGATGGAACTAACAGTAGGTTTAATAGAGTGAGAATGTAAGTTATGATAGCGACATAAGGGCAACTTGTTCTACCAAAATTGCTATAAAAAAACCAAAAAAATAGAAATAATCACTGCTCATTTCACTTTTACGTCGTTATTAACAAGTTATATCAGAGTAGGTATTGAAGTAGAACTAATTCTACTTAAGTACCTGCAGAGGTCAGTTTACTCGAAAATCACTTAATAGCCTGTTTACTAGTTTATTTAAACAAAGTTAGACTATATTAACCTAACAAATTATATATAAAAATACTATGTAGTTTAATGTTTGTCTATATACTCCTACAATATTAATTAAGGGTTCTCATTCTATACTAATATTATAAAGACGAAAGATTTGTATTTTTATTTGTAAAGAATAAACTCGAGAACAATAGCGCAGTGGTAGTGTGTACGACTTCGCGTCAAGTAGGTGGATTCAAACTCTCGTCTGTTGACGTGGCGTCCGTATACACTACCACTATTAAGCAACCTCTCCGAGACCATATAAATTGTTACAATATTGGAAAAGTATATCGTCGGAGACATTTCTTTCTATAAGATAAATTGTTGGCAATTAGTATTTGAAAATAATCGCAATTCATACAACCTCTTAAGGAAATTGTTTATTCTAACTTCTAAGCGAACCTTACAAGAAGGCTTAAAATTATTTACTTTAGACTCCGGTATAGCTATTAAATTATATTGAATTTCAACATTAAAAACAGATTTATTGAAAATGTAGTTTGTTAAAATACTAGATGGTCAGTGTAATAAAACTAACCAATGATATTATTGTAAGTTTAAAATATAGTTGTTATCTGCTGATGTCAACCAGAGACCAATAATAAATTTATCCACAAAAAGATTGTACGCTTAGGGTCGCCCCACAAGGGCCACTCGGCCACAACCACAAAACGCTGTTACCGGATAATTTCCTGTAGTTTTCATATATTTTATATGTACTCGTCCCACACGGTTGACGCCAGTAGCAACGTTTTGTAGCTGAAAAGTGAATAGAAAAAAAATTGTTGCAGGAATCTTATGTTTTCGAATTTATAAAGAGTATTTTCGTAATAAAATAGTTAATTCGATTCAATAGGCAGACATTTTTTAGTTCCAAAGTATATCGTATCCGGTCTCTTCCAATATCGCGTACTGATCACGCGTGGCACAAGATATCTATACCCGACTATACAAAGGACGTCAGTTCGAATCCACCTACAAAGAGTTTTGGTGAAGGAAAATGTGATGAAACCATAGTATGGTATACCACCCTCAATTTGAAAATCTGCGGCCAAATACCTATAGGTGTGTTCCCGAAGTTGCAACTTGAACCAGTCCCTCCACTAGGCTTAGAGTGTCCATCATCTTGGGCCAATCATGTGATATTATGGTCATATCGCTTAACCTTAAGTAGAACAACTAAAAAAAATAATTACGAACCAAGTGGACCTTTTTCACATCATACTATACGTAATACAATGTGCATAATTCGTGTACGTGGGGTAGTCAGGTTTTTGTCTTACACGATGTTTGAAATACATCCATTTAATAGATTTTTTATAAAAGTTAATAAATCATAAAAACCCTCAACTCTGTTCTAGAAATATTCTATTCGTTTACGTATTTAAAATACAGGTACAGGAATGGGCAATAATGGTTCAGGAAAGATTTTTATGATTTCTATAAAAGCAACTCGATTTTGAATTTTTGTTTAACCGTTTTGCAAAATACTGTTTCATTAGTTACTGTGAATTAAAATTGCATCACCATTTTTAGGTGTGTGAACTTCAGTTTGCTTTAAAAAACACACGAGCAAAATGTCTTAAATTTGAATTCTGTAACGATAACCTGCATTAAATTTTCAAGACCATCAAATTATCTTTCTTTCGACGTCATGTAAATACATAAATGACTAAAGACAAAAAAAATTTAAGGTAATCATATTTTTGACTCAAATATATAATATAAATTCGTATAAACAAGACGCATGCCGTATTAATATAAACTTCTTATAAATGGAAGAAACAAGTAAATATGACGTTAGGAACTTTGTTCCTTGATAATGCAATGTTGACCTAGTGTAGCACGTATCATTTTAATCCATCTACTTTTCTCACAAAAATTAATTTGGAAGTAAAAGTTAAAAATTTTGATTTATATGTGGACGTGTAAGGTTTATATCGTTTTAGAATTAAAACTTCTAAACAATCAGCATCAGCAAAATATCTGATGGACTTTATAAAATTATTAGATTACGAAAAAGTACCTGCATGAACAAAACATATATGTAATGCTCCATCCTTACGTCTGAAGTCCGGCCAAGTGTTTATAGTTGGAGTGTGATTTATTTTTTAGCCCGGTATAGTAGGGGCGGTCTCGCTGTTAGGGTCATCACTCTTACTATTACCACTAGCTTAGAAACTGGTCCCTTTTAGGTCAATGTTATCACCACTAAATTGTGGCCAAAGATACTGATCCCCGCAATGTGGGCATTTGCGGTTAGTTATTTAAGAATGTATTAAGTTAAGTTTTTAAGAACGTATTGTGGTAAGTTATTTAAGAATGTATTACGGTTAGTTTTTAAGAACGTATTGCGGCTAGTTTTTTAAAACGTATTGTAATGCGGCTTAGTGTTTAAGTTTTGTAATATGGCTCTAGTCTTTAAGAAATGTGTTTATATGTAAAAAGTATTCCTAAAAAAACATGCAGATCGAGTTTTTTGCCGGTTCTTCTCGATAACTGCTTTATTTTCCGAACCGGTGGTAGTTTTGATATTCATAAGCGCAATAAAGAATATCCAATACCATAATATGTTTTGATCTTATTTGAACCCCTCTTTTCGGGGCGACAGAGGGGGACAAATGGCTATTTAATAAGAGGCGCTTCATACAAACAATAGTATTTATTAGTATTTTTTTAACCTATGGTCCGTAAACCTAATTTGATCTCGATAGATTTTTCAGCTCAAGTATGGTAGTTCTTAACCATCATATTGAACAACGTTTACCGTTAACTTACGTTAATTTGGAGCTACTAAAACTACGTAAGTGAGAAAAACATGTAAACAGGTTCAAAAGTTTTTATTGTTTAATAAAAGTTTACACTGCCTAATTATTAGAATAATCCAAATGATATATAATATCGATGTCCGTGAGTGATAACAAGTCGTCAGTCCAGAGAATAGATAGCACCAACCTAATCAAAGAAGCATACACAAGTCCAAGAAAGCCGGATAGTTAAAAAACAAATCACAATAGAAAGCACCTGTAACGAACATCAATCAAACGAAGTAAAGAGGTGAATTACGCTGACTGTTGCTAGTGCCCAATAGCGCAAAGTAGCCAAGGACTGTTCAAAAAGTTACAATTTAATCACAAGAGTCACACATTCTCATAATTGCCCAAAAAACGCACAAGGTAAAATAATTTCGGAACTAAAGTGTGTTACATAAAATAACAGTAGCGCCGGCCGCTTACTAATCTCATATTAATGCTTAATTAATTTGTTTTTTTTTTCATCTTTTAGAATCATTCACTCACCTAAGGTCGCATCCGTATGATTCATAAAGACGAGACAGTTTTGACGTAGACAGAGAAACAAATAGACTAACTAACACACCGTGAAATAGATATATTTTCGAGTAGTGTTGCAATTTTATCCAGTTTCCTTAAAATAGTTCAAATTAGCAAGGAGTTTATAGTTGTTGTAATTAAAATTAATATAATTAAACGAAAATAATGACAAGTAAATATGCAATTTATAAAATTAAAATTTACGGGAAAATACCACATTTAGAACCAGTGTAAGGATCGACTGCGAAAATATCAACTTACTTATTCCATAGGTTTAGTTGTAATAATGTACTGGCACAAAAAGCTGTTCGAACACAATTCTCAAACCGAATTAATTAAAAAAAAACTCTTTCATTATGTTTTACGAGTATCTGCATAATTATTTCTTCATTTATATTTGTTGTTGTATATTTACGTATACAATTAAATCTGTATTTTTAATATGTTTCTTTATTTTGATATATATTAATATATTTAATATTTTTACTTTCATAAGGGGCCATTAAATAATTACATTAATGGTATTGAGGGGGGGGGGAGCGGGGCATTAAGAAAACCTCTACATGTCCTTATGTTAGTGGGTAGGGGTGATATTCATTATATTTATATATTTATTATATATTATATTCATTATATTCATATTCATTCTTACGTAATTCAAAATTCAATATTAAAAATCTAATTCCATTCTGGACTTCAAATAGTTTTTTTTTTATTTTAAACTGTACAGTGGAATTTTAATATTATTTAAATAACTTTTATTTATTATTGAAAGTAAATTTATTAAACATTCATGTTTTTGTTTTAATGCATGTTTGCTTCTATAGAAAAAATTATAGTACATTTTACCGTGTGCAATAGTATTATTCTTATTTAAAATCATAAAGATTTCCTTTCCTGACATAACAGTATTTAGAAGATCAAGATAGAATCTTACGTAAGGAAGGGGGAGGGGGATTCGAGAAATCATTCTAGTACTTACATTTGGGTAGGCGAGTCAATAGTGAACAAAATTATCCTTACGTAATGAATGAAACCTTATATTATTGAATAGGTAACAGATTGTCTACTTCACTTACTTTGCATCACCTCTGCAGCACCCCAAGGTTGATTGATAGAGAATAACACCGGCATTAAATTCTATACAAATTGTATGTAAAAGTGTAAATAAATAAATTAGTTGCAAGGAAGAACACTATATATATATATACTCCGCTTTGCTCACAAGTGCAATTGCTGCATGATTTTATTCCTGTAGTTATTAAGTAGGTAAAACAATAGACCATAAATTTAAAGGAGCCCAAATAATAAAGTAAATAGCTTATATAAAATTTATTTATATATTGAAAAGGCACTGTAACATCGAACTTATAATACTGTCCAAATGCGTACGGCGTACTTCTGTGATGCAAAAATAACAAGATGGTTAGGATAACAATGCAAATTAATTTTATTCAGTTAATAAATAAAATAAAAAATAGTCTTAACTACAGTGCGCTACACTAAAACATAAGCTGTTGACTTAAAGAAATATAAAATCGATTAGAAAACTAAAGCATTATTAAATCGATGGATTTAATATTTTTATTTCTCCAACCAAATAAAAACTAACTGGCAACATTATAATTAAAAAGTTGGGTTTGAAAAACACGGAATGTGTAATACGGTTGTCAAAAAATAAAACTAAAATTCAGAGGTAAATTTAGATATAACCTTAATATATACGATTTTTTTAGTTACACACGAAGTCGCGGGCACAGCTATAACGTTATAAATGGAAAAAGATTTTTGGAAATGCTAAACTTCTAAAAAAAAAAATATATCTAATCGGATAGAAATTACCCTCGGATTATTGTTTAATATTAATTCTTACGAACGAAAGTTACGAAAGTAAAACTGAAGCAGTTAAGTTTACGAAGTAAACATCTCCTCTAATAGCAAATTATAATAATGTATAGTTTAAGAAATAATTAAAAAAAAAAAACAACACAACAGGGTCGATTGTTGAGTAAAAACAGGGTCGGTTGTCGAGTAAAATTGATATTATAAGATATAAAAATGATGTTCATTTAAAATTGGGGCTGTTAAAATTACACTAAATGATCACTTTTTATTAAGAAAAGAAATATTTAAACGGTTTTATGTACCACGCGAACGAAGTCGCGGGCACAGCTAGTTTATTTAAATTATACAGCGGAAAAATTAATTTGAACGCGATAATCTTAGTAGCTAAGTCGGATTTCCAAAATTCCACTTGTTTTTGATAGACCAATCATTTTGAAAGGGTTTAGGCTATTTATCATCACGCTACCACTTATAGAAACAAACATCGGGCATAAAATATAATTATATAATATTATTATAAATGTGAAAGCGACATTATTCGTTTGTTTGTTACGCTTTCACGCCTAAATCGCTGAATCGATTTTTGGTGTAGAGATATATGGGAACCTGGAGACGGTGATAAGCTACTGTGTCACGTGAAAACCTTATTGGTAGTGGGCTAAACAGAGGGATAAATTTTGTCTAAAATTTTTATTGCGTCGTCCGATTTGTGTGACAAAATCGATATTAACGCAAATGAAGCCGCACGTAAAATCTAGTTATCAAATAATTTTTAGTTCCACGCGAATGATGTCGCAGTCAGTTCAAGTTAGCACAACAAATTCTAGAAAGTTCTACCAAGGTGTGATTTAAAATTCGGCAATAATAAGTTTCTTTTGATTCGCAACAAGAAACCTATTACAACGAACATGAACCACACTAAGACATGCATATTGCTTTTTCTTACTCATACTCCGATCCTCGGTGCAGACCAAATCGCAAATCTCGAATAGAGACCTGTGAACAAATAAAAGTAAATACAAATTAAAAAAATGATATAGAAAATAGACACAGCCCCCGGTGCACCGCGCTTATAATCTATTCTACACAATGTGGACCACAGGCTGGGACGCTTCAACACACTGTGTCTGTATAAGAAAACTTCAAGGAGTTCTATACACCTTATTTTAATCGAGAGGTGGTGGTCACAACTTCCTTTGGCCATTTCATAAAGTTTTGTCAATATTCCGGAAGTAAAATTATGTTAAAATAACTTCAATTTTTAGATATTGGCTAAATAAATAAACACAGTAGTATAAAAATTAAGAGTCGTTAATATCCAATCATTTTATTTATATATAAATGTTTAAGCTAAATTGACATAAATAAACCCGATGCAGAATGAACTGATTTTAATTTTTTGTTATATAATGACTATTGAGAAACTGTTAATAAACAGTTTTTTAACCGATTTTTCTTCCCATCGTGATAAGAATTTCCATTAATGTTCAATAATTATGTTTGAAATTCGACCACTGTCGTCGACCATTGCTCGACTTTTGTCTTAATTATGGATATTATTCAAAATGTCAAACGTATTTATATTTATTTTCGTTTCTTTTATCTTTTAAATACATATTTATCATTTATTAAATGCATGCAGACACTCTGTAAGTGTTCATAAATATAAAACAATGTTGGTAAATTCTAAATTTAAAATCAAAATACCACAATATTATATTAGTTCCCGAGAGTTCATTACAAGTACTTTACAAGGTTGAGTAGTTCATATAGAAAACCATTATTACGGTTAATAATTGTTTTCTCATATAAGTACACAAATTGACATTTTGAGTTTTTCCCAGAATAAATATTAGGTTATAAATATTAGTTTTATTTATATAAACAATTGTTAAGTGTGAATATTCGGTCGACTGTTTCATCTACATGCATTATTACGGAACACATATTTGTTTAACGGAACTGCGCCTTTGGATTAGCGGTAAAGAAAATCAACATATTATATTATTATTTTGTTACGTTCGTCTTTTTTAATTGTGATATTTCTTTGACAATAACTTTAATTGAATAGTATCAAGTGAAATTTTGGGCTATGTTTACTTAAAATTATTACCCTAATTAGATAAGGATGAAAAAACTATGTCAATTAAACAACTTTGGAAATAACGTCTATTTTAATGTTTTGTCACAAACAAGAAATACAAAATACATGAAATTATTTATATTTTTAATTTTTGATAGGACCATTTCCTTTATACATTATTCTTATGTGACTCTAAAATATAAATGCAGTGCACGCTACGGAAGTTACTCACGGGACGCTTATTGTACGTTTTTAAAATATTGTCAATATGGCGGCTAAACTCCTTTCTTAATAATTGGGCTGTCATAAGAAAAGATAATTTTTCAAATCCTAGTGATAGTATAAGTGATTAGTGCCTTCAAACAAACAATTTATTTTATTTTATTAGTATATATGTAGGATGACAAATGTATAAACAAAATTATTAAAAAATAAACATTGATTGGATTACCTGTGGTGTGCAAAAAATTAGGATGGCGTGGGAAGTAAGTTGTTAAGAGTAATATATCTACGTTGTGAAAATAATAAAGCGATTTAAAGGATATCATGAAATTGTAAATTGAAGTCGTTGCAAACGCAATGTCAAAGTTATTACCATTAAAATAAGTAATTATTATAGTATTCAAGAAAGTGGCTCGTTGTATACATGTTAAAGAAAATAAAAAATGACTATAACTTTTTATTCGAGGCATATACCTTCACAATATAATTTACCATAACCTGTACCTTACAATTTATGTTATAAATTTTCAGAATATAATATTATACTTTTTGTTTAGATTACTATTGGCATACTGACTTTACTCAAGGTTTCTTGAAAACCTATGAATACAGTTTTACTTATTTTTAGAATTTTTATGTCAATTTCATCAAATTTAAGAATTCTCTATACATCCCGTATTCAATATAGTCCATTTGTTTTGTTATGCTGGGCTACATGAGGGGGCGAATATTCGTGTCGCGTTGGCGCGCTAAAAACATAGTGTACGGACATACATTAGGCGGACGAAGATTTATCATGCCGGATTTTACCCCGCTAGAACAATTTATTCGTTCCAAATATATAAATCCTTCCTCTTTATAACGTCATGTATTCATTTATGTGTTTAATTGAATAGATAATTGTTGTTTTTAGGCAGTGCTATGTTGCCTCCAGTACGGTCCGCTGCCGCTACAGGGGAAGGCGGCGAGTTGGCGAGCCTCGCCGGTCTAGCTGCTTATGATACTGCCTATAGTTAGACAAGCCGCGACTCAGGTAAATAAACTTATTTTCTACAGTAGTACTAAATATTGTACATGTGTTATGTAATTTATTTGGTCACAGTTCAGCAGAATACAATATCGAAATAAAATATGAAGAGCAATTATCTAGAGTACAATAATTTGAAGTGATACTAATCAGGAACTGCATAAGGCATGAGTGACGTTGGCCTATGCCTGCAGCCCTGTTATTGAAATTGATACATGTATAGAAGGTTTATATGTGTAAAGTGATAAGCGAGTATCAGATTTGAATTGTTTTCGAGGCCGGTCGCGCACAGCAATCCTCGAGAAATATTTGTAATAATTGGCCTATTCGATTACAGAAAACCTATGTTTTCTGGTAATTAGAATAACATGTAAAATGTATATTTTGATTGCGAATGCAGTCGCTGAACCTGGTAATAATAAGTAAGAGGCATTGTATGTCTTGTTTTTCATTTGACGAGTTCACACAACCCGCCAGCACTGCCAGCAGCCCGTCCGCATGTACATAAACATATTTTTTCATTGTGTTAACAATAAAAAAAGGTAACAATGTCTAGATTCTGCATGGTGGTAGGGCTTTTTCTATTGCCCGCCATGTTAGCTAACCTAAATTTCAAAATCTTCCTGCAATTACCAAATACTTTTAAATGTGTTCCGGTAGTGGCACTTGAGAGCTAGTCCCTTCACAGTTATAGCTTGTCCACCACTTTGGACCGTATCGTCACTTAAGATTAAGTGAGATTATAGCCATAACGCTAGAACTTTTCAGATCGGCATCGCAGTTACGACTGACGGAGGGCATTTTCCCTTTCGGCAGTTTCTAGTGTGTGTAGGCCGTATTGAGCTTACTATCAGGTGAAGTACAGTCATTATGGGGAAGTCAGGATTATATTATATAGACAATGCTTTTTAATTAGGAATTCTCTCTCCTGTAAAATGTGTAAATTGTCGCTTGCTACCCTTTTCTTGAAAACGCTCGATCTTTGTTACTAGTTGTACCCACGACCTTCATTCGAGTTGATATAAAAAACATTGAATAATTTTGGTCCTTTTTTGTATAGTTTTGCTCGTATTGGTGGTAGCGTGATGTTAAATAGCCGAAAACCTTTCATAAGTATTGCTCTATCATATATGAAAAGAATACGACTGGTAGTTTCTAAGGTGAGCGTGTTCAAACAAATATATAATCTTTTCTTGTTTATAATATTAATATAGACGTATTATAAAATTGTTGCCCTGATTTTTTTTAATTTAAAATATAGCTTCACTATATGTTAATCCTTATATATAAAAATTTTATGTCACGTTGTTGGTTGGCGGTCAACTCTTACAAACTCAACTACAGTACCAATTTTAATCAATTTTTGCACATTGTGTGCAGTTTGTTCCAACTTGAGATATATGATGCTTTTTATGATTTGATTTTTATATGATGCCCGCCCCCCAACTCGAGCTCAGCGTGAGTCCGAAGCTGTTCCATCGCCGAAGCGAATCCTTCCAAGACGACGACCTGCCGGAATATAAACAAGGGTAAACATATTCCGTTGTATAATTTTTTTTTTTTTATTTCTTCTGGAATTATAATCAGTTACTTTTTCTACATATATCCATAGAGCTTTATAGTTTTCCATAAAGCTAAAAGTAATAAAATCATAACTATATTATTTGAGGAAAACACACTTGAAATAAGAATTCAAATTATTCCAGCATTACTTTTGTTTTTTTCAAATATATCTAATTGTTTTACCACTTATTAGAATCTTACTGTACTGTAGCAGATTCTACCTATAATACTTTTGTGATTTTTTAAACTTCTTCTGCGCTTACCTGTTTTAGTAAATAACAAACTGTTCCCGTGACTTCGTTCGCGTCGTTGTCGAAAACTAAAAGACGTCGCTTAGAAAAAAGAGTACAGTCAATATCCGTGTTACACGTTGACGTCATATGCACAACGCCATCTATCGGAAATGCAATTCAACTGACAACATTACTTCTATTTTGGCGTTGCAAGTAACTTAACTGAATGCGTGAGAACAGTTTAAATTCATATTATTTAATATCTCTTGATAGAGTGAAATGATTGCGATGAAACAAAAACTAAGTAATACTTCAAGTTGCGTTTTTACGTATAAAAGTTATTTACATTTACGTGCTTAGTTATTTGTTTCAAACTTCCGAGTATAAATACGTATAATTCTATTAATATTATCGCGAGCGGAGCAGCGGTAGTCTCTGGTGTATAATATATATATGCGTGTGAATTTGACTGATATACTTCAGCGACTAGCTCGTTTCAATAAACAAATACGAAAGTTGTTATATTGTATATTATATTATAAACGGAATGTGTTTGCAGGAGAATCGAACCCCGTTTGACGGTGTAGTGTGCCCGGCCGGCAGCAACATCTACAGCGCGCTGTACCTGCACGCGTGCCGAGCCACTGAGCTGCTGCACAAGCTGAAGCGTTCCGCTAAGGTACAACTTTATCTAATCTAACATACAAACAAATGGTACAAAATCCTAACAGAATGGACTCCTAGGTGCAACACCAAAAGGAAAAGAGGTAGGCAAAAAAAAAAGGTATTCAGGTGATCATAAAGAGGTAGCAGGTGCTCTGTGGACAAGAGCAGATACGGTACAAATGTAGTAGGAGATCTAAGTGTCAAAAGAAAATGCTGACACAAATAAAACTCCCAACTGGTGTCCAACAATTTTTATTAAATTCAAAGAATTAATAATATATCTACTTATGTTTTTTAAAAGTAGTAATTCTCAGTATTAAAGGGTTATTATTATTATTATTATATGTTTTTTAATAATTCTTCATCAGAGATGTCAAGAAATAATAGTGACATAAGAGAGTATATAAGATGAGTTGGAAGAGACATCCATGGGATGGTGGGACCCGAGAATTGTACCAAACTGGCTCCTACTTACCCTTGATTGAACTGGCCCTTAATTCCTCTTGAATTGGTTGTATTATATATAAAATGTTTTTATATTGACACCAAAGTATTACTTTGCTTTTGTATGTATACCTTCATTGGCAGGTAACTAAAAATTATTTAATCATGTTTGCCCGTTTTTTTACCTCTTTTCAATATAATAGCGTTATGTTAAATGGTCCAAAACCTTCCTCGATGGTGACTCTATCAAATACAAAAATAATAATTGAGGTACATAGTCTTTTTAGATATTTTTATTTCTTGATCACATGAATCCTATTGTAATGTACCCTTTATAGTTGTGAATATATTGTGATATATAACAGACACCTTAGAGTATTGTTTCTAAATATGTTTTTTTACGACAGGACAGTGCTGGTGTCCGGTCCCAACGGAGCCCGAGTGCGGCTCACGGACGAGCTGGTGCGACATCTCCCGGACAACTCCACCTACCGACCGATTAGAACGACTTGAGGACATCAGCTCGCTGCTGCTCTGTGCCACTACCAATCTAACAATCTGATGTTTCTAATAATGTACTTATTGTAGATTGTAATAAAAAATAAAATGCACATGACCTCTTGAAGATAAATATGATCCCAAATAATCTTATATTATCTGACAGGACTGGTTTTTATAGTAAATTCACTGGTAATATAATATTCTGTAATGTTGTATGTTGACATAGTCTTATGTATTTATTGCACACAAGAACAGTTATTTCAAGTTGATTTTGGAATATAAATATTTTAATCTACATTTTGGGATATGAAAGGTATGGAGTGTAGAATTCGAGTTATTTCCCATTATAAATGAAAAAATAAAAAAATATGGAGAGAAATTTAATAAATGAAGAGGCCATTTCTGATAGCAGTTAGTACTAACAATCACATCCAATCTATCAATATTAGATTTAGTTTTTTTATGCTATTAATATTTATTTTATTATTATTATTTTTATTTATTTACAGACATGTTGTTGTAAGTAGTTTTAAAGGCGTTAATCACGAACGATTTGAGTGGCGTGAAACTTAAATTACTTAATAATTTTTGGCCGTATTTTAACTTTCTTCAATACAGCATTGCTCCTAATGGTGGCAGCGTAAGGTTTTATAAATAGTGTAAAGCTTTCCTCGATGATTTCTTTATCAAATACAAAAGAATTTTTAAACTCGACTAGGAGTTACTAATATTGGCGGGTTGAAGTAATCAAACCTTTCCATTGTAACATTAATTTTTAAAATATGACGTCCTACGGCCATTTTCAGATTGTGGTGTTACCACAATTTTTTACAAGTTTATCTAAACACTATTTAAAAAATACAAGATCAATTTGTTAATAACAATGGCCGACGTGTAACCAACGACAATGCATCCATCCAATCCACTGAAAGACGTCCAATGCTGGACAGGTCTCCCCCAAAGATTTCCACGACTACCGGTCTTGCGCCACCCGCATCCAGCGGATTCTCGCAATGCAATGACAATGCATAGTGTTAGAAATAGAATTACTAATTGAGTTGCTTGGATACCTCGCGAATCTATTTAATCAAATCTATCCAATGGAATTAAGAGTAATTCTTGTATAAATAAATTTCGCTTGTTTCGGAAACGGCTCTAACGATTTGGATGGAACTAACAGTAGGTTTAATAGAGTGAGAATGTAAGTTATGATAGCGACATAAGGGCAACTTGTTCTACCAAAATTGCTATAAAAAAACCAAAAAAATAGAAATAATCACTGCTCATTTCACTTTTACGTGGTTATTAACAAGTTATATCAGAGTAGGTATTGAAGTAGAACCAATTCTACTTAAGTACCTGCAGAGGTCAGTTTATTCGAAAATCACTCAATAGCCTGTTTACTAGTTTATTTAAACAAAGTTAGACTATATTAACCTAACAAATTATATATAAAAATACTATGTAGTTTAATGTTTGTCTATATATACTCCTACAATATTAATTAAGCGTTCTCATTCTACACTAATATTATAAAGACGAAAGATTTGTATTTTTATTTGTAAAGAATAAACTCGAGAACAATAGCGCAGTGGTAGTGTGTACGACTTCGCGTCAAGTAGGTGGATTCAAACTCTCGTCTGTTGACGTGGCGTCCGTATACACTACCACTATTAAGCAACCTCTCCGAGACCATATAAATTGTTACAATATTGGAAAAGTATATCGTCGGAGACATTTCATTCTATAAGATAAATTGTTGGCAATTAGTATTTGAAAAAAATCGCAATTCATACAACCTCTTAAGGAAATTGTTTATTCTAACTTCTAAGCGAACCTTACAAGAAGGCTTAAAATTATTTACTTTAGACTCCGGTATAGCTATTAAATTATATTGAATTTCAACATTAAAAACAGATTTATTGAAAATGTAGTCGGCCACAACCACAAAACGTTGTCACCGGATAATTTCCTGTAGTTTTCATATATTTTATATGTACTCGTCCCACACGGTTGACGCCAGTAGCAACGTTTTGTAGCTGAAAAGTGAATAGAAAAAAAATTGTTGCAAGAATCTTATGTTTTCGAATTTATAAAGAGTATTTTCGTAATAAAATAGTTAATTCGATTCAATAGGCAGACATCTTTTAGTTCCAAAGTATATCGTATCCGGTCTCTTCCAATATCGCGTACTGATCACGCGTGGCACAAGATATCTATACCCGACTATACAAAGGACGTCAGTTCGAATCCACCTACAAAGAGTTTTGGTGAAGGAAAATGTGATGAAACCATAGTATGGTATACTACCCTCAATTTGAAAATCTGCGGCCAAATACCTATTAGGTTTGTTCCCGAAGTTGCAACTTGAACCAGTCCCTCCACTAGGCTTAGCGTGTCCATCATCTTGGACCAATCATGTGATATTATGGTCATATCGTTAGAACCTTAACCTTAAGTAGAACAACTAAAAAAAATAATTACGAACCAAGTGGACTTTTTTCACATCATACTATATGTAATACAATGTGCATAATTCGTGTACGTGGGGAAGTCAGGTTTTTGTCTTACACGATGTTTGAAATACTTCCATTTAATAGATTTTTTATAAAAGTTAATAAATCTTAAAAACCCTCAACTCTGTTCTAGAAATATTCTATTCGTTTACGTATTTAAAATACAGGTACAGGAATGGGCAATAATGGTTCAGGAAAGATTTTTATGATTTCTATAAAAGCAACTCGATTTTGAATTTTTGTTTAACCGTTTTGCAAAATACTGTTTCATTAGTTACTGTGAATTAAAATTGCATCACCATTTTTAGGTGTGTGAACTTCAGTTTGCTTTAAAAAACACACGAACAAAATGTCTTAAATTTGAATTCTGTAACGATAACCTACATTAAATTTTCAAGACCATTAAATTATCTTTCTTTCGACGTCATGTAAATACATAAATGACTAAAGACAAAAAAAATTTAAGGTAATCATATTTTTGACTCAAATATATAATATAAATTCGTATAAACAAGACGCATGCCGTATTAATATAAACTTCTTATAAATGGAAGAAACAAGTAAATATGACGTTAGGAACTTTGTTCCTTGATAATGCAATGTTGACCTAGTATAGTACGTATCATTTTAATCCATCTACTTTTCTCACAAAAAATAATTTGGAAGTAAAAGTTAAAAATTTTGATTTATATGTGGACGTGTAAGGTTTATATCGTTTTAGAATTAAAACTTCTAAACAATCAGCATCAGCAAAATATCTGATGGACTTTATAAAATTATTAGATTACGAAAAAGTACCTGCATGAACAAAACATATATGTAATTCTCCATCCTTACGTCTGAAGTCCGGCCAAGTGTTTATAGTTGGAGTGTGATTTATTTTTTAGCCCGGTATAGTAGGGGCGGTCTCGCTGTTAGGGTCATCACTCTTACTATTACCACTAGCTTAGAAACTGGTCCCTTTTAGGTCAATGTTATCACCACTAAATTGTGGCCAAAGATACTGATCCCCGCAATGTGGCATTTGCGGTTAGTTATTTAAGAATGTATTAAGTTTAGTTTTTAAGAACGTATTGTGGTAAGTTATTTAAGAATGTATTACGGTTAGTTTTTAAGAACGTATTGCGGCTAGTTTTTTAAAACGTATTGTAATGCGGCTTAGTGTTTAAGTTTTGTAATATGGCTCTAGTCTTTAAGAAATGTGTTTATATGTAAAAAGTATGCCTAAAAAAACATGCAGATCGAGTTTTTTGCCGGTTCTTCTCGATAACTGCTTTATTTTCCGAACCGGTGGTAGTTTTGATATTCATAAGCGCAATAAAGAATATCCAATACCATAATATGTTTTGATCTTATTTGAACCCCTCTTTTCGGGGCGACAGAGGGGGACAGATGGCTATTTAATAAGAGGCGCTTCATACAAACAATAGTATTTATTAGTATTTTTTAACCTATGGTCCGTAAACCAAATTTGATCTCGACAGATTTTTCAGCTCAAGTATGGTAGTTCTTAACCATCTTATTGAACAACGTTTACCGTTAACTTACGTTAATTTGGAGCTACTAAAACTACGTAAGTGAGAAAAACATGTAAACAGCTTCAAAAGTTTTTATTGTTTAATAAAAGTTTACACTGCCTAATTATTAGAATAATCCAAATGATATATAATATCGATGTCCGTGAGTGATAACAAGTCGTCAGTCCAGAGAATAGATAGCACCAACCTAATCAAAGAAGCATACACAAGTCCAAGAAAGCCGGATAGTTAAAAAACAAATCACAATAGAAAGCACCTGTAACGAACATCAATCAAACGAAATAAAGAGGTTAATTACGCTGACTGTTGCTAGTGCCCAATAGCGCAAAGTAGCCAAGGACTGTTCAAAAAGTTACAATTTAATCACAAGAGTCACACATTCTCATAATTGCCCAAAAAACGCACAAGGTAAAATAATTTCGGAACTAAAGTGTGTTACATAAAATAACAGTAGCGCCGGCCGCTTACTAATCTCATATTAATGCTTAATTAATTTGTTTTTTTTTTCATCTTTTAGAATCATTCACTCACCTAAGGTCGCATCCGTATGATTCATAAAGACGAGACAGTTTTGACGTAGACAGAGAAACAAATAGACTAACTAACACACCGTGAAATAGATATATTTTCGAGTAGTGTTGCAATTTTATCCAGTTTCCTTAAAATAGTTCAAATTAGCAAGGAGTTTATAGTTGTTGTAATTAAAATTAATATAATTAAACGAAAATAATGACAAGTAAATATGCAATTTATAAAATTAAAATTTACGGGAAAATACCACATTTAGAACCAGTGTAAGGATCGACTGCGAAAATATCAACTTACTTATTCCATAGGTTTAGTTGTAATAATGTACTGGCACAAAAAGCTGTTCGAACACAATTCTCAAACCGAATTAATTAAAAAAAAACTCTTTCATTATGTTTTACGAGTATCTGCATAATTATTTCTTCATTTATATTTGTTGTTGTATATTTACGTATACAATTAAATCTGTATTTTTAATATGTTTCTTTATTTTGATATATATTAATATATTTAATATTTTTACTTTCATAAGGGGCCATTAAATAATTACATTAATGGTATTGAGGGGGGGGGGAGCGGGGCATTAAGAAAACCTCTACATGTCCTTATGTTAGTGGGTAGGGGTGATATTCATTATATTTATATATTTATTATATATTATATTCATTATATTCATATTCATTCTTACGTAATTCAAAATTCAATATTAAAAATCTAATTCCATTCTGGACTTCAAATAGTTTTTTTTTTATTTTAAACTGTACAGTGGAATTTTAATATTATTTAAATAACTTTTATTTATTATTGAAAGTAAATTTATTAAACATTCATGTTTTTGTTTTAATGCATGTTTGCTTCTATAGAAAAAATTATAGTACATTTTACCGTGTGCAATAGTATTATTCTTATTTAAAATCATAAAGATTTCCTTTCCTGACATAACAGTATTTAGAAGATCAAGATAGAATCTTACGTAAGGAAGGGGGAGGGGGATTCGAGAAATCATTCTAGTACTTACATTTGGGTAGGCGAGTCAATAGTGAACAAAATTATCCTTACGTAATGAATGAAACCTTATATTATTGAATAGGTAACAGATTGTCTACTTCACTTACTTTGCATCACCTCTGCAGCACCCCAAGGTTGATTGATAGAGAATAACACCGGCATTAAATTCTATACAAATTGTATGTAAAAGTGTAAATAAATAAATTAGTTGCAAGGAAGAACACTATATATATATATACTCCGCTTTGCTCACAAGTGCAATTGCTGCATGATTTTATTCCTGTAGTTATTAAGTAGGTAAAACAATAGACCATAAATTTAAAGGAGCCCAAATAATAAAGTAAATAGCTTATATAAAATTTATTTATATATTGAAAAGGCACTGTAACATCGAACTTATAATACTGTCCAAATGCGTACGGCGTACTTCTGTGATGCAAAAATAACAAGATGGTTAGGATAACAATGCAAATTAATTTTATTCAGTTAATAAATAAAATAAAAAATAGTCTTAACTACAGTGCGCTACACTAAAACATAAGCTGTTGACTTAAAGAAATATAAAATCGATTAGAAAACTAAAGCATTATTAAATCGATGGATTTAATATTTTTATTTCTCCAACCAAATAAAAACTAACTGGCAACATTATAATTAAAAAGTTGGGTTTGAAAAACACGGAATGTGTAATACGGTTGTCAAAAAATAAAACTAAAATTCAGAGGTAAATTTAGATATAACCTTAATATATACGATTTTTTTAGTTACACACGAAGTCGCGGGCACAGCTATAACGTTATAAATGGAAAAAGATTTTTGGAAATGCTAAACTTCTAAAAAAAAAAATATATCTAATCGGATAGAAATTACCCTCGGATTATTGTTTAATATTAATTCTTACGAACGAAAGTTACGAAAGTAAAACTGAAGCAGTTAAGTTTACGAAGTAAACATCTCCTCTAATAGCAAATTATAATAATGTATAGTTTAAGAAATAATTAAAAAAAAAAACAACACAACAGGGTCGATTGTTGAGTAAAAACAGGGTCGGTTGTCGAGTAAAATTGATATTATAAGATATAAAAATGATGTTCATTTAAAATTGGGGCTGTTAAAATTACACTAAATGATCACTTTTTATTAAGAAAAGAAATATTTAAACGGTTTTATGTACCACGCGAACGAAGTCGCGGGCACAGCTAGTTTATTTAAATTATACAGCGGAAAAATTAATTTGAACGCGATAATCTTAGTAGCTAAGTCGGATTTCCAAAATTCCACTTGTTTTTGATAGACCAATCATTTTGAAAGGGTTTAGGCTATTTATCATCACGCTACCACTTATAGAAACAAACATCGGGCATAAAATATAATTATATAATATTATTATAAATGTGAAAGCGACATTATTCGTTTGTTTGTTACGCTTTCACGCCTAAATCGCTGAATCGATTTTTGGTGTAGAGATATATGGGAACCTGGAGACGGTGATAAGCTACTGTGTCACGTGAAAACCTTATTGGTAGTGGGCTAAACAGAGGGATAAATTTTGTCTAAAATTTTTATTGCGTCGTCCGATTTGTGTGACAAAATCGATATTAACGCAAATGAAGCCGCACGTAAAATCTAGTTATCAAATAATTTTTAGTTCCACGCGAATGATGTCGCAGTCAGTTCAAGTTAGCACAACAAATTCTAGAAAGTTCTACCAAGGTGTGATTTAAAATTCGGCAATAATAAGTTTCTTTTGATTCGCAACAAGAAACCTATTACAACGAACATGAACCACACTAAGACATGCATATTGCTTTTTCTTACTCATACTCCGATCCTCGGTGCAGACCAAATCGCAAATCTCGAATAGAGACCTGTGAACAAATAAAAGTAAATACAAATTAAAAAAATGATATAGAAAATAGACACAGCCCCCGGTGCACCGCGCTTATAATCTATTCTACACAATGTGGACCACAGGCTGGGACGCTTCAACACACTGTGTCTGTATAAGAAAACTTCAAGGAGTTCTATACACCTTATTTTAATCGAGAGGTGGTGGTCACAACTTCCTTTGGCCATTTCATAAAGTTTTGTCAATATTCCGGAAGTAAAATTATGTTAAAATAACTTCAATTTTTAGATATTGGCTAAATAAATAAACACAGTAGTATAAAAATTAAGAGTCGTTAATATCCAATCATTTTATTTATATATAAATGTTTAAGCTAAATTGACATAAATAAACCCGATGCAGAATGAACTGATTTTAATTTTTTGTTATATAATGACTATTGAGAAACTGTTAATAAACAGTTTTTTAACCGATTTTTCTTCCCATCGTGATAAGAATTTCCATTAATGTTCAATAATTATGTTTGAAATTCGACCACTGTCGTCGACCATTGCTCGACTTTTGTCTTAATTATGGATATTATTCAAAATGTCAAACGTATTTATATTTATTTTCGTTTCTTTTATCTTTTAAATACATATTTATCATTTATTAAATGCATGCAGACACTCTGTAAGTGTTCATAAATATAAAACAATGTTGGTAAATTCTAAATTTAAAATCAAAATACCACAATATTATATTAGTTCCCGAGAGTTCATTACAAGTACTTTACAAGGTTGAGTAGTTCATATAGAAAACCATTATTACGGTTAATAATTGTTTTCTCATATAAGTACACAAATTGACATTTTGAGTTTTTCCCAGAATAAATATTAGGTTATAAATATTAGTTTTATTTATATAAACAATTGTTAAGTGTGAATATTCGGTCGACTGTTTCATCTACATGCATTATTACGGAACACATATTTGTTTAACGGAACTGCGCCTTTGGATTAGCGGTAAAGAAAATCAACATATTATATTATTATTTTGTTACGTTCGTCTTTTTTAATTGTGATATTTCTTTGACAATAACTTTAATTGAATAGTATCAAGTGAAATTTTGGGCTATGTTTACTTAAAATTATTACCCTAATTAGATAAGGATGAAAAAACTATGTCAATTAAACAACTTTGGAAATAACGTCTATTTTAATGTTTTGTCACAAACAAGAAATACAAAATACATGAAATTATTTATATTTTTAATTTTTGATAGGACCATTTCCTTTATACATTATTCTTATGTGACTCTAAAATATAAATGCAGTGCACGCTACGGAAGTTACTCACGGGACGCTTATTGTACGTTTTTAAAATGTTGTCAATATGGCGGCTAAAGTCCTTTCTTAATAATTGGGCTGTCATAAGAAAAGATAATTTTTCAAATCCTAGTGATAGTATAAGTGATTAGTGCCTTCAAACAAACTTTTTATTTTATTTTATTAGTATATATGTAGGATGACAAATGTATAAACAAAATTATTAAAAAATAAACATTGATTGGATTACCTGTGGTGTGTAAAAAGTTAGGATGGCGTGGGAAGTAAGTTGTTAAGAGTAATATATCTACGTTGTGAAAATAATAAAACGATTTAAAGGGCTATTATACATGTTAAAGAAAATAAAAAATGACTATAACTTTACAACCTGTACCTTACAATTTATGTTATAAGTTTTCAGAATATAATATTATACTTTTTGTTTAAATTACTATTGGCATACTGACTTTACTCAAGGTTTCTTGAAAACCTATGAATACAGTTTTACTTATTTTTAGAATTTTTATGTCAATTTCATCAAATTAAAGAATTCTCTATACATCCCGTATTCAATATAGCCCATTTGTTTTGTTATGCTGGGCTACATGAGGGGGCGAATATTCGTGTCGCGTTGGCGCGCTAAAAACATAATGTACGGGCATACATTAGGCGGACGAAGATTTATCATGCCGGTCAAATATATAAATCCTTCCTCTTTATAACGTCATGTATTCATTTATGTGTTTAATTGAATAGATAATTGTTGTTTTTAGGCAGTGCTATGTTGCCTCCAGTACGGTCCGCTGCCGCTATAGAGGAAGGCGGCGAGTTGGCGAGCCTCGCCGGTCTAGCTGCTTATGATACTGCCTATAGTTAGACAAGCCGCGACTCAGGTAAATAAACTTATTTTCTACAGTAGTACTAAATATTGTACATGTGTTATGTAATTTATTTGGTCACAGTTCAGCAGAATACAATATCGAAATAAAATATGAAGAGCAATTATCTAGAGTACAATAATTTGAAGTGATACTAATCAGGAACTGCATAAGGCATGAGTGACGTTGGCCTATGCCTGCAGCCCTGTGATTGAAATTGATACATGTCTAGAAGGTTTATATGTGAAAAGTGATAAGCGAGTATCAGATTTGAATTGTTTTCGAGGCCGGTCGCGCACAGCAATCCTAGAGAAATGTTTGTAATAATTGGCCTATTCGATTACAGAAAACTTATGTTTTCTGGTAATTAGAATAACATGTAAAATGTATATTTTGATTGCGAATGCAGTCGCTGAACCTGATAATAATAAGTAAGAGGCATTGTATGTCTTGTTTTTCATTTGCCGAGTCTCACACAACCCGCCAGCACTGCCAGCAGCCCGTCCGCATGTACATAAACATATTTTTTCATTGTGTTAACAATAAAAAAAGGTAACAATGTCTAGATTCTGCATGGTGGTAGGGCTTTTTCTATTGCCCGCCATGTTAGCTAACCTAAATTTCAAAATATTCCTGCAATTACCAAATACTTTTAAATGTGTTCCGGTAGTGGCACTTAAGATGAAGTGAGATTATAGCAATAACGCTAGAACTTTTCAGATCGGCATCGCAGTTACGACTGACGGAGGGCATTTTCCCTTTCGGCAGTCTCTAGTGTGTGTAGGCCGTATTGAGCTTACTATCAGGTGAAGTACAGTCATTATGGGGAAGTCAGGATTATATTATATAAACAATGCTTTTTAATTAGGAATTCTCTCTCCTGTAAAATGTGTAAATTGTCGCTTGCTACCCTTTTCTTGAAAACGCTCGATCTTTGTTAATAGTTGTGCCCACGACCTTCATTCGAGTTGATATAAAAAACGTTGAATAATTTTGGTCCTTTTTTGTATAGTTTTGCTCGTATTGGTGGTAGCGTGATGTTAAATAGCCGAAAACCTTTCATAAGTATTGCTGTATCATATATGAAAAGAATACGACTGGTAGTTTCTAAGGTGAGCGTGTTCAAACAAATATATAATCTTTTCTTCTTTATAATATTAATATAGACGTATTATAAAATTGTTGCCCTGATTTTTTTTAATTTAAAATATAGCTTCACTATATGTTAATCCTTATATATAAAAAATTTATGTCACGTTGTTGGTCGGCGGTCAACTCCTACAAACTCAACTACAGTACCGATTTTAATCAATTTTTGCACATTGTGTGCAGTTTGTTCCAACTTGAGATATATGATGCTTTTTATCTTGATAAGTGATCATAACGTGCTAGATGTCGCTGTAGTCGATGTGATTGATTATTCGAAAAGGCAGAACAAGTTTTGCCAGGTCAGTTGGTCTATAATTTAAACTTCCTGTACGAAATTAAAGCAGATCTTTAGTACAATATATCCTTTATGAATTAAATTTATTTTAGGTGTTCCATTGAACACTGACTCTAGTACGGCGTCGAGACCGAGAACGATAACCCAACTACGCTATTGACTATAGCCGAAAAGCGACAGGTGATGTGGTGGGGACAGGGACAGGGATGTGAACAGGTGCTTTTTCGTATACTCTTCTAACTTCCACCCTTAAGTTTAAAATCTGTTGACAAATACTTATGCTAGGTGTGTTCCGGCAGTTGCAGTCAGTCGCGCCAATAGACCTTAGCGTGCCCATCGGCGTAGCCATATCGCCACTTAACATCAGGTGGAATTGTGCTCGTAATGCTATACCGTACATTATATTTAAAAAAATACTAGATCATATATTACAGTAGAACCTCGTGAAAACCTCTAGAATTGCAAAAAATAATCTGCTCCCTTCCCCTCAGAGCCCAAATCCTCTATTACTTAAAATACGCAATCTCTATAACTTAAACTAATAATATCATTATTAGCTCTCAGTTACTTAACGAAATGTTTTAACGAACTGTATCACATAACGTTAAACAAAAAGTTTTTCGAAATTTATTGCTTGCTAGTGTTTAAAAGTTAAATTGTTGACGCAAACCTTTGAAATCCCTATAAGCTATATTTGCGGTGGCTGGGACAGCGGTATACTTGGATAATATTTATATATCTGTATCTGGTCTGAGAGAGGAGTCATTTGCAAGGTGTTACAGCAGAGTTTTATTAGAGCGGAGACCAGTTGTGTATTAAGGTGCACCACTTTAAGACTAACTGGATACAGAACTCTCCTGAGGTTAACCACCAATTTTGCATTTCCAAATTCATTCCGTGCACTTTATATTTATCATTTTCGTCTCCTCGATTAATGCAATAATATTTATGTAATATTTAAGATGTTGTTGAAGATTACAGGAACGCCGAACTTGAAGTCCCGCTGTTCGAGAGCACTCAACGTTCCAGAGGAGTTCGAGGAAGACGTGACGGGAGCTGAGTCTTGAAGACGTCGAAGATTTCGCCGCTTAGGTAATTTTATTTCAATGAGATGTTTTAATTATCTTGAAGGTTTTAAGCAAAAATAATGTAGGATTGAATTATTGTTATAAGATTTATTCAGAGACACAAACAAGTGAACTCTGCGACATTTTTGATAACAAACAAAGGGACAAGATGTTATTCATCCAAAGAAAGAATTTTACATAAAATGCATACAAAGTGTTAGTTGGTCAGTTGGACATGACAAAATTTACAAATTGTTTGGCTTACACTAGTGTTTTCAACCTATTTAATGACACGGACCCTTTGTTTGAAGAAATATTTCGCGATCCCCTTACCTGTTGCTTGTTATTCATGTATTTTATTTTGTGACAAATATTCAATCCAACATATTTATTCATTAACATAATTAGGGTTCGCATAAATACATATTAATTTTTTTTCCTAACATTGAATGCGCCACCACTGGTTAACGCAACTTATAAACAAACTTGCCTCGTGGTCATCGTCTCTAAATCAAAACCACTTCAATTCAGTTTCTTCGGTACAGTATTTTATTGAAGACGTCGGATGTCAGATCAACATCAAGGAATTCATACCTGGTATGAAAAGTTGAAAAGGTGTTAGAAAAGTTGAAAGAACTGTTTTTTACGAGACATACGCTGTTAGGCGTAAGTCCTTTGACAGTTTCACTGAACTTTTTGTGGCGAATGCTGAAGGCACTCAGCCGCGAGGCAGCGGGCACAAGGGAGCCAGAATGGCCGAACCTCGGTTTGGACTGCTGCTGGAAAACGAACAAAGAACTGTGTCATTACTTGTCATTGCAAGAGATAAAGAAGAATACTCGGCAAAGGTGGATCTTAAATCCGTTTTTACATGTAGCTATAAAAAAGGCAAATTTGGCAACCAAGCTCAAAGAAAATCTGCTGGATTTATCTATATTGGATTGGAATTTAAATCTGTAAATTTTCATACCTTTTAGTTAAAAAAGAAATCAGAGTACCTAAAATTAACAATAGAGGCTTTGAAGTGTTTGATTCCATTTGGCACCTTTACTTGTATTTTCATCAATGGACCAAATAAAAAGTAAGGAAGGAAATCGCTTAAATTTGGAAAACGTTTTAATTTTCTAGTTAGAAAATACTGATCTACACAATCTTATCATACACAAAAAGGTTGTTTTAAATCCGATTGATAGTACATAAGATTAGCGCGATCACACAAAACAAACATTTTCCGATTTATAATATTAATATAGGTTTCGCACTTTTACTATGGTAAAAATATACTTTTGGCCTGTCAATTTATTATTTTTAAACATTTTCAAAATACAATTCACTCTGGAGTTAGAACAAATTAAATATCTTCCTTTCTTAGATGTTTTAGTTATCTGTAATCCTGATCAGTCTTTAGGCCATACTGTGTATAGAAAAATTACCCATAGAGATAAATATCTGACAGGTGAATCTCATCACTGTCCAATAACAGCTATCGTGGATAAATCTTTGTTTCAAAGAGCACAAGGAATCTGTGACGAGGAACATCTGGCTGCTGAGCTGCAACATGTCAAGCAAGTACTGCGAGATAACAAGCTCCAAATTCCACGCTGCCGTCACAGAAACTGAGTTAAACCAGCCACAGTTGAACGTGTACTTGATGTGTTACCTTAAGTAGGAGGACTCACAGGCAAGGTTAGCTATGTACTGAAATGTCTTCAATTAAAACTTACTTTTTGCCGCCCAAGAAGATTATTAAATTTTTACCACCTTTCAAGTGTCATATACCTCTAGAAGAACAGGGCGTATACAAAATCGAATGTGACTGTGGCCTCTCCTATATCGGTCAAACCAAAATAAACACAGGGACCTGCGTAAAAGACCACATAGCCAATGTTAAACACCGACGCTTTACGAAGTCTGCAGTGGCTGAACATTCGGAAGAAGGCTCCAAATAATATCTTAGTTTAGACAATCCATAAATCCTATGGAAATTAAAAAACATCATACAGAAGATGGTTGAAAGCTAGCACAAGCCAGAGATCGGATTATACATGTAATTAAATCGAAACCCAAAAGACCAATTATCAGACCTCAAGACACTGTGGGCTCTTTCTGCGTAGATCGGAACACAAACAAAATCAAAAATTAAACTGAAGATAGATACGGTAACAATAACTTTTCTGGACAACCTACACCTCAGTCCACTCCGTGACCACGAAGGCGGAAAAGCTTTGGATAGGTCGCGTCGGGATCAATATTAATAAATAACCACGATAAAATCCGTTGAAGTTACTTTTATTTCGATCATTTTGTTAACGTTAAATGAATTTTACTATGAATATGGAAAGTTTACTCAAAAAACTGATGTTAAATAGCCGAAAACCTTTCATAAGTATTGCTCTATCATATATGAAAAGAATACGACTGGTAGTTTCTAAGGTGAGCGTGTTCAAACAAATATATAATCTTATCTTGTTTATAATATTAATATAGACGTGTTATAAAATTGTTGCCCTGATTTTTTTTAATTTAAAATATAGCTTCACTATATGTTAATCCTTATATATAAAAATTTTATGTCACGTTGTTGGTTGGCGGTCAACTCTTACAAACTCAACTACAGTACCGATTTTAATCAATTTTTGCACATTGTGTGCAGTTTGTTCCAACTTGAGATATATGATGCTTTTTATGATTTGATTTTTATATGATGCCCGCCCCCCAACTCGAGCTCAGCGTGAGTCCGAAGCTGTTCCATCGCCGAAGCGAATCCTTCCAAGACGACGACCTGCCGGAATATAAACAAGGGTAAACATATTCCGTTGTATAATTTTTTTTTTTTTTTATTTCTTCTGGAATTATAATCAGTTACTTTTTCTACATATATCCATAGAGCTTTATAGTTTTCCATAAAGCTAAAAGTAATAAAATCATAACTATATTATTTGAGGAAAACACACTTGAAATAAGAATTCAAATTATTCCAGCATTACTTTTGTTTTTTTCAAATATATCTAATTGTTTTACCACTTATTAGAATCTTACTGTACTGTAGCAGATTCTACCTATAATACTTTTGTGATTTTTTAAACTTCTTCTGCGCTTACCTGTTTTAGTAAATAACAAACTGTTCCCGTGACTTCGTTCGCGTCGTTGTCGAAAACTAAAAGACGTCGCTTAGAAAAAAGAGTACAGTCAATATCCGTGTTACACGTTGACGTCATATGCACAACGCCATCTATCGGAAATGCAATTCAACTGACAACATTACTTCTATTTTGGCGTTGCAAGTAACTTAACTGAATGCGTGAGAACAGTTTAAATTCATATTATTTAATATCTCTTGATAGAGTGAAATGATTGCGATGAAACAAAAACTAAGTAATACTTCAAGTTGCGTTTTTACGTATAAAAGTTATTTACATTTACGTGCTTAGTTATTTGTTTCAAACTTCCGAGTATAAATACGTATAATTCTATTAATATTATCGCGAGCGGAGCAGCGGTAGTCTCTGGTGTATAATATATATATGCGTGTGAATTTGACTGATATACTTCAGCGACTAGCTCGTTTCAATAAACAAATACGAAAGTTGTTATATTGTATATTATATTATAAACGGAATGTGTTTGCAGGAGAATCGAACCCCGTTTGACGGTGTAGTGTGCCCGGCCGGCAGCAACATCTACAGCGCGCTGTACCTGCACGCGTGCCGAGCCACTGAGCTGCTGCACAAGCTGAAGCGTTCCGCTAAGGTACAACTTTATCTAATCTAACATACAAACAAATGGTACAAAATCCTAACAGAATGGACTCCTAGGTGCAACACCAAAAGGAAAAGAGGTAGGCAAAAAAAAAAGGTATTCAGGTGATCATAAAGAGGTAGCAGGTGCTCTGTGGACAAGAGCAGATACGGTACAAATGTAGTAGGAGATCTAAGTGTCAAAAGAAAATGCTGACACAAATAAAACTCCCAACTGGTGTGCAACAATTTTTATTAAATTCAAAGAATTAATAATATATCTACTTATGTTTTTTAAAAGTTGTAATTGTCAGTATTAAAGAGTTATTATTATTATTATTATATGTTTTTTAATAATTCTTCATCAGAGATGTCAAGAAATAATAGTGACATAAGAGAGTATATAAGATGAGTTGGAAGAGACATCCATGGGATGGTGGGACCCGAGAATTGTACCAAACTGGCTCCTACTTACCCTTGATTGAACTGGCCCTTAATTCCTCTTGAATTGGTTGTATTATATATAAAATGTTTTTATATTGACACCAAAGTATTACTTTGCTTTTGTATGTATACCTTCATTGGCAGGTAACTAAAAATTATTTAATCATGTTTGCCCGTTTTTTTACCTCTTTTCAATATAATAGCGTTATGTTAAATGGTCCAAAACCTTCCTCGATGGTGACTCTATCAAATACAAAAATAATAATTGAGGTACATAGTCTTTTTAGATATTTTTATTTCTTGATCACATGAATCCTATTGTAATGTACCCTTTATAGTTGTGAATATATTGTGATATATAACAGACACCTTAGAGTATTGTTTCTAAATATGTTTTTTTACGACAGGACAGTGCTGGTGTCCGGTCCCAACGGAGCCCGAGTGCGGCTCACGGACGAGCTGGTGCGACATCTCCCGGACAACTCCACCTACCGACCGATTAGAACGACTTGAGGACATCAGCTCGCTGCTGCTCTGCTGCTCTGTGCCACTACCAATCTAACAATCTGATGTTTCTAATTATGTACTTATTGTTAGATTGTAATAAAAAATAAAATGCACATGACCTCTTCAAGATAAATATGATCCCAAATAATCTTATATTATCTGACAGGACTGGTTTTTATAGTAAATTCACTGGTAATATAATAGTCTGTAATGTTGTATGTTGGACATAGTCTTATGTATTTATTGCACACAAGAACAGTTATTTCAAATTGATTTTGGAATATAAATATTTTAATATACATTTTGGGATATGAAAGGTATGGAGTGTAGAATTTGAGTTATTTCCCATTATAAATGAAAAAATAAAAATATATGGAGAGAAATTTAATAAATGAAGAGGCCATTTCTGATAGCAGTTAGTACTAACAAGCACATCCAATCCATCAATATTAGATTTAGTTTTTTTATGCTATTAATATTTATTTTATATATTTTATTATTATTATTTTTATTTATTTACAGACATGTTGTTGTAAGTAGTTTTAAAGGCGTTAATCACACGAACTTAAACTATTTTATAAGTAAATGTTTTGAATTAATACAACTTAATCGTTTGAATTATTAACTTGCATTATAAGTTGCCACATTGTTGCATCTTGTTCAAGCAAAATTTGCTAGTATAGGCAAATACCATAATATGAAAAAGAAAATCTTAGTTAAAAAAATTGTGGATTTTATAATATGTACCATTTCTAATAAATCCACATAAAAATAACCTAGGACCAAATATGGGAATTTTCTTTAAATTCGCCATTCAATACTCTTCAATACTACTAGTACTAGTCAATAAATGAATGTATAAGTAAATAAACTTTGTTTTATTTGTAAAACTAAATGTGCCTACGATTTGAGTGGCGTGAAACTTAAATTACTTAATAATTTTTGGCCGTATTTTAACTTTCTTCAATACAGCATTGCTCCTAATGGTGGCAGCGTAAGGTTAAATAGTGTAAAGCTTTCCTCGATGATTTCTTTATCAAATACAAAAGAATTTTTAAACTCGACTAGGAGTTACTAATATTGGCGGGTTGAAGTAATCAAACCTTTCCATTGTAACATTAATTTTTAAAATATGACGTCCTACGGCCATTTTCACATTGTGGTGTTACCACAATTTTTTACAAGTTTATCTAAACACTATTTAAAAAATACCAAGATCAATTTGTTAATAACAATGGCCGACGTGTAACCAACGACAATGCATCCATCCAATCCACTGAAAGACGTCCAATGCTGGACAGGTCTCCCCCAAAGATTTCCACGACTACCGGTCTTGCGCCACCCGCATCCAGCGGATTCTCGCAATGCAATGACAATGCATAGTGTTAGAAATAGAATTACTAATTGATTTTCTTGGATAGCTCGCAAATCTATTCAATCAAATCTATCCAATGGAATTAAGAGTAATTCTTGTATAAATAAATTTCGCTTGTTTCGGAAACGGCTCTAACGATTTGGATGGTAACAGTAGGTTTAATAGTGTGAGAATGTAAGTTATGATAGCGACATAAGGGCAACTTGTTCTACCAAAATTGCTATAAAAAAACCAAAAAAATAGAAATAATCACTGCTCATTTCACTTTTACGTGGTTATTAACATGTTATATCAGAGTAGGTATTGAAGTAGAACTAATTCTACTTAAGTACCTGCAGAGGTCAGTTTATTCGAAAATCACTTAATAGCCTGTTTACTAGTTTATTTAAACAAAGTTAGACTATATTAACCTAACAAATTATATATAAAAATACTATGTAGTTTAATGTTTGTCTATATACTCCTACAATATTAATTAAGCGTTCTCATTCTATTATTTTTTTTTTTTTTTTTTTTTTTCTACCTGACTTACGCTGTTAGCCCCAGGGGCTTTGACAGCTTCACCGGACTTTTGGGGGCGAGTGCTGAGGGCACTCAGCCCCGAGGCAGCAGGCACAAGGGTGCCAGGACGGCCGAACCTCGGCTAGGGCTGCTGCCAGTAAATGAAAAAGATTCATGATCCTGACTAACCAACAGGTTCTTTATTACTAAATTAGTGATACTAAGCGAGGGTAGTCCCTTACAGAACCGTGTACTTAACGTGTGAGTGTGCACGAATGGTATGCGGTGTGATGATGTAATCTCAGTGATGTAGAGTATCACTGTATCGCGCGAGGTTCTCATTCTATACTAATATTATAAAGACGAAAGATTTGTATTTTTATTTGTAAAGAATAAACTCGAGAACAATAGCGCAGTGGTAGTGTGTACGACTTCGCGTCAAAAGTATATCGTCGGAGACATTTCATTCTATAAGATAAATTGTTGGCAATTAGTATTTGAAAAAAATCGCAATTCATACAACCTCTTAAGGAAATTGTTTATTCTAACTTCTAAGCGAACCTTACAAGGAGGCTTAAAATTATTTACTTTAGACTCCGGTATAGCTATTAAATTATATTGAATTTCAACATTAAAAACAGATTTATTGAAAATGTAGTTTGTTAAAATACTAGATGGTCGGTGTAATAAAACTAACCAATGATATTATTGTAAGTTTAAAAATATAGTTGTTATCTGTTGATGTCAACCAGAGACCAATAATAAATTTATCCACAAAAAGATTGTACGCTTAGGGTCGCCGCACAAGGGCCACTCGGCCACAACCACAAAACGCTGTCACCGGATAATTTCCTGTAGTTTTCATATATTTTATATGTACTCGTCCCACACGGTTGACGCCAGTAGCAACGTTTTGTAGCTGAAAAGTGAATAGAAAAAAAAAAAAAAAAATTGTTGCAGGAATCTCATGTTTTCGAATTTATAGAGTATTTTCGTAATAAAATAGTTAATTCGATTCAATAGGCAGACATTTTTTAGTTCCAAAGTATATCGTATCCGGTCTCTTCCAATATGGCGTACTGATCACGCGTGGCACAAGATATCTATACCCGACTATACAAAGGACGTCAGTTCGAATCCACCTACAAAGAGTTTTGGTGAAGGAAAATGTGATGAAACCATAGTATGGTATACCACCCTCAATTTGAAAATCTGCGGCCAAATACCTATTAGGTTTGTTCCCGTAGTTGCAACTTGAACCAGTCCCTCCACTAGGCTTAGCGTGTGTTACGAACCAAGTGGACTTTTTTCACATCATACTATACGTAATACAATGTGCATAATTCGTGTACGCGGGGAAGTCAGGTTTTTGTCTTACACAATGTTTGAAATACATCCATTTAATAGATTTTTTATAAAAGTTAATAAATCTTAAAAACCCTCAACTCTGTTCTAGAAATATTCTATTCGTTTACGTATTTAAAATACAGGTACAGGAATGGGCAATAATGGTTCAGGAAAGATTTTTATGATTTCTATAAAAGCAACTCGATTTTGAATTTTTGTTTAACCGTTTTGCAAAATACTGTTTCATTAGTTACTGTGAATTAAAATTGCATCACCATTTTTAGGTGTGTGAAACAAAACACACGAGCAAAATGTCTTAAATTTGAATTCTGTAACGATAATCTACATTAAATTTTCAAGACCATTAAATTATCTTTCTTTCGACGTCATGTAAATATACATAAATGACTAAAGATAAAAAAAAATTAAGGTAATCATATTTTTGACTCAAATATATAATATAAATTCGTATACACAAGACGCATGCCGTATTAATATAAACTTCTTATAAATGGAAGAAACAAGTAAATATGACGTTAGGAACTTTGTTCCTTGATAATGCAATGTTGACCTAGTGTAGTACGTATCATTTTAATCCATCTACTTTTCTCACAAAAATTAATTTGGAAGTAAAAGTTAAAAATTTTGATTTATATGTGGACGTGTAAGGTTTATATCGTTTTAGAATTAAAACTTCTAAACAATCAGCATCAGCAAAATATCTGATGGACTTTATAAAATTATTAGATTACGAAAAAGTACCTGCATGAACAAAACATATATGTAATGCTCCATCCTTACGTCTGTATTCTTGAATATGTATACATAGAATTTAAATTTCGGCTCAAACCATAATGAAAATAAAAACGGAAGTTGATTTACGCCGCTTGTCGAACTAGAGAAAGTGTATATAAGTGCTTACAATTATGCACGAGATACTCGGGCTCGAGCGCTCTCCGCGGTCGCCCCCTAGTCCGGTAAAGCTGTAAAAGCCCCTAAGGTTAACAATGTTGGTCCCTTAAAAAAAAAAGCACGAGAGACAGTCTGTGTTGAAGTCCGGCCAAGTGTTTATAGTTGGAGTGTGATTTATTTTTTAGCCCGGTATAGTAGGGGCGGTCTCGCTGTTAGGGTCATCACTCTTACTATTACCACTAGCTTAGAAACTAGTCCCTTTTAGGTCAATGTTATCACCACTAAATTATGGCCAAAGATACTGATCCTCGCAATGTGGCATTTGCGGTTAGTTATTTAAGAATGTATTAAGTTTGGTTTTTAAGAACGTATTGTGGTAAGTTATTTAAGAATGTATTACGGTTAGTTTTTAAGAACGTATTGCGGCTAGTTTTTTAAAACGTATTGTAATGCGGCTTAGTGTTTAAGTTTTGTAATATGGCTCTAGTCTTTAAGAAATGTGTTTATATGTAAAAAGTATGCCTAAAAAAACATGCAGATCGAGTTTTTTGCCGGTTCTTCTCGATAACTGCTTTATTTTCCGAACCGGTGGTAGTTTTGATATTCATAAGCGCAATAAAGAATATCCAATACCATAATATGTTTTGATCTTATTTGAACCCCTCATTTCGGGGCGACAGAGGGGGACAGATGGCTATTTAATAAGAGGCGCTTCATACGAACAATAGTATATATTAGTATTTTTTTAACCTATGGTCAGTAAACCAAATTTGATCTCGACAGATTTTTCAGCTCAGGTATGGTAGTTCTTAACCATCATATTGAACAACGTTTACCGTTAACTTACGTTAATTTAGAGCTACTAAAACTACGTAAGTGAGAAAAACATGTAAATAGGTTCAAACGTTTTTATTGTTTAATAAAAGTTTACACTGCCTAATTATTAGAATAATCCAAATGATATATAATATCGATGTCCGTGAGTGATAACAAGTCGTCAGTCCAGAGAATAGATAGCACCAACCTAATCAAAGAAGCATACACAAGTCCAAGAAAGCCGGATAGTTAAAAAACAAATCACAATAGGAAGCACCTGTAACGAACATCAATCAAACGAAGTAAAGAGGCGAATTACGCTGACTGTTGCTAGTGCCCAATAGCGCAAAGTAGCCAAGGACTGCTCAAAAAGTTACAATTTAATCACAAGAGTCACACATTCTCATAATTGCCCAAAAAACGCACAATGTAAAATAATTTCGGAACTAAAGTGTGTTACATAAAATAACAGTAGCGCCGGCCGCTTACTAATCTCATATGAATGCTTAATTTAATTATTTTTTTTCATCTTTTAGAATCATTCACTCACCTAAGGTCGCATCCGTATGATTCATAAAGACGAGACTGTTTTGACGTAGACAGAGAAACAAATAGACTAACTAACACACCGTGAAATAGATATATTTTCGAGTAGTGTTGCAATTTTATCCAGTTTCCTTATAATAGTTCAAATTAGCAAGGAGTTTATAGTTGTTGTAATTAAAATTAATATAATTAAACGAAAATAATGACAAGTAAATATGCAATTTATAAAATTAAAATTTACGGGAAAATACCACATTTAGAACCACTATAAGGATCGACTGCGGAAATATCAACTTACTTATTCCATAGGTTTAGTTGTAATAATGTACTAGCACAAAAAGCTGTTCGAACACAATTCTCAAACCGAATTAATTCAAAAAAACTCTTTCATTATGTTTTACGAGTATTTGCATAATTATTTCTTCATTTATATTTGTTGTATTGGTATTTATGTATAAAATTAAATCTGTATTTTTAACATGTTTCTTTATTTTGATATATATTAATATATTTAATATTTTTACTTTCATAAGGGGCCATTAGATAATTACATTAATGGTATTGAGGGGGGGGGGGGCATTAAGAAAACCTCTACATGTCCTTATGTTAGGGGGTAGGGGTGATATTCATTCTTACGTAATTCAAAATTCAATATTAAAAATCTAATTCCATTCTGGACTTCAAATAGTTTTTTATTTTATTTTAAGCTGTACAGTGGAATTTTAATATTATTTAAATAACTTTTATTTTTTATTGAAAGTAAATTTATTAAACTTTCATGTTTTTGTTTTAATGCATGTTTGCTTCTATAGAAAAAATATACTACATTTTACCGTTTACAATAGTATTATTCTTATTTAAAAATCATAAAGATTTCCTTTCCTGACATAACAGTATTTAGAAGATCAAGATAGAATCTTACGTAAGGAAGGGGGAGGGGGATTCGAGAAATCTTTCTAGTACTTACATTTGGGTAGGCGAGTCAATAGTGAACAAAATTATCCTTACGTAATGAATGAAACCTTATATTATTGAATAGGTAACAGATTGTCTACTTCACTTACTTTGCATCACCTCTGCAGCACCCCAAGGTTGATTGATATAGAATAACACCGGCATTAAATTCTATACAAATTGTATGTAAAAGTGTAAATAAATAAATCAGTTGCAAGGAAGAACACTATATAAAGGAGCCCAAATAAAAAAGTAAATAGCTTATATAAAATTTATTTATATATTGAAAAGGCACTGTAACATCGAACTTATAATACTGTTCAAATGCGTACGGCGTACCTCTGTGATGCAAAAATAACAAGATGGTTAGGATAACAATGCAAATTAATTTTATTCAGTTAATAGATAAAATAAAAAATAGTCTTAACTACAGTGCGCTACACTAAAACATAAGCTGTTGACTTAAAGAAATATAAAATCGATTAGAAAACTAAAGCATTATTAAATCGATGGATTTAATATTTTTATTTCTCCAACCAAATAAAAACTAACTGGCAACATTATAATTAAAAAGTTGGGTTTGAAAAAACACGGAATGTGTAATACGGTTGTCAAAAAATAAAACTAAAATTCAGAGGTAAATTTAGATATAACCTTAATATATACGATTTTTTTAGTTCCACACGAACGAAGTCGCGGGCACTGCTATTACGTTATAAATTGAAAAAGATTTTTGGAAATGCTAAAATTCTAAAAAAAAATTTATATCTAATCGGATAGAAATTACCCTGGGATTATTGTTTAATATTAATTCTTACGAATGAAAGTTACGAAAGTAAAACTGAAGCAGTTAAGTTTACGAAGTAAACATCTCCTCTAATAGCAAATTATAATAATGTATAGTTTAAGAAATAATTAAAAAAAAAACAACACACAACAGGGTCGGTTGTCGAGAAAAAACAGGGTCGGTTGTCGAGTAAAATTGATATTATAAGATATAAAAATGATGTTCATTTAAAATTGAGGCTGTAGGCTACTTAAAGTAGTAATTCTATACAGATGGAGTCGTGGGCAACAGATTGTAAATTTATTAACTGGACAACCAATCAAGATAACATTTTGCATATACATTGCCAGTGATACAGAAAATTACACTAAATGATCACTTTTTATTAAGAAAAGAAATATTTAAACGGTTTTATGTACCACGCGAACAAAGTCGCGGGCGCAGCTAGTTTATTTAAATTATACAGCGGAAAAATTAATTTGAACGCGATAATCTTAGTAGCTAAGACGGATTTCCAAAATTTCACTTGTTTTTGATAGACCAATCATTTTGAAAGGGTTTAGGCTATTTATCATCACGCTACCACTTATAGAAACAAACATCGGGCATAAAATATAATTATATAATATTATTATAAATGTGAAAGCGACATTATTCGTTTGTTTGATACGCTTTCACGCCTAAATCGCTGAATCGATTTTTGGTGTAGAGATATATGGGAACCTGGAGACGGTGATAAGCTACTGTGTCACGTGAAAACCTTATTGGTAGTGGGCTAAACAGAGGGATAAATTGTTTAAAATTTTTATTGCGTCGCCCGTTTTGTGTGACAAAATCGATATTAACGCAAATGAAGGCGCACGTAAAATCTAGTTATCAAATAATTTTTAGTTCCACGCGAATGATGTCGCAGTCAGTTCAAGTTACCACAACAAATTCTAGAAAGTTCTACCAAGGTGTGATTTAAAATTCGGCAATAATAAGTTTCTTTTGATTCGCAAAAAGAAACCTATTACAACGAACATGAACCACACTAAGACATGCATATTGCTTTTTCTTACTCATACTCCGATCCTCGGTGCAGACCAAATCGCAAATCTCGAATAGAGACCTGTAAACAAATAAAAGTAAATACAAATAAAAAAAATTATATAGAAAATAGACACAGCCCCCGATGCACCGCGCTTATAATCTATTCTACACAATGTGGACCACAGGCTGGGACGCTTCAACACACTGTGTCTGTATAAGAAAACTTTAAGGAGTTCTATACACCTTATTTTAATCGAGAGGTGGCGGTCACAACTTCCTTTGGCCATTTCATAAAGTTTTGTCAATATTCCGGAAGTAAAATTATGTTAAAATAACTTCAATTTTTAGATATTGGCTAAATAAATAGACACGGTAGTATAAAAATTAAGAGTCGTTAATATCCAATCATTTTATTTATATATAAATGTTTAAGCTAAATTGACATAAATAAACCCGATGCAGAATGAACTGATTTTAATTTTTTTGTTATGTAATGACTATTGAGAAACTGTTAATAAACAGTTTTTTAACCGATTTTTCTTCCCATCGTGATAAGAATTTCCATTAATGTTCAATAATTATGTTTGAAATTCGACCACTGTCGACCATTGCTCGACTTTTGTCTTAATTATGGATATTATTCAAAATGTCAAACGTATTTATATTTATTTTCGTTTCTTTGATCTTTTAAATACATATTTATCATTTATTAAATGCATGCAGACACTCTGTAAGTGTTCATAAATATAAAACAATGTTGGTAAATTCTACATTTAAAATCAAAATACCACAATATTATATTAGTTCCCGAGAGTTCATTACAAGTACTTTACAAGGTTGAGTAGTTCATATAGAAAACCATTATTACCGTTAATAATTGTTTTCTCATATAAGTACACAAATTGACATTTTGAGTTTTTCCCAGAATAAATATTAGGTTATAAATATTAGTTTTATTTATATAAACAATTGTTAAGTGTGAATATTCGGTCGACTGTTTCATCTACATGCATTATTACGGAACACATATTTGTTTAACGGAACTGCGCCTTTGGATTAGCGATAAAGAAAATCAACATATTATATTATTATTTTGTTACGTTCGTTTTTTTTAATTGTGATATTTCTTTGACAATAACTTTAATTGAATAGTATCAAGTGAAATTTTGGGCTATGTTTACTTAAAATTATTACCCTAATTAGATAAGGATGAAAAAACTATGTCAATAAAACAACTTTGGAAATAAGGTCTTTTTTAATGTTTTGTCACAAACAAGAAATACAAAATACATGAAATTATTTACATTTTTAATTTTTGATAGGACCATTTCCTTTATACATTATTCTTATGTGACTCTAAAATATAAATGCAGTGCACGCTACGGAAGTTACTCACGGGACGCTTATTGTACGTTTTTAAAATGTTGTCAATATGGCGGCTAAAGTCCTTTCTTAATAATTGGGCTGTCATAAGAAAAGATAATTTTTCAAATCCTAGTGATAGTATAAGTGATTAGTGCCTTCAAACAAACTTTTTATTTTATTTTATTAGTATCTATGTAGGATGACAAATGTATAAACAAAATTATTAAAAAATAAACATTGATTGGATTACCTGTGGTGTGTAAAAAGTTAGGATGGCGTGGGAAGTAAGTTGTTAAGAGTAATATATCTACGTTGTGAAAATAATAAAGCGATTTAAAGGATATCATGAAATTGTAAATTGAAGTCGTTGCAAAAGCAATGTCAAAGTTATTACCATTAAAATAAGTAATTATTATAGTATTCAAGAAAGTGGCTCGTTGTATACATGTTAAAGAAAATAAAAAATGACTATAACTTTTTATTCGAGGCATATACCTTCACAATATAATTTACCATAACCTGTACCTTACAATTTATGTTATAAATTTTCAGAATATAATATTATACTTTTTGTTTAGATTACTATTGGCATACTGACTTTACTCAAGGTTTCTTGAAAACCTATGAATACAGTTTTACTTATTTTTAGAATTTTTATGTCAATTTCATCAAATTTAAGAATTCTCTATACATCCCGTATTCAATATAGCCCATTTGTTTTGTTATGTTGGGCTACATGAGGGGGCGAATATTCGTGTCGCGTTGGCGCGCTAAAAACATAGTGTACGGGCATACATTAGGCGGACGAAGATTTATCATGCCGGATTTTACCCCGCTAGAACAATTTATTCGTTTCAAATATATAAATCCTTCCTCTTTATAACGTCATGTATTAATTTATGTGTTTAATTGAATAGATAATTGTTGTTTTTAGGCAGTGCTATGTTGCCTCCAGTACGGTCCGCTGCCGCTATAGGGGAAGGCGGCGAGTTGGCGAGCCTCGCCGGTCTAGCTGCTTATGATACTGCCTATAGTTAGACAAGCCGCGACTCAGGTAAATAAACTTATTTTCTACAGTAGTACTAAATATTGTACATGTGTTATGTAATTTATTTGGTCACAGTTCAGCAGAATACAATATCGAAATAAAATATGAAGAGAAATTATCTAGAGTACAATAATTTGAAGTGATACTAATCAGGAACTGCATAAGGCATGAGTGACGTTGGCCTATGCCTCCAGCCCTGTGATTGAAATTGATACATGTCTAGAAGGTTTATATGTGAAAAGTGATAAGCGAGTATCAGATTTGAATTGTTTTCGAGGCCGGTCGCGCACAGCAATCCTCGAGAAATGTTTGTAATAATTGGCCTATTCGATTACAGAAAACCTATGTTTTCTGGTAATTAGAATAACATGTAAAATGTATATTTTGATTGTGAATGCAGTCGCTGAACCTGGTAATAATAAGTAAGAGGCATTGTATATCTTGTTTTTCATTTGACGAGTTCACACAACCCGCCAGCACTGCCAGCAGCCCGTCCGCATGTACATAAACATATTTGTTCATTGTGTTAACAATAAAAAGGTAACACTGTCTAGGTTCTGCATGGTGGTAGGGATTTTTCTATTGCCCGCCATGTTAGCTAACCTAAATTTCAAAATCTTCCTGCAATTACCAAATACTTTTAAATGTGTTCCGGTAGTGGCACTTAAGATGAAGTGAGATTATAGCAATAACGCTAGAACTTTTCAGATCGGCATCGCAGTTACGACTGACGGAGGGCATTTTCCCTTTCGGCAGTCGCTACTGTGTGTAGGCCGTATTGAGCTTTCTATCAGGTGAAATACAGTCATTATGGGGAAGTCAGGATTATATTATATAGACAATGCTTTTTAATTAGGAATTCTCTCTCCTGTAAAATGTGTAAATTGTCGCTTGCTACCCTTTTCTTGAAAACGCTCGATCTTTGTTACTAGTTGTGCCCACGACCTTCATTCGAGTTGATATAAAAAACATTGAATAATTTTAGTCCTTTTTTGTATAGTTTTGCTCGTATTGGTGGTAGCGTGATGTTAAATAGCCGAAAACCTTTCATAAGTATAGCTGTATCATATATGAAAAGAATACGACTGGTAGTTTCTAAGGTGAGCGTGTTCAAACAAATATATAATCTTTTCTTCTTTATAATATTAATATAGACGTATTATAAAATTGTTGCCCTGATTTTTTTTAATTTAAAATATAGCTTCACTATATGTTAATCCTTATATATAAAAATTTTATGTCACGTTGTTGGTCGGCGGTCAACTCTTACAAACTCAACTACAGTACCGATTTTAATCAATTTTTGCACATTGTGTGCAGTTTGTTCCAACTTGAGATATATGATGCTTTTTATCTTGATAAGTGATCATAACGTGCTAGATGTCGCTGTAGTCGATGTGATTGATTATTCGAAAAGGCAGAACAAGTTTTGCCAGGTCAGTTGGTCTATAATTTAAACTTCCTGTACGAAATTAAAGCAGATCTTTAGTACAATATATCCTTTATGAATTAAATTTATTTTAGGTGTTCCATTGAACACTGACTCTAGTACGGCGTCGACACCGAGAACGATAACCCAACTACGCTATTGACTATAGCCGAAAAGAGACAGGTGATGTGGTGGGGACAGGGACAGGGATGTGAACAGGTGCTTTTTCGTATACTCTTCTAACTTCCACCCTTAAGTTTAAAATCTGTTGACAAATACTTATGCTAGGTGTGTTCCGGCAGTTGCAGTCAGTCGCGCCAATAGACCTTAGCGTGCCCATCGGCGTAGCCATATCGCCACTTAACATCAGGTGGAATTGTGCTCGTAATGCTATACCGTGCATTATATTTTAAAAAGTACTAGATCATATATTACAGTGGAACCTTGATAAAACATCTAGAATTGCAAAAAATAATCTGCTCCCTTCCCCTCAGAGCCCAAATCCTCTATTACTTAAAATACGCAATCTCTATAACTTAAAGTAATAATATCATTATTAGCTCTCAGTTACTTAATGAAATGTTTTAACGAACTGTATCACATAACGTTAAACAAAAAGTTTTTTAAAATTTATTTCTTGCTAGTGTTTAAAAGTTAAATTGTTGACGCAAACCTTTGAAATCCCTATAAGCTATATTTGCGGTGGCTGGGACAGCGGTATACTTGGATAATATTTATATATCTGTATCTGGTCTGAGAGAGGAGTCATTTGCAAGGTGTTACAGCAGAGTTTTATTAGAGCGGAGACCAGTTGTGTATTAAGGTGCGCCACTTTAAGACTAACTGGATACAGAACTCATCTGAGGTTAACTACCCATTTTGCATTTCCAAATTCATTCCGTGCACTTTATATTTATCATTTTCGTCTCCTCGATTAATGCAATAATATTTATGTAATATTTAAGATGTTGTTGAAAATTACAGGAACGCCGAACTAGAAGTCCCGCTGTTCGAGAGCACTCAACGTTCCAGAGGAGTTCGAGGTAGACGTGACGGGAGCTGAGTCTTGAAGACGTCGAAGATTTCGCCACTTAGGTAATTTTATTTCAATGAGATATTTTAATTATCTTGAAGGTTTTAAGCAAAAATAATGTAGGATTGAATTATTGTTATAAGATTTATTCAGAGACACAAACAAGTGAACTCTGCGACATTTTTGATAACAAACAAAGGGACAAGATGTTATTCATCCAAAGAAAGAATTTTACATAAAATGCATACAAAGTGTCAGTTGGACATGAGAAAATTTACATATTGTTTGGCTTACACTAGTGTTTTCAACCTATTTCATGACACGGCCCCTTTGTTTGAAGAAATATTACGCGATTCCCCTACCTGTTGCTTGTTATTCATGTATTTTATTTTGTGACAAATATTCAATTCAATATATGTATTCATTAACATAATTAGGGTTCGCATAAATACATATTAATTTTTTTTACTAACATTGATTGCGTCGCCAGTGGTTAACGCAACTTATAACCAAAATTGCCTCGTGGTAATTCAGTTTCTTCGGCACAGTATTTTATTGAAGACGTCAGATGTGAGATTAACATCAAGGAATTCATACCCGGTATGAAAAGTTTAAAAGGTGTCAGAATAGTTGAAAGAACTGTTTTTTACGAGACATACGCTGTTAGGCGTAAGTCCTTTGACAGTTTCACTGAACTTTTTGTGGCGAATGCTGAAGGCACTCAGCCGCGAGGCAGCGGGCACAAGGGAGCCAGAATGGCCGAACCTCGGTTTGGACTGCTGCTGGAAAACGAACAATGAACTGTGTCATTACTTGTCATTGCAAGAGATAAAGAAGAATACTCGGCAAAGGTGGATCTTAAATCTGTTTTTAAATGCAGCTATAGAAACGGCAAATTTGGCAACCAAGCTCAAAGAAAATCTGCTGGATTTACCTTTATTGGATTGTAATTTAAGTCTGTCAATTTTCATACTTTTTGGTTAAAAAGGAAATCAGAATATCCAAAATTAACAATAGAGGCTTTGAAGTGCTTGTTTCCATTTGGCACTTCGTACTTGTATTTTCATCAATGGACCAAATAAAAAGTAAGGAAGGAAATCGCTTAAATTTGGAAAACGTTTTAATTCTCCAGTTAGTAAAAACTGATCTACGATAGGAGAAATTAGTCAATGATAAACAACACACCTTCGCATTAAGAGTTCTCATAAGTTATTTTTATTTCTTGTTATTTCATACAAATGAATATGTCCTTTTGTTAACATTCTTCTCAATAAATCTTTTCAAGCTTTATATTTTTTTACCCGCCTAAAGAGGCTTCGCGAGCCCCTTTCCCTTTGATATATTATATTCAAATCCAGCTGTGCCTGTGACTTCGCTTTCGTGGAATTAAAAATTATTTAATATTTTTTGTATTTTATGTAAAATTTTCAGTACAGCATTACTCTTATTGGCGGTAGCGTGATTTTAAAAAACCTAAATCCGTCCTCAATCGTCTTATCAAACACAAAAAGGTTGTTTTAAATCCGATTGATAGTACATAAGATTAGCACGATCACACAAAACAAACATTTTCCGATTTATAATATTAATATAGGTTTCGCTCTTTTACTATGGTAAAAAAATACTTTTGGTCTGTCAATTTATTATTTTTAAACATTTTCAAAATACAATTCACTCTGGAGTTAGAACAAATTAAATATCTTCCTTTCTTAGATGTTTTAGTTATCTGTAATCCTGATCAGTCTTTAGGCCATACTGTGTATAGAAAAATTACCCATAGAGATAAATATCTGACAGGTGAATCTCATCAATGTCCAATAACAGCTATCGTGGATAAATCTTTGTTTTAGAGAGCACAAGGAATCTGTGACGAGGAACATCTGGCTGCTGAGCTGCAACATGTCAAGCAAGTACTGCGAGATAACAAGCTCCAAATTCCACGCAGCTATGTACTGAAATGTCTTCAATTAAAACTTACTTTTTGCCGCCCAAGAAGATTATTCAATTTTTACCACCTTTCAAGTGTCATATACCTCTAGAAGAACAGGGCGTATACAAAATCGAATGTGACTGTGGCCTCTCCTATATCGGTCAAACCAAAATAAACACAGGGACCTGCGTAAAAGACCACATAGCCAATGTTAAACACCGACGCTTTACGAAGTCTGCAGTGGCTGAACATTCGGAAGAAGGCTCCAAATAATATCTTAGTTTAGACAATCCATAAATCCTATGGAAATTAAAAAACATCATACAGAAGATGGTTGAAAGCTAGCACAAGCCAGAGATCGGATTATACATGTAATTAAATCGAAACCCAAAAGACCAATTATCAGACCTCAAGACACTGTGGGCTCTTTCTGCGTAGATCGGAACACAAACAAAATCAAAAATTAAACTGAAGATAGATACAGTAACAATAACTTTTCTGGACAACCTACACCTCAGTCCACTCCGTGACCACGAAAGCTTCGCATAGGGATCAATACTAATAAATAACCGCGGTAAAATCCGTTGAAATTAGTTTTATTTCGATCATTTTGTTAAAGTTAAATGAATTTTACTATGAATATGGAAAGTTTACTCCAAAAACCTATGCAGGAAAGAAAATTAAAGATATGTGTTTTCTTTTTAAACTTTCCTTTATTATTTTTACTCATTTATATGTTTTACAGTGTCCTCGCAGTGTAGTGATGGCGGACGACCCACTCGGGACGCTGAGTGACAGGCCCCCTGCCCCCAACTCGAGCTCAGCGTGAGTCCGAAGCTGTCCCATCGCCGACGCGAATCCTTCCAAGACGACCTGCCGGAACATAAACAAGGGTAAACATATGCCGTTTTATAAATAAATTTTATTTTTAAATTTCTTCAGGAATTATAAACAGTTACTTTTTCTACATATATCCATAGAGCTTTATAGTTTTCTATAAAGCTAAAAGTAATAAAATTAAAACTATATTATTTGAGGAAAGCACACTTGAAATAAGAATTCTAATTATTCCGGCATTAATATTTTTTTTCAAATATATCTAATTGATTTACCACTTATTAGAATCTTACTGTACTGTAGCAGATTCTACCTATAATACTTGTGTGATTTTTTAAATTTCTTGTCTGCGCTTACCTATTTTAGTAAATAACGAACTGTACCCGTGACTTCGTTTGCGTCGTTGTTGAAAAGTAAAAGACGTCGCTTAGATAAGAATACAGTCAATATCCGCGTTACATGATGACGTCATATGCACAACGCCATCTATCGGATATGCAATTCAACTGACAACATTAGTTCTATATTTTGGCGTTGCAAGTAACTGAACTGGGTGCGTGAGAACAGTTTAAATTCATATTATCTAATATCTCTTGATAGAGAGTAAAACGATTGCGATACAACAAAAACTAAGTAATACTTCAAGTTGCGTACAGTTTTTACGTATAAAAGTTATTTATATGTACGTGCTTAGTTATTTGCTTCAAACTTTCGAGTATAGTTACGTATAATTTAATCAATATTATCGCGAGCGGAGCAGCAGTAGTCTCTGGTATATATTATATTATCTGGTATAATTTGACTGATATACTTCAGCGATTAGCTTGTTTCAATAAGCAAATACGAAAATTCTTATATTGTATATTATGTTATAAACGGAATGTGTTTGCAGGAGAATCGAACCCCGTCTGACGGTGTACGTGTGCCCTACATATACAGCGCGCTGTACCTGCACGCATGCCGAGCCACTGAGCTGCTGCACAAGCTGAACCAGCTGCAGGGGCCTTCCGCTAATGTACAACTTTATCTAATCTAATATACAAACAAATGGTGCAAAATTCTAACAGAATGGACCATAGATGAAACACCAAAAGGCAAAGAGGTACGCAAAAGAATGTACAACTATATCTAATCTAATATACAAACAAATGGTGCAAAATCCTAACAGAATGGACCATAGATGAAACACCAAAAGGCAAAGAGGTACGCAAAAGAATGTACAACTTTATCTAATCTAATATACAAACAAATGGTGCAAAATTCTAACAGAATGGACCATAGATGAAACACCAAAAGGCAAAGAGGTACGCAAAAGAATGTACAACTTTATCTAATCTAATATACAAACAAATGGTGCAAAATTCTAACAGAATGGACCATAGATGAAACACCAAAAGGCAAAGAGGTACGCAAAAGAATGTACAACTTTATCTAATCTAATATACAAACAAATGGTGCAAAATTCTAACAGAATGGACCATAGATGAAACACCAAAAGGCAAAGAGGTACGCAAAAGAATGTACAACTTTATCTAATCTAATATACAAACAAATGGTGCAAAATTCTAACAGAATGGACCATAGATAAAACACCAAAAGGCAAAGAGGTACGCAAAAGAATGTACAACTTTATCTAATCTAATATACAAACAAATGGTGCAAAATTCTAACAGAATGGACCATAGATGAAACACCAAAAGGCAAAGAGGTACGCAAAAGAATGTACAACTTTATCTAATCTAATATACAAACAAATGGTGCAAAATCCTAACAGAATGGACCATAGATGAAACACCAAAAGGCAAAGAGGTACGCAAAAGAATGTACAACTTTATCTAATCTAATATACAAACAAATGGTGCAAAATTCTAACAGAATGGACCATAGATGAAACACCAAAAGGCAAAGAGGTACGCAAAAGAATGTACAACTTTATCTAATCTAATATACAAACAAATGGTGCAAAATTCTAACAGAATGGACCATAGATGAATTACCAAAAGGCAAAGAGGTACGCAAAAGAATGTACAACTTTATCTAATCTAATATACAAACAAATGGTGCAAAATTCTAACAGAATGGACCATAGATGAAACACCAAAAGGCAAAGAGGTACGCAAAAGAATGTACAACTTTATCTAATCTAATATACAAACAAATGGTGCAAAATTCTAACAGAATGGACCATAGATGAAACACCAAAAGGCAAAGAGGTACGCAAAAGAATGTACAACTTTATCTAATCTAATATACAAACAAATGGTGCAAAATCCTAACAGAATGGACCATAGATGAAACACCAAAAGGCAAAGAGGTACGCAAAAGAATGTACAACTTTATCTAATCTAATATACAAACAAATGGTGCAAAATCCTAACAGAATGGACCATAGATGAAACACCAAAAGGCAAAGAGGTACGCAAAAGAATGTACAACTTTATCTAATCTAATATACAAACAAATGGTGCAAAATTCTAACAGAATGGACCATAGATGAAACACCAAAAGGCAAAGAGGTACGCAAAAGAATGTACAACTTTATCTAATCTAATAGACAAACAAATGGTGCAAAATCCTAACAGAATGGACCATAGATGAAACACCAAAAGGCAAAGAGGTACGCAAAAGAATGTACAACTTTATCTAATCTAATATACAAACAAATGGTGCAAAATCCTAACAGAATGGACCATAGATGAAACACCAAAAGGCAAAGAGGTACGCAAAAGAATGTACAACTTTATCTAATCTAATATACAAACAAATGGTGCAAAATCCTAACAGAATGGACCATAGATGAAACACCAAAAGGCAAAGTGGTACGCAAAAGAATGTACAACTTTATCTAATCTAATATACAAACAAATGGTGCAAAATTCTAACAGAATGGACCATAGATGAAACACCAAAAGGCAAAGAGGTACGCAAAAGAATGTACAACTTTATCTAATCTAATATACAAACAAATGGTGCAAAATCCTAACAGAATGGACCATAGATGAAACACCAAAAGGCAAAGAGGTACGCAAAAGAATGTACAACTTTATCTAATCTAATATACAAACAAATGGTGCAAAATCCTAACAGAATGGACCATAGATGAAACACCAAAAGGCAAAGTGGTACGCAAAAGAATGTACAACTTTATCTAATCTAATATACAAACAAATGGTGCAAAATTCTAACAGAATGGACCATAGATGAAACACCAAAAGGCAAAGAGGTACGCAAAAGAATGTACAACTTTATCTAATCTAATATACAAACAAATGGTGCAAAATTCTAACAGAATGGACCATAGATGAAACACCAAAAGGCAAAGAGGTACGCAAAAGAATGTACAACTTTATCTAATCTAATATACAAACAAATGGTGCAAAATTCTAACAGAATGGACCATAGATGAAACACCAAAAGGCAAAGAGGTACGCAAAAGAATGTACAACTTTATCTAATCTAATATACAAACAAATGGTGCAAAATCCTAACAGAATGGACCATAGATGAAACACCAAAAGGCAAAGAGGTACGCAAAAGAATGTACAACTTTATCTAATCTAATATACAAACAAATGGTGCAAAATCCTAACAGAATGGACCATAGATGAAACACCAAAAGGCAAAGAGGTACGCAAAAGAATGTACAACTTTATCTAATCTAATATACAAACAAATGGTGCAAAATTCTAACAGAATGGACCATAGATGAATTACCAAAAGGCAAAGAGGTACGCAAAAGAATGTACAACTTTATCTAATCTAATATACAAACAAATGGTGCAAAATTCTAACAAAATGGACCATAGATGAAACACCAAAAGGCAAAGAGGTACGCAAAAGAATGTACAACTTTATCTAATCTAATATACAAACAAATGGTGCAAAATCCTAACAGAATGGACCATAGATGAAACACCAAAAGGCAAAGAGGTACGCAAAAGAATGTACAACTTTATCTAATCTAATATACAAACAAATGGTGCAAAATCCTAACAGAATGGACCATAGATGAAACACCAAAAGGCAAAGAGGTACGCAAAAGAATGTACAACTTTATCTAATCTAATATACAAACAAATGGTGCAAAGTTCTAACAGAATGGACCATAGATGAAACACCAAAAGGCAAAGAGGTACGCAAAAGAATGTACAACTTTATCTAATCTAATATACAAACAAATGGTGCAAAATTCTAACAGAATGGACCATAGATGAAACACCAAAAGGCAAAGAGGTACGCAAAAGAATGTACAACTTTATCTAATCTAATATACAAACAAATGGTGCAAAATCCTAACAGAATGGACCATAGATGAAACACCAAAAGGCAAAGAGGTACGCAAAAGAATGTACAACTTTATCTAATCTAATATACAAACAAATGGTGCAAAATCCTAACAGAATGGACCATAGATGAAACACCAAAAGGCAAAGAGGTACGCAAAAGAATGTACAACTTTATCTAATCTAATATACAAACAAATGGTGCAAAATCCTAACAGCATGGACCATAGATGAAACACCAAAAGGCAAAGAGGTACGCAAAAGAAAAGGTAGTCAGATGATCTTCAAGAGGTAGCAGGTGCTCTGTGGACAAGAGCAGATACAGTACATATGTTGTAGGAGGTCTAAGTGTTAAATTTTTATAAAATTCAAAATAATTAATAAAATATCTACTTAGGTTATTTAAGTTTGTAACACTTAGTATTAAAGGGTTATTATTATTATTATTATTATTATATGTTTTTTAAAAATTCTTCATCAGAGATGTCAAGAAATAAAAGTAACAAAAGCGAGTATATAAGATGAGTTGGAAGAGACATCCATGGGATGGTGGGACCCGAGAATTGTACCAAACTGGCTCCTACTTACCCTTGATTGAAACGGCCCTTAATTCCTCTTGAATTGTTTATATTATATATAAAATGTTTTTATATTGATACCAAAGTATTACTTTGCTTTTGTATAACTTCATTGGCAGGTAACTAAAAATGAATTAATCTTGTTTGCCTGTTTTTGTAACTTTTTTCAATATAACTTTGCTCGTATCGGTGGTAGCATGATGTTAAATATCCCAAAACCTACCTCGATGGTGACTCTATCAAATACAAAAATAATAATTGAGGTACATAGTATTTTTAGATATTTTTATTTCTTGATCACATGAACCCTATTGTAATCTATCCTTTATAGCTGTGAATATATTGTGATGTATAACAGACATCTTAAAGTATTGTTACTAATGATGTTTCATTTACGACAGGACAGTGTTGGTGTCCGGCCCCAACAGAGAACGAGCTGGTGCGACATCTCCCGGACAACTCCACCTACCGATTAGAACGACTTTAGGACATCAGCTTGATGCTGATGCTGATACATAGCGGTTCTGATACTCGGGGACACAGTGACTCTGTTAGACACTGTTGTGTTGTCATTGGATCCAATGACTTTATCACACAGGCACTGTGACTTTGTTATTGAGATACTGTGCATCTCTTAGACATTATTATGTTGTCAACGAGTCAAATGATTTTACCATTCAGGCACTGTGACTTTGCCATTGAGACACTGTGGCTCTATTCGACACTTGCGTTGTCATTAAGTCACTAGTTTTCACATTCAGACATCGTATATTTGTCACTAAGACACTGTGCATCTCTTAGACATTATTGCGTTATTATCAGCTCATTGACTTTTTCACTCAGGCACTGTACCTTTGTCATTGAGATACTGTGACTCTGAGATACTGTGACTCTATTAGACACTGCTGTGTTGACATCGGTTCTAATGACTCTACCACTCAGGCACTGTGCCTTTGCCATTGAGATACTCTGGCTCTATTCCACACTTGCGTTGTCATAAGGGCACTGGTTTTCATATTCAGACACCGTAACTTTGTCACTGAGACACTGTAATTCTCTTAGACATTATTGATTTGTCATCAGCTCATACAAATCACTATAACAAATCAATCAACAGAATTTATTATTTCGTCTTGTTGGTTGTGGTCCATTCACCACTAAGCGTTTTGTAAATTTTAGAGACTATTAAAGGCAATCTGATGTCTCTAATAATGTAATGATTCTTAGATTGTAATAAAATATCTATTAAAGATCTATTTGATATGATATTACAAAATGCACATGTCCTCTTGCATATAAATATGATCCCAAACGATCTTATATTATCTGACAGGACTGGTTTCTATAGTAAATTCACTGGTAATATAATATTCTGGAATGTTGTATGTTGACATAGTCTTATCTTATTGCACATAAGAACAGTTATTTCAAATTGATTTTGGAATATAAATATTTAATATACCTTTTGGGATATGAAAGATATGGAGTATAGAATTCGAGTTATTTCCCATTATAAATGAAAAAAATAAAAAATATATGGTAAGAAATTTAATAAATGAAGCGGCCATTTCTGATAGAAGTTTAGTACTAACAATCACATCCCATCTATTAATATTGGATTTAGTTTTTTATGTTTTTAATATTTATTTTATATATTTTATTATTATTATTTTTATTTAATTACTACAGCATTATAAGTATACAGAATTATAAGTAAATGTTTTGAATTAATACAATTTAATCGTTTGAATTATTAACTTGCATTATAAGTTGCCATATTGTTGCATCTTGTTTAAGCAAAATTTGCTAGTATAGGCAAATACCATAATATGAAAAAGAAAATCTTAGTTAAAAAAATTGTGGATTTTATAATATGTACCATTTATAATAAATCCACATAAAAATAACCTAGGACCAAATATGGGAATTTTCTTTAAATTCGCCATTCAATACTCTTCAAGTTAATTTTCTGTTAGTTTGATATACTAAGGTTTATTATGTTGTGACCAACTCATGTAAAAACAAATCTCTATATCTAACTTGTAAGTAAATTTGGCGTCAATGCCGGCTTTACCAGAGGTATGGCTTGAAGATATCTCACACGTAACATTATTTTTCGTTTTATTTTATCTTGTTTATTACTCGTGGGTACTTTGTGACTAAAATGGAGAGATTTTAACTTTATTGAATAGACATATTGTTTGGTCTTAGGTCTTTTGTGCAGAATACTGTTTTGTAAGTAAATACGGTGCCTATAAATAAAGTGCCTTTGTCTAACACGAACCTTTTGAGGAGTCGCCCGTTTGCATTACAAAGTATTAAACGTTAAGTTAAGAATGAGATTTGTATGTATAAGCTCACTTTTATTGCCTGTTAATGTGTGATTTTCATGTAAAACACAAATGTTTGAGAAACTAGTCAATAAATGAATGTATAAGTAAATAAACTTTGTTTTATTTTTAAAACTAATTGTGCCTACGATTTGAGTAACGTGAAATTTAAATTACTTAATAATTTTTGGGCGTATTTTAACTTTCTTCAATACAGCATTGCTCCTAATGGTGGCAGCGGTAAGGTTAAATAGTGTAAAGATTTCCTTGATGATTTCTTTATCAAATACAAAATAATTTTTAAACTCGACTGGGAGTGACTAATATTGGCGGGTTTAAGTAAACAAACCTCTGCATTATAACATTAATTTTTAAAATATGACGTCCTACGGCCACTTTCAGATTGTGGTGTAACCACAATTTTTTACAAGTTTATCTAAACACTATTTAAAAAATACAAGATCAATTCGTAAATAACAATGGCCGACGTGTAATCAACGACAATGCATCCTTCCATCCATCCATTCCACTGAAAGACGTCCACTGCTGGACAGGTCTCCCCCAAAGATTTCCACGACTACCGGTCTTGCACCACCCGCATCCAGCGGATTCTCGCAATGCAATGACAATTGTATAGTGTTAGAAATAGAATTACTGATTGAGTTGCTTGGATAGCTCGCGAATCTATTTAATCAAATCTATCCAATGGAATTAAGAGTAATTCTTGTATAAATAAATTTCGCTTGTTTCGGAAACGGCTCTAACGATTTGGATGGAACTAACAGTAGGTTTAATAGAGTGACAATGTAAGTTATGATAGCGACATAAGGGCAACTTGTTCTACTAAAATTGATATAAAAAAACAAAAAAAATAGAAATAATCACTGCTCATTTCACTTTTACGTGGTTATTAACAAGTTATATCAGAGTAGGTATTGAAGTAGAACTAATTCTGCTTAAGTACCGGCAGAGGTCAGTTTATTTGAAAATCACTTACTAGCCTGTTTACTACTTTATTTAGACAAAGTTGACTACATTAACCTGACAAATTATGTATAAAAATACTATGTATAATATTATGATTCGTAATTAGTGTCATAAATATTGCATTAATAAATATTTAAACAAGTTCAAACAATTAATCAACCGAAAAAGTTACACAGCTTAAATATAAAATTCACCAAGTATATTTAAATTTCTACAAAATGTTAGAAGAACATACAAACAAACAGATTCGAGAAGCTTAATAAGTATGTTAAATCTACTTATTTTTTTTAAATCTATGTAATACCCGCTACATAACTGAACAGAAACATTCCATTTGCGGCTATACAACGATTAAAAACAATATTTGACAATAGTTATAAAAGGTATAGTTATATAAATAATATTATATCCCCTCGGGCTTGAGCGCCCTCCGCGCTCGCCCTAAGTCCGACGAAGATGTGAAAGATTTGCAGAGTAACAGTTGAGGTTCCTTCTTAAAAAAAAAAAAAAAACTATATTTATAATAAAGAATTTCGTTTGTAGAAACATTTCATATAATTAATATGAGAAAATATTTAAAAATAAACCATACTATACATACAAAGTATTATTAAAGATAATTGTTGTTTAAGAACCACCTGAATGAACAAAAGAGCCTAGTGAAGACCACACATTTTTTTTTTGTTAAAACTGCTGTAATCTTTGCCTAGGCACAAACTTTTCTGATCATTTTGTATATAGTCAGTCTATAGGTTCTAGGATAGAATAGTTTATAGGATAGCAGCTAGCCAGGCGGATATTAGAAAAATCCCTACCACCATGTTATGGTTTCCTCACGACGTTTTCGTTCATCGAAAGCTCAAGCTCACTGTAGGTGGATTCAAACTCTCGTCGTGGTAGTCGTCGTCCAGGTAGTCGTGGACGTCAGTAACACGTTTCGTGTTCTCGTAAATTAATTTTAATAACGTTATAATCTAAGTTTTATTTTCTCCTTGGATGTTTGCATCACATTGTGCAATCTATTGTGCCCACGCAGGAGTGTTTGTGTTCGCGTGTGAACTTGATAAATAAGCATACTTGTGAAAATAAACTATTGACATCTTCTTTTCGCTGTGAGGGTAATTATTACATGCCTCATATTTACTTCGTGGAAATTGATTTTATATTATCTTGATCTTATATTTATATATCTTGCGACGAGTAGCTGTATCATAGTAATAGTTTCAGCGAACGACATCTATTGGTTGATTTGGAAACTATTTATTAGATTATTAACAGTATCACCATGGCGAAATATTCAGGCTGTGGTAAATTTATATCACCTTCTTCGAAGAGTGCTGCTACCTGTGGACTATGTTCTTTGCTATATCACAAGGGCTGCGTATCATTACCAGAGACAGCACTGATTAATAAACAATGGACGTGCCCGCAATGTAAAAAGCTGACACACAAGGGTGACAATAGCTGTACACCGATTAGAGACGTATGTGAGGACGTTGCGCAACTTCATGACCGTGGCTACCCGATCAGAGGTGTGGATACGGGGGTCTGTGATCTTCGGTCAGAGTTGGCTGAATGCGTGTCTGAAATTAGAGAATTTCGTAAGGAAATGGCGGATTTGTATGCGTCGATTGCAGGAATCACAGAGCGTATGGATCACTTCGAAAAACGGCTAGAGGCAGTTGAAAACCGTAAAGAAGAATCTGGACTTCGAGAGCTCACCGAACTGGAGCGAAGAATAGAACAGCTCAAGCATGAAATAAATGACAAGGATCAAGAAGCCCTCTCATGTGATCTAGAAATTGGTCATCTCGCAGAACAGAAGGGAGAAAATCTCGTACACGCAATCACTCTGCTTGCTTCCAGGATGGGTGTGCGAATGGATGAACATGACGTCATTTTTGCGGAGCGGGTGGGAGCTCCACCAGGTGAGGGAGGTGGGCGCGTGCGACGTGTGGTTGCACGACTCGCACGACGTCATCTGAGAGACCAGCTGTTGCAGGCCGCTCGTGTGCGCCGCACATTAACAACTGAAAATTCTGGCAACGCCGTTGGTGGTGGCGCAGGGGCAGGCACTTCACGCATTTTCCTTAATGAAAGACTCACTCGCACAAATCGACAGTTATTTCATCAGGTTCGAGAAGAATGTCGCAGACGACAGTGGCGTTTCTCTTGGACAAAGCGCGGGCGAATTTACGCTCGACAGTCGGAGGGAACAACAGCTTATCACATTCATTCCAAGGCGGATTTCCTGCAGGTTTTTGGTAATAGCTCAGTTTGATGGTATATATGATATACTTGTTACAAATATGATTAAGGGAATTCTATTCTTTACTACATTTTACTCTTTTAATTTTACCAGTTTGTATTTTTATCTTGTGTATTCTTTGGTATTTAATTATGTTACATTTCCGTTTTTGCTTGTGATACAGTTCTATATGTCAATAACGCACCCGCTAAAAAAGTCTATATTTTACATTTGATTTGATTTGATAGTAGCACATATAGTACGTACAAGTTATGTGTTGAATGGTATGGTGTTGAAATGGTATGCAAAACCTACTTATGGTCATGATAGTTCTAATTTACATCTACCTATGTATAATATTTATATACTAGCATATTTGTTATCCTATACTTGTTTTTGTTATTTTTCTAGCATATCATGGTTCAATTTAAACTTTATCTTGTGGACATGGCCACTTTATCGTGATGTTTAACAATAGAAATCTTAAAGTTGGTTTTTTCAATGCAGGATCACTTAACACAAGGCATGAGGAAATTATTATTGCTATTGAGGAATTGATGCCCGATGTGCTAGCTATAAATGAGACTTGGCTTAGACTCGGTGAAGATGAAAAGGCGCCTAAATTACAAGGATACCGTTTGAGGCATTTGCCTAGACCCGAGCACATTCATTGCGGTAGAGGGGGGGGGGGAGTTGGTTTTTATATAAGAAAAGGAATTGCTGCGCGTGTTTGTAGCCATCCTCTTACACAAAATATAGAACAAATGTGGCTACGATTAAATGCTAACGGGCAGGAAGTGATAATTGGGACTGTATACAGGCCACCTTAGCAGAATATTAACTTTTTCTTCGACGCTATAACAGATTCAGCCATAACCTTTGCCAAATGCGATAAACTAATTTTACTAGGAGATTTCAATATAAATGTTCTCAATGCTAACTGCAATAAAGTGAAACTCCTAGAGGAGTTTCTTGATTGCCTGAATATCAAACAAATTATTACTGAACCTACTCACTTTACCGAGCACAGTCAGACGCTTATAGATGTAGCATGTACTAATGCTCATCCTCGAGATGCAATAGTTAAGTATACTCCGGAATTAGGTAGTCATGCAATGTTACTAATTCAGTTTAATTTGAAGAAAGAGAAGCCATCCCCACGATTAGTCACATATAGACCTATTAAAGATATTGATCATGAATTATTTTGTAAAGATCTCCGTAGAATGGATTGGGACTATTTCAGGATTACTCATGATGTTAATAGTCTGGTAGAGACATTTACATCTATCGTTGTAACCTTGTTTGATTTACATGCCCCTGTTAAAAAAGCTAGGTTTAAAGATTCTCCTCACCCCTGGATTACGGATACTATTAGAACTATGATTCGAATCAGAGATGAATATCATAGGAAGTATAAATTGCATGGAACTGCGATATTCAGAAACTGTTACAAGGAGATGAAACACCTTGTGATTGTAGGTATCGAGGTTGAAAAAAGAATATTTTTTAATCAACTCATTAATAAAAACATAAATCATTCGAAAAACCTCTGGAGTAATCTTAAAGCTACTATATTGCCAAACAAAAAGCAAGTCGTAGAAATTCCATCACAATTTGACAACCCAGATATTATTAACTCTCATTTTCTTCGTACACCTGGAAAAACTAGTGTTTCATTATTACAACTAGCCCACTATGAGTCACAGAGATTTGGATCCATTAATTTTTCGTTCCAACCCGTAAGCGAGGACACAATAATATCAATTGTTAAAAGTTTAAAATCAAATGCTCAAGGTATGGATGGAGTCTCTCTGGATATGTTGACGATGACGCTACCTCAATCTCTTACAGCAATTACTGCAATAGTTACCCGATCTATTGCAAGTGGTATTTTTCCAGATATGTGGAAAGTAGCAGTTGTAAAGCCTATCCCGAAAAACAATAATCCCACTACTCTAAAAGATCTGCGACCAATTAGCATATTACCCTGTTTGTCTAAAGTTTTGGAGAAAGTCGTGAGCATACAACTCATACAGTATCTAGAGAGGAATAATATTCTTCCTCAAGCCCAATCTGGATTTCGCAAAGGACATAGCACCTCTACCGCTCTCCTTGATATTGTAGACAATTTATTAGATGCTCAAGATAAAGGGATGTGCAGTATACTCGTATTTTTAGACTTTTCGAGGGCATTCGAGTGTATAAATATTGATTTACTTCTCTCTAAGTTAGTATTTTATGGATTCGATGCTTTGTCAGTTAATTGGTTTCATAGCTACCTGTGTAATAGGCACCAATATGTCAAATTGATTTCACCAAGTGGGTCTCCTGCACAATCTTCTCCTCAACCTGTTCCTCGCGGAGTCCCTCAAGGATCCATATTAGATCCTCTTTTATTTATTTTGTATTGTGCAGACATAACTAAAAGTATTACACATTGTAAGTATCACCTTTATGCTGATGATCTACAACTGTATTTGTCTTTCCTTCCGCTTTGCATAACTAACACTGTATCTAAAATAAATCGGGACTTACTAAATCTATTTGATTGGGCAACGTCTAATTCATTAGTTATAAATCCGCAAAAGTCAAAATATATGGTTATGGGCAGTAAGCGAAATATTTATCGGCTTAATAAAGAGGCAATAAATATATCAGTTGGTAGCGAGCCTGTCGAGAGAGTAACAGAAGCTAAAAGTCTTGGTCTGACTATCGACAGTAACTTGCATTTTGAGAAACATGTAGCGGAGAGTGTAAAAAATTGCTTCTATCGCCTGACATTATTATATAAAATACGACGTTTTCTATACAAGGAAGTTAGGATTCAACTTTGTGAGTCTATAGTACTGAGTAGACTTAATTACTGCGATGTGGTATATGGACCTTGTTTGCTTAAGAGAACGGAGAAACTTATCCAGCGTGTCCAAAATGCTTGTGCACGTTTTTGTTTTAATATTCCTCCACGTACACATGTTACGCCATATTTGAACACATCAAACTTTTTAAAAATGACGGCTCGTAGAAGGCTCCATCTTGAGGTACTTTTATTTGGAGTTATAAATAACCAGAGACCTAGCTACCTATATACAAAGTTAGATTGGGCAGAAACGCAATCGAGATACGCAAGACGAACCACTAGTTATGTGCTTCTCACGACAAGCCACAGATCAATGGCGTTTAGAGGGTCGTTTAAATTTGCAGCTTCACAATGCTGGAACGATTTACCTCCACCAGTTCGTAGTCAAAATAAAGTTGAAGCGTTTAAAATAAAGTTTAAAAAGCTTTTACTACAAGAGCAGATCGATAACTTTAAATGAACCTCTTAGGTATGATCCGTCTTATAATTTATATATTCGCCCTTATAAATAATAGTAAAAATGTATGTATGTAATGTAATGTATTTTTGTGTTGCATAATTATAGCATTATCTCCATGCGTCACAAATGCTGGTACGTACTATATGCTGTGCCTATTATATATATTTTTAAGAATGTCTACTGATGTCCGTGACGTCACCTTCAGACGGTCCAGTCAGAATATCAGCGCTGCACTATATCAGTGTAGCTGTTATGCTGAGACTGGTACCAATTTATCCACACATTACGTTCTTTTTTGTTTATTATTATTATTTTTTTTTATTTTTTTGTGATCTTGCTGTACTGTTCTGTATATTTTTTTTATTTTTAGTTTATTTTCTTTTATGTATTTTAATATAATTTGCTGTGTGTTGGATAAATAAAACTTTCTTTCTTTCTTTTCGTCTATTGACGTGGCGTCCGTACACACTACCACTACTAAGCAACCTCTCCGAGACCATATAAATTGTTACAATATTGGAAAAGTATGTCGTCGGAGACATTTCATTCTATAAGAGCAATTGTTGGCAATTAGTATTTAAAAATAATCGCAATTCATACAACCTCTTAAGGAAATTGTTTATTCTAACTTCTAAGCCAGCCTTACAAGAAGGCTTAAAATTATTTACTTTAGACTCCGGTATAGCTATTAAATTATATTGAATTTCAACATTAAAAACAGATTTATTGAAAATGTAGTTTGTTAAAATACTAGATGGTCGGTGTAATAAAACTAACCAATGATATTATTGTAAGTTTAAAAATATAGTTGTTATCTGTTGATGTCAACCAGAGACCAATAATAAATTTATCCACAAAAAGATTGTACGCTTAGGGTCGCCGCACAAGGGCCACTCGGCCACAACCACAAAACGCTGTCACCGGATAATTTCCTGTAGTTTTCATATATTTTATATGTACTCGTCCCACACGGTTGACGCCAGTAGCAACGTTTTGTAGCTGAAAAGTGAATAGAAAAAAAATAGTTACAGGAATCTTATGTTTTCGAATTCATAAAGAGTAATTTCGTAATAAAATAGTTAATTCGATTCAATAGGCAGACATTTTTTAGTTCCAAAGTATATCGTATCCGGTCTCTTCCAATATGGCGTACTGATCACGCGTGGCACAAGATATCTATACCCGACTATACAAAGGACGTCAGTTCGAATCCACCTACAAAGAGTTTTGGTGAAGGAAAATGTGATGAAACCATAGTATGGTATACCACCCTCAATTTGAAAATCTGCGGCCAAATACCTATTAGGTTTGTTCCCGTAGTTGCAACTTGAACCAGTCCCTCCACTAGGCTTAGCGTGTGTTACGAACCAAGTGGACTTTTTTCACATCATACTATACGTAATACAATGTGCATAATTCGTGTACGCGGGGAAGTCAGGTTTTTGTCTTACACAATGTTTGAAATACATCCATTTAATAGATTTTTTATAAAAGTTAATAAATCTTAAAAACCCTCAACTCTGTTCTAGAAATATTCTATTCGTTTACGTATTTAAAATACAGGTACAGGAATGGGCAATAATGGTTCAGGAAAGATTTTTATGATTTCTATAAAAGCAACTCGATTTTGAATTTTTGTTTAACCGTTTTGCAAAATACTGTTTCATTAGTTACTGTGAATTAAAATTGCATCACCATTTTTAGGTGTGTGAAACAAAACACACGAGCAAAATGTCTTAAATTTGAATTCTGTAACGATAACCTACATTAAATTTTCAAGACCATTAAATTATCTTTCTTTCGACGTCATGTAAATATACATAAATGACTAAAGATAAAAAAAAAATTAAGGTAATCATATTTTTGACTCAAATATATAATATAAATTCGTATACACAAGACGCATGCCGTATTAATATAAACTTCTTATAAATGGAAGAAACAAGTAAATATGACGTTAGGAACTTTGTTCCTTGATAATGCAATGTTGACCTAGTGTAGTACGTATCATTTTAATCCATCTACTTTTCTCACAAAAATTAATTTGGAAGTAAAAGTTAAAAATTTTGATTTATATGTGGACGTGTAAGGTTTATATCGTTTTAGAATTAAAACTTCTAAACAATCAGCATCAGCAAAATATCTGATGGACTTTATAAAATTATTAGATTACGAAAAAGTACCTGCATGAACAAAACATATATGTAATGCTCCATCCTTACGTCTGTATTCTTGAATATGTATACATAGAATTTAAATTTCGGCTCAAACCATAATGAAAATAAAAACGGAAGTTGATTTACGCCGCTTGTCGAACTAGAGAAAGTGTATATAAGTGCTTACAATTCTGCACGAGATACTCGGGCTCGAGCGCTCTCCGCGGTCGCCCCCTAGTCCGGTAAAGCTGTAAAAGCCCCTAAGGTTAACAATGTTGGTCCCTTAAAAAAAAAAGCACGAGAGACAGTCTGTGTTGAAGGCCGGCCAAGTGTTTATAGTTGGAGTGTGATTTATTTTTTAGCCCGGTATAGTAGGGGCGGTCTCGCTGTTAGGGTCATCACTCTTACTATTACCACTAGCTTAGAAACTAGTCCCTTTTAGTTCAATGTTATCACCACTAAATTATGGCCAAAGATACTGATCCTCGCAATGTGGCATTTGCGGTTAGTTATTTAAGAATGTATTAAGTTTGGTTTTTAAGAACGTATTGTGGTAAGTTATTCAAGAATGTATTACGGTTAGTTTTTAAGAACGTATTGCGGCTAGTTTTTTAAAACGTATTGTAATGCGGCTTAGTGTTTAAGTTTTGTAATATGGCTCTAGTCTTTAAGAAATGTGTTTATATGTAAAAAGTATGCCTAAAAAAACATGCAGATCGAGTTTTTTGCCGGTTCTTCTCGATAACTGCTTTATTTTCCGAACCGGTGGTAGTTTTGATATTCATAAGCGCAATAAAGAATATCCAATACCATAATATGTTTTGATCTTATTTGAACCCCTCATTTCGGGGCGACAGAGGGGGACAGATGGCTATTTAATAAGAGGCGCTTCATACGAACAATAGTATATATTAGTATTTTTTTAACCTATGGTCAGTAAACCAAATTTGATCTCGACAGATTTTTCAGCTCAGGTATGGTAGTTCTTAACCATCATATTGAACAACGTTTACCGTTAACTTACGTTAATTTAGAGCTACTAAAACTACGTAAGTGAGAAAAACATGTAAATAGGTTCAAACGTTTTTATTGTTTAATAAAAGTTTACACTGCCTAATTATTAGAATAATCCAAATGATATATAATATCGATGTCCGTGAGTGATAACAAGTCGTCAGTCCAGAGAATAGATAGCACCAACCTAATCAAAGAAGCATACACAAGTCCAAGAAAGCCGGATAGTTAAAAAACAAATCACAATAGGAAGCACCTGTAACGAACATCAATCAAACGAAGTAAAGAGGCGAATTACGCTGACTGTTGCTAGTGCCCAATAGCGCAAAGTAGCCAAGGACTGCTCAAAAAGTTACAATTTAATCACAAGAGTCACACATTCTCATAATTGCCCAAAAAACGCACAATGTAAAATAATTTCGGAACTAAAGTGTGTTACATAAAATAACAGTAGCGCCGGCCGCTTACTAATCTCATATGAATGCTTAATTTAATTATTTTTTTTCATCTTTTAGAATCATTCACTCACCTAAGGTCGCATCCGTATGATTCATAAAGACGAGACTGTTTTGACGTAGACAGAGAAACAAATAGACTAACTAACACACCGTGAAATAGATATATTTTCGAGTAGTGTTGCAATTTTATCCAGTTTCCTTATAATAGTTCAAATTAGCAAGGAGTTTATAGTTGTTGTAATTAAAATTAATATAATTAAACGAAAATAATGACAAGTAAATATGCAATTTATAAAATTAAAATTTACGGGAAAATACCACATTTAGAACCAGTGTAAGGATCGACTGCGGAAATATCAACTTACTTATTCCATAGGTTTAGTTGTAATAATGTACTGGCACAAAAAGCTGTTCGAACACAATTCTCAAACCGAATTAATTCAAAAAAACTCTTTCATTATGTTTTACGAGTATTTGCATAATTATTTCTTCATTTATATTTGTTGTATTGGTATTTATGTATAAAATTAAATCTGTATTTTTAATATGTTTCTTTATTTTGATATATATTAATATATTTAATATTTTTACTTTCATAAGGGGCCATTAAATAATTACATTAATGGTATTGAGGGGGGGGGGGGGGGGGCATTAAGAAAACCTCTACATGTCCTTATGTTAGGGGGTAGGGGTGATATTCATTCTTACGTAATTCAAAATTCAATATTAAAAATCTAATTCCATTCTGGACTTCAAATAGTTTTTATTTTTATTTTAAACTGTACAGCGGAATTTTAATATTATTTAAATAACTTTTATTTATTATTGAAAGTAAATTTATTAAACTTTCATGTTTTTGTTTTAATGCATGTTTGCTTCTATAGAAAAAAATATACTACATTTTACCGTGTACAATAGTATTATTCTTATTTAAAAATTATAAAGATTTCCTTTCCTGACAACAGTATTTAGAAGATCAAGATAAAATCTTACGTAAGGAAGGGGGAGGATGATTCGAGAAATCTTTCTAGTACTTACATTTGGGTAGGCGAGTCAATAGTGAACAAAATTATCCTTACGTAATGAATGAAACCTTATATTATTGAATAGGTAACAGATTGTCTACTTCACTTACTTTGCATCACCTCTGCAGCACCCCAAGGTTGATTGATAGAGAATAACACCGCCATTAAATTCTATACAAATTAAATGTAAAAGTGTAAATAAATAAATTAGTTGCAAGGAAGAACACTATATATATATATACTCCGCTTTGCTTACAAGTGCAATTGCTGCATGATTTTATTCCTGTAGTTATTAAGTAGGTAAAACAATAGACCATAAATTTAAAGGAGCCCAAATAAAAAAGTAAATAGCTTATATAAAGTTTATTTATATATTGAAAAGGCACTGTAACATCGAACTTATAATACTGTTCAAATGCGTACGGCGTACCTCTGTGATGCAAAAATAACAAGATGGTTAGGATAACAATGCAAATTAATTTTATTCAGTTAATAAATAAAATAAAAAATAGTCTTAACTACAGTGCGCTACACTTAAACATAAGCTGTTGACTTAAAGAAATATAAAATCGATTAGAAAACTAAAGCATTATTAAATCGATGGATTTAATATTTTTATTTCTCCAACTAAAAACTAACTGGCAATATTATAATTAAAAAGTTGGGTTTGAAAAACACGGAATGTGTAATACGGTTGTCAAAAAATAAAACTAAAATTCAGAGGTAAATTTAGATATAACCTTAATATATACGATTTTTTTAGTTACACACGAACGAAGTCGCGGGCACAGCTATAACGTTATAAATGGAAAAAGATTTTTGGAAATGCTAGAATTCTAAAAAAAAATTTATATCTAATCGGATAGAAATTACCCTCGGATTATTGTTTAATATTAATTCTTACGAATGAAAGTTAGGAAAGTAAAACTGAAGCAGTTAAGTTTACGAAGTAAACATCTCCTCTAATAGCAAATTATAATAATGTATAGTTTAAGAAATAATTAAAAAACAAAAACAACACAACAGGGTCGATTGTTGAGTAAAAACAGGGTCGGTTGTCAAGTAAAATTGATATTATAAGATATAAAAATGGTGTTCATTTAAAATTGGGGCTGTTAAAATTACACTAAATGATCACTTTTTATTAAGAAAAGAAATATTTAAACGGTTTTATGTACCACGCGAACGAAGACGCGGGCATAGCTAGTTTATTTAAATTATACAGCGGAAAAATTAATTTGAACGCGATAATCTTAGTAGCTAAGTCGGATTTCCAAAATTCCACTTGTTTTTGATAGACCAATCATTTTGAAAGGGTTTAGGCTATTTATCATCACGCTACCACTTATAGAAACAAACATCGGGCATAAAATATAATTATATAATATTATTATAAATGTGAAAGCGACATTATTCGTTTGTTTGTTACGCTTTCACGCCTAAATCGCTGAATCGATTTTTGGTGTAGAGTGTAGCGTGGTGGGAACCTGGAGACGGTGATAAGCTACTGTGTCACGTGAAAACCTTATTGGTAGTGGGCTAAACAGAGGGATAAATTTTGTTTAAAATTTTTATTGCGTCGTCCGATTTGTGTGACAAAATCGATATTAACACAAATGAAGCCGCACGTAAAAACAAATTCTAGAAAGTTCTACCAAGGTGTGATTTAAAATTCGGCAATAATAAGTTTCTTTTGATTCGCAAAAAGAAACCTATTACAACGAACATGAACCACACTAAGACATGCATATTGCTTTTTCTTACTCATACTCCGATCCTCGGTGCAGATCAAATCGCAAATCTCGAATAGAGATCTGTGAACAAATAAAAGTAAATACAAATTAAAAAAATGATATAGAAAATAGACACAGCCCCGGTGCACCGCGCTTATAATCTATTCTACACAATGTGGACCACAGGCTGGGACGCTTCAACACACTGTGTCTGTATAAGAAAACTTTAAGGAGTTCTATACACCTTATTTTAATCGAGAGGTGGTGGTCACAACTTCCTTTGGCCATTTCATAAAGTTTTGTCAATATTCCGGAAGTAAAATTATGTTAAAATAACTCCAATTTTTAGATATCGGTTAAATAAATAAACACGGTAGTATAAAAATTAAGAGTCGTTAATATCCAATCATTTTATATATATATAAATGTTTAAGCTAAATTGACATAAATAAACCCGATGCAGAATGAATTAATTTTTTTGTTATGTAGTGACTATTGAGAAACTGTTAATAAACAGTTTTTTAACCGATTTTTCTTCCCATCGTGATAAGAATTTCCATTAATGTTCAATAATTATATTTGAAATTCGACCACTGTCGACCATTGCTCGACTTTTGTCTTAATTATGAATATTATTCAAAATGTCAAACGTATTTATATTTATTTTCGTTTCTTTTATCTTTTAAATACATATTTATCATTTATTAAATGCATGCAGACACTCTGTAAGTGTTCATAAATATAAAACAATGTTGGTAAATTCTACATTTAAAATCAAAATACCACTTATTCTAATATTATATTAGTTCCCGAGAGTTCAATACAAGTACTTTACAAGGTTGAGTAGTTCATATAGAAAACCATTATTACCGTTAATAATTGTTTTCTCATATAAGTACACAAATTGACATTTTGAGTTTTTCCCAGAATAAATATTAGGTTATAAATATTAGTTTTATTTATATAAACAATTGTTAAGTGTGAATATTCGGTCGACTGTTTCATCTACATGCATTATTACGGAACACATATTTGTTTAACGGAACTGCGCCTTTGGATTAGCGGTAAAGAAAATCAACATATTATATTATTATTTTGTTACGTTCGTTTTTTTTAATTGTGATATTTCTTTGACAATAACTTTAATTGAATAGTATCAAGTGAAATTTTGGGCTATGTTTACTTAAAATTATTACCCTAATTAGATAAGGATGAAAAAACTATGTCAATAAAACAACTTTGGAAATAACGTCTATTTTAATGTTTTGTCACAAACAAGAAATACAAAATACATGAAATTATTTATATTTTTTATTTTTGATAGGACCATTTCCTTTATACATTATTCTTATGTGACTCTAAAATATAAATGCAGTGCACGCTACGGAAGTTACTCACGGGACGCTTATTGTACGTTTTTAAAATGTTGTCAATATGGCGGCTAAAGTCCTTTCTTAATAATTGGGCTGTCATAAGAAAAGATAATTTTTCAAATCCTAGTGATAGTATAAGTGATTAGTTGCCTTCAAACAAACAATTTTTTTTATTTTATTAGTATATATGTAGGATGTGAAATGTATAAACAAAATTATTAAAAAATAAACATTGATTGGATTACCTGTGGTGTGTAAAAAATTAGGATGGCGTGGGATGTAAGTTGTTAAGAGTAATATATCTACGTTGTGAAAATAATAAAGCGATTTAAAGGGCTATCTAAGTTGAACGATTCGCTCACATATTAACGACGAAGTGACAAGAACTCCTATGTGCAAAAACATAATTTTTTGGTTATCTTTTTTTCTGATGCTTTGACTATTTATCTGCCAGTACTACACACTCTGCGTTACCTGCTTCATAGAATAACGTATATTTAGTTTTTTCATATCATATGATTAAAATTACTGGTGCGCGCTTCCTGTAAAATTATATTTTTACAAATAAGAGTTTTTTTCACTTCGTTGTCAATATATGTTCCTCATAATATACAAATTATCTGGTTGAGTGAATTTTCGAAACTTTATTTGTACTATTTTCTTCTTGTTAGAAATATCATTTAAGAAGTTCGTTGCATTGCGACTAGTTCTCTCCTGTTGACAGTACATTCCTTTCGTCTAATGTATGACTTAAAACTGATGTATCATGTAAGACTTGTAACTGATTTAATATTTAGATATTCATCTTGTCGTAAACTTTATAGTAGTGTTGTATTACCCTTTATTATAAGAATACCAATCCAGCAATATCATGAAATTGTAAATTGAAGTCGTTGCAAACGCTATGTCAAAGTTATTACCATTAAAATAAGTAATTATTATAGTATTCAAGAAAGTGACTCGTTGTATACATGTTAAAGAAAATAAAAAAGGACTAAAACTTTCTATTCGATGCATATACCTTTACAATATAATTTACCATAACCTGTACCTTACAATTTATGTTATAAATTTTCAGAATATAATAATATACTTTTTTGTTTAGATTACTATTGGCTTACTGACTTTACTCAAGGTATCTTGAAAACCTATGAATACAGTTTTACTTGTTTTTAGAATTTTTATGTCAATTTCATCAAATTTAAGAATTAGTTTTGTTATGCTGGGCTACATGAGGGGGCGAATATTCGTGTCGCGTTGGCGCGCTAAAAACATAGTGTACGGGCATACATTAGGCGGACGAAGATTTATCATGCTGGATTTTACCCCGCTAGAACAATTTATTCGTTTCAAATATATAAGATCCTTCCTCTTTATAACGTCATGTATTCATTTATGTGTTTAATTGAATAGATAATTGTTGTTTTTAGGCAGTGCTACGTTGCCTCCAGTACGGTCCGCTGCCGCTATAGGGGAAGGCGGCGAGTTGGCGAGCCTCGCCGGTCTAGCTGCTTATGATACTGCCTATAGTTAGACAAGCCGCGACTCAGGTAAACAAACTTATTTTCTACAGTAGTACTAAATATTGTACATGTGTTATGTAATTTATTTGGTCACAGTTCAGCAGAATACAATATCGAAATAAAATATGAAGAGCAATTATCTAGAGTACAATAATTTGAAGTGATACTAATCAGGAACTGCATAAGGCATGAGTGACGTTGGCCTATGCCTGCAGCCCTGTGATTGAAATTGATACATGTATAGAAGGTTTATATGTGAAAAGTGATAAGCGAGTATCAGATTTCAATTGTTTTCGAGGCCGGTCGCGCACAGCAATCCTCGAGAAATGTTTGTAATAATTGGCCTATTCGATTACAGAAAACCTATGTTTTCTGGTAATTAGAATAACATGTAAAATGTATATTTTGATTGCGAATGCAGTCGCTGAACCTGATAATAATAAGTAAGAGGCATTGTATGTCTTGTTTTTCATTTGCCGAGTCTCACACAACCCGCCAGCACTGCCAGCAGCCCGTCCGCATGTACATAAACATATTTATTCACTGTGTTAACAATAAAAAAGGTAACAATGTCTAGGTTCTGCATGGTGGTAGGGCTTTTTCTATTGCCCGCCATGTTAGCTAACCTACATTTCAAAATCTTCCTCCAATTACCAAATACTTTTAAATGTGTTCCGGTAGTGGCACTTGAGAGCCAGTCCCTTCACAGTTATAGCTTGTCCACCAGTTTGGACCGTATCGTCACTTAAGATTAAGTGAGATTATAGCCATAACGCTAAAACTTTTCAGATCGGCATCGCAGTTACGATTGACAGAGGACATTTTCCCTTTCGGCAGTCGCTACTGTGTGTGGGCCGTATTGAGCTTACTCTCAGGTGAAGTACGGTCATTATGGGGAAGTGAGGATTATATTATATAGACAATGCTTTTTAATTAGGAATTCTCTCTCCTGTAAAATGTGTAAATTGTCGCTTGCTACCCTTTTCTTGAAAACGCTCGATCTTTGTTACTAGTTGTGCCCACGACCTTCAATCGAGTTGATATAAAAAACATTGAATAATTTTGGTCCTTTTTTGTATAGTTTTGCTCGTATTGGTGGTAGCGTGATGTTAAATAGCCGAAAACCTTTCATAAGTATTGCTGTATCATATATGAAAAGAATACGACTGGTAGTTTCTAAGGTGAGCGTGTTCAAACAAATATATAATCTTTTCTTCTTTATAATATTAATATAGACGTAGTATAAAATTGTTGCCCTGATTTTTTTTAATTTAAAATATAGCTTCACTATATGTTAATCCTTATATATAAAAATTTTATGTCACGTTGTTGGATGGCGGTCAACTCTTACAAACTCAACTACAGTACCGATTTTAATCAATTTTTGCACATTGTGTGCAGTTTGTTCCAACTTGAGATATATGATGCTTTTTATGATTTGATTTTTATATGATGCCCGCCCCCCAACTCGAGCTCAGCGTGAGTCCGAAGCTGTTCCATCGCCGAAGCGAATCCTTCCAAGACGACGACCTGCCGGAATATAAACAAGGGTAAACATATTCCGTTGTATAATTTTTTTTTTTTTTTATTTCTTCTGGAATTATAATCAGTTACTTTTTCTACATATATCCATAGAGCTTTATAGTTTTCCATAAAGCTAAAAGTAATAAAATCATAACTATATTATTTGAGGAAAACACACTTGAAATAAGAATTCAAATTATTCCAGCATTACTTTTGTTTTTTTCAAATATATCTAATTGTTTTACCACTTATTAGAATCTTACTGTACTGTAGCAGATTCTACCTATAATACTTTTGTGATTTTTTAAACTTCTTCTGCGCTTACCTGTTTTAGTAAATAACAAACTGTTCCCGTGACTTCGTTCGCGTCGTTGTCGAAAACTAAAAGACGTCGCTTAGAAAAAAGAGTACAGTCAATATCCGTGTTACACGTTGACGTCATATGCACAACGCCATCTATCGGAAATGCAATTCAACTGACAACATTACTTCTATTTTGGCGTTGCAAGTAACTTAACTGAATGCGTGAGAACAGTTTAAATTCATATTATTTAATATCTCTTGATAGAGTGAAATGATTGCGATGAAACAAAAACTAAGTAATACTTCAAGTTGCGTTTTTACGTATAAAAGTTATTTAAATTTACGTGCTTAGTTATTTGTTTCAAACTTCCGAGTATAAATAGGTATAATTCAATTAATATTATCGCGAGCGGAGCAGCGGTAGTCTCTGGTGTATAATATATATATGCGTGTTAATTTGACTGATATACTTCAGCGACTAGCTCGTTTCAATAAACAAATACGAAAGTTGTTATATTGTATATTATATTATAAACGGAATGTGTTTGCAGGAGAATCGAACCCCGTTTGACGGTGTAGTGTGCCCGGCCGGCAGCAACATCTACAGCGCGCTGTACCTGCACGCGTGCCGAGCCACTGAGCTGCTGCACAAGCTGAAGCGTTCCGCTAAGGTACAACTTTATCTAATCTAACATACAAACAAATGGTACAAAATCCTAACAGAATGGACTCCTAGGTGGCAACACCAAAAGGAAAAGAGGTAGGCAAAAAAAAAAGGTATTCAGGTGATCATAAAGAGGTAGCAGGTGCTCTGTGGACAAGAGCAGATACGGTACAAATGTAGTAGGAGATCTAAGTGTCAAAAGAAAATGCTGACACAAATAAAACTCCCAACTGGTGTGCAACAATTTTTATTAAATTCAAAGAATTAATAATATATCTACTTATGTTTTTTAAAAGTTGTAATTCTCAGTATTAAAGGGTTATTATTATTATTATTATATGTTTTTTAATAATTCTTCATCAGAGATGTCAAGAAATAATAGTGACATAAGAGAGTATATAAGATGAGTTGGAAGAGACATCCATGGGATGGTGGGACCCGAGAATTGTACCAAACTGGCTCCTACTTACCCTTGATTGAACTGGCCCTTAATTCCTCTTGAATTGGTTGTATTATATATAAAATGTTTTTATATTGACACCAAAGTATTACTTTGCTTTTGTATGTATACCTTCATTGGCAGGTAACTAAAAATTATTTAATCATGTTTGCCCGTTTTTTTACCTCTTTTCAATATAATAGCGTTATGTTAAATGGTCCAAAACCTTCCTCGATGGTGACTCTATCAAATACAAAAATAATAATTGAGGTACATAGTCTTTTTAGATATTTTTATTTCTTGATCACATGAATCCTATTGTAATGTACCCTTTATAGTTGTGAATATATTGTGATATATAACAGACACCTTAGAGTATTGTTTCTAAATATGTTTTTTTACGACAGGACAGTGCTGGTGTCCGGTCCCAACGGAGCCCGAGTGCGGCTCACGGACGAGCTGGTGCGACATCTCCCGGACAACTCCACCTACCGACCGATTAGAACGACTTGAGGACATCAGCTCGCTGCTGCTCTGCTGCTCTGTGCCACTACCAATCTAACAATCTGATGTTTCTAATTATGTACTTATTGTAGATTGTAATAAAAAATAAAATGCACATGACCTCTTCAAGATAAATATGATCCCAAATAATCTTATATTATCTGACAGGACTGGTTTTTATAGTAAATTCACTGGTAATATAATATTCTGTAATGTTGTATGTTGACATAGTCTTATGTATTTATTGCACACAAGAACAGTTATTTCAAATTGCTTTTGGAATATAAATATTTTAATCTACATTTTGGGATATGAAAGGTATGGAGTGTAGAATTCGAGTTATTTCCCATTATAAATGAAAAAATAAAAAAATATGGAGAGAAATTTAATAAATGAAGAGGCCATTTCTGATAGCAGTTAGTACTAACAATCACATCCAATCTATCAATATTAGATTTAGTTTTTTTATGCTATTAATATTTATTTTATTATTATTATTTTTATTTATTTACAGACATGTTGTTGTAAGTAGTTTTAAAGGCGTTAATCACACGAACTTAAACTATTTTATAAGTAAATGTTTTGAATTAATACAACTTAATCGTTTGAATTATTAACTTGCATTATAAGTTGCCACATTGTTGCATCTTGTTCAAGCAAAATTTGCTAGTATAGGCAAATACCATAATATGAAAAAGAAAATCTTAGTTAAAAAAATTGTGGATTTTATAATATGTACCATTTCTAATAAATCCACATAAAAATAACCTAGGACCATATATGGGAATTTTCTTTAAATTTGCCATTCAATACTCTTCAATACTACTAGTACTAGTCAATAAATGAATTTATAAGTAAATAAACTTTGTTTTATTTGTAAAACTAAATGTGCCTACGATTTGAGTGGCGTGAAACTTAAATTACTTAATAATTTTTGGCCGTATTTTAACTTTCTTCAATACAGCATTGCTCCTAATGGTGGCAGCGTAAGGTTTTATAAATAGTGTAAAGCTTTCCTCGATGATTTCTTTATCAAATACAAAAGAATTTTTAAACTCGACTAGGAGTTACTAATATTGGCGGGTTGAAGTAATCAAACCTTTCCATTGTAACATTAATTTTTAAAATATGACGTCCTACGGCCATTTTCAGATTGTGGTGTTACCACAATTTTTTACAAGTTTATCTAAACACTATTTAAAAAATACAAGATCAATTTGTTAATAACAATGGCCGACGTGTAACCAACGACAATGCATCCATCCAATCCACTGAAAGACGTCCAATGCTGGACAGGTCTCCCCCAAAGATTTCCACGACTACCGGTCTTGCGCCACCCGCATCCAGCGGATTCTCGCAATGCAATGACAATGCATAGTGTTAGAAATAGAATTACTAATTGAGTTGCTTGGATACCTCGCGAATCTATTTAATCAAATCTATCCAATGGAATTAAGAGTAATTCTTGTATAAATAAATTTCGCTTGTTTCGGAAACGGCTCTAACGATTTGGATGGAACTAACAGTAGGTTTAATAGAGTGAGAATGTAAGTTATGATAGCGACATAAGGGCAACTTGTTCTACCAAAATTGCTATAAAAAAACCAAAAAAATAGAAATAATCACTGCTCATTTCACTTTTACGTGGTTATTAACAAGTTATATCAGAGTAGGTATTGAAGTAGAACCAATTCTACTTAAGTACCTGCAGAGGTCAGTTTATTCGAAAATCACTTAATAGCCTGTTTACTAGTTTATTTAAACAAAGTTAGACTATATTAACCTAACAAATTATATATAAAAATACTATGTAGTTTAATGTTTGTCTATATATACTCCTACAATATTAATTAAGCGTTCTCATTCTACACTAATATTATAAAGACGAAAGATTTGTATTTTTATTTGTAAAGAATAAACTCGAGAACAATAGCGCAGTGGTAGTGTGTACGACATCGCGTCAAGTAGGTGGATTCAAACTCTCGTCTGTTGACGTGGCGTACGTATACACTACCACTACTAAGCAACCTCTCCGAGACCATATAAATTGTCACAATATTGGAAAAGTATATCGTCGGAGACATTTCATTCTATAAGATAAATTGTTGGCAATTAGTATTCGAAAAAAAATCGCAATTCATACAACCTCTTAAGGAAATTGTTTATTCTAACTTCTAAGCGAACCTTACAAGAAGGCTTAAAATTATTTACTTTAGACTCCGGTATAGCTATTAAATTATATTGAATTTCAACATTAAAAACAGATTTATTGAAAATGTAGTTTGTTAAAATACTAGATGGTCAGTGTAATAAAACTAACCAATGATATTATTGTAAGTTTAAAATATAGTTGTTATCTGCTGATGTCAACCAGAGACCAATAATAAATTTATCCACAAAAAGATTGTACGCTTAGGGTCGCCCCACAAGGGCCACTCGGCCACAACCACAAAACGTTGTCACCGGATAATTTCCTGTACTTTTCATATATTTTATATGTACTCGTCCCACACGGTTGACGCCAGTAGCAACGTTTTGTAGCTGAAAAGTGAATAGAAAAAAAATTGTTGCAGGAATCTTATGTTTTCGAATTTATAAAGAGTATTTTCGTAATAAAATAGTTAATTCGATTCAATAGGCAGACATTTTTTAGTTCCAAAGTATATCGTATCCGGTCTCTTCCAATATCGCGTACTGATCACGCGTGGCACAAGATATCTATACCCGACTATACAAAGAACGTCAGTTCGAATCCACCTACAAAGAGTTTTGGTGAAGGAAAATGTGATGAAACCATAGTATGGTATACCACCCTCAATTTGAAAATCTGCGGCCAAATACCTATTAGGTTTGTTCCCGAAGTTGCAACTTGAACCAGTCCCTCCACTAGGCTTAGCGTGTCCATCATCTTGGGCCAATCATGTGATATTATGGTCATATCGCTTAACCTTAAGTAGAACAACTAAAAAAAATAATTACGAACCAAGTGGACTTTTTTCACATCATACTATACGTAATACAATGTGCATAATTCGTGTACGCGGGGAAGTCAGGTTTTTGTCTTACACGATGTTTGAAATACATCCATTTATTAGATTTTTTATAAAAGTTAATAAATCTTAAAAACCCTCAACTCTGTTCTAGAAATATTCTATTCGTTTACGTATTTAAAATACAGGTACAGGAATGGGCAATAATGGTTCAGGAAAGATTTTTATGATTTCTATAAAAGCAACTCGATTTTGAATTTTTGTTTAACCGTTTTGCAAAATACTGTTTCATTAGTTACTGTGAATTAAAATTGCATCACCATTTTTAGGTGTGTGAACTTCAGTTTGCTTTAAAAAACACACGAGCAAAATGTCTTAAATTTGAATTCTGTAACGATAACCTGCATTAAATTTTCAAGACCATCAAATTATCTTTCTTTCGACGTCATGTAAATACATAAATGACTAAAGACAAAAAAAATTTAAGGTAATCATATTTTTGACTCAAATATATAATATAAATTCGTATAAACAAGACGCATGCCGTATTAATATAAACTTCTTATAAATGGAAGAAACAAGTAAATATGACGTTAGGAACTTTGTTCCTTGATAATGCAATGTTGACCTAGTGTAGCACGTATCATTTTAATCCATCTACTTTTCTCACAAAAATTAATTTGGAAGTAAAAGTTAAAAATTTTGATTTATATGTGGACGTGTAAGGTTTATATCGTTTTAGAATTAAAACTTCTAAACAATCAGCATCAGCAAAATATCTGATGGACTTTATAAAATTATTAGATTACGAAAAAGTACCTGCATGAACAAAACATATATGTAATGCTCCATCCTTACGTCTGAAGTCCGGCCAAGTGTTTATAGTTGGAGTGTGATTTATTTTTTAGCCCGGTATAGTAGGGGCGGTCTCGCTGTTAGGGTCATCACTCTTACTATTACCACTAGCTTAGAAACTGGTCCCTTTTAGGTCAATGTTATCACCACTAAATTGTGGCCAAAGATACTGATCCCCGCAATGTGGGCATTTGCGGTTAGTTATTTAAGAATGTATTAAGTTTAGTTTTTAAGAACGTATTGTGGTAAGTTATTTAAGAATGTATTACGGTTAGTTTTTAAGAACGTATTGCGGCTAGTTTTTTAAAACGTATTGTAATGCGGCTTAGTGTTTAAGTTTTGTAATATGGCTCTAGTCTTTAAGAAATGTGTTTATATGTAAAAAGTATGCCTAAAAAAACATGCAGATCGAGTTTTTTGCCGGTTCTTCTCGATAACTGCTTTATTTTCCGAACCGGTGGTAGTTTTGATATTCATAAGCGCAATAAAGAATATCCAATACCATAATATGTTTTGATCTTATTTGAACCCCTCTTTTCGGGGCGACAGAGGGGGACAAATGGCTATTTAATAAGAGGCGCTTCATACAAACAATAGTATTTATTAGTATTTTTTTAACCTATGGTCCGTAATCCAAATTTAATCTCGATAGATTTTTCAGCTCAAGTATGGTAGTTCTTAACCATCATATTGAACAACGTTTACCGTTAACTTACGTTAATTTGGAGCTACTAAAACTACGTAAGTGAGAAAAACATGTAAACAGGTTCAAAAGTTTTTATTGTTTAATAAAAGTTTACACTGCCTAATTATTAGAATAATCCAAATGATATATAATATCGATGTCCGTGAGTGATAACAAGTCGTCAGTCCAGAGAATAGATAGCACCAACCTAATCAAAGAAGCATACACAAGTCCAAGAAAGCCGGATAGTTAAAAAACAAATCACAATAGAAAGCACCTGTAACGAACATCAATCAAACGAAGTAAAGAGGTGAATTACGCTGACTGTTGCTAGTGCCCAATAGCGCAAAGTAGCCAAGGACTGTTCAAAAATATACAATTTAATCACAAGAGTCACACATTCTCATAATTGCCCAAAAAACGCACAATGTAAAATAATTTCGGAACTAAAGTGTGTTACATAAAATAACAGTAGCGCCGGCCGCTTACTAATCTCATATTAATGCTTAATTAATTTGTTTTTTTTTTCATCTTTTAGAATCATTCACTCACCTAAGGTCGCATCCGTATGATTCATAAAGACGAGACTGTTTTGACGTAGACAGAGAAACAAATAGACTAACTAACACACCGTGAAATAGATATATTTTCGAGTAGTGTTGCAATTTTATCCAGTTTCCTTATAATAGTTCAAATTAGCAAGGAGTTTATAGTTGTTGTAATTAAAATTAATATAATTAAACGAAAATAATGACAAGTAAATATGCAATTTATAAAATTAAAATTTACGGGAAAATACCACATTTAGAACCACTGTAAGGATCGACTGCGGAAATATCAACTTACTTATTCCATAGGTTTAGTTGTAATAATGTTCTGGCACAAAAAGCTGTTCGAACACAATTCTCAAACCGAATTAATTCAAAAAAACTCTTTCATTATGTTTTACGAGTATTTGCATAATTATTTCTTCATTTATATTTGTTGTATTGGTATTTATGTATAAAATTAAATCTGTATTTTTAACATGTTTCTTTATTTTGATATATATTAATATATTTAATATTTTTACTTTTATAAGGGGCCATTAAATAATTACATTAATGGTATTGAGGGGGGGGGGGCATTAAGAAAACCTCTACATGTCCTTATGTTAGGGGGTAGGGGTGATATTCATTCTTACGTAATTCAAAATTCAATATTAAAAATCTAATTCCATTCTGGACTTCAAATAGTTTTTTATTTTATTTTAAGCTGTACAGTGGAATTTTAATATTATTTAAATAACTTTTATTTATTATTGAAAGTAAATTTATTAAACTTTCATGTTTTTGTTTTAATGCATGTTTGCTTCTATAGAAAAAATATACTACATTTTACCGTTTACAATAGTATTATTCTTATTTAAAAATCATAAAGATTTCCTTTCCTGACATAACAGTATTTAGAAGATCAAGATAGAATCTTACGTAAGGAAGGGGGAGGGGGATTCGAGAAATCTTTCTAGTACTTACATTTGGGTAGGCGAGTCAATAGTGAACAAAATTATCCTTACGTAATGAATGAAACCTTATATTATTGAATAGGTAACAGATTGTCTACTTCACTTACTTTGCATCACCTCTGCAGCACCCCAAGGTTGATTGATATAGAATAACACCGGCATTAAATTCTATACAAATTGTATGTAAAAGTGTAAATAAATAAATCAGTTGCAAGGAAGAACACTATATAAAGGAGCCCAAATAAAAAAGTAAATAGCTTATATAAAATTTATTTATATATTGAAAAGGCACTGTAACATCGAACTTATAATACTGTTCAAATGCGTACGGCGTACCTCTGATGCAAAAATAACAAGATGGTTAGGATAACAATGCAAATTAATTTTATTCAGTTAATAGATAAAATAAAAAATAGTCTTAACTACAGTGCGCTACACTAAAACATAAGCTGTTGACTTAAAGAAATATAAAATCGATTAGAAAACTAAAGCATTATTAAATCGATGGATTTAATATTTTTATTTCTCCAACCAAATAAAAACTAACTGGCAACATTATAATTAAAAAGTTGGGTTTGAAAAAACACGGAATGTGTAATACGGTTGTAAAAAAATAAAACTAAAATTCAGAGGTAAATTTAGATATAACCTTAATATATACGATTTTTTTAGTTCCACACGAACGAAGTCGCGGGCACTGCTATAACGTTATAAATTGAAAAAGATTTTTGGAAATGCTAAAATTCTAAAAAAAAATTGTTATCTAATCGGATAGAAATTACCCTGGGATTATTGTTTAATATTAATTCTTACGAATGAAAGTTACGAAAGTAAAACTGAAGCAGTTAAGTTTACGAAGTAAACATCTCCTCTAATAGCAAATTATAATAATGTATAGTTTAAGAAATAATTAAAAAAAAAACAACACACAACAGGGTCGGTTGTCGAGAAAAAACAGGGTCGGTTGTCGAGTAAAATTGATATTATAAGATATAAAAATGATGTTCATTTAAAATTGAGGCTGTAGGCTACTTAAAGTAGTAATTCTATACAGATGGAGTCGTGGGCAACAGATTGTAAATTTATTAACTGGACAACCAATCAAGATAACATTTTGCATATACATTGCCAGTGATACAGAAAATTACACTAAATGATCACTTTTTATTAAGAAAAGAAATATTTAAACGGTTTTATGTACCACGCGAACAAAGTCGCAGGCGCAGCTAGTTTATTTAAATTATACAGCGGAAAAATTAATTTGAACGCGATAATCTTAGTAGCTAAGACGGATTTCCAAAATTTCACTTGTTTTTGATAGACCAATCATTTTGAAAGGGTTTAGGCTATTTATCATCACGCTACCACTTATAGAAACAAACATCGGGCATAAAATATAATTATATAATATTATTATAAATGTGAAAGCGACATTATTCGTTTGTTTGTTACGCTTTCACGCCTAAATCGCTGAATCGATTTTTGGTGTAGAGATATATGGGAACCTGGAGACGGTGATAAGCTACTGTGTCACGTGAAAACCTTATTGGTAGTGGGCTAAACAGAGGGATAAATTGTTTAAAATTTTTATTGCGTCGCCCGTTTTGTGTGACAAAATCGATATTAACGCAAATGAAGGCGCACGTAAAATCTAGTTATCAAATAATTTTTAGTTCCACGCGAATGATGTCGCAGTCAGTTCAAGTTACCACAACAAATTCTAGAAAGTTCTACCAAGGTGTGATTTAAAATTCGGCAATAATAAGTTTCTTTTGATTCGCAAAAAGAAACCTATTACAACGAACATGAACCACACTAAGACATGCATATTGCTTTTTCTTACTCATACTCCGATCCTCGGTGCAGACCAAATCGCAAATCTCGAATAGAGACCTGTAAACAAATAAAAGTAAATACAAATAAAAAAAATTATATAGAAAATAGACACAGCCCCCGATGCACCGCGCTTATAATCTATTCTACACAATGTGGACCACAGGCTGGGACGCTTCAACACACTGTGTCTGTATAAGAAAACTTTAAGGAGTTCTATACACCTTATTTTAATCGAGAGGTGGTGGTCACAACTTCCTTTGGCCATTTCATAAAGTTTTGTCAATATTCCGGAAGTAAAATTATGTTAAAATAACTCCAATTTTTAGATATCGGTTAAATAAATAAACACGGTAGTATAAAAATTAAGAGTCGTTAATATCCAATCATTTTATATATATATAAATGTTTAAGCTAAATTGACATAAATAAACCCGATGCAGAATGAATTAATTTTTTTGTTATGTAGTGACTATTGAGAAACTGTTAATAAACAGTTTTTTAACCGATTTTTCTTCCCATCGTGATAAGAATTTCCATTAATGTTCAATAATTATATTTGAAATTCGACCACTGTCGACCATTGCTCGACTTTTGTCTTAATTATGAATATTATTCAAAATGTCAAACGTATTTATATTTATTTTCGTTTCTTTTATCTTTTAAATACATATTTATCATTTATTAAATGCATGCAGACACTCTGTAAGTGTTCATAAATATAAAACAATGTTGGTAAATTCTACATTTAAAATCAAAATACCACTTATTCTAATATTATATTAGTTCCCGAGAGTTCAATACAAGTACTTTACAAGGTTGAGTAGTTCATATAGAAAACCATTATTACCGTTAATAATTGTTTTCTCATATAAGTACACAAATTGACATTTTGAGTTTTTCCCAGAATAAATATTAGGTTATAAATATTAGTTTTATTTATATAAACAATTGTTAAGTGTGAATATTCGGTCGACTGTTTCATCTACATGCATTATTACGGAACACATATTTGTTTAACGGAACTGCGCCTTTGGATTAGCGGTAAAGAAAATCAACATATTATATTATTATTTTGTTACGTTCGTTTTTTTTAATTGTGATATTTCTTTGACAATAACTTTAATTGAATAGTATCAAGTGAAATTTTGGGCTATGTTTACTTAAAATTATTACCCTAATTAGATAAGGATGAAAAAACTATGTCAATAAAACAACTTTGGAAATAACGTCTATTTTAATGTTTTGTCACAAACAAGAAATACAAAATACATGAAATTATTTATATTTTTTATTTTTGATAGGACCATTTCCTTTATACATTATTCTTATGTGACTCTAAAATATAAATGCAGTGCACGCTACGGAAGTTACTCACGGGACGCTTATTGTACGTTTTTAAAATGTTGTCAATATGGCGGCTAAAGTCCTTTCTTAATAATTGGGCTGTCATAAGAAAAGATAATTTTTCAAATCCTAGTGATAGTATAAGTGATTAGTTGCCTTCAAACAAACAATTTTTTTTATTTTATTAGTATATATGTAGGATGTGAAATGTATAAACAAAATTATTAAAAAATAAACATTGATTGGATTACCTGTGGTGTGTAAAAAATTAGGATGGCGTGGGATGTAAGTTGTTAAGAGTAATATATCTACGTTGTGAAAATAATAAAGCGATTTAAAGGGCTATCTAAGTTGAACGATTCGCTCACATATTAACGACGAAGTGACAAGAACTCCTATGTGCAAAAACATAATTTTTTGGTTATCTTTTTTTCTGATGCTTTGACTATTTATCTGCCAGTACTACACACTCTGCGTTACCTGCTTCATAGAATAACGTATATTTAGTTTTTTCATATCATATGATTAAAATTACTGGTGCGCGCTTCCTGTAAAATTATATTTTTACAAATAAGAGTTTTTTTCACTTCGTTGTCAATATATGTTCCTCATAATATACAAATTATCTGGTTGAGTGAATTTTCGAAACTTTATTTGTACTATTTTCTTCTTGTTAGAAATATCATTTAAGAAGTTCGTTGCATTGCGACTAGTTCTCTCCTGTTGACAGTACATTCCTTTCGTCTAATGTATGACTTAAAACTGATGTATCATGTAAGACTTGTAACTGATTTAATATTTAGATATTCATCTTGTCGTAAACTTTATAGTAGTGTTGTATTACCCTTTATTATAAGAATACCAATCCAGCAATATCATGAAATTGTAAATTGAAGTCGTTGCAAACGCTATGTCAAAGTTATTACTATTAAAATAAGTAATTATTATAGTATTCAAGAAAGTGACTCGTTGTATACATGTTAAAGAAAATAAAAAAGGACTAAAACTTTCTATTCGATGCATATACCTTTACAATATAATTTACCATAACCTGTACCTTACAATTTATGTTATAAATTTTCAGAATATAATAATATACTTTTTTGTTTAGATTACTATTGGCTTACTGACTTTACTCAAGGTATCTTGAAAACCTATGAATACAGTTTTACTTGTTTTTAGAATTTTTATGTCAATTTCATCAAATTTAAGAATTAGTTTTGTTATGCTGGGCTACATGAGGGGGCGAATATTCGTGTCGCGTTGGCGCGCTAAAAACATAGTGTACGGGCATACATTAGGCGGACGAAGATTTATCATGCTGGATTTTACCCCGCTAGAACAATTTATTCGTTTCAAATATATAAGATCCTTCCTCTTTATAACGTCATGTATTCATTTATGTGTTTAATTGAATAGATAATTGTTGTTTTTAGGCAGTGCTACGTTGCCTCCAGTACGGTCCGCTGCCGCTATAGGGGAAGGCGGCGAGTTGGCGAGCCTCGCCGGTCTAGCTGCTTATGATACTGCCTATAGTTAGACAAGCCGCGACTCAGGTAAACAAACTTATTTTCTACAGTAGTACTAAATATTGTACATGTGTTATGTAATTTATTTGGTCACAGTTCAGCAGAATACAATATCGAAATAAAATATGAAGAGCAATTATCTAGAGTACAATAATTTGAAGTGATACTAATCAGGAACTGCATAAGGCATGAGTGACGTTGGCCTATGCCTGCAGCCCTGTGATTGAAATTGATACATGTATAGAAGGTTTATATGTGAAAAGTGATAAGCGAGTATCAGATTTCAATTGTTTTCGAGGCCGGTCGCGCACAGCAATCCTCGAGAAATGTTTGTAATAATTGGCCTATTCGATTACAGAAAACCTATGTTTTCTGGTAATTAGAATAACATGTAAAATGTATATTTTGATTGCGAATGCAGTCGCTGAACCTGATAATAATAAGTAAGAGGCATTGTATGTCTTGTTTTTCATTTGCCGAGTCTCACACAACCCGCCAGCACTGCCAGCAGCCCGTCCGCATGTACATAAACATATTTATTCACTGTGTTAACAATAAAAAAGGTAACAATGTCTAGGTTCTGCATGGTGGTAGGGCTTTTTCTATTGCCCGCCATGTTAGCTAACCTACATTTCAAAATCTTCCTCCAATTACCAAATACTTTTAAATGTGTTCCGGTAGTGGCACTTGAGAGCCAGTCCCTTCACAGTTATAGCTTGTCCACCAGTTTGGACCGTATCGTCACTTAAGATTAAGTGAGATTATAGCCATAACGCTAAAACTTTTCAGATCGGCATCGCAGTTACGATTGACAGAGGACATTTTCCCTTTCGGCAGTCGCTACTGTGTGTGGGCCGTATTGAGCTTACTCTCAGGTGAAGTACGGTCATTATGGGGAAGTGAGGATTATATTATATAGACAATGCTTTTTAATTAGGAATTCTCTCTCCTGTAAAATGTGTAAATTGTCGCTTGCTACCCTTTTCTTGAAAACGCTCGATCTTTGTTACTAGTTGTGCCCACGACCTTCAATCGAGTTGATATAAAAAACATTGAATAATTTTGGTCCTTTTTTGTATAGTTTTGCTCGTATTGGTGGTAGCGTGATGTTAAATAGCCGAAAACCTTTCATAAGTATTGCTGTATCATATATGAAAAGAATACGACTGGTAGTTTCTAAGGTGAGCGTGTTCAAACAAATATATAATCTTTTCTTCTTTATAATATTAATATAGACGTAGTATAAAATTGTTGCCCTGATTTTTTTTAATTTAAAATATAGCTTCACTATATGTTAATCCTTATATATAAAAATTTTATGTCACGTTGTTGGATGGCGGTCAACTCTTACAAACTCAACTACAGTACCGATTTTAATCAATTTTTGCACATTGTGTGCAGTTTGTTCCAACTTGAGATATATGATGCTTTTTATGATTTGATTTTTATATGATGCCCGCCCCCCAACTCGAGCTCAGCGTGAGTCCGAAGCTGTTCCATCGCCGAAGCGAATCCTTCCAAGACGACGACCTGCCGGAATATAAACAAGGGTAAACATATTCCGTTGTATAATTTTTTTTTTTTTTTATTTCTTCTGGAATTATAATCAGTTACTTTTTCTACATATATCCATAGAGCTTTATAGTTTTCCATAAAGCTAAAAGTAATAAAATCATAACTATATTATTTGAGGAAAACACACTTGAAATAAGAATTCAAATTATTCCAGCATTACTTTTGTTTTTTTCAAATATATCTAATTGTTTTACCACTTATTAGAATCTTACTGTACTGTAGCAGATTCTACCTATAATACTTTTGTGATTTTTTAAACTTCTTCTGCGCTTACCTGTTTTAGTAAATAACAAACTGTTCCCGTGACTTCGTTCGCGTCGTTGTCGAAAACTAAAAGACGTCGCTTAGAAAAAAGAGTACAGTCAATATCCGTGTTACACGTTGACGTCATATGCACAACGCCATCTATCGGAAATGCAATTCAACTGACAACATTACTTCTATTTTGGCGTTGCAAGTAACTTAACTGAATGCGTGAGAACAGTTTAAATTCATATTATTTAATATCTCTTGATAGAGTGAAATGATTGCGATGAAACAAAAACTAAGTAATACTTCAAGTTGCGTTTTTACGTATAAAAGTTATTTAAATTTACGTGCTTAGTTATTTGTTTCAAACTTCCGAGTATAAATAGGTATAATTCAATTAATATTATCGCGAGCGGAGCAGCGGTAGTCTCTGGTGTATAATATATATATGCGTGTTAATTTGACTGATATACTTCAGCGACTAGCTCGTTTCAATAAACAAATACGAAAGTTGTTATATTGTATATTATATTATAAACGGAATGTGTTTGCAGGAGAATCGAACCCCGTTTGACGGTGTAGTGTGCCCGGCCGGCAGCAACATCTACAGCGCGCTGTACCTGCACGCGTGCCGAGCCACTGAGCTGCTGCACAAGCTGAAGCGTTCCGCTAAGGTACAACTTTATCTAATCTAACATACAAACAAATGGTACAAAATCCTAACAGAATGGACTCCTAGGTGGCAACACCAAAAGGAAAAGAGGTAGGCAAAAAAAAAAGGTATTCAGGTGATCATAAAGAGGTAGCAGGTGCTCTGTGGACAAGAGCAGATACGGTACAAATGTAGTAGGAGATCTAAGTGTCAAAAGAAAATGCTGACACAAATAAAACTCCCAACTGGTGTGCAACAATTTTTATTAAATTCAAAGAATTAATAATATATCTACTTATGTTTTTTAAAAGTTGTAATTCTCAGTATTAAAGGGTTATTATTATTATTATTATATGTTTTTTAATAATTCTTCATCAGAGATGTCAAGAAATAATAGTGACATAAGAGAGTATATAAGATGAGTTGGAAGAGACATCCATGGGATGGTGGGACCCGAGAATTGTACCAAACTGGCTCCTACTTACCCTTGATTGAACTGGCCCTTAATTCCTCTTGAATTGGTTGTATTATATATAAAATGTTTTTATATTGACACCAAAGTATTACTTTGCTTTTGTATGTATACCTTCATTGGCAGGTAACTAAAAATTATTTAATCATGTTTGCCCGTTTTTTTACCTCTTTTCAATATAATAGCGTTATGTTAAATGGTCCAAAACCTTCCTCGATGGTGACTCTATCAAATACAAAAATAATAATTGAGGTACATAGTCTTTTTAGATATTTTTATTTCTTGATCACATGAATCCTATTGTAATGTACCCTTTATAGTTGTGAATATATTGTGATATATAACAGACACCTTAGAGTATTGTTTCTAAATATGTTTTTTTACGACAGGACAGTGCTGGTGTCCGGTCCCAACGGAGCCCGAGTGCGGCTCACGGACGAGCTGGTGCGACATCTCCCGGACAACTCCACCTACCGACCGATTAGAACGACTTGAGGACATCAGCTCGCTGCTGCTCTGCTGCTCTGTGCCACTACCAATCTAACAATCTGATGTTTCTAATTATGTACTTATTGTAGATTGTAATAAAAAATAAAATGCACATGACCTCTTCAAGATAAATATGATCCCAAATAATCTTATATTATCTGACAGGACTGGTTTTTATAGTAAATTCACTGGTAATATAATATTCTGTAATGTTGTATGTTGACATAGTCTTATGTATTTATTGCACACAAGAACAGTTATTTCAAATTGCTTTTGGAATATAAATATTTTAATCTACATTTTGGGATATGAAAGGTATGGAGTGTAGAATTCGAGTTATTTCCCATTATAAATGAAAAAATAAAAAAATATGGAGAGAAATTTAATAAATGAAGAGGCCATTTCTGATAGCAGTTAGTACTAACAATCACATCCAATCTATCAATATTAGATTTAGTTTTTTTATGCTATTAATATTTATTTTATTATTATTATTTTTATTTATTTACAGACATGTTGTTGTAAGTAGTTTTAAAGGCGTTAATCACACGAACTTAAACTATTTTATAAGTAAATGTTTTGAATTAATACAACTTAATCGTTTGAATTATTAACTTGCATTATAAGTTGCCACATTGTTGCATCTTGTTCAAGCAAAATTTGCTAGTATAGGCAAATACCATAATATGAAAAAGAAAATCTTAGTTAAAAAAATTGTGGATTTTATAATATGTACCATTTCTAATAAATCCACATAAAAATAACCTAGGACCATATATGGGAATTTTCTTTAAATTTGCCATTCAATACTCTTCAATACTACTAGTACTAGTCAATAAATGAATTTATAAGTAAATAAACTTTGTTTTATTTGTAAAACTAAATGTGCCTACGATTTGAGTGGCGTGAAACTTAAATTACTTAATAATTTTTGGCCGTATTTTAACTTTCTTCAATACAGCATTGCTCCTAATGGTGGCAGCGTAAGGTTAAATAGTGTAAAGCTTTCCTCGATGATTTCTTTATCAAATACAAAAAAAGATTTAAACTCGACTGGGAGTTATTGGCGGGTTTAAGTAATCAAACCTTTGCATTATAACATTAATTTTTAAAATATGACGTTCTACGGCCATTTTCAGATTGTGGTGTTACCACAATTTTTTACAAGTTTTCTAAACACTATTTAAAAAATACAAGATCAATTTGTTAATAACAATGGCCGACGTGTAACCAACGACAATGCATCCATCCAATCCACTGAAAGACGTCCAATGCTGGACAGGTCTCCCCCAAAGATTTCCACGACTACCGGTCTTGCGCCACCCGCATCCAGCGGATTCTCGCAATGCAATGACAATGCATAGTGTTAGAAATAGAATTACTAATTGAGTTGCTTGGATACCTCGCGAATCTATTCAATCAAATCTATCCAATGGAATTAAGAGTAATTCTTGTATAAATAAATTTCGCTTGTTTCGGAAACGGCTCTATCGATTTGGATGGAACTAACAGTAGGTTTAATAGAGTGAGAATGTAAGTTATGATAGCGACATAAGGGCAACTTGTTCTACCAAAATTGCTATAAAAAAACCAAAAAAATAGAAATAATCACTGCTCATTTCACTTTTACGTCGTTATTAACAAGTTATATCAGAGTAGGTATTGAAGTAGAACTAATTCTACTTAAGTACCTGCAGAGGTCAGTTTATTCGAAAATCACTTAATAGCCTGTTTACTAGTTTATTTAAACAAAGTTAGACTATATTAACCTAACAAATTATATATAAAAATACTATGTAGTTTAATGTTTGTCTATATACTCCTACAATATTAATTAAGGGTTCTCATTCTATACTAATATTATAAAGACGAAAGATTTGTATTTTTATTTGTAAAGAATAAACTCGAGAACAATAGCGCAGTGGTAGTGTGTACGACTTCGCGTCAAGTAGGTGGATTCAAACTCTCGTCTGTTGACGTGGCGTCCGTATACACTACCACTATTAAGCAACCTCTCCGAGACCATATCAATTGTTACAATATTGGAAAAGTATATCGTCGGAGACATTTCATTCTATAAGATAAATTGTTGGCAATTAGTATTTGAAAATAATCGCAATTCATACAACCTCTTAAGGAAATTGTTTATTCTAACTTCTAAGCGAACCTTACAAGAAGGCTTAAAATTATTCACTTTAGACTCCGGTATAGCTATTAAATTATATTGAATTTCAACATTAAAAACAGATTTATTGAAAATGTAGTTTGTTAAAATACTAGATGGTCAGTGTAATAAAACTAACCAATGATATTATTGTAAGTTTAAAATATAGTTGTTATCTGCTGATGTCAACCAGAGACCAATAATAAATTTATCCACAAAAAGATTGTACGCTTAGGGTCGCCCCACAAGGGCCACTCGGCCACAACCACAAAACGCTGTCACCGGATAATTTCCTGTAGTTTTCATATATTTTATATGTACTCGTCCCACACGGTTGACGCCAGTAGCAACGTTTTGTAGCTGAAAAGTGAATAGAAAAAAAATTGTTGCAGGAATCTTATGTTTTCGAATTTATAAAGAGTATTTTCGTAATAAAATAGTTAATTCGATTCAATAGGCAGACATTTTTTAGTTCCAAATTATATCGTATCCGGTCCCTTCCAATATCGCGTACTGATCACGCGTGGCACAAGATATCTATACCCGACTATACAAAGGACGTCAGTTCGAATCCACCTACAAAGAGTTTTGGTGAAGGAAAATGTGATGAAACCATAGTATGGTATACCACCCTCAATTTGAAAATCTGCGGCCAAATACCTATAGGTGTGTTCCCGAAGTTGCAACTTGAACCAGTCCCTCCACTAGGCTTAGAGTGTCCATCATCTTGGGCCAATCATGTGATATTATGGTCATATCGCTTAACCTTAAGTAGAACAACTAAAAAAAATAATTACGAACCAAGTGGACCTTTTTCACATCATACTATACGTAATACAATGTGCATAATTCGTGTACGTGGGGTAGTCAGGTTTTTGTCTTACACGATGTTTGAAATACATCCATTTAATAGATTTTTTATAAAAGTTAATAAATCATAAAAACCCTCAACTCTGTTCTAGAAATATTCTATTCGTTTACGTATTTAAAATACAGGTACAGGAATGGGCAATAATGGTTCAGGAAAGATTTTTATGATTTCTAGCAACTCGATTTTGAATTTTTGTTTAACCGTTTTGCAAAATACTGTTTCATTAGTTACTGTGAATTAAAATTGCATCACCATTTTTAGGTGTGTGAACTTCAGTTTGCTTTAAAAAACACACGAGCAAAATGTCTTAAATTTGAATTCTGTAACGATAACCTGCATAAAATTTTCAAGACCATCAAATTATCACGTCACGTCAGCGTTCAGGGAAGTATGTTGTGTACCGATGCTATATCAAATACCCTCCAACTCTAGAGCATTTCCTCGTGTGTAATGCGATATTGTATAAATTATACAAACAAACGTTGTAAAGATTACGGGATCACATTTAATTCATTATTTAACTATTTCCATTAATAACATTTTCATTAAATGTAACAATCAGTAAAATTTTCCGTAACCAAAAGGAACGTTTACAGTTTAGACGAAGCACAGCAATGTATACATTTCTCTTTTTCGCACCCGGTATAAGCATAAACTGTCCTGCTTCTCCGTTCATTGCAATGTTACTATCCACGTATTTACATTTGTTGTGGTCAAATATTGTGAAGATAACGTATTTATACTTTTATAATACTACAGGATTCATGAATAATGTAATGATTTCACGCCTAAACCGCTGAATCGATTGTTATGAAATGTGGTAAAGGGATAGGGAAGACCCAAGAGTCGGAGAAAGACTAATCTTTCTCGCGAAACCTTTATTGGAAGTGGAGTAAATGGATAAACTTTGTACGATGCATTTTATTGCGCCATCCGATTTCGATTGCGATTGCCAAAATCGATATTAACGCGAACGAAGCCGCACGTAAAATCTAGTAAAAAAATAATATACTTTTGAAAAATATGGCCTAATATTATACAAATTATAATTCAAGCAAACAGACAAGCTGAATAAATACTGGTTTATTTAATTACAATCATGAAATAGAAATTAATATTAAAAGTAAACAAGTTACATTCCACGCTTCGCTTTACCTTGAAGTTTAAGAATTTCAATTATTTTTCAAATTCTATACATTTTGCAATTTTTATTTATATAGATATATTACTTTCATATTTAGTGTGACTGTATTAGTGAAAATGCCTTATTCTGAGGTTTTGGATTCATCATTATAAAATGATAACATTCTGTTTAATGGAGAATATAGATCCACAGTTTGATAATAATTTGTAGCAAAAATACTGAACCGTAAAGCCGTAGGGAGCATCACAGGAACAGTTATATTTATTTTTGTTAGTAGTTCTGGTGCATTAAAGATTTTAGTCATTATATGCACAAAAAAGTGAAATCAATTGTCCCTTTGTGATCGTTTAAAGAGCTTTAATTAAAATACTTAAGTTTCCATTATACATTTTAAATGTCAAAAGAATAATTTTTGCACCTTTTCTATTTTGTTTACAAAAATATCGTACTGAGGATTCCATACAACACTACTACATTCTAAACCTCTACCAAAGAGTGAATTAAATAGTACATTTTATTATGTTCTATATTCAAGTTCTTACTGCTGCGTAGTAGAAATACAAAAGTTTTAAGCCTCTTATACACAATGCTATCAATTAAACATCTGTGGCAGTATATGAGTTTGAATGTATGGTTTGAAACCATTTTGTTCGTTACACACCATTTAATCGAACTATTTAGGTTACTTTCTAGTAAGAATACGGCATTATGACTCTTAATCTGATAAAACAATTTAACACCATCTGTAAGATGTAACTCTTTGAGTTCTGAAGTTGTAAACAAATGCCATGAAAAAAAATATCGAATAGTATAGGTTCCAAATTAGAACCCTGCGGTACTCCGAAAAGCATCTTGTATGACTCAGAAGTATATCCTTCAGCTACTGCCTGAGAAGTACGATAAGAAAGGTAAGATATACCCCACTTTAATAAGATACCTTTAATACCAATTGAAGATATTTTTAATATTATTGTTTATTTTATCGAAGAATGGAATTCATATTTAAAGAAAATGTACGAAAATGATGTTATCTATTAATTTATAAAATATTTTTCGAACAACAGGCTCGTTTAAATCTTAGTCATATTTCTCCGTTACACAGACTACACACAATCCGTTCCACAATGTGGACTATTAGTAAAGCACTACACTACATAAAGCACACTAAGCCATGTACATGCTTTTTCTTACTCTTACTCCGATCCTCTGTGCAGGTATCTCGAATAGAGACCTGACTCATGCTCCGCTCCTCTTTGCAGACCAAATCGCAAATCTCGAATAGAGAGACCTGTGAACAAATAAAGTAAATAGAAATAGTAAAACACTACACTAAATAAAGCACACTAAGACATGCACATGCTTTTTCTTACTCATACTCCGATCCTCGGTGCAGGCGAAGCGAAAATCTGGAAATGACCTGTGAACAAATAAAGTTTAAAAATGTTATATAGATACGACATACAATGTGGACTACAGTAAAGCACTACACTACATTAAAGCACACTAAGACATGCCTTTTTCTTACTCTTACTCCGATCCTCTATGCAGTACACTACATAAAGCACACTAACTAAGCCATGCACAGCACTACACTACATAAAGCACACTAAGCCATGCACATGCTTTTTCTTACTCTTACTCCGATCCTCTGTGCAGGCGAAGCGAAAATCTGGAACAGACCTGTGAACAAATAAAAATATATACAATTAAAAAAAAATATTTAAAGATAGACATAGGCCCCCATTGTTTCGCGCTTATAATCTCTATTCTATACAATATGGACCATAGTTAAGCACTACCTACACTACATAAAGCACACTAAGACATGCACATGCTTTTTCTTACTCTTACTCCGATCCTCTGTGCAGGCGAAGCGAAAATCTGGAACAGACCTGTGAACAAATAAAAATATATACAATTAAAAAAAAAATTACACAATGTGGACCATAGTAAAGCACTACACTACATAAAGCACACTAAGACATGCACTTGCTTTTTCTTACTCATACTGTAAGAGATCCTCGTAGCATACCAAATCGCAAATCTCTAATAGAGACCTGTAAACAACTAAAAGTAAATACAAATTTTAAAAATGTTATATACTACACTACATAAAGCACACTAAGACATGCACATGCTTTTTCTTACTCTTACTGTAACAGATCCTCGTTGCATACCAAACAGCTACTCTTACTGTAACAGATCCTCGTTGCATACCAAACAGCTACTCTTACTGTAACAGATCCTCGTTGCATACCAAACAGCAAATCTCGAATAGAGACCTGTAAACAAATAAAATACCTGTGAACAAATAAAGTGAATACAAATTTTAATAATGTTATATAAAGACATTATAATCTATTCTACACATTGTGGACCATAGTAAAGCACTACACTACATAAAGCACACTAAGACATGCACATGCTTTTTCTTACTCATACTCCGATCCTCGGTGCAGCCGAAGCGAAAATCTGGAACAAACCTGTGAACATATAAAGTGAATACAAATTTTAAAAATGTTATATAAAGACATAGGCCCCCCGTGCACCGCGCTTATAATCTATTCTACACAATGTGGACCATAGTAACACTACACTACATAAAGCACACTAAGACATGCACTACATAAAGCACACTAAGACATGCACTACATAAAGCACACTAAGACATGCACATGCTTTTTCTTACACATACTCCGATCCTCGGTGCAGGCGAAGCGAAAATCTGGAACATGTTATATAAAGATAGACATAGGCCCCCGTGCACCGCGCATATAATCTATTCTACACATTGTGGACCATAGTAAAGCACTACACAACATAAAGCACACTAAGACATGCACATGCTTTTTCTTACTCATACTCCGATCCTCAGTGCAGCCGAAGCGAAAATCTGGAACAGACCTGTGAACAAATAAAGTGAATACAAATTTTAAAAATGTTATATAAAAGGCCCCCCGTGCACCGCGCTTATAATCTATTCTACACAATTGTGGACCATAGTAACACTACACTACATAAAGCACACTAAGACATGCACGTGCTTTTTCTTACTCATGCTCCGATCCTCGTTGCAGACCAAATCGCAAACCTCGAATAGAGACCTGTAAACAAATAAAAATAAATACAATTTTAAAAAAAGGTATATAAAGATAGACATACGCCCCCATTGCACCGCGCTTGTAATCTCTATTCTACACAATATGGACCATAGTTAGGCACTACACTACATAAAGCACACTAAGACATGCACATGCTTTTTCTTACTCATACTCCGATCTTCGTTGCAGAGCAAATCGTAAACCTCGAATAAAGACCTGTGAACAAATATTAAATAAGTGTAAATAAATTTTTAATTTTTTTATATAAAGATAGACATAGGCCCCCTGTGCACCGCGCTTATAATCTATTCTACACAATGTGGACCATAGACCCCTGTGCACCGCGCTTATAATCTATTCTACACAAATTCTACATAATGTGGACCATAGTAACACTACACTACATAAAGCACACTAAGACATGCACAACATAAAGCACACTAAGACATGCACATGCTTTTTCTTACTAACAAACACTATATTACATAAAGCACACTAAGACATGCACTACATAAAGCACACTAAGACATGCATATGCTTTTTCTTACTCATACTCCGATCCTCGGTGCAGGCGAAGCGAAAATCTGGAACAGACCTGTGAACAAATAAAGTAAATACAAATTTTAAAAATGTTATATAAAGATGTCACATGCTTTTTCTTACTCATACTGTAAGATATCCTCGTTGTATACCAAACAGCAAATCTCGAATAGAGACCTGTGAACAAATAAAAGTAAATACAGTTTTTAATTAAAATGTTCATGCACGTGCTTTTTCTTACTCATGCTCCGATCCTCGTTGCAGACCAAATCGCAAACCTCGAATAGAGACCTGTAAACAAATAAAAATAAATACAATTTTAAAAAAAGTTATATAAAGATAGACATACGCCCCCATTGCACCGCGCTTGTAATCTCTATTGTACACAATTCGCAAATCTCGAATAGAGACCTGTAAAAAAAAAAAAAAATTAAAAAAAAGTTATATCCCCTGTGCACCGCGCTTATAATCTATTCTACACATTGTGGACCATAGTAAAGCACTACACTACATAAAGCACACTAAGACATGCACATGCTTTTTCTTACTCTTACTCCGATCCTCGGTGCAGCCGAAGCGAAAATCTGGAACAGACCTGTGAACAATAGAGTGAATACAAATTTTAAAAATGTTATATAAAGACATAGGCCCCCCCGTGCACCGCGCTTATAATCTATTCTACACAATGTGGAACATAGTAACACTACACTACATAAAGCACACTAAGACATGCACATGCTTTTTCTTACTCATACTCCGATCTTCGGTGCAGGCGAAGAGAAAATCTGGAACAGACCTGTGAACAAATAAAGTAAATACAAATTTTAAAAATGTTATATAGGCCCCAATGCACCGCGCTTATAATCTATTCTACAATTACAATACTAATTCTACAATTATAAGCACTACACTACATAAAGCACACTAAGACATGCACATGCTTTTTCTTAGTCATACTCTGATCCTCGTTTCAGACCAAATCGCAAATCTCGAATAGAGACCTGTGAACAAATAAAGTAAATACAAATTTTAAAAATCTTGTATAAATAGGCCCCCTGTGCACCGCGCTTATAATCTATTCTACACATTGTGGACAATAGTAAAGCACTACACTACATAAAGCACACTAAGACATGCACATGCTTTTTCTTACTCATACTCCGATCCTCGGTGCAGGCGAAGAGAAAATCTGGAACAGACCTGTGAACAAATAAAGTAAATACAAATTTAAAAAATGTTATATAGGCCCCAATGCACCGCGCTTATAATTTATTCTACACAATGTGGACCATAATAAACAAGCACTACATTACATAAAGCACACTAAGACTAAAATGTACGACATTATATTTGGCATTGTTAGGTCAACATATTAAAAACTGATGTCACGTAGTAGCAAGTGTGCTTGTAGAATCAGGCAATTACGTTCGAGATGATCGTGACCACCATACATCAAGAGAAAAAGGATTTTTGACGGTTGTCTAATTATTTGGTGGTATCACGGGTGAAATAGAAAAACTTATTTTCTAATTTCACAAATATATAGACGATAAATAATGATAAATATACAATGCAAATTAAATATTTGTAGTGATACCGAATAATATTATACGTCATTTTTATCTTCATACACAATTTGTACGTCAGCGGACATCACGACTAAGCGTAACCTCGGGAGCCGCTTCCATGAGTGTCTCCACATCTACGTGTGTGCCGCCACGCATTCAGAAGAATATACGCATTGCCTTGTTTCATAACAACATTAATTGACTAATTTATTTGCTCCAGCACACCCGCCGCGGCCGCCTCCCGCAGATCCTTGAGCCTAGGTTCGTTCCTCCGATATCGAGTCCTCGAGTATCTCTGCTCGCGCAATACAGTTTGCATCGGGGTAGGGCTTATAATAATGCCAGCCTGGCTAGCTACCACCTTCAAGTTGAAAATCTGCTGCTGAATACTATTAGGTGTGCTATTACTATTAGTTGAGAACAAATTCGTCCACAGGATTAGCGTGTCTACCAACTTGGCAAAATTATGGCCATAAAACTAAACCTTAACTATAAAAAAAATAACTAAAATCACTGAAAATTCATTACCACAGTACATTTCAATTGTGCACACTCACACACGACGTACGCGGTTCTAGCCTTCAGTGATCGTTATTTTTATTTTTTTATGTTTTTACGGTATTACAATTGTTTTGTTATCCAGAAAAATACTCTCACTGTCACAGTAGACGATTTATATATTTATTTATTTCATTATATACGAAGTCTTGTTGAAAAATTTTTTTTAATATCTAGAGATCTGTGTGTATGGATGTCTAACGATTACGAGAATAATAATTTATGTATTGGGACCATTTCCTTTTTAACAACTCTAGAATGACATCGAATTGCTTCCTATTTAATATGAATGCTTAGATCTATGTCATTCAATTATAATTACGTTGTGAGGCGTGTACTTTTGGGTTTATTAAACTATTGTGATTAATATCAAAACGTCGTTACTCGCGTCTACAAGTCGACTCACGAAGTATTTATAAAAGCAGTATATTTAGACCTCACAGCTCTTTACTAATGCCATAGATGAAATGACGAGCCTTAACAACGTCCATTGATTATAGAAATAATTCACATGCAGTAGCTAGTTTTTTTTTTTTTTTTAGACCTGACTTACGTTGTTAGCCCCAGGGACTTTGACAGCTTCACCGGACTGTTGGGGGCGAGTGCTGAGGGCACTCAGCCCCGAGACAGCTGGCACAAGGGTGCCAGGACGGCCGAACCTCGGCTAGGAATGCTGCCGGTAAATGAAAATGATTCATGATCCTGACTAACCAACAGGTTCTTTATTACTAAATTAGTGATACTAACTACGACCTTATCAGGTAAGCAGCTCAAGGGCCGCGAGGGTAGTCCCTTACAGAACCGTGTACTTAACGTGTGAGTGTGCACGAATGGTACGCGGTGTGATGATGTAATCTCAGTGATGTAGAGTGTCACTGTATCGCGCGAGCAGAGTCACTCGAGGGCTCCTGTCCGGAGGATCGAACCTAGGCTCAGGCGTCTGCGGAAGGAGGCCGCGGCGGGTGTGCGGGAGCGAAATTATTCGCTCGGCCTCGGCGGCGTGGATGGCGGTTACGCGGACGTGTGCGCGCACACGTGCGATTGGTGGAAACGGCAGGGAGAAGCGCGTTTAATCTCGTTATTTTATCGACGGCGTCGGAGAAGCAGTTATGTGGCCGGCGCGCAAAGCCTTTGGCATGCGGATTGGAAGTGTAGCTAACTGCGTTTACTATTTTGGGGTTAGGATGAAGTTCGGTGTTTGCAAAAAATTTCTTAGTAATGTCTTTAATATATGCCTACATGGACGGAAGGTCCATATCTCTCTCTATGGAGATCTATATTACGGACGTAAAACGGGGCTTGGACGGCTATGCGCATGAATCTGTTTTGCAATACTTGTAGTTTGCGAAGGTTGGTGCGTGAAGCGTGAGCGAATACTAGTATACTAGTGACTGTAAGTAAGTATGGGACGGATGCATACTTTGTATATTGTGAGCTTATGTCTGAGTGCCATTTTGCTCTTAGAGGAGGTGAGATTGCGTAGCAGAACCATAGCCGTGGAGGCTTTTTTCTGAACGTAATCTATATGTTTGTTGAAGGTTAGGCGCCTATCTAAAAGTACACCAAGATATTTAGTTTCATTAGCCCAGGGGATATTGACGTCGAATAGGTGTAATGTCTTTTTTATATCTCTCCTTGCGTGAGGATCGAACATGATAGCCGCACTTTTTTCTGGGTTTATTCCTATGCGCCATTTGAGGCACCAGGACCCAAACATAGAGACGGCTCTTTGGACGCGGTGGTATACGTGAATCCTATTCCTGGCCGAGCTGAAGATGACTGTGTCGTCTGCGTAGGAGCCTACTGCGACGTCGGGGAATTCGGGGATATCGCTAACGAACAAGTTGAACAGGCAAGGCGCTAGGATGGAGCCTTGCGGGACTCCTGAGCGTATACGGTGAGGCGAGGATAGGGCTCTGTCCGCTTTGTAGCAGAAGGAGCGGTCCGATAAATAAGCAAGGATTATGCGGACTAGTCTGTCCGGAACTTGAAAGAGGTTGAGTTTATAAATGAGGCCTTCGTGCTAGACCTTATCGAAGGCTTTGGATATGTTGAAAAATACAGCAAGCTTGCGCCTGGGACGGCGTAACTCCCTGAAATTGGAGAGAATATGCTCCGTGAGGCGGAGCACTTGGTGGGTACACGAGTGCTTCGGTCGGAAGCCGAATTGCTCGTATGGTAAGAGACATTTGTCTGAGACAAAGGCTTGTAATCGGTTCAACAGAAGCCGCTCGTATATTTTACCTATAGTATTGAGGAAAAGTAGCTGGTCTGCTCGCCAATTCATCGCATACTATTTAGTATAAGCGTATTAGTTATGGAAGACAACTTATTGGTGTGAAGATTAATATCATTCCTTGTATTTAATGTTCCGGACAGTAAGGCACGTAAAACGTAATATAGATCATATAAATGATGTAATAGAGTAAGTTTAAATAAAGGGATATATTAATAAATAGAATAAAAAATCATACTTATATTATAAATGTGAAAGTAAGTTTGTTTGTTTGATACGCTTACACGCCCTAACCCTCTGAATAGGTTATAATAAATTTTGGATAGGGATAGATGAGAACCTAGAGACGGTGCTACGCTAACTTTTTTCGCGAAAAACTTATTAGAAGTGGAGTAAAGATATGGATAAACTTTGTATGAAACATTTTACTGCATCATTCGATTTGTTTGACAAAATGTATATTGACGCGAGCGCAGCCTTACGTAAAATCTACTAAACAAATATTTGCCATTTTATTACAGGTACAAAAGTATCTTGTGGTGCTTTAAGCGTATTTTTACGTTGTGTGTTTTTATTTAAACTGATAGGAATATTTACTGTTTATATGCGTTTTTTGTGTATTTCTTGAGCGCATCTTTAAGGGATTAAGATAAGAATATGTGTTTTCTTAACTTGTCCTATGAGCTAGTATAATGTTTGTGTTTTAGCCTTCGAGAATGTCTTAAATACGTTTTAATATTCGAGTATGTTTTTAATTATGTTTAAATACTAAGATTGTTTAGCAATTTATTATTTTTATTTGAGAATAACCTTTATTATACCTAAATTGCACATTTAGTCATTCATTAATACAGGTCAGAACAGAGTTTACATCAACACATTAATATCTAATAGTTATACAGTTATTTTTTTTCTTAAGTGTAACCCAAATTACAGGTGACAACCACATTTGGTTCTGGTAGGGTAGGTCTGGTAGCTCAAGAAGAGTTTCGGTCACTCTGGCACCCTGGCGCCCGCTGCCTCGGGGTTGAGGGCTCTCAGCACTCTACCCAAAAAGTTCGGTGAAGCTGTCAAATCCCTAAAGGCTAAAAGCGTAAGTCAGGTCGAAAAAAAAATGGTGACCACCACATGCACATTTGAGTTACTTTAATATATAAGAAGAAATAATTATGATGTTAAAATGTACTACTTTGAAAAATATAAAAAGTCATAGTAGTCGTGTTTATGAAAAATGTGTTCTTTTCATTGTAGTGAGTGTGTCAAAAAACGATTTCCACATTCTCTGCTTTAACATTGGATACAACGTTATGATATCGCATAAGTCTGTGTAACGGAGAAATATGACTAAGATTTAAGCGAGCCTGTTGTTCAAAAAATATTTTATAAATTAATAGATAAAATCATTTTCGTACATTTTCTTTAAATATGAATTCCATTCTCCGATATAATAAACAATATTATTAAAAAATACCTTCAGTTGGTATTAAAGGTATCTTATTAAAGTGGGGTATATCTTACCTTTGTAATCGTACCTCACAGGTAGTAGCTGAAGGATATACTTCTGAGTCATACAAGATGCTTTACAGAGTACCGCAGGGTTCTAATTTGGAACCTATACTATTCGATATTTTTTTTCATGGCATTTGTTTACAACTTCAGAACTCAAAGAGTTACATCTTGCAGATGGTCTTAAATTGTTTTATCAGATTAAGAGTCATAATGCCGTATTCTTACTACAAAGTAACCTAAATAGTTCGATTAAATGCTGTGTAACGAACAAAATGGTTTCAAACCATACATTCAAACTCATATACTGCCACAGATGTTTAATTGATAGCATTGTGTATAAGAGGCTTAAAACTTTTGTATTTGTACTACGCAGCAGTAAGAACTTGAATATAGAACATAATAAAATGTACTATTTAGTTCACTCTTTGGTAGAGGTTTAGAATGTAGTAGTGTTGTATGGAATCCTCAGTACGATATTTTTGTAAATAAAAAAGAAAAGGTGCAAAAATTATTCTTCTGACATTTAAAATGTATAACGGAAACTTAAGTATTTTAATTAAAGCTCTTTAAACGATCACAAAGGGACAATTGATTTCACTTTTATGTACATATAATGACTAAAATCTTGAATGCACCAGAACTACTAACTAAAATAAATATAACTGTTCCTGTGATGCTCCCTACGGCTTTACGGTTCAGTATTTTTGCTACAAATTATTATCAAACTGTGGATCTATATTCTCCATTAAATAGAATGTTATCATTTTATAATGATGAATCCAAACCCTCAGATTAAGGCATTTTCACTAATACAGTCACACTAAATATGAAAGTAATATATCTATATAAATAAAAATTGCAAAATGTATAGAATTTGAAAAATAATTGAAATTCTTAAACTTCAAGGTAAAGCGAAGCGTGGAATGTAACTTGTTTACTTTTAATATTAATTTCTATTTCATGATTGTAATTACATAAACCAGTATTTATTCAGCTTGTCTGTTTGCTTGAATTATAATTTGTATAATATTAGGCCATATTTTTCAAAAGTATATTATTTTTTTACTAGATTTTACGTGCGGCTTCGTTCGCGTTAATATCGATTTTGGCAATCGCAATCGAAATCGGATGGCGCAATAAAATGCATCGTACAAAGTTTATCCATTTACTCCACTTCCAATAAAGGTTTCGCGAGAAAGATTAGTCTTTCTCCGACTCTTGGGTCTTCCCTATCCCTTTACCACATTTCATAACAATCGATTCAGCGGTTTAGGCGTGAAATCATTACATTATTCATGAAACCTGTGGTATTATAAAAGTATAAATACGTTATCTTCACAATATTTGACCACAACAAATGTAAATACGTGGATAGTAATATTGCAATGAATGGAGAAGCAGCAGAAGTTTATGCTTATACCGGATGCAAAAAAGAGAAATGTATACATTGCTGTGCTTCGTCTAAACTATAAAAGTTCCTTTTGGTTACGGAAAATTTTACTGATTGTTACATTTAATAAAAAAGTTATTAATGGAAATAGTTAAATAATGAATTAAATGTGATCCCGTAATCTTTACAACGTTTGTTTGTATAATTTTTACAATATCGCATTACACACGAGGAAATGCTCTAGAGTTGGAGGGTATTTGATATAGCATCGGTACACAACATACTTCCCTGAACGCTGACGTGATACTAAAGTTTAAGTGTGCCAACTGACATAAAATCAGTGGGCCACTTTCGGAGTACAGATGCCGTACCTATATACACATTTTTATACAACCCCACGACAACCTGTCGCCTTTCTGATGCGACGCGGGTTCGAAATTGCAGTCAAAACTTCGCCCCGGCAACTAGCCTGGCCTTGTCTGTCCAGCCTGGCGAGCTGCCCACTCAGAGGGCCGGACTGGTGCAATGAGAAGTGAATCCCCTGACCCGCCCCTGTCAGTTCGGCCTAAACATCTATATTTACACTAATATTATCAAGAGATTTTTATTTTTATTTTTGTTTGTAACGAATAAACTCAAAAACTACTGGACCGATTTCAAAAATTATTTCTCCATTAGAATTATATGTTATTCTTGATTAACATAGGATATATATTAATTTAATAATTTTTAGTTCCATGTGAGGCAGAGTTAGTCCTTCACAAAATAAATAATTACGTGTTTCAGAGTTTTTTAAATTTCATCCACTACACGTGTAAAATAGGAAATTTTACATTGATACTTTTACTGAGATATTTGTAAAATTACTAGCCACATTACCATGAAATTTGTTCCGGATATTTTATTCGTAATGTAGAAACTCCTTGAGAAATTTTATTACGGTCAAGTCTGGTTGACGGAAATTGCGCGAAGGAAGTCGGGTGGCACAAGCTAGTCAAATGGAATGCGTTAGCAATTAATAATAATACTTTGTCTTCAGGTAAAATTAACAACAATAACCTTATTATAGTCATTAATAACCATTTGTTCAAACAATTCAACTACTATATATAGGGTTTACTATCCTAGTGTAATACCTTTACGACGACGTTAACGAGCATTAACATGTCTAACTTTATTGCTGTTCTCTTCTTCACGACTGCATTATTTGTCATGGTAATTACAGCTCATATATATATTACACTTAAATACATTTATATAGATCGACTTTGACAGCAGGTTGCCCAATGCGCTCTGGGCTTAAATTCCGTACATGAAAATCATATGTGTGATCCTCAAATAACTGTTCTGCTTTAGACTCTTACTTTGTATTCGTTTATTAGGTTTATAAAATCCTTCTCACTTGTCATTTTGGCGAAAGTAGGCCTGGATGGAAAATTGTTGGTATTTTCCATTTTTCTAAAAATATACGTTATTTTTTTGAGCATGCGAATTTAGTAAATTAATACTTATATGAGATTTTTTATATTATAACATAAATGTTCACTTAAATTATACTTTTCTTTGTTCATCGGTCTGTTGGTGATGCTTTATCGATCGTTCAAAGACAACTCGTCTAGGGACTCAGGGTATGCAATATTACGAGACTATTAGATTACTACATGCTATATACAACTTTATTAAAAAGATGTAACAAAGAACAAACTTGCAAATTAGCTGTCTGCTAGTGGACAAAGAATAGCTTCATGAAATCCGTCAATGATTTATTTCAGCAATTCAATAATTATCTCCCTTCCTGAAGGAATCCTTTTGTTTTATGTGGTAATTATATCCTGTAGATTAATCACCTAATTCCTAATATTAGTTATCATCGTGTCAAATTACATCAGAATCCGCTTAATTATATTATAATGATACGACAAGAGGACAAACAGACACGTACAACAACATATATAATATGTTTAAGAAATTGATTATTAGTAATATATTAATAACCACATAATTTAATTTTATTTGATCCATACACGATAAATATAATACGCTGAACTAATTAAAGATAATTGTTCCAGATCCTACAGCAAGTTTATGGAATAGTTATTGGTAAGATGTTAACTAATGTAATACAACTGTGTAAGGAAATATTACTATAGACCAAGCGCACATACTTTTGACCAGACCGCAGCGTTATAGACCAGTCTATCCTACAATAGGTCATGTAATAATTCGGGTTTATATATTCGAGATATGATGACTGTGTGCGACTAGATCTTGATTACCATGCAGCAGGCGATTGTTGAAGCGATGATAGCTTGGTAGTCGTTATGGCTGGTGCGTCAATGGAAGTGAGTTCGAGTCCACCTGTTATTAGTCTGAACTTTCGGTGAAGGAGAACATCGTGAGGAAACGGAGTATCCTGGTAGGGTTTTTCTAATACCCAACTGGCAACTGAAGCCTAAAATCGGCTGCCAAATACCTATAGGTACGTACCGACAGCTGAACTTGAGAGCCAACGCCTCCGATAGACTTAGTATGTCTACCAACCTGTGCCACATGGTAACTTAACATCAGGTGACATAGTAGCCATTACGCTTAAAAAAGTACTACTACTATAGACCAGTCAATCTTATTATAGGCAGCACATAGTTTTGTGGCTATACATTGATGCATGTATACATAAATAAATAAGAAATGTTCATTTTGTAATTTCAACAGGTTTTAGACAATTTGGTATAAATACGGTACTAATAACAAAAATCTATTTTATTTTCTGGTATTCCTAGGATTGATTTCTTGAAACAAGTAACGCATTTCTATTCACTAGGGGATTTACAGAGATTTATAAAGACTTTTATATTTTAATACCTTTTTAATTTAATATTCAAAATTACTTTTCCTGTAATTTCCTGTGGACGTAATGTCAGTTTCGTCTTTATGTTACAACGTAGACACAGGTATTGAAAACATCCAAATATATTGTAAAAACTTTCGAACGTTTTATTCTTGTAGGTACTTTAGAACACCAATGAGGTCAAATTAACCTTACCGTGTAAACTTCTCTGACCATGTTTTTCCTGTTATTCAAACATGCGGATTCTCATTTAAATACAGTAGAACCTCTATAAGTCGAACATCAAGGGAGACGCCAAGAAATTAGAGTTATAGAGTTTTCGAATTATAGAGACTGGAGGTTTTGTTGTTTGAAGGGAAGGGAATAAAAAATTTTTTCGAGTTTTTGAGGTTTTCAACTTATCGAGAAATTAATATTATATGATTGCGTAGTTAAAGTAACATAATTAAGTTTCAGGTTACAATCATAAATACGGAAATTTAATATTTGATATACAATTTTTATTACAGCTTCATAACATTGCTGTTCATTTATTACTGCTGTAACATTTTAAACACTTGATAAACCCTTCTAACTATAGTACAGGTGGTTAGAACTGGATTATTGCATGTTTTTACTATTTTATACTATTATTTATTTTATATAAATAGTCATAATTAACTAGAACCTCGTTAAGTCGAGCATCGATAATTTAAAAACCTCCAAATCTCGAAAAATGTTTACTTCCCTTCCCTTCAAAAACCAAAAACTTAATTCTCTATAAGTTGAAAACTCTATAATTCGTATTTTCGGCATCTCCATTGATGTTCGACTTATAGAGGTTCTACTGTATATATTATAAATTGTTAGTGGCATCGAAGTATTAGAGACGTTAAATATAGATGAGGTGGGAGTGGAAGGAGTTGTAGATACTGCTAGATTATAAGAGGGTCACTTAATATGTGATGAATTTAGATGTTCATAAGAATGAATAAAAAAAAATTCGTAAGAGTTGATAATTCAGTGTAGAGTTTGAAATCACTATTAGCTGCATTCATTTATTTCATCAAGAAATGTAAATGTTCCATTTATACAATTTAATTATTTGAATGATTCTAATAAATATTTATTAGAGGGACATCTCGGGCAGTCGCAAACGTATTATTAATGGAATGGCCACTTTTTTTTTTTTGATAATTAAGGTTTATCATTATGGCCATAATCTCACCTGATCTTAAGTAACGATACGGCCCAAGTTAGTAGACACTATAAACCTGAGGAGGAACTGGCTCTCAAGTGCAGCAGCAGGAACACACCTATTGGTATTTGGTGGCAGGTTTACAACCTGAGGGTGGTAGCGACCCAGACGGGCATTAGAAAAAGCCCTACCACCATGCTCTGGTTTTCTCACAATGTTTTCCTGCACCGGAAGCTCAAGCTTATTGTAGGTGTTTGGATTCGAACTCACGTCCCTTGACGCGAAGTCGTACACACTACCACTGAGCTATCATCGCTATCAAAGCTTAATCGCTTCGCTTGATAGGAGTGGGCTATTCGATATATTACTTGGAGATGAATGATTAGCAGTATAATTATTTTCAGGCGCAGGAAAATCGGCAGGATTACCTGGCAGTAAAGGATTGCTTGACCAACTTGGAAAATCAGTTAATAACGTACTGAATGGTTAACTTGGTCAAGAATAGTGTGGATAATGGATTATTGGGAAAGTGACTTAGATAAGTTTTGGGAAATAATACATAAGATAACATAACATTTATTTTATTACCGATAATTCATATAAGTAATATAGAAGCCAAACGCAACTGTAAAGGTTTGTTAACTTGCAAATTTTTTATAACCTAAATAAAGACAATGAAAACTTTACTTTTGTTTTAAATATAAAATATATCACTTGGTCTTTAGGAACAGTAAATGTATAAAAAAATATATATTTGAAATTGTATATTAGTACATGATTAAAAATGTATCTAATTTCCAACCCTAATGTTATTTGTTTCTGGTAACTTTTATATCCGAAACAAAATATTTTCAAATTTTGTTTTGGCCATAAACATAATAGGTCGGGCAAAATGTGTTCGCATATAGTATGTATAAACTTTTAATAAAATCTCATTGGTTATATTTATATCTAGCAGGTTGCTAAAATTGCAAAAGTCATTATTTATTACTTGAGGTTAAACTTTAACGTCGAGTAGTTTTTTTTTAGTCGATATTTTAGTGATAACTAAGGAAAAAAAAGTGGTTTTGATTCACTCTACTAATCATAAAAACTAAATAATAACACTTATATAACTTATTTAAACAATAATGTTAAAGGATACATCTTCATTAAATAAGTTTTTACTAAATATGAAGCAACATCCGTTCCTTTATAGTTAGCTATACTGGTTACTATTTAAAAGTGAACGCAGTCCAGTGTATTGTCATCTATGTTTATTTAATATTTAACTGATTTTTGTATACCTTATCGAATACGCTTAATTCTTCAGTTACTTTTATTTTACACGAAGTAATTAATGGTTTCACTCTGCAATAAAAACAATATTTTGAAATGGCCTATGTATATTTTAACGGCCGGTATCTTTGAATAACTATATTCAAAAATCAATAGTATACAAGCTGTCAAACTTTTAGAGACTATTGATCACCTACTCAAAGCACAGATAGTACCTTACCTCGAAAATATATATAGTATTCACAGTACAAAAATGGCGACAATCTATGACCACAAATATTTCCATAGGTTACTGCGACAGTATACTTTTAGCCATAAAGGATTGAATTTCTCGTCAGTAAGTGTACTGAACAGTGCTGTGGGTGTATAACGAAACACAGTTACTTGCAACGCCAAAATGTTGACAGTTGAACTCCGTATTCGATAGATGACGTTGTTCATGTGACATCATCTAACACGAATATTGACTGTACTCTTATCTAAGCGGCGCGGGAAAAGTTAGTTTGTTTCAACGCATAATCTTAAGATCTTCCAGTTGGATTTCAAAATTTCTTCCTGTATTTTATAGAGCAATCATTGTTGGAGGTTTCAGCCTATATATCATCAAGCTACCGCTAATAGGAGCAAAGCAGTATTGATAAAAGTGACAAAAACGGCGAAAACTATTCTTTCTGTAGGCATTCTTAGCGTGCACTACCTTACTGGTTATAAAGTATTTTATTTAATTTTACAATATTTCTTATAAATTATCTTCGAATACGAATTCGTTCGTGGTGCAAAACACTTTACAGATGACATGCAATATTAACGTTGTACGTACTTGACACCAGTTAGTTACCTTCCGTAACTAATAAGCTAATACTAAATAGTAGCCGATATATTTAGGATAGCCTGCAGTCTTGAGTCATTTTGGGGCTTTCAGTGACTGTTGACTTTACAGAGAAATCCCAGGTGTGTGTTGTCCATTTTATTATCGAATTAAAACTTTTTATTACTTACACATTTATAGTTTCAAACAAACCCAAAACACACTATTGTTATTATGTTACTTGTCTTTTACAGCTTGCTTCTTAACATTTTTCTGTATATGGATGAAATAATTAAAATCGTTTCAAATTTGTATGAGCCAAAAAAGGAATCTACTGAAAAAAATATATTTACACTATACAATAGAACCATAATCTATACAGACTATTAATATATTTCTAATATCTATAGTTAAGCATCTTTTATGTAGATTTAACATTATGATCATAATCTCATGTGATGTTAAGTGACGATGCGGCCTAGGACGGTGGACATGCTAAGCCCAGTGGAGGGATTGGATGTCAAATGCCAATACCGGAACACTTCTATGGGTATTTGGCGGCAAATTTTCAACTTGAAGTTCTTAGCTAATAAAGGTAAGGACAAGAAAAAACCCTACCACCTTGCTATGGTTTTGTCATAATGTTTTCTTCAACGAAAGCTCAGGATTATTTTAGGGATAGAAACTGACATCATGTCAATACACGACTCCGTAAACACTACCAACTGAGCGATCATCGCTTCGATTGCACTTGTATAGTGGCATTCATTGCTGATGCGTGTATTTATTGAAATTTCCTTGTGTGAATGTTATGGGTGTTTGAAATAAATAGAAAAGCGTAGAAAATCAACAAGGCTACGGTTTGATAGAACTACCTATATGTACTAAAACTTGCATACATATTTTGACAAATCGGGTTATAATTTAAAATGTTATTATATTGACGCGAATACCTTAAAATCCACACAATGACAATCTGTCATCACTTTTGTTTGTTAATTCTTACAGTCTTATGTTGGGTTACATTACCAGCACTACGGCACAAATTTCTACTTTTTACAACTTTTTACAAACTTTTCAATCAAAATTTTACTATCAAAGAGAAAATTGCACATATTAATCCCTTCATTTCTAAAAAATATATTTATATATTGACAACATATTAATATTTCCAAAGGGTGGCAATTTGTCGTTTTGTTCTGAGAGCTGTAATCTCTAGAGTGGGTGTTGCCGCGTGTCTAGATGCATTGGTATTGTACTTACAAAACTTCGTGTACGTATTGTGTCTGTGTCTGGCAATTGTTGATATCACCTTAGCTTTTGTTAATGAAGGTTAACTATGTAGTTCTTGATCCGTCACATCCTTGTAGTAGGGTTATTACCCGCCTGGTTAGCGTACCAACCCGTGTTTAGAATGCTGCAAATTAAAGGTTCGGTATGAACCTTTGTGTTCTAGCTAGTGAACGAGAACTAGCACTTTCCGTCAAGTTCAGTATCATAGCTGTAATGTTCCTGGTGTTGCGGCTGTCTATAGGCGGCGATTTACCTGTTAATTTTGTATTATCAAAAAAAAAAACCGTTTGCAATTTCTAAACGGTTAGGCCGAATCTCTTGAAACTATTTGGCAATTATCAGATTAGTGTAGAGGATTTATTTTTGTAATAGAACTTGGTAGCAGTCATATTAGCAAATGATTTACTATCTATTGCTTCGTTTTATTATTACTTATGTAATTGTAATCTACTTGTCATGAGAGTGACATGCACTGTGTATGAGGAAGAAATATGCTTAATAAATATATAGCTCTTACTTATACAACACAAGTATTCACTTTTTATTTTATTTTATTTTATCTATAGGTGTGTTCCGGCAACTGCACTTGTGAGCCAGTTTCTCTAATAAGTTTAACGTGCCCTCCATCTTTGACTACATTGTACTTAACATTAGTTGAGATTGTGGCGCTAACTCAAAAGCTATTGTCCATTAAAAAACTTAAAAAAAGGTACTGCGTATCATTTCTATTATATGAGACAAGGGACAAACGTAAATTTTATACTTAGTAAAGAGTATAGATTGTTATATATATATATATATATATATATATATATATATATATATATATATAAATATATAATATAAGTATATAGATTGTAATTGAAAGTCATCATAGTATACTCCAAGATGGCGTTACTGTAGAGTATCTTACCCAGAGAAGTTTACCTACTATCAGTGTTGGATTTACCAGTAGGCTGAGTACGCTGGAACCTAGTGTAAACTATCCTTATATCTTAACCGTCTTGTTTAATAGGCAGCACGTACTACTTGGTTCTTCATATCACTAATACTTCAGTCCACTGATTCGTTCTGGAGCTCCACTGTCTCTGCCTCAGTATTATAAGACATATTTATATTGCCACAACCGGAAACTAAAAGCGCTAAAAGCGAACTAGTGTGAATATGATTATTAAAACTATTTTTATAAAATCTCGTCATTACAATTTGAATTTATAAAGTTATTTTTAACCAAACATGTAAATATCAATTTGAATCTCTAATACTTCAGTCCACTGATTCGTTCTGGAGCTCCACTGTCTCTGCCTCAGTATTAAAAGACATATTTATATTGCCACAACCGGAAACTAAAAGCGCTAAAAGCGAACTAGTGTGAATATGATTATTAAAACTATTTTTATAAAATCTCGTCATTACAATTTGAATTTATAAAGTTATTTTTAACCAAACATGTAAATATCAATTTGAATCTATAAAGTTATTTTGAACTAACGTGTGAATATTGAAACCCTTGTAATATGAAATTTAAAGTAAAGAGACGATCAATGATAAATCAAAAAATGATAAATCAAAAATAAAGAGGCGACCAATGAAAAAGCCTAACACTTGAAATAGATTATTAAAACAATTTATATAAAACCTCTTCATTACAATTTGAATTTATAAAGTTAAATATAACCAAATGTAAATATTAATTTAAATCCAAGAAGTTATTTTGAACTAACGTGTGAATATTGAAACCCATGCAATATGACATTTAATGTATAGAGAAGATCAACGATAAGGCTAAAAACAAAGCGGCGACCAATGATAATGCTAACATTCGTCCATCCTGACAACTTTTCGCGTCCCCGCGATACATGCAGATCATTTTATATAAAACGATAATTTTAATAGTACAACGTCCAATGTATATAGGCATAGAAGCCTAATAGCTAGGTAGTAGTTTAAAGGATCATAACAATCACACGATGAAAGTCATATTGTGGTATAGAGAAGATAACACGAACAGCGTTCGAGTCTAGTGACACGGATGTTAGTTTAAGAAGGCCCCTTTCGACAATTGTAAAGACTCACTTCCACTACTCTTGTTTCTCTCTCCGCTCAGTATAAATTATTCCCGACATAAAGATATCAAAAGAATCGCGTCAGTAATATTAATTATAAATCTTACGTCCCTTTGGTAACACTCCATCTACGTACGATGAATAACTGCCCTCGATGATTCACTGTGTTCTATGCATCACTGAGTGGCCAATCTTTCAAATCCCTCACACTGCCTCTTAGCACGCTTCCACATTGCATACGTAGATTTTGGAGGTTGACCGTAGCGTCCCGTGACTGACTAGAGTTTCGCTCATAGCTCGAGATACATGTGCACCTTGCACTGTAAAGGTTCGCTCATAGCGACAGAGGGTTTGCTCATAGCGATTTAAATGTACACTTTGCACTTCAGAATTCGCTCATAGTGACGTCATGTGCATATTGACTAGAGTTTCGCTCATAGCGAGATACATGTGCACCTTGCACTGTAAAGGTTCGCTCATAGCGACAGAGGGTTTGCTCATAGCGATTTAAATGTACACTTTGCACTTCAGAATTCGCTCATAGCGACGTCGTGTGCATATTGACTAGAGTTTCGCTCATATTGAGATACATGTGCATCTTGCACTGTAAAGGTTCGCTCATAGCGATTTAAATGGGCAGTTTTACACTTCAGAGGGTTCGCTCATAGCGATTCTTCGCACTTTAGAATTCGCTCATAGCGACGTCATGTGCATATTCCACGTGGATGGCACCACTTATAATAAATGTACATCTCGCGCACCTCAGAAGGTTCATTAATAGTGACGTTATGTGTACATTGCACTTCAATGGCTCCTCTCATAGAGGTCATGTATACATTGCACTTCGATGACCCCTCTCATAGTTAATGTACACCTCACGCATTTCAGAAGGTTCACAAATAATGACGTTATGTGCACGTTGCACTCGATAGCTACTCTTATAAATAGGTCATGTGCACATTGCACGTCGCTGACGCCTCTCATAGTAAATGTGCATCTCGTGTATTTCAGGAGGTTCACTAAAAATTACGTTATGTCCCTATTGTACTTCAATGGCACCATTCATAGCGAGAAGTTTTTGCACTAAGACATCAGTGGATCTTGCTCTTAGCATGAAGCACTTTAGAAGCTTCGCTCATAACTTGGTGTGTATGTTGCACTTAACAACGTACATTGCCTCACTTAAGCCGTTCTTCATAATTTCACTCATCATTTTTATCAATGAAATATAGACCCAATCATCAGAACTTTTACTCACGTCCGAGAGTACAGCGGCGGTTACCAAAGTATCTTCTGAATCAACAGTTACTATTCTTACTCGTTCCAGAGGTTCCTTGTGTTATGAAGCTTGTACATATATGCCTCTTGTAATTCCATCTTGGAGGCTATAAATGTGGTCCCATGTCAATCTCGAAAGGTACAAAGTTTTCTATTTACACTAACCAGCAGCACTTTGGTCTTTATTATAAAATGTCAAAAGTTTCCGACTCCTTTTCTATGCTTTTATCTTCTTCAGCATTCTAGAATTATTTCTCAATTTTTTTTTTTTAATATTGGGTATAAATATATGTGAACTAGTTTTTTTTTTTTTTTTTTTTGAAAATATTGGTTATAAATATATGTGAACTAGTATCTCAGACTTTATTTTGATTTTGTAATTGGAACATTTGTTTCTGTTCTTTTTCCTGGTTAAATACTAATAATAATTCAAATCTTACTGAATTACTACAACAAACGCTATCATCTAACGGTCATGTATTTCATCATCTATGTTCTTGAAATTGCAATTTACATTTATGTTTTTCTCCTTTTTTTTTCACTTTTGTATACTATGCATTATTTCGTTTTTGAACGACGTTTTCTAAATTCTGCTTAAATGTAATGCGCGGTTTTGCACTCATTTAACAATATAAAACTTCGCTTTATCACCAGTAAATACTTCTGAACTGGTTATTGAAGTCAAGTTGATCTCACGGAAACGGTCTGTTCTTTTACTTCTGTGTATATGTTCTCACGATAATACTTTCAAATATCTCCAAATAGAATGAGTTTATTTTTCATTTTTTTTTTATATGTACATCACCGATCCTTGATTATTTTTATCGATAACGATAATAATATAGTTCGATAGTTCGTTTCACTTTCGTCGCCAATGTTAGACTCTTAGTCTCATCACTATCTTTGCTAATAAATAGTATTATTTAATAACCGTTGTACTTATAATAACTTTGTATCCATAGTCTTTTATCAACTGATAATTTCTACAGTCGGCATTCTAATGTGATCGTTGGATATTTCAATAGTCACAGGACAGTATGCGGCCATAGTATTACAAAACAAATGATAACAGTCTTGTATAGTGTTGAATATTAGGCAGAATCTTCCACACCTCACACAGATTATTATCTGCAAACACCTTAAGCTCAAGCAACACAAGCGACACTTTTAAAGTGGTTAAAAAATTTGTTTAGGCGTTGACCATACTAGGCAAGTATTAAGCAGATAACGCTATAAAGCCGAAAGCCGAATCCTAGAAAAACACAATCCTGTACTTTCCAATTGCGGAACCGACAGACGTTTGTGCTTCAATACAAAGAAAAAGGTAGCATTGAGCTACAATCTATTCCGTCGCTTGACCTCGTCTGCCTAGGGCGCTATTCCACCTGTCATTAGCAAGCTAGGCTTCGCTACTCGGCTCGACAAATACGCATATTCAGCGTGGCAACGCTTAGTACATCAAGCCCAAGACGTTCTTCCAATAGAGACACGAAAGATAAATGTGGCTACAAAAGTTAGCACCGACATCAGGCTACTTAGCACCGACATCAAGCTACGTGATTTCTACCGTCAATGGTCTGAATTACATCTGCGTTTTCGGCTGTTGGGTTTCTGTTCAACGCGTTGGCGTGAATCATGCCATTTTACAATACTCTTGAATCAAACTTCACAATAGTGCAACTCCAACACTTATGTTCTGAATCTCACTAAAGTGAGAATAGTAATAACTATCGTTCAGAATGACTGAACTTATAGGTCGGTTGATAGACGACTGGTCCCGTGTCTTGTAGTACAATAATATTTCATTTCCTAATTAGTTAAGCCAATAAACCAACATCCTTGTAGATTATTGTGATACAAATCAGTTGGTTGTAAGCAATCATCTTTTCTAAGTTTCTACGTTTCTACGACGTTCGTTTCCACAACGTGCTGCTCGACCGATAAACGACTATCACTAAACACGTCCACCAGCACACCGCGAAGAAATAATTAAATATTCTGTCTTTTCATCAAACAAATTCCGACATCTGGCGGAGCACAGGAAAGGTAAAGTTGTTACACGACGTTGTGCTCAGTTCACGCTTCACTCATGCTCGACTCGTCGAGTGTAGGTACACCTTATTAATCTTCTCTATATTATTTGCTTGGACAGTACAATCACGAGCCAAGACAGAGTCTCTTTAATCTGAATTGGTTTTTCTCGTAGTTTAGAATAAAAATTAAATATCCACTGCCATTCTTGACATTATACGTACCAACTTTTTATAATATAAAATGTGAGGTAGCTCTGTAGCAATTTGTTCAGTAAATAGATCATAGTTAATTCAATAAAAATAGGTCATAGTTAAAGTAAAATTATCAGGAACGATGTTGTATTTCAACGTAAGTTTTTGTGTAGCTCTGTAGCAATTTGTTCAGTAAATAGATCATAGTTAATTCAATAAAAATAGGTCATATTTAAAGTAAAATTATCAGGAACGATGTATTTCAACGTAAGTTTTTGTGCCATCAATTATCAATGAAATCTTACACTTACCTCATTCACATAAGCATTATATGTGAGGTACCTTTGTAGCAATTTGTTCTCATAGTTAATGCAGTACATAGGTCATAGTTAAAGTAAAATTATCAGGTACGATGTATTTCAACGTAAGTTTTTGTGCCATCAAATACCAATGAAATCTTTTTGTACCATCAATTAAAATTTTTCTCTACATTGAGAGTGCTGAGAATGCACAGATGAAATAAATCCTCTTTTGGTTTCTCGCCTCCGATTCAAATCTGAATTTTAAGATGACTGATCTTCTTTCACTGTACCTGCGTCCACTATTGGACCGGTCATTAGGTATCATTTATCCGTATAGTGATCAAAGACCTGAAATAATTATCACAACCGAGTATCTACTTCATAGTAGGTAATTCAAAATTCAACAAAACAGCAGAAAATAAGACCTCCCTCCACTATTGGACCGGTCATTAGGTATCATTTATCCGTATAGTGATCAAAGACCTGAAATAATTATCACAACCGAGTATCTACTTCATAGTAGGTAATTCAAAATTCAACAAAACAGCAGAAAATAAGACCTCCCTCCACTATTGGACCGGTCATTAGGTATCATTTATCCGTATAGTGATCAAAGACCTGAAATAATTATCACAACCGAGTATCTACTTTCATAGTAGGTAATTCAAAATTCAACAAAACAGCAGAAAATAAGACCTCCGTCCACTATTGGACCGGTCATTAGGTATCATTTATCCGTATAGTGTGATCAAAGACCTGAAATAATTATCACAACCGAGTATCTACTTTCGTAGTAGGTAACTCATATTCAACAAAACAACAGAAATAAACATCTACTCTTTTATGTTAAAAGACACGATGTACACGACTTTGATTAGTAGGCCATTCAAAATTCAACAAAAGAGCAGAAAATAAATTTCTACTTTTTTATTAATAAAAACTCTTTACTACTTTAAATAGTAGTGATATTCAAAATTCAACAGCAGTAAATAAGCATCTAATAAAGTATTAGGTAATTCAAAATCCAGCATTCAAGAAAAGAGTAAAAACATTTAATATACAATTTAGTGAGTCTCTCATTTTATAACTTTTTTTTTTAATAAAAATGAGAGGGTGTTCACGATTTTAAGTGACTTTTTATTTATGATACTTTTAAGCCAGAATATGACCGTGTGTAGAAATAATAATAATCACCATACCTTATTGCGGGCGTAAGATTACATCAAGGTGGAAGTAAATAATCCAATTTAAAAAAACCTTGATGTTTTCCCTCTTCTGAAATTGTAAATTATCCTTATATCTTAACCGTCTTGTTTAATAGGCAGCACGTACTACTTGGTTCTTCATATCACTAATACTTCAGTCCACTGATTCGTTCTGGAGCTCCACTGTCTCTGCCTCAGTATTATAAGACATATTTATATTGCCACAACCGGAAACTAAAAGCGCTAAAAGCGAACTAGTGTGAATATGATTATTAAAACTATTTTTATAAAATCTCGTCATTACAATTTGAATTTATAAAGTTATTTTTAACCAAACATGTAAATATCAATTTGAATCTCTAATACTTCAGTCCACTCATTCGTTCTGGAGCTCCACTGTCTCTGCCTCAGTATTATAAGACATATTTATATTGCCACAACCGGAAACTAAAAGCGCTAAAAGCGAACTAGTGTGAATATGATTATTAAAACTATTTTTATAAAATCTCGTCATTACAATTTGAATTTATAAAGTTATTTTTAACCAAACATGTAAATATCAATTTGAATCTATAAAGTTATTTTGAACTAACGTGTGAATATTGAAACCCTTGTAATATGAAATTTAAAGTAAAGAGACGATCAATGATAAATCAAAAAATGATAAATCAAAAATAAAGAGGCGACCAATGAAAAAGCCTAACACTTGAAATAGATTATTAAAACAATTTATATAAAACCTCTTCATTACAATTTGAATTTATAAAGTTAAATATAACCAAATGTAAATATTAATTTAAATCCAAGAAGTTATTTTGAACTAACGTGTGAATATTGAAACCCATGCAATATGACATTTAATGTATAGAGAAGATCAACGATAAGGCTAAAAACAAAGCGGCGACCAATGATAATGCTAACACTAGAAAAAGGTAAGGGGTGGCAAATAAGAAGTATTTTTTTTGTTCTGTAGAAAGTATTATTAGATAATATGTTTCACTATTTAGAATCTGGGTAAGTTTTACATGTTTTTTTTTTTCAATTTACGTAGTCATATGTGCAATCTAATCGTCGAGGTAGATAGAGACGGCAAAATTGGAATACCCACCGGGCGGCAAAAGAATAAATCCGTCACTGCTTCGAAGCTCTTAGTTTGCATAGTTTCTTGTATTCTAACCCGAGCTGTCAGTCAACTGTATTCATGGCTAGCGAATAGCCTGATGTTATACGAGATTTTATAAGTACCTTATGAATTTCCACTTAGTAAACTAATGTAAATATAAGAGCAAATAATAAATAGGTAGGTACCTAATCATTAATAAAAATTACGTAACAGTGCCATCTAGTTTCTGTACTGAGTAGCTATCTAGTAACACTCTAATTAACAATTTATTTAGTTCAAAGTATCCTCATTAGACAGAGTTAATTTGAATATAAAATACTTTAACAGGCAGCACAGTCTATTCAACTAGGTACTATAATTTTATCTATTTTCTTACTTAACAACAGAATGAGTAGGAGATAGACTTTAAATATGAACGAGTCGTGAAGGTGTATTTAGACGATATACGGAGCAATACAACAAACATATCTTTGAAATAACACTTTTTCTCTTTTCTATTTTAGGGTGTCTACAATAGGTATACATCCATAAATACCATAATAACAGGATTAAACGCGCTTCTTCTTGCTGTCTCCAGCAATCGCTCGTGTCCGCGCACAAGCCCGCGCAACCGCCGTCCTCGCCGCCGAGGCCGAGCGGATAATTTCGCTCCCGCACGCCCGCCGCGGCCTTCCTCCGCAGACGCCTGAGCCTAGGTTCGATCCTCCGGATAGGAGCCCTCGAGTGACTCTGCTCGCGCGATACAGTGACACTCTACATCACTGAGAGTACACCATGACACCGCATACCATTCGTGCACACTCACACGTTAAGTACACGGTTCTGTAAGGGACTACCCTCGCGGCCCTGAGCTGCTTACCTAATAAGGTCGTTGTTAGGATCACTAAATTTGTAAGACAAGACCTGTTGGTTAGTCAGGATCGTGAATCTTTTTCACTTACCGGCAGCAACCCAAGCCGAGGTTCGGCCGTTTTGGCACCCTCGTGCCCGCTGCCTCAAGGCTGAGTGCCTTCAGCACTTGCCCCAAAAAGTTCGGTGAAGCTCTCAAAGCCCCTGGGGCTAAGAACGTATGTCAGTTCGAAAAAAAAAAAACATAAATACCATACCAGCGTCATCGAAATAAATAATAGTTAAAAAAAAACTAAAAAACAGGCTGTTATAGAAAACCAAACTAAATAATATCTAATAAATTTTAATTAATTTGAATTAAGAATAGTGTATTTTTTTATTAATAAATATTAATTAATAATAGTGTAAATAAGACAAAAATATAATTTATTTAAAAAAAAGACGTGAAACATTTTATTGACAGATATGAGTTGAAAGATTATCGTTTCGATAATATCTTAAAAAGCACCCTACGCTTTTTAAATTTAATAGTTCCGTGGAATAGTTAACTGCGTCATTCTAGTTGGTAACTGTGTTGACTGATTTAAGGAAAAATAACAGACCTAAAAATAAAAAAATCTTAGAATTCGCATTGAGATCGATATTTACATTTTTCGCTGGCACCATTGCTCGTACTTTCTGAATTGTATCTCCTCATTTACCTTGGTATAAAATTGTTCTTAACAATATGCGTTACGCTACATGATCGTCGTTTGGATACAAATGTTTTATTTTGTAATATTGGCCAAGATATAGTTAGAATCACACGTGCACATATGAATTTTTCTATTTTATACCCATTTTTTTTTATAAATAAAAGAATAAAAGTTCGTTTATTATCATATAACATATACAATTGATGAGACGACAAGGAAACCAACAGTAAGTCGTTGGCATTGAAAAAAACTTCACCTTAGTAAGTTGTTAACTCGGAAATTTATTAGAAAATATTTATGTGAAGTAAGGTTGTGCAACGAAAATGTATTTATGTATTACTGAATCATAGCTTCATCCCTAAAACATGAAATTAAACCAAAACAAAATATTTATTCAATTTAGGTACTAAGACGGCGCTTATGAACGTCCCAAACTACCACTAGTTCGGAAAGTAAAGCAGTCATCGAGATGAATCGAGATGAATGAAACTTGATCTGCATGTCATTGATAGGTAACTTTGTAAAAATGATATAGTTTAATGTTTATATTTACAATAGTTATTAGTGGATGAACAGAGAGGGGTGTCAATTCAAGACATCACCATCGCCGACCAACATGGTCCACCTTATAATAATAACCTTTGACAACAAAACCCGTTTCACATGAATCTTGAACTTACTATATGGCAATGTTAATTAGTTTTATCTTGACGGCGGTGGCACGTTTGTTGCTTCTTGAAGCTTGAGCTTATATTGAAATGGATTTAAGCGTACTCTTTATTGAGATAAGTTCAACAAATTATATTGTACTAGCTGTGACCACGTCTGCTTTGATAAGGACCTAAAATTTTATTTAATAATTTTCATAAAAAAATGTTATATATCCTATGCTACTCAGGGATAATGTATCATTATAATGTTGAAAGAATTTTTGTAAATCAGTCCAGTAGTTCTTGAGTTTATTTGTTATAAGTAAAAATACAAATCTTTCCTCTTTATAATATTGTTAGCAATTGTCCTCCACGACGACACAACTACCCTCATCACTGCTTATAGCCACTGCCTATAAAAGGGCAGTTAGACCGCCGATACTCTCACTTAGTTCCGAGCGTTCGTCGCGTGCACATCAGTTGTGTTGCGTTAGCGTTAGGCCGTAGCAAAGTGGTTTCTTTTTATTAAGAATTTCTGCTTCTGATTGATAAAATCAGACGTGGGATAAGTAACTTCTAGCCCACAGAACAAAGTAGTTTTAGTAAATATGACTGGCGGATCCAGTCGTAGATCGCGACGTCGTTCTAGTAATAATAGGTCGCGGTATTGGTCACGTAGCCTAGCCGATCGAGTGTTTCAACGCGGAATTGTCCGTTACGTCGTCGTTCCCGTGGTAGTAGAAAATAGTGCGTTGTGATCTTAGTAACGTGCATGATACCACTGAGGTCGGGGTGACGTCTCATCTGAACGTGTCCAGACACTACACACCGAAACCCTAGACGTGATGAGGACGGGTTTTGAGTCAGGGTCAGGTGAGGCCGAGCCCACATAAGGTCGAGGCCTTTGTAAATTCACCGGTTCCTGAGAAGATTCGGCAGAGTTGTGAAGGTTCTACCAAATGAAGAATATGAGCTTGAAACTGCATAGCGGCAGTTATGAAAAACTATACAAGCAGCGGCGCAGTATATGGTGCCTTGGCGTGGCGAGTGGTGCCCTGAGTTATGTGCAGCCTTCTTTGAGGTATGTAAAAGCTTTTGTTATCGGAACTACAGGCTTATCTAGCCTTGGCGTTCATTATCCGAACTACAGGCGTAAGGCCTTGGCGTTCCATTATCTGAACTACAGGCGTAAGGCCTTGGCGTTCAATTATCCGAACTTCGGGCATATTGCCCTGGCGTTCGTTGAACTACAGACCTAACATGGTCTTGGCGTTCATTATCTGAACTACAGGCTTAAGGCCTTGGCGTTCAATTATCCGAACTTCGGGCATATTGCCCTGGCGTTCGTTGAACTACAGACCTAACATGGTCTTGGCGTTCATTATCTGAACTGCAGGCATTAGGTCTTGGCGTTCATTATCCGAACTACAGGCGTAAGGCCTTGGCGTTCCATTATCTGAACTACAGGCGTAAGGCCTTGGCGTTCAATTATCCGAACTTCGGGCATATTGCCCTGGCGTTCGTTGAACTACAGACCTAACATGGTCTTGGCGTTCTGAACTACAGGCTATAAGCCTTGGCGTTCATTATCTGAACTACAGGCGTAAGGCCTTGGCGTTCCATTATCCGAACTTCGGGCATATTGCCCTGGCGTTCGTTGAACTACAGACCTTACATGGTCTTGGCGTTCATTAGACTTCAGGCATATCTGCTTTGGCGTTTTACTTTCATACACAGCCTGGATAGTGACAACAACTGGAAGCTCAATAAAAGCTCTGAATCTACGAAGAAAAATGCCTGGGCTTGATGAAAATACGGTTGAACACGAGCCACAGAATAGCGCATCACGCTTTGGGGCCGGTTACTCTGTTCCTTCCCTAAATGTAGACCAAGATCTTGGAGCTGCCGTTGTTGTCGGTCCAAGCAGTTTGATTCCAGGCTCAGGAATGACTGTTAGTGATTCACTGTCCACTGTCACTGGAGGCAGAGACTTGGTCAGTCAATGAAAACGGCACCAGACCAGGCTTCAGCCACGGAGCTTGTGTCGAGGGCGACACTTGGTCAGGAGAGGCCGTGTTAGCAATTGTCCTCCACGACGACACAGCTACCCTCATCACTGCTTATAGTCACTGCCTATAAAAGGGCAGCTAGACCGCCGATGCATTCACTTAGTTCCGAGCGTTCGTCGCGTGCACATCAGTTGTGTTGCCTTAGCGTTAGGCCGTAGCAAACTTGTTTGTTTTTTATTAAGAATTTCTGCTTCTGATTGTTAAAATATTATATTTGCAGAGTTTGTAATGTACAGGGCCAACTTAAAAAAAATGTACCCAATGTTGCATAAAGGTATACAAGCATATACAAATATGAATCACAATTTACAGGAACTATTGAATGAAGACGGTGAAAATTATAATACGGCAAATATTAAGTTATATGTGAACAGTATTAGTTTATGTAAACCTATTGTAATTTCGGTCTCAATAGAAGGTAAATTAATAGACTTTGAGGCAGATACTGGCTTTTTTTTTCTTTTCGAGCCGTCGTACGCTGTTAGCCCTAAATGCTTTAACAGCTTCACCGAACTTTTGGAGGCGAGTGCTGAGGGCACTCAGCCCCGAGGCAGCAGGCGCAAGGGTGCCAGGACGGCCGAACCTCGGCTAGGGCTGCTGCCGGTAAATGAAAAAAGATTCATGATCCTGACTAACCAACAGGTTCTGTATTATTAAAATAGAATAAATAAAATTAATGATCCCTCAGTGGTAGTGTGTACGACTTCGCGTCAAGGGACGTGAGTTCGAATCCAAGCACTTACAATGAACTGGAACTTTCGGTGAAGGAAAACATCGTTAGGAAACCATAGCATTAGGGCTTTTTCTAATGCCCGTCTGGGTAGCTACCACCCTCAAGTTGTAAACCTGCCGCCAAATACCAATAGGTGTGTTCCGGCAGCTGCACTTGAGAACCAGTTCCTCCACAGGTTTAGCATGTCTACCAACTTGAGCCGTATCGACACTTAAGATCAGGTGAGATTATGGCCATAACGCTAAACCTTAAGTATAAAAAAAAAGTGATACTAACTCCGACCTTATCAGGTAAGCAGCTCAAGGGCCGCGAGGGTAGTCCCTTACATAACCGTGTACTTAACGTGTGAGTATGCACGAATGGTATGCGGTGTGATGGTGTAATCTAAGTGATGTAGAGTATCACTTTATCTCGCGAACAGAATCACTCGAGGGCTCCTGTCTGGAGGATCGAACCTAGGCTCAGGCGTCTGCGGAAGGAAGCCGAGGCGGGTGTGCGGGAGCGAAGTTGTCCACTAAGTTATAAGTAAGTTAAAATACATATTTCGTAGTTTGGTCAGCTATAAGTTATTTCTTATCTCCCTAAGAGAGAAGGGACTCTATTTTACATAACGCGTATGTTATTTGAACAAATGGCAGAATATTTATTATTTCATACTCCGAAAGTATGTATTCATTGGGGGAGTTCTATTTTGACGACATTTTTTTTCTGTCTCAACGTCTCAAAAATTGTGTTATAAGTATGAAAAAGGAATCCCTGGAAATTAAACCTTTATTAACAACTAGCTTTTACCTGCGGCTTCGCTCGTGTTAATGTTTAGTTTGTAAAATGAATCATATGACGCCGTAAAAAGTTTCATACAAAGTTTTTCGCCAGATAAAGTAGCCTATCCTCGTGTTCAGGTTCACATCTATCTCTGTACAAAAAATTGTCATAATCGATTTAGCGGTGTAGGCGTGGAAGCGTAACAAGCAGACTCACTTTCACATTTATAATATTACGATGTGTATTCCTCTAGGGCGTGAGAAGATATCTCATTTAAAATACACGTAAATTTAGATTTTTCTTTTTGATTTTACCAACTCGGCGAAACTTTGTGCTATTACATCATTTGAACCCAGGAATATCTTGGGATTAAGCACTCTACAATAATGCTCGATACGAGTTGACTGTAACACACAACGCGGAGTTAGTACAAGTCACTAAACTTTGTAATAATTTCTAGTTTTTCGTCATTGTTTTATTAATGGTCCGACCTATAGGAAAACTGTTAATGTAATGTAATAATAGGGTTTCCTTGATAAATCTATATTTATACTGATGTGATAACGAGTATAACAGCCCGGTTTGACTGACAGGGTTATGTAGGACTCACCCGGCACTAACCGCCGGGAATACCCACTGAAACCCCACGGTCACCTGTCACCTTCCTGGGGCGACCCGGATTCGTGTATGCAATCACCGCGTCAAAGCTCAATTATTAGTTCTGAGTAACGGCTATATAAATCACTTATTTTATTAAAATCATTTAATGGTATTTTAGTTTCACATGAACGGAGTCGCGGGCAGAGCTACTTATAATTACAAGTATAACTTATTTTATAGTTTATTTATTTTTTTATCTTTAAAATTTTTGCGCTAGTTTCCTATCTTTGCAGTTTTTCCAGGAGAAATTACATCCAGGTGGTACCGCCTCAGCAGGTTACACATAGCCTGGTGGTGGTGCAAACTTTTCTAACCACATTATCCTATACAATTAAAATTTGTGTAATATTTGTTGGCTGCCGAATGAAAAGAGAGGCAAAAATTCCAATGTTTTGACGTCACTTATATTGTAATATAATTGTTTTTCTTAAATATCTTATTTGAACAGATTTTGGATCATTAAAAGTAAATACAGATTTACGCCATACGAGTTACGAATTGAAATTCTTGAAATGTAAGACATAATATTTGACATTGTCAGGTGAAAATATTAAAAACTGACGTCACGAAGTAGCTGGTGTGGTGGTAGAATAAGGCATTCGAGACGATCGCGACTCCGATACACCAAGAGATAAAGGATTTTTGGCTGTTGCCTTATTACTTGATGGTGTCACGGGTTAAATAGAAAATCTGTTATGTTATAGATACTTTATAATTTCACAAATATATACGTACCGTTACAATGCGACTTAAATACTTGTAAACCTAACCCTCTGAATAGATGATGATGAATTTTAGTATAAAGATAGATGAGAACCTAGAGACGGTGACAGCCTATTTATTCTCGCAAAAATGTTATTGGAAATGGGGTAAAGATAGGGATAAAATTTGTATGAAATATTTAATTGCGTCATTCGATTTTTTTGACAAAATGTATATTAACGCGAGCGAAGCCTTACGTAAAAGTTAGTAAACAAATATTTGCCATTTTACTAAAGGTAGAAATGTGCCTCGTGGTGTTTCAGTTCGTTTGTTCAATTTTACGTTGTGTGTTTTTATTTAAACTGGTAGGAATATTTATTGTTTATCTGTGTTTGTATAAACTTGTAACAAAATTTTTACATCCAATAACTTTTAAACGAGTCGATTAAGCAAAGAAGTCATATCCAACTCTAACAGACTCAAACTAATACTTAACCAGAATTTTTTTTGACGTATTGGTCGATATTTTTATGGTAAATAATATATATATATCTTCTTATCCAACTAATCATGATAGTCAAAACTAAGTATTAACAGAGATAATTTATTTAAATAATAATATAAATGGACATGATCTATTAACTACAGTTGTTTTTACTAAATTTGAAGCAATGATTATTCATATTGTTTGACCGCGTGTCATAGGACGTGAGTTCAAAACCACTAGCGAGCCTTAGTTTTCCGTGAAGGAAGACATTGTGAGGGAACTATAGCATGATGATAGGGCTTTTTCTAATTCTTAACTGCATAGTTACCATCCTCAAGTTGAAAATCTGAAGCCACATACCTATATGTGAATGAAAATGGAAATGAAAATCCGAGAGTTGCATTTGAGAGCCAGACTGTCACTAAGCTAAACGTGTCTATCTTAACTTCTTGGGCCAAATTGTCACTCGAAATCAGGTAAAGATTGTGGCCATAACGATATACCTATAAAGTATAAAAATAATTTATTTTGTTAGTTTACAAACAATCAATAATTCAAAGTAATCATTAAGACTGATGTTAGGTTAAAACTTGTAAAGCAAAACTGTTTACAGCCCAATAATTTATACTAACAAGAACAGATATAGTGTGTACGTTAACACGTAACGTGACAATGTCGATATTGATTTACATAAATTTACTCCCTATCCTAAACTTCCTATAGAAGTTTTTACTACAAACTAAAAGAAAAATTATGAGGGTAGTAGTAAATCAAGAAGATGAAAAAAAAATGTAATTCAAACTCAAGGGCACCGCTATTTATTAATACTTTTAATCGGACTTTGTAATTAAAAAACTTGTTTCTTACGTTCTTATTAATAAAGCAGCATATGTTCAAGCAGTCCCTAATATTATTTCATGTATACTAGTCTATATCTATACTAATATTATAAATACAAAAGTGTGTTTGTTTATTTGCCCCTCTTTTGTATTACATATTTTCCCTTAATATAAACATGTATGATTAGTTATTTCAGTACTGAGTCCATTACTATTTTTAATTATAATCACTGATTTAAACAATGGTACAAATTACTCCACATGCCTTTATATATTGACTATTTGAAGATTTTTCAAGTCAAACAGATATAAAGAAATTGAGATCTACTCTAAAACACACCAAGTGAACAAAATTTTTGCTCTGTTAGAATTCAAGTTACTTGCTTGTCGGTAATTATTGAAGTATACCTAGAGGTGGTATTATTGTAGGAGGTAACTCTGATTGCAGAGAACTTGTGACTAGATTATGTCGACTTTATTTTGAAACTAAATATCTATCTGCTCGTCCTCAAGACCTACTTAGTATACCGCCATATCCTACCTGAACTCACCGCTCATTTAAATGCTTCGACATCTCAATCGGGTCTTGGGACAGATCTCAGTACTCGAATTGTGTACCATAGTCATGATTATTTCGAGTGACTTTAGAGTCACTAGATTTTTTGATTTAGTTTTATTTAATTACTGTATTTTGTTTTTTGCATTTTAATTATTTGGTTTACTCAGTGTAAGATAAATCCGCTAATTGGTATACATATAAAATAAAATATAAGTAAATTTTATTCCAATCACTACTCCTTAGAGAACCCCGTCTACAAATTATAAACTGTAGCACACCTGCCAGACGTTGTCCTGCGTTAACTTTGAATATTGAATTAGAATTGTTATAATTAATAAAAAAAAAATTTTCAAAAATGTAGTGTTTATTATAATAATGTTCTACTGACATAACTGACAGTTTATGTAAAATTATTATTATCGTTAAGTATTTTTTAATTTTCTTGAATTTTTTATTGTTACACTTAACTTCCTTATTTTTTTCATTCATAAGAACCTTCTCCTGACTATGATTAATACAACAAAAAAATAATTAGCGAAATCGTTCCATTCGTTCGAACAAGGTAACTAGAGATTCATATACCTAGAAGCGAGTTACGGCTGATCCATTTGAGACCCAGTCCCTGCACTAAGTTTATCGTGTCCACAATTGTGGGTCACATGATCACTTTAGGTCAAGTAACATCATAAAAAATATACATATTCTAATATCACCATTTCCGGATCATTCTATTAAGGTTTTGACAACTTTACCATATTCAATTTATATAAATTACAAAACACAAACATATTACTAAATATTCAATGCACAATTAAGAATTATAATACAAAATTTACATTTTTTGTATATATTATATTGGTAAGGATTTAGCGTTAGAGACCACAATCTCACCTGATGGTAAGTGATGATGTGTCCCAAGATGGTGGACATGCTAAGTAAAGGGACTGGCTCTTAATTATAACTGCCGAAACACACCTATTGGTATTTTGCGATTTTTAGCTTGAGGATGTCATTATAAAAAGCCCTACCTATGCTATGGTTATGCTATGGTTTTATTACGACGTTTTCCTTTATAGAAAGCTCAAGCTCATTGTAGGTGGATCTGAACTCACGCTTTGCGGCGTCCAAACACACTACCAACGGAGATATCTTCGCTTCAAATAATAATTGAAGTATCCTCATAAATTTTAATAAATAAATAGATTCAATGATTACAAATTATATATTTTGAATTAATTGGTGGACTTTTTAGAGGAGATGGATTCATCGAAGGATTGCTTGGAGACAGCGGATTAGAGAAAGTAATACTCGAAGACTAGTACACAAAATAAATACGATATTATATTGTTTGGCATTAACATATCAAACTTAAATATGTTTATGTATACGAAAGTATAAAATTAAGTATATGGAAATAGATAGTATATTATATATTAAAATATACATACAAGACTCTAGTTGTTCAACCGCAGTTATACAAATAGCTTAATATTTTTTATTAGTTATGGTCAGCGGATTACATTTATTTTTTCTCATTTTGAAACGATTTTAATTATTTCATCCATATAAAGAAAAATGTTAATAAGCAAGCTGTAAAAAACAAGTAACATAATAATAATAATGTGTTTTGAGTTTGTTTGAAATTGTAAGTTTAAATAATCATGAATTTTAATTCGATAATAAAATGGACAACACAAAGCTGTGATTTCTTTGTAAAGTAAATATTCACCGAAAGCCCCAAAAAGACTCAAGACACTGCAGGCTATCTTAAATTCATCGCCTACTATTTAGTATCAGCTTTTTAGTTACGGAAGGTAACTAACTGGTGTCAAGTACGTAGAACGTTGATATTGCGTGCCATCTGTAAAGTTTTTTACACCACGATCGAATTCGTATTCGAATATAATACGGAAAGAATATTTTTCCCCGTCTTTGTTACTTTTAACAATACTGCTTTGCTCCTATTAGCGATAGCATGATGATATATAGCCTGAAACCATCAACAATGATTGCTCTAAAAAATAAAGAGCGAAATCCAACTGGTATTCCTAAGATCAGCGCGTTCAAACTAACTTTTCCCCCGCCGTTTAGATAAGAGTATAATAGTATAGTCACTATCCATGTTACATGATGTCACATGCACAACGCCATTTATTGAATACGGAGTTCAACTGTCAACATTTTGGCGTTCTAACTGTGTTTCGTTAAACACTGAGAACACAGTTCAGTGCGATTACTGGGGAGAAATTCGTTCCGTTATGGCTAAAAGTATACAGTCGCAGTAACCTAGGAAATAGTTTTTGTAATAATTTGTCGCCATTTTTGTACTGTTAGTGCTGGAGCTCTCGAGGTAAGGTACTTTTAGTGCTTTGAGTACGTGATCAATAGCGTTCAGAAATATGACAGCTTGTATACTATTGATTATTTGAATATAGTTATTGAAAGATACCGGCCGTTGAAATAAACGTATACAATTTCAAAATATTGTTTTTATTGCAGAGTGAAACCAAAACTTTGTATAAAATGAAAGTAACTGGCGAATTAAGTATATTTATTAATATTAATGTTTAAATAATTTATATAAGTGTTATTATTTTGCTTTTAATATTATGATTTGTAGGGTGGGACAAAAAATCTTTTTTTTTTCTTTTGTTACCATTAAAACATCTATTAACATGTCGAATAAAAAACTGGTAAATTTTGAGTTTGAGTCTGGTAGTTTTTTTTTATAGTTAAGGTTTAGCGTTATGGCCATAATCTCACCTGATCTTAAGTGACGATACGGCCCAACTTGGTAGACACGCCAAACCTGTGAAGCAACTGGGTCTCAAGTGCAAATGCTGGAACACAGCTACTGATATTTGGTGGCAGATTTTCAACCTGAGGGTAGCTAGGCAGGCGGGCATTAGAAAATCTCAACCAACATGCTATGGTTTTCTCACGATGTTTTTGTTCACCCAAAGCTCAAGCTCATTGTAGGTGGATTCTAACTCACGTCCCTTGACTCGGAGTCTGTACAAACTACCAGTGGGCTATCATCGCTTCTTGCTTAGTCTCTGGTTCAAAAGTTATTCAAGGTTAAAGTTCAACCTCAAATGGTAAATGATGACTTTTACAATTTCTAAAACCAGCCAGGTATAAATAGTACAGCCAAAGAGATTTCATTATGAGTTTATACATACTATATGCGAAAACATTTTGTCTCGGATAAAAAAGTTAAGAGGAACAAATAACATTTGGGTAGGAAATTAGTTACATTTTTATTAATTACTAATGTGCAGTCTTAAATGTATTACTTTTTTATACATTTAATGTTCCCAAGGACCAAGTGATATATTTTGTATATTAAACAAACGTATAGTTTTCATTTTCTTTATTTAAGTTATACAAAACTGCATATTAACAAGATTTTACACTAGAGATAGGCTTCTATATTATTTATACGAATTACTGGAAATAAAATAAAAGTCATGTTATCTAATGTTTTAAATCTTATGTGTTATTTCCCAAAATCTTATAAGTCACCTTGCGAATAATACATTATCAACACAATAATTATTCTTTACCAAGTTAACCATTCAGTATATTTTTCAGCAGTGATCCAACATCGCCAACGGATCCATCCGAAGCTCCAACATTGCTAGGCAATACTTCCGATTTTCCTGCGCCTGCAAATAATTCTACTGCTAATCATTTATCTCCAAGTAATATATCCCATAGCCCACTCCTTTCAATTGTCCTTTCCGTTAATAATATATCTGCAACTATTCTGAAATGTCTCTCTAATAGATATTTATTAGAATCATTCAAATGATCAAATTGTTAAAATGGGACGTTTTAGTAAAATCGATAACAGTTGATGACCAAATGGATGAATACTAAATTTTTACTAATACTTTATAAAGTAATACAATTTGTTTTCTGTTTCTTATTATTAACATCTAAATTCATTATATATTAACTGACCCTTTTATAAACAAGCAGTTTCTACGACACCTTCCAGTATCACCTCGTCTATACTTATTGCCTCTAGTAGTCCGTTCTCACTAACAATTTGTAATATAAATATTAGTACACCCATGAGTATAATACTTGACTAATGTTATTACATGTACTAGGAGGCTCGTAATAATGCCACCCTCTGAATAATGCGTTATTTTGATAGATTTATTTGTAACAGTAAAATAGTAACAAAATTACAATAATCCAGTGTTAACCACCCATACTATAGTTAGTATCTAGCTGGAAGGGTTTATCAAGTGTTTAGAAATAAATTTATTAAAATACTATTTTATAGTATAACAAATCAGTGTTGATTTGGTTCAACACATATAATTTCCGAATACCTATACCCTTTCCTTCAGGAACCAGAGCGAAATTAACATTCATATATTGGTTCTGCCTACCATTTAAAAGACAATAATATATAATCTCAGGGGTATGTTAGTTGTACTATGTATGGGCAGTTATATCCTTCTAACCATTATACTTGTTACGGCGCAGCTGATCGACTATATAACTATGTCCCTTGATACACTCAGTCTTAGGAATAACTACCAAGAATTCGAAGCTGTGACTTTGTGTCCCCTCCACCTATATCCAACAGTCTGTAGCTTCCTTATTTTTCTGTGCGGCGAGCTCTGAAATGAAATGATTTGCACACTACTCCTGAGTTTATTTTGTCACCTCGGGGCTTTTTTATCACTTTGAGGTGCTATAGCTATACTATTACTGTACTTGCTAATTACTACTCATTAGATGTATCTTGCTGAAGGTTATAGTCGACCTTTTTGTCTTCTATTAATGCGATTAGAGTCATTATTATTAAGGAACTGCCCAGCTGATACCCAGCCCGTTACTCTTACCTTGCTCTGGCTTTGCCAATGATGCTGGTTGTTAGATGTCACTATATTAAATTAAAATAAATAAATAAAGTGCTTACTAAAAGAGGAGGTTAATAGGACGGCTGAGGCCTCATTTTTTTAAATGAAAAAAAAACCAAACCTTTGAACAACTTTCATGTATAACTAGTTACATTGCTTCTAGATATAATTGAAAGTTATCAATAATAATACTATAATCTTAGATTAATATTATTTCCTTGGAACCCTGTTCTCTATTTGCCGATGATGTTGGTTGTTTGATTTGATCATTGCTATATGTATAAGGTAACAAGCAGACATTTTTTCGGCACTCATTTTATTAAGTATTCATTCTATCAATATTATACAAATAATAAAAAGTAATTATATGACTAGGAGGGTTGATTACAACACGTTATTTTATTTATTCCAAATCTGTAACGAAAAAAATATCGAAAACAAACTTAAATATAAAACAGACAAACAGGAGGATTAAATAATGGAGTTTGTAATATCCATAATATGTGCTCGACGCTGCTCAAAAATGTATCCATTTGCATTTAAAACAGGTAACCTCTGTATATCAACTTTTTGTATTAAAGTTATAAGAAACATTTGCTATTATTATGGTTGATTTCTTTTTTCTATAATAACGACCTTTGTGTCTTCTATTAATACCATTAGAGTCATTGTTATTAAGGAAGTGGATTCAGAACACCTTGTATTCTGCCTCTTACTCTTACCATGTTTTGGCTTTGCCAATAATGCTGGTTCTTAGATTTCACTATATTCAATTTAAACAAAATATAGTGCTTACTTAAATAGGCGGGTCATGAGACGGCGGCGGCCCTCATCTTTCAAATTAAAAAAAAAAACGAACCGTTGAACAACTTTCATGTATGACTAGTTATATTCCTTCCAGTTATAATGGCAAGTCATTTATACTAACACTATAATCTTAGATTAATATGTTTGTTTTTAATAATTGATTTAATATTGTAGTCATATGTCCGATTAAGTTCTAATGTTACTAACTTCAGTTGTTATGTTTTCTGAGTATCAGATCAAAAAATTTGTTTAGTACAACTGTCTTTATTTCACAACGTAGATATAGGTCCTAATTACTAGATGATCATTGCCATAGGTATAAGGTAACAGACAGACACTCTTGATATTCATAATATTTATTATTCATACTATAATTTATTATACAAATAATAAAATAGAAATGATATTATCTGATGAAAGGGGCGATTCGTTACATCGTTTGAAACTTATTCGAGTTTAAAGTTCAACCTCAAATCACTTTTACAATTATTGAAACCAGCCAGGTATAAATAGTACTACCAAAGAGATTTTATTACAAGTTTATACATACTATATGCAAAAAAATTTGCCCGACCTATTATGTTTATGGTCAAAACAAAAATCGTAAATATTTTGTCTCGGATAAAAAGTTACGAGGAACAAATTACAATTGGTTTGGAAATGAGTTACATATTTAAATAAGTACCAAATGATATATTTTATAACTAAAACAAAAGTAAAGTTTTCATTGTCTTTATTTAGGTTATAAACAAATTGCAAGTTAACAAAATTTTACAGTTGCGATTGGCTTCTATATTACTTATATAAATTATCGGTAATAAAATAAATGTTATATTATCTTATGTTTTAAATGTTATGTATTATTTCTCAAACCTTATCTAAGTCACCTTCCCAACTATTGTGGACCATTCAGTAAGTTATTAACTGTTTCTCCAAGATCGCCAAGAAATCCTCCATTTGATCGATCATTGCCAACCAATTGTCCCTCTAATCCTCTAACATTGCCAAGTAATCCTTCACCTGAAAATAATTATACTGTTAATCATTCATCTCCAAGTAATATATCGAATAGTCCACTCCTATCAAGTGTCCTTTACGTTATTAATACGTTTACGACTGTTTGAGATGTCCCTCTAACAGATATTTATAAGAATGATTCAAATGATTAAATTGTATAAATGGAAAGCAAATTTGTTAACATTTCTTGACGTAATAAATGATTACAGCTAATCGTGATTTAAAACTTTACACTGAATTAACAAGTCTTACGAAATTTTTGCTTTTACCCTTTTATAACCTAGCAGTATCTACAACTCCTTCCACTCCTACCTCATCTATATTTAATGTCTCTAATACTTCGATATCACTAACAATTTATAATATATACAGTAGAACCTATAAAAGTCGAACATCAATTGAGACGCCAAAAAATTCGAATTATAGAGTTTTCAACTTATAGAGAATGAAGCTTTTGGTTTTCGAAGGGAAGGGAACAAAATATTTTTTCGAGTTTTGGAGGTTTTCTACTTATCGAGGTTCGACTTAACGAGGTTCTACTGTACCACTGTGCCATGAGATGATCATAATATATTATTGTCTTATGTTATTACATAAACAAGGAGCCTCATAATAATGATCTCCTCTGATGATGTTTAAAATGTTAAAGCAGTTATGAATGAGCAGCAATGTTATGAAACTATAGTAATAATTCTATATCAAATACTATATTTCCCTATTTATGATTTTAACCTGAAACTTAATTATGTTACTTTAACTACGCAATCATATAATATTAAACTCTCTGGAAAACGCCAATATTTATGTATTCACGCATATTATACTGTAGACCCTCGTTAAGTCGAACCTCGATAAGTAGAAAACCTCCAAATCTCGAAAAAATGTTTTCTTGAAACACCAAAACCTCCATTCTCTATAATTCGAAAAATCTATAACTCGAATTTTTTGACGTCTCCCTTAATGTTCGATTTATAGAGATTCTATTGTATTTAAATGAGAATCAGCATGTTTGAATAACAGGAAAAACATGGTCAGAGAAGCTTATACGGTAAGCTTTAATCTCCTTTTAGCAACCTCATTGGTGTTCTAAAGTATCTACAAGAATAAAACGATCAAAAGTTTCTACAATGATTTTAGGCTTCATTTGCCAGTTGGGTATTAGAGCAACCCTACCAAGATACTACGTTTCCTCACGATGTTTTCCTTCACCGAAAGTTCAGACTAATAGCAAGTGGATTCGAACTCACGTCCATTGACGCATCAGCCATACCCACTAGCAACTTAGCCATCATCGCATCAACAATCGCCTGCTGCATAGTAATCAAGATCTAGTCGCACACAGTCATCATATCTCGAATATATAAACCCGAATTGTTACACTGCCTATTGTAGGATAGACTGGTCTATAACGCTGCGGTCTGGTCAAAAGTACGTGCGCTTGGTCTATAGTAATATTTTCTTGAACATTTGTATTACATTATGTTAACAGCTTACCATTATCTACTCCATGAACTTGCTGTAAGATCTGGAACAATTATCTTTAATTAGTTCTGCGTATTATAATTATCGTGTATGGATCAAATAAAATAAAATTATGTGGCTATTAATCTATTACTAATAATAAATTTCTTAAACAAATTATATATATAGAGCAAAAACACATGTCTGTTTGTCCCCTTGTCGTATAATTATAATAGAATTAAGCGTATTCTGATGTAATTTGACTCGACAATAACTAATATTAGGAATTAGGTAATTAATCTACGAGATATAATTACCGCATAAAACGAAAGGATTCCTTCGTAAAATTGCATAACCTGAGTCCTTAGCCGAGTCGTCTATCAACGGTCGTTAAAACATCGCCAACAGATGGATGGACGAAGGACAGTATAATTTAAGTGAACATTTATGTTACTAAACCTTAATATACGTATTAAATTACAAAATTCGCATGACCTAAAAATGATCAAGTCAACAATTTTCCTTCCAGGCATTTTTGCCAAAATGACAAGTGAGAAGGATTTTACAAACCTAATAAACTGATACAAAGTAAGAGTCTGAAGCATAACAATTACTTGAAGATCGCACAAATAATTGGCATGTACATTTGAGCCCAGAGCGCGGTTGCTGCTAGGCCAACCGTGCAGTCAAAGTCGATCTAGATAAATGTATCTAAGTATAGAATATATATGAGCTGTAGCTTACCACGATAAATAATGCAGCCGTGAAGAAGAGAACAGCAGAAAAGTTAGACATGTTAATGCTCGTTAACGTCGTCCTAATAGTATTACAGTCGAATTTTAAGCTGTATATATAGTAGTTTAAATTGTTTGAACAAGTGGTTGTTAATGACAATAATAAGGCATTAATTTTACCTGAAGGCAAAGTATCTTTATTAATTGCCTACGCATTTATATTTGACTAGCTGGTACCTCCACACTATTTAATTTCAAATTTATTTAATTCAATTAACCGAATTATTTAGATCAAATTGTAGTAAGAATATGTTACTAGGACTCTTGAGAAAATAATTTATGGTCATCTGCAAGATGTAACAGTTTGAGTTCTGAAGTTCTAAATAAATGCCATTAATGAAAATATTGAGTAGTATAGGCCCCAAAATAAATCCGTGTGGGACTCCAAAAAGACATAAAATATAGCCAATTCTATTGATATTAACGAACTAAAGTTAGAAGGTTGATTCGGATTGAGTATAACTGATCAAAATGTAAAAAAAATACATTTCGCTCTAACCATTTTTGAGCTTTAGTGAGAATAAAGAACATCGATTTTATGTGAAACTCCGTTCGCATGAACCAAAAATTTTGTTATATCATTTTCATAAAAAAATTATATAGCCTATGTTACTCGAGGCTAATGTAGCATTCTAATGGTGAAAGAATTTTTGGAATCGATCCAGTAGTTCTTGAGTTAATTCGTTACAAACAAAAATACGAATCTTTCCTTTTTATAATATTAGAATAGATAAAAAATAAGATACACCTTTAACAATTGCTAAGAACAATTTTTTTTCGGGAAGAAAATACCTAATCTCATTTTCTGTACCCCCGACAACATGTATGGAATATTTCATGATGACCAGATGAATAGTAAAGGCGTGAAAAAGTTACATACAAACAAATGAACGAAGGAATAAACACGCAAACAAACATTCACAATTATAATACTAGTTAGGATATATTTATATCATTTTATGGACAACAAGGTAATCCAACCGGTCAAGTAATCTGTCTTGAAAACCTTCCGCCAAAAACCTATTGGTATGTTCCGGTAGTAGCTCTTGAGGGTCAGTCTCCCCACTAGGCTTAGCAAATCATCATCTTGGGCCACATCATCAATTACCATCAGGTGAGATTTAGATATATCCCTCAAAATAAAACTATAAAAGAATTGCTGAATCTGTTGAAACATCTGCGGTGTTATGATTTCGCTTTACCTTGAAATACCTGAATTTTAATAAGTCAACCGATGGTACAAGACGATGTTTGTTTTATGTGACGTATTTATTTATTACTAGCTATGCCCGCGACTACACTCGCGAGTATTTGATTACTTTATATCTGCCCTTTCTTGTACCGCCTGGAGGAATGATCAATCAACAACGCTGATTCCTCTTTACTTCTTAATAAAAGCATGAACCAAAGCTTTTATATTTCTAATTTGAGAAAAGCACGATTCTCCATAAGCAGTTTCAATTTCCTAATTCACCCGTTCAAATTGTATTTGCATGAAATTATACCAAAGATAATCGGTTGGTAAACAAATTAGAAAAGATATTGGGTTGTCCAAGCCTATTTATAAACATATCTACTAGCTGGTCAGACAGACGTTGGCCTCAATAACGCACTGGGTGCTTGGTGGTCGTATGTGACTACACGTACGATAAGGTCTTAACCTTCTTACACTATTACACTTTATTTAACCTAGGTAGGATCGACACAACATTACTTTTTCTTCCAATCTATTCTATCCGCTGTCACCTTTTATACTTATAACATCTATGCATATAATAGATCTGTAGAAAAGTGATTTATCTACATCGGAAATATTTCAAGAAAAATATAACCAGGGTGTTAAAGGATAAACAAAACTATCAGTTTCCAGCATTTTTGGATATTTTGTCAGTTTTTCTGTTTGTCTGTGCACGCATCACGTAAAATTTACGAAACCAATGTAGATAACTTTAATACGTATAAATAGTACGTAATTTATTGACGTATTACTTAGTTTTTTTTTTATCTCAATCAGTTCACTTTATCAAGAGATATTAGATAATATGAATTTAAAGTGTTCTCAAGCACGCAATTTAGTTTTTTGCAAAGCTAAAATTGACTCAATTTTGACAGTTAAACTGCATATTCGATAGATGGCGTCGTGCATTTGACATCATCATGTAGCATGTACATTGACTGTATTTTTATCTAAGCGATACGTTTTAGTTTTCGACAACCACGCGAACGAAGTCGCAGGCATAGTTAGTTTCTAATATAATCCACCCATATCTTCTTCGATCTTCTTCTGTTTCTACATCCATCCGCTTTTATACTTTACATTCTTCTGGTTGTACGGCTTACATTTCTCCTTATAAAATGACAACGCGTGCGATAAGTTGACAGATCGATTAGATCGGCTGATGCCGGAAGGGCTGCAGAAGTCCGAACGGCTTCCCCAAGCAGAGATTCGAAGTAGTGCGAAGGCTATTTGATAATACACAGTATTGTCAGTCATCACGAAGTCTTCTAAGTAGGTATTTGACGATACTTCTCGCAGTCCGACCGCCATAAAACGAGAGAATGTCCGCAATGTTTATTCACTACGTTAACAAAGAAAATAAAAGACAGACGTCTGGACAAGACGTTCAAGGATAATATGAAAATCTTATACATGTCATAATTAAAAAAAATCTTGTAAGGAGTGAGCAACAGATCCTGGGATGTGACAAACCACCGCATGTATGGTGGTCGCAATGTGACGAGACGATAACGGGGTGTTAAATTATTTTCCTATGTCGGTCGAGCTAATAAAAACATTTTTTTTCATTCACGTGGGTTTTAAAATTTTATACTTTACACGGACTTTCTCATTGAAATTGCACAAGTGCATTACCCGGGCTTCCGCCAAGGAGAAAGCGGTATGTGATGGCTGATCAGGTGTAATCTCCTAACACTACACGATAAAACGCTCCGCGGCAAAACTTCAAACTCCCGTATTGTCTATCGCCAAATATCTACAAATGCGTTCCGGCAGTAGCACTTGAAAGGCAGTCCTTCCATTTGTCGGGGAGGCTTAGGGTATCCACTATCTTGGGCCACATCGTCACTTAACATAAGATGAGACTGTAGCCCAAAACGATAATGCTTATCTATAAAAACTGTTACTTAACTAAATATGTATATTAAATACGTTTTTGGAAATTCAATGTGTATTTTATTATCTTTGTAGAAAAAAATATATATATTTACAAAATGTTTGTTAAGCTCGTTTGATTTGGTGATACCTAATATTATAGATCGACATATGTGATCACTCACTATGTCTTAAAGGAAAGGGTCCTCTGGGATAGGGATTAAAAGTTTAATTAATGTAATAAAAGTCCGAAAGTAAAGTGTTGTGTCAGAATAGAAACAATCCACAAAAAAGAATAGAATAGTTTACAAGATATGTCTATATGTTTGCAGTTTTTATTACATCACTTATACACTATATCTAATTAGTTATAATTGTTTCAGACCATACAGAGCATACAGCAGACAAATGGTAAATTTTTAATAAATACAAGTCCAAGTCTCATAAATACGACCGAATTTAATAATAAACACTTACAAATATAAATAGACACATATAATTCCTGAAATCGAACAAAAAATATATATTTTCAGTGGCTAAAACCTATTCTTTAGGCAGCTACTATTAAACTATTTCAAACAGTCAATATGCAACATCTGGGTATATTAATATTATTAGGTATTTACCTATTTAATTGCCATTTCAAATCAAAATAATGAAAATAACTTTTTTTTTAAGTATTTTATTTCTTTTAATGAAAATAATCACACGTGTAATCGATGCATCTTTACCATCGCAATGGCAGTTTACTGATGCCCTTCTTGAAGACATCAGCTGGACAGGAGACAACAATTTCTTCAAAGTCATTTTGTACTGCTGCTTGGGTGATATTTTTACCCTCCAAGAAATTATCCAAATTCTAAAAAAAGTAGATGTCTGTAGGCACATGGTCTGGTGAGTATGGTGGATGATGGAAAGCTTCCCACCCCAGTTCTTGCAACTTGGAGACCGTTTTAGGTTAATATTTGGTTTACGTGAGTTTAATCGTAAGCTTAATACTATTTTAACCCTATCGCTCCTTCTTATATAAGAAAACGTTTCAATTGCCTTCGAGATACGTATATACGCAATTTAAGATCGCCAGAAAACATAACGCTTGAAGTCCCGACACACTCCAAAAATAGTTATGCAAAATCATTTGAAGTCCAGGCTGCCCAAATATGTAATGCACGACCTGTTTCTCTGAGGAAGGCACAAACGAAGGAGATAAATAAAATCTATCAGAAAATACCATATGCCATTAACGTAATTAACGCCATAATTAATAGAAGTTTCACGCTTCTAAGTCCTATGGTTCCCGAGATTTCGTGATGAGTGCCTGTATAGATGGGAATCCTTCGATTATCCTTCGAGTAGGTGGGTGACTGGATGGGAGTAAGCGGGTGGGTGCGTAGGAGTGTGTGAGTAGATTCTTAGCTGAATGTAAAAGAACATAATTCGTTTAATATATTTCGTTGAAATCCATGAAAACAAGAGAATCAAGAGAAAATGCTTGTAATAGTAAAATACCAATAAAAAAATGAAGGAACGTTGAAATTCTAAAAATATATAACCATAAACCATCTAGGAAAAATTTCGTATCGACTGGCCGTAGTTTCATGTCGATAAGATCAGTGGTTTAAGCGTGATTGAGCCTCAACCGAAGACCATTTTCATTATATATATATATATAGATTTCATATATATGTTATATTTCACACATCTTTATCACAGCGTAACGTGAAAACTTCTCTAACTATTTTTCTTACGCCGAAAATGCATTACACATACCCTCACAGCACGGGGAGACAGAGAGGGGTATGTGCCGGGAATACCCACTAACTTTTTTAACTGTCGCACGATAGTCATCAGCTCGGTTAACACGTAAAGTGGCTCGTCGCACATTTGAAATAATTCTTGTGTTTTTATGATTACTATGTCTCTCCTTTATATTTCTGTGAAAATTAACATTGCCACCATATTTAAGCTCCACATGCAAAGATCAGGCATATTGATCAAACGATTTTTTTTCTATTGAAACGACTTTTTGTGGCTGGCAAATTAAAAAGTAAATTTTATTAATAAATCAAATATTTATTTCCAAACTATTACTTCACTGATAATTGATTCACTGTTAAATATTCTACACAAACAAAGAACCTTTTTGTATGTTTTTTTTTTTTTAAGAAATGTGATACTCTATTGCACTGCAAATAAAAATAAAAAAAAAATTCTATGCCTCAGTTTTAAAGTTACGTACCTAAAAGAAGCCAGTCGGGCAGGTACACATCTATTTAAATATGTATAAATTTATTATTTCAACATCTATATATATATAAATGAATCTATATTTCCCTTGGTCATCGCATCACGCGTGAAAGGATGGAATATTTACGCTAATTCTTTTTTTGTCATGTCAATTATTACCAGAAGAAGGTTCTTATGAAAGAAAAAATTACGAAAGTTCTACAAAACATAAAGAAATCTGTATCTATATATATAACAATAAATGTATGTACCCGCATAACTTCTGAACGACTGTACCAACTTCATGTTTTGTTATTGCGTTCGTTATTGTCAGGACAAGGTTTGTATAAAAGAAAGAAAAGAGAATATATATCTTAAAATCTCATAATATGAAAAGTGAGTGAGTGAATGGGACAAAATACTACCTAAATACATATGGACCGTTTATTTTGAAAGTGGTGTAAGTCCATTTTCTTTTGCTTCAAGAAAATTAAAGATTACTATATTTGTTGATAATGCAATTTCATTTACCGACCGATTTTAAGTTGTACAAAACATAGGATTTATTTGAGAAATTGAACACGGACTAGTTATATATAAAGAACATACATTAAATTAAACATGAATTACGTGATAGCTCATTTTTCTCAATAAATGGACTTACACCACTATCAAAATAAACGGTCCATATAAGAGAAGTCTATACAGGCTGGGCAAAAAGTTGTGGATCAAACGCAACTAGGGGTTAGATGGGGTCATCAGCTGCAAAAAGTTGTTCTACAGGAGGTCATTAAGGTCAACCCTTGCAGAGCTATAATTTATTTTGTGTTTTTATGAGAAAACTGACTTTTTTTCAAGTAATTCTTATTAAAATTCGAAAAAATCTACAGCTTGTATTTTTTTTATATTGTTCACTAGATTGGTACTGATAAGTCCTTGAATAAGACATGCTATTTATTGTTATTTATTAGGTGTGTTGAAGGTAATATTTCAGATTAACGATTTTTTTTTTCCAAATCATAAGTTTTTGTTTGCTTCGGACCCCACTGTGAAAAAAATACTCTACCGAAAAGTGACCATATACCACAAGTTTTGGAGCATTTAATAATGATTCTGAAAAGGTATTACACATGACCATGAGTGGCTCTAATATCTTTCTAGGACGAACAAACAAAACAACGATTGTGTAATAATTGTTTTATTAAAGCAAAACATTTTACAATAAATGCTCAAAATTCCAGCAATATTATAAAAAAGATTGAGGTTGTAGATTTTTTCGTATCTAAATATGAGTTATTTAAAAAAAGTCAATTTTCTCATAAAAACATAAAATAAATTATAACTCTGCAGGGGTTGATCTTATGGACCTCCTGTGGAACAACTTTTTGCAGCTGATGACTCCATCTAACCCCTAGTTGCGTTTGATCCCCGACTTTTTGGCCAAACTGTATAAGTAAGAAATCTATAAATAAAAAAATGAATCGTCGTTCGTTAGTTTCGCTGAAACTCACAAACGACTAAACCGATTTCAGAAACTGAATCATATATGTTTTTTAAAGTTTTCTAATACTGTCTACACGGTTTGTAAGAAAAGAAAATTTAACTAAATTACAAAGAAAAGTAAATAATTTCATTAACCCTAAAAAGTATTTAAAACAAACCATAGAGACAAATTAACTATTTTAAAAAATTACATTGCGGTACATGTCGCTGTTGTTACGGAGTGGTACATTAGTTTTACTTTCTTTCTATGTAATAACACATGCAATAACAAGTAAACGACTTATTTTAACTATTTCAAATGTAAACGAGTAAACGTATTATTATTTCAAATCAGCGACGAGCCACCTCACGTGTTAACCGAGCTGATAACCAGCGCGCGACAGACATTGAGAATAGCCATATTGGTAATTCGAATTGTGTTCGAGAGTTACTGAGTTCGGATTATGTTGTGCAGTTCGAAATATAAAATTGACACAATAGGTTCCACCACCATGTCAATTACACTAAATCGTTTATGAGATAGGAAGTGATTCTAACCATTTCTTGGTCAGCATTAAAAGATAAAACAGTTGTTTCCAAACAACGTCATTTTACGTAACGCATAATGTAAAGGACAATTCCGTAACAAGCGATACAATTCAGAAAGTTCGACCAATGGTGCAATAGCAATAGCAATCGTCATTAAACAAAATGGCACATATATTTACAATTAAATTTATATAAACTTTGGTAAATAATATTTAAAGTTTTCAAATAAAATGAGAAGACACTTTGTTTCCTAACGTAATATATAAAAAGATATATACATTCATTTGCGTCATATGAATACTTAATAACTTTGAAATATGGCGTTCAGTAGCAAATAATATATGCAAGTCAACAGGAGTTCATTTTTACCAAAGTATAACAAAAATCTATCATTTTCATTGTACATTTTCTTGTTAGTTCACTGTGCGTATGAGAATGGATCACATACAATATTTACCATATGAAACTTACATAACATTTCAAGGTAGCAATAAACAAATTATTTCACTTAATCATGGATAAATTACATATGTGCTGTATAAGTATATTGGCGTAGCTGCTAAACTTGAAGCACGCTAAATGTGCAAATATTAACAATATTATTTAATTAACATTGGCGCGTTACACTTGTTTAAACAACCTACACGCTATCTGGCATATAAGTTAGTTATATCAACTTCCAAAAACCAGCAAATAAAGATAATAATGATAGTTAGTTACTATGCAATAGGTACATCGACTCAGAACTATGGATTTGTTATACCATTTATCGGGATAAGTGGTACTTTTAATTAACGTTGCTGGGTTTGTCTACTTCGCTTACTTAATCAATAGCTTAATATTTTACTACATAGGACAGCCTATGAAGTATATCTAATTTAGCAATAATTATATTAAGTTAGCAATTCTTGTTCTCTGTAATGAGATTCCTAAGCATATTACCAATTACCTGGTCAATATGTTCAAGGAAAGTTTTGCTCAATATGTTAACGTCAGTTATACTAGGAAAATACTCCATCTCTTTGCATAACGTAAATTATTAAATATATATTATTATGAACTGCGAAGGCACAAAAGATCTTCTTCAAACCCTTTTTTTAAAACAGATAATTCCGAAATCTGTTGTGTTTTTGTTCATAAAAATGTATAAATAAAATATTACTTTATTCTGCTGTTTGTGGCATCCACTAAATTTATCTTTCTAATGGGTAAAGATAATAAACAATTTAAAATATCTGTATAATTTTTTTTTCGTGATGCAGCTTTAAGGATATTTATACCTACTCTAGCCCCGTTAAAATAGAAAAGGGAAAAGTGTTTTTTTTCTCAACTTGCCTGCATGTCCTGCCTAACGTATTTAAAAGATATTAGTTGTATCATTCCGTATATAATCGAAACACACAACTGATTAATAATTGAACAGTCTACCTCCTACTCATTCTGCTGTTACGTAAGAAAACAGATAAAATTGTAGTACCTTACGTACTGATTGTTAAAGTACTTTGTTTTAAAATGAACTCTATCTAGTGAGAGTAGTGTGAATTAAATAAATTATTTATTGTTAATTGAATTGTTAATCGATACCTATATTGTAAATGAACTAGATGGCTTTGATATGTTATTTTCATTAATGATTAGGTACCTAAATATTTATTCTTTGTACTTGTATTTGCATTTGTTTACAGCTTCATAATACATGTAATACTTACCTAGATTTTAATTGGTGGTGTTACTATACATTGGTGGTGGTATTATATAGTAACACTAACCGTTCCCGCCCGCTTCGCTGGGCGAATTGTAAACGGAAAGCGTTACGCTCGAAAATAGGCTGGAAGTTCCAGGAATGGCCTGCAGGGTCAACCGTCAAATGAAGATTCAAATTAATTAATACGAATGAAACTCATGTCGATTATCGGATAGAGCTTTTCTTTTTTCGACATAGTTTCACTATTCTAACAATTTATAAATATTTAATTGTATAAAAAAAAGAAGAAAAAAAAACTTGATTTTTATTATAGATTGTGACGATCTCAAATGCTGTGAATTTTGTTGGTCACTTCCCGACGATCAATGATGAGTTTCTTTCCAATTCAAAATTTCTTATAATTTTCGAACAAATCACTTTCTCAAATGAATTAATTGTTGAAGAGTTACCATTTCTTACAATCCATAAGATGATTATTGTAGAAGAAGATTAAATATGATGTGTTTATATCAATAAAGTTTTTTTATAAATTAATTACGGTATTCATCATTTATCAATGGAACAATATTTATTTAATTATTTGTATGTATGTAATATTTTGCTGTTGTGGACCGAAATGAGCTTCATTGTACCGTATCTAACCTGTGCCCAAATACTCGGCGGAACACAGTTACATGTTACAGTTACATGAAGAAACCAAAGAGAAAACTCACGCCATACGCCAGATAGGTAAATTTTCATTAATCATTAAAATTATGAATTTTAGCGATCAATGAGCCTTTAACCTATATCAAACAACAGTGATATCCATGCAGACCAATCGTATTCTTACGGTCACCCTTCAAAGTACTAACCACTCTAAAAGCTGCATAGATTGGGTGATCAAGCGAATCATACGCCAGTAGCATGGCTATTATTGCCGCACTTATATTAAATAATCTAATTACATATACAATAATAAACATGAATATTTATTTTGAAAATACAGAAGGTAGTTTGAAAATGAACCGGTATTCTTTACAATTTTTTTTCTTGTAACTTGATTTAAGAATATTTATCCTCTATTCAAAACAATGAAAATCTTCAAATTGATATCAAAATGACTCTTCAAAATCCGTTTTTGCTGACCTCTACATAGTAAAAGTAATATTCCTACCAAGTTTCACGTTTCTAAGTTCTATGGTTTCCGAAATTTCGTGATGAGTCACTATATAGATAGGAATCCTTCGATTATCCTTCGAGTGGACGGGTGGGTCACTGGATGGAAGAGAGCGGGTGGGTGCGTAAGAGTATGTGAATAGATTCTTAGCTGAATGTAAAAGAAGATAATCCGTTTAATATACTCCGTTGAAATCCATAAAAACAAAAGAATCAAGAGAAAATGCTTGTAAAAGTAAAACAGCAATAAAAAAAGGAACGTTGCAATTCTAAAAATAAATAACCATAAACCTTCTAGGAAAATTTTTGCATCGATTGGTTTCATCAGTTTCATGTCGTTACGATCAGTGGTTTAGGCCTGATTGAGCCTCAAATAAAGACCATTTAGATTTATGTATATGTATAAGTCTAAATGATTTTAGTTTCTAAAAACCAACAAAAATACTCCAAATTTGCCAACCCCAAAATCTGTCAACCTAGGCTCCAGCTTACTTAGGCTAGTGGTAAACACAGATCCAACACAGATTTGTAGCCATTCGCTAGATAGGTAAGTAGGTAGGCATAGTGCATGTCACTCTAATGTAGAGTAGATTACAATTAGATAAGAAATAATAAAACGAATCAGAAGATAATAAATCATTCGTTAATATTACTGATACCAAGTTCTATTTCAGAGTATCGCCCGCTGAACTAATTTGAAAATTGTCAAATAGTTTCAAGAGATTCGGTCTAATCGCTTAGGATTTTTTTTTTTGTAATGCACAGTTAACAGGCACATGGCCCATCTGATCGTAAATGGTTATCGGCTCCTATAGACAGCGGGAACACCAGGAGCATTACAGCTATGTTACTGACCTTGACGGAAACTGGTTCTCGTTCACTATGCCGGAACACAAAGGTTCATACCGAACCTTTATTTTACGGCAGTCTAAATACCAGGGTGTTTGTTAACCAGGCGGGTAATAATCCTACCACCAAGCTGTGACGGATCAAGGATTATATAGTTAACCATCATGACCAAACCCAAAGGTGAGAGCAACAATCAGCAGACACGGACGCAATACGTATATGGACTTTTATAAGTATAATACCAATGTCATCTAAACACGCAGCAGCACCCACTCTAGAGATTACAGCTCCCAGGGCAAAAAGACGAATTGCCATCCTTTGGAAATTTTACTATGATGTCAATATACAAATATATTTCCTAACCATTATATTTTTGAACGAAGAAGGGATTAATATGTGAAATTTCACTTTGTTAGTCAAATTTACTATGCAAATTATATTTTTTTACCGTTAAACGAACACCACAGACCCCTCAATTTTGGAACCCCGGGCAAATGACAGACTTGCCGGCCCCTACAGTGAGCCCTGCACGCCTTAAATATCTCTATTAGCACAAAAACTGCCTCGGTAGAACGAATACTGTTGGTAGGTCTAACCGTAACGAACCTGCTAAAGGACTCTATAATCCCCAATACATATTGATTTCCTTAAGTAGATTTTGGAAACGGCCCCATATGGTCTATATGTACTGTATGCATTGGTTCATCTGGTTTATTTATAGGGTAAATTATGCCAGCTACTTTACCGTAGTTACCCTTTTTAAATAGACAATTCAAACAGGCCTTCACATATTTTCTTATAAATCGAGTCATACGTGGAAACCAGTAATCAGTTTTAATTGCTTCATCACATTTTTTAACCCTACATGAACCATATCATCTTGAAACATTTTAATAATACGCCATCGAGCCGCTTTGGGCATTACCAGGCGCTCACCATAAATAGGTTTCCGATAAATGCGATTGTTTCAAATACAACGTCATTGTTAGGATTACCGCTTTTAAGTAAATCGATTGAAGTCGTTGATTATGAAATTGCGCTGTAAGAAACCAATCATTCACTACTTCAAAATTCATTATCGCAGAAACGGGACTTCGGTTCTGTAGTATACCTGGCTCGAAGGAATAGGGAAATTCCAATAAAATAGACACCTGAAATATTACTCCGACTAGTATGTAATATATTTATTACAGAACTGATTGATACATTTTGTCTTATTAAATTACTAGAACTAACACTAATTCTAAGAACATAATAACGGTAATTATCAAAGTAAGAATAGTTCAAGTGGTAAGGAAATAAATAAGTTCTGTATATATTGTAATTTACCACGACACTTTATTGAACAATGTTACAAATTTAATAAGTTAAATGTAGGTGATCGTAAATTATTTATTTTAAATAATAAATTATGCTTCAAATGTTTTGGTCGCCACATTCCAATTCGTTTGGGTGGAATATAAACTATAAGCATTGTGGTCATATTGGTCGTAATTACTTAATTTGTTCAAAATACGGGAGGCACTCAGTAACTCATCCAAAGATAACTCGCGTAATATACAAATTTCTCACATGGTTACATATAATATGAATAGACAGAACGAGACCGCGCGACATCGACACGGGAGTCGCGAGATAGATCGTTCGGTGGACCCTACTCACTCGGTGTGCCATAGGGTACATCGTAGACTCACCGCAGGTCGAGTATCAGTCAACCGGAACGAGATTCACACCTGTGCCTGTTATAATAATATACCCGGCGGTTCGGAAATTAGGCAGTGCGCCTCTGCTAGCCATGCCACGAGATTTAGTCGTGAAGCAAAGCAATTAACGAGTTGGAATAATATCGCGTCAGCATTAAAACTTACCAAAAATGTTATTTTACTTGCGGCAATCATTGAAATAAAGAACATTAATTATTTATTTGTAAAAGCACGCGCCTTATTATATCTCGGTTTTCAATACACTATAATAAAAGGTAGTTTGGGGTCTGATTTTAACTTAAAACAATATTATTCCCACATTCCTTTAAGCGGCGGATCGGGAAATATTTCAAGCAGTAATAGTATAGTTTCTTTTGAATTTAGGCCTGCAAGAACTGGGAAGCCGTTGCTAAAGGCTACGGCTATTGTGTTTCGGAACCCAACATCTTCCTTACTCAATAAATTTAATTCTTCGCTGGAAAATTTAAAGCTCACGGATGGTGGGTCACTCGGTTATAACCACATTGATGTCATCATCGGATGTGATATATTAGGTGACATGTTGGTTGATATAATAGATTTAAATTTTATATGGTACGTACGCCTTAAATACGATTTTCGATTTGGTGGTTTTTGGCCTAGTTCATAAACGGTTTTTAGAAAATAATGAATGCGATGGAGTGTCTGATATAACACTTTTTAAGACTGTGGAACGGTTTTGGCAAGCGAGGGAACCACCAATAAAGAAAATTAGGGATCCGTTAGATTCAGAATGTGAAAACTTATTCACGTCTACTACGGTTAGCGGACCTGACGGAAAGTATATGGTACGGCTGCCCCTGTTACCCAATCATCCTCGTTTAAGAGATATTAAACAGAAGGCTTTATGTCTATTTTCAGCACTTGAACGAAGAATTGTTCGGCAGCCTGAAATTCTGGAAACGTATGTTGCGTTCATGCTTGAATAAATTAAACTCGTTTATATGGAGGTTTCAAATATTAATTTTAATTGTGGTGATTAAAGCTATGCCCACATTATCATGGTGTTTTTAAGGACGGTAAAATAAGAGTTGTTTTTAATGTTAGTGCAGAAGGAATAACGGGAGTCACTTTGAATGACTGCGTGTACCCCGGGAAACGGCTCTAGAGTGGTATTACGGCCATCGTTTTAAATTTTCGAGTTCCTTATGTTGTGTTCACCATAGACTTGCGCATGATGTTTAGGCGAACTTGGATCCACCCGGGTGATAGAAAATACCAGTTAGTCTTTGGGAGATCCTCTCCCAACGATTCACTTGTTCTTTATCAGCTAACAACAAATAAATACGGACTTAAGACCAGTCCCTTTGTGACAATTCGGTAGCTACAGCAATTAGCTCAATACGAAGGGCATAGATTTTTCCGAGCGGCTAGGCTACTACGACATAATAGTTATGTAGACGACTTAAACGGTGGACGTTAGAAAAATCTCGCGAGTTGAAAGACGAGTTCGTAGCGTTAATGAATACGGCTGGGTATGAGTTACGGAAATGGTCTTCTAACGTCCCTGAGCTTTTAAATGACCTGCCAGATGATCATTTGGAGACTCCTCGAACTTTAAATGAAAGTGAGAGCTCGCATTTTATTAAACTGTTAGGTATTCGGTCGGATTCAAAAAGGGATAGTTTTTATCTATCGTCTGAATTTACCGAACGGTGAAGACAAAATAACTAGGTGAAGTATTTTGTCTATAGCATCAAGGTTATATGACCCTTTGAGTTGGATTAGTCCAGTTATTTTTAGGTTCACGCTATTACTTCAAGCATTAATTAGTAGTGCAGGTAATAACAAAATAGAATGGAATGCTCAAGCGCCTGATCATATAGTTCAAAATTGGCACGATATCTTATTAGATTTACAGTATTTAGAACGGATTTTTATAAAAAGATATTTAAAAACCGGCAGGCGTTGCTCGGTATTCATTACATGGGCTTTGCGACGGATCATCTTTAGGTTCTGCTACTGTGGTTTATATTGGATCGAGGGATTGTCACGGTGACCCAGGTGCAACTACTCATGGCTAAGTCTAGGGTAGCTCCGCTAAAAATTCAACACTCGATACCAAGGTTGGAACTTATGGCCACGGTACTGTTAACAAAACTTCTCAACTATGTTGTTTCTGTCATAAAATAGCAAATTGAGTTTGAGGAGGTAGTCGCCTGGTGGAATAGCACTATAACACAACATTACCGTGGCTACATACACCTCCACATAGGCTTCAGGTTTTTGAAGGTGCCATGTACCAGAAGAAATAAATTTGACAATTTGTTGAATCAGTCGTTGTGGTGGAGTCCGGATTGGTTGTGCCAAGATTCAGACTATTGGCCACAGAACTATTTAGAGTTACCTATACAGTCGTTACCTGGTCTTAAACCAGTTGTTATTATTTTTACAAATTCTGACTTAAATTTGTTAAATTGGTTCAGTTCTTTTGATAAACTAGTTAACGTCACGGTATATATATTAGGATTTTTATATAATTGTGAATTTGAAAAGCGTTTAACTAAGGTAATAACGGTTCAGGAACGCAGGAAAACAAATCTACGGTTAATTAAATTAGTACAGATGGCATGATTTTCTGAAGAATTTTTGGCAGTAAAATCTGAAAAAGTAATTAATTCGTTCTTTAAGCGGTTAAATTTATTTATCGATACAGATAATTTATTAAGAGTAGGCGGTGGCTTAAAGAGTCTACCTTACCATACAATGCGAATACAACATATCTTGTTACCTGGTAAAAATCGCTACACAGACTTTTAAATTACACATTAAGTATGGGACGGATGCATACTTTGTATATTGTGAGCTTATGTCTGAGTGACATTTTGCTCTTAGAGGAGGTTAGATTGCGTAGTAGAGCCATAGCTGTGGTGGCTTTTTTCTGTACATAGTCTATATGTTTGTTAAAGGTGAGATGTTTATCTAGAACTACACCAAGGCATTTAGTTTGGTTAGCCCAGGGGATATTGACACCAAAAAGATGTAATGTTCTTTTTATATTCTTCCTCGCGTGAGGATCGAACATAATAGCCACGCTTTTATCTGGGTTTATTCCTATGCGCCATTTGAGGCACCAGGACCCGAACGTAGACACAGCCCTTTGGACGCGGTAGTATAAGTGAATCCTATTTCTGCCTGAGCTGAAGATGATTGTGTCGTCTGCGTAAGAGCCTACTGCGATGTCGGAGAATTCGGGGATGTCATTAACAAACAGGTTGAAGAGGCAAGGGGCTAGGATAGAACCTTGCAGGACTCCTGATCTTATTGAATGTGGTGAGGATAGAGTTCTGTCCGCTTTATAGCAGAAGGTACGGTCTGATAGGTAAGCGAGGATTATGCGGACTAGTCTGCCTGGGACTTGAAAGAGATTGAGTTTAAATATGAGGCCTTCGAGCCAGACCTTATCGAAAGCTTTGGCTATGTCGAAAAATACGGCAAGCGTGCGCCTAGGACGGCGTGGCTCTGTGAAATTGGAGAGAATATGCTCCGTGAGGCGGAGCACTTGGTAGGTACACGAGTGCTTCGGTCAAAAGCCGAATTGCTCGTGTGGTAAAAGACATTTCTCTGAGACAATGGATTGAAGTCGGTTCAGAAGGAGCCGCTCGTATATTTTAGTTAAGGTATTGAGGAGGCTAATTGGGCGGTAGCTTTCTAGGAAAGATGCCTTTTTCCCGGATTTGCGGATACCTATTACCGTTGCCTTTTTCCATGCGGCTGGAAAATGGCAGTGAATTATGGCCGCATTGAAGATACAGACCAAAAGAGCTATAAGTTTATCAGGGAGAAGTTTTAGGGCTTCGTTGTTTTTCGTTCGAAGTTGGTTCCATCGGAACCAGGGGCTTTCCTTGGCTTAAGGCGTTTTATGATCGCTAAAAGCTCGTCCAACCCAACCTTTCAAGGGAGATTTACCAGCAGATAGAGTAACAGGAGTTCGACATTTTATCGGCGTAGGAACAGACTTTGCGGGTCTTTTTTATACTAAAACTTCAACACTCCGAAACGAAATAATCCAAAGATGTTATTTGTGTGATTTTATTGTTTATCTCAACTTCGAAGAGTTGACCACTTTTTTCACTAAAGTTCTTACCATACTTCCAACCTTTTTAAATAAAAATTCGTAGTAGAATATTTCCTCCGGTGTAGGTGTGATGGTTGCCATCCCAGCGGTCGTCTTATGTATAACAAGTTAAGCAATATTTGAGCGTTGTATCATAGCGCAGGTGGTTGCTACTCCAGAATCCTTACTATATCTAAATAGTCAGCCTACAAACCCATTGTTTATATGTATGTTGAATAGAGTCAATGCTAGTTTACTTAACAAGCTTTTTTGGGTCATAATTTACTAACTGTTAATTACTGCTGGCTAAATTTATCTTGCTGAAGACTATAAGCGACCTTTGTGTCTTCTTTTAATACCATTAGAGTCATTGTTATTAAGGAACTGGTTTCAGAACACCTTATATTCTGCCTCTTACTCTTACCATGTTTTCGCTTTGCCGATAATGCCGGTTGTAAGATGTCACTATATTTAATTAAAAATATATATATAGTGCTTACTTAAATAGGCGGGTAATGAGACGGCAGGAGCCTCATCTTTTAAATTAAAGAAAAAAACCCAAACCTTTGAACAACTTTCATGTATGACTAGTAATATTGCTCCTAGACATAATTAAGTTCGAATGTTACTAACCTCAGTTGTTATGTTTCCGAGTACCAGATTAAAAGAATTTATTTACTACAACTGTCTTTAATTCACAACGTAGATATAAGTCCTTATTACTAGATGAGCATTGCCATAGGTATAAGGTAACAGACAGATACTATCTCAATATCCATAATATTTATTATTCATTCTATAAAATATTCTACAAATAATATAAGAGAAATGATATTACCTGATGAAAGGGGGGATTCGTTACATCGTTTAAAAGTCATTCGAGTTTAAAGTTTAATCTCAAATGACTTTTACAATTATTGAAACCAGCCATGTATAAATTGTACTGCCACAACTACATGCGACAATATTTTGCCCATAGTTAATTCCCCATAAAGCCCATAAAAGCCCATAGTTAGTAAATTTTTGTCGGATAAAAAAGTTACGAGGAACAAATTACAATTGGTTTGGAGTTGAGTTACATATTTATAAAAGTACTACTGTCTAGTTTTAAATGTATATATTTTATATTTTTAATGTTCCTAAGGACCAAGTTATATATTTCATATTTAAAACAAAAGTAAAGTTTTTTTATGTCTTTATTTAGGATATAAACAAATTACATGTTAACAAAATTGTACAGTTGCGATTGGCTTCTATTTTACTTATGTGAATTATTGATAATAAAATAAATGTTATGTTATCTTATGTATTATTTCCCAAACCTTATCTAAGTCACCTTCCCAATAATCCATTATCCACACAATAATAGTTCTTGACCAAGTTAACCATTCAGTACGTTATTAAGGGTTTCTCCAACATTGTCAAGCAATCCTCCATTTGATCCAACATTGTAAACCAATTGTCCCTCTATTCTAACATTGTCAAGTAATCCTCCGCCTGAAAATAATTATACTGCTAATCATTTATCTCCAAGTAACATATCGAATAGCCCACTCGTATCAAGTGTTCTTTTCGTTAATAATACATTTACGACTCTTTGAGATGTCCCTCTAATAGATATTTATTAGAATCATTCAAATGATTAAATTGTATAAATGGAACATTTTAGCAAAATCGTTAACATTTCTTGACTAAATAAATGAATACAGCTAATTGTGATTTCAAACTTTACACTGAATTAACAAGCCTTACGAAATGTTTCTTATACATTATTATGAACATGCAACAGTATCTACAACTCCTTCCACTCCTACTTCATCTATATTTAATGTCTCTAATACTTCGATGTTACTAAAAATTTATAATATGTACAGTAGATCCTCTATGAGTCGAACATCAAATTCGAATTCATTCGAATAAAAAAAAACAAAAATTCGAATTATAGAGTTTTCAACTTATAGAGAATGAAGCGTAAGGTACTCTCTGTGCTTTAAGTACATGATAAATAGCGTCCAGAATTTTGACAGCTTGTATACTATTGATTATTTGAATATAGTTATACAAAGATAAAATAAACATAGGCACTTTCTAAATATTGTTTTTATTGCAGAGTGAAACCAAAACTTGGTATAAAATGAATATAAAAAGGCATAATAAGGTATATCAGTTAAATAATAAATAAACATAGATGACAGTACACTGGACTGCGTTCCGTTTTAAATAGTAACCAGTACAGCTGACTATAAAGGAACGGCGTTTCACTATCTATACAAATTGACGTCGCAGTGTATAATGGAGCGCAGCCTAAATTACGTGCGTGAGAACACTTTAAATACATATTTTCTAATATCTCTTGATACAGTGAAACGATTGCGATGAAACAAAAACTAAGTAATACTCCAAGTTGCGTACAGTTTTTATGTTTAAAAGTTGTCTATTTTGGTTTTGTACATTTTACGTAATGCGTGCACAGACAAAAGCATAAACAGACAAAAACGCCAATAATGCTGGATATGTGTTATGTTGGTTATTCTTTAACAACGTAGCTATTATTTATGGAAATATTTTTAATGTAGAAAAAGGAGTTTCCTATAGATTTATTTATTATAAGTATAGATGAAATGAAATATTATTAGGAACTGTTTGAACATGAACATTTTTTTTTTATACTTAAGGTTTTTAGCGTTATGGCCATAATCTCACCTGATCTTAAGTGACGATACGGCCCAAGTTGGTAGACACGCTAAACCTGTGGAGGAACTGGCTCTCAAGTGCTGCTGCCGGAACACACCTATTGGTATTTGGCGGCAGGTTCACAACTAGAGGGTGGTAGCTAGCCAGGCGGGCATCAGAAAAAGCCCTACCACCATGCTATGGTTTCCTCACGATGTTTTCCTTTACCGAAAGCTCAAGCTCATTGTAGGTGCTTGGGTTAGAACCCACGTCCCTTGACGCGAAGTCGTGCACACTACCACTGAGCTATCATCGCTTCAACAACAAGTTTTTTTATTTACAAACTGATATATTATAAACTAGAGACTACGCTATTATGAATTGCAGTTATTTTTGTAAATAATAAGTAATAATATTTTATTAATTATTATTATTACTAATTATATTGTAATTAATAATATTTGTAAATGATGGACTACTTTGATATTTTTTTTGGAAATTAACAATGTTTTATACTTTATAGGTTTATCGTTATGCCTACAATTTTTACCTGATGTTAAGTGATAATTTCACCTAAGATTATAAACGTAGACACGTTAAGCCTAGTGAGTCTGCAACTTCAGGTGCAACTTCCGGAATACACATAAAGGTATTTCGCGGCAGATTTTCAACATGAGGGTTGTCATTATTCGGTTAGGCATCAGAAAAAGCCTTAGAACCATGCTAAAGTTTCCTTACGATGTTTCTCTTCACTGAAAACTAAAGCTTAGTGCAGGTGAATTCGAACTCACGTCCATTGACGGGCCATCCGCACTCCTTCAGCCATCATTGCTTCAAATTTAGTAAAAAAATGTTTAGTTAGAATATGCCCAATAATTTTGTTGTTTAAATAAATTATATAAGTATTATTATTTAGTTTTGACTATTACGATTAGTAAAGTGGACAAATAAAATCTTTTTTTTTCATTAGTTACAATTTAAAAATCTGCTAACATGTCAAAACAAAATACTGGTAAATTTTGAATTTGAGTCTGGTGGTTTGATATGATTTCTTGCATAGATTTTTCGTTTAAAAGTTACTCGAAGTTAAAATCCAACCTCAAATGGTAAATTATGACTTTTACAATTTTTAAAACCAGCCAGCTATAAATAGTATAATAGCCAAAGAGATTTTATTACAAGCTTATACCTACTGTATGCGAAAACATTTTGCCTGATCTATTATGGATTGTGGCCAAAACAAAAATTGTAAATGTTTTGTCTCGGATAAAAAAGTTAGGAAAAAAAATTACATTTGGTTTGGAAATGAGTCACATTTTTAATTAAATACTAATGTGTAGTCTATATTTTTTTATAGTGAAGGTTTTAGCGTAATGGCTTTAATGTCACCTGATCTTAAGTGACGATACAGCCCAAGTTGGTAGACTCGCTAGACCTGTGCAGGAACTGACTCTCAAGTGCAGCTGCCGGAACACACCTATTGGTATCTGGCAGGAGGTTTTCTATACAGCTATGGTTTCCTCACTATGTTTTCCATCACCGAAAGCTCAAGCTAATTGTAAGTGGTTGGGTTCGAGCTCACGTCCCTTGACGTGAAGTCATACACACTACCACTGAGCTATCATCGCTTCAGAAATGTTTATTTTTTTATACAATTAATGCTTCTAAGGAGCAAGTGACATATTTTATATTTAAAACAAAGGTAAAAATTTCATTGCCTTTATTTAGGTTATAACCAATTTGCTTGTAATTTAAAATTGGTTTGCATATTATTTATATGAATTATAGGAATAAAATAAATGTAATGTTGTACTGTATTTTAAATACTATTCATTAATTCTCAAAATCTTATCTAAGTCACGTTCCCAATAAACCATTATCCACACAACAATTCTTTTTCACCTACCTCGCATTAATTCATCTACCGCTTGTCCAATATTGCCAAGCAATCCTCCATTGCGTTCAACGATACTTCCAGCATTATCTTCAGCAACGCCAGACAATTCAGCTACTATTGATACAAAATCGTTAACCAATCCTGCATTACCTGCAAATTTTCCCAATTACCAAATTACCCAATTTTCCTGCGCCAGCAAATAATTCTACTGCTTATCATTCATCTTCATGTAATATATTCAATAGCTCACTCCTTCCAAGTGTCGTTTCCGTTATTATTGTATTGTTGATTGTCTGAGATGTCCATCTAATATACATTTATTAGAATCATTCCGATGATCAAATTGTATAAATGGAAGATATTAGAAAAAATCGTTAGCGATTGTTGACCAAATGAATGAATATGGCTAATAGTGATTTATAACTTTATACTGAATTAACAAGTCTAACGAAACTTTTCCAATACCTTATTATGAACATCTAACTTCATTATACATTAACTGACCCTTTTATAACCCAGCAGCCTCCACGACCCATCGACCCATTCCAGTATCACCTCGTCTATACTTAAAGCATCCTGTAATCCGTTGTCACTAACAATTTATAATATAGATATTATGGTCACGATAATTATAATATATTATTGATTTATGTTATTACGTTCACTAGCAGCCTCGCAATAATGCCACCTTCTAAATAATCAGTACTTTTGCTACAATTATTTATGACATTAAAATAGTAACAAAATTACAATAATCCAGTGTTAACCACCTGTAAGATAGTTAGTACCTAGCTGAAAGTCAAAGTTTGTCAAGTGCTTAGAATGTTAAAGTAGCATAAATAAATGAAACTATAGTCACAATTATATACATATAAAATATTAAATTTCTATACCTGAAAAATCTGAAATTTAATTATGTCACTTTAACTTCTCAATCATATAATACTAAATTCTCAGGAAAACACCACTATTGATGTACTAGTGCATACTATATATAAATGAGTACATACTCCCTTGGACATTTAAAAGCAAAAACATGGTCAGTAAAGCTTTCACGCCGCGCTTTCGTTTCCTGTTACCAGCCTCATTGGTGTTACCAATAATCTTTTTTGGATAGTTTCAAAACCCCTGCCTACGTTATTAATATCTGAATATAAAGATGGAACTAACATTACGTCTATTATGTTTTGAATTTAGATTATTGAAATAAATGAGAAAAGTAATTTTGAAGAAAAACGTAGGTATTATTATGTGGAGGTATGTATTATTATATGTGGAAGATGAGGAATGTGTGTGTGGAATATGTGGAAATGTGGTGTAACATTCCCGTGTTAATAGAATCGCATTAACTAGGACAAGAGACGATTCCTAGAAATGGCAGAAAGTAACGAGTACGGAATTAAATGAATTCGATTTGACTGTGACAAAATTATAAAGATTATAATAATCTAGTTGTATGTACGAGTTTATTTTTATTGATTCGTAATAAAAGTAGCGTATAGCATAAGTTACCTGCTCATAAAATCCTGTCAAATGGAATCCAACTGTTTCAAAGATAATTTGGAAGAACCAGAGCGACAGACAAAGATACAAAACAAAAAAAAAATAGATTTTTATTATTAGTACCGTATTTATACTGAATGAACTAAAACCTGTTGAAATTACAAAACGGACACTTCAATTTTATTTATTTGTATACACGCATCAATGTATGGCCACAATACTATCTATAGCCTATAATAGGATCAACTGGTCTGTAGATAGTGCGGCGATCTGCTCAAAAGTAGGTGCCTTACAAGTTCCTTACATAAGTAAAAAAGTAAAAGTTCCTTACACAGATGCATTACATTATGTTAAAAACTTACCAAGAAGTGATCCATGAACTTGCTGTACAATCTGGAACAGTTGTTTTCAATTAGTTCAGCATACTATAATTACCGTGCACAGAACAAATAAAAATAAGCTATGTGGTTATTAATTTATAACTAATATAAAATTTGTTAAAAATATTATTTACACAGAACACGAACACATGTCTGTTTGTACTCTTGCCGTATCATTATGATAGCATTAAACGGATTCTGATGTAATTTGATACGATGATAACTAATATTAGGAATTAGGTAATTAATCTACAGGATTTTTTTTTCATAAAACGAAATGATTCCTCAGGGATGGGAGACAATTGTTAAAATGTTGAAATTGACTGATTTCATGACGCTATTATTCTAAGTCCACTAGCAGACAGCTAAATTAAAAGTTTGTTGCTTGTTACATCTTTCTTATAAAGTTGTATATAGCATATAGCAATCTAATAAGGTCTCGTAACATTGCATAACCTGAGCCCCAGACGAGTTATCTTTCAACGATAGCTAACAGACCGATGGACGAAGAAAATATAAGTGCATATTTTTGTTATATATTACTATATCTTTATATCAGTATTAATTTACCAAATTCGCATTCCCTAAAAACAACCCTATATTTTAAGAAAGTGAAAATGGAAAAAAACAACAATTTTTATTCGAGGCACTATTGCTAAAAATACAAGTGAAAAGGATTTTACAGACGCATACAAAGAAAGAATCTAAAGCAGGACAATTGTTTGAGTATCGCCTAAATAAATGGCAACATCTACGGGGTTTGACCCCAGAGCACATCGGCGCGGCGGCTGCAGCGAGAAAACTGCTCCACCGGTAGACTAACCGTGCAGTCAAAGTCGTTCTAGATAAATATATCTAATTATATAAAATATATGAGCTATAGCTTACCATGACAAATAATGCAGTAGTGAAGAAGAGAACAGCAAAAAAGTTAGACATGTTAATGCTCGTTAACGTCGTCGTAATGGTATCACACTCGGATGGTAAACCCTATATATATTAGTTGAATTGTTTGAACAAATAGTTAATAATGACAATGACAAGGTAACTGTTATTAATTTTATCTAAAGACAAAGTATCTTTATTAATTGACTACGCATTTATATACGACTAGCTGGTGCTCCCGACTTCTTTCGCGTAATTTTAAATTTCTCGTAATTATAAATAAATAAATTAATTAATTAATTTATATAATTTATTTTATTGCAGGAGATATGAGTTACGTAGCACATGTTGATATTCGAAATCATTTTGTTCGTTCCGCACCATTTAAACGCATTATTTAGATCATTTTGTAGTAATAATACGTCATTAGGACTCCCAATCTGATAAAACAATTTAATCATCTGCAAGATGTAACACTTTGAGTTCTGAAGTTTTAAACAAATGTCATTAATAAAAATATTGAATAGTATAGGCCCTAAATTAGAACCCTGCGCTACTCCGAAAATGGACAAGTTTATGATGACGGGTTGAATAGTAAAGGCGTGAAAAAGTTACATATAAACAAATGAATGAACGAATGAATATACAAACAAATATTCACTTTTATAATATTAGTTAGGATATATTTATATCCCTTTATGGGCGACAAGGTGATCCAACCGGTCAAGTAATTTGTCTCCAAAATCGTCCGCCAAATAACTATTACCTGCCTATGCATAAATATCCATTAGGTTTATTATGTTTACCATCTTGGGCCACATCATAATTTAACATCAGGTTAGATTTGGTCAAATTATACTAAATAAAACTATAAAGAAAATTGCTAAAACTGTTAAAACACCTGCGGAGTTATGATTTCGTTTTACCTTGAAATACCTGAATTTCAATAAATCTACCGATTGTTCAAAACGATGTTTATTTTTTGTGACTTATTTATTCATTACTAGCTATGCCCGCAATTAGACTCTCGAATATTTGAATATTTTATATCTTCCCTTACAGTACCGCCTGAAGGAATGCTTAACAAAAGCATGACCCTGAGCTTTTATGTCCCTAATTTGGAAAAAGCGTGATTCTCCATAAGCAGCTTCAATTTCCTAATTCATCCGTTCAAGTTTTATATTCGTGACAATATATCAACGACAATCGTTTGACAAACAAAGTAGAAAAGGTATCGACATGTGTTGTCGGTGCTTATTTATGAACATATTTACTAGCTGGTCAGGCGGACGTTAGCCTCAGTCATGCAATGAAGGGCTGCAGAAGTCCAAACGGCTTCCCCCAGCAGAGATTTGAAGTAGTGCGAAAGCAGTCTCAGCTATCTGGTAATAAACAGTAATGTAAGTCACCATGAAATCTTCTGAGTGGGCATTTGTCGATGCTTCTCGCAGTGCAACTACCATAAAACGAGAGAATGTACGCATATTCACCACGTTAACAAAGGAAATAAAAGACAGACATCCCCAGGCGTTTGATGTTCGAGACGCAGAAAATAAAAAAGTATTTCTGCAGAGCGACGTGTCAACATTTGCGAAGTTAACTCTTTGAAAGGTAGTTTGGAACATCCCGGTGAGTCGTATACATTTTATTTCGACTCTGGTGTCGAATGTTCTCTTATTAAGGAAACGGTATCTGGGAGTTTTGCTGGCATACGCAAACAATCCATTGTTCGCTTGAGTGGGTTATAGGTAATTACAAAATATTGAACAAACAATTAACGATATTGTTATTGATGGTCATTCATTTACGATTACCATACACGTTTTATCTAGTGAATACATTAGGTACAATATTATTATAGGTCACGATTTATTAGAATATAGTTTTCGTGTTATTATGGCAAAAGGAGTTTAAATTTTCTTAAGAAGTTTTTACATAAAAATAGGTACGAACATTTAATCCACAGTATTAGATATTAGCATTTCAAACTCGACCGAATGTATTCAGTAGTTTCAGAGTAGGGCATTTACAATAAGCCATAGAGGCAGACAAAAGTTCATAAATAGAAAACCCTCAAGATGGACATTGGTTACTCTTTTCACAAAAATAAGATTCGAAAATGTTTAATAGCAAATGAGTATTTGTAAAGGACGCAAATTATTTCTTTTATTGATATTTTATCCGCGTGCGCTCGTGAACTTTCTAGCGATACGTAAATACAATTGACTACAAAAATATTGTCTTTAATACACTTTAAAAAAGTCTGCATTTGCCTATCTATTATACCAAGTCACAATAAGGTATTTTGTAACAAAAATATTGAAAGTTGAGAAACGATATATGAGCATTATTATTAGGCATGTGCATATTATTTTTTACGAGTTTTCATTCGAGGTTGTCAAGAAATTAACGTAAGATGTGATGATGATGTAATATTGATGTAAGATGAGGAAAGTTGGTTACTCAAAGTAGTAATTCTATGTAGATGCAGTCGTGCGCATCAGATAGTATATATGTTAAGTGCCCAACAGATCGTCGTGAATTTTTACACACGTTACTAGTAGTACAGAATAGATCACCGGTCACTATTTATCAAGATAAGAAGTACTTAATTGATTTTAGTTCCACTCGAAAGAAGTCGCAAGCACAGCTAGTAAGTAATATAGAAGCCAATCGCTACTTTCAATTTTTTTAACATGCTATTTGTTATAACCTAATGAAAAGCCATCAAAACTTTACTTGGTCCTTGGAAACATTAAATGAATAGAAAATTACACATTATAAATGATTGTTTAACACTTTATTGAGAGTGTAACTCATTTCTAACGCAAATATTTTTAACCCAAATAATTGTTCCTCGTATTTTTTTATCCGATACAAAATATTTATGATTTAATTTTTTAATGGGGAATACATTAGCGTCTAAGAAAAAAAAATGCTTAATATTAATCTTTTTACAATAGTCAAAACTAAAGAGTAATATTTATATAATGTATATAAACAAGTTCATTCACAACCGTGTAACTTAATTACACAAGTTTTAAATTTGAAGCGATGATAGCTCAGCTTGTAGTATGTACGGACGCTGCATCTATGGACACAGGTACGAATCTACCTGCAATAAGCCTGAGCTTTCAGTGAAGGAAAATACCATGACTGTGTAACACTTTGAGTTTTGAAGTTGTAAACAAATATCATTAATGAAAATATTTAATTGTATACGCTCCAAATTAGAACCCTGCGGTACTGCTAAATAACAATACAAATAAAAAGTACAATTAAAAAATAAATTAAATCAATACAATTGCAGCCCAATTAAAAACTCACATTTTTCATAATCACGAGTACTTTGAGTTGTTATATTTCTTAAAGACGTACATTTTAATATGATAATAATTACATTTATTATATTAAAGTTACTCTAATGTGCATGTCGTAGTCACCTGTACTTAGAGTTACATTTAAGTAAATATTTAACTTTATACGTAGTAGATATTAATGTGTTGGTGTAAACTCTGTTGGTGACCATAATAAATGTGTAATTTGGGTATTATAAAGCATAAGTTGATATAAAATAAATCTATTCTTAAACAATATCAGTAATTAAACATAATTAAAAACATATTCGAACATTAAAACGAATTTAAGACATTCTCGAATGCTAAATCTCAAACAATATACTAGCTCGTGGGATAGGTTAATAAAACACATATTCTTAATCCCATAAAGGTACACGCACAAGACATACATAAAAACACAGATGAACAGTAAATATTCCTACCAGTTTGAATAAAAACACAACGTAAAATTGAACGATCGAACTGAAACACCACGAGGCACATTTCTATCTTTAGTAAAATGGCAAATATTTGTTTACTAACTTTTTCGTAAGGCTTCGCTCGCGTTAATATACATTTTGTCAAACAAATCGAATGACGCAATAAAAAGGTTCATATAAAGTTTTTTCTATCTTTACCTCACTTCCGATTTGTTTTTCGCGATAATGGGAAGCCTTTCACCGTCTCTAGGTTCTGATCTATCTTTGTACCAAAATTCATCATTATCTATTCAGTGGTTTAGGCGTGAAAGCGTATCAAACAAACAAACTCACTTTCATATTAATAGTATTAGTATGATTCCTCATTCTATTTATTAATATATGACTGTATTTAAACTTATTATATTACATCAATGACATGTTCTATTCTACGTTTTACGCGGCTCGCTGTCTACAACACTAAGTAAAATGAATGATATTAATCTTCACACCAGTTAGTTACCTTACGTAACTAATACGCTGATACTAAATAGTAGACGATGAATTGTCGAGCCGACCAGCTACTTGCATGTGAACGATTTCTATAATCAATGGACGTTGTGGCGAGACGTCGGGAACGCGCACGAGCACGATCCGACGCTTCGGTAATTTCCGCCGCACTTCGTGGCGACTCGGTTTCTGACCGCAAGGGAGTCGATTGCTAGCTACGACGCCGGGAGGCCGCACGCGCGCGTTTCCCACGGTTCTTTCGTATGCGTTCGATTTCATTTGTCGTTGTACTCGTTGTGTTGAACTATTAATAATTAATATACGTGTGTTCCTATTCGAGTGTATTATTGTAAAGGTCTCCCCACAAGTGGTGACCCCGTATAGTACGAACATTATTAAACTATACATCGTAAAAAGACATTTTCGTGTGAGTTAATATCGCATCAGTGTTGCAAAAGATGGCGGAACAAGCCGACGGCGTGTCAACAAATCAAGTTAACAGTGTTAGCGTCAAAGTGCCGTCATTCTGGCCGGATGAACCAGAGTTATGGTTCGCACAATTAGAAGGACAATTTGAACTCGCTAAAATAACGATGGATAGTACAAAATACAACTATGTAATTTCAAATCTCGACTACAAATACATACGTGAAGTTAGAGACATAATACAAAATCCGCCAGAGAAAGAAAAGTACACTAAAATAAAAAATCAGCTGATATCTCGCTTATCATCGACACCAACACAAAAGGTGCAACAGCTGCTCACCCACGAAGATATCGGCGAGCGAAAACCGTCTCAGTTTTTGCGACATTTGCAAAACCTCGCCGGTCCTGATGTCCCAGACAGCTTCGTACGTTCGATATGGTCAAGCCGCCTACCGACTCACATCCAGGTCGCCGTCGCTACCCAGCCTAACCTCGAACTGGATGACCTAGCTACTCTGGCAGACTCCGTATACAGTGTCGTCGTACAACCACAAGTTCATCAATTATCCGCGACCGCTTCTAACACAGAATTTAGTGAATTAAAAAAATGTATTGCCGATTTAACGCGACAAGTCGCCGCACTCTCTTCATCGCGTTCACGCTCAAGGGACCGTCCGCAGGGTTGGCGCCGTCGACCCCGTAGCCGTTCCTACGACGACCCAACGAGGGGGTATTGTTGGTATCATCGCAAGTTTCAAGGCAAGGCGACAAATTGTCGTCCTCCATGCTCCTACGCGGGAAACGGGATGGGCAGTCGTTAATGGCGGCAGAAAACGGCTGCCACACTCCTGCGCGCCGCATTTTCGTCACGGACAAAAATTCTAAAGTTCAGTTTTTAATAGACACCGGATCGGACTTGTGTGTATATCCAAGTAAACTGATACGTGGTAAAAGTGTAAAAAACAGTGACTATAAACTCTATGCGGCTAACGGATCGATGATTAACACATTTGGAACGATTCATGTAAATTTAAATTTTGGTTTGCGTCGTGATTTTCGATGGCGTTTTGTGATAGCTGACGTCATTAAGCCTATCATAGGCATAGATTTTTTGTCATTTTATGATCCACTTGTGGACGCACGAAATCACCGACTAGTCGACAACACTACGTCACTAGCGGCTATTGCAAAGCCCGCGCGCTCGTATGTTTGTCAAATTAAGACTGTTTCAGGAACGTCTCGCTATCATCAGCTCCTCAACCAGTTTCCAGAGGTCACGAGACCACATGGAGAACCCACGGTCAGGGAAGTTAAGCACCAAACGCTTCACTATATCCGTACTACGCCTGGCCCGCCTGTGTATAGTCGACCGCGCAGGTTAGCACCAGATCGGCTCCGGAGAGCTAAGCGTGAATTCGAAGAAATGGTGAAAGCAGGTATTGCACGTAGATCTGATAGCCCTTGGGCAGCGCCCTTACACTTGGTACCGAAGAAAGACGGTACAGATAGACCATGTGGAGATTATAGGGGCGTTAACGCCAGGACTATTCCTGATCGCTACCCAGTACGCCACATCGCAGATTTTTCACATAATCTGCATGGCTGTAAAGTTTTTAGTAAAATAGACTTGGTCCGCGCTTACCATTTAATTCCTGTTAATCCTGACGATATTCCTAAGACAGCTATAACAACACCGTTCGGGTTATACGAATTTCCGTTCATGAGCTTTGGGTTGCGAAATGCAGCCCAATCTTTCCAACGATTCATGGATGAAATCTTACGTGACCTGGATTTTGCTTTCCCTTACAGCGATGATATTTTAATCGCATCCCGGGACCATGCCGAGCACGAATCTCACCTGCGGCAAGTATTAGAGCGATTAACAAATCACGGCGCTGTTGTGAATTCTGCAAAAAGTGTTTTCGGAGTTCCAGAAGTGGAGTTCCTGGGTTACTTGGTTTCAGCAGCCGGCACGCAACCCACGCCTGAAAAAGTTCGCGCCATACTGAACTTCACGCAGCCACATACCTTGAGAGAGCTAAGAAAATTCCTAGGTATGATTAATTTTTATAGAAGGTACTTACCGAATGCTGCGAAGATTCAAGCACCGCTTCACCAACTTCTTTCTGGCAGCAACATCAAACCAAACACTCCCATATGCTGGACATCGGACCTCGAAAAGGCCTTTAATCAATGTAAGCAAAGCCTTGCTGATACTACGCTTCTCGCTCATCCCGACCCAGGAGCAGACCTCGTGCTCATTACAGATGCATCAGAGGTTGCAATCGGCGCCGTTTTACAACAAAAGGTTAAAAATCATTGCCAACCCCTTGCTTTCTTTTCCAAGAAACTAATATCTGCTCAGCGCAAATACAGCCCTTTTGACCGAGAGCTACTCGCTATATACGAAGCTGTTAAACACTTCCGTTTTATGATTGAACTGAAACCTTTCACAATTTTGACCGATCACAAGCCAATAGTAGCCGCCTTTCGTAAACCTTCCGAGAAATGCTCACCGCGACAATTCAGACATTTATATTATGTATCACAGTTTACTAACGACGTGCAACATATCTCCGGAAATGAAAATATTGTAGCCGATGCTCTCTCACGAATAGAAGCTATTTCAAATGAGATATCTATAGAAAACCTCGCTTCTTCTCAAAGCAATGACGCCGAGTTAAACAAAATTTTAAACGCTAAAACGAGTTCCCTAGATCTTAAAAAGATTCAAATCAACGACACTAACACGTGTAAAGTATACTGCGACATTTCTGGTCCGGCACCTCGCTTGTATCTGACACCCGAATTTCGTAAACAAGCTTTTGACTCCGTCCATGGTTTAAGTCACGCCGGTGCTGCACCCACTATCAGACAAATGACTCAAAGGTATGTTTGGCCTCATATACGCAGAGACTGCCGAGCTTGGACGAGGGCTTGCGTGGCTTGCCAGCGGTCAAAAATCGCGAAACACACACGTGCGCCGATTCATGCTTTTGCACCCCCGTCTTCACGCTTTATGCACGTTCACCTAGACCTGATTGGACCATTGGCAGTATCACATGGGTACCGCTACTGCTTAACCATGATAGACCGTTTTACGCGTTGGCCGGAAGTAATACCGATCCAAGACATAACAGCAGAGACGGTAGCGCACGCTTTTCTGAGTGGCTGGATTGCGCGCTTTGGTTGTCCTCAGAAAATAACAACCGATAGAGGGAGACAATTTGAGTCACAGTTTTTTAAAGAACTCACTAAGCTTACAGGATCCAACCATCAGTCCACCACCGCTTACCATCCTGCTGCTAATGGTTTAGTCGAGAGAATGCATCGGCAATTAAAAGCTGCTTTAATGTGCCATAATAACGACAACTGGTTTGAATCCCTTCCACTGGTACTATTGGGGATACGCAATGCTTGGAAGGAAGATATTTCCTCTACCTCCGCAGAACTCGTTTATGGTGAAAACCTACGCTTGCCGTGTGATTTATTACAGACCGGCACAGACGAAATCGTAGATTACAATGATTTCCTATCCCGCTTACGGAAACATTTCAGGGAACTTAAACCAACTCCAGTACTACACCATGGCAACCATAAGACTTTCGTCCATAAGGATTTGCGCAACGCCACAGCGGTTTTTCTAAGGCAGGACCTCGTACGGAGACCGTTACAACCACCGTATACTGGACCTCACAGAGTCATAGAGCGGTCTGAGAAAACTTTTAAAATTGATATCGGAGGGAAAATCACGACAGTATCCATCGATCGTCTCAAACCCGCATACTCAGTACGAGAGCCCGACAACGGACCGAAATTACTTGCCTCGAAGACCACCACATCGACTGCTACAGAACCCAAACCGCATTATACTACGCGGTCGGGCAGGCGAGTTAGGTTTCCTCATCACATTTACGACCTAAAGGTCTCCGGGGGGGCTGATGTGGCGAGACGTCGGGAACGCGCACGAGCACGATCCGACGCTTCGGTAATTTCCGCCGCACTTCGTGGCGACTCGGTTTCTGACCGCAAGGGAGTCGATTGCTAGCTACGACGCCGGGAGGCCGCACGCGCGCGTTTCCCACGGTTCTTTCGTATGCGTTCGATTTCATTTGTCGTTGTACTCGTTGTGTTGAACTATTAATAATTAATATACGTGTGTTCCTATTCGAGTGTATTATTGTAAAGGTCTCCCCACAACGTTACTAAGGCTCGTGATTTCGTCTATGGAATCAGTAAAGAGCTGTAAGACCTAAATAAACGGTTTTTATAAATACTTCGTGAGTCGATTAGTAGACGCGACCAGAGCATGTGTCACAATCGTTTGGAAAATCTAAAAGTGTGCACTTGTAACATAATTATAATTGAACGATATAGATTTAAGCATTAATATTAAATAAGAAGTAATCCGATGTCATTCTAGAGATATTAAATAAGGAATGGTCCCAATCCATTAAGTTCTCTGGACGTAATATTTTGACATCGGGACTGTAACCAACACACCTGTCGTCAACTACATATCATTCCTATTTCATTATTTTTATAATAGATGAATGAATAGTGAATATTAAGAATATCAAGAGAGCTTTAGCTTATTCCCTTATATCTATGACAGTGATCATTTAGTAATTAGGATCCAAATCTATGTTATGAAATTAAAAACAGTTGTAGTAAACAAATTATTTTAATCTAGTACTCAGAAAACATAACAACCAAAGTTAGTAACACAACTTAATTGTACACGTGACAATAATATTAAATCAATTATAACAAAATCAAATTAAATTAAGATTATAGTATTATTATTAATGACTTGCAAATATATCTAGAAATAATATAACTAGTAGTACATGAAAGCTGTTCAAAGGTTTGTACTTTTTTTTTACCGCGACGAGGCTTCAGCCTTCCCATTACCCGCTTCTTAAAGTAAGCACTATATATCCTTTTAAAATTTAATATCGTGAAATCTATCCATCAACATCATTGGCAAAGCCAAATGAGGGTGAGAGTATGAGGCAGGACATAAGGAGTTCTGGAACCAGTTCCTTAATAAAAATTACTCTAATCACTCTAATGGCATCAATAGAAGACTCTAAGGTCAACTAAAGCCCTTGAACAAAATAAATCTAATGAGTAGTAATTAGCAATCACAATAATAGTATAGCTATAACCCTTCAAAGTAGTCAGAAAGCCCCGAGGAGACAAAGTCAACCGAGGAGAAATATGCAACTCACTTCAATCTAAACCTCCCCACACAGTATAATAAGGAACCTACAGGCCGTTGGATAAACATGGAGAGTACAAAGTCCCAACACCGAATCCTTGGTCATTGTCGCTAAGACTGAGTGGATCAACGGAAATGGATATATAGAAGATAAGCTACGCCCTAACAAGTATTATGGTTAGAAGGTTATAACTTTCCATACATGGTAAAACTAAAACACTCCTCAGATTAAATATTTCTGTCTTTTAAATGGTAGATAGAACCAATAAATGAATATTAATATCGCACTGGTTTGAAGGAACGTGGATAGGTATTCGGAAATTGTATGTGTTGAACCAAATCAACACTGAATTGGTTTACAATAAAATAGTATTTTAATAAATATAGATAACCAGTTGAACTTCTGCTTGGTTCCAGTCAATATTACATGAATTTAATAACAAATACCAAAATATAATAATTCATTACTGGCTAGTTATGTATGAGCCAAAGAAGCTTATTAAATAAACTAGCATTGACTCTATTCAACACACATAAACAATGGGTTTTGATGCTGACTGTTTAGATATAATAAGGATACCTTGATCCTTTTTGCAAAGTAAAGTATAACCTTGGAACAATCATGCACAATACCAATGTATATTGGCATTGTATATGAAATGTTATGAATTATGGTTGGTATTGATCATGGACCCTACCTAACCTACCAATGTATAAGTGACATTATTCTATTGTATATTTACATGAAAATAATAAGCTTTATAACTAATATAATGATTAAATTGAATCGCTATTTATCTCTGTTCCTATATGTTTACTATTTTAATTATAAAAGTAGGTACCTATTTATCTTGATTTATTTATTCATATCATATGTCACATAATACCTAAAGGGTTTCTAAAATATTAGTCTGTATGTTTTATACCACAATTACAGTATCAGTTACTATTATATTTACTTTCTTTACCTAGTCTTATAATCTAGATATATTTTATAATCTCTATGCATTTATACTTGTAAATGTAGAGTTGGTTCATATTTATCTTACGGAAATTAATAATATCATACTTTAAATAGTATAGGAAACTTCAAGAGTTTCTAAACTAGATAAGTTATAATTCAAATTAATATTATATTATTAGTAGTAGTAATTATAATATTTCAAATTAATTTCTTTAATTTGTTTGATAATTTTGGTTTTATAACTTTTATGTTATATATTTTCATCAACATATTTTAGAGCAACTATTTACCTAGGCATGTACCTTAACTAATACAATTCAAACTCAAGATATTCTCACCATAAATCTTTTAAAGAAAGATATATTCAAATGGCAAGTTCCTTAATATATAACAATCTAGATACTGAATAATAATGCAATCTGCATGAAAAAGGTGTAGCGATGTGTCTTATAACAATTAGTTACAAAATTTCCAGTAAACTCCAGAACACATTTCTTTTGCATTATAAGCACAAGAGGATGACATACCTTACTTTGACTTTGTAATAGAATCAATACTATCAGATTTGTACAGAAAATCATATGAAGTTAGCAGTTAGAATATTTATATTAATTCTGGGCCGACTTCGACAAAACTAGAACATTTCTATATCTTAATCTAACAAATATCAGAATCTACTTACAGTTTTGTAGGTTTTAGCGATCTTTATACTTCTCATCACTTATCTCAAGCCCTCACGCCCCTGGCCTACTTCACAAGTGGAACTGCTCCGGTCTGCTTCTCAAGCGCCCTGCTAGTCCTTATTCTGAAGTGCTTTGCTCCGGTTTGCATCTCAAGTGCCTTTCTCCGATTTTACTCTGAAAAGCCCCTAAATCCCCGCGCTGCGATCTTATATAACCTCGCACTCCCTTGTCTCCGCGCACTTTCCCCGAATTCTGATTTCCTTATAGAATTTTTCCTATTATTTCTCTGATAGTATATCCTTCTCTTGCTCATTAGAACACTTAAAGAACATATATGAATAAAATCGGTTTACTAGTTTGTGAGTTTTAGCGAGACTAACGACATATACATATACATAGATTCCTCATAGTCTTCTGTCCCATTCTATAGCTAACTTTTCATATAATCAGATTTGAAAAAATAATTTGAAACAGATATGAGAACTACCGACAGAAGTGAAGTTTTTTTACCACGATGTTTTTTTTTCTTCAACATCTTAAAACAATAAACAAATAATTGTAGTTTTCGGATATACAAATACATATATTTAAATTTAATTCATATAAGTAGTAAAACAATTAAAATTCACTAAAGATCGTACACTAACAATAATAAGTGCCAATTTCAAGTCCCAGGTTTTTGTAGTAAGTTAACGAAAATTGATAGAGATAAGTAAATATTTAGACGATGTCTGGTCACAAAAAATAAGGGCTATAACGAGAAATATTGAAATGATTATTCGCAGGCTTGAAACTTGGAGGAAAACGGTCAGCGGGACATTTTATTTTTTAATCTATTCAGTTCTAAAAATCTGAGTACCAATTTAAAAGAATTTGTTTACTACAACTGTCTTTAATTCACAACGTAGATATAGGTCCTTATTACTAGATGATCATTGCCATAGGTATAAGGTAACAGGCAGACAATTGATATTCATAATATTTATTATTCGTTCTGTAATTTATTATACAAATAATTGAATAGAAATGATATTATCTGATACAAGAGGGAACACATCGTTTGAAATTCATTGGAGTTTAAAGTGCAACTTCATATGACTTTTACAATTATTGAAACCAACTAGGTATAAATAGTACTGCCAAAGAGACGTTACTACAAGCTAATACATACTATATGCGAAAACATTTTGCCCGACTTATTATGTCTATGGTCAAAATAAAAATCCTAAATATTTTGTCTCGGATAATAAGTTACGAGGAACAAATAACAATTGGTTTGAAAATGAGTTACATATTTAATGAAGTACATGTGTATAGTTTCAAATATATATTTTTGTATACATTTAATGTTCTTAAGGACCAACTGATATATTTTATAATTAAAACAAAAGTAACATTTTCATTTTCTTTATTTAGGTTATAAACAAATTGCAAGTATAAAAATTTTACAGTTGCGATTGGCTTCTACATTACTTTTATGAATTATCGGTAATTAAATGAAAGTTATGTTATCTAATGTTTTAAATCTTATATATTATTTCCCAAACCTTATCTAAGTCACCTTCCCAATAATCCATTATCGACAGAATAATAATTCTTGACCAAGTTAACCATTCAGTGCCTCATCAAGTGTTAATATAATATTACCAAGCACTCCATCGCGATCCCGACCTCCACCGTCAAGTAATGCTGGCGATGTTCCTGTGCCTGAAAATAATTATACTGCTAATCATTCATCTCCAAGTAATATATAGAATAGCCCACTCCTATCAAGTGTCCTTTACGTTATTAATATGTTTGAAGGGACGGGAATAAAATATTTTTTCGAAATTTGGAGGTTTTCTACTTATCGAGGGTCGACTTAACGAGGTTCTACTTGATTATGACCACGAGATGATCATAATAGAATATTGTGTTATGTTATTAGATAAACAAGAATCCTCGTAAGAATGCTAAGGTCTGAATAATCCGTTATTTTTGTTAAGAATATGCGAAGCGCGAGTTATGTGCCCTCTCTAACAATATGTATTGTTGTCGCATTCAGTCGCAAGCCGATAACGGCGTCATCTGTGTGTATATGTGTTCTCTGTGTAAAATATTAAATAAACTGTGATTATATACAACTAAACCGGCTCAACTACAGTTTTGAAATTAGACTAGTAAAAAAATTGCAATAATCCAGTTTTAACCACCTATACTATAGTTAGAGGCTAGTTTAAAAGGTTTATCAAATGTTTAAAATGTAAAAGCAGTTATGAATGAACAGCAATGTTATGAAACTATAGTAATAATTATATATCAAATACTAAATTACCGTATTTATGATTGTAACCTGTAACTTAATTATGTTACTTACGCAATCATATAATATTAAACTCTCTGGAAAACGCCAATATTTATGTACTCACGCATACTATACTGTAGAACCTCGTTAAGTCGACCCGCGATAAGTTGAAAACCTCTAAATCTCAAAAAAAATGTTTGGTTCCCTTCCCTTCAAACACCAAAACCTCCATTCTCTGTAATTCGAAAACTCTATAACTCGAATTTGTTGGCGTCTCCCTTGATGTTCGACTTTTAGAGGTTCTACTGTATTTAAATGAGAATCATCATGTTTGAATAACAGGAAAAACATGGTCAGAGAAGTTTACACGGTAAGCTTTAATTTCCTCTTACCAACCACATTGGTGTTCTAAAGTATCTACAAGAATAAAACGTTTGAAAGTTCCTACAATATTTTTGGATGTTTTCAATACCTCTGTCTACGTTAAAATATAAAGACGGAATTAACGATAAACGACCACAGTGTTATGACTATAGATTATTAAATTGAATAAGAAAAGTAATTTTGAATATTAAAATTAAAAAAGTTATAATATTATATAAGCCTTATAAATTCCCTTTGTGAATGGAAATGCGTTACTTGTTTCAAGGAATCAATTTTAGGAATATCACAAAATAAAATAGATTTATGTTATTAGTACCGTATTTATACCAAATTGACTCAAACCTGTTGAAATTACAAATGGAACACTTCAATATTATTTATTTGTATACATGCATCATGTATAGCCACAAAACTATGTGCGGTCTATAATAGTATTAACGGGTCTATCGTGGTATTACTTTTTTTAGCGTAATGGCTACAATGTCACCTTATGTTAAGTTATGATGTGGCCCAGGTTGGTAGACCTACTAAGTCTATCGGAGGGACTGGCTCTCAAATTCAGCTGTCGGTACATACCTATAGGTATTTGGCAGCCGAGACAGTTGGGTATTAGAAAAACTCTACCAGGATACTCTGTTTCCTCACGATGTTTACCTTCACCGAAAGTTCAGACTAATAGCAAGTGGATTCAAACTCACGTCCGTTGACGCGGCAGTCATACCCACTACCAACTTAGCTATTATCGCTTCAACAATCGCCTGCTGCATGGTAATCAAGATCTAGTCGCACACAGTCATCATATCTCGAATATATAAACCCGAATTATTACATGACCTATTGTAGGATAGACTGGTCTATAACGCTGCGGTCTGGTCAAAAATATGTGCGCTTGGTCTATAGTAATATTTCCTTACACATTTGTATTACATTATGTTAACAGCTTACCAATAACTATTCCATGAACATGCTGTAAGATCTGGAACAATTATCTTTAATTAGTTCAGCGTATTATAATTATCGTGTATGGATCAAATGAAATTAAATTATGTTTTTAATAATATATTACTAATAATCAATTTCTTAAACATATTATATATGTTGTTGTACGTGTCTGTTTGTCCTCTTGTCATATCATTATAATATAATTAAGCGGATTCTGATGTAATTTGCTACGATGATAACTAATATTAGGAATTAGGCGATTAATCTACAGGCTATAATTACCACATAAAACAAAAGAATTCCTTCAGGAAGGTAGATAATTATTGAATTGCTGAAATAAATCATTGACGAATTTCCTGAAGCTATTCTTTGTCCACCAGCAGACAGCTAAATTAAAACTTTGTTGTTTGTTACATCTTTATAATAAAGTTGTATATAGCATGTAGTATTCAAAGGAAGTCTCGTAAAATTGCATAACCTGAGTCCTTAGCCGAGTCGTCTGTCAACGATCGCTAAAACATCGCCAACAGACGGATGGACGTAGAACAGTAAAATTTAAGTGAACATTTATGTTACTAAATCTTAATATACGTATTAATTTAACAAACTGGCATTGCCTAAAAATGAAAGAAAGTGAAAATTGAAAAAGTCACGATTTTCCTTCTAGGAACTTCTGCCAAAATGACAAGAAAGAAGGATTTTACAAACCTAATAAACGAATACAAAGTAAGAGTCTAAAGCAGAACAGTTATTTGAGGATCACACATGATTTCCATGTATTTATTGCACACAAGAACAGTTATTTCAAATTGATTTTGGAATATAAATATTTTAATCTACATTTTGGGATATGAAAGGTATGGAGTGTAGAATTCGAGTGATTTCCCATTATAAATGAAAAAATAAAAAAATATGGAGAGAAATTTAATAAATGAAGAGGCCATTTCTGATAGCAGTTAGTACTAACAATCACATCCAATCTATCAATATTAGATTTAGTTTTTTTATGCTATTAATATTTATTTTATTATTATTATTATTATTATTTATTTACAGACATGTTGTTGTAAGTAGTTTTAAAGGCGTTAATCACACGAACTTAAACTATTTTATAAGTAAATGTTTTGAATTAATACAACTTAATCGTTTGAATTATTAACTTGCATTATAAGTTGCCACATTGTTGCATCTTGTTCAAGCAAAATTTGCTAGTATAGGCAAATACCATAATATGAAAAAGAAAATCTTAGTTAAAAAAATTGTGGATTTTATAATATGTACCATTTCTAATAAATCCACATAAAAATAACCTAGGACCATATATGGGAATTTTCTTTAAATTTGCCATTCAATACTCTTCAATACTACTAGTAATAGTCAATAAATGAATTTATAAGTAAATAAACTTTGTTTTATTTGTAAAACTAAATGTGCCTACGATTTGAGTGGCGTGAAACTTAAATTACTTAATAATTTTTGGCCGTATTTTAACTTTCTTCAATACAGCATTGCTCCTAATGGTGGCAGCGTAAGGTTTTATAAATAGTGTAAAGCTTTCCTCGATGATTTCTTTATCAAATACAAAAGAATTTTTAAACTCGACTAGGAGTTACTAATATTGGCGGGTTGAAGTAATCAAACCTTTCCATTGTAACATTAATTTTTAAAATATGACGTCCTACGGCCATTTTCAGATTGTGGTGTTACCACAATTTTTTACAAGTTTATCTAAACACTATTTAAAAAATACAAGATCAATTTGTTAATAACAATGGCCGACGTGTAACCAACGACAATGCATCCATCCAATCCACTGAAAGACGTCCAATGCTGGACAGGTCTCCCCCAAAGATTTCCACGACTACCGGTCTTGCGCCACCCGCATCCAGCGGATTCTCGCAATGCAATGACAATGCATAGTGTTAGAAATAGAATTACTAATTGAGTTGCTTGGATACCTCGCGAATCTATTTAATCAAATCTATCCAATGGAATTAAGAGTAATTCTTGTATAAATAAATTTCGCTTGTTTCGGAAACGGCTCTAACGATTTAGATGGAACTAACAGTAGGTTTAATAGAGTGAGAATGTAAGTTATGATAGCGACATAAGGGCAACTTGTTCTACCAAAATTGCTATAAAAAAACCAAAAAAATAGAAATAATCACTGCTCATTTCACTTTTACGTGGTTATTAACAAGTTATATCAGAGTAGGTATTGAAGTAGAACCAATTCTACTTAAGTACCTGCAGAGGTCAGTTTATTCGAAAATCACTCAATAGCCTGTTTACTAGTTTATTTAAACAAAGTTAGAGTATATTAACCTAACAAATTATATATAAAAATACTATGTAGTTTAATGTTTGTCTATATACTCCTACAATATTAATTAAGCGTTCTCATTCTACACTAATATTATAAAGACGAAAGATTTGTATTTTTATTTGTAAAGAATAAACTCGAGAACAATAGCGCAGTGGTAGTGTGTACGACTTCGCGTCAAGTAGGTGGATTCAAACTCTCGTCTGTTGACGTGGCGTCCGTATACACTACCACTATTAAGCAACCTCTCCGAGACCATATAAATGGTTACAATATTGGAAAAGTATATCGTCGGAGACATTTCATTCTGTAAGATAAATTGTTGGCAATTAGTATTTGAAAAAAATCGCAATTCATACAACCTCTTAAGGAAATTGTTTATTCTAACTTCTAAGCGAACCTTATAAGAAGGCTTAAAATTATTTACTTTAGACTCCGGTATAGCTATTAAATTATATTGAATTTCAACATTAAAAACAGATTTATTGAAAATGTAGTCGGCCACAACCACAAAACGTTGTCACCGGATAATTTCCTGTAGTTTTCATATATTTTATATGTACTCGTCCCACACGGTTGACGCCAGTAGCAACGTTTTGTAGCTGAAACGTGAATAGAAAAAAAATTGTTGCAAGAATCTTATGTTTTCGAATTTATAAAGAGTATTTTCGTAATAAAATAGTTAATTCGATTCAATAGGCAGACATCTTTTAGTTCCAAAGTATATCGTATCCGGTCTCTTCCAATATCGCGTACTGATCACGCGTGGCACAAGATATCTATACCCGACTATACAAAGGACGTCAGTTCGAATCCACCTACAAAGAGTTTTGGTGAAGGAAAATGTGATGAAACCATAGTATGGTATACTACCCTCAATTTGAAAATCTGCGGCCAAATACCTATTAGGTTTGTTCCCGAAGTTGCAACTTGAACCAGTCCCTCCACTAGGCTTAGCGTGTCCATCATCTTGGACCAATCATGTGATATTATGGTCATATCGTTAGAACCTTAACCTTAAGTAGAACAACTAAAAAAAATAATTACGAACCAAGTGGACTTTTTTCACATCATACTATACGTAATACAATGTGCATAATTCGTGTACGTGGGGAAGTCAGGTTTTTGTCTTACACGATGTTTGAAATTCATCCATTTAATAGATTTTTTATAAAAGTTAATAAATCTTAAAAACCCTCAACTCTGTTCTAGAAATATTCTATTCGTTTACGTATTTAAAATACAGGTACAGGAATGGGCAATAATGGTTCAGGAAAGATTTTTATGATTTCTATAAAAGCAACTCGATTTTGAATTTTTGTTTAACCGTTTTGCAAAATACTGTTTCATTAGTTACTGTGAATTAAAATTGCATCACCATTTTTAGTTGTGTGAACTTCAGTTTGCTTTAAAAAACACACGAGCAAAATGTCTTAAATTTGAATTCTGTAACGATAACCTGCATTAAATTTTCAAGACCATCAAATTATCTTTCTTTCGACGTCATGTAAATACATAAATGACTAAAGACAAAAAAAATTTAAGGTAATCATATTTTTGACTCAAATATATAATATAAATTCGTATAAACAAGACGCATGCCGTATTAATATAAACTTCTTATTAATGGAAGAAACAAGTAAATATGACGTTAGGAACTTTGTTCCTTGATAATGCAATGTTGACCTAGTGTAGCACGTATCATTTTAATCCATCTACTTTTCTCACAAAAATTAATTTGGAAGTAAAAGTTAAAAATTTTGATTTATATGTGGACGTGTAAGGTTTATATCGTTTTAGAATTAAAACTTCTAAACAATCAGCATCAGCAAAATATCTGATGGACTTTATAAAATTATTAGATTACGAAAAAGTACCTGCATGAACAAAACATATATGTAATGCTCCATCCTTACGTCTGAAGTCCGGCCAAGTGTTTATAGTTGGAGTGTGATTTATTTTTTAGCCCGGTATAGTAGGGGCGGTCTCGCTGTTAGGGTCATCACTCTTACTATTACCACTAGCTTAGAAACTGGTCCCTTTTAGGTCAATGTTATCACCACTAAATTGTGGCCAAAGATACTGATCCCCGCAATGTGGGCATTTGCGGTTAGTTATTTAAGAATGTATTAAGTTTAGTTTTTAAGAACGTATTGTGGTAAGTTATTTAAGAATGTATTACGGTTAGTTTTTAAGAACGTATTGCGGCTAGTTTTTTAAAACGTATTGTAATGCGGCTTAGTGTTTAAGTTTTGTAATATGGCTCTAGTCTTTAAGAAATGTGTTTATATGTAAAAAGTATGCCTAAAAAAACATGCAGATCGAGTTTTTTGCCGGTTCTTCTCGATAACTGCTTTATTTTCCGAACCGGTGGTAGTTTTGATATTCATAAGCGCAATAAAGAATATCCAATACCATAATATGTTTTGATCTTATTTGAACCCCTCTTTTCGGGGCGACAGAGGGGGACAGATGGCTATTTAATAAGAGGCGCTTCATACAAACAATAGTATTTATTAGTATTTTTTTAACCTATGGTCCGTAAACCAAATTTGATCTCTACAGATTTTTCAGCTCAAGTATGGTAGTTCTTAACCATCATATTGAACAACGTTTACCGTTAACTTACGTTAATTTGGAGCTACTAAAACTACGTAAGTGAGAAAAACATGTAAACAGGTTCAAAAGTTTTTATTATTTAATAAAAGTTTACACTGCCTAATTATTAGAATAATCCAAATGATATATAATATCGATGTCCGTGAGTGATAACAAGTCGTCAGTCCAGAGAATAGATAGCACCAACCTAATCAAAGAAGCATACACAAGTCCAAGAAAGCCGGATAGTTAAAAAACAAATCACAATAGAAAGCACCTGTAACGAACATCAATCAAACGAAGTAAAGAGGTGAATTACGCTGACTGTTGCTAGTGCCCAATAGCGCAAAGTAGCCAAGGACTGTTCAAAAATATACAATTTAATCACAAGAGTCACACATTCTCAAAATTGCCCAAAAAACGCACAATGTAAAATAATTTCGGAACTAAAGTGTGTTACATAAAATAACAGTAGCGCCGGCCGCTTACTAATCTCATATTAATGCTTAATTAATTTGTTTTTTTTTTCATCTTTTAGAATCATTCACTCACCTAAGGTCGCATCCGTATGATTCATAAAGACGAGACAGTTTTGACGTAGACAGAGAAACAAATAGACTAACTAACACACCGTGAAATAGATATATTTTCGAGTAGTGTTGCAATTTTATCCAGTTTCCTTAAAATAGTTCAAATTAGCAAGGAGTTTATAGTTGTTGTAATTAAAATTAATATAATTAAACGAAAATAATGACAAGTAAATATGCAATTTATAAAATTAAAATTTACGGGAAAATACCACATTTAGAACCAGTTTAAGGATCGACTGCGGAAATATCAACTTACTTATTCCATGGTTTAGTTGTAATAATGTACTGGCACAAAAAGCTGTTCGAACACAATTCTCAAACCGAATTAATTAAAAAAAACTCTTTCATTATGTTTTACGAGTATCTGCATAATTATTTCTTCATTTATATTTGTTGTTGTATATTTACGTATACAATTAAATCTGTATTTTTAATATGTTTCTTTATTTTGATATATATTAATATATTTAATATTTTTACTTTCATAAGGGGCCATTAAATAATTACATTAATGGTATTGAGGGGGGGGGGGCATTAAGAAAACCTCTACATGTCCATATGTTAGTGGGTAGGGGTGATATTCATTCTTACGTAATTCAAAATTCAATATTAATAATCTAATTCCATTCTGGACTTCAAATAGTTTTTTTTTTATTTTAAACTGTACAGTGGAATTTTAATATTATTTAAATAACTTTTATTTATTATTGAAAGTAAATTTATTAAACTTTCATGTTTTTGTTTTAATGCATGTTTGCTTCTATAGAAAAAAATATACTACATTTTACCGTGTACAATAGTATTATTCTTATTTAAAAATCATAAAGATTTCCTTTCCTGACATAACGGTATTTAGAAGATCAAGATAGAATCTTACGTAAGGAAGGGGGAGGGGGATTCGAGAAATCTTTCTAGTACTTACATTTGGGTAGGCGAGTCAATAGTGAACAAAATTATCCTTACGTAATGAATGAAACCTTATATTATTGAATAGGTAACAGATTGTCTACTTCACTTACTTTGCATCACCTCTGCAGCACCCCAAGGTTGATTGATAGAGAATAACACCGGCATTAAATTCTATACAAATTGTATGTAAAAGTGTAAATAAATAAATTAGTTGCAAGGAAGAACACTATATATATATATACTCCGCTTTGCTCACAAGTGCAATTGCTGCATGATTTTATTCCTGTAGTTATTAAGTAGGTAAAACAATAGACCATAAATTTAAAGGAGCCCAAATAAAAAAGTAAATAGCTTATATAAAATTTATTTATATATTGAAAAGGCACTGTAACATCGAACTTATAATACTGTCCAAATGCGTACGGCGTACTTCTGTGATGCAAAAATAACAAGATGGTTAGGATAACAATGCAAATTAATTTTATTCAGTTAATAAATAAAATAAAAAATAGTCTTAACTACAGTGCGCTACACTAAAACATAAGCTGTTGACTTAAAGAAATATAAAATCGATTAGAAAACTAAAGCCTTATTAAATCGATGGATTTAATATATTTTTATTTCTCCAACCAAATAAAAACTAACTGGCAACATTATAATTAAAAAGTTGGATTTGAAAAACACGGAATGTGTAATACGGTTGTCAAAAAATAAAACTAAAATTCAGAGGTAAATTTAGATATAACCTTAATATATACGATTTTTTTAGTTACACACGAACGAAGTCGCGGGCACAGCTATAACGTTATAAATGGAAAAAGATTTTTGGAAATGCTAAACTTCTAAAAAAAAAATTATATCTAATCGGATAGAAATTACCCTCGGATTATTGTTTAATATTAGTTCTTACGAACGAAAGTTACGAAAGTAAAACTGAAGCAGTTAAGTTTACGAAGTAAACATCTCCTCTAAAAGCAAATTATAATAATGTATAGTTTAAGAAATAATTAAAAAAAAAAAAACAACACAACAGGGTCGATTGTTGAGTAAAAACAGGGTCGGTTGTCGAGTAAAATTGATATTATAAGATATAAAAATGATGTTCATTTAAAATTGGGGCTGTTAAAATTACACTAAATGATCACTTTTTATTAAGAAAAGAAATATTTAAACGGTTTTATGTACCACGCGAACGAAGTCGCGGGCACAGCTAGTTTATTTAAATTATACAGCGGAAAAATTAATTTGAACGCGATAATCTTAGTAGCTAAGTCGGATTTCCAAAATTCCACTTGTTTTTGATAGACCAATCATTTTGAAAGGGTTTAGGCTATATTTATCATCACGCTACCACTTATAGAAACAAACATCGGGCATAAAATATAATTATATAATATTATTATAAATGTGAAAGCGACATTATTCGTTTGTTTGTTACGCTTTCACGCCTAAATCGCTGAATCGATTTTTGGTGTAGAGATATATGGGAACCTGGAGACGGTGATAAGCTACTGTGTCACGTGAAAACCTTATTGGTAGTGGGCTAAACAGAGGGATAAATTTTGTCTAAAATTTTTATTGCGTCGTCCGATTTGTGTGACAAAATCGATATTAACGCAAATGAAGCCGCACGTAAAATCTAGTTATCAAATAATTTTTAGTTCCACGCGAATGATGTCGCAGTCAGTTCAAGTTCTAGAAAGTTCTACCAAGGTGTGATTTAAAATTCGGCAATAATAAGTTTCTTTTGATTCGCAACAAGAAACCTATTACAACGAACATGAACCACACTAAGACATGCATATTGCTTTTTCTTACTCATACTCCGATCCTCGGTGCAGACCAAATCGCAAATCTCGAATAGAGACCTGTGAACAAATAAAAGTAAATACAAATTAAAAAAATGATATAGAAAATAGACACAGCCCCCGGTGCACCGCGCTTATAATCTATTCTACACAATGTGGACCACAGGCTGGGACGCTTCAACACACTGTGTCTGTATAAGAAAACTTTAAGGAGTTCTATACACCTTATTTTAATCGAGAGGTGGTGGTCACAACTTCCTTTGGCCATTTCATAAAGTTTTGTCAATATTCCGGAAGTAAAATTATGTTAAAATAACTTCAATTTTTAGATATTGGCTAAATAAATAAACACAGTAGTATAAAAATTAAGAGTCGTTAATATCCAATCATTTTATTTATATATAAATGTTTAAGCTAAATTGATATAAATAAACCCGATGCAGAATGAACTGATTTTAATTTTTTGTTATATAATGACTATTGAGAAACTGTTAATAAACAGTTTTTTAACCGATTTTTCTTCTCATCGTGATAAGAATTTCCATTAATGTTCAATAATTATGTTTGAAATTCGACCACTGTCGTCGACCATTGCTCGACTTTTGTCTTAATTATGGATATTATTCAAAATGTCAAACGTATTTATATTTATTTTCGTTTCTTTTATCTTTTAAATACATATTTATCATTTATTAAATGCATGCAGACACTCTGTAAGTGTTCATAAATATAAAACAATGTTGGTAAATTCTACATTTAAAATCAAAATATCACTTATTCTAATATTATATTAGTTCCCGAGAGTTCATTACAAGTACTTTACAAGGTTGAGTAGTTCATATAGAAAACCATTATTACGGTTAATAATTGTTTTCTCATATATTTGTATTCTATTTTTTCAATTTCTCTCAATAAATTGACATTTTGAGTTTTTCCCAGAATAAATATTAGGTTATAAATATTATTTTTATTTATATAAACAATTGTTAAGTGTGAATATTCGGTCGACTGTTTCATCTACATGCATTATTACGGAACACATATTCGTTTAACGGAACTGCGCCTTTGGATTAGCGGTAAAGAAAATCAACATATTATATTATTATTTTGTTACGTTCGTCTTTTTTAATTGTGATATTTCTTTGACAATAACTTTAATTGAATAGTATCAAGTGAAATTTTGGGCTATGTTTACTTAAAATTATTACCCTAATTAGATAAGGATGAAAAAACTATGTCAATTAAACAACTTTGGAAATAACGTCTATTTTAATGTTTTGTCACAAACAAGAAATACAAAATATATGAAATTATTTATATTTTTAATTTTTGATAGGACCATTTCCTTTATACATTATTCTTATGTGACTCTAAAATATAAATGCAGTGCACGCTACGGAAGTTACTCTCGGGACGCTTATTGTACGTTTTTAAAATGTTGTCAATATGGCGGCTAAAGTCCTTTCTTAATGATTGGGCTGTCATAAGAAAAGATAATTTTTCAAATCCTAGTGATAGTATAAGTGATTAGTGCCTTCAAACAAACATTTTTTTTTATTTTATTAGTATATATGTAGGATGACAAATGTATAAACAAAATTATTAAAAAATAAACATTGATTGGATTACCTGTGGTGTGTAAAAAATTAGGATGGCGTGGGAAGTAAGTTGTTAAGAGTAATATATCTACGTTGTGAAAATAATAAAGCGATTTAAAGGATATCATGAAATTGTAAATTGAAGTCGTTGCAGACGCAATGTCAAAGTTATTACTATTAAAATAAGTAATTATTATAGTATTCAAGAAAGTGGCTCGTTGTATACATGTTAAAGAAAATAAAAAATGACTATTACTTTTTATTCGAGGCATATACTTTCACAATATAATTTACCATAACCTGTACCTTACAATTTATGTTATAAATTTTCAGAATATAATATTATACTTTTTGTTTAGATTACTATTGGCATACTGACTTTACTCAAGGTTTCTTGAAAGCCTATGAATACAGTTTTACTTATTTTTAGAATTTTTATGTCAATTTCATCAAATTTAAGAATTCTTTATACATCCCGTATTCAATATAGTCCATTTGTTTTGTTATGCTGGGCTACATGAGGGGGCGAATATTCGTGTCGCGTTGGCGCGCTAAAAACATAGTGTACGGACATACATTAGGCGGACGAAGATTTATCATGCCGGATTTTACCCCGCTAGAACAATTTATTCGTTCCAAATATATAAATCCTTCCTCTTTATAACGTCATGTATTCATTTATGTGTTTAATTGAATAGATAATTGTTGTTTTTAGGCAGTGCTACGTTGCCTCCAGTACGGTCCGCTGCCGCTATAGGGGAAGGCGGCGAGTTGGCGAGCCTCGCCGGTCTAGCTGCTTATGATACTGCCTATAGTTAGACAAGCCGCGACTCAGGTAAATAAACTTATTTTCTACAGTAGTACTAAATATTGTACATGTGTTATGTAATTTATTTGGTCACAGTTCAGCAGAATACAATATCGAAATAAAATATGAAGAGCAATTATCTAGAGTACAATAATTTGAAGTGATACTAATCAGGAACTGCATAAGGCATGAGTGACGTTGGCCTATGCCTGCAGCCCTGTGATTAAAATTGATACATGTATAGAAGGTTTATATGTGAAAAGTGATAAGCGAGTATCAGATTTGAATTGTTTTCGAGGCCGGTCGCGCACAGCAATCCTCGAGAAATATTTGTAATAATTGGCCTATTCGATTACAGAAAACCTATGTTTTCTGGTAATTAGAATAACATGTAAAATGTATATTTTGATTGCGAATGCAGTCGCTGAACCTGGTAATAATAAGTAAGAGGCATTGTATGTCTTGTTTTTCATTTGACGAGTTCACACAACCCGCCAGCACTGCCAGCAGCCCGTCCGCATGTACATAAACATATTTTTTCATTGTGTTAACAATAAAAAAAGGTAACAATGTCTAGATTCTGCATGGTGGTAGAGCTTTTTCTATTGCCCGCCATGTTAGCTAACCTAAATTTCAAAATATTCCTGCAATTACCAAATACTTTTAAATGTGTTCCGGTAGTGGCACTTAAGATGAAGTGAGATTATAGCAATAACGCTAGAACTTCTCAGATCGGCATCGCAGTTACGACTGACGGAGGGCATTTTCCCTTTCGGCAGTCGCTACTGTGTGTAGGCCGTATTGAGCTTTCTATCAGGTGAAATACAGTCATAATGGGGAAGTCAGGATTATATTATATAGACAATGCTTTTTAATTAGGAATTCTCTCTCCTGTAAAATGTGTAAATTGTCGCTTGCTACCCTTTTCTTGAAAACGCTCGATCTTTGTTACTAGTTGTGCCCACGACCTTCATTCGAGTTGATATAAAAAACATTGAATAATTTTGTCCTTTTTTGTATAGTTTTGCTCGTATTGGTGGTAGCGTGATGTTAAATAGCCGAAAACCTTTCATAAGTATAGCTGTATCATATATGAAAAGAATACGACTGGTAGTTTCTAAGGTGAGCGTGTTCAAACAAATATATAATCTTTTCTTGTTTATAATATTAATATAGACGTATTATAAAATTGTTGCCCTGATTTTTTTTAATTTAAAATATAGCTTCACTATATGTTAATCCTTATATATAAAAATTTTATGTCACGTTGTTGGTCGGCGGTCAACTCCTACAAACTCAACTACAGTACCGATTTTAATCAATTTTTGCACATTGTGTGCAGTTTGTTCCAACTTGAGATATATGATGCTTTTTATCTTGATAAGTGATCATAACGTGCTAGATGTCGCTGTAGTCGATGTGATTGACTATTCGAAAAGGCAGAACAAGTTTTTCCAGGTCAGTTGGTCTATAATTTACACAAATTCTTGTACGAAATTAAAGCAGATCTTTAGTACAATATATCCTTTATGAATTAAATTTATTTTAGGTGTTCCATTGAACACTGACTCTAGTACGGCGTCGAGACCGAGAACGATAACCCAACTACGCTATTGACTATAGCCGAAAAGAGACAGGTGATGTGGTGGGGACAGGGACAGGGATGTGAACAGGTGCTTTTTCGTATACTCTTCTAACTTCCACCCTTAAGTTTAAAATCTGTTGACAAATACTTATGCTAGGTGTGTTCCGGCAGTTGCAGTCAGTCGCGCCAATAGACCTTAGCGTGCCCATCGGCGTAGCCATATCGCCACTTAACATCAGGTGGAATTGTGCTCGTAATGCTATACCGTACATTATATTTAAAAAAATACTAGATCATATATTACAGTAGAACCTCGTGAAAACCTCTAGAATTGCAAAAAATAATCTGCTCCCTTCCCCTCAGAGCCCAAATCCTCTATTACTTAAAATACGCAATCTCTATAACTTAAACTAATAATATCATTATTAGCTCTCAGTTACTTAACGAAATGTTTTACCGAACTGTATCACATAACGTTAAACAAAAAGTTTTTCGAAATTTATTGCTTGCTAGTGTTTAAAAGTTAAATTGTTGACGCAAACCTTTGAAATCCCTATAAGCTATATTTGCGGTGGCTGGGACAGCGGTATACTTGGATAATATTTATATGTCTGTATCTGGTCTGAGAGAGGAGTCATTTGCAAGGTGTTACAGCAGAGTTTTATTAGAGCGGAGACCAGTTGTGTATTAAGGTGCACCACTTTAAGACTAACTGGATACAGAACTCTCCTGAGGTTAACCACCAATTTTGCATTTCCAAATTCATTCCGTGCACTTTATATTTATCATTTTCGTCTCCTCGATTAATGCAATAATATTTATGTAATATTTTAGATGTTGTTGAAGATTACAGGAACGCCGAACTTGAAGTCCCGCTGTTCGAGAGCACTCAACGTTCCAGAGGAGTTCGAGGTAGACGTGACGGGAGCTGAGTCTTTGAAGACGTCGAAGATTTCGCCGCGTAGGTAATTTTATTTCAATGAGATGTTTTAATTATCTTGAAGGTTTTAAGCAAAAATAATGTAGGATTGAATTATTGTTATAAGATTTATTCAGAGACACAAACAAGTGAACTCTGCGACATTTTTGATAACAAACAAAGGGACAAGATGTTATTCATCCAAAGAAAGAATTTTACATAAAATGCATACAAAGTGTCAGTTGGACATGAGAAAATTTACATATTGTTTGGCTTACACTAGTGTTTTCAACCTATTTCATGACACGGCCCCTTTGTTTGAAGAAATATTACGCGATTCCCCTACCTGTTGCTTGTTATTCATGTATTTTATTTTGTGACAAATATTCAATCCAATATATGTATTCATTAACATAATTAGGGTTCGCATAAATACATATTAATTTTTTTTACTAACATTGAATGCGTCGCCAGTGGTTAACGCAACTTATAAACAAAATTGCCTCGTGGTAATTCAGTTTCTTCGGCACAGTATTTTATTGAAGACGTCAGATGTGAGATTAACATCAAGGAATTCATACCCGGTATGAAAAGTTTAAAAGGTGTCAGAATAGTTGAAAGAACTGTTTTTTACGAGACATACGCTGTTAGGCGTAAGTCCTTTGACAGTTTCACTGAACTTTTTGTGGCGAATGCTGAAGGCACTCAGCCGCGAGGCAGCGGGCACAAGGGAGCCAGAATGGCCGAACCTCGGTTTGGACTGCTGCTGGAAAACGAACAATGAACTGTGTCATTACTTGTCATTGCAAGAGATAAAGAAGAATACTCGGCAAAGGTGGATCTTAAATCTGTTTTTAAATGCAGCTATAGAAACGGCAAATTTGGCAACCAAGCTCAAAGAAAATCTGCTGGATTTACCTTTATTGTATTGGAATTTAAGTCTGTCAATTTTCATACTTTTTGGTTAAAAAGGAAATCAGAATATCCAAAATTAACAATAGAGGCTTTGAAGTGCTTGTTTCCATTTGGCACTTCGTACTTGTATTTTCATCAATGGACCAAATAAAAAGTAAGGAAGGAAATCGCTTAAATTTGGAAAACGTTTTAATTCTCCAGTTAGTAAAAACTGATCTACGATAGGAGAAATTAGTCAATGATAAACAACACACCTTCGCATTAAGAGTTCTCATAAGTTATTTTTATTTCTTGTTATTTCATACAAATGAATATGTCCTTTTGTTAACATTCTTCTCAATAAATCTTTTCAAGCTTTATATTTTTTTACCCGCCTAAAGAGGCTTCGCGAGCCCCTTTCCCTTTGATATATTATATTCAAATCCAGCTGTGCCTGTGACTTCGCTTTCGTGGAATTAAAAATGATTTAATATTTTTTGTATTTTATGTAAAATTTTCAGTACAGCATTACTCTTATTGGCGGTAGCGTGATTTTAAAAAACCTAAATCCGTCCTCAATCGTCTTATCAAACACAAAAAGGTTGTTTTAAATTCGATTGATAGTACATAAGATTAGCACGATCACACAAAACAAACATTTTCCGATTTATAATATTAATATAGGTTTCGCACTTTTACTATGGTAAAAAAATTCTTTTGGTCTGTCAATTTATTATTTTTAAACATTTTCAAAATATAATTCACTCTGGAGTTAGAACAAATTAAATATCTTCCTTGCTTAGATGTTTTAGTTATCTGTAATCCTGATCAGTCTTTAGGCCATACTGTGTATAGAAAAATTACCCATAGAGATAAATATCTGACAGGTGAATCTCATCAATGTCCAATAACAGCTATCGTGGATAAATCTTTGTTTTAGAGAGCACAAGGAATCTGTGACGAGGAACATCTGGCTGCTGAGCTGCAACATGTCAAGCAAGTACTGCGAGATAACAAGCTCCAAATTCCACGCAGCTATGTACTGAAATGTCTTCAATTAAAACTTACTTTTTGCCGCCCAAGAAGATTATTCAATTTTTACCACCTTTCAAGTGTCATATACCTCTAGAAGAACAGGGCGTATACAAAATCGAATGTGACTGTGGCCTCTCCTATATCGGTCAAACCAAAATAAACACAGGGACCTGCGTAAAAGACCACATAGCCAATGTTAAACACCGACGCTTTACGAAGTCTGCAGTGGCTGAACATTCGGAAGAAGGCTCCAAATAATATCTTAGTTTAGACAATCCATAAATCCTATGGAAATTAAAAAACATCATACAGAAGATGGTTGAAAGCTAGCACAAGCCAGAGATCGGATTATACATGTAATTAAATCGAAACCCAAAAGACCAATTATCAGACCTCAAGACACTGTGGGCTCTTTCTGCGTAGATCGGAACACAAACAAAATCAAAAATTAAACTGAAGATAGATACGGTAACAATAACTTTTCTGGACAACCTACACCTCAGTCCACTCCGTGACCACGAAGGCGGAAAAGCTTTGGATAGGTCGCGTCGGGATCAATATTAATAAATAACCGCGATAAAATCCGTTGAAGTTACTTTTATTTCGATCATTTTGTTAACGTTAAATGAATTTTACTGTGAATATGGAAAGTTTACTCAAAAAACCTATTCAGGAAAGAAAACTAAAGATACGTGTTTTCTTTTTAAACTTTCCTTTATTAATTTTACTCATTTATATGTTTTACAGTGTCCTCGCGGTGCGGTGCAGTGATGGCGGACGACCCCCTCGCGGCGCTGAGTGACGGGACCCCCGCCCCCCACTCACCGCGGACCCCCCGCCCCCCAACTCGAGCTCAGCGTGAGTCCGAAGCTGTTCCATCGCCGAAGCGAATCCTTCCAAGACGACGACCTGCCGGAATATAAACAAGGGTAAACATATTCCGTTGTATAAATATTTTTTTTTTTTATTTCTTCTGGAATTATAATCAGTTACTTTTTCTACATATATCCATAGAGCTTTATAGTTTTCCATAAAGCTAAAAGTAATAAAATCATAACTATATTATTTGAGGAAAACACACTAGAAAAAAGAATTCAAATTATTCCAGCATTACTTTTGTTTTTTTTTTCAAATATATCTAATTGTTTTACCACTTATTAGAATCTTACTGTACTGTAGCAGATTCTATCTATAATACTTTTGTGATTTTTTAAACTTCTTCTGCGCTTACCTGTTTTAGTAAATAACAAACTGTTCCCGTGACTTCGTTCGCGTCGTTGTCGAAAACTAAAAGACGTCGCTTAGAAAAAAGAGTACAGTCAATATCCGTGTTACACGTTGACGTCATATGCACAACGCCATCTATCGGAAATGCAATTCAACTGACAACATTACTTCTATTTTGGCGTTGCAAGTAACTTAACTGAATGCGTGAGAACAGTTTAAATTCATATTATTTAATATCTCTTGATAGAGTGAAATGATTGCGATGAAACAAAAACTAAGTAATACTTCAAGTTGCGTTTTTACGTATAAAAGTTATTTACATTTACGTGCTTAGTTATTTGATTCAAACTTCTGAGTATAAATACGTATAATTCAATCAATATTATCGCGAGCGGAGCAGCTGTAGTCTCTGGTGTATAATATATATATGCGTGTGAATTTGACTGATATACTTCAGCGACTAGCTCGTTTCAATAAACAAATACGAAAGTTGTTATATTGTATATTATATTATAAACGGAATGTGTTTGCAGGAGAATCGAACCCCGTTTGACGGTGTAGTGTGCCCGGCCGGCAGCAACATCTACAGCGCGCTGTACCTGCACGCGTGCCGAGCCACTGAGCTGCTGCACAAGCTGAAGCGTTCCGCTAAGGTACAACTTTATCTAATCTAACATACAAACAAATGGTACAAAATCCTAACAGAATGGACTCCTAGGTGCAACACCAAAAGGAAAAGAGGTAGGCAAAAAAAAAAGGTATTCAGGTGATCATAAAGAGGTAGCAGGTGCTCTGTGGACAAGAGCAGATACGGTACAAATGTAGTAGGAGATCTAAGTGTCAAAAGAAAATGCTGACACAAATAAAACTCCCAACTGGTGTGCAACAATTTTTATAAAATTCAAAATAATTAATAAAATATCTACTTAGGTTATTTAAGTTTGTAACACTCAGTATTAAAGGGTTATTATTATTATATTTTTTTAATAATTCTTCATCAGAGATGTCAAGAAATAAAAGTAACAAGTATATAAGATAATAATAAAGTAATAAGTAAGTAAGTAAGTATATAAGATGAGTTGGAGTTGGAAGAGACATCTACTTACCCTTGATTGAACCGGCCCTTAATTCCTCTTGAATTGTTTATATTATATACAAAATATTTTTATATTGATACCAAAGTACTACTTTGCTTTTGTATAACTTCATTGGCAGGTAACTAAAAATTATTTAATCATGTTTGCCCGTTTTTTTACCTCTTTTCAATATAATTGTGTTATGTTAAATGGTCCAAAACCTTCCTCGATGGTGACTCTATCAAATACAAAAATAATAATTGAGGTACATAGTCTTTTTAGATATTTTTATTTCTTGATCACATGAATCCTATTGTAATGTACCCTTTATAGTTGTGAATATATTGTGATATATAACAGACACCTTAGAGTATTGTTTCTAAATATGTTTTTTTACGACAGGACAGTGCTGGTGTCCGGTCCCAACGGAGCCCGAGTGCGGCTCACGGACGAGCTGGTGCGACATCTCCCGGACAACTCCACCTACCGACCGATTAGAACGACTTGAGGACATCAGCTCGCTGCTGCTCTGCTGCTCTGTGCCACTACCAATCTAACAATCTGATGTTTCTAATTATGTACTTATTGTAGATTGTAATAAAAAATAAAATGCACATGACCTCTTCAAGATAAATATGATCCCAAATAATCTTATATTATCTGACAGGACTGGTTTTTATAGTAAATTCACTGGTAATATAATATTCTGTAATGTTGTATGTTGACATAGTCTTATGTATTTATTGCACACAAGAACAGTTATTTCAAATTGATTTTGGAATATAAATATTTTAATCTACATTTTGGGATATGAAAGGTATGGAGTGTAGAATTCGAGTTATTTCCCATTATAAATGAAAAAATAAAAAAATATGGAGAGAAATTTAATAAATGAAGAGGCCATTTCTGATAGCAGTTAGTACTAACAATCACATCCAATCTATCAATATTAGATTTAGTTTTTTTATGCTATTAATATTTATTTTATTATTATTATTATTATTATTTATTTACAGACATGTTGTTGTAAGTAGTTTTAAAGGCGTTAATCACACGAACTTAAACTATTTTATAAGTAAATGTTTTGAATTAATACAACTTAATCGTTTGAATTATTAACTTGCATTATAAGTTGCCACATTGTTGCATCTTGTTCAAGCAAAATTTGCTAGTATAGGCAAATACCATAATATGAAAAAGAAAATCTTAGTTAAAAAAATTGTGGATTTTATAATATGTACCATTTCTAATAAATCCATATAAAAATAACCTAGGACCATATATGGGAATTTTCTTTAAATTTGCCATTCAATACTCTTCAATACTACTAGTACTAGTCAATAAATGAATTTATAAGTAAATAAACTTTGTTTTATTTGTAAAACTAAATGTGCCTACGATTTGAGTGGCGTGAAACTTAAATTACTTAATAATTTTTGGCCGTATTTTAACTTTCTTCAATACAGCATTGCTCCTAATGGTGGCAGCGTAAGGCTAAATAGTGTAAAGCTTTCCTCGATGATTTCTTTATCAAATACAAAAGAATTTTTAAACTCGACTAGGAGTTACTAATATTGGCGGGTTGAAGTAATCAAACCTTTCCATTATAACATTAATTTTTAAAATATGACGTCCTACGGCCATTTTCAGATTGTGGTGTTACCACAATTTTTTACAAGTTTATCTAAACACTATTTAAAAAATACAAGATCAATTTGTTAATAACAATGGCCGACGTGTAACCAACGACAATGCATCCATCCAATCCACTGAAAGACGTCCAATGCTGGACAGGTCTCCCCCAAAGATTTCCACGACTACCGGTCTTGCGCCACCCGCATCCAGCGGATTCTCGCAATGCAATGACAATGCATAGTGTTAGAAATAGAATTACTAATTGAGTTGCTTGGATACCTCGCGAATCTATTTAATCAAATCTATCCAATGGAATTAAGAGTAATTCTTGTATAAATAAATTTCGCTTGTTTCGGAAACGGCTCTAACGATTTAGATGGAACTAACAGTAGGTTTAATAGAGTGAGAATGTAAGTTATGATAGCGACATAAGGGCAACTTGTTCTACCAAAATTGCTATAAAAAAACCAAAAAAATAGAAATAATCACTGCTCATTTCACTTTTACGTGGTTATTAACAAGTTATATCAGAGTAGGTATTGAAGTAGAACCAATTCTACTTAAGTACCTGCAGAGGTCAGTTTATTCGAAAATCACTCAATAGCCTGTTTACTAGTTTATTTAAACAAAGTTAGAGTATATTAACCTAACAAATTATATATAAAAATACTATGTAGTTTAATGTTTGTCTATATACTCCTACAATATTAATTAAGCGTTCTCATTCTACACTAATATTATAAAGACGAAAGATTTGTATTTTTATTTGTAAAGAATAAACTCGAGAACAATAGCGCAGTGGTAGTGTGTACGACTTCGCGTCAAGTAGGTGGATTCAAACTCTCGTCTGTTGACGTGGCGTCCGTATACACTACCACTATTAAGCAACCTCTCCGAGACCATATAAATGGTTACAATATTGGAAAAGTATATCGTCGGAGACATTTCATTCTATAAGATAAATTGTTGGCAATTAGTATTTGAAAAAAATCGCAATTCATACAACCTCTTAAGGAAATTGTTTATTCTAACTTCTAAGCGAACCTTATAAGAAGGCTTAAAATTATTTACTTTAGACTCCGGTATAGCTATTAAATTATATTGAATTTCAACATTAAAAACAGATTTATTGAAAATGTAGTCGGCCACAACCACAAAACGTTGTCACCGGATAATTTCCTGTAGTTTTCATATATTTTATATGTACTCGTCCCACACGGTTGACGCCAGTAGCAACGTTTTGTAGCTGAAACGTGAATAGAAAAAAAATTGTTGCAAGAATCTTATGTTTTCGAATTTATAAAGAGTATTTTCGTAATAAAATAGTTAATTCGATTCAATAGGCAGACATCTTTTAGTTCCAAAGTATATCGTATCCGGTCTCTTCCAATATCGCGTACTGATCACGCGTGGCACAAGATATCTATACCCGACTATACAAAGGACGTCAGTTCGAATCCACCTACAAAGAGTTTTGGTGAAGGAAAATGTGATGAAACCATAGTATGGTATACTACCCTCAATTTGAAAATCTGCGGCCAAATACCTATTAGGTTTGTTCCCGAAGTTGCAACTTGAACCAGTCCCTCCACTAGGCTTAGCGTGTCCATCATCTTGGACCAATCATGTGATATTATGGTCATATCGTTAGAACCTTAACCTTAAGTAGAACAACTAAAAAAAATAATTACGAACCAAGTGGACTTTTTTCACATCATACTATACGTAATACAATGTGCATAATTCGTGTACGTGGGGAAGTCAGGTTTTTGTCTTACACGATGTTTGAAATTCATCCATTTAATAGATTTTTTATAAAAGTTAATAAATCTTAAAAACCCTCAACTCTGTTCTAGAAATATTCTATTCGTTTACGTATTTAAAATACAGGTACAGGAATGGGCAATAATGGTTCAGGAAAGATTTTTATGATTTCTATAAAAGCAACTCGATTTTGAATTTTTGTTTAACCGTTTTGCAAAATACTGTTTCATTAGTTACTGTGAATTAAAATTGCATCACCATTTTTAGGTGTGTGAACTTCAGTTTGCTTTAAAAAACACACGAGCAAAATGTCTTAAATTTGAATTCTGTAACGATAACCTGCATTAAATTTTCAAGACCATCAAATTATCTTTCTTTCGACGTCATGTAAATACATAAATGACTAAAGACAAAAAAAATTTAAGGTAATCATATTTTTGACTCAAATATATAATATAAATTCGTATAAACAAGACGCATGCCGTATTAATATAAACTTCTTATTAATGGAAGAAACAAGTAAATATGACGTTAGGAACTTTGTTCCTTGATAATGCAATGTTGACCTAGTGTAGCACGTATCATTTTAATCCATCTACTTTTCTCACAAAAATTAATTTGAAAGTAAAAGTTAAAAATTTTGATTTATATGTGGACGTGTAAGGTTTATATCGTTTTAGAATTAAAACTTCTAAACAATCAGCATCAGCAAAATATCTGATGGACTTTATAAAATTATTAGATTACGAAAAAGTACCTGCATGAACAAAACATATATGTAATGCTCCATCCTTACGTCTGAAGTCCGGCCAAGTGTTTATAGTTGGAGTGTGATTTATTTTTTAGCCCGGTATAGTAGGGGCGGTCTCGCTGTTAGGGTCATCACTCTTACTATTACCACTAGCTTAGAAACTGGTCCCTTTTAGGTCAATGTTATCACCACTAAATTGTGGCCAAAGATACTGATCCCCGCAATGTGGGCATTTGCGGTTAGTTATTTAAGAATGTATTAAGTTTAGTTTTTAAGAACGTATTGTGGTAAGTTATTTAAGAATGTATTACGGTTAGTTTTTAAGAACGTATTGCGGCTAGTTTTTTAAAACGTATTGTAATGCGGCTTAGTGTTTAAGTTTTGTAATATGGCTCTAGTCTTTAAGAAATGTGTTTATATGTAAAAAGTATGCCTAAAAAAACATGCAGATCGAGTTTTTTGCCGGTTCTTCTCGATAACTGCTTTATTTTCCGAACCGGTGGTAGTTTTGATATTCATAAGCGCAATAAAGAATATCCAATACCATAATATGTTTTGATCTTATTTGAACCCCTCTTTTCGGGGCGACAGAGGGGGACAGATGGCTATTTAATAAGAGGCGCTTCATACAAACAATAGTATTTATTAGTATTTTTTTAACCTATGGTCCGTAAACCAAATTTGATCTCTACAGATTTTTCAGCTCAAGTATGGTAGTTCTTAACCATCATATTGAACAACGTTTACCGTTAACTTACGTTAATTTGGAGCTACTAAAACTACGTAAGTGAGAAAAACATGTAAACAGGTTCAAAAGTTTTTATTGTTTAATAAAAGTTTACACTGCTTAATTATTAGAATAATCCAAATGATATATAATATCGATGTCCGTGAGTGATAACAAGTCGTCAGTCCAAAGAATAGATAGCACCAACCTAATCAAAGAAGCATACACAAGTCCAAGAAAGCCGGATAGTTAAAAAACAAATCACAATAGAAAGCACCTGTAACGAACATCAATCAAACGAAATAAAGAGGTTAATTACGCTGACTGTTGCTAGTGCCCAATAGCGCAAAGTAGCCAAGGACTGTTCAAAAAGTTACAATTTAATCACAAGAGTCACACATTCTCATAATTGCCCAAAAAACGCACAAGGTAAAATAATTTCGGAACTAAAGTGTGTTAAAATAACAGTAGCGCCGGCCGCTTACTAATCTCATATTAATGCTTAATTAATTTGTTTTTTTTTTCATCTTTTAGAATCATTCACTCACCTAAGGTCGCATCCGTATGATTCATAAAGACGAGACAGTTTTGACGTAGACAGAGAAACAAATAGACTAACTAACACACCGTGAAATAGATATATTTTCGAGTAGTGTTGCAATTTTATCCAGTTTCCTTAAAATAGTTCAAATTAGCAAGGAGTTTATAGTTGTTGTAATTAAAATTAATATAATTAAACGAAAATAATGACAAGTAAATATGCAATTTATAAAATTAAAATTTACGGGAAAATACCACATTTAGAACCAGTGTAAGGATCGACTGCGAAAATATCAACTTACTTATTCCATAGGTTTAGTTGTAATAATGTACTGGCACAAAAAGCTGTTCGAACACAATTCTCAAACCGAATTAATTAAAAAAAAACTCTTTCATTATGTTTTACGAGTATCTGCATAATTATTTCTTCATTTATATTTGTTGTTGTATATTTACGTATACAATTAAATCTGTATTTTTAATATGTTTCTTTATTTTGATATATATTAATATATTTAATATTTTTACTTTCATAAGGGGCCATTAAATAATTACATTAATGGTATTGAGGGGGGTGGGGGGGGGGCATTAAGAAAACCTCTACATGTCCTTATGTTAGTGGGTAGGGGTGATATTCATTATATTTATATATTTATTATATATTATATTCATTATATTCATATTCATTCTTACGTAATTCAAAATTCAATATTAAAAATCTAATTCCATTCTGGACTTCAAATAGTTTTTTTTTATTTTAAACTGTACAGTGGAATTTTAATATTATTTAAATAACTTTTATTTATTATTGAAAGTAAATTTATTAAACATTCATGTTTTTGTTTTAATGCATGTTTGCTTCTATAGAAAAAATTATAGTACATTTTACCGTGTGCAATAGTATTATTCTTATTTAAAAATCATAAAGATTTCCTTTCCTGACATAACAGTATTTAGAAGATCAAGATAGAATCTTACGTAAGGATGGGGGAGGGGGATTCGAGAAATCATTCTAGTACTTACATTTGGGTAGGCGAGTCAATAGTGAACAAAATTATCCTTACGTAATGAATGAAACCTTATATTATTGAATAGGTAACAGATTGTCTACTTCACTTACTTTGCATCACCTCTGCAGCACCCCAAGGTTGATTGATAGAGAATAACACCGGCATTAAATTCTATACAAATTGTATGTAAAAGTGTAAATAAATAAATTAGTTGCAAGGAAGAACACTATATATATATATATATACTCCGCTTTGCTCACAAGTGCAATTGCTGCATGATTTTATTCCTGTAGTTATTAAGTAGGTAAAACAATAGACCATAAATTTAAAGGAGCCCAAATAAAAAAGTAAATAGCTTATATAAAATTTATTTATATATTGAAAAGGCACTGTAACATCGAACTTATAATACTGTCCAATTGCGTACGGCGTACTTCTGTGATGCAAAAATAACAAGATGGTTAGGATAACAATGCAAATTAATTTTATTCAGTTAATAAATAAAATAAAAAATAGTCTTAACTACAGTGCGCTACACTAAAACATAAGCTGTTGACTTAAAGAAATATAAAATGGATTAGAAAACTAAAGCATTATTAAATCGATGGATTTAATATTTTTATTTCTCCAACCAAATAAAAACTAACTGGCAACATTATAATTAAAAAGTTGGGTTTGAAAAACACGGAATGTGTAATACGGTTGTCAAAAAATAAAACTAAAATTCAGAGGTAAATTTAGATATAACCTTAATATATACGATTTTTTTAGTTACACACGAACGAAGTCGCGGGCACAGCTATAACGTTATAAATGGAAAAAGATTTTTGGAAATGTTAAACTTCTAAAAAAAAAATATATCTAATCGGATAGAAATTACCCTCGGATTATTGTTTAATATTAATTCTTACGAATGAAAGTTACGAAAGTAAAACTGAAGCAGTTAAGTTTACGAAGTAAACATCTCCTCTAATAGCAAATTATAATAATGTATAGTTTAAGAAATAATTAAAAAAAAAAAACAACACAACAGGGTCGATTGTTGAGTAAAAACAGGGTCGGTTGTCGAGTAAAATTGATATTATAAGATATAAAAATGATGTTCATTTAAAATTGGGGCTGTTAAAATTACACTAAATGATCACTTTTTATTAAGAAAAGAAATATTTAAACGGTTTTATGTACCACGCGAACGAAGTCGCGGGCACAGCTAGTTTATTTAAATTATACAGCGGAAAAATTAATTTGAACGCGATAATCTTAGTAGCTAAGTCGGATTTCCAAAATTCCACTTGTTTTTGATAGACCAATCATTTTGAAAGGGTTTAGGCTATTTATCATCACGCTACCACTTATAGAAACAAACATCGGGCATAAAATATAATTATATAATATTATTATAAATGTGAAAGCGACATTATTCGTTTGTTTGTTACGCTTTCACGCCTAAATCGCTGAATCGATTTTTGGTGTAGAGATATATGGGAACCTGGAGACGGTGATAAGCTACTGTGTCACGTGAAAACCTTATTGGTAGTGGGCTAAACAGAGGGATAAATTTTGTCTAAAATTTTTATTGCGTCGCCGATTTGTGTGACAAAATCGATATTAACGCAAATGAAGCCGCACGTAAAATCTAGTTATCAAATAATTTTTAGTTCCACGCGAATGATGTCGCAGTCAGTTCAAGTTAGCACAACAAATTCTAGAAAGTTCTACCAAGGTGTGATTTAAAATTCGGCGATAATAAGTTTCTTTTGATTCGCAACAAGAAACCTATTACAACGAACATGAACCACACTAAGACATGCATATTGCTTTTCTAACTCATATTCCGATCCTCTTTGCAGACGAAATCGCAAATTTCGAATAGAGACCTGTGAACAAATAAAAGTAAATACAAATTAAAAAAATGATATAGAAAATAGACACAGCCCCCGGTGCACCGCGCTTATAATCTATTCTACACAATGTGGACCACAGGCTGGGACGCTTCAACACACTGTGTCTGTATAAGAAAACTTCAAGGAGTTCTATACACCTTATTTTAATCGAGAGGTGGTGGTCACAACTTCCTTTGGCCATTTCATAAAGTTTTGTCAATATTCCGGAAGTAAAATTATGTTAAAATAACTTCAATTTTTAGATATTGGTTAAATAAATAAACACGGTAGTATAAAAATTAAGAGTCGTTAATATCCAATCATTTTATTTATATATAAATGTTTAAGCTAAATTGACATAAATAAACCCGATGCAGAATGAACTGATTTTAATTTTTTTGTTATGTAATGACTATTGAGAAACTGTTAATAAACAGTTTTTTAACCGATTTTTCTTCCCATCGTGATAAGAATTTCCATTAATGTTCAATAATTATGTTTGAAATTCGACCACTGTCGACCATTGCTCGACTTTTGTCTTAATTATGGATATTATTCAAAATGTCAAACGTATTTATATTTATTTTCGTTTCTTTGATCTTTTAAATACATATTTATCATTTATTAAATGCATGCAGACACTCTGTAAGTGTTCATAAATATAAAACAATGTTGGTAAATTCTACATTTAAAATCAAAATACCACAATATTATATTAGTTCCCGAGAGTTCATTACAAGTACTTTACAAGGTTGAGTAGTTCATATAGAAAACCATTATTACCGTTAATAATTGTTTTCTCATATAAGTACACAAATTGACATTTTGAGTTTTTCCCAGAATAAATATTAGGTTATAAATATTAGTTTTATTTATATAAACAATTGTTAAGTGTGAATATTCGGTCGACTGTTTCATCTACATGCATTATTACGGAACACATATTTGTTTAACGGAACTGCGCCTTTGGATTAGCGGTAAAGAAAATCAACATATTATATTATTATTTTGTTACGTTCGTCTTTTTTAATTGTGATATTTCTTTGACAATAACTTTAATTGAATAGTATCAAGTGAAATTTTGGGCTGTGTTTACTTAAAATTATTACCCTAATTAGATAATGATGAAAAAACTATGTCAATTAAACAACTTTGGAAATAACGTCTATTTTAATGTTTTGTCACAAACAAGAAATACAAAATACATGAAATTATTTATATTTTTAATTTTTGATAGGACCATTTCCTTTATACATTATTCTTATGTGACTCTAAAATATAAATGCAGTGCACGCTACGGAAGTTACTCACGGGACGCTTATTGTACGTTTTTAAAATGTTGTCAATATGGCGGCTAAAGTCCTTTCTTAATAATTGGGCTGTCATAAGAAAAGATAATTTTTCAAATCCTAGTGATAGTATAAGTGATTAGTGCCTTCAAACAAACAATTTTTTTTTATTTTATTAGTATATATGTAGGATGACAAATGTATAAACAAAATTATTAAAAAATAAACATTGATTGGATTACCTGTGGTGTGTAAAAAGACTTACTTCCCACGCCATCCTAAGAGTAATATATCTACGTTGTGAAAATAATAAAACGATTTAAAGGGCTATTATACATGTTAAAGAAAATAAAAAATGACTATAACTTTACAACCTGTACCTTACAATTTATGTTATAAGTTTTCAGAATATAATATTATACTTTTTGTTTAAATTACTATTGGCATACTGACTTTACTCAAGGTTTCTTGAAAACCTATGAATACAGTTTTACTTATTTTTAGAATTTTTATGTCAATTTCATCAAATTAAAGAATTCTCTATACATCCCGTATTCAATATAGCCCATTTGTTTTGTTATGCTGGGCTACATGAGGGGGCGAATATTCGTGTCGCGTTGGCGCGCTAAAAACATAGTGTACGGGCATACATTAGGCGGACGAAGATTTATCATGCCGGTCAAATATATAAATCCTTCCTCTTTATAACGTCATGTATTCATTTATGTGTTTAATTGAATAGATAATTGTTGTTTTTAGGCAGTGCTATGTTGCCTCCAGTACGGTCCGCTGCCGCTATAGAGGAAGGCGGCGAGTTGGCGAGCCTCGCCGGTCTAGCTGCTTATGATACTGCCTATAGTTAGACAAGCCGCGACTCAGGTAAATAAACTTATTTTCTACAGTAGTACTAAATATTGTACATGTGTTATGTAATTTATTTGGTCACAGTTCAGCAGAATACAATATCGAAATAAAATATGAAGAGCAATTATCTAGAGTACAATAATTTGAAGTGATACTAATCAGGAACTGCATAAGGCATGAGTGACGTTGGCCTATGCCTGCAGCCCTGTTATTGAAATTGATACATGTATAGAAGGTTTATATGTGAAAAGTGATAAGCAAGTATCAGATTTGAATTGTTTTCGAGGCCGGTCGCGCATAGCAATCCTCGAGAAATATTTGTAATAATTGGCCTTTTCGATTACAGAAAACCTATGTTTTCTGGTAATTAGAATAACATGTAAAATGTATATTTTGATTGCGAATGCAGTCGCTGAACCTGGTAATAATAAGTAAGAGGCATTGTATGTCTTGTTTTTCATTTGACGAGTTCACACAACCCGCCAGCACTGCCAGCAGCCCGTCCGCATGTACATAAACATATTTTTTCATTGTGTTAACAATAAAAAAAGGTAACAATGTCTAGATTCTGCATGGTGGTAGGGCTTTTTCTATTGCCCGCCATGTTAGCTAACCTAAATTTCAAAATCTTCCTGCAATTACCAAATACTTTTAAATGTGTTCCGGTAGTGGCACTTGAGAGCTAGTCCCTTCACAGTTATAGCTTGTCCACCACTTTGGACCGTATCGTCACTTAAGATGAAGTGAGATTATAGCCATAACGCTAGAACTTTTCAGATCGGCATCGCAGTTACGACTGACGGAGGGCATTTTCCCTTTCGGCAGTCTCTAGTGTGTGTAGGCCGTATTGAGCTTACTATCAGGTGAAGTACAGTCATTATGGGGAAGTCAGGATTATATTATATAAACAATGCTTTTTAATTAGGAATTCTCTCTCCTGTAAAATGTGTAAATTGTCGCTTGCTACCCTTTTCTTGAAAACGCTCGATCTTTGTTACTAGTTGTGCCAACGACCTTCATTCGAGTTGATATAAAAAACATTGAATAATTTTGTCCTTTTTTGTATAGTTTTGCTCGTATTGGTGGTAGCGTGATGTTAAATAGCCGAAAACCTTTCATAAGTATTGCTCTATCATATATGAAAAGAATACGAATGGTAGTTTCTAAGGTGAGCGTGTTCAAACAAATATATAATCTTTTCTTGTTTATAATATTAATATAGACGTGTTATAAAATTGTTGCCCTGATTTTTTTTAATTTAAAATATAGCTTCACTATATGTTAATCCTTATATATAAAAATTTTATGTCACGTTGTTGGTTGGCGGTCAACTCTTACAAACTCAACTACAGTACCGATTTTAATCAATTTTTGCACATTGTGTGCAGTTTGTTCCAACTTGAGATATATGATGCTTTTTATGATTTGATTTTTATATGATGCCCGCCCCCCAACTCGAGCTCAGCGTGAGTCCGAAGCTGTTCCATCGCCGAAGCGAATCCTTCCAAGACGACGACCTGCCGGAATATAAACAAGGGTAAACATATTCCGTTGTATAATTTTTTTTTTTTTTTATTTCTTCTGGAATTATAATCAGTTACTTTTTCTACATATATCCATAGAGCTTTATAGTTTTCCATAAAGCTAAAAGTAATAAAATCATAACTATATTATTTGAGGAAAACACACTTGAAATAAGAATTCAAATTATTCCAGCATTATTTTTGTTTTTTTCAAATATATCTAATTGTTTTACCACTTATTAGAATCTTACTGTACTGTAGCAGATTCTACCTATAATACTTTTGTGATTTTTTAAACTTCTTCTGCGCTTACCTGTTTTAGTAAATAACAAACTGTTCCCGTGACTTCGTTCGCGTCGTTGTCGAAAACTAAAAGACGTCGCTTAGAAAAAAGAGTACAGTCAATATCCGTGTTACACGTTGACGTCATATGCACAACGCCATCTATCGGAAATGCAATTCAACTGACAACATTACTTCTATTTTGGCGTTGCAAGTAACTTAACTGAATGCGTGAGAACAGTTTAAATTCATATTATTTAATATCTCTTGATAGAGTGAAATGATTGCGATGAAACAAAAACTAAGTAATACTTCAAGTTGCGTTTTTACGTATAAAAGTTATTTACATTTACGTGCTTAGTTATTTGATTCAAACTTCTGAGTATAAATACGTATAATTCAATCAATATTATCGCGAGCGGAGCAGCGGTAGTCTCTGGTGTATAATATATATATGCGTGTTAATTTGACTGATATACTTCAGCGACTAGCTCGTTTCAATAAACAAATACGAAAGTTGTTATATTGTATATTATATTATAAACGGAATGTGTTTGCAGGAGAATCGAACCCCGTTTGACGGTGTAGTGTGCCCGGCCGGCAGCAACATCTACAGCGCGCTGTACCTGCACGCGTGCCGAGCCACTGAGCTGCTGCACAAGCTGAAGCGTTCCGCTAAGGTACAACTTTATCTAATCTAACATACAAACAAATGGTACAAAATCCTAACAGAATGGACTCCTAGGTGCAACACCAAAAGGAAAAGAGGTAGGCAAAAAAAAAAGGTATTCAGGTGATCATAAAGAGGTAGCAGGTGCTCTGTGGACAAGAGCAGATACGGTACAAATGTAGTAGGAGATCTAAGTGTCAAAAGAAAATGCTGACACAAATAAAACTCCCAACTGGTGTGCAACAATTTTTATTAAATTCAAAGAATTAATAATATATCTACTTATGTTTTTTAAAAGTTGTAATTCTCAGTATTAAAGGGTTATTATTATTATTATTATATGTTTTTTAATAATTCTTCATCAGAGATGTCAAGAAATAATAGTGACATAAGAGAGTATATAAGATGAGTTGCAAGAGACATCCATGGGATGGTGGGACCCGAGAATTGTACCAAACTGGCTCCTACTTACCCTTGATTAAACTGGCCCTTAATTCCTCTTGAATTGGTTGTATTATATATAAAATGTTTTTATATTGACACCAAAGTATTACTTTGCTTTTGTATGTATACCTTCATTGGCAGGTAACTAAAAATTATTTAATCATGTTTGCCCGTTTTTTTACCTCTTTTCAATATAATAGCGTTATGTTAAATGGTCCGAAACCTTCCTCGATGGTGACTCTATCAAATACAAAAATAATAATTGAGGTACATAGTCTTTTTAGATATTTTTATTTCTTGATCACATGAATCCTATTGTAATGTACCCTTTATAGTTGTGAATATATTGTGATATATAACAGACACCTTAGAGTATTGTTTCTAAATATGTTTTTTTACGACAGGACAGTGCTGGTGTCCGGTCCCAACGGAGCCCGAGTGCGGCTCACGGACGAGCTGGTGCGACATCTCCCGGACAACTCCACCTACCGACCGATTAGAACGACTTGAGGACATCAGCTCGCTGCTGCTCTGCTGCTCTGTGCCACTACCAATCTAACAATCTGATGTTTCTAATTATGTACTTATTGTAGATTGTAATAAAAAATAAAATGCACATGACCTCTTCAAGATAAATATGATCCCAAATAATCTTATATTATCTGACAGGACTGGTTTTTATAGTAAATTCACTGGTAATATAATATTCTGTAATGTTGTATGTTGACATAGTCTTATGTATTTATTGCACACAAGAACAGTTATTTCAAATTGATTTTGGAATATAAATATTTTAATCTACATTTTGGGATATGAAAGGTATGGAGTGTAGAATTCGAGTTATTTCCCATTATAAATGAAAAAATAAAAAAATATGGAGAGAAATTTAATAAATGAAGAGGCCATTTCTGATAGCAGTTAGTACTAACAATCACATCCAATCTATCAATATTAGATTTAGTTTTTTTATGCTATTAATATTTATTTTATTATTATTATTATTATTATTTATTTACAGACATGTTGTTGTAAGTAGTTTTAAAGGCGTTAATCACACGAACTTAAACTATTTTATAAGTAAATGTTTTGAATTAATACAACTTAATCGTTTGAATTATTAACTTGCATTATAAGTTGCCACATTGTTGCATCTTGTTCAAGCAAAATTTGCTAGTATAGGCAAATACCATAATATGAAAAAGAAAATCTTAGTTAAAAAAATTGTGGATTTTATAATATGTACCATTTCTAATAAATCCATATAAAAATAACCTAGGACCATATATGGGAATTTTCTTTAAATTTGCCATTCAATACTCTTCAATACTACTAGTACTAGTCAATAAATGAATTTATAAGTAAATAAACTTTGTTTTATTTGTAAAACTAAATGTGCCTACGATTTGAGTGGCGTGAAACTTAAATTACTTAATAATTTTTGGCCGTATTTTAACTTTCTTCAATACAGCATTGCTCCTAATGGTGGCAGCGTAAGGCTAAATAGTGTAAAGCTTTCCTCGATGATTTCTTTATCAAATACAAAAGAATTTTTAAACTCGACTAGGAGTTACTAATATTGGCGGGTTGAAGTAATCAAACCTTTCCATTATAACATTAATTTTTAAAATATGACGTCCTACGGCCATTTTCAGATTGTGGTGTTACCACAATTTTTTACAAGTTTATCTAAACACTATTTAAAAAATACAAGATCAATTTGTTAATAACAATGGCCGACGTGTAACCAACGACAATGCATCCATCCAATCCACTGAAAGACGTCCAATGCTGGACAGGTCTCCCCCAAAGATTTCCACGACTACCGGTCTTGCGCCACCCGCATCCAGCGGATTCTCGCAATGCAATGACAATGCATAGTGTTAGAAATAGAATTACTAATTGAGTTGCTTGGATACCTCGCGAATCTATTTAATCAAATCTATCCAATGGAATTAAGAGTAATTCTTGTATAAATAAATTTCGCTTGTTTCGGAAACGGCTCTAACGATTTAGATGGAACTAACAGTAGGTTTAATAGAGTGAGAATGTAAGTTATGATAGCGACATAAGGGCAACTTGTTCTACCAAAATTGCTATAAAAAAACCAAAAAAATAGAAATAATCACTGCTCATTTCACTTTTACGTGGTTATTAACAAGTTATATCAGAGTAGGTATTGAAGTAGAACCAATTCTACTTAAGTACCTGCAGAGGTCAGTTTATTCGAAAATCACTCAATAGCCTGTTTACTAGTTTATTTAAACAAAGTTAGAGTATATTAACCTAACAAATTATATATAAAAATACTATGTAGTTTAATGTTTGTCTATATACTCCTACAATATTAATTAAGCGTTCTCATTCTACACTAATATTATAAAGACGAAAGATTTGTATTTTTATTTGTAAAGAATAAACTCGAGAACAATAGCGCAGTGGTAGTGTGTACGACTTCGCGTCAAGTAGGTGGATTCAAACTCTCGTCTGTTGACGTGGCGTCCGTATACACTACCACTATTAAGCAACCTCTCCGAGACCATATAAATGGTTACAATATTGGAAAAGTATATCGTCGGAGACATTTCATTCTATAAGATAAATTGTTGGCAATTAGTATTTGAAAAAAATCGCAATTCATACAACCTCTTAAGGAAATTGTTTATTCTAACTTCTAAGCGAACCTTACAAGAAGGCTTAAAATTATTTACTTTAGACTCCGGTATAGCTATTAAATTATATTGAATTTCAACATTAAAAACAGATTTATTGAAAATGTAGTCGGCCACAACCACAAAACGTTGTCACCGGATAATTTCCTGTAGTTTTCATATATTTTATATGTACTCGTCCCACACGGTTGACGCCAGTAGCAACGTTTTGTAGCTGAAAAGTGAATAGAAAAAAAATTGTTGCAGGAATCTTATGTTTTCGAATTTATAAAGAGTATTTTCGTAATAAAATAGTTAATTCGATTCAATAGGCAGACATCTTTTAGTTCCAAAGTATATCGTATCCGGTCTCTTCCAATATCGCGTACTGATCACGCGTGGCACAAGATATCTATACCCGACTATACAAAGGACGTCAGTTCGAATCCACCTACAAAGAGTTTTGGTGAAGGAAAATGTGATGAAACCATAGTATGGTATACCACCCTCAATTTGAAAATCTGCGGCCAAATACCTATTAGGTTTGTTCCCGAAGTTGCAACTTGAACCAGTCCCTCCACTAGGCTTAGCGTGTCCATCATCTTGGACCAATCATGTGATATTATGGTCATATCGTTAGAACCTTAACCTTAAGTAGAACAACTAAAAAAAATAATTACGAACCAAGTGGACTTTTTTCACATCATACTATACGTAATACAATGTGCATAATTCGTGTACGTGGGGAAGTCAGGTTTTTGTCTTACACGATGTTTGAAATTCATCCATTTAATAGATTTTTTATAAAAGTTAATAAATCTTAAAAACCCTCAACTCTGTTCTAGAAATATTCTATTCGTTTACGTATTTAAAATACAGGTACAGGAATGGGCAATAATGGTTCAGGAAAGATTTTTATGATTTCTATAAAAGCAACTCGATTTTGAATTTTTGTTTAACCGTTTTGCAAAATACTGTTTCATTAGTTACTGTGAATTAAAATTACATCACCATTTTTAGGTGTGTGAACTTCAGTTTGCTTTAAAAAACACACGAGCAAAATGTCTTAAATTTGAATTCTGTAACGATAACCTACATTAAATTTTCAAGACCATCAAATTATCTTTCTTTCGACGTCATGTAAATACATAAATGACTAAAGACAAAAAAAATTTAAGGTAATCATATTTTTGACTCAAATATATAATATAAATTCGTATAAACAAGACGCATGCCGTATTAATATAAACTTCTTATTAATGGAAGAAACAAGTAAATATGACGTTAGGAACTTTGTTCCTTGATAATGCAATGTTGACCTAGTGTAGCACGTATCATTTTAATCCATCTACTTTCTCACAAAAATTAATTTGGAAGTAAAAGTTAAAAATTTTGATTTATATGTGGACGTGTAAGGTTTATATCGTTTTAGAATTAAAACTTCTAAACAATCAGCATCAGCAAAATATCTGATGGACTTTATAAAATTATTAGATTACGAAAAAGTACCTGCATGAACAAAACATATATGTAATGCTCCATCCTTACGTCTGAAGTCTGGCCAAGTGTTTATAGTTGGAGTGTGATTTATTTTTTAGCCCGGTATAGTAGGGGCGGTCTCGCTGTTAGGGTCATCACTCTTACTATTACCACTAGCTTAGAAACTGGTCCCTTTTAGGTCATTGTGGCCAAAGATACTGATCCCCGCAATGTGGGCATTTGCGGTTAGTTATTTAAGAATGTATTAAGTTTAGTTTTTAAGAACGTATTGTGGTAAGTTATTTAAGAATGTATTACGGTTAGTTTTTAAGAACGTATTGCGGCTAGTTTTTTAAAACGTATTGTAATGCGGCTTAGTGTTTAAGTTTTGTAATATGGCTCTAGTCTTTAAGAAATGTGTTTATATGTAAAAAGTATGCCTAAAAAAACATGCAGATCGAGTTTTTTGCCGGTTCTTCTCGATAACTGCTTTATTTTCCGAACCGGTGGTAGTTTTGATATTCATAAGCGCAATAAAGAATATCCAATACCATAATATGTTTTGATCTTATTTGAACCCCTCTTTTCGGGGTGACAGAGGGGGACAGATGGCTATTTAATAAGAGGCGCTTCATACAAACAATAGTATTTATTAGTATTTTTTTAACCTATGGTCCGTAAACCAAATTTGATCTCGACAGATTTTTCAGCTCAAGTATGGTAGTTCTTAACCATCATATTGAACAACGTTTACCGTTAACTTACGTTAATTTGGAGCTACTAAAACTACGTAAGTGAGAAAAACATGTAAATAGGTTCAAAAGTTTTTATTGTTTAATAAAAGTTTACACTGCCTAATTATTAGAATAATCCAAATGATATATAATATCGATGTCCGTGAGGGATAACAAGTCGTCAGTCCAGATAATAGATAGCACCAACCTAATCAAAGAAGCATACACAAGTCCAAGAAAGCCGGATAGTTAAAAAACAAATCACAATAGAAAGCACCTGTAACGAACATCAATCAAACGAAGTAAAGAGGTGAATTACGCTGACTGTTGCTAGTGCCCAATAGCGCAAAGTAGCCAAGGACTGTTCAAAAATATACAATTTAATCACAAGAGTCACACATTCTCATAATTGCCCAAAAAACGCACAATGTAAAATAATTTCGGAACTAAAGTGTGTTACATAAAATAACAGTAGCGCCGGCCGCTTACTAATCTCATATTAATGCTTAATTAATTTGTTTTTTTTTTCATCTTTTAGAATCATTCACTCACCTAAGGTCGCATCCGTATGATTCATAAAGACGAGACAGTTTTGACGTAGACAGAGAAACAAATAGACTAACTAACACACCGTGAAATAGATATATTTTCGAGTAGTGTTGCAATTTTATCCAGTTTCCTTAAAATAGTTCAAATTAGCAAGGAGTTTATAGTTGTTGTAATTAAAATTAATATAATTAAACGAAAATAATGACAAGTAAATATGCAATTTATAAAATTAAAATTTACGGGAAAATACCACATTTAGAACCAGTTTAAGGATCGACTGCGGAAATATCAACTTACTTATTCCATAGGTTTAGTTGTAATAATGTACTGGCACAAAAAGCTGTTCGAACACAATTCTCAAACCGAATTAATTAAAAAAAACTCTTTCATTATGTTTTACGAGTATCTGCATAATTATTTCTTCATTTATATTTGTTGTTGTATATTTACGTATACAATTAAATCTGTATTTTTAATATGTTTCTTTATTTTGATATATATTAATATATTTAATATTTTTACTTTCATAAGGGGCCATTAAATAATTACATTAATGGTATTGAGGGGGGGGGGCATTAAGAAAACCTCTACATGTCCATATGTTAGTGGGTAGGGGTGATATTCATTCTTACGTAATTCAAAATTCAATATTAAAAATCTAATTCCATTCTGGACTTCAAATAGTTTTTTTTTTATTTTAAACTGTACAGTGGAATTTTAATATTATTTAAATAACTTTTATTTATTATTGAAAGTAAATTTATTAAACTTTCATGTTTTTGTTTTAATGCATGTTTGCTTCTATAGAAAAAAATATACTACATTTTACCGTGTACAATAGTATTATTCTTATTTAAAAATCATAAAGATTTCCTTTCCTGACATAACGGTATTTAGAAGATCAAGATAGAATCTTACGTAAGGAAGGGGGAGGGGGATTCGAGAAATCTTTCTAGTACTTACATTTGGGTAGGCGAGTCAATAGTGAACAAAATTATCCTTACGTAATGAATGAAACCTTATATTATTGAATAGGTAACAGATTGTCTACTTCACTTACTTTGCATCACCTCTGCAGCACCGCAAGGTTGATTGATAGAGAATAACACCGGCATTAAATTCTATACAAATTGTATGTAAAAGTGTAAATAAATAAATTAGTTGCAAGGAAGAACACTATATATATATATACTCCGCTTTGCTCACAAGTGCAATTGCTGCATGATTTTATTCCTGTAGTTATTAAGTAGGTAAAACAATAGACCATAAATTTAAAGGAGCCCAAATAAAAAAGTAAATAGCTTATATAAAATTTATTTATATATTGAAAAGGCACTGTAACATCGAACTTATAATACTGTTCAAATGCGTACGGCGTACTTCTGTGATGCAAAAATAACAAGATGGTTAGGATAACAATGCAAATTAATTTTATTCAGTTAATAAATAAAATAAAAAATAGTCTTAACTACAGTGCGCTACACTAAAACATAAGCTGTTGACTTAAAGAAATATAAAATCGATTAGAAAACTAAAGCCTTATTAAATCGATGGATTTAATATATTTTTATTTCTCCAACCAAATAAAAACTAACTGGCAACATTATAATTAAAAAGTTGGATTTGAAAAACACGGAATGTGTAATACGGTTGTCAAAAAATAAAACTAAAATTCAGAGGTAAATTTAGATATAACCTTAATATATACGATTTTTTTAGTTACACACGAACGAAGTCGCGGGCACAGCTATAACGTTATAAATGGAAAAAGATTTTTGGAAATGCTAAACTTCTAAAAAAAAAATTATATCTAATCGGATAGAAATTACCCTCGGATTATTGTTTAATATTAATTCTTACGAACGAAAGTTACGAAAGTAAAACTGAAGCAGTTAAGTTTACGAAGTAAACATCTCCTCTAAAAGCAAATTATAATAATGTATAGTTTAAGAAATAATTAAAAAAAAAAAACAACACAACAGGGTCGATTGTTGAGTAAAAACAGGGTCGGTTGTCGAGTAAAATTGATATTATAAGATATAAAAATGATGTTCATTTAAAATTGGGGCTGTTAAAATTACACTAAATGATCACTTTTTATTAAGAAAAGAAATATTTAAACGGTTTTATGTACCACGCGAACGAAGTCGCGGGCACAGCTAGTTTATTTAAATTATACAGCGGAAAAATTAATTTGAACGCGATAATCTTAGTAGCTAAGTCGGATTTCCAAAATTCCACTTGTTTTTGATAGACCAATCATTTTGAAAGGGTTTAGGCTATTTATCATCACGCTACCACTTATAGAAACAAACATCGGGCATAAAATATAATTATATAATATTATTATAAATGTGAAAGCGACATTATTCGTTTGTTTGTTACGCTTTCACGCCTAAATCGCTGAATCGATTTTTGGTGTAGAGATATATGGGAACCTGGAGACGGTGATAAGCTACTGTGTCACGTGAAAACCTTATTGGTAGTGGGCTAAACAGAGGGATAAATTTTGTCTAAAATTTTTATTGCGTCGTCCGATTTGTGTGACAAAATCGATATTAACGCAAATGAAGCCGCACGTAAAATCTAGTTATCAAATAACTTTTAGTTCCACGCGAATGATGTCGCAGTCAGTTCAAGTTAGCACAACAAATTCTAGAAAGTTCTACCAAGGTGTGATTTAAAATTCGGCAATAATAAGTTTCTTTTGATTCGCAACAAGAAACCTATTACAACGAACATGAACCACACTAAGACATGCATATTGCTTTTTCTTACTCATACTCCGATCCTCGGTGCAGACCAAATCGCAAATCTCGAATAGAGACCTGTGAACAAATAAAAGTAAATACAAATTAAAAAAATGATATAGAAAATAGACACAGCCCACGGTGCACCGCGCTTATAATCTATTCTACACAATGTGGACCACAGGCTGGGACGCTTCAACACACTGTGTCTGTATAAGAAAACTTTAAGGAGTTCTATACACCTTATTTTAATCGAGAGGTGGTGGTCACAACTTCCTTTGGTCATTTCATAAAGTTTTGTCAATATTCCGGAAGTAAAATTATGTTAAAATAACTTCAATTTTTAGATATTGGCTAAATAAATAAACACAGTAGTATAAAAATTAAGAGTCGTTAATATCCAATCATTTTATTTATATATAAATGTTTAAGCTAAATTGACATAAATAAACCCGATGCAGAATGAACTGATTTTAATTTTTTGTTATATAATGACTATTGAGAAACTGTTAATAAACAGTTTTTTAACCGATTTTTCTTCCCATCGTGATAAGAATTTCCATTAATGTTCAATAATTATGTTTGAAATTCGACCACTGTCGTCGACCATTGCTCGACTTTTGTCTTAATTATGGATATTATTCAAAATTTCAAACGTATTTATATTTATTTTCGTTTCTTTTATCTTTTAAATACATATTTATCATTTATTAAATGCATGCAGACACTCTGTAAGTGTTCATAAATATAAAACAATGTTGGTAAATTCTAAATTTAAAATCAAAATACCACAATATTATATTAGTTCCCGAGAGTTCATTACAAGTACTTTACAAGGTTGAGCAGTTCATATAGAAAACCATTATTACGGTTAATATTTGTTTTCTCATATAAGTACACAAATTGACATTTTGAGTTTTTCCCAGAATAAATATTAGGTTATAAATATTAGTTTTATTTATATAAACAATTGTTAAGTGTGAATATTCGGTCGACTGTTTCATCTACATGCATTATTACGGAACACATATTCGTTTAACGGAACTGCGCCTTTGGATTAGCGGTAAAGAAAATCAACATATTATATTATTATTTTGTTACGTTCGTCTTTTTTAATTGTGATATTTCTTTGACAATAACTTTAATTGAATAGTATCAAGTGAAATTTTGGGCTATGTTTACTTAAAATTATTACCCTAATTAGATAAGGATGAAAAAACTATGTCGATAAAACAACTTTGGAAATAAGGTCTTTTTTAATGTTTTGTCACAAACAAGAAATACAAAATACATGAAATTATTTATATTTTTAATTTTTGATAGGACCATTTCCTTTATACATTATTCTTATATGTGACTCTAAAATATAAATGCAGTGCACGCTACGGAAGTTACTCACGGGACGCTTATTGTACATTTTTAAAATGTTGTCAATATGGCGGCTAAAGTCCTTTCGTAATAATTGGGCTGTCATAAGAAAAGATAATTATTCAAATCCTAGTGATAGTATAAGTGATTAGTGCCTTCAAACAAACAATTTTTTTTATTTTATTAGTATATATGTAGGATGACAAATGTATAAACAAAATTATTAAAAAATAAACATTGATTGGATTACCTGTGGTGTGTAAAAAATTAGGATGGCGTGGGAAGTAAGTTGTTGAGAGTAATATATCTACGTTGTGAAAATAATAAAGCGATTTAAAGGATATCATGAAATTGTAAATTGAAGTCGTTGCAGACGCAATGTCAAAGTTATTACTATTAAAATAAGTAATTATTATAGTATTCAAGAAAGTGGCTCGTTGTATACATGTTAAAGAAAATAAAAAATGACTATTACTTTTTATTCGAGGCATATACTTTCACAATATAATTTACCATAACCTGTACCTTACAATTTATGTTATAAATTTTCAGAATATAATATTATACTTTTTGTTTAGATTACTATTGGCATACTGACTTTACTCAAGGTTTCTTGAAAGCCTATGAATACAGTTTTACTTATTTTTAGAATTTTTATGTCAATTTCATCAAATTTAAGAATTCTTTATACATCCCGTATTCAATATAGTCCATTTGTTTTGTTATGCTGGGCTACATGAGGGGGCGAATATTCGTGTCGCGTTGGCGCGCTAAAAACATAGTGTACGGACATACATTAGGCGGACGAAGATTTATCATGCCGGATTTTACCCCGCTAGAACAATTTATTCGTTCCAAATATATAAATCCTTCCTCTTTATAACGTCATGTATTCATTTATGTGTTTAATTGAATAGATAATTGTTGTTTTTAGGCAGTGCTACGTTGCCTCCAGTACGGTCCGCTGCCGCTATAGGGGAAGGCGGCGAGTTGGCGAGCCTCGCCGGTCTAGCTGCTTATGATACTGCCTATAGTTAGACAAGCCGCGACTCAGGTAAATAAACTTATTTTCTACAGTAGTACTAAATATTGTACATGTGTTATGTAATTTATTTGGTCACAGTTCAGCAGAATACAATATCGAAATAAAATATGAAGAGCAATTATCTAGAGTACAATAATTTGAAGTGATATTAATCAGGAACTGCATAAGGCATGAGTGACGTTGGCCTATGCCTGCAGCCCTGTTATTGAAATTGATACATGTATAGAAGGTTTATATGTGAAAAGTGATAAGCGAGTATCAGATTTGAATTGTTTTCGAGGCCGGTCGCGCACAGCAATCCTCGAGAAATATTTGTAATAATTGGCCTATTCGATTACAGAAAACCTATGTTTTCTGGTAATTAGAATAACATGTAAAATGTATATTTTGATTGCGAATGCAGTCGCTGAACCTGGTAATAATAAGTAAGAGGCATTGTATGTCTTGTTTTTCATTTGACGAGTTCACACAACCCGCCAGCACTGCCAGCAGCCCGTCCGCATGTACATAAACATATTTTTTCATTGTGTTAACAATAAAAAAAGGTAACAATGTCTAGATTCTGCATGGTGGTAGGGCTTTTTCTATTGCCCGCCATGTTAGCTAACCTAAATTTCAAAATCTTCCTGCAATTACCAAATACTTTTAAATGTGTTCCGGTAGTGGCACTTGAGAGCTAGTCCCTTCACAGTTATAGCTTGTCCACCACTTTGGACCGTATCGTCACTTAAGATGAAGTGAGATTATAGCCATAACGCTAGAACTTTTCAGATCGGCATCGCAGTTACGACTGACGGAGGGCATTTTCCCTTTCGGCAGTCTCTAGTGTGTGTAGGCCGTATTGAGCTTACTATCAGGTGAAGTACAGTCATTATGGGGAAGTCAGGATTATATTATATAAACAATGCTTTTTAATTAGGAATTCTCTCTCCTGTAAAATGTGTAAATTGTCGCTTGCTACCCTTTTCTTGAAAACGCTCGATCTTTGTTACTAGTTGTGCCCACGACCTTCATTCAAGTTGATATAAAAAACATTGAATAATTTTGGTCCTTTTTTGTATAGTTTTGCTCGTATTGATGGTAGCGTGATGTTAAATAGCCGAAAACCTTTCATAAGTATTGCTCTATCATATATGAAAAGAATACGACTGGTAGTTTCTAAGGTGAGCGTGTTCAAACAAATATATAATCTTTTCTTGTTTATAATATTAATATAGACGTATTATAAAATTGTTGCCCTGATTTTTTTTAATTTAAAATATAGCTTCACTATATGTTAATCCTTATATATAAAAATTTTATGTCACGTTGTTGGTTGGCGGTCAACTCTTACAAACTCAACTACAGTACCGATTTTAATCAATTTTTGCACATTGTGTGCAGTTTGTTCCAACTTGAGATATATGATGCTTTTTATGATTTGATTTTTATATGATGCCCGCCCCCCAACTCGAGCTCAGCGTGAGTCCGAAGCTGTTCCATCGCCGAAGCGAATCCTTCCAAGACGACGACCTGCCGGAATATAAACAAGGGTAAACATATTCCGTTGTATAATTTTTTTTTTTTTTATTTCTTCTGGAATTATAATCAGTTACTTTTTCTACATATATCCATAGAGCTTTATAGTTTTCCATAAAGCTAAAAGTAATAAAATCATAACTATATTATTTGAGGAAAACACACTTGAAATAAGAATTCAAATTATTCCAGCATTACTTTTGTTTTTTTCAAATATATCTAATTGTTTTACCACTTATTAGAATCTTACTGTACTGTAGCAGATTCTACCTATAATACTTTTGTGATTTTTTAAACTTCTTCTGCGCTTACCTGTTTTAGTAAATAACAAACTGTTCCCGTGACTTCGTTCGCGTCGTTGTCGAAAACTAAAAGACGTCGCTTAGAAAAAAGAGTACAGTCAATATCCGTGTTACACGTTGACGTCATATGCACAACGCCATCTATCGGAAATGCAATTCAACTGACAACATTACTTCTATTTTGGCGTTGCAAGTAACTTAACTGAATGCGTGAGAACAGTTTAAATTCATATTATTTAATATCTCTTGATAGAGTGAAATGATTGCGATGAAACAAAAACTAAGTAATACTTCAAGTTGCGTTTTTACGTATAAAAGTTATTTACATTTACGTGCTTAGTTATTTGATTCAAACTTCTGAGTATAAATACGTATAATTCAATCAATATTATCGCGAGCGGAGCAGCGGTAGTCTCTGGTGTATAATATATATATGCGTGTTAATTTGACTGATATACTTCAGCGACTAGCTCGTTTCAATAAACAAATACGAAAGTTGTTATATTGTATATTATATTATAAACGGAATGTGTTTGCAGGAGAATCGAACCCCGTTTGACGGTGTAGTGTGCCCGGCCGGCAGCAACATCTACAGCGCGCTGTACCTGCACGCGTGCCGAGCCACTGAGCTGCTGCACAAGCTGAAGCGTTCCGCTAAGGTACAACTTTATCTAATCTAACATACAAACAAATGGTACAAAATCCTAACAGAATGGACTCCTAGGTGCAACACCAAAAGGAAAAGAGGTAGGCAAAAAAAAAAGGTATTCAGGTGATCATAAAGAGGTAGCAGGTGCTCTGTGGACAAGAGCAGATACGGTACAAATGTAGTAGGAGATCTAAGTGTCAAAAGAAAATGCTGACACAAATAAAACTCCCAACTGGTGTGCAACAATTTTTATTAAATTCAAAGAATTAATAATATATCTACTTATGTTTTTTAAAAGTTGTAATTCTCAGTATTAAAGGGTTATTATTATTATTATTATATGTTTTTTAATAATTCTTCATCAGAGATGTCAAGAAATAATAGTGACATAAGAGAGTATATAAGATGAGTTGGAAGAGACATCCATGGGATGGTGGGACCCGAGAATTGTACCAAACTGGCTCCTACTTACCCTTGATTGAACTGGCCCTTAATTCCTCTTGAATTGGTTGTATTATATAAAATGTTTTTATATTGACACCAAAGTATTACTTTGCTTTTGTATGTATACCTTCATTGGCAGGTAACTAAAAATTATTTAATCATGTTTGCCCGTTTTTTTACCTCTTTTCAATATAATAGCGTTATGTTAAATGGTCCAAAACCTTCCTCGATGGTGACTCTATCAAATACAAAAATAATAATTGAGGTACATAGTCTTTTTAGATATTTTTATTTCTTGATCACATGAATCCTATTGTAATGTACCCTTTATAGTTGTGAATATATTGTGATATATAACAGACACCTTAGAGTATTGTTTCTAAATATGTTTTTTTACGACAGGACAGTGCTGGTGTCCGGTCCCAACGGAGCCCGAGTGCGGCTCACGGACGAGCTGGTGCGACATCTCCCGGACAACTCCACCTACCGACCGATTAGAACGACTTGAGGACATCAGCTCGCTGCTGCTCTGCTGCTCTGTGCCACTACCAATCTAACAATCTGATGTTTCTAATTATGTACTTATTGTAGATTGTAATAAAAAATAAAATGCACATGACCTCTTCAAGATAAATATGATCCCAAATAATCTTATATTATCTGACAGGACTGGTTTTTATAGTAAATTCACTGGTAATATAATATTCTGTAATGTTGTATGTTGACATAGTCTTATGTATTTATTGCACACAAGAACAGTTATTTCAAATTGATTTTGGAATATAAATATTTTAATCTACATTTTGGGATATGAAAGGTATGGAGTGTAGAATTCGAGTTATTTCCCATTATAAATGAAAAAATAAAAAAATATGGAGAGAAATTTAATAAATGAAGAGGCCATTTCTGATAGCAGTTAGTACTAACAATCACATCCAATCTATCAATATTAGATTTAGTTTTTTTATGCTATTAATATTTATTTTATTATTATTATTATTATTATTTATTTACAGACATGTTGTTGTAAGTAGTTTTAAAGGCGTTAATCACACGAACTTAAACTATTTTATAAGTAAATGTTTTGAATTAATACAACTTAATCGTTTGAATTATTAACTTGCATTATAAGTTGCCACATTGTTGCATCTTGTTCAAGCAAAATTTGCTAGTATAGGCAAATACCATAATATGAAAAAGAAAATCTTAGTTAAAAAAATTGTGGATTTTATAATATGTACCATTTCTAATAAATCCATATAAAAATAACCTAGGACCATATATGGGAATTTTCTTTAAATTTGCCATTCAATACTCTTCAATACTACTAGTACTAGTCAATAAATGAATTTATAAGTAAATAAACTTTGTTTTATTTGTAAAACTAAATGTGCCTACGATTTGAGTGGCGTGAAACTTAAATTACTTAATAATTTTTGGCCGTATTTTAACTTTCTTCAATACAGCATTGCTCCTAATGGTGGCAGCGTAAGGCTAAATAGTGTAAAGCTTTCCTCGATGATTTCTTTATCAAATACAAAAGAATTTTTAAACTCGACTAGGAGTTACTAATATTGGCGGGTTGAAGTAATCAAACCTTTCCATTATAACATTAATTTTTAAAATATGACGTCCTACGGCCATTTTCAGATTGTGGTGTTACCACAATTTTTTACAAGTTTATCTAAACACTATTTAAAAAATACAAGATCAATTTGTTAATAACAATGGCCGACGTGTAACCAACGACAATGCATCCATCCAATCCACTGAAAGACGTCCAATGCTGGACAGGTCTCCCCCAAAGATTTCCACGACTACCGGTCTTGCGCCACCCGCATCCAGCGGATTCTCGCAATGCAATGACAATGCATAGTGTTAGAAATAGAATTACTAATTGAAGTACCTGCAGAGGTCAGTTTATTCGAAAATCACTTAATAGCCTGTTTACTAGTTTATTTAAACAAAGTTAGACTATATTAACCTAACAAATTATATATAAAAATACTATGTAGTTTAATGTTTGTCTATATACTCCTACAATATTAATTAAGCGTTCTCATTCTACACTAATATTATAAAGACGAAAGATTTGTATTTTTATTTGTAAAGAATAAACTCGAGAACAATAGCGCAGTGGTAGTGTGTACGACTTCGCGTCAAGTAGGTGGATTCAAACTCTCGTCTGTTGACGTGGCGTCCGTATACACTACCACTATTAAGCAACCTCTCCGAGACCATATAAATGGTTACAATATTGGAAAAGTATATCGTCGGAGACATTTCATTCTATAAGATAAATTGTTGGCAATTAGTATTTGAAAAAAATCGCAATTCATACAACCTCTTAAGGAAATTGTTTATTCTAACTTCTAAGCGAACCTTACAAGAAGGCTTAAAATTATTTACTTTAGACTCCGGTATAGCTATTAAATTATATTGAATTTCAACATTAAAAACAGATTTATTGAAAATGTAGTTTGTTAAAATACTAGATGGTCAGTGTAATAAAACTAACCAATGATATTATTGTAAGTTTAAAATATAGTTGTTATCTGCTGATGTCAACCAGAGACCAATAATAAATTTATCCACAAAAAGATTGTACGCTTAAGGTCGCCCCACAAGGGCCACTCGGCCACAACCACAAAACGCTGTCACCGGATAATTTCCTGTACTTTTCATATATTTTATATGTACTCGTCCCACACGGTTGACGCCAGTAGCAACGTTTTGTAGCTGAAAAGTGAATAGAAAAAAAATTGTTGCAGGAATCTTATGTTTTCGAATTTATAAAGAGTATTTTCGTAATAAAATAGTTAATTCGATTCAATAGGCAGACATCTTTTAGTTCCAAAGTATATCGTATCCGGTCTCTTCCAATATCGCGTACTGATCACGCGTGGCACAAGATATCTATACCCGACTATACAAAGGACGTCAGTTCGAATCCACCTACAAAGAGTTTTGGTGAAGGAAAATGTGATGAAACCATAGTATGGTATACCACCCTCAATTTGAAAATCTGCGGCCAAATACCTATTAGGTTTGTTCCCGAAGTTGCAACTTGAACCAGTCCCTCCACTAGGCTTAGCGTGTCCATCATCTTGGGCCAATCATGTGATATTATGGTCATATTGCTTAACCTTAAGTAGAACAACTAAAAAAAATAATTACGAACCAAGTGGACTTTTTTCACATCATACTATACGTAATACAATGTGCATAATACGTACGATGTTTGAAATACATCCATTTAATAGATTTTTTATAAAAGTTAATAAATCTTAAAAACCCTCAACTCTGTTCTAGAAATATTCTATTCGTTTACGTATTTAAAATACAGGTACAGGAATGGGCAATAATGGTTCAGGAAAGATTTTTATGATTTCTATAAAAGCAACTCGATTTTGAATTTTTGTTTAACCGTTTTGTAAAATACTGTTTCATTAGTTACTGTGAATTAAAATTGCATCACCATTTTTAGGTGTGTGAACTTCAGTTTTCTTTAAAAAACACACGAGCAAAATGTCTTAAATTTGAATTCTGTAACGATAACCTACATTAAATTTTCAAGACCATTAAATTATCTTTCTTTCGACGTCATGTAAATACATAAATGACTAAAGACAAAAAAAAATTAAGGTAATCATATTTTTGACTCAAATATATAATATAAATTCGTATACACAAGACGCATGCCGTATTAATATAAACTTCTTATAAATGGAAGAAACAAGTAAATATGACGTTAGGAACTTTGTTCCTTGATAATGCAATGTTGACCTAGTGTAGTACGTATCATTTTAATCCATCTACTTTTCTCACAAAAATTAAAATTAAAGTGGAAGTAATAATAATTTCGGAACTAAAGTGTGTTACATAAAATAACAGTAGCGCCGGCCGCTTACTAATCTCATATTAATGCTTAATTTTTTTTTTTTTTCATCTTTTAGAATCATTCACTCACCTAAGGTCGCATCCGTATGATTCATAAAGACGAGACAGTTTTGACGTAGACAGAGAAACAAATAGACTAACTAACACACCGTGAAATAGATATATTTTCGAGTAGTGTTGCAATTTTATCCAGTTTCCTTAAAATAGTTCAAATGAGCAAGGAGTTTATAGTTGTTGTAATTAAAATTAATATAATTAAACGAAAATAATGACAAGTAAATATGCAATTTATAAAATTAAAATTTACAGGAAAATACCACATTTAGAACCACTGTAAGGATCGACTGCGGAAATATCAACTTACTTATTCCATAGGTTTAGTTGTAATAAATAATGTACTGGCACAAAAAGCTGTTCGAACACAATTCTCAAACCGAATTAATTCAAAAATACTCTTTCATTATGTTTTACGAGTATCTGCATAATTATTTCTTTATTTATATTTGTTGTATTGATATTTATGTATAAAATTAAATCTGTATTTTTAATATGTTTCTTTATTTTGATAAGGGGCCATTAAATAATTACATTAATGGTATTGAGGGGGGGGGGGGGATTAAGAAAACCTCTGCATGTCCTTATGTTAGGGGGTAGGGGTGATATTCATTCTTACGTAATTCAAAATTCAATGTTAAAAATCTAATCCCATTCTGGACTTCAAATAGTTTTTTTTTATTTTAAACTGTACAGTGGAATTTTAATATTATTTAAATAACTTTTATTTATTATTGAAAGTAAATTTATTAAACTTTCATGTTTTTGTTTTAATGCATGTTTGCTTCTATAGAAAAAAATATACTACATTTTACCGTGTACAATAGTATTATTCTTATTTAAAAATCATAAAGATTTCCTTTCCTGACATAACAGTATTTAGAAGATCAAGATAGAATCTTACGTAAGGACATTGTATGTAAAAGTGTAAATAAATAAATTAGTTGCAAGGAAGAACACTATATATATATATATATATATATATATATATATATACTCCGCTTTGCTCACAAGTGCAATTGCTGCATGATTTTGTTCCTGTAGTCATTAAGTAGGTAAAACAATAGACCATAAGTTTAAAGGAGCCCAAATAAAAAAGTAAATAGCTTATATAAAATTTATTTATATATTGAAAAGGCACTGTAACATCGAACTTATAATACTGTTCAAATGCGTACGGCGTACCTCTGTGATGCAAAAATAACAAGATGGCTAGGATAACAATGCAAATTAATTTTATTCAGTTAATAAATAAAATAAAAAATAGTCTTAACTACAGTGCGCTACACTAAAACATAAGCTGTTGACTTAAAGAAATATAAAATCGATTAGAAAACTAAAGCATTATTAAATCGATGGATTTAATATTTTTATTTCTCCAACCAAATAAAAACTAACTGGCAACATTATAATTAAAAAGTTGGGTTTGAAAAACACGGAATGTGTAATACGGTTGTCAAAAAATAAAACTAAAATTCAGAGGTAAATTTAGATATAACCTTAATATATACGATTTTTTTAGTTCCACACGAACGAAGTCGCGGGCACAGCTATAACGTTATAAATGGAAAAAGATTTTTGGACATGCTAAAATTCTAAAAAAAAATTGATATCTAATCGGATAGAAATTACCCTCGGATTATTGTTTAACATTAATTCTTACGAATGAAAGTTACGAAAGTAAAACTGAAGCAGTTAAGTTTACGAAGTAAACATCTCCTCTAATAGCAAATTATAATAATGTATAGTTTAAGAAATAATAAAAAAAAAATACAACACACAACTTAAGTTACCTTCTAGGGTCGGTTGTCGAGTAAAATTGATATTATAAGATATAAAAATGATGTTCATTTAAAATTGGGGCTGTAGGTTACTTAAAGTAGTAATTCTATACAGATGGAGTCGTGGGCAACAGATTGTAAATTTATTAAGTGGACAACCAATCAAGATAACATTTTGCATATACATTGCCAGTGATACAGAAAATTACACTGATCACTTTTTATTAAGAAAAGAAATATTTAAACGGTTTTATGTACCACGCGAACGAAGTCGCGGGCACAGCTAGTTTATTTAAATTATACAGCGGAAAAATTAATTTGAACGCGATAATCTTAGTAGCTAAGTCGGATTTCCAAAATTCCACTTGTTTTTGATAGACCAATCATTTTGAAAGGGTTTAGGCTATTTATCATCACGCTACCACGTATAGAAACAAACATCGGACATAAAATATAATTATATAATATTATTATAAATGTGAAAGCGACATTATTCGTTTGTTTGTTACGCTTTCACGCCTAAATCGATGAATCGATTTTTGGTGTAGAGATATATGGGAACCTGGAGACGGTGATAAGCTACTGTGTCACGTGAAAACCTTATTGGTAGTGGGCTAAACAGAGGGATAAATTTTGTTTAAAATTTTTATTGCTTCGTCCGATTTGTGTGACAAAATCGATATTAACACAAATGAAGCCGCACGTAAAATCTAGTTATCAAATAATTTTTAGTTCCACGCGAATGATGTCGCAGTCAGTTCAAGTTAGCACAACAAATTCTGGAAAGTTCTACCAAGGTGTGATTTAAAATTCGCCAATAATAAGTTTCTTTTGATTCGCAACAAGAAACCTATTACAACGAACATGAACCACACTAAGACATGCATATTGCTTTTTCTTACTCGTCCGATCCTTGGTGCAGACCGAATCGCAAATCTCGAATAGAGACCTGTGAAAAAATAAAAGTAAATACAAATAAAAAAAAATGATATAGAAAATAGACACAGCCCCCGGTGCACCGTGCTTATAATCTATTCTACACAATGTGGACCACAGGCTGGGACGCTTCAACACACTGTGTCTTTATAAGAAAACTTTAAGGAGTTCTATACACCTTATTTTAATCGAGAGGTGGTGGTCACAACTTCCTTTGGCCATTTCATAAAGTTTTGTCAATATTCCGGAAGTAAAATTAAGTTAAAATAACTTCAATTTTTAGATATTGGCTAAATAAATAAACACGGTAGTATAAAAATTAAGAGTCGTTAATATCCAATCATTTTATTTATATATAAATGTTTAAGCTAAATTGACATAAATAAACCCGATGCAGAATGAACTGATTTTAATTTTTTTGTTATGTACTGACTATTGAGAAACTTTTAATAAACAGTTTTTTAACCGATTTTTCTTCCCATCGTGATAAGAATTTCCATTAATGTTCAATAATTATGTTTGAAATTCGACCACTGTCGACCATTGCTCGACTTTTGTCTTAATTATGGATATTATTCAAAATGTCAAACGTATTTATATTTATTTTCGTTTCTTTTATCTTTTAAATACATATTTATCATTTATTAAATGCATGCAGACACTCTGTAAGTGTTCATAAATATAAAACAATGTTGGTAAATTCTACATTTAAAATCAAAATATCACTTATTCTAATATTATATTAGTTCCCGAGAGTTCATTACAAGTACTTTACAAGGTTGAGTAGTTCATATAGAAAACCATTATTACCGTTAATAATTGTTTTCTCATATAAGTACACAAATTGACATTTTGAGTTTTTCCCAGAATAAATATTAGGTTATAAATATTAGTTTTATTTATATAAACAATTGTTAAGTGTGAATATTCGGTCGACTGTTTCATCTACATGCATTATTACGGAACACATATTCGTTTAACGGAACTGCGCCTTTGGATTAGCGGTAAAGAAAATCAACATATTATATTATTATTTTGTTACGTTCGTCTTTTTTAATTGTGATATTTCTTTGACAATAACTTTAATTGAATAGTATCAAGTGAAATTTTGGGCTATGTTTACTTAAAATTATTACCCTAATTTGATAACGATGAAAAAACTATGTCAATAAAACAACTTTGGAAATAACGTCTTTTTTAATGGTTTGTCACAAACAAGAAATACAAAATACATGAAATTATTTATATTTTTAATTTTTGATAGCACCATTTCCTTTATACATTATTCTTATGTGACTCTAAAATATAAATGCAGTGCACGCTACGGAAGTTACTCACGGGACGCTTATTGTACGTTTTTAAATTGTTGTCAATATGGCGGCTAAAGTCCTTTCTTAATAATTGGGCTGTCATAAGAAAAGATAATTTTTCAAATCCTAGTGATAGTATAAGTGAGTAGTGCCTTCAAACAAACAATTTTTTTTTTATTTTATTAGTATATATGTAGGATGACAAATGTATAAACAAAATTATTAAAAAATAAACATTGATTGGATTACCTGTGGTGTGTAAAAAATTAGGATGGCGTGGGAAGTAAGTTGTTAAGAGTAATATATCAACGTTGTGAAAATAATAAAGCGATTTAAAGGATATCATGAAATTGTAAATTGAAGTCGTTGCAAACGCAATGTCAAAATTATTACCATTAAAATAAGTAATTATTATAGTATTCAAGAAAGTGGCTGTTGGGGCACGGTACGTCTAGCGGTGGTGGACCACCGCCCCCTGGTCAAAGTGTGACGTTGTGTATCCCCGTTTGGACGGGCGTAGAGTCCTCGTTTGTTATAAACGAGGATGCCGGATACCCGCCTCGGTGGCAGCAGGAAGATGTCAGTTGGCCGTAAGGGGCCGTAAGGATGCAATAATGCGTGAACCGGTCGAGACGTATGACGTAATAATACTCGGTGTTCTTCTCAATAAATCGTGAACCCGAGCCAACGGTCGATATTCTTCAGGTAGTTGCTCTTCTTGTTGTAGCCAATGGGCGATCGGTGACTCAATCGTGGAACATGATTAGGTAACGCCCCTTCGGAGGTTACCCATGCCGATGCGTGACTTTACAGAGAGCCACTCGATCGCGACGCTTTCTAATTTCTATTTTCACTACCGTTGGCTCGGTTTTTGCGCTATATTTATTTTATTTTATATAATTTCCTTAATATCTATATACAGTCTTATACCCTAGGTTATGCTCTATCTTATAAATATCAATTATCCTAGGATACACTCATAATACTCGAGATCGAGCAATACTTACGCTAAACTTTCTCTATTTCAATTTTTCTCTATAACATTCTTACTCTATAAATTTACATATTCCCATATTTCGGGTTTCTATATCAAAATACAAGCAACGTGATGTCTCTATTGTTGGATTTCACACTTGTCGTGTGAAATCCCTCAATTCTCTATACATATTTTCCGGTCTAATATTTAGGTAAGTATTGCTCGGTAAATTATCTATTTTAAAACTAACGTGCACGGTAATCTTAAACATATCTATAAACTAAACATGCAAACATCAATTTCAATATAAATTCACATAAAATACGCGAAGGAGACGCAAAAAACCTACTCGGCACAATCATTACCTGAACTCCCACGAATCCTAGGCAAATGAATGTGTGCGCCCCCAACGGTAGACGTCGATCACAACGTACGCCTTATAACTTTAAAATAACATTATTTTCTCCTTTATTAATATGTCTCAATATTCATAATATTAATAATTTCAATAATCTCAATAATCTCAATAATCTCAATAATCTCAATAATCTCAATAATCTCAATAATCTCAATATCGTTAATTCTCAATACTCCTATCTCAATATCTATAAGCTTAATGATAATTCTCAATGCTCGATCTCCATACTCATATTCTTAATACTTATATTTTCTATATTTATATTTATATAACGCGTAGTCAGTCTCGATACTTATGCTAACACAAAACACTGTTTATTCGTCCGGTACAAGTTAATACTCGAACGAGAACTCGTCTAGCGTCTCAGGGGCTCTCCCTACGGTAACGCGTGCGTCCTATTTACCATCAGCGCCACCTGTGCGGAACTATTATTCCGGACGCCATTTCTATTTTCGTATTAACTTGTTATAGCTTTTCATGCGTCGCTAACAGCGCCACCTGTGCGGAACTATTATTCCGGACGCCATTTCTATTTTTGTATTAACTCGTTATAACTTTCATGCGTCGCTAACATCCTCCCCCTCGTGCACAGCACCAATTCCTTGTCCTAGCGACGCCGCTGTATCTCCAGGCTCGGCAGACGATGTCCTAGGCTCTGCAGACGATGTCCCAGGCTCGTCGGTGACCCGTGGCTCGTTGGTGGCTCGTCGTTCGTCGCTTGTCGACGCTGGTACTAGTAGCACCGCTTTGGAGCTCGGTCGACGCAGCAATCCACCCGCTGTGCGTACTTCTAGGACTCGCGTGCGGCCGTCGGGTCCAGGATATGTTTTGACTACTTCGCCCCTCGGCCAGGTGTTTCGTGGCAGTGTGGAGTCCACTATGAGGACGGTGTCTCCACACTGTAAATCTCTCGTGACGACCTCTCCGCCGATCCGTCTGGGGAGCAGAGTGGGCAGATATCCCTTAAGCCACCTGCTCCAAAAATGATCGGCCATTCGTTGTGCCATCCTCCATGTTCGCCGCCCGATGAGGTCTGCTTCGCTGGAACCTCCAATGCCAGGTAGCCCACAAGACCTCCCGATTAGGAAGTGGTTGGGAGTGAGAGCTACGTCGTCGCTGTCCGGTTCCGCCGCGACAAGTGGTCTGGAATTGACCACGTGCTCCGCTTCTAGGAGAAGTGTATGCAATGTCTCCTCGTGTGGATTCCTCTCTTTCAATGTAACGGCTAGAGCCGTCTTGATGGAACGGACCAAGCGCTCCCACGCTCCTCCCATGTTCGGTGCCCCAGGTGGAATGAACTTCCACTTGAGGTTCGATCTGGTAGCGACCGCCTCCATATCTACCTGTCCCACGGTGTTTGTTCTTGAATATATTTAAAATGATAAGTTTTTGTATATGATGTAAATGAAGGTCATTGTACTTTTACACCAATAGATGGCGCTGCCACGATTTCGTACAAGCTATCGAATGGTATTCATTGTTTATAGTGATTGTTTTTCTTTATTAATAAATTATCTCGGCCTAACCAGGTGTTTTCTTTGGCAATCGCCATAAATACTTAGGTGAACATTAGGATCGTTTTTGGGATAAATATTCAGTTTTTGTACATGGTCCTATTCGAGTCGGATGTTGGATTGTTCATTGACGACACATCAAACATACAAAGCGCTGCGGGTGAATACAATTGCAGAAACACAAGAGATCAAGACAACAACAGTGAGTTTGCAGAAAACAATTACAAAAGTGATAGTAGCTGAACAAAACTGTAAGTACTTTGATATTGTCTTTGAGCAGAATTGAAAACATAGAAAGTTAATGCATGAAAAGACTTAAAATAATTACAAGTGTAGCATAGACTTAGAATAATTTCACTAAAACTTGAGTGACGGGGAATCCATGCCCGATTTCATATAGAAATATCATATATGCGAAACACTTAGAAAAATTCTGCAAAAAGTTTTATTGACTTACATAATTTTCTGCAAAAGTTCATCGACTTAGAAAAATTTTAAAATTTCGTGTTTTGTACTGCACTGAACTTTAATTATCATTGTACGGAGATTAGATTGAACTGATATTGAGATTTATTATATACACACACATTTATTAAAATGGAAACATATATTAAATGTCAAGATGATGTAAAGTCGAAGATTCAGAAAGCTAGAGTTAATTTTAAAAAGAGCCCCAAGGAACGAGTTACATTGCCGTATTTAGAGACTCGTCTGGAAACATTAGAAAATTATTGGATTTCATATCGAGATACCCACAGAGCGGTAATAACAGAGTTTGATAGTAAGGAAATAATTAAGTCAAATTATTATACTACCGAAGCTTACAATGAAACAGAAGAGCTATACACAGACTACAAAACAGAATTAAAGGCAGCAATTTTGAAGATAAATATGGATTCTAGGCCTGTGCAGTCGTCGGATACTGCAATAAAGGTGTCAAGGGTCGACCAATCTTTAACGGTTAAATTACCAAAAATTTCAGTTCCAACCTTCAGTGGACAGTATACTGAATGGACTAGCTTTCATGATTTATTCATTTCTTTAATTCACAACAATAAAGGATTGGATGACGTTCAACGACTACATTATTTAAAGAGCCATCTTATAGGCGAAGCCGAACAACTTCTGCGACATATTTCTATAACTGCATCTAATTATAAAACTTGTTGGGAGCTACTACTGCATCGTTACAATAATAGAAAATACTTAGCAAACTGTATCTTAAAACGTTTTATGTCACAAAAAAATATTTTAGTTGAGGCTTCTGCAGCCGTAAAAGATTTATTAGATACAACTAATGAATGTATAAATGGTCTTAAAAATTTAAATGTTGATGTTTCTTCCTGGGATGTAATTGTTATCTACATAGTAAGCTTAAAACTTGATACTGAGTCGCGTAAATTGTGGGAGGTACAGATTAGTAAACTTACAGACGAATTACCCAAGTTAAGTAATTTTTTGGAGTTTTTAGATCAACGTTTCAGATCCCTAGAGTTTCTAAATAATAAAATTAGTAAACCAGCTAAAGTACATGTATCTAAAGTAATGCATATAGCATCCGTAGTCTCTTGCTCATTTTGTTCGGAAACCCATAAGATAATTAACTGTAAAAGATTTGCTAAGGAAGATGTAGATACCCGTCGTAACTTTGCCCAAACCAATCGGTTATGTTTTAATTGTCTTGGTGTAAACCACACTGTACATACATGTCGTCAAACAACCAATTGCCGGATTTGCAAGAGAAGGCATCATTCCTTACTTCATCCAAAGACGGTTCATAAGAATGATCACTGTTCTATTAGTGATCAGTCGAATGGTGTGGATCTTATAGCAGCCCCATCATCCACATCACAAGGCGAGAGTTCAAATATTGTTACTTGTTTTTCAAACATAAAGAGCCAGGTTTTGCTTGCCACTGCCTTAGTTAAGGTGGATTCAAAAAACGGTTCGTATTTCTTAAGATGTCTAGTAGATCAGGGATCCCAAGCATCTTTTATAACAGAATCTGCTGTTCAGATGCTAGGTCTTAAAAGGATACCAAGCATGAGCTATATATCAGGTCTGTGCGGTGACCAGAGTGCAGCTTTGCAGTCTAAATGGTACGTTAAACTAACGATTCAGTCACGCCATGATTACAACTTTACTGTTGAAGTAAAAGCTCATGTTGTAAAGAAAATTACTTCTTTACTACCTGAAAAGAAAATTGATTTTAGATTTATGCCAGCACAATTTTCAATTAAGGAGTTTGCGGATCCTTTCTTTGATACTCCAAATAAGACTCATTTATTGCTCGGAGCAGAAGTATATTGTCAGATTTTAAGGGAAGGCATTGTCAAGGGTCCACCAGGTTCTCCAATAGCACAAAATACTCACCTTGGTTGGATTCTATCTGGCCATATACATCCACCCCAAAACAATAGTAGTGAGCACCATAATAGATTAATAAGTATGCACACACACACTACCAACGATCTGTTGAGGAAATTTTGGGAATTAGAAATGCCACCTAGTAACAATGAACGACTTTTATCTCAAGAAGAACAAGCTTGTGAGGAGTTTTTCAGGAACACTATCCGCAGAGATAATTCGGGTCGCTATGTAGTTAAACTACCTTTTAAGCATGAGGACCCAAAATGTAAATATGGTAATTCGTTTCAGATTTCACAAAGGAGATATTATTCCTTAGAGAAAAGATTAATTAATAACCCAGAGTTTAAAATTCAGTACGCTGAGGTCATTAAAGAATACTTATCTTTAGGGCATATGGAACCGGTACCTAAATCGGAGGTGTCCAGTCCTACTGCTGTATATCTTCCTCATCATGCGGTGGTTAACCAAGACAAATCAACAACAAAATTTAGAGTGGTGTTTGATGCTTCATGTACTTTGGATAATGGATCATCATTAAACAAAGACATGATGATTGGTCCGACACTACAACCTGATCTGAGATACATAATCATGAGTTGGAGATGTTATCCCATATGTCTTGTGGCAGACATTGAGAAAATGTACAGGCAAATTAAGGTGTCTGAGGAAGATGTTGATTTTCAACGCCTTTTGTGGCGTAAGGATTCAAATTCAGAACTTCAATATCTAAGGTTACTAAGAGTAACATTTGGAACATCCTCAGCGCCATATTTGGCTGTAAGAGCACTGCAACAGTTATCACATGATGAGGGACAGCAATTTCCTTTAGTTGCTGATAAGGTTCTAAAGGAATTTTATATGGATGACCTAATGACTGGCTGCGATAGTGTACAGGAAGGGTTTCAAGTGTATAGGCAGATGAACGATTTACTAAGTCGAGGGGGGTTCAAACTTCAAAAATGGAATTCTAATAGTGAGGAGTTACTTCATATGATGCAAGATGATTTAACGAACTCCACAAAGGTTTTAGATTTCAAGTTACACTCTGTTGTTAAAACTCTAGGTTTGAGGTGGAATAGATTTAGTGACCAATTCCAGTATACCGTTCAGCTCCCTGCACTCGAAACGCCTGTAACTAAAAGAAGGGTTATTTCAGACATTGCAAGATTATTTGATCCACTTGGCTGGATTGCTCCAGTAATAACATCTGCAAAAATATTCATTCAGAGAATATGGTTATCTGGTGTTGACTGGGACGACGAAATCCCATCAGATTTATTGAAGGACTGGATTATTTATAGAAGTGAACTTTTTAAACTCACCGACTTCCGGTTACCTCGATGGGTTGGGATAAGTAAACACGCGTTTCACACTGAATTGCAAGGGTTTTCTGATGCATCCAACGTGGCTTATGCTGCAGTTGTTTATATAAGGACTATAACTAATGAAGGAAAAATCCATGTACATCTCATAGCTTCTAAATCAAGGATTGCTCCAGTGAAACAGGTATCAATACCACGATTAGAGTTATGTGGAGCTGTGTTACTATCTAAACTTCTTTATGAAGTTTCAAGGGCTTTGAGTATCCCAAAGGCGGACGTCCACGCCTGGACTGACTCTTGCGTTGTTCTTGCTTGGTTGAGTAATCATCCTTGTAAGTGGAAAACTTTTGTGGCCAACAGAGTCAGTGAAGTGTTAGATACTATGGATAGTAGTCAATGGTCCCACGTATCATCTGAAGATAATCCTGCAGATTGTGCGTCGCGTGGTGTTAATCCTGGAGACCTAGCAAAGATTGAATTATGGAAACATGGCCCCAAGTGGCTACAAGAAAATACAGTCCATTATAAAACGGGTAATTTTAACGATACAAATGTAGAACAAAAGAAAGAAAAAATCTTATCACATATTATTACAGAAAGGGAAAATATTATTACAAGATTTTCTAGTTTAGATAGATTAATTAGAGTAATTGCCTATTGTAGACGATTTTTAAACCTAAAAAATAAAAAAGGATTACATATTAAAAATAAACGTTGGCTAACTACAAAGGAATTAAATGATTCACTACTAACCTGTATTCAGCTTTGTCAGAAAGAAGGTTTCCTGGAAGAAATCGAAAGTTTAAGGAAATCAGAAGGGATAAATAAAAAAAGCAAACTTACCTCGCTAAATCCGTTCCTTGATAGTGAAGGCGTTCTCCATGTAGGTGGTCGTTTACAGCAGGCTGACGTCGTAGAAAATATGAAACACCCAATTCTGATTCCGCACAAAACGCATTTATCCAACTTAATTGTTGCCGATGCACACAAGCGTACACTTCACGGTGGGCCTCAATTAATGATAAACTACATAAGAACACGGTATTGGATAGTTAATGCAAAAAACTTAGTAAGGCAATTTGTGCGTAACTGCGTTGTTTGTATTCGTTACGCCGCTAAAACGAACCAACAATTGATGGGACAATTGCCATCAGCCCGTGTCACAGCGTGTCGCCCTTTTAATCAAAGCGGTGTTGATTATGCTGGTCCCATTGCTATTCGACCCACAAGGGGCCGCGGTTATCATAGCACAAAGGGGTATATATGTTTATTTATCTGCATGACTACTCGTGCTATTCACCTTGAGTTAGTCAGCGACTTAACCTCAGATGCCTTTTTAGCAGCGTTTAAGCGGTTCGTAGCACGAAGAGGTCACTGTGCAGACTTATGGAGTGATAATGGCACGAACTTCGTGGGAGCTAATAGAGAAATGAAACGTATATTTCAAGAAGGTTCGGCAGTGGCACAGGATATTGCTGAGTGGTTAGCTACTAACAAAACTACTTGGCATTTCATTCCGCCCTATTCTCCGAATTTCGGAGGGCTCTGGGAGGCTGGAGTGAAATCCACAAAATATCACTTGAAGAGAGTCATCGGAAATAGTATACTCACGTTTGAGGAAATGACCACACTTCTTTGTCAAATCGAAGCGTGTCTCAATTCCCGTCCGATCACTCAAGTAAGTAATAATCCCGAAGATAGCATTCCGCTTACTCCTGCTCATTTTCTTGTTGGCGAACCTCTAGTGCTTGTCCCGGATATTAATTTCGAAAATTCGACAGTGAGTACTCTAAAGAGATGGCAATTTGCGCAGCGACTGATGCAAATTTTTTGGCGTCGATGGTCGCGTGAGTATCTCACACAACTTCAACACCGATATAAATGGTCTCATATAGTTCCTGAACCTAAAGTAGGGGATATAGTGTTAGTTAAGGAAGATGACCTTCCTCCGGCAAGGTGGTTGTACGGCATAATAACGACAAAACATGTTGGTTCGGACAATCTGACACGAGTGGTTTCTTTAAAATGCAAGGGATCTGTTATTAAGAGGCCAGTATCAAAACTTATTGTTCTGCCAATCACGAAATGAATTATTGTATCCTATTTTTGATTGTGTATTTTACAAACGTTTAAAAATAATAAATTCAGATTTAGTTGTTCATAAAAAAAAAAAAAAAAATGTTTACCCTTTGTTGATGTTTGTGAACTCATTTGTATAACTTTATTATGTTCCACTGCTAGTTTGTTATGGACATTGCGTCCATGGCGGGCGGAATGTTTGTTCTTGAATATATTTAAAATGATAAGTTTTTGTATATGATGTAAATGAAGGTCATTGTACTTTTACACCAATAGATGGCGCTGCCACGATTTCGTACAAGCTATCGAATGGTATTCATTGTTTATAGTGATTGTTTTTCTTTATTAATAAATTATCTCGGCCTAACCAGGTGTTTTCTTTGGCAATCGCCATAAATACTTAGGTGAACATTAGGATCGTTTTTGGGATAAATATTCAGTTTTTGTACACACGGCTTCTTTCAACTCTTTGTTCGCCTTGACGAAGTTGGTGCCGTTGTCGCTAAATATGACTTTCGGCATACCCCGCCTGGCTGCCATACGTCGAAGTGCGAGTATCATCGAGTCCGTGGATAGTGATGCCGCTAACTCTATGTGCACCGCCCGTGTAGTGAGGCAGGTGAATAAGGCACCCCATCTTTTCTCTTGTCGTCTGCCTACGGTGACTGTCATCGGCCCGAAGTAATCCACGGCGGTGCAAGTGAACGGAGGTTCGCCGAAACGCAGTCGCTCTTCCGGCAAATCCCCCGTAGGCAGTTTCTGTGGCGTGCTTCGGTACACTTTACACCACTGGCATCCGTGCGCTACTGCCCGAACCGCCGATCGTAGCCCCAAGACCCAATATCGCTGCCTGACCTCGTTCATCACTGTAGCGTGATTTCCGTGGTTCAATGTCTCGTGGTAGTGTTTGAGCAGTAACCTGGCGATTGTATGTTTACCATCCAGGATGACAGGTCGTCTGAAGTCTGTGTTAGTGTAGCTGGCTGCGTCGATCCTACCTCTTAGGCGCAGTAAGCCGTCCTCAAGCACTACGTCAAGCCTCTTCAGCCTGTCGTGACGTTCCATGGGCTTGCACGATTCATTAGCAGCTACCCTTGCGCCGAAACTTTCCTCCTGACTCCGTTTCAGCAACAACGTTTCGGCGCTCTTCAGGTAGCTCTCGTCGATCGTCGCGTAATCTATCGGTCGTTTCTCGACGACGGTACGCTTTGGTTCCTTGCCGGGTCTCTTAGTCATCTTTCTCCAGGTCGGATCTCGTTTCTCGGCCTTCCTGGATACGCCGACAGTCTCTTTTCTCCCTTTGCGGCACATTCCGATGAATTGCAACACTCTTGCTGTTGCCCTCCATAATCTCGTCCAGCTCGAGAACCTTTCCGGATCTGGCGTGGGCTGTGCCGTGGCTGCTCTCACGGTAGCTACCATGTGCTTTTCTCTTTCCTCACCCGTTGGTTCCGCCTTGAAGGAGCGCGGTTGAGGCCAGTGCGCTTCTTCTCGACTCAAGAATGCAGGCCCGTTAAACCAACGGTGCTCTTCGTTGAAGTCCTTCGGCACGCCTCGGGTTGCGTCATCCGCTGGGTTTTGCGCCGTGGGTACCCAACGCCATTCCTGAGGTTTAGATAAATCTTCAATCTCTGCCAGGCGGTGCGCAACGAAGGCTTTGAATGTCCTGGGGTCCGACTTAATCCACGACAGAACGGTACTGGAATCTGTCCAGTAGGTCGTGGACTCGACCTCCAGCTCCAGCTCCTCCCGCACCGTTCGCGACATCCTAGCGCCCAACAACGCAGCCTGTAGCTCGAGCCGTGGAACGGACACTGGTTTCAACGGCGTGACTCTAGCTTTCCCAGCTAATAATGCGACATGGTAGCTCCGGTCGTCAATCTGCTGCCTCCAGTAAACCGCGCAAGCGTATGCGGTCTCACTGGCATCCGTGAATACGTGCAGCTCCCCCTCGTCGTTCGAGCGCGTGAAGCATCTCGGTATTCGTAGATCCTCCAGCACTCGAACGTTCCTATTGTAGTCACACCATGCCTCTATGTCCCTTTCAGCGATAGCCTCGTCCCAGCCGACGCCACTCCTCCATATGCTCTGGATGAGCACCTTGCCCTGTACTAGAACAGGCGACGCCACCCCCATAGGGTCGAAGGTGGACATCACCATGCTCGTCACTTCTCTTTTCGTAGGAGCTCGATAGTTCTCGGATTTCTCCATCGCTGCGTGGCTGAGACGCGCGCGGAACCCTAGTTCGTCGTTTCCCGGAAACCAGCGTAGTCCTAATGTTTTTTCCTCCTTTGAGCCCAGTTCCACTTCGAGCTGTTCACTTCTACTTGTGAACTGTCTCAACACTCCTTCACTGTTGGACGCCCATCCTCTCAATTGGAACTTCGCTTTTCTATGGATGGCGTCCACCTCGTTTGCTATCTTCACAGCTTCGTCTTCCGTGGCGAAGCTCTGCAGATAGTCGTCCATGTAGTGGTTCGACTCTATCGCTCTCGCTGCTTCCGGGAACTGTTTCGCGTAGTCTGCCGCGTTCCTGTTTTTGACGATGATCGCCGTACTGGGAGAGCAAGCGGCCCCGAATGTGACGGATGTCATCCTGTATTCCTTGGGGACCCTGTCGCGTTGCTCTCCTCTCCATAAAAATCGTAGGCTGTCGCGATCTTCGTCTCTTATCCTGATCTGCAGGAACATCTCCTTAATATCTGCGACCACGGCTACAGGCTTCTGTCGGAAACGCAGCAATACCCCGAAAAGGGACTGTAATAGATCTGGTCCCGTCAGAAGCAAGTCGTTGAGACACCTTTCCCCGAATTTCGCGGAAGCGTCGAAAACCAACCTCTTTTTCTTCTTAGTAGGGTGCGTGACGGCAAAGTGGGGCAGGTACCACTTCCGCTTCGAAGACGACTCGCGCGGGACCTCTTCTGCGTATCCATTTTCAATTAAATTATTAATCTGCTCATTATATTCTATCTGCAGATCGAGGTCCCTGTTCAACTTCCTTTCGACGCCCCTTAGTCTCATCTCGGCCGACTTGTAATTGTCGGGCAGTACGTCGTCTTCGTTTTTCCACAAGAGGCCGACTTCGAATCTGCCGTCCTCTCGTCTCTTGGTCGTCCTCTCCAGAACGCTAAGGGCTCTCGCTTCCATGTCCGTGCTCGGCCGCTTCGGCGCAACTCCCAATGACTCTATCGCGAAGTGTTCTTTCATGAGCGCATCCAGCGCGTCTTCACGCGCGGTTACATGCGCGCATAGAAAGTTGACTTCCTTGGAGTTACCTCCGTCGACGCCGTGTAGCACCCATCCTAAGTGAGTGAAGGATGCTACTGGTTGGTTTTTCTTTCCCTTGCGCGTCTTCCTGGTGATGATCAGTCCCCAATTGTCTTGACCGATCAACAACCTAGGAGACTCTTCTTCGTAGCACAGGTGATCTACCAGCTTCTTTAGGTGCACGCAGCGCTCGAACACTTCCCTTTCTAATCGCTGCGGCGTCAGGTGTAGACTATCCATCGTGCGAACCCCATTGACGGACGACTTGCTTCTTCGGTGGAGCCCCCTAACCTTGATGTCGAGCTTCATCGAGTCGGTCTTGGTGACCGTTCTACCACCCACGGTTTCCAGCTGCAGGGTCTCCTTGGGTCCTTTAAGGCCTACTTGTTCCGCTACCGCCGAGTCCAATAAGGAAACGGTGGAGCCCTCATCTAACAAGGCCAGGACTCGGGTTGAACCTGCTGGTCCGTACACTTCCACTGGAACCATTTTTAGGTAGGCTCTCGACATCCGCGCGAAGTTTACGGGTAGCCATACGTTGTTGGCTACCTCCTTAACTTTGACCTCTTCTACAACCGCAGCTTCCGTTTTGTCGCTATGCAGCAAGTGATGATGCCGCCGCTTGCAGGTCCGACACGGTGGTCGCTGACAGGTTTCCTTACGGTGCCACCCGTGCAGGCAATTATAGCACAAGCGAGATTGCTTGGCTATGTCCCATCTCTTTGGCACCGGAGCCTGCCGGAACTTCGGACACTCGTATAACTGGTGCCCCTCGCGGCAGTGTGGGCATGCTGGCTTCTGTCTTGATGAACCATTCGCTGCCTGCTTTTTTGGTTGTATATCGACAGTAGTATGCGAGGCCTGTCTCCGTTGCTGTGGTTTTCTTGAAGCCGCTTCTCCAGGTACGGCGTGGGGTCCACATCTGTCCGCGATCTTGTTGAGGATTTCGCCATCGTGTTCAAGTCTGGGTCTCCTTTATCCACCGTGTCCGCGGTGTAGTCATACCACCGGAACTTCAGTATGGTTGGCATCTTGTCGGTGATGCTCTTCAGTATTTCCGGTGACTGCAGATACTGCGGTTTCTGTAGCCCCCTTATTGCGGCGACGGTGTTATTAATGCAGCTTGCTAGCATGCATATATCGTATGCGGAGTCGCTTATCACTGGCAGCTTCCTTATTTTCTGCAGCTCTGTCAGGACCAGCGCGTCCGCTCTTCCGTACGACCGCCTCAATGCTTCCATTATTTCCTGGGGTGTACTCTCTGAGTATAGCAAGCTACGAACCCCTTCTCTCGCTTCGCCCTTCAATGCTCTTCTCAATCGTGCCATATTTTGCACGTCAGAGAAGAGCGGAGCGGTGTCTTCATAGACGGCTTTGAAGGCCACCCATTCTCTGCAGTCACCCTCGAACGGTGGTAGATGGTGCATGTAGTCGGGTTGTGGTATCAACCCGTGATGCGAAATCCTCATCGCTTCGGCTATTGCGTTGGCTAGGCTACGGTGCTCTTGACTCTTCTCCATATGTTGGCCGTCGTGCTTAGAGTCGGGGGCGGGAGCACTCTCTATCCGCTCCATAACTTCCTTATGCCCCGCCGCCTTATGGACCCAGTCTCTGACCTGATCCTCTCTATCCGCAGGCTCCTCGATAACAGAGTCTTCGTCTTCATCATCTGCTTGGATGACCTCTAAGCGTAGCCTGGCTGCCACTGTAGCCGCTTGTGCCTCCCGAAGCTCCTTTTCGGCTAGTTCCGCACGGGCTTCCAGCTCCTTACGTCTTCGTTGTGACTTTGTGGAAGCGGGCCTGTGTCTCTTCATTGTGGATGCTTCGGTGGCTTTTGATGTTCCAGTGATGCCCGTGACTGAAGTTTCGTATGTTTCGTACGACGTTGTTTCCGTCGCGCTGCTCTGTTGTGCAGCGTCTGTCTCGGTCGGTTGCTCCTTCGGCGATTCCTTATGGCTTCTCGTGACTGGCATCTTGACTGCTGCGAAGATCCGGCTCGAAGGACCAACTGTTGGGGCACGGTACGCCTAGCGGTGGTGGACCACCGCCCCCTGGTCAAAGTGTGACGTTGTGTATCCCCGTTTGGACGGGCGTAGAGTCCTCGTTTGTTATAAACGAGGATGCCGGATACCCGCCTCGGTGGCAGCAGGAAGATGTCAGTTGGCCGTAAGGGGCCGTAAGGATGCAATAATGCGTGAACCGGTCGAGACGTATGACGTAATAATACTCGGTGTTCTTCTCAATAAAACGTGAACCCGAGCCAACGGTCGATATTCTTCAGGTAGTTGCTCTTCTTGTTGTAGCCAATGGGCGATCGGTGACTCAATCGTGGAACATGATTAGGTAACGCCCCTTCGGAGGTTACCCATGCCGATGCGTGACTTTACAGAGAGCCACTCGATCGCGACGCTTTCTAATTTCTATTTTCACTACCGTTGGCTCGGTTTTTGCGCTATATTTATTTTATTTTATATAATTTCCTTAATATCTATATACAGTCTTATACCCTAGGTTATGCTCTATCTTATAAATATCAATTATCCTAGGATACACTCATAATACTCGAGATCGAGCAATACTTACGCTAAACTTTCTCTATTTCAATTTTTCTCTATAACATTCTTACTCTATAAATTTACATATTCCCATATTTCGGGTTTCTATATCAAAATACAAGCAACGTGATGTCTCTATTGTTGGATTTCACACTTGTCGTGTGAAATCCCTCAATTCTCTATACATATTTTCCGGTCTAATATTTAGGTAAGTATTGCTCGGTAAATTATCTATTTTAAAACTAACGTGCACGGTAATCTTAAACATATCTATAAACTAAACATGCAAACATCAATTTCAATATAAATTCACATAAAATACGCGAAGGAGACGCAAAAAACCTACTCGGCACAATCATTACCTGAACTCCCACGAATCCTAGGCAAATGAATGTGTGCGCCCCCAACGGTAGACGTCGATCACAACGTACGCCTTATAACTTTAAAATAACATTATTTTCTCCTTTATTAATATGTCTCAATATTCATAATATTAATAATCTCAATAATCTCAATAATCTCAATAATCTCAATAATCTCAATAATCTCAATATCGTTAATTCTCAATACTCCTATCTCAATATCTATAAGCTTAATGATAATTCTCAATGCTCGATCTCCATACTCATATTCTTAATACTTATATTTTCTATATTTATATTTATATAACGCGTAGTCAGTCTCGATACTTATGCTAACACAAAACACTGTTTATTCGTCCGGTACAAGTTAATACTCGAACGAGAACTCGTCTAGCGTCTCAGGGGCTCTCCCTACGGTAACGCGTGCGTCCTATTTACCATCAGCGCCACCTGTGCGGAACTATTATTCCGGACGCCATTTCTATTTTCGTATTAACTTGTTATAGCTTTTCATGCGTCGCTAACAGCGCCACCTGTGCGGAACTATTATTCCGGACGCCATTTCTATTTTTGTATTAACTCGTTATAACTTGAAAAGATTCGAGTCAGATACGCGGTTGCGAACGGACGTGTCCGTAAGCTCTCGCTGTTCTCTTGATCGCTGCGCCTTGCTGCGCCGCCCTTTGTTCTTTTGTATTTTTATTCGTGTCGTCGGCAGTAATCCGTTTATTGCTGCCAGTTCGCGGTACAGAAATTAATTCTGTTAAATCCCAACCATATTGTTTGGGTATTGTGTTAAAGTTCTTATTGTCTCGGTGTTTAGTGTAATTCCCAAATATTGGTTAGTTATTGTGAATCAGTGCAGTGTTTATAGTGCCGCCACTGTAATTTCGCCGGTCACCGGCCGCCATAAAAGGTAAAATTTTAATTATCCTAAGCTTTTTATTGCGGGCCAGGCCCCAGATATTGTTCATTGTTCTTTTTTGTCTTTCTTTTATGTTATTTCTGCACGTGCAGTGGACATAATCCGATGTTGTTTTGACAAGCCCGGGATTGTTTGTCAAAACTCTCACCAGCCGCGCCCCCCTGCCCTTCCGGCAGGGAGGTCTTTACAAATTAATAAAAAAGTATATATATATGTATATATATATATAAAAAAAAGTAATTTTTATATATTTTAAGTAAAATCACCTTCATCATTATATATTCAATTTTCCTTTTACCTCCCCGCCCCCCTATCCATCAGGTAGGGAGGTTAACTCATTTATTTATTTATCCATATTAATATTTAGTATTATATATATATAATTTCCCTGTCTGAATTTATTATTTACTTTTATATTATTTTATTGTCTTATTTATTTTATCCACTCTCCAACCCACCATCAAAATGGCTTTAGTAGCCAAGGATAGGGAGGATTATGAGCACATGTCCCGATTCCTTAAGAATCATCCGGAGCTGTATAGGGCATACAGGGAGATGCACCCTATGCAACCCCAAGTGAGAAAACCGCCCAAAAATATAAACGCATCGGACAATTCGATGCGCGCCATGGTAGGGCCCACGAAATCGACCGTGGCAGTCGAGCCTTCTGCTCCTGCCACGATTCCGGTTAGGTCCGCTACCCCAAAGCCATCATCATCCACTAGGGGTGATTTTGAAAATATGTCGTCGTACGCGCTACGACCACTCCCAGCCCGAGTAAACACGAGCGCGCCGGAAGCACCGACCGGCGCCGCGTGTTCCATTCAGCTGAACAATATGTTCTCGCCGCTGTCACCGGAAGACAGCAACGATCGCCATCCATGCGTAAGGCCGGTCTCGCGTGCATCGTGCGCGAGCCCGATCAGTATGGAGAGCGATCAACTCAGCTCCGAAGGGAGCACACTAACCGAAAACGACTTCGAGGTCGTTCAATCTCGCGCTAGACGCACAAAGCGCAAACGCACAAAGCGCCCGGACTCTGACTCGGGTGCTGGAAAGCGCTACGCCATCCCTGATGGTGAGGGCAGTCGTGCGGTCACCCCCGCACCCTCCATCTCCGCGTTCCGATCTCCCCAGGAGTCAGAATCTGACTCCAGTAGGGTATATCTAAGCCCTGATGGTGAGAGCCGCCCTAAAAAGGCTCCCGCGCCCCGCGTAGCGCCCGCGTCACATGCCGCACCCGCGCCCGCGACTCGCGCCCCCGCTTCCGGCCCCTCGGGCTCGGCTGGCCAGGCTCAGCCGAAGCTACGCGCTCCTCCGCCGGTAATTATGCAGGACAAATCCGCCTGGACCCGAATCTCCGCTGAGCTTCACTCACGGAGCATTAACTTCACGCACGCGACAAGCACCCCCGCGGGCATTCAAATTAAAGTGCAAAATTCCGAAATGCATAGAAAACTGACGGGATTTCTCACCGCCGCCAAACAGCCCTACTACACATATAGACTCGAGGAGGAACGCCTCCTTCGAGTAGTCATTAGGCGAGTTCCCAAGGAACTCCCTCTTCCTGAGGTCGCAGCTTCCCTGCGAGCTCAAGGATTCCCGGTGCGGGAAGTTTTCCGCATGTATCACAGGCAATCCAAAAGGCCATACGATATGGTCACGGTCCTCCTGGACCGCACACTTGAAGGGAAAGCTATATTTTCCCTCAAGTCTGTCTGCGGACTATCCGGGGTCGCTGTTGAGCCCCCCCGCAAATCTCACATCCCATCGCAGTGCCATAACTGCCAAAATTATGGTCACTCAGCGAGCGGATGCCACCTTCGCCCCCGGTGCGTTAAGTGCCTAGGGGACCATTCCACCAAGGAGTGCACGCGCACCCCTGAGACAGCTGCTCCGCCCAGCTGTGTGCTCTGCAAAAAAGCAGGACACCCCGCCAATTACCGCGGGTGTGAGTGTGCGCCTCGTACGAGGCGCCCGCGCCACCCGAGACCAACTCGCCGGGCTCCCACTGCGGCCCCCCGGCCCCAGCCCCCACCGCTTATGTCTGCTGAGGCGTATCCTCAGCTTAAAACCTCCTCTGGTGCATATGCACCTGAACCCTCCAAGCCCGCACGCGTCCCTCAGACGGCGTGGGCCCAGAAATCTAAGCCGCAAAAGGCCTCCGCTCCAGCTCAGGAGCATAAGCTCCCGGAGGATCTTTTCCAAGGGGGTAATTTTATCACTCTCGAGCAAATCCTGAGGAAGCTCAGTCTGAGTGAAATCATCGCGTTCAACGACGCGATTAAACGCACCTCGGACCCACTGAAACAGATAGGAATTATCTCATCGTTCCCAAACGTTGCAGCTTCACTGCAATGTTTCTATCAATCAAATTCCAAATAAAAACTTAGTTTTTTAGTTTTTTTTTGTTAATTTTACGTAGTCTATAGTTAGATGGATAAAATCAAGCCCCGCGGTTTGACTTTATCCTTTTATAATGCATTTAACTTTGGAAACCAACGCGACCTGGTGGCTAAGTATCTTCAAGACCACCAGGTGGATGTGTTTCTTATCCAAGAAACATTTCTAAAACCTAGTACACGCGATCCGAGAATCGCAAACTACTCTATAGTAAGAAATGATCGTACATACACCAGCGGTGGAGGGACGATGATATACTATAAAAAATCTCTCTATTGTACTCCAATAGATCCTCCTAAACTCGATAACATCGAAGTCTCGATTTGTAGGATAGGTATGTCAGGACATCCTTCGATTTACATAGTCTCCGCTTATTTAAGCCCGAGTAAACGCCTCACGAAAAAGGATCTCGCTACTCTATTTTCGCTAGGTAACTCAGTGATTATCGCCGGCGACCTTAACAGTGGTCACGAAATGTATAATAGTTCATACACTTCTCGAAATGGTACTATTCTTGCAGAGCTTGAGAGTGAGCTTTCTTTCGATGTAGTAGCTCCCTCTGAGCCAACTCACTACGCTATTCGAAGCAACACTCGCCCGTCCGTACTAGATGTAGCCCTCCTCAAGGGAATCGCACTTCCTGTTCGCGACATAAGAGTTGTGAGCGAACTTTTCTCAGACCATCGTCCGGTCATTTTACAGTTAGGTCAGCCCGATGATTCCGGCCTCTCCTCCGTCCAAGTGGCTGATTACGCGAGGCTACGCAGGTATCTTATCGATAACCCTTCGTCACCAAGTCTGGATAAGATCCCGAACGTAGTAGAGTCCGCTGCGGATGCTGACCTTGCGATCGATTCCCTGGTTGAACACCTGCAATCTGCCGTGAGGGTGACCTCGAAAGAGGTGAAAGCGGCGAATGATCGCCGTTTTATACTCCCTCCCGACATGCGGGCTTTGATCACGGAAAAGAATGCGGCGATGCGTGCGCATGACTCTTATCCTTCTGAGGATAATCGCTCCCGTCTTCGAGCCCTCCAGAGAGAGGTGAAAGCTCGCATGGCCGAAATCCGTAGCAGCAGGTGGGACGCTTTCTTAGGAGAGCTTGAACCAACTCACCTTGCCTACTGGAAGGTCATTAAGGCCTTGAAGGCTAACAATCACACTCCGATGCCCCCTCTAAGCAGAGGCCCCGGGATACCTCCCGCTTTTGACTGCGACGAAAAGGCGGAATGTCTCGCCGACTCGTTAGAAGCGCAGTGTTCCCCAAATCAAGGCTCAGACCCTATTCATATGAGCATGGTCGAGTCCTCAGTAAAATCATTCCTGTTATCTCCTCCTGCGGCTCCGCTGGATCCCATCTCAACGGACGAAGTCCGGGCGGTGATCAAAAGCCTCAAGCTAAGGAAATCGCCAGGTCCAGACGGCATCAGGAATGAAGTCCTCAAACGTCTTCCTGACCAGCTGATTGCTCTTCTGGTCTGCATCTTCAATGCGGCCATGTCACATTGTCATTTTCCAGCAGTATGGAAAAGGGCACATGTCATAGGTATTCACAAACCAGGGAAAGAGTCAAATTCTCCTGATAGTTACAGACCTATCAGCCTCCTAAACACTTTAGGTAAAATCTATGAGAGACTCCTTCTGAGTCGTCTCGAGTCCGCTGTAACCATCAAAAAGATCCTACCTGATGCGCAGTTTGGCTTTAGAGCCAAACACTCATGCACGGACCAAGTACTCCGCCTCACGGAGCACGTCCTCTCTAAATTCAATATCCCTGGTTTTGAAAAATCTCCATATCGCACCCTTGCAATGCCGCCGTTATGTTCGATCCTATTCGGAAAAGTAGAATTCCTCCATACGCTCCTCTTAAACTTTATTCGAGAGATATTCCCTGGGCCTCAGTGGTCAGGTACTTAGGTGTCGATTTAGATTCGAAGCTCATTTTCAGCTCCCATATCAAGAGGGTGAAAAGAAAAGCTACTATAGCCTTAGTCCACCTTCACCCTCTTTATAATTCGAAAAGTAAAATGTCACTGAGCTGTAAGCTTACTTTATACAAGACATGTATCCGTCCGATCCTAACATACGGCTGTCCAGCCTTTGCTCGTGCCTCGAAACCCACTCTCAGACCTCTGCAAGTGTTGCAGAACAAATATCTGCGTGCGATTACCGGAGGCCCCTGGTACATACGAGATGTTGATCTGCACAAGGACCTCGAAATGCCCTCTATTAGGGCATACATTCGTGACCTCACCAAGACTCACTTCGAGAGAGCGGAGGCACATCCGAATCCTCTAGTAGTGAATTCTGTGAAATACGATCCGAACCCGAACGATAGCGGATACAAACGCCGCCCTCGTCACATCTTCCTCGATCCGCCGGATAAATTCACGCGACATACCGCGTCTTTTCCGTCCGTCTCTATTCCGAATCGCGCATACGCGCGCACTAGACCGCGAAACCGTCGTCCTCGCCGCCGAGGGCGGGCGGTTAACTTCGCTCCCGCACACCCGCCGCGGCCCCCTTCTGCGGACGCTCGAGCCTAGGTCGATCCTTCGGAATGGAGCCCTCGAGCTAACCCGCTCGCGCGATACAGTGACACTCCACACTCACTGATCCCACATCATTACACTGCATGTCACATTCGTGCACACTCACACAGTACGTACACGGTTCTGTGAGGGACCGCCCGTGGTCTTTTATTCTTTTATTCCTTATTACTATAACGTTCTCTCATAATAGATAGTACCGCGTTCGTTTTCTCTCATACGCGATTCGGCAACAGCCCAAGCCGAGGTTCGGTCACTAGTGACACCCTTGTGCGAGTTGCCCCGCGGGTTTGAGCGCCTTCCGCACTCGCCCCACTAGTTCAGGTGAAGCTGTAAAAGCCCCTAAGGCTAACAGTGTAGGTCCTTTCGAAAAAAAAAAAAAAAAAAAGAAAAAAAAAAAATCGTTATAACTTTCATGCGTCGCTAACAGTGGCTCGTTGTATACATGTTAAAGAAAATAAAAAATGACTATAACTTTTTATTCGAGGCATATACTTTCACAATATAATTTACCATAACCTGTACCTTACAATTTATGTTATAAATTTTCAGAATATAATATTATACTTTTTGTTTAGATTACTATTGGCATACTGACTTTACTCAAGGTTTCTTGAAAGCCTATGAATACAGTTTTACTTATTTTTAGAATTTTTATGTCAATTTCATCAAAATTAAGAATTCTTTATACATCCCGTATTCAATATAGTCCATTTGTTTTGTTATGCTGGGCTACATGAGGGGGCGAATATTCGTGTCGCGTTGGCGCGCTAAAAACATAGTGTACGGACATACATTAGGCGGACGAAGATTTAACATGCCGGATTTTACCCCGCTAGAACAATTTATTCGTTCCAAATATATAAATCCTTCCTCTTTATAACGTCATGTATTCATTTATGTGTTTAATTGAATAGATAATTGTTGTTTTTAGGCAGTGCTATGTTGCCTCCAGTACGGTCCGCTGCCGCTATAGGGGAAGGCGGCGAGTTGGCGAGCCTCGCCGGTCTAGCTGCTTATGATACTGCCTATAGTTAGACAAGCCGCGACTCAGGTAAATAAACTTATTTTCTACAGTAGTACTAAATATTGTACATGTGTTATGTAGTTTATTTGGTCACAGTTCAGCAGAATACAATATCGAAATAAAATATGAAGAGCAATTATCTAGAGTACAATAATTTGAAGTGATACTAATCAGGAACTGCATAAGGCATGAGTGACGTTGGCCTATGCCTGCAGCCCTGTGATTGAAATTGATACATGTCTAGAAGGTTTATATGTGAAAAGTGATAAGCGAGTATCAGATTTGAATTGTTTTCGAGGCCGGTCGCGCACAGCAATCCTCGAGAAATGTTTGTAATAATTGGCCTATTCGATTACAGAAAACTTATGTTTTCTGGTAATTAGAATAAGATGTAAAATGTATATTTTGATTGCGAATGCAGTCGCTGAACCTGATAATAATAAGTAAGAGGCATTGTATGTCTTGTTTTTCATTTGCCGAGTCTCACACAACCCGCCAGCACTGCCAGCAGCCCGTCCGCATGTACATAAACATATTTTTTCATTGTTTTAACAATAAAAAAAGGTAACAATGTCTAGATTCTGCATGGTGGTAGGGCTTTTTCTATTGCCCGCCATGTTAGCTAACCTAGAGTTCAAAATCTACCTCCAATTACCAAATACTTTTAAATGTATTCCGGTAGTGGCACTTGAGAGCCAGTCCCTTCACAGTTATAGCTTGTCCACCACTTTGGACCGTATCGTCACTTAAGATTAAATGAGATTATAGCCATAACGCTAGAACTTTTCAGATCGGCATCGCAGTTACGACTGACGGAGGGCATTTTCCCTTTCGGCAGTCTCTAGTGTGTGTAGGCCGTATTGAGCTTACTATCAGGTGAAGTACAGTCATTATGGGGAAGTCAGGATTATATTATATAAACAATGCTTTTTAATTAGGAATTCTCTCTCCTGTAAAATGTGTAAATTGTCGCTTGCTACCCTTTTCTTGAAAACGCTCGATCTTTGTTAATAGTTGTGCCCACGACCTTCATTCGAGTTGATATAAAAAACGTTGAATAATTTTGGTCCTTTTTTGTATAGTTTTGCTCGTATTGGTGGTAGCGTGATGTTAAATAGCCGAAAACCTTTCATAAGTATTGCTGTATCATATATGAAAAGAATACGACTGGTAGGTTTCTAAGGTGAGCGTGTTCAAACAAATATATAATCTTTTCTTCTTTATAATATTAATATAGACGTATTATAAAATTGTTGCCCTGATTTTTTTTAATTTAAAATATAGCTTCACTATATGTTAATCCTTATATATAAAAAATTTATGTCACGTTGTTGGTCGGCGGTCAACTCCTACAAACTCAACTACAGTACCGATTTTAATCAATTTTTGCACATTGTGTGCAGTTTGTTCCAACTTGAGATATATGATGCTTTTTATCTTGATAAGTGATCATAACGTGCTAGATGTCGCTGTAGTCGATGTGATTGACTATTCGAAAAGGCAGAACAAGTTTTTCCAGGTCAGTTGGTCTATAATTTACACAAATTCTTGTACGAAATTAAAGCAGATCTTTAGTACAATATATCCTTTATGAATTAAATTTATTTTAGGTGTTCCATTGAACACTGACTCTAGTACGGCGTCGAGACCGAGAAGCAACTTTGTAGCTAACAATAACCCAACTACGCTATTGACTATAGCCGAAAAGAGACAGGTGATGTGGTGGGGACAGGGACAGGGATGTGAACAGGTGCTTTTTCGTATACTCTTTTAACTTCCACCCTTAAGTTTAAAATCTGTTGACAAATACTTATGCTAGGTGTGTTCCGGCAGTTGCAGTCAGTCGCGCCAATAGACCTTAGCGTGCCCATCGGCGTAGGCCATATCGCCACTTAACATCAGGTGGAATTGTGCTCGTAATGCTATACCGTACATTATATTTTAAAAAGTACTAGATCATATATTACAGTAGAACCTCGAGAAAACCTCTAGAATTGCAAAAAATAATCTGCTCCCTTCCCCTCAGAGCCCAAATCCTCTATTACTTAAAATACGCAATCTCTATAAATTAAACTAATAATATCATTATTAGCTCTCAGTTACTTAATGAAATGTTTTAACGAACTCTATCACATAACGTTAAACAAAAAGTTTTTCGAAATTTATTGCTTGCTAGTGTTTAAAAGTTAAATTGTTGACGCAAACCTTTGAAATCCCTATAAGCTATATTTGCGGTGGCTGGGACAGCGGTATACTTGGATAATATTTATATATCTGTATCTGGTCTGAGAGAGGAGTCATTTGCAAGGTGTTACAGCAGAGTTTTATTAGAGCGGAGACCAGTTGTGTATTAAGGTGCACCACTTTAAGACTAACTGGATACAGAACTCTCCTGAGGTTAACCACCAATTTTGCATTTCCAAATTCATTCCGTGCACTTTATATTTATCATTTCCGTGTCCTCGATTAATGCAATAATATTTATGTAATATTTAAGATGTTGTTGAAGATTACAGGAACGCCGAACTTGAAGTCCCGCTGTTCGAGAGCACTCAACGTTCCAGAGGAGTTCGAGGTAGACGTGACGGGAGCTGAGTCTTTGAAGACGTCGAAGATTTCGCCGCTTAGGTAATTTAATTTCAAAGAGATGTTTTAATTATCTTGAAGGTTTTAAGCAAAAATAATGTAGGATTGAATTCTTGTTATAAGATTTATTCAGAGACACAAACAAGTGAACTCTGCGATACTTTTGATAACAAACAAAGGGACAAGATGTTATTCATCCAAAGAAAGAATTTTACATAAAATGCATACAAAGTGTTAGTTGGTCAGTTGGACATGACAAAATTTACAAATTGTTTGGCTTACACTAGTGTTTTCAACCTATTTAATGACACGGACCCTTTGTTTGAAGAAATATTTCGCGATCCCCTTACCTGTTGCTTGTTATTCATGTATTTTATTTTGTGACAAATATTCAATCCAACATATTTATTCATTAACATAATTAGGGTTCGCATAAATACATAATAATTTTTTTTACTAACATTGAATGCGCCACCACTGGTTAACGCAACTTATAAACAAACTTGCCTCGTGGTCATCGTCTCTAAATCAAAACCACTTCAATTCAATTTCTTCGGCACAGTATTTTATTGAAGACGTCGGATGTCAGATCAACATCAAGGAATTCATACCTGGTATGAAAAGTTGAAAAGGTGTTAGAAAAGTTGAAAGAACTGTTTTTTACGAGACATACGCTGTTAGGCGTAAGTCCTTTGACAGTTTCACTGAACTTTTTGTGGCGAATGCTGAAGGCACTCAGCCGCGAGGCAGCGGGCACAAGGGAGCCAGAATGGCCGAACCTCGGTTTGGACTGCTGCTGGAAAACGAACAAAGAACTGTGTCATTACTTGTCATTGCAAGAGATAAAGAAGAATACTCGGCAAAGGTGGATCTTAAATCCGTTTTTAAATGTAGCTATAAAAAAGGCAAATTTGGCAACCAAGCTCAAAGAAAATCTGCTGGATTTATCTATATTGGATTGGAATTTAAATCTGTAAATTTTCATACCTTTTAGTTAAAAAAGAAATCAGAGTACCTAAAATTAACAATAGAGGCTTTGAAGTGTTTGATTCCATTTGGCACCTTTACTTGTATTTTCATCAATGGACCAAATAAAAAGTAAGGAAGGAAATCGCTTAAATTTGGAAAACGTTTTAATTTTCTAGTTAGAAAATACTGATCTACACAATCTTATCATACACAAAAAGGTTGTTTTAAATCCGATTGATAGTACATAAGATTAGCGCGATCACACAAAACAAACATTTTCCGATTTATAATATTAATATAGGTTTCGCACTTTTACTATGGTAAAAATATACTTTTGGCCTGTCAATTTATTATTTTTAAACATTTTCAAAATACAATTCACTCTGGAGTTAGAACAAATTAAATATCTTCCTTTCTTAGATGTTTTAGTTATCTGTAATCCTGATCAGTCTTTAGGCCATACTGTGTATAGAAAAATTACCCATAGAGATAAATATCTGACAGGTGAATCTCATCACTGTCCAATAACAGCTATCGTGGATAAATCTTTGTTTCAAAGAGCACAAGGAATCTGTGACGAGGAACATCTGGCTGCTGAGCTGCAACATGTCAAGCAAGTACTGCGAGATAACAAGCTCCAAATTCCACGCTGCCGTCACAGAAACTGAGTTAAACCAGCCACAGTTGAACGTGTACTTGATGTGTTACCTTAAGTAGGAGGACTCACAGGCAAGGTTAGCTATGTACTGAAATGTCTTCAATTAAAACTTACTTTTTGCCGCCCAAGAAGATTATTAAATTTTTACCACCTTTCAAGTGTCATATACCTCTAGAAGAACAGGGCGTATACAAAATCGAATGTGACTGTGGCCTCTCCTATATCGGTCAAACCAAAATAAACACAGGGCCCTGCGTAAAAGACCACATAGCCAATGTTAAACACCGACGCTTTACGAAGTCTGCAGTGGCTGAACATTCGGAAGAAGGCTCCAAACAATATCTTAGTTTCGACAATCCATAAATCCTATGGAAATTAAAAAACATCATACAGAAGATGGTTGAAAGCTAGCACAAGCCAGAGATCGGATTATACATGTAATTAAATCGAAACCCAAAAGACCAATTATCAGACCTCAAGACACTGTGGGCTCTTTCTGCGTAGATCGGAACACAAACAAAATCAAAAATTAAACTGAAGATAGATACGGTAACAATAACTTTTCTGGACAACCTACACCTCAGTCCACTCCGTGACCACGAAGGCGGAAAAGCTTTGGATAGGTCGCGTCGGGATCAATATTAATAAATAACCGCGATAAAATCCGTTGAAGTTACTTTTATTTCGATCATTTTGTTAACGTTAAATGAATTTTACTGTGAATATGGAAAGTTTACTCAAAAAACCTATTCAGGAAAGAAAACTAAAGATACGTGTTTTCTTTTTAAACTTTCCTTTATTAATTTTACTCATTTATATGTTTTACAGTGTCCTCGCGGTGCGGTGCAGTGATGGCGGACGACCCCCTCGCGGCGCTGAGTGACGGGACCCCCGCCCCCCACTCACCGCGGACCCCCCGCCCCCCAACTCGAGCTCAGCGTGAGTCCGAAGCTGTTCCATCGCCGAAGCGAATCCTTCCAAGACGGACGACCTGCCGGAATATAAACAAGGGTAAACATATTCCGTTGTATAAATTTTTTTTTTTTTATTTCTTCTGGAATTATAATCAGTTACTTTTTCTACATATATCCATAGAGCTTTATAGTTTTCCATAAAGCTAAAAGTAATAAAATCATAACTATATTATTTGAGGAAAACACACTAGAAAAAAGAATTCAAATTATTCCAGCATTACTTTTGTTTTTTTTTTTCAAATATATCTAATTGTTTTACCACTTATTAGAATCTTACTGTACTGTAGCAGATTCTACCTATAATACTTTTGTGATTTTTTAAACTTCTTCTGCGCTTACCTGTTTTAGTAAATAACAAACTGTTCCCGTGACTTCGTTCGCGTCGTTGTCGAAAACTAAAAGATGTCGCTTAGAAAAAAGAGTACAGTCAATATCCGTGTTACACGTTGACGTCATATGCACAACGCCATCTATCGGAAATGCAATTCAACTGACAACATTACTTCTATTTTGGCGTTGCAAGTAACTTAACTGAATGCGTGAGAACAGTTTAAATTCATATTATTTAATATCTCTTGATAGAGTGAAATGATTGCGATGAAACAAAAACTAAGTAATACTTCAAGTTGCGTTTTTACGTATAAAAGTTATTTACATTTACGTGCTTAGTTATTTGATTCAAACTTCTGAGTATAAATACGTATAATTCAATCAATATTATCGCGGACGAAAGTTGTTATATTGTATATTATATTATAAACGGAATGTGTTTGCAGGAGAATCGAACCCCGTTTGACGGTGTAGTGTGCCCGGCCGGCAGCAACATCTACAGCGCGCTGTACCTGCACGCGTGCCGAGCCACTGAGCTGCTGCACAAGCTGAAGCGTTCCGCTAAGGTACAACTTTATCTAATCTAACATACAAACAAATGGTACAAAATCCTAACAGAATGGACTCCTAGGTGCAACACCAAAAGGAAAAGAGGTAGGCAAAAAAAAAAGGTATTCAGGTGATCATAAAGAGGTAGCAGGTGCTCTGTGGACAAGAGCAGATACGGTACAAATGTAGTAGGAGATCTAAGTGTCAAAAGAAAATGCTGACACAAATAAAACTCCCAACTGGTGTGCAACAATTTTTATTAAATTCAAAGAATTAATAATATATCTACTTATGTTTTTTAAAAGTTGTAATTCTCAGTATTAAAGGGTTATTATTATTATTATTATATGTTTTTTAATAATTCTTCATCAGAGATGTCAAGAAATAATAGTGACATAAGAGAGTATATAAGATGAGTTGGAAGAGACATCCATGGGATGGTGGGACCCGAGAATTGTACCAAACTGGCTCCTACTTACCCTTGATTGAACTGGCCCTTAATTCCTCTTGAATTGGTTGTATTATATATAAAATGTTTTTATATTGACACCAAAGTATTACTTTGCTTTTGTATACCTTCATTGGCAGGTAACTAAAAATTATTTAATCATGTTTGCCCGTTTTTTTACCTCTTTTCAATATAATAGCGTTATGTTAAATGGTCCAAAACCTTCCTCGATGGTGACTCTATCAAATACAAAAATAATAATTGAGGTACATAGTCTTTTTAGATATTTTTATTTCTTGATCACATGAATCCTATTGTAATGTACCCTTTATAGTTGTGAATATATTGTGATATATAACAGACACCTTAGAGTATTGTTTCTAAATATGTTTTTTTACGACAGGACAGTGCTGGTGTCCGGTCCCAACGGAGCCCGAGTGCGGCTCACGGACGAGCTGGTGCGACATCTCCCGGACAACTCCACCTACCGACCGATTAGAACGACTTGAGGACATCAGCTCGCTGCTGCTCTGTGCCACTACCAATCTAACAATCTGATGTTTCTAATTATGTACTTATTGTTAGATTGTAATAAAAAATAAAATGCACATGACCTCTTCAAGATAAATATGATCCCAAATAATCTTATATTATCTGACAGGACTGGTTTTTATAGTAAATTCACTGGTAATATAATATTCTGTAATGTTGTATGTTGACATAGTCTTATGTATTTATTGCACACAAGAACAGTTATTTCAAATTGATTTTGGAATATAAATATTTTAATCTACATTTTGGGATATGAAAGGTATGGAGTGTAGAATTCGAGTTATTTCCCATTATAAATGAAAAAATAAAAAAATATGGAGAGAAATTTAATAAATGAAGAGGCCATTTCTGATAGCAGTTAGTACTAACAATCACATCCAATCTATCAATATTAGATTTAGTTTTTTTATGCTATTAATATTTATTTTATTATTATTATTATTATTATTTATTTACAGACATGTTGTTGTAAGTAGTTTTAAAGGCGTTAATCACACGAACTTAAACTATTTTATAAGTAAATGTTTTGAATTAATACAACTTAATCGTTTGAATTATTAACTTGCATTATAAGTTGCCACATTGTTGCATCTTGTTCAAGCAAAATTTGCTAGTATAGGCAAATACCATAATATGAAAAAGAAAATCTTAGTTAAAAAAATTGTGGATTTTATAATATGTACCATTTCTAATAAATCCACATAAAAATAACCTAGGACCATATCTGGGAATTTTCTTTAAATTTGCCATTCAATACTCTTCAATACTACTAGTACTAGTCAATAAATGAATGTATAAGTAAATAAACTTTGTTTTATTTGTAAAACTAAATGTGCCTACGATTTGAGTGGCGTGAAACTTAAATTACTTAATAATTTTTGGCCGTATTTTAACTTTCTTCAATACAGCATTGCTCCTAATGGTGGCAGCGTAAGGTTTTATAAATAGTGTAAAGCTTTCCTCGATGATTTCTTTATCAAATACAAAAGAATTTTTAAACTCGACTAGGAGTTACTAATATTGGCGGGTTGAAGTAATCAAACCTTTCCATTATAACATTAATTTTTAAAATATGACGTCCTACGGCCATTTTCAGATTGTGGTGTTACCACAATTTTTTACAAGTTTATCTAAACACTATTTAAAAAATACAAGATCAATTTGTTAATAACAATGGCCGACGTGTAACCAACGACAATGCATCCATCCAATCCACTGAAAGACGTCCAATGCTGGACAGGTCTCCCCCAAAGATTTCCACGACTACCGGTCTTGCGCCACCCGCATCCAGCGGATTCTCGCAATGCAATGACAATGCATAGTGTTAGAAATAGAATTACTAATTGAGTTGCTTGGATACCTCGCGAATCTATTTAATCAAATCTATCCAATGGAATTAAGAGTAATTCTTGTATAAATAAATTTCGCTTGTTTCGGAAACGGCTCTAACGATTTGGATGGAACTAACAGTAGGTTTAATAGAGTGAGAATGTAAGTTATGATAGCGACATAAGGGCAACTTGTTCTACCAAAATTGCTATAAAAAAACCAAAAAAATAGAAATAATCACTGCTCATTTCACTTTTACGTGGTTATTAACAAGTTATATCAGAGTAGGTATTGAAGTAGAACCAATTCTACTTAAGTACCTGCAGAGGTCAGTTTATTCGAAAATCACTTAATAGCCTGTTTACTAGTTTATTTAAACAAAGTTAGACTATATTAACCTAACAAATTATATATAAAAATACTATGTAGTTTAATGTTTGTCTATATATACTCCTACAATATTAATTAAGCGTTCTCATTCTACACTAATATTATAAAGACGAAAGATTTGTATTTTTATTTGTAAAGAATAAACTCGAGAACAATAGCGCAGTGGTAGTGTGTACGACTTCGCGTCAAGTAGGTGGATTCAAACTCTCGTCTGTTGACGTGGCGTCCATATACACTACCACTATTAAGCAACCTCTCCGAGACCATATAAATGGTTACAATATTGGAAAAGTATATCGTCGGAGACATTTCATTCTATAAGATAAATTGTTGGCAATTAGTATTTGAAAAAAATCGCAATTCATACAACCTCTTAAGGAAATTGTTTATTCTAACTTCTAAGCGAACCTTACAAGAAGGCTTAAAATTATTTACTTTAGACTCCGGTATAGCTATTAAATTATATTGAATTTCAACATTAAAAACAGATTTATTGAAAATGTAGTCGGCCACAACCACAAAACGTTGTCACCGGATAATTTCCTGTAGTTTTCATATATTTTATATGTACTCGTCCCACACGGTTGACGCCAGTAGCAACGTTTTGTAGCTGAAAAGTGAATAGAAAAAAAATTGTTGCAAGAATCTTATGTTTTCGAATTTATAAAGAGTATTTTCGTAATAAAATAGTTAATTCGATTCAATAGGCAGACATCTTTTAGTTCCAAAGTATATCGTATCCGGTCTCTTCCAATATCGCGTACTGATCACGCGTGGCACAAGATATCTATACCCGACTATACAAAGGACGTCAGTTCGAATCCACCTACAAAGAGTTTTGGTGAAGGAAAATGTGATGAAACCATAGTATGGTATACTACCCTCAATTTGAAAATCTGCGGCCAAATACCTATTAGGTTTGTTCCCGAAGTTGCAACTTGAACCAGTCCCTCCACTAGGCTTAGCGTGTCCATCATCTTGGACCAATCATGTGATATTATGGTCATATCGTTAGAACCTTAACCTTAAGTAGAACAACTAAAAAAAATAATTACGAACCAAGTGGACTTTTTTCACATCATACTATATGTAATACAATGTGCATAATTCGTGTACGTGGGGAAGTCAGGTTTTTGTCTTACACGATGTTTGAAATACATCCATTTAATAGATTTTTTATAAAAGTTAATAAATCTTAAAAACCCTCAACTCTGTTCTAGAAATATTCTATTCGTTTACGTATTTAAAATACAGGTACAGAAATGGGCAATAATGGTTCAGGAAAGATTTTTATGATTTGTATAAAAGCAACTCGATTTTGAATTTTTGTTTAACCGTTTTGCAAAATACTGTTTCATTAGTTACTGTGAATTAAAATTGCATCACCATTTTTAGGTGTGTGAACTTCAGTTTGCTTTAAAAAACACACGAACAAAATGTCTTAAATTTGAATTCTGTAACGATAACCTACATTAAATTTTCAAGACCATTAAATTATCTTTCTTTCGACGTCATGTAAATACATAAATGACTAAAGGAAAAAAAAATTTAAGGTAATCATATTTTTGACTCAAATATATAATATAAATTCGTATAAACAAGACGCATGCCGTATTAATATAAACTTCTTATAAATGGAAGAAACAAGTAAATATGACGTTAGGAACTTTGTTCCTTGATAATGCAATGTTGACCTAGTATAGTATGTATCATTTTAATCCATCTACTTTTCTCACAAAAATTAATTTGGAAGTAAAAGTTAAAAATTTTGATTTATATGTGGACGTGTAAGGTTTATATCGTTTTAGAATTAAAACTTCTAAACAATCAGCATCAGCAAAATATCTGATGGACTTTATAAAATTATTAGATTACGAAAAAGTACCTGCATGAACAAAACATATATGTAATTCTCCATCCTTACGTCTGAAGTCCGGCCAAGTGTTTATAGTTGGAGTGTGATTTATTTTTTAGCCCGGTATAGTAGGGGCGGTCTCGCTGTTAGGGTCATCACTCTTACTATTACCACTAGCTTAGAAACTGGTCCCTTTTAGGTCAATGTTATCACCACTAAATTGTGGCCAAAGATACTGATCCCCGCAATGTGGCATTTGCGGTTAGTTATTTAAGAATGTATTAAGTTTAGTTTTTAAGAACGTATTGTGGTAAGTTATTTAAGAATGTATTACGGTTAGTTTTTAAGAACGTATTGCGGCTAGTTTTTTAAAACGTATTGTAATGCGGCTTAGTGTTTAAGTTTTGTAATATGGCTCTAGTCTTTAAGAAATGTGTTTATATGTAAAAAGTATGCTTAAAAAAACATGCAGATCGAGTTTTTTGCCGGTTCTTCTCGATAACTGCTTTATTTTCCGAACCGGTGGTAGTTTTGATATTCATAAGCGCAATAAAGAATATCCAATACCATAATATGTTTTGATCTTATTTGAACCCCTCTTTTCGGGGCGACAGAGGGGGACAGATGGCTATTTAATAAGAGGCGCTTCATACAAACAATAGTATTTATTAGTATTTTTTAACCTATGGTCCGTAAACCAAATTTGATCTCGACAGATTTTTCAGCTCAAGTATGGTAGTTCTTAACCATCATATTAAACAACGTTTACCGTTAACTTACGTTAATTTGGAGCTACTAAAACTACGTAAGTGAGAAAAACATGTAAACAGGTTCAAAAGTTTTTATTGTTTAATAAAAGTTTACACTGCTTAATTATTAGAATAATCCAAATGATATATAATATCGATGTCCGTGAGTGATAACAAGTCGTCAGTCCAAAGAATAGATAGCACCAACCTAATCAAAGAAGCATACACAAGTCCAAGAAAGCCGGATAGTTAAAAAACAAATCACAATAGAAAGCACCTGTAACGAACATCAATCAAACGAAATAAAGAGGTTAATTACGCTGACTGTTGCTAGTGCCCAATAGCGCAAAGTAGCCAAGGACTGTTCAAAAAGTTACAATTTAATCACAAGAGTCACACATTCTCATAATTGCCCAAAAAACGCACAAGGTAAAATAATTTCGGAACTAAAGTGTGTTAAAATAACAGTAGCGCCGGCCGCTTACTAATCTCATATTAATGCTTAATTAATTTGTTTTTTTTTTCATCTTTTAGAATCATTCACTCACCTAAGGTCGCATCCGTATGATTCATAAAGACGAGACAGTTTTGACGTAGACAGAGAAACAAATAGACTAACTAACACACCGTGAAATAGATATATTTTCGAGTAGTGTTGCAATTTTATCCAGTTTCCTTAAAATAGTTCAAATTAGCAAGGAGTTTATAGTTGTTGTAATTAAAATTAATATAATTAAACGAAAATAATGACAAGTAAATATGCAATTTTTAAAATTAAAATTTACGGGAAAATACCACATTTAGAACCAGTGTAAGGATCGACTGCGAAAATATCAACTTACTTATTCCATAGGTTTAGTTGTAATAATGTACTGGCACAAAAAGCTGTTCGAACACAATTCTCAAACCGAATTAATTAAAGAAAAACTCTTTCATTATGTTTTACGAGTATCTGCATAATTATTTCTTCATTTATATTTGTTGTTGTATATTTACGTATACAATTAAATCTGTATTTTTAATATGTTTCTTTATTTTGATATATATTAATATATTTAATATTTTTACTTTCATAAGGGGCCATTAAATAATTACATTAATGGTATTGAGGGGGGGGGGGCATTAAGAAAACCTCTACATGTCCTTATGTTAGTGGGTAGGGGTGATATTCATTATATTTATATATTTATTATATATTGTATTCATTATATTCATATTCATTCTTACGTAATTCAAAATTCAATATTAAAAATCTAATTCCATTCTGGACTTCAAATAGTTTTTTTTTATTTTAAACTGTACAGTGGAATTTTAATATTATTTAAATAACTTTTATTTATTATTGAAAGTAAATTTATTAAACTTTCATGTTTTTGTTTTAATGCATGTTTGCTTCTATAGAAAAAATATACTACATTTTACCGTTTACAATAGTATTATTCTTATTTAAAAATCATAAAGATTTCCTTTCCTGACATAACAGTATTTAGAAGATCAAGATAGAATCTTACGTAAGGAAGGGGGAGGGGGATTCGAGAAATCATTCTAGTACTTACATTTGGGTAGGCGAGTCAATAGTGAACAAAATTATCCTTACGTAATGAATGAAACCTTATATTATTGAATAGGTAACAGATTGTCTACTTCACTTACTTTGCATCACCTCTGCAGCACCCCAAGGTTGATTGATAGAGAATAACACCGGCATTAAATTCTATACAAATTGTATGTAAAAGTGTAAATAAATAAATTAGTTGCAAGGAAGAACACTATATATATATATATATACTCCGCTTTGCTCACAAGTGCAATTGCTGCATGATTTTATTCCTGTAGTTATTAAGTAGGTAAAACAATAGACCATAATTTTAAAGGAGCCCAAATAAAAAAGTAAATAGCTTATATAAAATTTATTTATATATTGAAAAGGCACTGTAACATCGAACTTATAATACTGTCCAAATGCGTACGGCGTACTTCTGTGATGCAAAAATAACAAGATGGTTAGGACAACAATGCTAATTAATTTTATTCAGTTAATAAATAAAATAAAAAATAGTCTTAACTACAGTGCGCTACACTAAAACATAAGCTGTTGACTTAAAGAAATATAAAATCGATTAGAAAACTAAAGCATTATTAAATCGATGGATTTAATATTTTTATTTCTCCAACCAAATAAAAACTAACTGGCAACATTATAAAAAGTTGGGTTTGAAAAACACGGAATGTGTAATACGGTTGTCAAAAAATAAAACTAAAATTCAGAGGTAAATTTAGATATAACCTTAATATATACGATTTTTTTAGTTACACACGAACGAAGTCGCGGGCACAGCTATAACGTTATAAATGGAAAAAGATTTTTGGAAATGCTAAACTTCTAAAAAAAAAATATATCTAATCGGATAGAAATTACCCTCGGATTATTGTTTAATATTAATTCTTACGAATGAAAGTTACGAAAGTAAAACTGAAGCAGTTAAGTTTACGAAGTAAACATCTCCTCTAATAGCAAATTATAATAATGTATAGTTTAAGAAATAATTAAAAAAAAAAACAACACAACAGGGTCGATTGTTGAGTAAAAACAGGGTCGGTTGTCGAGGAAAATTGATATTATAAGATATAAAAATGATGTTCATTTAAAATTGGGGCTGTTAAAATTACACTAAATGATCACTTTTTATTAAGAAAAGAAATATTTAAACGGTTTTATGTACCACGCGAACAAAGTCGCGGGCGCAGCTAGTTTATTTAAATTATACAGCGGAAAAATTAATTTGAACGCGATAATCTTAGTAGCTAAGTCGGATTTCCAAAATTCCACTTGTTTTTGATAGACCAATCATTTTGAAAGGGTTTAGGCTATTTATCATCACGCTACCACTTATAGAAACAAACATCGGGCATAAAATATAATTATATAATATTATTATAAATGTGAAAGCGACATTATTCGTTTGTTTGTTACGCTTTCACGCCTAAATCGCTGAATCGATTTTTGGTGTAGAGATATATGCGAACCTGGAGACGGTGATAAGCTACTGTGTCACGTGAAAACCTTATTGGTAGTGGGCTAAACAGAGGGATAAATTTTGTCTAAAATTTTTATTGCGTCGCCGATTTGTGTGACAAAATCGATATTAACGCAAATGAAGCCGCACGTAAAATCTAGTTATCAAATAATTTTTAGTTCCACGCGAATGATGTCGCAGTCAGTTCAAGTTAGCACAACAAATTCTAGAAAGTTCTACCTAGGTGTGATTTAAAATTCGGCAATAATAAGTTTCTTTTGATTCGCGACAAGAAACCTATTACAACGAACATGAACCACACTAAGACATGCATATTGCTTTTCTAACTCATATTCCGATCCTCTTTGCAGACGAAATCGCAAATTTCGAATAGAGACCTGTGAACAAATAAAAGTAAATACAAATTAAAAAAATGATATAGAAAATAGACACAGCCCCCGGTGCACCGCGCTTATAATCTATTCTACACAATGTGGACCACAGGCTGGGACGCTTCAACACACTGTGTCTGTATAAGAAAACTTCAAGGAGTTCTATACACCTTATTTTAATCGAGAGGTGGTGGTCACAACTTCCTTTGGCCATTTCATAAAGTTTTGTCAATATTCCGGAAGTAAAATTATGTTAAAATAACTTCAATTTTTAGATATTGGTTAAATAAATAAACACGGTAGTATAAAAATTAAGAGTCGTTAATATCCAATCATTTTATTTATATATAAATGTTTAAGCTAAATTGACATAAATAAACCCGATGCAGAATGAACTGATTTTAATTTTTTTGTTATGTAATGACTATTGAGAAACTGTTAATAAACAGTTTTTTAACCGATTTTTCTTCCCATCGTGATAATTTTCCATTAATGTTCAATAATTATGTTTGAAATTCGACCACTGTCGACCATTGCTCGACTTTTGTCTTAATTATGGATATTATTCAAAATGTCAAACGTATTTATATTTATTTTCGTTTCTTTGATCTTTTAAATACATATTTATCATTTATTAAATGCATGCAGACACTCTGTAAGTGTTCATAAATATAAAACAATGTTGGTAAATTCTACATTTAAAATCAAAATACCACAATATTATATTAGTTCCCGAGAGTTCATTACAAGTACTTTACAAGGTTGAGTAGTTCATATAGAAAACCATTATTACCGTTAATAATTGTTTTCTCATATAAGTACACAAGTGTTCATAAATATAAAACAATGTTGGTAAATTCTACATTTAAAATCAAAATACCACAATATTATATTAGTTCCCGAGAGTTCATTACAAGTACTTTACAAGGTTGAGTAGTTCATATAGAAAACCATTATTACCGTTAATAATTGTTTTCTCATATAAGTACACAAATTGACATTTTGAGTTTTTCCCAGAATAAATATTAGGTTATAAATATTAGTTTTATTTATATAAACAATTGTTAAGTGTGAATATTCGGTCGACTGTTTCATCTACATGCATTATTACGGAACACATATTTGTTTAACGGAACTGCGCCTTTGGATTAGCGGTAAAGAAAATCAACATATTATATTATTATTTTGTTACGTTCGTCTTTTTTAATTGTGATATTTCTTTGACAATAACTTTAATTGAATAGTATCAAGTGAAATTTTGGGCTATGTTTACTTAAAATTATTACCCTAATTAGATAAGGATGAAAAAACTATGTCAATTAAACAACTTTGGAAATAACGTCTATTTTAATGTTTTGTCACAAACAAGAAATACAAAATACATGAAATTATTTATATTTTTAATTTTTGATAGGACCATTTCCTTTATACATTATTCTTATGTGACTCTAAAATATAAATGCAGTGCACGCTACGGAAGTTACTCACGGGACGCTTATTGTACGTTTTTAAAATGTTGTCAATATGGCGGCTAAAGTCCTTTCTTAATAATTGGGCTGTCATAAGAAAAGATAATTTTTCAAATCCTAGTGATAGTATAAGTGATTAGTGCCTTCAAACAAACAAATTTTTTTATTTTATTAGTGTATATGTAGGATGACAAATGTATAAACAAAATTATTAAAAAATAAACATTGATTGGATTACCTGTGGTGTGTAAAAAGTTAGGATGGCGTGGGAAGTAAGTTGTTAAGAGTAATATATCTACGTTGTGAAAATAATAAAACGATTTAAAGGGCTATTATACATGTTAAAGAAAATAAAAAATGACTATAACTTTACAACCTGTACCTTACAATTTATGTTATAAGTTTTCAGAATATAATATTATACTTTTTGTTACAGTTATGTTAAATGGTCCAAAACCTTCCTCGATGATTACTCTATCAAATACAAAAATAATAATTGAGGTACATACTCTTTTTAGATATTTTTATTTCTTGATCACATGAATCCTATTGTAATGTACCCTTTATAGCTGTGAATATATTGTGATATATAACAGACACCTTAGAGTATTGTTTCTAAATATGTTTTTTTACGACAGGACAGTGCTGGTGTCCGGTCCCAACGGAGCCCGAGTGCGGCTCACGGACGAGCTGGTGCGACATCTCCCGGACAACTCCACCTACCGACCGATTAGAACGACTTGAGGACATCAGCTCGCTGCTGCTCTGTGCCACTACCAATCTAACAATCTGATGTTTCTAATAATGTACTTATTGTTAGATTGTAATAAAAAATAAAATGCACATGACCTCTTCAAGATAAATATGATCCCAAATAATCTTATATTATCTGACAGGACTGGTTTTTATAGTAAATTCACTGGTAATATAATAGTCTGTAATGTTGTATGTTGGACATAGTCCTATGTATTTATTGCACACAAGAACAGTTATTTCAAATTGATTTTGGAATATAAATATTTTAATATACATTTTGGGATATGAAAGGTATGGAGTGTAGAATTTGAGTTATTTCCCATTATAAATGAAAAAATAAAAATATATGGAGAGAAATTTAATAAATGAAGAGGCCATTTCTGATAGCAGTTAGTACTAACAAGCACATCCAATCCATCAATATTAGATTTAGTTTTTTTATGCTATTAATATTTATTTTATATATTTTATTATTATTATTTTTATTTATTTACAGACATGTTGTTGTAAGTAGTTTTAAAGGCGTTAATCACACGAACTTAAACTATTTTATAAGTAAATGTTTTGAATTAATACAACTTAATCGTTTGAATTATTAACTTGCATTATAAGTTGCCACATTGTTGCATCTTGTTCAAGCAAAATTTGCTAGTATAGGCAAATACCATAATATGAAAAAGAAAATCTTAGTTAAAAAAATTGTGGATTTTATAATATGTACCATTTCTAATAAATCCACATAAAAATAACCTAGGACCAAATATGGGAATTTTCTTTAAATTCGCCATTCAATACTCTTCAATACTACTAGTACTAGTCAATAAATGAATGTATAAGTAAATAAACTTTGTTTTATTTGTAAAACTAAATGTGCCTACGATTTGAGTGGCGTGAAACTTAAATTACTTAATAATTTTTGGCCGTATTTTAACTTTCTTCAATACAGCATTGCTCCTAATGGTGGCAGCGTAAGGTTAAATAGTGTAAAGCTTTCCTCGATGATTTCTTTATCAAATACAAAAGAATTTTTAAACTCGACTAGGAGTTACTAATATTGGCGGGTTGAAGTAATCAAACCTTTCCATTATAACATTAATTTTTAAAATATGACGTCCTACGGCCATTTTCAGATTGTGGTGTTACCACAATTTTTTACAAGTTTATCTAAACACTATTTAAAAAATACAAGATCAATTTGTTAATAACAATGGCCGACGTGTAACCAACGACAATGCATCCATCCAATCCACTGAAAGACGTCCAATGCTGGACAGGTCTCCCCCAAAGATTTCCACGACTACCGGTCTTGCGCCACCCGCATCCAGCGGATTCTCGCAATGCAATGACAATGCATAGTGTTAGAAATAGAATTACTAATTGAGTTGCTTGGATACCTCGCGAATCTATTTAATCAAATCTATCCAATGGAATTAAGAGTAATTCTTGTATAAATAAATTTCGCTTGTTTCGGAAACGGCTCTAACGATTTAGATGGAACTAACAGTAGGTTTAATAGAGTGAGAATGTAAGTTATGATAGCGACATAAGGGCAACTTGTTCTACCAAAATTGCTATAAAAAAACCAAAAAAATAGAAATAATCACTGCTCATTTCACTTTTACGTGGTTATTAACAAGTTATATCAGAGTAGGTATTGAAGTAGAACCAATTCTACTTAAGTACCTGCAGAGGTCAGTTTATTCGAAAATCACTTAATAGCCTGTTTACTAGTTTATTTAAACAAAGTTAGACTATATTAACCTAACAAATTATATATAAAAATACTATGTAGTTTAATGTTTGTCTATATACTCCTACAATATTAATTAAGCGTTCTCATTCTACACTAATATTATAAAGACGAAAGATTTGTATTTTTATTTGTAAAGAATAAACTCGAGAACAATAGCGCAGTGGTAGTGTGTACGACTTCGCGTCAAGTAGGTGGATTCAAACTCTCGTCTGTTGACGTGGCGTCCGTATACACTACCACTATTAAGCAACCTCTCCGAGACCATATAAATGGTTACAATATTGGAAAAGTATATCGTCGGAGACATTTCATTCTATAAGATAAATTGTTGGCAATTAGTATTTGAAAAAAATCGCAATTCATACAACCTCTTAAGGAAATTGTTTATTCTAACTTCTAAGCGAACCTTACAAGAAGGCTTAAAATTATTTACTTTAGACTCCGGTATAGCTATTAAATTATATTGAATTTCAACATTAAAAACAGATTTATTGAAAATGTAGTCGGCCACAACCACAAAACGTTGTCACCGGATAATTTCCTGTAGTTTTCATATATTTTATATGTACTCGTCCCACACGGTTGACGCCAGTAGCAACGTTTTGTAGCTGAAAAGTGAATAGAAAAAAAATTGTTGCAAGAATCTTATGTTTTCGAATTTATAAAGAGTATTTTCGTAATAAAATAGTTAATTCGATTCAATAGGCAGACATCTTTTAGTTCCAAAGTATATCGTATCCGGTCTCTTCCAATATCGCGTACTGATCACGCGTGGCACAAGATATCTATACCCGACTATACAAAGGACGTCAGTTCGAATCCACCTACAAAGAGTTTTGGTGAAGGAAAATGTGATGAAACCATAGTATGGTATACCACCCTCAATTTGAAAATCTGCGGCCAAATACCTATTAGGTTTGTTCCCGAAGTTGCAACTTGAACCAGTCCCTCCACTAGGCTTAGCGTGTCCATCATCTTGGACCAATCATGTGATATTATGGTCATATCGTTAGAACCTTAACCTTAAGTAGAACAACTAAAAAAAATAATTACGAACCAAGTGGACTTTTTTCACATCATACTATACGTAATACAATGTGCATAATTCGTGTACGTGGGGAAGTCAGGTTTTTGTCTTACACGATGTTTGAAATTCATCCATTTAATAGATTTTTTATAAAAGTTAATAAATCTTAAAAACCCTCAACTCTGTTCTAGAAATATTCTATTCGTTTACGTATTTAAAATACAGGTACAGGAATGGGCAATAATGGTTCAGGAAAGATTTTTATGATTTCTATAAAAGCAACTCGATTTTGAATTTTTGTTTAACCGTTTTGCAAAATACTGTTTCATTAGTTACTGTGAATTAAAATTGCATCACCATTTTTAGGTGTGTGAACTTCAGTTTGCTTTAAAAAACACACGAGCAAAATGTCTTAAATTTGAATTCTGTAACGATAACCTGCATTAAATTTTCAAGACCATCAAATTATCTTTCTTTCGACGTCATGTAAATACATAAATGACTAAAGACAAAAAAAATTTAAGGTAATCATATTTTTGACTCAAATATATAATATAAATTCGTATAAACAAGACGCATGCCGTATTAATATAAACTTCTTATTAATGGAAGAAACAAGTAAATATGACGTTAGGAACTTTGTTCCTTGATAATGCAATGTTGACCTAGTGTAGCACGTATCATTTTAATCCATCTACTTTCTCACAAAAATTAATTTGGAAGTAAAAGTTAAAAATTTTGATTTATATGTGGACGTGTAAGGTTTATATCGTTTTAGAATTAAAACTTCTAAACAATCAGCATCAGCAAAATATCTGATGGACTTTATAAAATTATTAGATTACGAAAAAGTACCTGCATGAACAAAACATATATGTAATGCTCCATCCTTACGTCTGAAGTCCGGCCAAGTGTTTATAGTTGGAGTGTGATTTATTTTTTAGCCCGGTATAGTAGGGGCGGTCTCGCTGTTAGGGTCATCACTCTTACTATTACCACTAGCTTAGAAACTGGTCCCTTTTAGGTCATTGTGGCCAAAGATACTGATCCCCGCAATGTGGGCATTTGCGGTTAGTTATTTAAGAATGTATTAAGTTTAGTTTTTAAGAACGTATTGTGGTAAGTTATTTAAGAATGTATTACGGTTAGTTTTTAAGAACGTATTGCGGCTAGTTTTTTAAAACGTATTGTAATGCGGCTTAGTGTTTAAGTTTTGTAATATGGCTCTAGTCTTTAAGAAATGTGTTTATATGTAAAAAGTATGCCTAAAAAAACATGCAGATCGAGTTTTTTGCCGGTTCTTCTCGATAACTGCTTTATTTTCCGAACCGGTGGTAGTTTTGATATTCATAAGCGCAATAAAGAATATCCAATACCATAATATGTTTTGATCTTATTTGAACCCCTCTTTTCGGGGTGACAGAGGGGGACAGATGGCTATTTAATAAGAGGCGCTTCATACAAACAATAGTATTTATTAGTATTTTTTTAACCTATGGTCCGTAAACCAAATTTGATCTCGACAGATTTTTCAGCTCAAGTATGGTAGTTCTTAACCATCATATTGAACAACGTTTACCGTTAACTTACGTTAATTTGGAGCTACTAAAACTACGTAAGTGAGAAAAACATGTAAATAGGTTCAAAAGTTTTTATTGTTTAATAAAAGTTTACACTGCCTAATTATTAGAATAATCCAAATGATATATAATATCGATGTCCGTGAGGGATAACAAGTCGTCAGTCCAGATAATAGATAGCACCAACCTAATCAAAGAAGCATACACAAGTCCAAGAAAGCCGGATAGTTAAAAAACAAATCACAATAGAAAGCACCTGTAACGAACATCAATCAAACGAAGTAAAGAGGTGAATTACGCTGACTGTTGCTAGTGCCCAATAGCGCAAAGTAGCCAAGGACTGTTCAAAAATATACAATTTAATCACAAGAGTCACACATTCTCATAATTGCCCAAAAAACGCACAAGGTAAAATAATTTCGGAACTAAAGTGTGTTAAAATAACAGTAGCGCCGGCCGCTTACTAATCTCATATTAATGCTTAATTAATTTGTTTTTTTTTTTCATCTTTTAGAATCATTCACTCACCTAAGGTCGCATCCGTATGATTCATAAAGACGAGACAGTTTTGACGTAGACAGAGAAACAAATAGACTAACTAACACACCGTGAAATAGATATATTTTCGAGTAGTGTTGCAATTTTATCCAGTTTCCTTAAAATAGTTCAAATTAGCAAGGAGTTTATAGTTGTTGTAATTAAAATTAATATAATTAAACGAAAATAATGACAAGTAAATATGCAATTTATAAAATTAAAATTTACGGGAAAATACCACATTTAGAACCAGTGTAAGGATCGACTGCGAAAATATCAACTTACTTATTCCATAGGTTTAGTTGTAATAATGTACTGGCACAAAAAGCTGTTCGAACACAATTCTCAAACCGAATTAATTAAAGAAAAACTCTTTCATTATGTTTTACGAGTATCTGCATAATTATTTCTTCATTTATATTTGTTGTTGTATATTTACGTATACAATTAAATCTGTATTTTTAATATGTTTCTTTATTTTGATATATATTAATATATTTAATATTTTTACTTTCATAAGGGGCCATTAAATAATTACATTAATGGTATTGAGGGGGGGGGGGCATTAAGAAAACCTCTACATGTCCATATGTTAGTGGGTAGGGGTGATATTCATTCTTACGTAATTCAAAATTCAATATTAAAAATCTAATTCCATTCTGGACTTCAAATAGTTTTTTTTTTATTTTAAACTGTACAGTGGAATTTTAATATTATTTAAATAACTTTTATTTATTATTGAAAGTAAATTTATTAAACTTTCATGTTTTTGTTTTAATGCATGTTTGCTTCTATAGAAAAAAATATACTACATTTTACCGTGTACAATAGTATTATTCTTATTTAAAAATCATAAAGATTTCCTTTCCTGACATAACGGTATTTAGAAGATCAAGATAGAATCTTACGTAAGGAAGGGGGAGGGGGATTCGAGAAATCTTTCTAGTACTTACATTTGGGTAGGCGAGTCAATAGTGAACAAAATTATCCTTACGTAATGAATGAAACCTTATATTATTGAATAGGTAACAGATTGTCTACTTCACTTACTTTGCATCACCTCTGCAGCACCGCAAGGTTGATTGATAGAGAATAACACCGGCATTAAATTCTATACAAATTGTATGTAAAAGTGTAAATAAATAAATTAGTTGCAAGGAAGAACACTATATATATATATACTCCGCTTTGCTCACAAGTGCAATTGCTGCATGATTTTATTCCTGTAGTTATTAAGTAGGTAAAACAATAGACCATAAATTTAAAGGAGCCCAAATAAAAAAGTAAATAGCTTATATAAAATTTATTTATATATTGAAAAGGCACTGTAACATCGAACTTATAATACTGTTCAAATGCGTACGGCGTACTTCTGTGATGCAAAAATAACAAGATGGTTAGGATAACAATGCAAATTAATTTTATTCAGTTAATAAATAAAATAAAAAATAGTCTTAACTACAGTGCGCTACACTAAAACATAAGCTGTTGACTTAAAGAAATATAAAATCGATTAGAAAACTAAAGCCTTATTAAATCGATGGATTTAATATATTTTTATTTCTCCAACCAAATAAAAACTAACTGGCAACATTATAATTAAAAAGTTGGATTTGAAAAACACGGAATGTGTAATACGGTTGTCAAAAAATAAAACTAAAATTCAGAGGTAAATTTAGATATAACCTTAATATATACGATTTTTTTAGTTACACACGAACGAAGTCGCGGGCACAGCTATAACGTTATAAATGGAAAAAGATTTTTGGAAATGCTAAACTTCTAAAAAAAAAATTATATCTAATCGGATAGAAATTACCCTCGGATTATTGTTTAATATTAATTCTTACGAACGAAAGTTACGAAAGTAAAACTGAAGCAGTTAAGTTTACGAAGTAAACATCTCCTCTAAAAGCAAATTATAATAATGTATAGTTTAAGAAATAATTAAAAAAAAAAAACAACACAACAGGGTCGATTGTTGAGTAAAAACAGGGTCGGTTGTCGAGTAAAATTGATATTATAAGATATAAAAATGATGTTCATTTAAAATTGGGGCTGTTAAAATTACACTAAATGATCACTTTTTATTAAGAAAAGAAATATTTAAACGGTTTTATGTACCACGCGAACGAAGTCGCGGGCACAGCTAGTTTATTTAAATTATACAGCGGAAAAATTAATTTGAACGCGATAATCTTAGTAGCTAAGTCGGATTTCCAAAATTCCACTTGTTTTTGATAGACCAATCATTTTGAAAGGGTTTAGGCTATTTATCATCACGCTACCACTTATAGAAACAAACATCGGGCATAAAATATAATTATATAATATTATTATAAATGTGAAAGCGACATTATTCGTTTGTTTGTTACGCTTTCACGCCTAAATCGCTGAATCGATTTTTGGTGTAGAGATATATGGGAACCTGGAGACGGTGATAAGCTACTGTGTCACGTGAAAACCTTATTGGTAGTGGGCTAAACAGAGGGATAAATTTTGTCTAAAATTTTTATTGCGTCGTCCGATTTGTGTGACAAAATCGATATTAACGCAAATGAAGCCGCACGTAAAATCTAGTTATCAAATAACTTTTAGTTCCACGCGAATGATGTCGCAGTCAGTTCAAGTTAGCACAACAAATTCTAGAAAGTTCTACCAAGGTGTGATTTAAAATTCGGCAATAATAAGTTTCTTTTGATTCGCAACAAGAAACCTATTACAACGAACATGAACCACACTAAGACATGCATATTGCTTTTTCTTACTCATACTCCGATCCTCGGTGCAGACCAAATCGCAAATCTCGAATAGAGACCTGTGAACAAATAAAAGTAAATACAAATTAAAAAAATGATATAGAAAATAGACACAGCCCACGGTGCACCGCGCTTATAATCTATTCTACACAATGTGGACCACAGGCTGGGACGCTTCAACACACTGTGTCTGTATAAGAAAACTTTAAGGAGTTCTATACACCTTATTTTAATCGAGAGGTGGTGGTCACAACTTCCTTTGGTCATTTCATAAAGTTTTGTCAATATTCCGGAAGTAAAATTATGTTAAAATAACTTCAATTTTTAGATATTGGCTAAATAAATAAACACAGTAGTATAAAAATTAAGAGTCGTTAATATCCAATCATTTTATTTATATATAAATGTTTAAGCTAAATTGACATAAATAAACCCGATGCAGAATGAACTGATTTTAATTTTTTGTTATATAATGACTATTGAGAAACTGTTAATAAACAGTTTTTTAACCGATTTTTCTTCCCATCGTGATAAGAATTTCCATTAATGTTCAATAATTATGTTTGAAATTCGACCACTGTCGTCGACCATTGCTCGACTTTTGTCTTAATTATGGATATTATTCAAAATTTCAAACGTATTTATATTTATTTTCGTTTCTTTTATCTTTTAAATACATATTTATCATTTATTAAATGCATGCAGACACTCTGTAAGTGTTCATAAATATAAAACAATGTTGGTAAATTCTAAATTTAAAATCAAAATACCACAATATTATATTAGTTCCCGAGAGTTCATTACAAGTACTTTACAAGGTTGAGCAGTTCATATAGAAAACCATTATTACGGTTAATATTTGTTTTCTCATATAAGTACACAAATTGACATTTTGAGTTTTTCCCAGAATAAATATTAGGTTATAAATATTAGTTTTATTTATATAAACAATTGTTAAGTGTGAATATTCGGTCGACTGTTTCATCTACATGCATTATTACGGAACACATATTCGTTTAACGGAACTGCGCCTTTGGATTAGCGGTAAAGAAAATCAACATATTATATTATTATTTTGTTACGTTCGTCTTTTTTAATTGTGATATTTCTTTGACAATAACTTTAATTGAATAGTATCAAGTGAAATTTTGGGCTATGTTTACTTAAAATTATTACCCTAATTAGATAAGGATGAAAAAACTATGTCGATAAAACAACTTTGGAAATAAGGTCTTTTTTAATGTTTTGTCACAAACAAGAAATACAAAATACATGAAATTATTTATATTTTTAATTTTTGATAGGACCATTTCCTTTATACATTATTCTTATATGTGACTCTAAAATATAAATGCAGTGCACGCTACGGAAGTTACTCACGGGACGCTTATTGTACATTTTTAAAATGTTGTCAATATGGCGGCTAAAGTCCTTTCGTAATAATTGGGCTGTCATAAGAAAAGATAATTATTCAAATCCTAGTGATAGTATAAGTGATTAGTGCCTTCAAACAAACAATTTTTTTTATTTTATTAGTATATATGTAGGATGACAAATGTATAAACAAAATTATTAAAAAATAAACATTGATTGGATTACCTGTGGTGTGTAAAAAATTAGGATGGCGTGGGAAGTAAGTTGTTGAGAGTAATATATCTACGTTGTGAAAATAATAAAGCGATTTAAAGGATATCATGAAATTGTAAATTGAAGTCGTTGCAGACGCAATGTCAAAGTTATTACTATTAAAATAAGTAATTATTATAGTATTCAAGAAAGTGGCTCGTTGTATACATGTTAAAGAAAATAAAAAATGACTATTACTTTTTATTCGAGGCATATACTTTCACAATATAATTTACCATAACCTGTACCTTACAATTTATGTTATAAATTTTCAGAATATAATATTATACTTTTTGTTTAGATTACTATTGGCATACTGACTTTACTCAAGGTTTCTTGAAAGCCTATGAATACAGTTTTACTTATTTTTAGAATTTTTATGTCAATTTCATCAAATTTAAGAATTCTTTATACATCCCGTATTCAATATAGTCCATTTGTTTTGTTATGCTGGGCTACATGAGGGGGCGAATATTCGTGTCGCGTTGGCGCGCTAAAAACATAGTGTACGGACATACATTAGGCGGACGAAGATTTATCATGCCGGATTTTACCCCGCTAGAACAATTTATTCGTTCCAAATATATAAATCCTTCCTCTTTATAACGTCATGTATTCATTTATGTGTTTAATTGAATAGATAATTGTTGTTTTTAGGCAGTGCTACGTTGCCTCCAGTACGGTCCGCTGCCGCTATAGGGGAAGGCGGCGAGTTGGCGAGCCTCGCCGGTCTAGCTGCTTATGATACTGCCTATAGTTAGACAAGCCGCGACTCAGGTAAATAAACTTATTTTCTACAGTAGTACTAAATATTGTACATGTGTTATGTAATTTATTTGGTCACAGTTCAGCAGAATACAATATCGAAATAAAATATGAAGAGCAATTATCTAGAGTACAATAATTTGAAGTGATATTAATCAGGAACTGCATAAGGCATGAGTGACGTTGGCCTATGCCTGCAGCCCTGTTATTGAAATTGATACATGTATAGAAGGTTTATATGTGAAAAGTGATAAGCGAGTATCAGATTTGAATTGTTTTCGAGGCCGGTCGCGCACAGCAATCCTCGAGAAATATTTGTAATAATTGGCCTATTCGATTACAGAAAACCTATGTTTTCTGGTAATTAGAATAACATGTAAAATGTATATTTTGATTGCGAATGCAGTCGCTGAACCTGGTAATAATAAGTAAGAGGCATTGTATGTCTTGTTTTTCATTTGACGAGTTCACACAACCCGCCAGCACTGCCAGCAGCCCGTCCGCATGTACATAAACATATTTTTTCATTGTGTTAACAATAAAAAAAGGTAACAATGTCTAGATTCTGCATGGTGGTAGGGCTTTTTCTATTGCCCGCCATGTTAGCTAACCTAAATTTCAAAATCTTCCTGCAATTACCAAATACTTTTAAATGTGTTCCGGTAGTGGCACTTGAGAGCTAGTCCCTTCACAGTTATAGCTTGTCCACCACTTTGGACCGTATCGTCACTTAAGATGAAGTGAGATTATAGCCATAACGCTAGAACTTTTCAGATCGGCATCGCAGTTACGACTGACGGAGGGCATTTTCCCTTTCGGCAGTCTCTAGTGTGTGTAGGCCGTATTGAGCTTACTATCAGGTGAAGTACAGTCATTATGGGGAAGTCAGGATTATATTATATAAACAATGCTTTTTAATTAGGAATTCTCTCTCCTGTAAAATGTGTAAATTGTCGCTTGCTACCCTTTTCTTGAAAACGCTCGATCTTTGTTACTAGTTGTGCCCACGACCTTCATTCAAGTTGATATAAAAAACATTGAATAATTTTGGTCCTTTTTTGTATAGTTTTGCTCGTATTGATGGTAGCGTGATGTTAAATAGCCGAAAACCTTTCATAAGTATTGCTCTATCATATATGAAAAGAATACGACTGGTAGTTTCTAAGGTGAGCGTGTTCAAACAAATATATAATCTTTTCTTGTTTATAATATTAATATAGACGTATTATAAAATTGTTGCCCTGATTTTTTTTAATTTAAAATATAGCTTCACTATATGTTAATCCTTATATATAAAAATTTTATGTCACGTTGTTGGTTGGCGGTCAACTCTTACAAACTCAACTACAGTACCGATTTTAATCAATTTTTGCACATTGTGTGCAGTTTGTTCCAACTTGAGATATATGATGCTTTTTATGATTTGATTTTTATATGATGCCCGCCCCCCAACTCGAGCTCAGCGTGAGTCCGAAGCTGTTCCATCGCCGAAGCGAATCCTTCCAAGACGACGACCTGCCGGAATATAAACAAGGGTAAACATATTCCGTTGTATAATTTTTTTTTTTTTTATTTCTTCTGGAATTATAATCAGTTACTTTTTCTACATATATCCATAGAGCTTTATAGTTTTCCATAAAGCTAAAAGTAATAAAATCATAACTATATTATTTGAGGAAAACACACTTGAAATAAGAATTCAAATTATTCCAGCATTACTTTTGTTTTTTTCAAATATATCTAATTGTTTTACCACTTATTAGAATCTTACTGTACTGTAGCAGATTCTACCTATAATACTTTTGTGATTTTTTAAACTTCTTCTGCGCTTACCTGTTTTAGTAAATAACAAACTGTTCCCGTGACTTCGTTCGCGTCGTTGTCGAAAACTAAAAGACGTCGCTTAGAAAAAAGAGTACAGTCAATATCCGTGTTACACGTTGACGTCATATGCACAACGCCATCTATCGGAAATGCAATTCAACTGACAACATTACTTCTATTTTGGCGTTGCAAGTAACTTAACTGAATGCGTGAGAACAGTTTAAATTCATATTATTTAATATCTCTTGATAGAGTGAAATGATTGCGATGAAACAAAAACTAAGTAATACTTCAAGTTGCGTTTTTACGTATAAAAGTTATTTACATTTACGTGCTTAGTTATTTGATTCAAACTTCTGAGTATAAATACGTATAATTCAATCAATATTATCGCGAGCGGAGCAGCGGTAGTCTCTGGTGTATAATATATATATGCGTGTTAATTTGACTGATATACTTCAGCGACTAGCTCGTTTCAATAAACAAATACGAAAGTTGTTATATTGTATATTATATTATAAACGGAATGTGTTTGCAGGAGAATCGAACCCCGTTTGACGGTGTAGTGTGCCCGGCCGGCAGCAACATCTACAGCGCGCTGTACCTGCACGCGTGCCGAGCCACTGAGCTGCTGCACAAGCTGAAGCGTTCCGCTAAGGTACAACTTTATCTAATCTAACATACAAACAAATGGTACAAAATCCTAACAGAATGGACTCCTAGGTGCAACACCAAAAGGAAAAGAGGTAGGCAAAAAAAAAAGGTATTCAGGTGATCATAAAGAGGTAGCAGGTGCTCTGTGGACAAGAGCAGATACGGTACAAATGTAGTAGGAGATCTAAGTGTCAAAAGAAAATGCTGACACAAATAAAACTCCCAACTGGTGTCCAACAATTTTTATTAAATTCAAAGAATTAATAATATATCTACTTATGTTTTTTAAAAGTTGTAATTCTCAGTATTAAAGGGTTATTATTATTATTATTATATGTTTTTTAATAATTCTTCATCAGAGATGTCAAGAAATAATAGTGACATAAGAGAGTATATAAGATGAGTTGGAAGAGACATCCATGGGATGGTGGGACCCGAGAATTGTACCAAACTGGCTCCTACTTACCCTTGATTGAACTGGCCATTAATTCCTCTTGAATTGGTTGTATTATATATAAAATGTTTTTATATTGACACCAAAGTATTACTTTGCTTTTGTATACCTTCATTGGCAGGTAACTAAAAATTATTTAATCATTTTGCCCGTTTTTGTAACTTTTTTCAATATAACTTTGCTCCTATCGGTGGTAGCGTTATGTTAAATGGTCCAAAACCTTCCTCGATGGTGACTCTATGAAATACAAAAATAATAATTGAGGTACATAGTCTTTTTAGATATTTTTATTTCTTGATCACATGAATCCTATTGTAATGTACCCTTTATAGTTGTGAATATATTGTGATATATAACAGACACCTTAGAGTATTGTTTCTAAATATGTTTTTTTACGACAGGACAGTGCTGGTGTCCGGTCCCAACGGAGCCCGAGTGCGGCTCACGGACGAGCTGGTGCGACATCTCCCGGACAACTCCACCTACCGACCGATTAGAACGACTTGAGGACATCAGCTCGCTGCTGCTCTGTGCCACTACCCATCTAACAATCTGATGTTTCTAATTATGTACTTATTGTAGATTGTAATAAAAAATAAAATGCACATGACCTCTTCAAGATAAATATGATCCCAAATAATCTTATATTATCTGACAGGACTGGTTTTTATAGTAAATTCACTGGTAATATAATATTCTGTAATGTTGTATGTTGACATAGTCTTATGTATTTATTGCACACAAGAACAGTTATTTCAAATTGATTTTGTAATATAAATATTTTAATATACATTTTGGGATATGAAAGGTATGGAGTGTAGAATTCGAGTTATTTCCCATTATAAATGAAAAAATAAAAAAATATGGAGAGAAATTTAATAAATGAAGAGGCCATTTCTGATAGCAGTTAGTACTAACAATCACATCCAATCCATCAATATTAGATTTAGTTTTTTTATGCTATTAATATTTATTTTATATATTTTATTATTATTATTTTTTTTTTATTTACAGACATGTTGTTGTAAGTAGTTTTAAAGGCGTTAATCACACGAACTTAAACTATTTTATAAGTAAATGTTTTGAATTAATACAACTTAATCGTTTGAATTATTAACTTGCATTATAAGTTGCCACATTGTTGCATCTTGTTCAAGCAAAATTTGCTAGTATAGGCAAATACCATAATATGAAAAAGAAAATCTTAGTTAAAAAAATTGTGGATTTTATAATATGTACCATTTCTAATAAATCCACATAAAAATAACCTAGGACCATATATGGGAATTTTCTTTAAATTTGCCATTCAATACTCTTCAATACTACTAGTACTAGTCAATAAATGAATGTATAAGTAAATAAACTTTGTTTTATTTGTAAAACTAAATGTGCCTACGATTTGAGTGGCGTGAAACTTAAATTACTTAATAATTTTTGGCCGTATTTTAACTTTCTTCAATACAGCATTGCTCCTAATGGTGGCAGCGTAAGGCTAAATAGTGTAAAGCTTTCCTCGATGATTTCTTTATCAAATACAAAAGAATTTTTAAACTCGACTAGGAGTTACTAATATTGGCGGGTTGAAGTAATCAAACCTTTCCATTATAACATTAATTTTTAAAATATGACGTCCTACGGCCATTTTCAGATTGTGGTGTTACCACAATTTTTTACAAGTTTATCTAAACACTATTTAAAAAATACAAGATCAATTTGTTAATAACAATGGCCGACGTGTAACCAACGACAATGCATCCATCCAATCCACTGAAAGACGTCCAATGCTGGACAGGTCTCCCCCAAAGATTTCCACGACTACCGGTCTTGCGCCACCCGCATCCAGCGGATTCTCGCAATGCAATGACAATGCATAGTGTTAGAAATAGAATTACTAATTGAGTTGCTTGGATACCTCGCGAATCTATTCAATCAAATCTATCCAATGGAATTAAGAGTAATTCTTGTATAAATAAATTTCGCTTGTTTCGGAAACGGCTCTATCGATTTGGATGGAACTAACAGTAGGTTTAATAGAGTGAGAATGTAAGTTATGATAGCGACATAAGGGCAACTTGTTCTACCAAAATTGCTATAAAAAAACCAAAAAAATAGAAATAATCACTGCTCATTTCACTTTTACGTCGTTATTAACAAGTTATATCAGAGTAGGTATTGAAGTAGAACTAATTCTACTTAAGTACCTGCAGAGGTCAGTTTATTCGAAAATCACTTAATAGCCTGTTTACTAGTTTATTTAAACAAAGTTAGACTATATTAACCTAACAAATTATATATAAAAATACTATGTAGTTTAATGTTTGTCTATATACTCCTACAATATTAATTAAGCGTTCTCATTCTATACTAATATTAAAAAGACGAAAGATTTGTATTTTTATTTGTAAAGAATAAACTCGAGAACAATAGCGCAGTGGTAGTGTGTACGACTTCGCGTCAAGTAGGTGGATTCAAACTCTCGTCTGTTGACGTGGCGTCCGTATACACTACCACTATTAAGCAACCTCTCCGAGACCATATAAATTGTTACAATATTGGAAAAGTATATCGTCGGAGACATTTCATTCTATAAGATAAATTGTTGGCAATTAGTATTTGAAAAAAATCGCAATTCATACAACCTCTTAAGGAAATTGTTTATTCTAACTTCTAAGCGAACCTTACAAGAAGGCTTAAAATTATTTACTTTAGACTCCGGTATAGCTATTAAATTATATTGAATTTCAACATTAAAAACAGATTTATTGAAAATGTAGTTTGTTAAAATACTAGATGGTCAGTGTAATAAAACTAACCAATGATATTATTGTAAGTTTAAAATATAGTTGTTATCTGCTGATGTCAACCAGAGACCAATAATAAATTTATCCACAAAAAGATTGTACGCTTAGAGTCGCCCCACAAGGGCCACTCGGCCACAACCACAAAACGCTGTCACCGGATAATTTCCTGTAGTTTTCATATATTTTATATGTACTCGTCCCACACGGTTGACGCCAGTAGCAACGTTTTGTAGCTGAAAAGTGAATAGAAAAAAAATTGTTGCAGGAACTTATGTTTTCGAATTTATAAAGAGTATTCTCGTAATAAAATAGTTAATTCGATTCAATAGGCAGACATTTTTTAGTTCCAAAGTATATCGTATCCGGTCTCTTCCAATATCGCGTACTGATCACGCGTGGCACAAGATATCTATACCCGACTATACAAAGGACGTCAGTTCGAATCCACCTACAAAGAGTTTTGGTGAAGGAAAATGTGATGAAACCATAGTATGGTATACCACCCTCAATTTGAAAATCTGCGGCCAAATACCTATTAGGTTTGTTCCCGAAGTTGCAACTTGAACCAGTCCCTCCACTAGGCTTAGCGTGTCCATCATCTTGGGCCAATCATGTGATATTATGGTCATATCGCTTAACCTTAAGTAGAACAACTAAAAAAAATAATTACGAACCAAGTGGACTTTTTTCACATCATACTATACGTAATACAATGTGCATAATTCGTGTACGCGGGGAAGTCAGGTTTTTGTCTTACACGATGTTTGAAATACATCCATTTAATAGATTTTTTATAAAAGTTAATAAATCTTAAAAACCCTCAACTCTGTTCTAGAAATATTCTATTCGTTTACGTATTTAAAATACAGGTACAGGAATGGGCAATAATGGTTCAGGAAAGATTTTTATGATTTCTATAAAAGCAACTCGATTTTGAATTTTTGTTTAACCGTTTTGTAAAATACTGTTTCATTAGTTACTGTGAATTAAAATTGCATCACCATTTTTAGGTGTGTGAACTTCAGTTTTCTTTAAAAAACACACGAGCAAAATGTCTTAAATTTGAATTCTGTAACGATAACCTACATTAAATTTTCAAGACCATTAAATTATCTTTCTTTCGACGTCATGTAAATACATAAATGACTAAAGACAAAAAAAAATTAAGGTAATCATATTTTTGACTCAAATATATAATATAAATTCGTATACACAAGACGCATGCCGTATTAATATAAACTTCTTATAAATGGAAGAAACAAGTAAATATGACGTTAGGAACTTTGTTCCTTGATAATGCAATGTTGACCTAGTGTAGTACGTATCATTTTAATCCATCTACTTTTCTCACAAAAATTAAAATTAAAGTGGAAGTAATAATAATTTCGGAACTAAAGTGTGTTACATAAAATAACAGTAGCGCCGGCCGCTTACTAATCTCATATTAATGCTTAATTTTTTTTTTTTTTTTTTTCATCTTTTAGAATCATTCACTCACCTAAGGTCGCATCCGTATGATTCATAAAGACGAGACAGTTTTGACGTAGACAGAGAAACAAATAGACTAACTAACACACCGTGAAATAGATATATTTTCGAGTAGTGTTGCAATTTTATCCAGTTTCCTTAAAATAGTTCAAATGAGCAAGGAGTTTATAGTTGTTGTAATTAAAATTAATATAATTAAACGAAAATAATGACAAGTAAATATGCAATTTATAAAATTAAAATTTACAGGAAAATACCACATTTAGAACCACTGTAAGGATCGACTGCGGAAATATCAACTTACTTATTCCATAGGTTTAGTTGTAATAAATAATGTACTGGCACAAAAAGCTGTTCGAACACAATTCTCAAACCGAATTAATTCAAAAATACTCTTTCATTATGTTTTACGAGTATCTGCATAATTATTTCTTTATTTATATTTGTTGTATTGATATTTATGTATAAAATTAAATCTGTATTTTTAATATGTTTCTTTATTTTGATAAGGGGCCATTAAATAATTACATTAATGGTATTGAGGGGGGGGGGGGATTAAGAAAACCTCTGCATGTCCTTATGTTAGGGGGTAGGGGTGATATTCATTCTTACGTAATTCAAAATTCAATGTTAAAAATCTAATGTACTAACGTACTAACGTAATGTACTAACTGTACAGTGGAATTTTAATATTATTTAAATAACTTTTATTTATTATTGAAAGTAAATTTATTAAACTTTCATGTTTTTGTTTTAATGCATGTTTGCTTCTATAGAAAAAAATATACTACATTTTACCGTGTACAATAGTATTATTCTTATTTAAAAATCATAAAGATTTCCTTTCCTGACATAACAGTATTTAGAAGATCAAGATAGAATCTTACGTAAGGACATTGTATGTAAAAGTGTAAATAAATAAATTAGTTGCAAGGAAGAACACTATATATATATATACTCCGCTTTGCTCACAAGTGCAATTGCTGCATGATTTTATTCCTGTAGTTATTAAGTAGGTAAAACATTAGACCATAAGTTTAAAGGAGCCCAAATAAAAAAGTAAATAGCTTATATAAAATTTATTTATATATTGAAAAGGCACTGTAACATCGAACTTATAATACTGTTCAAATGCGTACGGCGTACCTCTGTGATGCAAAAATAACAAGATGGCTAGGATAACAATGCAAATTAATTTTATTCAGTTAATAAATAAAATAAAAAATAGTCTTAACTACAGTGCGCTACACTAAAACATAAGCTGTTGACTTAAAGAAATATAAAATCGATTAGAAAACTAAAGCATTATTAAATCGATGGATTTAATATTTTTATTTCTCCAACCAAATAAAAACTAACTGGCAACATTATAATTAAAAAGTTGGGTTTGAAAAACACGGAATGTGTAATACGGTTGTCAAAAAATAAAACTAAAATTCAGAGGTAAATTTAGATATAACCTTAATATATACGATTTTTTTAGTTCCACACGAACGAAGTCGCGGGCACAGCTATAACGTTATAAATGGAAAAAGATTTTTGGGCATGCTAAATTTCTAAAAAAAAATTGATATCTAATCGGATAGAAATTACCCTCGGATTATTGTTTAACATTAATTCTTATGAATGAAAGTTACGAAAGTAAAACTGAAGCAGTTAAGTTTACGAAGTAAACATCTCCTCTAATAGCAAATTATAATAATGTATAGTTTAAGAAATAATAAAAAAAAAATACAACACACAACTTAAGTTACCTTCTAGGGTCGGTTGTCGAGTAATTTAAATAAAAATAAATAAATAAATTAATTTGAACGCGATAATCTTAGTAGCTAAGTCGGATTTCCAAAATTCCACTTGTTTTTGATAGACCAATCATTTTGAAAGGGTTTAGGCTATTTATCATCACGCTACCACGTATAGAAACAAACATCGGGCATAAAATATAATTATATAATATTATTATAAATGTGAAAGCGACATTATTCGTTTGTTTGTTACGCTTTCACGCCTAAATCGATGAATCGATTTTTGGTGTAGAGATATATGGGAACCTGGAGACGGTGATAAGCTACTGTGTCACGTGAAAACCTTATTGGTAGTGGGCTAAACAGAGGGATAAATTTTGTTTAAAATTTTTATTGCTTCGTCCGATTTGTGTGACAAAATCGATATTAACACAAATGAAGCCGCACGTAAAATCTAGTTATCAAATAATTTTTAGTTCCACGCGAATGATGTCGCAGTCAGTTCAAGTTAGCACAACAAATTCTGGAAAGTTCTACCAAGGTGTGATTTAAAATTCGCCAATAATAAGTTTCTTTTGATTCGCAACAAGAAACCTATTACAACGAACATGAACCACACTAAGACATGCATATTGCTTTTTCTTACTCGTCCGATCCTTGGTGCAGACCGAATCGCAAATCTCGAATAGAGACCTGTGAAAAAATAAAAGTAAATACAAATAAAAAAAAATGATATAGAAAATAGACACAGCCCCCGGTGCACCGTGCTTATAATCTATTCTACACAATGTGGACCACAGGCTGGGACGCTTCAACACACTGTGTCTTTATAAGAAAACTTTAAGGAGTTCTATACACCTTATTTTAATCGAGAGGTGGTGGTCACAACTTCCTTTGGCCATTTCATAAAGTTTTGTCAATATTCCGGAAGTAAAATTAAGTTAAAATAACTTCAATTTTTAGATATTGGCTAAATAAATAAACACGGTAGTATAAAAATTAAGAGTCGTTAATATCCAATCATTTTATTTATATATAAATGTTTAAGCTAAATTGACATAAATAAACCCGATGCAGAATGAACTGATTTTAATTTTTTTGTTATGTACTGACTATTGAGAAACTTTTAATAAACAGTTTTTTAACCGATTTTTCTTCCCATCGTGATAAGAATTTCCATTAATGTTCAATAATTATGTTTGAAATTCGACCACTGTCGACCATTGCTCGACTTTTGTCTTAATTATGGATATTATTCAAAATGTCAAACGTATTTATATTTATTTTCGTTTCTTTTATCTTTTAAATACATATTTATCATTTATTAAATGCATGCAGACACTCTGTAAGTGTTCATAAATATAAAACAATGTTGGTAAATTCTACATTTAAAATCAAAATATCACTTATTCTAATATTATATTAGTTCCCGAGAGTTCATTACAAGTACTTTACAAGGTTGAGTAGTTCATATAGAAAACCATTATTACCGTTAATAATTGTTTTCTCATATATGTACACAAATTGACATTTTGAGTTTTTCCCAGAATAAATATTAGGTTATAAATATTAGTTTTATTTATATAAACAATTGTTAAGTGTGAATATTCGGTCGACTGTTTCATCTACATGCATTATTACGGAACACATATTCGTTTAACGGAACTGCGCCTTTGGATTAGCGGTAAAGAAAATCAACATATTATATTATTATTTTGTTACGTTCGTCTTTTTTAATTGTGATATTTCTTTGACAATAACTTTAATTGAATAGTATCAAGTGAAATTTTGGGCTATGTTTACTTAAAATTATTACCCTAATTTGATAACGATGAAAAAACTATGTCAATAAAACAACTTTGGAAATAACGTCTTTTTTAATGGTTTGTCACAAACAAGAAATACAAAATACATGAAATTATTTATATTTTTAATTTTTGATAGCACCATTTCCTTTATACATTATTCTTATGTGACTCTAAAATATAAATGCAGTGCACGCTACGGAAGTTACTCACGGGACGCTTATTGTACGTTTTTAAATTGTTGTCAATATGGCGGCTAAAGTCCTTTCTTAATAATTGGGCTGTCATAAGAAAAGATAATTTTTCAAATCCTAGTGATAGTATAAGTGAGTAGTGCCTTCAAACAAACAATTTTTTTTTTATTTTATTAGTATATATGTAGGATTACAAATGTATAAACAAAATTATTAAAAAATAAACATTGATTGGATTACCTGTGGTGTGTAAAAAATTAGGATGGCGTGGGAAGTAAGTTGTTAAGAGTAATATATCAACGTTGTGAAAATAATAAAGCGATTTAAAGGATATCATGAAATTGTAAATTGAAGTCGTTGCAAACGCAATGTCAAAATTATTACCATTAAAATAAGTAATTATTATAGTATTCAAGAAAGTGGCTGTTGGGGCACGGTACGTCTAGCGGTGGTGGACCACCGCCCCCTGGTCAAAGTGTGACGTTGTGTATCCCCGTTTGGACGGGCGTAGAGTCCTCGTTTGTTATAAACGAGGATGCCGGATACCCGCCTCGGTGGCAGCAGGAAGATGTCAGTTGGCCGTAAGGATGCAATAATGCGTGAACCGGTCGAGACGTATGACGTAATAATACTCGGTGTTCTTCTCAATAAAACGTGAACCCGAGCCAACGGTCGATATGATTCGAGTCAGATACGCGGTTGCGAACGGACGTGTCCGTAAGCTCTCGCTGTTCTCCTGATCGCTGCGCCTTGCTGCGCCGCCCTTTGTTCTTTTGTATTTTTATTCGTGTCGTCGGCAGTAATCCGTTTATTGCTGCCAGTTCGCGGTACAGAAATTAATTCTGTTAAATCCCAACCATATTGTTTGGGTATTGTGTTAAAGTTCTTATTGTCTCGGTGTTTAGTGTAATTCCCAAATATTGGTTAGTTATTGTGAATCAGTGCAGTGTTTATAGTGCCGCCACTGTAAGTTCGCCGGTCACCGGCCGCCATAAAAGGTAAAATTTTAATTTTCCTAAGCCTTTTATTACGGGCCAGGCCTCAGATATTGTTCATTGTTCTTTTTGTCTTTCTTTTATTTTAATTTTGCACGTGCAGTGGACATAATCCGATGTTGTTTTGACAAACCCGGGGTTGTTTGTCAAAACTCTCACCAGCCGCGCCCCCCTGCCCTTCCGGCAGGGAGGTCTTTGCAAATAAAAAAAATATATATATATATATAATTTAATAATCACATATATATATATATATAGCTTACATTAAACAACAGGAATTTTAAATTTTAAGTATATTCATTGTTATCATTATATAATTATTTGTTTTTCTTTTATTTACCTCCTCGCCCCCCTGCCCTTCAGGTAGGGAGGTTTATTTATTTATTTATTTATCCACAAGACATATTTAACATTGTATATACATATATATAATTTCCCTGTACGTTATTATTATTCACTTTATTTATCCATTCTCCAATCCATCATCGAAATGGCTTTAGCAGCCAAAGATAGGGAGCTCGAATATGAGCGTATGTCCCAGTTCCTCAAAGGACACCCGGAGCTCTATAGGGCTTACAGGGAGTTGCACCCGATGCAACCGCATATAAGAAAACCAGCCCGAAATATAAACGCATCGGACAGTTCGATGCGCGCCATGGAAGGGCCCACGAAATCGACCGTGGCAGTCGAGCCTTCTGCTCCTGCCACGATTCCGGTTAGGTCCGCTACCACAAAGCCATCATCACCCACTAGGGGTGATTTTGAAAAAATGTCGTCGTACGCGCTACGACCACTCCCAGCCCGAGCAAACACGCGCGCACCGGAAGCACCGACCGGCGCCGCGTGCTCCATTCAGCTGAACAATATGTTCTCGCCGCTGTCACCGGAAGACAGCAACGATCGCCATCCATGCGTAAGGCCGGTCTCGCGTGCATCGTGCGCGAGCCCGATCAGCATGGAGGGCGATCAACTCAGCTCCGAAGGGAGCACGCTAACTGAAAACGACTTCGAGGTCGTTCAATCTCGCGCTAGACGTACAAAGCGCAAACGCACAAAGCGCCCGGACTCTGACTCGGGTGCTGGAAAGCGCTACGCCATCCCTGATGGTGAGGGCAGTCGTGCGGTCACCCCCGCACCCTCAATATCCGCGTTCCGATCTCCCCAGGAGTCAGAATCTGACTCCAGTAGGGTATATCTAAGCCCTGATGGTGAGAGCCGCCCTAAAAAGGCTCCCGCGCCCCGCGTAGCGCCCGCGTCACATGCCGCACCCGCGCCCGCGACTCGCGCCCCCGCTTCCGGCCCCTCGGCCTCGGCTGGCCAGGCTCAGCCGAAGCTACGCGCTCCTCCGCCGGTAATTATGCAGGACAAATCCGCCTGGACCCGAATCTCCGCTGAGCTTCACTCACGGAGCATTAACTTCACGCACGCGACAAGCACCCTCGCGGGCATTCAAATTAAAGTGCAAAATTCCGAAATGCATAGAAAACTGACGGAATTTCTCACCGCCGCCAAACAGCCTTACTACACATATACACTCGAGGAGGAACGTCTCCTTCGAGTAGTCATTAGGCGAGTTCCCAAGGAACTCCCTCTTCCTGAGGTCGCAGCTTCCCTGCGAGCTCAAGGATTTCCGGTGCGGGAAGTTTTCCGCATGTATCACAGGCAATCCAAAAGGCCATACGATATGGTCACGGTCCTCCTGGACCGCACATCTGAAGGGAAAGCTATATTTTCCCTCAAGTCTGTCTGCGGACTATCCGGGGTCGCTGTTGAGCCCCCCCGCAAATCTCACATCCCATCGCAGTGCCATAACTGCCAAAATTATGGTCACTCAGCGAGCGGATGCCACCTTCGCCCCCGGTGCGTTAAGTGCCTAGGGGACCATTCCACCAAGGAGTGCACCCGCACCCCTGAGACAGCTGCTCCGCCCAGCTGTGTGCTCTGCAAAAAGGCAGGGCACCCCGCCAATTACCGCGGGTGTGAGTGTGCGCCTCGTACGAGGCGCCCGCGCCACCCGAGACCAACTCGCCGGGCTCCCACTGCGGCCCCCCGGCCCCAGCCCCCACCGCTTATGTCTGCTGAGGCGTATCCTCAGCTTAAAACCTCCTCTGGTGCATATGCACCTGAACCCTCCAAGCCCGCACGAGTCCCTCAGACGGCGTGGGCCCAGAAATCTAAGCCGCAAAAGGCCTCCGCTCCAGCTCAGGAGCATAAGCTCCCGGAGGATCTTTTCCAAGGGGGTAATTTTATCACTCTCGAGCAAATCCTGAGGAAGCTCAGTCTGAGTGAAATCATCGCGTTCAACGACGCGATTAAACGCACCTCGGACCCGCTGAAACAGATGGGAATTATCTCATCGTTCCCAAACGTTGCAGCTTCACTGCAATGTTTCTATCAATCAAATTCCAAATAAAAACTTAGTTTTTTAGTTTTTTTTTTTAATTTTACGTAGTCTATAGTTAGATGGATAAAATCAAGCCCCGCGGTTTGACTTTATCCTTTTATAATGCATTTACCTTTGGAAACCAACGCGACCTGGTGGCTAAGTATCTTCAAGACCACCAGGTGGATGTGTTTCTTATCCAAGAAACATTTCTAAAACCTAGTACGCGCGATCCGAGAATCGCAAACTACTCTATAGTAAGAAATGATCGTACATACACCAGCGGTGGAGGCACGATGATATACTATAAAAAATCTCTCTATTGTACTCCAATAGATCCTCCTAAACTCGATAACATCGAAGTCTCGATTTGTAGGATAGGTATGTCAGGACATCCCTCGATTTACATAGTCTCCGCTTATTTAAGCCCGAGTAAACGCCTCACGAAAAAGGATCTCGCTACTCTATTTTCGCTAGGTAACTCAGTGATTATCGCCGGCGACCTTAACAGTGGTCACGAAATGTATAATAGTTCATACACTTCTCGAAATGGTACTATTCTTGCAGAGCTTGAGAGTGAGCTTTCTTTCGATGTAGTAGCTCCCTCTGAGCCAACTCACTACGCTATTCGAAGCAACACTCGCCCGTCCGTACTAGATGTAGCCCTCCTCAAGGGAATCGCACTTCCTGTTCGCGACATAAGAGTTGTGAGCGAACTTCTCTCAGACCATCGTCCGGTCATTTTACAGTTAGGTCAGCCCGATGATTCCGGCCCCTCTTCCGTCCAAGTGGCTGATTACGCGAGGCTAAGCAGGTATCTTATCGATAACCCTTCGTCACCAAGTCTGGATAAGATCCCGAACGTAGTAGACTCCGCTGCGGATGCTGACCTTGCGATCGATTCCCTGGTTGAACACCTGCAATCTGCCGTGAGGGTGACCTCGAAAGAGGTGAAAGCGGCGAATGATCGCCGTTTTATACTCCCTCCCGACATGCGGGCTTTGATCACGGAAAAGAATGCGGCGATGCGTGCGCATGACTCTTATCCTTCTGAGGATAATCGCTCCCGTCTTCGAGCCCTCCAGAGAGAGGTGAAAGCTCGCATGGCCGAAATCCGTAGCAGCAGATGGACGCTTTCTTAGGAGAGCTTGAACCAACTCATCTTGCCTACTGGAAGGTCATTAAGGCCTTGAAGGCTAACAATCACACTCCGATGCCACCTCTAAGCAGAGGCCCCGGGATACCTCCCGCTTTTGACTGCGACGAAAAGGCGGAATGTCTCGCCGACTCGCTAGAAGCGCAGTGTTCCCCAAATCAAGGCTCAGACCCTATTCATATGAGCATGGTCGAGTCCTCAGTAAAATTATTCCTGTTATCTCCTCCTGCGGCTCCGCTGGATCCCATCTCAACGGACGAAGTCCGGGCGGTGATCAAAAGCCTCAAGCTAAGGAAATCTCCAGGTCCAGACGGCATCAGGAATGAAGTCCTCAAACGTCTTCCTGACCATCTGATTGCTCTTCTGGTCTGCATCTTCAATGCGGCCATGTCACATTGTCATTTTCCAGCAGTATGGAAAAGGGCATATGTCATAGGTATTCACAAACCAGGGAAAGAGTCAAATTCTCCTGATAGTTACAGACCTATCAGCCTCCTAAACACTTTAGGTAAAATCTATGAGAGACTCCTTCTGAGTCGTCTCGAGTCCGCTGTAACCAGCAAAAAGATCCTACCTGATGCGCAGTTTGGCTTTAGAGCCAGACACTCATGCACGGACCAAGTACTCCGCCTCACGGAGCACGTCCTCTCTAAATTCAATATCCCTGGTTTTAAAAAATCTCCATATCGCACCCTTGCAATTTTCTTTGATGTAGCCAAAGCATTCGATAAGGTTTGGCACTCGGGGCTTATATATAAGCTCAATCAAGCAGAAATTCCGGACAATCTAGTCCGGATACTACTCAATTATCTCTCCGAGCGCTCCTTCTGCTATCGAGTAGAAGGAGCACTCTCATCTCCACACCCGATAAGAGCGGGAGTTCCCCAAGGTTCTATCCTGGCGCCTCTGCTTTTTAACCTGTTCATCAGCGATATCCCCTCCCTCGAAAAAGGAATTCAGTTCGGATTTTACGCTGATGATACAGTCATATTCGGTAGTCTTAGGAACCACGTCAAACTCATCAGTTATGTCCAAAGAGCTGTAGTCACTTTTGGCGACTGGTGTAGTAAATGGTGTATCGCACTTAACCCGGAAAAGAGTGCCGCCGTTATGTTCGATCCTATTCGGAAAAGTAGAATTCCTCCATACGCTCCTCTCAAACTTTATTCGAGAGATATTCCCTGGGCCTCAGTGGTCAGGTACTTAGGTGTCGATTTAGATTCGAAGCTCATTTTCAGCTCCCATATCAAGAGGGTGAAAAGAAAAGCTACTATAGCCTTAGTCCACCTTCGCCCTCTTTATAATTCGAAAAGTAAAATGTCACTGAGCTGTAAGCTTACTTTATACAAGACATGTATCCGTCCGATCCTAACATACGGCTGTCCAGCCTTTGCTCGTGCCTCGAAACCCACTCTCAGACCTCTGCAAGTGTTGCAGAACAAATATCTGCGTGCGATTACCGGAGCCCCCTGGTACGTACGAGATGTTGATCTGCACAAAGACCTCGAAATGCCCTCTATTAGGGCATACATTCGTGACCTCACCAAGACTCACTTCGAGAGAGCGGAGGCACATCCGAATCCTCTAGTAGTGAATTCTGTGAAATACGATCCGAACCCGAACGATAGCGGATACAAACGCCGCCCTCGTCACATCTTCCTCGATCCGCCGGATAAATTCACGCGACATACCGCGTCTTTTCCGTCCGTCTCTATTCCGAATCGTGCATACGCGCGCGCTAGACCGCGAAACCGTCGTCCTCGCCGCCGAGGGCGGTCGGTTAACTTCGCTCCCGCACACCCGCCCCTTCTGCGGACGCTCGAGCCTAGGTCGATCCTTCGGAATGGAGCCCTCGAGCTAACCCGCTCGCGCGATACAGTGACACTCCACACTCACTGAACCCACATCATTACACTGCATGTCACATTCGTGCACACTCACACAGTACGTACACGGTTCTGTGAGGGACCGCCCGTGGTCTTTTATTCTTTTATTTCTTATTACTAAAACGTTCTCTCATAATAGATAGTACCGCGTTCGTTTTCTCTCATACGCGATTCGGCAACAGCCCAAGCCGAGGTTCGGTCACTAGTGACACCCTTGTGCGAGTTGCCCCGCGGGTTTGAGCGCCTTCCGCGCTCGCCCCACTAGTTCAGGTGAAGCTGTAAAAGCCCCTAAGGCTAACAGTGTAGGTCCTTTCGAAAAAAAAAAAAAAAAAAAAAAAACGGTCGATATTCTTCAGGTAGTTGCTCTTCTTGTTGTAGCCAATGGGCGATCGGTGACTCAATCGTGGAACATGATTAGGTAACGCCCCTTCGGAGGTTATCCATGCCGATGCGTGACTTTACAGAGAGCCACTCGATCGCGACGCTTTCTAATTTCTATTTTCACTACCGTTGGCTCGGTTTTTGCGCTATATTTATTTTATTTTATATAATTTCCTTAATATCTGTATACAGTCTTATACCCTAGGTTATGCTCTATCTTATAAATATCAATTATCCTAGGATACACTCATAATACTCGAGATCGAGCAATACTTACGCTAAACTTTCTCTATTTCAATTTTTCTCTATAACATTCTTACTCTATAAATTTACATATTCCCATATTTCGGGTTTCTATATCAAAATACAAGCAACGTGATGTCTCTATTGTTGGATTTCACACTTTTCGTGTGAAATCCCTCAATTCTCTATACATATTTTCCGGTCTAATATTTAGGTAAGTATTGCTCGGTAAATTATCTATTTTAAAACTAACGTGCACGGTAATCTTAAACATATCTATAAACTAAACACGCAAACATCAATTTCAATATAAATTCACATAAAATACGCGAAGGAGACGCAAAAAACCTACTCGGCACAATCATTACCTGAACTCCCACGAATCCTAGGCAAATGAATGTGTGCGCCCCCAACGGTAGACGTCGATCACAACGTACGCCTTATAACTTTAAAATAACATTATTTTCTCCTTTATTAATATGTCTCAATATTCATAATATTAATAATCTCAATAATCTCAATAATCTCAATATCGTTAATTCTCAATACTCCTATCTCAATATCTATAAGCTTAATGATAATTCTCAATGCTCGATCTCCATACTCATATTCTTAATACTTATATTTTCTATATTTATATTTATATAACGCGTAGTCAGTCTCGATACTTATGCTAACACAAAACACTGTTTATTCGTCCGGTACAAGTTAATACTCGAACGAGAACTCGTCTAGCGTCTCAGGGGCTCTCCCTACGGTAACGCGTGCGTCCTATTTACCATCAGCGCCACCTGTGCGGAACTATTATTCCGGACGCCATTTCTATTTTCGTATTAACTTGTTATAGCTTTTCATGCGTCGCTAACAGCGCCACCTGTGCGGAACTATTATTCCGGACGCCATTTCTATTTTTGTATTAACTCGTTATAACTTTCATGCGTCGCTAACATCCTCCCCCTCGTGCACAGCACCAATTCCTTGTCCTAGCGACGCCGCTGTATCTCCAGGCTCGGCAGACGATGTCCTAGGCTCTGCAGACGATGTCCCAGGCTCGTCGGTGACCCGTGGCTCGTTGGTGGCTCGTCGTTCGTCGCTTGTCGACGCTGGTACTAGTAGCACCGCTTTGGAGCTCGGTCGACGCAGCAATCCACCCGCTGTGCGTACTTCTAGGACTCGCGTGCGGCCGTCGGGTCCAGGATATGTTTTGACTACTTCGCCCCTCGGCCAGGTGTTTCGTGGCAGTGTGGAGTCCACTATGAGGACGGTGTCTCCACACTGTAAATCTCTCGTGACGACCTCTCCGCCGATCCGTCTGGGGAGCAGAGTGGGCAGATATCCCTTAAGCCACCTGCTCCAAAAATGATCGGCCATTCGTTGTGCCGTCCTCCATGTTCGCCGCCCGATGAGGTCTGCTTCGCTGGAACCTCCAATGCCAGGTAGCCCACAAGACCTCCCGATTAGGAAGTGGTTGGGAGTGAGAGCTACGTCGTCGCTGTCCGGTTCCGCCGCGACAAGTGGTCTGGAATTGACCACGTGCTCCGCTTCTAGGAGAAGTGTATGCAATGTCTCCTCGTGTGGATTCCTCTCTTTCAATGTAACGGCTAGAGCCGTCTTGATGGAACGGACCAAGCGCTCCCACGCTCCTCCCATGTTCGGTGCCCCAGGTGGAATGAACTTCCACTTGAGGTTCGATCTGGTAGCGACCGCCTCCATATCTACCTGTCCCACGGCTTCTTTCAACTCTTTGTTCGCCTTGACGAAGTTGGTGCCGTTGTCGCTAAATATGACTTTCGGCATACCCCGCCTGGCTGCCATACGTCGAAGTGCGAGTATCATCGAGTCCGTGGATAGTGATGCCGCTAACTCTATGTGCACCGCCCGTGTAGTGAGGCAGGTGAATAAGGCACCCCATCTTTTCTCTTGTCGTCTGCCTACGGTGACTGTCATCGGCCCGAAGTAATCCACGGCGGTGCAAGTGAACGGAGGTTCGCCGAAACGCAGTCGCTCTTCCGGCAAATCCCCCGTAGGCAGTTTCTGTGGCGTGCTTCGGTACACTTTACACCACTGGCATCCGTGCGCTACTGCCCGAACCGCCGATCGTAGCCCCAAGACCCAATATCGCTGCCTGACCTCGTTCATCACTGTAGCGTGATTTCCGTGGTTGAATGTCTCGTGGTAGTGTTTGAGCAGTAACCTGGCGATTGTATGTTTACCATCCAGGATGACAGGTCGTCTGAAGTCTGTGTTAGTGTAGCTGGCTGCGTCGATCCTACCTCTTAGGCGCAGTAAGCCGTCCTCAAGCACTACGTCAAGCCTCTTCAGCCTGTCGTGACGTTCCATGGGCTTGCACGATTCATTAGCAGCTACCGTTGCGCCGAAACTTTCCTCCTGACTCCGTTTCAGCAACAACGTTTCGGCGCTCTTCAGGTAGCTCTCGTCGATCGTCGCGTAATCTATCGGTCGTTTCTCGACGACGGTACGCTTTGGTTCCTTGCCGGGTCTCTTAGTCATCTTTCTCCAGGTCGGATCTCATTTCTCGGCCTTCCTGGATACGCCGACAGTCTCTTTTCTCCCTTTGCGGCACATTCCGATGAATTGCAGCACTCTTGCTGTTGCCCTCCATAATCTCGTCCAGCTCGAGAACCTTTCCGGATCTGGCGTGGGCTGTGCCGTGGCTGCTCTCACGGTAGCTACCGTGTGCTTTTCTCTTTCCTCACCCGTTGGTTCCGCCTTGAAGGAGCGCGGTTGAGGCCAGTGCGCTTCTTCTCGACTCAAGAATGCAGGCCCGTTAAACCAACGGTGCTCTTCGTTGAAGTCCTTCGGCACGCCTCGGGTTGCGTCATCCGCTGGGTTTTGCGCCGTGGGTACCCAACGCCATTCCTGAGGTTTAGATAAATCTTCAATCTCTGCCAGGCGGTGCGCAACGAAGGCTTTGAATGTCCTGGGGTCCGACTTAATCCACGACAGAACCGTACTGGAATCTGTCCAGTAGGTCGTGGACTCGACCTCCAGGTCCAGCTCCTCCCGCACCGTTCGCGACATCCTAGCGCCCAACAACGCAGCCTGTAGCTCGAGCCGTGGAACGGACACTGGTTTCAACGGCGTGACTCTAGCTTTCCCAGCTAATAATGCGACATGGTAGCTCCGGTCGTCAATCTGCTGCCTCCAGTAAACCGCGCAAGCGTATGCGGTCTCACTGGCATCCGTGAATACGTGCAGCTCCCCCTCGTCGTTCGAGCGCGTGAAGCATCTCGGTATTCGTAGATCCTCCAGCACTCGAACGTTCCTATTGTAGTCACACCATGCCTCTATGTCCCTTTCAGCGATAGCCTCGTCCCAGCCGACGCCACTCCTCCATATGCTCTGGATGAGCACCTTGCCCTGTACTAGAACAGGCGACGCCACCCCCATAGGGTCGAAGGTGGACATCACCATGCTCGTCACTTCTCTTTTCGTAGGAGCTCGATAGTTCTCGGATTTCTCCATCGCTGCGTGGCTGAGACGCGCGCGGAACCCTAGTTCGTCGTTTCCCGGAAACCAGCGTAGTCCTAATGTTTTTTCCTCCTTTGAGCCGAGTTCCACTTCGAGCTGTTCACTTCTACTTGTGAACTGTCTCAACACTCCTTCACTGTTGGACGCCCATCCTCTCAATTGGAACTTCGCTTTTCTATGGATGGCGTCCACCTCGTTTGCTATCTTCACAGCTTCGTCTTCCGTGGCGAAGCTCTGCAGATAGTCGTCCATGTAGTGGTTCGACTCTATCGCTCGCGCTGCTTCCGGGAACTGTTTCGCGTAGTCTGCCGCGTTCCTGTTTTTGACGAAGATCGCCGTACTGGGAGAGCAAGCGGCCCCGAATGTGACGGATGTCATCCTGTATTCCTTGGGGACCCTGTCGCGTTGCTCTCCTCTCCATAAAAATCGTAGGCTGTCGCGATCTTCGTCTCTTATCCTGATCTGCAGGAACATCTCCTTAATATCTGCGACCACGGCTACAGGCTTCTGTCGGAAACGCAGCAATACCCCGAAAAGGGACTGTAATAGATCTGGTCCCGTCAGAAGCAAGTCGTTGAGACACCTTTCCCCGAATTTCGCGGAAGCGTCGAAAACCAACCTCTTTTTCTTCTTAGTAGGGTGCGTGACGGCAAAGTGGGGCAGGTACCACTTCCGCTTCGAAGACGACTCGCGCGGGACCTCTTCTGCGTATCCATTTTCAATTAAATTATTAATCTGCTCATTATATTCTATCTGCAGATCGAGGTCCCTGTTCAACTTCCTTTCGACGCCCCTTAGTCTCATCTCGGCCGACTTGTAATTGTCGGGCAGTACGTCGTCTTCGTTTTTCCACAAGAGGCCGACTTCGAATCTGCCGTCCTCTCGTCTCTTGGTCGTCCTCTCCAGAACGCTAAGGGCTCTCGCTTCCATGTCCGTGCTCGGCCGCTTCGGCGCAACTCCCAATGACTCTATCGCGAAGTGTTCTTTCATGAGCGCATCCAGCGCGTCTTCACGCGCGGTTACATGCGCGCATAGAAAGTTGACTTCCTTGGAGTTACCTCCGTCGACGCCGTGTAGCACCCATCCTAAGTGAGTGAAGGATGCTACTGGTTGGTTTTTCTTTCCCTTGCGCGTCTTCCTGGTGATGATCAGTCCCCAATTGTCTTGACCGATCAACAACCTAGGAGACTCTTCTTCGTAGCACAGGTGATCTACCAGCTTCTTTAGGTGCACGCAGCGCTCGAACACTTCCCTTTCTAATCGCTGCGGCGTCAGGTGTAGACTATCCATCGTGCGAACCCCATTGACGGACGACTTGCTTCTTCGGTGGAGCCCCCTAACCTTGATGTCGAGCTTCATCGAGTCGGTCTTGGTGACCGTTCTACCACCCACGGTTTCCAGCTGCAGGGTCTCCTTGGGTCCTTTAAGGCCTACTTGTTCCGCTACCGCCGAGTCCAATAAGGAAACGGTGGAGCCCTCATCTAACAAGGCCAGGACTCGGGTTGAACCTGCTGGTCCGTACACTTCCACTGGAACCATTTTTAGGTAGGCTCTCGACATCCGCGCGAAGTTTACGGGTAGCCGTACGTTGTTGGCTACCTCCTTAACTTTGACCTCTTCTACAACCGCAGCTTCCGTTTTGTCGCTATGCAGCAAGTGATGATGCCGCCGCTTGCAGGTCCGACACGGTGGTCGCTGACAGGTTTCCTTACGGTGCCACCCGTGCAGGCAATTATAGCACAAGCGAGATTGCTTGGCTATGTCCCATCTCTTTGGCACCGGAGCCTGCCGGAACTTCGGACACTCGTATAACTGGTGCCCCTCGCGGCAGTGTGGGTATGCTGGCTTCTGTCTTGATGAACCATTCGCTGCCTGCTTTTTTGGTTGTATATCGACAGTAGTATGCGAGGCCTGTCTCCGTTGCTGTGGTTTTCTTGAAGCCGCTTCTCCAGGTACGGCGTGGGGTCCACATCTGTCCGCGATCTTGTTGAGGATTTCGCCATCGTGTTCAAGTCTGGGTCTCCTTTATCCACCGTGTCCGCGGTGTAGTCATACCACCGGAACTTCAGTATGGTTGGCATCTTGTCGGTGATGCTCTTCAGTATTTCCGGTGACTGCAGATACTGCGGTTTCTGTAGCCCCCTTATTGCGGCGACGGTGTTATTAATGCAGCTTGCTAGCATGCATATATCGTATGCGGAGTCGCTTATCACTGGCAGCTTCCTTATTTTCTGCAGCTCTGTCAGGACCAGCGCGTCCGCTCTTCCGTACGACCGCCTCAATGCTTCCATTATTTCCTGGGGTGTACTCTCTGAGTATAGCAAGCTACGAACCCCTTCTCTCGCTTCGCCCTTCAATGCTCTTCTCAATCGTGCCATATTTTGCACGTCAGAGAAGAGCGGAGCGGTGTCTTCATAGACGGCTTTGAAGGCCACCCATTCTCTGCAGTCACCCTCGAACGGTGGTAGATGGTGCATGTAGTCGGGTTGTGGTATCAACCCGTGATGCGAAATCCTCATCGCTTCGGCTATTGCGTTGGCTAGGCTATGGTGCTCTTGACTCTTCTCCATATGTTGGCCGTCGTGCTTAGAGTCGGGGGCGGGAGCACTCTCTATCCGCTCCATAACTTCCTTATGCCCCGCCGCCTTATGGACCCAGTCTCTGACCTGATCCTCTCTATCCGCAGGCTCCTCGATAACAGAGTCTTCGTCTTCATCATCTGCTTGGATGACCTCTAAGCGTAGCCTGGCTGCCACTGTAGCCGCTTGTGCCTCCCGAAGCTCCTTTTCGGCTAGTTCCGCACGGGCTTCCAGCTCCTTACGTCTTCGTTGTGACTTTGTGGAAGCGGGCCTGTGTCTCTTCATTGTGGATGCTTCGGTGGCTTTTGATGTTCCAGTGATGCCCGTGACTGAAGTTTCGTATGTTTCGTACGACGTTGTTTCCGTCGCGCTGCTCTGTTGTGCAGCGTCTGTCTCGGTCGGTTGCTCCTTCGGCGATTCCTTATGGCTTCTCGTGACTGGCATCTTGACTGCTGCGAAGATCCGGCTCGAAGGACCAACTGTTGGGGCACGGTACGTCTATCGGTGGTGGACCACCGCCCCCTGGTCAAAGTGTGACGTTGTGTATCCCCGTTTGGACGGGCGTAGAGTCCTCGTTTGTTATAAACGAGGATGCCGGATACCCGCCTCGGTGGCAGCAGGAAGATGTCAGTTGGCCGTAAGGGGCCGTAAGGATGCAATAATGCGTGAACCGGTCGAGACGTATGACGTAATAATACTCGGTGTTCTTCTCAATAAAACGTGAACCCGAGCCAACGGTCGATATTCTTCAGGTAGTTGCTCTTCTTGTTGTAGCCAATGGGCGATCGGTGACTCAATCGTGGAACATGATTAGGTAACGCCCCTTCGGAGGTTACCCATGCCGATGCGTGACTTTACAGAGAGCCACTCGATCGCGACGCTTTCTAATTTCTATTTTCACTACCGTTGGCTCGGTTTTTGCGCTATATTTATTTTATTTTATATAATTTCCTTAATATCTGTATACAGTCTTATACCCTAGGTTATGCTCTATCTTATAAATATCAATTATCCTAGGATACACTCATAATACTCGAGATCGAGCAATACTTACGCTAAACTTTCTCTATTTCAATTTTTCTCTATAACATTCTTACTCTATAAATTTACATATTCCCATATTTCGGGTTTCTATATCAAAATACAAGCAACGTGATGTCTCTATTGTTGGATTTCACACTTTTCGTGTGAAATCCCTCAATTCTCTATACATATTTTCCGGTCTAATATTTAGGTAAGTATTGCTCGGTAAATTATCTATTTTAAAACTAACGTGCACGGTAATCTTAAACATATCTATAAACTAAACACGCAAACATCAATTTCAATATAAATTCACATAAAATACGCGAAGGAGACGCAAAAAACCTACTCGGCACAATCATTACCTGAACTCCCACGAATCCTAGGCAAATGAATGTGTGCGCCCCCAACGGTAGACGTCGATCACAACGTACGCCTTATAACTTTAAAATAACATTATTTTCTCCTTTATTAATATGTCTCAATATTCATAATATTAATAATCTCAATAATCTCAATAATCTCAATAATCTCAATAATCTCAATAATCTCAATATCGTTAATTCTCAATACTCCTATCTCAATATCTATAAGCTTAATGATAATTCTCAATGCTCGATCTCCATACTCATATTCTTAATACTTATATTTTCTATATTTATATTTATATAACGCGTAGTCAGTCTCGATACTTATGCTAACACAAAACACTGTTTATTCGTCCGGTACAAGTTAATACTCGAACGAGAACTCGTCTAGCGTCTCAGGGGCTCTCCCTACGGTAACGCGTGCGTCCTATTTACCATCAGCGCCACCTGTGCGGAACTATTATTCCGGACGCCATTTCTATTTTCGTATTAACTTGTTATAGCTTTTCATGCGTCGCTAACAGCGCCACCTGTGCGGAACTATTATTCCGGACGCCATTTCTATTTTTGTATTAACTCGTTATAACTTTCATGCGTCGCTAACAGTGGCTCGTTGTATACATGTTAAAGAAAATAAAAAATGACTATAACTTTTTATTCGAGGCATATACTTTCACAATATAATTTACCATAACCTGTACCTTACAATTTATGTTATAAATTTTCAGAATATAATATTATACTTTTTGTTTAGATTACTATTGGCATACTGACTTTACTCAAGGTTTCTTGAAAGCCTATGAATACAGTTTTACTTATTTTTAGAATTTTTATGTCAATTTCATCAAAATTAAGAATTCTTTATACATCCCGTATTCAATATAGTCCATTTGTTTTGTTATGCTGGGCTACATGAGGGGGCGAATATTCGTGTCGCGTTGGCGCGCTAAAAACATAGTGTACGGACATACATTAGGCGGACGAAGATTTAACATGCCGGATTTTACCCCGCTAGAACAATTTATTCGGTCCAAATATATAAATCCTTCCTCTTTATAACGTCATGTATTCATTTATGTGTTTAATTGAATAGATAATTGTTGTTTTTAGGCAGTGCTATGTTGCCTCCAGTACGGTCCGCTGCCGCTATAGGGGAAGGCGGCGAGTTGGCGAGCCTCGCCGGTCTAGCTGCTTATGATACTGCCTATAGTTAGACAAGCCGCGACTCAGGTAAATAAACTTATTTTCTACAGTAGTACTAAATATTGTACATGTGTTATGTAATTTATTTGGTCACAGTTCAGCAGAATACAATATCGAAATAAAATATGAAGAGCAATTATCTAGAGTACAATAATTTGAAGTGATACTAATCAGGAACTGCATAAGGCATGAGTGACGTTGGCCTATGCCTGCAGCCCTGTGATTGAAATTGATACATGTCTAGAAGGTTTATATGTGAAAAGTGATAAGCGAGTATCAGATTTGAATTGTTTTCGAGGCCGGTCGCGCACAGCAATCCTCGAGAAATGTTTGTAATAATTGGCCTATTCGATTACAGAAAACTTATGTTTTCTGGTAATTAGAATAACATGTAAAATGTATATTTTGATTGCGAATGCAGTCGCTGAACCTGATAATAATAAGTAAGAGGCATTGTATGTCTTGTTTTTCATTTGCCGAGTCTCACACAACCCGCCAGCACTGCCAGCAGCCCGTCCGCATGTACATAAACATATTTTTTCATTGTTTTAACAATAAAAAAAGGTAACAATGTCTAGATTCTGCATGGTGGTAGGGCTTTTTCTATTGCCCGCCATGTTAGCTAACCTAGAGTTCAAAATCTACCTCTAATTACCAAATACTTTTAAATGTATTCCGGTAGTGGCACTTGAGAGCCAGTCCCTTCACAGTTATAGCTTGTCCACCACTTTGGACCGTATCGTCACTTAAGATTAAATGAGATTATAGCCATAACGCTAGAACTTTTCAGATCGGCATCGCAGTTACGACTGACGGAGGGCATTTTCCCTTTCGGCAGTCTCTAGTGTGTGTAGGCCGCATTGAGCTTACTATCAGGTGAAGTACAGTCATTATGGGGAAGTCAGGATTATATTATATAAACAATGCTTTTTAATTAGGAATTCTCTCTCCTGTAAAATGTGTAAATTGTCGCTTGCTACCCTTTTCTTGAAAACGCTCGATCTTTGTTAATAGTTGTGCCCACGACCTTCATTCGAGTTGATATAAAAAACGTTGAATAATTTTGGTCCTTTTTTGTATAGTTTTGCTCGTATTGGTGGTAGCGTGATGTTAAATAGCCGAAAACCTTTCATAAGTATTGCTGTATCATATATGAAAAGAATACGACTGGTAGGTTTCTAAGGTGAGCGTGTTCAAACAAATATATAATCTTTTCTTCTTTATAATATTAATATAGACGTATTATAAAATTGTTGCCCTGATTTTTTTTAATTTAAAATATAGCTTCACTATATGTTAATCCTTATATATAAAAAAATTATATCACGTTGTTGGTCGGCGGTCAACTCCTACAAACTCAACTACAGTACCGATTTTAATCAATTTTTGCACATTGTGTGCAGTTTGTTCCAACTTGAGATATATGATGCTTTTTATCTTGATAAGTGATCATAACGTGCTAGATGTCGCTGTAGTCGATGTGATTGACTATTCGAAAAGGCAGAACAAGTTTTTCCAGGTCAGTTGGTCTATAATTTACACAAATTCTTGTACGAAATTAAAGCAGATCTTTAGTACAATATATCCTTTATGAATTAAATTTATTTTAGGTGTTCCATTGAACACTGACTCTAGTACGGCGTCGAGACCGAGAAGCAACTTTGTAGCTAACAATAACCCAACTACGCTATTGACTATAGCCGAAAAGAGACAGGTGATGTGGTGGGGACAGGGACAGGGATGTGAACAGGTGCTTTTTCGTATACTCTTTTAACTTCCACCCTTAAGTTTAAAATCTGTTGACAAATACTTATGCTAGGTGTGTTCCGGCAGTTGCAGTCAGTCGCGCCAATAGACCTTAGCGTGCCCATCGGCGTAGGCCATATCGCCACTTAACATCAGGTGGAATTGTGCTCGTAATGCTATACCGTACATTATATTTTAAAAAGTACTAGATCATATATTACAGTAGAACCTCGAGAAAACCTCTAGAATTGCAAAAAATAATCTGCTCCCTTCCCCTCAGAGCCCAAATCCTCTATTACTTAAAATACGCAATCTCTATAAATTAAACTAATAATATCATTATTAGCTCTCAGTTACTTAATGAAATGTTTTAACGAACTCTATCACATAACGTTAAACAAAAAGTTTTTCGAAATTTATTGCTTGCTAGTGTTTAAAAGTTAAATTGTTGACGCAAACCTTTGAAATCCCTATAAGCTATATTTGCGGTGGCTGGGACAGCGGTATACTTGGATAATATTTATATATCTGTATCTGGTCTGAGAGAGGAGTCATTTGCAAGGTGTTACAGCAGAGTTTTATTAGAGCGGAGACCAGTTGTGTATTAAGGTGCACCACTTTAAGACTAACTGGATACAGAACTCTCCTGAGGTTAACCACCAATTTTGCATTTCCAAATTCATTCCGTGCACTTTATATTTATCATTTCCGTGTCCTCGATTAATGCAATAATATTTATGTAATATTTAAGATGTTGTTGAAGATTACAGGAACGCCGAACTTGAAGTCCCGCTGTTCGAGAGCACTCAACGTTCCAGAGGAGTTCGAGGTAGACGTGACGGGAGCTGAGTCTTTGAAGACGTCGAAGATTTCGCCGCTTAGGTAATTTTATTTCAAAGAGATGTTTTAATTATCTTGAAGGTTTTAAGCAAAAATAATGTAGGATTGAATTCTTGTTATAAGATTTATTCAGAGACACAAACAAGTGAACTCTGCGATACTTTTGATAACAAACAAAGGGACAAGATGTTATTCATCCAAAGAAAGAATTTTACATAAAATGCATACAAAGTGTTAGTTGGTCAGTTGGACATGACAAAATTTACAAATTGTTTGGCTTACACTAGTGTTTTCAACCTATTTAATGACACGGACCCTTTGTTTGAAGAAATATTTCGCGATCCCCTTACCTGTTGCTTGTTATTCATGTATTTTATTTTGTGACAAATATTCAATCCAACATATTTATTCATTAACATAATTAGGGTTCGCATAAATACATATTAATTTTTTTTACTAACATTGAATGCGCCACCACTGGTTAACGCAACTTATAAACAAACTTGCCTCGTGGTCATCGTCTCTAAATCAAAACCACTTCAATTCAGTTTCTTCGGCACAGTATTTTATTGAAGACGTCGGATGTCAGATCAACATCAAGGAATTCATACCTGGTATGAAAAGTTGAAAAGGTGTTAGAAAAGTTGAAAGAACTGTTTTTTACGAGACATACGCTGTTAGGCGTAAGTCCTTTGACAGTTTCACTGAACTTTTTGTGGCGAATGCTGAAGGCACTCAGCCGCGAGGCAGCGGGCACAAGGGAGCCAGAATGGCCGAACCTCGGTTTGGACTGCTGCTGGAAAACGAACAAAGAACTGTGTCATTACTTGTCATTGCAAGAGATAAAGAAGAATACTCGGCAAAGGTGGATCTTAAATCCGTTTTTAAATGTAGCTATAAAAAAGGCAAATTTGGCAACCAAGCTCAAAGAAAATCTGCTGGATTTATCTATATTGGATTGGAATTTAAATCTGTAAATTTTCATACCTTTTAGTTAAAAAAGAAATCAGAGTACCTAAAATTAACAATAGAGGCTTTGAAGTGTTTGATTCCATTTGGCACCTTTACTTGTATTTTCATCAATGGACCAAATAAAAAGTAAGGAAGGAAATCGCTTAAATTTGGAAAACGTTTTAATTTTCTAGTTAGAAAATACTGATCTACACAATCTTATCATACACAAAAAGGTTGTTTTAAATCCGATTGATAGTACATAAGATTAGCGCGATCACACAAAACAAACATTTTCCGATTTATAATATTAATATAGGTTTCGCACTTTTACTATGGTAAAAATATACTTTTGGCCTGTCAATTTATTATTTTTAAACATTTTCAAAATACAATTCACTCTGGAGTTAGAACAAATTAAATATCTTCCTTTCTTAGATGTTTTAGTTATCTGTAATCCTGATCAGTCTTTAGGCCATACTGTGTATAGAAAAATTACCCATAGAGATAAATATCTGACAGGTGAATCTCATCACTGTCCAATAACAGCTATCGTGGATAAATCTTTGTTTCAAAGAGCACAAGGAATCTGTGACGAGGAACATCTGGCTGCTGAGCTGCAACATGTCAAGCAAGTACTGCGAGATAACAAGCTCCAAATTCCACGCTGCCGTCACAGAAACTGAGTTAAACCAGCCACAGTTGAACGTGTACTTGATGTGTTACCTTAAGTAGGAGGACTCACAGGCAAGGTTAGCTATGTACTGAAATGTCTTCAATTAAAACTTACTTTTTGCCGCCCAAGAAGATTATTAAATTTTTACCACCTTTCAAGTGTCATATACCTCTAGAAGAACAGGGCGTATACAAAATCGAATGTGACTGTGGCCTCTCCTATATCGGTCAAACCAAAATAAACACAGGGCCCTGCGTAAAAGACCACATAGCCAATGTTAAACACCGACGCTTTACGAAGTCTGCAGTGGCTGAACATTCGGAAGAAGGCTCCAAACAATATCTTAGTTTCGACAATCCATAAATCCTATGGAAATTAAAAAACATCATACAGAAGATGGTTGAAAGCTAGCACAAGCCAGAGATCGGATTATACATGTAATTAAATCGAAACCCAAAAGACCAATTATCAGAACTCAAGACACTGTGGGCTCTTTCTGCGTAGATCGGAACACAAACAAAATCAAAAATTAAACTGAAGATAGACTGTAACAATAACTTTTCTGGACAACCTACACCTCAGTCCACTCCGTGACCACGAAGGCGGAAAAGCTTTGGATACGTCGCGTCGGGATCAATATTAATAAATAACCGCGATAAAATCCGTTGAAGTTACTTTTATTTCGATCATTTTGTTAACGTTAAATGAATTTTACTATGAATATGGAAAGTTTACTCAAAAAACCTATTTAGGAAAGAAAACTAAAGATACGTGTTTTCTTTTTAAACTTTCCTTTATTAATTTTACTCATTTATATGTTTTACAGTGTCCTCGCGGTGCAGTGATGGCGGACGACCCCCTCGCAGCGCTGAGTGACGGGCCCCCCGCCCCCCACTCACCGCGGACCCCCCGCCCCCCAACTCGAGCTCAGCGTGAGTCCGAAGCTGTTCCATCGCCGAAGCGAATCCTTCCAAGACGACCTGCTGGAATATAAACAAGGGTAAACATATTCCGTTGTATAATTTTTTTTTTTATTATTTCTTCTGGAATACTAATCAGTTACTTTTTCTACATTTATCCATAGAGCTTTATAGTTTTCCATAGGCTAAAAGTAATAAAATCATAACTATATTATTTGAGGAAAACACACTTGAAATAAGAATTCAAATTTTTCTAGCATTACTTTTGTTTTTTTTCAAATATTTCTAATTGTTTTACCACTTATTAGAATCTTACTGTACTGTAGCAGATTCTACCTATAATACTTTTGTGATTTTTTAAACTTCTTCTGCGCTTACCTGTTTTAGTAAATAACAAACTGTTCCCGTGACTTCGTTCGCGTCGTTGTCGAAAACTAAAAGATGTCGCTTAGAAAAAAGAGTACAGTCAATATCCGTGTTACACGTTGACGTCATATGCACAACGCCATCTATCGGAAATGCAATTCAACTGACAACATTACTTCTATTTTGGCGTTGCAAGTAACTTAACTGAATGCGTGAGAACAGTTTAAATTCATATTATTTAATATCTCTTGATATAGTGAAATGATTGCGATGAAACAAAAACTAAGTAATACTTCAAGTTGCGTTTTTACGTATAAAAGTTATTTACATTTACGTGCTTAGTTATTTGATTCAAACTTCTGAGTATAAATACGTATAATTCAATCAATATTATCGCGGACGAAAGTTGTTATATTGTATATTATATTATAAACGGAATGTGTTTGCAGGAGAATCGAACCCCGTTTGACGGTGTAGTGTGCCCGGCCGGCAGCAACATCTACAGCGCGCTGTACCTGCACGCGTGCCGAGCCACTGAGCTGCTGCACAAGCTGAAGCGTTCCGCTAAGGTACAACTTTATCTAATCTAACATACAAACAAATGGTACAAAATCCTAACAGAATGGACTCCTAGGTGCAACACCAAAAGGAAAAGAGGTAGGCAAAAAAAAAAGGTATTCAGGTGATCATAAAGAGGTAGCAGGTGCTCTGTGGACAAGAGCAGATACGGTACAAATGTAGTAGGAGATCTAAGTGTCAAAAGAAAATGCTGACACAAATAAAACTCTCAACTGGTGTGCAACAATTTTTATTAAATTCAAAGAATTAATAATATATCTACTTATGTTTTTTAAAAGTTGTAATTCTCAGTATTAAAGGGTTATTATTATTATTATTATATGTTTTTTAATCATTCTTCATCAGAGATGTCAAGAAATAATAGTGACATAAGAGAGTATATAAGATGAGTTGGAAGAGACATCCATGGGATGGTGGGACCTGAGAATTGTACCAAACTGGCTCCTACTTACCCTTGATTGAACTGGCCCTTAATTCCTCTTGAATTGGTTGTATTATATATAAAATGTTTTTATATTGACACCAAAGTATTACTTTGCTTTTGTATACCTTCATTGGCAGGTAACTAAAAATTATTTAATCATGTTTGCCCGTTTTTTTACCTCTTTTCAATATAATAGCGTTATGTTAAATGGTCCAAAACCTTCCTCGATGGTGACTCTATCAAATACAAAAATAATAATTGAGGTACATAGTCTTTTTAGATATTTTTATTTCTTGATCACATGAATCCTATTGTAATGTACCCTTTATAGTTGTGAATATATTGTGATATATAACAGACACCTTAGAGTATTGTTTCTAAATATGTTTTTTTACGACAGGACAGTGCTGGTGTCCGGTCCCAACGGAGCCCGAGTGCGGCTCACGGACGAGCTGGTGCGACATCTCCCGGACAACTCCACCTACCGACCGATTAGAACGACTTGAGGACATCAGCTCGCTGCTGCTCTGTGCCACTACCCATCTAACAATCTGATGTTTCTAATTATGTACTTATTGTAGATTGTAATAAAAAATAAAATGCACATGACCTCTTCAAGATAAATATGATCCCAAATAATCTTATATTATCTGACAGGACTGGTTTTTATAGTAAATTCACTGGTAATATAATATTCTGTAATGTTGTATGTTGACATAGTCTTATGTATTTATTGCACACAAGAACAGTTATTTCAAATTGATTTTGGAATATAAATATTTTAATATACATTTTGGGATATGAAAGGTATGGAGTGTAGAATTCGAGTGATTTCCCATTATAAATGAAAAAATAAAAAAATATGGAGAGAAATTTAATAAATGAAGAGGCCATTTCTGATAGCAGTTAGTACTAACAATCACATCCAATCCATCAATATTAGATTTAGTTTTTTTATGCTATTAATATTTATTTTATATATTTTATTATTATTATTTTTATTTATTTACAGACATGTTGTTGTAAGTAGTTTTAAAGGCGTTAATCACACGAACTTAAACTATTTTATAAGTAAATGTTTTGAATTAATACAACTTAATCGTTTGAATTATTAACTTGCATTATAAGTTGCCACATTGTTGCATCTTGTTCAAGCAAAATTTGCTAGTATAGGCAAATACCATAATATGAAAAAGAAAATCTTAGTTAAAAAAATTGTGGATTTTATAATATGTACCATTTCTAATAAATCCACATAAAAATAACCTAGGACCATATATGGGAATTTTCTTTAAATTTGCCATTCAATACTACTAGTACTAGTCAATAAATGAATGTATAAGTAAATAAACTTTGTTTTATTTGTAAAACTAAATGTGCCTACGATTTGAGTGGCGTGAAACTTAAATTACTTAATAATTTTTGGCCGTATTTTAACTTTCTTCAATACAGCATTGCTCCTAATGGTGGCAGCGTAAGGTTTTATAAATAGTGTAAAGCTTTCCTCGATGATTTCTTTATCAAATACAAAAGAATTTTTAAACTCGACTAGGAGTTACTAATATTGGCGGGTTGAAGTAATCAAACCTTTCCATTATAACATTAATTTTTAAAATATGACGTCCTACGGCCATTTTCAGATTGTGGTGTTACCACAATTTTTTACAAGTTTATCTAAACACTATTTAAAAAATACAAGATCAATTTGTTAATAACAATGGCCGACGTGTAACCAACGACAATGCATCCATCCAATCCACTGAAAGACGTCCAATGCTGGACAGGTCTCCCCCAAAGATTTCCACGACTACCGGTCTTGCGCCACCCGCATCCAGCGGATTCTCGCAATGCAATGACAATGCATAGTGTTAGAAATAGAATTACTAATTGAGTTGCTTGGATACCTCGCGAATCTATTTAATCAAATCTATCCAATGGAATTAAGAGTAATTCTTGTATAAATAAATTTCGCTTGTTTCGGAAACGGCTCTAACGATTTGGATGGAACTAACAGTAGGTTTAATAGAGTGAGAATGTAAGTTATGATAGCGACATAAGGGCAACTTGTTCTACCAAAATTGCTATAAAAAAACCAAAAAAATATAAATAATCACTGCTCATTTCACTTTTACGTGGTTATTAACAAGTTATATCAGAGTAGGTATTGAAGTAGAACCAATTCTACTTAAGTACCTGCAGAGGTCAGTTTATTCGAAAATCACTTAATAGCCTGTTTACTAGTTTATTTAAACAAAGTTAGACTATATTAACCTAACAAATTATATATAAAAATACTATGTAGTTTAATGTTTGTCTATATATACTCCTACAATATTAATTAAGCGTTCTCATTCTACACTAATATTATAAAGACGAAAGATTTGTATTTTTATTTGTAAAGAATAAACTCGAGAACAATAGCGCAGTGGTAGTGTGTACGACTTCGCGTCAAGTAGGTGGATTCAAACTCTCGTCTGTTGACGTGGCGTCCGTATACACTACCACTATTAAGCAACCTCTCCGAGACCATATAAATGGTTACAATATTGGAAAAGTATATCGTCGGAGACATTTCATTCTATAAGATAAATTGTTGGCAATTAGTATTTGAAAAAAATCGCAATTCATACAACCTCTTAAGGAAATTGTTTATTCTAACTTCTAAGCGAACCTTACAAGAAGGCTTAAAATTATTTACTTTAGACTCCGGTATAGCTATTAAATTATATTGAATTTCAACATTAAAAACAGATTTATTGAAAATGTAGTCGGCCACAACCACAAAACGTTGTCACCGGATAATTTCCTGTAGTTTTCATATATTTTATATGTACTCGTCCCACACGGTTGACGCCAGTAGCAACGTTTTGTAGCTGAAAAGTGAATAGAAAAAAAATTGTTGCAAGAATCTTATGATTTCGAATTTATAAAGAGTATTTTCGTAATAAAATAGTTAATTCGATTCAATAGGCAGACATCTTTTAGTTCCAAAGTATATCGTATCCGGTCTCTTCCAATATCGCGTACTGATCACGCGTGGCACAAGATATCTATACCCGACTATACAAAGGACGTCAGTTCGAATCCACCTACAAAGAGTTTTGGTGAAGGAAAATGTGATGAAACCATAGTATGGTATACTACCCTCAATTTGAAAATCTGCGGCCAAATACCTATTAGGTTTGTTCCCGAAGTTGCAACTTGAACCAGTCCCTCCACTAGGCTTAGCGTGTCCATCATCTTGGACCAATCATGTGATATTATGGTCATATCGTTAGAACCTTAACCTTAAGTAGAACAACTAAAAAAAATAATTACGAACCAAGTGGACTTTTTTCACATCATACTATATGTAATACAATGTGCATAATTCGTGTACGTGGGGAAGTCAGGTTTTTATCTTACACGATGTTTGAAATACATCCATTTAATAGATTTTTTATAAAAGTTAATAAATCTTAAAAACCCTCAACTCTGTTCTAGAAATATTCTATTCGTTTACGTATTTAAAATACAGGTACAGGAATGGGCAATAATGGTTCAGGAAAGATTTTTATGATTTGTATAAAAGCAACTCGATTTTGAATTTTTGTTTAACCGTTTTGCAAAATACTGTTTCATTAGTTACTGTGAATTAAAATTGCATCACCATTTTTAGGTGTGTGAACTTCAGTTTGCTTTAAGAAACACACGAACAAAATGTCTTAAATTTGAATTCTGTAACGATAACCTACATTAAATTTTCAAGACCATTAAATTATCTTTCTTTCGACGTCATGTAAATACATAAAAGACTAAAGACAAAAAAAAATTAAGGTAATCATATTTTTGACTCAAATATATAATATAAATTCGTATAAACAAGACGCATGCCGTATTAATATAAACTTCTTATAAATGGAAGAAACAAGTAAATATGACGTTAGGAACTTTGTTCCTTGATAATGCAATGTTGACCTAGTATAGTACGTATCATTTTAATCCATCTACTTTTCTCACAAAAATTAATTTGGAAGTAAAAGTTAAAAATTTTGATTTATATGTGGACGTGTAAGGTTTATATCGTTTTAGAATTAAAACTTCTAAACAATCAGCATCAGCAAAATATCTGATGGACTTTATAAAATTTTTAGATTACGAAAAAGTACCTGCATGAACAAAACATATATGTAATTCTCCATCCTTACGTCTGAAGTCCGGCCAAGTGTTTATAGTTGGAGTGTGATTTATTTTTTAGCCCGGTATAGTAGGGGCGGTCTCGCTGTTAGGGTCATCACTCTTACTATTACCACTAGCTTAGAAACTGGTCCCTTTTAGGTCAATGTTATCACCACTAAATTGTGGCCAAAGATACTGATCCCCGCAATGTGGCATTTGCGGTTAGTTATTTAAGAATGTATTAAGTTTAGTTTTTAAGAACGTATTGTGGTAAGTTATTTAAGAATGTATTACGGTTAGTTTTTAAGAACGTATTGCGGCTAGTTTTTTAAAACGTATTGTAATGCGGCTTAGTGTTTAAGTTTTGTAATATGGCTCTAGTCTTTAAGAAATGTGTTTATATGTAAAAAGTATGCTTAAAAAAACATGCAGATCGAGTTTTTTGCCGGTTCTTCTCGATAACTGCTTTATTTTCCGAACCGGTGGTAGTTTTGATATTCATAAGCGCAATAAAGAATATCCAATACCATAATATGTTTTGATCTTATTTGAACCCCTCTTTTCGGGGCGACAGAGGGGGACAGATGGCTATTTAATAAGAGGCGCTTCATACAAACAATAGTATTTATTAGTATTTTTTAACCTATGGTCCGTAAACCAAATTTGATCTCGACAGATTTTTCAGCTCAAGTATGGTAGTTCTTAACCATCATATTAAACAACGTTTACCGTTAACTTACGTTAATTTGGAGCTACTAAAACTACGTAAGTGAGAAAAACATGTAAACAGGTTCAAAAGTTTTTATTGTTTAATAAAAGTTTACACTGCTTAATTATTAGAATAATCCAAATGATATATAATATCGATGTCCGTGAGTGATAACAAGTCGTCAGTCCAAAGAATAGATAGCACCAACCTAATCAAAGAAGCATACACAAGTCCAAGAAAGCCGGATAGTTAAAAAACAAATCACAATAGAAAGCACCTGTAACGAACATCAATCAAACGAAATAAAGAGGTTAATTACGCTGACTGTTGCTAGTGCCCAATAGCGCAAAGTAGCCAAGGACTGTTCAAAAAGTTACAATTTAATCACAAGAGTCACACATTCTCATAATTGCCCAAAAAACGCACAAGGTAAAATAATTTCGGAACTAAAGTGTGTTAAAATAACAGTAGCGCCGGCCGCTTACTAATCTCATATTAATGCTTAATTAATTTGTTTTTTTTTTCATCTTTTAGAATCATTCACTCACCTAAGGTCGCATCCGTATGATTCATAAAGACGAGACAGTTTTGACGTAGACAGAGAAACAAATAGACTAACTAACACACCGTGAAATAGATATATTTTCGAGTAGTGTTGCAATTTTATCCAGTTTCCTTAAAATAGTTCAAATTAGCAAGGAGTTTATAGTTGTTGTAATTAAAATTAATATAATTAAACGAAAATAATGACAAGTAAATATGCAATTTTTAAAATTAAAATTTACGGGAAAATACCACATTTAGAACCAGTGTAAGGATCGACTGCGAAAATATCAACTTACTTATTCCATAGGTTTAGTTGTAATAATGTACTGGCACAAAAAGCTGTTCGAACACAATTCTCAAACCGAATTAATTAAAGAAAAACTCTTTCATTATGTTTTACGAGTATCTGCATAATTATTTCTTCATTTATATTTGTTGTTGTATATTTACGTATACAATTAAATCTGTATTTTTAATATGTTTCTTTATTTTGATATATATTAATATATTTAATATTTTTACTTTCATAAGGGGCCATTAAATAATTACATTAATGGTATTGAGGGGGGGGGGGCATTAAGAAAACCTCTACATGTCCTTATGTTAGTGGGTAGGGGTGATATTCATTATATTTATATATTTATTATATATTGTATTCATTATATTCATATTCATTCTTACGTAATTCAAAATTCAATATTAAAAATCTAATTCCATTCTGGACTTCAAATAGTTTTTTTTTATTTTAAACTGTACAGTGGAATTTTAATATTATTTAAATAACTTTTATTTATTATTGAAAGTAAATTTATTAAACTTTCATGTTTTTGTTTTAATGCATGTTTGCTTCTATAGAAAAAATATACTACATTTTACCGTTTACAATAGTATTATTCTTATTTAAAAATCATAAAGATTTCCTTTCCTGACATAACAGTATTTAGAAGATCAAGATAGAATCTTACGTAAGGAAGGGGGAGGGGGATTCGAGAAATCATTCTAGTACTTACATTTGGGTAGGCGAGTCAATAGTGAACAAAATTATCCTTACGTAATGAATGAAACCTTATATTATTGAATAGGTAACAGATTGTCTACTTCACTTACTTTGCATCACCTCTGCAGCACCCCAAGGTTGATTGATAGAGAATAACACCGGCATTAAATTCTATACAAATTGTATGTAAAAGTGTAAATAAATAAATTAGTTGCAAGGAAGAACACTATATATATATATATATACTCCGCTTTGCTCACAAGTGCAATTGCTGCATGATTTTATTCCTGTAGTTATTAAGTAGGTAAAACAATAGACCATAATTTTAAAGGAGCCCAAATAAAAAAGTAAATAGCTTATATAAAATTTATTTATATATTGAAAAGGCACTGTAACATCGAACTTATAATACTGTCCAAATGCGTACGGCGTACTTCTGTGATGCAAAAATAACAAGATGGTTAGGACAACAATGCTAATTAATTTTATTCAGTTAATAAATAAAATAAAAAATAGTCTTAACTACAGTGCGCTACACTAAAACATAAGCTGTTGACTTAAAGAAATATAAAATCGATTAGAAAACTAAAGCATTATTAAATCGATGGATTTAATATTTTTATTTCTCCAACCAAATAAAAACTAACTGGCAACATTATAAAAAGTTGGGTTTGAAAAACACGGAATGTGTAATACGGTTGTCAAAAAATAAAACTAAAATTCAGAGGTAAATTTAGATATAACCTTAATATATACGATTTTTTTAGTTACACACGAACGAAGTCGCGGGCACAGCTATAACGTTATAAATGGAAAAAGATTTTTGGAAATGCTAAACTTCTAAAAAAAAAATATATCTAATCGGATAGAAATTACCCTCGGATTATTGTTTAATATTAATTCTTACGAATGAAAGTTACGAAAGTAAAACTGAAGCAGTTAAGTTTACGAAGTAAACATCTCCTCTAATAGCAAATTATAATAATGTATAGTTTAAGAAATAATTAAAAAAAAAAACAACACAACAGGGTCGATTGTTGAGTAAAAACAGGGTCGGTTGTCGAGGAAAATTGATATTATAAGATATAAAAATGATGTTCATTTAAAATTGGGGCTGTTAAAATTACACTAAATGATCACTTTTTATTAAGAAAAGAAATATTTAAACGGTTTTATGTACCACGCGAACAAAGTCGCGGGCGCAGCTAGTTTATTTAAATTATACAGCGGAAAAATTAATTTGAACGCGATAATCTTAGTAGCTAAGTCGGATTTCCAAAATTCCACTTGTTTTTGATAGACCAATCATTTTGAAAGGGTTTAGGCTATTTATCATCACGCTACCACTTATAGAAACAAACATCGGGCATAAAATATAATTATATAATATTATTATAAATGTGAAAGCGACATTATTCGTTTGTTTGTTACGCTTTCACGCCTAAATCGCTGAATCGATTTTTGGTGTAGAGATATATGCGAACCTGGAGACGGTGATAAGCTACTGTGTCACGTGAAAACCTTATTGGTAGTGGGCTAAACAGAGGGATAAATTTTGTCTAAAATTTTTATTGCGTCGCCGATTTGTGTGACAAAATCGATATTAACGCAAATGAAGCCGCACGTAAAATCTAGTTATCAAATAATTTTTAGTTCCACGCGAATGATGTCGCAGTCAGTTCAAGTTAGCACAACAAATTCTAGAAAGTTCTACCTAGGTGTGATTTAAAATTCGGCAATAATAAGTTTCTTTTGATTCGCAACAAGAAACCTATTACAACGAACATGAACCACACTAAGACATGCATATTGCTTTTCTAACTCATATTCCGATCCTCTTTGCAGACGAAATCGCAAATTTCGAATAGAGACCTGTGAACAAATAAAAGTAAATACAAATTAAAAAAATGATATAGAAAATAGACACAGCCCCCGGTGCACCGCGCTTATAATCTATTCTACACAATGTGGACCACAGGCTGGGACGCTTCAACACACTGTGTCTGTATAAGAAAACTTCAAGGAGTTCTATACACCTTATTTTAATCGAGAGGTGGTGGTCACAACTTCCTTTGGCCATTTCATAAAGTTTTGTCAATATTCCGGAAGTAAAATTATGTTAAAATAACTTCAATTTTTAGATATTGGTTAAATAAATAAACACGGTAGTATAAAAATTAAGAGTCGTTAATATCCAATCATTTTATTTATATATAAATGTTTAAGCTAAATTGACATAAATAAACCCGATGCAGAATGAACTGATTTTAATTTTTTTGTTATGTAATGACTATTGAGAAACTGTTAATAAACAGTTTTTTAACCGATTTTTCTTCCCATCGTGATAAGAATTTCCATTAATGTTCAATAATTATGTTTGAAATTCGACCACTGTCGACCATTGCTCGACTTTTGTCTTAATTATGGATATTATTCAAAATGTCAAACGTATTTATATTTATTTTCGTTTCTTTGATCTTTTAAATACATATTTATCATTTATTAAATGCATGCAGACACTCTGTAAGTGTTCATAAATATAAAACAATGTTGGTAAATTCTACATTTAAAATCAAAATACCACAATATTATATTAGTTCCCGAGAGTTCATTACAAGTACTTTACAAGGTTGAGTAGTTCATATAGAAAACCATTATTACCGTTAATAATTGTTTTCTCATATAAGTACACAAATTGACATTTTGAGTTTTTCCCAGAATAAATATTAGGTTATAAATATTAGTTTTATTTATATAAACAATTGTTAAGTGTGAATATTCGGTCGACTGTTTCATCTACATGCATTATTACGGAACACATATTTGTTTAACGGAACTGCGCCTTTGGATTAGCGGTAAAGAAAATCAACATATTATATTATTATTTTGTTACGTTCGTCTTTTTTAATTGTGATATTTCTTTGACAATAACTTTAATTGAATAGTATCAAGTGAAATTTTGGGCTATGTTTACTTAAAATTATTACCCTAATTAGATAAGGATGAAAAAACTATGTCAATTAAACAACTTTGGAAATAACGTCTATTTTAATGTTTTGTCACAAACAAGAAATACAAAATACATGAAATTATTTATATTTTTAATTTTTGATAGGACCATTTCCTTTATACATTATTCTTATGTGACTCTAAAATATAAATGCAGTGCACGCTACGGAAGTTACTCACGGGACGCTTATTGTACGTTTTTAAAATGTTGTCAATATGGCGGCTAAAGTCCTTTCTTAATAATTGGGCTGTCATAAGAAAAGATAATTTTTCAAATCCTAGTGATAGTATAAGTGATTAGTGCCTTCAAACAAACAAATTTTTTTATTTTATTAGTGTATATGTAGGATGACAAATGTATAAACAAAATTATTAAAAAATAAACATTGATTGGATTACCTGTGGTGTGTAAAAAGTTAGGATGGCGTGGGAAGTAAGTTGTTAAGAGTAATATATCTACGTTGTGAAAATAATAAAACGATTTAAAGGGCTATTATACATGTTAAAGAAAATAAAAAATGACTATAACTTTACAACCTGTACCTTACAATTTATGTTATAAGTTTTCAGAATATAATATTATACTTTTTGTTACAGTTATGTTAAATGGTCCAAAACCTTCCTCGATGATTACTCTATCAAATACAAAAATAATAATTGAGGTACATACTCTTTTTAGATATTTTTATTTCTTGATCACATGAATCCTATTGTAATGTACCCTTTATAGCTGTGAATATATTGTGATATATAACAGACACCTTAGAGTATTGTTTCTAAATATATTTTTTTACGACAGGACAGTGCTGGTGTCCGGTCCCAACGGAGCCCGAGTGCGGCTCACGGACGAGCTGGTGCGACATCTCCCGGACAACTCCACCTACCGACCGATTAGAACGACTTGAGGACATCAGCTCGCTGCTGCTCTGTGCCACTACCAATCTAACAATCTGATGTTTCTAATAATGTACTTATTGTTAGATTGTAATAAAAAATAAAATGCACATGACCTCTTCAAGATAAATATGATCCCAAATAATCTTATATTATCTGACAGGACTGGTTTTTATAGTAAATTCACTGGTAATATAATAGTCTGTAATGTTGTATGTTGGACATAGTCCTATGTATTTATTGCACACAAGAACAGTTATTTCAAATTGATTTTGGAATATAAATATTTTAATATACATTTTGGGATATGAAAGGTATGGAGTGTAGAATTTGAGTTATTTCCCATTATAAATGAAAAAATAAAAATATATGGAGAGAAATTTAATAAATGAAGAGGCCATTTCTGATAGCAGTTAGTACTAACAAGCACATCCAATCCATCAATATTAGATTTAGTTTTTTTATGCTATTAATATTTATTTTATATATTTTATTATTATTATTTTTATTTATTTACAGACATGTTGTTGTAAGTAGTTTTAAAGGCGTTAATCACACGAACTTAAACTATTTTATAAGTAAATGTTTTGAATTAATACAACTTAATCGTTTGAATTATTAACTTGCATTATAAGTTGCCACATTGTTGCATCTTGTTCAAGCAAAATTTGCTAGTATAGGCAAATACCGTAATATGAAAAAGAAAATCTTAGTTAAAAAAATTGTGGATTTTATAATATGTACCATTTCTAATAAATCCACATAAAAATAACCTAGGACCAAATATGGGAATTTTCTTTAAATTCGCCATTCAATACTCTTCAATACTACTAGTACTAGTCAATAAATGAATTTATAAGTAAATAAACTTTGTTTTATTTGTAAAACTAAATGTGCCTACGATTTGAGTGGCGTGAAACTTAAATTACTTAATAATTTTTGGCCGTATTTTAACTTTCTTCAATACAGCATTGCTCTTAATGGTGGCAGCGTAAGGTTTTATAAATAGTGTAAAGCTTTCCTCGATGATTTCTTTATCAAATACAAAAGAATTTTTAAACTCGACTAGGAGTTACTAATATTGGCGGGTTGAAGTAATCAAACCTTTCCATTGTAACATTAATTTTTAAAATATGACGTCCTACGGCCATTTTCACATTGTGGTGTTACCACAATTTTTTACAAGTTTATCTAAACACTATTTAAAAAATACCAAGATCAATTTGTTAATAACAATGGCCGACGTGTAACCAACGACAATGCATCCATCCAATCCACTGAAAGACGTCCAATGCTGGACAGGTCTCCCCCAAAGATTTCCACGACTACCGGTCTTGCGCCACCCGCATCCAGCGGATTCTCGCAATGCAATGACAATGCATAGTGTTAGAAATAGAATTACTAATTGATTTGCTTGGATAGCTCGCAAATCTATTCAATCAAATCTATCCAATGGAATTAAGAGTAATTCTTGTATAAATAAATTTCGCTTGTTTCGGAAACGGCTCTAACGATTTTGATGGTAACAGTAGGTTTAATAGTGTGAGAAAGTAAGTTATGATAGCGACATAAGGGCAACTTGTTCTACCAAAATTGCTATAAAAAAACCAAAAAAATAGAAATAATCACTGCTCATTTCACTTTTACGTGGTTATTAACATGTTATATCAGAGTAGGTATTGAAGTAGAACTAATTCTACTTAAGTACCTGCAGAGGTCAGTTTATTCGAAAATCACTTAATAGCCTGTTTACTAGTTTATTTAAACAAAGTTAGACTATATTAACCTAACAAATTATATATAAAAATACTATGTAGTTTAATGTTTGTCTATATACTCCTACAATATTAATTAAGCGTTCTCATTCTATTATTTTATTTATTTATTTATTTTTTTTCGACCTGACTTACGCTGTTAGCCCCAGGGGCTTTGACAGCTTCACCGGACTTTTGGGGGCGAGTGCTGAGGGCACTCAGCCCCGAGGCAGCAGGCACAAGGGTGCCAGGACGGCCGAACCTCGGCTAGGGCTGCTGCCAGTAAATGAAAAAGATTCATGATCCTGACTAACCAACAGGTTCTTTATTACTAAATTAGTGATACTAAGCGAGGGTAGTCCCTTACAGAACCGTGTACTTAACGTGTGAGTGTGCACGAATGGTATGCGGTGTGATGATGTAATCTCAGTGATGTAGAGTATCACTGTATCGCGCGAGGTTCTCATTCTATACTAATATTATAAAGACGAAAGATTTGTATTTTTATTTGTAAAGAATAAACTCGAGAACAATAGCGCAGTGGTAGTGTGTACGACTTCGCGTCAAGTAGGTGGATTCAAACTCTCGTCTGTTGACGTGGCGTCCGTATACACTACCACTATTAAGCAACCTATCCGAGACCATATAAATTGTTACAATATTGGAAAAGTATATCGTCGGAGACATTTCATTCTATAAGATAAATTGTTGGCAATTAGTATTTGAAAAAAATCGCAATTCATACAACCTCTTAAGGAAATTGTTTATTCTAACTTCTAAGCGAACCTTACAAGAAGGCTTAAAATTATTTACTTTAGACTCCGGTATAGCTATTAAATTATATTGAATTTCAACATTAAAAACAGATTTATTGAAAATGTAGTTTGTTAAAATACTAGATGGTCAGTGTAATAAAACTAACCAATGATATTATTGTAAGTTTAAAATATAGTTGTTATCTGCTGATGTCAACCAGAGACCAATAATAAATTTATCCACAAAAAGATTGTACGCTTAAGGTCGCCCCACAAGGGCCACTCGGCCACAACCACAAAACGCTGTCACCGGATAATTTCCTGTACTTTTCATATATTTTATATGTACTCGTCCCACACGGTTGACGCCAGTAGCAACGTTTTGTAGCTGAAAAGTGAATAGAAAAAAAATTGTTGCAGGAATCTTATGTTTTCGAATTTATAAAGAGTATTTTCGTAATAAAATAGTTAATTCGATTCAATAGGCAGACATCTTTTAGTTCCAAAGTATATCGTATCCGGTCTCTTCCAATATCGCGTACTGATCACGCGTGGCACAAGATATCTATACCCGACTATACAAAGGACGTCAGTTCGAATCCACCTACAAAGAGTTTTGGTGAAGGAAAATGTGATGAAACCATAGTATGGTATACTACCCTCAATTTGAAAATCTGCGGCCAAATACCTATTAGGTTTGTTCCCGAAGTTGCAACTTGAACCAGTCCCTCCACTAGGCTTAGCGTGTCCATCATCTTGGACCAATCATGTGATATTATGGTCATATCGTTAGAACCTTAACCTTAAGTAGAACAACTAAAAAAAATAATTACGAACCAAGTGGACTTTTTTCACATCATACTATACGTAATACAATGTGCATAATTCGTGTACGTGGGGTAGTCAGGTTTTTGTCTTACACGATGTTTGAAATACATCCATTTAATAGATTTTTAATAAAAGTTTACACTGCCTAATTATTAGAATAATCCAAATGATATATAATATCGATGTCCGTGAGTGATAACAAGTCGTCAGTCCAGAGAATAGATAGCACCAACCTAATCAAAGAAGCATACACAAGTCCAAGAAAGCCGGATAGTTAAAAAACAAATCACAATAGAAAGCACCTGTAACGAACATCAATCAAACGAAGTAAAGAGGTGAATTACGCTGACTGTTGCTAGTGCCCAATAGCGCAAAGTAGCCAAGGACTGTACAAAAAGTTACAATTTAATCACATGAGTCACACATTCTTATAATTGCCCAAAAAACGCACAATGTAAAATAATTTCGGAAGTAAAGTGTGTTACATAAAATAACAGTAGCGCCGGCCGCTTACTAATCTCATATTAATGCTTAATTAATTTGTTTTTTTTTTCATCTTTTAGAATCATTCACTCACCTAAGGTCGCATCCGTATGATTCATAAAGACGAGACAGTTTTGACGTAGACAGAGAAACAAATAGACTAACTAACACACCGTGAAATAGATATATTTTCGAGTAGTGTTGCAATTTTATCCAGTTTCCTTAAAATAGTTCAAATTAGCAAGGAGTTTATAGTTGTTGTAATTAAAATTAATATAATTAAACAAAAATAATGACAAGTAAATATGCAATTTATAAAATTAAAATTTACGGGAAAATACCACATTTAGAGCCAGTGTAAGGATCGACTGCGGAAATATCAACTTACTTATTCCATAGGTTTAGTTGTAATAATGTACTGGCACAAAAAGCTGTTCGAACACAATTCTCAAACCGAATTAATTAAAAAAAACTCTTTCATTATGTTTTACGAGTATCTGCATAATTATTTCTTCATTTATATTTGTTGTATTGGTATTTATGTATAAAATTAAATCTGTATTTTTAATATGTTTCTTTATTTTGATATATATTAATATATTTAATATTTTTACTTTCATAAGGGGCCATTAAATAATTACATTAATGGTATTGAGGGGGGGGGGCATTAAGAAAACCTCTACATGTCCTTATGTTAGGGGGTAGGGGTGATATTCATTCTTACGTAATTCAAAATTCAATATTAAAAATCTAATTCCATTCTGGACTTCAAATAGTTTTTATTTTTATTTTAAACTGTACAGCGGAATTTTAATATTATTTAAATAACTTTTATTTATTATTGAAAGTAAATTTATTAAACATTCATGTTTTTGTTTTAATGCATGTTTGCTTCTATAGAAAAAATTATAGTACATTTTACCGTGTGCAATAGTATTATTCTTATTTAAAAATCATAAAGATTTCCTTTCCTGACAACAGTATTTAGAAGATCAAGATAGAATCTTACGTAAGGAAGGGGGAGGATGATTCGAGAAATCTTTCTAGTACTTACATTTGGGTAGGCGAGTCAATAGTGAACAAAATTATCCTTACGTAATGAATGAAAACTTATATTATTGAATAGGTAACAGATTGTCTACTTCACTTACTTTGCATCACCTCTGCAGCACCCCAAGGTTGATTGATAGAGAATAACACCGCCATTAAATTCTATACAAATTAAATGTAAAAGTGTAAATAAATAAATTAGTTGCAAGGAAGAACACTATATATATATATATACTCCGCTTTGCTTACAAGTGCAATTGCTGCATGATTTTATTCCTGTAGTTATTAAGTAGGTAAAACAATAGACCATAAATTTAAAGGAGCCCAAATAAAAAAGTAAATAGCTTATATAAAGTTTATTTATATATTGAAAAGGCACTGTAACATCGAACTTATAATACTGTTCAAATGCGTACGGCGTACCTCTGTGATGCAAAAATAACAAGATGGTTAGGATAACAATGCAAATTAATTTTATTCAGTTAATAAATAAAATAAAAAATAGTCTTAACTACAGTGCGCTACACTTAAACATAAGCTGTTGACTTAAAGAAATATAAAATCGATTAGAAAACTAAAGCATTATTAAATCGATGGATTTAATATTTTTATTTCTCCAACTAAAAACTAACTGGCAATATTATAATTAAAAAGTTGGGTTTGAAAAACACGGAATGTGTAATACGGTTGTCAAAAAATAAAACTAAAATTCAGAGGTAAATTTAGATATAACATTAATATATACGATTTTTTTAGTTACACACGAACGAAGTCGCGGGCACAGCTATAACGTTATAAATGGAAAAAGATTTTTGGAAATGCTAGAATTCTAAAAAAAAATTTATATCTAATCGGATAGAAATTACCCTCGGATTACTGTTTAATATTAATTCTTACGAATGAAAGTTAGGAAAGTAAAACTGAAGCAGTTAAGTTTACGAAGCAAATTATAATAATGTATAGTTTAAGAAATAATTAAAAAACAAAAACAACACAACAGGGTCGATTGTTGAGTAAAAACAGGGTCGGTTGTCAAGTAAAATTGATATTATAAGATATAAAAATGATGTTCATTTAAAATTGGGGCTGTTAAAATTACACTAAATGATCACTTTTTATTAAGAAAAGAAATATTTAAACGGTTTTATGTACCACGCGAACGAAGACGCGGGCATAGCTAGTTTATTTAAATTATACAGCGGAAAAATTAATTTGAACGCGATAATCTTAGTAGCTAAGTCGGATTTCCAAAATTCCACTTGTTTTTGATAGACCAATCATTTTGAAAGGGTTTAGGCTATTTATCATCACGCTACCACTTATAGAAACAAACATCGGGCATAAAATATAATTATATAATATTATTATAAATGTGAAAGCGACATTATTCGTTTGTTTGTTACGCTTTCACGCCTAAATCGCTGAATCGATTTTTGGTGTAGAGTGTAGCGTGGTGGGAACCTGGAGACGGTGATAAGCTACTGTGTCACGTGAAAACCTTATTGGTAGTGGGCTAAACAGAGGGATAAATTTTGTTTAAAAAGTTTATTGCGTCGTCCGATTTGTGTGACAAAATCGATATTAACACAAATGAAGCCGCACGTAAAAACAAATTCTAGAAAGTTCTACCAAGGTGTGATTTAAAATTCGGCAATAATAAGTTTCTTTTGATTCGCAAAAAGAAACCTATTACAACGAACATGAACCACACTAAGACATGCATATTGCTTTTTCTTACTCATACTCCGATCCTCGGTGCAGACCAAATCGCAAATCTCGAATAGAGATCTGTGATCAAATAAAAGTAAATACAAATTAAAAAAATGATATAGAAAATAGACACAGCCCCGGTGCACCGCGCTTATAATCTATTCTACACAATGTGGACCACAGGCTGGGACGCTTCAACACACTGTGTCTGTATAAGAAAACTTTAAGGAGTTCTATACACCTTATTTTAATCGAGAGGTGGTGGTCACAACTTCCTTTGGCCATTTCATAAAGTTTTGTCAATATTCCGGAAGTAAAATTATGTTAAAATAACTCCAATTTTTAGATATCGGTTAAATAAATAAACACGGTAGTATAAAAATTAAGAGTCGTTAATATCCAATCATTATATATATATATATAAATGTTTAAGCTAAATTGACATAAATAAACCCGATGCAGAATGAATTAATTTTTTTGTTATGTAGTGACTATTGAGAAACTGTTAATAAACAGTTTTTTAACCGATTTTTCTTCCCATCGTGATAAGAATTTCCATTAATGTTCAATAATTATATTTGAAATTCGACCACTGTCGACCATTGCTCGACTTTTGTCTTAATTATGGATATTATTCAAAATGTCAAACGTATTTATATTTATTTTCGTTTCTTTTATCTTTTAAATACATATTTATCATTTATTAAATGCATGCAGACACTCTGTAAGTGTTCATAAATATAAAACAATGTTGGTAAATTCTACATTTAAAATCAAAATACCACTTATTCTAATATTATATTAGTTCCCGAGAGTTCAATACAAGTACTTTACAAGGTTGAGTAGTTCATATAGAAAACCATTATTACCGTTAATAATTGTTTTCTCATATAAGTACACAAATTGACATTTTGAGTTTTTCCCAGAATAAATATTAGGTTATAAATATTAGTTTTATTTATATAAACAATTGTTAAGTGTGAATATTCGGTCGACTGTTTCATCTACATGCATTATTACGGAACACATATTTGTTTAACGGAACTGCGCCTTTGGATTAGCGGTAAAGAAAATCAACATATTATATTATTATTTTGTTACGTTCGTTTTTTTTAATTGTGATATTTCTTTGACAATAACTTTAATTGAATAGTATCAAGTGAAATTTTGGGCTATGTTTACTTAAAATTATTACCCTAATTAGATAAGGATGAAAAAACTATGTCAATAAAACAACTTTGGAAAAAACGTCTATTTTAATGTTTTGTCACAAACAAGAAATACAAAATACATGAAATTATTTATATTTTTTATTTTTGATAGGACCATTTCCTTTATACATTATTCTTATGTGACTCTAAAATATAAATGCAGTGCACGCTACGGAAGTTACTCACGGGACGCTTATTGTACGTTTTTAAAATGTTGTCAATATGGCGGCTAAAGTCCTTTCTTAATAATTGGGCTGTCATAAGAAAAGATAATTTTTCAAATCCTAGTTATAGTATAAGTGATTAGTTGCCTTCAAACAAACAATTTTTTTTATTTTATTAGTATATATGTAGGATGTGAAATGTATAAACAAAATTATTAAAAAATAAACATTGATTGGATTACCTGTGGTGTGTAAAAAATTAGGATGGCGTGGGATGTAAGTTGTTAAGAGTAATATATCTACGTTGTGAAAATAATAAAGCGATTTAAAGGGCTATCTAAGTTGAACGATTCGCTCACATATTAACGACGAAGTGACAAGAACTCCTATGTGCAAAAACATAATTATTTGGTTATCTTTTTTTCTGATGCTTTGACTATTTATCTGCCAGTACTACACACTCTGCGTTACCTGCTTCATAGAATAACGTATATTTAGTTTTTTCATATCATATGATTAAAATTACTGGTGCGCGCTTCCTGTAAAATTATATTTTTACAAATAAGAGTTTTTTTCACTTCGTTGTCAATATATGTTCCTCATAATATACAAATTATCTGGTTGAGTGAATTTTCGAAACTTTATTTGTACTATTTTCTTCTTGTTAGAAATATCATTTAAGAAGTTCGTTGCATTGCGACTAGTTCTCTCCTGTTGACAGTACATTCCTTTCGTCTAATGTATGACTTAAAACTGATGTATCATGTAAGACTTGTAACTGATTTAATATTTAGATATTCATCTTGTCGTAAACTTTATAGTAGTGTTGTATTACCCTTTATTATAAGAATACCAATCCAGCAATATCATGAAATTGTAAATTGAAGTCGTTGCAAACGCTATGTCAAAGTTATTACCATTAAAATAAGTAATTATTATAGTATTCAAGAAAGTGACTCGTTGTATACATGTTAAAGAAAATAAAAAAGGACTAAAACTTTCTATTCGATGCATATACCTTTACAATATAATTTACCATAACCTGTACCTTACAATTTATGTTATAAATTTTCAGAATATAATAATATACTTTTTTGTTTAGATTACTATTGGCTTACTGACTTTACTCAAGGTATCTTGAAAACCTATGAATACAGTTTTACTTGTTTTTAGAATTTTTATGTCAATTTCATCAAATTTAAGAATTAGTTTTGTTATGCTGGGCTACATGAGGGGGCGAATATTCGTGTCGCGTTGGCGCGCTAAAAACATAGTGTACGGGCATACATTAGGCGGACGAAGATTTATCATGCTGGATTTTACCCCGCTAGAACAATTTATTCGTTTCAAATATATAAGATCCTTCCTCTTTATAACGTCATGTATTCATTTATGTGTTTAATTGAATAGATAATTGTTGTTTTTAGGCAGTGCTACGTTGCCTCCAGTACGGTCCGCTGCCGCTGTGGGGGAAGGCGGCGAGTTGGCGAGCCTCGCCGGTCTAGCTGCTTATGCTACTGCCTATAGTAGGACAAGCCGCGACTCAGGTAAACAAACTTATTTTCTACAGTAGTACTAAATATTGTACATGTGTTATGTAGTTTATTTGGTCACAGTTCAGCAGAATACAATATCGAAATAAAATATGAAGAGCAATTATCTAGAGTACAATAATTTGAAGTGATACTAATCAGGAACTGCATAAGGCATGAGTGACGTTGGCCTATGCCTGCAGCCCTGTGATTGAAATTGATACATGTATAGAAGGTTTATATGTGAAAAGTGATAAGCGAGTATCAGATTTCAATTGTTTTCGAGGCCGGTCGCGCACAGCAATCCTCGAGAAATGTTTGTAATAATTGGCCTATTCGATTACAGAAAACCTATGTTTTCTGGTAATTAGAATAACATGTAAAATGTATATTTTGATTGCGAATGCAGTCGCTGAACCTGATAATAATAAGTAAGAGGCATTGTATGTCTTGTTTTTCATTTGCCGAGTCTCACACAACCCGCCAGCACTGCCAGCAGCCCGTCCGCATGTACATAAACATATTTATTCACTGTGTTAACAATAAAAAAGGTAACAATGTCTAGGTTCTGCATGGTGGTAGGGCTTTTTCTATTGCCCGCCATGTTAGCTAACCTACATTTCAAAATCTTCCTCCAATTACCAAATACTTTTAAATGTGTTCCGGTAGTGGCACTTGAGAGCCAGTCCCTTCACAGTTATAGCTTGTCCACCAGTTTGGACCGTATCGTCACTTAAGATTAAGTGAGATTATAGCCATAACGCTAAAACTTTTCAGACCGGCATCGCAGTTACGATTGACAGAGGACATTTTCCCTTTCGGCAGTCGCTACTGTGTGTGGGCCGTATTGAGCTTACTCTCAGGTGAAGTACGGTCATTATGGGGAAGTGAGGATTATATTATATAGACAATACTTTTTAATTAGGAATTCTCTCTCCTGTAAAATGTGTAAATTGTCGCTTGCTACCCTTTTCTTGAAAACGCTCGATCTTTCTTACTAGTTGTGCCCACGACCTTCAATCGAGTTGATATAAAAAACATTGAATAATTTTGGTCCTTTTTTGTATAGTTTTGCTCGTATTGGTGGTAGCGTGATGTTAAATAGCCGAAAACCTTTCATAAGTATTGCTGTATCATATATGAAAAGAATACGACTGGTAGTTTCTAAGGTGAGCGTGTTCAAACAAATATATAATCTTTTCTTCTTTATAATATTAATAAAGACGTATTATAAAATTGTTGCCCTGGTTTTTTTTAATTTAAAATATAGCTTCACTATATGTTAATCCTTATATACTAGACACAAAAATTAAGGGATATAAAAACATTTCCAAATTTTTGGGTGATTTTCAACGAGCTGTAACTCCGAGGAAAATGATCGTACAGAAAAAACAAAAAAAGCAAATTGTAGCTCCATGTGTCTAGTTTTCAGATATGACTATGAAAAATTTTCGTCATGACCAGGTCTGGAAAAATCCTAAGAAAACTACAAAAAAAAATTTTTCAAATTTTTTCTCGTCTGAGAAAAGGTCCAAGGGCTTCAAAAAATTTTTTTTTATTGTTTCGTTCAAAAGTTCTTTTAGAAAATTTAATACTCTTTAATTTGACGTATTCAAATTACTTTCTAAGGTGAGCGTGTTCAAACAAATCTGTTATAATCTGTTCCTCTTTATAATATTAATATAGATGTATTATAAAATTTTTGCCCTGATTTTTTAAATTTAAAATATAACTTCACTATATGTTAATCCTAATACATAAAAATTTCATGTCACGTTGTTGGTCGGCGATCAACTCCTACAAACTACAGTACCGATTTTAGTTATTTTTTGCACATTGTGTGCAGTTTGTTCCAAGTTGTGAGATATATTATACTTTTTATATTGATAAGTGATTATAACGAGCTAGATGTCGCTGTAGTCGATGTGATTGACTATTCGAAAAGGAAGAACAAGTTTTACCAGGTCAGTTGGTCTTCTATAATTTACACAAATTCCTGTACGAAGCTAGAGCAGATTTATAGTACAATATATCCTTTATGTATTAAATGTATTTGAGGTGTTCCATCGAACATTGACTCGAGTAACGCGCCGAGGCAGAGAAGCAACTTTTTTGCTAACGATAACCCAATTACGCCATTGACTATAGCCGAAAACAGACAGGTGATGTGGTGGGGACAGGGACAGGGATGTAGACAGATACTCTTCTAACTAACTTCCACCCTTAAGTTCTAAATCTGTTGACAAATACCTATGCTAGGTGTGTTCCGGCAGTTGCAGTCAGTCGCGACAATAGACCTTAGCGTGCCCATCGGCGTAGCCATATCGCCACTTAACATCAGGTGAAATTGTGCTCGTAATGCTATACCGTACATTATATTTAAAAAAATATACTAGAACATATATTATAGTAGAACCTCGATAAAACCTCTATAATTGCAAAAAATAATCTGCTCCCTTCCCCTCAGAGCTCAAAACCTTTATTACTTAAAATACGCAATCTCTATAACATAAACTAATAATTTCATTATTAGGTCTCAGTTACTTAAAGAAATGTTTCAACGATCTGTATAACGTAACATTAAGCAAAAAGTTTTTCGAAATTTATTGCTTGCTAGTGTTTATAAGTTAAATTGTTGACGCAAACCTTTGAAATCCCTAAAAGCTATATTTGCGGTGGCTGCGACAGCGGTACACTTGGATAATATTTATATGTCTGTATCTGATCTGAGAGAGGAGTCATTTGCAAGGTGTTACAGCAGAGTTTTATTAGAGCGGAGACCAGTTGTGTATTAAGGTGCACCACTTTAAGACTAACTGGATACAGAACTCGTCTGAGGTTAACTACCCATTTTGCATTTCCAAATTCATTCCGTGCACTTTATATTTATCATTTTCGTCTCCTCGATTAATGCAATAATATTTATGTAATATTTAAGATGTTGTTGAAGATTACAGGAACGCCGAACTTGAAGTCCCGCTGTTCGAGAGCACTCAACGTTCCAGAGGAGTTCGAGGAAGACGTGACGGGAGCTGAGTCTTTGAAGACGTCGAAGATTTCGCCGCTTAGGTAATTTTATTTCAAAGAGATGTTTTAATTATCTTGAAGGTTTTAAGCAAAAATAATGTAGGATTGAATTATTGTTATAAGATTTATTCAGAGACACAAACAAGTGAACTCTGCGACATTTTTGATAACAAACAAAGGTACAAGATGTTATTCATCCAAAGAAAGAATTTTACATAAAATGCATACAAAGTGCCAGTTGGTCAGTTGGACATGACAAAATTTACAAATTGTTTGGCTTACACTATTGTTTTCAACCTATTTCATGACACGGCCCCTTTGTTTGAAGAAATATTTCGCGTTCCCCCTACCCGTTGCTTGTTATTCATGTATTTTATTTTGTGACAAATATTCAATCCAACACATTTTTTCATTAACATAATTAGGGTTCGCATAAATACATATTAATTTTTTTTCCTAACATTGAATGCGCCACCACTGGTTAACGCAACTTATAAACAAACTTGCCTCGTGGTCTCGTCTCTAAATCAAAACCACTTCAATTCAGTTTCTTCGGCACAGTATTTTATTGAAGACGTCGGATGTGAGATAAAACATCAAGGAATTTATACCTGGTATAAAAAGTTTAAAAGGTGTCAGAAAAGTTGAAAGAACTGTTTTTTACGAGACATACGCTGTTAGGCGTAAGTCCTTTGACAGTTTCACTGAACTTTTTGTGGCGAATGCTGAAGGCACTCAGCCGCGAGGCAGCGGGCACAAGGGAGCCAGAATGGCCGAACCTCGGTTTGGACTGCTGCTGGAAAACGAACAATGAACTGTGTCATTACTTGTCATTGCAAGAGATAAAGAAGAATACTCGGCAAAGGTGGATCTTAAATCCGTTTTTAAATGTAGCTATAAAAAAGGCAAATTTGGCAACCAAGCTCAAAGAAAATCTGCTGGATTTATCTTTACTGGATTGGAATTTAAGTCAGTCAATTTTCAAACCTTTTGGTTAAAAAGGAAATCAGAGTACCCACAATTAACAATAGAGGCTTTTGAAGTGTTTGATTCCATTTGGCACCATTACTTGTATTTTCATCAATGGACTAAATAAAGGAAATGGTAGGAAATCGCTTATATTTGGAAAACGTTTTAATTCTCCAGTTACAAAAAACTGATGTACTATGGGAGAAATTGGTCAATGATAAACAAACGCACCTTCGCATTAAGAGTTCTCATAAGTTATTTTTATTTCTTGTTATTTCATACAAATGAATATGTCCTTTTGTTAACATTCTTCTCAATAAATCTTTTCAAGATTTATATTTTTTTACTGCAGTAGCTTTTCCAATCTTTTGCAACTCCGCTGTAGAAGCTGTGCGACCCGCCTAAAGAGGCTTCGCGAGCCCCTTTCCCTTTGATATATTTTATTCAAATCCAGCTGTGCCCGCGACTTCGTTTCCGTGGAATTAAAAATTATGTATTATATTTTTTGTATTTTTACAACAAAAAGGTTGTTTTAAATCCGATTGATAGTACATAAGATTAGCGCGATCACACAAAACAAACATTTTCCGATTTATAATATTAATATAGGTTTAGCAGTTTTAATAACGTAAAAAAAACTTATGGCCTGTCAATTTATTATTTTTAAACATTTTCAAAATACAATTTACTCTGGAGTTAGAACAAATTAAATATCTTCCTTTCTTAGATGTTTTAGTTATCTGTAACCCTGATCATTGTTTAGGCCATACTGTGTATAGAAAAATTACCCATAGAGATAAATATCTGACAGTGAATCTCATCACTGTCCAATAACAGCTATCGTGGATAAATCTTTGTTTCAGAGAGCACAAGGAATCTGTGACGAGGAACATCTGGCTGCTGAGCTGCAACATGTCAAGCAAGTACTGCAAGATAAGAAGCTCCAAATTCCACGCTGCTGTCACAGAAACCGAGTTAAACCAGCCACAGTTGAACGTGTACTTGATGTGTTACCATTTGTAGGAGGACTCACAGACAAGATTGCTATTGAAATGTGCTTCAATTAAAACTTACTTTAAGCCACCCAAGAAGATTAGTCAACTTTTACCACCTGTCAAGTGTCATATATACCTCTAGAAGAACAGGGCGTATACAAAATCGAATGTGACTGTGGCCTCTCCTATATCGGTCAAACCAAAATAAACACAGGGACCTGCGTAAAAGACTACATAGCTAATGTGTTAAACACCGAAGCTTTACGAAGTCTGCAGTGGCTGAACATTCGGAAGAAGTCTCTAAAAAATATCTAAGTTTCGACAAACCACAAATCCTATGGAAATTAAAAAACATCATACAGAAGATGGTTGAAAGCTAGCACAAGCCAGAGATCGGATTATACATGTAATTAAATCGAAACCCAAAAGACCAATTATCAGACCTCAAGACACTGTGAGCTCTTTCTGCGTAGATCGGAACACAAACAAAATTAAAAATTAAACTGAAGAAAGATACTGTAACAATAACTTTTCTGGACAACCTACACCTCAGTCCACTCCGTGACCACGAAAGCTTTGGATACGTCGCATCGGGATCAATATTAATAAATAACCGCGATAAAATCCGTTGAAATTAGTTTTATTTCGATCATTTTGTTAACATTAAATGAATTTTACTATTAATATGGAAAGTTTACTCTAAAAACCTATGCAGGAAAGAAAATGAAAGATATGTGTTTTCTTTTTAAACTTTCCTTTATTATTTTTACTCATTTATATGTTTTACAGTGTCCTCGCAGTGTAGTGATGGCGGACGACCCACTCGGGACGCTGAGTGACAGGCCCCCTGCCCCCAACTCGAGCTCAGCGTGAGTCCGAAGCTGTCCCATCGCCGACGCGAATCCTTCCAAGACGACCTGCCGGAACATAAACAAGGGTAAACATATGCCGTTTTATAAATAAATTTTATTTTTAAATTTCTTCAGGAATTATAAACAGTTACTTTTTCTACATATATCCATAGAGCTTTATAGTTTTCTATAAAGCTAAAAGTAATAAAATTAAAACTATATTATTTGAGGAAAGCACACTTGAAATAAGAATTCTAATTATTCCGGCATTAATAATTTTTTTCAAATATATCTAATTGATTTACCACTTATTAGAATCTTACTGTACAGTAGCAGATTCTACCTATAATACTTGTGTGATTTTTTAAATTTCTTGTCTGCGCTTACCTATTTTAGTAAATAACGAACTGTACCCGTGACTTCGTTTGCGTCGTTGTTGAAAAGTAAAAGACGTCGCTTAGATAAGAATACAGTCAATATCCGCGTTACATGATGACGTCATATGCACAACGCCATCTATCGGATATGCAATTCAACTGACAACATTAGTTCTATATTTTGGCGTTGCAAGTAACTGAACTGGGTGCGTGAGAACAGTTTAAATTCATATTATCTAATATCTCTTGATAGAGAGTAAAACGATTGCGATACAATAAAAACTAAGTAATACTTTAAGTTGCGTACAGTTTTTACGTATAAAAGTTATTTATATGTACGTGCTTAGTTATTTGCTTCAAACTTTCGAGTATAGTTACGTATAATTTAATCAATATTATCGCGAGCGGAGCAGCAGTAGTCTCTGGTATATATTATATTATCTGGTATAATTTGACTGATATACTTCAGCGATTAGCTTGTTTCAATAAGCAAATACGAAAATTCTTATATTGTATATTATGTTATAAACGGAATGTGTTTGCAGGAGAATCGAACCCCGTCTGACGGTGTACGTGTGCCCTACATCTACAGCGCGCTGTACCTGCACGCATGCCGAGCCACTGAGCTGCTGCACAAGCTGAACCAGCTGCAGGGGCCTTCCGCTAATGTACAACTTTATCTAATCTAATATACAAACAAATGGTGCAAAATTCTAACAGAATGGACCATAGATGAAACACCAAAAGGCAAAGAGGTACGCAAAAGAATGTACAACTTTATCTAATCTAATATACAAACAAATGGTGCAAAATTCTAACAGAATGGACCATAGATGAAACACCAAAAGGCAAAGAGGTACGCAAAAGAATGTACAACTTTATCTAATCTAATATACAAACAAATGGTGCAAAATCCTAACAGAATGGACCATAGATGAAACACCAAAAGGCAAAGAGGTACGCAAAAGAATGTACAACTTTATCTAATCTAATATACAAACAAATGGTGCAAAATTCTAACAGAATAGACCATAGATGAAACACCAAAAGGCAAAGAGGTACGCAAAAGAATGTACAACTTTATCTAATCTAATATACAAACAAATGGTGCAAAATTCTAACAGAATGGACCATAGATGAAACACCAAAAGGCAAAGAAGTACGCAAAAGAATGTACAACTTTATCTAATCTAATATACAAACAAATGGTGCAAAATTCTAACAGAATGGACCATAGATGAAACACCAAAAGGCAAAGAGGTACGCAAAAGAATGTACAACTTTATCTAATCTAATATACAAACAAATGGTGCAAAATTCTAACAGAATGGACCATAGATGAAACACCAAAAGGCAAAGAGGTACGCAAAAGAATGTACAACTTTATCTAATCTAATATACAAACAAATGGTGCAAAATCCTAACAGAATGGACCATAGATGAAACACCAAAAGGCAAAGAGGTACGCAAAAGAATGTACAACTTTATCTAATCTAATATACAAACAAATGGTGCAAAATTCTAACAGAATGGACCATAGATGAAACACCAAAAGGCAAAGAGGTACGCAAAAGAATGTACAACTTTATCTAATCTAATATACAAACAAATGGTGCAAAATCCTAACAGAATGGACCATAGATGAAACACCAAAAGGCAAAGAGGTACGCAAAAGAATGTACAACTTTATCTAATCTAATATACAAACAAATGGTGCAAAATCCTAACAGAATGGACCATAGATGAAACACCAAAAGGCAAAGCGGTACGCAAAAGAATGTACAACTTAATCTAATCTAATATACAAACAAATGGTGCAAAATCCTAACAGAATGGACCATAGATGAAACACCAAAAGGCAAAGCGGTACGCAAAAGAATGTACAACTTAATCTAATCTAATATACAAACAAATGGTGCAAAATCCTAACAGAATGGACCATAGATGAAACACCAAAAGGCAAAGCGGTACGCAAAAGAATGTACAACTTAATCTAATCTAATATACAAACAAATGGTGCAAAATCCTAACAGAATGGACCATAGATGAAACACCAAAAGGCAAAGAGGTACGCAAAAGAAAAGGTAGTCAGATGATCTTCAAGAGGTAGCAGGTGCTCTGTGGACAAGAGCAGATACAGTACATATGTTGTAGGAGGTCTAAGTGTTAAATTTTTATAAAATTCAAAATAATTAATAAAATATCTACTTAGGTTATTTAAGTTTGTAACACTTAGTATTAAAGGGTTATTATTATTATTATTATTATATGTTTTTTAATAATTCTTCATCAGAGATGTCAAGAAATAAAAGTAACAAAAGAGAGTATATAAGATGGGTTGGAAGAGACATCCATGGGATGGTGGGACCCGAGAATTGTACCAAACTGGCTCCTACTTACCCTTGATTGAACTGGCCCTTAATTCCTCTTGAATTGTTTATATTATATATAAAATGTTTTTATATTGATACCAAAGTATTACTTTGCTTTTGTATAACTTCATTGGCAGGTAACTAAAAATGAATTAATCTTGTTTGCCTGTTTTTGTAACTTTTTTCAATATAACTTTGCTCCTATCGGTGGTAGCATGATGTTAAATATCCCAAAACCTACCTCGATGATTACTCTATCAAATACAAAAATAATAATTGAGGTACATAGTATTTTTAGATATTTTTATTTCTTGATCACATGAACCCTATTGTAATCTATCCTTTATAGCTGTGAATATATTGTGATGTATAACAGACATCTTAAAGTATTGTTACTAATGATGTTTCATTTACGACAGGACAGTGTTGGTGTCCGGCCCCAACAGAGAACGAGCTGGTGCGACATCTCCCGGACAACTCCACCTACCGATTAGAACGACTTGAGGACATCAGCTTGATGCTGATGCTGATACATAGCGGTTCTGATACTCGGGGACACAGTGACTCTGTTAGACACTGTTGTGTTGTCATTGGATCCAATGACTTTATCACACAGGCACTGTGACTTTGTTATTGAGATACTGTGCATCTCTTAGACATTATTATGTTGTCAACGAGTCAAATGATTTTACCATTCAGGCACTGTGACTTTGCCATTGAGACACTGTGGCTCTATTCGACACTTGCGTTGTCATTAAGTCACTAGTTTTCACATTCAGACATCGTATATTTGTCACTAAGACACTGTGCATCTCTTAGACATTATTGCGTTATTATCAGCTCATTGACTTTTTCACTCAGGCACTGTACCTTTGTCATTGAGATACTGTGACTCTATTAGACACTGCTGTGTTGACATCGGCTCTAATGACTCTACCACTCAGGCACTGTGCCTTTGCCATTGAGATACTGTGGCTCTATTCCACACTTGCGTTGTCATAAGGGCACTGGTTTTCATATTCAGACACCGTAACTTTGTCACTGAGACACTGTAATTCTCTTAGACATTATTGATTTGTCATCAGCTCATACAAATCACTATAACAAATCAATCAACAGAATTTATTTTTTCGTCTTGTTGGTTGTGGTCCATTCACCACTAAGCGTTTTGTAAATTTTAGAGACTATTAAAGGCAATCTGATGTCTCTAATAATGTAATGATTCTTAGATTGTAATAAAATATCTATTAAAGATCTATTTGATATGATATTACAAAATGCACATGTCCTCTTGCATATAAATATGATCCCAAACGATCTTATATTATCTGACAGGACTGGTTTCTATAGTAAATTCACTGGTAATATAATATTCTGGAATGTTGTATGTTGACATAGTCTTATCTTATTGCACATAAGAACAGTTATTTCAAATTGATTTTGGAATATAAATATTTAATATACCTTTTGGGATATGAAAGATATGGAGTATAGAATTCGAGTTATTTCCCATTATAAATGAAAAAAATAAAAAATATATGGTAAGAAATTTAATAAATGAAGCGGCCATTTCTGATAGAAGTTTAGTACTAACAATCACATCCCATCTATTAATATTGGATTTAGTTTTTTATGTTATTAATATTTATTTTATATATTTTATTATTATTATTTTTATTTAATTACTACAGCATTATAAGTATACAGAATTATAAGTAAATGTTTTGAATTAATACAATTTAATCGTTTGAATTATTAACTTGCATTATAAGTTGCCATATTGTTGCATCTTGTTTAAGCAAAATTTGCTAGTATAGGCAAATACCATAATATGAAAAAGAAAATCTTAGTTAAAAAAAATTTGGATTTTATAATATGTACCATTTATAATAAATCCACATAAAAATAACCTAGGACCAAATATGGGAATTTTCTTTAAATTCGCCATTCAATACTCTTCAAGTTAATTTTCTGTTAGTTTGATATACTAAGGTTTATTATGTTGTGACCAACTCATGTAATAAACAAATCTCTATATCTAACTTGTTAGTAAATTTGGCGTCAATGCCGGCTTTACCAGAGGTATGGCTTGAAGATATCTCACACGTAACATTATTTTTCGTTTTATTTTATCTCGTTTATTACTCGTGGGTACTTTGTGACTAAAATGGAGAGATTTTAACTTTATTGAATAGACATATTGTTTGGTCTTAGGTCTTTTGTGCAGAATACTGTTTTGTAAGTAAATACGGTACCTATAAATAAAGTGCCTTTGTCTAACACGAACCTTTTAAGGAGTCGCCCGTTTGCATTACAAAGTATTAAACGTTAAGTTAAGAATAAGATTTGTATGTATAAGCTCACTTTTATTGCCTGTTAATGTGTGATTTTCATGTAAAACACAAATGTTTGAGAAACTAGTCAATAAATGAATGTATAAGTAAATAAACTTTGTTTTATTTTTAAAACTAATTGTGCCTACGATTTGAGTGGCGTGAAACTTAAATTACTTAATAATTTTTGGGCGTATTTTAACTTTCTTCAATACAGCATTGCTCCTAATGGTGGCAGCGTAAGGTTTTATAAATAGTGTAAAGCTTTCCTCGATGATTTCTTTATCAAATACAAAATAATTTTTAAACTCGACTGGGAGTGACTAATATTGGCGGGTTTAAGTAAACAAACCTCTGCATTATAACATTAATTTTTAAAATATTACGTCCTACGGCCACTTTTAGATTGTGGTGTAATCACAATTTTTTACAAGTTTATCTAAACACTATTTAAAAAATACAAGATCAATTCGTAAATAACAATGGCCGACGTGTAATCAACGACAATGCATCCTTCCATCCATCCATTCCACTGAAAGACGTCCACTGCTGGACAGGTCTCCCCCAAAGATTTCCACGACTACCGGTCTTGCACCACCCGCATCCAGCGGATTCTCGCAATGCAATGACAATTGTATAGTGTTAGAAATAGAATTACTGATTGAGTTGCTTGGATAGCTCGCGAATCTATTTAATCAAATCTATCCAATGGAATTAAAAGTAATTCTTGTATAAATAAATTTCGCCTGTTTCGGAAACGGCTCTAACGATTTGGATGGAACTAACAGTAGGTTTAATAGAGTGACAATGTAAGTTATGATAGCCACATAAGGGCAACTTGTTCTACTAAAATTGATATAAAAAAACCAAAAAAATAGAAATAATCACTGCTCATTTCATTTTTACGTGGTTATTAACAAGTTATATCAGAGTAGGTATTGAAGTAGAATTAATTCTGCTTAAGTACCGGCAGATGTCAGTTTATTTGAAAATCACTTACTAGCCTGTTTACTACTTTATTTAGACAAAGTTGGCTACATTAACCTGACAAATTATGTATAAAAATACTATGTATAATATTATGATTCGTAATTAGTGTCATAAATATTGCATTAATAAATATTTAAACAAGTTCAAACAATTAATCAACCGAAAAATTTACACAGCTTAATTATAAAATTCACCAAGTATATTTAAATTTCTACAAAATGTTAGAAGAACCTACAAACAAACAGATTCGAGAAGCTTAATAAGTATGTTAAATCTACTTATTTTTTTTAAATCTATGTAATACCCGCTACATAACTGAACAGAAACATTCCATTTGCGGCTATACAACGATTAAAAACAATATTTGACAATAGTTATAAAAGGTATAGTTATATAAATAATATTATATCCCCTCGGGCTTGAGCGCCCTCCGCGCTCGCCCTAAGTCCGACGAAGATGTGAAAGATTTGCAGAGTAACAGTTGAGGTTCCTTCTTAAAAAAAAAACAAAACTATATTTATAATAAAGAATTTCGTTTGTAGAAACATTTCATATAATTAATATGAGAAAATATTTAAAAATAAACCATACTATACATACAAAGTATTATAAAAGATAATTGTTGCTTAAGAACCACCTGAATGAACAAAAGAGCCTAGTGTAGACCACACATTTTTTTTTTAAACTGCTGTATTCTTTGCCTAGGCACAAACTTTTCTGATCATTTTTTATATAGTCAGTCTATAGGTTCTAGGATAGAATAGTTTATAGGATAGCAGCTAGCCAGGCGGATATTAGAAAAATCCCTACCACCATGCTATGGTTTCCTCACGACGTTTTCGTTCGTCGAAAGCTCAAGCTCACTGTAGGTGGATTCAAACTCTCGTCTATTGACGTGGCGTCCGTACACACTACCACTACTAAGCAACCTCTCCGAGACCATATAAATTGTTACAATATTGGAAAAGTATGTCGTCGGAGACATTTCATTCTATAAGAACAATTTTTGGCAATTAGTATTTAAAAATAATCGCAATTCATACAACCTCTTAAGGAAATTGTTTATTCTAACTTCTAAGCCAGCCTTACAAGAAGGCTTAAAATTATTTACTTTAGACTCCGGTATAGCTATTAAATTATATTGAATTTCAACATTAAAAACAGATTTATTGAAAATGTAGTTTGTTAAAATACTAGATGGTCGGTGTAATAAAACTAACCAATGATATTATTGTAAGTTTAAAAATATAGTTGTTATCTGTTTATGTCAACCAGAGACCAATCATAAATTTATCCACAAAAAGATTGTACGCTTAGGGTCGCCGCACAAGGGCCACTCGGCCACAACCACAAAACGCTGTCACCGGATAATTTCCTGTAGTTTTCATATATTTTATATGTACTCGTCCCACACGGTTGACGCCAGTAGCAACGTTTTGTAGCTGAAAAGTGAATAGAAAAAAAATAGTTAAAGGAATCTTATGTTTTCGAATTCATAAAGAGTAATTTCGTAATAAAATAGTTAATTCGATTCAATAGGCAGACATTTTTAGTTCTAAAGTATATCGTATCCGGTCGCTTCCAATATCGCGTACTGATCACGCGTGGCACGAGAGAGATATCTATACTCGACTATACAAAGGACGTCAGTTCGAATCCACCTACAAAGAGTTTTGGTGAAGGAAAATGTGATGAAACCATAGTATGGTATACCACCCTCAATTTGAAAATATGCGGCCAAATACCTATAGGTATGTTCCCGAAGTTGCAACTTGAATCAGTCCCTCCACTAGACTTAGAGTGTCCATCATCTGGGCCAATCATGTGATATTATGGTCATATCGCTTAACCTTAAGTAGAACAACTAAAAAAAATTATTACGAACCAAGTGGACTTTTTTCACATCATACTATACGTAATACAATGTGCATAATTCGTGTACGTGGGGTAGTCAGGTTTTTGTCTTACACGATGTTTGAAATACATCCATTTAATAGATTTTTAATAAAAGTTTACACTGCCTAATTATTAGAATAATCCAAATGATATATAATATCGATGTCCGTGAGTGATAACAAGTCGTCAGTCCAGAGAATAGATAGCACCAACCTAATCAAAGAAGCATACACAAGTCCAAGAAAGCCGGATAGTTAAAAAACAAATCACAATAGAAAGCACCTGTAACGAACATCAATCAAACGAAGTAAAGAGGTGAATTACGCTGACTGTTGCTAGTGCCCAATAGCGCAAAGTAGCCAAGGACTGTACAAAAAGTTACAATTTAATCACATGAGTCACACATTCTTATAATTGCCCAAAAAACGCACAATGTAAAATAATTTCGGAAGTAAAGTGTGTTACATAAAATAACAGTAGCGCCGGCCGCTTACTTATCTCATATTAATGCTTAATTAATTTGTTTTTTTTTTCATCTTTTAGAATCATTCACTCACCTAAGGTCGCATCCGTATGATTCATAAAGACGAGACAGTTTTGACGTAGACAGAGAAACAAATAGACTAACTAACACACCGTGAAATAGATATATTTTCGAGTAGTGTTGCAATTTTATCCAGTTTCCTTAAAATAGTTCAAATTAGCAAGGAGTTTATAGTTGTTGTAATTAAAATTAATATAATTAAACAAAAATAATGACAAGTAAATATGCAATTTATAAAATTAAAATTTACGGGAAAATACCACATTTAGAGCCAGTGTAAGGATCGACTGCGGAAATATCAACTTACTTATTCCATAGGTTTAGTTGTAATAATGTACTGGCACAAAAAGCTGTTCGAACACAATTCTCAAACCGAATTAATTAAAAAAAACTCTTTCATTATGTTTTACGAGTATCTGCATAATTATTTCTTCATTTATATTTGTTTTATTGGTATTTATGTATAAAATTAAATCTGTATTTTTAATATGTTTCTTTATTTTGATATATATTAATATATTTAATATTTTTACTTTCATAAGGGGCCATTAAATAATTACATTAATGGTATTGAGGGGGGGGGGCATTAAGAAAACCTCTACATGTCCTTATGTTAGGGGGTAGGGGTGATATTCATTCTTACGTAATTCAAAATTCAATATTAAAAATCTAATTCCATTCTGGACTTCAAATAGTTTTTATTTTTATTTTAAACTGTACAGCGGAATTTTAATATTATTTAAATAACTTTTATTTATTATTGAAAGTAAATTTATTAAACATTCATGTTTTTGTTTTAATGCATGTTTGCTTCTATAGAAAAAATTATAGTACATTTTACCGTGTGCAATAGTATTATTCTTATTTAAAAATCATAAAGATTTCCTTTCCTGACAACAGTATTTAGAAGATCAAGATAGAATCTTACGTAAGGAAGGGGGAGGATGATTCGAGAAATCTTTCTAGTACTTACATTTGGGTAGGCGAGTCAATAGTGAACAAAATTATCCTTACGTAATGAATGAAAACTTATATTATTGAATAGGTAACAGATTGTCTACTTCACTTACTTTGCATCACCTCTGCAGCACCCCAAGGTTGATTGATAGAGAATAACACCGCCATTAAATTCTATACAAATTAAATGTAAAAGTGTAAATAAATAAATTAGTTGCAAGGAAGAACACTATATATATATATATACTCCGCTTTGCTTACAAGTGCAATTGCTGCATGATTTTATTCCTGTAGTTATTAAGTAGGTAAAACAATAGACCATAAATTTAAAGGAGCCCAAATAAAAAAGTAAATAGCTTATATAAAGTTTATTTATATATTGAAAAGGCACTGTAACATCGAACTTATAATACTGTTCAAATGCGTACGGCGTACCTCTGTGATGCAAAAATAACAAGATGGTTAGGATAACAATGCAAATTAATTTTATTCAGTTAATAAATAAAATAAAAAATAGTCTTAACTACAGTGCGCTACACTTAAACATAAGCTGTTGACTTAAAGAAATATAAAATCGATTAGAAAACTAAAGCATTATTAAATCGATGGATTTAATATTTTTATTTCTCCAACTAAAAACTAACTGGCAATATTATAATTAAAAAGTTGGGTTTGAAAAACACGGAATGTGTAATACGGTTGTCAAAAAATAAAACTAAAATTCAGAGGTAAATTTAGATATAACATTAATATATACGATTTTTTTAGTTACACACGAACGAAGTCGCGGGCACAGCTATAACGTTATAAATGGAAAAAGATTTTTGGAAATGCTAGAATTCTAAAAAAAAATTTATATCTAATCGGATAGAAATTACCCTCGGATTACTGTTTAATATTAATTCTTACGAATGAAAGTTAGGAAAGTAAAACTGAAGCAGTTAAGTTTACGAAGCAAATTATAATAATGTATAGTTTAAGAAATAATTAAAAAACAAAAACAACACAACAGGGTCGATTGTTGAGTAAAAACAGGGTCGGTTGTCAAGTAAAATTGATATTATAAGATATAAAAATGATGTTCATTTAAAATTGGGGCTGTTAAAATTACACTAAATGATCACTTTTTATTAAGAAAAGAAATATTTAAACGGTTTTATGTACCACGCGAACGAAGACGCGGGCATAGCTAGTTTATTTAAATTATACAGCGGAAAAATTAATTTGAACGCGATAATCTTAGTAGCTAAGTCGGATTTCCAAAATTCCACTTGTTTTTGATAGACCAATCATTTTGAAAGGGTTTAGGCTATTTATCATCACGCTACCACTTATAGAAACAAACATCGGGCATAAAATATAATTATATAATATTATTATAAATGTGAAAGCGACATTATTCGTTTGTTTGTTACGCTTTCACGCCTAAATCGCTGAATCGATTTTTGGTGTAGAGTGTAGCGTGGTGGGAACCTGGAGACGGTGATAAGCTACTGTGTCACGTGAAAACCTTATTGGTAGTGGGCTAAACAGAGGGATAAATTTTGTTTAAAAAGTTTATTGCGTCGTCCGATTTGTGTGACAAAATCGATATTAACACAAATGAAGCCGCACGTAAAAACAAATTCTAGAAAGTTCTACCAAGGTGTGATTTAAAATTCGGCAATAATAAGTTTCTTTTGATTCGCAAAAAGAAACCTATTACAACGAACATGAACCACACTAAGACATGCATATTGCTTTTTCTTACTCATACTCCGATCCTCGGTGCAGACCAAATCGCAAATCTCGAATAGAGATCTGTGATCAAATAAAAGTAAATACAAATTAAAAAAATGATATAGAAAATAGACACAGCCCCGGTGCACCGCGCTTATAATCTATTCTACACAATGTGGACCACAGGCTGGGACGCTTCAACACACTGTGTCTGTATAAGAAAACTTTAAGGAGTTCTATACACCTTATTTTAATCGAGAGGTGGTGGTCACAACTTCCTTTGGCCATTTCATAAAGTTTTGTCAATATTCCGGAAGTAAAATTATGTTAAAATAACTCCAATTTTTAGATATCGGTTAAATAAATAAACACGGTAGTATAAAAATTAAGAGTCGTTAATATCCAATCATTATATATATATATATAAATGTTTAAGCTAAATTGACATAAATAAACCCGATGCAGAATGAATTAATTTTTTTGTTATGTAGTGACTATTGAGAAACTGTTAATAAACAGTTTTTTAACCGATTTTTCTTCCCATCGTGATAAGAATTTCCATTAATGTTCAATAATTATATTTGAAATTCGACCACTGTCGACCATTGCTCGACTTTTGTCTTAATTATGGATATTATTCAAAATGTCAAACGTATTTATATTTATTTTCGTTTCTTTTATCTTTTAAATACATATTTATCATTTATTAAATGCATGCAGACACTCTGTAAGTGTTCATAAATATAAAACAATGTTGGTAAATTCTACATTTAAAATCAAAATACCACTTATTCTAATATTATATTAGTTCCCGAGAGTTCAATACAAGTACTTTACAAGGTTGAGTAGTTCATATAGAAAACCATTATTACCGTTAATAATTGTTTTCTCATATAAGTACACAAATTGACATTTTGAGTTTTTCCCAGAATAAATATTAGGTTATAAATATTAGTTTTATTTATATAAACAATTGTTAAGTGTGAATATTCGGTCGACTGTTTCATCTACATGCATTATTACGGAACACATATTTGTTTAACGGAACTGCGCCTTTGGATTAGCGGTAAAGAAAATCAACATATTATATTATTATTTTGTTACGTTCGTTTTTTTTAATTGTGATATTTCTTTGACAATAACTTTAATTGAATAGTATCAAGTGAAATTTTGGGCTATGTTTACTTAAAATTATTACCCTAATTAGATAAGGATGAAAAAACTATGTCAATAAAACAACTTTGGAAAAAACGTCTATTTTAATGTTTTGTCACAAACAAGAAATACAAAATACATGAAATTATTTATATTTTTTATTTTTGATAGGACCATTTCCTTTATACATTATTCTTATGTGACTCTAAAATATAAATGCAGTGCACGCTACGGAAGTTACTCACGGGACGCTTATTGTACGTTTTTAAAATGTTGTCAATATGGCGGCTAAAGTCCTTTCTTAATAATTGGGCTGTCATAAGAAAAGATAATTTTTCAAATCCTAGTTATAGTATAAGTGATTAGTTGCCTTCAAACAAACAATTTTTTTTATTTTATTAGTATATATGTAGGATGTGAAATGTATAAACAAAATTATTAAAAAATAAACATTGATTGGATTACCTGTGGTGTGTAAAAAATTAGGATGGCGTGGGATGTAAGTTGTTAAGAGTAATATATCTACGTTGTGAAAATAATAAAGCGATTTAAAGGGCTATCTAAGTTGAACGATTCGCTCACATATTAACGACGAAGTGACAAGAACTCCTATGTGCAAAAACATAATTATTTGGTTATCTTTTTTTCTGATGCTTTGACTATTTATCTGCCAGTACTACACACTCTGCGTTACCTGCTTCATAGAATAACGTATATTTAGTTTTTTCATATCATATGATTAAAATTACTGGTGCGCGCTTCCTGTAAAATTATATTTTTACAAATAAGAGTTTTTTTCACTTCGTTGTCAATATATGTTCCTCATAATATACAAATTATCTGGTTGAGTGAATTTTCGAAACTTTATTTGTACTATTTTCTTCTTGTTAGAAATATCATTTAAGAAGTTCGTTGCATTGCGACTAGTTCTCTCCTGTTGACAGTACATTCCTTTCGTCTAATGTATGACTTAAAACTGATGTATCATGTAAGACTTGTAACTGATTTAATATTTAGATATTCATCTTGTCGTAAACTTTATAGTAGTGTTGTATTACCCTTTATTATAAGAATACCAATCCAGCAATATCATGAAATTGTAAATTGAAGTCGTTGCAAACGCTATGTCAAAGTTATTACCATTAAAATAAGTAATTATTATAGTATTCAAGAAAGTGACTCGTTGTATACATGTTAAAGAAAATAAAAAAGGACTAAAACTTTCTATTCGATGCATATACCTTTACAATATAATTTACCATAACCTGTACCTTACAATTTATGTTATAAATTTTCAGAATATAATAATATACTTTTTTGTTTAGATTACTATTGGCTTACTGACTTTACTCAAGGTATCTTGAAAACCTATGAATACAGTTTTACTTGTTTTTAGAATTTTTATGTCAATTTCATCAAATTTAAGAATTAGTTTTGTTATGCTGGGCTACATGAGGGGGCGAATATTCGTGTCGCGTTGGCGCGCTAAAAACATAGTGTACGGGCATACATTAGGCGGACGAAGATTTATCATGCTGGATTTTACCCCGCTAGAACAATTTATTCGTTTCAAATATATAAGATCCTTCCTCTTTATAACGTCATGTATTCATTTATGTGTTTAATTGAATAGATAATTGTTGTTTTTAGGCAGTGCTACGTTGCCTCCAGTACGGTCCGCTGCCGCTGTGGGGGAAGGCGGCGAGTTGGCGAGCCTCGCCGGTCTAGCTGCTTATGCTACTGCCTATAGTAGGACAAGCCGCGACTCAGGTAAACAAACTTATTTTCTACAGTAGTACTAAATATTGTACATGTGTTATGTAGTTTATTTGGTCACAGTTCAGCAGAATACAATATCGAAATAAAATATGAAGAGCAATTATCTAGAGTACAATAATTTGAAGTGATACTAATCAGGAACTGCATAAGGCATGAGTGACGTTGGCCTATGCCTGCAGCCCTGTGATTGAAATTGATACATGTATAGAAGGTTTATATGTGAAAAGTGATAAGCGAGTATCAGATTTCAATTGTTTTCGAGGCCGGTCGCGCACAGCAATCCTCGAGAAATGTTTGTAATAATTGGCCTATTCGATTACAGAAAACCTATGTTTTCTGGTAATTAGAATAACATGTAAAATGTATATTTTGATTGCGAATGCAGTCGCTGAACCTGATAATAATAAGTAAGAGGCATTGTATGTCTTGTTTTTCATTTGCCGAGTCTCACACAACCCGCCAGCACTGCCAGCAGCCCGTCCGCATGTACATAAACATATTTATTCACTGTGTTAACAATAAAAAAGGTAACAATGTCTAGGTTCTGCATGGTGGTAGGGCTTTTTCTATTGCCCGCCATGTTAGCTAACCTACATTTCAAAATCTTCCTCCAATTACCAAATACTTTTAAATGTGTTCCGGTAGTGGCACTTGAGAGCCAGTCCCTTCACAGTTATAGCTTGTCCACCAGTTTGGACCGTATCGTCACTTAAGATTAAGTGAGATTATAGCCATAACGCTAAAACTTTTCAGACCGGCATCGCAGTTACGATTGACAGAGGACATTTTCCCTTTCGGCAGTCGCTACTGTGTGTGGGCCGTATTGAGCTTACTCTCAGGTGAAGTACGGTCATTATGGGGAAGTGAGGATTATATTATATAGACAATACTTTTTAATTAGGAATTCTCTCTCCTGTAAAATGTGTAAATTGTCGCTTGCTACCCTTTTCTTGAAAACGCTCGATCTTTCTTACTAGTTGTGCCCACGACCTTCAATCGAGTTGATATAAAAAACATTGAATAATTTTGGTCCTTTTTTGTATAGTTTTGCTCGTATTGGTGGTAGCGTGATGTTAAATAGCCGAAAACCTTTCATAAGTATTGCTGTATCATATATGAAAAGAATACGACTGGTAGTTTCTAAGGTGAGCGTGTTCAAACAAATATATAATCTTTTCTTCTTTATAATATTAATAAAGACGTATTATAAAATTGTTGCCCTGGTTTTTTTTAATTTAAAATATAGCTTCACTATATGTTAATCCTTATATACTAGACACAAAAATTAAGGGATATAAAAACATTTCCAAATTTTTGGGTGATTTTCAACGAGCTGTAACTCCGAGGAAAATGATCGTACAGAAAAAACAAAAAAAGCAAATTGTAGCTCCATGTGTCTAGTTTTCAGATATGACTATGAAAAATTTTCGTCATGACCAGGTCTGGAAAAATCCTAAGAAAACTACAAAAAAAAATTTTTCAAATTTTTTCTCGTCTGAGAAAAGGTCCAAGGGCTTCAAAAAATTTTTTTTTATTGTTTCGTTCAAAAGTTCTTTTAGAAAATTTAATACTCTTTAATTTGACGTATTCAAATTACTTTCTAAGGTGAGCGTGTTCAAACAAATCTGTTATAATCTGTTCCTCTTTATAATATTAATATAGATGTATTATAAAATTTTTGCCCTGATTTTTTAAATTTAAAATATAACTTCACTATATGTTAATCCTAATACATAAAAATTTCATGTCACGTTGTTGGTCGGCGATCAACTCCTACAAACTACAGTACCGATTTTAGTTATTTTTTGCACATTGTGTGCAGTTTGTTCCAAGTTGTGAGATATATTATACTTTTTATATTGATAAGTGATTATAACGAGCTAGATGTCGCTGTAGTCGATGTGATTGACTATTCGAAAAGGAAGAACAAGTTTTACCAGGTCAGTTGGTCTTCTATAATTTACACAAATTCCTGTACGAAGCTAGAGCAGATTTATAGTACAATATATCCTTTATGTATTAAATGTATTTGAGGTGTTCCATCGAACATTGACTCGAGTAACGCGCCGAGGCAGAGAAGCAACTTTTTTGCTAACGATAACCCAATTACGCCATTGACTATAGCCGAAAACAGACAGGTGATGTGGTGGGGACAGGGACAGGGATGTAGACAGATACTCTTCTAACTAACTTCCACCCTTAAGTTCTAAATCTGTTGACAAATACCTATGCTAGGTGTGTTCCGGCAGTTGCAGTCAGTCGCGACAATAGACCTTAGCGTGCCCATCGGCGTAGCCATATCGCCACTTAACATCAGGTGAAATTGTGCTCGTAATGCTATACCGTACATTATATTTAAAAAAATATACTAGAACATATATTATAGTAGAACCTCGATAAAACCTCTATAATTGCAAAAAATAATCTGCTCCCTTCCCCTCAGAGCTCAAAACCTTTATTACTTAAAATACGCAATCTCTATAACATAAACTAATAATTTCATTATTAGGTCTCAGTTACTTAAAGAAATGTTTCAACGATCTGTATAACGTAACATTAAGCAAAAAGTTTTTCGAAATTTATTGCTTGCTAGTGTTTATAAGTTAAATTGTTGACGCAAACCTTTGAAATCCCTAAAAGCTATATTTGCGGTGGCTGCGACAGCGGTACACTTGGATAATATTTATATGTCTGTATCTGATCTGAGAGAGGAGTCATTTGCAAGGTGTTACAGCAGAGTTTTATTAGAGCGGAGACCAGTTGTGTATTAAGGTGCACCACTTTAAGACTAACTGGATACAGAACTCGTCTGAGGTTAACTACCCATTTTGCATTTCCAAATTCATTCCGTGCACTTTATATTTATCATTTTCGTCTCCTCGATTAATGCAATAATATTTATGTAATATTTAAGATGTTGTTGAAGATTACAGGAACGCCGAACTTGAAGTCCCGCTGTTCGAGAGCACTCAACGTTCCAGAGGAGTTCGAGGAAGACGTGACGGGAGCTGAGTCTTTGAAGACGTCGAAGATTTCGCCGCTTAGGTAATTTTATTTCAAAGAGATGTTTTAATTATCTTGAAGGTTTTAAGCAAAAATAATGTAGGATTGAATTATTGTTATAAGATTTATTCAGAGACACAAACAAGTGAACTCTGCGACATTTTTGATAACAAACAAAGGTACAAGATGTTATTCATCCAAAGAAAGAATTTTACATAAAATGCATACAAAGTGCCAGTTGGTCAGTTGGACATGACAAAATTTACAAATTGTTTGGCTTACACTATTGTTTTCAACCTATTTCATGACACGGCCCCTTTGTTTGAAGAAATATTTCGCGTTCCCCCTACCCGTTGCTTGTTATTCATGTATTTTATTTTGTGACAAATATTCAATCCAACACATTTTTTCATTAACATAATTAGGGTTCGCATAAATACATATTAATTTTTTTTCCTAACATTGAATGCGCCACCACTGGTTAACGCAACTTATAAACAAACTTGCCTCGTGGTCTCGTCTCTAAATCAAAACCACTTCAATTCAGTTTCTTCGGCACAGTATTTTATTGAAGACGTCGGATGTGAGATAAAACATCAAGGAATTTATACCTGGTATAAAAAGTTTAAAAGGTGTCAGAAAAGTTGAAAGAACTGTTTTTTACGAGACATACGCTGTTAGGCGTAAGTCCTTTGACAGTTTCACTGAACTTTTTGTGGCGAATGCTGAAGGCACTCAGCCGCGAGGCAGCGGGCACAAGGGAGCCAGAATGGCCGAACCTCGGTTTGGACTGCTGCTGGAAAACGAACAATGAACTGTGTCATTACTTGTCATTGCAAGAGATAAAGAAGAATACTCGGCAAAGGTGGATCTTAAATCCGTTTTTAAATGTAGCTATAAAAAAGGCAAATTTGGCAACCAAGCTCAAAGAAAATCTGCTGGATTTATCTTTACTGGATTGGAATTTAAGTCAGTCAATTTTCAAACCTTTTGGTTAAAAAGGAAATCAGAGTACCCACAATTAACAATAGAGGCTTTTGAAGTGTTTGATTCCATTTGGCACCATTACTTGTATTTTCATCAATGGACTAAATAAAGGAAATGGTAGGAAATCGCTTATATTTGGAAAACGTTTTAATTCTCCAGTTACAAAAAACTGATGTACTATGGGAGAAATTGGTCAATGATAAACAAACGCACCTTCGCATTAAGAGTTCTCATAAGTTATTTTTATTTCTTGTTATTTCATACAAATGAATATGTCCTTTTGTTAACATTCTTCTCAATAAATCTTTTCAAGATTTATATTTTTTTACTGCAGTAGCTTTTCCAATCTTTTGCAACTCCGCTGTAGAAGCTGTGCGACCCGCCTAAAGAGGCTTCGCGAGCCCCTTTCCCTTTGATATATTTTATTCAAATCCAGCTGTGCCCGCGACTTCGTTTCCGTGGAATTAAAAATTATGTATTATATTTTTTGTATTTTTACAACAAAAAGGTTGTTTTAAATCCGATTGATAGTACATAAGATTAGCGCGATCACACAAAACAAACATTTTCCGATTTATAATATTAATATAGGTTTAGCAGTTTTAATAACGTAAAAAAAACTTATGGCCTGTCAATTTATTATTTTTAAACATTTTCAAAATACAATTTACTCTGGAGTTAGAACAAATTAAATATCTTCCTTTCTTAGATGTTTTAGTTATCTGTAACCCTGATCATTGTTTAGGCCATACTGTGTATAGAAAAATTACCCATAGAGATAAATATCTGACAGTGAATCTCATCACTGTCCAATAACAGCTATCGTGGATAAATCTTTGTTTCAGAGAGCACAAGGAATCTGTGACGAGGAACATCTGGCTGCTGAGCTGCAACATGTCAAGCAAGTACTGCAAGATAAGAAGCTCCAAATTCCACGCTGCTGTCACAGAAACCGAGTTAAACCAGCCACAGTTGAACGTGTACTTGATGTGTTACCATTTGTAGGAGGACTCACAGACAAGATTGCTATTGAAATGTGCTTCAATTAAAACTTACTTTAAGCCACCCAAGAAGATTAGTCAACTTTTACCACCTGTCAAGTGTCATATATACCTCTAGAAGAACAGGGCGTATACAAAATCGAATGTGACTGTGGCCTCTCCTATATCGGTCAAACCAAAATAAACACAGGGACCTGCGTAAAAGACTACATAGCTAATGTGTTAAACACCGAAGCTTTACGAAGTCTGCAGTGGCTGAACATTCGGAAGAAGTCTCTAAAAAATATCTAAGTTTCGACAAACCACAAATCCTATGGAAATTAAAAAACATCATACAGAAGATGGTTGAAAGCTAGCACAAGCCAGAGATCGGATTATACATGTAATTAAATCGAAACCCAAAAGACCAATTATCAGACCTCAAGACACTGTGAGCTCTTTCTGCGTAGATCGGAACACAAACAAAATTAAAAATTAAACTGAAGAAAGATACTGTAACAATAACTTTTCTGGACAACCTACACCTCAGTCCACTCCGTGACCACGAAAGCTTTGGATACGTCGCATCGGGATCAATATTAATAAATAACCGCGATAAAATCCGTTGAAATTAGTTTTATTTCGATCATTTTGTTAACATTAAATGAATTTTACTATTAATATGGAAAGTTTACTCTAAAAACCTATGCAGGAAAGAAAATTAAAGATATGTGTTTTCTTTTTAAACTTTCCTTTATTATTTTTACTCATTTATATGTTTTACAGTGTCCTCGCAGTGTAGTGATGGCGGACGACCCACTCGGGACGCTGAGTGACAGGCCCCCTGCCCCCAACTCGAGCTCAGCGTGAGTCCGAAGCTGTCCCATCGCCGACGCGAATCCTTCCAAGACGACCTGCCGGAACATAAACAAGGGTAAACATATGCCGTTTTATAAATAAATTTTATTTTTAAATTTCTTCAGGAATTATAAACAGTTACTTTTTCTACATATATCCATAGAGCTTTATAGTTTTCTATAAAGCTAAAAGTAATAAAATTAAAACTATATTATTTGAGGAAAGCACACTTGAAATAAGAATTCTAATTATTCCGGCATTAATAATTTTTTTCAAATATATCTAATTGATTTACCACTTATTAGAATCTTACTGTACTGTAGCAGATTCTACCTATAATACTTGTGTGATTTTTTAAATTTCTTGTCTGCGCTTACCTATTTTAGTAAATAACGAACTGTACCCGTGACTTCGTTTGCGTCGTTGTTGAAAAGTAAAAGACGTCGCTTAGATAAGAATACAGTCAATATCCGCGTTACATGATGACGTCATATGCACAACGCCATCTATCGGATATGCAATTCAACTGACAACATTAGTTCTATATTTTGGCGTTGCAAGTAACTGAACTGGGTGCGTGAGAACAGTTTAAATTCATATTATCTAATATCTCTTGATAGAGAGTAAAACGATTGCGATACAATAAAAACTAAGTAATACTTTAAGTTGCGTACAGTTTTTACGTATAAAAGTTATTTATATGTACGTGCTTAGTTATTTGCTTCAAACTTTCGAGTATAGTTACGTATAATTTAATCAATATTATCGCGAGCGGAGCAGCAGTAGTCTCTGGTATATATTATATTATCTGGTATAATTTGACTGATATACTTCAGCGATTAGCTTGTTTCAATAAGCAAATACGAAAATTCTTATATTGTATATTATGTTATAAACGGAATGTGTTTGCAGGAGAATCGAACCCCGTCTGACGGTGTACGTGTGCCCTACATCTACAGCGCGCTGTACCTGCACGCATGCCGAGCCACTGAGCTGCTGCACAAGCTGAACCAGCTGCAGGGGCCTTCCGCTAATGTACAACTTTATCTAATCTAATATACAAACAAATGGTGCAAAATTCTAACAGAATGGACCATAGATGAAACACCAAAAGGCAAAGAGGTACGCAAAAGAATGTACAACTTTATCTAATCTAATATACAAACAAATGGTGCAAAATTCTAACAGAATGGACCATAGATGAAACACCAAAAGGCAAAGAGGTACGCAAAAGAATGTACAACTTTATCTAATCTAATATACAAACAAATGGTGCAAAATCCTAACAGAATGGACCATAGATGAAACACCAAAAGGCAAAGAGGTACGCAAAAGAATGTACGACTTTATCTAATCTAATATACAAACAAATGGTGCAAAATTCTAACAGAATGGACCATAGATGAAACACCAAAAGGCAAAGAGGTACGCAAAAGAATGTACAACTTTATCTAATCTAATATACAAACAAATGGTGCAAAATTCTAACAGAATGGACCATAGATGAAACACCAAAAGGCAAAGAGGTACGCAAAAGAATGTACAACTTTATCTAATCTAATATACAAACAAATGGTGCAAAATTCTAACAGAATGGACCATAGATGAAACACCAAAAGGCAAAGAGGTACGCAAAAGAATGTACAACTTTATCTAATCTAATATACAAACAAATGGTGCAAAATTCTAACAGAATGGACCATAGATGAAACACCAAAAGGCAAAGAGGTACGCAAAAGAATGTACAACTTTATCTAATCTAATATACAAACAAATGGTGCAAAATTCTAACAGAATGGACCATAGATGAAACACCAAAAGGCAAAGAGGTACGCAAAAGAATGTACAACTTTATCTAATCTAATATACAAACAAATGGTGCAAAATCCTAACAGAATGGACCATAGATGAAACACCAAAAGGCAAAGAGGTACGCAAAAGAATGTACAACTTTATCTAATCTAATATACAAACAAATGGTGCAAAATCCTAACAGAATGGACCATAGATGAAACACCAAAAGGCAAAGCGGTACGCAAAAGAATGTACAACTTAATCTAATCTAATATACAAACAAATGGTGCAAAATCCTAACAGAATGGACCATAGATGAAACACCAAAAGGCAAAGCGGTACGCAAAAGAATGTACAACTTAATCTAATCTAATATACAAACAAATGGTGCAAAATCCTAACAGAATGGACCATAGATGAAACACCAAAAGGCAAAGCGGTACGCAAAAGAATGTACAACTTAATCTAATCTAATATACAAACAAATGGTGCAAAATCCTAACAGAATGGACCATAGATGAAACACCAAAAGGCAAAGAGGTACGCAAAAGAAAAGGTAGTCAGATGATCTTCAAGAGGTAGCAGGTGCTCTGTGGACAAGAGCAGATACAGTACATATGTTGTAGGAGGTCTAAGTGTTAAATTTTTATAAAATTCAAAATAATTAATAAAATATCTACTTAGGTTATTTAAGTTTGTAACACTTAGTATTAAAGGGTTATTATTATTATTATTATTATATGTTTTTTAATAATTCTTCATCAGAGATGTCAAGAAATAAAAGTAACAAAAGAGAGTATATAAGATGGGTTGGAAGAGACATCCATGGGATGGTGGGACCCGAGAATTGTACCAAACTGGCTCCTACTTACCCTTGATTGAACTGGCCCTTAATTCCTCTTGAATTGTTTATATTATATATAAAATGTTTTTATATTGATACCAAAGTATTACTTTGCTTTTGTATAACTTCATTGGCAGGTAACTAAAAATGAATTAATCTTGTTTGCCTGTTTTTGTAACTTTTTTCAATATAACTTTGCTCCTATCGGTGGTAGCATGATGTTAAATATCCCAAAACCTACCTCGATGATTACTCTATCAAATACAAAAATAATAATTGAGGTACATAGTATTTTTAGATATTTTTATTTCTTGATCACATGAACCCTATTGTAATCTATCCTTTATAGCTGTGAATATATTGTGATGTATAACAGACATCTTAAAGTATTGTTACTAATGATGTTTCATTTACGACAGGACAGTGTTGGTGTCCGGCCCCAACAGAGAACGAGCTGGTGCGACATCTCCCGGACAACTCCACCTACCGATTAGAACGACTTGAGGACATCAGCTTGATGCTGATGCTGATACATAGCGGTTCTGATACTCGGGGACACAGTGACTCTGTTAGACACTGTTGTGTTGTCATTGGATCCAATGACTTTATCACACAGGCACTGTGACTTTGTTATTGAGATACTGTGCATCTCTTAGACATTATTATGTTGTCAACGAGTCAAATGATTTTACCATTCAGGCACTGTGACTTTGCCATTGAGACACTGTGGCTCTATTCGACACTTGCGTTGTCATTAAGTCACTAGTTTTCACATTCAGACATCGTATATTTGTCACTAAGACACTGTGCATCTCTTAGACATTATTGCGTTATTATCAGCTCATTGACTTTTTCACTCAGGCACTGTACCTTTGTCATTGAGATACTGTGACTCTGAGATACTGTGACTCTATTAGACACTGCTGTGTTGACATCGGTTCTAATGACTCTACCACTCAGGCACTGTGCCTTTGCCATTGAGATACTGTGGCTCTATTCCACACTTGCGTTGTCATAAGGGCACTGGTTTTCATATTCAGACACCGTAACTTTGTCACTGAGACACTGTAATTCTCTTAGACATTATTGATTTGTCATCAGCTCATACAAATCACTATAACAAATCAATCAACAGAATTTATTTTTTCGTCTTGTTGGTTGTGGTCCATTCACCACTAAGCGTTTTGTAAATTTTAGAGACTATTAAAGGCAATCTGATGTCTCTAATAATGTAATGATTCTTAGATTGTAATAAAATATCTATTAAAGATCTATTTGATATGATATTACAAAATGCACATGTCCTCTTGCATATAAATATGATCCCAAACGATCTTATATTATCTGACAGGACTGGTTTCTATAGTAAATTCACTGGTAATATAATATTCTGGAATGTTGTATGTTGACATAGTCTTATCTTATTGCACATAAGAACAGTTATTTCAAATTGATTTTGGAATATAAATATTTAATATACCTTTTGGGATATGAAAGATATGGAGTATAGAATTCGAGTTATTTCCCATTATAAATGAAAAAAATAAAAAATATATGGTAAGAAATTTAATAAATGAAGCGGCCATTTCTGATAGAAGTTTAGTACTAACAATCACATCCCATCTATTAATATTGGATTTAGTTTTTTATGTTATTAATATTTATTTTATATATTTTATTATTATTATTTTTATTTAATTACTACAGCATTATATGTATACAGAATTATAAGTAAATGTTTTGAATTAATACAATTTAATCGTTTGAATTATTAACTTGCATTATAAGTTGCCATATTGTTGCATCTTGTTTAAGCAAAATTTGCTAGTATAGGCAAATACCATAATATGAAAAAGAAAATCTTAGTTAAAAAAAATTTGGATTTTATAATATGTACCATTTATAATAAATCCACATAAAAATAACCTAGGACCAAATATGGGAATTTTCTTTAAATTCGCCATTCAATACTCTTCAAGTTAATTTTCTGTTAGTTTGATATACTAAGGTTTATTATGTTGTGACCAACTCATGTAATAAACAAATCTCTATATCTAACTTGTTAGTAAATTTGGCGTCAATGCCGGCTTTACCAGAGGTATGGCTTGAAGATATCTCACACGTAACATTATTTTTCGTTTTATTTTATCTCGTTTATTACTCGTGGGTACTTTGTGACTAAAATTGAGAGATTTTAACTTTATTGAATAGACATATTGTTTGGTCTTAGGTCTTTTGTGCAGAATACTGTTTTGTAAGTAAATACGGTACCTATAAATAAAGTGCCTTTGTCTAACACGAACCTTTTAAGGAGTCGCCCGTTTGCATTACAAAGTATTAAACGTTAAGTTAAGAATAAGATTTGTATGTATAAGCTCACTTTTATTGCCTGTTAATGTGTGATTTTCATGTAAAACACAAATGTTTGAGAAACTAGTCAATAAATGAATGTATAAGTAAATAAACTTTGTTTTATTTTTAAAACTAATTGTGCCTACGATTTGAGTGGCGTGAAACTTAAATTACTTAATAATTTTTGGGCGTATTTTAACTTTCTTCAATACAGCATTGCTCCTAATGGTGGCAGCGTAAGGTTTTATAAATAGTGTAAAGCTTTCCTCGATGATTTCTTTATCAAATACAAAATAATTTTTAAACTCGACTGGGAGTGACTAATATTGGCGGGTTTAAGTAAACAAACCTCTGCATTATAACATTAATTTTTAAAATATTACGTCCTACGGCCACTTTCAGATTGTGGTGTAATCACAATTTTTTACAAGTTTATCTAAACACTATTTAAAAAATACAAGATCAATTCGTAAATAACAATGGCCGACGTGTAATCAACGACAATGCATCCTTCCATCCATCCATTCCACTGAAAGACGTCCACTGCTGGACAGGTCTCCCCCAAAGATTTCCACGACTACCGGTCTTGCACCACCCGCATCCAGCGGATTCTCGCAATGCAATGACAATTGTATAGTGTTAGAAATAGAATTACTGATTGAGTTGCTTGGATAGCTCGCGAATCTATTTAATCAAATCTATCCAATGGAATTAAAAGTAATTCTTGTATAAATAAATTTCGCCTGTTTCGGAAACGGCTCTAACGATTTGGATGGAACTAACAGTAGGTTTAATAGAGTGACAATGTAAGTTATGATAGCCACATAAGGGCAACTTGTTCTACTAAAATTGATATAAAAAAACCAAAAAAATAGAAATAATCACTGCTCATTTCATTTTTACGTGGTTATTAACAAGTTATATCAGAGTAGGTATTGAAGTAGAATTAATTCTGCTTAAGTACCGGCAGATGTCAGTTTATTTGAAAATCACTTACTAGCCTGTTTACTACTTTATTTAGACAAAGTTGGCTACATTAACCTGACAAATTATGTATAAAAATACTATGTATAATATTATGATTCGTAATTAGTGTCATAAATATTGCATTAATAAATATTTAAACAAGTTCAAACAATTAATCAACCGAAAAATTTACACAGCTTAATTATAAAATTCACCAAGTATATTTAAATTTCTACAAAATGTTAGAAGAACCTACAAACAAACAGATTCGAGAAGCTTAATAAGTATGTTAAATCTACTTATTTTTTTTAAATCTATGTAATACCCGCTACATAACTGAACAGAAACATTCCATTTGCGGCTATACAACGATTAAAAACAATATTTGACAATAGTTATAAAAGGTATAGTTATATAAATAATATTATATCCCCTCGGGCTTGAGCGCCCTCCGCGCTCGCCCTAAGTCCGACGAAGATGTGAAAGATTTGCAGAGTAACAGTTGAGGTTCCTTCTTAAAAAAAAAACAAAACTATATTTATAATAAAGAATTTCGTTTGTAGAAACATTTCATATAATTAATATGAGAAAATATTTAAAAATAAACCATACTATACATACAAAGTATTATAAAAGATAATTGTTGCTTAAGAACCACCTGAATGAACAAAAGAGCCTAGTGTAGACCACACATTTTTTTTTTAAACTGCTGTATTCTTTGCCTAGGCACAAACTTTTCTGATCATTTTTTATATAGTCAGTCTATAGGTTCTAGGATAGAATAGTTTATAGGATAGCAGCTAGCCAGGCGGATATTAGAAAAATCCCTACCACCATGCTATGGTTTCCTCACGACGTTTTCGTTCATCGAAAGCTCAAGCTCACTGTAGGTGGATTCAAACTCTCGTCTATTGACGTGGCGTCCGTACACACTACCACTACTAAGCAACCTCTCCGAGACCATATAAATTGTTACAATATTGGAAAAGTATGTCGTCGGAGACATTTCATTCTATAAGAACAATTTTTGGCAATTAGTATTTAAAAATAATCGCAATTCATACAACCTCTTAAGGAAATTGTTTATTCTAACTTCTAAGCCAGCCTTACAAGAAGGCTTAAAATTATTTACTTTAGACTCCGGTATAGCTATTAAATTATATTGAATTTCAACATTAAAAACAGATTTATTGAAAATGTAGTTTGTTAAAATACTAGATGGTCGGTGTAATAAAACTAACCAATGATATTATTGTAAGTTTAAAAATATAGTTGTTATCTGTTTATGTCAACCAGAGACCAATCATAAATTTATCCACAAAAAGATTGTACGCTTAGGGTCGCCGCACAAGGGCCACTCGGCCACAACCACAAAACGCTGTCACCGGATAATTTCCTGTAGTTTTCATATATTTTATATGTACTCGTCCCACACGGTTGACGCCAGTAGCAACGTTTTGTAGCTGAAAAGTGAATAGAAAAAAAATAGTTAAAGGAATCTTATGTTTTCGAATTCATAAAGAGTAATTTCGTAATAAAATAGTTAATTCGATTCAATAGGCAGACATTTTTAGTTCTAAAGTATATCGTATCCGGTCGCTTCCAATATCGCGTACTGATCACGCGTGGCACGAGAGAGATATCTATACTCGACTATACAAAGGACGTCAGTTCGAATCCACCTACAAAGAGTTTTGGTGAAGGAAAATGTGATGAAACCATAGTATGGTATACCACCCTCAATTTGAAAATATGCGGCCAAATACCTATAGGTATGTTCCCGAAGTTGCAACTTGAATCAGTCCCTCCACTAGACTTAGAGTGTCCATCATCTGGGCCAATCATGTGATATTATGGTCATATCGCTTAACCTTAAGTAGAACAACTAAAAAAAATTATTACGAACCAAGTGGACTTTTTTCACATCATACTATACGTAATACAATGTGCATAATTCGTGTACGTGGGGTAGTCAGGTTTTTGTCTTACACGATGTTTGAAATACATCCATTTAATAGATTTTTTATAAATGTTAATAAATCTTAAAAACCCTCAACTCTGTTCTAGAAATATTCTATTCGTTTACGTATTTAAAATACAGGTACAGGGATGGGCAATAATGGTTCAGGAAAGATTTTTATGATTTCTATAAAAGCAACTTGATTTTGAATTTTTGTTTAACCATTTTGCAAAATACTGTTTCATTAGTTACTGTGAATTAAAATTGCATCACTATTTTTAGGTGTGTGAACTTCAGTTTGCTTTAAAAAACACGCGAGCAAAATGTCTTAAATTTGAATTCTGTAACGATAATCTACATTAAATTTCGACTCATGGGCTAAATCATAATGAAAATAAAAACGGAAGTTGATTTGTGCCGCTTGTCGAACTAGAGAAAGTGTATATAAGTGCTTACAATTCTGCACGAGAGACTCGAGCTCGAGCGCTCTCCGCGCTCGCCCCCTAGTCCGGTAAAGCTGTAAAAGCCTCGAAGGTTAACAATGTTGGTCCCTTAAAAAAAAAAGCACGATAGACAGTCTGTGTTGAAGTGCGGCCAAGTGTTTATAGTTGGAGTGTGATTTATTTTTTAGTCCGGTATAGTAGGGGCGGTCTCGCTGTTAGGGTCATCACTCTACCACTACTTACCACTAGCTTAGAAACTGGTCCCTTTTAGGTCAATGTTATCACCACTAAATTGTGGCCAAAGATACTGATCCCCGCAATGTGGCATTTGCGGTTAGTTATTTAAGAATGTATTAAGTTTAGTTTTTAAGAACGTATTGTGGTAAGTTATTTAAGAATGTATTACGGTTAGTTTTTAAGAACGTATTGCGGCTAGTTTTTTAAAACGTATTGTTGTAATGCGGCTTAGTGTTTAAGTTTTGTAATACGGCTCTAGTCTTTAAGAAATGTAAACACATTTATTTATATGTAAAAAGTATGCCTAAAAAAACATGCAGATCGAGTTTTTTGCCGGTTCTTCTCGATAACTGCTTTATTTTCCGAACCGGTGGTAGTTTTGATATTCATAAGCGCAATAAAGAATATCCAATACCATAATATGTTTTGATCTTATTTGAACCCCTCTTTTCGGGGCGACAGAGGGGGACAGATGGCTATTTAATAAGAGGCGCTTCATACAAACAATAGTATTTATTAGTATTTTTTAACCTATGGTCCGTAAACCAAATTTGATCTCGACAGATTTTTCAGCTCAAGTATGGTAGTTCTTAACCATCATATTGAACAACGTTTACCGTTAACTTACGTTAATTTAGAGCTACTAAAACTACGTAAGTGAGAAAAACATGTAAATAGGTTCAAAAGTTTTTATTGTTTAATAAAAGTTTACACTGCCTAATTATTAGAATAATCCAAATGATATATAATATCGATGTCCGTGAGTGATAACAAGTCGTCAGTCCAGAGAATAGATAGCACCAACCTAATCAAAGAAGCATACACAAGTCCAAGAAAGCCGGATAGTTAAAAAACAAATCACAATAGAAAGCACCTGTAACGAACATCAATCAAACGAAGTAAAGAGGTGAATTACGCTGACTGTTGCTAGTGCCCAATAGCGCAAAGTAGCCAAGGACTGTACAAAAAGTTACAATTTAATCACATGAGTCACACATTCTTATAATTGCCCAAAAAACGCACAATGTAAAATAATTTCGGAAGTAAAGTGTGTTACATAAAATAACAGTAGCGCCGGCCGCTTACTAATCTCATATTAATGCTTAATTAATTTGTTTTTTTTTTCATCTTTTAGAATCATTCACTCACCTAAGGTCGCATCCGTATGATTCATAAAGACGAGACAGTTTTGACGTAGACAGAGAAACAAATAGACTAACTAACACACCGTGAAATAGATATATTTTCGAGTAGTGTTGCAATTTTATCCAGTTTCCTTAAAATAGTTCAAATTAGCAAGGAGTTTATAGTTGTTGTAATTAAAATTAATATAATTAAACAAAAATAATGACAAGTAAATATGCAATTTATAAAATTAAAATTTACGGGAAAATACCACATTTAGAGCCAGTGTAAGGATCGACTGCGGAAATATCAACTTACTTATTCCATAGGTTTAGTTGTAATAATGTACTGGCACAAAAAGCTGTTCGAACACAATTCTCAAACCGAATTAATTAAAAAAAACTCTTTCATTATGTTTTACGAGTATCTGCATAATTATTTCTTCATTTATATTTGTTGTATTGGTATTTGTGTATAAAATTAAATCAGTATTTTTAATATGTTTCTTTATTTTGATATATATTAATATATTTAATATTTTTACTTTCATAAGGGGCCATTAAATAATTTCATTAATGGTATTGAGGGGGGGGGGGGCATTAAGAAAACCTCTACATGTCCTTATGTTAGGGGGTAGGGGTGATATTCATTCTTACGTAATTCAAAATTCAATATTAAAAATCTAATTCCATTCTGGACTTCAAATAGTTTTTATTTTTATTTTAAACTGTACAGCGGAATTTTAATATTATTTAAATAACTTTTATTTATTATTGAAAGTAAATTTATTAAACTTTCATGTTTTTGTTTTAATGCATGTTTGCTTCTATAGAAAAAAATATACTACATTTTACCGTGTACAATAGTATTATTCTTATTTAAAAATTATAAAGATTTCCTTTCCTGACAACAGTATTTAGAAGATCAAGATAGAATCTTACGTAAGGAAGGGGGAGGATGATTCGAGAAATCTTTCTAGTACTTACATTTGGGTAGGCGAGTCAATAGTGAACAAAATTATCCTTACGTAATGAATGAAAACTTATATTATTGAATAGGTAACAGATTGTCTACTTCACTTACTTTGCATCACCTCTGCAGCACCCCAAGGTTGATTGATAGAGAATAACACCGCCATTAAATTCTATACAAATTAAATGTAAAAGTGTAAATAAATAAATTAGTTGCAAGGAAGAACACTATATATATATATACTCCGCTTTGCTTACAAGTGCAATTGCTGCATGATTTTATTCCTGTAGTTATTAAGTAGGTAAAACAATAGACCATAAATTTAAAGGAGCCCAAATAAAAAAGTAAATAGCTTATATAAAGTTTATTTATATATTGAAAAGGCACTGTAACATCGAACTTATAATACTATTCAAATGCGTACGGCGTACCTCTGTGATGCAAAAATAACAAGATGGTTAGGATAACAATGCAAATTAATTTTATTCAGTTAATAAATAAAATAAAAAATAGTCTTAACTACAGTGCGCTACACTTAAACATAAGCTGTTGACTTAAAGAAATATAAAATCGATTAGAAAACTAAAGCATTATTAAATCGATGGATTTAATATTTTTATTTCTCCAACTAAAAACTAACTGGCAATATTATAATTAAAAAGTTGGGTTTGAAAAACACGGAATGTGTAATACGGTTGTCAAAAAATAAAACTAAAATTCAGAGGTAAATTTAGATATAACCTTAATATATACGATTTTTTTAGTTACACACGAACGAAGTCGCGGGCACAGCTATAACGTTATAAATGGAAAAAGATTTTTGGAAATGCTAGAATTCTAAAAAAAAATTTATATCTAATCGGATAGAAATTACCCTCGGATTATTGTTTAATATTAATTCTTACGAATGAAAGTTAGGAAAGTAAAACTGAAGCAGTTAAGTTTACGAAGTAAACATCTCCTCTAATAGCAAATTATAATAATGTATAGTTTAAGAAATAATTAAAAAACAAAAACAACACAACAGGGTCGATTGTTGAGTAAAAACAGGGTCGGTTGTCAAGTAAAATTGATATTATAAGATATAAAAATGATGTTCATTTAAAATTGGGGCTGTTAAAATTACACTAAATGATCACTTTTTATTAAGAAAAGAAATATTTAAACGGTTTTATGTACCACGCGAACGAAGACGCGGGCATAGCTAGTTTATTTAAATTATACAGCGGAAAAATTAATTTGAACGCGATAATCTTAGTAGCTAAGTCGGATTTCCAAAATTCCACTTGTTTTTGATAGACCAATCATTTTGAAAGGGTTTAGGCTATTTATCATCACGCTACCACTTATAGAAACAAACATCGGGCATAAAATATAATTATATAATATTATTATAAATGTGAAAGCGACATTATTCGTTTGTTTGTTACGCTTTCACGCCTAAATCGCTGAATCGATTTTTGGTGTAGAGTGTAGCGTGGTGGGAACCTGGAGACGGTGATAAGCTACTGTGTCACGTGAAAACCTTATTGGTAGTGGGCTAAACAGAGGGATAAATTTTGTTTAAAATTTTTATTGCGTCGTCCGATTTGTGTGACAAAATCGATATTAACACAAATGAAGCCGCACGTAAAAACAAATTCTAGAAAGTTCTACCAAGGTGTGATTTAAAATTCGGCAATAATAAGTTTCTTTTGATTCGCAAAAAGAAACCTATTACAACGAACATGAACCACACTAAGACATGCATATTGCTTTTTCTTACTCATACTCCGATCCTCGGTGCAGACCAAATCGCAAATCTCGAATAGAGATCTGTGAACAAATAAAAGTAAATACAAATTAAAAAAATGATATAGAAAATAGACACAGCCCCGGTGCACCGCGCTTATAATCTATTCTACACAATGTGGACCACAGGCTGGGACGCTTCAACACACTGTGTCTGTATAAGAAAACTTTAAGGAGTTCTATACACCTTATTTTAATCGAGAGGTGGTGGTCACAACTTCCTTTGGCCATTTCATAAAGTTTTGTCAATATTCTGGAAGTAAAATTATGTTAAAATAACTCCAATTTTTAGATATCGGTTAAATAAATAAACACGGTAGTATAAAAATTAAGAGTCGTTAATATCCAATCATTATATATATATATATATATATAAATGTTTAAGCTAAATTGACATAAATAAACCCGATGCAGAATGAATTAATTTTTTTGTTATGTAGTGACTATTGAGAAACTGTTAATAAACAGTTTTTTAACCGATTTTTCTTCCCATCGTGATAAGAATTTCCATTAATGTTCAATAATTATATTTGAAATTCGACCACTGTCGACCATTGCTCGACTTTTGTCTTAATTATGGATATTATTCAAAATGTCAAACGTATTTATATTTATTTTCGTTTCTTTTATCTTTTAAATACATATTTATCATTTATTAAATGCATGCAGACACTCTGTAAGTGTTCATAAATATAAAACAATGTTGGTAAATTCTACATTTAAAATCAAAATACCACTTATTCTAATATTATATTAGTTCCCGAGAGTTCAATACAAGTACTTTACAAGGTTGAGTAGTTCATATAGAAAACCATTATTACCGTTAATAATTGTTTTCTCATATAAGTACACAAATTGACATTTTGAGTTTTTCCCAGAATAAATATTAGGTTATAAATATTAGTTTTATTTATATAAACAATTGTTAAGTGTGAATATTCGGTCGACTGTTTCATCTACATGCATTATTACGGAACACATATTTGTTTAACGGAACTGCGCCTTTGGATTAGCGGTAAAGAAAATCAACATATTATATTATTATTTTGTTACGTTCGTTTTTTTTAATTGTGATATTTCTTTGACAATAACTTTAATTGAATAGTATCAAGTGAAATTTTGGGCTATGTTTACTTAAAATTATTACCCTAATTAGATAAGGATGAAAAAACTATGTCAATAAAACAACTTTGGAAAAAACGTCTATTTTAATGTTTTGTCACAAACAAGAAATACAAAATACATGAAATTATTTATATTTTTTATTTTTGATAGGACCATTTCCTTTATACATTATTCTTATGTGACTCTAAAATATAAATGCAGTGCACGCTACGGAAGTTACTCACGGGACGCTTATTGTACGTTTTTAAAATGTTGTCAATATGGCGGCTAAAGTCCTTTCTTAATAATTGGGCTGTCATAAGAAAAGATAATTTTTCAAATCCTAGTTATAGTATAAGTGATTAGTTGCCTTCAAACAAACAATTTTTTTTATTTTATTAGTATATATGTAGGATGTGAAATGTATAAACAAAATTATTAAAAAATAAACATTGATTGGATTACCTGTGGTGTGTAAAAAATTAGGATGGCGTGGGATGTAAGTTGTTAAGAGTAATATATCTACGTTGTGAAAATAATAAAGCGATTTAAAGGGCTATCTAAGTTGAACGATTCGCTCACATATTAACGACGAAGTGACAAGAACTCCTATGTGCAAAAACATAATTATTTGGTTATCTTTTTTTCTGATGCTTTGACTATTTATCTGCCAGTACTACACACTCTGCGTTACCTGCTTCATAGAATAACGTATATTTAGTTTTTTCATATCATATGATTAAAATTACTGGTGCGCGCTTCCTGTAAAATTATATTTTTACAAATAAGAGTTTTTTTCACTTCGTTGTCAATATATGTTCCTCATAATATACAAATTATCTGGTTGAGTGAATTTTCGAAACTTTATTTGTACTATTTTCTTCTTGTTAGAAATATCATTTAAGAAGTTCGTTGCATTGCGACTAGTTCTCTCCTGTTGACAGTACATTCCTTTCGTCTAATGTATGACTTAAAACTGATGTATCATGTAAGACTTGTAACTGATTTAATATTAAGATATTCATCTTGTCGTAAACTTTATAGTAGTGTTGTATTACCCTTTATTATAAGAATACCAATCCAGCAATATCATGAAATTGTAAATTGAAGTCGTTGCAAACGCTATGTCAAAGTTATTACCATTAAAATAAGTAATTATTATAGTATTCAAGAAAGTGACTCGTTGTATACATGTTAAAGAAAATAAAAAAGGACTAAAACTTTCTATTCGATGCATATACCTTTACAATATAATTTACCATAACCTGTACCTTACAATTTATGTTATAAATTTTCAGAATATAATAATATACTTTTTTGTTTAGATTACTATTGGCTTACTGACTTTACTCAAGGTATCTTGAAAACCTATGAATACAGTTTTACTTGTTTTTAGAATTTTTATGTCAATTTCATCAAATTTAAGAATTAGTTTTGTTATGCTGGGCTACATGAGGGGGCGAATATTCGTGTCGCGTTGGCGCGCTAAAAACATAGTGTACGGGCATACATTAGGCGGACGAAGATTTATCATGCTGGATTTTACCCCGCTAGAACAATTTATTCGTTTCAAATATATAAGATCCTTCCTCTTTATAACGTCATGTATTCATTTATGTGTTTAATTGAATAGATAATTGTTGTTTTTAGGCAGTGCTACGTTGCCTCCAGTACGGTCCGCTGCCGCTGTGGGGGAAGGCGGCGAGTTGGCGAGCCTCGCCGGTCTAGCTGCTTATGCTACTGCCTATAGTAGGACAAGCCGCGACTCAGGTAAACAAACTTATTTTCTACAGTAGTACTAAATATTGTACATGTGTTATGTAGTTTATTTGGTCACAGTTCAGCAGAATACAATATCGAAATAAAATATGAAGAGCAATTATCTAGAGTACAATAATTTGAAGTGATACTAATCAGGAACTGCATAAGGCATGAGTGACGTTGGCCTATGCCTGCAGCCCTGTGATTGAAATTGATACATGTATAGAAGGTTTATATGTGAAAAGTGATAAGCGAGTATCAGATTTCAATTGTTTTCGAGGCCGGTCGCGCACAGCAATCCTCGAGAAATGTTTGTAATAATTGGCCTATTCGATTACAGAAAACCTATGTTTTCTGGTAATTAGAATAACATGTAAAATGTATATTTTGATTGCGAATGCAGTCGCTGAACCTGATAATAATAAGTAAGAGGCATTGTATGTCTTGTTTTTCATTTGCCGAGTCTCACACAACCCGCCAGCACTGCCAGCAGCCCGTCCGCATGTACATAAACATATTTATTCACTGTGTTAACAATAAAAAAGGTAACAATGTCTAGGTTCTGCATGGTGGTAGGGCTTTTTCTATTGCCCGCCATGTTAGCTAACCTACATTTCAAAATCTTCCTCCAATTACCAAATACTTTTAAATGTGTTCCGGTAGTGGCACTTGAGAGCCAGTCCCTTCACAGTTATAGCTTGTCCACCAGTTTGGACCGTATCGTCACTTAAGATTAAGTGAGATTATAGCCATAACGCTAAAACTTTTCAGACCGGCATCGCAGTTACGATTGACAGAGGACATTTTCCCTTTCGGCAGTCGCTACTGTGTGTGGGCCGTATTGAGCTTACTCTCAGGTGAAGTACGGTCATTATGGGGAAGTAAGGATTATATTATATAGACAATACTTTTTAATTAGGAATTCTCTCTCCTGTAAAATGTGTAAATTGTCGCTTGCTACCCTTTTCTTGAAAACGCTCGATCTTTCTTACTAGTTGTGCCCACGACCTTCAATCGAGTTGATATAAAAAACATTGAATAATTTTGGTCCTTTTTTGTATAGTTTTGCTCGTATTGGTGGTAGCGTGATGTTAAATAGCCGAAAACCTTTCATAAGTATTGCTGTATCATATATGAAAAGAATACGACTGGTAGTTTCTAAGGTGAGCGTGTTCAAGCAAATATATAATATTTTCTTCTTTATAATATTAATAAAGACGTATTATAAAATTGTTGCCCTGGTTTTTTTTAATTTAAAATATAGCTTCACTATATGTTAATCCTTATATACTAGACACAAAAATTAAGGGATATAAAAACATTTCCAAATTTTTGGGTGATTTTCAACGAGCTGTAACTCCGAGGAAAATGATCGTACAGAAAAAACAAAAAAAGCAAATTGTAGCTCCATGTGTCTAGTTTTCAGATATGACTATGAAAAATTTTCGTCATGACCAGGTCTGGAAAAATCCTAAGAAAACTACAAAAAAAAATTTTTCAAATTTTTTCTCGTCTGAGAAAAGGTCCAAGGGCTTCAAAAAATTTTTTTTTATTGTTTCGTTCAAAAGTTCTTTTAGAAAATTTAATACTCTTTAATTTGACGTATTCAAATTACTTTCTAAGGTGAGCGTGTTCAAACAAATCTGTTATAATCTGTTCCTCTTTATAATATTAATATAGATGTATTATAAAATTTTTGCCCTGATTTTTTAAATTTAAAATATAACTTCACTATATGTTAATCCTAATACATAAAAATTTCATGTCACGTTGTTGGTCGGCGATCAACTCCTACAAACTACAGTACCGATTTTAGTTATTTTTTGCACATTGTGTGCAGTTTGTTCCAAGTTGTGAGATATATTATACTTTTTATATTGATAAGTGATTATAACGAGCTAGATGTCGCTGTAGTCGATGTGATTGACTATTCGAAAAGGAAGAACAAGTTTTACCAGGTCAGTTGGTCTTCTATAATTTACACAAATTCCTGTACGAAGCTAGAGCAGATTTATAGTACAATATATCCTTTATGTATTAAATGTATTTGAGGTGTTCCATCGAACATTGACTCGAGTAACGCGCCGAGGCAGAGAAGCAACTTTTTTGCTAACGATAACCCAATTACGCCATTGACTATAGCCGAAAACAGACAGGTGATGTGGTGGGGACAGGGACAGGGATGTAGACAGATACTCTTCTAACTAACTTCCACCCTTAAGTTCTAAATCTGTTGACAAATACCTATGCTAGGTGTGTTCCGGCAGTTGCAGTCAGTCGCGACAATAGACCTTAGCGTGCCCATCGGCGTAGCCATATCGCCACTTAACATCAGGTGAAATTGTGCTCGTAATGCTATACCGTACATTATATTTAAAAAAATATACTAGAACATATATTATAGTAGAACCTCGATAAAACCTCTATAATTGCAAAAAATAATCTGCTCCCTTCCCCTCAGAGCTCAAAACCTTTATTACTTAAAATACGCAATCTCTATAACATAAACTAATAATTTCATTATTAGGTCTCAGTTACTTAAAGAAATGTTTCAACGATCTGTATAACGTAACATTAAGCAAAAAGTTTTTCGAAATTTATTGCTTGCTAGTGTTTATAAGTTAAATTGTTGACGCAAACCTTTGAAATCCCTAAAAGCTATATTTGCGGTGGCTGCGACAGCGGTACACTTGGATAATATTTATATGTCTGTATCTGATCTGAGAGAGGAGTCATTTGCAAGGTGTTACAGCAGAGTTTTATTAGAGCGGAGACCAGTTGTGTATTAAGGTGCACCACTTTAAGACTAACTGGATACAGAACTCGTCTGAGGTTAACTACCCATTTTGCATTTCCAAATTCATTCCGTGCACTTTATATTTATCATTTTCGTCTCCTCGATTAATGCAATAATATTTATGTAATATTTAAGATGTTGTTGAAGATTACAGGAACGCCGAACTTGAAGTCCCGCTGTTCGAGAGCACTCAACGTTCCAGAGGAGTTCGAGGAAGACGTGACGGGAGCTGAGTCTTTGAAGACGTCGAAGATTTCGCCGCTTAGGTAATTTTATTTCAAAGAGATGTTTTAATTATCTTGAAGGTTTTAAGCAAAAATAATGTAGGATTGAATTATTGTTATAAGATTTATTCAGAGACACAAACAAGTGAACTCTGCGACATTTTTGATAACAAACAAAGGTACAAGATGTTATTCATCCAAAGAAAGAATTTTACATAAAATGCATACAAAGTGCCAGTTGGTCAGTTGGACATGACAAAATTTACAAATTGTTTGGCTTACACTATTGTTTTCAACCTATTTCATGACACGGCCCCTTTGTTTGAAGAAATATTTCGCGTTCCCCCTACCCGTTGCTTGTTATTCATGTATTTTATTTTGTGACAAATATTCAATCCAACACATTTTTTCATTAACATAATTAGGGTTCGCATAAATACATATTAACTTTTTTTCCTAACATTGAATGCGCCACCACTGGTTAACGCAACTTATAAACAAACTTGCCTCGTGGTCTCGTCTCTAAATCAAAACCACTTCAATTCAGTTTCTTCGGCACAGTATTTTATTGAAGACGTCGGATGTGAGATAAAACATCAAGGAATTTATACCTGGTATAAAAAGTTTAAAAGGTGTCAGAAAAGTTGAAAGAACTGTTTTTTACGAGACATACGCTGTTAGGCGTAAGTCCTTTGACAGTTTCACTGAACTTTTTGTGGCGAATGCTGAAGGCACTCAGCCGCGAGGCAGCGGGCACAAGGGAGCCAGAATGGCCGAACCTCGGTTTGGACTGCTGCTGGAAAACGAACAATGAACTGTGTCATTACTTGTCATTGCAAGAGATAAAGAAGAATACTCGGCAAAGGTGGATCTTAAATCCGTTTTTAAATGTAGCTATAAAAAAGGCAAATTTGGCAACCAAGCTCAAAGAAAATCTGCTGGATTTATCTTTACTGGATTGGAATTTAAGTCAGTCAATTTTCAAACCTTTTGGTTAAAAAGTAAATCAGAGTACCCACAATTAACAATAGAGGCTTTTGAAGTGTTTGATTCCATTTGGCACCATTACTTGTATTTTCATCAATGGACTAAATAAAGGAAATGGTAGGAAATCGCTTATATTTGGAAAACGTTTTAATTCTCCAGTTACAAAAAACTGATGTACTATGGGAGAAATTGGTCAATGATAAACAAACGCACCTTCGCATTAAGAGTTCTCATAAGTTATTTTTATTTCTTGTTATTTCATACAAATGAATATGTCCTTTTGTTAACATTCTTCTCAATAAATCTTTTCAAGATTTATATTTTTTTACTGCAGTAGCTTTTCCAATCTTTTGCAACTCCGCTGTAGAAGCTGTGCGACCCGCCTAAAGAGGCTTCGCGAGCCCCTTTCCCTTTGATATATTTTATTCAAATCCAGCTGTGCCCGCGACTTCGTTTCCGTGGAATTAAAAATTATGTATTATATTTTTTGTATTTTTACAACAAAAAGGTTGTTTTAAATCCGATTGATAGTACATAAGATTAGCGCGATCACACAAAACAAACATTTTCCGATTTATAATATTAATATAGGTTTAGCAGTTTTAATAACGTAAAAAAAACTTATGGCCTGTCAATTTATTATTTTTAAACATTTTCAAAATACAATTTACTCTGGAGTTAGAACAAATTAAATATCTTCCTTTCTTAGATGTTTTAGTTATCTGTAACCCTGATCATTGTTTAGGCCATACTGTGTATAGAAAAATTACCCATAGAGATAAATATCTGACAGTGAATCTCATCACTGTCCAATAACAGCTATCGTGGATAAATCTTTGTTTCAGAGAGCACAAGGAATCTGTGACGAGGAACATCTGGCTGCTGAGCTGCAACATGTCAAGCAAGTACTGCAAGATAAGAAGCTCCAAATTCCACGCTGCTGTCACAGAAACCGAGTTAAACCAGCCACAGTTGAACGTGTACTTGATGTGTTACCATTTGTAGGAGGACTCACAGACAAGATTGCTATTGAAATGTGCTTCAATTAAAACTTACTTTAAGCCACCCAAGAAGATTAGTCAACTTTTACCACCTGTCAAGTGTCATATATACCTCTAGAAGAACAGGGCGTATACAAAATCGAATGTGACTGTGGCCTCTCCTATATCGGTCAAACCAAAATAAACACAGGGACCTGCGTAAAAGACTACATAGCTAATGTGTTAAACACCGAAGCTTTACGAAGTCTGCAGTGGCTGAACATTCGGAAGAAGTCTCTAAAAAATATCTAAGTTTCGACAAACCACAAATCCTATGGAAATTAAAAAACATCATACAGAAGATGGTTGAAAGCTAGCACAAGCCAGAGATCGGATTATACATGTAATTAAATCGAAACCCAAAAGACCAATTATCAGACCTCAAGACACTGTGAGCTCTTTCTGCGTAGATCGGAACACAAACAAAATTAAAAATTAAACTGAAGAAAGATACTGTAACAATAACTTTTCTGGACAACCTACACCTCAGTCCACTCCGTGACCACGAAAGCTTTGGATACGTCGCATCGGGATCAATATTAATAAATAACCGCGATAAAATCCGTTGAAATTAGTTTTATTTCGATCATTTTGTTAACATTAAATGAATTTTACTATTAATATGGAAAGTTTACTCTAAAAACCTATGCAGGAAAGAAAATTAAAGATATGTGTTTTCTTTTTAAACTTTCCTTTATTATTTTTACTCATTTATATGTTTTACAGTGTCCTCGCAGTGTAGTGATGGCGGACGACCCACTCGGGACGCTGAGTGACAGGCCCCCTGCCCCCAACTCGAGCTCAGCGTGAGTCCGAAGCTGTCCCATCGCCGACGCGAATCCTTCCAAGACGACCTGCCGGAACATAAACAAGGGTAAACATATGCCGTTTTATAAATAAATTTTATTTTTAAATTTCTTCAGGAATTATAAACAGTTACTTTTTCTACATATATCCATAGAGCTTTATAGTTTTCTATAAAGCTAAAAGTAATAAAATTAAAACTATATTATTTGAGGAAAGCACACTTGAAATAAGAATTCTAATTATTCCGGCATTAATAATTTTTTTCAAATATATCTAATTGATTTACCACTTATTAGAATCTTACTGTACTGTAGCAGATTCTACCTATAATACTTGTGTGATTTTTTAAATTTCTTGTCTGCGCTTACCTATTTTAGTAAATAACGAACTGTACCCGTGACTTCGTTTGCGTCGTTGTTGAAAAGTAAAAGACGTCGCTTAGATAAGAATACAGTCAATATCCGCGTTACATGATGACGTCATATGCACAACGCCATCTATCGGATATGCAATTCAACTGACAACATTAGTTCTATATTTTGGCGTTGCAAGTAACTGAACTGGGTGCGTGAGAACAGTTTAAATTCATATTATCTAATATCTCTTGATAGAGAGTAAAACGATTGCGATACAATAAAAACTAAGTAATACTTTAAGTTGCGTACAGTTTTTACGTATAAAAGTTATTTATATGTACGTGCTTAGTTATTTGCTTCAAACTTTCGAGTATAGTTACGTATAATTTAATCAATATTATCGCGAGCGGAGCAGCAGTAGTCTCTGGTATATATTATATTATCTGGTATAATTTGACTGATATACTTCAGCGATTAGCTTGTTTCAATAAGCAAATACGAAAATTCTTATATTGTATATTATGTTATAAACGGAATGTGTTTGCAGGAGAATCGAACCCCGTCTGACGGTGTACGTGTGCCCTACATCTACAGCGCGCTGTACCTGCACGCATGCCGAGCCACTGAGCTGCTGCACAAGCAGAACCAGCTGCAGGGGCCTTCCGCTAATGTACAACTTTATCTAATCTAATATACAAACAAATGGTGCAAAATTCTAACAGAATGGACCATAGATGAAACACCAAAAGGCAAAGAGGTACGCAAAAGAATGTACAACTTTATCTAATCTAATAGACAAACAAATGGTGCAAAATTCTAACAGAATGGACCATAGATGAAACACCAAAAGGCAAAGAGGTACGCAAAAGAATGTACAACTTTATCTAATCTAATATACAAACAAATGGTGCAAAATCCTAACAGAATGGACCATAGATGAAACACCAAAAGGCAAAGAGGTACGCAAAAGAATGTACGACTTTATCTAATCTAATATACAAACAAATGGTGCAAAATTCTAACAGAATAGACCATAGATGAAACACCAAAAGGCAAAGAGGTACGCAAAAGAATGTACAACTTTATCTAATCTAATATACAAACAAATGGTGCAAAATTCTAACAGAATGGACCATAGATGAAACACCAAAAGGCAAAGAGGTACGCAAAAGAATGTACAACTTTATCTAATCTAATATACAAACAAATGGTGCAAAATTCTAACAGAATGGACCATAGATGAAACACCATAAGGCAAAGAGCTACGCAAAAGAATGTACAACTTTATCTAATCTAATATACAAACAAATGGTGCAAAATTCTAACAGAATGGACCATAGATGAAACACCAAAAGGCAAAGAGGTACGCAAAAGAATGTACAACTTTATCTAATCTAATATACAAACAAATGGTGCAAAATTCTAACAGAATGGACCATAGATGAAACACCAAAAGGCAAAGAGGTACGCAAAAGAATGTACAACTTTATCTAATCTAATATACAAACAAATGGTGCAAAATTCTAACAGAATGGACCATAGATGAAACACCAAAAGGCAAAGAGGTACGCAAAAGAATGTACAACTTTATCTAATCTAATATACAAACAAATGGTGCAAAATTCTAACAGAATGGACCATAGATGAAACACCAAAAGGCAAAGAGGTACGCAAAAGAATGTACAACTTTATCTAATCTAATATACAAACAAATGGTGCAAAATCCTAACAGAATGGACCATAGATGAAACACCAAAAGGCAAAGAGGTACGCAAAAGAATGTACAACTTTATCTAATCTAATATACAAACAAATGGTGCAAAATCCTAACAGAATGGACCATAGATGAAACACCAAAAGGCAAAGCGGTACGCAAAAGAATGTACAACTTAATCTAATCTAATATACAAACAAATGGTGCAAAATCCTAACAGAATGGACCATAGATGAAACACCAAAAGGCAAAGAGGTACGCAAAAGAAAAGGTAGTCAGATGATCTTCAAGAGGTAGCAGGTGCTCTGTGGACAAGAGCAGATACAGTACATATGTTGTAGGAGGTCTAAGTGTTAAATTTTTATAAAATTCAAAATAATTAATAAAATATCTACTTAGGTTATTTAAGTGTGTAACACTTAGTATTAAAGGGTTATTATTATTATTATTATTATTATATGTTTTTTAATAATTCTTCATCAGAGATGTCAAGAAATAAAAGTAACAAAAGAGAGTATATAAGATGGGTTGGAAGAGACATCCATGGGATGGTGGGACCCGAGAATTGTACCAAACTGGCTCCTACTTACCCTTGATTGAACTGGCCCTTAATTCCTCTTGAATTGTTTATATTATATATAAAATGTTTTTATATTGATACCAAAGTATTACTTTGCTTTTGTATAACTTCATTGGCAGGTAACTAAAAATGAATTAATCTTGTTTGCCTGTTTTTGTAACTTTTTTCAATATAACTTTGCTCCTATCGGTGGTAGCATGATGTTAAATATCCCAAAACCTACCTCGATGATTACTCTATCAAATACAAAAATAATAATTGAGGTACATAGTATTTTTAGATATTTTTATTTCTTGATCACATGAACCCTATTGTAATCTATCCTTTATAGCTGTGAATATATTGTGATGTATAACAGACATCTTAAAGTATTGTTACTAATGATGTTTCATTTACGACAGGACAGTGTTGGTGTCCGGCCCCAACAGAGAACGAGCTGGTGCGACATCTCCCGGACAACTCCACCTACCGATTAGAGCGACTTGAGGACATCAGCTTGATGCTGATGCTGATACATAGCGGTTCTGATACTCGGGGACACAGTGACTCTGTTAGACACTGTTGTGTTGTCATTGGATCCAATGACTTTATCACACAGGCACTGTGACTTTGTTATTGAGATACTGTGCATCTCTTAGACATTATTATGTTGTCAACGAGTCAAATGATTTTACCATTCAGGCACTGTGACTTTGCCATTGAGACACTGTGGCTCTATTCGACACTTGCGTTGTCATTAAGTCACTAGTTTTCACATTCAGACATCGTATATTTGTCACTAAGACACTGTGCATCTCTTAGACATTATTGCGTTATTATCAGCTCATTGACTTTTTCACTCAGGCACTGTACCTTTGTCATTGAGATACTGTGACTCTGAGATACTGTGACTCTATTAGACACTGCTGTGTTGACATCGGTTCTAATGACTCTACCACTCAGGCACTGTGCCTTTGCCATTGAGATACTGTGGCTCTATTCCACACTTGCGTTGTCATAAGGGCACTGGTTTTCATATTCAGACACCGTAACTTTGTCACTGAGACACTGTAATTCTCTTAGACATTATTGATTTGTCATCAGCTCATACAAATCACTATAACAAATCAATCAACAGAATTTATTTTTTCGTCTTGTTGGTTGTGGTCCATTCACCACTAAGCGTTTTGTAAATTTTAGAGACTATTAAAGGCAATCTGATGTCTCTAATAATGTAATGATTCTTAGATTGTAATAAAATATCTATTAAAGATCTATTTGATATGATATTACAAAATGCACATGTCCTCTTGCATATAAATATGATCCCAAACGATCTTATATTATCTGACAGGACTGGTTTCTATAGTAAATTCACTGGTAATATAATATTCTGGAATGTTGTATGTTGACATAGTCTTATCTTATTGCACATAAGAACAGTTATTTCAAATTGATTTTGGAATATAAATATTTAATATACCTTTTGGGATATGAAAGATATGGAGTATAGAATTCGAGTTATTTCCCATTATAAATGAAAAAAATAAAAAATATATGGTAAGAAATTTAATAAATGAAGCGGCCATTTCTGATAGAAGTTTAGTACTAACAATCACATCCCATCTATTAATATTGGATTTAGTTTTTTATGTTATTAATATTTATTTTATATATTTTATTATTATTATTTTTATTTAATTACTACAGCATTATAAGTATACAGAATTATAAGTAAATGTTTTGAATTAATACAATTTAATCGTTTGAATTATTAACTTGCATTATAAGTTGCCATATTGTTGCATCTTGTTTAAGCAAAATTTGCTAGTATAGGCAAATACCATAATATGAAAAAGAAAATCTGAGTTAAAAAAATTTTGGATTTTATAATATGTACCATTTATAATAAATCCACATAAAAATAACCTAGGACCAAATATGGGAATTTTCTTTAAATTCGCCATTCAATACTCTTCAAGTTAATTTTCTGTTAGTTTGATATACTAAGGTTTATTATGTTGTGACCAACTCATGTAATAAACAAATCTCTATATCTAACTTGTTAGTAAATTTGGCGTCAATGCCGGCTTTACCAGAGGTATGGCTTGAAGATATCTCACACGTAACATTATTTTTCGTTTTATTTTATCTCGTTTATTACTCGTGGGTACTTTGTGACTAAAATGGAGAGATTTTAACTTTATTGAATAGACATATTGTTTGGTCTTAGGTCTTTTGTGCAGAATACTGTTTTGTAAGTAAATACGGTACCTATAAATAAAGTGCCTTTGTCTAACACGAACCTTTTAAGGAGTCGCCCGTTTGCATTACAAAGTATTAAACGTTAAGTTAAGAATAAGATTTGTATGTATAAGCTCACTTTTATTGCCTGTTAATGTGTGATTTTCATGTAAAACACAAATGTTTGAGAAACTAGTCAATAAATGAATGTATAAGTAAATAAACTTTGTTTTATGTTTAAAACTAATTGTGCCTACGATTTGAGTGGCGTGAAACTTAAATTACTTAATAATTTTTGGGCGTATTTTAACTTTCTTCAATACAGCATTGCTCCTAATGGTGGCAGCGGTAAGGTTAAATAGTGTAAAGATTTCCTCGATGATTTCTTTATCAAATACAAAATAATTTTTAAACTCGACTGGGAGTGACTAATATTGGCGGGTTTAAGTAAACAAACCTCTGCATTATAACATTAATTTTTAAAATATGACGTCCTACGGCCACTTTCAGATTGTGGTGTAATCACAATTTTTTACAAGTTTATCTAAACACTATTTAAAAAATACAAGATCAATTCGTAAATAACAATGGCCGACGTGTAATCAACGACAATGCATCCTTCCATCCATCCATTCCACTGAAAGACGTCCACTGCTGGACAGGTCTCCCCCAAAGATTTCCACGACTACCGGTCTTGCACCACCCGCATCCAGCGGATTCTCGCAATGCAATGACAATTGTATAGTGTTAGAAATAGAATTACTGATTGAGTTGCTTGGATAGCTCGCGAATCTATTTAATCAAATCTATCCAATGGAATTAAAAGTAATTCTTGTATAAATAAATTTCGCCTGTTTCGGAAACGGCTCTAACGATTTGGATGGAACTAACAGTAGGTTTAATAGAGTGACAATGTAAGTTATGATAGCCACATAAGGGCAACTTGTTCTACTAAAATTGATATAAAAAAACCAAAAAAATAGAAATAATCACTGCTCATTTCATTTTTACGTGGTTATTAACAAGTTATATCAGAGTAGGTATTGAAGTAGAATTAATTCTGCTTAAGTACCGGCAGATGTCAGTTTATTTGAAAATCACTTACTAGCCTGTTTACTACTTTATTTAGACAAAGTTGGCTACATTAACCTGACAAATTATGTATAAAAATACTATGTATAATATTATGATTCGTAATTAGTGTCATAAATATTGCATTAATAAATATTTAAACAAGTTCAAACAATTAATCAACCGAAAAATTTACACAGCTTAATTATAAAATTCACCAAGTATATTTAAATTTCTACAAAATGTTAGAAGAACCTACAAACAAACAGATTCGAGAAGCTTAATAAGTATGTTAAATCTACTTATTTTTTTTTAATCTATGTAATACCCGCTACATAACTGAACAGAAACAGTCCATTTGCGGCTATACAACGATTAAAAACAATATTTGACAATAGTTATAAAAGGTATAGTTATATAAATAATATTATATCCCCTCGGGCTTGAGCGCCCTCCGCGCTCGCCCTAAGTCCGACGAAGATGTGAAAGATTTGCAGAGTAACAGTTGAGGTTCCTTCTTAAAAAAAAAACAAAACTATATTTATAATAAAGAATTTCGTTTGTAGAAACATTTCATATAATTAATATGAGAAAATATTTAAAAATAAACCATACTATACATACAAAGTATTATAAAAGATAATTGTTGCTTAAGAACCACCTGAATGAACAAAAGAGCCTAGTGTAGACCACACATTTTTTTTTTAAACTGCTGTATTCTTTGCCTAGGCACAAACTTTTCTGATCATTTTTTATATAGTCAGTCTATAGGTATATAGTCAAATCCCTACCACCATGCTATGGTTTCCTCACGACGTTTTCGTTCATCGAAAGCTCAAGCTCACTGTAGGTGGATTCAAACTCTCGTCTATTGACGTGGCGTCCGTACACACTACCACTACTAAGCAACCTCTCCGAGACCATATAAATTGTTACAATATTGGAAAAGTATGTCGTCGGAGACATTTCATTCTATAAGAACAATTGTTGGCAATTAGTATTTAAAAATAATCGCAATTCATACAACCTCTTAAGGAAATTGTTTATTCTAACTTCTAAGCCAGCCTTACAAGAAGGCTTAAAATTATTTACTTTAGACTCCGGTATAGCTATTAAATTATATTGAATTTCAACATTAAAAACAGATTTATTGAAAATGTAGTTTGTTAAAATACTAGATGGTCGGTGTAATAAAACTAACCAATGATATTATTGTAAGTTTAAAAATATAGTTGTTATCTGTTTATGTCAACCAGAGACCAATCATAAATTTATCCACAAAAAGATTGTACGCTTAGGGTCGCCGCACAAGGGCCACTCGGCCACAACCACAAAACGCTGTCACCGGATAATTTCCTGTAGTTTTCATATATTTTATATGTACTCGTCCCACACGGTTGACGCCAGTAGCAACGTTTTGTAGCTGAAAAGTGAATAGAAAAAAAATAGTTACAGGAATCTTATGTTTTCGAATTCATAATGAGTAATTTCGTAATAAAATAGTTAATTCGATTCAATAGGCAGACATTTTTAGTTCTAAAGTATATCGTATCCGGTCGCTTCCAATATCGCGTACTGATCACGCGTGGCACGAGAGAGATATCTATACTCGACTATACAAAGGACGTCAGTTCGAATCCACCTACAAAGAGTTTTGGTGAAGGAAAATGTGATGAAACCATAGTATGGTATACCACCCTCAATTTGAAAATATGCGGCCAAATACCTATAGGTATGTTCCCGAAGTTGCAACTTGAATCAGTCCCTCCACTAGACTTAGAGTGTCCATCATCTGGGCCAATCATGTGATATTATGGTCATATCGCTTAACCTTAAGTAGAACAACTAAAAAAATAATTACGAACCAAGTGGACTTTTTTCACATCATACTATACGTAATACAATGTGCATAATTCGTGTACGTGGGGTAGTCAGGTTTTTGTCTTACACGATGTTTGAAATACATCCATTTAATAGATTTTTTATAAAAGTTAATAAATCTTAAAAACCCTCAACTCTGTTCTAGAAATATTCTATTCGTTTACGTATTTAAAATACAGGTACAGGGATGGGCAATAATGGTTCAGGAAAGATTTTTATGATTTCTATAAAAGCAACTCGATTTTGAATTTTTGTTTAACCATTTTGCAAAATACTGTTTCATTAGTTACTGTGAATTAAAATTGCATCACTATTTTTAGGTGTGTGAACTTCAGTTTGCTTTAAAAAACACGCGAGCAAAATGTCTTAAATTTGAATTCTGTAACGATAATCTACATTAAATTTCGACTCATGGGCTAAATCATAATGAAAATAAAAACGGAAGTTGATTTGTGCCGCTTGTCGAACTAGAGAAAGTGTATATAAGTGCTTACAATTCTGCACGAGAGACTCGAGCTCGAGCGCTCTCCGCGCTCGCCCCCTAGTCCGGTAAAGCTGTAAAAGCCTCGAAGGTTAACAATGTTGGTCCCTTAAAAAAAAAAGCACGATAGACAGTCTGTGTTGAAGTGCGGCCAAGTGTTTATAGTTGGAGTGTGATTTATTTTTTAGTCCGGTATAGTAGGGGCGGTCTCGCTGTTAGGGTCATCACTCTACCACTACTTACCACTAGCTTAGAAACTGGTCCCTTTTAGGTCAATGTTATCACCACTAAATTGTGGCCAAAGATACTGATCCCCGCAATGTGGCATTTGCGGTTAGTTATTTAAGAATGTATTAAGTTTAGTTTTTAAGAACGTATTGTGGTAAGTTATTTAAGAATGTATTACGGTTAGTTTTTAAGAACGTATTGCGGCTAGTTTTTTAATACGTATTGTTGTAATGCGGCTTAGTGTTTAAGTTTTGTAATACGGCTCTAGTCTTTAAGAAATGTAAACACATTTATTTATATGTAAAAAGTATGCCTAAAAAAACATGCAGATCGAGTTTTTTGCCGGTTCTTCTCGATAACTGCTTTATTTTCCGAACCGGTGGTAGTTTTGATATTCATAAGCGCAATAAAGAATATCCAATACCATAATATGTTTTGATCTTATTTGAACCCCTCTTTTCGGGGCGACAGAGAAGGGGCAGATGGCTATTTAATAAGAGGCGCTTCATACAAACAATAGTATTTATTAGTATTTTTTAACCTATGGTCCGTAAACCAAATTTGATCTCGACAGATTTTTCAGCTCAAGTATGGTAGTTCTTAACCATCATATTGAACAACGTTTACCGTTAACTTACGTTAATTTAGAGCTACTAAAACTACGTAAGTGAGAAAAACATGTAAATAGGTTCAAAAGTTTTTATTGTTTAATAAAAGTTTACACTGCCTAATTATTAGAATAATCCAAATGATATATAATATCGATGTCCGTGAGTGATAACAAGTCGTCAGTCCAGAGAATAGATAGCACCAACCTAATCAAAGAAGCATACACAAGTCCAAGAAAGCCGGATAGTTAAAAAACAAATCACAATAGAAAGCACCTGTAACGAACATCAATCAAACGAAGTAAAGAGGTGAATTACGCTGACTGTTGCTAGTGCCCAATAGCGCAAAGTAGCCAAGGACTGTACAAAAAGTTACAATTTAATCACATGAGTCACACATTCTTATAATTGCCCAAAAAACGCACAATGTAAAATAATTTCGGAAGTAAAGTGTGTTACATAAAATAACAGTAGCGCCGGCCGCTTACTAATCTCATATTAATGCTTAATTAATTTGTTTTTTTTTTCATCTTTTAGAATCATTCACTCACCTAAGGTCGCATCCGTATGATTCATAAAGACGAGACAGTTTTGACGTAGACAGAGAAACAAATAGACTAACTAACACACCGTGAAATAGATATATTTTCGAGTAGTGTTGCAATTTTATCCAGTTTCCTTAAAATAGTTCAAATTAGCAAGGAGTTTATAGTTGTTGTAATTAAAATTAATATAATTAAACAAAAATAATGACAAGTAAATATGCAATTTATAAAATTAAAATTTACGGGAAAATACCACATTTAGAGCCAGTGTAAGGATCGACTGCGGAAATATCAACTTACTTATTCCATAGGTTTAGTTGTAATAATGTACTGGCACAAAAAGCTGTTCGAACACAATTCTCAAACCGAATTAATTAAAAAAAACTCTTTCATTATGTTTTACGAGTATCTGCATAATTATTTCTTCATTTATATTTGTTGTATTGGTATTTATGTATAAAATTAAATCTGTATTTTTAATATGTTTCTTTATTTTGATATATATTAATATATTTAATATTTTTACTTTCATAAGGGGCCATTAAATAATTACATTAATGGTATTGAGGGGGGGGGGCATTAAGAAAACCTCTACATGTCCTTATGTTAGGGGGTAGGGGTGATATTCATTCTTACGTAATTCAAAATTCAATATTAAAAATCTAATTCCATTCTGGACTTCAAATAGTTTTTATTTTTATTTTAAACTGTACAGCGGAATTTTAATATTATTTAAATAACTTTTATTTATTATTGAAAGTAAATTTATTAAACTTTCATGTTTTTGTTTTAATGCATGTTTGCTTCTATAGAAAAAAATATACTACATTTTACCGTGTACAATAGTATTATTCTTATTTAAAAATTATAAAGATTTCCTTTCCTGACAACAGTATTTAGAAGATCAAGATAGAATCTTACGTAAGGAAGGGGGAGGATGATTCGAGAAATCTTTCTAGTACTTACATTTGGGTAGGCGAGTCAATAGTGAACAAAATTATCCTTACGTAATGAATGAAAACTTATATTATTGAATAGGTAACAGATTGTCTACTTCACTTACTTTGCATCACCTCTGCAGCACCCCAAGGTTGATTGATAGAGAATAACACCGCCATTAAATTCTATACAAATTAAATGTAAAAGTGTAAATAAATAAATTAGTTGCAAGGAAGAACACTATATATATATATATACTCCGCTTTGCTTACAAGTGCAATTGCTGCATGATTTTATTCCTGTAGTTATTAAGTAGGTAAAACAATAGACCATAAATTTAAAGGAGCCCAAATAAAAAAGTAAATAGCTTATATAAAGTTTATTTATATATTGAAAAGGCACTGTAACATCGAACTTATAATACTGTTCAAATGCGTACGGCGTACCTCTGTGATGCAAAAATAACAAGATGGTTAGGATAACAATGCAAATTAATTTTATTCAGTTAATAAATAAAATAAAAAATAGTCTTAACTACAGTGCGCTACACTTAAACATAAGCTGTTGACTTAAAGAAATATAAAATCGATTAGAAAACTAAAGCATTATTAAATCGATGGATTTAATATTTTTATTTCTCCAACTAAAAACTAACTGGCAATATTATAATTAAAAAGTTGGGTTTGAAAAACACGGAATGTGTAATACGGTTGTCAAAAAATAAAACTAAAATTCAGAGGTAAATTTAGATATAACCTTAATATATACGATTTTTTTAGTTACACACGAACGAAGTCGCGGGCACAGCTATAACGTTATAAATGGAAAAAGATTTTTGGAAATGCTAGAATTCTAAAAAAAAATTTATATCTAATCGGATAGAAATTACCCTCGGATTATTGTTTAATATTAATTCTTACGAATGAAAGTTAGGAAAGTAAAACTGAAGCAGTTAAGTTTACGAAGTAAACATCTCCTCTAATAGCAAATTATAATAATGTATAGTTTAAGAAATAATTAAAAAACAAAAACAACACAACAGGGTCGATTGTTGAGTAAAAACAGGGTCGGTTGTCAAGTAAAATTGATATTATAAGATATAAAAATGATGTTCATTTAAAATTGGGGCTGTTAAAATTACACTAAATGATCACTTTTTATTAAGAAAAGAAATATTAAACGGTTTTATGTACCACGCGAACGAAGACGCGGGCATAGCTAGTTTATTTAAATTATACAGCGGAAAAATTAATTTGAACGCGATAATCTTAGTAGCTAAGTCGGATTTCCAAAATTCCACTTGTTTTTGATAGACCAATCATTTTGAAAGGGTTTAGGCTATTTATCATCACGCTACCACTTATAGAAACAAACATCGGACATAAAATATAATTATATAATATTATTATAAATGTGAAAGCGACATTATTCGTTTGTTTGTTACGCTTTCACGCCTAAATCGCTGAATCGATTTTTGGTGTAGAGTGTAGCGTGGTGGGAACCTGGAGACGGTGATAAGCTACTGTGTCACGTGAAAACCTTATTGGTAGTGGGCTAAACAGAGGGATAAATTTTGTTTAAAAATTTTATTCCGTCGTCCGATTTGTGTGACAAAATCGATATTAACACAAATGAAGCCGCACGTAAAAACAAATTCTAGAAAGTTCTACCAAGGTGTGATTTAAAATTCGGCAATAATAAGTTTCTTTTGATTCGCAAAAAGAAACCTATTACAACGAACATGAACCACACTAAGACATGCATATTGCTTTTTCTTACTCATACTCCGATCCTCGGTGCAGACCAAATCGCAAATCTCGAATAGAGATCTGTGAACAAATAAAAGTAAATACAAATTAAAAAAATGATATAGAAAATAGACACAGCCCCGGTGCACCGCGCTTATAATCTATTCTACACAATGTGGACCACAGGCTGGGACGCTTCAACACACTGTGTCTGTATAAGAAAACTTTAAGGAGTTCTATACACCTTATTTTAATCGAGAGGTGGTGGTCACAACTTCCTTTGGCCATTTCATAAAGTTTTGTCAATATTCCGGAAGTAAAATTATGTTAAAATAACTCCAATTTTTAGATATCGGTTAAATAAATAAACACGGTAGTATAAAAATTAAGAGTCGTTAATATCCAATCATTATATATATATATATAAATGTTTAAGCTAAATTGACATAAATAAACCCGATGCAGAATGAATTAATTTTTTTGTTATGTAGTGACTATTGAGAAACTGTTAATAAACAGTTTTTTAACCGATTTTTCTTCCCATCGTGATAAGAATTTCCATTAATGTTCAATAATTATATTTGAAATTCGACCACTGTCGACCATTGCTCGACTTTTGTCTTAATTATGGATATTATTCAAAATGTCAAACGTATTTATATTTATTTTCGTTTCTTTTATCTTTTAAATACATATTTATCATTTATTAAATGCATGCAGACACTCTGTAAGTGTTCATAAATATAAAACAATGTTGGTAAATTCTACATTTAAAATCAAAATACCACTTATTCTAATATTATATTAGTTCCCGAGAGTTCAATACAAGTACTTTACAAGGTTGAGTAGTTCATATAGAAAACCATTATTACCGTTAATAATTGTTTTCTCATATAAGTACACAAATTGACATTTTGAGTTTTTCCCAGAATAAATATTAGGTTATAAATATTAGTTTTATTTATATAAACAATTGTTAAGTGTGAATATTCGGTCGACTGTTTCATCTACATGCATTATTACGGAACACATATTTGTTTAACGGAACTGCGCCTTTGGATTAGCGGTAAAGAAAATCAACATATTATATTATTATTTTGTTACGTTCGTTTTTTTTAATTGTGATATTTCTTTGACAATAACTTTAATTGAATAGTATCAAGTGAAATTTTGGGCTATGTTTACTTAAAATTATTACCCTAATTAGATAATGATGAAAAAACTATGTCAATTAAACAACTTTGGAAATAACGTCTATTTTAATGTTTTGTCACAAACAAGAAATACAAAATACATGAAATTATTTATATTTTTTATTTTTGATAGGATCATTTCCTTTATACATTATTCTTATGTGACTCTAAAATATAAATGCAGTGCACGCTACGGAAGTTACTCACGGGACGCTTATTGTACGTTTTTAAAATGTTGTCAATATGGCGGCTAAAGTCCTTTCTTAATAATTGGGCTGTCATAAGAAAAGATAATTTTTCAAATCCTAGTGATAGTATAAGTGATTAGTTGCCTTCAAACAAACAATTTTTTTTATTTTATTAGTATATATGTAGGATGTGAAATGTATAAACAAAATTATTAAAAAATAAACATTGATTGGATTACCTGTGGTGTGTAAAAAATTAGGATGGCGTGGGATGTAAGTTGTTAAGAGTAATATATCTACGTTGTGAAAATAATAAAGCGATTTAAAGGGCTATCTAAGTTGAACGATTCGCTCACATATTAACGACGAAGTGACAAGAACTCCTATGTGCAAAAACATAATTATTTGGTTATCTTTTTTTCTGATGCTTTGACTATTTATCTGCCAGTACTACACACTCTGCGTTACCTGCTTCATAGAATAACGTATATTTAGTTTTTTCATATCATATGATTAAAATTACTGGTGCGCGCTTCCTGTAAAATTATATTTTTACAAATAAGAGTTTTTTTCACTTCGTTGTCAATATATGTTCCTCATAATATACAAATTATCTGGTTGAGTGAATTTTCGAAACTTTATTTGTACTATTTTCTTCTTGTTAGAAATATCATTTAAGAAGTTCGTTGCATTGCGACTAGTTCTCTCCTGTTGACAGTACATTCCTTTCGTCTAATGTATGACTTAAAACTGATGTATCATGTAAGACTTGTAACTGATTTAATATTTAGATATTCATCTTGTCGTAAACTTTATAGTAGTGTTGTATTACCCTTTATTATAAGAATACCAATCCAGCAATATCATGAAATTGTAAATTGAAGTCGTTGCAAACGCTATGTCAAAGTTATTACCATTAAAATAAGTAATTATTATAGTATTCAAGAAAGTGACTCGTTGTATACATGTTAAAGAAAATAAAAAAGGACTAAAACTTTCTATTCGATGCATATACCTTTACAATATAATTTACCATAACCTGTACCTTACAATTTATGTTATAAATTTTCAGAATATAATAATATACTTTTTTGTTTAGATTACTATTGGCTTACTGACTTTACTCAAGGTATCTTGAAAACCTATGAATACAGTTTTACTTGTTTTTAGAATTTTTATGTCAATTTCATCAAATTTAAGAATTAGTTTTGTTATGCTGGGCTACATGAGGGGGCGAATATTCGTGTCGCGTTGGCGCGCTAAAAACATAGTGTACGGGCATACATTAGGCGGACGAAGATTTATCATGCTGGATTTTACCCCGCTAGAACAATTTATTCGTTTCAAATATATAAGATCCTTCCTCTTTATAACGTCATGTATTCATTTATGTGTTTAATTGAATAGATAATTGTTGTTTTTAGGCAGTGCTACGTTGCCTCCAGTACGGTCCGCTGCCGCTGTGGGGGAAGGCGGCGAGTTGGCGAGCCTCGCCGGTCTAGCTGCTTATGCTACTGCCTATAGTAGGACAAGCCGCGACTCAGGTAAACAAACTTATTTTCTACAGTAGTACTAAATATTGTACATGTGTTATGTAGTTTATTTGGTCACAGTTCAGCAGAATACAATATCGAAATAAAATATGAAGAGCAATTATCTAGAGTACAATAATTTGAAGTGATACTAATCAGGAACTGCATAAGGCATGAGTGACGTTGGCCTATGCCTGCAGCCCTGTGATTGAAATTGATACATGTATAGAAGGTTTATATGTGAAAAGTGATAAGCGAGTATCAGATTTCAATTGTTTTCGAGGCCGGTCGCGCACAGCAATCCTCGAGAAATGTTTGTAATAATTGGCCTATTCGATTACAGAAAACCTATGTTTTCTGGTAATTAGAATAACATGTAAAATGTATATTTTGATTGCGAATGCAGTCGCTGAACCTGATAATAATAAGTAAGAGGCATTGTATGTCTTGTTTTTCATTTGCCGAGTCTCACACAACCCGCCAGCACTGCCAGCAGCCCGTCCGCATGTACATAAACATATTTATTCACTGTGTTAACAATAAAAAAGGTAACAATGTCTAGGTTCTGCATGGTGGTAGGGCTTTTTCTATTGCCCGCCATGTTAGCTAACCTACATTTCAAAATCTTCCTCCAATTACCAAATACTTTTAAATGTGTTCCGGTAGTGGCACTTGAGAGCCAGTCCCTTCACAGTTATAGCTTGTCCACCAGTTTGGACCGTATCGTCACTTAAGATTAAGTGAGATTATAGCCATAACGCTAAAACTTTTCAGACCGGCATCGCAGTTACGATTGACAGAGGACATTTTCCCTTTCGGCAGTCGCTACTGTGTGTGGGCCGTATTGAGCTTACTCTCAGGTGAAGTACGGTCATTATGGGGAAGTAAGGATTATATTATATAGACAATACTTTTTAATTAGGAATTCTCTCTCCTGTAAAATGTGTAAATTGTCGCTTGCTACCCTTTTCTTGAAAACGCTCGATCTTTCTTACTAGTTGTGCCCACGACCTTCAATCGAGTTGATATAAAAAACATTGAATAATTTTGGTCCTTTTTTGTATAGTTTTGCTCGTATTGGTGGTAGCGTGATGTTAAATAGCCGAAAACCTTTCATAAGTATTGCTGTATCATATATGAAAAGAATACGACTGGTAGTTTCTAAGGTGAGCGTGTTCAAACAAATATATAATCTTTTCTTCTTTATAATATTAATAAAGACGTATTATAAAATTGTTGCCCTGGTTTTTTTTAATTTAAAATATAGCTTCACTATATGTTAATCCTTATATACTAGACACAAAAATTAAGGGATATAAAAACATTTCCAAATTTTTGGGTGATTTTCAACGAGCTGTAACTCCGAGGAAAATGATCGTACAGAAAAAACAAAAAAAGCAAATTGTAGCTCCATGTGTCTAGTTTTCAGATATGACTATGAAAAATTTTCGTCATGACCAGGTCTGGAAAAATCCTAAGAAAACTACAAAAAAAAATTTTTCAAATTTTTTCTCGTCTGAGAAAAGGTCCAAGGGCTTCAAAAAATTTTTTTTTATTGTTTCGTTCAAAAGTTCTTTTAGAAAATTTAATACTCTTTAATTTGACGTATTCAAATTACTTTCTAAGGTGAGCGTGTTCAAACAAATCTGTTATAATCTGTTCCTCTTTATAATATTAATATAGATGTATTATAAAATTTTTGCCCTGATTTTTTAAATTTAAAATATAACTTCACTATATGTTAATCCTAATACATAAAAATTTCATGTCACGTTGTTGGTCGGCGATCAACTCCTACAAACTACAGTACCGATTTTAGTTATTTTTTGCACATTGTGTGCAGTTTGTTCCAAGTTGTGAGATATATTATACTTTTTATATTGATAAGTGATTATAACGAGCTAGATGTCGCTGTAGTCGATGTGATTGACTATTCGAAAAGGAAGAACAAGTTTTACCAGGTCAGTTGGTCTTCTATAATTTACACAAATTCCTGTACGAAGCTAGAGCAGATTTATAGTACAATATATCCTTTATGTATTAAATGTATTTGAGGTGTTCCATCGAACATTGACTCGAGTAACGCGCCGAGGCAGAGAAGCAACTTTTTTGCTAACGATAACCCAATTACGCCATTGACTATAGCCGAAAACAGACAGGTGATGTGGTGGGGACAGGGACAGGGATGTAGACAGATACTCTTCTAACTAACTTCCACCCTTAAGTTCTAAATCTGTTGACAAATACACAGGGACAGGGATGTAGACAGATACTCTTCTAACTAACTTCCACCCTTAAGTTCTAAATCTGTTGACAAATACCTATGCTAGGTGTGTTCCGGCAGTTGCAGTCAGTCGCGACAATAGACCTTAGCGTGCCCATCGGCGTAGCCATATCGCCACTTAACATCAGGTGAAATTGTGCTCGTAATGCTATACCGTACATTATATTTAAAAAAATATACTAGAACATATATTATAGTAGAACCTCAATAAAACCTCTATAATTGCAAAAAATAATCTGCTCCCTTCCCCTCAGAGCTCAAAACCTTTATTACTTAAAATACGCAATCTCTATAACATAAACTAATAATTTCATTATTAGGTCTCAGTTACTTAAAGAAATGTTTCAACGATCTGTATAACGTAACATTAAGCAAAAAGTTTTTCGAAATTTATTGCTTGCTAGTGTTTATAAGTTAAATTGTTGACGCAAACCTTTGAAATCCCTAAAAGCTATATTTGCGGTGGCTGCGACAGCGGTACACTTGGATAATATTTATATGTCTGTATCTGATTTGAGAGAGGAGTCATTTGCAAGGTGTTACAGCAGAGTTTTATTAGAGCGGAGACCAGTTGTGTATTAAGGTGCACCACTTTAAGACTAACTGGATACAGAACTCGTCTGAGGTTAACTACCCATTTTGCATTTCCAAATTCATTCCGTGCACTTTATATTTATCATTTTCGTCTCCTCGATTAATGCAATAATATTTATGTAATATTTAAGATGTTGTTGAAGATTACAGGAACGCCGAACTTGAAGTCCCGCTGTTCGAGAGCACTCAACGTTCCAGAGGAGTTCGAGGAAGACGTGACGGGAGCTGAGTCTTTGAAGACGTCGAAGATTTCGCCGCTTAGGTAATTTTATTTCAAAGAGATGTTTTAATTATCTTGAAGGTTTTAAGCAAAAATAATGTAGGATTGAATTATTGTTATAAGATTTATTCAGAGACACAAACAAGTGAACTCTGCGACATTTTTGATAACAAACAAAGGTACAAGATGTTATTCATCCAAAGAAAGAATTTTACATAAAATGCATACAAAGTGCCAGTTGGTCAGTTGGACATGACAAAATTTACAAATTGTTTGGCTTACACTATTGTTTTCAACCTATTTCATGACACGGCCCCTTTGTTTGAAGAAATATTTCGCGTTCCCCCTACCCGTTGCTTGTTATTCATGTATTTTATTTTGTGACAAATATTCAATCCAACACATTTTTTCATTAACATAATTAGGGTTCGCATAAATACATATTAATTTTTTTTCCTAACATTGAATGCGCCACCACTGGTTAACGCAACTTATAAACAAACTTGCCTCGTGGTCTCGTCTCTAAATCAAAACCACTTCAATTCAGTTTCTTCGGCACAGTATTTTATTGAAGACGTCGGATGTGAGATAAAACATCAAGGAATTTATACCTGGTATAAAAAGTTTAAAAGGTGTCAGAAAAGTTGAAAGAACTGTTTTTTACGAGACATACGCTGTTAGGCGTAAGTCCTTTGACAGTTTCACTGAACTTTTTGTGGCGAATGCTGAAGGCACTCAGCCGCGAGGCAGCGGGCACAAGGGAGCCAGAATGGCCGAACCTCGGTTTAGACTGCTGCCGGAAAACGAACAAAGAACTGTGTAATTTCAAGAGATATAGAAGAATACTCGGCAAAGGTGAATCTTAAATCCGTTTTTAAATGCAGCTATAAAAAAGGCAAATTTGGCAACCAAGCTCAAAGAAAATCTGCTGGATTTATCTTTATTGGATTGGAATTTAAGTCTGTCAATTTTCATACTTTTTGGTTAAAAAGGAAATCAGAGTACCCAAAATTAACAACAATAGAGGCTTTGAAGTGCTTGATTCCATTTAGCAACTCGTACTTGTATTTTCCCCAATGGACCATATAAAAAGTAAGGAAGGAAATCGCTTAAATTTGCAAAACGTTTTAATTCTCCAGTTAGTAAAAATTGATCTACGATAAGAGAAATTAGTCAATGATAAAAAAACGTACCTTCGCATTAAAAGTTCTCATAAGTTATTTATATTTCTTGTTATTACATATAAATGAATATGTCCTTTTGTTAACATTCTTCTCAATAAATCTTTTCAAGCTTTATACTTTTTTTACCCGCCTAAAGAGGCTTCGCGAGCCCCTTTCCGTTTGATATATTCTATTCAAATCCAGCTGTGCCCGCGACTTCGTTTCCGTGGAATTAAAAATTATTTAATATTTTTTGTAAAATTTTCAGTACAGATTTACTCTTATTGACGGTAGCGTGATTTTAAAAAACCTAAATCCGTCCTCAATCATCTTATCAAACACAAAAAGGTTGTTTTAAATCCGATTGATAGTACATAAGATTAGCACGATCACACAAAACAAACATATTCCGATTATATTAATATAGGTTTCGCTCTTTTACTATGGTAAAAAAATACTTTTGGCCTGTCAATTTATTATTTTTAAACATTTTCAAAATACTATTCACTCTGGAGTTAGAACAAATTAAATATCTTCCTTTCTTAGATGTTTTAGTTATCTGTAATCCTGATCAGTCTTTAGGCCATACTGTGTATAGAAAAATTACCCATAGAGATAAATATCTGACAGGTGAATTTCATCACTGTCCAATAACAGCTATCGTGGATAAATCTTTGTTTTAGAGAGCACAAGGAATCTGTGACGAGGAACATCTGGCTGCTGAGCTGCAACATGTCAAGCAAGTACTGCGAGATAACAAGCTCAAAATTCCACGCTGCCGTCACAGAAACTGAGTTAAACCAGCCACAGTTGAACGTGTACTTGATGTGTTACCTTAAGTAGGAGGACTCACAGGCAAGGTTAGCTATGTACTGAAATGTCTTCAATTAAAACTTACTTAAAGCCACCCAAGAAGATTATTAAATTTTTACCACCTTTCAAGTGTCATATACCTCTAGAAGAACAGGGCGTATACAAAATCGAATGTGACTGTGGCCTCTTCTATATCGGTCAAACCAAAATAAACACAGGGACCTGCGTAAAATACCACATAGCCAATGTTAAACACCGACGCTTTACGAAGTCTGCAGTGGCTGAACATTCGGAAGAAGGCTCCAAACAATATCTTAGTTTCGACAATCCATAAATCCTATGGAAATTAAAAAACACCATACAGAAGATGGTTGAAAGCTAGCACAAGCCAGAGATCGGATTATACATGTAATTAAATCGAAACCCAAAAGACCAATTATCAGACCTCAAGACACTGTGGGCTCTTTCTGCGTAGATCGGAACCCAAACAAAATTAAAAATTACACTGAAGTTAGATACTGTAACAATAACTTTTCTGGACAACCTACACCTCAGTCCACTCCGTGACCACGAAAGCTTTGGATACGTCGCATCGGGATCAATATTAATAAATAACCGCGATAAAATCCGTTGAAATTAGTTTTATTTCGATCATTTTGTTAAAGTTAAATGAATTTTACTATGAATATGGAAAGTTTACTCCAAAAACCTATGCAGGAAAGAAAATTGAAGATATGTGTTTTCTTTTTAAACTTTCCTTTATTATTTTTACTCATTTATATGTTTTACAGTGTCCTCACAGTGCAGTGATGGCGGACTACCCCCTCGGGGCGCTGAGTGACGGGCTCCCGCCCCCCACACTCCGCGGACCCCCCGCCCCCCAACACGAGCTCAGCGTGAGTCCGAAGCTGTTCCATCGCCGAAGCGAATCCTTCCAAGACGACCTGCCGGAACATAAACAAGGGTAAACATATTCCGTTGTATAAATAAATTTTATTTTTAAATTTCTTCAGGAATTATAAACAGTTAATTTTTCTACATATATCCATAGAGCTTTATAGTTTTCTATAAGAAATAAAGTTTCTAAAAGTAATAAATTCAAAACTATATTATCTGAAGAAAACATACTTGTCGTTCGCGTCGTTGTCGAAAACTAAAACTCCTCGCTTAGATAAGAATACAGGTCAATATCCGAGTTACATGATGACGTCATATGCACAACGCCATCTATCGGATATGCAATTCAACTGACAACATTAGTTCTATTTTGGAGTTGCAAGTAACTGAACTGGGTGCGTGAGAACAACAGTTTAAATTCATATTATCTAATATCTATTGATAGAGTGAAACGATTGTGATGAAACAAACCTAAGTAATACTTCAAGTTGCGTTTTTACATATAAAAGTTATTTACATTTACGTGATTAGTTATTTGCTCAATATTATCGCGATTATGCTTTAATCAATATTATCGCGAGCGGGGCAGCGGTAGTCTCTGATGTGTGTATAAATATAATATATATATATAATGAATTTGACTGATATACTTCACCGATTAGCTCGTTTCAACAAACAAATACGAAAATTCTTATATTGTTTATTATATTATAAACGGAATGTGTTTGCAGGAGAATCGAACCCTGTCTGACGGTGTACGTGTGCCCTACATCTACAGCGCGCTGTACCTGCACGCATGCCGAGCCACTGAGCTGCTGCACAAGCTGAACCAGCTGCAGGGGCCTTCCGCTAATGTACAACTTTATCTAATCTAATATACAAACAAATGGTGCAAAATCCTAACAGAATGGACCATAGATGAAACACCAAAAGGCAAAGAAAAGGTAGTCAGATGATCTTCAAGAGGTAGCAGGTGCTCTGTGGACAAGAGCTGATACGGTACATATGTTGTAGGAGGTCTAAGTGTTAAAAGAACATGCTGACACAAATAAAACTCCCAACTGGTGTGCAACAATTTTTATAAAATTCAAAAGAATTAATAAAATATCTACTTAGGTTATTTAAGTTTGTAACACTCAGTATTAAAGGGTTATTATTATTATTATATTTTTTAATAATTCTTCATCAGAGATGTCAAGATATAATAGGATGAGTTTTGGAAGAGACATCCATGGGATGGTGGGACCCGAGAATTGTGCCAAACTGGCTCCTACTTACCCTTGATTGAACTGGCCCTTAATTCCTCTTGAATTGTTCATTATATATATAAAATATTTTTATATTGATACCAAAGTACTTCTTTGCTTTTGTATAACTTCATTGGCAGGTAACTAAAAATGATTTAATCGTGTTTGCCCGTTTTTGTAACTTTTTTTTGTAACTATTGTAATCTATCCTTTATAGCTGTGAATATATTGTGATGTATAACAGACATCTTAGAGTATTGTTACTAATGATGTTTCATTTACGACAGGACAGTGTTGGTGTCCGGCCCCAACAGAGAACGAGCTGGTGCGACATCTCCCGGACAACTCCACCTACCGATTAGAACGACTGGAGGACATCAGCTCGCTGCTGCTCTGTGCCACTACCAACTAAACTTAGCGGCTCTGATACTCGGAAACCGTGACTCTGTTAGACACTGTTGTGTTGTCATCGGGTCCAATGACTCTACCACTCAGGCACTGTGCCTTTGCCATTGAGACACTGTGGCTCTATTCCACACTTGCGTTGTCATTAAGACACTGGTTTTCATATTCAGACACCGTGACTTTGTCACTGAGAAACTGTACTTCTCTTAGACATTATTGAGTTGTCATCAGCTCATACAAATCACTATAACAAATCAATCAAGGGGATTTATTATTTCGTCTTGTTGGTTGTGGTCTTTTCACCACTAAGCGCTTTGTAAATTTTAGAGACTACTAAAGGCAATCTGATGTCTCTAATAATTGTTTTAAAATCTATTAAAGATCTATTTGATATGATATTACAAAATGCACATGTCCTCTTGAAGATAATATAAGATCGTTTAATTAGTAGTTATTAGTAGATAGTAAATTCACTGGTAATATAATATTCTGGAATATTGTAGGTTGACATAGTCTTATCTATTGCACACAAGAACAGTTATTTCAAATTGATTTTGGAATATAAATATTTTAATATACCTTTTGGAATATGAAAGGTATGGAGTATAGAATTTGAGTTATTTCCCATTATAAATGAAAAAATAAAAATATATGGAGAGAAATTTAATAAATGAAGAGGCCATTTCTGATTGAAGTTAGTACTAACAATCACATCCCATCCATTAATATTAGATTTAGTTTTTTTATGCTATTAATTTTTATGTTATATATTTTATTATTATTATTTTTATTTATTTACTTACAGCATATGAAGTTCTTGTTCTTGTTCACATGTTCTTGTAAGTAGTTTTAAAGGCGTTTTTCACACTAACTTTAAGCTAATATCCGTTAATATTTGAACACAATCACAACTTCAAAATAATTAATAATCGCAAATAGATCGTAGAAAAACAGAAATATCACCCGGTACAATTTAATCGTTTGAATTATTAACTTGCATTATAAGTTGCCACATTCTACTTGTTTCAGCAATATTCTTATAAATTTTTATAAAATTCAAAAGAATTAATAAAATATCTACTTAGGTTATTTAAGTTTGTAACACTCAGTATTAAAGGGTTATTATTATTATTATATTTTTTAATAATTCTTCATCAGAGATGTCAAGATATAATAGGATGAGTTGGAAGAGACATCCATGGGATGGTGGGACCCGAGAACTATATATGTACGTCTGTATATATACTTATATACTTATAGACTTTATACTTTATATTATATTTACACTTTATATTATAGACTTATATACGTCAGTATATAAGTCTGACACACTCTTCGAGTCTAGCACGCATGTTTTCGAAAACGCGTTTACAGAGCGACTGGGGAATTCTGCTGACTTCGGCTCGAATATTTTCTTTAAGTTGTGTCACAGTGCTCGTATTTGTCTTGTAAACCATGGATTTTAAGTATCCCCATAAGAAAAAATCACATGGGCTTAAATCGGGTGACCTAGGTGGCCACGGTATGGTACCGTTTCGGGATATGTTTTTTTCAGGGAATAACTGCTGCACTGCATTCATGGACACATTAGCAGTATGAGCTATGGCCCCGTCCAGCTGGAACCATGTGTTTCGGTTGAAGGATGGACTATTCTGAAGTTCTAGTCTGAAAAAGTCATTTAACATCTGGGCATATCTCTCCGAATTAACAGTTACAGTTTGGCCACGTCCATTTTCAAAGAAATAAGGCCCTATGATTGCAGATGCAGATATGGCACACCAAACTGTTACTTTAGGCTTATGTAAAGGCTCTCGATGCATTTGTCTTGGGTTGCGGACATCCCAGTAACGGAAATTCTGCTTATTTACATATCCTCCGATATGAAAGTGGGCTTCGTCACTGAAGAATATGTTGCCCATCCGAGTAGCAGTAGGAAATCTCAACAACATTACCTCTGCGTAAGTTTTTCTTAATTCAAAGTCAGAATCGTGTAAATCTTGCACGATTTGAATTTTATATGGATGAACCTTGAGTTTTTTTCGCATTATAACCTGCAAAGTTGATTTCGGAATTTCCAATATCGATGAACGTGCACGCAGTGATAATCGGGAATTTTCAACGACAGAAACCATAACACGCTAGCAATTTTCATCCGTGACTACCGATGGCGTAGGTCCTGGCCTGGGTCTATTTAACGTTGATCCTGTAGATCTGAACCTTGCTACCCATGACTGAATGAGGTTGATCGATGGTCCATCACTTAATCGACGAATACCGTAACGATTATTAAATCGACGGCGTGCTTCAGTCAGCGAAAATCCACTCGCTCTCCACTCCATATTATATATGTGGATATATATAAAATTCAAGTCGTTTCAAAACGCAATGTCAAAGTTATTACCATTATAATATTTGGTTATAATCGTATATGGCCATGAAAGTGACTGTCATTGTATGTATACATGTCAAAGAAAATTAAAAAGAACTCTAAAACTTTTTTATCGAGGCATATTATACTTTCACAATATCATTTACCATAACCTGTACCTTACAGTTTATGTTATACATTTTCAGAATATAATGATATACTTTTTTATTTAGATTACTATTGACATACTGAATTCTTATACAAGGTTTCTTGAAAACCTATGAATATAGTTTTTTAGAATTTTTATGTCAATTTCATCTAGTTTAAGAATTCTCTATAAATCCCGTTTTCAATGGTGTAGCTTATTTTTTTGTTATGCTGGGCTACATTAGGGGGCGAATATTCGTGTCGCGTTGGCGCGCTAAAAACATTCACGCCGGATTTTACCCCGCTAGAAGAATTATTCATTTCAAATATATACATCTCTCTTTATAATTCAATAGTTGTTGTTTTTAGGCAGTGTTACGTTGCCTCCAGTACGGTCCGCTGCCGCTGTGGGGGAAGGCGGCAAGTTGGCGAGACCGTCCGGCACAGCAATTTGAAGCGATGATAGGTTTAGCGTTTAGAATAAACCATCTTTTTCTGTTGAATAGAATATCATGTAAAATGTACATTTTGATCGGGAATGCAATCGCTGAACCTGGTAAGAGTAGATATATAAAAATATAGAACTTTGAAATTTGACTGGTAGTTTCTAACGTGAGCGTGTTTTAACAATTAAATAATCTTTTCGTCTCATATTATAAAATTGTCGCCCTGATTTTTTTTTTTGAATTTTGGTCACGGGAATGTCAGGATGAAAATTAAAAAATATCTACGATAAAATCCGTTTAAATTAGTTTTATTTCAATGAATAATATTCGCGTTAACATTAGAAATCATTATATAAAAAATTCATATCACATTATTTGTTAGTCCGCGATCAACTCCTACAATATATCTCTTGATAGAGTGAAACGATCCCGATGACACAATTTTTGTTTCTAATTAATAAACTCAACAATTGACTGATTTCGAAAACTCTTTCACCATTAGGATGTTACATTATCCCTGAGTAGCAAAAGCTAAACAATATTTTTTATGGAAATGACTTAAAAAATTTTAGTTCCACGCGAACGGACTCGCGGTCACAGCTAGTATCTTATAAATGCGAATTTGTAAGTGTCCCCTCTTCGCCAAAATTGCTGAATCAAATATCTTTTTCTAGCGAAATACTTATACGAAGTGGAAAGAGAAATAAACTTGGTATCAAATTTTTTATCGTATCATCGGATTGCTTCACACTGGCGCTTATAAACTGAATGTGTTTACAGAAGAATCGAACCCCGTCTGAGGGTTGTACGTGTTGCCGGCCGGCAGCAATATCTTCAGCGCGCTGTACCTGCACGCGTGCCGAGCCACTGAGCTGCTGCACAAGCTGAACCAGCTGCAGGGGCCTTCCGCTAAGGTATATTTTTATAGGAATCTTCGAATATATTTTTATAGGAATCTTCGAATATATTTTTATAGGAATCTTCGAATATATTTTTATAGGAATCTTCGAATATATTTTTAAAGAAATCTTCGAATATATTTTTATAGGAATCTTCGAATATATTTTTATAGGAATCTTCGAATATATTTTTATAGGAATCTTCGAATATATTTTTATAGGAATCTTCGAATATATTTTTATAGGAATCTTCGAATATATTTTTATAGGAATCTTCGAATATATTTTTATAGGAATCTTCGAATTAAGACTTGATTCTGGGAGCGAGGATGGTTTATCTGTTTTGGAAGACACATAGGCCCCCGTGCACCGCGCTTATAATCTATTCTACACAATGTGGACCATAATAAATCACAACACTATATATAATAAATCACAACACTATATAAACCACACTATACAGCACTAAATACTACATGAACCACACTAAGACATGCACATGCTTTTTCTTACTCATACTACGATCCTCGTTGCAGACCAAATCGCAAATCTCGAATAGAGACCTGTGAACAAATAAAAATAAATACAATTTAAAAAAAAGTTATATAAAGATAGATATAAGATCCCCGTGCACCGCGCTTATAATCTATTCTACACAATGTGGACTATTAGTAAAGCACTACACTACATAAAGCACACTAAGCCATGTACATGCTTTTTCTTACTCTTACTCCGATCCTCTGTGCAGGAATCTCGAATAGAGACCTGACTCATGCTCCGCTCCTCTTTGCAGACCAAATCGCAAATCTCGAATAGAGAGACCTGTGAACAAATAAAGTAAATACAAATAGTAAAACACTACACTAAATAAAGCACACTAAGACATGCACATGCTTTTTCTTACTCATACTCCGATCCTCGGTGCAGGCGAAGCGAAAATCTGGAACAGACCTGTGAACAAATAAAGTTTAAAAATGTTATATAGATACGACATACAATGTGGACTACAGTAAAGCACTACACTACATTAAAGCACACTAAGACATGCCTTTTTCTTACTCTTACTCCGATCCTCTGTGCAGTACACTACATAAAGCACACTAACTAAGCCATGCACAGCACTACACTACATAAAGCACACTAAGCCATGCACATGCTTTTTCTTACTCTTACTCCGATCCTCGTAGCAGCAGACCAAATCGCAAATCTCGAATAAAGACCTGTGAACAAATAAAAATAAATACAATTTAAAAAAAAGTTATATAAAGATAGACATAAGCCCCCATTGCACCGCGCTTATAATCTATTCTACACAATGTGGACCATAGTGAAGCACTACACTACATAAAGCACACTAAGACATGCACATGCTTTTTCTTACTCTTACTCCGATCCTCGGTGCAGCCGAAGCGAAAATCTGGAACAGACCTGTGAACAATAGAGTGAATACAAATTTTAAAAATGTTATATAAAGACATAGGCCCCCCCGTGCACCGCGCTTATAATCTATTCTACACAATGTGGAACATAGTAACACTACACTACATAAAGCACACTAAGACATGCACATGCTTTTTCTTACTCATACTCCGATCCTCGGTGCAGGTGAAGCGAAAATCTGGAACAGACCTGTGAACAAAGTAAATACAAATTTTAAAAATGTTATATAAAGACATAGGCCCCCCGTGCACCGCGCTTATAATCTATTCTACACAATGTGGACCATAGTTAAGCACTACCTACACTACATAAAGCACACTAAGACATGCACATGCTTTTTCTTACTCTTACTCCGATTCTCTGTGCAGGCGAAGCCCAAATCTGGAACAGACCTGTGAACAAATAAAAATATATACAATTAAAAAAAAAATTACACAATGTGGACCATAGTAAAGCACTACACTACATAAAGCACACTAAGACATGCACATGCTTTTTCTTACTCATACTGTAAGAGATCCTCGTAGCATACCAAATCGCAAATCTCTAATAGAGACCTGTAAACAACTAAAAGTAAATACAAATTTTAAAAATGTTATATACTACACTACATAAAGCACACTAAGACATGCACATGCTTTTTCTTACTCTTACTGTAACAGATCCTCGATGCATACCAAACAGCTACTCTTACTGTAACAGATCCTCGTTGCATACCAAACAGCAAATCTCGAATAGAGACCTGTAAACAAATAAAATACCTGTGAACAAATAAAGTGAATACAAATTTTAATAATGTTATATAAAGACATTATAATCTATTCTACACATTGTGGACCATAGTAAAGCACTACACTACATAAAGCACACTAAGACATGCACATGCTTTTTCTTACTCATACTCCGATCCTCGGTGCAGCCGAAGCGAAAATCTGGAACAAACCTGTGAACATATAAAGTGAATACAAATTTTAAAAATGTTATATAAAGACATAGGCCCCCCGTGCACCGCGCTTATAATCTATTCTACACAATGTGGACCATAGTAACACTACACTACATAAAGCACACTAAGACATGCACTACATAAAGCACACTAAGACATGCACTACATAAAGCACACTAAGACATGCACATGCTTTTTCTTACACATACTCCGATCCTCGGTGCAGGCGAAGCGAAAATCTGGAACATGTTATATAAAGATAGACATAGGCACCCGTGCACCGCGCATATAATCAATTCTACACATTGTGGACCATAGTAAAGCACTACACAACATAAAGCACACTAAGACATGCACATGCTTTTTCTTACTCATACTCCGATCCTCAGTGCAGCCGAAGCGAAAATCTGGAACAGACCTGTGAACAAATAAAGTGAATACAAATTTTAAAAATGTTATATAAAAGGCCCCCCGTGCACTGCGCTTATAATCTATTCTACACAATTGTGGACCATAGTAACACTACACTACATAAAGCACACTAAGACATGCACATGCTTTTTCTTACTCATACTCCGATCCTCGGTGCAGGCGAAGCGAAAATCTGGAACAGACTTGAGAACAAATAAAGTAAATACAAATTTTAAAAATGTACAAATTTTAAAAATGTTATATAAAGATAGACATAGGCCCCCGTGCACCGCGCATGTAATCTAGTCTACACATTGTGGACCATAGTTAAAAAGCACTACACTACATAAAGCACACTAAGACATGCACATGCTTTTTCTTACTCATACTCCGATCCTCGGTGCAGGCGAAGCGAAAATCTGGAACAGACCTGTGAACAAATAAAGTAAATACAAATTTTAAAAATGTCTATAAAGATGTCACATGCTTTTTCTTACTCATACTGTAAGATATCCTCGTTGTATACCAAACAGCAAATCTCGAATAGAGACCTGTGAACAAATAAAAGTAAATACAGTTGTTACAAATGTTCATGCACGTGCTGTTTCTTACTCATGCTCCGATCCTCGTTGCAGACCAAATCGCAAACCTCGAATAGAGACCTGTAAACAAATAAAAATAAATACAATTTAAAAAAAAGGTATATAAAGATAGACATACGCCCCCATTGCACCGCGCTTGTAATCTCTATTCTACACAATATGGACCATAGTTAGGCACTACACTACATAAAGCACACTAAGACATGCACATGCTTTTTCTTAATCATACTCCGATCTTCGTTGCAGAGCAAATCGTAAACCTCGAATAGAGACCTGTGAACAAATATTAAATAAGTGTAAATAAATTTTTAATTTTTTTGTATAAAGATAGACATAGGTCCCCTGTGCACCGCGCTTATAATCTATTCTACACAATGTGGACCATAGACCCCTGTGCACCGCGCTTATAATCTATTCTACACAAATTCTACATAATGTGGACCATAGTAACACTACACTACATAAAGCACACTAAGACATGCACAACATAAAGCACACTAAGACATGCACATGCTTTTTCTTACTAACAAACACTATATTACATAAAGCACACTAAGACATACACTACATAAAGCACACTAAGACATGCATTTGCTTTTTCTTACTCATACTCCGATCCTCGGTGCAGGCGAAGCGAAAATCTGGAACAGACCTGTGAACAAATAAAGTAAATACAAATTTTAAAAATGTTATATAAAGATGTCACATGCTTTTTCTTACTCATACTGTAAGATATCCTCGTTGTATACCAAACAGCAAATCTCGAATAGAGACCTGTGAACAAATAAAAGTAAATACAGTTTTTAATTAAAATGTTCATGCACGTGCTTTTTCTTACTCATGCTCCGATCCTCGTTGCAGACCAAATCGCAAACCTCGAATAGAGACCTGTAAACAAATAAAAATAAATACAATTTTAAAAAAAGTTATATAAAGATAGACATAGGCCCCCATTGCAACGCGCTTGTAATCTCTATTCTACACAATTCGCAAATCTCGAATAGAGACCTGTAAAAAAAAAAAAAAAATTAAAAAAAAGTTATATCCCCTGTGCACCGCGCTTATAATCTATTCTACACATTGTGGACCATAGTAAAGCACTACACTACATAAAGCACACTAAGACATGCACATGCTTTTTCTTACTCATACTCCGATCCTCGTTGCAGTGCAAATCGTAAACCTCGAATAGAGACCTGTGAACAAATAAGAGTAAATAAATTTTTATTTTTTTTATATAAAGATAGACATAGGCCCCCTGTGCACCGCGCTTATAATCTATTCTACACATTGTGGACCATAGTAAAGCACTACACTACATAAAGCACACTAAGACATGCACATGCTTTTTCTTACTCATACTCCGATCTTCGGTGCAGGCGAAGAGAAAATCTGGAACAGACCTGTGAACAAATAAAGTAAATACAAATTTTAAAAATGTTATATAGGCCCCAATGCACCGCGCTTATAATCTATTCTACAATTACAATACTAATTCTACAATTATAAGCACTACACTACATAAAGCACACTAAGACATGCACATGCTTTTTCTTAGTCATACTCTGATCCTCGTTTCAGACCAAATCGCAAATCTCGAATAGAGACCTGTGAACAAATAAAGTAAATACAAATTTTAAAAATCTTGTATAAATAGGCCCCCTGTGCACCGCGCTTATAATCTATTCTACACATTGTGGACAATAGTAAAGCACTACACTACATAAAGCACACTAAGACATGCACATGCTTTTTCTTACTCATACTCCGATCCTCGGTGCAGGCGAAGAGAAAATCTGGAACAGACCTGTGAACAAATAAAGTAAATACAAATTTTAAAAATGTTATATAGGCCCCAATGCACCGCGCTTATAATTTATTCTACACAATGTGGACCATAATAAACAAGCACTACATTACATAAAGCACACTAAGACTAAAATGTACGACATTATATTTGGCATTGTTAGGTCAACATATTAAAAACTGATGTCACGTAGTAGCAAGTGTGCTTGTAGAATCAGGCAATTACGTTCGAGATGATCGTGACCACCATACATCAAGAGAAAAAGGATTTTTGACGGTTGTCTAATTATTTGGTGGTATCACGGGTGAAATAGAAAAACTTACTTTCTAATTTCACAAATATATAGACGATAAATAATGATAAATATACAATGCAAATTAAATATTTGTAGTGATAGCGAATAATATTATACGTCATTTTTATCTTCATACACAATTTGTACGTCAGCGGACATCACGACTAAGCGTAACCTCGGGAGCCGCTTCCATGAGTGTCTCCACATCTACGTGTGTGCCGCCACGCATTCAGAAGAATATACGCATTGCCTTGTTTCATAACAACATTAATTGACTAATTTATTTGCTCCAGCACACCCGCCGCGGCCGCCTCCCGCAGATCCTTGAGCCTAGGTTCGTTCCTCCGATATCGAGTCCCCGAGTATCTCTGCTCGCGCAATACAGTTTGCATCGGGGTAGGGCTTATAATAATGCCAGCCTGGCTAGCTACCACCTTCAAGTTGAAAATCTGCTGCTGAATACTATTAGGTGTGCTATTACTATTAGTTGAGAACAAATTCGTCCACAGGATTAGCATGTCTACCAACTTGGCAAAATTATGGCCATAAAACTAAACCTTAACTATAAAAAAAAAATAACTAAAATCACTGAAAATTCATTACCACAGTACATTTCAATTGTGCACACTCACACACGACGTACGCGGTTCTGGCCTTCAGTGATCGTTATTTTTATTTTTTTGTGTTTTTACGGTATTACAATTGTTTTGTTATCCAGAAATATACTCTCACTGTCACAGTAGACGATTTATATATTTATTTATTTCATTATATACGAAGTCTTGTTGAAAAATTTTTTTTAATATCTAGAGATCTGTGTGTATGGATGTCTAACGATTACGAGAATAATAATTGATGTATTGGGACCATTTCCTTTTTAACAACTCTAGAATGACATCGAATAGCTTCCTATTTAATATGAATGCTTAGATCTATGTCATTCAATTATAATTACGTTGTGAGGCGTGTACTTTTGGGTTTACTAGCGTTTGGCGTTAGCGTTACACGTGCGATTGGTGGAAACGGCAGGGAGAAGCGCGTTTAATCTCGTTATTTTATCGACGGCGTCGGAGAAGCAGTTATGTGGCCGGCACGCAAAGCCTTTGGCATGCGGATTGGAAGTGTAGCTAACTGCGTTTACTATTTTGGGGTTAGGATGAAGTTCGGTGTTTGCAAAAAATTTCTTTGTAATGTCTTTAATATATGCCTACATGGACGGAAGGTCCATATCTCTCTCTATGGAGATCTATATTACGGACGTAAAACGGGGCTTGGACGGCTATGCGCATGAATCTGTTTTGCAATACTTGTAGTTTGCGAAGGTTGGTGCGTGAAGCGTGAGCGAATACTAGTATACTAGTGACTGTAAGTAAGTATGGGACGGATGCATACTTTGTATATTGTGAGCTTATGTCTGAGTGCCATTTTGCTCTTAGAGGAGGTGAGATTGCGTAGCAGAACCGTAGCCGTGGAGGCTTTTTTCTGAACGTAATCTATATGTTTGTTGAAGGTTAGGCGCCTATCTAAAACTACACCAAGATATTTAGTTTCATTAGCCCAGGGGATATTGACGTCGAATAGGTGTAATAACGTATAACGTAATAAATAACGTAAGCGTAAGCAACTCGATTTGACAGTTACAAAATTATAAAGATTATAATAACCTAGTTGTGCGTACGACTCCGCTCCTGTTAATTCGTAATAAAAGTAGCCTATAAAATAAACAATCTGCTAGTAAAATTCCGTCAAAGGGAATTTAACTCTCTCGTAGATTATTAGGAAAAACCAGAGCGACAGACAAAGTAAAAAAAAAGTAGATTTTTGTTATTAGTACCGTATTTATACCAAATTGACTACAAACTTGTTGAAATTACAAAACGGACACTTCAGTTTTATTTATTTGTATTACCGCATCAATGTATAGCCACAGAACTATGTTCGGCCTATAATAGGATTGACGGGTCTATAGTAAAAGTACTTTTTTTAGCGTAATGGCTACAATGTCACCTGATGTTAAATTACGATGTGGCCCAGGTTGGTAGACATACTAAGTCTAGCGGAGGGTCTGGCTTTCGAGTTCAGCTGTCAGTACACATCTATAGACATTTGGCAGCGGATTCTCAACTTGAGTTGCCAGTTGGGAATTAGGTAAAGACCTACCAGGATACTTCATTTTCTCACGATGTTTTCCTTTACCGAAAATTCAGGCTAATCGCTCACAGTCATCGTATCTCGAATTTATAAACCCGAATTATTACACGGCCTATTGTAGGATAGACTGGTCTATAGTGCGGCGGTCTGGTCAAAAGTATGTGCGCTCGGTCTGCAGTAATATTTCCTTACACAGTTGTATTACATTATTTTAAAAGCTTACCATTATCTACTGCATGAACTTGCTGTAAGATCTGGAACAATTATCTTTAATTAGTTCAGCATATTATAATTATCGTGTATAGATAAAAAAAAAATATGGTTATTAATCTATTACTAATAATAAATTTCTTATACATAATATTTAGACAGAACACGAATACGTGTCTGTTTGTCCTATTGCTCTATCATTATAATAGCATTGATAACTAATATTAGGAATTAAGTAAATAATCTACAGGATATTATTGTCTCATATGACGAAAGGATTCCTTCCGGAAGGGTTTAACAGATCCACCATTATTACCTAAGTATAATAGTAAGTAAATATATATATATATATATATATATATATTTAACTCCATCTAGTTAAAAGTATAACTACTTTTTCTCAATTTATGCATGTTGGCTGTATTGTATGTAAGAGATTTAAAATATATGTAAAAAATTGAATAAACTATAATTAATTAAATGTTAGAAAATAAGTATTTTAAATCATTTTGAAATTTTAAAATATATAATAAATAAAATAGAAAGTTATCATATTTAGTTTATACAATTCTTAAAATCATCGACAAACGATGGCATTTTGTTAGCTTTATGGTAATATATATTTGAATTGGCCAATCAGAGATGATGGGATAAGCGGAATTAGGTAAAAAAATAAAGGGTTTTTAGTTTTACTATTAGATACAGGAAGAAGTTGGTAGAGTTTTGAAGGAAAAATGAAAGGGAGAATTGATGAAACAATAAGAAAGAGGAGGACATGCTATCAAAGAAAAACAATGGCAAAAGTTCGAGAAGGTAACCGGAATTCGGGGGAAGTGCAGGGAGAAAAGGGAGAGCGAGGTTATATAAGACCGCAACACGGGGGTTTTGTGGGGGGTTCGGTTCGATCAGCCACAGCGAACGGACGTGTCCGTGAGCTCTGCCGATTGTTCTAAACGATTCGACCGCTGCGCCTTACCGCGCCGCTATTGTTCTCGCACCTGCGACGACGCACCTGCAACAAACCGGCTATTGTTGCTTGTTCGCGATACAGTGTCTTTGTTCTCTAACCATATTGTTTGGTTATCGTGGTATTTAAATTGAGAGATATCTCTCAGTGTTTTTTGTGCCGTGATTCCAAATATTGCTTTGTTATCGTGATTAAGTGCAGTGAAATTAGTGTCACCGCCTGTAAGTACGCCGGTCACCGGCTTCCAGATAAGGTAAAATTTAATTAATCCTTTTTACGGGCCAAGGCCCAGTACTTTTTGGAATATTGTTCTTTCCTTTACAATTTTTTTCGATTTTACACGCTATTCCTTCGTGTACATACAAGTTAGATTGCCTAACGCAGGATAGTTTGTCTATTTCCTTTTAACCGCGCCCCCCTGCCCTTCAGGCAGGGAGGTTTTTTCTGAAATAAAACCAACATTCTCCTTGGTTTTGAAAGATAATCCATCTCCTCAAGATGGACGATCTTTTAAAATACTTAGAGAAAGAATGCCCAGAGATTCTCAAGGGATATCTCGCGAGCCGACCCGCGCCCATACAGCGCGCCCGTGCCCCACCCACCGGCGCAAACGCCCCAGCGCGCCGTCCACCGACCCCGCCCACAATTACCTCCCTACCCGTCCGGGCCCTCGCCACCAAGGCAACCGCCCCGGCGCGTCGCCGCCCCTACCGCCGCGTTCACGCTCTCGCTCCCGCTCGCCGGTCATCCGGCATGCGGTAGCACCCCCCGCGTCACCCGCTACTACCTCATCGCGGACCCCGTCGCCCTCAGCGACCCCCGCCGCCGCACCCACGCCTCGTCCGTTCGAGGAAAAAATATCTTACGCGCCCCGACCGATACCCACGGCGAACTCATTTTCGCCACTCTCACCGGATCCGACTCCGGAAATCAACATGGAGGTAACTAATCCCGAAACGGATTTCATTACAGTCTCAAGGGCGAAGCCCAAACATAAACGGGTGTTATCACCCGAAACCACACCCCCAGCCGCCGCAAAAACCATGCGTGCCGGCAACAACCGTGTCCCCACATCGCGCGACACATCTGCACAAACAGCAGCTCCCACCGAAAGGGCGGTGCGCCCACCGCCCCCAGTCACAATAGCTGACAAAGCAGCGTGGCTAAATATTTCCACGCGGCTGAATGCCGCCAAAATCAGATATACTCACGCCCGGAGCACCCCATCCGGTATACAAATTAAAGTCCCCACAATCGCGGACTACAAAAACCTGACAACATTCCTCCGCGAAGGAAAATTCCAATTTTTTACTTACACGCCCGAAGAAGAGCGCCTTCTGCGCGTAGTAATCAGGCGCGTTCCTAAAGAACTTCCCACGGAAGTCATTCTTGCCTCCCTTAAGGAGCAAAACTTACCCGCGCACGAGGTACACCGAATGTACCACTCCTTCACAAAGGAGGTTTATGACCTCGTCCTTGTCACCTTGGACCGCTCCAAGGAAGGCAAGGAGATTTTCAACCTCCAATCGGTCTGCGGCCTCTCCGGAATATCCGTAGAGATCCCGCATAAAAAGCATGCCCCTACGCAGTGTCACAACTACCAATCTTACGGACACTCGGCGAGAAACTGTCACATCAAGCCGAGATGTGTCAAATGTCTAGGAGATCACTCCACAAAGGAGTGCCCCCGCATGCCGGAAACGGTAGAGCCACCGAGCTGCGTCTTATGCGGCAAGGCCGGTCACCCCGCGAACTATCGCGGGTGTGAACGCGCCCCACGCACTAGGCGCACTCGCACGCAACGTCAACGCGCCCTGCCCCGCCACCGCTCATCTCAACCCAGGCCTTCCCGAGCCTGCCAAGTCCAGCGCGAGTCACTACCGCGCACACACCATCACAAGCCCCGCCTTCCGCGTGGGCCGCTAAAGTACAACCGCCTAGAGTTGTACCTTCGAGCTCGGAAGCTCCGTCCTTCGACTTCCTAGGCCTAACCTGGATCGCAGGTATTCTTAAAGATTTTGACGTCGAAGACATCATCGCCTTCGACAAAATGGCCAGCTCTCCCGTCGGAATAGACCGACTTAAGGCCGTAGCCGCCTACCCTGCCGTCGCACGTGCTGTGCAAGACCTTGCCCGCGCTTCCCCATAAATAGTTTTCGCGATGCAGGATAAAATTAGACCCCGGGGCCTCTCTTTATCCTTTTTTAACGCGAGTAGCTTAACTCCCCAACGCGACTTAGTAGCCTGCTTCCTTAAGGAGCGGCAAATCGACATGTTCCTCGTACAGGAAACACTACTTAAACCGAAGTTCCGCGCCCCTGCGATCGCAAACTACAAAATAATAAGAGACGATCGCACCGGCGCAAGAGGCGGAGGTACACTCATATATTTCAAAAAATCTTTATATTGCACGCGAATAGAACCTCCTAAACTTACTAACCTAGAGGTATCTATATGCAGAGTGGGCATGACCGATCATCCCACGATCCACATCGTTTCAGCGTACCTCTCGCCAAAGAAAACACTTATCAAATCAGATCTGGAAGCGCTCTTCGCGCTCGGTGAATCGGTAATCGTGGCCGGCGATCTTAACTCCGGGCACATTTATTATAATAACCCGCGTACCACTGACAACGGTAGAATACTTCTCCGCTTGGAAAACGAGCTAACTTTCGATGTGATAGCTCCTCCAGAGCCAACACACTTTCAGACCAACTGTCGACCCTCAGTTTTAGATATAGCTATCCTAAAAGGGGTCGCCCTTCAGGTGCGACACATCGAAGTCGCTCACGAACTCAACTCAGACCATCGCCCAGTAATTCTACTCCTCGGCCAGCCCGACGAGCATAACCTGCCTCCCATTAAAGTTGCCGATTATCCCAGACTTAGGCAATACTTGGCTACTAACATCTCCTCTCCCGAGCTTGACAGGATTCCAGACGTGATAGACTCGCCGGCCGACGCCGATCTGGCGGTCGACTCCCTGGTCAGTCACCTCCAGAATACCGTCGAGGAAACCTCGAAAGAGGTAAAAGTGGCGAACGATCGCCGCTTTATACTCCCCGACGACATTCGGAGGCTGATCACTGAGAAGAACGCTGCGACTCGCGCCCACGACGCCTATCCGACAGTAGAAAACCGCGTCCGGCTACGCGCCCTACAAAGACAGGTCAGATCTCATATCTCTGAATTTCGCTCTCAAAGATGGGACAGCCTCCTGGAGGACCTCAAGCCATCGCACCTGGCCTTCTGGGAGCTCGTCCGCAAACAAAAGAGCAGTTACTCCTCAGCCACACCTCCACTAGACAGAGGCCCCACTCTTCCCCCTGCTTTCGAGAGCAGAGACAAAGCGGAGCTCCTCGCTAACACCCTAGAGGAACAATGCTCCCCCAACCCTTACGAATATCAGGACATAGATCCCGAACACTGGGAAAGGGTCACCCGAACAATACACACAATAAGGGAGACCCCCCCAGCAGAACTCCTAGACCCGGTCACCACCGACGAAGTCCTCTCAATAATTAAAGGACTCAAACCTAGGAAATCTCCCGGGCCTGATGCTATCAGGAATGAAGTCCTAAAGCTTCTTCCTGACAAACTCATAGCGCTTCTGGTCTGCATCCTCAATGCGGCCATATCTCATTGCCACTTTCCAGCCGTCTGGAAAAGGGCCACCGTCATAGGTATCCGGAAACCAGGCAAAAAAGCCTGCTCCCCAGAGAGCTACCGTCCGATCAGCCTACTAAACACCTTAGGCAAAATATACGAGCGGATTATTTTAAACCGCCTCCAAGTCGTCGTAGCCGACAAATATCTTTTTCCGGACCAGCAATTCGGCTTCCGGCCGAAACATTCATGCACCCACCAAGTTCTCCGCCTCACGGAACACGTAGTCTCCAACTTTACGGAGTTACGCCTTCCTAGACGCACTCTCGCTGTCTTCTTTGATGTCGCCAAAGCCTTCGACAGGGTCTGGCACGAAGGACTTATATATAAGCTCCACCAGTTCCAAGTTCCGGACAGACTTGTCCACTTAGTTATACAATACTTATCTAACCGCTCCTTCTGCTACAAAGTAGACGGAGCTCTCTCCTCACCCCATCCTATTCGCTCTGGAGTCCCCCAAGGCTCCATTCTAGCGCCCTGTCTATTTAATCTATATGTCAGCGACATCCCAATCTTCAATGATGTCCAAGTAGGCCTCTACGCCGACGACACAATCATATATAGCTCGGGAAGGCACAGAGCCAATCTCAAAAAACGAGTTCAACAAGCCATCTTCGCCTTCGGATCCTGGTGCCTCAAATGGCGCATAGGATTAAATCCAGATAAAAGCTCGGCTATCATGTTCGATCCCCACAACTTCAAGCCACTCGAAGGCTCATTACACTTATTCGGTGTCGATATCGCCTGGGTAAATAAAACCAAATACCTAGGCGTAGTACTCGACAAACACCTCACCTTCACCCACCATATCGATTACGTAATCAAAAAGGCCAACACCGCCTCGGCCCTGCTACGTAATCTCACTTCTTCGAAAAGCAAAATGTCACTCAGACATAAGCTTACAATCTATAAGACCTGCATACGCCCAATATTGACTTACAGCTGTCCAGTTTTTGCCCATGCAGCAATAACAAACCTGGAAAAACTTCAAGTCTTCCAGAATAAATTCATTCGGACAATGGTCCAAGCCCCGCCTTACGCACGCAACATAGATCTCCACAAAGATATGAATCTCCCTTCCATATACGCCTACATACGCGAACTCACCAAGAAATTCTTTGAAATAGCCGAAACTCATTCGAATCCCGAAATAGTAGAAGCAGTCAACTATACTGCAAATCCTCAAACCGTTTGGTTCGCACGCCGGCCACGAAACTGCTTCACCGATCCCGTAGACGACATCACTAGGGAAAACGCGCTCCTTCCTGCCGTCTCTTCAAACCGTTCGTGTCCGCGCACACGCCCGCGTAACCGCAGGTCTCGCCGCCGAGGCCTTACGGTTAATTTCACTCCCGCACACCCGCCGCGGCCTCCCTCTGCAGACGCTCGAGCCTAGGTCCGATCCTCCGGAAAGGAGCCCTCGAGCGACTCTGCTCGCGCGATACAGTGACACTCTACAACACTGAGAGTACAACATCACACTGCATACCACCCGCGCTCACCCACACGCTAAGTACACGGTTCTGTAAGGGACCAAAAACCTGTGGCCCTGCCAGTTGTTTGGCACTTTTTTTTTTGTTCTTTTTTGGTTTGATCTTTTGTTCGCTATTGTTGTTAACCTTTCACTGCTCAATTAATTAATTTCTAAGTATTTCAGATATACAAGCACCAGAATACTAGTTAGACCACGGTAGTCCACGGTCGTTTTGATGCGAAGACTACGTCCTTCCAACACCGACAAACTCAATCCAAAACAGTACAGTACAATCCACTCCACCGACTTCCTTGCCTCTCTTAACAATTAGTATATTTAACATTTCACAAATTAGTAATTTATCTAAAGGTCTACTCCAGTAGGCCAGCTCTTATTATTTTATAATATATTTTCTCTTCCGGCAGCAGTTCATGCCAAGGGCCAGCCACAACGGCACCCTTGTGCTCGCTGCCTCTGGGCTGAGTGCCCTCAGCACTCGCCCCAAGAAGTCCTGCCAAGCTGTAAAAGCCCCTCCGGCTAACAGCGTATGTCCAGTCGAAAAAAAAAAAAAAAAAGGGGTTTTGTGGAGCGCTTCGGCAACAGCCCAAGCCGAGGTTCGGTCACTAGTGACACCCTTGTGCGAGTTGCACCGCGGGCTCGAGCGCCTTCCGCACTCGCTCCCTCTAGTTCGGTGAAGCTGTAAAAGCCTCTCCGGCTAACAGTGTAGGAACCTTCGAAAAAAAAAGGATTTTGGGGTGATACTTCAGAATAAGACTGTAGCGAGGCACTTGAGAGGTAGACCGGAGCAGGACACTTGAGAAACAGTTCGGAGCAGGGCGCTTGAGAAGCAGGCCGGTGCAGGACCACTTGTGAAGCAGGCCGTGGGCTTGAGAGAGGTGAGGAGAAATATAAAGATCGCTAAAACCTATAAAACTGTAAGTATATTTTGTCATTTATTCGATTCAGATATAGAAATGTAAAAATTCGCACAGAATTAATATATATATTTTAACTGGTAACTACACTTGATCTACTGTACAAATCTGATAGTATTGATTCTATTACAAAGTCGAAGTAAGGTATGGCATCCTTTTGTGTCTATAATACACAAGGAATGTGTTCTGGATTTCACTGGAAGTTTTGTAAATAATAGTAATAAACCACCACGCTACTGCGCTACATAATGAACCACGTTACACTTTTCCATACAGACTTATTATTCAGAATCTAGGTTGTTTTGTAAAAAAATCTCTAAAATAATTATATAGAGAATAAGTAACTAATTGCACGACATTATATTGGTGAGAATATATAACATATAAGTAAAAATTAAAAATTACATAACAAATTTATGAAATTAAGTAAAGAAAGAAATTATAATAGTAATTCATACATTAATTGTAATTTGAAATATAACTGTTATCTAGTTTACAAACTCTTTAAGTTTCCTATATTATGTAAAGTATAAAAGTATGAGAGTTAAATAAATTAAGATATTTAGGTATCAACTTATACAATAAAATTAAATTAACGATTCATTTTAATCATGATATTAGTTATAAAGCTGAATATCTTCATGTAAATATACAACATAATAATGTCACTTACACATTGGTCGAATAGGTAGGGTGTATGTTCCATACCAACTATAATTCATAACATTTCATATACAACGCCACTATACATTGGTATTGTGCATGATTGTTCCAAGGATATATTTTGCTTTGCAAAAGGGATCAAAGAATTCTTTCTTTATCTAAACAGTCAGCATCTAAACCCATTATTTATGTGTGTTGGATAGAGTTAATGCTAGTTTACTTAACAAGCTTGTTTGGTTCGTACATAACAAGCCGGTAATAAATTATTATATTTGGGTATCTATTATTACATTAAAGCAAGCAGAGGTTCAACTGGTTATCTAACTTTATTAAAGTACTATTTTATAGTACAACAAATCTGTGTTGATTTGGTTCAACACATATAATTTTCAAATACCAAACCATCTTCCTTCAGAAACCAGTGCGATATTAATATTCATTTATTGGTTCTGCCTACAAATTAAAAGGCAGTAATATATTATCTGAGGAGTGTTTTAGTTTTACTATGTATGGACAGATATACCCTTTTAACCATAATATTTGTTAGGGCGTAAGCTTCTGTAATATATCCACGTCCGTTGATCCACTCAGTTTTAGGGACAATGACCAAGGATTCGGAGCTGTGACTTTGTGTCCCCTTCACCTGTATCCAACGGTCTTTAGCTTCCTTATTATACTGGGCGGGGAGGTTAGGATTGAAGTGAGCTGCATACTACTCCTTGGTTGACTTTGTCTCCTCGGGGCTTTCTTACTACTTTGAAGGGATATAGCTATACTATTATCGTGTTTTCTAATTCCTACTCGCTGATAGATAGATTAAATTTGTCGCGCTGAAGGCTATAGTCCATTTTCATTCCAAGCACTTTCGCCAAAATGACAAATGAGAAGGATTTAACAAACCTAATAAACTGATACAAAGTAAGAGTCTGAAGCATAATGATTCCTTGTGTATAGCACAACTAGTTGACATGTACATTTGAGCCCAGAGCGCATCGGCGCGGCGGTTGCAGCGAGGAAACTGCTCCACCGCTAGGCCAACCGTGCAGTCAAAGTTATTCTAGATAAATGTATCTAAGTATAATATATATATGAGCTGTAGCTTACCACGATAAATAATGCAGCCGTGAAGAAGAGAACAGCAGAAAAGTTAGACATGTTAATCCTCGTTAACGTCGTCGTAGTGATATTACACTCGAATATTAATCCATATATATAGTAGTTCAAATTGTTTGAACAAATGGTTGTTAATGACAATAATAAGACATTAATTTTAACTGAAGGCAAAGTATCTTTACTTATTGCCTACGCATTCATATATGACTAGCTGGTGCCTCCCAACTCCCTTCGCGTAATTAGCGTCAACCACATGTGCCCATAATAACATTTGTGGAGTTTCAACGTCATGAATAAAATATCCGTCACAGTCCGTCCTCTCGGTGAAGGAAAACATCATGATGAAGCCATAGCATAATGGTAGGGCTTTTCCTAATGCCCGCCTGGCTAGGAACCACCCTCAAGTTGAAAATCTCCCGCCAAATACCAATAGGTGTGTTCCGGCAGCTGCACTTGAGAGCCGGTTCACCCACAGGTTTAACGTGTCTACCAAATTAGGCCGTTTCGTCACTAAAGATCAGGTGAGATTATGGCCATAGCGCTGAACACCGTAACTATAATATATATATATATATATATATATATTGGAAGTGCAATAGAAAGAGGGATAAACTATGTATGAAACATTTTATTGGGTTATCCAATTTATTTGACAAAATAGTTTTAACGCGAGCGAAACCACACGTAAAAACTAGTAAGTAAATAAAAAACTGTTGAGAAATATGGTCTAATATTATACGAAACATAATTCACATGGACGCGAACAAAGTCGCGTGCACAGTTTGTTGAATAACAATAGAGCAAGTCAAGGTAACACACAAGCTGAATAAATTTCAATTTGTTTAATTACAATCATGACATAGAACTTAAATTTAAAAGTAAATAAATTACATTCCACCCTTCGCTTTACTTCTAAGTTTAACGATGTCAATAACTTTATTTTTTCTCAATTCTGTAACATTTACAATGTTTATTTATTTATATACATTACTTTGCTTTTAGCCGGAGTGTTAGTGAAGACGCCTAAATCTGAGATTTTAAATTCAGCATTATAAAATGATAATATTCTATTCAATGGAGATAAAAACTCAAAATTTGATAATAATTTGTAGCAAAAATACTGAACCGTGAAGCCCTAGGGAGCATCACAGGAACAGTTAATGTTCATTTACTTAGTAGTTCTGGTGCATTCAAGATTTTAGTGAATAATTTGCACAAAAAAGTGAGATCAATGATCCCTCTGCAATTGTTTCAAGATTTATAATTAAATTACTTAAGTTTCCTTTTTACAAACGTGCAATCCATTATGGGGAACGTCAGAAGAATAATTTTTGCACCTATTTTTATTTTGTTTACATAAATATCGTAGTGAGGGTTCCATACAACACTACTATATTCTAAACCCGAATGAATTAAAGAATGCAATTTTATTATGCTCTATCTTAAAGTTTTTACTGTTGCGTAATACAAACATTAAAGTTTTAAGCCACTTATTCACAGTGCTATCGATACGTATGTTGAAATGTAACTTAGTGTCTATTAAAATGCCAAGATTTCGCATTTTGTTCATTGCTATCAAATTACCAGAATTTATAAAATATTTGGGACTAAAAGTTATTTTATTGTATATTATTTTATAGGAGATATGAGCTACGTACCACATGTTGGTATTCGAAACCATTTTGATCGTTCCGCACCATTTAAACGAATTATTTAGATCATTTTATAGTAAGAATAGGTCATTAGGACTCTTAATCTGATAAAACAATTTAAGGTCAACACTTTGAGTTCTGAAGATGTACACAAATGTTATAAATGAAAAAAATAAATAGTATAGGCCCCAAAGTAGAACCCTGGGGTACTCCGAAAATATATAAGATATAGATAGTTCTATTGATCTTAACGAATTGAAGTTGGAAGGTTGATTATGATTGATTAATAGCTAATCAAAATGTCAAAAAAATATACAAATCGGTCAAACCATATTTGAACATAAGTACGTATTTAGTAGGTGATACGAAGTTCACTGGGTCAGCTAGTATTATATAAAACTAGCTGTGTCCGCGGCTCCGTTCGCGTAGACCTAAAATTTAATGTAATCCTTTTCATAAAAAGTGTTATGTAGTCTATATTACTCGGGGTTAATGAAGCATTCTAATGCCAATAGAATTTTTGGAATCCATCAAGTAGTTCTTGAGTTTATTCGTTACAAACAAAAATATAAATCTTTCTTGTTTAGAATATTAGTACAAATTAAAAAATAAGATACACTTTTACGATTACAAAAAATAATCTATTTTTCTGTAAGAAAATACCCTGTGTCATTTTCTGTACCCCTGACAACTTGTATGGACAAGTTCATGATTACCGGTTGAAAAGTAAAGGCGTGAAAAAGTTACATACAAACAAATGAACGAACGAAGGAATATACAAACAAATATTCACATTTATAATTTTAGTTAGGATATATTTATATCACTTCATGGACGACCAGGTGATCCAACCGGTCAATTAATTCGTCTCCAAAACCGTCCGCCAAATAACTATTGGTGTATTCCGGCAGTTGCACTTGAAAGTAATTCTCCCCACCAGGTTTAGCATGTATACCATCTTGGGCTATATCATCATTTAACATCAGGTGAGATTTGGCTAAATGTTACTAAATAAAATTATAAAGAAAATTGTTGAAACTGTTTAAACACTTGCAGTGTTATGATTTCGCTTTACCTTGACATACCTGAATTTTAATTAGTCTATCGATGGACGTATTTATTAATTACTAGCTATGCCCGCAATTAGACTCGTGAGTATTTGGATATTTTGATATCCGGTATAAAACCGATTAACGGTGATAAGCTACTTTTTATAGCGAAATTCTTATTGGGAGTGGGGTAAAGAGAGGGGTAAACTTTGTAGATTTTTATTGCGTCATCGATTTATTTCACAAAATCAATCTTATCGTTAGCAAACCCGCAGGTAAATATTCATAACGGCTAAAATTTTAACACGCAATTTTGCGTTGGGACTGAAAGAAATTGTCGTCAAAAAGGAACGCCCCGGTGAATCAAATACTTTCGGAATATGAAATAATAAATTTTCTACCATTTGTTCAAATAACATAAGCGTTATATAAAACCGACCCATGTTCCTCTAAGGGAGATAAGGAAAAATTTATATCTAACTAAAGTACGAAATATGTTATTTAACTTACTTAGAACTTGAACTTTAAAGCGATAATAGCTCAGTATTAGCGTGTAAGAATGCCTCGTCATGGGACGTGATTTCGAATCCAACCACCAACAATGAGTGAAAATCCACCAGCTTTCGATGAATGAAATCATCGTGAGGAAACCATAGAATGGTGGTAGGACTTTTTCTAACGCCCGCCTGGCTAGCTACCACCCTAAAGTTGAAAATACCATTAGATGTGTTCCGATAATGGAACTTAAGAGCCAGAGCCTCCTATAAAGGCCAGCAACGTACCTGCATTTCCTCTGCTGTTATGGGTATCCATGGGTGGCGGTGATCACTTACCATTAGGTGACACGCTTGCTCGGTTACCCCTTATTCCATTAAAAAAGGCTGTCCTCTGTGGAGATGTTTTATTCATTACGGTTAGTGGCTATAATAGGTAATAGATTCCTAATAACGTATTAACAAAGCAGTTGCACTGATGGAACCGTCACACTGAGGCGCTGCGCGTTCGAGTCTTGCACAGGATATTTACTATAATTTAATACTTTATGGCGTTAGTTTTATGGCTACAATCTCACCTGGTGTTAAGTGACAATTAGACCTATTATGGTGGACACGCTAAGCCCAGAGGAGAGACGGGCTCTCAAGTCCGCCTGCTAGAATACACCGTTATTATTAAGATCAATCGATTAACATTAAAATTTAATTAATAATAATTGTTACATATCTCCCAGCAAGTTCATGATAAGTTTAAATCTATATTAATATTATAAAGAGGAAAGATTTGTATTTTTACTTATAACGAATGCACTCAAGAACTACTGGACTGATTTACAAAAAATCTTTCACCATTATAATGATACATTATCTCTGAGTACCATAGGCTATATAATATTTTTTATGAAAATGATTATATAAAATTTTAGTTCCACGTCAACGGAGACGTGGTCACAGCTAGTACAATATAATTTGTTGAACTTATCTCAATAAAGAGTACGCTTAAATCCATTACAATCGGTATTGAAGTAACAAACGTGCCACTGCCGTCAAGATAAAGCTAATTAACATTACCAACATTAAAGCCCCAAACCGCTATACCGAATTGCCCCCTTATTATTGTCCCCTATTATTTTATTATTAACTATTATATTATTTGTGTCCCCTAAAATCTCTTAAAAATTCAAAGCGCTGCGATTTTTTTTTCATTGTGCCCCGAAGCTTCAAATTCTTTGTTTTTGCAAAAATTACCATTTTGAGCAATTTTGTGATTTTTATTCATTTTTTCAGTTGTTATTCTGCAGTTTTTAAAACCTTCCTTCAATTTCCTATACGATCATTATTTCCGGAGTTATTGATTATCAAAGTGAAAAAGAACTTTTTTCTTTGATTGACGATAACTCCGCGGCAAACTGTCGTACAGGCTTTTTGAATACGTGAAATTAAAGAGTATTAAATTTTCTAAAAAAGCTTTTGAATGAAACAATCAACAAAATTTTTTTGAAGCCCGTGGACCTTTTTTCAGACGAGAAAAAATTTGGAAACTTTTTTTTGGTAGTTTTTTTAGGATTTCTCCAGACCTGGACATGGTAAAAATTTTTCATAGTCATATCTGAAAACTAGACACATGGAGCTACAATTTGCTTTTTTCGTTTTTTCTGTACGATCATTTTCCTCGGAGTTACAGCTCGTTGAGAATCACCCAATTGTTGAAATTTTTTTTATATCCCTTAATTTTTGTGTCTAGTATATTATTCTATATGTTTGTCGGATATAACGTTGAAACATATTATTGATACATGTGAGGCAGTCTGTCGGTGCATTGCAAGTAGCAGTCGCATTTATTAAGGTAAGTGGTTTACATAATTTGGTTTGATGCAACACTTAGACTTGTATTAAACCAAGCCAACCCAGTTTTATTCGTTTCAAACATTGGAGAACGCTGTACTGTCTTTCGTCTTATAGAATATATCTGATTTATATTGATGATTAACATACGATATTTAACAAATGATTTCGTTTAAAAAACAATAACGATAAGGTTAGGGGCCGTTCAAGTATTACGTAACGTAATTTAAGGCGGAAGGGCGTCTTGTAAAACGTTACGACGCATTACATAATTATTACTTTTAGGTAAAAATGCACGTTTGAAGATGGGGGGAGGACGTAACAGAAAACCGTAACGGCGCGTTACATGGGAGGAGGGAAGTTCAAAAACCTTTAAAAATTGCGTTACATAATACTTGAACGCCCCCTCATCTGATGTTCAATGACGATGTGGCCTAAGATGGGAGACACGCTATGCTGAGTGCACGGATTGGCTCTCAACTACCATCATGCTATGGTTTCATCACAATGTTTTCCTTCCCAGAAAGCTCCAGCCTATTGTAGGTAGATTCCAGCCCTCGTTAGTGTAGTTACAATAGGTTTCTAGGATACAGCCTATCGTCGTTTTCAACCCATATCTGCTATTTTAGAGATTTCGGCATATTGTGACTAGTTTACTACTTTTTATATCACAAAACAGCTCTAGATTAAACATTATACCGTGAACTATGTGTTAAAGATCGTGGAGGTTGCGTCGAATCATACTTCCAGAATCGTTATATTTTGCTTCCGTGATTTTATACATAACCAATGATAGTAGTTAGTACATTTCGAACAGTCATCTGTACTGTCTGAACGTTCTTAACTCAACTTCCTCATCCAGCCGCTCTAATAATACTTAATCAAATAACCAACTTCTTAAGACAGTCATTACACTAACAGTGTAAGATCGATACAACAGCTTTTATAAATGCAATTTATAGTTATTGTTCGTAGTTGAATCATTTCATTAGTTAAAAGTATGTAGTATTATTATTATGTTTCTAGTATCGTGTGTCCACGACAATAAGCAGTAGACGTTTTCTAAAACAATACGCCATGTACATCAGCGAGAAGGTTAAATAACTCAAAGTAATACTTTTTACATATAGCATAGCATTGACACTGGACGAACTGGAGTCGGAGTGTACAGTGTAGAGATCTTCAATGAAACACGTTCGACTTTTAACTGTTCTTTTATTATCTACCCTCTTTATTCATATACATATATAATATTCACAAACTGCCTTTCACTATCCAACATCTCCCTTCTAAATTAAACGATAAAATAGAATAGACTACTGTTAACATTAAAGTGATTGCAATAGGAAAACCTTAATATTACAAATATTAATTATTTGGAGCTTTACAATTCGGAAATAATGTACCTAGCTACTTATTGTAGAACTATTACGGTTAACACATATATACTACTATTCCTCTCAAAACAAAGTAATTAAATATACAATTACATAATTTTAATCACAATTTTAAATTACAATATGGTAAGTGAAATTTTTTTAAACTACATAATATTTGGTATATTTTGACACAGTAATACTATCTCACAATTTTTAATAGCAATTAAATATACAGGTCTTAGACAATTTGAATTTAATGCATACTCTTATTATGCTTACTTAAAACAAAATAAATCAGCGAATAACTATAAGCTAAGGATCTTATACAAAACATGACTACGTTACTAATTTAAGATAAATCAATGCAGTTTTTTTTTTTGACATTAATTAGTACAATTGTTAGAAGGCAGTAGTTGAAGTTGCACGAACTATCTAGCCGCTCAGCTAGCTGTATCCCCACCGGTCAGGCGGTTAAATTATAAAATATATATTATAAAAAATATATATAAAGATATGTCTTCTGTAAAAACTTTGAAATATTGGATAAACTAGTAGTTAACCAATGACGATATAAAAATAAGAAAACAGTATAACAATATTTATATATATTCAAAAGAATTCTGATACATTTCTTGAAAACAATTTGTAGCTTGAAAATATTTCTCCAGTAGATCCCTGAGTATTTCTTCTAGCTTCCTAAATGCACAGTTTTTTTGTTTCAATTCTCAGCTCGCCGTTTTCTAGAAGTTCCGAAGAACGGGGAACGCTCTCGGCGAGAATTCTTAACCAACTGGTGCAGAGTTGCGTTGAAATTGATATCAAATATTCGATTTTCAACTTGAGAGTTGTAGTTAGCCAGGTGAGCATTAGAAAAAGCCCTACTCACAAGCTATGGTTCCATCACGAAGTTTTCCTCCGCCGAAAGCTCAGGCTCATCGCATGGATTCGAACCCACGTCCATTGACGCAGCGTCCTTATGTATACATTACCAATCTATCTAACCTGTAGAAAGTCGTTTTTGTACATTAAAAATGTTTCCAGATATAGCCAGGTTGTAAAACCATTTCCAGTATTTTTAAAATTTGTGTATCTTTTGTCTGTAATTCAGTTTGTCTGTGCACGCATCAGGTTAAATGTACAAATCCAATGCAGATAACTTTTTTTTAACGTAAGGAAATGCATTTACGCATGACCTCCCGGTCCGGAGGGGTGACTGAGAGGGGTATGTGGGAGTCACCGGGCGCTAACCGCTGAGAATACCTACTAAAACACCACGGCCGTCTGTCGCCTTCTTGGGGCGACGCGGGTTCGTGTATGCAAGATTAATTTTATATGTAACAATTAACGCAGCTCGGAGTATTACTTACGTTTTTGTTTCATAGAGATGTAATATTAAATTGTAAGTAAAGTTTATAAGAATATGTGGGTATTGAACAATGAAACAAAACTGTTCCAAACAACGGTCCTCTGTTTTTTTGGATATAAATAATAATAATAATACAAAAAACCTTTCTCAGATTATATAATCAAAACTTGGTATAAATTTATTTAATCTTGTAAATTCTATTTGCATGATACCATTTAAAAATGTTCTTTTACTAAACACTGTTTCCAAGCAGTCTATAAAATATATATTATAACTATTATAGTACTGGGGGCTTCCCGGAAAGTATTTTGCTTACAAAAGAAGTATGTGAGTATTTATTAAAAGAGCCAGTCCTTCCATTAGGATTAGCGTGTCTTCATCTTGGGCCACATCGTCACTTAACATCAAATGAGATTGTGGCCAAAACGGTAAACCTCAACATACATGCACCTATGCATTTATTAATTCTATTATTACGTATCATATAATTTTAATCCATTTAATTTTCTAAAAAAGCCAAAGGACAATAGTTTTGATTTATTTGTAGGTATGTAAAAGGATATTGATCGTTCTCAAAACGTAACTTCTAAACTATGAGCATAAGCAAAATGTTTAATGAACTTTATAAAATTATTACGGAAACCAAACATACCTGCACCCAGTTTTGTATTCAGTAAATTACTTCTCCATACCGTTCGGAGATATATACACTCTCCGCCGCGTGGCACTTGACTGACTGAATCGGTCCAGTCGATTATCAGTTTCACATGATTTGTTGAAAGAGGGCGTGGTAAACACCGGAATAGAAAACAGATTTGAGAAATATAATCTTTAAATATTTAGAAAAGCTGGAGGTTCGTTATGTAGCTAGTGGTTTAGTTTGTTTGTTTTAGTAAGTCGGTAACTAATTAATCGACTGAATAATTAAGTAATCGAACAACTCAAAGATTCACAGTATTTAATTCAATAGTCACTGTATGTACTTTATTTAAACATCATAACATATTGTAAATTTATCATACTATGAACACAACTTTTAAAACTTTCTAACAAACTTTTACTAGCTTGTCCTTTATGTAAGTAATGTAATATTTCAACATAATATGCACTAACTTCAAAATGTCCGATTAATTTTACAATTTGCACACATATCAAGGACTGAGACAATACAACAATTTTATAATTCTGGCTTAACACCATGATGAAGTTTATCAGCATAAACAAAAATGTTTAATTAATGTTGAATGTTACAGATAAGTATCATATATGTCGCTGTTTATTGTTGTCCATGCTAGAAATTGCTTCATCTTTGTAAAATGTGTCCATTGATAAACCGTTTCCGTTATTTTTATACAAATATAAAATTGAAAAAAAAAAAATCTGTTGAGTTGAAGACGTAAGACATAAAATATAATGAATACAAACACTCTTAAATAAATACATAGCAATCCAACTGATATAATATTAAGTTATGTGGAATTTCGATTTTAATAAGTATTAAAATTTATTAATATATATCTATAGCAATGAGTACGTTGAGATTTGTTAAATAAATGTCTTTATAAAATACCGGAAGTATGCTTAGTTTTTGAACATCGGAGGATAATCTTGTTAAAGTGAAACAATACTATTTTAAAAAATTGGATTAAATAACATATTAATACTAAAGTTCCTCAATAGTTACTAAATAAAGAAAACAGTTGACAAATACAGTGAATAAAATCTACTAAACCATATTATCTAATTCCGTTTATACATAAATTAAAAAGAATAAACTAAAAATATGGTATTGGTTATTCTATGTTAATTTAGTTTTAACAAAAATGTGGATTATTGTAATATACTACTACAGCGTTACTGTAGTAATTTATTGAACCTTCTACGTATGTTTTTGTTAAAGCATTTTTCAAACATATGTGTAATGCTTCGTCCTTATTTCTATATTCTTGAATAATTTCTTAAATATTAAATCTTAATTTCTTGAATGAACATAGAAGTTGAAATGTCGACTCCTGGGTTAAAACATAATGAAAATAAAACGGAAGTTGATTTACGCCACTTGTTGATTCAGAGAACGTGTATATAAACCTTTAGAATTCTGCTTGAGAGACAGTGTGCTTTGAAGTACCACAGTGCGCGGGCCAGTGTATAGAGTTCAAGTGGGATTTATTTATAGTACGGTATAGTAAGGGTGCCCTAGCTGTCAGGGTCGGTCTTTCTGTCAGGGTCGGCCTTTCTGTTAGGGTTGGTCTTTCTGTTAGGGTCGGTCTTTCTCTCGTCACTCTTACTATACCACTACCATTTAAGGGTCTATCGCTCCCTCATATTATGGGAAGTTACTGGTCCCCGCACTGTGGCACTGTGGCAACGGGGCCGGGGCGCCTCCGTCTCCGAGGTGTGCAGCCGGGCGCCTCCGTGTCCGAGGTGCGCGCCGCCGGGTGCCTTTGCGGATAGTTTTTAAGAAACGATTTGCGGCTAGTTTTTAAGAAACTGATTGCGGCTAGTTTTTAAGAAACTGATTGCGGCTAGTTTTTAAGAAACGGATTGCGGCTAGTTTTTAAGAAACGGATTGCGGCTAGTTTTTAAGAAACTGATTGTGGCTAGTTTTTAAGAAACTGATTGCGGCTAGTTTTTAAGAAACGGATTGCGGCTAGTTTTTAAGAAACGGATTGCGGCTAGTTTTTAAGAAACGGATTGCGGCTAGTTTTTAAGAAACGGATTTCGGCTAGTTTTTAAGAAACGGATTGCGGCTAGTTTTTAAGAAACGGATTGCGGCTAGTTTTTAAGAAACTGATTTCTGCTAGTTTTTAAGAAACTGATTTCTGCTAGTTTTTAAGAAACGGATTTCTGCTAGTTTTTAAGAAACGGATTGCCGGCTAGTTTATAAGAAACGGATTGCCGGCTAGTTTATAAGAAACGGATTGCCGGCTAGTTTATAAGAAACGGATTGCCGGCTAGTTTATAAGAAACGGATTGCCGGCTAGTTTATAAGAAACGGATTGCCGGCTAGTTTATAAGAAACGGATTGCCGGCTAGTTTATAAGAAACGGATTGCCGGCTAGTTTATAAGAAACGGATTGCCGGCTAGTTTATAAGAAACGGATTGCCGGCTAGTTTATAAGAAACGGATTGCCGGCTAGTTTTTAAGGTTGTATATATTGCGGCTAGTTTTTAAGGTTGTATATATTGCGGCTAGTTTTTAAGGTTGTATATATTGCGGCTAGTTTTTAAGGTTGTATATATTGCGGCTAGTTTTTAAGGTTGTATATATTGCGGCTAGTTTTTAAGGTTGTATATATTGCGGCTAGTTTTAAGGTTGTATATATTGCGGCTAGTTTTAAGGTTGTATATATTGCGGCTAGTTTTTAAGGTTGTATATATTGCGGCTAGTTTTTAAGGTTGTATATATTGCGGCTAGTTTTTAAGGTTGTATTTATTGCGGCTAGTTTTTAAGATGTAAAAAAAATGTACAAAAAAAATATATGCAGATCGAGTTTCTTGCCGGTTCTTCTCGATAACTGCTTTACATTCCGAACCGGTGGTAGTTTAATAAAGATTTTATTTGATTTGATATTTGATTTGACTTCATCAGAGTAGCTTGAAAATTAAATAAACCTTTTTTAGCGAATGTCTCAATAAAGATTCTATTTTATTTGATTTGTTTGATATTTGATTTTTAACTTCATCGCAGTAGCTTGAAAACAAATAAACCTTTTTTAGCTAATGTCTCAACCTGCCTATCTGCCAAATAGTGTAATGAATACGATTATTCTATATTACCTACCACTAGGTGTGTTCCGGCAGCTGCATTTGAGAGCCAGTTCCATTGAGGGTCGTATCGTCACTTAAGATCAGTTGAGATTATGGCTATAACGCTAAACCTTAACTATAAAAAAAAAAACTTTGCCTGGACCCCCGCGTAAAGTGAAAATGGTGCTCGGAAGTGAATCACAACTTTATAACTCCACAAAACTCAAAGTTAGACGAAATAATTATATTAAATTAATTGAAAAGAAAAAGTTAAAGTACTTTTAAAAGAAATATTTTCACGGTTATGATGTTTATCACAAAAATGATATCTGATGCCAAGGCGAGCCAAACAGTTTTCGTGACCCCATCTGAAACAGACATCATATCGAATCTAATCCTTAAATGGAGAATCATCTTCTTCAAAATACGTTTTACTATAGAAAATACAAGGATCGGCGAAATTCTATTTTTTTTTTCATACAAAAACTATTGACTCCTGTACCATGTTCGCCATATTATGAAAAGACACTACGATAAGCAATAGAACTACAATACACCCAAAAGTTATAAACAAATAATAAAGAAAATAACATCAAAAAATTTACTTTCAAAATTATAAATTATTTTTTGTGTACACAAAATTTGCTATTTTGAGGATGTTGCGCGTAGCAACCTTTTACTTACTTGTTTGTCGCTAACTAAGTCAAGATTTCTAAACTTTACTATGACTGCGTTGTTGATGTCAAACGAATAATAAGGAATATTCGCTTTGCCTCTTCACTTCACTTTAGCCAGACCTTCCCTAAATATATTATACTTTTGAATTGATACATGCTAAAAAGTATGTTTAAATCTTAAATCAATTTGAAAGTTTTTTCGATTGGCTGACACTAATAGTATTAATAAGTATTATTATTAAACATGAATTATATTAGCAACAAAAGAAAAGATACTCCGAGACTTTGAAACTACAATATTGAGACCTACATTTAGTAGTATACTTGACAACCAGGTATCAAACATTGTTCAAACACATGCCAGAGTATGTGAAACAGTTACCGGAGTAATTAAAATAAGTGTTAGTTTTATGAATTTGATATATTATACGCTAGTTCCTACGATCACTAATATACTACCCCGCCACTAACTCGTCGCGGACTCCGTCGCCCACAGCGACCACCGCCACAACAGCTAAGCCTCGTCCGTTCGAGGACAAAATCTCCTATGCACCGAAACCAATACCTACGGCGAATTAATTCTCGCCACTCTCTCCTGACCCGACTCCAGATGTCGATAGTGAAATGGACTTGGAAATAACTAATCCCGAAACGGAATTCATAACCGTTTCAAGGGCCAAGCCCAAACAAAAACGGGTGTTATCACCCGAGACCACAGCCCCGGCCGCCGCAAAAACTATGCGAGCCGGAAACAACCGCGTCCCCACATGGCACGTGCCTCATTCTGCGCAAGCAGCAGCAGAGCACACCGAAAGGGTGGTGCGCCCACCGCCCCCAGTCACAATAGTAGATAAGTCAGCGCGGCTTAATATTTCCACGCGACTAAATACACTAAAAATAAACTACACACACGCCCGGAGCACTCCTTCCGGCATACAAATAAAAGTCCTCACAATCGCGGACTATAAAAATCTGACATCGTACCTCCGTGAAGCTAAATATAAATTCTTCACGTACACACCCCAAGAAGAGCGCCTTCTGCGCGTAGTAATCAGGCGCGTAACGAAGGAGCTCCCAACAGAAAACATATTAGCCTCCCTTAAGGAGCAAAATCTACCAGTCCACGAGGTACACCGCATGTACCACGCAATCACCAAGGACATATATGATCTCGTCTTTGTCACCCTGGACCGTTCCAAGGAGGGCAAGGAGATTTTTAACATTCAATCAGTGTGCGGGCTCTCTGGCATATCAGTAGAGATACCCCACAAAAAGTATGCCCCTACGCAGTGCCATAACTGCCAGTCGTACGGACACTCGGCCAGGAACTGTCACATCAAGCCGAGATGTGTCAAATGTTTAGGAGATCACTCCACAAAGGAGCGCCCCCGCATGCCGGAAACGGTAGAGCCACCGAGCTGCGTCTTATGCGGCAAGGCCGGACACCCCGCGAACTATCGCGGATGTGAACGTGCCCTACGCACGAGACGCACGCGCACGCGCGTTCCACACCACGCGCCCCCAGCACGTCACGCGGCAGCGCGCCCCGCTCCGCCACCACTCATGTCGGTTCAGGCATACCCGAACCTGCCAGGCCCCGCCGCGCGATTCACTCCCGCGCAGCCAACCGCAGAAGCCCCACCTTCGGCATGGGCCCCTAGACCCAAGCCACTAGCCCCAAAGCCCGCGAGCTCCAACGATTTTCAAGACCTAAACTGGATAGCAGGCCTCCTGAAAAGCTTCGATGTCCATGACATCATCGCATTCGATTATATGATCAGTTCCGCCGACGGAATTGACCGGCTCAAGGCCGTCGCCGCTTTCCCGGACCTTGCACGCGCCGTGCAAAACCTAGTCCGCGCTTCTCCATAAATAGTTTTCGCAATGGAGGATAGAATTAGACCGCGGGGCCTCTCTTTACCCTTTTTTAACGCGAGTAGCATCACTCCCCAACGCGACTTAGTAGCCTGCTTCCTTAAGGAGCGGCAAATCGACGTGTTCCTCGTACAGGAAACACTACTTAAACCGAAGTTCTGCGCCCCTGCGTTCCCAAACTACAAAATAATAAGAGACGATCGCACCGGTGCAAGAGGCGGAGGCACACTCATATATTTCAAAAAATCTCTGTATTGCACGCGAATAGGACCTCCTAAGCTCACCAACTTAGAGGTATCTATATGCAGAGTGGGCATGACCGATCATCCCACGATCCACATCGTTACAGCGTACCTCTCGCCTAAGAAAACACTTCTCAAATCAGATCTGGAAGCGCTCTTCGCGCTCGGTGAATCAGTAATCGTGGCCGGTGATTTTAACTCCGGGCACATCTATTATAATAACCCGCGTACCACTGACAACGGTAGAATACTTTTCCGAATCTTCGAAAAGCAAAATGTCACTCAGACATAAGCTTACAATCTACAAGACTTGTATACGCCCAATACTTACTTACAGCTGCCCAGTCTTTGCCCATGCAGCAATAACAAACCTGGAAAAACTACAAGTTTTCCAGAAAAAATTCATACGTACAATGGTCCAAGCCCCGCCTTACGCCCGCAACATAGATCTCCACAAGGACATGAATCTCCCGTCCATATACGCGTACATACGAGAACTCACTAAGAAGTTCTTTAAAAAAGCCGAAGCTCACTCGAATCCCGAAATAGTAGAAGCAGTCAACTATACTGCAAATCTTCAAGCCGTTTGGTTCGCACGCCGGCCACGAAACTGCTTCACCGATCCCGTAGACGACATCACCAGGGAAAGGGCGCTCCTTCCTGCCGTCTCTTCAAACCGTTCGTGTCCGCGCACACGCCCGCGTAACCGCAGGTCTCGCCGCCGAGGCCTTACAGTTAAGTTCACTCCCGCACACCCGCCGCGGCCTCCCTCTGCAGACGCTCGAGCCTAGGTCCGATCCGCCGGAAAGGAGCCCTCAAGCGACTCTGCTCGCGCGATACAGTGACACTCTACAACACTGAGAATACAACAACACACTGCATACCACGCGTGCACACCCACACGCTAAGTACACGGTTCTGTAAGGGACCACAAACCTGGGGCCCTGCCAGTTGTTTGGCACTTTTTTTTGGTTGATTCTTTTCGCTTGCTTTTGTTGTTAACCTTTCACCGTTCAATTAATAAACTTCTAAGTTATTTCAGATAAACAAGGACCAAACTACTAGTTAAACCTCTGTAGTTCACGGTCGTTTTGATGCGAAGACTTCGTCCTTCCAACTCCGACTATTCAAACTTAAAACAGTACAGTTCAATCCACTCCACCGACTTCCTTGCCTCTCTCAACAATTAGTATTTTTCTAAAGGCCTACTCCAGTAGGCCAGCCTTTACTATTTATATAATACTTTCTCTTCCGGCAGCAGTCCATGCTAAGGGCCAGCCACAACGACACCCTTGTGCCCGCTGCCTCGGGGCTGATGCCCTCAGCATTCGCCCCAAAAAGTCCTGCCAAGCTGTAAAAGCCCCTCCGGCTAACAGGGTATGTCCTGTCGAAAAAAGACTGATGCGCGCACTTAGTTCCGAGCGTTCGTCGCGTGCACATTAGTTTTATTGTGTTGCGTTAGCGTTAGGCCGTAGCAAACTAGTTTGTTTTTTTATTAAGAATTTCTGCTTCTGATTGATAAAATCAGACGTGGGATAAGTAACTTCTAGCCCACAGAACAGAGTAGTTTTAGTAAATATGACTGGCGGATCCAGTCGTAGATACGACGTCGTTCTAGTAATAATAGGTCGTGGTATCGGTCACGTAGCCGATCGAGTGTTTCATCGCGGAATTGTCGGTTACGGCGTCGTTCCTGTGGTAGTGGAAAATAGTGTGTTGTGATCTTAGTAACGTGCGTGATACCACTGAGGGCGGGGTGACGTCTCATCTGAACGTGTCCAGACACTACACACCGGAACCCCAGACGTGTTGAGGACGGGTTTTGAGTCAGGGTCAGGTGAGGCCGAGCCCACATAAGGTCGAGGCCCTTGTAAATTCACCGGTTCCTGAGAACGTTCGCCAGAGTTGTGAAGGTTCTACCAAATGAACAATATGAGCTTAAAACTGCATAGTGGCAGTTATGAAAAACTACACAAGCAGCGGCGCAGTATATGGTGCCTTGGCGTGGCGAGTGGTGCCCTGAGTTATGTGCAGCCTTCTTTGAGGGTATGTAAAAGCTTTTGTTATCGGAACTACAGGCTTATCTAGCCTTGACGTTCACAATCTAAACTACAGGCTTTAAGCCTTGGCGTTCATTATCTGAACTACAGGCGTAAGGCCTTGGCGTTCAATTATCCTAACTTCGGGCAAATTGCCCTGGCGTTCGTTGAACTACAGACCTAACATGGTCTTGGCGTTCTGAACTACAGGCTTAAAGCCTTGGCGTTCATTATCCGAACAACAGGCGTAAAGCCTTGGCGTTCATTATCCGAACTACAGGCGTATTAGCCTTGGCGTCACATTATCTGAACTTCGGGTATATTGCCCTGGCGTTCGTTGAACTACAGACCTAATATGGTCTTGGCGTTCATTAGACTTCAGGCATATCTGCCTTGGCGTTTTACTTTCATACACCAAAACCTAAAGAAGAAAGAAAAAAGAAGAAAAAAAAAAGAAGTAAAATCACAAAACCAACAAATACAAAAATCTAATTCTGACATAGAAAAAGCAATTGAATATATTAACGCCAACTACGAAGATATGAAAATTCAAATAAAAAAAATAGAAACGGAGAAAGTGACCCAACAAAACTATATAGTAGATTTGGAAAAGAGAATCGCAGATATACAACACTATTCTCGTTCGTCAAGTATTGAAATTAGAAATATACCCTGTAAAGAAAATGAAAGTTCAGATGAGTTAATGTCCCATGTAATTAAAATAGGTGAGCTTTTAAATGTAAACATTCGAAAAACAGAAATTCGGGATGTATATAGGAAACAAGGCAAGCCAGGTACAAAAAGAACCATAATTGCTGAACTTCACGCAGTTACTCTTAAAAACAAAATTATTGAGTCGGTCAGAAACTTCAATAAAAATCGGCCTACTCATGAAATGCTATATACTGAACAGCTTAATCTGCCTGGTCTACGCACTCCGGTCTATCTTGCAGAATTTCTACCCGCAAGTCTAAGGAAATTATTCTACGAAGCACGGGCTTTTGCCAAGAATAATGGTTACAAATTCTGCTGGTCAATAAATGGCAAAGTTCTTCTAAAGATAAGTGAAGATTCTAAAGTCATTACCATCAAGTCACTTGAAAGTTTAAATAACATTTTGAAACAAGCGTGACTAGTCATAGCTCTAATTTATTTAAGTAATGATATTAATTATTTTGTTTTGTCTTTGATTGTTCTTATTAATTTTGTATGGTACTCATCTTATATATTCATTACACAAACCACTTACAATATTATAAAACTAAACAACGTCACATACTTCTTGTATTCATACACAAACAAATATATACTACAAGTATACACACACTCTATTCAATTCACAAATACGATATTTATTTTCGACAAATGGATTTACAGTAATATGTTGCGTCTCAAAGATTACAGTAATACAATGATTTATCACTTGTGGCATGCTGTGTCTACACTTCTAAAACAATTTCTTGTGTCCATTATTATATCTGCTTATGTACTTATTTTTCTTTAAAATTCGATAGCCAAACAAAACATACAATACAAACTATTGACGAGTGCTACAATCCAAATGCTTACTATTGCGAACCAGAATTATGTCTCAATTATATTAACAATACTACTTCGTTTCATATAATAACACAAAATATCCGTAGTATTCAATGTAACTTAGATAATTTTTTAACACTTCTTCATAGAATAAAAGTAACTTGTGACGTAATTGTTCTCACTGAATGTTGGGTTTCTAGCTCTAAAAGTATACCAAACATTAATGGTTACATTCATTTTTTTACAAAAAGAAACAGCTTTCAAAATGATGGAGTAGTCGTTTATATCAAACATGATATTGCCAATATCATTGTAGAAGAACCCAATATCGCTGATTCCAATTGTTTGGTGGTAAAAATGAATGAAACTAGTGCTATTGTTGGAATATATCGATCACCCTCCTATACTAATAGTACTAAATTTTTAGAATCACTAAACACAATTCTAATGTCTTTACGAGGTTATACAAATGTTATTATTGTTGGAGATATCAACATTAACATTGCACCAAATAGTTACGATAACAATGAATCTAGTTACATAAATTTCATGTATTTTCATGGATTTCTGCCTGCCCATAATTTGCTCACCAGAGATAAAACCTGTCTGGACCACTTCATGGTTAAAAGTAAACTTATTTATACTACTTTGGTACTAAATTCATCTACTACCGATCATAATGCAGTCATACTAAGAATTAATTATAAAGCTAATTTAAAGTCTAACATTGGAATATATAACAAAATTAATGAACAAGGGATTCACGCGGATTTCAAAAAAATATGTTTAAATCACATTTATTGCACACATGATTTAAATGAAGCTACTAATATCTTAGTAAATTGTTTAACTAATATTGTTGTAAGTAATACACAAACCTTGAAGATACCTCGGAGTAAACGGATTATCAAGCCATGGATTACTTCAGGGCTTCTACGCTGTATAAAGAATAGAGACAAATTACATTCAGATTCTAAAAAGGATCCTAAAAACATGATACTCAAAATAACATATATTAGATATAGAAATTTTTGTAACAACATTTTGAAAGAAATTAAAAGAAAATATGAAAGAAATGAATTAATGAATGCAAGAAATGACGGAAAACGACTATGGAAAGTAATTAAAAAAATAACACATACCGATAAACACAGTGAATCGCCTAGAGAGTTGTTATCATTGGAAGACACATGTGACCAGTCTGTTAACTCAATTAACAAATACTTTGCCAATGTAGGAAGAAATTTTGCAGATAGAATTAAACACACCTCAAATTGTAATAACATAAATATACCATGTAACTTAAACTCGTTCGCTCTCATAGATACTGATCATGACGAAGTAGAGCGTATTATTATGTCTTGTAAATCTAATCGTGCTGTTGGGTGGGACAAAATTCCTATATCTTTAATTAAAAAATATAGACATATTATAATACCATATCTGACGCACATTTGTAATGTTTCCTTTAAAAGTGGAATATTCCCAAATGCCTTTAAGAAAGCTATAATACACCCAATTCATAAAGGTGGTAACAGAAATAGTATTCTGAACTTTAGACCAATTTCAATTTTGTCATCAATGTCGAAAATCTTGGAGCGCCTAATAAACAACAGACTTATAAATTTCTTAGAGCAAAATAAAATATTAAGTAACAATCAGTTTGGATTTCGTTCTAAAAAATCTACAAGTGACGCAGTTCACCTACTTACAGACTATATTGTAAATAATCTTGACAGTAAAAGGAAATGTTTAGCGATATTTTTAGATTTAGCTAAAGCATTTGATACGGTCTCCATTCCTAACTTAGTTGAGAAACTCGAAAGGCTGGGTATTCGGGGATTACAGTTGCAACTACTGCGAGATTATCTTTCCTGCAGAAAACAATGTGTAAAAATCGACGAATTTATTAGCGAAGACAATACTGTAGAATATGGAGTACCTCAGGGCAGTATTTTAGGGCCGACACTATTCCTAATCTATATTAATGACCTATGTGAATTAGAACTTGAAAATGGACATATTATTTCTTATGCGGATGACACTGTACTTATTTTATCTGGTAATACGTGGAAAGAAGCTTTTGATAGTGCACAAAAAGGTTTTAACAAAGTTACACATTGGCTTAGAGCAAATTCTTTAACCCTTAATGCAAATAAAACAAGTTACATAACATTTAGTCTCAGCAACCACAATCAAAATAATATTCACAACTATTCTATATCTGCTCATATTTGCGATAACTTCAACTTCTGCGATAATTGCCCTATCCTTCATCAAACTGATTCAGTTAAATATCTCGGAGTAATAATAGATCAAAAACTCTCATTTAATTCTCATATTGACGCAGTAATTACTCGTGTTCGCAAACTTATTTTTATTTTCAAAAATCTTAGACATGTGGCAGACTATATACTTTTAAAGACTATTTATTACGCACTTTGCCAATCCATAATCACATATTGCCTAACAACCTGGGGAGGGGCAAAGAAAACTAAATTAATAAGGCTTGAAAGAGCCCAAAGAGCTGTACTAAAAGTAATGTACTTCCTTCCCTATCAGTATTCTACTTTTCTGTTATATAATAAAGCCGAAGTTTTGTCGATCCGTCAATTATTTATACAGCAAGTAATATTAAAGAAACACTCATCATTGCTATATAAACCCAATATAACCACAATTCGACGTCGTAAGGACATAATTTGTAAAACGAACCTGTTTTTCACAGCATTTTCACATAGGTTTTTCTGTTTTCTTGGAGATTATTTATATAATAAGATTAATCGCGAAGTCTTTATCTATAGAAAAACAAAGTATGAAAGTAAAAAAATAATAATAAGATGGCTTATGAATAAGTCGTACGAAGAAACAGAGGAGCTACTCAAAACTGTAGAATAAACATAATTTCATGTACTGTACACTTTTGCTTCACACTACATACACTTTACATTCACACACACTCACTCACCCACATACATACACAAGTTGTCATGTTTCTTAATTTATAATATTTTCTTCATTTCATTTCACTACTGTGGGATCGACAGATACAGCACGCATCTATACCTAGTCGGAGACAAGCCAGCTGCCAAGATACAGGGAATCTTAGTTTGGCAGCCTGGTGGTCATAAATCACGTGATATTTGTGTTTTCTGTTTATTGCGTAAACCAAATTGTAAAACATGTAAAACAATTTTGAATAAAGTATTTATTATTATTATTATTATTATTATTATACACAACCTGGATGGTGGCAACGACTGGAAGCTCAGCTGGAATAAAAGCTCTGAAATCTACAAAGAAAAATGGCTGGGCTTGATGAAAATACGGTTGCACACGAGCCACAGAATAGCGCATCACGCTTTGGGACCGGTTACTCTGTGCCTTCCCTAAATGTAGATCAAGATCTTGGAGCTGCCATTGTTGTCGGTCCAAGCAGTTTGATTCCAGGCTCATGAATCACTTTTAATGCCGCTACTGGAGGCAGAGACTTGGTCAGTCAATGAAAACGGCCCCGGACCAGGCTTCAGCCACGGAGCTTGTGTCGAGAGCGACACTTGGTCAGGAGAGGCCGTGTAAGCAATTGACCTCAACGACGATACAACTACCCCCCATCACTGCTTATAGCCACTGCCTATAAAAGGGCAGTTAGAACGCCTATTCTATTAATTCTGCTCTGTTCAATTAATTAATTTCTAAGTATTTCAGATATACAAGCACCAGAATACTAGTTAGACCACGGTAGTCCACGGTCGTTTTGATGCGAAGACTACGTCCTTCCAACACCGACAAACTCAATCCAAAACAGTACAGTACAATCCACTCCACCGACTTCCTTGCCTCTCTTAACAATTAGTATATTTAACATTTCACAAATTAGTAATTTATTTAAAGGTCTACTCCAGTAGGCCAGCTCTTATTATTTTATAATATATTTTCTCTTCCGGCAGCAGTCCATGCCAAGGGCCAGCCACAACGGCACCCTTGTGCCCGCTGCCTCGGGGCTGAGTGCCCTCAGCATTCGCCCCAAAAAGTCCTGCCAAGCTGTAAAAGCCCCTCCGGCTAACAGCGTATGTCCAGTCGAAAAAAAAAAAAAAAAAAAAAAAAAAAACCGTTGCGCGCACTTAGTTCCGAGCGTTCGTCGCGTGCACATTAGTTGTGTTGTGTTGCGTTAGCGTTAGGCCGTAAAAAACTTGTTTATTTTTTTTATTAAGAATTTCTGCTTCTGATTGATAAAAATATTTATATTTCTATATTAAGTTTATTTTATTATTATATGTTTGTTAGTTAATTTATTTTTTCTTCGACTGCTTTTATATTTGCAGTAACTATAATAACTGTTATATTTGATAACAATACCGCTGGTTAGCTGGAAGAAAATTTGTGGCATAAAGCTAGCCAATGTCCAAACTAGAAAGTGCAATAAAGTGTTAATTAATCATTTTTTTCATTCAATGCGTAACGATTGCGTATTGACCCGATCCAGCCAAAAAAGGGTGTGTGGTAAGACTCATCAGATGACAAACGCCATGCAACACCCACCACTACACGGCGACTATTAAATCCCGTTATTAACAGAGACCAAGAACAGGTTTAACACTTCTTCTAGCTACATAATAAAAAGGACCAACGAAACGATTGTTATCAAAATTTTACCTAAAATGATAGCATGAGAAATCACCGACTTGGAATTGTATTCATGGCGGATGAGCGCTGCGTCGATTGTTGTTGATTGATGAGACGAGACGGCTTATCTTGTTGTAGTTAATCGTCTCCATATACCATTAATTACACATAGAATACCACTTTTATTGTTTTTTAATTTATTTTCGCGTCAGCGCTGACTCACGAACTCGCGCCTGTTTTACGTCAATTGTGTTTTAATTAGAGATGTGACAATTGTATCACAGACGTTTTTCCCTTTCAATTGAGAATTGAATGCAGCGAGTGTAAAGTGAGTATTTTTTTACAGTTATATTTTTATTTATACATATAATAAAGCGGATAAGTTTGTTTGTTTGCACGCGATAATTTTAGAAATTACTAATCGGATTCCTAAAAATATTTTTGTATCTAATAGAGTAATAATCGAGGAAGTCTTTAGGCTAGTGACTTTGATAAAAGTGACAAAAAACGGGAAATTAAATGTTCTATCTTTTGCCTATTTTGATGAGTGCTGCCTCAAAGATTAATTTTACAAGAAAGTAGAGTATGAGAGAAAATGTTCCTCTTAAAGAGTTCTAAAAATGGGTCCGTGACAGCTTATATATACCTTTTATATTAAAAAAGGAAATGTTTGTAGTATATAGAGTGCCCTCTATGAACTAAATCTGGAGTTTAGATATTTTCTATACACAGACTTCTAATTATATATGTACAGTTTAAATTCAATTACAGCTTATGTTTTTCGTTATGTAGTCAGCGTTGAGATTTTGAAGCCTCATAACCATATTGAGCTTTTCGATAAAGAAAAACTCATTTCTTATTTATAGTTTTCGAAATATCAATTCGGTTTATATTTGTTTATTTAAAAACTATCTAATTATATATCAAATTTTACGTGAAGGAAACCAAATCTTTTTATCGTCATTAGCAATAAAAAGTGTTTTCTCTTCGGTGTTACTTAAGTTGATTTCCACAGGATATACTTAATAATTTTTCAATAGCTTCGACACGCATTCTTCGTTGCGAAAGTAACGGTCTATCAATGTAATCTATCAAAGTAATCGGTCTATTAGTTCTGTTACCATTTCATGTCTGAATTTTTTTTTAATAATTTTTATATATAAATAGTATGGAATTGAAGGACGCGGGCGAATATTAAAATTGAAATTATTTCGAGCTTGTACGAGAGTCAATTAATATGTCATATATATATATATATATATATATATATATATATATGGACATTATTATTAGATTTAGCATATTAATTATTACGAACTAAAGTTACTTCATAATCTAAATTATTGTATGAAGATAATCTTCACCCATTGTAGCTTGTTATTTAAACGAATATGTTAGAAAATACTGAAAAAAATATAAACATTGGAATCAGGTCATATTTTAGGGTAGGTTTTTATAGTTAAGGTTTTAGCGTTATGGTCATAATCCCACCTGCGCTTAAGTTACGATACAGCCCATTTTGTTAGACATGCTAAGCCTGTGGAGGAACTGGATTTCAAATGTAACTGCTAGAACACACTCTTTTTTAGTATTTGATGGCAGATTTTCAACTTCAGTATGGCTACTACCCAGACGGGCATTAGAAAAAGCCCTACCACCATGCTATGTTTTCCTCACGATATTTTCCTTCACCGAAAGCTCAAGCTCATTGTAGGTGGATTCGAACTCACGTTCCATGACGCGAAGTCGTACAGACTATCACTGATACCTATCATCATCTATCATTGGTAATTTTTTACGGTTGGTTGTTAAGTAAGTTAATGATAGATGGGGGAAAAGTACATACATAGGTTACTCAGAGTAGTATTTATATACAGATAAGGTCATGAGCACCGGATAGTATATTTATCAAGTCAGAAAATAAGTTAAATATTTGATCGATCCACATGAAAGAAGTCGCGGGCACAGCTAGTAACATCTATTACTAGAAGATGCTAAAATAGCAGAAGATAATGTAATGTTTCTTCTCGTAACATACACATACCACGCTAATCTATTACTTTTCAGTTTTCCTGTCGCTGGTGTTATTTTCATGGTTCCTTGAATATACTAAAATCGCAAAATTCACACAACTTATCCTTTTTTTAGATTCGACGATCATTTGTTTTATGCTATTAAAATAAACCTCAGAGGCACTATTCAGGTTTTGGAATTGGCTAAGGAGACCAAAGATTTATCCGTGAGTGACTTTTTTATTATGATATACCAAATTGACGGCAATAAATAATTCCCGATGGGAAGCACAGTGTAATCCAAAAACGATAGAGACCGTCGAGAGATAACTAATGCTTTAGCGGACGTCTCTAAATATACTGGCTTATTACTGACTCTGTCGTAGTTCTTTATGCTTCATAAAATGAGCGTTATCGATACAATCTCACCTAATGTTTAGTGACGAAGTGACCCAAGATGGTCGACACGCTACATTTATATATGAAACGTGGTAAAGAGTTTTATTATTAGAAACTGTTTAAATGTTGCTCGATACAAATGTTTTCAATACAGGTCTTCGTTCATATTTCAACGACATATACCAATACAAATCGTGGGTATTACGTCGAGGAAGCCATATATACGCCACACGCCGATTGGAGAGATACCCTGGAGATATGCGACAAGATAGATAGTCATACAATGGAAGTATTAACTCCAAAGTATGTACCTATAGTAGAATACGCAGCGACGAATTTCTTTGGTCGCGAATCCCACACAGCAAAATTACATCTTTTTATCGTGGCTCGGCATAATGACCGTACGTTTATGTCACGCGCTATTACGTATTGAACACATGATATAACATTAAATATTCGTTTACTGATTTATTTAGAGTTATTTTGGTCAAAGATATTTTCACCACAGAGATTTAATGCTTCGTCTGACTTATCATAGAGAGGGGATAGCATAGAAAAAAAATGTCATGTGATTGATAGGATGAAAAGGGTGGATAAAGTACCATTGTGCATTAGCTTATATGTATTTTAGCCTAAATACATAGTACAATCCAAAAACATCGGCAAACACCCAAGGAGTTCCTCAGTGACAAATTATCTCGGCAATTGATAATACACCAGCCCATTCTGGGACACGATTCGACGCTTAAAATCTAATCCTAGTGGAAGGAACTGGCTTGCAAATACCTCACTAAAAAATAAATGTTTAACAATATTTTTAGAATTTGCTAAAGCATTTGATACAGTGTCTGTTCCCATTTAGTTGGGAGACTTGAAGGGGGTGTATAATCGGCGAATTCAGTTGCAACTACTGTGAAATTATCTTTCCTGCAGGAAAAAATATGTAAAAATTTATAAATTCCTAAGCAAACACGATACTGTAGAGTATGGAGTGCCTCAGGGTATTATATTTGGATCAAAACCATTCCCAGTGTACATTAATGAACTGTATGAAGTAGAACACGAAAATGGGTGCGTTGTTTTCGGATAACAAAGCTTATGGAGAATTCGACTGTCAACTTGATGATGGTGACACGAACAGAGTACTGTATTGTAGAAAAAACTATATTTATTTTTCTGTTAATAGGTGTATGGAAGCTTCCGATACTACACAAAAAGATTTTAACAAAGTAACTATTGGCTCACATCAATATCATTACCTCTAAACGTAAATAAAACAATTTACAATAATACTAGATAATGTATTCTATACGTGTCACCACCGCCTAATTGTTAGTCGCATCCTACATATGTTTTGTTTTCAATTATTAGACATGTGCTAAAAAGTGCATCATATCGCCGTAAATTACATATCAACTTTTAACATCAACCATCACCCGAACCACCGACTGAGGGCAATGTCAAATATGAATATCCGAGCATAAACTGTTTCTATCCTCACACCAGGTACACTACAGAAGTTATTAGAAATTGACCTTGTTTTCAGATATTTGAATGGTATACCTAATTCATACACATTCAGTAAACAGCTCGCCGAGCACGCTGTCTACGAGTACAAGGGACGGCTTCCGATCGTCATTCTCAGACCTTCCATTGGTAATACTTTTTTATATAATACTAACCACCAGCCCCGGCAACGGAAGATGAGCATAGCACTGGTAGAGTTTAATAGATAATTTTAAAAGTAACAGATCCGTAATACGATTACCTGGCGCACATTAATAACGAACCCAGTCGACATGATTTTTCCGTCCTCCTCAACTGTCATCTTTTTATTTTATCCAATTTACACAGAAACCTAATGAATTATATAGTGGAACCTTCCTCATGAATCTCAGCGTCAAAACAGTATGAAAATCTGTTCGTTACCATCGAAATTGTTATTTTTTAAGTTTATACTTTTATTTGTGCGATGTGAGAAACTTATGGCTCTTTATTTTATATTTACTTTCACCGTATGTGGGATATAATAAAATTTTATTCGCAATAGATATAAATAAACAAATAAAAAAATATCTATTCGCAATCTATCTCATTCCTTTATGCAAAATTAGGGCTCTGTTTAAAAAAGTTAAATGGGTTTTTAATTTTTTTTTTTATATATTTATTTACACGTCAAATAAGTATAACTTCTCAAGTGCCCTCCACAGCTTAGCGTTTCCGCCACCTTGGGTCACATCGTCACTTAATATCAGATGAGATTGTGGTCATAATACTAAAACTATATACTACATTAAAAAAAGAAATTTCATTTTTTAGTTGTAGGCAGCTTACATGAGCCTACGCCCGGTTGGATTGAAAATTTTAACGGACCCTTTGGTTTATTTATTGCTGGAGCAAAAGGTACGTTCGAATTTACGCTCATATTAATTTGCTTGTATTTGTATAAAACTACCTTATAACTGCGGCTTCGCTTGTCGATGCAATTTTTTGTTATCCTTCCTCAAAAGGGCTTTTTTATAATATAATGGTTAGACTTTTGACATTTATACGTCTATGAATTCGCACCGTTTTTTTTTGTAGTTAAGGCTTTGCGTTATGGCCATAATCTCACCTGATTTTAAGTGACGATACGGCATAAGTTGGTAGACATGCTAAACCTTTCGAGGGACTGGCTCTCAAGTGCAGCTACCGGAACACACCTATTGATATTTGGAGGCAGATTTTCAACTTGAGTGTGATAGCTAGCCAGACGGGCATCAGAAAAAGCCCTACCAACATGCAACCTATAGTGGCTGGGAATCCAGTGATAAGAAAATTTGGAAATAAAGTTTACTATCGCACCTACATATTGCACATATCGCACATACATACATCATGTACATCCCAAATTAAATTACCCAAATTAAAAAACGTTTAGTGTGAACTTTGAGTTAGCGGGTCCGCGGAAGAGGGAAACGCCAACGTTTTGAAGTCATTACGCTGTGTCACGTAATTAAAGACTAGTATACAGATATATTTATACTCAGAGAAAATACGACACAGCCGGAACCCGGTTTTATTTTCTAAAGCGGAAAATGTTCTAGAAAAACCAGGATGCGAATATTACGGAAAAGGTTTCCGAAGCTTGTATTCCTTAATTCTTTTCCAAACGCTATGGCATAAATAATTACGAAACTATAGCTTAAGCACTGTTGCCAAAGAAATAATTATAATTAAAATGAAATAAAGTTGATAAATCTGTTTTTGCTTCTTGTTATTATTATTAAGTAGCATAGCTTTACAAAAAAACGATTATCTAAAAAAAATGTATTATTGTTTTATAAAAAATAAATTATTGTTTTTTTTCCGTAAAGTCACATCTTTATATCAAGTAATATATATTTTTTTGTCTGCCTGTCTATATTTATAGCGATGATAGCTCAGTTGGTAGTGTGTACGGTCGCCTCGTCAATGGAAGTGAGTTCAAATCCTTGCAATGAGCCTCTGGTCTGAGTGAAAGAAAACATCGTGATAAAAGTATAGCACCTTGGCCTTTATAGGCCTTTTTATAACACCGGCTAACATCCACAAAATACGTATAAATGCGTTTCTTTCCTTGCCTGGAAATACACTACGTCTTATTTAACTTGCACTCGCGTGAAAGAGAAAATCTCACTTGATATTAAGTGACGATGTGGACCGATATGGTGGAGACACTAAGCCTAGTGGAGGGTGGAAGTGTACAATTTGAGAGTCGTAGCTAGCCAGGTAGATAACATCAGGTGAGATTGTAGGCGTAACGCAAAACCTATAAACAATTTAAAATATATATAAACTTATAGGGGCATCAGTCTGAAACAACTGGATAGATTTGAATGTTATTTCCCACAATAAAAATAAATATTATGGATTCATATATTGTACGAAGGTATATATTATTTCAGGGATTTTGCATTGTGTATACGCCAAGAGGGATGTGAAATGCGACTACATATTTGTAGACAGCTGTGTCAAAAATATCATCGCTGCGTCTTGGATAAGAGGTACCAAGCGGTAAGTAAACACGTATGCGATCGTACTGGAGAATTTGTGGTACAGTGAATTCGAATCTGTACCTCCAGCCTCAATGATATTCTACGTAAGACGTCATGACATACATTTTTTCGTTTTCTGTTTACGTTAGCCATTGTTTGCGGACAACTTGGCTTGGGGCACCGTAATGTTAAGTTGTAATGTTAATTAAGTTCATAATCTGTCAGTGCAAGTCCCTCCACTAGGCTTAGCGTGTTGACCATCTCGGGCCATATCATCACTTAACATTAGGTGAGATTGTAGCCATAACTTTAATCTTTATGAAGCGATGATAGCTCAGTGGTAGTGAGTACGGACTTCGCATCAAGAGTCGTGAGTTCGAATCCACCTACAGTTACCTTTCGGTGAAGGAAAACATCGTGAGGAAACCATAGAATGGTGGTAGAGCTTATTCTAATGCCCGTCTGGCTAGCTACTATCTTCGAGATGAAAATCTGCCGCCAATTACCAATAGATGTATTCCAGCAGTTGCACTTGAGACCAGTTCCTCAACCGATTTATCGTGTCCACCAACTTGGGCCGTATTGTCACTTAAGATCAGCTGATATTATGGCCAAAACGCATAACCTTAACTATTAAAAAAAATCTATAAAGTGTATAAAAAAGTATAGATACGTTACTTTCATAATATTTGGCACAAAAATGTCTCGCTAACGCATTCATATTAAAGCTGCAACAAACGAGGAAGTAGGATAGTATGATTTTAAACTGACCATAAGAAAGAGACATGTATACATTGGTACGCATCGTCTAAAGTATAAACGTTTCTACTGTACGGAAGAAAAATTCACGAATTGACATATTTTATTTTATAATTGTAACAATGAAAATATGAATAATTAAAAGTATTTTACAAGTTTTGTTTATATAGTTGGTACAATATCGCATTATATACTAGGGCATTTTCTGTTTTAAGTCACTTGATATATCAATCGGTACACGACATACTTCCTTGAACGCCGACGCTATACTGAGATGTGAGTGAGCCAACTAGCACAAAATGATCATGCCACTTCCAGAGCGCGTATGTCGTATCTACACATATCTAGTTATAATATCATTGGGTATACGTTCCTACCGGCACGCAGTAGAACTTGCTAGGTTTTTTCCAATGATTAAAAGAAGTACGAAAGCTGTATCTGATCTCTGACAACACGGGAGTTTGAAGTGTCACCGTTTTGCCTTTCAATGTGTAATAGTGTCCGGTGCTTATCACTCGACGAATCTCGCGTTAGTTTGAGCTAGGGTAATTCATTTACGCGTTGAATCAAATCAAATTAAATATAATCAAAAATCTTTATTTAAGTTGGACCGTCAGATGGCGCTTATGAACGTCAAATCTACTACCGTTGCGATGAGGAAGTCCGTAAAAAAATAGGATTTTAAACACCACGTTGATAAAATTATTATAATTACCTATAGCATGTTTTTACGTATATATATATATATATATATATATATATATATATATATATATATATATATATATATATATATATATATATCTATATATATATATATATATATATATATGTGTATATGTATATGTGTATTTGTATGTTTGTATATATATTTGTTTGTGTATGTATATGAGCTGAATGTTTATGTAATGCATACAGCATTTATTTTATTTATTCAATACACTATTTATGTATTTTGGTTATATTCAATTTTAACTTCACTTTAATGTTATATTTTCTTAATTTATTTAATTATAATTTCATTTGTCTGTCTACAAATAAAATTATAACAATACCTCTGGTTAGCTGGAAGAAAATGCCTCGTGGCATTAAACTTGCCTGTGTACACAGTACAAGTGCAATAAAGAGTTCATTCATACATAAAAAAACAGTTCTTTCCCTGACGACTGTTTAAAATAATTCGACACACATAAATCTTTATACTAGCTGTGCCTGCGACTTCATTCGCGTGGAACTAAATTTATTTAATCTCACGCCGTCATTGCCATTACATTTGATAGAGTAGACCGATTTTAATGAAACAAGAACTAAATGCTACTCGAGAATATTTTTTATGAATTCCTGGGTGACGTTATATCACAAACGTTCTACTTTAACAGTGATACGTGCACAAACAAACAGACCGAGAGACATTTCTAAAGATGATGTAAATGTATTTTATTACTTACTAGCTTTCACCGGTGGCTTCGCTCGCGTTAATTTTGATTTTGTTAAACAAATCGGATGACGTAACCCAAAGTTTCATACAAAGTTTATCCCTCTCTTTCAATATGATTTTCGTGAGAGAAAAAGTACTTAGAAAGTGTGCAGCCGAGTTGTCCCCAGTATTGACACGCGTTTACCAACAATCCTACATCTCTGGTGACGTGCCCCGCGTTTGAAGAGAAGCCAACGTGCAATCAATTCCAAAAAAAAGTGATCGTTCAGACCCCAATAACTACCGCCCAATTGCTGTAACCTCAACGTTGTGCAAAGTCATGGAGCGCATATTAAATGCCCAACTTGTGCGCCACCTAGAAGACCACCCTCTTATCCATGATCGTCAATATGGCTTTCGACCGAACCGATCAACGGGAGATCTTCTAGCGTAAATATTGAACCGTTGGGGAGAAGCGATTGACAAACATGGCGAGGCACTGGCTATTGGTTTAGATATAGCCAAAGCTTTCGATAGGGTCTGACACCGTGGTCTTCTCTTCAAACTCCCGGCTTTCGGACTCCCCTACAACTTGTGCCGATGGATCTCCAGCTTTCTGCATGAGCGCAGATTTCGTGTCCTAGTCGATGGGCACAACTCGCAGCTCATGTCTGTAAACGCTGGAGTTCCGCAGGGCTCTGTTTTATCACCCACGTTGTTTCTTCTGCATATCAAGGATATGCTTCCCCTGGGACACATTCATTGCAATGCAAACGATAGCACGGTTCATGGGTGCTATGTCAGTAAGCCTGGCTGTGGACGGGGAGACACAGAAAAGAGACGGAAGGAACTTGTCATTGAACTTGACCAAGTCTTGACCCGCATATCCACATGGGGAGCAAGTAACTTGGTTGAGTTCAATGCCAAGCAAACCCAGGTATGCGCATTTACTTTAAAAAAATCCCCCATTTCACCAAAGCCTACTCTTCAGAACACCCAGCTTGCAATGCGCGACGGCCTAAATATCTTGGGAATAGCTATTCGGAGTGACTTAAATCTTAGGGACCACATCGAGTATGTCATCTCCACAACATTTCGGAGACTCGGAATCCTGAACAGAGTGCGACGGTTTTTTCTTCCCGACCATGGAATGGAATTTCGTCCGTGCACGGAATACTGTTCGCACCTCTGGGATGGATTCGCTAAATATCTCATCGATGCCTTAGATAAGTTGAAAAGGCGGTCTGTCCGTATTGTAAATGATACAGCTATTACCAACACTTTAGAACCGCTTCAATTGCGCAGGGATATTGCCTCTCTAAGCGTGTTCTATCGCTTGTATCATGGTGAGTGTTCTGAAGAGCTCTTGGAACTCATCCCCTCCGCTCCTTTCCACAACAGAACCACACGGGCGGGGCTTCGGTGTCACAATTTCACGGTGACACCTATAACATCCAGAACCAAAAAGTATGCTGACTCTTATCTTTGTCGCACCGTGAAATTGTGGAACCGTCTTCCTGTCAACGTGTTCCCTCCTTCCTATGATATTGGGTCCTTCAAAAGAGACGTGAAGAGGTACCTAAGCAGGCCAGCATGACAGCCGCGACTGGCAGTGTATTTTGTTCGCTGTCAGTCGCCGCTGATATGGATTGTACTATACTTACCATCAGGTCCAGTGCAGTCACTTTGCTGTGCAACATAAAAAAAAAAGATTTTATATATATAGATTAGATATATATAGATATTATAGATAATATATAATACATATTATATAGATTAAAATAGATTTTAATAAAATATCTAGTTAATAGATTGAGCGGTTTCGGCAAGAAAATGTAACAAACTCACTTTCACAATATATGATATTAGTAAGGATTCTTAGTCACTTGCAATATTTGTTTTTACATAAATCTTAAAACACAGACAAGTGAAACAGGAGATAACGAAAACTATTTTCTTGATTGTAGATATGTATTGTATAAGTTATAATCGAACAGAGTTTAGGCTTAGGCTAGGTTCCAGATCACAATAATGTTACAAAATGCGCTGCGCGACCTATTTATAAGTTTACCCCCACTCTAAATCGAGGAGGGGATCGCCGCTCGGCAATGCCCGTTACGTTGACAAGCCGACGTGACGTGCTAGTCAATTAACTTTCTCTTTGCTGTGGCTATCGTGGCGTACTGGTTGTCATGGCTACGGCTTTGGCTGAGGCTGTGGTTCTGGCTGTGGCTTTGGCTTTGACGACGCGGCATGGCATGGCTGGCAATCGGGTGACCGTTACAGTCGGCCATCCTGAAACAATTGCTCCCGCAATGGGAAAGGGAAACATAATTAGCTTTCCAGTAAGTCAATTAGGTCTTCTGTCTCTAATTGCTCATCAGAGCTGCTGGCACTGTCAGATACAGGAGCTACACTTCGATAGGGTCGCAAGGAGTCAGCAGATACTAAACCCATGAAGTTCTTATATCCTCTCAAACCTTTTATACTCCTGATTCTGTATCTGTCCTTACCAACAACTTTTGTGACAATATAAGGCCCTGAATAGAGGTCATCTAGTTTAGTACTGACTTTAGCCGCGCTACTTGTAGGAGCCTGTTTCCAAAGTACTAAATCACCTTTCTTATAGGTGTGACATGGCCTACGATACTTATCAACTAAATCACCTTTCTTATAGGTGTGACATGGCCTACGATACTTATCAAAATGGTGTTTCATTTTAGCGCTAGCTTTTTCAATGCGCTGCCTAGCCTTGGTGCGTTTCACGTGAGTCGATTCAACTACCCGCACCGGAATAGAAACATCACATAACGGCCTACTACTCCGTGAGAACATCAAGTCGTAAGGTTTATATCTGGTTGTATCGTTTAAAGTGTTGTTTATACCCCAGATTACGTCAGGTAAACTATTAGACCAATTGTTTCCGGCTTCACTAGGATCGGTAGTTCGTAACGCGTTCAAAATGGTTCTGTTGGTACGTTCAACTTGGCCGTTCGCTCGAGGACAAGCTATAGCAGTTAAAGTATGCTTGAACTGTTTGTCTGTAGCAAACTTTTTGAAATATCTACTAGTGAAGGCCTTTCCATGATCCGACACTACTCTATCCGGGTATCCAAACAAAGCAAAAATTCGTTTTAATAACCTGACTGTCTCGATGGAGTTTATTGTCCGAGTTGGTTCCGCAATTACAAACTTTGTAAATGAATCGGTTATCACTAACATGTACACATAGCCTTTTTTTGTTTTACAGAACGGTCCTAAGTGATCTACATGTACTGTTCTGAACGGTTCAGTTGGTTTGGGAATAGGATGCAACATACCCTCCTTTTTCCCGTGCTCCCCTTTTCCGTAAGCGCAATGTAAACACGCCGCAACATATTTCCGAATAAACCGCGTCATTTTCGGAAACCAGTAAACATTTTTAATAAGCTCGGTGCAGCGGTTTAACCCTACATGGCCTATTTCATTATGGTGCATTTGAATAACTTTCCACCTAGCTGGTCCCGGCACTACAAGACGATTACCGCACAGAGTTTTGCGGTATAACCTATCATCTATCAGTATGAAATCTTTTGTTAAGTCGCGCTCTGCTGAACCAGATTTAAATCGGTCAATTATGTTTTTGACTTTTTCATCTTGATACTGAACTGTAAAGAACCAATCGGATACTTCAAGCAGATTAACATTAAGCGCGTCAACAGGATTTCGACTAAGTGCATCGACGTGTCTCATGCGCTCCCCGGGCCGGTATTCTACACTTATATCGTAATCTTGAATCATCAACCACCATCTGGCTATCCGCGGAATAATGTCACGTTTTGTTAAAGTGGAACGCACCGCGGTACAATCCGTAACGATTTTTACATGTTTACCAATTACATAAACACGGAATTTTCTCAAAGATTCTACAACCGCTAGTGTTTCGAGTTCGTAGCTGTGATATACGCTTTCTTGTTTAGAAGTTACACGACTGAAATACATCACTGGTCTTAAAGTACCCTCAATTTGTTTTTGAAATAATATACCCGCTATGCCTAACTTACAAGCGTCCGTATGTATTTCTGTTTCTAGCTCGGGATCATATATCGCTAGCACCGGTTTGGAGCACAAACACCTTTTTAATTTGTTAAAACTCTCTAATTGGTCACTACCCCAACCCCATGCGACGTTTTTCTTTGTTAAATTTGTCAAGGCACGAGCAATTTGAGCAAATTTATAAATAAACTTACGGAAATAGCTACATAATCCGATAAACTGTCGAACTTCGTGTACATTTTTGGACACTGGAAACTGTGACACGGCGGTTAATTTTGACTCTGCCGGTTGCACACCACTTTCAGTAATTTCATGTCCTAAATATGTTACACGAGTTTGTAGAAACGTACACTTTTTCATATTTAATTTCAGATTCTCGGTTTCGAATTTATTTAACACAACCTCTAACATCTCAAGGCCCGATTTAACGTCAACTGAGGGTACCAATATGTCGTCTAGGAATGCTAAAATCTCGCAAGAATCGCTACTACCGCCATTTTGAGAAAAATTGATGGAGTTTACTATTTTGTTAATTAAACGCATGAAAACTGATGGAGAGTTAGCTAAACCGAATGGAACACGGACATATTCAAATTGACCAGCCTGACAAATAAATGCGCTTTTATGAGTATCCTCGGGTTTTAACGCCACTTGATGGTAACCTTGAGACATATCTAAACACGTAAAATATTTTTTTACCGGCTAACCTAGAAATATGATCTTCAATATTAGGTAACGGATACCTGTCTTTAACGGTTATGGCGTTTAGTGCGCGATAATCTATGCACAGTCTGCTATCCCCGTTCTTTTTTTTTACCAATATCACTGGGGAAGCATAGTTGGACTCTGATTCTTTAATAATGCCGGCTTCTAATAATTCAGAGACTTTAGATTTTACTATTTCTTGTTCACAGTGCGATAGCCTATATGGTTGTCGATATACTGGCTTATTGGTAGTCAAAGTAATTGGCATCTGAATTAAATTTGTGCAACCGAGATCTTTAGTGTTAACTGCGAAAGTTTGTTTGAATCTAATTAACAATTTGATTAAATCTTTACGTTCCATTTCACTCAAATTACCTATTATTATGTCGTCTAGCAAAACTCCACCTATTCTCAGATTAGAATCTTTATCTATAGACAAAACTAAAGGCATATTTTCCGGCACAGATATTTTAGGCAAGTCACATGAAATAGGCAAATCAGAAGGCTTTAAAGGCAAATATGGCTTGGCTTGGCTAACCTGACTTTTGGTGGATGATGTATCGCAACTCTCGGCGCGTGTGAGGACCTGGCCAGCCTCCCACACAATGTCCTCAGTCCCGGTGTTGATAACCTTGATGTGCCCGCTGTCGCCTAGGAGGAGAGTGGCGGGCAGGGAGTAGGAAACTCCTTGAAACTCGTAGTGGCGTGCAGCGGTACAGATATCGTTGTTCTGGCGGTTGCCCAATATCAAGACCTTGATGATGGAAGCTCCTGGTGGCAACGTTTCTCGCATATTCGTAACAATCTTGAACTTGTGGAGCTCTTCAACCACATCTTCCTTTGGCATGGAGTCAGATTCGCGCATCAGTGTGGCTGTTCCGTTGCTTACGACGAGTGAAATGTCGCTGGCATTGATGACGGGTTGGCCGATGAGTAAATGAATGTCACCCATCTCGATGTTGGTCAGATACGCATCGCAAGTAACTTGAATACCGTCTATTTCGAGATTAAATTTTACCTCTCCACGGGAAGTAATTAACCCGCCGGCGAAGCCTTTTAGGATCTTACTCGTAGGTGTGGCGTCGAGAGATAATAATTTGGAGATCCCACTGGTCATGACGTTCACCTGGCTTCCGGTATCGATGTAGGTCTTCACGTGGATTCCGTTAATCTTGGCTATTTTCTTGTAGATGTCATTATAGTTTTGGATTAGCTTGATGTCCTTGACGCTGTTGTTCACATCAAGCGTAGATTTTTGAAGAGCGGTTGTAAATAAATTATTGCAGCGGGTAGCGATGTGGCCTTGCTTACCACATTTAAAGCACACACGTTGATCGGTAAGCGTACAATTTCGCAACATGTGACCCGTCTTCTTACAGCGTGGGCACGGATCATTTTCCGTAAAGATCTTCTTTTCGGCAGGCATTGGTCGAGAGTCCTTACTCGTTAGGCGAATTTCTGACGCGGGACTGCGGTAGTCGTCGAGGGCACAGAGAAAAGCTTCATATAGTTCATCAGGGCGTTCACATTGGAAAGCACGTGCATTTGGTTGCAAAGATGAGGGTAGGCCTCGAATAATGCACGACACACTGGCGCCGTCTGATAGCTTACAACGGAAGCACATGGCTACTTTATCTTGATAATATTTGGTCATTGTTTCATTAGGCATCTTCCGTCTTTGCATCATCTCGTCTAATAATGCACTGTAGTCCCGATGTTTTGGAAAGGCACGCAACAGCATCTGTTTCCACTCGTCCCACGAATAATTATACTCGTCGAGTCGGTTGTACCATTTGCGAGCTTGTCCTCGTAGTTTATCTTGCAGATGGAATGCTTTTATTTCTTCGCTCCAACGATGTATGTCGCCGAGTTGATCGATTTTTCTTAACCATGCTGATACTGTACTATCTTCGTCATCCGGGTCGAATTCAGGAATGAGGGATGCAGCACGATGATTTTTGGATGTACCGATGTCTGAACCCAGTTCGCGGACGGCCTTGTCGATCTCATTTTGTAGGAGGTGTTTCAGAATTTTTCTGGCGGGCGGTGGTGTAGAATCGCCGTCTTCATCTTGCTCGTTGTCGCTCGAGGAGGGGTCCCATCCGGGTGGACGCACCCCACATCCATGAAGGTCACGATGATTTCGCTTCATCCCACTTCTGAGTGAAACAGGAGATAACGAAAACTATTTTCTTGATTGTAGATATGTATTGTATAAGTTATAATCGAACAGAGTTTAGGCTTAGGCTAGGTTCCAGATCACAATAATGTTACAAAATGCGCTGCGCGACCTATTTATAAGTTTACCCCCACTCTAAATCGAGGAGGGGATCGCCGCTCGGCAATGCCCGTTACGTTGACAAGCCGACGTGACGTGCTAGTCAATTAACTTTCTCTTTGCTGTGGCTATCGTGGCGTACTGGTTGTCATGGCTACGGCTTTGGCTGAGGCTGTGGTTCTGGCTGTGGCTTTGGCTTTGACGACGCGGCATGGCATAGCTTTGGCATGGCTGGCAATCGGGTGACCGTTACACAAGTTAATTTTCTATTTTTATTGTATGTATAGAGAATATAATACCTGGATTAAATGATTTTTAATCGACAGATTGGAAGCTACCGATGACATCCCTATTTATAACAGTTGCTCAGCTAACCAAATTCACATAACGATGATAGAGATGTTCAAGCACGCCGTGAGAGCCAATTGTCACATACCGTTGGACAACGCACTCTGGATCCTCAAAATGCCGACAATAACCACATCACTAATTAGATATTATATTAATGTAAGTTATCCTTGCTCTTGTTGGCGTAATTGTTGCTTGAACAACCTCTTTTTCTTACCCTTTATCCCACCTAGGTAGAGTCGGCACGTTTTCGTCTTCCACCCCACTCTATCAGCCGTAATCTCAGCATTCACTCTTTTTATACACATATCATTCCTCACACAGTCCATCCATATATTCTTCGGTCAGTTGTTTTCACGGATTATTACCGAATTTTAACCGAAATTTCACCAAATCGATATTTTCGCCAAAAGCTCAAGCTCATTATAGGTAGATACGAACTCACGTTATTGACGCGAAGTCGTACACATTACTGAGCTATCATCGCATCTATATAGGTAATTAAGGTAACATAAGTTGGAAGGTTGATCATGATTAACTAGAGTCAGTCATAATGTTACAAAAATATATTGAAATTGGTCAAATTTTTTTTAGTTTTAGAGACACTATCAAGCAGTGATACGAGGTTCACCGGTTCAGTTAGTATATATAATTCATTTGAAAAACCAAAAATTACCACTGTTATTTCAAAGTTTTAATTTTGGACTTTTAACAGTCAGTAACATCGATAAATTCATTTCCAGATACTGTTGATGCAACTGTTACCAGCTGTGCTAATTGACACAATACTCTATTTGCTCAGAAAAAAGCCTAGGTAAGTGCGTAATTGTTACAGGTCATTGAATACAACGATAAACACACGCGTCTGTATACACAACACACCGTATTTTCGAGCATTATTTCCTCGAGTAACACATGGCTTTCAGAAATGTTTACTTTAACATTATTTTCTTTTTTATTTATACTTGAGGTTCAGTCATAAATTGGCCATGTCACCCAAGTTATCATTTTCAAATATGTATCTTTAAAATTCATCATCTTCATGTCCTGTTCCTAAGTAGTTACTGGTCGGTGCAGTACGTTTTCTTCTTCCACAGATTTCTACCATCCCTCCTCTCTTCATTCACTCCCGTTTCTTTGATCTCATTCCTCTCACACTCTATTCATCCTTTCTTGGCCTTCCTCTTCCTTTCCAATCCTTCAACATGCATATCTATTACTTTTCTCACCACATGCGTTTCCACTCTACCCATGACATGTCAAAACCAAGATAAACGATTTCCCTTTAACTTCTCTGCGTCACTTTCAAATTTCCTCTAAAATACTCATTTCTGACTAAGTCCATTCTTGTGTAAGTCCATTATGACATATACATCTCACCTTCGCATATCTGCTGCATGCAATCGACAGTCATCCGTTTTGATTAGCCCAGCGCTCCGATCGATACAATATAACACGTTTTACATATGCCACTTTAAGAGACATTCTGCAGTCGTAAATTGTACCCGGGAACTGTCTTCACTTCATTCTATATTCACTTATTATAATACGATTTTAGATTAATCAAAATCCAGCGAGTTTTATACAGAGCTATCCTTGCCCTTAAGTATTTCATGATCAACGACTGGAAATTCAAAAATGGCAACTCTCTCACGCTCTGTTCACGTTTGAAACCGAAAGACAAAAACGACTTTTACTTCAACATAACGGGTGTAAATGTGGAGGAATATTTTATGAATGCCAATTTGGCGATGCGACGCCATTTGTTACACGAAAGAGACGAGGATATACCTAAAGCGAAGGTTCATTGTAAAAGGTAAACCATTTTTTTTTTTATTTGTAGAACTGTGATTGTCGTTTTTGAAGTGAAAATTCGTATGGGTGGACTTTAGAGTCTGCAACCGTTTTATGTGACGCTTGTTCGGATAAAGTCGGCCCGAGGCAACCAAGTGAACGAGAGATATATGTATAGTGATGTTACATTTTTTTATAGGGGGGTTGGTTCAAATAGAATATGCACCCTCATCGATACAACATCCTACAGTTAATTCCTCAGCCCATTGCCGATGTCAAACAAATCGTAAATTAAATTACGTTCTTTCGAAACGAAATAAAATTCTGCTTATTCCACAGATTATGGTGGTTGGAGAAGATCATTAAAATAATAATATTTATATTCATTTTTAAATATGTATACAGTATATATTTTTATTATGCGTATTAAATGGTGCAAATTCATTTGCAGAACACCATTGTGAAACAATAGGTAAAAGTGTTGTTTTCAAATAAAATAATTATTACTGTCATTCTTTTTTCCATTACAACCTTTTTAATAAGTATACCTTATAATTTTAAAATGTTTAAGTAAAACAACACTACTCAAACATAAAATGTGTGGTCAAGCATTTACTTACGCATGCATTCGCTCACTCTCACACGTACTCTTCACTTATTCATATATGCACACACATATGAAGAGACGATGGCTCAATTGGTAGTGCGTAGAGACGCCACGTCAATGGACGCGAGTTCGATTCTACAATGAGCCTGAGATTACTGTAAAGGAAAGCATCGTTATAAAATCACATAGCATAATAGGTATTTCTAACGTTCACCTACAGTTACTACTTTCAATTTGATAGTCTGCCGCCAAATATCTATAGGTGCGTTCCGTCAGTTGCACTTGAAAGCCAGTCCCTCTATCATAAGCCGCATAGTCACTTAAAACTTTATAAAAAATGTTGTATGCAGTTCACTAGCGATAGAATTGAAACCTTAAAAAATTCGCTTCGTAATTTACAAGTGCGGACACACACGCTCAACGCTCACACTCTGTATGAAACACTGTGCATCTCCTTCTATCTAATTCTCTTGCTCGTTCTACAGATGTATGATGAGTTTCAAATCACAACGATGCCAAATAAGTTCCCACTTCAATAAAAATAAAATAATCGCTTGGACACTAACCCTATCAATACACTGAAATCTTCATACGTCACAGTAAATAAAACACCATCGAACATTAGAAATCTTTAATAAAAAAAAAACACTTTACAGCATGTAATTATTGTATCCATATTCCATTCGTTTCAACAACACCACACCGCAACCTCCCGAAATTATATAAATAAATAACAAACGAAATAAACAAATAAAACTATTCCATACATTGTCAGCGATCTCTCAAAGGGTCGCTTTAAGATATTTAGTCGATTTTTTAATTGTAAATAGTAAGACTTTTTCTTTCAGATCTCTCGGACATTAATCGACTATTTTATTCGTAGGTCTTTTTTAAACACTTATAACCGAAAAAAAAAATATAAATATAAAAGTCGTTCATAGGAATGTCTCAAGTATCCATAATTTGTAATTGTTTTCTTGTGATTCTTTTAAATAAAAGCATGTCGTTTTATGACATACTAAGTTGTGCCCGCGACTGCGCGCGCGTAAAATTATAATTTATTTAGTAATTTTTAATATTACGTTGACATTTTCAGAGTGTTTTTCTTTTGTTCCACTACAAAAGTACATTGACTTACGCGCGTATATACGTATCGGTTTTCTTTTATCTATATTAAGAACATAAAGTGGAAAGTTTGTTTGAACGCGCTAACCTTTAAGATCCTAACAGGACCTACCAGTCGGATATCAAAAAATTATTAAATATTTTTTATTTCCTTGTGAACAAAGTCGCAGGCACAGCTAGTATAGTATACATATATATATAATAAACTAATTGGTCTAAAGTACAGTAGAACCTCGTTAAGTCGAACCTCGATAAGTTGAAAACCTCCAATTCTCGATAAAATGTTTCAACCACCAAAACATCCATTCTCTATAAGTCGAAAACTCTATAACTCGACTTTTTTGGCGTCTTCCTTGATGTTCGACTTATAGAGGTTCCAGTGTATAATTAACTTAGCCTCTAAAGCAGCGATCTCTAAAGTGGGTTCCGTAATAAAGTCACCTGGGTTACCAGAATGGTGTAACTGTGGCCTATTTATTGCCACTGAATATTGACCGCCATGGACTAAGTGTAACACGCTGTATATAGTGTCACAGGTACACGTATCACATTCTGAGATCATCTGGTATATATTGAGATGATATACGGTATAAAGCGGACGATACTCGATATATACCGGTTGATACTCGGTATGTACCAGATGATACTCTGTATATACCCGATGATACTCGGTATATACCTGATGCTACTCTGTATATACGAAATAATACTTGGTATATACAGAATGATACTCGACATAAGCGAAATATGCACAGTAATTGCAGGCCCGGTTAAATAATGGCCAGGAAGGCTACCTTGCATTTTGCGATCACAAAGCTCAAAAGATGCCTACAACCGTTCCACATGGCGAGGACGATCGTTGCGGTCACAACAATAACGTCATCGTTTGCACTCACACAAAACTCAAAATGATCCTTCTAGGCGGGTGAACTCATACTTCATTCCATTTCCGTTACTAATTGAAACGTACACGAGCAAGTGGAACGGGAAGCACCACGGTCGTGAGCATTGCAAACGCTATGTGGTACGTAGCCTAGGTGATCGCAAGTTTTGAATCGCACTGTGACTGATCTATCCATTTTCTAGAATATTCGACAAGTTCAATATAACCGCTGCCTTAGAGAACGCTATTGGTGCATTCGTTAGACCGATGCGCACGCGCACTCATCCCGACAACCGCGAACACGTTTCCACCAATCACGATGCGGTAAATCTCGACCGAATTACCACTCGGATTGATTCCAAATAAATGTTATATTTCACGTTTATCGCAGAAGGTTCTAGGGTATGTAACATCACGCTACGACCCCAAGAACGATACCAAATTTAAAAACAGTTCAGACACAGCCAGTATACCTTATCCACACGTGGCGAGATCCAAGTGATTACATAACCCCCCTAATCCCCTAGACAGTACGGTGGGTACAAGATCGAACCCATCCCTATATAGTCCTGTACTTTATAAAATGTTAATATAACATAGAATCTATTGCTCCATCTCTAATGCGGTTAACTTCCTCACGAATTCGGCGCGTTGTGACGGCGTCAGCTCCTGTAGGAGGTCTTAAGGATTATTATTTTTAATAATTGCTCATATCTACATAATGCACTTTACTGTAACTAATATAGACTTATGAAACTCTCAGAACGGACAAAAGGACACACGCATGCACGCACGCACATTCAAACATATGCACGCACTTACGTACCAATGTACATGAACACACACGCACGCATTTTTATATAGTTTAGGTTTAGCGTTATGGCCACAATTTCATCTGACGTTAAGTGACGATGTGGTCCATAATGGTGGACACGCTAAGCCTAGTGATCGCACTGGCTCTCAAGTGCAACTGGCGGAACACACCCATAGATATTTGGCGATAGATTTTAATGGTGGTAGCTAGCCAGGCGGGCATTAAAAAAAGTCCTACTGCCGTACTACGGTTTCCGAACGATGTTTTCCTTCGGCAAAAGATCAAGCTCATTGTAGGTGGATTCGAACTCACGTCCCTTACGCGGCATCCGTGCATACTACCAACTGAGATATCATAGTTTATATGTATGCACTAATGCACTAACGCACTCCATTATCCTTTTACAACCATTTCTATTGTAAGATCTTCCACACTATACTCAGTATGTGATGTTAAAAAACGACGTGGTCTAAAATAGTGGACACTTTAAGCTCCGTGGGAGGACTGGTTCTCATAAAGAGGAAAAATTGATAAGCAAGGTTCTTCTTACCAATACGAGGTCATTAACGGCCTGCAGCACAGCATCCTGCTTGATGGCGCGAAGGTTCCTCTCGAGGACCGAGTTGTCGTCAGCGGCCTGGGCCTCCAGCCACTTGCACACCGCCTCGTTGTTGTGCTCCCACTGGTGGGACTGGAAACGAATACGGTGGTGGGTTGAAAAATGGAAGTGAGGTGTCATGGGGGCAATTTTCAAATTCATAGCCAAGGGAGAAAGAGTGGTTAAATATTCAGTTAAGCAATAATAAAAAAGTTAAGAACTACCTAAATAGATTGAACGGTGAATAACAGTATTAATCAAATCCTTTATTTCTCAAAATTGGGATAATAATATCACTTTTTTGTAGGCAAAACCTACTACCGTTTCGGAAACAACATGGCGTTCTAGAAGAGAAGAAACGGCGAATGAAACTCTCCAGCAATCGCTTTTTTTAACAAGTCAAATAAAATTACCTGAACTTAGCAATATTTTAATTCCATGCATTTTTATCTGCTAAGTAATCTACAATTGGGTTTTTGAAAAAAAAAAAAATTTTGTGATAAATGAAAAGATTATAATAATACAAAAGTTATTTCAAAATAAAAATTAAATTTTGAATCCAGTACCGAAGAGACGCCGACAACTCCCGAACAAACCCGAGCGCGTGTGACGTCATAATGTTAGTTTTCACTCATTGCAGTTGATAGAAAAATAATAAATACAGTGTTTTGATCTATTTAATTTTGTTGTCATTATTAAATATTTAAACTTATATTAAAAATGTCGAAGTTATCGATCTTGTTTTGTACCATTATGTACGAATACTACAAAGGCAACTAACTCCTGACAAAATGTTTTTAAATGTTCCCCAAGATGTCAAACGTCGAAATAAATGGTTTCAAGCAGTGCACCGTGATAATCCCCAAACAAAATCGATTTTTTTTTGACTTTTCATTAATAGTTAAAGTAACTGAATATGCTTTACTCCGACCTCGGTGTTCTGAACATACCCGTCCTTTTACAATACAAATATTATTTTGACGACTTAGTTGAACATAACCTATAGCTTTGTCGCCGTAACTCTCACGCGATGCTCTATAATTTATGAAATAAATAATTACATTTAATGTAATGGAGAATAAATACTTAAATATTTCCATTTATTATATTATTTTTTAACAGACTTACCTTGATGCCTTGGCACCTCGAACTTCAGCAGAATTAAACCGAACGTCATTTTATAAAAAATCAACATATAATCATCATTAATAATCATCATCAAAATAAATCAACATTAGGAATATTATCAGACTTTGCCTTAATAAATCCTTTATCACACATAGCTAATCGGAACCAACTAACAACTATTTTAGCAATAAATTTTCAATATTATTGTCTAGTCACGTGTAATAGCCGTAAACGCTGTACTGTTATTAAATAGCTATAACATTATGACGTCACAACTATGGTGACCAATCATGGCGCAGTTATAGTCACGTGATTTTTATTTATATTTCATCAATTTTTAATTGTTTATAATTAATTGAAAAAAATTTTTTTAAGTTTTTTGCACTAAATATCAATATTATTAATAATAAAGTTTTAAAATACATAAAAAAAAAAACATTTTTTTTTTTTTTCAAAAACCAAATGCATAATACGTTTTCTTAACAAGTTTCTGTTAAGAATATACTATATAACGTCTAATGGAATCACACATCGCATGACTACAATGACACGCATACGTCAAAATCTTAATAAGGTAATCGGTTAAAAATGCAAGCTACCATCATATATATACTTTTACCCATTTTTACACGCTTGGTATTAGCTTCACTTGAATGTTTGTTTTTAGGCTTGTAACCGACTCCTTTGGACTTGATTTTGACCCACTTTAAACGGTCAGATTTCATTTAAATTTAATTTTAATAACCAAATGCATAATACGTTTTCTTAACAAGTTTCTGTTAAGAATATACTATATAACGTCTAATGGAATCACACATCGCATGACTACAATGACACGCATACGTCAAAATCTTAATAAGGTAATCGGTTAAAAATGCAAGCTACCATCATATATATACTTTTACCCATTTTTACACGCTTGGTATTAGCTTCACTTGAATGTTTGTTTTTAGGCTTGTAACCGACTCCTTTGGACTTGATTTTGACCCACTTTAAACGGTCAGATTTCATTTAAATTTCGTAGATATCGACGACCGATAACAATACAATAAATAATTTGATAAGATTTTTCTATTATTTAATTTGCGGAATAAGATTTGTTAGTTTATATAACTTTCATCTATAGTCGATAAGGCAGGAATTGATGTTAATTATAATTTCCAATCATTATCTTTAATCGATATATCTAATATTAAAAAATTTTTGAATACCGAAGACAGTTTTAATTCAACAAAATTAGCAAGATTTACAATTTACAAATTTGGAGGAATAAGCCTTGTTCGCTAGGGTAATGAATGATGATTGAACTACAGATTAATTTTGCTTCAATAAAAATAATAGTTGAAAAAACTAAAAAACACGCTTTTATAAATATACCAAGCTAAATAATAGAAAACAAATTTTAAAAAATATAAATTAATAAATATGTACATACAAAAAAAATATTATATAAAAAAAGGGTAGGTAATGATAATCTTTCTACTCATATCTGTCAATAAAATATTTATAACTATTGACATGGGCCCCACTTTTTTTTAATATTTTTCTTTTCTTATTTACACCATTATTAATTTATATTTATTAAAAAATACACTATTCTTTATTCAAATTTATTAAAATTTATTTTCTATTTTTTTGTTTGGTTTTCTATATAAGCGTGTTTTTTTAACTATTATTTATTTATTAGGAATATCATTATTTTAAAGAAACAGGATTTAAAGCAACCTTTTTAGAATACTGTTTTTAGGTTACTGTTTTTTGTAGAATACTTTTCTCAAAATGTTGAATTGTATCTGTTTTATTATCAGCGTCCGATTTACTAATAACGAAGTAAGAAATGGTATTGAATCTATGGAGAGAAAGGGTATTTAATTTGATAGAGAAAAATAATTTAAGTGATTAATTTTTGAAGGAGTTAAATAACAAGAACTCGGTATGTTAATCAATGGGAAAGTCGTAAGTAAAAATAATCAAGGCAGAGGGTATCTAAGTTAATGGGGGGCAGATATGTAAGTAAATAGTTAAGGAAGTAGGCAATATCAAATGTAATGTTTGGAGCAACCAAAGTGCACGTCTCATACTGCTCATTCATCACAAAAGAAAAATGTTTTTCTTAGTAATATTACTAAATATTTTTTCGTATATTTTTTCATGGAGAATGTTTATATGCTGTCCCTATTGTGTTTACTCGCTACTCTTAATACTACTTAATAACAACATATTATAAAACCAAGTAACAAATAAGTGTCTAATATAAGTTGGTCCTTCGAGCCGGATTTTCATCACCCGATGACTCAAACAAGCTCCTCTTGCCTTGGCTAGAGACCTCTGCCATAAAAAAGCCCGTAGAGAACAGTATTTTAAACACCATGATTATAAAATAAAAAGGGGGTATCTGAGGGAGTCTTATAAGTTAATCGTACAGGAAACGGGTAGTTATTAAGTGTGCATGAAGATGGGGTTATAGTAAATGATAATAGATATGTGCTAAACATTGCATTGAAACTAAATGCCATATATCATGTCGCCGCAAAGTATATATCAACTTTAAACATCGACCATCTTCTGAAAATCCGACTGAGAGCAATGTTCAATATAAATGTTTGTAAAATTGCCTTGGTGCGTGCTGCATAAGATCTGTTTTTATCCATTAAATAATCCCGCGATTATTATAGACTTGGTAATATCAACCGCGGTGCATGTTCATGTTTAATAAATAAAAATAGATCTTATGCAAGACGCACAAGCGCAATTTTCGAAGTGCACTGGAGTTGACTCCGTTATTGCTATTTCTTTCACTCTCGTAATTATTTGTATTATCTGACTCCGCTCTCGGCAGACGTTCAGATCGCTCGGTCAATGCGGTCCGATGTATTAAAGCGATGATAGCTCGCTGGTTGAATGTACGACTTCGAGTCAAGGGACGTGAGTTCGAATCCGCCTACAACGAGCTTGAGCTTTCGGTGAAGGAAAACAAGCATGGTGGTAGGGCTTTTTCCAATGCCCACCTGGCTAGCCAACCACCTGAAATAGGTGTGTTCCGGCAGTTGCACTTGACAACGAGTTCCTCCACAGGTGTCGCGTGTCGACCAACATGGGCCGTATCGTTACTTAAGATCTGGTGAGATTATGGTCACAACGCTAAACCTAAACTATATATATGCATATGTATATACAAATAAAGAAAAAAAAGAGCGATACATGGCAGTGTGTATAGGTGGGGGGGAGGTACGTGTAGGGTACCTGGGTCTCGCCCTGGTCCTCGGTGAACCACCTCCGGAGCGTGGCGGCGGCGGGCCCGTGGTCGAGCGCGGCGGTGGCGGCGCGCACGCGGCGCTCCTGCTCGTTCTGCCGCAGCAGGCGCCGCAGCCGCCAGTACAGCACGCGCCGGGACTCGCGCCACGGGATTATATCCTGCACGCAGCCCAATACTTCATCTACCGACATCACCCACCGATATTTTCATATACAGAAAAGTTCATGTTACTGTGTCTACCTTCAATTTAATTTTTATTATTCATAGTGATTTACATGAACTTTTCTGGACAACCTACACCTCAGTCCGCCCCGTGACCACGAAGGCTGAAAAGCTTTCGAAACGTCGGGATCAAAATCAATAAATAACCGCGATAAAATCCGTTTAAATTAGTTTTATTTCAATGAATAATATTCCCGTAAACATAAGAAATCATTTTATAACATTTATTACTCAGGGCCGATGAAGCATTTTAATGGTGAGAGAATTTTTAATGAGGTGTGGGTGAACCTGATTGTCGGCGTGGCGACACATTGTCACGCTATGTCATGGAATATATGTACTATACGTAGTAGTGCAAGACGTGGCAACGAAATAAATTTTTAAATGTAGATTTTTGGTATTTAATAAAAATGAATATTTATATGTAATAAACAGTCATTATTTTATGAAACAAATGTGTAATGCTTTATCTTTTCATTATTCCATATATAATTCCTAGCGTAATCTGTTCTTTTATGCATTTAAATTATACAAAACAATTTCGATGTTTCACATCTGTCACGCATCCCGTGACGGCTTACATTTTTTGTAATCAGTCAAGTGGTTCTTTATTATTCGTTACAAACAGAAATATAAATCTTTCCGTGAAACCCATTGCACAAGCCATTGCAAACTTCGTACGACTCTTATCTCGCGCCGGGGAGCCCAACGATTTGAAACTAGAGACGATGTTCAGTCTATACAAAGCATTAATTTTGAACTTTGCTTTTGTACGGTGCAGAAATATAGTGTACTTAATGAGCTGATATTAAGAAACTTGACATATTCCATGTAGAATGTTTCTTCGCTGGAAACTAGGAGTAGCGTGTCCACTATCTAGGTGCACATCGTCATTTACCATCAGGTGAAATGGTGGCCATAACGCTTAACATATTAACTATAACAAAACTACTTACAAAGAGACAGCCCTTCTCCAGCATCCTCTCGGCCGTGTCGTGTAGTTCAGCGAACTGAACAGCGATCTGAAATAATAACACAACCAATATATTATCGTTGTTTTTTTTTTATGGAGGAAAAGGGATAACAAGAAAGGCCGATACATTCGTCCCCTTCTTCCACCCTAAAGCAGACTGAGGGGGCCTCGTATTGTACCAATCCAATGGTAGGAAGTTTGATTCCGCGTCACCCCCAGCAAGGCGACAGATGACCGTGGGGTTTTAATGGGCATTTCTAGTGTTTCGCACATAACCTTCTCAGCCCCTTGGCTGAGAGGATATGAAAAAATGAATTTTCCGGCGATATAAAAGGGAGCAACCATTTTTTACGTGCAGCAATTTTGGAGGCTTTTCAGGCCTGCTTTTTTTCGATTATACACATGTTGTTTGCCGTAGGGCATTTTACAGCTTCCAGCAGCAGCTTTTCAGCAGCGTTGGGGGGGGGGGAGGGAATTCTAAGAAATTTAACCCGGGAAGCAAAGAGTTCAAGGAAGCCATGAAGTGACCGCCCCTCCTCAGGAGACATTGGTTGAGGTTCGACTAGACCTTTGGCGGCAGATTTTTAACTTCAGGGTGGTAGCTCAAGCCAGGGGGATATTAGAAAAGGCCCTACGTCCATGCCATCGTTTCATCACAATGTTTTCCTTCGACGAAAGGTCAGGCTCGATTCAGGAACTCGACCTCACGTCCATTGTCGCGGCGTCCGTACACACTACATGAGTAACTAAGTCCTCATCAATGAAACAAACAATCTTATTGCCGTGCCAGCATGCCTGTCTCTTTGGCAACTAAATATAAATTGGTTGATAACAAAACGCAACTATACAATAACTTTACCACCACGTGTAAAGTGATTGCAATTAATTCAATCACTACAATCGTGGCCTAACACAGCAAAAAAAATAGCCATACGAAAGTCACTTCACTTCGCACGTCATTATAACTGTATCGCTCCCCTATTCGCCTCGAGCCGATTTTACATGAACGAGCGTCACACAAAAAAATTGCGAATCAGAACTTCAAAGCCACTTCGATAAAAATGTCTGTTACCTCATGGTATATAGGGTTCAATTCCTTCTCACGCGCCTTCACCGTCTTCTCCGCGATCGACAGTTCGTCGTCCAGCTCGCGAACTTTACCTTCAGCTGGAATAAATTTATAGGTTTTTTATTCTTCAAGTATAAATTAAACAAATATATAGTTAATAGTATGTTTAACAATTAATATTATGTTGCGGAAAGGTTTTTATGTTTGTTTATTTAGAGGTGATAATTGGACCAGCCGGAACCCAAAAATTCTTCTTTTTATTCGATCTATAAAAAAATTGCACTAGCAATCATTGAGGAAGACATTAGGCTATTTAATATCACGCTACCGCCAATAGAAGCAAAACTGTTAAAAGTGTAAAGTAACGAAAACGGGCAAAAGTGATGAAATAAAATTTTAATTCCACGCGAAAAAAGCCGCGGACGTTTATAAGTTCAAAATTGAGGATATTTTATAACTGCCAAATTGACCGGTTTCGCTCAGCGACAGCTGACATTCATCGACGTTTTAAGATCGATATTACGTTGCCTTAATCGATAATAAAATTACTGAATTCCTACAAGTAGATATTATCAGAAGTGGGATGTTAATACAACCGATATAACTCGATATAGTTACCTTGTCTGCCCGCGTCGGTCTTGATGAGGACATCATCGATGGATCCTCTGCGGTCGAAGTTCTTCGATATCTCCTTAATCTGTTCTTTCAATTCTGTCACACAAAAGAGACCCATATATGAGAAATTTATACCAAATAATAATGCAAGAAAGTGTGTTTGTACTTTAAACGCAGGAATCTTAGAAACTACTACTCGGATTTAAAACAAATGATATTGTATGTTAAGGTTTGGAATGTACGACCATGTTTACGCGGATTACTAAGTCGCATGTCCACCGTCGTCATACTGATCGACCAATCATTCATATATGACAAGCTCGTAATTATACATTCTGCATACACAAAAACGGAAAAGTTCGGTGACGATGACGCGAGTTCCATGAGTTTTATTCACCCAAAAAGTGCTCAACGCGCCTACAGAAGTTTTTACTACTATAAATAAAACTTAATATTTCTAGATATGTCACTAAAAGCAGTTCTTAAGGGATTTTGGTTCCTCGTGGTCTTTAAGTGGGGTATTTGACTGCCTTTCACATCCGATAAGTCCCATGCCCCCTATAAGCAGCCACCCTCGTAGAAAAAAAGATTAAGTACATAAAAGTATTATTTCATCACGTTCACAATAAAAATGGTCCCTTGAGCACCAGAATTCTTGCATTTTATAATACCCTTAAAATAAGACAATACGAAATGAACACTAATATTTTTATGTATAGATTGTAGCATATAATTCTGACCTGCTATACCGCAAAAGATCCCTTGAGTACCAGAATTCTTGCAATTTACAAACCCTTAAAAATATGGCAATACGAAACCAATACCAGTACTTTTATGGATATATTGCAGCATATATTTAAAACCTGCTATCCCGCAAAAAAGGGCCTTAAGCTGTAGAATTCTTAAAATATACAAACCCTTAAAAATATGGCAATACGAAACCAATACCAGTACTTTTATGGATATATTGCAGCATATATTTAAAACCTGCTATCCCGCAAAAAAGGGCCTTAAGCTGTAGAATTCTTAAAATATACAAACCCTTAAAAATATGGCAATACGATACCAATACCAGTACTTTTATGGATATATTGCAGCATATATTTAAAACCTGCTATCCCGCAAAAAAGGGCCTTAAGCTGTAGAATTCTTAAAATATACAAACCCTTAAAAATATGGCAATACGAAACCAATACCAGTACTTTTATGGATATATTGCAGCATATATTTAAAACCTGCTATCCCGCAAAAAAGGGCCTTAAGCTGTAGAATTCTTAAAATATACAAACCCTTAAAAATATGGCAATACGATACCAATACCGATATTTCTATGGATAGATTGTAACATGTAATTTTGATCTGCTATGCAGCAAAACGGTCCCTTGAGTACCATAATTCTTGCAATTCACAAACTTAAAAAAATGCAATTCGAAACGAAACCAACACAGGTATGTTTTATGGATTCGAATGTAGCATGTAATTCTGACCTGCTATCTAATAAAAAAGGTACCTTGAGTGTCAGAACTCCGCAAATATACACACCCTTAAAAAATATGGCAATACAATATTTATACCGGTATTTTGTATACATAGATTGTGGCATGTAATTCTGACCTGATATTCTGGCTCCAAGACGAAGTAGTTCCGGGTCCAGCCGGTGCATGGTCTTCAGTATGTCCCTCTGCTTGAACTTCACCTCCACTATACCCTCGGCTTCCAGTACACCACCCCTGTCATGATTAATTTACCATATGACACCAACTTCTACACCCTATTTAGGGCCATTCAAGTATTACGTAAGCACCAAAATGTAAAGGGGAGTCGTTGTTAAGCTTATTTTTGATGACATGGGAAAGGGAGGTCTAGAAATTGATTAATTAAGCGATTTTTTTTTTCGGATTGTTCTGCAAAATTGAACACATTAGGAGATGATAAATTTATTTGTCTATGCTATAACAAAAATTGAATACTAGATTTTACGTGCGGCTTCGTTCGCGTTAATAATGATTTCGTCAAACAATTCGGATGACGCAGTAAAAAAATTCATACATAGTTTTTTTTTTCTTATTTATCCCCTTTGTATAAGTTTGACGCGAGTTGAAGTAACCTATTTCCGACTGCAGGGTCCCATCTATTGTTCAAAATTCATCACAATCTATTCAGCGATTTAGGCGTGAAAGCGTAATAAACAAATAAACTTACTTTCGCATTTATAATATTAGTATAATGAAGGGAGTATTTTTTACATTTGATATTAACAATGAATAAAATTAGATTGTTTAAATAAAATAAAACAAAACATGCTTAAAAATTAACACGAAGTATGCAGAGGCAATGCAAATGCAGCTGCAACTCTTTATAGGGTACCGCATATATATAAGAGTTTCCAGTTCTTACTCAGAAAGAATAATGCCTGGCAGTGGTGTCGGTGGTATTAGCACTGGAAGAATAGCTCGTGCTGATCTAGAAGATGTGCTGCTTACAATGTTTTTCCTAAGAAGGCTCATTGTATAGATTCAGTAAGGTGTACGTACTTAGCCTCGAGGTCCGCGTACATCTCCATGCGGAGGCTGTTGACGCTGGGGTCCACGACCGCCCAGGCCCCGCCCCTGAGCTCGGCCCCCGGCGGTATGTACACGAGCACGGGGCGGTGGCCCCCCGCAGCGCTCGCAATATCTCGGCGCCGAACTTCAGAATCTGCTCGTACATATCTACACACAGTAAAGATAAAAAATAAATATAGAAAAGGGATGTTGGCTGCTTTCTTCGAGTCCCTAAAATGGTCTAGAGATTTCGGTGAGGGAAAACATCATCATAAATCCATAGCATGGTGTCAGAGCTTCTTCTAACGCCCGTCAAATACCTCTGAGTATGTTCTGACAGTTGCACTTGAGAGCCAGTCCCTCCACTAGGGTTAGTGTGTCCACCATCTTGGGACACATCATCACTTAACATAAAAGGAGGCTGTCGGTATAACGTTAAAACCTAGGAAGTATATAAAAAAAGTAAAATCAATAATATTATGTATTTTTAACTACCAAGTGTTTCATTTTCGACGTGCGACAATTCTATTCAATAGTTGCACCAAACATAACAAATAAGAAAGAAAATAAGAAAAAAAAGAACAAAAAAGAAGAACTGTTACCTTTTTGTCCACCGCTGAAGCCACGCCAGTTGGCGAAGATTATTATCGGTAGATTCTCTCTGGAGAAGTCGTTTATGGCTTGCGACGTTTTATACGCGGAGTCCGGGAACCAAACCTTTGCAAAATTAATTTTCTATAAACCTCTGTTTTATCGATAATCTCACTTGATATTAAATGATCATTATCAACTAGAAGGCGAGCAATCATTTTATTTTATATTTTTATTAAAAAAAAAAGACAGACAAAGGGCAAGTACACTGAGGCATTGAGTTTTTATTTTAGTATACAAGGGGGTGCAGCACTATGTGCATTGACCTTTGAAGTCTGACACAGCATGCACAAAGTGGTGGATAGGCACAATAATAAAATAACACAATAATAAAAAACTTTATTTTGTAGTTAAAGTTTAGCGTTATGACCATAATATCACTTGATCTTAGGTGACGATACGGCCCAAGTTGATGGAGACGCTGAACCTGTGAAGGGGCTGGTTCTCAAGTGCTTCTGCCGGAACACACCTATTAGTATTTGGTGGCAGATTTTCAACTTGACGGTGGTAGCTATTTAGACGGGCATTCGAAAAAGCCCAACCAACATACCAGAATCATGCCAGAAATACACAAATACACAAAATTACATAAAGAAACTAAGAATCAGAACAAGGAGGAATTATACTATACATGAAGAATGATACATAAATCCATGTAAACAAACGACATTATAAGTGACCATAGGAGATAACGGCCTTATCAGAAGTGGGACCGATTTCAAATATTTAAAATATGTTGATAGCGTGTTTAGCAGTAGATTTTAAACTTGAGGTTGTTATACATTGTAGATTTAGCACTGGGCCACAACACTTAAGTGACGATGTGGCCCGAGATGATCCCCACGAAAAGTCTAGTGGAAGAACTGGCTCTAGTGCACCATAACTGAGTTATCATCACTTAACAATAGGTCATAACTATGGTCAAGCACAAACACGTAGCGTAATAATGCAATCTTCACCTGTCCAGCTTGCTGTAAGGTTTTGGCCTCGGAATCCAAGTTGGCAGGGTCTGCAGGGAGGGTCAGCTCCACCGTCCGGGTCTCGACGGCGACCACCCCCACGGGGATACCACCGAGCCAGGCGCGACCTAACACACACACATTAACCATTATCTAAACTACTATTAAACAGAATAAATCACACGAATGTATGGTCAGAAAAAAAAATTAAAGCAGTCATAAGGACTGCAAACAGATGCGAAAACTTAAAACTATAAACAAACAGTTGTTATTTTTGCATATCCAAATTAATTGTTTGATTAAAATAAAACTTGCCAATCAAAAGTGTTTAAAGCGCAATAAGTGTACACTAATAGGAACAGATACAGTGTGTAGGTTAACAAGTCACGTGACCATGTCGATGACGACTTACATGAATTTACTTCCTGGCAACCATTGCGATAGAAGTTTTCTCACAAAAACATTAGTGGAAGTTTCATACATACCCCACGTATGAAACTTTTTACTGCAACATTCGAATTGCTGACAAAATCAATATTACCGCGACAGAAGGCACACTTAAAAACTGTAGTTGTATACATATTAATCTAAAGTTGTATATATATTAGGGTTTTTTTTTCGAGTTTCGTATCAAAAATATGTAAGTTTACTTTATATATTTTCAAGAAAGCACTTGTTTTGAAAACTTAAAAAAATTTGGTGCATCTTTTACAAGTTAAAATCTCGACTTGAGATTTTCAAGATCTTTATGATGTTGTAAAAATATTTTTGTAAAAATTTGAAGTGACCATTAAATTTTTTTTCGACCTACCGTTTGGAGGGAACTCTTGAAACATTGTGAATTTACATATCTTTGGTACGATACTCGTAAAAAAAAATTTTTTTTGGGCCACTCTGATATATATATTACCTGTGATGACAGTCTGGGCCCAGGGCTGCATGACCTCGTCGAAGGAGCCGATGTCGAAGAACCCGGCTCGTTGTCCGTCGCCCGCCAGCATCAGCCGGGGGTCGTGAGCCGCGCGCGGCGGCACCCACTCCACCGGCCGCTCCACGGGGTCCGAAACACGCATTATCGGCACCATGCTCAACTTATCCTATACAAAGTAAACGAACCAACACATATAGGTATATTCAAATTCCCCTATGCCGATGTGGCTCAAAATGGTGGACACTTTAAGCCTAGGGTAGGGCTGGCTCTCAAGTGTAACTGCCGGAACACACTTAATGGTATTTGGCGACGAATATTAACTGGAGTTTAGTAGCTAGACAAGCGAGCATTACAAAAAGCCCTAAAATCATGCTACGGTTTCATCACGTTGTTTTGACATCAAAACGTTATCGATAACGCCATTTATTTTGGTAAAAACACATATCCCACATCCGTTATTTATTGCACGCCTCATTCGTGAAGCATTGAGGTGGGTACTACTGTCGTTTCACGCAAAACACCTGATTTTTCAAATTTAAAATGTCTCTTTTTGTCATATATTACACTTGTAAAATAATATATACACACACATACCAAGAAAAAACACTATTTTTAACACTCATGATTTTTAATGCCATTTTCGTTATTTGCTGCCTCTAAAATCTACCGCCCTAGGCTGCAGCCTACTCAGCCTTTTTTATCATTAATACGTTTTTAGCGTTATGTCCATAATGTCACTTGATTTTAAGTGACGATACGGCTCTAGTTGGTCGACATGTTAAATCTATAGAGAAACTGGTTCTAAAGTGCAACTGTCGGAACACAGCTATTGGCATTTGGTGATACATTTTTAATTTCAGGGTGGTAGCTAGCCAGACGGGCATTGCAAAAAACCCTACCACCATGTTATGGTTTCATCACGATATTTTCCTTTACGGAAAGTTCAAGCAGTTGAGTTCGAAGTCATATCCCTTGACGCAACGTCGTACGCATTACCAACTGAGCTATTCGTTCCATAAGCGTTTTCTTAACTGTAATTTTATACTCTCATCATGTCCTAAGAAATATACTGACCTTAGGCACAAAGGAGAGCCACCTGACCGCGGTTCTTATCGCCTCGAGGTCCGTGGGTGCGACGGCCGAGGAGACACCATTGTTGTGCATGATCTGAACCCCCCCGAGCTGGTTGTTGCTCGCGTACACCGCACGGCCCAGGACCTTATTCAGCGCCGCGTATCCGGTCAGGATTATGTAAGAACTCTCCACTTGGATCACGCGATGTCCAAGTCTGAACGTGGAAGAAACAACGAGTGTGCTTTAGACCACACGACTGAACTAAAACTTCTCTTGATATGAGAGAAAGAGAAAAAGAAAATGTGTGATCGCACCGCTCCTTCTTACCCTACAGCAATATACATACAGTAACTCCCTCTTTTCCATCTTCACTTACTTATATCTACCTCTCAGCTTGCGTCCGATCGCCTCGCCTTATCACACTTATCGTAACGCTCTCGTTACGCATTTACCAGCTTAGTCTCCATGTCAAGCGTGCGTAAAGGAGTTTTACTTTACAAAATATATGTTTTTTCTCCCGCACTTAGTATTTAGCTTGGCTTAGGGCACAAAGTAAGACCTAGTGGTGCGTAATATATGAAGGATTTGCAGAAATAAATATTAGTAACGTAACACTCATAGGTCTCACATAAATACTCTTTCACACACGCATCCACACATACACTGCATAAACCTTCGAGAATATATGTAATACGTCTAACTAAAATTATATTTGTATATATGTATATATTAGGGTGGCGCAAAAAAACCGATTTTTTTTTTTCAGTCTCGAGTGAAAAAATGTTAGTTTTTGATGTTTTAAGAGCCCTCTCCAAAGAACAACTAAAACAAAAATTTTAAGAGGTCGCTCCAAATTTTTTTTAATTTCAAAAATCGTCAATATATATATATATATATATATATATATATATATATATATATATATATATATATATATATATATATATTTACTGAGGGAGATATCTGAATAATAAATAAGTTAGTATAAAGACCTGACAACGTATGAGCCGATGCCGATGGCCCGGCAGGTGACCACGGAGATGGTGACCACTTCCTCGTACGCCTGAGCGGTCTCGCCAGCGATGAGCCCGGCATCGCGGAGGCACTCCACGCCGAGACCGTCTTCCTTGCCTGGAATTAATAACAAAAATTATATTAAACCTCAACTATTCTATACTAACTGGCCATTTAACGTCAAACCGACCCCTTTCGATTTGGACACATTTCGGTGAGAAGTTTCCGTTTTATTACATAACGAATTTCTACCAAAGAAAAAAAAGAAATATTTTTTTCAATAGTCATGTAAATCTTTGTTCTTCAACTTTATCAATCTTATTTTTAAATATGTCGATAACTATTGTGGTTATAAAGATGGACCAGTTAATTTTAAAGAGGACATGTAGGACTAATAATTCTTCTTTAAATTTGAATAACGTCGTATTTGTAAAATTTTGTACTTCAGAGAATCGTCAAAATTGACCGTGGTCATAAAATTTTTGGAACATTTTTTTGTAACACACCGTAGACTATTCTTAAAACATCCTGAAATTATTGGAACTATGCTTTTGATTTAAAAAAAAATTGTTTAAATTTTTGTTTAATTAATGCATAGCGCTAAACTTAGCAACTACCGGTCCGATAAAAAAAAAAATATATTTGATAGCGCAATCATAGAGAAAAGCTTTAGGCTATTTGATATTACGCTACTACCAATAGTAACACAGCTGTATGGAAATAAGTAAGATAAATCGGCACAAACGATACAATGCAATTTTAGTTCCACACGAACTAAGTCGCGGGTAGAGCAATTATCGTAAATAACAGTTTCCTTGAAAGGAAAAAACCTATACTTCATTCATCGCGTTGAAAAATAAAAATTCATTTTTAGTATTATATAGTGTTTAACATTCACCAGTCGCAATTACACGACACACAATACACTTGTTTAAAAAAAAAACGAACTCACCAATTATATCAGTTATCTTGTACCGAGATTCGCCTTCGTCTTCAATCAGCTGGGTCTTGACGGAGCCGAGGGGTCCGAGCTTCGAGTACGACTCGGGGGTCAGGTACAGGTACTTGAACCCTCGGTCGGGCCTCTCGGAATCCACCCAGGCCACGTTGAACTCCGACTTCACCTCCTCAGCCACTCCGATACGAGCGCCGGAATTAACGCTTATATATATCTACGATAAGATTTTTTTATCCAGCATTAATTTATTATTCTATCTATCGGGAACTAACAGTAAACTCAGTTTGTAGGAGTGATCTAATATTGCCCGGAAAATTCATCAAAATCGGTCCAGCTGGTTTTAGACTCATCGCGAACGTGCATACACGTATTATTTTTTTATATATAAAGAGACAATGTACAGATATTTATTTAATTAAGCAGTTACTTTTCTGTAACATACCTGCAACTGCTTTTTTGAACTAACTTTGCTATTTCCGATTATTAATTATTTATACAGAATTAACAAAGTGAAACGGAAGTAGCAAAGTGAGATCAAAAAATTAATTGATCAAATGTTTTCAACGTAATATATTCTTAATATTACAAAGAATTATGATTAAATAAAGAAATTAAGACTAAATAAATCTATAAATATTATAAAACAAAGTCTCTCGCCACGTCTGTCCGTTCGGCTGACCGCGATACACTCAAAATGGCCAATAATTTTTAGCGGTGAACGGGGTAGGCAAGTATGGTATGAAGTGTGCACGGTCAAGGTAATGTTTGTACCCACAATGCATAAGATATATAATAATTCATTAGGTTTTATTTCCTTAAATTATTATTTAAAAATGTGTGTGCAGTTCACACGCGATAGAATTGAAACTATAAAAAAATCGCTTCGTAATACGCAAGCGCATACACACAACTACTGACACACGAACAACGCTCATATTCATGTATGAAATACTGTAGACTACCTTCTGTCTCTTTCTCTCGCAGGTTAAATCCTATACATTTATGTGGTTGTCTTTTTTCACTGTCGTTTCATGGAGTTTCAAGTTACAATGATGATTAAAAAATATCATTTGAACCAATCTTATTAATTACTGTTTTATATAAGAAATAATAAGTGTTGTAAAAAGTGTGATACTACAGGAGACAGCTAGTATAGGTTAAAAAAATACATACCCTCGGTATCTTCAACTCTCTGGCGTACTGCGATGCTTTGTAGAAGACCCAGTCCTCTTGAGGTCCGAAGGAACCCATGTAGTACGTGAGGTCGTTCGCGATTACTATAATGTCCCTGCCCTCGGGACATTCGGGAGTGTATAGGGTCAGACGCCACGCCACCATGCCGACCTGATTTAATTCTTAATGTAATTTTTTTTAACCGTTTATAGGTTTAGCGTGATGGCTACAACCTCACTTGATGATAATTGACGATGTGGCCTAAGACAATGGACACCCCTAGCCTAGTGGAGGGACTGGCTCTCAAATGCAACTGCCGGATCACACCTACAGATATTTGGCCGCAAATTTCCAACTTGAGGATGATAGCTATCTATGGTTTCATCATTATGTTTTCCTTCACTAAACCATTGCAGGGATACTAAATCACATCTCTTGGCGCGGCGTCCGTACGCGCTGCCACTAAGCTATCACCGCTACAATCTATTGGAACCTCGTCGAAAACCATGAAAATATTGACAGGGATTCTACACTTCATTTAAATGACTTAAAACAAATATTGGCATTATAACTAAATGGCGATGGGGCTTTGTCTGATGCCAGCCTGGCTAGCTACCACCCTCAAGTTGAAAATCTGCCGCCAAAACCTATAGGTGCATTCCGTCAGTTACACTTGAAAGTCAGTCCCTTCACCAGAATTAGCGTGTCCACCACTTTGGGCCATATAGTGACATAACATCAGATGAGATTGTGGCCATATAAGTAAATGACATAAACGTTATATATGGATATGCTATAAAATATATAAATGAGACTCTACTGGAGCTCGCAATCCAGCTCTCCTTCCAAATATTTCTAATGCGACCCTGCATTCCTCTCATATTAGCACAGACTAGGAACGGCTTTCGCTTTACTTCTAAATTAATAATTATCATGTCTTATCAAAGTGACCCGTTTACTTCATCTATGAAATAAGAAAGTAAATTTGACGTGTCTGTACTGTTTAGATTTATATGAAATTATTGCAACTGACTAAGAAGTAAGTAATAAAAAACCATTAACATCATTTTAGAATTGTCTGTTTGCTTGTTTATGCACACAGTACTGGTAAATTACAACGTATATGATAAAATGTTATCAATGAATTCATAAAGCGTATCCTCGAGTAACATTTAGTCTTTGTATCATTACAATCGGTTAGCTCTATCAGAAGTTATTGTAACTCTAATGACGGCGCGAGATTAAATAACTATAGTTTGACGCGAACAAAGTATCAGAGTATCAGGCGCAGCCAGTTAATGATATACATACGTTATTCTGTCCGGGGAGCCTGGTGACTTCCACCAGCCTCCGCTCCCCGTCGGGCTCGATCACCAACTCCACCGAGGACATGACGTTGCTCAAGAATGTAGGTGTAGAGTTAGAATCGAATGAAATTGTATTATAGCAATTAATACGAATAATATGATTTAATATTTAATTTAAAATCAACCTGCTCGAGTTTTTATTGAAATGTATAAAAGTATGTTTCTTTTACACTATATATAATGTAGATTATAAAGATAAGAACTGGAGATATTCATTTTAATTAGCTACAATAGAACTCCGATCATTTTTTTATTATGTAATAGCGCACAAACAAGCAAGCGTATCACCTGATGGTAAGTGATCACCGCCGCCCGTGGACACTCACAACATCGGGGGAATCTCAGGTGCGTTGCCGGCCTTTATTTGGAGGGACTTGCTCTCAAGTGCAACTGCCCGAACACACCTATTGGTATTTAGAGGCAGATTTTTAACTTGAGGGTGGTAGCTAGCCAGGTAGGCAATAGAAAAAGCCCTATCACCATATTATTGTTTCCTCACTATGTTTTCCTTTACCGAAAGCTCAAGCTCATTGTAGTTGGTTTCGACTGCACTACACACTACCACTGAGCTATCATTAAATTATTAACATTTAACATTAAGTTAGAAAGCATTTTCAATTAATACAGAATTCTAATAAAATCTACCAAGGGAGAATCGTTATATTGTTATGATTTTGAAAAATTAGAGAAATATCCTACACAGAATGACATTAAATAGAGAAGAATCTGAAACAGTCAGCTGTAATGAAAAAAATTAAAGCAGTCATGAGGACTGCCGACAGACAAGAAAACTATATTTCACAATATAATGTAAAAAAAAAAGTAATACTCGTTATCCATATGTTGAGGTTTGAAACCTACGACCATGCTTACGCGTGATTATCAAGTCGCATGACATACCGATAAACCAAGCGTTCATATATAACAGGCTTGACATAATAATCTACATACACTCTCTACATAAATAGAAAGCGTTCAGTGACACGATTCACGATTATTGTTCACCGAAAAAGTGCTGAACGCGCCTAAAGAAGTTTCCACTTCGAGAACACCTATAGCGAACACACTTACCATCGACCGAACCATCCTCGATGCACTCGCGCCAGCGTCGCTCCACCACCTGCCGGAACATGTCCGGGATATCGTACACGTACGTGGTGCCTTGCGATGTCGCCTGCCCATTAACGAAATACATAAATATCACTTCAAACATATCGTTCAGTCATTTGGTTAGAAAAAGGGGGGGTATCTAGAAAGTTTTCACAATGGGCCATTTTACTGATTTTGATGTGTATTTTTCGAATTTCAACTTTGACAACTTTGCCGCTCGCGCCGCCATATTGGAAAAAATCATATCGAACAGCAGTTTTTTAACGATATCTCTTTCGTAACTCATCCTACGATAAAAATATTTATATAGATATATAGAGTAAGATCCGGACACATGCCTCTCAACAAGTTTGCATTTCTTATGAGGAAAAGTGTCTCACCCAACTGCATAACGTGTGGATCTATAGAAGACTTGCAACACTTGTTGAGGGAATGTGAACGGAACCAAACTCAACGGACAGCGATCATTAAATATTTAGGACTGAATTTAATGGACCAGGGCATGTTCCATGGAATCTTGACTGCACCTGCAAGTGATGAAGCCAAGATTTTATGGAATTTTGTTATTAGATCTAAGTAGTTCTAGTACATATTTTACTTTTAATATATTTTGTACACACTGTAAGGTCAGGGTACGATGGGACTGACATGTCCTTTTTGGACCGAAGTCCCTAAAATAAATAAAGACAAAAAAAAAAAAAAAAAAAGAATATTTATATAAGAAATTAAACGAGAGAAAATTTCCTACACTTTATGTCATGACAACTTTTTCCGTAAAATAAATAGTTTCGGAGTAAAATTTAATTTAACACGCCTTTTCGCTGAATAACGTTTACCCACTTCCTTGATAAGTACCAGTTGAAAATTTGTGAAAAAACTTATACAAGACAAAGAGGTACAATTATATATTTAAAAGGTCATTGGAAATCTATGCATGTGACCGATTACAAGAACTGTATTAGGATAGATATTGAAAAAAGAAACCAACCCTCGACTTCAATCCTTTTTCAAGAAGTCAAAAATAAATTTTTCTTTTTAGAAATAATAAGTAAATTTTTAAATGCCTTTATTAATCCAAACAAACAGTTTGATTTCTCATATGATTGCTCTGCGGGATCTCACCTTAAATTTTGTAAAAGATATCAGGTTTCGACGCTTGTGACGATTCTTAATACTGAATAATATAATTATGTAATATTATATCTTTAGATATTATAAGATGAAGTCGCCTACGCTGTTTGTTCGGTTTGATGTTTTAAACTATTCAACAGATTTTAATGCAGTTTGCATCAATAGTAATATTATGTCGTAACAAACATGTTTTTATGCGCTTGAATTGCAAACGCTGGCTAAACCTTACGAGATAGATGAAATGAAAGTGTCACGGAATTGTATATCTTCAAAAGATCGATAAAAAAGTTCGCGATAGTATATATTTATCTCTAAATGATAATCCACATTAGTCATTTTTATCTTTCACATCATACATATTACAAAAAGTGATATGTTAATTATGTAATATATAATTAATATTTGGCTGATTAAAGAGACAGATTATTAATTTATGTTAATACGATTGTTCTTAATTTGACTCATCTGTCTTCTTCTCTACCTCGGCTTCCGTTTCCGATTTAGTTTCCGAGTTCGACTCCGGTATACCCCATCTCCGTAACATCCCTACTTCCTAATATCAGATTCAAGTAATGTGATACGGAGAGAATAAGCCTTCATTACATAGAATTGATATAGTTATAGGGGACTGAGAAAGAAAAAGGAGTTTACAAGACAAAAGGGAATGAGAGAAATAGGTTAAGAGTAATTGAACAGTTTAGTCTCACCGCGAATCTCTTTTGTTGTAAATAGTCTTTAGTAACGTAAGGAGTCGATATCGGCAGACCGTGCATCGGACCCTGCTTCGGACCGAACGACTGGAACATTATCTGCAAACGAACAGTTTATTTTATTTTATTAATGTAGTGTAATGTAATTTAATGTAATGTAAGGTAATGTAATATAATATACAATCATTGCTAACATTTGGTTTTGTTACGCTTTTACACCTAAACCGCTGAATAGATTATGATTAATTTTAGTATAGACATAGACGGGAACCTGGAGACGGTGATAGGCTCCTTTGTCTCGCGAAAATCTTATTGGAAGTGGAGTAAAGAATAACTTTGTATGAAACTTTATTTATCCGACTCGTTTGGCAAAATCAATATTAATGCGAGCGAAGCCGCCCAAAAATAGTATATTTAGTGTTTATGGAAGTATGCACCACACCAACGGACAAACAGAGGTCATTTTTAAAGGTTCACGTTAAAGGCTAATGATGTGGGTAGATACTCACCACCCCAGTTCTAGGGTCGGAGACCTCCTCGTAGGTGTGCACGTTCAGCGAGTACCCGGACCCATTCGCCAGACACAACCGGACCGTCTTCGTCGGGGCACCCGGACCTGAGGCAACATAACACGTCCTAACTAATATAATTAAATACTAATATGCTATTTTTAAAGGTTTAGCGTTATGGCCATAATATCATCTGATCTTAAGTGACGATACAGTCTTAGTCAGTTAACACGCTAACCCTGTGGAGGGACTGGCTCTCAAGTGCAGTTGCCGGAACACATCTATAAGTATTTGGCGGCAGATTTTCAACTTGAGAGTAGCACCTAAGCAGGCAGGCATTAGATATAGCCGTAGCACCGGTATATGGTTTCCTGCATCGAAAGCTCAAGCTCATTGTAAGTGGATTCGAATTATGTCCCTTGGGGTCGGCGTCCGTACACACTACCACAGAGCTATCATCACTTCAACTTCATATACTTACTATACTAATATATGCGAATTATATTATGCGAAAGTGAGTTTATTTAACGATTTGTTATGTTTATGCGAACATTACTCATCGAAATAAAACTAATTTAAACGGATTTTATGTCGGAAATGTAGGAAAACTTAGGAAATGTCGGTATCAAAATTAATAAATAACCGCGATAGAATCCGTTTAAATTAGTTTTATTTCGGTTAGATTGTTTGTTACGCTTTCACGCCTAAACCTGTAATTCGATTATGAGGAATTTTAGTATAGAGATAGATGATCCTATCTGAAGACTGCGTGAGGCTACTTTTACTGGCGTAAAACTTATAGGAATTGAAGCATATAAGCAAATAAACTTTGTATGAAACTTTCTATTGCATATTGTACTAGATAAATTTCGACAGGATCAATCGAATCTCTCGTGTATGTAAGGCGATAAATAAAATAACTTACCGATCCTAAGAGTGAATCGAATCTCGGCCTGCAGGACTCGCAGCTTCCACAGCCGGGGGCCGTACCTCATCACCATTCCGAGGACTGATTCTTCAATCTTCATACAATAATTTTATACGTTACAGATATCAATAATATGTTTAGTGTATTTAGACTAAGGGTCTTATAGAAAATACAAGACCCTAATCTGATATAAATGTTTTGAAGGATTTCGGATATATACAGTTTTCATTGGGACACTCATTGCCGATAAAACTCATAATTATCTATATTAGTAATATACAGGGGAAAAGTTTGTATGAACGCTCAAATCTTAGGAATTACCTGTCGTTTTTCAAGAGTTATTACTGTATTTGACAGAGTAATCTTTGCGAACACTTTTAGACTGTTTAACATCACGCTAACACTTATAGGAGCAAGGCTGTATTCAAATTTATTTACAAAAACGGGCACGAATGATTGAACAAAAATGTATTCCTCGGGATTGTTAATATTCACCTTAAAAACACTAAAAAGGTTTTCGAATAAACAAGATTCCTAATAAAGGGAAAGGGGGCATTCATTATTTACGTAAGGTGTTTTTGGCACTCGTTCAACCCCTCTCCTACCCTCCTCTAATCTCACGTGAGATTATTCAAAATGCATACATTCAATCTAAATAAGTTAATTGGCGTTTGATTGCGCTGGAATTATTAAAAACAAAGACAATTTGATTAATTATTTTATTTAAGACTAGTTACGTTTTGTGGAGAATCATGACTTATTTAATTTGCGTTGAGTTTTTTTTTTTATAAAGATGGGCATTGTGACAAGAAATAAAATTGTTAAACATTTTCAATAAATTAATTGCTTGTCACATCAATGCCTATTTTTAAATGAAAAAAAAAATATCTATCTCCTCAACTCTTCCTCACTTTTGCACTATTTGTTGCGAAAAAAAAAATTACATGATAGCTGCCGAGGTCCCCATCACCCCTACGTCAGATGGGGTGAGATTCGGCTCGACCCCCTCCCCTCCTAAACGCCTCACATAATTAAGTGTTGCCCCCAAAAATAAAATTAAACAATAATTTAAAAGTGTCGACTTACCTTAGCGGGGTCCATGATGACTGTAGGTCCGAAATTCAAGAATATATGGTTACAATCCGTCCTTTTCGCAAGCGGATGAGAGAAAGCCACTTCGAGCTCATCCATCGCTTCTAGAAGTACTCTGTTGCAAAAATAAAAACAACTTCAACTATCTATACTAATATTATAAAGAGGAAAGATTTGTATTTTTGTTTGTAACGACTAAACTTAAGAACTACTGGACCGAATTTTTTTTTCTCTATTACAATACTACATTAGCCCTGAGTAACATAGGCTATATAATATATATTTTTAATAAAAATGATTTTATAAAATTTTAGTTCCACGCGAACGGTGCCCCAATATAAATAGTGTAGACAATTTAACACTTCAAAAGGATTGCTGTACCAGTTTCCACTTATTTAATGGCAATATGTTTAGGGGTCATTCAAGCATTACGCATTGTTAAAACCTTAAGTGTGTCATATACAAAACGTTCTTTGTATAAACATATTCAAACTGCCTTGAATACAAAATGTCGAACTAACGGGATCCACCGTCCAATTTTTTTATTGATTACGATCAAGTAAATTATCCGTAAATAGCTTCGTTTTCATGAGACGCCCAACAATTTCTATAGTAATTATTTTTATTTGATAGTAATTATTTTTACAACTTTTAAACGTGGACTGGGATAACGTACCACGCAATTTGTAGAACAATGTAGCTGCTAAATTATATATATATATATATATGAACTAAGCAACAAAATAAAAAATCTCCAGGTTAATTATCATTCTCGATGATGTCGTTATTGATACATGTTGGAAGAAGGGGACTCTTAGATCAAACTATACATTTTGTAGGACAAATATTTTTTGTATAATTCAGGTAACTATCTTGAGGTTTAACACAAAATAAAATCATTGTTAGTAATAAATTTTTGAGACTCATCAAATCGACTTGTTTTACTCCTGCTACCCCTGTTAGCGATCACAATCGAAAATGTTTGTAAGATAAAAGTTGGACGTCTTATAAACATAAAAAAACCTACGGAAAATTTGCTTAATAGTAAACAATAAAAAATTGGGCCATGGATCCTGGACTATACGATATGTTCTTTAAGAAACGTTTTTCCAAAAAGTATGCACCAAAAAGACGGACTTTAGCTTTGACGTTTAATGATTTTAAATTACGTCAGTAATGTTATTGAAATACTTTTTCTGATTCTTCTACATAATCATCTTAATAGTTTAAGATACTGCAACCCTACTAGTCTAGCATCTACTTGTCGACTTGATAGGGAGAATAATGTTCAGGGATTCCCTTAAGCATGAATGGCTGTATAGCTTCGAGTCAAATTTGATATAACAAAAGGCCTTTACAGCTGATACATTTTTAACCTTTTTCCACAAATATACTTGTTAGTTAACATTTGAGATAGAAAATAAAATATATAATTTTTTATTTTTAAATTAACTAATTCCTATTCTCGGCATTCTTATGATCTCTCCTTTTAACAGCTGGTCTTTTGAAAAAGGCCGCTTCTAAGGCTTTCCAATTATTCCTGTTCTTTGCCGTACGTAATCATTCTGACGAGTCACCTTTTTTAAATCATCTTCCCATCGCATTGTCTATCTTCCATTACTTCTTTCAGTTTCTCTTGGCTACCATTAATTAATTATTCTTATCCATTTCTCTTTCTTTTCACTCAGCATATGTCCTGTCCAGTGCCATTACAATTTTCTGCATATTAATATTTTATGTACAGCTGTAAGATGACCAAGAAAAGATAGAAAATATAGTCCCAAAATTCTCACCGTTCCCCTTCGTTCTGTAAATACTCGAAACTGGCCTCCTTCGTGATCAGATCCTGGTGTCTAATGATCGACCTGATGAAGAACCTGTAATCGGTCACCTCTTGACCCCTCTTCACCTGTAACAAACACGTGAACAATAACTATCACTATGTACTACTGAGAGTTTAAAACGCTCATGCCCGCGGCACCTCCCGTTCCACATGCTTGCAAATGTTACAAGCATTAACTCCAGTGGACCTAATTTCCGAGGTTAATAAATAGCATTCTATGCCAATCGAACCCCAAACGAAAATGATTATTTACAGAAAAATATCCTAAATAATAAAATATTGCTATGTATCTTATTAGCATTAGTTGTTAGCACTTTTTCTAATTATCGTTGAGTTTTACTTGTCTGTTTTACGTGTTATCTATATTTAATACAAGTTGATCTGGCAGATCTTGCATTGCCTTTACGAGTAGTTACCACGTCACGTGACCATGTCGATGACGACTTACATGAATTTACTTCTTATCCAAACTGCGCTATAAGTTTTTACTTCCATAAATAATTGTAATGTTGATAGATACCTTCGCCTTGCCGAGGTAGAGGTGCATCTTCTGGTTGCTGGTGGGCAGCGCCTCCAGCTCGTAGCTCCTCATGCGGTACAGTTCCAGTTGGAAGGCGGAAGCCGGTTCCAGGTGACGGTAAATGGTGTCCTCGGTGAAGTCATTACGGGCTCGGTAGGTGAAGAACTTAGGGAATTGTCGCCTGTAGGAAAGTTTAGAGTAGTATTTTCTTATTAAGTTCAAAAGTTGCCTTTTTGTAAGAGTTAGGTGAAACGAAAGCCTCGCAAAGTTGCTTCTCGCATCGACAATCCTTTTACTAAGAAAAAGACACATAATGTAAGAAAAAACTGAATAAAACTGCACAGTAATAATCTTTGATCGAGACGATTTGATTCTAAAATAAAGAAATCGATTTTGTTCTATACAAATTCGTTCTCCGAAGGTTTCTGTTAGGTTTGGGATGCGGATCATTATTATTACTGAATGATTCTTAACATAGTACCTGATGTTAAGTGACGATGCGGACCAAGACGGTGGACACGCTAAACCTGTTAAGGGACTGGCTCTCAAGTACAACTGCCGGAACACACCCATGCATCTATTTGTCAGCATTTTTTTAACTTGAATGTGGTAGATAGCACATGTATGACAGCGTCCGTAAACACTATCAACTGAACCAAGTTTTTTCTGTTAGTTACTTTGTTAGCGAACTGGAAAGGTATTTTACTGGCTACTTTTTCTAATAATCAAACAAGCAAACAAACTCATCAGCTTCATTATAATTGTACAGATCATCTACCTGCTACTTGGCAGAATGAAATCTTCTTCATAGTGACTTTTTTTCTATCATCTTACTGCTATCACTTTAGCTATCATCGTACTGTGTTCACTATTTGCTACTATGACGTTATTTTTCGATTTAGCGTTATGGCTACAATCTCACTTAACTTTAACTGACAATATGGCCTAAGATGATGGTCACGCTCAGCCTAGTGAAGAGACTGGCTCTCAAGTGCCACTTCCGGGACACACCTATGGGTATTTGGCAGCAGATTTTCGTCTTGAGGGTGGTAGCTAACCAGGGGGGCATTAGAAAAAGCCCTACCACCATGCTATCTATGTTTCATCCCAATGTTTCCCTCAAGCTCAGGCTTATCGCAGGTGGATTCGAACTCACGTTCCTTGAGGCGGAGTCCATACACATTGAGCTATCATCGCTTTCATTAGATACTGACTTGATGAGCGACATGAACGTGATCCTCCGTATCCGTTTGTGGTGCAGGTCGTGGCGGTGCACGCGGCAGAAGTTCCCGAAGCGCCTCGAGACTGCACTGTCGTCGCTCTCGCCGTTGTCCCTCACTCCGATCATCAGAATGTGTATCGGCTCTAGTTACTTCACACAAGCGAAACAAAATATGCATACACTGTACACCGTATTTAACAACGCCAATCGATTTAGCGAAAGATCAGACAGATATTGTTGAGGTAATCAACATTTAGACCTCCCTATCTTCCGTAAAGTTTCTTTTTATATATAAGATTTAGCATTATGGTCACAATTTCACACGACATTAAGTGACAATGTGGTACCAGAAGGTGGATACGCTAATCCTAGATGCTGACTCTCAAGTGCACTATATGTATTTGGCGGCAGATTGTCAATCTAAGGGTGGTAGCTAACCAGATGAGCATAAAGGGCAAAAAGCCCTACCACGATGCTGTTGCTAAAGTTTACCGACTCTTATCTTTGTCGCACCGTGAAATTGTGGAACCGTCTTCCTGTCAACGTGTTCCCTCGTTCCTATGATATTGGGTCCTTCAAAAGAGGCGTGAAGAGGTACCTAAGCAGGCCAGCATGACAGCCGCGACTGGCAGTGTATTCTGTTCGGTATCAGTTGCCGCTGATGTGGATTGTACTGTACTTACCATCAGGTCCAGTACAGTCACTTTGTTGTGCAATATAAAAAAAAGTGTTTACCTTCACCGAAAATTTAAGCTTATTGTAGGTAGATTTGATTATATTCATCGATTCAGCAACATATCATCTTTCATAATATTATAAATACGAAAGTGAGTCTGTTTGTTACGCTTTCACACCCAAACCGCTGAATCGATAAATCTGAATTTTGGCATAAAGATAGACGGGAACCTGGAGACGGTTTTTATTGCGCGAAAATTTATTGCGCGTGGAATAAAGATACGGATAAACTTTGTATGATACTGTCAATGGGTGAAAAATTATGAGAGTATTGTATAAAGCGCTCAACAGTCGCGTAAGATTAGCCTTAAAACTAGAAAGGCAGTTTTAAAAATGTCAACATTTGTAGTGTTATTACATTTACATATTTTCTAAGGTAACTTTCTAACTATAAGGTACTCTTAGAGAAGATCGCTCAAGCAAGTGATGGCTGTCTACATTTCCATCTAATAACTTGGAACAGGAAATGCATATCTAGAACTTGCCTACGGAATTCCAAGGAATCGATGTAATAATAGTTACAATCATCAGGTTAATGGTTCTTACGAATCCTAGGATGAGATTAAAATGCAAGGCCTTGCAGAAATCTTTACTGTATTCTATCAATTCATAGTTGATAAACTCTGCAAGTAGGAAACCAGACCACACTACAGCATTCAAGAACACTTCTCACGTAAGCATTGTAAACACTTACTTTAGTGTCGTGGTTTCATATACTTAAATTAGCTGTGTTACACGTGTGTGAATAAAGAATAAATTATTTTAGATAAAGATCAACTTACCTCATCGTCAGCATCAGGGTTCTTAATGTAGTCCAAGCCAACGTTGATGCTGGTGCTGTCTCGACTCTCGCTGCCCTCTTGCAGCGCCGCCAGGTCCTGGAACAAAACGAATTAAAACCCACTATATATGACCATAGTAGCTGTGCTCTCAACAACTTCCTTCGCGTATTGATTTTTTTTTATTTAGGTTTAGCGTTATGGCAATAATCTCACCTGAAATTAAGTGACGATACTGTCCATGTCGGTAGACACGCTAACCCTGTGGAGGAACTGGTTCTCAAGTGCAACTGCCGGAACACACCTATTGTATTTTGGCGGCAGATTTTTTACTTGAGGGTGGTAGCTAGCCAGGCGGGCATCAGAAAAAGGCGTACCACCATACTATGGTTCCCTCACGATGTTTTCCTTCAACGAAAGCTCAAGCTTAAGGTGGTTGGATTCGAATTCACGTCTCTTGATTCAAAGTCGTACACACTACCAACTGACCTTTCAACGCTGTAGACTGCTAGCTATGTTACTATACTAAAACTTTGCATCATCAAATGCGGGGTTATTATGGCCCAGTTTTTCTTAATGTTTGCCAGTCCTCAAAAAAATCAAATAAGTTGCCTTCACGATTTCCAAAAATCCTGAAATATTAAAACAGTTCATAGATGGAAATGGATTTCGGACGATTCTGTAGAGCGCTTACTTACCTCTTTCCGTATAGACGCTGAGCTGGCGAAGTCGTGCACAAGGTCCAGGAGCTCGTCAGCGTACTGCACGAACTGATCGAAGGACTGGAACGCGGCCAGAGCGCCAGTCCTGTGGTGGCACTTGCCCATTGCTGCATGGCTCAACTCCGCGGGCACGGTGTCACTGCCCTGATCGATTTCCGACTGGCTCACTGGAATCCTTAAATCAAGCAACGCTTTTGGTAAGAGAAGACATCGTGACCATAACAATTCCCGTAAGCCATAGCAATTCTTTTTTTATATATTACAATGTGGTCTAAGATGGTGGTCACGCTAAGCCTAATGGAGGAACTGGCTTTCAAGTGCAACTACTAGAACACACCTATAGGTATTTGGCGGCAGATTTTCTACTTGAGAGTGGTAGCTAGCTAGCCGGACATTTCAAAAAGTCCCACCACCATGCTATGGTTAACGTGGCAACCGTACACACTACCAACTGAGCGCTCATAGCGTCTATATTTAGTGGGTAGGTACATATTTCCAGGTGGCTGGGTTCTATCGTAAACTGCCTGATATATTGTTAGAAAGCAATATATAAACGTAAAGTTTCCAAAGTAAATAAAAAGAATATGTTATGACTAAGTTGGGCGAGACATCAGCGGGAAAGTAAAAGACACATTACGTCAAAAAATTAAGTGAAAGTCAAGTGGACCAATATATGAAGCTAGAAGAGTTCTTTGAATCACTTGAATCTCACCTGTTAGGATGTCCAGTGGGCAGGGCGAACTGGAAGTGTACAACGCCCAATTCCCCGGACAGAGCGAGGTGTTGCAGGCAGGTGATGTCGTAGGAAGTGTAGGCGCGACGTACGTACACTTCAAGCGCTGCGTTACAAACCTGGAAAAAGAAATTCGTTTTACCATTTTCCATATTTAAATACAAGATGAGTATATGGAGCGAATCAACAAAAATCATAATAGGAACTCTAGATCCCCTCTTACTTGCTAGAGCTAACAGCTTTCACATTGCAACGCAGCTTAGTATAAAATGTTTTGATCTATGATGGCTTGGTCAGTGTCTAATAGAGTAGATCGACCCGAGTTAATTATCGGAGTGATACAGATCTGCACAATTTTTTTTTTTACTTCAGCGAGCTACGGACGTGTGAGTCATCGGATGAAAACTACCACGAAATATCCCCTAGGTTCCTAATCTCTCGTTATTAGCAGAGACTGATATCATATTTGAGTAACTCGCATCTCATTTTTCAGATTTTGTATTCAACCAGTTTATATCTAATCAACAAAATTTCCCGGCCGACTGATGATGCGGCGATGAATTGCTAATGTATATATGTGGCGATGATGGTTCAGTTGTTAGTGTGTACGAACATCGCGCCAATGGACATAAGTTCGAATCCCTGCAACGAGCTACCGATGAACGAAAAAGTCGTGGCAAAAGTAAAGCATTATAACTTTAAAAACAAAAAAAAGCTCTATAAGAAATCGTGTTACATTTCGTAGTAATGCTAAAGCAATCTCCCATATCTGCCAATAGCCTCCTTATTATATTAAGTCATCATAACATCTTGGAAGTGGTTATTTTACAGTGCTTCTCACTTGATGAGTGCCACACGCCCTCCCTCGCATACCGCTCAACATATAACAAGAGAATGTACCAAAACGTATTTTCCACTACTTTCCCACTCTGTTCCACTATGAATACGTGTATCAAATCATGCCCCTAAATAAAACGTGGCCATTTTCATTTAATAAATTTAAAAAAGGACGCATGTAATAGGAAATATAAAATTCACAAACGAATAGGTCGTCAGGTAAGAAATTAGCTAATGTTTTTAAATATTTTAAATTCAGTTAATGCTGTTACTTGGACACAACATTGACCATTGAACGTACTGGAATAGATATAATTTATAGTGTCATGAAGATAGAATCGAGATCCATTTTATTAATTTTTTTTTTTGTCTGAACAGTATAAAGATATATAGATGTGTAAGCGGTGTGATCTGATAATACACGGTCTATTCACTACAAATCAAATTTACTTTTGCTTTTTTATTTCGGAAGGTATGGAATATAAATACGATGTGTTCGTGAAGAATTTTTGCAAAACAACAACCCATAACATAGCGCCGGACCTTTTATAGTCCGTCAAATAAAATTCTTAACTCATTGGCTGCCCGAGGGCGTGACTTAACGTATTGTTATTAAGTATTACAAAGTCAGAGGCGGTCGGTTCGTCGCAGTAAAACAAACTTTGGTTATCGCCATCATACTAATATTATAAATGCGAAAGTGAGTTTATTTGTTCATTACGCTTTCAGACCTAAATCGCTGAATCGTTTGTGATGAACTTTGGTACAGAGATAGATGAAACCCTGGAGACGGAGATAGGCTACCTTTTTTTGCGAAAAACTTATAGGAACTGGGGTAAAGAGAGAGACAAACTTTGTATGAAACTATTTATTGCGTCATTAGATTGATTAGCCGCAGGTGAAATCTTGTATTTAAATAAAACACAGTATCGCTTCTAGTGCACGTGTGCATTAACTCTGTGCCTTGGAAATGATTTATCAATAAGGCTCATTGCTTGTCGTGATCGCAATCTAATTGCAACAGCTCAGGGCGATGTACCCCGGAGCAACGTTGTTTTGAACAGGATGTGATCTTTGCCAAACTAATATCTTTTTTTATGCTACTGCACAACAAACAGGCAGACGGTCAATCTGACGGTAAATGGTCACTGTCGTATATAGACAGCTGCGATACCAGGAGTAGGACAGTCATGTTGCTGACCTTGCCGAAAATATCGTTCAATACGCTGGAACTCATAGGCTCATACTGAACCTTTATTTAGCGGCAGTCTAATGCTGAGGGTAGTCTCTAACCAGTGCTGACGGATCAAGGATTAGTTGGATAGCCGTTATGACTAAAACCAAATGTGGGACCAACAAACGCGAGAGCCTCGTTAGTTATTTGGAAGGGTGCATCACGTGCAGATAAGATGGCTTGGGTAACTCAGTTGGTATTCGATACCCCGTACACCCCAGATGTACGTGTTAAAAGTATAACTTCATATGAAACCTAATACCTACAGGTGTGTTCCGGCAGTTGCACTTGAGAGCCAGTCCCTTGGTATAATAATTGGTTGCGCCTATAGATTAATTGGTTTGTACATTCCTTATCTACCTCCCTTTTCAGCACATATCTAACGTTAGACGGCACTGTGTACTTTACTCAAAATTATATCCGTAACTGAGCATTACTTCACGCATTTCGCTATTATAGAAAATATAAAGGTTTGTTTACTTTGATGTAAAATTTGGACGAGATACAGGTGAAGAGCATCTCAGCGAAGACAAAGGTATGGTGCATTCCTTTTTTCTACAAGCCGATTTTATACTCTACAATATCTTATGCAGTATTGTCCATCCAATTTGCACCAAACTCAGCTTCAACCTCGTAAACAATAACAATATAAAAAAAAACAGATATATGTATCTGACGGCAAACCCTGATACTGAATATGATACAACTGAAAAATTAAACATCCTATATATTTACTAGGCTAACATAGCCACTTCATGAAATCTAAATACCACAAAGGGTGTAGACCATATACATTACTGCTAAGGCAACATGGCTGAACTGATGTACAAGCCGTTTCACGAAACATACAAAATCATCTCATTCGCTTTATGCATCGGATTGGTATACAAAATTCTGTTAGTTGCCATACTCCTCTTAAATGGCTTGACCGATTTTTAGGAAATTTTATATGTACATTCGGTAGGTCTGAGAATTGGTCCTAATCTATTTTTCATACCCCTAAATGAGTAAAGTTAGCCCACTTTTATTTTTTTTAGCCCAATTTTATTTTTCTACTTCTTTTTATAATGTGGTTTTAAAACACATACAACTCTAAACTTACACCTTCCTACCCTCAATCACTCATTTTGTAATACAACCAAAGTATTCACAAGAAATAATTTATAAGAGAACAACGTCGACGAACGTTACTATGTAGTGTATGTGCTATGAACTACTGCTAGTATGTACACATATTATAAAATAATTTTATACCCCACGAGGATCTGCGTGGACGCGATAGACCTGAAAAACTACCGTAAGACTTCTTCATTACGTCATTCGCAAATACAAAAAGACAGCAAAAATCGACTTATGCTATCGCTTTATCCAATCCAATCAAAACATCAGGTGGATTTTCATACGATTTTTACAACTAAATGTGTTGATTCACCAGAATGGTTTGGGTGGTGTTGTTTCACCAGAATGGTTTGGATGTATAATTCATTAGGAACTTGTGTAAAACAGATGATCTATTGTTCAATGATAGACATGGCGATTTTTGAGCGTTACTATCCGAATAACTGTTTGTGGTGTGTTGACGGAATTTGTAGCACGTATATATCTCGCAAGTCTCAATATATGAACCAAATTTAACATGTTTATGTGAAATAGTTTTATGAGTTTAGTTTAGTTTAGTTAGAGTTATGAGGGTGTCAAAACTGGCTTTAAATGGTTTTAGCTTGAACTTGGCTTGACACTTTACTGCGTGTCTAGACTGAAATATGACGATGAATATTGCAGAATTTTATAGGCGTGCCCAGCATAAACCGATAGACATGTAAAAACAATGTGTTACGGAAGTATTCCTCTTAAAAAGATACAATAAACCGTAGTAAAGACATACTTCCATCGTGTATGATTAACAGAATACGTGTATAGAGTCAGGATCAAATACCAGTATATAATAAACCGTATCTAAAGTAATTCGAACCTTAAATATTTCTTTGAAACATGTAATCGTGTTGTATTTATCTATCGATATAGAGGTCAAAAATATTTACTCTCAAATTTTTGTATCTCTGTCGATTTTAACAGTAGTTTCCTCTGAAACTACTGAGCAAATTTTTATGAAACTTTCATACACTGATAAGTAATATTATGGTTCGACTTAACAAATTACTTTTTGATTTCATAAAAGAATATGGTTCCTCTTGGATATGAAGAAAAGTTAAAATTCATTTTGATGACATGGGTCATCATTTAAAATACTCCTTCACATACGCGGCTCTGCTCATATATTTTATTGACACACCTGAACCGAATGTTTGTCTATAGTATAAAATATTTACAGCTATAGTACTGACAAGTATTCAACCGATCTTAATAATGATATGCATCGACGTATACAAAAGCTGGATAATGGGATGGAAAAGGATAAATATAATTAGACACGTGACGGTCACTTTGCCGCTTGGACTCGTATTTTTTAAGGTAAACCATATAATTAATCACTATCATTTATTAATTACTAACTCTTAGCCGCGGCTTTGCTCACGTTAATATTGATTTTGGCAAACAATTCTGATTCCAGTACTCGTTATTGTAAATAAATTATATCAACAGAGACCGGCGCAAGAACATTTGCGCTCGTAGTGTCAAATACGCGGGCCGCTCACTGTTTTAGCGATAAGAGCTCGCAGATGGCAGAATTTTTTCCTACTTACTTAACACGTATCGTTATATGTTGGAAAATTCCCACATTATCTTTTTCAAATTAAAGCCTATGTGTTATTCTGATGCATAAGCTATATTATTATAAAGCTTCATAAAAATTCATTCGGTAGTTTTTGCGTAAAAGAGTAACAAACATCCACACATACACACTTTCGCGTTTATAATATTAGTAGGGATTTTAAAGGTTACAAATTATGTAAAGAAGGTTTTAATACAAAAAGATGCTATAGCTTCGTGGTAGCGTGTATGAGCATCGCGTCGATCGATATAAATTCGAAGCTTTGCATTGAGCCTGAGATTTTGATGAAAATATCTAATGGTAAATCCATGGCATGGACCACTGTAAATAAACAATATTTGCGTTGCAATAGCTCCGATATAACTTTATTAGACCCAATAAAGTATACATTCCTTTCTATAAAACGTCGCTTACCAAAGAGGTCCATATGGACTTCAAGCCGTTTACATCAACAAAAACAAAATATGGCGATCTGTGAGCTGCAATTTTGGGTCAATAATAGAGAATTCCAAATAAACAAGTCGTAACAAAAATGTTAACTATAAATATAATATGACAGTGCGTTTGTACTATCATAATGCTTTTTACAATAACATACATATATTCATTTAAGAAATAGAGTTAAATTCACATAATGTCTAAAATCATTTCAATTTAATGAATCTTGAAATGTACAACGGGTATTTAAAAAATAGGGGATTGTCCAATATAGTAAAATTCGGTATGAGGTCTACGAGACAATAAAGTTTGCGGACCATTGCAATGAAAGTAGTGATAGAAAAAATTTTTTTCCTAGGTCGGCAAAGTGACTGTTCTTTATCTGATGGTAAGCTTCAGTACAGTCCAGTAATACTAGTGACTGCCGTAGAGGCAAATGTCCTTCATCAGTGGCAACTGTCTTGCCGGCCCACTAAATATCTCTTCACGCCTCGTTTAAAAGACCCCATATTATAAGGAGGGGACGACAACCAGATCGCAAGACGGTTCCACAGCTCCACTGTGCGACAAAGAAAAGACTTTTTGAACTTTTTGGTGCGTTTTGGTAAAGCTGTGGCTCCGTAGTCCAGCACGGGTGGATCTGTTGTGGAAAGGAGAGGAGGGGATTTGGTGATATAACTCTTCAGATCATTCGCCTACATGCTACATCCCTGCGCAGTTGAAGCGGTTCTAAGTTCTTGGTAATGACTAGGTCATTCACCATGCCAACAACCCATCGTTGATTGAAATTAAACATCATTGATTGAACAATTGATATTAGTTATACACTGTTACAGATGCTCCTTTTATTTTATAAGCGTGTCGAAGCTGAGGCACTAGTCAACGAGATAAACAGAGATTACGCATCATACAATAACTTCAATGAGGAATACAGAGCCGTAGTTAGCGCTAATATCCGGAATAGTCAAATCTACACCGAGATATGCTGGACCATCACCATTTTCATGTGTGTACTAATATTCCCTTTAATGGCCATCGCCTTGAACATCTACAACTTCACGTTCAAATTCGAAGCCGCCAAACATATGGTCTACGACTTGAATAGACCCTTCTCCGAACCGGAGGAGAGGTTCGAATCCCCCTATTACGAGATCATGTTCTTCTACATGATTTATTGTTGTATATTTTATGTCATATACTTCATCGGTTACGATGGTTTCTTCGGTCTTTGTATTAACCACGCTTGCTTGAAGATCGCGCTGATTATGAAATTGCTGGAGGACTCTTTGAAAAGTGAAGATGTGCATAAAAATATTGCTGGGGTGATCAAAGAACAGAACAGGTTTTTCAGGTAACCCTTTTTTATTCTATGTAATAACGATTCTAAAGGTTTGTTTAAAACATTAAAATGTATTTAATTTTAAGTACAGTACAGTCCAAATATAATAAACACTTCCGAGAGGCGATTCTTGTTTAACGCATTTGTTTATAGATTTAGCGTATGACAATAATGTCATCTAATGCTAACTGGGACTAGCTCCCACGTGGAGATATATTAAGAAACATTTTCGACGTGAGGATGGTTGCTAGCCATGCGGGCATTAAAAACGCCTACCAACATGCTATAGTTTCATCACGTTGTTTGCCTATATCGAAAACTCGGGGTCATTATTTAAAAACAACTGTCATCATCGCTTTTAATGTCATGATTTATGGTAACATCTTGGAAAGTTTACGATCGCGTGGAGACATCTACGGCTGTATTACGGCAGTTGCATTTGAGAGCCAATCTCTCAACTGAGCTTAATTTATAAACTATCTTGGGCTACGTTGCTATCACAGGTAAGATTGTGGCTCATAAGTCAATAAAGTATTAAAAAAAAACAACTTGAAGACAGGTATTACATCTAGTATACAGTAATGGTTATCCAGTCCAACACAATAGCCGTGCACCTCGCAATCTTCCAAAGGATTAAGTAAAACTGTTACTTTTTCAGATTCGTCACTATAATCCAAGATACTTTTAAGATTTGGCTTGGATTTATTTACCTAGCAAACATGTTACAAGTTTGCACATGTTTGTATCATATCGCAGAGGTGAATATCTTTTATTCCTACAGAACGCAATTAATCACCAATATATAGACTAACGTAGTTATTTTCCCTCCCTTTATATACACATTGTATGTATAAATGCACATCCATTGTTTTGTCACAAAATGTTGGTTACTCTATTACGAGCTGGTCATCAGCATTTCGAAAGTAATTTTTTTATGGTTGCAGGGTTACGGTTTCGATTTGACATATACGATATTTATCATCGGCATAGTGGTACATATCTACTTACCTTGTCACTACGCAGCCAAATTGAAAGCTATGGTGAGGGCAACCCAATGACTTTAGTTATATACGTTTATGTATTATAAAAACTACGCATGGCTTAGAAATGAAAATTTAAAATTCTGTAACGAATATAAAAATTTACACGTCGAATAACAATGATAACTTCGTTTTAGTGCGTCATGGCGTTGCGTTAATCAAAGCGTCATCAAATCTCTGCATTGGACATCAATTTTCGCTAAGGATCATCACCGTGATGAAACCATAACATGTAGGCTATCGGCTATCAGCCTCAAACAGAAAATCTTTCACCAAATACCTAAAGATATGTTTGGGCAGTTGCACTTGAGAGCCAGTCACTGTAATAAGCTTAGCGAGCTCACCATCTTCAGCAATATCGTCACATGCCTTCAGATGAGATTGTAACCATAACGTTAAAACTATAAAGTATATAGAAAATGCTATTCCGTGATATGATAGAAGATCGAAGTGGAACAATTTCTGCAGAGCCAGCTAATAGTGTACTAGAAACTACCAAATTCCAGGCACTGGAAATGGCTACCGCTACATACTGCTGCGGCTGGGAGAACGTCTCCGACATCCGAATCAGGAAAATGTTGGTGTTCATGATAGCGCGAGTCCAGAATCCTCTTCAGATCACCGTTTTCAAAGTAGTAGTCTTCGACATGGAGCTTTTCACATCGGTATGTTCCAGGATAATACTCTCTAAACCTGACTAATATACTAGCGACACACACCCGGCATCTCGCGGACTAGGATTGTATTTAGATGTAAATATAAATGTAAGTTTCTTAAGGTTTTAACTAAACAACTGGTATAGAAATTTTCCATACGAGTCGTTAAGATACTTTCATTTAAATAAGGTACTGCTCGCCGAGGCTTGACATATGAATTCTACATTGACTACATGTTCATTTTCGCTAGTGAAGCAAGCAGCGGGCATAAGCTAGTTATGTATCCATACTGATATTATAAACGCAAAAGTGAGTTTGTTTGTTTGTTACGTTTTCACGCCTAAACCGCTGAATCAGATAGATGGGACCCTGGAGGAAGTGATAGGATACTTTTTTCGCGAAAACCTTGGATGATGAGGGTAAAGAGAGAGATGAACTTTGTAAGGATTTTGTATTTACGTCATTTGATCTCTTTAACAAAATCAGTATTACCGTGAGCGAAGTAGCAGGTAAAATTTAGTTCTAAATAATTTCAAATGAGATCAAAAAGAAATATCATAGTAAAATGAGTTACTACAAAAATTATATCAGTCAGTGGCAAGAAATTATCATTCATTCTTAATACTGGCATTATAATTTTAATCCACCATTAAACACTTGTGTGCACTGTAAGAACGTCCATTTAACAGGGTTAGTAAAATTACCAATGAAAATTAATTTTCAATCTGTCAATCGTGTCATTAGCTCGGTTCTGTGTTACAAAAATCTTTGATGGAATCTTATTTTGACAATTAAATTTGTTAAATTTTAACGACGCGTAATTGGTTCATTAGTCTTCCATTAATGAAACAAAAAGGATTTTTTGTGTTTAATATTCATTTTAATTTTGTGTTATGTCTTAAACATCACCATTATTTGTATCCTCGTCAGATATGAAGAAGTTTTCTCTCGTAACAAACCGACAGAACTGATATATGAAACAAATATGATGATACAAAATTTGTGTCTGGATTCAGGTTCCCAGAAACTGAATGACTAATTCCAAACAACTCTACCTAACCCCTACCAGACAACTAATAACTTCAAACAACTTGCGTTTAATTTTAATAAAACCAAAATACATACTTGGCATACTGCACAGAACAAAACCTAATCCATTCATTCGTTTAAAAATCAGTCACTCTTTCTTTGTGAATTGATGTCATCAGTAAAAGAAAACGTAAAGGGCATATACAAAACATTACGCAACAGCCATTAGACTAGCATTCATTTTAATGGAAGATTCACCAATAGAGAGCTAATGATGACTTTCTTGCAACTGACTGCTAGATACATACATATCTTGTTACAGATCATGCAGGCGTCCTACTCGCTCTATACGCTTCTTAGATCATAAATAGTGAACAATTTACTTAGAAAACACTTTTTTTTTTTTTCACAAAATTCGATATTAATTTTTGTCTACACTGCAAGCTTTATTTAGTCTAATTATTAAGAGAAATGGAACGTATTGCGTATTATAACACACCACCGAATTGAAGGCAACGCCGTACGCCGAGTTTCTGAGATAATTTACTACTTTTTTTTACTGTTTGTGTCAATACCCTTATAGACTGTATATTATTAAAAACTATTACACAACTGAAGTACGGTGGAGTATAATGCTCAACCAGGGCTACAACAGTGTCTACGATAACGGTAAGTTACATTCTTGCGATTTAAAACACAACCTTCTCAATATATTTCTACCGCCTATGTTAAAATAACTGTGTATCGAATGCTGTGGAAAGATCTTGTCTATTACATGCTGTCGTTTACCGAATTGTTTATTAAATTATTAAGGGCTAAGTATCCGGATTTGGGTATCTTAACTCTGCCCTCCAATTACATCCTTGACAATTGAATGTGCGTCCGCTTGGATAAGCTGGATTGTGTAATAAAAGACCGGAATGACTCAATTACTAGAAATCATGACGAACCGGTCACTTCATATTTTAGAATCAGTAAGACGAGTAAAAGTTTTTAGTAAGTGAAAGTTAATTAATAGTATTAGGTTTTATAACAAAGTCCCACGTACATTACCGATTTGCCGTATAGTAAATTCAAACACAATCTCAAGCGGGATTTGATGTGAAAAGGCTATTACAGAATAGATCAATATGTGAAAGATGATGTCTAGAATTGATGTTTGAGTAGAACCCTTGTTTATAATATTAATAAAATATAATGTATACTCTATATTAATCAATTACATCGATTATGGATAAAACCTTTTCAGCAGATTCAGAATGCTGCACGTGCAAAACGTACAGACTGAAGAACCAAAAATTCAATATATATTTATTTCGTCCTCTAAACCGATAAAGTTATCCTCCAAATAAATTTACTTGGATCAGATACAGTTTTGTTATTATACATCTAGGTATATAATTACCTGTAACCATCGTTCCGGGAAATAGTATATTATTAAATTGAAATCGATTGCACATTTCGTAAGCTACATTATTACATGGTGATAAGTATGTTCGACACAGAAGTTAGTACATTATTTAGCGACTGTCCAATAATCAATTGTAGTTACGAGCTAATTTCTTTGAAGTTCCGGTACCAATGCTTTGTCATGCATCGCGGTATTAAACAGGGTGTTATCGTTAAAAGCGCATTACTTGGATCAAATTGGAGTCTACCATTCATTAGAAGAAACATTAGTTACATTTTTTTGCTTGTATCTGGTACCACAGTTTGCGAAAATGTGACACATAAAGCATTAAAGAAAGAAAAAGGCTGATTGTTAAGTGAGACAGCGTGGACATATGCATAGATTGACCTAACTGTAAACCCTAAATAACTTACTATAACATAGTCACGAGGCTTTCTCTGAAAGACAGCTCATTTGAGCAGATTACAGCTAAATTTACATCGCTTTATTATAATTCTGTTAACGTTATTATTACAGTGAGAGGACTTAAGAGGTGAAATTTCTTATGCGAGGACTTTGAAATTTTGCATACAACGTGTTAAATGAACAGAAAAAAACATAGTCTCCTTCAAACAGAAGAAAATTACTATTTCCGTGTAGAAATAGAGTAGTGGTAGTATTTTATTGAAGTAGAAACAGATTTAATAATACTACTAAGGAGGCCGATAAAGCCACCAAAGAACATACAAACCTGTGGCTATAGATTTTGTTTCAAACATGAAAGTGAAACTGTGAAGTTACTATAATCTATGGCAATTCTTAGTGCAACGATGCAAAGCAAAAGGCAAAAATAAAAAAAGGAATGCAATAGTTGAAGCGATGATAGCTCAATCACTGCAATGAGAAAATCGGTGGAGAAAAACAGCGTCATGAAATTATGTCATCGTAGTAGACATCTAGTTAGCTTCTACCCTCAAATTTAAAATCTACCTCTTTATACGTATTAGTGTGTTCCGGCACTAAACTTGAGAGCTAATTTCTCCATAAGGCTTTGCGTGTTCCGAATCTTAGATCACATATTGACTTAACATTAGGTGAGAGTGTTGCAATAACGTTAAACCTACAAATTATAAAAAAGTAAAATAGGAGAACACCTGTATTAGCACTTCTGTAGTAAGCTTATTAATTGTCCTTCGCGTAAGTTAAAGTGCAACCAGGCGACATTACTGAAAAGGAAACATGACTGAACTGGTGTACAAGCCGTTTCACGAAACATACAAGATAATTGCCTTCGCTTTAGGCGTTGGGATGATGTATCCGAACCCAGCGAGAGAGAAACAGCGAATTGTGCTTATACGTAAGAGAATATCATTGCGATATTTACATTTATTTTTAAAGAAACTGATGTTAAATGGTCACTGCAGCTTAAACTGAACTACAGTAAATACAAGTGTTGATTTTCTTGCAGCTTCGATCGCGTGGAACTAAAATTTTATTTTATCATTTTTGCCCGTTTCATGTGACTTTTTTCAATGCAGCTTTACTGCTATTGATGGTGGCGTGATGTTAACTAGCCTAAACCTTTTCTCTATGACTGTTCTATCAATTAGAAAAACATTTCTTGAAAGCCGACTGGTCGGTCCTAAAATTAACACGTTGAAACAAACAGAGAAATGTTTCTGTTTTATAATCCATATTACTAGCTAACCTGGCAGACCTTGTTCAGCCTTTTCGAGTAGTCAATCACATTGACTACAGCGACATCTATCGTGTTAAGTTCACTTATCGAAATAAAAAGTATTATATCTCTCAAGTTGAGTCAAACTGCACACAGTGTATAAAATTTTATTAAAATCGGTTCAGTAGTTCAGAAGTTCATCGCGGACAAACAAAGTGACAGGATTTTTTTATATTTAAAGACTGTTTTATAATCTATATTAATATTATAAGGCGGAAAAGTTTGTTTCTTCAACACACAAATCTTAGAAACTAGTTCGATTTCAAAAATATTCTTTTATAATTGTTAGAGCCATAATTAAGAAAATGTTAAAAGTATTTAACCTCACGTTACCACCAATGGGAGCAACCCTATATTGAAAAAAATAGAAAAACGAAAAAAAAAAACATTTAATATTTTCAGTTCCAAACGAACGAAGTCGTAGACACGGCCAGTATTGTATTAATGTAGAAGAGTTAGTACTTTTAGATCTTTACACATGAAATAGTTATTCAAAAAGAAAAAACGAAAACAATATTATGAAATTATATATTTAATCAGTATGTATGTAGCATTTTTATCTATATATCAATACCATTTTATACATGAAAAATTGTAGGAGCAAAAATCTTAGAAGGCGATTTGGATTGTTTTCTTGGAATAGGATTTTCTTTTTCCTTGTTCCCATTTTCAAGCGGTAATTGGTTAGAGCAAAGTCCAACAACTATGCCGGTTGTCGAAGACATACCAATAATAATTCCTCTAAATCAACGACCATTTATCGTAAAGTATGGGGTCTAGATTTATACTGAAGCAGAAGTGTGCTGGAGACATGAACCAGTCTTAGTTGTTTAATAGCTAGCTTTTCCACCATTATTAGCTATTATTGACACTATGAAACCAGCGTAAACGTCTGCCTAGATCTTAGGAAGCTGTACTGTATGACACCAGCGCTGATCCACCAAACGTAAACCAGTACTTGTTTCTAAGTCAACTTTCACTTGGAACACAATTAGGCCGGTTCTCCTGGGTTCAACCACTATGGTAAGTATTTCCGAACGTCGTAAGGCATCTTTTTTTCATCACAATGAATTATACAATGCAAAATTCGTTATTGTAATGATTAGGAATGTAACAGAGCGCGCAATGCGTGTTTGTTGGTATGTTTCAGTCAAGTCATGCGGTAACTATTTGTCGAGCTTTTTTACATTTCCAATTTGTTTCTAATGAATTAAAATTGTTTTATCACTTACAACAAAAGCCTGCCGCTAACCGTGTTGTATTTTGCGACGGATACACTCGCTCTTTTCTTATCGTTATCAACTAGGGTATCCGGCCGTCCCACGGGGGTTTGTTTTGAATGTTAATATTTCAAACATAAATACATATGAATCAGAAACATAGCAATTATTCTTTTATAGTAGCTTCCCCACTTTATACATCATAAATTCATTGCGATGTTTCTACATCGCTGGTGTCATTACAAAACTCGTATTCGTAAATAATTATTTATTTTAAGTTTTGTATTTTATAATGCATAATAATTCTATAGAAAAATCAAATAGTGCAAAAACAAGTGAATCGTTAAATTCGTAGATAGTAGTGCGTAAACACAAATACACAAGCCTAAATTTTAAATAAAAAGCATTTTATAATTTTAAACCAAACGTTTTATATTTAAGATAAAAGTGGCTAGTTCGACAAAACGCCAGTTTCATATTTAAGGACCTAATATTATGGATGAGAGAAGTGCCCAATTATACCAGGACTTGGTATTTTTATTTATTTTAAATGTGTTTTTATATTTATTATTTTTGTAGTAATGAATTATAGTTACTGTATTATTTGCATAATGAGTGGTTGCCATTATATAGAAATTATTTATGGTAGTATTTCCAAGATCCAAAAGAATAGAGGTTGTTTATTGAAGTTGAGTAGTTACTAGTTAGTTACTAGTACAACAAAATTTCTTTATAAAGAGCAATCGTAATGTTTTGTTGTATTTTTTTAAATTAGATCACAATATAAAACTAAATTACCTTCTATTATTCCTATTATTAAATAGTCTTTCATAGGGTTAATATAAAATTATAAGAGACCGACACTAATTCGAATGAGGACATTTTTGTTACATTTAAGGCTTAAATTAAAATACAATATCAGAATGCATATGTATGTAAACATATCCTCGGACTGGTAACTAATAGTCTGAATAGTCACTTCGAGTTCTCATGTTACAAGTTTAACATAGACACCAGTAATGAACCTATGGGCGGAACTAAAACTGACATAGCGTCTAGTAGCTAATTAATATTAATTGATAAAATAGTATTTTTACAGTGATAACATCACTAAGCACTGCACCGTTCATGGGTTTAATATTATTGGACATGTACAAATCATGGATCATAAAAGAAATTGTCAACATTATACGACACACCACCGTTGTTGTACCATTCATATTAGTATTATTGAAGGTACGCATTACAAGACAATTAAATCGACTATCTTTAATCCATGCGAAAAAACTTGTAGAAGACTTGTATTCTCATTTCACAGGCGATAGTAATGTATTTTAAACGCGTCCAAGCTAAAGAACTAATTGACGAAATCAACAGAGATTACGCAACATACATAACGTTGGATAAAGAGTATCAAACAATACTTAGCAACGTGATCAGGAACAGCCGTGCTTATTGCGAAAGAGCTTGGTCCATCGCCATCTTCGCTGCCGTAATGATATACCCTCTGAGAGCCACAGTTTTGAATTTCTACAGCTACACTTTCAAATTTAATTCCACAAGATACATGAACCATGACATCAATAAGCCTTTCTCCGACCCCGAGGCGAGATTAGAATCACCTTATTATGAGTTTATATTCTTTTACACGTTCTATTGTGACGTTTTGGATGTTATAAACTTCATTGGTCATGATGGCTTCTTCGGCGTATGCATCACCCACGCTTGTTTGAAGATTGAAATTATTTGGAAATTGCTAGATGACGCTGTAAAGCCCAAGGATCCGAACACGAAACTTGTTCAAGTCATCAAGGAACAATACAAATTATTCAAGTATTCCTTTTAACAACTTGTATTTCAAATGTTATAGTCAAGTTAAGTGCATGTATTTAATTTTATTCAGATTCGTCGACACAATACAAGATACTTTTAACATATGGCTAGGAGTAGTGTATTTACTCACAGTGGTAGAAGTTTGCACATGCATGTACTACATTGTTGAGGTGACTGCTCTTACATTTTCAGAGCTATGCTTGATATAATAAACTCCTTCAAGGGATTCAAGATTGTAAAATGTATTACTAAGTACATAACAGTACTAGAATTACGATAGAAACTCATCCTATATTATAATCTTGATGAGTACGAGTTTACTAATCTATCAACTGTAGTATATTGTAACAATGAGCTCATAATGTCACTACATTTTTGGCCCCTCACGTGTACACGGTAACCAATTCAAATTTTAATTGATTTAAAAATATGATTGAGAAGTTATAACAAAGCGATTTAGAGGTACATAAAGAATAGACAGTCGAAACTCATACTATAGTAGACTGTACTCTCAATATTTCTTGCCTAAACAGTAAAGGCCATCGGTTTAATATACATAGGTGGTGAGGCAGGCGTGTAAATAGCCGTGCTCACTCAGCGGCTTGAGAACACTTTATGGCTGAACACGGGGAAGCGTGTCAGCCTAACTTTGTCTGTTTGCTTATAGTGAGATCGTGAACGGAAGAGGGTGGATCTGGCACTCAACTCAGCACTTAATGCGTAAATTCGCTTACCGATCTTCCCTTATTGCAGCTGCCAATCTTCCAAGTTTCCAACAGTCACGGAGCTTGATGGTCACCAGCAAAACGTTCACTCACTTCACTTTAAATAATGTTCTGCAACATCTATATTTCTATATTTCACAAGCGCTCCAAAATGGAGATGGTTTTAGTTCAAACCAAGGGTTTTGCGGCGGTATGCGGGTTAGATATCGAGAACGGTTGTGCGGAATTTTTGCAATCAGCGCCTCGTTGTTAATGTCAAACGTCACCCCCCGTAAGAACACAATCTCACATAAAACAAACTAGATGGCGGGACTTCCGCCTCACTATGCTCCCCGCCTTGAAAGCTTCAGAGCTTTCAAAATAATCTAATCTACACTATAGGGGAACTACAGGGTCAAAATGAGAATGAGAAGTTTATGCGTATAGCGGAATGAAAAAATATAGGAGGACGGTTGACAGCAGTTTGAAACAATTTATAATAGCGGTCAAGATACAATTATAACGTTATCAAGAATAAAATTTAGTTTTTAGATAGGCTAAATATAAATATAGATTAAACTAAGATTAAAACTAATATGTTAATATGCTATAAATTAATTTATTGGGTAGGCAAAGGATACAGTTTAGTAACAGGACGTTTATATGTACCTGACGCGGTTCTGACTGAAGCGACTCGAACTATACCATCCGATCCAGGGAACACCTGAGTTATTACACCTAATGGCCAAGTTAAAGGTGGTACATTATCTTGACCCAAGAGAACGACAGTACCAATCTCTATAGGTCGAGCGGGTGTGCACCACTTCTGCCGAACTTGCAACGTGTGCAAATATTCAATACGCCATCTTTTCCAGTATGATAATACAAGGTGATCTAACAATTTTTTACGATTTGTTTTCTTCTGTCAGTTCAGAAGAAGGCAAGTAAGTAAGCGGAGTGGACATTAAAAAATGCGACGGTGTAAGCACGTCCGGATGCGGATCTGATGATAAAACACTAAGTGGTCGAGAGTTTAAAAGACATTCTATTTGTGTAAGCACAGTCAAGAGTTCCTCATAAGTGAGAAGCTGCTTCCCTATGACTCTAAACAAATGAGTCTTAACGCTTTTAATATTTGACTCCCAAATACCTCCAAAATGCGCGGCGCGTGGTGGAATCATAGTCCATTCAATGCGGGTTTTAAGAAGCTCCTGTTTAATGTCAGATTGGATTGTCGAATCTCGTAAGAACGAATATATTTCATTTAGCTGTGCCTTAGCTCCAATAAAATTAGTGCCATTGTCTGAGTACATAACGGAGACGGGACCGTGGCGAGAGATAAATCTTTTAAAAGCGGATATAAAAGTTTCAGAGGTGAGGTCTGATACAAGTTCGATATGTATGGCCTTTGTAACCAGACATATAAATAAACATATATAAACTTTCTGGGAACGTTGACCTCTGCGGCGAGTAGGTATTTAAGCAATAGGACCAGCTAGGTCTACTCCGGTATGCACAAAAGCTTTAGCATCGCGGACACGGTATTCAGGTAGATCAGCCATCTTGGGTGTTGGATGTGTAGGATTTACATGAAAGCAAATATTGCATTTGCGGCAGCGAGAACGAATAACTGTCCTACCATCTAATATCCAAAACCGTTGCCTTATAATGGACATTAATAACCCGGGGCCAGTGTGGCAATAAGTATTATGATAGTGATCTATAATTAAATCAACAATGCGGTCACGTTTAGGTAGAAGTGCAGGATGCTTGGCTTCATAGGGCAGATCAGACTTAGAGAGTCTACCTCCGATGCGTAAAATACCGTCTTCATCTACGAAAACCGATAAACTGCGCAACTTCTTGGAAGAAAGTTTGCCAGTTTTAAGTAAACTAATATCATTAGAAAAGTAAATGCTTTGAACAATTCGAATAATAAAATTTTCAGCGGTTAGAATATTTTTAACAGACTCCTGACCATGTAATCTGTTCGCGAATTTAAGGATATATACAAATATGCGCAATTGTTTATTCCATGAACAAACGCGGTTAGCTATAGTGTTTAAGGTATGAAGTGGTTCAACATTCATAGTTTCAGTAACGAATGTTTTTGATTTGAATTCTGGCAAAGTTTCACATTCAGACGGAGTAAATTTTAAGTGCCATTCACTTACGGGTTGATGAAGCCATATAGGGCCGTTCCACCATAAAGAATGAGCGATTATATCAGAAGGTAGCATACCACGTGAGAGACAATCGCTAGGATTTTCTTTTCCCGACACGTGATTAAAGCAAGCGGCAGGTAAATTTTCCTGAATTTTAGCGATACGATTACTCACGAAAACTGAACATCTATGTGGAGATGAATGGATCCATGAAAGAGTTATGGTGGAATCCGTGAAAGCGTAGACACCTACAATAGGCACACGAGTTGAAAGTTTGTCACGGACCACACGGACAAGCTTAGACAGCAACAAAGCAGCAACAAGTTCCAAACGAGCTAGTGTAGTTATTTTTGCTGGGGAAACTTTGGATTTGGCACATAGTAGCCGGACAGTGATACGATCTTCAGGGTCGGTGATGTGTAAATAAATACAGCAACCATAACCACTGAAGCTGGCGTCGCAAAAGGCTACAATATTCACTACAGATTCTCTAAATACGCCAATATGTCTCGGGATATTTAGAGAAGAGAGTGCAGGAAAATCATGCACAAAGGTGGAAAAGCGACTGATAATGGACTCCGGTGGAGTATCATCCCAGTCTATTTTAGCTAGCCAAAGTTCCTTAATAAGAATTTTAGCGTACAGTACAACGGGAGCCACAAGGCCAAGTACGTCGAATAAGCGGGCTACAAGTGAAAGAATCGTGCGCTTCGTGCATTTATTATCCAGAGGTACGGTCGTCAGAGAAAAGTAATCGTTCGCGGGTTCCCAAACTAAACCAAGGATTTTTAAATTATTAATATTATTGTCCATGGCAGATATAACAACTGGTGCACGATGTGACTCGGGGAGAGTCTCCAACAAAGCGGGAGAATTGCTATTCCACTTGATAAGGTCGAAGGAACCTAGTTTAAATAATTCGATTAACTGACGAGATAATCTCATTGCAGTATGTTCATCAGGAAGAGAGTAGACAAAATCGTCCATATAAAATTGAGTGTCTACCAATTTAGAAACTTCAAAAAAGCGGTCACTATGATCGCACGCTAGTTTACGCAATGTACGCATAGCTAAGTAAGGACTAGACTTTAGTCCGAAAGGAACGCGGTTAAAGTTAAAGGTGCGTATGGGTTCATTTTTGTTAAAGCGAAACAGAATTCGTAAATATTTGCGGTGATGCTCATTTACACCGATGCGTAAAAACATTTGTTTAATATCCGCTGTTAAAGCTACGGGAAACGTACGAAAATCGAGCAATAATGAAAACAAATCGGTTTGTAAATTGGGTCCAACGTGTAAAATGTCATTCAGTGACAACCCTGAGTGTGTTTTTGCACTAGCGTCTAATACAACGCGAATGGTGGTTTTATCCGGTTTAATTACAGCGTGATGTGGTATATAGTAGCCCTCTTCTGATAATTCAGAATCGAGTACCTCTGATAAATATCCCTGAGATATATAATCGGTGATTATTTTATTATAGTCCTCGCGTAGGGTTGGCACGTGCATGAATTTACGCTCGAGCGCAAGCAGCCGACGATGCGCCACTCCACGAGAATTGCCCAACTCAGACGGGTTTCGCGAGAAAGGTAAATCCACAAAATATTGACCGTCCTTAAATAAAACTGAAGAATCAAAAATATTTTCACAATTTAATTCATCCGGACTAATAAAACGTTGAGATGGAATATCTTCCAATTCGAAAAATTTCTGCAAGCCTGATTCTATCTCACTGTTCGCGAGGGCGGTGAATGAAGTACTATAAGTGGGGTCACAATGACTCATAATGTTTCCCATTAGTACGTAACCAAAACTAGTCAATATAGCGGGCGGCGCACGATTACCTGAATCAATCCTGTCTCCTAAATAAATATAAGGAAATAGTTGTGCACCGAGAACAATGTCGATTTCTCCAGGTATGTTCCAAGTTAAATCGGCAAGCGGTAAATTACTTATATATGACATGTCGTCATTTAACTCAATAAAATTGGCGGGAAGTTTATCCGTAATGCAATCCACTACTAACGCGTGAATATAATATTTATTATAAGGATTACTGCGAGACTCTATCGTAAAGTTAATATAACCGTGTACAGGCCGTGAGGTCATACCAACACCATGCAAGAACGCGTTACTTAATTTAATTACAGGCATGTTTAAGCGTTTACAACAATCCATCGTAATTAAATTATCCTGAGACCCGTTGTCTATTAAACATCTGACTATGATCTTTTCTCGGTTATTACAATACGCATAGATTTGTGCAGTTGATAACAATATCGTCCTATGCAGCGAATGATCGCGAGCGCTGAGCGAGACAGAGCGAGTGGTGTCATGCGGCAACGTGTTTTCAGTGGACAGCGCGGGCTCGGCCGCCATGTGAACGACAAAGGTTTGAATCTGCGACGGAGGCGGCGACTGCTCGCTCCTCGGATAATCATTCTTATTGTTAGAGAAATGTAATAAAGAATGATGTTGTTTTTTACAACTTTTACAAACATTACGTGATTTGCATTTAGATAATGAGTGGGATAAACTTAAACAAATAATACAGCCGCGTTTTGACTTAATAAATTCGAAACGAGCTTGCGGTGTGTTTATGTTTTTAAATTGTAAACAATGAAACAGCTGATGCTCACCGTTATCGCATAGCTGGCAACGCGTTATAGAAGCTGGTTCATTACTCGACACAAAGGTTTTAGAACTACGATTACTATTTTGTATATTACGGCTATTAGTTACACTAATCTTTGCGCGGGGCTCGAAATGAGAATTATGATTGTGACCGCTCGAGTATTTTCACATAATCTTGAATGAAAGAAATAAATTCCTTATACGAAGGTAATTCTTTCCCACTGACACTATTCTCGAACTGTTGTAGTGTTTGGCAATCAATTTTTCTCAACCCACAATGTAATATGACAAAGTCTAACAGGTCGGGAATATCTAATAATTTTAATGCAGCAACAGAAGCGGAATATTTTTCTATGAATGTATTTAAACTGCCGGCAGTACCGACACAACCTTTAATGTCCAGAATGTTATTAAGATAGTGAACACCTAGACTACGCTTATCTTGATACTTTTTTACCAAACTATCCCAAATAATGTTGTATGTATCCCCTGAAGGAACAATACCAGCGGTTAATTTAAAGGCATCTTGTGTTAAATTACTAATCAAATACTGCACACGTTGCGCATCCGTCAGATCGTTATTCAAATGCACATTATTACGAAATATTTCATAAAATATTGGCCAATTGTCCATTTTCCCATCAAATGACGGTAACTGGATAGGTGGCAATTTTACAATACCCTTCTTTTGGGTGGACGTAGATGTTTTAATGTTTGAAAGTATGAGATTACGTTTGTATTTAATACTCGAATATAAATCCTCAATTGAATTTAAACACGAGTAATCAGGCGGGGTACTATTAATTTTAAATTGTAACTCGTTAATATTATCAATTATTGTTTCAAACTTGCTGTATAATTCCGTAATAGACTCAGATTGTGCTAAAAATAACTCATTTGAACGTAAATTATAACTCGAAATATTGTTCGACAAATTAAATAAACGATTCATTCGTTCAAAAATACCTTCTTTTTTGGCTATAAGTTGATTAAGTTCCATTTCATACTTATTAGGAGCCATTGTAATAGTTTATAAAATGCAGATATATGAAAAATGTAGGGTAGAAGCGGGCGGTTGTATACAAGTATGTAACTTATGTAATATTACGTATAGCGGGATGAATATATATATGTAAATATGACCTGAGATCTATCCTAGACTCGTAAGGACCAGTATATATGGTGAGGCAGGCGTGTAAATAGCCGTGCTCACTCAGCGGCTTGAGAACACTTTATGGCTGAACACGGGGAAGCGTGTCAGCCTAACTTTGTCTGTTTGCTTATAGTGAGATCGTGAACGGAAGAGGGTGTATCTGGCACTCAACTCAGCACTTAATGCGTAAATTCGCTTACCGATCTTCCCTTATTGCAGCTGCCAATCTTCCAAGTTTCCAACAGTCACGGAGCTTGGTGGTCACCAGCAAAACGTTCACTCACTTCACTTTAAATAATGTTCTGCAACATCTATATTTCTATATTTCACAAGCGCTCCAAAATGGAGATGGTTTTAGTTCAAACCAAGGGTTTTGCGGCGGTATGCGGGTTAGATATCGAGAACGGTTGTGCGGAATTTTTGCAATCAGCGCCTCGTTGTTAATGTCAAACGTCACCCCCCGTAAGAACACAATCTCACATAAAACAAACTAGATGGCGGGACTTCCGCCTCACCAATAGGTATGACGTATCACATATTAATCTGATCACAAAAATAGCATACATAACACAGCATTGAACTATGTCATAGTTTTATAAACGAGTTGTTAGAATATCTACGCTTTACTAAATGGTAAATAGAATATACTGCACAAGCGAAACCCGCAGGAAATAAGCAATATTCTTTACCTCCCAATTAATACTACATTGACGTGTTTTCCAATGGACACCTTCGTTTCATTCTAAACGGATTCGTACGTCCAACCCGGTTACCGATCGTACATATTCCAAATTGATTACAGGGTTACGATTTTGACATAAGAGGTGTGCTTACAATCATCGCTACTGTCATCCACATTTATCTACCTTGCCGCTATACGACCAAATTGAAAATTATGGTAAGAGCACTCTTTCTAATTCACTTCTCGCTGCCGTTACTCTCACTACAAATCTATAGATACTGGTGGTTGCCCAATGGTAGTAATTCGACCATAATTAATTTCAATTATAAATTTGAACATTATTAAGGATCTGATGTCAAAAACTATACTTCTATAATCACAGATTTCAACAAGTTTATAAATGGCATTTTTTTTATTTTCAAACAAATCATATAAAGTAGTAATTAAAAAAAAGTATGATTAAAATAAAGAATTCCTGTTTTAATTTATTTTTATTTAAATAAAAACATGTGATAAAAAATGCTGTCCATTGAACTTAATATGTATTGTAATAAATAAATGTATCTATTCTTTAACAATAAACAAAAGAGTATATATGTGTGTGTGTCAAATACATGGTAGTGTGTGTAATGTTTTTTTAATTAATTGAATGTATTTTTATGCATAATTTAAAAAATATTTCTATGCTGGGACTAACGTATTTACGGTCTTGGGCCACATCGTTACTTCAAATCGGATGATAAATAACACAAAAGTACTAACTGACAACTTTAACCACAGATAATGGAAAGCGACGGTAATACACTATTCTATAATTCTAATTCTCCTAAATTATACACCGTAAGAAAAAAACACTGTTAGTGAATTCAATTTTTTAACCACTTATTGAACGTATTTGAATCCGTTCCTATAATGACTTATGCTATATTACGTAAAGTTCTGAACTTAAAAGAAAAAGGAATAGTCCTAAAGTTGCAATGGATTCCGTCACACATCGGATTTTTAATGAGAAGGCAGACCAACTACTAAAACAGTCTATTTTAAAAGATACTAACATAAACATAAGACCAGATTACACAGAGCTGTTTACAAAATTTAAATGCAAATGTCTCCTAAACTGGAAAGAATATTGTCATGAACGGTGTAGAGATAAAGGTATTTGGTTTAAAACATTACAAAGCGAGCCGCCTCGTATACCATGGTTTGCTAGCAGTACTCTAAAGAGATCTTTTTGAAGCGATGATAGCTCAGTGGTAGTGTGCACGACTTCGCGTCAAGGGACGTGGGTTCGAACCCAAGCACCTACAATGAGCTTGAGCTTACGGTGAAGGAAAACATCGTGAGGAAACCATAGCGTGGTGGTAGGGCTTTTTCTAATGCCCGCCTGGGTAGCTACCACCCTCTAGTTGTGAACCTGCCGCCAAATACCAATAGGTGTGTTCCGGCAGCTGCACTTGAGAGGCAGTTCCTCCACAGGTTTAGCGTGTCTACCAACTTGGGCCGTATCGTCACTTAAGATCAGGTGAGATCATGGCCATAACGCTAAACCTTAAGTATAAAAAAAAAAAAAAAATCTGCAGTTGTTACTGCGAATGGAGTAAGGTCTGGACACATGCCTCTCAACAAGTTTGCATTTCTTATGAAAAAAAGTTTCTCACCCAACTGCATAACGTGTGGATCTATAGACAAGCAACACTTGTTGAGGGAATGGGAACAGAAGCGAACTCAACGGACAGTGAACATAAAATGTTTAGGATTGAATCTAATGGACCAGGGCATGTTTCATGGAATTTTGGGTGCACCTGCAAGTGATGAATGGAATTTTATGATTAGATCTAAGAAGTTTTAGGACATATTTTACTGTAATTATATTTTGCACATACTATAAGGTCAGGGTACGATGGGACTAACATGTCCTATTTGGATCGAAGTCCCTAAAATAAATAAAGACAAAAATAATAATATTAATAATAAGTGGAAGTAATTACCGTATGTAGAAGTTTTTAGATAAAATAAGGACGATGTCATAAGCCAGTAAAGTTCCAACGTTCAACAATACTAGAATGCAGTGGGGATAAAATACTGCAAGAAATGCAAAATTTTTGAGTCTCACCTCTTTCCTTCAACGGTTGAACATTCAGGACCCTACAATGGAGAACGTCTAGCGTATCTCATTAGATATTCTTTAATGGGCTTGTTCCTAAAATTGCAAAACTCAATACACGCCTGTATTTACTCTTGGTGGTGTGGTGGTCTTGGTGGTGTGGTGGTCTTGGTGGTGATTAAATCGTTCCGATGTAAAGCACTTTACAACCAATATTAATGTTAGGAACTAATCTCGTTTGAATAAGCTATTGTTTATTTTATAAAATCCTGCGGGGAGTTAAGAATTGTACATTTGAGAAAAAGGTCTAGAGTCTATGTAACAAATGTAAAAGTACAAAGATGGCCATAATATATGATATAATTTCCTAACTTCCAGTCAGTAGAGTCGGCCAACGCCATATACAGCAGCGGTTGGGAAAACGTCTACGACTTAAACGTAAGAAGGATGACAGTGTTTATGATAGCCAGAGCCCAAGTTCCGCTGGAGATCAAAGCCTTTAAAATTTTAACTTACGACATGGAACTGTTTGTTTCGGTATGTCTTTTTATATAAAAGAAATTGATAATTAAAGGCCTCATGGTAATCCTTAATTTCTCCGTGATAATAGCACAATTGGTAGTGTGTACACACGCTGCGTCATGGGACATGAATTCTAATCCACCTACAATGAGCTTGATCTTTCGGTGAAGGAAAACGACGTGATGTAAGCATAGCTTGGTGGTAGTTTTTCTAATGCCCGCATGGCTAGCAACCAACCTCAAGTTGAAAATCTGCCGCCAAATGTCTATAGGTGTGTTTTGGGAGTTGCACTTGAGAGGCAGGTTCTCCACTGACTTAGCGTGTTCGCCATCATGAGCCACATCGTCACTTAACATCAATTGTGACAATCGCATTATTTTCAGTCCATTATTACCCCCTGTAGATGATTTAGAGCCCCATATAGATATTCTTGAGATAGGAATAATATCCGAACGAGCCCTACGACACTGCAGCAGAAACAGATTCGACAATGATCAGTTGCAATGCAGTCAAACGCGCTGGGATAAAAATGTCTTAAATTCTATATTTAATAGGTTATTAAAACTAATAAAATTATGACTTGTTACAGCTGATGCAAACATCGTACTCGCTGTACACGCTTCTAAAGTCATCATAGATCAAAACACATCCACTTATCTATAATAACTTACGTTTCACTTAGAGTGCGCTGTGAATTTATTCTCACTATGTACAACTTTCATTCTTTTTAAAATGAACCTATAGACACAGGGTGTTTTTCAGGAAACTTTATAAATACTCAGAATTATTATTTAGCAGCACGCACAAAATTAATTTTCTGTAAGGATTTAGAAACTAATTAACTAGAAACTTAATAAGGTATTTATTGATTTATCTCTAACAATAACTTACCCATATTACTGTTAAAAATGCGAAAATCACTCAGGTTGCTACATCTCCACTCCGTAAATTATTGTATAGATGGTTTATAATCCGAAGAAATCAACAAAACAAAATCTAAAGAAAAAGGCGATCTTTCTGTTACTAGATAAAGATATCACGGTTCAATCGGAACTTGTAGCAACATTGTTAAATGACTCCGCTCACTAACATCTCGATAGTAATCCCCAGGATATTGGAACGAACTTCCTAATGACACGGTACGAACTTGGTGGACGGGGCTAGGCGAAAAAAGTGTAAAAATTTTCCATCACAATCCTTTCTATACGGTTACATAGAGCGTATGGGTACTATTGGCTGCACCCAGTCATTGGTGCGCGTCGTGTACAAAGTATACCTGGGCAACTGGTGCAGCCAATAAGTTCACGCCAGCTTCGCAGGTATTGTTTGTACACGGCACACGGGTCAGCTGTTTTATAGCTTATTATAATGAATTAGATAAATTGAATAGTGTACAATAAAATGCTTATTTTCACAACTAGAAAAAATATGTTAATTACTAAACCTATCATTCCTTCAATTCGTTACTTATTTTTGTGTTTTCTGTATTTCTATTTGCTAATCAATAATATAATACGTTTATCAATAATAATATACGACGAAAGAAACTATGTTCCAACCGAGACGAAACTCCTGTTTATATATTTCCACTAGTCACAAAAATTTATGACCATAAATGGTCGCACTGTAAAAAGAAAAAAGAAAAATGTTATTCCAAGTGTATTTGATTTAAATCTGGACCTATTTCCTATAATGTACAGCTGCAGGGAAATCTTAAACAAAATAACAAACATAAATATCCAAATATTTTTTATATAAAAAAGTTTCCGCAGCGTATCCAAATATCCTGAAATTTGAGAACATTTATCATTCAGTCCAAATTACCGGTTTATAAAATAATTTTATTGAAAGCTACTAGTAGCATCTTATTGGGAATGTTCTGCAGTTTTTAAAACCGTATTTCCTGTACGATAATTATTATGCAAGCTATGCATTGTCAAACTTTAATCGTTAACCTATAACAGAATGAAAAATTTGGCATTACCTTGGAATTAATCCGCACATTGTATATATTAAAAAAATTGTGGTTACATTTTTTTAAAACAAACATTTAAAAAAATTAGAGCATGACGTTATTGATATATACTAGACACAAAAATTAAGGGATATGAAAAAAAAATCCACATTTTTGGGTGATTTTCAACGAGCTGTAACTCCGAGGAAAATGATCGTACAGAAAAAACAAAAAATGCAAATTGTAGCTCCATGTGTCTAGTTTTCAGATATGACTATGAAAATTTTTTGTCATGTCCAGGTCTGCAGAACTCCTAGGAAAACTACCAAAAAAAAATGTTCCAAATTTTTTCTCGTCTAAAAAAAGGTCCACGGGCTTCAAAAAACTTTTTTTTATTGTTTCGTTCAAAAGCTCTTTTAGAAAATTTAATACTCTTTAATTTGACGTATTCAAAAAGCCTGTACGACGATTTACCGCGGAGTTACCGTCAATCAAAGCAAAAAAGTTATTTTTCACTTTGATAATCAATAACTCCGGAAATAATGATCGTATAGGAAATTGAAGGAGGGGTTTGAAAACTGCACAATATTCTATATCAGAAAATGTAAACATTTTTTAGAAAAAAAAATTTTTTTTTATTGAAAATTTGGACTGAAAAAAAGACAAAAATTCGCATAATTAAGGATATTTGAATAAATTGGTATAACTTTGGATAAAATGGATGAACGAAGGATATCGTCGGTAATTTTTTAACCTCAAAGTGTCCCCTAAAATCCCTCAAAAATTCAAAGCGCTGCGATTTTTTTTCATTGTGCCCCGAAGCTTCAAATTCTTTGTTTTTGCAAAAATCACCATTATGAGCAATTTTGTGATTTTTATTCATTTTTTCAGTGAAAAAATTTTTTTTCTCTCGGAATTGAGAAGCGATAGTGTGAGCATGAGCAGTGGGGTTTCGACGAGCTTCTCGAATGATAGCTCGATCATCACGCTCGGTAGTGATTTGTCGTCTACCTTGACCCGAACGACGACGAACTTTTAGTCACGTTAAATCGGGCATAGGCACGACTGACCACAGACTGACTCACTCCCATAGAAGCTGCTACTTCCACCTGACTGTAGCCCTTTTGAAGGAGGGCAACAATGCGAGCCACATCTGTGGCAGCTAAATATCGGCGAGGCATATATTATATATGAAAAATATTTTTTTCATTGAAAAAATGAATAAAAATCACAAAATTGCTCATAATGGTGATTTTTGCAAAAACAAAGAATTTGAAGCTTCGGGGCACAATGAAAAAAAAATCGCACCGCTTTGAATTTTTGAGATTTTAGGGGACACTTTGAGGTTAAAAAATTATCGACGATATCCTTTCTTCATCTATTTTATCCAAAGTTATACCAAGTTATCCAAATATCCTTAATTATGCGAATTTTTGTCTTTTTTTCAGTACGAATTTTCAATTCAAAAAAAATTTTTTTCTCAAATATGTTTACATTTTCTGATATAAAACATTGTGCAGTTTTCAAAACCCTCCTTCAATTTCCTATACGATAATTATTTCCGGAGTTATTGATTATCAAAGTGAAAAAGAACTTTTTTGCTTTGATTGACGATAACTCCGCGGCAAATTGTCGTACAGGCTTTTGAATACGTGAAATTAAAGAGTATTCAATTTTTTTAAAGAACTTTTGAATGAAACAATCAAAAAAATATTTTTGAAGCCCGTGGACCTTTTTTCAGACGAGAAATAATTTGGAAAATATTTTTTTGGTAGTTTTCTTAGGATTTGTCCAGACCTGGACATAACAAAAAATTTTCATAGTCATATCTGAAAACTAGACACATGGAGATACAATTTGCTTTTTTTGTTTTTTCTGTACGATAATTTTCCTCGGAGTTACAGCTCGTTGAAAATCACCCAAAAATTTGGATTTTTTTTTATATCCCTTAATTTTTGTGTCTAGTGTATATACAAAAATTATTAATAAAGCTTATAACGCACTCCACCATGGTTTTCTTTAAAATAAATTTAACTAATGCCTAATGTGACAAATACACGTTTTAAGCCATAGTTACCAACTGTTCAAAGTACTACAAAACAGAGATAAGTACTCATGTTCACACACCACAAAATGGTTACGTAGGTTAATTTTTAAAGACTTGCCAATTGTTGTTTTAGCAAAGTGACTGCATTGGATCTGTTGTTTATATACAGTACAATCCAAATCAAATCCTCAGTCGTAGATAAAAGTTTAATAGATTTTAGCAAAAATAAAGTAAACAAATAAATTTCCAAACTTTTTTGTGATTTTGTACGGGCTGTATTTGAAAAGAAATTACCAAAAACATGAATCTGAATAAACAATTCATTACTTTTTCTCAAAAAAACTACACGCCCGCAGCCCGATAAATGAAATGTAAAAAATTCAGAAAATAATATTCCTGCTTTTCTAATGAATGAGTGTAACCAAAGCTTATAAAAAATTGCTTTTTATGTTTTTTTTTTATTTTTATTTAAGTCAATTTTGTTCGTAAGTTGCGCTATCTATCGGCGACGCATTCAGTGTTAGTAAAAAATGTGTTTTAGGTACTTAATTATGTATTTATCCGAACCATAATTATCGAAATGAATAAATATGTTGGATTGAATATTTGTCACAAAATAAAACATGAAAAAAAGCAACGGTTATGAGGGTCGCGAAATATTTCTTCACACTAGAGGGGCAGTGTCATTAAAAAGGTTGAAAAACACTGCCATACTGCATTTCACTTGAATATAAGGACTGTAACGCTCGGAACGGGCAAAGCCGCGGCCGTAGACGTGAGCGTTCTGAACTTGTATGAGTAAAGTAGCCCTTTTTTTTCGTGGGGAAATGCATTAACGCATACCCTCCCAGCCCGGGGGGACTGGGATGGTTATGTGGGACTCACCCGACGCTAGTCACCGAGAATACAAAGTAGCCTAAATGTTTAGAAAAGGTAAAAAACTGTTTTTTTTTTTTATAAATATATAATCTTATGCTGTGTAACTAAATCTACTACTAAATAATTATCAGAATAATGAACTAAACCACACAAAAATCTAAACTCATGACTAATAATCTATCTGTAAATTACTGAATTCCCTTGGTGATAATGAATGGTGAAGCGATGATAGCTCTCAGTGGTAGCGTGTAGGAGGAACGCCGCGTCATGGGACGTGAGTTCGAAACGACCTACAATGAGCTTGAGCTTTCGGTGAAGGAAAACATTGTGAAGGAAGTATAACATTTTCTTATGCTCGCCTAGCTAGCAACCATCTTCAAGTTGAAAATCTGCCGCCAAATACCACTAGATGTGTTCCGGCAGTGGCACTTGAGAGTCAGTCCCTCTTACAAAAGCCGGCAACGCACCTGCGATTCTTCTGGTGTTGTGGATGTTTATGGGTGGCGGTGATCACTTACCGTCAGGTAGCTCGTCAGCCCCCCTATCCCATAAAAAATAGCATGATGGTAGGGTTTTTTCTAAAGCTAAAGCTACCACCCTAATGTTGAAAATATGCCACTATACCTATATGAGTATCCGGCAGTTACACTTGAGAGACAGTCCCTCTATAGGTTTAGCGTGCTCACCAGTCTGCGCCACATTGTCAATTAACATCAGCTGAGATTGTGACCACAACGCTAAACTTTATCTATAAAAAAAACCTAAGTTTTTAATTTTCAAGTCTACTGCGCATTTCATAAGTTAAGTGCTGGGTAGATATTGCATTTTAATATGATAAGTATTTCCGTAATAGAAGTTGGCACATTATTTAGCAATTAATCAATTATCAAGCGTGGTTATAACATAATTTCTTCAAAGTTTCGAGTGATACTTTGTCGTGTGTAGCTGTACTAAACAGGGTGTATCGAACATTGGAAACGGAATAAATAGCTGATATCGAAGTCTACCATCAATTTGATGAACATTTTTAATAATGCAAAAACTTTGAGTTTTATTATTAACATTTGCGGTCGTAAATCTTTTTTTAAATACTTCATAGAGTTCAGCGTTAATGTCCATATCTCACCTGACATTAAGTAATGTGTGGCCTACGATAGTGAATACACTAATCCTTGTGCAGGGATTGGCTCTCATATGCTACTGCCTGAACACACATATAAGTATCTGGCGGCAGATTCTCAGCTTAGGTAGCTAGCATATGAAAAAGCCCTGCCACCATACCATGATTGCATAGCGATGCTTTCCTTCAACGAAAGTTTAGGCTCGTTACAGGGATTCGAACTCACGTCCATTGACGTGGTATCCGTACGCACTACCCTCTGAGACATCGTTGCTTCAATAACACATAAAATTTAGATAGGCTGTCAAATTTAATTATCTATTATATAATTTACTATCTAAGTATGTATGAAAAACGCCAAGAGATGTGCACGCAATCCCTCAACTTTCGCTATAAAGAGTTTAAAATTTAATATAAATGGTCTAAGACACTCTGGTTTTTAGATTCATAGGAGTCCCTTTTCACCATCGCTTCCAATAACGTATGATGTACGATATACCTATTGAGACGTTTCCAAACGGATAAACAATTTTTTAAAATAAAAATCATGTGACTCTCCTAGAACAACAAGCAACTATGCGATGAGGTAACGAATCATCAAGCATCAAAGTACAAAAAACAATAGGTGAAGTCCTAAAGTTAAAATAGATTTAACAATACTTGCTAAAAAGGAAGATAAACCATCCAACGACTTAAAATAACATATACAAATGAAAATAGAGAGAAATGTATAAAAAAAAACGCGATTATGCAAAACTAAAAGGCTTACAAATAAGAAAGAATGCAAAAGTGAAATTGTAATTTGGGACACCCTATGTTCCACTTGTGCAAAAAGCTTCATAATTTTAGTTCGTGAAAGTTAAAGTAGAAATCGTTCGATATTATTGCGGAGAGAACATGGCTGAGCTGGTGTATAAGCCGTTTCACGAAACCTATAAGATAATCTCATTCAATTTAAGCATTGGGCTGATGTATCCAAACCCAGCGAGAGACAAACAGCGACTCGTGTGTCTACGTAAGAGAATGTCATTCCTAACGTATATGTTGTTAATGATTCAGTGGTGAATGCAGCATAATTAAAAATACAATTAATAGAACGTTATATATTTAATGCTTGGAATGGTAACATAATTACCTAATGAGAGATATAGGTAACACGGATCAAGTTGGGTAAATAAGATATGTTGTTAAGTATAAAAACTATATACAAAATCATAGCTAAGGTAAAATAGATTATTGGGAATTGCTGTGGTGTAACTTTTGGATCTAATGTATGAAGCTAAGTATTAAGATTATATTAAAATAATTTCCAATCTGAATTAAAGTCGGTACGTCGTCATTACAGTTGGGAGAAATGCCAAGTTTCAAAAGTGTAAGGATTCTTAGTTGCAATTATGTACCATCTGCTTAACTGAGTACTTCATAATATCACTAAATTCTTATATGAAGAACAACCGTTGAATTTGTTACGAACTTATTGGAACATAAAGTGTTATTTTATTAATTCTTAAATATAAGAAATAACCTTTTCTATTAAGAGCTAATACAAAATTGTAACGGACCTAGACAAATTCGGATAAAAATCAAAATGCTACATCTAAGAACGAAGTTAACACCATATCAGAACGTATATTTCTATGGAAATTAATCGCATTAATCATTGGTTTGAAATCTAAAGTAACAAATTTAACATCGATGCAATAGACACCCGTAATGAGCTTATAAGCAAAACGAGAAATGGAGTAGCATCTTATAAATTAATTATTACAACGATATTATTACAGTTATATTATTAGCAAGCGGTACACCATTCACAAGTATGATGTTATTTGATATGTACGTAACTTGGACCATAAAAGATATTGTCAACCTTATACGACAAACCACTGTTTTTATACCATTCGTATTCATATTATTCAAGGTATGCATTACGGGACAATAAAATAGATTACATTTAACCTATGAGATAAAAATTGAAAAAAAATTTATTCTTATTTCACAGACGATAGTAATGTATTTTAAGCGTATACAAGTAAAAGAACTAATTGACGAAATCAACAGAGACTACGATCAAAATTTGGATTCGATTGGATCAAAAAAACAACAAAAATACGCGTAAATAGAAATTTGCTTATAAATGCATAAGTAGAGGACCTTACAGTAGTCCTTATTCAGTTTTCAAATGGAACACAATAGCATCTCAGTGCAGCTGATAAATCATTGCAAAACATCTGATAATAAAGCAATTCCCTAAGTTCCAATTTTTCGGCTTGACCGTGTTTGGTCCCAATTGAATATAGAGGACTTTACGATGGAAAATATCGAACGTAGTTTTATGATGTGTGATGGTTTTGTCAATAAAATAGCAAAACTCCATACACAAATGTATTTTCATGGTATAAACTAATCCTTCCGATTAAAGTACAATAAAACCTCACAACGGGTATCAAATATTTTATGACAAATTTAACCATTAACTTATTTCAAACGGCCAATACTATCAAATGAAATTGTATGTCGGAATATGCTAGTTTTTGTTATAGCTATATTTTAAAAAGTCAAGTAAAAAAAGAACTGAGAATTGTATATTAAAGAAAAAGTCAAAAATCCAGAAGAGTTATGTATTCCAATGATAAAACTACAAAGGTGGTTGCAATATATTAAAAAATATTTTAAATTCCAGTCTGTAAAGACGGCCAACATCATATACAGCAGCGGATGGGAAAACGTCTACGACGTAAACATTCGGAGGATGTTAGTGTTTATGATAGCCAGAGCCCAAGATCCTCTGGAGATCAAAGCCTTTAAAATTTTAACTTACGACATGGAACTCTTTGTCTCGGTATGTGTTTTTGTACAAAAAATAGATAATTAAGTAAATGCTATCACCAATAAATACTTTCATAAGAAAGATTAATTATTAAAAATGCCACAGAGAAGACTACAATTGGAATTTATATACGTTATGAATCAGTAACGTAGAGATCCACAAAATAACTGAAGTCACCGACATAACTTCCTGATTTGGTAGACAAATATGGCGATAAACAAGGCACATTAATCTAAGAACAGATGTAATACTAGTGCGAAGAGCTACCGAGTAACCCCCACATAGAAACAAGCTAGGCTGACCCGTCATAATATGGGTCCATGGAGTCATAAAGGTTGCGGTGAATCGCTAAATGCAAACAGAGGAGAGTCAATAGTGGTGATCATGAGAAAAGACTTGTTTCAAGCAGTGGTTGACTTTTGTCTGAATGAATGGGCATAAACATAGTTCATTTCAGACAGAATTATCGTCTCTTACTAGCTCGAAAGCTCTTAATTGCTATAATTTTTTAAAATATAAAATTGATTTTATAGATTTCCGTCCCGCGTTTGTTTGATCTGTGCATCAGAACTCGATTAATGCCACAAAAGTCACATTGTGATGAAACTACACTTCCCTCTAACTTGTTAGAGGCCGGGGCTCATTTTCGCCTTTACCTCTTGGACTTAGAGTTCATATCTCAGGGTATGTTACCAACCACACACTTGAGACAGCGACAGCATCAGAGAGAGCACTACTAATTCTCAGTATAATTGGAGATTAGTATAGATCCGACAAAGGTGCAACGCAGCGGCAATGCGATCAAACTCCTATGGGTAGACACGTCTTCAAATGTATATTTAATAGAGTATTAAAACTAACAAAATCATTTCTTGTTACAGCTGATGCAGACATCGTACTCAATGTACACGCTTTTACGATCAACATAATTTGAACTTATTTACTAATCAGTAATAATTTATAAGCACGTTACACTTTTAGAACGTACTTCCTAACATTTTTGTTTAATATGTACACTTTTTATCATTCAAAAAAGGACTCTGAAAGTAATTCTTACAAAACTCTGGTCACTCTGGTTGGTGGACAAAAATAAGGGACATGATGTAGAGAAAAAGAAAGGAAGAATCAGTAACCAGTGCGACCGAGAGAGACCATAACCTCAATCTATTAGTTATTATAGTAATCTTTATTTGTAGAAATTAAATAAAAGCATTAGTTTACGGCAGACTACATTCGCCTGAACTTGAACAATCACAAATATCCTCTATTCTACTGCCTTAAAGGATCTTTTTTTTCTTCCGACCTTATACTATTTTATTTTTAGTCCGCTCTCCTAAGCTGTCTTCTCCAAAGACATCGGCTTTGAGCTTTCTATGGATCTAAATAATTATTTTGTAGGGGCTCGTTTAGGGCAAACGCAGCGTTTTACCGCGGAGCTCAGGTTCGGCCGCATCGAGCTCATCCAGTCGTTCTCTCGCTTTACTCGTGTACACACGTAGCAATTACCCAATATACATATAGATAGAACACGTGGTTTTATTGATTGGATAGTCATCCAATATCTTTATTCAACCTTTCTTAATTACAGACATCCATGTTAGACGAGGTCGTCCACGCTCTTTCGATCTTGTCTTATGGTACTGCATTTTTCTGATCCTGTGTCCATCTGACCTTTTCATAACATGACCATACCACCAGATCTACTGTCTCGAAGGATTACTCTTTATTCACATATCCCAAAAAGTGCAGATTACTCCTAATTTTATGAAAACAATAAATATGAATTTTCATATCCATAATTCGATGATAAGTTCTGAATACAAATTTTCATCTTGTATTTCAGCGCTAGAAATTTAATTTTAATGGCAAAATAGGTAGCCGTTTTTTTTTTTGTCAACGTGGTGAAGAACTACATTCAAATATATCCCCTTGTTATGATGAACTGGCCAGGAGAGAGGCATACTAAACTAAACACACACTAAAATGACAACATATCGATACTTTATCCCCCACGCTGCAATAGACCGGAGTCAGCTTTTGCAATTTAGCTAGTGACAGTAGACAGCCTATGTCTTTCGTTAGTTCAAGAACATGCGCATGGAACAAGTCGATACTCGTCTTGATACTAATCTTTACTATGTATTATTAATATGATCAGCAACACATTGTTCACATCAAAAAGGATTATGAAATTATTATCAATATTAGATTATTAATAAAGCTTATATACACTGCATATTTGTTTTTTTTATTTTTTCATGCAATTTATCCAATATCAAGTAAGGTACCATAGCATAGTGGTACCGCTTTTTCTAATGCCTTCTGGCTAGCAACCACACTTGTAAACAGTTGAAAATCTGCCGCCAAATACGTATAAGTGTATTCCGGCAGTTGCACTTGAGATCTAGTCCCTTTATTGTCACTTATCATCAAGTGAGATTGTGGCCATAACACTAAAACCTTAACCATAAAAATGGAGCACCAAATTTTTGGTACAAAGTTTCTTATCGCACGTTATCGTTCTGATTTACTCGCGGACTGGAGGTCTAGAGCGAAAGAAGTGTAAGTGTAAGATTATAAAGAACGACCTTAAGTTTAGTTCAAACACGAATTTCCACCTGCTTTTCTTGTGACAATTTTTTTTTAGTTTCTTTGAAATAAGATCTTAGTATCTTATATCTTATGCATTGTTGTAGAGCTAAGAATACGGTAATGGTTTTAAAATAATTTGCAAGTTTTCTAACATTTTTTGGTTTTGTTTGTAAAGCATTTTAATTGAAAAAAAAAAACTTAAAAAAATTGAAGTAATATATCATTTTTTAATTTGGACAATAATTGCTGTTTTGATATTGATAACTAACCACTGTTGCATCGTTTTTATAAGTCGTAAGGAAACATGAGATTTAAATTACTTTTTCTTATTAATAAATTTTTAATGTCGTATTATTAAATAATTAAAAAAAACCTGCTAAGTCAAAAGTGGTTCACTTTTGCATAATGTATATGGAGGTTAAAATGATCGCAAATAGTCGTTCCTATCACCTCTTAAAGGGAATACGTCGAAATACCAATATCACTGTATGTATAAAGAAAATGTGTATTTCCATAGTTTGGATAAATATACCTGCAGCCAGCTTCTATTATGTTGTAAATTGATAAAGGGAATGACATCAAGTGAAAATAAACTTTAATGTCGTTTCTCCATCTGTTACAGAAACTCAGTATTGTTATTACCCCATTTTAAACAAAGAACCTTATATATGTATCTCTCACGTAACGGTCCACGCGACTTCAGTGCTTTTTTTGTTCATCCATAAAGTTTTCATCGCATAAGTCCCCTTTCAATAAGTCCCCATCCTATAAGTACCCGAAATGCATAAAGAATGCTCACATCAAGAATATATAAACAACTTACCGCATCGTTGGTGTGGTAGAAGAAATCGTGAAGTATATCGAAGATGCTGGTCTCCGAGAGGATCAGCTTCTGAAGGTTCTCCGGGTGGAAGTCGTGCCCGTACATATCGACAGCGGATAGGAATATGGACTCCATTTGGTTGTGACGGAGCTCGTAGGCTGGTTGATGAGCCGCTATCAGGACCTGTTAGGGTATCATAAGGTCAAAATTAAAAATACCCAAATAAACAACCCCTCCCTCCCAAAGGTATGTGTTACAAACATTGTAAAATCACTATTCGGTTCGAGAAGTATCCTTGGTCATCAAGAAGCGATGATAGCTCACTTGGTAGTGGAAACAAAAGCCGCGTCAAGGGACGTGAGTTCGAATCCACCTGCAATGAGCTTAAGCTTTCAATGAAAGAAAACATCGTGACGAAACATTAGCATGATGGTTAGGACTTTTTAGTGCACCCCTGGCCAGCTACACCTTCAAATTAAAAATGTAGCACCAAATACGTACAGATGTGTTCCAGTATCTTATAACGCATCATCACTTAACATCAGGTGAGATTGTGGACACAACGTTAAGCCTTTAAACTAGAAAATATGAATTACAGTTTTTTATGTTTATTTAATTTAGGAACTTCAGTCCAAAATGGACAGATCAGACTCATAGTACCTAGACCTTACAGTACGTACAAGAATTACTTAGAACTAATAACAAAATTATATAAAATCCTGGCTTCATCACTTGTATGTGCAGACGAAATGATATGGAACAAAATCATAGGTGCCCTGGAAAAAATATTAGCAAGTGAGAAAAAAAAAACATTTTCAAAGTAGTCATGATAACTGCCGACAGTAGTGAAAACTTAAAACTATAAACAACCAGTTGTTATTTTTGGACACCAAAATTAATTGTTTGACTTTAAATTACAATTTAAAACTGTTTACAGCGCAATACATGTATACCGATACGAACAGATACAGTGTGTACGTGAACACGTCACGTGACCATGTCGATGACGACTTACATGAATTTACTCCCTATCCAAACATTCCTATAGAAGTTTTCACTTAAAAAAAAAATTAAATATTATTGATTGAAAAAACTATACCTGTCTCGCTCTAAGTGCGACTCTACTGTGCTCAGCGCGATGAAGAGCTGTCAACTCGTTCAGAGTGGCCGCCAGTTCGTCGGTGAGTCCGGGCTCGTTTGACCATAAGTGGTCAATAAGCAGAGTCACCTGTCAACACAATTATCATCCGCTATCATCGATCCGCTACGATCACCATATAAAAGTAAATCCAAGATGGGACAACGCACTTCGTAAACTAGGTACCGTAGAACAGTCTACGTAAGACTCCGCATCGAATGGTCATAGCCCCAACCGATAAGTTCAGTACTTTTAAGGAAATTTAACGTCAATGAACTGTATTTTCCTTTATATTACATAAGGCAGGATTTCGCAAAGTGTAAGCCGTAGAGAGTGAAGGGCGGAGTGAAGCAATTCTCTTTAGCATTCTCCGAAACCTCAACTTAAGTGATCGCGGGTACAAAATAAAGAATTTAATATATACTCCCCTACGTGCTCGGAAACTGTTAATTTTATGTTTATATAAGTAAACAGTTTGTATTAATAATGTGGATGTTTTAATTTTGTGTCCATCTTCATAATTAGTATAACTTTACCTATCTATTTCAACAAGTTAGATAAGTCAGTACGGAGCGTCATAATATTAAACATGTATATGCGCCGCGATCTAAAAATGCTCGGGAGCCCTTGACATAAGGACAAAACGTTTCAATACCTTTACCTCTGTATTTGTCGAAAGATTTTTATGGCAATTTCATTAGCTTGTCTTTATCTATCTATCAACATAACGGATTTTTTTAGACTTATTTAGATACATTTTCTAATAGTTAAAGTTATTTGATTGTTTTAAATATTTACATACGTATTCAAAATCAATAACACTACAATACTCATTACGTCATTGGACGCGAGTTCGAATACATCAGCAATGAGCTTGAGTTTTCGGTGAAGGAAAACATCGTGAGATGACCATAGCATTTTCCGATGCCCGCCTGAATATCTTCTTTATTAACATTATAAAGAGGATTTTTTTTAGTTTATTCGAACACTCTAATGTTAGATACCACCAGTTGGATTTCAAAAAATCTTTTCATTTTTGACTAGCTGTACCTGATAATATTTAACTGATTTATATATTACATAATAGCCTATGGTACTTAGGGATAATATAGCATTCTAATGGTGAAAGAATTTTTAGAATCGGTCCACTAGTTTTTGAGTTTAGTCGTTACAAATAAAAATACAAATCTTTCCTCTTTATAATATTAGTATATATATATATATATATATATATATATATATATATATCGTAGACAGACAGTAGTATAAACAGAGCAATTTTTGAGGAAGGCTTTAGGTTAATCACGCTGCCATCATTAGAACCAAAGCCGTATTGAAAAAAGTGAAATAAAAACAAGAAAATAAAAACAATTCCACACGAACGTAGTCGCGGGCAGGGATAGTTAAAAATCGCTGGGGTGACGCGGTGATTGCATGCACGGGGACCCGCGTCGCCCCGGGAACGCGACAGATGGCCGAGGGGGATGAGAAACATAACGCGTCGAGTCCAGTTCCCCGTCCCTTAGCTGTTGCAGCAACCTTTGCGTCTCACCATCTGCGGACTAAGCTATCTGAGCCCAACTACGCGGTCTTGAAACTTGGTTTGCTGCAACAACCGGAGAGTTGCGACTAAGGTAGTCGGCGTGTGGCATCATCACTCCTTTTCGATATTCAATTGAGAAATGGAAATCTTGGAGATAAATCCACCAACGCGCAATACGTGGGAGCAAATCCTTTTTGCGCTCAGTGGATTTCAGGGCATTGCAGTAGGTAACTACTTTAAACTGTAAACCCACGAGGTAATGTCGGAAGTGCTGTAATGCCTTGACGACCGCTAGCGTTTCTAACTCGTATGAGTGATATTTGGATTCGGCGCTTTAGGTCGCCTTACTATAGTATGCTACCACGTGCTTGCTACCATCACCATGTGTTTGCAGTAAAACTGCACCGTACCCAGCGCTACTTGCGTCCGTATGGACTTCAGTGGGGAGCTTACGATCGAAAACGGAAAGGACCGGTTTGTTGGTAAGGTGTTCGATTAGAGTTTGGCGGACCTTTTCCTGCTGAGGGCCCCAGTTAAACTCAACGTCCTTTTTGGTAAGACGGGCAACGCTTGCAGTGAGCGTGGCGTAGTTTTTAATGTAGCGCCGAAAATATCCTACGAGCCCTAAGAACTGACGCACTTGCCGAACGTTCTCAGGGACCGGTGAATTTACTAGGGCCTCGACCTTATGTGGGCTCGGCCTCACCTAACCCTGACTCACGACCCGTCCTAGATATTCGACCTCAATTGCTAGGAACGAACACTTCCGAAGGTTTATAGAAAACCCAGCAGAAGTAAGTGTTTGCAGTACTTCTTTTAGGAGGGAGATGCCCTCGGAGACCGTGGAGGTCATTATCAATACGTCGTCAACGTAGACTAGCACCTGGCCTACCTCCACGAAGCGTTGCAAGGTTTTATTAATGATGCGCTGATACACAATAGGCGAGTTCGTTAATCCATAAGGCATCTTGACGTATTCATAGTGCCCTTCCGGCGTAACGAACCCAGTGAGTTGGACCGACTGTTCATTTATCGGGATCTGGTGGAAACCAGTGGCCATATCGAGACTGGTCAAGTATTTATAGTTCCCCAGCCGATCGATATAGTCATCGATCAAAGGTAGTGGATACCGATCCTTGATAGTCAACCGATTCAGCGCTCTGTAGTCAACGCATAAGCGATCCGAGCTATCCTTTTTCTTTACGAGTATATCGGACTCGCATATTCCGACTCTGATTCCCTAATGATTCCTTTGTCCAAGAGATCGTCTATAATTTTGTGGACCCGGAGCTTTTCATCGTATGAAAGTTTATAGGGTCAATATACGACCGGCGTCTGGCTCTTTAACTTTAACTTTATGTCCATTTTACCCGTGTTTACTGTGGTTGTAGCCGTGCCTACGATCAATAACTCCGAGAACTCTTTAATTACTTCTATTAGGGACTCATAATAGTCTCCCTTAAGGGGTGTGTTAATTTCGAGCGACTGCTGGCACTGAACTGTGTTAACTTGGACCAAGGAGCCATCAGAGCTAGTCAAGTACTGCCTGTCTTTAGTGCGAACATACACGATACCGTCCCGATTAAGTATGTCGGTCCCTACAATGATGGGTGCGTTTATGCATAAGGAAGGAACTACGATCAAGTCCGCTTCGATTGAAACCTGGCTGAACTCGAGAGTAACGGTAACGTAAGACCTAGCTATTTTCCCCATATTGCTAATACCTTTTAATACGCAATGGGTAGGTTTCGGCTGGCAAGGAAGGTACCTCAACACGTCTGACGAAATAAGCGACACGTTTAACACACCACTATCAATAATGGCATCCATGGGTATGCCATCAACCACGGCAACGACAATATCATTGGCACCTGTTTTATTCGAATTAATCTCCGCACAAAGATTTATATTTCGTTGGTTTCGCGGTTGAGATCGGCTTTTGGCAAAACACTTATCTTCAAGATGACCCGCCTTCTTACAAAAGGTGGAAATGACACTGCTCGCGCCGGTAGAAGTGGAATTTTTGTCGGAGTTAGGTTTGGAGCGGCAATGACGACTGATGTGCCCCTTCCGACCACACGAAAAACACTGTTGCTTGTTTCGGTTTACAGTAGGTTGGGTAGGACGTTTGTTTGACGTCGAAGCGTGAATGTCAGACTTCGTACAAACCGACTTAGTATAAATAGATAAGAACGAAACTATTGTCTCGGGGCATAGATTAGCATTGGCTGCGGCTGCTCTTATTTGAGGGTTATCAATGCCACGAATAACTATTAAAGTCATAAGATCATCACTCAAACCCTCAACTATTCGTAAGCGCAATAATGTACGACGCGCATATTCTGCGTATGTGACATATTTATCGGAGGTAGTATTCATTGTATCAAACAGTATGTTCCCATAGTCTAGTTTTCGCGGGTATAACGGTTTAAATTCGCGTTTGAAATTTGTCCAAGTACGCTCTGCCGTAACCCACTCGTTTAGCCAGATTTTTGCATCACCCTTAAGACACGATCCAATGCGCGAAAGACACTCGTAGTCGCCCCAGCCATTAGACTCTCGTGCACGATCAACCTCTTCGCACCACGAGTCTATGTTATGAATAGACGGATCAAAGTTTGAAACAAAATAATTTTGAGTTCTAGTTGTTTGCAACGATCTTAGAGCATCGACAAGGGCCTTGGTCGGGTCTGACGTACTCAATTCTGAACAATTTACTTGCGGTGTTGAAATGAGGGTATTTGAAAAAGAATTTATGGTTCGTGTCTCATGGGTACTTGTCTGGGGTTTCGGTGTGTAGCGTCTGGACACATTTGGTTGAGGTGTCAACTCGTCCTCAGTGGTATCACGCACGTTATTAAGGTCACCACGCACTATTGTTTTATTGGGTTTACTCGTTACGTAACTGTTTTCGATTAACGTCAAACGGTTTATGATTCCGTTCAATGTGTTATGGACTGACGTATCCGCGACGGGGAACATGATCTATTGTGATGACGATCATGGCGCGACAGATCGCGCCACGACGTACTACGAGGCCGCTCACGATCCGTACTGGGTGTTCTACTATAGGAACGACGCCATAACCGACAATTCCGCGTTGAAACTCTCGATCGGCTACGTGACCGATACCGCGACCTATTAGCAGAACGACGTCGCGATCTATGACTGAATCCGCCTGTCATATTTATTAAAACGACTCTATTCCTCCTTTCTGTGAGCTAGAAGATACTTATCGCACTTCTGATTTTATTGATTTGAAACAGAAATTCTTTTAAAAAAACAAGTTTGTTACGGCCTAACGCTAACGCAACACAACACAACACAACTGATATGCACGCGACGAACGCTCGGAACTAAGTAAATACCCCGGCGGTCTAGCTGTCCTTTTATAGGCCGTGGCTATAAACAGTGATGGAGGGTAGTCGTGTCGTCGTTGAAATGCCAGTTGCCTACAATATTGTATAGTTAATAGGTTTAGCGTTATGGCCACAATCTCACCTGTTGTTAAGTGATCATATGGCCCAAGATGGTGTACACGCTAAGCCTAGTGGAGGGATCGGCTCTAGCGACAGATATTCAACTTGAGGGTGGTAACTAACCTGGCGACAATTAGGAAAAGCCCTACCACCGTGTTATGGTTTCATCACGATGTTTTCCTTCACCGATTCTCTTGAAGAAACCTAATTAAGTGTGTTTCGGTGGTTGCATTTGGAACTCAGTCCTTCTATTAGATTTAGCATGTCTGCGATCTTGGACCACATAATCACATATCATTAGGTGAGATAATGATTTATTTTGAAAACTTATACTGTATTTTTAGTTCGGCATGCTATCGCCAAATACTTACAATCCATCCGTCCATCCATCCATCCATTCAACAGAAAGACGTCCACTGCTGGACATAGGTCTCCCCCAAATATATCCACGACGACCGGTCTTGCGCCACCCGCATCCAGCGGATTCCCGCGACCTCCACCAGGTCGTCGGTCCACCTTGTGGGGGCCTACACACGCTACGTCTTCCGATACGTGGTAGCCATTCGAGAACCCGTTGGCCCCATCGGGCATCGGATCACGAGCAATGTGCTCAGCCCACTGCCACTTAAGTTTAGCAATTCTTCGGGCAATGTCGGTTACTTCGGTTCTTCTGCAGATCTCCTCGTTTCTGATTCCATCACGCAGTGAAACTTCAAGCATAGGCCTCTTCATTGCCCTTTGAGCAACTTTGAGCAACTTACAATCTTCTCAATTAAATGTAAATTTGTAATTTTCTATTATGTCCAACAATGCTACGTTCCAAACAACTTTTAATTCCTACAGCCATGTGAATACGCACCCAGTGAATATGTCGGATATAAATATGTTTTATTCCACGCCATCCTGCTATCTTAAATTCGTCTATCTGTTCGGGAAGAGAGACAAAGCTCTTCACACGGAGAGGGTGAGAATTATGAGTCTAAATATTAAGCATGTTGACATTTTTTTATAATAAAATCATTTTTTCTTACACTATTTTTAATTCAAATTTATTAAATTTTATTTTCTATATTTTAGTTGGATTTTCTATAAAAGCGTATTTTTTTAAAACTAATATATATTTTTCATTTTTTATTTGAATTTTCTATAAAAGCGTATTTTTTAGTTTTTTAAAAACTATTTTTTTTATCATTATATCAATTTACTACTAACGTGAGTTTAAGTATATATCGGCTGCTTTTAGAATATATACTCGATATAGCGAGTTGAAGAACTATAGCACATAATATTTTCAATATCCCACTATGAAAATCAATAATTTTGAACAAAGATGAGCCGTCATTGATGTGTATTCTAAGTCGGTAACTTATCCGAAAAATGAGAAATTCAGGCGCCTGCTGCCTCTCGGGTGAGAGTTCTCAGGTTCAATCTCCGAAAATTTCATCAGAATCAGTCGGTAACTTAACCGAGAAATAGGTGATCGGCCCGCCTGGTAGTTTCCCCTTTTTGGTCTTTTTTGAGACACTCCGGGTCTCAGAAAAACAATAAAGTCACTAATATTGATTATCCTAGTGAGGATAACGGATCAAACAGTTTAAAATATCGAACTGTCACCGGTCCTTAATAAGTATGCCAAATTTCGAGTTAATCCGACGTTTTGAAGAGGGTCAAAATCATGTTCAAAGATTCCGTTACATACTAACATACACACTGACATACGTATGAAGCTAATAAAAGCGTATTAAAAATGACAACTTAATAGCATATGTATTGGAAGTTGTTGGCGTCATGCTGGCTATAAGCCTATTGACACCTGGATGTAGATAGCGTTAGCGTTATGACAGCAATCTCACTTGATGTTAAATGACGATGTGGCTCCATGCGGTAGACAAGTTAAGTCTAGTTGAGGGACTGGCTTTCAAGTGTAACTACCGGAACACACATATAGCAGCACGTGTAGCAGCTTTTTAATCTATTCATTAAGTTATGTTAACGAATAGTATCAGATATGTTGTACTAATATTTTTTGATAATATTCATAGACATTACTATCTACAACAATCGAAAGTAGTACTATATTTTTAAGGTTACTATTCAGTTTATATCGTTCCATGATAATAGGAGATATTGTTGCCAAGCTCTGAATAACAAACAAATTATAGAAACTAGCATTTCATTTGCAGAGTGACTATTTCCCGTATGGAAGTGACTCGGCGTCATATTGGACCGGATTCTATTCTCCGGACCTTCACTCAAATATCTAGTCAACAAAGCTCACATCTTCCTTCAGGTGATCATCCATCCACATATATACCTTATTACAACAATGTATCGATACATCAAAGAGTACCAAAATCAATCATTTATAATTATTGGGCCATTATAAAAAGTTGCATTTTCTAACTTTCACAAGTAAAGAAACGAAGTTTTGTGTGGCGCCAGTACACATGGAATGAATAAAGAAATATCTTATTCCCATTTACATTTACAGTTTATTATCTGATGACTTAAAGGTATATAAAACTGTTAGCTCTACACTTGATTGTGCTGGTATTCAGAGTGAAATAAATAATAGTTTCGTACAGTGATGGGATAACAAGATAATGTTTTTGAAAGTTGATAAATGTGTCTATATCAACAAATACACAAGAAAAAAAGTAATGGTTGATAGGGGCTATACACTACGTGGGTTGAGTCTTAGCATCATAAACTGCGCGATTTGGAATCATTATCGACGGCAAGTTGACTTTTCGGGTTCATTTTGACTCTAATACAATAAAATAGGAGCAATTGCTTGGACTTTTAAAAAGAAATAGTTAAAATTTTCGATATCCATCCATAAAAATTCTTCCATATAATTGATTGGTACTCAGTCATCTGGAGTTTGCAAGATCGGTGTGGAATCTTTTCTATAGCTACCTTTCACAAGTAATTGAAGGAATACAGAGGATATTTAGCAGATTTCTTGCATTTCGAGCATCAGGAATATCCCATAGAGATTCATAGAATAACCGACTTTCGTTGTTTAAAATGTTAAAACTTAGCGATGGACACAAAATGCATGAAATGCATTCCACCATTAGATTATTAATGGTTGCATAGACAGTCCTGCAAACTGCAAAACTATTTCCCTACCACTTTGTAAGACCAATCTTAGGTTTAGTTCACCTGTTCTTAGAATGTCAATGTTATACAATTATATTAGAGGATTTGTATATATTTGCATTACATTCTACTACTTTTATAAACGAAATTGAAAACTACTTCACTGAAGTTCTTGATATAAATTAGTTTATTGTGTGTAATAAATTAACTGACCGTGTTGCTGCAGACCTTTTTTTATAACTATTATCTTTATCCATTTTACTTACACGATCTAACAACATGTTCAATATATAAATATTTAGTTTTTATGTTAATGTTGCCTATATGATGCTTGATTATGATTATTTGTACTTTATGAATGTTGGAAACACCTATAACTGGTACGAATATTATAATTAGACTTTAAAATTTATATTAGAAAATATATGATATATGCACTGTTGGCGCTGCCTTTGTAAATAAATAAATAAATTTCAGTTAAAATCTAGCGTAAATATCAGTAAAACAAGAATAAATAATAAGTATAAACAGCCTGTGATAGTATAATAGCTAACTCATATGGAATCACATAATTATACGTACAAAGGTAACATAATAAAATAGATAAATGTTGACAAAGAAATTGACTGAATCAATATAATTATATATGTCCATTAAAAGGCCACGCTATAAAAAAAATACTTCGAGCAACTAAATACCTGAATAGGATTGGTTGCGTTGTGAATTTATACGTGGTTGAAGTGGGAGCGAGAGGTATACCAGCGAAATACCTTTAAAGTCTGCTAAAAATCTTGGCCTGTATAAAACTATAGTAAGAATATATTAGAACGTGTATCTAAAGTTGCACTAGCGGGCTCGTACCAAACCTGGGTACCCAGGGAAAACGCAATACTAATAGCGAAGTTGAGTGTTGACGCGCGTCGAAAATAAACCCTTTCCGCAATTTCCCTCTAAGTCACACTATGGATCCGGCTCTCGTACAGTGAATCCATGGATATCTAAGAAGCTTATCTCTCTTTATCCAGCTACTTTGAATTTATTAATTTGATTAATCCATCTCTCCAGGTCGTAAAGCAGTTAACAGTTTTAACCGACATGGGAGATTCTTACGAGTTACATCTCCTTAGGCACGCTGTTAGTCTGGTACTGCATCATAATGCAATTACGGGTAATTAACTCTTATTATTTCTTGCATTAAATTAAAGATTATCTCATTTGTAAAGTAATAATGACTGATAAGAAACACTAAATTATAATTATGTGACGTACGTGAAATACAGGTCCATTCTTTAGGTACGAGTCAACAGCACGTGATAAACGACTTCGTGAGGATTATCTCTGAAGCCGTGGAAGCTTGCTCTAAGAAAGTTAGTCAACTACTGAGGTACCTAGTTAATTTAATTTGTAAGATAGAATAACCCATAGCTATGTAGTCGAGTACTTGAATACTGATTCATGGTTTTAAATTGTTTGGGTATATCATTATGACCGAGAAAATTTTGCGCGGAAATTGGGACAGTTATATATATTGTCCACTTGCATTAAAAATGCTACGAAACTAGGAAAATACTCGTAGATAAGGGAATATTGACAGGATATTAATTTACAGGTTGAACAATTTAATTATTAGAGGATATCATCTATAAATCTATAGTCAGTCTATAAATGAAACAAAAAATACGAATTTTAATGAAATTTTTAACCAATCTAAAAACTCAGACTTGAGTTGTTTTAACCGGGATGTTAATAATAGAATAAAAGGAGGGTGGATAAAATAGGGATGGTCTAGGAGATAACTAACTTAAAGGTTAATGAGAGAGAATATATCGAAAGGATACCTTATAGATTATTATACATTTACTGTAGTATATTTTTATAAGTCAACTAGTAGCTTACACTGTTATGGATTAAATTGCCCATTCACTTTTCAGTTTTTGTTATTTGCCACTGCTAACCACTGCTATACCTCTCTCTATGCAAATGATAAATGATAAACTTTCTAAAAATTATCATATATACACGCTCAGTCCGTTACCATTTCGATCTTATTCAGTCAGGGTTTTCTTTTTGTTTAAAGTTAATATTTACAGTAACTTTGTACGTATGTGCTTTCTTTTTTTCATAACTAATATGTGTTATTTAGAACCATCCTAAGAATTTTTGTTTACAGCTATTTAACTCCAACGTGGGGTGGCAGTAGACGCTCGAAAACCAGTCAACAGTTTGTCGTCTGTCATCAACTTAACATCAGTCAGTGTAAAGTACGTACCTACTCATATGAACGAAAATAGATTCTAAGACTACATTACAAATTAAAACAAATCAATTCAACAACTTTATTCATCTTCACGGTTGTCGGTAGAAATCCCATGGCTTTAAAGCATGAGTAAGTATATCTATCTGGTTTAGGTTTAACTGTGCCTGACTTATTTAAATTGGTTCAAGGACCACCACAACCAACTAGTAGAAATGCAAAACTAATTTCTACCGTCTGGTACATTGGCCACAATATAGAAGCAGTGAAAAGAGTTTAGTGAATATGACTGGTTCTCATTAGTTGAAGCGATGATAGCTCAGTTCGAATCCTTGCAATGACCTTAAGCTTTAAATAAAGAAAAACGTCGTGACGAAACCATAGCATTGTGCTACCACCTACGGCTTTTTCTAACTACCGTCTGGCTAGCTAACACCTTAAAGTTGAAAATCTCCCGCCTAATTCCAAAAGGTGTGTTCGGGCATTTACACTTGAGAGCCAGTTCCTCCACAGGTTGAGCGTATCCTACTTGGGCTGTATCGTCACTTAAGATCAGGTGAGATTATGGCCATAACCTTAAGTATTAAAAAATAATATGTACCTCTTCCAAGATTGAATGGGCAAAGATATTTACACATGATAAAAAGAAAGAACAACGATCACACCATAATGACAACATGAGTTTAATCCACAGAATGTGTACTAACACGAATATTATGCTTGTAGTCTTTAAATTTGTATACCCATATAAAAGTTCACATATGTATGTATTTTGGACTCTACAAGATCTGGATCGATTTGGACCAACTTTTTAGGTGTTTTAAATTAGCCTAGTTAATGGTTCTGGGAAATTTGCTAGCTATCATCTGGATGTTCCCAGGAAAAGAAAAATTAATTTTAATTATGACGTAAAAGGTTACTTTATAAATAAAAATTTAATAACGTAGCTTGAGAACCTGCAATAAGCTTGAGTTTTCGGTTAAAGAAAACATTACGGTGGATTTATATCATGGTACTAGGGCACTTTGTGATGCTATTATGGTTAGATACCATTATTATTTTGACGATATTTCCAAGACCCACCCCTGTGAACCAGTTTCTAAGTATGCTTTATGTTAGAATATTGGGTCACAACGTCATTTAACATCAGTGAGTGGTTTTGCCATGCAGTTTTTGATTTGTAATACCCTAACAATCATTGAAAAACAAGGAGGTTAAGGACACAGATTTTGGCCTAAGACTGACTCTATAAATAGTTAGCTGAGCCGACAGACGTCCTGTTTTTACTATGAATATTGAATTCGAATTGGTGTAATTAACAATAAAAAATATATATTCTAAAGCATAGTGTTTATTATTCTAATGCTCTACGGCAACTGACAATTATGGAAAATTAATGTTGTCCTTTAGGTTTTTCTTTCAATTTTCTAATATTCCGCTCAACTTCCTTAAATTTTGCTTTCATAAGAATCTTCTACTGACAATAATTGACACAACAAAAAAAACTAGCAAAATCGTTCTATCCGTTCACGTTAGATGCGATGACCAAGGAAAATAGAAATACATTTTAATAAGCTTTTATTATTAGTTTCATATTAGCTTCATACGTATGTTAGTATGTAACGGAATCTTTGAACATGATTTTAACCCCCTTCAAAACGTCGGATTAACTCGAAATTTGGCGTACTTATTAAGGACCGATGACAATTCAATAATATTTCATCCGGGAGAGGCAGCAGGCGCCTGAATTCCTTATTTTTCGGATAAGTTGCCGACTTAGAATAAACATCAATGAGGGCTCAATTTTATTAAAAATCATTGATTTTCATAGTAAGATATCTAAAATATTGGGTACTATAGTTCTTCAACTCGCTATATCAATTATATATTCCGAAAGCAGCCAATATATACTTAAACTCGTTTTAGTAGTAAATTGATGTAACGAAAATAAATAAATAATAGTTAACAAAAAACAAAAAAAAACGCTTTTATAGAAAATTCAACTAAAAAACGAAAAATAAATAATGGTTAAGAAAAACTAAAAATTACGCTTTTATAGAAAATCCTACTAAAAAATAGTAAATAAATTTGAATTAAACACAGTATAAGAAAAAAATATTTTAGTGTGAAAAAAACGTGGGTTGCTTTGCAGGATATTATCAAAATAACCCTTCTACTCATATCTGTTAATAAAATATTTATAACTATTGATACCATGCACCCCACGCTTTTTTACAATAAAAACATTTTATCTTACACTATTTTTAATTCAAATTTATTATAATTTATTATCTATTTTTTATTTGGATTTTCTATAAAAGCGTAATTTTTAGTTTTTTCTTAACTATTATTTATTTATACACACATAGAGAATACTACTACTTCTATTAAATAATACAGTTCGCAGAAACCCAGGAAGCGATGCTGGTGCTAATATATAACCCTTTAAGTGTGAAGACTTATCATCACGTGCGACTGCCGGCTCTCGCTCTTCATTATTCAATTAGGGATTACAATGGTAAGGTCAATTTAAATATCTTACTAACTATAAACTGACGTACAATTTCATATTTAATGTTTAATTTTCATATAAAACGATGATAGCGCGTAGTGTGGAAGAATTGGAAGCGAGTAAGTTGTTGATAAAAATATATTTAACTTTATAGTGACCAGAAAAAGTGACAGCACTAGACCTGACAATAAACAAAGTTGAATCTAAAAACAATGTTAAATGATCCGCAGTCCACCACGGGGCAGATTATAGAACGTTGCAAATCAATAGATGGGTACTGTAAAATCAAATCAAACTACTTTAAATTCTTTTGGGCCCTAAGAAGGCTGCTTATGGCCATAATAACTATTACCAGGTTGGAAAACAATATAGCCATCGAAAAGAATATATTTTTAGGTACATATTAAAAAAAATCCGCTACAATGATTTTTACCACATATTCACAAACGGATGTTAAATCCGCTAGAAATATTATACATTTATTATAGCGCATATGAGAGTTGCAACCCAGTTAGCTCATCCTGAAACATGACATGTCTAAGCGTATCACACACACTTATATACACTTACACTCAAGTATAAGTATACTAACACTTAGAGTATTATAATTGCAGCCCAGTCTGATAGAATTGTCTGTCCTATCTACATTTATCACTATGTCCAGTTCATTATGGTGTAATATCAAATGCAGGTTACCGATCGAGCAACGTATAGCTCTGTTCGAGGGAATTTGGTAAAGGAGATCAGGCAGCGGTTCACCGACTGGATTACGCAGATCGTGAGACTGTATCGCGGCGAAGAGTTCATCGAAATCGAATGGATCATAGGTCCAGTGCCTGTAGAGTAGGTGATTCAAGTAATTTCCCCATTTTGAAGTGAAAATTCCTTTAGGCGCTTTAGAAGATTTTTGTATTCCCAAAAAATTTAAAGTTGCGTCACCGACAGGCTAGCGCTGTGGTTGAGTTATTCTACTTCTAGAAAGGGTGGAATAAGGTCTGCAAAACCTGCTTATATATAGGTGCAATTGTTAACTTATCAACATAGCCACAATCCAGTTAAGCCAGGCAGTGACAGCCAAGAGGTTCCTAATAGGGATGCATGTGTAAGAAAGAAACCGCCGAGATCGCGTCTAGATTTTTGGGTGGTCATTCAGGTGTCGCAATATACGATATATGATTATTCATCATACTAATATTGTAGACGTGGAAGTGAGTTTATTTGTTTGTTACGCTATCATGCCTAAATCGTCGGATCTTTAGAGATAGCTGGAAACCTAGAGACGGAGATAGGCTACTTTTTCTCGCGAAAAACTTATAGGAAGTGGTGTGAAGAGAGGTATAAACTTTGTATGAAACTTTTCATTGCGTCATGCGATTTGTTTGACAAAATCAATATAAACGCGAGCGAAGCCGCACATAAAATCTAGTTATTTATAACTTATTGCTTTAAGGGCGTGGGATTGTTTCGTACCATAAATTAGGTTTTTATAAAGCTCTAATAAATAATAACGAGTTTTGACTACTTTAAAAATATTTATATTCTTATGTATCTATGTGTATGATTTCTTGTGTATCTTTTAAGTTGATCTATGTAACGTGCGGTGTTTTGTTACTCATACTTGTTCATCAATAATTTGTCTTTCAGTCATCTTCCCTGTTAATGATAGTGTAAGCTACATACACTACCGTTTACATTACTAATTCCTAATCGAGATCGTTTTTATTGCAAACTGGCTGGTCTGGTAAATCTGGTTGTCTTTCCAATAATTGCCCTCTCAGTCATAGGCTCACTTTTTGCATTTAGGGATAAATTGTCTTATCGCGATAAAAACTATGCTAGCTCTCAAGTTGGGACCAGCAGTGGATTTTTATATATAGCCCCGCAAGAGTACTTTGTCCTCTTTTGTTAGTTTAAACAGGACCAAAGCAGCACCTTTGATATGAGAAATAATTAGGAACCATTATCCCTATAAAAAATACTGAATTTGATAATAAATATTACTTTTATAAGTCTACTTATTTAGAAGTTACACGATCATTAACAGATGTACCTAATCAAGATTTTTTTTTTGGATTTTCCTCCAGTAGTGATCTTGGACGAGAAGTTGTCACCATATTCAGTACGAACATTAGTAACACGGGCGAGTTTTTCACCGATTCCAATTCGAGGCAAATGATGAAGAGATCTTGCAAAAACGAAGCTATCGGTAAGTCATTGACAATTTTCTAGAAAATTTGATTAGAAATATAGAAAAGAACAAATATTTTGAAACAAAAATACAAGATCGTGTATCTTGTAGAGTAATCGATAGTAAAACTGGTCATAAATAGAAAATATCTGATATAAAATTCATAAAATAACAAAGTTATATCCGCGCGCCTTTTATTATTAGCTGCTATACATTTGATTTTAAATAATGCAACCACAACACTTAAACGGATATTTGTTAGTCAGTAATTAACTTGTTATTTCTAGATTGTAATTTCAAACAATATGTCAATAGTAAATGCTCTAAATTTTATGGATTAGGTGGAAAACGAGAAAGCGTGTTACCTGATTGTATGTGTTCACAGCCGCCCATAGACTCTCACAATACCAGAGGAATCCCAAATGCGATGACGGCTTTTGTAGGAGGGACTGTCTCTCAAGTGCCACTGCTGGAACACACCTAATGATATTTGGCGACGGATTTTCAACTTGAGGGTGGTAGTTATTATTTTAGTTAAAGTCATAGATAGTGTAGACTATCTAAATTGCATAACAAATTACCGTTAGTCTTGAATTGTAATAATACTCAAACAAAATGCATATTCAAAAATGAGTATGAGTAAGTATTTAACGTAATTATATATTAAGTATTTCTTTAGATTTGTGGACGACTAACACCTATAATGACAATATATAGATAGTAAAGAAGAGTGTGAACGAATTATAAGTCATCACAGATAAAAATTAAACATTACTAAAACACTACTGTGATACTGCCGGAAAACAAAAAACAACTAATAACAATAGAAATGCACTTATCAAAGAAATCAAGGCTTTAGCTACTTCTATCTGAAGGCACACTCCTTCCAATAGGATCACAATTATGCTGCTGACACAAGCCATTGAACCATTTGAACGCTCGCACTGAATAAGAATTTTGCCTATAATTAGATGAAACCAATGGAATATGTAATAGAGTATGTATCAAGATTTACAATAGGTGTTGAAATATATACTCTCTAACAAATTAGAGCAATTAATCTCATTACGTAAAATTATCAACAAGAAAACAAACTCTTTAATTTCACGCCGATTTTAAAAGTTGTAATAATGTGATATCTTTTACAAAGACGTAGTCTTTGGAATAGTAGAGTATATTTTGGTGGTAACATAGAAATTTAATTTTTAATTTCATGAATTAGTGTTTAAATAATACGTACCAGATAAATGTATATTAAGAAACGGAGTTTATATCTACCAATAAACTGTCATGCAATTTAGCGGAAGTAGTATATAATGTTTTGTAATATAACGTAAACAAATTTCATTTCATTCAAGTTTAACCATTTTGTATTAACTCACAATCCATGTTAAAATATATCACAGAACACCAACAACAGAAGCCAGTTGCTGCCTGTTATTACCCTGTAACATCACGTATTTGCATCCAGTCATCGAACACGAGCATGGAAATGTGCGTACTAACAGACAGAGCTCAAGGAGGAACCTCTTATAATTCAGGAGATATTGAATTAATGGTATGCTTTATTACACATGGTAACATTATTTTTGAATAGATGGTAATTTGACCTAGAAATGTCAGGATCCAAATTATCACGGACAGCGGATTAAATCGTAACCACTATACACCTGTCCCGGTATTGTAAAATGATTCCTGGTGTTAACCACTTTAATGCATCCCTAGAGTAACGTGTAAATGCATTACCCGGGGAGAGGTCAAGGCGGAAGAATTTGTGTCAAATCATCCGGTGACAAGTACAAACAAATATCCAGTTAAAAAACATAGACACTTTAATATCATGTGTCGCCAGAGACTAATGTTAGAGATCGTGGAAGTTGCGTCGAATCATACTCAGTGTCATTCTACAAACGTCATATTTTACAGCAGAGCTATCGCTCGTCACAACACTTCGTGCTGTCGAACGTTCTTAACTCAACTGAACTGAACCATAGCCTCGCTTACGTAGCACTTATATAGTGTAAAATCCTTATATCTTAACCGTTTCGTTTAATTGTCTCCACTACTATTTGGTTCTTCAGATCATTAATATTTCAGTCCACTGATTCGTTCTGGAGCTCCACTATCACTGCCTAAGTATCGTAAGACACACGTATTTATATTGCCACGACCGGAAATTAAAAGCGCTAAATGCGAACTACTTGAAATAGATTATCAAAACAATTCTTATAAAATCTTGTCACTACAAATATAGAATGTATAAAGTTATTTTTAACCAAACATGTAAATTTCAATTTCTATCCATACAGATAATTACAATCACACATGTAGATATTTAAACCCTTTTATATTATATTTAACATAAAGAAACGATCAATGATAAAGTAAACATTATAAAAAGACGATTAACGATCAAGCTAACAATAGTAATCTATATTATCAATTATCCTCCATTTCATTAATTTAAAGTATATGGTATTATTAAGTTTCTATATTTATAACCACAAGACGTGCTATGTTACACACTAGGCACAACTTTTACATGTTTTCTAGCCATATACCTGTCCCACTAGCCGATTTGTATCTTTCTGCACTCGTTAGTGTGCAGAGAGAATAAAAATGTGTGGGCAGACATTTTAGACACTATAAGATATCTCAATACTAAGTCCCGTAGTCAGAGCGTGATTGATACAGAGCGTAAAATGTCTTACCATCTATTTTTTAATTAAGAGTAAAGCGTAAAGAGTTACGCAGGTCAGTGTAGAGAAAAACAATTTCACACGGGGGTTCAACTGTAGCACGTGGGCGGTGACACGTTTGAAAATCGAACGTCGTGACATAAATCAGAATAGGATGACAAATGCTGTTTTGTTTTTCATATTTCAATATCAGCCAGTGTGTATCTATCTACTTAGAAGTTTTGCATACTGGCATGACACTTGTGCTAATCCCACGGCAGACGCCATCCTTTTTTATGTACATAACTTAGCGTTATGACTATAATCTCACCTGATCTTAAGTGACGATACGGCCCAAGTAGGAAGACACGCTAAACCTGTGGATGAACTGGCTCTCAAGTGCAGCTGCTGAAACACACCTATTGATATTTGGCCGCAGGTTTACAACTTGAGGGTGGTAGCTAGCCAGGCGGGCATTAGAAAAAGCCCTACCACCATGCTATGGTTTCCTCACGATATTTTCCTTTACCGAAAGCTCAAGCTTATTGTTGGTGCTTGGATTCGAATTCACGTCCCTTGACGCGAAGTCGTACACGCTAGAACTGAGCTATTATCGCTTCATTTCCTTCATTGGAAGCAGTTCTTTACTTTGTCAGATACCGTGTTACTTTATACGTCATATTCTATTACAATTATCACGACGCTACATAAAACACATATGCCATGCACAAAAGAGGCAAATAAAGTGTAGATCATTTTTGAAAGGCATCAAAAAGGCAGTCAAAGCATTTTATGATAGGGGATGGATAATGTAGTGTCGCTTTATGCATTATTTTACCACTTTACCTAAACCAAGTGGCAACATGTTGAGGGTACGCCTTTCAGTTCTTCTGAAAGGCGGCCTTGTATCAAACGTCACCGTTGGACGTGATCAATTATAGTTCTAACAGGAAAATATTTGGTACGTCGTACAGTCTTACCAACCAGGCATCTGATATAACCCTTTCACTGCACCAAGTCAGAGGGTCCCCATAGTGGACTTCTTTATCTTAAGAAACGAGAATGGTAAGTGCTAAACAAAGTTGTTCATTAAGGTTTACAGAAGACTATTAACAGATGATGGTTTTGGCTTAGAGGAGTCGTTAAACGAGAAGCACATGGTGTTGGACTAGTTGTGAAGGGGAAACATAGAATTATATTTGGAAATCCAGATCAAGAAGGTATGTATTTAATTATTTTATATTATGACCACGTATATCAGGTATAACATTAATTATAACGTGACTAGGCGTTTCTTGTGAAGCATATTTATCGGGAATGGGGGTTCATCATTATTATTATTACTATTTATTACTACTATATTATTTATTACTATGTTAGGAATTATTACTAATGGTCACGAGATCGAACCAATGATCTAGATTTCTCAGTAAAAGATACTAACCGCATAAAAGTATACAAAGAAAGAAAAGTTTATTGATACACCACACAACATAAATGCCGTAAATAATATATTTCTAATATTAAAATAAAATAATTAATCTTTTGACACAACACGTATTGAAAAATTAAAGACCCGTGTTTAACCGACATCTCTGTTGTGTTGAATTTGAGATACGGCAATTGGTATCAATATAATAAACAAATTTAAAAAAGGTTTTCTTTACATTAAACATACATGATATTTTCATGTTGTTAAACATCTACATTTTACAATTGTACATACATATGGACTGATTATTTAAATAAATAAAAAAATAAATTTTACGAAAAATACAACTCTATAGGTGAATTTACAAAGCAAGAATCTGTCGAAATCCAAAATTTCATTCATTTCGTTAGAGTCATTTTCGAGAGACCAGAAACGTTTGTACATAATTACACTACATAATACATAATCAAACTCAAGAATTGCTCATTTAATAGTATTAGATAATGTTCTTGATTTAGTTGACGGTCTGACATTTCCCGAGAGCGTGACTCAAGCTGCTAGAAGATGGCGACTGGAACCGTGGCTCTTCTTTACTTCCGGTGACAAAGTTAGTCGTAGAAAGTGGCAGAACGTGAGGAACAAACGGGTATGTAGTTTACTGATCCGTGTAAGCAAGTTAACTCACCATAAGCATCGGGATAGCATAGACCATAAATAAGTGAATAAAAAATAAAAAATATTTAAACACGATTGCATGGAGGTAGGGCTTTTTCTAATGCCCGACTGGTTAGTAACCACCTTCAAGTTAAAAAACCGCCAAGTATCTATAGATGTCTTCCGGCAGATGCACTTGAGAACTTACCCTCCACAGGTTGAGTGTGTCTACCAACTTAAGATCAGGTAAGTTTATGGCTATAACGCTAAACATTAACTATAAAACAGTGAAACTATTTTTCGGATCGCAGGCATTTAACTGAAAATTTTCGGAATATGAATGTTACACGGACAGCTGATACGAAACATGCCGAACTCCTTTCACTGTACCCCTACTCTGCGGCCGGCCGTAATGCCACATGCGATAGGTGTCCGAAAAACAATAAGGCAATGTAATAAAGTTCAAAAATACAAATATTATTATCAACAGTAAATTAGTTATAGTCTTAAGCGATTTGATACATACAAATATTCTTTTTAGTCGAGGTTTATCCGCTAGGCTCAGTCTACGTAAATGGGTAAAGCTAATGACTCCAAAATAAAGTAGTCTAACGCCACCTATGAATATTTCCGTTTAGAATAGCCGTAGTCTCAACTCTATAAGTTCAGTAGTTTTGATTCTATCATATATGATAGATACACTGTCTATAGTCTGCAGTTCTTGAATACGGTACCATTTTTATACCATCTCATGAAAATTACTACAAAAATAACGGCATTTGTTGTTGACGTAAACTTCAACACGAATCGTGAACATTATAACGGCTACATTAAACACTTCCTGTTTTCGCATTCGAACGACCCAGTATCATAATAAGGAGAGCATGTTATCTGGAAGGTCATACCAAACCCATAAGGTTACAATAGACCTTGGTTCAACTATAACACTATAGAATAGGCATCGTGGTACTGCAATGAAAGGTGATTATGAAATGATATCAATATGACGTCGTAATATTAGAATAATATATTGGTATTATAATATTAGTACTCACCATTGCAGCTCCACGGTTTAGCCCGTCACATCCATATCGTCACCTTGGACCCGTGGAAAAGTGGTTCAGTACTTCTACGGCTGGAAAATACTTTCGAAAAACCTAATAGAGGTAAGTATATTCGAGTTTCTGTCAAATAACTGAGAAATCTCACTTTTAGAATGATATCTGCACAACCATTGTGGTGACTATTTTATTATGTCATTTTATTGTTTCAAATACTTACAGTGAAATAAATTTATTGAGAAAATTTACGTGTATTTTTTCTCAGCGAAATAACAGTTGTTGTTTATAATAACCCTCTCCTATCATCGGTGAGAGATACAATATTTTCTTAATCGAATTAAAGTAGAGATACAATGATTTTTTTCAGTATTTCGTCGACCAAACTTTATTAACGTTACATTCCAATTCTTTATCGAAATGATCCAGCCTTTATTTATTTTTTTAAGTAAAGTTTTTATTATTATGGCCATAATCTCATCTGATCTTAAGTGACGATACGGGCCAAGTTGGTAGTCACGCTCAAACTGTGGAGAAACTGGCTCTCAGGTGTAGCTGCTAGAACACATTTATTGGTATAATAAAATATATATTGGTATTTGGCGGCAGGTTTTCAACTTGAGGGTGGTTGCTAGCCAAGCGGGCATTAGACAAAGCCCTACCACTATGCTATAGTTTCCTCACTATGCTTCCCTTCACCGAATACTCGATCTCATTGTAGGTGGTTGGATTTGAACTCACGTCCTCTGACGCGGAATCATACACACTTTCACTGAACTATCATCGCTTCAAAAACTTTAAGCTAGCTATATAGCTTTAAAAAAAAGCTTTGTCCTGTAAATTGGTTCCTTTCCACAAATTGAAATTGGCTTTGAGATTATAATGGACTGGATTGTAAATTACAAAATGCTGTGATTACTCTTCAGGTCCTTTCAAAACCAATAAAATTGAAAGTCCTGATGACTACGCAGCAAAAGCTTCACATATTACAGTGGACTTACGTAAGATAATCCTCCAAAGACCGATTAAAAACCTAAGGGAAACAACTCTCGCTGCAAACCAATGGCTGGACGATGCGAGGCAAATGGATTGGAGCACCAGGTTGATTTTGTACACTTTTTGTATTACTTTTGACTAAACTTAAGTTATTTGCCCTAATTTAGATAGAAAAGGGATAGAACGTTGTAGTTGATTCTCGCATCAAGTTTAGCGATTTATCATTAAAAAATTAACCATTTCATGAATCAGTGTTATTTTGAAATACCTACCATTTTTCTCTACAGCTATAACTATTTCTATGTTATTTAAATCAACCCCTGGAGTTCCAAATTAAATATCATTTCGTAGTAACGCAATGTCTTGCTAATTGATTTTATTAGGCACTATTTTATTATTGTCGTACAATTATGTTTTTCGTCCATTCCTTTAATCATGGATAATATTATAGGCTTTCTCTAGCAAGTGGATTTATGGTTCTCTCGTGTTACTGTAAATTTCGTAAGGTCGTATCAGGTCATCGATATGACGTATAATCGGTCTAACTACGTTGTGCGTTACAATGCGCTGTCTTCCTATGAAATGTCTTCAAATCATTCAGTGATCTATTCTACAAACATTGTGACACTGGAATTTAAGTCTAGCAGTCTTGAAGGTTTATAACGATGATAGCTCAGTGGTAGTGTGTGCGGACTCCGCATCAAGGGACGTGAGTTCGAATCCACCTACAATTAGCTTGAGGTTTTGGAGAAGGGAAAGGCTTTTTCTAACGCCCACGTGGTTAGCTACCACCCTCAAGTTGAAAATCTGCCGCCCAAGTGCCAATAGGTATGTTCCGACAGTTGCACTTGAGAGCCAGTCCTACACAGCTTTAGCCTGTCTTCCAGTTTGGGCCATATCATAATTTTAGATCAGGTGAGATTATCGCCATAACGCTAAAGCCTTAATTATAAAATAGGTATGTGACTAGTCCTCTCCACTTCCTTTTATGAAACCATGTGTTTTTTTTATTACTGTTAGCGCCTTTCTGTATTTCATAAAAAAAAAGTTATTTTTTTTAGTAAAGAACATTTGTTCATTAGGTAGAAAAATGGTTTCTCTCTTCTATTTAATTATATAAAAATGAGAATACAAAAATCTTAGAATTACTTCACTATGTCGCTGTCTATATTGTGATTTATACTAATTATTGAAGAGCGCGTATTCTATTAGTATGATTTACAAAACAAACTTCAAACCAAATTCTTACTAGTTAATAAGACTTAACCAATTTTGTTCATTTGGATCGCTATCACCTAACACCAATACAATACTTACTATATTGGTATATGATTACACATGTCCTGGACCAGCAGAGTAAAATCGGGATCTTCGGGAGCTGAAATAGATTTGAATGCCGTCCCTGGTCTCTAGCAATACAGGCTCTTGTTTTAGTCAGGTTTTAATGATGCTTAGGATACGATGAGTTGCAACATGCCAGCTCGCCTTGGCATTAAACCCGGGCGTTTATCGGGAAGCCTGTTATAGATTTTTTTACTACATTAATAAAAAAGAGGTTATACAACCAGGAGATTTAATGAATAACAAAATTGGCGATAAACCCGTTAACGAATCTTTCTTGGCCTATTCCATTTTGGAATCAGCTAATTTATATTCAGCTATTCAGCCGCTGATTTTGGATGTATCTGTACTAACCATCCACCACGATAGTACTGTTCCTGATAACATAGTGTTATCACTTTACCGGTCTATAAAAATCAAAATAAACTACTCAGATAACGATATTAAATTAATTAATTAGATAATTGTAATCAATCACAGGTTTAACAATTTGCTTACAGATATGTATACAGCGGTTCTGAGGATGGTATTCTACCTGATGATGCAGTAGATGAATCTGATGATAAGCTAATTAACAATCCTGAAACTACGGAACCAGGTGATATTTGTACTTTAATATATTTAATTTAAAATAGAATTTAAATTTCAAACACCAATTTAAATATATGAATTGTTTCAATTGTTTGTATTTCTGGACTAAGTAGGCAGTAATCCATATATATGAATTTTTAAGTGCCTTATAAATATACATTTTTAGCCTTGGAACTTATTGCTGGTTTCGTTTTAGAACGCAATTGTAACTTTAGTATTGTAGATCAAATTAATAAAACTATTCCATGTTATTATGTATATGTACATTTAGAGTGTTAACAGCTCCTTACAAATTATCTGTCTTATCTTGACAGTGGACAAATTTATTAAACTGTTGTGTTTAACAGATGCATAATTTCTAAGTAGAACCTTGAAATCTTTTAACTTTTAATTATAAATATAGGATCGGCACAAAATATTCAGTCTTTTCTATATCAGCTACCAACTCAATAATCTTACTATACATAAACGTATAAATTACCAATATATATCTTCTTTGATCTTCATACTATGTCATTTTCAAGTAATATGACTTCTATATCTCCTTATATATCCTATATCCTATGCTAAACATTTCTTTGATTTTGATCATATTATTATACTTCTTCCGTTACTTCTTTGTAATCTAATCCAGTCTCTTTAATTCTTTAATAAGTCTTGAAATAATTACTGTACTTAAACTCAATTATGTAACATTTCAATCGACACCCACAAACGCTGACTTACCCACTAAATACTTTTATTTACATGCCGATTTACAGATATTTACACTATTCCTTCATACATACTCTGCGGTAAACACGTTGATTTTTGTATGGTGATAGGGCTTTTGCCGACTCGACATCCGTGCGCGTTGAGGCTTTTGCACAGTAAACTAGAAAAGGTTGCAATTGTAACAAGTAGCTAAGAATGAGGCTGTTGTGGGACATTTAAAATTGTTTAACATGTGATTATTTTGTATAAAATAATATTGTATAAAATTATTTTTATTTCTTTCAATATTTAGGTTCCGATTAAGTCATTAACACACCGCGACGGTATCGACTAAGACAGGGGAAAAATAGACACCAAGATAAAAACGTTTACCAAGAATATGACAGACGTAAACGATTCGTTACTCAGACAATATTAATAAAAAAGGAATCAACAGAACTATAATCGATAGAAATGTGATTCGAAATAATACAATAAATATTGGCAAAACTTTAGCTAATGAACACACAGAAGCTTTAGCAAAAATTAATAATAAATTTGCGGGTGTAGATGACAATATTACATACAAGAAATCAAAAATGAGCTTCTCAAGTATGGAAAGATTAAATAATTTCTATCAGGAAGTGACTACGGAAGAAAACGTATCTGAAGAAAGGATCAAGAATAGATTATCGAAAAAGACAAATCGGAAAGCTGCAACGCCAAATTCGAAAGGTACTTCATCATCCTGTTGCCATGATCTCTAAATTCTTTGAATAGGGAGCAAACAGCAAGCGGTGATCCTGATGGTAAGTGATCACCGCCGCCCATGGACACCCACAAAGCCAGAGAAGTCGTAGGTGCGTTGCTGGCCTTTAAGGCATGGGAGACCTTCTTGAAGCTTCCCAATTAGTATGGGTCTGGACGCAAGTTGGTTCCATTGCTACCACGAAACAAGTTCTGCGCAAAACACACCGTCATGGATTACCATTCATCCAGATGGTGAGGATGAGTTTTAAGATTATGGTGCATTTAATGGGGGGTGAAATGCAGCTGCAGATATTCTCCATTAGTGACTCTCTTCTTCCACAGATCTCTATCAGTCATCATCTCTTTATTTACTCCCTTTACTGTATTGTTAGTAACAGAGGTTGTGAAAAAGAATTACATTGCACTCGTGTTTTTTTTTTTATTGTAAAAGTTTACCGTTATGGCCATAATGTCACCTGACCTTAAGTGACGATACGGCCCAAGATGGTAGACACGCTAAACCTATGGAGGAACTGGCTTTCAAGTGCAATTGCCGGAATACACCTATTCATATTTGGCGGCAGATTTTAAACTTTAGGGTGGTAGCTAACCAGGCGGCAATCAGAAAAAGCCCTACAACCATGCTATGTCTTCCACATGATGTTTTCCTTCACCGAAAGGTCAAGCTCATTGTAGGTGGTTGGATTCGAACTAACGCCCCATTGACGCAAAGTCGTACACACTAACACTGAGCTATCATCGCTTCAAAAATACTTCTGTACTTTACTGTAATTTGAACATTTTATTATTTTATTCCATAGTGAAAAACTTCAAGGCATTGATTTTCCTATATAATATTCGCCATTCAGCGAAATTCTACTAAATTGTAACAATTTAGTAACTATATATTACCTATTTAGCAGTGTTACTGTATATTATTCACACCGCATACCATCCATGCACACCTACACGTCAAGTACACGGTTCTGTAAGGGACTACCCCCGCGGCCCTAACGCAGTTTGCCCGATAAGATCGTGTTAGGATCACGAAATCGGTAAGTTAGGACCTGTTGATTAGTTAGCCTCGCGAATCCTTGTTTATTTTTTCGGCAGCAGCCCAAGCCGAAGTTCTGCCATTCTGGCACCCTTGCGCTCGCCCCAAAAAGTTCGGTGAAGCTGTCAAAGCCTCTAGGACTAACAGCGTATGAAAGTTAAAAAAAAATGTATATTATTTAGCACTTCCGCTTTCAATTGATTGACCACTCACATCGTTAGCAGACGGTTGGCTAGACGTTGGCGGTCAATCAATTTATAGCGTTTGTACAAAGTAGTATACATTTCCACTGATTTTCCTTAATGTAATGCCTTCATAAATCAAATACCTATTTTACTAAGTTGCATAGAAATGTTTGAAACTTATCAAACTTTCATATATTGTATACATTATATTATAGATATAAAATGCGGATCCAAAACAAGACATACTTTTTATTCATCGCTCGACGTTTTGGTCTGGTTACACAAGTCGTGGCCACGAGTCGAACGAAATGTTGCGGTATCTTTGTTAGAGACGGCATTTTCTAGTAACTACCCTTATTAACATCAGGCATTTTAAAAAAAAGTAAGCCGCGTTTAAGACCCGCTTTTAATATCAATATTATAATAGAAATGATTAGTTCTAAGTTTGTTCATGTATATACAAAAGAGCAGTATTTTCTTTTAATTTTAGTTATATTAATATACAATTATCATTTACATAGAAACACCATCGGATAATGTAGACGAAGAAATAACAAAATCAGTATACGAAATGTATTATAAAACTAAACCAAGAACGAGACGTTTTAAGCCATTATTAAGAAACTCAGAAGAATCTAACCTTAAAACGATTAGAAGTTACAATCAAGCCAGAAGGTACAGACTAGACGATAATGTTGAAACTGGGGCGACTACTACTAGATTCAGAAATAAAAGTAAAAAAAGAAGTAAAGCTGAAATTGCTGATATACCGTTCTTTAGAGTGAAGAAAAGAGATAAAAATGTGAGTGAAAAAGTCCGCGAATATAAAAAGAAACGGGAAAAAGTAAATAGTGAACTGGAACAAATAAAAGGTAAAAAAGATACAGATAAGAAGAATACTAGAGAAATATACATTTAGATTTGACAAAAAATTTTTTTGCTCAATAGTACACATTTGTATCCTAAACTGTAAGTAAAACATAAGATAATATTGCATGGAGGCAGGTCTTTATCTAATTCCCGTCTGGCTAGCTACCACTATCAAGTTGAAAATCTGCCCCCAAAAACCAATAGGTGAGTTCCGGCAGTTACACTTAAGATCCAGTCCCTCCACAGGTATAGCGTAGCCACCAACTTGGGCAGTATCGTTACTTAAAATCTGGTGAGAATATGGTCATAAATCTACACTAAACTGTATTAAAAATTATAGATAAGGTAAATAGTGCTCCCCTTCTTCTCTATAATAGCAGTTATAATTATTCCAAAGTCATTTAGAGTAATAAAAATCTTTGGAGTTCATACAACGCTTGAACATGATAATGCACCTCTTGTTAAAACTGTTTAGAGAATTTTCCAGCAAAGTACGTCACGCAAAATGATTGTATTATAGTTAAAGAGACTATGTAACATTACATAGGGTCAAATAAATTAAAGTTGTTTATTAGAAAGGTGATTAATGTCCTGATTTAGGGTGAAGCGAGTTGTAAACGCCCAAATACCAATAGGTGTGTCCTGGCAGTTGCACTTGAGAGCCAGTTTCCCCACAGGTCTAGCATGTCTACCAACTTGGGGCGTATAGACACATAAGATCAGGTGAGATTGTGACTATAACGCTAAACCATTAGTATAAAAAGGAAGCAAGTTTAAGGTTCGCAAATACCTTGGATTGTTCTAACACTGCTTAAGTTGAACTGATACGAATTATTTTTTCCACTAACTGTACTTTTAGTTTATTTTCCATATTAACAAAATGATGTTTATTTACCCGGAAGCATTGCATTCTAATACTAAATTACTTTACGAGTATGTTATTCATGACAACTGCATTTGATAATTGATGCTAGTTCAAGAAGCAATTACACTTCAGCGGTAGTGTGTAAGGACAGTCGCGACTGATGCGAGTTTGAATCCTGACAATGTGCCTGAGCTTTGGTGAAGGCAAATATCGTGATATAATTATGATGGTAGGGCATTTTATAATACCAATCTGACTAGCTACTACGCTGAACTTGAAAGACTGATGTCAAACATCTGTATCTCTTTATCGAGAGTCAGTCTCGTCACTTGACTTCTTTACTTCACTTCTTTATGAAGCGATGATAGCTCAGTGGTAGTGTATACGACTTTGCGTCAAGGGACGTGAGTTCGAATCTGACAACCTACAATGAGCTTGAGTTTTCGTTGAAGGAAAACATCGTGAGGAAACCATAGCATGGTGGTAGGGCTTTTTCTGATGGCCGACTGGCTAGCTACCACCCTCAAGTTGAAAATCTGCCGCCAAATACCAAAAGGTGTGTTCCGGCAGTTGCACTTGAGAGCCAGTTCCTACACAGGTTTAGCGTGTCTACCATCTTGGGCCGTATCTTCACTTACGATCAGGTGAGATTATGGCCATAACGCTAAACTTTACCTGAAAAAAAAAAAAAAATTGGGAGTGTAACCACATAGTCAATTAACATTTATTACAATTTAATTCTAGATACTCCCTCAGCAACAAAACTTAAAGCAAGAGAAAAAAAGCACATAGCTTATGTTCATGAAAGCCTAGAGAATAAGGCAGATGACGACGATAATGAAGAAGAAGATTCTGATGGAGAAAATAAAGAACTTAAAAGCCAAGCAGAGATGAGTAGAAGAAAGAGGTACTTATTAGTTTTATAAAAACGATTTAAAATTATTGACTGTGATTGAGTTCAGTATCTACTGTACGAACTTAATAATAGGACAAGAAATTTGTGTCTGACTGGTTTCTGGCTGGCTGGATTTTTTTTGATACTACATTGTCAGCTCTAGTAGCTTTTACAATATCACCAGAGATGAGGGTTAGTCCGGTAGGTACTCAGCCTATTACCAACCAGTTCAAGAGTATCCAAGTGAACGAAACTCAGCTTCGGCTGTTACTGAATAACAAGCATCGCGAATCAAACTAATTCTTACAGTGCGAGCTAATTTTTGCATATACCGTAGGGTGGGGGGGTACCGTGGGGTTTTAGTGGGTATTACCAGCGAGTCTTTGGCCGATTGACTCACACATAACTCTCCCAGCTCATCAGGGAGGGGATGAATATAAGCATTTCTCCACGAAAAAAAATAAATACGCTAAGCTTAGTAGAGAGTTAAGAGAGAGTTCTCAAACGCAACTGCCGGAACACACCAAAACAATGTCACTAAAAGATATTCGTTTTATGCATTCCAATAACGTTTAATAATTTATTTTCCACAAGGACTTTACCGGAACAGATCCTGAACCCGGATCCTCCTTCTGATGAAGAACAAGACACTGCAGCACCGCAATTCCTGATCACCCTCAGGCCCACACAGATCCGCACGTTTGTCATTTGGTTCGAAACAAAGAAGAAAACTTACGTTTTGTAGTTTTTTACTAATATATATAAATCCAAGTTTGTCTGTTTGTTACGCTGTCATGCTCTCAAGCGATCATAACGAAATATTGCATAGAAGTTATCAGGGGTAAATAAAAAATTATAAGGGTCCATTTACGTAAAGATGATTTTAGTTATTTTTACCTGCCCCTTACCCTTATAATCCTTAATAGACAGAATATTTAACATTTTACATAAAATTTTATCTAATCTTAAAAAGGTAACAATTACACCATAATTATATCCAACCGTATTTAATTATATAAATCTGTCTATTACTATTAAGTGAGGATTTCTTGTATACACATAAGTTTCGCGTATTTCGATAATGGCCTTAAACGTTTTTGATTAAATTTTCATATTTATGTAGGTTATTGCTTTTTCAGTGCAACTTTATTGGTGTATTTCCCTTATAACCCATTATTTTTAATATATATGTAATGAGTTATGTAGTAGAGATAATTAGTGTATCGAAACAATAAGCTTAATAGCTGCTCTGTAATAAAGATAATTTATTATATTAAATACAATGTTAGACTACAATATATAAACAAACTAACTTCTTTATTAATAAGCTAACTTACTAATTGCATATTATATTTAACGCACCTGTAATTAAGAGAAACAACATTTAAAACCTTTGCTTCACTTTGTTTCGTATCTTAATATTTTGTATATATTTATTTCTTTTTAAGTTTCCAATGTAACGACATCTCATAAATATTTTTTTACATATACATTTTTTCATAATCATGTTTCGATAATATAGGGTATAAAAAGAAAATACACAGTCTAAATAAAAGGAGTTTCTATTTAAAACGTTTAAATTACCTTCATTTCCTTTTTATTTTATAATTTAGAGTAAGAAATTATGTATTTGGAATGACACTGGCACCTGAGACACAGGCTAAAAAGCCTAGTTCAGGGAGCAGGAGTTAACGTTATTATTCGTAAAGTGGATTAATTACAGTCATGTTTTCTTATTTAAATAAATAGTTATGTGATTCATATCTACGGGTATTTAGAAATTAAACTATTCTGAAAAAAAAAATTGAACATGGCTCTGTCACCCATATCACATCTAATACTATGCTTGAAACCATAGGTTCTCAAAGTGGACGGTACCGTCCTCCAGTGGGCGCTGAGACTATCTGAGAGGGCTACTGAACCTTCAAGTGATATTGGGGAAGCCTAAAGAAAATCGGTGGGGGTGGATTTCCCTACAAATTTCTATGAAAAATTTAAATCGAGTATTCGTGGTGGGTATTGGGCAGTCAATTATTCCTAAAGTGGCCGTACACCAAAAAGCTTGAGACACACTGCTTTACACTTTGTTATAAATTGCAAATTTCAAGTTATAAGAAACGACTTTTAACTCTCACGATAATGTGCATTTAGAAATTTTGAAAACCCTACTGTTTGTTGTCAGCATTACATAATTACCGAATAGACCCTAAGTTACTGTCCGTTAAGATGAATATAACCTTTAGATCCTCACAGAATACAGCTGTAAACGGAAATAACGGTACACGGAATAAAAAGTTTCATCCAAAGTTTATCCATCTCTCTTTACCCGACTTACAATAAGTTTTTCTCGAGAAAAAGTAGCCTATCACCATCTCCAGACTCCAGTTTCCCATCTATCTCTATACCACTAATCATCACAATCAAATCAGCGGTCCAGGCGTGAAAGCGTAACAAATCAACAAACAAACTCACTTTTGCATACGATTTGGTCGCAAGTGATGCTTTTTCGAAAAGTGTATTAATAAATTAACGCGCCAAGGGAATTAACGGAATACGCCGAAATGTAATATTCACCCCTTAAAGTAAAAGAGACATTGCAACACAAAAACCTCACCACTATAGAGCATATTACATTTAAAAATACCTATAGTATTCTAAGTTATTTTAGGTAGTCTACATCCCTCCAGGCTTAGCGTGTCCATCATCTTAACTTTAAGCTGTGGTCATAACGCTAAATTTAACCATAAAAAAATACTACCGTTTATTTATAAAATTCATATATCTTGGATCATATTTGAGATGCGGATCGGGGAATAAAAATAAATTATACGTTTCGAATTTCGGAATTGTAAAAAAAAATAAACGCGTTGTTCAGTCAGTAGTGACAGGTTATATAATTAGATTTCCGACTACATTACCCATTTTCCGGTCAGTAAGTTCAAGGAGTATGTAAAGCAAGCTTAACTTACGAAATTTTTTTTTCTTTATTATAAATGTTAATCATATTTGGAATATATTTCGAGTTTGTATACGAGCATAATTATAATAATGTTTAGTAATGATTAAAATTTATGTAAGTTAATATTAAAGCATATATCTATATTAATACAGACGGTGTCTGTCTTAACTATGAATATTGAATTAATATTGGTATAATTAATAAAAAATATATTAATCAAAAACATAGTATAATTACTATTATAATGCTGTATGAGAAGTGACAGTTATGTAAAATAATATTGGCGTAAAGTTTTTATACATTTTCGTATATTTTTTAATGTTCCACTCAACTTCTTTAATTTTTTCTTTCATAAGAACCTTCTCACAATAATTGACACAACTAAAAAAGAATTACCGAAATTGTTCCATCCGTTCTCGCGTGATGCGATGACCAAGAGAAATACAGATTCATTTTTATATGTATATAGATTATAAAGAGGAAAGATTTGTATTTTTGTTTGTAACGAATAAACTACTGGACTACCGTTCTGATTAAAAAAATCATTTTACCATTAAATTGTTACATTAGCCGTAAGCATCATAGTCTATATAATTTTTTTTATGAAAATTATTAAAAAAGGTTAAAAAAATAATTTTGTTTTTTTCATCGAGTTAGATGAGTTTCCGAACTCACGAAGCCTTTTGTCGTCCATATTTGCCTTCTTAGGGTCTGAGTTGAATGGTATTTGTGATCTGATTTTAGTTCCAGACCACAATAAGTTCTGATGTATGACTTGCAGGACATTATTAAATCCACTTCCTTCACTACATTTAGAGTGTCCCTATGTTGTACATAACATCAGGTCAACCCATAGAGATAATGAGTTAGCCAATACAGTTACACACATTTTTCTAAAATTTTACTTTTCAAAGGTATCGCAATATCTTCCTTAATCAATTTTAAAAATAAACGTTTTAAATACCATTTTAAAGTTTACGTTTTCCGCTATCAATAATAATAATATTTTATCTAATTCATCAGTTATTAGGGGCTTATCACAACTGCTCATTTTAACATTCAGCCAACCAAGAACTAGAAACTCAACAAGTATTCGCAACTAGTGGCTCCATTGTTGAAGTCCGTGTGTTGCTTCTGAGGCGTGGTGGTGAAGAAGTGAGGTGTACTTCTGTGTGACTCAGGAGTGATACAGCGAGAGAAGCCGGAGGTATGCCGAGGTTGCACATTTGAAGCCATGTCTGCAGAAGAAGAAAGCCAAGAAAAGGTTCTTATTAGAACCAAACGACAGAGACCGCCCAATGGACATCGAGTGACGTCTAATACGATGAAAAGCAAGACACCGAACACGTATACGAAAAGTTACACCAAAATAACGGCACATATAAACAAACCATGCAATTTGGAAAGTACTATAAGGTTGACGCCTGCACGAATAAGAAGACCTAGAACCCGGAATTGGCGTCGAATCTATCCTCAGAGGCTGAAACTTGGACCCTGAGAGAATCCCGTAGGAAGACGAAGATAGAGCAAGGGTCTCTTGCAAATTGAGAGCAATCATTCGCAGCGCTTAAACCAAGTGCTCCACTATTAAGTACCTTCTACGTGAGTATATTGGAAGACAAAAATTGATGCATTCTCCGAATTCCAGAAGATGACCAGACCATGAAGAGGCTAAGTGGGAATAATTACCTCGAAAGAAGATTGAACGCGTCTCCCATCCTCGAATTTCCGCATCTAAAAGGATACGCCAAAGTCGCAACGTAGGGCACTCGAGGAGCAACTACTGACGAGTAATCATCGCATACATCATGGCAACCATTCGGGAAGGAGATATACACCCAGACTGCACTACCTGCTGCCTGTTTGGACACGACGCAACCTCACTACCAGAGGTCGCGACAAGAATGGAAATAGTGCTAAAAGGTACAAGTGACGAGAAAAAAAATGACAATCGTAGGATATAAACCGATAATGCTACAAATAGCATAGTGGTAGGGTGTTTTGTGATGACCGCCTGGCTAGTAACCATCCTCAAGTCGATAATCTGCCTCCAAATATCAATAGGTGTGTTCCAGCAGTAGCACTTGAGAGTCAATTCCTCCACAGACTTGTCTACCAACTTAGGCGGTATCGCCACTGAAGTTCAGGTCAGATTATGGCCATAGCGCTAAACATTAACTATAATAAAGTGACACTTTTCTCATAATAAATTCAATACCTGTTGAGAGGCATGTATCCGGACCGTACTCTATTCGCAGTACCAACTAAAGATCTGTTCAAAGCACTGCTAGCAAAGCGTGGTATACGAAATGCCACCACCAGAGGATTTCATTTTTGTCGCGCAGTCTTAGCTTACACCATTTATTCTTAGATTCACGAGAAACAACTACTTTTCCTCCCATACGTATATAAGCACATGTATTTTTATATATTTTGTTAATCAGTGTTTCAATCGACTGAATACAGAGAGACCAGGCGTTTTCGAAAAGAAAGTTTATGTGGTCTCCGGAGATGTTTTAGAAAATGGATTAGGTAAGTTCACACTAATGTTGGATAAGGTAATATGAGTAATCTCTTCGGATTTTCAAAATAAACGAATTAGTAGACATTAAAATTTTGATTTAAAATTATGAATTGCAAATCAAAATCTTTTACATTCCACTAGTCATGGTTCATTTATATTGAGACACCATACATACATACATACATACATATATCGTACATACATATAATAGGATAATATAAAATAATATATGTAATATAGGATACATAGTATGAATAAAACTTAACCTACATAATAATTAATATTAATTTATGTTATTTAAACATTGTTATATTCGCTTGTATTTAAGTTTAATGGACTTTATTATCCGTAAATAGTAGATAATTTACTAGAAAAATACAGTTCCATTGACGTTCAATTTCGTCAAATCTACTAAACTTATCGAGATGGGACTATGATCAATATACGTTCTTTTATCTCTATTTTTTGGATGTCATAAAATTTTTGTCATTTTTTATTTTCTATTTGCCTTTGTATTCCGTTGTAGGTTTACGGCCTGTTGTAGGTTTATTACATGTAATAACTTAAAAATAGGGACTTGCGTTTGGATAATCTCTCAAGAAATTCATTAACAGGTGGTATTGGTATTGAATTTTATGTAGTCAATTGCTATTGTAATGTTGACTGCATTGGTTTTTAGCAAGGCCTAAGTAACTCTACTAGTGTTAAAAAATAATTCATTTTATTTAATAAAAACATTATCATTAGTTACTGTCTTTGTTTATATTTAGTTAATAGCAAAAAAAATTCTTAAAGTTGATATCAAGAATTAAGCAGAGATATGGTGTCGCCACAAGAAACATTTTAAAAATAATAAATATTTGTAGAAATTGTTTTTGTTAACAGGTTTATCAGAAGAAGACATACTTCTGTTAACAAACCAAGTGAATGTTATATTTCACACAGCGGCAAGTGTAAAGTGAGTTATACATATATATTTCCTTACATATTTTTAATAACAAATATACATAAATCCCGCTAAAATAGCGGGAGATAGTGTAACTTATGTAGATAGAACTTGAAACACTTTGATAGATTAAAATATACATACATTCACAGCCACAATCGAGGTTCGGTCACTTCTATACCCTTACTCTAGTTCCCAGTTCATCTGAACGTTTTCTTCACTCATTACTTGAGAATCTAACAAGTACCTTCAAGCCAAAAAAAAACTGTTTTCAATTAACTTTTTGCTTACAAATATAAATTCAATACAACGGACTTAACCTTTTACAGTCTTCTCCTTAACCCGTATCCTACCTAGTAGGGTTGACACAGCATATCTTCTCATTTCACTCTAAGCTGTCACCTGTATTCTTATTATATATACCTTTTATAACATTATAATTACAAACTGGTTATATGGTTTTCGTTTCTACTCTAGCACGACCATACCTCGCTAATCTATAACTTGTCAACTTATTTGCCACTGGTGCTTTTTTTATGCCTTCTTGAATATATTTATTCCAAATCTAATAAATTCTGTTTGCTCTCCATATGTACCTTAACCTTCACATCTCGCCACCAACATCCAGATCCATATATTAAGATCAGTGTGACGATACTTTTACAATTTATTGCTTGATTTTAATTGGTATTCGTGGATCACAAGTGATCCTTGAGACCAGTCGCCATTTCATCCATCCACTTTTAGAGAATTAATAGAAAACTTACGACGCTTGTATTAATGGCTCCAGAGGACGTATGTTACAAGCACTTAATACTGTATGTGAATGTAGGATCTGTTCTTAAAATAACAACGAAAGCGGCATTACACGAATGGTATAAGCAGTACACCTACATAAAAACTGTTTCTTATTTATTTTCTACAATGTCCTTTTCTGTTTTCAATAACTGGACTATTATACCACCTTTTTCGATCAGGTTTAGTATAAAGTTATAAGTTTCATCCCTTTACTTTTATAGAATAAAGATATCCAATATGTTGATTTTTCTTATTACTTATCACTGAGTCAAATTCTACTCCATAGTTTCAAAGTGATGCTACTTTAAGGGTTCAAATTGGAAAAATAAAAAAAATATACTTTCTGACTCCCATATTAATAAGTACATTTAATTTATAATTTTAAAAACATACTTTATAAGCAGACTTGTTGAGAAGTTGATAGTATTTTATAGGAACCTCATGCAGTGTTTAAATTATTTGCAACACGGCGGAATTACAAAATAAATTAAATTGAACATAAGGCTGCACAATACTTACAAAGACTGTTTTTTTAGATTCGACGATCATTTATGTTATGCTATAAAAATGAATCTCAGAAGCACCATTCAAGTGTTGGAGTTGGCTAAGGAGACCAAAAATTTATCCGTGAGTTCATTTTCATTATGATATATCATATTAACAGTAATACACCTCCTAAAGGCAAGTACAGGACAATCCAAAAACAGCAGCGACCATCGAGAGACAAGTAATGCTTTAGCGCTCGTCTCTAAATATACTGGCTGATTCCGTATCTTAAACCAAAATGGGCTACCTGCTGCGGATTAATGACTCAGTGGAAGAGTATTCGGACACCGCGTCGATAGAGGTGAGATGAAATCTCTGCAATGACCTTGAGCGCATGATAAATGGAATAATCATGATGAATTCATAGCATGATGGTATTTTATATTATATGAAAAATCTTCCGCTAAATACTTCTATAGATGTAATCCGGCATGCACAATTAAGAATTACTCGAATCAAATAACAAAACTGTATTCAATTTAGGCTCTGATATTATATTAATGAATGTCAAAAATACCACTGATTTGTAAATAATCCAGTCATCGATCAAAACCGGAAAAATCGATACTTTTATATATTTGTTTAGGTACATATTATTTTTAATTATGCATTTACAGTAGTAATTAGCGGATCCACAGAAAGGGTTGTTAATTCCAACCATCACGATTGTTCAAATGTTGATCGACCTTATAACATCGAAACCCGTCTGACATGGCGATTGGAATTTGACTAATTGGTAATGTGTTTTGGGACCTTGTTGTAAAACCTAACAATATTACCTAAAACTGTAACTGGTCTTACAGAATCTAAAATATGAGGTGAAAATTTTGTCACAATTTTTATTATTTAAATCTTGCACAAATCCAAGTTTTTCTTCACGTACATTAAAAGATCAGGAATATATTGGAAGGGCGGTGTTAAGATACCCAATCCGGAAATTTAGCCTTTAAACTTTGCTAGTTTTTGTAAAAAAAAATACGTTGTCGACTTAAGCTGCTGTCTGCTAAATAAAATGTAGCATAATAAATACTATACGCTATGGAAATAAGCAAACTAGACCAACTTAGCAGTGGCCGTATCTGTTAGCTGGCGAACCTTACGAACTGCGAAAGAAGCAGAACTTAATTATCTTGCCAAATTTTTAATGTGAAATCTAAAATATTGAATGATTGGAATTTCTGAATCAACATGGGAGCGATGGGGATGTCTGGAATTGACACGCATTTCCGTATATCTGCTAAAAACTAATGTAAATTTAAACATTAAATAATTATGTAAACAAATGTACATAAAAAAAAGATATAAAATGCAGATCGAACTTCTTGCCGGTTCTTCTCGATGACTGCTTTACTTTCCAATAGTAGTGTTGAAGTTCATAAGCGCTTTCTTAGAGCCTAAATTGAATAAAGATTTTTTAATTTGATTTGTAATTTACAAAAAGCTAAATGCTGTTCGCATTACGTAATATGTAATATATGACTATTACGTAATATGATATGAGTCAAGCATCGTTTTTGAACAAGTTCAATTCTGCATATATCTATGACATATGTCCGGCTAGTAATTTAAGAAGATAAAATGTGTTAATCAGTTCTCCAGTAAATATATTAAGTAATAGTCGTAGTAATATTTCTGGTGTCTATTTAATTGCAATTTTCCCTATATCCCGAGTCAGGAATACTGTAGTAACGACTTGGTAAATTAGATTCCAAACAGGACTACAATAGTTCAGGACACTACACGCCACAGCCTTATATGAGTGTCTGCAATGATATCATAAGTTCTCTAAATATCTTAGATTGTCTTGCAATTAATCTTAATGTCCTTTTTACTATCGAATCATAATGAATTCGGAAGCTTAGCTTGCTATCTATTATAATACCTAGATCACGCACACTTGTGACTTCCCGTAAAGTAATACCATCACCGGAATTGGATGTCGGATATGGATTTCTCATTTTGGAGAACTTGTTACACTTTTCAACGTTTCAAATCATGTTAATCTCAGTACACCAATGCTGGATGCGATCTATATCAGTTTGTAAGGCCTCAATATCATTATAATTATTAATTGTGCGATGTCATTTCAATTTATCAGCATAGATGTTAATTCAAGATGAGATACGATCATTCAAATCGTTCACAAATAGTAAATAACATAGAGACCCGAGATTCAGCTCTATCAAGATAGCCGCATCAAATCAGCAAAATGTTATATAAAATAATGCGAAAATTTGTACCTTTTTGTTTGCTATTTAGTTGCTAAACCGCGATTCTGTTGCTTGAGCTGTTCGCGAAAAATCGCAATTACTGCTAAATTCATATAAAGCTAGCATAAAAATTTGATAAATCAATAAATATCAAATCAACTATTGAACCAGAATTTAGTGGTAATTTGTTGCTGTAAGTGAGCACTACCGAAAATTAAAAAAAAGACCGGACGAATTTTTTATATTAGCAATGATTTTTCTTAGCACATGGTAGCTTGAACTAGACTTGTTAAACAGAAAATGAAGGGAAGAATTAGTTCCTACATTGAACAGTGTACTAATGAGCGTAAAGAATCAGCAACAAAATAGAAACTAAAAATCGGCCGATTCTTTCGATTAGCAACAATTTTACTGATACATGCTAGCTTGAACTTGACTAAGTGAACAAAAAATGATTAAAAAAAATCGTTGCTACATTTAACAGTGTTCAAATGAGCCTAAAGAATCAGCAACAAACTAGAAACTAGAAATCGGCTGATTTTTTCCGATCATCAACATTATTGTTGTACATGCTAGCTTAAACTCGGCTTGCCGAACAAAAAAAAATCCGAAAAAATTTAGTCGCTACATTGATCAATGTTCAAATGAGCATAAAGAATAAGCAGCAAAATATAAACTAGAAATCGGCTGCTTCATTTCGATCCGCAACAATTTACCCTATCTATGCTAGCTTGAACTTGAATTGTTACCATACATGATGAATAATCCATAGTTTGGAAGGAATTTTCAATATATTAATAAAATGAACGAAATGATCATGACGCAAAAACAAGTTAGTGACAGTTCATAACGAAACAGTACTCATTGCAGACCGTAAATAATGATCGATTTTTGGTTTGGCACATTTGAACATTGTTCAATGTAGCAACTAAATTTCTTTAGCATTTTTTTTCAGCAAGACGAGATCAAGCCACCTTGTACTAGGAAAATTGTTGCTGATTGAAAAAATCGGCCAATTTTTAGTTTCTATTTTGTTTCTGATTCTTTACGCACATTAGAACACTGTTCAATGTAGCAACTAAATTTTTTTATCATTTTTGTTCCGCAAGTCAAGTTTAAGCTAGCAAGTACTAGGAAAATTTTAACTTTCTATTTTGTTGCTGAATCTTTACTCTCATTTGAACATATGTAATTCAGACAATATTTATTTACTTACTTACTTCTTGGCATTTCGGCGCCCCGAGCGACCACACTTCTCGCTCTACCCTCGAGCCTTAACACTGTCAAAGTCTAAATGCATAACCCGAAGGTGTAAACAATGCTGATTTTTACAATTAAGATACTTCCCTACGCATCCGCTAAAAAAGATTGTAACTGTAATGTATTTTTATAAAAATATGTCCGTAAAATATATACAACCCGATCGAATTCCTTGACAGTTCTTCTCGATGACTGGGTTGATTACCGAACGGGTGATAGTTTTGACGTTCACAGACGCCTTCCTAGAGCCTGCATTAAATAAAGTATTCTGATTTCATTTCATTTGATTTGAAACTATTTAAGTGATGCTTGATACAAGTGTTTTCAATACAGGTCTTTGTTCATCTTTCCACGGCATATACCAATACGAATCGTGGGCATTACGTCGAGGAAGCGATTTATACGCCGCACGCCGAGTGGAGAGATACTCTGGAGATATGTGACAAAATAGATAGTCACACTATAGAAGTATTAACTTCAAAGTATGTATCTGTACACACTGAGCTGACGTGCTTTGTTTTCGAGTACCGCACTCCCGCACAACATAATTATGTGTGTGATCCTCAAATATCTATTCTGAACTTGGTTTTTACTCTTTGGGCCAGTAACTGTGGTTATAACATTCATGAATACATAGAGCGATGATGGTTGAGTAGGTTGTATTTAAGGACGCAGCAGCCAATGAACACGTGAGTTTGAATCCTTGCTATGAGCCTGAAGTTTCGGTAAAGGCAAACATCGTAGTGAAACCATGTCATGCAGGTAGGTATTTTTTAAATGCTCACGTGGCTAGCTAGTCTACTCTCAAGTAGAAAACCGGCCTTCAAATACCTATATTTAAATAAATATATAAATACGTATGTTTTGGAAGTTGCACTTGAGAACCAGTCTCTCCACTAGGCTTAGTATGCCTACCATCTTGGTCTACATCATCAATTTATATCAGATGAGATTGTGGTCTTAAGGTTAACTATTTAAAAAATGTAGGGAGTGGTCATATTAAAAAAACACGCTGATCCAAGATCTACCTTTGGAATTAGAAAAAAAAGGAAAGGACATTTATTTTGATAAACATATAGTGTACAGGTACAATTTTACAATCTAAATCCTTCTTACAACATCGAAAAAGAACCAAAGCTCAACATATGCTATGGCAAACTGTTTAGCGCTAGTTTTCAGCTGAATTTAAATATTTCTGCATATATGAGCCAGATTCTTGAGGAATAGTAATATAAGGTTGAATGAAAAATAGAATTAATAAGATAAAACCCATGAGAGAGAAAATATGTTTAACACAGAGCGAAGTAGACTCTAATACAGAATTTTAAAAATATTCCCTACCATAATATGCGTTATTTTGCATGGCACTGTACATGATTTTAAGCGCAGTACAATACAAAAAAGCCACCATTGATGAAATGATAACCACCAGTCGCCAATCATCTCCGTCAAGCTGGCCTGCGTAAATGATTGGTTACGTTTCGTTTGGAGGACTCGATATTATAGGTAGGAAGGGTTTCCCCTGGCTGGGAGACTGTTCCTCAGTTTACGGGTACGGCAAAAGTATGATATAACACATTTTTCGCTTCCAATCTTTCGTTTATGTTGAAGCGAAACTTCTCACGATCTGAGTGATGTTTCTCTTCTGTCGTTTAGTCTTCAGCACAAACCGTTTTTATCATACAGCGGCAAACTGACTAAACTCTGTAACTTATGATAAGCATAGTACAATCCAAATACAATAGCGAACACCAGTAGTTTCTAAATGTTATACCGGCCTACTTTCGGAAACTGAGAATAAACTGGAGGATCATAAAACATAAAAGCATATCCACATTATAATAAGCTAACCCTAGTGGAGGCCTGACTCTCCGACGCAGCTGCTGGCCTACATCTATATGTGTTTTACAAAAGATGTGCAGCAAAGTGACTGTACTATCTATGGTTCATCAGATATTCTCTGTCACCAGAAGTTGGAGTTCGCAAAATGTTGAATGCAATACCCTAAATTAAACAATCTTATTTTCAGATATGTCAATGATATACCTAACACATACACATTCAGTAAACAGCTCGCCGAGCACGCTGTCTACGAGCACAAGGGACAGCTCCCGATCGTCATTCTCAGACCTTCCATTGGTAATACTTCTAATATAATACTAGCACCCAGACCTGGCTTCGTATGCGTAATTTGATAATCGTAAAGGATAAGCACAGTGTTGCTACAGTTACATAGATCTTTTTACGAGAAATAGCTCCGCAGAAGGATCAAATGGCGAAGCCAATAATAAACCCGGTCGACATGGTTTTTTTATATTCATCAACAATCACCTTCATATTTTAGCCAAATTAAAAAAAAAAACCCTTTTTATGTATTATACAATAAGACCTTTCCCATGAATTACTCTATTTATTAGTAAAAACAGTTTGAAAATCTAATCTATACGGTATAACATGTAATTTTTTTAGATTGTAATTTTATTTGTGCGATGTAAGAAAACTATGAGACCGGTTTTTTAGCTTGAAACATGATTTGCGTGAATCAATGTAACACGGCCTAAAATTCGATGGAAGTTATTCTTCTTATAGCACGTTACTCGAAATTCAATTTCGCAGTTGTTATATTTTTTATTCACATGAACTGGGATCATATTTTGCACGCCTCATGAAGCATTTGAGGTTGTGCGTTACTCTCAACATTTAAAAGTCAAGCAATTTTCAAGAATTCGATGATAATTATTTTAAATCTATTATATTTTTACAACCAGGTAAATGTTTAATTATTCAAAGAAATACTCTCAGTATTACACTAGATAACCTTTAAATTCATTTATTTTATTTTAAACTAAAAAAAATCTTATTTAAAAATATTTTTCGTGGATGTAATTAGAATGGCTCTAGAATGACATCTACTTCCTTCCTACCTTAATATGAATGCTTAAATCTATGTCATTCAATTATAATTACGTTATGAGGCGTGAACTTTTGGATTTTCCAAACTATTCTATAACTTAAAGACCTATATATTAACTTTGTTGATATGTTCACTAATATGAAATACTAATATGGCATTGTTACGCTAATTATGATAGACGTTTTGTAGACTTGTTGCAGATCAATAGCATTATAATACCTACATTTATTTCTCTTCGTGCGTTATTAACAATTTGCGAAGGGTATATATCTAAGCTATCGCCTAATCTACTCTAGTTTATTTACGAATAATATTAGATTTTTTTTCTACATGTCTTATTTCTTTGAATCAAAATAATCACCCATGCCATTTATTCATCTTTGCCAACGCAATGGTTTATTGATACCCTTCTTAAAGAAATCTGCTGAATAGAATCGCTTGTCTTAGTTTGGACATGTCATGAAAAGGGAGAAAGCGTATGTGGTGAGAAAAGTAATGAATATGAATTTTGAAGGATGGAAAGGAAGAGGTAGGCCATAGAAAACTAAATAGAGTGTATTTTTTTTTTGCTTTTATAGGTAAGATGTAGCGTTATGGCCATAATCTCACCTAATCTTAAGCGACGATACGGCCCAAGATGGTAGACATGCTAAACCTGTGTAGGAATTGGCTCTCAAGTGCAACTACCGGAACACAGCTATTGGTATTTGGCGGCAGATTTTCAACTTGAGGATGGTAGCTAGCCAGTCGGACATCAGAAAAAGCCCTACCACCATGCTATGATTTCCTCACGATGTTTTCCTTCACCGAAAGTTCAAGATTATTGTAGGGGGTTGGATTCGAACACACGTCCCTTGATGCAAAGTCGTACACGGCACCACTGAGCTGTCATCGCTTCAAAATTAAATGCAAAAAGGGGGAGTGAATGAAGAGACAGCGACTGATAGAAATTTATGGAACAAGGGAACGTATTGCGCTGACATTCAATAATTTGCAAACAGGACAAGAAGATGATTCAGTTAGTTTGATACAGCACGGTTTCTCTAGTGTAATAACAAGATCAATTATGATATTTGTTTCCAGTTATAAGCAGCTTAGATGAGCCAATGCCCGGCTGGATAGACAACTTAAACGGACCCTTTGGAATGTGTGTAGCTTTTGCAAAAGGTAAGAGCAAATCTATGTGCCATACGGATTTATGTGAACAATGCGTGAACCTTTTACTGCACTTCATAAACAAATGCTATGTTACACAAAAGAAGTATTTTCCCGTGGTTTCGTAACCATTAATGCAGTTTGTTTTATCCCTCGGGAATATTTATTTCGTTCGGATGAACGGTGCCCCACGTGCATTTCTGTTATCCTGATAAAGTGTTATCATAATGATCGGTTGAGTAGTGAAGGCGTGAAAGCACAATAAACAACATTCGCATTCACTTTTATAATAGTGAGTTTCTAATCAGTTTTTATTCTATCCCTGGACACGATAAGTGACGTTAATTGAGATTCCGAAGAAGCACCGTCTTTTGAAAATATGAACTTACATAGTCATTGGTTGGTAGTGATGGAAACATCGTGAATGTCAGAGATATGTTGTTACAGTAGAAGCTTTTCGAATTGGAATTATTTTAAAAGATGTCTTGATATTGGCAATTTTTAATATCTCGTTGTCTTGCGTGGTACTAAAGCCGTGGATTTAGAACGAGGCTTTCACTCAGCAGTGAGACGTGTTATAAACAGGTATTATTGCCTCTACCAATTCACTTTCGATAAATCATCTATTTATAATAAAACCATTATTTTTTCTGTCATTTGTATTATGTAACGTCGCATGTCAGGCTGTTTTTTTTTATATAATTAAAGTTTAGCGTTCTGCCTAAAATCTCCGCTAATGTTAAGTGCCGATGTGGCTCAAGATGATGAGCACGTTAAGCCTAGTGAAGGAACTGGCTCTCGAGTGCAACTACCAGGTACACCTAGGTACAATACACCTACAGGTATTTGCCGTCAGATTTTTAACTTGGAAATGCTAGCTAGGCAGGCAGGCATAATAAAAAGCCTTACCATGATGGTATGGTTTCATCACGATGTTTCCTTGAAGTAAAGCTCAAGCTCATTGAAGGTGGATCAGAACTCATAATTGATGCGGCGTCCGTCCACACTACCAACTTTTTTGAAGTTATTTTTAAAGGGAGTTTTGAGTGAAGTTATTTTTGTGAAGACTTGAAAGGGTATGCGTAGATGAATTTCCCCATGTTTAATAACAAACACGTTGATAGAAAACTTGACGTAGTCATTGATTATGTTTTTTTAGGGATTATGCATTGTATGTATGCTAATAAGGATGTAAAATTGGACTACATACCCGTGGACGCCTGTGTCAAAAATATTATCGCCGTGGCTTGGATAAGGGGAACAAAGCAGTAAGTAAATAGTTTTTCAGACGCTAACCAGTCGAGCAATAACCCTAGTAGCAAGCTGCAGCAATTATATGGTTAACCATCATGACCAAAACCAAATGTGGGACCAAGAATCGTTAGAACCTCGTCGGTTACTTGGCAGGGTGCATCGCGTGCAGGTGATGTTAACTTGGGTAATTCAGATAATATTCGACATCCTTTACATCCTCTGACGCGACGCGATCATAGAGTTTCTACCCGAGTAGAAACGCTCGCGCACGGAAAAATTTTTCATGTCAATAATTTACAGGTTAGAAGATACGGATGATATCCCCATTTACAACAGCTGTTCAACGAATCAAGTTCAACTGACACTTAAAGATATGATAAAGTACGGTCAAAACTGCTGTCATGACACGCCGTTTAACAATATACTCTGGGTAGTCGAACATACGGTGGTAACAACATCAGGAGTTATATACCATATAAATGTCAGTATCCTTTATTCATATTTTTTTAAAGTGAAAACTTCTTAGGCTCGTCGAGCACATTTTGGGTGAACAAAAATCATGGAACTCGCGTCATCGTCACTGAACGCTTTCCATTTATGTAGAGAGTGTATGCAAATTGTTAGTTATGAGCTGGTCACAGATGAATGCTTGGTCGATTCGTTTGATGTGCTTCTTAATAATAACGCGTAAGCAAGGTCGTAAGTTGCCAACCCCAGCATATCGATACAAGTGCTACTTCTATTATTTTTTACTTTATTTTGTGAAGTATTGTTTTCCCTTCTGTCGGAAGTTCTCATGACTGCTTTGTTTTTTTTTTTTTTGATGATAAATGATCACCGCCACCCATAAACACTCACAACACCAGGTGAATTGTAGGTACGTTGCCGGCCTTGTATAGGAGGCACTGGCTCTCAAGTGCCACTGCCGGAACACACCTATTGGTATTTGACGGCAGATTTTCATCTTGAGAATGGTGGCTAGCCAGGCAGGCATTAGAAAAAGGCCTACCACCATGCTATGGTTTCCTCACGATGTTTTTTCTTAAATACTCTTGGTGGTTTCAAATATACCTCCTAAAAACACAATACAAAAGCAACTTAGGTAAAAGCGCGTTCTTAAATCGAGCAATAGATCTATATAATATTTATCTTTTACAACAACAATAATACCATCGACATATTTGGCACCACAATCGACTCATTTAAAAAGAAGTTACACAATCTGTTAACTAGGTAAGGTTTTGCATGAATAATTTTGATTTAGATATTAATTTTTAATTTAACATTACTTTGAAAATCTCTCATATTATGTGTTTTCCTAATCATGAATTCATTTGTTTGCATTTTTATGTTTGTTAAACTTTTAGTCATATATTTTTCTGTGAAAGTTATGCACGTCTATATTTATTGTACCGGTATTGTAATCGTTCTTAATTTTATATTGTATATTAGTTACTTATATTCCCAAAAGTAAAGGAACCCATGATGAGCTAGCATCGCACCCATGTTTCGGGAAGATGTCTACACGCTAGGTCAGAAAATTTAAATGAAGTAAAACAAAATTAGTTAAGCTGTGGAGAAATCTATCATCGACTTTCGTGTAGTAAACACATAATTTAAAAGAGAACCTATAACTGGTCTACCATAATATTAAGTAACATTGTATGATTTCTACAGATTAAAGATCTAAAAATTTTACGAATTCATTTATAAAAAATAACTTCTCGCGTTCCCGAAGTTAACTAGCTTTATGTCTGTTCAATGTTGACTTACTATATATAAATAAATAAATAAATATTAAAAAATGGGTTAGTAGTACCGGAGATTACCCCAAACACACAAACTTACAAACTTTACCTCTTTATAATATTAATATAGATATAAATCTGAACTAATAAGTTTGTTTATATTTTGTCTTGGGATTGTATAGTCCATCCTATGTTTGATGAAAGCCATACAAAAATACATATAATTTTAACGTACTTTTGATGTGTTTAATGATTTTAATTCACAAATAGCGAAGTTTTAAAAAACTGAAAATATCATAGTTTATTTAAAAATTTAAAGTTACTACTTTTGTCGGCAGCTCTCGGCGAGTGACTCGTTTTTTTTTTTAAATAATAAACAGTTCAAAATATTAACAAATCAATTTTTAGATACTGCTGAAGCAACTTATACCTGCTCTGCTTATTGATACACTATTGTATTTATTTGGAGAGAAACCTAGGTAAGTACGTAATTGTTAAAAATAGATTTCAAACTATGTACTAATTGTCATTCCAATGTTATAGGGTTTAATAATACTGCTCACTGTAACATATTATACCATAACAAAAACCGTATTGATATAACAATGTATGTACATTTTTTTTCGCGTGGAAATCTATCTCCGATGGTCTGGGAGGGGTATGTGAGACTCACCGGCGGCTCCCCGGTAGATGCTGGTCCCTCTGGGTAATTTTAATTGAGTTTTTCTTCCTCACCGGACGGGCGATGACGCCGAACTCCTCAGTGCCATAGTAGGCGCGAGTAATGTCACTCGCACTCAGTAGCACTCCGGCGGTATTGTGAGACTAACGGTGGGCATAAAACAGGATGCCGCGGTCGTCTGCCCGACAGTAGTGTTAGTACACGTCAGGCCCGCCACTGTGCGTACGTGACACTCTCCGTCAGGAGAAGAGTGCTGGACTACTCCACCTTGCTTGTCAGGGTATCAGCCACCGGTCAGCTTACCCAAACTTTGCCAGGGGTACAGCACTAGGAGGTTCCCTGATGCACCCCGGTTAGGTTCCACCCGCAAGGTGAAATCTACCACCTAATACCTGTAGTTATGTTCCGGCAGTTGCACTTGAGAGCCTGTACCCTCTACTAAGCTGAGCGTTTCCTCTATCTTGGGCCACATCGTTACTTAACATTAGGTGACATTATCGCCATAACGCTAAACCTGTAAAGAAAAAATTACAGTTTATTAAAGCTATGTCGATTACTACAAATCATTTGAATGCTATAGGGACTAAGGGCTCCGCTCACTATACTATACTATTCGTACCATTATGTATGTACCGTTTGAACCGTATGGACAGAACTGTGTATCTACCGATTGCTAACAAATAATAATAAAAAAAACGTTTCTCATAGCAGTACATTTATATTTATACTAGCTTTTAATGGCGGTTCCGCTCGCGGTAATATCGATTTTGTCAACGTTTTATATAAAGTCTCCCTTTCCTCACTTGCTATTAGGATTTTGCGAGCAAAAGTAGCCTACCACCGTCTGTGAGGTCCCATCTATTTTTATACCAAAATTCATCTTGATCAATTCAGCGGTTTAGGTGTGAAAGCGTAACAAACAAACAAACTCACTTTCGTATTTATAATACTATTTAGTAAAGATTTTCCCATGGATTTCGATTGCATTCTTATAATATTAATAAGTGATATTATTTATTCCAACTCCAAAGGCGTAATGACTTGTGCATATAATTTAACGTAATATAAATAAGTTTTTTTAATTTTAGATTAATGAAAATCCAGAGAGTCTTGTATCGAGCCCAGTATTCCGGCGAATATTATCTTACAAACGACTGGGTTTTCAAGAATGACAACTCCCTCTCACTCTGTTCCCGTTTGAAAGACAAAGACATTGACGATTTTTATTTTAACTTCAAAAGCCTAAGTTGGGAACAATATTTTTTTGGTGCCATTTTGGGGTTGCGGCGCTTTGTATTACGCGAGAAAGATGAGGACATACCAAAAGCTAAAGTCCACTTTAGAAGGTTACTGTGTTTTTTTTTTATCCATAGACGATTACATACATCATCACAGAGATAAGTGATCCATCAGAGGCGTCCCTGTTTCACTGTCGCATCTTGGCGGTTGGATATCTCTACATATATACACCAACGTACCAAGTCATTAAGACAGGTTTATCGCGGCGTTCGCAACTCGCTCAAATCGAGCCTATTATTTTGTGACGAATTTGTTGTATTCTTTTTACAGTTTACAGGTTAACGTTCTGACTACAATCTCACTTTATGTTAAGTGAAGATACGACCCAATATGGCGAACACGCTAAGCCTGTGGAGGGACTGGCTCTCGAGAACAACTGCCGGAACACAGCTATAGGCGATTCGCGGCAGATGTTCAATTTCAAGGTGATAGCTAGCCATGCGGGCATTAGAAACAGTCCTACCAGGATGCTATGCTTTCATCACCATGTTTTCCTTCACCGAAAGCTCATGCTCATTGTAGGTGGATTCGAACTCACGTTCTTTGATGCGACACACTGCCACTGATTTTTTTTTTATATTCTTAAAGTATGCGTAGTTAAAGTAGCGTTATGGCCATAATCTCACCTGATCTTAAGTGAAGATACGGCCCAAGTTGGTAGACAAGCTAAACCTGTGGAGGAACTGGCTCACAATTACAGTTGCCGAAACACACCTATTGGTATTTGGCGGCAGGTTTACAACTTGAGGGTGGTAGCTAGCCAGGCGGACATAAGAAAAAGCCCTACCACCATGCTATGGTTTCCTCACGATGTTTTCCTTCACCGGAAGCTCAAGCTCATTGTAGCATTGGATTCGAACTCACGTCCCTTGACGCGAAGTCGTACACACTACCACTGAACTATTACTGCTTCAAAACTGTATGTATTTTATTACGGTTACCACAAAAGTTGCCTTCTCAGTTCTTACAAGGAAGTCGCCGACGTTTCAGAGCGATGTTAGATTAGTAGAATAATCTAAAGTGACGTGTATCCAGTACCAGTTAACAGTGAAATAAACTGTTTATAACCCATTAAACAAGAGGAACATATGTAAAGTCAATGTAATAAAAAAATATTTCTTCCACAGGTTGTGGTGGTTCAAGAGAGTCCTCAAAACTATAATATTTGTATTTATTTGTAATTACTTATACAAATGTTTTTTTAATGTTTTTAATATGGCGTGAATTTAATACGTTGTAATTTAACTAATATATGTAGCTATATGTATAATATATGTAGCTTTTAATATTGATTTTGTCAAACAAATCGTATGACGCAATAAAAAGTTCCATACAGTTTATCACTTTCTTTACCCCACTTCCAATATGGTTTACGCGAGAAAAAGTAAGCTACCACTGTGTTTAGGTTTCCATCTGTCTCTATGCCAAAATCCATAATTATCGATTTAGCGGCTTAGACGTGAAAGCGTAAAAAACAAACAAACTCATCTTTACATTTATAATGTTATACAGGATAGTACGGATCAATACTTATAAATAAAGGTCATTGTAGAGTTCTAATTATAAAAGTGTTATTTTGAAAACAATAATATTTGTTTTTATTAATTTAGTTTACTATTTTCTAACTTTTCTAAACTTACTGAAAACACCTTTAATTTGTATGTATTTATTTTAGTAATAGTAGTAATGCTGTATAGCAACTCGGCGATACAATACTATCTAGAAACAAGAAAACCATCGAGATGAAACATTTACAGTATCCCACACTTAATATCATACGACATATATAACAATACGACAATACCACAAACAATATGCGCACTAACTCACCTACACACTAACTCATCCGCACAAGCACCTATACATTCACTGTCATATGGGGGTCACAATTTTCATTATGCATCAGATAATTTACCGTTATTATACCATGGGGTTAACTATACCAGCGGCTTACTGTAACTTCGTGCAAAATGTAATCTAAATAAAAAACATATTTTTGCAATTAGTAACATATATAAACTATGTACTTCAATGCAATAAAAAGGTTCTTTCACATTATCTTGTGTATTACAAGTTGATTGTCATTAGTAGATTGTCATTAACATGTTGAGAAAATTGTGTTTCTATAATTAAAGAAGTTACTTTTTGTCACTAAGATATTAAATTCTAAAACTTGTGGCTTATGGAAATTATTAGCATGATTATGTTTAAAGAATAATAAAAAGACTACTCATATTATTGACATTACGGACTTCTTAAGTTTTACATATATAAATATGATTATTGTTAAGCGCAAAACTCGAGAACGGCTCGTCCAATTCGATAAAATTATTTTTTTGGATGTTCATTAGGGCACATGGTAAGTTTTATAAAAAAAATAACAAATACAAATTAATTAGTTAAGAAAATACATAATTGTATCTTTATACATTTTACAAATGTACTGTACATTTCGCTTTTTATCGTGAAGTGGTATATTAGTTTCACTTTTATTCTATGTAATAATGAGTAAACGAATTACTTGTATTATATCAAATGTGCGACGAGCGACCTCACGTGTTAACTGAGCTGATAACCAGTGTGCAACAGATATTGAAGATAGCTGTATTGGTATGTCCGTATTCCGTTCGAGAGTTACTAAGACCGGATTGTCTTGTGCAGATAGAATAGTAAAATTTTCACAATTCCTCTCGCCACCAGATCTATTTCTCTTCATAGTTTACGAGATGGGAAGTCATTCTAAGCATTTCTTGGTCGACATTAAATAATAAAACAGTTTTATCCAAACGACGTCGTTTTGAGCAACGCATATTGTTTAGAGCAATGTCATGACAAGATAAATAAGCGCTACAATCCAGAAAGTATGAGCAATAGTGGCGGCGAAAAATAAAAATGTTAATCGCAATGCAATAGAATATTCTTCAAGGTCAGTTAATATTCTTCAAATCATTGAATACAGTTAGTTATCAACCACAATGAGGTAATGAACTAATCTAAGGACTTTTTAGATTCACTGGACTACCATATATGCTAATAAAATTAAATTTTGTTGGTTGTACTTAGTTGCATGGCAAAAATGTGGTACTATATAGATGCGCACACCTTCTTCTGGTTAGTTGACAAAATATGGTCAGATAACATTGATTCCATTGATTGAGCTCACTGTGTGAAGTCCCTACTTCTACGCTGATATACTGTATATATATATATGGCTGTAGTTAAAGGGTGGGTCTTTTACGGCAGAATATAGTTATAGGAGGGTAGCTTATAACGCCGTTTAGTATAGAGCGCCACGCAAGTGTGGCTTTGGGTTCAGTCCAAGCTTGACGTTTGAGACGTATTTGCCTTACGTGGCTGGAACATTACGGAAGGGACGTAAGATGTACATTTCTTTATTATTGACACTGTTTCGGTATTTATGCTGTAAATAATTATCGGGAATGATTTGCACTGGGCGGAGAGAGGCAAGAACCTCCCCTTAAACCTACAACCGAAAACGCAAGTCTCGGACACTGTCTCGTGTTATCCTCTCTCTGCCACAAGGATAAGGTTTTACGATGTACCCGGCACCCCTTACGGCGAATTCGTGGTTTGCTAAGAAGTTCGTATCTCATCCTGACATTTTTACTGATCTGAATATTATTATCTCTTCAACCACTTGGCGTCACGTTTCTATACGATTATATTCTTAACGATTGCTAAGGCTATCTAAGAAAGTTATTCTACATCAGAAGCTTAGGATTTTATGTTAGCTTACGACTTTATGTTTTTACATGTATGTATTCTTTTATCTTTTCTTAAAGCAGGAAACCCTACAACTTTACAAATAATTGTATTAGAATTAGATACCGAAAGTAAAAAAGTTGGTCTTAGTGTGAATACAACTAAAACAAAGATTATGACAAATAGCACACAACATTCATGACTAGAACAAATTAAATTATATAATATTATAGTGCGTGTCGATGAATATGTATACCTAGATCAATTGATTTCACCATTGGATCAAACAAGTAAAGAAATAGAAAAAAGAATAAATATTTCTGGGAAAAAATATTGATCACTTTGAAGTTTGATTGATTGAAGTTATGAAATCTAAAGAAATGTCAATACAAAAAAAAAGTATCTATATAGTTAATATATATTAACCCATAATGATTTATTAACATAAAAAAATTATAAAAAATTAGAAGTTTGCTAAAATAATATGGAAAGGAAAATATTCAAAATAAAATTAAAAGACGAGATCAGAATAACAACAATGCAACGGATATCTAAAACAAAAAGAATATCGCAAATTATAAAACAACAAATATTGCGTTGGACAGATCATATACTAAGACAAAACAGAAAAATGGACTAAATAAATTATGGAATGATATTCCAGAGATGGATAAAGGACAAAAAAGTAGACCACATTTTAGATGGATAGACGATATAAAGAAAATAGGTGGCGGAAGGTGGATGAGAGCTGCAAAAGACAAAAATTTGTGGAGATCGCTGCGATTTGTTGAGAGGCCTACGTTAAAACACGAGATGAACCTGTTGCCGATGTTGTAGTTATATAATAAAATACGTAAAAGTTATAAGAATTATTATCCATAAAGTTATATTTAAGAGAGGGCGCCACCTTACACTATTAACACCGCTTAATTCAAAGTCCGTTAAAGTCCGGTGAAGCTGTCAAAGCCCTTGGGGCTAACAGCGTAAGTCAGGTCGGAAAAAAAAAAAAATCCGACTCCGCAATTAAAAAAGATTTAAATATACAATAAGTTACATTTGGAGAACAAATAGAAGTGTAAAGTGGCAATAAGTAGTGTGAAAACACCATACATAGAAGACAAGTACAAAAGTGATATAAAAAACTATAAAAATAACAAAAACTAATAACGATTTTTTCGAGTATTTTTTGTTACTTCAGTTGATCTTAAGTTACAACTAAACGATACTTTTAATACAGTGCAAAAGTGAAAATAAAGAACAGATAATCAATAACAGTGCAAGTTTTAAACAAATAAACGGACAAAACTGAACATCAGACAACCGCGAAGTAGAAAAAATTGTAATTGAATACAAAAAGTCCGTAAGTCGTCATCGTATAGAAATCAATACAACACCATCTATCTTTAGACAATGTACCAGCTCAAATTATACCAAGCAACATTTATCAGTATCAGTGTGCTGATTGAAATTCACACTATCTAGTTAGTTCAATGACGTACCGCAAGAGGACTCATATACCAAAACAAAGCAATACCAACTAACCATGGAGGAAATTATGAGCGCTCTTAATAACATACAAAAAGAGTTAGATGAACAAAAAACTGAAATGAAAAATAATGGAGAAAAGATAGCTAAACAAGTTACATAGAATATCAAATATAAAATGCTCGATGAACGATTTACCAAATGGGAAAAAAATCAGGAAAAATTAAAAGAAACAATTAAAAACTATGAAACAAGAATTTATTTTTTAGAAAAACAGACGAGACAGGGAAATATAGTCTTCTTTGGTATCGAAGAGAAGGAAAAATCATATGAAAATTTACAAAACAATATAATCAACTTTATAAAGGAACGTTTCGCTATGAATATAGAACCCAGGGACATACAAGAGTTAAAAAGAATAAGGAAGGTAGGAGATAGACCTCGTCCACTAATTATAACCTTCTCATCACTCGGCATGAAGATTAATGTTTTAAATCAGAAAGGAGTATTATGAGAGACATCTTATTTGAAGGAGAACTATCCAAAACAAGTATTGGAGAAGAGGAGAGAATTTCAAGAGTAAGTAAAACTAGAGAACGAAAAGGGTAACATAGAAAAATAAAATATGATAAACTAGTTGCATTAAAACCCATAAACAAAAGATCACTTCATACGTCACCGCCAAATAGCCATTATCCCCAATGCGAGATTAGTACCCAAACGAATAAAAATAACAAAACGCTGAGCTCACACTCTCCTATACATAGGACGAATAGTTTCCCTGAAGGCATCATGAAGCCTAGAATGTTCACTTTTTAGTGAACATAAAATCCATCAACACTACACACAAACAGAATATTGAAAACAGAGAAAGTAACTTATAGCAATCAAGCAATCACTAATTATAAAAAAGAAACAATACAAACAAGCAACAATAAACATCTTCCAACCCGGTTGGTCACCGTGGAGGATTACAACCACAACTCTCCAAAGAAAACAGAAGAAAAACTTATAATAATAACATAAAACATTAGAACCTTGTCATCTTATGGACGCCTACTGGATCTGACAGAAATTAAAAGACATAAATTTTGATATAATCGGACTATCGGAAATACGAAGACTAAGCACAAAAAAAGAAGAAAGTGGAAATTATTTACTCTCTTATAATGGACTCATACAGGGGCAATACGGAGTGGTTTTTTTAATAAACATATATTTAAAGAAAAACATAGAAAACTTCATCGATATCTCGGATCGAGTTGCAGTATTAAGGTTTAATATAAGGAAACAAAATATCGCTTATACAAGTGTATATGCCTACAGAAACGGCAAGCGAAGAAGATATTGAACGTTTTTTTACGCAAATTTGTATAAAGCCATACACCTAGCTGTCTGCGCCGAGTTGGTTCAGAGTGATGGCCGACCTATAGGATCAGTCTATACAATTAACAAGTAGGCAGGGGCGAGAGCGGCCATTACCTAAGACACATCGCGCCGAGTAGCACGCGATTTTTATTAAAACTAATGTAATACCTTCTATTAAATAAAGTATGTTTGTTATGAACACTCGCACATAAGATATATATTATCATGAGGGAGATTTAAACACCAAAATAGGCCAACCTAGAACTGAGGAATAATTGATAATAAAAACATACGGCTATGGCGAGAGAAACTTAATAGGTCAAAATCTTATCAACTTTGCTCTTGAAAATAAAATAGGATTTTTTTTATACATAAGGTTTAGCGTTATGGCCATAATCTCACCTGGTCTTAAGTGTCGATACGGCCCAAGTAGGTAGACACGCTAAACCTGTGGAGGAACTGGCTCTCAAGTGAAGCTGCCGGAACACACATGTTGGTATTTAGCGGCAGGTTTACAACTTGAGGGTGGTAGCTACCCAGGCGGGCATTAGAAAAAGCTCTACCACCATGCTATGGTTTCCTCACGATGTTTTCCTTCACCGAAAGCTCAAGCTCATTGTAGATGCTTGGATTCGAACTCACGTCCCTTGATGCGAAGTCGGACACACTACCACTGAGCTATCATCGCTTCTTAATTCATATTATAAAAGAAAACCAAACCATAGTTTGACGTGGCGTTCACCTAATGGAGAATATAAAAATGATATAGACTACATTTTGTCAAACAGATCCAGCATCGTACAAAACATTGATGTATTGAATCCTAATTTTTCTATAGACCATAGTCCAGTTACAGCAACAATTATACTGGCAAAAATAAAAAAGAATCCAACTGCATTTAAAAATAACCAAAACACTACAATAAAAAATAAAGAGGAAAAAACCAGATACAAAGAATGCATCACAACTCACTTACCAATGTTACAAGTAATCAAGAAAATACTTCAGTGCAAACCTATCACAATAAAATAGTAAAAGTTGTTACACAAAACCTACAGGACGCTCGACTACCTAGTAAAATTACAAACAATTTTCATAAAATTCTATCAGAGAATACTCTAGCGCTTATGGAGAGAAGGAAACTACTGCAAAATACTGAAAACAAAACTAGATCCATGAAAAACGAACTATTTGCGCTTAACAAGCCAGTAAGTAAAGGCATAAATAGTGACTACACAAAACACAGGACGGACACTATCGAAAAACATTTAATACAGTTAAGCAGTTCAAAAAGACATCCAAAACTTTACGAACAAATAAGAGATGGATTGAAGGACTAAACTCCGAAGGAACTAACCTATAAATAATCATATCGAGGTCATAGGAACCGCAACAGAATTTTACGAAACACTTTATAGCGCTCGACAATATATAGATACAAAAAATATAGTTGACAACCAAACGTATCAGACTGAAGTAAATTCAACAAGATTCCATGAACCATTCGCCACCATTCACTTGAAACATTCGCAGTAACAGATTTCGTATAAGCACTATACAGACTAAAAATAAAAGCCCTGGCTCAGATAACTTCACCAATGAAGCTATAAAATCGGCCAAATCACTACTGGCTGTACCAGTAACTTACCTTTCCAACCGCTTTCGAACTGTTATACGGGGTCTGGTAAACAGCTTTAAAAAAAAAGAAAAGATTTATTTATCACTGTGAAACTTTAATTGTATTACAATATAATAAAACAATAATACGAACGGCGCGAATGGGAAACAGAGACCGACTGACTGGATGTGGGTAGTCAAGGAACATGAAGGTTGGCTGGCGATAGGAAGGAGCGGAGTCAGGCTTGGTTAGTAGAAGTAGAGGAAGGAATCAGGGGTATGGGGTGCGGTGTCAGGAACCTCCACGTGGTGCACCCTGGGCAACGTCGACCGCTTCACGGTCGGCGGCTGATACCTGACAGGGGGGGTTGGGGCTTCTCGCTGTCATCTCTCTGGTTATCAGAGGGAGCGGCTGATGGAGCAATCGTTGGCGGGCTCGGCGTGCACTTGCACTGCCGTCGGGCACACGGGTGGGGTCTTTTGCCTCATCCGCACCGCCAACAAACTCGTAATCCCGTCTGTTTGACAGGACCGAGGGGCTTGGCTTCACCGCCTGGCCCGCGAGGAAGACAACCTCTCTAAAAAATTACCCCAATCTTAAGCGGCGGCGCACCGTGAGGGGATGCATGGCTGGCGGGTGGCCAGTCGCTAGTGCGACCCCCGTCAGGGAACCGGCCGACTTCCTGGCGGGTTACGCGTAGGCTTACCCGGGTACAGGGGGCACTGCCCGGGTGGACCTTTTATTTCTCCCATACTCGTGGGATAAGTTATGGCTGAACACAATAAACCAAAACCATTCTTATTACAATTCTGGGAAAAGGGGGGGAGTATGTCGAAAGATAGAGAGGCGGGGAGTGCAGATGAAGACTCGCATACCCGTAAGCGGATGTTAGATCTGCTGGATGTCAGTGCGGACCATGTGGTGGTCCCGAAGATCGCATCGGCCCAGCGGGGTAAGGGGCGTGCAACAGGCACCAAGCGCGCTGACGTTGCAGAAGCAGAAGAGCTCGAAGGCTTAGAAGAGCACAGGGGAGTTGTAGACGTAGACGCTCTGGACCCAGCTGGTATGAGGGCCCTTGCAGACCAGAGCGTTGAAATTATTCACAACGTATGTAAAATTAGTGGCCACCTCCAGGGCGGATGTATCAAGGATCTCAAGGCTGCTGCGAGGTCCCTAAATGATATTGTGTCTGTTGCTTTGACTCGCACAGTCACAGAGGAAACCCTCTGTCTTCGGCGCATGATCAATAATCTCCGCCGCGAGCTCGCTGACACGAAGGCGGAGATTAGGGCCTTGCGCCATGAGAAGGAAGAATGGAAGGAAGCACCGTTGCCTTCTGCAGTACCACTGCCAGAGGACCGGAGTTACACAGACCTGACTGCGGCCATCCAGGGCTTGCAACTCTCCAACCAAAAATCTTTGGAGGAGATGAGTGCGCGCCTGGGTGTGCTTGAGAGTCGTATACTCCGACCTCCGCTAGCGGCAGATAAGGTGCGAGAATATCCCACACCACCGGGATCCAAATCCGCACCCCGAGTGAATCCGGCGCCTCGAGCAGCCCGGATTGCGTCACGGAGAGTTTCTGTGGAGGACGATGGACCGCTGGCTCTGGCAGAGTCCACCTGGACGGAGGTGGTCAAAAAGAAGGCCAAAAGAGGGCCAAAGAAGAAGAGTGGATTGACGCCAGTTGCCTTAGAGGCTAAGGTGGCTGCACCGATTGTCCCTGCCTCTCGGAAGAGCAAGCCGAAAACGAAGGTTCCCTTGCCCCCGCGCTCAGCTGCGGTGGTATTATCACTGCAGTCTGGAGCTGTGGCACAAGGGGTAACCTACAAAGCTGCCCTTCTGAAGGCGAGATCGGCTATGGATCTTCCCGCTCCCGGAATTGTCGGTGAGGGAGACAGCTACTGGGGCCAGAATTATCGAAATTCCTGGCCCCAGAGGCCAAGAACAGGCGGATGCCTTGGCACGGAGTCTTAAGGTAGCATTAGCGGACGTTGCCACTGTGGCAAGGCCCGTTAAGAGGGCAGACGTCCGTATTGTGAACCTTGATGACTCCGTGTCAAGGGAAGAGGTTGTCGCAGCAGCGGCAACAAAAGGAGGCTGTTCTCCTGATGACATCAGGTCGGGTGACATCACTCTTGTGGGTCGGAGCTTAGGGAGGGTACACATGTCCCTTCCTGTCGCCGCAGCGAGATCGCTGGCAGAGGGAGGCCGACTTAGAGTCGGTTTCAGTTCGGCTCGCGTCCATATACTGGAGCAAAAACCCTTGCGGTGTTTCCGGTGTATGGGCGTGGGTCATACACGAGCGGTCTGTACGTCTGATGTTGACAGGACGGGCAAGTGCTTCCGATGCGGGGAGGTCGGACATGTTGCGCGGCAGTGTGCAGCTAATAAGCTGCACTGTGCACTATGTACGGACGTCGGGAGGCCGGCGGACCACTTTATGGGTGGTGCCAAATGTCGGCCGCCCATAGTCAAAAAGATTAGGGCACAAGCTGTACCATCAGCCGCTCCGGGTGGTTGCGTAGATGAGGGTGACATTATGGAGTGAATTTCTCGCCTCATAATGTCATCCGTGCTGAGCCAAGGGAAGATGGGTCGGGGGACCCGCCATCCCATTGCACTGGTTCAGCCGTCTGGGGGACAATTGGGGTGTACCAAGCTGTCCCTCTATAGCGCCGGGGCCCAGTAGGGCCAGCCGCAGGGGCGACGCGGTGATTACCAGTTTGGACCCGGGTCGCCCCTATTTATGCGGCAGAGGTACACCGTGGAGTTTTAGTGAGTATTCCCGGTTCGCACCGGGTGAGTCCCACATAACCCGCTTGTTCCCCCCGGGGCGAGAGGGTATCCATAAATGGATTTCTCCACGTTAAAAAAAAAAAAAAAAAAAAAAGGAATCAGGGGTATAACATCTCCCCCTTTAAGAGTAAACTTGCCAGGAAAGGAAGTTTACTAGGTGATGAAAGTCGAACTGGAAGGTGATGAAGGTGTTGATGAGGTTAAGTGCCAGAATAACGGAATGAATGCGCCACCTTAACATAACTTAACATTATTATAGAATATACATAACTTAATCTATTCTTAATCTAGGTAACGGAACTTGTTCTACATGTGAACAGTCTTTCTCATTTGAGAAAGTTTACATAAACATAGTAATGATTTACGGAAAATGTAAATTATGTATATAGCAAAGGATAGACATAATATAATAGTAAGAATAGGTAAACTGGTGTGACTAGAAAATAATATTTCATCATTTTTCCTGTTAATAAATTCATCGAGATCTTTAGATACTAAATCGGCTTGAGCTTTTATGTTTTCAAGATTATCTAAATGTATATTAGATATAGTTACGTTTGAAGGTTGAGTTTTTTAAAAGTTCCTAAGTTACAACATTTGTCATCAATAAGGTTAAAGTCAGAATTTATATATGGGAAATTGACTTCTAAATTTAACATCGCCAATAATTTTATATTTCCACAGAATGCAGCACATTGCGGTTCTAATGTTAGAATACCAGTTCCGCTTACAATCACTTATTTAACATAACTGCTACATTCTATTGTTACTTAAGTAGGTCGGGTTTGGATAAACATCCAATTATTATGGCCAAGGTTTTGCCAAATGTCTACATTGCCATGTATGAATTTAGTTTTACATTGCCAACGTAGAACCTTTATGGTTTCTGTCATGATTTCGACATCACAAATAGGATTAGTGTTAACTGATAGGATTTTTGGAACATCACAAGCAAGTTTTCCATTATGTAAAGATATACAATCATTTAAATCACTTAAGATGCAATATGAGGATTTGTCTTTGCTAAGAGCCACGTAATTTGCTGTAGATACAATCATAGCATAAGAGTCTGATACATTTGCGACATGAGGTACCGGGACTGGTATGACCTTGTAGAGGTCATATTCAACATGGTAAACTAACGGAATCCTTAACACAAATACTACACTATTAATACTATTATAGGCAGCAAGTTCTGAAACTTTCAATAACGCATTAATATTTCTTAAGTCTATACTTACAGGAAATTCCTTATATTTAGGAATATATCTTATATTACTTTCTATGTCAGCACACAATTGTGTTGGTGTGATAATTGAGGGATGCAAAGTATTACTGTTCGCAAACATAATAGAATTCACAATTTCTTCCTATTTAAAAGAAAGGGTTAGTAAGTTAGCGTGTATAACATTTAAAACTTCACTTATCTTATCTTTAAATAAAAGCTCGTTAGTAACTATAGTTATATTTTTTAACAATGTATTAGTAATATCATTCAAACGTACTTCATTTTTCAAAATAGTAGTAAGGGTTTTGTTAAAGTTTGAAATTGCAGATTTAGATATAAAAGTATTTTCTTTTACTAAAGAAGCTATATTTTTATCATTTGATTGCAATGTCTGAATAGCGTTATAATACTTTTCAGAATCGTCTTCATCCATTCTTCCGAATAATGTTTTCATAAGTGTGCCTACTTCAGCGATCCAGGCTGATCTTTTAGGTCTAGAACACAGCAGGTGAGAAATAGCATCGTAATCGCGGAGAATATCATCGTGTAGTGCGGTAAGTGGATGAAGCATATTTAGACATCGGAAATCATCAATCGCCTTATTTTGTTCACACAGAATTTTAAATGCATCTAAGATGTTATTATTATTGCTGAGATGAGATTTTATGAACTTGAAATCTACCGGAATAATAAAATTAACATGATCGTTTATGAGTTTCAGAGTGTTGGCCGGGTCGATGTATATGCCAGGACCTTTATCCAGAGATTGAACTAATTCATGAGCCAAGGACGTTGCAACTAGAAATAGTGGTATGATTCTGAAACGTTAAGTTCAGGATAAGTATAGGTTTTATTTAGAAGAAGTAGTAGTCATAATATTTATTTAATTTTTCTGGTACAGACGCCAGTTTAACTTCGTCAAAATGGTGTTTTACGTGACGACGGTTGATTAGTAGTGACAGAGTATTGTTACCATGGATTTTGACGACTTTGTAGGGTCCTTTCCAAACGGGGGACAGAGCTTTTCGTAACCTCAGATGGTTTTTAAGATAAACTAGGTCACCTATTTTATACTTCACAGGTCGAGTCCTTCGGTCATAGTATTCTTTGGATTTTTCTTTGGAAGCTTGTACATTTTGAAGTGCTATGTCTCTTGATAGTTTGAGTCTGTGATGTAACATCTTAAGGTATTCAGGGTAAGTCACATCGGAACGAAGTTCATATATAGAATCGGGTATAAATGGGTTTTGACCAAAGAGAAGTTCATAAGGAGTGAATTGGGTCGTAGTATGGGTATTGGTATTGTATGCCAGCATGGCTGTATAAACATATGTATGCCAATTTGTTTGGTTTTCGTTTATAAATGATTTTAGGTATTCTTTTAGAGTTGAGTGACTGCGTTCAAGAGCGCCTTGTGTTTGAGGATAGTAGGGTGAAGCCCATATTTGTATAATGCTAAGGAACTCACAGGTTCTTTTGAAAAGTTCGGCTGTAAAATTTGTGCCTTAATCCGTAACGATTGTTTTGGGGATACCAAATACTGATATAAAATGAACTAAACATTCGCAAGACTCTTCGGCAGTAGCATTAGAGATAGGATAAGATGCAGAGTATTTTGTGAGATCGTCCTGAATTGTTAGAATAAATTTTAGTTTCATGATACCTGCTTCCGGCAGTGGACCCACGAGATCTATACTGATGCGATCAAACGGTTTCGTTGAAGAGGTCGTAATCTGCATCGGAGCTCGATTAGTTTGGCGTAATGCTTTATTTGATTGTCACAAAGAACAATGTTTCACGTACTCTTCTATTTCCGATCTCATGTTTTTCCAATAGTAACTTTCTTTAATTCGGTTGTACATCCTAGACGATCCTAGATGTCCAGCAATGGGGACATCGTGGTTTTCCTTTAAAATTTTGGGCACTTCGCTAGGTGTAGGGTATATTATAGAGTTGTGTTGAATATTAATGGTTATGTTGGTGTTATTAAATAGGTACATTAGAATATTGTAGATTTGGTAAATGACAGTTTCTCAAATGGATTCTTAAAATCAGAAATAGCGATCTCGCTGGTTTGTTCTGTTACAATAATTTGATTTCAGACTTTCACAAGAGTTTCAAATATATCTTTATAGGACGATTCGTCAAAATAATGAAACTTGGTGAATAAGAAATAGTAGATTTTTGCTTTATTTTCCACTCGTTTATGTGAGGAAAGTTCCTTTTCACAATATATGAGGTCACTTGAATTTTCAATAGAGGTAACAAGCTCTTCTACGTATGGATTCGATTCATCATAGTCAATAGATAATGGAATGACTATAATTTGACCGTGACTTTTCATTAGGCTCTGATTGTGTTCAACTATATGAGTATTGTAATTTTTGTTTGTCATAGTTTTGGAAAAGTCGGAGTAGGAGTCGTCGGGAATATCAGAAGTCGGTGAGATGGGTAGTAAGTTATCGTCGTTTGTTTTAGTAGGACTAGTAATATTAGGATTAATGTCATTGTTTTCTGTATCAGGGTTGAATGGCGTATTGGGAAGAACATTAGTATGTTGTAGTGGATCTAACGAAAGAAAGTCATGAATGTTTTCGAAGTTGGGAGGACTAAACGGGAATTCTGTTATTAATGGATTTCGGTTTGCAATGTGAGGAGACGGATTGGTTGGTGATTGGTACGGATGTTTTCAGGACTAGAAGGGTTAAGCAGATTTGTATCTGATTCTGGATTTAGAGTCACATCTCGGATCGGATTGATTGGGTATCTGGATAAAGCGTCTGTGTTGCAATTAATTAAGCTTTTCTTTTATTGAACTTCATAATCGAACTCTTCTAATTTGAGACGCCATCGTACTAGTTTCGATCCGGGTTCTTTGCAATTAAAGAGCCATTTTAGAGGCTTGTGATCGGTAACTATCATGAAATGATGTCCATACAAGTATGGTCGGAATAATTTTGTACTGAATAAGATTGTTACACATTCTTTTTCTTTTACACTATAGTTAGTTTCGGCTTTGTTCAAGGTGCGAGAAACATAAGCAATAGGCTTGTCTTTTCCAATGGGACCTTGTGAGAGGATGGCTGAAATAGCAAAGTTGGATGCGTCACAGGTGAGCACAAAAGGCTTAGAAAAGTCAGGGTATATAAGCAAAGGTGCGGAAATTAACTTTTCTTTCAGAGTATCGAATGGTAACTGTTGTGAATTTTGCCATTCAAACGGAGTATCCTTTTTTAAGAGTTGTGTTAAAGGTTTGGCAATTTTTGATAAGTTTTGAATGAAACGGCGGTAATACGATACAAGTCCCAAAAAGGATTTGATATCTTTAGCACATTTTGGAATTGGAAAATCTCTTACAGTTTTGATCTTATCTGGATTGGGTCTTACGCCTTCATCAGTGATTAGATGTCCGAGGTAAGAGACTTCTCTTCTGAGAAATTCACATTTGTCTGGCTGAAGTTTCAGATTAAACTCGCGGAGTCTGTGGAAGATTTCTTCGAGGTTAGAGACATGGCAAGAGAGATCATAAGAATGGATTACAATATCATCTAAATAGACAAAACATTTGATACCTTGAAGTCCAGGTAAGGCAGTATTCATAAGACGTTGGAAAGTAGAGGGTGCGTTCTTTAATCCGAAAGGCATTCGTGTAAACTCATAATGGCCTTGAGGCACAGAGAATGCGGTTTTAGCAAAATCTTCGGGAGATATTTTAATCTGATGGAAACCTGATGCTAAATCAAGTATCTCAGAAATATTGGGAATGGGGTAAAAGTCTCCTATAGTAATATCGTTGAGCTTGCGGTAGTCAATGACAACGCGCCATTTCCTTTGACCAGAAGCATCAAGCTTTTTAGGTACTATCCAAATTGGAGAAGACCAAGGAGAGGAAGATGGCTTGATAATATTTTGTTCGAGCATTTTATTAATTTGAGTTTGGACCTCATGTTTGTGGCATTCCGGAAAACGGTAGATTTTTGTATGGATTAGAGTTGAAGATGTTGTATTAATCTCATGCTTAAGGGCGTTAGTGAAGGATAATTTATCTCCAGGTAGGTGAAATATATCGGAGAATTTGGAGCATACTTCATACAACGCTAGTTTCCTCTTGATTTAGATGCAAAACACGAATTTGTTCTTGAATACGCATTTTGAATACCGTTACAGTGTTATACAGTGTTTATTTCGTGTGGTATCAAGTCACTTGTGTTAAAAGGCACAAGATCAAGTTTTAATGTGGAATTGATAGTAATAGGATATTCAGAAATGTTTACTACTGAGATGTTGATACGACAATTTGATTTAACAGTTACCATACAATTGGCTATCAATAACGATTCAATAGGTTTCTGATCAAGGATGAGCCCTTCTCTAAGTTCAGGATTAGTGACGGAGTATTCGATCACGGTTTCAGTACGTGGAGAAATGGTAAAAATCGGATCAGTGAATTTTAAGTTAAGTTTTTTATTGTCGGTCACTAGTATATTTTCAGTATAGTCGATTTTACAATTCGAAGTGGAAAGAAAGTCGTTGCCGATTATGCCGTCGTAAGGAAAATCGAAATTCGGAATGATATGGAAATCATTAGTCAGAGAATCAAAATTTATGCGTATATGACCAAGTGAGTGCATCGGATTGTCAGTGTTTCCTAAACCACTGAAACTTATGATGTGATTTGTAATTTCAGGAATTTCCTCAATAGCATCTATTTTTACAAGGTTGATGCATGCGCCACTATCAACGAGAAATTTAAGAGGTTTCGAGGAGACAGACGTCTGGACTTCTACGAAAGGTAAGTACTTGTTTTTAGGATTTGTAGTGATATTATATGTTTTTAATTTGTTTTATTTCTTTCAGATATTGACTGTGAGCACAAAGAATTGGATTTTGTATCAAATGCGTTAAGAACTTGCGATTGAACAGAGGCATGCTTATTAGTTTTAGAATTATCGAAACTAACTGATCTGTTATTTAATTTAGAAACAGCGACTTTCGCTGACGGTCGTGAAGTATTAGAGTGACTCAGTGGATTAGAAGGATTCAGTGAAATATTAGGATATAGTGGATTCAGTGAATTAGTAGGAGGATTCAGTGGATTCAGCAGATTAGTAAGATTCAGTGAAATAGTAGGATTCAGTGGATTCAGTGAATTTGTATGAGGATTCAGTGGATTCAGCGAATTAGTAGAATTCAGTGGATTAGTAAGATTCAGTGGAATAGTAGGATTCAGTGGATTATTAGGATACAGTGGATTCAGTGAATTAGTAGGACGACACAGTGGATTCAGTTGATTTGTAAGACTCAGCGGATCATTAGGATACAGTGGATTCAGTGAATTAGTAGGACAATACAGTGGATTCAGTCGATTAGTAAGATTCAGCGGATTATTAGGATACAGTGGATTCAGTGAATTAGTACAAATAGCGTCGATTTTACCCACCACTGTTTCCGCACGGCGCTGGAGAGGTGGGCCTCTTCGTTTGAATTCTGGGTATCGACTTCATCAAAGCTCTGTGTTTCGGGAAAATTGATAAGGTGTATAGGTTGATTTCTTCCTTGAAATTTACGATTTGAGACTGGCGACTGCCGATTTGGAGGGTTTCCGAATTTTTGGTTAATGTATTCCCGCTTGCGACAATTTCCGATGGTATGACCAATATTTTTACAATACCTACATATAGGAGCTTGTGAATTAGAAGGGCCGGATTGACCTTGAGGTCTTGTAAAATATGACTGTCCCTGTGGTCTTGTAGAAGAAGATTGGTATTGAGGCCTGGAGTAAGACGAGTTTAAGTTCTGCCTATAAGAATTTGGCGAATTTGTATTAAATGAAGACGAGAACGAGTTTTTCCTGTATGCAATACCTAAGATTTTCTCTTCAGCTGAAGCGAAGTTTATGGCTTATATTGTTGAAATAAAACTAATTTAAACGGATTTTATCGTGGTTATTTATTAAATTTTGATCCCGACGTTTCGAAAGCTTTTCAGCCTTCGTGGTCACGGGGCGGACTGAGGTGTAGGTTGTCCAGAAAAGTTTATGTTACTGTGTCTACCTTCAATTTAATTTTTAATATTTATAGTGTTCCGATCTGCGCAGAAAGAGCTCACAGTGTCTTGAGGTCTGGCAATTGGTCTTTTGGGTTCCGATTTAATTAAATGTATAATTGGATCCCAGGCTTGTGCTAGCTTCCAACCATCTTCTCTATTGAAATTCGGATGTTTTTTAATTCCAATAGCCTCACGAATCATCCTAGGTAGGAATCGGTGTTCTTTGGCAAGGATTTGTGGCTTGTCGAATCGAAGATAATGTTTGGAGCCTTCTTCTGAATGTTCAACTGCAGACTTCGTAGAGCGTCGGTGTTTAACATCAGCTATATGTTCTTTTACGCGGGTCCCTATATTTATTTTAGTTTGTCCGATATAGGAGAGGCCACAGTCACATTCTATTTTGTATACGCCCTGTTCTTGTAGAGGTATATGACACTTGACAGGTGGTAAAAATTGACTAATCTTCTTGGGCGGCTTGAAGTAAGTTTTAATTGAAGCACGCTTCAGCTCATAGCCAATCTTGTCTGTGACCCCTCTTACAAAAGGTAGCACAACAGGTACACGTTCTACTATGGCTGGTTTCACTCGGTTTCCGTGACGGCGGCGTGGAATTTTTGCGTGGTTGTTGTTCTATTATAATATTATAATAGAAGTTGTTCTATTATAATATTATAATAGAACAACTTTTGTCGGATGAAAGTACATACAAGAAGGTTAAAACAGACCCAACCAACAAAGTTTTAAAGGCTACTAGCTCTTTAATAAGCAGTTACTCCGACACATTAAATCTTGACGTAAACTTACTCGTCCCATCGTGTGCAAAACCTCCTAAACTGTATGGGTTACCGAAAATACACAAGCCCAATGCTCCACTACGTCCCATCGTGAGTCAGGTCGACACACCAACCTACAGATTTGCTCAGCACGTAGCAAAAGTGTTATCACCACTAAGAGGCAACACTAGAGCATCTGTGAAGGATTCATACCAATTTGTCCGTGATATTAAACACTTACAATTACCTGACAATGAAACCATGGTTAGTTTTGATGTCCAGTGTCTATTCACAAGCTTACCAGTACAAGACTGCATTGAAATTGTGTCTAAGAGGTTAGCAGATAATAACATGCCCATAGAGTATGCAGCATTACTTAAACATTGCCTCACATCTGGCTACATGTTGTGGAGGAATCAGTTTTATGTACAAGTGAATGGAGTAGCTATGGGCTCACCTCTATCTCCAGTAGTCGCCGATATTTTCATGGAGGACTTCGAGGAGACAGCCCTAAGCACTGCTCCCGTCACCCCCAGGTTTTACAAACGGTACGTAGATGATACTTTCACAATTTTACCATCTGACAAAGTAGCTGCATTTTTAGATCATCTTAACTCCATTAACAATAACATACAATTCACTGTGGAGTTAGAGCAAAAGAAATCTCTTCCTTTCTTAGATGTTTTAGTTATCCGTAATCCTGATCAGTCTTTAGGCCATACTGTGTACAGAAAAATGACCCATACAGATAAATACCTGAATGGTGAATCTCACCACCATCCGAAACAGTTAGCTACCGTGGGTAAATCTTTGTTTCAGAGAGCACAAGGAATCTGTGACGAGGAACATCTGGCTGCTGAGCTGCGACATGTCAAGCAAGTACTGCGTGATAACAAGCTCCAAATTCCACGCCGCCGTCACGGAATCCGAGTGAAACCAGCCACAGTAGAACGTGTACCTGTTGTGTTACCTTTTCTAAGAGGGGTCACAGACAAGATTGGCTATGTACTGAAGCGTGCTTCAATTAAAACTTACTTCAAGCCGCCCAAGAAGATTAGTCAATTTTTACCACCTGTCAAGTGTCATATACCTCTACAAGAACAGGGCGTATACAAAATAGAATGTGACTGTGGCCTCTCCTATATCGGACAAACTAAAATAAATATAGGGACCCGCGTAAAAGAACATATAGCTGATGTTAAACACCGACGCTCTACGAAGTCTGCAGTTGCTGAACATTCAGAAGAAGGCTCCAAACATTATCTTCGATTCGACAAGCCACAAATCCTTGCAAAAGAACACCGATTCCTACCTAGGATGATTCGTGAGGCTATTGAAATTAAAAAAACATCCAAATTTCAATAGAGAAGATGGTTGGAAGCTAGCACAAGCCTGGGATCCAATTATACATTTAATTAAATCGGAACTCAAAAGACCAATTGCCAGACCTCAAGACACTGTGAGCTCTTTCTGCGTAGATCAGAACACTATCAATAATAAAAATTAAATTGAAGGTAGACACAGTAACATAAACTTTTCTGGACAACCTACACCTCAGTCTGCCCCGTGACCACGAAGGCTGAAAAGCTTTCGAAACGTCGGGATCAAAATTTAATAAATAACCGCGATAAAATCCGTTTAAATTAGTTTTATTTCAATGAATAATATTCGCGTAAACCTAAGAAATCATTATGCTTATATTGTTGTTCACTATTCGTAAATAAGTTCGATTCCGGGGACCTGTCGAGACCTCTTTACACTGCCACCAATGTTATACGGGGTCTGGTAAACAGCTTTTTAAAAAAAGAATAGATTTATTTATCACTGTGAAATTTTAATTGTATTACAATATAATAAAACAATAATACAACCGGCGCGAATGGGAAACAGAGACCGACTGACTGGATGTGTGCAGTCAAGGAACATGAAGGTTGGCTTGCGATAGGAAGGAGCGGAGTCAGGCTTGGTCAGCAGAAGTAGAGGAAGGAATCAGGGGTATAACAGAAGGAATGTCAAGTTGCCTCTTACCGTGCTTAACATATGCCTGTCAAACCTAGAAATATACAGTCAAAATAAAGGAAAAAATTACCACATGTCAACGGGAGCTAGAACGAAGTATGTTAATAATTAAAGGAATCCAAAAAATAAGACACACAAATCACAAATAAGAAGCATAACTAAAGCTACAGATGCTCTAACATATGCCCAGAAACTGAAATGCAAATAGGCGGGGCATGTGGCGAGACTAAAAGACAAACTATGGGCTAGAAGTGTGACACTTTGGAGAGACCCAGGAAGGAAACACAACAGAAGCAGACCGCTAATGAGATGGGCGGATGATATTAACAGAACGGCTGGCACAGACTGGATACAAATAGCTCAATACAGAAATAAATGGGCTTCTTTGGAAGAGGCCTTCGCTCCAGGAGGGGTTCGTGAAGAATAATAATAGCATAAGTATTATATGTTAGCGACAAAAAGTAACTTCTTTAATTATAGAAACATAATTGTCTCAACATGTTACCGCCAATCAACTCCTAATTCACAAAACAATGTGAAAGAACCTTCCTATTGTATTGAAGTAGATAGCTGATATATGTTACAAATTGCAATAAGATGTTTTTTATTCAGATAACATTTTGTACGAAGTTACAGTAAGCCCCAGGTATAGTTAAGCCCATGGTATAATATCGTCAAATTATCTTATCCTTACTGAAAATTACGACCCTCATCGGCACACCATCGACATTGATAACTTTGAGCCCATATTTCGTTGGGTGTACTTTAGGACTCTCCACAAACAATATACTAACAATATAAGAAATATATGAAATACATATTGTATTGTCTTACTATTATATAGTAATAAATCACACTTCAAAGAGAACATTCGTATTGCTTTATTAATCTCCCCTAACTCCAAACATCGCAGTATTACTCTTTTAAATGTGCAGATACCATTGACAGTATTGATTATATCGTATGTAAGATTATGTATGGACGCGTGTGCGGATGAGTAAGTGTATATGTAAGTGAATGAGTCTGCGCATCGTTTCTGGTGTTGACGTATTGTTTACGTACTTACGTACTACTCCTTTAAACATTATTATTACTTAGTACATATGTAAATGTAAACATATGTAAAGAGTATGTAAACAGTATTACTTAGTTCATATGTAAGTAAATATGTGGGTGCGTGTGTGGATGAGTAAGTGTATTTGTAAGTGAATGAGTGTTCTCATCGTTTGTGGTGTTGCCGTGTTGTTTACGTATTTTAATATTATTTTATTACTCCTTTGAATATGCAGGTATCTTTGACAGTATTACTTACTTCATATGTAAGTAAATGTATGGCTGCGTGTGTGGATGAGTAATAGTGTATGTAAATGAATGAGTGTGCACATCGTTTGTGGTGTTGCCGTAATATTTGCGTATTTTAATATTGTTGTATTACTCCTTTAATTATGCAGGTTTCTTTGAGAGTATTACTAAGTTCATATGACAGTGAATGTATGGGTGCTTGTTCGGATGAGTTAGTGTGTAGGTGAGTGAGTGCGCATATTGTTTGTGATATTGTCGTTGTTATGTAAGTCGTATAATATTTAGTGTCGGATACTGTAAATGTCTCATCTCGATGGTTTTCTTGTTTCTAAATAGTATTGTATCGCTGAGTTGCTATACAGCATTACTACTATTACTAAAATAATTACATACAAATTAAAGGTGTTTTCAGTATGTTTAGAAAAGTTAGAAAATAGTACTAAATAAATTATTTTTTTATTATTGTTTTTAAAATAACACTTTTATAAATAAAATTCTACAATGACCTTTATTAATAAGTACTGATCTTTACTATCCTTTCTAATATTATAAATGTATAGAAGAGTTTGTTTGTTTTTTACGCTTTCACGCCTAAGCCGCTAAATTGATAATTATGGATTTTGGCATAGAGACAGATGGAAACCTAAAGACAGTGGTAGCTTACTTTTTCTCGCGTACACCATATTGGAAGTGGGGTAAAGAAAGTGATAAACTGTATGGAACTTTTTATTGCGTCATACGATTTGTTTGACAAAATCAATATTAAAAGCTACATATATTATACATATAGCTACATATATTAGTTAAATTACAACGTATTAAATTCACGCCATATTAAAAACATTAAAAAAACATTTGTATAAGTTATTACAAATAAATACAAATATTATAGTTTTGAGGACTCTCTTCAACCACCACAACCTGTGGAAGAAATATTTTTTATTACATTGACTTTAAATTTGTTCCTCTTGATTAATGGGTTTATTATTATATTATTATATTATATTAGTTTATTTCACTGTTAACTGGTACTGGATACACGTCACTTTAGATTATTCTAATAATCTAACATCGCTCTGAAACGTCGGCAACTTTTATGGCAACCGTAATAAAATACAAACAATTTTGAAGCGGTAATAGTTCAGTGGCAGTGTGTCGCATCAAAGAACGTGAGTTCGAATCCACCTACAATGAGCTTAAGCTTTCGATGAAGGAAAACATCATGCTGAGAGCATAGCATCGTAGTAGGACTGTTTCTAATGTCCACATGGCTAGCTATCACCTTGAAATTGAACATCTGCCGCGAATCGCCTATAGCTGTGTTCTGGCAGTTGTTCTCGAGAGCCAGTCCCTCCACAGGTTTAGCGTGTTCGCCATATTGGGTCGCATCTTCACTTAACATAAGGTGAGATTGTAGTCAGAACGTTAACCTATAAACTGTAAAAAGAATACAACAAATTCGTCACAAAATAATAGGCTCGATTTGAGTGAGTTGCAAACGCCGCGATAAACCTGTCTCAATGACTTGGTCAGTCGGTGTATATATGTAGAGATATCCAACCGCCAAGATGCGATAGTGAAACAGGGACGCCTCTGATGGATCACTTATCTCTATGATGATGTACGTAATCGTCTATGGATTAAAAAAAAAACACAGTTACCTTTTAAAGTGGACTTTAGCCTTTGGTATGTCCTCATCTTTCTCGCGTAATACAAAGCGTCGCAACCCCAAAATGCCACCAAAAAAATATTGTTCCACACTCTTGCTTTTGAAGTTAAAATAAAAATCGTCAATGTCTTTCTCTTTTAAACGGGAACAGAGTAAGAGGGAGTTCTCATTCTTGAAAACCCAGTCGTTTGTAACATAATATTCGACGGAATACAGGGCTCGGTACATGACTCTCTGGATTTTCATTAATCTAAAATGAATAATATCACTTATTAATATTATAAGAGTGCAATATCGAAATCCATGGGAAAATCTTTACTAAATAGTATTATAAATACGAAAGTGAGTTTGTTTGTTTGTTACGCTTTCACACCTAAACCGCTGAATTGATCAAGATGAATTTTGGTATAAAAATAGATGGGACCTCACAGACGGTGGTAGGCTACTTTTGCTCGCAAAAACCTAATAGCAAGTGAGGAAAGGGAGACTTTATATAAAACGTTGACAAAATCGATATTACCGCGAGCGGAACCGCCATTAAAAGCTAGTATAAATATAAATGTACTGCTATGAGAAACGTTTTTCTTATTACTATTTGTTAGCAATCGGTAGATACACAGTTCTGTCCATACGGTTCAAACGGTACATACATAATGGTACGAATAGTATGTTATAGTGAGCGGAGCCCTTAATCCCTATAATATTCAAATGTTTTGTAGTAATCGACATAGCTTTAAAAACTGTAATTTTTTCTTTACAGGTTTAGCGTTATGGCGATAATGTCACCTAATGTTAAGTAACGATGTGGCCCAAGATAGAGGAAACGCTCAGCTTAGTAGTGGGTACAGGCTCTCAAGTGCCACTGCCGGAACATAACTACAGGTATTAGGTGGTAGATTTCACCTTGCGGGTGGAACCTAACCGGGGTGCATCAGGGAACCTCCTAGTGTTGTACCCCAGGCAACGTTCGGGTAAGCTGACCGGTGGTTGATACCCTGACAAGCAAGGTGGAGTAGTCCAGCACTTCTCCTGACGGAGAGTGCCACGTACGCACAGTGGCGGGCCTGACGTGTACTAACACTACTGTCGGGCAGACGACCGCGGCATCCTGTTTTATGCCCACCGTTAGTCTCGCAATTCCGCCGGAGTGCTGCTGAGTGCGAGTGACATATCTCGCGCCTACTATGGCACTGTGGAGCTTGGCGTCACCGCCTGTCCGGTGAAGCAGAAAACCTCAATTAAATTTACCCAGAGGGGCCTGCATCTACCGGGGAGCACAGGAAAAAAATTGTACATACATTGTTATAAGAATACGGTTTTTGTTATGGTATAATATGTTACAGTGAGCAGTATTCTTAAACCCTATAACATTGGAATGACAATTAGTACATAGTTTTAAATCTATTTTTAACAATTACGTACTTACCTAGGTTTCTCTCCAAATAAATACAATAGTGTATCAATAAGCAGAGCAGGTATAAGTTGCTTCAGCAGTATCTAAAAATTGATTTGTTAATATATTGAACTGTTTATTATTTAAAAAAAAAAAACGAGTCACTCGCCGAGAGCTGCCGACAAAAGTAGTAACTTTAAATTTTTAAATAAACTATGATATTTTCAGTTTTTTAAAACTTCGCTATTTGTGAATTAAAATCATTAAACACATCAGAAGTACGTTAAAATTATATGTATTTTTGTATGGCTTTCATCAAACATAGGATGGACTATACAATTCCAAGACAAAATATAAACAAAACTTATTAGTTCAGATTTATATCTATATTAATATTATAAAGAGGTAAAGTTTGTAAGTATGTGTGTTCGGGGTAATCTCCGGTACTACTAACCCAATTTATAATATTTACTTATTTATTTATATATAGTAAGTCAACATTGAACAGACATAAAGCTAGTTAACTACGGGAACGCGAGAAGTTATTTTTTATAAATGGATTCGTAAAATTTTTAGATCTTTAATATTTAGAAATCATACAATGTTACTTAATATTATTGTAGACCAGTTATAGGTTCTCTTTTAAATTATGTGTTTACTACACGAGAGTCGATGATAGATTTCTCCACAGCTTATCTAATTTTATCTTACTTCATTTAAATATTCTGACCTAGCGTGTAGACATCTTCCCGCAACATGGGCGCGATGCTAGCTCATCATGGGTTCCTTTACTTTTGGGAATATAAGTAACTAATATACAATATAAAATTAAGAACGATTACAATACCGGTACAATAAATATAGACGTGCATCACTTTCACAGAAAAATATATGACTAAAAGTTTAACAAACATAAAAATGCAAACAAATGAATTCATGATTAGGAAAACACATAATGTGAGAGATTTTTAAAGTAATGTTAAATTAAAAATTAATATCTAAATCAAAATTATTCATGCAAAACCTTACCTAGTTAACAGATTGTGTAACTTATTTTTAAATGAGTCGAATGTGGTGTCAAATATGTCGATGGTATTATTGTTGTTATAAAAGATAAATATTCTATAGATCTATTGCTCGATTTAAGAACGCGCTTTTACCTAAGTTGGTTTTGTATTGTGTTTCTAGGAAGTAATTTGAAACCACCAAGAATATTTAAGAAAAAATATCGTGAGGAAACCATAGCATGGTGGTAGGGCTTTTTTTAATGCCTGCCTGGCTAGCTACCATTCTCAAGTTGAAAATCTGCCGTCAAATACCAATAGGTGTGTTCCGGCAGTGGCACTTCACAGCCAGTGCCTCCTATACAAGGCCGGCAACGTACCTACAATTCAACTGGTGCTGTGGGTGTTTATGGGTGGCGGTGATAATTTAGCATCAGGTGAAAAAAATAAAGTAAAAAATAATAGAAGTAGCTCTTGTATCGATATGCTGGGGCTAGCAACTAACGCCCTTGCTTACGCGTGATTATTAAGTCGCACATTAAACGAATCGACCAAGCATTCATATGTGACCAGCTCGTAACTAACAATTTGCATACACTCTCTACATAAATGGAAAGCGTTCAGTTACGATAACGCGAGTTCCATAATTTTTGTTCACCCAAAATGTGCTCGACGAGCCTAAGAAGTTTTCACTTTAAAAAAATATGAATAAAGGATACTGACATTTATATGGTATATAACTCCTGATGTTGTTACCACCGTATGTTCGACTACCCAGAGTATATTGTTAAACGGCGTGTCATGACAGCAGTTTTGACCGTACTTTATCATATCTTTAAGTGTCAGTTGAACTTGATTCGTTGAACAGCTGTTGTAAATGGGGATATCATCCGTATCTTCTAACCTGTAAATTATTGACATGAAAAATTTTTCCGTGCGCGAGCGTTTCTACTCGGGTAGAAACTCTATGATCGCGTCGCGTCAGAGGATGTAAAGGATGTCGAATATTATCTGAATTACCCAAGTTAACATCACCTGTACGCGATGCACCCTGCCAAGTAACCGACGAGGTTCTAACGATTCTTGGTCCCACATTTGGTTTTGGTCATGATGGTTAACCATATAATTGCTGCAGCTTGCTACTAGGGTTATTGCTCGACTGGTTAGCGTCTGAAAAACTATTTACTTACTGCTTTGTTCCCCTTATCCAAGCCACGGCGATAATATTTTTGACACAGGCGTCTACGGGTATGTAGTCGCATTTCACATCCTTATTAGCATACAAACAATGCATAATCCCTAAAAAAAACATAATCGATGACTACGTCAACTTTTCTATTAACGTGTTTGTTATTAAACATGGGGAAATTCATATACGCATACCCTTTCAAGTCTTCATAAAAAGAACTTCAGTCAAAACACCCTTTGAAAACAACTTAAAAAAAGTTTGGAGCGATTATATCTCAGTTGGTAGTGTGTACGGACGCCGCATCAAGGGACATGAGTTCTGATCCACCTTCAATGAGCTTGAGCTTTTCTTCAAGGAAACATCGTGATGAAACCATAGCATCATGGTAAGGCTTTTATAATGCCCGTCTGCCTAGCTAGCACCTCCAAGTTAAAAATCTGCCACCAAATACCTGTAGGTGTATTCCGGTAGTTGCACTCGAGAGCCAGTTCCTCCACTAGGCTTAACGTGCGCATCATCTTGGGCCACATCGGCACTTAACATTAGCGGAGATTTTGGCCATAACGCTAAACTTTAAATATATAAAAAAAAACAGCCTGACATGCGACGTTACGTAACACAAATGACAGAAAAAATAATAGTTTTATTATTAATAGATGATTTATCGAAAGTGAATTGGTAGAGGCAATAATACCTGTTTATAAAGCGTCTCACTGCTGGGTGAAAGCCTCGTTCTAAATCCACGGCTTTAGTACCACGCAAGACTACGAGATATTAAAAATTGCCTATATCAAGACATCTTTTTAAATAAGTCCAATTCGAAAAGCTTCTTCTGTAACAACATATCTCTGGCATTCACGATGTTTCCATCACTACCAACCAATGACTATACAATTTCATATTTTCTTCGGAATCTCAATTAACGTCACTTATCGTGTCCAGGGATAGAATAAAAACTGATTAGAAACTCACTATTATAAAAGTGAATGCGAATGTTGTTTATTGTGCTTTCACGCCTTCACTACTCAACCGATCATTATGATAACACTTTATCAGGATAACAGAAATGCACGTGGGGTACCGTTCATCCGAACGAAATAAATATTCCCGAGGGATAAAACAAACTGCATTAATGGTTACGAAACCACGGGCAAATGCTACTTTTGTATAACATAGCATTTGTTTATGAAGTGCAGTAAAAGGTTGGCGCATCGTTCACATAAATCCGTACTGCACATATATTTAATTTTACCTTTTGCACCAGCTACACACAATCCAAAGGGTCCGTTTAAGTTGTCTATCCAGCCGGGCATTGGCTCATCTAAGCTGCTTACAACTGGAAACAAATATCATAATTGATCTTGTTATTACACTAGAGAAACCGTGCTGTATCAAACCGACTGAATCATCTTCTTGTCCTGTTTGCAAATTATTGAATGTCGGCGCAATACGTTTCCTTGTTCCATAAATTTCTATCAGTCGCTGTCTCTTCATTCATTCCCCCTTTTTGCATTTAATTTTGAAACGATGACAGCTCAGTGGTACCGTGTACGACTTTGCATCAAGGGACGTGTGTTCGAATCCAACCTCCTACAATAATCTTGAGCTTTCGGTGAAGAAAAATATCGTGAGGAAATCATAGCATGTTGGTAGGGCTTTTTCTGCTATCCGACTGGCTAGATACCACACTCAAGTTGAAAATTTACCGCCAAATACCAATAGGTGTGTTCCGGCAGTTGCACTTGAGAGCCAATTCCTACACAGGTTTAGCATGTCTACCATCTTGGGCCGTATCGTCACTTAAGAGTCGGTGAGATTATGGCCATAACGCTACATCTTACCTATAAAAAAAAATACACTCTATTTAGTTTTCTATAGCCTACCTCTTCCTTTCCATCCTTCAAAATTCATATTCATTACTTTTCTCACCACATACGTTTTCTCCCTTTTAATGACATGTCCAAACTAAGACAAGCGATTCCTTTTCAACATACCCTGGCAGTAGTAAAAATGCCTTTGAAGAATGTTTAATATCCTGTTCAGCTGATTTCTTCAAGATGGATATCAATAAACCATTGCGTTGGCAAAGATGAATAGATGGCATGGATGATTATTTTGATTACAAGAAATAAAACATGTAGAAAGAATATCTAATATTAGTCGTAAATAAACTAGAGTAGATTAGGCGATAGCTTAGATATATGCCCTTTGCAAATTGTTAACAACGCACGAAGAGAAATAAATGTAGGTATTATAATGCTATTGATCTGCAACAAGTCTACAAAACGTCTATCATAATTAGCGTAACAATGCCATGTTAGTATTTCATATTTGTGAACATATCAAAAAAGTTAATATATAGGTCTTTAAGTTACAGAATAGTTTGGAAAATCCAAATGTTCACGCCTCATAACGTAATTATAATCGAATGACATAGATTTAAGCATTCATATTAAGGTAGGAAGGAAGTAGATGTCCTTCTAAAGCCATCCTAATGACATCCACGAACAATATTTTTAAATAAGATTTTTTATAGTATAAAATAAAATAAATGAATTTAAAGGTTATCTAGTGTAGTACTGAGAGTATTTCTTTGAATAATTAAACATTTATCTGGTTGTAAAAATATAATAGATTTAAAATAATTATCATCGAATTCTTGAAAATTGCTTGACTTTTAAATGTTGAGAGTAACGCACAACCCCAAACGCTTCATGAGGCGTGCAAAATATGATCCCAGTTCATGTGAATGGAAAATATAACAACTGCGAAATTGAATTTCGAGTAACGTGCTATAAGAAGCATAACTTCCATCAAATTTTAGGCCGTGTTACATTGATTCACGCAAATCATGTTTCAAGCTAAAAAACCGGTCTCATAGTTTTCTTACAGCGCACAAATAAAAATACAATCTTAAAAAATTACATGTTATACCGTATAGATTAGATTTTCAAACTGTTTTTACTAATAAATAGAGTAATTTATGGGAAAGGTCTAATTGTATAATCCATAAAAAGTGATTTTTTTTTATTTGGATAAAATATGAAGGTGATTTTTGATGAATACAGAAAAATCAAGTCGACTGGGTTCATTATTGGCTAGGCCATTTGATCCTTTAGCGTAGCTATTTTACGTAAAAAGATCTATGTAACTGTAGCAACACTGTGCTTATCCTTTACGATTACCAAATTACGCATACGAAGCCAGGTCTGTGTGCTGTTATATTGCTGATAATATTAGAAGTATTACCAATGGAAGGTCTGAGAATGACGATCGGGAGCTGTCCCTTGTGCTCGTAGACCGCGTGCTCGGCGAGCTGTTTACTGAATGTGTATGTGTTAGGTATATCATTGACATATCTGAAAATAAAATTGTTTAATTTAGGGCATTGCATTCCACATTTTGCGAACTCCAACTTCTGGTGGCAAAGAATATCTGATGAACCATAGATAGTACAGTCACTTTGCTGCACATCTTTTGTAAAACACATATAGATGTAGGCCAGCAGCTGCGTCGGAGAGTCAGGCCTCCACTAGGATTAGCTTATTATCATGTGGATATGCTTTTATGTTTTATGATCCTCCAGTTTGTTCTCAGTTTCGGAAAGTAGGCCGGTATAACATTTAGAAACTACTGGTGTTCGCTATTGTGTTTGGATTGTACTATGCTTACCATAAGTTACAGAGTGTAGTCAGTTTGCCGCTCTATGATAAAAAACTGTTTGTGCTGAAGACTAAACGACAGAAGAGAAACATCACTCAGATCATGAAAAGTTTCGCTTCAACATAAACGAAAGATTGGAAGCGAAAAATGTGTTATATCATACTTTTGCCGTATCCGTAACCTGAGGAACAGTCTCCCAGCCCGGGGAAACCCCTCCTACCTATAATATCGAGTCCTCTAAACGAAACGTGACCAATCATTTACGCAGGCCAACTTGACGGGGGTGATTGGCGACTGGTGGTTATCATTTCATCAATGGTTGATTGTACTGTGCTTAAAATCATTTACAGTGTCGTGCGAAATAACGCATATTTTGGTAGGGAATATTTTTTAAATTCTGTATTAGATTCTACTTCGCTCTGTATTAAACATATTTTCTCTCTCATGGGTTTTATCTTATTAATTCTATTTTTCATTCAACCTTATATTACTGTTCCTCAAGAATCTGGCTCATATATGCAGAAATATTTAAATTCAGCTGAAAACCAGCGCTAAACAGTTTGCTATAGCATATGTTAAGCTTGGGTTCTTTTTCGAAGTTGTAAGAAGGATTTAGTTTGTAAAACTGTACCTGTACAATATATGTTTATCAAAATAAATGTCCTTTCTTTCTTTTCTAATTCCAAAGGTAGATCGGGGATCAGCGTGTTTTTTTAATATGTCCACTCCCTACATTTTTTTTAATAGTTAACCTTAAGACCACAATCTCATCTGATATAAATTGATGATGTAGACCAAGATGGTAGGCATACTAAGCCTAGTGGAGAGACTGGTTCTCAAGTGCAACTTCCAAAACATACGTATTTATATATTTATTTAAATATAGGTATTTGAAGGCCGGTTTTCTACTTGGGAGTAGACTAGCTAGCCACGTGAGCATTTAAAAAATACCTACCTGCATGACATGGTTTCACTACGATGTTTGCCTTTACCGAAACTTCAGGCTCATAGCAAGGATTCAAACTCACGTGTTCATTGGGTGCTGCGTCCTTAAACACAACCTACTCAGCCATCATTGCTTCATGTATTCATGAATTTTATAACCACAGTTACTGGCCCACAGAGTAAAAACCAAGTTCAGAATAGATATTTGAGGATCACACCCATAATTATGTTGTGCGGGAGTGCGGGGCTCGAAAACAAAGCACGTCAGCTCAGTGTGTACAGATACATACTTTGAAGTTAATACTTCTATAGTGTGACTATCTATTTTGTCACATATCTCCAGAGTATCTCTCCAATCGGCGTGCGGCGTATAAATCGCTTCCTCGACGTAATGCCCACGATTCGTATTGGTATATGCCGTGGAAAGATGAACAAAGACCTGTATTGAAAACACTTGTATCAAGCATCACTTAAATAGTTTCAAATCAAATGAAATGAAATCAGAATACTTTATTTAATGCAGGCTCTAGGAAGGCGTCTGTGAACGTCAAAACTATCACCCGTTCGGTAATCAACCCAGTCATCGAGAAGAACTGTCAAGGAATTCGATCGGGTTGTATGTATTTTACGGACATATTTTTATAAAAATACATTACAGTTACAATTTTTTTTAGCGGATGCGTAGGGAAGTATCTTAATTGTAAAAATCAGCATTGTTTACACCTTCGGGTTATGCATTTAGACTTTGACAGTGTTAAGGCTCGAGGGTAGAGCGAGAAGTGTGGTCGCTCGGGGCGCCGAAATGCCAAGAAGTAAGTAAGTAAATAAATATTGTCTTAATTACATATGTTCTAATGAGAGTAAAGATTCAGCAACAAAATAGAAACTTAAAATTTTCCTAGTACTTGCTAGCTTGAACTTGACTTGCGAAACAAAAATGATAAAAAAATTTAGTTGCTACATTGAACAGTATTCTAATGTGCGTAAAGAATCAGAAACAAAATAGAAACTAAAAATTGGCCGATTCTTTCAATCAGCAACAATTTTCCTAGTACATGGTAGCTTGATCTCGTCTTGCTGAACAAAAAATGCTAAAGAAATTTAGTTGCTACATTGAACAATGTTCAAATGTGCCTGAAAAATAAGCAACAGAATAGAAACTAAAAATCGGTCATTTTTTACGGTCTGCAATGAGTACTGTTTCGCTGTGAACTATCACTAACTTGTTTTTGCGTCATAATCATTTCGTTCATTTTATTAAGATATTGAAAATTCCTTCCAAACTATGGATTATTCATCATGTATGGTAACAATTCAAGTTCAAGCTAGCATAAATAGGGTAAATTGTTGCGGATCGAAATGAAGCAGCTGATTTCTAGTTTATATTTTGCTGTTTATTCTTTAGGCTCATTTGAACATTGATCAATGTAGCGACTAAATTTTTTCGGATTTTTTTTTGTTCGGCAAGCCGAGTTTAAGCTAGCATCTACAAAAATAATGTTGCTGATCGGAAAAAATCAGCCGATTTCTAGTTTCTAGTTTGTTGCTGATTCTTTAGGCTCATTTGAACACTGTTAAATGTAGCAACGATTTTTTTTAATCATTTTTTGTTCACTTAGTCAAGTTCAAGCTAGCATGTATCAGTAAAATTGTTGCTAATCGAAAGAATCGGCCGATTTTTAGTTTCTATTTTGTTGCTGATTCTTTACGCTCATTAGTACACTGTTCAATGTAGGAACTAATTCTTCCCTTCATTTTCTGTTTAACAAGTCTAGTTCAAGCTACCATGTGCTAAGAAAAATCATTGCTAATATAAAAAATTCGTCCGGTCTTTTTTTTAATTTTCGGTAGTGCTCACTTACAGCAACAAATTACCACTAAATTCTGGTTCAATAGTTGATTTGATATTTATTGATTTATCAAATTTTTATGCTAGCTTTATATGAATTTAGCAGTAATTGCGATTTTTCGCGAACAGCTCAAGCAACAGAATCGCGGTTTAGCAACTAAATAGCAAACAAAAAGGTACAAATTTTCGCATTATTTTATATAACATTTTGCTGATTTGATGCGGCTATCTTGATAGAGCTGAATCTCGGGTCTCTATGTTATTTACTATTTGTGAACGATTTGAATGATCGTATCTCATCTTGAATTAACATCTATGCTGATAAATTGAAATGACATCGCACAATTAATAATTATAATGATATTGAGGCCTTACAAACTGATATAGATCGCATCCAGCATTGGTGTACTGAGATTAACATGATTTGAAACGTTGAAAAGTGTAACAAGTTCTCCAAAATGAGAAATCCATATCCGACATCCAATTCCGGTGATGGTATTACTTTACGGGAAGTCACAAGTGTGCGTGATCTAGGTATTATAATAGATAGCAAGCTAAGCTTCCGAATTCATTATGATTCGATAGTAAAAAGGACATTAAGATTAATTGCAAGACAATCTAAGATATTTAGAGAACTTATGATATCATTGCAGACACTCATATAAGGCTGTGGCGTGTAGTGTCCTGAACTATTGTAGTCCTGTTTGGAATCTAATTTACCAAGTCGTTACTACAGTATTCCTGACTCGGGATATAGGGAAAATTGCATTTAAATAGACACCAGAAATATTACTACGACTATTACTTAATATATTTACTGGAGAACTGATTAACACATTTTATCTTCTTAAATTACTAGCCGGACATATGTCATAGATATATGCAGAATTGAACTTGTTCAAAAACGATGCTTGACTCATATCATATTACGTAATAGTCATATATTACATATTACGTAATGCGAACAGCATTTAGCTTTTTGTAAATTACAAATCAAATTAAAAAATCTTTATTCAATTTAGGCTCTAAGAAAGCGCTTATGAACTTCAACACTACTATTGGAAAGTAAAGCAGTCATCGAGAAGAACCGGCAAGAAGTTCGATCTGCATTTTATATCTTTTTTTTATGTACATTTGTTTACATAATTATTTAATGTTTAAATTTACATTAGTTTTTAGCAGATATACGGAAATGCGTGTCAATTCCAGACATCCCCATCGCTCCCATGTTGATTCAGAAATTCCAATCATTCAATATTTTAGATTTCACATTAAAAATTTGGCAAGATAATTAAGTTCTGCTTCTTTCGCAGTTCGTAAGGTTCGCCAGCTAACAGATACGGCCACTGCTAAGTTGGTCTAGTTTGCTTATTTCCATAGCGTATAGTATTTATTATGCTACATTTTATTTAGCAGACAGCAGCTTAAGTCGACAACGTATTTTTTTTTACAAAAACTAGCAAAGTTTAAAGGCTAAATTTCCGGATTGGGTATCTTAACACCGCCCTTCCAATATATTCCTGATCTTTTAATGTACGTGAAGAAAAACTTGGATTTGTGCAAGATTTAAATAATAAAAATTGTGACAAAATTTTCACCTCTTATTTTAGATTCTGTGTGACCAGTAACAGTTTTGGTAATATTGTTAGGTTTTACATCAAGGTCCCAAAACACATTACCAATTTATCAAATTCCAATCGCCATTATTATTATTATTCCTAGGAGGAGCTATGCAGGCTTTCCAGACCTGTATCACTGCGACCATAAATGATCTATTGTTATCGCTCCACGCTACTAGATCTCACTACCTAGTCCTATAGCATAAATGAACTGTAGGACTTTTTTGGCGGGGAGAAGTTGAACCTCTTCTGGGTGCAGTACATGCTTTCCTAGAATCCGGTTACGCTTGTGTTGTAGTGGCTCACATTCACATAAGAGGTGTTTTGGCGTTTCATCCACACTGTTGCAAAATCTGCAATCTCTTATGCTCTGGACACCAATGTTAAACATATGCTTGTTCAAACAGCAGTGTCCAGTAAGTGTTCTCACCAGAACACGCAGTTGATTCCTGCTGAACCTCATAGCCTCTCCAGCTCGGCGCTGGTTAAAGGGGACGATAAGGTCTTTGGAATGATTTTGTCCCGGCAAATTATGCCAGAATTCTTTCGCTTCTTGGTTGAAATGGTTCCTTAGTGTCAACCGAACTGTGCTTTTTGGTATACCACAGAATGGTTCTGGTCCAATCTGTGTTATTAAAGCACCTGTTCTGGCAAGTTCATCGGCAATCTCATTGCCTGGAATCCCCGTGTGCCCTGGGACCCATCGCAAAATTAGTCTGTTATTCTTCCCCAGACTGTTCAACACTTCTACACAATTGGCCACGAGTTTAGATGCAATTGTGTTTGAAGCCAGTGCCAGAAGAGCAGCCTGGCTATCCGATTGGATGTAAATCGTATGATTAACATAGGCCTTTTGCAGATTTATATCGGCACACTCAAGTATACCGTATATCTCTGCCTGGAAAATGGAAGCGAAACGTCCAAGATTAATATGCTTCTTAAAGTTGGGTCGCTCTCCATATATTCCACAGCCTACGTTTTGTCCACTTTTAGATCCATCTGTATACCATAGTAGACTGCCTTTTTTCCACGTTATCTTATTGCTGGTCCAGCAGTCCCGTGAAGGAATCTCTACAGTATAAAATTTTTTAAAGTTTGTTTCAGGAATCAGAGTGTCTGTTATCATTCCTAAAACAGGTGTTTCTATCATTGAGTCCAGTAGGGATCTCATGGACGAGGATAGCCATTTCAACCTTCCCTGTACATACATTCTGTGCATTGTTAACATCGCCATCTTTCCTACGTGTAAATGTAGGGGCGTAAGATTTAACAAAGCATCCAGAGCTGCACCAGGTGAAGTCGACATGGCTCCTGTCGCTAGGATAGACGCCGTTCTCTGTACTGTAGCTAAATGGGTTTTTACGGTTGACTGGTTTGCTTTCCTACACCAGAGCACACAGGCGTATGTTATTACTGGTCTAACCACAGCGGTGTAGAGCCATATGATCAGCTTAGGATTTAAACCCCAGCGCTTACCTGCCAGTCGTCCGCAAATTCCCATTGCTATTTTTGCTTTTTGTATTGCAGTATTAATTTGTTTATTCCAAGTCAATTTTTGGTCAATTATAACTCCCAAGTATTTGACTTCTGTTGAAAAGGCGATTGCTTGATTGTTTAACCTTGGTTGAGCTAATTTGTCAAGACGTCTCTTCCTAGTGAATGGTACAACGACGGTTTTTTCCGTATTAACCCTCAATTGATTTTTTCCGCACCATTCGTGAATGACATTTAAAGCTTTCTGCATAAGGTACGAAATTGTACTTTGACAGAAACCTCGAACGACTATCACCAGGTCATCGGCATAACCTTGGCTGTCTATTCTCAGTTCCTCCATCTTACACAGTAATTGGTCAACCGTCAAGGTCCATAAAAGGGGCGATAAGACACCACCTTGTGGGCAACCTCTTGTGGTTAACACTTCATAGCTAGTGCCATGTAGTGATAGTTTCACTATGCGATTTGAAAGCATTGCTTCAATCCATCTAGTGGTGGTCACGTCCACATTCTTGGTTTCCAAACCATGAATGAGCGTTTTTGTTGGTGTGTTGTCAAAGGCCCCTTCGATGTCCAAAAATGCACACAGTGCAATTTCTTTATCTTCTAACGCCCTCTCCACTCTGTCCACAAGACTGAGTAAGGCAGTCTCAGTGGATTTACCTTTACTATAGGCATGCTGGTTAGGGCTAATTGGGCTTCTTGTTAACACTTCCTCTCTTATGTATTTATCTATTATTTTCTCCATTGTTTTAAGGAGAAATGAAGTAAGGCTTATGGGTCTGAAGGACTTTGGTAGAGCGTAGTCCTTCTTCCCAGCCTTAGGTATAAATAAAACTCGTACTTTTGACCATAATTCAGGTATGAATCCCCATGCAAGGCTCGCCCTGAAAATTTTTACCAAAACCGGTGTTAGGATGTCCTTCCCCTGCTGTAATAGTACAGGTTGAATTCCATCTTCCCCTCCCGTTTTGTATGGCTTAAATGTACTAATAGCCCATCTCACATTCTGTGGTCTTATGATTATCGCGGCTCTCTGCCAATCCTCGATACGCGGTCTCAGTATAGATGGCATCGCTCTACTCCGCGACATCAAGTCTTCCGATCCTGGGAAATGAACTGAGGTGAGGAGCTCCATGGTTTCTTTTTCGCTGTTGGTAAAGGTGCCATCCTGCTTTTTGAGGAGTCCAATTTGATTAGGCTTATTCTTAGCTAGCAATCTATGGATTCTTGCTCCCTGAGGCATTTCGCTGATTTCCTCGCAGAACTTTCTCCATGATGCACGCTTGGCTTTCCTAATCTCTTTATTGTAGTTTGTTAAGGCTGTTAGATAAGCTTCCCATTCCTTGGTTCTTTTAGCCTTATTAAAAAGTCGCCTGGTTTTTTCTCTAAGCTTTCCAAGCCTAGAGTTCCACCAAGGGACTCTTCTTGTTGATGTCTTTTGTCTTACGGGGCAGCTATGCTCAAAGGCGTCTATGGTCGCTATCGTAAGAGCATTTGTGGCCCACTCCAGACACTCTATTGTCTTAATATTTTTAGGAATTACTTCCAGGTTAGACCTTAAGTTATCTCTATAAGTATCCCATGAGGTATTCCTGGGATCCCTAAACATGATATTCTCACTCTGTGTTGATAATAAGAGTTTGAAGTTAATATGTCTATGATCAGACATAGAGTTTTCGTCACTTACACACCAGTTAATTATATTCCTAGCTAAATTGTTAGTGGCAAATGTAATGTCTAAAACTTCTTGCCTAGCGCGTGTAATAAAGGTTGGTTTACATCCTTTGTTTGAGATTACTAGGCTAAAGGTAGTGATGAAGTCATTAAGTAACTCACCCCTTTCGTTGATGTTGCTGCTCCCCCATGCAGTGTGATGAGCATTTGCATCGCATCCCACCAGTAGCTCGGCGTTGTGTTTCTTAGCATATTCAACGACTCGCACAAGTTCATCTGTTGGGTTGTTTCTCTCGCCTGGAAGGTAGGCTGAGCACACGAGTAGCTTCGAGCCCTGCCAGCCGTCAAGATTTACATACGCTGCAACCAGATCATCAGAACAGAGTTCTGGAACAGGTAAAAATGTAATTTTTTTGTTGAAAATTATACTTACTCTGGGCCTAGTCCCGCAGTTGTGCACAAGGAGGCTCCCTACAGTATTTAGTCCCATAACTTTGTTGTCGCGTAACCACGGTTCTTGTATAAGAGCGAGGTCCACAATACCATCCGAGAAGCATTTCTCCAGTACCGCCGTTGCTGCTACCGCATGATGGAGGTTGACCTGGAGGAACCTCGCTCGACCCGCAATTCGCGCTATTGTTTTGTTGGTTCAGGCTGTTGGCTAGTGGTCGCCTTACCCGTCTGGGGACGTGTAAGTCCACCTCTGGGTCCGGTTCCTCCAGCTCTTCCAGACCTGCTTCCCCTCTGTCCTCCCCTACCAGAGAGCTTTGGAACCAGGTTTCGTTTCGTCACTTGTGACGTCGACCCTATTCCTCGCCCTGAGGCCGTGGAGGTTGAGGGGACAGGTTCACCTGCGCCCGTTTCGTGCATTTGTAGGGGTGTTGTCACCGTTATGGTTTCCGACACCCTACTTTGCTCGGTGTTTGATGATGAAGGCGCTGCCAGTGATTTATTCTCCTGGTTGCCCTCTGTTCCAGGTTTGACTTTAAATAGAACCCATCTAAAGCCAAACATAACCTTAAAGTTATTTTTCTGGAGTGTCTGCACCGAGGGATCGTCAAGGGCGAAAACGACGACTCGTCCTCCCTTTTCCTCCCTGCAATGCAGCACTCTCCAGTGTTCCGGGTTAAGCTCTGGGTTCTGTAGCCGTATCAATTCGAGGGCCTTCTCGAGAGTAGCAGCCTCGTTGTCCGGTAAGAACGTCGAGCCGATAGCCGGCTTGGGGAGATCTTTCTCTGACATGACCGATAGGTTAGCCTCCGGCCACGGCTTTATTTTCGGAGTTATCTCCGTCAGCCATCTCCTGCTCATCTCATCCATGCAGGTGATTAGCATCCAGCCCGGCTTATGGCTAAGACCTAAGAAACGTGGTCCAGCACCCTTAGTTCCTATTTTTACAATTTCGTCCGTAAGGGTGTTTTGGACCAGTCTCATCTCTTCTACGCTCATGGGATTCACGTTGCGAATACCCACTCGCGTTGAACCTGCAACCTCGCCGAAGCTATGTTTCGGTTTGGTATCAGTAGAAGGCTTGTAAGCTTTCTTAGGCAGCATATTGGGTGACTCCTCTTCAGACCGAATTCGTTTTACCGCCTTCGGTCCTGAAGGATTCTCCAATGGGATTTCAGTCCAATGTAAAATGTTTTGTGTATCGTCATCCATTTAGTTCCCACGAGTAGCTAGGGAAAAGAGGTCACACACCGACAGAGCCCCGCATGTCGGCAGAAGGGCTTAATTACTCTCCGAGGTGCCCTGTTATCAGAGAGGTACCGTTCACGACTGAGCTTACCCTCAGCCACGCATCCCTCGGCACGGTTCACTTAACACCTTGGATTGGTATGGTCCTCTTCGCCAATGGTCAGCAGTTCCCTAATTAGGTATACTGCTGACCATTGCCCAGGATGCACCACGTGGAGGTGGGACCATATTCCAATCGCCATGTCAGACGGGTTTCGATGTTAAAAGGTCGATCAACATTTCAACAATCGTGATGGTTGGAATTAACAACCCTTTCTGTGGATCCGCTAATTACTACTGTAAATGCATAATTAAAAATAATATGTACCTAAATAAATATATAAAGGGATCGCTTTTTCCGGTTTTGATCGACGACTGGATTATTTTCAAATCATTGGTATTTTTGACATTCATTAATATAATATCAGAGCCTAAATTGAGTACAGTTTTGTTATTTGATTCGAGTAATTCTTAATTGTGCATGCCGGATTACATCTATAGAAGTATTTAGCGGCAGATTTTTCATATAATATAAAATACCCTACCTTCATGCTATGAATTCATCATGATTATTCCATTTATCATGCGCTCAAGGTCATTGCAGAGATTTCATCTCACCTCTATCGACGCGGTGTCCGAATACTCTTCCATTAAGTCATTAATCCGCAGCAGGCAGCCCATTTTGGTTTAAGATACGGAATCAGCCAGTATATTTAGAGACGAACCCTAAAGCATTACTTGTCTCTCGATGGTCGCTGCCGTTTTCGGATTGTCCTGTACTTGCCATTAGGAGGTGTATTACTGTTAATATGATATATCATAATGAAAATGAACTCACGGATAAATTTTTGGTCTCCTTAGCCAACTCCAACACTTGAATGGTGCTTCTGAGATTCATTTTTATAGCATAACATAAATGATCGTCGAATCTAAAAAAACAGTCTTTGTAAGTATTGTGCAGCCTTATGTTCAATTTAATTTATTTTGTAATTCCGCCGTGTTGCAAATAATTTAAACACTGCATGAGGTTCCTATAAAATACTATCAACTTCTCAACAAGTCTGCTTATAAAGTATGTTTTTAAAATTACAAATTAAATGTACTTATTAATATGGGAGTCAGAAAGTATATATTTTTTATTTTTCCAATTTGAACCCTTAAAGTACCATCACTTTGAAACTATGGAGTAGAATTTGACTCAGTGATAAGTAATAAGAAAAATCAACATATTGGATATCTTTATTCTATAAAAGTAAAGGGATGAAACTTATAACTTTATACTAAACCTGATCGAAAAAGGTGGTATAATAGTCCAGTTATTGAAAACAGAAAAGGACATTGTAGAAAATAAATAAGAAACAGTTTTTATGTAGGTGTACTGCTTATACCATTCGTGTAATGCCGCTTTCGTTGTTATTTTAAGAACAGATCCTACATTCACATACAGTATTAAGTGCTTGTAACATACGTCCTCTGGAGCCATTAATACAAGCGTCGTAAGTTTTCTATTAATTCTCTAAAAGTGGATGGATGAAATGGCGACTGGTCTCAAGGATCACTTGTGATCCACGAATACCAATTAAAATCAAGCAATAAATTGTAAAAGTATCGTCACACTGATCTTAATATATGGATCTGGATGTTGGTGGCGAGATGTGAAGGTTAAGGTACATATGGAGAGCAAACAGAATTTATTAGATTTGGAATAAATATATTCAAGAAGGCATAAAAAAAGCACCAGTGGCAAATAAGTTGACAAGTTATAGATTAGCGAGGTATGGTCGTGCTAGAGTAGAAACGAAAACCATATAACCAGTTTGTAATTATAATGTTATAAAAGGTATATATAATAAGAATACAGGTGACAGCTTAGAGTGAAATGAGAAGATATGCTGTGTCAACCCTACTAGGTAGGATACGGGTTAAGGAGAAGACTGTAAAAGGTTAAGTCCGTTGTATTGAATTTATATTTGTAAGCAAAAAGTTAATTGAAAACAGTTTTTTTTTGGCTTGAAGGTACTTGTTAGATTCTCAAGTAATGAGTGAAGAAAACGTTCAGATGAACTGGGAACTAGAGTAAGGGTATAGAAGTGACCGAACCTCGATTGTGGCTGTGAATGTATGTATATTTTAATCTATCAAAGTGTTTCAAGTTCTATCTACATAAGTTACACTATCTCCCGCTATTTTAGCGGGATTTATGTATATTTGTTATTAAAAATATGTAAGGAAATATATATGTATAACTCACTTTACACTTGCCGCTGTGTGAAATATAACATTCACTTGGTTTGTTAACAGAAGTATGTCTTCTTCTGATAAACCTGTTAACAAAAACAATTTCTACAAATATTTATTATTTTTAAAATGTTTCTTGTGGCGACACCATATCTCTGCTTAATTCTTGATATCAACTTTAAGAATTTTTTTTGCTATTAACTAAATATAAACAAAGACAGTAACTAATGATAATGTTTTTATTAAATAAAATGAATTATTTTTTAACACTAGTAGAGTTACTTAGGCCTTGCTAAAAACCAATGCAGTCAACATTACAATAGCAAATGACTATAAAATTCAATACCAATACCACCTGTTAATGAATTTATTAAAAGATTATCCAAACGCCAGTCCCTATATTTAAGTTATTACATGATGGCCGTAAACCTACAACGGGATACAAAGGTAAATAAAAAATGACAAAAATTTTATGACATCCAAAAAATAAAGATAAAAGAACGTATATTGATCATAGTCCCATCTCGATAAGTTTAGTAGATTTGACGAAATTGAACGTCAAAGGAACTGTATTTTTCTACTAACTTACCTAATATTTACGGATAATAAAATCCATTAAACTTAAATACAAGTGAATATAACAATGTTTAAATAACATAAATTAATATTAATTATTATGTAGGTTAAGTTTTATTCATACTATGTATCCTATATTACATATATTCTTTTATATTATCCTATTATATGTATGTACGATATATGTATGTATGTATGTATGTATGGTGTCTCAATATAAATGAACCATGACTAGTGGAATGTAAATGATTTTAATTTGCAATTCATAATTTTAAATCAAAATTTTAATGTCTATTAATTCGTTTATTTTGAATATCCAAAGAGATTACTCATATTACCTTATCCAACATTAGTGTGAACTTACCTAATCCATTTTCTAAAACATCTCCGGCGACCACATAAACTTTCTTTTCGAAAACGCCTGGTCTCTCTGTCTTCAGTCGATTGAAAACCTGATTAACAGAATATATAAAAATACATGTGCTTATGTACGTATGAAAGGAAAATTAGTTGTTTCTCGTGAATCTAAGAATAAATGGTGTAAGCTAAGACTACGCGACAAAAATAAAATCCTCTGGTGGTGGTATTTGGTATACCACGCTTTGCTAGCAGTGCTTTAAACAGATCTTTAGTTGGTACTGCGAATAGAGTACGGTCCGGATACATGCCTCTCAACAGGTATTGAATTTATTATGAGAAAAGTGTCACTTTATTATAGTTAATGTTTAGCGCTATGGCCATAATCTGACCTGAACTTCAGTGGCGATACCGCCTAAGTTGGTAGACAAGTCTGTGGAGGAATTGACTCTCAAGTGCAGCTGCCAGAACACACCTATTGGTATTTGGCGGCAGATTTTCAACTTGAGGGTGGTTGCTAACCAGGTAGGCATTAGAAAAAGCCCTACCAACATGCTATGGTTTCATCACGATGTTTTTATTCACCAAAAGCTCAAGCTCATTGTAGATGGTTGGATTTGAACTCAAGTCCCTTGCCGCGAAGTCGTAGACACTACCATTGAGCTATCATCGCTTCATCGTCTCACCCAACTGTATAACGTGTGGATATTTCGAAGACTTGCAACACTTCTTTACCAATTGTCCTTAACATCTAGGCTACACCTGCTTGTGATGAAGCCAGGAGTTTTGTCATTAGTTCTTAGTAATTCTTGTACATATTGTAAGGCCAGGGTAACATGGGACTGACATTTCCAATTTAACCCAAAGTCACTAAATTAAATAAAGATAAAAAAACATATCGGCACGGCGTATACCGTGTTTATGTGGATACTGAATGCGACTGATCCGTCATGCTCTTTCATATAACACTCGCCGAGCGAGTACCACGTTTTTATACTCTATTGGCTTAGCATTATGGTTACAATCTTACCTGATATTAGGTAATGATGTGCCAAATATAGTGGACAGTTGGACACGTTAAACTTAGTGGACGTATTGACTCTGAAGTGCAACTACCGGAGCACACTATAACATCATTTGTCAGGAGATCTTCAACTTGAGGGTGGTAGCTAGCCAGGCGGGCATTAGAAGAGCCCTAACAACGTTCTATAGATTCATCACAATGTTGGGATTTGATCTCACGTCCGTTCAAGCTACTACTGAGCCATCATTGTATACATTATTCATCACGTGGTTTTATGTTGTACATTGTACCTCGCTAGAGTAGAGTTTATGCAGTCTCTCTTTAGGATTATCTCCTTTCTTACTCCTCATTAGCAGGTAGATCCTGTCCAGCTCAGTGCAGGAGTACAGAAGTTTCTCGATCAGCACTTTGCCTAGAAAACCTGAAATTTATTATTATATTACCTTTTTTGTCCACCTCCACTAAGAATACTTACTGCTAGTAATATATCAGTGAAATAAGGTCTGCATTCGGCAATTATAAGAAATTTTATTATTTGAAGTCGGTGCCAATCCAAAATTCGTAGAAGGTATAAATAGTTTGATCAATCGAAGCGATGATAGCTCAGTTGGCAGTGTGTTCGGACGCCGCGTCAAGGGACGTGAGTCCGAATCCACTATGAGCCATCGGTGAAGGAAAACATCGTGATGGCATCATATCATGGAGGTAGAGTTCCTTTTGATGCTCGGCTGGCTAGCTACCACCGTCAAGTTGAAAATCTGTTGTCATTTAGCTATAAGTGTGTTCCGGCTGTTGCACTTGAGAGCTTAGTCTCTCCACTAGGCTTAGCGTGCGTCATCTTGAGCCACACCGTCAAATAACATGTGGTGAGATTGTGGTCGTAAAGTTGTACCTATAATATATACTAAAAAAAAAAGATTTATTTTTAATATTTAAACATTCATCTAGATATTTATGTACAAGAGCAAAATTATACAAACTAATTAACAACGTTACATATTACCAAAATCGTGACGCGCGTCTAAAATTTATTACGTATGAATTTGGGTATGTTACCGACTTTTAATAGATTATTATGTACTGTTTATTATTATTTTTTTGTTTAACTGACCTTTACCCGCGGCTTAACTCGTGTTAATGGAATTTGTCTAACAAATCGGATGGCGCAATGAAAAGTTTCATACAAAGTTTATCTCTGTCTTTACACTATTTCTAATAACTTTGTTTGTGAGAAAAAGTAGCTCATCACCACCTCTCCAGCTTTCCATCTATCTCTTTAGCAAAATTCATCATAATCGATTCAGCGGCTTAAGCGTGAAAGTGTAACAAATAACCTCACTTTTTCATCATCACTATATAGTATGAAACAAAGTCGCTTCCCGCTGTCTGTCTGACTCTATGTATGCTTATATCTTTAAAACTACGCAACAGATTTAGATGCGGTTTTCTTTAATAAATAGAGTGATTCAAGAAAAAGGTTCACATGTAAAATATATGTATATTATAGTACAGAGAAGACGAAAAATTCAAAGATTTGTAATGAGATACGGAGTTCACCGGGTCAGCTAATTTATAATATAAGTAAGCATAACTATATTATATTTAATTTAATTGTAGTAATTTGTATATCTTACCTGAACCTCCAGTTATGAAAACCGTTTTGTTCTTATAATATTCTGGAATAGTTGGTACCGAAGTCAAATCCCTGTCCTCGAGGAAGCCCATTGTTCGTACGCTTAACGCGTTAGTCGTGCGTGATATGCGAAAAGTTGATTTATATATGTTAATTATATTTGCAATAGAATCCATTAATATTTATGAATTTCACGTTAAATATATTAACTATTTAGATACCATTTTGTTTTACTCGCATTTTAGTTTATTTTTAATTATAACAATTATAGTATCGAACAAATATTGAAAAGCGGTTTTTGGTGATTATTTTTTTTATATTTAAGGTTTTAGCGTTATGGCGATAATCTTACCTGATCTTAATTTACTATACGGATCAAGTTGGTAGACATGCTAAGCCTGTGGAGAACTGGCACTCAAGTGCAACTGCCGGAACACACCTATTGGTATTTGGATTTATTATCGACAAGATTATCGACTTGATGGTGGTTGCTAGCCAGGCGGGCATCACAAAACGCCCTACCACCATGCTATTTGTAGCATTATCTGTTTATTTCCTACGGTTGTCGTTTTTTTTCTCGTCACTTCTACCTTTTGGTATTATTTCCATTCTTGTCGTGACCTCTGGTAGTGAGGTTTGCGTCGTGTCCAAACGGGCAGCAGGTAGTGCAGTTTGCATGTATATCTCCTTCCTGAATGGTTGCGATGATTACTCGTCAGTAGATTCTCGCGTAGTTTGCGACTTCAGTGTATCCTTTTAGATGCGGGGATTCGAGGATGGGAGATGCCTTCAATCTTCTTTCGAGGTAACTGTTCCCACTTAGCCTCTTCATGGTCTGGTCATCTTCTGCAATTAGGAGAACGCATCAATTTTGTCTTCCAATATACTCAAGTAAAAGGCACTTATAGTGGAGGACTTGGTTTAAGCGGTGCCAATGAGTGCTAAAACCAGATCACAAACACCATTCAACTCAGATCCTAAGAAGGCACATATGGATTCCAAAAGCTTTTGTGAGTTCAGAAACTCGGCTAACTCGATTAAAAAAAAAAAAACTTATTTCATAATTTTCATAGAAAACAATTATATAGACTATGTTGCTCACGGCTAATGTAACATTTTAATGGTGAAAAGATTTTTTTTAATCAGTCCAGTAGTTCATTCGTTACAATCAAAGGTACAAATCTTTACTCTTTATAATCTATATACATATAAAAATGAATCTCTATTTCTCTTGGTCATCGCATCACGCGAGAACGGATGGAACAATTTCGCTAATTCTTTTTTAGTTGTGTCAATTATTGTGAGAAGGTTTTTATGAAAGAAAAAATTAAAGAAGTTGAGTGGAACATTAGAAAATATACGAAAATGTATAAAAACTTTACGCCAATATTATTTTACATAACTGTCACTTCTCATACAGCATTATAATATTAATTAAACTATGTTTTTGAATAATATATTTTTTATTAATTATACCAATTCTAATTCAATATTCATAGTTAAGACAGACAACGTGTGTCGGGACAGCCAGTATTAGTATAGATATAGACTATAATATTAATTTACATAAATTTTAATAATTAATAACCATTATTGTAATAATGCTCGTATACAAACTCGAAATATGTTCCAAACTTGATTAACATTCAAAATAAAGAAAAAAAATTTTCGTAAGTTAAACTTGCTTTACATACTCCTTGAACTTACAGACCGGAAAATCGCTAATGTAGTTGGCAATATAATTATAGAACCGATCACTACTACCTGAACAACGCGTTTATTACTTTTACCAATTCCGAAATTCGAAACTTATAATTTATTTTTATACTTTTTTATGGAATAGGGGGCAAACCGGTAGGAGGCTCACCTGATGGCAAGTGATCACCGCCGCCCATGAACACCTGCAACACGGCCTATAATATATATATGCCGGCCTTATATGTGTTGCATACCACGTCTACTGCTTATTAATATGGAAACTTAATAATACCACATACTTTAAATTAATGAGAAGGAGGCTAGTTGATAACACAGATTACTATATAAGTGCAATGCGCGCACGGCTAGAGTTTCAGTTCAGTTCAGTTACAGCGACACTCGCGGCAAATTCAGTTGAGTTAAGAACGTTCGACAGTACGGAAGTAATGTAGTAAGCGGAAGCTCTGCTGTAAAATATAACGATTGTGGAACGAGACTCTGAATATGATTCGACGTAAACTCCACGGTCTGGAACATATGATCCACGACCTTATATATGAATTTTACATATGCGTGTACACGCTAAACCTGGGGGATGTAGATTACCTAAAGTAACTTAGAATAGTATAGGTACTTTTAAATGTAATATGTTATATAGTGGTAAGGTTTTTGTGTTGCAAATCTCTTTTACTTTAAGGGGTGAATATCACATTTCAGCATATTCAGTTTATAAATTACCTTGGCGTGTTTTATTTTAATAGTTTTTTTAAATAAGTAACATGTAAAATTATTAATTTATAAATACACTTATCGAAAAAGCATCACTTTCGACCAAATCGTATGCAAAAGTGAGTTTGTTTGTTTATTTGTTACGCTTTCACGCCTAGACCGCTGATTCGATTGTGATGATTGGTGGTATAGAGATGGATGGGAAACTGGAGTCTGGAGATGGTGATTGAGGTGATTGAAAAAGACAGGGATAAAACTTAGGATGAAACTTTTTATACTGTGTACCGCTATTGCCGTTTACACTTGTGTACTGTGAGGATCTAAAGGTAATATTCATTTTCACGGACAGTAACTTAAGACCTACAGGACAATTATGTAATGATTACAACAAGCAGTAGGGTTCTCAACATTTTTAAATGCACATTATCGTGAGAGTTAAAAGACGTTTCCTATAACTTAAAATTTGCAATTTCTAACAAAGTGTAAAGCAGTGTTTGTCAAACTTTATGGTGTACCGGCCACTTTAGAAAAAAATTGACAGCCCAATTACCCCCCTCATCCCTCCGTATACTCCATTTAATTTTTTTATAGAAATTTGTTCCGAAATCCACCCCCACCGATTTTCTTTAGGCTTCCCCAATATCACTTGAAGGTTCAGTAGCCCTCTCAGATAGTCTCAACGCCCACTGGGGGACGGTACCGTCCACTTTGAGAACCTATGGTGTAAAGCATAGTATTAGTTATGATACCTGGGTGACAGAGTCATACTAATTTTTTTTTCAGGACAATTTTATTTCTAAAATCCTGTAGATATGAATCACAGAACGTTTAAATAACTACATTTTCTATCATACCTTCGGATGAACTAATTATTGAAATAAAAAAACATAACTGTAATTAATCCCTTTTATTACGAATATTAATAATAATTTATTTTCATTATAAGTAAATTCAACAAGATGTACACCATTCGCAGTAAAAGATGTCGTATTACAGACGAAAAATAAAAGCCCTGGCTCAGATAACATCACCAATAAAGCTATAAAATCGTCCAAATCACTACTGGCTGTACCAGTAACTCACCTTTCGAACCGCATTCTGAAAACCTTTGAAGCACCTACACAATGGTCAGAATCAGACATAATATTAATTTATTAAAGGGAAACTCATGTGATATTGCTAATTATAGGCCAATAAGCTTGTTGCCATGTTTATACAAACTATTCTCGTCCCTCATAAACCAAAGAATTAGTATCATACTGGACTGGAAGCGCAACACCCCGTTGAACAAGCAGGATTTCGGAAATAATTCTCGACTATAGACCATATCCACATACTAGAGCAAATGATCAAAAAATATCAAGAAAGACACAGAACTCTATACGTCCCCTACGTCGACTACAAAAAAGCCTTCGATACTGTATCACTTTCCAGTATCTGGAAGGCGCTAACAGAACAAGGGGTTGAAAATGAGTATATATTGATAATAAAAATATTTATAATAACAACAAAGGAAGAGTAAAATTAGAAATAGTAGGTCCAAGCTTTCATATTGAAGAGGAGTGAAACAAAGCGATCCGAGCTCCCCAAAACTGTTTATTGCCGTCCTAGAGTCAATAACAAGAAAATGGGATTGAAAACTTGCGGCCTAAACATAGACGGAATATACCTAAGTCATCTCCGATTTACTGACGACATGGTGCTCTTATCGGAATCCAGCTGGCAATTATAAAACATGATTAAAACACTAAATCAGGTTAGCAAGGAAGTAGGCTTACAGATAAATCTCACCAAAACTATGTTAATGACAAATAGCACGGAGAAGACAATATCAGTCGACAATTAAGTGTTAAAATATACGAATAAATATGTGTACTTGCGCAAACAAATCAGATTGGAAAAGGAAAGCAACCTTTCAGAAATCAAAAGACGTATCCAACTATTTTAAAACATAAATTGAGGCCTAAAAGTGATTTTTAAAGTAGTTATTATGTCGAGCTGCCACTTACCGTGCCTAACTTATGCTTGTCAAACCTTGGAAATACACAGTCAAAATAAAGGAAAAAATTACCACATGTCAACGGGTCCTAGAACGAAGTATGCTAATAATTAAAAGAATCCAAAAATAAGACACACAAATAAGAAGCATAACTATAATTACAGATGTTCTAACATATGCCATAAACTGAAGTGGGAATGGGTGGGGCATCTGGCGGCAAGACTAAAAGACGAATGATGGACTTTTTTTTTTTTTTTTTTTTTTCGACCTGACTTACGCTGTCAGCCCCAAGGGCTTTGACAGCTTCACCGGACTTTTGGGGGCGAGTGCTGAGGGCACTCAGCCCCGAGGCAGCAGGCACAAGGGTGCCAGGACGGCCGAACCTCGGCTAGGGCTGCTGCCGGTAAATGAAAAAGATTCATGATCCTGACTAACCAACAGGTTCTTTATTACTAAATTAGTGATACTAACTACGACCTTATCAGGTAAGCAGCTCAAGGGCCGCGAGGGTAGTCCCTTACAGAACCGTGTACTTAACGTGTGAGTGTGCACGAATGGTATGCGGTGTGATGATGTAATCTCAGTGATGTAGAGTGTCACTGTATCGCGCGAGCAGAGTCACTCGAGGGCTCCTGTCCGGAGGATCGAACCTAGGCTCAGGCGTCTGCGGAAGGAGGCCGCGGCGGGTGTGCGGGAGCGAAATTATCCGCTCGGCCTCGGCGGCGAGGACGGCGGTTACGCGGACGTGTGCGCGGACACGTGCGATTGGTGGAGACGGCAGGGAGAAGCGCGTTTAATCTCGTTATTTTATCGACGGCGTCGGAGAAGCAGTTACGTGGCCGGCGAGCAAAGCCTTTGGCATGCGGATTGGAAGTGTAGCTAACTGCGTGTACTATTTTGGGGTTAGGATGAAGTTCGGCATTTGCAAAAAATTCTTTGTAATGTCTTTAATATATGCATACATGGACGGAAGGTCCATGTCTCTATGGAGATCTACATTACGGACGTAAAACGGGGCTTGGACGGCTATGCGCATGAATCTGTTTTGCAATACTTGTAGTTTGCGAAGGGTGGTGCGTGAAGCGTGAGCGAATACGGGGTAACTGTAAGTAAGTATGGGACGGATGCATACTTTGTATATTGTGAGCTTATGTCTGAGTGCCATTTTGCTCTTAGAATATGATGGACTAGAAGTGTGACACTTTAGAGAGACCCAGGAGGGAAACGCAACAGAAGCAGACCGCTAATGAGATGGTCGGATGATATCAACAGAACGGCTGGCACAGACTGGATACAAATAGCTCAAGTCAGAGATAAATGGGCTTCTTTGGAGGAGGCCTTCACCCGCGGAAGGGTTCGTGTATAATAATTATAACATAAGTATTATATGTAATAGGTGTAAAGTTTACTGATTTGTAATCCGCGTGAAAATAAAAGGCATTTTAATTCAATTTAGGTGATATGTATATCAGCACTCCATTATGTGTTTTAATGAATAAATAAAGCATATGACAAGATTAATTCTTATTGATTTTAGTTTACAGTTCATGTAATTTTATTGTCAGCTAATACAATTATTTTGAAAATCCAAAGAGATTACTCATATTATCTTATCCAATATTGATGTAAACTTACCTAATCCATTTTCTAAAACATCTCCGGCGACCACAAATACTTTCGGTTCGAAAACGCCTGGTCTCGCTGTGTCCAGACGATTGAAACACTGATAAAAAAAGAAATATAATAATATATGCTTATGGTCGTATAGTCGTAAATATTAGTTGTTTCTCGTGAACGTAAGAAAATCATTAAAACCATATGACAGAAGTAAAAATGTCTTAAATATGAATTCGAAACTTCCCTACTAATGAATGTGAATGTAAGTTTGTTTGTCAAGCTTTCACGCAAAAACTACTTAACCGATTATCATGAATCTTTATACACATATTCTTGGAGGTATTAGAAGTAACATAGGATACTTTTCATTAAAAAATTTTTTTGACGCGACGTCGTACACACTACCACAGAGCCATCATCGCTTCAAATACATCAAAAGAACGAATAGGCTATAATTTATAAAGTGAGGGGGGCGAATCGGTGGACCTCCCTTCATTGCGCAAGGGTACCCGGATAAAGCTTACTATCAGGACGTCCTTACTATATTATAAACGCGTAAGTTTGAAAGTATGGATGTCTGGATGTTTAATACTCTATCATATAAAAACTACTAACTAAATTTTGATGAAACTTTACAACAATATAGCTTATGCATCAGAATGACATATACGCTATAATTTATTAAGGTATTGTGTGAATTTTCCAAAATATAACGGAAGTTTTCAAGTAATTAGGAAAAAATTATACCCATCGAGAGCTATTCTGGCATTCGCTGCAGAGACCGTTAGAGTTACACGTATACTATGTACAATCTCCTTTGATATATCAAATTATAATTCGAAAATAGTTCGACAAAATCAATATTAATGCGAGCAAAGCCGCGGGTAAAAGCTTGACATTGGCTTGAAAAGTTGATACAATATAGTCAACTCGAGTAGACTTTACCTACAGAGCGCTGCGTAGCCGAGCTGTTCGACCTGGTTCGGTTTTCGAGATCTTGATTAGAAAATAGCCGCGAATATCGTGGGGCTTAAAGGAAAAACTATTATTTTATACGCAACAGTACCGGATAGGAGGACGGAAATAAGGGACTCACCTGAGTGCCGTTTTTTACACGCATTTTATTAGCTTCACTTGTATGTTTGTAACCGACTCCTTTGGAATTGATTTCGACCCACTTCAAACGTTCAGATGCCATTTAAATTTCCTAGACTTTTCGAGGACCGATGACAATACACTAATTTGATAAGATTATTCCATTATTTAATTTGCGGAATAAGATTTGTTACTTCACATAACTTTCATGTATAGACGCTAAGTCTGGAATTTATGTTAATTATAATTTCCAATCATTCTCTTTAACCGATATCTCTAATATTAACAAATTTCCTATCCTAATTTATCTTTAGACAACCTTTAAAAAAATTTAATGCAACAAAATAAGCAAAATTTTAAATTTGCTACTTTGGAGGAAAAAGCCTTGATCGCTATTGTTATGAATGATGGTTGAGCTACAGATTAATTCTGCTCTAATAAAAAAAATAGTTTATAGAATTAAAAAACAGGCTTTTTATGAAAACCAAACTAAGAAATAGAAAATGAATTTAAAGAAATTTGAATTAAGAATAGTGTTTTTTTTTTTTTTTATATAAATTAATAATAGTGTATATAAGAAAAAAATGTAATTTTTATTTTATTTTATTTAAGAAAAAACGCGTGGGGTGCATGGTGTCAATAGTTAAAAATGAAACAATGTCTATTTAAAATGAATTATGAGATGTCCTTACATTGAAAACTTAATAAGAAATAATTAGATACAAAATATTAAGATAAGAAATAAAATGAAGCAATAGCTTTAAATGTTGTTTCTCTTTATTGCAGGTGCGTAGAATATAATATGTCATTAGTAAGCTAGCTTATTAAGAAGAAGTTATTTTATATGTATATATTTTAGTCTAACATTGTATTTAATATAATAAATTATCTTTGTTACAGAGCAACTATTAAGCTTATTGTTTCGATACACACTAATTACATCAACACATTACAAAACAACACATAAAGCTATTCACTTTATTTGTTATCTTAATATTTAAAATTAATAATTAAATAATTTACTAATTAACTAACTAACTAATTTACTACTACTATTTATTTATACTAATTAATTAATTAATTTAATTTTTATATTTCTTATTAAGTTTTCAATGTATTGACATCTCATAAATCATTTTTACATAAACATTGTTTCATAGTCAACCATCGCAAATATGGGGTTTAAAAAGAAAATACATATTCTAAATAAAAGGAGCTTAAACGGGAAATTGAAATGAAGGTTTAAATGTCCTTCCTTTACATACATATAATAGTTGGTTGCGCATTTCATCTGTAACATGACGCCATAAAAAAAAATCAAGATATTATTAACACTAAGCCAAAAGTATAAGTAAAAAAAAGAAGTAATAGTGTTCTTACGTATGTGTATATGTATTTGAAGAAATGTATAAAGTGTATGCGTATTTTGTGTTGTGTATGTGTGCGTGTGAGCGCGCTGCATGTTTGTATGGGAGTGTGCGAGTGCGTGTGTATGTTGGAGAGATTCTTGACTGATTTTAACAGGCTAACCAATCAACCTGATTATATTTTCAGTGCCTTCGAAGGAAATACTACGAAGCCATTTTTCGGTAGTAATTTTGACGTGATAAATTTTTCTCGACAATGATAATTGGCCACTTAATATATAATTGATGCAGTTAATTAGGTGAGAGGAGTAGGTAAGAAGCGGGAGAGTGACGAGGGCATAGACATGATATCGGGCCGTTGTGCATAATTTACCATAAACACAAGTATTCAACACATTTTACAAACGTTTTTTTAGACGTGGATTAGTTAAAAATTGACTAATAATTTTTGATGTGAATATGTTGGGGCACGGTACGTCTAGCGGTGGTGGACCACCGCCCCCTGGTCAAAGTGCGACGTTGTGTATCCCCGTTTGGACGGGCGTAGAGTCCTCGTTCGTTATAAACGAGGATGCCGGATACCCGCCTCGGTGGCAGCAGGAAGATGTCAGTTTGCCGTAAGGGGCCGTAAGGATGCAATAATGCGTGCACCGGTCGAGACGTGTGACGAAATAATACTCGGAATTCTTCTCAATAAAACGTGAACCCGAGCCAACGGTCGATATCTTCAGGTAGTTGCTCTTCTTGTTTGTAGCCAATGGGCGATCGGTGACTCAATCGTGGAACATGATTAGGTAATTTTTTTTTTTTTTTTTTTTTTTTTTTCGACTGGACATACGCTGTTAGCCGGAGGGGCTTTTACAGCTTGGCAGGACTTTTTGGGGCGAATGCTGAGGGCACTCAGCCCCGAGGCAGCGGGCACAAGGGTGCCGTTGTGGCTGGCCCTTGGCATGGACTGCTGCCGGAAGAGAAAAAATATATAAAATAATAAGAGCTGGCCTACTTGAGTAGACCTTTAGGTAATTTACTAATTTGTGAAATGTTAAAATACTAATTGTTAAGAAGGCAAGGAAGTCGGTGGAGTGGATTGTACTGTACTGTTTTGGATTGAGTTTATCGGTGTTGGAAGGACGTAGTCTTCGCATCAACACGACCGTGAACTACCGTGGTCTAACCAGTATTCTGGTGCTTGTATAATCTGAAATAAGTTAGAATTTTATTAAATGAACTTTAAGGTAAGGATAACATCAAAAGTAACCAAAAATCCATCCAATCGTAATAAAAAAGTGACAAACAACTGGCAGGGCCACAGGTTTTTGGTCCCTTACAGAACCGTGTACTTAGCGTGTGAGTGTGCACGGATGGTATGCAGTGTGATGTTGTATTCTCAGTGTTGTAGAGTGTCACTGTATCGCGCGAGCAGAGTCGCTCGAGGGCTCCTTTCCGGAGGATCGGACCTAGGCTCGAGCGTCTGCAGAGGGAGGCCGCGGCGGGTGTGCGGGAGTGAAATTAACCGTAAGGCCTCGGCGGCGAGACCTGCGGTTACGCGGGCGTGTGCGCGGACACGAACGGTTTGAAGAGACGGCAGGAAGGAGCGCGTTTTCCCTAGTGATGTCGTCTACGGGATCGGTGAAGCAGTTTCGTGGCCGGCGTGCGAACCAAACGGCTTGAGGATTTGCAGTATAGTTGACTGCTTCTACTATTTCGGGATTCGAATGAGCTTCGGCTTTTTCAAAGAATTTCTTGGTGAGTTCGCGTATGTAAGCGTATATGGAGGGGAGATTCATATCTTTGTGGAGATCTATGTTGCGGGCATAAGGCGGGGCTTGGACCATTGTGCGAATGAATTTATTCTGGAAGACTTGAAGTTTTTCCAGATTTGTTATTGCTGCATGGGCAAAGACTGGGCAGCTGTAAGTCAATATTGGGCGTATGCAGGTCTTATATATTGTAAGCTTATGTCTGAGTGACATTTTGCTTTTTGAAGAAGTGAGATTACGTAGCAGGGCCGAGGCGGTGTTGGCTTTTTTGATTACGTAATCGATATGGTGGGTGAAGGTGAGGTGTTTGTCGAGTACTACGCCTAGGTATTTGGTTTTATTTACCCAGGCGATATCGACACCGAATAAGTGTAATGAGCCTTCGAGTGGCTTGAAGTTGTGGGGATCGAACATGATAGCCGAGCTTTTATCTGGGTTTAATCCTATGCGCCATTTGAGGCACCAGGATCCGAAGGCGAAGATGGCTTGTTGAACTCGATTTTTGAGATTGGCTCTGTGCCTTCCCGAGCTATATATGATTGTGTCGTCGGCGTAGAGGCCTACTTGGACATCATCGAAGATTGGGATGTCGCTGACATATAGATTGAATAGACAGGGCGCTAGAATGGAGCCTTGGGGGACTCCAGAGCGAATAGGATGGGGTGAGGAGAGAGCTCCGTCTACTTTGTAGCAGAAGGAGCGGTTTGATAGATATTGTATAATTAAGTGGACAAGTCTGTCCGGAACTTGGAACTGGTGGAGCTTATAAATGAGTCCTTCGTGCCAGACCCTGTCGAAGGCTTTGGCGACATCGAAGAAGACAGCGAGAGTGCGTCTAGGAAGGCGTAGCTCCGTAAAGTTGGAGACTACGTGTTCCGTGAGGCGGAGAACTTGGTGGGTGCATGAATGTTTCGGCCGGAAGCCGAATTGTTGGTCCGGAAAAAGATATTTGTCGGCTACGACGACTTGGAGGCGGTTTAAAATAATCCGCTCGTATATTTTGCCTAAGGTGTTTAGTAGGCTAATCGGACGGTAGCTCTCTGGGGAGCAGGCTTTTTTGCCTGGTTTCCGGATACCTATGACGGTGGCCCTTTTCCAGACGGCTGGAAAGTGGCAATGAGATATGGCCGCATTGAGGATGCAGACCAGAAGCGCTATGAGTTTGTCAGGAAGAAGCTTTAGGACTTCATTCCTGATACCATCAGGACCGGGAGATTTCCTAGGTTTGAGTCCTTTAATTATTGAGAGGACTTCGTCGGTGGTGACCGGGTCTAGGAGTTCTGCTGGGCGGGTCTCCCTTATTGTGTGTATTGTTCGGGTGACCCTTTCCCAGTGTTCGGGATCTATGTCCTGATATTCGTAAGGGTTGGGGGAGCATTGTTCCTCTAGGGTGTTAGCGAGGAGCTCCGCTTTGTCTCTGCTCTCGAAAGCAGGGGGAAGAGTGGGGCCTCTGTCTAGTGGAGGTGTGGCTGAGGAGTAACTGCTCTTTTGTTTGCGGACGAGCTCCCAGAAGGCCAGGTGCGATGGCTTGAGGTCCTCCAGGAGGCTGTCCCATCTTTGAGAGCGAAATTCAGAGATGTGAGATCTGACCTGTCTTTGTAGGGCGCGTAGCCGGACGCGGTTCTCTACTGTCGGATAGGCGTCGTGGGCGCGAGTCGCGGCGTTCTTCTCAGTGATCAGCCTCCGAATGTCGTCGGGGAGTATAAAGCGGCGATCGTTCGCCACTTTTACCTCTTTCGAGGTTTCCTCGACGGCATTCTGGAGGTGACTGACCAGGGAGTCGACCGCCAGATCGGCGTCGGCCGGCGAGTCTATCACGTCTGGAATCCTGTCAAGCTCGGGAGAGGAGATGTTAGTAGCCAAGTATTGCCTAAGTCTGGGATAATCGGCAACTTTAATGGGAGGCAGGTTATGCTCGTCGGGCTGGCCGAGGAGTAGAATTACTGGGCGATGGTCTGAGTCGAGTTCGTGAGCGACTTCGATGTGTCGCACCTGAAGGGCGACCCCTTTTAGGATAGCTATATCTAAAACTGAGGGTCGACAGTTGGTCTGAAAGTGTGTTGGCTCTGGAGGAGCTATCACATCGAAAGTTAGCTCGTGTTCCAAGCGGAGAAGTATTCTACCGTTGACAGTGGTACGCGGGTTATTATAATAAATGTGCCCGGAGTTAAGATCGCCGGCCACGATTACCGATTCACCGAGCGCGAAGAGCGCTTCTAGATCTGATTTGATAAGTGTTTTCTTTGGCGAGAGGTACGCTAAAACGATGTGGATCGTGGGATGATCGGTCATGCCCACTCTGCATATAGATACCTCTAGGTTAGTAAGTTTAGGAGGTTCTATTCGCGTGCAATATAAAGATTTTTTGAAATATATAAGTGTACCTCCGCCTCTTGCGCCGGTGCGATCGTCTCTTATTATTTTGTAGTTTGCGATCGTAGGGGCGCGGAACTTCGGTTTAAGTAGTGTTTCCTGTACGAGGAACACGTCGATTTGCCGCTCCTTAAGGAAGCAGGCTACTAAGTCGCGTTGGGAAGTTAAGCTACTCGCGTTAAAAAAGGATAAAGAGAGGCCCCGGGGTCTGATTTTATCCTGCATCGCGAAAACTATTTATGGGGAAGCGCGGGCAAGGTCTTGCACAGCACGTGCGAGGGCAGGGTAGGCGGCTACGGCCTTAAGTCGGTCTATTCCGACGGGAGAGCTGGCCATTTTGTCGAAGGCGATGATGTCTTCGACGTCAAAATCTTTGAGAATACCTGCGATCCAGGTTAGACCTAGGAAGTCGAAGGACGGAGCTTCCGAGCTCGAAGGTACAACTCTAGGCGGTTGTACTTTAGCGGCCCACGCGGAAGGCGGGGCTTGTGATGGTGTGTGCGCGGTAGTGACTCGCGCTGGACTTGGCAGGCTCGGGAAGGCCTGGGTTGAGATGAGCGGTGGCGGGGCAGGGCGCGTTGACGCGGCGTGCGCTGGAGGAGCGCGCTGTGGGACGCGCGTGCGAGTGCGCCTAGTGCGTGGGGCGCGTTCACACCCGCGATAGTTCGCGGGGTGACCGGCCTTGCCGCATAAGACGCAGCTCGGTGGCTCTACCGTTTCCGGCATGCGGGGGCACTCCTTTGTGGAGTGATCTCCTAGGCATTTGACACATCTCGGCTTGATGTGACAGTTTCTCGCCGAGTGTCCGTAGGATTGGCAGTTGTGACACTGCGTAGGGGCATGCTTTTTATGCGGGATCTCTACGGATATTCCGGAGAGGCCGCAGACCGATTGGAGGTTGAAAACCTCCTTGCCTTCATTGGAGCGGTCCAAGGTGACAAGGACGAGGTCGTAAACCTCCTTTGTGAAGGAGTGGTACATTCGATGTACCTCGTGCGCGGGTAAGTTTTGCTCCTTAAGGGAGGCAAGAATGACTTCCGTGGGAAGTTCTTTAGGGACGCGCCTGATTACTACGCGCAGAAGGCGCTCTTCCTCGGGCGTGTAAGTAAAAAATTGGAATTTTCCTTCGCGGAGGAATGTTGTTAGGTTTTTGTAGTCCGCGATTGTGGGGACTTTGATTTGTATACCGGATGGGGTGCTCCGGGCGTGAGAATATCTTATTTTGGCGGCATTCAGCCGCGTGGAAATATTTAGCCACGCTGCTTTGTCAGTTATTGTGACTGGGGGCGGTGGCCGCACCGCCCTTTCGGTGGGAGCTGCTGTTTGTGCAGCGTGAGTGTCGCGCGATGTGGGGACGCGGTTATTGCCGGCACGCATTGTTTTTGCGGCGGCTGGGGGTGTGGTTTCGGGTGATAACACCCGTTTGTGTTTGGGCTTCGCCCTTGAGACTGTGGTAAAGTCCGTTTCAGGATTAGCCGTGTCCATGTCTATTTCCGGATCAGGTGATAGTGGCGAAAAAGAGTTCGCCGTGGGTATCGGTCGGGGTGCATAAGAAATTTTTTCCTCGAACGGACGAGGCGTAGGTGCGGCGGCGGGGGTCGCTGAGGGCGACGGGGTCCGCGATGAGGTAGTAGCGGGTGACGCGGGGGGTGCTACCGCATGCCGGATGACCGGCGAGCGGGAGCGAGAGCGTGATCGCGGCGGTAGGGGCGGCGACGCCGGACGACGCGCCGGGGCGGTTGCCTTGGTGGCGGGGGCCCGGACGGGTAGGGAGGTGGTAGTGGGCGGGGTCGGCGGACGGCGCGCTGGCGCGTTTGCGCCGGTGGGTGGGGCGCGGACGCGCTGCGTGGGCGCACACTCGGTCGCGAGGTACTTTTTTAACAGTTCCGGACTCTCTCTTTCTAGGAATTTTAGAAACTTCTCCATCTTGAGGAGATGGATGAGTCCAGATAAAAGTAAAAGAGTAAGGTAATAATAGTATGACTTACGTCAGAAAAAACCTCCCTGCCTGAAGGGCAGGGGGGCGCGGCTAAAAGGAAATAAAGAAACTATCCTGCGTTAGGCAATCAACTTGTATGTACACGAAGGAATAGCGTGTAAATCGAAAAAAATAGTAAAGGAAAGAACAATATTCCAAAAAGTACTGGGCCTTGGCCCGTAAAAAGGATTAGTTAAATTTTACCTTGTCTGGGAGCCGGTGACGGCGTACTTACAGGCGGTGACACTAATTTCACTGCACTTAATCACGATAACAAAGCAATATTTGGAATCACGGCACAAAAACACTGAGAGATATCTCTCAATTTAAATACCACGATAACCAAACAATATGGTTAGAGAACAAAGACACTGTATCGCGAACAAGCAACAATAGCCGGTTTGTTGCAGGTGCGTCGTCGCAGGTGCGAGAACAAAGGAAACCGAGAACAATAGCGGCGCAGTAAGGCGCAGCGGTCGAATAGTTTAGAACAATCGGCAGAGCTCACGGACACGTCCGTTCGCTACGGCTGATCGAACCGAACTCCATGATTAGGTAACGCCCCTTCGGAGGTTTCCCATGCCGATGCGTGACTTTACAGAGAGCCACTCGATCGCGACGCTTTCTAATGTCTATTCGTTTCTATTTTCACTACCGTTGGCTCGGTTTCTGCGCTATATTTATTTTATTTCATATAATATCTTTAATATCTATATACAGTCTTATACCCTAGGTTACACTCTATCTTATAAATATCACTTATCCTAGGATACACTCATAATACTCGAGATCGAGCAATACTTACGCTAAACTTTCTCTATTTCAATTTTTCTCTATCACGTTCTTACTCTATAAATTTACATATTCCCATATTTCGGGTTTCTATATCAAAATACAAGCAACGCGATGTCTCTATTGTTGGATTTCACACTTGTCGTGTGAAATCCCTCAATTCTCTATACATATTTTCCGGTCTAATATTTAGGTAAGTATTGCTCGGTAAATTATCTATTTTAAAACTAACATGCACATTAATCTTAAACATATCTATAAACTAAACATGCAAACATCAATTTCGATACAAATATACATAAAATACGCAAAGGAGACGCAAAAAACCTACTCGGCACAATCATTACCCGAACTCCCACGAATCCTTGGCAAATGAATGTGTGCGTCCCCAACGGTAGACGTCGATTATAACGTACGCCTTATGACTTTAACATAACATTCTTTATGTTCTCATTTATTAAAACATAACATTCTTTATGTTCTCATTTATTAATATATCTCAATGTTAATAATTCTCAATATTATTAATCTCAATATTATTAATTCTCAATACTAGCAATCTCAATATTATTAATTCTCAATACTAGCAATCTCAATATTATTAATTCTCAATATATCCATAAACTCAATGTTAATAATTCTCAATACTTATATCTCAATATATCCACAAGCTTAATATTAATAATTTCTCAATAATCTCAATAATCTCAATAATCTCAATAATCTCAATATTCTCAATACTCGATCTCCATACTCATATTCTTAATACTTATATTTTCAATATTTATATTTATATAACGCGTAGTCAGTCTCGATACTTATGCTAACACAAAAACACTGTTTATTCGTCCGGTACAAGTTAATACTCGAACGAGAACTCGTCTAGCGTCTCAGGGGCTCTCCCTACGGTAACGCGTGCGTCCTATTTACCATCAGCGCCACCTGTGCGGAACTATTATTCCGGACGCCATTTCTATTTTCGTATTAACTTGTTATAGCTTTTCGTGCGTCGCTAACAGCGCCCGTGCGGAACTATTATTCCGGACGCCATTTCTATTTTTGTATTAATTCGTTATAGCTTTTATGCGTCGCTAACAGAATATATATTGGCGCGCCTTGGCAGTAATATTAAACAAAGCATATAGGGACCGTATGCAGGGACGTAAAACGGTAATATGCGCGACACTGTCTTATACTGTCATGTCCCATACGTGACCGTTCTCGGCTTCTGCGGTGTGTGGGTTCGCATATGCACTTTGTTATTTCTCTATTTGAACTGTTTCTATTTATAAACACATTATGCTGCGGCTTCGTTTACTTTAATATTGATTTTGTTAATATTACGTTAATATTGATGACGCAATAAAAAAACTTCATACAAAGATTATTCCTTTCTTTACCCCACTTCTAATAAGTTTTTCGCAAAAAAGTACCTTATCACCGTCTATCTCCATACCAAAATTCATCATTATCGATTCAGCGGTTTAGGCGTGAAAGCTTAAAATACAAACAAACATACAACTTCACTTTCGAATTTATAATATTAGTAACGAGTAAGGGTGGAACAATTGTAAGAGTAACTTAAATGTTTCACATCTGAAGGGCGTCCCGTGTCGGTTAACTTTTTTTATAGTTTATAGAGTTTATCGTTATGGGCAAAATCTCACCTGATATTAAGTGACGATGTGGACTAACATGATGCTCAAGCTAAATGAAGCGGAGGAATTGACTTTCTAGTGCAACTGCTGGAACACAATACGGATATTCGGCGACAGATTTTCAACTCGAAGGTGGTAGCTAGCCAGGCCGGCATTGGAAAAGTCCTACCTAGTAGGTACCTAGTGTCATTAAAATATCGGGATTGGAGCTCATATCCGTACAAGCTTCTACTGAGTCCTTATTACTTTTTATTACTTATATTAATACTATTACAGCATTATCCAGATTTTGTAACGTTTGAAAATCTCGGAGTGAAGTTCGACAACTACGTAGGTAAGAGAGACTCGAAGACGTACAGTGATGGTGTAAATTATAAACCTTACGGTGTTGATTTCTTGATAAAAAAAAAATAATGTATGAACCACGTTCAGAAAGGAATGGGAACTCATTTACGTGTATTATTGAAAAACACTGTGTTTAATTCTCTATCAGTTAAAGAATTGCCACTATGTGTTCTTTTCTTTTATACATTACGGTAGGTTTTATTACGACACCCTCCAGTCATTTATGTTTATTTATATTATAAGAACTGGGTCACCAGTTAACAAAATTTTGTCATTTACGAATCTCACTATGGTGTGTGTCCAGGCGACGCAAGGAATATAAGAGCTTTGATTCGAGAGAACCAGTAACGTTCACTAAAAAACTGGAAAACTCGTGCATTGCTTCCAAAGACATCAAGAATCTTTGCCGAAACTTATTAATGTATATAATACATAATGTAGGTAAATAAAAATTCTCTCTATTATTTGTGTGTCAGTGTAAATATGTTGAATACAATATGTAAATCAATATACTATTGTAATTTTGTCAAATTATATTACAGCTGGTCACGCCGGGTCAATTGATTCAATAACGTCACTATGCATAGAACACTTCGACAACGTATCTAATTTTAAAATTTTAAATTACTTCGTAAGACTACTTTATGTTACCAACTTCCGTCGGTCGTGTTTTCGGACCGATACGACCAGGAGACCTTCAAGAAGAGAGCTTACTCATACGTTAAAGGCCTGCAACGTACCTACGATTCTTTTAATGTGGTGCGTGTCTATGGGCGGCGGTGATCACATACCATCAGGTGACCTGCTTGCTCGTTTGCCCCCTGTTTCATAAAAAAATCACTTTGATAGCTTTTTGCTTTATTTTGCGTAAGCTTTCGTTGAAAGACGGCGTGGTGAGGAGTTATGGTGTTACTGCGATGAATAGAACCATTTACCTCAGACGTACTATTCCTGGCTTAAGCTTCGTGCAAAGTATTATAGTCTTGGCGTTATGGCTACAACCGCACCTACCTACCACCTGCCTGGTGGTCCAAGATGATGAACACGCTGAGTGTAGTAGAGGTACTGACTCTCGAGTGCAACGGCCGGATCACACCTATACGTATTTGGCGGCAGATTTTTAACTTGAGGGTGGTAGCTAGCCAGGCCGGCATTAGAAAAAGCCCTACCGCCATGCTATGTTTTTATACCGATGTTTTCCTTCACTGGAAGCTCAAGCGCATTGTAGGTGGATTCGAACTCTCGTCCTCTAATATACCATCTGTGGTCTGCGATTTAGTTCCCGTGGAATTAAATGTTATTTGTCTTGACAAAAAGTAACTTAGCGACCATTAAGTAATTATCTAAGGATCGCAACAAGTAAGGAAGTAGTCGAATTTCTACATGCACTTAATGTTGGATTTACCTTACCTTATCATATACATTGAAATATGCAATTTCTAACATAGATTAATTGTATATAATTCCATATCGTTTGCCTTATTTATAGAGTAGTTAAGAGTTTTCTGAGATTTTATGAAATCTTACGTAGCAAAGGGTCGGTACGATACTTGTAATTAGACAATACTATTCTAGTTGATTTAAAAAATAGAGCCTTCTCGGTTATCTATTGTGTCATAAAAATCAAAGTTAATCATTTTGTTACCGGTGTATTTGTAGCTTGATCAATTTTGTATTTATCTCACTTTAACACTATTTAACTATAATTTTAATATCGTTTTTTCTTTTATTGATAGGTACGACATTTATTACGTCTTGAAGCGACGCCATTTGACTGGCTGCTGGTGTGAAATGCTAAAGATTTCGAATAATAACAACTTGTTTGGATTTTTAATCATAATTGTAATGTAGAAAATTTAAATTGCTGAATAGTTGAATAAAATATACATTGAAAAGAAAAACATAAACCTTTGAAATAACAATAATTTGTTCATAACACTGTGTTCATTTTCACATATACCGATTTAACTTTACAAAATCTATATAAGTTTACATTAAACTGTACATTAAATAGTCCGTTAAAGATTATGTGGGCTTAGGGTATAGGGCTCTGACAACGTGTATGCAAAATTTAATGCAATGTAAGCGCAACAACCAAACTTACTTACGGTGGGATTTATAATACTAGTTTAATATTACAAAACGTATTTTCTCTCCTTGACTCACATACAAACATGTCTACTGGTGCGCTCACGTGCACATACATACACAACACAATACACACATACACTTAATATATATATTTAAATACATATTGTTTCAGTGTTTCCAAAGCCAGGATGGGAGAAATCGGATCGCCAAGACGTTTTATTATTTATATATCTATATATACATATATATATGCTAGCTGTGCCCGCAACTTCGTTTGCGTGGAACTAAAAATTATTAAATTACTTTATATACTTACTTTAACACTTTTTTTTTCACAAAATATATCATTATGTCTTCTGATAACTGATTGGTATATGCTGCCGCATATTTTTTAGTTCGACTAAGGAGAAACATTTCAGTTGTACACAGTATAGTATATTATTCATAATTCAAAATCAAAAATTGCTTTATTGAAGCTCTTGATGGAAGTTAATTTATTAGAACTTTACTTACTAACCTAATCTTTTATGGATGGTACTGTGCTTGATAGATTGTACAGTCCTTTTAGATTCCGCTGTGCTTTAGTGAATTGTACTGTGTTTTACACCAGGTATAGGGCCGTCACTTTGCTGAGCTACCATAGACAAAAATAAATCACGCATATTCGTTAAAGCTTACAGCAATTTATGCTGAAATAATTTCAAAATTCTATAATTATATCATCGATTGACCCAACGTGACCGGCTGTAATATAAAATACAAAGTACAATAACAGACTGATTTACATATATTATTCACTATAACTATTCTGACTCACTAATAATAGGAAGAATTAATATGTATTTATATACATAATGTAAAACAACGTTACCCGCCATGTATTTCTGTCTGTCTGTCGTCTTGAACACTATAAACTCATAAAAGTACAGAATGTATTTTCATACAGTTCCCACCAATGGACAGGTTCAAGAGGCAGGTTCAAGTTTATAATTGACTAGTGTAGTTTGTGGCAGTCAAACAAGATGATGAATGTTGTAGCAGTCAAACAAGATAATGAATATTGTAGCAGTTAAACAAGATAATGAATATTGTAGCAGTTAAACAAGATGATGAATATTGTAGCAGTCAAACAAGATGATGAATGATGTAGCAGTAAAATATGATGATGAATATTGTAGCAATCAAAAAGCATGCCAACTTGGAGCTTTCTTACCGTGCGCCACGTAACACAGTTATATCAAATACCACGGAATTATATTTCTTTGAAATACCTATCAAATTTTAGTAAAGCTATACTATATATTTTATGATTAAAACACAATAATTAAAAAAATTAAGGTAGAAAATTTGATGCTAGGTACAAATGCGTCAAAGGTCAGCTTGAGCTTAATGTGAAATAAGCATCGTAATGAAACCATAGCACAATGATAGGGCTTTTTCTAATACTCGCACGGCTAATTACCATCCTTAAGTTGAAAATCTACCGCCGAATATCTATAGGTGTGTTCTTGTAGTTGCACTTACGAGCCGGTCCCTTCACTAGCCTTAGCCTGTTCTCCATCTTGAGCCACATCGTCACTTTACATCAGGTAAGCTTGTAGCTATAACGTTGAACCTATAGATAATTAAAAAATGCGTGAGTGTCGTAAAACACTCGGTTGGAACGAATTTCCTTACCTAGTAAGTATATGATTATTGATAAACGTATTATATCAATGATTAACAAATACAAATAAATGAATTACTAGCGTCTGAGAGCATTTAAATGAAACCCAAAGATAACTAATTAATTGTATGAATTTGAAATTTCGTAAAATAAAATATTTTTTTCCAATTGTGAAAGTAAACATTTCATTGCACATTTGCACATTGCACATTTATCGATGTTCTTTATTCTCGCTAAACCTCAGAAACGGTTTGACCAATTTGTTTTTTTGACATTTCGATTGGCTATAATCAATCCTAATCAACTTTCCAATTTCAATTCATTAAGATCAGTAGAACTGGCTCTATGTAATATCGTTTCCGTTATTCATTTCCTTTGGTTATTAAATAAAACTTTTACTTATATTAATTCAATGTCTTTTATTTATATGAAGTTTATATATAGTTAAATCTAGGAAACTCTAAATTAAGTATAACAACTTCCAACGACTGGTTTTGTTATTTGTTAATTATCAACGCAACAGACAGTCGCACTGGAAACTATAATCGCTTAAAATCGAATGGCAAGTCCGTTTGAATTACCGGTAATACGCGAAATCAAGACAATGATTCCTTTGTTTTTTCCTTTATCGTTGCTTCGTTGACGTAATTTAGCCTTTTTTACAATCAGTCTCGTTACATTGCATAGTCGTATTGTTTGATACTTAATATACTTCGTCATTTGCATATTTTACAGTGAATATAACCATATAGCTGCCTAGTCTTACTTATTTAAACTTCTGTTTTATTGACTTGATGGAGTTAAAGTACACTTTAAGTCCACTTTGATGTGACACTTATAAGCCTTAGACTATAGTAGAGTGTACAGCACAATTCAACTATTGCTTACAAAAACATCTTCATCATTTTAACTTCACTACTATTGTCGCCAACTGATCGCCTACATTGGGTATCTATTATTATTTTTGATATGGTCCGCAATCAGATTTCTCGGGTATCGCTTGGAACACTTACCGTCGATCACACAGTGTTATTGTTGAAAACACCGGAAGGTCCTTAGATAATTTTTGCAATTTTTATTACATGTAAATTTTAAACAACTGTTTTACCCTGGCTTTCATTTGAAATGAGAGGGGCTAGCTATACATGAATCAACCCGTACGGGTGCCGGGTTCAGTAGAGAATTTGTTGGTATACCTGTCACTCCAAGTTTGACCGCATATACAATAACTACGTAAACATTCCTTTTCCTTTATAAATCTTTTTTGGTACATTTGTTTCCCACGATACAATGCACTCAATCAATATCGTCTGGCTATATTTTGTCATCTAACCACAATAATATGTGGACATATGAAAGACCACGTTTTTACCATTCAACAGAGTGCATCCAACAAAATCGACTATTATTAGCAAATTGTGAGGTAGCAATGCCAGTGAATTTACAAATTCTGTAGAATAGTTAACTACCTCATTCTGGTTGATAATTGTGTTGACTGATTTCTTTAATAACTAATTTTGGTGAAAATTCTTAATAGGCGTATTGAAACTCCCACTTGTATCGTTTATTTACCTTGTCATGAGCTTGTCCTTTATACTACAGTTTTATTTTGTAATGATGGCCAAGAAATGGTTAAACCCACTTCTCATTTTATTAAATAATCAACGTAATAGATCTGGTGGTGGGACCGACTATGACAATATTATTTTTCCTCCCGTACAAACCGAACTTAGTAACTCTTGAACGCAATACGAATATACCAAAATGACTATTCGTATAGTATTATTATATATTTATTATATTTGTCGCATGCTGGTCATCAGCTCTGTTAACACGTAACACATTTCAACGTCGCGCATTTGAAATAATAATGCATTACTCGTTTACATTTGAAATAATAAAAATAATTCGTTTACTCGTTATTACATAGAATGAAAGTAAAACTAATATACCACTCCGTAACACTAGCGTAAAGTACCGCCATTTTCATAGACGTACGTAGATACAATTTTATATATTTTAAGTAATTAATTTTTATTGGTCAATTATTTAATTTTTTTTTGTTTATTTGCAATTATGTAATCTTCTTCGTAATTCTCTTATTTTTCTTTTCTTACAAACCTAGGAAGTTTTAGAAAACTTAAAAAAACATAGAGGAATTAAAATAATTTATTTGTTTGTGAGTTTTACTGAAACTAATAAAGGGCGATTCATTTTGTATGTATAGATTCAACTTATCTTATATCTGATTTTTTTTTCCGATTTATTCATTCACTTTCCATATTATGTGATTTAAAAATATATATTTTCTTTTTTTTATGCACACGTTCTCCCGAAAATAATAAACAAAACAATATATATAATATATAACCTAACTTCAGGGTGTCGGTTTCTCGTGATGATATGCAAGCGCAGTGTAAAAAAAATACTGTCATTATTTTTCCCTAACGCGTCAAAAGAAGTAGGTATAACTTCTAAAATGTTTTATCAAAACTCGTGCAGCGGTTCGTTTAGTACAATTTTTTAACTTGTGCCTTCTATACCGCAGGAACCCTATTGTTTCATGGATCAAAACGAATTCTAAATGTTGATCCGTAAAATTAGCTACCACCCTGCCAAATTTTATTAAAATCTATTCAATACTTTCTGAGTTATGCGCGTTCAACGGGACATAGACAAAAATTTTAAAAATATTTTTGGCCTCTGTATCGATAACAAAGTAGAATCCAATTAAAATTTAAAACTGAATGTACAGGACATACTAGCTTATACATCTACACTACATTATACTTCCTTACTTGGATGTCACTTTTGAAACAGAAAAAGTAGGACTGAAGTGATATGCTAAGCTAGCTTAACAGCAATATTGAAATAAAACTAATTTAAACGGATTTTATCGCGGTTATTTATTAAATTTTGATCCCAACGTTTCGAAAGCTTTTCAGCCTTCGTGGTCACGGGGCGGACTGAGGTGTAGGTTGTCCAGAAAAACTACTACTACTGGACAACCTACACCTCAGTCCAATGCAATCAAAATTTAATAAATAACCGCGATAAAATCCGTTTAAATTAGTTTTATTACAATGAATAATATTCACGTAAACCTAAGAAATCATTAACAGCAATATATTTTTATTTGTACTCGTGTATTGGTACTTCAAATGAAGCACCATTTGATAAGTTCATTAAGGCATTACATAAAAATAAACTAGTCCTTGTGATATAAGTAACGTAATGAATAAAATATATCCTTAGCTTTACCAATATTATAAATGCGAATGTGAGTTTGTTTCTTTGTTACATTTTCGCGCCTAAACCGCTAACATATCTATAAAACATTTTAAACCGACTCAGTTATACAATTAAAGTGGTACTATATTTTTTTGCATTTGAAAATGTAATATTACAACAAATTAAAACAACACTCAATACAGTTATGTGCCCACATCGTTTTTTGTATTCACATCTCTGAAACCACCATAAACCTGGGTTGTCGTGGATATCCAAAATGACCTGAAATTTAGCAATAATAAAACAAAAAAATAAAAATAACTATAAATATATATTTGTTGTTTATATAAACACAAACACTTAAATATTTAATAACCATGCTTGTTAATTACTTCGGGGAAGTTCATGCATATATGGCTCAACTACACTAGATGATGTTATATGCAAGTCATGTGTTACTCCACCAAACTTTGAATTCACACTTGTGATGTGAGTATTATTTATTACCATCACAAATTTTATATTGGAATATTGGACGGGCGGACCTTATGGATTGTGAGGTTGGGGGCCCATGAGTTGGTCGGAGCTAATGCGGGACTCTGGGACGGAGATGTATTCGCGGACGTGACTTGCGCGGGTTTAGGCAGGGTCGGAAAAGCCTGCATTGACATCTGTGGCGGTGGTGCAGGATGTTTGGCCGCTGTTTGCGCTGAAGGCGCCTGGTTGGATAAACGCGTGATGCGATGGTGCGACAGTTATAATGATAAGTAATGATAATGATAACGATAACGATAACATCATCTAATTGATCATCATTGATTGATTAATGATAATTAATCATTGATATTGATATTGATATTGATATTGATATTGATATTGATATTGATATTGATATTGATATTGATATTGATATTGATATTGATATTGTTATTGATATTGATATTGATATTGATATTGATATTGATATTGATATTGATATTGATATTGATATTGATATTGATATTGATATTGATATTGATATTGATATTGATATTGATATTGATATTGATATTGATATTGATATTGATATTGATATTGATATTGATATTGATATTGATATTGATATTGATATTGATATTGATATTGATATTGATATTGATATTGATATTGATATTGATATTGATATTGATATTGATATTGATATTGATATTGATATTGATATTGATATTGATATTGATATTGATATTGATATTGATATTGATATTGATATTGATATTGATATTGATATTGATATTGATATTGATATTGATATTGATATTGATATTGATATTGATATTGATATTGATATTGATATTGATATTGATATTGATATTGATATTGATATTGATATTGATATTGATATTGATATTGATATTGATATTGATATTGATATTGATATTGATATTGATATTGATATTGATATTGATATTGATATTGATATTGATATTGATATTGATATTGATATTGATATTGATATTGATATTGATATTGATATTGATATTGATATTGATATTGATATTGATATTGATATTGATATTGATATTGATATTGATATTGATATTGATATTGATATTGATATTGATATTGATATTGATATAATAAAAGTAATACTATTGTATTATTCTATACTACTACTAATTATTATTGACCATAAACTCTTTTATCATACCGGTTATTATGTTTTCTGAGTACCAGATTAAAAGAATTTATTTACTACAACTGTTTTTAATTTCACAACGTAGACCTATCCTAATTATTAGATGATCACTGCCATAGATATAAGGGAACAAGATGAAGCTCTGTTAATATTCATTATTGATTATGTTTTTTATTATAAAAATAATAAATATATAAAATATATAAATGAGACGACAGGTGGGTTCGTTACAACATCACTAATACTTCTGTCCACTACCGCTGCCTCAGTTTTTTTTTTTTTTTTGCAGAGGGTCTTACACTGTTAGCCTGAGGGGCTTTTACAGCTTCACTTCACAATAATTTTTATTTTACTAAATTTTTGGATATTAGTAGTAAATTTACATGTAGAAGCTGTTGACACTGTAATATCAAAAAGTTCCTTTATTATTATGACGTCACAAACATGTCGATCAATCGTGGCGCATTTATAGTCATATTATTCTTTTAAAATATTAATCAATTTTTAATTGTTTATAATTAAAAAAAGACTAATTATTTTTCGCATAGACTATCAATAAAAAAAATTAAAATACATCTTATTAAAGTTAATCATTGATAATATTAAAGTTCCTTAATGATTAGTGAACGAAAAAAAGGAAGTAGGTTGACAAACGGAGTAGGTACAAATGTACTGAACCATTTTACATTTGCCTATTTATACATTGAAAGGAATAAACTACAATTTTGTATAGGTTTTATTAATATCGATTTGGTTTTAAAAACAATGAAGATGTTTCTAATGTTTAATACATTTAATTCTTATGGCACAATAGCGCCATTTTAAACATTTATGCTCTTACTCTCGTTGATTAGGTAGAGCTCATTCTATCGTTGATTAGGTAGAGCTCTTTCTCTCGATGATTAGTGGGGCTCTTTTTGTCGTTGATTGGGTAGGGCTCTTTCTCTCGTCGATTAGGTAGGGCTCTTTCTCTCGTCGAGTAGGTAGGGCCATTTCTCTAGTCGAGTAAGTAGGTCTCTTTCTCTCGTTTAGATGATTTTTAAATTCATTTATTTCATTATATACTAAAAGTCTTATTGAAAAAAACAAATTCTTGGACGTCCTGATGTCTATGTTTATGGATGTGTAACGATTACGCCTAAAAACCTTAATGTATTTCGACTATTTGTTTTTTAATAGCTCTAGAATGACATCGGATTACTGCCTTTTTCAAATTAACGCTTTAAATCTATGCCATTCAATTATGAGGCTTGCACGTTTGAATTTACCAAAGTATTTGTAAAATACTAAGAAAATATTGTGCATTCTCTTTTTATTATTGCGATTAATAAAAGACATATACTTTATTTTTTTATATCTCCTTAATAAACGTGTTCCTAACTTCTAATTATGGATGATATACTGCAATATTCAGTATCGATATATTTACTTGAAATACGTTGGTATAGTCAGTTTAGTATTTCTTGATAAAGGATCGATTACGTGTTTAGTTTATTTTCTAAGAACTACTAACAAGTAAATCGAAAAAACTTTCATCAATTTTATATAGATTTACAAAAATAACAAAACAAGTCAAGACATTTTTTCTGTGAGAGCAAAAGTAAATCTTCGGATACACTGTACCGATAGCAAAGCATCTAGAAGAATACAAAACTGTATCTCTAGTTTAATGGAGGATAATGGGAATGAACACAAAAATAAATGCCCCATTTATTTAGTAACACATTATTAGTGTTTTAACAATCAACAAAAAATTTTAACAATCTTAAAATTTATAACAATTTTACACTTTCCCTTGTAATATCAATATAAGTAACTCTAAACTCAAAGGTGGACTACCATCAAATTCTTCAGCGAAATGGTCTACACTATTATTATTATCTGCTTTGTCGAAATTTATTTTAACCGGATTATAAACACTTTTCACATAAGTCCTATTCATGGACGTCACTGGACTAGCCGCATTTGAAAAATTTTGAGGTCTATTTTTTGGACTGTCAACGTTATGATATTGATATTGATATTGATATTGATGTTGATGTTGATATTGATATTGATATTGATATTGATATTGATATTGATATTGATATTGATATTGATATTGATATTGATATTGATATTGATATTGATATTGATATTGATATTGATATTGATATTGATATTGATATTGATATTGATATTGATATTGATATTGATATTGATATTGATATTGATATTGATATTGATATTGATATTGATATTGATATTGATATTGATATTGATATTGATATTGATATTGATATTGATATTGATATTGATATTGATATTGATATTGATATTGATATTGATATTGATATTGATATTGATATTGATATTGATATTGATATTGATATTGATATTGATATTGATATTGATATTGATATTGATATTGATATTGATATTGATATTGATATTGATATTGATATTGATATTGATATTGATATTGATATTGATATTGATATTGATATTGATATTGATATTGATATTGATATTGATATTGATATTGATATTGATATTGATATTGATATTGATATTGATATTGATATTGATATTGATATTGATATTGATATTGATATTGATATTGATATTGATATTGATATTGATATTGATATTGATATTGATATTGATATTGATATTGATATTGATATTGATATTGATATTGATATTGATATTGATATTGATATTGATATTGATATTGATATTGATATTGATATTGATATTGATATTGATATTGATATTGATATTGATATTGATATTGATATTGATATTGATATTGATATTGATATTGATATTGATATTGATATTGATATTGATATTGATATTGATATTGATATTGATATTGATATTGATATTGATATTGATATTGATATTGATATTGATATTGATATTGATATTGATATTGATATTGATATTGATATTGATATTGATATTGATATTGATATTGATATTGATATTGATATTGATATTGATATTGATATTGATATTGATATTGATATTGATATTGATATTGATATTGATATTGATATTGATATTGACTGATGTCTGTGTTTATGGATGTGTAACGATTACGCCTAAAAACCTTAATGTATTTCGACTATTTGTTTTTTAATAGCTCTAGAATGACATCGGATTACTGCCTTTTTCAAATTAACGCTTTAAATCTATGCCATTCAATTATGAGGCTTGCACGTTTGAATTTACCAAAGTATTTGTAAAATACTAAGAAAATATTGTGCATTCTCTTTTTATTATTGCGATTAATAAAAGACATACACTATATTTTTTTATATCTCCTTAATAAACGTGTTCCTAACTTCTAATTATGGATGATATACTGCAATATTCAGTATCGATATATTTACTTGAAATACGTTGGTATAGTCAGTTTAGTATTTCTTGATAAAGGATCGATTACGTGTTTAGTTTATTTTCTAAGAACTACTAACAAGTAAATCGAAAAAACTTTCATCAATTTTATATTGATTTACAAAAATAACAAAACAAGTCAAGACATTTTTTCTGTGAGAGCAAAAGTAAGTCTTCGGATACACTGTACCGATAGCAAAGCATCTAGAAGAATACAAAACTGTATCTCTAGTTTAATGGAGGATAATGGGAATGAACACAAAAATAAATGCCCCATTTATTTAGTAACACATTATTATTGTTTTAACAATCAACAAAAAATTTTAACAATCTTAAAATTTATAACAATTTTACACTTTCCCTTGTAATATCAATATAAGTCACTCTAAACTCAAAGGTGGACTACCATCAAATTCTTCAGCGAAATGGTCTACACTATTATTATTATCTGCTTTGTCGAAATTTATTTTAACCGGATTAAAAACACTTTTCACATAAGTCCTATTCATGGACGTCACTGGACTAGCCGCATTTGAAAAATTTTGAGGTCTATTTTTTGGACTGTCAACGTTATGATATTGATATTGATATTGATATTGATATTGATATTGATATTGATATTGATATTGATATTGATATTGATATTGATATTGATATTGATATTGATATTGATATTGATATTGATATTGATATTGATATTGATATTGATATTGATATTGATATTGATATTGATATTGATATTGATATTGATATTGATATTGATATTGATATTGATATTGATATTGATATTGATATTGATATTGATATTGATATTGATATTGATATTGATATTGATATTGATATTGATATTGATATTGATATTGATATTGATATTGATATTGATATTGATATTGATATTGATATTGATATTGATATTGATATTGATATTGATATTGATATTGATATTGATATTGATATTGATATTGATATTGATATTGATATTGATATTGATATTGATATTGATATTGATATTGATATTGATATTGTTATTGATATTGATATTGATATTGATATTGATATTGATATTGATATTGATATTGATATTGATATTGATATTGATATTGATATTGATATTGATATTGATATTGATATTGATATTGATATTGATATTGATATTGATATTGATATTGATATTGATATTGATATTGATATTGATATTGATATTGATATTGATATTGATATTGATATTGATATTGATATTGATATTGATATTGATATTGATATTGATATTGATATTGATATTGATATTGATATTGATATTGATATTGATATTGATATTGATATTGATATTGATATTGATATTGATATTGATATTGATATTGATATTGATATTGATATTGATATTGATATTGATATTGATATTGATATTGATATTGATATTGATATTGATATTGATATTGATATTGATATTGATATTGATATTGATATTGATATAATAAAAGTAATACTATTGTATTATTCTATACTACTACTAATTATTATTGACCATAAACTCTTTTATCATACCGGTTATTATGTTTTCTGAGTACCAGATTAAAAGAATTTATTTACTACAACTGTTTTTAATTTCACAACGTAGACCTATCCTAATTATTAGATGATCACTGCCATAGATATAAGGGAACAAGATGAAGCTCTGTTAATATTCATTATTGATTATGTTTTTTATTATAAAAATAATAAATATATAAAATATATAAATGAGACGACAGGTGGGTTCGTTACAACATCACTAATACTTCTGTCCACTACCGCTGCCTCAGTTTTTTTTTTTTTTTTTGCAGAGGGTCTTACACTGTTAGCCTGAGGGGCTTTTACAGCTTCACTTCACAATAATTTTTATTTTACTAAATTTTTGGATATTAGTAGTAAATTTACATGTAGAAGCTGTTGACACTGTAATATCAAAAAGTTCCTTTATTATTATGACGTCACAAACATGTCGATCAATCGTGGCGCATTTATAGTCATATTATTCTTTTAAAATATTAATCAATTTTTAATTGTTTATAATTAAAAAAAGACTAATTATTTTTCGCATAGACTATCAATAAAAAAAATTAAAATACATCTTATTAAAGTTAATCATTGATAATATTAAAGTTCCTTAATGATTAGTGAACGAAAAAAAGGAAGTAGGTTGACAAACGGAGTAGGTACAAATGTACTGAACCATTTTACATTTGCCTATTTATACATTGAAAGGAATAAACTACAATTTTGTATAGGTTTTATTAATATCGATTTGGTTTTAAAAAGAATGAAGATGTTTCTAATGTTTAATACATTTAATTCTTATGGCACAATAGCGCCATTTTAAACATTTATGCTCTTACTCTCGTTGATTAGGTAGAGCTCATTCTATCGTTGATTAGGTAGAGCTCTTTCTCTCGATGATTAGTGGGGCTCTTTTTGTCGTTGATTGGGTAGGGCTCTTTCTCTCGTCGATTAGGTAGGGCTCTTTCTCTCGTCGAGTAGGTAGGGCCATTTCTCTAGTCGAGTAAGTAGGTCTCTTTCTCTCGTTTAGATGATTTTTAAATTCATTTATTTCATTATATACTAAAAGTCTTATTGAAAAAAACGAATTCTTGGACGTCCTGATGTCTATGTTTATGGATGTGTAACGATTACGCCTAAAAACCTTAATGTATTTCGACTATTTGTTTTTTAATAGCTCTAGAATGACATCGGATTACTGCCTTTTTCAAATTAACGCTTTAAATCTATGCCATTCAATTATGAGGCTTGCACGTTTGAATTTACCAAAGTATTTGTAAAATACTAAGAAAATATTGTGCATTCTCTTTTTATTATTGCGATTAACAAAAGACATATACTTTATTTTTTTATATCTCCTTAATAAACGTGTTCCTAACTTCTAATTATGGATGATATACTGCAATATTCAGTATCGATATATTTACTTGAAATACGTTGGTATAGTCAGTTTAGTATTTCTTGATAAAGGATCGATTACGTGTTTAGTTTATTTTCTAAGAACTACTAACAAGTAAATCGAAAAAACTTTCATCAATTTTATATTGATTTACAAAAATAACAAAACAAGTCAAGACATTTTTTCTGTGAGAGCAAAAGTAAGTCTTCGGATACACTGTACCGATAGCAAAGCATCTAGAAGAATACAAAACTGTATCTCTAGTTCAATGGAGGATAATGGGAATGAACACAAAAATAAATGCCCCATTTATTTAGTAACACATTATTATTGTTTTAACAATCAACAAAAAATTTTAACAATCTTAAAATTTATAACAATTTTACACTTTCCCTTGTAATATCAATATAAGTCACTCTAAACTCAAAGGTGGACTACCATCAAATTCTTCAGCGAAATGGTCTACACTATTATTATTATCTGCTTTGTCGAAATTTATTTTAACCGGATTAAAAACACTTTTCACATAAGTCCTATTCATGGACGTCACTGGACTAGCCGCATTTGAAAAATTTTGAGGTCTATTTTTTGGACTGTCAACGTTATGATATTGATATTGATATTGATATTGATATTGATGTTGATGTTGATATTGATATTGATATTGATATTGATATTGATATTGATATTGATATTGATATTGATATTGATATTGATATTGATATTGATATTGATATTGATATTGATATTGATATTGATATTGATATTGATATTGATATTGATATTGATATTGATATTGATATTGATATTGATATTGATATTGATATTGATATTGATATTGATATTGATATTGATATTGATATTGATATTGATATTGATATTGATATTGATATTGATATTGATATTGATATTGATATTGATATTGATATTGATATTGATATTGATATTGATATTGATATTGATATTGATATTGATATTGATATTGATATTGATATTGATATTGATATTGATATTGATATTGATATTGATATTGATATTGATATTGATATTGATATTGATATTGATATTGATATTGATATTGATATTGATATTGATATTGATATTGATATTGATATTGATATTGATATTGATATTGATATTGATATTGATATTGATATTGATATTGATATTGATATTGATATTGATATTGATATTGATATTGATATTGATATTGATATTGATATTGATATTGATATTGATATTGATATTGATATTGATATTGATATTGATATTGATATTGATATTGATATTGATATTGATATTGATATTGATATTGATATTGATATTGATATTGATATTGATATTGATATAATAAAAGTAATACTATTGTATTATTCTATACTACTACTAATTATTATTGACCATAAACTCTTTTATCATACCGGTTATTATGTTTTCTGAGTACCAGATTAAAAGAATTTATTTACTACAACTGTTTTTAATTTCACAACGTAGACCTATCCTAATTATTAGATGATCACTACCATAGATATAAGGGAACAAGATGAAGCTCTGTTAATATTCATTATTGATTATGTTTTTTATTATAAAAATAATAAATATATAAAATATATAAATGAGACGACAGGTGGGTTCGTTACAACATCACTAATACTTCTGTCCACTACCGCTGCCTCAGTTTTTTTTTTTTTTTTTGCAGAGGGTCTTACACTGTTAGCCTGAGGGGCTTTTACAGCTTCACTTCACAATAATTTTTATTTTACTAAATTTTTGGATATTAGTAGTAAATTTACATGTAGAAGCTGTTGACACTGTAATATCAAAAAGTTCCTTTATTATTATGACGTCACAAACATGTCGATCAATCGTGGCGCATTTATAGTCATATTATTCTTTTAAAATATTAATCAATTTTTAATTGTTTATAATTAAAAAAAGACTAATTATTTTTCGCATAGACTATCAATAAAAAAAATTAAAATACATCTTATTAAAGTTAATCATTGATAATATTAAAGTTCCTTAATGATTAGTGAACGAAAAAAAGGAAGTAGGTTGACAAACGGAGTAGGTACAAATGTACTGAACCATTTTACATTTGCCTATTTATACATTGAAAGGAATAAACTACAATTTTGTATAGGTTTTATTAATATCGATTTGGTTTTAAAAAGAATGAAGATGTTTCTAATGTTTAATACATTTAATTCTTATGGCACAATAGCGCCATTTTAAACATTTATGCTCTTACTCTCGTTGATTAGGTAGAGCTCATTCTATCGTTGATTAGGTAGAGCTCTTTCTCTCGATGATTAGTGGGGCTCTTTTTGTCGTTGATTGGGTAGGGCTCTTTCTCTCGTCGATTAGGTAGGGCTCTTTCTCTCGTCGAGTAGGTAGGGCCATTTCTCTAGTCGAGTAAGTAGGTCTCTTTCTCTCGTTTAGATGATTTTTAAATTCATTTATTTCATTATATACTAAAAGTCTTATTGAAAAAAACAAATTCTTGGACGTCCTGATGTCTATGTTTATGGATGTGTAACGATTACGCCTAAAAACCTTAATGTATTTCGACTATTTGTTTTTTAATAGCTCTAGAATGACATCGGATTACTGCCTTTTTCAAATTAACGCTTTAAATCTATGCCATTCAATTATGAGGCTTGCACGTTTGAATTTACCAAAGTATTTGTAAAATACTAAGAAAATATTGTGCATTCTCTTTTTATTATTGCGATTAACAAAAGACATATACTTTATTTTTTTATATCTCCTTAATAAACGTGTTCCTAACTTCTAATTATGGATGATATACTGCAATATTCAGTATCGATATATTTACTTGAAATACGTTGGTATAGTCAGTTTAGTATTTCTTGATAAAGGATCGATTACGTGTTTAGTTTATTTTCTAAGAACTACTAACAAGTAAATCGAAAAAACTTTCATCAATTTTATATTGATTTACAAAAATAACAAAACAAGTCAAGACATTTTTTCTGTGAGAGCAAAAGTAAGTCTTCGGATACACTGTACCAATAGCAAAGCATCTAGAAGAATACAAAACTGTATCTCTAGTTCAATGGAGGATAATGGGAATGAACACAAAAATAAATGCCCCATTTATTTAGTAACACATTATTATTGTTTTAACAATCAACAAAAAATTTTAACAATCTTAAAATTTATAACAATTTTACACTTTCCCTTGTAATATCAATATAAGTCACTCTAAACTCAAAGGTGGACTACCATCAAATTCTTCAGCGAAATGGTCTACACTATTATTATTATCTGCTTTGTCGAAATTTATTTTAACCGGATTAAAAACACTTTTCACATAAGTCCTATTCATGGACGTCACTGGACTAGCCGCATTTGAAAAATTTTGAGGTCTATTTTTTGGACTGTCAACGTTATGATATTGATATTGATATTGATATTGATATTGATGTTGATGTTGATATTGATATTGATATTGATATTGATATTGATATTGATATTGATATTGATATTGATATTGATATTGATATTGATATTGATATTGATATTGATATTGATATTGATATTGATATTGATATTGATATTGATATTGATATTGATATTGATATTGATATTGATATTGATATTGATATTGATATTGATATTGATATTGATATTGATATTGATATTGATATTGATATTGATATTGATATTGATATTGATATTGATATTGATATTGATATTGATATTGATATTGATATTGATATTGATATTGATATTGATATTGATATTGATATTGATATTGATATTGATATTGATATTGATATTGATATTGATATTGATATTGATATTGATATTGATATTGATATTGATATTGATATTGATATTGATATTGATATTGATATTGATATTGATATTGATATTGATATTGATATTGATATTGATATTGATATTGATATTGATATTGATATTGATATTGATATTGATATTGATATTGATATTGATATTGATATTGATATTGATATTGATATTGATATTGATATTGATATTGATATTGATATTGATATTGATATTGATATTGATATTGATATTGATATTGATATTGATATTGATATTGATATTGATATTGATATTGATATTGATATTGATATTGATATTGATATTGATATTGATATTGATATTGATATTGATATTGATATTGATATTGATATTGATATTGATATTGATATTGATATTGATATTGATATTGATATTGATATTGATATTGATATTGATATTGATATTGATATTGATATTGATATTGATATTGATATTGATATTGATATTGATATTGATATTGATATTGATATTGATATTGATATTGATATTGATATTGATATTGATATTGATATTGATATTGATATTGATATTGATATTGATATTGATATAATAAAAGTAATACTATTGTATTATTCTATACTACTACTAATTATTATTGACCATAAACTCTTTTATCATACCGGTTATTATGTTTTCTGAGTACCAGATTAAAAGAATTTATTTACTACAACTGTTTTTAATTTCACAACGTAGACCTATCCTAATTATTAGATGATCACTGCCATAGATATAAGGGAACAAGATGAAGCTCTGTTAATATTCATTATTGATTATGTTTTTATTATAAAAATAATAAATATATAAAATATATAAATGAGACGACAGGTGGGTTCGTTACAACATCACTAATACTTCTGTCCACTACCGCTGCCTCAGTTTTTTTTTTTTTTTGCAGAGGGTCTTACACTGTTAGCCTGAGGGGCTTTTACAGCTTCACTTCACAATAATTTTTATTTTACTAAATTTTTGGATATTAGTAGTAAATTTACATGTAGAAGCTGTTGACACTGTAATATCAAAAAGTTCCTTTATTATTATGACGTCACAAACATGTCGATCAATCGTGGCGCATTTATAGTCATATTATTCTTTTAAAATATTAATCAATTTTTAATTGTTTATAATTAAAAAAAGACTAATTGTTTTTCGCATAGACTATCAATAAAAAAAATTAAAATACATCTTATTAAAGTTAATCATTGATAATATTAAAGTTCCTTAATGATTAGTGAACGAAAAAAAGGAAGTAGGTTGACAAACGGAGTAGGTACAAATGTACTGAACCATTTTACATTTGCCTATTTATACATTGAAAGGAATAAACTACAATTTTGTATAGGTTTTATTAATATCGATTTGGTTTTAAAAAGAATGAAGATGTTTCTAATGTTTAATACATTTAATTCTTATGGCACAATAGCGCCATTTTAAACATTTATGCTCTTACTCTCGTTGATTAGGTAGAGCTCATTCTATCGTTGATTAGGTAGAGCTCTTTCTCTCGATGATTAGTGGGGCTCTTTTTGTCGTTGATTGGGTAGGGCTCTTTCTCTCGTCGATTAGGTAGGGCTCTTTCTCTCGTCGAGTAGGTAGGGCCATTTCTCTAGTCGAGTAAGTAGGTCTCTTTCTCTCGTTTAGATGATTTTTAAATTCATTTATTTCATTATATACTAAAAGTCTTATTGAAAAAAACAAATTCTTGGACGTCCTGATGTCTATGTTTATGGATGTGTAACGATTACGCCTAAAAACCTTAATGTATTTCGACTATTTGTTTTTTAATAGCTCTAGAATGACATCGGATTACTGCCTTTTTCAAATTAACGCTTTAAATCTATGCCATTCAATTATGAGGCTTGCACGTTTGAATTTACCAAAGTATTTGTAAAATACTAAGAAAATATTGTGCATTCTCTTTTTATTATTGCGATTAATAAAAGACATATACTATATTTTTTTATATCTCCTTAATAAACGTGTTCCTAACTTCTAATTATGGATGATATACTGCAATATTCAGTATCGATATATTTACTTGAAATACGTTGGTATAGTCAGTTTAGTATTTCTTGATAAAGGATCGATTACGTGTTTAGTTTATTTTCTAAGAACTACTAACAAGTAAATCGAAAAAACTTTCATCAATTTTATATTGATTTACAAAAATAACAAAACAAGTCAAGACATTTTTTCTGTGAGAGCAAAAGTAAGTCTTCGGATACACTGTACCGATAGCAAAGCATCTAGAAGAATACAAAACTGTATCTCTAGTTTAATGGAGGATAATGGGAATGAACACAAAAATAAATGCCCCATTTATTTAGTAACACATTATTATTGTTTTAACAATCAACAAAAAATTTTAACAATCTTAAAATTTATAACAATTGTACACTTTCCCTTGTAATATCAATATAAGTCACTCTAAACTCAAAGGTGGACTACCATCAAATTCTTCAGCGAAATGGTCTACACTATTATTATTATCTGCTTTGTCGAAATTTATTTTAACCGGATTAAAAACACTTTTCACAGAAGTCCTATTCATGGACGTCACTGGACTAGCCGCATTTGAAAAATTTTGAGGTCTATTTTTTGGACTGTCAACGTTATGATATTGATATTGATATTGATATTGATATTGATGTTGATGTTGATATTGATATTGATATTGATATTGATATTGGTATTGATATTGATATTGATATTGATATTGATATTGATATTGATATTGATATTGATAGTGATATTGATATTGATATTGATATTGATATTGATAGTGATATTGATATTGATATTGATATTGATATTGATATTGATATTGATATTGATATTGATATTGATATTGATATTGATATTGATATTGATATTGATATTGATATTGATATTGATATTGATATTGATATTGATATTGATATTGATATTGATATTGATATTGATATTGATATTGATATTGATATTGATATTGATATTGATATTGATATTGATATTGATATTGATATTGATATTGATATTGATATTGATATTGATATTGATATTGATATTGATATTGATATTGATATTGATATTGATATTGATATTGATATTGATATTGATATTGATATTGATATTGATATTGATATTGATATTGATATTGATATTGATATTGATATTGATATTGATATTGATATTGATATTGATATTGATATTGATATTGATATTGATATTGATATTGATATTGATATTGATATTGATATTGATATTGATATTGATATTGATATTGATATTGATATTGATATTGATATTGATATTGATATTGATATTGATATTGATATTGATATTGATATTGATATTGATATTGATATTGATATTGATATTGATATTGATATTGATATTGATATTGATATTGATATTGATATTGATATTGATATTGATATTGATATTGATATTGATATTGATATTGATATTGATATTGACTGATGTCTGTGTTTATGGATGTGTAACGATTACGCCTAAAAACCTTAATGTATTTCGACTATTTGTTTTTTAATAGCTCTAGAATGACATCGGATTACTGCCTTTTTCAAATTAACGCTTTAAATCTATGCCATTCAATTATGAGGCTTGCACGTTTGAATTTACCAAAGTATTTGTAAAATACTAAGAAAATATTGTGCATTCTCTTTTTATTATTGCGATTAATAAAAGACATATACTATATTTTTTTATATCTCCTTAATAAACGTGTTCCTAACTTCTAATTATGGATGATATACTGCAATATTCAGTATCGATATATTTACTTGAAATACGTTGGTATAGTCAGTTTAGTATTTCTTGATAAAGGATCGATTACGTGTTTAGTTTATTTTCGAAGAACTACTAACAAGTAAATCGAAAAAACTTTCATCAATTTTATATAGATTTACAAAAATAACAAAACAAGTCAAGACATTTTTTCTGTGAGAGCAAAAGTAAATCTTCGGATACACTGTACCGATAGCAAAGCATCTAGAAGAATACAAAACTGTATCTCTAGTTTAATGGAGGATAATGGGAATGAACACAAAAATAAATGCCCCATTTATTTAGTAACACATTATTAGTGTTTTAACAATCAACAAAAAATTTTAACAATCTTAAAATTTATAACAATTTTACACTTTCCCTTGTAATATCAATATAAGTCACTCTAAACTCAAAGGTGGACTACCATCAAATTCTTCAGCGAAATGGTCTACACTATTATTATTATCTGCTTTGTCGAAATTTATTTTAACCGGATTAAAAACACTTTTCACATAAGTCCTATTCATGGACGTCACTGGACTAGCCGCATTTGAAAAATTTTGAGGTCTATTTTTTGGACTGTCAACGTTATGATATTGATATTGATATTGATATTGATATTGATGTTGATGTTGATATTGATATTGATATTGATATTGATATTGATATTGATATTGATATTGATATTGATATTGATATTGATATTGATATTGATATTGATATTGATATTGATATTGATATTGATATTGATATTGATATTGATATTGATATTGATATTGATATTGATATTGATATTGATATTGATATTGATATTGATATTGATATTGATATTGATATTGATATTGATATTGATATTGATATTGATATTGATATTGATATTGATATTGATATTGATATTGATATTGATATTGATATTGATATTGATATTGATATTGATATTGATATTGATATTGATATTGATATTGATATTGATATTGATATTGATATTGATATTGATATTGATATTGATATTGATATTGATATTGATATTGATATTGATATTGATATTGATATTGATATTGATATTGATATTGATATTGATATTGATATTGATATTGATATTGATATTGATATTGATATTGATATTGATATTGATATTGATATTGATATTGATATTGATATTGATATTGATATTGATATTGATATTGATATTGATATTGATATTGATATTGATATTGATATTGATATTGATATTGATATTGATATTGATATTGATATTGATATTGATATTGATATTGATATTGATATTGATATTGATATTGATATAATAAAAGTAATACTATTGTATTATTCTATACTACTACTAATTATTATTGACCATAAACTCTTTTATCATACCGGTTATTATGTTTTCTGAGTACCAGATTAAAAGAATTTATTTACTACAACTGTTTTTAATTTCACAACGTAGACCTATCCTAATTATTAGATGATCACTGCCATAGATATAAGGGAACAAGATGAAGCTCTGTTAATATTCATTATTGATTATGTTTTTTATTATAAAAATAATAAATATATAAAATATATAAATGAGACGACAGGTGGGTTCGTTACAACATCACTAATACTTCTGTCCACTACCGCTGCCTCAGTTTTTTTTTTTTTTTTTGCAGAGGGTCTTACACTGTTAGCCTGAGGGGCTTTTACAGCTTCACTTCACAATAATTTTTATTTTACTAAATTTTTGGATATTAGTAGTAAATTTACATGTAGAAGCTGTTGACACTGTAATATCAAAAAGTTCCTTTATTATTATGACGTCACAAACATGTCGATCAATCGTGGCGCATTTATAGTCATATTATTCTTTTAAAATATTAATCAATTTTTAATTGTTTATAATTAAAAAAAGACTAATTGTTTTTCGCATAGACTATCAATAAAAAAAATTAAAATACATCTTATTAAAGTTAATCATTGATAATATTAAAGTTCCTTAATGATTAGTGAACGAAAAAAAGGAAGTAGGTTGACAAACGGAGTAGGTACAAATGTACTGAACCATTTTACATTTGCCTATTTATACATTGAAAGGAATAAACTACAATTTTGTATAGGTTTTATTAATATCGATTTGGTTTTAAAAAGAATGAAGATGTTTCTAATGTTTAATACATTTAATTCTTATGGCACAATAGCGCCATTTTAAACATTTATGCTCTTACTCTCGTTGATTAGGTAGAGCTCATTCTATCGTTGATTAGGTAGAGCTCTTTCTCTCGATGATTAGTGGGGCTCTTTTTGTCGTTGATTGGGTAGGGCTCTTTCTCTCGTCGATTAGGTAGGGCTCTTTCTCTCGTCGAGTAGGTAGGGCCATTTCTCTAGTCGAGTAAGTAGGTCTCTTTCTCTCGTTTAGATGATTTTTAAATTCATTTATTTCATTATATACTAAAAGTCTTATTGAAAAAAACAAATTCTTGGACGTCCTGATGTCTATGTTTATGGATGTGTAACGATTACGCCTAAAAACCTTAATGTATTTCGACTATTTGTTTTTTAATAGCTCTAGAATGACATCGGATTACTGCCTTTTTCAAATTAACGCTTTAAATCTATGCCATTCAATTATGAGGCTTGCACGTTTGAATTTACCAAAGTATTTGTAAAATACTAAGAAAATATTGTGCATTCTCTTTTTATTATTGCGATTAACAAAAGACATATACTTTATTTTTTTATATCTCCTTAATAAACGTGTTCCTAACTTCTAATTATGGATGATATACTGCAATATTCAGTATCGATATATTTACTTGAAATACGTTGGTATAGTCAGTTTAGTATTTCTTGATAAAGGATCGATTACGTGTTTAGTTTATTTTCTAAGAACTACTAACAAGTAAATCGAAAAAACTTTCATCAATTTTATATTGATTTACAAAAATAACAAAACAAGTCAAGACATTTTTTCTGTGAGAGCAAAAGTAAGTCTTCGGATACACTGTACCGATAGCAAAGCATCTAGAAGAATACAAAACTGTATCTCTAGTTCAATGGAGGATAATGGGAATGAACACAAAAATAAATGCCCCATTTATTTAGTAACACATTATTATTGTTTTAACAATCAACAAAAAATTTTAACAATCTTAAAATTTATAACAATTTTACACTTTCCCTTGTAATATCAATATAAGTCACTCTAAACTCAAAGGTGGACTACCATCAAATTCTTCAGCGAAATGGTCTACACTATTATTATTATCTGCTTTGTCGAAATTTATTTTAACCGGATTAAAAACACTTTTCACATAAGTCCTATTCATGGACGTCACTGGACTAGCCGCATTTGAAAAATTTTGAGGTCTATTTTTTGGACTGTCAACGTTATGATATTGATATTGATATTGATATTGATATTGATGTTGATGTTGATATTGATATTGATATTGATATTGATATTGATATTGATATTGATATTGATATTGATATTGATATTGATATTGATATTGATATTGATATTGATATTGATATTGATATTGATATTGATATTGATATTGATATTGATATTGATATTGATATTGATATTGATATTGATATTGATATTGATATTGATATTGATATTGATATTGATATTGATATTGATATTGATATTGATATTGATATTGATATTGATATTGATATTGATATTGATATTGATATTGATATTGATATTGATATTGATATTGATATTGATATTGATATTGATATTGATATTGATATTGATATTGATATTGATATTGATATTGATATTGATATTGATATTGATATTGATATTGATATTGATATTGATATTGATATTGATATTGATATTGATATTGATATTGATATTGATATTGATATTGATATTGATATTGATATTGATATTGATATTGATATTGATATTGATATTGATATTGATATTGATATTGATATTGATATTGATATTGATATTGATATTGATATTGATATTGATATTGATATTGATATTGATATTGATATTGATATTGATATTGATATTGATATTGATATTGATATTGATATTGATATTGATATTGATATTGATATTGATATTGATATTGATATTGATATTGATATTGATATTGATATTGATATTGATATTGATATTGATATTGATATTGATATTGATATTGATATTGATATTGATATTGATATTGATATTGATATTGATATTGATATTGATATTGATATTGATATTGATATTGATATTGATATTGATATTGATATTGATATTGATATTGATATTGATATTGATATTGATATTGATATTGATATTGATATTGATATTGATATTGATATTGATATTGATATTGATATTGATATTGATATTGATATTGATATTGATATTGATATTGATATTGATATTGATATTGATATTGACTGATGTCTGTGTTTATGGATGTGTAACGATTACGCCTAAAAACCTTAATGTATTTCGACTATTTGTTTTTTAATAGCTCTAGAATGACATCGGATTACTGCCTTTTTCAAATTAACGCTTTAAATCTATGCCATTCAATTATGAGGCTTGCACGTTTGAATTTACCAAAGTATTTGTAAAATACTAAGAAAATATTGTGCATTCTCTTTTTATTATTGCGATTAATAAAAGACATATACTATATTTTTTTATATCTCCTTAATAAACGTGTTCCTAACTTCTAATTATGGATGATATACTGCAATATTCAGTATCGATATATTTACTTGAAATACGTTGGTATAGTCAGTTTAGTATTTCTTGATAAAGGATCGATTACGTGTTTAGTTTATTTTCTAAGAACTACTAACAAGTAAATCGAAAAAACTTTCATCAATTTTATATTGATTTACAAAAATAACAAAACAAGTCAAGACATTTTTTCTGTGAGAGCAAAAGTAAGTCTTCGGATACACTGTACCGATAGCAAAGCATCTAGAAGAATACAAAACTGTATCTCTAGTTTAATGGAGGATAATGGGAATGAACACAAAAATAAATGCCCCATTTATTTAGTAACACATTATTATTGTTTTAACAATCAACAAAAAATTTTAACAATCTTAAAATTTATAACAATTTTACACTTTCCCTTGTAATATCAATATAAGTCACTCTAAACTCAAAGGTGGACTACCATCAAATTCTTCAGCGAAATGGTCTACACTATTATTATTATCTGCTTTGTCGAAATTTATTTTAACCGGATTAAAAACACTTTTCACATAAGTCCTATTCATGGACGTCACTGGACTAGCCGCATTTGAAAAATTTTGAGGTCTATTTTTTGGACTGTCAACGTTATGATATTGATATTGATATTGATATTGATATTGATATTGATATTGATATTGATATTGATATTGATATTGATATTGATATTGATATTGATATTGATATTGATATTGATATTGATATTGATATTGATATTGATATTGATATTGATATTGATATTGATATTGATATTGATATTGATATTGATATTGATATTGATATTGATATTGATATTGATATTGATATTGATATTGATATTGATATTGATATTGATATTGATATTGATATTGATATTGATATTGATATTGATATTGATATTGATATTGATATTGATATTGATATTGATATTGATATTGATATTGATATTGATATTGATATTGATATTGATATTGATATTGATATTGATATTGATATTGATATTGATATTGATATTGATATTGATATTGATATTGATATTGATATTGATATTGATATTGATATTGATATTGATATTGATATTGATATTGATATTGATATTGATATTGATATTGATATTGATATTGATATTGATATTGATATTGATATTGATATTGATATTGATATTGATATTGATATTGATATTGATATTGATATTGATATTGATATTGATATTGATATTGATATTGATATTGATATTGATATTGATATTGATATTGATATTGATATTGATATTGATATTGATATTGATATTGATATTGATATTGATATTGATATTGATATTGATATTGATATTGATATTGATATAATAAAAGTAATACTATTGTATTATTCTATACTACTACTAATTATTATTGACCATAAACTCTTTTATCATACCGGTTATTATGTTTTCTGAGTACCAGATTAAAAGAATTTATTTACTACAACTGTTTTTAATTTCACAACGTAGACCTATCCTAATTATTAGATGATCACTGCCATAGATATAAGGGAACAAGATGAAGCTCTGTTAATATTCATTATTGATTATGTTTTTATTATAAAAATAATAAATATATAAAATATATAAATGAGACGACAGGTGGGTTCGTTACAACATCACTAATACTTCTGTCCACTACCGCTTCCTCAGTTTTTTTTTTTTTTTTTGCAGAGGGTCTTACACTGTTAGCCTGAGGGGCTTTTACAGCTTCACTTCACAATAATTTTTATTTTACTAAATTTTTGGATATTAGTAGTAAATTTACATGTAGAAGCTGTTGACACTGTAATATCAAAAAGTTCCTTTATTATTATGACGTCACAAACATGTCGATCAATCGTGGCGCATTTATAGTCATATTATTCTTTTAAAATATTAATCAATTTTTAATTGTTTATAATTAAAAAAAGACTAATTGTTTTTCGCATAGACTATCAATAAAAAAAATTAAAATACATCTTATTAAAGTTAATCATTGATAATATTAAAGTTCCTTAATGATTAGTGAACGAAAAAAAGGAAGTAGGTTGACAAACGGAGTAGGTACAAATGTACTGAACCATTTTACATTTGCCTATTTATACATTGAAAGGAATAAACTACAATTTTGTATAGGTTTTATTAATATCGATTTGGTTTTAAAAAGAATGAAGATGTTTCTAATGTTTAATACATTTAATTCTTATGGCACAATAGCGCCATTTTAAACATTTATGCTCTTACTCTCGTTGATTAGGTAGAGCTCATTCTATCGTTGATTAGGTAGAGCTCTTTCTCTCGATGATTAGTGGGGCTCTTTTTGTCGTTGATTGGGTAGGGCTCTTTCTCTCGTCGATTAGGTAGGGCTCTTTCTCTCGTCGAGTAGGTAGGGCCATTTCTCTAGTCGAGTAAGTAGGTCTCTTTCTCTCGTTTAGATGATTTTTAAATTCATTTATTTCATTATATACTAAAAGTCTTATTGAAAAAAACAAATTCTTGGACGTCCTGATGTCTATGTTTATGGATGTGTAACGATTACGCCTAAAAACCTTAATGTATTTCGACTATTTGTTTTTTAATAGCTCTAGAATGACATCGGATTACTGCCTTTTTCAAATTAACGCTTTAAATCTATGCCATTCAATTATGAGGCTTGCACGTTTGAATTTACCAAAGTATTTGTAAAATACTAAGAAAATATTGTGCATTCTCTTTTTATTATTGCGATTAACAAAAGACATATACTTTATTTTTTTATATCTCCTTAATAAACGTGTTCCTAACTTCTAATTATGGATGATATACTGCAATATTCAGTATCGATATATTTACTTGAAATACGTTGGTATAGTCAGTTTAGTATTTCTTGATAAAGGATCGATTACGTGTTTAGTTTATTTTCTAAGAACTACTAACAAGTAAATCGAAAAAACTTTCATCAATTTTATATTGATTTACAAAAATAACAAAACAAGTCAAGACATTTTTTCTGTGAGAGCAAAAGTAAGTCTTCGGATACACTGTACCGATAGCAAAGCATCTAGAAGAATACAAAACTGTATCTCTAGTTCAATGGAGGATAATGGGAATGAACACAAAAATAAATGCCCCATTTATTTAGTAACACATTATTATTGTTTTAACAATCAACAAAAAATTTTAACAATCTTAAAATTTATAACAATTTTACACTTTCCCTTGTAATATCAATATAAGTCACTCTAAACTCAAAGGTGGACTACCATCAAATTCTTCAGCGAAATGGTCTACACTATTATTATTATCTGCTTTGTCGAAATTTATTTTAACCGGATTAAAAACACTTTTCACATAAGTCCTATTCATGGACGTCACTGGACTAGCCGCATTTGAAAAATTTTGAGGTCTATTTTTTGGACTGTCAACGTTATGATATTGATATTGATATTGATATTGATATTGATGTTGATGTTGATATTGATATTGATATTGATATTGATATTGATATTGATATTGATATTGATATTGATATTGATATTGATATTGATATTGATATTGATATTGATATTGATATTGATATTGATATTGATATTGATATTGATATTGATATTGATATTGATATTGATATTGATATTGATATTGATATTGATATTGATATTGATATTGATATTGATATTGATATTGATATTGATATTGATATTGATATTGATATTGATATTGATATTGATATTGATATTGATATTGATATTGATATTGATATTGATATTGATATTGATATTGATATTGATATTGATATTGATATTGATATTGATATTGATATTGATATTGATATTGATATTGATATTGATATTGATATTGATATTGATATTGATATTGATATTGATATTGATATTGATATTGATATTGATATTGATATTGATATTGATATTGATATTGATATTGATATTGATATTGATATTGATATTGATATTGATATTGATATTGATATTGATATTGATATTGATATTGATATTGATATTGATATTGATATTGATATTGATATTGATATTGATATTGATATTGATATTGATATTGATATTGATATTGATATTGATATTGATATTGATATTGATATTGATATTGATATTGATATTGATATTGATATTGATATTGATATTGATATTGATATTGATATTGATATTGATATTGATATTGATATTGATATTGATATTGATATTGATATTGATATTGATATTGATATTGATATTGATATTGATATTGATATTGATATTGATATTGATATTGATATTGATATTGATATTGATATTGATATTGATATTGATATAATAAAAGTAATACTATTGTATTATTCTATACTACTACTAATTATTATTGACCATAAACTCTTTTATCATACCGGTTATTATGTTTTCTGAGTACCAGATTAAAAGAATTTATTTACTACAACTGTTTTTAATTTCACATTATTTACTACAACTGTTTTTAATTTCACAACGTAGACCTATCCTAATTATTAGATGATCACTGCCATAGATATAAGGGAACAAGATGAAGCTCTGTTAATATTCATTATTGATTATGTTTTTTATTATAAAAATAATAAATATATAAAATATATAAATGAGACGACAGGTGGGTTCGTTACAACATCACTAATACTTCTGTCCACTACCGCTGCCTCAGTTTTTTTTTTTTTTTTTGCAGAGGGTCTTACACTGTTAGCCTGAGGGGCTTTTACAGCTTCACTTCACAATAATTTTTATTTTACTAAATTTTTGGATATTAGTAGTAAATTTACATGTAGAAGCTGTTGACACTGTAATATCAAAAAGTTCCTTTATTATTATGACGTCACAAACATGTCGATCAATCGTGGCGCATTTATAGTCATATTATTCTTTTAAAATATTAATCAATTTTTAATTGTTTATAATTAAAAAAAGACTAATTATTTTTCGCATAAACTATCAATAAAAAAAATTAAAATACATCTTATTAAAGTTAATCATTGATAATATTAAAGTTCCTTAATGATTAGTGAACGAAAAAAAGGAAGTAGGTTGACAAACGGAGTAGGTACAAATGTACTGAACCATTTTACATTTGCCTATTTATACATTGAAAGGAATAAACTACAATTTTGTATAGGTTTTATTAATATCGATTTGGTTTTAAAAAGAATGAAGATGTTTCTAATGTTTAATACATTTAATTCTTATGGCACAATAGCGCCATTTTAAACATTTATGCTCTTACTCTCGTTGATTAGGTAGAGCTCATTCTATCGTTGATTAGGTAGAGCTCTTTCTCTCGATGATTAGTGGGGCTCTTTTTGTCGTTGATTGGGTAGGGCTCTTTCTCTCGTCGATTAGGTAGGGCTCTTTCTCTCGTCGAGTAGGTAGGGCCATTTCTCTAGTCGAGTAAGTAGGTCTCTTTCTCTCGTTTAGATGATTTTTAAATTCATTTATTTCATTATATACTAAAAGTCTTATTGAAAAAAACAAATTCTTGGACGTCCTGATGTCTATGTTTATGGATGTGTAACGATTACGCCTAAAAACCTTAATGTATTTCGACTATTTGTTTTTTAATAGCTCTAGAATGACATCGGATTACTGCCTTTTTCAAATTAACGCTTTAAATCTATGCCATTCAATTATGAGGCTTGCACGTTTGAATTTACCAAAGTATTTGTAAAATACTAAGAAAATATTGTGCATTCTCTTTTTATTATTGCGATTAACAAAAGACATATACTTTATTTTTTTATATCTCCTTAATAAACGTGTTCCTAACTTCTAATTATGGATGATATACTGCAATATTCAGTATCGATATATTTACTTGAAATACGTTGGTATAGTCAGTTTAGTATTTCTTGATAAAGGATCGATTACGTGTTTAGTTTATTTTCTAAGAACTACTAACAAGTAAATCGAAAAAACTTTCATCAATTTTATATTGATTTACAAAAATAACAAAACAAGTCAAGACATTTTTTCTGTGAGAGCAAAAGTAAGTCTTCGGATACACTGTACCAATAGCAAAGCATCTAGAAGAATACAAAACTGTATCTCTAGTTCAATGGAGGATAATGGGAATGAACACAAAAATAAATGCCCCATTTATTTAGTAACACATTATTATTGTTTTAACAATCAACAAAAAATTTTAACAATCTTAAAATTTATAACAATTTTACACTTTCCCTTGTAATATCAATATAAGTCACTCTAAACTCAAAGGTGGACTACCATCAAATTCTTCAGCGAAATGGTCTACACTATTATTATTATCTGCTTTGTCGAAATTTATTTTAACCGGATTAAAAACACTTTTCACATAAGTCCTATTCATGGACGTCACTGGACTAGCCGCATTTGAAAAATTTTGAGGTCTATTTTTTGGACTGTCAACGTTATGATATTGATATTGATATTGATATTGATATTGATGTTGATGTTGATATTGATATTGATATTGATATTGATATTGATATTGATATTGATATTGATATTGATATTGATATTGATATTGATATTGATATTGATATTGATATTGATATTGATATTGATATTGATATTGATATTGATATTGATATTGATATTGATATTGATATTGATATTGATATTGATATTGATATTGATATTGATATTGATATTGATATTGATATTGATATTGATATTGATATTGATATTGATATTGATATTGATATTGATATTGATATTGATATTGATATTGATATTGATATTGATATTGATATTGATATTGATATTGATATTGATATTGATATTGATATTGATATTGATATTGATATTGATATTGATATTGATATTGATATTGATATTGATATTGATATTGATATTGATATTGATATTGATATTGATATTGATATTGATATTGATATTGATATTGATATTGATATTGATATTGATATTGATATTGATATTGATATTGATATTGATATTGATATTGATATTGATATTGATATTGATATTGATATTGATATTGATATTGATATTGATATTGATATTGATATTGATATTGATATTGATATTGATATTGATATTGATATTGATATTGATATTGATATTGATATTGATATTGATATTGATATTGATATTGATATTGATATTGATATTGATATTGATATTGATATTGATATTGATATTGATATTGATATTGATATTGATATTGATATTGATATTGATATTGATATTGATATTGATATTGATATTGATATTGATATTGATATTGATATTGATATTGATATTGATATTGATATTGATATTGATATTGATATTGATATTGATATTGATATTGATATTGATATTGATATTGATATTGATATTGATATTGATATTGATATTGATATTGATATTGATATTGATATTGATATTGATATTGATATTGATATTGATATTGATATTGATATTGATATTGATATTGATATTGATATTGATATTGATATTGATATTGATATTGATATTGATATTGATATTGATATTGATATTGATATTGATATAATAAAAGTAATACTATTGTATTATTCTATACTACTACTAATTATTATTGACCATAAACTCTTTTATCATACCGGTTATTATGTTTTCTGAGTACCAGATTAAAAGAATTTATTTACTACAACTGTTTTTAATTTCACAACGTAGACCTATCCTAATTATTAGATGATCACTGCCATAGATATAAGGGAACAAGATGAAGCTCTGTTAATATTCATTATTGATTATGTTTTTTATTATAAAAATAATAAATATATAAAATATATAAATGAGACGACAGGTGGGTTCGTTACAACATCACTAATACTTCTGTCCACTACCGCTGCCTCAGTTTTTTTTTTTTTTTTTGCAGAGGGTCTTACACTGTTAGCCTGAGGGGCTTTTACAGCTTCACTTCACAATAATTTTTATTTTACTAAATTTTTGGATATTAGTAGTAAATTTACATGTAGAAGCTGTTGACACTGTAATATCAAAAAGTTCCTTTATTATTATGACGTCACAAACATGTCGATCAATCGTGGCGCATTTATAGTCATATTATTCTTTTAAAATATTAATCAATTTTTAATTGTTTATAATTAAAAAAAGACTAATTATTTTTCGCATAAACTATCAATAAAAAAAATTAAAATACATCTTATTAAAGTTAATCATTGATAATATTAAAGTTCCTTAATGATTAGTGAACGAAAAAAAGGAAGTAGGTTGACAAACGGAGTAGGTACAAATGTACTGAACCATTTTACATTTGCCTATTTATACATTGAAAGGAATAAACTACAATTTTGTATAGGTTTTATTAATATCGATTTGGTTTTAAAAAGAATGAAGATGTTTCTAATGTTTAATACATTTAATTCTTATGGCACAATAGCGCCATTTTAAACATTTATGCTCTTACTCTCGTTGATTAGGTAGAGCTCATTCTATCGTTGATTAGGTAGAGCTCTTTCTCTCGATGATTAGTGGGGCTCTTTTTGTCGTTGATTGGGTAGGGCTCTTTCTCTCGTCGATTAGGTAGGGCTCTTTCTCTCGTCGAGTAGGTAGGGCCATTTCTCTAGTCGAGTAAGTAGGTCTCTTTCTCTCGTTTAGATGATTTTTAAATTCATTTATTTCATTATATACTAAAAGTCTTATTGAAAAAAACAAATTCTTGGACGTCCTGATGTCTATGTTTATGGATGTGTAACGATTACGCCTAAAAACCTTAATGTATTTCGACTATTTGTTTTTTAATAGCTCTAGAATGACATCGGATTACTGCCTTTTTCAAATTAACGCTTTAAATCTATGCCATTCAATTATGAGGCTTGCACGTTTGAATTTACCAAAGTATTTGTAAAATACTAAGAAAATATTGTGCATTCTCTTTTTATTATTGCGATTAACAAAAGACATATACTTTATTTTTTTATATCTCCTTAATAAACGTGTTCCTAACTTCTAATTATGGATGATATACTGCAATATTCAGTATCGATATATTTACTTGAAATACGTTGGTATAGTCAGTTTAGTATTTCTTGATAAAGGATCGATTACGTGTTTAGTTTATTTTCTAAGAACTACTAACAAGTAAATCGAAAAAACTTTCATCAATTTTATATTGATTTACAAAAATAACAAAACAAGTCAAGACATTTTTTCTGTGAGAGCAAAAGTAAGTCTTCGGATACACTGTACCAATAGCAAAGCATCTAGAAGAATACAAAACTGTATCTCTAGTTCAATGGAGGATAATGGGAATGAACACAAATGCCCCATTTATTTAGTAACACATTATTATTGTTTTAACAATCAACAAAAAATTTTAACAATCTTAAAATTTATAACAATTTTACACTTTCCCTTGTAATATCAATATAAGTCACTCTAAACTCAAAGGTGGACTACCATCAAATTCTTCAGCGAAATGGTCTACACTATTATTATTATCTGCTTTGTCGAAATTTATTTTAACCGGATTAAAAACACTTTTCACATAAGTCCTATTCATGGACGTCACTGGACTAGCCGCATTTGAAAAATTTTGAGGTCTATTTTTTGGACTGTCAACGTTATGATATTGATATTGATATTGATATTGATATTGATGTTGATGTTGATATTGATATTGATATTGATATTGATATTGATATTGATATTGATATTGATATTGATATTGATATTGATATTGATATTGATATTGATATTGATATTGATATTGATATTGATATTGATATTGATATTGATATTGATATTGATATTGATATTGATATTGATATTGATATTGATATTGATATTGATATTGATATTGATATTGATATTGATATTGATATTGATATTGATATTGATATTGATATTGATATTGATATTGATATTGATATTGATATTGATATTGATATTGATATTGATATTGATATTGATATTGATATTGATATTGATATTGATATTGATATTGATATTGATATTGATATTGATATTGATATTGATATTGATATTGATATTGATATTGATATTGATATTGATATTGATATTGATATTGATATTGATATTGATATTGATATTGATATTGATATTGATATTGATATTGATATTGATATTGATATTGATATTGATATTGATATTGATATTGATATTGATATTGATATTGATATTGATATTGATATTGATATTGATATTGATATTGATATTGATATTGATATTGATATTGATATTGATATTGATATTGATATTGATATTGATATTGATATTGATATTGATATTGATATTGATATTGATATTGATATTGATATTGATATTGATATTGATATTGATATTGATATTGATATTGATATTGATATTGATATTGATATTGATATTGATATTGATATTGATATTGATATTGATATTGATATTGATATTGATATTGATATTGATATTGATATTGATATTGATATTGATATTGATATTGATATTGATATTGATATTGATATTGATATTGATATTGATATTGATATTGATATTGATATTGATATTGATATTGATATTGATATTGATATTGATATTGATATTGATATTGATATTGATATTGATATTGATATTGATATTGATATTGATATTGATATTGACTGATGTCTGTGTTTATGGATGTGTAACGATTACGCCTAAAAACCTTAATGTATTTCGACTATTTGTTTTTTAATAGCTCTAGAATGACATCGGATTACTGCCTTTTTCAAATTAACGCTTTAAATCTATGCCATTCAATTATGAGGCTTGCACGTTTGAATTTACCAAAGTATTTGTAAAATACTAAGAAAATATTGTGCATTCTCTTTTTATTATTGCGATTAATAAAAGACATATACTATATTTTTTTATATCTCCTTAATAAACGTGTTCCTAACTTCTAATTATGGATGATATACTGCAATATTCAGTATCGATATATTTACTTGAAATACGTTGGTATAGTCAGTTTAGTATTTCTTGATAAAGGATCGATTACGTGTTTAGTTTATTTTCGAAGAACTACTAACAAGTAAATCGAAAAAACTTTCATCAATTTTATATAGATTTACAAAAATAACAAAACAAGTCAAGACATTTTTTCTGTGAGAGCAAAAGTAAATCTTCGGATACACTGTACCGATAGCAAAGCATCTAGAAGAATACAAAACTGTATCTCTAGTTTAATGGAGGATAATGGGAATGAACACAAAAATAAATGCCCCATTTATTTAGTAACACATTATTAGTGTTTTAACAATCAACAAAAAATTTTAACAATCTTAAAATTTATAACAATTTTACACTTTCCCTTGTAATATCAATATAAGTAACTCTAAACTCAAAGGTGGACTACCATCAAATTCTTCAGCGAAATGGTCTACACTATTATTATTATCTGCTTTGTCGAAATTTATTTTAACCGGATTAAAAACACTTTTCACATAAGTCCTATTCATGGACGTCACTGGACTAGCCGCATTTGAAAAATTTTGAGGTCTATTTTTTGGACTGTCAACGTTATGATATTGATATTGATATTGATATTGATGTTGATGTTGATATTGATATTGATATTGATATTGATATTGATATTGATATTGATATTGATATTGATATTGATATTGATATTGATATTGATATTGATATTGATATTGATATTGATATTGATATTGATATTGATATTGATATTGATATTGATATTGATATTGATATTGATATTGATATTGATATTGATATTGATATTGATATTGATATTGATATTGATATTGATATTGATATTGATATTGATATTGATATTGATATTGATATTGATATTGATATTGATATTGATATTGATATTGATATTGATATTGATATTGATATTGATATTGATATTGATATTGATATTGATATTGATATTGATATTGATATTGATATTGATATTGATATTGATATTGATATTGATATTGATATTGATATTGATATTGATATTGATATTGATATTGATATTGATATTGATATTGATATTGATATTGATATTGATATTGATATTGATATTGATATTGATATTGATATTGATATTGATATTGATATTGATATTGATATTGATATTGATATTGATATTGATATTGATATTGATATTGATATTGATATTGATATTGATATTGATATTGATATTGATATTGATATTGATATTGATATTGATATTGATATTGATATTGATATTGATATTGATATTGACTGATGTCTGTGTTTATGGATGTGTAACGATTACGCCTAAAAACCTTAATGTATTTCGACTATTTGTTTTTTAATAGCTCTAGAATGACATCGGATTACTGCCTTTTTCAAATTAACGCTTTAAATCTATGCCATTCAATTATGAGGCTTGCACGTTTGAATTTACCAAAGTATTTGTAAAATACTAAGAAAATATTGTGCATTCTCTTTTTATTATTGCGATTAATAAAAGACATATACTATATTTTTTTATATCTCCTTAATAAACGTGTTCCTAACTTCTAATTATGGATGATATACTGCAATATTCAGTATCGATATATTTACTTGAAATACGTTGGTATAGTCAGTTTAGTATTTCTTGATAAAGGATCGATTACGTGTTTAGTTTATTTTCTAAGAACTACTAACAAGTAAATCGAAAAAACTTTCATCAATTTTATATTGATTTACAAAAATAACAAAACAAGTCAAGACATTTTTTCTGTGAGAGCAAAAGTAAGTCTTCGGATACACTGTACCGATAGCAAAGCATCTAGAAGAATACAAAACTGTATCTCTAGTTTAATGGAGGATAATGGGAATGAACACAAAAATAAATGCCCCATTTATTTAGTAACACATTATTATTGTTTTAACAATCAACAAAAAATTTTAACAATCTTAAAATTTATAACAATTTTACACTTTCCCTTGTAATATCAATATAAGTCACTCTAAACTCAAAGGTGGACTACCATCAAATTCTTCAGCGAAATGGTCTACACTATTATTATTATCTGCTTTGTCGAAATTTATTTTAACCGGATTAAAAACACTTTTCACATAAGTCCTATTCATGGACGTCACTGGACTAGCCGCATTTGAAAAATTTTGAGGTCTATTTTTTGGACTGTCAACGTTATGATATTGATATTGATATTGATATTGATATTGATATTGATATTGATATTGATATTGATATTGATATTGATATTGATATTGATATTGATATTGATATTGATATTGATATTGATATTGATATTGATATTGATATTGATATTGATATTGATATTGATATTGATATTGATATTGATATTGATATTGATATTGATATTGATATTGATATTGATATTGATATTGATATTGATATTGATATTGATATTGATATTGATATTGATATTGATATTGATATTGATATTGATATTGATATTGATATTGATATTGATATTGATATTGATATTGATATTGATATTGATATTGATATTGATATTGATATTGATATTGATATTGATATTGATATTGATATTGATATTGATATTGATATTGATATTGATATTGATATTGATATTGATATTGATATTGATATTGATATTGATATTGATATTGATATTGATATTGATATTGATATTGATATTGATATTGATATTGATATTGATATTGATATTGATATTGATATTGATATTGATATTGATATTGATATTGATATTGATATTGATATTGATATTGATATTGATATTGATATTGATATTGATATTGATATTGATATTGATATTGATATTGATATTGATATTGATATTGATATTGATATTGATATTGATATAATAAAAGTAATACTATTGTATTATTCTATACTACTACTAATTATTATTGACCATAAACTCTTTTATCATACCGGTTATTATGTTTTCTGAGTACCAGATTAAAAGAATTTATTTACTACAACTGTTTTTAATTTCACAACGTAGACCTATCCTAATTATTAGATGATCACTGCCATAGATATAAGGGAACAAGATGAAGCTCTGTTAATATTCATTATTGATTATGTTTTTTATTATAAAAATAATAAATATATAAAATATATAAATGAGACGACAGGTGGGTTCGTTACAACATCACTAATACTTCTGTCCACTACCGCTGCCTCAGTTTTTTTTTTTTTTTTTGCAGAGGGTCTTACACTGTTAGCCTGAGGGGCTTTTACAGCTTCACTTCACAATAATTTTTATTTTACTAAATTTTTGGATATTAGTAGTAAATTTACATGTAGAAGCTGTTGACACTGTAATATCAAAAAGTTCCTTTATTATTATGACGTCACAAACATGTCGATCAATCGTGGCGCATTTATAGTCATATTATTCTTTTAAAATATTAATCAATTTTTAATTGTTTATAATTAAAAAAAGACTAATTATTTTTCGCATAGACTATCAATAAAAAAAATTAAAATACATCTTATTAAAGTTAATCATTGATAATATTAAAGTTCCTTAATGATTAGTGAACGAAAAAAAGGAAGTAGGTTGACAAACGGAGTAGGTACAAATGTACTGAACCATTTTACATTTGCCTATTTATACATTGAAAGGAATAAACTACAATTTTGTATAGGTTTTATTAATATCGATTTGGTTTTAAAAAGAATGAAGATGTTTCTAATGTTTAATACATTTAATTCTTATGGCACAATAGCGCCATTTTAAACATTTATGCTCTTACTCTCGTTGATTAGGTAGAGCTCATTCTATCGTTGATTAGGTAGAGCTCTTTCTCTCGATGATTAGTGGGGCTCTTTTTGTCGTTGATTGGGTAGGGCTCTTTCTCTCGTCGATTAGGTAGGGCTCTTTCTCTCGTCGAGTAGGTAGGGCCATTTCTCTAGTCGAGTAAGTAGGTCTCTTTCTCTCGTTTAGATGATTTTTAAATTCATTTATTTCATTATATACTAAAAGTCTTATTGAAAAAAACAAATTCTTGGACGTCCTGATGTCTATGTTTATGGATGTGTAACGATTACGCCTAAAAACCTTAATGTATTTCGACTATTTGTTTTTTAATAGCTCTAGAATGACATCGGATTACTGCCTTTTTCAAATTAACGCTTTAAATCTATGCCATTCAATTATGAGGCTTGCACGTTTGAATTTACCAAAGTATTTGTAAAATACTAAGAAAATATTGTGCATTCTCTTTTTATTATTGCGATTAACAAAAGACATATACTTTATTTTTTTATATCTCCTTAATAAACGTGTTCCTAACTTCTAATTATGGATGATATACTGCAATATTCAGTATCGATATATTTACTTGAAATACGTTGGTATAGTCAGTTTAGTATTTCTTGATAAAGGATCGATTACGTGTTTAGTTTATTTTCTAAGAACTACTAACAAGTAAATCGAAAAAACTTTCATCAATTTTATATTGATTTACAAAAATAACAAAACAAGTCAAGACATTTTTTCTGTGAGAGCAAAAGTAAGTCTTCGGATACACTGTACCGATAGCAAAGCATCTAGAAGAATACAAAACTGTATCTCTAGTTCAATGGAGGATAATGGGAATGAACACAAAAATAAATGCCCCATTTATTTAGTAACACATTATTATTGTTTTAACAATCAACAAAAAATTTTAACAATCTTAAAATTTATAACAATTTTACACTTTCCCTTGTAATATCAATATAAGTCACTCTAAACTCAAAGGTGGACTACCATCAAATTCTTCAGCGAAATGGTCTACACTATTATTATTATCTGCTTTGTCGAAATTTATTTTAACCGGATTAAAAACACTTTTCACATAAGTCCTATTCATGGACGTCACTGGACTAGCCGCATTTGAAAAATTTTGAGGTCTATTTTTTGGACTGTCAACGTTATGATATTGATATTGATATTGATATTGATATTGATGTTGATGTTGATATTGATATTGATATTGATATTGATATTGATATTGATATTGATATTGATATTGATATTGATATTGATATTGATATTGATATTGATATTGATATTGATATTGATATTGATATTGATATTGATATTGATATTGATATTGATATTGATATTGATATTGATATTGATATTGATATTGATATTGATATTGATATTGATATTGATATTGATATTGATATTGATATTGATATTGATATTGATATTGATATTGATATTGATATTGATATTGATATTGATATTGATATTGATATTGATATTGATATTGATATTGATATTGATATTGATATTGATATTGATATTGATATTGATATTGATATTGATATTGATATTGATATTGATATTGATATTGATATTGATATTGATATTGATATTGATATTGATATTGATATTGATATTGATATTGATATTGATATTGATATTGATATTGATATTGATATTGATATTGATATTGATATTGATATTGATATTGATATTGATATTGATATTGATATTGATATTGATATTGATATTGATATTGATATTGATATTGATATTGATATTGATATTGATATTGATATTGATATTGATATTGATATTGATATTGATATTGATATTGATATTGATATTGATATTGATATTGATATTGATATTGATATTGATATTGATATTGATATTGATATTGATATTGATATTGATATTGATATTGATATTGATATTGATATTGATATTGATATTGATATTGATATTGATATTGATATTGATATTGATATTGATATTGATATTGATATTGATATTGATATTGATATTGATATTGATATTGATATTGATATTGATATTGATATAATAAAAGTAATACTATTGTATTATTCTATACTACTACTAATTATTATTGACCATAAACTCTTTTATCATACCGGTTATTATGTTTTCTGAGTACCAGATTAAAAGAATTTATTTACTACAACTGTTTTTAATTTCACAACGTAGACCTATCCTAATTATTAGATGATCACTGCCATAGATATAAGGGAACAAGATGAAGCTCTGTTAATATTCATTATTGATTATGTTTTTTATTATAAAAATAATAAATATATAAAATATATAAATGAGACGACAGGTGGGTTCGTTACAACATCACTAATACTTCTGTCCACTACCGCTGCCTCAGTTTTTTTTTTTTTTTTTGCAGAGGGTCTTACACTGTTAGCCTGAGGGGCTTTTACAGCTTCACTTCACAATAATTTTTATTTTACTAAATTTTTGGATATTAGTAGTAAATTTACATGTAGAAGCTGTTGACACTGTAATATCAAAAAGTTCCTTTATTATTATGACGTCACAAACATGTCGATCAATCGTGGCGCATTTATAGTCATATTATTCTTTTAAAATATTAATCAATTTTTAATTGTTTATAATTAAAAAAAGACTAATTATTTTTCGCATAGACTATCAATAAAAAAAATTAAAATACATCTTATTAAAGTTAATCATTGATAATATTAAAGTTCCTTAATGATTAGTGAACGAAAAAAAGGAAGTAGGTTGACAAACGGAGTAGGTACAAATGTACTGAACCATTTTACATTTGCCTATTTATACATTGAAAGGAATAAACTACAATTTTGTATAGGTTTTATTAATATCGATTTGGTTTTAAAAAGAATGAAGATGTTTCTAATGTTTAATACATTTAATTCTTATGGCACAATAGCGCCATTTTAAACATTTATGCTCTTACTCTCGTTGATTAGGTAGAGCTCATTCTATCGTTGATTAGGTAGAGCTCTTTCTCTCGATGATTAGTGGGGCTCTTTTTGTCGTTGATTGGGTAGGGCTCTTTCTCTCGTCGATTAGGTAGGGCTCTTTCTCTCGTCGAGTAGGTAGGGCCATTTCTCTAGTCGAGTAAGTAGGTCTCTTTCTCTCGTTTAGATGATTTTTAAATTCATTTATTTCATTATATACTAAAAGTCTTATTGAAAAAAACAAATTCTTGGACGTCCTGATGTCTATGTTTATGGATGTGTAACGATTACGCCTAAAAACCTTAATGTATTTCGACTATTTGTTTTTTAATAGCTCTAGAATGACATCGGATTACTGCCTTTTTCAAATTAACGCTTTAAATCTATGCCATTCAATTATGAGGCTTGCACGTTTGAATTTACCAAAGTATTTGTAAAATACTAAGAAAATATTGTGCATTCTCTTTTTATTATTGCGATTAACAAAAGACATATACTTTATTTTTTTATATCTCCTTAATAAACGTGTTCCTAACTTCTAATTATGGATGATATACTGCAATATTCAGTATCGATATATTTACTTGAAATACGTTGGTATAGTCAGTTTAGTATTTCTTGATAAAGGATCGATTACGTGTTTAGTTTATTTTCTAAGAACTACTAACAAGTAAATCGAAAAAACTTTCATCAATTTTATATTGATTTACAAAAATAACAAAACAAGTCAAGACATTTTTTCTGTGAGAGCAAAAGTAAGTCTTCGGATACACTGTACCAATAGCAAAGCATCTAGAAGAATACAAAACTGTATCTCTAGTTCAATGGAGGATAATGGGAATGAACACAAAAATAAATGCCCCATTTATTTAGTAACACATTATTATTGTTTTAACAATCAACAAAAAATTTTAACAATCTTAAAATTTATAACAATTTTACACTTTCCCTTGTAATATCAATATAAGTCACTCTAAACTCAAAGGTGGACTACCATCAAATTCTTCAGCGAAATGGTCTACACTATTATTATTATCTGCTTTGTCAAAATTTATTTTAACCGGATTAAAAACACTTTTCACATAAGTCCTATTCATGGACGTCACTGGACTAGCCGCATTTGAAAAATTTTGAGGTCTATTTTTTGGACTGTCAACGTTATGATATTGATATTGATATTGATATTGATATTGATGTTGATGTTGATATTGATATTGATATTGATATTGATATTGATATTGATATTGATATTGATATTGATATTGATATTGATATTGATATTGATATTGATATTGATATTGATATTGATATTGATATTGATATTGATATTGATATTGATATTGATATTGATATTGATATTGATATTGATATTGATATTGATATTGATATTGATATTGATATTGATATTGATATTGATATTGATATTGATATTGATATTGATATTGATATTGATATTGATATTGATATTGATATTGATATTGATATTGATATTGATATTGATATTGATATTGATATTGATATTGATATTGATATTGATATTGATATTGATATTGATATTGATATTGATATTGATATTGATATTGATATTGATATTGATATTGATATTGATATTGATATTGATATTGATATTGATATTGATATTGATATTGATATTGATATTGATATTGATATTGATATTGATATTGATATTGATATTGATATTGATATTGATATTGATATTGATATTGATATTGATATTGATATTGATATTGATATTGATATTGATATTGATATTGATATTGATATTGATATTGATATTGATATTGATATTGATATTGATATTGATATTGATATTGATATTGATATTGATATTGATATTGATATTGATATTGATATTGATATTGATATTGATATTGATATTGATATTGATATTGATATTGATATTGATATTGATATTGATATTGATATTGATATTGATATTGATATTGATATTGATATTGATATTGATATTGATATTGATATTGATATTGATATTGATATTGATATTGATATTGATATTGATATTGATATTGATATTGATATTGATATTGATATTGATATAATAAAAGTAATACTATTGTATTATTCTATACTACTACTAATTATTATTGACCATAAACTCTTTTATCATACCGGTTATTATGTTTTCTGAGTACCAGATTAAAAGAATTTATTTACTACAACTGTTTTTAATTTCACAACGTAGACCTATCCTAATTATTAGATGATCACTGCCATAGATATAAGGGAACAAGATGAAGCTCTGTTAATATTCATTATTGATTATGTTTTTTATTATAAAAATAATAAATATATAAAATATATAAATGAGACGACAGGTGGGTTCGTTACAACATCACTAATACTTCTGTCCACTACCGCTGCCTCAGTTTTTTTTTTTTTTTTTGCAGAGGGTCTTACACTGTTAGCCTGAGGGGCTTTTACAGCTTCACTTCACAATAATTTTTATTTTACTAAATTTTTGGATATTAGTAGTAAATTTACATGTAGAAGCTGTTGACACTGTAATATCAAAAAGTTCCTTTATTATTATGACGTCACAAACATGTCGATCAATCGTGGCGCATTTATAGTCATATTATTCTTTTAAAATATTAATCAATTTTTAATTGTTTATAATTAAAAAAAGACTAATTGTTTTTCGCATAGACTATCAATAAAAAAAAAAATACATCTTATTAAATTTAATCATTGATAATATTAAAGTTCCTTAATGATTAGTGAACGAAAAAAAGGAAGTAGGTTGACAAACGGAGTAGGTACAAATGTACTGAACCATTTTACATTTGCCTATTTATACATTGAAAGGAATAAACTACAATTTTGTATAGGTTTTATTAATATCGATTTGGTTTTAAAAAGAATGAAGATGTTTCTAATGTTTAATACATTTAATTCTTATGGCACAATAGCGCCATTTTAAACATTTATGCTCTTACTCTCGTTGATTAGGTAGAGCTCATTCTATCGTTGATTAGGTAGAGCTCTTTCTCTCGATGATTAGTGGGGCTCTTTTTGTCGTTGATTGGGTAGGGCTCTTTCTCTCGTCGATTAGGTAGGGCTCTTTCTCTCGTCGAGTAGGTAGGGCCATTTCTCTAGTCGAGTAAGTAGGTCTCTTTCTCTCGTTTAGATGATTTTTAAATTCATTTATTTCATTATATACTAAAAGTCTTATTGAAAAAAACAAATTCTTGGACGTCCTGATGTCTATGTTTATGGATGTGTAACGATTACGCCTAAAAACCTTAATGTATTTCGACTATTTGTTTTTTAATAGCTCTAGAATGACATCGGATTACTGCCTTTTTCAAATTAACGCTTTAAATCTATGCCATTCAATTATGAGGCTTGCACGTTTGAATTTACCAAAGTATTTGTAAAATACTAAGAAAATATTGTGCATTCTCTTTTTATTATTGCGATTAACAAAAGACATATACTTTATTTTTTTATATCTCCTTAATAAACGTGTTCCTAACTTCTAATTATGGATGATATACTGCAATATTCAGTATCGATATATTTACTTGAAATACGTTGGTATAGTCAGTTTAGTATTTCTTGATAAAGGATCGATTACGTGTTTAGTTTATTTTCTAAGAACTACTAACAAGTAAATCGAAAAAACTTTCATCAATTTTATATTGATTTACAAAAATAACAAAACAAGTCAAGACATTTTTTCTGTGAGAGCAAAAGTAAGTCTTCGGATACACTGTACCAATAGCAAAGCATCTAGAAGAATACAAAACTGTATCTCTAGTTCAATGGAGGATAATGGGAATGAACACAAAAATAAATGCCCCATTTATTTAGTAACACATTATTATTGTTTTAACAATCAACAAAAAATTTTAACAATCTTAAAATTTATAACAATTTTACACTTTCCCTTGTAATATCAATATAAGTCACTCTAAACTCAAAGGTGGACTACCATCAAATTCTTCAGCGAAATGGTCTACACTATTATTATTATCTGCTTTGTCGAAATTTATTTTAACCGGATTAAAAACACTTTTCACATAAGTCCTATTCATGGACGTCACTGGACTAGCCGCATTTGAAAAATTTTGAGGTCTATTTTTTGGACTGTCAACGTTATGATATTGATATTGATATTGATATTGATATTGATGTTGATGTTGATATTGATATTGATATTGATATTGATATTGATATTGATATTGATATTGATATTGATATTGATATTGATATTGATATTGATATTGATATTGATATTGATATTGATATTGATATTGATATTGATATTGATATTGATATTGATATTGATATTGATATTGATATTGATATTGATATTGATATTGATATTGATATTGATATTGATATTGATATTGATATTGATATTGATATTGATATTGATATTGATATTGATATTGATATTGATATTGATATTGATATTGATATTGATATTGATATTGATATTGATATTGATATTGATATTGATATTGATATTGATATTGATATTGATATTGATATTGATATTGATATTGATATTGATATTGATATTGATATTGATATTGATATTGATATTGATATTGATATTGATATTGATATTGATATTGATATTGATATTGATATTGATATTGATATTGATATTGATATTGATATTGATATTGATATTGATATTGATATTGATATTGATATTGATATTGATATTGATATTGATATTGATATTGATATTGATATTGATATTGATATTGATATTGATATTGATATTGATATTGATATTGATATTGATATTGATATTGATATTGATATTGATATTGATATTGATATTGATATTGATATTGATATTGATATTGATATTGATATTGATATTGATATTGATATTGATATTGATATTGATATTGATATTGATATTGATATTGATATTGATATTGATATTGATATTGATATTGATATTGATATTGATATTGATATTGATATTGATATTGATATTGATATTGATATTGATATTGATATTGATATTGATATTGATATTGATATTGATATTGATATTGATATTGATATTGATATTGATATTGATATTGATATTGATATTGATATTGATATTGATATTGATATTGATATTGATATTGATATTGATATAATAAAAGTAATACTATTGTATTATTCTATACTACTACTAATTATTATTGACCATAAACTCTTTTATCATACCGGTTATTATGTTTTCTGAGTACCAGATTAAAAGAATTTATTTACTACAACTGTTTTTAATTTCACAACGTAGACCTATCCTAATTATTAGATGATCACTGCCATAGATATAAGGGAACAAGATGAAGCTCTGTTAATATTCATTATTGATTATGTTTTTTATTATAAAAATAATAAATATATAAAATATATAAATGAGACGACAGGTGGGTTCGTTACAACATCACTAATACTTCTGTCCACTACCGCTGCCTCAGTTTTTTTTTTTTTTTTTGCAGAGGGTCTTACACTGTTAGCCTGAGGGGCTTTTACAGCTTCACTTCACAATAATTTTTATTTTACTAAATTTTTGGATATTAGTAGTAAATTTACATGTAGAAGCTGTTGACACTGTAATATCAAAAAGTTCCTTTATTATTATGACGTCACAAACATGTCGATCAATCGTGGCGCATTTATAGTCATATTATTCTTTTAAAATATTAATCAATTTTTAATTGTTTATAATTAAAAAAAGACTAATTATTTTTCGCATAGACTATCAATAAAAAAAATTAAAATACATCTTATTAAAGTTAATCATTGATAATATTAAAGTTCCTTAATGATTAGTGAACGAAAAAAAGGAGGTAGGTTGACAAACGGAGTAGGTACAAATGTACTGAACCATTTTACATTTGCCTATTTATACATTGAAAGGAATAAACTACAATTTTGTATAGGTTTTATTAATATCGATTTGGTTTTAAAAAGAATGAAGATGTTTCTAATGTTTAATACATTTAATTCTTATGGCACAATAGCGCCATTTTAAACATTTATGCTCTTACTCTCGTTGATTAGGTAGAGCTCATTCTATCGTTGATTAGGTAGAGCTCTTTCTCTCGATGATTAGTGAGGCTCTTTTTGTCGTTGATTGGGTAGGGCTCTTTCTCTCGTCGATTAGGTAGGGCTCTTTCTCTCGTCGAGTAGGTAGGGCCATTTCTCTAGTCGAGTAAGTAGGTCTCTTTCTCTCGTTTAGATGATTTTTAAATTCATTTATTTCATTATATACTAAAAGTCTTATTGAAAAAAACAAATTCTTGGACGTCCTGATGTCTATGTTTATGGATGTGTAACGATTACGCCTAAAAACCTTAATGTATTTCGACTATTTGTTTTTTAATAGCTCTAGAATGACATCGGATTACTGCCTTTTTCAAATTAACGCTTTAAATCTATGCCATTCAATTATGAGGCTTGCACGTTTGAATTTACCAAAGTATTTGTAAAATACTAAGAAAATATTGTGCATTCTCTTTTTATTATTGCGATTAATAAAAGACATATACTATATTTTTTTATATCTCCTTAATAAACGTGTTCCTAACTTCTAATTATGGATGATATACTGCAATATTCAGTATCGATATATTTACTTGAAATACGTTGGTATAGTCAGTTTAGTATTTCTTGATAAAGGATCGATTACGTGTTTAGTTTATTTTCTAAGAACTACTAACAAGTAAATCGAAAAAACTTTCATCAATTTTATATTGATTTACAAAAATAACAAAACAAGTCAAGACATTTTTTCTGTGAGAGCAAAAGTAAGTCTTCGGATACACTGTACCGATAGCAAAGCATCTAGAAGAATACAAAACTGTATCTCTAGTTCAATGGAGGATAATGGGAATGAACACAAAAATAAATGCCCCATTTATTTAGTAACACATTATTATTGTTTTAACAATCAACAAAAAATTTTAACAATCTTAAAATTTATAACAATTTTACACTTTCCCTTGTAATATCAATATAAGTCACTCTAAACTCAAAGGTGGACTACCATCAAATTCTTCAGCGAAATGGTCTACACTATTATTATTATCTGCTTTGTCGAAATTTATTTTAACCGGATTAAAAACACTTTTCACATAAGTCCTATTCATGGACGTCACTGGACTAGCCGCATTTGAAAAATTTTGAGGTCTATTTTTTGGACTGTCAACGTTATGATATTGATATTGATATTGATATTGATGTTGATGTTGATATTGATATTGATATTGATATTGATATTGATATTGATATTGATATTGATATTGATATTGATATTGATATTGATATTGATATTGATATTGATATTGATATTGATATTGATATTGATATTGATATTGATATTGATATTGATATTGATATTGATATTGATATTGATATTGATATTGATATTGATATTGATATTGATATTGATATTGATATTGATATTGATATTGATATTGATATTGATATTGATATTGATATTGATATTGATATTGATATTGATATTGATATTGATATTGATATTGATATTGATATTGATATTGATATTGATATTGATATTGATATTGATATTGATATTGATATTGATATTGATATTGATATTGATATTGATATTGATATTGATATTGATATTGATATTGATATTGATATTGATATTGATATTGATATTGATATTGATATTGATATTGATATTGATATTGATATTGATATTGATATTGATATTGATATTGATATTGATATTGATATTGATATTGATATTGATATTGATATTGATATTGATATTGATATTGATATTGATATTGATATTGATATTGATATTGATATTGATATTGATATTGATATTGATATTGATATTGATATTGATATTGATATTGATATTGATATTGATATTGATATTGATATTGATATTGATATTGATATTGATATTGATATTGATATTGATATTGATATTGATATTGATATTGATATTGATATTGATATTGATATTGATATTGATATTGATATTGATATTGATATTGATATTGATATTGATATTGATATTGATATTGATATTGATATTGATATTGATATTGATATTGATATTGATATTGATATTGATATTGATATTGATATTGATATAATAAAAGTAATACTATTGTATTATTCTATACTACTACTAATTATTATTGACCATAAACTCTTTTATCATACCGGTTATTATGTTTTCTGAGTACCAGATTAAAAGAATTTATTTACTACAACTGTTTTTAATTTCACAACGTAGACCTATCCTAATTATTAGATGATCACTGCCATAGATATAAGGGAACAAGATGAAGCTCTGTTAATATTCATTATTGATTATGTTTTTTATTATAAAAATAATAAATATATAAAATATATAAATGAGACGACAGGTGGGTTCGTTACAACATCACTAATACTTCTGTCCACTACCGCTGCCTCAGTTTTTTTTTTTTTTTTGCAGAGGGTCTTACACTGTTAGCCTGAGGGGCTTTTACAGCTTCACTTCACAATAATTTTTATTTTACTAAATTTTTGGATATTAGTAGTAAATTTACATGTAGAAGCTGTTGACACTGTAATATCAAAAAGTTCCTTTATTATTATGACGTCACAAACATGTCGATCAATCGTGGCGCATTTATAGTCATATTATTCTTTTAAAATATTAATCAATTTTTAATTGTTTATAATTAAAAAAAGACTAATTATTTTTCGCATAGACTATCAATAAAAAAAATTAAAATACATCTTATTAAAGTTAATCATTGATAATATTAAAGTTCCTTAATGATTAGTGAACGAAAAAAAGGAGGTAGGTTGACAAACGGAGTAGGTACAAATGTACTGAACCATTTTACATTTGCCTATTTATACATTGAAAGGAATAAACTACAATTTTGTATAGGTTTTATTAATATCGATTTGGTTTTAAAAAGAATGAAGATGTTTCTAATGTTTAATACATTTAATTCTTATGGCACAATAGCGCCATTTTAAACATTTATGCTCTTACTCTCGTTGATTAGGTAGAGCTCATTCTATCGTTGATTAGGTAGAGCTCTTTCTCTCGATGATTAGTGAGGCTCTTTTTGTCGTTGATTGGGTAGGGCTCTTTCTCTCGTCGATTAGGTAGGGCTCTTTCTCTCGTCGAGTAGGTAGGGCCATTTCTCTAGTCGAGTAAGTAGGTCTCTTTCTCTCGTTTAGATGATTTTTAAATTCATTTATTTCATTATATACTAAAAGTCTTATTGAAAAAAACAAATTCTTGGACGTCCTGATGTCTATGTTTATGGATGTGTAACGATTACGCCTAAAAACCTTAATGTATTTCGACTATTTGTTTTTTAATAGCTCTAGAATGACATCGGATTACTGCCTTTTTCAAATTAACGCTTTAAATCTATGCCATTCAATTATGAGGCTTGCACGTTTGAATTTACCAAAGTATTTGTAAAATACTAAGAAAATATTGTGCATTCTCTTTTTATTATTGCGATTAATAAAAGACATATACTATATTTTTTTATATCTCCTTAATAAACGTGTTCCTAACTTCTAATTATGGATGATATACTGCAATATTCAGTATCGATATATTTACTTGAAATACGTTGGTATAGTCAGTTTAGTATTTCTTGATAAAGGATCGATTACGTGTTTAGTTTATTTTCTAAGAACTACTAACAAGTAAATCGAAAAAACTTTCATCAATTTTATATTGATTTACAAAAATAACAAAACAAGTCAAGACATTTTTTCTGTGAGAGCAAAAGTAAGTCTTCGGATACACTGTACCGATAGCAAAGCATCTAGAAGAATACAAAACTGTATCTCTAGTTCAATGGAGGATAATGGGAATGAACACAAAAATAAATGCCCCATTTATTTAGTAACACATTATTATTGTTTTAACAATCAACAAAAAATTTTAACAATCTTAAAATTTATAACAATTTTACACTTTCCCTTGTAATATCAATATAAGTCACTCTAAACTCAAAGGTGGACTACCATCAAATTCTTCAGCGAAATGGTCTACACTATTATTATTATCTGCTTTGTCGAAATTTATTTTAACCGGATTAAAAACACTTTTCACATAAGTCCTATTCATGGACGTCACTGGACTAGCCGCATTTGAAAAATTTTGAGGTCTATTTTTTGGACTGTCAACGTTATGATATTGATATTGATATTGATATTGATATTGATGTTGATGTTGATATTGATATTGATATTGATATTGATATTGATATTGATATTGATATTGATATTGATATTGATATTGATATTGATATTGATATTGATATTGATATTGATATTGATATTGATATTGATATTGATATTGATATTGATATTGATATTGATATTGATATTGATATTGATATTGATATTGATATTGATATTGATATTGATATTGATATTGATATTGATATTGATATTGATATTGATATTGATATTGATATTGATATTGATATTGATATTGATATTGATATTGATATTGATATTGATATTGATATTGATATTGATATTGATATTGATATTGATATTGATATTGATATTGATATTGATATTGATATTGATATTGATATTGATATTGATATTGATATTGATATTGATATTGATATTGATATTGATATTGATATTGATATTGATATTGATATTGATATTGATATTGATATTGATATTGATATTGATATTGATATTGATATTGATATTGATATTGATATTGATATTGATATTGATATTGATATTGATATTGATATTGATATTGATATTGATATTGATATTGATATTGATATTGATATTGATATTGATATTGATATTGATATTGATATTGATATTGATATTGATATTGATATTGATATTGATATTGATATTGATATTGATATTGATATTGATATTGATATTGATATTGATATTGATATTGATATTGATATTGATATTGATATTGATATTGATATTGATATTGATATTGATATTGATATTGATATTGATATTGATATTGATATTGATATTGATATTGATATTGATATTGATATTGATATTGATATTGATATTGATATTGATATTGATATTGATATTGATATTGATATTGATATTGATATTGATATTGATATTGATATTGATATTGATATTGATATTGATATTGATATTGATATTGATATTGATATTGATATTGATATTGATATTGATATTGATATTGATATAATAAAAGTAATACTATTGTATTATTCTATACTACTACTAATTATTATTGACCATAAACTCTTTTATCATACCGGTTATTATGTTTTCTGAGTACCAGATTAAAAGAATTTATTTACTACAACTGTTTTTAATTTCACAACGTAGACCTATCCTAATTATTAGATGATCACTGCCATAGATATAAGGGAACAAGATGAAGCTCTGTTAATATTCATTATTGATTATGTTTTTTATTATAAAAATAATAAATATATAAAATATATAAATGAGACGACAGGTGGGTTCGTTACAACATCACTAATACTTCTGTCCACTACCGCTGCCTCAGTTTTTTTTTTTTTTTTTGCAGAGGGTCTTACACTGTTAGCCTGAGGGGCTTTTACAGCTTCACTTCACAATAATTTTTATTTTACTAAATTTTTGGATATTAGTAGTAAATTTACATGTAGAAGCTGTTGACACTGTAATATCAAAAAGTTCCTTTATTATTATGACGTCACAAACATGTCGATCAATCGTGGCGCATTTATAGTCATATTATTCTTTTAAAATATTAATCAATTTTTAATTGTTTATAATTAAAAAAAGACTAATTATTTTTCGCATAGACTATCAATAAAAAAAATTAAAATACATCTTATTAAAGTTAATCATTGATAATATTAAAGTTCCTTAATGATTAGTGAACGAAAAAAAGGAGGTAGGTTGACAAACGGAGTAGGTACAAATGTACTGAACCATTTTACATTTGCCTATTTATACATTGAAAGGAATAAACTACAATTTTGTATAGGTTTTATTAATATCGATTTGGTTTTAAAAAGAATGAAGATGTTTCTAATGTTTAATACATTTAATTCTTATGGCACAATAGCGCCATTTTAAACATTTATGCTCTTACTCTCGTTGATTAGGTAGAGCTCATTCTATCGTTGATTAGGTAGAGCTCTTTCTCTCGATGATTAGTGAGGCTCTTTTTGTCGTTGATTGGGTAGGGCTCTTTCTCTCGTCGATTAGGTAGGGCTCTTTCTCTCGTCGAGTAGGTAGGGCCATTTCTCTAGTCGAGTAAGTAGGTCTCTTTCTCTCGTTTAGATGATTTTTAAATTCATTTATTTCATTATATACTAAAAGTCTTATTGAAAAAAACAAATTCTTGGACGTCCTGATGTCTATGTTTATGGATGTGTAACGATTACGCCTAAAAACCTTAATGTATTTCGACTATTTGTTTTTTAATAGCTCTAGAATGACATCGGATTACTGCCTTTTTCAAATTAACGCTTTAAATCTATGCCATTCAATTATGAGGCTTGCACGTTTGAATTTACCAAAGTATTTGTAAAATACTAAGAAAATATTGTGCATTCTCTTTTTATTATTGCGATTAATAAAAGACATATACTATATTTTTTTATATCTCCTTAATAAACGTGTTCCTAACTTCTAATTATGGATGATATACTGCAATATTCAGTATCGATATATTTACTTGAAATACGTTGGTATAGTCAGTTTAGTATTTCTTGATAAAGGATCGATTACGTGTTTAGTTTATTTTCTAAGAACTACTAACAAGTAAATCGAAAAAACTTTCATCAATTTTATATTGATTTACAAAAATAACAAAACAAGTCAAGACATTTTTTCTGTGAGAGCAAAAGTAAGTCTTCGGATACACTGTACCGATAGCAAAGCATCTAGAAGAATACAAAACTGTATCTCTAGTTCAATGGAGGATAATGGGAATGAACACAAAAATAAATGCCCCATTTATTTAGTAACACATTATTATTGTTTTAACAATCAACAAAAAATTTTAACAATCTTAAAATTTATAACAATTTTACACTTTCCCTTGTAATATCAATATAAGTCACTCTAAACTCAAAGGTGGACTACCATCAAATTCTTCAGCGAAATGGTCTACACTATTATTATTATCTGCTTTGTCGAAATTTATTTTAACCGGATTAAAAACACTTTTCACATAAGTCCTATTCATGGACGTCACTGGACTAGCCGCATTTGAAAAATTTTGAGGTCTATTTTTTGGACTGTCAACGTTATGATATTGATATTGATATTGATATTGATGTTGATGTTGATATTGATATTGATATTGATATTGATATTGATATTGATATTGATATTGATATTGATATTGATATTGATATTGATATTGATATTGATATTGATATTGATATTGATATTGATATTGATATTGATATTGATATTGATATTGATATTGATATTGATATTGATATTGATATTGATATTGATATTGATATTGATATTGATATTGATATTGATATTGATATTGATATTGATATTGATATTGATATTGATATTGATATTGATATTGATATTGATATTGATATTGATATTGATATTGATATTGATATTGATATTGATATTGATATTGATATTGATATTGATATTGATATTGATATTGATATTGATATTGATATTGATATTGATATTGATATTGATATTGATATTGATATTGATATTGATATTGATATTGATATTGATATTGATATTGATATTGATATTGATATTGATATTGATATTGATATTGATATTGATATTGATATTGATATTGATATTGATATTGATATTGATATTGATATTGATATTGATATTGATATTGATATTGATATTGATATTGATATTGATATTGATATTGATATTGATATTGATATTGATATTGATATTGATATTGATATTGATATTGATATTGATATTGATATTGATATTGATATTGATATTGATATTGATATTGATATTGATATTGATATTGATATTGATATTGATATTGATATTGATATTGATATTGATATTGATATTGATATTGATATTGATATAATAAAAGTAATACTATTGTATTATTCTATACTACTACTAATTATTATTGACCATAAACTCTTTTATCATACCGGTTATTATGTTTTCTGAGTACCAGATTAAAAGAATTTATTTACTACAACTGTTTTTAATTTCACAACGTAGACCTATCCTAATTATTAGATGATCACTGCCATAGATATAAGGGAACAAGATGAAGCTCTGTTAATATTCATTATTGATTATGTTTTTATTATAAAAATAATAAATATATAAAATATATAAATGAGACGACAGGTGGGTTCGTTACAACATCACTAATACTTCTGTCCACTACCGCTTCCTCAGTTTTTTTTTTTTTTTTTGCAGAGGGTCTTACACTGTTAGCCTGAGGGGCTTTTACAGCTTCACTTCACAATAATTTTTATTTTACTAAATTTTTGGATATTAGTAGTAAATTTACATGTAGAAGCTGTTGACACTGTAATATCAAAAAGTTCCTTTATTATTATGACGTCACAAACATGTCGATCAATCGTGGCGCATTTATAGTCATATTATTCTTTTAAAATATTAATCAATTTTTAATTGTTTATAATTAAAAAAAGACTAATTGTTTTTCGCATAGACTATCAATAAAAAAAATTAAAATACATCTTATTAAAGTTAATCATTGATAATATTAAAGTTCCTTAATGATTAGTGAACGAAAAAAAGGAAGTAGGTTGACAAACGGAGTAGGTACAAATGTACTGAACCATTTTACATTTGCCTATTTATACATTGAAAGGAATAAACTACAATTTTGTATAGGTTTTATTAATATCGATTTGGTTTTAAAAAGAATGAAGATGTTTCTAATGTTTAATACATTTAATTCTTATGGCACAATAGCGCCATTTTAAACATTTATGCTCTTACTCTCGTTGATTAGGTAGAGCTCATTCTATCGTTGATTAGGTAGAGCTCTTTCTCTCGATGATTAGTGGGGCTCTTTTTGTCGTTGATTGGGTAGGGCTCTTTCTCTCGTCGATTAGGTAGGGCTCTTTCTCTCGTCGAGTAGGTAGGGCCATTTCTCTAGTCGAGTAAGTAGGTCTCTTTCTCTCGTTTAGATGATTTTTAAATTCATTTATTTCATTATATACTAAAAGTCTTATTGAAAAAAACAAATTCTTGGACGTCCTGATGTCTATGTTTATGGATGTGTAACGATTACGCCTAAAAACCTTAATGTATTTCGACTATTTGTTTTTTAATAGCTCTAGAATGACATCGGATTACTGCCTTTTTCAAATTAACGCTTTAAATCTATGCCATTCAATTATGAGGCTTGCACGTTTGAATTTACCAAAGTATTTGTAAAATACTAAGAAAATATTGTGCATTCTCTTTTTATTATTGCGATTAATAAAAGACATATACTATATTTTTTTATATCTCCTTAATAAACGTGTTCCTAACTTCTAATTATGGATGATATACTGCAATATTCAGTATCGATATATTTACTTGAAATACGTTGGTATAGTCAGTTTAGTATTTCTTGATAAAGGATCGATTACGTGTTTAGTTTATTTTCTAAGAACTACTAACAAGTAAATAGAAAAAACTTTCATCAATTTTATATTGATTTACAAAAATAACAAAACAAGTCAAGACATTTTTTCTGTGAGAGCAAAAGTAAGTCTTCGGATACACTGTACCGATAGCAAAGCATCTAGAAGAATACAAAACTGTATCTCTAGTTTAATGGAGGATAATGGGAATGAACACAAAAATAAATGCCCCATTTATTTAGTAACACATTATTATTGTTTTAACAATCAACAAAAAATTTTAACAATCTTAAAATTTATAACAATTTTACACTTTCCCTTGTAATATCAATATAAGTCACTCTAAACTCAAAGGTGGACTACCATCAAATTCTTCAGCGAAATGGTCTACACTATTATTATTATCTGCTTTGTCGAAATTTATTTTAACCGGATTAAAAACACTTTTCACATAAGTCCTATTCATGGACGTCACTGGACTAGCCGCATTTGAAAAATTTTGAGGTCTATTTTTTGGACTGTCAACGTTATGATATTGATATTGATATTGATATTGATGTTGATGTTGATATTGATATTGATATTGATATTGATATTGATATTGATATTGATATTGATATTGATATTGATATTGATATTGATATTGATATTGATATTGATATTGATATTGATATTGATATTGATATTGATATTGATATTGATATTGATATTGATATTGATATTGATATTGATATTGATATTGATATTGATATTGATATTGATATTGATATTGATATTGATATTGATATTGATATTGATATTGATATTGATATTGATATTGATATTGATATTGATATTGATATTGATATTGATATTGATATTGATATTGATATTGATATTGATATTGATATTGATATTGATATTGACATTGACATTGATATTGATATTGATATTGATATTGATATTGATATTGATATTGATATTGATATTGATATTGATATTGATATTGATATTGATATTGATATTGATATTGATATTGATATTGATATTGATATTGATATTGATATTGATATTGATATTGATATTGATATTGATATTGATATTGATATTGATATTGATATTGATATTGATATTGATATTGATATTGATATTGATATTGATATTGATATTGATATTGATATTGATATTGATATTGATATTGATATTGATATTGATATTGATATTGATATTGATATTGATATTGATATTGATATTGATATTGATATTGATATTGATATTGATATTGATATTGATATTGATATTGATATTGATATTGATATTGATATTGATATTGATATTGATATTGATATTGATATTGATATTGATATTGATATTGATATTGATATTGATATTGATATTGATATTGATATTGATATTGATATTGATATTGATATTGATATTGATATTGATATTGATATTGATATTGATATTGATATTGATATTGATATTGATATTGATATTGATATTGATATTGATATAATAAAAGTAATACTATTGTATTATTCTATACTACTACTAATTATTATTGACCATAAACTCTTTTATCATACCGGTTATTATGTTTTCTGAGTACCAGATTAAAAGAATTTATTTACTACAACTGTTTTTAATTTCACAACGTAGACCTATCCTAATTATTAGATGATCACTGCCATAGATATAAGGGAACAAGATGAAGCTCTGTTAATATTCATTATTGATTATGTTTTTTATTATAAAAATAATAAATATATAAAATATATAAATGAGACGACAGGTGGGTTCGTTACAACATCACTAATACTTCTGTCCACTACCGCTGCCTCAGTTTTTTTTTTTTTTTTGCAGAGGGTCTTACACTGTTAGCCTGAGGGGCTTTTACAGCTTCACTTCACAATAATTTTTATTTTACTAAATTTTTGGATATTAGTAGTAAATTTACATGTAGAAGCTGTTGACACTGTAATATCAAAAAGTTCCTTTATTATTATGACGTCACAAACATGTCGATCAATCGTGGCGCATTTATAGTCATATTATTCTTTTAAAATATTAATCAATTTTTAATTGTTTATAATTAAAAAAAGACTAATTGTTTTTCGCATAGACTATCAATAAAAAAAAAAATACATCTTATTAAATTTAATCATTGATAATATTAAAGTTCCTTAATGATTAGTGAACGAAAAAAAGGAAGTAGGTTGACAAACGGAGTAGGTACAAATGTACTGAACCATTTTACATTTGCCTATTTATACATTGAAAGGAATAAACTACAATTTTGTATAGGTTTTATTAATATCGATTTGGTTTTAAAAAGAATGAAGATGTTTCTAATGTTTAATACATTTAATTCTTATGGCACAATAGCGCCATTTTAAACATTTATGCTCTTACTCTCGTTGATTAGGTAGGGCTCTTTCTCTCGTTCAGAGGTCGGGCTATATCTCTTGTTGATTAGGTAGAGCTCATTCTATCGTTGATTAGGTAGAGCTCTTTCTCTCGTTGATTAGTAGGGCTCTTTTGTCGTTGATTGGGTAGGGCTCTTTCTCTCGTCGATTAGGTAGGGCTCTTTCTCTCGTTGATTAGGTAGAGCTCTTTCTCTCGTTGATTAGTAGGGCATTTTTTCTCGTTGATTGAGTAGGGCTTTCTCTCGTTGATTAGGTAGGGATCTTTCTCTCGGTGATTAGGTAGGGCTCTTTCTCTCGTCGAGTAGGTAGGTCTCTTCCTCTAAATTTTAAACAACTGTTTTACCCTGGCTTTCATTTGAAATGAGAGGGGCTACCTATACATGAATCAACCCGTACGGGTGCCGGGTTCAGTAGAGAATTTGTTGGTATACCTGTCACTCCAACTTTGACCGCATATACAATAACTACGTAAACATTCCTTTTCATGATTGAGTCGCTCATACTACAGGGTGTCCAGTGGCAGATTTCAAACTTTGAACAAACATAGTTTTTGAACGCAACACGCTAGAGGGGCGCGGGGGACGTCTTTAGAAGCGCAAACGCTGCGGATTTTTTAGTAGCCATGGAACAGTGGAGTGGAGAGCATCGCGCTTTTGCCGTCGAGGCGTACATTTCGAGTGGATTTTCGCTCACTGAAGCACGCCGTCGATTTAATAATCGTTACGGTATTCGTCGATTAAGTGATGGACCATCGATCAACCTCATTCAGTCATGGGTAGCAAGGTTCAGATCTAAAGGATCAACGTTAAATAGACCCAGGCCAGGACCTACGCCATCGGTAGCCACGGATGAAAATTGCGAGCGTGTTATGGTTTCTGTCGTTGAAAATCCCCGATTATCACTGTGTGCACGTTCATCGATATTGGAAATTCCGAAATCAACTTTGCAGGTTATAATGCGAAAAAAACTCAAGTTTCATCCATATAAAATTCAAATCGTGCAAGATTTACACGATTCTGACTTTGAATTAAGAAAAACTTACGCAGAGGTAATGTTGTTGAGATTTCCTACTGCTACTCGGATGGGCAACATATTCTTCAGTGACGAAGCCCACTTTCATATCGGAGGATATGTAAATAAGCAGAATTTCCGTTACTGGGATGTAGATTATAAGCGCGGTGCACTGAGTGCTGTCTGTCTATACTTTATATAACGATATTACATTTTTTTATATTTATTTGTTCACAGGTCTCCCGCCGAGGTCTTCCGCTCAGTATGAGTAAGAAATAGCATGTGCATGTCTATTAGTTTGATTTGTGTAGTGTGTAATGCTTTTAGTGGTTAATATAGTGTAGTAGAATAGATTATAAGCTCTGTGCACTGTCTATCTTTACTTTATATAACGATTTTAAATTTGTATTGTTCACAGGTCTCTCACCAAGGTCCGAGCCTTTACTTTATTTATATCTCGCCGAGGTCTTCCGCTCTTTGTGATTCTCCTCTGCACCGAGTACTGGAGTGTGAGTAAGATATAGCATGTGCATGTCTATTAGTGTGATTTGTGTAATGTGTAGTGCTTTCAGTGTGGTTCACGTAGTGTGTTGGTGGCTAATATAGTGTAGTAATAAAGATTATAACCGCAGTGCACTGGGGGCAAGAATGAGCATTGTGTGTGTAGTATGTAAAATATATTTTAAGATGCGGGATTACGTAGGTTTAAAACAGTATTTTGTAGACATTTAACACAAACAGATCGAGTTTCTTACCGGTTCTTCTCGATAACTGTTGTTTTCCGAACCGGTGGTAGTTTTGACATTACGGAGGAGCCTACTCAAGACTAAAGTAAATAAAAAAATGATTTGAACGAAATAAATAAATTAATAAATTCTAAAATAGCATTTTATTTTATGGAATATCGCCCCCTCTACTCATTGTTTTCCGAACCGGTGGTAGTTTTGACATTACGGAGGAGCCTATTCAAGACTAAAAGTAATTTTTTTTAATTAATATATTCTAAAATAGCATTTTATTTTATGGAATGTCGCCCCCTCTACTCATTGACACCTATTTAAGTATTTTATGGTCTAAACTTACAGACTCATAGCACGTAAGATAAAAGTAAATATCAAAATGTTTTTTTGTATGTATCTAATGTACATTTTTGTGTATTAAATACGACACCATTAATACTCGTATTACTCAAGACTAAAGTAAATAAAAAATTTTTTTGAACGAAATAATTTAATTAATAAATTCTAAAAAAGCATTTTATTTTATGGAATGTCGCCCCCCCTCTACTCATTGACACCTATTTAAGTATTTTATGGTCATTTCAAACTCCAGGTAAACTTACAGACTCATAGCACGTAAGATAAAAGTAAATATCATAGTGTTTTTTTGTATGTATCTAATGTACATTTTTGTGTATTAAATACGAAACCATTAATCAGTACTCGTATATTAAATATCCATGCAACTATTGCTGTAAAACGTTACTTTGACAAGTTAACAGGAATAATTTAAAATATAATTCAAAACTGTACCAGATATACCACGATATGGTAGTCAAATACGAATACTGCAAGCATTTTTGGAATTTGTTGTCTGTTTATTTATTTATATGTACAAAAATTAAGACGTACAAAACCAATGGAAATAACTTTTATAGGTGAAAAAATTACACAAATACTTAATGCGGTGCTAATGGAATAGTGAAAAGTTCTGCCTAGTCATAATTTCCTTAAATTGAAAAAAATAAAGAATAATAAATAATGAAAAACTTACAGTTAACCTCTGCGCCTCATGTAATGTACAGTTCCATTTACATATAATAATAAAAATAAATACAAACATTGTCTCTCTTTGCACACAACTCCGTCTTCACCCATCGTCGGTCAGTGTACTAATGACCCAGGCGATGGGAAGTTTCAATTTGATTGAACCTCAATTTGATTTTACTTTGTGGTAAGGTAGCTCCTCTGATGGGTGCAACTATTTTTTTATATAAAAGTAGGGAAATGTACTAATAGATGGCATTAGTAAATCTCACTATAGTATTTACGCATAAACGCATAATTTCTTATATTCGGATATTATTATTTCAAATGTTTCTATAGAATAGTTTAAACTGCTTTGGGCATTCATGGTTGACTATGGCCTTAAACCTTCTATTGTTAGGAGAGGCGAAAGCAAACAACCAAATGAATTTCTTCTCTATTAATTATTAATTCATTTGTGGAAACTTTCAATTAGCTCTTTTGTTTGTTTCATTCATTTCATTTAATCTTTTATTCACTAAAATCTCTTAGTTTCCCTGAAATGTATTCCTATAAATAAATCTAATAATGGTATATTTCTATTCCACCTGTGTACCTGGATAAAAAGGCCTTTGAATCCATCTTTGAACACAAAAATATAATTAATACCTATTAATAGTTAGTGTGTAGTATTGAAACTATAGTACCATTATTTTCGCCATTATAGCCATTTCCAAGGTACGTAAAATTTATAAACAATAATTTCTCACTTATTAGTATTAGATATCGATAAGATATGTATATTATGACTATTTTAAATTCTTTGCTTTTGCAACTGTATGTACCATACGGTCTAAGATTTCAGTTCAGTTAACACGGACATCACATTTAATAAAGTAATTATGTATATGTATAATCATACTTATTCTAATAAAATACGAAGTCAGTATGTAATTTTTAAATATTTAAAAATCGGACAGACGTATTTTTCGGCTTTTAATTTACGTGGTAGTGTATCATCTATCAGCAAATTCTGGAGTTTTATTTAATTATATAAATATTTATATTATCGTCTTTACTTATTAATCCGGCAGATGTGTCTTTTTTCAGCATTTAATAACATATATTCACTAATTACACAAATCTGTATAAAAAATATAACTTATTTGGTAGAAAAATACAAATATATAATAGTTTTCTACAACTAAAATAAAACGGAAAGTAAAATTAGAAAGACATTGAATCAAAATCCGCGGAGAGTTTCATTTAGTACAAATTTTTAACTTTTATCTCCCCTAAATGTTGATCAGTAATATTAGCGACTACTCTGTCAATTTTCATTGGAATCTGTACTGTAAGATCAAAGTTAAGCGCATTCATAAAAAAAAAACACAACAGGTAATGAACTTACCGAAGTTAGATTTGTATATGTATTTGTATATATATATATATATATATATATTTCTTATGTAGTAAGTATATAAGTATAAAACTGCTTTAAGTGACAACCAGAAATATTTAAAACTAGACTATACGTGCAGCTTCGCTCGCGATCATATTGATTTTGGCAAACAAATCGGATAACGCAACAAAAGGTTTCATACAGAGTTTATCACACTCTTTACTCCACTTCCACTATCTATTTCGCGAGAAAAAGTAGCCTTTCCCTTGTGTACTTTTATACTTGCGGATTGAGGTTACCAGTACGTACCTGAACGCTTGAGTAATATTTTCACAGTACAAGTAATGATAATACATCAGGTAATATAGAGTTATATGTAATAAGTTCATTAAGTACTGAAAAAGGCCTTAGCTTAGCGATACTCAACCCTTTTTCTATAGGGGCCACAAACATGTGTTAGTCATGATGTTGCGAGCCCCTAAAAAAACAACTTAGGTAATAGTTTCCCTAGCTTTTTATAGGTCCTTAGATAATGTCTTTAACTAACGATAATTATTATAACACTAAACGTTTTACAATAATTGTTATTTGATGATTGATGATTTTAATACGACAAAATATACTCAAAATTGAAACTTTTGTTACCAAACAAGTTAAAATTTTAATAATTGTGAAATTTGTGTAAGATATTGGTTCTCGATAAGCTAAAATAAGAAGAAAATACAAATTTGCACTCAAAAATTTATTATCCTTAAAAAATTTAATCTACATATTTAAACCCACCGAAACCAAATTTAAAAACAATATTATAAAACTTAAAAAATCAATACACAAAACTGTTAAATACACATATTTTTTTATTATGCTTGACAGTATGGTACCATCTACAAACAACGGTGAACGTTGGTCACCGTTTTAATCGGCAATTTTAACTCGCACACATTTATACTGTTTTTCTGTGTCATCTTTCTTGAAACAAGCCCCATTTACATCAACGCCAGTCCGTTTAGCGAAGACTACCTTCCGCTGTATGTACCGTAGCAGAACGTATAATAAAATACATTCTGATAATTCCCAAAAAAAAATAGCAAAGTTACACTCAAACATTTCTCAACCTAATCAAATAAAAAAAAATATAAACATAATATATAGGAATGATATTAACCATATCCCCGTCGTCCAAAACCGATAAACCATCCTCGCTCCCAGAATCTAAAATGGCATAACACGAAGATTCCAATAAAAATAATATTGTAATAGGATGTTTTTTATATGACACAACAAAAATACATATAAAAACATACTGTAGATTTCATTTTTATAATATACCCAACTTTTCATAGTATAATGAAAAACATTGAAAAAATCGATAATATTGTCGATAGCACCTCAACAAAAAGCAATAAACTCGCTAGTCTCGTTACATGTAAACAAAATAGGTTATGTGATTATAAAAAAATCTTTTGCTTTTATATAATTGTGTATTTATATTTCAAATGTCATTAGTAAAAAATCATAGCATGAGGTTTTTAAACATTTGGAACACAAATATATAATGCGATTATATTCACATTTCTATTACGAAACCAGTTTTCAAAGTATTACAAGGGCAATCAAAATTTTGAATTGAAAAATATGAATATGTATATGTATTATTATACTGTGAAGTGTATAATTATGGTAGAAAATACTCACAATTGCTTTTTATAAAACTCAACGGATATATATGTCACAACAATATAACGATCACACAGTAATTTTTGCCGCGTTTTGGCAATATAAACTTTCGTCAGTGTTGCCAATAATTTTTGACATTTCCACTAATCGCAAATTATAAAACGGATTGTATATTGATAGATTATAATTTTATTTATTATAACACTACAATTTTATAGAAGTTCATAGTTAACTTATCTATTTATTAACATATCTGAAAGAGCTTCAGAATATCCTAAAAGTTTCAGGTAAAAATCTTAATTGGCAATATGGCGATAACATTTTTTTTTTTGTATATAAAGACGCCCCTTTTGTAAAAGGTCTTCAGATCCCGAAAGGGATCAGTTAGTTGCGGTTTTTCCTTTTTTTTTATTATAACGTATCTATTTTCTCTCATTAATAGCTAGTACCGCGTTCGATTTTTCTCTTACGCTATTCGGCAACAGCCCAAGCCGAGGTTCGGTCACTAGTGACACCCTTGTGCGAGTTGCCTTGCGGGCTCCAGCACCTTCCCCGCTCGTCCTTCTAGTTTAGGTGAAGCTGTAAAAGCCCCTCAGGCTAACAGTGTAGATCCTTTCGAAAAAAAAAAAAAAAGTACTAGGTCTTGTGACGTAACGTATATAATCTCCGAGACCGTTTTCTCGCCCTCTTTCATGCTTGAAGGCTTTAATGATCTAAAGAGAGATAAATTTCGTAATGGGATAGCTTCATCATCTCACAGTAGCTGGGTTACCGAGTTTAGCTCAGTATTATTTTTTTGTGTTTATTTTAAAACAATGTTATTAAATACGAATCACTAGATTATACAACTTCATTTTATGGCGTTAAATACGTATGAACTGAACATGACTTTATTAAATACTTTTATTCGTAATAATTTGCTAAATAACTGTGTTCACCAAAAATATTACTATACAGGTGAATTCAAAAAGCAAGTATCTGTCTAAATACAAAGTTCAAATCTAAAACGTTAGAGCCGTTTCCGAGAGCAGCGAAATTTATTTATAGATATATAAAAGAATTACTCTTAATTCCGTTATATAGATTTGCGAGCTATCAAGCCACGCAATTAGTAATTCTATGATCTCCAAAACTATGCGTTGTCGTCGTTGGTTCCGCGTCGGCCATTGTTATTTACAAATTGATCTTGTATTTTTCGATATTGTGTTTAGATAAACTTGTAAAAAAAATTGTGTCAACACTACACAGACTCAAAATGAGCGTCGAATGTTATATTTTAAAAATTAATGTTATAAAGCGAAAGTTTGTTTATTTAAAACCGCCATTAGGAGCAATGCTGTATTGAAGAAAGTTAAAAACATAGCCAAAAATTATTAAATAATTTCACCAATCAAATCAGTACACAGTCAGTTTTAAAAATAAAACAAACTTTATTTCCCTATACATTTATTTATCAAATGGTTTCTCATACATTAGTGTTTTACATATAAATCATACATTAACATTAATATATGGATTTATTTTAAATGCTACATATTATAATATCTACAATTTTTTACACAGATTTGAGTTTTCATTTTTTGGCATTTGATTTTACAAACAAATTTAGCTCGAACAAGATGCAACAACGTGGCAACTTGTAATGCAAGGTAGTAACTCAAAATGGTTAAATTGTATTAACTTTTCATTTACTTATAAAATAGTTTAAATTTCGCGTCAAAAACGCCTTAAAATCTACTTTGTTCTTGTAGAACATGTCCTCATATACTGTGGTAAATAAAAATAAAATATATATAAATTAATAACATAACAAAACTAAATCTAATAGTAATGGACGAGATGTGATTGATAGTACTAACTTTTACCAGAAATAACCTTTTCATTCAATACATTTCTCTCCAGATTTTTTTTCACTTATAATGGGAAATAACTCGAATTTTACACTCCATATTTCTCATATCTCAAAAGGTATAATTACAAAATCATTTTGAAATCACTGTACTTGTGTGCAGTAGCAAGACTATATCCACATACCATATTCCTGAATATTATATATTAACAGTGAATTTAAAATACTATAAAAACCAGTCCTGTCACATAATATAAGATCGTTTGGGATCACATCTATCTTCAAGAGCACATGTGCATTTTGTAATATCATATAAAATTAGTTATATAATAGATTTTTTATTACAATCTAACAATAATTTTAGAGATCATTATTAGAGACATCATAATGTCTTTAGTAGTCTTTAAACTTTATAACACCTTAGTGTTGAACTGACCACAACCAACAAGAAGAAATAATCCATGTTCTCTGTTCCGTTGATTGATATGTTATACAGTGACAAAGTCAACGAGCTGAAATAACGCAATAATGTCTAAGAGAAGAACAGTGTCTCAATGACAAGGTGACAGTGCCCGAGTGGTAAAGTCGTTTGTCCCAATGACAACACAACAATGCCTAAGAGAGACACAGTATCTCAATGAGAGAGTCACAGTGCCTGAGTGATTTAGTCTTTGGACCCGATGACAACACAACAGTATCTTACAGAGTCACGGTGTCTGAGTCTCAGAGCCGCTATGTGAGCAGCAGAGAGCTGATGTCCTCCAGCTGTTCGAATCGGTAGGTGGAGTTGTCCCGAAGATGTCGCACCAGCTCGTCCGTGAGCCGCACTCGGGCTCCGTCGGGGCCGAACACCAGCACTGTATCGCAGTCCTGTCGTAAAATAAAATATATTATATATCACAATATATTCACAACTATAAAGGATAGATTACAATGGGGTTCATGGGATCGAGAAATAAATATATCTAAAAGGAGTATGTACCGCAATAATAATTAATAAGTATGTCTACTTTATGTCACATGTATATTAATATTATAAAGTGGAAAAGATTATTGATTTGTTTGCTAATCTTCGTCAGATTCCAAATAATATTTTTGTAATTGATAGAGTAATCATCGAGGAACACTTTGGGCTATTTAACATCAGGGTACCACCGATAGGAATAAAGTTATATTTTAGTTACCTACTAATGAAGTTATACAAGAGCAAAATAGTACTTTGGCGTCAATACAAAAATATTTTATACAATTTAAGAAGAATTAAGGGAGAGAGCCAGTTTGACACAATTCTCTGGTCCCATCATAGCATGCATATCTCTTCCAACTCATGTACCCTCTTATGTTACTATTATTTCTTGACATCTATGATGAGGAATTATTTAAAAATATATAATAATAATAATAATAATGAGCCTTTATTACTGAAAATTACACACTTTGAAAGAAACATAAGTAGATATATTATTAATTCTTTTGAATTGAATAAAAATTGTTGCACACTGGTTGTGAGTTTTATTTGTGTCAGCATGTTCTCTTAACACTTAGACCTGCTACAACATTTCTACCGTATCTGCTCTTGTCTACAGAGCACCTGCTACCTCTTTAAGATCATCTAACTACCTTTTCTTTTGCCTACCTCTTTGCTTCTTGGTGTTGCATCTAGTAGTCCATTCTGTTAGGATTTTGCACAATGTGTTCGTATGTTAGATTAGATAAAGTTGTACCTTAGCAGAAGGCCCCTGCAGCTGGTTCAGCTTGTGCAGCAGGTCAGTGGCTCGGCGCGCGTGCAGGTACAGTGCGCTGTAGATGTAGGGCACACGTACACCGTCAGACGGGGTTCGATTCTCCTGCAAACACATTCACTTTATAATATAATATACTATTTAACAATTTTCTTAATTGTTTGTTGAAACGAGCTAAACTATACTCTAAAGTTTCAAGCAAATCGAATGACGCAATAAAAAGTTTGATACGAACTTTATTTCTCTCTTTACCCCACTTCCTAGAAGTTTTTCGCTAGAAAAAGATAGCCTACCATAGTATCCAAGGCCCCAACTATATCTTTATTTAAATTCATCATAATCGATTCAGCAATATAGGACACACACAAACTTACTTTCGCATTTAAAATATACTGGCTGTGTTTGCGACTCCGTTCGCGATGAACTAAAATGTATTTAGTCATTTTTATAAAATAATATTATATAGCCTTTGTTAGTCAGGGTTAATGTAACATCATAAGGTTGAATAAATTTTCGAAATCGGTCCAGTAGTTCTTGAGTTTATTAATTACAAACAAAAATACGAATCTTACCTCTTTATATTATCCAGTGTCGAAGCGATCTAATGTGTGGTGTTCTTCGCGCAACGGTACTACGGGCACCCCACCATTGCAACCGATCACGCGGGACGCACGCACGCCGCGCGACTCAGAACTCGCAACGCGCTCGCCAAAGAGCATTCAATATATTTTTGATTTTTGTACATCAATAGTACTCATTTCAAAAGCCCATATTTCACCTCTTCGGCGCCAACATTGGTCCTTCAACCGGATTTTTTAAAATCATCGATCCAGCTGCGACGTGGAAGTGAAATATAGAAACAATACTGCAAACAAGCAAGTGAAGAAGACGGGACGGTAGACAGATAAGCCAATCCTATTTTTATTTCCTACACATTCCGTTCATTCAATTCATTTGTGTCAGTGTTGTTATTATTTACAATATTCGAGTTCTATTATACACATATATCTATTTAATTAACAATACGTACTAAAGTATTACTGATTTCATAACTCATTTATTTGTTAAAAGGTAAAACGGGTAGATATTATTCAGCTCGGTCGGTCGTACGCCGAGCGGAGTAGTGGATTGCAACAAAACTGTGAGCACTAAACTACGGTGCGATAGTTTGAAATATATTAATAAAAAATATATATACTATATATCTTAAAAACAAAGTATTATGGCTGAGGAACAAAGTTTAATCAAGAAACGAGGTTCTTTAAAAGGTCGTTTAACTTTATTTAATAATTACGTTAATAATTTACCGGATATTTTAGACAATGATCTTAAATTAGAATTAGAATTACGAGTATCAAAATTAGAATCATTGTTAGACAGTTATAATGACGTTCAAGGGGAAATCGAGTGTATTGTAGCCAACCCCGGCGATCAATTAAAAGAGCGCGATACATTTGAGTGCATGTACTATAAATCTGTTGCACTCGCGCACGCTAAGTTAGGGATGACGGTCGGTCAGCCGCTTCATCGCTCGAGCTCGGACATAAGCAGCGTACGACAACAAACTAAGGCCAGCGATAAACTCCCTGTCATACAGTTAGGTAAATTTGATGGTAATTATAGTTCTTGGCTTGAGTTTCGAGATACATACTTGTCGCTTATACACGATAATCCGGACTTGAGTGACATTAATAAGTTTCATTACTTACGTGCATCGTTAGAGGGCAGCGCGTTATTGGTAATTAAATCATTACAATGCTCATCGACTAACTATAGTACCGCTTGGAAATTAATTTGCGACAGATATGATAATAAAGAGATGCTTGTAACTAATCATGTAAAATCATTATTTAGTGTGTATTCTATGCAAAAGGATACTTCGTTTAATTTAAAAAGATTAATTGACAGTTTTATTAAAGATTTAAGATCTTTAGCTATTCTGGGTGAACCAACAGACAAGTGGGATACCCTGTTAATATATATGCTTTCTAGTAAATTTGACCCTCAAACTTTATTAGAGTGGGAGAAATTAAAGGTGTCACAAGAAAAACCGGATAGAAGTTTTGACGCTTTACTGAAATTTGCAAGAAATAGAACAGAATTATTAGAAACTATGGAACAAACTAAACATAAATATTACAAACCATCAGGAACACATAGTTTTGTTACAACTAATTATAAAAAACGCAGGTGCCCCATTTGTCAATCGGATCATTATATTTATTATTGTGAAACATTTCTCAAACTACCTACAAAAGAAAGAGAAATTAAAGTTAGTAAATTAAATTTATGTTTGAATTGTCTCAGGCCAGGCCATTCCACACGACAATGTAATATGAAATCATGTAAAAAATGCAATGAAAAACATAACACTTTAATTTGTACTAAATTATCGCATAGCGTAGAGAATGCAGCAGGTTCACAAAACGAAGTGTCGTTGACATGTGCCATTTCATCATTACAAGGGTTATTGTCAACTGCATGCGTAAGTGTGAAGGGTACAAATGAGATCATACGCGCGCGAGTCATGTTAGATTCTGGCAGTACATCTAATTTTATTACTGAACGTTTATGTAAAAATCTAGCTTTACCTACACGAAACGTTGTAACAACTATCAGCAGCTTAAACAATAATGTATCGGTTTCAAAAAAGTGTTGCGACATTACTATATTCTCATTGCATTCTAATTATAAGTTAACAATAACTTGTGTGATTGTTTCACAAATTACAAATCCATGGCCGAGTTCATCTATAGATAAACGGAATATACATATTCCTAAATACATTATATTATCAGATCCAGAATTTTATATTTCATCAAATATCGATATTTTGATAGGAAATAGTATTTTCTGGGATTTATTAGAACCTAAACAAATTAAATTAAAATCACAAAATATTACATTGCAAAAGTCTAAACTAGGGTGGATACTCGGTGGTTCTATTAAATCTAACTCGTTAGCCTTTTGTAATTTTTCTGACTCTCAAACATTAAATAATCAAATTGCAAAATTTTGTGAGTTTGATAATATTACCACATCAGCAAGTAGACATTTAGATTGGTCTCCCGAAGAGATTGAATGCGAACAAAATTTTGTGGATACTACTTCTCGCCTACCTAATGGCAGATTTTGTGTAACTATTCCATTAAAATCATCACCAAATATCTTAGGTGATTCATTCTATTTAGCTAAATCACGATTTAAACATTTAGAGAAAAAATTTCGATCCAATGCAGATTTTAAGAGTCAATACACAGATTTTACACATGAATATAAAAATTTGGGCCACATGAGGGAATCTAAAAGTTATAATAGTAATCAAATTAAATATTTTGCTCCTCATCATGGCATCGAAAGACAGAATAGCCTTAGTACCAAGTTAAGAGTTGTTTTTGACTGTTCTGCTAAAACTTCTACTGGTTATTCATTTAACGAGTTACAAAAGGTTGGCCCTACTATACAAAACGATCTATTTTCAATATTATTGCGTTTTTGCCAACATAACATTGTATTAACTGCAGACATCGAAAAGATGTATAGACAAATCGAAGTAAATGAATCACAGCGTTGTCTGCAACAAATACTTTGGCGTGATAATCCGAACCAACCATTGAAAGCTTATGAGATGAATACTGTCACCTACGGCACCGCTTCAGCTCCATTTCTGGCCATACGGTGTTTAAAGCAATTAGCCGATGAGTGTTCTGATCCGTTAATTCAAGAAATAATTAACAATGACTTTTACGTCGATGATCTCATCACCGGTGCTAATAATGTCGATCAGTTATTATACATCTATTCTTCAGTAACTAATCAGCTCAGGGGAGGTTGCTTTCCATTAAGAAAATGGTGTTCAAACAATTTAGAGGTCCTTACCAAAATAAAAGAATGTGACCATACTACATGCAATCGCATTGATTTATGCCCTAATGATACATCAAAAATATTAGGTATTATTTGGGACCACAAAACCGATTCTATTGGGTTTGAAATTAATTTAAAAACAAATAAAAAAAAAATAACTAAAAGAAATATACTGTCAACTGTATCCCAATTATTCGATCCTTTGGGTTTAGTGGCACCATCAATTTTACACTCGAAACTAATTATACAAAAACTATGGATGTGTAAACTTTCTTGGGATGATGAAATACCAGAAAGTACTCGAAAATCATGGTTAGAATTTGTAGGCTTCCTACAATATTTAAATAAGGTTGTAATTCCGAGACAAGTTTTTATTCAACCACATACGCAATCACAATTACATATCTTTACAGACGCTTCAGAAGGAGCTTACGGGGCATGCGCTTATGTAAGATCTATGACACAAGATGAGATTGCCATTCATCTGTTGTGTTCTGAGAATAAGGTGGCACCACTTAAAGCTCTTACGATTCCACGCTTGGAGCTTTGTGGAGCTTTGTTAGGTGCAAGGCTTAGTCAGAAAATTACCTCCTCTCTACGTTTAAAATTCCAAGAGTATTTTTATTGGACGGATTCCACTATAGTTTTAGGATGGCTAAATACACAAACTAATAAATTAAAGACATTCATAAGGAACAGAGTAGCTGAGATACAGTCCACTACTAACATCAATAATTGGAGACACGTTCCTACAAACTTAAACCCGTCTGATCATCTGACACGAAGCCTAAATGCTAAAGATTTATTAGATTGTAAGCTGTGGTGGACCGGTCCAGATTTTCTTAAATATAAAGAATCTTTCTGGCCTATTTTCGATTCTAAAAATAATAACCAATATCTACCTGAATTAAAACAAGAAGTTGCAGGGTTGGTGATACAATCGGCTGACCCATGGTTTCCATTTTCTAAGTATTCAAATTTTTATCGCATGCAACGATCTATGGCATATATATTACGTTTCATGAATAATACAAAATTATCAAATAGTAAAATTAAAGGTTCATTAAAGATTTTTGAGATTCAAGCAGCTACTCACTGTTTGGCTCGTTTGTCACAGCAAGACACGTTTCCTACTGAATATTAAATTTAGAATTAAATAAAACATTAAAGTGTACTAGCTCATTAATTTCACTTAACCCTTTTTTTGATCCACAGTTAAATTTAATAAGAGTAGGCGGTCGTCTTCATAATTTAGATTGTAATTATAGTAAAAAGCATCCTATTTTGCTACATAAACAACACATATTCACAAAACTATTATTTCATTATCAACATAAAATTTTAATGCACACAGGGCCACAACAACTATTATATGCGACTCGTGATAAGTATTGGACTATAGGCGGAAGGGATTTACCTAGGTATGTATCTCGAAACTGCAATGTATGTAATCGTTATCGTGGCAAAACGATTGCACCATTAATGGGTAACCTACCTAAAGAGAGATTAAGCCCTAATTTCGTATTTCAATACACTGCTTTAGATTACGCGGGTCCTATCATGGTTAAAAACAAAGAAGGCCGTGGTTGTAGACTCATAAAATCATATATTTGCGTTTTTGTGTGCTTTACAACCAAGGCCATTCATATCGAATTAGTAAGTGATATGTCGACTGCTAACTTTTTATTAGCTTTGAAGCGGTTTATCGCTCGGCGAGGTAAACCGTCATATATTTATAGCGATAATGGTTCCAATTTTGTCGGCGCTAATAATGAACTAAAGAAAATGATAGCATCGGATAGCGAAACCATTAGTGAAACACTTGGGCAACAATTCATTAAGTTTAGCTTTAGCCCTCCATACTCGCCTCATTTTGGCGGTTTACTAGAAGCGGGTGTAAAATCAGTAAAACACCATTTGAAACGAACTCTTGGTACTTCAAACTTAACTTTTGAACAATTATATACAACACTGACCCAAATAGAAGCGATATTGAACTCCCGTACTATAAGTCCTCTATCTTCGGATCCACACGATCTGCTACCTCTTACTCCTAGTCATTTCCTTATTGGCAAACCATTAATGTCTTTACCCGAACCAGAATACGCAGATGTTTCTACACATCGACTGGACCGCTATCAACGTATCGAGCAACTTCGACAGCAGTTCTGGTCCAGATGGTACAAGGAGTACATCACAGATTTGCAAATTCGAACTAAATGGAAAACATCACAAGGATCGTTAAGTGTGGGTGACCTCGTGTTGGTCAAGGATGACCAGTTACCTCCCATGAGATGGATGTTGGGACGAGTTTTGAAAATATACCCTGGAGCCGATGGAATTGCTAGAGTGGCCGATATTAAAACATCATCAGGCACCTTCAGAAGATCGTTCTCCAAAATATGTCCTCTACTGGCAGCAAACGAAACCAAGGATTGAAGCAACAATACTTCAATGAGGGGCGGCATGTCGAAGCGATCTAATGTGTGGTGTTCTTCGCGCAACGGTACTACGGGCACCCCACCATTGCAACCGATCACGCGGGACGCACGCACGCCTCGCGACTCAGAACTCGCAACGCGCTCGCCAAAGAGCATTCAATATATTTTTGATTTTTGTACATCAATAGTACTCATTTCAAAAGCCCATATTTCACCTCTTCGGCGCCAACATCCAGAACAAGTACTCTTCTGGATGGAATAGAAACGGTACTTTTAGTTTCACGCGATAATACATAAGATATGAGTAAATTTAAAAATGAAACTTTTGTATGTATAAATGTAAAACATTTTTGTGTATTAAATAAAACACCATTCATCGATATCGATATCCAGGCAACTATTGCTGTAAAAAACGTTACTTTGACACGTTACAAGGAATAATTTAAATTATACTTTACCCAATTTAATACCAAGTAAGATATGGTAGTCAAGTACGAATACTACAAGCATTTTAGAAATTGTTTTATGCTTATTTATTTGCTGTGCACGCAAATAAAATGTAAAAAACCAATGTAAATAACCTTTATACGTAAAAATTATACGCAACTAGAGAAGTATTACTTAGTTGTTGTTTCATCCTAATCGGTTCACATTTATCATGACATATTAGATAATATGAATTTAAACTATTCTCATGCATGCAATTCCGTTACTTGCAACGGCAAAATAGAACTAATGTTGACAGTTTAACTCCATATCCGATAGATGGCGTTGTGCATATGACGTCATCATGGAACAGTGATATTGACTGTACTCTTAATTAAGAGACGCGTTTTAGTTTTACACAACGACGCGAACGAAGTCGCGGGCACAGCCTGTTATTTAATAAAACACAGGTAAGCGCAGACATATGATATATTTGAAAACAAAAAAAAATGCTGGAAACATTCGTATAACTTTACTTCTATATTTCGTATAACTTTATTTTGAGTTTTCCTCAAAAAATATAGTAATGATTTTATTACTTTTAGCTTTATAGAAAAATATCTCTATGTAAATAAGTAGAAAAAAGTAACTGTCTACAATTCCTGAAGAAATGTGGAAATAAAATGTATATATACATCGGGATATGTTTACCCCTGTTGATGTTCCGGCAGGTCGTCTTGGAAGGAGTTGCTTCGGCGATGGAACAGCTTCGGACTTACGCTGTGATCGTGTTGGGGGGCGGGGGACCTGTCACTCTGCGCCGTGGGGGTCTGCGAGGAGACACTCTATTAAAAAATATAAATGACTAAAATTAATAAAGGAAAGTTTCAAATAAAATACATATCTTGAGTTTTTTTCTTTATAGGTTTTTGGCGTAATCTTTCCATGTTAATAGTAAAATAAATTCAACGTCAACAAAATGTAATACCTATGTTGATAGGCCATAAGTTTTTACGATAGTAAAAGTGCGAAACCTATCTTAATATTATAAATCGGGAAAATTTAACTTAAATTAGTTTGAACGCTCTAATATGTAGTATTTTCAGTCACATTTAATTTGTGTTTGATAGAGCGATTGAGGGCGGATTTAGGATCTTTAGGATTACACTACCGCCAATAAGATCAAAGCTGTATTGAAAATATAACAATGCAAAAAAATATTAAATAATTTTTAGTTCCACGCAAACAAAGTCGCGGGCACAGCTAATATTGAATAAAATATATGATACTCTTAGTCCTGTAGTAATTAAAACCCTGTTTATAACTAGTTATTTGTAAACAGTAAGATTTAGGTTTAGTAAATATATCATCTTCAGTAAAGGGACATCTCCTTCCTTTGTTTGTTATCAAAGATGGTCGCGGAGTTCACTTGTTTTTGTCTCTAATTAAATCTTATAAGGAGAATTCTAACCAATATTATTTCTGCTTGAAATCTTCAAGAAATAGAAACATCTCTTTCAAATAATATTACCTAAGCGGCGAAATCTTCGACGTCTTCAAAGACTCAGCTCCCGTCACGTCTTTCTCGGACTCCTCTGGACAGTTGTGTGCTCTCGAACAGCGGGACTTCAAGTTCGGTGTTCCTGTAATTTTCAAAAATATCTTTATTTATAGAGGGTGCGTATTTTAGTAATAGAGGCTTTGGGCTCTGAGGGGAAGGGAGCAGATTAATTTTTTGCAATTATAGAGGTTTTATCGAGGTTCTACTGTAATACATGTTCTTGTACTTTTTTAAGTATAATGTAAGGTATAGCATTATGAGCACAATTCCACCTGATGTTAAGTGACAATAGTGACCACGCCGATGGGCACGCTAAGCCTAGTGACGAGACTGGCTGCAACTGCCAGAACACTCGTAGTAGGTATTTGTAAGCAGATTTTGAACTTGAGGGTGGAAGTTCGTTCATAAGGCGAGTATCAGAAAAAGCACTACTAAGATACTGTCTTTTGGTATCAAAATAGAAGTATTATATTTAGTATTTTGATTATAAAAACATCACCTGTCTCTCTTCGGCTATCGTCAAAGTCGTAGTTGGTTTATGGCTAAATGACTGAAGGTACTGCTTCGCAAGTGCAACTGCCGGAACACACCTAAAGGTATTTGGTAATTGGAGGCAGATTTTGAATTTTAGGACCTGGTGGGCATAAAAAAAAGCTCTACCGCCATGCCAAACCTCGAGATTGTTATCTTTTTATTGTTAACACAATGAAAACATACGTTTATGTACATGTGGACGGGTTGCTGGCAGTGCTAGCGGGTCGTGTGAGAATCATCAAATGAAAAGCAAGACATACAATGCCTCTTAATATTACCAGAACCGGCGACTGCTTTCGCGATCAAAATATAAATTCTACGTGATATTTTAATCAACAACAAAAAGAGTTTTATTTAATTGAATAGATCAGTTATTACAAACATTTCTCGATTATTGCTGTGCCCGACGGTCCTTTAAAACAGTTAAAATCTGATATTTGCTTATTACTTTTCAATCATTAACCTTCTAGACGTGTATCAGTTCGAACCACAAGACTGCAGCCATAGGCCAACGTCACTCATGCGTTATGTAGTTCCTGATTAGTATCACTTTGTAACGTTTTCAAACTATGAACTGATAAAAATTCGTTTAAAATTGTTATACTCTAGATAATTGCTCTTCACATTTTATTTGGACATAGTATTCTGCTGAACTGTGACGAATTAAAATACATATAAAACACCCGTGATAATAATTAGTACTACTGTAGGAAATAAGTGTGTTTACCTGAGTTGCGGCTTGTCCGAGTATTAGCAGTTAGACCGGCGGGCTTCGTCAACTCTTCGCCTTCCCTCACAGCGGCTACTAACCGTACTGGGGCAACGTACCATTGCCTAAAAACAATAATTCTCAATTAATTTAAACACGTAAATAAATAAATAATATATAAAGAGGAAAGATGTCTATATTTGTAACGAATAAAATGTTTTAGCAGTGAAAAATTCAGCATGATGAATCTTAGTCCGCCTAATGTAGCCCAGCATAACAAACAAATAGGCTATATTGAAAATGGGATTTAAAGAGAATTCTTATATTTGGAGAAATTTACAAAAATATTCTATTTATCAGAAAAAACTGTATTCATAGATCTTTTAGAAACCTCGTATAAGAGTCGTCAGTATGCCAATAGTAATCTAAACTAAAAAGTAAATCATTACATTCTGAAAATGTATAACATAAATTGTAAGGTACAGATTATGGTAAATTATATTGTGAAATTAAATAACAACAATAAAAAATTTAAGAGTCCTTTTTAAGTATATCTACGAAAAAAAATATTACGTTCTTGCACATAAAAGTTCCCTTTAAATCACTTTATTATATTAAATATATGGATAAGATATATGGATAATAAAGGATAATAAAGGATTTATGTTATTAAAGTCACGCTATGACGGCCATATTGACAAAATTATACAAACGTACAATAAGCTTCTCGTCTATAACTTCCGTAGCGGCACTGCATCTATATTTAGAGTAACATATAAATAAAATAATAAAATAAATTCATGTAATTTTGTTTGTCACAAAACGTTAAAATAAGTCTTTATTTACAAAGTTGTTTTATTGTCATAGTTTTCAATTATCCTATTTCTGAGTAAACATAGCCTAAAATTTCACTTGATACTATTTGACAATAATTATATTTAATATTAAATTATTGTGAAAGAAATATCACAAGATAAAAAACGAAAGCAACAAAACAATAATATGATGTGTTGATTTTCTTTACCGCTACTCCAATGGCGCTGTTCCGTTTAACAAATATTCAACATAGTTCTAGAATTTGTTCCGTGATAATTCATGTAGATAATACATTCGACCGAATATCTATACTTAATAATTATTTATTTAATTAAAACTAATATTTATATTTAGAGTAACATAAGAGTAACGAATAAAGAAAATGTTAAAAAAATATATTATATTCATTTACTTCTTGTTTGTCACAAAACGTTAATATAAGCCTTTATTTGCAAAGTTGTTCAATAGTTTTTTTGTTTATCCTTATCTAATTATGTTAATAATTCTCAGTAAACATAACCCAAATTTCACTTTTGATATTATTTGACAATAATTATTTTCAATATTAAATTATTATCTAAGAAATATCACAAAATAAAACAAAGCACGCAACTAAAAAATAATATAGGTTGATTTCCTTGACCGCTAATCCAAAGGCGCTGTTCCGATAAATAAATATTCAACATAGTTCTAGAATTTGTTGTCACAAAACGTTAAAATAAGACTTTATTTGAAAAGTTGTTTTATTGTTATAGTTTTCAATTATCCTATTTCTGAGTTAACATAGCCCAAAATTTCACTTGATTGATTTAACAATATTATTATATTTGATATTAAATTATTGTAAAAGAAATATCACAAATTAAAAAAACGAAAGCAACAAAACAATAATAAGATGTGTTGATTTTCTTTACCGCTACTCAAATGGCGCTGTTCCGTTAAACAAATATTCAATATAGTTCTAGAATTTGTTCCGTGATAATTCATGTAGATAAAACATTCTACCGAAAATTCATACTCAACAATTGTTTATATAAATAAAACTAACATTTATAAACTAATTATTATTCCGGGAAATAACTCAAGATGTCAATTTGAGTCGATTAGCGGCAATAATGATTTTCTATATGGATTACTCAAACGAGTAAAGTACTCTGTTCTTTTCTGCATCACTGACAAAGTGTATGCTAAACTTCATGATGATCGGTTCAGTAGTTATACCGAAAAACATCTCAATATTGCACAGACAACAAGTATAATATAAAAACAAATGTATTGGTGTACTCTCGGGAGCTAACATAGTATTTAAATAAGTGGTATTTCGATTTTAAATGTAAAATTTACCAACATGGTTTTACATTATGAATACTTACGAAGTGTCGGCATGCATTTAATAAATGATAAATATGTAAATAAAAGATAAAAGAAAAAATAATACATATAAATATGTTTGACATTTTTATTACACTATCCATAATTAAGTCAAAAGAAGTGTTAACTAAAATTGGTTGATAAACAAATTATTACCTAATTTTTATTATTATTATTAAATTATTTTAAATTTTAAATTAAATATACTTTATTATTAAATTATTATCTACAGAACTGTTTTTCTCTGCCACTATACAAGTCAAAATGACTAAACAAAAATTCTGCATCATTTTTGTTTATATCAATTTGGCGGAAACATTAATTTATATATATTTATGATTATATATGTATATATATATATATATATATATATGTAGAATTTTTACTACTTTTTACTTTTATGCTAAGTTATGATTACTATGTATATTTATTAAACCAAAACTTATGTTTTTTTATGGATCTTTTAAATAAAAACTTTTATGTAATAATAGCCTTACTTCTATATTCTTGAATACGTAAAAATTGAAGCTAAAATATCTACTTCGGGAATAAGAGGAGTATTGACAAATACGTTATAAGATGAACAACGGAAGTTGTGGCCATCACCTCTCAATAAAAATAAGGCATATATAACTCCTCGAGGTTTTGTTAGAGAGACACATTGTGTTGAAGCGTCGAAGCGCGAGGACCAGTTTATTTTGTGTTAATATTAAAATTTAATCTTTGTGGCAAGTCAGGCGCGGACTGTTATATATTCTGTTCGCTCTAGATTTTGTTAGGCGCGATTTATTGTTTAGTATCGATAGGTCTGTTAGTTCTGGTTAGGAATCTGGGAGCGGCAGAATAACCAGTTCTCTAATTTCTCTGCTTAATTAATACACACACTATAAATATAACTGACCCTCGCAATGTAAGCCTTCCACACTCTGTGTATATTATTTGTTATAATAAATTCCGCTCTTTGTGACTCCTCTGCACCGAGTACTGGAGTATGAGTAAGAAACAGAATGTGCATGTCTATTAGTGATATTTGTGTAGTGGGTAGTGCTTTTAGTGTGGTCCAAGTAGTGTGTAGTGTTTTTAGTGGTTAAGCGCGGTGCACTGAGGGCTGTCTGTCTTTACATTAAATAACAATTTTAAATTTGGGTTCACTTTTATTTGTTCACAGGTCTCTCGCCGAGGTCTTCCGCTCTGCGATTTTAAATTTGTTTGTACTTTTATTTGTTCACAGCTATCTCGCCGAGGTCTGCAGCTCTTTGAAACACTCCTGTGCACACAGAGTACTAGAGTATGAGTAAAAAATAGCATGTGCATGTCTATTAGTGTGATTTGTGTTGTGAGTAGTGCTTTTAGTTTGGTCCGTGTAGTAACGATAGATTATAAGCGCGGTGCACTGAGGGCTGTCTGTCTACAATTTATATACCGATTTTAAATTTGTCTTTTAATTTTTATTTGTTCACAGGTCTTCCGCCAAGGTCTTCCGCTCAGTAAGAGTAAGAAATAGCATGTGCATGTCTATTAGTGTGATTTGTGTAGTGCTTTTAGTGATTAATATATATAGTGTAGTAAAATAGATTATAAGCGCGGTGCACTGGGGACTGTCTGTCTTTACTTAATAAATATAACTATTTTAAATTATATTTATTTTAATTTGTTCACAGGTCTCTCGCCGAGGTCTTCTGCTCTTTGTGACTCTCCTCTGCACCAAGTAATGGAGTATGAGTAAGAAATAGCATGTGCATGTCTATTAGTGTGATTTGTGTAGTGTGTAGTGCTTTTAGTGTTGTCCACGTAGTGTGTACTGTTTTAGTGGTTACTATGGTTTAGTAGAATAGATTATAAGCGCGGTGCACTGTCCGTCTTTACTTTAAATAACGATTTTAAATTTGCATTGTTCACAGGTCTCTCGCCGAGGTCCGAGTACTGGAGTATGAGTAAGAAATAGCATGTGCATGTTTATTAGTGTGATTTGTGTAGTGCTTTTAGTGTGTTCCACGTAGTGAGTAGTGCTTTTAGTGTTGTCCACGTAGTGTGTACTGTTTTAGTGGTTACTATGGTTTAGTAGAATAGATTATAAGCGCGGTGCACTGTCCGTCTTGACTTTAAATAACGATTTTAAATTTGCATTGTTCACAGGTCTCTCGCCGAGGTCCGAGTACTGGAGTATGAGTAAGAAATAGCATGTGCATGTTTATTAGTGTGATTTGTGTAGTGCTTTTAGTGTGTTCCACGTAGTGAGTAGTGCTTTTAGTGTGGTCCATGTAGTAGTGATAGATTACGGTGCAGTGCACTGAGGGCTGTCTGTCTATACTTTTTTTTTTGCGCGGTGCACTGTCTGTCTTTACTTTATATAATGATTTTAAATTTGTATTGTTCTCAGATCTCTCACCGTGGTCAGAGTACTGGAGTAAGAGTAAGAAATAGCATGTGTATGTTTATTGGTGTGATTTGTGTAGTGTGTAATGCTTTTAGTGTTGTCCATGTAGTAACGATAGATTATAAGCGCGGTGCACTGAGGGCTGTCTGTCTATACTTTATAGAACGATATTACATTTTTTTATATTTATTTGTTCACAGGTCTCCCGCCGAGGTCTTCCGCTCAGTATGAGTAAGAAATAGCATGTGCATGTCTATTAGTGTGATTTGTGTAGTGTGTAGTGCTTTAGTGTGGTCCACGTAGTGTGTAGTGTTTTAGTGGTTATTATAGTGTAGTAGAAAAGATTATAAGAGCGGGTGCACTGACGGCTGCGTCTGTCTTTACTTTATATACCGATTTTAAATTTGTTTTTACTTTTATTTGTTCACAGGTCTCTCGCCCGGGGTCTTCCGCTTTTTGTGATTCTCCTCTGCACCGAGTACTGGAGAATGAGTAAGATATAGCATGTGCATGTCTGCTAGTAGGATTTGTGTAGTGCTTTTAGTGTGGGATTTGTGTAGTGTGTAGTGCTTTTAGTGTGTTCCATGTAGTAACAATAGATTATAAGCGCGGTGTACTGAGGGCTGTGTCTTTATATAATGATTTTAAATTTGTATTCACTTTTATTTGTTCACAGGTCTCTCGCCGAGCTTTTCCGCTGAATATGAGTAAGAAATAGCATGTGCATGTCTATTAGTGTAATTTTTGTAATGTGCTTTAAGTGTGGTCCACGTAGTGTGTAGTGTATTGGTGGTTAATATTGCTTAGCATAATAATAAGCGCAGTGCACAGAGGGCTATGTCTGTCATTACTTTATATAAAGATTTTAAATTTGTATTTATTTTTATTTGTTTACAGGTCACTGGCGAAGGTCTTCGGCTCTTTGTGATTCTCCTCTGTACCGAGTACTGGAGTATGAGTAAGAAATATCATGTGCAGTACCATGTAGTGTGTACTGTTTTAGTGGTTAATATAGTGTAGTAGAATAGATTATAAGCGCGGTGCACTGAGGGCTGTGTCTGTCTTTACTTTATACAACGATTTTAAATTTGTATTTACTTTTATTTGTTCACAAGTCTCTCGCCGACGACTTCGGCTCTTTGTAATTCCCCTCTGCATCGAGTACTGGAGTATGAGTAAGAAGCATGTGCATGTACCATCTTACATCTATTAATGTGATTTGTGTAGTGTGTAGTGCTTTTAGTGTGGTCCACGTAGTGTGTTGTTTTAGTGGTTAATGTAGTCTAGTAGAATAGATTAAGCGCGGTGCACTAAGGGCTGCGTCTGTCTTTACTTTATATACCGACTTTAAATTTGTTTTTACTTTTATTTATTTACAGGTCTCTCTCGCCGAGGACTTCGGCTCTTTGTGATTCTCCTCTGCATCGAGTACTGGAATATGAGTAAGGTGTATAAGTGGTTGATTTAGTGTAGTAGAATAGATTATAAACGCGGTGCACTGAAGGCTGTGTCTGTCTTTACTTTATTATATAACGATTTTAAATTTGTATTTTTTTTTTGTTCATAGATTCCCCGCCGAGGTCTTCCGCTCAGTATGAGTAAGAAATAGCATGTGCATGTCTATTAGTGTGATTTGTGTAGTGAGTGTTGTGTTCTTAGTGTGGTCCACGTAGTGTGTAGTGTATTAGTGGTTAATATAGTGTAGTAGAATAGATTATAAGCGGGGTGCACGGAGGGCTGTGTCTGTCGAGGACTTCGGCTCTTTGTGATTCTCCTCTGCATCGAGTACTGGAATATGAGTAAGGTGTATAAGTGGTTGATTTAGTGTAGTAGAATAGCTTATAAACGCGGTGCACTGAAGGCTGTGTCTGTCTTTATTTTATATTAGTGTGTAGTGTTTTAGTGGTTAATATAGTCTAGTAGAATAGATTAAGCGCGGTGCACTAAGGGCTGCGTCTGTCTTTACTTTATATACCGACTTTAAATTTGTTTTTACTTTTATTTATTTACAGGTCTCTCGCCCGGGGAATTCCGCTATTTGTTCACAGGTCTCTCACCGAGGTTTTCCGCTTAGTGTGAGTAAGAAATAGCATGTGCATGTTTATTAGTGTTATTTGTGTAGTGCTTTTAGTGGATAATATATATAGTGTAGTAAAATAGATTATAAGCGCGGTGCACTGGGGACTGTCTGTCTTTACTTTATATAAAGATTTTAAATTTGTATTTATTTTTATTTGTTTACAGGTCACTGGCGAAGGTCTTCGGCTCTTTGTGATTCTCCTCTGTACCGAGTACTGGAGTATGAGTAAGAAATATCATGTGCAGTACCATGTAGTGTGTACTGTTTTAGTGGTTAATATAGTGTAGTAGAATAGATTATAAGCGCGGTGCACTGAGGGCTGTGTCTGTCTTTACTTTATACAACGATTTTAAATTTGTATTTACTTTTATTTGTTCACAAGTCTCTCGCCGACGACTTCGGCTCTTTGTAATTCCCCTCTGCATCGAGTACTGGAGTATGAGTAAGAAGCATGTGCATGTACCATCTTACATCTATTAATGTGATTTGTGTAGTGTGTAGTGCTTTTAGTGTGGTCCACGTAGTGTGTTGTTTTAGTGGTTAATGTAGTCTAGTAGAATAGATTAAGCGCGGTGCACTAAGGGCTGCGTCTGTCTTTACTTTATATACCGACTTTAAATTTGTTTTTACTTTTATTTATTTACAGGTCTCTCTCGCCGAGGACTTCGGCTCTTTGTGATTCTCCTCTGCATCGAGTACTGGAATATGAGTAAGGTGTATAAGTGGTTGATTTAGTGTAGTAGAATAGATTATAAACGCGGTGCACTGAAGGCTGTGTCTGTCTTTACTTTATTATATAACGATTTTAAATTTGTATTTTTTTTTTGTTCATAGATTCCCCGCCGAGGTCTTCCGCTCAGTATGAGTAAGAAATAGCATGTGCATGTCTATTAGTGTGATTTGTGTAGTGAGTGTTGTGTTCTTAGTGTGGTCCACGTAGTGTGTAGTGTATTAGTGGTTAATATAGTGTAGTAGAATAGATTATAAGCGGGGTGCACGGAGGGCTGTGTCTGTCGAGGACTTCGGCTCTTTGTGATTCTCCTCTGCATCGAGTACTGGAATATGAGTAAGGTGTATAAGTGGTTGATTTAGTGTAGTAGAATAGATTATAAACGCGGTGCACTGAAGGCTGTGTCTGTCTTTATTTTATATTAGTGTGTAGTGTTTTAGTGGTTAATATAATCTAGTAGAATAGATTAAGCGCGGTGCACTAAGGGCTGCGTCTGTCTTTACTTTATATACCGACTTTAAATTTGTTTTTACTTTTATTTATTTACAGGTCTCTCGCCCGGGGACTTCCGCTATTTGTTCACAGGTCTCTCACCGAGGTTTTCCGCTTAGTGTGAGTAAGAAATAGCATGTGCATGTTTATTAGTGTTATTTGTGTAGTGCTTTTAGTGGATAATATATATAGTGTAGTAAAATAGATTATAAGCGCGGTGCACTGGGGACTGTCTGTCTTTACTTTATATAACGATTTTAAATTTGTATTTACTTTTATTTGTTCACAGGTCTCTCGCCGAGATCTTCTGCTCTTTGTGATTCTCCTCTGCACCGAGTACTGGAGTACATCTTACATCTATTAGTGTGACACACATTTGTGTAGTATGTAGTGTTTTAGTGTGGTCCACGTAGTGTAGTGTTTTAGTGGTTAATATAGTCTAGTAGAATAGATTATATGCGCTGCACTGAGGGCTGTGTCTGTCTTTACTTTATATAACGATTTTTAATTTGTATTTATTTTTCACAGGTTCCTCGCCGAGGTGTTCTGCTCATTATGCGTAAGAAAAAGAATGTGCATGTCTATTAGTGTGATTTGTGTAGTGTTTTTAGTGGTTAATATATATAGTGTTGTAGAATAGATTATAAGCGCGGTGCACTGAGGGCTGTCTGTGTGTGTTTGTCTTTACTTTATATATCGATTTTAAATTTGTTTGTATTTACTTATTTATTCACAGGTCTCTCCGAGCTCAGAGGTCTTCCGCTCTTGGCGATTCTCGGCACCGGGGACCGAAGCATGAGAGTCAGAATGAGCGTTGTGCGTAGTATGTCAAAAAATAGATTATAAGAGACGGGTAACGTAGGTTTAAAACAGTATTTTGTTGGCATTTAACACAAACAGATCGAGTTTCTTGCCGGTTCTTCTCGATTACTGTTTTTTTCCGAACCGGTGGTAGTTTTGATATTCAGGAGCCTACTCAGGGCCTAAATTAATAAAATTTTTTTTTTTTTTTTTAAATAAATTTATTAAATTCCAACCTTTTTTACCTGGATATTCGTCACGACAAACTGGTATTATAAATTAATAAATTACAAAATAGCATTTTATTTTCTCTGCATATTCCATTTTTACCTGGATATTCGTCACGACAAACTGGTTATACTAACCCAAGTGATGGAGTCGTTGTATATTTGAGGGATGGTCAAGTATGTACCGTCGAAGAACTAAAAATTAAAGATGCTAATAATCTTGTTATCAAATGTTCAGGCGATTTAGTTATTGTTGCTGTTTATCGTGCATCGCGTGTCGGATTTTTTTTAAATAGTTTAGATAAACGTTTAAAGACATTACGTTCTTTCAAAACTTTGCACTTATTGGCGACATTAATATCAATATTTCAAATAATAATAATGATTCTATTTCTGAACTTGTCCTGTGTCGGATTTTTTTTAAATAGTTTAGATAAACGTTTAAAGACATTACGTTCTTTCAAAACTTTGCACTTATTGGCGACATTAATATCAATATTTCAAATAATAATAATGATTCTATTTCTGAACTTGTCCTCAATTCTTTCATTACGGATCATGGACCCACTCTTTTATGTTGCAATTTAAATCCTAAACTCCAACCTTCAAAGCGTTTACTACAAAGAACCAATGTCAACGCAGTGTGTGACGTTCTTACCCCAGTTTTAAGTTGTCTGGACTCCAATATGGCTGCTGAACGTTTTGTCGAAATTGTTTCCACTATAAGACATAATAATATAAAAATAATTTTAATTCCTAGCAAAGAGCAAGATCACGTCAAGTGGACCCCCCCTTTTCCACTTGATTATTAAATTCAGGTATGAATATTTCTACATGAAGTATTTACTATGAAAAATTAATCCCCAGAAGAGTTTTTGAAAATTTTCATTTTAACAAAAAATTTTTTTTAATGAAAATTTTTATGACTTTTAATAAAAAAAACAATAAATATAAAGCTATTAAAGATATTTTAATGAAACTTTCAGGATTTATAGTTCAATAGTTTTTCTTTGATAAGATACACAAAAGTTTAAATTATTTATTGATTTTCATAGTATTAATTATCTTTTTAGTTAACAAATGAAAATTTTAATGACTTCTCCCTCAAAAAACAAAATTTTTTTTCTGGATATTATGCATTAAACATTTAAGTAACAGAATCCGGAAAAAAATGTTGACTGCTCGCGATTAAATTGAACAATAAAAAAATATTTATGACGGGCGGCGAGCGCTGTCGGCACGGCGCGCTGCCGCGCGTCATTCACTTACCTTTTAATTTACTCAGTAATTGTAAGTAAAGAGCAATTCTTTATTTTTTTAATAAAAATAATGTTATTTAATGGATAATTTTACTGAAACTCATTACATAAAATTAATTAATAAAATACTATTTTATTGTTAAAAAATGAAATTAAATAAGGTATAATTTAATTATAAAGCTATAAAGATATAAAGATAATATATATAAATCTATCGGTATTGCGTTATTTTTTTGTAAAGACTATTGTTGAGAGCAGAAACCAAAATTAACTTTTTTAAATGATTTTTCAGCCCATTCAAACAATGAAATGTCAAATGAATGTCAATGAAAATCATTATTCCTCTGAAGACTTGCACGATAAGCTTGTCTTTTCACACTTCCTGCCAAACCATAACATGCTCCTTTCCCGTGAGATGTAGCATAGAAGTTCCATTCGGTGTCAACATTAAAATCTTTTTTGTGGTTAATTAAATTTGTAAAATTATACTTATTTTTGTACTGAGAAGCAGCTCCGTCCGAAAAATAGCAAATTTTTTTAATTTTATCTGCTCCAAACTTATTTTTTAAGAATTCAATCTATTTAAAATTAAAAAGGTGAACTGAAGTGGCGTCGTGGCTAACTTTTTCTGAAATTATAACATAGTTTTCATGTTTCATTTCTTCATTCTCTCTATAATACACTACGTAAGGGTGAATAGTAGCTTGAGTGTTAGTCCAATGATGAGACTGGATTGCGTCTTGTACAAAAAAAGTATAATTTTCAGAAGAATCAAGACAGACAATAAATTCTCCATCCTCAAGAGTTTCCTTCTTATCAGTAAAATATGATGCTTGAGCTTTTGCAAGAAAATCATGTCTCAATAATTCAGGCCATTTTTGTTTTAAATCATTAAAGTAATCTTATTTGTCTTTCTTCTCTTCAACTATTTCAGTCCTGTGAATTTCAAGCAGTTTAATTAAATTAAAATATACACTAGCAGCACGTTTTTAACTTATTCACTAACCGCACGTTTTTAACTAATACACAAGCCGCATGTTTTTCCCTTATACACTAGCAGAACGTTCTTAACTAGATCACTAGCCACTAGTTTTTAACTTATACACTACCCGCACGTTTTAAACTAATACACAAACCGAGCGTTTTTAACATATATACTAGCCGAGCGTTTTTAAACTAGATCACTAGCCACTAGTTTTTAACTTATACACTAGTCACACGCTTTTAACTTATACACTAGCAGCATGTTTTTAACATATACAGTAGCCGCACGTTTTTTACGTATACACTAGCCGCACGTTTTTAACAAATACACTAGACGCACGCTTTTTACGTATACACTAACAGGACGTTTTTAATTTATACACTACCCGCACGTTTTTAACTAATACACAAACCGAGCGTTTTTAACATATATACTAGTCGCACGCTTTTAACTTATACACTAGCAGCACGTTTTTAGTTTATACACTAGTCGCACGCTTTCAACTTATACACTAGCAGCACGTTTTTAACTTATTCACTAACCGCACGTTTTTAACTAATACACAAGCCGCATGTTTTTCACTTATACACTAGCAGAACGTTTTTTAACTAGATCACTAGCCACTAGTTTTTAACTTATACACTAGTCACACGCTTTTAACTTATACACTAGCAGCATGTTTTTAACATATACAGTAGCTGCACGTTTTTTACGTATACACTAGCCACACGTTTTTAACTTATAAACTAGCTGCACGTTATTAACATATAAACTAGTCGCACGCTTTTAACTTATACACTAGCAGCACGTTTTTAACTTATTCACTAACCGCACGTTTTTAATTAATACACAAGCCGCATGTTTTTTACTTATATACTAGTCGCACGCTTTTAACTTATACACTAGCAGCACGTTTTTAACTTATTCACTAACCTCACGTTTTTAATTAATACACAAGCCGCATGTTTTTTACTTATATACTAGTCGCACGCTTTTAACTTATACACTAGCAGCACGTTTTTAACTTATTCACTAACCGCACGTTTTTAATTAATACACAAGCCGCATGTTTTTTACTTATATACTAGTCGCACGCTTTTAACTTATACACTAGCAGCACGTTTTTAACTTATTCACTAACCGCACGTTTTTAATTAATACACAAGCCGCATGTTTTTTACTTATATACTAGTCGCACGCTTTTAACTTATACACTAGCAGCACGTTTTTAACAAATTCTTTAGCCGCTAGTTTTTAACTTATACACTAGTCGCACGCTTTTAACTTATACACTAGCAGCACGTTTTTAACTTATACACTAGCAGAACGTTTTTAACTAGATCACTAGCCACTAGTTTTTAACTTATACACTAGTCGCACGCTTTTAACTAATACACTAGCAGCATGTTTTTTACTTATACACTATCCGCACGTTTTAAACTTATACATTAGCAGCACGTTTTAAACTAATACACAAACCGAGTGTTTTTAACATATATACTAGCCGAGCGTTTTTAAACTAGATCACTAGCCACTAGTTTTTAACTTATACACTAGTCACACGCTTTTAACTTATACACTAGCAGCATGTTTTTAACATATACAGTAGCCGCACGTTTTTTACGTATACACTAGCCGCACGTTTTTAACTAATACACTAGATGCACTGTTAGGATGGCAATCCGTGAGGACTTTTTAAAAAAAATCAAAAGGCAAGAACACAAGCACACACTTTTATTAGGAACCAAACAGGTGTATAGATTCGTCAAACGACTTACATAGACTGACTTAACATTGGAAATGACAAAGCTTTTATACATTATTAATTATGTTGACACTGTCTCTTTTACATATATGATTAGGGCATAACACCTCCCCCCTTATGACGGAGGTTATCCTTAAAATAACTGAAGGATAATCCAAAATTCAAAGATAAGTTTTCTTTTAACAAAATCATAAATTGAATAGAATTATTATTCAATGACATTCATAACACATTGATATTCTTAATAATCGAAAACACAATTGACAAATTACCGTTTATGGTTAATATAATTAATTGCCTTAATAAAAACATAGAAAAATTAATTGCTAAATTGATAATAGAAAATTATCATTTAAAACTTATCTAAAACATAATTGCACATAGAAATTAATAATTTTCAAAAATAATTAAATGAAAATCATGTAATATAATAATATTAGTAATTCTTTATGTTTCTTAATGATTTATCACCTTGTCTATAAACAATTTTACTTTTATTAATTTCTATTGCTGATAAACTTTTTGTTGAATTCTTATCATATTCGAAAGGTCCATCGGAAATATCAGTTAATTCAATGGAAGTGTTAAATGTGTTATCAGGTTTAGACATTTTCTTATTATAACATTGAATATATATTTGTATGCAACAAGGTGGGTTTACACAAAAACATTTTGTATACAATTTATATGCAATAAAAATAAAAATTATTGTAATTATAATATAAGTAAGTACAGAATAGTAATTTCCATATCTTATAATATGAGATTGATTTTCGGCATCATTTATTTGATTTTCGAGGCTATCTAATTTATGACTGGCTAATTTTAATGATTCTAAATCAATATTCGTTAAAGAAATTGGAGAAATATTATGAACAGTTTCATTAAATAGCTTATATTTACAACAGTCATCCTCGATAATATTAAAATCAATCAATATTTGACTTGGTAAAACTGTAGAATAAGAGACAGGTGCATAAAATTGTAAAGTTTGAAAATATGCAATACAATCGTTTTTTAAAGATAGCATTCCTGTACCTTGTATGGTGTAATCTTTAATATCATTGTCACATTTAATTGTTAATTTGTTGGGCTTTGATTGTACATAGATATATTTACCATCACTTAATTTTTGCCATATATTTATATTACCATAAAACATCTTAGAGTCACGAATTTCAGGAAGCGCTACAATTACCTCTGTTAAGAGTTTGATCTCACACGACGGATTATTAATTGAAGACAAAATTGTCGGTGTGGGACATATAATATAGTCAAATTCGACATTTTGGCATTCGTGTATAGTATCTAGTAAAGCATAACTCAATCTATCATCTGTGATAGCAGTATATAATTTTGAAGGATGAATAAGAAAATAAGTTTGTAGATTTCCTTCTTTTGGTGTAGGTAAATTTGTTTAAATTTTTGTAGATACTAAACTTAACTGGATTAATTAAAGGAATCTTGATTACAAATACCAGTTTATTATTATAAAAATATGAAGTTAACTTCGATAAATCAATAATATTATGTTTATTTTGTAAAGTCAACGAGACTGGAAACTAAATTTCTTTTACCTTGTTCGCTATTAATTAACTCATTATATGACTTAGTAGGAGTTAAAACATAAGGATGTAAAATATTCGATTTCGCGAATAAGATAGAATTTAAAATTGTGTCTAAAATATTTGATATAGACCATAATGAACTTTCAATAACATTAAAAATTGAATTTATTTTTTGAATATTAATTATATTAGAACTTAACTTAGAATTTTCAGAAAATATACGATTAAGTTTTTCAATTTGCTTATTTAATCTAATTTCATTATTTTTTAAATTAAAAATAGAAACATTAAAGTTATTTATGGTTGATTGAACCACGTGTATATTGGTTTTCATCAAGGAAAATATTTCTTTTTCGTTTTGTTGACAAGAAGAAATAGCATCATCATATTTCCTTGCGTCGTTAGCATCTAATGTGCCGAAGAAAAATTTAAGTATTTCACCGCCAAATTCAAGTGCTCTTTTACAGCGATTTGGAGGATTTTCAGAAATTAGATGAGATAAAGAATCATACTTAAGATAATTAATATTAATAAGTATTTCTAAAGGATTAACAGTGTCCATACAATCTATGTTTAAAATTACTTCATTTTGAGCTTTTTCACATAAGCTAGAGACGCTCTGAATAATATTTTCAATTTTAGTTAAATAAGGTTTGATAGGAATAATTTCTACATAAGTTATAACATTCCAAAAATCATTATAAAAATATGCAATAGAAGTCGGGTCGAAGTATATTCCCGGACTGTGTAAAACAGGAACAATAGGTTCTGAAAAACCTGATTGTAAGAAAAATCTGAAACAACAATATTTTATGCTGGTTTTATTTCGTCAATATGATGTTTCACATGTTTTCTATTAATACACAACGTAACAGTATTTTTACCGTGAATTTTTATTATTTTAAAAGGTCCCTTCCAAATTGGGGATAAAGCTTTTCTTAATCTATGATGTTGTTTAAATATACTAAATCTCCGATTTTATAAGTTTTATCGCGAGTAGATTTATCATAGTATTGTTTTGAGGCTTCTTTACTTTTATTAATATTTTCTATAGCTCTTTCTCGAGAGTATTTCATTCTATACTGTAAAGCTCGAATATATTCATGATAAGTGGTATTATTATCTGAACTATACATACTACTAGGAATTATTGGTTTATAACCATATAACAATTCAAAAGGAGTAAATTCTGTAGTACAATGTGGAGTTGTGTTATATGATAAAATTGCAGTTGCAATATAACAATGCCAATTATCTTGATTGTCATTAACAAAAGATTTTAAATATTCTTTTAATGTGGCATGACTACGCTCTAATGCACCATTTGTTTGAGGGTGATAGGGCGAGCTAAATAGATTTTTTATTTTAAGAATTTCTGTTAACTGTTTAAATAATTCAGATGTAAAACAAGTACCTTGGTCGGTAAGGATCATTTTAGGGAATCCAAATAAAGAAAAGAAATGAATAAGGTTACGAGCAACTTCATCTGTTGTACACGTAATCATTGGATAAGCACATGAAAATTTAGTTAAATCATCTTGAAGTGTCAATATATATTTAAATCTTTGAAGTCCGGCTTCAGGTAAAGTGCCAACTATATCTAGTGCTAATCTTTCGAATGGTTTTGTACTTGTAGACGTAATAATCATAGGAGCTTTATTTTTAGCGCGTAAGGGTTTATTCACCTGACATAATTTGCAATCTTTTACAAAGCGTTCAATATCAGACCGCATATTCTTCCAATAATATGAAACTTTAATTTGATTATACATTCTTTTAATACCCGGGTGACCAGCTATAGTAGTCCCGTGGTTTTCCTTCAGAATATTGGGAATTTCAGTAGGAGTCGGATAAATGATTTGATTTTTACATATGTGAATTTTTATATTAGTACCGTGAAAAATGTAAGAAATAATATTATATATTTTCACATAAACAAACTTAGTAAATGGTTCAGAAAAATCTGAAATAGCTAATTCTTTATCATATTCGTCATTAGAAATAATTTGATCTCTTAATTTTATGAGTAAATTATATATTATTTTATAACTGGACTCATCGTAATGATGTATTTTAGTAAATAAGAAATATATTATTTTATTTTTATAATTTACCGACTGCACAGTTTCGCTTTCTCGCTCGGTTGACAGTAGGTCATTATTGTTTCCTAACAATGATAATAGCTGTTCGCTGTGAGGCATAGAGCTATCAAAATCTAAAGAGACTGGACATGCTATACATTTTTGTTTCGCTAAATGTAAACTTTGGTTATGCTCTTCGATTTGCGTATCATTAGAAATATTTTTCGTAAATTGAGTTTTAAAATATTCTTCGTAACTCGTTTTATTTAATATCGAATGAGTTATGGCGTTTACGGGATTACGGGATAAAGCATCCGCGTTAGCATTAATTCGACCTGGCTTATAAATTATTTCATAATCATATTCCTCTAATTTTAATCGCCAGCGAAGTAAACGTCCATCTGGATCTTTAGCATTAAATAACCATGTAAGAGGTCGATGATCCGTTACTATTTTAAATCGATAACCATAGAGATATGGTCGGAATGTATTTACGCCAAAAAGTATCGCAAGAAGTTCTTTTTCTGTTGTTGAATAATTACCTTCTTGTCGATTAAGAGTGCGAGACGCGTAAGCGATAGGCTTATCTTTGCCGATTTCACCTTGTGATAAAATTGCACCGACTGCATAATTAGAAGCATCGGTGGTTACAATAAAAGGTTTAGAAAAATCAGGATATTGTAACAAAGGAGCAGTAATTAATTTTTGTTTAAGTATATTAAATGCTTGTTCTTGTTCATATGACCAATGAAAATTAACATCTTTTTTCAATAAAGAAGTAAGAGGCTTAGTTATTTGAGAAAAGTTTTCTATGAAACGACGGTAATAACCGGTTAATCCAAGAAAAGACTTTATGTCTTTAGGTGTTTTAGGTATAGGGAATTGAGAAATAGCCTTAACCTTATCAGGATTAGGCGAAACACCCTTGTCAGTTATTACATGCCCAAGATAAGCAACTTCACGTCGCAGAAACTCACATTTGTCGGGCTGTAATTTTAAGTTTGCCTCTCGAAGTTTAGAAAATATGAGTTCGAGTTTTTGTATATTTGATTCAAGGTCATGGGAGTACAGGATACAATCGTCGAGATACACATAGCAATGAAGACCTTGTAAGCCTGAAAGTACTAAATTCATCATTCTCTGAAATGTAGAAGGAGCGTTTTTTAAGCCAAAGGGCATTCTTGTAAATTCGAAATGTCCTAAAATATTATTAGTTGTAACACTAAAGCCTGTTTTTTCAGCATCTTGAGGATCAAGACAAATTGGATGAAAACTGGAGGCTAAATCCAGTGTAGTAAAATATTTCGCGTGACCTAATTGGTCTAAAATATCGTTTATTAACGGAATTGGATAAACTTCGGTAACAGTAACGTCATTTAAGCGACGATAATCAATTACAATAAGCCATTTTTGTTTACCGGAAGCATCTAATTTTTTAGGAACCACCCAAACGGGGGCGCTCCATAGTGAAGTTGAAGGACGTATAATATTTTGATCAAGCATTTTCTTGATTTGTTTTTCAACTTCATCTTTGTGAATTTCGGGAAAACGATATGATTTGACATGTATAGGGGCCGCATCCCCTGTGTTAATAGAGTGTTGAATCACATTAGTATGTGTTAAATTTTCACCTTCTAGGTGGAAAACATCAGTGTATTTAGAAATACAACGCATTAAAGCTTTCTTTTCTTGTGGGTTTAAATGAGAACATCGTATTTGCTCAAGAACCCTTTGAGATCGATTAGTATCGAAATAATTAATATGATGAACACGTTCAGTTTCAATATCACTAAAGTTCGAAGACGGAAATTCAAAAGGAGTTAATTGAACATAAAAATTATCGATTTCGACTGCTGATTCAGTCGTATTTAAAATAGATACATTTACTCTATTGTTCGGTTTTAAACATACAATAGAATTTGCTAAAAATACACCTTCACATAATTTTTCATCTAATATTAAACCTTCTTTGTGCCCCATAATGTCGGAAAGATTAGAAACGGGACATTCGATGATCATTTCTGAACGTGGAGGTATAATATACGATGGTTTGCTAAAATAAATAGGTATCGCGTGACCTTGTAAGTTGAGTGTATTTGATGAGTACTGCACATCAATTTTAAAATGTTGTATAAAATCACTACCTATAATTCCATCGTAATTTAGGTTAATTGTGTCGTTAATGGCGTGAAATTTATGTTGAAATATTATTTTATTAATATCAGACGTTTGATATTCGAATTTTAATATAATGGACCCTAAGGATTCGCAATATGAGTCATTATTGCTTAGGCCCTTAAGTTTAATTATTTTAGAATCAAGCACTGGTTGAGTTTTTAAACTAGAAAATTTTATAATCGATATCGACGAACCAGTGTCGATTAAAAAGCATATAGGCTTCTCGTTAAAATTAGTTTTTAAATATATATGAGGAAGCGACACTTTGTAGTTAATATTGTTTATCGAATAGCTTTTTACGCCTGAGCAATCCCTAGAAAAAGAATTCGATGAGAGATCGCGATTATGCACATTATTTGTAATCGGGTTAATATTATTTTCACTAAAGTTAGATCCCGATAAATTTGTTTTATTTTGTAGCTTCTTGGAGCTTATTTTTTTATTTACCTGTGCTTGAGGGAATTTAGGAACACAGGGAGGTCTCGTGACCTTTGAGTTAGGAGTGTTATTAATTTGTTGTTTATTACAACGAAACTGAGCCTTATGTGTATCCTGTGCAACCGAGAATTGACCACAGGGTTGATCACTTTGAGGCACCAGTAAACACTCATCGCGTCGAGATTTATTTTCAACAAAATTATGTTTAATATTATGTTTTGTCCGTGTTAGAGGGAATTTAAGAACACGTGACTTGGAAATATTTTTTATATTCGTGTCATTTTGCTTATTATATTGGTAAGGTTCCGGCAGACACGAATCCGAAACCGTATTTAGTTTAAATGGTCGTTATCTTTTAATTGAAGTATATGCACTTCAGATCCACTATTAGTTTTTATATTTGGTGCACGTGTAGCGGATAATGATGACGAGTTATTAATACCGTTTTTATATTTTAGTTTTCGGCACTCGTTAATCAAAATGACCAAATTTTTTACAATATTTGCATGTTTTATTGATGTTTTGTTTATAATTAGTTTTATTTTGATAATTTATATGATTTTCTGACGTTTGATTGTAATTTACCGGATATGTTTTAGATTTGTTAGTTTTATATTTATTTTTATAACATTCCGAAGAGTTGTGTTCGCTTTTGTTACATGTCGAACAAATTTTTGTTGCGCGAGATGATAATTTTGTTAAATTAAATAATTTTTCCTCTTCTATAGCAAGAGTAATGGCTTGAGACAACGTTTTCGGGTCTCTGCATCTGACTATATGTGAAAAGTTAGAATTAATTCCTAATAAAAATATATTAAGCGCTAAATCTTCCATAGCGGCAAGTCTGCCCGGAAGTTCTTCTTTTATATCACAACTGTAGTGTATATCGGACAACAATCTTGTTAAACAGGTTTCTATACGCAAAAAAAACTGTGTGACGTCCTCTGTGGACGATTGTTTACAATTTTGTAGATCTACTAATAGATGGGTCGAGTGTTTTTTCTCCCCGAAGGTTACTTTAAGGAACTTTTTAATTTCAAGCCAGTTATTAAATTCCTTTAAACAGCAGGCTAATTGAGCCTTTCCTTCAAGTTGTGACAATATATATTTACATAGAATATTCTGTTGATCAGTGCTTGCTAATGACACGGCGTTGTCACAGTTTGTTAAGAATGCCGGTAATGTTTCGCGATCGCCACTATATGGTTTTATGAATTTTGTGAGGAAGGAAAGTGTGATTTTATCACTCATTTTGGCAGTCAACTTTTTGTGTAACTGGTCTTCCTGCAACGAATTCGAAGAGTCGGAAGTCACTTCAGCTTCTACGACTTTTACCTTTTTAGGTGGCATTAATTGAAATTATTTTATTATAATATTTTTATGCAGCACAGATCATCAGATATAAAGCAAATTATAAAGAAATATATAATATTCAAAATGATAACGATATTTGAATATTTGTAAATTATAAAATATTTTTAAAAAATATGTCACAATTTTTGATTTATAAAAAATTAATAATTAATACAATAAATTGAATATGACATTAAATATAAATTCGTAATTGTTAAAAAGTATGCATAATACTTTAAAAATTATAACTTTGAATATTCTGAAACAATTACACGAAATTTTTTTTTATATAGATTTAAGAAATGTCATAAATAAAATCAATCACTCACAATGTTAAAACAGCATACACGAACATATTGCAAAATAGTTTTGTAAAAACGTGAGAAACACGGCTGGAATTTCTGCGAAACGTCGGATCGGGCGCCTGGCGACTCAGGGAGTCGTATTGCAGTCTACCGCGAAGTCCGTTGCGTTGTCCGTGAGAAAGTTGAAATAGTTGTAGTGATGAGTGAAGAATAAAGATGATGAGCCAAGAGTCTTAGGACGAGCTGACCTGGTTACTGGTTCCGTAGTATGTGGTGTTGTTCTGCGTTGCGGGCTTGCACTTACTAGTGAAGGCTTATCGTCGAACACAGCTAAGGGTAGTAGTGCGGGCTCAGGAGTTGGCTCCGGAGACTGATCGTCGACCACTTGTTTTAGAGTAGTGCGGGCTCTAGGTTATACCCAGAGGCTTACCGTCGACCACTTATTTTAAAACAATTGTTCACAGTTGCACTTTTTGAATCCCAATTTTAATTTTTGGGATCCCACTTCTGACACCAAAATTGTTAGGATGGCAATCCGTGAGGCCTTTTTAAAAAAAATCAAAAGGCAAGAACACAAGCACACACTTTTATTAGGAACCAAACAGGTGTATAGATTCGTCAAACGACTTACATAGACTGACTTAACATTGGAAATGACAAAGCTTTTATACATTATTAATTATGTTGACACTGTCTCTTTTACATATATGATTAGGGCATAACAGCACGCTTTTTACTTATACACTAGCAGGACGTTTTTAATTTATACACTACCCGCACGTTTTTAACTATTACACAAACTGAGCGTTTTTAACATATATACTAGTCGCACGCTTTTAACTTATACACTAGCAGCACGTTTTTAGTTTATACACTAGTCGCACGCTTTTAACTTATACACTAGCAGCACGTTTTTAACTTATTCACTAACCGCACTTTTTAACTAATACACAAGCCGCATGGTTATCACTTATAAACTAGCAGAACGTTTTTAACTAGATCACTAGCCACTAGTTTTTAACTTATACACTAGTCGCACGCTTTTAACTAATATACTAGCAGCATGTTTTTTACTTATACACTATCCGCACGTTTTAAACTTATACACTAGCTACACGTTTTTTACGTATAAACTAGCCACACGTTTTTAACTAATACACTAGACGCACGCTTTTAACTTATACACTAGCAGCACGTTTTTAATTTATACAATAGTCGCACGCTTTTAACTTATACACTAGTCGCACGCTTTTAACTTATACACTAGCAGCACGTTTTTAACTTATACACTAGTCGCACGCTTTTAACTTATACACTCGCCGAGCGTTTTTAACTAGATAACTAGCCACTACTTTTTAACTTATACATTAGCCGCACGTTTTTAACAAATTCATTGGTCGCTAGTTTTTAACATATACACTAATCGCACGCTTTTAACTTATACACTAGCTGGACGTTTTTAACTTATACACTACCCGCACGTTTTAAACTAATACACAAACCGAGCGTTTTTAACATATATACTAGCCGAGCGTTTTTAACATATATACTAGCCGAGCGTTTTTAAACTAGATCACTAGCCACTAGTTTTTAACTTATACACTAGTCACACGCTTTTAACTTATACACTAGCAGCATGTTTTTAACATATACAGTAGCCGCACGTTTTTTACGTATACACTAGCCGCACGTTTTTAACTAATACACAAGCCGCATGTTTTTCACTTATACACTAGCAGAACGTTTTTAACTAATACACTAGACGCACGCTTTTAACTTATACACTAACAGCACGTTTTTAACTTATACACTAGTCGCACGCTTTTAACTTATACACTAGCAGCTCGGTTTTAATTTATACACTAGTCGGACGCTTTTAACTTATACACTAGCCGAGCGTTTTTAACTAGATCACTAGCCACTAGTTTTTAACTTATACACTAGTCACACGCTTTTAACTTATACACTAGCAGCATGTTTTTGACATATACACTAGCCGCAAGTTTTTAACTTTTACACTAGCCGCACGCTTTTAACTTATACACTAGCTGCACGTTATTAACATATAAACTAGTCGCACGCTTTTAACTTATACACTAGCAGCACGTTTTTAACTTATCCACTAATCGCACGTTTTTATTAATAAACAAGCCGCATGTTTTTTTCTTATATACTAGTCGCACGTTTTTAACTTATACACTAGCAGCACGTTTTTAACAAATTCTTTAGCCGCTAGTTTTTAACTTATACACTAGTCGCACGCTTTTAACTTATACACTAGCAGCACGTTTTTAACTTATACACTAATCGCACGCTTTTAACTTATACACTCGCCGAGCGTTTTTAACTAGATAACTAGCCACTACTTTTTAACTTATACACTAGCCGCACGTTTTCAACAAATTCATTGGAGGCTAGTTTTTAACATATACACTAATCGCACGCTTTTAACTTATACACTAGGAGGACGTTTTTAACTTATACACTAGTCGCACACTTTTATGTTATACACTAGCAGCACGTATTTAACTTATATACTAGTCGCACGCTTTTAACTTATACACTAGGAGCACGTTTTTAACTTATACACTAGTTGACGCTTTTAACTTATACACTAGCCGAGCGTTTTTAACTAGGTCACTAGCCACTAGTTTTTAACTTATACACTAGCCGCAAGTTTTTAACTTTTGCACTAGCCGCACTGTTTAACTTATACACTAGCAGCACGCTTTTAACTTGTACGCTAGCTGAGCGTTTTTAACTCACTAGCCACTAGTTCTTAACTTATACACTAGCGGCACGTTTTTAAAGTATACCCTAGCCGCTTTTTTTCAATTTATACACTAATCGCAGGTTTTTAATGTATACACTAGCCACACGATTTTTACCAATAATTTTGAACTTAACTTATACACTAACAGAACGTTTTTAACTTATACACTAATCGCACGCTTTAAACTAATGAACTAGCCGAGCGTTTTTAACTAGATCACTAGCCACTAGTTTTTAACTTATACACTAGTCGCACGCTTTTAACTTATACACTAGAAGGACTTTTTTAACTTGTACACTGTGGTGGTATGCATATGTGCATGTATAGGCTAAGTATATAGCCGTATGTAAGTTAGTAAGTAAGTCAGTAATTATACGCATGTCAATCATGTCAGACGTATCATTTTGAGATCCCAACTACCACATGACATGGCGACCCTGCCATGCCCTCGTGCAATACGAGTGGGCACATATTCGTAATTCAATAGGTCTGTGCGTTATACCATTAAATAGTACACACATTTCGGAACAATAAAAATGTGTCGAGCAACAGTAGAAAAGGAGGAGGTGTTCCAGAATGCAGCAGCAGCAAAAGATGCAATACTTAAAAGTCGGGGTAGACGCATCAAGATTATGCAGACAATGATGATCGTGGTCATGGCGATTATAGGAGTCATTCTGGCATTTTTCGCCTATAAAACATGCAAGGATTGCCACCGTAAGCTGGTTCAGAATGAAATAGGACAACATGCCATGCGGCGGATCCGGTCGTCTTTTGGTGTAGGACGAGGCGCAGACAGCGAAGCTTAAAGTGCGAAATAATTGTATACTTATAAGTGTTAAAATTCATTTAGTACGAAAGTAAGTAATTAGTACGAAAATCATTACATAAATTATGCAGAAAATGATCGATGGAAAGATTAACTACAATATATGAAACAATTGAAACTTTAAGTGAAAGTATTAGGAAGTTAGGTTCGAAAAGACGCGAAGAAAAGTTTGGTCAGCAAAAATTTAAGGAAGCAGAAGAATTATACCGCGAATATAAAATATTAATAACAGATGTAAGTTTGTGTGGTAAAACACTAAGATTAGATACAACAGGTTATAGTTTAGAATTAATCGCTAATAAGATAGAGTGTGTTTACGCCAAAATAGTTAAATATAAGGGAGAAAAAAATATATCAGTATTTACTAAATCCGAAATAAGGACAGAAAGTGTGGACGATAAGTCATACAAAATGGAGAATTTTAACTTAAAAACTGCGAGTACTTTGATTCCTTGTATGGGCGGAAAAGAGGAGACTACTGAAAGAATTATAGAGGGTGTTGAGATGTATGAAAGATGAGGAAAGTAAAAAATTGCTAATTACATTTGTTATAAAGACACGCTTATCAAAACCAGCAAGACTTAAGTTAAAAAGTAATTATGTGACCTTGTCCGATCTTTTTTTTTTTTTTTTTAACGTGGAGAAATCCGTTTACCCTGGATACCCTCTCATCCCGGGGGGGACGAGCGGGTTATGTGGGGACTCACCCGGTGCGAACCGGGAATACCCACTAAAACTCCACGGTGTACCTCTGCCGCATAAATTGGGGGCGACACGGGTCCAAACTGGTAATCACCGCGTCGCCCCTGCGGCTGGCTCCACAGATCCCCGGCGCTATAGAGGGACAGGTTGGTACACCCCAACTGTCCCCCAGACGGCTGAACCAGTGCAATGGGAAGATGGGCCCCCCAACCCATCTCCCCTTGGCTCAGCACGGATGACAATATGAAGCGAAGTATTCACTCCATGGTGTCATCCTCGTCTACGCAATCTCCAACAGGGGCTGGTGGCACAGATCGTGCTCCGACCTTTTTGACAGCGGGCGGCCGACACTTCGCACCGCCCATGAAATGGTCTGCAGACCGTCCAGCATCGGCGCACAAGGCACAGTGCAACTTTGAAGACGTGCACTCCCTTGCCTTGTGGCCGAGCTGCCCACATCGGAAACACTGCCCACCTCTGTCAATATTGGATGGGCAAACCGGCCGAGTGTGGCCCACGCCCATGCATCTGAAACACCGCAAAGGTTTTTGCTCCAGAACATGGACGCGAGCCCAACTCCATCCGACTTCGAGTCGGCCCCCATCCACCAGCGACTTCGCTGCAGCCACCGGCATGGACACATGTGCCCTACCAAGACTTGGCCCCATCATAAATATTTCGCCAACCCGAACTTCGGTTGGCGAACATCCCCCCTTGGACGCGACTGCTGCGAGAAGTTCGTCCTTCGATATCGAGTCATCGAGGCCGACGATACGGACACGCTTCGTGGGTCTTCCCACCGTGGCAACGTCCGCCAATGCCGCCCCAAGACTCTCAGCAAGCCGGTCCGCCTGCTCTGCCCCCTGTGGACCAGGAATCACGATGACCCTGGCCCCCGTCTTCGTCTCCCTCATGGAGAGTTCTTGTAGTCCAAGGGCAGGCAAGTCTAGTGCCAGCCTTCCCTTGAGGATCGCCTCTCTGTAAGTCATCCCCCCAGCCACCGCCTCAGGCTTCAGCGTCAGTAGCACTGCAGCAGTGCGTGGGACCTGAGGGACCTTCGGCTTGGACTTTCGCCCATGGGCGCTCTTCTGAGAGACTGGGGCTGTCGCTGCAGTCACCTTGGGGACCGAGGACACAGGTTCCTTACCCTTCTTCTTTTTGCCACGCCGAACTACAGTGGACCATGTAGGCTCACTTGCAGTCAGAGTGGCATCATTCTCCACCGGAGCTCTTCGCGACACGATACGCGCTGCTCGTGGCGCAGGCTCTACCCGAGGCTCGGGCTTGGACCCGGTTAATCTAGGTCCTCTGCGCACGGGGACTTTACGCCTCCGCGCGAAGAAGACGGCCCCTGGACCGGACGGTGTTCCCGCACGGGTGGTGGCCATCGCCGCCCCCAAGATGGAGGGAAGGTTTCGGGACCTCTTCAGTTCGTGTCTCACGACTGGGAGGTTCCCGAAACTGTAGAGGGAGGGACAGCTGTGCCTCCTCCAAAAGCAGGGTCGCCCCGCGGACTCCCCCTCGGCATACCGACCCATCGTTCTGCTCGATGAGGTCGGTAAGTTGTTCGAGGGGGTCGTCGCCGCCCGGCTGAACGGCCACCTGCAAATGGTGGGGCCGGATTTGTCGAACGCCCAATTCGGCTTTCGAAGGGGGCGTTCGACAATCGACGCGCTGGCCCTACTCAAGGGCCAGGTGCGGGAGGCCGTCGAGGCGGGGGACGGGGTTTTGGCTGTGTCATTCGACATAGCCAACGCCTTTAACTCCGTCCCCCACTCGACCATTTTGGAGGCACTCCGGTATCACGGGGTGCCTCCGTACCTGCGCCGACTCCTGGCCGACTACTTGGAGGACCGGGTGGTCCTCGTCGCCGACAGCGAGGCCAGGATGAGGCGGTACAGCGCAGAGTCCGGTGTTCCGCAGGGGTCGGTCCTCGGACCCCTCCTGTGGAACATCGGATTCGACTGGCTCCTGCGGGGCGCCCTCCTCCGTGGGACGAGTGTCATATGCTATGCAGATGACACTCTCCTCACAGCCCGGGGGAGAGACTACAGGGAAGCGGCCAGTCTGGCCTCGGCGGGCGGATCCTTGGTCGCAGAAAGGATCCGCCGCCTAGGATTGGGGGTGGCGCTGGGCAAGACCGAGGCCGTGTTCTTCCACGGGCCTCGGCAGCGCACCCCCCCTGACGCCCACATCGTGGTCCAGGGCGTCAGGGTCGAGGTCAAGGCCCAGATGAAGTATCTGGGCCTTGTGCTCGACAGCAGGTGGCGCTTCGGCCCGCATTTCAGCGAGCTGTCGCGCCGCCTGCTAAAAACGGCGGGCGCTCTCGCATGGCTCCTCCCAAATCTGGTCCGAGCAGCGCCGCGATCTGACGGCGGTGGTTGGGTAGGATCTCTCACTCCCCAGCGTAGTCAAATCCATGCTGCAGAGTGAGGAGTCCTGGGCGGCTTTCGCCTCCTTCTGCGAAGAAGTGATGTCGCAGAAGGAGGCGGCGGAGCGTGCGCGGGAAGACGATCCTCTCGCGGCACCGCTCCGCAGGCGGAGAGGGGGAGGGAGGCGGCGTGCGTACGATCGCCGTTTCTCACCCCCTGGTGGTGGATAGCGGGGGATAGGCGCGGGGGCGCCTTCTCCCGCACTTGAAACTATCCACCACCTCGCCGGGCGGGAATGACTGGGTACTCACAGTCATTCCCGCGGCCCCTCCCTGTAGGGGGGGCGTGAAGGGCCCGCCATGAGGGCGGGCGATCGTCGGCGGGGGACTGGTAGTTAAGGCTAGGCCGGTTTTCCCAGTCCCCCTCCCTGAAGACGATGCGGGAGTACCGGGGGGTTTTTAGCCGGTAGGAGTCCGGCATAACCCGGTTGGGCCCCCGCGCGGCCGGGTATCCATGAGGATTTTCCCCCCGTAAAAAAAAAAAAAAAAAGGTCCTCTGCGCACCTTCTTCTCCATCAGCGGAGGACGGAGAACTCGACCTTCAAGCATAGCCAGGCGCCCGCTCATCTCCTCCAGAGATTTCTGGAGGGAGAGCTGCAGACTCTGGTCAGCTCCGGTCAACCCTCCGTCATTCCGAGACTCGATGCCCTCGTCTGGCAATGGCACCATAGAAGGCATCGGTGCAGTCTCACGGTCCTCCTTCTCCTGGCGCAAGGGCCGGATCTCCGCCTTCACTTCGGTAAGCTCCCGGCGGAGATTGTTGACCACACGCCGGAGGCAAAGGGTCTCCTCCGTGACATTCCGCGTCAGGGCCACCGTGACCACGTCATTCAGAGCGATGGCTGCACCCTTCAGTTCTTTGATGCACCCTCCTTTGAGGTTGCCACTCTTCCTACAGACATTAAAGATCTGCTCCACCATGCTCTTAGACAGAGCTCGCATTGTTGCTGGGTCCATTGTGTCGACGTCATAGGCCCGCACAATGTCCTCGTCACAAACGTCTGCGTGCTTCACACCAGCGTCATTTCCCGGGTCACGAACCTTTCCCCGCCGAGCCGTCGGCAACTTAGGCAACGTCAGTGGATCCATCTCCGTATTCGGATCAATGGTCCTCTTACGAGCCCTAGTGCTCTCTCCCTCATTTCTGAGATCCCCTCCCTTCTCCCAGAATCGGAGAAGAAACTGCTTCTTTTCGTCCTCATTGTTTTTATTTTTATTTGAATTGGGTTCCGACATAACTTATCCCACGAGTGTGGGGGAAATAAACGGTCCACCCGGGCAGTGCCCCCTGTACCCGGGTAAGCCAAGGTGTAACCCGCCAGGGAGACGGCCGATTCCCTGACGGGAGTCGCACTAGCGACTGGCCACCTGCCAGCCACGCATCCCATCGCGGTGCGCCGCCGCTTAGGATTAGGGTGATTTTTTAGAGAGGTTTTCTTCCTCGCGGGCCGGGCGGTTAAGCCAAGCCCCTCGGTCTCGTCGGAGCCGCGAGACATGACCACGACACTCCGACGAGATTACGAGTTTGTTGGCGGTGTGGATACCCACTTGTCCGACGGCAGGGTGAGTGCACGTCGAACCCGCCAACGACTGCTCCGTCGGCTGCTCCCTCTGATGAACAGAGGGATGACAGCGAGAAGCCCCAACCCCCCTGTCAGGTATCAGCCGCCGACTGTGAAGCGGTCGACGTTGCCCAGGGTGCACCACGTGGAGGTTCCTGACACCGCACCCCGACCTTGTCCGATCTGGTAGAAGATATTAAAACATGCCTTCTCGCCAAAAAATCAGCAAGCTCAATAATGTCACAAATTAATAATCTATCTCAAAATAGCTTATCTATTATAGATTACGGGGAAAAATTAAGTGAATTATGTTTAATCTTACTATCGCACAGGCCGAAGGAAAACCAAAAGCAAGTGCAATATTGGGTCCGATAAACGAAAAATTGGTAATTAAAAGATTTGCAGACGGATTAAAGAACCGACGTCTTAGTACTATTTTAGCAGTCCGTGACTATAGTGAGTTAAAAGATGCCGTTCGTGCAGCTGAAGATGAGGAGCTATCGCGTCCTGGGTCTTCGGGTCACGACGCGCTATTTATGTATACACGAGGTAAGAAACATAAAATATATAATCAAGGTCGAGAAGATAATTACTACCGTGGTAACTCAATGTATCGTGGTAATACCTCTCGCTATCGTGGTGGTGTTGTAACCCAAAGTAATAAACAAGGGTATCTCATGCAGCGAGGGCATAATCGGGGACATTACCAGCAGCGAGGCTACTCAAGGTCTTGAAGGAGAGGAGTATATAGAGGTAACAAGGGATATAGAGGTAGTGAACTGAACAATATGTGTGTGGCCGAAAAGAAGGAAGAGAAAGAAGAAGACTTTAATCTAGGTGAGTTTTTTCGGGCAGACTAATTACGTTATGACATGTGAGAGTCTAGATTATATTTGTTTGTATCTCGGAAACCAAAAACTGTTTTTTTTTAATTGATACGGGTGCATCTATTTCTATTATTACTTCCAAGTTAGTACAAAATCATTTTAAAACTTATTACGATAAAACAATGATAAAAGGTATAGGAGGCAAAGTTCAAGCAAGTAGCTTTGCATACATTCCGCTACAATTACAGAACGGTGTAGAATTTCGTCACAAGTTTTATCTATTCGATAATGTACCACGTCGAACGGATGGTATTATGGAGTTCGGTTCGATCCGCCACAGCGAACGGACGTGTCCTTGAGCTCTTGACGATTTTTCTGAGGTTTCGATCGCTGCGCCTTACCGCGTCGCTATTGTTCTCGCACCTGCAACAAACCGGCTATTGTTACTAGTTCTCGATACAGTGTCTTTGTTTTTCTAAGCATATTGTTTGGTTATCGTGGTGTTTTTAGATTGAGAGATACCTCTCAGTGTTTTTGTGCCGTGATTTCCAAATATTGCTTCGTTATTGTGATTAAGTGCAGTGAATTAAGTGTCACCGCCTGTAAGTACGCCGGTCACCGGCTTCCAAATAAGGTAACATTTAATTAAACCTTTTTACGGGTCAAGTCCCAGTACTTTTTGTAGTATTGTTCTTTCCATTACTGATTTTTCGATTTTACACGCTTTTCCTTGGTGTACATACATGTTAGTTTGCCTAACGCAGGATAGTTTGTTAATTCTCTATTAGCCGCGCTCCCCTGCCCTTCAGGCAGGGAGGTTTTTCTCACATAGGCTCTCCATACAATCAATATATTATAGTTTACTAAAAATCTCCGCTCCGAGCCAGCCATCATGGCAAATAAGGAGCCCATAGAAGGTAGGTTACTCCGGGCCTTTTTAAAACAACAACTACCGGAGGTTCTTAAAAATTTTCACGCGACCCAGTCTACGCCCACGCAGCGGGTCCGCACCCCACCCTCCGGCGCCAACGCACCGGCGCGCCGCCCGCTGTTCCCACCTGCTCCCACGACCCTACCCATCCGTACCACCGCCAACAAGGCGACCACCCCGGCGCGTCGTCCGGCTTCGCCCCCACTACCGCCGCGTCGCCCGAATTCTCCACCGCTGCCGCCGCGATCTCGTTCTCGTTCCCGCTCGCCGGTCATCCGGCACGCGGTAGCGCCCGCTTCCTCCGCCACTACCTCGTCGCGGACTCCGTCGCCCTCTGCGACCACCGCCACAACAGCTAAGCCTCGTCCGTTCGAGGAAATAATCTCATACGCACCTAAGCCAATACCTACGGCGAATTCATTCTCGCCACTTTCACCTGACCCAACTCCAGATCTCGATAGTGAAATGGACTTAGAAAAAACTAATCCCGAAACGGAGTTCATAACCGTTTCAAGGACGAAGCCCAAATAAAAGCGGGTGTTATCACCCGAGACCACAGCCCCGGCCGCCGCCATAACTATGCGAGCCGGAAACAACCGCATCCCTACATCGCGCGCGACTCATGCTGCGCAAGTAGCAGCAGCCCCCACCGAAAGGGCGGCGCGCCCACCGCCCCCAGTCACAATAGCAGACAAGTCAGCGTGGCTTAATATTTCCCCGCGACTAAATACACTAAAAATAAACTACACACACGCCCGGAGCACTCCCTCTGGCATACAAATAAAAGTCCCCACAATCGCGGACTATAAAAATCTGACATCGTACCTCCGTGAAGCTAAATATCAATTCTTCACGTACACACCCGAAGAAGAGCGCCTTCTGCGCGTAGTAATCAGGCGCGTACCGAAAGAGCTCCCAACAGAAAACATATTAGCCTCCCTTAAGGAGCAAAATCTACCAGTCCACGAGGTACACTGCATGTACCACGCAATCACCAAGGACATATATGATCTCGTCCTTGTCACCCTGGACCGTTCCAAGGAGGGCAAGGAGATTTTTAATATTCAATCAGTGTGCAGGCTCTCTGGCATATCAGTAGAGATACCCCACAAAAAGTATGCCCCTACGCAGTGCCATAACTGCCAGTCGTACGGACACTCGGCCAGGAACTGCTACATGAAGCCGAGATGCGTCAAGTGCCTGGGAGATCACCCCACTAAGGAGTGTCTTCGCATGCCGGAATCCATCGAACCACCCAGCTGCGTCCTGTGCGGTAAGGCCGGACACCCCGCGAACTATCGCGGGTGTGAACGCGCCCCACGTACAAGGCGCACCCGCACACATGTCCCGCGCTACGCGCCTTCAGTGCGTGTCGTGGCACCAGGCCCCGCCCCACCGCCACTTATGTCGGACCAGGCTTTCCCGAGCCTGCCAGGCACCACGCGCGTCGCTCCCGCGCAGCCGACCGCAGAAGCCCCACCCACGGCATGGGCCCCCAAGCCCAAGCCACAAGCCCCGAAGGCTAAGCCTTCAAGCTCGAACGAATTTCAAGGCCTGAACTGGATAGCAGGCTTGCTACAAAGCTTCGACGTCGATGACATCATCGCCTTCGATCTTATGATCAGCTCTGCCGACGGAATCGACCGCCTAAAGGCCGTAGCCGCCTACCCGGACCTAGCTCGCGCCGTGCAAAAGCTCGTCCGAGCTTCTCCGTAATCAGCATCCGCCGTCACTTCAAACCGTTCGTGACCGCGTACACGCCCGCGTAACCGCAGGTCTCGCCGCCGAGACCTACCGGTTATTTTCACTCCCGCACACTCGCCGCGGCCTCTCCCTGCAGACGCTCGAGCCTAGGTCCGATCCTCCGGAAAGGAGCCCTCGAGCAACTCTGCCCGCGAGATACAGTGACACTCTACAACACTGAGAGTACAACATCACACTGCATACCACCCGTGCTCACCCACACGGTTCTGTAAGGGACCAAAAACCTGCAGCCCTGCCAGTTGTTTGGGTCTTTTTTTTTTTGTTTTTTGTTGTTCTTTTTGGTTACTTTTGTTGTTAACCTTTACCTCATGTTCAATTAATAAAATTCTAAGTTATTTCAGATAATACAATCACCAGAATACTAGTTAAACCACGGTAGTTCACGGTCGTTTTGATGCGAAGACTACGTCCTCCCAACTCCGACAATGCAAACTTAACCTAAACAGTACAGTACAATCCACTCCACCGACTTTCTTGCCTCTCTTAACAATTAGTATTTTTAACACTTAACAATTAGTATTTTATCTAAAGGTCTACTCCAGTAGGCCAGCCTTTACTATTCATATACTATTTTCTCTTCCGGCAGCAGTCCATGCCAAGGGCCAGCCACAACTGCACCCTTGTGCCCGCTGCCTCGGGGCTGAGTGCCCTCAGCATTCGCCCCAAAAAGTCCTGCCAAGCTGTAAAAGCCCCCCCGGCTAACAGCGTATGTCCTGTCGGAAAAAAAAACGGATAGTATTATAGGTGTACATTTTCTGAGAAATTATAATACAAACATAGATCTACCAACGAATAGACTTGCATTACAATTAAATAATAAGGAATAATAAGTTGTTATACAGAAGCGTCATTGTAATAATATAGATTCGAAGAGTTATATAAATATTCCAGGTAGAAGCGAGTCAATACAACATTTAAATATAAATAAGAACATTTATAAAGATTGCGTGTTATATACTAAACAGTTAGAAAAACATTTATTTTTGGCAAGTAGCATAGTTCAACCAAAAAGAGGTAAAATTCCAGTAAAAATTCTAAATACTAGCGAAGATTGCATAAAAATTAATAAAAAAAAAAAAATTTAATTGATGTTTACGACATAGATTATATAGAAGATTACAATATTTATTCTTTCAGTAAAAATCAGAATGATTTAAAACGCGTGAAAACATTATTAAGTGAACTAAAATTGTCACATTTAAATTCTAATGATAAAAAACAGATAGAAATTATATGCGCAAAGTATGCTGACGTATTTTTCGTGGAAGGCGATAAGCTTAGTACTGGAAATGTCGTGCCACAGTCCATACTTGTGAAACCTAATACGAAACCCATATATGTGAAACCATATCGTTTGCCGCAGTCGTATACACAAGAAATTAATAATTAAGTCCATAAAATGTTGAATAATGACATAATAGAGCCCGCCAATAGCGAATGGAATAGTCCAATACTTTTAGTTCCAAAAAAAGAATCAAATGGTAAAAATAAGTGGCGACTAGTGGTCGATTATAGAAAAGTTAATGAATCAATTCAGAATGATAACTTTCCTTTACCTAATATTACAGAAATATTAGACTCACTTTCAGGTAGCATTTATTTTAGTCATTTAGACTTGCAACAAGGATTTTCTCAAGTTGGATTACAACCCGAGAGTAGAGATATCACTAGCTTTTCAACAAGTTCAGGACAGTTTCGTATGAAACGTCTTCCAATGGGTCTTAAGATTTCACCAAGTGCATCTCTAGAGCTATGTCTAATTGTCTATAGCAATGTCAGGTCTTACTTTAGAAAATGTTTTCCAGTATAGCGACGATCTAATAATTTTTGGAAGGTCAGCAGAAATTCACAATAGAAACCTTATGGATATTTTTGATTGACTTAGAAAAATGAATCTTAAATTAAACCCATCAAAGTGCGATTTTATGAAAACACAACTACTCTATTTAGGCCACGTAGTATCAGCCAATGGTGTCTTACCAGACCCAGAAAAAATTAATGTACTACAGAAATATCCGGTACCAAAAAATACTGACGAGGTTAGACGATTTGTAGCATTCTGTAACTATTATAGGAAGTTCATAACTTCATTTGCGGAAATAACAGTACCTTTAAATAAATTATGCCGAAAGAATGTAAGCTTTATATGGACAGATGAATGTCAAAAATGTTTTGAAAATCTTAAAAATAAATTAATTAGTTTACCAATTTTGCAATATCCAGATTTTTCGAGTGAAAATACTTTTATTCTCCAAACAGATGCATCAGGCACTGCAATAGGTTCGGTTTTATGTAATAACGATTTAAGACCAGTGGCATACGCCAGCAGACCATTAAACAAAGCCGAAATTAATTACCCCACAATACAGAAAGAGCTTTTGGCAGTAGTTTGGAGTATAAAACATTTTAGACCGTATTTATATGGACGGAAGTTCAAAAAAGCGGACGGAAAAAGCAAGGGTAGATTCACAGAGCAATGAATCACCATCAGGAATAGGTGACAGTAGTTTTCTTACTATACCTGCGAACTCGAGGGTTGGCCAACCAAGAATTGCAGAGATATTAAGAAAACCTACTGAAGCGGTTGAGTTGAAATTTATAAGTGGAAAGAATTTAATTAGGAAAAATGTGCAAAATGAAAAGGAATGTCTAGCTTATGTTGAAAATGAATTGAGTCTATTTATTAATCTCAATTATATGTCGCAATTCTCGCGAGTCGAAATTGCGGATTTATTGAGTAATTGTTGTAAAGGAATAAATATTAAAGAACTATGCATAGTAAAAGACGAGAAAATATTAAATTTATAAAAGAATTAGTCGATGAAATAAAGAGTAGAGAAAAGTGGTCCGGACCACACTTGAATATTCTTAGAGGAACAAAAAGAGTCCTAGAAAATGACGAAAAGACAAACATTCTACATGATTATCATTTACTGCCTACAAGCGGACATGCAGGTGTTCGACGAATGATAAACAATATAAAAGGTAAGTACTTTTAGCCAGGAATGGAGAATGATGTACGTAGTTTCGTAGCTAAGTGTCAAAAGTGCCAATTAAGTAAGTATTTTAGGAATATTGTAGAGCCAATGGTCATTACTACAACGGCAACAAGCGCGTTCCAAAAGGTATATTTAGATTTAGTGGGCCCCCTAGCTAAGGATTTAGAAGGTAATATTTATATTTTAAGTTTACAATGCGAGCTGACTAAGTATGTGGAGGCATACCACCACCACCATCAGTCTATTGGTGCTTTGGAAAACACGCACAAACATTTTGCATCATTTTATAGAATTCAGTGTGACGGACATCCTGAGACTTGGAGCCAGTGATTACAATTTTGGTGTTTCTCTTTCAACACCACTGTCTATTCGGAAACCAAGTACTCACCGTTTGAATTAGTTTTTGGTAAGCCCTGCAACTTACCTAGTTATTTAACTAATAATATAATAGATACCTTATATAATCCAAATGACTATATTTTAGACCTTAAGTATAGGTTACAAGTAGCACATAAAGAAGTAAAGAACAATTTAATATTAGGAAAAGTTAAGAGAAAATTGATATATGACAAAAGGTGTAATCCGATTAAATATAATGAAGGAGATTGGATTCTAATAAAAGATGAGACTAGGAGAAAGTTGGAACATGTGTATGATAGACCATATAAAGTATTAGAAGAGAGTGACCCGAATGTTATTATATTAAAAGGTACAAAACCTGTAACCATACACAAAAATAGAACTAAAAAATTTGTCTCGTAGAAAAAAAAAAATCTTATTATTACTTGGTTTAATGTTTCTGTTAACCCTATTTAGAATCTAAGGTTACATATTAAAGATAAGTGCATACTTGCTAATGTTATGAATTATGAGCTCATAACATAATAATAAAGCTTAATAATGTTAAGTTTAAGTGATAAAACAATATTGTTTTAAAGTATAGTTTAAAGTTTTAAGGGTAGTATTAGTTATTAAGAATGTATAATGACTATTTCATTGTTTATTACAATCACATATGTCTTTTATTGTTCTGATATAAAAACAAAAATTTGGTATAGAGATAGAACGGAAGACGAACGTAGACTGCTTTTTTTTGCGAAAATAAAACTTGAGAGTTATAAAGAGTAGTAAAAAGAGATGAGAGTTTGTACGAGATAAAAATAATTTGTCACTGACGAAATGCTCAGTGTAATAATATTATGAATAATATAAATAAACCATCGATATATGACCAGTAAAATTATATTCGACATATAACACCATACGAACCAAAGTTCACAATCAAAATGACTTTATAAAGACAATTATCACCCGATATAGAATGTTACATGAAACCACACGTTAGAAAATATTGGCAAAAAATTCAAAATTCGACTCCGATTATTTTATAGGATAGATAGGTTGTCAAGTAAATAAAAAAAAAATGAGAAGAAGTAGGCTACTGAACATAGTAATTCTATACAGTGGAAGTCGTGGGCACAAGACTGTATATTTATTAACTGATCTACTCCAGCATGAATCACGTTCTTCGGGATACGGAAAATGATACTACTCAAATAATAAATAAGATTCAGAAAATAAATATTAAATTATTTTAGCACAACGTGAACGAAGTCACGGGCAGAGCTAGAATATATATGAATAAGCCACAAGTATCAAAACATTTTGTCTCTATAATAACATTTCCAGTGAGTACACATCTATCAAACAAATATCAAAACTTCAGACGTAGACAACTCGTACAAACCTGACACTATTTAGTAAATATTTAGTGCGAAGACATATATCCGAGTATATTAGGGTGTGATCATACTGAATATCAGATTTTGTTGTAGAAAACCAATCAGTGATGATAGCTCAGTGGTAGTGTGTACGATTCCGCGTCAAAGGACCTAAATTCGAATCCACCTACAATAAGCTTGAGCTTTCGGTGAAGGAAAACATCGTGAGGAAACCATAGCATGATGGTAGGGCTTTTTCTGATGCCCGCCTGGCTAGCTACCACCCTAAGTTAAAAATCTGCCAACAAATAACCAATAGGTGTGTTCCGGCGGTTGCACTTGAAAGCCAGTTCCTCCACAGGTTTAGCGTGAGATTATGGCCATAACGCTAAACCTTAAGTATAAAACAAGATATCTTCGAAGTCGAATACGAGTTTAAGAAATTCACTTGAGTCACTCGACTAACTGACGGCTCGAGTCGTATCACTGGATCCAAGCTCTGGTACAGTCTTCATACTGCAAAGGGGTTGTTACGTCAATAAATACCGTGTACATTTTTATTGAAGAATTTTTATTTCGCATTAAGTATCCTCTCATAAGCTTTAACATTAAGTAAAAAGGTCAGCATTACCTCGTAATAAATATTGTAATTTGCTAAGTACCCATTAAGTTTGGTACAAATCTAGTTTTAATGTTAAAAGGGCATTAAGACTGATAATAAAATCGACAGACAGAAGGATTTCCTTCTCGGTATTTATTCATTGGAGTCGATTTTTTTTTTTAATTTATTTCGATGTTCCATTCTCAAATACTAACTATGCACAAAACTCAGTATTATGTATTACTCACACTTACAATGCAATATACAGCCATATAGACATATTCCAGTATAGCAGGAAAACATTTAAGATTGAAATCATAACCATACATAACGAACTCTAGTTTTTTTTTATAAGGCTTAGCGTTATTGCCATAATCTCACCTGATCTTAAGTGAGCATAGGGCGTAAGTTAGTAGACACGCTAAATCTTTGGAGGAACTGGCTCGCAAATGCAACTGCAGGGACACACCTATTGGTATTTGGCTGCAGATTTTCAACTTGAGGATAGTAGTTAACCAGGCAGGTATCAGAAAAAGCCCTACCACCATGCTATGGTTTCCTCACGATGTTTTCCTTCACCGACAACTCAAACTCATTGTAGGTGGTTGGATTCGAACTCATGCCCCTCGCTATAATCGCTTCAAGGTATATACATGCAAACACATACATACACGCAAACACAAATCACGCGCCATTAATCTTAAGCAATTAATACTGTATAGCTAGTATTTTTACTTTTAATTTTCTTTTTATTTTCATTCGCTTACCACATTTCACTTTATAATGTATATACTACTAATATTTGTAAAATTCTATTATGACCTTATGTGTGTTTTAAATATGTATGCTAGCTATGTATATGTACGCTGTTGGATTTCCAATGAATAGATGAATATATACATAATTTATTTAAAATATAATGTTAACCAATTGTTGTGTTACTAAATATGTAATGTAACTGAGGTTAGTCCTTCGTTTATGTATTTCCTGTCAACCATTTTGACCTTGAAATTCGATGTAGTGGGTGTGCATTTGATAATAAACTAGATGTGACCGCTACTCCGTTCGCGTAGCAGTAAAATTTCATAAAAAAATCAAATGTTGAATGTTAAAAACATAGGGTAGTTACTCGATGCGAATGTAGCAAACTAATAGTGAAAAAAATTTTGAAATCCTAGTCCAGTGGTTCTGGAGTTTATTCGTTACATTTTTTTTCTCTTTTTAATATTAGTATAGTTAAAGTCTACTTATGGACCTCCCGCTTGGGGTTACTTGAGGTCTACATAGCAGTTATATTGTACAAATTATTATATAACTCTGATTTAAATGAAATAAACATGACTTTTCTATCATAATATAGAAATTATATGCGGTTCTAAAACGCGACCTACTTTTCAATACGCGAAAGTATAAAAAGTTTTATGACTTTTCCATATATACTGTATTATTTCCTTAACTATAATATTGATAGTCACAAAGTTCTATATTTTTTTAATATATTTTTGCATTTATTTTGACGTTACGGCCCGAGTTGTTAGCCACGCTAAACCTTAGGAGGAACTAGTTCTCAAGTGCAACTGCCGGAACACACCTATTGGTATTTGGAGGCAGATTTTCAGCTTGAGGGTGGTAGCTAGAGAGGCCAGCATCAGAAAAAGCCATACCACCATGCTTTCTTCGCGTGCGCTGACTTTGGTATTAAGATTTCAATAATATATTGTATAAGAGAAATATTCCTAAGAGATAGATCTATAAATTAGTCTGCAACAGCATAACCTATATATAACAACCTTTTCTGGTTTACTTACGATAACTATTTCTGTTTTTTACAATTTCGTTCCAAAATAACACTTCATTTGCGAAGATGTTATATCAACACGGTATTTGGAATGTACCGTGGTTACCATCAGACTCAGTGCCGTCATTTTGCCGAGTTGCCATTAAAAAATATATCTAATTACGTATAATTTAATTAATTTTGCTGTCGCATTTGAGAGCCAGTACCTCCATGGTTAGCGTGCCGCCAACTTGGGCCGTATTGTCACTTAAGATGAGATTATGACTATAACGATAAAACCGATAAACTATAAAGAAAAACGAGTAGGTACGAAGTAACAAATATTACAAAATATGACGGACTGTTTAAATATCAGATTATCTTTAGCTTGTTCTATGTTTACGTACATATCATGGTAGCATGTAAAGAAAAACTTATTTCATATTACGATATACTTGCTTTTTTTTTAAGAATAGTTGTTAAACAAGCAAGTGTGTCATCTGATGGTATGTAATCATCGCTGCCCATGTACACGCATAACACCAGCGGCAGTTGCGTTGCCGTCCTTTGTTGAAGGGATCTCATGTGTAACTGCCGAAACACACCTATTGGTATGTGGCAGCAGATTTTCAACTAGAGGGTGGCTAATCAGGCGGGCATTAGAAAAAGCTCTACCACCATGCTATAGTTTCCTCACAATATTTTCCTTCACCGAAAGCTCAAGCTCATTGTAGGTGGTTGGATTCGAACTCACTTGCAATAACGCGGCGATCCTACACACTACCACTAAGCTACCATCGCTAATGGTATTAGCACTCGCCATGTGAACACAGCATTATTGTAAATAAGCTTTGTGGTACATGATTCCAATCTGGAACCTTTGTTCAATGTCTACGAGCATTTATCATCAACTGCTAGGGTTTGTCAGTACCATTTCAAAATATAACAGCATTGAATTTAAATTCTTTAATTATAATTAAAAAAACGCGGTTTAACATTGTTAATGAAATCATAAAATTAGTTTAATATTATAAATTACTAGTTGCCACAACAGACTCTGTCCTGGTTTAACTATGAATATGGTATTCGAATTGGTATAATTAATAAATAAAAACATAGTGTTCATTATTGTAATGCTCTATGACAACTGACAGCTAGTTATATAAATTGGTATTGTCATTAACTTTTTAAAATTTTCTTAATGTTTTTTGATATTCCGGTCAACTTCCTTATTTTTTTCTTTCATACGAAAGAACCTTGTTTTGACGATAATTTACCCAACAACAAAAAAGAATTAGTGAAATTGTTCTACTCGTTCACGCGTGATGCGATGACCAAAAGAAGTAAAGATTCATTTTTATTTATATAGATATTGTGTAAAATTTTGCAGTCATTACAAATAATAAGAGATAATGCGTTTCTTTTAAAAGTGCGATAACGGCGTTATTTTTCCTAATCGTTACAAAATAACGTTATAAAAATGAAGTGTAAATTAATTTGGAAAATAATTATAATACTTGTGTGCTGTATACATGCGATAACCACTGTAAATAATAACATCGAGTGTGGTTATAAGGTAAGAATCTATATTTATATTTATCTATTTCTATTACCTATCTACATATAATCTCTATGAAACTAGAATAAAGAAATTTCATATTGCTCGTTCATATTGCGTCGTCTCGCATATTCCCTTCACAAGGTATACGTGTAAGAGTAGCGGGGGTACTCTCAGGAATAAGCCATCTTGTTGATTCATATTTTTATTCGTAAAATGATCACTACCTCCGAATGATCAGTCTCGCTCGCGAGTCTTTCACGATATATCCTAGCCAGCTTTTTTTTTTGTGGTGGGACTTACACTGTTAGCCTGAGGGGCTTTTACAGCTTCACCTGAACTAGGGAGCGCGGAGGGCGTTCGAAGGAACTTACCCGTAAGAGTGCTGGGTACATCGTGTGGCAGAGAGGGAAACTCTGAACAGCTCCCGCGAATTGTGAATAAGATGTAGGTACAGGTGGCTTCCGACATGCGTCAACACTCAGCTTCACTTCTGATGTTTCTCTCACTGGCCCCTCAAATGTGGCAGGAGCTTGCTAGCGCAGCTTAAGAGACGCGCATTATTATATATCTTGCCGCTGTCTTAGACAGACAAAGATCTTTTAATAGGTTATATGGATATTGGTGGTATACCTCTCGCTCCCACTTCGACCGCGTATAAAATAATTACATAGCCATGCCTGTTCAGGTTATTAAGTAGCTCGTAGTAATTGCTTTATATTTATGTTATAGTGCAATCGTTTGGTATATTTGTTCACTACGGTACGGCGAGACTAATCAATGGAATCAATTTCATCTGGCCATTTCAATTTTCAATTCATTTAATTTTCAACTAACCGCAATAAAATGTGCACATGTTGAAGACTACGTTTTTACCATTCAACAGAGTACATCCAACAAACTATACTTTTATTAGCAAATTGTGAGGTGGTAGTACAGATTTTGCTAGTTAATTCCAAAATTCTATGAAATAGTTCACTACGTAGTTTTGGTGGCTAAATGTGTCGACTGATTTGAAGAGTAAAATTAAAATAAAATAAAATAATATTCTGCATATACAATTTTATTTTTCGCTACCACCATTACTCATACTTTCTAAATTGTAGCGATAATTACCTTGTCATGAAATTGTTCTTTACAATACGCGTTGCGCCCAACGACACGCTTGGATGCAAATATTTTATTTTTTAATGTTAGCCAAGACATGGTTACTATCACTCTCCATCTCCATAAACTAATAAGCGCAATATTTCTGGTAGTGAGACCAAATATGTTTATTATACTTTTCCACCTGCACGACACAATCTGATCTCATTTTATTGTCAGTAAGTCTATAACAAAATACAGAGATAGCAATACGACTATTCTCAATAGCACTTCAAAAGCGTGAGGTGGCTCGTCACACATTTGACATAATATAAGTAATTAATTTACTCGTGAAATTTAGAACTTCTTTTAGAATGCAAGTAAAACTAATGTACAGCTTCGTGACAATTTCGAAATGTAACGCCATTTTGTAAAATGAACAAAGATATAATTATCAATTTTTTATAACTAATTAATTAGTATTTCTTTTTGTTTTTTACAATTTTTACGTTGTATGCAATTATATAAGTTTGTTTGCGATTTTCTTTAATAGATTCCTCACAGTCATTCATTCACTCAATCTTCATATCATGAGATAAAAAAAGGAGTTTGTTTTATTTCTTATTTACAAAACATGTCCTGACAGTAACGAACGCATTAAAAAAGAATTATACGATTTGGTGCAATCGTTTGGAAGTAATGCGCGGAGATACATTCCCTTGATTCGATTTTTTTTAATATATACAGATTTTTTAATGTTCCGCTCTACTTTCTTAATTTTTCTTTCATAAGGGCATTCTCCTAACAATAATTAACACAAAAAAAGGATTAGTGCAATTGTCCTATCCGTTTACGCGTGATGTGATGACCAAGGGAAATAGAGATTCATTTTATATATATATATAGACTGGCTCACCCAACAGACATTGTCCTGTCTTAACTGTGAATATTAAATTAGAATTGGTATTATTATTATAAAAATATGATTTAAATGCATAGTGCATTGTAATGCTCTATGACAACTGAGAGTTATGTAAAATTAATATTGTCGTAAATTTTTTTCTTTCATAAGAACCTTCTGATAGTATTTAACACAACAAAAAAATAATTAGCGTAATTATTCCATCCGATCACGCGTGATACAATGACACAGGGAAATAGAGATTCATTTTTATGTATATAGAAGATAACATACGGCTCGTATATATTTTTCAGCATTTAATCATTCTTGTACAGCGCAAACTATCGGCTTACTTTGGTGGTTTTTCAAATCACATCTATTTACAAATATATTTAGTTAAAGATCCGTGAGATATCCTCTTTTCAACATGTATAATTTGTGTTTCATCTATCGGCTAATTATAGAGTTTGTTAATAACATTTACTTGCAGAAAAAATAAAAAAGTATTAGTAGCAAAAAGCAAGCAAACACAGTTTAAAGGCCAAAAATACTGCAGTAGCGAATATTGCCCGAGACCTGTCGCCACTTCTGTCGTCCTTACCATTAAAATAAGTAAAATAATGTTTGTTTAAGTTAAATACTCAAGCTTTATTTTCCATAGCAATGCCCACAGACAAGAGATGGCGCCCTAAATGTGCACATAATTTCACACTCCCATATGGACGCCGGTTGGGTCAAAACTTTCGATGAATATTATTATGGAAGTAAGTACAATATGTAGTATGGAAGTAATACTTTAAAATAAATCGAAAATAGATACCAGTAATTATATCATACCCGTAAGTCATTAGAAGTCTGTATGGATTGTAATGCTGAATAAAGGAAAAAAATTATCACACGTGGTAGGGATGAAAAAAGATATGTGAAGGAACTGGTAATAAGCTAGATGATAGCTGATAGAGGAGATTAGAAAAAGAAAATTTGTAGCACTGTTTTTACTTGTCATAAGGAGTATGTAGAAGAAGAAGAAGAATTAGATTCATTTGTAAGAGTATAGTGATACTACTTTTGCTTAATTTTTAAGATTTTTAACAAGTTCTTAGGGGGTTCTACGGAAATGCTCAATGGCGTACCAAAACTGACGTAAAAGCTTAAACCAAAATATAATAAACCAAGAGAAAAATCCAAAAATACACGTCTCATAACGTAATTATAATTGAATGACATAGATTTAGGCGTTCATATGAAATATGAAAAATGATTGAACTGGTCATACATTTATAATATATATAATAGTAACGTATAATTGGAGTTTTTTTTTACTATTCTAATACGGTAAAATCAATCCAGATACATTGGCCGATTCTGAAAGTAACAAACCAAGGGGGACACAATTTGATTGTTTTGTCACGATATGCGAGGTGCCCGCCTGCCTAGCTACCACCCTCAGGTTGAACATCCGCCAAATACGTATGTCTGTTCTGGCAGTTGCACTCGAGAGCCAGTCCCTCCAAACTAAAGGCCGACAATGCACCCGCGATTCCCCTGGTGTTGTAGGTGTCTATGGGCGGCGGTGATTACTTACCATCAGGTGACACGCTTGCTCATTTGCCGGCTATTACAATAAAAAAAAAACAGTTCAATTTCCACTCAAATACCTCGTTATTATTATTTTTAAATGAGTGATTTGGTCGCCCAGATAGAGAGACAGGCGAAGTACTATGACCACGATAACATAATGGTGACAATGGGAGGTGATTTTACATACCAAAGCGCTGCTAATTGGTTTATCAATTTAGACAAGCTTATAAAGTAAGTGCTACTCCTTTTGATGTCTATTTATTTATCAATATTCCTTTATCTATCCTGGTTGAGTCCATGGGATGAGACCATGGGAAACAAACATACCTAAGGATCATGCTATAAAACAAATAAATACTACAAAACTAAATGATCTAAACAGGAATGGCTACGTGTTTTATTTAGCGAACTCAGTGAAGCTATTGGTTGATGGTTTCCTCGAACCGAAGTGTCTGTTTTGTGATTGTAGACATCAGGTTAGTTTATATACAAGAAAAAAATATGAATAATATACGAAACCGGAAACAATTTAGTAATTAATTAGTAATGACAAAAACCTAGAATAGTAAACAAAAAAGCCATCCTGCAATGTAATATACATGAAAATATTGCTTTATTTTTGTTGTGATTGCGTCAAAAGGAGTAAGAAGAAAGAGAGAGTATATATTGTATAGTTAAAGGGTTTAGCGTTATGGCCACAATCTCACCTGTTGTTAAGTGATCATGTGGCCCAAGATGGTGGACACGCTAAGCCTAGTGGAGGGATCGGTTCTAGCGACAGATTTTCAACTTGAAGGTGGTAACTAACCTGGCGGCCATTAGAAAATGCCCTACCACCGTGTCATGGTTTCATCACGATGTTTCCCTTCACCGATTCTCTTGAAGAGACCGAATTAAGGGAGTTTAGGTAGTTTCATTTGGGACTCAGCCCTTCAACTAGATTCAGCATGTCTGCCATCTTGGACCACATAATCACATATCATTAGGTGAGATAGTGATTCATTTTTAAAACATATACAGTATTTTTAGTTCGGCATTCTATCACCAAATACTTACAATCCATCCATTTATCCATTCAACCGAAAGACGTCCACTGCTGGACATAGGGCTCCCCTAAAGATCTCCACGACGACCGGTCTCGCGCCACCCGCATCCAGCGGATTCCCGCGACCTCCACCAGGTCGTCGGTCTACCTTGTGGGGGCCTACTCACGCTACGTCTTCCGGTACGTGGTAGCCATTCGAGAACCCGTTGGCCCCATTGAGCATCGGATCACGAGCAATGTGCTCAGCCGACTGCCACTTAAGTTTAGCAATTCTTCGGGCAATGTCGGTTACTTCGGTTCTTCTGCAGATCTCCCCGTTCCTGATTCGATCACGCAGTGAAACTCTAAGCATAGCCCTCTCCATTGCCCTTTGAGCAACTTTGAGCAACTTAAAATCTTCTCAATCAAATGTAAAGTTGTAATTTTCTATTATGTCCAACAATGCTACGTCCTAACAACTTTTATTTTCTACAGCCATGTGAATACGCACGTAGCGAATATGTCGGATATAAATATCTTCTATTCCACGCCATCCTGCTATCTTAAATCCGTCTATCTGTTCGGGAAGGGAGACAAAGCTCTTCACACGGAGAGAGTGAGAATTATGAGTTTAAATATTAAGCGTGTTAACATTTTTTCACAATAAAATTATTTTTTGTTACACTATTTTTAATTCAAATTTATTAAAGTTTATCTTCTATGTTTTAGTTGGATTTTCTATAAAAGCGTATTTTTTAGTTTTTTAAAATTTTTTTTTTTTCCTTATATCAATTTACTACTAACGTGAGTTTAAGTATATATTGGCTGCTTTTAGAATATATACTCGATATAGCGAGTTGAAGAACTATAGCACACAATATTTTCGATATCCTACTATGAAAATCCATAATTATCAATAAAATTGAGCCGTCATGGATGTGTATTGTAAGTCGGTAACTTATCCGAAAAATGAGGAATTCAGGCACCTGCTGCCTCTCAGGTGAGAGTTCTCAGGTTCCATCTCCGAAAATTTCATTAGAATCAGTAGGTAACTTATCCGAGAAATAGGTGATCGGCCCGCCTGGTAGTTTCTATTCTTGGTCTTGACGCTGACACTCCGGGTCTCAGGAAAACAAAAAATCACTAATTCTGATTATCCTAGTGAGGATAACGGATCAAACTGTTTAAAATATTGAATTGTCACCGGTCCTTAACAAGTATGTCAAATTTTCAGTTAATCCGACGTTTTGAAGGGGGTCAAAATCATGTTCAAAGATTCCATTACATACTAACATACACACTGACATACGTATGAAGCTAATAAAAGCGTATTAAAAATGACAACTTAATAGCATATGTATTGGAAGTTGTTGGCATCATGCTGGCTATAAGTCTATTGACACCTGGATGTAGATAGCTTTAGCATTATAACCGCAATCTCACTTGATGTTAAATGACGATGTGGCTCTATACGGTGGACACTTAAGTCTAGTTGAGAGACTGACTTTCAAGTGTAACTACCGGAACACACATATAGCATCACGTATGGCAGCTGTTTTTAACTTTTTAATCTATACATTAAGTTAAGTTACCGAAACGTATCAGATATGTTGTACTAATATTTTTTGATAATATTCATAGACATTACTATCTACAACAATCGAAAGTAGTACTATATCTTTAAGGTTACTATTCGGTTTATATCGTTACATGATAATAGGAGAGTTTGTTACCAAGCTCTGAATAACAAACATAATACAGAAACTAGCATTTCATTTGCAGAGTGACCATTTCCCGTATGGAAGTGACTCGACGATATATTGGACCGGATTCTATTCATCGAGACCTTCTCTCAAATATCTAGTAAACAGAGCTTACATCTTCCTTCAGGTAATCTTCAATCCACATATATACCTTTACAACAATGTATCGATACATCAAAGAGTACCAAAATCAACTTATTTATAATTATTAGGCCATTATAAAAAGTTGCATTTTCTAACTTTCACAAGTAAAGAAACGAAGTTTTGTGTGGCGCCAGTACACATGGAATTAATAAAGAAATATCTTATTCCCATTTACTGTTTATTCTCTGATGACTTAAAGATATATAAAACTGTTAGCTCTACAATTCATTGTGCTCGTATTCAGAGTGAAATAAATAGTATTGTACAGTGGTGCGATAACAATAGAATGTTTTTGAAAGCTGATAAACGTGTCTATATTAAATACACACGGAAAAAAGTAGAGATTGATCTACGTGGGTTGAGTCTTGGCAAAGTTCATAAAGTGCGCGGTTTGGGAATCAAATAATTAAGAGACACGGAAGACTAGTAGTGAAGGTGAGTATTGACGAGCCTCGAAAAGATACCCCTTAAACCTACCTTCATGTCACAAGTCTCGGGAACAACTCACAGTTTCCGTCTGCTACGCTATGGATTCGGCATCCACACAGTGCATTCATGGATATCTAAGAAGCTGATCTCTCTTTATCCAGCTACTTTGAATTTATTAATTTGATAAATCCATCTTTCCAGGTTGTAAAGCAGTTAACAGTTTTAACCGATATGGGAGATTCTTACGAGTTACATCACCTTAGGCACGCTGTTAGTCTGGCACTGCATCATGATGCAATTGCCGGTAATTAACTCTTATTATTTCTTGCATTAAATTAAAGATTATCTCATTTGTAAAGTAATAATGACTGATAAGAAACACTATATTATAATTATGTGACGTACCTGAAATAAAGGTCCATTCTTTAGGTACGAGTCAATAGCACGTGACAAACGACTTCGTGAGGATTATCTCTGAAGTCGTGGAAGCTTGCTTCAAGAAAGTTAGTCAACTATTGAGGTACCTAGTTAATTTAATTTGCAAGATAGAATAACCCATAGCTATGTAGTCGAGTACTTGAATACTGATTCATGGTTTTAAATTGTTTGGGTATATCATTATGACCGAGACAATTTTGCGCGGAAATTGGGACAGTGATATATATTGTCCACTTGCATTAAGAATGCTACGAAACTAGGAAAATACTCGTAAATAAGGGAATATTGACAGGATATTAATTTACAGGTTGAACAATTCAATTATTAGAGGATATCATCTATAAATCTATAGTCAGTCTATAAATGAAAAAAAAATAATAGGAAGATTAATGAAATTTTTAATCAATCTAAAAAATCAGACTTGAGTTGTTTTAACCGGGATGTTAATAATAGAATAAAAGGAGGGTGGATAAAATAGGGATGGTCTCGGAGATAACTAACTTAAAGTTTAATGAGAGAGAATATATCAAAAGAATACCTTATAGATTATTATACATTTACTGTAGTATATTTTTATAAGTCAACTAGTAGCTTACACTGTTATGGATTAAATTGCCCATTCACTTTTCAGTTTTTGTTCTTAGCTAGTATAAGCGCAATAATCAACCTCTCTCTATGCAAATGATAAATGATAAACTTTCTAAAAATTATTAACATATACACGCTCAGTCCGGTGCCAATTGGATCTTATCAAATTCAGTCAGGGTTTTCTTATTGCTTAAGATTAATATTTAAAGTAACTTTGGACGTATGTGCTTTCTTTTTTTTCATAACTAATATGTGTTATTGAGAGCCATCCTGAGAATTTTTGTTTACAGCTATTTAACACCAACGTGGGGTGGCAGTAGACGCTCGAAAACCAGTCAACAGTTTGTCGTCTGTCATCAACTTAACATCAGTCAGTATAAAGTACGTACCTACTGATATGAACGAAAATAGATTCTAAGACTACATTACAAATTAAAACAAATCAATTCAATAATTTTATTTTTCTTCACGGTTGTCGGTAGAAAGCCCATGGCTTTAAAGCATGAGTAAGTATATCTATCTGGTTTAGGTTTAACTGTGCCTGAGTTATTTAAATTGGTTCAAGGACGACCACAACCAACTAGTAGAAATGCACAACTAATTTGTACCGTCTGGTACATTGGCCACAATATGGAAGCAGTAAAAAGGGGTTTAGTGGATATTACTGGTTCTCATTAGTTGAAGCGATGATAGCTTAGTTCGAATCCTTGCAATGACCTTAAGCTTTCGGTAAAGAAAAACATCGTGACGAAACCATAGAATTGTGCTACCACCTACGACTTTTTCTAATTCCCGTCTGGCTAGTTAACAACTTAAAGTTGAAAATCTCCTGCCAAATTCCAAAGGCTGTGTATTTTTTCAAATTTCGGGTACTTGCACTTGAAAGCCAGTTACTCTACAGGTTAAAAATATCCTACTTGGGCTGTATCGTCACTTAAGTTCAGGTGAGATTATGGCCATAACCTTAAGTATAAAAAAAATAATATGTACCTCTTCCAAGATTGAATGGGCAACTATAAAGATATTTGCTCACTATAAAAAGAAAGAACAACCATCACACAATAATGGTGACATGAGTTTAATCCACAGAATGTGTACTAACACGAATATTTTGGCCTAAGACTGACTCTATAAATACCTAGCTGACCCGACAGACGGTTTGTTTTTACTATAAATATTGAATTCAAATTTGCATAATTAACAATAAAAAATATATATTCTAAAGCATAGTGTTTATTATTCTAATGCTCTATGGCCACTGACAATTATGTAAAATGAATATTGTCCCTTAGTATATATATATTTTTTTTATTGTTCAGCTCAATTTCCTTATTTTTTTCTTTCATAAGAACCTTCTCCTGACAATAATTGACAAAACAAAAAAGAACTAGCGAAATCGTTCCATCCGTTCACGTGTGATGCGATGACCAAGGAAAATAGAAATTCATTTTAATACGCTTTTATATTAGCTTTATACGTATGTTAGTATATAACGGAATCTTTGAACATAATTTTGAACCCCTTCAAAACGTCGGATTAACTCGAAATCCGAGAGAGGCAGCAGGCGCCTGAATTCCTAATTTTTCGGATAAGTTACCGAGTTAGAATAAACATCAATAATGGCTCAATTTTATTAAAAATCATTAATTTTTATAGTAGGATATCGAAAATATTGTTTACTATAGTTCTTCAACTCCTATATAAATTATATATTCTAAAAGCAGCCAATATATACTTAAACTCACTTTATTAATAAATTTATGTAATGAAAAAATTAAATAATAGTTTAAAAACACAAAAAAAAAACGTTTTTATAGAAAATTTACCTAAAAAACGAAAAATAAATAATAGTTAAGAAAAACTAAAATTTAGGCTTTTATAGAAAATCCAACTAAAAAATAGTAAATAAATTTTAACATATTTGAATTAAACACAGTATAAGAAAAAATGATTTTATTGAAAAAAAAAAACTATGTTGCTTTTCAGGATATTATCAAAATAACCCTTGTACTCATATCTGTTAATAAAATATTTATAACTATTTATACCATGCACCCTACGCTTTTTTACAATAAAAACATTTTATCTTACACTATTTGTAATTCAAATTTATTAAAATTTATTATCTATTTTTTAATTGAATTTTCTATAAAAGCGTAGTTTTTAGTTTTTTCTTAACTATTATTTGTTTATACATATAGAGAATACTACTACCTCTATTAAATAATACAGTTCGCAGAAACCCAGGAAGCGATGCTGGTGCTAATATATAACCCTTTTAGTGTGAAGACTTATCATCACGTGCGACTGCCGGCTCTCGCTCTTCATTATTCAATTAGGGATTTCAATGGTATAGTCAAATTACATATGTTACTAACTATAAACTGACGTACAATTTTATTTTTAATATTTAATTTTCATATAAAGCGATGATGATGAGCTATTAATGAAGTTTTTATGGTAACTTAAAATGAGTGTATATTGTTTATATTCAGAACATACTTTATTTGTAAACAATTAATAAAGTATCGTACGCAATATGGGCCAAAAATCAAATTATGTATGTAATACCAAAAAGTTTTCTTTTTAGGTAAGTAAAACCAAAACAAATACATTATAAGTTAGTATCCCACAATAAACTCTACAATACGTTATAACAAGTTTTAAATTACATTATTAACTTGAACCAATCAGTTAGTTGGTTAAATAAATAAATTATATATCATGTAATAATATTATCTGATACTAGGAAATGTAACAAGTGAAGAAAAGTAGTATCTTCCATAAAACTTAAAAGAAGGCCCTGTAGAGCAATCCTTTGAAAAATTAAGCTATTCACTGAGCTAGAAGTTAATTTTTGTACATATTTATGGCTAGAACAGTTACTTTGTGTGTTGCGATCTCGGTTAAACTAACCTTCGATTAAAAAGTACCGAAGTCGAAGTCGTAGGCGTAAAATCAATCGGAAGTTCCGACCAGTTGGAATCGGAGTCGAAGTTCCGTAACATCCGCAATACATGGAATGTCTCGCAAATTTAACTCAGTTATACATACGCGGCGAATTATAGTTTTTTCATATGAAAATTGTCTTACCATTAAATATAATTGCTTATAAACATTAAGAACTAATTATCTATGTTGCAACTCCTTCTAGATGAAGAAGTGGAGTACCAGCTGGTGGCAAACCCAACAGCAATCATCAACTTACCAGGTCGTAGTTCCAGTTCTATCCAAGAGTTGTATTTTGAATCCGAGAACATCCCGCCTCTTGGATTTACTGCTTACTATATAACACCGGTCAGAGATCAACTGGTAAGACATTTTATATTATTTATTTACCTTACTTTTTATTTATTTAATTTTTTTTAGGAAAGCTCACAGACTAATATAAGCTTTTAAATCTAAAAATGATAGAAAAGAATAATACTATCAATTATAAGCCTCCACTTATAAATAATTAAAATAATAATATAATATATAATTTACCTGTTGTCAGGGCCGGATAGTAAATCGCGGGCCCTTCGAAACTCACGATCCTGGGACGTCCCACCTACTTTAATAACGAGTGTTCAGGGTGCACCAATAACTGCGCCCGGCTGACTGTGTTGACTCACCTGGGTAGCCGTTGGTGATGGTCTCGTTTTCGAGGCGTACGTGGCCGGGTGCAGCACTACACTTTGTAAATCTTTACTGCTGCCGTGGTCCATATAATGATATGGTAACACACTGAAAACCTCTGCTGGACCCTTTTAGCTTCATAGTAATGTCCGTAATAAGGAAGAAGGGGAAAATACGATGATTTGTTCCGATGCAGACTTTGCGTTACCGAGCGCGCATTCAGAGTACGTATGCGTCAAACACAAAAACAACTTGGAACACCTGGTAACGGAAATGTCTGATATCAGATTCACTCACTCATACTAAAAATAAACCGTGAATTCTGAGCTTTAATTTGAAATACACTTGTTTACAGGAAGAAAATGAATACGCAAAAACAGTAAACAATGGATTTAAGGAAGCCAATCAGGAGATCGCCGCATATATTTCGAATGAAGTAAATAGGACTTCAATATTCTATTATTTTTAGTGAATTTATGTTAAAAATCACAAATCTGTAATTTTAAGAATAAGACATTTCTTTGTTCCTCCAATATATAAAGTTCTATTTCTTATGTATAGGGGTGATGATAGCTCAGTAGTAGTGTGGATGACTTGTGTTAAGGGACGTTATGAGCTGGAACTTTCGGTGATGGAAAACATCGCGAGGAAACTATAGTGTGATGGTAGGGCTTTTTCTGATGTCCGCCTGGCTAGCTACCACCCTCAAGTTGCAAATCTACCGCCAAATACTAATAAGTATGTTCCGGGAGTTGCACTTGAGAGCCAGTTCCTCGAAAGGTTTCACGTGTCTACCAACTTGGGCCGTATCGTCACTTAAGATCAGGTGAGGTTATGGTTATAACGCTAAGCTTTAGGTAGGAAAAAAAAGGAGACTCATAACCAGATCTTCAAAACTACCAGAATTATTGACTTGAAATATCTCATGCATGTTCTTTTTACATCAAAAGTCGCGAACAAGGTTCAGAGTGATATCTAGACTACGTTCGGCTTGGCGTCAATAATGCTCAAAATATGCCTTGAGTTGTGTTTGCCCACAACTTGAGTGCCCATCTGCTAACGTGGATCCATACTCCATTCCATTAGTGTTATATATATATATATATATATATATATATATATATATATATTATATATAGTTATATATATATATATATATATATATATATATATATATATATATATATATATATATATTATATATAGTTATATATATATATATATATATATATATATATATATATATATATATATATATTTATATTTAAAAGTTTATCGTTATGTTCATAATCTCACCTGACCTAAAGTGATGATACGGCCTGTGGTGGTGTGCATATGTGCATGTATAGGCTAAGTATATAGCCGTATGTAAGTTAGTAAGTAAGCCAGTAATTATACGCATCTCAATCATGTCAGACGTATCATTTTGAGATCCCAACTACCACATGACATGGCGACCCTGCCATGCGCTCGTGCAATACGAGTGGGCACATATTCGTAATTCAATAGGTCTGTGCGTTATATCATTAAATAGTACACACATTTCGGAACAATAAAAATGTGTCGAGCGACAGTAGAAAAGGAGGAGGTGTTCCAGAATGCAGCAGCAGGAAAAGATGCAATACTTAAAAGTCTGGGTGGACGCATCGAGAGTATGCAGACAATGATGATCGTGGTCATGGCGGTTATAGGAGTAATTCTGGCATTTTTCGCCTATAAAACATACAAGGATTGCCACCGTAAGCTGGTTCAGAAAGAAATAGGACAACATGCCATGCGGTGGATCCGGTCGTCTTTTGGTGTAGGACGAGGCGCAGACAGTGAAGCTTAAAGTGCAAAAAAAAAAAAAAATTGTTTACTCATAAGTGTTAAAATGCGGTAAAATTGTTTAATACGAAAATCATTATATAATTTGTGCAGAAAATGATCGATGGAAAGATTAACTACAATATATGAAACAATTGAAACTTTAAGTGAAAGATTAGATACAACAGGTTATAGTTTAGAATAAATAGCTAATAAGATAGAGTGTGTTTACGTCAAAATAATTATATATAAGGGTGAAAAAATATATCAGTATTTACTAAATCCGAAATAAGGACAGGAAGTGTGGAAGGTAAGTCATACCAAATGGAGAATTTTAACTTAAAAACTGCGAGTACTTTGATTCCTTTTATGGACGGAAAAGAGGAGACTACTGAAAGAATTATAGAGGGTGTTGAGATGTATGAAAGTTGTTTGAAAGATGAGGAAAGTAAGAAATTGCTAATTACATTTGTTATAAAGACACGCTTATCAAAACCAGCAAGGCTTAAGTTAAAAAGTAATTATTTGACCGTGTCCGATCTGGTAGAAGATATTAAAACATGCCTTCTCGCCAAAAAATCAGCAAGCTCAATAATGTCACAAATTAATAATCTATCTCAAAATAGTTTATCTATTGTAGATTACGGGGAAAAATTAAGTGAGTTATGTTTTAATCTTACTATTGCACAGGCCGAAGGAAACCCAAAAGCAAGTGCAATATTGGGTCCAATAAACGAAAAATTGGTAATTAAAAGATTTGCAGACAGATTAAGGAACCGACGTATTAGTACTATTTTGGCAGCCCGTGACTACAGTGAGTTAAAAGATGCCGTTCGTGCAGCTGAAGATGAGGAGCTGTCGCATCCTGGGTCTTCGGATCACGACGCGCTATTTATGTATACACGAGGTAAGAAACATAGAATATATAATCAAGGTCGAGAAGATAATTACTATCGTGGTAACTCAATGTATCGTGGTAATACCTCTCGCTATCGTGGTGGTGTTGTAACCCAAAGTTATAAACAAGGATCTCTCATGCAGCGAGGTCATAATCGGGGACATTACCAGCAGCGAGGCTACTCAAGGTCTTGGAGGAGAGGAGTTTATAGAGGTAACAAAGGATATAGAGGTAACGAACTGAACAATATGTGTGTGGCCGAAAAGAAGGAAGAGAAAGAAAAAGACTTTAATCTAGGTGAGTTTTTTCGGGCAGACTAATTACGTTATGACAGGTGAGAGTCTAGATTATATTTGTTTGTATCTCGGAAACCAAAAACTGAAATTTTTAATTGATACGGGTGCATCTATTTCTATTATTACTTCCAAGTTAGTGCAAAATCATTTTAAAACTTATTACGATAAAACAATGATAAAAGGTATAGGAGGCAAAGTTCAAGCAAGTAGCTTTGCATTCATTCCGCTACAATTACAGAACGGTGTAGAATTTCGTCACAAGTTTTATCTATTCGATACCGTACCATATCGATCGGATGGTATTATAGGTATAGATTTTCTGAGAAGTTATAATGCAAACATAGACCTACCAACGAATAGACTTGCATTACAATTAAATAATAAGGAATATAAAGTTGATATACAGAAGCGGCATTGTAATAATATAGATTCGAAGAGTTATATAACTATTCCAGGTAGAAGCGAGTCAATACAATATTTAAATATAAATAAGAACATTTATAAAGATTGCGTGTTACATACTAAACAGTTAGAAAAATATTTATTTTTGGCATAGTTCAACCAAGAAGAGGTAAAATTCCGGTAAAAATTCTAAATACTAGCGAAGATTGCATAAAAATTAATAAAAATAATTTAATTGATGTTAACGACATAGATTATTTAGAAGATTACAATATTTATTCTTTCAGTAAAAATCAGAATGATTTAAAACGCGTGAAAACATTATTAAGTGAACTAAAATTGTCACATTTAAATTCTAATGATAAAAAACAGATAGAAATTATATGCGCAAAGTATGCTGACGTATTTTTCGTGGAAGGCGATAAGCTTAGTACTGGAAATGTCGTGCCACAGTCCATACTTGTGAAACCTAATACGAAACCCATATATGTGAAACCATATCGTTTGCCGCAGTCGTATACACAAGAAATTAATAATTAAGTCCATAAAATGTTGAATAATGACATAATAGAGCCCGCCAATAGCGAATGGAATAGTCCAATACTTTTAGTTCCAAAAAAAGAATCAAATGGTAAAAATAAGTGGCGACTAGTGGTCGATTATAGAAAAGTTAATGAATCAATTCAGAATGATAACTTTCCTTTACCTAATATTACAGAAATATTAGACTCACTTTCAGGTAGCATTTATTTTAGTCATTTAGACTTGCAACAAGGATTTTCTCAAGTTGGATTACAACCCGAGAGTAGAGATATCACTAGCTTTTCAACAAGTTCAGGACAGTTTCGTATGAAACGTCTTCCAATGGGTCTTAAGATTTCACCAAGTGCATCTCTAGAGCTATGTCTAATTGTCTATAGCAATGTCAGGTCTTACTTTAGAAAATGTTTTCCAGTATAGCGACGATCTAATAATTTTTGGAAGGTCAGCAGAAATTCACAATAGAAACCTTATGGATATTTTTGATTGACTTAGAAAAATGAATCTTAAATTAAACCCATCAAAGTGCGATTTTATGAAAACACAACTACTCTATTTAGGCCACGTAGTATCAGCCAATGGTGTCTTACCAGACCCAGAAAAAATTAATGTACTACAGAAATATCCGGTACCAAAAAATACTGACGAGGTTAGACGATTTGTAGCATTCTGTAACTATTATAGGAAGTTCATAACTTCATTTGCGGAAATAACAGTACCTTTAAATAAATTATGCCGAAAGAATGTAAGCTTTATATGGACAGATGAATGTCAAAAATGTTTTGAAAATCTTAAAAATAAATTAATTAGTTCACCAATTTTGCAGTATCCAGATCTTTCGAGTGAAAATACTTTTATCCTCCAAACAGATGAATCAGGCACAGCAATAGGTTCGGTATTATGCAATAACGATTTAAGACCAGTGGCATACGCCAGCAGACCATTAAACAAAGCCGAAATTAATTACCCTACAATACAGAAAGAGCTTTTGGCTGTAGTTTGGAGTATAAAACATTTTAGACCGTATTTATATGGAAGGAAGTTCACTATATGACAGATCATAAACCTCTTATATATCTTTATGGCATGAAGGATCCATCTACCCGACTTCTAAAATTTAGATTACTACTAGAAGAGTACGACTTCGATATTAAATATATAAAAGGTTCTGATAACGTATTAGCAGATGCATTGAGTAAGGTGACCATCAGTTCAGACGAATTAAAAATTATGAATGAGAAAATTGTAAATATGGTTATAACTAGAGCACAAAAAGCAAGGGTAGATTCACAGAGCAATGAATCACCATCAGGAATAGGTGACAGTAGTTTTCTTACTATACCTGCGAACTCGAGGGTTGGCCAACCAAGAATTGCAGAGATATTAAGAAAACCTACTGAAGCGGTTGAGTTGAAATTTATAAGTGGAAAGAATTTAATTAGGAAAAATGTGCAATATGAAAAATAATGTCTAGCTTATGTTGAAACTGAATTGAGTCTATTTATTAATCTCAATTATATGTCGCAATTCTCGCGAGTCGAATTTGCGGATTTATTGAGTAATTGTTGTAATGAAATAAATATTAAAGAACTATGCATAGTAAAAGACGAGAAAAATATTAAATTTATAAAAGAATTAGTCGACGAAATAAAGAGTAGAGAAAAGTGGTCCGGACCACACTTAAATATTCTTAGAGGAATAAAAAGAGTCCTAGAAAATGACGAAAAAACATACATTCTACATGATTATCATTTACTGCCTACAAGCGGACATGCAGGTGTTCGACGAATGATAAACTATATAAAAGGTAAGTACTTTTGGCCAGGAATGGAGAATGATGTACGTAGTAACGTAGCTAAGTGTCAAAAGTGCCAATTAAGTAAGTATTCTGGGAATATTATAGAGCCAATGGTCATTACTACAACGGCAACAAGTGCGTTCCAAAAGGTATATTTAGATTTAGTGGGCCCCCTAGATAAGGATTTAGAAGGTAATAATTATATTTTAAGTTTACAATGCGAGCTGACTAAGTATGTCGAGGCATACCCCTTACAAAGTAAAGATACGGTAAGTGTTGCGAAATCATTCGTAAACAATTTTATACTTAGGTACGGTCTGCCTACAACTATCGTGACTGATCGCGGTACAGAATTCATGTCGGAAACTATGTCTCTAGTATGTAAGTTACTTAACATAGAAAAAAATAATTCCACTGCTTACCTTCTCTTTCAACACCACTGTCCATTCGGAAACCAAGTACTCACCGTTTGAATTAGTTTTTGGTAAGCCCTGCAACTTACCTAGTAATTTAACTAATAATATAATAGATCCCTTATATAATCCAAATGATTATGCTTTAGACCTTAAGTATAGGTTACAAGTAGCACATAAAGAAGTAAGGAACAATTTAATATTAGGAAAATTTAAGAGAAAATTGATGTATGACAAAAGGTGTAATACGATTAAATATAATAAAGGAGATTGGATTCTAATAAAAAATGAGACTGGGAGAAAGTTAGAACATGTGTATGATGGACCATATAAAGTATTCGAAGAGCGTGAACCGAATGTTATTATATTAAAAGGTACAAAACCTGTAACCATACACAAAAATAGAACTAAAAAATTTGTCACGTAGAAAAAAAAAATATAACTTTGTTTAATGTTTATGCTAACCCTATTTAGAATCTAAGATTACATATTAAAGATAAGTACATACTTGCTAATATTATGAATTATGAGCTCATAACATAATAATAATGCTTAATAATCTTAATTTTAAGTGATAAAACAATATTGTTTTAAAATATAGTTAACTTATAAGGGTAGTATTAGTTATTAAGAATGCATAATCACTATTTCATTGTTTATTACTATAACATATGTTTTTTTGGTGTTCTGATCAAAAAAAAAAAAAAAATGTATTTTTTTTTTTTCTCTATAACCCCGGTGATGTGGTGGTGTGCATATGTGCATGTATAGGCTAAGTATATAGCCGTATGTAAGTTAGTAAGTAAGCCAGTAATTATACGCATCTCAATCATGTCAGACGTATCATTTTGAGATCCCAACTACCACATGACAGGCCCAAGTTGGTAGACACGCTAAGCCTGTGGAGGAAGTGGCGCTCAAATGTAACCGCCGAAACACACGTATTGGTATTTGGTGACAGATTTTCAACTTAAGGGTGGTTGCTAGACAGGCGAATATTAGAAAAGCCCTATCGCCATGTTTATAAACATGCTTTGGTTTCCTCAATATGTTTTTCTTTACCGAAAGCTCAAGCTCATTGTAGGTGGTTAGATTCGAACTGACGTCCTTTGACGCGAAGTCATACACACTACCACTGAGCTATCATCGCTCCAATGATTATACCGCTGGCAAGCAAGTGGTACAAGAAAACCTGAGATCGTGAAAGTGAGCTTTATAAATGCTAAGTGGACCAAAGCCCAAATAACACAACATACATTTTCGTACGCATCTGAAACCGTTGAAGCAGTGTACCAATATTAAAATATTTATTTGCAATTACGAGCCAACAAATCTTTCATCATAAAATATTCCAATGAGTTATACATACCATTTGAAATATACAACAAGCTTAACAAAATTATTTTAATTAAATCTCATATTGCATAATATAGAGTCTCGTAAAAGACTTGTGTAAGGTCTGGTTCACGCAAGTAAGTCATATCCATTTAACTATTTAGATAATAAAAGTGCAGTTAAATTAACCACAACGGCCAACAGACGGCATAGGAAACAAATTAAATAATGTTACAAACTAAAGAGTTCACTCTCTTATGCGTTTAACTTTTGATGCTGTCCCTAACTACAATTAAGTTATTAAATACTGTAAAAAATAGGACATCATCTGCCAGTTCAGCTTGTGCTAATTCACATTCTACGTTATCAATGCACGTATCTTCAAATACCACAATGCGTAGATCATACAAATTCCCTTTTTAAGAACTACTTAAAATAACACGAAAAACAAAAGAGATTTACCAATGGTAATTCTTATTAATTATACCAATGTTCCTGCAGTACATCAAAGTGACTGTAGACAAGAACACGGGACTTCTCTCGTCTATACAAACCGTAAATGGAGTCAAAATCGACGTCTCACAGAACTTTTATTACTACAGCCAGGGCCAGCAGTCTCTGCAGTCGGGTGCTTACAGCTTCAGGCCTGAAAAACAGAGACCGACTCCAGTAAGCTATTTAAGGAAGAAAATTTTATTTATAATGGTTATAATTGGTAACACTGGCATAATAATAAGCTTTATCTCAATTACCTTTGTTTAAATATCACAGTTTACAACTATCTTGAAGTAATGATCGCTCAGTGGTAGCGTATACAAGCAACACGTTAATGGACGTGAAGTTGTAATCCCTAAAATGAACCGGAGTTTTCAGTTAAGGAAAACATGTTGCTGAAGTTGCTAAGGGATTTTCTGATACCCTCTTGGTAAACGACGTGTGGTCGGCAATCTATAGGTGTGATTTTGCTATTGCATATGTCAGTTTTGTTATCCAGTTAGTGCGCTTACCGTCTTAGGCCACATCGGCAGTTAACGTCAAAGAGATTGTTGCCAAACATTAAGCCTCCAGGAAATTAAAAAATAACTTAATTTACAATTTCCTTAATCATAGTATCTAGTATCTTGTTTATATTAATCGGCAAAAAAAATATGTAAATCATGATTTTCATTACGAAAATTGTTTGGCATAAAACTTGGCATAAAATTGCTTTAATGGATACGGAATTGGTAAGGGTATAGTAAGTTGTTCAATAAATCTTAAGCTACTTCTCCATAAAATATTCGATATATAAGCATGAAGCAATAATTGTCTCTTCGAAGAGTTGGAAGCGAGTAAATTGTTGTTAAAAAAAATTATATTTAACTTTATAGTGACCAGAAAAAGGGACAGCACTAGACCTGATAATAAACAAAGTTGAATCTAAAAACAATGTTAAATGATCCGCAGTCCACCACGGGGCTGATAGTAGAACGCGACAAATCAATAGATGGGTACAATAAAATCAAATTGAAATATTGCAATCAATTTGGGCCCTAAGAAGGTCGCTTATGGCCATCATAACTATTACCAGACTGGAAAACAACACAGCCATTGAAAAGAATATCTTTTTAGGTACATATTAAAAAAAACCGCTACAATAATTTTCACCAGATATCCACAAAAGGGTGTAAATTAGAAATATTACGGATTTATTACATATGAGAGTTGCAGCCCAGTTAGCTCTTCCTGAAACATGACACGTCTAAGCTTGTCACACACACTTATGCACACTTACACTCAAGTGTAAGTATACTAACACTTAGAGTATTATAATTGCTGTCCAGTCTGACAGAATTGTCGTGTCCTATCTACATTTATCACTATGCCCAGTTCATTATGGTGTAATATCAAATGCAGGTTACCGATCGAGCAACGTATAGCTCTGTTCGAGGGAATTTGGTGAAGGAGATCAGGCAGCGGTTCACCGACTGGATTACGCAGATCGTGAGACTGTATCGCGGTGAAGAGTTCATCGAAATCAAATGGATCATAGGTCCAGTGCCTGTAGGGTAGGTGATTCAAGTAATTGCCCCATTTTGAAGTGAAAATTCCGTTAGGCGCTTTAGAAGATTTTTGTATTCCCAAAAAATTCAAAGTTGCATCACCAACAGGCTAGCGCTGTGGTTGAGTTATTCTACTTCTAGAAAGGGTGGAATAAGGTCTGCAAAACCTGCTTATATATAGGTACAATTGTTAACTTATCAACATAGCCACAATCCAGTTAAGCCAGACAGTGTCAGCCAAGAGGTTCCTAATAGGGATGCATGTGTAAGAAAGAAATCGCTGAGATCGCGTCTGGATTTTTGGATGCTCATTTTGGTGTCACAATATACCAATATAATATGAAAGTGAGTTTGTTTGTTTGTTACGCTGTCATGCCTAAATCGCCTGATCTATAGAGATAGATGGAAACCTAGAGACGGGGAGAGGCTACTTTTTCTCGCGAAAATCTTATAGGAAGTGGGGTGAACAGAGGGATAAACTTTGTATGAAATTTTCATTGCGTCATGCGATTTGGTTGACAAAATCAATATTAACGCGAGCGAAGCCGCACATAAAATCTAGTTGTTTATAACCAAATTTTTTTAAGGGCATCGGATTGTTTCGTACCATAAATTAGCTTTTTATAAAGCTTAATAAATTATAACGACTTTTTACTACTTTAAAAATATTCATATTCTTATGTGTCTATGTATATGATTTCTTATGTATCTTTTAAGTTGATCTATGTAACGTGTGGTGTTTTGTTACTCATACTTGTTCATCAATAATTTGTCTTTCAGTCATCTTCCCTGTTAATGATAGTGTAAGCTACATACATTACTGTGTATATTACTCATTTCTAATCAAAGTATTTTTTATTGCAAATTGGTTGATCTGGCATATCTAGTTGTCTTTTCCAATAACTAACCCCTCAGTCACAAGTTCACTTTTTGCATTTAGGGATAAGGTAACTTATTGCCATAAAAACTATGCTAGCTCTCAAGTTGGACCCAGCAGTGAATTTTTATATATGGCCCCGCAAGAGTACTTTTCCTCTTTTGTTAGTTTAAAACAAGACCAAAGCACCATCTTTTATATTACAAATAATTAGTAACCATTATCCCTAAAAAATACTGAATTTGATAATAAATATTACTTTTATAAGTCTACTCATTTAAAAGTTACACGATCATTAAACAGATGTACCTAATCAAGATTTTTGTTTTGGATTTTCCTCTAGTAGTGATCTTGGACGAGAAGTTGTCACCATATTCAGTACGAACATTAGTAACAGAGGCGAGTTTTTCACCGATTCCAATTCGAGGCAAATGATGAAGCGATCTTTTAAAAACGTAACTATCAGTAAGTTATTGAACATTTTCCAGAAAATTTGATTATAAATATAGAAAAGAACAATAGTTTTGAAACAAAAATACAAGATCGTGTATCTTGTAGAGTAATCGATAGTAAAACTGGTCATAAATCGAAAATATCTGATACAAAATTCATAAAATAACAAGGTTATATCCGTGCGCCCTTTATAATTAGCTACTATAAATTTAATTTAAATAATGCTACCACAACACTTAAACAGATTTTTGTTAGTCAGTAATTAACTTGTTATTTCTAGATTGTAATTACAAACAATATGTCAATAGTGAATGCTCTATATTTTATGGATTAGGTGGAAAACGAGCAAGCGTGTCGCCTGATTGTAAGTGATCACAGCCGCCCATAGACACTCACAACACCAGTCGAATCGCAGGTGCGTTACGGGCCTTTATAAGAGGGACTGGCTCTCAAGTGCCACTGCTAGAACACATCAGATGATATTTGGCGGCGGATTTTCAACTTGAGGGTGCTAGCTAGCCAGGCGGGCTTTGGAAAAAGCCTTATCACAGTGCAAGCTATTATGGCTTCATTAGTGAACGACATTAATTATTTTAGTTAAAGTCATAGATAGTGTAGACTATCTAAATTGCATAACAAATTACCGTTAGTCTTGAATTGTAACAATACTCAAACAAAATGCATATTCAAAAATGAGTATGAGTAAGTATTTAACGTAATTATATATTTAGTATTTATTTAGATTTGTGAATGACTAACACCTATAATGACAATATATAGATAGTAAAGAAGACTAAACTAATTATAAGTCATCACAGATAAAAATTGAACATTACTAGTACACTACTGTGATACTACCGGAAAACAAAAAACAACTAATAACAATAGAAATGCACTTATCAAAGAAATCAAGGCTTTAGCTACTTCTATTCGAAGGCACACTCCTTACAAAAGGATCACAATTATGTTGCTGACACAAGCCATTGAAACATTTGAACGCTCGCACTGAATAAGAATTTTGCCTATAATTAGATGAAACCAATGGAATATGTAATAGAGAATGTAACAAGATTTACATAAGATGTTGAGGTATATACTCTAACAAATTAGAGCAATTAATCTCATTACGTAAAATTATCTACAAGAAAACAAACTCATTAATTTGACGCCGATTTTTTTGGAATATAACGTAAACAAATAATATTTAATAAATTTTCTTCCAACGTATTCAAGTTTAACCATTTTGTATTAACTCACAATCCATGTTAAAATATATCACAGAACACCAACAACAGAAGCCAGTTGCTGCCTGTTATTACCCTGTAACATCACGTATTTGCATCCAGTCATCGAACACGAGCGTGGAAATGTGCGTACTAACAGACAGAGCTCAAGGAGGAACCTCTTATAATTCAGGAGATATTGAATTAACGGTATGCTTTATTACACATGATAACATTATTTTTGAATAGATGGTAATTTGACCTAGAAATGTCAGGATCCCAATTATCACGGACAGCGGATAAAATCGTAACCACTATACACCTGTCCCGGTATTGTAAAATGATTCCTGGTGTTAACCACTTTAATGCATCCCTAGAGTAACGTGTAAACGCATTACCCAGGGACAGGTCAAGGCGGAAGAATTTGTGTCAAATCATCCGGTGACAAGTACAAACAATATCCAGTTAAAAAACATAGACACTTTAATCTCATGTGTAGCCAGAGACTAATGTTAGAGATCGTGGAAGTTGCGTCGAATCATACTCAGTGTCATTCCACAATCGTCATATTTTACAGCAGAGCTATCGCTCGTCACAACACTTCGTGCTGGCGAACGTTCTTAACTCAACTGAACTGAACTGAACTGAACTGAACCATAGCCTCGCTTACATAGCACTTATATAGTGTAAAATCCTTATATCTTAACCGTTTCGTTTAATTGTCTCCACTACTATTTGGTTCTTCAGATCATTAATATTTCAGTCCACTGATTCGTTCTGGAGCTCCACTATCACTGCCTCAGTATCGTAAGACACACGTATGTATATTGCCACAACCGGAAACTAAAAGCGCTAAAAGCGAAGTACTTGAAATAGATTATCAAAACAATTCTTCAATTCAAAACACGTATGCCATCCACTATATTGGCAAATGAAGTGTAGATCATTTTTGAAAGGCATCAAAAAGGCAGTCAAAGCATTTTATGAGAGGGGATGGCTAATGTAGTGTCGCTTTATGCATTCTTTTACCACTTTACCTAAACCAAGTGGCAACAGGTTGAGGGTACGCCTTCTGAAAGACGGCCTTGTATCAAACGTGCATGTGATCAATTATAGCTCTTACAGGACAATATTTGGTACGTCGTACAGCCTTACCAACCAGGCGTCTGATATAAAGAGTGAAAGCACTCCACCAAGTCAGAGGGTCCCCATAGTGGACTTCTTTATCTTAAGAAACGAGAATGGTAAGTGCTAAACAAAGGTGTACATTCAGGTTCACAGAAGACTATTAACAGATGATGGTTTTGGCTTAGAGGAGTCGTTAAACGAAGAAGCACATGGTGTTGGACTAATTGTGAAGGGAAAACATAGAATTATATTTGGAAATCCAGATCAAGAAGGTATGTATTTAATTATTTTATATTATGACCACGTATATCAGGTATAATATTAATTATAACGTGACTAGACGTTTCTTGTGAAGCATACATATCGGGAATGGGTGTTCATCATAGGAATTATTACTAATGGTCACGAGTTCGAACCAATGACCTTGACCTCTCGGTGAATGATAACAACCGCATAGAACTATACAAAGAAAGAAAAGTTTATTGATACACAAAATAAATGCCGTAAAGAACACATTACTGATATTAAAATCAAATAATTAGTACCTATTCATATTTTGACACTAAACGTATTGAAAATTGAAATTCCTGTCTATTATCCACATTTCCGCTATGTTAAATGTGAAATACAGCAATTGGTTTCTTTATAATAAAAAAAATTAAAAAGGTTTTTTAACCAGTTATGGATAGAACAAACCAGTAATGGACAAGAACTTAGTCATGGATATTGGTAGACGAAAACATCGTCATGAAACTATGGAAAGAATTATACGTTTATTTATACACACACAACACAAGCACCGTAAAGACAACAATTATGGACACTTTAAGAACACATTTCTAATAATAAAATATAATAATTAGTAATTATTAATATTTTGACACAACACGTATTGAAAAATGAAAGCTCCGTGTTTAATCCACATCTCCGCTATGTTGAATGTGAGATACGGCAATTGGTTTCAATATAGTAAACAAATTTAAAAAAGGTTTACTATACCATGTATGGACAGAAAAAACCAGTAATGGACAATAAGTTAGCCTTGGACACCCAGTAATAAACAAGTACCTAGTTATGTAAACCCACTAATCAACAAGTCTATGATGAACCTTTATTTGTGGAGTATTGAATTGGAAACATCGAATGACACAAACTTTTCTATTCATTACCTTTTAATATAGATATGTTGTCCTTCCTACAAAACTAGCACGTAAATTCCTTTTGATAGTTCCTGCCAAAAAAGGATAAAAACACTCAATGGTGTGTCGTGCAACTTCCGGAACACACCTGTTGATATTTGGCGGCAGAATTTTCAACTATAGAGGTAGTAGCTAGCCAGGCCGGTGGTAAAAAAAACCCTACGGTTTCCTCGCGATGTTTCCTTCATCAAAATCTCAAGCTTATTGAAGTTGGATTCGAACTCACGTCCCTTGATGTTGTGTCCGTACGCACTACCGCTGAGCTATCGACGCTTCATTTTCGCACCAATTGTGCGAATATACCAAGAAACTTGTATACATCTGTCTCTCGGAGTGAATGTGGATGTGAAAACGGGACTAACGTTCATGATTTTAGTTAAAAACAAATAAAAGTCAATTTTTTTTACAAAATAAACATTTTGAAACCACACGTACCTTTGTTATTTCAAAGTATCGAGTTTTTATTTTTGTTGGTATCCTCTAAGATATAAACAAAAGTACCAGGATGACTGAACTTAGCTCGGTTTTTTTATTATTAATATAGAATTGACAAAAAACATTAAATACTAAACATAAACATACATGATATTCTCATATTGTTAAACATCTACATTTGACGATTGTACATACGTGTAGACTGATTATTTAAATAAATAAAAAAATAAATTTTACGAATAATACAACTCTATAGGTGAATTCAAAAAGCAAAATCGAAATCCAAAATTTCATTCATTTCGTTAGAGTCATTTTCGAGAGACCAGAAACGTTTGTACATAATTACACTACATAATACATAATCAAACCCAAGAACTGCTCACTTAATAGTATAAGATAATGTTCTTGATTTAGTTGACGGTCTGACATTTCCCGAGAGAGTGACTCAAGCTGGTAGAAGATGGCGACTGGAACCGTGGCTCTTCTTTACTTCCGCTGACAAAGTTAGTCGTAGAAAGTGGCAGAACGTGAGGAACAAACGGGTATGTAGTTTACTGATCCGGGTAAGCAAGTTAACTTAACCGCAGCGCTACCTATCACGACCAAGTACACCATAAGCAACGGGAAAGCATAGACCATAAATAAGCGAATAAAAAAAATGTTTTATTTAAACACGATTGCATGGAGGTAGGGCTTTTTCTAATGCCCGACTGGTTAGTTACCATTTTCAAGTTGAAAATCTATCGCCAAGTATCTATAGCTGTCTTCCGGCAGATGCACTTGAGAACTTACCCTCCACAGGTTGAGTGTGTCTACCAACTTAAGATCAGGTAAGTTTATGGCTATAACGCTAAACATTTACTATAAAACAGTGAAACTATTTTTCGGATCGTAGGCATTAAACTGAAAATTTTCGGAATATGAATGTTACACGGACAGCTGATACGAAACATGGCAAGCTCCTTTCACTGTACCCCTACTCTGCGGCCGGCCGTAATGCGACATGCGATAGATGTCTGAAAAACAATAAGGCAATGTAAAAAAGTTCAAAAATACAAAAATTATTATCACCGGTAAATTAGTTATAGTCTTAAGCGATTTGATACATACAAATATTCTTTTTAGTCGAGGTTTATCCGCTATGCTATGCAGTCTACGTAAATGGGTAAAGCTAATGACTCCAAAATAAAGTAGCCTAACGTCACCTACGAACATTTCCGTTTAGAACAGCCGTAGTCCCAACTCTATAAGTTCAGTAGTTTTGATTCTATCATATATGATAGATATACTGTCTATAGTCTACAGTTCTTGAATACGGTACCATTTTTATACCATCTCATGAAAATTACTACAAAAATAACGGCATTTGTTGTTGACGTAAACTTCAACACGAATCGTGAACATTATAACGGCTACATTAAACACTTCCTGTTTTCGCATTCGAACGACCCAGTATCATAATAAGGAGAGCATGTTATCTGGAAGGTCATACCAAACCCATAAGGTTACAATAGACCCTAATGGTTCATTTATAACTCTATAGAATAAGCGTCATGGTACTGCAATGAAAAGTGATTATGAAATGATATCAATATGACATCATAATATTAGAATAATATATTGGTATTACAATTTTAGTACTCAGCATTGCAGCTCCACGGTTTACCCCGTCACATCCATATCGTCACCTTGGAACCGTGGGAAAGTGGTTCAGTACTTCTACGGCTGGAAAATACTTTCGAAAAACCAAATAGAGGTAGGTAAATTCGAGTTTCTGTCAATTAACTGAGAAATCTCACTTTTAGAATGATATCTGCACAACCATGGTGGCAACTTTAATGTCATTTTTTATATCTTTTTTATATTTAGGTATGGCATTGTATTGTTTTTAATACTTCAGTCAATTATTTTTTTTAAGAAAATCGACGTGTATTTTTTCACAGCGAAATAATAGTTGTTGTTTATAATAACCCCCTCCTATCATCGATGAGAAATACTATATTTTCTTAATCGAATTAAAGTAGAGATATAATGATTTTTTCAGTATTTCTTCGACCAAACTTTATTTTTTTTTTTAAGTTAAGTTTTTATTATTATGGCCATAATCTCATCTGATCTTAAGTGACGATACGGCCCAAGTTGGTAGTCATGCTCAAACTGTGGAGAATCTGGCTCTCAGGTGTAGCTGCTAGAACACATTTATTGGTATAATAAAATATATATTGGTATTTGGCGGCAGGTTTTCAACTTGAGGGTGGTTGCTAGCCAAGCGGGCATTAGACAAAGCCCTACCACTATGCTATAGTTTCCTCACTATGCTTCCCTTCACCGAATACTCGATCTCATTGTAGGTGGTTGGATTTGAACTCACGTCCTCTGACGCGGAATCATACACACTACCACGAACTATCATCGCTTCAAAAACTTTAAACTAGCTATATAGCTTTAAAAAAAGCTTTATACTGTAAAGTGGTTTCTTTCCACAAATTGAAATTGACCTAGAAATTATACTGATGGACTGGATTGTAAATTACAAAATGCTGTGATTACTCTTCAGGTCCTTTCAAAACCAATAAAATTGAAAGTCCTGATGACTACGCAGCAAAAGCTTCACATATTACAGTGGACTTACGTAAGATATTCCTCCAAAGACCGATTAAAAACCTAAGGGAAACAACTCTCGCTGCAAACCAATGGCTGGACGATGCGAGGCAAATGGATTGGAGCACCAGGTTGATTTTGTACACTTTTTGTATTACTTTTGACTAAACTTAAGTTATTTGCCCTAATTTAGATAGAAAAGGGATAGAACGTTGTAATTGATTCTCGCATCAAGTTTAGCGATTTATCATTCAAAAATTAACCATTTCATGAATCAGTGTTACTTTGAAATACCTACCATTTTTCTCTACAGCTATAACTATTTCTATGTTATTTAAATCAACCCCGTGGAGTTCCAAATTAAATATCATTTCGTAGTAACGCAATGTCTTGCTAATTGATTTTTTTAGGCACTATTTTATTATTGTCGTACAATTATGTTTTTCGTCCATTCCTTTTATCATGGATATAGGCTTCCTCTAGCAAGTGGATTTATGGTTCTCTCATGTTACTGTAAATTTCGTAAGGTCGTATCAGGTCATCGATATGACGTATAATCGGTCTAACTACGTTGTGCGTTACAATGCGCTGTCTTCCTATGAAATGTCTTCAAATCATTCAGTGATCTATTCTACAAACATTGTGACACTGGAATTTAAGTCTAGCAGTCTTGAAGGTTTATAACGATGATAGCTCAGTGGTAGTGTGTGCGGACTCCGCATCAAGGGACGTGAGTTCGAATCCACCTACAATTAGCTTGAGGTTTCGGAGAAGGGAAAGGCTTTTTCTAACGCCCACGTGGTTAGTTACCACCCTCAAGTTGAAAATCTGCCGCCTAAGTGCCAATAGCTATGTTCCGACAGTTGCACTTGAGAGCCAGTCCTCCACAGCTTTAGCCTGTCTTCTAGTTTGGGCCATATCATAATTTTAGATCAGGTGAGATTATCGCCATAACGCTAAAGCCTTAATTATAAAATAGGTATGTGACTAGTCCTCTCCACTTCCTTTTATGAAACCATGTGTTTTTTTATTACTGTTAGCTCCTTTCTGTATTTCATAAAAAAAAAGTAATTTTTTTTAGTAAAGAACATTTGTTCATTAGGTAGAAAAATGGTTTCTCTCTTCTGTTTAATTATATAAAAATGAGAATACAAAAATCTTAGAATTACTTCACTATGTCGCTGTCTATATTGTGATTTATATTAATTATTGAAGAGCGCGTTTTCTTTTAGTATGGTTTACAAAACGAACTTCAAACCAAATTCTTACTAGTTAATAAGACCTAACCAATTTTGTCCATTTGGATCGCTATCACCTAACACCAATACCATACTTACTATATTGGTATATGCTTACACATGTCCTGGACCAGCAGAGTAAAATCGGGATCTTCGGGAGCTGAAATAGATTTGAATGCCGTCCCTGGTCTCTAGCAATACAGGCTCTTGTTTTAGTCAGGTTTTAATGATGCTTATGATACGATGAGTTGCAACATGCCAGCTCGCCTTGGCATTAAACCTGGGCGTTTATCGGGAAGCCTGTAATAGATTTTTTTATTACATTAATAAAAAAGAGGTTATACAACCAGGAGATTTAATGAATAACAAAATTGGCGATGAACCCGTTAACGAATCTTTCTTGGCCTATTCCATTTTGGAATCAGCTAATTTATATTCAGCTATTCAGCCGCTGATTTTGGATGTTTCTGTACTAACCACGATAGTACTGTTCCTGATAACATAGTGTTATCACTTTACCGGTCTATAAAAAGCAAAATAAACTCCTCAGATAACGATATTAAATTAATTAATTAGATAATTGTAATCAATCACAGGTTTAACAATTTGCTTACAGATATGTATGTAAAGGATATGATATCTACGCTATTGTTATTATAGAATCTGTGGAACTATTAGCTGTCAGTGTGACGTGTGACACTGACGATAAATTTAGAAGGAAAAAGAGAGGTTAAGTGCTTTTTACAAAAACGTGGAAAATATTCTCCTGATTTATTTTAAATAGAATTATATTATCATTTAAACTAGAAGTAAAGGCTTTAAATGTTGTTTTTGTTATTTCAGAAAACGCAATTACGTCTTTATTTCACCTGAGCATTTACTATTATAAAACAACATTTTCCGCAATACAAATATGGAGAAGTTAAGATTTGATTTTTGTGTGAAAACATCAGCAGATGGAAAATCAAACATTATTTGCATAACCTCAATAGGAACACCTGATGGCAAAACTTTTGGCATACCGGCCGAATATCAACCTGCAAACTTACACAAACTTATAACAAATACATCTAACTATGCCAAGATAAGAAAAACATTGAATAAAATACATCAAACAAGGAAAATATGGATAACTTTAACTGATGAGATATCAACGGTATATTTAGATGAAGAACAAAATATACAGTTTCAGGATCTTTACCTTGAAGAGATTAATGATAACATAAATGATCCAAAATTATTAACTGAAAGCTCAAATAAAACATTGGAGAAATTACTAGAGACATTACTCGAAGAAAAGCAAAGAAAATCTGATACTCAAAATTTGGGAAAAATTGCAAAAGACTTTGTGCTAGAAAAATTCACTGGTAAAAACGCAAACGCTTACCAATGGATTAAGGACTTCAACAAAGAATGTGACCGTTTCCATATTGATGAAGACAGGAAAAAAATTGAAATTTTAAAACAGTTTTTAGAATATTCAAGTGTAAACTGGTACAGTTGTATGCTAATGAAATTTACAGTAGAATCAGAATGGATTAAATGGGAAAAAAACTTCTGTGAAACATTCGGAAACAAAGGCTGGTCACCAATCAGATATGCTCTTGGATTTAAATATCAAACGGGCTCATTGCTTGAATATGCATTGAAAAAAGAGAAATTGTTATTAGAGGTTAGGAGAACGATTGATACAGGTACTCTTATAGACCTTATAGCCGCAGGCCTGCCTAATTACCTGAGTGACAAAATTGACCGAGAGACATTAGAACAAACTGAAGATCTCTATAATGAGATAGGCAAATTAGAACATCTTGTTGGGAAGAACAAATATGAAAGAAAGAACTACACGCACTCTGACATAAAATCAAAAAAATATGAAGAAAGGAAACCATGCCAAATTTGTATAAATGAGAAAAAAGGAAAACGTTTTCATCCTGAGGAAAACTGCTGGTTCAATGCGAAGAATCAAAAACATGTTTTGAAAAGTGTGAATAACTCTGAATTGGAAGTTGAACTTAATGAGGAGAATCCAAAAAACTAGAAGTATCACCATTAATAAAAATAAAGTTATTATTAAATGACACTTTAAAAGTTACCGCAATTTATGATTCGGGTTCAAATGTATCATTAATTAATGCAAAGTTATTGAAAATACAGATAAAAGAAAAAGACACATTTAATAAACAAACGGCAAACTTGAAAACTATTAATGGTGATAAGAAAACAAAAGGTATGGTAACATTAAAAATAAAAATATATGACATTGAAAGAGAGATGAATATTTTTGTGATAGATAATGAAAATTTCCACTATGATTTTCTTATTGGTTTGGATTGTATCAAAGAATTCAGATTAATACAAAATGAAAAATTGAATATCATACAATGTGATAATTCAAATAATGAGAATAAAATCCAAATTGAAAAGGATAACAAAAATAAACACTCTGAAACAAATATTTTGCATGTCGGAATTCCTGATGTACTAGGTGACAAAAATGAACAAGATGTGATTCTAAACTCTGAGGTATGGAAACAAGAAAATTACTGTTTAAACCAATGTGAAATAAACTTCAATGAACATATTAATTTAAATGAATTTGAAATTTCAGTAAACCACCTAGATTTATGTAAACAAACTGAAATTGATAAATTAATAGAAAAATACAACCCGGTTTTCGCTAAGGACAAATACGACGTTGGTACAGTACGAGGTTATGAAGCTCACATAGACTTGACAGTAGATCAATATTGCTGCAAGCGCCCGTACAGATGTACAACTGATGATAGAAAAGAAATTGAGAATCAAATATCAAAACTATTGAAGAAAAACTTAATCGAGGAATCATATAGCCCTTTTGCTGCTCCAGTCACCTTAGCATACAAGAAAGAAGATGGAAAAAGATCACGACTGTGTATTGATTTCCGAGAATTGAATAAAATTGTTGTCCCTCAATCACAGCCGTTCCCGTTGATTGAAGACTTGATCGTAAAGACTGTAAACTGTGAGTATTATTCTACTTTTGATATAAACTCAGCATTTTGGTCCATTCCACTGAGAATTCAAGATAGATATAAGACAGCTTTCGTCACGCAAGAAGGCCATTATCAATGGACATGCCTTCCATTTGGTTTAAAGACGGCTCCAGCTATTTTCCAAAGAATATTGAGAAATATAATAAGGAAATATAATCTCTCAGATTTTGCAGTAAATTTCATAGATGATGTCTTAGTTTTCTCTATAAGTTTTGAGGAACACATAGCACATATATCAAAACTACTTGACGCAATATTAACAGAAGGATTTAGACTGAAATTCTTGAAATGCACTTTTGCAAACAATCATGCCAAGTATTTGGGGCATATAATAGGAAAAAATTCAGTTACACCTATCAAAGATTACTTAACGGCTGTCAGGAACTTCCCCATTCCAGAAACAAGGAAAAATATACGCCAGTTCCTGGGAAAAGTAAATTTTTATCATAAATTTATACCACACAGTGCAATTATCCTGGAACCATTACACAATCTGTTACGGAAAGATGTTAAATTTATATGGACCAAAGAATGCCAAAAATCATTTGATAAAATAAAAGATTTACTATGCTCTAAACCAATTCTAAAAATATTAGACCCAGAACAACCAATAAAAATATACACTGATGCCAGCATTCTAGGAGTGGGAGCTGTATTAAAACAGGAAGATGAAAAAGGAATAAATAAACCTGTAGCTTATTTCTCAAAGAAATTGACCAACACCCAAAAGAAAAAAAAGGCAATATATTTGGAATGCTTGGCAATTAAGGAAGCTGTAAAATATTGGCAACACTGGCTTATGAATAAAGATTTTATAGTATATACAGATCATAAACCACTAGAAAATCTTAACATAAAGTCTAGAACTGATGAGGAACTGGGCGATTTGACATATTACTTATCCCAATACAATTTTAGGATAAAATATAACCCAGGACAGTCAAATCAAGAAGCGGACTGCTTAAGTAGAAATCCAGTCTTAGAACCTACTGACAATACTGAAGATTTTTTAAAAGTTGTTAACTTAATAAACATACAAGATATAAAAAAAGACCAAGACACAAATTTAAATATACAAAACGGAAAATCAAAGTTTATACTGGAAAATAACATTTATTACAAAAATAATAAAAGAAGAAAAAAAATTATACTATCAGAAGAATTTAGCAAAACACTAATTAAAAATGTCCACTATACTTATAGCCACATTGGCAGAACACAAATGATAAGTAAAATAACCCCTTTCTATACAGCAAAGAATATCATCACAAATATTAAGAAACTCTGTGATGAATGTGATATCTGTTTAAAAAACAAATCAAGAAGGAATCCAAAATTTGGTTTAATGTCCCATTTAGGCCCAGCAACACACCCTTTTGAAATTGTATCCATTGACACAATTGGAGGCTTTGGAGGATCAAGGTCTACAAAAAAATACTTACATCTCTTGGTTGATCATTTTACACGATATGCATACATTTTGACATCAAAAAATCAAAACTCCAGTGATTTTATCAAGCTGATAGAAAAAGTGACACAGAGCAATAATATAGATATGCTATTAACAGATCAATATCCCGGCATAAATTCCAAAGAATTTAAAGACTTCTTGAAAAAGAAAAACATAACAATGGTATTCACTGCTGTGGACGCGCCATTTTCAAATGGCCTTAATGAAAGGCTGAACCAAACTTTAGTCAATAGGATAAGGTGTAAAATAAATGAAGGGAACAAGAAAACAGCATGGACAACTATTGCACAAGAATGTGTAGAAAAATATAACGAAACAGAACATACAGTTACTAAGTTTACCCCAAAATACCTTCTGGAAGGAGAGAAAATGGATATCTTGCCACTGGAATTGAAATCAAGATGTACAGTAGAAGACCTCAAAAAAGACAGAGAACTAGCATTTGAAAATTCAATAAAATCTCACAACTATAATAAAAAAGTATACAACCTAAATAGAAAAGACTATGAATTTAAAGTAGGTGATAGAGTATATGCAGAAAATAGGAACCGGCTAAATAGGAAGAAAATGGACGAATTAAGGATTGGACCATATAAAATCCTAAGAAAGATTTCAAATTCAATCTATGAAGTTGATACTGGATATAAGAAGACGGAGTCAAATTTCTACCATGTTACAAAGTTAACTCCGGTAATGAGTAGCTCTTGATCGAACAATCATTATGATGTTGTTCTCTCTGAGGGTGGGAGATGTAAAGGATATGATATCTACGCTATTGTTATTATAGAATCTGTGGAACTATTAGCTGTCAGTGTGACGTGTGACACTGACGATAAATTTAGAAGGAAAAAGAGAGGTTAAGTGCTTTTTACAAAAACGTGGAAAATATTCTCCTGATTTATTTTAAATAGAATTATATTATCATTTAAACTAGAAGTAAAGGCTTTAAATGTTGTTTTTGTTATTTCAGAAAACGCAATTACGTCTTTATTTCACCTGAGCATTTACTATTATATGTATACAGCGGTTCTGAGGATGATATTCTACCTGATGATGCAGTAGATGAATCTGATGATAAGCTAATTAACAATCCTGAAACTACGGAACCAGGTGATATATGTACTATAATATATTTAATTTAAAATCTAATTTAAATTTCAAACACCAATTTAAATATATGAATTGTTTCAATTGTTTGTATTTCTGGACTAAGTAGGCAGTAATTCATATATTTGAATTTTTAAGTGCCTTATAAATATACATTTTTAGCCTTGGAACTTATTGCTGGTTTCGTTTTAGAACGCAATTGTAACTTTAGTATTGTAGATCAAATTAATAAAACTATTCCATGTTATTATGTATATGTATATTTAGAGTGTTAACAGCTCCTTACAACTTATCTGTCTTATCTTGACAGTGGACAAATTTATTAAACTGTTGTGTTTAACAGATGCATAATTTATAAATAGAACCTTGAAATCTTTTAACTTTTAATTATGAATATAGGATCGACACAAATTATTCAGTCTTTTCTATATCAGCTGCCAACTCAATAATCTTACTATACATAAACGTATAAATTACCAATATATATCTTCTTTGATCTTCATACTATGTCATTTTCAAGTAATATGACTTCTATATCTCCTTATATATCCTATATCCTATGCTAAACATTTCTTTGATTTTGATCATATTATTATACTTCTTCCGTTACTTCTTTGTAATCTAATCCAGTCTCTTTAATTCTTTAATAAGTCTTGAAATAATGACTATACTTAAACTCAATTATGTAACATTTCAATCGACACCCACAAACGCTGACTTACCCACTAAATACTTTTATTTACATGCCGATTTACAGATATTTACACTGTTCCTTCATACACACTCTGCGGTAAACACGTTGATTTTTGCATGGTGATAGGGTTTTTCCCGACTCGACATTCGTGCGCGTTGAGGCTTTTACACAGTAAACTAGAAAAGGTTGTAATTGTAACAAGTAGCTAAGAATGAGGCTGTTGTGGGACATTTAAAATCGTTTAACATGTGATTATTTTGTATAAAATAATATTGTACAAAATTATTTTTATTTCTTTCAATATTTAGGTTCCGATGAAGTCATTAACACACCGCGGCGGTATCGACTAAGACAGGGGAAAAATAGACACCAAGATAAAAACGTTTACCAAGAATATTACAGACGTAAACGATTCGTTACTCAAACAGACAATAATAATAAAAACGGAATCAACAGAACTATAATCGATAGAAATGTGCTTCGAAATAATACAATAAATATTGCCAAATTTTAGCTAATGAACAAATACACACAGAAGCTTTAGCAAAAATTAATAATAAATTTGCGGGTGTAGATGACAATATTACATACAAGAAATCAAAAATGAGCTTCTCAAGTATGGAAAGATTAAATAATTTCTATCAGGAAGTGACTACGGAAGAAAACGTATCCGAAGAAAGGATCACAGTCAAGAATAGATTATCGAAAAAGACAAATCGGAAAGTTACAACGCCAAATTCGAAAGGTACTTCATCATCCTGTTACCATGATCTCTAAATTCTTTGAATAGGGAGCAAACAGCAAGCGGTGATCCTGATGGTAAGTGATCACCGCCGCCCATGGACACCCACAAAGCCAGAGAAGTCGTAGGTGCGTTGCTGGCCTTTAAGGCATGGGAGACCTTCTTCAAGCGACCCAAGTAGTATGGATCTGGACGCAAGTTGCTTCCATTGGTACCACGAAAGAAGTTCTGCGCAAAACACACCGTCATGGATTACCATTCATCCAGATGGTGAGGATGAGTTTTAAGATTATGGTGCATTTAATGGGGGGTGAAATGCAGCTGCAGATATTCTCCATTAGGTACTCTCTTCTTCCACAGATCTCTATCAGTCATCATCTCTTTATTTACTCCCTTTTCTTCCATTTAGGTAATTCCATAAAGGTTATAATTTATATATACGTGATGGGATTTCAACTTTGCAGCAACTATGAGGTTGTGTATCGAAGGTATTGTTAGTAAAAGAGGTTGTGAAAAAGAATTACATTGCATTCGTGTTTTTTTTTTTTATTGTAAAGGTTTACCGTTATGGCCATAATGTCACCTGACCTTAAGTGACGATACGGCCTAAGAGGGTAGACACGCTAAACCTGTGGAGGAACTGGCTTTCAAGTGCAACTGCCGGAATACACCTATTGATATTTGGCGGCAGATTTTAAACTTTAGGGTGGTAGCTAACCAGGCGGCAATCAGAAAAAGCCCTACAACCATGCTATGTCTTCCACATGATGTTTTCCTTCACCGAAAGGTCAAGCTCATTGTAGGTGGTTTGATTCGAACTAACGCCCCATTGACGCAAAGTCGTACACACTACCACTGAGCTATCATCGCTTCAAAAATACTTCTGTACTTTACTGTAATTTGAACATTTTATTATTTTATTCCATAGTGAAAAACTTCAAGGCATTGATTTTCCTATATAATATTCGCCATTCAGCGAAATTCTACTAAATTGTAACAATTTAGTAATTATATATTACCTATTTAGCAGTGTTACTGTATATTATTCACACCGCATACCATCCTTGCACACCTAAACGTCAAGTACACGGTTCTGTAAGGGACTACCCCCGCGGCCCTAACGCTGTTTGCCCGATAAGATCGTGTTAGGATCACGAAATTGGTAAGTTAGGACCTATTGATTAGTTAGCCTCGCGAATCCTTGTTTATTTTTTCGGCAGCAGCCCAAGCCGAGGTTCGGCCATTCGGTCACCCTTGCGCTCGCCCCAAAAAGTTCGGTGAAGCTGTCAAAGCCTCTAGGGCTAACAGCGTATGAAGGTTAAAAAAAAATGTATATTAATTAGCACTTCCGCTTTCAATTGATTGACCACTCACATCGTTAGCAGACGGTTGGCTAGACGTTGGCGGTCAATCAATTTATAGCGTTTGTACAAAGTAGTATACATTTCCACTGATTTTCCTTAATGTAATGCCTTCATAAATCAAATACCTATTTTACTAAGTTGCATAGAAATGTTTGAAACTAATCAAACTTTCATATATTGTATACATTATATTATAGATATAAAATGCGGATCCAAAACAAGACATACTTTTTATTCATCGCTCGACGTTTTGGTCTGGTTACACAAGTCGTGGCCACGAGTCGAACGAAATGTTGCGGTATCTTTGTTAGAGACGGCATTTTCTAGTAACTACCCTCATTAACATCAGGCAATTAAAAAAAAGTAAGCCGCGTTTAAGACCTGCTTTTAATATCTATATTATAATAGAAATGATTAGTTCTAAGTTTGTTTATATATATACAAAAGAGCAGTATTTTCTTTTAATTTTAGTTAAATTAATATACAATTATCATTTACATAGAAACACCATCGGATAATGTAGACAAAGAAATAACAAAATCAGTATACGAAATATATTATAAAACTAAACCAAGAACGAGACGTTTTAAGCCATTATTAAGAAACTCAGAAGAATCTAACCTTAAAATGAATAGAATATACAATCAAGCCAGAAGGTACAGACTAGACGATAATGTTGAAACTGGGGCGACTACTACTAGATTCAGAAATAAAAGTAAAAAAAAAAGTAAAGCTGAAATTGCTGATATACCGTTCTTTAGAGTGAAGAAAAGAGATAAAACTGTGAGTGAAAAAGTCCGCGAATATAAAAAGAAACGGGAAAAAGTAAATAGTGAACTGGAACAAATAAAAGGTAAAAAAGATACAGATAAGAAGAATACTAGAAAAATATACATTTAGATTTGACAAAAAAATTTTTTTGCTCAATAGTACACATTTGTATCCTAAACTGTAAATAAAACATAAGATAATATTGTATAGAGGCAGGTCTTTATCTAATTCCCGTCTGGCTAGCTACCACTATCAAGTTGAAAATCTGCCCCCAAAAACCAATAGGTGAGTTCCTGCAGTTACACTTAAGAGCCAGTCCCTCCACAGGTTTAGCGTAGCCACCAACTTGGGCAGTATTGTTAATTAAAATCTGGTGAGAATATGGTCATAAATCTACACTAAACTGTATTAAAAAATTATACATAAGGTAAATAGTGCTCCCCTTCTTCTCTATAATAGCAGTTATAATTATTCCAAAGTCATTTAGAGTAATAAAAATCTTTGGAGTTCATACAACGCTTGAACATGATAATGAAACTCTTGTTAAAACTGTTTAGAGAATTTTCCAGCAAAGTACGTCACGCAAAATGATTGTATTATAATTAAAGAGACTATGTAACATTACATAGGGTCAAATAAATTAACGTTGTGTATTAGAAATGTGAATAAAGTCCGGATTTAGGGTAAAGCAAGTTGTAAACTTGCCGCCAAATACCAATAGGTGTGTTCCGGCAGTTGCACTTGACAGCCAGTTTTCCCACAGGTCTAGCATGTCTACCAACTTCGAGCGTATTGACACATAAGATCAGGTGAGATTGTGGCCATAACGCTAAACCATTAGTATAAAAAGGAAGCAAGTTTAAGGTTCGCAAATACCTTGGATTGTTCTAACACTGCTTAAGTTGAACTGATACGAATTATTTTTTCCACTAGCTGTACTTTTAGTTTATTTTCCATATTAACAAAATGATGTTTATTTACCCGGAAGCATTGCATTCTCACACTAAATTACTTTACGAGTATGTTATTCATGACAACTGCATTTGATAATTGATGCTAGTTCAAGAAGCAATTACACTTCAGCGGTAGTGTGTAAGGCCAGTCGCGACTGATGCGAGTTTGAATCCTGACAATGTGCCTGAGCTTTGGTGAAGGCAAATATCGTGATATAATTATGATGGTAGGGCATTTTATAATACCAATCTGACTAGCTACTACGCTGAACTTGAAAGACTGATGTCAAACATCTGTATCTCTTTATCGAGAGTCAGTCTCGTCACTTGACTTCTTTATTTCACTTCTTTATGAAGCGATGATAGCTCAGTGGTAGTGTGTACGACTTTGCGTCAAGGGACGTGAGTTCGAATCTGACAACCTACAATGAGCTTGAGTTTTCGTTGAAGGAAAACATCGTGAGGAAACCATAGCATGGTGGTAGGGCTTTTTCTGATGGCCGACTGGCTAGCTACCACCCTCAAGTTGAAAATCTGCCGCCAAATACCAAAAGGTGTGTTCCGGCAGTTGCACTTGAGAGCCAGTTCCTACACAGGTTTAGCGTGTCTACCATCTTGGGCCGTATCTTCACTTACGATCAGGTGAGATTATGGCCATAACGCTAAACTTTACCTGTAACGACATAGCCAATTAATATTTATTACAATTTAATTCTAGATACTCCCTCAGCAACAAAGCTTAAAGCAAGAGAAAAAAAGTACATAGCTTATGTTCATGAAAGCCTAGAGAATGAGGAAGATGACGACGATAATGAAGAAGAAGATTCTGATGGAGAAAATAAAGAACTTAAAAGCCAAGCAGAGATGAGTAGAAGAAAGAGGTACTTATTAGTTTTATAAAAACGATTTAAAATTATTGACTCTGATTGAGTTCAGTATCTACTAAACGAACTTAATAATAGGACAAGAAATTTGTGTCTGACTGGTTTCTGGCTGGCTGGTTTTTTTTTTGATACTACATTGTCAGCTCAAGTAGCTTTTACAATATCACCATCTTTTACAATAGTGCGGTAGGTACTCAGCCAATTATCAACCAGTTCAAGAGTATCCAAGTGAACGAACCTCAGCTTCGGCTGTTGCTGAATAACAACCATCGCGAATCAAACTAATTCCTACAGTGTGAGCTAATTTTTGCATATACCGTAGGGTGGGGGGGTACCGTACCGTACCTTGGGGTTTTAGCGGGTATTACCAGCGAGTCTTTGGCCGATTGATTCACACATAACCCTCCCAGCTCATCAGGGAGGGGACGAATATAAGCATATCTCCACGAAAAAAAAAAATACGCTAAGCTTAGTAGAGAGTTAGGAGAGAGTTCTCAAACGCAACTGCCGGAACACACCAAAACAATGTCACTAAAAGATATTCGTTTTATGCATTCCAATAACGTTTAATAATTTATTTTCCACAAGGACTTTACCGGAACAGATCCTGAACCCGGATCCTCCTTCTGATGAAGAACAAGACACTGCAGCACCACAATTCCTGGTCACCCTCAGGCCCACACAGATCCGCACGTTTGTCATTTGGTTCGAAACAAAGAAGAAAACTTACATTTTGTAGTTTTTTACTAATAAATCCAAGTTTGTCTGTTTGTTACGCTGTCATGCTCTCAAGCGATCATAACGAAATATTGCATAGGAGTTATCAGGGGTAAATAAAAAATTATAAGGGTCCATTTACGTTAAGATGATTTTAGTTTATTTACCTGCCCCTTACCCTTATAATCCTTAATAGACAGAAGATTTAACATTTTACATAAAATTTTATCTAATTTTAAAAAGGTAACAATTACACCATAATTATGTCCAACCGTATTTAATTATATAAATCTGTCTATTACTATTAAGTGAGGATTTCTTGTATACACATAAGTTTCGCGTATTTCGATAATGGCCTTAAACGTTTTTGATTAAATTTTCATATTTATATAGGTTATTGCTTTTTCAGTGCAACTTTATTGGTGTATTTCCCTTATAACCCATTATTTTTAATATATATGTAATGAGTTATGTAGTAGAGATAATTAGTGTATCGAAACAATAAGCTTAATAGCTGCTCTGTAATAAAGATAATTTATTATATTAAATACAATGTTAGACTACAATATATATACAAACTAACTTCTTTATTAATAAGCTAACTTACTAATTGCATATTATATTTAACGCACCTGTAATTAAGAGAAACAACATTTAAAACCTTTGCTTCACTTTGTTTCGTATCTTAATATTTTGTATATATTTATTTCTTTTTAAGTTTCCAATGTAACGACATCTCATAAATATTTTTTTACATATACATTTTTTCATAATCATGTTTCGATAATATAGGGTATAAAAAGAAAATACACAGTCTAAATAAAAGGAGTTTCTATTTAAAACGTTTAAATTACCTTCATTTCCTTTTTATTTTATAATTTAGAGTAAGAAATTATGTATTTGGAATGACACTGGCACCTGAGACACAGGCTAAAAAGCCTAGTTCAGGGAGCAGGAGTTAACGTTATTATTCGTAAAGTGGATTAATTACAGTCATGTTTTCTTATTTAAATAAATAGTTATGTGATTCATATCTACGGGTATTTAGAAATTAAACTATTCTGAAAAAAAAAATTGAACATGGCTCTGTCACCCATATCACATCTAATACTATGCTTGAAACCATAGGTTCTCAAAGTGGACGGTACCGTCCTCCAGTGGGCGCTGAGACTATCTGAGAGGGCTACTGAACCTTCAAGTGATATTGGGGAAGCCTAAAGAAAATCGGTGGGGGTGGATTTCCCTACAAATTTCTATGAAAAATTTAAATCGAGTATTCGTGGTGGGTATTGGGCAGTCAATTATTCCTAAAGTGGCCGTACACCAAAAAGCTTGAGACACACTGCTTTACACTTTGTTATAAATTGCAAATTTCAAGTTATAAGAAACGACTTTTAACTCTCACGATAATGTGCATTTAGAAATTTTGAAAACCCTACTGTTTGTTGTCAGCATTACATAATTACCGAATAGACCCTAAGTTACTGTCCGTTAAGATGAATATAACCTTTAGATCCTCACAGAATACAGCTGTAAACGGAAATAACGGTACACGGAATAAAAAGTTTCATCCAAAGTTTATCCATCTCTCTTTACCCGACTTACAATAAGTTTTTCTCGAGAAAAAGTAGCCTATCACCATCTACAGACTCCAGTTTCCCATCTATCTCTATACCACTAATCATCACAATCAAATCAGCGGTCCAGGCGTGAAAGCGTAACAAATCAACAAACAAACTCACTTTTGCATACGATTTGGTCGCAAGTGATGCTTTTTCGAAAAGTGTATTAATAAATTAACGCGCCAAGGGAATTAACGGAATACGCCGAAATGTAATATTCACCCCTTAAAGTAAAAGAGACATTGCAACACAAAAACCTCACCACTATAGAGCATATTACATTTAAAAATACCTATAGTATTCTAAGTTATTTTAGGTAGTCTACATCCCTCCAGGCTTAGCGTGTCCATCATCTTAACTTTAAGCTGTGGTCATAACGCTAAATTTAACCATAAAAAAATACTACCGTTTATTTATAAAATTCATATATCTTGGATCATATTTGAGATGCGGATCGGGGAATAAAAATAAATTATACGTTTCGAATTTCGGAATTGTAAAAAAAAATAAACGCGTTGTTCAGTCAGTAGTGACAGGTTATATAATTAGATTTCCGACTACATTACCCATTTTCCGGTCAGTAAGTTCAAGGAGTATGTAAAGCAAGCTTAACTTACGAAATTTTTTTTTCTTTATTATAAATGTTAATCATATTTGGAATATATTTCGAGTTTGTATACGAGCATAATTATAATAATGTTTAGTAATGATTAAAATTTATGTAAGTTAATATTAAAGCATATATCTATATTAATACAGACGGTGTCTGTCTTAACTATGAATATTGAATTAATATTGGTATAATTAATAAAAAATATATTAATCAAAAACATAGTATAATTACTATTATAATGCTGTATGAGAAGTGACAGTTATGTAAAATAATATTGGCGTAAAGTTTTTATACATTTTCGTATATTTTTTAATGTTCCACTCAACTTCTTTAATTTTTTCTTTCATAAGAACCTTCTCACAATAATTGACACAACTAAAAAAGAATTACCGAAATTGTTCCATCCGTTCTCGCGTGATGCGATGACCAAGAGAAATACAGATTCATTTTTATATGTATATAGATTATAAAGAGGAAAGATTTGTATTTTTGTTTGTAACGAATAAACTACTGGACTACCGTTCTGATTAAAAAAATCATTTTACCATTAAATTGTTACATTAGCCGTAAGCATCATAGTCTATATAATTTTTTTTATGAAAATTATTAAAAAAGGTTAAAAAAATAATTTTGTTTTTTTCATCGAGTTAGATGAGTTTCCGAACTCACGAAGCCTTTTGTCGTCCATATTTGCCTTCTTAGGGTCTGAGTTGAATGGTATTTGTGATCTGATTTTAGTTCCAGACCACAATAAGTTCTGATGTATGACTTGCAGGACATTATTAAATCCACTTCCTTCACTACATTTAGAGTGTCCCTATGTTGTACATAACATCAGGTCAACCCATAGAGATAATGAGTTAGCCAATACAGTTACACACATTTTTCTAAAATTTTACTTTTCAAAGGTATCGCAATATCTTCCTTAATCAATTTTAAAAATAAACGTTTTAAATACCATTTTAAAGTTTACGTTTTCCGCTATCAATAATAATAATATTTTATCTAATTCATCAGTTATTAGGGGCTTATCACAACTGCTCATTTTAACATTCAGCCAACCAAGAACTAGAAACTCAACAAGTATTCGCAACTAGTGGCTCCATTGTTGAAGTCCGTGTGTTGCTTCTGAGGCGTGGTGGTGAAGAAGTGAGGTGTACTTCTGTGTGACTCAGGAGTGATACAGCGAGAGAAGCCGGAGGTATGCCGAGGTTGCACATTTGAAGCCATGTCTGCAGAAGAAGAAAGCCAAGAAAAGGTTCTTATTAGAACCAAACGACAGAGACCGCCCAATGGACATCGAGTGACGTCTAATACGATGAAAAGCAAGACACCGAACACGTATACGAAAAGTTACACCAAAATAACGGCACATATAAACAAACCATGCAATTTGGAAAGTACTATAAGGTTGACGCCTGCACGAATAAGAAGACCTAGAACCCGGAATTGGCGTCGAATCTATCCTCAGAGGCTGAAACTTGGACCCTGAGAGAATCCCGTAGGAAGACGAAGATAGAGCAAGGGTCTCTTGCAAATTGAGAGCAATCATTCGCAGCGCTTAAACCAAGTGCTCCACTATCAAGTACCTTCTACGTGAGTATATTGGAAGACAAAAATTGATGCATTCTCCGAATTCCAGAAGATGACCAGACCATGAAGAGGCTAAGTGGGAATAATTACCTCGAAAGAAGATTGAACGCGTCTCCCATCCTCGAATTTCCGCATCTAAAAGGATACGCCAAAGTCGCAACGTAGGGCACTCGAGGAGCAACTACTGACGAGTAATCATCGCATACATCATGGCAACCATTCGGGAAGGAGATATACACCCAGACTGCACTACCTGCTGCCTGTTTGGACACGACGCAACCTCACTACCAGAGGTCGCGACAAGAATGGAAATAGTGCTAAAAGGTACAAGTGACGAGAAAAAAAATGACAATCGTAGGATATAAACCGATAATGCTACAAATAGCATAGTGGTAGGGTGTTTTGTGATGACCGCCTGGCTAGTAACCATCCTCAAGTCGATAATCTGCCTCCAAATATCAATAGGTGTGTTCCAGCAGTAGCACTTGAGAGTCAATTCCTCCACAGACTTGTCTACCAACTTAGGCGGTATCGCCACTGAAGTTCAGGTCAGATTATGGCCATAGCGCTAAACATTAACTATAATAAAGTGACACTTTTCTCATAATAAATTCAATACCTGTTGAGAGGCATGTATCCGGACCGTACTCTATTCGCAGTACCAACTAAAGATCTGTTCAAAGCACTGCTAGCAAAGCGTGGTATACGAAATGCCACCACCAGAGGATTTCATTTTTGTCGCGCAGTCTTAGCTTACACCATTTATTCTTAGATTCACGAGAAACAACTACTTTTCCTCCCATACGTATATAAGCACATGTATTTTTATATATTTTGTTAATCAGTGTTTCAATCGACTGAATACAGAGAGACCAGGCGTTTTCGAAAAGAAAGTTTATGTGGTCTTCGGAGATGTTTTAGAAAATGGATTAGGTAAGTTCACACTAATGTTGGATAAGGTAATATGAGTAATCTCTTCGGATTTTCAAAATAAACGAATTAGTAGACATTAAAATTTTGATTTAAAATTATGAATTGCAAATCAAAATCTTTTACATTCCACTAGTCATGGTTCATTTATATTGAGACACCATACATACATACATACATACATATATCGTACATACATATAATAGGATAATATAAAATAATATATGTAATATAGGATACATAGTATGAATAAAACTTAACCTACATAATAATTAATATTAATTTATGTTATTTAAACATTGTTATATTCGCTTGTATTTAAGTTTAATGGACTTTATTATCCGTAAATAGTAGATAATTTACTAGAAAAATACAGTTCCATTGACGTTCAATTTCGTCAAATCTACTAAACTTATCGAGATGGGACTATGATCAATATACGTTCTTTTATCTCTATTTTTTGGATGTCATAAAAATTTTGTCATTTTTTATTTTCTATTTGCCTTTGTATTCCGTTGTAGGTTTACGGCCTGTTGTAGGTTTATTACATGTAATAACTTAAAAATAGGGACTTGCGTTTGGATAATCTCTCAAGAAATTCATTAACAGGTGGTATTGGTATTGAATTTTATGTAGTCAATTGCTATTGTAATGTTGACTGCATTGGTTTTTAGCAAGGCCTAAGTAACTCTACTAGTGTTAAAAAATAATTCATTTTATTTAATAAAAACATTATCATTAGTTACTGTCTTTGTTTATATTTAGTTAATAGCAAAAAAAATTCTTAAAGTTGATATCAAGAATTAAGCAGAGATATGGTGTCGCCACAAGAAACATTTTAAAAATAATAAATATTTGTAGAAATTGTTTTTGTTAACAGGTTTATCAGAAGAAGACATACTTCTGTTAACAAACCAAGTGAATGTTATATTTCACACAGCGGCAAGTGTAAAGTGAGTTATACATATATATTTCCTTACATATTTTTAATAACAAATATACATAAATCCCGCTAAAATAGCGGGAGATAGTGTAACTTATGTAGATAGAACTTGAAACACTTTGATAGATTAAAATATACATACATTCACAGCCACAATCGAGGTTCGGTCACTTCTATACCCTTACTCTAGTTCCCAGTTCATCTGAACGTTTTCTTCACTCATTACTTGAGAATCTAACAAGTACCTTCAAGCCAAAAAAAAACTGTTTTCAATTAACTTTTTGCTTACAAATATAAATTCAATACAACGGACTTAACCTTTTACAGTCTTCTCCTTAACCCGTATCCTACCTAGTAGGGTTGACACAGCATATCTTCTCATTTCACTCTAAGCTGTCACCTGTATTCTTATTATATATACCTTTTATAACATTATAATTACAAACTGGTTATATGGTTTTCGTTTCTACTCTAGCACGACCATACCTCGCTAATCTATAACTTGTCAACTTATTTGCCACTGGTGCTTTTTTTATGCCTTCTTGAATATATTTATTCCAAATCTAATAAATTCTGTTTGCTCTCCATATGTACCTTAACCTTCACATCTCGCCACCAACATCCAGATCCATATATTAAGATCAGTGTGACGATACTTTTACAATTTATTGCTTGATTTTAATTGGTATTCGTGGATCACAAGTGATCCTTGAGACCAGTCGCCATTTCATCCATCCACTTTTAGAGAATTAATAGAAAACTTACGACGCTTGTATTAATGGCTCCAGAGGACGTATGTTACAAGCACTTAATACTGTATGTGAATGTAGGATCTGTTCTTAAAATAACAACGAAAGCGGCATTACACGAATGGTATAAGCAGTACACCTACATAAAAACTGTTTCTTATTTATTTTCTACAATGTCCTTTTCTGTTTTCAATAACTGGACTATTATACCACCTTTTTCGATCAGGTTTAGTATAAAGTTATAAGTTTCATCCCTTTACTTTTATAGAATAAAGATATCCAATATGTTGATTTTTCTTATTACTTATCACTGAGTCAAATTCTACTCCATAGTTTCAAAGTGATGCTACTTTAAGGGTTCAAATTGGAAAAATAAAAAAAATATACTTTCTGACTCCCATATTAATAAGTACATTTAATTTGTAATTTTAAAAACATACTTTATAAGCAGACTTGTTGAGAAGTTGATAGTATTTTATAGGAACCTCATGCAGTGTTTAAATTATTTGCAACACGGCGGAATTACAAAATAAATTAAATTGAACATAAGGCTGCACAATACTTACAAAGACTGTTTTTTTAGATTCGACGATCATTTATGTTATGCTATAAAAATGAATCTCAGAAGCACCATTCAAGTGTTGGAGTTGGCTAAGGAGACCAAAAATTTATCCGTGAGTTCATTTTCATTATGATATATCATATTAACAGTAATACACCTCCTAAAGGCAAGTACAGGACAATCCAAAAACAGCAGCGACCATCGAGAGACAAGTAATGCTTTAGCGCTCGTCTCTAAATATACTGGCTGATTCCGTATCTTAAACCAAAATGGGCTACCTGCTGCGGATTAATGACTCAGTGGAAGAGTATTCGGACACCGCGTCGATAGAGGTGAGATGAAATCTCTGCAATGACCTTGAGCGCATGATAAATGGAATAATCATGATGAATTCATAGCATGATGGTAGGGTATTTTATATTATATGAAAAATCTTCCGCTAAATACTTCTATAGATGTAATCCGGCATGCACAATTAAGAATTACTCGAATCAAATAACAAAACTGTATTCAATTTAGGCTCTGATATTATATTAATGAATGTCAAAAATACCACTGATTTGTAAATAATCCAGTCATCGATCAAAACCGGAAAAATCGATACTTTTATATATTTGTTTAGGTACATATTATTTTTAATTATGCATTTACAGTAGTAATTAGCGGATCCACAGAAAGGGTTGTTAATTCCAACCATCACGATTGTTCAAATGTTGATCGACCTTATAACATCGAAACCCGTCTGACATGGCGATTGGAATTTGACTAATTGGTAATGTGTTTTGGGACCTTGTTGTAAAACCTAACAATATTACCTAAAACTGTAACTGGTCTTACAGAATCTAAAATATGAGGTGAAAATTTTGTCACAATTTTTATTATTTAAATCTTGCACAAATCCAAGTTTTTCTTCACGTACATTAAATGATCAGGAATATATTGGAAGGGCGGTGTTAAGATATCCAATCCGGAAATTTAGCCTTTAAAACTTTGCTAGTTTTTGTAAAATGCTCGAATTGCTCGTTTTTGTAAAAAAAAATACGGTGTCGACTTAAGCTGCTGTCTGCTAAATAAAATGTAGCATAATCAATACTATACGCTATGGAAATAAGCAAACTAGACCAACTTAGCAGTGGCAGTATCTGTAAGCTGGCGAACCTTACGAACTGCGAAAGAAGCAGAACTTAATTATCTTGCCAAATTTTTAATGTGAAATCTAAAATATTGAATGATTGGAATTTCTGAATCAACATGGGAGCGATGGGGATGTCTGGAATTGACACGCATTTCCGTATATCTGCTAAAAACTAATGTAAATTTAAACATTAAATAATTATGTAAACAAATGTACATAAAAAAAAGATATAAAATGCAGATCGAACTTCTTGCCGGTTCTTCTCGATGACTGCTTTACTTTCCAATAGTAGTGTTGAAGTTCATAAGCGCTTTCTTAGAGCCTAAATTGAATAAAGATTTTTTAATTTGATTTGTAATTTACAAAAAGCTAAATGCTGTTCGCATTACGTAATATGTAATATATGACTATTACGTAATATGATATGAGTCAAGCATCGTTTTTGAACAAGTTCAATTCTGCATATATCTATGACATATGTCCGGCTAGTAATTTAAGAAGATAAAATGTGTTAATCAGTTCTCCAGTAAATATATTAAGTAATAGTCGTAGTAATATTTCTGGTGTCTATTTAATTGCAATTTTCCCTATATCCCGAGTCAGGAATACTGTAGTAACGACTTGGTAAATTAGATTCCAAACAGGACTACAATAGTTCAGGACACTACACGCCACAGCCTTATATGAGTGTCTGCAATGATATCATAAGTTCTCTAAATATCTTAGATTGTCTTGCAATTAATCTTAATGTCCTTTTTACTATCGAATCATAATGAATTCGGAAGCTTAGCTTGCTATCTATTATAATACCTAGATCACGCACACTTGTGACTTCCCGTAAAGTAATACCATCACCGGAATTGGATGTCGGATATGGATTTCTCATTTTGGAGAACTTGTTACACTTTTCAACGTTTCAAATCATGTTAATCTCAGTACACCAATGCTGGATGCGATCTATATCAGTTTGTAAGGCCTCAATATCATTATAATTATTAATTGTGCGATGTCATTTCAATTTATCAGCATAGATGTTAATTCAAGATGAGATACGATCATTCAAATCGTTCACAAATAGTAAATAACATAGAGACCCGAGATTCAGCTCTATCAAGATAGCCGCATCAAATCAGCAAAATGTTATATAAAATAATGCGAAAATTTGTACCTTTTTGTTTGCTATTTAGTTGCTAAACCGCGATTCTGTTGCTTGAGCTGTTCGCGAAAAATCGCAATTACTGCTAAATTCATATAAAGCTAGCATAAAAATTTGATAAATCAATAAATATCAAATCAACTATTGAACCAGAATTTAGTGGTAATTTGTTGCTGTAAGTGAGCACTACCGAAAATTAAAAAAAAGACCGGACGAATTTTTTATATTAGCAATGATTTTTCTTAGCACATGGTAGCTTGAACTAGACTTGTTAAACAGAAAATGAAGGGAAGAATTAGTTCCTACATTGAACAGTGTACTAATGAGCGTAAAGAATCAGCAACAAAATAGAAACTAAAAATCGGCCGATTCTTTCGATTAGCAACAATTTTACTGATACATGCTAGCTTGAACTTGACTAAGTGAACAAAAAATGATTAAAAAAAATCGTTGCTACATTTAACAGTGTTCAAATGAGCCTAAAGAATCAGCAACAAACTAGAAACTAGAAATCGGCTGATTTTTTCCGATCATCAACATTATTGTTGTACATGCTAGCTTAAACTCGGCTTGCCGAACAAAAAAAAATCCGAAAAAATTTAGTCGCTACATTGATCAATGTTCAAATGAGCATAAAGAATAAGCAGCAAAATATAAACTAGAAATCGGCTGCTTCATTTCGATCCGCAACAATTTACCCTATCTATGCTAGCTTGAACTTGAATTGTTACCATACATGATGAATAATCCATAGTTTGGAAGGAATTTTCAATATATTAATAAAATGAACGAAATGATCATGACGCAAAAACAAGTTAGTGACAGTTCATAACGAAACAGTACTCATTGCAGACCGTAAATAATGATCGATTTTTGGTTTCTATTCTGTTGCTTATTTTTCAGGCACATTTGAACATTGTTCAATGTAGCAACTAAATTTCTTTAGCATTTTTTTTCAGCAAGACGAGATCAAGCCACCTTGTACTAGGAAAATTGTTGCTGATTGAAAAAATCGGCCAATTTTTAGTTTCTATTTTGTTTCTGATTCTTTACGCACATTAGAACACTGTTCAATGTAGCAACTAATATTTTTTATCATTTTTGTTCCGCAAGTCAAGTTTAAGCTAGCAAATACTAGGAAAATTTTAACTTTCTATTTTGTTGCTGAATCTTTACTCTCATTTGAACATATGTAATTCAGACAATATTTATTTACTTACTTACTTCTTGGCATTTCGGCGCCCCGAGCGACCACACTTCTCGCTCTACCCTCGAGCCTTAACACTGTCAAAGTCTAAATGCATAACCCGAAGGTGTAAACAATGCTGATTTTTACAATTAAGATACTTCCCTACGCATCCGCTAAAAAAGATTGTAACTGTAATGTATTTTTATAAAAATATGTCCGTAAAATATATACAACCCGATCGAATTCCTTGACAGTTCTTCTCGATGACTGGGTTGATTACCGAACGGGTGATAGTTTTGACGTTCACAGACGCCTTCCTAGAGCCTGCATTAAATAAAGTATTCTGATTTCATTTCATTTGATTTGAAACTATTTAAGTGATGCTTGATACAAGTGTTTTCAATACAGATCTTTGTTCATCTTTCCACGGCATATACCAATACGAATCGTGGGCATTACGTCGAGGAAGCGATTTATACGCCGCACGCCGAGTGGAGAGATACTCTGGAGATATGTGACAAAATAGATAGTCACACTATAGAAGTATTAACTTCAAAGTATGTATCTGTACACACTGAGCTGACGTGCTTTGTTTTCGAGTACCGCACTCCCGCACAACATAATTATGTGTGTGATCCTCAAATATCTATTCTGAACTTGGTTTTTACTCTTTGGGCCAGTAACTGTGGTTATAACATTCATGAATACATAGAGCGATGATGGTTGAGTAGGTTGTATTTAAGGACGCAGCAGCCAATGAACACGTGAGTTTGAATCCTTGCTATGAGCCTGAAGTTTCGGTAAAGGCAAACATCGTAGTGAAACCATGTCATGCAGGTAGGTATTTTTTAAATGCTCACGTGGCTAGCTAGTCTACTCTCAAGTAGAAAACCGGCCTTCAAATACCTATATTTAAATAAATATATAAATACGTATGTTTTGGAAGTTGCACTTGAGAACCAGTCTCTCCACTAGGCTTAGTATGCCTACCATCTTGGTCTACATCATCAATTTATATCAGATGAGATTGTGGTCTTAAGGTTAACTATTTAAAAAATGTAGGGAGTGGTCATATTAAAAAAACACGCTGATCCAAGATCTACCTTTGGAATTAGAAAAGAAAGAAAGGACATTTATTTTGATAAACATATAGTGTACAGGTACAATTTTACAATCTAAATCCTTCTTACAACATCGAAAAAGAACCAAAGCTCAACATATGCTATGGCAAACTGTTTAGTTCCAATCTTTCGTTTATGTTGAAGCGAAACTTCTCACGATCTGAGTGATGTTTCTCTTCTGTCGTTTAGTCTTCAGCACAAACCGTTTTTATCATACAGCGGCAAACTGACTAAACTCTGTAACTTATGATAAGCATAGTACAATCCAAATACAATAGCGAACACCAGTAGTTTCTAAATGTTATACCGGCCTACTTTCGGAAACTGAGAATAAACTGGAGGATCATAAAACATAAAAGCATATCCACATTATAATTGGCTAACCCTAGTGGAGGCGTGACTCTCCGACGCAGCTGCTGGCCTACATCTATATGTGTTTTACAAAAGATGTGCAGCAAAGTGACTGTACTATCTATGGTTCATCAGATATTCTCTGTCACCAGAAGTTGGAGTTCGCAAAATGTTGAATGCAATACCCTAAATTAAACAATCTTATTTTCAGATATGTCAATGATATACCTAACACATACACATTCAGTAAACAGCTCGCCGAGCACGCTGTCTACGAGCACAAGGGACAGCTCCCGATCGTCATTCTCAGACCTTCCATTGGTAATACTTCTAATATAATACTAGCACCCAGACCTGGCTTCGTATGCGTAATTTGATAATCGTAAAGGATAAGCACAGTGTTGCTACAGTTACATAGATCTTTTTACGAGAAATAGCTCCGCAGAAGGATCAAATGGCGAAGCCAATAATAAACCCGGTCGACATGATTTTTTTATATTCATCAACAATCACCTTCATATTTTAGCCAAATTAAAAAAAAAACCCTTTTTATGTATTATACAATAAGACCTTTCCCATGAATTACTCTATTTATTAGTAAAAACAGTTTGAAAATCTAATCTATACGGTATAACATGTAATTTTTTTAGATTGTAATTTTATTTGTGCGATGTAAGAAAACTATGAGACCGGTTTTTTAGCTTGAAACATGATTTGCGTGAATCAATGTAACACGGCCTAAAATTCGATGGAAGTTATTCTTCTTATAGCACGTTACTCGAAATTCAATTTCGCAGTTGTTATATTTTTTATTCACATGAACTGGGATCATATTTTGCACGCCTGATGAAGCATTTGAGGTTGTGCGTTACTCTCAACATTTAAAAGTCAAGCAATTTTCAAGAATTCGATGATAATTATTTTAAATCTATTATATTTTTACAACCAGGTAAATGTTTAATTATTCAAAGAAATACTCTCAGTATTACACTAGATAACCTTTAAATTCATTTATTTTATTTTATACTAAAAAAAATCTTATTTAAAAATATTTTTCGTGGATGTAATTAGAATGGCTCTAGAATGACATCTACTTCCTTCCTACCTTAATATGAATGCTTAAATCTATGTCATTTAATTATAATTACGTTATGAGGCGTGAACTTTTGGATTTTCCAAACTATTCTATAACTTAAAGACCTATATATTAACTTTGTTGATATGTTCACTAATATGAAATACTAATATGGCATTGTTACGCTAATTATGATAGACGTTTTGTAGACTTGTTGCAGATCAATAGCATTATAATACCTACATTTATTTCTCTTCGTGCGTTATTAACAATTTGCGAAGGGTATATATCTAAGCTATCGCCTAATCTACTCTAGTTTATTTACGAATAATATTAGATTTTTTTTCTACATGTCTTATTTCTTTGAATCAAAATAATCACCCATGCCATTTATTCATCTTTGCCAACGCAATGGTTTATTGATACCCTTCTTAAAGAAATCTGCTGAATAGAATCGCTTGTCTTAGTTTGGACATGTCATGAAAAGGGAGAAAGCGTATGTGGTGAGAAAAGTAATGAATATGAATTTTGAAGGATGGAAAGGAAGAGGTAGGCCATAGAAAACTAAATAGAGTGTATTTTTTTTTTGCTTTTATAGGTAAGATGTAGCGTTATGGCCATAATCTCACCTAATCTTAAGCGACGATACGGCCCAAGATGGTAGACATGCTAAACCTGTGTAGGAATTGGCTCTCAAGTGCAACTACCGGAACACAGCTATTGGTATTTGGCGGCAGATTTTCAACTTGAGGATGGTAGCTAGCCAGTCGGACATCAGAAAAAGCCCTACCACCATGCTATGATTTCCTCACGATGTTTTCCTTCACCGAAAGTTCAAGATTATTGTAGGGGGTTGGATTCGAACACACGTCCCTTGATGCAAAGTCGTACACGGCACCACTGAGCTGTCATCGCTTCAAAATTAAATGCAAAAAGGGGGAGTGAATGAAGAGACAGCGACTGATAGAAATTTATGGAACAAGGGAACGTATTGCGCTGACATTCAATAATTTGCAAACAGGACAAGAAGATGATTCAGTTAGTTTGATACAGCACGGTTTCTCTAGTGTAATAACAAGATCAATTATGATATTTGTTTCCAGTTATAAGCAGCTTAGATGAGCCAATGCCCGGCTGGATAGACAACTTAAACGGACCCTTTGGAATGTGTGTAGCTTTTGCAAAAGGTAAGAGCAAATCTATGTGCCGTACGGATTTATGTGAACGATGCGCCAACCTTTTACTGCACTTCATAAACAAATGCTATGTTATACAAAAGTAGCATTTGCCCGTGGTTTCGTAACCATTAATGCAGTTTGTTTTATCCCTCGGGAATATTTATTTCGTTCGGATGAACGGTACCCCACGTGCATTTCTGTTATCCTGATAAAGTGTTATCATAATGATCGGTTGAGTAGTGAAGGCGTGAAAGCACAATAAACAACATTCGCATTCACTTTTATAATAGTGAGTTTCTAATCAGTTTTTATTCTATCCCTGGACACGATAAGTGACGTTAATTGAGATTCCAAAGAAGCACCGTCTTTTGAAAATATGAACTTACATAGTCATTGGTTGGTAGTGATGGAAACATCGTGAATGTCAGAGATATGTTGTTACAGTAGAAGCTTTTCGAATTGGAATTATTTAAAAAGATGTCTTGATATTGGCAATTTTTAATATCTCGTTGTCTTGCGTGGTACTAAAGCCGTGGATTTAGAACGAGGCTTTCACTCAGCAGTGAGACGTGTTATAAACAGGTATTATTGCCTCTACCAATTCACTTTCGATAAATCATCTATTTATAATAAAACCATTATTTTTTCTGTCATTTGTATTATGTAACGTCGCATGTCAGGCTGATTTTTTTTATATAATTAAAGTTTAGCGTTCTGCCTAAAATCTCCGCTAATGTTAAGTGCCGATGTGGCTCAAGATGATGAGCACGTTAAGCCTAGTGAAGGAACTGGCTCTCGAGTGCAACTACCAGGTACACCTAGGTACAATACACCTACAGGTATTTGGCGTCAGATTTTTAACTTGGAAATGCTAGCTAGGCAGGCAGGCATAATAAAAAGCCTTACCATGATGGTATGGTTTCATCACGATGTTTCCTTGAAGTAAAGCTCAAGCTCATTGAAGGTGGATCAGAACTCATAATTGATGCGGCGTCCGTCCACACTACCAACTTTTTTGAAGTTATTTTTAAAGGGAGTTTTGAGTGAAGTTATTTTTGTGAAGACTTGAAAGGGTATGCGTAGATGAATTTCCCCATGTTTAATAACAAACACGTTGATAGAAAACTTGACGTAGTCATTGATTATGTTTTTTTAGGGATTATGCATTGTATGTATGCTAATAAGGATGTAAAATTGGACTACATACCCGTGGACGCCTGTGTCAAAAATATTATCGCCGTGGCTTGGATAAGGGGAACAAAGCAGTAAGTAAATAGTTTTACAGACGCTAACCAGTTGAGCAATAACCCTAGTAGCAAGCTGCAGCAATTATATGGTTAACCATCATGACCAAAACCAAATGTGGGACCAAGAATCGTTAGAACCTCGTCGGTTACTCGGCAGGGTGCATCGCGTGCAGGTGATGTTAACTTGGGTAATTCAGATGGTATTCGACATCCTTTACATCCTCTGACGCGACTCGATCATAGAGTTTCTACCCGAGTAGAAACGCTCGCGCGCGGAAGAAATTTTCATGTCAATAATTTACAGGTTAGAAGCTACGGATGATATCCCCATTTACAACAGCTGTTCAACGAATCAAGTTCAACTGACACTTAAAGATATGATAAAGTACGGTCAAAACTGCTGTCATGACACGCCGTTTAACAATATACTCTGGGCAGTCGAACATACGGTGGTAACAACATCAGGAGTTATATACCATATAAATGTCAGTATCCTTTATTCATATTTTTTTAAAGTGAAAACTTCTTAGGCTCGTCGAGCACATTTTGGGTGAACAAAAATTATGGAACTCGCGTCATCGTCACTGAACGCTTTCCATTTATGTAGAGAGTGTATGCAAATTGTTAGTTATGAGCTGGTCACAGATGAATGCTTGGTCGATTCGTGTGATGTGCTTCTTAATAATAACGCGTAAGCAAGGTCGTAAGTTGCCAACCCCAGCATATCGATACAAGTGCTACTTCTATTATTTTTTACTTTATTTTGTGAAGTATTGTTTTCCCTTCTGTCGGAAGTTCTCATGACTGCTTTGTTTTTTTTTTTTTTTGATGATAAATGATCACCGCCACCCATAAACACTCACAACACCAGGTGAATTGTAGGTACGTTGCCGGCCTTGTATAGGAGGCACTGGCTCTCAAGTGCCACTGCCGGAACACACCTATTGGTATTTGACGGCAGATTTTCATCTTGAGAATGGTGGCTAGCCAGGCAGGCATTAGAAAAAGGCCTACCACCATGCTATGGTTTCCTCACGATGTTTTTTCTTAAATACTCTTGGTGGTTTCAAATATACCTCCTAAAAACACAATACAAAACCAACTTAGGTAAAAGCGCGTTCTTAAATCGAGCAATAGATCTATATAATATTTATCTTTTACAACAACAATAATACCATCGACATATTTGGCACCACAATCGACTCATTTAAAAAGAAGTTACACAATCTGTTAACTAGGTAAGGTTTTGCATGAATAATTTTGATTTAGATATTAATTTTTAATTTAACATTACTTTGAAAATCTCTCATATTATGTGTTTTCCTAATCATGAATTCATTTGTTTGCATTTTTATGTTTGTTAAACTTTTAGTCATATATTTTTCTGTGAAAGTTATGCACGTCTATATTTATTGTACCGGTATTGTAATCGTTCTTAATTTTATATTGTATATTAGTTACTTATATTCCCAAAAGTAAAGGAACCCATGATGAGCTAGCATCGCACCCATGTTTCGGGAAGATGTCTACACGCTAGGTCAGAAAATTTAAATGAAGTAAAATAAAATTAGTTAAGCTGTGGAGAAATCTATCATCGACTTTCGTGTAGTAAACACATAATTTAAAAGAGAACCTATAACTGGTCTACCATAATATTAAGTAACATTGTATGATTTCTACAGATTAAAGATCTAAAAATTTTACGAATTCATTTATAAAAAATAACTTCTCGCGTTCCCGAAGTTAACTAGCTTTATGTCTGTTCAATGTTGACTTACTATATATAAATAAATAAATAAATATTAAAAAATGGGTTAGTAGTACCGGAGATTACCCCAAACACACAAACTTACAAACTTTACCTCTTTATAATATTAATATAGATATAAATCTGAACTAATAAGTTTGTTTATATTTTGTCTTGGAATTGTATAGTCCATCCTATGTTTGATGAAAGCCATACAAAAATACATATAATTTTAACGTACTTTTGATGTGTTTAATGATTTTAATTCACAAATAGCGAAGTTTTAAAAAACTGAAAATATCATAGTTTATTTAAAAATTTAAAGTTACTACTTTTGTCGGCAGCTCTCGGCGAGTAACTCGTTTTTTTTTTTAAATAATAAACAGTTCAAAATATTAACAAATCAATTTTTAGATACTGCTGAAGCAACTTATACCTGCTCTGCTTATTGATACACTATTGTATTTATTTGGAGAGAAACCTAGGTAAGTACGTAATTGTTAAAAATAGATTTCAAACTATGTACTAATTGTCATTCCAATGTTATAGGGTTTAATAATACTGCTCACTGTAACATATTATACCATAACAAAAACCGTATTGATATAACAATGTATGTACATTTTTTTTCGCGTGGAAATCTATCTCCGATGGTCTGGGAGGGGTATGTGAGACTCACCGGCGGCTCCCCGGTAGATGCTGGTCCCTCTGGGTAATTTTAATTGAGTTTTTCTTCCTCACCGGACGGGCGATGACGCCGAACTCCTCAGTGCCATAGTAGGCGCGAGTAATGTCACTCGCACTCAGTAGCACTCCGGCGGTATTGTGAGACTAACGGTGGGCATAAAACAGGATGCCGCGGTCGTCTGCCCGACAGTAGTGTTAGTACACGTCAGGCCCGCCACTGTGCATACGTGACACTCTCCGTCAGGAGAAGAGTGCTGGACTACTCCACCTTGCTTGTCAGGGTATCAGCCACCGGTCAGCTTACCCAAACTTTGCCAGGGGTACAGCACTAGGAGGTTCCCTGATGCACCCCGGTTAGGTTCCACCCGCAAGGTGAAATCTACCACCTAATACCTGTAGTTATGTTCCGGCAGTTGCACTTGAGAGCCTGTACCCTCTACTAAGCTGAGCGTTTTCTCTATCTTGGGCCACATCGTTACTTAACATTAGGTGACATTATCGCCATAACGCTAAACCTGTAAAGAAAAAATTACAGTTTATTAAAGCTATGTCGATTACTACAAATCATTTGAATGCTATAGGGACTAAGGGCTCCGCTCACTATACTATACTATTCGTACCATTATGTATGTACCGTTTGAACCGTATGGACAGAACTGTGTATCTACCGATTGCTAACAAATAATAATAAAAAAAACGTTTCTCATAGCAGTACATTTATATTTATACTAGCTTTTAATGGCGGTTCCGCTCGCGGTAATATCGATTTTGTCAACGTTTTATATAAAGTCTCCCTTTCCTCACTTGCTATTAGGTTTTTGCGAGCAAAAGTAGCCTACCACCGTCTGTGAGGTCCCATCTATTTTTATACCAAAATTCATCTTGATCAATTCAGCGGTTTAGGTGTGAAAGCGTAACAAACAAACAAACTCACTTTCGTATTTATAATACTATTTAGTAAAGATTTTCCCATGGATTTCGATTGCATTCTTATAATATTAATAAGTGATATTATTTATTCCAACTCCAAAGGCGTAATGACTTGTGCATATAATTTAACGTAATATAAATAAGTTTTTTTAATTTTAGATTAATGAAAATCCAGAGAGTCTTGTATCGAGCCCAGTATTCCGGCGAATATTATCTTACAAACGACTGGGTTTTCAAGAATGACAACTCCCTCTCACTCTGTTCCCGTTTGAAAGACAAAGACATTGACGATTTTTATTTTAACTTCAAAAGCCTAAGTTGGGAACAATATTTTTTTGGTGCCATTTTGGGGTTGCGGCGCTTTGTATTACGCGAGAAAGATGAGGACATACCAAAAGCTAAAGTCCACTTTAGAAGGTTACTGTGTTTTTTTTTTATCCATAGACGATTACATACATCATCACAGAGATAAGTGATCCATCAGAGGCGTCCCTGTTTCACTGTCGCATCTTGGCGGTTGGATATCTCTACATATATACACCAACGTACCAAGTCATTAAGACAGGTTTATCGCGGCGTTCGCAACTCGCTCAAATCGAGCCTATTATTTTGTGACGAATTTGTTGTATTCTTTTTACAGTTTACAGGTTAACGTTCTGACTACAATCTCACTTTATGTTAAGTGAAGATACGACCCAATATGGCGAACACGCTAAGCCTGTGGAGGGACTGGCTCTCGAGAACAACTGCCGGAACACAGCTATAGGCGATTCGCGGCAGATGTTCAATTTCAAGGTGATAGCTAGCCATGCGGGCATTAGAAACAGTCCTACCAGGATGCTATGCTTTCATCACCATGTTTTCCTTCACCGAAAGCTCATGCTCATTGTAGGTGGATTCGAACTCACGTTCTTTGATGCGACACACTGCCACTGATTTTTTTTTTATATTCTTAAAGTTTAGCGTTATGGCCATAATCTCACCTGATCTTAAGTGAAGATACGGCCCAAGTTGGTAGACAAGCTAAACCTGTGGAGGAACTGGCTCACAATTACAGTTGCCGAAACACACCTATTGGTATTTGGCGGCAGGTTTACAACTTGAGGGTGGTAGCTAGCCAGGCGGACATAAGAAAAAGCCCTACCACCATGCTATGGTTTCCTCACGATGTTTTCCTTCACCGGAAGCTCAAGCTCATTGTAGCATTGGATTCGAACTCACGTCCCTTGACGCGAAGTCGTACACAATACCACTGAACTATTACTGCTTCAAAACTGTATGTATTTTATTACGGTTACCACAAAAGTTGCCTTCTCAGTTCTTACAAGGAAGTCGCCGACGTTTCAGAGCGATGTTAGATTAGTAGAATAATCTAAAGTGACGTGTATCCAGTACCAGTTAACAGTGAAATAAACTGTTTATAACCCATTAAACAAGAGGAACATATGTAAAGTCAATGTAATAAAAAAATATTTCTTCCACAGGTTGTGGTGGTTCAAGAGAGTCCTCAAAACTATAATATTTGTATTTATTTGTAATTACTTATACAAATGTTTTTTTAATGTTTTTAATATGGCGTGAATTTAATACGTTGTAATTTAACTAATATATGTAGCTATATGTATAATATATGTAGCTTTTAATATTGATTTTGTCAAACAAATCGTATGACGCAATAAAAAGTTCCATACAGTTTATCACTTTCTTTACCCCACTTCCAATATGGTTTACGCGAGAAAAAGTAAGCTACCACTGTGTTTAGGTTTCCATCTGTCTCTATGCCAAAATCCATAATTATCGATTTAGCGGCTTAGAGGTGAAAGCGTAAAAAACAAACAAACTCATCTTTACATTTATAATGTTATACAGGATAGTACGGATCAATACTTATAAATAAAGGTCATTGTAGAGTTCTAATTATAAAAGTGTTATTTTGAAAACAATAATATTTGTTTTTATTAATTTAGTTTACTATTTTCTAACTTTTCTAAACTTACTGAAAACACCTTTAATTTGTATGTATTTATTTTAGTAATAGTAGTAATGCTGTATAGCAACTCGGCGATACAATACTATCTAGAAACAAGAAAACCATCGAGATGAAACATTTACAGTATCCCACACTTAATATCATACGACATATATAAACAATACGACAATACCACAAACAATATGCGCACTAACTCACCTACACACTAACTCATCCGCACAAGCACCTATACATTCACTGTCATATGGGGGTCACAATTTTCATTATGCATCAGATAATTTACCGTTATTATACCATGGGGTTAACTATACCAGCGGCTTACTGTAACTTCGTGCAAAATGTAATCTAAATAAAAAACATATTTTTGCAATTAGTAACATATATAAACTATGTACTTCAATGCAATAAAAAGGTTCTTTCACATTATCTTGTGTATTACAAGTTGATTGTCATTAGTAGATTGTCATTAACATGTTGAGAAAATTGTGTTTCTATAATTAAAGAAGTTACTTTTTGTCACTAAGATATTAAATTCTAAAACTTGTGGCTTATGGAAATTATTAGCATGATTATGTTTAAAGAATAATAAAAAGACTACTCATATTATTGACATTACGGACTTCTTAAGTTTTACATATATAAATATGATTATTGTTAAGCGCAAAACTCGAGAACGGCTCGTCCAATTCGATAAAATTATTTTTTTGGATGTTCATTAGGGCACATGGTAAGTTTTATAAAAAAAATAACAAATAACAAATACAAATTAATTAGTTAAGAAAATACATAATTGTATCTTTATACATTTTACAAATGTACTGTACATTTCGCTTTTTATCGTGAAGTGGTATATTAGTTTCACTTTTATTCTATGTAATAATGAGTAAACGAATTACTTGTATTATATCAAATGTGCGACGAGCGACCTCACGTGTTAACTGAGCTGATAACCAGTGTGCAACAGATATTGAAGATAGCTGTATTGGTATGTCCGTATTCCGTTCGAGAGTTACTAAGACCGGATTGTCTTGTGCAGATAGAATAGTAAAATTTTCACAATTCCTCTCGCCACCAGATCTATTTCTCTTCATAGTTTACGAGATGGGAAGTCATTCTAAGCATTTCTTGGTCGACATTAAATAATAAAACAGTTTTATCCAAACGACGTCGTTTTGAGCAACGCATATTGTTTAGAGCAATGTCATGACAAGATAAATAAGCGCTACAATCCAGAAAGTATGAGCAATAGTGGCGGCGAAAAATAAAAATGTTAATCGCAATGCAATAGAATATTCTTCAAGGTCAGTTAATATTCTTCAAATCATTGAATACAGTTAGTTATCAACCACAATGAGGTAATGAACTAATCTAAGGACTTTTTAGATTCACTGGACTACCATATATGCTAATAAAATTAAATTTTGTTGGTTGTACTTAGTTGCATGGCAAAAATGTGGTACTATATAGATGCGCACACCTTCTTCTGGTTAGTTGACAAAATATGGTCAGATAACATTGATTCCATTGATTGAGCTCACTGTGTGAAGTCCCTACTTCTACGCTGATATACTGTATATATATATATGGCTGTAGTTAAAGGGTGGGTCTTTTACGGCAGAATATAGTTATAGGAGGGTAGCTTATAACGCCGTTTAGTATAGAGCGCCACGCAAGTGTGGCTTTGGGTTCAGTCCAAGCTTGGCGTTTGAGACGTATTTGCCTTACGTGGCTGGAACATTACGGAAGGGACGTAAGATGTACATTTCTTTATTATTGACACTGTTTCGGTATTTATGCTGTAAATAATTATCGGGAATGATTTGCACTGGGCGGAGAGAGGCAAGAACCTCCCCTTAAACCTACAACCGAAAACGCAAGTCTCGGACACTGTCTCGTGTTATCCTCTCTCTGCCACAAGGATAAGGTTTTACGATGTACCCGGCACCCCTTACGGCGAATTCGTGGTTTGCTAAGAAGTTCGTATCTCATCCTGACATTTTTACTGATCTGAATATTATTATCTCTTCAACCACTTGGCGTCACGTTTCTATACGATTATATTCTTAACGATTGCTAAGGCTATCTAAGAAAGTTATTCTACATCAGAAGCTTAGGATTTTATGTTAGCTTACGACTTTATGTTTTTACATGTATGTATTCTTTTATCTTTTCTTAAAGCAGGAAACCCTACAACTTTACAAATAATTGTATTAGAATTAGATACCGAAAGTAAAAAAGTTGGTCTTAGTGTGAATACAACTAAAACAAAGATTATGACAAATAGCACACAACATTCATGACTAGAACAAATTAAATTATATAATATTATAGTGCGTGTCGATGAATATGTATACCTAGATCAATTGATTTCACCATTGGATCAAACAAGTAAAGAAATAGAAAAAAGAATAAATATTTCTGGGAAAAAATATTGATCACTTTGAAGTTTGATTGATTGAAGTTATGAAATCTAAAGAAATGTCAATACAAAAAAAAAGTATCTATATAGTTAATATATATTAACCCATAATGATTTATTAACATAAAAAAATTATAAAAAATTAGAAGTTTGCTAAAATAATATGGAAAGGAAAATATTCAAAATAAAATTAAAAGACGAGATCAGAATAACAACAATGCAACGGATATCTAAAACAAAAAGAATATCGCAAATTATAAAACAACAAATATTGCGTTGGACAGATCATATACTAAGACAAAACAGAAAAATGGACTAAATAAATTATGGAATGATATTCCAGAGATGGATAAAGGACAAAAAAGTAGACCACATTTTAGATGGATAGACGATATAAAGAAAATAGGTGGCGGAAGGTGGATGAGAGCTGCAAAAGACAAAAATTTGTGGAGATCGCTGCGATTTGTTGAGAGGCCTACGTTAAAACACGAGATGAACCGGTTGCCGATGTTGTAGTTATATAATAAAATACGTAAAAGTTATAAGAATTATTATCCATAAAGTTATATTTAAGAGAGAGCGCCACCTTACACTATTAACACCGCTTAATTCAAAGTCCGTTAAAGTCCGGTGAAGCTGTCAAAGCCCTTGGGGCTAACAGCGTAAGTCAGGTCGGAAAAAAAAAAAAAATCCGACTCCGCAATTAAAAAAGATTTAAATATACAATAAGTTACATTTGGAGAACAAATAGAAGTGTAAAGTGGCAATAAGTAGTGTGAAAACACCATACATTGAAGACAAGTACAAAAGTGATATAAAAAACTATAAAAATAACAAAAACTAATAACGATTTTTTCGAGTATTTTTTGTTACTTCAGTTGATCTTAAGTTACAACTAAACGATACTTTTAATACAGTGCAAAAGTGAAAATAAAGAACAGATAATCAATAACAGTGCAAATTTTAAACAAATAAACGGACAAAACTGAACATCAGACAACCGCGAAGTAGAAAAAATTGTAATTGAATACAAAAAGTCCGTAAGTCGTCATCGTATAGAAATCAATACAACACCATCTATCTTTAGACAATGTACCAGCTCAAATTATACCAAGCAACATTTATCAGTATCAGTGTGCTGATTGAAATTCACACTATCTAGTTAGTTCAATGACGTACCGCAAGAGGACTCATATACCAAAACAAAGCAATACCAACTAACCATGGAGGAAATTATGAGCGCTCTTAATAACATACAAAAAGAGTTAGATGAACAAAAAACTGAAATGAAAAATAATGGAGAAAAGATAGCTAAACAAGTTACATAGAATATCAAATATAAAATGCTCGATGAACGATTTACCAAATGGGAAAAAAATCAGGAAAAATTAAAAGAAACAATTAAAAACTATGAAACAAGAATTTATTTTTTAGAAAAACAGACGAGACAGGGCAATATAGTCTTCTTTGGTATCGAAGAGAAGGAAAAATCATATGAAAATTTACAAAACAATATAATCAACTTTATAAAGGAACGTTTCGCTATGAATATAGAACCCAGGGACATACAAGAGTTAAAAAGAATAAGGAAGGTAGGAGATAGACCTCGTCCACTAATTATAACCTTCTCATCACTCGGCATGAAGATTAATGTTTTAAATCAGAAAGGAGTATTATGAGAGACATCTTATTTGAAGGAGAACTATCCAAAACAAGTATTGGAGAAGAGGAGAGAATTTCAAGAGTAAGTAAAACTAGAGAACGAAAAGGGTAACATAGAAAAATAAAATATGATAAACTAGTTGCATTAAAACCCATAAACAAAAGATCACTTCATACGTCACCGCCAAATAGCCATTATCCCCAATGCGAGATTAGTACCCAAACGAATAAAAATAACAAAACGCTGAGCTCACACTCTCCTATACATAGGACGAATAGTTTCCCTGAAGGCATCATGAAGCCTAGAATGTTCACTTTTTAGTGAACATAAAATCCATCAACACTACACACAAACAGAATATTGAAAACAGAGAAAGTAACTTATAGCAATCAAGCAATCACTAATTATAAAAAAGAAACAATACAAACAAGCAACAATAAACATCTTCCAACCCGGTTGGTCACCGTGGAGGATTACAACCACAACTCTCCAAAGAAAACAGAAGAAAAACTTATAATAATAACATAAAACATTAGAACCTTGTCATCTTATGGACGCCTACTGGATCTGACAGAAATTAAAAGACATAAATTTTGATATAATCGGACTATCGGAAATACGAAGACTAAGCACAAAAAAAGAAGAAAGTGGAAATTATTTACTCTCTTATAATGGACTCATACAGGGGCAATACGGAGTGGTTTTTTTAATAAACATATATTTAAAGAAAAACATAGAAAACTTCATCGATATCTCGGATCGAGTTGCAGTATTAAGGTTTAATATAAGGAAACAAAATATCGCTTATACAAGTGTATATGCCTACAGAAACGGCAAGCGAAGAAGATATTGAACGTTTTTTTACGCAAATTTGTATAAAGCCATACACCTAGCTGTCTGCGCCGAGTTGGTTCAGAGTGATGGCCGACCTATAGGATCAGTCTATACAATTAACAAGTAGGCAGGGGCGAGAGCGGCCATTACCTAAGACACATCGCGCCGAGTAGCACGCGATTTTTATTAAAACTAATGTAATACCTTCTATTAAATAAAGTATGTTTGTTATGAACACTCGCACATAAGATATATATTATCATGAGGGAGATTTAAACACCAAAATAGGCCAACCTAGAACTGAGGAATAATTGATAATAAAAACATACGGCTATGGCGAGAGAAACTTAATAGGTCAAAATCTTATCAACTTTGCTCTTGAAAATAAAATAGGATTTTTTTTTATACATAAGGTTTAGCGTTATGGCCATAATCTCACCTGGTCTTAAGTGTCGATACGGCCCAAGTAGGTAGACACGCTAAACCTGTGGAGGAACTGGCTCTCAAGTGAAGCTGCCGGAACACACATGTTGGTATTTAGCGGCAGGTTTACAACTTGAGGGTGGTAGCTACCCAGGCGGGCATTAGAAAAAGCTCTACCACCATGCTATGGTTTCCTCACGATGTTTTCCTTCACCGAAAGCTCAAGCTCATTGTAGATGCTTGGATTCGAACTCACGTCCCTTGATGCGAAGTCGGACACACTACCACTGAGCTATCATCGCTTCTTAATTCATATTATAAAAGAAAACCAAACCATAGTTTGACGTGGCGTTCACCTAATGGAGAATATAAAAATGATATAGACTACATTTTGTCAAACAGATCCAGCATCGTACAAAACATTGATGTATTGAATCCTAATTTTTCTATAGACCATAGTCCAGTTACAGCAACAATTATACTGGCAAAAATAAAAAAGAATCCAACTGCATTTAAAAATAACCAAAACACTACAATAAAAAATAAAGAGGAAAAAACCAGATACAAAGAATGCATCACAACTCACTTACCAATGTTACAAGTAATCAAGAAAATACTTCAGTGCAAACCTATCACAATAAAATAGTAAAAGTTGTTACACAAAACCTACAGGACGCTCGACTACCTAGTAAAATTACAAACAATTTTCATAAAATTCTATCAGAGAATACTCTAGCGCTTATGGAGAGAAGGAAACTACTGCAAAATACTGAAAACAAAACTAGATCCATGAAAAACGAACTATTTGCGCTTAACAAGCCAGTAAGTAAAGGCATAAATAGTGACTACACAAAACACAGGACGGACACTATCGAAAAACATTTAATACAGTTAAGCAGTTCAAAAAGACATCCAAAACTTTACGAACAAATAAGAGATGGATTGAAGGACTAAACTCCGAAGGAACTAACCTATAAATAATCATATCGAGGTCATAGGAACCGCAACAGAATTTTACGAAACACTTTATAGCGCTCGACAATATATAGATACAAAAAATATAGTTGACAACCAAACGTATCAGACTGAAGTAAATTCAACAAGATTCCATGAACCATTCGCCACCATTCACTTGAAACATTCGCAGTAACAGATTTCGTATAAGCACTATACAGACTAAAAATAAAAGCCCTGGCTCAGATAACTTCACCAATGAAGCTATAAAATCGGCCAAATCACTACTGGCTGTACCAGTAACTTACCTTTCCAACCGCTTTCGAACTGTTATACGGGGTCTGGTAAACAGCTTTAAAAAAAAAGAAAAGATTTATTTATCACTGTGAAACTTTAATTGTATTACAATATAATAAAACAATAATACGAACGGCGCGAATGGGAAACAGAGACCGACTGACTGGATGTGGGTAGTCAAGGAACATGAAGGTTGGCTGGCGATAGGAAGGAGCGGAGTCAGGCTTGGTTAGTAGAAGTAGAGGAAGGAATCAGGGGTATGGGGTGCGGTGTCAGGAACCTCCACGTGGTGCACCCTGGGCAACGTCGACCGCTTCACGGTCGGCGGCTGATACCTGACAGGGGGGGTTGGGGCTTCTCGCTGTCATCTCTCTGGTTATCAGAGGGAGCGGCTGATGGAGCAATCGTTGGCGGGCTCGGCGTGCACTTGCACTGCCGTCGGGCACACGGGTGGGGTCTTTTGCCTCATCCGCACCGCCAACAAACTCGTAATCCCGTCTGTTTGACAGGACCGAGGGGCTTGGCTTCACCGCCTGGCCCGCGAGGAAGACAACCTCTCTAAAAAATTACCCCAATCTTAAGCGGCGGCGCACCGTGAGGGGATGCATGGCTGGCGGGTGGCCAGTCGCTAGTGCGACCCCCGTCAGGGAACCGGCCGACTTCCTGGCGGGTTACGCGTAGGCTTACCCGGGTACAGGGGGCACTGCCCGGGTGGACCTTTTATTTCTCCCATACTCGTGGGATAAGTTATGGCTGAACACAATAAACCAAAACCATTCTTATTACAATTCTGGGAAAAGGGGGGGAGTATGTCGAAAGATAGAGAGGCGGGGAGTGCAGATGAAGACTCGCATACCCGTAAGCGGATGTTAGATCTGCTGGATGTCAGTGCGGACCATGTGGTGGTCCCGAAGATCGCATCGGCCCAGCGGGGTAAGGGGCGTGCAACAGGCACCAAGCGCGCTGACGTTGCAGAAGCAGAAGAGCTCGAAGGCTTAGAAGAGCACAGGGGAGTTGTAGACGTAGACGCTCTGGACCCAGCTGGTATGAGGGCCCTTGCAGACCAGAGCGTTGAAATTATTCACAACGTATGTAAAATTAGTGGCCACCTCCAGGGCGGATGTATCAAGGATCTCAAGGCTGCTGCGAGGTCCCTAAATGATATTGTGTCTGTTGCTTTGACTCGCACAGTCACAGAGGAAACCCTCTGTCTTCGGCGCATGATCAATAATCTCCGCCGCGAGCTCGCTGACACGAAGGCGGAGATTAGGGCCTTGCGCCATGAGAAGGAAGAATGGAAGGAAGCACCGTTGCCTTCTGCAGTACCACTGCCAGAGGACCGGAGTTATACAGACCTGACTGCGGCCATCCAGGGCTTGCAACTCTCCAACCAAAAATCTTTGGAGGAGATGAGTGCGCGCCTGGGTGTGCTTGAGAGTCGTATACTCCGACCTCCGCTAGCGGCAGATAAGGTGCGAGAATATCCCACACCACCGGGATCCAAATCCGCACCCCGAGTGAATCCGGCGCCTCGAGCAGCCCGGATTGCGTCACGGAGAGTTTCTGTGGAGGACGATGGACCGCTGGCTCTGGCAGAGTCCACCTGGACGGAGGTGGTCAAAAAGAAGGCCAAAAGAGGGCCAAAGAAGAAGAGTGGATTGACGCCAGTTGCCTTAGAGGCTAAGGTGGCTGCACCGATTGTCCCTGCCTCTCGGAAGAGCAAGCCGAAAACGAAGGTTCCCTTGCCCCCGCGCTCAGCTGCGGTGGTATTATCACTGCAGTCTGGAGCTGTGGCACAAGGGGTAACCTACAAAGCTGCCCTTCTGAAGGCGAGATCGGCTATGGATCTTCCCGCTCCCGGAATTGTTGGTGAGGGAGACAGCTACTGGGGCCAGAATTATCGAAATTCCTGGCCCCAGAGGCCAAGAACAGGCGGATGCCTTGGCACGGAGTCTTAAGGTAGCATTAGCGGACGTTGCCACTGTGGCAAGGCCCGTTAAGAGGGCAGACGTCCGTATTGTGAACCTTGATGACTCCGTGTCAAGGGAAGAGGTTGTCGCAGCAGCGGCAACAAAAGGAGGCTGTTCTCCTGATGACATCAGGTCGGGTGACATCACTCTTGTGGGTCGGAGCTTAGGGAGGGTACACATGTCCCTTCCTGTCGCCGCAGCGAGATCGCTGGCAGAGGGAGGCCGACTTAGAGTCGGTTTCAGTTCGGCTCGCGTCCATATACTGGAGCAAAAACCCTTGCGGTGTTTCCGGTGTATGGGCGTGGGTCATACACGAGCGGTCTGTACGTCTGATGTTGACAGGACGGGCAAGTGCTTCCGATGCGGGGAGGTCGGACATGTTGCGCGGCAGTGTGCAGCTAATAAGCTGCACTGTGCACTATGTACGGACGTCGGGAGGCCGGCGGACCACTTTATGGGTGGTGCCAAATGTCGGCCGCCCATAGTCAAAAAGATTAGGGCACAAGCTGTACCATCAGCCGCTCCGGGTGGTTGCGTAGATGAGGGTGACATTATGGAGTGAATTTCTCGCCTCATAATGTCATCCGTGCTGAGCCAAGGGAAGATGGGTCGGGGGACCCGCCATCCCATTGCACTGGTTCAGCCGTCTGGGGGACAATTGGGGTGTACCAAGCTGTCCCTCTATAGCGCCGGGGCCCAGTAGGGCCAGCCGCAGGGGCGACGCGGTGATTACCAGTTTGGACCCGGGTCGCCCCTATTTATGCGGCAGAGGTACACCGTGGAGTTTTAGTGAGTATTCCCGGTTCGCACCGGGTGAGTCCCACATAACCCGCTTGTTCCCCCCGGGGCGAGAGGGTATCCATAAATGGATTTCTCCACGTTAAAAAAAAAAAAAAAAAAAAAAGGAATCAGGGGTATAACATCTCCCCCTTTAAGAGTAAACTTGCCAGGAAAGGAAGTTTACTAGGTGATGAAAGTCGAACTGGAAGGTGATGAAGGTGTTGATGAGGTTAAGTGCCAGAATAACGGAATGAATGCGCCACCTTAACATAACTTAACATTATTATAGAATATACATAACTTAATCTATTCTTAATCTAGGTAACGGAACTTGTTCTACATGTGAACAGTCTTTCTCATTTGAGAAAGTTTACATAAACATAGTAATGATTTACGGAAAATGTAAATTATGTATATAGCAAAGGATAGACATAATATAATAGTAAGAATAGGTAAACTGGTGTGACTAGAAAATAATATTTCATCATTTTTCCTGTTAATAAATTCATCGAGATCTTTAGATACTAAATCGGCTTGAGCTTTTATGTTTTCAAGATTATCTAAATGTATATTAGATATAGTTACGTTTGAAGGTTGAGTTTTTTAAAAGTTCCTAAGTTACAACATTTGTCATCAATAAGGTTAAAGTCAGAATTTATATATGGGAAATTGACTTCTAAATTTAACATCGCCAATAATTTTATATTTCCACAGAATGCAGCACATTGCGGTTCTAATGTTAGAATACCAGTTCCGCTTACAATCACTTATTTAACATAACTGCTACATTCTATTGTTACTTAAGTAGGTCGGGTTTGGATAAACATCCAATTATTATGGCCAAGGTTTTGCCAAATGTCTACATTGCCATGTATGAATTTAGTTTTACATTGCCAACGTAGAACCTTTATGGTTTCTGTCATGATTTCGACATCACAAATAGGATTAGTGTTAACTGATAGGATTTTTGGAACATCACAAGCAAGTTTTCCATTATGTAAAGATATACAATCATTTAAATCACTTAAGATGCAATATGAGGATTTGTCTTTGCTAAGAGCCACGTAATTTGCTGTAGATACAATCATAGCATAAGAGTCTGATACATTTGCGACATGAGGTACCGGGACTGGTATGACCTTGTAGAGGTCATATTCAACATGGTAAACTAACGGAATCCTTAACACAAATACTACACTATTAATACTATTATAGGCAGCAAGTTCTGAAACTTTCAATAACGCATTAATATTTCTTAAGTCTATACTTACAGGAAATTCCTTATATTTAGGAATATATCTTATATTACTTTCTATGTCAGCACACAATTGTGTTGGTGTGATAATTGAGGGATGCAAAGTATTACTGTTCGCAAACATAATAGAATTCACAATTTCTTCCTATTTAAAAGAAAGGGTTAGTAAGTTAGCGTGTATAACATTTAAAACTTCACTTATCTTATCTTTAAATAAAAGCTCGTTAGTAACTATAGTTATATTTTTTAACAATGTATTAGTAATATCATTCAAACGTACTTCATTTTTCAAAATAGTAGTAAGGGTTTTGTTAAAGTTTGAAATTGCAGATTTAGATATAAAAGTATTTTCTTTTACTAAAGAAGCTATATTTTTATCATTTGATTGCAATGTCTGAATAGCGTTATAATACTTTTCAGAATCGTCTTCATCCATTCTTCCGAATAATGTTTTCATAAGTGTGCCTACTTCAGCGATCCAGGCTGATCTTTTAGGTCTAGAACACAGCAGGTGAGAAATAGCATCGTAATCGCGGAGAATATCATCGTGTAGTGGGGTAAGTGGATGAAGCATATTTAGACATCGGAAATCATCAATCGCCTTATTTTGTTCACACAGAATTTTAAATGCATCTAAGATGTTATTATTATTGCTGAGATGAGATTTTATGAACTTGAAATCTACCGGAATAATAAAATTAACATGATCGTTTATGAGTTTCAGAGTGTTGGCCGGGTCGATGTATATGCCAGGACCTTTATCCAGAGATTGAACTAATTCATGAGCCAAGGACGTTGCAACTAGAAATAGTGGTATGATTCTGAAACGTTAAGTTCAGGATAAGTATAGGTTTTATTTAGAAGAAGTAGTAGTCATAATATTTATTTAATTTTTCTGTTACAGACGCCAGTTTAACTTCGTCAAAATGGTGTTTTACGTGACGACGGTTGATTAGTAGTGACAGAGTATTGTTACCATGGATTTTGACGACTTTGTAGGGTCCTTTCCAAACGGGGGACAGAGCTTTTCGTAACCTCAGATGGTTTTTAAGATAAACTAGGTCACCTATTTTATACTTCACAGGTCGAGTCCTTCGGTCATAGTATTCTTTGGATTTTTCTTTGGAAGCTTGTACATTTTGAAGTGCTATGTCTCTTGATAGTTTGAGTCTGTGATGTAACATCTTAAGGTATTCAGGGTAAGTCACATCGGAACGAAGTTCATATATAGAATCGGGTATAAATGGGTTTTGACCAAAGAGAAGTTCATAAGGAGTGAATTGGGTCGTAGTATGGGTATTGGTATTGTATGCCAGCATGGCTGTATAAACATATGTATGCCAATTTGTTTGGTTTTCGTTTATAAATGATTTTAGGTATTCTTTTAGAGTTGAGTGACTGCGTTCAAGAGCGCCTTGTGTTTGAGGATAGTAGGGTGAAGCCCATATTTGTATAATGCTAAGGAACTCACAGGTTCTTTTGAAAAGTTCGGCTGTAAAATTTGTGCCTTAATCCGTAACGATTGTTTTGGGGATACCAAATACTGATATAAAATGAACTAAACATTCGCAAGACTCTTCGGCAGTAGCATTAGAGATAGGATAAGATGCAGAGTATTTTGTGAGATCGTCCTGAATTGTTAGAATAAATTTTAGTTTCATGATACCTGCTTCCGGCAGTGGACCCACGAGATCTATACTGATGCGATCAAACGGTTTCGTTGAAGAGGTCGTAATCTGCATCGGAGCTCGATTAGTTTGGCGTAATGCTTTATTTGATTGTCACAAAGAACAATGTTTCACGTACTCTTCTATTTCCGATCTCATGTTTTTCCAATAGTAACTTTCTTTAATTCGGTTGTACATCCTAGACGATCCTAGATGTCCAGCAATGGGGACATCGTGGTTTTCCTTTAAAATTTTGGGCACTTCGCTAGGTGTAGGGTATATTATAGAGTTGTGTTGAATATTAATGGTTATGTTGGTGTTATTAAATAGGTACATTAGAATATTGTAGATTTGGTAAATGACAGTTTCTCAAATGGATTCTTAAAATCAGAAATAGCGATCTCGCTGGTTTGTTCTGTTACAATAATTTGATTTCAGACTTTCACAAGAGTTTCAAATATATCTTTATAGGACGATTCGTCAAAATAATGAAACTTGGTGAATAAGAAATAGTAGATTTTTGCTTTATTTTCCACTCGTTTATGTGAGGAAAGTTCCTTTTCACAATATATGAGGTCACTTGAATTTTCAATAGAGGTAACAAGCTCTTCTACGTATGGATTCGATTCATCATAGTCAATAGATAATGGAATGACTATAATTTGACCGTGACTTTTCATTAGGCTCTGATTGTGTTCAACTATATGAGTATTGTAATTTTTGTTTGTCATAGTTTTGGAAAAGTCGGAGTAGGAGTCGTCGGGAATATCAGAAGTCGGTGAGATGGGTAGTAAGTTATCGTCGTTTGTTTTAGTAGGACTAGTAATATTAGGATTAATGTCATTGTTTTCTGTATCAGGGTTGAATGGCGTATTGGGAAGAACATTAGTATGTTGTAGTGGATCTAACGAAAGAAAGTCATGAATGTTTTCGAAGTTGGGAGGACTAAACGGGAATTCTGTTATTAATGGATTTCGGTTTGCAATGTGAGGAGACGGATTGGTTGGTGATTGGTACGGATGTTTTCAGGACTAGAAGGGTTAAGCAGATTTGTATCTGATTCTGGATTTAGAGTCACATCTCGGATCGGATTGATTGGGTATCTGGATAAAGCGTCTGTGTTGCAATTAATTAAGCTTTTCTTTTATTGAACTTCATAATCGAACTCTTCTAATTTGAGACGCCATCGTACTAGTTTCGATCCGGGTTCTTTGCAATTAAAGAGCCATTTTAGAGGCTTGTGATCGGTAACTATCATGAAATGATGTCCATACAAGTATGGTCGGAATAATTTTGTACTGAATAAGATTGTTACACATTCTTTTTCTTTTACACTATAGTTAGTTTCGGCTTTGTTCAAGGTGCGAGAAACATAAGCAATAGGCTTGTCTTTTCCAATGGGACCTTGTGAGAGGATGGCTGAAATAGCAAAGTTGGATGCGTCACAGGTGAGCACAAAAGGCTTAGAAAAGTCAGGGTATATAAGCAAAGGTGCGGAAATTAACTTTTCTTTCAGAGTATCGAATGGTAACTGTTGTGAATTTTGCCATTCAAACGGAGTATCCTTTTTTAAGAGTTGTGTTAAAGGTTTGGCAATTTTTGATAAGTTTTGAATGAAACGGCGGTAATACGATACAAGTCCCAAAAAGGATTTGATATCTTTAGCACATTTTGGAATTGGAAAATCTCTTACAGTTTTGATCTTATCTGGATTGGGTCTTACGCCTTCATCAGTGATTAGATGTCCGAGGTAAGAGACTTCTCTTCTGAGAAATTCACATTTGTCTGGCTGAAGTTTCAGATTAAACTCGCGGAGTCTGTGGAAGATTTCTTCGAGGTTAGAGACATGGCAAGAGAGATCATAAGAATGGATTACAATATCATCTAAATAGACAAAACATTTGATACCTTGAAGTCCAGGTAAGGCAGTATTCATAAGACGTTGGAAAGTAGAGGGTGCGTTCTTTAATCCGAAAGGCATTCGTGTAAACTCATAATGGCCTTGAGGCACAGAGAATGCGGTTTTAGCAAAATCTTCGGGAGATATTTTAATCTGATGGAAACCTGATGCTAAATCAAGTATCTCAGAAATATTGGGAATGGGGTAAGAGTCTCCTATAGTAATATCGTTGAGCTTGCGGTAGTCAATGACAACGCGCCATTTCCTTTGACCAGAAGCATCAAGCTTTTTAGGGACTATCCAAATCGGAGAAGACCAAGGAGAGGAAGATGGCTTGATAATATTTTGTTCGAGCATTTTATTAATTTGAGTTTGGACCTCATGTTTGTGGCATTCCGGAAAACGGTAGATTTTTGTATGGATTAGAGTTGAAGATGTTGTATTAATCTCATGCTTAAGGGCGTTAGTGAAGGATAATTTATCTCCAGGTAGGTGAAATATATCGGAGAATTTGGAGCATACTTCATACAACGCTAGTTTCCTCTTGATTTAGATGCAAAACACGAATTTGTTCTTGAATACGCATTTTGAATACCGTTACAGTGTGATACAGTGTTTATTTCGTGTGGTATCAAGTCACTTGTGTTAAAAGGCACAAGATCAAGTTTTAATGTGGAATTGATAGTAATAGGATATTCAGAAATGTTTACTACTGAGATGTTGATACGACAATTTGATTTAACAGTTACCATACAATTGGCTATCAATAACGATTCAATAGATTTCTGATCAAGGATGAGCCCTTCTCTAAGTTCAGGATTAGTGACGGAGTATTCGATCACGGTTTCAGTACGTGGAGAAATGGTAAAAATCGGATCAGTGAATTTTAAGTTAAGTTTTTTATTGTCGGTCACTAGTATATTTTCAGTATAGTCGATTTTACAATTCGAAGTGGAAAGAAAGTCGTTGCCGATTATGCCGTCGTAAGGAAAATCGAAATTCGGAATGATATGGAAATCATTAGTCAGAGAATCAAAATTTATGCGTATATGACCAAGTGAGTGCATCGGATTGTCAGTGTTTCCTAAACCACTGAAACTTATGATGTGATTTGTAATTTCAGGAATTTCCTCAATAGCATCTATTTTTACAAGGTTGATGCATGCGCCACTATCAACGAGAAATTTAAGAGGTTTCGAGGAGACAGACGTCTGGACTTCTACGAAAGGTAAGTACTTGTTTTTAGGATTTGTAGTGATATTATATGTTTTTAATTTGTTTTATTTCTTTCAGATATTGACTGTGAGCACAAAGAATTGGATTTTGTATCAAATGCGTTAAGAACTTGCGATTGAACAGAGGCATGCTTATTAGTTTTAGAATTATCGAAACTAACTGATCTGTTATTTAATTTAGAAACAGCGACTTTCGCTGACGGTCGTGAAGTATTAGAGTGACTCAGTGGATTAGAAGGATTCAGTGGAATATTAGGATATAGTGGATTCAGTGAATTAGTAGGAGGATTCAGTGGATTCAGCAGATTAGTAAGATTCAGTGAAATAGTAGGATTCAGTGGATTCAGTGAATTTGTATGAGGATTCAGTGGATTCAGCGAATTAGTAGAATTCAGTGGATTAGTAAGATTCAGTGGAATAGTAGGATTCAGTGGATTATTAGGATACAGTGGATTCAGTGAATTAGTAGGACGACACAGTGGATTCAGTTGATTTGTAAGACTCAGCGGATCATTAGGATACAGTGGATTCAGTGAATTAGTAGGACAATACAGTGGATTCAGTCGATTAGTAAGATTCAGCGGATTATTAGGATACAGTGGATTCAGTGAATTAGTACAAATAGCGTCGATTTTACCCACCACCGTTTCCGCACGGCGCTGGAGAGGTGGGCCTCTTCGTTTGAATTCTGGGTATCGACTTCATCAAAGCTCTGTGTTTCGGGAAAATTGATAAGGTGTATAGGTTGATTTCTTCCTTGAAATTTACGATTTGAGACTGGCGACTGCCGATTTGGAGGGTTTCCGAATTTTTGGTTAATGTATTCCCGCTTGCGACAATTTCCGATGGTATGACCAATATTTTTACAATACCTACATATAGGAGCTTGTGAATTAGAAGGGCCGGATTGACCTTGAGGTCTTGTAAAATATGACTGTCCCTGTGGTCTTGTAGAAGAAGATTGGTATTGAGGCCTGGAGTAAGACGAGTTTAAGTTCTGCCTATAAGAATTTGGCGAATTTGTATTAAATGAAGACGAGAACGAGTTTTTCCTGTATGCAATACCTAAGATTTTCTCTTCAGCTGAGGCGAAGTTTATGGCTTATATTGTTGAAATAAAACTAATTTAAACGGATTTTATCGCGGTTATTTATTAAATTTTGATCCCGACGTTTCGAATGCTTTTCAGCCTTCGTGGTCACGGGGCGGACTGAGGTGTAGGTTGTCCAGAAAAGTTTATGTTACTGTGTCTACCTTCAATTTAATTTTTAATATTTATAGTGTTCCGATCTACGCAGAAAGAGCTCACAGTGTCTTGAGGTCTGGCAATTGGTCTTTTGGGTTCCGATTTAATTAAATGTATAATTGGATCCCAGGCTTGTGCTAGCTTCCAACCATCTTCTCTATTGAAATTCGGATGTTTTTTAATTTCAATAGCCTCACGAATCATCCTAGGTAGGAATCGGTGTTCTTTGGCAAGGATTTGTGGCTTGTCGAATCGAAGATAATGTTTGGAGCCTTCTTCTGAATGTTCAGCAACTGCAGACTTCGTAGAGCGTCGGTGTTTAACATCAGCTATATGTTCTTTTACGCGGGTCCCTATATTTATTTTAGTTTGTCCGATATAGGAGAGGCCACAGTCACATTCTATTTTGTATACGCCCTGTTCTTGTAGAGGTATATGACACTTGACAGGTGGTAAAAATTGACTAATCTTCTTGGGCGGCTTGAAGTAAGTTTTAATTGAAGCACGCTTCAGCTCATAACCAATCATGTCTGTGACCCCTCTTACAAAAGGTAGCACAACAGGTACACGTTCTACTATGGCTGGTTTCACTCGGTTTCCGTGACGGCGGCGTGGAATTTTTGCGTGGTTGTTGTTCTATTATAATATTATAATAGAAGTTGTTCTATTATAATATTATAATAGAACAACTTTTGTCGGATGAAAGTACATACAAGAAGGTTAAAACAGACCCAACCAACAAAGTTTTAAAGGCTACTAGCTCTTTAATAAGCAGTTACTCCGACACATTAAATCTTGACGTAAACTTACTCGTCCCATCGTGTGCAAAACCTCCTAAACTGTATGGGTTACCGAAAATACACAAGCCCAATGCTCCACTACGTCCCATCGTGAGTCAGGTCGACACACCAACCTACAGATTTGCTCAGCACGTAGCAAAAGTGTTATCACCACTAAGAGGCAACACTAGAGCATCTGTGAAGGATTCATACCAATTTGTCCGTGATATTAAACACTTACAATTACCTGACAATGAAACCATGGTTAGTTTTGATGTCCAGTGTCTAATCACAAGCTTACCAGTACAAGACTGCATTGAAATTGTGTCTAAGAGGTTAGCAGATAATAACATGCCCATAGAGTATGCAGCATTACTTAAACATTGCCTCACATCTGGCTACATGTTGTGGAGGAATCAGTTTTATGTACAAGTGAATGGAGTAGCTATGGGCTCACCTCTATCTCCAGTAGTCGCCGATATTTTCATGGAGGACTTCGAGGAGACAGCCCTAAGCACTGCTCCCGTCACCCCCAGGTTTTACAAACGGTACGTAGATGATACTTTCACAATTTTACCATCTGACAAAGTAGCTGCATTTTTAGATCATCTTAACTCCATTAACAATAACATACAATTCACTGTGGAGTTAGAGCAAAAGAAATCTCTTCCTTTCTTAGATGTTTTAGTTATCCGTAATCCTGATCAGTCTTTAGGCCATACTGTGTACAGAAAAATGACCCATACAGATAAATACCTGAATGGTGAATCTCACCACCATCCGAAACAGTTAGCTACCGTGGGTAAATCTTTGTTTCAGAGAGCACAAGGAATCTGTGACGAGGAACATCTGGCTGCTGAGCTGCGACATGTCAAGCAAGTACTGCGTGATAACAAGCTCCAAATTCCACGCCGCCGTCACGGAATCCGAGTGAAACCAGCCACAGTAGAACGTGTACCTGTTGTGTTACCTTTTCTAAGAGGGGTCACAGACAAGATTGGCTATGTACTGAAGCGTGCTTCAATTAAAACTTACTTCAAGCCGCCCAAGAAGATTAGTCAATTTTTACCACCTGTCAAGTGTCATATACCTCTACAAGAACAGGGCGTATACAAAATAGAATGTGACTGTGGCCTCTCCTATATCGGACAAACTAAAATAAATATAGGGACCCGCGTAAAAGAACATATAGCTGATGTTAAACACCGACGCTCTACGAAGTCTGCAGTTGCTGAACATTCAGAAGAAGGCTCCAAACATTATCTTCGATTCGACAAGCCACAAATCCTTGCAAAAGAACACCGATTCCTACCTAGGATGATTCGTGAGGCTATTGAAATTAAAAAAACATCCAAATTTCAATAGAGAAGATGGTTGGAAGCTAGCACAAGCCTGGGATCCAATTATACATTTAATTAAATCGGAACCCAAAAGACCAATTGCCAGACCTCAAGACACTGTGAGCTCTTTCTGCGTAGATCAGAACACTATCAATAATAAAAATTAAATTGAAGGTAGACACAGTAACATAAACTTTTCTGGACAACCTACACCTCAGTCTGCCCCGTGACCACGAAGGCTGAAAAGCTTTCGAAACGTCGGGATCAAAATTTAATAAATAACCGCGATAAAATCCGTTTAAATTAGTTTTATTTCAATGAATAATATTCGCGTAAACCTAAGAAATCATTATGCTTATATTGTTGTTCACTATTCGTAAATAAGTTCGATTCCGGGGACCTGTCGAGACCTCTTTACACTGCCACCAATGTTATACGGGGTCTGGTAAACGGCTTTTTAAAAAAAGAATAGATTTATTTATCACTGTGAAATTTTAATTGTATTACAATATAATAAAACAATAATACAACCGGCGCGAATGGGAAACAGAGACCGACTGACTGGATGTGTGCAGTCAAGGAACATGAAGGTTGGCTTGCGATAGGAAGGAGCGGAGTCAGGCTTGGTCAGCAGAAGTAGAGGAAGGAATCAGGGGTATAACAGAAGGAATGTCAAGTTGCCTCTTACCGTGCTTAACATATGCCTGTCAAACCTAGAAATATACAGTCAAAATAAAGGAAAAAATTACCACATGTCAACGGGAGCTAGAACGAAGTATGTTAATAATTAAAGGAATCCAAAAAATGAGACACACAAATCACAAATAAGAAGCATAACTAAAGCTACAGATGCTCTAACATATGCCCAGAAACTGAAATGCAAATAGGCGGGGCATGTGGCGAGACTAAAAGACAAACTATGGGCTAGAAGTGTGACACTTTGGAGAGACCCAGGAAGGAAACACAACAGAAGCAGACCGCTAATGAGATGGGCGGATGATATTAACAGAACGGCTGGCACAGACTGGATACAAATAGCTCAATACAGAAATAAATGGGCTTCTTTGGAAGAGGCCTTCGCTCCAGGAGGGGTTCGTGAAGAATAATAATAGCATAAGTATTATATGTTAGCGACAAAAAGTAACTTCTTTAATTATAGAAACATAATTGTCTCAACATGTTACCGCCAATCAACTCTTAATTCACAAAACAATGTGAAAGAACCTTCCTATTGTATTGAAGTAGATAGCTGATATATGTTACAAATTGCAATAAGATGTTTTTTATTCAGATAACATTTTGTACGAAGTTACAGTAAGCCCCAGGTATAGTTAAGCCCATGGTATAATATCGTCAAATTATCTTATCCTTACTGAAAATTACGACCCTCATCGGCACACCATCGACATTGATAACTTTGAGCCCATATTTCGTTGGGTGTACTTTAGGACTCTCCACAAACAATATACTAACAATATAAGAAATATATGAAATACATATTGTATTGTCTTACTATTATATAGTAATAAATCACACTTCAAAGAGAACATTCGTATTGCTTTATTAATCTCCCCTAACTCCAAACATCGCAGTATTACTCTTTTAAATGTGCAGATACCATTGACAGTATTGATTATATCGTATGTAAGATTATGTATGGACGCGTGTGCGGATGAGTAAGTGTATATGTAAGTGAATGAGTCTGCGCATCGTTTCTGGTGTTGACGTATTGTTTACGTACTTACGTACTACTCCTTTAAACATTATTATTACTTAGTACATATGTAAATGTAAACATATGTAAAGAGTATGTAAACAGTATTACTTAGTTCATATGTAAGTAAATATGTGGGTGCGTGTGTGGATGAGTAAGTGTATTTGTAAGTGAATGAGTGTTCTCATCGTTTGTGGTGTTGCCGTGTTGTTTACGTATTTTAATATTATTTTATTACTCCTTTGAATATGCAGGTATCTTTGACAGTATTACTTACTTCATATGTAAGTAAATGTATGGCTGCGTGTGTGGATGAGTAATAGTGTATGTAAATGAATGAGTGTGCACATCGTTTGTGGTGTTGCCGTAATATTTGCGTATTTTAATATTGTTGTATTACTCCTTTAATTATGCAGGGTTCTTTGAGAGTATTACTAAGTTCATATGACAGTGAATGTATGGGTGCTTGTTCGGATGAGTTAGTGTGTAGGTGAGTGAGTGCGCATATTGTTTGTGATATTGTCGTTGTTATGTAAGTCGTATAATATTTAGTGTCGGATACTGTAAATGTCTCATCTCGATGGTTTTCTTGTTTCTAAATAGTATTGTATCGCTGAGTTGCTATACAGCATTACTACTATTACTAAAATAATTACATACAAATTAAAGGTGTTTTCAGTATGTTTAGAAAAGTTAGAAAATAGTACTAAATAAATTATTTTTTTATTATTGTTTTTAAAATAACACTTTTATAAATAAAATTCTACAATGACCTTTATTAATAAGTACTGATCTTTACTATCCTTTCTAATATTATAAATGTATAGAAGAGTTTGTTTGTTTTTTACGCTTTCACGCCTAAGCCGCTAAATTGATAATTATGGATTTTGGCATAGAGACAGATGGAAACCTAAAGACAGTGGTAGCTTACTTTTTCTCGCGTAAACCATATTGGAAGTGGGGTAAAGAAAGTGATAAACTGTATGGAACTTTTTATTGCGTCATACGATTTGTTTGACAAAATCAATATTAAAAGCTACATATATTATACATATAGCTACATATATTAGTTAAATTACAACGTATTAAATTCACGCCATATTAAAAACATTAAAAAAACATTTGTATAAGTTATTACAAATAAATACAAATATTATAGTTTTGAGGACTCTCTTCAACCACCACAACCTGTGGAAGAAATATTTTTTATTACATTGACTTTAAATTTGTTCCTCTTGATTAATGGGTTTATTATTATATTATTATATTATATTAGTTTATTTCACTGTTAACTGGTACTGGATACACGTCACTTTAGATTATTCTAATAATCTAACATCGCTCTGAAACGTCGGCAACTTTTATGGCAACCGTAATAAAATACAAACAATTTTGAAGCGGTAATAGTTCAGTGGCAGTGTGTCGCATCAAAGAACGTGAGTTCGAATCCACCTACAATGAGCTTAAGCTTTCGATGAAGGAAAACATCATGCTGAGAGCATAGCATCGTAGTAGGACTGTTTCTAATGTCCACATGGCTAGCTATCACCTTGAAATTGAACATCTGCCGCGAATCGCCTATAGCTGTGTTCTGGCAGTTGTTCTCGAGAGCCAGTCCCTCCACAGGTTTAGCGTGTTCGCCATATTGGGTCGCATCTTCACTTAACATAAGGTGAGATTGTAGTCAGAACGTTAACCTATAAACTGTAAAAAGAATACAACAAATTCGTCACAAAATAATAGGCTCGATTTGAGTGAGTTGCAAACGCCGCGATAAACCTGTCTCAATGACTTGGTCAGTCGGTGTATATATGTAGAGATATCCAACCGCCAAGATGCGATAGTGAAACAGGGACGCCTCTGATGGATCACTTATCTCTATGATGATGTACGTAATCGTCTATGGATTAAAAAAAAAACACAGTTACCTTTTAAAGTGGACTTTAGCCTTTGGTATGTCCTCATCTTTCTCGCGTAATACAAAGCGTCGCAACCCCAAAATGCCACCAAAAAAATATTGTTCCACACTCTTGCTTTTGAAGTTAAAATAAAAATCGTCAATGTCTTTCTCTTTTAAACGGGAACAGAGTAAGAGGGAGTTCTCATTCTTGAAAACCCAGTCGTTTGTAACATAATATTCGACGGAATACAGGGCTCGGTACATGACTCTCTGGATTTTCATTAATCTAAAATGAATAATATCACTTATTAATATTATAAGAGTGCAATATCGAAATCCATGGGAAAATCTTTACTAAATAGTATTATAAATACGAAAGTGAGTTTGTTTGTTTGTTACGCTTTCACACCTAAACCGCTGAATTGATCAAGATGAATTTTGGTATAAAAATAGATGGGACCTCACAGACGGTGGTAGGCTACTTTTGCTCGCAAAAACCTAATAGCAAGTGAGGAAAGGGAGACTTTATATAAAACGTTGACAAAATCGATATTACCGCGAGCGGAACCGCCATTAAAAGCTAGTATAAATATAAATGTACTGCTATGAGAAACGTTTTTCTTATTACTATTTGTTAGCAATCGGTAGATACACAGTTCTGTCCATACGGTTCAAACGGTACATACATAATGGTACGAATAGTATGTTATAGTGAGCGGAGCCCTTAATCCCTATAATTTTCAAATGTTTTGTAGTAATCGACATAGCTTTAAAAACTGTAATTTTTTCTTTACAGGTTTAGCGTTATGGCGATAATGTCACCTAATGTTAAGTAACGATGTGGCCCAAGATAGAGGAAACGCTCAGCTTAGTAGTGGGTACAGGCTCTCAAGTGCCACTGCCGGAACATAACTACAGGTATTAGGTGGTAGATTTCACCTTGCGGGTGGAACCTAACCGGGGTGCATCAGGGAACCTCCTAGTGTTGTACCCCAGGCAACGTTCGGGTAAGCTGACCGGTGGTTGATACCCTGACAAGCAAGGTGGAGTAGTCCAGCACTTCTCCTGACGGAGAGTGCCACGTACGCACAGTGGCGGGCCTGACGTGTACTAACACTACTGTCGGGCAGACGACCGCGGCATCCTGTTTTATGCCCACCGTTAGTCTCGCAATTCCGCCGGAGTGCTGCTGAGTGCGAGTGACATATCTCGCGCCTACTATGGCACTGTGGAGCTTGGCGTCACCGCCTGTCCGGTGAAGCAGAAAACCTCAATTAAATTTACCCAGAGGGGCCTGCATCTACCGGGGAGCACAGGAAAAAAATTGTACATACATTGTTATAACAATACGGTTTTTGTTATGGTATAATATGTTACAGTGAGCAGTATTCTTAAACCCTATAACATTGGAATGACAATTAGTACATAGTTTTAAATCTATTTTTAACAATTACGTACTTACCTAGGTTTCTCTCCAAATAAATACAATAGTGTATCAATAAGCAGAGCAGGTATAAGTTGCTTCAGCAGTATCTAAAAATTGATTTGTTAAAATATTGAACTGTTTATTATTTAAAAAAAAAAACGAGTCACTCGCCGAGAGCTGCCGACAAAAGTAGTAACTTTAAATTTTTAAATAAACTATGATATTTTCAGTTTTTTAAAACTTCGCTATTTGTGAATTAAAATCATTAAACACATCAGAAGTACGTTAAAATTATATGTATTTTTGTATGGCTTTCATCAAACATAGGATGGACTATACAATTCCAAGACAAAATATAAACAAAACTTATTAGTTCAGATTTATATCTATATTAATATTATAAAGAGGTAAAGTTTGTAAGTATGTGTGTTCGGGGTAATCTCCGGTACTACTAACCCAATTTATAATATTTACTTATTTATTTATATATAGTAAGTCAACATTGAACAGACATAAAGCTAGTTAACTACGGGAACGCGAGAAGTTATTTTTTATAAATGGATTCGTAAAATTTTTAGATCTTTAATATTTAGAAATCATACAATGTTACTTAATATTATTGTAGACCAGTTATAGGTTCTCTTTTAAATTATGTGTTTACTACACGAGAGTCGATGATAGATTTCTCCACAGCTTATCTAATTTTATCTTACTTCATTTAAATATTCTGACCTAGCGTGTAGACATCTTCCCGCAACATGGGCGCGATGCTAGCTCATCATGGGTTCCTTTACTTTTGGGAATATAAGTAACTAATATACAATATAAAATTAAGAACGATTACAATACCGGTACAATAAATATAGACGTGCATCACTTTCACAGAAAAATATATGACTAAAAGTTTAACAAACATAAAAATGCAAACAAATGAATTCATGATTAGGAAAACACATAATGTGAGAGATTTTTAAAGTAATGTTAAATTAAAAATTAATATCTAAATCAAAATTATTCATGCAAAACCTTACCTAGTTAACAGATTGTGTAACTTATTTTTAAATGAGTCGAATGTGGTGTCAAATATGTCGATGGTATTATTGTTGTTATAAAAGATAAATATTCTATAGATCTATTGCTCGATTTAAGAACGCGCTTTTACCTAAGTTGGTTTTGTATTGTGTTTCTAGGAAGTAATTTGAAACCACCAAGAATATTTAAGAAAAAATATCGTGAGGAAACCATAGCATGGTGGTAGGGCTTTTTTTAATGCCTGCCTGGCTAGCTACCATTCTCAAGTTGAAAATCTGCCGTCAAATACCAATAGGTGTGTTCCGGCAGTGGCACTTCACAGCCAGTGCCTCCTATACAAGGCCGGCAACGTACCTACAATTCAACTGGTGCTGTGGGTGTTTATGGGTGGCGGTGATAATTTCGCATCAGGTGAAAAAAAATAAAGTAAAAAATAATAGAAGTAGCTCTTGTATCGATATGCTGGGGCTAGCAACTAACGCCCTTGCTTACGCGTGATTATTAAGTCGCACATTAAACGAATCGACCAAGCATTCATATGTGACCAGCTCGTAACTAACAATTTGCATACACTCTCTACATAAATGGAAAGCGTTCAGTTACGATAACGCGAGTTCCATAATTTTTGTTCACCCAAAATGTGCTCGACGAGCCTAAGAAGTTTTCACTTTAAAAAAATATAAATAAAGGATACTGACATTTATATGGTATATAACTCCTGATGTTGTTACCACCGTATGTTCGACTACCCAGAGTATATTGTTAAACGGCGTGTCATGACAGCAGTTTTGACCGTACTTTATCATATCTTTAAGTGTCAGTTGAACTTGATTCGTTGAACAGCTGTTGTAAATGGGGATATCATCCGTATCTTCTAACCTGTAAATTATTGACATGAAAAATTTTTCCGTGCGCGAGCGTTTCTACTCGGGTAGAAACTCTATGATCGCGTCGCGTCAGAGGATGTAAAGGATGTCGAATATTATCTGAATTACCTAAGTTAACATCACCTGTACGCGATGCACCCTGCCAAGTAACCGACGAGGTTCTAACGATTCTTGGTCCCACATTTGGTTTTGGTCATGATGGTTAACCATATAATTGCTGCAGCTTGCTACTAGGGTTATTGCTCGACTGGTTAGCGTCTGAAAAACTATTTACTTACTGCTTTGTTCCCCTTATCCAAGCCACGGCGATAATATTTTTGACACAGGCGTCTACGGGTATGTAGTCGCATTTCACATCCTTATTAGCATACAAACAATGCATAATCCCTAAAAAAAACATAATCGATGACTACGTCAACTTTTCTATTAACGTGTTTGTTATTAAACATGGGGAAATTCATATACGCATACCCTTTCAAGTCTTCATAAAAAGAACTTCAGTCAAAACACCCTTTGAAAACAACTTAAAAAAAGTTTGGAGCGATTATATCTCAGTTGGTAGTGTGTACGGACGCCGCATCAAGGGACATGAGTTCTGATCCACCTTCAATGAGCTTGAGCTTTTCTTCAAGGAAACATCGTGATGAAACCATAGCATCATGGTAAGGCTTTTATAATGCCCGTCTGCCTAGCTAGCACCTCCAAGTTAAAAATCTGCCACCAAATACCTGTAGGTGTATTCCGGTAGTTGCACTCGAGAGCCAGTTCCTCCACTAGGCTTAACGTGCGCATCATCTTGGGCCACATCGGCACTTAACATTAGCGGAGATTTTGGCCATAACGCTAAACTTTAAATATATAAAAAAAAACAGCCTGACATGCGACGTTACGTAACACAAATGACAGAAAAAATAATAGTTTTATTATTAATAGATGATTTATCGAAAGTGAATTGGTAGAGGCAATAATACCTGTTTATAAAGCGTCTCACTGCTGGGTGAAAGCCTCGTTCTAAATCCACGGCTTTAGTACCACGCAAGACTACGAGATATTAAAAATTGCCTATATCAAGACATCTTTTTAAATAAGTCCAATTCGAAAAGCTTCTTCTGTAACAACATATCTCTGGCATTCACGATGTTTCCATCACTACCAACCAATGACTATACAATTTCATATTTTCTTCGGAATCTCAATTAACGTCACTTATCGTGTCCAGGGATAGAATAAAAACTGATTAGAAACTCACTATTATAAAAGTGAATGCGAATGTTGTTTATTGTGCTTTCACGCCTTCACTACTCAACCGATCATTATGATAACACTTTATCAGGATAACAGAAATGCACGTGGGGTACCGTTCATCCGAACGAAATAAATATTCCCGAGGGATAAAACAAACTGCATTAATGGTTACGAAACCACGGGCAAATGCTACTTTTGTATAACATAGCATTTGTTTATGAAGTGCAGTAAAAGGTTGGCGCATCGTTCACATAAATCCGTACTGCACATATATTTAATTTTACCTTTTGCACCAGCTACACACAATCCAAAGGGTCCGTTTAAGTTGTCTATCCAGCCGGGCATTGGCTCATCTAAGCTGCTTACAACTGGAAACAAATATCATAATTGATCTTGTTATTACACTAGAGAAACCGTGCTGTATCAAACCGACTGAATCATCTTCTTGTCCTGTTTGCAAATTATTGAATGTCGGCGCAATACGTTTCCTTGTTCCATAAATTTCTATCAGTCGCTGTCTCTTCATTCATTCCCCCTTTTTGCATTTAATTTTGAAACGATGACAGCTCAGTGGTACCTTGTACGACTTTGCATCAAGGGACGTGTGTTCAAATCCAACCTCCTACAATAATCTTGAGCTTTCGGTGAAGAAAAATATCGTGAGGAAATCATAGCATGTTGGTAGGGCTTTTTCTGCTGTCCGACTGGCTAGATACCACACTCAAGTTGAAAATTTACCGCCAAATACCAATAGGTGTGTTCCGGCAGTTGCACTTGAGAGCCAATTCCTACACAGGTTTAGCATGTCTACCATCTTGGGCCGTATCGTCACTTAAGAGTCGGTGAGATTATGGCCATAACGCTACATCTTACCTATAAAAAAAAATACACTCTATTTAGTTTTCTATAGCCTACCTCTTCCTTTCCATCCTTCAAAATTCATATTCATTACTTTTCTCACCACATACGTTTTCTCCCTTTTAATGACATGTCCAAACTAAGACAAGCGATTCCTTTTCAACATACCCTGGCAGTAGTAAAAATGCCTTTGAAGAATGTTTAATATCCTGTTCAGCTGATTTCTTCAAGATGGATATCAATAAACCATTGCGTTGGCAAAGATGAATAGATGGCATGGATGATTATTTTGATTACAAGAAATAAAACATGTAGAAAGAATATCTAATATTAGTCGTAAATAAACTAGAGTAGATTAGGCGATAGCTTAGATATATGCCCTTTGCAAATTGTTAACAACGCACGAAGAGAAATAAATGTAGGTATTATAATGCTATTGATCTGCAACAAGTCTACAAAACGTCTATCATAATTAGCGTAACAATGCCATGTTAGTATTTCATATTTGTGAACATATCAAAAAAGTTAATGTATAGGTCTTTAAGTTATAGAATAGTTTGGAAAATCCAAATGTTCACGCCTCATAACGTAATTATAATCGAATGACATAGATTTAAGCATTGATATTAAGGTAGGAAGGAAGTAGATGTCCTTCTAAAGCCATCCTAATGACATCCACGAACAATATTTTTAAATAAGATTTTTTATAGTATAAAATAAAATAAATGAATTTAAAGGTTATCTAGTGTAGTACTGAGAGTATTTCTTTGAATAATTAAACATTTATCTGGTTGTAAAAATATAATAGATTTAAAATAATTATCATCGAATTCTTGAAAATTGCTTGACTTTTAAATGTTGAGAGTAACGCACAACCCCAAACGCTTCATGAGGCGTGCAAAATATGATCCCAGTTCATGTGAATGGAAAATATAACAACTGCGAAATTGAATTTCGAGTAACGTGCTATAAGAAGCATAACTTCCATCAAATTTTAGGCCGTGTTACATTGATTCACGCAAATCATGTTTCAAGCTAAAAAACCGGTCTCATAGTTTTCTTACAGCGCACAAATAAAAATACAATCTTAAAAAATTACATGTTATACCGTATAGATTAGATTTTCAAACTGTTTTTACTAATAAATAGAGTAATTTATGGGAAAGGTCTAATTGTATAATCCATAAAAAGTGATTTTTTTTTATTTGGATAAAATATGAAGGTGATTTTTGATGAATACAGAAAAATCAAGTCGACTGGGTTCATTATTGGCTAGGCCATTTGATCCTTTAGCGTAGCTATTTCACGTAAAAAGATCTATGTAACTGTAGCAACACTGTGCTTATCCTTTACGATTACCAAATTACGCATACGAAGCCAGGTCTGTGTGCTGTTATATTGCTGATAATATTAGAAGTATTACCAATGGAAGGTCTGAGAATGACGATCGGGAGCTGTCCCTTGTGCTCGTAGACCGCGTGCTCGGCGAGCTGTTTACTGAATGTGTATGTGTTAGGTATATCATTGACATATCTGAAAATAAAATTGTTTAATTTAGGGCATTGCATTCCACATTTTGCGAACTCCAACTTCTGGTGGCAAAGAATATCTGATGAACCATAGATAGTACAGTCACTTTGCTGCACATCTTTTGTAAAACACATATAGATGTAGGCCAGCAGCTGCGTCGGAGAGTCAGGCCTCCACTAGGATTAGCTTATTATCATGTGGATATGCTTTTATGTTTTATGATCCTCCAGTTTGTTCTCAGTTTCGGAAAGTAGGCCGGTATAACATTTAGAAACTACTGGTGTTCGCTATTGTGTTTGGATTGTACTATGCTTACCATAAGTTACAGAGTGTAGTCAGTTTGCCGCTCTATGATAAAAAACTGTTTGTGCTGAAGACTAAACGACAGAAGAGAAACATCACTCAGATCATGAAAAGTTTCGCTTCAACATAAACGAAAGATTGGAAGCGAAAAATGTGTTATATCATACTTTTGCCGTATCCGTAACCTGAGGAACAGTCTCCCAGCCCGGGGAAACCCCTCCTACCTATAATATCGACTCCTCTAAACGAAACGTGACCAATCATTTACGCAGGCCAACTTGACGGGGGTGATTGGCGACTGGTGGTTATCATTTCATCAATGGTTGATTGTACTGTGCTTAAAATCATTTACAGTGTCGTGCGAAATAACGCATATTTTGGTAGGGAATATTTTTTAAATTCTGTATTAGATTCTACTTCGCTCTGTATTAAACATATTTTCTCTCTCATGGGTTTTATCTTATTAATTCTATTTTTCATTCAACCTTATATTACTGTTCCTCAAGAATCTGGCTCATATATGCAGAAATATTTAAATTCAGCTGAAAACCAGCGCTAAACAGTTTGCTATAGCATATGTTAAGCTTGGGTTCTTTTTCGAAGTTGTAAGAAGGATTTAGTTTGTAAAACTGTACCTGTACAATATATGTTTATCAAAATAAATGTCCTTTCTTTTTTTTCTAATTCCAAAGGTAGATCGGGGATCAGCGTGTTTTTTTAATATGTCCACTCCCTACATTTTTTTTAATAGTTAACCTTAAGACCACAATCTCATCTGATATAAATTGATGATGTAGACCAAGATGGTAGGCATACTAAGCCTAGTGGAGAGACTGGTTCTCAAGTGCAACTTCCAAAACATACGTATTTATATATTTATTTAAATATAGGTATTTGAAGGCCGGTTTTCTACTTGGGAGTAGACTAGCTAGCCACGTGAGCATTTAAAAAATACCTACCTGCATGACATGGTTTCACTACGATGTTTGCCTTTACCGAAACTTCAGGCTCATAGCAAGGATTCAAACTCACGTGTTCATTGGGTGCTGCGTCCTTAAACACAACCTACTCAGCCATCATTGCTTCATGTATTCATGAATTTTATAACCACAGTTACTGGCCCACAGAGTAAAACCAAGTTCAGAATAGATATTTGAGGATCACACACATAATTATGTTGTGCGGGAGTGCGGGACTCGAAAACAAAGCACGTCAGCTCAGTGTGTACAGATACATACTTTGAAGTTAATACTTCTATAGTGTGACTATCTATTTTGTCACATATCTCCAGAGTATCTCTCCAATCGGCGTGCGGCGTATAAATCGCTTCCTCGACGTAATGCCCACGATTCGTATTGGTATATGCCGTGGAAAGATGAACAAAGACCTGTATTGAAAACACTTGTATCAAGCATCACTTAAATAGTTTCAAATCAAATGAAATGAAATCAGAATACTTTATTTAATGCAGGCTCTAGGAAGGCGTCTGTGAACGTCAAAACTATCACCCGTTCGGTAATCAACCCAGTCATCGAGAAGAACTGTCAAGGAATTCGATCGGGTTGTATGTATTTTACGGACATATTTTTATAAAAATACATTACAGTTACAATTTTTTTTAGCGGATGCGTAGGGAAGTATCTTAATTGTAAAAATCAGCATTGTTTACACCTTCGGGTTATGCATTTAGACTTTGACAGTGTTAAGGCTCGAGGGTAGAGCGAGAAGTGTGGTCGCTCGGGGCGCCGAAATGCCAAGAAGTAAGTAAGTAAATAAATATTGTCTTAATTACATATGTTCTAATGAGAGTAAAGATTCAGCAACAAAATAGAAACTTAAAATTTTCCTAGTACTTGCTAGCTTGAACTTGACTTGCGAAACAAAAATGATAAAAAAATTTAGTTGCTACATTGAACAGTATTCTAATGTGCGTAAAGAATCAGAAACAAAATAGAAACTAAAAATTGGCCGATTCTTTCAATCAGCAACAATTTTCCTAGTACATGGTAGCTTGATCTCGTCTTGCTGAACAAAAAATGCTAAAGAAATTTAGTTGCTACATTGAACAATGTTCAAATGTGCCTGAAAAATAAGCAACAGAATAGAAACTAAAAATCGGTCATTTTTTACGGTCTGCAATGAGTACTGTTTCGCTGTGAACTATCACTAACTTGTTTTTGCGTCATAATCATTTCGTTCATTTTATTAAGATATTGAAAATTCCTTCCAAACTATGGATTATTCATCATGTATGGTAACAATTCAAGTTCAAGCTAGCATAAATAGGGTAAATTGTTGCGGATCGAAATGAAGCAGCTGATTTCTAGTTTATATTTTGCTGTTTATTCTTTAGGCTCATTTGAACATTGATCAATGTAGCGACTAAATTTTTTCGGATTTTTTTTTGTTCGGCAAGCCGAGTTTAAGCTAGCATCTACAAAAATAATGTTGCTGATCGGAAAAAATCAGCCGATTTCTAGTTTCTAGTTTGTTGCTGATTCTTTAGGCTCATTTGAACACTGTTAAATGTAGCAACTAATTTTTTTTATCATTTTTTGTTCACTAAGTCAAGTTCAAGCTAGCATGTATCAGGAAAATTGTTGCTGACCGAAAGAATCAGCCGATTTTTAGTTTCTATTTTGTTGCTGATTCTTTACGCTCATTAGTACACTGTTCAATGTAGGAACTAATTCTTCCCTTCATTTTCTGTTTAACAAGTCTAGTTCAAGCTACCATGTGCTAAGAAAATCATTGCTAATATAAAAAATTCGTCCGGTCTCTTTTTTTAATTTTCGGTAGTGCTCACTTGCAGCAACAAATTACCAATAAATTCTGGTTCAAGGGTTGATTTGATATTTATTGATTTATCAAATTTTTATGCTAGCTTTATATGAATTTAGCAGTAATTGCGAACAGCTCAAGCAACAAAATCGCGGTTTAGCAACTAAATAGCAACCAAAAAGCTACAAATTTTGCATTATTTTATATAACATTTTGCTGATTTGACGCTGCTATCTTGATAGAGCTGAATCTCGGGTCTCTATGTTATTTACTATTTGTGAACGATTTGAATGATCGTATCTCATCTTGATTTAACATCTATGCTGATAAATTGAAATGATATCACACAATTAATAATGATAATGATATTGAGGCCTTACAAACTGATACAGATCGCATCCAGCATTGGTGTACTGAGATTAACATGATTTGAAACGTTGAAAAGTGTAACAAGTTCTCCAAAATGAGAAATCCATATCCGACATCCAATTCCGGTGATGGTATTACTTTACGGGAAGTCACAAGTGTCCGTGATCTAGGTATTATAATGGATAGCAAGCTAAGCTTCCGAATTCATTATGATTCGATAGTAAAAAGGACATTAAGATTAATTGCAAGACAATCTAAGATATTTAGAGAACTTATGATATCATTGCAGACACTCATATAAGGCTGTGGCGTGTAGTGTCCTGTACTATTGTAGTCCTGTTTGGAATCTAATTTACCAAGTCGCTACTACAGTATTCCTGACTCGGGATATAGGGAAAATTGCAATTAAATAGACACCAGAAATATTACTACGACTATTACGTAATATATTTATTGGAGAACTGATTGACACATTTTATCTTCTTAAATTACTAGCCGGAAATTAAAAACGATGCTTGACTCATATCATATTACGTAATAGTCATATATTACATATTACGTAATGCGAACAGCATTTAGCTTTTAGTAAACTACAAATCAAATCAAAAATCTTTATTCAATTTAGGCTCTAAGAAGGCGCTTATGAACTTCAACACTACTATTGGAAAGTAAAGCAGTCATCGAAAAGAACCGGCAAGAAGTTCGATCTGCATTTTATATCTTTTTTTTATGTACATTTGTTTACATAATTATTTAATGTTTCAATTTACAATAGTTTTTAGCAGATATACGGAAAGGTGTGTCAATTCCAGACATCCCCATCGCTCCCATGTTGATTCAGAAATTCCAATCACTCAATATTTTAGATTTCATATTAAAAATTTAGCAAAAGTAATTTAAGTTCTGCTTCTTTCGCAGTTCGTAAGGTTCGCCAGCTAACAGATACGGCCACTGCTAAGTTGGTCTAGTTTGCTTATTTCCATAGCGTATAGTATTTATTATGCTACATTTTATTTAGCAGACAGCAGCTTAAGTCGACAACGTATTTTTTTTTACAAAAACTAGCAAAGTTTAAAGGCTAAATTTCCGGATTGGGTATCTTAACACCGCCCTTCCAATATATTCCTGATCTTTTAATGTACGTGAAGAAAAACTTGGATTTGTGCAAGATTTAAATAATAAAAATTGTGACAAAATTTTCACCTCTTATTTTAGATTCTGTGTGACCAGTAACAGTTTTGGTAATATTGTTAGGTTTTACATCAAGGTCCCAAAACACATTACCAATTTATCAAATTCCAATCGCCATTATTATTATTATTCCTAGGAGGAGCTATGCAGGCTTTCCAGACCTGTATCACTGCGACCATAAATGATCTATTGTTATCGCCCCACGCTACTAGATCTCACTACCTAGTCCTATAGCATAAATGAACTGTAGGACTTTTTTGGCGGGGAGAAGTTGAACCTCTTCTGGGTGCAGTACATGCTTTCCTAGAATCCGGTTACGCTTGTGTTGTAGTGGCTCACATTCACATAAGAGGTGTTTTGGCGTTTCATCTACACTGTTGCAAAATCTGCAATCTCTTATGCTCTGGACACCAATGTTAAACATATGCTTGTTCAAACAGCAGTGTCCAGTAAGTGTTCTCACCAGAACACGCAGTTGATTCCTGCTGAACCTCATAGCCTCTCCAGCTCGGCGCTGGTTAAAGGGGACGATAAGGTCTTTGGAATGATTTTGTCCCGGCAAATTATGCCAGAATTCTTTCGCTTCTTGGTTGAAATGGTTCCTTAGTGTCAACCGAACTGTGCTTTTTGGTATACCACAGAATGGTTCTGGTCCAATCTGTGTTATTAAAGCACCTGTTCTGGCAAGTTCATCGGCAATCTCATTGCCTGGAATCCCCGTGTGCCCTGGGACCCATCGCAAAATTAGTCTGTTATTCTTCCCCAGACTGTTCAACACTTCTACACAATTGGCCACGAGTTTAGATGCAATTGTGTTTGAAGCCAGTGCCAGAAGAGCAGCCTGGCTATCCGATTGGATGTAAATCGTATGATTAACATAGGCCTTTTGCAGATTTATATCGGCACACTCAAGTATACCGTATATCTCTGCCTGGAAAATGGAAGCGAAACGTCCAAGATTAATATGCTTCTTAAAGTTGGGTCGCTCTCCATATATTCCACAGCCTACGTTTTGTCCACTTTTAGATCCATCTGTATACCATAGTAGACTGCCTTTTTTCCACGTTATCTTATTGCTGGTCCAGCAGTCCCGTGAAGGAATCTCTACAGTATAAAATTTTTTAAAGTTTGTTTCAGGAATCAGAGTGTCTGTTATCATTCCTAAAACAGGTGTTTCTATCATTGAGTCCAGTAGGGATCTCATGGACGAGGATAGCCATTTCAACCTTCCCTGTACATACATTCTGTGCATTGTTAACATCGCCATCTTTCCTACGTGTAAATGTAGGGGCGTAAGATTTAACAAAGCATCCAGAGCTGCACCAGGTGAAGTCGACATGGCTCCTGTCGCTAGGATAGACGCCGTTCTCTGTACTGTAGCTAAATGGGTTTTTACGGTTGACTGGTTTGCTTTCCTACACCAGAGCATACAGGCGTATGTTATTACTGGTCTAACCACAGCGGTGTAGAGCCATATGATCAGCTTAGGATTTAAACCCCAGCGCTTACCTGCCAGTCGTCCGCAAATTCCCATTGCTATTTTTGCTTTTTGTATTGCAGTATTAATTTGTTTATTCCAAGTCAATTTTTGGTCAATTATAACTCCCAAGTATTTGACTTCTGTTGAAAAGGCGATTGCTTGATTGTTTAACCTTGGTTGAGCTAATTTGTCAAGACGTCTCTTCCTAGTGAATGGTACAACGACGGTTTTTTCCGTATTAACCCTCAATTGATTTTTTCCGCACCATTCGTGAATGACATTTAAAGCTTTCTGCATAAGGTACGAAATTGTACTTTGACAGAAACCTCGAACGACTATCACCAGGTCATCGGCATAACCTTGGCTGTCTATTCTCAGTTCCTCCATCTTACACAGTAATTGGTCAACCGTCAAGGTCCATAAAAGGGGCGATAAGACACCACCTTGTGGGCAACCTCTTGTGGTTAACACTTCATAGCTAGTGCCATGTAGTGATAGTTTCACTATGCGATTTGAAAGCATTGCTTCAATCCATCTAGTGGTGGTCACGTCCACATTCTTGGTTTCCAAACCATGAATGAGCGTTTTTGTTGGTGTGTTGTCAAAGGCCCCTTCGATGTCCAAAAATGCACACAGTGCAATTTCTTTATCTTCTAACGCCCTCTCCACTCTGTCCACAAGACTGAGTAAGGCAGTCTCAGTGGATTTACCTTTACTATAGGCATGCTGGTTAGGGCTAATTGGGCTTCTTGTTAACACTTCCTCTCTTATGTATTTATCTATTATTTTCTCCATTGTTTTAAGGAGAAATGAAGTAAGGCTTATGGGTCTGAAGGACTTTGGTAGAGCGTAGTCCTTCTTCCCAGCCTTAGGTATAAATAAAACTCGTACTTTTGACCATAATTCAGGTATGAATCCCCATGCAAGGCTCGCCCTGAAAATTTTTACCAAAACCGGTGTTAGGATGTCCTTCCCCTGCTGTAATAGTACAGGTTGAATTCCATCTTCCCCTCCCGTTTTGTATGGCTTAAATGTACTAATAGCCCATCTCACATTCTGTGGTCTTATGATTATCGCGGCTCTCTGCCAATCCTCGATACGCGGTCTCAGTATAGATGGCATCGCTCTACTCCGCGACATCAAGTCTTCCGATCCTGGGAAATGAACTGAGGTGAGGAGCTCCATGGTTTCTTTTTCGCTGTTGGTAAAGGTGCCATCCTGCTTTTTGAGGAGTCCAATTTGATTAGGCTTATTCTTAGCTAGCAATCTATGGATTCTTGCTCCCTGAGGCATTTCGCTGATTTCCTCGCAGAACTTTCTCCATGATGCACGCTTGGCTTTCCTAATCTCTTTATTGTAGTTTGTTAAGGCTGTTAGATAAGCTTCCCATTCCTTGGTTCTTTTAGCCTTATTAAAAAGTCGCCTGGTTTTTTCTCTAAGCTTTCCAAGCCTAGAGTTCCACCAAGGGACTCTTCTTGTTGATGTCTTTTGTCTTACGGGGCAGCTATGCTCAAAGGCGTCTATGGTCGCTATCGTAAGAGCATTTGTGGCCCACTCCAGACACTCTATTGTCTTAATATTTTTAGGGATTACTTCCAGGTTAGACCTTAAGTTATCTCTATAAGTATCCCATGAGGTATTCCTGGGATCCCTAAACATGATATTCTCACTCTGTGTTGATAATAAGAGTTTGAAGTTAATATGTCTATGATCAGACATAGAGTTTTCGTCACTTACACACCAGTTAATTATATTCCTAGCTAAATTGTTAGTGGCAAATGTAATGTCTAAAACTTCTTGCCTAGCGCGTGTAATAAAGGTTGGTTTACATCCTTTGTTTGAGATTACTAGGCTAAAGGTAGTGATGAAGTCATTAAGTAACTCACCCCTTTCGTTGATGTTGCTGCTCCCCCATGCAGTGTGATGAGCATTTGCATCGCATCCCACCAGTAGCTCGGCGTTGTGTTTCTTAGCATATTCAACGACTCGCACAAGTTCATCTGTTGGGTTGTTTCTCTCGCCTGGAAGGTAGGCTGAGCACACGAGTAGCTTCGAGCCCTGCCAGCCGTCAAGATTTACATACGCTGCAACCAGATCATCAGAACAGAGTTCTGGAACAGGTAAAAATGTAATTTTTTTGTTGAAAATTATACTTACTCTGGGCCTAGTCCCGCAGTTGTGCACAAGGAGGCTCCCTACAGTATTTAGTCCCATAACTTTGTTGTCGCGTAACCACGGTTCTTGTATAAGAGCGAGGTCCACAATACCATCCGAGAAGCATTTCTCCAGTACCGCCGTTGCTGCTACCGCATGATGGAGGTTGACCTGGAGGAACCTCGCTCGACCCGCAATTCGCGCTATTGTTTTGTTGGTTCAGGCTGTTGGCTAGTGGTCGCCTTACCCGTCTGGGGACGTGTAAGTCCACCTCTGGGTCCGGTTCCTCCAGCTCTTCCAGACCTGCTTCCCCTCTGTCCTCCCCTACCAGAGAGCTTTGGAACCAGGTTTCGTTTCGTCACTTGTGACGTCGACCCTATTCCTCGCCCTGAGGCCGTGGAGGTTGAGGGGACAGGTTCACCTGCGCCCGTTTCGTGCATTTGTAGGGGTGTTGTCACCGTTATGGTTTCCGACACCCTACTTTGCTCGGTGTTTGATGATGAAGGCGCTGCCAGTGATTTATTCTCCTGGTTGCCCTCTGTTCCAGGTTTGACTTTAAATAGAACCCATCTAAAGCCAAACATAACCTTAAAGTTATTTTTCTGGAGTGTCTGCACCGAGGGATCGTCAAGGGCGAAAACGACGACTCGTCCTCCCTTTTCCTCCCTGCAATGCAGCACTCTCCAGTGTTCCGGGTTAAGCTCTGGGTTCTGTAGCCGTATCAATTCGAGGGCCTTCTCGAGAGTAGCAGCCTCGTTGTCCGGTAAGAACGTCGAGCCGATAGCCGGCTTGGGGAGATCTTTCTCTGACATGACCGATAGGTTAGCCTCCGGCCACGGCTTTATTTTCGGAGTTATCTCCGTCAGCCATCTCCTGCTCATCTCATCCATGCAGGTGATTAGCATCCAGCCCGGCTTATGGCTAAGACCTAAGAAACGTGGTCTAGCACCCTTAGTTCCTATTTTTACAATTTCGTCCGTAAGGGTGTTTTGGACCAGTCTCATCTCTTCTACGCTCATGGGATTCACGTTGCGAATACCCACTCGCGTTGAACCTGCAACCTCGCCGAAGCTATGTTTCGGTTTGGTATCAGTAGAAGGCTTGTAAGCTTTCTTAGGCAGCATATTGGGTGACTCCTCTTCAGACCGAATTCGTTTTACCACCTTCGGTCCTGAAGGATTCTCCAATGGGATTTCAGTCCAGGGCTTTCGGCACAGCGTCAGTGCCTCAGTAGGGCTAACTTCCGCCTGCACTAGCTTCTTGAACCTCCTCCTAGCTGCCCCAGACAGCTTGCGCCTCTTTGATTTAGTTTCTTCAGAGGTCGATTCCATGGGCGGTGCAGTCACCAAAGTGGCTTCCGACCCAAGGTTCGTCCTCTGGGTTTCAGGCGTCGGGGAAGGGTTACTTCCCCCCGTCCCAATTAGTTTAACGTCCCTAGAATCATCCAGAGCGTCAACAAGAGAATTTAGATTTAGTAAAATGTTTTGTGTATCGTCATCCATTTAGTTCCCACGAGTAGCTAGGGAAAAGAGGTCACACACCGACAGAGCCCCGCATGTCGGCAGAAGGGCTTAATTACTCTCCGAGGTGCCCTGTTATCAGAGAGGTACCGTTCACGACTGAGCTTACCCTCAGCCACGCATCCCTCGGCACGGTTCACTTAACACCTTGGATTGGTATGGTCCTCTTCGCCAATGGTCAGCAGTTCCCTAATTAGGTATACTGCTGACCATTGCCCAGGATGCACCACGTGGAGGTGGGACCATATTCCAATCGCCATGTCAGACGGGTTTCGATGTTAAAAGGTCGATCAACATTTGAACAATCGTGATGGTTGGAATTAACAACCCTTTCTGTGGATCCGCTAATTACTACTGTAAATGCATAATTAAAAATAATATGTACCTAAATAAATATATAAAGGGATCGCTTTTTCCGGTTTTGATCGACGACTGGATTATTTTCAAATCATTGGTATTTTTGACATTCATTAATATAATATCAGAGCCTAAATTGAGTACAGTTTTGTTATTTGATTCGAGTAATTCTTAATTGTGCATGCCGGATTACATCTATAGAAGTATTTAGCGGCAGATTTTTCATATAATATAAAATACCCTACCTTCATGCTATGAATTCATCATGATTATTCCATTTATCATGCGCTCAAGGTCATTGCAGAGATTTCATCTCACCTCTATCGACGCGGTGTCCGAATACTCTTCCATTAAGTCATTAATCCGCAGCAGGCAGCCCATTTTGGTTTAAGATACGGAATCAGCCAGTATATTTAGAGACGAGCCCTAAAGCATTACTTGTCTCTCGATGGTCGCTGCCGTTTTCGGATTGTCCTGTACTTGCCATTAGGAGGTGTATTACTGTTAATATGATATATCATAATGAAAATGAACTCACGGATAAATTTTTGGTCTCCTTAGCCAACTCCAACACTTGAATGGTGCTTCTGAGATTCATTTTTATAGCATAACATAAATGATCGTCGAATCTAAAAAAACAGTCTTTGTAAGTATTGTGCAGCCTTATGTTCAATTTAATTTATTTTGTAATTCCGCCGTGTTGCAAATAATTTAAACACTGCATGAGGTTCCTATAAAATACTATCAACTTCTCAACAAGTCTGCTTATAAAGTATGTTTTTAAAATTACAAATTAAATGTACTTATTAATATGGGAGTCAGAAAGTATATATTTTTTATTTTTCCAATTTGAACCCTTAAAGTACCATCACTTTGAAACTATGGAGTAGAATTTGACTCAGTGATAAGTAATAAGAAAAATCAACATATTGGATATCTTTATTCTATAAAAGTAAAGGGATGAAACTTATAACTTTATACTAAACCTGATCGAAAAAGGTGGTATAATAGTCCAGTTATTGAAAACAGAAAAGGACATTGTAGAAAATAAATAAGAAACAGTTTTTATGTAGGTGTACTGCTTATACCATTCGTGTAATGCCGCTTTCGTTGTTATTTTAAGAACAGATCCTACATTCACATACAGTATTAAGTGCTTGTAACATACGTCCTCTGGAGCCATTAATACAAGCGTCGTAAGTTTTCTATTAATTCTCTAAAAGTGGATGGATGAAATGGCGACTGGTCTCAAGGATCACTTGTGATCCACGAATACCAATTAAAATCAAGCAATAAATTGTAAAAGTATCGTCACACTGATCTTAATATATGGATCTGGATGTTGGTGGCGAGATGTGAAGGTTAAGGTACATATGGAGAGCAAACAGAATTTATTAGATTTGGAATAAATATATTCAAGAAGGCATAAAAAAAGCACCAGTGGCAAATAAGTTGACAAGTTATAGATTAGCGAGGTATGGTCGTGCTAGAGTAGAAACGAAAACCATATAACCAGTTTGTAATTATAATGTTATAAAAGGTATATATAATAAGAATACAGGTGACAGCTTAGAGTGAAATGAGAAGATATGCTGTGTCAACCCTACTAGGTAGGATACGGGTTAAGGAGAAGACTGTAAAAGGTTAAGTCCGTTGTATTGAATTTATATTTGTAAGCAAAAAGTTAATTGAAAACAGTTTTTTTTTGGCTTGAAGGTACTTGTTAGATTCTCAAGTAATGAGTGAAGAAAACGTTCAGATGAACTGGGAACTAGAGTAAGGGTATAGAAGTGACCGAACCTCGATTGTGGCTGTGAATGTATGTATATTTTAATCTATCAAAGTGTTTCAAGTTCTATCTACATAAGTTACACTATCTCCCGCTATTTTAGCGGGATTTATGTATATTTGTTATTAAAAATATGTAAGGAAATATATATGTATAACTCACTTTACACTTGCCGCTGTGTGAAATATAACATTCACTTGGTTTGTTAACAGAAGTATGTCTTCTTCTGATAAACCTGTTAACAAAAACAATTTCTACAAATATTTATTATTTTTAAAATGTTTCTTGTGGCGACACCATATCTCTGCTTAATTCTTGATATCAACTTTAAGAATTTTTTTTGCTATTAACTAAATATAAACAAAGACAGTAACTAATGATAATGTTTTTATTAAATAAAATGAATTATTTTTTAACACTAGTAGAGTTACTTAGGCCTTGCTAAAAACCAATGCAGTCAACATTACAATAGCAAATGACTATAAAATTCAATACCAATACCACCTGTTAATGAATTTATTAAAAGATTATCCAAACGCCAGTCCCTATATTTAAGTTATTACATGATGGCCGTAAACCTACAACGGGATACAAAGGTAAATAAAAAATGACAAAAATTTTATGACATCCAAAAAATAAAGATAAAAGAACGTATATTGATCATAGTCCCATCTCGATAAGTTTAGTAGATTTGACGAAATTGAACGTCAAAGGAACTGTATTTTTCTACTAACTTACCTAATATTTACGGATAATAAAATCCATTAAACTTAAATACAAGTGAATATAACAATGTTTAAATAACATAAATTAATATTAATTATTATGTAGGTTAAGTTTTATTCATACTATGTATCCTATATTACATATATTCTTTTATATTATCCTATTATATGTATGTACGATATATGTATGTATGTATGTATGTATGGTGTCTCAATATAAATGAACCATGACTAGTGGAATGTAAATGATTTTAATTTGCAATTCATAATTTTAAATCAAAATTTTAATGTCTATTAATTCGTTTATTTTGAATATCCAAAGAGATTACTCATATTACCTTATCCAACATTAGTGTGAACTTACCTAATCCATTTTCTAAAACATCTCCGGCGACCACATAAACTTTCTTTTCGAAAACGCCTGGTCTCTCTGTCTTCAGTCGATTGAAAACCTGATTAACAGAATATATAAAAATACATGTGCTTATGTACGTATGAAAGGAAAATTAGTTGTTTCTCGTGAATCTAAGAATAAATGGTGTAAGCTAAGACTACGCGACAAAAATAAAATCCTCTGGTGGTGGTATTTGGTATACCACGCTTTGCTAGCAGTGCTTTAAACAGATCTTTAGTTGGTACTGCGAATAGAGTACGGTCCGGATACATGCCTCTCAACAGGTATTGAATTTATTATGAGAAAAGTGTCACTTTATTATAGTTAATGTTTAGCGCTATGGCCATAATCTGACCTGAACTTCAGTGGCGATACCGCCTAAGTTGGTAGACAAGTCTGTGGAGGAATTGACTCTCAAGTGCAGCTGCCAGAACACACCTATTGGTATTTGGCGGCAGATTTTCAACTTGAGGGTGGTTGCTAACCAGGTAGGCATTAGAAAAAGCCCTACCAACATGCTATGGTTTCATCACGATGTTTTTATTCACCAAAAGCTCAAGCTCATTGTAGATGGTTGGATTTGAACTCAAGTCCCTTGCCGCGAAGTCGTAGACACTACCATTGAGCTATCATCGCTTCATCGTCTCACCCAACTGTATAACGTGTGGATATTTCGAAGACTTGCAACACTTCTTTACCAATTGTCCATAACATCTAGGCTACACCTGCTTGTGATGAAGCCAGGAGTTTTGTCATTAGTTCTTAGTAATTCTTGTACATATTGTAAGGCCAGGGTAACATGGGACTGACATTTCCAATTTAACCCAAAGTCACTAAATTAAATAAAGATAAAAAAACATATCGGCACGGCGTATACCGTGTTTATGTGGATACTGAATGCGACTGATCCGTCATGCTCTTTCATATAACACTCGCCGAGCGAGTACCACGTTTTTATACTCTATTGGCTTAGCATTATGGTTACAATCTTACCTGATATTAGGTAATGATGTGCCAAATATAGTGGACAGTTGGACACGTTAAACTTAGTGGACGTATTGACTCTGAAGTGCAACTACCGGAGCACACTATAACATCATTTGTCAGGAGATCTTCAACTTGAGGGTGGTAGCTAGCCAGGCGGGCATTAGAAGAGCCCTAACAACGTTCTATAGATTCATCACAATGTTGGGATTTGATCTCACGTCCGTTCAAGCTACTACTGAGCCATCATTGTATACATTATTCATCACGTGGTTTTATGTTGTACATTGTACCTCGCTAGAGTAGAGTTTATGCAGTCTCTCTTTAGGATTATCTCCTTTCTTACTCCTCATTAGCAGGTAGATCCTGTCCAGCTCAGTGCAGGAGTACAGAAGTTTCTCGATCAGCACTTTGCCTAGAAAACCTGAAATTTATTATTATATTACCTTTTTTGTCCACCTCCACTAAGAATACTTACTGCTAGTAATATATCAGTGAAATAAGGTCTGCATTCGGCAATTATAAGAAATTTTATTATTTGAAGTCGGTGCCAATCCAAAATTCGTAGAAGGTATAAATAGTTTGATCAATCGAAGCGATGATAGCTCAGTTGGCAGTGTGTTCGGACGCCGCGTCAAGGGACGTGAGTCCGAATCCACTATGAGCCATCGGTGAAGGAAAACATCGTGATGGCATCATATCATGGAGGTAGAGTTCCTTTTGATGCTCGGCTGGCTAGCTACCACCGTCAAGTTGAAAATCTGTTGTCATTTAGCTATAAGTGTGTTCCGGCTGTTGCACTTGAGAGCTTAGTCTCTCCACTAGGCTTAGCGTGCGTCATCTTGAGCCACACCGTCAAATAACATGTGGTGAGATTGTGGTCGTAAAGTTGTACCTATAATATATACTAAAAAAAAAAGATTTATTTTTAATATTTAAACATTCATCTAGATATTTATGTACAAGAGCAAAATTATACAAACTAATTAACAACGTTACATATTACCAAAATCGTGACGCGCGTCTAAAATTTATTACGTATGAATTTGGGTATGTTACCGACTTTTAATAGATTATTATGTACTGTTTATTATTATTTTTTTGTTTAACTGACCTTTACCCGCGGCTTAACTCGTGTTAATGGAATTTGTCTAACAAATCGGATGGCGCAATGAAAAGTTTCATACAAAGTTTATCTCTGTCTTTACACTATTTCTAATAACTTTGTTTGTGAGAAAAAGTAGCTCATCACCACCTCTCCAGCTTTCCATCTATCTCTTTAGCAAAATTCATCATAATCGATTCAGCGGCTTAAGCGTGAAAGTGTAACAAATAACCTCACTTTTTCATCATCACTATATAGTATGAAACAAAGTCGCTTCCCGCTGTCTGTCTGACTCTATGTATGCTTATATCTTTAAAACTACGCAACAGATTTAGATGCGGTTTTCTTTAATAAATAGAGTGATTCAAGAAAAAGGTTCACATGTAAAATATATGTATATTATAGTACAGAGAAGACGAAAAATTCAAAGATTTGTAATGAGATACGGAGTTCACCGGGTCAGCTAATTTATAATATAAGTAAGCATAACTATATTATATTTAATTTAATTGTAGTAATTTGTATATCTTACCTGAACCTCCAGTTATGAAAACCGTTTTGTTCTTATAATATTCTGGAATAGTTGGTACCGAAGTCAAATCCCTGTCCTCGAGGAAGCCCATTGTTCGTACGCTTAACGCGTTAGTCGTGCGTGATATGCGAAAAGTTGATTTATATATGTTAATTATATTTGCAATAGAATCCATTAATATTTATGAATTTCACGTTAAATATATTAACTATTTAGATACCATTTTGTTTTACTCGCATTTTAGTTTATTTTTAATTATAACAATTATAGTATCGAACAAATATTGAAAAGCGGTTTTTGGTGATTATTTTTTTTATATTTAAGGTTTTAGCGTTATGGCGATAATCTTACCTGATCTTAATTTACTATACGGATCAAGTTGGTAGACATGCTAAGCCTGTGGAGAACTGGCACTCAAGTGCAACTGCCGGAACACACCTATTGGTATTTGGATTTATTATCGACAAGATTATCGACTTGATGGTGGTTGCTAGCCAGGCGGGCATCACAAAACGCCCTACCACCATGCTATTTGTAGCATTATCTGTTTATTTCCTACGGTTGTCGTTTTTTTTCTCGTCACTTCTACCTTTTGGTATTATTTCCATTCTTGTCGTGACCTCTGGTAGTGAGGTTTGCGTCGTGTCCAAACGGGCAGCAGGTAGTGCAGTTTGCATGTATATCTCCTTCCTGAATGGTTGCGATGATTACTCGTCAGTAGATTCTCGCGTAGTTTGCGACTTCAGTGTATCCTTTTAGATGCGGGGATTCGAGGATGGGAGATGCCTTCAATCTTCTTTCGAGGTAACTGTTCCCACTTAGCCTCTTCATGGTCTGGTCATCTTCTGCAATTAGGAGAACGCATCAATTTTGTCTTCCAATATACTCAAGTAAAAGGCACTTATAGTGGAGGACTTGGTTTAAGCGGTGCCAATGAGTGCTAAAACCAGATCACAAACACCATTCAACTCAGATCCTAAGAAGGCACATATGGATTCCAAAAGCTTTTGTGAGTTCAGAAACTCGGCTAACTCGATTAAAAAAAAAAAAACTTATTTCATAATTTTCATAGAAAACAATTATATAGACTATGTTGCTCACGGCTAATGTAACATTTTAATGGTGAAAAGATTTTTTTTAATCAGTCCAGTAGTTCATTCGTTACAATCAAAGGTACAAATCTTTACTCTTTATAATCTATATACATATAAAAATGAATCTCTATTTCTCTTGGTCATCGCATCACGCGAGAACGGATGGAACAATTTCGCTAATTCTTTTTTAGTTGTGTCAATTATTGTGAGAAGGTTTTTATGAAAGAAAAAATTAAAGAAGTTGAGTGGAACATTAGAAAATATACGAAAATGTATAAAAACTTTACGCCAATATTATTTTACATAACTGTCACTTCTCATACAGCATTATAATATTAATTAAACTATGTTTTTGAATAATATATTTTTTATTAATTATACCAATTCTAATTCAATATTCATAGTTAAGACAGACAACGTGTGTCGGGACAGCCAGTATTAGTATAGATATAGACTATAATATTAATTTACATAAATTTTAATAATTAATAACCATTATTGTAATAATGCTCGTATACAAACTCGAAATATGTTCCAAACTTGATTAACATTCAAAATAAAGAAAAAAAATTTTCGTAAGTTAAACTTGCTTTACATACTCCTTGAACTTACAGACCGGAAAATCGCTAATGTAGTTGGCAATATAATTATAGAACCGATCACTACTACCTGAACAACGCGTTTATTACTTTTACCAATTCCGAAATTCGAAACTTATAATTTATTTTTATACTTTTTTATGGAATAGGGGGCAAACCGGTAGGAGGCTCACCTGATGGCAAGTGATCACCGCCGCCCATGAACACCTGCAACACGGCCTATAATATATATATGCCGGCCTTATATGTGTTGCATACCACGTCTACTGCTTATTAATATGGAAACTTAATAATACCACATACTTTAAATTAATGAGAAGGAGGCTAGTTGATAACACAGATTACTATATAAGTGCAATGCGCGCACGGCTAGAGTTTCAGTTCAGTTCAGTTACAGCGACACTCGCGGCAAATTCAGTTGAGTTAAGAACGTTCGACAGTACGGAAGTAATGTAGTAAGCGGAAGCTCTGCTGTAAAATATAACGATTGTGGAACGAGACTCTGAATATGATTCGACGTAAACTCCACGGTCTGGAACATATGATCCACGACCTTATATATGAATTTTACATATGCGTGTACACGCTAAACCTGGGGGATGTAGATTACCTAAAGTAACTTAGAATAGTATAGGTACTTTTAAATGTAATATGTTATATAGTGGTAAGGTTTTTGTGTTGCAAATCTCTTTTACTTTAAGGGGTGAATATCACATTTCAGCATATTCAGTTTATAAATTACCTTGGCGTGTTTTATTTTAATAGTTTTTTTAAATAAGTAACATGTAAAATTATTAATTTATAAATACACTTATCGAAAAAGCATCACTTTCGACCAAATCGTATGCAAAAGTGAGTTTGTTTGTTTATTTGTTACGCTTTCACGCCTAGACCGCTGATTCGATTGTGATGATTGGTGGTATAGAGATGGATGGGAAACTGGAGTCTGGAGATGGTGATTGAGGTGATTGAAAAAGACAGGGATAAAACTTAGGATGAAACTTTTTATACTGTGTACCGCTATTGCCGTTTACACTTGTGTACTGTGAGGATCTAAAGGTAATATTCATTTTCACGGACAGTAACTTAAGACCTACAGGACAATTATGTAATGATTACAACAAGCAGTAGGGTTCTCAACATTTTTAAATGCACATTATCGTGAGAGTTAAAAGACGTTTCCTATAACTTAAAATTTGCAATTTCTAACAAAGTGTAAAGCAGTGTTTGTCAAACTTTATGGTGTACCGGCCACTTTAGAAAAAAATTGACAGCCCAATTACCCCCCTCATCCCTCCGTATACTCCATTTAATTTTTTTATAGAAATTTGTTCCGAAATCCACCCCCACCGATTTTCTTTAGGCTTCCCCAATATCACTTGAAGGTTCAGTAGCCCTCTCAGATAGTCTCAACGCCCACTGGGGGACGGTACCGTCCACTTTGAGAACCTATGGTGTAAAGCATAGTATTAGTTATGATACCTGGGTGACAGAGTCATACTAATTTTTTTTTCAGGACAATTTTATTTCTAAAATCCTGTAGATATGAATCACAGAACGTTTAAATAACTACATTTTCTATCATACCTTCGGATGAACTAATTATTGAAATAAAAAAACATAACTGTAATTAATCCCTTTTATTACGAATATTAATAATAATTTATTTTCATTATAAGTAAATTCAACAAGATGTACACCATTCGCAGTAAAAGATGTCGTATTACAGACGAAAAATAAAAGCCCTGGCTCAGATAACATCACCAATAAAGCTATAAAATCGTCCAAATCACTACTGGCTGTACCAGTAACTCACCTTTCGAACCGCATTCTGAAAACCTTTGAAGCACCTACACAATGGTCAGAATCAGACATAATATTAATTTATTAAAGGGAAACTCATGTGATATTGCTAATTATAGGCCAATAAGCTTGTTGCCATGTTTATACAAACTATTCTCGTCCCTCATAAACCAAAGAATTAGTATCATACTGGACTGGAAGCGCAACACCCCGTTGAACAAGCAGGATTTCGGAAATAATTCTCGACTATAGACCATATCCACATACTAGAGCAAATGATCAAAAAATATCAAGAAAGACACAGAACTCTATACGTCCCCTACGTCGACTACAAAAAAGCCTTCGATACTGTATCACTTTCCAGTATCTGGAAGGCGCTAACAGAACAAGGGGTTGAAAATGAGTATATATTGATAATAAAAATATTTATAATAACAACAAAGGAAGAGTAAAATTAGAAATAGTAGGTCCAAGCTTTCATATTGAAGAGGAGTGAAACAAAGCGATCCGAGCTCCCCAAAACTGTTTATTGCCGTCCTAGAGTCAATAACAAGAAAATGGGATTGAAAACTTGCGGCCTAAACATAGACGGAATATACCTAAGTCATCTCCGATTTACTGACGACATGGTGCTCTTATCGGAATCCAGCTGGCAATTATAAAACATGATTAAAACACTAAATCAGGTTAGCAAGGAAGTAGGCTTACAGATAAATCTCACCAAAACTATGTTAATGACAAATAGCACGGAGAAGACAATATCAGTCGACAATTAAGTGTTAAAATATACGAATAAATATGTGTACTTGCGCAAACAAATCAGATTGGAAAAGGAAAGCAACCTTTCAGAAATCAAAAGACGTATCCAACTATTTTAAAACATAAATTGAGGCCTAAAAGTGATTTTTAAAGTAGTTATTATGTCGAGCTGCCACTTACCGTGCCTAACTTATGCTTGTCAAACCTTGGAAATACACAGTCAAAATAAAGGAAAAAATTACCACATGTCAACGGGTCCTAGAACGAAGTATGCTAATAATTAAAAGAATCCAAAAATAAGACACACAAATAAGAAGCATAACTATAATTACAGATGTTCTAACATATGCCATAAACTGAAGTGGGAATGGGTGGGGCATCTGGCGGCAAGACTAAAAGACGAATGATGGACTTTTTTTTTTTTTTTTTTTTTTTCGACCTGACTTACGCTGTCAGCCCCAAGGGCTTTGACAGCTTCACCGGACTTTTGGGGGCGAGTGCTGAGGGCACTCAGCCCCGAGGCAGCAGGCACAAGGGTGCCAGGACGGCCGAACCTCGGCTAGGGCTGCTGCCGGTAAATGAAAAAGATTCATGATCCTGACTAACCAACAGGTTCTTTATTACTAAATTAGTGATACTAACTACGACCTTATCAGGTAAGCAGCTCAAGGGCCGCGAGGGTAGTCCCTTACAGAACCGTGTACTTAACGTGTGAGTGTGCACGAATGGTATGCGGTGTGATGATGTAATCTCAGTGATGTAGAGTGTCACTGTATCGCGCGAGCAGAGTCACTCGAGGGCTCCTGTCCGGAGGATCGAACCTAGGCTCAGGCGTCTGCGGAAGGAGGCCGCGGCGGGTGTGCGGGAGCGAAATTATCCGCTCGGCCTCGGCGGCGAGGACGGCGGTTACGCGGACGTGTGCGCGGACACGTGCGATTGGTGGAGACGGCAGGGAGAAGCGCGTTTAATCTCGTTATTTTATCGACGGCGTCGGAGAAGCAGTTACGTGGCCGGCGAGCAAAGCCTTTGGCATGCGGATTGGAAGTGTAGCTAACTGCGTGTACTATTTTGGGGTTAGGATGAAGTTCGGCATTTGCAAAAAATTCTTTGTAATGTCTTTAATATATGCATACATGGACGGAAGGTCCATGTCTCTATGGAGATCTACATTACGGACGTAAAACGGGGCTTGGACGGCTATGCGCATGAATCTGTTTTGCAATACTTGTAGTTTGCGAAGGGTGGTGCGTGAAGCGTGAGCGAATACGGGGTAACTGTAAGTAAGTATGGGACGGATGCATACTTTGTATATTGTGAGCTTATGTCTGAGTGCCATTTTGCTCTTAGAATATGATGGACTAGAAGTGTGACACTTTAGAGAGACCCAGGAGGGAAACGCAACAGAAGCAGACCGCTAATGAGATGGTCGGATGATATCAACAGAACGGCTGGCACAGACTGGATACAAATAGCTCAAGTCAGAGATAAATGGGCTTCTTTGGAGGAGGCCTTCACCCGCGGAAGGGTTCGTGTATAATAATTATAACATAAGTATTATATGTAATAGGTGTAAAGTTTACTGATTTGTAATCCGCGTGAAAATAAAAGGCATTTTAATTCAATTTAGGTGATATGTATATCAGCACTCCATTATGTGTTTTAATGAATAAATAAAGCATATGACAAGATTAATTCTTATTGATTTTAGTTTACAGTTCATGTAATTTTATTGTCAGCTAATACAATTATTTTGAAAATCCAAAGAGATTACTCATATTATCTTATCCAATATTGATGTAAACTTACCTAATCCATTTTCTAAAACATCTCCGGCGACCACAAATACTTTCGGTTCGAAAACGCCTGGTCTCGCTGTGTCCAGACGATTGAAACACTGATAAAAAAAGAAATATAATAATATATGCTTATGGTCGTATAGTCGTAAATATTAGTTGTTTCTCGTGAACGTAAGAAAATCATTAAAACCATATGACAGAAGTAAAAATGTCTTAAATATGAATTCGAAACTTCCCTACTAATGAATGTGAATGTAAGTTTGTTTGTCAAGCTTTCACGCAAAAACTACTAAACCGATTATCATGAATCTTTATACACATATTCTTGGAGGTATTAGAAGTAACATAGGATACTTTTCATTAAAAAATTTTTTTGACGCGACGTCGTACACACTACCACAGAGCCATCATCGCTTCAAATACATCAAAAGAACGAATAGGCTATAATTTATAAAGTGAGGGGGGCGAATCGGTGGACCTCCCTTCATTGCGCAAGGGTACCCGGATAAAGCTTACTATCAGGACGTCCTTACTATATTATAAACGCGTAAGTTTGAAAGTATGGATGTCTGGATGTTTAATACTCTATCATACAAAAACTACTAACTAAATTTTGATGAAACTTTACAACAATATAGCTTATGCATCAGAATGACATATACGCTATAATTTATTAAGGTATTGTGTGAATTTTCCAAAATATAACGGAAGTTTTCAAGTAATTAGGAAAAAATTATACCCATCGAGAGCTATTCTGGCATTCGCTGCAGAGACCGTTAGAGTTACACGTATACTATGTACAATCTCCTTTGATATATCAAATTATAATTCGAAAATAGTTCGACAAAATCAATATTAATGCGAGCAAAGCCGCGGGTAAAAGCTTGACATTGGCTTGAAAAGTTGATACAATATAGTCAACTCGAGTAGACTTTACCTACAGAGCGCTGCGTAGCCGAGCTGTTCGACCTGGTTCGGTTTTCGAGATCTTGATTAGAAAATAGCCGCGAATATCGTGGGGCTTAAAGGAAAAACTATTATTTTATACGCAACAGTACCGGATAGGAGGACGGAAATAAGGGACTCACCTGAGTGCCGTTTTTTACACGCATTTTATTAGCTTCACTTGTATGTTTGTAACCGACTCCTTTGGAATTGATTTCGACCCACTTCAAACGTTCAGATGCCATTTAAATTTCCTAGACTTTTCGAGGACCGATGACAATACACTAATTTGATAAGATTATTCCATTATTTAATTTGCGGAATAAGATTTGTTACTTCACATAACTTTCATGTATAGACGCTAAGTCTGGAATTTATGTTAATTATAATTTCCAATCATTCTCTTTAACCGATATCTCTAATATTAACAAATTTCCTATCCTAATTTATCTTTAGACAACCTTTAAAAAAAATTTAATGCAACAAAATAAGCAAAATTTTAAATTTGCTACTTTGGAGGAAAAAGCCTTGATCGCTATTGTTATGAATGATGGTTGAGCTACAGATTAATTCTGCTCTAATAAAAAAAATAGTTTATAGAATTAAAAAACAGGCTTTTTATGAAAACCAAACTAAGAAATAGAAAATGAATTTAAAGAAATTTGAATTAAGAATAGTGTTTTTTTTTTTTTTTTTATATAAATTAATAATAGTGTATATAAGAAAAAAATGTAATTTTTATTTTATTTTATTTAAGAAAAAACGCGTGGGGTGCATGGTGTCAATAGTTAAAAATGAAACAATGTCTATTTAAAATGAATTATGAGATGTCCTTACATTGAAAACTTAATAAGAAATAATTAGATACAAAATATTAAGATAAGAAATAAAATGAAGCAATAGCTTTAAATGTTGTTTCTCTTTATTGCAGGTGCGTAGAATATAATATGTCATTAGTAAGCTAGCTTATTAAGAAGAAGTTATTTTATATGTATATATTTTAGTCTAACATTGTATTTAATATAATAAATTATCTTTGTTACAGAGCAACTATTAAGCTTATTGTTTCGATACACACTAATTACATCAACACATTACAAAACAACACATAAAGCTATTCACTTTATTTGTTATCTTAATATTTAAAATTAATAATTAAATAATTTACTAATTAACTAACTAACTAATTTACTACTACTATTTATTTATACTAATTAATTAATTAATTTAATTTTTATATTTCTTATTAAGTTTTCAATGTATTGACATCTCATAAATCATTTTTACATAAACATTGTTTCATAGTCAACCATCGCAAATATGGGGTTTAAAAAGAAAATACATATTCTAAATAAAAGGAGCTTAAACGGGAAATTGAAATGAAGGTTTAAATGTCCTTCCTTTACATACATATAATAGTTGGTTGCGCATTTCATCTGTAACATGACACCATAAAAAAAAATCAAGATATTATTAACACTAAGCCAAAAGTATAAGTAAAAAAAAGAAGTAATAGTGTTCTTACGTATGTGTATATGTATTTGAAGAAATGTATAAAGTGTATGCGTATTTTGTGTTGTGTATGTGTGCGTGTGAGCGCGCTGCATGTTTGTATGGGAGTGTGCGAGTGCGTGTGTATGTTGGAGAGATTCTTGACTGATTTTAACAGGCTAACCAATCAACCTGATTATATTTTCAGTGCCTTCGAAGGAAATACTACGAAGCCATTTTTCGGTAGTAATTTTGACGTGATAAATTTTTCTCGACAATGATAATTGGCCACTTAATATATAATTGATGCAGTTAATTAGGTGAGAGGAGTAGGTAAGAAGCGGGAGAGTGACGAGGGCATAGACATGATATCGGGCCGTTGTGCATAATTTACCATAAACACAAGTATTCAACACATTTTACAAACGTTTTTTTAGACGTGGATTAGTTAAAAATTGACTAATAATTTTTGATGTGAATATATATTGGCGCGCCTTGGCAGTAATATTAAACAAAGCATATAGGGACCGTATGCAGGGACGTAAAACGGTAATATGCGCGACACTGTCTTATACTGTCATGTCCCATACGTGACCGTTCTCGGCTTCTGCGGTGTGTGGGTTCGCATATGCACTTTGTTATTTCTCTATTTGAACTGTTTCTATTTATAAACACATTATGCTGCGGCTTCGTTTACTTTAATATTGATTTTGTTAATATTACGTTAATATTGATGACGCAATAAAAAAACTTCATACAAAGATTATTCCTTTCTTTACCCCACTTCTAATAAGTTTTTCGCAAAAAAGTACCTTATCACCGTCTATCTCCATACCAAAATTCATCATTATCGATTCAGCGGTTTAGGCGTGAAAGCTTAAAATACAAACAAACATACAACTTCACTTTCGAATTTATAATATTAGTAACGAGTAAGGGTGGATCAATTGTAAGAGTAACTTAAATGTTTCACATCTGAAGGGCGTCCCGTGTCGGTTAACTTTTTTTATAGTTTATAGAGTTTATCGTTATGGGCAAAATCTCACCTGATATTAAGTGACGATGTGGACTAACATGATGCTCAAGCTAAATGAAGCGGAGGAATTGACTTTCTAGTGCAACTGCTGGAACACAATACGGATATTCGGCGACAGATTTTCAACTCGAAGGTGGTAGCTAGCCAGGCCGGCATTGGAAAAGTCCTACCTAGTAGGTACCTAGTGTCATTAAAATATCGGGATTGGAGCTCATATCCGTACAAGCTTCTACTGAGTCCTTATTACTTTTTATTACTTATATTAATACTATTACAGCATTATCCAGATTTTGTAACGTTTGAAAATCTCGGAGTGAAGTTCGACAACTACGTAGGTAAGAGAGACTCGAAGACGTACAGTGATGGTGTAAATTATAAACCTTACGGTGTTGATTTCTTGATAAAAAAAAAATAATGTATGAACCACGTTCAGAAAGGAATGGGAACTCATTTACGTGTATTATTGAAAAACACTGTGTTTAATTCTCTATCAGTTAAAGAATTGCCACTATGTGTTCTTTTCTTTTATACATTACGGTAGGTTTTATTACGACACCCTCCAGTCATTTATGTTTATTTATATTATAAGAACTGGGTCACCAGTTAACAAAATTTTGTCATTTACGAATCTCACTATGGTGTGTGTCCAGGCGACGCAAGGAATATAAGAGCTTTGATTCGAGAGAACCAGTAACGTTCACTAAAAAACTGGAAAACTCGTGCATTGCTTCCAAAGACATCAAGAATCTTTGCCGAAACTTATTAATGTATATAATACATAATGTAGGTAAATAAAAATTCTCTCTATTATTTGTGTGTCAGTGTAAATATGTTGAATACAATATGTAAATCAATATACTATTGTAATTTTGTCAAATTATATTACAGCTGGTCACGCCGGGTCAATTGATTCAATAACGTCACTATGCAT